>OX383286.1:11190136-20220245 GCA_947523025.1 Dryobota labecula | reverse complement strand
GGCGGCCAAAAGTACTTAAGTCTTTTAGGTTTAGATTTGACTTAAGTGATTATGGCTTCCGAGTCTAGAATTAATGTCGTATATTTGAATGAAGTTTATGTATTGTATTTGAATTACAAACATAAACGTAGCAAAACGATAACGGATTACGGTTCGGTTGGTACCTATGCAGGTCAATCTGAAGATGGGTGACCGACCATTCAACAGAAAACAGACTTTTAGCCGTCACCTTTGATCCCGATATCAGAGGGGCAATTCCCGTATTTTGAAGAACGTTCGCATTCTAATCGTTCAAAAATACCTCATTAATTAATTCATAAGTTTTTGACAAATTTTTGATCGATTGTCGCTGAGATGAGATTGGGACTAGAATTTGAACGTTTTTAGTTACAGTAAATTGACCTTCTGATCAATGACCATTATGTGTGGGCAGGTCGATGACTAAGATTTTTTCATTTGGGACGAGACAAAGCAGATAAATTTAAGGGACCTGCACATAAGTAGTTTCTAGCATTGTCACGGCTCGTACAGACTCGCGCGATATCGCGGGCGCGACAGGCAGCGACAAATAAATTGTGCTACTAGTGTCGCGTCGCGCCCGCGATATCGCACTAGTCTGTACGAGCCTTTAGACTTGTAGATCTTAATAAAAACGTAAGAAGCGAATCAACGAACAACGATTTGTTGATGCGCCAATTACAATTTTACGACAGTCATCAAAACAATCAGCTTAATTGCAAATCAAAGTTGCAAATACGCTGCCTCAAAATATTCTAAAGAGCCAGGCAGGACGATTCAATCTATTTAAGTGAACATACAGCAGGGACGTACTACAGACAATTGACAAAGGGTCGCTGGTTGGAGCGATGTGCCAGCATACGTCATCAATCTGTCTCGCTGACCCACTTTCCAGTATTGACACAGAGTGCAACACAATTGTAGCAGCCTCGGCCATAACGACGTAGGATTTATGCATTAGGAATAGCTGATAATGATGAACAATGAGGATCATCGATTCTCAGTAAGACGGCGAGTAACTCACGAATCGTATGAGGCTATTTATTAGGCAATACTTACATGAACCAAAGCGGATCTTGTGGTTTCGTGGAATTAATTATATATAGAGCATGTTTCCACGCGAATATCTATTGTTAACGTCCCGGATTAGAATCTATTGTAATGGCTTCATTAGCCTCAGAATATTCCTAATATGTTATACTAGAACATGACAGTTATTCATGCAACGTGTTGCAATATTTAACATCTAATACCAAGTATTGAAGTTGGTTTTAATGTCATGATTGATTTGCGAGAACGAACAGGTAATACCCATATCAGTTCGAGGTTTCATACTCATTACACGTGTACAATGGATGCCACTATGCCTTCAGTAGTTCGATCCAAATTTACAATCGATCTTCCGAACAATTCATGCGAACTCTTGAGATCGAGAACGATAAATAGAATTGTATCGAATGCATGAGATGCAATGGTGCTCTCACCGGCAAAATTATCTAGCACAGAATCTGGACGCACATGTTACCGGATAGGTTCATAAAAACAGTACCTACTGCGATGACAGATCGCAAAAATCCAGTAGTAAATAAAGACTTAAACAAAAGAACGCATACTTTACCACTTCCTAGGTTAGCTCAATGGGGGCTATAGTTTTTGGGCTCACCATTTGGCGCCACTGGCGAGTAAGGTCCTGTCAGTTCTTTTATTTTATATGTTTTGGATATGTTTAAGTACTCATTACTTCATAAACTGTTTATTTTATTACATTTTAAAATATCAAATGAATATTTACATTATAATGTTCCTAAAATTGGCAAGCATTAAGCAGATAAATATTATTCTTCTTCCAAGTGCTTCGAAAACAGACCCTGAAGTTGATTACTAAAATCTTAAGCCATAATATTAATCATGAATGGCACAATCTTTACAATTAGGTATCAATAATTAGTAACAATTTGATGTAGAAAATCCCGCAAACAGTGAACGTTCAGTTTCACGTTTGACATTTCTAGAGACCTCACTCTACACTAGCGCCTCTAGCGGCGAATTCAAGCGCGATAGTTCTCATTGCACACGACATTTATAGGTGCGAGTACAACAATAATAACCATAAATACACTGTTATGAGATTCGAGACATAATAATAACGATTCCAAAAATCGTGAACTCATAAGCCTCATTATAAGTGTAAAGTTTCGCAGTACGTTATCAACGCGTCGGTGTCGCTGCGCGGGCGCAGGTAAGGGGCGGCTTGCCTCTGTCGCAACGCGTACACTCACGACTAGCTAACTAGCGAGGATGACACAGATCACTGCACGGCCCGACATCACGGATACAATGTTCCATTTATAAACAACCGCATATATTAGTAGCAAATATCAGAACGCCTGGCTTTGCCTGGATCAATAAAGATTGGTGTAGCATCTAGCCATTCTATAACATCCCGATATCCTTTGACTGGTGAGAAAAGAGTTTTATTTTAATAAAAATTCTACAAACCAACGTAATTTTTCAACTTCCACTCCTGCCTCTTTTTTATTATGTCTACCTACTGATAAATAATTAGAGCTTTCCTTTCCTTCCGAATCTTCCATTCCTTCTTTTCCAAGAGAGTTCGTAATAAAAGCGGCTGTGCTTTAAGCACTTACGAGGAAAATAATGCTTAGTCTAGTGGTCTATACTAGCTGCCTTTGTATTTACACTACTACAGCTATTGTCATCACTCATTACAGATATCACAGAAATAACAGGAATTAGAAAGCTATAATCGTCACAAGGCTATTAGAAGGTGACGGAAACGTTCTTAGGTTTAACATTTTAACGACAAGACGGTTTATCTTCACTCATCACCGCTTGTGTCTTATGACTTGTAATATTGTTGTACGCAGTTTATGACGATTATGTTATTATCTGGAGATGTATGTACAGACGCAGCCTAAAGTTTAGTGATAGTCACTCGGAATCACTCATGTGGCCTTCGTAAGGTAAAAATATGGTGTATTGCTAGGACCTCTCTAGACGATGCGTGATAGCAATGAATAATAGCAGATTTAGAAATGATCGCGATTACTGCCTTTAAGGCTGGATGTTTAAAACATAAGTCCAAAATACATCGTTTTAATAAATCCAATAGTCCATCAGCTACATTACAAAATAATTATATTTAATGGAATGAAAGAACACATTGCGTGTAGTTTATAACGTAGGTGGACATGGCGTGATAAGCCCATTCATTAGTATCCAACACGAGAATTTTGCTATCGTCAGTCATCTTGAGGCATTAATTAGTACACATCAATGTCCATCGAACAACATATTCCAATTTGTGCAAAGAGGGAACGTAAACAAATATAACGGAGGGAAAGGGATCGAAATTCCATGCAGATTTCAGTGGCACGAAACAGCAAAAGCGGAACTACATTTGAAATAACAAAGAACTGACACAATCAATCTCGTAAGCAGTAGTTGATATTTACAATAATGTTGAAAATGACTTCTCAGGTAATAAATTTTGCACTGACAGAACTACTGACAGACAAACATTTACTTTAAAATAAATGGGACCGTTTTGTCAATATTAATTGTATGTATTCGTCACGTAACGGAGTCATTATTTCTCGTTGCATGCGCCCGCGTCAGCCGGGAGTCCCACGGTGATGCGTCGCGGGCGCCGCGGTGACGGCCGCGCGGCAGATGCACGAAACTAGACGCAAACTCACGCGTGAGCTCTTGCATCGTATCGGTATCACGCTCACCAGTACCAACTTTCCTATATAAACAGCGACTATTCAAATTTAATGTATTCAAAAGCTAAAACTTTGTAAAGTAACACATCTTCAGAGCTTAGTTTACTTTAAGGTTTCATGAAAGCTCCCCAGTGATGATTTTAGTAAGTGTTGGTTGATATAGATTTATGTGTATTGTACTTTATAGTTGTATCATATCATATTCGTGCGTATGTCATGTAGGCAGTTCAAGTATTATTTTTGCGCCTTTTTAATTAAGTTTTTATGTGCGTAAATATTTATATAAGTACCACGAAACTCTTCTTCTTTCTCCCTCCGTACATTATAAATTCCAGTTTTGAGTGTGTAGTATCAAAACCAAATCGTGGGTGTGCTTTTTTAAACTATATTCATATATTTTTCAGTACATATTTTTGCTAAGCGCACTTGCGTGGCCGGCAAGCAAATGCGAGCCTCCAGTAAACAGCTACCTCCCTCCGTCTGGCTCTGGTGGCCGACCATCTTCGCAGTATGGCCCACCTGGAAGTAATGGTGGATCAGGAGGCGGATCTCAACCTGGTGGTGGTTTAAGCCCTTCTGGACTTCAAGATTCTTACTCTAACGGACAAACAGGTCCATCAGTTGACACGCAATATGGTCCACCATCATCAAGAGGCAACGGACAAGGGCGTCAAGGTTTTGGCTCTCAGCAAGGACAAGGCACTTTTAATCAAGGAAGCACACCCGATTCACAATACGGCCCGCCAGGCCGTGGTAATGGCGGTAATGGAAGGGGACCAGGAGGTCGAGGCGGCCCTGGTGGTCCCGGTAGTAGAGGAGGGCGGCCGCAATCTTCTTACGGTGCACCAAACCAGCAAGGAGGATCAAATGGGGCTGGGTCAGGATTCGGTCAAAGACCAGACAGTTCATATGGCCCCCCGCCTACTGGTGGGTTCTCATCTCCAGGCAGTGGTCAGTCAGTCAACCAACGTCAAGGATCTCAAGCACCGGACTCCAGTTATTTGTCTCCTAGTGCTGGTTCTCAAGCTTCCGCTCAGTCTCAATCTGGATTCAACGGCGGGCCTGGTGGTCAGCCATCATCGTTGTATGGTGCGCCTGGTTTTGGTGGCGGTCCTGGAGGTTCCGGTGGTTCCGGCGGTCCGGGTGGAAGAGGCAATGGCCGTGGTGGATCAAGCTATGATGATGGACAATCTAATGTAAGTATTTACTTCTTGCGCCACACCAACCAAACTATTAAACTTTGTGAAAAAAATTACATCTTACATAAAACCAGGCCATACAAACTTTTGTTTAGACAGGGTAAGAATGTGCATAACTTGTGTATAACATATCCGTTTGTTGCTTTTCAGGAGCCGGCTAAATACGAGTTTAGCTATGAGGTGGACGACGCTCAGACAGGTACTAAATTTGGTCATTCTGAGCAGCGAGATGGCGACCTGGCCACTGGGGAGTATAACGTAGTGCTGCCCGATGGCAGAAGGCAGGTTGTCGAGTACGAGGCTGGCGTGCAGGGATACATGCCTCAGATCCGATACGAGGGTTGGTTCATTATCTTGGTTGGCGATACGACACCTGTATATAGCTTTTATACTAGACTATATTTAAAAAGATCCTAAGATTTCGCATTAATTAAATAAAGCGTGATCTATGAGCTCTACTATTATCAAAAAAACGGAAGAAAAACTTGAAAAGTCTACCAAAAATCACTCGCTTCAGTCATGAAATCATAAGAGATCAAGATAATAGTGTAAGGAAACCAACGACTTGTTACCTGATCCAAAGTTGAAATGTTTTATACTAAAATACTCCTTTTAATTTTCGTAAAATCATACACTTTATCAGGAAAATGGTTGTTGTTTCAAATTAGTTATTTTCGTTGTAAAATTTGTGTGAACTAATCTGCGCATTACCTAAACAAAGCTGTTGGTAATTGAATTTATTGGTATTGAATTTGTGTTCAGTTTACTTTATTTATAATATTTATTTTTCTTCAGGTGGCGGTAATGGAGGCTCCGGGAACGGTTTTGGCCGAGGTAAGACATGTTCTAAAATTTATTGTTACTTATAGGTTTGACGTAAGCATACATTACAACTTCTATTAAAGAAGCTTGAATGCTTTTAATATAAGCAGAGGCATTTAAAGTTAACAATCTATGAAAGTTTCCTACTCGTATATTTTTATTTCAAAACTAAAAGGTCCTATACCAACTCCATTTGAAAAAAAAAAAAAAAATAGACATTAAAAAAACCTTTTTGCAGTCCGTTCAACCGATTTTAACTTCTATTCCGTAGGCTTAAGGATGACATTAAAAGCAAATAAATGGTTACAATACCAACTGTTTACTGCAGCTACCATTTGTTTTGCCACCAACGCAATAGAAGTCAAAATCGGTTGAACGGACTGTAAAAACGGTTACTTAAACATCTAATCTTATTTCAAATGGAGTATAGTTAGAATATAATCTTAATAATTATGTCAATTGTATCTTTATTCAAATATGCTATTTTGCAGGAGGTGGAGGATCACAAGGGGGAAATCAAGGCTACCCTCAAGGCGGTCCTGGTGGTGATGGCGGTTACCCAGGATCTGGACAAGATCAATCAGGTAGCCCTGGACAATACCAAGATGGTGGTTTTGGACAAGGAGATTCGGGAAGTCAAGGCTTCATGGGCTACCCCAGTGGAAGACCTGGTGGTAATATTCATGGTGGTGGCAATGGAAGGAGTTATAAAGGATCCCGCGGACCCCAAGGTGGTGCAGAAGATTTGAACGGTGGTGGCCAAGGAAATGGTTATTCAAGTGGAGGCCCACAGGCTGGTAACGGTGGATACCCCAGTGGTGGTGCGGGAGGAAGCAATGGAGGCTACCCCAGTGGTGGTCCTGGAGGAAACAATGGAGGTTTCCCTAGTGGAAATGGAGGTAATGGTGGCGGTTACCCAAGCGGAGGACCTAGTGGACCACAAGCAGGTAGAGGTGGACAGAACGGAGGTAGAGGCGGACCGAATGGAAGCAGAGGACGCCTAGGATCTCAGAACGGTGGAGGCAATGGAGAAGAAGGTTACCCCAGCGGTGGTCCCAGCGGTCCTCGGGGCTCAGGATATTGATAACAAAACAACGACATCGAATCTCTAACGATAGACACAAAACGCTTCAGTAAGTTCAAACCTTACAAACCTAAATGAATTGTATATCTTTGTAAATAAATTATGTAAAAAAGACAACTGGTTTCTGTAACTCACTAGTTCCTTTATTTATAAAGTACAATCGGTATTCATGCAAAGCAGTCATATCGCTATCACAATGCTTCTAATTAGTATGGTATCGCCATCACACATTAATATTAACAAAAACAATTCAAGAAAATAATAGTGTAAATGCATAGAAAACAATATCATTATTACATTCGAATGCATCAAAGTATCACGAAAAAAAACATAAATAAAAAATAATATGGGTAGGTACTACACTGCTATAGAAAAGGACGAAATCCATACGTATGTCGAATTTAGGTGACTCTTTAGAGTCGATACCAGGGTGTGGTCGATACATTTTAATTCTTCAAGTTCGCATAGATTAGTGCCATAGAATGTTATTCAATACTACTCTAGGCCTAGAAGTATTTCAAATCTCACCCAATCCCGCAGGATTTGCTAAAATTATACATATTTTGGTCGTTGTAATTATTTCTTACTCGTTATTAATAATATTCATAACTTCAAGCTCAGCTTGTATTTCACGATTACATGGTAAAGTCATATAATAATTATTATGCTTATGGATAGGTATTTATTATCTACTAATATTTATATAATTCTTCAGAACTTATTTTGTAAGTACATTATTTATTATTTATATTAAAATCTACATCGAAAAATAACTTACGTCTTTATTTCTTACATTTGTTTGAAAGGTAGCCAAAAATGTACACAGTTAAAGACGCAGCTAAATTAAAGTTATAAATAGTTCAAATGCATAAAATATAGGCAGTGGTTTCAGTATCCGCTGTTGGGAAGTGCATTACGACCAAGAGGATGAAAATATTTCGCTTGGCGGCTTCTTTTTATTGGAAAGGAAATAAAAAAGATCTTGCCCGCAATTTGTCTTTCAGGACACACACAGCCGCACTTCATACGTCAGCTGAGAAAAAGCTTATGTGGCTATTTATAAGTCTCTGTGTAGTTCGTTCTTTGTATACTTTGAAAGGTTAACCTTGCACAAGAATACTGTTAGTACTTATTAAACTATATTTTTAAATATTTGATGAATACGTTAAAAAGTTAAATGGAAGCCGGTTGTGGGCTTTGTTTTTTTTTTTTTTTTTTTTTATAAAATCGTTTTAACTAAAATGGCCTAACAAAATCTTATATAAACACACTACAATTCCTTGATTTGACGTCTCTGGTATATGGACGCTGTTCAACGACCGATGCAGAGTAGTTTTCTCCAGCATAGTGCACAGCATAAGTACTAAGGCAGCATAATTGTTACGTTCCGAAACGACGGTATTCAAGATTGCAAGCGCTTTGCTTCGTGGCAGACCAACTTCCCTAGTTACTTACTCCATATGTATGTACAACTAACCTACACGTACATTTCCTGATGTTCAAGTTTTGTGAACTTCCAAAGAATTGTTTAACCGTATCTAAAACGCTCCACACTGTATTCGCCACGTTTCGGTATAAAACACTTGAAATGTGAACCGTGAAAGATTTGTTGAAGAAATAATTTGAGATGTTTTGTGCAGATTTCTGGCCACCTATGCTTTAACGCAATATCACGATGCTATTACATTAAAATTAAGAAAAAAATTGGTATGAGTATTGATGCCAACGAATTGTTCACCGAAGTAGCGATGTCTGAAAATAAAACAGAAGATAAAATAATACACATTCAAAATGACATTTCATAAGTTTTAGTTACGCCGTAAGGTGTTGAAACACTATGCAAACTTCTCTTTCGTTAAGAAAATTTATAAGACTGGTAGTTAGTTACATACTCCAATGTTCTGAACCAGTCCGATACCCGATCCTTTGAACATGATGATTATGAGGCCCACTAGGAACAAAAGTGGTCTTTCAAAATTAGTAAAATTATATTAACTCTTTTTTATATTGACTTTTAAGTTGTGTTGGGACTATGTACTCGTGGTTCTATTTACCTTTACCCACCTTTGATTTCTTTTGCCTCAGGTGCTTCCGTAGCGATACTAAAAGGTAGCGCTATGTAATGGGTAGACTCTGTTTCTCTTTGGTACAGCGGCGCTATCGTAGCCTGGCACTAAAACAAACATAAATAAATGAACATACAGGAGATTTTGAGAAGGGACTGCTCGTCTCTAGAAAATATAGACTTAGTGGTCAAAGAGCTGGTTTAGCCAGGCTGGTTTTTATGACAAGACATTCTTTTGCAATAAAACCGAGTTTTGAGGTAAACCATGAACCGTTACTAATATCTAGGGCTACCGTCAGTAATAAATTATGTTATTGAACTGTTAACTATAACCGAAACACTCACTTTTAGTTTGATGGCTCCATTTACAAAATCAGAGGTGGTCGCGAAGAAGCTAAGCTGAAGAATGGTTTCTGCAGCATCAGGCCGTTCAGCCGACACCCGGTACCAGGGTCCCAGGATGTAGGAAGAAGGCGCAGGCCTATCGTTCACAAGCCACTTCAGATGAGCCTTTGGCCGGGATGGAGGCAGTGAACAGTTTGCGACCACCAAGTCGTTGAAACTATACTGCTCTTTGAGACCCACCACGCGGGGACCGCTTTTTGGAAGCACTAAAAGATAATTATACAATCATTAGAGTCCAAATAGAAAGTTCGTTTTTATTCATCAATATAGTATTGAACCTATTCAAACAAGTGTTTCCGAGGATAACTCTCGTTGAGGAAGTCTGGCAAATCTTTTAGTGACCGCTCGACCTATTCAAATAGCTTAAAATGTTGCCCCATCATTTAGTCTTATGACAAATAAATGTTTGGAGTGAGAGTTCAGGTTTTATACCCTTCAAAATGGTTGAGCTGAATGGTGCTAATCCATGCGTCATGTTCGTGAACGGGCGCCGTCAGTTGGGACTGGTCATCTATTAGCTGCCATGGCTTATTTTAATTGTTTTATTTTTGAATTATTTGTTTTTTTTTTTTTTTGTTTCTATTTTGTGTACCTAGTCTGGACGCTTTTAACGTGTACGTTTTTATTTTTACATCGTTCTCACATTAAGTTATAAATTCAACATTATATGTGTAACTAATATTTTTGTAACAATTTAATTTAAAAGAGTGTCCATGGAGTTTCTTGCCCGTTCTTCTCCATAGGTACCTACGCTTTGGAATGGGAATGTAGCTTCATTTTTCTTACTGACCGACTCCTTGACAATTCAAAAGTGCCTGTAAATGGTTTAATTGAAATAAATGATTTGAGTTTGAATTGTTTTGCTGTTACTCCGAAACTCAAATTGTTAACCTTCCCTTTTATCCTTTCCCTTTGTTATTAACGTTGCCGTAACAACATAAATAAATGCCAATAAAAAAAAACACTCTGTGTTAACACCTTAGTTTACATTGGCCTCTTGATATGAATCGTGTTTTGCTTTGAAGGTGCAAGTCTGTATTCGACTCGTGTTAGATACGAAACGGTCTAAAAGACAAACTTACGGTGTATATTAATGTATTTCTGTCTATAAACAGTAGCAAAGTTCGGCGCTTCGCCGTTCACTTCACATCGGTAGTGTCCTGACGACTCCTGCGTCAGGTTTACCAGCGCCACCACTGTGTTTGAAGAGCGCGATGTCTGAAATAGAAATAAAATAAAAGCTGTTTAATAACCATAAGAAAATGGAGATTTTTTTGGCAATTAACTTCGTTTTCAGCACCTTAGTTGTCACTAAGGACACTATATCCGTTTTGTTGCTAGAAAGCTATGAATGTGTATGAAAATATAAAAGCTTTCATAGAAGCTACATGTAGATACTAAAATGTCATGTTTGGAAAAGAAGACAATATCTAGAAATCATGTACAGTTAGCACATCAAGATACCACAAACTGTCTAATTTTCTCATTCTATTTTGAACTTAACTACCAACAATTTAAGGTTTAAAATTGTTTGGAAAAATTTGACAGTTTCGTATAACCTGATGTGCTGGCGACTGTACCTATATAAAATGTATGACAAACACTTTAATAGAAAGTAGTACACGTTTAAACAGATAAAATTAAATAGGTACAGAACATAAGTAGATATTGTTTATCGCGGCACACCGTAAATTGCCGTGTGGCCACCCACAACTTCCCGTGTATCCGTATTACCGTGTACATGTACACTAATAACGTCACATTACTGGTCGACATCGGCATAATCGTCTTGATTAATGGTACACATGGCTGTTGAGACATTCTTGCGATGCCATAAAACAAAATAAAAGAAATGAGGGATTTGACAGGTGCCATTTGACAGATGGCGAAAGTTGGCGGGAATCTCAGAGCAATCAATGACTATTAAAAAGTTTTATTTAGTGTACTAAATAAAATTTAATTTAATTGCTCTGAAGCAAGAATATCGAATTGAGATTGAATATGACAGACAAATCAATCTGCCTAGCCTTTTCCCAACTATGTTGGGGTCGGCTTCCAGTCTAACCGGATGCAGCTGAATACCAGTATTTTACATGGAGCGACTGCCTATCTGACCTCCACAACCCAGTAACTGGGTAACACGATACCCCTTGGTAAGACTGGCTGTCAGACTTTTGGGCTTCTGACGACCCGTAACGACTGTCAAAGATCCACGAATGACAGCCGGGACCAACGGCTTAACGTGCTTTCCGAGGCACGAAGGAGTCTCGGTATGTAAAGATGGTCACCCATCCACGGACCAACCCCGGCAAGCGTAGCTTAACCTGACGGATCGACCCGTGCGGCTGTTATTACTTAGCCACGAGCTCCTCTTGAATATGACAGACATTCATATTAATTACGTATCTCCTAAAAACCTCGACAGACAGTAAACGAGGTGATTTTTGAGTGATAAATATGCTGAAGAAGGTCTAAGTATTCGTATTTTCCACGTAAAGAGCAACTACTTAGTGAGTTCGGAGTTCTTTCAAGTATTGCTGATATTCCGAATAGTTGTTCAGAAGTTGCAGATAGCTTTTTCCATGACGGCGACTCCGAAGTTTGTTTGTAACAAGTTCTATGAAATACTACAAAAATCAAAAAGAGAGTTGTTACATTTTCGCTTAGATGCTACTGCAAGAATATTCTCAATTCAATTCGCAATCCTCAATTCTTTATTGCATACCGTATCTAATGTTTAAAGTTGGTAGGGAATTATTTATAGATACTAGTTACAATTATGGGCCCTGTCGGGCACAGCATAAATCAAATAAAAGAGAGGAGGAAGAACACTGACTGTTTAATGTGATGAGTTTTATTATTTGTTAAGTAGTTAGGAAGTTATACTGTTTCATTAATACAGAATTGAATTTAAAATTATAATTATTGTTTTATAAATTATATACAATTATTTATTTAGTAACATTCGTAAAAACCCTTTTTTATGTAAATTATTTATTATTATTTTATTTATTACGTAATATTACTTAATTAATATTTAATATCACTAGGGTAAGTTATTTATTGGACGCTTCATATTTATTGAAAAATTTGTTTTCGTATTATGAGTAGGTAGGTTACCTTTAATAGTGAGTATTTGTAGATACAGATAGATAGATATGAAGTTTCTTATAATATACTATAGTAGCGCTTGCTTGCAAGGAAAAGCTTCAATTTGTTGATAAAGATGTTATATTTATTTAGATTCTTTATTATTTCGGGTAACTTATTATAAATTTTTATGGACATGAAAAAGGTACTATTGGAGTGCATTTTTAGTCGCGATATTGGTATGTTTAGTCTATTTTTATGTCTAGAGAAGCCAAAACATTGAATGGTTTGCAGAAAAAAACATACCTAGACAAAACAAATAATTTCAAGATCTTGCGACTGTTGAAATATTCCATCATAAACGCTACGTTCAAGATTAAAAATACATCAAATCCAGTCAATGGCGTCACTGTACAGACCAGTTCCATATGTTATAGTTTCTATAAAAACGCCTCTTCTACGTAACCTGTGTGTCATCGGGAATATATTTTATACAATGTGGAGATGACAATATACGACAGTACCTAAATGAAAACACTGGCAATAAATAGGAGTATTTAGGAAATATCAAATAAATCCTGACATTGAAATTAAAAAAGTGTTTTTAGGGTTCCGTAGTAAACAAGTAAAAGGCGTGGGTGTCGTAAAAGGCGACTAAGGGACTTACTAGAGAATGGGCAGCAGCGTTCTCTATGCATTTTTAACACCATACTGCGATTGCCAACCCGCCTGCCAAGCGTGGCGATTATGGCAAATTCCCCCCCCTTTTGGGGGAGGCCTATGTCCAGCAGTGGACGTCTTTCGGCTGAAATGATGATGATGATGAGTAAACAAGGAATCCTTATAGTTTCGCCATGTCCGTCTGTCCGTCTGTCCGCGGCTTAGCTCAGAGATTCTTAGTATTAGAAAGCTGTAATTTGGTATGGGTTTACACAATAATCACGGCAACAAAGTGGGAAAATAAAATCTTGATTTAAAAAAAATGGGTATTTCTCGTACACGTAAAGTGGGGATGAATTTTTTTCCTCGTTTATCCCACGGTGTGGGGTATCGTTGGATAGATATTGCGGGTTTGTGAAAACCATTTTCAATTCAGGGATTCGTTTGCGTAATATTAAGCTTAAAAGTACAAATTTTTGTTAGAGTCAAGTTTAGTGTCTCCCCCGCTGCCAACTAAATGGTTGTATTCGGATACGTGAAAAAAATCGCAGCAGTAGTATATATAACGAAGTTAAAAGAAAAACTATCTTTGACTATACTCCATTTATTATAACATTAGACAATCTCACCCTTTCATTATTTCTATGTAAACGTTTAATAAACTCCGTTATTTCACGATAAAGAGAAAGCTCTGTAATCTATTTACCATTTACATTAATAAAATAACTCTAAAGTGCAGTAATTTCAACAATATTACACAATACCTGTCGTTATTTAGCCGTTATTTGTCTAATGCTATAGTAAACGGTGTATAGATATAGTGACTGACTGAACTATTAAATGATTGAAATTTCGTTTGCAGTCTAGGAACGTCATTAGATAAACGACGTTTAATTTATTGTCGTATTGTCGTCAAAGTCAAAGTCAAAGATCTTTCTTGTGAGACAGTGGTTATAGAGTTATTATTGTTATTTTGGTGTGCGTTTGCACTGCTCCACCATGTTAGGCAAACAATAGTTTGAATAATTTTTCGTTGTTGTTTGTCGTCTCCACCTTGTATAAATAATGATGATTTGTTAGCATCAGGACACAGCACCTGCTATAGTTCATCATCTTCCTGCCCTTGTCCCATGTTACTTGGGGTCGGCGCAACACATTTTCTTTTTCCATTCCCCCCTGTCAACCGTCACTCTATCATTCACTCCCTTCTCTTTCATATAATTCTTCACACAATCTATCCATATTTTTTGGGCCTTCCTCTCCCTCTCCATACATCCACATTTATCTTCATCACTCTCCTCGTCACATGCGTTTCCTCCATCCTCATCACATGCCCATACCATGGCAAACGACGTCCTTTCAACTTTTCTGTCACCGGCGCCACTTTCAAACTTCCCCTTATATACTCATTTCTGACTTTATCCATTCTCGTCACTCCACACATCCATCTCAACATTCTCATCTCCGCTATATGCAATCTTTTTTCATCCGTCCTCTTCACGGCCCAGCATTCCGATACAATACGACAGGCCTTATCACATACTTGTAGATTTTCCCTTTTAACTTAAGGGGCATCCGTGGGTCGCAAGTTGTTTCTGTGACCTGTCGCCATTTCATCCATCCCGAGTTGATCCGGTGCGATACGTTGCGGTCTACTTCACCATCCGCTTGGACAAGCGACCCGAGGCACCGAAAGTCGGAGCAGATCGGTAAGAGCGTAAGCACAGACTACATTATGAATGAAAAATTTAATGAGACTTTTTTTCCTTTATTTATATCACATAATATTTGCTTTGTATTCAAATGCATCCGCTTAGATTGGAAACAAAAAAAAAGGCTATTAAGATGATATTTAATATTATTTTTTTGTGTTTTGTAAAATATACCTAATAAAATCGGTATCTGTATGTTTTTATGATATTTTTTATGTTTGAGGATAATTTGCTTAAATGATTATTTTTAAAATCGCAATACCTTACGTACGTTTTGAAATTGTTTCTTTAGTTTTTTTTTCTATTTTGTTTTAAATTTTATAGTATAGTGCTTGTGGCATATTGATTACATTTATGGGGCATGCGGTGCTAACCTATAAGAAATTGTTATACTAACCTTAGATTTTTAGTGAAACATTATTTTATCATTTTAAACAGTGTAAACGATTGTTGGTTGGCCTTTAAAAAAAAAAACACATAATAAGTACCTATTTGCTAATAGTTCGCATCTTTTACTAATACATTAATATTAGTGTATATTATTGACAAAACTAAATAAGTTCATCATCAGCTTTAAGTGGGGTTAATGAAGGGAGTGAACTATGTATTAGTACTACATGCATGATATAATGTTAGTAATTATCGTCTACGTTTACAATATTTTAGTATCTAAATGTGCGCACCATGTAGCTATCAGTTCACGTAGTAGATACAGATAAATATCAGTGTCTTCACATGTCATCTTACTAATAGTTACTAATATTATAAATCTTACTAATATTATAAATGTGAAAGTTTGTGAGGATAGATGGATGTTTGTTACTAAAATCACGACAAAACGGCAGAACGGATTTGGATGAAATTTGGAATCGAGACTTATGGGGGTGAAACCGCTGGGCGCAGCTGGTAATTATCTAATTATAATAACTGTTTTAAAACAATAAATAAAACGCTCATTCTTGCGATGGCAGCTTTTAAGGAATGGGCAATTCAATTATCTTGTGTTTGTAATTTTTGACTTCCAAAAGTATCTAAGTGATATAAAAGATTTGTCTTTAATTCTGACTATCAACTGGAATAAATTAAATGATAAAGGAAGCTAACTATTTTTAATAAACTCGTACTGATCCATCTTCACATAACATCGCTCGACAGGTGTGTTTGCTGCAAACACAATTCGTGCACAAACATACAGCCTGCAGCAATAAATTGGTAATGTATACGTGTGCAACGGGTTATTGACTTACCTGTATGTATCAGGGAATGAATAATATTTACAACTTTAATAAAAATGAATCGCCAGCAAGTATTTTTTTTTTGCAGTTTATCTTTTCAGCACGTGTGGTACTGAAATAGGGTCAAAGGTCACCTTTGACGGTTAGGGCGTTTGTCCACCGTAGCCATCCCCGGATGTCAAACAGACGAGATTATTCAAGCCGAACGTAACGTCCCGGTGGCGGCGATCATTTGTCCACCGCGACCGAACTTGGCGGTTCAGTATGCTAAATATTAACACACATATGTAGACTGACATACTATACAGGGATAGACAAAACAAATGCCGGAACGACGCCGGTGTGACGGCAGTGTATGGACAAGACCAATTTTTTTTATTGCCTGCACAACGGGTTGTCACGATCTCGGGCCGAGCTCTAGCGGTCACGCCGAACTACTCGGCCGGTATGATGGCGCTCAGGTGATGGACGTGCGGTGGACACGCAGCCATACTAAATGTATGTATTGCTATTTGGGTGCCATCACCTTGGTCTCGGTGACGGCTGCGGTGTACAAACGCACTTAAAGAGAATCATCGTACGATAGATTCATGAATAATTTATTTAATGATTTATTGGTACCTAGTTGACATTTTGATACAATCTAATAATGCTACTTGTTTCTACACTGACGGTTACATTGTTAAATGTTAACACTGACAATATCTGTCGCAAAATTACTTGTTCTGTACCTAATACTCGCACTATGGGTATTTAGTCTGAACGGCCCAAAGCGAATGGACCGTGAACCATTCGACCTTAAACAAAAATCGTCTAGGTACGTTCCAAAGGACCGGTGATAAAATGATTTCAAAATTAATTTCAAGGGACAGTCACATACATTATGATAGTCGCATAATTTATGAATTTTAACTATTTAAATATTTACTTATTTGAAATCATCTAAATAAACAGAATATATCTTTAAAACCGGTTGGCACGACTTCAGGTAGCTAGCAAGATTTTTACTAAATCTTATTGTGTAATTGTAATTTTTTTATATTTGGTTGATTTGTTTCTTTAAAATAAGACTGCTTTTTATTTAAAATTATATAATTAACAAAAACTTTTGTAAATATTTTATATCACTGTTGAAGTGTTGATTGATTTTCTAAAGAAGATAATACAAATCTAAGAAACAAAAATTTAACATTTATTTCAACTTTTTAAGTTTTGCACCCGAATATACTTGATGTAGTTTATGACATCGAATTTGTTGACGAAGTTTTACCTTTTTGGTCCTTTAGAACGTAGACGATTTTTGTTTACGGTCGAATGGCCCCAGGGCCATTCGATTTGGGACGTTCAGACTAAATTATCCGCACTAAATAGCATTTGATATGATTTGAATTAAATATCATAAAAAAACAGGAAATGGGGTTTAAAAAACTTTACTGCTGCACCAAGTAGATAATATTATCTATATACGTATAGCTATATATTGCTCATGATGTCATGTAGGTATTTTATTGTTAGTATTTCAAAGTGTTGTAGTCATTCATAAAATTGCGTGATGGTGTAAAATACGAGTATAGAGATAACCAAAAATAGTCTACTGATAAGAATAAAATTGGTACTAAAAATTATTGTATCAGTTTCCAAATCCGTTGTAATGTCCAACATTAACTACATTCGGAAGGTAATGTATTGCTAATAATAAACAAATTAATAATATAAACATAACATACAGAACTTCACGCCTATATTCCCCTAAGGGTTGGGCATAGGTTTATAGTACCTACCTACCAGTAGCGAAGTTACAACTTGCATTAGAGGTAAGCCGAAGATTTTTTTTTTTTCATTTTTCATAAACTCAATGTAACATGGTGCTTATTGGCGCTAGTATTGTCGGAATGCTTATTTGAGACAAAAACTGTAGACTGCGTTAGCGATTTAGGATAGACTATGTACGCGTTTCTGTAATGTTTTTTATCTTAAAAAACATTAAGCGAGCGAGCTTTTGCCCACGGCACGCCTGCGTGGATATTGGTTATCGAGTAAAAAAGTAGCCTACGTCCTTCTCCATATCCCAGGCTATATCTCTGCCAAATTTCATGACGATCGATTCAACGGTTTAGGCGTAAAAACGTAACAGACAGACAGAGTTACTTTCACATTTATAATATTAGTATGGAGTATGGATTAAATACCTGTAATGTGACTATGTATGTAACATATTATTTAGTAATATAAACTCAAGTAGAGTCATGGTTTCGAAGAGAAGCCGGTAGTAATGGGGTTGTATGAAGCCGTCGCCCCTGCTACCTATAGTACCTACACAAATATTTCGCCAGTTATGTTTAAGTCCCTTGTGATATGGTAACACACAATACAACTGCAGATTGCGCACTGCTACTACGAAATTATATATAGAAAAACCCAATGTAACACTGCCCGACCTGGAATCGAACCCCATGCTTAGCAGTCGTCTTTCTAAGTTACAAAATAATTGAATGTATTTTTTCACTCACATCAACATTGACTCCAGCCATTCGGAAGACATATACAGGTGGTTCATTCTTAGGCACGTAGCGGTAGAACTCGTGTCCGTCTTTGTACCACTTGACAGAGTACAAGGTGTCCCCTTCCATGTCGTACTGGCAGCCGAGGAGGGCCATGCCACCTTCGGGCTCGTGTGTAGGTACCCGGAGCTCTACCAGACGAAGGCTCTTTACTGAATCTGAAACACATGAAAAATACCTAAAGTATTGGTGCAAGTAATATACAACATGTCTGGGGATTAACACACACTACTAAACACCCCAGTTAGAATATTATGTTATAATCATAATACATGCACTGAATTTTTACTGTTATGTATAAAACATTGTTTTTTATTAATTTAGTTAAACTGCTTGCGGGAGAAAATCGTGGTCACATTACAAATCTACGCACGAATACAGTCGCACACGTACATATAAGGGTCTAAGCGTAGTAGTTGGGTCATTCTCAGGACACTCATTATTTGGTTGACTTCGGTGGCAATTTTTTTTTTACATTTAGGCATAACTAACATGAAATATCAAATCTAGAGTACTACTAATATGTTTTAGATTAACTCTAGATTTGATATTTCATGTTAGTTATGCCTAAATGTGTGTGTAATAATGAGTGTCCTGAGAATCAGTTACATCGACCATTTTGGTTTGTTTTGATTGTACAGCATGACTGTAATTTACATAGTTTTCTTTATTTTTGGGATAAAAAATTACGTCATCATCATTTCAGCCAAAAGTCGCCCACTGCTGGACATAGGCCTCCTCCAAGCACCGCCTCCTCGACCGGTTCCGTGCTTCCCGCATCCAGTGGATTCGTGCGGCTTTCATAAGGTCATCAGTCCACCTTCCTACGCTACGTCTTCCGGTACGCGGTCGCCACTCCAGAACCTTTCGGCCCCAACGGCCATCCGTTCTGCGCGCAATGTGCCCTGCCCATTGCCACTGAAGTTTGGCAATTCTTCGAGCTATGTCGGTTACCTTGATTCTTCTCCGGATCTCTTCATTTCTGATTCGATCACGTAGGGAAACTCCAAGCATAGCCCTCTCCATTGCCCTTTGGGTGACTTTTAACCTTCTACTAAGGCCTATTGTGAGCATTTTAAAAATGACGTAACTATATTTAAAATGTCAGAAATCGATTCAGTCAATGATTCTGAACAAACTACTTTCATAATATACTCAGTTACACATTGTATAAATGTTGCCCGGTGGTTTAGGTCTCGCCTCTCATGCAAGAGGTTATGGGTTCAAATCCGGGCAAGTATCTGGTGATTTTTGACTTTTGTACCAACTTTCTAAGTTTATCTTGGATATCACTGACATCCGTAAAGGAAAGCATCGTGAGGAAATCTGTATTTATATCCATACTAATAATATTATAAATATGAAAGTGTCTGTCTGTTACGTCTTCACGCCTAAACCGCTGAACCTATCGTCATGAAATTTTTGCCTGCGACTCCGCCCACGCGGATGTCGGTTATCGCGTAAAAAGTAGCCTATGTCCTTCTCCATAGCCCAGGCCAAATTTCATGACGATAGATTCAGCGGTTTAGGCGTGAAAGCGTAACAGACAGACAGAGTTACTTTCACATTTATAATATTAGTATGGAAGTATGGATTAAGTAAATATGGAAGTATGGATAACAGTAAGCAATATTGACATTGTTGGATAAAATATAAGGACCTAGTTGGTAAAAAAATCTATAGAAATTCAATAATATTTCATGCACAGGAGTATATAGAGTAAAAAACTGGCCAAGTGCGTGTCGGACCTCGCACAATGAAGGGTTCCGTAGTTGGGATGAATTTATCTTAAGGACAAATTTATTATTGTAGTGGAAAAACAAGTTCTCCCATACATTCCAACTGGAAATGTAAGTTTGTACGCATAATATTAAGTCCTCTTATAGGTTTTCCTGTAATTTATAAGTAAAGAAATATTTTCTGCATTTTTCTTTTCAAAATGTTAGGCTTATTAGTTTCGGAGATAAAGGGGGGAGGAAAGGTAAATAAAAAAAAATTCGAATTTCCCCCCCCAAAGTGACCCCCATATTCAAAATTCATTTATTTTCGCTACACGGCCGTATTTGGGTCATAGAAATTCATACTTGTACCAAATTTCAACTTAATCGGTCCAGTAGATTCGGAGCAAATGCGCAGTGCCAAACGGACAGACACAAGGTGATCATATAAGCTACTAGCTTTTATCCCGCGGCTCCGCCCGCGTGGATGTCGGTTAATCCGTAAACAAGTAGCCTATGTCATTCTCCATATCTCAGGCTATATCTCTGCCAACATTACGATCGGTTCAGCGGTTTAGGCGTGAAAAGGTAACATACAGAAAGACAGAATTACTTTCACATTTATAATATTAGTATGGATAAGGGTTCCGTTTTTTCCTTTTGCGGTACGGAACCCTAAAAAAACAATGAGTTACATTTTATCATCATAAGTTACTTTCCATACACAGAATGTAAAAAGGTACTCGTTATTGTTATTGTCTGCCTGTATTCATTAGTAGATAAATTAAGGCTTTCAAAAAATAAAGCAAATTATCTGTTATTTTCTACGAATGACTAATTTATACCTAAACATTTTCATTGTTTTAGAACTAAACATGTTAACATGATTACAGGATTGAATTATGTGATGTAAGTTTTCTAAAGCTCTACTGATAAATGAATAAGCTTGATCTTCATTAATGTCTACTAATTATGATTCTCGTACAATGCGTGTGGTGATTTTTGTCAGTGAGTATAATTGACTATGACTCATTCACAGTTACAGAAGTAGAACTCAACTACGAGACTATACAAACGTAGCCACCTTAATGTCATGAATGCGTACGCTCATAGTGGCTGGGAGTACACACCACCGGGTACGCCAGCTAATATTATAGTATAATATGTGCACTGAACTACAATACCTTGCGTCCACAACAACAAAAACATGAGAATCGTCCTGCCAAACATCTTGATACAGTATTCTCAGGAGACTGTCCACATAACCACGCGCGCACTTCACAGTCCCGAGACAGCTGAACAGCTAACACTTCACATCACACGGATCTATCACTGATAAATCACTGACTCGAATAATTTAACTGAACATCAATAACAATTGTACCTTTGAATTCAGTTAAAATCTGCCGTAAATGCGGTGTCTAAATAGGCCAGCGAAATTCCGGCGACACCGATCTAAATTTAAAACTGGTCGCCACTGAACTGTCTAGCGCATGCGCCGTGCTAACAACGTACTGCCAATATCAAGAAGATTGCGTGTCGATGATTATTATTTGCAATTTTTATTAAGTAAAGCGTGCACTTTTTCCACAAGCGTACACGCAGGGTGTAGGGTTGGTAGCGTGAGTTCAACGAATAATTATTCGGGTGCACACGTGTGACTCAGACCAAATATATGCAGTTATGTTAATTATAGTGTGTATTACCAGCGGCATAAATTATTATGATAAAAGACTTTACATATTTAATAGTTTGTTTGAGCAATCGTTAATTATTGTAAAGGCTCATGCATGACACACGGGCCAGGCCAGTGGAACAGAATATTGAAGCCACCTAGTGTTTAGATTAAGTCAGCGTGTGTTGTTTTGACTATAATTGTGTGCGGGATCAAAGACTATCCATTGTTGCGAATTAAAAAAAAAAAGATTGTCAATCCAGAATTTTTATTTAAAAAAAAAACGAGATCGATTAAAAATAGTTTCTTCAACAACGTTGGTGTCGACCGATAATAAAACTCATTAATCGTAATAGGCACTTAAATTACAGAGAAATGATTTTAATGAAGACACTTCTATCATTTTAATTGTACCTACCTCAGCTTAAGGTCAGAGTGTAGCCAAGTTATCGCTCGCGGTAATTTTAATGTTTTTGTAAAGAATTATCTAATGAAAACATTTACTAAGATAAAAATACAGGCAGCACTCTCCGTTAAATTTACTTCTGTATTTTTTTAAATAACAATATTTTTAATTATATGTTCACGCTGTATAGTTATAGTATCGTAAGCAGAATTTCTAGCATACCTAAACAGCTTTCTAGCTATATAAAAGTGCAATTGTATAACTTTCTAAGGCTTCGCTGATGACCCTTGCAATGTGTAGCAAGTGGCAGGTACTATGTGAAGTGAACATTATACGAGCTGATCAAATCTATACAAATAAATAAAATTGAAGTGTCTGCTTATAATGAAAAACCCATAAAATAACGGATTTTTGCTTAATGCATAGAAACATACTTAAAAAAAAAAAACACTAACTGTCTGTTTTGTTCCGGCTAATCTCCGAAACAGCTGGACCGATTTTGTCGGGACTTTCACTGGCCGATAGCTGATATTATAAGGAGTAACTTAGGCTTACTTTTATTTTAGAACAAGCTACGCGGGCGAAGCCGCGGGCAGCGGCTAGTTCGTAATATTTCTCCTAAGGGTAGACAGCGTATCAGTGTTTTGATAAGAAAAACAAAAAAAAACCTGTTCAGCATAAATAAATTAGGTAGTGAAAAAAATGCAACGCCGGCTGTCGCTGAAAACCAGCGCTGGGGGGCTCTGTCTCGCATAGGGTCGCAGCATTATGCTGAGCGATGGCCATTTTGCGTGGATGTGACGCATATTTACCCTAAACTTATTATTTTTGTGTTGTGTTCTTTTTTTGCGTCATGTTTACCGCAAATATACGTTTTTTCTTTCTTTAATTTTTTTTCACGAATTTGAAAAGTCCCGCTTTAATAGATATTATAGACGTCACAGCTTTATTTCCACTCGGCACAAAGTTAATAAAACGTGGTTCCGTACACATCCTGGCGAGAGAAGCTTTAGTTATTTCCGTTGTCGAGTCGGCCGACTGGCGCTAGTTCTAAGACTATTCGCTAGATGTCGCATGTTGCCTGTTCGCGGAGTTTCAAACGGCGCATTGTGGGAAGTTTCAATAGTTTGATTCAGGCTATTTCTAATTGTATAGGAATACAGTACGGTAAAACTGCAAGAATAAAGGTGCAGTAGATATTTGGAATTGTGGGGATTTCTCGAAATGGAAGTTCTTTAGGAACGAGTTTTATCATTTAGGTACAGAAAAAATATATAATAATATATACAGAGCATGCAGAAACTGAAAAAACACCCTCAAAATGTCATGCATGTTTATGGCACAAATTGCTTATTTATCGTGTCGTCAAAGAACACTTCTTTGAGGCAATTATTAAATATGGCGTGCCCGGGGTTTTTGCTGCTGGCCAGTTATATCTTTCTTTTCGCGGGTGCCATTATAGGTTTATAGAGGTATGAGGAACAGGGTGATCTTTGATGCGTAGTTCGCCTATGGCGTTGTTGATACCGCCACATTACTCCCCTCCGGAGACCGGAGGTCGATAGTGGGCTGAGTCAGTGCATATTGTGATGCTTGTCAGGGCCAATTGTGCTTCCGATATTTTCGATAAGTCGGAACTGCCTGCGGTGATTCCCCAGTTAGTCGGGGTAGCGCTGCGTTATGATCCAGTGAGTCGGACGGGGTACAGCGCCGGGTGGAGGCTGACTGCTGGCGTCGACCAGGAGTGGATTCAACTGCTCTGCTTGTGGACCGGCCGAAAGTACAGTGTGCTGTGCCAAGGTTACTAATGAGGCTGAGGGTGATGACCCGGTATGCGCGTTCGCTGCATGCATGTGGTCAGGATACCCGTTGACGCAATGGGTGCTGGCTGGTTGTGTGACTCACCGCTCGAAAGCTTGAGGAAGTGATGATGACGTCACGCTGGACTAGCTGCTCGAAGCCTGCGCTCATGTTCGGGGTCACCAGTATAGAGGTATGAGGAACAGGGTGTAAAATTCACTGATCCTCCATAGAAAAGGGAGGATCCTCCGACCAGACGGGTGTTGTGTCTGGTGGGCAACTGCCCCGCGATGCAGGATTTGTGACGTCAGGTCTTTGATGCGTAATTTTCATGTAGCGTTGTAGATGCCGCCACAGGCTTAAAAAAAAATAGAAACAACAGCCCACCTACAGCCAACTTCAAATATACTTTTATTCGAGCATATTGAGCAGTAGACGTTTTTGGAATATGATGATTCTGATTACTTAGTTTTAGTAAAGACAAAAGAAAAAAAAAAAAAACTAAAGTGAACATCAAAAATAGAGCATCCATTTTTTCAGTTGTAATTCCCACCTTACTCGAAAATTAGCTCCTTATAAACTTCACCTCATGCTTATTTGCTCTCAAAAGATGAAAATAGCGCTCCAACGGCTAGAGATTGTACTGCACGCTCGGCATCCCGCTTTTAAACTATTGTAGTGAGCCCAATCCTATTCCCTCGGGAAGCACATTCAGTTGCTTGGACGTTCTACACAGTCTAGGGGGAATATTATCCTGTGGATACTATGCTCTCTTTCAAAAGGATCTGGATTTCGGTACGATTTTGTTATTTAATTTTGCAATATTTTTCTGTGTGCTGTTTTTCAGAAATTCAGGAAAAGTTTATTAGGGTTGAATTTTTTGCCGAGTTTGTTTAAGCAAAACAAGTAACTTGTAGGTACCTAAGTAAACAGTAGAATAACTACTTTTTCTCAGAGTTATTTCCTCTAAAATCGGCATTTAAAACAATCTGACACAAACTGCAATGCATTTAACGTTCATCAAAAGTAGTTTGTTATAAATGATTACGGAGTTGAGCCTGATTACGGAGTTGTGTTTAAGTTATTTCATTTAGTTCAACATGCTGAACTAAATTCGAAATGGCACGAACAAAATAACACTCAAATGTATTATAGAGTACAACTGAATACCCTCATACAAATAAGTACGTGTTTCAATTTATTTAATTCCGAACGAAATTATTTTATTTAATACCAATTTACTGTGTAAACCGGCCGCTGTGAACGAAATTGTGTTCCTAGTGGTGTACAAACGAATCGTAACCACATCACTAACAGTAAACAATTAGTTTAAAGCGGTTGCCCAGCTAACTAACCTTGAAAATGTACAATTTACTGTACAACAAAGCTCTGGATATCTCAATTAATGTCGAGTTGTGGTACACGTAAGGCACGGTCCACGGCCGACATATGGACAAATAAGTCTATTTGTGAACATTTAATATTCGCTTCGGTCCCGCGTTAATTAAGCCGGGTTGGTTGGGTCTGTATGCCCGATGTCAAATGCCCGCACCCTCGAATCACCCTCGACTCGATAAAAGAAACAAAACACTCTCTACCAACACACAGACGTGGTGAACCCACGATACGTTTCAAATGTTTTCGTCAAATTTTTTAAATAACTCACAGATTTTTTTTCTGTTTGCAAAGCGTGGTCATGCAATGGCATACCTACCTATCTACCTCTATGGAGCTAATAAAGCTACTTATAGGTAAATATGAGTCCTACTTTTTCAATAAAGTAGCCTCTTTTATTAAATAAAATAGGTAAATATTTAAGTACATAATTTCCTTCTTCTTAATGGAGACTAAAATGTTTTGCTTAAAGAAAAGTCAAAGAAAATACTATGTTTTTCCATTTGAAACTTTATGCTTAATTAAACACACTATATTATTTATGATTTTTTCTGCTTTAATCATGAAATCTGTGTATCCAAAAATGTTATTGTAGGTTGGTCCGGCAGCGGTACAGATGTAATAAGTAACTGCCTCCATCGCTTGACCGATAAAAGGCAAAATAAATCTCAATAAAACCGCCTCATGTGGCGCACACGAATGAATGATTAAACGGAGGCGTTTCTTCATTTGTTTTCACTTTAGTTCGGACAACACGATGGTGTGTGTGTAGTCTAGCTTCACTAAGGGAAAATTACACCGCCCGTGGGAACTCGCGCGAGTAAATCATCATTAGAGGAGCCGCCGCGGCCGTGGGACACGCCTCGTCTTTATAAAAGATTCAGCTTGATACAAACGAGACGGACGAGTAATGGCCGAGTTACTTGTGCGTTGTTCGCACAACTTTACACGCGCTGTATTTCATTTAGGCGCCATTAAAATTAACTAAGACCTATGGGCGTGTACACACAAGTAATCTCGGCAATTAACCGTCCTGTATCGCATACTCTTAGAATAGATGGCTCGTAATTAGAATGAAGAGGAGGCGGAAATGCAAAACCTTCACCAGTTTTGAACGAATTTGAGAGAAATTCGTTGCTGGCCTGTAATTGCTCTTTTTCTTCGAGGAAACCTTAATTCATAGGTAGTATCTAGTCGAATTTTGCATATTTCAGCAATTATGCAGATATTGCGTAAAGTTATAGCTTTGTGCAGATCAATACCTACCTCCTAAATGCTCTCCCTAGTAAGAACAATGTTCTTTGAGCATAATTCTGGTGATATACTACGACGCTAGGTTTATAAAACTGAATTTTTGACAAGAATCTTTGCATAAATATTTAGTGATTTTAATTTGTTCTCAGATAAAATATTGCCGCTTCCACTCTGTTGTCTTAGTACTTGTCCTGAGGCCGCTAAGTAATCAAGTTGGACTTGACGCCAACTTAGCGACCCCCGCACAAACGTCAGCGAGGTAAATTTTGCAACTTGACTAGTATATTATTAAGTTGAAAACTTTAAATGCAGGACATTTATGAAACTGTCTAGTGGGCGGTGGCCGCAAAGTTTTGTTAATCAGAATAGCGGGAGGTAGCTGCCGGGTCAAACTAGTTAGAATTTTCACCTCCACTATCCCTTGACATGGGCCCGACCAGGAATATTTTAAAATTATTCAATTTACATAGGTTAATTGCCCACTTATTCTAGGAAACTTACAGTAGGCTGAATTTTGTGAGTTAATTCGGTTATCATTACGTAACTGTCAGGTTCTTGGCTTGGTAATATTTCTGTCAGTTTTGGCGAGATGAATTTCGAAGTCAAACTATAATGTCAATGCTTTGTATAATGTAAACAGAAAGTATCTTCAACGCCATAGTTTACAATCTGTTATCATAAAATCATCCGCAAAACCGCTTCAGCTGTATAGATTTCATATTTTTCAAACACATTTTATTTCGGGAATCAATAGAAGCGCGCCTCCATGTGTGAGCGGTGCAGCCTTATAAAGTATATTCAATAGCATGGTAGTGCTGGCTTTGTGTCCTTGTTTACCAAAAGAGTGAACATTAATTCATATTTCTTTTATTACTGTGCGTCTATTTTGGTGAGCTCTCTGCCACAAAAAGAGTGCTTCATCACTTCCCAAGGGTGTCGTCTGCTGTGACAAGAGATTATATGCGAAACAGGACCAACCATCAACCTGTTTATCTCATATATTCCTATATGCAGATTATATTCGGCATTACTACAGCTCTTACGTTATGTAATGCCAAAACAATTACGTATTACAATGGCCTCCTCCATTTTATGCTATGCTTCCCTGGTCTATGCGAGGCTACCTAGGAACCTAGGATTAGGTTTGGGTCCCCAATTTTTCGTAGGTCTTCCAACCATCTGGCTGTTGGTCTGCCAATAGCTTCTTTGTTTATACCGAATATAATATAGTGATTAAGTTATAATATAGGATCGATTCAATAACTATCTATAATAATCTAGCTCTATTTGCCTTAACTCTTGTCATCGAATAAACGTCCACTGCCAACATGGGTGGTGCTTCCTGCAAATCGCGATAACTGCTGAAAGGAATCAAAGGGAAAATTGACCAAATTTCTACGGTTAATAGACGGCATAGTGATTGCGGGTTGCCGTATACTTAGTTAGTAGTAAGCAACAATTATTAAAATTATGGCTACTTGTAATTGCAGTTGTATCTTCAGTATCTTCAATTGTACCTATTTTCATTAGAAATACACACACACACACATTAGCCAAGAAACAAAGATAAGAAGAAAACAAGTAAGGGTAAGATAACAAGAAAATTCCATACATACATTAATATTAGTAGCGCTATTGTGTCATGATTGACACCACCCGACGCCACCTTTTGTTATATTCACTCTTGCAACTGCAGTTTGAGAAATAGGTATTGTCTACATACCAACCAACTAATTTAATTTAAAATCATCTGAACTACAAAAACTTGCATACATTGTACACTAACAGTAATAATGATTTTAATAACCACTTTCGACAACATGAGTCACTCAGCAAACAATTTAGCAAAGATAACATTTCATGGAAATGTAAAGAAATTATACGAGCATTTAATTCGCCCGTAGGGCCGCATTGTACCAACCTAACAACTATTACACAAATTAACAGCATGTAATGTGCGCGAGCACTCCCAGGTTTGCCAACGTAATATAATAATAATATATCAGCATTGCACGCCATTATCTTCTTATATGAAGGTAATATTGTTTATTGCTACATGCCTACGCGTTATTAAATACCGACCGGCCCTGAAAGACTTACAGGGGCGCAGATTTTCAGAAGTGAGGTGAAAAATTGCATATATATTCATCATTTATTAAGGGAACCTTTAGCTTTCTGTTAAAGTCAAAGTTATGGGTAGAAAGGTATCTAGGTATCTGTGTCTAAATGTATATTAGAAGAGCCTTGTTCTGTGCCTAGTGGTAGCCATGTCATAAAATATATTCTTCTTTCATTCATAGGTATGCAAGAAGAATATATTTTTCATTTCTTTCATACTTGGAAAGTACGCTTGAAGTTACCCAATCAGAGGGATGAAAACAGTACTTTTTGTCCCTGGGAAACGATTTTCCCTTGTCTCAAAAAAATAAAAAACTATGCAAACCATGTCCCATCTTTTTATACAGCCACTCTGTAACATGGTGGCGTAAAAATGAAAAAAAAATAAAAAAATTATCCACAATTTTGTAGCATGGCTTTATGCTTATAATTTACCTTCATTGCTCATACTTGGAAAGTACGCTTGAAGTTACCTGATCAGAGGGATGAAAACAGTCCTTTTTTTCCCTGGGAAACAATTTACCCTGCTGTCAATAAAAATTAAAACTATGCAAGCCATGTTCTAACTTGTTATACATGGCAGCCTCTCTGTAAAATCGCGGCGTAGAATTGTAATAAAAAGATATTATCAACAATTTACATACCTAGTTGTTGATACTATTTTTTAATTACAATTCTACGCCACACACATGACTTTAAACTTATAATTTCCTTTTTACTTAATTATTATTTAATCAACATAGATTTGAGCTAAATATTTACCATTATCAATGATAAAAATTACTGGCTGGTAGAATGCCACAGAAAAAGAAACAAGCAATTCGATCTTCAGTTGATGTTTTGTCTAATGCTAATTATTATTATTTACTTATACAGATATGTGTCTAAATGAGTTCATCAGATTCATATATATATTTAACGTCTGATTTCATTACAGAAGAGGCTAAAACAGTAGTGGAAATCAGGTTTTTATTTATTTTCCTCATATTCGAAATGAAAAGCAAAGTGTTTACCTCGGGTGAAAGAACTTATTTAGGCACTGTAACTATTGGCGCTCTCGCTACGCTAGTGCAGCAAACCATCTCGTGCCTAAATAGGTCCCTTTCATCCCTTGTATAACAATCTGCTATTGTGACATGGCGAAGCACAAATTTCAAGTTCTCAACTAACTAGCCCGCATGTAAGCTTATTAATAATTATAATATAATATTCAAACAATGCTGTTTTGACTTTTATGAACGTATGCTAACACTAACGTTAGGTAACTGTAAAATTATTAATTAGCTAAAAGATACGAGTAATTAAACCTCTACAAGTCTAGAGCTAACTCTAAGTAGATATGTTAACAGAACTTTTTACGATGATACAGCTACGAGACGGCTCAATTTTTGATCTCATGTTCTTTTAGCTCTGAAATACGCAGAAACAGTCCTTTTAACCTAGTTAAAATGTAAGTTGAGTAGATTCGACAGATTTCAACTTAGCTGGGTTCAAAGCGGGGAGCACAAAGGAAACCTAAGGCAGCTGTTATGAATAATAATAACTGTTCTGCTACAGGCTTTAGATTCACTATTAGCCTACTATAATACAGAACTAGACCTTAATCATACTTGGTGATTACTGCTGACCTAAATAGCTCTCTGGTGGTCCCTTCTAAGATAAAGATGTCAACATACTCGTATGTAAACTGAAAAAAAATGCACTCCAATCAAGTTACTTTTTAGCTTGATTGACGATATCTTGTTTAGATTAATCAAAATCTTAGTTAACTTGATCATCACGACATGATTGCAGCAATACTAGTTCAAATGATTGAACGCTCAAACAAGTTTCTTGATTACCCTTAACATGACATCATTGTAGAAAAGTTAAAAAAGAGACAAGTAATTTTTTTTTTTTACTGTAACAAAGTAAGTTAGTTGTGTCAATCAAGCATTTTGATTACTTTCAATAACGATCATTGAAACTTTAATCTAATCATCTTGGTTGGAGCAACTATGTTTTGACTTGATTGCTGCAAATAGGTTTTGTGATAACTCCAATCAAGATCCCGTTTCAAATCTCAATCAAATAAAAGTAGTGGCTGTGATCATTGTCCTTGATAGGCTCAGATGCAAACAGGTTACTTAGTCAATCTAAACAAAATCTTGATTGTGGCAACTACTTTTTTTTCTCCTTTAAAAACATATTATCTCGTGACTGAGAAGGAATTATGAAAAACGGCTCAATCAACTATGTCGGTAAATGTGTCTAGAATTAACGGGAACTCAAAACAATTAATAAACATGGTAAATATCCCGTTAATTTTAATAATAATAGTGTCTAGAATTTTCTAATACGTTTTTCAAAGTTTCATATTGAGACACGAAGCAACAAATCTCGATCTAAATAAAAATGGCCACATTCCTCTAGATCGTACTTTGTTGCTTCGTGTCTCAAAATGAAATTAGAAAATTCTAGACACACTTACCGATATAGTTGATTGAGCCGTTTTTCATCATTCCTTCTCAGTCACGAGATACTATGTTTTTAAAGGAGTGGCGCTAGTGGACCGGTGACAACGCTCTTAAGGGTAATCGAGAAACTTGTTTGAGCGTTCAATAATTTGAAATAGTATTGCTGCAATCATTTCGTGATGATCAACTTAACTAAGATTTTGATTAATCTAAACAAGATATCGTCAATCAAGCTAAAAAGTCACTTGATTGGAGTGCATTTTTTTCAGTGTAGGCTACAGCAGTGCTATTCTGTAAAAATCACACGGTGAAAAGTTAGGTGAAGTGAGCTTGACGTGAGCTATCAATAGTGTCAATTAGCATCAGGTGGTATGACAGCTCACTTCAAGCTTATTTCACTTATTGACAGCCACTGTTACATACAAAAAAAAATCCCCTAGTTGTAATAGAACAAAAACCCAGATGCAAGGTGGTTATGTATCGAAATACAAGGAAACAATAAACTGTTTGAAATAACATATTATAAAAAATATAACTCCTCCTTACGACAACATACGGTAGCCTTTAGGGGTCTACCGCAATAATAATTAATTACATCAAACACTTATATTGAGGTTAACCTATAAAATAGGTAGGTGACTATAACCGTCACTTAATCGGTATCGGTTCTCATGGTGAGATTTTTACAGAATATATAGACCGGCTGACGCTACGACGACGCGCTAAAGCGACGCGATGAATTTACGGATTGAGAGCTCATTTCATACTCACTTCACCTAAGCTTACATGTGAGATTTTACAGAATCTACGTACAGCCGATCTATTCTGTAAAAATCTCACCGTGAAAACTCAGGTGAAGTGAGCATCGATACACAGTGTCAATCCCTAGCATCAATGGAATGACAGCTCACTTCACCTGTGTTTTCACGGTGAGTTTTTACAGAATAGCACTGCAGGTGGAATGACAGCTCACTTCACCTACATTTTCACGGTGAGTTTTTACAGAATATATCGGCTGATGCTTGGGATTGATACTATTGACAGCTCACTCCACGCTCACTTCACCTATGTTTTCACGGTGAGGTAGTTACAGAATAGCACTGCTGGTTGCGGGTTTATTTCTGCATGGCACCAATATTCGCTAGGACGACCAATACTTATTGTGGTTCCGATCAGGTGCCGTTATAACGGTTATGACATTTTAATACGCAGATATATGCCAGTGACCTTGAGTGGTTAGCTTGCGTGTTCTGTACTGAGCTCACGCAACGCGTCGTACGCCAGTCAGTAATAGGACTCGCCCATCCGACAGCGCTGTCCCAAATAAGACGCATTATTAATTTATTATACACATAACAAAAGTTATTTTAACCAAACACTTATACTAAAAGATCAATAATTAAATTATCTTTAAAAAGGTGAAGGTTTCAGAAAAATACTCGTACTCGTACGATTGATGGATTTTGCGTGATTCTCAGTTTTTTATCCGCTTTAGACATAACTTAATTAATTTCACTATGTAATATAAACATAATCTAAAATATTCATATATTAAGTTATTAAGAAAATACTCTAATTTAACATTTTTTTATTTTTGTTTTTCAAATCAATAACGCTACTCGTTTAGACGTGATCTTCAGTATAAAATCATTAAAAGTCGGTTATCGTCGCCTTCATGCCATCATGATTCAAGCGCGAGAGAGAGATGGAGCTACGCATGATCGATAGGTAATAGGTAATACGGGCTGGTGTCCGCAACTCCACGACAATGCGCGTATTTTGCGTACGGATGGGAATTCGATTATTCGATCCATCCCAGCTCCTCAAAGAAGGCCAGCAACGCCTTGGTGTTACTGACAATCTCACGTAGGGTACCTGGGTTACCTGGGTTACGCATGACCGATAGCACCATCCCTTTTTCGGACAGGAATCATGATAGCATTAATACTTCATAATACGGCCCCAGGTCCTGGATGGGTGAAAGTATGTACGAAAACGAATTGTGGTCACCAATCCATTGGCCATTTGTGATGGAAACACATGGTAGACCTGTTGATTTCTCTATTTAATTAACACGAGCAAAATTCACTGTCAAATATAATCTTGTTCATGCTCATAACTCCTGATAATAATTACTTTGAAGGGAATATTCCATACATCTTATTACATTATCACCATCAGTTGCATATAAGCAAATTAACGTAACGCTCAATTGACAGTAGTTAATTGTTTACACTAATTAGTTATACAAAGCTCACTCTGTTAATTAATTAGATTCCTCTGAGAGACAGCCTCTTTGGTCCGGCGGTTGAAAGTATACGGTTGCTGAGCGTTAGGTCCAATATTCAGCCCAACTAAAAGTTAAAGAAATCTTCAGCATCATTTCAGCCGAAAGACGTCCACTGCTGGACATAAACCTCCCCCAGGGGTGATTTGCCATAATCGCCACGCTTGGCAGGCGGGTTGGCGATCGCATTATGGTGTTAAAAATGCATAGAGAACGCTGCTGCCCATTTTCTAGTAAGTCCCTTAGTCGCCTTTTACGACACCCACGGGAGGAAATGGAGTGTTGCTATTCTTTACGTCCGGCACCACGCGGTACAAAAATCTTACATATTGTTAACTGCTGTGGTTGACTGACTGAAATAACAACTATAAATCAATGACATGAGTGAAACAATCTGTCATTGAAAAATAAAGAAAGAAATAGTATTTATTGAGACTCGCACAGGAAGATCACAAACAAAAAAAACAGAAGGTCCTGTACGAGGTTAAAATGCTCCTATCTCAGCATGACGCTGTGACATTTAAAAATAAGTGTCGCATCGCTAATATTCTGATAGGGCCCGCTGTAATGTCACGGGCAGGTACAGAAATACATCAATAATTATCAATAAAATTATTATTCTATTTAAAACTGATAAGAACACTCCCATTATGACAGCATAATGGGAGTTGTGATGACAACAATGTCCAACAGTCCTAAAGTTTAACTTTCCCCTTTCAGGGAAGTTAGCAAACTGGGAAGGTGTATATTGTGCACGCAATTCGCTTTCTTGCAATATTTGTTTCGCGTTTTCAACGATGTTTCCGTATTCAGCTTTTCACCTTCAGTTATCGATAGTGGTTCGTCTCACTTATTGACTTAACTCCAATATTAGATCGATTAGATCCTGGCAGCCTGAAATATTTTCCATATTTTGTGGGATAGTTCGTGCAGGTTTCATTTTGTTCCTTTATTGATAACGAAGCGATTGTGAAATGGATATTCTAAGGCCGCGTCCTAACCAACGCGATCGTCGTGCGAGTATGGGATCGTCGCGACGATTTTGTTCGGCGAACCAGAACGCATGGTCGCATCGACAGAAGTCACCTTCCAGTTTTCCGAACAAATGAGCGCCATATGAACACGACGATAGCATACTCGTGCGAACGATATTTTTGGTTAGAACGCGGAGTGACCGGTTTTTCAAAAATGTCACAAAATACAGGAAGTATTTTATACATTCGATAGTTTGCGTAATAAAAAGAAAAGTGAGTACTTGTATTAACTTACTTCGTTTAAAAGTAAACTCTACTATTGTGAACCAACTGCATTCAAAACTGTACTTGAAGTCACAAAGCGCACTGTATTTAGCAAAACTTCCAATTCTAAAGTTGGTAGAGCAATATTGAAGTTTGCTAAGTAGCACGAACAAGAGTCATAGATATTCATTAATCTCGTTACCAGAACCTGGTCAACTTTGCTTGTAAACTTGTGTCCTAACTTCGCGCAGACTAGAAACAATCCTACTGCAAAAGTTTCAGTTTCGGCAGCTCGCCAATCGTCGAAATTTATTAGCTTTGAGTATTGAATACACGTTTAAATTAAATACCAGCCATTTTACAAGTAATTCTCTAGTAAAACATAACGGCGTCACGGTAATAAATTTCTAAACTTGCCACTTCTCGTTGCGTTTTAATAAAAGTTCTGCGCGCATCCACACTTCGCGCCCGGGGAGTTAACAGCAAGCAGGGAGACGCGCCAGTGCGCGGCGGTACCACGCCAACTTCTCATACCAAACTAAGAGAACTATATTTCAATTATAATTATTATAAATGCAACTTCTTTTGACTTAATGTGGCACGCTGCGGAAAATAGATATACCTATAAGTAAGTATGTAGAGTATGCTTCATACGTTTCTTGTACATCGCCCCAATAAAAATAACCCTGTTTTGATAGCTTGTAATTTTAACTTAGAAAGGCGACATAGTTGTTAAATCTGTGATGCATGTCCGATAAAATGTATCGGGTGCAGACCGATATGTTTAATCTAATCAATCAGCTGGACTGATCTCCGTATTGTACGCGCGAGGGCGATGCGAGTTTGTTTTGAATTCTCACACAAAATAAATATCAATGCTAATAGTCGGATAGATATTGGGCCCGATATCTCCCCTTTGGGAATCGTACAACAATAGCGTGAGCCATTTCCAGGCATTTCCCATTTAAATTTGTTCCCTCGGTTTCCTTATCGACGGGAGGGTAGCGTCGACGTGAAGAGACACGCGGCGGGGCATTACATGAGGGGATCGCTTGATGACTCACACGCCACCAACGACGTCTGCCACTACTAAGGACGCTAAATATTGCCTTTTTATGCTAAATCGTATCGACTTGCCAGAATACGAGTGTAGATTAAATATTTCTGTGAATATATCGGGCATTCAAATTGTATTGATACAACTGATATACTGGAATTATTCAGCTTACATGGAAAGCGCGGGGTATAATAAATTGCATTCCTGGTCCGTTAGTGTAATACTATTAACCGTCAAGTTTGTTATCTTTAATTGTGTAGACAGGTATGTAAAGTTACTAGGTAGAAACTTGTCATATTCATAGCAAACCTTGTCTCGTATAAGACCAGTCATCACCGTTTCAGCGTTGAAATAGTGAATCGTTGTATGTAGGTAATTTTATTCCACAAATCTAAACGAATTGACTTAAGTAAGTTAAAGTAGGTATCTAAGTAGGCACAAAGCCGCTTAATTCAGCTTTTCTTTTTATGGAAAAGCATCCCGTTGTCAAGAGATATAAGTTATGTCGTAATTTTTCTTCGAGAATCCAAGGTAAGCTCTCTGTTTCCGCATTTTGTGTACAAATCGTCGTTATTAGATTAACTGTGTTGGCGACGTTGACGAATATTGTGATTTTGGGTAACATTATTAGTAATGACAAGATGACATTGCAGAGGTAAACAACTTTTTTTGGTGTTGACGCGACGAGCACGGAAATAACTATGTTGTGTGAGCCAATGTTTCTTTGATTTATGAGCTTTTGCTTATAGCACAGTGCCGGATTAAGCAAACGCGGGACCCATAGCAAATTCTATCGAGGGGCTCTTGATCAGCTATGGGTTCTCAAGTAAAAATAATGTAAATGTATACAAATAAATAGTCTATTTCAACATTTTGAATCGAGCTATTCCTATTCTGCTACGCATGCATACTAAGTGTAAAGTAAGGATACTTGCTCACGTCAAATTTTCTGTAGACCCGCCATGGGCCGATTCAAATTGTACAAGCGACTTTTTGTAGATTTTGTGCATTGACCGTATGAAATTCTGTGTTTTTTTTTTTCTCCAACTAAATAGGTAATCGGTTAACGATTGTATAATGTGGATTGTCTTAGTCGGAAAGGGTGTTACGTTTCACGTTTTTGTGACATCAAGTAAATTCAATATACCGTAAGTAATAATCTTAAGAAGATTCACTCAAAAAATTTGGCGGATACGCGGGGCCCCCTCTCGCGCGGGGACCGTAGCAATTGCTACTCTTGCTCCGTGGTTAATCCGGTACTGTTATAGCACCGTTCATGTGAGTTCCTAGTAAATTTTTCGGGATGAAATAGTACATTCTTGCAAAGGTATGAGTTTGAAGGCCGAGCCGTAGGCGAGGACTTTACTAATACGAGACAGGCAATTGCCATTTCCGCCGAGGCATATGTAGTGCTTTTCTTAAAAGAATGCAGGGAAACAAAACTTATGTATGTAAATAACAAATTAAGACGAATATTCATTATTGCCGCCAATTTATCATCTGTGCCGAAAGGCCATTGCGAAAGGCAAACGCATTTATGGCTATTTAGCCACGTGAACGCAATTTGTGCTAAGCCAAGAGACTTACTTTGGTATGCTAAAATGATAAAAGAGATCCAATCAAAGAGTATTTAATAACCCCAGCAAGCCGTTACATACAACATTGCTGGAGCGTTGTAATGTTCCAAATTCAAAAACGCTCCTGCAATGGATTTGATTTTCTTTGTCCGTAAATTCGATACTTCGCGTGTTCTTTTTTCTAAAATAATGACTATATTTCCATGCATGTTTGAGAAAAGTACCTTGTACTTGACTTTAGTTTTCGAGTCAGGTATTCAAATTCGGACTGCAGTTTAGCCCTCATCATTTGCCTAGCTTTTTTCCAACTATGCTGGGATCAGCTTCTAGTCTAACCGGATACAGCTGAATACCAGTATTTTACATGGAGTGACTGCCTATCTGACCTCCACAGCCCAGTTATAGGGAAACAATGCCTTTGGTAAGACTGATTGTCAGACTTTCGGGCTTCTGACGACCCCTAACGACTGCCAAAGATCCACGAATAACACACTGCACTGCACTGAAAGAAATATTTAGCCTAACTACTTCGGCTATTTCAGGAATAATCAAAGTTTGACAAGACTTTATAAAAGTTAACTTGATTTAATAAAAGTGATTTGTCTATAAAATACAAAACAGCCTTTTGGTTTTGGTTACATGTTACATCAGGTTATGTGGTCACTGTTTTGTGTTACATGTTGACGAAAGTTTGGTTATGTATAAGTAAACATTTTTTCAGTGTGCAGTTTAGCCCTGAAAACAATATTTTACAAATTAGAAAATATTCGACGGAAAAGAAAACTTCAAAATGTTTTGAATATATCTGATAAGTAACAGTCACTTTGTAAGCTAATTTAAATGATACTTATGTAGATGAAAAGTCCTCTGAAAACGAATATGTCTCAAAAATGAATTTGTGACAAAACGAAAAATATTTTATTTTGAATTTTTTTTTGAATATTTTGTAACACAATCATGTTTCATTACTTGCTTTCAATAATATTGAATTTAATTTTGAACACTGTGTGCTACAGCTGCAACAGCGTAAGTAATCACGAAATTAATGGAAGTCCAAGTAATAAAGGATTTTAAAACGTCATCAGTTTGTTTGTCTGAACCAAATGAGTGAAATAACTTTTTGTATGGAACTCAATTTTTATTATTAAAATCCGATTTCGACACCTATGTAGTTAAGTATAAGCTTTATTTACATTAAAAACTAGCTTTTTCCCGCGGCTCCGCCTGCGTGGATGCCTGTTATCGCGTAAAAAAGTAGCATATGTCCTTTTCCATATCCCAGGCTATATCTCTGCCAAATTTCATGATGGTCGGTTCAGCGGTTTAGGCGTGAAAACGTAACAGATAGACAGAGAGTTACTTTCACATTTATAATATACTAGCTGTTGCCCGCGGCTCCGCCCGCGTGGATGTCGGTTATCGCGTAAAAAAGTAGCCTATGTCCTTCTCCATATCCCAGGCTATATCTCTGCTAAATTTCATGACGATCGGTTCAGCGGTTTAGGCGTGAAAACGTAACATACAGACAGACAGACAGATAGACAGACAGACAGAGTTACTTAAACATTTATAATATTAGTATGGATGGATATAGTATGGAGTATGGATGGATATGAATAAATAATATATGTATGGATTACCAAGTTTCCATTACAATATTAGGGGAATACAATCGCAGTGAAGAAAACAATTAATATTTCAGAGCATATTCTTAATTTTTAAGCTGAGTAGATGCTAAACCATCCATGGATGTAATGCATAGGAATGAAACTGGTATTACGCGCCGATTTCTCCTACTATTTTTCTAAATATAAATCCAATTACTAACTGTGTAACTAACTTATCGGCTCGGAATTTCGAACTAACGACCGCCATAGCCATTAGTTCGACAATCAAACCTAAACATTTATTTCAAAGCCAACCTATATCATCGGTTTAAATCAATAAATGATGCAGTTCAAGAATACTCATCAAGTCTGCACGGTACGGTTCCATCCAGCCTATAAATGCCGGTTCATTTCCGGATGCGGCGACGTCCCGCGAGACTCCTCTGTCACAGATATTTAGATTGGCTAGATATTTTGTACTGGAATGGAAGATGGGCTATTTATTTTGCCATACCTACTTACGTTATTGTAAGCCCCAGGAATTACAAAAAGATGAAGCGCATAACGCATGAAATGTTTGTTGAATTCTAGGAGGTATGTGACGTCTTTGATGTCGTAATGTGTTGTTCGATGGTGCCGTGTGTGTTGGATCATTTAGCTCCCTTCAAAATGGTTGAGCTGAATGGTGCTAATCCATGCGTCATGTTCGTGAACGGGCGCCGTCAGTTGGGACTGGTCATCTCTTAGCTGCCACGGGTTATTTTATTTTATTTTATTTTGTTTCTATTTGTTGTACCTACGCTTGACGCTTTTAACGTGTAAGTTTTTATTATTTTTATTTTTACATCGTTCTCACTTTTAGTTATAAATTCAACATTATAGATGTAACGAATACTTTTGTAACAATTTAATTTAAAAGAGTGTCCATGGAGTTTCTTGCCCGTTCTTCTCCATAGGTACTTACGCTTTGGAATGGGAATGTAGCTTAATTTTTCTTACTGACCGACTCCTTGACAACTCAAAAGTGCCTGTAAATGGTTTAATTGAAATAAATGATTTGAGTTTTTTTTTTTTGAGTTTTGTAAGCGGCTGCTACGCGGTATTGACAAAGTGCTACGGTGAGCTACGAAAATGCTACGAGAATGTCGCTAAGGTTACTCGGTCACATATTTACATATGCTGGTCCTGCTTCATAGGAAAATTTAAAGTCTAGACAAAATCAAACTGGTTGCTAATTTAATTGTATAATCTATCGTTTTTATGTTATTAAACTTTAACTCACACTTATTATATGTTAAAATTTTAGGTAAATCATCTTCTTTTACAATGTTTGTAAATATGTGAGCACCATGTATCTATCACATAATCAATTAATTTATTTGTCTGTCATTGCTTTACTTTTCATTCTTTTTACCTATTGTGGTATAATAATTTTATTCTAGGTAAGTACATCGTCTTCACATATAATTATTAATTAATGTAATTAAAAAATATTGTTAACATTTTAAAAGAGTAAGTATGGAGTTTCTTGCTCATTCTTCTCCATACGTAACTACCTTTTGGAAGGGGCAACTAGAATCAATTAATTATTTTTGTAATTTTTGACGTTGAAAAGTGTATTATATGTGCCTATCCACACTAATATTATAAATGTGAAAGTAACTCTGTCTGTCTGTCTGTCTGTATGTTACGTTTTCACGCCTAAACCGCTGAACCGATCGTCATGAAATTTGGCACAGATATAGCCTGGGATATGGAGAAGGACATAGGCTACCATTTTACGCGATAACCGACATCCACGCGGGCGGAGCCGCGGGCAAAAGCTAGTTTGAAATAAATGATTTGACTTTTGACTTATTTGTGGGCTTAAATACTTTGATAACTTTTTTATCAAGATATATTTGCTGAGGAAACAAAGTCCTATACTAGGTTAATTTATCTCAGTCATATCGATACCTAAATTCCAATATTTCGACGAAAAAGTTTTTCAAAAAGAAGAACAAATAACTTAGGAAATAAATCTCAATTGATTATGCTCACGTTCATTAATCATGTGTATAATAAAGTAGGTATATCTGTCGGACACACTGTACTACTTACAACGGGGTTACTTTGGCGCGAACTTTTCACCCAAGGTCGGCTGCAAAAGGTAACCGGGGCCCGCTTCGCAACCTGACCTATTAATTTTCATTTGCAACTGCGAACATTGATTATTTATTGTTCCACGTATAATAAGGCACGCAGCAACAAACGAAAGATAATTAAATGTCCGATGGAACGCCGTCATTGTTGTGATTCATCATAAAATAATATTACCCAGTGTTTAATACTGTTTTGTAAACTACATGACAAACAATTAAGAATAATGAATATGTTTGCCCTATTTGCGATAATGTGATTGGGTGGCGTGCGTGTGGGGCGAGTGAGTCGGTCCGGAGCGGCGCGCGGTGCCGTACGGCAGAGTGCGACACGGCGCGGTGCGGTTCGGTGCGACATTGCATCCGCGCGGCACATTATGCAGGGACTCTTAACGGTTGCATGACACGCGATGCACGCTGATTCACATATTTTTTTGCGTTGCAAACCTCGTTACTGAACATAATAGGGCCGCCGTTCTCGTTCATTTCGGGACGACAAAGCAAGCGCATCAATCAAAAGAAATTAAACTTCCCGCAGCATTCATTAACCAAATGAATATTTATATTATAATTTTAATTTGACTATATTTCACGATTTTAATTGTTTCTTGATAAAGGTTCAGTTTATTTCTTTAGGCATGTTCTAGATAAACAATTTAATTTATGAACAATTCTAGTATAATTCCGGTAGGTAGGTATAGTCATAAATTATGAATGAGCCGGATTTTAGACTTCACAAAGTTTGTCTTGGATGATAAGCGGCCTCGATGTACTTGACAAACTATTTTCATATATTTCATCAACTCATAAATTATTTCGTTCAGGTCAGCAAGTAAACTAGTTAATTTGAACCAGTTGACGCAGATTTTGATGAATAATTCATTTATCAGTTTTATTCGTGCAATGAATCCGTGGTTTGGGTAAAAGGAGAAAATGTTTTTTCATAACGAATTCCGAAGTAATTTGATAATCTGGTACCTACTGTGTGCAAAATAAATAACTCGATTTTTATGTCAAATCTTGGCATGGCGCACAGTGGAACGAATGTATGGGAGCGGTTGGACGTAGACATGTCCGAAAAATAAGAGTAAAATTATGACAAACTAATGATGCCATCTTATTCGATTACTTAATGCCTTCATAAATTGTGGTGATGAATTTCTTCATAACTCCCATATTTCGGGAGTAATTTGAGAAAATGTGAAATTTTACTATGAAAATGAGTGTATCGAGCTCTCTCCCTCCTGATTCCGGGCTTGTTTCAAGTAGCGGTCTCTAATATCGTAATGCTATTACTAAGAGCTATATTTAATACTAAGACACATAGTGCGCCAAATGTGCACTTTCTGGGATAAAAGGAAATGAAAATTTAAAAAAAAAAACGTTTTTTCCCCATTTGTATTTACTTTAAACCGCAGACAGACTTATTAAGAGGTCTATAAATATATTATATATATACAGAAATATATATTAACAAAAATATTCACAAGAACTGATGAGAGTATGACTTTTAAGTAAGTTGATAATAAATTACCTAGTTTCATTAAAAGTACAATAAATAATTAAGATGTAAGCTCTAATTTACTAAGTTACACATTTTAAAACAATAACATCATTTAATTATCTTCGTCATCATCATCATCATCAATTAATTCAAATTCAGAATCGATGTCCGCTAAATCATTTATGTTAACAAATTCGATATCACTTTTCTCAGAATCCGTAAGCTCATAAAATTCCTTAAAAGAAGATTTTTTTACAAACTTATTTCCTTTTGGACGGATACTTGTAACAAGTGGATCAGAAGACAGTAAAAGATTGTGCATAATATCTTCATTGCATGAGATACTGCTATGCTTTCGAGAATGCCCCTCTCTATATTTTCTAAAATCTTTATTTCTAGCCTCAGATGCCTCTTCGGATAGAAAACCAATGGGCACAATTGACATGTTCTGAACTATGTCTGGCCCATGCATTAAAATTTTATGAAGTGAAGAAGGCATATAATACCATGGGTATAACTCCACGTAAAGCTTAGCAGTATCAAAGCAGAACTCTCGGAATTTAGTTACGTTGATCTTCTCTCCTGATGAAATACACTGCAAGATCACACAGATTTTTCTTAAAAGCATAGCATCTATTCCGGTCAGTTCAGCAGATTTAGTGTAGTTTTCAAAAAATCTCCTTGCCGAGTTGCCATTGTTGGTGGATCCACTGCCTTGTTTCACAACATCGAGAAGTAAGCCCGTTTCTCTTCTTACAGCCTCTTGAACTCTTTTCTTCCTGTCATCAACTTGCCTTTTTGCTATATCACCCCTTACTTGCCATGATTTTATGTCTAATTTGTAGGAAATGTGTAATAAGCATTCCATTGAGCGAATCCAAGCGTGAAGGGTGCTTAAGCTATATTTATACATGTCCTCGTTTGCGTGTTTATCTTTGATTAACTCTAAATTATTCATTTCTTTAGGACAAGCCTTGCATATGTCACACACTGAAGCTGCTGTATTGGATATAATGGAATGAATTTTACCATCAATCATTGTCAACAGCAGTTGGTGTTTGACACTAATTCCATCAGTGATGGTGGATGGAGTTAAGGCTTCAATCTCTGCTTCGATTTCAGCCATCTCTCTCTGCACATTTTCTTTGGTTTCCTTTATAAACTTAAACAATATTGGCCGGCAAAATGAAGTGGAAGATGGTCGCTCGTTTTCCCAAATTGTTACACCTTTTGAGACGAGCCGCAGTGGTACAAGACTAATCATAAAATTACTAGCAAGATCGATTTGCTCATCTTCACTCGTCCTTTGATGATAAATGCTTTGGCTAGATGATCCGTCAAAACCCCATTTGCTGGTCAATACGAGCTGTTGATTGGGATCAACAGGGGTTTCTAACGACCTAATAAGTCTTCTTGAGGTTAAATCCATCAAGGCTTGTAATTTGATTTTTGCAGAGCTCTCTGTAACTGTGAGATCTTCTTTGGCCGGATAGCACTTAATTTTTTCTTTAACCAACATGTAGTAACTCGGGTATTGAAGAGCTCCTTCTTGAGTGTTGAAATCCCGAAGAGTGTTATAGCGCCATTTCGATAAGTTCATCGATACATAAAGAGCCAATGCCTTCAAAGGGGATATTTCCCGTACCTGAATTGATTTTGATTTGATTGATTTTTAAAGGTCTTTATTAACAGAAAGGTTTATACAAGTGAACAAAAAGATCTTATTCTAAATGTAAACTAACATAATTCGAGCAATGTTAAATAGGCTAAATCACCTCTTTTAACATACAACATGTATGATTGTTAGTGTGACTACTAATTTAAAAGATATTTTATAACTGTACTGTTATGTAGGGTTTGCAGACCCACATTTTTATGTTTAAGTTACCCAAGCCCCCATTTTTAATTATTTAGAAATTATGAAATTGTTACAATAAAAAAAAGTATTAAGAATAATTGGTTAAATATATGTTTAGGAATTTATACATAATTGAATATACAAATTAGTGAGTTAGGTGACAGCAATAATGCTGGACAGGTGGTAAGTGAGCTAACGTTAATCCACCAGGAAATGGTGATGAGGTAGTTTGTACTTATTATAAGTCCTGGAATAAGGTAATCGGTTTAATCTACTCTTGCCAATGAGTGAGACCAGAGAATTACGATGACGTGGATTATTGAAGAGGTAGAATTTTCGGGATACTTTCAGAATGAAATCCTTTAGAGGTGGAAACTTGATGTCATTATGTAGTTGTATAAGGTTTGTGTAGAGAGGTGTGTTGAATGTTATTTTGAGTGCTTTGTTCTGAACGACCTGCAGTTTTTTGTAATTAGTATCACTAATACTACTCCAGACAGGGGAAGCGTATGTCATACAAGGACGAACCAGTGTGGCATAAATGCGTAATTTAGTTTGAGGGCTCAAGTTAGATTTACGATTAAGGATTGGTTTTAAGCTGTTAAGGGACTTGACTCCTTTGAAACGAAGTTCTTCTATATTTTTTAACCAGCTAACTTTATCATCTAAAGTTGTTCCCAAATACTTAATTGATTTCTTCCACGGAACGTCATAGCCTTCAATTTTAACAAAGCGGTAGGGAAGTGAGCGTTTTCTAGAGAACATAATAATCTCCGTTTTAGTGGAATTCACTTTAAGCTTCCATTTAGAGAAGTAGTCTAGGAGAAGATCAAGCGAAAGTTGCAGTCGTTGAATGATTAGGTCCTGGTCGTCAGAAGAGGTGTATGTTGCAGTGTCATCAGCGTAAACAGCGAGATGCGTTAGCCTTTGCTTCGGAATATCATTGAGATATAAAATAAAGAGGTACGGTCCCAATATAGATCCTTGTGGTACTCCGGCGAAGAGTTGTCTCTGTTTGGATGTTTGATTTCCAATAGCCACAGAAAAGGTTCTTTCAGTCAAATATGACTGGAGAAGCTTAACAAGGGCTAAAGGGACGTGGTTGATTATTAATTTGTGGATTAAGCCCGCGTGCCAAACTGTATCGAAAGCCTTTTCGATGTCTAACAGCACCATACCTGTGGATTTGTTATGGTTGAGGTTGTCAACAATGTGCTCGGTAACTCTAGCTAGCTGTTGAACTGTGGAGTGGGATTTGCGGAATCCGAATTGTTCCGGGATAAGGAGATGCTCAGTTAGTTTGGAGAGGCGGCTCAAAATCAGGGACTCAAAAAGTTTAGCCAAGCTTGGGAGGAGGCTTATGGGACGATAACTAGAAGGAATTGTTTCATCTTTACCAGGTTTCCTAATAGCAATAACTTTAGCTAGTTTCCAAGAGGAAGGAAAGTAGCCCAGTTGAAAACAGCCATTAAACAATTTGGTGAGGAGGACTACACATTTTTGTGACAAATTTTTAAGCAACGAGTTGTCTATCTCGTCCATACCTGGAGCCTTGCGAGTTTTCAAGGCATTCAAAAGTTTGTGAATTTCTCTGGGTCTTACTGGAAATCTTAAATCATTTATTTTGTACCTGTTTAGTTTTTCAGTCGATTCTCTTACAGCAGCATTCGATTCTGGGTCACTAACCCAATCTCTAGTCAACATAGCGTTTTCCAGAAAAGCATCTGCTAATACTTCGCATTGCTCCTGAACGGATGACGTTACAGCGTCATTTGACGTCTTAAGTGGAGGAATAACAGTAGGTTTATAGTTGAGTGATTTGACTATACGCCATAAATCCGAGGCGGGGTTATCTACTTTGGATAGTTTCTTATTCCAGACCTCATTATTGTGATTAATTAATAAATCTTTGATGTTTTTATTAATTAAATTGACTTTCCCAGAGATAATCTTTTTCTTCATAGGGTTTTTTTCTTTAAGAGCAAGCCTACGCCACATGTTTTTAGTTTTTATGATGGATTTAATGCGTCTGGGAAGTTTAGTTCTACTTTCACTCTTTAATGTGGGGACACTTACTATGCGAGCTTCAATGATAGTCATAGTTAGATTTTGAATAGCGTAATCTATTTCAGATATTCCTTTAAAAGTGGCTGAACTTAAGGTAATGTGCTGATCTATATAGGATCTATACTTCGCCCAGTCCGCGACTTTATAGTTATAAAAGATATCGCTCACACGCAAAAATTCACCACCAATGGTAAATATTACAGGAAGATGATTAGAAGACAAACAGGTTAGCGCCTCGAGTTCACTAGATACTTTGATATTGTTGACTAAGACTACATCAGGTGTAGAAGGTATGTGGGAGCTGTCGTAATGTACTAATGTAGGAGTAGTAGGGGCAAGGATTTCATAGTTATTAGTCACCATGTGATCGAAAAGTAATCGTCCGTGAGGGTTATCAACAGAACAGTTCCAATAGGGGTGTTTAGTGTTAAGGTCACCCATTAACAGTAGTTGCGGGTTCAAGTGCAACACGATATCAAGGTCACTAAGAAGTAACGGTAAATTTGGAGATTGATATGCTGAAATTATAACAGATTTTTTACCAGCTATCGTTAATTCTATACCAATACATTCTAAATTTAGCATATTAGGAATTTTAACAAGGGAATGGGGAATATCAGACCGAATCAGGATCGCAACTCCCTGACCTCTACCTTCACTTAAAATATCCTGGCGATAGCACTTAAAACCAGGAGTAGCGAGAGATGTTTGAGTAGAAATTCTGGTCTCACACAGGGCAACAATGTCAATTGAACGCTCACTTACCAAATCCAAGAGTTCATCTATTTTTGTACGAATGCCATCAGCATTCCAATAAATAACACGCAAGAGGTTTGCATTAGACATATTTTCCGAGATGAGTAAGAATTAAAATCACTTTATCCATGATATTATCGCATGCTATAAATTGACTTTTTATCGATTTGATAGTCATTAAAATTGCTAGCATGTCTGTGGTAGTTTGATCTTGAGTACTATTGGTGGGCGGGAGAATAGTGGCCGCAGTAGTAGCCCCAGAAGTGACCTCGTTCCAGGCACGTCCGTCGATCTTGTTTGTACTGGTAGATTTGACAATACCACTAACTGCTTTGGGAATTGATTTACCTTCAATGAAGGCTTTGATTTTTGAGGCCTCTTCTGGATTCTCCGTCAAGTATTTCATAACATAAGCTGTATCGCTTTGTCCTGCCTTTTGAAGCGCCCTTTCGGCCGAAAACATAATTTCAGCGCTGCTACTGCTGCATGAAAGACTATCTTCAGTGCGTCTTCTTTTTTGCCGGTTACTAAGGTCCTCAAAAGATTTACGAGGACTAGGATGTGTACAAGTTGAAGCATCAGATTTAGCAGGAGAAATTATGGGCTCGATGACGTCACTTATATTTTCTGTAGAAGGTTCCATATTTTCATTCTGTAATTCCGGCCATTGAATTGCAGCCTGTAGCCAAATCTCATGTTTCTTCCGAAACTTATCTGTGCTTCTTCCAGACTGTGTCCATTTTGCATAAATGCGGTAGCAAAATCGACGACACCAGTCTTTTAAACTTGTTTCAGCACTTTCACATAACTGAACACAACTGTTATCTTTTAAAACACTGAACAAATAGTTAAAGTCGCGTAAATCTTTATGTGCGCGTGCGCATAAAGCAACGTGAATATCAAGATTTGTATTAAAATTTGGAAAATACATTGCGAGATTAGCTTGGATACAACGAGGTGTAAATCAACACTGATTTTAAAGTTACTAATAGTGACCTATTTATATAAAATCCAGGTATCCCAGGTATCCTTTGTTAAATATTGCAAGGTAATTAGTTATTGTGATAATTAGTAAATGATGCATGCTAAATTAGTGTATTAAGAGCCATTTAGTAATTAAATAATAGCAATGTTCTTATCAGTAATCATTAGTGCATCAGTTTTATATGTAAACCTTAAGTCCCTAATTATATATCCTAATTAGCTTATATCTTCTCTAATTGGCTGCTCAGAAATGTTATTGTAATAAGGTAAACCTTTAGAAAAACGGTTTTAATCAACAAAATAAACAAAAAATAAAAAAATTGTGTTATAAAATAAACATCACTCTTTATCCCAGAAAGTGCACATTTGGCGCACTATGTGTCTTAGTATTAAATATAGCTCTTAGTATTAGCATTATGATATTAGAGACCGCTACTTGAAACAAGCCCGGAATCAGGAGGGAGAGAGCTCGATACACTCATTTTCATAGTAAAATTTCACATTTTCTCAAATTACTCCCGAAATATGGGAGTTATGAAGAAATTCATCACCACAAGTTATGAAGGCATTAAGTAATCGAATAAGATGGCATCATTAGTTTGGCATAATTTTAATCTTTTTTTTCGGACATGTCTACGTCCAACCGCTCCCATACATTCGTTCCACTGTGTGGCGGGGAAAATTAATGGATATCCTATGTTGTGTTCACGTACTTAGGTATAAACAGCTTTAGGAAGTAGTAATTCACGTGTAGGTACGCCATTATGATGACAAAGGCTAGAGTACTCAAGGGGAAAAGCGGAGGGTCGTGATACAAAGACCGATGCTGATGTATTGGTCCGGAAATCACAATTGTAGAACGCAAATTACCCCCGTCCTTTCTTTGAAATAAATTCGGTGAATTATAAGAAAAACAGAACGTACGAGTAGAAATGTAGGATTCGGGATGAAAAGGACTGATATATTTAGCTAAAGGTTCACGTAAATACATGAAGCTGTAGCTAAATATATCAATCATTACATCAGAAAAGATCACATTTGAATAGGAAGTACCTAATTCATTAATTACTTCCTATTCGAATGTAATCTTTAAAATTATTTATGGGTACTTTGGTGTAACTAAAACTCTAAAAAAAGATAAAAAATCTAAGGATTATTTTCTCGTCCGCGAAGACCCTAGATTTGGGTCGTTCTATCAGTATCCTTAAGCCCGTTTTCGACATAAAATTGACACACGGGATACCCAATTTATTCAAAAAGGATAAAGTTTATTTCACCGATCACATAGTGAACATTGGATAGATTTGATGCAATTAAAAACATTGAGATAAAGTTACTGTCAAAAGTAATGTGTATTAAGTGATAAAAGTATTGCGTATATTTTTATTTTTTTTCTGTACTTAATTTCTATGCAAATATATAATATTGTATTGTATTGTATTGATGAATCACTGAATGATTGACATGCTATTATCCCATTTGACATTTTTTTTAATTTTTATTACCTACTGTAACCTTTTTCACATTTGACATTTTTTTAATTACTGTAACGTTGTTGGCATTTGACATTTTGTATTTTTATGACATTTTTAATGTATTTCAAACTATTTGTATTTTGTATTTAATTTTCAAAATTGTTATTTAAAATTATAATATCTCTAATTTTGAGTGACTTAATAATAATAAGATTTGCATGCCCATGTGACGGTAGAGAATGGAGGACTATTTATGATAAAACATCTATGTACTAATTACCCATGTTTGCAAACCAATAAATGATTTGATTTGATTTGTCAATGTTGTTTGATTAGCTTCGACAGAAAAATCAAAGATGGCCACTTAATTATTTTTAATTTAAATATTATCAAGTTTGTTAAAAAATAGTGCTTAGGTATAATAATTATCTAGCAAGTGTACAAGTTTTAACGAGCTATTGAACTTTTAATTAAGATGTTGTTAGTCGGAGAGTGTCAGCTATTTGGCTGCTAATAGCGGTTTGCTTCTAGATTGATTTGCTCTAGTTTACTGATCGACCGCCTGATGTCGCTAATTATTCAGTCATTAGGAATCTTCCGTTTACTTAGAAAATCAATCAATTAAGGCGATCAATCTAGGTAATAAATCTATGCGATAATTATCACACCAATGTGTTGGATGTATACGTAAAGATTCTTGTAGTTTCATTATTGTTTAATTTATTGGTAATATTAAAAACATCATTAACATGAGCACCTAACAAATATTTTATAATTTTCTGCTATTTTCAACTTTAGCGAGAGGGGTAAAAGCACAGAGTACAGATTTAATCCCCGGTGTTAGGGTCCCGGCACGTATTGCTCTTAGTTACGCCTAGTTTTGTTCCACAATTTTATTAAATTTCATAAAGTATTCATAATTAATACAAGGAGTAAATTGAGATCGGATCCATTGAGCTACGACCTGAAAAACAGTGATAAATTTAGTGAGTTTAAAGTCTAGAACGCTTAGGTATTGAAAAGCAGCATGTAAAAATACCTTCTACTCGACTTTAAATAACTCTGCTCAATATTTTAAAAATCACTTGAATTATACATGGTTCCTGCGGGATAATAAATCCTTACAGTTTCACGGCAGCCCGGCTGCGGATAAAAACTATTATAATAAAATGTATAAGCAATTATTCCAGTGAACATTTAATAGTAACGTTCAAAGGGTTAAGGAAATAAATAGTTGGTAGCGAGTAATACATGTCAAGTATGTTATTTTTACTGAGAAATTCAGTTGTAAGGCTTTATAGTTTATGTTTATGTTTACGTAACCTACTTACATTTAAAATAATATAAACGGCTTGTACTTTAGAAATTCCAGTTTATACTTCGGAAACGTTTCTTGAAATTAATCAAATGGAATTTAATGAAATTTTAAAGACATTCTTAAAATAAGTAAATAAACATGCGAACTAAATCAAAAACCTGTATACACTAATATTAAAAGGAGCCAGTTTCAGTTATCTTCTACTTTACGAGGTTCATCTGTATCAGTTACCGACCGCCTAGAGCTTTTGGGCATGGAGTTGAGATCTGATCTTAACTTGGGCTCAACCATCGAGTCAAAAGCACAGACTACAGCCTTGAAGCTGGGCATCCTAAATAAGGTGAGGCGACACTACATAGCACAGATCCGTTCCTGTATGGAGTATTGCAGCCACTTATGAAATGCCTCAGCAAAATACCGCTTGCTGCACTTGACTCGGTGGAACGCAGAGCGAAAAGGCTTATAAGCGACGAAACATTGGTGGCTAGACTTCATTGCCTGGCTCATCGGTGTATTGTTGATTGACTGTCGGTCTTCTACAGACTGTACTTCTGAGAGTGTATGCAAAAGATCCACGATCTCCCACCATCGCCCTTTTATTACCGGACTACAAAACGTACTGCAGGGTACCATTCGCACTTGGTTTATATCCCGTCCAGTCGTACTCAGCGCTTCAGCGCTTCTCCTCCACATTTATTATGCGCACAGCCAAAATGTGGAACTTTCTGCCAGCGTCTGTGTTCTCCTCCACATATAACCCGTCTGCCTTCAAAGCAAGAGTGAACAGGCATCTTCAGGGCATGCTTTTTCCAATCATAGACCTCATCCATCGCTTTCCATCAGGCGAGATCGAGGTCAAGAGCAGGCCAAATCAGTAATAAAAAAAAAATATATATATGTAAAGGGGTGCATCCAAATTTGAAAGTTTGGATGTAGGAGGTATCTCCGAAACTACTCATCCGATTTTATTTATTATTTCACTGATAGGAAGCTAAACTATTGCATTGTTATAAGATATAATATCTTATGATATAGTTAGTTTCCACGTGGACGAAGTCGCGGGTATAAGTAAACATGTTTTTCAGTGTATATACCAACAGTGGACTTCTTTCAGCTGAAATAAATAGTAGGCCTAAATGGGTAAATAAAAGTTCTTATCTGTATAATGACCCCGCTTGAACTCCTAGTTAGGAATCAAAAATAACATCACGATAATTAGGTCACATGATTTATTTATATTCAATTCTTTTGAGCTACACGATATATTCATTATGTACAAACTCGTATTTATACGCTATAAATATTTAATAACAATAAGCAACAATAACTGCGTACTGCGTAGTCCACAAAATTATACACATACCTAATAGTAATTATATTACATTATATGTAAATATTATTTCATCATGCCTTATTAACTTTGACGGATCAGTAAAATGGCAACTTGAAAGTTGAGGACGTAGATAAAATAATAATAAATAAAAACCCCGGCCAAGTGCGTGTCGAACCACGCACAATGAAAGGCCCGTAGTTAGGACGAATTTATCCCAAGAACAAAGTTAACATTGTAGTTGAAGTACATGTTCTCCCATAGGTACATTTCAACTGCAAATATAATTATGTTGGTCGACTAATACTCGTTTACTTGTAAAGCTTACTTAGCTGCGATACCCCACATCCACTAGAAAAATAAATACCATCCCCACTTTACGTGTAGGGAGGTATATAAAAAAAAACGAGGGTTAATTGCACCACTTTTTCGGGCGTAATTAATTTATATATCCATGCCAAATTACAGCTTTCTACTACTAAGAGTCTCTGAGTTAAGGCTCCTACAAACAGGCGCGACACGGGACGCAAAGCAAAGGCATCGCGTGTCGCGCGATGAGCGGTGTCTTTGAGCCGCGCGCGTATCGCGTTGCGAGTCGCGCCGGTTTGTAGGAGCTTTTAAGCCGCAGACAGACAGACATATATACAGAAAAACGGATATGGCGAAACTATAGGTTCCGTAGTCAACAAGGAACCCTTCCTTGTTAGCTACGGAACCCTCAAAATAAGCTCGATTATGATAATTATTATGTTTATGTGAACCTAAATTATCCTTTATCCACAAGATATTAAATCTTATCTCAATTTTGAACGTCACTCCTGCAAATGTGCCATTTTGTAGATCCGACATTATTAATAGGGCATGCCGATTTATAGATATATTCACAGTCAAAGGCTGTGTAGGGCTGAAACCCTTCTGCTCCGACCGCTCGGACCATGAGTAACGTGAATATCGGAAATTCCGCACATTACTTGTTATTGGTACGGAACCCCAAGTCGACACAAGCCAATAAATTGACGATATACATTGTATGCCACATTTAATTTTGTAATTAATGCATAATGGCCGTTTTCGATGTTAATTTTAAACTGTACGGTACCGCGCTCTTACAGACAGTTTTATGCATGTGTAAACCTATGACGATATTTAATTTTATATTCGATATTATTTGTACAGAGACTTGTTTATTAGGTAACTACATAATTTAAGCCTTCATTCAGTTCTGAACACTGTAGGCAGAGATGCTTTTGCAAAACCACGTTAAATGAAAGAATGAGTTAGTTGAATGAAAGCTTTCAAAATTCTGGTTTGAAGCAGGTAAGAACGGGCAAAATGCGGTAAAATCGTGTTCCACTGGCTGCGTTGAAGTCCGCCATTTTCTTTGCATCTCCATTATTTACATTAATTGATGCGTTTAATTCACGGGAGCAGGTAGATACATATTTTGTTCGACTTAAGGAAAATGCGTTTATTGTGTTTTTAAGGGAAAATAAGCATATAATCACAGTGATGATATATCATAATTGTGGAAAACCTCATTTTCAAATATCCTCTATGTTACCTTTTTGTTAACTTTACAGATTTTCTCATTTTGCCTTCGCTACATAATGTATTTATTTATAACCACCTGTTTTTTTGATATTTCACTATAATTTTGTATATTATTCTTTCTCAACTAAGTATACTCTTTATACTTATATCCCTGTACATTCAGTGCCAATTTTTTATCAGAATACAATAGGTACGTTAAGCCGTCATGCCTATTTAATGGCAAAGACATAGTTATTTTTGATAATTTTAAACCGAAAATACGGCAATAAAAGTTTCTTTACATAAAAACAACAGTCACTTTAGCAACATCTAAAATGTATTTGATGACTAGGTAAAATATAAATTGACTGAATTCTAGAAATTGATGCGACCATCCAGTTGTTTCAGAATACGTTACTACATTTGATAAAATATTATTACTTACATTAGAGTTATAATAATTGGAGAGGTGACGCATCAACTAATAAAATAAGTCTTTACCTAAATATTAATGTTAGTAATTTACAAAATATATACATTGCAATTATATTTCTCTTATATGCTCTACAGCGTGTTACGAAAAGGTATATCCATACAAACTGGTTGAAGAGTGTATCTGGTTCAGAATCTCTGTACAAAATTTCAGCTCAAAAGCACTAACTAGAAAATGCTTAATATTTTTTTTTATTTCGATAGTTTATTAAATTTAAATCTTAACAAACGTGTTACCGCCGTTTCTTTGTGTGTAGTTTATTGACACAGATCAGCTGACTTGGTCTAGTGATGTGTAGAATTCAATTGGAAACATTTGATTTTTAGTTAAATGTTTCTTAACTTTTTATTTATGTAGGTATAGGTATTAAAAAATATTGCCCTGTAGTTTGTTATCACCAAAAGAATCCGTGCCTTTGATATGTATATACCCTTTCCGTAACACGCTGTATAAATACTAAACAATTTTAAATAAAGTGGTATTTGATAAATATTTTTCTAAATTGGGTACATTTTATTTACCTCCCACAAAAAGGTTGCTGTATTAAACAAACTGATAAGAATACATTACATATATTATTATATTTCATTTGCCAGTTCCAGATTAATTTTACATTCCTTTCTGATAGGTTTCAATTCAACGGGAGGACAAAATATTACCTGAACTCCATTTGAAATAAGATTAGACATTTTTATAAACCTTTTTTACAGTCCGTTCAATCGATTTTGACTTCTATTCCGTAGGCATAAGGATGGCATTAAAAGCAAAAAAGTGGTTACATTACCAACTATTTACTGCAGCTGCCATTTGTCATGCTACCAACGCAATAGAAGTCAAAATCGGATGAACGGGCTGTAATTAAGGTTTAATTTAAATGTCTTATCTTATTTGAAATGGATTATAGCTCCTGCTCTGTTACAGTAAAAATGATATCAATCGCTGTGTTTGAATGTGACCAATTTACTAGCCTTGTCGCATGTTAACATCTCAAATGACCGCTTTACGTAGTTAGATAAGCAATTAGTACTTTATACAGGAGTATATTGGTTTAAAAAATACTAGGAGGAGGAGGAGCTCGTGGCTAAGTAATAACATCCGCACGGGTCGACCCGTCAGGTTAAGCTACGCTTGCCGGGGTTGTTCCGTAGATGGGTGACCATCTTTACATACCGATACTCCTCCGTGCCTCGGAAAGCACGTTAAGCCGTTGATCCCGGCTGTCATTCGTGAATCTTTGACAGTCGTTACGGGTCGTCAGAAGCCTAAAAAGTCTGACAGCCAGTCTTACCAAGGGGTATCGTGTTGTTACCCAGTTACTGTGTTGTGGAGGTCAGATAGGCAGTCGCTCCATCTAAAATACTGGTATTCACCTGCATCCGGTTAGACTGGAAGCCGACCCCAACATATCTAGTTGGGAAAAGGCTAGGCAGATTGATATTGGTTTAAAAAATCATCACGCCTGTACTCTCCGAAGGGTTAGGCAGAAGTGAACCCACTTTCAACCAGTTATGTTAATTCCCATAAATTTGATTGAGCCTATTTCCATCAACCGGGCAAAAATACAGATACCGGTCTGCTACTGAGAAATTCCATATGGAAAACCCAATAACACTTTGTCCGACTTGGGGATCGAACCCAGAACTTCATGCTCAGCAGTACCGCTTGTGACCATTAGACCAGCTAGGAATTATATTAGTTCACTAGTTTTTTTATTAGTTGTATAAACTTTAGAGCATCGTTATTCGCGGTGAACTCTTGAATGTTGTTGAACAAAAACTCGAAGTTTTGATGTCGACTTTGAAAAATACAAACTCCAAGTGGTTGAGTCCCACTAGAAACTATAAAACTACACAAGAATCGCTTCTTCTCGCCACAAAAGTGTTGTGGGCAAGTTAGTCTATCGTAATGTTCTTGTAGAGACAACTTTTCCTTGTAGCTATATTGTATTGCCAGATATCACAAGTTCGAAACTTAAGCGCCACTACCTTTCCGCGTACTTTGCACCAATCACCTGGGATACATGCCTTTATTCTGTAGAAATTACCGCGAACTTTCGATACGTAAATGTATCTAATACTTGTCAATATGAGCAAAGTGTGAGATGTATTAGCATAAGGGCCACATCAAACGATCTCATTCGTTTGATGTTATAAATAACTTCATACAACCAAAACGCAGAGCGCAGTGATGAAAATGTTGAAATAAAATGGTAAGTTTCGTTTAACGCAGTGCGTTCCAATTCACGATGGATGTCACCTTCGGCGCTATAAACTACACGTGCGTCAGGCACTGTCGATGATTGCTGCAATTTACACGAAAAAACGCACGTCCAACTCTAACTGACGTATTATTTCGTGTATTTTTTGTATTTGAGTGTATTTTTATTGATGGTCTAAAAGGTGTTTTCGAGAACGGTATTTTATTTCAGGATTTTGCGATTGCTTGATTTTTGAAAATGATTTGTTTCTACGTTAGGCTAATGAAAGAAAAAGCTGAATTTATCTAAAGAGCGATTTGGATGTATTTTTCAAGATGCATTGGTAGCTTACAGACTTTGATCTTTCTAATAGTCTTGTCCCTTTTTAACGCAATGTAAAGTGAGGAAAAAGAACCTGTTCTTCTATGATTATAATCAAATGATATCCTTATTCAACGTACAAATAATAAATGCATGGCTATACAACATTAATCGCCACTTAATATTACAGTTAGTCAATCGTGATATGTTAACATTATAAAATGACATACCTAATTATAACTATGTACAATCAAATAAAATGGTTTATCACCTTATATTGGAATGACGACACGTAAAAACTTGCGCTTCTTTGTAAATTATAAAATATATTCTTCATCTAAAATGGTAGAATTGTAAATCGGTTAAATGCTCTAACTTTGGTTACCGAAATTCTCTTTGGAAAAAAGCATGAGGTGTTAACTAAAATACTGATTGTTATGTAGACAATGATGGCACACATTTCATCACAAAACAGAATTTACAATGGTTAATAAATAAGTTCATCACTTACATTATAGTCAGACATGCAAAATTGGATACATTCGTATAAGCCTAAGTCTCGTAGTCGTATTGAATCAAGCATTTTATTTCGAAAGTTTTAGCATATTTCATCACTTTATTTAGCTACCAAACTTTTCACTAGTAGTTCACTTCGAGATTTTTTAACAACCGGTCTTTTACGAGTGGATTTTTTTTTGTGATATGTGTATCATCACACATAAGAGAACTAAGTAGGGTGTGATGTCTAGGGCGGGCGCGGTACTGCCTGGCTTGCCCGCAGCCTGCACCCGGTCTGCCCTGGAACCACCTTCTGTCAGCTCCCGGGACCTGGAGTAGCCTTTCACCCTCTCTCCCTGAACGCTCTCCTCGTTGCTCCGCCAGTACACCGTTGCTATCGTTGCTAGACACTGGAACAACATCATAAATGTCAGTCACACTATTTAACCTAATATTTCAGTCCGTTTTTATCCCTTGAAAGTAGACAGCGCAACGGATGGATGCAATCGAGCGGGAAAACTACAAAAGTTACCGATTGCTCTGTGATGCTCGTGGCAAAACTTTTGATACAATACTTTAGTCGTTTTTAACGACACCACGGGAAAGATTGCTCCAATCTTTGTCAGAAACTCAAATGACATTTATCCTTTCAATTATATTTTACAGAAAACATTATTCTTATGTATATGTAGATGTAGATACACATGTGAAAAATATTTTCATCCGAACTTTCTGAAAGTTACCTACATAACTGGGAGAAAACATGTTAAATTTATCGTTACGGTTATCAGTACGGTGTAGGGTGCATAAGGGTCATGAGGGGAGCCATGCAGGGGATGTCACGGCAACTAGCTGAATTCACGGGTCCAGGTTAACTAGGGGTGGATTTGAATTAAATCCAAGTCGAACTTTGATCTTATTTTAGTAATGTTTTCCCGACCGATTAAGTATCGATTCTTGTGTTAATATTATATAGACCATGAGTTCCCTAGTAGCATTTCTTGCTGGCATTCAGTTGGGCCACTTACTGAGGTAAGTGGCCCAACCAAACGCCAACAAAAAATGCTACTCAGGTTAGGATTAGGAACGTACGAGTATATGAAAACATTACCTAGCTAAACATCTGGCTTGATGTACCTATTATCGCGAGTATGTACCTATATTTCACTCGATAAACTAAGCATTTTCGTAACTGAGATTGATTTTGATGTGATTCATCGAAATTCTTTGTTACAAAATAATCGTTTATCTCGGTGTTGTTACAATATTTTCCTGTCGGCTGCTCCACAGATCTCGTCAGACATCAGTTTACTCTTACTTGATTGGAGTCACTTTATGAGCTTCCGAGAACTGTTCGACAACACAATATGATCCCCATGTCTATTGATAACATGATTCTATGTATTCATTTGTGTTGCTTATAAGGATCATAACGACGTACTTATTTATATAGATAACGATTTCTTTTCATCTGATTTCGAAGAAGGTTATCCGATCTTTTGCAAGATTTATAGGCATTTACATTTCAAAAATAAATCAAATCAAAAAAATATATAATAATAAAATATAATCATTTCAAAAATAATTATAATCTATGACTTTGAATCTGATCTCTTACTCTAAATGGCCTGCTTTAGACCTTCGAAACAATTTCAAGATTACACGTCATTAAAAAGAGAAGTTACTATCTCGCAATACTCTGCACTCTAGATAACACTAATTGGCCAGTCACCGTAGAAACAAAAATCGCGTTAGGTCGCAAAAAATTGCAAAGTAGGTACTGATTTTTTGGGATGTTGTTAGAATAGACACCAAAAGTATAAAACCAAGTTTGCAGCAAAAGACACATCGCTGCTTTGCATGAATACCCGCACAAACCAAAATTTAGAAAATACTGGTTTATAATTGTATAACACAGCCAAATGCAAAATAGTTCTTATTTAATTAAACATTGATTAATGCCCTTTCGATTTATACATTCTATTTATTCTTCTATTAATCAAATACATGAAAAGTTATGACAGTCAATTTTTGTTTAATTTTCAAATAGCTACCCTGTAGAATGCGTGTTTTTGGATTGTGCCGTTATTCATGCAAAGCAGCGACATGTCTTTTGAAGCTGCAAACTTGGTTTTATAAACTGAAACAAGTCCAGTTTCAGTTTTTGACTTATAACTTCTAAAAGGTGCATCCTACACATAAGTCACCCTATAAGTCCTCTCTTCTACTAAGACAGTATCCATAATTGTGTATTGGATTGATTTGATTGATTCTTAGAGGTTTTAGGTTTATACAAGTTAACAAAAAGATCTTATTCTAAATGTAATCAAACATAATTCGAGCAATGTTCAAGCTAAATCATGTTTTTTAACATACAACATGTATGATTGTTAGTCTGAATATTAATTTATACAAATTAGTGAGTTAGGTGAACTTAGGTGACAGCAATAACGCTGGACAGGTGGTAAGTGAGCTAACTTAGTTAATCCACAAGGAAATGATGATGAGGTAGTTTGTACTTGTTATAAGTCCTGGAATAAGGTAATCGGTTTAATCTACTATTGCCAATGTGTGAGACCAGAGTATTGTGATGACGTGCCCACTTTCAGAATGAAATCATTTAGACGTGGAAACTTGATTATGTAGTCGTATAAGGTTTGTGTACACGCACAATGGTCCATCTTAAGGACTGAGTGCGGAAACCAAACCCTCTAACAAAAACAACAAGTTTTGTGTAGAGAGGTGTGTTGAATGCTATTTTGAGTGCTTTGTTCTGAATGATCTAGAGTGTTTTGTAGTTAGTGTCACTACTACTCCATACAGGGAATGCGTATGTCATACGACATGAATTGAATTGAATATAAATTTTTAAAGTAGGCATACAAAAATGCTACAATTTGAGCGTAGCTCTGTAGGTCTAATAAAACCTGAGACAACACTTCAAACATAGGCCATTTTTCCAAAAGCGTTCAAAATTGTTCGAATTCAAATTTCGATGTTTTTCGAGCACCACGCAGTTAGCACAGGTCTTTCGAAGCTGCAAACTTAGTTGTACACTATTCAAAGTCAAATCAAATCATTTATTTCAAATAGGCACATAAAAGACACTTTTGAACGTCAAAATTTACAAAACGAATTAATTGATTCTAGTTGCCCCTTCCAAAAAGTAGTTAGGTACGTATGGAGAAGAATGGGCAAGAAACTCCATACTTATTCTTTTTAAATGTTAACAATATTTTTTATACATTAATTATTAATTATATGTGAAGACGATGCCTTGAATAAAATTACTATACCACAATAGGTAAAAAGAATGAAAAGTGAAGCAATGACAGACAAATAAATTAATTGATTATGTGATAGATACATGGTGCTCACATATTTACAAACATTATAAAGGTATCTATACTAACAATATCGTATTGGTATCTATCCTAACAACATTCCAAAAAATCAGTACAGTGCTATGATTAAAATGACTGGCCTTCAAAGTGATCCAATCAGCTCCGTTATCATCAACGGAAAAGATATTTCCTAAAACTGTTGCAATACAAATACGGCGAAGCCTAGGTTTAGTCCAATCGAGCTTAGAGTTTACCCTAGTAGCATTTTCCGTTGGCATTTAGTTGGGCCAACTTCAGAGGTATGTGGCCCAACCAAACGCCACCAAAAATGCTACTAGGGTAAAGGCACGATACCTTTTATTTCCCGACGTTTCGATCGAATTGCAGCCAGTCGTGATCATGGGTACCTAAAATGAGGGTTTTTCAAAGCTATCGTGCTTTAAAGCTCTTAACTTCGTATAAAATATGAATTAACAATACCCGAGACTAAACGTATGGTTTAGGGAAATTACTAATTACAAACAGTGGTTTATACTCGGTCAACGGTATTAAAAACGAAACCTTGGGGAACTAGTTGTCCAGTCAATTAAGCAAAGATAAGGGGTCAACCTCGGAATGAGAGATAATAAGCTGGAAACTCGTATATACCTTCATTTTTCCGTTATAAAAGTTGTCTCTAAAGTCTTATAAAATCTCGTGTCTGCGTTATAGGACTTTTGAAACAACTTTTAGAACGCCAAAATGAAGGTGTATACGAGTTTCCAGCTTAGGTATTATCTCTCATTCCTCGGTGAAACCTTAATATGACTGGACTATAGGTCAAGTTAAACAATTTTTAAACCAGTGTCACCTCTCCAACTGTTATCTTTTGGTATAAATTGTCAAATCGGTCGTGATATTCGTTTATTTAAGTTTAATCTATACTTCTATATCTATATTAATATATAAAGCTGAAGAGTTTGTTTGTTTGTTTGTTTGTTTGAACGCGCTAATCTCAGGAACTACTGGTTGGAATTGAAAATTTCTTTTTGTGTTGGATAGTCCATTTATTGAGGAATATTATAGGCTATATAACATCACGCTACAACCAAAAGGAGCGGAGCATAAATGAAACATGTAGCAAAAACGGGAAAAATTATTCTTTTGAGAGCTTCCGTTGCGTGCGCTGCGTAAATGGTTTAAGTTACGAAAATATCATGTATGATGGAATTGTTCCTCTTTAAATTTTCAAAAAAAAAAATCTGCGACAGCATATGTCTATCTTTTAAGATTGACTCACTATAACCTTTTTTATGGTAATCGAATTTGTTCGAAATTAATGCATTATTTGCGAAGGAGTTTTTATAAACATGGTATTAATCCTTATCCAAATAAATACGTTATTCATAACAAGTATTTAATTTTGAACAAAGTTGCCCTTACATCATTTAATTTCAATGAATATCTTAGGAGATATAACTGTTTTATAATTACTCCGCAGCAAAATAATGATCAACTCTGCGAGGTTGTCTATTTTAAAGCTGAAGAGTTAGTTTTTAGGGTTCCGTACCCAAAGGGTAAAATAGGACCCTATTACTAAAACTCCGCTGTCCGTCTGTCTGTCTGTCTGTCTGTCCGTCTGTCACCAGGCTGTATCTCATGAACCGTGATAGTTAAACAGTTGAAAATTTCACATATGATGTATTTCTGTTGCCCCTATAACAACAAATACTAAAAAACAGAAAAAAATAATATTTAAGGGGGCTCCCATACAACGGACATGATTTTTTTGCCGTTTTTTTTTGCTCCGCCCGCGTGGATGTCGGTTATCGCGTAAAAAAGTAGCCTATGTCCTTCTCTATATCCCAGGTCGATCGGTTCAGCGGTTTAGACGTGAAAACGTAACATACAGACAGATAGACAGACAGACATACAGACAGAGCTACTTTCACATTTATAATATTAGTATAGATAGCTTTTGCCCGCGGCTCCGCCCGCGTGGATGTCAGTTATCGCGTAAAAAAGTAGCCTAAGTCCTTCTTCATATCCCAGGCTATATCTTTGCCAAATTTCATGACGATCGGTTCAGCGGTTTAGGCGTGAAAACGTAACATACAGACAGACAAATAGACAGACAGACAGAGTTACTTCCACATTTATAATATTAGTAAGGATAAGGATTTGTATGGATGGTACGGAACCCTTCGTGCGCGAGTCCGACTCGCACTTGGCCGGTTTTTTGTTTTTTGAACGCGCTAATCTCTGGAACTGCGAGTTGGATTTGAAAAAATCTTTTTGCATTTTACAGCCCAATTCTTGAGGAAGAATTACATTCCTATTAACTAGAACACCATTTTTTTTTTTTAAATGAAAGTTTATGCGAAAACGAAGTAAAAGTACGGGCAGGCAATGTGTTGCGACGGGGTGGGTCGGGGGAGCAAGAAATTTAACGCGAAGTCGCGGGCAGAAGCTAGTCTATAATATAAAAACTCAACAACGCCTGGACCAATTTTACCAATTCCTTTTTTTTAATGTTCGTTGAAGTCCAAGGACGGTTTTTACAGCGAGAAAAATTAGGGTAGAGTAGGGTAGGTAGGTAGGTAGGGTAGTATAGTGTAGTGTTGGGTAGGGTAGGGTAAGTAGGGTAGGGTAGGTAGGTAGGGTAGTGTAGGGTAGGGTAAGTAGGGTAGGGTAGGTACCTACCTACCCTACCCTACCTACCTAGGTTGGGTAGGTAGGTAGGTAGGTAGGGTAGTATAGTGTAGTGTTGGGTAGGGTAGGTAGGTAGGTAGGGTAGTGTAGGGTAGGGTAGGGTAAGTAGGGTAGGGTGGGTAGGTAGGTAGGTAGGTAGGTAGGGTAGGTAGGTAGGTAGGTAGGTAGGGTAGGGTAGTGTAGTGTAGTGTAGTGTTGGGTAGGGCAGGGTAGGTAGGTAGGTAGGTAGGGTAGTGTAGGGTAGGGTAGGGTAGGATAGGTAGGTAGGTAGGGTAGGGTAGGTAGGTAGGTAGGTAGGTAGGTAGGTAGGTAGGTAGGGTAGGGTAGGGTAGGGTAGGTAGGATAGAGTAGTGGAGTTTATACTATAGCTTTTGACAGAACGAAGTCTGTCGGGTCAGCTAGTAGTGAAATAAATAATACACAATACTAATATGCAGTGAAGCAGTATACAGTGTTTTTTTGGTTTTACTCTTGTTTCATGATTATTATTGCATATATTTATATAAATAAGTATATCATGTTTTATGTATGTATGTATTTATTGTATGTATGTGAATGATAAACCACAGACTACCCGCATTATTGTCTCTCCTTCTCCCTTAATCCATCCAAAGGTTGTCTTTAAAAGTTAGCTTTCAGCGATAAGACCGCCCATTGTATCACACTTTTGTAAAATTTAAGGCGAGGTTCTTCTAGTTAACCTCTAGGAAATATAATTTTAATGTCATTTTATTTAGAAACAGTAATGATTAAACACGTGAAGAAATGATATGTTGCTTTTAAGACCTTTCTGTGGTACATCGGGTACTCGTTGCATTATTAGATAAAGTTCGCTTGATAGAAAAAAAAAATCCAAACATACCCTTATTTTGTAGATTAAAATCATTTTATTTCAATATTATACCACATTATGTATTGAAAATCATATCAAAATAAACGTCTATGATGATGTAATGTCCGTCGGGTTTAACATCGTTAAATATCGTAAAACATTTAATTTCCAACCCAAATTTAACGAAATTCACGGCACAATTTGCTTGCGCCCAGCTGCCACCTCAAGAACAAAAATGCACGCTCGAAGAACCTCGCCTTAAACATAATTATAAATCTATAATTTATATGGTGTGCAATAAAGAGTATTCTATCTATCTATCTATCTCCGAATCGCCAACCCGCCTACCAAGCGTGGCGATTATGGCAAATCCCCCCATTTAGGGGAGGCTTATGTCCAGCAGTGGACGTCTTTTGGCTGAAATGATGAATGATGATCTCCGAATTTCATGCACAAGTAAAAAATACAGTACAAAGGCGGAGTGTATTCACTTAATACAGTTGTGGCGGCATCTACAACGCCACATGCGAACTACGCATCAAAGACCTGACGTCACAAATCCTGCATCGCGCAATCAGAGTTTACCGCGCGACTAGCACATATACAACATCCCGACATCAACCGTCGGGCAGTTGCCCACCAGACACAACACCCGTCTGGTCGGAGGATGCTTCCTTTTCAATGGAGTATAAGTGAACTTTACACCTTGTTCTTCATACGTCTATACAGTATTATATCTCTTTTCTGTCACGTTTAAAACGAATACTTATACTCTTACCTTAAGTTTTAGGTCTCCTTTCCTAAAATGTTTAGGCTTGACTTTGAAGTCGAGCGCCAGGCTCGTGGTCTCGAGCCCATCCTCGTGCTTCTCATGGGAGGGTGGCACGAGGGCGGGGGAGGGCGCTGGCTCCCCATTAATGTACCAGGCCAGGCGGGTCGCGGGCCTGGACCGGCCTGACGTGCAGTTGACTTGCACCCGGTCCCCGATCTGGTACCGAAGACGAGAGCCCGTGATTGTGGGGCCGTGGTCAGGAAGCGCTGGATGTAAAGAAAGGAACGTTAGAGAAAGTTGGATCTTAGGCTAGATACCACCTGCTGACGTGCTGTCTGAAAAAAAAATGAGTACGGTAGCAAAATATTGATTGCAGTTTTAATTACGTCTAATTTTTTGCTCTTATCATCAGAAGAAAAAAGTTTATAACATGAATACTGCAAATAAGTACTCGTAAATATTAATTATTGTAGCTGACGTTTATAGCTTCATGCACATAGGAACCAAACATCTCACAGAATTTAACGACGAGAATTTTATCTCGAAAATATAAAGTGTTTGCTAAAGTATAACGTGTCAAAACCCTCAACAGATGATTTATTTTAGTTTGTAAGACCTGATGGTGAAGTTTGGGCGAAATATAGAGTTTTACGCCATAGGAATAACAAACAAGTAGTACACGTAGAAACCACCCGTCACGATTCCGCGTCCTAAAATTTCTCACATACTCGTATGTTGTTTTCATGTGGGTCGTATAGCTGAAGATACTTAAATAGTTATAGGTAATAATAATATCTTTAGCAATATTGCTGGGAAAAACCTTATTAACCTGACCCTGTTCTCAGTAAGAAAACAAATATCCCTATTACTTAGTAAAAATCGAAAAACAAAACCAATTTTGTAGGTCAATGTTATCGAAAGCAATTTATTAGCAATACATTACCGCTCCAACAACTAACTCACTTAAGCGAACGTACAAAAATGTAGTAGTGGATGCGATTACTTAATTGTGTTGCAATTCCACCAAGAACGAGGCAATAAACTAATGCCGCCGCCCTCTGCCTCCATCTCCAAATTGAAATTCACATTTGGAGTAAACGTCATGATGTGCCACTGTGCTACATGAACTACAAACTAGACAGCTATTTTGTTTTTCTCAACATTTCGAAAATCGAATCTGGAACGAAGTTTTTTTTTTCTTTTGTTTCGATGTTTGTTGTTCAAAACCTTTTTGGATCTACAAGCGTGACGCAATGATGAAAGTGCGTTGCCGCGTCTTTCAGCTATATTTTAAAACAAGTAACGATGTTTTTTTCTTCTACCGAAAGCATCCCGCTATTCCTAAACAAGACTCAAATAATCTGCAGATGCCGTGGTTGATGTGATATATACTCCATTTACTATAGCATTAGACAAATAACGGCTAAATAACGACAGTTATTGTGTAATATTGTTGAAATTACTTTAGAGTAATTTTTATAATGTAAATGTTAAATAGATTACAGTGCTCTGTATTTATCGTGAAATAATGGAGTTTATTAAACGTTTACATCGAAATAACGAAAGGGTGAGAATAGTTATTTGTCTAATGTTATAATAAATGGAGTATATACTACATTTGAAATAAGATTAAACATTTAAAAAAAAAATCACTTCAGTAGCTCAAACATGTAGATTTTGCTGCCTGAAATCAGTGAGCAAAATGCGATTTTGCTCACTGAGTGAGACAAAGTAACTTTTTAATTAAAAAAAATTCAGAAAGCCGCGAATATCTTATTCAGCCTTGGGTTGATCATACAATTCGAAACATTCACACTCTATCTCTTTCCCGCCATTAGAAAGAAAGAGAGACAAAGACCAGCCCTTTCGAAGTACCGATTTTGAATTCGACCTCAAAGACAAACACGTTCGGAATTTCGTACTAACTAAAGAAATTTTTCAAAAAGATAATTATGTCTTTTAATGTAATTTATTAAATTTAAACTTATTGTTGTATTTAAACGAAAATAAGGATTTACTGCAAATAAAACTGATTCAGTGTTCTCGCAGTTTGTTCCCACTAGTTCTACTGAACAGTTTTACGGTAGAAATAATGGGATTTTTTTTTCTCACTAGTACTACGATATTAGGTATAACAAAATAGTAGAACTATTGGGATTCTCTATTCCCTCTCTTCCCACTTGTTCTACTGAACAGTTCCACGGTAGAACTAATGGGAGTTTTTGTTTTGTTCACACTAGTACTACGATATACTATATTACAAAATAGTACAACTAGTGGGAGTCTCTAATTCCCACTTGTTCTACCTGTTCCATCGTTAGAACTAATGGGATATCGCTGCTGAAGTGAAAAGTTATGTGTGTTACACGAGAGCAAAGTTTTTTGCATCTCGTGCCTTTGAATCTCTCGCCACACTCAGGATTCAAAATCAGCACTCGCAGCAAAAAACGACTTTGCTCTCTTGTTGCACAAATAACTATTTTTACAGTCCGTTCAACCAATTTTGACTTCTATTCCCTAGGCATAAGGATGGCATTATCGGCAAAAAAGTGGTTACAATACCAACTCTTTACTGCAGCTCCTTTTGTCATGCCACCAACGCAATAGAAGTCAAATCGGTTTAACGCATTGTAAAAAAGGTTTATTTAAACGTGTAATGTTATTTCCAATGGAGTATAGCTGCCTCATTGATCAAGATTGTCTCCTCTAAGAAATATGTTTTCCAATAAATCAGTCTCTTGAAAGACACCTAATATTTATTTGGTTAAATATAAGTGGGATTTTTTATATTAATGAGAAAGTAGCTACGTTTTGCCATTTAGGTTGGCGTACAAAATATTTGGTTAAAAACATAAGGTGTACCTACTCAGTAAATATTTATAAAAATAAAATAATAGTTATAGAGTTATGACATACCAAGCCCAAACATAGACACTCACAGTACGGCTGGCCCATAAATTCAAGGTCGCTGAGTGAGCTATGGATCGGGTTATGATTGGAATCTCCCTGAAGGATCGAATCCGGAACTAGGTGAACCAAAGTTGTCGACATAGCTCACAAAATAAGCAAGCTGAAGTGGCATTAGGCCGGCCATATTAGCCGTAAAACCGATGACCGTCGGGGTAGACGTGTTCTTGAGTCGAGTCTGCGAATCAGCAAACGTAAGATAGAACGCCCTCAGGCTTAATAGTGGACCGACGATCTTCGCAGCGTGAGTGGTAGCATCTGGATGAGAGTTGCCGAGAGTCGAGCTGAATGTCGTGCAATTGGCGAGGCCTATGTCCAGCAATGGACTGCTATGGGCTGACGATGATGAAGAAGTTATAGAGAGCAAATGTTAAAGATAATCTGCTGCAAACGAGAAAGTTTTGATCTTAATTCTTACCAACAATAATCATGTCTCCATGGTCGGACACTGTAGGGAAGAGCGGCCTCTCTCCCGACACCTCGCAGCGGTAGCGACCACCCGTCTCCAGCACAGCCGGGTACAGCGTCACATTCGCACCGTTCGGGCTTGATTTCTGGTACAAAGAAAAGAGGATGTTTAGTATTCATGGTACATACGTGTGATAAAGTGCCTTTTCTTGACATGCCGCCGATTACAAGCAGGTTTTGACATTAATATTGTTTGTTTAAGTATTTGTTTTCTACGTTGTTTGTCTGTAGCTTAAATCTTTCTCAAAGAAATGTTCAAAAATCTATTGATCTCATGGTACAGACAAAGTAAGTGGTATCGAAGTCATTCCATTACTCTTTTAGCATGTAGGTAATGGTCAATATTATAGCATAAAGCGCTATAGCAGAATATTTTAAATGAACGGGTAAAGCAAACACAACTTAGCTAACTTAGATACTTCAAAGGAATTATATTCTCTATCACCATATACTAAACACTATTCCAAGAAGAAACAATCATGACAAACATTTCTTCTTAAAGAAAAAAGTGCTTAAGTTTCTCTCAAAAGGAACACTCTAGGAATCAAGCCATCCAAGAAGTCTATTTTTAGAATTTATATTACTTTAACAACAAAACGTATACCTTTTGTTACTAGAATATTAGGTTGGGGAAAAAGTCTTTTCGCATTATAGTATGTATGAACTTGTAATAAAATCTCTTTGAAAAAACATAATTCATTTCATTCATTTCATTTTTTTTGAAAATTTTAAAGAACATAATTCCAAATTCAAATTAGGAAAATGTGTGATTTTCTTTTGTTTTTCGTACTGTCAAGATGAGTGAATCTAATGAAGAAATTCGATACATTTTAAATTTTTACTACAAAAAAGGTAAAAATGCAACGCAAGCCGCGAAAAAATTTGCGATGTTTATGGACCTAGTGCAGTATCTGTGAGAGTAGCACAAATTTGGTTTAAGCGTTTTCAATCCGGAAATTTTGATGTCAAAGATGCACGTCGCTCTGGTCGCCCTATTACGGATAAAATAGAAGCCATTTTTTAAAAAGTGGAGCAAGATCGGCATATCAGTAGTTACGACGTAGCTGAAGAACTGGGAATTGACCACAAAACAGTTTTGGCACATTTAATAAAAACTGGGTACACAAAAAAGCTCGATATTTGGGTACCTGACGAGCTCACTGAAAGAAACCTAATGAACCGTGTACACATTTGTGATTCTTTATTACGACGTAATGAAACCGAACCATTTTTGAAGAAGCTGATAACTGGTGATGAAAAATTGATCACGTACGACAAGAACGTGCGAAAAAGGTCGTGGTCAAAGGCCGGTCAGGCTTCACAGACTGTGGCGAAACCCGGGTTAACTCGCAACAAGGTGATGCTGTGTGTGTGGTGGGATTGGAAGGGCATTATTCATTATGAGCTGTAACCACCAGGCAGGACCATCGATTCTGAACTCTACTGCGAACAACTGATGAGATTAAAGCAAGAAGTTGAGAGAAAGCGGCCGGAATTAATCAACAGAAGGGGTGTGGTTTTCCATCATGATAACGCTAGACCTCACACATCTTTAGCCACTCAGCAAAAATTAAGAGTTTGGCTGGCAGGTGTTAATGCATCCGCCGTATAGTCCTGACCATGCAACTTCAGATTTCCACCTGTTTTGGTCTCTTCAGAATTATTTAGGCAGTGTCAGGTTAACATCACGAGAGGACTGCCAAAACCACTTGTTGCGGTATTTTGATCAGAAGTCCCAAAATTTCTATAGCAATGGGATCATGTCCCTACCTACAAGATGGCAAAAAGTTATCGAACAAAATGGTACCTACATACTATAGTTAAATGTAAACAAACTATATTCAAAAATGTTTTGAATTTTCTTAAAAAATGCGAAGAAACTTTTACCCCAACCTATTATTAATTGCAATTAATAATGGTTTTATTTCCCATTAAAATACAATAAAGTGTTATTCTGTGACCCGCTGGCTTTGAATGCAAGACTTTCAAGGGGTTTCTACCGTTTTTCCTCGAACGCGTTAACTCCTGTGACAACAACATAGCAAAAAGTTAACCTTAAAAGTAAGCCTTTTATTAGTTTTTCTAAGAACATTATCCTACAAGGATGCGCACAAACATGAATTTCGATTCAAAACAGTCAGATTACAAACTAATCTACCCTAAATTCTAGTTTTGGATCGATTGTCATGTTTAGCATTATTTTGAAACAGGAGCCAACAATAGTAATTTGATTTCAGGAGTTTGAGGTCTCGCTGTAGCCCAAAAGTGTCGGAAGAACGTAGACTACGTTTATCAAATTAACAAAACCCGAAGAAGATTTCAATACCCCTGTTTATCTTGTCATACTAACAGAAATGTGTAATAAATTAATATAAGAAAATCCTCCCTAAAATTACTTGTTTGACTTCCCCCTTAATTGAATAACTCAATTTAATTAAATTAAAGTTACGAAAAATCCGGAGAGAAAAATCTTATTACCAAAAAATGTTGGTAAACACTTAATCCAATCTGTGGAGTTTGTGGATAAACAGTGTAGGAACAAAGCGTACGCACAGTAAGTTAACTAAACAACGTCCGTAAGTAAGTGGGTAGGTAGGCACCGCTAATTATAATGTTGTCATTAGCTCGCACCGCCGGCGGCGGGCGCTCCGTCGCGAGACTTGGCTATATTAGTGTATAGATTTAAATTGCTTACAAACTTCAAAGTAACCTAAGGCTATTTTCTCATCTAAATTATTTACCTCCATACGTAAAGCCCGTTATAAAAAACCAGATTCTCTTCCATGTTTTAGAACACGCCGAGAATTTTTTTCCGCCTGTTTTTATTAAACCGTCAGCATAAACAGCGTGGTCTTAGGCAAAATATCTATTAGCGATACTTCTACTAAAAGGATCTACAAGAATTTTCTGTTACAAGTTATTAACCCTTGCAATAACTCCTTTTTGTACTTCTCTCTGTGAGTTATAGAGTTCCGAAAAACATAAAACAAGTGTATAATGTAAGAGCGGATACCTCCGCACATAAAAACTCACGTGAACGTTACATTTATTTGGAGATATTGTTTTCATTACGTTTTGTTTGCTCGATAAATATAAAAAAGCAATAAAAATTTGTAAATGGGTTGTAGATGATAAGCAGCGGCAGCTAAATGAAAGAAAGTATAAATGAGTCCCACACGAGAGCGCGTGTGTTTACACCTGCGCCTCTTCACCGCGTAATATCCGGTCCAGTTTTATATTGTTTCCTCTCGGGGAGACCTAAGCAAACTCGACTCACGACCGGATTAATCCAATTATACGTATCTACTCTAAAAGTTCATCCGCATTAACTGGTCGGCCGACATTTACACAATTGTTCAGGAACAAGCAAACCTTCGATATAGTTAGAGGGCTGAGTACTGAAAACTCTTGAAACTGTGTGGTTTCCAACGTAACACGGGAAATATTAAAAGTGTGACATGAATATCGATTGAAAGTGGAACTTCTTATGCGGGCGGGCGTCTCACTTACCGCAGTATCGCGAACGTCTATATTAATTTCTGTATAAGGTAGGTAATAATTTTCTCATCTTTAGTTTCCTACATAAGTAAGAGTAATACTAATTTAGGTGTTCCTGAAATAAACTTACAATTTCTACACCTATTCGAACCTGAAGGTGCTTATAATTTAAGGTGGTATTCTCTGCCGTAAGCGCGATCGCTGCCTCGCTCCTCGTTCTATTCAATTTCCACAGGCGAGGCATGGCATTGCATGACAACAGTTATTAGTCCTGGATTCTATTCTAAGTATTCGCCGAATTACAGAACTAACGCTACAAGACATTTGCTACGGATTTTCATGAATGTTGTATTGCATAGGTACTACTCTCATGTTTGCCTACTGCAAAATATATACACATCATTTGATGCGTTGCAACAATCGCATGAATTGCAATTTTTCTCTTGTAATTACATTAGAGAAGCACCTGCCGTGGTAAAATATCAGCCTGTCAACAAGATGCTCGACATGACGCAAGGTGGTAACTTAAGGCTGAGACCCAAAAGCACCTAAAATGGTTCGAACTGACCTCAACGTCAACCCCAGGCAGCGGGAACTTCCTGCGCGGCTCGTGGTCGCGCGGCACGTGTCGAAAGAACTCCTTGCCGTCTTTGTACCACTTGACGGAGTACAGCACGTCGGCGGGGCCCAGCGCCCAGCGGCACGACAGCGCCGCGCGAGTGCCTAGCGCCACGTGGGCCGGCACGCGTAGTTCCAGCAGCTCCAGGCTTGTGACTCCGTACTCTGCACAAAGAAAAGTAACGTCAGGTGGGTTCTATTGGTCTACTTCAAAGAATCTAGGTGCTCAGCTGGGCAAAAACCTCTCCCAATTAGACTGCCAGTAGATCCTGGTATACAAGCAAGGATAATGACGCAGAACCAGGCTTCTGATAAGTACTGATTACGCTGCTACTCCTACCCTACTTTATTTATTTAAACTTTCCACACAATAAAGGTACAAAGGCGGACTTAATGCCATAGGCATTCTATACCAGTCAACCAAGGGTAGTGAAGAGATAAGATGGCAGGTGCTCTAATTAATAGAGAGGAGAGGAGATAATAATAATAATAATAATAACCCCACCGCCGTATCTCTACGTTGACGTCGTGGTGGGGCTTGCGCGCTCCAATGAACCTTAGGTCTGTCCCGGTAGAGTTTACTTTGACGAGACAGACCTAAGGTGAGGGGCCAGACCAAAAGAGATACAATCCAAGCCAAGGTCGCACATGCCGAGGGCTGCATGGCTAGGAGAGAGCACTAGTCGTTAATGTGCCAACTCTGGATATTAGGGGACCTCCAGTTTTACTTACCCTTACCACAGTGAACGCAGGGCTCTGCTGTGGTCGACTTTGTTAGTCCCTAGCTACTCGTGGGACTAATTATGATAACAAGATCGAAAACAAAAAAAAATATTCAGGCAAATATGCCTTCTGTAAATTATGAAACATCACCGGTTTCATCATCAGCCTCTCCGAGGTCCATATTTTCATCAGTTGCATCATCACCACCTTCATATTTACTTTCATCACGTTCATCAAGATCGTCATCAACATCATCACCAACGTCAGTAGATGTTGTGTCGGAGGCTAATTTAGCCAATAACCCTTCACCCACTGCTGTCTTAAAAAATACGCGAAAAAAATGGAGTAAAGAAATGAACGAATTCATTTGGCGTACCTACCTTATCATCACAAACTTAGAATCTGACATAAATGTATACTTAACATCACTACATCAACAATTCATAGAAAAATTCCCAAACATGAAAGTCTCTAAACAAAGAATTGGGGACCAAAGGAGAGCAATAGTATCCAAAAAGCTATTACCGTCTACTACACTCGATTCAATTAGGCTAGAAGTAAGAAATAGTTTACAAACATCCAATAATGACTTACAACTACAGGTCAAAACACCACAAGAGCTTCTTTCATTTCGAACGAACACAGAACCGCAATCACAATCAGAACCTAAACGCAGGATGAAATGGTCCAATGAACTCAATGAAACACTTATGAAATGTTATTTTAGGGCAACAAAAATGGAAACAGATATGACAATTTGGCGGAAAAATTTAAAAGAAAAATTCATAGAATGTTACCCCCATTTATCACATTTATCAGAACAACGTATATCAGACCAAAAAAGAGTAATAGTTAATAATAGTATGATTACAGAAACACGGCTCCAGATACTAAAAACAATAATAGAGAACGAATTACTCGAGACAGACTCTTCTCACGGGCAATCTGATAGTATAACATCAAATATAGAACACTCACAACCACTCACAAATACACCAAATACAAATATAGGAAATTTAGAGGCGTCACAAACGCAACAAATAGAAGTAGAAACGGAAGTTGATAATCTTAATGACATTGAATCAGAACACCTCGTACACCTTAATACACAAACAAGCCAAGAAAGAAACCTTGAAATAGATCAAATATTCTTAGAAACATTACAGTACTACGGAGACACTAACCCTACAGAAAGGAGTTATATACCCATTCAAAAGTCATCAAAAAGGTTAGCAAATATAGTTGGTTATATTAACAGGGTTATTTTGCCAGAACAAGTTACCAGAGATACAGAATTCAATCATTTTCAGACCATAATATATTGCGCTGCGTGGACAGCTGCTAAGGCCAACGGCAGTAAAATTTCACTGTCACCTCCTGAATATAGAAGCAGACTCCAACAAGATCGCAAACCTAAATGGCAAAAAAGGTTAGACCACAAAATAGAAGTTATCAGAGCCAAAATCGGAAGATTAACACATTACATGCAAGGCCATAGGAGCAGAAAACTAATTAAAGAAGTAAACACAATATTAAGAGACTACAAAACACATACATCACATGAAGAGCCTAACACACACCTTACGCACTTCCTAGACACACTTAAACAGAAACTAACAGTTGTGAAAAGCAGATTAGATAGATACACTAAATGCACACTCCGTAAAACACAAAATAACCAATTTAGGAATAACGAAAAATTATTTTACCGAAAACTAAAGACATCAACAACGAACCACACTACACCTAGCAATAACACACATACACATACAACGTGGCCGGCCGCAGACGAATTGCAGCAATTCTGGGCTGGAATTTGGGAAAATTCCGTCTGTCATAATACTGAAGCAGAATGGATCAAAGAAGAGGAGGCTTATCAAACAAACATTGAAGCGATGAATTTTGATCAGATTGAGGTAGAAACTTTCCACGATGTCCTTAAAAAACTACACAATTGGAAAGCACCAGGCTCTGATCACATACACAACTATTGGTACAAAAAATTTACACACATACACCCACACCTCTATAACTATATTAACGATTTTATAAAAAACCCAACAATTATTCCGTCATACATTACTGAAGGAAAAACTTACATGCTTCCCAAAGACCCTAACGACACGTCTAATCCAGCAAAATATAGGCCAATTACCTGTCTGCAAACCATATATAAGATATTGACATCGTGCATTACTCACATCATATACAAACACCTTGAAACACAACAGATATTAACAGAAGAACAGAAAGGGTGCAGGAAGTTCAGTCAAGGTTGCAAAGAACAGTTAACAATAGATGCAGTAATACTTAAACATGTCCAACGTACTAAGAAAGATTTATGCTCTATGTATATTGACTATAGGAAAGCATATGATTCAGTACCTCACTCGTGGTTACTTAAAGTTCTGAATGTATACAAGATACATCCACAACTCATCAAATTTTTAGGAAATATAATAGACAAATGGCAGACCCGATTACACCTGAACACATCTATAGGAATAGTTGAGACTGAACACATTAATATCCAGCGAGGGATATTCCAAGGAGACTCACTCAGCCCACTGTGGTTCTGTCTCGCATTAAATCCGCTTTCAAATAAACTTAATGCTTTAAAACCCGGGTATCAACTCCAGTATAATAATACAACGACTGACATACTGACTGATCAGCAAAATTGTAAAATAAACCACCTGCTCTATATGGACGATATCAAATTGTACGCATCATCACCAGACGACTTATATGAACTGGCTAATGCTACTGAACAATTTTCAAATGATATCGGTATGGAGTTTGGGATTGACAAATGTAAAATTAATTCAATAAGAGCGGGCAAAACTTATTTACATTCATACCACATGCAGACAGGTGACACTATAGAGTCATTAGATGAAAACGGGACTTACAAATATCTAGGTTACATACAGGCTAAACAGATCCTTCATAAAGAAATTAAAGCTACACTCACTAAACAATTTAAACACAGGTTGAAAACAATATGTCATACACAAATAAACGCTCGAAACACTATAAAAGCCATAAACACATATGCCATCCCTGTTCTTACCTATTCTTTTGGTATCATAAACTGGAACAAGACCGAACTCAAACATTTGCAACGGATAATAAATACAACTCTGACTAAACACAGAAGGCACCATCCTAGGTCATGCGTACAGAGGCTTACACTGCCAAGGAACGAAGGTGGCAGGGGAATAATAGACATCAATAACCTACATAACAAGCAAATAACTATTTTAAGAACATATTTTAATACTAAAAGTACTACTTCGACTCTTCATAAAGCAATAGCATTTAATGATAAAAAATTTACCCCTTTAAACATGTTTGAGAAGACAACACAGAGTAATGAACAACAAACTGACCGACAGACCAAAATCGCAGAATGGACCCAAAAGTCACTGCATGGGAGACATCGACATGATCTTAATCAACCTAACGTCGACAAGTTAGCGTCGAATAAATGGTTAAGGCGTGGAGAACTGTTCCCTGAGACGGAAGGTTTCATGATAGCGATCCAGGACCAGGTAATAGAAACTCGCAATTACCAGAAACACATAATGCGAGTTCCTCAAACAATAGACAGATGTAGGCGATGCAATAGTTGCTCCGAAACCATTCAACACATCACGGGTGCTTGTAAAGCAATAGTCCAGACTGATTACAAACACAGACATGACCAAATAGCAAATATAATCCACCAAAAATTAGCAGTAAAATATAAATTAATTCCCACGCCACCTGTAGCTTATTATAAATATCAACCTGAAACAGTTCTCGAAAACTCTACTCACAAGCTGTACTTTGATCGAGCTATCCTCACCGACAAAACAACACACTACAATAGACCAGACATCACATTATTAGATAAAATTAACAAAACTGCACAAATCATAGACATAGCCGTTCCTAATACACACAATCTACAGAGTACTATAGCAGAAAAACTTTCAAAATATATAGACCTTAAAATAGAAATCAGCCGAATGTGGCGACTTAGCAATGTCACCATAGTTCCTATAGTATTGTCAACCACAGGTGTAATACCTAAACAGCTCCACCAATCTTTAAAAACACCCGATTTACCACCATACACTTATCAGACTCTCCAGAAAGCAGCAATCTTGAATACCTGCAGGATTGTCAGAAAATTTCTGCAAAATGACAACGCAACATCCATCCTCACCTCACACACACGAGCAGCAACCGTACGAACACAATCCCATGAACAGATACACTCACCATCACATGATCCAATCACACTATCATCTCATCATAATATAATCAATTTCCAGGGGTAGCACTTGGCTTCGGCCCGTACTATCCCATAAACCCGGCGCAACGCCGAGATACGTAAAAGTATAAAAACATAATAATAATAAAAATATTAAAAATATAACAAATAAAATTGATACACAAGTACATAAATATGTTGTAAACTTCTAATAGACATACATACATATTACTATAACGTATAAATACCTACTTATTCAACTAATGGTCATTTCACTGATTATGGCTCGTCATAGACTATTCGGTACCCAGCCAGCAGTAAAGTGGACGTTTGATAAAACTGTATTTTTGTGAATAATAGTTGTCGATATTAAAATCAATCGATCATTTAAAACGACATTCAATTTGAAGATTGCAAAAATTGAAAGGCTGCAAAATATAAATGAACAACAACACATTTTTCAGGCCACATGGTCCGCAACCAAAGTGCTTACAAAACCTTTTTCAATAAAAGCTGCTCTACATATGCAAGTGTTACTATGAGTAGGTAGGTAGAAGTATTTTTATTTGGCTGTAGGTAGCGTGTTATGAAGGCAAAAATCCATTAAACGCCACGTCAAATAATTTCCCATGTGACGCTCGCTCGCGGCCCGTAAAAGAGGCACTATTGCCCTCGCCCAACGGTGGATAATATTACTTTACGACCCGCGGGGCGAGCTCAAATGTAAGTAAATTGGTGAATAAAGACAACAAGCAAACAGTAACGGCACATGCCAATATTAGCACAACAATTTTGCTCGAAAACGACCGCGGAGAACTGACGGCTAATAAAAATTCTGAACGATCGTTTTCCCAATGTCTTACGCTCATTTGAAATGATTTACTTTCCTCGGTTCGTCACAGTCAACTGCCTAACATGGAAATGTCGAAATGAAATATTATTAGATTCTATACAACTGACTACAGTGTTGGTTTTTATAGTTGAAATGTCTTGTGGTGATAGTTCTGTATTGATTAAAATCGGTGCCTATTTAATTGATAGAGAACAAAGGCAATAATGGCCGTGCCTCACATTCTAAGATCCAGCTGAGGTATTTGCAATCTGTATAATACATTTTGCTATTCATAGGGCCTTCAATTTCAAAAATATTCTCAAGCTTCGTGGACGTAAACCTCAAGAATACTCTAAAGAATATTCGAATGGCAAGTGACTTTGAATAACGGCGACTTTTACGTGCCACCATTCTTATTAGGGTGACGTCATATTTGCGTACACAAAAGAGCATGTTATCCGCGCGTGATATTTAGTTATCTTAGGCACGCATTCAGAGGGCTAGTGCTCTCTTGTGAAGACGGAAATGGTGCTAAGTGTGGTGTCAGCAGACGGGCGGGGCCGGCGGGCGGAGATAGTGCACGAACCAGTCGCCGCACTTTAAGTACTCTGCGAAGCTCAGTACAGGTAAGCTGCGGTTCGGTTTTTGATCCAAAAAGATCAAAAGAGACTCTTATAAACACACAAAGTAAACGTAGACATATTTTTAATGAGGACTGGCCTTCCAAGTATTTGTTCGATGCCTGTAGAAAATTCAGTCAGATTATAAATAAGGAAGAGTGATAAAACAATATAATGATGTTGTTAGGAGAATCAATTATTTTCTTTGTTGTCATGGACTCATTATAAAGCATACAAGGGTACGGTGACTAGCACATCAAGTTACTACAAACTGTAATACTCTCGTTCGAGTTTGAACTTAATCGTCAACATTTTAAAGTTTAAAATCGTTTGTAGAAATTTGACAGTTTCGTGTAGCTTGATATGCTGGCCACTGTACATGGAAATTTTACTGTTAAATATTTTTTAAATGAAAACACAGTCGAACGATGCATTGAAAAGCTTAATATTCGTCGTATTCATGACTACAGATTTTCATTTCAGATAAGCCCCCGCCACAGTGGGGCTGAGTGTACATTATTTGAAGTAGGCGCGGACAGCCCCTCTCTGGCCGGTCTAGTCGCTATCCAGAACAATTGGAGGCAATAGTACGCTTCAATAAACGTAACGATGTTCCTCGGGTAGCTGGTGAGCAAATATCGAATTGAATACTTAAGTATCGATACAATACCTCAGCTGGTTTTTGAATAATTGCGTTCGTTATTGTGGATTCTGGACGAAATACAAATAAAAACGAAGCCAATTTAGTGAATAATGCGCAGTTTGCTACTGTTTGACTTTTTACTTTAGTTTATATTGGCGCTCCGATTCTCTTGCTGAACTAAAGTAAAATATGAAGTATTTCTAGTGGTAAGAGATACTGATAGACAAGCAGGAATGAGATGATTTTGACATTTTTTAGAGCTGTCAAAATAGTTAATAGGCACATTTTAAGTATATAAATATACATATATATATATATAATGTTTTTATATAATTTATTTATTTATATATTAAAAAAAGCACAGTTTTAGGCGGAATTTCTTATGTGTTGTCAACACTTATTACTCAACTGCCAAGGAAGGATTATGTTGTATCTTGTGTGTATATTTGTAAACTTTATTACCTCATTTCTTCCACAAAGCTAGATGCATTTCGATATCGGTATCATTATATTTGTCTTAAAAACTCAAGTGTCCTTAGATAGGTGTTTGAAAAATAAAAAATATCATGGCGGATTTTTGGCGCGAAATAGTCATAAATTAATTTAAAAAAAAAAATACTAATCAATCCTATCGAGTAGCGTATCAAAATAAAGGAAATTAAAAGTGGATTATTAAAATATAATATAAATTATATGTTTAAAATTTAATTTTAAACTAGATCCTAGAAAGTTACTACATCCACCATACGATCAAAATTATCTTGAAGAATTGAACCGCTTCGCTTACGTAAATTGTAATTTTCATTTATCTGTTTTGTTTGGCATGCACAATCAATCATCTGTACATTTTGCCCGACTTATAATAAGTAACACAGTTTTTGTTAATAAGAGTGTGCCGGGACTAGTAAGACTAAGTTTAGTAGCAGGCGGGATCTAACTGCAAATTATAAACCGAAAGAAAATTAAGCATTAAGTACCGCTTGCAACTAAACGGAATGCGGGTAATTCATTAATTAATAATAAACTTAATATTTATTAATGGTAGTTAACTTAATAGTCCGTCAAACCGAAGTAGAGTTTATTTTATTTATAATTTATTTTAACTTTTTTTTCTGTTCTTAATCTTCTTTCGATATTTATATTTTTACTTTTAAATTATTTTTTGCAGTCGGGTTTTTAATTTTTTAAATAATTTTTAATTTTAATTTTTTATAACACATACTATGGTCCTTTTCCTTATTTTTGAGGTAGTCCACCTGCCACGTAGCCGTTTAGCGTGTCATATACAATTTAACAAAATACAGCGTCTCAATAACTTTTTGTTATATTGTGTCCCACTGCTGGGCAAAGGCCTCCCCTTTTTCCTTCCATACGTCTCTATTTTGTGTGATCTCGTGCCATGGAGCCCACTCCCTCTCGAAGAGAGGAAGCCTGTGTCCTAGCAGTGGGAACATTATGCTGATTATTATAGCATAATCAGCCTTTAATGTTGCAAACATGATTAGATCATCACACTACTTTCGCCGCGGTCTACCTTGACGGCGATTTTCTCCCTCAGGCGTCCAGTGAGTCCATTTCTCCTTCATTCATGTCCATATATCATTATTACGAGTATGTATTATTCATTCCCATTTCTCCGGTTGCATTCGTGCGACTCAATCTTACCAAATATATATTTTATAAATTTCACTAATACCTATAACTACACAAATAAAACAAATAAAAAACAAACTTCCAAAAAAAAAAACACTACAAAGTGAAAAATAAGTTTAATTTCGGAAGTCGGTGTCTTTGGATCTGTATTTTAGTTTTTTGCTACCGACTTCCGAAATTAAAGGTATTTTCTTAGTTGATACTAAATTGACAGATTTTGGTGTGTATATTTGTATGCCTGCTGCTTGTTTTATCTGCGAGTGAAAATAGCAACGATTAGTGTAGCTCGAGGAGCTCGTGGCTAAGTAATAACAGCCGCACGGGTTGATCCGTCAGGTTAAGCCACGCTTGCTGGGGTTGGTCCGTGGATACCATCTTTACATACCGAGACTCCTCCATGCCTCGGAAAGCACGTTAAGCCGTTGGTCCCGGCTGTCATTCGTAGATCTTTGACAGTCGTTACGGGTCGTCAGAAGCCCAAAAGTCTGACAGTCAGTCTTACCAAGGGGTATCGTGTTACCCAGTTACTGGGTTGTGGAGGTCAGATAGGCAGTCGCTCCATGTAAAATACTGGTATTCTGCATCCGGTTAGACTGGAAGCCGACTCCAACATAGTTGGGAAAAGGCTAGGCAGATTGATTTTATAAAGAAAAATAACTCAGTGCAGTGGTGGCCCACTGGTTACAGCCCCAACACAGGTCCGAACCCAGATATACCCTTTACTTTGTGTAATTAATATCATCATTGCTCACACAACGATGAAGGAAATCGGCATATCCTAGAACCGAAAATTCGAAAACATGTGATACCTACCAATCCACACTGGGTGGATTACAGATACAGCCCACTCCCTCTAGAAGAAAGGAGGCCTCTGTCCCAACAGTGGGAACATTATACATTGCTTATGCAAGCTAGTGTAGGTATAAGTAGTAGTAGTAAATAGCCAAAATGATTCCGTAGACCTCAGATCCCGGTATGAAGCAGAAATGTTCAGATAAAAAATTCAGGAACACCGAATGACCTAGGTTTGTGGACGAGAGATTCATATTCATCCATGTTACAGTTATGGCTGAAATTTGGCGCATCGCTGTCATTCCTAATCATCGGCTTGGTGAGGAGCTACTCCGCCTCCGCGATCCCGTCCATCGAGGACTGGAAGCCGACCCCAACATAATAGTTGGGAAAAGGCTAGGCAGATTGATTATTTTAGTTTATAGACTAGGTATATCTATAGATTCTATACGTAAGTCGGTATAAGTAGGTAGCATTTGGTCATGTTGAGTAGGACAATGCGATAATAATACAAGAAGCTTTAGCCGCGCACAGCAATAACTTTTGTAATAGCACATGTCAAGTGTATAATTAAATAATTAACAATTGCCCGCTCTATGCTTCCTCGGCCAATTACTAAAGGCACTAGCTCTTCAGTTCATCGCTACAGACTTGTCATTTATTACTTTTTAATAGCGCCATACTTCTCAACTAAAGAATAAATTGAATGATATTCAATTAAAAATACCGGCCAAGTGCGTGTCGGACCACGCACAATGAAGGGTTCCGTAGTTGCGATGAATGTATCCTAAGAACAAACTTAACATTGCAATTGTAAAACATGCTCCCACACATTCCAACTGCAAATGTAAGTTTGTACGCACAACATTGATAGATTTACCATGTTATTTTAAGACCAGTGACTTCTCATAGGTTTTCCTGTAATCTGTAGGTTTTTCTGTAATGGACTTTCTTGCCCATTCTTCTCTACCTTTTGGAAGGGGCAACTAGAATCAATTAATTATTTTTGTAATTTTTGACGTTCAAAAGTACATTTTACATGCCTATTTGAAATAAATTATTTGACTTTTGACTTTTTTGAATCTATAAGTATAGAATAATTTTCTGTATTTATTATTTATTTAGGCTCTTTAATTTCGGAGATAAGGGGGGGGTATTAAAAATTTATTTATTTACGTTACACGTCCGTGTTTGCGTCACAGAAATTCATATGCATACCAAATTTAATTTTAATCGGTCAATAAGATTCGGAACAAATTGGCTGTGGCAGAAGGACAGACAGACATACGAGTGATCCTAATGGACGTACGGAACCCTATAAAGACACTATATAATCAAAGTTAATTAACATATTTTGTTAAAAAAAAAAAAAAAACGAAGTTAATGTCGCAAGTCGAGTCATACAGTAGGTATTTCGTCTTTTTAGGGTTCCGCAGTCAACAAGGAACCCTTATAGTTTCACCATGTCCGTCCGTCTGTCCGTCCCCAGCTTAGTTCAGAGACTCTTAGTACTACAAAGCTATAATTTGGCATGGATATACATATTAATCACGCCAACGAAGTGGTAAAAATAAAATCATGAAAAAAACAGTTATTTAGGGCACCTCCTGTACATGTAAAGTGGGTTTTTTTTTTTTCGCCTTCCCTTTGGTATGGAGTATTGTTGGATGGGTCTTTCAAAAATATTGCGGGTTTGTGAAAACAATTTTTCCATTAAGGGATCCGTTTCTGAAATATTAGGCTTTAAAATGCTAATTTTTGTTAGAGTTAAGTGTATGTCCCCCTGCCAGCTAAATGGTTGTACTTGGATATATGTAAAAAAAATCACAGCGGTAGTATATACAAGGTGGGTAAAAAATCATGGATCAAACGAAAAAAAAAAAATATTAAAATTTAAAAAACGGATATAAAAAAATAATATTAATATATATTTTTTTTTTTATATAATTTTTTTACTTCAAATAACCCCAACTATCGCCCTGTTTCGTTTGATCTACGATTTTTTACCCATCCTGTATAACGAAGTTAAAAGGAAAACTATCATAGCCAAGTAGGCGTCACAAGTTACCGAGTAATAGTCAACCAACTTACATGTACAGTTGAAAAACATGTTCTCCCATATTCTTCCCATGTTCTTCCATCCGTATAGAAGACGATGTTTTTCAACTACGATGTTAAGTTTGTTCTTGGGATAAATTCATACCAACTACGGAACCCTTCATTGTGCGTGGTCTGACACGTACTTGGCCGGTTTTTACAGACTACTTTATTCCATGAAAGTTATAATGTCGTAAAAACGCTCCTATAAACGTGTGTAAAATATAGCTCATTGCGTAGAATATCTTATGATTTATTATATCGCATATTATATCATATGGTTTCAAAAATTTCAAGTTGTGTTACTGTTGTGGTTAGACACTAAAGTTCATAATTTATTCATGAAAATTATTACGTTAGGTACTTTAATTAATTAAAAAACAAATGCAAATTTTACGATGGCATCAAATACTCGTTAGGTAATTATAATTTGCACCGAAGCAGCGTTTTTACAAAATATGGAGTATATTAATGGTAAACACGAGCGAGGAAATAGGATATAACGCTCGCGTAAACCACCGCTTGTTTTTAATCATCTCTATAACGTGCTATAGTAAAAAGAAAGAATGCGATACCCTGAATACTAACAAGCAATCTTGGTATCAGGTGTAGCAGTAATACCGAAGAGTCGAAGTAATGTATGGTTTCAATATGTGTTATCAAAAAAACGGCTCGCAAACGTCGTCGGTTTGCATCTTTTATTATACGACGCTCCGTATCGAGGTTATACTTTCTTTTATTTTTGTGAAAATACCTCAGGCGTCTGTAGTAGTTCTCTTTGTTCTGGATCATTCTATGTTTTACGAGTATAACCTGATTTCGCGAAATACATTAATTACTTTTATTAATTATGGCTATGAATAAAACAAAATATTAAATTATGAGCATATCAATTTAAATCATTATGATACGATCTGCAGAAAATCTAATTAATTGCTTTCATTATACAGTTAAATACACATAATACACATAAAAAACTTTTACTTACTTCTAATAAACTTCAATAATGAAATTGCAATTTTAGACTTTTATTTATTTTTGTACACACAAAATAGTTGACAGGACAATATATTAACATAAAAGAGCACAAAGGTACTGCTTATTTCAAAAGAAATTTCTTCCAGCAGACCTGCGAGAGGAAAGTTGGATAAGAAATGTAGACACAGTGTGTAGAAAAGTTAAACAAGATTTTTTTTAAATTAAAACACTTAAAACAAATCTATAACTATATAAAACAAACATACATACAAATACATACACATATAAATATTACCTATAATATACATACATATATATTATATGTACTAGTAAAAAATAAGTATTTAACATTAAACTCAAAACAAAATGATTACTCTGAACTATTTCATTATTGCAACATTTTGCCAATACAAAACATGACCAGAATTTCAATACTAAAGGACGAATATATCAATATAAATAACTTAATTAGAAGAACACGTTATCCCAAATTAAGAACTTTAGCTAATATAAAAACCTTTAGCTTGCCTAGATGTAACAATACATATGGTATGAGAACATACACCTACATACTACCAAAAATAGTAAACGAACTTCCTACGGCCATACAAAATAAATACCTCTGTAACCCTAAAAAAGCAAAATGTTTATTAAAAAAGCATTTTCTGCAAATTACAAACTATGAGTATGTACAGTCAGCAACAAAAGTCGATTAACATTTCACTTTCCTAAATCTTAATTATTGAACCAAATATTTAATTAAAATCGGAACAGAAGTAAAAGGTAAAGAAAAATAACTCTGTGCTACATACCAAATATTTAATTAAAATTTTAATTAAATATTTGGTTCAATAATTAAGATTTAGGAAAGTGAAATGTTAATCGACTTTTGTTGCTGACTGTACTTTAGTTGATACACTTGCTACATCTTTATTTGTGCTATTAACATATTATATAAAGAGTAAAGACTTGCAATGTTCTTTGAATGTAAAACTTACAAACTTACCGTCTAAGTTATTTTTTTTTTATTTGTAGTAAGTACCTATATTAGATATATTTCTGTTTCGAACTCACTAGCCATGTATAAGCCATCAAAGGCTTCTGTGGTTCTTAGTGTATTATTTTAAACTCTGCGATCTACTTTTTGAATATTAATAAAAAATAAATAAAAAAAAAACTTTGCAGAAAATTCAAATAAAAAGATCTACCACTTTTTCTGCTTGTAAATCTTAGGAAGGGCAATTTACTCTTTATTATATAAAAGCATTACATACTGTACTTTAACTCTAACTAGGTTCGCCTGACATTTATGAAAGTGGACGCCCGATGGAGCCGTAGTTAGAAACCTTCACTTTTCCAACATGACGTATTTCGAAGTCACGCGATAATCCTGCCGTAATGAATTGGCAGCTGTCACTAAAATTACGAACACAATCCATGCTAGAATATGTAAGATACCTGGGGCTGGGTTATACGCGCGTGTTTCACGAATTTATTGTAAGGGAATATTTTCTTGGTGAATTAACTGAGTATTAGAACCAAAGCAAATTATGGTAGTTTCACTTCTTTCTGCCCTAGATCTGTATGTACACACGGCAACATATCAAGCTATAACTTTTCAGTATAAACTAACCTGTCTTTAAACAAGATCGTTTTCCCTCAATCTAATAAGTGAAATCTCCATTACAGTCTTAACCAAAAAGTGCTTACTAAGGTAGTGCTTGATCACTGAATCATTATTCTAGAAGCTTCGTTATAATGTCTAGAATAGAAGCCCTACATTCTTAATGAGTCAGTCCTTTTGCTATCGTTTTACAATAAATCCTATAAATTCTGAAGATTAATTTAATAATGTGCCAATCATGATGACATAACTTCAAATTTGTATCAGTAGTAGGGCTGACCTTTGAACTAACGAACGAAACGAAAAAATAAGAAAAGGTTTAAGTTTCTGATTAAAGAGTGCTTAGACAACTCAACTAAAATTAATAGTAGAATAAATGAAAAGGGAATTATTAAAATTTAGTTAAAAACTACCTTCCAGGAAGTTTTATAAAGCTCGAACATGTAATTACACAGTGTGCTCTCAAAAATTTCATGTAGGTATAATTATGTTCTTCAAAGTCAATGTATTTCTATTTCGTCTTAGTTTCAAGCGCTGTAATAGCCATTGTTGTTATTACTGCAAGTAATAAAATACTAGTATCAAATCCGAAGCAGAGTGAAACAAAAATACTCTTCGTTTAGCAAAGAGAATAATTGTGAAATATCGGCTTGTTCTTAAACAAATCGTACAAAAAGTTGCATCAATGTGGTGTGGGGCATCTGGTTTATGTCTAGCACAAGTGGTGGTGGCATTGGCGTCGATACACTTCGCACATGGGCATCGGATTGAGTGCGTTTTAATCGCGACCCACTTCCATTGATTACGAGTAGGCAAGGTACACACCAAATAAACACGCTTTCAGTAGGTAACACTAAATTGTGGACTACGATATGTTTACTGGTATTGTAACGAAACGAAAATGGATGGCAGATAAAATGAGGTTAATTTACTAATTACATAACATTCTCATCTAGGCTTTTAGGTCGTTTGTAAATTAAATTCGTCTGTGTATGTGGTAGAGACGAATATACGAAATGATGCTTATCATTCCACATAAGTTGAGTGACGGTTATTTTTGGGACACTTGACACCTTTAAAAGACTTATCCACAAGTCAACTTTAGCCACTGTTACACATGAGATTTTGTCCCTCTAATTGTAAAGGAACAAAAGCCCAGATGCAAGGGTTATGTATCGAAATACAAGGAAACAATAAACTGTTTAAAATAACATTATATTTATGAAAATATATCACTTCCATACAACATCACACGGTAGCCTTTAAAGTCAAAGTCAAAGTCAAATCATTTATTTCAAATAGGCACATAAAAGGCACTCTTGAACGTCAAAATTTACAAAAATAATTAATTAATTGATTCTAGTTGCCCCTTCCAAAAGTTAGTTACGTATGGAGAAGAATGGGCAAGAAACTCCATACTTACTCTTTTAAAATGTTAACAGTATTTGTATACAGTAATTGTTAATTATATGTGAAGACAATGCGCTTACCTAGAATAAAATTACTATACCACAATAGGTAAAAAGAATGAAAAGTGAAGCAATGACAGAGAAATTATTACGTTAGCATGGTGCTCACATATTTACAAACATTGTAAAAGTAGATGATTTCCCTAAAATTTTAACATTTAATAACCTATGTCAGTGAGTGAATATATTAATCACAGTAAAAAAAATGAATGTCATAAAAAATTTAAATTATACAATTAAATTAGCAACCAGTTTGATTTTGTCTAGATTCTAAATAAATTGTCCTATGGAGCAGGACCAGCATGTTTCCAAGCATTCTTATCTTGAATATAATCCTCTAATTTGATATGCTGGTTTAAAAAGTGTGCTTTTAATATAAGTTTTAAATTTTCTTTCAGTTAATTGTAATATATCAGAAGCTATTTTTTTGTAACATTTAGGGGTCTACCGCAATAATAAGTTATAACATCAAACCACTACAATTTAATTTAACATGTAAAGTAGGTAGGTGACTATAATTGTCACTTATTAATGCCAGCCAGCTAAAACTACAGCAGAAAGAACTGTTGTGTATGTTTAGGCTTAAGTATATTATAAAATAAAGTTCTTAAAATGCTAGAGAAGTAAGGACATTTCAATTTTCGCTTTGGAATTGCCCCGCCGCCGCCGCGCAGTTGCATGATAAGGTATAAGTTAAATGTTCATGTAACAATAAATTAAGCTTGTTTTCAAAGTTCACTAGTTAATTGCTAAGTTGGAACGCTGTTTTGCTTCATGTACAACAAAATAAAAACGAAATAATTAGCAAAACTTTCTGTTTTTTAATCGTTTTTAATACGGGTTCCTTCAAAATGTTTTGTACTGTTTGGCGAACGTTTAAACATTTTAATTAAACCACTTACCAAGTACGAAAAACATTAAGTGGGTACTGTACGATCGGGGAGGGTTCTTAAGCGGCGTTTTAAAATTCTAACTTTCTATAACCTGGCCCATAACGATATACCTAGTAGTTGAGAGCGTTTGTTATTTCCCTTGCTAATTTTATTGTACCTTGTTCAAATTACCGGAGACCGAAATAGATTCTATTAAACAAAAGATCTTGTTCGTAACGATAAAATAATTACGAGGTCTTGTAAATAATATAAAAGAGAGGTCTTTCTTGAACCATATTTCTCTGAAGTTGGAGTTACATTATGTCGGGTCAATTATGTTTTAGAGGACTTATGTTGTTATCTGACGTTTTATTAGATCGTATGTATGTTCGCTTCGATAAATAGCACTCATCATAGTTTGGAGTGTGTAGGCTTGCGTTAGTGCGCTATATCGCGGAATTAGCCGGACGTTCAGTGTTGCAACCGAATGTAGGTCCTCACGAAATTGCGATAATCACCACGCTTGTGCAGCCTGTTATTCAGAATACGATTTTAATTCAGCCTTTATTAAGCACACTGATTTGCAAGCAACTCAAAAACAGCATATCATTTGTTATTAAGGTCGGAACCAAATGATCATAATAACATGGAAGTGAGACAACTGTGTTCGTTATAATTAATAGTGTATAAAGGTTTCCCCATCACTATATAATTATTTAAAGAGGTGTGTCAGCTTTTCAACAATACAAATTCTCGTCATCAAAAGTGATGTTTCAAAATAACCAATCATAGAACTTTTAATATTGAATCCATTAATCTTTCTCTATGGAGTTTTAGTCGGTCATTTTTGAATATTTAAAGAGTTGTTACGTTCAAATAGAAGCATTAGCATATCTCTGTTATTTCATTTGCAGTTAGTTGAGTACTCTTTGGCAGAGCAGCCAACGATGCACCGAGTGCAGATACGAACCGTTTGTTAGATATCATGATGAAACAAAACTACAGCATTCTATTATCTGTGGTGGCTATTAATGTTTCTGATTTGGACATTTCTTTTTACAATGATACTACGAGATACCTTATAGTTTTTGGAATAATTACACGTGGGTCATTGATTTATAAAAAAGGAAGATTATATTATTAATCTTGGACCAAAAAGCTAGGACCGCATAAATTATGCCGACCGGCACCATTGACCTTAGTCTCAATCGAATGGCGTATGTGTAGCACGGTAAGTAAAATTACCGTAATTGTCTAAATAAGCAGCAACAATTCCTTCCTGTGCTTTCAAAATTTCCCCGGGATTACTTTCCACTAGTAAGTCTTGTACATCAAAACATATTTTCTTTAAAATTCTCCTGAATAATATTGCTTTCTAGATCACCATTTGGTTCTGAGTTGTTATGGTTACGTAGCAGTGAGAATTGTGGCTATCTCGTTCCCTCTACAGCCCGCGTCATATCTCTCTATTTCGGTTGTTGATGCTTGATGATGACAACGGGAAATGTAGTCTATCTATGTTAGAGGGTTTGGTTTCCGCACTTAGTCCTTAAGATGTACTGGGAAATGTAGTTATGTGGGTGTGTTTACATGTTGTTTCTAGTTCAATCATTTTTACGTGACATTAGAGCGGTGCCGTATCTTCTTTTTTATACATCAATGATGGGGGTACGTAAAATCCGCCTTTTCTTCTGTTTGGGTAATTATTATACCTTCTTTTGTTTTTATCATTGCAGATTTAAAATCAGAATTCTAACGTTCTGATTGTGATTTTTCAAATGTTTTCAGGCCCAGTTCTCAAAATAAAAGAACATAGAACACGACTATGGAAATTTTTGTTCAGGAATGAAACTGTAAATTTTCCTTGTATCGGTTACCTGTTTGTTTTTGTTATCTTGAAAATTAAAGATAGACTCGCGGAGTTGTTGATTTGCTATGATCTGTTTTGTGGATGGGGTTCAGTTTACACATTGAATGTTATTGTTCAAAATGTTTAAGGATTAGTCTGAAACTAATTAATTATCTCAATAATTTGCCTCGTTTGGAATAATAAATAATACCTAACAAAAATACTAATCATTTACATAGGATATTGTTTAGTCAGTTCTCAGCCCATAGCTTATACACGAGTTAAAACGAGTATTTTAAGATTCAGTGATTCCATATACAATTGAGAAAAAAGTGGATTCAAACTGGCGAAACAGAGAGAGAACGCTCTATAAAACTTATAGCTAGTATTATGAAAACTTTGCCACTGTCATATTCAAAATAATGGTCGAATTTTCCCCATTTTCCGTTAAATATAGCAATTTTCACTGTGCCACATTTCAACACAAGTTACCGCACTTTTTACGAAACATTTTCTGTGCGCACACACCGGGCACATTCAAGTCAATGAAAGACATATTACCTGGTAAATGGTAGCTCTATAGTACATAGTACTCACACCAGTGCTATGCAATTATATGATACAAAGGAGATTGAGTTTATACATTGCAAAGATAGTCTTACAATTCAGCAGCTGCAACTGTATTTTTAAATGTCAATTAGTTGTGGTTGTGGACCAGCATTGAGCCAAGCATTTTTATCAGCGACGTAATCCCGCAACGAAATAATATGCATGCCTGCATTTACACTACAAACAGTTAAAACATGGTGCAGACAGCTTAAGTTATGCTAGGAACTGGATTCAATCCGGCTCCTAGGCAACCCGATACAGAGTTCACACATAATGTAAATCTTACATACGTCAGTAGCAACGATCTCTATGTAACTAATTACTCGCTGGTAATACGTACGGACACACGTACTTAGTTCTAACGCTCAACGCAAACACTACAAGCTATGGGTGTTGTGAAATCAGGTACCTATTGGTAGGGCTGGCGATCCGTTAGTTGACTTTAGCTGTTAGCAATAAATTCATTAGAAAAATGAAGGGGTTAAAAAGTTTCAAGCTTGTTGAAACAGGGAAATACACGATTTTTGAATGGTTAATCAACATAAAAATAAGCTCATCTTTTGATCAAGATTGTCAAACTCATCTCAAATGATTAATTAATTGGGACTGAAATAACAATATAGTTCAGTAGCTAATCATTCAAAAATATATATATATATTTGGATTAATAAGTGTATGTACAGACACATGCATGATACGTTACACTTACGCAAGATTCAAAACCGATATTCTCTTAATTTTTTTATATAAATTTTATGGTTTTAAGAGCATATTATTCTCTAAACCGTATGGTTTATATGAAACAGGTCTTTTCTCAAAGTTGCAATTGTTTTTCGCAAGAAAATTGTTTTTTAATGTTGCGTAAAAGTAAGGTCAATGCTCGTGACTTTATTTACCAGAAGATAAAAAAAAACTTAACAAACTCTACGTCTAAAAACATAAAAGCTGTGACTTGACCTTGAAGATAACGACTACCCACAATAAGACACTGTTTACCTACCTACTTAAACTTGGCTATTTTGGCTTTTTATAAAAGCTTTAAAAGTTAAAACGTTTACATTTAATTTTAGTTATCTAGGCTTTCTTCACCAAAGATGAAAGTTTATTTTTGAAAACACTCGGTTTCAGTCGCCTGAAATCATAATTTATTAAACTAAAAGCTCTTTATTCTTTTTATTTAACTTTTGGCTACTGGCAACCCTAATAACCAAGTGAATGTGTCAATAAAAGTCCCGTTCAGTGCTCGATAAATGTCGCGGTGTAAACAAGCAGTTGTGCATTTTATGTGTAATTAACAAACAGGGCCCAGGGGCCCAGGGAGACCCCTTATAGGAACTCTTTTAGTTACGAATGGAATTTGATGGCCCATAAACTTTATAAAACGTTTGAAGTAAATAACAATCAATACTCAATGCTTTGAAACTATGTTGGGGTCAGCTTCCAGTCCAACCGGATGCAGCTGAATTCCAGTATTTTACATGGAGCGTCTGCCTATCTGACCTCCACAACCCGGTAACTTGGTAATACGATACCCCTTGATAAGACTGGTTGTCAGATTTCCGGGCTTCTGACGACCCGTAACGACTGTCAAAGATCCACGAATGACAGCAGGGACCAACGGTTTAACGTGCTTTCCGAGGCATGGAGGAATTTCGGTACAGTAATTGGCATGAGTCGTGAGCACAAACTGACACCTGCGCAATAGTAAATTTTTAGGTCTCTTTGGCGAAATGAAGAAGCTGAGGGGCGCCGAGCTGCATGCGATTTGTTCGTCAGTCGATACTTGTCGTCTATTGGACTCTCGGACTCTCGCGTGTCATTTTTATTTAGCTGAAAGTGTACATGCGCGTGCTTGGCCCCACTACTGCTCATCTGTGCTCATGACTCGTGCCCTTTATTATTATATAACCTGATGGATCGACAAGTAGCCACAAGCTCCTCCGTTAAAAGTATAATATATTATCTCACTAAGTAGTAAAGAAAATTATAACTTATGGAAAAGAAAGTCTGATGACCCGTATCCGACCTTTGTTAAAATAGCCATGAATAAGTTGTAATTTGGAATTGTTTAGACAGGGCCTGGGAAGGTTTTTCTGATTATCTGAATGTTCTGTCATTAGGAAGTTCGTAATACATAAATGTATATTTGATCTTTAAATTCAAGTTGTTCGAGTTAATTGGGGTCTTATTTAACGGACTAAATTAATATCATAAGTAGTGTGAAGAAAGTTTAGCCTGCTATTAGAGCTCAAGACGATTATTTCTCTAGAGACGGTCAAGTAATAGACTGTTCCGCAGAATAAATTGTACTTTGGTCCGCAAAACACTCTCGGCCATTTTGTTAGTATTTAAAAGCATTTGCTTCAAAAATTTCAACTTCATAATGTTCCGTGCGCCCACTATATGTATGGGGTACAAAAATTAAATTTTGGTGTTCTCCACCTTATAGTGAGTTATGTAACAAGACAAGTGTTGGTATTTCTATTTTTTATGATTGGAACTATGAAAAATGAATTATAGAAAAAGTTAAAACTAATATTATAAATGTGAAAGTTGATGCGAGGATGGATGGATGATTACCTAAGGTTAATTTTTGGCTATGGAAGCGGTTTCTTAAATATTTTGTTGTTAATATAAATCCCGGGAATCCAGTAAATCCAGGAATGCACAACTAATCGGATACATGGTATGGAATAGATTTTTTAAATATGTGGTAGTATTTAACTTTACACCGTAGGCTAGCATTCGATTCTATAGTCAGAAGTAGTAAATTTGTCAATTCCGGAATCGCGAGATTTGTACGACACAAAAGTGCATTCCCATAAAAGCCAACACCTCAACTTTAGGTAAATATGCATCCGATTATGTGCTCTGGGCCTCAAGTCTGCTATTACAATAGTGTCAGAATGGTCTCGCCATTGTGAGTATTTGACAGTGTTTGTATGGCAAATCTGTCAAAAACTCACAATGAAGAGACCATTCTGACACTATTGTAATAGCAGACTTGAGGCCCTGTACTCTTGAGTTATGAATTCATGATGTACAAGTAAAGAAATAAATAATAAATAATGTTTATTTGGTTACAGTTCGTGAAAACTACAAATTACAAAATAAAAAGTGAGAATAATGTTTTACAAGAATAGTGTGTGCCTCAAAAGGTTTATTTCAGCATTAATGCTAGAAAGATGCTGTCTGACGCTAATTTTCTAATTAACCTTTAGGGACAAGTGAAGGGAAGTACAAACAGTTTCAACATACCTAATACATAATTTTTATACTTATAAATAAATAACCTAGTAATCAAATATAGTACAAATATAGTAGAATAATTATAATAATAATAAAAACAAATTAGTCATAAATAGTTAATTTAATAATATTCAGAGAAAGTGAAGTTCCTACCTAAAACAATATATGAAGTACAACGTTAATAGAAGAAGGTATACGAGTAAGCGTCATTTAAAATGATAATTAGAACATATAGACATATTTACATGCTCTTTGATAAGGTTTCGTTGCCTTTTGTATGAGAAACTTGAACTCATGGAATACTAAATTAATTGTTTATTGTTGTTAATTTTTTTTTAAGTACTTTTTTTTTGTTCTGTTTTTATAATGGTCTAACTGTCATGCATGAACAGTTCACCTCCTAGTGACTTTAAGTTTTTATTCATTAGTGGTAATCTGTGAACAGCGCTGTGGGCTACATTATTACTTAAGTCATTCATGTTTTTCTGTTTATAACATTGCATAATGTAGCTGTTTGTTGTTCCTATTTAATAAAACAAAAAAAAACAAAAAAAAAATTTTTTTTACCTGATTAGTATTGTTAATCTCGTGTTAGTGTTAAATAACTTATTTTGCTCCTTTCTGTTTTAGTTGTGACATACCAGTTCAGTATAAAGAATATATTGACCAACTTACATTTACAGTTGGAAAAGAACATGTTTTTTAACTACAAAGTTTGTTGTTGAGATAAATTCATCCCGACTACGGAACCCGTCATTGTGCGTGATCCGACACGCACTTGGCTGGTTTTCTTTTTTTCAAATAAAACGGTGATACCTTTTATTTGTAAAAAAAGTTAAATAAAAAACGATAAATTCGGTTGGGCTTACCTCAAGATTTTTTATCCATCATTAAAATAATATCTTTAAAATAAGTAATAGCAGATCAAACATTCTCTTTGTTGTTGTGTTATTTTTCATTTTAGTTCTTAGTTTGATTGACGTCACGTTTTCAGTAAGCAGCTTAAAGTCCAGTGGCTGGTCCTCAGTAGCCGGGGCTAGTGAGAGCAAGGTAACCTCTGAAAATTATACTGTGATATTATTATTAGGTTGGTAAATCAGATAAGTTAATTGTTAAGCAAATTGACTGCCACCGTATATTGTCAAATCTCGACTGTCATCCATTGACAGTTGCATGAAATGGCTACGATACGGCAAATTGGCGCCGGTTGTTAATTTGCATAACAATTAATTTCTCTGACTGTACCTACCTACTTTAAAAGCTTAAATAAGTTGAGCTGTGTCACAACGTATGTACGTTGATCGTAATTTTTTTATTGGTTGTTGTTTAGTCAAATCTATACATACAGGGTGTTAGGTAGATGGTTGAATACACGAAAATGGCAGATCCGTGGGGCCGTCTGCGACGTGCTTAGGCCCAATAACAAAACACAGGCCACACGCATTAAAAAAAACCTTTTTTTTAAGTCGCCGTTGCTCAAACTGCAAACGACAATAATTTATTTAAAAAATAACAAAACTGGCAATTTTTTATTTTATTTTCATCTAGAATAATTGTAGAATATATTATACATATTTGACGCAGAAGGTTACTGGAAAGTTAAATACGAGCCCTTAACTTTCTTTCATTCATTCATTCATCTTTTCTTTCTTTCATTCATTCATCATTTAACGTTCTCACATGTATAATTTCAACATCAATGATGTAACCAATGTTTTGTAACAATGTTTTGTTTTAAAAGAGTGTCCGTGGAGTTTCTTGCCCGTTCTGCTCCATAGGAACCTACTACGCTTTGGAATGGGCTACTAGCTTCATCTTTCTGACTGACCGACCCCTTGACAATATTCAAAAGTGCCTGTAATTGGTTTATTTGAAATAAATGCTTTGAGTTTGGGTTTGAGTTTGACGACTAAACCCCGCAAAAGGAATACAGAGAGCCTGAAGTATTTTATTAGTACTTTTGAAGACGTTTATTCGGTCTGCTATATTTGTATCGGCCCTTAATCAGCAATAGATATCTGCTGCTTCGATTTCCGAGTAATTGGCTCAATCAATTAGTATACTATTATATACCTACAATAATTACAGATAATATTAATAATGATGTTATATTCTAGTAACTAGAAGGTGACATAAAATAATAATGAGGCTATCATGATGATAAACAAAGGATGGTGGGCTAAAATGTATGGAAGCTGGTCCCACTAACGCCACAGTCAAAACCACTGTAGTTTGGAAGACATTACTCCTCCCCTTACTCAGGCCAAGGTGCATCAAAATCTTTCCCAGGGTTGTTTTGTTCTGACACTGTTAGGTTAAGTTAGGTTAGGTTTGTATAAATAGTTAAAATAACTGAGTAAGCTTTACTCCTAACTCGATGTTTTGGACATACACTTCCTTTTACTGTACAAATACCATTCTCACGTGATACCTACTCTAAAAATAAATGAATTATATTTAATGAAGAATAGATCGTTAAATATATTAATTTAAAATATTATTTTTTATAAACCTGCCACCTGAAGTTCGAGGTGCCCAAACATCAAGATGTTTGGGCACCTCGAACTTCAGGTGAATTAAACCGAAATCAAACCAAAAATATATATGTCAATATATATGTGTGTCAATATATATATATATCAATCAAATCAAAAATATATAATATATGTTTATTGTAATACCTAATTACAAAGTGCATTTACATAGATGATTTGGAGATCTCCTTTTAAGCGAGAATTGCTTGTATTAAGAGATTCCACTCTACCACTTAGCATTATCCATTAATTTACAATTTAATGTAAAAATACAAGTTTTTTTTTTTAATAATAACAACAAAAAAAAAAAACATTATTATTTGTCTTAAATTATAGAAAGAGGAAACAAACAGTGAACGAGCGTTATACGGAGAAAAAGGCATTAAAACTTTGATTTTGATCGATATGTCCTAAAACCTGTGTGACTATAAAATTAAATATAGGAAGCTTTTTCATTAGCTTCTGTTCGCTGAAGATTATTTTATAACCTAAAATAAATAGGATCATGTCTCACCTATACTATAAAATCTGTAGCTACGTTATGCGATAGCGCTTCGAAAAAACAAAAACAAAATGAACATGACAATTTGTAGGTAGCTATGTGTTTCAATGTCGTGAGAAACCGCAAAACAAGCACTTAAAAAGAGTTGAAAATGAGCAATAGAAAGTTAAAACAAACTGCAGGAGTGGCTACCTCTCTATTAACTGTGAACACGACGATTTTGTGACCCGTTTGAGTTCAAAACTTGTAGGGTCTGCACCAGGGGACCTGCGACACTTTGATAACGAAACGAGTGATACTAACACCTTAACAAAGGTCTATGCTTTAGGGAAATAATCATATTAATTTAAGGGTTGACTTTTGTACAGATTTTGCTTGTTAAATATTTCTAAGTAGCTTTTGCCAGTGATTTCGCCCGCGTGAATGTTGGAAATGATCCCAAGGGAACGTACACACGGCTACATATCAAGCTATACATTTCCAGTATACGCTGATCTCTCATTTTATGGAAATCCTATACAATAAGAGACCAGCGTAAACAATTTTTTTATAGCTTGATAAGTATCCGTGTGTACTATGGTGATACAATGTATTCTATGTGTTAATCCAGGTTTAAATACCTTTACATTTTAATATAATATACATATATATATACATATATCATCATCTGCCTAGCTTTTTCCCAACTATGTTGGGGTTGGCTTCCAGTCTAACTGGATGCAGCTGAATACCAGTATTTTATATGGAGCGACCGCCTATCTGACCTCCACAAAAAAATGTGATATCAACTCATATTTAATGATTAACCACCTAACCATATTTTTATTTACGTAGGTACTCTTGACTCCGTTATCATCATTCATCAACATTTCAGCCGAAAGACGTCCACTGCTGGACATAGGCCTCCCCCAAGCACCACCACTTCGACCGTTTCTGTGCTTCCCGCATCCAGCGGATTCCTGCGGCTTTCATAAGGTCATCGGTCCACCTTGCACCTTGTGCCTTGGTTACTCCGTAATACTTAATAAGTTTATTGAGGGTTATTTGACCGACATTTTCAAGGAAAAAACTGAAAAATATTACAACTTGATTGATAATATTCTGTATCTATTCTGTTCCTAGTATTCCTGGTTCACAGTCCATTTCCAGTACAAACGGACATGTACCTACTATTGTGCAACATTTCGAGAAAACTTATTGTTCTCACGGGAAATCAGAATGGCTGCATTATCGACTTGCATTGCAACCACTGAATACTAAGACTAGGACAACGGAACGCTATGCAGAAACCAACCACGTATCTACCTAGCTATATAAACCTTATTAACTTGCTCAGAATGTATCTGATATAGCATTATGCTATACGTATGTGTAAGATACGAACCAAACGCTTATCCTTTCACACACATTGATAAAGTTTTAGCGCGTTTGAATGGCAATGGCTGACATTATCGTAAAAGTCGAAACTTTGTGTTGAAATAGCTCCAGCGAAACATAAGGGGTTCACGTACAATTGCTAAAGTTTCTAATATACTAGGATATACGTTCCTATTGTTTCCATAATATGTCATAAAAATGTCGTAGGATATAAACTGTCTCGTTGAAGTTCGTGAGGCGGGTGAGTCCGGTATGTTGGTAGGTACATAAGTTAGGGAACAAATTCCCTAATCCTGCAGGGGAAGCCGTCGCGCCGGCCGGCACCGTGGGTCTTCCCGCCGATAGAATTACATCGGGATCGGAATACACTTGAACAAGTGCTTAGCCGTACGAAGAACAAAAATGTACTTTTTTATGATATTTTTTTTTTTTTTTGTTAATTTTATGTTCTACTTAGTCAAAATAGCAGGAGCAATTCCCCCTGAATTGCTCCTGCTATTTTGACGTTAACTAAAATCTAATTTTTTTTTTTTTCATTTCTCATACTTGGAAAGTACGCTTAAAGTTACCTGATAAGAGAGATGAAAACAGTACTTTTCATCCCTGGGAAACGATTTTCCCTGCAGTCAAAAAATTTAGAAACTATGCACGCCATGTCCAATCTTTTTATACAACTATTGTTAAATCGCGGCGTAGAATTGTAATTAAAAAGTATTATCAATAAGTTGTAACTTATAATTTACTTTTCACTTAATTATTATTTAATTAACATAGAATTGAGCTAAATAGCCAGTATTTTATATCATCAACGATAAAAAATACTGGCTGGTAGAATGCCCTTAAAAAAGAAACATAAAAAAGGCGGGAAACAGCAATTCGATCTTCAGTTGTTTTTCGAGTGCTAATTGTTTACGTATACAGATATATTTGTATAAAATGAGTTCATCGGTATCAGACAGCTATTTTGTTTAACCAATCAGGTTTTTATTTACTTTCTTCATATTCGAAATAAAAAGCAGAGTGTTTGTACCTCGGGTGAAAGAACTGGAACTATTGGCGCCTTCGCTACGCTCGTACGCCAAACTATCTCGTGCCTAAATAGGTTCCTTTCATCCCTTGTATAACAATCTTGTTTTTTTTGTGAGGGACACAATACTTATTTTACGCATTTTAGAGCATGGAATGCTTGGTAGAGCTATCAGACAGAACTTATTACTATTCTAAAATTCAAGTCGATAACTGTTTAATAAGTACGATTTACTGGAGTACGCTTAGTCAGCATTACACCTCATAAAAACAATGGATGAACCGTTACTCAAGTTTTTCATGATGAGGAACCGATGTCCGACATGCGTCAGCGAAAATAATGTAATATAAACTAACCGAATAACTGACCCTCTGACTAGTTATCAAATTAACAGCTTACACAAAACTTACTCAGCTTAAGTAATGGCCGATTCATTCTCATGTAGGTATACAAGGAAAAAGATTAGGGGTCGGGTCTATTTACCGCCCGAGTTTTTCCTACTTCCTCCCGCGCCGAGTCAAACATTTCACCCAGTTAAAAGCCTCCGCCATGACCACTAATATCAAAGTGCGTGTCAGCTGAGAATGCTGACTTAACTTGTTGTCACATGCGCACAAAAGATGAGGCGGAACGTAATTGGTCACCCTTCCAGCTAATAGCCACATCAATGTTGATCTAACAGCGTCGTTAAAACGGTTCAAGTGGAAATAAACTTATACAACTCTCTCCTGGCGTACAATGAAACGCGATAAAAGCACCTCTCACCGTTTTATGAAGAAAACAAACGTTGAATAATAACGCGTATCACGTAGTGACAGCGACATATGTTGAACAAACATAATGTAATTACCGCTGATTGTTTACGCTTAATGCAACAATGTGTACAAAGCTGGAGTGAGTGGCGTTAAGCACTTCTCACGTGGTCTAATTAAGTGTAACACTTAGAGTGGTGCCGGGTGAGGGTGCCACTCAATTATTCGCAACTTGATGCGGGATCAGGCGCCTAGGCCCGCTCCGCTCCGCGCTCGCCCGCGCAATAGCGTCGCTCCGCCCGCTCTCCCACAAATCCGACCGACGCATAGCAAAATTCCACACCGCAATTATGTGGGTTACGCGACACTCAGATGGATTATGTGAAATTAAGCTCAGAACAGTAACTAAGTGAGCATAATTCACACCGTCTCACCGACACTGTGTAAAGGTTGCGTAACATTATGATGATAGCTACGAGTAGCGCCTCTAACTTAATGGGCTTTAGTTTGTTGAACATTGATTTTATCAAATACTTGAACTTCCCCGAACTTGATTACCTGAAAGTGTCGGTGTATGAGTGAAAATTACTTAAAGCTAATTGAAGCCACGCTTTGATGTTTATCAGTTTTAAATTTGAAATGAAGAAACAATACCAATGCCCGAGGTCTTCAACATCAATTAAATTGATATTGTAGTAGGGTTGCTCCAATTTCAGTGAATAGATAGAAACTCTGAAATTGAAGTTATATACGATACAATATTGTTTGGCTCTCGTAAATACTTCGACGGTGATTTCTCCCATCTTTTGGAACCACTTAGATCACAGGATGCTCTATTTTACTTTTATGAAGGGGTTGTTACTGAAATTTTCAGTAAAGCTACGGTTTTCTAGTCTTAGGAAACCGTAACCGTCATACTATAACGGTCGTCATGAAAATCTGTCATTTTCACCAGTATTTGACATTAAGGTGTCAAAAAAACGCTCTGTATTTGAACAGCCGTTATTGTGCTATCGTTCACCGCTTTTTTAGAAAACCAAAGCTTAAACATTCATCATCCAAGTCTTATTCCAAGTCCACGTACAGGCAGAATTCGGTTCTAATCCGTGCGAGCAGAAGTTTTACGAGTAATAAACTGTCTAGTGAACATGATTTGGATATATTTAATACTAGTGTTTCTCGGCTTAAGCATTTGTTGGTGAAAAGCTTCTTTACGGAAAAGTAATTGTTTGCGTCTAAATGATGTTTAGTTTGTTTTAGTCGATCGTGTACAACGATCGTGTTATAGGTATTTTTTGCACCAACTTTTTTTTTTTTCGTTTTTATTTTTAGTGTTTGCAGTGGAAATTTGTAAACGGCCTTCAATTTCATAATTATTGTTTAAGAACACTGTTTATGTAATAAAATAAAATAAAATCAGCGCTTTACAGGCGTCAGTTATCTGAAAAAGCTATTGGCCTGCCCTCTCTTTCCAAAACATAGATGGCCACTCGGAACGTAGAAAAAACTTCGGAAGTACACATAGGGTTTCTTGCCAGTCTTCTAGTTTAAAAACCCTCTGTATAATTTTAATGAACGCGCCACCTAAATATATTTGCAATCTCTCATTCCATTTCCAAAAGGTGTAGCTGTGAAAAAATGATTTTAAACTTTTAAATGCAGTTATTATTCAAAGGGTATTACTCATTTCATGCTTCTATGGTGAAGCTTTCCACAAAATTGAGTCCTGACTTCATAGAGTCAAAGTTTACTTTCGTTTGGTAGAATTTGGCGTTCCCGTAACACTGTGAGATTACCAGCGTGTCGTTACGATGCTCGTTTAGATATGGCGCATGAAGAATTGCAGATCTAGAAATGACACGAAGACTTTAACGGGAAGTCACGCAGACAACCAAGTCGCTACGACTTTCTTGAAGAAGTCTTGCCGTTCAAAGATATGTTTTAAATTAGATATTTTGCTGAAAGATATTTGCTTTAGATGAACTATTGAAGCGCCATTTTGAATCCGTCTGAACGTGGGCTGCGACTACGAAACTACGACTAATATTACTTAGTTTATAAATTATGTATTCAATATTAATGTTAGAGAATCTTTCATTTAAATTTAAACCATTAAATTATTAAAATTAGGATTTCATCAGTCACTATTTGAAAGGTGATCATTATACCGGATGACTTTTTTTACCGTCTCGAAAAAAATTGGGTATACTAGGTGAACGGAGTAGAAGCCTATGGCATAGCAATTTTTTTTTTTTTTTTTCAGAAATAAAACGAAAATAACTGATAAAAATATTGAAATTTGGGTGCGTATGATTTAAATTTAAATATTATTTATCGTATTTATTTATTGAATTATGTTTTTTGTTAAATTTCTGTGTTTATTCTTATAGTATGATAAGTTTACTTCAAATGTGTGGTATTTATCCATAGATCAATTTCTTTCTAGGTTAAAGAAAAAATAATAAAAACTATGCCATAGGCTTCTACTCCGTTCACCTAGTATACCCAAATTTTTACGAGACGGTAAAAAATGTCATCCGGTATATTTATCAGGAATATGATTTTTGTAACAGTTGGTGAAGCTACCTACTCTTAGTTTTCATAAAGTTTGAAGTTGTGCGCACTGTGTACGACAAAACGGTGGAGATAAAATAGAAAATCTCACAAATGTCCCGGTTTGTTAGTATTTGCCAAGATTACTTACAACAAACAAATACGCTCTGTAAACATTTCTATGAGATTAATTTATTTAAGAAAATAAAAAGCTTCTAAAACTCCTCCGACAGTAAACATGGGCAAGTAGGTATTACTATTAAAAATAAAAGCTTTTAAATCTGTGATTACAAACAAGATGTTCAAGTTTACGTGAAAATAACTGTTCAAGTTTACAGCTGTGGGTAGATAAACGATCCATTTAATAATTTACAAGTAAAATTATGTTAAAACAGAGCAATGTCGTCGCTGAAATATTGGCTAATTCCGCAACCCTTTTGTGAGAGTATAACCATCTTTTATTTGATGCTACAACTTGTATTACTGCAAAATACTGAAATTATTCTTGTATACAACAAAACATAATTTAAAAAATATCAGTTTTGTGACACTTTGACGTACTTATTATATTTTGTTACATTGTGGGTACAACAATCCACCTCGTGTGCAGCCACCAGGGATTGAATAAAAAATATATGATATGTCCAGTCGACAAAACGTAAGCATGCTCACTTAAGGAAATATTTCTGCGAGAGCGCAGCTAGTGACAAACGACACCTATTCCTGGTTTCGCCCAATTAGAGATAATATCCATTTGTGTGAGTAAAAGGAGTGTAACGAAACCTAAAAAAGATTAGCCAGAGTGCGGCAGTGCCAATTTGCACCTCGCTAATTGTTGACGACCCATAAATTCCTATAGCCATTTCATTTTACGACCAGTTTATTTCTATCGGATTGATTGCCTGCCTAAATGTGAACTCTGCTTGTATACCGGACTGTGATCGAATGCCTCTTCTTGACGCTAGCTCGTATCCTGGACCGTGTATGTATTGTTCCTACTGTGGGCTGTTACTAACTTTGTCGGTAATCATGACGACCCAAAACCTGATCCAAGATAGAAATAAGTCAAATTGTTGTTTTGCATAGACAAGGGTTAAATAATATCCCAAATTGCAGTGGAGTTGAACCTGCTAGTAAGTAATATTTTTGTATTTAGATATAGAGAGAGATATAGAAACAATAGATAGTAATATTATTATTTCCTAGTTTGCATTTTTCCTTAAATTGCAATTTACAAACAAATCCTAATGAAAGCGTAACAAACAAACTCACTATCACATTTATAATATTAGTTAGGATTAGGATAGTTAGGATTTACTTAATACATAAAATCACTGTCTTTTAATTTCCTATACTTTTTACATTTCTATATTTCTTTGTTGCTGTTAATGTTGTGAGATTAATTCTAATGGCATCGTGTGCTATATTTTTGTATTTCTGTGTAAAAAAATGCAAAAATATACCTAATATAAAAAATATTAACTTTTTATACCAAATTAATGATAAATAACAATTAGGTATAATACAGTGTGTTTATAAACGAAAGGCGTTCCCGTTAACCCGAAATAGTATCCATCCATACACTAATGAGGCCTCAGCCTTACGCCACAGCGGCACCGCTCAGGCTTCACGCCGGACCCGCACCGCACAGTGTGGCCTCTTGCTTATGCATGCCCGTCAACGCACCTAGTGCGTTCGCTGTGATTTGTATGGCGGCATCGCATAGGATATAATTGTTAAAATTTGGGAGCCAGTGAAAGTGTTCATAATAGTTAATAACGTAATTTTTTAGACCTGACAGAGATGAAAATATTAAAGTAGATATAATACATATTTTTGGTTTGACATTTCTTATTCCAAATTATTATATTTTTGTGGAAACTTGATACTAAATTAATACAGCAATACCATTAAAACATTTTCTAAACCAAACAAAAGAGTCATATCTTTTGTTTGGTTTAGAAAATGTTTTACCTACTAAAATTAATGCTTGTCAATAATAAAATAACAATTCATAATGAGCTCACGCTAGCCGTGCCTATAAAAAAATCGTCTCACAAACAAGTGAGCATAGCACACATATCTATACATCGTTATACTAATACGAACACGACTAAAATACGCTTCGTACATCTTATTGGTCAAAACGCATTGTGCGATCAAGTCGTGAGCTATGCTATGCGTTTATCGCCTTTAAGGTGAGCATGCGGAACTTTGGTCGATTGTACATAGCAAGTAGCGCTCGCGGATTACGAGTGCTCACCAAATTGAGGTGCAATATGGGGGTTAAAAATAATAATGTAACCTCCGGTAGAGCCCTGCTAGCCTGCTACCCGTGCACCGCTCATTCTTTGGTCTTTATTATAATAATAAAGTTAGTTCATTTCGCGCCAGTAATGAATATTAATGTTCTCGCTTAAGTCATAAAATAAACTTTATCTGAACAACGCGTCGTCGTAGCTCTGCCACCTCGGCCCTAGTGATAAATTCACAAAGAATAAGCCGAACTCGGTCCGTTTTCAATTATAACCAAAATTCGAATTGTGTACTTTGTAACTTCAATAATATCATGAATTATATAGGGAGCGCCGTTAATAACAACACGAATTTGTTGTGTTGAACAATATTGCCGCACCATCTGTACGTTCTGCTGAATCTATTCGTTTATGGCCTTGAAATTCCATGATTTGTAAAATAGTTTGATCTGTAAAATTATTCCACTCGTTGATAGTTTGCGTGCTCCTAAAGTTTGAATATCAAAACGCAAACGGAAACTTTGTGTTGACTTTGATTGAGGTTCCATTCTACTACACAAGCTCAGGAGCAATTTACAGCTCCAACAACCGCTAGTTCAGATAGTTTATTTTATGCTTTCGATAAATATTTTTCAACATCATCTACATCTACAAAATTGGTTTATAAATCTGGTACGAGTAGATATTGCCCGTCATCGATTTTACAGAGCAATAGATTTTTACGCGTAAAAATCGAATGATATCCAAATTAGGACGCCTGGCCCTCAGGCTAAAGCAAATTTGCGAGGGATTTAGTAGATCACGACCCCTCAAATTGGTACCTATATTGATTTTTATACTTTATGCAATATCAGAGGTGGGCTTGAAACATGTGAGGGTTTGGGAATAACAGCATGGTTCAGTTTTCACAAACGGAGATATGAAACGTAGTGTTTTAGAAAAAAATATAAAGGAATCACGATCGTTTTCTGAGAAAAATTTAATATCGTACACATCATTTCCTCGACACCTACTGATCAACAACAATATTATTTTTCATTTATATAATGTTATTTTTTCTCAGGAAAATCCCAGAACCGTTCGAAAGTATCAGTAAAAATTTAATGTAAACACAAATCAATTAACGTAATTACCTGTAAACACACCCTGTTTACGTTGCAGATTTTTTATTATTCCTGTGTTCTGTTGTTAGCAGAGCAGAGCCATGCGGCCAAGCAATGACTCACAAGGAGAGTAAGTAAGACTATAAACAAGGGCTAATCTCGTTCTGCGCTCCGTTACGTTTGTTCTCCAAACATCCCGCGTTTGTGTAGACAATAGCTAAGTACAATAATTGTGCATGAAGTGGCCGGGAGAGCCGTGCCTTGTTGGCATAGCGGGCTCTCTAAGCCTTTCCGATGTGTGACTAATGTTTGTATATGGTAATGAGATGGTAATGACTGGCGCGCTAGTTCGCCTAAACTGGATCATTGAGCGCCCGTTTTCATCACACTCGTCCGGTCAGCGGAGCGGCGCAGCGTCGAGTGGTTTGCTAAGACACGGCTTGCACAAGCTTTCTGAATAAACAATGGTGCTCCCTGAATGTGCTCTGGTGGCCGAATGCCGCAAACAGCGCTGCCGTGAGATGTATAATTCTGAAATACAAAGCAACTTCGTACTGCCTACTGAGCCTGCAGGTCTTTGAATACAGCGTCTGAAACCGCATCTAAGTAAGAGATGCTCTTTTACTTAGATGTAATTTAGCTAACTGTGTAAATGTTTTTAGTAAAACTATTTTCAGGATAATATCTTTTCATTAAGCTGACAGCTAGGGTTGCCAACCGTCCCGCTGTATGCGGGACGTCCCGTTTCTGAGACCCTCAATGAGACGTCCCGCTCATTGTGTGTGCGGTTCAAAGTCAAAGTCAAATCTTTTTATTTCAAATAGGCACGAAGATGCACTTTTGAACGTCAAAAATTACATGAATAGTTAATTGATTCTAGTTGCGCCTTCCAAAAGGTAGTTATGTATGGAGAAGAATGGGCAAGAAACTCCATACTTACTCTTTTAAAATATTAACAATAGTTTGTATACATTAATTAATAATTATAGGTGAAGACGATGTACCTAGAATAAAAATAAAAAAATACTTACCACAATTGGTAAAAAGAATGAAAAGTGTAGTAATGACAGAAAAATCAATAAATGCGATAGGTACATGGTGCTCACATATTTACAAACATTGTATATGATTTTCCAAAAAATATATAATAAGTCAGTATGTGAGTTAAATTTATATTAATAAAAATTAATTAAATTAATTAATATCATAAAAATTATCCAGTTAAATTAGCAACCAGTTTGATTTTGCCTAGACTCTAAATTGTCCTATGGAGCGGGACGCTAAATATCCCGCTTTTCGGAATAAGCTACACACGCACATACATATATACTGCGTACGACATAGATTTTGTTTTTTAATACAACTTTGAAGAAAGTTATTCAAGAGCGAGCCAATGAAAGTACTGAAAAAGCGTCAGTCCATGAAACATGGCACAAAATATTGTCGGCATCAAACACGTCCAACTGAAAATATTTCAATTCATTGCATCGATTCCGTTTTCTAATGCAGCAGCAGAGAAGGTCTTCTCACTTTGTAATAATGCCTGGACCGACACGCGAAATCGTCTTCATGTGGATTCTGTGAAGTCAGAACTACACGTTAAAGTTAATTTTTCCTATCCATGTAAAGATTTCTACAATTTTGTACTAAAAAAAAAGACGTGTGGCACTCGGGGACTGCCGCGGTAAAGCTATTGCATAGCATTTTGTATCAACTTATGCAATTATAATTATTTATTTATTTTATTTATGCAGTATTTCTTTTTCTTTGATATTATAATTTTTTTTTTTTCGTTACGGAATTTTTGGATTCGGTCCCCGCGCTCAAGGCCCGCGATAGAAGCTATGCAATAGCTTAAAAACAAAATAAATAAGTGCTGAACGTCGTAAAAGTGTATAACTACGTAAACAAAGTCAAATACTATTCAAATATAAGCATAATAACAACTTTAAAATAGACGAAAGTGTTGAACCTAAAGTAATTTTAAATAAAAAAAGAGTGACAAACTGTTTTGACAGCGAAAAAATTCCATGTACATGAGTCATTTCCAACCGTCTAGTCAAGTTTAACAATTGTTCAACTGGAATGGTATCAACTATTTGGCAAGTTTTAATTAAGTCATTGTAGCCTTGCGGTGCAACAGGGGAACTAAATGTACTCGTAATCGACTGTTCGTGAGTACAAACCCCACTATCAACAATCACTTTTTGTGAAGATCATAATTTTATAAACTAATATTTATAAGAATAAAATACGCAGTACACAGAAATAAGGAACTGCCAGAAATTATTAGATCACTAGAGGGTACTGGTGTAGTAAAATAACCGTCGGAGTGGGGAGCGTGAGGTTATTTCGTTACGGAATTTCTGGATTCGGTCCCCGCGCTCAAGGCCCGCGATAGAAGCTATGCAATAGCTTAAAATAAAAATAAATCTTAAAAGTGCCAAATCACAAAAATATATATAAGTTTTTAAACTGTCATGGTCACTAATATTATTATTAACACGAACGGGATATTTACCATGTTTATTAATTGTTATGAGTTCCCGATATTTCGGCGCTGTTGCAAGCACCATGATCACGGATAAACTAAAGTCATTGCGGGTGGGTGTTTATGAGCAGACAAAACGGTCTACCCTCTTTCTTGTTCGTTTTTTGCACTCAGTACCGCTACCACTGTCACTCGCAACTCGATTCTGTTCCCGACACACAAAACTCACTGTGTCCGCTCGCGAACTTTTTTCGAACTCATAAAAAATTATAAACATGGTAAATATCCCGATCGAGTTCACAAAAAAAAAAAAATTCTATTAAAAAGTAATTTATAGTTATTTTAATAAAGTGTATGTAAATTACACTATAACTTACTATAATCATATAGTCTAAACCGTTTTTAAGTAAATATGGACTGCTGTTAATCTAACCTGGGGGCCAAGTCTACTAATGTACAAACGTTGCAATGATCTCTTCATTGTGAGTTTTTGACAGATTTGCCATACAAACACTGTCAAATACTCACAATGGCGAGACCATTCTGACACTACTGTAATAGCAGACTTGAGGCCCAGGTGTTTTATTTCCTTTTCATCCTGTTTTGCGAAGAAAAGTTTACGTTTTTTTGTATTCTTAACATTTGTTGTATCCCGCTTTTTAAACCTTCATCCCGCATTTTTAATCTTCCCGCAAATTCGTATTTTAAAGTTGGCAAGCCTTCTGACAGCCCACGGTGCGCCATCCGCAGTTCAAAGATATGCCAGTCCTAGTTTTAAATAATATCATACCATTATAATAACAAAATAATGAACAAAAATAACAATACTCTTATTTTACAGTAATCTGCCTTTTGCTAACAATTAATTATGACGTACGTTAATATAATATCACATTATATACAGGTCACAATGTAATCGGGAACAAGAGATATATACAATTTAATAGGATTACTCGTTCGTATAAGTTTCACATCATTAACGTTCTCAGCACCAATTAGGCAACATCGATATAATCGAAGCTCTATAATCGATATCTATATATCTATACATACAAATAAATAAAACTGAAGTGTTTGTTTGTAATGTCAAAATATCAGCTTTTTAATAAATACATAAGAAAGTATAAACGGTAGAAGTATCTACTAAAATTGTTTTTTTGTGACAAGTATGTCACAAAAAAACAATTTTTAAATTTATTGTCTGTCTGTCTGTTTGTTCCGGCTTATCTCCAAAACGGCTGGACTGATTTTGACAGGACTTTCACTGGCAGATAGCTAATGTTATAAGGAGTAACTTTACTTTTATTTTAGAAAAAGCCACGCGGGCAAAGCCACGGCCAGCAGCTAGTTGCTTATTTTATAAATATCGTCTATTAATTATTCATTTCATGATTAATCACTGAAATGTGACTGTTATGTCAGGCGGTTTACTCTAGGGTGCTTAATGAGAGGCTTACATTTACATAAAGCATGACTTTAACGTCTGGTAATCATAGTAGTAGACGTAGGTAATATACTAACTTGGGTTTCTAGGTAACTAATTGATTATCATCATTAAGCTATCCTACAGTCTAACGCTTAGTACAAAGGTCAGTCGTGACTAAAAGCAATCAGAATAATTATCACCACAATCATTATCCTAGTATGTCATTCAAAATCAAAATATTTTATTTCACATACCCGACGCCAGATGGCCCAGGGCAGGACTTACTACCGCCGTGCCTGCTTACAGCCATGCCGCGATTTTTCTTCGCGTCGCCAAGGACTGGAGTCGTGCTTTTCCACTACCAGATTCGCATGGCGGACGTCGCGGATGACATAAAACATTTTAAATTCAGAACAGAAACAGAACTTTGTTGTAACAGAAATATCAGAATACATATTTGTAAAAGCATTACACGGTCCATTATTCGAAGCCCCAAACACAGCGGCAACAGCCGAAACATAAACCTATGTACATGGCCACTTGTGAAACGTCAGAAGCTAGGTGCACGGTTCCAATGGAATATATAATATAATATCGTTTTTGTGATCACCAGTTGACATCACTGTTGAGTAAGGCCCTGTCAATACTTTTACTTTATATGTTTTGGATACGTTTAAGTACTCATTACTTCATAAAAATGTTTATTTTATTCCTACGTTTTAATTATCAAATGAATATTTACATTAGGTATAATAATAATAATACCAGCCTATAACTGTCCCACTGCTGGGCAAAGGCCTCTTCTCATACAGAGAAGGCACGAGCATTGATCACCACGCTTGTTCAAGACGGGTTGGCGATTTCAGACTTATATTAACTATAAGTCCAGGTTTCCTCACGATGTTTTTCCTTCACCGATGTCAGTAATGTCCAAGATAAACTCAGAAAGTACATATGAATTGAAAAAGTCACATTGGTACTTGCCCAGATTTGAACCCACAACCTCATGCATGAGAGGCGAGGCCTTAACCAACGGGCCACCATGACACTACATGAGACTACATTAGGTATAATGTTCCTAAAATCTGCAAGCAGACAAATATTATTCTTCTAGGAAAATTAATGTTTGGAGTAGATACATAAATCATAAGTTGTTACTTAATTTCTTAAGCCATAATTAATCTGGAATAGCACAATCTTTACAATAGGAATGATGACAAAAAAAAAAAAATCCCACGTGTAGATTATTAAAACATATTGGACACGTATTTTTTCTTTTTTTACGTAATCTAAACATTATGGCGATACATTGAGTTCAAATGTGGCATGACGTCACTTCTCACTAGATTTTATACTGAGCTGTGACGTAACGAGCCCCCACTCCTCAAGTTTAATGTGTTTTATCTAAGTCATTTGTTATTAATATGATAAAGCAAAAAAGACGTGTCTAATATTTTTTAATATCTGACTGACGGACTAAACAGTTTTTCTTTTTTTTTTACCCAGGACACATCCCTATGTGAAACTGTGGATTTTCCATGTGTTGCTGCGTTTTTCTGTGGATCCCGCAAACAGTGAACATTCAGTTTCACATTTGACATTTCTAGAGACCTCTTGGCTTTTACAACATTTTCAAATAACGTGCCGTGTGGTGCTGGACGTAAAGAATAGCACCACCCTATTTCCTCCCGTGGGTGTCGTAAAAGGCGAATAAGGGACTTACTAGAGAATGGGCAGCAGCGTTCTCTATGCATTTTTAACACCATACTGCGATCGCCAACGTACCTGCCCAGCGTGGCGATTATGGCAAACCCCCTCTCCAATTGTGGGAGGCCTATGTCCAGCAGTGGACGTCTTTCGGCTGAAATGAAATGACGACAATATTTTCAAATACCAGTGTTAATAGGTATGGGAGGACAGTGTATAGCCATAATTGCTGCTTATTGTTCTTTCACCCGTCTGTCACTTCTTACGGAAGATGAAACTAGAGAGCACTTTTTTAATTATTTCGTTTTAGATAAGTAGTTATTTATTAAAAGGGCGCTCACCGGTCCAATAGCGCCTTCTTTAAAAAAATATTATCTCGTAACTGAGAAGGAATTATGAAAAGCGGCTCAGCAACCTCGGTAAGTGTATCTATACCCAAAGGCTCTAATTCAGATAATTTATGTAATCAAAGTAATGTCAAGAAATGTCATTGTCAAAATGACAGGACAGTGGTGCAAAACATTTTATCATAATTATATATATATATTTTTTTTTTTTGTGTAAATCTATGAAATTAAAGTGAATTCATTATAAGAACTATGCAAACAAAATACCGTTGCCAAATAATCTTTTATGTAGTGTGTTGGAGACACGGCCTATTATCGTCATAATCAGCCCGTTTAAGTCCACTGCTAGACGTAGGCCTCCCAAAATCGATTTCCACTCGAAACAGTTTACAGCCCTTTTCATCCAAAATGTGGCTAGATATGCTACTTACAATATGAATCTATGAATTAAGAGTTGTAATATTAGTGTTGTTGAAGATTTTTTTTTTTTTTTAATGTTTGGATCTCCTGCATTGTTACCAGATCATAAAATATTTTATACCAGAAAATCTCCTTTCTATAATATAATAACTTTGTTTCAAACCGAAAATTTATAAAAATAATTAGGTATGATTATTTTTTATTTATTATTTCTTAAAATCAATACTTAAAAGAAAATGAAACCTCTTTTTTCACAATTTTATGTGAATTACCATTACGAAGACATTTTTTTGTTATGTTATCCCCTTTGTTTTCATAAATTATCTGAATTTGAGACTTTGGGTATAGTATTTTCTAATACCTTTTATAAAGTTTCATATTGAGACACGAAGCAACAAAATTAGATCTAAAGAAAAGCGGCCACATTCTTCTATATCGTATTTTGTTGCTTCGTGTCTCAATATGAAACTTTGTAAAAGAATTAGAAAATTCTAGACACACTTACCGAGGTTCTTTATTGAGCCGTTTTTCATAATTCCTTCTCAGTCACGAGATAATATTTTTGAAAGGAGTGGAGCTCAAGCTGAACACCCTCTTAAGTTTCGAGAGCTTTTTCATGAAACAACTCCAAGTTATAATTCCAGCATTAAGTACTATTGTGACTATAGACTATTACCTAACTGAACAATTTTAAACAGCAATTTCAAATGAGCAGTTTTTGTTGGAATCGATTCCAATTCCCAGAACTGGCCACATTTGACGATGGTCATAGTCACGCGGTTCCCATCGGACGCACGTGCCGACTCTATGTTTGGTCGAAGATATAAATGGCCAGTGTCAGTTGTCATAACACCTGATATAATATCAGCCTGTAACTGTCCAGTTATAGTTTTTGTTTTGGTTATGGAAATAAAGGCTATATTTTTTTTTTAATCCCTCAGAGCAATGTGATTAACTTAAAAGTACACGATGACCTTTTTCACACTTACAAGTCACATTGGGCCAACTGAAATCTGAACTTGCACTTTTTAATACTTTCTTTCGTACTCAAATCAATTCGTCGATTCGATATAACGATGGTCATACGTTGACAAATCGTAACCCAAATTTTTTCGCAAAATGGGATAAGTACATAATTATCTTTTTTTAATTAAGCGCCAAGTCTTCCCATTGATAAACCGTAATGCACAAAAAATGTGGGTTACGATTGTCAACGTATGACCATCGATATGACCTTAACGTACTGGACAGGGTTTTTACAAATCATCGTATAAAATTTTGTAATTAAATAGGCACTGACAATACTGGCAGTCTAATAATAAATTCACTGTACTTAATTATTATTATAATAAATAAATGAGTGAGAGGCTTTAAATCTTTAATTAATAAACTAAGTAGCCTAGAATTCTCGATTTAAAAACTGTGTCTCTATTCATACATTAAAGAGTAAAAGAGCCATTACCTTTCCTCTCAACTGTGAGTATTTTATGTATGTAGGTATACATGTATTCATATATTTTATTTGAGTATATGTTATACTTATTCAATATTTTAGTTTAAGACTTCGCATGTTCATATTTTTCTCTTCTTGTTTTCACACACTATTTGTCTACATTTATTTTTCATTTCTCCTTTCGCTTTATTTTACTGCGTAATAAGTTTCTCGACTTTCAAATTGTAATTAAAAAATAATTTATGTTAAATCATCTAAAAGATTTTGAAAATGTTCGGGCCGACATATCTGCCATATAAAATAACTAGCTTTTGCCCGCGGCTCCGCCCGCGTGGATTTCGGTTATCGCGTAAAAAAAGTAGCCTATATCCTTCTCCATATCCCAAGCTATATCTCTGCCAAATTTCATGACGATCGGTTCAGCGGTTTAGGCGTGAAAACGTAACATACAGACAGACAGACAGATAGACAGACAGACAGACAGACAGACAGAGTTACTTTCACATTTATAATATTAGTATGGATTTTTTTTTTTTTTTTTTTACATTTTTATAATTTTTATCTATTTTAATAATTTTATCAATTCTATTTTTTACTATCCAATTTTTTTTTTAATACTTTAAATGTTAATGAAAACCGCATCAAAATCCGTTTTGTAGTTTAGAAGAACAACGCAGTCACACGATTTTGCCTTAAGTACTTTCTATTTATACTTAGATTTATTATTTTAATGTAGGTACACAGATATTGGGTATTTATTTTGGTAATTTTCCATTAATCTCGGCACAACACACATACAAACATGTACGTCACAACATTTTATTTGATTTCGTATGAGCTTTTTATATTATCACCTTTAATTTATTATCTTAATGTACGAGTATGTATTAAAACGGACACACACGTGTACATTATGTGTTTATTATTCTAGCGTATGGCACTCGTGGGTTGCACCTGAAAATCTGCGTCAAGTGGTACACTTTGTGTGTCAACTGACATTATGCTGACCGGGGGCCTAAGTCTACTAATTAACAAACGTTGCAATGGTCTCGCCATTGTGAGTATTTGACAGTGTTTGTATGGCAAATCTGTCAAAAACTCAAAATGAAGAGACCATTGCAACGTTTGTACATTAGTAGACTTGGCCCCCAGTAGTGCTGTTCTGTAAAAATGTCACCGTGAACACTTAGGTGAAGTGAAGCCAATAATGTCAATCCCTAGCATATAGTGGAGTGACAGTTCACTTCACCTAAGTTTTCACGGTGAGATTTTTTGCAGAATACATCGGCTCGTGGCTAAGTAATAACAGCCGCACGGGTTGATCCATCAGGTTAAGCTACGCTTGCCGGGGTTGGTCCGTGGATGGGTGACCATCTTTACATACCGAGACTCCTCCGTGCCTCAGAAAGCACGTTAAGCCGTTGGTCTCGGCTGTCATTCGGGGATCTTTGACAGTCGTTACGGGAAGTCAGAAGCCCGAACTGGGTTGTGGAGGTCAGATAGGCAGTCGCTCCATGTAAAATACTGGTATTCAGCTGCATCCGGTTAGACTGGAAGCCCAACATAGTTGGGAAAAGGCTAGGCAGATTGACATCGGCTGACGCCCTTTTGGCGTTATAATCATACATTTTCTGATTTTTATAGTTTTAAGATGTATTTTTGCTGTAATGCCAATTAAAGCATAATTATTTCTTAAAAAAAAAAAAAAACTTTTATTTTTATTCTTATCTAGGTCATCTCAGAGTTAACCTTTAGAGGTCGTGACTCTTTAACCGGTCTTTCCTGTGGTTGCCTTAAACTCCCAAAAACTTAAAGCCTCCAGCCAGGGCGTAAAACTTATAAACTAAGCGCCTGCGCGCTAAGCGCACCCCCTGTGGGGTACGAACCTCAGCTTAGGGCAGAGTCGGAGGGAAAAATTAAAACATTTACCGGACAATTTCATACCCGTAGTTTGTAAAGTAAAATTATAGGAAACAATAAAATTGTGTCTTTTGTAATTGAGAAGTTTGCTGGTAATTTATTTAAGATCTGTTAACGGTTACTTGCTTCTGAGAATATGTGAATAGAATTGTTTGGGAAGTTGTTCGAAACATTATTCAAAGAACGGATTGTTTATTCCTCACACTTCAATAGCTGAGGCTTGGGAGGAGTGAGAGGTAATCCATCTGTTGACGTTTAACCTTATGTTTATTTTACGTACTTATAAGGAGCTTATAGCCGTGTACAGTACTTAAGGTACCTTTTTGTTTCATTCCGGGAATAAAAAGTGATGAATTATTCACGCCTACAGGAAATATTAAGATTTTTAACGTTATTTCATTATTATCTGCTGCTTGTGGCTTCGCCCGCGTAACTTTTTCTAATAAGTACCTACCAGCCCATATTATCTACTCTTGATAACAGCAGCTATCTGCCAGTGAAAGTGCCGTCAAAATCGGTCTAGCCGTTTCGGAGTTTAGCCGGAAAAAACAGACAGATAGACAAAAATGTTTAAAAAATATTTGTTTTGTTGTTAGTGCTAAAAAGTTCGGTCGGCCAACTCAGGTTTGAGTACTAGAAAAGTCAGACATTGCAAAAAACTTTTCCCCGACATTCCGTATGGGAAATAAGACTCCAATTTACTTTTATATGAAGGATAGACTGGCCACTACCAAAGCCAGAAATTGCAAAAAACTTTTCCCATACATTTGGTCCGATAGAGTTCTTTGATCTTTATAAGAAACAGGATCGATTGACATCAAAGAAAGTTTTTAGTGAAAATGGCCCATTTTCTTGCTGACAGTATTTTTTTAAATTTTTTATCTGTGATTGTGGATCAAAATTTCTCTAAAAAATAAGGATAATCTCCTAAGACCGTTTTCCTGTAGCCACAACGGTTAATGTACTTGCCCTTACTGCCCCATCTCAAAAATCCATCCTGTATTTGGATATATGAAAAAAATCACAGCAGTAGTATATATAACGAAGTTAAAAGGAAAACTATCACAGCTAAGTAGGCTTTACAAGTTACCGAGTAATAGTCAATCAACTTACATTTACAGTTGAAAAACATAAGTTAAGTTTGTTCTTGGGATAAGATCATCCCAACTACGGAACCCTTCATTGTACGTAGTCCGACATGCTCTTGACCGGTTTTATAGGGCAATACTCAGTTAAGACCAGTGCGTGTTGCCAGTGATGACAAATGGCACTGAAACGTGGTCGCTCACTATCGGCCTTATTAGAAGGCTAAAAGTCACCCAAAGGGGGGCGAGGGCTATGCTTAGAGTTTCCCTACGTGATCGAATCAGAAATGAAGAGTTCCGTAGGAGAACCAAGGTAACCGACATAGCTCGAAGAATTGCTAAACTTAAGTGGCAATGGGCAGGGCACATTGCGCGCAGAACAGATGGCCGTTGGGGTCGACAGGTTCTGGAGTGGCGACCGCGTACCGGAAGACGTAGCGTTGGAAGGCCTCCCACAAAGTGGACCGATGACCTTATGAAAGCCGCAGGAATCCACTGAATACGGGAACCACAAAACCGGTCGAGGTGGCGGTGCTTGGGGGAGGCCTATGTCCAGCAGTGGACGTCTTTCGGCTGAAATGAAATGATGACTCAGTTAAGGCCCCGTTTGGGTATAGGCCTCCAACATTTACAGCCTTACTTTTTACTAAATTAATACTTCTTTGTACCTAAAAAGTAAACAAAACATCTTTTGAAGATATTTTAAACTCGCTTTACAATATCTGACACATCGTTAGTACACAATTATCTGCGACAAGGCTAAAATTCCCTGTTTAAAGGACTAAAGGACACAAGTTTCTATGTTGTGTATTCCGGAGCAGCATCTCGTGTTAACCCCTCGCCCGTTGTGACGACACATGGATCAACCCGGGCGTGACACCCGCCTCACTTGCATGGCGACTGGCCGACAGGCCAGCAAGGCCTCAAAGCCATCACACAGAACTCCCATTTAATCTATATTTTAGTTTGTTAGCTTCTCATCGAGATAATGTGTAAACCATAAGGCCCTTTGTATACGGCATGGTTTCTTTACGGTACGGCGTATAAACCGCGCCGTAGAAAAAACGTGTCTGTCAACAAGCTTCCATTACGATTAAATGACACAAGGACTCTATAATGATGCAAGGATCTTTTGCAATGCAATAAATCCTTGTAAGGATTTATTTAAATAATACAAGGATCTTTTACAATGATACAAGGATCTTTTACAATTATGCAAGTTTTTTTTTATGACACAAGGACGCAAGGATCAAGGATTGATGCAAGGATTTTTTACAATGATACAAGGATCTTTTGAAATGATACAAGGATTTTTTATTTACAATGATAAAAGAACCTTTCGAAATGCTACAAGCATTTTTTACAATGATCAAAGGATCTTTTGCAACGATGCAAGGATTTTTTACAATGATATAAGGATCTTTTGCAATGCTACAAGGATTTATTTAAATGATAAAAGGGTCTTTTGCAATGATGCAAGGGATTTTTACAATAATACAAGGATCTTTTGTTATGATACAAAGATGTTCTACAATGATACAAGGACTTTATTATAATGCTACAAAGATCTTTTACAATGCTACAAGGATCTTTTGCAATGTTCCAATGATTCTTTTATATGAAACAAGGATATTTTACAATGATGCAAGGTTATTTTTAAATGACACAAGGATAATACAATAATGATACAAAGATCTTCTACTATGTAACAAGGAACTTTTTCAATAATACAAGGATTTTTTACAATGTTGTTAATAGAATCCTTTGAAATGCTTCAACGATTTTTTATTTACAATGATAAAAGGATCTTTTGCAATGACGCATGGATTTTTTACAATGATACAAGGATTTATTTAAATGAAAAAGGAACTCTTGCAATGATGCAAGAATTTATTGCAATGCTACAAGGATTTATTTAAATGATAAAATAATTTTTTTTAAGGCTACAAGGAACTTTTGTTATGATGCAAGGCTTTTTTACAATGATACAAGGATCTTTTGCGACTCTACAAGGATTTTTGGAATGATGCAAGGATTTTTTACAATACTACAAGGATTTTACAACGATACAAGGATCTTTTGCAAAGATGCAAAGATTTTTTACAACGATACAAGTATCTTTTGCAATTGCAATGCTACAAGGATTTTTACAATGCGACAAGGATCTTCTGCAATGATACAAGGATCTTGTACAATCATACAAGGACTCTATAATGCTACAAGGATATTTTACAATGCTACAAGGATCTTTTGCAATGCTCCAATGATTATTTTAAATGAAACAAGGATATTTTACAATGACGCAAGGTTTTATTTTTAAAATCAAGATGACAAACGGACGTAAGGATCTTTTGCATTGCTACAAGGATTTATTTAAATTATAAAAGTATATTGTGCAATGACGCAAGGATTTTTTACAATAATACAAGGATCTTTTGTAACGATACAAAGATATTCTACAATGAAACAAGGATCTTTTGTAAAAATGCAAGGATTTTTACAATCACACAAGGATCTTTTGCAAGGCTACAAGGATCTTTTGCAATGATGCAAGGATTTTTTACAATGATACATGGATCTTTTGCGATGCTACAGGGATTATTTGGAATGATGCAAGGATTTTTTACAATACTACATGGATTTTACAATGATACAAGGATCTTTTGCAATGATGCAAGGATATTTTAAATGACACAAGAATCTTTTGCAATAATGCAAGGATTTTTTACAACGATACAAGGATGTTTTGCAAAGATGCAAGGATTTTTTACAACGATACAAAGATCTTTTGCAATTGCAATGCTACAAGGATTTTTTACAATGCGACAAGGATCTTTTTCAATGTTATAAGGATCTTGTACAATCATACAAGGACTCTATAATGCTACAAGGATATTTTACAATGCTACAAGGATCTTTTGGAATGCTCCAATGATTATTTTAAATGAAACAAGGATATTTTACAATGACGCAAGGTTTTTTTTTTTAAATCAAGATGACAAACGGACGTAAGGATCTTTTGCATTGCTACAAGGATTTATTTAAATTATAAAAGTATATTGTGCAATGACGCAAGGATTTTTTACAATAATACAAGGATCTTTTGTAACGATACAAAGATATTCTACAATGAAAAAAGGATCTTTTGTAAAAATGCAAGGATTTTTACAATCACACAAGGATCTTTTGCAAGGCTACAAGGATCTTTTGCAATGATGCAAGGATTTTTTACAATGATACATGGATCTTTTGCGATGCTACAGGGATTATTTGGAATGATGCAAGGATTTTTTACAATACTACATGGATTTTACAATGATACAAGGATCTTTTGCAATGATGCAAGGATATTTTAAATGACACAAGAATCTTTTGCAATAATGCAAGGAATTTTTACAACGATACAAGGATGTTTTGCAAAGATGCAAGGATTTTTTACAACGATACAAAGATCTTTTGCAATTGCAATGCTACAAGGATTTTTTACAATGCGACAAGGATCTTTTTCAATGTTATAAGGATCTTGTACAATCATACAAGGACTCTATAATGCTACAAGGATATTTTACAATGCTACAAGGATCTTTTGGAATGCTGCAATGATTATTTTAAATGAAACAATGATATTTTACAATGATGCAAGGTTTTCTTTTAAACAAGATGACACAAGGACGCAAGGAGCTTTTGCAATGATGCAAGGATTTTTTACAATGATACAAGGATCTTTTGCAATGCTACAAAGATTTATTTAAATTATAGAAGGACCTTTTGCAATGACGGAAGGATTTTTTACAATGATACAAGGATCTTTTGAAATGATACAAAGATATTCTACAATGAAAAAGGGATCTTTTGTAACAATGCAAGGATTATTTACAATCACACAAGGATCTTTTACAAGGCTACAAGAATCTTTTGCAATGATGCAAGGATTTTTTTACAATGATACAAGGATCTTTTGCGATGCAACAAGGGTTTTTTGGAAAGATGCAAGGATTTTTTATTTATAATGATAAAAGAATCTTTCGAAATGCTACAAGCATTTTTTATAATGATAAAAGGATCTTTTGCAATGATGCAGGGATTTTTTACAACGATACATATCTTTTGCAATTGAAATGCTACAATGATTTTTTACAATGCGACAAGGATCTTTTGCAATGATACAAGGATCTTGTACAATCATACAAGGACTCTATAATGCTACAAGGACTCTATAATGCTACAAGGACTCTATAATGCTACAAGGATATTTTACAATGATGGAAGGTTTTTTTTAAATCAAGATGACACAAGGACGCAAGGATATTTTGCAATGATACAAAGATTTTATACAATGATACAATGAATGATGAATGATCTTTTGCAATGCTACAAGGATTTATTTAAATTATAAAAGGATCTTTTGCAATGACGCAAGGATTTTTTACAATGATACAAGGATCTTTTGTAATGATACAAAGTTATTCTATAATGAAAAAAGGATCTTTTGTAACAATGCAAGGATTATTTTCAATCACACAAGGATCTGGGACTGGTCATCTATTAGCTGCCACGGCTTATTTTAATTTATGAATTGTTTTTATTACGGAAGCTTCTAACGTGCACGTCTTTCTACATTGTTCTTACATGTATAACTTCAACATGAATGATGTAACCTATATTTTGTAACAATATTTTGTTATAAAAGAGTGTCCGTGGAGTTTCTTGTCCGTTCTTCTCCATAGGAACCTACTACGCTTTGGAATGGGCAACTAGCTTCATCTTTCTGACTGACCGACCCCTTGACAATTCAAAAGTACTTGTAATTGGTTTATTTGAAATAAATGCTTTGAGTTTTTTTGAGTTTTGATCTTTTGCAAGGGTACGAGGATCTTTTGCAATAATGCAAGGATTTTTACAATAATACAAGGATCTTTTGCGATGATGCAAGGATTTTTTACAATATTACAAGGATTTTTACAATGATACAAGAATCTTTTGCAATGATGCAAGGATTTTTTACAAAAATACAAGGATCTTTTGCATTGCAATGCTAGAAGGATCTTTTACAATGCGACAAAGATCTTTTGTAATGATACAAGGATCTTGTACAATCATACAAGGACTCTATAATGCTACAAGGATATTTAACAATGCTACAAGGATCTTTTGCAATGCTCCAATGATTATTTTAAATGAAACAAGGATATTTTCAAGATGACAAAAGGACGCAAGGATCTTTTGCAGTGCTACAAGGATTTATTTAAATTATAAAAGGATATTTTACAATGACGCAAGGATTTTTTACAATGATACAAGGATCTTTTGTGATGATACAAAGATATTCTACAATGAAACAAAAATCTTTTGTAACAATGCAAGGATTTTTTACGATCACACAAGGATCTTTTGCAAGGCTACAAGGATCTTTTGCAATGATGCAAGAATTTTTTACAATTATACAAGGATCTTTTGCAAGGCTACAAGGATTTTTTGCAAAGATGCAAGGATCTTTTTCAATGATATAAGGATCTTGTACAATCATACAAGGACTATAATGCTACAAGGATATTTTACAATGCTACAAGGATCTTTTGCAATGCTCCAATGATTATTTTAAATGAAATAAGGATATTTTACAATGATGCAAGGTTTTTTTTAAAATCATGATGACAAAAAGACGGAAGGATTTTTTACAATGATACAAGGATCTTTTGTAATGATACAAAGATATTCTACAATGAAACAAGGATCTTTTGTAACAATGCAAGGATTTTTTACAATCACACAAGGATCTTTTGCAAGGCTACAAGGATCTACAATGATCATATCTTTGTAAAACCTACCACCTAAGTTCACATGTGGAAGCAATAAATATATTGAGTATTGAGTATTGAGTATCTTTTGCAATGATGCAAGGATTTTTTACAATGATACAAGGATCTTTTGCAAGGCTACAAGGATTTTTTCAAGATACAAGGATCTTTTGCAAGGCTATAAGGATTTTTACAATGATACAAGGATCTTTTGCAAGGCTACAAGGATCTTTTGTAATGATGCAAGGATTTTTCACAATACTACAAGGATTTTACAATGATAAAAGGACATTTTGCAATACTACAAGGATTTTTTCAAGATACAAGGATCTTTTGCAATGATGCAAGGATTTTTTACAATGCGACAAGGATATTTTACAATGCTACAAGGATCTTTTGCAATGCTCCAATGATTATTTTAAATGAAACAATGATATTTTACAATGATGCTAAGTTTTTTTAAATCAAGATGACACAAGGACGCAAGGATCTTTTGCAATGATGCAAGGATTTTTTACAATGATACAAGGATCTTTTGCAATGCTACAAGGATTTATTTAAATTATAAAACGATTTTTTACAATACTACAAGGATTTAACAATGGTGCAATGATTTTTTACAATACTACAAGGATTTTTACAATTATACAAGGATCTTTTGCAATGATGCAAGGATTTTTTACAACAATACAAAGATCTTTTGCATTAAAATGCTACAAGGATTTTTGAAAGAGCGACAAGGATCTTTTACAATGATACAAGTATCTTTTGCAATGCTCCAATGATTATTTTAAATGAAACTAGGATATTTTACAATGATGCTAAGTTTTTTTTAAATCAAGATGACACAAGGACGCAAGGATCTTTTGCAATGATGCAAGGATTTTTTACAATGATACAAGGATCTTTTGCAATGCTACAAGGATTTATTTAAATTATAAAACGATTTTTTACAATACTACAAGGATTTTACAATGATGCAATGATTTTTTACAATACTACAAGGATTTTTACAATTATACAAGGATCTTTTGCAATGATGCAAGGATTTTTTACAACACACAAGGATCTTTTGCATTAAAATGCTACAAGGATTTTTGAAAAAGCGACAAGGATCTTTTACAATGATACAAGTATCTTTTGCAATGCTCCAATGATTATTTTAAATGAAACTAGAATATTTTACAATGATGAAGGTTTTTTATAAATCAAGATGACACAAGGACGCAAGGATCTTTTGCAATGATGCAAGGATTTTTTACAATGATACAAGGATCTTTTGCAATGCTACAAGGATTTATTTAAATTATAAAACGATTTTTTACAATACTACAAGGATTTTACAATGATGCAATGATTTTACAATACTACAAGGATTTTTACAATTATACAAGGATCTTTTGCAATGATGCAAGGATTTTTTACAACAATACAAGGATCTTTTGCATTAAAATGCTACAAGGATTTTTGAAAAAGCGACAAGGATCTTTTACAATGATACAAGTATCTTTTGCAATGCTCCAATGATTATTTTAAATGAAACTAGGATATTTTACAATGATGAAGGTTTTTTATAAATCAAGATGACACAAGGACGCAAGGATCTTTTGCAATGATGCAAGGATTTTTTACAATGATACAAGGATCTTTTGCAATGCTACAAGGATTTATTTAAATTATAAAACGATTTTTTACAATACTACAAGGATTTTACAATGATGCAATGATTTTACAATACTACAAGGATTTTTACAATTATACAAGGATCTTTTGCAATGATGCAAGGATTTTTTACAACAATACAAGGATCTTTTGCATTAAAATGCTACAAGGATTTTTGAAAAAGCGACAAGGATCTTTTACAATGATACAAGTATCTTTTGCAATGCTCCAATGATTATTTTAAATGAAACTAGGATATTTTACAATGATGAAGGTTTTTTATAAATCAAGATGACACAAGGACGCAAGGATCTTTTGCAATGATGCAAGGATTTTTTACAATGATACAAGGATCTTTTGCAATGCTACAAGGATTTATTTAAATTATAAAACTATTTTTTACAATACTACAAGGATTTTACAATGATGCAATGATTTTACAATACTACAAGGATTTTTACAATTATACAAGGATCTTTTGCAATGATGCAAGGATTTTTTACAACAATACAAGGATCTTTTGCATTAAAATGCTACAAGGATTTTTGAAAAAGCGACAAGGATCTTTTACAATGATACAAGTATCTTTTGCAATGCTCCAATGATTATTTTAAAGGAAACTAGGATATTTTACAATGATGAAGGTTTTTTATAAATCAAGATGACACAAGGACGCAAGGATCTTTTGCAATGATGCAAGAATTTTTTACAATGATACAAGGATCTTTTGCAATGCTACAAGGAATTATTTAAATTATAAAAGGATATTTTGCAATAACGCAAGGATTTTTACAATGATACAAGGATATTTTGCAATAATGCAAGGATTTTTTAAATGATACAAGAATCTTTTGCAATAATGCAAGGATTTTTTATAACTACACAAGGATCTTTTGCAATGCTACAAGGATTTTTTGCAATGACGCAAGGTTTTTTACAATACTGCAAGGATTTTTACAATGATACAAGGATATTTTGCAATAATGCAAGGATTTTTTACAACTACACAAGGATCTTTTGCAATGCTACAAGGATTTTTTACAATGTGACAAGGATCTTTTACAATGATACAGGGATCTTTTGCAATTATGCAAGGATTTTTTACAACGATACAAGGATCATTTACAATGCTACAAGATTTTTTACAATGCGACAAGGATCTTTTGCAATAATGCAAGGATTTTTTTAAATCATACAAAGATATTTTGCAATGATACATGGATCTTTTACAATGATACAAGGATCTTTAACAGTTGTACAAGGATATTTAATAATGATGCAATGTTCTTTAACAATGATACAAGGATCTTTTACAATGCAATAAGTATCTTTAACAATGATACAAGGATCTTGTGCAATGATACAAGGATCTTATACAATGTTACAAGAGTCTTTTGCAATGATGTAAGGATCATTTGCAATGATACAAGGGTCTTTTGCAATGCTACAAGGATTTATTTAAATGATACAAGGATCGTCCACAGTGAAACAAGGATCTTTTGCAATAATGCAAGGATTTTGCAACACTGATGACCGTGCCTACACACGGCGAATAAACTGTAGTTTTTCTCGGCAAGAAAAACGGGTGCTTACAGTGGCCAGCACATCAAGCTACACGAAACTGTCAAATTCCTCCAAACGATTTTAAACTTTAAAATGTTGACGACTAAATTCAAAATCGAACGAGAAAATTTGACAGTTTGTGGTAAATTGATGTGCTGGCCACCGCACAAAGGGCCTGATACTTCTTCCTGAGTGTAAATAATTAAGTCGTTTCATTCCTTTCCTCGGGCCGTGCGGTCCGAGTGCCCATGGTTTGTTTAGCGAAATCTTCAAACGGCTGGTTGACACTTCCCGTGACTCATGGGCTGACAGGCTAAGCATTGCCATACAACGTGGCAAAGCCGCCAGTCTCTTGGGTACATTACCAGTAGACAGCGATGCGGAGGAATTTTTCGACGCCATATATTAGTTTATTTTGTTATTAGTTTTATTAAAAATATAATAACCTAAACTAAACTAAGTTTAGGTTATTATATTTTTATTATATTAGTTTGTTAGTCAATTTAGTATAAGAAATTTATCCATTGTTCCTACTATTATAATTAAATAAACATGAAGTACTTTCGAATACCTTATTATTGTTCTTTCTTTTCTTACATAAATGTCGATTTTATAATTTTCTTTTTAGGTTTGGTCGTGTGTATTTGTCGGTGCCAAAAGTGAGCCTGAGATGTTGCCGTGTGGTGCCGGACGTAAAGAATAGCACTACCCCATTTCCACCCGTGGGTGTCGTAAAAGGCGACTAAGTGACTTATTAGTCCATGGGCTGCAGCGTTATCTATGCATTTAAAAAAAAACAAAGTATATTTTTCAAATATACTTCAATTTTTTTTAATCGTTTCCATGGCTTCTTTACCACCTTGGTGTATCTCTTAAAATATTTATTGTAATAGATACACCGTATATTTATAACACGAATAAGTAATGTTAAATAAAATATTTTCTCTAGGGGTTTGTGGCTAAGTAGGCAACAACGGCCGCATGGGTCAATCGTTTAAGTTAAGCTACGTTTGCCGCGGTTGGTCCGTGGATGGGTGACCATCTTTACATACCAAGACCCCTCTGTGCCTCGGAAAGGACGTTAAGCAGTTCGTCCCAGCTGTCATTTTTTTTTTATTCTGGACGCTTTTAACGTGTACGTTTTTATTTTTACATCATTCTCACATTTCGTTATAAATTCAACATTATAGATGTAAATAATAATTATTTTTGTAACAATTTAATTTAAAAGAGAGAGATGGAGTTTCTTGCCCGTTCTTCTCCATAGGTACCTACTACGCTTTGGAATGGACATGTAGCTTCATTTTTCTTACTGACCGACTCCTTGACAATTCAGAAGTGCCTGTAAATGGTTTAATTGAAATAAATTATTTCCGTTTGAGTTTGAGTTCATTCATGGATTCAGAAGGCCAAAAGTCTGACAACCAGTCATACCAAGGAGTACCTATCGTATTACCCAATAACTGGGTTGTAGAGGTCAGATAGGCAGTTACTCCATGTAATAAACTGGTATTTAGCTGCATCCAGTTAGACTGGAAGCTGACCTCAACATATTTGGGAAAAGGCTAGGTAGATGATGAAAGGAAAGATTTTCTTAGCTGAAAATCTTTAAAGAGATAACGTTGAAGTCTAAGTAATTCGGGGAAGGTTCCGCAAAATATCCAAGTTTTATCTATAAATAACATGGCAATGCAATGGAAGCAGGATTTTCAGGGAATTTCAAGGTAGCAGGACAGAGATACGGCTAAAAAGCGGACTTGGCATTAAGCCGAGATAACGCTGCGCAAAAAGGTATAAAACATAAATAAATAACTTATGTGATACACTGACCGACCCAGACGACCCCACTACTCTCCTCCAGGAGAGTCGTAGGGAAACTAGTACAGTTCGCAAAATAAGAGCACACAATACACGATCGTCATTCCGACCTCGCCGCCGAGGCCCCGCGCGAAATCCCCGACTAACGAATAGTCCTCCCCGACCCTTGACTGTAAGTGAAGCGCCAGCACGCGTTTTAGCTGAGCAGCATGTAATCCAAACTCCCCACGATAATAATCAAAACACTGATTTTATCCAGCCACCGTCGGTCCCTTGCCACCCTCCCTCCGACTCAGCTGCCCTAAGCCAAGGTTCGTACCCCACAGGGGGTGCCCTTAGCGAGCAGCAGTCGTTTAGTTTATAGTTTTTACGCCCTGGCTGGAGGCATTAAGTTTCGTTAGGAGCTTAAGGCAGCCACAGGAAAGTCCGGTTAAAGAGTCGGAACCTTAGTGGTTACACTCTGAAATGCCCTAGATAAAAAAAAAAAAAAAAAAAAAATATGTGATATGGATATTCCAATCAAATTTGCCCGAGCTGTTGAAGTGGCAAAATGCGGTATCCGTTCCAGCCAAAATATGATCTAATACTCGTATAACGAGAGGATTGGCACACGAACAGTGATTTATTTATAGTCATTGAATATAATTTGAATTGGAATATGTTTGTAGACTGCAAGTGATTGGATCGTTTATGAATATATAAATTGTTTATGGTAACTATATTTATTGTTTAAATGTTTTTTCGATAGGAAATGTTAATAACGACAGCTTCGGAGCCGCCATATTTTTACCGGTATCCAATCATGTCTAAATTGTTCAAAAATTCTGTCATAGTTGATGTAAAATTATATTTTTTAATAGAGTCATTCGGGGCAAAAGGGCGCACTTTTTCTTATTTGTCTCCACTGAACCGAAACTATAAAATATTAGAATCGTTTATTTGTGCTATCTGTAGCATAACTACTAAGCTCCTAAAACGTAACAAATATTTGACGATAGTTCAAATGGTATTTTGTATATTATGCCTTGGTCATACTTTACTGCCTTTGCCTAAACTTGTAGGTAAAAACACGCAGTATATTGGGTAAAAGTACGCATGTAGGAAAAAGTAGCTATGATAAAAGAAAAAACTAATTCACTACATGTCGTTTACATCTTCCCTCTTCTATTAGTTAATTACGTCACATTATGAAACAAATTAATATACATATATAATATACAAATAAAATAGCTAAATTATAAAAAAGTAGAATTCTTTTATTTTTATTTTACATTCTAGTTATTAAATTTTTAAATTCCTTATTAGGTTCGCAGGCCTGACATGCGTACTATAAGGATGTTTAATATAAATGTCTTTTTTTTGTGCGTCTACAATTATTAAAAAAATATTAAACCCCTTTTTTTCCTTTTTTTTACGTTATCAAAAAATTAAGGCATATCAAAAAAATTATACATGCATTAAACGCACACTATGTAGACAAGCATATTATAAGTTGGATGATTATATCGTAGATAAAAATGCTTGGCTAAATGCTGGTCCTGCTCCACTGCCTCTTGGGCTCACTAGATAAAATTTTAATACTTGGAAGTTGCTTCCCCCTTTTTTATTTTATTTTATTTTATGACATTACGAACTTAATGTTTATTTTGTTTTTATTTAAGCATGTTTTTATTGTTGAATACTCCAATAGATAATAATTATTTTCTTTCTTTTTTGGTAGTAAATTTTTATTCATCTCTCAAATACATTGCAAACTATAGTTCTGTATAATTTAGCAGCATTATTTCAATTTTGTAAATGTGAATACCATGGAGCCGTTTACTATGTTATTATGATTTATGTTGACTTGAAAGAGCATGGTGGTTGAGAGTATGTCATGCTCACTTAAATGTCTCACTGATGGTGGCACGTGTGTTGGATCATTCGGTTCCCTACAAAATGGTTGAGCTGGATGGTGCTGATCCATGCGTCATGTTCGTGAACGGGCGCCGTCAGTTGGGACTGGTCATCTCTTGACTGCCAGGGCTTATTTTTAATTTGTAATTTTACATTTTGAATTGTTTTATTAGTTTTTACATAGTCTCACATATAGAAGCAACATGAATAATGTACACAGGATTATGTAATATCTTGATTTAAAAGAGTGTCCTTGGAGTTTCTTGTCCGTTCTTCTCCATAGTGATCTACGTATTGGAATGGGCATCTAGCTTCAACTTTCTGACTAACTGACCGTCTCTTTGACAATTCAAAAGTGCCTGTAAATGGTTTAATTGAAATAAATGCTTTGAGTTTGAGTTTGAAATTCACAGTTGATGGGCTAACAAACACCAGTTGTAATAACAACAAACAATATTGATTAAACAGAATATTATCAGTAACATGTTGGTTTGGACGTGGCTTTCCACGAAATACATACCTCTGGTGCAGGCTCCGGATTTTTAATGGAATCAAAAATAGTTACGACAGAAAATATTAACACACATTTAAAGACCGACACACTTTAGAGGGTTATTGGTAAAACACTAACAACCTTCATCATCATCATTATTTCAGCCGAAAGATGTCCACTGCTGGACATAGGCCTCCCCCAAGCACCGCCACCTCGACCGGTTTTGTGCTTCCCACATCCAGCGGATTCCTGCGGCTTTCATAAGGTCATCGGTCTACCTTGTCTACCTTGTGGGGAGGCCTTCCAACGCTACGTCTTCCGGTACGCGGTCGCCAGTCCAGAACCTTTCGGCCCCAATGGCCATCTGTGCTGCACGCAATGTGCCCTGCCCATTGCCACTTAAGTTTGGCAATTTTTCGAGCTATGTCGGTTACCTTGGTTCTCCTACGGATCTTATCATTTCTGATTCGATCACGTAGGGAAACTCCTAGCATAGCCCTCTCCATTGCCCTTTGGGTGACTTTTAGCCTTCTCATAAGGCTTTTGTGAGCGACTACGTTTCAGTGCCATAGGTCATCACTGGCAACATGCCCTGGTCAAAGACTTTCGTCTTGAGACACTGAGGTATGTGGGACGAGAAGATATTGCATAACTTCTCCAATGCTGCCCAGCCGAGTCGGATTCGACGATTGACCTCTTTCTCGAAGTTGAACCTACCTAACTGGACAGTTTGTCCTAGGTAAACATACTCGTCCACAACTTCGAGTGTAGCGTCTCCGATATTCATGAGAGTGGGTGTTACATGGGCATTTGACATGACCTTTGTCTTGTCCATGTTCATTCTAAGACCCACTCTTTCGGAAGATCTACTGAGCTTTCTTCTCTACTAACAACCTTGCAAGACTGTACGAGTATTCCTAACATCATAAACAATGACTTTTGTTTTATTGACTTCTAACAAAACATAATACTATTATCAAAAACAAACCTTCAAGATTTCGTTGTTCTATCTAACACATATAAATTCTGTGTGTTTTGTTGTACCTACCTACGCCTCCCGTGTACTGCCACTCGTAAGACACGACAGTTTGTTTTGCTACGCGTAGAGTTCGTAGCATTTAGAGCGTCGAATTTAAATATTTTTATTTTTGTATGAAAATCTGATAAATTAAAATTTGATTAATTATTAAAAGTCATAGAACAAAAGTTATTGTTTACGATGTTAGTAATATAGTCCTGAGAGGTTGTTAAGGCTCCTGCAAATAGGCGCGACACGCGACGCGACACAGAGATATCGCTCGTCGCGCCACGATCGGTATCTTTTTGTCGCGTCGTGTGTCGCGTCCGTGTCGCGAGCGTTTAGTGTTTTACCAATGACTTTATAAGCGGATTTGGTAAAAAAAAAACTATTGTTGAACAAGGATCTACTGGCGCGTGGCCAAAATCGAAATAAGATAAGATATTATTTGCTCAAACATGTGTATAGATACAAGAATAAAAACGTGCATGCAGGATAAAGGCTCCTACAAACAGGTGCAACATGCGACGCGACACAAAGACACCGCGTACTGCGCGACGGGCGGTCGCTTTGTGTCGCGTCGCGTGTCGCGCCTGTTTTGTAGAAGCCTTCACATAAGGAAAAAAATATAGGTTCAGACATGTTGGCCACATACTATGGCGTGCAAATATGATTTATTTTCAAGTCAATGTGTTTATTGTGTATATGTGTTCTGTATGGTGCCGGACGTAAATAATAGCATCACCCTATTTATTCCAATGGGTGTCGTAAAAGCCGACTTACTAGAGAATGGGCAGCAGCGTTCTCTATGCATTTTTAACACCATACTGCGATCGCCAACCCGCCTGCACAGCGTGGCGATTATAGTAACCCCCCAAATTGGGAGAGGCCTATGTCGGCAGTGGACGTCTTTCGACTGAAATGATGGTGATGAATGTGTATAATTAATTTAAAGTGAATTCAGCAAACAATAATAAATTAAAAATGTCAACAGTAAATCCTACAACAATATAATACCCTACTATCCTATTAATATTATAAATGTGAAAGTTTGTATGTTTGGATGTTTGTTACTCAATCACGCAAAAATGGCTGCATGGATTTGGATGAAATTTGGCACATAGATAGTTTACAACCTGCATTATTAACACATACTTTATATCCACTTCCGTGGGATAATTTCCGACATACACGCCGCTCGAAAAAGCTAGTAATAAATAATTCATTAAAAAAATCTATTTACCATTTACATTAAAAAATAACTCTAAAGTGCAGTAATTTCAACAATATTACACAATAACTGTCGTTATTTAGCCGTTATTTGTCTAATGCTATAGTAAATGGAGTATAAGTACCAGTTATCTATACTCCATTTAGACAAATAACTGTTCTCACTCTTTCGTTATTTCGATGTAAACGTTTAATAAACTCCGTTATTTCACGATAAATACAAAGCACTGTAATCTATTTACCATTTACATTAAAAAATAACTCTAAAGTGCAGTAATTTCAACATTATTACACAATAACTGTCGTTATTTAGCCGTTATTTGTCTAATGCTATATAAATGGAGTATAAGTACCAGTTATCTACTTAGATACTACAAACAGGTAGTTTTTTTTAAATTCAGTAGTGAATTAATAAAAAAGTTGGAAAGTGACAAAAGTTCTGTACGAACAAGAAAGATTATGAAGAAAAAGAGGATGGTCCGAGACAGCGCGCGGCGCGGTTTTCTTACCGGATTAAATATAAGAACTCTGGTGGTAGTGGTAAACCGACTTGCAAATTGGGGTACCGTATACATAATTATAATGTGAAAACTAATAAGATAGGTGCCAGGAATTTACTAGTCATTTCAAAGTTCTATTTAAAACACGAACTGTTCTTTCAAATTCCGCTGAAAATATTTGCTCAACAAAGCCTTTGGGAAATGAACGTAAATATTTAGATATGTAGGTACAAATGTTTATAGATAACGCAATTCCAAACCCGCTACTCCAGAATACCAGATACAACAACGAATAACAAACACAAGTACAACAATCAATTGGTATTCAAATTACATATAAACTTCTCGTACATGTGTTATTCTGACAGAGTAAATTAAACGGTGCAGTTATGTTTACACTAGTCATGGATGACTTTGAACAGGCTACAGAGTACTGTCTACATTTTCTACATACTGTATGTTTACTTACGGTTCGGTCTAATTGCTTATACACTTTCTAATACAAGCAGGAAGTAACACATTACTATTGTTTCCCTTTTATTATTAGGTATTTCTTTACATCATTAAATGGCGGGCGATTAATATCAATTATAAAAGTTATGGCGACTTTATTAGTTGTTAAACGCAGTTCGTGTTAAGTTTTATGGGAAAAACTGTATCATGTTTGTTTTAAGTTAACTTTGAAGTTACGACCTTAGCGTGATTTTGTGCTGTAATTAGGGATAAAGAACAAGTTATGGGGCTCTAGTACGTACCTACGTTGCAGATTAACAAACCGTACACAAATCTCTGTAGTGGATATGGGGGAAAAGTTAGCCATAATAGCGCATTCATCTTTTATTAGCCCATTTTAAAAATAAACCCGTTCTATGACCATTTTGCATTTACATGAACATTTTAGCATTCATGTTTACCAAATGACCAGATGCAATATGCTCGCATAAACAATGCATTCAGCTGCTCTGATAACAATAAGTTTTCAAGAATAATAAAATTCATAGCGGTTGCATTCAAAACGGGGCACGTACAGTAACGTACGGTCCAATTTTGGCGCACAATTTACCTGCAGATGCAACAAACACAAAGAGGCTATATTTCCGCGGAGGAGGTGAGCGGGGGGGGTTGGAGGGCAGCGGCGTGTGCCGGCTTGGATTACGGCGGCCATCTGCCGGCGACACCGAACAATCAAGCTAACGAGGCGCGCTCGCGACACCGGATTAAAGCCTAATGCCACTGCGAACAATACCGTCGACGCCCTTTATCAGTTACACTTAGACGCTAACAGATCGCTCGTGTCGCGACAATGGCCCTTCTTGTTTATGGCTAATCCTAAGTGGATTACTCGTGGCCCGCAGTAATACGACGCAAAACAATAATCACGCAGTAGTTCAGCTCCATAAAAAGAAACGAGCTTCGCGAACGTCGAGACTTTGATACACTCGGAGCGTATAAGATTTAACTTTCGGAATTTAATGCGATTATACCACAGTGTTGTGTTAATGTTAAAATGTAACAGAGTCATGACAATGCTATCATTTAATCGTGTGTTGTGTCACGCGTATAAATTGTCTCCATTGCTTACACGCGGCACAGCTCTACGCCCGCGCCGCCAACGATATGAAACCGCATGAAATGAATGTCGCTTCGGTATGAAAACGAGTTTGTCGATCGCAATATCGTTTGCTCACTCGTGGCTCGTGGCTCGTTGTTCATAACGACACAATGTGTACGCACTTATTAAACTGTAGCAAGCCATAACGTTTTCGCCTTCAATTTTTGGTTGATGTTGATCCAATTTTCTATCCTTGGCATACTTTGTTGGATGCCGTCCAGTTATGAAACCACTATACAGTCATTTTATTAGGGTTCGACACGTGGTTAGCAGTAAAATGTGAAGGTGATGAAGGCTGGAAAGAACACTAATATTTCAAATCTTATGATATTTTCAGGTTCTGCTATGTCGAGTCGTGTCTCACCTTCTGCAGTGTGTTTATGCAGTGTGGCAGCAAGGTGACGCGTCAAGAAGCGCGCACAGTGACGGATCGCCACTTCGCCAGTCGCTTGTTTATTCAATAGTTTACGTCTCAAGCCAGGCTCAGAGATAATCGCTGATCCTTTTCATCGCTTTGTTTTGTCTCCGATGATTACGACTGGCTCTTTATCGAGTATTTACTGAATCGAACTGAAGAAGCTTGTTTATGTTACGTTTCTTGATGACACTGGGGATCAGTAAACATTGAAGAGAACAAATAAAGCCTATTTAACAAATAGGCAAAAAAATACTATGAAAATAACTACCTAATAACCTTTGTTTTGTTGTTGATTCCGAAAAGACTAATTAATTACAAGTTTAAGCACAAAACTATTTATGTCTATAATTTTTTTTAAAGTTGCCTTTCTTCATGTTTTTTTTTTTTTATCAAACTCGCTTTTTGTTTTAAAACCCTATTTTATTATTTACAAAACATGATTTTATAATATAGGCAAGCATGTAGTCTTGTTGCAAAATTAAATTTCAAAATTGCTTCTGTTTTCGAGATGGCTGCCACAGCTGGCAGTAACCACGCCTTACGTTAAAGAATCTTGGCGACTAGAGGCACCAAGCTTACATTATTTATTCCCATTGTTGTTCCACTCCAGCGTCAGCAAAGTTTTAAATTAAGGAGATAGTTATTGCTGATAAATCTGGAAGTGTTGCTCTTAACTGTACTGTACGAGCCGAGCACCCAGACAGATAATGTACACGGTATAATGCCCTGGTTTTATCGTCTTTGTTTTCAAAGTCACAGTACAAAGCCGTGACTTAAGATTTTTAAAGTATCGATTATTTAAAGGCGAAGTACTTGTCTACTACAACTGATGGTATTTTGGGAGGTATTTTATTCAAAAGCTCCTTATTAGAACAGCATTCCTATAAAATTGTTAACTGATTTAATAAAGGAAAACGAAGACAAGGCTTTCTTACTGACAAATTAAAAATGTTGGCGAGATTAGTTCTGACTCGAGTGACGGGCCCCTGAATGGGGACGGCATTCAATGAATAGCTTCCCGACTCTCACTAAAGTGGCCAATCTCTGCCAAGATTACGTCACATTAAGGGCCTTCCTCACAATTCTCCCCTTCAAATGACGTACTCACTGTTGACCACTACTTTACTCTATTATTGTGAACATTTCCCGATTCTTAATGTGTGTAGAGTCCACTCGATGTCAAATTAGTTCACAATAATATTTTATCATCAAAGAGCCGGATGATAAATGTATTTGTTGTGATATTTTGCTGGCTCCATCGGTTATTCTGAAAGTGCATCGGGCACAATATTTCCCACTTACGGCGCGGCGGAACGACGAAACAATCCGCGATAGATCAGCGGCGCGCGGCGACCACTTGTCAACGCATCGCGGCGCGGCGCTGCGCGGCGAGGGGGCTGCAAACTAAGCGTTTCTGCCAAAAGTACGTGACCTTAATGTATATCAATCCGAGCGTGATTTATACAGGAGGGATCTGTAAAATATGATATAAAATAAACATTGACAACCAAAACGATGAAATACGACGCAGCGTTGTGATTTAAGGGCGCGTTTCACGAGATTTTATGGCGCTATAAAATCAGTTCGCGCTCTGCTCTCGCCTCCAAGAGCGCACGTACTGCACAGATTTGACAAAACAGACGACGGACATTTATTTGTTCGCTAGTTTTTTTGCGAGTTTATGGACTGCCGCCAAGTTTATGGTCCACGGACAACGGGCGAACGCTTTGACAGTGTAAAATTGGGGGACACGATTTGATTTGTCTCTATACCATTCTTACCCCTTTCTTTTAAGTAGGTAAATATAGATTTTGAGGAGTTTTAAATAAAAATTGATGAAGAATTGCTTTAGATATTCATTGTTCAGATAGATTAGCGCATTAGCATGTGCCAATAAATCATAACAAATTGTTTCATCGATGACGCATTAAAGAAATCAGAAACATCTCACCGAAACTTATTTTATCGTTGATCTTCTATAATGCTGACTAATGTTTTATGTTTATAACCTGAAAAATACCATTAAATTCATTACACCACAACATTCATGGTAGGCTATTGATTTAATGTAAACCACATTTTTTTTATTTATTACCTAAGTAAGCTTGAATTTTGTTTGAGCTTGTATCTGTAATTTTTATGGTGTACATAATAAAGAGTATTCTATCTTTCTATCCATCTGTCTTGAAATGGAACAATATATTTTGTTCTACTCCCTCATAAATTATGTATAGACCTAGGGAATCTCGGCCATTTTTTGAAACTCTATGTATCAATGTTTTTACGGTAGACGAGTTCAATTTTTTTTATTTAAAACTTTTATTTTCATTTACGCGATTCATTATTTATTTTTATATGTATAGACTAGGTAGGTACTACAAAAAAATAAACCGGCCATGTGCATGTCGGACCACACCACGAAGGGTTCCGTAGTTGTTCACTAACATACTTATTTTTATTTGATATTCTAAGTACCTATGGTTTTGTTAATAGATTAAGTAATTATGCTGTACTATGGAAGAGCAGAGTCTCCTAACACAGGCGTTGGTGCCGATTCCCTTGTTCACAAACTAAACAAAATTTAAGTTCAGTGCATCTGTTTCTTTCTGTTTCATACACACTACTCCATACAAGTTTAGACGTGATTAAAAACTTGCCTACTAAAATTACGTCAATTTACGTCAAGCGCTGATTAATTTGACAGGACTACACTAAAATTTATCTTCTGTCCTTTTCTTAATGAAATATAAAGAAAAGGATGCACTGAACTTAAATTTAGTTTAGTTTGTGAACAAGGGAATCGGCACCAGTGTTTGCTTAAGAGGAGGCCACAAACACTAAACCCTTTTTTGTAAACTGATGCATCAATAAACATATTATTATTATTATTTATCTCAAGGAAAACTTAACATTGTAGTTGAAAAACAAGTTTTCCCATACATTCCAACTGCAAATGTAAGTTTGTACGCACAATATTGAGAAATTTACCATGTCATAATAAGACCATATATGTACTTCTTATAGGTTTTCCTTTAATCTATAACTATAAGTAAAGAACAATTTTCAGTATTTTGTTCAAAATTTTAGGGTCAGTAGTTTCGGAGATAAGGGGGGGAATGGTCAATTTTCATCGATTTTCTTATATAACTTTAAAAGTACTGGTTTTAAAATTATAATATATACATATATACCTACATCTGAAATACTTTCAAACAAGTCCTTTCATTTGATATGTCACACGGTATCAGTTTGAATTTTTTTATTTTCTAATTTATCCCCAAAAGTGACTCTATACTCAGAATTCATTTATTTACGTTACTCGTTCGTGCTTAGATCACAGAAGTTCACATGTGTACCAAATTTCAACTTAATCGGCCCACTAGATTTGGAGCAAATCGGCTATGACAGAGGGACGGACAGACAGACAAATAGACACACGAGTGATCCTATAAGGGTTCTGTTATTTTCCTTTTGAGGTACGGAACCCTAAAAAGACAATACGCAAAGTCATATCTGTTTTAAAAACTTATTCTGAGAGTTTTTCCCTAAATTTATTTGAATAGGTCATGGCGTGGCTTATTATTTTTAACTATCCAAGATCAAATAATTAACTTCTGATTTTTATGGGCAAAGTCAACGTTAAAAGTTTTTCGTTTAAACTTTCATAAATAATTTATGAAAAAAAGAAAAGCGTTATGGATTTTTCACTCTAGTATGAAATGATTATTTATGTTTTAATTTACTTACTGTTTATAGGGTTCCGTACCAAAATGGTAAAAAGGAACCCTTATGGTGTGACTCAGTCTGTCTGTCTGTCTGTCTGTCACAGCTGAATATCTCAAGAACTACTGAAATTTAGAATAGTTTTAGATGACATTTGCCCAACTATTTTGCAAATATGAACGAAACAAAAAACCTTTTTTTTTGCAACAGGGACTGAAAGGTGTTCTTAAAAATTCAAAATGCCGCTACTAGGGCATATGGAGTATCATATGAAAGAGCGCTGTTTGCACATTTTCAAACATTTTTTTCTTTTTTCTTTAGGCCGCATAGTTTTCGACTTTTGATGAAAAATTAAAAAAAAAAAATAACGTTCCCCTTATCTTCGAAGTTTGCATAGAGAAAAATCTGAAATTATTCTATGTGATAGAAGCTTATGTAAATATTACAGGAAAAATAAAAATATGTCTCTAAATAGCACACTTTTTCAGAAATCAACAAAAATTACATTAGTTCCTTTATCTGTCAAGAGATGGCGATGACCTAAAACTGCAATATTCTATGCCGCAGTGTAAATAATAACTGAAGAATATAGGCCTCGCCGATGAAAATTTAAAAACATTTCGCGGTTCACAACCAACCTGCTTTGGGTGAAGCCCAGTTGTAGTTTTTTCTGGGCACATAACTATTTAGGTCCTACTTATACGAATGAAGCTTATGAAGCTATATATGATGGTACGGAACCCTCGGTGCGCGAGTCCGACTCGCCGTTGACCTTTTTTTTATATGGCAATAATATGCTTATGTACCTAACTAGTAATAGTGAAACGTAAGGTTGAAAATCTAATGAGGGAGCTAGGAAACTAAGGAAAAAGTTTTAATACTCGGTATCGAGTAAAAGTTTAAGTTATGATGCTGCTCTGATACGAATAGCTTACTCATAAATTAAAACGAAGTAAGTTCCTGCAGTGAACACTTAATTTTAACAACGAACAATACTGCATCACGAAGTAAACCATAAATGAAATAACTAGGAATAATAATTAAGAAAATTAACAGTCGAGAAAACAGGAAAACAATTTTCGGAAAAAATAATCACCTTGTTTCCTTCTCTCTGATCGTTCTTAGTTACAATGTTGACGTGTCCCTTATGTGTTGGCAGTGACATATCACTATGTTCCAATGTATGAAATTAATTTCATATCATATTACCATGTTTACGTGTATTAGTTTACATCTTCGTTGTAGCCAAATAGGTTTGCCAAAACACCATTGTCGCATTTGATGTTCCTTTAAAATGTTGACGCATGAAAGCGCTGCTTTCATCTTTGTTATACTAAACCCACGAGTTGAGAATATATGCTGACTCCTACAAACCTGCTTGAAATTGATAATTTTCCCAATTAATGCCTAAAATTACCCTCAAATCTAGCCGAGCACTGAACGAAATTATTCGGTAGACTTTTCTTGTAAAGGACGTTACGCGGGTATTTTCCTATCGAGCTACGCGTAGTACGTATAGTCGCAAACCCGGACTTTATCGCAAGGCCTTTCGTCAGGTGACACTGACAGCTTTTGATGTCTATCTTGACGACTACCTAGCTGTAACCTAGATGTTTTTTACCAGACGACATTTAAAAGGTTACGGAGCGGAGCGGAGAGGTGCGAAAAACAATTTAAAACCGTCTGTTAAAAGAAACTCCTGTCTGAAATATCTGATTAACGAAACTAATAATAAAGTTTTGTCGTCACAATTCATTTTATCTTAATTATTAAAATATGTTGTCAGTTCAATCACTCGATATTATGAAGAATCTGAATATAACGAATTTCATTTGATATCCGAAAAATATTTTCCAAGTTCAAAAGCGTTCCAATTTTTTATGAATATTCCCAACTCATCCTATAAAGAGCTTGAGTTGAAAATTGTGTTTTCGATCAATCTGCAAAACTTTGTTAGTATATGTCTACTAAAAACTTAAACCTATTTGATTTCGAAGGCGTTAGCAAGTTCGGAGTTCTCCAGAGCAAACAGAATGATACCGCAACGATTAGACCTTTCGCAAAGTATTTGTATGTACATACATATGTTTGAAAAACGCCTACGTTTTGCATTCTCAGGACGGATAGGGGCCTTGCTCCTGTACTTATGAATAAATGGATACTTTACAGTTGTGCGTGTGGGCTTTTTTGATTCCGTAACAAAATGTACAATAGTACCCTTATGGTTTGTGAGACCTGATTCTGCCTCAGTCTGGTTGAATGTTTACCTTTATGTCAGAACTTGTACTCTAAATGAAGTAACATTTTCAATTGCATAATTATCTCTGCTGTCCAAATCTCATTCGAATACAGTTGGCAGTAAATCTTGCGATATTTACGCCATTGTAAAGTTTAATAAGGATAAATCCTTATAATGCTGACGTCATTTTATCAGCTCCTAAACTACGGTCTCTTACCATAGTAAGCGAAATGAAACACGAACATGTACTTAAGCGAACAAAGAAGTAACACTTGGAGACAACTGAGTCATAAAGGCCATTGTCTCCAAATTGCCGTAGGATTATAAAAATCGTAATGGGATTATTGTTTAGTGGGCGACTACGCGACGACGACGCGACGGACACGGTCTGAACATTTCAATTACTGCACGCATTGTTTGACGCGGCTGGAGCGGGCGCGCGGCTGTTTATCGAAGTCTGCTGACTCTGATGAGAGCTCCCACAAAATGATTAATCCTGCAGTACACTGTAACAGACGCGGTTGCGATACTCTGCTGACTTATATGCACACACTACATCGTATTAAGCTCCCGTTTATGTGCAACTGAGGAGAAAGCATCCTTTATTTTATGATACACTGGCTGTCAGAATGAACGTATTATACGTCAAGAAGGAATTGCAGAAAGGATTTATGCTTCGGATAGGATTAAGAAAGTCGTAAATAAATACTCCTAGTCTTAACAACTTTTTCATGGAGATAAATGCGAGAGACGTCTCAAGTTTATCTAACTTGGCTGAAAAATTTAATATCATCTTAAACACGAATTACTGGTAGCTTAAGAACTACTGTAACAGTCTGAAAGCCCAATGACACTAAATTAGATCACCGTGAGCAAGCAAAATAGGTTAAATGGATTCTACTGCAATTTAACATTTACTATACAATAAACAGAAGACGGCGTAAATACTAAATGACAACTCAAAGGAGTAACGAAGTAAATTATAAAAATTGCTTGTATTTCTCTTGTCTTAGATAACGGAGGGTTTAAAAAAAAACCCTTCTTGATTCTCTGAAACGATAAATAGTAGGAATCTTTGTTTTTGTTAAGACATTGTTTGACTCGGAATTTTATACTAAAATGGGGACATTTCGGCGTTGAAAAAATAACACTGTCGTGATTTGAGTAGCTAAACAGGGATGTATATTTTAGGCTGGAAGACGGTTATTTAATAAGTTGTTTTTGTAAGGACATTTGCGGGTGTTTGTTGTGTCAGAGAACAATTTTATTAGCGTGTTGTTTACACATCGCCGTCATGCGTGATATACAGCGTTTTTCTCGGAAACAATGTCGAGTGTGTTGCTAGACTTCACTTTGTGAGAACACACTGGGAGAGCCGTAGGTAATAATAGTGTACGATTTGTAAAACTATAACAATATTTTACGCATTTTACGCTGATCAGACATAATAGTTAAAGAATAACCATGACCCATAATGATGTGAGTCATGATCTCATGATAGGGCAGTGAAAGCTTTTAGAAAGACTCGTGTAAAAATAAGAAGAAACACTTTTCAATATCGCAAATGTATTTTTTTTTTTGCACTTCAATAAAAATATTATGCTGAAAGTGTACTTAATTTGACAACACTGATCACTGCACATTGACGATGTAGAAAGCAGAATAATGCCCAAGGATATGGGCGAAATAAAAACAAATGCGTAAGGACCCAATTAGGGTTGCCAACTTTTTGTACAATAAATAAAGTATATTACGGTCAAAGTGGGAAAATAAACAGTATCTCGGAAAAATAAACAGATTTTTTTAATGTTTTAAATATATAGGTACATAATTCATTAGCTACTCGCGCAACTCATCAATTTATAACCATTTTTGAATGCTTCGTAAACCTCACCAAAATAAGTTTTTTTATTTATTTAATGTATTGAAGCTCTATTTCTATTGTCCCACCACTTAGCATTCATCACTGAAAACACTCGTTCTGTGAATATTAGGTGGCAGAGCTAACGACGATCTAAAGGGTATTCTGATAACAATTACCTAATTAATGTCTCGAAAATTCGATTCAACAGCGGGTCATTTCTTCTATTCTGTACAAAATTCACCGTGTTAACTATATAACCTATGTTTTCACGGTGTTATTTTTACAGTATAGCACTAGTTTCATTTTGAAATTAAGGTTAGCTGAACCACCACGCCTATGCTCAGGTGCATGCATGCTGTTCTACGTAGTAGATTCAACTTTTTATTTAGTACTTATAGTTCTGGATATCAGTAAAAACATTATATTCCTATACATTATTTTTGTTGAACAGTAAACAGTATTTTAGAGTGAAAAACAGTATAATACTGTTTTTAACAGTATGGTTGGCAACCCTAACTCCAATATACCTTCTCCAATGGAAAAGAAATTCGTAGTGCTATGTACGTAAATAGTAATCTATCCGTTGGTATCCGTGGTTTGGGTTGCTCAACTTGGGTAATGTAACAGTCCACGAGCCCTGAATTGTGTTAAAACCCTTTGGATAGTCGCAATATATTTTTCTTAACTTGCTTCCGAGGGTGTTTTGGTGGGATTTAGAGCTTTTACATTCCGATAGGAAAATATTGTATGGTTTTTCTGATTAATTCCTTGCACGTTTTGAATAAACAGTGATGGAATTGTTATTAGGGTTCCGTACATCAAAAGGAAAAACGGAACCCTTATAGGATCACTCGTGTGTCTGTCTGTCTGTCTGTCCGTCTGTCACAGCCAATTTGCTCCGAATGTAATGGGCCGATAAAGTTGAAATTTTGTATACATATCAATTTGAGTGACCCAAATACGAACGTGAACCGTAAATAAATGAATTTAGAATATTGGGGTCAGTTTTGGGGGCAAACAAGAAAATTTAAAAAAAAAGTTTTGTAACTATACCGTGTGACATATCAAATGAAAGAGCTTACTGTGAGGGTCTCAAATATATTTTTTGTATAATTTTAAAATCAATCGTTTTAAAGTTATAAGTGAAAATAGACGAAAATTGACCATTCCCCCCCTTATCTCCGAAATTACTGAACCTAAAATTTTGAAAAAAAATACAGAATATAGTTCTATACTTATAGATTACAGGAAAATCTATAAGAAGTCTATGGTCTTAAAATAACATGGTAAATCTCTCGTAAACTTAACATTGTAAATCTCTCGTAAACTTAACATTGTAGTTGGTAAATATAATCGGGAATACATTCCAAATTTCCAACTGCAAATGTAAGTTTGTACGCATTGTGCGTGATTGTGTCCCGATTATATTTACCAACTACAATGTTAAGTTTGTTCTTAGGATAAATTCTTTCCAAGTACGGAACCCTTCATTGTGCGTGGTCCGACACGCACTTGGCCGGTTTTCTTTTTCTTTTGAGACTGCTTAGTTATACGAGAATATGTTTAGCTCATGCATAAAAACAGTGATAAAAACTTAAACGGACTGCCCAGAATGTGCAGCGCTGGGGCTCTGTCTCGCATAGGGTCGCAGAATTATGCTGAGTGATGGACATTTTGCGTAGATGTGACCCCAACTTGTTCTTTTTGTTTTTGTGTTCTTTCTTTGCGTCATGTTTACCGCAAATAAACGTATTTTCTTTCTTTTTTTTTTCTTTTGTATGCTTGAAAAACAATTGGTTTCTAACCTACCTACAGGTACAGGTTGAACTGGATTGATATATTCTTATTCTCAGCTATTCTTAGATATCCTGTCAGCAACTCAACAGTCTCATTTTAATATTTAATGGGAACATTAATATTTTAATAAGTAATTTCCGCGGCCACTGACGTCATCAGAAAACAAAACGGTAAGTCCGTTTCGTTTTCTGATGACGTCAGTGGCTTCTTCATAAATGTCAACGTCTTGACGAGAAATAAAGAGGAGACGCAACAACATGTCATCTTCAGTTTAAATGAAACATACTGTTTTATAAATATAGGAAGTATAGGAAATGAATACCGAACGATGACGAATTACATCATTCGCAAAAATTTAATTTATAGTGATTTCATTTTAAAGGAGGTAATTGTATTTTTTAAATCATTTGGTTAAAAAGAGACAGGTAAAGGCTCCTACAAACAGGCGCGACACGCGACACGACACAAAGGCACCTACAAGGAGCCTTAATGGGAGTGCACATACACTTCGACTTTACATAACATAGCCGATCCTTGCGATTACAGAAATTTCAGGGGATTATAAAATTGTTCAGCTTAGATAGATAGACACCATAAAAATACACCATACAAAACCACCATAAAAATTACAGATATAAATGTAGAAATACATAATTAAATACATAATTACATAGGTTGACACAATGGGCGGTCTTATCGCTAAAAGCGATCTTTTACAGACAACCTTTGGATGGATTAAAAGTAGAAGGAGAAACAATACTGCAGGTATTCAGTGGTGCACCATTTACATATACAATAAATACATACATACATGAAGCACATACTATACTTATCTATATAAATATATATATGCAAGGAACTTTAAGTACATTGCGTGCCACGAAAGATGAGACTTGACCGCGCCTCCCGCGCCCTTTCCATCGCCCCGATGAGGACCGATCCCGTCCCGCGCACAGACCTGATACTACTAAAGAGACCTAAAATCGTGTACTGCGCAAGTCAAACCACATGGTGTGTCAAGTCTCATTTTTCGTGGCGCGCATTGTAATGATGATTTTTAAGGAGAGAGGAAGTGTTTTTTTACCAGAATGTTTAAAGTGGACAACGGTTAAGCACGTCTTGACGACTCGGACAAGGCATTCCATAACCGTACTGCTTGAACTGTAAAAGACTTGTCATAAAAGCTAGTGGAATGCATCGGCATCTCTGGTCTCAAGTTACCACAACAACACGACTTTATGTTTAATTACCATAGAACTGCAAGCTGAATTATGTAAACCCAGACATAGTCACTTAATTAGCATGAAAGAAAAATCAGTCGGCCAATAGAGAATATGGAACCTAATTTATCTAATGAAACAACAAAAGTGTACATAACTGTGCAAATATACACAGCAGAGAGATTCCAATCATCGAGACAATATTGTCCGCTCAATGTTGCGACCCAAATTAGCTTTGAGTTCTATGCACGCATTAATAAATACTTCTAGTGCAAAGGCAATTCTTGTTACTGACCAATCAGGCTGGGTTTACCGAAACACATGCGACATGTGTTAGTTATTTAGAGCCTCCCACTGAAATCAAATCGACAAATGCCTATGATCATCTAACCCGTTTATACGTTGTTGCATAAATACTAGGCGAGCAGAATAATGGGTGGTCTTACCCTACATGGCAATCTATTCCAGAAAACTTTAGAATCTTAGGGCCATCTAAAGAACCCAAAGTCTATAATTCAGATAATTTATGTCAACAAAGTAATGTCAAGAAATGTCACTGTCAAAATGACAGGACAGTGGTGTAAAACATTTTATCATAATTCTTTTTGTAAATAATCATCTATAAAATTAAAGTGAATTAATTATAAGAACTATGCAAACAAAATACCGTTGCCAAACAATTTTTTGTGTAGTGTGTCGGAGACACGGCCTATGGTCGTCGTAATCAGCCCTTTTAAGTCCACTGCTACACGTAGGCCTCCCAAAATCGATTTCCACTCAAAACAGTTTTCATCCAAAATGTGGCTAGATAAGCTACTTACAATATGAATCTATGTATGAGAGTTGTAATATTAGTGTTGTTGAAGATGTAAAAATTTGAAAATGTTTGGATCTCCTGCATTGTTACCAGTATCATAAAATATTTTATACCAGAAAATGTCATTTTTTTGAAAACTTTGTTTAAAACCGAAAATTTATAAAAATAATTACGGTATGATTATTTTTCGATTATTATTTCTTAAAATCAGTACTTAAAAGAAAATTGGACCTTTTTTTAGCCATTTTATGTGAATTACCATTACGAAGATATTTTTTTGATATGTTATCCCCTTTGTTTACACAAATTATTTGAATTTCAGACTTTGGGTATAGGTGGACACTAAAATTGGCATTACCATTTAATTGTGTGCGAAGTAATATATTGTTACAAGATAAGTTTATCAATATAACATAACATAACATCACGCCTGTATTCCCCGAAGTGTGAGGCAGAGGTGTACCTATAATGGGTGTATTATAGGACACCTCTGCCTAACATTTAGCCAGTTATGTTTAAGTCCCATGTCATAGGGGGCGAGCCTATTGCCATCAACCAGGCACAAATCCAGACTTTGGGCTTCTACTGAAAAAATCCAGATGGAAAATTCCAACGAGACCGTTTATCAATATAGGTACCATAAATAAATGCTTCAATTCTTCTCTACGTTCCCGCTATAAGCTCCTCTATGACGTGCATCAAAATATCTTTGACCATTACTGTGAGTACCATACACACATAACCCTTTCAGAATTACGCGGATGTGCAGCGGATTCCTTTTAACGAATCCTCTTGTTTAGGCAGGCCCAAAACGGGGTTCTCGTAGATAGGAACTAGTATCGGCTCAGTTCACAGCACAGATTTTACAAGCGTTGTGTTGGTGCAAAATCGATGCAATATTTCGATTTGAAATTCGAAACGTTGTTGCTGGCTAGATACATGCGTTTTCCCACTTGCTACTGTTTTTGTCGACAATGCTCCATTCGAATTATACGGTGGCTTTAGGGCCTTACAAATAAACACGGAATAAAGTTCTGCTAGGAATTACTTCGGTATAACCATACTTTTTTTGACGTTCATGCTTATCATAACGTTATTCCATGTTTATTTGTATGGCGCATAAAGTTTATCCTCTTCTAAAGCAAGTTTATATTATAAAAGGGGAGAGAAATTTTATTTCAGAAGACAGAATATAGGCTGCCTATGTAAATCGCTTAAAAGGTGCTCTTCAATTTAATATTACTCTGCTTAGGTCCACTTAACAGAATCATAATCAACTCGGGGTGCGACGGGAATTTGCACTGGTTTCGTACATGGTGAAACTGCTCCGAGGTATAGAGCACAACCCGAGAGTGCTGCAGCGGTTGCACTTGTACGTACCCGACCGTTATGTGTGGAGGCGACGACGGCACCCGCCACTGCTAGTCGTACCATCAGCCAGGACCAACTTGCTGGCCAAAACCCCTCTGACTCAAGAAATTCACACCATCAATTATATTCAGGTCGAAACTGATATATTTACATGTCACTGGGGTGAATTCGCAAAAGTACTATTGTTTAAATTGTGTTACAAGCAATTATCATTACACTGAAAAAAATATTTAGCTAACTACTTCGGCTATTTCAGAAATAATCAAAATTTGACAAGACTTTATAAAAGTTAACTTGATTTAATAAAAGTGATACACAACAGCCAGCACAGGTTTTGGTTACATGTTGCATAAAGTTATGTGGTCACTTTTTTGTGTTACATGTTGACGAAAGTTTGGTTATGTATAAGTAAACATTTTTTTCAGTGTATGATCATCTTCAGATGTATTTTTTGCTTTAATTTTAATTTTGTATGTGACTTGACTATCGCATTAGGACCTGCAATGATAGTTTTAAGGCATTTAAATAAATAAATAAATAAAATAAAATTAATAATACATGACCAAGTAAGTAGAGTAACGGCAGCGTTAATCAACCAAAGCCTGCACAAGCAATCAACACTGAAAACCCTCTCATTATAAACTTATTTTTCCACTTTATTTAAACAAAACAAACAAATGAATCGACAATCAAAACTAACCGCAATTTGATAGTAATTAAAAAACTCTTGTGTCCACAAGATTTTGTTAATTTCATCAAATTCTAAGTTATAAATTAAAAGTAACTTAGGTACATAATTTAATAGATATTTTTTTGGTATCATTTGATCGATTATATTTCATAAAGGCAGGTTTATTCAGCAAATGTATGGTTGTCATATTTCAGGCGTCAGATGGAGCCGTTCCGTACGATATGGGTGCACCCTACTACATAAATAATGTCTCTGTGTAATGGCCCATTAATGTGCCGACTGCTAGACAAAGGATATTCTCATAGGTACACATCTTATGCACTGTTAATTTTCATGCTGATCTGAAGATAGGAACTAGTAGTGTTATTTGCCAAATTGTCATTCTCACCAAAGTTATTTTCCGGTGCCAATTTGTAGTCTCAAACTCAAACTCAAAGCATTTATTTCAATTAAACCATTTACAAGCACTTTTGAACTGTCAAAGAGACGGTCAGTTAGAAAGTTGAAGCTAGATGCCCGTTCCAATTCATAGATCACAATGGAAAAGAACGGGCAAGAAACTCCAAGGACACTCTTTTAAATCAAGATATTACCAAATCCTGGATACATTATTCTTGTTGTTTCTGTATGTGAGACAATGTAAAAACTAATAAAATAATTCAAAATATAAAATTAAAAATTAAAAATAAGCCCTGGAAGTCAAGAGAATGATGACCAGTCCCATCTGACGGCGCCCGTTCTCGAACATGACGCGAGAATCAGCACCATCAGTTGGTGGCATGACAAATGGCAGCTGCAGTAAACAGTTGGTATTGTAACCTGGTTTTTACTTTTAATGCCATCCTTATGCTTACGGAATAGAAATCAAAATGGGTTGAACGGACAGTAAAAAGGTTATTTTTTTTTAAGTCTAATGTTATTTAAAATGGAGTATAGCTTATATGGCTAAGTAGCTATAAAGGTTTTAGTTACGATGGAGTGGGTGAGGTCGCCCGCGTTAGAGAGCTAAACGGTCGCGTGAGCTGGACGTTCAGAGGAGAGAGAGGTGAGTTTCTTTTAACTATCTCTATTTTACGCATCGAGCGCGTTCAGCACTCCGATTGGTGAAGGGCTAATCGGAGACCAATCGGAACGCCGAACGCGCTCGATGCGTAAAATCGAGATAGTAAAAAGAAACTCACACTAGGGCCTCTGAGTGGATAAATAAATGATATGAATGAATCAAAGAGTTTTTAAACATTCAGCAATTAATTAGCAATATCCTTCAAAATCATTCAGTGCGCTGTGCTGTGGGTCCCTCAGCACAGCGCACTTCGCGAAGGCTTCCATTATGCAGAGTGGAAGCCTTCTTGTTACAATCATGACGTGCAACTGTCGACTATTTCGGTTTTGTGCTCGTGATTATAATGTAGATCTATTTTCTTCTATGTTTTTGTTTACCTGCCTGATATAGTTAATTATCTTTTTGTATGTACGTGTTTCTGTGACAAATTAACCTATAGAGGTATGAGGAACAGGGTGTAAAATTCACTCATCCTCTATTGAAAAGGGAGGATCCACCGACCAGACAGGTTTCGTGTCTGGTGGGCAACTGCACACCGGTTGTTTTTTTTTTTTTTTTGCTAGGGCGTCTCAGAGTTAACCTTGAGAGGTTGAGACTCTTTAACCGGTCTTTTCTGTGGTTGCCTTAAGCTCCTAGAAACATAAAGCCTCCAGCTAGGGCGTCGACGGTTGATGTCGGGATGTTGTATTTCGACACCTCCCGCGCATAAGGTCATATGTTTAAATTTGTATTTTTCAGGAGAGAGATTTTTAACGTCATCTTTGTGTTGATCAGCCACAAAACATAATATGATAAGACTATTAGCGGGTTAGAAACTCGGTTTTTAGTGAAAATATGAAAATATCGTTTTTTTAGAATGTATAGTATTTATATAATATTACATTATAGCAATAAAATCTCATTTTACTAAAAAACATGTTATGACTTTTTGCGTGGGAGGTATCGATTTAAGCTAGTCGCGCGGTAAACTCTGATTGCGTGATATTTTTTCTTTCTTATTCAGATTGTGATTGGTAGTGTATTACGCAATTAGCGTACAGGTCTATTGATGTGCTAGTCAAATCTTGCCGCGGTCAGTAAATGGATGGATGGCCATTTTTAACTTAATGAGACCCTTCCGTGCCCACAAGGGGGTGTTAAACCGAGGGTCCCGGGACCAAAGGGTTAGTAATCGTCAGATGGCGACTGCTTGTGAAATATCGATACTTGGCCGCATCTGTTTAGATCGGAGCTGACCTTGCTTATCATACTTGGGAATGGGCTAGGCGGATGATAATGAATATAGTCACTGGGAAACAAGCAGGCAATATTGTGTGGAAAACAATTATAAATAAAAAAAAATAGAAAAACATTTAAGACAGCCAATTTTTACCCGACTGCGCCAGATGGAGGGTATGTACGTATGTATAATTGTTTGGCACGCTCTGCAGACTGAACGGCTCAATGGATTTTAGCTTGAGAGGTGTCGTTAGATTCTTATTTACTGTGAGAGTGACACTGGGTATATCCAAATATAAAAAAAAACAAAATGGCGGATTTTTGGCGCCAAATTCAAATGTTTGGCACGCTCTGCAGCCTGGACGGCTCGATGGATTTTACCTTCAAAGGTGTCGTTAGATTCGTATTAATTGTGGGAATGGCATAGGTTATATAATTTTTATATATTATTGCATCTGCAAATACAAAAAAAGGTTTTTTTTTACATCAACATTGGTGAGTATCAAATAAAAGCTAGTAATAATAAAACACTAGTTAATAATACTAAACTAACTAACTAAACTAACTATAAATATAAATAACGCTTGAAAAAAAACAACTTACTTTAAAAAAAAAATATATAGCCCGACTGCAAAAACATAACTTAAAAGAGTCTGCCTAGCCTTTTCCCAAGGTTTTGTTAGTATTACATTAATTATCTTAAAACTATGTTAGTCATGCATGACGGGATCAATTAATGCTAAAATAACTACTCCCTGATCCAACTTTACAGTCAAATTATTATGTTAATAAGTAGAAAGCATAATCTATGTACCTACATAGATTATGCTTTCTACTTATTAACATAATAATTCCGTCATTCTCGAGTTTTTGCGAGACTAACGCACGGCAATTGATTTTTATTTATACCTACCTAGGTAATATAGGTTAGGGTAGGTTTATTTATAGGTATAGGTAATGGCTCGACCGATTGTGATGAAACTTTGGTAAGTTCAAAGAGTAAAGAAACAGAATCTTTACTTGTGTCGAAGTTGTTGAGAGCGCGCTAGAAAAGATTTCTAATAAAAAAAAAAAAAAAAAGGTATTGCAACGCAGGCATTAACTGGTATTCATCATCATCATCTTCCTGCCCTTGTCCCATGTTACTTGGGGTCGGCGCAACACGTTTTCTTTTTCCATTCCCCCCTGTCAACCGTCACTCTATCTTTCACTCCCTTCTCTTTCATATCATTCTTCACACAATCCATCCATATTTTTTTGGGCCTTCCTCTCCCTCTCCATCCATCTACATTTATCTTCATCACTCTCCTCGTCAAATGCGTTTCCTCCCTCCTCATCACATGCCCATACCATGCCAAACGACGTCCTTTCAACTTTTCTGTCACCGGCGCCACTTTCAAACTTCCCCTTATACAGGGTGTTTGGCAGAACGTTGAACATACGAAAATGGTGGATAGGTGGGGTCATCTGCTACTTACTCAGCCCTAATTTATTTGGCCCTGGCCCCCTGAATATAAAAAAAAAATTTGTTTGCTTTCTTTTAGTTTCACCACTTTCTTAACTTTAAAGTGTATTTTTTTATTAAAAATGGGTAAAACAGGCAATATTTTAGTTTATTTTTTTATCTTTAATATTGGCAGATTCTTATAAAATTATTGCTTTATTCAGATGTTAGCTAGAAAAAAAGTTATGACTCCTCAAACTTACAGAAAGATGTAATAAATAAAAATATTGCCTGTTTTACCCATTTTTAATACAAATTACACTTTAAAGTTAAGAAAGTGGTGAAACTAGAAGAAAGCAAAAAATTTTTTTTTTTAATATCCAGGGGGCCAGGGCCAAATAAATTAGGGCTGAGTAAGTAGCAGATGACCCCACCTATCCACCATTTTCGTATGTTCAACGTTCTGCCAAACACCCTGTATACTCATTTCTGACTTTATCCATTCTCGTCACTCCACACATCCATCTCAACATTCTCATCTCCGCTACATGCAATCTTTTTTCATCCGTCCTCTTCATGGCCCAGCATTCCGATCCATACAATACGACAGGCCTTATCACAGACTTGTAGATTTTCCCTTTTAACTTAAGGGAAAATTAACTAGTATCCATACTAATACTAATTTATAAATGTGAAAGTAACTCTGTCTGTCTGTATGTTACGTTTTCACTCACACATCGTCATGAAATTTGGCAGAGATATGGAGAAATATGCTACTTTTTTACGCGATAACCGACATTCACGCGGGCGGAGCCGCGGGCAAAAGCTAGTAATATCTAAATTATCCTTGAATAATCGTCTGGTTACGTAATAAATAAGAACAATTTAATGGTTGCTCAACATCCATTTAAATTGACAAGGAGTTACATACACAGCAATAATATACAGCGGTAATATACAGCGTAATAAATACGTATTTAAAATAATAGCTTAGTAAGTTTGTAAAAACACTCGTCCCGATTCAATCAAATGAATATCAATTTCTATCATGAACAACATTATCATTTACATAATTATATTAATTTAAAGTTATGGTGTATTTGCTATTAACAACAGATACTTTGGCGTAGATTAAACATTTAAGTAGGTAAGTACCAAAATTAGGTGATAATTATTTTAAGTTTAAAAAATAATGTTTTTTTTTTTTGGATTTCGTACCTCAAATGAAAAAACGGCACTCTTATAAGATCATTTCGTTGTCCGTCTGTCTGTCTGTCTGTCAAGACCCTTTTATATCAGGAACGCGTGGAGGTATTGTGGCGGTATCAACAACGCCACATGCGAACTACGCATCAAAGACCTGACGTCACAAATCCTGCATCGCGCTATCAGAGTTTACCGCGCGACTAGCATATATACAACATCCCGACATCAAACGTTGGGCAGTTGCCCACCAGACACAATACCCGTCTGGTCGGAGGATCCTCCCTTTACTATAGAGTATGAGTGAACTTTACACCCTGTTCCTCATACCTCTAAATTGGTGACCCCGAACATGGACATTAGCGCAGCCTTCGTGCAACTACTTCAGCGTGACGTCATCCATAAGCAATTTAATTTGCGTAAATTATTTCAACACCACTGCTCTCAAAAACGGTGAAGGAAAAAATCGTGAGGAAAGCGGCATGTCCTAGAACCAAAAGTTCGAAGGCATGTGACGTTTACCCACTCTCTATCACAGAGAGGCCTGTGTTCCAGGAGTAGAAACATTATAGGCTGATTATGCTACGACTGCACTTTATTCCTGAAGGTATAGGTAGATGCACATGGACATGGACTGTTACTGCCATGAGAATTTTGTAATGGAAGACTACCTTTACCGTACTTTGCCCTACCTGGGGATCGCACCCAGTAGGTACGGTCGTAATAATTTTAGTATGTTCAGTAACCGCCATATTTGATTGGGATAGGCATTTTTTTTTTTTTGTTTACTGAAATGTTGCCATTTTAACTTAGGGCCTTATCACACTGACGATTTGCGAGTGAGTTTAAAGCGAGGCGAGTGCGCAACGAACTCGCAGCGAGTTTGCAACGAACGCACGCCGAACACGCCTCGAAGACGTGGCGGGCGCGCGTGCTGTCCGCGTTTTAAACACTCCAACCGCGTGTACAAAAAGGCGTTGACGGTACTATTCGGAGCGAGTTCACCGCGAGCGAGCGGCGAACTCGCTGCGCACTCGCCTCGCTTGCAAATCGCTAGTGTGATAAGGCCATTATGTATTTTGAGATTCTAAAGGAGATATCCGCTTTTTTATGGACGTTGGTTTTTTATTCCGAGTAAAATCTAACCAGCATCAATCGACACCTAAATAAAAGCGACAAAATAGATGTATTCTGTGATCCCATTTCATCGTATTTCATAATACATAGACAAATAATCTGATTTTAATAACGTTTTGTTTTTGTTTACTCATAAATCAAACCATTGATTGACAGTAATGACAGTACCATGTGTAAATTTTGACAAGTTTACCATTTTTTACGGTGCGTTCACGATATTAACATAGTTAATTAGAAAGGTTTGTTCGTTTTAGGAGTAAATTCACACTAAAATAAAAATAATCTATTTTCCTCAAAATTGGAGGTCTTTAAAAATGTATGATATAGATAGAACCACGACTTTTTGCGATGTCTATCGAAATATATTATCCTTATCCTGGTTAGAATTATTATTGAATAATAAAAAACCATTTTCGGACATGTCCTTTGTAGTTAAACGTTTGTAACCAAGTGCAGAAGATGACTTTAATATCATACATTTTCTTACAATTTTCATATTTTGTCTGTAAAATTTAAAAACCAAACAATCAAGTCAAAATCAACAAGTTGTGTCAATTTATTCTGTGTACTAAACTATAACAACACTTGCTGTGTTTTCCCTCTACATGCCTATATGTTGTAAATAATAATTGCTCCGTTTATCTAAACAACGGAAATCGGAAACTACTAGTATGTAGATAATAGAGACGTTTAACTTCCGACTTCCGTATGGATAGGTCAAACGGCACGGTTGGCGCAGTGGTTAAGCGATTGACTGCTGCACTGCGTGTCGCGGGTTCGATTCCCGCACGGAACAAATATTTGTATGATCTACAAGTAGTTGTTCCGGGTCTGGCTGTTTGTGTATGTGAGTTTAAATGTTTGCAAACGCACCCACGATACAGGAGAAATTCCTAGTGTGGGGCAACGTTTAAAAAAAAAAAAAAAAAGAAAAAAAAAAGTAACATTTCCCCTTAAATAAAATTACAAACCTGAAGTTTTTAGTTTAAGGGAAAATGCTACTTTGACCTTAGATATGATATTAGATTTATTTATTCTTCAGAAAACTAACAGAATATATTATAAGGGGTGGCAATTTAGTCACTTTTCATACATTCATGGAAATTGCCTGTCTATTGTAAAGATTTTTTCTCTCTTTTTTATATTCATTAGGTATACCAATTACAGGTTGATATAACAGTTAGGTACACCAATTACAGGCTGATATAATAATTAGGTACACCAATTACAGGCTGATTTATATCAGCCTGTAATTGGTGTACCTAATAGTTACGTACACCAATTACAGGCTGATATAATAGTTAGGTACACCAATTACAGGTTAATATAATCGTTACGTACACCAATTACAGGCTGATATAATAGTTAGGTACACCAATTACAGGTTAATATAATCGTTACGTACACCAATTACAGGCTGATATAATAGTTAGGTACACCAATTACAGGTTAATATAATCGTTACGTACACCAATTACAGGCTGATATAATAGTTAGGTACACCAATTACAGGTTAATATAATCGTTACGTACACCAATTACAGGCTGATATGGTTGCCGAAACTCGGTAGAAGGAGCGTTTATTTATTTATTCACTGATCAAGCATACCAACGACATATTTACAAAGATAGTAACAATAGGTAATCACGAGTCTTCAATACTGTGTAAATACATCACTTATAGGCATGCACAACAACATTATCATAAAAATATGAAAAACTCTTCAATAAAAAATTCAATCATCACAATATATTTGCATTAAAAATTTGATACATAATAACATTACTAAATAAGATTATAAAATTTAGTTAAATTGAAAATAATACATTTCGCCACATTCCATGGGAGCAATAGATACAACTATACAAAATCACAATAAAATATTCACACAAGAAAACTAAATATGGAATAAATCAAAATAAAGGTAAGTATTTAAAAAGCGTGATAAAAGATACAAAAAAGAAAAAGAAAGATAGGGATGGGCGTCCCACAGAAGATCGCGGGTAGGGCTTCCATTACGTAATTACGTAATTACGCAATTACGTAATTACGGACAGATTTTAGAAATCTCACAAATACGTAACTGAAGAGCTGCAGTCCGTAATAACGTAACTATAGGATAATATTAATTAATTTAGGTACCCATTTATTTAGTTCTATAGTTTCTGCCTACTCCATGGGAAAAAGGCATGGGTTTATCTGTGTATTTACAATTTACCTTAATTTAGTTAACCTACGACTTACATTATGACAACACCAAAACCCTTTCTGTGGGTATCCCCCGAATTCCCGGGGTTTATTTTATAACTTCCAATTTGAGTCCGCAAGATTTAATTTCTTAGTCGTACAGAATAGAGTTCATTGTTGACCAATCGGGAAACGAAGGGAATCCCCGTTGGTTGTGGATAGTTCGGTACGTAACACAATCAAAGTTTATAAGTGTTTCGCAAGTATTTGATCTACCTCGTAGATAATAAAGTTTAATATTGTGGATTGAGCAAGCTAAGGGAACTCCCTACATTTTTCTTTACTTTCGTGAATTTAGAAACAATCTCAATACTCGGTACTCAGTCGTCTTACGTACACCTGCGAGATACTGTCCTGCCTGGTCTAAGCTTATTTTATTGACTTTTGTGATTTTGTGTATGTGCCGCAAAGTTTGACGCTTGGTTTTCAGAAGCTTTTCATTACAAGTTTCTAAGTAGATATCACCATACGCGAGTAGAGATACTTCAACGAAAATGTAAGTACCTATTTTAACATTACTTTACTTGTCTACTTACTTTGTTTCTAGGGTATTGTGTGAGAGTTTATACATATAATTTAGTAGTTGATTTTATATTGTTGACGGCACGGTTGGCGCAGTAGTTGAGTGATTGGCTGCTGCGCTGCGGGTCACGGGTTCGATTCCCGTACGGAACAAATATTTGTATGACCTACAGATAGGTGTTCCGGGTCTGGGTGTCTTGTGTATGTTAGTTTACATGATTGTGAGTGCACCCACGATACAGCAGTAATTCCTAGTGTGGTGCGACGTATAAAAAAAAAAAAAATATGTGCGATTTTATTTTATTGTTGCTTGTTAGATGTCTGTGCAAATAGACATTGATTATGAGTTCACGGTACGTATGTAAATGTATCCCGTTTTAAGTGTAGTGCCTAACTATAGATGCTATTTATATGTATTACCTAACTATTAAATTATGAAATATTTATATATTGTTTTAGGTCTGCAGTAAAGAAGACTATTTATAAGGAGTTTTTGAACAAACGCACACAATCAGCTATATGGGAACACTTTTTGAGGGCTGAAAATGGGCAAAGTGTCCAATGTAAACATTGTCAAAAATTTTTGAAGACTCCTGGTGGTGCTACTGGAGCACTACATACACATATGCGTGCTAAACATATTGGCGAGATGTCACAAGAGCAAGATGCGCAAAGGGCAAGTACTTCATCGTGCTTTCAAGCAAGAAAAAGTTTAGAACCTCCATCGAAGAAAACTAAACTAACGGATTACATTTCCACTGAGTATTCCTTGGACGTTATAGTGACTAGAATGGCAGCATTGGATGGCATCCCATTAAGCAAATTTTGTACTTCTGAAGATCTAAGGTATGTTTTCAAAAAATCTGGCTATGATCTACCGAAATCTCCTTCAACTATTACCAAAATTGTCCTGGAACAGAGTTGTGCCATAAAAAAACAATTAATAAATCAGTTTAAAGATATGAAGTCCCAAAAAAAACGGTTTACTATAACGTTTGATGAATGGACCTCTACCCGGAACCGGAGGTATATGAATATAAATATTCATAATAAAGACCTAGAACCAGCTAAATATACAAATTTAGGACTAGTAAGGATAAAGGGTTCAATGCCAGCTCACGTTGGAACTGTACTGTTAGAAAATCATCTAAATGACTTTTATTTGAAACTTGAAGATATAATTGCATTCACAACGGACGGAGCCAGTGTTATGGTTAAAATGGGCAAAAATTTTGATGGTCACCATCAGTTGTGTTTTGCTCACGGAATACAACTTGCAGTGCTGGACGTATTATATAAGACACGGAAAAGTACAACTACTGAACCAGAACTAGAAGATGAAGCTTCAGATACTGACACTGAAGAAATTGAAGAAAACGATGGCGGACTTTTCATAGAAGTACCTAGAGTTCTAGAACCAGAGTTTCTGTACAAAGATATTATAGTAAAAGTAAGAAAACTTGTTAAATCATTCAAAAAATCACCACTGAAGACCGATTTGTTGCAAAAATATTCTTTACAAGAGCATGGTAAAAGCCTCGATCTTATACTAGACTGCAAAACGCGATGGAACAGCTTATCAGATATGGTTGGACGATTTCTGAAATTGAAATCAAGTTTATTTAAGGCTTTATTAGACTTAAAATCAAATATAAGTTTCACAGACACAGAAATACAAGATCTACATAACATTCATCATAGTTTAGATATAATAAAAACTACAGTGATGGCATTGTGTCGCCGTGACTCGAATTTGTTAGCAGCAGATGCTGCGCTTCAGTTTATGTTAAATAAGCTTGATGCTCAGTCCAATGGGCTCAGTGCTGTATCCCTTAGAAAAAGAATAAAAGAAAGGCGAACAAATGTGTCTGGTGTCTTGCAGTATTTGCATAATAATGAAGAATATTATAAAACCGAAGAAACAGAAACTTTTACAAAACCGACGTCGGATTATATTAGAACATATGTTGCAAACTTATTAGAAAGGCTCAAATTTACACCGCCTACAAGTACACAAATGAGTTTAGATTCCGAAGCAGATGACAATGATGCTAATGATGGTTGTGGCGACGAGTTGACTGTTGCACAGCAACTAGAAAAAGAAATACAGAAAACTATGTCTACAGTAAACAAATCTGGAGTAAACACAGATCTTGAATCCATCATCAGAGTTGAAATGTGTATCTACGATAGCACTGGCGGCGGTCGTGAAGTTTTCCTAACAGCAGCTTATAATTATTTACTATGTATAATGCCTACTAGTGTTGAAGCAGAACGGGCATTTTCTTCTGCCGGCTATCTTTGTTCTAAACTAAGAAGTTCCCTTGGTGACAGAACATTGCATTCGTTATCATTTATGAGATCATATTATCAAGAACAAAGATTGGAAAAATAACCATATTTTATAGTGTTTCTTACTTTTAAACCATTTGTGCGTGGTACATGTTTTGTTTGAATTGTTGATTGAGTTTAGTCAAAATCAAAATCGTCAATCAAATCAAAATATTACATTTTGATTTGATTGACGATTTTGATTTTGAGTTTAATTTTAAAATTATCATTTTAATCTGTAATTTACTTTTAATTCCTTAATATTATAATTTTTTTCATTTGAAGTTGTTTGATTTTTTACTTCTAAAATACGTAATAAGCCCAGAATTTATCGTGCTTTAAAAAATCAAAACAGTTAAGTACGTAATTACGTAGTTACGTAATTGAAGCATCAAAATGCGTAACTAGTTACGTAATTAGCAAATCCGTAATTTTGGAAGCAATTCGCGGGAAATACCTGAATGAGTCTCGGAAGCATGGCACAAGAGGAAGGTGGCCTATGCTCAGCAGTGCAGAGCATTAATTTTATTTATTTATTATTTATTACATTTGGGAAAACAAACAGTATTATATTAAGCATAAACAATGTTGTCATAAAATTAAACTTAACAAATAAACTACCCACAACATGTTCCGCAGATTACTATATTATATAATAAAAACATGCTGTTAGCAAACGTTAACTGTAGCATGGCTAACTTAATGAAAAATAAGCTTAAAAAAAAAAAGATAAACAAATATTCTATAAAAGATGTAACAAAAAAAAAAATGCGTGATGTGTCTTACAGGTCCCTAGCCTATTAATAATGATACCTACATTGTGTAAAGCCATGGAGCCTACTGCCGATCCTTTAGAAGATGGTTGGAAGTTTTGATATTTTGATTGGATGGTTGGTTTGATTTGTTTAATGATAAGTTTAACTCGCACACAGACTTTTTATTTGTAAAAAAATTGTAAAATCATCTTCTCTGACAATATTTGTAAATACGAGTATGTGAGCATCATGTATCTAACACATAATTTATCCGTCATTGCTTCATTTTTTATTGTTATTACCTGTTGTGGTATAGTAATTTTATTCAGGGTACATCGTCTTCACATGTAATGATATAATTGATGTATACCAAGTATTGTAAAACAGTTTACGTTACACCTGGCCATAATGTGAGTTTTACCGCACGCTACGCGTACGGCAAAACTCGCATTATGGCCAGGTGAAGACGTAAAATTGTGTACTCACCACGGACCCTCTATCGCATATTTACAACCCTCGCCTGCGGCTCGGGTCACAAATACCTGCGATTTCGGGCTTTCTTTCTTTTACAGCCCTTGGTAAGTAATGTACTATTAAAAGAGTAACGGTGGAGTTTCTTGCCCATTCTTCTCCATGCGAAACTACGTTTTGCAAGGGGCAACTAGAATTAATTTTATTTCATTTTCATGATCAAAAGTGAAATTTATGTGCCTATTTCAAATAAATGCTTTGACTTTAACTTTTGACTTTGACAGTGGATGGAACGATTAAAAGTTAAATAATATTGCCCTTAATTTTTCAACTTTTATGCATATTACGAGAGAGATAATTATAGTGATTCTGGTCGACTAGTGTCGTGATGCATTAGTACCGTTTAGTGTGCAGCTTAGTGACCGCAACGATGTAATGTGTAATGATCCCCGGAGAGCGTGTAGTAACAGTAGTAACAGTTTGCTGGTCCACCGCCCGTGAATAGGTACTAGTGTAATGTGTTCCGCGCAGCTGACGATGACAACTTTATTTTATATTTTATTTCACACTTCCGTTATTGAATATGAGTGTAGATGTTTCTTTGTGGATAGTAGAGATGGTTCTGTCCAAGTGTAAAGCTTTAACTCTTCGGCTATTGGGCGAAAACAATTACAATCAGGTTCGAAATTAAATGAAATTGTGTATTCTGTAAATAGGATATAGGAATCTAAATAAGCTAGATGGAGTCGACATTTTCTATATGATTACCCCTGAGAAGAAATGGCGAAACAAACTCAGGGGTCAAAGTGTCTTTAAAAGTACAGACATAATCTTGGTCAGATCATGTGAGGACCCTGTAGATCCGTGTCTAAAATGGTCTTTTGACGAAAGAACCATACAAAAATGAAACTGTCCAGTCAGTGCAAGCATTTTGTCAGTAGTCAGTCAGTAATAATTTACAAAATAAAGGGTTTTTACAAATGTTACTTAAATAATTGTATATAATTTATAAAACAATAATTATAATTTTAAATTCAATTTATTTATTTATTAAAACTTTATGCACAAGTAAAAACTGTACAAAGGCGGATTTAATGCCTTGGGCATTTTCTACCAGTCTACCTTAGGGTGATGCAGAGATAATACATAGTAGGTGCAATAACAGAAAACAATTTAGAAGAATTTATAACTAAGATACAAGAATAAATATGTACATATATACATACAAACAACAAAAAAAAAATGTTATGAGAGTTAAACAATAAAACCTACAACAACTTAATTCTGAGACGAATCTGCCAACTTCTTGTGTATGTGTTCTCGAACTTTCACTTTAAATGTGAACTGATTGGTTACCGTCCTGATATTCTGAGGGAGCGCATTCCAAAGGAAAACCGTCTGGACATAGAAATAAGACTTTATAAAACCAGAGCGATGAGAAGGACAACGAAGATGACGATAACCAAATCAATCAATCAATCAATTCTGTATTAATAAAACAGTATAACCTACTAACTACTTAACAAATAATATAACTTATCACATTAAACAGCCAGTGTTCTTCCTTCTCTCGTGGTCCATAATTTTATTGTAACTAGTATAAATATTTCCCTACCAACTTTAAACATTATGGTACGCAATAAAGAATTGAGAATTGAATTGAGAATGGAAATCTAGGACCTTTAGCTCAACATTTACACTTACACCTTCTAGACTAGACCAACGAGAGTAATACAATACATGAAGTATTGTTATAAAAAGATAAACAAAACTGATAACGAGCGAAACAAGCAAGGTAGACAAAACAAGAGGGAAACCAAACCCCTGATTTAGAATTAGCTACCTACCGACTCACAATCGCTTATCAGAGCAGCAAGCGAAGCGTTTTGATAATGTTTTGATCAATCAGTGTCTTTTGTCCTAGCCAGACGAAAGACTGACGGACGGTCGGTATGACGTCACGATTTCACGAATACCGGACCAAGTGTTAACGATCATACGGTTATGCCGGTCGTAACGTTATGGTTACAGCTAATACCAATGTTTCATTGCCTATAACTTTCGTGTAAAGTTATTTAGAATTAGTGAATGTGGGCAGAATTGTTCTAGTTTCACTCGGTCTCTATTAACGTAAATCTAGGCTTTTGAGTCGAGTCGAGTCATTATGATTATATGAATTGATACGATGCTGTGTAGGCTTTAGGTAGCCTTATTAATCCTAATGTAAGCTTCGGGATTAAATGCATCAAATTTATATGTATAGTTAATATATTAATATATTATAGTTATTATCATCATATGCAATATGAAATAAAATCGATCCATTTGTGTTGATCCGTTTCTACAGGTGAGTATACACTAGAGCGTTTTCTCGAGCATTTCCATTACGTAACGTTCTCAGTCTCACACATTGTACAATACAAGCAAAAGCTCAATTAAAAAAAGCATTTCCGTGTAATGTAACGTTCCTGCGAATGCTCGGCACAGTGTTCGACCTAATGTTCACAGCGAATGACCAAACATAACATTACAACCTGTAACATATCTTTCTATTTTGCGTTTAATCTTCGTTGAAATGTCGGATCTGAAGGCTCGATGAAAGGTACACATACTCGCTCATTTGTTTGCAAAATCAAGTTGTAACAAAGCATCGAGCGTCGTATTCATTGTTCGATTCCTGAAAAGATGACACATTAGAGCGGCTCGATGTTTTGTTACAAGCAAATGCTCTAGTCTATACTCACCTTACGATGAATTTGAATCAATGGGGTAATTGCGTACACACTTAATAATAATAATAGTGCTCGATTCCGAATTTAGACACAGGTGCACTCTGTTTTCCCTCACTCTCATAGTCCGATGGGACGGCAATCCAACACGACCAGAGAGAGATCAGGCGCAGGACCAAAAGCTTAACATGCTTTCCGAGGCACGAGGGTATCACACCGCCAACTTCTAAAATCCGGGCTGTTACTAAGAAATTCCTAAACCCAACAACAATTTACCCGACCCGTGAGTCGAATCCAGGATCACACGCTCAGCACTCACCACGACACCAATGGACCAACACTTACAATGGCAATGCCTTTAATTTTGACAGTTCAACAATATTCATTGCGCTATTTACGTTATCTTCTTCTTCTTGGCTTCGCTCTTGACACGATGGTGGTCACGATGAGTTTTGTCCAATCGCAGGTGTAGTAGTAGCTCGCCTCACGGTCTCCCTTCATCTGGTTCTGTTAGATGACAGTCTGGCGTATTCAACAGGGCCTCCAACCGCGGATTTAATTTGATCGGTCCACCTAATCAGTGACCTCCCGCGTGGACTTCTACTCTACCCTGCACCACTAGACGCTCTGTGGAGTCATTATTCCGCTTCGTGTCATGACCAAAAACTTCAGTATTCGAGACTGTACTAGTGCTGATAGACGCTGTTTGATGCCGAGCTCTTGGAGTATGGACACGTTTGTGCGGAATTCTGTCCACGAGATCCCAAGCATTCTTCTCCAGCACCACATTTCTAGAGCATCTTCTTTTCCAGTTCTCGTAATATCCACGTCTTAGCTGCGTACAGGAATATGCAATGGGGAATACGAGTGTGCGGACGAGCCTGATTTTGATGGCTTTAGTAATGTTGCGATTCCTCAATTTTTTTTAGCTTGTCCATTGTTCCTTAGTATTTATGTTATAGAGCAGACGAATGTTTCAAACAAATTGCTATGGATTAGCAATTTTCTTCAAAATCTATCGTACTGTGATTGAAAGGTGTGGTAAGTATGCAATTAGGGTGCAAATATGCATCCGAATAGTTATGGAATCTCGGAATCCCGGGTTTTTTTTACGTTAAATTATTCCAAGTCGCTTCCATATTATGCATTCGATTAGTTATGTAATTTTTTTTGATGATTTCTGAAAAAGTGTGCTATTTAGAGATATCGATTTTTCCTGTAATCTTTACATAAATTTCTATCACATAGAATAATTTCAGAGTTTTATCTATGCAAACTTCGGAGATAAGGGGGAAGGGAACCGTATTTTTTTTAACATTTTTCGTTAAAAGTCGAAAACAATGCGGCCTAAAAAAATTGTTTGAGAATGTGCAAATAGCGCTCTTTCATTATGATACCCCACTTCGATTTTTTAGTTTTTGGAGTTTCTTGCCCGTTCTTCACCATAGGTACCTACTACGCTTTGGAATGGGCATGTAGTTTAATTTTTCTTGCTGACTGACTCCTTGACAATTCAAAAGTGCCTGTAAATTGTTTAATTGAAATAAATGATTTACGTTTGAGTTTTTTTTTTTGAGTTAAGACCCACGTTCAGTCCCAGTTTACAAAAAAAATCTTTCTTGCTTATTTGCAAAATAGTTGGGCAAACGTCATCTTAAACTATTCCAAATTTAAAGTTGACAGCATTAGTACTTCTTGAGATATACAGCTGTGACAGACCAGTCGCACCAGAAGGGTTCCTTTTTACCATTTTGGTACGGAACACTAAAAATGTATGCACAGCGCGTAAACAAAATAACATTTTATTTGCTGCGTTATTTTGAGTGCTTGACAGTTGCGGTCGCCGTTCCTGACGCTTTTGTTGATCGCAAGCGCGGATCACTACCAAGAGCTTATTATCAGTCTGTGATCTCTTGTCATATTCCTAACTGTATCCATACTAATATTATAAATGTGAAAGTAACTCTGTCTGTCTGTCCGTCTGTCCGTCTGTCTGTCTGTCTGTATGTTACGTTTTCACGCCTAAACCGCTGAACCGATCGTCATGAAATTTGGCAGAGATATAGCCTGGGATATGGAGAAGGATATAGGCTACTATTTTACACGATAACCGACATCCATGGGGAGCCGCGGGAAAAAGCTAGTCTAACATAAATTACCTGTACAAATGAAGATGCATACTAATGAAGAAATCGCGCAAATAAAGAACCTTTTTAATCCGATGACAGTAGCAGTTTATGTTGTAAGACCCTCCTGAAAGATGAACAGAAGCTGTACATTTGACCGCAGTGACGTATTCATAGACTCGTTGTTAAAACTTAGTGTTCTACATCGCTAAATGCAGTCAGACTAAAGACTCCACGACCTCATTCCACCGGCCCCCTTCTACCATCGGACATCTAGACGCACTGCAAGTTACCACCCCTACCTAGTTGATATTCCACCAACTCGCACTAAGCGTTTTCAAACGTCTTTTATAATGCGCACAGCAAAGGAGAAGAACTCTCTGCCTGCGTTTGTGTTTCCGAACGCATACAACCCCAATCTATTCAAAGTGAGAGTGAACAGGCTTCTTCTGGGTAAGCTCACTCCATCGTAGACTTTGTCTCTGTCACCCAGACCTAGACTAAAGTCAAGAGCAAACCCATAGTAAAATAAAAAAATATATAAAAAGGACGCTCTAAGTAAAACAAGATACCGAAAGTGGAAGGCCTGCCTTCAAGTTAAATGGAGCTTTGATAATGAAGAATCATAAAAAAATCAAGCAGGGGTTTTAAGTTCTTTCGTTATGGTAGAGGTCAATGCCCTTGACACGTGTCTCACCCTCCGTTACAGGAACAGGAATCACACCGTGAAGATAACATAGATACTCATAGATAAGTATGTAGTAGATATTCAATAGATACCTAAAATTATTACTTATGGCTATATTTTAACCTATTCAAAAGAAATATAGACCCAAAGTATTCGTTGTTTTTTTTCTTCTGAATTGGGGATTCAGAAATAACTACGAAAATTTTAAACAAAAATAACAGATTTTTAACATTAATAACATTTACTGTTATAATTTAAATTAGGTTAGAAGTTTAATTTTGTTAAATTATACAGTGTAAGCAAAATATTCAATATAGGGTCGACTTGGCGCAGCAGTTGTGGCCCAAATTAACATATTATGACCCATGTCGTACGGCGCCTATCTTTGCCGCCATTTGTAAACAAGATTATACCTTAAAGGGTCCAGGAGTTATGAAAGGAGGCCAACAACGAACATTACTGCTTGCTTATTGGTAACTTTTTGGGTTTCGTCTCTGTTCTATTGTATAGAATCAAGTTCTTCTAAATGAACAGAAAAATGTGCTGGGGAGTTCGTTGCGCAACTTCTTCGCAGTTAAAGCACTAGGAAGTGGTGAAGGGTGAGCGTTCTGGAGGGCTGTCTTATGTAATTTAAAAGGTCAAAAAGTGCTTATTCTCAACCTAATTTGAATACTTTTGATTTTTGCCTTACATAGCACGCAACTTATACAGCGCTACAGGACTTTTTAGGATATATAGACGGATTCAAAAGAAACCGGTACCGATTTCATCTCGAACGACTGGTACTGGACCGTTTTTAAATTCGGGAAAGTTTAATTGGATGGACCATTAGAAAATTGCAGCTTGGTTTTGTACCCAGAACATAGCGACAGGCATGAGACTTGTTCCTTTACTTTTTTTTTTTTTTTTAAATGGCAACTCAGAATGTAACCACGAGGGGCTCGGACTCTTTAACCGGTCTATCCTGTGGTGCCTTAAGCTCCTAACGGATTTTAAGGCCTCCAGCCAGGGCGTAAAAACTATAAACTAAACGACTGCTGCTCGCTAAGGGCACCCCCTGTGGGGTACGAGCCTCGGCTTAGGGCAGCTGAGTCGGAGGGAGGGTGGCAACGGACCGACGGTGGCTGGATAAAATCAGTGTTTTGATTATTATCGTGGGGGGTTTGGATTACATGCTGCTCAGCTAAAACGCGTGCTGGCGCTTCACTTACAGTCAAGGGTCGGGGAACTTGTTCCGTCTTAAACGCGGTATAAAAGCTCATATCGCGTCACATAGGTCGTCTTACACAAAGTGCTTAAGAGGTGATGCATCTAAGGATGAATAAATGAAGACTGTGTTAAGTCTTTGAAATTTTAAAAGACATCATTCATGTCCAAATTTTTAACCAAAACCCTGGGGATAGTTTTAAAAGAACAACACTAATTTGGTCCTTGACGTGTTCAAGCTACATAAATCCAACAACACTACAGAACACAAATCGTACGTACTAGCCAATGATAAAATCACTGTTGCTAGTTGTCGTTTCCTCCAATTTGATTCATTATTTGCTGTCTGTCAAATAAAAGGGAGAGCCCTAGAGGAGTCGAGTAAATGCAAATAATTCAGTCCCAAGTTCTCAAGATGAACTAAAATATAAGAGTAAATAATTGATTTATTAACAGATATGACAAATTTATGTAATTTTAAGTTAGTGTAACCAGTAAATAATATGATTTTAATCGTAGTATCATTTTAGATATTCGTTTAAAAAAATATAATATGAATATTCTCAGGAAAATTCGCTAAGCAACGAAATACTCCAATAAATTCCTAAGATGTAATCTCAATCCTAACATTATAATGCCTGGGTAATCCTTCAGAACTTTTGAAGTGATACTTCGTCTGACTGAAGCAGGACTAACAGACAACAATGTCGATTTGCTCTTAATAACTCTGAACATAATTACTACTGATTGCGACCTAAACGCGTAACAATCACATCAACCCATTCGCTGCCCAGCACCCAGCATATATGTCAAAAAAGTAATTCGTTCGTGTGCCTACAACCCGTATTCGAGCAGTCGCTATAGATGACTTCTGTTCATGCCCAGGACCCGACTAGCGACACCAAATCTAAGTATGTAAATTTGCCAAACAATTTATGGCTTACAAGAAAAAAATATTTTTGAACAGGGCAGCAAATGCGTAAAGCAATTGTTTCGATTTGAGTGGTATACATAACAAATGCGTTTTTAGTGAAACCCAAATTAGTTTTCCATGTATCGCAGGACATCGAATTTTATTTAGACTACTTTTAATTTTATCACTAACCGTATTATTATTAGGTAGGTACTAGCTTTTGCCCACGGGTCCGCCCGCGTAGATGTCGGTTATCGCGTAAAAAAGTAACCTATGTCCTTCTCCATACCCCAGGCTATATCTCTGCCAAATTTCGTGACGATCAGTTCAGCTGATTAGACGTGAAAACGTAACATACAGACAGACAGACCGACAGACAGAGTTACTTTCACATTTATAATATTAGTATGGAGTCTGGATAAGAGGAGACACCCTACAAGTTGTTTGCTAACTAAATACTTATTAGGTATCTATTTGTACCATATTGAAAAATTTGTATCTGGTTTTTTCCTTATGACTATAACCACATTTGATTGTATCTTATTAAATAGATTTTATTCTTTATTTAAATTAGGCCTACGCAAATTCTTTTCCTTTTTAATCGAAGCAGCGAAGTCTTCTAAATATTGATTTAAGTAAATGTTACTGAAATAGCTACACAAAGAAAGCGAATCATTTGAATAGACGAAACATAATACAACAAATGGAGAAATATATTTCTAGTTATCATTTTTGCTTTTAACAACAGCGATGGGAAGTTTTAATTAAACTAATTAAAAGTTATCTTGGTAGTTAGATTGTTACGTAAATATGTACCTACCTACCTATGGTAGACGTACAGCGATTTCCATTTTATGTAAAAACAAACCATTTATTTTGTGTGTACTAATAATAAATCTTTAAGTGGCATATGGGAACGTCTAATTAGTCCGCAGACACAGACAAAAAACGTCAGAGGGTACATCGCTAAATAACCTTCAGACTTTGTCTATGTTTGTTATTTGGAAAATTAAGGTATAATTCGTGTTTCCATACCGCACATGCGTTTTAAAAACATGTATTGGTTGATTCGACGGGATTTCCTTTTTTTTTTTTTTGATTCTCCATAAAAACTTAAAAACTCAACATAAATGCTTATTATTTGATTTTTTCCTCAAATATTTTTCTGTTAATTTTAAACAGTGGCGACAAAAAAAGTGGATTTTGCGGAACATATGTTTTGTTATTTTGGGAGGGCTTGACCAAAGCTATCACCACCTACAGTATGTCAGTCGATTTCTGGACACTCTGTATAAGAAATGACGACCTCCACCGTGACCTAAAAATAGAACCCGTCACCAACATAATCCAAAATTTGCTGAGGCCCATGAACACCAACTCCGCCGACATATGAGGCAATTCAGCTGTTAGACCAAACATATAGACTAAAACGAACAAAACCTTTTAGTGTAGTGTAAAAATAATAGTGACAATGACATACATATATATAACACGTGCACAAAGTGTTTATATTATTATATCAGACTCCAAGAAAGTGCAAGTGTGTAAGTACAATCAACACTTTTCTATGTTTTAAAATAATTATCACTGGTTTTTACCTTGGCCAGAGGCAGCATTGCCATACAACGTGGCCATGCTGTCAGTCTCTTGGGTACATTACCAGTTAATAGCCATGCGGAGGAATTTTTCGACGCCATAATGTTGTTAACCTTTTGACCGCCACAGTCATGTATAGATGACAAACCAAAATGTGCCCAGCACGCCACGGTCACGACTACATGACAGACTTTTATACGCAAATCTGTAAATAAAGCTCATAAAACAGCATTGTTTTTTTATTATCTTTGTTCCTTGACTCATCCTCATTTATATTAAGTGAACTTCTTTCTTTATATTTCATCTATATTGACATAAAATGACAAAAACTCGAAAGGGTGAATTCGTATCTTGGCGCCGAGGGTACATTTTTGCTTTTTTGACGTGGCGGTCAAAAGGTCAATACTTTTGTTTATTATATTTAGGTTATTATATTTTTACTATCATGTACAAAATGAAGTTTGATTAAAATTGCGTAATTAGTCTTATAGGCTAGACTGTAATTAATTATTAAGAACCAGGTTTTAATAAAGGATTTAAAAAAAACGTGATTCCAAATGTAAACAGGCTATGACTACGTATATGTTATATGTATTTATAGAATTTTACCTTGTGGATCCTTGTCTACTTCTCCTATCTTCCTACTAATCTCTGAAATGGGGGAAGGATACATGAAATGTCCCCATAAATACTATCCCCTTCCCTATAGGGCCCACTATCAATCAATTGGTGTTTGTGATGGAATAACAGCAATATTACAAATTAAACAGATGTGCTGGATTATCATGTTCCTAGTCATTGCTCATCAGCGAAATGTATGAAACGCAAATACCTATGTACGTGCAATATTAGTGTGTGGTCCGACCGTACTGCTGTCATTAGCCGTTCATTATCAACCATATTAAAAATGTAAGCAGTGAAACATGACCCTTATATTGCGCTTTCATACGTATTCAATTGTAATGCTGCCAGTCTTCTAGGCACGTTTCTGGATGACAGCGATGCGGACGAGTACTTCGATGCCTATTTAGTGTCTTTTTGTTTTTCTTTGTATTTTTGTTTTTTTTTTTTTTGTTTTTATATATTTAGTTTATTAGTCTTTTAATTTAGTACCTAGTGTAAATAGTTGCGACATATATTGTATAAGTACCCTTATATTGCGCTTTCATACGTATTCAATTGTAATATTTGTAATGCTGCCAGTCTTCTGGGCACGTTTCTGGATGACAGCGATGCGGACGAGTTCTTCGATGCCTATTAAGTGTATTTTTGTTTTTGTTAGTATTTTGTTTTGTTTTTATATATTTAGTTTGTTAGTCTTTTAATTTAGTACCTAGTATAAATAGTTAGTTGCAACATATACTGTATACCCTTATATTGCGCTTTCATACGTATTCAATTGTAATGCTGCCAGTCTTCTAGGCACGTTTTTGGATGACAGCGATGCGGACGAGTACTTCGATGCCTATTAAGTGTATTTTTGTTTTTCTTTGTATTTTTTTGTTTGTTTTTATATATTTAGTTTGTTAGTCTTTTAATTTAGTACCTAGTGTAAATAGTTAGTTGCCACATATATTGTATATTCTGTAAATAAATCTGTCATATATCATTGTAACACTATAAAGTCGTATTATAACTATGCATCTCGTGGAATACCATAGAGGTACCGTGTGGTGCCGGACGTAAAGAATAGCACCGTCCTTTTTCCTCCCATGGGTGTCGTAAAAGGCGACTAAGGGACTTCCTAGAGAATGGGCAGCAGCGTTCTCCATGCATTTTTAACACCATACTGCGATCGCCAACCGGCCTGCCAAGCGTGGCGATTATGGCAAACCACCCCAATTGGGGGAGGCTTATGTCCAGCAGTGGACGTCTTTCGGCTGAAATGATGATGATGATCTCTTGGAATAAATGACGCGCACGCGGTACCTTTGGATCAGTACCTCCGGAGTTACCCACCGCTAGTCTAGTTCCTAAGTCAGTTCTCTTCGAGCCTCGGAATCTAAAGGTTGTCTTCAAGAAGTCTCAAGTTTCCTAATTAAGTAGTTTGTTAAATATTACTATATACCAAGTTTGTTTGTAAGTTTTGTTTTGCCAGTTAGGGGCGGGTTATTTGACTAGGTGTTTGACTGTAACTTTTATTATAATGTAAATAATGTATGACTAAATCAATAAATGTGACATAAATAGCCTATTTTTTAGTTTGTATGTGTGCAAGAATATAAATACAGAAATGGTCCTACTGAAAAGGTATTTCATTACAATCGTATCTTTTGACGTGACAACGTCTAATAAATCGATGAACGCCGGCTGCATGCACGAAAATGGATGACTCATTGTCCCGTTACGCTCACTGTCCCGTTACGCTCGTTTGTTATGACGTTGTCACGTTAAACTATCGTCCGTATACCAACTTTATAAACCAATTTTTTTTAATTTAATATTTTGATTTAAAAAAAAACTAACTTCCACACAAAAACTAGAATTTAGGGCCTCTGACTTGGCTTCACATGTTATCGAGAAATCTTTTTCCTTTTATAAAGATAAACTTGTAGGTTTCCAAAGGTTCGATGAAATTATCAGATAGCAAAAGAAATGGCTTTATTAAAAACAGCTTCGTGCCTAAGATGTGTATTATCGTAATCAGCCCGTATCATCGGATGCAGATAACTATGCTAATAAGAGCAGACACTCGATAGACATCGAACCCACATCAAGAGCTCTTATTAGATGCGATTGTATTACAGATATAACTCGGTACGTCCTCCGAGAACATAAGTACCTCTACAGCATGTTTTTCCTCATAATACGTGATTGTTGAACACATGGAAAGTTCCCCTAAAAGGTTTGTTATAGTTATGAATATTGAATGAGTACATAAAGTGGGAGCCATATAAGAACCCTGATTTCTCATGGATAAAGAAAATGTTATTTTATTTTGCTGAAAATATTATATCCGAAACTTGTTTAGTTTGATGTAATCAATCAAATCCGATCGTTCAATTGAAATGTGGAAGTTAAGGCGAGGTTCTTCGAGCGTGCATTTTTGTTCTAGAGGTGGCAGCTGGGCGCGAGTAAATTGTGCCGTGAATTTCATTAATTTTGGGTTGAAAATTATAGTTTACGATATTGACAATGTTAAACCCGACGGACATTACATCAACATAGACGTTTATTTTGATGTGATTTTCAATACATAATGTGGTGTAATATTGAAATAAAATGATTTTAATCTACAAAATAAGGGTATGTTTGGATTTTTTCTATAGAGCGAACTTTATCGAATTGTGTAAAGAGTACCCAACGTACCTACAAAAAGGTCTCAAAAGCAACATATAATTTTTCACGTGCTTAATCACTACCGTTTCTAAATAAATTGACATTAAAATTACATTTCCTAGAGGTTAACTTGAAGAACCTCGCCTTAATAATCTACTTTATGAAAGCATTATACTTATTTTGTGAACAAGAAATATATTTAAATTAACTGAACAAGAACGATATTTAAATTAACTAACAAACTATGAAAATAAAAATATATACTATAAAAAAAAACCGGCCAAGTGCGTGTCGGAACACGCACAATGAAGGGTTCCGTATTTGGAAAGAATTTATCCTAAGAACAAACTTAACACTGTAGTTGGTAAACATAATCTCCCATACATTCCAACTGCAAATGTAACTTTGTACGCACAATATCGAGAGATTTACAATGTTCTTTTAAGACCATAGACTTCTTATATATTTTTCTGTAATCTATAGGTATAGAACTATTTTCTGTATTTTTTTCAAAATTTTAGGTTCAGTAGTTTCGGAGATAAGGGGGGGAAGGGTAAATTTTCGTGTATTTTCACTTATAACTTCAAAACAATTTATTTTAAAATTATAAAAAAAATATATTTGAGACTCTCACAGTAAGCCCTTTCATTTGATATCACACGTCAAGTCACACGGTACAGTTTGCAAAACTTTTTATTTTAATTTTCTTGTTTGCCCCCCAAAACTGACCCCAATATTCTAAATTCATTTATTTACGGTTCACGTCCGTATTTGGGTCACTCAAATTGATATGTATACCAAATTTCAACTTAATCGGTCCATTACATTCGGAGCAAATTGGCTGTGACAGACGGACAGACAGACAGACAGACAGACACACACGAGTGATCCTATAAGGGTTCCGTTTTTTTCCTTTTGAGGTACGGAACCCTAAAAAACAAAGAAATGAAAGCATTTACAACAAATGATTTGATTACGGTAACCAGGCTTAGTTTTACAATACCGGTCGGTACCTATTTCGATTCGATTCCGCACGAAAAGTTTACAAATAAACTTCCCCGTAGACTTTCATATGTTACAAAGGGCAATCGCAATTTGCAATTCACACAATACCCCACAAAGTTGGCGAAGCAATTATAAAGATATCAAAGGTTGATGTAACAGCGGCCTACTTGCACTCGCTGGCTGCATATTGATGACACTGCTTCACTGTAGCCAATCTGTGTTCTATGCATAAGTAATGAAGAAAATATGGAACCTAGAGTCAAGTGAACTATAAAATAAATATTGACATCAGATGTCGTTTACAGGGCGGAGGACCTATTGCCGAACGAATAATGTATTGTTAAGCACACAAAATAACGAATGTCAATATCATATTCTGGGAACGACGACTTGAATAAATATTCTTAAAACGTAAATTGAAGTTTGAAATATTAATAAGCGCAGATACATAGGTATATTTCGTTGTGGGCTATTAAAATAGATGGTACTACAGTGTAGACACAGAGTGGTAGGTCTTACATTCAACTATGTATTCCATATCATGAGTGTTAGACATAAGCAAACAAATAATGATATATTATAAAATAATATTTATTTTAGCTTTGTGTATACATGAGATGTCACGAAGTAAAAAACAAAAGAAGATGTAAAATATTTAAAATTAAGAATAATAATAAAGAAACATAAAAAGAGGTTTTATACCTTCTTGTTGGCTCTAACAATGAGTGTTTTAGAACGATAAATTGGCCCGTGAAAATGTACTGCTGAAAATGGTCATCATGCTCACCGCGCTTGGCACACGCAATGATCTTTGTATTAAAAAAAATATATATATATGTATATATATTTGTACTAAATTTTATATTATGTTACTTAATTTTTATTTCGTTAAGTATCCTGCATTGTTATTATGTCGTGTAACCAAATAACAAGCATCTAGGTACAGAAGGGCCCTAGAGACCTGTAATACAGGTTTTTATATAAACCTACCTCAGGTTCCAGTCTCTCACAAAGTTAGCTCCTTGTTCGTGCACTACTGTCAAAGTTGTTTGTTCATAGCTTGGTGTCGAGAAAATAAACGTTGTATATTATTATTGATGGTAAAGAAACAAGATCAATAATTAAATTATCTTTAAAAAGGTGAAGGTTTCAGAAAAATACGCTTGATAGATTTTGCGTGATTCTCAGTTATTTATCTGCGTTAAATATAACTTTACAAATTAATTTCACCATGTAATTTAAACATAATCTAAAATATTCACATATAAATTTATTAAGAAAATGCTCTAATTTAACATATATTTTATCCAAATAATTAAGGTTTATTAATGTTTGTTTCATAATAACAATGCATCGTATGTATGTAATAATTAGATTATTTTGATGCCAAAGGTTCAATAAAGCAAATACAAAAAAAAAACAACCAAATCACCTTACTCTGACAATAATAATAATCTTAAAAGACCTAAAAATCTTCTAGTGCGCAATGTAAGAATCGCGTGCATTAAAATAATTTAATTATTACATATGTTCATCCGATTCATTTTATTTATGAAACAAACCGTTTATGATAAATAATAATTAGAGATAAAAACAGAGAATTTTGATGACTTTGTGACCTCCAAAATAAAAAAATGAAAGATAATTAGAAAAAACTAATCAGCGCATTTTGAAGACGAGAATGTTCAGCTAATTATGCGCTGATCAGATTTTGAAAATAATTCATTAGTTACCCTAAAGTAGGTGCACAAACATACCTCGAAATGCTGTTGGGCAGAAAGAGCTGTATTCAACGCTTGATTTACCTAACATAATCCACCTCGATGTACTAAAAAAAGTCCCTAGCTATTACTTATATTATGTTTATTTCTGTGCAATAATAATATTTCCTGTTATTTCATTAATTTGTTTAAAAAAAAAATACAAAGTTGCGCAAATAACTCACCGCGAGTGAATTTTGCAAGACTGCAGCCTTAAACGCTACTCGTTTAGACGTGATCTTCAGTATAAAATCATTAAAAGTCGATTATCGTCGCCTTAAGGAGTTTTATGGGTGATTCTTGTGGTTAAAGTTCTATAAAGCCATATTTGTTGCGGTCGGTTAAAAAAAAAAAAAAAAAAAATTCATCAACATACATCCCGACACTGACTAGCAAATTGCAAAAACTTAAGAAAATTTGAATTTCATGGGCTACATTAGCGTATCCCCCTTAAGTAAGATAATAAGACCCAGACAACAAAGAATACTAAGTATTCCGAAAAACTAAAAAATAAATGAGTATACTCTGAAAACCGGATGTGTCATAAATAGAAATCGGATATTCGGATGCATATTCACCTAAAGTTGAGATGTTTGCTATTATGGAAAGCGCTTTTGTATCGAATAAGTCCCGCGGTTCCGGTGTTTTATTTTTTATTTTAACTAACATACACCAGCTCTACTCTTACACCCTACATATACACATATTTGCATAGGGGATTAAAATAATTTTAAATAAATATCTATGCATCTGAATAGTTATGCAATCCAAGAATCCCGGGTTTTTTTAAATAAATTATATTTTAGATGTCGCATCCATACTATACACCCGACTTGTTATGCATTGCCGGTATTCCTGGCGTCAAGGGATATTTTCTTACAAAAAATATATTTTAAGAAGCTACTTCCATACTTTCATAGCTAAAAATTAACTTTAGATAAATATGCATCCGATTATCCGATCTTTAGTCATAAATCTTTATACCTATTTAAACCTATTAGATCAAAAACTACCAATGGACTGCAAACAATTCTATACCAAAAATATGGCTTTCCATAATAATAGCTTTAAACCCTTTACAAAGCACAAGTCCGTTCCTGCATGGAGTATTGCAGCCACCTTTGGGATGGCTCAGCAAAGTACCAACTTGCTGCGCTTGACTCGGTGGAACGCAGAGCTAAGAGGCTCATTGGCGACGTAAAACTGGTGGATGCCAAGCTTCACAGCTTGGCTCATCGCCGCAAGGTTGCCTGCTTGTCGGTCTTCTACAGATTGTACTTCGGAGAGTGTGCCCATGAACTCCACGACCTCATTCCACCGGCCCCCTTCTACCATCGGACATCTAGACGCACTGCAAGTTACCACCCCTACCTAGTTGATATTCCACCAACTCGCACTAAGCGTTTTCAAACGTCTTTTATAATGCGCACAGCAAAGGAGTGGAACTCTCTGCCTGCGTCTGTGTTTCCGAACGCATACAACCCTAATCTATTCAAAGTGAGAGTGAACAGGCTTCTTCTGGATAAGCTCACTCCATCGTAGACTTTGTCTCTGTCATCCAGACCTAGACTAAAGTCAAGGGCAAACTCATAGTAGAATAAAAAAATAATAAAAAATAAAATGTATCGTGAAATTGAACATTTTATTAATAGGTAGTTTGTCGGCTTCAGGCTGAAACTGTACTGAAAACGCAAATAGCTTTATAAATAATCCAGTCAACACGTTTATACGTGACTTAGCTAAAACTGAAAATTCAGTTGTCCTGTAGTTTAATCATAGCTCCACAAAAATACTAGGGTATTTTTGTGGAGCTATGATTAAACTGGCCAAAATGGTGCTATCAGTAGAATTAAATTATTAATGATATAAAAGGAGACGATGACTTCTTGCTTCTTGATTTCTTACAACGATGTACGTGGCAAGAAACGCCTATGCTAATGAGGCTTATTCCACAAATCCCCCCTGAAAAATCCCCCTTAGGAGGAAAAGTGGAATATATAAACACCAGTCTAGAATTCACCCCTGCTTATTTTACTAATCCCCCAGAGAATCCCCCTTAGTGGGGAAAACTGAACCCTAATGTAAAAAAAAACACTTTTAGGGGGGTCTTGGAATAAGTTTTTTTTTCCAATTCTAGTTTTCCCCCCTTAGCGGGATTATCAAGGGTGAATTCTAGACTGTTTTTTATAGATTCCACTTTTTCTCCTAAGGGGGATTTTCAGGGGGGATTTGTGGAATAAGCCGCTAATGAAATAGTCAGTGATTTCAGGATAAATATAAAACTATTTTTATAAAGCAGAAATCACGAAGCTTCATTATTTTAATTAAAAATAAAATTGTTTATTGTATCTCAAACGATTACATTTACAAATGTGAATGAAACAGCCCCAGTAAGTAATTAATAATATTTGTGTTAGGGTTGTCTCGCTCCTTCCCTTAATTGATAGTTAACAATATTGTAACTTTATAAATTTTAAATTAAGAACTTATGTTTAAGAACAAAGAGAAACAATGACTTAAAAAGTAATTAGCAGCTCTGTGTAGTGTGTAATTGTGAGTATGTGTATGTGGGACTATAGTAGTGTGTGAGGGTGCGTTAGGTTGTGTGTGTGCGTATGTTTGTTTATGAGTGAGTTTACGTGTTTGCTGATAGTGCCATTATATTCGAGGTTGAGAAATACCACTATGTAATCACAAGGTATACTTTTATACTTGGTATTCATGTAAGTTTGGCTAGAATATACTCTGTTTCTTGTAGATAGTTACGTATATTGTTTTTTAGGGTTCCATAGTCAACAAGAACCTTTATAGTTTCGCCACGTCCGTCTGTCTGTCTGTCTCTACTAGAAAGCTGCTATTTAGCATAGGTATACATATTAATCACGCCGACAAAGCTGACAAATTTTTGTTAGAACCAAGTGTCCTCCCTCCCTGCCAGCTAAATGGTTGTATTTGGGTATATGAAAAACATTACAGCCGTAGTATTGTATAACGAAATTAAAAGGAAAAGTATCACAGCTAAGAAGGCTATACAAGTTACAAAGTAATAGTCGACCAACTTGCATTTGCTGTTGAAAAACATGTTCTCCCTTACATTCTATATGGGAGAACATTTTTTTTTTTTTTTTGTCTTAAAAATGATAAAAATGTCTAATCTTAATAGAAGTTAAATAAAAAGCGTATTGAATTTCAAATAACAGTATTTTTTTACACAAAGAAGAGGTGCCTAATAACTTCGTATGGTCCATTATTCAAAACATTTCAACTTTACTAAAGAAGTATTCCTTTTGCAGAAACATACTGGTACTGACAAGGCAATTTAACATTTCTAGATAGAATACAGAATATTGAGTGGCAACTCGTACTAACAAAATATTTATGTTGGTATTACTCGATATTTCAGCGTTCGTTACCTATGTTATTGGAGATGCAATATTACGTGCATTGTTCTCGTAAGGAAACTTCGCATATCTACCTCATTTAAAAACTAACTTTTCAGTAGGGTAACAGTATCGCTTGAAGTAACGAATAGAAGAAGAATGACTGTATTTTGTACATAGTACCAACTTGCTGCGCTTGACTCGGTGGAACGCAGAGCTAAGAGGCTCATTGGCGACGTAAAACTGGTGAATGCCAAACTTCACAGCTTGGCTCATCGCCGCAAGGTTGCCTGCTTGTCGGTCTTCTACAGATTGTACTTCGGCGAGTATGCCCATGAACACGACCTCATTCCACCGGCCCCCTTCTACCATCGGACATCTAAACGCACTGCAAGTTACCACCCCTACCTAGTTGATATTCCACCAACTCGCGCTAAGCGTTTTCAAACGTCTTTTAAATGAGTGGAACCCTCTGCATGCGTCTGTGTTTCCGAACGCATACAACCCTAATCTATTCAAAGTGAGAGTGAACAGGCTTCTTCTGGGTAAGCTCACTCCATCGTAGACTTTGTCTCTGTTACCCCGACCTAGACCAAAGTCAAGAGCAAACCCATAGTAAAATAAAAAAAATAGTTGTTATGTGCATGGATCATAATTATCAAGCTGCTATCAGCTTGAATCAGCTTGTTACCTAAAATATGTCGTATACTGAGATATGTCTATAATATGCCTGCAGAGTTAGCAAGCTGAAGTGGCAGTGGGCTGGCCATGTTTATCGAAGGACGGATGGCTGGCAGAGCAGACGAGTCCGAGGCAAGCGTAGTGTGGGACATCCCTCAGCTAGATGGACGGACGACCTTAAGAAGGTGGCTGGGACAGACTGGATGCGGAAGGCGGAGGACAGGGTGTTGTGGCGCAGCATGGGAGAGGCCTATGTCCAGCAATGGACTGCAATAGGCTAAGTTGATTGTATACTGAACACTAGCGACCCGCCCTTGCTTTGCACGACTTTTCCTACTTGACAAAACATCGAAAATGTATTATATGTATAACCCACGAAAACACCTGAAAGACTAAGTGTGGAAACCAAACTCTCTAACATCGATGTTTTATATATACGTACTTGCTTGTGCCCGCGGCTTCGCCCGCGTGGATGTCGGTTACCGCATAAAAAAGTACCCTATGTCCTTCTCCATATCCCAGGCTATATCTCAAAATTCTAACTTAATATTAATTTTAATGTGATTCACTATGTGAATAGAAACCGAAACAAATGATTTAATATACTAAAAGTACTTATGTTCTGAACGTGTAATGAGTCTTTACCTAAAGATAACAAACACAAAATCAAAATATGAAATTTCACTCAAATTCTTAGAGCAATCAATTGTACCAAATTACAACACGAAATAAAAATGCGAGACAAATAATAAATTTTAAAATAATTCACATAAGTACCAACAATGTGAAAACAAAACGAAATCCTCCGAAATGTCGCACGATACACCGTTTGTGCTGAGAAAGCACTCGAAATCTAATGAACACCATTGGTGCATAACTTTTCTCAGGGTCACGTTCGACATTGGACGAAATATTTTACATTTATTTTGTACTTGCAACACGATCTGGCTGTAGAATTCGATTAATCGACTAATACTTGGCCGGTATTAATACATTTTAGAGGGAACACCACTATCCGAACGAAAAAAAAAAAAAACAAAATACGTCTGTACTCTGTGGTCGTGTGGCGGTGTGGCGCGATGTAAACATTCATCAAGGTTATACGTGCGTAAAGTAATGGATTCAATGAGAAAACGGTTTAATCATAGAAGAATCTTATACAGAATTACTAAGAAATAAATGTAGATTTCGTATTGAGTGTTAGTTTATCGACAAGTGATAAATATGTCAGTGAAAAAGTAACGAAAGTTTTGGAATGCACAAATTTTGATCATAAGGCCGCCGTGTTTAGTAATGTTTTTATGGTAAATATTATTGTATACTGTTTGAAATAGCCATAAGAAGCTAGCTTATTTATCTACGAACATAATTTGGCTAATAGCTACTGATATGATAGCGTATTGTTATCGTAATCGTATTTCCAAGAGTAAAATTCGGCAAACAAATACCTACAAAACGACAATAAAATGGATATAGTATGTTATCCTTAAGAGATAGACATATGCCACCGCGGACTTTTTTGAAGACCTTTATAAGATACATAATTCCACCATACATTATTTTGTTATATCTCAAAGGGTTTAGACAGCGTTTTCGTTGAAAGCTCCCAGACGGCTAATTTTTTTCCGACACCTCCAACAAATATCGTTTATTTATACAAAAATGTACACAAAAACTTAACAAATCATATACTAAAACCTTCCTCGAGAACCAAGCTATCCATTGGTGAAAACAGCATGAGAATCGGTGCAGTAGTTTTTGAGTTTATCGCGAACAAACAGACAGACAGACAGACAGACAGACAGACGCGGCGGAGGACTTTGTTTTATAATATGTAGTGATAGTGATAGTGATAGTGATATATAAGTTTAATAATATTAATGTATTATGCACATAAACGTGACATAACGTTTCGTTCAAACAATATACAGTCAAAATATACATTGCGCCATAAAAATTGGTTAAACTTACCAGGCTCTAAGCTAAAAATGCACTCAACAAGTACACTAGTCATGTCAGTTAAAATATATACTAAATTACTAGAAACAATAAAAAAAGAACAAAATAAAAAAGAACAATCATAAATAAATTAAAACAACTTAACATATATTATCATACTAGCTTTTGCCCGCGGCTCCACCCGCGTAGATGTCGGTTATCGCGTAAAAAAATAGCCTATGTCCTTTTATATATCCCAGGCTATATCTCTAAATTTCATGATGATCGGTTCAGCGGTTTAGGCGTGAAAACGCAACATACAGTCAGACAGAGTTACTTTCACATTCATAACATTAGTATGGATATTATCTACATGATATAACAATAACAATGAATTTTTAATGAATAATTTTAAATTACATGTTCTATAAAAAAATTATCACAATAATAAATATAGGTAATATTACAACTAAGTAGTCAAATAAAAGCCCTCTTCCTCTCTCCTACTTTTACTGTACCCGACAGGGTCCACAATGATCATAATTTTTGTCAAACCTACCACCTAAGTTCACATGTGGAAGCAATACCTTCCGGCATACATTTTCTAAATCATTATGAAAACCGCGTAAATCCGTTTGCGTAGGAAATAAGAACATCGCGGTCACACAGTGAGACACGAAAAGTGACCTTTATTTATATAATAATGTATAGTTATCACTTACTCGAATTATGGCATCAACTGCAACTATAAATCTACTGCACACATATAGCACAGCACGAGCATGTAAATTAGTAGGTAAGCAGGGAAATAAAAGTTTGGTCTTTTATTAATCGTACTTAGAGCCAGACATGTTAGCTGTCTCATTAAGTAATATAGCTGAGGACAAAAAATCGCAATTAAAGTTGTTGAAATTATCAACGTTCAACGAAAATAATGCGACTGGCTTTAATTGGCAAAGTTTATATTTGTCAACATTGAGTTAATGCCGTGACAGTATCAATTAATGCCGAATGCCTTCCGTTGTTACGAATGAGCAGTAGCTACCAGCGAATAACGATAATACGATACTTCTGTTGGCAATTGAACAAAATAAACAGATGAAAAAACGTCCATTCATGTTAACGTTATGAACGAAGCGAGCTATTATTGTTCTCATACTAAAATAGCCTTTTTCTTAAATAAATAAGTGTTATTTACTTCTCCAATAATGCCAATAAAGACATTAAAGAACCATTTCGAGTAAAGGCCAGTCACAATCGTGGACTATGTTGACCGTTGTTTAATGAAGTCAAGTCACAGACATTAATAACAATGAAATTATAGACGCATTAGACGTATCAAGTTGGTGTTCTGGTCAAGGACGGAATCCACTTTCCGATGGTAAAGTTTAAACGGCTACTCCTTAGCATGAGACCCTGAGTTCGATAAAGTGTTATTGGGTTTTCTCATTAACAGTTCGGGGTCTGGATTTGTTCCTGGTTGATGGCAATAGGCCCCTATTACATGGGGTTTAAACTAACGAAATGTGGGTGTACTATATGTAGGTAGGGAGACCTCTTCAGATTTTTACTGACTAAAACCCATCCGTGTTCCTTCAGTTGCCTGTGTACCAGGGCCACGGTATCCGATTCGGACAAACCCGCAACCCTAGCAGGCATCGGTCCTAATGCACCTCGTTAGTTCGTGCTAATATCTCTTTGAAGCGGGAATACAACGCGCCGTCGACCCGGGCCTGGGGCCTTACTCCCGACAGCATCGAGTTCTGAATCAAAATCAATCGAATAGGATTCGAATTAAATGCCGATCCATACTCTTGATTCTGACACTAGCGCATGATCGTTCGGTGGTTCGAAGCGAAACTAACTTCGATCGAAAGATTCGTTGGGATCGAAAAGTTCGTAACTCCGCACGCCATCTGACAGATACATAGATATCGAGTTGTTGGATCAAAACTAAACGTCAAATTTCACAATATCAATGAAGCTACTTTATTCAGATCGAGTGAGATAACTACCTAAAAGACATAGAGCACTTGACGATGACGTAATCCGCCGGATACGCATAACGACGCTGATAATACTCGAACGAATGTCGATCTTGGTTTACGATTTGAATTAATTCGAGAGTAAGGTTTATATCGAGTATGGTTCAGAAACGAGTTCGAATCAGAAACAAAATCAAACTCGAATCGTAATCTGCTAAATTCATAATGGTCGATCATTGGTCGGTCAATGGTCTTGTAATAGAATTGTATTACAATGGCATTTTGAACATTTATTCATGCCAGATTTCATTTATATATATTTTTACATATTATTTATTAGTGTTATAAGCAATCTGAAGTAGTAGGAAGTTGGAAGTTTAGTAGGAAGTTTAATTTGTCATTATGTACGAGATTACCAATTCTTTCAATGGAGTGTCAGTGGCTGACCATTGGAAAGTCATAATGACGCCATTATATTAGTAGATTACCAAACTTGTCAAAATCAACAATTATGAAATCAACGATAGACCATTCTGACACTATTGTAATAGCATACTTGAGGCCCTGGTCCTTACCGGACGGCGAGCTGCCCATTGCTCGCCGAAGTAGACCTCTGCCATATCCTTTGGGGAAAACAAGCCTGATATTACGGTATGTTTATTATACCTAATAATCTACATGAGTTAAGCTGCCAGTCAATCACCACTTCAGTAGCAATTTCCCTTTTATTGTTAGAGCTCCAAACACGTTTCAATTTCACGATCAGCGCCGCCCAGTAAAAAGAAGAGCGACTCATATAAATAGTAGCTTCTACAAACAAATAAAAGAATTCGTGTACTCCCGGCGTTTTTCTTCACTACAATTAAACTAACTTTGATGTGGTTTCTACAAAGTTTATGATAGCTCAGAACAGATAGATATTTATAGCTCCCAAAACGAATAAAGTATACAAGTTTTTTTGCTAGGTATACAGTTTTTCAGCTGTTGTAGGTATTCGAGGATCGCATGGTAAGTCTATGTGCGAATCTAGAGGTTAAAGAAGGAATGGACAGGATAAGTAGTAGACCAGCATGGCACCCCAATCGCATTACACACTTTCAATCAAAATCTGAAAGACTAACTTCTGCCCGCAATTTCGTCCGCGTGTTATTTCGGAGCCCGACCCACCGCGTGGCATCCCGTCGTCGCTCGTCCGTGCTATTACTTCGTTTTCGCTTAGCGTTCTTTCTAAATTTATATCTTTTTGCTCGGCTCCTAACGGTCGTAGCGTGATGTTATATAGCCTTCCTCGATAAATGGGCTATCCAGCACTAAAATACTTTTTCAATTCGAACCGGTAGTTCCTTAGATTAGCGCGTTCAACTAAACAAACGAACTCTTCAGCTTTATAATATTAGTATATAGATTTTGAAGGTTATTGCAAATAAATTGCTTGATATGTTTAAAAAATTTGTCTGCTCAACAAGATAAATACCGCAATGAATGTTGTTGAATTGTCCAAATGAAAGGCATTGCCATTGGAAGTGTGTTACACAATTACGCCGCGGTTTAGTCATTGTCTTCTGTTTTTTGAAAGAAACGATGCTATATGCTGCAAGATTCGAGAAACTAGGTGAATAGTTTAAACAAAGAAAATAAAGAAAAATATTTTATTTGGGACACGAATAAGAAACACAAACAGTAAAAAAGGAGCATTTAAAACTAACAAATTTTACAATAAAATCACTAAATAAAAATAAAAACATAATTTAAAAAGACCAGTACAGCAATTCTGTAAAAATCTCACGGTGAAAACTTAGGTGAAGTGAGCTTGAAGTGACGTGTCATTCCACACTGAAAGAAATGTTTAGCAAAAACTTGGTTACTGTTTACACAAAAATTGTGACTTGCGAACTAGATGTTATCTGTTACAAAACCCTGTTGTGCACACTACAAAATCGTTTTGTTAAATTTAAGCAAAGTTTATTTCCTTGTAACTAAAGTTGAGTTATTTTTGAAGTAACTTAATGAGTTCGGCTAATAATTTTTTTCAGTGCACCTGATGCTTGGGATTGACACTATTGACAGCTCACTCCACGCTCACTTCACCTTAGTTTTCACGGTGAGATGGTTACAGAATAGCACTGCTGTGTGAGACCAAAAAGGCTACATAAATCAATCTATCCGATAATATTCCTTATCCGCTTCTTCGACATATAGAAAGAGTTGCGATGAATAATGTATTTCAAACAGAGAAAGTCATTGATCACAATTAACACAAACTCATAGGGCCTTCTGTTTGTAACAACACCAATTACAAAACATTCAAATATGAATATTTAATTCACACAATATGTTAATTGAACGGTAGAGTGTATTAAATGTTAAAGGCATGTACGCACTTAACTCTATTAGGAGGTTAACCCATTTAAAAGTTTAATTAATATGGTCCTAAGATAATATTGTGTGAACATTTGAGGACGTACGAATAATTGCGAACCCAGCAAAGGTTTTTGACCGGAGTTGAAAAAGAGAAATAATGCTGTTTGTTTTATTCGCTGCACAGTTTACTTTGCAAGTTTGCGATTCGTCGGCGCCACGCGGTGCAAATCCGGAACCCGAAACCGAATATTTGATAGCAAGTTGAAATAGTTGATTTTTGATGAGAAAATTAGTTTCAGTTTCGGTTTTACGAAGGTTTGGTGTGACGGATAACGAATCGAAATGGAATGATAATGCTAACTAGTATCTTGAGAACTTTTATATATATATATATATATATAATTATTATTATTTTTTCATTTAACTAACAAGTTCGCAAAATAATCGCTCTACATCTAGATCATCTTCTAGATGCTCTATAAAAATGATGTTCTAAAGTAATACTTACGTTCCTGTTTAATAATAACTACGTTCAATTTATAAGGAAACATGAGCTTATCACTTTCTCCAAAAATACGATCTATCTAATAAGTACGATTCCACGAAATTCTCTCACATTCCAACATGTTACATTATGTTTTCAAGTCTTTTCAACTGGTGAGTATCTGCTTATATTAAGTTATTAAAACCTGATATTTAGTTATTAGTTACGGTAGGTAGCTACGTAGGAGAAAAAAAAAATGTAGGTATTGATATTTTTCTCCCAACTCCCAAAATTATATACCCAAGTAATATGGGATAAGTGTAGGAACATGGTGATCCCAAAATTATATACCTAAGTAATTTAGTACATAGTTAAACTCACCCAAAGGGCAATGGATAGGGCTATGCTTGGAGTTTCCCTACGTGATCGAATCAGAAATGAAGAGATCCGCAGGAGAACCAAGGTAACCGACATAGCCCGAAGAATTGCCAAACTTAAGTGGCAGTGGGCAGGGCACATTGTTCGCAGAAAAGATGGCCGATGGGGCCGAAAGGTTTTTGGTAACCGCGTACCGTAGCTTTAGAAGCCCTCCCACAAGGTGAACCGATGACCTTGTGAAGGTCGCAAGAATCCGTTGGATGCGTGAAGCACAGAACCGGTCGAAGTGGCGATACTTGGGGGAGGCCTATGTCCAGCATTAGACGTATTCCGGCTGAAATGATGACTTTATCTGTTGGAACCCGTTTTACATATGTCTAAAATCATCGATAGCATTTAGAAAAACTAATAATGTGCCTGCATTTTGACATAGACCAACCCGTGCGCTTATAAAAACGAGAAGAAAAAAAAAAGTTTTCTGGATAAATAAATTGACCATGATTTGGAAACAGTAAAAGAAAAAAACGGGTTTTAAAATAAGAAATGAAATATCGAAACATATAGGGAAAGAAATGAAAAAGGTAGAAAAAATTGAAAATGGCTACACCGGCTAGTGCCCGGATTTTTGAACAACTTGGAGACAGAGGATGTATGTGATGAGAGGTTCTGCAATGGACCAGGGTCTTAGAAGTTGGGAGCTTAGAATTGCACCCAATAAAATACATGATACCTTGTCGTACTTATTATTGTTTAATTTTAGCCTATGCAATAATTTTTGCCTCCTAGTCTAAAGGAATTACCAAATGCTTCAACTGTACGAGTTGGCAAAGTCAACTGTAGGGAAGTGTTACTATGATATTCATAAAAGGTAAGCTTGGCAGCTTGTACGTTATGTATGGCCACACACCAAGCTGTGTGTTGGTGGAAAACGCATGGAGACATGTCTCTTTGTCTGTATATTTTTTGGTTAGCATTTAAGCAAAATGAGCCCATAATGTTATCACTGCTGGGTTTCTTCTTGCGCCTGCCTGGGTTCGAACCCACGACCAAACTCGTAATTCGGGGCCGTTACCACCGGGCCCCACTGCTCTGTTTTTTTGGTTATATTTTCTAAATTAAGGTGTAGTAGTTTACCAATGTGCTAGGACTAAAAGCTGGTAGTGAATTAATTTATAGTGATATTTGGCCTGGTGACTCCGATGATTACATAGGTTTATTTATCTAAGGAGTCACTACGAAAACGACTCACTTAAGAACTCTAAGAAGACAACGAGAGTTACCGAGACTGTATTAAACGTCGCTTTTACGCAGTCTATATGAAAAGAAAATAACATCCCATATGACACCATTACAGGAGACAGCCCTCCGTAATAGGAATTTGCATACGCACCTTAAAATTTTATTCATAAGGAGAAAATTGTTTCACATATTCGGCGGGTGTGCTCGGGAATGTAGCGGCCGCGGAGCGTCGAGCACTCGAGCAAAAATATCGAATTATTGTCGAGCATTAGGAATTTGGGGCGCATTACGTGCTCGTAACGAGCGAATGATTATCATGAAGCAGCACGCCTTCGTCGCTCACCAATACATGAGTAGGCAAGTACGTGAGCCGAGCAAGCAAGCCATGGGATTGAATTGCTCCTTCAATTTAAAAATCAAGCCTCCGATCCTCTTCGACTCAATTTAGTGTGTGTACTTAGATAAGAGATTATACCTTTGATACCCATTCAAGTATGCTTGTGAGGCTTGTGGCAAAGTAATAACAGCCTACGTGTCGATCGATCAGATTAAGCTACGCTAGCCACCGTTGGTCCATGGATGGGTGACCATCTTTATATACGAGTACCAAGACCCCTCCGTGCGTGCGTCGGAAAGCACGTTAAGCCGTTAGTCCCGGCTGTCATTTGTGGATATTTGACAGTCGTTACTAGGTCGTCAGAAGCCAGAAAGTCTGACAACCAGTCTTACTAAGGGATTATAGTTTTACCCAGTTACTGGTTGGTTGTGGAGGTCAGATATTCAGCTATATGAATGCTGAATACTGGTATTCAGCTGCCTCCGGTTAGACTGGAAGCCGACCCCAGCATAGTTTGGAAAAGGCTAAGCAGATGATGACCTATTCAAGTATTCATAATACCTATACTCCGTTTGAAATAAGATTAGATCCTTTTTTACAGTTCGTTCAACTGATTTTGACTTCTATTGCGTTGGTGGCATGACAAATAGCAGCTGCAGTAAACAGTTGGTATTGTAACCACTTTTTTGATTTTAATGCCATCCTTATGCTTGCGTGGTTGCGTAGGAATGTTCTCACACTAAACGCGGACAAAACAAAATACCTTGCCTTTTCTCTAAAGTCCTATACACACACAACTCTAACGACTCCTTTGTATTCCTTAATTGCCCACTACTGCTCTGACCGAAATGACAACACATGTGGTTGCACCCGCCTACAAAAAGCAAATACTGTAAAGTACCTAGGTATCATATTAGATTGCAACTTGAGATTTCACGAACACATCAACACCCTCAGTAATAGGTTGCGTAAACTAATATTTGTCTTTAAGACTCTGAGACACGTAGCTGACGTCCGATTGATGAAATCAATTTATTTTGCCCTTGCTCAATCCCTATTAACATACTGTATAACGTCGTGGGGTGGTGCACCTAAATACACAATCATACAATTGGAAAGAGCGCAGAGAGCTATTTTAAAGGTATCTTCCTTTCTACCTTTTCGATATCCTACAGCACTTTTATATAATGAGAGTAAAGTCCTTACTGTACGTCAGCTGTTTGTTCTTCAAACGGCCCTTAAACAGCACGAACTCCTTACCTTCAACTCCTCGCTGTTACAAAATAAAAGACGTTTTGACCCAGTAGATCGCCTTGGTAAACGACTTACCACTATGTTCTCCAAACGTTTCTTTTGTTACCTTGGCCGATTTCTCTATAATAAAATTAATAGGACGTTATCGATTTATGAGCTTACCAAAGCTAAGTGCAAAATGAAGGTTAGGAGTTGGCTCCAGGAATTAAATTATGAAGCTACGGAAAAACTTCTAGCTTCCATGGTATAGAAAATTGTACCTATATTTTTATTTTATTTACTTTGCATTCAGTGCTTCCTATCATATTTCCTTACATTCACACACACACCACACACACACATACTAACCCTAGAGTAATAGTGTTACCCGTCTTTTCTTTTTTTTTTATTTTAAATTCTGGTTTTATATAACTTACCGCATTTGTGTACGAGTGCATAATCAAAAATTAATGTAACTACTTCCTAAGGGGTGGAGTCCTGGTGTCCTGAAATACAGGCTTTACGCCTAGCTTAGGCACCAGTCTCCCACAATATTTTTTAAACCATTATTGTATTGTCCTTGATCATATTTTGAAAATGTATTACATATATATTGTGGTGAGAAATAAATCCTTATCTTATTATCTTATCTTACGGAATAGAAGTCAAAATCAGTTGAACAAACTGCAAAAAAGGTTTATTCAAATGTCTAATCTTATTTCAAATGGAGTATAGATACATTGTGGCACTGTAATAAACATAGATCGGCAGGCTACTGAGCCTATTGAATTATTAATGTATCCTCCGTAGTCCTATTAGTGCTATTGACAAATTGTATAAATTATAAATAGATTATGTAATACATTACCATCGATCAGTACGTTAAGAAGGCTCCTCCGAATCTGTGAAGACTATGAGGTGACTCATGATCTCAGGTACCTACAACTGAACCAAAAGCGAGCTCTTAGGCCGCTTTCGTCAATTGACGATTGCAAGACGAATACTTGCATCTTGCGTAGAAACAATCAAAACTGTGTCCACGGAACAGCAACGTCGCGTCGGCCTCTCGTCATGCGTTCGTCGTGCAGTGCGCGCGGCAGCATGTCACTACTCGACCAACTCGAGTACTTTACTTTTTTTTTTTTACTTTTCGAGTACCAGTACTTTATTCGCCTGTTTCGTCGTCTTCTAATAAAGTTGTATGCTATAATCACTTCATCATCATCACTTGACATTTTCACAACGAAAAGACGTGCTTTCTCGATGCTAGTTGAAAGAAAACTGAGATGTTTTGTAGCGTGATTGACGATTGCATGAAGCAGCGTGGACATAGCAAATATGCAAAATACGCCTATCGTCATTTGTGTTGCATGCATTCGTCAAATGATGCGTCCGTGGACAGTTAGCCTTAGTGTACGGCCTGAGTGAAAAGGCGTGCGGTGGGGCGTTTTGCGTCGCGTGCAAGCGGCGAAAGATTGTTCGTCGCGCCGCTCGCCGCCACTCAGGACACTCGCGAGGGATTGTTAACATGAACGCCGCACGCACCGCCCCGCCGGACGCTCGAGTCGAGCGTGCACTCAGTTCAAATACTTAGTGTTTAGGGCGCAAAATAAAGTGTATGACGTTGTCCCACCGGTTACCTTAGGCAGAGTTACGCTAAAAAGAGTCACTCGTTTTAAATACCTGGGCCACTGGGTCACCGATAGGCTGTTGGATGATGCCGATTTAGAGAGGGAACGTAAAGCGTTGGCTGTCAGGTGTAACATGCTGGCCCGCAGGTTTGCACGGTGTACGCGAGACGTTACAATAACACTGTTCAGGGCCTATTGCCAGTCGCTGTACACGTGCGCCTTGTGGTTCAGTTATACACAGGGCTTGTACAATACTCTACAAGTCCAGTTTAATAACGCGTTCCGGGTGTTGCTGGGGCTGCCGCACTTCTGTAGCGCGTCGGGGATGTTCGGGGACGCACGCGTTCCGGATTTCGGCTCGCTGTTGCATCTGCGAATTGCATCACTGATGCGTTGGGTGCGTGGCAGCCCCAACAACCTCGTGGCTACTGTAGCCGGCAGGGTGGATGGCCAAATACTCGTAATATGTCACTGGATGGCGGCACACAGACCGTCATTCAGATATGTGAGGTAAACACAAGCCGGCAGGGTGGTTTGTTTTAGTTATTAAGTATCAACTTGTTTACATTTATGGATCTCTGGTCTGAAAAAAAAGATTATATTATTATGTCTACATATCTCGGGACCCTGGGGTCCCGGACCTTTGGAAGGCGTACGAGGGGCCGAAGCCAACTCGCAGAGGCCCGATAGACGCTTTTTAATTAAATGAGGCACCAACCGACGATTATCCGTATACGCACTATGCAAGTCCACCCAAGGACAACCCCCGGTTGGTGTAGGACTATTGCAGGATATGGAAAACAAAGATATTGTGGTGGTTAAAATGGACTGGTTACCAAAAGTTTTTGGTTTTTTGGTTTTTGGTTGTATAATAAAACATTGATTAGGCAGGGGCCATAGCCTGATCAATGTTTTATTATACACGGATAAAATGGCAGGGGGTGACTTGCACACTCAATGATGGGCCCCCGAAAACGGTCGCTAGCACATAGTGACGTAGGGACAAGGGGGCAACATGTCCTGAGGTGCTCGAGGAGTGGAGAGGTATTCCAAGGCTCTCAGAACAATCCCAGAGCCCGGAAGATGATCAAGATCCCTACAAGCACTTACTGGAATACTTCCTTCCTCCGAGCACGTTTGCTCTTGCGAATCTCCACTCAAGCCGGCCAATAAAGGCAAGAATGAGGTGGGAGCTCACTTCCTCGTCAGTGTTCACTCCAGCCGGCCAATAAAGGCAAGCCAGAAATGAGGAACATAACTTCTCCCGGGAGATAGGGTCCGTGGGGTCGCAACTGCCCAACAGCTCGCCACATGCGGCCCTGCGGGTTTCTGTATCTCTCTTGGTCTGCCTCCTCACCCTAGACATGTTCCGGCAAAGTAAACTCTACAGGCACAGACCTAGAGTTCGGAGCGCGCAAGCCCCACCACGACATCAACGTAGAGATACGGCGCGGCGGCGGTGGGGATAAAAGTAATGTATGTTATATTATTATTATTATTACCTATAATTTTTTAATTTAATTTTCTCAGCCATTTTTAGATTTAATTTAGTTTTTATGTTAGTACCTGGCTTTTTCAGAATCTCACGGGTGTGCACCAAGGTGTGGTTCTAGTTATTATTTTGAGAAGGTAAATTATTCTGTACTGCTGTGAAATTATTACCCAAATCTTGTTGTAAAAATGTTCTTACTATGCGGCAAGTGTTTAATATGGTATTATTATTACAACGAGCGAACTTTTAACATCACGGAACTAGCTGCTGCCCGCGGCTTCGCACGCGTGGTTTTTTCTAAATTTAAAGTAGCCTTTGGTTACTCCTTATAGCATTTATAGCTATCTGCCAGTGGAAGCCCCGTCAAAATCAGTCCAGCCGTTTCGGAGATTAGCCGGAACAAACATACAGACAGATAGACCAACAGACCGACAAACAGACAATTTAAAAAAAATTGATCTGTTACAGTATTTACTTTCGTATGCATTCAGTAAAAATCCATTATTTTATCATTATACAGACACTTCAGTTTTATTTATTTGTGCGAATTAAAACTATATTTTTTTAAGGTTCCAAGATTCGGCTCTTCGGAGAAATGTATCAGAACCCTGAACGAAATAGCATAAGTAAGTAAAACAATGGTTTTGTGGGGCTAAGTTTATTAGTTAGGTACTTACTAGGGCTTTCAGTCTCGCTGCATTTCTGAGTCCCGGGAAAAAATAATCGAGACTCGGTGCGGTCTCGAAATTCCCGGGAATAACGAGACTTCCGAGACTATTGTAAAAGTAGGTTTCCTACTTATAGGCTAAGCTTTTAAGCAGTCATAAAAAGATATTTCAATCAAGTACTTTATTACACATAGCAGTTACAAACTCATTATAAAACCAAAAACTATTTATGAGAGTTTTATATTTTTATAGTGGGTACGTAAGAAACAAAGCGCATCAGAGAGAACCTGTATTTATTAATAATAAAGGTACCTAACCTGCGTTAGAAAAAGCTCTCTCTGCTTCTACGCTAGTGGGAGCGATAGATAGTAATTATTACAATGGTTTTGGTATTTCCCTAAGCCATTGGACAAGTCTCAAAAGTCTCGTTATTCCCGAGACTGAAAGTATCAGTCTAAAATACCAAAAAATCGTCGAGACTCTCGAAATTTTCGAGACCGAGATTCCCGGGATGAAAGCCCTAGTACTTACCATGTTAAATAAATAATAATGTATCTACCTGGATCTAATCCTGGAATTCCTGGACCCCTGCAATTATGTATGTACGAGTAAGTTATAATAACAGTAACGACAAAATTCCTGTCCAAAGTGGCTTTTGTGGACATGATATTTATTCAGATTTGTTACTGTACCTAGTTGTAATTGCAATCATGTCATTAATCCATACTAATATTATACATGTGAAAGTAACTCTGTCTGTCTGTCTGTCTGTCTGTATGTTACGTTTTGACGCCTAAACCGCTGAACCGATCATCATGAAATTTGGCAGAGATATAGCCTGGGATATGGAAAAGGACATCGGCTACTTATTTACGCGATAACCGACATCCACGCGGGCGGAGCCGCGGGCTAAAGCTAGTCTTTTATATAGATTATTTTCTATTTTGTGATGTGAGAACGTTGTAGGCCTAGTAGAGTGTAGATTCGTTGGCACTTTTATATTTTGTTAAGTAGGTACCTGGTAATTGTTGAAAGGCCTACACTGTCCTCCCATACCTATTAACACTGTTATTTGATAATATTGTAAAGCCAATTATTTTTAAAAGAGTAACCGTGGAGTTTTTTGCCGGCTCTTCTCCATAGGAAACGATTAATTGGAACCGTGCACCTAGCTTCTGACGTTTCATAAATGCCCATGTAGGTTTATGTGAAATAAAATATTTTGTTTTTGATCCTGTTATCCTTCAACTGAAAAGCGTCATAGGGATATTTTCGATTTTCTCCTACTCTTGTATTTAAGATATCTATCGATAACAATATAAACGTCAAGTGTTTTAACCACATGGAGGCACCGCTCCAGTCTTTATTACAAAGGTTATAAATATGTCATATTTCATAAATTATTTGAGGCTGCGACTATCCGCCAATAAGGGCGAGATAACAAGGGGCACGTTCTTGTGACTGCGACTGTAGGTACAGCCCATGGTCCAATATCCCCACTATGCTCTATTTATAACTTGCGTTATTAGTTTCTCGATCAACTATACATAGTACCTATACATCGGTGTTCGAAAATTTTAAATTGATTGGGAATCCCTGCACACCTTTTCTTTTGAAAAAAAGAAAAATATTTTATTTGGGACACGCACAAGAAATACAAACAGAGAAAAAAATGAGCATTTAAAACTAAGAAAATTTACATTGTAAAATAACAAAAAACAAAAAGATCTGTGCGAGGCCGAAAAGGCCCCTATAGCATAATGCTGCGATATTTAAAAAATAAATACCGCAGCGCTGGTATTCTGATAGGGCTCGCAGTAATGCCACGGACACACCTACGGAAATCTATAAGTATCCCACTAGATGATTAAAAAATAAGTGGCAATAAAATATAATTTAGAGAAACAACAAATAAATAAAAACCGTAATTACGTACGCATTAGGTTTTGCAAGTTCGGTTCATCCGAATATTTCGTCTCTTGGGTTAACAATGTTGTTAATTAGCGAAGTACTAACATATCGCACATCGGCAACTAGAATGCTACAGCACATTAAGTAATGTATTTTTTGGAAAATCACAAAGGACTGCCGACAGAAGTGAAAGCACAAAACTTTGGAATAACTGTTCTTTTACACATAGCTTAGCATAGAAAGCGTTCGGTGACGGTGAAGCGAGTTCCATGATTTTTGCTCACCCAAAAAGTACACATATACAGGGTGAAATTGAATTCATGGGCATCCTCTTAAAGGGTGATTGTACTCATCATTATGCACAACTTTCACTATGGGACCAATCCTGAAATCTCGAAAAAAAATCAGCTGTTCCGTACATTTTGACGAGCTATGCGAACATATATATAGAGAACAGATGATTCTTTTTGCGATTTCAGGGTTGGTCCCAAAGTGAAAGTTGTTCATAATTATGAGTATAATGACCCCTTAAGAGGATGCCCATGAATTCAATTTCACCCTGTATACACAGTACCTATACATATAGCTCATGGAAAGCGTTCAGTGACGATCGCGAACCCATAAGTTTTTCCCCTACCAAAGATCGCTCAACGCGCCTAAAGAAGTTTTCACTTCAAAAATTATTACCTCAATCAACTCAGCCTATCGCAGTCCACTGCTGAACATAGGCCTCTCCCATGCTGCGCCACAACACCCTGTCCTCCGCCTTCCGCATCCAGTCTATCCCAGTCACCTTTTTGAGGTCGTCAGTCCATCTAGCTGGGGGGCGTCCCACACTACGCTTGCCGATACGCGGTCTCCACTCCAGGACTCGTCTGCTCCACCGGCCATCGGTCCTTCGACAAATATGGCCAGTCCACTGCCACTTCAGCTTGTTTACTCTGCAAGCTATGTCGGTAACTCCGGTTCTCTTCTTTACCTATATTTCCTTTTAAAATTTTCTGAGAAAGCATATCGTAGAACTTATGATAATAATAACATATCAAATCAAATCTTTTTATTGTGGGATAGATGGTTATACAGACACATGTTAGGTAAATTACAGAGCTATCATGTCCTGCCTAGTAGAATATTTAAGAAGACTATTTGATGCTCTATTATATTTTTATGGAAATTTAAATCTTAAGACATTTTTGACCCTTAAACTTCGTATTTGTATGTGTTGTGACTCTCTTGTTGTCGATGTGTGATATTATTGTAGAAATTCATAATAACGGCCAACACTTATTTCTTTTTCTATATCTTGCTTTTTGATTTACTGAGTTCTGTTAAGTTCAGAAAGCCAAAACATCAAATTATGTTGTCTCATTGTTAGAAGCTTCATTAGTGAAAGAAGGACATGTGGAACCTTTTGTGCAAAACCATTAATAAGGATTACTACCTGCACAAATTGCTAAAGGATTATGTAGTGTGTACCTACATAAAATGTAGTGCTCATACCGACTACGTTAAATCTCTGAAATAAATGTTCCTTTTATATTAACATCAGTGTGCAATCGTGCACGTTCATATTTAAGCTTTACAAATGATTTTGTACTGGAAAATGATGAATGTCATTTTTCATTATTGCGTCAGTTTTAAAATGTGAAATCCTCTGGTTTTCATGAGTGTTTAACCTAAAAGGAAACTGTGAAATTATAAACTATATTAAAATCATGCATTTTTGAGCAAACCACAGTTTGATAGTGTAATGATATTAATAAAAAGCTGCCTTCAAGTTCAAAGTCCACAAACTCATTTATTCGTTATTTTCGGTGGCATCACCACAAAATTTAATCTTAAAACCATCATGCAACAAAGTCTATTCACTTGTTGGTAATAAAGAACCAAAATATTATGTAGATAATCTAACAGTAATTTGGTTTGGGGATCACGAAATAATAAATCGTTTTTCACCGTACCTACGATAAAGAAAAGCGGATTCACGTCGACGCCGACGGCACGAGACGCCCGTCTCGAGCAAACCTCGCCGCGTCGTGTCGTGAGATAAACCTTCACCACACCTTCACTGATACACAAAATACGGTGACTAAAATGTCAACACTATAAATATCACAGGTTTGCGGGAGGAAATCAGTTTTAGAAACAAGATGTGCTTTTTATTCAAAATTAATTAGTAGGTAACATTCCATTTATAAATATATAATAAATACATAATATAGAAAATACGAAATATAGCGTAGAACCAAGGATTCTCATATTTAAAAACAATTAGCTTTTGCCCGTGGCTTCGCCCGTGTGGATATCGGAAAAACATATCCCACAGAAGTACTACCGGAATAAAAAAAATCCTGTGTTAATTTTAATCCAGCTTAAACAAAGGGGATAACATATCAAAAAAAAAAATCTTCGTAATGGTAATTCACATAAAATGGCGAAAAAAAGTTTCAATTTTCTTTTAAGTAGGTACTGATTTTAAGAAATAATAATTAAAAAATAATCATACCGTAATTATTTTTATAAATTTTCCGTTTTAAACAAAATTATTAAAAAAAAAAAGATTTTCTGGTATAAAATATTTTATGATACTGGTAACAATGCAGGAGATCCAAACATTTTTTTTTTTTTTTTACATCTTCAAAAACACTAATATTACAACTCTCATTCAGTGATTCATATTGTAAGTAGCTTATCTAGCTATCTTCTCTGGACGAAAACTGTTTTGAGTGGAAATCGATTTTGGGAGGCATACGTCTAGCAGTGGACTTAAAAGGGCTGATTATGACGATCATAGGCCGTGTATCCGACTCACTACACAAAAAATTGTTTGGCAACGGTATTTAGTTTGTATAGTTCTTATAATTAATTCACTTTAATTTTATCGATGATTATTTACAAAAACATTTAATGATAAAATGTTTTGCACCATTGTCCTGTCATTTGGACAGTGACATTTCTTGACATTACTTTGTTTACATAAATTATCTGAATTAGAGACTTTGGGTATAGCTGCATGCATTGCAATGTCACGTAAAGCAAAAAGTAAAGTTAGTATTTTTTTATTTTGGCCTGAAAAAGAAACCGTCGTCCTCAGAACACCCTACCAAAATTTCAAAACAATCTGATCAATGGTTTAGGTGCATAGAGGACAAACATTATCCAGAAACGTCCATAATTCTAATTAAATTCACGCTCAATATAAAAATTATCAAAACGACAAGTAAACAAATAATTTAATTTCCAAAAGCTTTCTGTCGTGAATTGTAAAGGCTTATTCAAAAAGTTTTTGTGCGCAGCAAACAATTGAATCAATCAGCGATTGCATTTATTAGAACTATACTCCATTTATAATAGCATTAGACAGAAGTTAAAAAAGGTTATTTTTGATGCACACTTTATAACAAAAGTACAATAAACTTGTTATAGTTACGATTGACGCCAAATCGATTAAAATTAATTTATATATCAGCTATCACACTTAATTGTAATCATTTAAAAAAACAACCATATGAAATTAAGTAGCTTTCATTTAGATATATTATTTCATTCCAATTTAAAATTACAGTGCCTATGCTAAAAACCTAAAAGAAGCAGGAGTCAACAATACTGCAACGCTTTTTGTTTCACTATAATCCTACCAAATCTAAAATGTTACTTAATCCCTTCATAAGCTGTGACAGCCGGGGATTTCTAATTTTACTGGTTTATGTCGTCTGTGAAATTGACTTGACAATGTTCTAAGATTGTCATGTATGTCATTTACTTGTGAATACTTTGTTTGTTATTGTTTAATTTTCGTGATTTTGTTGTTATTTATTAAAATAATAAATAATATTTAGTTATTTCTTTATTATTGTATTGTTATCAGTGTTGTCATTGGGTTGTTTGTACAAAACGTTACTTTTTTTTTGAGCTATGAGTGATCCCGGTGCGGGACCGAGTGGCTTACAACATATAAGTACTGAGTCTGACCAAAGCCAACGGCGAAAAAAACGTGGTCCAAAAGTTGACTCCGACGAAATAATAATGTCTCCCAAAAAAAAAGAGAACGCTGCGTGCTGTAGAAAAACAACCTGTGATAAATATTTTTAAGCAATTGGAGTCCTGGCCTGCAGATACTCCTCATTATAGGACTGAGATGATAAACAAAATCGCAGAAGTTGCCGGTAAGGATGATTCATAAAATTATTTTTATAAAAATATTTGAAGCTAAAATGCATTGTGATAAAATGTATTATATTTTAGAAACTCCGCACATGATTTTATTATTTACAGGCGTATCTCGGGCTACTCTGTCCAATATTCTCAAAGAGTACAACATAAAAAGTCGTCTGCAATCTCCCCCTCCCCAACAGAAGCACATGAAACGTGATGATTTTGATGACATCACATTTAGTGGAATATGCAGGAAAATTCATTCCTTCTTCTTTAATAATGAGTTGCCCACCTTGGACAAGATGCTGGAAGCAGTTAACAGTGACGAGTCTCTGCCAGATTAAAAAAAAAGCAGTCTGTATAAAATAATTAAATAAACATTAAAGTTCACATAAATTAAACGGAGCAGAAAAAGTGCACTCATAGAAGTCATAGACAAGCAGGAGATCGTCCTTTGGAGACTAAAATATCTTCATGAAATAAAAAGGCTACGGAATAAAGGAAGGAAAATATATTATTATTTAGATGACACTTGGCTAAATGAAGGTACAGTGCTTCTAAATTTCTTAACAGCTATTTATGCACTAAGCAGTGTATGACCTCTTGCATTCAATAACATTATAATTAATTATACAGTTAAACATAATTTCATAAAATTGGTTCGTGAAATGAATGGTATTTATATTAATAACCTTTTATCATACAAACAGGTCACATGAAAAGCCTAATATGGCATGACACTAATAATAAGTCTTCAAAAGAAGCACATTGGGAAGGTCTATCTGCTGGTTTAAAAAATCCAACTTATAATCGGTCATACTGGTATGTATTTTATGGACTGTCCTCGCCATAAAAAAATGAACACCCCATTGTTATTGACTATTAATTAAGTAATACATATTATATTGTATTATGAATTAACGCATGCAAAGCGAACTTTTAAAGTTATAAATTTTGTTATAGTATTTATCTATGAACTATTTCCAGCAGTGAAATTATATAGGGGGTACGGAATAATTGACTTGTATTAATTTTATTTCACAGGGTTTGTGAAGGGTTTTTAATGGATGCTGCATTTATATTTGATGCAAAGAAAGGTGATGAAGATGACCACTCCGAAATGGACGCCTTCAACTTTAATAATAATAATAATTTATTTATTTACACTTCAAGACACAATCATCTGTGTAGCCCTGACTCTTGTACTAGGATTTCCTGTTTCATAAGAGCCAGACCTCTCAATTTACAGGGAATATGTTATAGAAGCGCGATAGACAAAAGTGAAAATGGTTCAAGTTAATTTTGTCAAAAATTGAGAGTGGCGCTGTAATTGTTATGGACAATGCGCTATACCACTCAAGGACATTGGAGAAGCTGCCAACCACAGCTACACGAAAGGCAGATATACAGGAATGGTTTAAAAGCAAAAATATTCCTTTTGAGGAAAAAGATCTTAGGGCAACTTTATTAGAAAAAGCAAAAATACAAAGACATTTATACCAAAAGTTTGTTGTAGATGAGATGGCTAGAGAGAAGGGTATTTCAGTATTGCGCCTCCCACCCTACCACTGCGAGTTCAACCCTATAGAATTAATATGGGCTCAAATGATGGGGTATGTGGCTCAACATAACAAAACGTTCAAATTAGACAAGAAGAAACAATTAGTCCCACAAGATCTGGATAGTATTACGCTAGAACGATGGCAGTCTTGCGTTGCTCATGCAATTAAAGAAGAGGAAAAGTTAAAGCATAATGGATGATGTGGTAGAAAGATTTATTATTAGGTAACGTCGGTGAAACTTCTTCATCTTTATTCTCTGATGATAGTGACTAAATTATATGATGAAGACGAAGAAGTTACACCAACTATTGTGTGTTGAAAGTTGTTGTTTTAAATAAAATATTGTAAAAAAAAGAGACTTATTTCCTTTAATCTTAATTAAATTTAAATCATCACGACGTAATCGTTTGTTTCATTCATTCGTCTTGTTGTAAGTAATGTGTGATGAAGATGTTATTACGACCTATTTATCAAAGTTATGTTAAAACATTTTTAGTTTAATTGTTTAAACTTTTAACTTTGAATAAAATGTTTCGCACTCCTGCTTCTACGAGCCTCTTTTTTCTAATGCTATAGTAAATGGAGTATAGGTTAGCACAGGATATGAAGCGTGTATTTTTGTTATTCTTTGTTTGTAGACAATCAGGGCCGAAGACAGGTTGCGGTTAAGCCGTCCGGAGTTGGCTTTGAATACCGATGACGGCGCAACTACGCGACTCGTTTCAATCTGTACTCTATGCATAAGTAATGTGAAAAGTATGGAGATACCGCTCCGATGCGGAATACACGCTCTTCTAAAATATCGTTGTATATTTTTATGGTAACGACTTCAGTTATTTGTTCTTAGAACCGAGCATGCCACTGTGTAATCCACGTAGTGTATGAGTGACGCTAAAATATTTGTTGTACTTATGGAAAGTACCCTTGTAACTCTTGGCTAGTATTTATTAAGAGGATCATTTTGGCGTGTAATTGTTGTGAGCGAGGGATACTGTATTAGTCCGGATCATTATAATAAACTCTACACGAGTTTATTATAATGATCCGGATAACATGAACTCATCTACTTATGTATAAGTATTTATCAAATTTAGAAACTAAGAGCTACTGAACATAATTATAATTTATTTGTCTGATGACAACTTTTAGATTATATATTAATTTTTATAAGACTGTCTGAGTAATTTTCATCTGAAACATAGGATTACCTATACCCGAAGTCTCAAATTCAGATAATTTATGTAAACAAAGGGGATACCAAAAATAGGGGACATATCAAAAAAATATCTTCGTAATGGTAATTCACATAAAATGGCGAAAAAAAAAAAGGTTCCATTTTCTTTTAAGTACTGAATTTAAGAAATAATAATTAATAAATACAATATAAATTATTTTTATAAATTTACGGTTTTAAACAAAGTTATTAAAAAAAGGAGATTTTTTGGTATAAAACATTTTATGATACTGGTAACAATGCAGGAGATCCAAACATTTTCACATTTTTTACATCTTCAACAACACTAATATTACAACTCTCATACATAGATTCATATTATAATTATGTAGCATATCTAGCCACATTTTGGATGAAAACGGCTGTAAACTGTTTCGAGTGGAAATCGATTTTGGGAGGCCTAAGTCTAGCAGTGGACTTAAAAGGGCTGATTATGACGATCATAGGCCGTGTCTCCGAAACACTACATAGAACGTTGTTTGGCAACGGTATTTTGTTTGCATAGTTCTTATAATTAATTCACTTTAATTTCATAGATAATTACTTACAAAAAAAAATATGATAAAATGTTTTGCATCACTGTCCTGTCATTTTGACAGTGACATTTCATGACATTACTTTGTTTACATAAATTATCTGAATTAGAGACTGGGTTATAGTTCAGGCACGTAAGTCTTAGGAATATAATTTACATTTAAAGCAAAACTGTACTCATTTTTATACCTTGTTATTATTTAAATATATTTTTTTTATATATATTTTTTTTTTTTTTATCTCTCGTCGTCACGTCATCACGTCAACGCCGGCTATCGCTGAAAACCAGCGCTGGGACTCTGTCTCGCATAGGGTCGCAGCATTATGCTGAGCGATGGCCGTTTTGCGTGGATGTGACGCATATTTCCCCCCAACTTGTTTTTTTTGTTGTATTTGTGTTCTTTTTCTTGCGTCATGATTACCGCAAATAAACGTTTTTTCTTTCTTTTTTTTTTTTAATTGAATTGTTTGTTTTTTCGAGTTTTCATTGTAAATGACCATACATGGAAGTCGACCAGCATAAAGGCTTGCACAGACTGGTGCGATATCGTGGGCCTGACAGGCAGCGCGACCTTTGTCGCGCCCGCGATATCGCGTCAGTTCGCGCGAGCCTTTATTCGTAGAATAAAGCTTGGTGTAATATTTACTACGTAGTTTTCAGAATAACAACCTTTTACGAAGAACAAATTACCAACTCCAGGATTTCAAAAACCGTTTCTAATATTGCTAATAACTTGTTCATTTCGACAACCATTAATTAAATGTACCTACTAAAGTCTTTGATTATGTCGAAGAGTCTAATTAAACAAAGCAACGATCGCAGCGAGATGTCTACTAGTTATTTCCGATACACTGCACCTCATTGAACAATGAAAGCAATAAATTATTTAATTTTAAGTTCACGGAACTGATTAACAGTTTAATGGACGGTAAATAAAAGATAATAACAAATACTATATAGAAGCTTTTTCGGAGTGTTGACATACTTACAATCAGATTTGGATTACCTACAAAAGACTGAAGACAAGACTTGGATAAGACTAACACTGACCAGGGAAGCAAGGCACTATAAGGAAAGAGGTCTATACAAAGCGGTGGTAAGAAAAAGAAAAGAAGAAAATAAAGAAAGAAAAATTGTTTATTCTGCACAAACAAAACGCACATTACAAAAAAAATATTAATAAAATACACACATGGAAAGTAGCCAAAAGCCTCGTATTCAAGCAATAAAAGTTTGACAACTTAGTCTATTGCTTGATGTCAGAACCAGGGACCAAAGACAATTTACATTGCGTTTATGGCTACCAATGACGATTGAAGATGATGTTGACAATGACTATACTAGTCCAAAACATACCCACATAACTACAATTTTATTCAACTCTTCAATAAGAATTTCTCAAAAGATATTTTCAATCTCAAACGTTATAGCGTTTTGAAAAAAGTTTCTAAATGCGGTATTCTATTCAGGTGTGGGTCATGCATTTATATTGATTCATTTGCTTAGCAATCTCCAGCTTCTGGTTAGATCTAGACATGTTTGAAATTTGCCTAGTAGTGGGTAGTTACACGCCGCATAACTGACTTACTTCACTTGCTAACTAAATCCTACTCGTTCCAGCTATTTGATTAACTTGTAATATAATATTACGTCACACCTGGCCATAATGTGAGTTTTACCGCACGCTACGCGTACAGTAAAACTCGCATTGTGGCCAGCTGAAGACGTAAAATTGTGTACTCACCACAGGCAGTTAAAAATAAAGCCCTCTATTGCATATTTACAAGCCTCGCCTGCGGCTCGGGTCACAAATACCTGCGATTTCGGGCTTTCTTTCTTTTACAGCCCTTGGTAAGTAATGTACTATTATGGCAGCCTCTACTACTCGTAGTGTGATTGATCACGTAAGTATTTTGTTTTGTGAACTTTTCAGGATGGAAAAATGTTAAAAGAGATCACACACATCTCAATGATGACGATTAGATGATTTCTGAAGGCCTCGCGGTTTGTTGAAGAACGCTTTTATGTTTATTTTTTTTTGTTCAAAAAGTGTAATCATGAAATTCAGGCCTAATGTTTGCGATATTAATAAACCAATCCAGAGATTAAGAAATATACACTCGTAGAGGATTTTGCCGCGCTTCCTTCTTCCACTTTGCGTTAATATCACTAAGGCTTATGTGGAGGTTCGCGTCAAATGCCTGCTCCCTTATGGGTATCGTTCACTATATGCTTGTGCATGTTATGGGCACTTGGCATCGCGTCGAGTCAACAACAACGCGGCAGTCCCCGTAAAATATTAGACCTTGACGCCATCTGCCGCATTTTGGATGAAATGTCGCCTGTTACGAGACAACGCTATTAGATTTTATAAAATATAAAATGTAAATAACTTCATAATGCCAGAAAAGGCCAGGATTCCGGCACGTGAACAAACAAAAAATATTTTGATAGCCCGTTTATCGCACCGTCCCTAATTAATTACACGCTCGCGATGATTGTAGCAATTATCATATATCTGTAGTCTGTACTAATGGCCAAGAATAAGGAAAGGAGAAAGTAGCATTAGGAAATATGACGCCGAAAAATCATTGTGATAACAACGCACAGATATTACAGATCTTCAGCATTGTTAGTCCAACTTACGAAGATTGTATTTCAGAAGTCTTTGTTTTGCTTTGGATAACTTTGAGATAATAATAAACTCTTTAAACAATATCATCTTATAATTCATTGCCTGATTCTGTGTACAGAAGAGTACAGATACCGGCCGGAGGTAAATAATGTGTTTGGCATTCGTTATGAAAAGCAATCATTGAATATAGCTGCGGGCATCGATCACGGCTCACCCGTCGCGTCGCGCCGCCTCAGTAAGACATTTCCACATAACAGAATTATGGCATGGATTATAGCATGTAAATAAACGAGCGGTTGGCGTGGCTAGTGTCTATTCCGACATAGGCAATAACTACGCGATTATCCTATTTGGGTGCGCAACAACGAACAGGCGTGACTCCATTCGCATTTTTCATATTAACCAACTCGGGACACATTAGGCTCGGACTAAATTCTTGTTCTTACAAGTAGGTTTACTAGTAATTTAACGAGTGTCGGAGCATAAACAGTTTTTACTGCGACTGAACTTGCGACGAACGACGTCAACGTAGTTACACGTCAGTTGATGTTAGTGCTTGTCGGTTTTGGTGGTTATTGATCAAGTTATGTACCAGTTCCGTGAATAATTCTCACACAATTTCTCTGAACGTTTGAATAACAGGAACTCTTTCCTTATTTTATGTTTACGAGGAAAAGATTTTTCACAGCGACGATATCAGTGTTTCCTACTTAGAAAGCTATTCTATAAACTTAATCCTTTGATTATGAGTTCTAAATTTCCAGGATTTTACCCGAACCAATCATGTTTATAGCTGCTTTAATTTGATTGTTATAAAACAGTAGATGTAGACGCAAACAACATTCAAATAAACTTCCAAACCACCCATATTTTTCTTGAAAAACAAAGGCGAGTTTTTCTCAACTCGGTAAACTTGTATTTGAAGTGACGGGAATGCAAAATTAGGAACGAAAACATAAATATTCAGCAAGACTATATAAATAAACGAAGTTTGGGCCATTTATTCCGATACACCGGGACTCTGTGCACAGACTGGAAAAGTTAGGCGGAAACGGGATTTCCTAATGCGATTTTAATTCGTTCTTCCCACGACGAAGAGGGTAATTTCAATAAAAGCAAAGTCAGTAGATATTTTGTCTGTGGGAAAGAGAAAAAATGTGAAAAAAATGTACAGCGGCGTGATTTCTTATTGTGGAAGTGGTGGCGTAAAGTGCACTTCTGTGTCGTCCTTTCTGGCGCGTTAATTACACTATGAGCGATCAATAACCGCAACAAACGTTGCTGCGAGAACGGACGCTCATTATTTATTATTATTATTATTTATTATTATCGTTTATATATCTCGGGACCCTGGGGTCCCGGACCTTTGGAAGGCGTGAGGGGCCGAAGCCAACTCGCAGAGGCCCCTTAGACAATTTTAAATGGAATGAGGCACCAATCAACGATTATCCCTGTACGCAATATGCAAGTGCACCCAAGGACAACCCCCGGTTCGTGTAGGACTATTGTAGGATATGGGAACAAAGATATTGGACTATGGGTTTGGGTGGTTAAAATGGACTGGTTACCTAAATCTATGGAAGGACTATGGACACTGCCTGATCAATGTTTTATTGTACACGGATAAAATGGCAGGGGGTGACTTGCACACTCATTAATGGGCCCCCGGAAACGGTCGCTAGCACATAGTGACGACGTAGCGACAAGGGGGAACATATCCTGAGGTGCTCGAGGAGTGGAGAGGTATTCCACGGCTCTCAGAACAATCCCAGAGCCCGGAAGATGGTCAAGATCCCTACAAGCACTTACTGGAATACTTCCTTCCTCCGAGCACGTTTGCTCTTGCGAATCTCCACTCAAGCCGGCCAATAAAGGCAAGAATGAGGTGGGAGCTCAGTTCCTCGTCAGTGTTCACTCCAGCCGGCCAATAAAGGCAAGCCAGAGATGAGGAACATGACTTCTCCCGGGAGATAGGGTCCGTGGGGTCGCAACTGCCCAACAGCTCGCCACATGCTGCCCTGCGGGTTTTTGTATCTCTCTTGGTCTGGCTCCTCACCCTAGACATGTTCCGGGAAAGTAAACTCTACCGGCACAGACCTAGAGTTTGTTTTGTTTGCGCGCAAGCCCCACCACGACGTAGACGTAGAGATACGGCGGTGGGGTTATTATTATTATTATTATATATCTTAAACTGTAAATAAAACAGAGTAAACAACTATAATTCGGTAATAAGTTGTAGACGCGTGCTTGAATAATTATATGTACCTATAAATGATATTCCACTCCCCATCCTATGTACTCGTGTAATCTTAGCAGTGAACACATTGTGTAAGCAATTTGTACCTACTTATATACGTAAGTTTCTCTGTATCGAGTGTAAGTACTGTTAAGGAACTTGCTTGGAAAATTAGTTGTAGCGAATCCAACGTGGAAAGCGATCAGTGCGCGCCATTAGGTAAACTAATTTGTTTATATTTACATACTGTTACTTGGTGGCGTGACTATCTGAGTCCTAGCTACGTGCACTTCACTGCTGAGTAGCTATTTAATTACATATTGTAGGTACTCCACTAAAATTGAACTTGCTGTATGAATATTCAATGAGATACGAATGTCAGGCTGTCATCCACGATTAGTTTCACCATTCAAAAACTTGGCGGCTAAGCGACGAATTTTAAAGTGCTTGCTGCTATGTTTTGCGGAAGCCATGTTTATTTCAAGTATTCTAAGTAAATTGGGAGTAAAAATAAAACATAAAACTGTATCAGCCATTTGTACACACCCGAGTCATAAAATTGAAGGAAGAATGGGTACTTACTGTTGTATGTTGTACTGAGTAGATAGGCGATGGGATGATCACAAGTGTGCCTATCTCATCTTGTAAATAAAACTATTATACAAGGTGGTTTTTTTTATATCCTATAACTCTAGGGTATGAATGAGACCATATGAAAGAATCAATTGGCATATGAATTATCTTTCAATTATATATTATTTTTTTTTGTTTTCATTTTGCATAAAAAATAATTCGTCAAAGTCTTGATTATTAATGTAACACCTTACGTGAAATATGACAACATCGCATTTTCTTAGCTTTAAATATGAATGATTGGTTTGAATGAAAATGAATTACTCGTATTTATCAATGAAACTTAGATACCTACCTACACACATCGAGACTCTCAGTTTCATCAAGTTTGGCAAAGTCGCAAAAGTAACGATTCGCCATAGGTACGGGTGACAAATTTTGACCTAAATTAATCATAATTGATGATATCTTCGAAACTATGCATTTTTGGGCCACATATTCTAGGACTTTTTACTTATAGAATATAACTCTAAAGTTATGAGATATAAAAAATATCACAATGTATAAATTTGAAACTCGTGATAATAATTGCTCTAAAAAACTGTAATGCTTTTAGAAACTTTGGAGATTACCTGATATTATTTACGTATGACACTCAAATCTTACGTAAGTGATATTGATCAAAATATGATCGATGATGTATTTATGACACTTATCTTTTGTTTAAGTAACTTTTTATTTGTCTTTACTTGTTTAATTTTTGTGTCGCACTAACACCTACAAATATTATAACTCAAAATATGGTGCCGTCTCTTGGGTAAATTATATCTTAAAACAATTACTAATACTGACAACAATTTTTTTATTTTTTTATTACTAATTACAATTACAATTACTGGTTCTTAATCAAAATGCTGAGAAAAAACATGTTAACCAATTCTTAATAATAGATCATTAGTACATAATCCAGCATTGCATATGTAAGCGGGCACGCTCTATAAGCCGGGAGACTTTTGTTTAGGTAATTAGTTTTGTTTGCATTTTTAGTTATTTTGCTTGAGTATAATTTTCACTGTATTTGCTGGTATATTGACGTGTGCTCGCTGACATATGGCAAATAATTTAATTTACTGTTCTGTGTCTCGTAATGTTAATGACTTTGCATACTTACTATTGTATAGAATCAAGTTTATCTAACTGAACAGACAGCTGTGCTGCTGGGGAGTTTGTTGCCCCAGTTCTTCTTCCCAGCTAAAGCACTAGGAAATGGTGAAGGGCGGTCGTTTTGGGAGACTGTCTTATGTAATTTTGACGTTTTCAAAGTGCTGATTCTCAGCCCAATTAGAATAAACGACTTTTGATTTTGTAATAGTTGTAGGAACTGACCTCTAGTGAGCAGCATCGCCACGAACAGGAGCAGACAGGGGTGCGCGAGCGCCGGTGTCATGGTGCGGCCTTCCACGTCACTGCAGCGAACAGTCGCGAGCGCAGGCCGCCCCACCACGCGCCACCATCATCGTACACACTCTGGAATAATAAAAATGTTAAATAAGTCATCAAGTCATCTGCCTGGTCTTTTCCCAATTATGTTGGGGTCGGCTTCCAGTCTAACCAGATAAAGCTGAATACCAGTATTATACATGGAGCGACTGCCTATGTGACCTCCACAACCCAGTAACTGGGTACTATACTATAGGTACTATATCACTTAGTACACTGAAAAAAAAAGTTGTTGCCACAATCAAGATTTTGTTTAGATTGACTAAGTAACTTGTTTGCGTCTGAGCCTATCAAGCACAATGATTACAGCTACTACTTTTATTTGATTGAGATTTGAAACGGGATCTTGATTGGAGTTATCACAAAACCTATTTGCAGCAATCAAGTCAAAACATAGGTGCTCCAACCAAGATTATTAGATTAGTTTCAATGATCTTTATTGAGGTAATCAAAATGCTTGATTGACACAACTAACTTTAACATTTTTTTAACTTGTCTCGTTTTTAACTCTTCTACAATGATGTCATGTTAAGGGTAATCGAGAAACTTGTTTAATCATTCAATCATTTGAACTAGTATTGCTGCAATCATGTCGTGATGATCAACTTAACTAAGATTTTGATTAATCTAAACAAGATATCGTCAATCAAGCTAAACAGGCACTTGATTGGAGTGCATTTTTTTCAGTGAAGACTGGTTGTCAGACTTTCGGGCTTCTGACGACCCGTAACGACTGTCAAAGATCCAAGAATGACAGCCGGGACCAACGGCTTAACGTGCTTTCCGAAGCACTGATGAATCTCCGTATGTGAAGATGCTGACCCATCCATGGACCAACCCCGGCAAGCGTAGCTTAACCTGATAGATTGACCCGTGAATCTGTTATTACTTAGCCACGAGCTCCTCAATGTTAAATAAGTATCTAAATATTAATCCCATAGAACCTGCCACCAGGACTTAGACCTTCTGATCAGGAGGGGATAAAAGTTGTTTCTTATGGTTACAGATATAGAACGAGCATTGGACATTTCAGAACGATTACAGTATAGAGGTTTGCGAGGCTTCTAATTTACACGCTGCTACAGAATCTTTTAGCAACCTACAGTGGAGCTTTTAAAATGTTAACTTTCCCCGCTAATGTTGTTGTATAATCGCAGGTCTGTTATTTATCAACTATATCTATTAATTCTGGTACTGATCGCTCAAAAACAACTTATATTTGTAATCCCTTCATAATGAGTAAATCTCTATTTCTATTTCCATCCCTTTCGCTATCCCCTCCAGCACAATTTCTACTCGTATGTGGACAAAACTTTTTTTTAGGCCAGTTCTCTATTTAAAAGTAACCTAGTTCCTACCTTCATTCGCTATGCGGTTTGATTCCTGAGCGCATTAATATTGCTTTCATGAGTTTGCGAGGACGTTTGCTGCCATCAAGGTGTAAATGCTTGGGGGCAAATGATTTTGGAAATAATGCTCACAAAAGACTGTGGTTTTACGAGGAATAGTTTATTATTGTTTATTACCATATCATCCTGTCCCACTGTTGGGCAAAGGTGTCCGCGATAACTTTGCACTGTTCCTTTTGTGATGCCATATCTCCGGCCAACTCCCGTAAACTCATCTAAATCAAATAGTTCTTGTTAGCATTATTTACTGCTCTGTAACGGTGGATACCATTCTTGGTCACCTTAAACAACTTAGCCACAGCCACCATTTTGTCAATTTGGTTTTGTTTTTATAACATTCATCACATGATTTTTACCTGTTACTGGAACAACCCGACCGTAAACTAACGTTTATTTATGCATGCAAGACGCGCCTTAATGAGTAGATTTCCCAGCAAGTAGGCAACATCCGTACCACTTCATTCTCTTTATTTCCTGCATTCACTCGTCTTTCTATGCCAGTGCCTTCCGTCCCCCACTAAACGACAGTAAATGGGGGTCACGGTCAGAAGGGAGTCTGTGACCTTCGACAGACCTATTATGGGTTGCAAGTTTGCCCATCAAACATCGGAAAAATTAGGGTAGAAACGAATCACGCTTCTTAAAATAATTTTGGGGTACGCCCCTAATTTTTTTTAAGAAGCGTGACTCGTTTCTTTGTTTTTTGGTAAGAAAATCAAAAACATATAAGTATATCGGAAATACGTTAGTCAGTGATTTATCTAATCGGGACGTCAGCGCTACCTAGCGGCGCTCGATAGAGTATACAACATAACGCTCGACCGGAGTTAAGTTCAGTTGTTCGTTGGCGAAAATACAGAATAGGTACCTACTGAATAAAATATACGAAGGCAAAATATCTTTTAGTGCCTAAAGATTAAATAATCAGCTTAAGAACTTGCATGGAAAGAAAAAAAAAAAAAACATTTTATCTCTTGGTGGTTTTTAAAAATTTATCGTCCTGGCAAAAACAAGAGTTATGCTGAATCATAACTCTTGTTTTTCTTTGTCATTCTTCTATTGACTTGGGACCTGAGCCTTACTTAACATAATAAGTTAAGAGTAAACTAATTATTACAGCTTTACACCAGCCGCATAATGATTACGACAAAGCTCGGAAAAACCCGAACCTGTTTATTTATCATTTACCCCGATTAGCCGAGCATCCATTTTACCCGCAGCTAAGGTCTACAAATAACCTCATTTGGACGTCAACGTCCTCAGAATTTTACGAATTTGCGGTAAATATTTAGCGAAAAATTTAATATAAGGCAACTGAAACCCTACTTCACAATATACCTACTGATTCCCAAAACACTTTGTTGAAATCTTAGGAAACCTACTTATGAAATGAAAATCATCCCAAAATTTAAGGGCGACTATCACCAAAGAAACTGAACGCGATCAGCACATCGTAACAGCGTTGAAGAGCTATCCGTACCAATATTTCACAACAATGATGACACTGACAGCTCTCTGTATCTCTCTGTGTCTTTGAACGCGGTTTCAATGTGCTGGTCACGATCAGTTGCATTGGTGAAATTCACCCTAAGTTTGTGGAAGACTTGCTGGGTAGTTTTGTTGAAAAATCCTAATGATTAGTTCACCATAACTCCATCCATTTATCATTACTCGCAATTAAAAATTTGAATACATAAAACTACTTTAATCTAAAAGCTTTCTTATTTTCACCAGTAGTCAAATGTCACGTAAACTTTTATGTTTAGTGGTTGTTATTTTTTGGTTGATAACAAAACCTAAAATGAGAGTCAACAAATCGGAGACTAGATCAGGCTTAATTCAGTGAATAAAGTTCACCTTAATTTCATTAAAATGAAAGCACACACTTGTTAATTAGTTATTTTCGTTTGAGTACTGTTGAAACAAAATTGGAATTGAAAATAGAAATGCTTTCAACTATAGACGCCTAGAAATAAACTTTTATTTATGGTTTCGAAAAGGGTAAGGACAACAGAACAAAGGCATCTATTTGTTAACCTTTGCATTAAAATTAATTAATAATAGACCAATATTAGGGATAACGAAACTACAAACAATCGAATATTCAGTTACAATTAAAGGAATGTCATTCGATATTCGTGATCAAACAGCAGATGGCTAAAATCTCACCAACTATTCAACATAATTTTCAAATAAAGAACGCAATAACGAAGAATGCCTAAGCCCAAAAATAAAGACTTAACCTGTAATAATGGGGTAAAAATCGGAAGGATCCCTTCTAACCAGCTGTTATACGGGTGAAGTTAAATGAAATGTTCGGGTGTCGGCCAATTAAGGGCTTTTTTCAAACATTAATCAAGTGTTAGTGGGGGGAGCATTTTTACGTCGGCTCAGACGGGCGATAGCCCCGTGACGGATGACAGGCGGCCGTAGGGTCGCGGCCTAAGATGCATTCATCACCCAAGGATTTGCCCACTTTCAAACTTGGCTACTGGCTACTTAAGTTCTAGGCTAAATAGGTCAGCTACCGATTTTCGATAATAATAATATTTTTTTTCATAAGGAGAGATAAAGGGTTAACAATGAATTACTGCATTGTTAACCCTTAACCATTAACTTCTCCACACGCACATATTAAAGCAGAAATAAAATGGGTATTATATAGTAGTTATTATTTCTAAATTGTTTTCATCAAAAAAAAAAACCTTAAATTATTTAAATTACATTATAAATTAAATTATTTTTATTTTTAAGCTCTTAAACAAGTTAAACATTAACTTAGCCTGGTAGGAAGGAACGCTGACACCTGAGATACAGGACACGTCCTATGGATTGGGTGTCAGGTGTTTCACAAAATCGAGCATGTACTTAGTGTAATTACTAATTGATCTAAGTTACTTATACTCCATTTGAAGTAACATTCGATATTTAAGTAAACCTTTTTTACAGTCCGTTCAACCGATTTTGACTTCTATTGCGTTGGTGGCATGACAAATGGTAGCTGCAGTAAACAGTGGGTATTGTAACCACTTTTTTGCTTTTAATGCCATGCTTATACTTAAGGAATAGAAGTCAAAATCGGTTGAACGGACTGTGAATGTGTGTCAGCGTTCCTTCTTGCCAGGCAAATTGTGAAGCCCAACTTATTGTTTAACTTGTTTAAGAGCTTAAAAATAATTTAATTTATAACTTAATTTAAATAATTTAAGGCTCTGTTTTATTTTTTATTATTTTTGATGAAAACAATAGAGAAATAAATATATTACCCATTTTATCTCAATAATATATCTGTGTGGAGAAGTTAATTTAGTGTAAGGTGAGTGTAGTGTAAGGGTGAGTGAAGTGTGAGAGTGTGTATGTGTGTGAGTTGATTGGTTGCGGATGTGTGCTTTTAGGTGCGTGCGATATAATGTAGAGCAGGAAATGCAAAAAAAAAAAAATGTAGTTGCTAGTTAGCAAATTCTCAGCTTCCTGATAGTTCAGAGAAGTGAGCGATAACATACAATAGATATTTCCGTGTTGAAAGTAACATACCAGCTGTTGCCAGGGACTTCGATCTTATACAATCTTTAACCACTACGTATGAATTGATGGAATTCTAGAAAATCTCTTTTATCGGAAATGTACGTCACATAAGGAACCTAGTTTTGTAAACTTTTCAGATTTCGGTCAATTGTATTTCTCTGTGTAGTTCAAGATTTTCTTATTACATTTAGGTTATTGAACAGATTATTATTATTTAACAGATTATACTTTGATAACGTTTATAACTCGCAATAAATCACTGTGACATTAATAAATCCTCGATAATATCTCCCTCTTAGGAGTTATTGAAGATCGTTCAAGAAAGTCCACTCTGAGTCGACAAAAAGATAGCAGTGCTCCATCGTGAACTTTAGCAACTCAATGCGAACGAACAATCTTCGAGGGTGACAAATTTTTCCTCAATTTTTCAATGTACTACAGATCCGAGTTCGTTCTCCGGTATTTAATTACTCTGGAGTCAATGTGCCGGAAAGTATTAGGTACGCTTTGGAACTGTTTCTTTTTTGGTTTATGTGAACGTCGAGAGAGATGCATACTCGTAGCAAATGTAAAAATGTTAATGCTCGCTCTCCTGCAGGCTGGTAATCTACGAGCGACTCCCAACGATTAACGAGGCGTTTCAATTAACTCAGTATTTATGAACATGCAAAGACAATTTTTTGCCTGATCGAATGCTTAGATAGTAAATATTTAGGTGACATCGAAACGAGAACTGTGTTTTAACGAGATTAAACGTTATGCCACAATGAAGCTTTAATTTATACGAAGAGGGTCATGTTTTGAAGTAATTTAAAACAGACTGTGTTCTGTTTACACACAAGACAAGGGAATGAGCGGAGTGGTAGGTACATACTTGATACGCGTTACGTATAATAACAACAATGAACATACGTTACGTATTATTAGTAGCATGAATTCGTGACGTAAGCAAGCAGTTATCACCAGAGTCGACTACCGAACCAATTATTTTTGAAAATGGCTTTATTTTCATTTTCATTTGAAAAACCTATTGTTGCGTATTGAGGAGCGATTCAGTAAAATTTATTTAGGAAGAAACACACAACAATAAAATATTTTTATACCGATACCCTGTGACTTCCACTCAATAAATCCTGGGATTGAGCTGCTCGCTCTGCTTAAAGCCTTGTAATTAAACCGTAAAACGTAACATTTAAATATTTATACAAAGTTTTATACACATAATTATTGACATTATTAAATATTATATACAAAATGACATGAATACTTACTTTGAAAAGTATTACATATATTACTTTAATTATTGTGAATGTGAGCAATAAGTGGGTCATTTGTTTTTTATTTTTCTTTTTCCTGTTCTCACGTAATTTTAATGATGGTCTGGTATTTTGAGTACTTTATGCGGCCTACCCAAATGTCCTTTCTTTGGTTTTGTTCGTCGAGTCGTTGAGCTCCATAAATCCTGAGTTGAGCTACACGTGTACTGACAAATGCTTGCACTGACTGGACAGGTCCACTCAAAATTGTGTGGTTCTTCCCTCAAAAGACCATTTCAGACACGGATCTACATGGTTCACACATGATCTGACCAAGACAATGACTGGACTTTAAAAAAGACTTTGACCCCTCCTGAGTTTGTTTCGCCATTTCTTCTCAGGGGTAGTCAGATAGGAAATGTCGACTTCACCTAGCTTGTTTTTATTTTTTATATGACGTGTAAAAGTGATTCCGTTATCCTATTTACAGAATAAACGATTTCATTTCATTTCATTTCAATCGAGGAAGATGTGTGTAATGATATCTTGAATTAAACTTCTTTGTTACTTCAGGTGTCCTTGGTCCAAAATACTTTCAGCAGGCTTAGCATGACGCTTTCTATTTCTACGAAGAATAGACAGCTTTTTCAATATAGAGTGACATTTCGTTTCACATCGCGCCGTAGAAATCCTTCTACAATCTGTAATTTTGTCTACGATCTTTGTCTAGGTCCTTTTACATGTAGACAATTTCAGAAGAAAGAGATAATTTATTTTATTAATTTATTTATTTCGTAGGGCAGCCTCGACGTGTTTAATATGGAATTTTTCACTTTTTGTATGGAAAATATGAAATATTATATTATTACCTACATGTTGAGTTTTAGGGATTTATGGTTTTTATATAGCGGGTCGAAATTGTCATTATTTTTGCGATAGGATAAACCATTTTCGAGATATAAGCAAAATATAAGAAAAAAAAAGATATAGTACTGTTTTTGCACCTAAAGTCGAGGTGTTGGTGTGAAATTGTGAATTTTAGTTCATGACAACTAATTTTATTCCAAACCTTTTTAATCGCTATTAAAAATAGTCAGATTTAGTTAGACAATCAAAATTTTAGGTGAAAACGTCGAATTCAGAATAGCAAAATTGCCATATAAATATGCTGTCACTTTACTCAATTTTAGAATGGGAAATCGTCGTTTGATTTTTAGTCTAGTTTAGAGACATTTGTGACAAGAGAATTGGCTCCACAAAAAAAAAAACTTCTTAAAAATTATTTTTATTTCGGAAGTCGGTGTTTTTGGATCCGTATTTTAGTTTTTTTGTCCAATTCCATTTCGCCAATTCGTATACCACTACTTGCTATGTAAACAGCACTGACAGGAAGTATTATAGGTAACATCAAGATACACAAAGTGGATTAAATACGTATTATCGAAGTTAACCCAAAAACTACCCAAGCAAAGTTATTCAATTTATATGGGAACACCTGGAAAGTGTACCCATAGGTACCCTTTCAAACTAAAAAAATATTTTCTAAATGGTTCGCAATTGACGGAGAAATCGGTGGACATACATAAAAAAAATAAAAAATAAACATACATACAGGAAAAGTTTTTAACAGTACGCAAATTTTGACAAATTAAACTTAAACGTGTTTTATTATACACCTATTTCTTATTTTGATGTCTTATTACGAGCACCTAGTTCACGCTGGCCCGCATATTAATGGAGTCTTAGCAATGTTCTACACGCTGTGCGTGAGCCATTCATACCTACCATCTGATTTCATGAAAACCGTAGTAGTCCCTGTAGTGAAAAATAAAACGGGAGATGTTGCCGACAAAAGCAACTACAGGCCGATTTCTCTTGCAACGATCATTGCAAAAGTCTTTGACGGTTTGCTTAATACACAGTTAGACAAGTACCTGGATTTGCACGATAATCAGTTTGGGTTTCGACCTCGACTGTCAACTGAAAGTGCAATACTGTGTCTTAAGCATACCGTCAGATATTACGCAGATCGAAAGACTCCAGTGCACGCCTGCTTCCTCGACCTATCCAAGGCTTTTGACCTGGTGTCATACGACATACTGTGGGCTAAACTCGAAGGTATAAACCTACCACATGAACTTGTCAATGTCTTCAAATACTGGTACAATCACCAGGTCAACAGCGTTAAGTGGGCGGGTACAATGTCGGAACCGTATCGGCTGGAGTGCGGGGTGAGGCAGGGGGGGTTGACTTCCCCCTCCCTGTTTAACCTGTACATGAATGCTCTGATCGTCGCGCTCAGCAGCCAGCATGTCGGCTGCCATGTCGGTGGACTCTGTGTCAATAACCTCAGTTATGCTGACGACATGGTGCTGTTGAGCGCGTCAGTCGGCGGCCTTAGAAAGCTGGTGCGGACCTGTGAGGAGTATGCCCTTAGTCATGGGTTGAAGTACAATGTGGCCAAAAGCCAATGCATGGTCTTTGAGGCCGGTACGAAACGGTCGCAAAACTATCCACCCGTTTGTCTAAACGGTGTTCCACTCGAAAGGGTGGATCAATTTAAGTACCTAGGGCATTTAGTTACGACCGACCTCAAGGACAATGCTGACATGGAGCGGGAACGGAGGGCTCTGTCGGTGCGGGCGAACATGATCGCACGCAGGTTTGCACGTTGTTCGAGAGAGGTGAAGATAACGCTCTTTAGGGCGTACTGCACGTCTCTCTATACGTGCGGTCTGTGGGCGAGGTACACGTGTGCATCCTACGGAGCCCTCCGCGTCCAGTTCAACAATGCGTTCAGGGCTGTATTGGGGTTGCCTCGCTACTGCAGCGCCTCAGGTATGTTCGCTGAAGCGCGTACCGACTGCTTTCACGCGACCATGCGAAAGCGGGGCGCGTCCTTGGTGCGTAGGGTGTGGGGCAGCACCAATGCCGTCCTGGCGATGATCGCGGACCGGATGGACTGCTCATACATACGGCACTGCTGTGATAGGCATGTTGCCGTCAGCAGGGCTATTAAGTAGCTATTAAGTCTGCTAGTCTGTCCGGTGCTCATTTTATTTTTATTTTTATTATCCTTTTAGTTGTGTGTTCTGTATTTATGTGTACTCTGTATATGAGCTAAGGTTGCTCGAAATAAACGTATTTTATTTATTTTATTTATTATTATTACAAAAAAATTAAGTTATCGTTAACGAAAAATATTTATTTAGAAACTGGTATAATGGATACTCGTCGCGCAACGCGCCGGCGCGGCGGCGCGGTCACTGAAGCGGAACGCAGTAGTAGGTACACAAAGCGTCATTATGTGCTAACCCCTCAAGTTTTAAAATGTTACACTACTACAATATAGAATTCGTTACGAATAATCTAAAGAATACTTCAAAAAGAGTTTACTAGTTCGACTTGGATTCTAACCATCACATTACCCAATGTCGTCATACTCATACCCGGCAGTTTGACACACTAGCCAGCGAGCCCATGAGAATTGTGATGAAATTGTTATCTACTATCGTCCAAGTAGTTTATCTTTAGGTCTCTGTCTAATCGATAGATGTTACCATTTGAGGGTATCCATTAATTTTACTTACTTACATTTTCTTTATAAAATTAATCCATACCCTCAAATTATAACTACAACGTTGTCTAGGGACCCGTTTGTGTCAGTTGGCAATGAAATGTAATCTATTTTTGAAATGTATTCTATTATTGATACTGAACCACCAAAAAAAATTTGCGCACTGGTTAAAAACATACTGTATAGTCGAAAATAAAACCTCCTCCTTTTTCTAATTCAGTTAAATATACATGTTGCGCCGACCGAATGAATTAGGATAAGAGCAAAAGAATGATGATGACAGTCCAAAGAAACTAATTTTATATATTTTTACACAAATTATGCTTTCTTAATTGATACACCTACCTTACTGCAGATTTGTAGTTTTATGAGACAAAATTAATCACCCGTAAAATATCCAGTAAACTTTCAAGTTTGTTTCCGCAGTACATCGGTGAACAAGTTTATTTGGCAAGCAAACTGGTGCTACCGACTCAAACTTGAATCCCGGAAACAGTATATTAAACCAGGTTCAAATATAATAGTTCAGCTGTGAATTCGGTGCAAGTTCAGGGGTCTACGGTGCAGAAAAGTAACCCGAATTGGGAGAGTAAATTTAACCCAGGTATCTGCTGCAGCTAGGTGATCTGATTGAAATGGTCTAATTACCTTGTTTTACAAGATTAGAGCCATGTGGTGCCGCACGTAAAGAATAGCACTACTCCATTTCCTCCCGTGGGTGTCGTAAAAGGCGACTAAGGGACTTACTAGAGAATGGGCAGCGGCGTTCTCTATGCCTTTTTTTAACACCATTCTGCGATCGCCAACCCGCCTGACAAGCGTGTAGCATTGGAGAAGGCCTATATCCAACAGTGGACGTCTTTCGGCTGAAATGATGAATGATGATAAGATTAGAGATTGTTCACGTCTATGTGAGGTAAGAAAATACAAAATTCTGTAAACTTCAGAACATCTTCCATTTGGCGGCCACGGCAGATAGTTTTTAGCAAACGTTCAACATTATTTACACGTAACTTCCATATTTCAGTAAGTGAATAACTAAAAACACTTTCGGGTGGTCTTCAAAAGAAAACTGCGCAAACGTTGAGCAGGCGTGTAAAAATAAATAATAATAAAATAGGCCGGCGGTGTGCGCAGTTAACGTGTCGTTGCGGTCACTGGAGTAAACACGGCATCCGTACGACTTCCGACGATATCACATACAACGGGATTACAGACACAAGTGCCCTGAAAAACTTTGTAAGAAGTTATGACAGAGTTATATTTGTATTATCAGATGTATGATGTACCTAGCAAGCGCAGCGTGGGATAGATCCCCCAGTTGTCGATGTCTTAAGGCGCTACCCCGAGCAACACGCGTTTTTCAGAGGCTATTAACTCATTAATTTAGAGAAATAAACTACATATAAAAACACATTATTAATGTACGATATCCTATCATCACATTGCACGTTCTTATTTATTTTTATGTGGTGAAATTACATTTGAAATCTCCGTGTAAAAAAAGTACTAAAATTATTGATTGCATGCATCTTTCGCTAAAGTTGACGTTCCATTAATTTGAGAGTTACACTAATGGATAGATAGTTTAAAAATCTTAATAATTCACGTTTTATTTAATTTCAAAAGATCACGCTTCTTTTTTTTTATTAATATAATTCCAAAAATTGTGTGAATTCGGCGTACGCAGGTAGCGAGACAGAGCGTCCCCGCTGTGACGTGATAGAGAAGGACCGAACGCTCACGCTCGGGGTTCGCCTTAAAAGGCGGCTTGGACAGCAGAACAAGTTTCGCAAGGGGGAGAATTGGATGTTGTGACGCTACTTGGGAGGAGCCCATGTCCAGCAGTGGACTGCTATATTCTGAATTGACTTAAAATTTTATATTTTTTTCGGATTCTGAAAACCTCTCCAATCTTATGTCAAATCTATTACCAAGTGATTTGATGAGCTTTTGCTGTTTTCATCAACCAATCGTAATAGTTTTCGTGAGATTTACTGATCAGAGGCTTTATCCAGTCTTTGAAAAACAAGAAAAATAAGAGACAGAAATGAAAATGGTTTCCAGGATTTCAGAGAGTGTGCTGGAAATAGGGATGATTTCTGGGTAACAAAAAAGAAAAACTGTTTAGTCCGTCAATCAGATAATAAAAAAATATTAGACACATATTTTTTGCTTTATCATATTAATAAAAAAATACTTAGATAAAACACATTAAACTTGGGGAGTGGGGGCTCGTTATGTCACAGCTCAGTATAAAATCTACTGAGAAGTGACGTCTTGCAACATTTGAACTCAATATATCGCCGTAATGTTTCGATTAAGTAAAAAAAGAAAAAATACGTGTCCAATATTTTTTAATAACTACATGACGGACAAAAAAATATTATTTAGTCATCATCCCTATTGAATTGATTTGCAAGTACACATATATACCAGCATGAATGAGACTAACTCTATATACACGTTCATTGTATAATTTGTTACAATTGCCCTGCAATCTTAATTACACTGAGCTCAACCGGGAAGCGCAGTAGATACAATTAAAGCTGCTGTAATTCAATACTACTCTGCGACTCTCATATATGCATGTGTATTATATTAGATACATGTGCATCATCCTCATTAATAACTGATTGCAGCTGCCAATTTACTAAATGGGGAATTTCGCCGTCAAAACTGGTACAGGGTTAAATAAGTAACGACAATACAAATTTATGTTCAACAGGGCTCATTACTCATCGTCCCTTTTAATTTATTATCTATCTCCTATCGCAGCGGAATACACCGTGATTGTTTTGACGTTCTGGGAATTATATAATCAGAGATTTTCTAAGAAAAAAGTTGGATATACTCTTGATATTGAACAGAGATGATACAGGCCATTTTCATGTTTTTAGGACTTAGGAGTTTTGGTAACTAGTTTAAGTAGAAAGTTAATGTAATAATACTCGTAAATAAATACATGGAATAATAATAAGTACCTTTATTGGGTAATATTTACATAATTTAAAAGTTAATAGCCAAAATAATAATAATAATGTGAACAAGTATATAAAAATCGGAGGGCAAATAACAAATTTTTTGATGCCCTTTGCATCAAAAAATTTGTCCACATCGCTGTCACCGGGAAAAGTGCCCAATAGGCTGGTAGCATTGCCAAGTTGTAAGGATTGAATTATGTCATAGTGTCACTCTATTTATGTATATTTTTCTTTTTGCACCTTGTTTTATAATATATATTCATGTAATTTTGTATCATTAATTTGTGCTCTTGTGTGTGTACTGAATAAATGTTCTATCTATATATCTATCTATGTATCTTTGGAATAATAATTAGTTTTTGTCTCGAAGATTATTGATATTTATTTAAAAAAAATAACCAGTTGAAACTGAAATTCAAAACAAGTAATATGTATAATTATGTTTGTAACTTTTTGACGTTTAGAGGATTAATAATTTAGTCTAAAATAACTGTGTCGGTAGAAACATGGCGTTCCATTTTCAGTACCTATACATATGTATAACGTCAGGGCAATTCATTATTAAACAAATTGACACCCTACGTGAATTTGCCGTGTTAAAACCATTTGATATAACTGTCAAAGAATGAAAGTTATTTATTTATATATACTTTATTGCACACCACAAAAAGATATAGCAAAAAATTCATCACAAAATATACAAAGGGCGGCCTTATTGCTTTCTGCAATCTCTTCCAGGCAACCTTGGAATGGACAGTTATAATTTGAATAAACGAACAATTTTCCTAAGTTGGTAGTCAATACGCTTTACAATAAATTTATATATCTAGGGAGGTTAAATTAGTGGGGTGCCACATAAATCTAAAAAACAAACCGTATTGATGCATGCGCAACAACCGAGTATCACCGTGTATAATATCCTGAAGCAAGTGGCACATTTTTCTATATCCGTTTGCCTAAGAAAGCGCCGACAATGGAACCGTAGCACCGCGGTAATCCATTTTCTCCCTGTTTGGCTCTTATAAATCGTTCAAGAAGTTAAAGAACGTAAGTATTACGTACCTACATTTTTATTCAATGCGGAATCGGATTTCTGTATTCTTACATAATACTTTTTAGAGTTTACCTTATTTAATATGATAGTCTCAGTTTCCTAAACAAACTAGTGCTTTCATAAATTATTAGAACTCTGTTTATGAATAGTAAATAAAAACACTGGCCAAAAAAATTTGCCCACTGGTTAAAAACTTATCCTGTAACTATACTACGGCCGTGATTTTTTTACAAATCCAAAAACAACAATTTAGCTGAAAGAGGGCACTTGACTCTCACAAAAATTAGCAATTTAATCTTAATATTTCGCAAACGGATCCCTGATAAAAAAAATGGTTTTTCCGCATCATGTTTGAACTACCTATCCTACGACACCCATGGAACGATGTCCATGGAATAGACGAGAAAAAAAAAACATCATCCCCACTTTACTTGTAGGGGAGGTACACTAAAAAAAACTGGATTTAATTTTATCAATTTATCGACGTGATTAATATGTATAGGTATCTATGCCAAATTACAGCTTCCTAGTACGAGTCTCTGAGCTAAGCCGCGGACATACAGACGGACATGGCAAAACTATAAGGATTCCTTGTTGACTACGGAACCCTTAAAAGTACCTACACGAGAAAACGAAATTCATATGAAATAAACAATAATTCGTGAAGTACCTACCCACCTAATAAAAGGCTATGTTCAAAAAAATATCCATAAAAATATTATGTGGGCTCTTTATAATTCATAAACCATTTTCTATTGTGATTGTAAGTATTTCTTATAAGTAAATTCGTTTGTTTACTTTGTTCGTTATTGATAGTTTCGCTTCTTGGTACCTATTGCATGCAATATATTTTATTTTACATGTTGTGTTTGTACCCTAGATACCTATGGAATGTGTTTAATTGAACCTCTAGTAATTCTAATTTAGCGCTCCTAAAAATATGATTAAACAATCTAATATAATGATTGCGAATGTTTTTGTGAACCAATTGTGGCGTCCTAAATATTAAGTAACTGCGACCAACTTGGATGTGGCGCTTGCCGGCCGCTGCCGTGGTACCGCTCGCTCGGCTCGCGCACGGTTGTTCTCAGTTCCAACCTAACATATCCTTGGTCGGGTTGAGAAATGCATTACGCATACACCCACTAAAACTCAGCGGAGTTCCCTCATCGCCTTGATGGGAGGGTCATGGGAAACCGGCACAGCCTTTACGTCCACAACCGTCCCGGCGCATGCCCGCCTAGCTGGCGGGCCCCGCATGCCCCTCCGCCTGGGGGCGATATGGGAATGACCGGGAAAACCTGGCCATTCCCGTCCGACACTGGTGGAGGCCTGTGCAATACAGGCAAGGGTGCCCCCGCACCCGTTGCCTGCTGGCCTCCACCTGGGACCCCGTGCCAGACGACCCCGCGTCCAGGCGCCTCTGGTCCCCCCGCGACGGGTCAGGTCAGTGGCCCCGCCGCCTACCACTTTTCGGCCGCGGAGGATAGGGAGAGCGGCCAACGCAATACCGACACTCCTCTTCCTCTGCGGCCCACCGCGTCCGCCATTCAACGGTGGCGACCCCGTCAAGGCCGCGGAAGGTAGGGAGAACGGCTCACCGCAATACCGGCACTCCTCTCCCGCCGCGGCCTCCCACACTCAGCCGCGATGCCGCCCATTCGACATCGCGGCCCGCCTCAGTTGCGATGTCGCCGAAGCGGCACCGCAACCTACGGCCGCTACGTCGTTGGCTTAGCCGCAAAAGCTCTGACGAGCGGCCCCCTCCTCGGGTTCCTCTTAGCTTCACCGTGGCCCTCCAAGCCACGGCTACTGAGCCCCCCCGCCTCGACAATGCGGGAACCCACCGGGGGGGTGGTCGGGTTACCCTAGCTTACTTACTGCGACCAACTGTTATAAAGGGGCCAGAAATTAAAAAGAGGCTCAATTATTTTAAAAAGTGGGCATCATTAGAAGCGCAAAAGCTTCACAGGTTCATAACTTTAAAAACTGCCCATCATTAGAAGGGCAATATTTTTTTAGAGGATCAGTTAAATATTGTAGATACCTATTACTATAGAGTAGACAAACAATAAGAAGCAAATCAAATACTATGTCTAGGGCGATAAGGTGGTAGTATCTTGTCATGTTCATTATTTACGAATCGTATCTCAATAAAAAATAGAGCTGTTATAACGACGGGGAAGTGCTGACAACTCCTAACTTACAAAAATCAAATTTTACAGGAGGAAGGAGGAAAAAAAAAAAAAAGCGTTTTTTAATTTTTAGAAAAATAAAAAAAAATAAAGTGTAAATGGCAATTTTATACTTAAAAGGTCCCGCATGTCAGGTAATAATCAAAATTTGCTTGGAATAAGTAATTAGCGAGATGATGTAAGATAGGAGGTATCACCAATCTGGTGTGGCTGAAAATTTGAAGATAGGAATAATTTCCACACTTCAAAAAAGTAACAGAAATCATTGAAAATTAATGTTTCCCGCTAAAGTTTTCAATCATATTCGGCGATAAAATAACAAAGGAATCTAAAAATTACTACAAATAGACGAAATTAATCAAAACAGGCGAAACGCACCGTTTTTGTCTCGCTCGCAAGAAGATAGAAGATATTAGCTCAAGGTTTGTATGAAATGAAGTTACGAGATGTTTCCATTAGTAAGTTAGAATATATTTCCTGCCAAAATTAATCAGGTTGTCTGGACCTGAATATAGGAGATATTTCTTCGGTACCTAACTAATTCAATTTTCGGAATTTCAACTTTATTCATATACCAGTAGATGCGCAGTTAAATTCTCTATCGAACTGCATTCATAAGTCGTTTTCGGAAAAAATGTAAGTTAGGAGTTGTCAGCACTTCCCCGTCGATAAGTCGCTTCGATTCATGATAAATTATCAAATTTATTCAGAGACATGCGCAGGTTGGAAACCCTAATAATGATGTCGAAATATTGACTTATTAGGTAACTTTAGTGAATTAATTAAAATTATGTATATGTAGTTTATACATGCCCTAAAACGGAACTACTCGTCGTGCGCTAGTCAAAAGGCCTCTTCACGTACACCTAGATTAGCGATTGTTAGCGATTTCTGTCCAGCAGTTTTATTTTAATTTTATATAGGGTATATAATCTCAGAGTTAACCATGAGAGGTTGAGACTCTTTAACCGGATTTTCCTGTGGTTGCCTTAAGCTGCTAACGAAACTTAATGCCTCCAGCCAGGGCGTAAAAACTTATAAACTAACGACTGTGCGCTAAGGGCACCAACTGTGGGGTACGAACCTCGGCCTAGGGCAGAGTCGGAGGGAGGATGGCAAAGGACTCACGATGGCTGGATAAAATCAGGGTTATGATTATTATCGGTGGAATTTTAAGCTACAGGCTCAGCTATAGCGCGTGCTGGCGTTTCGCTTACGGGCAAGGGTCGGGGAGGACTATTTAGTCGGGGATTTCGCGATGGGCCTCGGCGGTGAGGTCGGAATGACGGTCGTGTATTGTGTTTGCGAGCTACTGTACAGTCAGCTGCAGAGAAATCTCACCCCCTAGCAATGTATTTAGTCATTGCTAGGGGGTGAGATTTCTCTGCAGCTGACCGTACTTGTATCCCTACTGATCTCCTGGAGGAGAGTCGTGGGGTCGTCTGGGTCGGTCAGTGCATGCCTTGGACGGCGGGTCTTACTGATGCGAGAGGGGGTGTAATTGGCGGCCTTTACAACTAGAGCGTTGTGATGAGTGACTGCGGAATCGAAGAAGCGCTTTGAAATGCGCTTCATGAATTGGGCTATCGTAGGGATTCTAAGTTCTAGATGAAGGTTTGTGTTCCGAACGAACCAGGGGGCTCCCGTGATTTTACGGAGGAAACGGTTTTGGAGGGTTTGCATCTTATGGATGAGATGGCGTTTTGCGTGTGCAAAGACTGGATTCGCATAGGTCATGATGGGGCCGATGCACGCGGTGTAAATGCGCAATTTGCACTTGAGTGACAATTTGCTTTTTGCATTTAGGATGGAATGGAGCCTATAGAGAGCGAAAGCGGCGCGAGCGCGCACCTTCTTTAAATGCTCAGAAAAAGAGAGATGATGATCGAGAGTCACACCTAGATATTTGGCTCGCTTCTCCCAAGGGATAGGCTTGCCGAACATGGTGATCGGTCGGATGTCCAGCAGTTCAGGGAACATAAACTATATTCTAAATTGATTAATTGAATTTGGTGCTTGAATGAAGCACGAAATTGAATATATTAATTGCATGTGATCAGAACGGCTGTTAACAACAAAACAGCTGTTACCTATGCAACAGGATAATTAATTACCTACGTTCAGCACACGTTATTAATAGATTCAAAATTATAATTTAATATCAATTGGTTTTGTTACCAAACCGCGCTCATTTAGGTTCAATATTGAACTTATATATTCAATATTTCATTGTGAAGCGAAATAAAAGTGCTGAACCATTAAGGGTGAAAGTGCTGGACCTTTAAGGGTGAAGCGCTGAGGTAGCCTGGCGCTTTTGCCTTAAATAAAAAAATTTACAACAAATTTAGGTTGTTTGGAGTAGGTACCGCCACAACTACTATGTACCTAGGTATGAAACACTTTCCTAGGAAATTGTAACATACTTACTGACTATACTTGCTTATTACTACAAGTATACCAAATAGTCTTAAAGCTCAATCAACTTAAGGATATTGGTTCTTATTGTATTTTGTTCACGGTAATAATTAGATGGCAGTCGCTCCTAGTTAAATGTTCATAGTGGATATTTCAGTAGAATCTGGTTAGACTGAAAACTAACGTTAATAAATATAATTGAAAGCCTGCTGAATAACAAGAGTGATGGCTGGGTCCAATATTTGAGCCAAAGTTTGTTAATGTCGCAAACGGTGTCCCCTTATTTCGCAGACAGAAATTTCATAGAATTTCGTTTCCTAGAAAATGTTTCATATAATATTTAGTCCTTGTATTTTTAGTTCGAATATTATATTATTATTATTTGTTTCAAAGACTATTTACTTGAATTAAACATAGTTCACAGAAACACAATTCAATTAATATTTAATCACATTTTTTTGTTTAACAAATTTATCAAACAGTAGAATTATTTTTTAACGAATATTGATTGTTCCGTATAAGTTAGTGACAGAAACGAATCGCTGCAAAAATTTAAAATGAATAAGATGTTATTTTGTTGTTGTTTGTTGTTGTTTTGGTAATACGTTTTATATTAAATAAACAATATAAGGATAAAGAATATTTGATTTGTCATTTTATGATATGATTATTCTAACATTAAACTTTATGTGAAACAAAAATCAATGGTTTAAAAATCTTCAAAGTAAGTATTCTGCGTATTGATTATTCTATGAAACGAAAATATGAGTTTTTTTTTAATGTGAAACGAAATTCTATAAAACTATTAGCTATGAAACAACGTACAACCGTCGCAAACATTTTTTGTAGTTTGTAGTTTTGGTTTTGGAAAGTTCTGAAACATTGAACAGGCTCTTGTTTAGGTAGGAATTTGTAGTTCGCTTTATAGTGTAAAGTTGACCACAAAGTCTACCTATTTCCTGTGTTGTGTGTAATGAATTACACGAGATTCTTAGAAGTGTCAGAAGTAAAAGCTACTGCCTACTTATAAAAAGTTTCCAAGGAAACTGTCTCTAGGTACACCGAAAATACACTTTAAAAGCCTTATTAAACTACATTATATATAGTAGGTATACTTTTATACACTTTTTAGGGTTCCGTAGTCAACAAAAAACCTTTATAGTTTCGCCATGTCCGTCTGTTTGTGTCCGCAGCTTAGCTCAGAGACAGAAAGCTGTAATTTGGCATGGGTAGGTAACAATATTAATTACGTCGACAACATGGTAAAATGAAACTTTGAAAAAAAAAATGTAGGATACCGCCCTTGCACGTAAAGTGGGGACGATTTTATTTTTTTCTCTTCTGTCCTCTGCTGTGGGATCGTTAGATAGGCCGTTCAAAAATACTTGCGGGTCTCTTAAAACCATGTTCCGATTCAGGTATCCGTTTGCGAAATATTAAGCTTTAAATTGCTAATTTTTGTTAGGGTCAAATATCCCCCCCCCCGGCAGCCAATAGAAATCTGCCCTGAAAAAATTCACGCCAGTAGTATATACAGGGTTATTGGTAAAACATTAACAATCTTGCAGGCCTGTTTTACTAACTTCATATACAACAACTTTTGTTCTATGACTTTTTACAAAACATAATACATTTACCAAAAACAAACCTTCAAGATTTCGTTGTTCTATCTAAAACATTTCAATTCTGTATTTTGTTGTACCTACCTACACCTCCTATACACTGTCGCCCCCGCCTTTTGCACTAGGCACGTCAGTGTTTTGCTACGCATAGAGTTTGTAACATTTAGAGCGTTAAATTTAAATATTTTTATTTCTATATGAAAATCTGAAAAAAAAAATATAGTAAGTAGTAAAAAGTAAGTAAGTAAGTATATAAAAAAGTAAGGTGAATGAATCAAAGGGCATCAAAACATTTGTCCGTATCGCGGTTAACAGGATATATGCCATACAGTTGGCAGCATTGCCACGTTGTATAACAATACTGATTCGGCAAAAAATAGGCCAGCCCTCTGGTCACGTGATGAGTCAACCAACCGCTTGGCGATTTCTCGAAAAACTAAGTGGGCAATCGGACCCTACGGTCCTAGTGTTTCAACCCCAAATGGCTCCCAATAAGGTTGTTATATTTGCGCCGTTTGAGGTTTTCCGCACCTGCAGTGCAGCAGCCGCCCCAGCACAGTACGCCGTACTAGGAAGATGGGATGGCGCAAGGGTATCGACACATGTTGCATCCCACACCAAAAGCTGACCTAACGTTATTCCATCCGGTCTCTTCCCATCGTCGCGTGCCAAGCCATTGTGTTCTAAAACAGCTGACACCCCAACGGTGACAAGAGCACGACGGATGATGTCATTGATACTGGCATTACATTTGCAGTTGGAATGTATGGGAGAACATTTATTTCAACTACAATTTGTTCTTGGAAAGTAATAATAAAATATATTATTACTAGCTTTTAACCGCGGCTCCGCCCGCGTGGATGTCGGTTATCGCGTAAAAAAGTAGTCTATGTCCTTCTCCATTTCTCAGGCTATATCTCTGCCAAATTCCATGACGATTGGTTTAGCGGTTTAGGCGTGAAAACGTAACATACAGACAGACAGACAGACAGACCGACAGACAGAATTACTTTCACATTTATAATATTAAGTATGGATGTGCATTGTGTTCCACAAAGGTACCTACCCAATAAACTGAAAATTAAAAAAAAATAAAGCTGCGAACGGTAACCGCAAAATGTTAATCCTAGATTAACGTCCCATTTCATATTTATAGTGCGTAAAGAACGTGTCACTTTGTTAAATACTGTGGCACCATTTTATGACACCATATGTACCGCCATTGTGACAGTTTTTTTTAATATATTCTTTTTTCAATTCATTGGCGCTTTTGGCGCTAAAACCATTTGTAAGCTTCAATGCGTTCGACGTGTTCAGTTCTGAAATGGTTTGTTTTAACAAAATTATCGACCTATCATATTCAAAGTACATTACAAAAATATATCCTAATGGAGGTCGTTCTGAAAAGGTATAGGACAACCTACACCTCCTACCCACGTCTACGTGGGTAGGAGGTGTAGGTTGTGATGGTAGCTACCTACATTTAACCTGTTGCGATATTCAGTCCAATATAAACCATACGACCGACTAATGGAGCAAAATTCAAAGAATAATTTTATTTATTTAAACTTCATGTACAATAGTGGTACATAGGCGGACTTAATGCCACAAGGCATTCTCTACCAGTCAACCTTTGGGTTAAATATAAAAACATAGAGGTAGGGTACAAAAATAATGTCTAAAATACTAACTCCTTGATTACGAGAATTTATATAGTTTTATTGATACTAATACACATATACAAATAAAATAAACTAATAGAGATTTTAACAAGTACCACCTAATAATAATTACTATGACTAGACTATTATTTGAGAGTTATTTAGTCTAACTTAAGTAGTGGTTACGAACGTTTCTTTTAAAAGTAAATTTGTTTTCGAAATAATCACGTTAGCAGAGCCGATCCGAAGTCTAAGACCTCCACCAGAACAGTTCGGTAGCCGCACTTTCTGCCCACTGGGCCAATGACAGTTTTAGATATATTTGGTTAGTGCTAATTGCTAAAGGCTCATTTTCATTAGTTGATGGGGTTCGTATTTTGAGAGACTCTTGTAACATGCAGGGAACCGTTTTCATTAGTCGATAGGGAACGATTGCAGTAGACGGAGAAACCTGCACCGTAAGTTTGGCAGTTGCTTTGAAGGCTCATTTTCCGTCATCCGCACGCTTTTTACCGACCGATAAATTTTATTGGTCGCTACGCCTGCTACGGGGATTCCCTGCAGATGGTGTACCGACCGTGTTCTCGGCTTATGACTTTCATTAGTCACTACCCCGCCTGCAGGGAGTCCCCATATGCTGTATATCGACCGAGTCATCGATTAAGAAAAGCGAGGCATAAATCTTGCGGTTGATATTTAAAAAAAATGGAATATGGCCTACTTCCTATCATGCATCTTACTTCATAAAGCGCTTATCACGTTGTTGAAAGACGTACGTAGAGTAAGGTTGCGTTAGACGTGCCAGCGCCTATATAAGTCGCCTTTACTCGTTTCCTAGATTGGGCAGATTCTTGGATTCGACGGATTAGCTATACGGCAGAAAATGAACAGTTGTGCACTTGAGGGTTTTTTAAACGTTGCTTAAAGTTAAGTGACGTTCAAACGTCAAAAATGTATGGTTAAACAGTCGCTAATCATTACTTAACTTTAAGCAGCGTTTATGAATAAACCCCAAAATATACTTCGTGATCAATTTAAAGGATAGGCTTTCTTTGGAATGCGCTCCCTCTGCTTATCAGGATGGCAACCAGTCGGATATCATTAAGTTGCACGTGAACATATTCATAAGAAGTTGGCTGAATCACCCCAGCGCTGATTCGTTTTCTCCCCTACCAATCGTTGTTTCACCTGACACTGTTTATTTTACTTATATTTATGTATGTATGTATGTATTAGTATATATTTATTTTTCCGTTTTCGAGTTATCTATATCCCTTATGTTGCAACTGCCATGTTTTGTCTCTGCATCACCCTAAGGTTGACTGGTAGAAAATGCCTCTGGCATTAAGTCCACCTTTGTACAGTATTTTTTTACTTGTGCATAAAGTTTTAATAAATAAATAAATCAATAAAACGGAATGATTAATTAGGTGATTATGAGGTTGCAACGTACTGTAGATATCACGAAATTGAAGTTTTTTCATAGAGCGTATTCCTATAATGAATGAAGCAGTTAATAATTAATATCTAGATAATATTTCGCAAGGAGTTCGTACATATTTCATTTCATTTACATAGATACATAGGTAGGTAGCTAGACCATCCAGGTTATAAGATTTACAACTGAAACGTATATCAACGAATACAACAATGTAGATACTTCTGTTTACCTTTCAGGCGGATAAACAATATAATAAAATTGCTCTCTTTATTAGGCACTCATTCTGCTACATTCGCATGATCACAAGCAATAATTTCTTACGTGACTTTATTTTCTTTTTATTAAAACGTATGCCTGTGCGTCGCTTCGGCGTAAACTCCACACAAATCAAGACACAAAACATCAAGCAAATTAACGAAGAAAAATCCGCGCATCAAAAGATTTGCTTACACACAATATTAACGTGTTAAACACGGCGAAAGTCTTCTAGCTCGCATATCTAATGAAAAATAATTTGGGTGCAGACAGCTGGCATTAATATTAATAAATAATAAGGTGACGGTTCGCACGGTAGTATATAAATCCGGCACGCTGTGAGCCGTCACAATAGTAATATATTAGGACAAATGTTATTACAAGCTCGACTCGTTATGTTATTTTTGTTCGCTCCCCCGAGTTAGGAATTCAAGGCGTACAGACGGCCGGGGCGACCGCAGCGCCACCGCCGCCGCCCCGCCAGCGGCAGTTGGCGCTCCTGCTACTGCCACCAACCGGAATAGCCCACTATGCAAGTGTGCACTGCTTCAACTGTACCCAACTACCCAAACACCGCACCGCAGCTAACTAAATATTCTGTGCGAAGTTTTTTTACGTAGAGGTGCTGAAATATAAATCTTTCATAAACTTATATTAAAAATAACTGAACATCAATGTAAAAATTAACCAACGATTAACGTAGTACTTAATACTCAAATCGTGCTCAGTTCTAACAAAATAACTCCACAGTTAATCGATGACATTAATATATTTATGAAGCAGCCGATCAAACACTAATTGGAGCCTTTTTCATGAAAGTACAAAATACTGCTTCGCTATTTCATTTCATAGAAAATTCATCGACATCGAGTATATTTATTGAATAGTGTCATCATTAAAATAAGACGGTGTACAGGCAACAGGGCGAGCGTCGAGCACGTTCGATATTCCAGACTACCCTAACCGCAACCGCCTCAAGGCTTCCGAGAACCAACGACCAGATGTTATAATTAATAATCTCCTTTGAAGTTACTGTTTTCCAGTACTCCTCTGAATGCAGTCTACAATTTTATGCAAAATCTTTTATTTGGGGATCATACCAGCCAGTTACAGTCCCACTTCAGGGCAAAGACTTTTAGAACAGGGAAGGAATTTAGGGTGACAATAGATATAAAATACCAAGCCAGCCTAGGAGTGAAGCGTTTTTAACGTGTTTATTTTTCCTCTTTTAGCCATTATAAAGCGCGAACCGACCAACCGCTATCAACAATGAAGGCCATCAGCGCCACTCATAATTACGTACCAACAAATAAACAAGTAATTTTATTTTTTAAATATTTCTGAAAGCGCTGTCCGACATTAAACGCCAAAAATACGGTCAATATTATCACTCTAAATTAGAGTAAATATGATAAAAACTGCGCCCGCAACCATTTCACGGTCGGTCGGCGAAAATATTCGGCCCAAACACGAAACACGGCCACACGGGGCTTCCTCTTTTCACAAAATGTCTACTATAGGTAATGGAAATTTCTCTCTGTAAACTAACATAGGGTACATAAAGGAGACTTGTGCAAAGGACAGGAACTCAATGCTGACTCTATTAAACTTTCGTAACGTTTCCCAAGAGGGATGTGGGTATAATCGACAATAGTATGCCGTCTTATCTATACTTCAGTTTCCACTTAATACGCTAATTTTTAGGAATAATTAAATAGCTCGAACTTGTAATTTGATCGTGTACAAGACTTACTTTAACTGTGTTAATTGTATTTAGATCGATGTTTAATGAGTATAGGACAAGCTTTAAAATTCAGCTGTTTACATTGTCGTGAAAGTTATAAAAGTCAAATGAGGGAAACGGATTTCGTTAGCAGGCTAGACTTGCCACCTGATACCTGAGTTAAGAAGGTAAGTCGTATGTATCTGCATCTACTTTACTTCAAACAATCCAACATCTACTTATAGCAATCATTATAGTACCATTTGCAGTTTAGTTTAGACTTATGGCCTACTTTGGTGCTAATTCGTTTACCGCGTATGCTCGTAAACTCAACTGCCTCTATTAACAACACCACAATCATGCCGTAAAAGGATTTTAACGTAATCACCACAATAGATTCGTATAACCACAGTATTATGAACAAAAACTGCATAGCAACGATAACCTCAGCAGCAGATAAGCCCACCAAAAACAAATGTGAAATGGGGTCATGTTCGGTACATATGACGTGCGGGCTTCTTGGATAAAATATATGACATCAAAATGAGTGGAATAAAAGTTCATTAAATAATAACTTCATTCTTTAAAATAAATGTTTATTTATTTATTAAATAACACCAATAGCATATATTATACGTTCAACATTTAATTTTTTATCCACAACGGGGGAGCTCTTGGACTTAATCTTATCTGATGGTAAGGGATAATAAAGCCGAAGATGGAAGCGAGCTTCGCCCGGAATCCTCAACCACAGAGAAACTGGCTATCTTACCTCTAACTGCCGAAACATAACAATGCTGTTAACATTGTGTTATGGCGACAGACTTAGATAAAATGGTGGTAGCTACCCAGGCGGACATAGAACACAAGAAAATTTTGCCCCCGCTGGGAATCGAACCCGGGACCGCTTGGTTTGAGACAGGTGGTCTTACCACTAGAACACAGAGGCGGTTAAAAATACATATAGGTAGGTACATAAACAGGTACATTGGTTTATAAAAGTATTTAGGAAAGGTATAACTTGTAATGTATACACAAATTATAGATGTACTATTTACATTTAGAGAAAAAAACATTGGACAGAACCTGCTTCTAAACTAAAAGTAAAATTTAAACAAAGTTAATTAACTTCAATAAATTAAAATACAGCAGAATACAAGCTAATGAAGGGCATGAACACATAATTCTATTAATAACTGAAGTTATGTGTCTAAATGATAATTGTCAAGTTTTTTATTCTTCGAATACCACCCAAGGTGTCATGACATTATTATCCAGGTTTGAATTTAAGTTTTTGTTGAGCATATTGTAACTGTTGAGAGTTCTATCTAGTGAAGCATGGACAGCGATTATAGTATGACAGAATGGAGGACAAAATGTTTTAATTAGGACAGCGCGTGGTCTCTTACGTAGAACTGTGATGGGAACCTCTGCTAGAAGGTGACTGCAATCAATCTTTCCGTTCTGAACTTTGTGCAAAAATGAAATTCTAAGCATTACTCGACGGTTACGAAATGAAGTCATTTTGAAAAAGTCCCTTTTTAACCGACTTTCCAAAAAGGAGGAGGTTCTCAATTCGGTTGTATTATTTTTTTAATTTTTGTTTCTACCTCAGAACTCCGTCGTTTATGAACCGATTTGAAAAATTCTTGTTTTATTTGAAAGGATATACTTTCAGATTGGTCGCATTTTTTTCAAAATCCAGTTCTAATGATGGAATCCATGAGGAATTGAGGGAACTCCTCAAATTTTATAGGCAAATATATAGCGATTTTTGTATTTTCATCAACAACTCAAGCATTTGCATTCAGACAGTATCATTTGATGAAATGGAACTGATCAAAAAGACCACAAATGGCCACCGAAACTCCTCAATGATAAGTATTTCACGGGTGGCGATAAGACATCTCGATTAAGATTGTTAAGCGACTATGAAGCAAGTTTAAATAAATAATTCTGATGAAAATGGTACCATCGAAATGATCTGAAGATAAAGCCGGAAGGTATGCACCGGAACTCCGTAATAAAACAATGTATCCTAGCCGTGTTTGGGCTTATTGGAATTGTCATGAGATACACTCGGGCTATAAATGGTTATTAACCGATTTTTATTAACTTTGCTTGGGTAGTTTTTGAGTTTTTTAGTTTGTATTTAATCTACTTCGTATAGGTTTCTTGTGTCACTCTTGTTTGTGTGGTATAGCAAGTAGTGGTAGTCGAATTGTTGTGGGATAGGTATCATAACTAAAAAGCGAAAAATAAAAAACTTTTTAACAAAAAGACAACCGTTTTTAAAAAAAAAAACACTAAAAAGTGAAAAATAACTTTATTAAAGTTATTTTTCACTTTTTAGTGTTCTTTTTTTTTGGAAAGTTGGTTGTTTTTTTGTTAAAAAGTTTTTTCTTTTGCGAACTTGTCTTGTGGTTAGATTCCCTCTGTCAGATAAAGAATAGCCCTATTCTATTCATTCCATTACATAACATGCATAAACTAATGCTACACTACGTCTTAAGTCCTAGTGTACTCGCACATTACGTGCAACGACCAATTACCAGAAGAGTAGCAGTTAACATGTGATACTCGCCTCCTCTACATGCCGGGAGATCGTTAGTACCTTTTCTGGCTAACACCACTGCCCTCTCGACCTAATCCGAGACTAATCTTCGACATAACCAGGAAACCTGACGATAATCACTACACCTCGTATGGAAATAGTCTCTTAAGAGTTAAGACCTGAGCCAAGAAAGACGATGGAAACACACAGAAATGGATGTACACAAAAATGTGATAGTTTGATATTTAACTTGAGGTGCCTAGTAAGTTTGTATAGAGCAAATACATTAAATTGGAAATACATTTAAATATAAATATACATACATATAAAACAAAGTCGGGATAGTTACACCATATAAATGGTAGAAACACAAGAACGGCTGGATCGGTTTTTATGACCAAAACGCTTGAAATAATTATAAATTTCGGTGTGGAGACTGATTAAGTTAGAAGATCCCTTATACCGTACATTACAACTATCAAAGCCCCTACCTTATTATTAGTTAATCGCCTCATAGTATCTATTAATTGCATTCTGCCAACAAAGGATCTCGGTTCTATAAATAATTTAATTTTAACTGCGCATGACTGAGTTCCTCATCGCTTACATAGTGCAGCGTATGAATTTTCTATCATATAGCATTTATAGCCCCCTTTCAACATTATTTGTCAAACCTTATTATTTATACAGTTTTTAACGTTACAACAGCACTAATCAATTATAAGAACTTTACTGTAGGTACCTAATTGCCCCACTCTCACGCATGATTACACACAAACATTCCTTGTTATCTCCGATCGCGTCTCACAATAAGTACTAACAAACCCATACGTCCCATAGGGGTTGTTTAGTTGGTGTATTCGTGACTTTTTAATTTCATTACGTCCGTCGCGCTTTAAGGAGATTAAACACAAATTGAACGAGTTGTGGACTGTGGAACTGTATGGTGAAGTAATTATTTTTTGTTAGGGTGTCGAGTTTAATGGGCCGGTGACATGTGGCCCCGCGCGGGCCCCGGCCGGCAGGGGATTAACTGTTATAACATCAGCCCCGAACATATGGAAAACTTGTCGCGACGACAACGTGACCTCTGTTACACATACTGTGTGTGTGTACTGTCATGGACATCCGAATCGGACGACCATAACGTCGTTACGACTTTAAGATCTCTTATGTGTAAAATTCAACTTTATGAGAAAATCGATATTTTAAGCAGCAACATTTTATTAGGAAGCACACATTGTAGATCTTGAAATTGGTAAAGAAATGATGATCATATCGTCGTATAGACATGAGAGTTTTTGCATTCTATAGAGCTTCAAAATGCGAAAAAGGCTGGCGTAAAAAAGTGATTTTGCCAAAAGTGACACATAAGAGGTCTTAAAGTCGCAACGACGATAAGGACTATTCTTGCTTGTAGCGCTCGGCCGCTATAGTAACGCTTACCTACGCTCATCAACCAATAGCATCGTAACATCAGATTTTTGCTGAGATTTTTGCTTGTTTTAGTAAATGCAAAAATAATCGCCGTAAAAACCAGGGGAGGTGGTCAAACATCTGTGATCATTGTCATCTGTGATTATTAACAGAGCCTGAGAAATGTATTTAATCAAAAGTTTTATTTTTTGGTCGTCGTAAAAAGTGGCTGTAAACACATGTGGACATCCATGAGCACGTGATTTTGTTTTGAAAGTGTGCCGATTCGGATATCCCCCATAGTACATGGCATACTAGCCACTTGTTCACAGACACGCTCGTCACCACTGACATCAGCCCTGTTAATTTATGGTTAAGTATTGTAATTAACTAACGAAAAAACTTTTGCGAATAAAATCCCGTAAGGAGTTTCGACCTAATTTGAATTTTTTAATATTTATAAGGAATTAATTTCATGAATTCAGAGGTAAATAAAAAACTGGAACGCTTATTTTGTTTACTAAATTACTATTCTGTGTCAGCATAATTTTCTAGTCAAGATAAATGCGTCAGCATCTCTTTTAGTTAAAGTATCCACTTAGTTTTGTAATTTGTGAATAATTTATTAATCGAACACGTTAAAAAAACAGAATGTGAAAATATTATGCAAGCTACAACTACATGCTCTTAGCTCGCCTTTGTGAATAAGTAGCGAAAGGATGCTAACAAGCCACGCCACACAATTTATGCATAATAGCCATCTTTAAACCCAACACAGCTTGTTTGCATTAACTGCTACAATATTTACAACGAATTTAACATTTTTGAATTTATATTATGATCGTCAACTTTGTAGGTTCAATTTTCGTAGAACAGCACGCGATCGCGGGGATTGCACCTAAATTTGGCATTACCATTCATATGGCTGGCTGAGTGGAGTCAATTATCCGGCGTGGCGGTGGTGGCGGTGGCATGCTCTGTACGAACACTACGCACAGTCCCACAGTGTACACAAGCCACGTCCGCGTCGGGCGCGCAATAAAACGCCGACTCGTTGCTCGTTCTCGATCACTTTGATCGGCCCGGATGTCACAGTCGTTTCGAACTGTTTCGCCAAACTGTCCTCCAATAAATACAGTTTAATTTTAGAATAATTCGCTACAGCTACGAGAGAGCCACGATTCATAGCTCTATAAAGTTATCCTGCGACTTGTTTATTGCAATACAAATGTAACATGTCACACGCCCGGAAAGGGGCTCCTGAATAAAATGAGACGTTTTACATAAAGGAACTATGTCATATCGTGATTGTGAGCAATAACTACTTTAGCTTGATAGTTTCTTTGTGGAGGGGTTAACAAATATTGCCCTTTTATAAACACTGAATATTAGACAGACACGGTTTTGTTTGTTCTTGTTTTTATAATAGCAACACAAGAAAACAATACTAGATTTTTGTTTCATTTGATAAAATAACGTTCGTAATGTTAACATCAAAAACAAGCACAAGTTAGAATTCAAACAAAAACACGCTTCCAAAGAAATTAAATCATGTCTAGACAATAATATATTTTCAGGAATTCATTCAATAGATTGCTACAGCGGCACTTTGAATCATCAAATTAACTTTGACTGTGACATTAATTAGCGACTGAAACTTTGTTTACACGAGTGTTTTTAGGAGCTTCGGTACAAAATGTACGACGGCCACATGAACACATAAATATAATGTTTATGGTGTGATACATGGAGCTAACGAACGTCGTGGAGCACGCAGATGTCGAACCCGCACTCATTTGCGACAATCGCCGCTGCCATTGAGGACTGATTGTTTAATTGCTTCGTTTAATCAATTGACCGCTTGAGAAACGCACTCCGCCTGCTCCTGCCGCCCTGCGGACGCTACTCGCTTATTTATTAGTAAGCTGCTCCGGGTCAATAAATCCTCCGGTTAAACGACTTTATTAACGAATCCGTTGACATGTCTTCGTTGCTGCTATTTAATTCTAATAAGTAGATACTTCTGGCGACCGCACTGCTGGCCCAGTGGTAGCGGCCACGACTTACCTTGGTCGTACGTTTGATTCAAACCTACGACCAAGTAAGTCGTGGACGCTTGAGAACCCAGACAGGCGCTTTACTTTGTGTAAAAACTTTTTCTTCGCATTCGTTGTAAAGAGAGCTAAGACACACTTTTGACCGAATTGAGTTAACATAATTATGAACACCATCATACTCGTCGTTAAACGGAGATTCTAGTGGTGAAAAGATCTAAGTGATAGCTCAACTAGAGGTTTGGTTTTTCATTCAGACGTGAAAGGAGTTAAATGAAACTAGGAACAAAAAATCAAGTGGTGAATTTTTGATTTATCTTTATCTTGGAACCAGTTTAGTGTGGAATAGCTCTCTTCACTACTAAGGCGACGGTTTCATCTCTCAAAACGGTGAAGGAAAGCATCGTGAGGAAACATGCCCCAGAATTAGGCTAGAACCCAAAATTTGAAGACATGTGGCATTTACCAACCCGGACTGAGCCCGCGTGGTGGATGATGGCCTACTCTCTCTCACTGAGAGAAGACCTATGTCCCAGCAGTAGGAACATTATAAGCTGAGTATGCTTCCGGTTCCGAATTCAGTTCAGTTCATGTTGGCTTAACAAAGTACGCTGAATCATTAACAAACACATAAACATATTAAACCATAACACACGATCTATAGCTGCTGACAGATTCAATGTACCCAGAGTCACCAATTACTTTGCTGACAGAACCCTAACGAAACGAATACCATACCTATTGAATAGTCTACCGGCAGACATAAGGAGTGAAACAAATAAAAATAGATTTAGAAGTAAATTATAAAAATATTATTTGGATATGTAAGTGTGTTTAAGTATTATTGTCTAGAGACTCACTGACCCCACAGTCAAACCATTGCAATGGTTTTGTGGGGCTAAGTTTATAAGTCAGGTACTTACTTACCATGTTGAATAAATAAATAAATAATAATTACGTAGTGATCAGCGGAAAGACATTAACCCAATACCGAAGCTATAGAGGAAAAAGCTTAATTTATATTTCCGAACAACGGTGGACTAAAATAAAAGACGCCCGTATTTAAAACGTGCTATTCAAAATATTTGCACTGCTTCTGATTGCATTGCTGTTGTTCCAAGCTTTCACTAGCCAAACGCTTGGCTGAACTTGGCGAAACTTTCATTAATTATCCAAGTCAAGACTAGTAATCCATACACTAGGAAATAGTTGGTGCGGCAGCCTATATTGTACCCATTTCAACTTGGTTTTGTCCAATTGATTTTGCAAATTCAATGCAACTAGAGTAATATTTGAATTGGTGTAACTTTCAAGGAGTACTTTTTGTAAATCTTATAAATAGCTTACAGCTGCCTTCTCGTTAGCAGGCGGGTACTACAGTTTAATACATCAATGGCAAAGCGGATTGTCAAAGCCTATTGATTCCTATTTTCGCTGCCTCCGAGTTCCAGAACGAACATGGCTGATCCCTTTATCCCTTTTAGGCTAAGAATAGAGCCTAAGGTACTACCAACACGCCTATACAAACAGTGTAGTACCAAATTATATTGAAACGTTTATGCCATCATCATCATATTAAACGCGATGGATATAGTGTAGTGGCCGTATGAAGTCGATAAACTTTAATAACTTGACCTCGCTAGAGAACACGCTTTCTATAACATTGTTGCTGTAAATCTATGAAAACAAAACATGCGTTTACTGAAGCATTGAAACGATCAACAGAGCTCAACGGAAGGGATAAAACTCGGTTGTAACATCAGAACATCGCACAGAACAACCGAACTAATGCGACTCGGAAGACTCGACCACTGAACGTTTTAAACATATTCCGATTAATTTTCCACTTAAATTGTACTTAGGACTTGAGTGTCGTGTGCGTAACGATAAAGCTCATTCTCTGTTTGTTGGCTGATCGATATCATACCCAGACACATTCTCGTGTCAATTGATTCAACTATTTCTGGAGCCATTGTTAAACCAGGCCAGTTCCGCCGCGCTAACTAGTATCGAACGAGATCGGGTTCAGTACCTCGGCGCACGTAAGGATGCTATTAATTAACATTATGTACTCTTCATAGTTACATGAAACCGAATCTCAGACAGAGGAGATGCTCAATCTTCTGTAAGCTTATAGTTTTATACTACAATATAGCTCCAATTACGACGTGTAATTTGATGTTTGGATTATTCTTACTAGACATGCTTAATTATAATTGTGCGATGTTTACATTCAAAGGAGTGACTCGCTTAGTTTTGGCTTGGTGTGCTCTTATGAAGTAATAATTCTAAAGTGGGTTATTACTGTCTCTGAAACGGAGAAATGCAGGTGCCGCAAACAACGAAAGTTTGTCAGGACAGACGGCGGCGGACTTATTATAATAGTGGAGCGCTTTGCCGCTGTAACTTATGGAGAATCACTTAGATATACTAAATTAAAGAAAGTCAGGATGACATTTTTTGGAACTTCTTTAGTTCCGAAAGTTATCAATATTTTTTTTTAAACGTTGCACACTATGAATTTCTCCTGTATTGCGGGTGCGTTTACAAACATTTAAACTCACATACACAAACAGCCAGACCCGGAACAACTACTTGTAGGTCATACAAATATTTGTTCCGTGCGGGAATCGAACTCGCGACACGCAGCGCAGCAGTCAATCGCTTAACCACTGCGCCAACCGTGCCGTCAGTGGCATAGATAATCGCCGTTTTATATTAATAGATACTTTGAATTGATATTAAAACTTCATGGTGTGAGATATTCGAATGAAACTTTTTTTACAATAAACCTATGAGATTTTTCTTTAAAAAAATGTGCAACATTCGATTTTCTTTTTTTTTTAATTCAGCTTAGACGGAAAAGATGGATACTTAGAAAATCCGAGTAATTTTTGAATAAGAGTTCCGATGCGGAACTAATGCGGCAGAAACGGCTCGCAATATCAATGCTGCGTTTGGAGAGGAGACTGCTAATGAACGTACCGTGCGTTTTTGGTTTAAACGCTTTCGTAATGGAAACTTCGATTTTTTATCCGCTATGTTGACGTCGACCTTTTTTTTAACCCAGACACGGCTAAATATCTGTTTTTAAACAAAGCGACTGCTATCTGGTTTCCGCATCATTACCTAACCATAGAATCCATCTACTGTTTTTTTGTTTCGACCACTTTTTTAAGTACACCATGAAATAACTTTTATAAGAATTTGTATTTTGTTTTAAACGTTGCCCCACATTATAAATTCTCTTGTTTTGTGGATGCGTTTACAAACATTTAAACTCACATACACAAACAGCCAGACCCAGAACAACTGCTTGTAGGTCACACAAATATTTGTTCAGTAGCAGTCGATCGCTTAACCACTGGACCAACCGTACCATTAAAACTAAGGTGAACAAAAAAGTAAAAACATAAAAATAATAATAATAATAAACTGTGAATAGGGAACGGAGTGGTTTAAAAGAAGATATAGTGACAAAAATTTAAAAAGAGTATGCTTAGATGGTTTGGTCATGTTGAGAGGATGAATGAAAGGCGACTAACAAAAGGTATTTACAAGGCAGATGGTAGTGGGAACGCGGGGACCGTGGCGGTCCTAGGAAGACATATTATAGTGACCTAATTGGTGATGTTCTTGAGAAAGGTCAGGTGAGTAGTACTCGCAACCGGCGTGCTTGTATGACCAAATGTATGAACGAAAACGAAGCCAAAAGGAGCGTAGAAGGTGGCATTTCATATAATAGTTTCTGCCTACCCCCATGGGAAGAAGGCGTGAGTATATGTATGTATGTATTTAAAACTATTTCATTCATAAATTCCTTAACTACATAAAATATAACTTATTTCAATAGAACACTCTGTTTATCGTCCTCCATACTCTACAGGTAATATAAATAAGAACATGTTCTACAAATAGAGTTCACAAAACCACATAAGCAAGTACCTACTTTCCCCACAATCTCACTTAACATTGTAGTTTGCGTGATTTCAATTAGGTGGATTCTGTACCTGCATACCTACTCTCCCGTGTACCCAACGCTTAAATCAAATAAACCGCATTTACAGAATGAAAACTTTACTCGCTTCTAACCACGTAAAATAATACCACAGAACTCTGAAAAGTCTACATAACTTACTACGGTTTTTGAATTTAAAACCAGATAGGGTTAATTCGAAAGCTTACGGTATGATGTTTAACTTTGTCGATTATGCTACTATGTTAATTAAACCAAATAGTGGGGTGACTGTTGTTTCTGTAAATTATGACAGAACTGTTTTTCAGAATAGTAGTCACTAAGTCCACACTGCAATTAACGGGTTGTTTGAACAGAATAATTTCCACAACACATAATCCCAAAGTAATAATAATACAGCATGTGGCGAGCTGTTTGGCAGTAGCGACTCCACGGACCCTATCTCCCGGGAGAAGTCTTGTTCCTCATCTCTGGCTTCCATAGTTTTAGGTAACCAGTTCATTTTAACCACCCAAACCCATAGTCCAATATCTTTGTTTCCATATCTTGCAATAGTCCTACACCAAGCGGGGGTTGTCCTTGGATACACTTGCATAGTAAGTACGTACAGGGATAATCGTCGGTTGGTGTCTCATTTCATTAAAAACGTCTAACGGGCCTCTACGAGTTCGCTTCGGCCCCTCGTACGCATTCCAAAGGTCCGGGACCTGAGGGTGCCGAGATATGTCAAAGGCATTAAAAAAAAAAACGTTTATTTGGACTTAATAAAATATAGCCTTCCTAAAAACTAGGATACAAATAATGTAAGTGAGTAGACGGCTAAAACTATAATGAACTCCTGAGTTCCAAACGAGGTATAAACCTGCATCTTAAAAAAACCATTGCTCTTCCGTGGTAAATTAGGTGTAAAAACTTACAAATTACTTACATGACAATTCCAAATTAAATGACTTGGAGTAATTAATGTAATTCATCATTCATTCATCATTTCAGCCGAACGACATCCACTGCTGGACATAGGCCTCCCCCAAGCACCGCCACCTCGACCGGTTTTGTGCTTCCCGCATCCAGCGGATTCCTACGGCTTTCATAAGGTCATCGGTCCACACACTCAGCCGCGATGCCGCCTATTCGACATCGCGGCCAGCCTCAGTTGCGATGTCGCCGAAGCGGCACCGCAACCTACGGCCGCTACGTCGTCGGCTTAGCCGCAAAAGCCCTGACGAGCGGCCCCCTCCTCGGGTTCCTCTTAGCTTCACCGTGGCCCTCCAAGCCACGGCTACTGAGCCCCCCGCCTCGACAATGCGGGAACCCATCGGGGGGGATGCAAACCTAACCTAAAGTAAGTCATTTAAGACCTGAGGTCTAGCAGGGCATTAATATTGTACTGAATTTCATTATGACCCGCTGGTCATTAATGTGATTTGAATTTGGAACATAAAGTAGAAATCGCATACGAACATTTACAATAGGTAGTAGGTACATACTAATTCCATGCATTCACCATCTGCACTAAAAAATAAATTATTCGAAAATCGAACTGGCCACTACGAGTAGGATATAAATAAAAGGAAAATAGAACACAAATTAAAGAGAGGCGCGAATACGGAAAATTGCTTTGCTTTGGTAAACAACAAATTATTTAACTAAATACAGATTTTTACAAATGTAAAACTACGAAAGACATCGTCCTAAGAAATCAAAAGTTTTCACAGCTCAAAATGTGGAAACGTTTCTAATTGAAGCCCCTGACCACAGCTTTCTTGCCACAAAAGTAAGTACCTACCTATTGATTAAATTTTTAGTAACTAAAATAGCTACATACTTACTATATAATAAGTAAGTATAGGTACTAGCTACCCGCTCATGAATCGGTCGCTTCTGTGCGATCTACTGATATGTGATGTTCGACTCTTAAGTTAAATAATTATTATTATTGTAAACCTTCGTAAGGTTTATGTGTTGTTATTAAAAAAAAAAACTTTTTAACATTTTTAAGTTTATAACATGTAATACATAAAAATTTATATATTACGTAAGTTACCTTCCTACTATAATACTAACCTACCTACCTATTTTTGTTTCAGCAGAGGGCTACATTGAAAATTCTACACAAAATAAGGATAAAATAAGCTGCCGCATTGGTGACAACATCAAACTAAAAACACCGTTGATAACTGATCCTTAGACAACTTTGTCACCACAACCTTCCACATAAAAACACTATTCATCTAGTCTATTCACCAACTTTCACGATCCAAAATGGTCCTCAGCAAACCCAAGTTTCTGAAACTTTACATAACAGTAATACTCAAATAAATTCTACCTCAACTTTGTCTTTCCTTAACTGGTCTAATATATCAAACATTACCTTTAACATTTAATTGTTTTAAATAGGTCTACTAACTGTAATTGTAATTTTAATAAATACTTTGATTCTCGTACTATTGCTTTTTATTGTCTCGTAGATGGTGTGAAAAGTAGAGTATGCTCCTCGGGGATAAAGGTGCCTTCGTCTTGGGCGGCCTTGAATCCCACGCTGCACTCAGGATTCTTGTCTTAACTCCCTCGCTTTGCTCGGGATTCAATACGGCGCCCGCTACATAAGACACTACTTTATCCCCTTAGTGCATAATCTACTATTAATTAATGTCTTAGACTATGAAAGGAGGTACATTTTTTTTTAAGTGAAAACTTCTGTATGCCGTTGAGCGATTTTTGGTAGGGGAAAAACATATGGGTTCGCGATCGTCATCGAACGCTTTCCATGACCTATATGTATACTGAGTATATACGTGTACTTTTTGGGTGAACAAAAATCATGGAACTCGTGTCATCGTCACCGAACGCTTTCCATGAGCTATATGTATACTGTGTATATATGTACTTAGTTTCCACTTCTATCGGCAGTCCTCAAAGACTGCCCCTAGTGTGGATGTGGGGTTTGAATGTTTAGCCACAGAGTACCGACGATTTTCATAATAAGTAGATGCTCAAACGTTAAAACTGTATTCAGCGATGTCTAAAAAGACAGGAAAGATTTTTACATTAAATTTATATGATTAATTATTAAAAGATTATCTATAAGTTGCGTGTTCCTACCAACTTTAATCAGACATCATTTTTCTTAAACTGTAATCTGTACATCTATACATATAATACATATCAATTCAGCCGAAAAATGTCCACTGCTGGACATTGGCCTCCCGCAATTGGGGGGGGGGGGGGTGCCATAATCGCCACGCTTGGCAGGCGGGTTGGCGATCGCAGTATGGTATTAAAAATGCATAGAGAATGCTGTTGCCCATTTTCTAGTAAATCCCTTTGTCGCCTTTTACGACACCAACGGGAAGAAATGGGGTGGTGTTATTCTTTATGTCCGGTACATATTATCAATTAAAACTTGGGAACTTCTTCTCGATTACCAGAAAAGCGAATTACTCTTTTGATTGACCTAAAAAGCAGCTCTCAACCATTCGGCGTGTCTGCTGAAATACCCTGAAACCATGAACCTTATCCATGTACCGATTAACCAATATCCCGAATATCTTTTTTTTTATAACGTTGCCTATATATTTCTGCCGTGCTAACGAAGAACGCAGTAACTCGATTTTGCCGCTTCCGAGACTTTTATTTTTGATTATTGAATTTGTTATGATGTTTTAGTTATAGCATTCTTGCTTACTGAAAAACCGAGTTCCTGAAGGATCAATAAAAAGTTGCTTAGAGAGATTTAATAGATTTCGATTCGCTGACTCCAAATATATAACTCAACGAATGTATAACTCATAATCGTCCAAAATCGAGTTACTGCGTTCTTCGTTAGCACGGCAGATTTTCTGGGCTAGAAAATAAGTAGGAAGTCTTTCCGTGGCAGTCGTAAAGTATCAAATTTAAGTGAAAAAATCTTATTTGTAACATTTTGTCCTTTACATCATCCTTACTCTGATAGAATCGATTCCGAAAATAAATGATAAATTATATATATTTCGTAAATCGGTAAAAAATTGCACTTTTACAATTAGGTAAAATAAATTCTTAATAAGTTGTTTTAGAAATGTGGAGCCTCTCTTAAAGGTTTAATATGAACAAAGTTACACTTTGTGCCTTAAGAGCGTTGTCACTGGTCCACTAGCGCCACTCCTTTAAAAACATATTATCTCGTGACTGAGAAGGAATTATGAAAAACGGCTCAATCAACTATATCGGTAAGTGTGTCTAGAATTTTCTAATACCTTTTCCTAAAGTTTCATATTGAGACACGAAGCAAGAAAATTCGATCTAAATAAAAACGGCGATATTCCTCTAGATCGTATTATGTTGCTTCGTGTCTCAATATGAAACTTTAAAAAAGGTATTAGAAAATTCTAGACACACTAGACCGGTGACAATCCTCTTAACAAAACAAAAAAATCTAAGTTGAGTAGGGGTTTGCCAAACCCCATAATTTCGCATGCCGCCTTGGCATGCAACGTGACGTCATCGCCACGTTGCTTTCCATGTTAATAAAAGTTTAAAGGTGCAAACCCTGGACATCAAGTCAAAGTAACCCAAAAGATAGTCTAGCACACAATATTTGGCACCGTAATGCCAAATATTGTGTGTCGAATAGCAAACGAAACCTTATTAACCCCAGGCTAGATTTTCACCAGAAATTTCAATATGTCGATTTTATACTGAGGCTATAATAATAAATTTAGTCTAAATCAATACAGTCTGTTGACCAATGAAAGATAAATCACTTTATAACGATTTAGGGAACATTAATAATACATTGTATTAATAATTTATGCAGAACCTAAAATACCGCTGTTAGTTTCAGTAAAGCTTAAACTGGCTGCACGATATTTTTGGCAAACTAAAAGTACGCTGCTTTAGGAATAATAATCGCATAAACCGCTGTGAATCGGAAGTAACAAGTTGGAAACCATTTAAAGTTTATAATACAGTCTATTATAAATCGTCATAATCGTAGAACAGTGACGGATCTGAAATTTATGTTGAACTCTGCCGCGCGTGCAATAATTGAGTCAAACATAGATTCGGAATCAGCGCAATGAGCTGATTCCGAATCAATGCTCAACTAAATTTGGACAAAAATTATACTTATACTTACTGCTGTTATTGCACGCGCGGCAGAGTTCAACATAAATTTCAGATCCGTCACTGTTCTACGATTATGACGAAATAAAATAAAATAATCTTTATTTCGGATAAGCAACATCCATATGGGCTAGTAAACAAAAAGATAACTTATATCTATGTTAATAAACTTATTATCTATTTGGTAACGAGGCTGTTGTTCGAAATACACCTTCGAACAACATCACCTAATAAAGGAGACTCGCACCTCCCCACTATATTCTTCAGGATGGAGTTGGAGCTGCCCCGCACTCTGCAGAGCAAAGAGGCAGACTCCTGTGTAACGATGGCGTGGAAGCCATCGACGTGTGCTTCTACAAACATACCTGATGCACTACAGAAACGGGGCAGCCCCATCAACATCCTGAACCCGTTATTATATTGGACCCGTATGGCGCTGATAGGCCGCTGAGTATAGTTGGTCCACAGACTGCACGTGTAAAACACTTGGCACTTGACACTTATTACGGGATTAACTCTAGTCGTTCATTACGCTCAATAAGAGAGAGATCTCCAGAAGCAACTAGTTTCATTAAAAGAAAGGCATTGTTTTAATTCAAGGAAGAGGCAGGTTCCTGGGGCATCCCTGGGCCACTGGGACCTATCAATATCTGTTACGAGTATGACTCCTTTAGCAGTAAATATTACAGCACTACTCCAAGCAGTACGCCAATCGTAAAGTGGTTTGGTTGAAAATTTGACCTCTTCAGAAGTCTTGATAATAAAAAATCACAAAATAAAAGCTTCTAAGCTTATAAAGTCAGTCAACCTGAAATAATTTATTTTTAAATAAGGCACTTTTGAACGTCAAAATTTACAACAAAAAAATAAAATTGGTTAGTTGCCCCTTTCAAACAGTAGTAACGTATGGAGAAGAATGAGCAAGAAACTCCACACTCCACACAAAATTTAAATGTGAACAATATTTTGTATATTATGTTAACGGAAAAGTATGTCATCCGTCATTGTGTACAATTCCTTAAATAGACAGGAAATCTATGATATATTTTGCAATATGCACTTATTCCTAGGAAATCTATATATTTCCTAAATAGCAATCAGAAATGTATTACATTCGGGATGTTTGTATAAGTACAGCACATAACAAATACAGTACCTACTTAACAAATGAAAGTGTGAGCTTTATAAGAAATTATATGTAGTGTTTTTTGATGGGCCTTAAAATGAATAAATAGGTGATTTTAGAAGTTTAATTAAAAATTTATTATGTCATATGAAGTTAGTATAGTAAAAGAATATTTTACGATATGATAGTTACAGCTGATTATGCCAACGAGAGCTTTAATAAAAACTCGGATTTCAGTTTACGTATTTTAATTACATATTTTATTCACTGAAAGCATTAATTTTTATATGTTCCCTAGTATCATCTCGGAATTGCATACAATTCCTAGGAAATACATACATTCCACAGGAAATGTGTGTATTAAACAATCTTTGAAATTTTATATTATCCATTTCCTAAGTAGGCTCGGAATTGCATATATTTCTAAATTAAATAATTATATGTGAAGACGATATACAGTGGCCAGCACATCAAGCTACACGAAACTGTCAAATTTCTCCAAACGATTTTAAACTTTAAAATGTTACTGATTAAGTTCAAAATCGAACGAGAAAATTTGGCAGTTTGTGGTAACTTGATGTGCTGGCTACCGTACGTAGAATAAAATTACTATATCTACCACAATAAAAAAATATATTTTATTAACAGACAACCAGGGCCCATAATTTTAGTTACAAACTTAAACATATGTTAGTAGGTACAAAATAAAAGTGGAAAAAATAATAATAGTATCACTACATCAACCCGCACCTCTCAAATGCAGATTGATGAATCGTTTGAACACGGCCGTGTCCAACCTATCTGCTACCATTTTCAGGATGCCGTTGCTACTCCCCCGCACAGTTTTCAAGACTGACGCGCTTTTCTTCCGCATGATTGCATAGAAGTCATCTACATTCGCGTCCGCAAACATACCTGATGCACTACAAGCACGCGGGAGCCGCAACAAGGCCCTGAAAATGTTATTGGACTGGACTCTGAGGGCATTGTAGGCTTTTTGTGTGTACTTAACCCATAGACCACTTGTGTACAAACTTTGACAATACGCCTTAAATAGCGTCAATTTAACGTCTACCGCACAACGAGTGAATCTATGTGCCAGCATGTTTCCCCGTACCGACAGTGCCCTCCGTTCCCTCTCTACATCATGATCATCCTTCAAGGTGTCAGTCACAATGTGCCCTAGGTACTTGAACTGAGAAACACGGTTCAACTGTTATCAATAGGAAAAAAGAATGAAAAGTGAAGTAATGAGAGATAAATTAATTATGTGATAGAAACATGGTGCTCACATATTTACAAACATTACAAACATTGTAAAAGTAGATGATTTTCCTATATAAAATTACTCTTTTCTGAAATAAACTCTGAAAACTTTAACATTCCGCTGCCACTGAAACGAAAAAATACTTTCTTAGTTCTTGAACGAGTACGAAAAATATGTACATAAAGTCGTACTCGGCCCTAATTTGTGTTATAAATGGGGTTTAAGTGGGCCTTATGTATTTTCTCTCACACATTCAAATAAATAAAATTTTTGCTGTGCCCGCCTGTACATGTTACCCATAGATTAAGAAAAGATACGGAAGAGGGATGAAATCCGTGGATTTGTTACAGATTCTTTCATTTTGGTCTCTAGAAAAACAAGAAGGAAGAATAAAAATGTGTGTATGGTGACTATACAGTCAGCCACCGTCGGTCCCTTGCCACCCTCCCCCCGACTCAGCTGCCCTAAGCCGAGGTTCGTACCCCACAGGGGGTGCCCTTAGCGAGCAGCAGTCATTTAGTTTGTAGTTTTTACGCCCTGGCTGGAGGCATTAAGTTTCGATAGGAGTTTAAGGCAACCACAGGAAAGTCCGGTTAAAGAGTCGGAACCTTAGTGGTTACACTCTGAGATGCCCTAGATAGAAAAAAAAAAAAAAAAAACTATACAGTAACACCTCGAAAAGAAATAAGATAGCTTTATTCTTAGTTATCTCATATGTATATTTTTACAAATAGAAATCGTAACGTGGATCTAGTTATTGAACTTCAGCACTTTGCTTCGGCAGGTTCTTGTGATATAAAAAAGTTATATAATGTAAAAAGATAACAGGAGAGTCTTTTGTATATCACTTTCCTTTTTATATCTTTCTCTCTAGTATATACTAGAGATCATCAAAAAGTTCTTTATATCAAGTTGATTTCATAGATCTAATCGTATCAAGTGCGATCACATACCTCAGATCTAGATAACAAGTACCTGAGGTGAAAAATTGTTTTAGATTGTAGATTTATTTATATCTATAATCTAAAACATTTTTTTATAATATTGGAGCGCGATATTTTTAAGATAAAAAAAAACTATTTTATATATCTATTATTAATCTTTCTTTCTTCTTATATATAAAATTCTCGTGTCACAATGTTAGTTACCATACTCCTCCGAAACGGCTTGACCAATTTTTATGAAATTTTATATGCATATTCAGTATAGGTCTGAGAATCGGCTACTATCTATTTTTCATACCCTGAAGTGATACGGGTTGTCCACCCCTAACATTTTTATTTTTATTTTTTGGACAATTTTTTTTTTATAATGTGGCATTAAAAAATACATACAACCCTAAATTTTCGCCCTTCTACCACCAACCCCTATTTTTTAATATTAGTACTTTAATAATTATAAGGAAAGAAAGGAAGGTTCAGGTTCAGGGAAGGTTTTAAATAAATTTTTAGTTTGTATGACAATTTAATAATGTTTTAGCTTGGTTTAAATACCCATACTTGACTGTTCTTACCTATATATTTGTATGCCATAAAGGCCGAACATGACGGATCTATTTTGTTTATGAACAACCTGCATGCCTTGTATGTATACTCATGTTTCTACGAATAAATGTCTTATCTTATCTTATCTTTAGGTAGGTAGATAGGGTAGGGTAGGGTAGGCTAGGGTAGGGTAGAGTAGGATAAGGTAGGTAGATAGGGTAAGTGGGGTAGATAGTGCTACCCGTGCGAAGCCGGGTCGGGTAAAGCTAATTATTATATAAATTATAAATTTAATGTCATTTACCCGATGAGGCTAAAATATCTCATATTTACGAGTAAAAGCACCTCCCATTCTGTCCTGCACTAATCATTTCCACGTGTGACTTGTTGACCTTTCCCCAAAAACTTTTACCTTTTTCAATTAAAAAACAAATTATCTTTACATTTACAATCAAAGACGTTAGACGAGTACCTATAAATTAAGGAGAGCTTTTAGGTAGTTACGTACGAAGTGGTAGGACAAAGAAAAGGGCATGCCTTACAGAGACAACCTACAGTTTCATTACGTACTTAAGGTTTGTTTACTGACCCTTTCTCTTAGTTGCATTACTATTTAGGGAAGTTGGGCGTTGCACGGATGGCACATACTTTATAGTTAACTTGAGAATTGTAGATATTGGTGCCGATTCTCTTGTACACCGAACTAAACTAGCTAAACAGTCATTAAAATTCCTTACGTTTGGCTATGAGAATCTTAAAGCTATTCTGCAAACAAAATATTAGACACGTATTTTTTGCTTTATCATATTAATAAAAAATGACTTAGATAAAACACATTAAACTTGGAGAGTGGGGGCTCGTTACGTCACAGCTCAGTATAAAATCTAATGAGAAGTGATGTTATGCCACATTTGAACTCAATGTATCGCCGTAATGTTTTGATTACGTCAAATAAGAAAAAATACGTGTCCTATATTTTTTAATAATCTACATGACGGACAAAAAATATTTTTTTAGTCATCATCCCTATTATCTAAATTTAAAAATAACTTTGACACAACCATAGAGAATTTTATGTTTCTATGGACACAACTAAAATCGAATTTGACAATCGCGACTCCATGTGGTATATTTTTTTCTGTTGACTTCGCAACGTTGTACTTGTTTTCCATAACCCATGATTTTTTTAGAGCCGGAGGCGCTCCGTGGTGGCAGCCTGTCGTGTTTTATATGGAATTTTTCACTTTTTTTGGGTTGAAATTTTCATTATTTTTGGGTCCATTTTCGAGGTTTAAGCAAAAGAAAAAAAAGATACGGTACGTACTGTTTTTGCACCTGAAGTCGAGGTGTGAATGTGAATTTTAGTTCATGACAACTAATTTTATTCCACACCTTTTTAATCGCGAAAATTTAGATTTTCTAACCAAATCTGACTATTTTTAATAGTCAGATTTGGTTAGAAAATCTAAATTTTATGTGAAAATCGTGAAATTCAGAAAAGCAAAATTGCCATTTTTTATTCAATTAATATCTCAGTGCAATATTAGTGCTGTCAAACTAAAATATAGTTAAGTTGTGTCACTTTAGTCAATTTCAGAATAGGAAACCGTCGTTTGACAGGAATAAACTAAGTTTTGGTGATTTTTAGTCTAATTTAGAGAATTTTGTGACAAGAGAATCGGCACCATTGTCTTATTGGAAGCCAAGTAGAATCGCAAATTGACTACCAAATTAAATAGTTTGTAATTTTTTGACAGTTGTATGAAATGGCTATTATAACACGGCAAATTGACGTAGGGTGTCAGTTTGCTTAACAATTAATTTCCCTGACTGTACCTACCAAGCATTGCTGCAAAATACTGAGTAAAAACTGGCCAAGTGCGTGACCACACACAATGAAGGATTCCGTAGTTAGGACGAATTTGTCCCAAGAACAATCTTAACATTGTAGTTGAAAAACACTTTTTCCCATACATCCAACTGCAAATGTAAGTTTGTACGCACAATATTGAAAAATTTACCATGTGGTATTAAGACCTATAGACTTCTTAAAGGTTTTCCTGTAATCTACATATAAATTTTAGGCTCAGTAATTTCGGAGGTAAGGGGGAGAATGGCCAATTTTCATCTATTTTTTTTATAACTTTATTTTAAAATTATTAAAAAAAAGATGTCTGAAATCCTTACAATACGCTCCGTTCATTTGATGACACACGGGACAGCTTGCAAAGTTTAAAAAAAAAAAAAACTAGTTTACCCCCCAAAAGTGACCCCCATAATCAAAATTGATTTATTTTTGTTACACTTCCGTGTTTGGGTCACGAAAGTTCATGTGTGTACCTTTCAACATAATCGGTCTAGTACATTTGGAGCAAATGCTGTGACAGACGGACAGACAGACAGACACACGAGTGATCCTATAAGGGTTCCGTTTTTTACTTTTGAGGTACGGAACCCTAAAAACGAAAGCACACTATAAAATATTGAATTTATGAAGGACCTTATTTCAAAAGTCCTTGTTAATTTTAACTTCAAATAGGACGTATGTAGGTACTGTAATTGGGGAACTTTGAATGTAATGTTCACTTTTGGCGTTCAATTAACCTTTAACTCTTTTAGCAAGGGTTACTACTGAAACTTATAAACAGGCAGGTAGGTAAATAAGTAATGTTTTTGTCTGTCTCTTACCTTTTCACGCCTAAAGCGCTGAACCGATCGTCATGAAATTTGGCAGAGATATAGCCTGGGATATGGAGACGGACATAGGCTACATTTTTACGCGATAACCGACATCTACGCGGGCGGAGCCGCGGGCAAAAGCTAGTCAACATACAGCGTGTTACGGAAAGGGTATATACATATCAAAATCCCGGATTCTTTTGGTGATAACAAACTACAGGGCAATATTTTTTAATACCTATACCTACATAAATAAAAAGTTAAGAAACATTTAACTAAAAATCAAATGTTTCCAATTGAATTCTACACATCACTAGACCGAGTTAGCTGATCGGTGTCAATAAACTACACACAAAGAAACGGCGGTAACACGTTTGTTATGATTTAAATTTAATAAACTATCGAAATAAAAAAAATATTAAGCATTTTCTAGTTAGTGCTTTTGAGCTGAAATTTTGTACAGAGATTCTGAACCAGATACACTCTTCACCCCGTTTGTATGGATATACCCTATCCGTAACACCCTGTATATGCTAAAGAATTTTTTTTTTGTTTGTTTTATCGTGCTTATCTCTGGAAATACCAGTCGGATTTGAATAATTCTTTGCATTGATAGCCCAATTCTCGAGGAAGGCTACCAAACACCACGATAGGACCCTAAGGAGCCGAGCAAAACAAAAAAAAAACTTAGAAGGAATGCTTTTCGAAAACTGAGTAATAGCGCGGGCAGGCGATGCGATGCGATATGATGGGTTGGGGGAACAAGAAATCTCACGCAAAAAAAGTCGCGGGCAGAAGCTATTTACCAATAAAACAATTATCTTAATAATTTTAGCAAAATTATTAAGTGTAAAATTTTCATTTGACTCAGTTATGTACAATATCGTTTTTCATAATCATAAGTGTTATTGAAATACTGCTTTCGCCATTGTTCCTTAAGCCAAAGGTTGGCAACATCCACATAATTCATACTTCTTCTTCTTCTCCGCTTCGCTCTTGACAGAGCGGTCGTGGTCATGATGAGTTTTGTCCAATCGCAGGTGTAGTAGTAGCACGCCTCACAATCTCCCTCCATCTGGTTATGTTAGATGACTTCATCTTCAATCGGTCCCTCATCACTGAGTATCACTTTAAGCGGAAAATCTACCTCCATCGACTCCGGTCCAACGTTGCCATCGTGGTGTTGGCTACTGAAATTTGCTTGAGGACGTAGCTTCTTTTACTTGGTCAAACCATCGTGTTGGCGTCCGGCTTCTTGCTCTCTTTTACCTTGGTATTGCCAACAATGACCAGCTATATGTGGCCGAAATAGGATAGATTACGCTGTAGGCAAACTGTAGACAATCGGGTCTTTACATCAAGTGGGAAAAGGACAGACAAATTTGTGCGTTTAGCTGTCCATGGTATTCGGAGCATCCGCCTCTAGCACCACATTTCGAATGCATCTATCCTCTGTCTTTCTCTTGCTCGGATTGTCCACGTCTCAACTCCATAGATGAAAATCGGGAAAACTAGTGCTCTGACCGATCGAGCTTTAGTTTTATAACTTATACCACGATTTTTCCAGATGTTCTAGAGGTGTGTCATAGCATCTCTAGCCATGGATATACGTCGTTTAATTTCTGGGACGCAGCTGCATTCATTATGAATATTAGAGCCCAGATAAATAAAACTATCCACAGTATCGATGCAATCGATGTGATCTATCACCATAAACATTTTTTATGCTGTTAGATGACAGTCTGGTGCATTCATTAACAGGGCCTCTAACCACGGATTTAATTTGATAGGTAAGCGTGGTCTATTGCTTTCTACTCTGCCCTGCACCACTAGAACACCACCACCACTGTGGAGTCATTAATTCCGCCTTGTCTGACCAAAGAACTTCAGTATTCGATTCTTAACAATAATATATTATAATTCTTTCCTAACCCTGAGGACACTGAGCATCAGCAGTACTTGCGTGATTTGTGCAAACGTATATCATTGTTCCAATTGCAAAAGAGGCCTGTCAAGGTATGTATGTACCCAGTAATTTGTCAATGGAAGTTTAAGTGCCTCTAAAATGGCCTCTTGTGTAGAGGAGCCATTTTTAATAGCTACACTTTGGACGACCCAAACTGCGCAGCGGCGGAACGCGGAACGTCCGGTTTAGGGATCCCGCAAAAGGATGGGAATATTTGTTACATTTCTAGCTTTTCTGGGTCATTTAAACTTTTTGAAATGGCTTTACAACTACCTAACGAGGGCTTTTGGCTGAATGCTTCAAATTTCGATGGGGTATTGGATGTCGGGCCGTTTTGCAAGAATAATATTACACATTGATTATACACACAGCCAAAATATGGAAGTCTCTGCCAGCGTCTGTGTTCCCTTCCACATATAACCCGTCTGCCTTCAAAGCAAGAGTGAACAGGCATCTTCTGGGCACGCTCATTCCATCATAGGCCTCATCTATCGCTTTCCATCAGGCGAGATCGAGGTCAAGATCAGCCCCAATCAGTTTTTATTTTTTTAATACACCTCTAGTACTCAGATATCATGCCAATCTCTCTGTCTGCGAACTCAAACTCATAGCATTTATTTTAATTCATTATTTTAATTTCATTTACAGGCACTTTTGAATTGTGAAGTAGTCGGTTAGTTGGTTCTCCACGGAGAAGGACGGACAAGAAATTCCATGAACTGACTCCAGACACTCTTTAAATCAAGGTATTATAAAATTCTGCGCACATTAGCTGCTATTGTTATCCTACCATCTTAGCTCATTTTAGAAGTTATAAAACTATGTTACAGCCCTTACCTTTCCCAATTTATTTGGGGTCGGTACAACATGTATTTTTATTCCATACTTCTCTATTAGTTGTCATCTCGGTAGTCACTCCCTGTCTAGCCATATCATATTTCACACAGTCCATCCATGGTTTCATTTTTTTTTTATACTTTGCCCCACACTGGGAATTTCTCCTGTATTGTAGGTGCGTTTACAAACATTTAAATTCACATACACTAACAGCCAGACCCGGAACAACTACCTGTAGGTCATACAAATATTTGTTCTGTGCGGGAACCGAACCCGCGATACGCAGCGCAGCAGTCAATCGCTTAACCACTGCGCCAATCGTGCCGTCTTTGGTCTTCCCCTACTGGTATACCCATCCACATTCATAGTCAAAACTTTCCTGACGACATTTCCCTCATTTCTCCGCATGTCCATACACAACCCATTTCCACACACCTTTTCAGTCATCGATGTCATTTTCAGACTTCCTCTTATGGTGTATCCACGCAGGCACTGCGGGCGGCTTGACCACAAGCAAAGCCGCAAAAAAGCCGCCGGTAAATGTCGCCGGTAGACGCAAGCGCGACTGTGAATCGATATTCTCAATTGTCTTGTGACTTTCGGTGAAGTAAGAGATTTACGCATCTGCGTATATCTCTTACTTCACCACTACTTCATAAATACTACTACTATACTACACTAATATACTACTTTTTCATATTACTACTTATTTCATACTTTCCAGTATCTACTGAAGACAAAAATGGACGATAACATCGTGCTGCTGCAATTTTGGTGTACATTTTCTATCAAAAGAAAAAAAATTGCAAAAGAAGATTTTGGATGAGACCAAGTCTACGAAGTAGGCGTGATGTTCCCAGAATGCTTCAAGAGTTTAGAATGGATGACATAAACTGAAGAACTGTTCGTTCGAAATTTGAATTGTTTCTAGTGAAGCATGCTACCGTGCTGTGTGGATCCACTATTATATACTCTATGTTACACTTAAGGCCGAGATATATGCCAGTGACCTTGAATGGTTAGCTTTATTGTTCTGTACTGAGCTCACGCAACACGTCGTACGTCCAGCCAGTAATAGAACACGCCCATCCAGGAGCGCTGTCCCAAATAAGACGCATTATTAATTTATTATACATAAAACAAGAGTATATAAGTATTTTAATAAAACACGTATACTACAAGATCAATAATTAAATTATCTTTAAAAAGGTGAAAATTTCAGAAAAATACGCTTGGTAGATTTGGCGTGATTCTCAGTTTTTTATTCGCGTTAGACATAACTTTACAAATTCATTTCACTGTGTAATATAAACATAATCTAAAATATTCACATATTAATTTAATAAGAAAATGCTCTAATTTAACATGTATTTTTTCCAAATCATTATCAGTACTCGTTTAGATTTGATCTTAAGTTTAAAATCATTAAAAGTCGGTTATCATCGCCTCAACAGAAAGCAATATTATAAAGCAGATTGATTTTGTATTAGTCACTCTAGGACGCCGCTAATAAAAGCTACATCTGGAAGGACTTAATGTAGCGAAAATATGGGCTGATAACTTCTACCAGATTCCTAATGTCTTATTGACAGCGATTGGTTAAAATTAACTCGATCGTAACTTCAACAAGATCGGATAGTTTACTAATCCATTCATTTTAACCCTTCCTGACTTTGAAGCTTTTATTACTTATATAATGTAAGTAGATATTAATAATTAACTTCTGTCTGCGACTTCGTCCGCGTGTTTTTTTTTTTTTTTACGGGTCTCCTAAGTGTCGTAGCGTGATGTTCAATAATTTATAACCTTCCTCAAGAATAGGGCTATCAAATGCATTTTTTTTTTAAATCCTACTGTCATCTCCAGAGATTAGTGCGTTCAAACAAAAAAACACTTTGATTTTATTATACTTAATAGCTGCTGCCTGCAGCAACGTGCGAGTGGTTCTTTCTAAAATAAAATAGCCTAAGTTACTGCTTATAGCATCAGTATCTGCCCGTGAAAGTCCCGTCAAAATCGGTCTAACCGTTTCGGAGAGTAGCAGGAATAAAAAAGAAGGCGGACAAAAAAAATAGGTACCGTATATACTTTCATATGCATTTATGTTGTTATTTTGACATTTAGGCTTCAATTTTATTTATTTGTGTATATACATACATATATAGGGTGTATATATTCAAACACGAAATATTTTAAGAGATACACCTATAGGTGGTTTTTTTTTTTTAATCGGAGTATATTCTTTACAAAATTAAATAATTTAAAATTACTTGATTATGATGATTAATTATCAAAAGGCACCGCGCTCACGCCGCCACCGTTGCCGCGTCCGGGCGGGTCATTCATAGAATTTAAAAAAAAGTAAGTAAAGGTTATTTTGCAAAATGTCTCGGGCAATTTTAAAATTATAATAATATTTTATGTAAAAATATAAAACACTTAGATAAAAAAATTTTTTTCGCTGCTGTGGCTTTTTTACCACCTATAGATGTTTCTCTTAAAATATTTCGTGTATGAATAGATACACCTTATATTAAGTAGTATTCATTGCATCATATTCTTTTTAAAGGACCAGCTATATAATTCAGTCTCAATAAACTCTTAGGCCACTTGTGCTTGAGCCTGCCAAGCACACGTGGCCTAAAAGTTAAAGACAACGTGCCTTTGGTCACTAGCTCGACTCCGCACTATGCTAAAATAATTCAACTACCTACTATCAAATATTTGTTCGAAATCTAGGTGTTTGCGCACGTGGCTTGCTTCTTTAAGTGCATCCATACGGGCTGTAGTGCGAAGCGTTTAGTCTCGACTTAGCGAGATCTTCACGTTCTACTGTAAAAGGAAATCTTAAAGCACTAACAGTATGGATTATACGGAGCTTTAAATCTTGTAGATTTAGTATAAGTATTAATGCTCTCGGTAAGATAGCAGTTCTTAGAAGGCACGTGGCTTTAAGTTGTTGATACCATTAAGCGTGCATAGAAATCCTTTGTGTTTAAAAACATTTTGATAAGTTTTTTCTTTGTTTATTCAAAGAGATTACTGAACACATGTGCGACTATGTCAATCCCATCGTACTTTTACAGATATCTACTTACTCCCAAACTAACACCGATGTCAGCACGATATCTACCGGAGAAGAAAGCGCAGGAGAACCAAGTTAACCGACATAGCTCGAAGAATTGCCAAACTTAAGTGGCAATGGGCAGGGCACATTGCTCGCAGAACAGATGGCCGTTGGGACTGAAAGGTTCTGGAGTGGCGACCGCGTACCGGAAGACGTAGCGTGGGAAGGCCTTCCACATGGTGGACCGATGACCTTGTGAAAGCCGCAGGAATCCGCTGGATGCGGGAAGCACAGAACCGGTCGAAGTGACGGTGCTTGGGGTATGCCTATGTCCAGCAGTGGACGTCTTTCGGCTGAAATGGTGATGATCTACCGGAGAAGACACAGTGCGAGGTGAGAGTAGCGTGCATTCTTTCAATTGTACACACTTTTTCGCGCCGATTTCGAGACTTCAATACTTAGTACTGAGTGGTAGTTTAGTCTGTTGCTTGACCATCATCGATATTCACCAATATCGAGCCAATAATATATCTGTATCAAATCGGTCGTTATCTGTTAATGTGAAAACGATCATTAGGTATTAGGTGTTCCCTGTATATTACAGGAAACATTATGAGAATATTTTTGGTTCACTACATCGTACCATAATATGTAAACCTGAGTAAAATTGGATTTGAAAAAACTTTTCAATTGAAGAACTGCAAATTGTATACTGTGGCATGGATTTTCCGCGAAGGTTGGAGTGCATCGTAAATAAATACGTCGCACTAATTTTAGGGGAAGCGGAGGTAGCGTTTCAAAGGCCTACAGGTCCGGAAAACCTCGCCTTATAGAAGATACAGAAGCATAATACAAGAATGCTCTTCACTCTTATTGGATAGTGATATCCAACCTGAAACTTTTCAGTTTTTAACCGACTTCAAAAAAAGGAGGTCAAAAATTCAACTCTTTAAATTTGTTGTTTAATATTTTTTGAGCTGCTGGACATAGGCCTCGCCAATTGCATGCCATTCATTGATTGAGAAACGTGTAACGTCAATAAATGAATTTTAAATAAGGGGGAACAGAGTAAATTAAAAAAAAAAATGTTTTGACAACTGTACCGTGTAACATATCAAATGAAAGGACTTGTTATGAGGATTTCAGAAAGTTTTTTTTTTTAATTATTCAAAATAAATAATTTTGACGTTAATTAAGAAAATTGATGAAAATTTACCATTCCCACTTATGTCCAAAACTGAGCCTAAAATTTTGAAAAGAATACAGTCAATAGTTCTTTGTTTATACAGGGTGTTTGGCAGAACGTTGAACATACAAAAATGGTGGATAGGTGGGGTCATCATTCTGCTACTTACTCAGCCCTAATTTATTTGGCCCTGGCCCAAGGATATTTAAAAAAAAAAAATTTTTGCTTTCTTCTAGTTTCACCACTTTCTTAACTTTAAAGTGTAATTTGTATTAAAAACGGGTAAAACAGGCAATATTTTTGTTTTTTTTTTAAATCTTTAACGTTGGCAGATTCTTATAAAATTATTGCTTTATTTAAACGTCAGCTAGAAAAAAAGTTATGAGTCCTCAACTTACAGAAATATGTAAAAAATTATGAAATAACTCTTAAAGGTTTTTTATTATAAAAGCAAATTACATACCATTAGAAAGGTCACACACTAGGGATGTTTTGCTAGAATTGGAACTCCTCAATCATTTATTGTTTTTTTTTTTTTTTAATGCAAGTTGAAGTTAAGATTTAAGTATTTTTTACATCTTTCTGTAAGTTTGAGGAGTCATAACTTTTTTTCTAGCTAACATCTGAATAAAGCAATACTTTTATAAGAATCTGCCAACATTAATGATTAAAAAAAAACAATTAAAATATTGCCTGTTTTACCCATTTTAATAAAAATTACACTTTAAAGTTAAGAAAGTGGTGAAACTAAAACAAAGCAATTTTTTTTTTATGTCCAGGGTTCTAGGGCCAAATAAATTAGGGCTGAGTAAGTAGCAGATGACCCCACCTATCCACCATTTTCGTATGTTCAACGTTCCGCCAAACACCCTGTATATTACAGGAAACCTATAAGAAGTCTATGGTCTTAAAATAACATGGTTAGCTCTCAATATTGTGCATGCAAACTAACATTTGCTGTTGGAATGTATGGAAGAATATGTTTTTCAATTACAATGTTAAGTTGGTTCTTAGGATAAATACATCCCAACTACAAACTCAAACTCAAACTCAAAGCATTTATTTCAAATAAACCAATTACAGGCACTTTTGAATTGTCAAGGGGTCGGTCAGTCAGAAAGATGAAGCTAGTTGCCCATTCCAAAGCGTAGTAGGTTCCTATGGAGAAGAACGGACAAGAAACTCCATGGACACTCTTTTAAAACAAAATATTGTTACAAAATATGGGTTACATCATTCATGTTGAAGTTATACATGTGAGAACAATGTAGAAAGACGTGCACGTTAGAAGCGTCCGTAATAGAAACAATTCAAAAATTAAAATAAGCCGTGGCAGCTAAGAGATGACCAGTCCCAACTGACGGCGCCCGTTCACGAACATGACGCATGGATCAGCACCATTTAGCTCAACCATTTTGAAGGGAACTTAATGATCCAACACACACGCCACCACCAGCGAGACATTTGAGTGAGCATGACATACTCTCAGCCGCCAGGGCACATTCAAGTCAATAAAAGACATATTACCCGGTAAATGGTAGCTCTATAGTACATAGTACTCACACCTGTGCTATGCAATTATATAATTCAAGGACATTGAGTTTATACAATGCAAAAATAGTTTACAATCTTCAGCAGCTCCAACATGATTGTCAAATGTTAATTAACTAGCTGAGGTTGTGGAGCAGGACCAGCATTCAGCCAAGCATTTTTATCAGCGATGTAATACCCCAACTTATAATATGCCTGCCTGCATAGTGTGCGTTTTATACAAGATTTAAATTTAGTCTCATTCAGTTGAAGTATGTGGGGAGGAATTTTATTGTAACATTTTAAACAGTACCCCATGAAAGATGAGTCTACTTTAGCCAGTCTGAAACCTGGTTGAGCTAATAGGTCCCTATTTCTAGTACTATAATTATGTCTTTCACCTCTTTTTCTAAAAAGATGTAAATTTTTCCTTACGTACATGATGTTTTCGTAGATATATTGACAAGGTACCGTCATGATGTTAATATCCTTAAACAGTTCCCTTAGAGAATCGGAACCCTTTATGAGTCTTGGCTCGAAATAAAGTTTTTGATTTGATTTGATTTGATTGTGCGTGGTCCGACAGGCACTTGGCCGGTTTTTTAAAGGCCTAAACTCCCACATGAAAATCTTTCCCCACACTACTGTGGATTTATTGATTGATTGCTGAAGAGTTACAATTCATGAAAATAGCTTACGTAAGATGAGTTTAGCAGATGATGTACAATTTTTTATGTCCTAAACTTTACGCTCCTGAAAGATAATCCTTCAGGGTTTCAGCCAATGGTCACAAAGCCAAGCAACGCGACGATAATTAAAATATAGGTACCTACCTATACTCCATTTTAAATAACATTAGACATTTAAGTAAACCTTTTTTACAATCCGTTCAACCGATTTTGACTTCTATTGCGGTGGTGGCATGAAAAATTGCAGCTGCAGTAAACAGTTGGTATTATAAATACTTTTTTCTCAAACATGCATGGAAATGTTGTCATTATTTTCGAAAAAAGAACACGCGAAGTATCGAATTTACGGACAAAGAAAATCAAATCCATTGCAGGAGCGTTTTTGAATTTGGAACATCACAACGCTCCAGCAATGTTGTATGAAAGTAATGGCGTGCTGCTTTGATTGGATCTCTTTTATCATTCTTGGCATACCAAAGTAAGTCTCTTTGCTTAGCACAAATTGCGTTCACGTGGCTGTATGGCCATAAATGCGTTTGCCTTTTGGCACAGATGATATATAGAAAATTGGCGTCAAAGCTGAAAATTCGTCTTGATTTGTTATTTACATACTTCAGCCATCTACCACTACATCCAATGCCCACATGCAAACCTCATCACAAGTTCAACAAACAAACATAAATGTACCGGGGAAATCAATAACATTTTATTTTTGTAATTGCCCCAATATGACTAATGTAACTTTTAATATTAATTAAATTAAATGTATAATATAAAAAGTATGTTTTATTTCCCTGCATTCTTTTGAGAAAAACAATATATATATATGCCTCGGCGGAAATGGCAATTTCCTGTTTCGTATTAGTGAAGTCCTCGCCTACGGCTCGGCCTTCATACTAATACTCGACCTGCAATTGCCTATTTCCTGGCCTTTGCAATAATCTACTATTTACTTTTGATGCCATCCTTATGCCTACGGAATAGAAGTCAAAATCTGTTAAACGGACTGTAAAAAAGGTTTTTTAAATGTCTAATGTTATTTCGAATGGAGTATAGATTAAAAAATGCTTTCGTAATAAAAATATTCGTTGACAAATAACTTTGTAAAGCGTTTTAATTTAACTAGGTAACCCTAATAATATATCCTATGTAAGTAATGTAATCCATTATTCATAAACATGATGCATGCACGGCATACCTACATGTATGCTATAATACCTACATTTTTGCTTTCCATTAAGCCTCACCTACCGTTTAGGTAGATTAATTCATATAATTACTGATATTATACCCCTTCATTTATAATTTATTATGAAGAAATTGCTTTATGAGAAAAGTTTTTAATGTATTCCTCGGTTGGTTGCTATACGTCTTATTATATCCACATATTTTTGACCGAGGCATTAACTTTAAGTAAAAAAATATATATATTTTAATATATTTGTGAAAAGCTTAAAAAACACTTCTCATCAAAATATTTCTTACCTTTTAATTACTACAATATTGTTAAATTTGTTCAAGTTAATACATATTAAATAATTTAAGGTTTAATTTCATGATGTATTTTAACTTACCCATAAAATAATTAAAAGTCATCCATTACCGAATAAATAATGCTTAAATGCAAAATATTCAGCGCTAAACAGTTTTCTCCAACTTAATGCACAGAATTATTCTACGTCACAGCACACATGAAATAAATTGCACAAATTGCATCCAATTTGGTCCGGGGCACTGCGCACTTTCCTCAGTTCGAAAGTTCGGCAAAGTTTACGTGTTCGTACGTAATAGTGACGTGCGGGTGCGTCCGTGCGGGGCCGACCGCCGACAGCGCGCGAGTGAGCCGGCCGAGCGCAGGGCGCCGAGCGGCACAGCGCCAGCTTTAACTATCACTCGGTCATCCGTTACCGCCCATACGCCTCAGTTCCACCCTCCTGTTGCCTCGACCAGCTTGTTCATATTTTACTCGCGTACCTACTAGTAAATTCAATGATCTGTTATTAAAAATGTGCTTCAGTCTGTCTCGGCCGACTTTCATGAAAACTTCAGTAATTAACGAATCCAACACACACTTTTGTGCATTCGCTGCAAATAAAATTGAAGCAGCCGCATATCTCCGACTTGCAGACAGGTTAATTTTCATATCGTCGCATCATCTACATAAAGTCCGGCTAAAAGCGAAGCTGTAACAAATTATTATTGTTCACAAAATAAGATTTTATGCATGGTTATGCAGATGAGATCGCATCTAGACACGAAGCTTGTGGAGATTCTTGAATGCTCTCTGAATGTACGGAGTAATTTGAGAATTCAAGTGTATTGTGGAGGGAAATTTGCATTTTTGTTCCTAAACAATGTGTCTTATTCCACGCGGAGTTTGAAATATTAGGTAGATATAATTGGCTTCGTGCCGAATCAACAGGAGCCAACTGTCGCAGGGTGTGCAAACGTATGGCGCCGTTCACTAAGCGAACGCGCCACCCGTCACCGGCGGAACATTTCAAGCATTTTAACGCCATCAACCATCGATCAGACTCACTTACTTTCCTATTCGGAGTTAAGTAGAATTGCAAGGAATCACTATAAAATATATCAAAGGTTAAACGAGTAAAGGAAAAGAGGTTTGTTGTGTTTGAAATAAATTTTAGGGGTGTAAGATTAAAATCTTCGTCGCGGCTCTGGTAGAACACACAAAACAAAATATCACCCCTGTATTTCACGAAGAGTAGGGCAGAGGTGAACCAAAATTTCGCCAGTTATGTTTAAGTCCCATGTAATTGGGGGGAGCCTATTGCCATCAACCGGGCACATATCTATGAACCTCATGCTCAGCGGTAGCGCTTGCGACAACAAGGCCAACGAGACAAAAGAAGAATCATCAGGTGAGGTAGTAGAATTAAGATATTATTACCTATTAGTCTACAAACCCTCAGTGGTACACCACCGCAAAGAAATACGTCGTCGAGCATCAGATTGTAATAAATAATAATCATTTTATTACTCTTAATGGTTTTCCTATAAAATGCCTGCAGCCTCGTCCTGGCGGTATTCGTATCGGGTTTTCAACGTCTCTCGAGACACTAATTACCCCTCTCTAATTACTAATTACCCCTTAGAATTGTTTTACCGTTTGTGTAAAAGATAAGCAACATTACCTTACAAGTATTCCTTGAAACTCAACGAAGACTTAATGAGTGCCAACATATATTACAAATGTTCACAAGACTACATGTTTAGCTCTACATTTTCAGTATAAGCTGACCTCGCATTGTACGGAAATCCTATACGATGCAAGATCAGCTTATACTGGTAGATATAGCTTGATATGTAGCCGTGTGTACAATCCGGGAAATATATTACAAGCAGACTGATACACTACTTAATTTTGCAGTGTTATAGCCATTTCTTACGCATAATGAAGGATGACATCCCTGTCTGTACATACCAGTTTAAGTTAATTTATCTCAATTTATAATTTGTAACTCAAAACTCAAAGCATTTATTTCAATTAAACCATTTACAGGCACTTTTGAATTGTCAAAGAGACGGTCAGTTAGTCAGAAAGTTGAAGCTAGATGCCCATTCCAATACGTAGATCACTATGGAGAAAAACGGACAAGAAACTCCAAGGACACTCTTTTAAATCAAGATAAATACATAATCCTGGGTACATTATTCTTGTTGCTTCTATATGTGTATTTACGAATGCATTTTGTAGCTTCGTACCGTCGTTGCATGCGACAATATTTCATTTCTTTAAACTTAAGGGGGAAGCGTCAGGGTAGCCCGCGAAATATATATTTGATACGGCCACAAATCATATTTAGATCAACATAGAACCTGAACCCAAAAAGTTGAAAGGGCTAAAAGTCACCCAAAGGGCAATGGAGAGGGCTATGCTTGGAGTTTCCCTACGTGATCGAATCAGAAATGAAGAGATCCGCAGGAGAACCAAGGTAACCGACCTAGCTCGAAGAATTGCCAAACTTAAGTGGCAATGGGCAGGGCATATTGCGCGCAGAACAGATGGCCGTTGGGGCCGAAAGGTTCTGGAGTGGCGACCGCGTACCGGAAGACGTAGCGTTGCAAGGCCTCCCACAAGGTGGACCGATGACCTTAGCACAAGGGAACCCAAGGGGACCTTAGTGCAAGGGAAGCACAAAACCGGTCGAGGTGGCGGTGCTTGGGGGAGGCCTATGTCCAGCAATGGACGTCTTTCGGCTGAAATCATGAATGATGAGAACCTGAACCTGACCTGCAAATTGGAAAAAACGTAAGAAAACTTGAATTTTCCGGGCAACCCTGACGCTTCCCCCTTAATATGAGTTCAAGTCAGGCTACAACTCGACTGAATTAAATGTAATTTACATATTCGTTAATTATGAGCTCATGTAAGAAGACAAGTAGGCATGTATCCACGTCGCCATGTTAACATAACTATAAACATTGTTCGAGTAATGGCTCACGTCGGTCGGCCTCACTGACAGCCTCACAACGGGGGACCGAACTTTATCGAAACCTTTGTATCATGTAGCATTTGAAGTACACTAATAGTAACGAGTTCACTGATTATTTTGTGTTTAATGTTTAAGCATGTTTTGAGCCCTTTTCGATTAACTATGTTCCCGAAAGTTATAGATATTGGAGGGATATACAATAACGTTCTCTTAAATGTCAATGTGTAGGACTCGAATAGGTAGGTTTTCATTCAGTTAAGTGGATTCTATAAAACCTTTCTCCTCTGTCTTGCAAAGAAAACTACATTATTTTATCAAAAAATTGTGAAGCGTTTATCTGTTTTAGTACTTTCAGTTCTAGAACCTTTCAGTGGAAGTCTAGAACCTTTTTTAAAATAAATGGAGCCAGTTTATTACGAAACTGTATCACATTTGCTGATCTACATTTTTAATTTTTTGTGAGTAGGTAGATATATATTTAAAAAAAAACTTATTATTTCAGACACATTTGGCCCATAACGTTGTTAGTAGAACGACATAAAATACTATTTTTATTTAATAACTAGCTTCTGCCCGCAACTTCGTCCGCGTAAAATTCAGCCCCGTCGCATCGCATTGCCCGCCCGTGCAATTACTCCGATTTCGCTTAGCGTTCTTTCCGACTTTTTGTCGTTTCTTAAAAGATAGACATATGCTGACGCGTACTTTTTTTTTAACTTTTAAAGGGGAACAATTCCATCATACATGATATTTGCATAACTTAAACCGTTTACGCAGCGCACGCAACGGAAGCTCTCAAAAAGGAGTAATTTTTCCCGTTTTTGCAACATTTTTCACTTTTTTTTTTTTTTTTTTATTCTGTTTTAATTAGGGACTTTTATAACCGCAATGCGTATGACAGTCCCATCATACCCTAAACATATAATACTAACATATATATAAGTTGCTATTGCATTACATCCGGGCCATGAACCCGAACAAACTCTTCGCATCATCACAATTTGGTTGAGAAAGAATTCTATGAAATGCACCTTTTTTTTTTTTTTTTTTTTTTTTTTTTTTTTTTTTTTTTTTTTTTTTTTTTTTTTTTTTTTTACGCTGAGAAATGCATTACGCATGCCCGCTCGTCGGGGGACGAGACGGGGTATGTGGGACTCCCTGCCAAAATGGCAGAATACCCACTAAAACTCAGCGGAGTTCCCTCATCGCCTTGATGGGAGGGTCATGGGAAACCGGCACAGCCTTTACGTCCACAACCCTCCCGGCGCATGCCCGCCTAACTGGCGGGCCCCGCATGCCCCTCAGCCTGGGGGCGATATGGGAATGACCGGGAACACCTGGCCATTCCCGTCCGACACTGGTAGAGGCCTGTGCAATACAGGCAAGGGTGCCCCCGCACCCGTTGCCTGCTGGCCTCCACCTGGGACCTCGCGCCAGACGATCTCGCGTCCAGGCGCCCCTGGTCCCCCCGCAACGGGTCAGGTTAGTGGCCCCGCCGCCTACCACTTTTCGGCCGCAGAGGATAGGGAGAGCGGCCAACGCAATACCGACACTCCTCTTCCTCTGCGGCCCCACCGCGTCCGCCATTCAACGGTGGCGACCCCGTCAAGGCCGCGGAAGGTAGGGAGAACGGCTCACCGCAATACCGGCACTCCTCTCCCGCCGCGGCCTCCCACACTCAGCCGCGATGCCGCCCATTCGACATCGCGGCCCGCCTCAGTTGCGATGTCGCCAAAGCGGCACCGCAACCTACGGCCGCTACGTCGTCGGCTTAGCCGCAAAAGCCCTGACGAGCGGCCCCCTCCTCGGGTTCCTCTTAGCTTCACCGTGGCCCTCCAAGCCACGGCTACTGAGCCCCCCCGCCTCGACAATGCGGGAACCCACCGGGGGGGCTATGAAATGCACCTAAGTCAAGTCGGTTCAACCTCAAGGCCTCAAACACATAATTTCTATCAGACTCATATCGAACACAGTCCATCAATAAATGATGTAGGTTTTCACTTATGCTCCGCTCCTATTGGTCTTAGCGTGATGTTATATAGCCTATAACCTTCCTCGATAAATGGACTATGCAACTCAAATTGGAATTTTTCAATTCCAACCAGTAGTTCCTGAGATTAGCGCGTTCAAACAAACAAACAAACTCTTCAGCTTTATAATATTATATATAGTATAGATTAATTTAAGTATTTGCCTCTCTCTGGGGTTGGGGGGGGGAGGCCAAACGGAACAACGACCACAAACACAAACGAAGAACGAACGAACAAAACATATACGTATATTTATTTATTTATTGATTTAGGATTTCCAACAAAAGACAACAACAACACAACACAACATCAGATATTAAGCAGGTATACTCCTTCACTTATAGGAGACCACAGCATGCCCAATAAAGTTAACAACTAAGCTAACAAAGTAAAAATATTATATAGATATATTGAATACTTAAAAAAAAAATTGACATAAAAAAGTAAATAAAACATTAAGAGATACTTAAATTAAATGATTAAAATTATATTAAATTTATTAAACACTTCTTATATTTAGACAGAGTCTCGCAGATGTCTAGATTCATAGTTTTTTTTAAGAACGTTTTAGTTTCTGAATTCAATTTTAGATCCATACTTATTATGAACATTATTTACCTATTTTGTTTAACATACGCCTCGCGGGAGTGGCACGCATTACCATCGCCTAACAAATGTGAAGATTTATAAATATTTATTATGCCTTAAAAATATTATAATTTTACGTTTTTCAGTATTTCTTACCACCTTAGGGAAAAAGACCTGCATTCGAATAATATTTTACAATTTATTACACTAGAATAATCCTCCTCATGTTTGTTTTATATCGCATGATTTGTTTACTTTTTATACCCAAAGTCTCAAATTCAGATAATTTATGTAAACAAAGGGGTTAACATATCAAAAAAATATCTTCGTAATGGTAATTCACATAAAATGCCGATAAATTCATATTGTAAGTAGCATATCTAGCCACATTTTGGATGAAAACGGCTGTAAACTGTTTGAGTGGAAATCGATTTTGGGAGGCCTTCGTCTAGCAATGGACTTAAAAGGGCTGATTATGACGATCATAGGCCGTGTCTCTGACACACTACACAAAAAATTGTTTGACAACGGTATTTGGTTTTCATAGTTCTTATAATTAATTCACTTTAATTTTATAGATGATTATTTAAAAAAATAAATAATGATTAAATGTTTTGCACCACTGTCCTGTCATTTTGACAGTGACATTTCTTGACGTTACTTTGTTTACATAAATTATCAGAATTTGAGACTATAGTATATACTATACTTACTATAGTATATACTAGACTATACTTCGGGTATAGATAAAATAACTATTCTAACAAAATATATTTTTAAACTTTCTTCTTCTTACAAAATACGGCCATTGCAAAAATAACACGAAAACATATAGAGATATATAATGTTTTTTTTTTTTTTTTACGTAAAACAGCTATTAAAACAAAAGTTAATTAAAACACAAAAACCACTTAAGAGCGTTTTCTCGGGTCCACTAGCGCCACTCCTTTAAAAAAAGATTATCTCGTGACTGAGAAGGAATTATGAGAAACGGCTCAATCAGCTGCCTCGTTAAGTGTGACTAGAATTTTCTAATACCTTTTTTATAGTTTCATATACACGACACGAAGCAACAAAATTCGATCTAAAGAAAAACGGCCACATTCCTCTAGATCGTATTTTGTTGCTTCGTGTCTCAATATGAAACTTTACACTACGCCAGTGGTGACATATGGCACAAATGAAGATTTTATTCTTATTCAACATAAGAAAAATACCCAGAATGGAAATTTATATAAAAAAACTCAATAATTGATACATTTTCTCAAATTGATAAATTTATTCGAGCGGTGCCACTTTTTTGAGAACGACCCAGCAGCTGCTGAACGCAGTGGACACGATCATGCAAAGGCAATTCCGACAGAAGTTGCAAATCACACTGACGAAAACGGATATATGAAGCAAACTTCTTAGTGCCATTTTCACCAATGAGACTGAAAGCGATCAGCACATTAACCACATTTTAGAACTTTCAGTGTCATTATTTTCTTTGGAATATTGACACTGACAGCTCGTGAAATTGGTTTAGATGTGCTGATCGCTTTTAGTTTCTTGGTGAAATTCGCACTTAGAATATGTTTGCACGAAAAATCGTGATGCTGCGATTGACGCAGATACGTCCCAGCTGCCAAGCGGAGCATGTGTGATTGCACCCTTAAACTTTACTAGCAATATCAGTCCGCGACTTATCGGCGAGTCGTCAGTTCGTCACGTGCGATACCGCCCTCGCCATTATCTGAACCTAGCCAAGCGAAAAATTGATATTTGCAGAAACATAACCAAATCGCGCTTAAATTCACATTATTTATACATTCTATTATAGACTTTAAGAACATATAAACGAGTATTATTCATCCAATTTGTTTACTTAAAGCCGCGTCGGTATGGAACATTACAATAGCAATTAGTTATTTACTTCTTTTGTTGAATGTGAATAGTACCTAATTAACCGTATTTGCATAGTTGTGTTTATTGAAAACTATGTATGCTTGGAATAATACATTATTCAATTGCTACGGCCATGACTTTGCAATCCACTGGGGTTGTTTCGCACAAATGAAACGAGTAAACAAAATATCGAATGTATGAAATTAATTATTTAATGGTTTTATTTGACACTCGTGGAAAACGTATAATATTATGTTGGAACTTCCAATGCGAGTTAATCCCAGTTTACCATTCCATGTTGGTAACGATTTCATAATTACTCATGCCTGCAAAATAAATACGTATTCAAAAGTACCAATGCATTTACATTTTCTCATTTACTTGTAGGCCCACTGTATTGAGCAATAAAATTAAATCAAACAAAATCGATTGTGAAATAAAATGTATGAACTCATTTCCGAGCGGCGGCCCCTCTCGTCCGGCCGAGCACAATTTTTATCATCACAAAGGCAATTTCCATCAAAATGCACGAATTTGGGGCTTGAAGCGTGAAGCTGTATGCACTACCCACTCCACAAACAAGCGCTATATGGCTGCCGTCCGTCGGTTTAAAACTGCGCGATGTCGGCTCAATATACGCCATGAAACATTGCCTTCATATCATAAATACACGCCCGTACTTCCAATAATTAAAAGATGATTTGATATTCGACAAAGTTGTCTATTATTTTAAGGTAAAGTAAAGTGCTCTGCGAGCTATGGAACGAGGTTTGCTTGGAGTTTCTCCGAGAGATTGAATCCGGAACGAGGTGATCCGGCAGAGTCATCGTGTAATTGGAGAGGCCTATGTCTAGCAGTGGACTGCTATAGGCTGATGATGATGATGATAAAGGTACCTACTCTGACCATTTCATTTATTTTATTAACGAAAACTATCTCTAGTTTGGACCTCTTAACAAAAGTAATTGTTATCTTGCCGGTTTCAAACTCAAATCATTCATTTCAAATAGGCACATATGAACATCAAAAAAAAAAAAAAAAAATCTAGTCGCCCCTTCCAAAAGGTACTTTCGTATGAAGAAGAATGGGCAAAAAAACGCCACCGTTACTCTTTTAAAATGTTTAACAATAATAATATAATAATATTTAATGTATACAAAATTACACTATATTATATGTGAAGACCTAGAACAAAATTGTTTCGATGGCTTCGATAACAGTTATTACCTACACGAAAAATTTACGTAAGTAGTATGTTTATCAATCTGTTCAATAATCAAATTCCTTGACTAAACAAAACATTACTTAAAAACCAAAAACAACAATAGATAATTATTTGAAAATCGTTTCCCTAGTCACAAAACTTTTATACATTTATACACTTTATAATATATTTTTTTTTTTTTATACAGGCAAAAGTTTTCCAGCAATCACGTTCTGTTATTTGAAGAACCTTTTATTCTTTTTTCTTCAGAAGACAATCATTAATAAAGGTATAGGAAGGTATATTATATAAAAAATTAACGTACCTACCTATGAACACAGGTACGTACCATTATGTACAGAGGTACATAAACTTTTTCAAGCCGTATTACGTTAGCCAATTAGGTACATTTATATCGTATTTTTGGTATCCTCAAACAGCTACTTAAAGATATTGTGATGTCTATTTTCAGCCAATATTTTTCTCCAAAAGTTTGACAATACTTTTTTATTATAATTTTAGGGTCTACTGAATTTCTTACTAGCAGTTATAAAGTTTTAAAAGTTAAAAAAAGTTATTTAAGTGGTGTAAGAAAATAAAATATGAAATAAATAAAATTGAAGTGTCTGTTTAAATGTCAAAATAAAGCTTTTTACTTAATGCATATGAAAAGTATATATAACTATACACCTTTGGCGATTTGGAGCTCAGAGGTGTTGTGTAGTTTGTCGACGGAGGAGTGGAAGGATAACAACGTTGGTTTCACTGATTGCTTTTAATGCGATTCAAGTTACAATAATCAATCACAGTATTCACAATATAAGTCTGGTATTTCGTTGGATGCGGACGAGAGCAGAGAGTATCATGTATCATGTACTCTCTGGGCAGAGACTAACTTCCTCTTATCTTTTTATAGAGCGTGAGTTTATATGACTCTCTCTATGGATGGCAAATGTTGCCAACCTTAAATTATATGCCTATATTATTATAAGACCTGTTGCAAACAGGTGAAAGTTGTAAGGCTTGTTACAAACAACGGAAATCAGGATATGTTATATAAATAATTAAATATAGATAAGAAAGGCGGAACACCACACCCTACAATACACTAAATACTATTAACTAAGAAACAATTTTTGTACCGGCTAATCTCCGAAACGGCGGGACCGATTTTGACAGAACCTTCATTGGCAGATAGCTTATGTTATAAGGAGTAAGGTTAGACTACTTTTATTTTGGAAAAAGCCACGCGGGCGTAGCCGCGGGCAGCAGCTAGTTATGTGCATAATCGAACCTCTAATAATTTCCATTTTGCGATCTTAAAAATATTATTTAACACTGTAATATTATGATTGCACCTCTTTTTGTGTTTAACACCGCACGACATCTCGCGCTGGCCTATGGTGTCGCGTCCCCTGTAGAGGACACCAGCCAAATAGGCCCCAACCAAGTGACGGAGGTAGGAAGGCACCCGGTGATAACCCAGCGCATCCCTAATACAACTCCAGGGCAGGGTATTGAAGGCGTTGGATATGTCCAAGGACACCGCCAGCATCACCCCACCCCGAGACAATGCTTCCTCCGCCAGGAATCTCACCCGCATAATTGCGTCGATGGTGGAGCACCCATGCTGAAAACCAAACTGGTTGTCGTCCAGGTCCGGCCCATCTCTGCACAAGTGGTTGACGTAGTCTGTGATTATCCGGCACGTAGACGGGGAGTCCGCAGGGTGCCCCACCTTCCTGAACAGGACCAACGAACCGGTCTTCCACGGAGTGGGAAACTGGCCCTGCTCGAGGCACGCTGAATAGAGCCCTCTGTCGGGGTTCTAGGTCCTTTAAGACGAGAACGAAGGCGCAGCCAGGTACGCCGTCGGACCCCCGGGGCAGTGTTTTTCACCCGGAGCTGCATCATCTCCGATTCTGTCACCTCAGGGATGCCCTCGCCAAAGTCTTCTTCTGAATCTGCAGCTGCAGGCGGAGCCATCAGCGGTGGCTCATGTGCCGCTCTTGCAGAGAAGAGTGCTCTTGCTTAGTTACTGCGACCAACTAGTATGAGAAAAGGCCAGAAAGATAAAAAGTGACTCAAATATTTAAAAAGTGTGCATTATTAGAAGGTCAATAAGTTTTTAGAGGTTCAGTTAAATATTTTCCATAAATTAGCAAACGTAACGTAGCTTCAAGTAATAATTCATATTAGGACCTACATTTAAAACGTCAACACCCATGTCTTATCGCCCATGTAACGGCAATTTTGAAAGTAATGAATCACATTCTGTTTTGCAAATCTAGGTCTTAGGAGGCAGCTGTGTTTGTATAACTCGATTCGTGAATAAATGTAATAAATATTAATACAACAATACCCACAAATAATCTTACTAGATAAGCTGAATCACACATTCAGATCTCAAATGCTGCTATAAATAAATATTGTGATGTTTTTATATATAAACTTAATAATAAAGTAGCAATCTAGAATGTATTACAAAACCATAAAGGCTCGTAGAGACTAGTGCGATATCGCGGGCGCGATGCGATACTAGTAGCACAATTTCTTTGTCGCTGCCTGTCGCGACCGCGATATCACGCGAGTCTGTACACAACTTACAAAATAGATACAATCCGCAAAAAAAAACTGAATGCTCTACTATTACAAATTCCCCAAAAAATCACATAAATAAGAATAAAGTTGCGTGTCAATGTAGCGTGTAATGATAAAACATAAATTAAGTTCGGCTTAGCGAGGGTGAGTGATCGATACTGTGATATTAATAATACTCGTTGTGTGCGCAGGAGTCGCGTGCGGGTGGTCATGTGCGCGTGCGCCAGGTGAGAACCGGAACATCTGCCGCCACAGAACAGCGACAGACGAACATTGCTTATAACACTGGAACTACCTTTGTGGGTTCTCAGAAAATATGGCAATAAAATTGTGTTTTGGACATATTGGAATATAAATTTCAAATATAAATCAAATCAAATTAAAAATCTAAAATATTTATTTGCTAGCATATGGTAGGTACATAAGGTGTTACAGTAAATTTAATTTTGTTTGTTTGAATTGTGTATTTTTTTTTTGGTCTTTTTTTAGTTTTTTTTTTTTTTTGGTTTGTTTATTTATTGTGTATGTTTGTTTTTTTATTTATATACTAGCTGCTGCCCGCGGCTTCGCCCTCGTGGCTTTTTCTAAAATAAAAGTAGGTAGCCTTAGTTACTCATTATAACATCAGCTATCTGCTAGTGAAAGTCCCGTCCAAATCGGTCCAGCTGTTTCGGAAACAAGCCAGAACAAACAGCCAAAAATTTTTTTTTGTTACACGTTCAGTATATACCGTCATATGCATTTAGTAAAAACTGTTATTTCGACAACAGACACTGAAATTTTATTTATTTGTAGGTATAGAAAATTTAAGCAAGACCAAAGGTCTTATTGTATACTAGCTTTTGCCCGCGGCTCCGCCCGCGTGGATGTCGGTTATCGCGTAAAAAAGTAGCCTATGTCCTTCTCCATATCCCAGGCTATATCGCTGCCAAATTTCATGACGATCGGTTCAGCGGTTTAGGCGTGAAAACGTAACATACAGACAGACAGACAGACAGATAGACAGACAGAGTTACTTTCACATTTATAATATTAGTATGGATCTCTATTGGCCGAAAAGAACAAAGATCAAAGAAACGCAGGAAAAGATGATAAGGCTATAAACTGATCGAGGGACTACTGGGGTCATCTCAGTAGTCCTCATGTCATGACAATCACACTACCTTAATTTACATTTAAATTAAAGTAATGTGATGGTTATTTGTCCATATAAACGAGCAAGTGACAATAGCTCTCTAACCAATAATGGTCGGTTCACACGATCGCACAACATCGCGCGTCAACGCGTTTTGTAGCGTCAGCGTGAGGCCGTACATAGAGTAGGTGTCAACAATAAACACGCACGTTGTGGAGCTGTGTAGAGTCATTTCAACAGCAGTCGGAACATCGCTTGATTGAATCACGTAAGCGTAAACCACGCTAATTTATATTATTGCAAGGGGTGTACTTTTACTCATGATTAGGTACCTGTTTCTTTACCTTGAGTTTTATTTATTTGTAAACGATGTCTCTTCCAGTAAGTCATTCGTAAATTCTAAGAATTCACTCACTCAAAATAACCGTGCGATAATTTAGATGTATCAAATATCACCCTCCGTCCAGACGTCGTATGTTTTGTCACAACAAGCGTAAAATTCTAAGCTCATCGATACGGCGAAAGGATTTCAATCGAGTTGTGAATAAATTATGAGAAAACTTTCCTAATGAAGGCCTATATCCAATATTGGCAGGGTGGAACTCACTTAATTGGTTGGGGAGACATGGTGCCCTATTGTGCCCGACTTATTTGCTTTCAAAAAATTACAAAATACAGAACCGACAAACTTTTTAATGTATCGCGACATTCTATTTGTTCCCTCGAACTCCTTTCTTTTCGGGGCTACGACAAAAATTCAATTTACATCTCTTTGCCTCGCAGTTACTTAATTCTTTCTCTCAGTGAAAATAAATCTCCCGTAATTGATTCCGCTTTAGTTCAATTTGTCTTCGTTAAAACTCAATTTCCGTAGTCTATTTGTGAATAATAAATTGCGTACTTCAACAATGTGCCACGGTGGTTGTTTTGTGTATACTTCGACCTGAAAACAATTTCGCCGGCACGAAACAAGTCAATCTAAATTACCGGAACACGACGACACATTGACAGAGCACTCTTCACTTCATTCGCAGCAGGTTCCATCGAGTCGCAGTGATCTCTTTATTAATGTATCGGCGAAGGTTGATCCGGGATCCGGGGCAACCGCGCACGACTTCACGCAATGATTAGCGGACAACTACGGAATAGCGAACTTGTTTATATATAAGAGTGCGCCGCGCGAAGCTCGATCCGACCTGATTCCATGTTTAAATAAAGTTAGAGGCCGCCGTAAAAAACAAACGTGTTTGTGCATAGTTACACAGTGGTGCCGATTCTCTTGTTCACAAACTAAACTAAATTTAAGTTCAGTGCATCTTTTTCTTTCTATTTCATTAAGAAAAGGACAGAAGATAAATTTTAGTTTAGTCCTGTCAAATTAATCAGCGCCTGTCACTACTCCATACAAGTTTCCCTAGTAGCATTTTTGTTGGCAATTAGTTGGGCCGCTTACCTCTGTAAGTGGCCCAACTAAATGCCAACAAAAAATGCTACTAGGGTTAGACGTGATTAAAAACTTGCCGACTAAAATTACGTCAATTTACGTCAAGCGCTGATTAGTTTGACAGGACTAAACTAAAATTTATCTTCTGTCCTTTTCTTAATGAAATAGAAAGAAAAAGATGCACTGAACTTAAATTTAGTTTAGTTTGTGAACAAGGGAATCGGCACCAGTGGCAAGTTTACTTAGAGCTATAACCGTTACACTCCTTCTTATAACTGCTAATAAAAAGCTAAAATTAACACTTTAATATTACAAATACCGCAGATATTACACGCTGCCAGTTATCTGGAATTGGACTGTAAAAAAGATAAGGTATGCAGCAATGGAGTCGTCAATGTAACGATTTCACATATTGGGTCCCGGTCGGCACGTCTCGGCCGACCCTTGCGCGTTATCAGACGGGACATCGCGGCTCGAGGGTAAACATCTAATCTACCGCACAAACAAGCTGTCCAAATTGCCGCTAAGGTTATCGAATACTAAATTAAATTGGTTACATGTTTCTATAAGCGACTCAATTGCTGAACATAATCAAAAAACTTTGCCATGCAATACATATTTAAATGGGTACAATTACGATACAACGCGGCCTCTATAATCTTTACAATACCAGGTATTTATTCATATGAGGAACAAGTTATTTTGTCATTTAATTTCATTTGCATGCACTTCGAAGTATGTATTCATTAAACTGCGGAACGGTTTCACTGTGAGTCCAGTCAGTTCGTTGATGACAGAACTTGGCACAATTTTCATCCTTTCATCGCTTTATTCGTGTTTCAGTGTGTTCTTAATAAAACAGTACAGAAGTGAGTAAACAGTGAAAGTTTGTAAATTAGTGTTAACGACAGCGAGTTTTAATAAGCAACGTGTTTACTTGTTGCGAATAGCAATTAGTTCCGTCTTGCGTCACGCGTGGACTTAACGTGTCTAGTTTGAAAAGTCAGACCGCGTCTCGGTTTTAATGAGTTTTCGTCTAATGCCTTCCTTGCCAAGAAAATTTATGTCATGAATAATAATAGATGCTAACAGAGCAACGATTAAATCCTGAAAAGACACGTCCGCGGATAATCCGCGGAAGAAACATCCTAATAAACACCGTTTTAACGAGTTGATGACAGGAAAAGCTGCACCGTAGCGCGACGGCGACGTAATACTGTGTGCCGCCCGCAGCCCACACCTGTAGCTGATAATCCTACACACGCACCCCACGACGCCACCCTACAAGTCGCTTATTAACTTTCAGACGTACCTACGCAGAAAAAAGAAAACCTTCAAATAGCTTAAGAGGTCAAATCCTTTTACTTAAAAGATTTACTCAACTTTGATGTTTAAATCACGTAAAAGGGGCAACGCTACAAGTATCTATTACGGTCCGCACTCCTTCACTTATAAGCTATTTAAACTTCTTTTGTTATAAATTTCGCACTAGTTACATTAAATAAACATTACAGGCGGACGCCGTCGTCGGTACATATTTAAATTAACCCACACTCACGGCAGGTATAAAATGTTTCATTTGAAATGACCACTATTCATAAAATGTAACAACTTCACCCGGTATTTCATGAGTCTACGTCCAAAATTCTCTACATGTTTGTCTACTAATTACTATTTTACCGGGTTAAAAATGGTGAAGTAAAATCTTCTGGACGGAAAATCATATTAAAGAGAAGTTCTATATTTCAACCTGCAAGTGATACGATACCATATACTTAGGTACATATTTAAAGCATTATGTAGAGTACTGAATATTGCAATAGTTCAGCAGGTATACTGAATGTGCGGTCGGCCTCCCTTCCCTTTCAAATACCATTAGCCTACCGCTTCATCAGGCGGTACAATATGTTGTATTGTCCTCTCTGTTAGCCTTTGATGCCAATATCAGCGAGAAAACAATAGGACCAGTAAAATAACAATTTTTTACAATATAAAAGAATGACAAAAACACGAAACTGCCAATTATTAAAGTTTCTGACACATGGAGGAAATCAATGAATTTCCACAACTAATCGTATGATAGAATAGGGATGATGCCTGGGTAAAAAATAAAAGAAAAACTGTTTAGTTTAGTCCGTCAATCAAATAATAAAAAAATATTAGACACGTATTTTTTGCTTTATCATATTAATAAAAAAAAATACTTAGATAAAACACATTAAACTTGGGGAGTGGGGGCTCGTTACGTCACAGCTCAGTATAAAATCTAATGAGAAGTGACGTCATGTCACATTTGAACTCAATGTATCGCCGTAATGTTTTGATTACGTCAAAAAATAAAAAATACGTGTCCAATATTTTTTTATAATCTACATGACGGTCAAAAAATTTTTTTTTCGTCTTCATCCCTATTCTAGTGTCTTTATGTAGTTTCAGCATTCACAGAAATATTATCATCATCCATGGCGATGTTGTTAACAAATCTGTCTGCACAGAATTCTAATTATAGAGGCTGTATGGTAAGATTGGACCCATTAGTAAAGCTTCCGACACAAACCTTCTATGTGCCAACACCCGAATCCTTTCGCGGAAAAAAAGAGCAAGGTAAACAGTAAATTAAATTACGTGTTTTATTATTTTTTATTTATTTATTTAATTCTTTATGTACACACAGTTAAATACATAGAGATACGACATAATTATAATTTCAGTACAAAGGTACTGCTTATTTCTTAAGAAATTTCTTCCAGCAGACCTGCGAAAGGAGAAATGAAAAAGAAATGTAGACAATAGTGTGTGAGAACATGAAGAGAATAATATGAATATGCGATGTCTTAAACTAAAATATTAAATATAGCATATACTTAAATAAAGCTAAAAAATATAAATACATATATCTATATTATATAATATCCTCATTACTAATAAACGTTGTATAGCGTCTGTATAGTTACACACCGATTTCTCTCTTTCACTCGTCAGTAATTTGACATTCGATAGAAGAAGACAAAGCGTTGTATAACTATACAGACCCTATACAACGTTTATTAGTAAGGAGGTAAATATATACATAAAATACTCACAGTTGAGAGGAAAGGTAATGCTCTTTTACTCGATATTTGAATAGAGATATAGTTTTTAAATCGCGAATGCTAGGCGGGAGCGAGTTCCATAATCTTATAGCATGTTTTTTAAATCAAATCATTTACATATTATGTAAGTGAAAACAATATTTTATCTTTATTCAAACCATTCAATTCATAAATAAAAAGAGTTAGCATAAAAAAGAGATACAAAGTGATACGGATAGCTCGCAGTGAGCGCTGCAGGATTGAGAAACCGCGGATTGGACTTACATACAACTGCTAAGTACTCGAAGCTAACCAATACATGTCTCTGGTAAGTTTAAACTAGACGGCTAACGAGTAGTGACATTCACTGCATGCTATGCTTAACATTGTTTGTGTTTCTTGTTCGATAACTGAGAATCAATAAGTAACTGCATCTGTGCTGTATACGAGTATATACATATTGGTGCCGATTCCCTTATTCACAAACTAAACTAAATTTAAGTTCAGTGCATCTTTTTATTTCTATTTCATTAAGAAAAAAAAACAGAAGATAAATTTCAGTTTAGTCCTGTCAAATTAATCTACTACTAACTGCCCCAAAATTTATTGTTTTTTTTTTCTATTTTTGTGTGAAAATCTTAATGCGGTTCACAGAATACATCTACTTACCAAGTTTCACCAGTATAGTCTTATAGTTTCGGATAAAAGTGGCTGTGACATACGGACGGACAGGCAGACTGACATGACGAATCCATAAGGGTTCCGTTTTTTGCCATTTGGCTATGGAACCCAAAAAATTTAGAGATTGTAAAGTGCAAGCTAACGGTAGTTAGAGATCCGGAATGAGGAACCTCCTCACAATGCGTGCTGTGCCCAACAGTCACGACCCTATGTATTAATGACATTGGTCTACATCTCAATACAAACGTAAAAACGTACTGTATTTCTTTAAGCATAAGTGTCTCTTTTATGTCTGAGATTTAATATTTTACAAGAATACAATACGTACTTACATATAGAAGGTTGAATGGTTATTTCGCCATCTGTCGGTCATCGGAACATCATTGGCAACAAGGTGCACCGAGTGCAGGTGTTTTTTTCTTCTTTTAGTTACATATCGGAAGTTTGTTTTGTCTTTTAAAGAATTTGAATTGAAGAATATGTTATCTGGCTCAAAGCTTACATAGCAACGATGACATCCAGAAAATATTTGACGTTTAAAAGTTTACATCGACATTATTTTTGTGTATTCATTGCAGCGCCGAGTGCACAGTGGCGCCCTCATCGTTATGTCGGTGATTTCTTTTATTTTAGAATGAAAATGCAGAAATTAAGCTCGTCAAGTTGTGTTTCACAAGACTATACGCTATTATTACTACAAACAGTAGTTTTAAATTGTTGTGTTTTATTGTAATCATTAAAACGGAAAATAGTGGCCACTAAGCTCCGTTTTAATGATTACAATAAAACATAACAATTTAAAACTACTGTTTGTAGTAATAATGACGTATAGTCTTGTGAAGCTATACGTCGAAGAACGTGAAGCTACTTGACGAGCTTATTTTCTGCATTTTCATTCTAAAATAAAAGAAATCACCGAAATAACGATGAGGGCGCCACTGTGCGCTCGGCGCAGTCTTAAGACAAACGTTATATTGGTTCTAGTACTACCGATTACAACATATCTATAGTTTGTTCTAAACAGCACATCTACCCCGGCGGTAGGCTTGTAGTTGACAAGTCTTAAGAGGACGATCACCAGTGAACGTAAATTTACGTTCACAGGCGCTCACGAATCCACTAGCGCCACACCTTTAAAAAAATATTATCTCGTGACTGAGAAGGAATTATGAAAAACGGCTCAATCAGCCTCGGTAAGAGTGTCTAATATTTTCTAATACCTTTTATAAAGTTTCATATTGAGACACGAAGCAACAAAATACGATCTAGGGGAATGCGCGGCCGTATTTCTTTAGATCGCATTTTGTTGCTTCGTGTCTCAATATAAGAAAGTTTATATAAGGTATTAGAAAATTCTAGACACACTTACCGAGGTTGCTGATTGAGCAATCAACTCAGCCTATCGCAGTCCACTGCTGAACATAGGCCTCTCCCATGCTGCGCCACAACACCCTGTCCTCCGCCTTCCGCATCCAGTCTATCCCAGCCACCTTTTTGAGGTCGTCGGTCCATCTAGCTGGGGGGCGTCCCACACTACGCTTGCCGATACGCGGTCTCCACTCCAGGACTCGTCTGCTCCATCGGCCATCGGTCCTTCGACAAATATGGCCAGCCCACTGCCACTTCAGCTTGCTTACTCTGCAAGCTATGTCGGTAACTCCGGTTCTCTTCCGAATAATTTCATTCCTGATTTTATCCTGCTGACTGAGCGGTTTTTCATAATTCCTTCTCAGTCGCGAGATAATATTTTTTAAAGGAGTGGCGTTAGTGGACCAGTGAATGCCCTCTTAAACTCAATACATATTTTTATGTAACGGTTTTCAGCACACTTCCATCTACTACGTCCTACGCCTGTCTTTGCCAGATTAAAATAAAGTATTTCCATATTTTCCATATTTTTTTACCTTACAATTAATCCGTAACTACTCACACAAGTTATATTTTTTCAAAAACTTCGCTTACAGTATTTCGAATTGAGACGATAACGAATCTTTGCCAATAAATTAGTTTAGTACGTCCTTGACAAGGCTGAAAAGTTGTACTTGTTTTCAACTTAATATTTTGATAACGGGAAACAGAATATAAAATTCCTGAATCCGATATCTTGTAACTATAACTACTTACAGAGAGAGTAGAGAGACTGAGTAGGGCTGTGCCTGTAAAGGGCTGTGCCCAATTTTGGTGCCTTTTTTTATGGCACTCTAACACCACCTTGTTAGATGTCTAGAGTACTTCCATTCAAACAATTAACTGTTACTATGGCAGCTCAGCTCTAAAGTACATCCGTCTCGAGTTATGCACCCTAATCTATGACGCGTATTTAATTAGGAAAACTGAAAATATGAGTTACCTTTAATGGTCCTATATTATTTATTTCATAGAACAAACTCTATTGGACTAGAATATTATGACTCTGATGATTCAAAGGGCTTTGCCTTTGAATCGTCAGAGTCATAATATTCTAGGTTATAATTATATGAGGCGTAGACCAAACGACAAATAAATAACACATCAGAAACAATGAGTGAATAAAACTTCTATTTACCAGAAAATATGAAAGTGTCGTTATAAAATAATAATTGATGATATCCGACTATACTCAGTAGTAACTGTACAATTTTGAGATTTCGTCGCGAAGAACTGTACTAACATTCAGTGAACTGGAATCTGATCATCGTCGAATTATACACTTTATATTGCTCGAGTTTTTAAAGAACCGAAAACTCTCAGGCATAATAACGTGAACTGCTAGCATAATAACACTTAACTTATATTATTTCCATAAAATTATCAATCGCTTCCAACCACTGAAAGCGATAGAACGTTTCAAATGTTACCCAATCATAGAAAGTGCTATGATCCTACACACTTACATATTATGGACAATTTACATAGGATGGACGACTAAATAATCAAATTTAGATTTGCGGGCATCAGCAACTATCGGAGTGAAGTGTGGCTGATACACGCCTGACGCCAGGCCCACCCCGGACTCCCGACCATCCCGACTTATCCCGCAGAGTGTTTTAGCGACATAAATTGCCACCGCCTATTTACATTACGCTGTCGTGAATTAACATATCCGCGGGTATTCCCTAGCCAACCTGAATATCCCACAAAATTCACACAATTTACAGTAAAAATACTGGTACGTACTCGTACCAAGCTAAATTGATGTACCTTTTTTAATAAGGGAAGGGATTTTTAATTATTTAATTCGTTTTTTGTCCAAATTTTCAGCTTGTTTCCGCTACGACAGACGTATAATTTAATTGTTATTATTTTTTCACGTTTTGTAATAGAATTTACAATGGCCTTTAAATAAAAAGGGTTGATGACTTGAGGTCCGTACAGATGGTTTGCTCTTTGATCCCCGGAAGAGTTTGAGTTTGATGTCTTTGAAGTCTTATTTTCACGGTAGATCGGTTTTTGACTCGCCTTCTTTATCTTACAATATAATACATTATTCACATAGAGATCCTCAGCACTACATAATATTTTATGAGTACACTGAAAAAAATATTTAGCCTAACTACTTCGGCTATTTCAGGAATAATCAAAGTTTGACAAGAATGTATAAAAGTTAACTTGATTTAATAAAAGAGATACACAACAGCCAGCACAGGTTTTGGTTACATGTTGCATAAAGTTATGTGGTCACTTTTTTGTGTTACATGTTGACGAAAGTTTGGTTATGTATAAGTAAACATTTTTTTCAGTGTAGATACTGAAATGTCTGCAAAATTAAAAAGGTTACATCAGCAACAAGCTCGTAGCTGTCAGCCGCGACAGTATCTCGTCGATCACAATACAGCACAGTGTACAACATGTCCTGTCCACATGTGTTGGCTACACGTGCCACAAAAAAACACACGGAACTAATTTATAGCGGATTTTTACAAGCTGGTTCAGTTAGTAAGTTGAGTAGACAGTAAGCGTAGGTAATTTACGTTTACAACGAATAATCGACAGTCTAAAAGTAGAGATTTTTTATAGGAGTTGCTGGATTTACTAATTTGCTTAAAAATGTACTTTTATCCTATAACAAAACTGCTTTGAAAAGCTTCGAGCAAGGGTCATCTTTTTTCAGCTGCAGATTTTACTTGCATCAGTAGAAATTATAGATACTTTTATTATTTCTATTTTACTCTTATTTTTACACCTTTACGCTTTTATTCGTTAGTTTGCTAATGACTCCTTTCGAAGAATCGCTTGAATAGTCGATCTTTTTTGCTGTATGTTTGTTTGTTGCCACACATGTGTGTGGAGACTGTTTTGCTATATATTTAAAATATCATTACGACGATTTAAAATATAATAAACTAATTCTACCAAAAATGGAGCGTCGTTTTTTCGGAGCATTATTTTTTAAATACGAGCACTAGGTTCCAATATTTTGATACCTCCCACGCAAAAGTTGTATGTTTTTTTAGTAAAATGAGATTTAAGTACTATAATGTAATATTATATAAATACTACACATTCTTAAAAACAGTATTTTCATATTTTCACTAAAAACCGAGTTTCTAACCCGCTAATTGTCTTATCATAATTGTTTTTCGGCTGATCAACACAAAGATGACGTTAAAAATCTTTCTCCTGTAAATCATAAATTTAAACATACGACCTTTTGCGCGGGAGGTGTCGATTTAGAGAAAAAAAAGTCCATTTCGTGTAGCACTTGTTAAAAAAGAAAGACGTTCGATTTGTATTAGCCCTAAAAAACAAATGATCTGCTCTTTCTGACAGCTAGCATGTTGCAGCAATTTCTGTAGAATGAATGAATGAATGAAATGCACCGACCCCAGCGTGGTTAAACCAGACTCGATTACTCGAATGAACCCAAAGATTCGCACTAGCACCTGGAGCCTCATGTTTCATGGTGCTACAGTGACCATTACATATCCTGACAGCTAGCATGTTGCAGCAATTTCTGTAGAAAATGTAAATTACTAGCTATTCTTCTTATGTATAAAGACACCAGGAGGGTAGGTACTCTCACTTATGAAGAGGGGTAACCAATTAGTTCAGGTGTCTATACCTTTGTATGCCCATCAGATTTTTTTCATTCATAAAATGAGATAAATGTCCCTGCCACCCATGATCAGTCTGTGTAAATTGAGATTCTCTCATACAATAACAAAAAAGTATTGATGTACGCAGGTTTATTACTGTTTACAACTTTCTAGGTATATTTCAATAAACCTGTATTTCACCGCAGAAGCAACAAACGTGAAAACGACGGAAATAAATCAAACGACCCGTAAAAAAAAGGACAGTATACCTAAGTTAGTCTGCACACCTAACTAGTTTTTGATAACTGATATACTGGCAAAAATAATCAATCCTTGCACTGTACTTGAGCACTTCCTTACTTAAGAGCGTTGTCACCGGTCCTCTAGCGCGACTCATTAAAAAACATATTATCTCGTGACTGAAAAGGAATTATGAAAAACGGCTCAATCAACTATATCGGTGTCTAAAATTTTCTAATACATATTTTAAAGTTTCATATTGAAACACGAAGCAACAAAATTCGATCTAAATAAAAACGGCCACATTCCTCTAGATCGTATCGTCATAATCGTAGAACAGTGACGGATCTGAAATTTATGTTGAACTCTGCCGCGCGTGCAATAACGGCAGTAAGTATAATTTTTGTCCAAATAGAGTCAAACATAGATTCGGAATCAGCGCAATGAGCTGATTCCGAATCAATGCTCAAATAAATTTGGACAAAACTTATACTTATACTTACTGCTGTTATTGCACGCGCGGCAGAGTTCAACATAAATTTCAGATCCGTCACTGTTCTACGATTATGACGGTATTTTGTTACTTCATGTCTCAATATGAAGGTATTAGAAAATTCTAGACACACTTACCGATATAGTTGATTGAGCCGTTTTTCATAATTCCTTCTCAGTCACGAGATAATATGTTTTTAAAGGAGTGGCGCTAGTGGACCGGTGACAACGCTCTTAAGTAAGGAAGTGCTCAAGTACAGTGCAAGGATTATTTTCTTTGTATACCGCAGTCTTTCCCTTTCGACTAATGAAAACACCCCCGAATACGACATGCGGGCGCTATCGACTAATGAAAACGGTTCCCTGCCTGCGAGCCCTATGGCATGCGTTACAGAAATCTCCCGTTTTTATCAGTGAAAATAAGCTTGTAGTATGTAGGATTCCCGCTACTGCACTACACGCAATTATGCTTAAATACAAACTGAAAATAAATTGCTACAGTGAAAACCAAACATGCTGGCTTGTGATGCAGATATGTATCTTATGCATTTTATTTTTGCTCTCAAAATATATGTTTACAACCCGTAGCAGAACACTACAGAGTACACAGTTATAGGTACCAGTAAAATGCAAACAGATAAATAAATGGAAAAACAAATATTTTGTTAATTTTGCCACACTTATTTGAAAGTTGACCAAAAAATATTTGATTAAAAACGAAACTTTCGGATAGATCTCCATCAATCTATACTAATACTAGCGGACCCGACAGAAATTGTCCTGCTCGAACGTTAGAACTCAATCGCAGCGCCACCCACCGGGTCCAATTGTGAATCAATACCATCCGAGACCCACACAAACACACAATTTTTTAAATCAAAATCGGTCCAGCCGATTAGGAGGAGTACAGTGGCTTACAGTACAGAAGAATTAAACAAGGATTTTAAAGAGGTAGTGAATTTGTACGAGTATGTAGGAAAATTCTTTCAATATTTTTTTAGACTAGTAAGCAATTTAACTCTAACTTATTATTTCACTTAATAGATTATGTTACAACTAAGAATAGTGTTACGTGTGTGACTCCAATACACATCGAAGGGTCGCTTCTCGAAGTTGTGAAGGAGTATGTCTACCTAGGGCGAGTCATCCAGCTCGGTAGTCACAACTTTGAGATAAAAGCCGACAGGACGATCCGGTTGGGCTGGGCAGCGTTTGGAAAACTCCGTAATTCTTTTCATCGCCTATACTGCAATATTTGAATACTAAGGTCTTCAAACAGTGCGTCCTGCCCGTTATGACATACGGTTCTGAAACGTGGACACTAGGGTGTCCCTTATATGATATTTTTTTTTTTTTCGATGCGCATAGCCTCTAATTTTTTTATAAATGCTAAAATATACTCAAATATGAAATTTCAGCTTTCTAGCATGATCGCAACCCGTGCCGACTGAGTTTCAAAGTTTATTTAAAATCGTGTTTTGTCCTATTATTCCGATCTGCTATAAAACTAATATAAATGCAACAAATTTGGTGAGTATGAGGTAAAATAAAATAAGGTAAACATTAATCTTTATTTCAAAACATAAAATTATAACAATCAGCCAGGGTAACTTCTCTTTAGTGTAGTTTTTTAACAGTCCAGATACAAATTTCTATGTTCCTGGGCACAGCGCAAAAAGCATTGTTTTTGCTCTTCTTCTGCCGTGTTAAGTAAGGTTTTGAGTTAGGAATGCATTAGACTGTTTTTAGGACGAATTTATAAACATGATGACGACAACCGAAAACCAAAAATTCTCTCTCTAACGTCTGCTCCAAAACAGCACAAGCTCCATTAAAATGACCAGTATTTTAAGCTTTTGTATCGCAGCACATTATTTGAACTTTATTATTAAGGTTCTAGTCAAAGAGAGCAGATGAGACGGCTTTAGCTTGATGTTATCCAGAAGAACTCTCTAGTTTTGGCTCTGCAAGAAGCTGTTCTCTATCGTCAAATGAAGCAATAATGGGGCAAACGTTCTTCTTTTGAACTTCGTACATCCAATACAGGTAATAGTTTTCCATCCCAATGGACTGTGACTACGTCAGGGCCTCAAGTCTGCTATTACAACAGTGTCAGAATGGTCTCTTCATTGTGAGTTTTTGACAAACTCACAGACAGACAGATGACAGATTTGCCATACAAACACTGTCAAATACTCACAATGGCGAGACCATTCTGACACTATTGTAATAGCAGACTTGAGGCCCTGACGTAGTCACAGTCCATTGGGATGGAAAACTATTACCTGGATTGGATGTACCGAGTTCAAAAGAAGAACGTTTGCCCCATTATTGCTTCATTTGACGATAGAGAACAGCTTCTTGCAGTGCCAAAACTAGAGAGTTCTTCTGGATAACATCAAGCTAAAGCCGTCTCATCTGCTCTCTTTGACTGGAACCTTAATAATAAAGTTCAAATAATGTGCTGCGATACAAAAGCTTAAAATACTGGTCATTTTAATGGAGCTTGTGCTGTTTTGGAGCAGACGTTAGAGAGAGAATTTTTGGTTTTCGGTTGTCGTCATCATGTTTATAAATTCGTCCTAAAAACAGTCTAATGCATTCCTAACTCAAAACCTTACTTAACACGGCAGAAGAAGAGCAAAAACAATGCTTTTTGCGCTGTGCCCAGGAACATAGAAATTTGTATCTGGACTGTTAAAAAACTACACTAAAGAGAAGTTACCCTGGCTGATTGTTATAATTTTATGTTTTGAAATAAAGATTAATGTTTACCTTATTTTATTTTACCTCATACTCACCAAATTTGTTGCATTTATATTAGTTTTATAGCAGATCGGAATAATAGGACAAAACACGATTTTAAATAAACTTTGAAACTCAGTCGGCACGGGTTGCGATCATGCTAGAAAGCTGAAATTTCATATTTGAGTATATTTTAGCATTTATAAAAAAATTAGAGGCTATGCGCATCGAAAAAAAAAAAAATGTCATATAAGGGACACCCTAGTGGACACTGTCAGTCGGGTGGTCCACAAATCTAAGGTGTAGCGCATTGCTGCTATTATTAACTCACAAAGACGTTTTCACGTCAAAATTGATTCTGTTAAAAACTGATTCTGTGATTCTGATCTCTTAATTTCTCTAAATTTTCATTCATTTAATTGTAATATATCAGAAGGTACTTTATTGTAACATGTAACACAGTACCCCATAAAAGATGTACGTACTTTAGACAATCTGAAAAATGGTTGATCTATTTTATTTATTTATTTTATTATTTATGTACACACAGTTAAATACATAGAGATACGACATAATTATTATATTCTTTATTTCTAGTATTAAAATTATGTCTATCACTGATTTTATTAAAAAGATGTAGATTTTTCTCAAGTTCAAACTCAAACTCAAACTCAACTCAAACTCAAATCATTTATTTCAATTAAACCATTTACAGGCACTTTTGAATTGTCAAGCAGTCGGTCAGTAAGAAAAATTAAGCTACATTCCCATTCCAAAGCGTAGGTACCTATGGAGAAGAACGGGCAAGAAACTCCATGGACACTCTTTTAAATTAAATTGTTACAAAAGTATTCGTTACATCTATAATGTTGAATTTATAACTAAATGTGAGAACGATGTAAAAATAAAAAACATACATGTTAAAAGCGTCCGGAGTAGGTACAACAAATAGAAACAAAATAAAATAATTAAAATAACCCGTGGCAGCTAAGAGATGACCAGTCCCAACTGACGGCGCCCGTTCACGAACATGACGCATGGATTAGCACCATTCAGCTCAACCATTTTGAAGGGAGCTAAATGATCCAACACACACGCCACCATCAGCGAGACCTTTAAGTGAGCATGACATACTCTCAACCGCCAGGGCACATTCAAGTCAATGAAAGACATATTACCCGGTCAATGGTAGCTCTATAGTACATAGGACTCACACCTGAGAGTTCATATAAGAATCAAAAATTGACAACTACTGGGTTTTTTTTTTATGATTACTGACGACTACTGGTGCAAATCGCCCTTTTTTACATTTGCTTAAATAATTATTTATTATCAGTCAAAGTACACTAATAGTAAACTAGTTACTTAGAATAACGGAGAATTTTTTTATTTAAGTAGTTAGGTATGCAAAAAAATTTAGTATAAATGAAATACTTTTCACAAGCAGTTCTTTAGAGTCAGTGAATTTCAAAACCTGACGAGTGTTGGTACGTTTATCTTATTTATACCCTACATTAACTCAAATGGTTTACTTCCCTTAAGCCTACGCACAATGTCCGTGTTGTTATTCATCTTTCTGACTGACCGACCCCTTGACAATTCAAAAGTGCCTGTAATTGGTTTATTTGAAATAAATGCTTTGAGTTTGAGTTTGAGTCTAACAGCTGAATTTTGTCGACATTCACATGTCGGTAAAGTGTGTGTTTGTGTGCTTCGGCAAATTTTTGGTTCATGATGGTGACGAGTTCCATTGTAAGGTCACGATGAGTGTCGTCATTTCTAATGTAGGTACTATAGTGCATTTCCAGCATCCCTGAGTACTTTATTTTGGAACTAGCTGCTACCCTAAATAAAATTGAAGTGTCTGTTTTTAATGTCAAAATAACGCCCCAAAAGAAAAATCCACGCGGGTGAAGCCGCGGGCAGCGGCCAGTATTATATATATTAGTTGGGTTGATAGGCCAGATTTCCTTCCGAGTAACCAATATATACTTTTATAACGCATGACGAGTTCCTGTCTTTTCTTTTTGACGTGATATTTCCAACGCAGTTTGAAGTCAAGAGTTATGCCACGGAATAATAAAGGAAACATTCTGTTATTTATACATAAGTGACTTTAGAATATCTGCAAATTCTGTAGGTAGCATGAGTCTGAGCTTGAATATCCGACCTTCATGACAAACTTTGTCAAAAGCTTGCGCGACATTTAGGAATTCGGTGGCGTATACTTGTTTGTTTTCGAGCGTGTTTTCTATAACGTTTGTTATGCTGTATACCAGGTCTATTATAGAGTGTCTTATTGTCACTAATGGGAGTTACAGTATTTCCAAGTGGCACAGGATATATTTTATGTCAAAACAACAAATTTCACACGAAGGAAGCCGCTAGCAGAATCTAGTAATTCAATAAAGCCGAAACAGTTAAACGATTTAATTGAAAAATAAATATCAGAGGATGTTTTTTCACTCTGGAAACTAAATAGATAGCCGTAAGGTAGCCATTATTGGTTCAACTGCAATAACACTGCTTTAAAACTTTTCGTAAATTCATGTTTTTTTTTTTTTACATGCGCTTGTGACGTGCACTTACGGGACCGCTTACAAGATTTGTTGTAAAACATTGCAAACTCGCTGCCCAAAGAATTGCTACAATAAGCATTGTCTATTGAGCTGAAATAAACACCAAAGTCTCGGTTTGTTTTACACAGTCCGTATATAAAACACAGTCCGTATACAAAAAGTCTACTTTTTAGATAGAATTTAGATGCATTATTTTGGTTTATTTGAAAATGCTAAATCTGGATTTTCAGTGATGTCATGAAAGTCCGATTGGAAAACAATAAAAAAAAAAAAAAAAAAAAAAACGCGCCTGCCATACCAAAAAGTGAATTAAATGCGTGAATTGAAAAATTTTAAACAAGTTACATGATTTTAGTGTTGAATGGCCACAAGGTAGGTACTAAATAGATTATAATATTTACTGTGCAATTAAAACGCCATTGTGCCCAAAAGTCGAAAACTGAAAACCAATCTTTTCATCGAAGTCGGGGGGACTGTTCCTTGGAATAGTTCTTTACAGGTACCCCGACGATATATGCAGGCGTGTTTTTATTTTTTTTAATTATTTGTTTTTGTTAATTTTCACTAGCCTATGTTACCCGGAATAACTCAACGCTTCTAACGATACCATGTATACATTAAAATCGGTTAAGCCATTTAGAAGTTATAGTGGAATATAGAAACTCACAAACATACATGAACCATGAAAACATAAGACTCCTTTTTTGGGCAGTCGTGTAATAATGGGGTTACAGTGATTTTAGTAGAAAACTTATCTCTCAATTCTCATTTTGTTTTAAAAATAGAAAATTGAACTGTGATTCTTTTAATTAATAAATCCAACAATGTCGCAGCAAGAGAATAAACAAAAGTAGGTACGTATAGTAATATTTTCAACTCAAACTCCTATAGCGTAGTTTATAGCTGATCGCAACTAAATAAATCGTAACGGAACGCCTGCTGGCTACTGAATTTACTGAAACTTGCATCTGTACCTAGTCTTGGGCGCTAGATTTTTCTGTCAAACATACTAAGTAATATTATTATTAGCAATATTATTATTAACATTTATTTTGAGTACCTGCCGTACTCAAAATAAATGAATAAACACGTGAAATAGAAAAAAAAATACTAGGCATAGTTTTCGATTCCCAATCTATTCCTATCTATCTTCTTCTTCTATCTTCTTCTTCTATCTTCTTCTATATAATAAAATCGTAGCGAAGTCAAAAATGTACATAGAATATTTTTGAAAAAAAGTAACGTTCACTAGGAACGATTCTGATGCCGAAAATATAGTTTTTAGATTTTTTGTCTGTGTTTCTGTTTGTCTGTTTGTCTGAATGTATGTTCCAGCATCACGCAAAAACTACCGGACAGATTTTGTTCAAATTTTACATAGATATTCCTATAGGTCTGGTCAAATTACTAGGTATAAATTATTTGCTTTGGGGGATGAGCAGTATTGCATTATGTTTTGAGACGGGTCAATAAGGGTAGGTACCTTAACCGTGGTCGCTACAAAAAAACAGTTTTAAGAGACTATCCTTAACTTTTAGAAAAAAAATAATCTGCATTCACAGATTTTGAAAAAAAAAAAAGTAGAGAAAGATGAGCCCTGCCTCTTAAACTAGGGTGACCTGTATCTTAAGAGGCAGTGATCAGCTATAAGGTATCTTATAAATAAACAAAAACTTATGAAGTGTGTCAGTTGCCATGTATATGTTTATATAATATCTTACTTTTGTATGTATCTTGCTTATAATATAATATAGTATGTATTTTTCCTAAACATATATTTATGGTAAAAAAGGAGGAGAACGGAGTGCAACTCAAGAATGTTGGAGAGTAACTGCATACACTAATTATGTGAATGCACCGCGATCTGATTGAATGAAACATTACACCGAGAAATACCTCACGACTCATCCGTTCAAAAATAGAACAATATCATTAATAAGGGTCAATACAAAGCTTAGTTCGGAAGAGCCAAAAATGGCGCTTATAAGCCATGACAGTGTGCTGTCAACTGGCGTGAAACACCGGCTTATCGCGGATCTACTGAGTGCCACCCGCTCAGCGATGACTGGGTGATCATTCAGTGATTCTAGTTTAATCTTATTCAGCATTGACTATTTAATTCAAATGGGCAAAATTATTGGTGAAAAGAACCTGAATTTAGTAGAAAATATTTGAATGGTGGTTTTAAAATAGGTATCGAATTCTGTCGTAGGTATTTCTGCAAAATTGCACTAAAAAATCGTTGTAACAACTTAACACAACATAAAACTCACGCCATCTTCCCTTAGGGATAGGCAGAAACTACAGAACGTGACCTGCTACGATTCTTAAATACTCTTTTGCTTCGTTTACGTTCATACCTGCTGGTTGCGAGTATTACGCACCTAATCTTTCTGAAGAATTAAAATTCATTTAAACAAATATTTTAATGCAGAGCACGACAATAAAAAAAAATATTGAGACCAGTTGCTTTACGAAGTAGGTAATTAAATCTACATAATATTTTTATAAAGTCCTAACGCGTTCGCATATTATTCCTTTCCTATACCACTGTTTGTCTTTGCATCACCCAAAGGTTGACTGATAGAAAATGCCTATGGCATTAAGTCCGCCTCTGTACACTTTGTGTGCTTAAAGTATTAAATAAATAATAATAATAATGATATTCACGTAAAACATACGATTGTGTCCACGACACAGCCACACAATAAAAATGTCTACCCATTTGGAACTATATTAAAAGCGTCCTATATCGCAATGTCGTACAGGCGAAATGTCTGAAATGTTTGACATAACAACAGGCCTTTGTGGTCATTGCGCCCCTTTGTCAGCAAAAACATAAAAAGGTGCTTTGATGTCAATAGAGTCACTCATATTTCATTTCATATCAATAAATGGAACCATTCCACTTAGAACTATAACATTTTATTTGTTTCATGTACTGTTCGAATCATGTAGATATATGTAAGGGTTATGTACAGTCAGGGAAATTAATTGTTAAGCAAATTGACTACCAATTTAAATTGTTCGTGTATTCAATTCGCTACTTTGGAAAAGTAAGCATTGGCATAAGTCAAGTGTACCTATGTATGATATTATTAATATAATGATACATTATAAATATTTTATTTTTTAATTGACGAAGTGTGTCAATTTTCTTTACAATTAATTAACCTGACTACACACGACAAAGGGATAAAGTACGAGTATGTAAGAAAAAAATTAACTATGCACTGCCCGGGGCACTGTTCACGATTCGATCTTCTGAAAATGCTAAGTCGTGCCTTGTAAGCAGTGAGTCTCTTAAAAAGATTTCACAAGTTACCAACACACTTTTATTTCTGCCGTGACCACCATAAATACCAAAGCTCTACGATAAACCAGGAACTAATGAATTGTTCTACATAATTCAGAACTTTTGTTTCGCAACGTACGGTTAAGGAAGATACAAACTTCTGGCTCGCCTCACTTTCCCGCTTATAAGCTATTTAAACAAGGTAAATGTGTGTTAGGCCAACCATTAAGACAGTTAAGCTCGTAATTTAATAATTATAAAGTTTATACAACTACGAATCAGAAAACCTTAAGTTCGTATAATCTGACTGAATGACTATTTCATGAAATCATGACTTTTAGGATTATACTAACTTAAGGAGTTGTTTTACTGATTCTAATCTGAGCAACAACTGATGAAATTATATTGTTTTTTTTTTTTTGTTTTTTTTTATGATTTTAATGAATTTAGAGATTTTAATGGATTTCTTGATTTTAAATAATATTGATGATTTTAAACTTTTTAATGAATTTAAAGATGATTGTGATTTTATTTATGTGGGTGTGTTATTGATATGTACACACGGCCACAAATCAAGCTATACATTTCCAGTTAAGGCTGATCTTGCATTGTGTTGGATTTCCGTACAATGGGAGGTCAGCTTATACAGGAAATGTATAGCTTGATTTGTAGCCGTGTGTACTTCTGCTATTTAGTTTTTGTTATAATAGTATGATTGTAGGGGTGTATTTGAATCTTTGGTTATTAACATAATTCTTAAGTACCTATACTAATAAAAATATGGATCACTGTGTCTGATAAATAAAATAAATAATGATTATAATTCTGTAAATACATATATGTTACGGTCGCGAATCATATTTAGATCAACATTGGTTCATTTTTATTTTGGTCTAGCATCTTCTGTTTCCATGTCACATTTATATATGTAGGTACTAGCTTTTGCCCGCGACTCCGCCCGCGTAGATGTCGGTTATTGCGTAAAAAAGTAGCCTATGTCCTTTTCCATACCCCAGGCTATATCTCTGCCAAATTTCATGAGGATCGGTTCAGCGGTTTAGGCGTGAAAACGTAACATACAGACAGACAGACAGATAGACAGACAGACAGACAGACAGAGTTACTTTCACATTTATAATTATATCCTTCTTGACAACATGATGATGACGTATTTCCGCCCGCGTTCACCAGGTGGCTGCAGCGCGCCAAATCGTTCATTGTGGCCTCAAAAACATGAGGCTTGAGAAACCAATTAAACTAAGCAGTCTCTAAAATTATGACCCCGAATGAGTCTCCGGACACAACAAGCGTTTTAGTTGAAGGTAAAACGCTGCTATTGTGTCCTTCGGACTCATTCCGGGTCATATAAACATAATTTGAGGCATTGTTTGTTATTCCAATTTCTATAAGTTTTTTAAGTCAATCGCCTTATTTTCAAGAATCCCTAACAACTTCCAACCTGACTGTACGTGAGTTTCAGAATCAGTTTTCGAACAAAAATGCGGCCAAAACATTATACTATTCTCACCTACTATACACCAGACAGACATTAAGTAAGTAATGTTAAATCGTGTATCCTACGTTCTGAACATAAAACAGTAAAACTACTCAAACTCTTGAAATTTCGAATGGACTTTGATTTTGAAGAGGCACCTGCAAATTACAAAAAAGCTAAGAACATTTGAATTTCGCGGACTACCCTTACGCTTCCCTTTCAAGCAAGGTTATAATAATAATGCTAAAGTATCTACCTAGTATGTACTCAGATGCCCCAGCTTCTACTCGTATGACATAACAGCTTATTTACCTGTGCGCACGGCAGTCTCTGCCCTCGTCAGAGTACGTCATTTACATAAAACAGGTATCACATTGCATCGGCCATAACAGCTACCTAATTCGACATTATAGAACACCAAACGATATTTAATTTCGGCGCTCGACTGCTGTTGCTTCTACCATAGATACTCATTCTCTAATGTCGATATCATATAGTTAGTTCTTCATGAGAATACTTAGTTCATGCCGTTGTATACATATTAGTTAGTCAGCCCGGTGGCAGCATGGATGACTGCCCAGGACAAAAAGAAACTGTCAGGTTTATGTAAACAAATTGATGTCAAGAAATGTCACGTTCAAAATGAAAGGACAGTGGTGCCAACCATTTTATCATTATTTTTTTCTAAATAATCGTCTATGAAATTAAAGTGAATTAATTATAAGAACTATGCAAACAAAATACCGTTGCCAAACAATGTTTTATGTAGTGTGTCGGAGACACGGCCTATGATCGTCATAATCAGCCCTTTTAAGTCCACTGCTAGACGTAGCTAGGCCTCCCAAAATCGATTTCCACTCGAAACAGTTTACAGCCGTTTTCATCCAAAATGTGGCTAGATATGCTACATACAATACGAATCTATGAATGAGAGTTGTAATATTAGTGTTGTTGAAGATGTAAAAAAAATTAAAATGTTTGGATCTCCTGCATTGTTACCAGTATCATAAAATATTTCATACCAGGAAATCTCCTTTATTTAATCACTTTGTTTAAAACCAAAAAATTATAAAAATAATTACGGTATGATTATTTTTTAATTATTATTTCTTAAATTCAGTACTTAAAAGAAAATGGAACCTTTTTTTCGCCATTTTATGTGAATTACCATTACCAAGATATTTTTTTAATATGTTATCCCCTTTGTTTACATAAATGATCTAAATTTGAGACTTTGGGTCTATACCCAGTCTCAAATTCAGATCATTTATTATCTGAATATAGCCACGTGAGAAAACGACCAATTGGAACCGTGCACCTATGTGCACGGTTCCAATTGGTCGTTTTCTATGGAGAAGAGCCGGCAAGAAACTCCGGTTACTCTTTTAAAAATAATTGGCTGCTACAATATTTTCAAGTAACAGTTAATAGGTATGGGAGGACAGTGTAGGCCTTTCAACAAGAATCAGGTACATTAACATCATCACTACATATTATAAAACAAAGTCCTTCGCCGCGTCTGTCTGTCTGTCTGTCTGTCTTTTCGCGATAAACTCAAAAACTACTGCACCGATTCTCATGCTGTTTTCACCAATGGATAGCGTGGTTCTCGAGGAAGGTTTTAGTATATAATTTGTTAAGTTTTTGTATGAATTTTTGTATAAATTAACGATATTTGTTGGAGGTGTCGGGAAAAAAATAAGCCGTCTGGGAGCTTTCAACGAAAACGCTGTCTAAACCCTTTGAGATATAACAAAACAATGTATGGTGGAATTATGTATTTTATAAAGGTCTTCAAAAAAGTCCGCGATGGCATATGTCTATCTCTTAAAGATAACATACTATATCCATTTTATTGTCTTTTTGTAGGTATTTCTTTGCCGAATTTTACTCTTGGAAATACGATTACGATAACAATACGCTATAATATCAGTAGCTATTAGCCAAATTATGTTCTTAGATAAATAAGCTAGCTACTTATGTGTATTTCAAACAGTATACAACAATATTTATCATAAAAACATTACTAAACACGGCGGCCGTATGACTAAAATTTGTGCATTACAAAACTTTCGATACTTTTTCACTGTCATTTTTATCACTTTTCGATAAACACTCAATACGAAATCTACACTTATTTCTCAGTAATTCTGTATAAGATTCTTCTAAGATTAAACCGTTTTCTCATTAAATCCATTACTTTACGCACGTATAACCTTGATGAATGTTTACATCACGTTTACATTAAGCATCGCGTTACACCGCCACACGACCACAGAGTATAGACGTATTTTTTTTTTCTTTTTCGTTCGTTTAGTGGTGTTCCCGCTAAAATGTCAACCGGTCAAGTATTAGTCGATTAATCGAATTCTACAGGCAGATCGTGTTGCAAGTACAAAATAAATGTCAAATATTTCATCCAATTGCGAACATGACCATGAGAAAAGTTATGCACCAATGGTGTATCATGCGACATTTCGGAGGATTTCGTTTGTTTTCACATCGTTGGTACTTACGTGAATTATTTGTGTCGCATTTTTATTTCGTGTTGTAATTTGGTACAATTGATTGCTTTAAGAATTTGAGTGAAATTTCGTATTTTGATTTTGTGTTTGTTATCTTTAGGTAAAGACTCATTCACGTTCAGAACACAAGTACTTATATTAAATCATTTGTTTCGGTTTCTATTCACATAGTGAATCACATTAAAATTAATATTAAGTTATAAATTTGAGATATATCCTGGGATATGGAGAAGGACATAGGTTACTTTTTATGCGATAACCGACATCCACGCGGGCAAAGCCGCGGGCAAAAGCTAGTAATATATAGAAAAAAGTCAACAAATCTACAGTTTACTAGGCCTAACCGTTCTCACATTCACAAAATAGAAAAGAATCTATAAAAAATATTTAAAAAATAATAAAAGATGTGTGGCACTCGGGGACTGCCGCGGTAAAGCTATTGCATAGCATTTTGTATCAACTTATGCAATTATAATTATTTATTTATTTTATTTATGCAGTATTTCTTTTTCTTTGATATTATTTTTTTTTTTTTTTTTCGTTACGGAATTTCTGGATTCGGTCCCCGCGCTCAAGGCCCGCGATAGAAGCTATGCAATAGCTTAAAAACAAAATAAATAAGTGCTGAACGTCGTAAAAGTGTATAACTACGTAAACAAAGTCAAATACTATTCAAATATAAGCATAATAACAACTTTAAAATAGACGAAAGTGTTGAACCTAAAGTAATTTTAAATAAAAAAAGAGTGACAAACTGTTTTGACAGCGAAAAAATTCCATGTACATGAGTCATTTCCAACCGTCTAGTCAAGTTTAAAAATTGTTCAACTGGAATGGTATCAACTATTTGGCAAGCTTTAATTAAGTCATTGTAGCCTTGCGGTGCAACAGGGGAACTGAATGTACTCGTAATCGACTGCTCGTGAGTTCAAACCCCACTATCAACAATCACTTTTTGTGAAGATCATAATTTAATAAACTAATATTTATAAGAATAAAATACGCAGTACACAGAAAAAAGGAACTGCCAGAAATTATTAGGTCACTAGAGGGTACTGGTGTAGGAAAACCGTCGGAGTGGGGAGCGTGAGGTTTTTTCGTTACGGAATTTCTGGATTCGGTCCCCGCGCTCAAGGCCCGCGATAGAAGCTATGCAATAGCTTAAAAATAAAAATGAAAACCGATTGAAACCAAATGACATGATTGCTATTACAACTAAAGTAACAAATCTGAATAAATAAAAAGCTAAGAGCGTTGACACCGGTCCACTAGCGCCACTCCTTTAAAAACAGTATCTCGTGACTTAGAAGGAATTATGAAAAACGGCTCAATCAACTATATCGGTGTGTCTAGAATTTTCTAATACCTTTTATAAAGTTTCATATTGAGACACGAAACAACAAAATACGATCTAGAGGAATGTGGCCGTTTTTATTTAGATCGAATTTGTTGCTTCGTGTCTCACCTCACGTGGCTATTTTAATGTAGTACCTCTAACACACTAAGATGACAAGATCTACTTATCTAGATCTTCTTATAATCCAAAAGTATGTAGTTTTATAACAGACACCTAAATGTGAAACTTTTGTCCCATTCTGAACATTTTCGCAAAAGGGTATACATACATATAACTGCGCGAATTTCGCTATGTCCCGTTTTAATAAATCTCTATTTACAATTCCGCGCTCGGCGAGTGGAAAGGCTTAAGCCAAGACATTTTTCTTCATTCGCAAGTGTGTGCTAACAAACTCGGTGTCGGCGACGCCGCGGTTGGGGACGTTTACCCTTCTCAATCTCGGAGAATTCGGTTACAATCATAATGCTACGCGGCGGCGCCTGGCGATGGCGCGGACAAAAACTTTTATTTTTAATCTCCTTTTATTAAATCACTTCGGGGAGGGGTAAGTAAGTATGAACCTTTGAAGTAGAAGTCATTTGTAACACATTTCGCATTCCATATTAGACTTTATTATTCTACCCTTAGCCGTGAATGGTAGAATAATAAAGTCTGACCAGTAAAATCTGACCTTAACAATAATTCACAATTACTTACCTATAAAATTATTTGATTTATATAAATAACTAGCTGCTTCTCACAGCTTCGCCCGCGTGGCGGTTTCTATACAAAAAAAAAAAATTGGTTGTCTGTAAAGTTGGTTTACGGAGGATAGTTTAACGTGACAAAGTCATAACAAAACATTGATGTGGCGCAAGCCTACAATATGCGTAACGGGACAATGGGCGCAACGGGACAACGAGCGTAACGGGACAATGCGCGTAACGGGACAATGAGTCCTCCTTTTTTGTGCATGCAGCCGGCGTTCATCGATTTATTAGACGTTGTCACGTTAAAAAATAAAAGTGAAGTGTATGTTTGTAATGTAACAATTTTTTTTATTCGTAAATTCCACCCTTGCGAACCCGCGGACAACAGCTAGTCGAAAATAAAAGTAGCCTAAGTTACTCCTTGTATCATCAACTATCTGCCAGTGAAAGTCCCGTCAAAATCGGTCCAACCGCTTCGGAGATTAGCCGGAACAAAACGGACAGACAGACAGACAATTATTTTTTATATTTTTATATGTAAAAACCTGATATTTTGACATTACAAACAGATACTTCAAATTTTATTTATTTGTATAGATTTGCACAATACAAACAATTTTACATGTTACCCTTTTATTTAAAAAAATCGGTTCATCGGCTCCAAACCGTTCATTTGAATATCACAGATATTTTAAACGTTGACCACGTAGCCTGATTCTATATAACGAAGATGACTTTATAACTAACTTAGACGCCGTGTTATCTGAATACTAATGAACAATCTCTTTGACGAAGAACAATATTATTGCTTCCAATGCAGTCATCTCTTTAGAATACGCAAAATTATACTTTCAGTTGTTTTTGTAGAAACAAATAGATGGATACTCCATTGTGTTGTTGTAGCTAGTTCTTAGTAAAATGCGATGTCGTCGAGCTCTCTATGAGCGCCTCACAGGAGGAAAGAGCTTTAAAATAATAGAATGTAACAAGCTCGCTAAATCCCATCGTCTTAACGTAAGAACTGTGAAATTGGACTTTCAGTGGGACTCCACAGTACCTACACCGCAGGTAATTATATGGCGCTGCTGAATATGAAGTAATTATGTACGTTGTAGGCGGCACATTATCGCACAGCCGTAACTTCTCAAGTAAATGCTCCCAGTACGTTTTATATATCTAAAAGCACTACTCGTATTCAAGAGTAAAACCCACTTCCATACGTTGTCCGCCGGGGTCACTCATAAATTTCAATGTACTATTCTGGCTAGCGTACTTTAAGTGAAATATCTACTCCATTTGGGGATCCAAACACCCAAACTACTTGATGAATTCCAATACTCTTACGTGCCTCACAATATAAAGCACAGGTGCTTTTATTAACTTCATCTTTCATCTCGATGCCCGATCGTGATTTTTTATTAATTTGGCTATTTATTTCAGAACAAAAAAAGGGTTTTTAGCAGTGAAATGAATTGCGCTTTTAAATAAATTGATTAGGTATTAAAAATAAAACATTTTCAAACTTTTTAATACAGAAACACACTATGCCTAAGACACGTAATACATAACATAAATGTTTGCACAACAGATACAAAATCAGCACCATTTATTCAGAGCTCAGCTACTCAATGGCAAGAAAAATGGGATACATAGGTATTTATTACCGATCCCACTACTAAAATAGAACTAAAAAACCTTTATAGCAAATGCTCCGTTTCAGATTTCCCGACCGCTCTGAAACATAGGGCCTAATAAATATTCCCCCTGTCGGATCTTCCTTCCCAGTGAGACGGGCCCCGCCTAAGATGAGGAAAACCGCCGAGATTTGTACCATAAACCCTCCTGTCACCGGAAAACAACGTAGGTACGTGCGATATCATTGCCGCCAAGCGTGGAAATATTCTGTACAATCAAGTGAATCAGCCTGCGTTTAGTGACGGTGATTACGATGTTAATGGATATTGTTAATAGACGGATAGACAAGATGAAGGCAATTTTGTTGTATATTAATAATTCATAGTATATTGTTGTGTTCGTATGACTGTTTATCTTAGCTAATTGAAAATACTTGAAGCTTTTAGCTTTACTCTTATACTGTGTCCCATTTAAGAAACACTACGGTTGGTTAATCAGAACTGATTTATTAGCCTGTTAATGGACATGTCACCCGTTGCTCCTATTACAAGTTGGATGGCATGCAGCTAATCCAGAAATCCAGAGTTCTGTATTCATTTCTTTGATCATATTGATACAGTTCTGTGTTTGTATTGTATCTCTGTCGTGAATCTCTCATCGCTCACACGTTCGTCTTAGTAAGGTTGCCCTCTTCATCTTATCGATGACAGTTTGCGGCGGCCATTTCTCGTCCTCATTTTGTATTCACCCAGCTGCGATAGTTCTATGTACATTTTAATAACATTAATGTATATTATTTAAATTTATGTAAACGTCAAAGTGAGTTATTTCTTTTTCAACCAATGTCACTTCATCAGATTCACGTTAAACAATAAATCATCGTGATTATCCATTGTTTTCGCGTACGGTAATGAATCTGTCCCGGCGGTGGTCAAAACAAGGGATTATGGAACATAACACTGGAAAAATTGCTTCCGAACCTGTGTTTGTATGGTAACAAAACATATTTTTGTTTAATTAATTTACCTAATGTTCAAATAAATATTGGATGTTTTAAAAAATTGTAATGGACATGTCACTTTACGATAAAGAACTATTTGCGATGTCGCTTAGTCATAATTTAATATTTATTGATGGCATTTGAAGGGCCCAGGTTCAGACGTGGACATTCACGCACTGCTGTAGTGATGAACAGGATTTTTTCTAATTTTAAATTTTATTTATAACCACATAGAATTTACATAATCTTATTTATGATAGATTATCTAGAGTCAGTTTCTTGATCTATCGTGCCAAGTCAGTCGTGCGCTTGCTCCTCACAGAAAGTTCATTCATCCATGACACCCGAGTGTAACGCGGCCCGACTGCCGCCTGACCTCAGCCCTTAGGGAAACCATCAAACACAATCATTCGGGAGGGGATCAGCAGAACTGTCCTGTGAGAGGTATCGTTTGGAGATAAATTGGTGCACAGCTGTCGAGGGATGATTTATAACAAGCTGTGTTTATGCGATTTGTTTTCCTTATCTTGCCTGTTCAAATTATTGTCAATTCGTTCAAGTTTTTAAATCATTTTTTTAGCTTGCTTGGTCGTCTACTTAAGGTCTGGCTGTTTGTGTATATGAGTTTAAATGTTTGTAAACGCACCCACGATACAGGAGAAATTCCTAGTGCGGGGCAACGTTTAAAAAAAAAAAAAAACTTAGAATCTTGAAAGTCAATTTTAAATCAGTTGCTGTCATCTAAACTGGCTAAAAATAATTCAATTGACTGATACTGTAGCCAGAGTAATTTCAAAAAAACTAGTTTCCAGATATGTAAGTTTATGTTTTAAATCGTTCTTAGAAGCCGTATGCTTCATTCTTGCGTCCAACACACAACCACGACATTCGAAACTTACCCATTAAACGATTTAAAAGCTGTATTAAAGCCAAACTTTGGGGTAATATAAAATTTCTGATTATTTAGAAGACAAAAAGCTTGGGATTGAGCTGCTCCCTCTGCCCTACCCTTGTGATAAAACCATAAAATTTGACAATTTAACTATCATGCAAAATCATCATAATATACCAATTTAATACACATTGACATTGATGAATATTATATGCAAAATTACACGAATATGTATTTACTTTTTAAAGTATTATTTTACTTGGATAGTTTGAATGTGTGCACTGAAAAAAATGTTTACTTATACATAACCAAACTTTCGTCAACATGTAACACAAAAAAGTGACCACATAACTTTATGCAATATGTAACCAAAACCAAAAGGCTGTTTTGTATTTTATAGACAAATCACTTTTATTACATCAAGTTAACTTTTATAAAGTCTTGTCAAACTTTGATTATTCCTGAAATAGCCGAAGTAGTTAGGCTAAATATTTCTCAGTGTGGACTATGTGGGTATTTTATTTTCTTTCTATGTTAGTTTTAATGATGGTCTGGCAGTTTGAGTACGTTATGCGGCCCTATCGAAATGTCCTTTCTTTGATATTATTCATCGAGTCGTTGAGCTCCTTCAGTTCTGAGTTGAGCTACACGATTACTGACAAATGCTTGACTGACTGGATCGGTTCACTCAAATCTGTGTGGTTCTTTCCTCATAGACCATTTCAGACACTAATCTACATGATCTTCACATGATCTGACCAAGATTGTGTATGTCTGGACTTTAAAAGAGAGTCTGACCCCTGAGCTTGTTTCGCCATTTCTTCTCTCGAGTAATATAAATGTGGTGCTGTTCCGGTAATAATGGGACACTTGCAATCAAATCGTGTGAAACTGTGTACCAGAGGCAAAGCTATCATTTTTATTAAACGGAAGCCGAAGAAAAAGTAGTTCAGTTCTCATGAACTCTACATAACATCAAAATTAATAAACTCAGAAGTTCAAGTAATTCCTTTACTTATGATGTTTTAAACTAGTGTTGAATATCTGTAAGAAGATGTGATACACACAGGTGTAAGAAGAATGGTTCTTCCGAAGGGAAGCCGATAGATATCGAGTTGTATGGAGGCTGCGCCCCTGCTGTTTACCCTGATACCTGTACGTTGCAGGATCTTGAACGCTACTATTAAGCCAAACAAAACTCGAAGCTTAACACTGGCAAACTGATTACCATCGACACGCTAAGATACCCCAACGGTTACACGAACATGTCACTAAGAAAACAATTTAAAAAAGTCATCTGAATATTGTCTAATTAATCGTTGACGAACTTCCTTGAGCACGAAGTCTGCCGAATCAGAACAATATAAGAAACGAGCCGACCTAATTGGGTCACGGAGCAGACTCTGTCGAACATGGTACCCATTAATTGAACCACTTCTTCCTTTACATTATCACAGCCGACACGGCGGGTCCTCAAAATAATTGCTTGTCATTTTATTCCCAGTAAATGTTGATTTGAGTTTGTAATTTTTGATGGGACTATTTGTGGCGCCGGCTATAATAATAATAATAGTTCCTTTATTCGTCGAGGTCTCATGTAGCCTTCCCCGAAAACGCCGATACACGACACCCTTCGGCCAAAACTCTTCCTTCACGAAAGTCTCCAGGTGATGAGTCAGAACGCGCCCCACAAAAGATTTAAGTAAAGTAAATTTTGTGGCGCGACTCCAACTTCTCGACTCTTTACGTTAACTTAGTCTTTATCATTATGTCATCCACGATTTCTTCTGCTTTCGTGGAGTGATGTAAACACGACACGTACAGCTGCGTCGAAAATAGCGAGACGCAGCAACATGTTCGGACCAGTCAATGCGGTACCGCACTGATTGCCCCCCTCGTCCCGTCCCACTGCCTGTGTCTGCAGCCCTAGCGAAACCCCTACAAAAGGATTTCGCTAGCGTCACCGCGAATGCCCCTGGAGCTCCAGCTATAAAGCCTATACCAGAAAAGGTACCGAGTAAGGCTGTTAATGATGAGGGTTTCGTGATGGTGCAAAGGAGAAAACGCCGATCGAAAATTAATAAGAACCGCTGCGGCAAAGCTCCTACAGAGAGAGGGTGCAGTTATTAGAGTCGCGCCGCAACGTCAACTTTAAAGCGTTCGTGGTGCGCGTACCGAATTTTTACCTGCCCCTCGTCATGGATGAAGACTTTTGGCCTCAGAACGTGGTGTTCCGTCGCTTCCGCAGACAAGTACCACAGACAGCACATAGTCAAGGTAGTGCAAAGTGAAGTGCCACTAACATAGTTTTAAGTCTTATTTACAAGTTTACATCTATACTAATCTATACTAATATATAAAGCTGAAGAGTTTGTTTGTTTGTTTGTTTGTTTGTTTGTTTGAACGCGCTAATCTCAGGAACTACTGGTTGGAATTGAAAAATTCTTTTTGCGTTGGATAGTCCATTTATTGAGGAATATTATAGGCTATATAACATCACGCTATAACTAATAGGAGCGGAGCATAAATGAAAAATGTTGCAAAAACGGGGAAAATTATTCCTTTTTGAGAGCTTCCGTTGCGTGCGCTGCATAAACGGTTTAAGTTACGCAAATATCATGTATTATTATTATTATATCATTATTAGTATATCAGGTCGATCGGTTCAGCGGTTTAGGCCTGAAAACGACAGACAGACAGACAGACAGACAGACAAATAGACAGACAGACAGAGTTACTTTCACATTTATAATATTAGTAAGGATAAGGATTTGTATGGATGGATGAATGGTACGGAAACCTTCGTGCGCGAGTCCGACTCGCACTTGGCCGGTTTTTTGTTTTTTGAACGCGCTAATCTCTGGAACTGCGAGTTGGATTTTAAAAAATCTTTTTGCATTTTACAGCCCAATTCTTGAGGAAGAATTACATTCCTATTAACTAGAAAACCATTTTTTTAAATGAAAGTTTATGCGAAAACGAAGTAAAAGCACGGGCAGGCAATCTGTTGCGACGGGGTGGATCGGGGGAACAAGAAATTTAACGCGGACGAAGTCGCGGGCAGAAGCTAGTTAAAAATATGTATGTTTAGGTTAAGGTATTTATGTATGGGCCTGCGTCGCCTGAAATTAAATGGATTTATTATTATTATTATTGCAACAAGCACCCTTCTTCTTCTTTTCCACACGTATGAAGCCTTCTTCATCGGCCTGTCCTTGGCTTGTTACTGGTAACGAGCTTCGAACAAATTCGAAGGGCCTTTGGGCGACCCTCTCAAAAAGTCTCTTGTTTTTTAAATACACAATTCTATTTCTTTAATAGTTGAACGACTGCAATATTTTATAAATTGATATTTTTTATCTTCAGTAAATAACTTTTATTTTGTTTCAGAGTCGTTAGATACGGATGATTTATCTGAAGGAATTCAAGTTTTTCCGATACTCTAGTGGTGTTAATTCAATTAGGTTCCAACTCAATAAAATCGCTAAATGGAAGAATATGCAAATATTTATTATTTCGTTTTTAGGATTTCGTAGTCAACAAGAAACCCTTATAGTTTCGCTATGACCTGTCTGCAACTTAGCTCAGAGAGTTTTAGTACACACAGCGTCATTATGTGCAAACCCCTCAAGTTTTAAAATGTTACACTGCTACAATATTGAATTCGTTACGAATAATCTAAAGAATACTTCAAAAAGAGTTTATTGGTTTGACGTGGATTCGAACCATCGCATTACCGAATGTCGCCATACTCATACGTACATAGTTTGACGCACTAGCCAGCGAGTCCGCATGAATGCGATGAAATTGTTATCTACTATCGAGTGAGTCACTTTATCTTTATGTTTCTGTCTAATAGTTAGATGTTATAATTTGAAGGTATCCATTAATTTTACTTACTTACGTTTTCTTTATAAAATTAATCCATACCCTCAAGTTTATAACTACAACGTTGTCTAGGGACCCGTTTGTGTCAGTTGGCAAAATATGTAGTATATGACTGATGATAACTGTAAATTATCAAATCAAATAGTAAAATATACTAAAATAAGATCAAAGTTTGATTAAATAATAGAAATAATAAATATTATTAAATGATTATTAAAGTATTTTATATTTCTTGATTTTTTATTCTTTTTTTTTTTTTAATTATAAGTATTAATAAAACAAAATACTGTATAACTATTCAAAAAAAGTATACTGCATGACAGACATGACATATTGTGTGCCTGGGATTTGAAACTCCAATATTTAGGGTAGGTACCTCCCTTGCACGTAAAATGGGGATGATATTTTGTTTGTTTGACTATCCCATATTGTGGAATGTCGTTGGATAGGCCTTTCAAAAATATTACGGGTCTGAGAAAACCATTTTACGATTCAGGAATCCGTATGCGAAATATTAAGCTTTAAAGTGCTAATATATGTTTTAGAGTCAAGTTAACAGATAATAGTCGACCAACTTATATTTGCAGTTCGGGAGAGCATATTTTTCAACTATAATGTTAAGTTTTTTCTAGGGATAAATTCATCCCAACTACGGAACCCTTCATTGCGCGTGGTCATGACTCATGACGCGTATAAATAATGTTACTATAATAAACAAGCTTGGCAAACGCATTATTGTGAATTTGATAATTAGTAGATACTATTAAGATGCTTTCAGACTACGCTACAATATAATAGCATATAATATATAGCTCATAGCACAACAATATCGCGCACCATACATTGTTATGGACACTTTCACACTGTACTGTACTATATATTATTGGAATGTATGGTGTGCGATATTGTTGTGCTATGAGCTATGTACTATATGCAATAGCATATAGTACATAGCTCATAACACAACAATATCAAAAAAATAATCAAAAATCAATATTAAATCATTCTCTCGGTGGACGGAATAAACCTAAGCTGCGACTATTCCGTCCACCACTATATGCTATTATATTATAGCGTAGTCTGAAAGCAGCTTTAGGTTTATTCCGTCCACCGAGAGAATGATTTTTTGACACCTATCAGTTATACAAGATTTGGAACGAATAAAGTTTAAATTCGTAAAACACCATATTCGTTTGTATGAAACTGACAAGTGTCAAAAAACCATTCTCTCGGTGGACGAATATATGTAGTTGGTGGTTTGGTTGGACTGTTTGATATGATTGCAGGAATGGTGCTGCTGAGCTACAGCATTTCCTTTTAAAGCAAGGAGAAAACAGACAAGACGGAAACGGAAGGAACAACTATTGTAGATAACATTATTTAAACTACGAAATATATTTTATGATACAACAAAACATTCACGAATCACCTGTGAGCCATATAACCCAACCTTTTACCATATTTTCTTATTGTATCTTACAACGCCTAGAAAAAATAGGACCTCCGAGAACCGAGGCAGGCTTAACTTTATGATAAACTGAAGCGGTCATTTTATTCGTCGTGAACGAGTCGTTTCATTCGTCATAAAAGCCAAATTATTAATGTTTCCGAAAGTGTATGAATCACCAGTTAAAAGGTATGCAATATACATTTGGGCTGCCCTTCGCTTTATAAATCATGAGAGGTAATAAAAAGTATATTTCGATAATTTGACAAACCCCTGTGGAGCAGTAAATAGCTGTTTGACTGTATACCAAAATGTTTGAGTTCGTGTGTATTGTCCAAGCTTTGTTTGTTCGCTGTCGTAGTCTGAGCTTTGCCTCGCTTTGCGCTGACGGATACGAGCCACACACAGGTACCTATTTTTAATAAAAACGACATGAAATGCGTTTTGTAATTCCATGTCCAGCTACAGAGAATAAACAAGAGGAAACTTTGATTTAAACACCGCTTCAAAACTACGAGCCATGACTCAGTTCACGTAAAATTACCTAGAGAAGGCTTTCTATGTCGTGCTGTCATCTGACAAGTCTTAAATGTTATTTACACGAGTTAGGTCCTAAACAAACAAATCTATTTTACTAGGTATACCTAGTGCAGAGTTGGATCTTGTGTTGGATATTCATAAGGCAAATATGTTTAGTACCTATAAGTACTAAACATATTTGCCTTATGTATATCCTATGCTAGATTAAATTCCTTGACTATGTTCAATGTTAGAAGGTTTGGTTGCCGCACTTAGTCCTTCAGTTGGACAATTATGCGTGAGCCATAGCGGCCGTTGGTGGTTATTCCAACCAGCCCACCTTCTTCCAGAAGTTGATCACGTCTCCCAATCTGTCCAGAATATCGGTGACAAATCTAGGTACCCCGAGGGTTTCTGTGCACTCGAAGAGCACATGCGCAACGTTCGTTAAATACAAAGCGTTGTTTCATTGCATAAAAAACTGGTAGTCAAAGTTATTAACATGAGTATTAAATATTTTTTTCTTTTGTCACTATTTGTATCTTAATCAGATGAACTATTGTCGAATAAAGACGAATACAAAAAAAGATAGTCCATATAGTTTCACTGTTTGGCGCAGACCAGTGGGTATGACACCGGTTACTGTAATCGTTATTTTTTAACGAACGTTAAGGGTATAATTTTGTGGAACAACGCTTTTTTTGGTTTGATGATAGTTAGCGCCATTTATGACGTATACGCGTGCGTAAAGTGGACGTGAAACAACCCGCCCTTAGAGTACCGGTATCTGAAAGACCCTAATGGGACTTTCAGATACCGGTCAAAAGATACCGGTTAATTCTCACATTAGCCTTTTGCCTGATTTACAGGCTGTCGAAATAACAGCAAATTAAAATACTGGTCATTTTTATTAAAACATGCTATGTTTAAAAAACCAATACCTATTGAGAAAATACAGAATCGATATAAAAATCGGGAACAGGTCATCTTTCATCAACATTTATTATTATTATTATTATTTATATATGTCTACACATCTCGGGACCCTGGGGTCCCGGACCTTTGGAAGGCGTACGAGGGGCCGAAGCCAACTCGCAGAGGCCCGTTAGACGCTTTTTAATTAAATGAGACACCAACCGACGATTATCCCTGTACGCACTATGCAAGTGCACCCAAGGACAACCCCCGCTTGGTGTAGGACTATTGTAGGATATGGAAACAAATATATTGGACTATGGGTTTGGGTGGTTCAAATGGACTGTTTACCTAAAACTATGGATGGACTATGGCCCCTGCCTGATCAATGTTTTATTATACACGGATAAAATGGCAGGGGGTGACTTGCACACTCATTAATGGGCCCCCGGAAACGGTCGCTAGCACATAGTGACGTAGCGACAAGGGGGCAACATATCCTGAGGTGCTCGAGGAGTGGAGAGGTATTCCACGGCTCTCAGAACAATCCCAGAGCCCGGAAGATGGTCAAGATCCCTACAAGCACTTACTGGAATACTTCCTTCCTCCGAGCACGTTTGCTCTTACGAATGTCCACTCAAGCCGGCCAATAAAGGCAAGAATAAGGTGGGAGCTCAGTTCCTCGTCAGTGTTCACTCCAGCCGGCCAATAAAGGCAAGCCAGAGATGAGGAATATGACTTCTCCCGGGAGATAGGGTCCGTGGGGTCGCAATTGCCCAACAGCTCGCCACATGCTGCCCTGCGAGTTTCTGTATCTCTCTTGGTCTGGCTCCTCACCCTAGAAATGTTCCGGTAAAGTAAACTCTACCGGCACAGACCCAGAGTTCGGAGCGCGCAAGCCCCGCCACGACGTCAACGTAGAGATACGGCGGTGGGGTTATTATTATTATTATTATCGTTTATTTCAGGTATTAACCCATATCCACATCACAATGTATGTTGTTGAAATATTTCATCACAATAAATTAAATTAAAATTATAATTAAATTACATTATTAAAATTAAAAAATTAAATTACATTAAAAATAAATTTAAATTAGGGGTATTAAATTACATATTTCAGCTTATTAGCGTCTTAGCAGGTACACACAGCGAAATAACACAGACACTATTTGATTATTACATGCACATAATCGAGTCGAGCCGTATGGTGCAATATTAGTGTGACCGTCAGCCTGCGAAATCATAGGTCTCGAGTTCGAACCCAAGGCACGCACCTCTGACTTATCGGATACACGTGCGTATTGTATAATTATCACTTACTTAAAAAACGATGAAACAAAACATCGTAAGGAAACATGGGCATGGAGAAAGGCATGCCTGAAATATATTTCTCGACGGCATGTGAGGCCAAGACAGAGGCCCATAGGCGGCATAAAAACTCTGACACCAGGCTAGTCACTAACCACACGAAAAGAAAGGATCAAATAGTGAATCAAGTCAGTGCCGGATTAACCACGTAGCAAGAGTAGCAATTGCTACGGGCCCCGCGTATCCAAACCCGGCCACCTCCGCCTGAACGTAATTTCTTTAGTGAAACTTATTAAGACTGGAATATTGAATTTACTTGATGTCACAAAAACATGAAACGTAACACTCTTTCCGACTAAGACAATCCACGTCAGACAATCGGTAACCGAATTTTTCATTGGCAAAAAATACATATTTTTTCTCATGTTATTTATATGGAACAAATGGAAATTTCGGTTCGTGACTTCTAAATATTTTTACAGGGTCTTTATTTTGCCATCATCTTGTTTTTTTTTTTTCCGTTTATACTTGATAACCCATAGTAGATCAAAGGCTCCTCGGTAGAATTTGCTACGGGCCCCGCGCTTGCTTAATCCGGCACTGAATCAACTTAAATATGGTTTGATTTCCTCTTTCGAAGGTATTACTACGCAACTACGCAAAGTTTTTTGCCGCGTAGCTTGAATTCCCTAGGGGTAGGTGTAGAATCAGCCTTTTTTTTCAGACAAGTTCATCCATTCTTGAATACGTGCGTCAAAGATAGTTTGTTCTCAACAATTTTTTTATATTCGGCTCTTTAATTTTTTTTCGTGAAAGTCATTTCAAGAATTAATTTGCTGAAAAATGGTATTTAGATACGTTTTTAATTACCCTTATTTTCCCAGTGTGGTGTAGTTTATCTACCTATGTATATCGGTATTTCATATTCATATATTTATTTGCATTCCATAATGTTTAAAAGGTGTTACAAAGGCTTAAAGCTAAGGTACAATTACGGACCCTATAGGGCACAGCAAAATATTCAAATAAAAAATAAAATTAGGAAACAAATTAACAAACAATATTTTTTTAATATAGTATTAAAATTAAATTAAGTAAATATACATTTATTTTGTTGAGATCAGTTATAGGTTGTGGTACATAATAACTATTTAGTCAGGTCAATTAACATATATCACATTATATTTATCTATTTATCTATGAAACTAGTAATTTGATACTAGTATCTATTTAATTTCTTCATTTATATTTTTCGTATGCGTAAACCGCTCCGAAACCATTTTTTTTAACGTAAACAACTTACCTAATGATGAAAACATCGTACAAATAATCTTTAAAAAAGACATAAAAGATAAAAACTTCAATTGTACTGTAAAGTGCTTTCAGTCTTTCTCCAGCAACCCTAATGAATGAAATGAAAGCGGTAAGTGTGACTGAATTTCATTTCAAAAGACATTAAAACTTGCTGTCAGGAGTGAAAAATAATCTCAGCATTAAATTATTGCTTACAAGATGAACGGAGACAGATAAGGCCGGCCGCGGATTACGCGGCGCTAGGGTTGTGCCGCGGATACCCACAGACACCGAAAATTTAATATTTATATCTTACATCTTAGTAAACGTTTTTTTCTTCAACCAACTCGAGCTTTAGATGAAAAGTTAGAACAGATTAATTTCTCACTCACAATTTTATTTAATTCGTCACAATTTTTCACCGACAGCAGGAAAATCTCATCTGCCCCTCGATCTCACTTCATAACTTCCACGTCGGCCCAGTACGAAAGGATGGCTTGGATCAAAATAAATTGTTAGCTTAGGACTCCTTATTTAACTTCTTATTAAAACAGGCCAGGTAAGGTAGAATGTTTTTCCGCGCCTTCAAATAAATCGGATAAAATCCTTAGACAGAGTTAAGCTGCGGAAAAAGTTAGTAATGAGCTTCTATTTATACCTATTTCTTACCTCTCTGTATAAAAATATAGAAAATTGGAGCAATGTTTATTTTAACAAAAGTTCAGATATAGAAAATCTCATCAACGCGTTCTGTTACAATAGCTAGCTAGTCCATAAGGAAAACTTAACATTAATGGAATAAAATTAAAATAAAATAGTATGCAAAGAAATAACAATAAAGTGAATTTATTTAGTTTCGCTGTAGCACATTCCTCGGCCCGCCTCAGAAACTTGTAATTAGTTGAAACGGATAAAGAGCGGAACAATTTCTTTCTATCTATTACTCGAAGCGGGTACACTTTAACTAAGAAGTTTGCCTACATTTTTTAATTCACAAAGTACCGTTAATAAAATTAAAATATAAAAAAAAACAAGTTTTTAAACATTATTAATAAGAATACTTTAAAAATTAAAACAAAACATGGCCAACTTCAAAATTCTCAGAATTCTTCAAACTCCCACCGAACAAAAACTTTTCTCACGGCTGTCTTAAAATTGTGTACAAAATCGGGGCACACACAATTAGGTGCGTACCTGTACAAAGTAATATACGATACGGTATAACAAGGAATCGCTTAATTAGAAATGTTGTCGGAACCTACGCAAACTGGCTTGCTTGTTCACGTTACCCCGAGAAACTTATCGCTGAAGCGTGGCCCTTTATCCGTTCCATTTAGAAAATATTTATTTAGCATCCTTTCCTTAAGCCCCTGTGCTCAGGTGCGAGATCGCCCTAACTCAAATAAGGGGGCACACATTTAAATAAGGCACTTGTTTTCATTACACTTCTGTTCGTACCGACATTTATTGTGTTCACCGCAAAAACTAATGTTACCTTTATGTAACACGTGTTATAGTTATCGAATAGAAGGTTTAAAATTGGATAGTTCGTGGTAAGGATAATATATAGATTCTAGATTTTATATCGTATCTAGCAGGGATACCGGGAAAATCGATGTTTATGATACTTAGGTAAAGGACGGTGAAACTAGGAACTCGTCTCATCACCTTGCATTTCTACAACCTAATTGCGTAAAACACTATTTTGAAGTACACACATCAAAAAAAGTTTGTGATCACTAGCATAAGCTGATATCATTTTTTTTTTATTGAAATTTATCAAGATAAATTCTTTGTTGTGTGTTTTCTTTAAATAGAAATACCCTGTTTGAAATAAAACAATTTTTTATTTATTAAAAAAAATGAGTAATTAATCATAATTTAATTATAACAGAAATTTGATAGAAAGAAAAAGACTGTTTAACCAAACTTGAACAACAGTTTATTCATAAAAGGTTTATATTCAATACTTAATATAACTCCACCCCTGGCTCGAACACATGCGGTGATCCTCCTGGGCATGCTGAGAATCAAGTTATCCAGCACTTCTTGGGGTAACCTGTTCCATTCTTGAATAGCGGCTTCCATGAGCTCTGGCACTGTCTGGGGACGTGGCTGACGGTTCCAAACAGCTCGCTTAAGAGCATCCCACGCGTGCTCTATTGGGTTTAAGTCAGGCGAGCCGAATCATAATATAATCTACCGTACCTAACCAAAAAGATTTCGATTTATCAAAGTGATCGCAAACTTTTTTCGATGTGTGTAATTGTGTATATTATTGCTAATCCATTGCAAATTTGTCTGCCCGTCAACGCAATGAATGCTGTTGAACTATCAAAATGATACCTATTGCTACTGTGTGTTACGCTATTACCCCGCGGGTTAAGAGTAGCTCTGCAATAAGAAGGATCTCATACTATAATAATATACCAAAGAGATAAAATTTATGAGTTTGTATGAAGGGAGTAGGTAATCTTCGCCACTGCTGAATCGATTTCGAAAATTCTTTCACTAATAGGATAATTAAAACACGGAGGGCCTTACAAATAAACACGGAATAATGTTATGACAAGCATAAACGACAAAAAAAAATATACCGAAGTTATTCCTAGCATAACTTTATTCCGTGTTTATTTGTAAGGCCCTAAGGATATATTTTATACATGATATAACAGTAATACATACCTAATATTTAAAACAATAAATTTCGCGTGGACAAAGTCGCGGGCAGAAGTTAGTGCCTTATAAAGATATACGAATTATAATATCATAGATTATTGATGTCTAGAGATTATGTACCTACATAATCTCTAGACATCAATAATCTTACCTTCAAGTTCTAAGGTCTATTCAGTTTGATTTATTGGAAAAATAAGAAAACTTCTGTGATTGTTGGAATAGTTATTTTAATGTTATCGACGCGTTTTATTCAATTGAAAAAGGCTTCATGACGTCACGACCGTCAACTGATGGCAGACCGATCAGCAAACGAGCGTTTAGTAAAAGTCGTTTCACGAGTTGATCGAGCCCACAGTCTGCATCATAGACTACTATATATGGTCTGCATGCAGTTCTCAACGAGTCCACACTCCACAACTGTCTATAAGTATTCACCTACAGTATGTTAAAAAGATTTACACGTATCAAAACGTATGCATAAGTCCCAGCAATTTTTTAATTCCTGAATTAGTTTGTTTTTGGCAGCCAAGTATACCTTAATTATTAAGGCGGTATGATCCGACAGAGACCGCACTTATTAGTTTACTTACTAGAATCCATGGGAAACATAAAAACCGGCCAAGTGTGAGTCGGACTCGCCCACGAAGGGTTCCGTACCATTATCTATAAAAACAGCAAAAAATCATGTTTGTATTTGTCCCCCTTAAATATTTGTTTTATATTAATTTAATTATTTATTTTTAAAGTAAATATATAAATAAATATTCTGTGAATGTTTCAAGCTTCTACCTGTTGCCGCTATCAATATCGAGCAAAAACTAGTAAAAAAAACACGTTTATTGTATGGGTATTTTATTCTGTTTATTAGTATTTGTTGTTATAACAATTGTGGCAACAGAAATACATCATCTGTGAAAATTTCAACTAACTACCACGGTTCATGAGATACAGCCTGGTGACAGACGGACAGCGGAGTCTTAGTAATAGGGTCCCGTTTTACCCTTTGAGTACGGAACCCTAGAAACAGTGTTATACAATTTTGAAAAAAGATATATCTTATTTATGGATCTGGCGGACATGCAATCGCTTTTAATAACACTATTAGATTAACTTTGCCGTATAGATAAAAATCCCAAAGTTACCCTTTTTCGTAATGTTTAATCAATATTATCTCATAGCTACAAAACACTTTTATTTTTTTATATATAAATGAAAAGGTAGTAAAATTGTTTACCACAATTCGCTGAGTTTGTCTTGATAAAATGATTAAAATAATTACTATGTTTAAGTACCTACCAAATGGCGAGCCTACTTCAGTTGGCTCAAGCACCGAATCATAGCACCTTAAAGCTGAACATGATTTGAAATGTGATTCTTTATGTATTTTGATAATATGTTTGTGCTTATATTAAACTAGCTTTTGCCCGCGTCTTCGCCCGTGTGGATGTCGAATAATATCCGACGGGAACGTACTACCGGGATTAAAAAATAACCTATACGTTAATCCAGGTTAATTTTATCCCCCTTTTTACCCCTTATGGGTTGAAATTCTAACAACACCATTGCGTTAGCTTCCAATCATAAGCCTAGATAGTAAAGTTAATTAGTGATTTTTGTTCTAAAATTAAGGACTTTTCACCTTCATCCCCCTTTTTAACCCTTGGGGGGTGGAATTATCAAAAACGCTGAGACACGTATAAATTAATTTTCAATCGTCAGCCTAAACACAAAATTTGAAGATCCTAACTTCAAAACTGACGGACTGTCATACAAACTTTCATCCCCTATTTTACCCCTTTAGGGGTGGAATTCTCAAAAATCCTTTCTTAGTAGATACTAACTCTTTACAGAGAACACACCCTCTAAGTTTCATGTCTCTAGGCCCAGCGGTTTGGGCTATGTGTTGATATATCACCCAGTCAGTCAGTCAGTTTACCATTTTATATGTATAGATATATAAGATAGAAGATAGATGAATATTATACGAATGTGTTATTTTCCCCATAATACCACCTTTGAGATCTGATAGCATTTACTTAATAGAAACTTGATCGGGCTTTAAGAAACCTTGTAAGACAAGTTATATATATACGAATAAAAAACGTTTTAAATCTAAATAAGAACCCTTTAAGAACCCTTTTTATTTCATAATTCACTTAACTGTTAAAAAAGAATCCTGTAATAAACTAAATAAATTAACCACTCAGTATTTTTCTAACGTCTACAGTTTATTCATAACGCACGATGTTAACCAAAAGTTATTTTAATATAAGGTATGTACCTCTAATAAAGTAAAGGGATCGCGATCACAAAGTTACAATGTTATGCTAATAACTAACCGAAACTAAGCAAATGATGTTTACACTAAGTTGCGGGCAAATATACGCAACCTGTAATTTTCTACGTTTCAAATAATAATGTCTGCGCCGCTGTTTTATTTTTGTTACGATCCTTTCTATTAAATTTAAGGGTTAGTTTTATTTTAAAAAGGCTGTGTACCTTAATTTTTCAAACTTTTTCTGTTTACAATGTTATTGTATGTTTCGAATTGTTAAAGGATATCGTCGGAAATGGCCCCAGGACCAACAAACATCTGAACTTCATAATAATTATAAATATATTTTATTAGGATAATTGCGAATATCTGTATGAAACGGACATTCTGCGTTCCATAATGAACAATTAAAAGAGCGATTATCGACATCACATAAAATATGCCGCCATCTTTGACAATTAGATTAGACATGACATGATTAGTTAGTGATGTCCAAATCTTTCAATAACATGACTAACATACATGAGGTAATATGACTTCCTACCTAAGTATAAATAAATAAAATCAAAAAAACATTAGGATAAAGTCGTTTGCATTGAAGTTAAATAAATAAGTAGATACTTATTTACTTACCTTCCTATTTTAATACAAAAACTAGAAGATTTACCAAATACCTAATAGGTACTTAGGTAAGTACTTAAATGTTACACACAGGCACACATACAGGCATTAGAAATAACAGTGACATGCATTTATTAGCATGTATTTCGAAGTATTGAAAGGATTGTTTCTTATTAAATTAACCTCAAAATCTTTGTTTTCTTTTGAAATGAATCCTTTCTGCAAGTTGTCCGTCATTAAACTTTGTCTTCTTGGGCATACACTTGTAATTTAGAACACGCAAAGTAATTTTCCTTTGCTGTTGGTTCTGGGGCGAACGATGTATGGATGCAGAACAATCTTGTTTTCCTACTCTCAACGACACCCGTTCAGTCTTTTCGTTAATTTATTCTACGGTGAACAACCTAAACACACTAGCAAACTTTGTTTCAGCTGAAGAAAGCATGACTTTGACTTTGACTTTGAAAGCATGAATACGTAAATATTATTATATGATAACCTTATAAGTATAAGTAAATATTATTATATGATAACCTTAGAGTCGCTATCAACAATTCCTCTTATAAGACACTCCTTAATGGTAGGTATTGCTAATACACAGTTACAAAGACAAAATATTGTCTAGTACTTTCCGTACACCCAGTAATCTGTCCTCTTTTAATTACCTACCTAAGTAGGTACTACCTAAGTAGTACTTATAAACATATGTATCTACCTAATTGTTTAATTTTCTCTACAAATGATACTATTCAAACGTTTGTTTACACAAACCTTTGCTAAGCGTAGCCATTTTGTTAAATAAAACTTATCCCTTTCGGCGATAAAGTAATCTATTAGACATAATAAAAACTCAAACTAAATCCCCAAGAGAATACCTTGCAAGACTTCCTGTATAAACAAAGGAAACTGTACAGAGGAATTTCAGATAACGTTTATTCCTCCTAGGAAGACAAATAGGAGAGGACTCATACAAGTTAGCTTGGAAATTAAACTTACTGTAGCGACTTTCAAAAGGCTTTCAATGTGACTATATTTATTTTATTGGAAAGACATCCATGTATCCATCACAAAATCTTTTTGTTTTTTCGGATTAAACGGTTACGGAGCACATCAAATCATAATCTGATTTTCTCGAAGGAAAAGACAGAGGTGTGTTTTCGCCAGCTATATTTAAGACCTATGTAATGGGAGGTAATAGGGAGCGAGCTTTGTGTCCACACATAAAGAAAATAATTATGAAAAGTTATTTCAGTAAACTAAGTATTGAAAACTCACAAACGAAAGTTACGTAGGTTTGCGACGGACAATGACGTCATAGTCTGCACGGTCATAGGAAAGTACATGAGAACGTACCATAGACACACTGTAGACAAGAACCAAGAACTCTTGTCGCTAGGTTCCGACGATTCGCAGCACTATCACCAACTTTTAGCACTTTAACTTAGGTGAAGTGCACAAATTTAAAGAAAACTTCGCACTTAACCTCAACACAAATATAAATAATATGTAAGTTGACTCGTTAACAACTTTCGTGCATTAACTTTAACCTACATAGAGTTTTGAGATGTACAATTACATAAGTAATTATGAAATGAGTAGGTAATAAAGAAGCTGCGATAAAATTTTGTCATTTAGAACAGCAATTATTTCTTACAATTGTACCCATATATATTATATGCAAACATAGAGTTACAGTTTTATGATGCGGTTAAATATAAACGCAAGAATTGCATAATTTAGTTTTATAAATTGTATACTGCTTGGGTGTACAATTTCACTTTAAAATTCAAACGTATTAAAACGAAACCATAAAACAAAAGCCGTTATCGGTGACCAAGATTATAATACTGAAATGTATTTTTTTGTTGCTGATAACCCGACCTATATAAAATAGTCATTATTTCAAATGAATCTAATGAAAAACTTCTTATACAACTTATTCAGGCGACAGAGGGTAACTTTAAGTGCCCAAGAAAACTTTTAAGGGGAAGGTTCGTTGTTAATTTCTTTAAAAAAAAGCAACTTTATTCAGAGAACAAAGATACATAATGTTAGTAATACCTTATAGCTGTGTTAGTTAGTAATATAACTATTATTAGAGTTTGAAGCATTTTGAACAGAAGATGAGCAAGTACAAAGTTTCTCACTTGACCATCCTCTCCACAAATCCCTCAAGATGGGAGAATAAAAATTCGCTGTCACTGTTTTCAGAATGCTTGTAACTAATGATCGCATGATAGCCGTCAGTTCGATTCTGTACAAACATATCCGACGCACTACAGAAACGGGACAGTCTCAAGAGCATTATGAAAATATTATTATATTGGAGGCGCAAGACATCTAGAGACCTTTTTGTGTAGCTGGATAATCAAAAATTCTGCTATTGTACATCACTCTTCCCGGACAAAGTTATCGAATCTAGTCTTAAGAAATAAATCATTTTGTGTATTGTAATTTGTTCATAGGTACCTTATTCAGAAAGAATAGCCTAGCGTCCGTATTGCCGGAGACAGTTTCCTTCCACAGGAAAATCTTTTCTTCATTCAAAATGTCGTAGCAAAAAAGTTATTTTAACAAACCAAAAACAAGTATAATCAAACATCAAAGTTTCCCTGCCCATTAAAAACCAATCCGAACTACGGCCACGACGTCGTCAATCCGGTATTGTCCTAATTCCGTCCACTCAAACCCGAGATACACTCAACGATCAAAATGGTGAACGATTTTTGTTCGCTTTAATTAAGTCACGAACGTCACAGTGGCTGTTGGCCCGTTTCCTTGGCCCAGGTAATCACGATCGGAAAAGCATTAATTCAAAACTCCAGTGTTGCTCTCGAGCCCGATTGCTAACGACCCCACTTGAGCACGTCGCAAACGTACTCCCTAAATACGGGTGTAGCCGTCACCATGCTTCTGTTACCCATATACAGTACAATGTCAAATGAAGAATCGGTTTTTCAGGTAAATGACTACACATCGGTCACCTTTGTTGTCTTATTCGACACCTATACTTTGCTGGTTGAAATGAAACTTTGATTATATATACTTTGATTTAATAATCCATCTATCAGTTGCCTATATCAACCAATCAGGGAAACTGGATTATTACTGACCGACCCAGACGACTCCATAACTCTGCTCCAGGAGAGAGAGGCAAACGAGTACAGTTCGAAGAATACACAATACACGACCGTCATTCCGACCTCGCCGCCGAGGCCCATCGCGAAATCCCCGACTAAATAGTCCTCCCCGACCCTTGCACGTAAGCGAAGCGCCAGCCCGCGCTAAAGGTGAGCCTGTAACGTTAAATTCCCCCGATAATAATCATAACCCTGATTTTATCCAGCCACTATCGGTCCCTTGCCATCCTCCCTCCGACTCTGCCCTAAGCCAAGGTTCGTACCCCACAGGGGGTGCCCTTAGCGCGCAGTCGTTTAGTTTATAAGTTTTTACGCCCTGGCTGGAGGCATTAAGTTTCGTTAGGAGTTTAATTCAACCACAGGATAGACCGGTTAAAGAGTCTCAACCGCTCAAGGATAACTCTGAGATGCCCTAATAAAAAAAAGTGGATTATTTCGACTACAAAAAAGGGATATAAGAAGAAAGACCTGATATTTTTTGTATTTAAAATGAGCACTGCTGAATAACCATTGCTACTGTTGTTATTTTTCCAAAAAACCAGAGTCCCAAACGAGACTTTCATCCAAAATCTGGCCAGTGAATACATTGTATTTCCAATTGGTTACCGTCCAACCGGATACGATCGGCTACCGGAATCGCTGCTCTAGTAGTTGAAGCTAACGGAGCCATAATAACTACCTATTTATGTACATACCAGCGCATGAACAACATCTGAAACGCTACCGGCAAAACAGTCTGAAAAATTGCGACAGAAACATTGTTTCGCTAGATTTACTAAGTATTATAAATATTCCATAAAGCTATAATCTACAAGAACATTTTCCGTAATATAAAATAACATGTAGAATCCAAGAAATGTACGATTTTACTATTTATTGTACGACAGAGCCGGCTACATACATATACATACGGCACCGAAATTGTGTGTTTGGAACAATTATATACATGGAAATAGTAGGAACCAACGATTATAAATAAACGTTTATATTTGATTTGTTTTAAAACAAATGAATGTTACAAAATTATTTATTTAACGAAAAGAAAACTGAACAAAGGCAATCAATGATCGTTTGAAATAACCTCCGTGTAATAAATATAGCAGTTACAATCTTCCGCTATCCCTGTTCAAATATTTATTTTGCAAATAGGCCGAATCCAGTTAAGCTTCAATTCTAATTAGAGAAAAACAGGCAATTTGTAGATATAGATTTTAATTTTAATTGAGTCGTCATGAATAATTTGAAAAGACAAGCTTTCAATTTCGCAAAGTGTGATGACGAATGTATTTAAGAAACAGATTAATTCAATGTTCCTGGAAAGAAATTGTTCCACGAAGTAGACGTTTGAGTCGTATTTATTTAAAACCTGTACTTAACTATGATATTGTAATTATTATCTAATGGAGGAACGAGATAATTACAAGGTATATTTTTAGGATTCCGTACATCCGAATGAAAATACGGAACCCTTATAGGATCACCCGTGTGTCTGTCTGTCTGTCCTTCTGTCACAGCCAATTTGCTCCGAATCTACTAGACCGATTAAGTTGAAATTTAGTACAATATGTATTTCTGTGACCCAAACACGGACGTACAACGTAAATAAATGAATTTTGAATATGGGAGTCACTTTTCGGGAGCAATTTATGAAAAAAAAAATTGCAAATTGTACCGAGTGTCATATCAAATGAAAGGGTTTATTGTTAGGATTTCAGTATTTTTTTATATTTTTTAAACAAATAGGTTTAAGGTTATTTAAGAAAATAGATTAACCAATTTACCAAAGAACTATTTACTGTATTATTTTCAAAATTTTAAGCTCAGTTGTTTCGGAGATAAGGGGGGGGGCCTTATTTCCAACACTACTGAGCTTAAAATTTTTGAATGAGCTTGAAAATAGTTCTTTACTTATAGATTACAGGAAAACTTATAAGAAGTCTATGGTCTTGAAATAACATGGTAAATCTCTCAATATTGCGCGTACAAACTTACATTTGCAGTTGTAATTATGGGGGGAACTTGTTTTTCAACTACAATGTTAAGTTTGTTCTTGGGATAAATTCATCCCAACTACGGAACCCTTCATTATGCGTGGTCCGACACGCACTTGGGCGGTTTTTTTAAAGTGACTTTCAGTTGCTCCTCAAAAGGTCGTTGCCTCGTCGGGTAATCATATAAGTCATACCAATGACACAACTCCGTTACCGCGAGACAAAAGGCGAGACAAACAAAGAATCTATTTAACCGATTTAGTTAATATGATTAGTCGCATTATAAATCTATTAACTAGTCACAAAAACAATCACGTGTCGCTATTCAAAGTAAGACAGATAACAGAGCCATTAGTTAATTGGATAGTGTAGTGTCTACACAATTTCGATTTCAAAGACAACGATAATCAATTGCGTGTCTAACGAAGGTACAGAGGTGGGACAAACAAGCAGTGCGCCTCTGCGACTCGGAGCGGTGCGGCGCGGCGCGGTACTGCGACAGGACTCCGTCAACAAATACAGGACAGAGGACCGGCCTATGTACTATGTACCCACTTTAACTACCATCCACAGAGATTTTATGCTATTGTGCGCTCAGATGTTGGATTTATAAACGCTAGCTCACAATTGTACGCAGTTTGTCATAACAGGCCTAGGTGTTTTGACAAACTGCGCTCAATTGTGAGCTAGCGTTTGAGGCTCTTAGGCCAGTATTACAGAACCTTACTCAAGACTCAAGCATTACTTAAAACTAGTTTCAACCAATCAAATGGCTTTAAACGAGTTTTAAGTAATGCTTGAGTGTTGAGTGACGTTCTGTAATACGGGCCTTAAAGTGCCCATCCCAGTTCTCGAGATGGTAATCTACAGATTAAAATGTCGTCAGTTCGTCATTTTGAAAGATAAATCCATTCTTGGAACTAACCGTTTTCAGTTCTAACCAGGTGGGTACGACAATTAACCGTTTAGAGTGTCAAACAAAAGTAAATGTATTTTTTAGTCCGACCAAATAATAATAATAACCCCACCGCCGTATCTCTACGCTGACGTCGTGGTGGGGCTTGCGCGCTCCCAACTCTAGGTCTGTGCCGGTACAGTTTACTTTGCCGGAACTGTCTAGGGTGAGGAGCCAGACCAAGAGAGATACAGAAATCCGCAGGGCAGCATGTGGCGAGCTGTTGGGCAGTTACGACCCCACGGACCCTATCTCCTGGAAGAAGTCAAGTTCCTCATCTCTGGCTTGCCTTTATTGGCCAGCTGGAGTGAACACTGACGAGGAACTGAGCTTCCACCTCATTCTTTCCTTTATTGGCCGGCTTGAGTGAAGATTCGCAAGAGCAAACGTGCTCGGAGGAAGGAAATAAATGCTTGTAGGGATCTTGATCATCTTCCGGGCTCTGGGATTGTTCTGAGAGCGTGGAATACCTCTCCACTCCTCGAGCACCTCAGAATATGTTGCCCCCTTGTCACTACGTCACTATGTGCTAGCGACCGTTTTCGGGGGCCCATTATTGAATGTGCAAGTCACCCCCTGCCATTTTATCCGTGTATAATAAAACATTGATCAGGCAGGGGCCATAGTCCTTCCATAGTTTTAGGTAACCAATCCATTTTAACCACCCAAACCCATAGTCCAATATCTTTGTTTCCATATCCTGCAATAGTCCTACACTAACCGGGGGTTATCCTTGGGAGCACTGGCATAGTGCGTACAGGGATAATCGTCGGTTGGTGCCTCATTTAATTAAAAAGCAACTAACGGGCCTCTGCGAGTTGGCTTCAGCCCCTCAAACGCCTTCCAAAGGTCCGGGACCCCATTGTCCTGAGATATATAAAAATAAAAATAAAATAATAATAATAATAATATTTTTTGTTTACAAATGTGGGTACAACTCATCTATCCTAAACAAAAACACAATGTACAGAGTTTTGAAAGTTTTAAAGATAGAGTTAACGACGATGTCTGTGCTAGTATAAACTGTGTGAAAGACACCGGCGCCTCCCTCCTACAAACTAAACCGTGACATATGATTTGCTTTAGTAATAATATAATGATACAAATAGTTCTGGTACAAATTAAGTTACGCTTATTTAAGTTATAAATAATCGTATGCTAGCCAAATCCGCCAAAAAAAGCCAAATTTTCTTCCGAAGGTGGTTCACACAATGTTCTTTAAACAAGTTTCCACAGCGTTTCAAGTCTTTATTTTCAATCATGCACGGAACAACGACGGTGGAATGACGGTTTAAGGCACGGTTGGTGCAGTGGTTAAGCGATTGACTGCTGCGCTGCGTGTCGCGGGTTCGATTCCCATTCGGAACAAATATTTGTATGCCCTACAAGTAGTTGTTTCAGGTCTGGCTGTTTGTGTATGTTAGTTTAATTTTTTGTAAACGCACCCACAATACATGAGAAATTTCTAGTGTGGGGCAACGTTTTTAAAAAACAAACAAAAAACAAAAATGTTTGTATAGTTTAAATACTTAATTTAGTTGTCAAAGACGTATTACGTCTGGGGTTTGAGGTCCCGATATAATTCCTAGCTACATGCTGGTCTAGAAACTCGGCGAAGCAACAAACACGTTTGATCTATAAAGTCAATCGGAAGCGGTACGTTTGAACGGCTTCCGTAAACACAGTGGTAGGTACTATCACAGTACCATGAAACCATCTCTACCAAGAATCTATTCAAATTCAAATAATTATTTCAGATAAACAAACATGTGCCGTGTGGTGCCGCACGTAAAGAATAGCACCACCCCATTTCCTCTCGTGGATGTCGTAAAAGGCGACTAAGGGACTTACTAGAGAATGGGCAGCAGCGTTCTCTATGCATTTTTTAACACCATACTGCGATCGCCAACCCGCCTGCCAAGCGTGGCGATTATGGCAAACCCCCCAATTGGGGGAGGCCTATATCCAACAGTGAACGTCTTACGGCTGAAATGAAAAAAAAAAAAAACAAACATCTTTATAATGTTAGTAGTAGTATAACTTAGCCTAATGTTAGTTTTAAAAAGTAATAATAATACACAAATATAATTATTTGGATGAGTGTGTCTGAACACTTACCCACCTTCGAAAGAGGGGAGAGTCCCACCGGACAGAAAACACATTCAGGATGCCATTGGTGGAGGAGCGCAAACGCGCCATCATGGAAGCGCATCGCTTCCGCATAATCGCGGCGAACCCGTCAACGCACGCTTCCGCGAACATCCCTGACGCGCTACATCGCCAAGGCCGCAGCAGCCCCAAAAACACCCTGAATGCGCTATTGATACACTAGCTTTAAAATATCCCATGGGAACGTATTACCGGGATTAAAAGTATGTGTAAATTCCGGTTATAAACTATCAATGTGCCAAATTGTAGCCAAATCCGTTCAGCCGTCTTTCCAGAACATACAGTCAGACAGACAGACAATCAATCTGCCTAGCCTTTTCCCAACTATGTTGGGGTCAGTTTCCAGTCTTATCTGGTAAGACTGGTTGTCAGACTTTCGGACTTCTGCGGACCCGTAACGAGTGCCAAAGATCCACGAATGACAGCCGGGACCAACACCTTAACGTGCTTCCCGAGGCACAGAGGAGTCTCAATATGAAACGGTTGTCACCCATCCACGGACAAACCCCGGCAAGCGTAGCTTAACTTGATGGATTACTTAGCCACGAGCTCAAACAGAGAAACTGACAAAAATTCTGCGTTACTATTTTATTTTCATTATATGTATGGTTATGGGGTGTCCCCTTATTTCGCAGACAGAAATTTCATAGAATTTTTTCATGTATTTTTAGTTCGAATATTATTGTTTCAAAGACTATTTACTTGAATGAAAAATATTGCACAGAAACACAATTCAATGAAATTGTAATCACATTTTTTTGTTTAACAAACTTATCAAACAGTAGAATTATTTTTTAACGAATATTGTTTGTTCGGTATAAGTTAGTGACAGAAACGAATTGCTGCAAAACCGACTCCACGTAGTCTTGTCAGCCCTACCCCTAGAGTGTAATTTAAATCCGCGTAGACGCGGAGGGGCGAGGCGACCCGCGAGCTGAAGAGCAGGTGGTTTTAACGCCCGCCACTGCGGCTAAGGCTGGCCGGCGCAGCCGGCCAGCAAGCCGTAGCTGCGGTGGTGAGCGTGAATGCCATCTGCGACGATAAGCTCGCGTGGGACCGCCGGAACCCTGCAGCGCCGGAGCCGTGACAGAAACCATGCCTGCTGCATATTGCATGCTGCATGCTTGCTTGCACGCTGCATGCTTGCTTGTACGCTGCATGTTGCATGCTTGCTAGCATGCTGCAAAATGCAAAAAAAAATCGGTTCAAAAATTGAAAATGGATATAATGTTATTCTTTTTAATAAGTTTTATATTAAATAAACAATCTATGGATAAAGAACATTTGATTTGTTATTCTATGATATGACTATTCTAACATTAAACTTAACTTATTAGCTATGAAACAACGTACAACCACGGTTATGGACATACAGGATGGACATACAGGACCTTAGGTTCTGGGCATGAATAGGCTAGGATAGGCCAAGTCTGTTGGCCGAGCCTTTGACCTAATATTGTTTCTTGGAAGATTCTTGGAAGATGATTGCGTTCGTACACAACACATCCTTGCTTTTCATTGAGATAAACAAATGATAAATTGAACATTCAAATCAATGTTTATAACTACCAACTCGTCTAATACACGAGTAGAACCATCAAACCAACATACTACTACTATAGTCACATTTTTTCCGAGGCTCGTTAACTAACAAAAGTTAGCTTTGTGCTGCTCCGTCAATGTGTGCTCTGTACAGCAGTGTACAGTCAGCCAGTTTGATGTGCTAATGAGCGACATTAACGTTTAGTCGGCGTCAATAAACCTCACTTTGTCGACTACAGCCGCATACAATGGTCCCCGCATGCTCTATGTGCCGGTTTTCATGTTACTGTTGTTCGATAGATAAAATTATGTAGTAATTCAACGCTGTACCGAGAGTGCGTTCTTAGAAATATTTTGTGCAAAGACACATGTTATAAAACGAGAAGATAGCTGGAATTGGTAGACGGTTCATAGATGCAGAGAAAATAGAGGAGAGCAATGAGAGGAGAGGACACTGCAAATATTCACAAAGACTTCCAGGTAACCAATAAAATAAAGGCTCCAAAAAAAAAGAACTAGGTCTTTGATATTTTTAACATAAAAATAGTCCTCTCTGTTCCTTTATTCGATCAAATTTCCCCAAGACAAACCTAACTCCTGCTTTATCTCGAAAAAAAATCTCAATCTACAAAAATAAAACAAAACGAAGTAAATGTCTTGAACAGAATTATTTATTCGTAACATCGAAAGGAAACATCAAAGACAAAAAATAAAAGCTTGTAAAAATTATCTACCGTTTTACTTTATCCATCACCGTGCGTACTCGCGTCACGTAAATATTACGAACAAATTCCGGCGAGTGTCGGTATTACATTATAAAAAGCAACAACCTACTTGCCCGGGGCGAAACGCGAGCAAATGTGGGGGCAAAGTGGGGCAAAATCTAGAGTACAACAAGCCTAGCTTCCATAGCATTTTTACATGCAAAACGTAATACTAATAAATCTTTGTATGCGTCATATAGATGCAGGGTTGTGCCGTTGCCTCAAGTCGTGGCCAGCCAGGCGGAAAATTGCAAACTAGCGTACCCAGTACACCGCGATGTCTATCTGGGCTTACGCCTCTTTGATAAAACCTGCCTGGAATATTAATTATAACATGTAATTACCTGAATTAAGGGTAACAGATTTACGTGTTATTTAGAGAAAATTGTTTCTATTGAATACATCTAGAACTTGTTAATGCATCTTGTTCATCTTTAAGATAAGGTGAAAAATATGATAGACATAATTAAGAACTAAACAGAAAATAGTAAATAAACAAAGCTATAAATAAAATAAAAATAAGAGACCAATGTTCGCGAACAAAATCTCCACCAATCAAAATCCAAACAAAAACTAACCCTCAATATAGGTAGATACCTACACGTTCCTTTCACAATATACCTGAAATGTGTTAACATATTGTTTATAGCCGCATCTTTGATTAAAATACGGATGAAATTACCCAGCACTCGATGCTCCTCACATTGTTTCCCTAAAATATATTTATTATACTCCGTCTTTATTACGCGAAGGTCTCATATTCATTAAGTCTTGTCTAAAGAATCAAGCCGTGAAAATAAATGTAATCGACTTTCTTAGCGTGAGTACCAAGCTACTCGTTGCAACCTTTTATGTATTGGTCGGGAATCGGGATGCGGGAACGTGGCATGTACCCGTGTGACTTAATTTTTTTTTTGTGATCTATCTTAAGCACCACTGATGGTTAAAGAAAATATTGAGAGAAAACCTGAATATGCAATATTCTGAAATCGTTAAGTTGGTGATCACGCTCGTTTCTCCTTCTTATGAGTAACCTCTTCAATAAAATTAAAGTCTGGAATGGTATTTTATAATTATTTGATAAAAATATATCGATTAGGGGAAACCGACCTAAACACTAATGTTATCGTATCAAATAATATCTTGGTTGAATTTATTAGGTATCGAAGAAGGTTTAGGTTAAGTTTAGTGGCTGGCAGAGTGTGCCACTTGGGAGGACACGCGCCGTGCCCTCATCTCAGGAGTAGGCAGTGACCTGTCGCTGCCGGCCGTAGTGAATGCGATGGTCGGCAGCGAGGAGTCCTGGGACGCGGTGGTATCTTTCTGCGAAACAGTAGTCTCGCAGAAGGAAGCTGCGGAAAGGGAGAGAGAGATCTCATCCTTTCACCCGGCCCGTAGCAGGCGCACCGGGCGTCGGCGGAGGGTGGACAACGCCCTCTTCCAGCTAAATGGGTCCAGGGGCGATGGATCCGGGAATGTCCGTCGCCCCCCATACATCAGGACCCGAAGTGGCGGCGCGTAGTGTTCCACTCTTAGACGTCGTAGGGAGAATTAACCACCTCACTCCTCCCCCCGACCTGAGGAGGCCCGCCGAGGCGGGCCGGCACCAGTCGCGGGTTGCGGAAGAATCGTACGTTCCCGCCACCCCCGGCGTAGGTGTGAGTTGGAACACCGGGGTGATTTTTAGTCAAGTAAGAGTCTGATAGACCCCTCAGTGCGGAGGACATCCATGAGGATTTTCCACCCCGAAACAAAAAAAAAGGTTTAAAAGCTTGTTTATGGTCACAGTGACCAATTTATTTATTGTTGCCATTTGAATTATTTGTTGTATCTACCTATAATTAAATACTAAATGATTGAGTTTGTAAGTTCCATTGAATTCTTTTTTTAAGAGTATCTAAGATATTAATTTACTTATTAATCTTAATTTTGTAAATGCATTGTTACAACTTTTTATTTAAGACTACGCCGAGCGCACAGTGGCGCCCTCATCGTTATTTCGGTAATTTCTTTTATTTTAGAATGAAAATGCAGAAAATAAGCTCGTCAAGTTGTGCAATTTTTATGTTTTATTGTAATCATTAAAACGGAAAATAGTGGCCACTAAGCTCCGTTTTAATGATTACAATAAAACATAACAATTTAAAACTACTGTTTGTAGTAATAATAACGTATAGTCTTGTGAAGCACAACTTGACGAGCTTATTTTCTGCATTTTCATTCTAAAATAAAAGAAATCACCGAAATAACGATGAGGGCGCCACTGTGCGCTCGGTAGCCTTTTAAAAGTATTTGGTTTGGGTTCATAGTAGTTCATTTTATCTGTGGCGATATTCATGTTAGTTATGTAGTAAGGGTAGACAACTGACATTTGAAATGCTATAAGAGATCATGTAACATTATTTTTGCCCCCTTTTCTGTACGTGTCGCCGGACTGGTAACAATATACTAAGTTGTAAGTCATTGACTTATCATTTATAATCAACCTTATTCCCAATACCTGCATTACTAATATTAACATAATGAGGACAATCGCGCTTGAATGCGCCGCTAGAGGCGCTAGTGTAGAGCGAGGTCTCTAGAAATGTCAAATGTCAAACTAAACGTTCACTGATTGCGGGATTTTCTGTCGCAAATTGTTACTAATTATTCATAATTGTAAAAATTGTGCCATTCCTGATTAATTATGGCCTAAGCTTTTAAATAACAACTTAGGATCTTATTTCGTAGCACTTGGAGGAAGAATAATATTTGTCTGCTTAATGCTGTTAATTTTTGGAACATTATAATGTAAATATTTATTTGATATTTTAAATTGTAATAAAATAAACATTTTATGAAGTAATGAGTACTTATATGTACATACCCAAAAAATATAAAATAAAAGTACTGACAGGACCTTACTCACCAGTGGCGCCAACTGGTGAGCACAAAAACGATAGCCATTAGGATAAACGAGACTTTATCAGCCTTTTTTTTGGTGGGAAATTATTAAATAACTTCTCCCGCTCTGGGCAGAGCGGGAGGGCGTGTCAGACTTTTACTGACTAAAACCCAACCGTGTTCCTTCAGTTGCCTGTGTGCCAGGACCACGGTATCCCTTTTGGACAAACCCGCAATCCTGGCAGGAATTTCATCAGCCTAGGGTAATTTAGGAACAGTCACATGTTTTATTTAAGACATCGTCGTGTTGATTCGATGATCTTGATAGTACAACAAAAACAAATCATCTAAAGTTCATCCAGACTCAGCACAACAATAATAATTAATTAGAAAACAACAATAGTATTATCCAGTAATTCTACAAGGGCGCATCTTACTAACTTTTAATTGGTCATATTTTTCCTGTTTCGACTTGTTCTGAAAATAAAGCTTATTCCATTCCTCCATCTGGCTCTCTCATTATCATCATCATCTCATCTGGATCTGGCTGTTTGTGTCATCAGCATCATCATCATTTCAGCCGAAAGAAGTCCACTGCTGGACATAGGCTTCCCCCAAGCACCGCCTCTTCGATCGGTTCTATGCTTCCCGCATCCAGCGGATTGCTGCGGCTTTCACAAGGTCATCGGTCCACCTTGTGGGAGGCCTTCCAACGCTACGTGTTCCGGTATGCGGTCGCCACTCTAGAAACTTACGGCCCCAACGGCCATTTGTTCTGCGAGCAATGTGCCCTGCCCATTGCCACTTAAGTTTGGCAATTCTTTGAGCTATGTCGGTTACCTTGGTTCTCCTGCGGATCTCTTCATTTCTGATTGGATAACGTAGAGAAACTCCAAGCATAGCCCTCTCCATTGCCCTTTGGTTTTAGCCTTCTAATAAGGCCCACTGTGAACGATTTATTTGTGATGTGTTGTGTATCAGTGTATGTGAGTTTAAATGTTTGAAAACGCACCCACAATACAGGAGAAATTCCTAGTGTGGGGCAAAGTTTATTAAAAAACAAAACATGAAAAATAAGAACATATTTCTTCAGATAAGTCCTCTTAAGATAAAAATCGCTGCTAGTTTTTAAAACCTTTTTTATTTGTGTGTAATCACATGAACCCTCGGATAAGTATCGAAGCTCGTTCGAGTGTCACTCCAATTCGACATGACGAGTACTCGACATTTAAGTTGGTCCAAATCAATCTTAAGTACAAAATTAAATTCGCAATAAGTCCCTTGTGTCTGCCTCACCAGTTATAGGATCGACAAATATAAGGCATTTAATTTATTTATTCTGATGGCGTCATAGAAAATGAGACTTATGTTGTTAGATACGTTGGTCCTGTCTAGAGGTGACTTATTGCTCATCCGCACTTCCACAACTCTCGAACGTCAGCTCGTCGCACTTTATCATCGTTCTAGTCGAAAGATGTCCACTGTTGGACATAAGCTCCGCCAAGCATGGTTAAGCATCGCTTCAACCAATTTGTCGTGGCAACCATGTCATTTGGTTTAAAAAGATTTATTTTTATTTTTATATAGAATATTTCCTATTTTGTGAATGTGAGAATGTTGAAGGCCTGTAGATTTGTTGCCCATTTTCTATTTTGTTAAGTACCTACTAATTTTTGAAACCTTCCTCCCATACCTATTAACACTGTTATTTGAAAATATTGTAAAAAGCTATTATTTTTAAAAGAGTAACCTTGGAGATTCTTGCCAGTTCTTTTCCATAGGAAACGACCAATTGGAACCGTGCACCTAACTTCGGACGTTTCATAAGTGCCCATGTAGGTTTATGCGAAATAAAATATTTTGATTTTGATTTTTCCACGACCGGCCTTGCAATTCCCGCATCCAGCGGATTGGCACATATATCACAATTGATTAAATACTGTACAAATGTAGTTTTTCTTTCTCACATCTCTAGCAGCCTAGTCACCACAGAATTTCATACATCTTTCTCTCACAACCTTTCTTATATTTTCCTGACAGTTCCTTGCTCCAAACCACAACAAACGGTTGCTCCTCGCTGTTTAATTTCAAACTAACTCCTGGATATGACACATAGAAAACCCCAAATAAAAACCAACACGGAGACGGAAAGGGTGTCGGGTACTCAAATCGAACTGGTGTTCCGCATGTAATTAGTACTCAGTTAGTGTATCCATATCCTCAAACCGTAGAGCGCACTACTTGGTCATTGCCGAGAAAAAGAATCCTAAAGTATGTTTATTTTTATTAAACTTTAATAACTCGCTATGAACAATTTCTTTTCGACTTTTATACATTATTGAATCGTGAATTCAATAACTTATAACTCTTTAAACATCAAACACGTGGACATTTAAAATTCGCATGTGGTTTATTGTATTTAATTATATGAAGCATTATAAAAAATTAATGGCAACGTTTTAAAGAACTTTGGCTTTTGAATCTCTTCTATAAACATTCCTCCCTCCTTTAAAAGTTCTAATAATTAAATAGTTATAAATTATTGAATTCGCGGTTCAATAATGTATAAAAGTCGAAAAGCAATTTTTTATAGCGAGTTATAAAATTTTAATAAAATAAAAAAATTCTTACGTTACGATTTTTTTTACGGCAATGACCAAGTAGTGCGCACTACTTGGTCATTGCCGATCTACGTTTTGAGGATATGGATACACTTACTGAGTACAAGTCCCTATTTTCCTGTATGGAGTCGAAACGCGGACGATTTTGGCCCGAGAAAGGCAAAGGGCTGAAGACGAATGTTGAGAGTACCGTTGACTGCCAAACGCACCAATGCATCGATCTTAACCCAGCTTCGAATAAAAACTCGCTTGTCGACCATATGCCAACAACGCATTCTCTTTTGGCCACATAGTACGCAGAGGCGATGAAAGTTTGGAAAACTGACTGTGGTTGGGAACACCGAAGGCAAACGATCGCGCGGTCATTCACCAACACGGTGGACCGATCAGGTGAAGGAATCATCGTCCTCTAAATTCTACACGGTGGTAAGGGATGCGCTGGACAGAAACCGGTGGAGGCGGATCATCCGCTCCAGATGCAACTCCGAAGCTGACCACGATTCTCAGACATGAGGGACCGACCACAGAGAGAGACTGAGTACTAATTACACGCGGAACCACAGTTCGATTTGAGTACCCCACACCCTTGCCGTCTCCTTGTAAGCTAATTATTGTAAACTGATGCGATAGATAATGTTAATATAGACAAGCATTCATTTAAAGTTTCTTACGTGTACCGTCAGTTTCACCGTCATGCGAGCTCCTCCGAGCAACGTATTTATTCTGCCTACATATTAAATTACTTTTACAGCGAAGTAACTTCGCAACGCTGCGTCTGGCTGCAGTACATCACGAAATTATGATTTACAGTGTGCGCTCGTGAAACTTTTATTTAAGAGGCAATGCACAAGTGCCTTGCATTCGGTTCGCTGTTTATTAGTTAGTTATCATGGCTGCTCGGTCGATGTGTGTTGAGTTGGGTGAAATTAATGGCATGAAATAGTAATTTAAAGGAACCAAATAGTTATTTATAAACAACAGACAACCGCCTCTGTGGTCTAGTGGTAAAACCACCAGTCTCAGATCCAGAGGTCCCGGGTTCGATTCCCAGCAGGGGGAAAAATTTCTGCTCGGTTTGTTTGGTGGTTAGGGCTTGTTCTAAGTCCGCCTAGCTAGCTACCACCATCTTATCTAAGTCTGTCGCCAAAACAACAATGTTACCAGCATTTGTGTTTTGTTTCGGCAGTTAGAGGTAAGACAGCCAGTTCCTCTGTGGTTGAGGATTCCGGGTGAAGTTCGCTTCCATCTTCGGCCTTAACATCACTTACCATCAGGTGAGATGAAGGGCAAGAGCTTCCACGTAGTATGTAAAAAAAAAGTCAAAATCTTTCATATACAGATTTTGTCTTAGAAAGGGAGCGCAGGGCATTGGATGTGAGGGGAAATATGGTGGCTCGAAGGTTTGCTGGTGGCTCAGTACCAGTAAAAACGACTCTATTCAAGGCTTACTGCGAAACATTTTACACCAGCAGCCTTTGGGCTAATCATACCCAAAAAGCAAACAATGCCCTGCGAATACAATATAATAATACCTTTAGGGTGCTGTTGAGGCTTCCACCCTATTGTAGTGCGTCAGGTGTGTTCGCCGATGCGTACACTGACGACTATTTCGCAATAATGCGTAAGAAGGTGGCGTCGATGACACGCTGAGTGGGAGGAAGCACCAACAGTATCTTGAGGGTGTTTGCTGAAAGGCTGGATGGGGCCTACCATAGGTAGGTTATCAAGCTTTTTTTCTGTAAAGTATATTCTAATATAGTTTGTAACATAATTTAGACACTAACACAATGTGGGCCTATGTAGTCAGTAAATATAATAATTTTTAAGACATTAATTTTATGATAAGTTTAACTCGCTCACTGACATTTTATTTGTAAAACATATATCAATATTTGTAAATGGGTCGTTTTCAAAATTAATGTACATTTCTATTGTGTTTCTTTTGTGTTATGGTGACACAAAAATAATACAAATGAAGACTAGGCAGAGTCACAACGAAGTAATCAAATTCTGTTCTAGTACTTCCTTCCATTTTTCTGGATTATTTGATTTTAAACGCTCTCGGTAACGTCTTTGCCGTTCAGCAGGCGTTAACGGCATCTTTCCTAAAACGGAAAATGGACTTACTATTCACATAAATGAATATACTGTAAACAAGCCCTAATCATTCCATTGTGTAACGTGACACAAAAATAATAACACAATGGTTACACAAATGAACAAAATGAACGTGTCCCTAACCTACAAATAATAATATTCTTGTAATTTCACTCTCGAATTACTCGTGAAACATGCATTCGACTATCATTTACCACCAACTACACTGACATGCTGCACTGTAAAGTATAGTTCTTACCGAATTCACGTAATTTGGCACTTTAAAACAGATTCTTAGTGTCTTTTTTACGACGCGCACGAAATGAAACCATCAGTTTCAAAACAAAATGGCGTGGCTGGAAGAAACAAGCACCCTCTCGTTGTAACTATTTTGACGCATAGATTTGCCATACTAAATTTTGAATTTACTTCTATTAGTATAAAATATCAACGTTACAAGAAAGAATAACACAAAGGAATGGAATATGAGACACGTGTTTATGGGCAAATAAATAAATGGTTTAATATAATTACATAATTTTATAGTATATTCCTTATAACTTACCCGTTCACCTGACAAAACATTGTTGAACCAGGCTACATAATGCGAGCACTATTTATTATTAGCTGCATTTTTTTAAAACGCGCGACTGTGGACATTGCACTTTTGTATGGGAAACAAATTACAACAGGAATTCAATTTAGTTTTTTAAAGCAATAGAACCAACTTCCATAGAGCAAACATTTCTATGTTTGCTATTTTATTACTAACTAGCTGACCCGACAGACTTCGTTCTGTCAAAAGCTATAGTATAAACTCCACTACTCTACCCTACCCTACCCTACCTACCCTACCTACCTACCTACCTACCTACCTACCTACCTACCTACCTACCTACCTACCTACCTACCTACCTACCTACCTAACTACCTACCCTACCCTACCCTACCCCACCCTACCCTACCCTACCCTACCCTACCTACCTTCCTACCTACCTACCTACCTACCCTACCCTACGCTACCCTAATTTTTCGTAAAAACCATTAAAAAAAAAAACTTAAAAACCATCCTTGGACACATAAAAAAAAAAGAATTGGTTAAATTGGTCCAGGCGTTGTTGAGTTATGCGCTTACCAACACATTTTGCGATTCATTTTTATATTATAGATTAGTCTGAATGTTGATTTAAATGTTTACATTTCGAACTGTATTTAATTTAATTTTACCAATAAGTTTCATGGACACATAATCACAACAAAATGTACATACATTTTGAAAACGACCCAAATATGTGAGGAGCTCATGGCTAAGTAATAACAGCCCCACGGGTCGATCCGTCAGGTTAAGCTACGCTTGCCGGGGTTGGTCCGTGGATGGGTGACCATCTTTACATACCGAGACTCCTCTGTGCCTCGGAAAGCACGTTAAGCCGTTGGTCTCGGCTGTCATTCGTGGATCTTTGACAGTCGTTACGGGTTGTCAGAAGCCCAAAAGTCTGTCAGTCAGTCTTACCAAGGGGTATCGTGTTACCCAGTTACTGGCTTGCGGAGGTCAGATAGGCAGTTGCTATGTAAAATACTGGTATTCAGCTGCATCCGGTTAGACTCGAAGCCGACCCCAACATAGTTGGGAAAAGGCTAGGCAGATTGATTTGTAAATATGTGAGCACCTTGTAGATACACACATGGTTAATTTATCCGTCAATGCTTAATTTTTTATTGTTATTACCTGTTGTGGTATAGTAATTTTATTCTAGGTACATCGTCTTCACATGTAATGATATAATTGATGTATACAAACTATTGTAAAACGGTTTAAAAGAGTAACGGGGGAGTTTCTTGCCCATTCTTCTCCATGCGAAACTACCTTTTGGAAGCGGAAACTAGAATCAATCTTATTTCCGTGTAAATGTTGACGTTCAAAAGTGCAATTTATATGCCTATTTGAAATAAATGCTTTGACTTTGAATAAAAGATTTTTTGTTTTATATCTTTTGCATTATAAGTGATTGAGGTTTGTAAAAACGAGACCAAAAAACAATTGTAATAATGAGTAGTTGCTTCCTTGAATGAGGTACAAAGGTCACATAAATCACAACGAAAATCACACTACTGTATCCGCTTAATTACGCGTCCATTCCAACAAGAAACAAATTAATACTCCTATGAATAATATCGTTAACTACAACACAATAATCTATTAACATCAACACGAGATGCCGAAATGCCAACACAATGCGGTATTAATTGCCAGCTACGGTATGTGCTACGGCGTAGCGGTCCGTAGCGACTACGGCGCCGTAAATTCTACAAATATTACGCTACAGTTCATTGAACTGCTACTGTGGTACTATGTTATGAAACAATAATGTATAGATAGAGATGTTAAACTACGTACATTATTTTGCACGAGAAGACTCGATGCCAATACTATTTGTCTCGTAAAAAGAGTGGCAGTTTTACAAAGTTTCAAGATTTGGCCATTGATGTTCAATGTGAACTAGGGCCTTACTCCCAACAGCATCGAGTTCTGAATCAATCGAATTGGATTCGAATTAAATGCCGATCCATACTCTTGAATCCGACACTAACGCATGATCGTGCGGTGGTTCGAAGCGAAACTAACTTCGATCGAAAGATTCGTGAGGATCGAAAAGTTCGTACTCCGCACGCCATTTGATATCTGATAGATATCGAATTGTTGGATCAAAACTAAACGTCAAATTATACGATATCAAAGAAGCTACTATATTCAGATCGAGTCAGATAACTACCTAAAAGACATAGAGCACTTGACGATGACGTAATCCACCGGATACGCATAAAACGACGCTGATAATACTCGAACCTATGTCGATCTTGGTTTACGATGCGAATTGGTTCGGGAGTAAGGTTTTAAATCGAGTTTGGATCGAAACAAGTTCGAATCCGAAACAAAATCAAACTGAATCGTTTTCGGGAATGAACCTCAATGGATTTGACTTGACACAAAAATTATATTTTAGTCAAAACCAAAAGCGTATTATATATTAAGATACATAACACACCTTTGGTTAGTCACATAATAGTAAGCTATTTAATTAAATACCTAAGTATATTTATGACTATTTTATGTATTAATGTTTCCAATAAATAAGGTCATTAGACCTTCCTTACGAAGACTGCCGTTTCCAGTTATTACATAACCAGCCACAATATGTTATTAAACCAGAACCAAGTCTGAATGCATCTTATCTAATGATTCCCCAAACGCTCTCGTTAAAGTTGCACCATTGTTTGCCAAACTTCGAGCTGTAAGTAATTGTATGGTAACAACTGTACATATAACAGATAGGCAAACTTGCTGCTGAACAAAAGCGTTGAAAGACGCCACTGGCCGTGCCTGAGTTCCCGGAAACGATTACACCACCCTCAGTCTTCCTGCGAGTGTTGTAAGAGGTCTGGACTTTGGTTCCTACACGTTTAACTATGGAAATTGGCTGCGGCCTTAAGGTACTAAGGTATCGCACTCACATGCATGTTGTTTCAGAGACCTGACCAAGCTCGGCTGCCCCATATCAAAACCCAGTAAGTGCTAACCAAATTTTTCCATGAGAGCGCAAAAACCTAAAAATATACCTATAATAGTGCAGCAAGCCCATCTGACCCGGTGACGGTGGCGCTGTCGATGAACAAAAAATGACAGATATTGGTGCCGATTCCCTTGTTCACAAACTAAACTAAATTTAATTTCAGTGCATATTTTTCTTTCTATTTCATTAGGAAAAGGACAGAAGATAAATTTTAGTTTAGTCCTGTCAAATTAATCAGCGCCTGTCACTACTCCATACAAGTTTAGACGTGATTAAAAACTTACCTACTAAAATTACGTCAAAATACGTCAAGTGCTGATTAATTTGACAGGACTAAACTAAAATGTATCTTCTGTCCTTTTCTTAATGAAATAGAAAGAAAAAGATGCACTGAACTTAAATTTAGTTTAGTTTGTGAACAAGGGAATCGGCACCATTATCAATTTTAATAGTGATTTCGTTAGTTCCTATTAACCTTTGTTCTCACTAGTATGATTCATTAGTTCGATCGTCGAACTAATGAATCGAAGCACTGTACTTAATTTGTTTCCAAGCAATAATAAGACTTATATCGCTTCACGGGGGCGGGGCTCCTACTTCTGGATGGTTTAAACAAAAATAACAACGAAGGGTAAACAAAGGTAAACATGACTCAAAGTGACTTTTTTTAAACATTGCCCCACACTAGGAATTTCTCCTGTATCGTGGGTGCACAAACATTAAACTCACATACATAAACAGCCAGAGCCGGAACAAGTACTTGAAGTAGTGTTGTTGTTGTGTGTGTGTATTATCTTTTTTATTGGTTTTCATAATTAGTACATGTATAGACTTACCAGTTTTAGCGGTTTTATTAAAATATCCGTTATTGCTTAGAATTTCACGCAGGTGTTTTTACAATTTAATGGGACTTACTATGAAAGTAAAGATGATTTTTTTTTCTCCCGTCCTAGATTTTGATATGCGGCACCCGACTGCCTGTAGCGAATGATATTCTTGCAGCTAAATGATTTTAAAATATTTACAGGTAGGTACCTAATGCATCCCTAGTAGCATTTTTATTGGCATTTAGTTGGGCCACTTACCTCTATAAGTGGCCCAACTAAATGCCAACAAAAAATGCTACTAGGGATAATATTTTCAAAGCACCAAATGAGCTTCTTTATCTCTCATTTCGGCACGATTTACATGAAACTAAAGAAGTAGGGTAATTACGTACCACACTTACAATGGGTTTCATTTGGACTGTACAACAACAACATTCATTGCGTTATTTACATTGTTGAGCCGACAAATGTTTCGAAAATATGAAGCAATGGATTAGCAATATCCTTCAAGATCATTCAGATTGTGATTTATAGTATGTTACGTAATTAGGGTGCTAACCATGGTAAAAATATAGCTATCAGTCAGCAAGTTGGTAGCAGAACTGTCAAGGGGCGCCTGATATCGCCACTCGTTAAGACAATCACATATGACACGATTTCAATTTTTCTTTTAATTTTGATTTTCAAAAGTGCCTAATTGCCTAATGAAATATACGATTCGACTTTGGACCCTGAACCAATTGTCGATTCTCCGCTGCCAACAAAGAGGCTTCATATAAAAGAAGAAGAAAGTAAAATAGGTTTATTTGTCACAGAAACACGTGCATACACAAAGATAATTAACTAAAGTAGGTAGGTAAACAAAAAAATAGAACAAAATAGATCTACATTATAATCACGAGCAAATAATCGAAATAGTCGACAGCTGCACGTCATGACTGTGACAAGAAGGCTTCCACTCAGCATAATGTTTTACTATGAGGGACCCACAGCACAGCGCTGATTTTCCGTGGTCACCCGAATAAGACGTACGAAAACCAAGCCAGGTTTAATGAATTGTACATAAATAGGTAAAAAAATAAAATAAACAGTACTTAGATTATAATCCAACCAATTAGGTACATATATGAAAAAACGCGCGCGTGCATAAATAAATAAAATAGGTACCCAAAAATTAATATTATACAAGAATCCAGTGTTTTACCTCGCTCCCACTAAGCCTCCACGTCGCCTGCCACCCTGCGAAGATCGTCGCTCCGCCTAGCCTGAAGGCGTCCTTCCTCTTTTTGGCTGTTCTTGGTGTCAGCGGTATTTGTGCTGGTGTGTAGCACTACTCAGCAATCCCGATCGACTCCCTGTCTTTTAGTGGACCGTATGATGGTTTGATTACCAGCCACCCTGCGAAGATCGTCGCTCCGCCTAGCCTGAGGTTGTCCTAACTCTTTTTGGCTGTTTGAGGTGTCAGCGGTATTTGTGCTGGTGTGTAGCACTACTCAGCAATCTCGCTCGACTCCCTTTCTTTTAGTGGACTGTATGATGGTTGTTTGATTACCAGCCACCCTGCGAAGATCGTCGCTCCGCCTAGCCTGAAGGCGCCCTACCTCTTTTTGGCTGTTCGAGGTGTCGGCGGTATTTGTGCTGGTGTGTGGCAATACTCAGCAATCCCGCTCGACTCCCTTTCTTTTAGTGGACTGTATGATGTGTAAATATTATCTAAAATGTTGCAACTAACACTGGCGTTCTTATCACCATGTCAAATGAATCTGTCAAGCCTTTTCCCAACTATGTTGGGGTCAGCTTCCAGTCTAACCAGATGCAGCTGAATACCAGTATTTTACATGGAGCGACTGCCTATCTGACCTCCACAACCCAGTAACTGGGTAATGCGATACCCCTTGGTAAGACTGGTTGTCAGACTTTCGGGCTTCTGACGACCCGTAACTACTGTCAAAGATACACGAATGACAGCCGGGACCAACGGCTTAACGTGCTTTCCGAGGCACGGAGGAGCCTCAGCATGTAAAGATGGTCACCCATCCACGGACCAACCCCGGCAAGCGCAGCTTAACCTGATGTATCGACCGGCGCGGCTGTTATAATAGCCGCACGGGTTCATATCATCATGTATGTACATATTAATCAAGCAAATTTCTCCGGACAAAGATGACACAACCTTCACCCATCAAGATAACCCAATAACTGGAACAATCAGTTCTACTTTAATAGACATCAAGTGCGATAATTCGTGCACAATTGAAAACGTCGCCGACAGACATCCGCTAATCATGCGGAAGGAGGGTACACGACGTTTAAACTAAATTTATAGCAATGAAATGAATCGCACTGGAACGGCGAGCAGAATCTACGAAATATACCTACTTCATTAATAAATTGGCGAACCAAGTGACAGCTGTTCTCTTCATCATTGGTTTGCTAGGAAGTATTTTTGGTGAATTTCATGTTGAATATTTTATTGAGTTGTGGAAATACAAGTGCTTATTAATCAAAAAACAAAAATTCTAACGCAAACAGTAAAAACATAAATAAGTACTTTCTAAGTCCTCCGGGACTACCGTACCACTAAGTTCAAGCCTAGGCAAAAAGCAAATAGCACAGCAAACAAACGCCTTTACCTTTCGATGAAGTGTCTACCAATCTCCATGCAGATTATCACACTACTACACAACACAACAACACACCCACATACATACAACACAACAATACACAACACACATAAAACTAATTAGGTACCTAATGTTGTATTGTGTATTTTTGGGAAACAATAAACAAACCAACACCATTACTGAGACTACAGTCCAAAGAATCATCATTGTACACAGGTACCTATGTGGGACAAAAATAACTATCTACAGTATTTTTATATCACACTCTTAAATTAGACCACACCTTTCTGATACATGCTGTATAAATAGTATTCACCTACAGTAGCAGCTATGTAGGTATTCATGTCACATTTTTGTTTACTGGTTACTGGATACCTAAATCCGTATTGCTTTACAATGATTAAAGGCAGATAAATCCACTTTATAAGATACGCGGTCTGACCAGCAACGTTGTCATCCTCTAGAGAATAGCTACCACAAAATATAGAGCAACATTTTGGCAAAAGCGACTCGAGATACGTCGGCATCGCAGCTTCAAATCTCCTGAAAATTATTCATGGCACAACGTCGTACTGATGTTATTTAACTTAGATTTCACAGTTACACGAATTTCCTGGTTTATTTTAGTCCCTATGAGATAGACGGTTATAAAGACACTTCTACTTTCACACCACTCTCAAGTACGCCTTTGAGCTTTTCATTTGTTTGAACTTTTCTTTAGAAGTAAAAACGTTTTTGGTGGTCTGATATTTAAAAACCGGCCAAGTGCGTGTTGGACCACGCACAATGAAGGGTTCCTTAGTTGGGATGAATTTATCCCAAGAACAAAAAATATCATCACCACTTTACGTGTAGTCCCCTATACGTAAAATGGTGATGATACTGCATGGTATGCCGAAAAAATAGTAAAATATAATCTTGAAATATATAATATATAGGTTGTAACTATTCAAACACGAAATATTTTAAGAGATACACCTATGTTTATTTTTTTTTTTTTAATCTGTGTATACTTTAAAAAAAATTACTAATTTAAAATTACTTGATATGATGATTAATTATAAAAATTCACCGCGCCCGTGCCGCCACCGGTACCGTCGCGGCGTCGTCGCGTCCGGGCGGGTCTTTCATAGAATAAGTAGGTAAATGAAGGTTTTTGCAAAATGTCCCAAGCAATTTTAAAATTATAATAATTACGTAAAAATATAGATTTAAAAAAATTCGTTGCTATAGCTTTTTTACCACCTATAAATATTTCTCTTAAAATATTTCGTGTATGAATAGATACACCTTATATATTTTAAGGGTATAACCCTGAGTTAAGCCACGGACGGACAGACAGACAACTGGACATGGTGAAACCATATGAGTTCCTTGTTGACGACGGAACCCTAAAAAGATTTTGATGAAAGTAAAAATTATACATACCTATCTACTTAAGATCGGAAAATAATTAAGGATTTTTAACTTTCCAATATAAATTCTAGTGGACTCGTGACTAAACAACAGCTGTTTGGATTGATCAATTTATGAGGTTAATCTGTCCTTCCTGGGGTCAGTCAATAGAGTAGGTAGACATTGCATATTTCCACATTTAACGGTGGAGTCCTCCGTGCATCACATATTTTTATAAAACCATGAAAGTTTTTAAACTGTCATGGTCACTAACATTACAGACTTCAGTTTATCCGTTATCATGGTGCTTGCAACAGCGCCGAAATATCGTGAACCGAAACAAAAAGTAAACATGGTAAATACCCCGTTTCAAGTGTTAAAAAATAGTAAAACCATGAAAGTCTAACAGCCTGGGCCTCAAGTCTGCTATTACAATAGTGTCAGAATGGTCGCTTCATTGTGAGTTTTTGACAGATTTGCCATACAAACACTGTCAAATACAATGGCGAGACCATTCTGACACTATTGTAATAGCAGACTTGAGGCCCTGGTAATCTGTGTGACAGGTTTTCCTAGTGCAGATACCAGTCTCCCACAAAGAATTTATCAGATGTTGTTATAATCTTCCTTATTTTTAAGGCACCTTTGTGGAAGAGAAATAAAATGTTTATTATTATTATATTATATAACAATAACTATCAATAAATATCGGTAGGTATTGTATTATATAGCAATTGGGTTGTGAGTGAAGGTCGGATGGCAGTCTCCATCTGATATATTTAGATATACCTATTCGTCGCATCTGGCTACACTGGAAGCCGAAATGGGGTAGTTGGGAAAATATGGCTGATTCTTTAAGTTTTCCTTGTCTAAAATACGAGTAGGTACCGAGGTAAAATAGGTATGCTGAATTACCTAAGTACCTGCAAAACAAAACCCGCCAAGAGCTAGGCAAAGGTAAGAATTTATTTTTCGATATTTTCATGTTCTGGTCGAAATGAATATAAATCATTTATGGAATTATCGATACAACGAAACAGAATAGAATGACTATGCAACCACAGATAATATAATACTAACATTAACTGTGCAACTAATGGGGTTCAAGCTCACGTCTTTTCTGCCGTAAACTGGGATATTGCTTTTAAATTAAGTATTTTCTGACTGGATATTAGTGCGTTTATAAATTTTCCAGATCCTCCTCCTCCTTGGCTCGTTTACCCAATGCTGGTCGTGACCACGTCATGGTTTCAAGACCTATTTGATAGTGTTTTTTCCACCTGCACCTATTTTCAACATGTACAGTTTCTGAGGCTTCGATGTTTAACGAGGTGCGGATATGCTGTGACCAGCAGTGATAGCCCAGTGGTGTGACCGTCAGACTGTCAAGTCATAAGTCACGAGTTCGAACCCAAGGCTCTTCTACGTCCTGTATCTGTTCGCCCTGGGTTTTATTTGACCATTCTCCATTTTATTTATTTTTTCTTGACTTTCAAAAGTGCTTTTTATGTGCCTATTAAAAATAAATGATTTTACTTTGACTCGTTTAATGCTATTCACAAAAAGAAGAAGAAGAAGCGTATAGTACCCGCTCCTTCCTTTTGCTATTTTCCAGATAATTAGGTGTCCTAAGTTAATTCAATTTACTTTTAAACCAGATTCGAGACAAAGTTTTTCTGTAAAATGTAAAGCAATCATTCGTTTTATCTACTAAACACAGACATAGCTAATTTCTTTGTCAGCTTTCCAATAGAAAGGCGAGACAATAGCGCAGACACGACTATTCATACCGACGCTCACATGCCAGCATATATCGTGTCTTATTATTTAAAGAATAGGGTTGAAAATGTGGTGATGTGTGGGGTAAAGAAAGCTATTGTATAGATAGTAATAAGCCGAGTATTGAAGTAGGCTGCGAGGGCTCTCCGCCGAGCACTGCCCCTGCTCAGCCCCTCGACCTAATGAAACGTAGACTTCATCGGAACAACACGATTCTCCTACACTTTGTCGCCTAGACGAGAAAAACGACAGTCCATTTTGAAGATGTGTTTTTATTTTACGAATAGTTGAAGCGGAACTGATTATATTATTTGGTTACTTACATACATTACCAACAGCATAGATTTAGCTTTTACACTTTTATCTTGGTGCTTGTATAGAGAAAATTGTTTTTTTTTTTTTTTGAGCCTAAGTATTTAGCTAAGCAAGCTATTGGGCAGTAGCGACTCCACGGACCTTCTCCCAGGAGAAGTCATGTTCCTCATCTCTGGCTTGCCTTTTTGGCCGGCTGGAGTGGACACTGATGAGGAACTGCGCTCCCACCTCATTCTTGCCTTTATTGGCCGGCATGAGTGGATATTCGCAAGAGCAAACGTGCTCAGAGGAGGAAGTATTCCAGTAAATGCTGGTAGCGATCTTAACCATCTTCCGGGCTCTGAGATTGTCCTGATAGCCGTAGAATACCTATCTACTCCTCAAGCACATCAGGATTTATGTTGTCCCCTTGTCGCTACGTCACTATGTGCTAGCAACCGTTTCCGGGGGCCAATTATTGAGTGTGCAAGTCACCCCCATTTTATCCGTGTGCAATAAAACATTGATCCGGCAGAGGCCATAGTCTTTCCATAAATTTAGATAGGTACCTAGTCTATTTTAATTAACCATCGAAACCCATAGTCCAATATCTTTGTTTTTTTTAGTTGTAGGACTATTGCAGGATATGTAAAACAAAGACCAGCCAACCAACCAACTGGGGGTTGTTCTTGGGTGCACTTGCATAGTGCGAACAGGGATAATCGTCGGTTGGTGCCTCATTTAATTGAAAGCACAAACTGGCCTCTGCGAATTGGCTTCGGCCCCTCGTACGCCTGTTAAAGGTCCATTATTATTGTGTTTTTGACATATCGCGGGATCCTGGGGACCCGCGATATGTCAAAAACACAATAATAATGTTCCCACTGCTGGGACACAGGCCTCCCTTCTTAGAGAAGGAGTGGACTGCTATACCACGCGAGCCGGGCAGTGCAGGTTGGTAAATGTCACATGTCTTCGAATTTTTGGTTCTAGGACATGCCGATTTCCTCACGTTTTTCTTCACCGTTTTGAGAGCAGTGGTGATGAAATTATTTACACAAAGTGAAGCACCTGTTTGGGTTCGAACTCACGACTTACAACTCGTAGGTAAGTCGAAGCCACTGGGCCACGACAGCTCTATACCGGATGACTTTTTTTACCGTCTCGAAAAAAATTGGGTATACTAGGTGAACGGAGTAGAAGCCTATGGCATAGCAAATTTTTTTTTTTTTTTTTCAGAAATAAAACTAAAATAAAAGATAAAAATATTGCAATTTGGGTGCGTATGATTTAAATTTAAATATTATTTATCGTATTTATTTATTGAATTATGTTTTTTGTTAAATTTCTGTGTTTATTGTTATAGTATGATAAGTTTACTTCAAATGTGTGGTATTTATCCATAGATCAATTTCTTTCTAGGTTAAAGAAAAAATAATAAAAACTATGCCATAGGCTTCTACTCCGTTCACCTAGTATACCCAAATTTTTACGAGACGGTAAAAAATGTCATCCGGTATATGTATGAACCTACACAAATCTTCTACACAATCCTTACTAATATTATAAATGTAAAAGTAACTCTGTTTGTCTGTCTGATTGTCTGTCTGTTTGTCTGTCTGTCTGTCTGTCTATCTGCCTGTCTGTCTATCTGTCTGTATGTTACGTTAATGCCTAAACCGCTGAACCGATCGTCATAAAATTTGGCAGAGATATAGCCTGGAATATGGAGGACATAGGCTACTTTTTTACGCGATAACCGACATCCACGCGGGCGAAGCCGCGGGAAAAGTTAGTAGGTTATAAACGAAATTAATTATTAATATATATACATAGATACATATCTAGTAGGTATTGCACTGTGCTGTTTTTGGGATTCAGACTTTTCAAAGAATAACTACAAAAATTGTATAATTTTAGCACCCCGCCTCGGATAGGATAATTTCCTTTTGACCATATGTATATAATATTTACTTCGTCGACATAGATAGTAAATAAAGTTTAATAATTAAGAGAACTTGGACTATAAGAGCGAGCACAGCGAGCTCAATAATTTTAGCACTAAACCTTGGATTGTTTTGGTTAGTTTTTCTTTTAACCATTCATGATAATAATAATAGTGATAATTTTAGCTCAATATTTTTCATGAGTTGAGGAAAGCTGCATAAACTTTGGACGCGTGAGGCCCCTCGCACCGCGCCATCTTTTTAGCTTTATATGTCATCCCGAAGTCCTCTCGCCGACTTAGGCTCTTAGGCCGGTGCATTGTTGGCTTAGCAGACCTCTGGGGCCGAATACGAACTAACGACACCACTTTGCACCTTAGACAGGTCAGTCACAGAAAACGTGCACGAACGAAACGAATGTTATTAAGCGTTATCGTAATAATATCCCAGTTTTTTATTTTACTTAAACCGTTTGAGGGTGGCACGTGCACCGATGCCCCACCCCTGGGTCCGCCCGTGGCTATGAGCATGACCTACCCGTCCTTGACGATTGTCGGGAAGGTATTTGTATGTACATCATCAGCAAATAATTGACGGATTTGAGCGATACCAAAACGCACGTAAAATCTGAAGCGCCGGCTGACGACCAGTACTATAAAATGGCAATATAAAAAATAAACACAGCATGTTTCTTCGTTGTTTTTAATGCATGACAGAATGACAGATCTTACTACAGATGATCATGAACGCTATGACAGCTACCAATGGGTCGTATTATTATGAAACAAGTCAACTAGCATTGTAAACACATTTTAGAAAACCTTATAGTAAAGTTGGAAATCATACAAGTCAACTATAGCGTTGCGCGACGGGTATACATTTACGAATTACTGTTGCTATTTGAGAGAAAAAAAAAAGTGTTATTTGTAAGATAAGTAGGTAGTCCTTAATATAAAAGACGAACTTTCATTAGGGCGCTGCCCGAATCGAACTCATTATTATATCATCGCGTTCATCCCGCACGTGCTGGCAACGACGCATTTCTAGAGGTTTTTCGTGATTATTAAATTTGAATGATGAACGCAGGATGAACGCTCTAAAATATTAGCCATGGTGACGTAGTCGATAGACTTCGGTAGCACTTGTGTCGTTGTCTATTTGATAGATGGAAACCCGATTTATACAAGACTAGCTTCTGCCCACGACTTCGTCCGCGTGAAATTTCTTGTTCCCGCGACCCATTGCGTTTTTTAAGACTTTTTTCTTTTGACTCGGCTCCTAATGGTCACAGCGTGATGTTAAATAGCCTATAACCTTCCTCAACAATTAGGATAGAATTTAAAAAAAAATCCATAGTTTACCCCCGACATACACACTTAAAACCAAATTTTACCTCTTTATAATATTAGCATAGATTTCTACACACCTAGCACATAGCACGTGTTTTGCGACGTCTTTTTCTCTTCATACAAAGTATAGAAACATTTGAGACAAACACAACCAGTTCGAAAGTGAACCATAAACACAACAGTAGTTCGTACTTGCACCCACATAAATGTATGTAACAGTTGCCTTACATATAACAGAATACAGTTAGTACCTAATTATTTATGAATTTATTATGATTCGTAATCTAGCGTTTTGCATAGACAGTGTAGAAATACTATGTCCCTGATTCATAACATTGTACAGGGTGTAAAAAGACCCATCACATAACCGTTACTTACGCATTCTGTACATCAAACTAAGCAGCATTGAGTAAAAATTATTGTTGGGAAACGACTTTTATTTTTGCTGTGAAAATCTCTGTTTACTGCAGCCCGCAATGTAACGCAATCAAAACCAACCATTGTGCATTCAACGGTACAAACATTGTAGGGTTATTTAAAGTTAATTTATAACATTAAAAACTTGTTTTCGTGAAAAGAAGTTGGAACTTTGACCTTCAATATCTCCGTAACCAGAAGGTTCCCAAGTATGGTCCAATACAAAAAAAAAAAAAAACACAATGACGGGGAGTATAAGTAACTCTTGGCTTCGTTGAGCGTCTTTTTACACTCGTTATAAATATAATTTGAAAATAAAACTCAGTCTCATAGTGCAAGACTAGGATATAACACTCTACAACACATCGTAATGTCTTGCAAAACCAATAATAATAATAAGTGGAATTAATTGTAAAATATATTAAAACATTCAATAAATTAAAAAAATGTAAAAATTACTCACTTGGGGTACAATTAAATACGTCATAAGAAAAGTTGCCTGCAGACAACCCAAACTGACGCCCAAGTAGGTAGCCGATGAATAGACAAGTTGTGCTAGTGTTCAAGTGTCAATCTGTTGAAAGCCACACGGATGGGCTTTATCGATCGGGCGTCAAGTTGGGCCGTCTGAAAATAGCTTAAAGCCTCGTATTCATGATAAACAAAATTTGCGCGACATTGTTGCCATAACAAGTTTTTATGTTGCGAAACATGTAGATCCAACTTCGAGAAAGAGATCACTAGTCGAATCCGACCCGGCTGGGCAGCATTCGGGAAGCTACGCAATATCTTCTCGTCCCACATCCCGCAGTGTCTTAAGACGCAAGTCTTTGACCTATGGCACTGAAACGTGGTCGCTCACAACGGGTCTTATTAGAAGGCTAAAAGTCACCCAAAGGGCAATGGAGAGGGCTAAGCTTGTAGTTTCCCTATGTGATCGAATCAGAAATGAAGAGATCCGCAGGAGAACCAAGGTAACCGACACAGCTCGAAGAATTGCCAAACATAAGTGTCAATGGGCAGTGCACATTGCTCGCAGAACAGATGGCCGGTGGGGCCGAAAGGTTCTGGAGTGGTGGCCGCATACCGTAAGACGTAGCATTAGAATGCCTCCCACAAGGTGGACCAATGACCTTGTGAAGGCTGCAGGAATCCGCTGGATCCGGGAAGCACAGAAGCGGTCGAAGTGGCGGTGCTTGGGGGAGGGCTATGTCCAGCAGTGGACGTCTTTCGGCTGAAATCATGATGATGATGTTGCAGCAATAATTATGTACAATTTTTGTGGACCATGAACACGGCTACAGTCGTAAAACAAATAACAATACAGTAGACAATATTACTTCTATACAGTCTACTCGATGCGTCGGCTTTATGCGCCCGCAGTGGAAGTTTAATATTAGTATGAAGGAATGTCACCAGTAGAAATTCTAAGAGATTATAAGATTAGTATCTTAGCGTTATAATTTATAATACGGATCTGGAAACTGTATAGCCCAGAGATTCCTGTTAGTTCCTAAATAAGTTAAAATCATGGTAACTATGTTATATGAGTTGTCTTTTATAGAACTTACCTTGATATCAGAACATTGCGTCTTTAAAGTAAACAACTTTACGGATTATTCAGTTTTTTTTTTTTCACACATCCGTAAAGTCGACAACTTTCCCTCCCCCCCCAGCTTAAAACCTAACATTTGATAATATAAACAACAAATACAATTCATTTAGTAAATACATTCGTTTTTCAAGTTACAGTAAGTGTTCGTTTAGTAATTTAGTGAAATACAAATTAGTGTTATAGTACTTATTTATAAAAAATCGAGTAAGCATATTTTAAGTATTTTTTTTAAGAATGTAACTTAATCACGATTAGGGAATGTTAATGAGATTATACAAAGTAAACAATCTTGAGGTACGTTTTCTGAGATTATAAATATTTGTACCTAATAATGCAGTACATAAATGAGTACTTAAATAAAAATTGGAGGCACCTCCAATAACAACACAGGCTGTACGATTCGATATCAAAATAAATAATATTAATATGTTAGATATCACCTCGCATATTGCCTTCTTATTAGTTACATATATGTGACTACACAATATACATCATATATTATTGAAACCTTACCTTTAACTTACTTGAGATAAACGCTACAAATATTAAAGCAAATGTAATCGTCTACATTCTGGGAATGTACCATTTATAAAACAGTATACCTATTTATTTACAACTGAAATTATAAAAATACATTATGATCAATTCAAACGATAATTAAATTTTTCTACACTACATTAAGCTACAAGGTCAAACAAAACAAAAATTCAATAATTGATATCTTTGGAAGAACAATGACAGCCACATACAAGCGAAGCAAGACGCCTGCAAAAACCAAGCGACCACGTGGCGACCACGTGGTGACCACGTGGCGACCACGTGGCAACCACGCGGCGTACACGTGTATAACGTGGGTGACTCAGCATTATACATACAGAGAACTATGGCCACTATGTCCAGCAATGTATTGTCCATTATGCTTTGAACTCTTTGGCAATATTAGTTTACAGAAACAACAAATATTACTGAATTTATATTTTGGTGTTATTAGGAAGGAGAAAGTCCTTTAGTTTACTGGCTGCCCCAGTACTACCAATACTTAAGTTTTACTGAACAAACGTTTATAAGATAAAAGGTGCTTTACATGTAATCATCACTGACTTCCACTGGAAAATAGTTCTATGAACTACATCAGTCACTAAATAAGTTTACAAAATATTACTATTGATACGGGTCAGATATGAAGGGATCATGATAAATTGTTAAACATCACAGATACGTCAGTTACAAGAGATTCGATGAGAACAGTTACAAATTATATTATGGTACTACTTTCATGTGTAAACACAATGTTCTAGGATTGGGTGTAGTAATAGTTACAATTACAATAGATATTCCAAAGAATCCTACAGCTGACTCACATTACAAATTGAAGTTTACATGCATTTTCACGCTCTTCGCAATATTTGTTAGTGTGAAAATGTACATAAAAACTCGTAGCAAAATTGATGCCACGTGCCGGTAACAACCGGTTTCAAATCTATCCAACACGACCACAGATCTAGTACAATAATGGATCGCGATCTAAAAAGAGCGCGAAAACAGTCCTAAAGGAATCATGTCGTTAGTTAGGCCGGGTAGTCGCTGTGCGCTGGGGCGGCGCCACTGTCGGCGGCGAGGCCCGCGGGCTATAGCGGTGGCGCGGCCTCCGCGCCCGCCGGCAGCGCGTGCACGCGCGCGGACAGCAAGTTGTGCAGGATGAACACGGCCGGCTTGGGGCTGCCTTCCATGTCCAACTCCTGGAGTTATCAAAGATCTATCAGAGAACTAGATTGCGGTCGATCGATTTTGATCCTTTCAGCCGTCATTATTAACATCCCAGTTCAATGGAGAACATAACCCACAAACTGCCGTGCGTTTTATGTTATCTCAAGGCCAATTCTCGTACTAATGAAAAGTTGGCCGTTACGGGACGCCCGGCAGATGTGTGTTAATATTAGAATTCATAATAATACCTATCGCGGGCGGCGGAAGAGCGCGCGCGCGGTGGCGCGGCCCAGCGAGCCCGCCGCCTCCCACTATCGGTTAAGCAATGTACTTACGACTGTATCGTCATCAGCGAAGTGCAGCCACAAGGCGGAGCGGTCGTCGTCGGCCGAGGCCCGCAGCGCGTGTAGCGGGCGGCGGTAGAGCGCGCGCGCGCCGGCGCGGCCCAGCGAGCCCGCCGCCTCCCACACGCACACGCCGCTCGCGCCCAGCGACAGGCGAGCGCATGCCCCGCGGAAACGACATCCTGGTAAAAAGCCCGGTTATCTTTTAAAGTGACGGCATGGGCACGTGAACATATTCGTAAGAAATTGACAGTTATCCCCGCGCTAATTTGCTGGATGCGTTTCCTCCTCTACGTATCGTTATTTCTCCTGACAAAATTTATTATGTTTATATGTATGTACTAGCTTCTGCCCGCGACTTCGTTCGCGTGGAAGTCGTAACACGACACAATATACTAAAATAACAGCCACATTTTAATAAAACTTCCTTGAATACAACGATTGTAGTTTTGGCCACAGCAGTCAAAATATACAGAGTCAGGACTGGTTACGCGAGAGCAAGCAAAGGGGTTTGGTTTCCGCACTTTGTCCTTCAGGTCGACCATTGTACATGGGCCAAGGCGGCCATCAGTGGTTATTCCAATCAGCCCACCTCCCTCTAGGAGATAATTACGTCTCCCGGTCTGTTTAGAACATCTGTGAAAGATCTGGGTGCCCCGAGGGTTTCCTAATCTGGGTGACGCCTCTGCATTCAAAGAGCACATGCAAGACGGTTTCCTCAGCCTCCATGCAAGTCCTGCACAGGGGATTGTCCGATATTGTGTGGAAGTGTTGGTTTAGCTAGCAGTGTCCTGTGATGGTCCCCGTCACCAGGCGCAGGCCGGTCCTGTCCAGAAGTAATAACCGCCTGGTTAGCCTACCATCTAAGAATGGCATAGCCTGCCTGGACCTGGACTGTCTGCAGGCAAACGTCATCTCAAACTATTCCAAATTTCAATTTGATAGCTTTAGTAGTTCTTGTGATATCTAGCTGGGACAGACAGACTGAGTTGTACCATAAGGGTTTCTTTTTACCATTTTGGTACAGAACCCTAAAAAGAAGCACAAAAAATATCAATTCTTTGAAATCGAAATCAGGTTTGCATTGCTTTGTTGAAAGTTGATTGAAATAGCGTAATATTTCAATCAACTTTCAACAAAGCACTTCGCTGGGTTGATAGTCAATTATGACATATTAATGTCATAATTGACTATCAACCCAGCGAAGTAGTAATGGAATAATTTCGACTGTTGTCATCTCAGTATCATTCTTAAGAACTGTATGGGAATTTTTTTTTTTCGATTTCTGACTTTTCTAGTACTCAAACTTCAGTTGGTCCTATAAAGTTTTTTGATCCTCGTAAGAAACAGGATCGATTGGCACCAAAAAAACTTTTTTGTGAACATTGCCCATTTTCTTGCAGACTGTAATTTTTTTTTCAAAATCTGTGAATGCAGATCAATTTTTTTCTAAAAGTCAAGGATAGTCTCTTAAGACAATTTTCTTGTAGCGACCACGGTTAAGGTACCTGCCCTTATGGACCCATCTCAAAACATAATGCAATACTGCTCATCCCCCATAGCAAATAGCGTGATAATTTATACGTAGTAATTTGACCAGACCTATAGGGAATATCTATGCAAAATTTGAACAAAATCGGTCCGGTAGTTTTTGCGTTTACTTGGAACATACATTCAGACAAACAGACAAAAATTCTAAAAACTATATTTTCGGCATCAGAATCGTTCCCAGACCTCGTGGCACTTACTTTTTTTCAAAAATATTCAATGTACAATTTTGACTTCGCTACGATTTTATTATATGTATAGATATTATATTCTAGACCTCCACCGAAGACATCCCTGACGTCAGCTTGTACGGGATTGGGATGGCCCTGAAGCAGCTCAAAAACAACAATGCTCGAGGACCTCAGTAGAGCTTCCGAAAGAGTGGGTCTTAGAATAAACATGAACAAGACAAAGGTCATGTCAAATTCCCATGTAACACCCACACTCATGAATATTGGAGACGCTACACTCGAAGTTCTGGACGAGTATGTTTACTGATGCTGCGACATTTAAAAAGTGTCGCAGCGCTGGTATTCTGATAGGGCCCAATATCAACAAACTATAACTATATCATCATAAACAACAACTTTTGTTCTGTGACTTTTAATCATTCATCAGATTTTAATCTATCATTTTATTTCTGTTAGTGTTTTACCAATAACCCTGTATAATATAATTCACATAAAAATACGCAACCGATTCATACCTTTGTACTAGTTGTTTATTATTTTTATTTATTTTTTACATCGTCGCTTGTTTCACTTGTTGTTGTCTTATAATAAATAGAATAATTTAGTCCAACATAATGGCCAAGCCCTATCTCTTAAGATACAGGCCAGACCTAGTTTAAGGGATAGAGTTTAAAGTTATTGTACTCCTATGCTAACGTTGTAGTGAATTATGCAATAAATTTTATTATTATTATTTATTATATACTTAGATATATCTATACATATTAGGTAAATATTAAAATCGCTTATCAAAGATATAACGGAATGCGAAAGAACTACTTTTTATTTTGGCTCTGAAAAATCAAAGTTCTAATGTTTTAGAGATAATAATGTTAATAATAACCCCACCGCCGTATCTCTACTTTGACGTTGTGGTGAGGCTTGCGCGCTCCGAACTCTAGGTCTGTGCCGGTAGAGTTTACTTTGCTGGAACGGGTCTAGGGTGAGGAGTCAGACCAAGAGAGATACAGAAACCCGCAGGGCAGCATGTGGCGAGCTGATGGGCAGTAGCGACCCGACGGACCCTATCTCCCGGGAGAAGTCATGTTCCTCACCTCTCTCCTTTATTGGCAGGCTGGAGTAAACACTGACGGGGAACTGAGCTCCCACCTCATTCTTGCCTTTATTGGCCGGCTTGAGTGGAGATTCGCAAGAGCAAACGTGCTCGGAGGTAGGAAGTATTCCAGTAAGTGCTGGTAGGGATCTTGACCATCTTCCGGGCTTTGGGATTGTTATGATAGTCATGGAATACCTCTCCAATCCTCAAACACCTCAAGATATATTGCCCTCTTGTTGCTACGACACTAAGTGCTAGCGACGGTTTCCGGGGGCCCATTAATGACTGTACAATTCACCCCCTGCCATTTTATCCGTGTACAATAAAACATTATCAGGCAGGGGCCATAGTACTTCCATAGTTTTAGGTAACCAGTCCATTTTAACCACCCAAACCCATAGTCCAATATATTTGTTTCCATATCCTACAATAGTCCTACACAAACCAGGGGTTGTCCTTGGGTGCACTTACATAGTACGTACAGGGATAATCGTCGGTTGGTGCCTCATTTAATTAAAAGCGTCTAAAGGGCCTCTGCGAGTTGACTTCGGCCCCTCGTACGCCTTCCAAAGGCCCGGGACCCAAGGGTCCCGAGATTTTAAAGAAAAGATAATAATAATAAGCACCGATTATAATCCCACTGCAGGGCAAAGGCCTCTTCTCAAACAGAGAAGGTACATCATGCTTGCTCAAGACAGGTTGACGATTTGAACTATGAGTCCAAATTTCCTCACAATCTTTTCCTTCACCTACGTCAGTAATGTCCAAGATAAAGTCAGAAAGTGCTTAAGAATTGAAAAAGTGACATCGGGGCCTGCCCGGATGTGCCCTTTGAATGACTTACGGAAGGTGAACTCTGGCTGCGCGCGCACGGCATGGTGCGCGCCGTCGACCAGCGCGCCGGCCACGTTGGCCAGGTCGTGCGGCGTGTCGGCGCGCAGCGCACGCACGGCCAGGCCGGCCGGCGTGCCCGCGCGCACGCCCAGCGCCGCCGCGCCGCCGCCCGGCGCGCGCCGCCACCACGCCAGGCGCGTGGCCGCCAGCCCGAAGCACTCGCTGGGCGCGCACCACGCCTCGCCCGACCACGGGGCTGCTTCGTACAATCTGGGAAATTATACATATTTATTTCTGGAAATTGCTTCAATAAACCCTTTATACCATTTCCCCTCTAAAAAGCTTATTTTATATAAAACGGATTTATATCGAGGGCCATGAATCACTCGCTGCGCTCGTGATTCAATCATCATGAATCACTCCCTACGGTCGTGATTCAGTCGTTAGAATCCTTCACTTGTTCGCGATTCATCTGTGGCCCTCGCTTTAAATCCGTTCTTTATTTACTAATTGCATAATATACTATTATTCTTAATATTGTCGTTTGTTTGTTACAAAAGTTATTATTTTTCCACTGTGCAATCGGTATTTTGTTTTTGTTTTGGTTGTTTGTTTGTTGTCATTTGTCACAGTGTCGCAACACAGTGTAATTATACAATATACAGTGTATCTGGTCACCGGTGTCCAACCTGTTAAGGCGAACTGACGAAGCAATATGATCAATTTTACTAACAAATCCACCATAAGTCATTTTGCCCTAAGATACTGTTTTGAAATGGTGGCAATTTTTTGACTAAAGTGTCAAACTTTCATTGCTTAAATAAGAGGCTTTTGGCTACTTTGCATATTATGTGTATTTATTTTTTTAATTTTTGTTATGTGCGTTTTGTTTGTGCAGAATAAATAATTTTTCATTATTTTCTTTTTTAGAATAGTAATAGTCAGATAACACACAAGGTGACGCTGACGTTGATTTTCAGCTGCAACCCACGAGTGACATAATATGCTAGAATAATAAACACATAGGGCCTTACAAATAAACAAGGATGAAAGTTATCCTAGGAATAACTTCATATAACCATAGCATAACTTTATTCCGTGTTTATTTGTATTAGGGCTAGGTTTTAATTTTACATGTCAAAAATAAATTATGTTTTAAAACTAGATGAGATCTGTGATTCCTATTCAACTACTCTGAGAAGTAAGACCGAAACAACCTTAAAGGTCATAGTCTCAAAAGTCCAGACCTAATCTTGGTCAGGCCACATGTGGACCATGCAGAAAGAACATGAACAACCAGACATTTGAGTGTACCTGTCCAATCAGTGGTGAATAACAACCATTATTTTATTCAACAGTTCAGTCTCCTTTTACGAAAAATCTGATGACTTTCAAGACTTGTCTGCAAAATCTGAAAACAATGTAAAACAACCAATTTCATCATCATCATTTCAACCCAGAATCACACGCTGCAGGGCATATCCTTTCTTCACTGATTCATCTTTATGATTTTGTGAATCCCTGTAACCAGGTATTTCCTGCAATTCACGATGTCGTCGACCCAAAGCGTTTTCGGACGCTTCGCTCAGGTTTCTTTGACCAGACCTTTTCCATGGATTACAATGTTTCTCGGCGATGCTTACCTGATTTCTCTATCAGTGATCGCAACAAATGTAGGTTGCCAACCATCAGCCTCATCAGAACTGTCGGACCCGCCGGAAGCACTCATCTATGGAAACCAGAAATTGTTTGAAATTAGTTCAATCAACCATTTAGTACTGCAATTATACCATGCAACCTACTTAGAAAGTAGTTAAGTGGAAAGTGATAAAGAAGACCTTCGTCTCTCAAGGACACGCTATAGAGAAAACTGCTGTGCATTAATTCGATATTTTACTTTTAATAAATAATCTATAATATAAAAATGAATCGCAAAATGTGTTGGTAAGCGCATAACTCAACAACGCCTGGACCAATTTTATCAATTCTTTTTTTTTAATGTTCGTTGAAGTCCAAGGATGGTTTTTTGTGGTCGAGAAAAATTAGGGTAGGGTAGAGTAGAGTAGGGTAGGGTAGGTAGGTAGGTAGGTAGGATAGGGTAGGGTAGGGTAGGGTAGGGTAGGGTAGGTAGGTAGGTAGGGTAGGGTAGGGTAGGGTAGGGTAGGGTAGGTAGGTAGGTAGGTAGGTAGGTAGGTAGGTAGGTAGGTAGGTAGGTAGGTAGGTAGGTAGGTAGGTAGGTAGGTAGGTAGGTAGGTAGGGTAGGGTAGGGTAGGGTAGGTGGGTAGGTAGGTAGGTAGGTAGGTAGGTAGGTAGGGTAGGGTAGAGTAGTGGAGTTTATACTATAGCTTTTGACAGAACGAAGTCTGTCGGGTCAGCTAGTAATTAATAAAAATAAAGGCTATGAATTTGGACTTCAAAATTCAGTCTCACATGATCCTGTGGAGGTCGCCTCGCGAGCCAGCCAGCATATCGCACATCACCAAGCAGTGGCCGCAGTCGCGGACGAGCGCGCGCCAGGGCGGCGCGTGCGGCGCGTCGGACGGCCGCGTGCAACGCGCGGTGCCAGCCCGTCGCGCCCTGCGCACTGCCCGCGCGCAACGCTAAGGCGTGCACACCGTCGGGAGAGTAGATCTCGATCGTTCGCTCCTCTACAATATCAAAAAGGGAACTAATTTGTTTAGTCTTTCATCACAATCATCAACTTCTTATATTTATCTAAGTTTTAGCCTCCTACTAAAAGTTTTTAGTGAGGAAGTCTTCTTCTGTTGTACTGGCACAAGTTCTACAATAATAATTAAATCAAGCCATCACAGAATGGTACAGACACAGCCCTTCACTTCTTTTATTAATATATATGGACAATAGTGTGGGTTACATGTTTTATTTATTTTGGTTTATTAAGGATTTCTTTTATTAATTTTTTTAGCATGTAACTGTTTTTTGTCCTTAATGAATAAAATAAAAAATAATCATTGAAGATTTTCTACCTGGATCACGATGACGCAAATTTTTGGCGATGCATGCCATCAGCAGAGGCACGTAGCGCGTGTCAGCCCTGCGGCGTCGGGGTGAGGGGGGCGATGGGGGCACGTCTGCCATGAATCCACGCTGTAGCTCCCAACCAACCTCACTGATGATTGACGCCTTACGAAAGTATGGAGTCACCTCACGGAGATATTTGACTGTGGTTCAAAAAGTGTTTTGATTTTAAAGGGCTTCAGTGCGCCAAATCATAGCACAATTAATAGCATACAGCCTGCATGCTACCAATTGCACCATACTAGCACTCACAAATATTTTACTAATACTTTAACTAATATTATCCATCTAATCATATAGTTTAAGTTTAATAGGTGTAACTTACTAGTATAGGAATATTTGTCAAAACTCACAGACATGGAAAAACTACTAGAAATTTGAAAATTATGTCTCTAGCTACCTACTCTAATATAAGTCTCTTCCTTTACCTAAATAATAATGGTGTCCACTTTATCTACTTTAATATTTTTTGTTAATTTATTTAAACACAATATATCTTACATAATATTACCTATTGTTGTCTTCTTTTTAAATGTTTGATGTAAATTGATGGCCTGAAACACAGGTTTTTAATAAACCTAGATCAGGCAGATCTACATTACAGTTATAATAAAATGTTCCTCTATTGTAATTAATCTAAATCATAATTTTACTTTATACTTGAATAAAATGTATTTTATTTTATTTTTATTTCTATCTCTCCCTCAGAGCCTCTCATTTATTTCTTTCATATTTATAGTTTCAAGAAATTATAAACACTCTTGCATTCTTCAGACAACCGTTGGCTTAATCCTTCATATGCCAGAATGTGAATCCACACAAGACAGAATGGCTTTTTAATTGTTTCTGTAATTACCAGCATACAAGTGGTTACTAAAGAATTGATTTAACTGTTGCAATTTGAATTAAACATGACTTCTGAAATTCCTATGCTGACATTTCAACACCAACAAAATTGCGGACAACTACTAATATTAGATTGGCCATTCCTTGTGATTATTTTACAAGATACACTTTATTTTATCAATTTCAGTATTGTAACTATGCTGGTAAAATGCTGTTTTGTCATGTGATTGATTTGGAGGACATTATAGTTTAGTTCGGTTAACAATGAGTCTTCGGAATCTAGGTAAAATAAAACTTCTATTGTGCCTTGTTCAGTGTCCCCCAAAGTATTAATCAACAGAAAGAATCATCATTCCATTGGATTATTAATTGTCTGAGGTCTACAGATGGTGTCAAACAATTGAGAATTTTATTTCCTTCTGTCCTATCATGGCCTACAAATCATAAACTAATACTTTGTTTAATTGAGACATCTATAAAAATAAATAAAATTGTCAAAATAACAGATTGTTACTAAATTCATAATATTATTAAAGTTATATACAGTACTTATAACAAAATCATTTTTTTTTTTTGTCTGTCTGTGTTTGTACCGGCTAACTCCGAACCGGCTGAACTGATTTTAACTGGCAGATAGCTGATGTTAGGCTACTTTTGTTTTAGAATAAAGCCACGCGGGCAACGCCGCAGGCAGCAGCTAGTTAAAATATAAAACAGAAAAATCCATGTAATGTCAATATAACTAAAAATAAACATCAGTACAGGTGAATTCAAGCAGACAATGTAGCTAGCTAAACTTATTGAAATATTCAAATTAATATCTAGGCAACCATAATCCATTAAGGTATAATTTCCTAGCGATGATACAAATTACTCTAGCTCTATGAATCTATCTATGATATACAGTACAGCCCTGAATAGCTCAATTAGCAACTCCGCACCACTGAATTGGTGTAATTAAGGTCAATTTAATTAGCCTGTGCCTTATAACTGGCCATGTTTCAAACATTACAACATTCATAATATTACTTATGATCACTTGCCTTCCAACTGGACCATCTTTCCAGCTCTTTTCAATGCTTTGACTGCTTCCTCATGAGTAGCATCCTTCAAATCCTCCCCATTCACAGATAGTATTGCATCACCAACATATAACTGTTCTGTGAGGTCAGCTGCCATGCCTTTGAATATTTTCGATATCAATATAGGCATATTATTTTCTATACCACCTTTTATTGAGATTCCCAACCCATTATTGTCTGACTTCACCACTTGAACTAAACGTTTTTGATTCGCAATCGCTTCAGGGACCTCTGTGAAGTCACTGTTCGGAGTCTCTACATTGTTGTTGTTCAGAGTGCCGTTCAGTGTGGTGGTCGCGTCGTAGCCATCATCCAGACACACACTTAGATAATCCTCTTCGAGCGTACAATGAACACGATACCACACGCCGCGCACCAGGGTCTCTAGTAAACCTGAACGTGTGCAGGTTGCACTGGGGCTATCGCTGCCCCCGCTGGAGGCTCCGTTCTCCACCATAATTTCTCTTGTTTTCACAACAAACAACAAGAAAATATGAGTTATCCGCGACTTATATTAAGACATTCACAATATTGTTGTTACTCAAGATATATCTTAATTCATTTTATGGTTAGACATTTACTACTACTGCTACTTATAAAAACAAACGCAGTTTATTAAAATTAACATGATAAAATGAATTTATTGCACAATCGATAGATACCTAGCCTAAACAGTTTTGACAGTCCGCACGCCCCAGTCGCCTACGCCACAGATAAAAATATGTAAAGCTTGATACACAAGATATGATGAGTTAAATCTCAAAATGTTTTAGTCGATTTTAATTTTCATTACCTTAGATCAAAAAATGCCCGCGCCGCACTGACACTTAAACATTGACATCTTGACGTATAGATAAAATGTCAACATGACATCACATCAGTCAACATTGATGTGAAAATGTGTGGTTGTGTTTTGTTGTTTTGCAATGTAAACTAGAAATGTAAACTAAAATCAGTAAATTTTATCTAAACCATTAATTGATATTCTTCAAAGTAACTTTTTACATAATTGTAATGAACATGGAGATGTGTAGAGTATGTTTATCAACAGAAAAACAAATGCTCCCATTGGATGAAACTTTCATTATCCACTATAACTTGTTAACAAATCTTAACGTAAGTGTAATATTCGTTATCTTTATTAGTTTATTCAGTTTTTAAAGTATTTAGGCAGTTTTCAAGTAAATAAATCTACGTAAACCCAGTGTGTTTTTCATTTATAACTAGTACACTAAACTTGTGTTTTTAGTTACATTGCAATTAATTTTGTTATTTATTTCAGATTACCCTATTAGATGGTATGCCACAGTATTCATGTCAGACATGTATGGACACAGTCAAATGTTTTATAGAATTCAGAGAAAAGTCTATAACAGCAGAAACTACGTTGAAAGAAATTATTTATTCTGTGAGTATTAATCAGGAGTAGGGTCCATTAACATTCATAAAAGAAACAAAGATGAGATCATTAACTCCAAATTGTTTTACCTTGACATATTTTAATTTAACATGTTCACTGTGTAGGTCTGATCTGCTGATTTTGTTTTGGTTCTATATAGGATCTAAAAGACCTGTTGCTAGACTTAGTGGATATGCGTTATCAGGTTGAATAGGCCTGGTTGGAAGCTTTGCATTTAGGTGGTATTTACTCTTCCATTTTACTGTTTATTTTTTTATTGTTACTTGTTTTTAATGTATTGTAATGAAGTGGTAACTAAATAATATTAGTCTAAAGTATAAAAATCATGGATTCCATTTGGAAGTTCGAAAAAGCCTGATAGGCACATTGGAAGAGCATGAATAAATATCTAGGGTTGGATAGAAAAATGTTGATATCAGTTTTAAAATAAATTATTGTGTTTGAATAGGATTTAGTAATCCTACTTTAAACTAGGTCAATTATTTTAATCACCTTCTAATGATGGTGATTATTTTGAAGAACTTGCAGTGTATGGCCAATAGTAGGGCTTCCAAATATAGTTGGACTCATATTTTTATTGTTGCATTGCAATAGTTTCCAGAGTATTACATTCCGCTTTCGGCTTTCATATGTGGGTCTATAAATCATCACATGACATTAACAGTACGCTTTTTTTATCGGCACTTATCCATACTAATATAATATTATAAATGTTAAAGTAAATCTATCTGTCTGTCTGTTACGTGTTTACGCCTAAACCGCTGAACCGATCGTCATGAAATTTGGCGAAGATATAGTTTGGGATATGGCAAAGGCATACACATAGGCTACTTTTTTACGCGATATACGAAATCCGCGCGGGCGAAGCCACGGGCAAAAACTAGTACAAAATAATTTGAGCACTATCGAGTTTGACGTAACTTGAGCACTAGACCGAATAATAAAAACGTAAGTGTAATCTGGTGCGGCTATCGGGTTATTAGTATCGGATCCGTTCTCAAATTATTGTACCTGATATTATATTTTTGAATGAATAAGTAGTAATGAATAATAAAATTGTAAAGCAGTAACTATTCCATTCTAGCTCTATAGAATATCCGATTGTGGCGGTATTTACAACGCCACATGCGAATTACGCTTCAAAGTCCTGATTTCACACAAAATTCTGCATCACGCAAGCAGAGTTTACCGCGTGACTGGCATACCTACCTACCCTACCTACCCTACCTACCCTACCTACCTACCTACCTACCTACCTACCTACCTACCTACCTACCTACCTACCTACCTACCTACCTACCTACCTAACTACCTAACTACCTACCCTACCCTACCCTACCCTACCCTACCCTACCCTACCCTACCCTACCCTACCCTACCCTACCCTACCCTACCTACCTACCTACCTACCTACCCTACCCTACCCTATCTACCTACCTACCTACCTACCCTACCCTACGGTTTTTACGAAAAATTAGGGTAGGGTAGAGACCCTACCCTAATTTTTCGTAAAAACCATAAAAAAAACGTTGCTATAAACCTCACGGAGCCCGAGACCTTTCCAACGAATGCAAAACCGTGGAAATCGGTTCGTGCGTTCTGGAGTTATAGCGTCAGGAATGAAAACCCGACTTATTTTTATATAGTAGATAGTAGATAATCCCACATCAATCGTCAGACAGTTGCCCATCAGACACAACACCCGTCTGGTCGGAAGATTCCGCCCTTTTCTATAGAGGATGAGTAAAGTTTATACCCTGTTCCTCATACCCGATAATTTACGTATTCCGCTCCAGCGGAAAGTATTTTTTTTTTTGGTACAGTTCCTATAGGCCTCATAACACAGTGAACGTGTTAATCCTGCAGAACAATCATTAATACAATTTCTTGTAGCACTGAAAAAAATGCAAACTCTAATACCAATTAACTTAATTCTTTCAGGATATTAAAGCCGAAAATAAAACACTTGTTATAGAGATCGGTAATAGCACTTCAATTTGTGAAAATGAGAAGCTATTGGATATAAAGTCAGAAATTAAGGCAGAAAACTATGATGATGATATAATTTTTGACAATTTTGATGATGCCTTTTCTGAATATGAAAAGGATGACAACATTATTGTTAAAAAAGAAGAAGGTAGTATGCAACCTTATTGCAACATAGTTTTTATCGTTTTGTTTTTGTTTTTAATTAGAATCAGTAACATATTATGTAATACAATAATTTGATAGGAAGCATTTGCAGTGCCCTTACAGGGTGCATGTCTTAATACTGTGTCATGAAATTTCAATGCATGCCTACTAACCAGTATTTAACATGTAAGCAAATAAATAAATAAATAATATTTTATTTATTAAAGTAATATAGACCGTGTCTAGGGTTCCGTATTCAACAAGCCAATTCACACCAATTTTGCCATGTCCCTCTGTCTGTCCGTCTGTCCGCGGCTTAGCTCAGAGACTTAGTACTAGAAAGCTGTAATTTGGTATGGATATACATAAATTAATCATCAACAAACTAATAATAAATAACACACACACTTCACTTTTTTGTGTTGATGCAATAAATCGATAATGATAAGACCAAACAACCAGAACTCTCATATCAAAAGAAAATTATTATACAAATTTCAGCTTTATCTATACAAATAAATAAAGTTGAAGTGTCTGTCTGAATCTTCGAAATGGCTGGCTCGATTTTCACGGGACTTCTGGCAGATAGCTGATGCTATAAGGAGTAACTTAGGCTAATTTTATTTTAGAAAAAAATACGATTGTGAAACCGCGGGCAGGAGCTAATTAATATAAAAAGTAGCAGTACAGTTAATTTTTATTATATAGAAAATAATTATTCCAGATGTGAAACCAAAGAAGATTAAAAGAAATAAACATACGAAGCTCAAAGTAAAAACATCGAAATTATTAGAAAGCATTGCTAATGGACTTGAAGACAAGTGGTTCTGTGGTAATTATTATTAGTTCATTATGGTTGTTGAAAACTTTATGTCTTTACTTAATTGTACAAAATTATTACGTATAAGTAACAGAATTTTAGTAAATTTGAACCCCTACCTCCCCCTTGTCAGCTAAGCTCATACCCCTCCCCCCCCCTCCTATGCTTACGTAAATATGTTATTCATGACTTCATGAGCCTAGCAATAAGGAATTTATAGACTATACAGTAATTGAATGCCCATTTAAAATATCAGTAGGTATAGGATCTTATTATAACATTATCAACATCCCACTAAGTGGAAAAAATACATATTATTGAAACTACCCGAGCAAAGTTAATTTATTTATTTAAAGTTAGTATACTTAAGAATTATGTTAGTAACCAAAGATTCAAATAGGTACTAACTAAAATCTACTATTATAACAAAAAAATTATAGCAGAAGTACGGTGGCAAGTTACCACAAATTGTCAAATTTTTTCATTCGATTTTGAACTTAATCATCAACTTTTTAAAGTTTAAAATCGTTTCGAGAAATTCAACAGTTTCGTGTAGCTTGATGAGCTGGCCACAGTACATTACTCACATATATAAAATAAAAATCATCTATAAATTCATTAAAATGTTTAATATCATCAATATAATTTAAAATCAAGAAATCCATTAAAATCATTAAACAACAAAATAAATAAAAATCAATATAATTTCATCAGTTGTTGTTCCTTGTGACATACTGTACACAGTGCCACAAAATTGGGCAGTCAATTGTGCCAGCCACAATGCTAAGAATGCTGTTGCCACTGCCGCGGGCACAACTTAGCAACGATGCAGCTCTCTTCCTGAGGATGGCATGAAAGCCATCAATACGAGCATCGGCAGACATACCCGACGCGCTGTGATGCCTTGGCAGCCGCATCAACATCCTAAAAGCATTGTTTTACTGTGCGCGCAGGGCGGTGATTGCCTTCTGCGTATATTTGACCCATAGACTGCATGTATAAAAGGATTGTCAAAACGCTCGAAACAATGTAACTTTTACTGGTACTGCAGCGTACAAATCTACGATCCAACATATTGCATCGGACAGCCAACGCCCGGCGCTCCCTTTCAGTATCTTTGTAGTCTAAGAGGTCATCCGAGTTTTTATAATTTAGTAAAAGTTGTTTCAATTAATTTGCAGGTATTTGCCCTAAGTCGTTTGAAGAAAAAATTTATCTGAATAATCATCTAAATAGCCATACAAGGGACCGAAAGTGTGATCTTTGTAGAGAGCAACTGAACAGCTTATCTCAGCTCCTTGCTCATAGACTGATACATGTCCCATTGAAACAGAGTAAATGTCACATTTGTGAGAAGAAATTTAAATCTTGTCTTTATTTGGAACATCACTACAGGAATTTCCACATTGAAGAAGATGTATGTATGCTTTACTACTCCATTATATTCAAAAACATTATCTATTCTATGATGAAAAAAAAGTTTCAAAATACTGCGTTTTTTTTTTTTTTTTTCAGGACAAAAAGCTATTTTGTAAGAACTGTCCAATGACATGCAACACTCCAAGAAAACTTAGCAGTCACATACTGCAAGTTCATTCCAGTATTAAGTATATTTGCGACTTGTGTTCTAAAGGGTGAGTAGTCTATATCACCTTGCGAGTTTGCTACATAAAAACATGAGAGGATCCTCATTTATGATGATCATAAACCCCGTATTCATGGTAAACCTTTGGTTATAAACAAAGTTTTGATCAACATGTTGCCGAGTTGCGGGATACACTGCGTAGGTATTGCAGAGATGATCACGGCATGTTGACAAGTTCTCGCTCGACGAGCGACAACATCTGTTTATCAACAATATTGTTGACGTGTTTGCATCAATTTTAATTTTTAATTTATTTTTTTAGGTTAGCCAACAATTGTTTACAAAATAATTTCCTTAATAGGTATTACGCTTATAAGTGGAACAATTAGTTACAGGCTAGCACTAAATGCACCATTTAATGGTTTTACATAATATTACAAAGCCAAAAAAGATATATTTACAGTTAGAGTTATTCAGTATTTTTTTGGTTATTTATGGGTAACAATAATAATAGCAAAAATTTCATTCTATAATTTTATTTTTATGAAAATCTTTCATCAAATTTTCGCTTTGCGGGAGATAGTTTCGCATACACAACCTTTTTCATGAGAAATTTTATACATTAAATACAGAGACCACAACAACACTATTTCCTCGGGCAACATTTTGACGCAGACTAGTGTCTGGACAGGACATAAACTTTGTTTCCAGCAACTTTATCGTTGCTCATCAACAATGTTGATCAATTGTTGCCCAACAAAAGTTTACCATGAATAACTAAAAAAAAATTGACAAACGTTATTTCCTACGGCTTTAGACAGGTATTACCCACGCAGGCGCGTAGAACACCTGCAATCTCTTTTTTGTAATATTTTATTTCTTATTTTCAGTTTCCAAAGCAAAACGAATTTAAAATCGCATATAAGGTCCCATGGTGAGAATAAAGCTTATGTTTGTGATATGTGTGAATTCTCCTGCAGATATAGTGGTGGACTAAACGTAAGGACTTGTGTTTCAATTTTATAGTTACTCCAAAATATTCACGTGTTTTTCTTTCAACAGATGAAATAAAATAGATCTTACAAAGGTACCTAATTAATTGCAGGACCATAAAATAAGAAAACATAACCCAAGGAAGGTTTACTGTAAACAGTGTAAACGACCATTCCAGAGTCAAGTGGCCCATGATAAACATAAATGTACACACAAGTTACAAGTATGCCCTATATGTGGCCTTCAACTCGATGGAAATTCTAGAGTGAGTATACAATACTACGATTTAAGTTATGCGCTTCGGCAAACTTCGTGTTTCCGATGAGTAAAAATCCCAAACTAACTTGTCGCTAAGTTTTGGGAAAACGTTACGCATTTTTCGGACACTTCGCCGTTTTGCCAAGGCTCTGTAGGTACTGTACGTAGTATAACGAAGTTTTAAAACATAATGAATTGGATATTAGGTATATACAAAATATCTAGTTTAAAAAAGACATAAAAGCCATATTATTTATGGCATTATATCTTTTTTTTTTGTTTTCTGTTGTGTATGGTTATTTTTATCCATACTAATATTATAAAACTGAAAGTAACTGTCTGTCTGTCTGTATGTTACGTTTTCACGCCTAAACCGCTGAACCAATCGTCATGAAATTTGGCAGAGATATAGCCTGGGATATGGAGAAGGACATATGCTACTTTTTTACGCGATAACCGACGGCGGGCGGGCGGAGCCGCGGGCAAAAGCTAGTAATTATATACCTTTTTGATGTTGTTTAAAATCTGTGTTTTTTTAATGGTGTTCGTGTATTTTTTTTTTTTTTTATGTTTTCGTTCTTGTCAAGCTTATTGTACTCACGGCTACTTATCAAGGCCTACCAGTATAAGCTGACCTGTCATTGTATGGAAATCCTATACAATGCGAAATCAGCTTAAACTGGAAAGTTATAGATTTATGTGTAGCCGTGTGTACAACAAGCTTGACCTACCTAGATAATAAGTGAATGATGTGGTCTCCTATAATTGGAAGCGCACACTTCTATTTGTCCCTCATTATGTTAACATGCATGTAATTGTGTAGCTTCTGTTGGCGATCCAAGAAATAAATAAATAAATGACTAGTGAGTTGTATAGTCCCATCGTAATTGCTTTACCACCTATAAACCTGCGCTACACTACTCACGAAGTTGATAGAAGGACACTCCGGTTCGCTTCGTGAATCTCTGCTCGCTTCGGACGACTTCCGATCGCTGTTGGTTTTTGCGCACGAGTCAAAGGACTCGAGTCGAAGGACCCGTCGAATGACTCGGGCGCGTCCTGTAGTTCTTTGCACGAGTGTATAGTCACGTACTTCGGACTTCAGTCAATTTTGACCAGTACTTCGTCGAAGCAACTTCGCGAGTAGTGTAGTGCATGTTTAAGGTTGACTATCACTTGCACGTCAAAAAACGACGGTATATTTTGATAGATAGATTCAACCGTAATGAAGTTTCAATTTACTGGGAATCGTTTAAGTGGTCAAGCAATTACGAGGTCGATTATACAATTAGTCATGCTCAATGTTTGCCCAATTTTTGTCTGCCCGAAACTTAACATTCCATTCCACATCATCTAAATTTAAAACACCCAATATAATTTACTTTATAACGTTTCAGTTATCGAGGCACATGATGAAACACAGCAACATTCAAAGGTACGAGTGTACTAGATGTCCCGCTAAGTACAAGACTAAGGGCGCACTGATAGCTCACCTGGACCGACACGACGGAAATCGCACAAAACAGTGTGAATACTGCCCCGCTAAGTTTTATACCGCCACTGTGCTTATCAAACATCGACGGATACATACAGGTAGATAATAATACATTGAGTACCATACTGCAGATCTTATTAACATTGCCTGGCGTCTAGCGAACATAGGCCTCTACCAAGTTGCCCTTAAAACTATTTTGGTTTGCCATAGGTAGGGTTGCCATACGTCCCGTATATACGGGACTGTCACCGTATTTGACCATCGTGTCCCGTATTTCAATAATTACGAAAATTTAAGGTACGCGGTAACGGATTTTAGTTTGCTTTCTATGATTTTACATAGCGCTGCGTTCATTATCCGCGCCGCCCGCATCGAAAGCAAGGCATTTATGAACAAAAATGCGTTGCGTGCCCGTGACGTCACACAAATCAGTTAGCCGCTGACATCGCCCACTGCCGCACGTGTTGTTTTGTTTTGCCTGAGCTTACGACAAAAAAATAAAATGGATGACGCATAATTGATAATATTGGTAGAAAGGTATGAAGAATTATACAATTTAAAACATCCTCATTATTTTAATGTGCAAAGAGACTATTTGAGAAAAAAAGAATTAAGAGATAATATATATATTTTTTTTTTTTATTTCAATATTTCTTCATGATGAAGTAAATCAGAAACAAATAATGAATGATACTCTCCAAAAATTGGTCGCTTCAAATTGATATTATGAACCCACAATCTACGTTTAGTTTTACGTTTTTCTTCATCTGCCAACAAGCAACTAATAATAATAATATCTTCGTCAATCTCCATGACCGAATACGTCAACTCACTACAAGAAATTAAGAAAACACTCGTAACTAAACAAAAAATCCGGGTACAGTGGACGCATGACATCGGCAAATCCGTTCAATTCGTTGCGGGCTGTGCGTGCGGTGCGTCTGGCGCGGGCCAATGGACGCGTACCTTTAGGATATGTTCATTGATGACAGACAAACGGACGGACGAACGAAACAGGCTGTCGGTAGACACCATTGAATCCATATTGATTTGTCATTACAATTTTGAAATGACGCGCGCCCAGGGCCCAAGTCTGCTATTTTTATAAATTCGTCACTCCAACACGATCCCATTGTCATTTTGCTAAAAGTTCGTAATCTGCTAAATTCATAATGGTCGATCATTGGTCGGTCAATGGTGTCGTAATAGAATTGTATTACAATGGCATTTTGAACATTTATTCATGCCAGATTTCATTTATATTTATTTTAACATGTTATTTATTAGTGTTATAAGCAATCTGAAGTAGTAGGAAGTTTGAAGTTTAGTATGAAGTTTCATTTGTCATTATGTACGAGATTACCAATTCTTTCAATGGAGTGTCAGTGGCTGACCATTGGAAAGTCATAATGACGCCATTATATTAGTAGATTACCAAACTTGTCAAAATCAACAATTATGAAATCAATGATAGACCATTCTGACACTATTGTAATAGCACACTTGAGGCCCAGTTCTGATTATATGAAACTTTTGACCGCCACGACAAAAAAGCAAGAACGTGCCCTCCGCGCCAAGATACGAATTCATTCTTTCGAGTTTTTGTCATCTTATGCTAATATAGATGAAATATAAAGAAATAAGTTCTACTAATATAAATAAGGATAAGTCAAGGAACATAATTAGCAAAATAAATAAAAAAACAATGTTGTTTTATGACCTTTATTTACAGATTTACGTATAAAATTATGTCATGTAGTCGTGACCGTGGCGTACTGGGCACATTTTGGTTTGCCATCTAGAATATGGCGGTCAAAAGGTTAAAAAAGAAAACGAGATCATCACAAAAGTAAAACCAAGCTCAAAATATGACGGCCAAAAAATAAACGTGTTAATTTAAGTTAAAAATTGTTTTATGTAGGTACTTGAATTCCCATAAAAAAAAATTGATTTCGACTTTTTATTTGATTTGTCCGAAACGTCCCGCATTGATCCCTGAAAGTTATGGCAAGCCTAGGCTTATGCCACCCATAAAAAAATTAATGACAAAATAAATGCAAAAATAATGTTGTATGTTGTTATTTTGCAGGCATAAGCCTAGGCTTGCCATAACTTTCAGGGATCAATGCGGGACGTTTCGGACAAATCAAATAAAAAAGTCGAAATCAATTTTTTTTATGGGAATTCAAGTACCTACATAAAACAATTTTTAACTTAAATTAACACGTTTATTTTTTGGCAGTCAAATTTTGAGCTTGGTGTTATTTTGTGTGTTGTTGATTTTTTTTTGTTTCGATGTAAAAATTTCAACGAATTTCAGCTGTTTATCTGGCTAGGTTTTGATGATTACCAGTCACTGCGCTTAGTAACCCAACATCATTTAATTTCAGGTGAAAAACCATATGTATGCAGGGTGTGTAACAAAGGATTTACAGGCAACAATAACCTCAAAGTACATATGAAAGTACACGGGGAGTATTTGATTGTTAAAAAAAATTGTGAACTAGAGGATTTAACTAAATTTAATGTTACCAAGTGAAGGTAGTTGGGTTTTAATAAATTTTATATTTGTTATTTAATAATAATTCTTCCAAATTGTATTATAAGTACTTACGTAATGAAAAATAAATTATTTTTAGAAAACTTTTAAAAATTATTTATTATAGAAATACAATTTACATCTAAGTAAGAAACTAAGTGTATCACATACAAAAAAAAAGTCTTTGGCAATTACATACTAATATAAACATTCATAAAAAAAAGTATAAAAATGGATAACCGGTAAAATTTCACAAAAAGCAATTAGATAGGTTTAGGAAAATAATAAGTCTTACTTTATACTAAGATTACGATTAGGTACTAACAGGCAAGCGTACATGTGCCACCAACTTACATCACACAGTTGAATAAAGTAAGTAATAAGCTGCCAACTAGCTCACTTGAATACATTCTTAATTGTTTGGAAGATCAACTTTTGATGAGTCGGTAACACTATGCTATAAAAACATACTGTTTACACAATGAGATCGTATTATAGTGCTGCCAAACTTATCAATTATTATGATACATTACAATCTTAAAGCCAGTCAAATGTCCAGTTCACTCGATGTGAAGATTAAATTCTCTAAATAAGTACAATATTGACAATTGTGTAGTTTTGATATTTTCAGTCAGTCTTATAAGCTAATACAACATTTGAATTTTGAAACACTTATTTAGTTGGAACACACACTGCTTTAAACACCTATACATTTTACAATAGTTGTGATTTATTCAAAACACATGGTAAAATAACACTAGAATTACTGAGTTTAAGAGGAAATGCAAGCAACAAACAATTTGATAAATTAAGTTGCTATTGCCCCATATTCATCTAAAGGTCATGGCACACTATACCGGCACCGCTTCAACACAGCAATTATCTTGTCATTCAAATTAGAGCATTAAATCGTGGGTCGTATAATATATCGATGGTCATACGTTGACAACTCTTAACCCACATTTTTTATGCATTACGAGTTATCATTGGGAAGATTAGGCGCTTAATTTAAAACACAAAATTATGTACTTATCTCATTTTGCGAAAAAATGTGAGTTACGAGTTGTCAACGTATGACCATCGATATTTCATAATGTCAATATGAAAAGCCAACGACGGGCAGTCAGCGCGCTTGCCGCTATCATACAACTCGACTCTCAGCCCGCGCGCAACAAGCGAGCAGTGCTTACAGCGCGCCGACCGCTAGCTTACTGCGCGCCGACTCAAGAGTCTCAATGTTAACAAGTCAATGTAAACCGAGACATTATGAAAACGTGCAAGTCCTAGGCGTGTTCAATCAAAAATGCCATATAAAAAATTGCGTTCGCGGTGACAGCAAGCTTGCACCTCGCGGCCACCGCACGGACTGCGAGCTTGCACCTCGCTGACGACGCGTAGTTAGCGCGCTGGCGGCTAGCCGTACCCTAAATTCGAGGCGACGCCGTGCTGCAGCTGTGCAGTTGCGGGGCCGGTATAATGTGCCATGACCTTAATACTGAATCCAAAAAGACAATTTATATCGGGGCTTATAATATTACTTTAACTGAAATGACAAATGAGTTCTGACACTCCCGTTTCCTCCAACAAAACTGGTCCAAATTTGAAGATTAATAGAACAATATTACAAGGAAATTATGTACTAAACGATTGCTATAAAAAATAGTTGTATTGATAACGGCAGTAAAATGAGAGATATATCTCCTTTAAAAAATGCTGTTCATCGAGCCTCACCAACTCGTCGATCCTTTTTTCATGTTAAATTAAAATATTGTTCTAGTAGAGAGAAAAAAGGAATGGGGTAACACCGACTTTTGACCATAATTTCCTCTCAAACGCATTCTCCGAAATATGATGATTAAGATGTAAGTAACATAAAATGAATATAACGCATATGTATACGTACTTTTTCTCAGGATGTCAGCTAGTTGTTCGGCACGCCATTATTAAGTAACTATTAAATACATCCAAAGTAGAATTTCTTGTTATCATGATTCATTCTTAAGCCTAAAGTGTATAAATTATCTTAAATAAATAATTGACAACGAAATAATAAACTCATAACTCCATTACGGTCTTATTTGGACTAATAGTAATAACTAACTAAAAAGATAAGTAAAGCCAATAATTGAATAATTATGTACTTAATTTTCATTGTTTAGCCAAAAACGATTACGTACAGGTAAACCAAAAAAGGTATGCGCTTCGGTAAACTTCGTGTTTCCGAATTAGCACGAACGTCGCGCGACAGAGTAACCAGCGACGACAGAGGCAAAGCTTCATGTAGTTTACTGCCGCGCTTTGCAGAAGTGCACGTTGGTATAAAGTTTTCTCTCTATTACCTTCCAGTCACAGATGGACATCAGTCTCTCAAAATGTTTAAAAAGTTTTGTTGGACTTGCATATAGTTATCAATTTTGTAATCATAGTAATGCTAAAAGACAAGTACTTCCATGGTTATAACAACTCTATATTAGATCTCATCATCATATTTCCAAAGATAGACGACGAATTCCGAAGCACTTCCTTTCTTGGGATATCTGTACTCGTTAACACTATAGTACACAACCTTTATTTAAACTACACTTAGACGTAAATATAAAGGAACTAATGGAAATTACAAAACATGGGAACTGATTCAAGACTTCAACTAGGTACAGTTATTCTTATAAACTAAATGAACTTGGCAGTATTTCGTCAGGTAAATGAGGACAGGCGTAATTGTGACTTAAAAGTCGGATAACGTAACAGAGTATTGAACAATCCGAAGTAAAAGCGAAGTATCATGCACTATTCGCGCGTTTCTTGCTGTAAATGATTTTAGGTCTGAAGTGACATATTCACATAACATACCTATGAAGACTAAAGTGTTACAAAAACTACTTCTTTTTACAAACCTATCTTAAACTAGAACACTTCTTTAAGTGTACAAATGCATAAAGCATCAAAGAAAACATGTCGAAATTGGCTATCTATTTACCAAGGAGTAATATACAAATGAAGTGTAAATATGCACATTTTAACTCCACCAAATTCGTGAAGTGTGCGACATGTATGTTTGATAAGAAATCGTGCAGATATTGTGTGATGAGGTGCGCAAATGATCGCTCCATTTATCAACTACTCCATGATTTGTACCATCTTAAATTTCGTTTCCAAACTGTGTGTTGGGTAGTATCCTAACAACGGTGTCTTTCGTACCTATTTTGTCCGTGTCGATGAGGGATCCTGAGCTGTGTTTCTTTGTTTTGGGCGCGAGGGGCGGTACCTCGCTGCATGTGGAGCAGTTATCATCCGTAACTTTGGAGCTAGACCCTGCGACGCTGAACTTTTTGAGGCTACCAGTGGCAAGGGATCCGTTGGAAGAGGAGCAGTGTGGAGGCAGCAGAGGTACTCTCTCCTGCAAGTCTCGGCTGGAGCAGGAAGGCCGGTGCCCGAACCCACTGCTTCCTGCCTCGGAAGCTGCGATTTCAGGACACCCACCCATATTTATCCATTCTTGGATTCTGTAACAATTTTACTGCATTACATTTGGTGCAAGAACCCCTTGCCTTGAATTAAAATGGAATTTGGAAAGGGTGTTACCGCGAAAACAGGTGAGTCTTCGACTACAGTAGTACTGGAAGACGCACGTATTTTTATTAAACCTAGATGCATTTCAATAGGTGTTAGGAAGTATCCTAACACCTAATAAAACGCACCTAGGTCGATAATTCGCTAGGGTAACACCTACCTATTAACAATTTCCTCGAAGTTGGGTCTTCTCTGCGGCTGGTGCTTCCAACAATCCCTCATGAGTGAGTACATGGGTGGTGGACAACTCGCCGGAGCCGCTAAAAGCTCTCCACCACGCACCATCGATATCACTTCTTGATTACTATACCTGTCAAAATAAAAACAAAATATGAAGGTGTCAGAAAATGAAGGAAGACATGGTTATGTCGGGTGATTTTTGCCCACAAGCAATACGTTGAATTACCAATTACCCTGTATATGAACCTAGTTAAAATACGTAACTAATGTTGATCAAAAAAAGAGAAGCAATCCTTAAACTAAATCACACCACACTACTAGCATTCAAAACAAACTGCTACAATGATAATACAATATAAATCTTACCCATAATAAGGCTGTAGTCCATAGCTGTATATTTCCCACAACACAACTCCATACGACCAAATGTCGCTCTCAGTTGTGAACTTCCCATAAAGTATAGATTCTGGCGGCATCCACCTCACAGGCAGCAAACTTTTTGACTGTACCTGTAACATTAAATTAAATTTTAATGAATTTAATTGCAGTCATATAATAAAGTTCTTATTTAATGCTCATAGGTGCTCTTTCTAACTAACAGAAAAATGCATAATTATAATCGTGATCCAAATCTATCAATACTTTCAATAAGTGAAAGGAAACAAAGGAAAATCTTCACAAGCTTTAGCATAATAAATTCCAACGCGTGATACCCTGAGATCGTCGATAGATAGCATGAATTTCTCGCGCATCATACAAATATTGCATGCCAGGCATTCACAGCAATCAGTAACCATTCATTAAATTCTTTACTCATGCATAAAATGCACTGAAACATAATTATAGCAATATCACAGTTTCTTTTTAACTAGAAAACTTGAAATATACTCACTCTATAATAATCTGAACTGTAGATATCTCTGGACAGTCCGAAATCTGATATTTTGACAATAAAATCATCGGAAACTAGACAGTTTCTGGCCGCTAGATCTCTGTGAACATAATGATGGGAAGCTAGATATTGCATGCCTGCGGCAATGTTATTTGCAATATTTAGCAATCTCATGGGCGGGAGACCTTTCCCGGAGGGTGGCGCACGTCCCATCAAAAACTCGTGCAGGTCCCCACGTGCCATAAACTCAAACAACATACATAAAGGTTCTTCTCTTAAAGCCACACCAACAATACACACTATGTTGTCATGGGTTAACTCAGATATCAAGTCTATTTCTCTTCTGAAGTCTGCCTGTGTTTTAGCTGAGGCATTCTCTTTTAGCGCCTTTACTGCCACAAACTGTGTTTCGCCATTCCTCTTCAGCGCTCCCTTGTACACTTTACCAAATGCTCCTTCACCTAATTCTTCCAAGAATTTAATTTGCGAAAGAGAATACTGTGGTATGCGTAGCACTCCATTACCACGGGTATTCCTTGTCAAATGTGGCTGATTAGCTATATTATTAGTCAATAATTCACTCATTTCTATTGGTGAATTCAATCTAGAATTCCCATAGATGTTTTTATCAGCATTAGGTAGGTTTATATCCCTAATTGCAGCAGCATTGTTCTTGTTTTTATGTCTATAGCATAAGCAGATAATAAAACCAATAATTGATAGGGTCAAAACAAGAAAAACTATAACAATGTAAATCCAGATTTTATGAGCACACTTTGGAATGTCACAATATTGTTTATCCGTTTTGCCATCTTTCTCTATAATGCACCAGGGCTGCTCCAGAACTCCTCCAGGGTTTCTACAATAACTGTGTGTCCCAGCAAGTTCAGGATAATCAGATAATCTAACATGTAACTGTTTGGACCATTCAACACAAGCCATGCCATTATTTGCTATGTTGACTCTTCCTAGATACCCACTGCCATTTTCCCAGTAGCATTCATCATCAGATGCCATGACTCCACCAATGCTGATCCTCAGACAATCAGGATCATCTTCAGGCAGGTCTTGACATTCCTCTAGTGTCAGCTGCTGTCCTATATGAGGGTGTCTCTTAGCTATAGCATACTCTTTCTGACACAACTCATTCTCCAATATCTCACAATCTTGTTTGCACACACGTCTGAGGACAGTTGAATTATGTCGGAAATTAAACATGGCTGCAAATGAGCTATTTGAGTCTGTGTATATACTAGGCAATTTCCCAAGAGGAAAGTTTTCAAAAACAATTTCTGGTAAGTCGTCTTCATTTGTTTTACTGGTAGCATCAGTTTGGATTGAGAACAGTTTTTTAGCCTCCCTGTAGAATTTGTCATTAGTGACAAAGGGATCTCTACAAATAGGAAACGTTGAATAACACAGACTGGGCACTGCATAGCCTTCACAGCGGGGACTGATGTCATTAGAATACCTTGTGACTTGGAAAGCTTTCATCAGCTTATCTTCAAGGGCTGCTTGACTTGTATTATATGGAATATAAACAAATTGACCTTTTAGATGTTCAGCACATACTTTTCCTAAGTATTCCTGACATATTGGCTCTAACTTTTGGGGCTCACTAGAATTGGTAAAGTTTGCATTCAGTGTTTGTATGTTTTCGGACATCAAACCAGGAGTGGACTGAACATTAATATCCAGTTGGCTGTAAATATCAGTATTAGGAAATAGCGAAGCATATGTAGGGATCTCATAGTTTTCTATACCTTGTTCAACTTTTAACTGTGATGTCTGCTTCTTCTCATAACTTTGTTTGATCACACATGTGTAATTGCCTTTATCAGCTACGGCTATGTCTTTGATCCTTAGATTTGTACCTATGGTGCCATTGGTCTTATCAATCTTAGTAGTTATTTTCGTTCTCTGGGTTGAGTTATCATCTATAATCTTATTATTTTTTAACCAATATACCTTAACATTTTCTAACAGTTTCTGTTGTATATGATCAGGAGGAGATTCCTTCAACAATGTAGCAATGCCTTCCCTATTTTTCGTATATTTTTCAACCTTCGTATAGTTCATTATCGCCTCACATTTGAATCTTACATCACTTTTGGGTGCTCTGGTGATCACGGGAGGCAAGGTTTTAGAAAAGAAAATGTCGAGTTTTATGTTCCATACTTTCTGCTCCGATGTTGAGTTTGACTTCAGTATTGAGATAGAATCTGGTCTGTCGGATGTTGAAGATTTAATTACACACAAATAGAAGCACAAAACAATAAATACACTGCAGTGTTTCATGACTAACACTTCCCATAACACCGATGCCTAACACAATTTTAAATCGAGCGCTTGTTTCTTATTACACGAAGTTATTTGTTTGCGTGGCACAATAAAATATTTGTATAATTAGCTTTATGTCATGTTTAAGTTACATACTTAAACCAGAATCCTTCTTTAAAACTAAAATTATTAGAAATAGGAAATTACGAATGACAGCGAAATAACACCAACCAATATCAATGACAAACTGTGTGTGTTGCCAGGAATCAGGAATGCCAGGCGCGATTTTTAATATCTGTCATGTGCTTTAAAATTGTTGCCAGGATTTTAAAACACTACATTGCGCCTTTTCTCCCTAAGGTATTGGTAGAAGTGTATTCAACAGCTATGTGACGTGCCGCTAGCTAAAGCACAGGTAGCCTAATGCCATTTAAACGAGCAGAGTGGCAAACTCCAATAAAACAAACTCAATAGTAGCCATGTCGCTGCAGAAAGGCGACCAGCAATTTAAGGATGGTGGGGGGCCCTTTTTCCGGACTGCAGTGCAGCTCATTTTTTTTTTTTTCCAAAATAATTAAAATAGCATCCTGACTTGGGAGCCATTGTGACCTTAGTAAGAGAATGCAAGAGCGAGCGAATTTAGCTAAATGATTGGGGCTTATCCACCCATTCAGATACATTAAGTTCTCATTCGTTAGCGAGCGAAGCCTCCTCGAAAATTTGAGCATCCTGACTCGGATAAGCTGTCTTCGGCATTCTTTTGAAGCGTCCCTACTCGGTTATGTTAGACGTTCTGTATGATCTTACTTAATGAATGCAAGAGCTTGAGAATTTGAACCCTTTTGATGCTATAAACAGTTTACGTTAATTTTCTTATTTTCATTAGGTATTAATTTATAGCGGGCCTTTTTTCAATAATAGAATTTGAGATGTTGGATAATATTTTACGAATTGTTGCTTGCACACTTCGGGGGGCCCCTGTAGCTTGGGGGCCCTATACCATTGCATCATACTGCTGATACAGCGGTAGCTACGCCCCTGGGTGGTAGGCAACTACAGGCTATCGAGCTACATCCTATATGTACAGCCAACCAACTTTACTGGATTCTCGCAAGTCTGCTGCTCGTACTTACAAATACGTAGGATGTTCCATAAGTCTTGCAAAAATCGAACTATTTATTAAACTTTTTCAAAATAAGAACCATCACTGTTAATACACTTATGCATGCGTTCAAACCACGTATTAAACATAATCTTCCACTGATCCTTTGTGACACTGGCACAGGCCTCATCCCAATATTTCGTCATCAGTTGCAAATCGTCGTCCTGTCAACTTTCAACCTCTTTGAAATTCCTTATACCACCTGAACACAGCAGAAAGAGAAGGGCTCTCTTTACCGAAGGTATTAAACATTTCCTCGTGGCACTCCTGGTAAGACAATCCACGTTTGAAATTGTAAAAGAAAATCACTCTGTACTCTCGCGGTTACCTAGACTAGCCATTTTCACATTTTTTATTTTATTTATTTACCATAGATTACTGATGCCAATCTCAACAAACACTGCGTGCATGGACTTGTAGTAAGTGGCAGATAACCATACGCTCAGTCATACATGTCCAAACTTGTTACATTCTTTCTATTGCAACACTTATGGAACAGCCTACGTACAGACGCCAGCAGGTCAAGCTACCCGAAACTATCAAATTTTCGCAATCAACTTTGAACCTTATACTGTAGACATAAAATTGAAAATCTATTAAAGACATTTGACAGATTGTAGTAGCTTGATGTGCTGGCGTCTGTACATACCCGACTATTTAAAACAATATTCGATATCTTTTTAATTATGATTTATTTATAAAATGTAACTTGCAACATTAGGTAATCAAAAGGATTGAATAGGCTCACAGGTTTTAAGCAATTTATAGACTATTTTGTTCCAGTTCTTCTTCAATTTCCTCCCTTAGCACCAGTCCACCAAGAAGAGAAGAGTCCGGAGGAAGCCACTCACAGCTAGTGTCCTCTGATGAACATGCCTGAAAAACGATTAAAGAATTAATAGGTTTATTGGCTATAATATGGTGGCCAGCACATCAAGTTACCACAAACTGCCAAATTTTCTCGTCCGATTTTGAACTGAATCAACAACATTTCAAAGTTTAAAATCGTTTGGAGAAATTTGACAGTTTCGCGTATGTGCTGGCCACTGTACAATCTGTACATCCACTGTAAATAGTTACTACGACTTTCACTAAGGTCCTCCTCCTAATCATTAACAGCCTTATTTATAAAAATCTCGCTAATCACTGATTAGCCACTGTTTAGCTAACTAATTAGTTAGCTCTTAATCAATGATTAACTTTTCTTTATTTATAAACACTAGTTAGCAGATGATTAGTTGCGAAACGAAATAGAGGTGAAATTACGCGTTTGGCACAGATTATAATCAAAATAGTCGCCTAAAAAACATAATTTTAAGAATAAAGTTGTCAAAACTACGATTTTTGTATCTGTCGTGACTTTGACAGACAAAAGTCAAAAAATATAACGGAATATTTTAATTTGAATAAAAATAATTTGCTATGTGTACTTCATTGTGTTTGCGATGGTAGCAATGAAAATAATAAGCTCCAATAATTGGAGTAACCAGGAAAAGGTATTTATTTCTGAATTTATATATCTACTTACTAATGTAAACTGCCCAAATGAGTGTTAAAGTAGTAGCCGATAATAGCTATGTATTTTCATGTCCTTTATGCTTGTTAACTCGAATTCTTTAAGAAGTGTATGTAGGTACTTGAGTCTATTTTATATTACTTCCTATTGCTTTTGCACCTGGGTTTCTGTGTTCTTTAATAACAATTATTATTCTTGTTTACAGGTACAAGTTTGACTGCTGCTATAAAAGCCACTAGCACCAATACCATTATTCAACGTCGCAAAGACGGCGAGGCAGGAGACCATGCTAAGAGTGATAAGAGTGGCGTGATAAAAGAAAGGCACCCATGTCTTTGGAGGAAGAATATTGGGAACGAATTTATAACAAAAATGTAGCTTTATTATGTATCAAAATAAATTGTTTTCTATAAAATGTATCGTTATTTGTGTGTAACTGCCACAACGTGGCTTTTCTCTATTTCTGGGCCTTCACTAGCGCCGTAGGATGAGGGGCACATGGAATAATACACTGCATAATCACTATCTCCGACGAGCATGAAGTCATTCTCTTCAAACTTCCTGAGCACCTACTGAGCCTCCTCTTGATTGAGCTTTCCCAGTACATCCTTTCATCATTTGTACTTCGAAGGAAGAATATGTAATAGGTAATCAGTCTCGTAGGGGAGTTAAACGAGCTGTGTTTGTAAATTTCGTATATCAGTATGTAGATTTGTAGGTCTTTTTCCGCCTACTACCCGCCGGGGCGTTTCAAAATTATTCAGTTCTTCTACGTGGTTTTGGAAATCCCGTAAAAGATTGTCGAAATCCATATTTACTAAGGTACAACTCGATATTAGGAACAAAATAATCTCGAAGCCCAGAACAATCTTAGTGATTCAAACAGCTGATTCAAATAAAATCCGCCATCTTGCCTCTTAGCATCCTCTTAACAGTGCACCGGTGGTGTTTAATTCTGACAGTTACTAATCAATTGCTTAGCAACCTCTTAGCGCTAAATAGCGTTTATGAATAAGAATTTTGCTAATCAGTTGCTTAGCAAATGATTAAAATTTAAGAGGCGTTTATGAATAAGACTGTAAGTGGTTAGGTAGTCGTTACTTACAAACTTTCTAGTATCCAAGTTTGGCTTTTACTGAACAAGTCGTTCGTCGTCAATAAAATCGTCGGTCGTGTTTGCGTTTGCGAGCTGCAAAGTATTTACTGTGGCACGGTCAGCAACGAAAGTCGATTTACACATTTACATATATAAGAGTCAAAAATTGTATGATTATAGCAATATATTTTTATATATTAAAAAAACTGAAGCCGAACCGACTTTCATTGCTGACCGTACCGATACCGTCCGTCTAATGAATTTTGACTGATGCTATTACATACTACGAAAGGTTTTAATGTCTATACTTTTCTTGGCTCAGCTTTGTTGAGCTAACTGTGTTATCTTCTGAGAAGGATAATACGGACCTGACACCTGCAGGATGTGGCCTCAACGTAGTGGTAAGTGTCAGTGCCAGGCTGCACTCCAGGGTCGCAGTTCCGCAGCTTCGCGGACGCGTGCTTACGGTCGCCGTGGACACACACCGGGTGGTGGGACTGTTTGTATGGGAACTGCCAGTCGGATATCTGAAAGTATTTTTTATACACCTTTATACAGGGAGCTTGATGGTATCTATTTACTTTTAATAAAAACTTGAAACTGAATAAAAATTATGACTATATAACTTATTTGTTTATTTATAGGAGTTTATTTCCACAAAATGACATGGGAGCGCATACTTCGAAGACACAAAAACATCTAAGGTGTCTGTGAATCCATACTAATATGTATACTAATATATACTACTTCGTTTGGCCTAAGTCTCCTTTCACGGGGATTCTTATCGAAAGCAATCAAATACTTGGGCAGGTCCTAATACAATTAATAGCTGCAATAGGTAGCTGTAAAAGCTGAATGGGTAAATAACAGCCAGACCACAGCCTTATCTTCTTCACCAAGTTTATGTTCTGAAACATTGTTCATTACGAAACAATAATACGAGTACACTTATTATCTGACTTAGGTATCTGAGCTGGGCTGTCTACAAAGTTTTAGTTTGTATCTAGCCATTATTTAGCTAACAGAATTCTCCCTTTATCTCCTGTACCTCATATGAAAGGCAATATCCTCCGCATCCCATGATCTTGACATCGTCCCAGCAGCGTCTTCCGTTGAGGTCGGTCTGCATAGCCTTGTGCGTGTGGCGCTTGATCTTGCAGCGGCCAGTCAAGGATGCTCCCGCGCAGATCAGCGCACAGCAACAGAGCATCAAGCTGGTGGCACTCATGCTTCTGATGAGTCCCGACATTTTGGACTCTGCAATAGTTTTGTATTGATTGAGCACTTTTGACACTTAATAAAAATGCCCTAAGATTGACCTCGTTAGTTTAAAAGCTCAGAAAAAGAAATTAAAGAAACTGTTTAATTAACACCAAGATAAGAACGAGGCACATTAGGTAGTTAGAAACAGCTAGGTAAGACCACTACTAAAACTTTAAGCTTAATTGATAAGTAAAAGTAAGAGACACTTGTTCCCAAACCTTATCTGAAGCTTATCACGAACTGTGTGTCGAATCTCCATTGCAAAATGTTTTTATAAAGGACCGAGGTGGACGTCACGGCATTTCTCTCACTTCGCTTCACATGGCTATGAGGCACGAACCATTAGTCTCGCGATTGCGCCGTTAAGCTGGATAAAAATAGAGAAGAATCGTCTTTTAGAATGTACATCACATTTACATACTTAATTTAGTGCCTTTAGCTCTGTTAGACGAATGACTGGGTCTTCTATAGATAGTGCCTAAAGATAGGTATAGGACATGAAAAGCAAGACCTTATCACTAGATGCATGTCATGTGTAATCCCACTAACTTCCTTTTCTTATAGCAATGTGTAAATGTGCATTTCACGCAGATAAAAAGACGCTAACAAGATAAAAATAAAGCTAATAAATAAACAAGGAGAGCTTACTAAATAACGAGATTTCAAGTCGACCCAAAAAAGTCATTAAAAGCGGTGGCGCAGAACAAATTGGCTCATTTGTGCGAGGTTCCTTGTGTCGCACCCGCCTGATGGCCGCGGTCTGACCAAATTCAAAGTTCGAACTAATTGCATTGCGTTCCTCATACCTTATGTCCGTATAATTATTTAAATCTCAGTAAGTCACGGCCCCGCATACATTAACATGCGTTGCAAGCGGTTTTTTAATTCAGATCAATCTTTAGAATGCCTAATTAGTTGGCATTCCAAAACTGAAATATCTACTACCTACCTAAAGGTTTCCGCAGATAGATGCGACGCGATACTGTTAGAACAATTTCCATGAAGTTTTCATAGAAATTGTTCTACTAAAGTCGCGTCGCGCTTATCTGCCTTTACGAGATAGCAATATATGCTAGCATTTTGTTGCAATATACCTATTAGCATCGAAATTTGGTTTTGTAAAACTAACTGTTTACGTCATTCGTTGCTGACCGTACCTAACCTATAGGTAAGCTACAGCCGGGTATGTTTCACTTTTTACAAACACATAACATCGTTAGCTCACCGATTTGAGGGCGTGGCCTAACATTTCTGTTAGCAAAAACTTTTACTAACATGTTTTGTTCTCAGACTTAATATGGTTTTTATTTGGTTTGAGGTTTGGTTAGATAAATTGGCACAGCGGACCCAGCTTAGGTACCGGTACAAAGCTCCTATGGTGTAGTCAGTAATTTTATTCGCTAGGTACCTAGCCTAGTATTATTATTAGTCTCCTAAAATTTACGGAATTCAAATGAGGCATTGACTGAAATGAAGCTCTCAAACTGAACTCCTTAAAGTTTATCCACCCTTTACACTTTCAATAGCTTTTAATTTTATGTACCTAGCGAAAAGTGAATCACACTCGTTTGTATACGTGGCTTGGAGCTAAGCAACCCGTGGCACATTCGTCATTTTGGTGCAATTTGCAGGCATTGTGTTTGTCCATATTCGCCGGTGCCCTTACCAGGCTCTTGTGCAAAGTTGACTTATTGTTGAGAAGAAACTGCACCACAGATACCTATTGTAGATATTCTGTAATTTTATGATTAAGTATTTTCTATAATTTAAATACATAGTCATAAAATTACAAAGTACCTACTTGATCATAACATAATCATAGAGCTTTTAAAATAAAACCGTAATGTATCTAAGTAAAAATACCGAGGTATCTAGGCTGTGCATACAGATACGAGTTTTAAACTACCTACAATTATGCGGCTTACAATTTTTTTTTTGTATTCAGTTCCTTTCTTAATTACCTACACCTACTTTTCAACTGTCACAGGTAGGTATTCTCTTTATTTTTCTCAGTGCTATGAGACTGGCTAGATTCTAGAAGATATCTCATAGGTAGGTATCGTATTTGATATCACAGATGATCATAGCATAAACTATTAACACGATTGTTTGGAGGTGTCTGAATTTAACTCTACACACGAAAAGTAGCCTAAACTTGCTATTTTTAAGTTTTTAAACTGTCATGGTGACTAACATTATTATTAACACAAACGGGATATTTACCATGTTTACTATTTGTTAAGAGTTGTTTGCTATTTTTGTCTGTACCTATAGTTATACAGGGTATTAGGGACAGCCCTCCGCAGACTGATTGGGTGAATTCAGTATAACATAGTAAGATGACCGGTACATGAAATGATTTCAGGAACGTTATGAGAATCTAATAAACCTGATTTGTTTTATTACCTCACACGCAATGTGTCATTACCGTGGCAAAAACTACGTAGCGAACGGCAGCGCAGCGAGCCTTTGGCCGCCCTACGGGGTGCGGGGAGTTCATTGAACTCTATAGCTAGGCAGAAAGTGAACAGCTGATTTCACGCGTCGTTCGTTAGAGTATTTCAACAATCATTACAGATTTTTTATTTTAGCTGTTTTATTTACACACATATTATGGAGTGCTGCGTACAGAGAATGTAATTTTGCATTTAAATAAAGGAATAGTGACTGAAAAAACGATAAAAAATTAAAACTTTCCTGAGTAATTTTCCTGTGGAATATGATTCGAAATAAGAAGCTGAATGCACCCTGTTAGTTTTCGGAAGGCTGTCCCTTACTACCTGTATAGAAATGCCAATATCTACTATCGTATATTAATATAATTAATTATACAAGGTGTTTTTTTTATATCCCATAACTCTAGGGTAGACCATATCATAGAATCAAATGGCATATGAATGATTTTTTTTCAATCACCATTTTTTTTTGTTTTCATTTTTCATACAAAATAATTCGAAAAAGTCACGATTATTAATATAAAACATTACCCTTACGTGAAATATGAAAACGACGCATTTTTTTATCTTTAAATATGAATTATTGGTTTGAATGAAAATTATAAAAACTAAACTTTTACTCGTATTTATCAATGAAACTTAGTTACTCCAACACACTCTCGGTCTCAGTTTCATCAGTTTGGCAACGTCGCAAAAATAATAATTCGTCATACGGGTGACAATTTTTAACCTAAATTAATATGATTGATGATAGTTATCTTCGAAACTAAGCATTTTTGGACCACACATTCAAGGACTTTTATATTATTTTTACTTAAAGATTATAATTATATAACCTTATAGTAAATGAAAAAAAAAAAAACACGTTGTATATACCTAAAAATCTTTACTAGGTTACACAAATCCGGTCCAGCAATCGTGTGCCACCCGTTCAATTTGCAGTTTGAATACCTATAAGGTAAGGTATGATTACAACCAGCGCTGCGAGAGCGCCGCTCCCATTGCTACCAAGTAAAGGTAACAATCGTCAAATAATATGGCGATCGCAAAGCTCCCGATGACATTACTGCAGTGATTCATAAGGTTCCTGATCGAGATACTTGCACGACACCATAATCGACGAGCTATTTGTCAGTGCAGTTAAATGGCTCTGTCAGGCAATTTGTAGCTATGTATTTTACCTATTGTTAAGTGCAGGTAAAAAGGTAACTCTATTTACGTCACACCTGGCCATAATGTGAGTTTTACCGCACGCTACACGTACAGTAAAACTCGCATTATGGCCAGGTAAAGATGTAAAGTTGTGTACTCACCACGGGCAGTAAAAAAGAAAGCCCTCTACCGCATATTTACAACCCTCGCCTGCGGCTCGGGTCACAAATACCTGCGATTTCGGGCTTTCCTTCTTTTACAGCCCTTGGTAAGTAATGTGTTACTTCATATGTTTTCGTGTACAGGTTGATACGTTGAGATGGTTATAGACGACCAGACGGCTTCAAATTAATCTACCTTTAGTTTCGGAATTAGGCATCTGTTAGCTCCTTTGGCCTAAAAAGAAGCTGCTTATAAATGCGTTGAGATGGGTGAGGTTATTGGTGATTGTAAGTAGTTTCTAATGGGTAAAGTTGAGTCACCAAATCGTGTAGAATGCAACTTGATTGAAGAAGTTTTTTTTTTTTTTTTTTTAAACCTTGCCCCACACTAGGAATTTCTCTTGTATCGTGGGTGCGTTTACAAACATTTAAACTCACATACACAAGTAGCAGTTTATCATATAATCATGGAGTGTGTCCGAAACGAGCCGGAAAGACGAGATTTGTTAGTGTTATGTAATAATTATGTGCGAGACTGGGGTATGTAACAGCGTCCTTGCTGCTCCTGCTACGGAAGCAGCCAGGATGCTGTACAGGCTCGTAAATATTGGAATTATTCGTAGAGGTAGATAATTTTAAGTAGTAGTAGTAGGTTAAGTCGATTCGTAACGATGAGGGTGGCATAATCTGTTTAGATCAAAACCCTCTCTAAATAAATAAAGAAAAAAAAAAAGTAGCGTAGTCGTAATTGGTTGATATCCCGTCCAGTCGTACTCAGCGCTTCTACTCCACATTTATTATGCACAGCCAAAGTGTGGAACTCTCTGCCAGCGTCTGTGTTCCCTTCTACACATAAAGGCTCGTACAGACTGGCGCGATATCGATATCGCGATATCGCGATAGCGCGGGCGCGACATGCACCGACAAAGGAATTGTGCTACTAGTGTCGCGTCGCGCCCGCGATATCGCACTAGTCTGTACAAGCCTTCACGTGTCTACCTTCAAAGCAAAAGTGAACAGACACCTTCTGGGCGCGCTCGTTCCATCATAGACCTCATCAATCGCTTTCCATCACTAAAATCAAGGGTTTTTTTTTTTCGATTTTTTCGAAGATAGGGATTTATTCTTCCAAAAGTTATTCCATTTCTTTCCCTACGTGTACCCTACCAACTATATTTTAGGGACATAGGGCTTTATTTAACTCGTTGGAGGTGAGAAGAGGCTTTGATCAGTTCACGGCAGCCTGTAAGACCTTGGGGGGACGTATTGACTGCCCAGAGCTCCATTGCCTTTGCTGCAGATTATTTGCGCCCGACAAATATATCAGACACCTTAGTTTTAAATTAAATTATAATATACTAGCTTTTGCCCGCGGCTTCGCCCGCGTGGATGTCGGTTATCGCGTAAAAAAGTAGCCTATGTCCTTCTCCATATCCCAGGCTATATCTAAAAATTCTAACTTAATATTAATTTTAATGTGATTCACTGTGTGAATAGAAACTGAAACAAATGATTTAATATAATAAAAGTACCTAAGTTCTGAACGTGAATGAGTCTTTACCTAAAGATAACAAACACACAATTAAAATACGAAATTTTACTCAAATTCTTAAAGCAATCAATTGTACCAAATTACAACACGAAATAAAAGTGCGACACAAATAATAATTTTAAAATAACGTACCAACAATGTGAAAACAAAACGAAATCCTCCGAAATGTCGCATCACCGTTTGTGCTGATAAAACGCTCGAAATATCTAATGAACACCATTGGTGCATAATTTTTCTCAGGGTCACGTTCGCAATTGGACGAAATATTTGACATTTATTTTGTACTTGCAACACAATCTGGCTGTAGAATTCGATTAATCGACTAATACTTGACCGGTTGACATTTTAGCGGGAACACCACTAAACGAACGAAAAAAAAAAGAAAACAAAATACGTCTGTACTCTGTGGTCGTGTGGCGGTGTGGACTGTGGTGCGGTGTAAACATTCATCAAGGTTGTACGTGCGTAAAGTAATGGATTAAATGTGAAAACGGTTTAATCTTAGAAGAATCTTATACAGAATTACTGAGAAATAAGTGTAGATTTCGTATTGAGTGTTAGTTTATCAAAAAGTGATAAATATGTCAGTGAAACAGTAACGAAAGTTTTGGAATGCACAAATTTTGATCATAAGGCCGCCGTGTTTAGTAATGTTTTTATGATAAATATTCTTGTATACTGTTTGAAATACATATAAGTAGCTAGCTTATTTATCTACGAACATAATTTGGGTAATAGCTACTGATATTATAGCGTATTGTTATCGTAATCGTATTTCCAAGAGTAAAATTCGGCAAACAAATCCCTACAAAAACACAATAAAATGGATATAGTATGTTATCTTTAAGAGATAGACATATGCCATCGCGGACTTTTTTGAAGACCTTTATAAGATACACAATTCCACCATACATTATTTTATTATATCTCAAAGGGTTTAGACAGCGTTTTCGATAAAAGCTCCCAGACGGCTTATTTTTTTCCGACACCTCCAACAAATATCGTTAATTCATACAAAAATGCATACAAAAACATAACAAATTATATACTAAAACCTTCCTCGAGAACCAAGCTATCCATTGGTGAAAACAGCATGAGAATCGGTGCAGTAGTATTTGAGTTTATCGCGAACAGACAGACAGACAGACGCGGCGGAAGACTTTGTTTTATAATATGTAGTGATGTAATAATTGGTTTTATGTTAATTAATGTAATTGGTGTTCTAATCTTCTAATATTATAAATGTGAAAGTAACTCTGTCTGTCTATCTGTCTGTCTGTATGTTACGTTTTCACGCCTAAACCGCTGAACCGATCATCATGAAATTTGGCACAGATATAGCCTGGGATATGGAGAAGGACATAGGCTACTTTTTTACGCGATAACCGACATCCACGCGAGTGGAACCGCGGGCAAAAGCTAGTTAAATTATATAGGTACAACATAATTATTGTCAGTGTAATAATTGTTTTTATGTAATTGGTGTTGTACCGTTTTAATCTAAATATATAAAAGAAGAAACTGACTGACTGACTGACTGACTGACTGACTGACATATCAACGCACAGCCCAAACCGCTGGGTCTATAGATTCCAAATTTGGCACGTGGGTTCCTTATGAGGTCTAGGGGTGCACTAAGAAAGGATTTTTGGAAATTCCACCCCTAAGGGGATAAAAAAGGGGATGAAAGTTTGTATGAAAGTCCGTCAGTTTTGAAGTTAGGATCTTTAAATTTTGTGTTCAGGCTGATGATTGAAAATTAATTTATACGTGTCTCAGCGTTTTTGATAATTCTACCCCGAAAGGGTTAAAAAGGGGGATGAAGTTAAGTTCCTTAATTTTCGAAGAAAAATCACAAATTTTTACTATCTAGGCTTATGGTTGGAAGCCAAAGCGTGTGGTCGGATGAAAATTTGTTTTTAATTTTAAAAAAAAATATTTTTTAAGTTAAAATCACTAAAATTTCGGCTTATGTTTAGAAACTAACACAACCAACGTAAATCGTTGTTTTTTTAACCGATTTTTCAATTTTTCGAGGTGCGGACGGGTCTCTGTATGTAAAGATGGTCACCCATCCACAGACCAACTGCGGCAAGTGTAGCTTAACCAGGTGGATACTGGTCCTTTACAGTAGGTATTTCTTTATAGTATTCCTCAAATATCACACGTAGTGGAGGACAATTAGCCATGAACAAAGCTCTATACTGTTATTATTCTAATAATTCATAATTATCTAGAAAAAAGAATTTATACTCTACGCAGACGAAGTAAAATAAAATAGTAACGTAGTCAAACCTTACATTGAATATTCGAATCTGATGCCGAAAATATAGTTTTTAGAATTTTGGTCTGTTTGTTTGTATGTATGTTCCGGTTTGCACAAAAACGGATGGACGGATTTAGATGATATTTGGTACACGGATAGTTTATAACCTGGATTAATATAGGTTATTTTTTAATCCCGGTAGTACGTTTGGCTTATTCCACAAATCCCCCCTGAAAATCCCCCTTAGGAGGAAAAGTGGAATCTATAAAAAACAGTCTAGAATGTACCCCTGATAATCTCGCTTAGAGGGAAAACTAAAATTGAAAAAAAAAAAAACTTATTCCAAGATCCCCTGAAAGTGATTTTTTTTACATTAGGGTTCAGTTTTCCCCACTGAGGGGGATTCTCTGTGGGGATTAGTGAAATAAGCCGGATTATCAGTGGTGAATGCTAGACTGGTTTTTATATATTCCACTTTTCCTCCTAAGGGGGATTTATCAGGGGGGATTTGTGGAATAAGCCGTACGTTCCCGTCGGCTATTTTTCGACATCCACGCGGGCGAAGCCGCGGGCAGAAGCTAGTTAACTATAAATAAATAAATTAGTTAAACCTAGGTACAGCAATTAAAGATTTATTACGCCAGTTTCAAACTAACAAACTTCCCCAGCCCTAACGAGTCGCGTCAGTCTCGTGAATTCGTAATTGGTCATTAGTCATTACTGATTCTTAGGACAGCTGTAGGAAAGTCCCGGTTACCACGGCTACCCCCTACTGAATACTTTGTTAGCTAGGTCCCTACTACTTACGTGCTAAATACATAGGCGTGTCCCTAAAAAAGAAAAACCGGTCAAGAGCGAGTCGGCCTTGCGCACCGAGAGTTCCGTAACATCAAAAATCTTTAATTGGTTCCACTATCACTCAAGAGATGGCGCTGACCTAAAACTGCAATAATAGAAAAAGTGTGCTATTTAGAAACATTTATTTTTCTTGTCATCTTCAAATAGCGCTCTTTCATAATGATACCCCACATGCCCTAGTAACACCACTTCGAATTTTTAAGACACCCGATCAGTCATTGTTGCAAAAGAAAAAAATATTAAAAATATTATTTGCAAAATAGTTGGGCAAACGTCATCTAAAACTATTCTAAATTTCATGTTGATAGCATTCTCTAGTAGCATTTTTGTTGGCATTTAATTGGGCCACTTACCTCTGTAAGTGGCCCAACTAAATGCCAACAAAAAATGCTACTAGGGTTATTATAGTTCTTGAGATATCCAGCTGTGACAGACGGACAGACAGACTGAGTGCACTATAAGGATTTCTTTTTACCATTTTGGTACGGAACCCTTAAAAACAGTCTTCTTTTCTTCTTTTTTTGTACCTAAGGCCGCTTGTACACGCTAAGAAAATTTACCGTGTCTACTGCAGACAGGATCAATTCATCATGTACACGACAAGAATTTTGTCGGACCTAGGCACGAAAACTTATCGTGTCTGCTGCATATAAGACCAATATGAACGTGTACACGATAAGATTGTTTTCGGGTAGTCGTGTGTAGGCTGCTCTAGTCAAGTCTGGTATTAATTAGCAATTTTTTATGAGTGAAGAACACGTCCACGCGTTAAACGTACAGACGCCAGCAGGTCAAGCTACCCGAAACTGTCAAATTTTCGCAATCAACCTTAAACCTTATACTGTAGAGGTAAAGTTGAAAATCTATTAAAGAAATTTGACAGACTGTAGTAGCTTGATGTGCTGGCGTCATTACACTAACAACCTGAACCACCTCACCTACTCCGTACCGCAGCAACTCAGAGCGCGTCGTGTCTAGTGAAGACAAGATTTTTTCTTATTCAGTGTACACAGTTTGAGTGTAGAAACGACACGAATTCTTGGGGAGGCCCGGTGACTTTTCGTAGCGTGTTAGGTGGCCCAATAGTCCGAAATACCAAATATGTGGCAGTGGAGTACCTATACCCAAAGTCTCAAATTCAGATAATTTATGTAAACAAAGGGGATAACATATCAAAAAAATATCTTCGTGATGGTAATTCACATAAAATGGCGAAAAAAAGGTTCCATTTTCTTTTAAGTACTGAATTTAAGAAATAATAATTAAAAAATAATCATACCGTAATTATTTTTATACATTTTCGGTTTAAAACAAAGTTATTAAAAAAAGTAGATTTTCTGGTATAAAATATTTTATGATACTGGTAACAATGCAGGAGATCCAAACATTTTCACATTTTTTACATCTTCAACAACACTTATAATACAACTCTCGTTCATAGATTCATATTGTATAATATGTAGCATATCTAGCCTAATTTTGGATGAAAACGGCTGTAAACTGTTTCGAGTGAAAATCGATTTTGGGAGGCCTACGTCTAGCAGTGGACTTAAAAGGGCTGATTATGACGATCATAGGCCCGGGTCTCCGACACACTACATAAAACGTTATTTGGCAACGGTATTTTGTTTGCATAGTTCTTATAATTAATTCACTTTAATTTCATAGATGATTATTTAGAAAAACAAAAATGATAAAATCTTTTGCACCACTGTCCTGTCATTTTGACAAGTGACATTTCTTGACATTACTTTGTTTACATAAATTATCTGAATTAGAGACTTTGGGTATAGACAGAAATAGTCAAGCATTTCTCAGCCAGAACGTACCTATAGGTCATTTAAGTATTACGTAAGCACTAAAGAGGGGGTTCTTTGCTTTGATTAATTATTTTTTATGACATGGGGGACCAGGGCCTCAAGTCTGCTATTACAATAGTGTCAGAATGGTCTCTTCATTGTGAGTTTTTGACAGATTTGCCATACAAACACTGTCAAATACTTACAATGGCGAGACCATTCTGACACTATTGTAATAGCAGACTTGAGGCCCAGGGGGTCTGGATGGTAATTACGTCAGTAATAATTATTTATTTAAATTTTCAGATTTTTCTGCAAAATTTAGTTTATTTTGATTTGAATAAAGAAGTCAACCCCATGTTCAGGGATTCCCCAAAATAATTGATATTGCTTACTCGCTCTCACGCGGTGTTTTATGGTTAGAAAGAACCGAAGTAGGGAAAAGGGCGTCATCATAGTCTACAAAATACTAATTTGCTTGCTCGTGAATAACAATAAAGAAACCTGAACAGATTAAAAACGATGTTTACGTAAGAATAGAGGGGGGGGGGGGGGTATGAACTTAGCTGACAAGGGCGAGGTGGGGGTTCAAAACTAATATTCTGTTTACGTAATACTTGAGTGGCCCCATATCTGATCTATTATGCTTCTTACCAGCTTCTTGCAAGGAATAGTAAAAAAACCGGCCAAGTGCGTGTTGGACCACGCACAAGAAGAGTTTCGTAGGTATTTGGAACGAATTTACCCCAAGAACAAACTTAACATTGTCCAACGATACCCCACACCATGCAGTAGACGAAAAAAATATTATCCCCACTTTACGTGTATGGGAGGTGCACTAAAAAGAAATATATTTCAAGCATTAGCGGACAGACAGATGGACATGGCGTACAACAATTACAACATTATTTTTAGTATATGCAAAACCTGAATATAGTTTGTTCAGAATAAGAAACTGTATCGATTCCAATAGTTTTTACACTATGTTATATTTTTTCCCAAAAATATTTAAAAAAGGTTACAAGTTGGACACCGAGCGACACTAAGTATTTGACCATTACGAAAAAGTCCAAAGCCTGCAAGTGTGATGGAAAATGTTATCACCAGTTAATTACAATACAATCGTCGTACGGTTAGATACCTACTGCCAAATTAATATTATTATTAATGAACGCAAGGCGCGGGCGACGCGGGTGCGCCGCGTGGTGAGCATGTTTTTGTACGGACAACCAGGTAACATAACAAGCTTATAACTTTGTTATTTTTCATGATACAGTTTTGAAATTTTGTACATAAATTCTTTACATAAAAATACTAGACACGTGTTTCGGGTTTCGCATAAACTAAAACTAATGTTGTATAAGGGTTCCTTGTTAAGGGCCTATACTACCTCAAATGGCTTATCATGATCCTCCGTTATGTCGAAAATACTGCAGCATTAATTTTGAAATAAATATATGGTAAAGTTGAGGATTAATTTTAAGTACTATGTTAGCCGAAAACACGATTCCATAAAATTTTCTCGATAGAAAAAAAATCCAAAGTTACCTCCAAACCGAACAATAAACCGCTGGTATTAAAAAAAACTTTGCATATTAACTGAACTAACTACGAGTATAAGTTATTTACTTTTTTTAAATGACTATTATTTTCACCGTAAAACTAAATAACCTAAACTATCGGCGACTTGCGAGTCTTTTCCCTGCCGCCCTGTCTCGCTTGCTCGCGTGATTGGTAGCAATAGTGTGCGAGCGAGATACAGAGTGAGGTGGCGCTGAGGTAGTATAGACTCTTAACTACGCAACCCTAAAAAGTATAGGTATTTGTATAGGTAAGTGCAAAGTTATCAATCACACAAAAACTAAATTAAAGTGCTCATATAACTAATATTATTTAGTTCCGTAAAAACATTTTGAAATACCTAACTTTATTTAGCCATTAAGTACATCATCGTGTCGAAAAACGAAAAGCAGCGGCTTTTTTGTTGTTTTTCCAAAAGTTCCAGCAATAAATTGGAAGTGGTCGTTTCCAATGTGTTAACGTTCCTGCTTTACTTGCATGTTATCGCTCACTAAAGATACACGCGACTTCACGCGAGCTTAGTAGTGGTGACGTCATAAAGTTTGAGTTAAGTTGCAAAAGTTCACGTCCTTTCAAAGGACCTATACATTAGACAATTAACTGTTCTCACCCTTTCGTTATTCCGATGTAAACGTTTAATAAACTCCGTTATTTCACGATAAATACAAATCACTGTAATCTATTTAACATTTACATTAAAAAATAACTCTAAAGTGCAGTAATTTCAACAATATTACACAATAACTGTCGTTACTTAGCCGTTATTTGTCTAATGCTATAGTAAATGGAGTATAAGTATCTGAAAACTGTGTGTGTGGTGATTAAGTTCTCTTTGTTTAGTTAGTTAAATACCAGTTCATTAATGTTTTTATCAAGACAGGTAACTTTGTCATTATTATTAATATTAACTTAGGTATTCAGTATAATTATAAAATTATAAAAAAAAAGATTTTAGTGTAATTACGACATTAATCAACATTAATAAACTATTAGCTTTTGCTCGCGGCTTCGCCCGCGTGGATGTCGGAAAATATCCCACGGGATTAAAAGTACCCTGTGTGTTAATCCAGGATATTATATGTGTGCCCATCCAAATCCGTTTAGTCGTTTTTGTGCCAATCCGGAACATACATCCAGACAAAATAGATTCATGCGGAGTGCCTGTGTCCATTCTGACTTCAGTTTTTTCATTTAAATCGTTTCTGTATTAGATAGGTATGTTTTATTACTTTCAAGTTAAAAAAAAAAACACTAGTCGATTTTCTGGTATAACTATGGATCTGGTGTAACTAAGGATTTATATATTGACATTCCTGGCGATTTAGCGTAAAAAGCCTGTTTTTATTTTTATTTTTTTAAATACCATATTCAAATACTCTTTTTTTTCTAATGGCTGTAGCTATGTTAATCGTGCAAAGCTAGCCAGCCTTTTTAAATCATTTAAGTTTTAAATTATTAAAAACCTCTTTCGAGAGCTTTCTTAACTCAATGTGTCATAAAAATGTTTTTTTTTTTTTTAAGTTTGTTTAGGTCTAGGTAGTCTAGGTACGACACGAGATTATTCAAAGTAAAATTACTTAATTTGCTTTGAATGCGGTAATACAAAAATGGTAAATAGGTAGGTACATAATATAGGTATTCTTGTGCAACATTTCGACATTTTAGGCATGCAAATATTAATATCTAAGTAGATAAGGTATCTACTAATTTAAATAAACAATTATCTGCCTACACAAATGAAGATAATTACTTTTAGTTTTTAGATAATTACAACTTGCAAATCCCAAACATAAAAGCTCTCAAAACGGTGAAGGAAAACATCGTGAGGAAATGGCATGTCCTAGAACCAAAAACTCGAAGACATGTGACATTTATTAACCCGCACAGGTTCTTTTTTTTTTGTTTGAGAAATTATCAAATAACTTCTCCTGCTCTGGGCGGAGCGGGAGGGCGTGTCAGACTTTTACTGACTAAAACCCACCCGTGTTCCTTCAGTTGCCTGTGTGCCAGGGCCACCATTATCCCTTTCGGACAAACCCGCAACCCTGGCAGGCACCGGTCCTAGCGGACCCCGTCAGTGCGTGCTGACATCTCTTTGAGACGCGCGTGGAACACAACGCGCCGTCGACCCGGGCCTGGTCCTTACCGGACGGCGAGCTGCGAATAGCTCGCCGTCCGCAAGCCCGCGCCTATGGTGGCCGGGAATCGGCTACCGATACCGGCCGCCCAGGGCGTCTCCTGCGGAACCCGCACTGGGCCTGCGTGGTTGATTACAGCCCTTCCCTCTCGAAGAGAGAAGGCCTGTGTCCCAGCGGTGGGAAAATTATAGGCTAATTATGCTATGCATGCTAAACATAAATTAATGACGTACGGTGGCCCAGCACACCAAGTTACCACAAACTGTCAAATTTTCTCGTTCGATTTTGAACTTAATTATCAACATTTTAAAGTTTAAAATCGTTTGGAATATTTTTGACATGATGACAGTTTCGTGTAGCTTGATGTACTGGCCAAGTGGCTATTGTACATATGTAGGTAAAGTTGCCGCCACGGGCCACGACCACGAGATGTGATCAGGCTGTAAAATTGTCGCAACAAGTCAATGGCACGGTCATTGGGTTTGCGCAGTGGCTGAGCGTTTGAGTTTTTGCGCTACGGGTCGCGCTCTTCACGGGTTCAATTCCCGCACGGAAGGAAATTCTAGAGTTATTGGTGCCGATTCCCTTGTTCACAAACTAAACTAAATTTAATTTCAGTGCATCTTTTTCTTTCAATTTCATTAAGAAAAGGACAGAAGATAAATTTTAGTTTGGTCCTGTCAAATTAATCAGCGCTTGATGTATTTTGACGTAATTTTAGTCGGCAAGTTTTTAATCACGTCTTAACTTGTATGGAGTAGTGACAGGCGCTGATTAATTTGACAGGACTAAACTAAAATTTATTTTCTGTCCTTTCCTTAATGAAATAGAAAGAAAAAGATGCACTGAACTTAAATTTAGTTTAGTTTGTGAACAAGGGAATCGGCACCAATGGCACGGTCATTGGGTTTGCGCAGTGGCTGACCGTTTGGGTTTTTGCGCTACGGGTCGCGCTTTTCACGGGTTCAACTCCCACACGAAACGAAATTCTAGACTTATTATTTAGGTAATTTCGAGACATAGGTACAAGTAGTCTTAGTATCTACTTATAAAGGCTCCTACAAACAGGCGCGACACGCGACGCGACACACAGGAAAAAGAATGAAAGAAAATACGTTTATTTGCGGTAAACATGACGTAAAAAAGAACATAATAAAAAAAAAGAAAACTATGGGGAAAAATGCGTCACATCTACGCAAAACGGCTATCGCTCAGCATTATGCTACGACCCTATGCAAGACAGAGCCCTAGCGCTGATTTTCAGCGACAGCCGGTGTTGACTTAATGACGTTAAAGAGACCGCTCGTCGTGCGACACGCGGTGATTTTGTGTCCCGTCACGAGTCGCGCCTGTTTGTAGTAGCCTTAAGTTGCTTGGAAACGTACCCACGATACAGAATAAAAGGTAACGTTACTTTTAACTTTTTTGGGTTCCGTTCCAAAATGGTAAACTAAAAAGGAACCTTTATGGTTCGACTCGGTAGTCTGTCTGTCCGTCTATCGGTCACAGCTGGATATCTCAAGAACTACTAATGCTATCAACTTGAAATTTGGAATAGTTTCAGATGACGTTTGCCCAACTATTTTGTAAATAAGAAAGTTTCTTTTTGTAACTGGTACTGAACGGGGGTCTTAAAAATTCGAAGTGGGGCTACTAGGGCATGTGGAATATCATATGAAAGAGCGCTATTTGCACATTCTCAAACACTTTACTTTTTTTTATAGTTTTCTACTATGAAAAAAAAAATACCATTCCCTTATCTTCGAAGTTTGCATAGATAAAAATCTGAAATTATTCTATGTGATAGAAATTTATGTAAAGATTACAGGAAAAATAAAACGATGTCTCTAAATAGCACACTTTTTCAGGAATCATCTATAAAAATTACATTAGTTCCACTATCGAGCAGGAGATGGCGCGGGCCTAAAACTGCAATATTCTACATTATTATACACGCAGTGTTAAAATTCTCTGACGAATATAGGCCTCGCCGCGCCCGCACGCGCCGCCGCGCTGATGTTTCAAAACATTTTACGGTTCAAAATATCCTTCTTCTTTCTTACCTACTCTCAGGTTGCTTTGGGTGAAGCACAGTTGTAGTTTTGTCTGGGCACAGAACTATTTAGGTACCTATACGAATGAAGCTATATATGATGGTACGGAACCCTCGGTGCGCGAGTCCGACTCGCTCTTAACCGGATTTTTTTCCTTTTTTCAGTCTTATTAATGAAAAGCGAGAAGCGGTGATATGCTGTTGTCTGATTTCATCGATCGGTGATGGTGATGACGGAGTGGTCAGAAATGGTGACTGGCTGTTGCGGTCAACTTTTATGGACAGTCTTCACTCTTGTGATATTTATTGGTATTTTAAACTACATTATTTATTTGGATACTTTAAAAGCAATTGAACGATGAAAAAAGGCTAGTACAGACTGGTGCAATATCCCGGGCGCGACGCGACACTAAGTAGCACAATTTTTTTGTCGCTGCCTGTCGCGCCCACGATATCGCGCGAGTCCGTACGAGCCTTTACTAAGTATGACATGATACTCGTTCTGTACTTTTTTTGTTCCTTAGTCAACAAGGAATCCTATAGTTTCGCCATGTCCGTCTGTCTGTCTGTCCGCGGCTTAGCTCAGAGACCCTTAGTCATCGATTTAGAATACCCCCTTTCCACTTAATACAAGTGCTGCGCGAGGGAAAAAGCCTACTGCGTAGCGTCAAATGAAGAGACGTATTGAAATTAATAAAATAAAAAAATGTTTTTAATGAGTTGAAGGCGTATTTTGCCACAAATTCACTACATTATAAAACTATTACGAGTATCTAGTGCTTACCGAAAATACGATATGCCATCCCTTTTCAACGTGGTTAAAGTATTATTTTTGCACTTTTTTACGGAGCACTTTGGCATGTTCACCCGATAACGAAGCGCGCGTTACTGAGAGCGCAACTGTGCTTAGAAGTAATTTAAGCACAATTGTATCGAGACACATTTCAAGCGTTGACGGTGTATCTAGGGTATTCTAAATCGATGCTGGTTTGTGAAAACCATTTTTCGATTCAGAGATCCGTTTGCGTAATGTTAAGCTTTAAGGTGCTCATTTTTGTTAGAGTCAAGTGTTCTCATCCCTGCCAGCTAAATGGTTGCTTTTGGAAATGTGAAAAAATTTACGACAGTAGTATAACTAGTAATGATAATAATTTTTATAGTCCAATCATGACCTACCCAACCAGCAAAACAGACGAATAAGAAACGATTTACTCAGCCTAACATAACATAACATAACATAGCATAACAGCTAAAATTACGTTGCTAAAGTACCAATCTGTCGTATAAAAGCGCTTATGTCGACTATTTAGCAATTTTCACTAAATTTTGCTATAATTAAGTCGAATAAACGTTTACAGCACTATGCTAAAACGCTTTTACTCTGCTTTTTGTAACATGCTGAGTTCAAGTGACCAAATCACTTTTATTCAGCTTCCTTATCCTATAATAGGTATGTAACAGCTACTAAAATAGCTGATCCGCTAAGTTGGGCGCTTCTATACGATCACGATTCGACATTCTAATCTGATTCTATAAAAGTTGAGTAAAAGCAATCTTTTTATTTTACTATTTAGCATCATCGTTACTATTAGTACACACTTATACGACCACTCGAAAACATGTTGTATAATAGCAACCGACTTGCTTTTACACACCTCTTTAGTTGATTAATAGCGAATGAATTGCTTTGATTCGGCTAATATGTTCATTCGATTATGTTTTCTATAAAAGATGTCAGTTTGCTATTACTCGACAATTTCGTTCTGTAGGAGTAGCCGATTGCTTTTACTCAGAAAATAAGTTGTATTCTAGCAACCAAATTCCTTTTAATCAGTTTTTTCGGTCTCGGTTAACAATAGAGAACCTATCGCTATCAAAACCTCAATATCGGATTTTTGTTACGTTAATCGTAACAAAAATCCGATATTGAGGTTTTGATAAAAACAAGTCATATAGAATCAAATGTCTTTTTTTGCACGGAACCCGTATAATCTGTGACAGAACTATGGAAGGCATAGGTACGAGTCGACAAAGTTTTGTAGCTTATCCATAACTAACTGCTGCCCGCGGCAACGCCCGCGTGGCTTTTTCTACATCTACACTATCTACACTAATATTATAAAGAGGAAAGATTTGTACCTATTTTTGTATGTTTGTATGTTTGTAATGAATAGGCTCAAAAAGTACTGGGCCGATTTAAAAAATTCTTTCACCAATAGAATGCTACATTCTTCCAAATTGACATAGGCTACATTTCATTTTGAAAAAAATTAGGGATCCTTGGTAAAATTTGAACAATGTAACCGAAGGTGTAGAAAAATGAGTCTTAAAATGTCTTTCGTATTGTCTACCCCGTGCGAAGCCGGGACGGGCTGCTAGTCTAAAATATAATTAGTCTAAGTTACTTCTCATATCATCAGCTACCTCTCAGTGAAAGTCCCGTTAAATCCATCCCAAATCGGTCTAGCCGTTTCGGAGATAAGCCGGAACGAATAGACATACACAGGTACTAACAAAAAAAATGTTGTTTTGTTATAAGTAGGTACCGTTTAAACGTACTTTCATATGCATTTAGTAAAAGCTTAAACATTAAAAGCAGACACTTCAATTTTATTTATTTGTACATTATGTATAGAATAGATGTATAAAAGATAATGGTGGGCACAATAAAGAGTAGGTGTTGTATTCTATCTTGTTATCTACCCCAAGCACCTGCAAGAACTTTCACTTCGATATATTTTAACACCCTGATTGCATATTACCCCTGGAGCTGCTAGTACTGCGCGTGCCGACGCACGTGGCGCTGGGCACTCGCGCGGCGCTGTCATGCCGCTGGGCGCTGGGCCCCGCCGACGTGCTGTACTCCGTCAAGTGGTACAAGGACGGCAAGGAGTTCTTCCGACACGTGCCGCGCGACCACGAGCCGCGCAGGAAGTTCTCGCTGCCTGGGGTTGACGTTAAGGTCTGATAGACTTTTATATTTCAAAGTTTCAATAGCATTACATTCAGGCGTACTCAGCGCATCTCCTCCACATTTATTATGCGCACAACCAAAGTGTGGAACTCTCTGCCAGCGTCTCCCTTCCACATAATCCATCTGCCTTCAAAGCAAGAGTGAACAGGCATCTTCTGGGCACGCTCATTCCATCATAGACCTCATCTATCGCTTTCCATCAGGCGAGATCGAGGTCAAGAGCAGGTCCAAACAGCAATTTAAAAAAAAAACCGGCCAAGTTCGTGTCGGACCACACACAATGAAGGGTTCCGTAGTTGGGATGAATTTATCCCAGGAACAAACTTAACATTGTAGTTGAAAAACAAGTTCTCCCATATTCCAACTGCAAATGTAAGTTTGTACGCACAACATTGAGAAATTAAACCATATTTATCCTGTAATCTATAATTAACTATTTTCTGTGTTTTTTTTTTTCAAGTTTTTTAAATCTATTGTTTCGGAGATAAGGGGATGGTCAATTTTCATCTATTTTCTCAAATAACTTCAAAAGTATTTGTTTTAAGATTATAAATAAAATATGTCTGAAATTCTTAAAATATGCCCTTTCATTTGATATGTCACACGGTACAGTTCGCAAAACTTTTTTTTTTTTTAATTTCCAGTTTGCCCCCCAAAAGTCACCCCATATTCAAAATTCATTTATTTACGTTACACGTTCGTGTTTGGGTCACAGTAATTCATTTGTGTACCAAATTTCAACAATGGTCCAGTAGATTCGGAGCAAATCGGCTGTGACAAAGGGCCGGACAAACAGACACACGAGTGATCATATAAGGGTCCGCTTTTTCCTTTCGATGTAGGGAACCCTAAAAATAAAAAAGACGTGTGGCACTCGGGGACTGCCGCGGTAAAGCTATTGCATAGCATTTTGTATCAACTTATGCAATTATAATTATTTATTTACTTTATTTATGCAGTATTTCTTTTTCTTTGATATTAATTCAAGTTACACTTTTTGAGTGTGGTGACCGATAAGAAAGTAAAGTCAATCCATAATCGGCCCAGAACTTTGGAGAACCGTTTAAAAGTGGTTTTTATAAGCTATGAAGAACGTTAATGTTTAATGTTAATTCTAGCTAGGAGAATCATAAACACGAGTAAAATTATTGATTTATAAATAAATTGCTCACATACCTCAACAACCTTTCAAAAACTTTTGAATTACGATGCCTGCCATCTAGTGGATAAAACCGACAACAAAACACAACTGAGACCACCAACAGAGCAACGCTTGTCTCGATTACGAATCACAAGCCACGCCAATGTCACCTCTATTTAGTTAGTTCTACCTGCGATTACTAGATGGCGTTGCGTTGCGCGGTAATCCACCACAGAGTTTCGTAGAGTCGTACAATACGTCTAATCGCACGCACACAACGCCGTGTCGAAGACTGCCGAACTGAAACGACGTTAGACGATGCACGGCCTTCAAGCCACACCTCCGTGCCCGTCGGAGTGGGGAGCGTGAGGTTTTTTCGTTACGGAATTTCTGGATTCGGTCCCCGCGCTCAAGGCCCGCGATAGAAGCTATGCAATAGCTTAAAAAGGGCTCTATAATAAAGACTACTTATATTTACCGAATCGGTATGGCGGTGAACATGTTTTAATGTACATCTTCAATAACCACATCTACCTAAATGACAACCACGCTCTGCAAACGAATTCAACGAATTGATGTTCGCAGTTTAACAGAATGTTATATAGAAATGTAGGATGTCTCCGCTTATATTCTTATTATGACGTTTTATCTCCATATATCAGAGACTTTAAATTCAAATTGTGATTGACACAGCAATCGGACGCGTCCGGGTCGAGCCTGGTGCTGTCAGCAGCCGTATTCGAGACGGGCGGCCGGTATCGCTGTGAGGTGTCCGGCGAAGGGCCGCTATTCCCCACAGTGTCCGGACATGCGGACTTGAATGTTGTTGGTCAGTATACACGCTATCTTACCAACGAAGGTTTTTGTGCTATCACAATGCAATAAGATTTCGTGAGGATTTTTTTTTTAAAGCCATTCAAAGTCAAAGTCAAATAATTTATTTCAAATAGGCACGAAGATGCACTTTTGAACTTCAAAAATTACATGAATAGTTAATTCAAACCCTTGTTTGATTTACATAAAATGAGGGACTAATGCCATCTGATCTATAAGAACTACTTAAGTTTCCTTCTTTTTCTTTCTAGTCCTCCCTGAGCATGGACCAATCTTGTCAGGACTGCAATCACGATATCGTCTCGGGGACCGCGTGCAGGTGAACTGCACTTCTGGTCGCTCTCGTCCATCCAACCATCTCTCATGGTACATCAATGGCGAGCCAGCACCCACCATAGCAGTGCTGCCTTCCGTCCACCGGACTTATGAAGGCTTGGAAACCACCACACTGCTGTTAGATTTTATACTTACTGAGCAACATTTTAAGAGTAACGGACTTAAAGTCAAAGTAAGTTAAATTACCGTTTAACAAATGTGAAGTTTCGTCGACACCCAAAAATGTTTCCCCCAAAAATGATTCAGGAACGACTCCAGCAAACTTGGGTAGTAGTATAGTATCTAGAGTCGAACCTACTTTCGAAACCATTGGTCTGATCTATTCTATACCTCAGTTCTATACATAAAATATAATAAAATTGTTACGAAGTCAAAACTGTACAGTCAGCTGCAGAGAAATCTCACCCCCTAGCAATGAATAAATACATTGCTAGGGGGTGAGATTTCTCTGCAGCTGACCGTACATTGGCCAGCACATCAAGCTGCACGAAACTGTCAATTTTTTCCAAACGATTTTAAACTTTAAATTTTGATGATTAAGTTCAAACTGGAACGAGAAAATTTGACAGTTTGTGGTAATTTGATGTGCTGCCCACCGTATATTGAATATTTTTGAAAAAAAGTAAGTACCTAATTGCTATGAGGTGTGGGAACGAGTCTGATGACGAAAATATAGTTTTTTGAATTTTTGTCCGTTTGTCTGATGGTCTGAATTGTCTGAATTGGTATGTTCCGGATTGGTGCTGAAACGGCTGACCGGTTTTGGATGAAGCTTTAATACTACGCAGATAGTTTATAGCTTAGATTTGGATTAACACATATGGTACTTTTAATCCCGATAGTACGTTCCCGTAGGATATTTTACGATATTTACGCGGGCGAAGCCGCAGTCAAAAAGCTAGTAAACACGGCCATAAAACAAGATATTTCCCAGTATAAACTGACCTCTCATTGTACGGAAATCCTATACAATGCATAGGTCAGCCTAAACTGGAATTGTATAGGTTGATTTGTGGCCGTGTGTACTAAGAATAATTATTGTATGTCATGTTCCAGTGTCTTGCAACCCTCGCATCCCTCTACTGGCGAAGCAATGAAGAGAGCGCTCTGCTAGAAAAAGGGAAGGTCTACGATAAACTAACGCCTTTTACACCAGAAACAAACAGAAGAGCTGACCGTGTCCACTCTAATTTTGCGAGATTACGCACTAGTTCCTCCACCAATATTGTTGTCTTGCTTTTAGCGGTTTTCTATATAAAGCTCTGTTAGTTAGTGCAAGCGTAAATTTCTGAAACGCTCTTCCAAGCGATTCTTCGACTCTGCCGCCACCCACCGCAACACTCTCGTTGTGCAGGCCGCCAATTATACCCCCTCCCGCATTAGCGCGATCCGCCGTCCAAGGCACGCACTGACCGACCCAGACGACCCCACCACTCTCATTCAGGAGAGCCGTAGGGAAACTAGTACAGCTCGAAGAGTACACACAACACGAACACGATCACAATTCCGACCTCGCTTTAGAGGTCCCGCGCGAAATCGACGACCCCGATTAATAAGCCCTCCCCGTCCCTTGACGACGCTTAACGATGTGCCAGCATGTGGTTTAGCTGAGCCTGTAATCCAAACTCCCCCGATTAATAATCAGAACCCTGATATTATCCAGCCACCGACGGTCCCTTGCCACCCTCCCTCCGACACTGCCCTAAGCCGAGGTTCGAGCCCCACCTGGGGTGCCCTTAGCGAGCAGTCGTCTAGCATAAGTAGATTTTAGTATAAACCCCCTGGCTGGAGGCGTAAACTTCGTTAGGAGCTTGCGGCACCACAGGAAAGTCCGGTTAAGGAGCAGGAACCCCCAGTGGTTATACCTCCGAGATGCCATTACAAAAAAAAAAAAAAAAAAAAAAAAAAAAAAAAAAAAAAAAAAAAAAAAAAAAAAAAAGTGCAAGCGTAAGCGATAGGAAATATTTTGTTTGATCAAGAGCAGTATAAGGCATCGTAGGTTGTAGCCACAGGCAGAGCACGGAATCTAAAAAGTTGCCGCCGCGATGTCTAAATCTCCGTGCTCTATGGTCGTGTCGTGGCGGGCAGCGGTAACTTGCTACTCAACCTTTTTACTCCATACCATTTAATAAGTTTGAATAGGAACGCACTGGTTGTATTTTAAGAAAAATAAAGATGTAAAAATTATGTCATCATTATTATTTTATTTATAAGTATGACAGTATCAGATTCAAATGAATTCATTTGTATTTCCAGAATTCCAGTGTATAAAAAATATTATGTAATAAAAGTTTATTATAGGTACAACCTCCTCATGAAAAAGTGGGGGATTAAAAAGATGGCACCTGTATGTAGGTCAGAAAATGAAATAAGCAAAGTCGAAAACATCTGTAAGCAAAACCGTTATGACCTAAAGGAGCCGTCACTTTCGCTAGGGTCTTTTCATAGTAAGTAAAGTAGGTACATTTGAATGTCGATGTAAATGTAAGTAGTACGTACCTAGTTGTTATTTTTACTTTAGGTACCTACGTAGCTGTAAACGAATATTCCTATATTAATTAAGAGCGTTATAACCGGTCCACTAGCGCCACTCCTCGCGCGCTTCGTGTCTCAATATGAAAGTTTAAAGGTATTAGAAAATTCTAGACACACTTACAGATATAGTTGATAGATCCGTTTTTCATAATTCCTTCATAGTCACGAGATAATGGGGTTTATTCATAAACGTTGTTTAAAGTTAAATGACGTTCAAACGTCAAAAATGTATGGTTAAACAGTTGCTAATCATTACTTAACTTTAAGCAGCGTTTATAAATAAACCCCATTATGTTTTTATAGGAATGGCGCTAGTGGACTGGTGACAACCCTCTTAAAGGCTCGTACAGACTCGTGCGATATCGCGGGCACGAAGCGACACTAGTAGAAAAATAGAAGGTTTTTTTATTTCTTTGTACCTCGAAAAATACCCGCTCTTACAAGTTTACGTCTAGGAGCAGACCACGCCGATTGACATCGTAGTTCATAGTAGTTCTAATAGATGGCGCTAGTGTTTTTGTATGGTGACCGTGTCCGGCAAACGTTCGGACGACCGTATCTTTACTATTTATATCAATGTTTGCAACCTAACTTCTCTTTTTCTCACACTTCTCCGCGTAAGTCGACAAAATGTACAGTGGCCAGCACATCAACACAGTATAAATATGGACAGTATGGAAACTAGGCCTATTTGTTGAAATAATTACCTACATTCCATTGGAGCGTTCGGGTTGGCACTCTTGATGTTTGTAAAATCGAAGTGTTTTATTGGAACGAAGTTTTTTATCACGGTTTGCGGTAGGAGTTGAATGGAAGAAATAGTCACGCGAAAAAGCGTTCCTACATGCTATGCGACACCGAGGGGGGTGTCACATAACATACATAGCACACATGCGACTTTCTTAAAAAGATAAAAAAACTTAAAAGTAAAAAAACGAAGATTATATAAATAACTAATTGCTGCCCGCGGCTTCGCCCGCGTAGCTTTTTATAAAATAAAAGTAGCCTACGTTACTCCATATGACATCAGCTATCTGCAAGTGAAAGTCCCGTCAAAATCGATCCTGACGTTCCGGAGATTAGCCGGAACTAACAGATAGAAAGACAGACAGACAAACATTAAAAAAATAGATTTTTTGTTGTAAGTACCGTATATACCGCATATAAGGATTTAGTAAAAAGCTGAAAGCTGTTATTCTGACATTACAAACAGACACTTCAATTTTATTTATTTGTATAGAACATGTATAGATTGGTCTGGTGGTCGCAAGCGCTACTAGCTGAAGTCCTGGTTTCTAATCCCAAGTCGAACAAAGTGTTATTGGGTTTTTCCAATAGGAATTTCTCAGTAGCACTTCGAAATTAAATTCTCCGGATTAAATTCATTTATATCACAATAACTTTTGTCCCGCGACTTTGTCCGCGTGAAATTTCGGCCCCCGACCCTCCGTGTCACATCCCGTTGCCCACCCGCGGTAATACTTCGTTTTCACATAGCGTTCTTTCTAACTTTTTTTCTGTTTGCCCGGCTCCTTAGGGTCGCAGCGTGATGTTAAATAATCTATAACATTCTCTAGGAATTGGTTTATCGAATACAAAAAGAATTTTCAACTTATTAGTACTTTTTTTTTAACGCCACGCTCATTTTTTTTTTTCTCGTTGATGCGCGCGTCTGTGTGAGTGTGCTGTTTCGAACGTTTGTGCGTAGTTTCTATACTGTCCATATTTACATTGTGACATCAAGCTACATGAAACTGTCTTTCTCCAAACGATTTAAAACTTTAAAATGTTATTATTTCAGTTCAAAATTGAACGAGAAAATTACACAGTTTGTGCTAACTTGATGTGCTGGCCACCGTATGAATAATCAAAAGAAAACCTTACCTATCTGGGAATGGGTAAGCTACGCTACGCTCGCTCTTACATCCTACATTTTTATTTTTTTTCAGTTTATGTTGACAAAGTAATTCCTTTAACTGTATAAATGTTCAAAAGAAAATTTAAACTATACGGGATACAATTTTCTCCCAACTATGTCTGATGCTCTAGCTTTTCCGTTGTCAACAAAGTATCTCCTATTTCTATAGCAATACTTCAATAGCTGAAAGAAAACTAAACCTTTTCGAGGCAGCGTGCTAACGTGCGTGTTCCTAGACGAACTAGGTATGAATAGCTCGTGCTGGGTGGCAAAATATTAGCCAGTCAGTAAGATGGCTGTTAGGCTGACGTGACGGTGCGCCCGCCGCCATGCACCATTCTCAAGATACAGGCGATAGTTCAACTTTTGGATGTAGTTAATTTTTTTTACTCCACTGGCGAAGCGAAGCTGAGAGGGATGGTAATATTTATGAATAAAATAAAATCACCTCGTGTCTCACTTTGCAATAAAGTATACTTTGATTTTGTATTTTTATCTGTGTTCAGATTTATAATCTGTCTTCAGAAATGTCACATTTAATTCTAAAGCTGTGTGTACATGGTAAAAAAACAAAAAAACTAAATTATTCCCTGTACATAACTACTACTGTGCCACTTAAAAGTATGTATAAACTATGAAATTATGAATGAATATTGAAAACATTTTCAATATACTAAAACGCTACGCTTAAGATTAACTGAGTTGACCAATTTCTTTTAGTTGTATTTAATGAGAATGTAGAGAAAGCCGTCCATCTGGTTCTATTGAAAAAAAAAAACAAACAGGTCCAATGTCGTGAAATGTCGTCGTCCATTGTGAACACAAGTTTATTTCGACTTAACAAAAACAATGATGATATCGCTTTAGTAGTTCAGCAATAAAATACAGCGCACTCCTTCAATAAAAGTAAAAATGTCTAATAGACCTCATTCTAAATCCCGAATAAAAGTTTGTAACAAATCTGTGTTTCACCTTCAAGACAAAAAAGCAGACGAAAATGAATTATCTATTGGTTTGATTAAATCTGCGAAGAGGACCGGACAACTCAGTTTATGCAACAGGGGACTGGGTTCAGGTGAGATAGAATTATTTATTACATGTATTGTAATTGACAGTGTACGTTTAGTTACATAAAAATAGGCGACTTATTCATACAAATTGTTGTTTTTATTATTAAATCCCTGAGTTCCGTGTTATGAATTTTATTTCGCATTTTTAATCAAAGAATCGAAAATAAACAGATTGCAGTTTTTAACTATGTAGCTAATTAGAAGTTAAGACATACTCAATTAACTAATCCTTTCAGAAAATCGTAATTAAAAACATTGTGAAGTAAGCATTCTTAACTGCGCCACTTTTATGATTACTGTTTTAGTGCCAGAAAATGTTTGGAAAATTGATGAGTTGGTGTTGGAAGAAACCAAGGAGGTTGACTTCACAAGAAATGATTCCAACAGGTGGTGGACAACAGAGCCACTGAAGACTCTTGACCTCAGCTCCAATGTTATAAAAGTGATATCAGGCAATGTCAAGTTTCTGCAACACCTTGTCAACCTCAAGGTGAGCAGGACAACTGACACATTATTGCATTTTATATCATTATGTAAATTTTTGCTTATCAGACATGTATTCAGAGCAAAACTTATCATACTATCTGGTACATAGAAACCAATTTAAAATCCTAATGGTCATTCAATTTTAGATACATGCATGTTCAATAAATCTTTCATGTAGATTTACTTACTTAAGTTTGTTAGCTTATTACAATATTTTATTGAGTCAGAATCCATTATATTTAATTGATTCTTGTGCTGGATATACATCCTTGTATTAAAAAGTGTATTATGTAGAATACAGTTTATTCATACTCATTTTTTTTTTTTTTTTTAAACGTTGCCCCACACTAGGAATTTCTCCTGTATCGTGGGTGCGTTCACAAACATTTAAACTCACATACACAAACAGCCAGACCCGGAACAACTAATTGTAGGTCATACAAATATTTGTTCCGTGCAGGAATCGAACCCGCGACACGTAGCGCAGCAGTCATTCGCTTAACCACTGCGCCAACCATGCCGTCAATTAAAACAGTATTGTGTTTATATTTTTCCAGCTTCACGATAATGCCATATCAAGTCTACCACCCGAATTTGGTGAACTAAAGAGTCTTATGAACCTGAGTTTATCTCATAATAGACTGGTAACACTTCCCAAAGAGTTCTACAGGTTGTCGGAGTTGCGCTGGCTGAACATATCTCACAATGAACTTTCGAAAATAGAACCAGACTTTGGAGATCTTGTTATGTTGAACTTTTTGGTAAGAATCACAAATATCTAAATCTGAAGTATACATTGTGGAGATGACAATACGACAATAAATGAAACACTAAAAATACTAATGTATATAAGTATTTTGAAAGAATCAAATAAATCCGAACATTGAAATTAAAAAAAGTAATTTTTTCTTACAAATATAATAGTAGTGATATGGGTTTTGCCAATCTTTGACTAGCTATAGTGACTAAACTATTGGATATATTTGGTTGAATTTTCGTAAGCAGACTGGGAACATCATTAGATAAAAGAAGTTTAATTTATTGTCGTCTCCACTATGTATATTTATATTTTTTGAAGGTTTTAAATCCTAGTAAAGTAGATAGTACAGAGTGGGAATTTCTTGTAGTACAAGGTCAGATACAAACTATTTATTTTTATTTTTGCATGAGCTTTTTTGCTTAGCAATAATATTGTCCAAAATCTAAATTTAAAAAAGTATTTATTGCACGCAGCAAAGGACAGCTAAATTTGTAGCACACATTAATAAACTTATTTATTTCCCAGGACTTATCGCACAACAAATTGACTAAGTTACCTCCAGGGATGGGGTATTTGGTACGGTTAGTGGAAATTAATCTATCGCACAATGAACTTCAAGAGCTACCCCCAGATATTGTTAACCTTCGAGGTAAATATTATTTATTGACTTAAAAGGAATTCTGCAGTAATCTAGGTTTAAATAATACCAAGTTTAATATAATCAGAACTGGGCCTCAAGTCTGCTATTACAATAGTGTCAGAATGGTCTATCATTGATTTCATAATTGTTGATTTTGACAAGTTTGGGAATCTACTAATATAATGGCGTCATTATGACTTTCCAATGGTCAGCCACTGACACTCCATTGAAAGAATTGGTAATCTCGTACATAATGACAAATGAAACTCCCTACTAAACTTCCAACTTCCTACTATTTCAGATGGCTTATAACACTAATAAATAATATGTAAAAATATATATAAATGAAATCTGGCATGAATAAATGTTCAAAATGCCATTGTAATACGGTTATATTACAAGACCATTGACCGACCAATGATCGACCATTATGAATTTAGCAGATTACGAACTTTTAGCAAAATGACAATGGGATCGTGTTGGAGTGACGAATTTATAAAAATAGCAGACTTGGGCCCCTATTCATATTATCTTTATAACTGTAAATATTGATAAGTTGTTAAAGATGAAGGAAAGGAAAGTATTATATAACAAAATATTATGATTATGATGATATTATGCAGAACAATATAATAATACACATAATGTGTGGGTCAACTGTACTTGGTTGGTATACAGAAATGTGAACCTTAATTGTAAGCCACACAGTTCAAATTCCATTGCAATTAAAATATTACTTTTTAAATAACTTTTGTCATTCAGAAATCAACTTAATACTCATGCCGTTAAGGTAGACATTAGTCAGTTGCAATATTATGTTATGTGTTATTATATTGGATTACGTAAAGGTGATGGTGGGTGCTTGTCTCTTGGTACATGACCACATGTTATGGCGACATCTTACCAATTTGTGCAATTTGAATTATGCTTCTGGGAAAGAAGATAAAGTCGTTATAAATAATTATCATTAGCAGTGGCATATGCCCAGCAGTGGACGTCTTTCGCCAGAGATATTGATGATGATGAAAATGCAACTGTCATACTGATTTAATAGCATTACATTTTAAATTATTCTGTCTCCAAAAACAAACTACATAAATATGTTTGAGTAGTAAACTCTTATCACTAATGTAAGTTGCTCTACTTCACCAAAATAATAATAATTATTATTTTGGTGAAGTAGAACAACTTGCAAAACTCATGCAACAGCTGTTTCTAAGTATTTTGGCTGGTTAGTAAGTCTGCTGCGGAAAATGATTTTTTAATGTTTTCGTGGCATTACTTGACTAATTATTGATTTGATCTTGAAAAGTACTTGCTTTTTATCTTTTTTGTTGCAATAAAATTACCAAAGGTGTCGTAAGTTAACTATGTGTTTAATATTATATAAATATATTTTTTTTTTTTTTTGTTATGTATTATTAATTATGTAAAGAAAGAAACAGATTTTTGTAGTTTTTAGTCTAGGCAATACTAGAACTAGAGTCTAGATGATTACAATTCAATCACTTCAGCTTGACCAAAAAACTATTCTTTCAGATTTGAAGAAAATGAATATCAGCAACAATAGCCTAAAGAAGTTACCAGCACTAGGAGAGCTGAGAAAAATGGAAATATTGGACGCGAATCATAACGACATTGAAGAACTACCCGACTTTTATGGGTGTTCCGCCCTCAAAGAATTATATATTGCTAATAATTTTATAAAGGTAACTGAGATTTTTTGTTTCCTAACAGTACAGAAAAGGTCAGTTTTCGCGATAAACAAAAGTAACTCGCGGGGAACATAATTATGTTTTCTGGAAACAAGTTTCCCTCATATACTGCATGCTATTTTGCCAGCACAAAAATTGTTGCTGTAACAATAAAGGTGTGGCATAACTTTTATTTACCATGAATACAAGGAGGTTTTCAGTCTATGACGCAATCCTCAAGATTTGCTAAATTATTTTTAGGGTTCCGTACATTAAAAGGAAAAAACGAAACCCTTATAGGATCACTTATGTGTCTGTCTGTCTGTCACAGCCGATTTGCTCCGAATCTACTGGACCGATTAAGTTGAAATTTGGTACACAAATGAATTACTGTGACCCAAACACGTACGTGTAACGTAAATAAATGAATTTTGAATGAAAGAAAATTGATGAAAATTGACCATTTGAGCAATTTTTTTTGTTATACACAGAATATACCTGTAATCCTATTAAAAGTCTATGGTCTTAAAAAACATGGTAAATCACTTAATATCGTGCGTACAAACTTATATTTGCAGTTGGAATGAATGAGGGAACATGTTTTTCAACTAGAATGTTAAGTTTGTTCTGGGGATAAATTCATCCCAAGTATGGAACCCTTCATTCATTGTGCGTGGTCCGACATGCACTTGCCCGGTTCTTTTTACTGTGCTTTGTGAAGGTGCTAAGGCCAATCACTTATTGAATAATAGTAGATTGTTGCATCGAGCGCAAAGAGAGTTATTAATGTAAGAGTGTTAGGTTGGTGCCCGAGCGCATGCGAGGGCATTAAATTAACACGAGTGCATTAATAACTCACTTTAGCAAGGTGCGTAATCTACTTTTCTTTCAATTACCAATCTACCTACCGTGATAAAATATACCTACTCAAAATAAAAACTCAAGTTAATGAAAACAAAGTTTCTGGAGTTGAATTCATATCGCTATCGCTGACTATTTCCATTTTTTTAAACTTTGCTTGCTAAATATAAAGTATCAAAGTTTTACAATGGTAATATAATGCGGATTTATTCCGTTCTAATACCAAAAACGTAATACTAAAAAGTGTTAGTTTTTAGTATTAGAACGGAATAAATCAAAATGCGCGCCATTTTTTTTTTCAGCCGGTATCTTTTTGATCTAATGCATACAATTTATATTAAACTTAATGGGAGACATTAAACCTCTGTGGTAAATTTATATCTAAATAAAAAATAAAAAACAGTGCATTCATAAAAAACTGCAACCATGAGATTTAATACAACATTTCTGCACTGTTTTGGTTCTAAGCAAAAAATACGTTCTTTGTGATCGGTTTTTTTGTGATTAATGATAACATTATCTACTACGTAGTTGAAAGAAAAATAATTTCAGCAACATTTTCCATCTCAATTATTGTTTCAGGAAATTACAGACGAGTTTTGTGACCAGTTGCAGCACTTGAGTGTGTTGAACATTAGGGACAACAAAGTGGAAGTGTTGCCCGAAAACATATCACTGTTGCAGAAGCTAAAAAGGCTTGAGCTTACTAATAACAATTTGAATAAGTGAGTATGTCATATAAATTAGTCTATCCATAGCTTAATGTTGCTTATAGGCTGACACATCTATAAATGGTATAATATAAAATCGCTTTTCGTGGCTGATTACTGCTTAGATCTTCAGTTCTTTTAAAATCCACAGTGGAATTTGATCCCGTTTTCACTATAATTTAAGAGAATTGAATTCATATTAAACTTAAATATAAGTAATAAAGAAATCTCGATGTTTTGTCTAGTCGTAAAACTGTGCGAAGTCGGGACTGGACGCAAGCGATGAGGCAAAAATAAATGTGGGTGGGGGGTTACCGTTTCAAGAGACGTTGAGGTCTTTTGTACTACCACAAACTTATTATTAATATGTTTTACAAGAATATAATTTAATATTTTTTTACAAAAATATAACTTAATCTTTTTTACAAAAATATAACTTAATCATTTTTACAAAAATATAACTTACTTAAACATTTTTACAAAAATATAACTTAATATTTTTTACAAAAATATAACTTAATATTTTTTACAAAAATATAACTTAATATTTTTTACAAAAATATAACTTAATCTTTTTTGTAGATTACCAAGGAACCTAGGCCTGTTATCCCAGTTACAGAGCATCAACATGGAAGGCAACAAGCTGTCGTTCGTGCGACAGGACGTCATCCGAGGCGGCACGGAGCGCATGATGAAGTTCCTACGAGATCGCATCTCCGAGGAGGTCGTCAGCGAAACTAGGTTCACGCCTGACGAGTGGCCTGATAAGTGAGCATTTACTAACTTAACTATACCTCATGTCTTATTCAAGTTTAATTATAATATAATATTTTCTGGACACCCTAATACTAACCATTTACAAAAATATGTAATGACTGAACTCATTAGCCCATCCATCTAGCCTTTTTTTTTTTACAATGCTTATAAAATATTTGTTTGTCACTTCTTAAGTCAACCTGTCACAGTGTATTTTACTTATAATTTTACGCATGTATTAGGAGAAACTTATAATATTCAGTATCTCTTCCTCCCCAGGTACACACTAAAGAAAAGTCAAGCGCTGATGATGCCGTCCCGCGAACTGTCGCACGTACCCGAGCACGTGTTCACTGCGGCTGCCGAGGTCGACGTGCACACCGTTGACCTCTCCAAGAACAAGCTCAATGCGATACCAGCCGGGTAAGTACGACTTTTGTATGCCATTAAAGACTTAAGGCGCTATCCCGAGCAAAACCTTGCGATAGTGCGTTTTTATTCGTTATTCAGAGGCTATTAACTCATTAGTTAAGAGAAATAAACTACATCTAAAATCTGTTCGATATCCTATCATCACATTGCATGTTCTTATTTGTGTTTATGTGTTATAAATACACATAAAATCTCCTTGTAATAAAATGACTAAAATTATTGATAGCATGCATCTTCTGTTAAAAGTGACGTTCTATTAATTTGAAGATTACTAGTGAAATCTTCAAATGCATAGATAATTTTAAAAATCTAACTAATTCATGTTTTATTTTATTTCAGAAGATCGCTTTAATTTTTAACACGCTTTTATAAGTTCCACCTGTATGTTTGTAACGGAATCTTTAAACAATTTTCACCCACTTCCAAACTTCAGATTGAACTGAAACTTTGCAGTCTTATCAAGGACCAAGACTATAAATTAAAAAAAAAAAAAACAAAAATTAAATAAATTATAGTTTAAAAATCTAAAAAACGCGCTGAACCGTTACTAAAAAGCAAAAAATAAATTATAGTTAAAAAAAAACACATTTTACTGGTATAAAACACCCCACGCTTTTTTACAATAACATTTATTTTATCGTTAGTTATTTTATCTTATACTAAAAATGTTTGTTACTTATTAGTTCAGTTTACTATAAAAGAGTGTTTTTTTTTGTTTTTAAATTTGATTTTTTTGTTAAGTAATTTCAAAAGTTGTGTGATTTTGGCGTGTGCAGGGAGCGGGACCGAGAAGGACCGTACTCTCAAGGTCGTTCGCTAGGGAAAGCGCCTTATGCATGTTTTAAACTAGATTTTGCCCGCGGACTGAGCCGCGTGGAGTTCGGAAATTATGCCACGGGAACGTACTACAGGAATAAAAAGTATGCCATGCCTAAACCTGGGGGCCAAGTCTACTAATGTACAAACGTTGCAATGGTCTCTTCATTGTGAGTTTTTGACAGATTTGCCATACAAATACTGTCAAATACTCACAATGGCGAGACTATTCTGACACTATTGTAATAGCAGACTTGAGGCCCAGGACATGGTATATCTGTGTCTAAAATATCGAACTCCGTTCTGCCGTTAAGTCCTGAAAAGATAACAGACAAAGTTACTTTCGCATTTATATAAACCTATACAAATAAATAAAATTGAAGTGTCTGTTTGTAATGTCAAATAACAGTTTTTTACCAAAAGCACTTGAAAGTGTATACTGTATTATAGAGGCCATTAGAGTCAGAGTGGCCTAACTGTCATTTTTCAATTCTGTTTTTTCTTCTTCAAAAACTGCTTCCGAAGTAAGTTTAGAATAGTTTTCAGGTCACTCTGGCTCTCATGGCTTCAGAGAGCCAGAGTGGCCAGACTGTCAATTTTTCAATACTGTTTTTATTTTGAAAAACTGCTTCCGAGGTAAGTTTAGATATGTTTTTTAGGCCACTCTGGCTCTCATAGCCATTACTATAACAAAAAAAAAAAAAAACATTTTTTGTCTGTCGGTCTGTCTGTCTGTTTGTCTTTTTGTTCCGGAAAATCTCCGTTACGGCTGCTGTTTTGACGAGACTCACTGGCAAATAGCTGATGTTATAATGTATACTTTAATTTAGAAAAAGTCACGTGACTTTTTCTAAATTGCTGCCCGCGGATTCCCGCGGGCTGCAGGCTCTATACATATAATGCGAGAAGCACAGGACCGGTTGATATGGCGACGCTTGGGGAGACCCTAAGTTCAGCAGTGGAGGTCTTTCGGCTGAAATTATGATAATAATACAAAATATCATTTATAAAATTAATAAAATGTTTAATTCCTTACAGCTTCGTGCACTTGAGCGATACGTTGACGTCGCTGGTGCTGTCTTCAAACAACGTGACTTGCATTCCTCCGGAAATAAACTGCTGTAAGCACCTGCAGTACATCGACCTGGGCAAGAACCTCCTCATGGACCTGCCGCTCGAACTAGGCGACCTAAAATACTTGAGAGAACTAGTCATTTCTAATAATAAGTGAGTATTGTTCCACATAAGAGACAATTTTCAAATACAAATGGTTTATTTGCAAATTTGTTTAGAAAAAGCCCTCTCTCTCTATCTTAATATCTGTTTTCTAAGCCTGGACTGCCAAGTCATTGGTCTCTAGTTCAATCCCAAGGCACGCACCTCTGATTTTTGAAAAACCGGCCAAGTGCGAGTCGGACTCGTGCACGAAGGGTTCCGTACCATTATTTAAAAAAAAAAACGCAAAAAAAGTCACGTTTGTTGTATGGGAGTCCCCTTAAATATTTGTTGTTATAGTGGCAACAGAAATACATCATCTGTGAAAATTTCAACTGTCTAACTATCACGGTTCATGAGATACAGCCTGGTGACAGACGGACGGACAGACAGACAAACGGACAGCGGAGTCTCTAAAAACGGTGAAGGAAAACATCGTGGGGAGACATGCCATGCCTGAGACTTATTTCTCGACGGCATGAATGCCAAGTCAACTCTGACACCAGGTTAGTCAGTAACCACACGAAAAAGAAAGAAAGAAGATCTGTTTTCTCTGGGTTAATGATATACACACGGCTATCCGTTTTGCAAACCTCACTTCTTTTACTACATTAAACGGCACAGCCCTTACACGATATAATTAAAAAAATTGGTTGTCTGAAAAGTTGGTTTACGGACGATAGTTTAACGTGACAACGACATAACAAAACATTGATGCGGCGCAAGCGTACAATGAGCGTAACGGGACAACGAGCGTAACGGGACCATGAGTGTAACGGGACAACGAGCGTAACGGGACAACGAGCGTAACGGGACAACGAGTCATCTTTTTCGTGCATGCAGCCGGCGTTCGTCGATTTATTAGACGTCGTCACGTCAAAAAAAAAACATTTTACACCAAGGGTTTTTGGGATGATTTGCGCAACGGCAACCGCATGTTTATCCAGTATTGAAAAGAAACATAAAACATGCAAAATTACTTTAATATTGTCGTAGCGGAAAAGCGATGTTACTGCCCTTCAAACGAACAAACTCACCCTTTATATATTTCTTCTAGATTCACGAAGATACCGCGGTGTGTGTACGATCTGGAGAACCTAGAAATACTGCTAGCAGCTGAGAACAAGATAGACGAGATCAACGTATCTTCTGACGCTCTAGCTAAGATGAAGAAACTGGCTGTATTGGACCTCAGTAATAACAGCATATTCACTGTGCCGCCGGAGTTGGGGCACTTCACACATCTTAGGTGAGTTTATTTATTATTATTATTTTGTTAGGTTCACCAACAATTGAATACACTGAAACAAACACATAATACATTTTAAAGTAAAATAACAGTGCCTCAGTTACTTATAGGTAAACACCACATGCATAAAACTATGAAAATAAGCTAACATAGTAATAAGTGCTAATATAAAAAAAAAAAACCCAAATAAATTTTTGATTGAAAAATTGGTAAAGGTATAATAGAATAATCTGACATTATAACATTTATAAGAAATTATAAAAAAATAAAATAAAATTGGTAATAATTTTATAAAAATAAAAATTGTAAAAATTGATAAATAAAAAATTCGTAATATTAAGTAAATTCATAAAAAATATTAAAATCAGCAAGTACACAGAGATGAAAATAGGATTAAAAATGATCAACCAAAAATTTTAATTAAATTGAAAACATTGGTAAAAAATAAAAGTTAAAATTGATAAACTCATAACAGTGGTAAATTGAAATTAAGGATGGCTTTTTGTTTAGCAAAAGAGTCAAAGTGGAGATCAGTAACATCACTGTAGCCATTTACTGCCTAAAGCTGCTTTCAGACTACGCTATAATATAATAGCATATAGTATATAGCTCATAGCACAACAATATCGCGCAACATACATTGTTATGGACACTTTCACACTGTACTGTACTATATATTATTGGAATGTATGGTGCGCGATATTGTTGTGCTATGAGCTATATACTATGCTATTATATTATAGCTTAGTCTGAAAGCAGCTTTACACATTCTTGCAATAGGCGATTTGGCTCCGAAAACAGTTCTTCTAAGTTATTCTTCAAAGGGTTAGTTTAGTGTATTAGGTGAGATATTTATTTTAATAGAAAATTATAAGGGGACAAAGATGTGTTGTAGAATGGAATTGTAAGGCAAATCAGGATATAATCACGGCTGAATTTTTGAGATTGATACCTTTGGATGAAAATCTTTAAAAATAGAGAGAAGTATTAAAAAAAAAACGTCATGACATCGGATAAAAAAAATACAGAGTGGAACTTTCCTTGTTTACCCATGAAACGAACCTGATGTTTTCAGTACAAAAAACCATTATGTATTATTAGAGCAGTGGTCATGGGTTCGGATCCGGATTCGCGGACAGAAGCTAGTCAGTAATAGTTTCATTACAAACTCGCCTTTCTCGGGCATATTGTTGTTTACTTACATATCTGTAACAATTTCCCCACTTAAAAAAATGGGGTTTTAACCGCGTGGCTTGTGTTATACACAAATTACCACAATAACATCGATTGATGTCATTATGATCCATTGTAAATAACATAAACCACAAAATGTAGAACACAATTAATTACGTAAGTTTCCATGTGAATGAATAGACAATAGATTAAATTGAATGTAGCTTTCAAACAGAAATATATACGATTTATACATTGATTTGATTGATTAACGTGATATTTATGAATGCACTAATTATATGAGTCAACAGAAACTCGCTTCTGCAATTACGCTGCGGCATTAATTTTTAAATGTCGCAGCATCATGCTGAGATAGAAGCCTTTTGGCTTCGTACAGGACTCTGTTTTTATTTTTTATATTTTTATAATTTTGTTTAGTTTGTGATCTTCCAGTGCGTGTCACAATAAATACTTTATTTTATTTATTTATTTCTTTCTTCTCGGATGATATCTGAAATGGGATGCATTGAAAACAGACTTAAACGATTTGGAATAACAGCAGAATAAAGATATTCCTGTCTATACTTACTGTATAGTGAAAAAAAAATCCTATGTTGCTTACCTGCAGTAAGTAACTAATACTATTGTTGTCCAAGCTAATGTTTAATATACACATTGAAACGTTAATAAAGACAAAATATTTCATGTAGGTAATTATACCAAAATAACGCGGATCCTTTCTCCATTATCTTTTCAAATAAATAAAATTTAAGTGTGTTTGTAAACGGCACTTATAACAAAAAAAAAAAAAAACCGTCTGTCGGTCTGTCTGTCGGTTTGTCTGTCTGTTTGTTTGTTCCGGCTAATCTTCGAAACGGCTGGACCGATTTCGGCGGGATTTCGACTGGCAGATAGCTGATGTTATAAGGAGTAACTTAGGCTACTTTTATTTTATAAAAAGCTACGCGGGCGAAGTTGCGGCCAGCAGCTAGTTATTCAATAAAATGCAGCATATTTGATTAATAAACAATAGTTGTAGAACAGTTCCATTGTTCCAGGAGCTTGGAGCTGATGGGCAACTGTTTCCGTCAGCCGCGGCACGCCATCCTGGCTAAGGGCACCGCCTCCATACTCTCATACCTGAGAGACCGCATACCCACCAATTAGTTTTAGTCAATTTTATGGCCATACACGGTGTAGCGTGCTAGAGATTGTTGTGGAAGTTCACTGTTCGGTTCGTTAAGTTCATTGTATCAAAATAGTCGCACAAATTATTATGAAAATGTCTGTCTAATAGGTTCTGTATGGATCTTATAAAGAAGACTGAAAACGCACAAATAAAGGTACTAAACTATCCCGCAATTTATGTGACTGTCAACGAATTGCATTATTTTTAAATTAGTAGAATAACGCGTTTAACGGTTTGACAGGAGTGCTTAAGAATATTTGAAATTCAAATATTTACAAAGCCCGTAGCAAAAAAAACGAAAATCAAACTGCATTTATTTAGTTTAGGCACCTCAATAAAATGATCCAAAATATAGTACCTATGTAAACAAAAATTTGCGAACTTTCACAAGCATTCTGTAGCACGTCTAGTCAAGTGTTGCCATACAAAACGCAGTCAGCTTACTGAAGCCAAATATTTTATTTTTTCGCGTACCTGATTACGGTATATCTTATATCGCTTTTTTCATTATTATTGTGAAAGCTATTCGTTATAATTTTATTATATTTTTGTTGTTGATTTAAATACATTTGTTATTAAATTATATTGCTAACATAGTTGATATCTATGAATAACACTTGGCTCATTTTCATTATTCGGCATATACGGCATGCGGGGACTCCCCGCAGGCGGGGTAATGAAAAACGAAAATCATAAGTCGATAGCGCGGTCGGTACACTGTCTTCGGGGAATCCTCGTAGCGGGCGTAGCAAGAAATGAAATTCATCGGTCGGTAAAAAGCGTGCGGAGACTCACATCCAATGCAAATAACCAATAAAAATGAGCCTTCGAAGCAACGTGCGTTACATGTTCTCCATATACTGCAAACGTTCCCTATCGCCTAATGAAAACGGTTTACAGCATGCGGGCTCTAATGGCATGCGTTACAGAAAACTCCCGCACCCCGCATATCGACCAATGAAAATGAGTCTTTAAAGAATATGGGTTGTGAGATATTCAGTATGTCATAATATAATTATCATGAAATTCTATATTAATTATAAGTAACGACAAGTATTTACAAAGGGTTGACTGCAGAGTACTCAATATGTTATTTGCCAAAGGTAAGGATATATTTGATATTTTTGGACACATTGTTTTAATGTAATGCATCAATGCAAATGTAATTGCAGTGGTTTGAATGTTTGCCGTGGCTGTATTATTATGGTATCAGGCAATTTTTGGTACAACAAATTATGTTCAATAGATGTTGTAGTTAAGACTAGAATAGTAAAAAGAGGAAAATGTAACCACGTTAATCCCTATAGTCAGCAATTTTAAATTAAGGAATCTAATTAATTCACAAGTTGTTAGAAATTCAACCAAAGTATTGTTCGATGTACCTGAAGTTTATTTTATATAATACACAGCCTTTTATGTTGGCCGCTTGAGTGCATGAAGTATTTTAAACAAAGAAAAGCACAAGTTTGTTGAAAATTCGTGAGCACAATATTATAAAAATTGGAAATCTTTAAGCATATCGCGTGATTATGAATATATGCTTGGAATGAAATTATGTATTTGTTATTTTGAATAATATTAATGTCTTTTACATTTCAGCTCTTCTTCTTTTCGTGACTAACCAGGTATCAGAGTAAAAACTCTGATACCAGGTTAGTGAAGCCAAGTCAGAGACCTGTGGGCGACATAAAAATGACGCCCACGGGTCTTTGACTTGGCTTCACATGCCGTCGAGAAATATCTCTCAGGCATGCTGGTTCTTTACGATGTTTTCCTTCGACGTTTTTTAAGCAAGTGATAATTATACAATACGCACAAGAATCCGAAAAGTCAGATATGCGTGCCTTGGGTTCGAAATCGAGAATTATGACATGGCAGTACGACGGTCACACCACTAGGCTATCATTGCCGTTTAAATCAACTTATTAGTACGTAAGCTTCTGTCCCGAGACTTCGTCCCATGAAATTTCGGCTTCCGACCCTCCGCGTCACATCCCGTTGCCCAACCACGCTATTACTTCGTTTTCACATAGCGTCAGATTTTATTTTTGCCCGGTTATTACATAGACCTATAACCTTCTCCAGGAATTGGGCTATCAAATACTATAAGAATTTCAGTAGTTTCAGAGATTACCCCCTACATACACACTTACAAACAAATTTTACCTCTTTATAATTATTAGTACAGTATAGAAAAAGCTATCCTCAAAAACAAAAAATACCTCATTGATGGTTGTGATCTACATTATAACGGTACACAAAATAAATACTACAGGGTCAGACTGTAACTAGGAAGAAAACATGAGTGTAAATTGCAAGTGTCAACTGTCCTCAACTATATACGCAAGCAACACTGAACCTTATTGTAATGAGATAAAGTTCAAATCCTTTGCAATAACTTTTAAATACTAAATCACGGTCTTTGTTGTGCATAGGTATGAGAAGAATAATATGTATAAATAATAATGGCTTGAGTGACTTTGAAGAACGTTATAATTTATCATACTGCTGTCATGCTTGTAATTAACATGGCATAAAAACATAAACAGCTTGCGACAATCATTACGACTCAGAGTCACTAAGATTAAGGTACGGTAGGGAAAATTAAAACCCGGATATATCAGTTAGATCCATAAAAAGCGTTTTGAGGAATTAATTTCCAGTAGGTAAGCTGGAAATCGCTTTAATACCTTCATTTGGCCCTAAATGCGTGAAATCCGGGTTTGCGCAATCCCGGGAGGTGTACATAACTTGCGAAATTTTCGCTCTTTTTTCAGTTTTTTGCTTGTAACTTGAAAACGGTACGTTCGACAGAAAATGTCATTCCGTTCAATATTAAACAAAGTTACATTCTGCGTCGAATGAGCATCTAAAACTTCAAATTAGGTTCAAGGGTACTGCCGAAATCAAAAGTTAGAAACCGGGAAAATTTCTCATTTCATTGCAAACTTGAAGAAGAAGTTGAAGTTTGTTAAGGTCCTTGAAAAGAATACGGCTTTACAGGACGCTGTCAAGGTTTTCCACCATGCAGATGCTGATCCTGAGGACCTCATTTCAGCAGGTCAACTATTCTTGGATTTTATCAATATCATGTCAATTTTAGACCTACCACTGAACCAAATTCGAAGTTTTAGATGCTCATTCGACGCAGAATTTAGCCTTCTTTAATACTGAACGGAATGACATTTTCCGTCGGACATTCCGTTTTCGAGCTACAAGCAAAAAAACTGAAAAAAGAGCAATAATTTCGTAGTTACTTGGCTTCAAAAATGTATGCACACCTCCTGGGATTGCGCAATCTTGGATTACACGCATTTAGGACCAAATGATATAGGATGGTATAGGATTTAACAATAAAAAAAACTATTTCTAGCTTGTTGGAAATTAATTCTTCTAAAAAATCTTATTTGATTGGCCTAACACTACAGTGTTCTTTAATTGTTAACAAAATCTGCAATAATCTCCCTATAATCCATATTTCACTCTCTTATCTGACTTCAATCTCACATACAAATCTGCAATTAATGCGGGTTTCTTGGTTTAAAAAAATCATCTACGTTTGCTCGGATTGGGAAACTCAGCAAATACCGTTTAGATTGACTACAAAGCATTTATTTCAAACTGGTTGTTCGTGCCCGGCGTCGCCCGGATTATTTTCCGACTTTTGCGATAGAGTTTCCAAAAATAAATCTTTCTTATAAACCTTGTCCTGACAATTACGAACACAACAAAACAAAAAACAGCCAAATCGGTCGAGCCATTTTCGAGTTTTTATGAGACTAACGCATGGCAATTGATTTTTTTAAACAATGTGGAATTGCACATTATGAAAGTTTGTTTAGAATCGTTTACTGAATCGATTTGTCATTTTTAATATAAATATTTTTTGATTTGTAATGTGACCACAATTTTCTCCCACAATCAGTATCTAATTTAATAAATAAGCAGTGTTTTGTACATTATAGTAAAAATTCAGTGTGTGTTATGATTATAACATAATTATTCTAATTGGGGTGTCTGGTGGAATTTCGGGACTTGTTGTTTAAAGATAGATAAACCAATTACAGGCACTTATGAATTGTCAATGCCTTGTTATCCCTAAACCAAGTTACAGTACCTACCTACTGTCTGTGATCATTATGCAAATATTTTGCGCTTAAAATAATGGAGACGTTGAACACAATAAATACAAAAGATAGGTAACAATGCATAATTAGCTTCAGTTTTTACTCGTGGCTGCCTTTAAGTGAATTAGGTAGACACGTCATGTTGAAAACAAAGCATATATCTTTATCTATTGAAGGGATCATGTTTTCCTACACGTATAAGAAAATTGCATAGTGCATCAAAGGAAAATTGCTACAAGTAATTTCAAAGAATGCAAATGCATTGTTCATTTAATCGCTGTCTTTGAAAAATTAAATTCGCTTGCAAGGGCTACCGCCTTCAGTGGACCTGAGTAGATACTGTACTAGTTGCATTATGTAATGTATTTGGCGTACCTATTATCAAATTGACTCGATACCGCGACTCGTCCAAACAGCATTTACATAACAAAAGAATGAATGTTACTGAATTAACATAACAGATTGCTTTACTAGGTCGGGATCGGACTGTCCACTCAACTAACTCTTATTGCTTTTGTGTTTTTATTTTATCCCCAAATTAATCGTATTCGTTGCCGTTCGACTGCTCGTGATTTTGACGGATCCCTTTTATGTTACTGGGAGATCCGAAGATATACAATCCTAAAAAAACGGTGATCTTATAGAGATAATACGCACTGCCTTTACATCTATCGTTTCTATATATTCGTAGGTATGCATGGACATTGTATCGCGCAATAGTCAAATCCCGGTTCTAATAATGACAAGAGCACCTGTACCTTTGTCGGAGGATGTATGGGTGGAGCCATGCATATTGTGTCTATGAATTAAGAAGTCATCCTTTTAACGGATGTTTGCGAAATATCCGTCAATTTACGAAAATTGTATATTGCATCGGGAAATAACACATATGCTAACCTCAGCATGTCGATGTTTTGTATAAACTAGCCCGCATAGACCGCCGTTACAAAACACACCGTTCTGGGCGCCTAACGTCATTATTATCGTTTTCACTATCGTTTGACGTTGACTCGTCACTCTATTGTAAATTGTAGTCTGTAAACCCATAATAATAAACTGCAAGGTCACGCCGACGACGGATACCTGGCATAGTGGGGGCCGGCCGGCACATGACGCCTGCACTTCATACAGTTTCAGTAGCCGCGACTGACAACCGTCGCTACCTGCGCTCGTATATCCTGCGCACGAGTTCGCCAACTTGCTAGATATCCTGAAGCGTCTCTCGCAAACTTCTGAACCTTACAAACTTTACGGCGCCAAACTATGTTTGAAATGAGATCTCATTATGCGCTTTCTTGTGACTAAATAGACATCGAAATGTTTAATTTTTTTTGAAAACATTTGGTTTCCAATCAAAAGGTTCGGGTGGTATGTTTGTTCAGGTGCGTCCAAAGTAATTGTAAAGCGATCTGTATCTAATTGCGCAATTGGTTCATCACCCTGGTGGTTGGAGTTCCTTCATACTGAGCAGTGCAGTGGCAGGCACACCTTGGTCATCGACGGCGTTTTACATATTATTACCAGTTTGAACGTAACGACCAACAATGCTTATCAGCGAACTTGTACGTCGTCGGAGGAATAGTTTTACATAGGATATGAAGTGAGTTAACGATCGTAAATTATTGAACAGTTGTGTATCTTCATTATACATACTTTAATGAGTCATATGTGCAGTTGAACGTGATCAAAATCTATTATTATGAAGCCATATGGAGTCGTTATTGTCCTGGCGTCGCTCATGTTCTTTTATAGTAAGTGATTCATTATTTATAGATATAAGATTTATGTAGTGATAAGATTTAGGTGAAATAATTGGTGATCAATATTGTCTTTGACGCGAAATAAGTTGTACTTGCTATGTTTATGAAGAGATCCCGTTTTATGGCTTGCTAGCTATGTACCTACTCTACTCTGTAAAGTTTCGTAAAGCCCTTAGAATTGTGTCAGCTGCATTCGTTTTTACCTGTTTGTATTTCATAATAGAGCAGGCTGGTAGAAGTTAAGCAGAGGTGGAGGTACCTATGGACTATGATACATCCACATTTCACCAGTTTCGCCAGCCAGTATTTACGTGTGTGTGTTTGTGTATTTTTAATGTCAGTGGTCAGAACAACACATTGCTCGAATTAGAATCTAATCTAGTACCACATACGTTCAACAGACACTGTGGGCCATTTGTTAGGTAACCGATGCCCATGTCTTGTATGCCATGAAGTCTTAGGTCGCACGCACTTTGGACGTGAATTGCTATCGTACGTAAACGTATGATCGTGGTCGTACGAATTGAGTGCGCAAACTGAAAACATTTTACTCCGTCAAATAGGTAGTGTTCCGGTGATATCGCATCATGAAGTCTTCTTTGGAGCGCAATGAATAATCTTTTTTTCAAAATAGAAGAGAATAATCTATACTAATACTAATAATATATAAATCTGAAGAGTTTGTTTGTTTGTTTGTTTGAACGCGCTAATCTCAGGAACTACTGGTTGGAATTGAAAAATTCTTTTTGTGTTGGTTAGTCCATTTATTGAGGAATATTATAGGCTATATAACCATCACGCTACAACCAAAAGGAGCGGAGCATAAATGAAAAATGTTTCAAAAACGGGAAAAATTATTCCTTTTTGAGAGCTTCCGTTGCGTGCGCTGCGTAAACGGTTTAAGTTACGCAAATATCATGTATTATGGAATTGTTCCTCTTTCAATTTTCAAAAAAAAAGTCCGCGACAGCATAATGTCTATCTTTTAAGATTGACTCACTATAACGTTTTTTATGGTAACCAAATTTGTTCGAAATTAATGCATTATTTGCGAAGGAGTTTTCATAAACATGGTATTAATCCTTATCCAAATAAATACGTTATTCATCACAAGTATTTAATTTTGAACAAAGATGCCCATGTTACATCATTTAATTTCAATGAATATCTTAGGAGATATAACTGTTTTATAATAACTCCGCAGCAAAATAATGATCAACTCTGCGAGGTAGTCTATTCTAAAGCTGAAGAGTTAGTTTTAAGGGTTCCGTACCAAAAGGGTAAAATGGGACCCTATTACTAAAACTCCGCTGTCCGTCTGTCTGTCTGTCTGTCTGTCCGTCTGTCACCAGGCTGTATCTCATGAATGAACCGTGATAGTTTAACAGTTAAAATTTTCACATAATTATGATGTATTTTAGTACTTTTCGCCTGAAACACAGGATTACCTAGTTCAGGCACGTAAGTCTTAGGAATATAATTTACATTTAAGCAAAACTGTACCTACTCATTTTTATACCTTGTAATATTTTTTTTTTTTTGAATAAAATTTTATTATTATTTATTTATTTCTGTTGCCGCTATAACAACAAATACTAAAAAACAGAAAAAATAAATATTTAAGGGGGCTCCCATACAACGGACATGATTTTTTGCCGTTTTTTGCTCCGCCCGCCTGGATGTCGGTTATCGCGTAAAAAAGTAGCCTATGTCCTCTATATCCCAGGGCCTCAAGTCTGCTATTACAATAGTGTCAGAATGGTCTCGCCATTGTGAGTATTTGACAGTGTTTGTATGGCAAATGTGTCAAAAACTCACAATGAAGAGACCATTCTGACACTATTGTAATAGCAGACTTAAGGCCCAGGTCGATCGGTTCAGCGGTTTAGGCGTGAAAACGTAACATACAGACAGACAGAGCTACTTTCAAATTTATAATATTAGTATGGATAGCTTTTGCCCGCGGCTCCGCCCGCGTGGATGTCGGTTATCGCGTAAAGAAGTAGCCTAAGTCCTTCTCTATATCCCAGGCTATATCTTTGCCAAATTTCATGACGATCGGTTCAGCGGTTTAGGCGTGAAAACTTAACATACAGATTGACAGAAAAATGGACAGACAGACAGAGTTACTTTCACATTTATAATATTAGTAAGGAAAAGGATTTGTATGGATGGTACGGAACCTCGGACTCGCACTTGGCCGGTTTTTTGTTTTTTGAACACGCTAATCTCTGGAACTGCGAGTTGGATTTGAAAAAATCTTTTTGCATTTTACAGTCTAATTCTTGAAAAAGAATTACATTCCTATTAACTAGAACACCATTAAAAAAAAAAAAAAAGTTTATGCTAAAACGAAGTAAAAGCACGGGCAAGCAATGTGTTGCGACGGGGTGGGTCGGGGGAACAATAAAAACGCGGACGAAATCGCGGCAGAAGCTAGTTCTCATATAACTTGGAGACTGCGGTGGCGCGGGCGTCGTCACTGTCGTAGAACATCGCTATGCCCTGCGCTGAAGGTCACGTAAGTGATAAATAAAATCACTCTGCTCCCACAAACATCTATGTCCGTAAACCAAGTTAATAAATTTTTTCCACATCCATTTTTAATTTTCAACGCACGAAAGTGTTTTAAAACCCCAACAAGTTCGGATTGTTTACGGACGTCGGAACTACACGTACTCACTCGTACCTACGACTAACTCGCACTCAGTCTACGTGCTCCCTTAGTACTAGGAAGGACGGGATTGTCGTGCGTACCTATCGATTGTACGAGTTCGCACGTATAAAATGCGCAGTTGGAACTTTAAACGCGTTTTCGTAATTTTAGATAATGGATGTAAAAAAATGTTAACTTGATTTGCGGACATGAACGTTTGTGGGATCAATAGTGAGTCAAGTTATTACGTACCTACGTGACCTTCAGTGCAGGGTATGGCGAGGAATGTCCAAAGAAATGAAAGTGTCTGCTAAGTAAATTGATTACGTTTAATTATGACAAATAGATAAATAATATTATAATTAACTATTATTTCGAGAAAAGTTGTTCACGCACCCATTCAGCGATGATAGCGTATTCAGGTAGTGTTCCGGTGATATTCTATCGTGAAGTGAATTGCGAATTTGACGGAGAAAACCGTATTCAGAATACAGCGCACTCAATTCGTACGACCACGATCATACGTTTACGTACGCTATAAATTCGTACGACCACGATCATACGTTTACGTACGACATAAATTCGTACGACCATAACGATCATACGTTTACGTTCGATATCGATTCGCGTCGAAAGTGCGCACGGCCTTAAAAATATTCACGTTGCTGATTCACATGATTATATGAATTTATTTAACCTTTTGGGTAAGTATATGTTGATATTAATATCAATATAGAGATATAAACGACCTGCGTTTGATGTATTTCAAATAAAATAAAATGTTAATTCCTATAATTTATTGTTCATTAAATTGCCTAAACTATTTATTTACACTAAACTGTTCTTTGGGCATGCACCAGTCGGTATTTCCTATGAGTACTGGGATGGATCCTATTCGACAGCGGATTGTGTAGGACCATGATGTGCTGGCGTGCGCTGCCTTTGTGAAGATAATCGTTAACAACGCCAGCAGCAGCCAGGATACGCGTAGCATATTCATCTGAAAAAAAGTAATTTTAAATTAGTGTTTTTCAAAACATTACTCTTTTTCCGCACTATTAATATCTCGTGTTTAGCACAAACAAAAAACACACGTCACATTTATCTGTAGGCCATACAAATCATTGATTCGTGCGCGATGCGGGAATCGAATCTGGCGTACAGTCGCCAGATTCGGCACAGCTAATCACCAAGATTTACTCTGTCTACAAATTAATATTACCTCATCTTTGATTATTATCTGTTTCTTAGCTTTTGTGTGTATACGTGTAGGTATAGCTGGTAACCGGCGCTGATATGCCGCTGAATGTCAACGCTGCTCGGCGCAGGAAGTTTTCATACTTTTTTGCCAAATTAGCGACATCGGCGCCCATTATAACCAGCTTTCTACGTGAACACACCTTTACAAAGAAACTGTTTCTTTTTTACGTTTTTCTAAACTAATTAGGTATTATCCAATTCGTTGTAATATTTTACCCTTTCTCTGACAAAACGATTCGAATGGCTTTGATTTCTAATATTTTATAGCTGAGCTCATTGATATTTTTAGTATATCAATGAGCTGAGCTTTATGAAATAAACATTTTTTTAATCTATTATATCAAATAAACATATTTTTTTGTCTATTATGTTAGTATGTAAAAGTCATGGTTTCATGAAATAGTCATTCAATCAGATTATACCAACTTAAGAGTTGTATAAGTGACTCTAATAATTATAATTCTGTAAATACATATTTGTTACAGTCGCGAATTTAGATCAACATACAAACAGCAAATTGCCAAAAACGTAAGAAAATTTGAATTTCACGGGCTATCCTAAAGTTTCCCCCTTAAATGTTTGGGATTGTGTAACTTTAGAATACACGAAATACGTAAAATTTTAAATAAGCCATTCGAATCGTCAATTTAGTCCAACTTAGCGCATTAAATTCCATAAATTGTCTATAGGTGTACCAAAATTTAAAACAAACTTTGAAAAAATCTAAACTATTATGTTAATTGTTATTAAAGATAGTATTTTTTAAAGTCCCTACCCAGTACCCTGGACACTATCAAATATAAGTCATCCTGTATACTTATTTTATACCTTTATAGTTTAGCTTGTAATCTTTTTTGCAATACTTAAATTGACTAACTTTTCATTAAAACTACCTAAGAAGATTTGGAATACTTTCTTCAGCACCTAATAAAGGGCGGGGGGGGGGGGGGGAGGGAGTGAGTAGCTCAAACATTTAATCGTTGTCCTAAGACTCAAATGCACAGAAATGAAATTAACTGCAAATAAGGTTAACAGACTGTGGGTCTAAAATACCGGGTTCTATGATTTTAAGTTTTCCCATTTAATCATTCAGAGGTAAAGACAAAAATATCTAAAAACTTTCAGTAAGTTTTATTTCCAACTTGCGTGGTGCAAATCATTTGATTGGATTATGGTCCTCAGACCAAATAATATGTTCCTACGAACAAAACAACCAGTGAAATGTAGGTGTACTGAAGGCACCTACACCTCTGCCTTACCCATCGGAGAAAACAGCCATGATGTTACACATAGATATTATGTTTATTGACTCTTCTTCATAAGTAACAAAAACAGACTGTAAAGGCTTTAAATTTTTCTACCAAAATAAAAATCAACTTAAAACTTTCTTGAAAACAGCTTAATTATAAAAGCTACCAAATATTTATTTTGAACCTATTTAGCATATATTAAACGGGATGGTGAGATCCTAACATTAATGATATTAAAAAAAAACTTGACTGACCTTATAATGCTTCCAGTTTTAATAAATATTATTAGTATTATATATTATATTAATATTTAAATGCAAGGCACATATGATGATGATGATAATGTTCAAAGTCTTCTTACACAAGCACTTGAGTGGGCACGAAAACTTTTGTGTGCAGTTGACTAGCCTGTGGTCGTTGCAAACTTGTGAGGGATCTCCTGAGTGCGAAACTTATATAGCGCATCCGGCGCACAGTGGACTGAAATCGCGAAATACGGACTTAAGAATTGGTATGTACATTTTTGGAATCTACATGCTAATACAATATTTTTAACCGACTTCAAAAAAGGAGGAGGTTCTATGTTCGACTGTATATATTTTTTTAATGTATTTTCACCGATTTCTCCGTCAATTGTGGACCGATTTTGAAAATTCTTTTTTTTTTTGTTTGAAAGGGTATGCTTTTGAGGTGGTCCCATTGTCACCAAGTCAGAATCTGATATGGGGATTCCATAGAAATCGATGGAAATCTTCAATTTTTATAGTAATTTCACCGATTTCTCCGTCAATTGTGTACCTATTTTGAAAATTCTTCTTTCCTTTGATAGAAGAAGCTTGCGCGTTGAACCGATATAAATTTTATAAACTTTGAATAGGCAGTTTTTAAGTTAACTTCGATAATACGGCTTATTCCACAAATCCCCCCTGAAATTCCCCCTTAGGAGGAAAAGTGGAATCTATAAAAACAGTCTAGAATTAACCCCTCATATTCCCGCTTAGGGGGGAAAACTAGAATTGAAGAAAAAAAAACTTATTCCAAGATGGGGATCTTGGAATAAGTTTTTTTTTCTTCAATTCTAGTTTGAAAGTAATTTTTTTAACATTAGGGTTCAGTTTTCCCCTCTGCGGGGGATTCTCTCAGGGGGGCTGTGAAAATTTCATCAATTTCATCGTGGCGTCGGTTCTAGTCCTTAAACTTAATTATATCTACAAGGCTCGAAGAAATTGCCTCTAATATGGTTAAAAATCGTTAAAAAAAAATGTTTTTTTCATTCAATATTGAAATTACTTAAAACTTTGAAAGTAATGGGTTTATGAAAAAATCATTTGACATAAAAATATTGGTTTAGTATGTACGGTCAGCTGCAGAGGTCAGCTGCAGAGAAATCTCACCCCCTAGCAATGAATAAATACATTGCTAGGGGGTGAGATTTCTCTGCAGCTGACTGTACATTCCAAAAATGTACCTACATACAAATCCTTAAGTCCGTACTTCGCGAATTCAGTCCACTGTGCGGCGGCGGGTGGCAGCGGCGTAGCTGTATGTAGTTTCGCCGTTTCCAAAACTTGAATCACATACGATGACGTCTTTCCTTGCGTAATTTTACAAACCATTTTGCATATCTATAGGAAATGGGGCTCTATAGTATATATAAATAAACTTACATAAAATAAATTATAACTGTTAAGGACTTTTATTTCATCTTGTATGAGAATACTGGCTGAAGCATAGGTAGGATAAGGTACGCATCGGTGACTTTAACGTAATTGTTGTATCCAAACGTAAAACCTGAAGTAGGTATGACTGCTCAGGTAACGTTTTTATCTATTGAACTATCGTGGCTTTAAAAATCGTAATTGAATGCACTTTAAAACGTTTTTTTTATTTGCCTAATATAGCATCCGACGCACAATGCGGGGTTGGCCGTTCGGTAACGTTTACACGATGGTCAGGGGTGGCTCCGGAGGTTGCTACTCCAGTATTCGTGTACTCGGCGAGCGGTGATGAAGATTCCCTCGCTGGAGCCTGCCTGTCCAGATGCCGAGAGCTGCCGGATTGCGCTGCCGTTGTTGTAGCTTACGGCAGAGGAAACTGCCAGGGCATAGCCGACTTTACCACGGCAAAGCTGAAGGTGGACAACGATGTCGCCTTCTTCAAGAAAGTTTGTATGGCATGTAAGTGGCTAGAGTAACTTTCTAATGTATTTTTACATGGTTGCTGACTTCGCTTCTATACCTGTAGCAGGCACATGCTTGATTAAAGCCTTAAATAATAAAACATTCTAACGACTACCGAGCCAGTACGAGGGTGATGACATTAAGGACCACGCTATCGCATTAGGATTTTTTCCTGTAAGGATAGCAGTGTTTGTGATAAATAAATAAATAAATTGGTTTTCATGGTGCGGTGAGAACATTATCTACTACCTGACACCGATCTGGGTCATTAGTACTGGCTCGGGCCGATCTATAGTCAGTGGTCGTTACAGCCTTATTGTTGAAGTGAAAACTTCTTTAGGCGCGTTGAGCACTTTTTGGGTGAACAAAAATCATGGAACTCGCGTCATTGTCACCGAACGCTTTCCATGAGCTATATGTATACTTACTGTGTATGTATGTGTACTTTTTGGGTGAACAAAAATTATGGAACTCGCGTCATCGTCACCGAACGCTTTCCATGAGCTTTATGTATACTTACTATGTATGTATATGTGTACTTTTTGGGTGAACAAAAATCATGGAACTCGCATCATCGTCACCGAACGCTCGAAATTATAATCTAATAGCTCGACGATACAATTCACAAGTTACTTAGTTTTCACTTCTATTGGCAGTCCCCAAAGACTGCCTCAATTTTTTTTTTTTTAATTTATCCATTTTAAATTCCCTTAATACCTGTTCTTCTATGTCATTTATTGTGTTTGTATGTCATCTATTTCCGTATAAAATCATTCAAAGCTCAAGTTTAAAACACATCAACTTCTATACTAGTAACTGTTAAAACTTGTTCTGCTGACAGTGCCAGAGGATTGCGGTGTGCGATGGTGGGCGCTGGAGAACACTCCGGGCTACCACCTGCACTCGGAGGGCTCTCACCTCAAAGTCATTCTCAACACCACCGTCTACGAGTGTTACGATGCCGTGTTCACCTACAGCGGGGAGCAAAAGTTTCGGTACGAGCCTAGTGTAGACTAATGTATACACTGGGGTCAAACTTCTCGAGCCACGTGTCTCCAAAGACATCGCAAGATGTCGCCCGACTTCGCACGACATGTCTGGCGATATCGAAAGCTTCGAAAAATTTATGAGATGAGAGGTTGGCGATGTCGCGCGTGCAACATCCGCGATGTCTTTAGAGACACGGATCACAGGACATTGGTTCCCTGGGGATTTACAGCAAACATTACTTCTATGTCTTCTTTACCTACTATTACTACTCAGGAAGATGCTAAGATGATTAACTACAAAATCATGTTATATTCCCCGAAACAGGTAGGCTTTCATCTGTAAGCCTGGCTATGTCATTTTGCACCACCCAATGCCAATCAGATAGAGATCATAATATTACACTGCTTGGTTTGGGTTAACAGGAAGTTAGTAATAATGCAGTGGTTATTGTGTCAACCACATGGCCAACAATTTTTTTCTTTTATGTTAATTATTATATGCGCTATTACCTCAAGTGAACCATTTACACATTATGAGATCATTGAAATCATAAGACGGTCATATTTTCAATATTTTATTGATTATAAAATTGGGATTTCATTAGTCACCGCAAAAACATTTTTATAAGTTCAAAGTTGGCATAATTAACTAGATGCGGTAGATAAGAGCACGTGTCCACTGATTCTAGCCAAATCAGAGAATATATTTGTCTCCTCTCTCCGACGGCGGCGTTGTCGTTGTTTGCGTGGTTGTGCACTAGATCCGAGTACTTATGTACGCTATCCTGAAGTCTAAACATCTCTTTCGTTTACCCAATTCACGAATTTCGATTTCAATTTGACGCAATGCATAAGCGCCATTCAAATTTGGTCGAGGCTTCGTGATCGTTATAAATCTTAGTAGCAACTTTCGATTTTAAGACAAAAAGATCCATTATTAAAAGTTACTAAGTCTAGAAGCGAAGACGTTGCATGGTCTGTTCCTTTCATATAATGCTTATTGTAATTGTCAACATGGTTTGTCGTGGGTATGGCGTCCTATAAAGTTGGTTTGTATGGCAATTAACACTTAAAACAACAACACTATTTACTTTTTAATATTTAGATAAACGCTTCGTTGTAATAATATCTTGGACTAATTTCCACCTTACTGTTCTCTACTTCTTGTAAGTGTTCCCTTCGAATGATAGGTCAGTAGCTATATATAATATTTTATCACATTTTTTTGTCAAATCGACAGATAAATTGGTATTTTTTTAAATACTTATTTCATCAACTTCTGGCTTTTTTCCCGTTTGAACTAAAGCAAATAGCCACTACCTACCTGCCTAAACTACTATACTCGTTCCCAAGATAATTTTCCAATGAGGGCTATCGCGTATGAATTCGGCGCTAGTGTAGTGTGAGGTCTCCGAAATGTCAAATGTCACTGTTTGTACCCTGGACTACGCGGGTTAATTACAAATTAGATTAATGTTGTGAATATTTTGCAATACCTGAGATTAACTATGACAAATATGAGTTACGGGTCAATTAATGTCAGTGCTTTGAGACAGTTTCATCCTTCAGAGACTTATGTCCTCCTTTTTTCTGAAAACGGGACTGCGCAACACTGCGGCATGCTCGATATTTTTACGGTACGGTTTTAAGGTATTAAATATGATTTAAATGTAAACTTTTTTTTCACGTCCGCAGTAACAAACTTTAGCAGCTATACTTCAGGACCTTACTCGATAGTGGCGCCAACTGGTGAGCACAAAAACGGTAGCCCTCATTGCGCGGCTCCTTTTTGCAAAATCAAATTAGCAACTTTTTTTTTTCTCTCCCAGTGTATTGTTTTGACCGTAATTTTATAGGACTACATGAACAAAACCCATGTTTATTTTGGTATTAAGTTCGTTCATGTAATTATCCCAGTGTTTTTTCCCCAACGTAAGACAGTATGGTCGGGGCGACAACCAGTAGTCTAAAAATAACGTCAATATTTCCATAAGTCATGTTATATAATCATAAAATACCTATTGTTCTTGTTATAACTCTTTATTATTAGAGGTACTTTTTGTTTACATAATTGTGTTTTTCACATCCTTGTGGAATTAACGTTGCCTACAATTTTTTTTTTTAATTCTGTTTTAATTAGGGACTTTTATAACCTCAATGCGTATGACAGTCCCATCATACCCTAAACATATAATACTAACATATATGTTGCTATCGCATTACATCTGGGCCATGAACCCGAACAAACTCTTCGCATCATCACAATTTGGTTGAGAAAGAATTCTATGAAATGTACCTAAGTCAAGTCGATTCAACTTTAAGGCCTCAAACACATAATTTCTATCAGACTCATATCGAACACAGTACATCAATAAATGATGTAGGTCTTCCACAACGCCACACTCCACACAATTAGGTGAGTTAGTTTTTCTCATCATGAACGCAAACTTATTAGATGGAATGTGTCCAGATCTGAGTCTATGAGCTGTAACAACCAATTTTCTACTTAAATTACTATTCATAAACCAGGGCACACGAAAAGGCTGACCTGCATGGTTTTATACCAGATCCCTTTTTCAAAGAACGTTTATCAAAATAGTCCTTCCAATCATCGTAACACCTTTTCTAAATTTAGGTAAAACTTCTGCATAATCTAGCGTTATATTAAATTCGTTACCATGTTTAGCTGCATATTTTGCCAGCATGTCAGCCCTTTCATTGCCCTGTATCCCAATATGCGATGGAACCCATTGCAGTCTCAAGTTAACACCCTTTACGATTAATTCATCAATCTTAGTTAGAATAACATAAGCTAGTGATACTCCTCTGTGGCCAGAGGCGCATCGAGCTAAATGTTGTAAAGAACTTTTGCTGTCTGTGCAAATAACAATATCATTATGTTGACTACTACTGCAATAAGACAATGCTTCAGAGATCGCAATAAGTTCCAACGTCATATTGGACGCATTCTTATCTATTTTAAAGCAATTCATTTCACAACCCATTGGCTCACTAGGTACATAAAAGCTCCACAACCTTCTACACTCTTCGACCCATCTGTAAATATACTAAACCAATCATTGTATTTTAAATGCAATCTCTAATAACTTCAAATTTTAATAAATTATTATCATAAGATTGTTTAGAAAGTTTTACTACATCTAAGTCCCACATAATTAATACTTCTTGCACATTAATGTTTGTCATCCATGTCCTCAGAGTAAACATCAGCAAGGGATATGATGATGCTATATTTTCTACCTTTACCTCATTATACAGGGTGTTTGGCAGAACGTTGAACATACGAAAATGGTGGATAGGTGGGGTGATCTGCTACTTACTCAGGCCTAATTTATTTGGCCCTGGCCCCCTGGATATTAAAAAAAAATTTTTTTGCTTTCTTCTAGTTCCACCACTTTCTTAACTTTAAAGTGTAATTTGTATTAAAAATGGGTAAAACAGGCAATATTTTTATTTATTACATCTTTCTGTAAGTTTGAGGAGTCATAACTTTTTTTCTAGCTAACATCTGAATAAAGCAATAATTTTATAAGAATCTGCCAATATTAAAGATAAAAAAATAAACTAAAATATTGCCTGTTTTACCCATTTTTAATAAAAAATACACTTTAAAGTTAAGAAAGTGGTGAAACTAAAAGAAAGCAAACAAATTTTTTTTTTATATTCAGGGGGCCAGGGCCAAATAAATTAGGGCTGAGTAAGTAGCAGATGACCCCACCTATCCACCATTTTCGTATTTTCAACGTTCTGCCAAACACCCTGTATAAGGAAAGGAGCAATGGAATCTTTTTATTTCTCCAATAGCTATTTTGTCGAAGAGTGTTAAGTTCCTCAAATAAATTATTAGTATTATTATTTTCTATGGATTTCGATTTTAAACAGAACTTATAGCCTAAATATTTTCTCCGTAAACACAGCGGAACTACACAGAGCTCACTTTCCATAACATGGATAGGGGTAGTCTTAATAAAACCTCCTATAATTCTCAAAGCCTGATTTTGAATCTTATTTAATTTGTCTAGGTGACATTTTGCACTTACATCATATAGAAAACTGCTATAGTCTATGCGACTTCTAATCAAAGCTATATAAATGTGTCTCAAATGTTTAGGGTGCAAGCCCCATGCAGTATCGGCCAAGACTTTAAGTAAATTGAGACTCTTTTGCACTTTCTCCGCTGTCATGTTGATGTGTTTACTCCAACGCAACGAACTGTCTAATCATACTCCCAAATATTTATAATTATCTACTAACTGTAAACTATGTCTCTGAAATTTAAAATCTATTTCTAACTTTCTAAATCCTCTAGTGAAGATACATACTTAAGACTTACCTGCCGATAATTCTAATCCCATATCAATATTACAAAATGTATTCAAATTATTTATTACATGAGTTTAATTCAGGCTACACATTTTGCTTGGGTGTCGGAGCGTTCCTTCGCAGATCGTTTCACTAAGATTTATAGAAACTTTTATATCTCATAGATCTGCACAGTGGGTTGTGCCTCAAGGCGAGTTCGACCCCGAAGTAATGTACACATCAGACTCCATGATTGGAAACTGCATACTTAACGCGGAGAATAGATTCACTGAGCCGGAGTCTTACCGGGTTTCCAACTACTACACGGTCTACATAGAAAACCAGTGCAGCCATGACTGTAAGTACCTTATCATATTGTATCTATTTCAAGAGAGGTTTTTCGAAGCCAAATGGTCCTCGCATCACTTGTCAATCGGTTAGGCGATGAACTGATGGCTAGTGATGAGCATGTCATTACTCGTATCATCAAATAGTAAAACATCCGACGAACTGTTATGTAGTTTGGCAGACTATATATGTATGTTATTGTTGATACAGATTTTGAATAAAAAAAAAAAAATCGCGCCCATCTTCTTGAAATCGTGACATAATCATGCCACTTTATCGTAGTTTTTTAGACACCTAATGGCACGCTTATTCTGTGAACATACAGTTCACAGAATAAGCGTTAGGTATCTATAAAACGTTGGTAATGAACATCCAGAAACTGATATCATTATTGACGGTCACAAGCTCGGATAAGACGTACCTATTCTCTGAACTGTGACTGGGCATTATTATGACTACATTAAGTATACATAAATATAAATCTAAAGTGGTAATAGTAAATAAATAGATAAATATAAATAAATAAATCTTCATAATATTATGTACTAGCTGCTGCCTGCGGCTTCGCTCGCGGGTCTTTTTCTAAAATAAAAGTAGCCTAAGTTACTCCTTAAAACATCAGCTGTCTGCCAGTGAAAGACCCATCAAAATCCAGCCGTTTCGGAGATAAGCCGGAACAAACAAACAGACAAAATTTAAAAAAAAAATGATTTTTTGTTATAAGTACCGTAAGTATATACTTTCATATGCATTTAGTTGTTGTTGCTTTACTGTTATATTGACATTACAAAATTAGTCAATAGACACTTCAATTTTATTTATTTGTATAAACGTATAGATTAGGTAGGTACTTGTGTAGATTACTATATCCATACTAATATTATAAATGTGAAAGTAACTCTGTCTGTCTGTCTATCTGTCTGTCTGTCTGTCTGTCTGTATGTTACGTTTTCACGCCTAAACCGCTGAACCAATCGTCATGAAATTTGGCAGAGATATAGCCTGGGATATGGAGAAGGACATAGGCTACTTTTTTACGCGATAACCGACATCCACGCGGGCGGAGCCGCGGGCAAAAGCTAGTAGATTATAATATGTATAGATGAGGGGCTTCTGGCTAAGTAATAACAGCCGCACGGGTCGATCGATCAGGTTAAGCTACGCTTGCCGCGGTTGGTCCGTAGATGGGTGACCATCTTTACATACCAAGACCCCTCCGTGCGTCGGCAAAAACGTTAAGCCGTTGATCTCGGCTGTCATTCGTGGATCTTTGACAGTCGTTACGGATCGTCAGAAGTCCGAAAATCTGAAAACCAGTCTTGCCAAGGAGTATCGTGTTACCCAGTAATTGGGTTGTGGAGGTCAGATAGACAGTGGCTCCAAGTAAAATATTGGAGTTCAGCTGCATTCGGTTAGACTGGAAGCTGACCCCAGCATAGCTGGTTTACAATGTAATTTTTGTTAGTTTTAAGTACCTACAATTTTTTTTTACTGTTCGTTTTTCTTGTGTGTGTCCCAAATAATAGTACATTATTGCAAAGGCCGGGAAATAGGCAATTGCAGGTCGAGTTTTAGTATGAAGGTCGGGCCGAAGACGAGGACTTTACTAATACGAGACAGACAATTGCCATTTCCGCCGAGGCATATAATAGTGCTTTTCTCAACAACAAAAAAAAAAATGCCGGGAAGTAAGACATTTCTGTATTTTTCTTTTGACTTCGCTGGAAGCAGGTTTTCCATTGCCAATTTGGCTTCTGATCTTAAATCTGGTGGAGTACAATCAATCTCCACTTCACTCTCTGAACCGTTGGAAATCATTTTAACTAAATTTATATTTATTATGTTCAAGACAAATTTTCAGCTTTGCCGCCAATTTTCTATTTGTCATCTGTGCCGAAAGGCAAACGCATTTTATGGCTATACAGCCACGTGAACGCAATTTGTGCTAAGCAAAGAGACGTGCTTTGGTATGCTAAGAATGATACGAGATCCAATCAAAGAGTATTTAACCCCAGCACGCCATTTCATACAACATTGCTGGAGCATTGTAATGTTCCAAATTCAAAAAACGCTCTTGCAACGGATTTTATTTTCTTTGTCCGTAAATTCGATACTTCGCGTGTTCTTTTTTCGAAAATAATGACAATATTTCCATGCATGTTTCGGAAAAAAAAATCTTCTTTTCTTTCTTTCTTTCATAGTTGGGAAAAGGCTGGGCAGATGATGAGATGATGATGTATTTTATAGTACGAAAGAATTCTTAGGTCCCTAATACTAATGTAAAATAACAACTGCCATTATTATACTTGCTCACGCTAACTCATAAAGACTAGTTCCTATTATCATAATACATTATCCCGCATGTTTAGGCGTTGGATTCCGTAACTATGCGGGACTTGTTTTGCATTAATATTTATGGGGCAATTTGTATTTTTACGTACCAGTAGATATCTGCAAAACCTGCCTGTGTTTTTTTTTTCGTTTTTAACAGGTTACATGAACACACTCATTTAAAAGGTCGTACAATGGTCCACTAGCCACTAGTATTTCCTTAAAAAAAAAAAAAAATCTCGTGGCTGAGAAGGAATAAGGAACCTCGGTGTGTCTAGAATTTTCTAATACCTTTTATACCTAACGTTTCATATTGAGACATGAAGCAACAAAATTCGATCTAAAGAAAAGCGGCCACATTCCTCTAGATCGTATTTTGTGCTTCGTGTCTCAATATGAAACGTTGTAAAAGGTATTAGAAAATTCTAGACATATTTACCGATATAGTTGATTGAGCCGTTTTTCATAATTCCTTCTCAGTCACGAGATAATATATTTTTAAAGGAGTGGCGCTAGTGGTCCGGTGACAACCCTCTTAAGAATCAATCAATCTGCGTAGCCTTTACCCCAACTACATTGGGGTCGGCTTGCAGTCTAACCGAATGCAGCTGAATACCAGTATTTTACATGGAGCGACTGCCTATCTGTCCTCCACAACCCAGGAACTGGGTAATACGATACCCCTTGGTAAGACTGGTTGTCAGACTTCCGGGCTTCTGACGACCCTTAACGACTATCAAAGATCCACGAATGACAGCCGGGACCAACGGCTTAACGTGCTTTCCGAGGCACGGAGGAGTCTCGGTATGTAAAAATGGTCACCCATCCACGGATCGACCCTTGCAGCTGTTATTACTTAGCCACGAGCTCTTCATTTAAGAATATATACTATTATTTTAATAGTATGTTGAGAGTAGTTAGGTATAATAAATTAACGAATAAGATTTATTTACCTGATTTACGTGTTGTTTGGTTTTTTGTTTCTCAGAAATCCATGACGCATGATGCTGGCGACAATATGTTTCGCATTGTGCGGGGTTATCCCCTATTATATGTGATAGATGTCCATGGATTGCCCCGCAATAATAAAACCTCCCGCAACGTCGCACTTAGGTCGTAACTTAACCCCGTTCCAAGGATTTATTTTTAGGGTTACGTACCTCAAAAGGAAAAAACGGAACCCTTATAGGATCACTTATGTGTCTGTCTGTCTGTCCGTCCGTCTGTCACAGCCAATTTGATCCGAATGTAATGAACTGATTAAGTTGAAATTTGGTATACATATCAATTTGAGTGACCCAAACACGGACGTGAACCGTAAATAAATGAATTTAGAATATTGGGATCAGTTTTGGGGGACAAATAAGAAAAAAAAAAAAAGTTTTGCAAACTTTACCGTGTGACAATTATCAAATGAAAGGGCTTACTGTGAGGGTCTCAAATATTTTATTTAAATAATTTTAAAATAAATTGTTTTAAAGTTATAAGTGAAAATAGACAAAAAATTACCAGTCCGCCCCTTATCTCCGAAACTACTAAACCTAAAATTTTGAAAAAAAAAAATACAGAAAGTAGTTCTATACTTATAGATTACAGGAAAATCTATAAGAAGTCTATGGTCTTAAAATAACATGGTAAATCTTTCGATATTATGCGTAAAAACTTACATTTTTGATGGTACGGGACCCTCGGTGCGCGAGTCCCACTCGCTCTTGACCGGTTTTTTCTTTTTATTTACCAGTGACGTTCAGTTAACCTACAGAATGTACGCAATAGGTTTATTAAGTAATAAGCTGCTGCCCGCGGCTTCGCCCGTGTGGCTTTTCCTAAAATAAAAGTAGCCTAGTTACTTCTTATAACATCAGCTATCTGCCAGTGAAAGTCCCGTCGAATCAGTCCAGCCGTTTCGGAGCTGTTGAGCTGGATGGTGCTGATCCATGCGTCATGTTCGTGAACGGGCGCCGTCAGTTGGGACTGGTCACCTCTTGACTGCCAGGGCTTATTTTTAATTTGTAATTTTATATTTTGAATTGTTTTATTAGTTTTTACATTGTCTCACACATAGAAGCAACAAGAATAATGTACTCAGGATTTTGTAATATCTTGATTTAAAAAATTGTCCTTGGAGTTTCTTGCCCGTTCTTCTCCATAGTGATCTACGTATTGGAATGGGCATCTAGCTTCAACTTGCCGACTCTGACTAACTGACCGTCTCTTTGACAATTCAAAAGTGCCTATAACTGGTTTAATAGAAATAAATACTTTGAGTTTGGAGATTAGCCGGAACAAACAGTCAGACAGACAAAAAAATTGCCTAAGTTAGGTACTCCTATAACATCAGCTATCTGCCAGTTAAAGTCCCGTCGAATCAGTCCAGCCGTTTCAGAAATTAGCCCAGTAAGAGAGAGACAAAAAAAAAATGTTTTAAATACCGAATATACTTTCATATGCCACTTAGTAAAAAGCTATTATTTTTTAACATTAAAACAGACACTTCAAATGTGGTTTGTTTGTAGGTAATAGTTACAACTGCAGCAGTTTTATGTTCAGTCAAAAGTAGGTACCATTCAGCTATTTCCTATCTAGGTGCTAGCTCCACTAAGGAGCTTTATCACTTTTTATTCACTTATATACTTAGTGCGTTATTCTTTTACCAGATTGCAGATAGAACAATGAGGCTTCCGACCTTTTAATAAAATTCAATAATAGTCTATTTTTTCCAGATCCAGAGAAGATAGACAGATGTTCTTACGAAGAATACTACAACCAGACTCTGAGACATGTTGAATTTACCATCAAGAACTACACGAAGGACGAAGTAAGTTGAAAAAAATTAACCGTTTTCCTGTTATCGTACTTTTGCAGTTCGAGTCAACGCAGTGTTTTTTTTTTTGGCCCAAAAAAGTGACATCAGCTTTTTAATGAATATTTCTACTCAATATTTCACAAAAAATGCACGGGCTCCCAGGGTTCAATTTTGTATACTCTATTTAAAAAAAAAAGCCAAAATACTGAAAATTAATCGTACTTACAAGAAAAAATGTCTATGATTGAGTTTTGTATGCATCGCAGATTTATGAAGCAAGATCTGAATTTGAGACTTTGGGTATAGATTTATACCCAAAGTCTCAAATTCAGATAATTTATGTAAACAAAGGGGATGCCATAACAAAAAAAAAACTTCGTAATGGTAATTCTAAAAAAATTGCGAAAAAAGAGGTTTCATTTTCTTTTAAGAACTGATCTTAAGAAATAATAATTAAAAAATAATCATACCGTAATTATTTTTATAAATTTTCGGTTTTAAACAAAGTTATTAATAAAAGGAGATTTTCTGGTATAAAATATTTTATGATACTGGTAACAATGCAGGAGATCCAAACATTTTCAAATTTTGTACATCTTCAACAACACTAATATTACAACTCTCATACATAGATTCATATTGTAAGTAACATATCTAGCCACATTTTGGATGAAAGCGGCTGTAAACTGTTTCGATTGGAGATCGATTTCGGGAGAACTACGTCTAGCACTGGGCTTAAAAGGGCTGATTATAACGATGATATACCGTGTCTCCGACACACTACATAAAACATTGTTTGGCAACGGTATTTTGTTTGCATAGTTCTTATAATTAATTCACTTTAATTTTATCGATGATTATTTACGAAAACATTTAATGGTAAAATGTTTTGCACCACTGTCCTGTCATTTTGACAGTGACATTTCTTGACATTACTTTGTTTACATAAATTATCTGAATTAGAGACTTCGGGTATAGGCGCATATTTTCCCGTTTTTATTTAATCTAAAATGACAATAAAATCCACAAAAAAATGTTTTACCGAAATCAGTATTTTTTTTTTTTTGTAGCTCGTTATTGATCCTCTGTCTGGTACAAATAGCGTCATAATCGTAGAACAGTGACGGATCTGACATTTATGTTAAACTCTGTCGCGCGTGCAATAACAGCAGTAAGTATAATTTTTGTCCAAATTTAGTTGAGCATTGATTCGGAGTCAGCGCAATGAGCTGATTCCGAATCTATGTTTGTAATGAACTATTGAGTAGAAAATAAAAAGTTGATGTCACTTTTTTGGGGCAAAAAAAAAACACTGTTCAACAGCACGGCAGTAGTAACATCTGACCTACGAAAACAGCCCTTGCTACTAGTAAATAAAGGCATCGTCAAAATCTAATTGTTACCATAGACGACCGGTTGCTTGTACATACATACATATACCACTTATCTTCATTAAAATGGTACTATGTATGTTGTTATCTCTAGTCGTAACTTACATAATATTCACGTGAAATAGCTCATAATGGGTGCAAAATTATCACTTAGCTACCTTCGAAGATAAATGACTCAAGAATAGTTATTTGTTATGCAAGGCTGTAAAGTTGTTTTTTGGTGCAAGTACTTGTATTGAAACCTGAGCGTAGCGAGCTAACTACGGACCACGCAAAATAAAGGGTGCCGCCCTTTAGTTTGCGTGGTCCGACAGACACTTGGCCGGTTATTTAATGATTTATTACGATTTTATCAAAAAACAAACCAAAATGATCTAAAGTGAATTGAATATAGAGAAGAATATTTAAAAAAGTTTAGTTTTTTTTTGTCATGAAGTTGTCGTGCTGGCCAGTGCGATTATTTTTAAAATGAGGTTGGCAGACTGAAATTAAATAAGTACACATATATTAAGACTATGCCGACCGCACAGTGGCGCCCTCATCGTTATTTCGGTGATTTCTTTTATTTTGGAATGAAAATGCAGAAAATAAGCTCGTCAAGTTGTGCTTCACAAGACTATACGTTATAATTGCTACAAACAGTAGTTTTAAATTGTAATGTTTTATTGTAATCATTAAAACGGAAAATAGTGGCCACTAAGCTCCGTTTTAATGATTACAATAAAACATAACAATTTAAAACTACTGTACAATCCATTTTCTGTGGATTGGCGGTATAGAAAATTATTGAATATCGAGGTTTGAATTTAAAAAACACTTTCCACGCTAGCGGATAGAATGCAGTTTTGCACTCAGATTTCGAATGATAAACAGAATCTTTCCGAGCTTGTGAGGTGGAAAAAATATTTAAGTACTAGCTGACCCAATAGACGTTGTCCTGTCCTAATTTCAATAATTCATACAAAAACCTCATAGGAAATGCACTCTCAGCTTTCCCGAATTTTCCAATTTTCCCGGCGGCGGCGGACTTTTCAAATTTGTCTTTCCGTAAGAACCTGTACCCCAATTGCGTAACACGCAATCCATTGCTTCTTAAATTTTGAAAAATTTGTGTGCTCACCAACATAAATAACGCAATGAGTTTTGTTGAACTGTCAAAATGAAACCGATTCCTACTGATAGCACAATTAGGCCTCTGATTCGGACGATTACGAACATTTTAAAACAAAGATTTGACAAATCGGTCCAGCCGTTCTAAAATGATGCGCTTACCACCGAACTGCATTTAATTTTTATTACATAGATAGATAGATAACAATAGTTTATAAATTAAAGATGAACGCTCCTCTCAGAAATATTGAGGTCAACAGTTGTTTATATTGCTGTTGTCGTGCTAATAATTACTTCGTTATGGTAATGAGAACTATTAAATAATTCAAAGAATTTGGTTGATTACGAGAAGGTATTTGTTCTTATTCATAGTGAACGAGATACCTACTACCCGACCAAGTTAATTAGACAATGCAGTCTCACAGGTGGTGGGTCGCATACGGCGCCTGGGCCTGGAGGTGGTTCAACAAGTCGGAGTCCATGGTATTTCACAGCCCCCGGCGGGCACCAGCGCCGGGATCCACACATCGTGGTTGGGAGGGCGGCCCAAATTGCTGTCGAGGCCAACATGAGATACCTGGGACTGGTACTCGACAGCCGGTGGGACTTAAGCCCCACTTTCGGCAGCTGACGCCCAAGTTGTTGGGTTACTGTACAGGTGGCGCGAGGAGGCGCGAACGCGTGGTGGACCAATGCAACGAGAGATCGAGCTTTGCCGGTCACAGCTACGCGAGGTCCTGCCAAGGACAGGCTTCTGCGCCCTACCGGCCTCGCTACCGTCGGTCGATGCGATCCGACCATCAGTGTTCGATGAATGGCTCGGAAGGAAGCACGGCCGGCACGGGTATCGTTTCGAGCGACGCAGGTGCTCTCGGGCATGGCTGCTTCGGGAAGTACCTGTGTCGCATAAAAAGGGAGCCGGATGCTCGGTGTCTCCACTGCGTCCACTGCCGGGAAGACACGGCGCGGCATATACTGGCAGAGTGTGCCGTATGGGAAGAGCCGCGCCACGCCCTCGTATCAGAAACCTGTCGCTGCTGGCTGTCGCTCGTTCGATGGTCGGGAGCGCCGAGTCGTGGGATGCGGTGATCTCCTTCTGTGAAACAGTCATTTTGCAGAAGAAGGCTGCGGAAAGGGAGAGGGAGATCGAGACCACTCCCCCGATCCGCGCAGGCGGATCAGGCGTCTGCGGAGGGTGGACAACGCCCTCTTCCAGCCCCCGTAAACAGGTCTACCGGAACGTTGGACTCGGAGACGTCCGCCGCTCCCAATGCAGCATGACCATGACGAGGCGACGCGTAGTGTTCCACGCGCGCCCCTATTGGACGTCGCGCGGGGAGTAAAAACTTGAACCTTACTCCCCCGTGAGCCTGAGGTAGTCCGCAAAGGTGGGCTGGCACTAGCCGCGGATCATCGAAGGCGCACAATTTCCCAAGATCCCCGGTCCAAATGTGGGAAAGGATCACCGGATGGTTTTTAGTCAGTAAGAGTCTGACAGACAGACCTCTCCGCCCGGCCCAGGACGTCCACGAGGATTTTCCACCCCGGAACAATACTAAAAATGTTCTTAATCGGTTAGTAGAGTCAGGGTACATATTTGTTTACCAAATTGAGACACTACGCTTATTTGTCGTGTGCCATTCCATACGTAGACAATTTAAAGTGGTAGTCAATTTGACAAAAAATACTTACCATGACTGGCATTGTAATTGTGTTGACACACCTTCTGCCCTGTTTGCTGTGAATCAATACTAAGTATTGTACGTATTGACTAACAATAAATCTGAACCGAGGAATTTTTGTAAGGACACGGGATAGGATAATAGTGCTAATTAGAATAATGTTAATGATATTGGCTTACTATGAAAAAGGAAATATTTTTAGAACAGAACAGGCGATGGATGTCGTCGCCTGTTCTTCAAATATTTCCTTGCATTAAGATAAGACCGCATTTAACATGCAATAGGTATTATCAGTTTAAATATATATGTTGACCACAAAAAATAAGGGCCGCATCACAAGTACCACAACCATAACCAAACTACAACGATAACACATTATTCACAACAAATTGACATTTAATTGACTAATTTGATTATACATTTCTATGATGAGTTGATGATACTATGCACGTATGTACATTTCAATTTTTAAGTTCCAATTTCTTTGTATAATGGATAAATTTATAATAATTTGATGTTCACTTATTTATATTTGCATGTCGTTGAGGCAAAACATGACTGTGATAGAATTTAATGTAAAAGATGTTACATGCATGCCATGTGTCTGTATACTCATGTTTTGAAAAAATAAATAAATGATCTTATCTTATCTAACACGTGGATGGGCGCTAATTAAAATTAAAATGAATAGTTTATTCACACGGCCCACAATACTCATGTTTTGGACCAATAAATTTTATTGGTCCAAAACATGAGTATTGTGAACTTATCTAACACGTGGATGGGCGCTAATTAAAATTAAAATGAATAGTTTATTCACACGAACCACAATACTTATGTTTGTGCGGCACTGTTCACACGTAACCATTGCTGCTTGCCCACATTTTTTCGCTGCGATGTGGAGTGGTTGTTGTACGTGTGAACGGGCCCTTACATTAAATGAAAATTATGTGCAAAAACGAACACAACCTGCATTGCATAATTTTCGAGCCGGAATCATGAGTCCATGTTTTGGAACCGAACCTTACTACGTGTGTCGTTTACATAACATGGAAAATCTAGTTTTAGAATAATGGTAGCCATACACGTTACGATATACCTGCCCAAGTTTATACTTGCGCAAGTTTAGACTTGCACAAGTCTGCGTGACAGCGAATGGCTCGGATGCTGGTGCTAATTCATCCCACACATGTTAATATACGTATACTTGTGCAAGTCCAATTTTGCGCAAATATTGTAGAGCGTTATATTTAGGTTGTCTTTTTTTATATGCACGTGTCTCTGTGAAACGGTAAAAAATATATTTGTCTTTGTCACTCATATCCGCGTAACAAGTCGCTTGCTAAAGGTTGATATTTACGCCCAGATATATTCGGTACGTATTTTTGATTCTTTTTTCAATCTTGTTTCTAATTACAGTGTAAAACGTCATGTGAACAAACAGAGCGCTTCAACTGCCGAGGGTTCACGTGGATATCAGAGGGCCAAGTGAAGGGAGGAGGGAGCCGCGGGCTATGTGACCTGCACAGTGAAGACCTCATCACTACGGGCTCATGGCTGCTTAGACGAATCTCTTCGGCCACTTACTACCGCAGAGTCGTCTGTCTGAACAGTAAGTTTAGAACTACATACCTATAACTGCATTGGGACTAGCCCTTAGCAAAACTGATGAAACCATTATAGTTCGTCTTCGCCTTTCCAGGAAAATCGAGTGACGTCTGCTATATCAAGCGCAGCTTTCCTGTTTCTTAGGTATTGCTGGTTTTTTCCTGAAAAAAATTAACCTTAGAGTGATGATATTTTTGAATGGTTTAAATACTACTTCATCCCACGGAAGTGTTTATCGATCAATTGTCGGATCAGCTAAATGTAGAAAAAATTAAAAGAGTGCTTAAAAAGTAGGCCATAGAAAAGAGCGCAGTATTATCTGTAGCTGTGTGATTATATCATCAATTTTGTATGCAGGCTGTATAATATGACCCAACAAAAGTTCCACCTTCAAAATTCGTCATACACAATTTTTTATTCAACTAGTGCGACTTGTGCGACCAAACAAGCTTTGGTAAAAATTCCCAGGGTCCAGAAAGTTTAATAACTCGTGTGTCAAGCGCGGTCCCGGCGGCGTCATAACCCCCCGAAATTGTTCAAGCTGTCGAGAGCCTGTGTGCTATTATTGTAAAACAAAGTAATTCCTATCTATGTATAACTGAAATAAAATAACAACACAATAACTCCGAATTCTGTTTGAACGATCAAAAGAAAATTTCGCTCTGATTACACAATTATTATTATCATAATCCTGGCGTCCATGGTGAACCCCCCCCCCCCTAAAATGATTGGCTGCGACCGCTCCTGTCTTGTGTTGAGCAAAAATAGACGATAACTGTTATCGACTAGTTAAAGTTGGGTCATACATAAACCTACTTATCGTCGCCGTGCAGTGAAAACCTCGTAAAGAAAAATTATTGTTTCCCGTTTAATTTTTTTATTGTTGTGTAGAATACCTCGTAATGTTTAAGATACTTCCAATGCCTTGTATTGATGACAATGAGTACCTCGGGGAACGTCAATGACGGACATTTCTCAGACAGGTTTTTGTAATCACGAGGTTTTCGACATTGTGCTTCTAATACTGGTCTGTATGTACTTCCAGTCACTGTAGAATGCGAGGGCTCCGACATGATAGTGACTTATGTCCCACGCGGCGTGTTCCGCGGGCGTGTGTACGTGCCGGGGAGAGGGGAGCGGTGCAGCGCGCGCGCTAGCGGACGGACAGTGCGGCTGGCGCTGCCCATGCATGGGGACTGTGATGTTAACTTCGCGTACGGCATCTCTAATGGACCCAATGGAGTTATTAACAGGTAAACCTGTTGTAAGAAAGATATTATTAAAAGAATATAAAGGGAAGTATAAATTTTTATTAATAGAACCGAACAGCAATAATCAGAAAAGTAATGTGACAAGAATAGAGTAAAGAGTACAACAACCATCAACTTTTTGTATCTAACCAGGTACACATATAATAAGTATGAATATAAAACATGCTCCCTCAAAAAGTTAATTGCATTGTACTGATAAAACAAAGTAAAAATAATTATTACGAAAAACTCGGATATACCAATCATTTGCAAACAACTGCGATGCTTTGTTGGACCCAAAGGTTTCGTCAAAACATCTACAGGTCACCTGTCGGTGGGCATATACCTAAGTTCAACAGTTTTATCGTTAACTTTTTCTCGGACAAAATGGAACTTAACATCTATATGTTTTGTCCTGTTGTGATGAATCGGATTCATGGCTAATTTTTGTGCAATCTGACTATCCGTATACAAAACTATGTTAAGCGACTTACCTGTTATATCGGATATCAGTCGTTTTAAGAAGCACGCATCCTTTACTGCTGTAGCCAATGCCATATATTCAGCTTCAGCGGACGATAAAGCCACTGTGGGCTGTTTCTTAGCTTCCCATCATTTGCAGCTGATGCAGAGAGAGCCATTTCCTTCAAGACAGCCTGTTCCATCTTTTTATTATAAAGGCAATCTGTCCCTATAAAAACATTTCCTGACATTATAACCTTTTCTGACACGCTCATAGCCTTCTTATCCTTCTTAATGGGACATTCGGGACTTTTGTGTCCTGGTTGTCTACACTTAAAGCAAATTATAGGCTTCTTCTTCTTTTTGCTTGTAGAACCCGTTGAATGTAGCGCAGCCACCTCGTTCTGGTGAGGATCCTTAGAAAGCTCGTTTAATAGCTTTGCCTTAACCAACTCACTGGTTACATCAACATTCGAATTTTCTAAAGCCATGATCATCGGTTCGTACCGTGATGTCAATCCTCCGAGAATAATCGCAGCCAGTCCAGTCCAGTCCAGTCCAATCGATGCCAATCCATCGTCGATCTTCTTACCAATATCTTCAAGATCTTGAGCATTACTCATAATGGCGATGATATAAGATTCTATGGAAATCGGTTAAGGTATATTTGTATAATCTACGCTCTAGAGAGAGCCTTCGACCCATACCTTTATCCTCGTATGCTTTTTGCAAAGCACTCCAAGCCTTCTTAGCCTTTTTCGCATTTCTAACGTGCGAAATTGCACCTCCGTCTACCGTAAGGCATATTTTTGACAACGCCTTCTCGTCATTACGAGAGCGCACATCCTCCGCCGTTTTATCAGAATCATCATACCCAATGATGGATGTCCACAACTCCTCATGACTGAGCAGCATCCTCATTTTGAATTTCCAGGTTGGGTATCCATCTCGGTTTATTAACATCTGAATACCTTGAAAAATCATACTATTCCCTGACATTATCTACTTTTAATATAAGAGCTTCGTGCTGATAACGTGTTGTAAGAAAGATATTATTAAAAGAATATAAATGGAAGTATTAATTTTTATTAATAGAACCGAACAGCAATAATCAGAAAAGTTATGTGACAAGAATAGAGTAAAGAGTACAACAACCATAACTTTTTGTATCTAACCAGGTACACATATAATAAGTATGAATATACAACAAAACCACACTTCCAGTCACAGTAGAATGCGAGGGCTAAGACATGATAGTGACCCCTTTTACCTTGTCTGAAATCTCCAACATAAAGTGAGCGAGCAGTGTCATATGCTCGTTACTTCTTTGTCTGCAGGCAACAAGAAGTGTTGCATGGCCATTTGTCATTATTTTGTATTTAACACGAAGACTGTTATATGTTCACAAGTTCATAAGTTTGCTTCACCCAGAACAATGGCATACGTGATGGTGATGATCCAGAACAACCCGATCATCCAGACGGCAGGCGACCGCTGGGTGCGCGTGGGCTGCTCGCCCGGCGCGCGCGCCGCCAAGCAGGTTGACACCACCGTCGCTGTCAGGGATATCGGGTGAATGAATACAGAATAAGTTTTTAACCAGTGCGATTTTTTTTTTAAAATATGGATACAATCTATTCGTAATAATATCAATGGGCGAGCGCACAGCTGATAGGTAACCTACTAATGCGTTCCGCTTCACTGACCGCGCCGTCGGCGCGTTGCGCGACGAGTATCCATTATACCAATTTCAAAATAAACATCTTTCGTTAACGATAACTTAATTTTTTTTCTACTAAGACATATCAAAATAAGAAATAGGTGTATAATAAAACACATTTAATTTGTCAAAAGTTGCGCACTGATTAAAAACTTTTTCTGTATATTATTTTTAAGTCATTTTAGTATTCAGTAACTCTACCTTTATGGAACTTTGTTTCTCATATTGTGGCGTCTGTGACGTCGGGGTCACCAAATGTTAATTGTAATCATACCATCGGACTCCAATAATATTTTCTATATATTTTAATATAATTTTTACAAGATATAATTTTCAACAGAATGACATTGACAGAACTGAAGAACAGTCATTTTAAAATAGAAATAGAGTGATCAAAAAGAAGGTTCTCTGTATACTCTTGTATACTCTACCAATAGACTATCTTCAATGAACTGTTTTAAAAAGAATGCCGCAAAAATAATGAGCAAAATTAAAAAACAAAATGCTTTCGGTACACGATTAGGTGTTGATTGAAATATTGGTTTCAATGTCGTTCTATCCTGATTGGGTTTAGGTAAGTTGACAATTAGGACCAACAAGTTTACTCAATATATTTATTACATTCGACAATGTAAACTTAGGTTGTAGGCTTACAAAAACGCGAATCTTTGTGGACCCTGTTGGGCTCAGCAAAGTGGGAAAGAGGAAGAGGGCTTTAAATAGCTTTTGTTTGTCATTCACGAGAAAATTGACAAAATTATGTCTAGTTTATCCTTGGCAGCCCGCTAACTTGCTGATTTGCTTTATCTATTCGAATAGAGAATTGTTATCAATAAAACTAAAGGCGTCGCTCTTAGATTTTCTGTTGTCTGCTGCCAGTACATTATACATTATAAGGCTCCTAAAAATAGGCGCAACACGTGACGCGACACAATTGTACCGCGTGTCGCGCGACGAGCCGTGTCTTTGTGTCGCGTCGCGTGTCGCGCCTGTTTGTAGGAGCCTTTATTCATTATCTAGCCAGCTTTCTAATACCACCCAGAAGTAGGTTCGTAAAGCATACTTATGCTCCTTATTTAACAGCAGCGGCTACAAAAAGCCAACATTCGGTGAGACAGAATCCCGCAGTCCTCTCGCCCCGGCCGCGGCTAGCGCAGTATACGGCGGCAGTAGCACGCCGGTCACTATGTACGTGGTCCGCGCGCTAGACGACACCGGCGCAGGCGCCGTGTCGCTGGGAGAATCGCTCGAAATGCGGATTGAGACTACCGGTGAGTTTATTTACATCTACTTATCTATCAGTGGGTACATAGAACCTCACCTCATCCTCTTGGCCACTAGACAAACGAGGCAGTCATACCCACTAGTGGCGAATGGTGATTTTATGAGAGAGGTAAGCTGGAGCGAAAAAAATCGTTTCTATACAAAATTAAATCGTCATGACATCACTTCGGACTTTTTTTTGGCTGCGAAAACCTACTTGTTTACCTAACAAAAGAACGGTGTCAATAAACCGTTGTATTAAATTCCTATTTCGATCTACTTTTCTATTATCATCATCAGCCTATAGCAGTCCACTGCTTGACATAGGCATCTCCAATTGCACGCCATTCAGCTCGATTCTCGGCAACTCTCATCCAGCTGCTACCAGCCACCCTGCGAAGATCGTCGCTCCACCTAGCCTGAGGGCGTCCTACCTTACGTTTGCCAATTCGCGGTCTCCACTCAAGAACACGTCTACCCCAACGGTCATCGGTTCTACGGCTAATATGGCCGGCCCATTGCCACTTCAGCTTGCTTATTCTGTGAGCTATGTCGACAACTTTGGTTCTCTGCCGAATCACCTCGTTCCGGATTCGATCTGACTTCTCTGTTATGAGCGTCATGCGAATTAACTGTAAAATAATTATTCAATTCGAAATTGTGTTCCGAATTTCCGTAGGGAAACCGGTAGGAATCGTGCTATACGGTGCTTTCGCCACTGGTCCATTACATTAACTTATATTAAAGCCTGAATAACACGACGCAATTTATAAGGCAACGTTTAAACAATGTTTGGACTATGTAAGTCATTGGTTGCTTCAATTTTATTATATGCCACAGGCCAGACTATCGCATCGTGCAAATATAAAAAAAACATTAATTAAGTTACTTAAACTTGTGGCGGTATCAACAACGCCAAATGCGAACTACGCATCAAAGACCTGACATCACAAATCCTGCATCGCGCTATCAGAGTTTACCGCGCGACTAGCATATATACAACATTCCGACATCAACCGTTGGGCAGTTGCCCACCAGATACGACACCCGACTGGTCGGAGGATCCTCCCTTTACTATAGAGTATGACTGAACTTTACACCCTGTTCCTCATACCCCTAAAAACTATTAACAGCATAGTATGTAAAACCACATTCTTACAATAAATAAATTCTGAATCTTAAGTAATTATTATTCCTGATAACTACAGAAATGTGGTCTTGCGGTTAGATATGTGGTAGTCGCGCGTTGTGTTACGTCATTAGAATATTAGATCAGATGTTCGTTAGGTCAGGGCTCAAAGGCAGGATGTATTGTGAATGCTGACGTTTTGGAAGATGACCCGTTTTTAACCGACTTGACGCAGTCGGGTTAAAACGAAAAAGGGATATGTTTATACAACACTAGCTTTTGCCCGCGGCTCCGCCCGCGTGGATGTCGGTTATCGCGTAAAAAAGTAGCCTATGTCCTTCTCCATATCCCAGCCTATATCTCTGCCAAATTTCATGACGATCGGTTAAGGCGTGAAAACGTTACATACAGACAGACAGACAGACAGACAGACAGAGTTACTTTCACATTTATAATATTAAGTATGGATTATGGATACACGTATATTGCCTTTATATTCTGTAAATGACGTTGAATGATAAATCAGCAAACCAAATGCTGTGACAAATAACCAATGTTATTACGATTACCCACGTTTTAAATAATTACCTACGTTAAAATAATTGATCGCTCGTTCATGCTCGAGCTGCCACACAAAAACAGACAATTGCGAGTTATTATTACTCGCAATTTCATGTCTCATTATTCTTAATTTTACACGTCTCGGTTGATTTCAGACGCAACAGAGATCAAAGTGTATCATCTGGTGGCTTCTTCAAGACTTGGAGACAGTTCCGTGCTGTTACTGGATAGCAGAGGATGTCCTACTGGACAGGTCAGTGGAAACGTCATCAGGGTACTAATGCTAACATACTGGTTTGGAATTTATTATATTTTGTTTTATTATTTTTATTTAATACTAGCTTCTGCCCGCGGCTTCGCCCGCGTGGATGTCGGTTATATCGCGTAAAAAAGTAGCCTATGTCCTTCTCCGTATCCCAGGCTATATCTCTGCCAAATTTCATGACGATCGGTTCAGCGGTTTAGGCGTGAAAACGTAACATACAGACAGACAGACAGACAGAGTTACTTTCACATTTATAATATTAGTATGGATTTTAGTACGGAACCCGGTTACCCAAGGTAACCGACATAACTTGAAAAATTGCCAAACTTAAGTGGCAATGGGCAGGGCACATTGCTCGCAGATCAGATGGCCGTTGGAGCTGAAAGGTTCTGGAATGGCGACCGCGTACCGGAAGACGTAGCGAAGGAAGGCCTCCCACAAAGTGGACTGATGACCTTGTGAAAGCCGCAGGAATTCGCTGGATGCGGGAAGCACGGAACCGTTCGAGGTGGCGGTGCTTGGGGGAGGCCTATGTCCAGCAGTGGACGTCTTTCGGCTAAAATGATGATGAGCCCTAAAAAATGTTATATGATTTTCAAATCAATTATTTGTAACTAAATAAATCCAATAAATAATTTGTGGTTTTTAAATCCCGGGATTTAAACGTCATTATAATTATTCCGGGATTTTAGAGTAGGTATTATTCACTCTATGTTACTTCCTCGAAGTTTAGGTAAATAAATTCTACCTATTCCGATCTCTGATTATGACTTAGAGTACCGAAACGTGGACAATGACAGTCGGCCTGGTCCACAAATTCTAGTTCGCTCAGCGCGCTATAGAGTGGGCTATGCTCCGAGTTTCTTTGAAGGATAAGATCAGAAATGAAGTTATCTGGAAAGGAACCGTAGGTACCGACATAGCCTGCAGAGTAAGCAAGTTGAAGTTGCAGTGGGCTGGCCATTTTTGTCAATGGCCGGTGTAGCAGACGAGTCCTGGAGAGGAGACCGCGTATCGGCAAGCGTAGTGTTGGACGTCCCCCAGCTAGATGGACCGACGACCTTAGGAAGGTGGCTGGGACAGACTGGATGTGGAAGGCGGAGGACAGGATGTTGTGGCGCAGCCTGGGAGAGGCCTATGTCCAGCAGTGGACTGCGATAGGCTGATTGCCTGGATTTCGATTGATTTAATACCATAACACCACGCCTTTATGCCCTGTAGGGGTAGGCAGAGGTATTTAAAGTACAGCCACATTTCGCCCGTTATGTATGTGTGGATTTTATTTATGCATCATAATCTTCATCATCATTATCATCATTCAGCCGAAAGACGTCCATGTTGGGCATAGGCCTCCCCGAAGCACCGCCGCTTCGACCGATTCTGTGCTTCCCGCATCCAGCGGATTCCTGCGGCTTTCATAAGGTCATCGGTCCACCTTGTGGGGGAGGCCTTCCAACGCTACGTCTACCGGTACGCGGTCGCCACTCCAGAACCTTGCAGCCCCATCGGCCATCTGTTCTGCGAGCAATGTGCCCTGCCAACTACCACTTAACTACTTAAGTTTCGCAATTCTTCGGGCAATGTCGGTTACCTTTGTTCTCCTGCGGATCTCTTCATATCTAATTCGATCACCATCATAATTATGTGTATTCAATGACCTCAGCTTAACATGAATCTGGAGCGTCGATAAGTAAAAGGGTAGAGCACAATACATAGCTTCTAAACAATTAGGAACCTTGTGTGTAGGCTTGAAGCTGGATCATATTATTATAATTTGTAATATCGTCGCCTTAGAGGGCAATGGAGCTAAGTCACAAATTTTGCGAAATGGAGTTAAGTGCATTAACGTGTTGAGAAAGAGCCATAGTTTATATCAGTCAGTGAATTTAAGATATCATGACTGTAAGCAGGTTTTTTTTGTGTTGTTTAATAAGAGCCAAAAATTCTATGCCGCTTAAATTCATTGTGTACACAATTGAAAAAGTATACAAGTCAAAGAAAGTAATTATTCAGTAGTCAATAGTTCTAAGAGCTAATAGATCTCTTGACCACATTTTTTTTTGGGTGGGTAATTATCGAATAACTTCTCCCGCTTTGGGCGGAGCGGGAGGTCGTGTCAAAGTTTTACTGATTAAAACCCACCAGTGTTCCTTCAGTTGCGTGTGTGCCAGGGCCAGGGTATCCCTTTCGGAAAAACCCGCAACCCTGGCAGAACTCTTGACCACCTAAATTATGACATCATAATATTGTGGTATGACGCTGATTGATGTTAAAATAACTGCTCTAAAGGGCATCATTTATTTTTTATTATATATTACTTCAATTGATATTCACACCCTTCAAAGCTTCAGGGCTTAATGTTTAAGCAATCCTTTCGTAATGAGAGAAACTTGAAATCCACAGTACAACTTATTTCTCAGGTGGACTTCCCCGCGTTCTCTCGCTCGTGGCTCGGCGGTACTCAGCGTCTGTCGGCGCGGTTCAAAGCGTTCCGCTTCCCCACCTCGCATGTTGTGCGGTTTGCGCTCATGGTACGCTTCTGTGATAACAAGTGCCCACCGGTAAGTGTCTTATTATAACTTGATGAATGTGAGCTGTTGATTTTGATGGATAATCTTTTTTTTTCGATTTACTTTTGAAACATTGTGAAGCCATTTTTACGAAGAATATTATTATTATTTCTGGTACCTTTTGACCGCCACAATCATGTATAGATGGCAAACCAAAATGTGCCTAGTACGCCACGATCACGACTACATGAAGACTTTTATACGTAAATCTGTAAAGAAAGCTCATAAAACAACATTGTTTTTTTTTTATTTCTTTTGCCAATTATGTCCCTTGACTCATCCTAATTTATATTAGTTGAACTTCTTTCTTTATATTTCATCTATATTAACATAAGATGATAAAAACTCGAAAGGAAGAATTCGTATCTTGGCGTCGAGGGCACGCTTTTGCTTTTTTGACGTGGCGGTCAAAAGGTTAAAGTAGACAGTTTCATAATCTGATTTAGATCTGATGAGAATCTGACATAGAAGATTTAGAATCTGAATATTGTCCGAGATCTATCGGTTGCTATGTTTTACCAATTAAGCTGTAGGTACTGCGTGTAATATACTTACCACAAAACAGAAAACACACACTCGTTACCTATAGACGTCAAAAAAATAAAATACAATGTAGCCGAAATCAACATGGCATGTATGTATTAACATCAGTTTTCACCGCGCTTGCCTGAATCAAGCCTAATCTTAGTATTTCTGCTTCCCAAAACCTAGGTGGAATGTAACCCTAAACAGAGCCGTAGTGCCCGTCAGACCAATGCCACACTATATGAATGGGGCGACGTAGTCCCGGCCGCCGTACGAGCCGACAGCGCTCGAAGAGCCGGGGTCGTGGCACAAGGAGGCGCCGCGCCCTGCGTGCCCGCGAACGATGACGCGCTGGCACTCGAGTTGGACTTACTCGTCGATTCCAGGGATATCCTGTCCGTAGATACGCTGGTGCGAGCTGATCATAGATCCACGTTACGTAAGTATAAGCTATCTTGTGTTCGCAAATTAGTTTCGTAAAGCCCCGTATTCATGGTAACCTTTTGTTGAGCAACAGTTGATCAACATTGTGGATGAGCAACATTAAAGTTGCTGAAAACAAAGTTTGTATCAATATGTCTTGTCCACATGCCAGTCTGCGTCAAAATGTTGCCCGAGAAAGTAGTGTTGTTGTGTTCTCTGAATCTATTGTATAAAATCCATACTATAATATTATAAATGTGAAAGTAACTCTGTCTGTCTGTCTGTCGTCAGTCTGTCCGTTAAGTTGTCACGCCTAAACCGCTAAGCCGATCCTCATGAAATTTGGCAGAGATATAGCCTGGGATATGCAGAAGGACATAGGCTTTTGACTTTTTTTTACTTTTTTACGCGATAACCGACATCCACGCGGACGGAGCCGCGGGCAAAAGCTAGTATGTTTATAAATTTGATGCAAACACGTCCACTCACGTCAACAATTGCTGATAAACGGATGTTGCCGCTCGTCGAACGAGAACTTGTCAATATGTCGCATGTCGTGATCAACTCTGCAACACGCAGTGCTTCCCGCAACTCAAAAACAAGTTGATTAAACTTTTTTATAAGTAAACAAATGTTTACCATGAATACGGCTTACGATGAAAACAAATGTTTTTTTTTTTTTACTTCTTATACACGGCACATTACGCTATCGACTTACAGCAGCATTTATTCAATTGAATAAATCCCTATTGATGACTACCAATGATCCGCTCGTGTGCACACGTAATAATACCCCCTGCTGACTTGTAAATTGACTTTGATTATAACACTGTCTTCAATGTGTACGCTCTATTTCTTCGACAGCATAACATGTGTGGTTTTAAAAAAGCTTTTAGTGCAGCACGCAAAATATTCCCCAGTTGTTAGGCCTAGCCTTATTTCCATGAGCTCTCACGATTAACCCGCGAACACACAGTGCCTGCAGGTCTATGGGGTCCCTAGACGGTCAAAATTGCTTGACAAGCATTTAAGTGCTCAACAAGCTCGCTTGACGAGTCCTACAATCAAACATTCGAAGTCATAAGACATCTACCAACCCGCACTGGATCCTGACACTGAATAATGATGGCTTTCACACTTCTTTATACGGCCCCTGACTACCAAACCTTTTATCTGTCTGGTTAGTATTTTTGCCGGCTATTATAAAAAATAAAATACATTTTCTCAAACATTCGTAGAAATATTGTCATTATTCGAAAAAATAGCACGCCAAGTATCTAATTATTATTACTAATTAGTATGTAATTTACGGACAAAAAAATCAAATCCATTGCAGGAGCGTTTTTTGAATTTGGAACATTACAACGCTCCAACAATGTTGTATGAAACAGCGTGCTGGGGTTATTAAATTAATATTCTTTGATTTGATCTCTTTTATCATTCTTGGCATACCAAAGTAAAGGCTCGTACAGACTTGCGCGATATCGCGGGCGCGACAGGCACCGACAAAGAAATTCTGCTACTAGTGTCGCGTCGCGCCCGCGATATCGCACTAGTCTGTACGAGCCACAAGTCTCTTTGCTAAGCAAAAATTGCGGTCACGTGGCTGTATAGCCATAAAAATGCGTTTGCCTTTCGGCACAGATGATAAATAGAAAATTGGCGGCAAAGCTGAAAATTCGTCTCGATTTGTTATTTACATACTTAATAAATTAAATGTAATTGCCTCGGCGGAAATGGCAATTGCCTGTCTCGTATTACTCATACTCGACGTGCAATTGCCTATTTGTAGGTCAATATACTATTTTAAGACATCATTAAAAATTGACCATAATTATAATGATAGTAACCTAAGTCTTAAAAACAATGTTAGTATTGTACCATTCTCGAATAAATTCACATAAAACAAAAATAAAATATTGCGTCATCTCGTCGCGTGAAGCCGAATCCAGAACTACAGACTCCGACCTTTCTGATATCATCTTCAGAATTCCGTTGGCGCTCCGCCGGATCCTACACATCAGAGATGCTGCGATAGCACCACTTCAACCGATACCAAAAAAGTTTATTAATTTACTTGTGTTATTTCATTTATAGCGGACATACCAAATTATAAAAGCACTTTTTGCAGTCTAAATAAGTATTTTTTGCGTGCATGTTAAAGTGGTAAGTGAGATGTAGTAGAAGCATAGTATTTGTCTAAAATTCGCTTGAATGTTGACAGCGGAAGACAGCAAGCTGAACGACGGCTCAATGGTGTGCGTTCACGAGTTGCTGCTGGTGTCGCTAGCACTCGCCTGGCTCGCAGTGCAGGTGCTGCTCCTACTGGGTTGCTGCGTGCTTGTTAAGAGGTAAGCTCATACCTAGGAATCTTCCCAATGTCATCACCGTGCAGTAAAACCTCGTTAAGAAAAATTCGGAGATCGGCTAATCAAAATAGGAAGTTAACAGCACCTAATGAAAACGCCAAACAGACAAGGCTTAGACCTCGCAATAATGAATTAATGTATTATAGAAAGGAGAGTTGCTGTTAAGAGCGGCCAACCCGTCATACTTTGCATACAAACGCTCGTACGTGATTATGGCGTTAGAAAACATCTTTCAATGATAATTTTGAACCAATTGGCATCATGTGCACTATATCTAGGTTTCTATGAAAACAAAAAATAAAAATTTGGAGAAACAAATTCAGAATAAGCCTCCAAAAATCTGCTTTTAGCACACATTTTACCTGAACTTTGGCCGTTCATAATGTACTCATAAATTATAAAAATAAAGAAAACATCTCCATAGAAACATTGCACATGTAATGGAGATTCTAAATGACATACATTTATTTCACAAACTTTTAAGGCTTTCTCAAAAACACGTATTTCTTGGAACAAGTTTTATGAAATTTCCACACACTATTTTTCGTTCAATGTTATTGTGTTCTCACTTGCATGTTACCATTAACAAGCTTTTCAATCATGCTCGCGTTGACGATAAATGGACCGGGAAGGGCCTCTTAACTTCCTATTTTGAGTAGCCAACCCCCAAAGCGACGACGACGCTTGAACCAAAATATTACCTACAACTTATATAAACTTGAAGGGTTTTTTAACTTTTTGTTTGTGTCGGGGGTCTTTTAAATGTAACTTTTTTTGGCTTTATTCGATAGAGCTTTCCCAACCCTACTGCGTTTTGAATAAATCCAGATCCAGGTTTTGTAAACCAGACTACTTTTTTAGTTATTCAAAGCTTACGCGTTTTTTTTCTAGCTTGGTAGGAATTATTTATTAAATATTAATATTAATAATTAAATTATATATCAAACAGTTTTTATCTTCACTTATAAAAACCATTAATTATTGTATTCACGAGGTTTTCACCATACGGCGACGACAAGAAACAAAGGTTGCGTATTGTCGCCCCTCCCCTTCCCGTATTAATTTTAGCAATAAGACCGCCGTTTTTACCGTTCGTATGTTGTGTCCTTCCTGTGCATCCAACATACGCTCTGGCCAGGTTTATGTTTCTTTACTAATCTTGGTGACCTGTCATTTTAGGATGAATGAAACTAAATCATGTTGTTTCCCAGGTATCGAAACTTGGCAGAACTGAACATGCAGAAGGACTATCAGTCGTTTGACAACGTCGGCTTCGACACGGTGTCGACACATAGACGTGTGCACTGGCCAGATCAGAACATAGATATACTGCACGCGACTTAAATGTCGCTGGATTTGATTTATAAATAAGTTAGAACCGATGTCACTAAGTTTTGATTAGATCGTGCAGGTTGAGGAGGATGTGTTAAGGTATCCCGCGAAATTCAAATTTACTTACGTTTTATGCAATTTTCAGTTCAGTGTCAGGTTTTATGTTGGTCAAAATATGATCCGCCCCCATAACAAGTTTGTATTTACAGAATTATAATCATTACAGTATTTTCGTTATAGCTTGGTGCGGGTGACAGATGTCAGTATAGCATGACAGTGACATTATGCAATAGGGATGTGTCCTGGGTAAAAAAAAAGATAAACTGTTTAGTCTGTCAGATTTTTTTTTTTAATTTTCAATATTTCTAATTTGTATTAGCCCACCATACCGAGACAGAATAAGGTAGGTTACAGTAACGGGTATTCCGGGTATCTCCCATACAGCTTTAAATAAATAAATCTGACGAATTAGACCTGTATCCGTTCGAGCATATTTTTGTATTTTATTTCATTCGGGCTTCAGACGGCCACATTATATTCCAGATGACTCGTGACAAGAGCCTCATACAAAGCCCTCAATGCACTGATGTGCTCAATGACTCCGTATTTTACGACTATGATATTTAGGGTGCAGCTAAAATATTCAGTACCTAATGATTGTAAATCGCAGTGACGTTCAAGAGTGAAGGCTCCTACAAACAGGCGCGACACCTGACACGTCACAAAGGTACCGCGCGGCGAGCGGTACCTTTGTGTCGCGTGTGGAAGTAACTATTCGTCTAATGTCACCCGCACCAAGCTACAACGAAAATGCTGCAGAACCGTCAATATAATGCATCAAGTTAGAATTGACCGCAAATGTCATGATTTCACAAAATTGTCATTCAATTGGGTAATTTGAACTTTGAGAGTTGTATCACACTAATATTATAAAGGCGAAAGTTTGTGAGTGTGTGTGTATGTTTGTCTCTTCTTCACGCTCAAACGGCTGGATCAATTTTGATACAATTTTGTATGGAGGTAGCTGACACCCTGGATAAACATATAGGCTCTCTGGTTTTTATTCCGATATTCCCACGGGATTGACACTTATGCGGGTGAAACCGCGGGGCACAGCTATTGATAAATTCAATTGTTATAATTCTGTAAAGACATATTTGTTACGGTCGCGGATCATACTTTGATCAACATACAACCTATTGACAGTGGTGCCGATTCTCTTGTTCACAAACTAAACTAAATTTAAGTTCAGTGCATCTTTTTCTTTCTATTTCATTAAGAAAAGGACAGAAGATAAATTTTAGTTTAGTCCTGTCAAATTAATCAGCGCTTGACGTAAATTGACGTAATTTTAGACGGCAAGTTTTTAATCACATCTAAACTTGTATGGAGTAGTGAAAGGTGCTGATTAATTTGACAGGACTAAACTAAAATTTATCTTCTGTCCTTTTCTTAATGAAATAGAAAGAAAAAGATGCACTGAACTTAAATTAAGTTTAGTTTGTGGACAAGGGAATCGGCACCAATGACATGCATATTGCAAAACACGTAAGAAAATTTGAATTTCGCGGGGTACCCTGGCGCTTTTGCCTTTACCTGCAAGTTGCTACATGAAAGTTGTATATTATGAAAGATATACATAGGTATTCATTGTGTAGTAACTGCTGTACATTAGGGTGTTTATTTATAAACGTTGCTGACGTTCAAACGTCAAAAATTTATGGTTAAACAGTCGCTAATCAATACTTAACTTTAAGCAACGTTTATAAATAAACCCCGATAATTATGTTGGGTAAATGTTTAAAGAATCTCTATGCAAAATAAACGGAATAAAAATCTTGCTCTAAGGGCTGACTTTTCAATAGTAGGATAACTTTAATTTTAGGAATAAATGTTGCGCTTTGACAGCTTTTGTATGGAAAATATGTTAAACTGTCATATATATTCGTCAGATAAAAGTTATCTGACAATTGAAAAATCAGCCCTTAGAGGTGTAATTTATAAACTTACATCTATACTAATATTATAAAGAGGAAATATTTTTTTGTTTGTTTCTATCGAATTAGCTCCGATACTACTCGACAGATTAAAAAAAAAAACCACTAATAGAAAACTAAATTATCAGGAAGTAATATAGGCTATAATTTATTAAAAAAAAAAATTGTGATCCTTAAGAAAATTGGAATAATGTAACCCAAAGTAGCAAAATTTTGCCTATAAACCATGGATTCGAAACTTAAGCGGGTGAAACCGCGGGAAGAGAACACTAAAAACCTCTCATGGTTTAGAAGACCGAAGTAGGTATTCTGAAAGTAGAAAGATATGTGTGATTTCTCAGTTAGAGTGTTAAGTAAATACCAAATAGTATGCCAATGTAAAGTAGAAATGTAAATACAATAATATATACTTATGTATTTTTAGAAAAACATTGTTTTAATCACCCTCTCGTTTAAACGTACAATAGAGGGTCAAAAGTGGACGTGGACAACTGGAGATAGTTGTCCACGTCCACTGTTGACCCTCTCCTCCACCATTCATGTAATTGTGAGGAAGTTATACACCAAAGTATCGTAAACGGTAACTCTTTATTTACAAATCAAATATGTTATTTTTTTTTTTACATTTTATATTGAAGCGGTTTCGCGACAGTCTTGTTGAACTCGGCATTTCTTGAAACTGCGTCGATAACACTTTCGTTCATGAAATATTAAGTTTTTTTGTTAATTTCAGTTTCTTAGCCTCTTATCATTCGCTTTACACATAATAATATAATAATGATTGAAAAATTTGTATCTACTATGGTTATCCTTCAGTACCTAAAAAATTTTTGTCGCCATATTTTAGTTTATTTTGATAGTAGTTTTAGTTAGGTTAGGTTATTCTTTTTTTATTTGAACAGTTTGTTAGTTAATTTAATTTTATGTTTTTCTTTTTAATTTGGGACTAAACGAAAAAAAAAAAAAAAAATAACAAAAATCGTTCGAAAAAATATACGTTGGCAATTGCAAAAAGCTAAGAATCTAGTCCTGATACTCAATAAAGTCAGCAGGTGTGCTCAATGCCGAATTATACCAATATGGTGTCCGTGGGTAGCCCTTTGGTAGCGAGTACCTACCAAAACATATTGAATCGCTCATACTGCGCCAATGTGCGCTTTTATAATTCTACACGTTACGTCAAGTTATCGCGGACGTCGACGTCTACAATTTTAGCAGTCATGTTAACTTCCACGATAAAAAAGTTTAAATTCGCAGTCATAAGGACTCAGTACAGGATGGAGATTTATAAGCATCTTCGTATATTTCCATACATTTAACTTTGTGTAATCGTGATTCCATGGACGTTATTATCGTGACGTTAGAAATGATAAAATCGCACATTCGATTCGCTGATCTCGCTATTCGGCTCGTCCGGTGGTGTTTTGGCGGCGGGTCACTGCGTGGCGTTGGGCGGCGCGGCGTGCGGCGGCGGCGCGGCCAGCGGAGCCGGCGCCGCGGGCGTGCGCGAGCCGCCGCGCGGCGCCGCCTGGCGCACGCTCTGCCGGTTGGACGCCGCGTTGTAGTGGTAGCCGTCGAACTTGTCCGACGCGCCGCCCGCCGGCGGGAAAGTAGCCGTGCCCATGTACATCACCTGCAAACATGAAAATTGTTAAGTTAAAAGTCATACCTTCAAAACAACGAAAACTAAAGCCTTCCATTTATTTATTTTATTTTTATTTTATTTTTTTGCCCTCTACTTTGCCTCTACATCGTCTATCAGGCTGTGCTCTGAACTTTCAAACGATCCGTATTCGCTCATGACTTACAACTGCGTCAGTCGCCTCAAATCGCGCCGACAACTCGCAATAAGCGATCGTTTGTTAAATATAGTATCCTCGGCGTTTACAGCTATACGTAACCCGAGCTGTCGAACCATGACATTCAGGGGTATCGTTTTTGTGCTCGCAAGCATGAAGCTCCTAAGTTGTTACTTAAAATCGTAAGCCATAATTAATCGGGAATGGCACATGGCAATCTTTACAACAATCCATACTAATATTATGAATGTGAAAGTAACTTTGTCTGTCTGTGTTACATTTTCACGCCTAAACCGCTGAACCGATCGTCATGCAATTTGGCAGAGATATAGCCTGGGATATGGAGAAGGACATAGGCTAATTTTTTACGCGATAACCGACATCCACGCTGGGGAACCGCGGGCAAAAGCTAATTATGAATAAATTAGTAAAAATCCGCAATAAAAAATCCCGCAAACAGTGAATGTTCGGTAACATTTAACATTTCCTTACTCTGCACTAGCGCCTCTAAGGGCGAATTTAAGCGCGACGTCATTGGCCTGATGGTTTATCGCTGTAAAAAAAAGAAGGCGTAGATTCAGACCTGTGGCTTGTACCCGTCGGGTCCAGCTTCGTACTCCACAAGCTGCATCCTACCATCGGGCAGCAGTACGTGGTAGGAGCCGGTTGCGTGGTCCTCCTTCCTCTTCTCGTTGTGCCCGAAGTCGAGACTCACTCCGTTGTCTTGGACGTCGTACGAGAAATCGTAGTTAGCTGGCAACTGAAAATATAAAATTGTATTACGTAAAATCAACCTCATAAACTGGGCTTATATAATAAAAAAAAACACTGTTATCGTTTGATTGGCAAGTGTGAAATTAGTTTGGTGCTGGATCTTACCGACGGTTCCTGTATAGGTTTCTTTTGACCACCTCCGATTTTCGGTGGTAAATACTCTTGAGCATACGCATTTGTCCATAACGACACCAATAAAGTTACCTGAAAATTATATCATAATTATAATTAGACGATAAAGGAAACCATCGTGTATAAACTTGACTTATAAATATTGTCCAAAATCGCCAATAGCAAATTTTATGCGCATTTTAGTTTTTGCTTCTTTAGTTATTAATTAAAACACTCACACAAATAATTCGCCACATTTTAAAATAATTCACGTGTTCCTTCTACTGGGGAGCACTATGGTTTTGGGAGGTTCAAGCAAAAGTACGATGTTTATAAAGCCAAGGGCTGCGGTTGAGACAGCTCCGCCCCCTGGCATTTTTTCATTAGCAAGGTGCACGATCCACGAAAATTTCGAAATTACTTTAAATGACTTAGTTCACGCCAGTAATGGGTTCAGTCGTGGCTGTGACTTTTACAATTTTTTTAATATTTAAGTAGATACCTGACTAATCACTTAATTAAGTGAACATTTGTTTATATTTATTTATCAAGGCGGTATGATCTGATAGAGACCACGCTTACTAGTTAAACATAAACATAAAAACAAATGTTATAAAATTCTGAAAAAAAAAAAACTATGTATCATAGATAGGATCTGGCGGACATGCAATCGCTTTTAATAACACGATTAGATTAACTTTTCTGGATAAAAAATACCCCAAAATTACTCCTTTTCGTAATGTTTAATCAACAAACAAAACAGAAACAGACGTTTTTTTTGTGTTTAAACAAATGTAAAGGTTCGACTTACTGGCACGTCGAGCCAATAGACATTCGATGGATAGGACTATCGTTGCAATGGCTTTTCGGCGAAACTGACGCTCGATCTATTCGAAATTGTGGTACGTCGATGCTATGGAATTTCGGGAATTCGGACATTCGATATGATGACTTCGGGGTATTAGCCAACGGGCATATGACATTCGAAATCAAGCAGTCAACTCACGTCGGTCAGCTCGAGCGCCAGATCTAACTGCCTTAATTTCGACTGCGCATGGGAACCCAGGGAATGCAAAAAGATACAACTCATGAGATCATCATCCTCCTGCTCTTACGCTAATTTATTTCGGCTGGCGCAGCAGGTATTCTTCTCCTATATATATGTATTTATTAATTCCGTCATCTCATTTTTCGTTTAAATTTAAATCCATAAAATATTATAAATGTGAAAGTAACTGTCTATCTATCTGTCTGTTACGTTTTCATGTCTAAACCGCTTAACCGATCGTCATGAAATTTAGCAGAGATATAGCCTGGGATATGGAGAAGGACATAGGCTACTTTTTTACGCGATACCCGACATCCAAGCGGGCGGAGCCGCAGGCAAAAAGCTAGTTATATAATTATAATTTACGAAGATGTTGCTTTGGTGTATCTGTAATTGGTATATAATACTTAGGTACATAATAACTTATTTAATACCTGTTAACTTTATATTTAATGAACATTAAATATGCTGTCGGCGTAATACCTATATAAAATAAATAAATCTCGGTTGACACCCCATTTCTAGCTGTAAGTCTTTCAATTAAAAAAAAAACTATTCATCAATGTAGGGTAGTTAGGTAGGTACAGTCAATTGCACATCAGTGCTAACACTTGCACTATGAAAATCCCCCTTACTGTTACGACATAAAGGCAATTTTTTTTGACCGCTAATGTGCGGTTGACTGTACCTACCTAATTACCTGTATTAGGTAATCTGCCTCGCGATTACCTTAAGCAACACTGTTGCACACTCAAGTTCAAGATAACTGACACTTCTAATCTTTATAGGTAGCTATTGGTGACGATTCCCTTGTTCACAAACTAAACTAAATTTAAGTTCAGTGCATCTTTTTCTTTCTATTTCATTAAGAAAAGGACAGAAGATAATTTTTAGTTTAGTTCTGTCAAATTAATCAGCGCCTGTCACTACTCCGTTATGTTTAGACGTGATTAAAAACTTGCCGACTAAAATTTCGTCAATTTACGTCAAGCGCTGATTAATTTGACAGGACTAAACTAAAATTTATCTTCTGTCCTTTTCTTAATGAAATAGAAAGAAAAAGATGCACTGAAATTAAATTTAGTTTAGTTTGTAAACAAGGGAATCGGCACCATTATACTACTTCCATTACTAAAACCAATTATATGTTTTCTATAGAATAAATAAAAATCCTCTCGACCGAAGTTGACCGAAGTACGCAGGAGATAAATTATAGTGCACAAGCACAAACACAGGTGCACTCTCTGTTCCTTTACTCTCATAGTCCCATGGGACGGCAATCCGACAAGACCGGGGAGAGATCAGGCGCAGGACCAACGGCTTTATGTGCTATACTGCAAACTCCGGGATGCTACTGAGACAATGACTATGGAAAAACCCAATAACACTTTACCCGGACCCGGGAATCGAACCTACGCTCAGCAGTCGCGCTTGCGACCACGAGACCAAAGGGTGTAAAATATATAATTCTAAACGACAATAGTGCAACGGCTATAGGTGTCAAAATCCGGTGAGCGACGAAGTCTTGAGTTCGAACCGTACCTATAGGTATACGGTTCGAACTCAAGACTCTCTCGTCGTTCGTCTCTCACTCGTTTTGTTTGTCTGGAACCCGCTTCTGTCAGAAGCGGTAAGTATAGTCTGAAGCTATTATATGCGCACATTGCAACTGCATCAGGCCGCAACGCATCGCATTTCAATATAAAAAACCGGTCAAGAGCGAGGGTTCCGTACCATCAAAAATCATCAAAAAAATACATTAGTTCCACTATCGGTCAAGAGATGGCGCTGATCTAAAACTACAATATTAGAAAAAGTATGCTATTTAGAGACTTCTTTTTATTTTTCCTGTAATCTTTACATTAATTTCTATCACATAGAATAATTTCAGATTTTTCTTTACACAAACTTCGGAGATAAGGGATAATTTTTTTTTAATGTTTCGTCAATAGTCGAAAACTAAGCGACCTAAAAAAAAAGATTAATGTTTGAGAATGTGCAAATAGCGCTCTTTCTTATGATACCCTACATGCCACTTCGAATTTTCAAGCAAATCGTTACAAAAAATGTCTTTTATTTGCAAATGACGTTCTGTAATACGGGCCTTAGGGCCCATATTACAGAAAGTCACTCAATATACTCAAGCATTACTTAAAACTAGATTCAAGCTATTTGATTGGTTGAAACTAGTTTTAAGTAATGCTTGAGTCTTGACTGACGTTCTGTAATACGGGCCTAAGTGTACGAATGATGAAAAATTTTAGTGAGGATAGTCCGCCCAAATAAGCGTCAGCAAATATTTTATTTTAATCGACATTCTGAAACGTACCGAGGCTACATTCCGAGTTATAAGCCGTAATCGTTCATAGCACTCACATCAATAATTTGCGTTTCGATTTAGACGATTATGACAGCTGAGAGCTGTTTGACAGCGCTCACGGTGATATTATTAAAGGTTAAGGTCGGCGTTATCGCAAGATGGCGCATGTCATGATGTCATCTATGAAGATTCACGGGATATCGGTAGCGGGCTCAAATCGATTACAGTGCAATTCGGAATGCAGCCAAAAGTCTCGTTTAACAAAAAAAACTGACGCTGACATAACTTAAGTGACACTAGTGATAAGTGACAGTTCTTCAGCAGAAAGATCGAAATCGAACACGCTGAAACTGAGGAAGTTGTCTGAGATAAATAGTATGAAATTGATAACACACAGACCCTGAATAGAATAGTTACATATTGTCCCTAAAAATGAACTCTGTCTTAAGAAATAGGTGTGTAGCGTTAAGTCGTGCATTCAGTACTTCATTAGTGAAAAAATGTGCCGTGCCCCCGGTCCCACCTAAGAAACCGAGGAAGATCACATCGGCTATAACATGGAAGTCCATGACAGCGACCGCGCTGATCGGCGGTGGTTTGACTGCCTTCATGATGTATGTAAGACAAGAAAAACAAGAAGCCTTGGATCGTGAGAGAAAGCGACAGCTTGGGAAGGCTAAGATAGGAGGTGAATTTGAGTTGGTTAACACAGAGGTAGGTCACAAGATCTGATAAGTTTCTTCCCTTTCTATTTTAAAATATTTGTTTTATCTATACAAATTAATAAAAATCTGTCAGTTTATAATGTCAAAATAGCAGCATTTTACTAAATATTTAAAAAAGTTTAAACGATACATAAAACAAAAAAAAAACAAAATTGTCTGTCTGTCTGTTTGTTTCGGCTAATCTCCGAAACGGCTGGAACAGTTTTGATGGGACTTCACTGGCTGATGCTAAAGCTAAACTAGCTACTCTAAGTAACTTAGGCTACTTTTATTATAGAAAAAGTCATGCGGGCGAAGCCGCGGGCAGCAGTTAGTTCTATCATAAAGTAACGTATATTATTGTGGTAACATATATTGGTTAAACTGCACAATAATTTCAGTTTTAATGAAAATTCAAATATTATTTACTAAAATTCTATTACAGCACACTTAGAAGAAGAACTGTCATGTATATTACCAGCAGAATTGCCTCAAGTATATAAATATTTACATTGTTTCAGGGAAAACTAGTAAAAAGCACAGATTTCTTAGGAAAATGGCTTCTAATTTATTTTGGATTCACCCACTGTCCTGACGTTTGCCCTGATGAGTTGGAAAAGTTAGCTGAAGTTGTAAATATGCATGGTATGTATCAATGATTAATTGCCTTGTGTTCCGTTTAATTTTCCTTGATGATGAAATTATGCAGACATGTTGCATCAATAATATTAATAATATACTAATCAATAATATTAATAATATACTAATCAATAATATTAATAATATACTAATCAATAATATTAATAATATACTAATGTCTTTATTTACTCTTTAAACTTTCAGATAGCGACACTAAATTGCCACCTGTGCAACCACTGTTCATATCTGTGGACCCTCAGAGAGACACACCTGAAGTAGTTGGAAAGTAAGTTTATTATGTTCTATGTTAGAGGGTTTGGTTTCCGCACTTAGTCCTTAAGATGGACCATTGTGCGTGGGCCATGGTGGCCGTCGGTGGTTAGTAAGTTTATTATTATAATACTACTAACTATAGCCATGTAGTGATGATGATACTTATGAAGGATATTCGGATGCATATTTACCTAAAGTTGAGATGTTTGCTATTATGAAAAGCGCTTTTGTATCGAATAAATGCCACGGTTCTGGTGTTTTATTTTGTATTCTAACTAACACACACCACCCCTACTCTTACACCCTACATACACATATTTGCATAGGGGTTAAAATAATTTTAAATAATTATTATGCATCTGAATAGTTATGCAATCCAAGAATCCTGGGTTTTTTTTTTTAATAAATAATATTTTAGAAGTCGCTTCCATACACCCGACTAGTTATGCATTGCCGGTATTCCGGGCATCAGGATATTTTCTTACAAAAAAAATTTGTTTGAAGCTGCTTCCATACTTTCATAGCTAATAATTAACTTTAGGTAAATATGCATCCGATTATCCGATCCCTACTTATGACTGTGTATGAATACAGCTTTGTTTTTTAATTCCTTTTTTGGGTTCCATAGTAAACAAGAAGCCCTTAGTTTCGCCAAGTCCATCTGTTTGTCTGTTCGCGGCTTAACTCGGAGACTCTTAGTACTAGAAAGCTGTAATTTGGTATGGGTACACATATTAATCATGCCAACAAAGTATAAAAATAAAATAAAATCCTGAAAAAAAAAAAATGATTTATGGTACCTTTACCGTACATGTAAAATGGCGATTTTTTTTTTTTTGTCTATCCCAGTGTGGGGTATCGTTGGATAAGCCGTTTAAAAATATTCAGGATCGTGATAACCATTTTTCGATTCAGGGATCCGTTTGTGTAATATTATGCTTTAAAGTGCAAATTTTTGTTAGTCAAATGTCCCTCCCCCCTGCCAGCTAAATGGTTGTATTAAGATACGATAAATTCACAGCAGTAGTATATGTAACGAAGTTAAAAGGAAAACTATCACAGCTAAGTAGACTTTACAAGTTACAAAGTAATAGTCGACCAACTTTCATTTTCAGTTGACAAACATGTTTAGGTAAGTTTGTTTTTGGGATAAATTCATCCCACCTACGATACCCTTCATTGTGCGTGGTCCGACACGCACTTGACCGTTTCTTTATGGCTGATTCTGGATTAAGCAAGGATCATGAAAGATGTTACCGTCATACTTACTAACCCTTTCCTATTAATAATCGCACTTATCCTTTATACAGGTACTGTAAGGAGTTCTCTCCACGATTCCTGGGCCTGACAGGCACCAAGGAACAGGTCCAACAGGCTTGCAAGTCTTACCGAGTGTACTTCAGTGCAGGCCCACAGGATGTCGACAATGATTACATTGTAAGTATTATATTGATGATTTTTTTTTTAATTGTCAATTTTATTTTGCATCTAAACAAATAAATAAAATTGAAGTGTCTATTTGTAATGTCAAAATAATAGCGTTTTACTAAATGCATAAGTAAATAAGATACATATTTAAAAAAAAAAAAAACGGTCTGTCTGTTCCGGCTAATCTCCGAAACGGCTCAACCGATTTTGACGGGACTTTCACTGGCAGATAGCTGATGTTATAAGAAATAACTTAGGCTACTTTTATTTTAGAAAAAGCCTCGCGGACGATGCTGTGGGCAGCAAGCTAGTAGTTCATTTTATGGATACATGTCTGTAGCAGTACTTTGTTAAATGTTTAGGGCCTTACAAATAAACACGGAATAAAGGAATCCTAGGAATAACTTCGGTATAACCATATATTTTTTGACGTTTATACGGCTTATTCCACAAATCCCCCCTGAAAATCCCCCTTAGGAGGAAAAGTGGAATCTGAAAACAGTCTAGAATTCACCCCTGATAAACCCGCTAAGGGGGGAAAACCAAGATCCCCCTGAAAGTGATTTTTTTACATTAGGGTTCAGTTTTTTCTACTGAGGGGGGATTCTCTCAGGGGGGATTAGTGGAATAAGCCGTTTATACCTAGCATAACTTTATTGCGTGTTTATTTGTATTAGGGTATAGTGAATGCATAAATAACTTCAGTACCTTTTTATCATTCAACTTGTCTCACCAGCTAATGACTAAAACAAGAACATAAACACAGTTATAATTATCAGGTTATATACCCACTCTTTATTTTATAGGTGGACCACACAATTATTATTTACCTCGTCAATCCTGATGGAGAATTTGTCGACTACTACGGCCAGAACAGAAACGCTAAAGAAATCCACAACTCAATGCTTGTGAACATCAAGAAATATGAAGATTCCAAGAAAAGTTCGTGGTTCTAACCACGACATGCATTTACGTAGACGAATAGAATATAGTTCCAAAGTATTTTTATTTAAGCCAAATAAAACTATTGTTACTTAAAGCTTGTTTATGTTTTGATTTCCACTTCCACTCATCTTAAAAAACTTTATTTTAACAAAGGGGGTTGTGTATATTATTGATTTAATTTAATACAAAAAATAAACTGCATTTAAAACACATTGTTAATTATATATTTTTAAATAAAACATTTTTTTATATTTCTAATACTTTCACAGTTAAAAGTTAGCAGTCATTTTGCTAGTTATCTTACTAATAGTGACTTGTCCACCCGAGCTGTGTATTTGCACTAAACTTTGGTCTAACTGGTACAGTTTGACTGTGGTTCCTTCGAGGTTCGCGGTCGAAATGCTGACTCCGCCCTCGTTCACCGTCACCAAGTTCATATCACCATCGTAGTTCACGTCATCAATGATATTCACATTGCTAGTATTCAAGCATATACTATCACCTTGATAGTTACTTTGGCTATTATCGACTACTAAAAGGTCACCCTTCATGTTACTGTCGTCCTGTAGAACTAATTCTCCTGTCACTTCTAATGGTACTTCTTGTACGATATTTAGTGTCAGTTCTTTGGATTGATCTTCGGGCGTTTCGTCAATGGTTAAATTTTCATTGACTGTTATTAGTTCTCCGTGCTCCTTATTGAACATAATTCTATCAGAAATGACAGGTACAGGCTCAATACGTTGTAATATGACTAGTCCGCGGTTCTCTCGATCTCGGTCCTTATCTGCAGTGTGCAGGACAGCTCTCTTCTTTTTCGCTAGGTGGGTTTTGGAGTGTTTTAACTGTTGAGATTTCGTTGCGAATTTTAGCGTGCATATTGAGCAGTCGAACGGTTTTTCACCTAGAAGTAGAAAAATGCATATTAGACGAAAGTGAAAAATGCATATTAAAAGAATGTTTGAGAACAAAAGAGAAGACATGAGCTGCGAAAAAGACCACGGCGCTGTCGTCTTTAGACACAGTTCAAATTCCATCGCTCCTAACTTTATTCTGGCATTTTTTTATATTTGGCAACGCAAAAATCAACCTGAGACTACATAACGCTAAAGTAGATGAAATGAGAATTAATTATGTAACAATGGAATGTAAAACAGAAATGCAAATGAAAAGTGTCCATTAATCACGTGATGTTTTTTTAGCATTTTTAACCCCCCCTTGGTGATACGTTTAAGACTAACCAAAAAATCACGACTTTTTTTGTAAGTACCTATCTACAAAGAATCTTAAAATTTTTAGAATATTATCTTTAAATACAGATATAAAGTATAATCTAATTTTATTCTGAAATTAAGGACCATGATAAAAATGTCTATTATAGACGGAAAGGTTGCAGGTTGTTTTTGACTGGCATAAAAATAATATTTAAGGAATGGTGTAATCATGCCAAAAACATGCGAGTCAAGGTCACACTACACGACGCTTTCCGGTTTTGAAATCGCGCGTTTGACAAAAAAATAAATACACGTGATATATCACTCCCCCCTTGTGATATTTCGTGATTTTTGCCAAACCCCCTGCCCCCCTTTCGAGCCTCACGTGATTAATGGACGGCCCCTTATTAACAATCATAATATTTTTTTGAATACCTTTGCTAAACTGCAAAGCAGTTTATCTGTTTCTGAATTCAAGTTGAGTATATTCACCCGTATGTACGCGGTGATGGTCCCGCAGGCGCGTGGCGTTGGCAAACTTCTTGGAGCACACGCCGCACTCATACGGACGCTCGCCCGTGTGCTTGCGCATATGCGCGCTCAAGTTCTTGCGCGTGAAACTGTAACATACGGTCTACTGTATTGATTATATCCAAAGATTTTCCCCCATATTTATACACTTTGCTTATAGTTCACACGGTCTATTATTGTATTGATTATATCCAAAGATTTTTCCCCATATTTATACACGTTGCTTAAAGTACCTAATGATTAGCGTCAGCTTAAGGGTCAGCTCACACCGAGACGCGACGTTGCGCGCACACTTTAAAACAGCGACTCAAAATATAACTTTATTTTCTATACGAAAAGATACACATTTCATTGTGAGAATTCAGAATACGTTGAACCATGCAGCGCTGCGCCTCGTGATGCCTCGCGGCGTAGCGCGATGTTTCGCGACGCAGCTGTGCATCACCGGTACGCGCGGCGTGCAAGAGCGGCGAGGCCGCCGTGGCGACTTGTCTCTACTATTTCCGCCCAGACTTCGTGTAGAATTGATGCAGTTCGGTCGAGTGTTCGAGTGAAATTATAATGACAGACTGGGATCTTGTAATAATCGGACTTCTTGCAGAAGAAGAAGAAGAATACAAAATTAAAAAGAATACATCACACAGCAGTATTTGGGTGCATAATTTATATATAATGTAGACACGTTCCGCTGCGCCGCGCAGCGTCATCGTAAAATCCATTTTCGAATCGATTTTACGATGTGCTTCGCGACGTTGCGATGCGTCTCGCGGCGGCGCGCGCCACAACGCGAAGTCACTAGCCTCTTCCAGTATCGTCGCGTCACGTCGCGTCTCGGTGTGAACTGACCCTAACCATACATTTTTTGACGTTTAAACGTCTCATAATTTTAAGCTACGTTCATTAAAAAAAAAACGACCCTGTGTTTGCTGTCGCACGGTCGGGTAATAATAGAATTTAATATAAATAACGTCTAAACAGCAAATAAAGGATGGGTCTGTAGTTTTTTAATAAATACTAAAACAATACTACAAATATACTATTTTAAGACGTTAGGTATGAGACACCAACCCCAATTGAATTGGGATAAGGGTAGTAATATAGATGATATTCGATATATCTGTCACTTAATCAGGCCTGAAACTGACAGGGACAGCCTGAGACTCAACTGTGAATTAAAATTAAGTCGCGGTTGAGTAATCAGCTGTAAGTAAGGCACTTCACTTAAAGATTTTTATGAATTTCTTGATTTTAAATAATATTATTGATTTTTACCATTTTAATTAATTTAATGATGATTGCAATTTTATTGATGTGAGTACTTCATTTATTTATTTTTAGATATTATAATAGTTTGATTGTAGTTCTGTATTTGAATCTTTGGTTACTAACATAATTCTTAAGTATACTAACAAAAATATGGATCACTGTGTCGGAATTAAATAAATAAATAAACTACCTTTTCCCACAAATTTCACAGCTGAAAGGTCGTTCCCCAGAATGTATCCGTTCGTGGCTTTTGAGCGTAGAGCCGGAAGTGAACCTGCGATCACATACCGGACATGTATAGGGGCGCTCGCCTGAAAAACAATAAAATTCAAAATCTTATTAAAGTAGGAGTAGGAGCTTGCTGATGTATTTTCGACCTTGGAAGCAAGCAAGTCTGTTATCGTATCGACGCTACTTTAAGAGCGTTATCACACTTGACGATTTGTCAGCGTGTTACCAGCGAAGCGATATCTGAACGTGCTCTCCGCGGTTGCGAAACGTCGTAGCCGCGACTACGCGACGTGATCTCTGCGTTTTCACATTATTGTACAATCGCTTGTGTCGCTTTCTCTTGTACAGTCATATCAACAACCAGTGCACTGCACAGTGTACGGACACTGTACTGCACAGAGCACGGCACAAATGTTTCTTTCGGTGGACACATTCACAAATGTGCTGCACTGTACCCTTACAAAAATTACGTACAGCTTCGCCGGTGGAAACGGATCTGCAGCTCAGTACATGCACTTTTGGAGTTCTGCACAGAATGATTGTGAACAAATGTGCTAAATACAATTTTGGTGAAATCGTGCCTTTACGCAAAAACGACGTACTCGTTGCGCACACGTGGCGTGCTCGCTACGTACACTCCGCGAGTGCGTTAAACAATCGCCTCGCTAGAAACACGCTCACGAATTGCCAATTTGATAAGGCCCTAAGAGATGACGCGTATTGGGGCCTGTAAATTATCATTTGCAGGGGAGCTGAAGTGCAGGTGATAGCAAGCACACACATGGTACAAAATATTACTAAACAAAATATAAATGGATGGATTTTTGTTTAATAGTGATCCGTAGCGCCAGTAATTTGTTGAATATAAGCAGTATATTACCAGTATGTGTCCTCATATGCAGCGTGAGGTTAGAGTTCTGTATGAAGCTCTTCCCGCACACGGAGCACACGTAAGGTTTCTCTCCAGTGTGCGTCCGGTGGTGGGTGTTGCGAGTCGACTCGTGACGGAAACTGTTACCAAACAATAAAGCACTAATTAATAAACTTCTAAATAAGTACAGTACATCTTAATTATGTCGACTCTTGTTGACATAAAGCCCCGATTCGAGGTAATCATCATTGTCGAAGAAATATAATTTTTTGTAACAAATATAATACATGCAAAAGATGTTTCTATTTGTTATGTAATGAAATGTTGCCTACCGCAAAAACACATTGCTGAAACAACATTTTGCAAGTTTCCCATGAAAGGCTGAAAGGGGCTTCAGGTTTGATAGAAGACTAGCGCTTAGCTGATCTTAGATACAAAAGGTAAAAGAAACATAAATGATAAATGATTTCATTTTTGTAAGTAGATCACTTTTACTCGTCAATAATATTTTTTAATCTTGGGCGATGTTTACTATCCTCTCTCCTGTACTCTGAGAAGAAACACCGAAACAAATTCAGGTCATTCTGTATTAAATTCCAGACATAATCTTGTCATAAGAAAGACGATGGTGGGTGTTACGAGTCGACTCGTGACGGAAAATTTTACCAAACAATACTGTACTAATTAATAAAGAAAGAAGGATTGTAAATTGTTGAGCGTGGAAGACAATACTACGAAAATATGTTCAAAATGTTGTAAGCCTATAGAGGTATGAGGAACAGGGTGTAAAGTTCACTCATCATCCATAGAAAAGGGTGGATCCTCCGACCAAACGGGTGTTTGGTGGGCTTTTTTTTTCTATCTAGGGCATCTCAGAGTTGACCTTTGAGGTCGTGACTCCTTAACCGGACTTTCCTGTGGTTGCCTTGAGCTCCTAACGAAACTTAATGCCTCCAGCCAGGGCGTAAAAACTTATAATTTAAACGACTGCGCGCTAAGGGCACCCCCTGTAGGGTACGAACCTCGGCTTAGGGCAGCGTCGGAGAGAGGAAGGCAAGGGACCGACGGCTGGATAAAATCAAGGTTATGATTATTATCGGGGGAATTTAACGTTACAGGCTCAGCTTTAGCGCGGGCTGGCGCTCTTCTTACGAGCAAGGGTCGGGGAGGACTATTTAGTCGGGGATTTCGCACTGGGCCTCTGCGGCGAGGTCGGAATGACGGTCGTATATTGGGTATTCTTCGAACTGTACTGGTTTTCCTACTGCTCTCTTGGAGGAGGGTCATCAGGGTCGGTCAGTGCATGCCATGGACGGCGGGTCGTACTGATTTCGTGGGCGACTGCCCGTCGATATATGAGGCTGTCAGCGCAAAATCGGCCTAACCCTCAATTTTTCATAATATGACTTAACTACGAATAATTATTTAAAACATGCTAAAATTTAATGCAAAACCGGCCTATCACTTGATTATCCAATCGTCAACAGATGGCGTTGCCAAAGTTCTTCTTGCAATTTATTATTTTTCTTTGATAATAAATCAAAAATAGCTTAAACCGCTTAGGCCACTTTAATTGAGGGTTAGGCCGCTTTTGCGCTAACAGCCTCATATATATGAGTCGCGCGGTAAACTCTGATTGCGCGATGCAGGATTTGTGTGACGTCAGGTTTTTCATGCGTAGTTCGTATGTGGCGTTGGGAATGCGAGAAAATGTGATTTGGACGTGATGTAATAAGGTCCAAATTCGTATCACTTCAACCCACACGTCAGGTTTGCAACGTATAAGCAAGTTACCGTTTATCGCAGTACTGGCAGGCATACGGCTTACGATCCGAGTGCACGAGCCGGTGCGACAACAGAAGGCGGTTCGATGGAAACCGTTTGCCGCAAATGCTGCACTCGCAGGGACGCAACCCGATGTGACGGGACATGTGCGCTGCCAAGAGACCGCTCTCACTGTACCTGATGGCGGAAGGATAGAAAGTCATTTCTATATCATACAAGCCGTGTGCCTGATTGGATTACCCATCGGCAAAAAAACAACATCATGTTTTTTTTTTAATAATTCCGTAGTGCTTACTTTCGTTATTTAAGAGAAACTCTTATGCACAATGTCATGCTTCTTCAGACCCAGAAAAGAAGAGCAAGAAAGGTTTTTTTTTTAATTCTGCGGTTTGTGCTCTGCGTTGCCTGTCAGTGAATTAATGAACTTAAGATTTTTATTAAGTAGATCATTTCTGATTATGATTGTACAGTTGTAGCACCGACGCGGTTACGTGAGCGCCGCCGAGTTCATAGAAATTGTATACAAAAAATCAACCGCGTCTTTGTCAGCCAGTAGTCCGTGTGACGGTCGCCAGTTGCAATAAGGTGTAGTGAAAAAAAAAAAGACAAAATGCGTTTATTTGCGGTAAACATGACGCAAAGGAAGAAAACAAACATAAAAATGAACACCTCACCTCTTATCGCACATAGTACAGGCATGTTTTTTCTCAACGATCTCGCCGGTGTGGACGCGCACGTGTCGTCGTAACGCGTACTGTTCTGTGAATGTCTTGTCGCACACCTCGCAAGAGAAGCGCTTGGACTCCATGTGCCGCGATATGTGGCGCCGGAGCATTGCGCGTGCTATCGAGACAGTACATGGTGTAAAAAGACCCATCACATGATCACATATCCGTCGTCTACGCATTCTGAACATCAAACTAAGTTACATTGTACAAAAATATTTGTTGCGAAACGACTTTTATCTGCGGTGTGATTGCAAAAATTACGGTAGCGCACAATGTATCGCACGCAAAAGATCGTGCTTTTGGTTGCATGTTACGGTACAGGGGTCGTGGGTTTAAGTCATAACATAAAATAACATAAAACTTATTTACGTAAATAATCGGCAAAACTGTTCGAACTTTGACCTTCAATATTTCCGTAACCAGAAGGTTCCCAGGTGTGGTCCGGTACAAAAAAATCATCACAATGACGGGAAGAACAAGTAACATGCGGCTTCGTTAAGCGTCTTTTTCACAGATATAGATATACCTAGATAACGCAAGAGCAACTACTTCGCGTGCCAAAAATCGCACTAGCTTACGATCAAAAATCATAAGCCGCCATTTTCGCGCTCTGTCCTGTGTACTGCTGGCTGGGTAAAAATGAGCGAGAGCGCGAGCTTGTGACGTCATAGTAGGTAGTCAAAATATGGCACGCTTGGTTTTCATACAGTTCGTGATACTTGCGTTATCTAGGTATATCTGTGGTCTTTTTACACCTGTTATTTTAGTACAGGGAAGTTGCGCCGACCATAAGGGCAGGAGAATGATGGTTTTAGTGTAGAACTATTTCCTAAGAATGGTCATGGACTTTCACAGTTGCCCGAATTGCTATAAATAGCAAAGCAACCTATTACAAAATTGTTGTATCGCTCCTAAGAGCCATTGCTGCCGATAGCTGGCTAAATAGGCTCATCTCATTCGAATCTATTAATTTCACTGGGCTAATCCTATAAAATAAAAAACCCTTTGTCATTGTTTTGTAACGTCGAAGCCAAAGTATTTTATAATTAGTGTTTGCGCACTGCATCCGATTCGAATCCGAGAAATGACGGTCCGCAGAGCCCGAAGTACCATTTGTATCAATAGGGCCGTCTTTAACCTACTGGAGGCCTTAGGCATATTAGGATAATGGGGCCCCTATGACTGACAGCGGACTGTTTTGTTAAAACAGGCAAAAAGAGTAAATAAGCAAAATTCTAGATTCATTCAAATGTTTTTTTTTTTAGGTTACATAAAATTAATAATACGTATGTATAATTTAATCCGGAAATATAACTTTTAACATTCACAGGCTATAGGGTTTAAAAATCTATGTTGATTGAAGAAGTACCCTTCTAGTTTTGTGATAAGCAAATCATCAATTACTTCTTTAAAGTCGATGTCTTTGAGCATATAACATTCTATGGTCATCAGCTACATTTAAATTTATTGTACCTATTTATTCATCGGTAATAATCAGTTAATCCGGCAGAACCTAAGGGGGCCCCTTAGATCGCGAGGCCCTGGGCACTTGCCCAGAGTGCTCACTGGAAAAAGAGGCGCCTGTGTATCAAGGGTTGCGTACTAGATCCGAATTCCATCCGTTCGAATTTAGAACATTTCCAATTCGGATGGTACTCGGATCTCGAATTCGGATTCGGATCGGATGCAGTGCGGAAACGCTCATAGAATATAACTTACCAGTAAACTCCTTAGGACATTGGTTGCACTTCCAACTGTTTCCTTTAGTGTGTATCGACGTATGTACTTTGAGATCGTGTTCAGAATTAAATGACTCTGTGCACTGGTTACAAAAATATAGATATTTGGTGCTTGGATGCTTGCTCTTTACATGGGCATGAAATGATTTCACATTTTGGAATTTCTAAAAATGAACAAACTTTATTAGGTAATAAAAATGATTTCATATTGCCACAATAATAAGGTTTTTTGTTTTACTTCATTACTATTACTCTGCAAAATACTAGGAATATTATCATCATTTCATAAGATTAAATTTAAAATATACCTTAGAACAAATCTTGCAGGTGAAAGTATTTTCTTCTTTCTTCCTATGTTTTCTTCTTAGTTTCTTATTTGAAACCTTTAGATGGCTAGATTCTGAAATATTTAAGAAAAAATTAAAAATTGTTTTCTTAGAGGCTCTTGATTTTAAATGAATTGCATACAATACATAGACATAGTCATTATAGAATAGGTGCTTTCTCAATTATACCCAAAGTCTCAAATTCAGTTCATTTATGTAAACAACGGGGATAACATATCAAAAAAATATCTTCGTAATGGTAATTCACATAAAATGGCGAAAAACGAGGTTAAATTTTCTTTTAAGTACTGAATTGAAGAAATAATAATTAAAAAATAATCATACCGTAATTATTTTTATAAATTTTCGGTTTTAAACTAAGTTATTAAAAAAAGGAGATTTTCTGGTATAAAATATTTTATTATACTGGTAACAATGCAGGAGATACAAACATTTTCACATTTTTTACATCTTCAACAACACTAATATTACAACTCTCATTCATAGATTCAGTGTATGTAGCATAGTCTAACCACATTTTGGATGAAAACGGCTGTAAACTGTTTCGAGTGGAAATCGATTTTGGGAGGCCTACGTCTAGCAGTGGACTTAAAAGGGCTGATTATGACGATCATAGGCCGTGTCTCCGACACACTACATAAAACATTGTTTGGCCACGGTATTTTGTTTGCATAGTTCTTATAATTAAGTACTTTAATTTCATAGATGATTACTTACAACAAAAAAAATATGACAAAATGTTTTGCAACACTGTCCTGTCATTTTGACAGTGACATTTCTTGACATTAATTTGTTTACATAAATTATCCGAATTAGAGATTTAGGGTATAGTAAATTTCACTTACCATCATAATCATCTACGAATTTTTTTCTGAAATAAATATTACCAAATTTAATAAATTAATAATTAAAAGCAAATTAAGAAGAAATGTATGATTAAATTTACTTTTTCTTACTCCTTGTTTTTTGTACTATACGCAGGTTAAAACTATCACTGTTATCACTGAGACCTTCTAAATATTGCACATCTGTAAATGAAAAGTGTAAACAGTTACCTACTGTTACTTTAGAATAATGACATAACTTTTGCCTGCGGCTTCAACCGCGTGGATATTAAAAAACATCCCACGGGAACGTACTACTGGAATGAGTAACCCTATGAGTTAATCAAAGTTATAAACTATCTGTGTGCCAAATTTTATCCAAATCCGTTAAGCCGATTTTGCACCAATCCAGAACATGTCCAGACAAACTGACAAAAATTATTCGCGAGTTTACTATTTTATTATTTATTACATATAGGTTTTATCATATTACTTTGACATATATCGGAACCCTGGGTTCCTGGACCTTTGAAAGGCGGATGAGGGGCGGAAGCCCTCTGGAAGGATATCGAAACAAAGATATTGGACTCTGGATTTGGGTGGATAAAGTAAATTGTTACCTAAAACTATGGAAGTACTGTGGCCTCTGCCTGACCAATCCTATAAAGATACAATACATAGATAAAATGGCAGAGGGTGATTTGCACACTCAATAATGGGCCCCCAGAAACAGCCACTAGCACATAGTGAGGTAGCAACAAGGGGGGAAACATATCCTGAGGTGCTTGAGGAGTGGAGAGGTATTCAATAGCTATCAGAACAATCCCGAAAGTACAGTTCAGATCCCCACTTTCCTCAGAGCATGTTTGCTCTGGCGAATCTCCACTCAAGCCGACCAATAAAGGCAAGAAATCAACATTACTTTATTATTACTTAATCCAACCCTTATGCATAAAGGTCTTAATGCGTGTGTTTAAGGTTGCTATTAATACTTCCTTTCAAGTCGATGGTACTTCTGAGATTAGTTGGGCTCAGTAGGTGGCTACATTATAGTAATAGCAATTCTTAAACTGACATCTTATTACAAGCAATGAAAAATATTAAAAAAATACCAAAAACAACAAGAAATAAAATACCTTCTAGCAGTTCTGTTTCTTGTTTAACATCAATAATATCATTTGAATAAATATTGCTGTTATCTACACCATCATTATTATCCTCCGAATTTTCTTCTTGCTTTATTTCCCTGAAAACAGATAACAACTATGTATTTAGTTGAAAGCGATCCGGAAGAATTTTTTCATGCCCAATTCTTTCTGCTCCCATTTTGATATACTTGTACATATTATTATTTTAAGACTTTTAAATTATGTAAATATTATCCAGAAATATAGAAACTATACAATTTAGTTACAAAAGACTTTCAACACGTTAGTTTTGATGAGAAACAGAGGATTATAATATTAGCATATTTTTTAATGAAAAAAGGTGAAATACCAACATGCTATGATCAGGTAGTTCTTCTTTGGTAATGAATTCTCCTTTCAGTATTGACTTGAGCATGCAGTCTGACTTCTCACACTTGATCTTGAACTCATAGCTCTGCACTACCTGAGCCTGACACGGCTCACATATACTTGATGGCAAGCCATCTTCTGGAAGCAGCTGAATGAACATAGTGATTGTATATTAGTCTAGCATTTATCTCAACAAAAATCAGGAATGATATAAGGAGTTGTTATTAACCTATTAGCTGGTTGGTTTCAAATCAATTGCCGTGCCACCAGCGCCTGGCTCATAAATCGATAAATAAACCTATGACGAATAAAGTCGTGCAATGTAATAAAAACAAAAAAAAAAACAACATATCGCTTGTCTGGAAGAATACAGTATTATGTCAAAATTTGGCACTAACTGACTTAATGATACAGTTCGACTAAAAAAAAGTACGTTCTACCTTTTGAATAAGGTCAAAAATCAAAGAAAAATCAAAAAATAAATAAAAGTAATATTCAAAAGAATACAGTTGCAAGTGGTACCCTCCTTAGAAAAGGTATAAATAATTTTAATTAATAAATTTAATTTTAAATAATGTTAAAAATAACAATATCTTCAGAGATAATTATAGAGTATAGACTAATCCATAATAACAATAAAGAAACCGTGTTTGTCTTAAGAAAATACCACAATATTTGTAGCTAAAAGCTTTAATCGCTTCTCCTGAAAAAGTACGTTTTTAGAGTTAACACAGTATTCTTGCAGGCAAGCAATATGTTCTCAGTCATGTAAATACGACTGAGGCAGCACGGGCATGTATTAATCTGACTGGGGGTACGGCGAATGTTTTCGAAAATAGGTGAACAAAACTGGATATATTCTTTTCTATATAAGAATCTGGATAGTGTATTCTGCAACTGCTTCTATGCTACAGTATTATTGACATTGGATAATTTTAAACATGTTACCAAATTAAAACTACAACAATCTTGATTAGAAGTTAAGTTAGTCACCAGCTTAACAAGTAAAAAGCAATTTAACTTACTTGAACAGTAGTAAATGTCGAAAACATATGAGCTAAAACATTGTTTTCTTTGGTAGCAACTAACGGGTATAAAACCGCGTTATCCGTAGCGAGACATATTCGACACACGTTTTGAACATTGCAGTGCTCTGAGCCAAGGTATTGGTACAAGTTGTACGGTATTTCTATTTCAATGTAGTCTTCTCTGGTTCCTTTTTCTTCAACTATTTTGGTGCTGTCTTCTAGGATAGTTTCCGAATTCATTTTAAATTGGATAGTCCACTGATATAGTTTTTTCACTAAAAAGCTCGTAGAATATATTTTGAACTGTGTTTTACTCTTTAATTAAACCATATTGTTTATATAAAAGCTTAACCGCAAAAATATATCTTTTGCTAGGTCTTTTTGCAATAACCATGGCCAACTGGCCTTGGGCCTTGGCTACCCACAACAAACACAGAACACCTAAACTCAGGAGAACCCAAAAGCAAAGCCCCAAACAAACAGCAGGTCATTGAAGTACGAAAACTGGCAGTCTCACACCCTGCGTTCCGAGTTGCGATAATATCGATATTCGCGTGCTAAAACCCGTACCGAATTAGCGTGAGCGCGATAACGATGGCCGCTTTCCGAATTGGCTATAATCGCTCACAGCGCTCACATCGTCTCACATGCGTTCCGATTTAGATATTACGATTATGACAGCCGGGGGCTGTCAACAACTCGGAACGCTCGTGAACGCGCTTACGGTGCTCACGCAATGTCAAAACGATATTAGAGTATTTCTCTTTGTATACACCAAAAATTTGTTCTTCTTAGGTTAGGTAGCAACTGTAGCCAGAAGAACAATTTTGAAAATGCCACGATACGATAAGATGCGACTCAAAACAAAACAGCACACTGTCATTTTTGACAGCGCTCACGGCTATATTAGTAAAAGGCATGGTCGGCGTTATCGCAAGATGGCGAATGTCATGACGTCATCTATGACGTTTCACGGGACATCGTTATCGCGCTCACGCTAATTCGGTACGGGTTTTAGCACGCGAATATCGATATTATTTATTTATTTATTTAATACTTTAGCACAAAAAAAAATGTACAGAGGCGGACTTAATGCCATAGGCATTTTCTACCAGTCAACCTTTGGGTGGAGCAGAGACAAACAGTGGTAGGTGCAATTATGAAATTGGAGGAATAATTGTATACATATAGGAATATCCTTAGATATACTTATACCATAACTATAAATAAGATAAATATACCTAATTATATATAAATATAAGAACAAATAAATACATATAAATACACGAATATACTAAAACTAATTAAACAAACAATGGGATAACATTTCCGTTGTTATGATACTGCCAGCTTCTTACGAATGTGCTCGCGAACTTTAACCTTAAAGGATAATCGGTTGGTTACCATCCTGATTTCCTGGGGGAGCGCATTCCACAGAGAGATAGATTGAATGAAGAAAGAAGAGTGAATGAAGTCAGTGCGGTGAGTAGGACATTGAAGAAGACGATTGTGTGATGAACGTAGATTTTTATTGTGGTTGGCGCAAATGTACTGAAAGTGGGGAGCTAGATAACTAGGGGAAGAGGGAGAGTCAAGAAATGAAAACAAAGTGGTCAGCGCCCTTTGCTCTCTACGCTGGCGTATGGGCAACCACTTTAGAAGCGACCGATGCGCAGAGACATGATCATATTTACGCAAATTGAAAACGAATCGAATGCAGTTATTGAGAAGACGGTCGAGTTTGTCGAGGAGATCTGCATTCAGGTCATAGCAGCACACATCACCATAATCGATGATAGGGAAAATTAAGGACTGCACAAGCATTGTCTTGGTACTTGATGGTAACAAATTTTTCAGTCGGTATAGAGCCCGCAGCGTTCCAGTGACCTTCTGGCTGACCCTAGCGACTTGAGTACGCCAGTTCAAGGTACAATCGACGTGCAAGCCTAGGTCCTTCACTTCAGTGCTAAATGGAACGATCGCACCATTGAAGAGAACTGGTGGATCGCATCTCGGAACGCAGGGAAACCTGTTAAATTAACAGAACAGTCAAATCAAATTGGGTTGCTGAATTGGCGATTACGATAAAATTAACTAATCAACGATCAATGTCAACTGAACGAAAATAGATTATGTGTATGGCAACATCGTATTCCTCATTCATTTTTTTTTTTTTAAAAAAACGTTGCCCCACACTAGGATTTCTCCTGTATCGTGGGTGCGTTTACAAACATTTAAACTCACATACACAAACAGCCAGACCCGGAACAACTACTTGTAGATGATACAAATATTTGTTCCGTGCGGGAATCGAACCTGCGACACGCAGCGCAGCAGTCAATCGCTTAACCACTGCGCCAACCGTGCCGTCATAAATAGTTCGTTCAATTTAATATCAAGTTGACACTGTTGACATTTCTAAAGGCGGCATTTTATTGAAAGTTTTAATGTTCGAGGTATCTAGATATAAATTAAAAAATTATTTTGTGGTTTTCATTGAATTATGTGCCGTGGTGATGGACGTAAAGAATAGTATCATCCTATTTCTTCCCGTGGGTGTCGTAAAAGGCGACTAAAGGACTTCCTAGAGAATGGGCAGCAGCGTTCTCTATTCATTTTAACACCATACTGCGATCGCCAACCCGCCTGCTAAGCGTGGCGATTATGGCAAAACCCCCCAATTGGGGGAGGCCTATGTCCAGCAGTGGACGTCTTTCGGCTGATATGATGATGACGATGATTGAATTATGGCATTGGCATCGACATCAAGAGGGAGAAACTATACAGAACGCGAGAAATGTTCACTTTTGAGTATAATATATAGGTAAGTAACTATTGCACGTTTTTATTGGTAAATATAATACATAATATGTGTATTTCTGATTTGTGTACAAACAAATCGTGAAATCCTTCGTAAGTACCTCACGGTTCCGTTTGTTTGTAAGAAATATAATTGTTCGGTTATCAAATCTCCAGTAGAAAATGAATCAATCTTGAGTCCGCTATGGGTAGCCGAAGTTGTTTTATTAATTATAACTAGAAAATATCCAAAGAAAACAGAAAATCACAGGGAACGCAAAGATAATCGCCCAAGCTCGACAGATTAGCTAACACAACATTTGACAGGTGCTTGACATGACATTCAAGCTTAATCGTTCTTTCAGAAACCCAAATTCTGATTTAACAAGGGATTTTTGTACTAATTTGATTGTTGTGTTAAGTGATCAACGATTTAAATCAAAGTACTTATTAACGTTCGTGCAACTCGTTTTCAACTTAACAAGAGATTTGACACATGGTTAGTTAATTTTAGATTTGAACAGCCGTCGAGAAACCGGGCGTTAGTGTCGTTTTCTTCACGACATACATCTCGGCGGTCTGTCCCCGCCAGGTGAGAACCCGAGTAACCTGGGAGAGGCCCCGCGAGAGACAATCAGCGACGAGAACGTTTGTAAATTAGTAGACTTAAGGCCTGTGTTCACCAACATTCAAACCACCGGTTAGGTATTTAAACAGTTGGTTTATGTCAAATTTCCTATGAAATGTTGAGTAAACAACTGATTAAATATCTAAACAGTTGATTTAAATATTGGTGAACACAGGCCTTTGGCCCCAGGGGGCCAAGTCTACTAATGTACAAACGTTGCAATGGTCTCTTCATTGTGAGTTTTTGACAGATTTGCCATACAAAAACTGTCAAATACTCACAATGGCGAGACCATTCTGACACTATTGTAATAGCAGACTTGAGGCCCAGGTTAGGTGTAGTGTAGCTCCCGTCCGAACCATTTTGCAGAACTAGCCGGTAGCGTTCCGAACAAGGAGCGGAAAGTCAGTATGTGAGCGGCATTGTGTGCTGTGTAACGCCACCCAGTGTTTATCATTTATCATTTATTCTCTCTTCACAAAGCTGACTTAAAGTTAATGTGTACAAAAAATGTCTAAGCTGTATTTCCCCTTTGTGAGAGACTGGTGCCTGTTATAGGTTTTTGGGAAAAACCTGTGTTACAGAATGTTGTTGTTTGTGTTGACACGTGAGGCCCGCGCGGCGCCCCAACACGTTAATTTAGGTCTATGCATCCATCACACGTTAGGCAGCCAGGTCATGACCCAGGACACAAGTCGCGGAGCGGCTTTTGAGTTTTTATTATGACTCACGGTCAACTCGCTGGTAATCCGGTTCATCACCACCTTGAGACCGAGTACTTCTTCACTTGTTCTTTTTGAAGGAGTCGAAGATAGCCACCCCGTTAGACATGGCGTACCTCAACTACCCAGGATAGTCACATGAGCATAATTGTAAGAAGCAAGCTAGGGTCTGTACGTTCGCGATGACATAATAATATCCTGTCAACGTCACGGCTGCTATGAGGTTGCGGGTTTTTCGCGTCTTTTTCCACTGTGTCTGTGGGCAACCACAGAGTGGAAAAAGTGGTGGACACCGGCTCTCATAAGACAATTGATGTCAGTGTTTACAGGTCGCACAGTGGTGATCAGGAGACGACAAGACTCTTTGACCATCTTACAGCGGCAGCCGAATTGGTTCACCACAAATATCCGATAGCGGAGCTTGTTTTTCTGGGGGATTTTAATGGCTATCATACGGAATGGTTGTTCCCGTACCAGAAAGCCGATCATGCTGGAAGAGAGGCGCGCAAGTTTGCGATATCGCTAGATCTCCACCAACTGGTTGACCAAGCTACCCGCGTTCCGGATGTTGATGGCCACACACCCAACTGCTTAGACCTTCTGCTGACCACAGATCCAAAAAGGCACTCTGTATCGGTCTGGACTCCGCTCGGATCGTCTGACCACTGTCTGGTGACCGTCCGTGTCTTCCTGTTTTCCTCCAGATTTAAGCCCTAGAGGCACGAGGCGAGTATGGAAGTATGGGTTAGCAGACTGGGATGAGATGCGGCATTTCTTTGCATCTTACCCATGGTGGCAAACATGCTTCTCTTCGCGAAACCCTTCCGACTGCGCTGACGCAATTGTTGACGTGATACGTCAGGGAATGGAATATTATATCCTATTCTTTGACGTCCCACTTGGCTGCGAGGCTCAGCCCTGGTATAACGCGTCTTGTGCGAAAGCCGATTTCCGCAAAGAGCAGACATACCAGGCCTGGGCTTTGACCTGCAGTGACAGATGCGTCAGTCAAGGCACTCGCGCAATGAAAGGAGCGTACAATTCTGCCGCCAAGGATTACAAACGGGTGTTACGGAAGGCGCGTTTCGAACTTGTTGGGCGAATTGGGGCCAAGTTGGCGTCCTACCCTTCGGGTAGCAAGGACTTCTGGTCGAGACGAAATGATGCCGTCCTTCGCTGCCTCCTATGCTTCAATCTGATGGAACTCTGGCTCATACCGCGCAAGAGAGGTCAAACCTATTTACCTCCATCTTTGCCTTAACGCCTGGATATATACGGCCTCTCACACCACCTAACATACCTCAGTGTGGCTCCGCAATGGTGGAGATCTCAATCCACCTGAAAGAGGTCCTTAAGACCCTTTGCAGTCTGGACGTGAATAAAGCCAGTGGATTTGACGGAATACTCGCAACAGTCCTGAAAAACTGTGCTCCAGAGTTGTCTCCTGTCTTGACGCGCTTGTATCGCCTCTCTATAAAAACCGGAGTGGTGCCGAAGTCCTGGAAGCATGCTAATGTGCAACCAGTGCCCAAAAAGGGTAACCGTGCTTATCCTGTCAACTATAGACCAATCGCCATGACCTCCATACTATGAAAAGTGATGGAAAAGGTACTTAACAATAAGCTGCTAGCATATCTAGAAGAAAATGAGCTCCTCAGTGACAACCAGTATGGATTCCATCGTGGTCGGTCAATTGGAGATCTTCTTGTGTAAGCTATGCATTTCTGGGGCGCGGCCATTGAGAGACATGGCGAAGCCCTTGCTGTGCCGCTTGATAATTGATGCCGGTGTTCCTCAGGCGTCTGTTCTTTCTGCGAGGTTATTTTTGCTGCACATCAACGACCTGCTACTGCTACAGCTTGGTGCTATTGGTGTACGCAGATGACAGCACAGTCTCAGAAAGATACTTGTCCAGTGCAAGAGCCAGCAGAGATGAAACAGCCACTCTTAGAGAGGCCATGGTGGAGAGAATGAATTCGACCTTAAACCTCGTTTCCCAGTGGGGCGATGACAATCTGGTCAAATTCAATGCTCTGAAAACAGGCGTGTCTATTTAATACCAAAAGGAGCTAGAATTCAATTATATCCTACTTTCCGAGTAGCATCTGTATCCGTTACCGACCGCCTAGAGCTTTTGGGCATGGAAAAAAATTCATATTTCATGACGTAATATGGGAAATTTGGGATACTGTCATGATAGTTAAAGGATTGTGTCAAAGGCCTCAAAAGTCAACATATGTTTAGAGTATGTAGGTATTACGGTGGCCAGCACATCAAGTTACCACAAACTGTAAAATTTTGTCGTTCGATTTTGAACTTAATCAACAGTATTTTAAAGTTTAAAATCGTTTGGAGAAATTTGACAGTTTCGTGTAGCTTGATGTGCTGGCCACTGTACATCAAAACTTATTTTCTTTAAAATTCTCCTGAATAATATTGCTTTTTAGGTCGCCATTTGTTTCTGAATTGTTATGGGTACAATTATTGCTATCTCGTTCCCACTGCAGTCCGCGTCATATCTCTCTATTTCGGTTATTTCACGACATCGGGAAATGTATTTGTGTGGGTGTGTTTACTTGTTCTTAATTTTTTCTAGTCCATTATTGTTTACGTGACATTAGAGCGGTGCCTTATCTTCTTCTTTTTATACATCAATGCTTACGAGTAAAAGTCAGAAGTCAGAAGATTTTCTTCTCACTTCTGTCTTGGTAAATTTTGAAGTGAAATTAGTTCTTACGTGCTCCGCTGCATGTAGTTATTATTTTTTGCCTTTGTACTTCTACTGAAGGCACGGCTGTCGAGTATGCGGTAGTACGTACAAGGCTTCTCAAATCAAATCAAATCAAATTATTTTATTTGTCACAATGCAGGTACATAGTTTAAATTTGGTCTTATAATGATAATGTTAGTGCACTGCATTCTACTCGCAAGCATACAAATATTACACACAAGAATAATGAAATATAATATTAAAGAAGTTTTTAAATTCTCAAATGACTTCAAACATAAAAATCTAGAGGAGTAAGGTCAGGCGACCTCGCAGGCCATGGTATGGGGCCTCCTCTGCCGCTTCAACGATTTTGGAAATTATTGTCCAGCCATTGACGTACCGCGATTAGATAGTGAGCTAGGCATCAGTCGTGCTTGAATATCATATTCCTTCTTGTAATGAATTGCTGGGAGGTTAAAAAGCAGTGGGTTGGCATAAACCAGTTAATTAATTCGATTACCACACAATCTTTAAATATTGCAAATTCGACCTTTTCTAGTATTATTAACTGTTTCATCGGCACCTGTGGATAAATATTTTTTTTAATTTTTGTATATCGTTTGATAGCTGATTAAATGACATCTTCATCTTCCCCGTAATTTTTATGCATAATGCCTTTTTTTTTTAGATAACTATTGTCAAAGTTCATTTCCGTAGAGGATAATTGAAAATGGTTTTTAACTTTTATCTGTTTTTTGTTATAGTTTTAGAAAATTTGCTTACATCGAAAGGTTTGTAAAGTATTAATGACCCAATGGAATAGCAATGCTGGCCATTCAGTTTGAAAGTTTAGAGAAAATTTAGAGAAGAATTCTGGAAAATATTCAAAAATACATAAAAATTGGGTTTTAATCATATGAATTTTCGCTTAGGCTAATGGGTCAAACTATTACGTCCCGAAAGGAATACGTCAAATAAGTCATCCTGCATAATTATTGTTCGTAGGATTGTTTAAGTTTGAAGTGTAGTTAAAGTATAATCCATCAAATGAAATTCCATTAAATGCGAACAAGCCCCATATTAATTGCCCAGGTTTCTGCATCTACTGGCTTTGCTCTCCAAATACTATAGGACCGATAAACTTCGAGTTTGCGTGAACGCAATAAAAACGCAAAAATGGGGGTGACAACAACTTACCTACATACATGCACACCCCATGCCACAGAGTATAGTAATATAGTGGGAATAGACCCTCTTACGAGATTTTTTGTCATTCATATTGAACTGTGTCGCCAGCTGATATTAAACCTTTTGAACTAGTCCCATAATTAAATGTTGTGTGAATGTGAGAACGTTGTACGCCCTAGTAGAGTGTAGATTTGTTGGCACTTTTCTATTTTGTTAAGTACCTGGTAATTGTTGAAAGGCCTACACTGTCCTCCCATACCTATTATCACTGTTATTTAATAATATTGTAAAGCCAATTATTTTTAAAAGAGTAACCGTGGAGTTTCTTGCCGGCTCTTCTCCATAGGAAACGAATAATTGGAACCGTGCACCTAGCTTCTGACGTTTCATAAGTGCCCATGTAGGTTTATGTGAAATAAAATATTTTGATTTTGATTTTGAAAGTAATAAGTATATTCTATTAAAGTACTATAGACTAGCCCAATATTATGATATCGGTATACCTATTTATACATAGGTGTATATACACTCGTATACTTTATAGATACATTTGTACGTAGGTATATTTGTTATAGAGTAGGTTTTCTAGTGGGAATTAGAAATTTATGCATTATAAAAATAAGTTTAATAATAATTCATTTATTTTCAAAGTCCATTACATTAAATTAAATTAAAACACAACTTGATATAAAAACACACACATACATCCTACAGCACAACGTCTCGGCATTATACTTAGTAAAACTATAAAATACAATATACGGAAGCGTCTATTTCTATTTTTAACCAATTAAAAAACAGGAGGAGGTTCTCAGTCCGTCGGAATCTTTTTTAGGGTTCCGTAGTCAACAAGGAACTTTTATAGTTTCGCCATGTCCGTCTGTCTGTCTGTCTATCTGTCCGCGGTTTAGCTCAAAAGCTATTGGTACTAGAAAGTTGTAATTTGGCATGAGTATACATGTTAATGACGCCGAAAAAGTGGTAAAATAAAATTTTGAAAAAAAAAAAATACTATTATTTAGGGTACCTCCCCTACATCTAAAGTGGGGATGATCATTTTTTTTTCGTCCTTCCCATAGTATGGGATATTGTTCGATAGCTCTTTCAAAAATATTAGGGTTTTGGGAAGACCGTTTTTTGATTAAGTAAACCGCTCGTGACTTATCAAGCTTTAAAGTAGCAATTTTTGTTAAAGTCAAGTGTCCCTCCCCTCTACCAACTAAACGGTTGTAGTTAGAAATTCAAATGTCACGGCAGTAGTACCGATATATAACGAAGTTTAAAGGAAAACTATCACAGCTAAGTAGGCTTTTCTAGTTTACGAGTAATAGTCGACCAACTTAAAGCAGTTGAAAAACATGTTCCCCCATACAATCTGTATAGGAGACCATGTTTCTCAACTACAATGTTAAGTTTGTTCTTGGGAGAAATTTATCCCAACTACGGAACCCTTCATTTTGCGTGGTCTTCATCTTTGCTGTATAGATACTAATAAGTTTACGGGGATATGGTAAAAGATGGTGCTAATGTCTCAGCGGAAAATGGTCACGTCAAGTACGGCAATGTCACCGGGGAGTGACACTGCCCCATGTTCGCTTGACTTTGTACCTAAAATAATGCTAATGCTATTATGTTTAAGGCACCGCTCTAATGTCACGTCAACATTATTGGACTAGAAACAATTACATTTAAGCACACCCACACAACTACATTTCCCGATGTCGTGAAACAACCGAAATCAATGATCTTATATAGGACTAGATTAGCAATGTACGGCACCAACGCATTACTACGTCGTATATGACCACAGGCATATCTGACTTCAGTTGTCAACTTGACGTCAAGTGAACGATAGCTTTAGGATAAAAAATATCAAAATGGTGAAACGTGCGGTTAAAATTTGCATGTCACGGTCTGAAAAGATTAAAGCAAGTGGTGTTACATTTCAGAAGAAAGCTTGCTAAATTTTCTTCAGATTATCCAAAAAAACATTAAAAGACGAATTACATTTATCAAACATTTGTTTGCCATCAGGGTTACCAGTAAAAACGATTTTAATTTTGCCAGACAGTTGGGAGTTTAGTACATGACGAATGTACACGGGAACATAGTTCCTGTAAGTCGAAGTTATTATTATAGTCTGTTTAGTTTAAACATACTGTGCAGTACCCAAACACTTACTAAATAGAAAAGTAACACATTCACGTGTATTTCGAAATAGTAATAATTTTATTAGCAATGAATAATCTTAGACGTAAAGTGAGGTTATATTTTTAAATGAAAAATTTTAGATTGTTTATGATCACATTGTGTTAAATAGTGTTGTGCACTGACTGGACAGGTCCACTCAATCTGTGTGGTTCTTTCATCAAAAGCCCATTTCAGACACCAATCTACATGGTCTTCGCATGATCTGACCAAGATTATGTCTGGACTTTAAAAGATACTGACCGCTGAGTTTGTTTCGGCCTTTCTTCTCAGGAGTAGTCAGATAGGAAACGCCGACCTTATCTAGTTTTAAAAATATGATTGACGTGTAAAAGTGTTTGTAAAAACTTACTACGAGTACAAACTACTATACTTACAGAAATAAAATCATTTATCATTTGCGGCTTCGCCCGCGTGGATGTCGGTTATCGCGTCAAAGGTAACCTATGTCCTTCTCCATCCCAGGCTATAATCTCTGCCAAATTTCATGACGATCGGTTCAGCGTTACTTTCACATTTATAATATTAGTATGGATAAATGATTGTCATAAACATTGAAATAATATCATTCCATTTTAAACAATAGTTATTTGACACCATATTAATAGTTTTGAAATATAATATTTACGTTTAAGCACATTTTTTTTTTCATCCTATATGTATCAAATTCTTCAATTTCTTTTAATCTTTAATCTATTGAAAGTTCCATAGTACAATCTTTCATAGTAGGTAATTGATTCAATAAAAAATATCTTTATTCATTCTGGGGTAATTACGTTGATCGTTGGCAACTCTGGCTGTTTTTCCGATAACAATGTCTTGTCTCGTTCCAACGTATACTCAAAGTCTCAAATTCAGATAATTTATGTAAACAACGGGGACAACACAACAAAAAAATATCTTCGTAATGGTAATTCACATAAAATTGCAAAAAAAGAGGTTATATTTTCTTTTAAGTACTGATTTTAAGAAATAATAATAAAAAAATAATCATACCGTAATTATTTTTATAAATTTTCGGTTTTAAACAAAGTTATTAATATAAGGAGATTTTCTGGTATAAAATATTTTATGATACTGGTAACAATGCAGGAGATCCAAACATTTTCACATTTTTTAATCTTCAACAACACTAATATTACAACTCTCATAAATTGATTCATATTGTAAGTAGCATATCTAGCCACATTTTGGACGAAAACGGCTGTAAACTGTTTCGATTGGAAATCGATTTTGGTACGCCTACGTCTAGCACTGGGCTTAAAAGGGCTGATTATGACTATCATATACCGTGTCTCCGACACACTACAAAAAACATTGTTTGGCAACGGTATTTTGTTTGCATAGTTCTTATAATTAATTCACTTTAATTTTATCGATGATTATTTACAAAAACATTTAATGATAAAATGTTTTGCACCACTGTCCTGTCATTTTGACAGTGACATTTCTTGACATTACTTTGTTTACATAAATTATCTGAATTGGAGACTTCAGGTACAATTAGTTTGACGGAAGAAGAAATGAGACAAACAGATTATTTTGTCATTTTGACATAATTTATGTATCCGTTTCAAAGCTACGTCTTTAAATCGTAAGTGGTTACGTTTTTCGGACATTTTTAGTAGGACGTTGCGCCTTTATTATAATATAACCTCATTGACCGAAATAGAGAGATATGACGTGGGCTGCCGTCCGTGTGGTGCCGGACGTAAAGAATAGCACCATCGCATTTCCTCCCATGGGTGTTGTAAAAGGCGACTAAGGGAATTACTAGAGAATGGGCAGCAGCGTTCTCTATGCATTTTTAACAACATACTGTGATCGCCAACCCGCCTGCCAAGCGTGGCGATTATGGCCAATCACACCCCTTTGGGGGAGGCCTATGTCCAGCAGTGGACGTCTTTCGTCTGAAATGATGAATGATGATGATGACGCGGGCTGCAGCGGGAACGAGATAGTAATAATTGTCACTGTTAGTACCTACCCATAACAATTCAGAAACAAATGGCGACCTAAGAAAGCAATATTGTTCAGGAGAATTTTAATGAAAATAAGTTTTGATGTATGTACTTACGAGTGGAAAGTAATCCCGTGGAACTTGTTTTTGGTTTGTGAATTATTTGTACACATTTTGAAAACACAGGAAGGCATTGTTGCCTCCATTTAGACGATTACGATAATTTTAGTTACCTACCGTGCTACACACGTGCTACACAAACGCCACTTCGATTGTGACTAAGGTAAGTTGTGCCGGTCGGCATAGGTTATGCGGTCCACGTCGAGGAGCGCGTACCTACCTAATCTTCCTTTTTCTATACATCAATGCAGATAATGCATCGCCTGAATCATGGTTACAATACGATTTCTATCCTGTTATCGAGCTTGCTCTATATTCATAGTTCTATCCGCAACCAACACAAACCATTTGTCTGTGCACTTGTATGTCACATAACACCAACTACTAACTGGCTATTGTTCATTGCCCGTAAAACTCCACCGCTTAACATGGGTAGGTACTTACAAGGAATGAATGGTCCATGATCACGATGCTTGGTACTATGGTTGACGGCTTCGTGTTTTTGTGATCACGAAGCTTTATTGAAGGTTTATGGTTGTATCTATTGTTTATTGTATCTATTGGTCTGCAGATAGTGCAGTATACAGGACGTGCAGTGTGAGTGCACTAGCTCTCAGTCCATTGACTTTCGTTAACGAAATCACGGATATGTTGCATAAACATTGCTGAAACTACAAATGCAAAGGTGCAATCTTGTAGCAAGGTTACACGAACGTAGATTAAATAGCCCTAACGACAACGCCAGAAACATTAGATGCAATGTTGCTCATAAAGATCAGGGCCTCAAGTCTGCTATTACAATAGAGTCAGAATGGTTTCTTCATAGTGAGTTTTTGACAGATTTGCCATACAAACACTGTCAAATACTCACAATGGCGAGACCATTCTGACACTATTGTAATAGCAGACTTGAGGCCTAGGGCCTCAAGTGTGCTATTACAATAGTGTCAGAATGGTCTATCATTGATTTTATAATTGTTGATTTTGACAAGTTTGGTAATCTACTAATATAATAGCGTCATTATGACTTTCCAATGGTCAGCCACTGACACTCCATTGAAAGAATTGGTAATCTCGTGCATAATGACAAATGAAACTTCCTACTAAACTTCCAACTTTCTACTACTTCAGATTGCTTATAAAACTAATAAATAATATGTAAAAATATATATAAATGAAATCTGGCATGAATAAATGTTCAAAATGCCATTGTAATACATTTCTATTACGAGACCATTGACCGACCAATGATCGACCATTATGAATTTAGCAGATTACGATCTTTTAGCAAAATGACAATAGAATCGTGTTGGAGTGACGAATTTATGAAAATAGCAGACTTGGGCCCCAGATAAAACTTTCAACAACTATCATTTGCAACGTTACGTGGACTTAACGGCAATGTTGACATGTAATAATGACATTGTAGGAATATCATTAACATAACTTACAGTAAATTTTTAAAAGTTTGTTTCTTCAAAGTAGGTATAAAAACAACTTTTATACGTAATGTTGTTGCGACATCTGTTTTAACATTTTGGTAATGAAATGAAATGAAATGAATGAATGAATGATGGTAAGTTAAAACATACATGTTAAATGAAAATAGCCGTAATGTTTATATGATCTTTCTTTTTAAACGTTCATATGTAGTCTATCAACATTGTAGAAAGTTTCTGTAAGTTTTATGCTCAGTGGGTTAAGTCTTCTCAGCATCTTGACTGAAGTCCTATCTTTTTGGGACAGTTTCTTAAAGTAGTTGAACTAGTTGATAATAAATTACTGTAATGCGTATACCTACAATAATAAAAATAGCCAACACACTACTGACTGAATGTGCCTACTTACAAAATTTAGTCGCAATATGGCATATGGGTGTGGTTTATACTGACTGCCAAAACTGGCTACTAAGTTATCTGTGCCGGTTGTATCCAGTGTGTTTGTTTATTTATCTGATTTATCTGCACACGCGGCTATTGGATGTAGGTCTATAACTTTTTTATATGTTTCAATAAGAGCGGGAAATGGTCATACAATATTTTAGCTGGCTCTATTAAAAGAGTAGGGAAGCTACCGCGCGGCCTCGTCTGTTGGGAAAGGTCAACTCAAAGCTTCTTTATTTCTTCACAACTATTCCCGACGTTATCAAATGTTGTTAAATACATAAGTTATGGAATTCTGTAGCAACAAGTGTGGGCTTTAAAAGACGCCTTGACCCCTGAGTTTGTTCCGGCATTGATATTATCATTCTCCTGCCCTTATCCCAATTTATTTGGGGTCGGCGCAACATGTAGGTATTTTTCTTCCATACTACTCTATTTGTCGTCATCTCGGAAGTCACTCCATTTCTAGCCATGTATCATATTTCACAGAGTCCATTCATCGTTTCTTTGGTATTCTCCTACTCGTTTAGCCAGTACCATATATATTCATACTCAAAAAATTCCTGACGACATTTCCCTCATTCCTCAGACAAGTAATGAGGTTACGTCGGGTACTGACGCGTGGATTAAATGAATATTTTATTTTTTATTTGTTAATATTTTACATGATTATATCTTTTTTATTGATAATTATTTATGTATTCTGTATCTGCCCGTGACATCACAGCGGGCCCTATCTATATATAATTTTTAAATGTCGCAGCATCATGCTGAGATAGGAGCCTTTTGGCCTCGTACTCTGTTTTTATTTTTTATACTTTTATAATTGTGTGTTTAGTTTGTGATCTTCCTGTGCGAGTCACCGTAAATACATTTTCTTTCTTTCTTTTCTTTCATTCCTCCGCATCATATGCTCATACCATGACAACATATTTCCACCCAAGTTTTCAGTCACCACTGCATGTATCACTTTCAGACTTCCTCTTACATATTAATTTCTTATTTTATCCATTCGCGTAACACCACACATCCCTCCTTAGCATTCTCAAGGTGCCCATCTTCAAGAATAAAAGTGATACCTTTATTCTTGAACATGGGCACCAGAGCGAACTATTGCGCCATTCTTGTGGAATCGCTCCTTCATACAACAACTTATTGAAGAATAAAGTCAGCAGCATACATCCATCTTCTTTTAAACTCTTCCATAGTTCTACTGGCATATCATCTGGGCCCATGGCCTTTCCATTTTTCATACTTTAAACTGCCTTTATACTTCATCCATGCTGATATCCCTTACCAAACCCATATTTACTTGTATGTCTTTGTGCACACCATGCCATTCATTCTGTTCGTTCATTAGCTTTTCAAAATAAACCTCCATAGTTCTTTTATTTCGTCATCTTTGGACAAAACCTTACCGGAGTCATCATTCATACACTTAACGGCCGTGGCGTTGATAGTCAGATAGAAATTAATAGTTAGTTACCACCATAACACATGCTAACTAAATTAATCACCTTTTCAAAATAGTAATTTATAAACCATGCAGATCTTATAAAAATGAACGTAAGGTTGTTGGAAGAAACCCTGCAGGCTGACGATAAGGAAAAGGATTTTTTTTAAATATTTTACTATAGGTTTGCTCTTAACTCTTTAGTTTAGGTCTGAGTGACAGGGACAAAGTCTACGATGGAGTGAGCTTACCCAGAAGAAGCCTGTTCACTCTCACTTTGGATGCGAAGATGCGTTAATAAATGATGTAGATAACGATTTCCTACAAATAACAACAGTACTTATAATACATATCCAGTAAGTAGATATCCTATACATAGAATCCTACTAAGTAGGTAATGTGAGTTTGGAAAAAAGATGAGCGAAACCGGATAAAAAAAAATTTGGGCATGTCTAAGATTGACGCAGAGTATAGGGGCACTAGCTGTTGTTTTAATCCGGCTACTTATCTAAACTGATTCCGCTAGGATGCGAGTAAACTGCGGGCAACAGCTAGCATTAATAGGATTCTATTGTTAAAATTTCTCCATTCTAATAATGTACCTACGTTGTTATTCATCGCGGTCAACAACATCTATTTGGGGGTGAAAGGTCTCCCCTATTCTAGAGATAATGATAACAATATATTTCTTAACGTATTTGAGATTGTTCGCCACGTTTGTGCATCCATACTAATATGTGAAAGTAACTCTGTCTGTCTGTTTGTATGTTACGTTTTCACGCCTAGACCGCTGAACCGATCATCATGAAATTTGGCAGAGATATAGCCTGGGATATGGAGAAGGACATAGGCTATTTTTTATGCGATAACCGACATCCACGCGGGCAGAGCCGCGGGCAAAAGCTAGTGTTCTATAAAGCTATACAAGTTATTAAAACGCGATCAGCTGGTGTTCTGGCCGTAAGAGCGTGGGCAGGCCACGCGCCTGGTGGACTGACGACTTGCTCACAATCACAAGGCAGCAGGAAAGAGTTGGATGTCAGATGTGGCATGCCCCCCAGAAAAGGAAGAATGGCGTAACGGTGTACATCTACACTCAGCAATGGGTGGACACCTGTTTAAGAATATGGAGAGAGACTTATACAGGGTGAAATTGAGTTCATAGGCATCCTCTTAAGGGGTCATTGTACTCATCATTATGAACAACTTTCACTATGGGACCAACCCTGAAATCGCGAAAATAAAATCAGCTGTTCCCTACAGTTATGTGCGCATAACTCGTCAAAATGTAGGGAACAGCAGATTTTTTTTCGCGATTTCAGGTTTGGTTCAATAGTGAATGTTGTTCATAATGATGAGTATAATGACCCCTTAAGAAGATGCCCATGAATTCAATTTCACCCTGTATAATTCCTGTATAATCTTTTTCCCTATTCTTAATAGAAATATCTGAAAGTAGTTTCAGACATTGATCCCTCAATAGCTATTACGCTGGTCCTGTCCTGCTCCATAAGGGCGCATAAAATAATTCATTAGCATTTGAAAATACTGTTGGATTGGATCTTCTGAAATTTTTTAAGACTATCTTTGCATTGTATAAATTGAATCTCTTTTGTATAATTGCCCAGCACATGATTGTGTGATTACTGTACCTACTATTAAGCTACCAATTACCATTTACTGGAATGTGCCCTGGCGGCTGAGAGCTCATTCTAATGTCTCGCTGATGGTGGCTCATGTGTTGGATCATTAGCTCCCTTCAAAATGGTTGAGTTGATGATGCTAATCCATGCGTCATGTTCGTGAACGAGCGCCGTCAGTATGGACTGGTCATCTCCACGGAGCTTAGTGGCCACTATTTTCCGTTTTAATGATTACAATAAAACATAACAATTTAAAACTACTGTTTGTAGTAATAATAACGTATAGTCTTGTGAAGCACAACTTAACGTGCTTATTTTCTGCATTTTCATTCTAAAATAAAAGAAATCACCAAACAAACGATGAGGGCGCCACTGCGCACTCGGCGCAGTCTGGACCTGCTAAAAATGCCTTACTGCCCCATCTAAAAAATCCACCCTGTATAGGTACCTACCTACTGTAACAGTTGTTCTGTTACATTCTGGGCTAAGATTTCTAGCATTGTTGTTGTTGTCAAGCATCAATTAGTATAATAATAGCATAATATTATTAATATTATGCTATTATTATACTATTGCGTGGCAGCTAATATTATAGTATAATATTAGCTGCCACGGCTTATTTTAATTTTTGTGAATTGTTTCTATTACGGACGCTTCTAACGTGCACGTCTTTCTACATTGTTCTCACATGTATAACTTCAACATGAATGATGTAACCCATATTTTGTAACAATATTTTAAAAGAGTGTCCATGGAGTTTCTTGTCCGTTCTTCTCCATAGGAACCTACTACGCTTTGGAATGGGCAACTAGCTTCATCTTTCTGACTGACCGACCCCTTGCTTGACAATTCAAAAGTACCTGTAATTGGTTTATTTGAAATAAATGCTTTGAGTTTGAGTTTGAGTTTGAGTTTGAGTTTGATAAATTAATTACAAAATAATAAAATTACAATTATTTTCACAAGTGAATGGAAAAATTTGCAGCATGAATTATTAGCGTAGGTGTAATAATTTTGTTCCAAAGACGTATTTTGACCCCTGTGATAAGAGTGACCCAAAGGAGAAGATAATGCGTGCGGAGTATCGCGAGCGAGCGGACAGGCGGCGAGACCGCGGCATAGGCGCCCGCGCAGGGCATACTCAAACTACTCACCCGAGAGGCTGGACCGCCGTGCGACCACTCCCTGCTGCTCTAGTCTCTACCAATATGTTCATTGGCGTCACCTCAAGTGGAGACAACGTGAATTCTCATTACGACTACCTTATCTGAACGCCGAAGGTAAGCAAAACTAACTTTTCTCAGATAATGAACTTACTGAAGGTCAACCTAAAAGTTAATGTAAATAAGTGATTACCGATAGGCTGACGTGTAATCTCCTACAGAATGGCTATTCATTGTACAGCCCCCGGCGAAGACTATCATCCATGTAAAGCATGATTTTTAAATTAATGTAAACTAATTACTTATATCATAGCTTTATGTTCTTAGGTAAAGCACTCTCCAATACTTTTGGTGTCAAATAAGTAAGTTACGAATGGACGATTAATATGTACTTTTTTTTGCAGGCACATCTAGTGAAAAAAATTTGGTACGCTTGCAAATATGGCGCTAGATTTCGTAGCTGGATGTATAGGGGGTAAGATAAAATTATAATTGATTTCTATAACTTCACATTACCATACTAATCTGATGATATTGATAAACTAATACATTGTGTTGGATTTCAGGTTGTGCGGGAATCATTGCTGGTCATCCTTTGGATACATTGAAAGTCCACATACAGTCTGGTAGAGGTAGTGCGATACAATGTACGAAGGCTCTTTTGAAAGGAGGAACGTTGTCCACCGCTTACCGTGGAGTAGGTGCTCCTCTGGGTGGAATAGCGGCTGTTAATGCTATAGTTTTTGGGGCATATGGGAATACGAGACGGGCATTGCCCAATCCAGATGCTTTGAGAACGCATGCGACGGCCGGGGCAGCCGCGGGACTGCTACAGAGCTTCGCGTGTGCTCCCGTCGAGTTAGTCAAGACACGGCAGCAGTTGTCCAAGTCCGGAGATGGCATGCCGTCTGGTGCGTGGGCCGGAGCCCGCCACATCGTACGAACTGGAGGTTTTAAAGCACTTTTCCGTGGGCTCGGTGTAACGATGGCTCGCGATAGCCCTGCGTTGGCAATCTACTTCACCTCATACGAGGCAATGACTCGTGGAGATCAATCTGTGATGAAAGTGTTTATGGCGGGAGGTACGGCAGGAGCTTTGTCGTGGGTGGTATTATATCCTATTGATGTCGTGAAATCAAGGTATCAAGGAGACGTGTTAGGGAAGTACGCGGGTGCATGGGACTGTTTTGTGCAGTCTGTGCGCACGGATGGCTGGCGGAGCATGGGTCGCGGAGTGGGTGCGGTCACGCTGCGCGCGTTCATCAGCAACGGAGCGTGTTTCTCGGCGGTGGTGTGGACAGAGCGCGTGTGGCAGCGCATGGCTGCAGACTCTAGTGTTAAAACTTTGGCGCAGGCCACTGCCATCAGTGAAGCAGTTTGTGAGAACAACGACCGACAATTTGATGTTTAATCAAGGTTCGAATTATTGAGATTTATTAAATACTTTTTTATTGATAAAAGAAAGTTATTGTACATGACATAATAGGAGACAAAGATAAATGTTGTTATTTATATTTGTCGTGTTTTTCTTATTATACATACCTGTATTCTACTAACCTAATGAGGCTCTAGATCTTAGGCTAATAAGTAAGCTTAGAGATTCAAATTCCTACAAATAGCCATTGAGAACATTTTAATCTACGAGTATGTTCACACATGCAATGTGCTTCATTTGAACCTAGCCTTTAGATAGTATAGATACAACCAAACATACTTATGTTGTAGTTAATAGTTTATCTGAACTGAACCCAGAATTCAATAAAATAAAGAGTTCTGAAAAGCAATATTTATCTAAATGTGTCTCGTAGGCAACGGCTACGAGATTGCTACGCGGCTACGCTTACTACGAAAACGTGCAATTTTTTTATTATGTCTGTAATGTAATCTTTTATATTACAGTCATTGCAGGTAACTTTGGGACACTTAGGAGACAATTTCCGATAGTTAGTCAATAAAATGTATAGTTGTACTACTCAGTCATAGTGATTTATATGATCTTTTGATGTTTTAAATACCAATTACATTAAAAAAATTACAAATTACAAATCCTGACACAGAGACAGGAATTGTCGTTGTCCAAAGTTATATTGATTTTGGGGTAACATTAGACTAACATTTTTTTCTCATATTAATAACCCATTTTATTGCATTTTTATACATTCTGGGTAACATTGACCAATGACCATGATCATCAAGTTGACTTTTCAAACGAAGTGTTTGTTCAGGGTGTGGTCCAATGTTACATCGCTGGTCCAATTTTACCCAGAATGTAAGGAAATGTACAAAGAAGTTTTTTAATATGATGCTATAAGAATTGAAACAACGAGAATTCTTTCTTATTAAGTATCATATACTTGTCTGAAAAATTTCATACAATTTTCAAAAATATTCCAAAAATACAGGAATGATTCACATTATGAAAATATCACAACATTATAAATATGCCAAAATTGCTATAATAAAGGTATATATTTTTAAAAATAAAGGACGGTAACATGATAATTTACATAATATTAATTTCACTATACTTTTTCCTAAGACTTTTATTTCTTCATCTTAATGATTAGGCAGTTTATTACAGTAGGGTAGTCTTTTCGATTAGCAGAAAAGTTACTGTGAGACCTGGAAAAATAAGAGGGTATTATCATAACAATCAATACATTGTATGACGGAGGTTACATGTTCAGTTTGGTATCAGTTCAGTCTATGATCTTGATCACGTATAGACTGATGACTGAATGATGGGTTGGCGGTCGGTATTAGACGGTAAGTCAGACTGACGATCAGTCCAACCGAAAACTTAGACGGAGGTTACACGCTCGTTCTGGCGTCAGTTCAATCCATGATTGATCTCAGAATGACGGGAAACTGACTGTATATGTGTAGACTGATGGATTGATGGTCCAGAATGATGGTTATGTAAATATTTTAATAATTTTTGTCACTCTGGTCTGATTAACGCCGGACTGAACGAGTGTTTAATAGGTATCAGTCTGATGTCAGTCACCGCTTAGGCAGCGATGGAGTCGCACGCCGTGTCGCCACCTGCGCCAACTCCCCCGCCACCCCCGACGTCCTTCTCAAACATTAGCACCGGAGAAGTAATGTATTCTTACTTTAGAAGTTATACCTATTCTTTGTGACAAAACGAATCACCAATATGAGAGAAACTATATAGGCGCTGGGATGGCATTCATCAGTCTACGCGTATACAGTCAGTTTCCCGTCATTCTGAAATCAATCATGGATTGAACTGACGCCAGAATGAGCGTGTAACCTCCGTCTTAGTTCATAACGTAGGTCCCGGCTGTCATTCGTGGATCTTTGACAGTCGTTACGGGTAGTCAGAAGCCCGCAGCTACATCCGGTTAGACTGGAAGCCAACCTCAACATAGTTGGGAAAAGGCTAGGCAGATTACGATGACATTGTAAAGTCAGAGAAGAATTTATTGAATAAGTTGATAATGCATCACATTTTACGTCTACAGAGATTGCATAATTATTTATTGACATGAATGATTGAGTGCTACTTGTTTTGTTTGTTTGAAAGATTGCAGGCGTCCTGCACGTGAACTAAACAACTTGTAGGTTATTTCACGCCACGAGGCGAAGATATTATCTATACAAATAAATAAAATTGAAGTGTCTGTTTGTAATATTAAAATAACATCTTTGTAGTACGGTACTTATAACAAAAAATCAAATTTTAAAATTTTTGTCTGTCTTTCTGTTTGTTCCGGCTAATCTCAGAAACAGCAGGTCCAATTTTGACGGGACTTTAACTGGCGGATAGCTGATGTTATTTATATGTAGTAACATAGACTACATTTATTTTAGAAAAAGCCACACAGGCGGAGCCGCGGGCAACAGCTAGTAAATAAATGAAGGTAAAACTTTAGCCATCATACCATAGCACTAGGTAGGCATTAAGTCCACCTTTGTACCTTTTTTGTGTGCGAGAAGTTTAAATAAATAAATAAATAGGTATACCTACACAGTTAAATTTAATTCGTTTATCTACGCCCATGCTATAAATCCTCTATAAAAGTTTCTTACAGTTAGCTTATTGCCAACATTAAAACACCCAGTGTCATAGTAACCATAATAGCATCCAAACGGGAGTTATAATGTTGTACTGAATTTCATAATGCAACTCCTTTGCTTTTACATCATCCTTCAATTCTCACTACTCAACTCGTGGTATCTTTATGAATTACAAAAAAAGAACATTGTCACGCACGCGCGTTTCACTATACTATAATACCATATTAGCGTCGTACCTATCCCGCCATTTTTGTTCGATATTAGTATTGCAAAAACTATAAAACCTTTAAATAAAGAACCTTTTATTGAAGATTCATTTCATGGGTGTAGATTAAAGTCTTGTATGCAACTGTAATAATTAGGTATTAAAACACTCATGTGATACTATTATCACACTCGGCTTCGCCTCGTGTGATAAACCCACATTCGTGTTTTAATACCCCTTATTATAAAACAGTTGCATAAATAACTATTAAATCCTCTTAAGGGATTATTGTAGGTACTCATCATTATGAATAAGTCTATGGGACCAAAATCGCGAAAGAAAAACCAGCTGTTCCCTACATTTTGACTGTCTTATGCGAACATAAATTTAGGGAACAGCTGATTTTTGTTTCGCGATTTCAGGTTTGGTCCCATAGTAAAAGTTGTTCATAATGATGAGTACAATGATCCCTTCCTGTCAAAATATAAATATGAATCCTGTATAAATAGGCACAACTCTACTATAGTTGGCATTTTCAGTTGTAGCTCTGCTTCTTAGGTAATTACAATAGAATACTTAGTAGGTATACAATTCTGCTTACCCACTCCCCTTTTGTCACGTGCACTGACCCGTTCAGTATTATTGATTGGCACGCGGCGCGGGGTCCAACCTCATATCTACAAAGATTACGAGAAAACCTAAGGAGTTACCAAAATAACCAAATATATGTACTTGTTAATAATACCTGATTGATAAGAACTGAGGCACATTCGTTCCGCATGTGTCTGAAACGAAAATGTTTGTTCCGCATTGTCCCTCTCGTCGAATGCCTTTTGTTGAGAGATCTGTGTACTGATGCAAAGTTCCCTTACGGTCCTAGGAGACAACTTTTCACATTCGACACCTACTCATGTTCTAATATGCTACCTTGGAGTGCACTAGTCCTGCTCCATAGGTTGCGGGGGAAGAGGCGGGGGCGGGGGCGGTGGCGGAGGAGGCGCAGGCGCATCGTTGTTGGCGGCGGCATGGTTCTCCATCAACCCGAGTTGCTCGAGCATGTCGTCGTTGTCTTCCATCAGGTGAACCTGCACCAACCACGGCCGGTTACTCTGCAAAGAACAATTTGAATATCCAAGACGGAAAAATCGTCGACTTTTTGGCGTCTAGTGATTCTACAGGTAGCTATTTATCTATATAACAGAAAGTAGATGTGATAGAGCATAATTTAGGGTACTTCGCAAGTGTAAAGCAAAAACTAGTTAAAAACCCTGTTACCCGTAATGTTACATAAAGATACAAACTGCTGCTGTGTAAGTAAACTACAAAAGTGATGTTAGATAAACTCTTAAATTTTTTATCTACATCACTATCATCACTACATAATATAAAACAAAGTCCTCCGCCGCGTCTGTCTGTCTGTCTGTTCGCGATAAACTCAAAAACTACTGCACCGATTCTCATGCTGTTTTCACCAATGGATAGCTTGGTTCTCGAGGAAGGTTGTATTATATAATTTGTTAAGTTTTTGTGTGCATTTTTGTATAAATTTACGATATTTGTTGAAGGTGTCGGAAATCAGCCGTCTGGGAGCTTTCAACGAAAACGCTGTCTAAACCCTTTGAGATATAACCAAATAATGTATCGTGGAATTGTGTATCATATAAAGGTCTTCAGAAAAGTCCACGATGGCATATGTCTATCTCTTAAGGATAACATACTATATCCATTTTATTGTCTTTTTGTAGGTATTTGTTTGCCGAATTTTACTCTTGGAAATACGATTACGATAACAATACGCTATAATATCAGTAGCTTTTAGCCAAACTATGTTCGTAGATAAATAAGCTAGCTACGTATTTCAAAGAGTATACAAGAATATTTATCATAAAAACATTACTAAACAAGGCGGCCATATGACCATTTGTGCATTCCAAAACTTTCGTTACTTTTTCACTGACATATTATCACTTTTCGATAAACTAACACTTAATACGAAATCTTCACATATTTCTCAGTAATCTATAATATAAAAATGAATCGCAAAATGTGTTGGTAAGCGCCTCAACAACGCCTGAACCAATTTAACCAATTCTTTTTTTTTAATGTTCGTTGAAGTCCTTTTTTTATTTATTTTTTATGGTTTTTACGAAAAATTAGGGTAGGGTAGAGTAGGGTAGGGTAGGTAGGTAGGTAGATAGGGTAGGGTAGGGTAGGGTAGGTAGGTAGGTAGGGTAGGGTAGGGCAGGGTAGGGTAGGTAGGTAGGTAGGTAGGGTAGGGTAGGGTAGGGTAGGGTAGGTAGGTAGGGTAGGGTAGGTAGGTAGGGTAGGGTAGGTAGGTAGGTAGGGTAGGGTAGCGTAGGGTAGGGTAGGTAGGTAGGCAGGTAGGGTAGGGTAGGGTAGGGTAGGGTAGGTAGTTAGGTAGGTAGGTAGGTAGGTAGGTAAGTAGGGTAGAGTAGAGTAGTGGAGTTTATACTATAGCTTTTGACAGAACGAAGTCTGTCGGGTCAGCTAGTTCTGTATAAGATTCTTATAAGATTGAACCCTTTTCTCATTCAATCCATTACTTTACGCACGTATAACCTTGATGAATGTTTACTTTTTAGACAAAATACAGACGTATTTTGTTTTCTTTTTTTTTTTTCGTTCCTTTAGTGGTGTTGCCGCTAAAATGTATAAATACCGGTCAGTAGGTATTAGTCGATTAATCGAATTCTACAGCCAGATCGTGTTGCAAGTACAAAACAAATTACATTTATTTTGTCTAATTGCGAACGTGACCCTGAGAACAGTTATGCACCAATGGTGCTCATTAGACATTTCGAGCGTTTTCTCAGCACAAACAGTGTATCATGCGTGCGACATTTCGGAGGTTAATTCGTTTTGTTTTCACATTGTTGGTACTTACGTGAATTATTTTAAAATTAATATTAGTGTCGATTTTTATTTCGTTTTGTAATTTGGTACAGTTGATTGCTTTAAGAATTTGAGTGAAATTTCTTATTTTGGTTTTGTGTTCGTCATCTTTAGGTAAAGTTCGCTCAGAACATAAGTACTTTTTATTATATTAGATCATTGTCATTTGTTTCGGTTTCTGAATATTAATTTTAAAGTGATAAGTTAGAAATTTGAGATATAGCCTGGGATATGGAGAAGGATACTTTTTTATGCGATAACCGACATCCACGCGGGCGAAGCCGCGGGCAAAAGCTAGTAGTGTTATATGAACCTACGTAGTTCATTAGGTAGATAAAAAATCTGAAAAAAAAAAGACAGAGGTGCGTCTTGTTTTTTTATTACAAGCTACGCAATGATGAATCATAATAATAAAGACTTCTGTTGGAAAACATTCACAATAACAATGTACGGAATGTACCGCATTTTAAGCCCCCCAGTCACGGTCGGGGCTAACTGCTAACTTGTAGTATCAATCTTAATATGAATTTGCATTTTTTTTGCTGATCATTGACCTTACGGCTATCGCACTTTTTAAGGTTCCGTGCTGTGTCCATGACCATTATATTAAATTAAAGTTACGGTGATTTATTCTTCGTAAATCTCGAAACATTCGCCAATTCGCTAAATATCATTGCCACTAGTCTTTTTTTTATTTATTTTTTTATTTATCATTTATACAAAAGAAAACAGGATTACTTAATAAATAGCAACCAAAAACCACTAAGGTTTAAACTTGTGCTATCATGGGTCTATCTCAATATCTAACTATACAATGAAGCATTTCATATGTACGCGTTATTGCCGATACAATTAATAATATCTTTATATAAATAGTTACAATCATTCCTACATAATACTTAAATAATATTGCTTAAGTTTACATTTGATATTTTTATGTGTAATACATTTGTTTATTTCTGAGGGTAGACTATTAATAAGTCTCGGTATAATATAACCGGTAGTTCGCTCGCCATACGTATTGTTCGGTAATCAGCCAATGAAACACTAAGGGCGAATCTCACCAATTAAACTGAACGCGATCATCGCATAAACCACATTTAAGAGCTGCCAGTATCATTATTTTCTGTGGAATATTGACACTGACGGCTCTTGAACGCAGTTTAAATGTGCTGAACGCCTTCAGTTTCATTGGTGAAATTGGCACTAAGTCAAATGAATGTTACGGACGAACTGAAAAATGCTTGGAAATTGTTGATTGTTGCTTATATTGAAACTTGAAAGTTCTTATACTTCCCAACTTTTTTCTTTCAAAGGTAAAATTACAATACCTAGGCGTAAGGAACCCTGCAGCAAAATGAACGTTACTGTTTTTAAACTTGTTTCGCGTGATATAACGGTCTACCATAACATACATTTATCAAAAAATAAACAATTTTACTGTGTTCATGCTGATTATAATGTCAAATGTCAAAATTAAAAACGTAGCTTACATTGACCTAAAGCAAGTCTGTCTCTTCAGCAAACACCAGACTGAAAACCTATCCTTCATCATCTAGCCCAGTCCTGTTTCGACGTCTGTTATAATTAGGCTCAACAACCCTAATAATAACAGACGTAGGAGCAGGGACATCGACGCGCAAACTGTAATCATGAACAGCACATGATTCTAGACCCCTGGCGTAATGATTAAGCCGGATAACAATAAAAAAAATAAAAAAACAGCTGTTACGTTAAAAAGGGCAATACCTACACTTGACTTAATGTATACCAAATGCAATCTAATAAATCCTCACCCACACCCTCCCGCACCCCCACATACGCACTCTCAGACATAAACACACGAAACACATCTACTTCCCTACTTGAGCTCGCACTACAAATGTCTACTAACAATATTAACACTACACCAAACCATACTATTTTATATTTTTAACTTTTTTTTAATTTTTTATTCTTCATTTTTAAACACTTTATGTTGAGCTACAGACTCCAAAAGCTACCACAACCTCCTAACTCAAAATCATTAAATCACTTTTGGTTTTTATTATTATGAAATGTATCTAACTGCTAGAGGGTGGAGACCTGGTGACCTGAAACACAGGCCCTTAAAGCCTAGCTTAGGCACTAATCTTCCACAGTAAACTAAACCATATCATGTACAGTAAGTGTAACAATGTCTGTGATGTTTTATTGTGGTGACAAATAAATAGGTACTTATGAAAATGTATGGAATAACAATTTTTTTTTTTAACCGTCGAAAAATTTAATGCGCAGGGGGGGTTTGGAATCATGTACTGAATCCATGGTAACAGTTTGCGCGTTGATGTCCCTGCTACCTGCCACCTGACTTTTTTTTTATTGGTTGGGAAATTATCAAATAACTTCTCCCGCTCTGTACGGAGCGGAGCGGTTCCTTTAGTTGCCTGTGTGCCAAGGCCATGGTATCCCTTTCGGACAAACTCGTAACCCTGGCAGGCACCTGTCCTAATGGACCCCGTCAGTGCGTGCTGACATCTCTTTGAGGCGCGCGTGGAACACAACGCGCCGTCGACCCGGGCCTGGTCCTTACCGGACGGCAAACTGCCCATAGGTCGCCGTCCGCAAGCCCGCGCTTACACTGGCCGGGAATCGGCTACCGATTCCCACCGCCCAAGGCGTCGCCTGCGGCGACTAGGGGCGTGAGGGCGCACAGACTGCTGCTCCTTCACGCATTCCGCCTCCTCCTTCGCGAGCATTACTGCTTCGCAGAAGGTGGTAACTGCCTCCCCTGCACTCTCGCTCCAGAGAATGGCCTGGACCAGGGACGGACGCAAGGGATCGCCGCAGCGGAATTTGCCACCTGCCTGAAGTTTCATAAGTGCCCATGTCGGTTTATGTGAAATAAGCGGTTTATACGGCTTACTGTAAAGAAACCCTGCGCGTTCAAAGGGCCTTAGTTAGTAGTTTAATTTGCGTAAAAAGGTCAAATCAGTGTAGTTACGGTATCAGAGTTACAAATAAAAAATATTGGTTTATGGCAGATTATTCTCGAACGTAGACAAATTGCCCTTTATTTGGCGGCAAATACTGAGCAAAAACAAGTTTGGTAATCGGGCGTTTTTTTCAACTTTCAACGTCATCTGGGTGATGTTATGCTGATAATATAATTATTTAAACAATAGCTTTTGATTCCGTCACCGTACCCTATCTACTTCAAATACCACTGCGTAAAATGGGTGAATTGACCCTTACAATAACTTCGGGGATCAAGCAACATCAGTATGATGTAACTCATTCATAGGTTAGTACTACATAACCAGAGATCGGAACAGGTACCTAGAGTTAATTTACCTAAACTTCGAGGAAGGAAGTAACATAAAGTGGATAATACATCTTCTAAAATCCCGGAATAATTATAATGACGATTAAATCCCGGGATTTAAAAACCCTACATTATTTAATGGACATTATTTCTAGTTTCAAATTATAGATTTCAAAAATCATATAACCTTTTTTAGGGTTCTGTACTAATACTATTAAATTAAAGAGCTTTTTAGCAATTTTAGTATGTAGCTCTTATAAAAAATGTTGTATTATGATTCTTCGAATCAATAATTTGTACTATAACTAATAAATAGAGTCCAATAAATAATTCGTGGTTTTTAAATCCCAGGATTTAAACGTCATTATAAATTCAGGGATTTTAGAGGAGGTATTATCCACTCTGTTACATCCTCTCTCGAAGTTTAGGTAAATTAACTGCGCGCCTCAACAACGACGGTCGTAGCAGGGGTCTACGAGTATAATGAGTGGGTAATAGGGTACTAGATACCAATAACTTTGCACATCACTTGTTGTAATAGCGCACATATCAACGATACGTAGTACCTACCTGCAACATATAGAAGTCTTTATCTAAATAAAATAATGTATCGTAAGCTTTTCCCATAGACCGCTACGGAAACCTGGAAAATTTCGGCGTAGCGGTTTGCAAGAGCTTGTTCGTCACAGTATTTAGACAGATTATTGATTAGTTATAGACCAAGTTAATTATACAATTTTAAGAAAGTAAAAGATGTATGGTGGTGCTGTTTTTTCTATAGGTTGCGTATTCCAAGTTAAGTGCATATAATTGTGGTCGCTTAGATGAAAATCGGTCAAGAACGAGTCGCACTCGCGCACCGAGGGTTCCGTTCCATCAAAAATCATAAAAAAAACATTAGTTCCACTATCGGTCAAGAGATGGCGCTGACCTAAAATAGCAATATTAGAAAAAGTGTGATATTTAGAGACATCGTTTTATTTTTCCTGTAATCTTTACACAAACTTCTATCATATAGAATAATTTCAATTTTTTCTTTACGAAAACTTCGGTAAAAAAGTTGAAAACTATGCGGCCTAAAAAAAAAGAAAAATGTTTGATAATGTAAAAATTGTGCTCTTTCATATGATACCCCACGTGCCCTAGTAGCCCCACTTCGAATTTTTAAGACCCGCGTTCAATCCCAGTTGGAACAAAAAAATCTTTCTTATTTGCAAAATAGTTGGGCAAACGTCATCTAAAACAATTCCAAATTTCAAGTTGGTACTCCAGGTGGTTGTTCCAGCTGTGATAGATCCTGCCAGGGTTGCGGGTTTGTCCGAAAGAGATACCGTGGCCCTGAAACACAGGCAACTGAAGGAACACGGGTGGATTTCGAGGTCAGTAAAAGTCTGACACGCGCTCCCGCTCCGCCCAGAGCGGGAGAAGTTATTTGATAAAAAAAAGCTGTAACAGACGGACAGACAGACTAAGTCGCACCATAAGGTCCGTTTTACCATTTTGGTACGGAACCCTAATAAAAGGAGTATGATGTACTAACATCAGGCAATGCCGTGCGGTGTTGTCCGTGCCTCGCTGTCTCTGACATCAGGATCTTCTGCCGCTTCTCCTCCATGAGCCGTTCGCGGTGCTTGTGGATGTAGTCGTACACATTGGGTAGGCCCATGATCACACACGCCGACAGTGCTGACCGGTAGATGTTCATATCTGTTGCCTCGTACCTGCGGAAGCGATCGATTAGTGGCAATTTTAAAACGTTTGTACAGTGTCTTAGAATAAACTAATTATTGCAGATAAATAAAAAAAATACAAATATATTTATATATATATACACGTTAAATTACAAAATAAAAAAACTGAAGAAATGGGAAAATTACTTTTTGAAAATAACATTATTCAAATGCCGTCCTTCGCGGCTCTGGCAGTCTTCAAAGTGATATCTAACATTCATAAAAAACGCCTCAGAATTTGAGTAGGAATGTTGTTTATTTCTTGTCTAATGTTTTCCTTCAATTCAGATATGATTGATGGATTACTGTTGCACAATCGACTCTTCAGATAACTCCAGAGGAATAAATCCGGAGGTGTAAGGTCTGGGCTCCTAATTTATTGCTTGAAGTCTGCCCAATATCATGGAAACGATATTTTTATTGAAATTTACGACGCGGTGGACTTATGTTTTCAAAAAACGCGATTACACAAAAAGCACGTTGCTCCCCCATGAAACGCGACACGGCGACTGACTGAATTTCCTCAAAATGCCGTTTCACTTGTCATTCCCTCCGCACCCCGCGTTCCGCGCATTTTGTTCTTAGAACACATTCTAATAAAAGTAGTAAGTTTATTCAGAGACACCCAGTAGGTATATACAAGTAGGTACAACTGTAGACAATTTCCTACGTCCGCATCTAGAAATAAGTAGGTTACAGTCGAAAATCAGCAATCACCCTGAACAACAGAAACCTTTTTAGTAAAACTCATACCTAATGTGTTGCTACTTTCTTGTCGGTATTAGGTAAGTAATAGGGTTAACTACTTAAATAGGTATCCCTAAAACATAATATTCCAGCGAGATGTAATATTATGTTCTTAAGAAGGGACCGGACTACCAACAGGACTATCGACTGACACGTATCCGGTCAAGTCTCCTCAGCAATATATCGAACATCATCAACACATTGTTCATTTTGTATCCGGTATTGCCCATCTTTTAGTACCTGAGGCTGGGTTCACACGGCAATACACCGCACGGTTTTTTTACAATATCCGATTTAAACCGTTTCAACAGCGGGCTCTTTACACGATAAATTTTTCTACATAATTATGGCAAAGCGTCGTCGTGTGAAAGAGATCGTGTACCAAATAATATGCGCTACTGCAGACCGATAATTCGTTTAAAGTTAATTCGGTTTGTTTGACAAGTCTGGTCGGTATTCGATAACCGTATTTAGCTATTATATTCGTTTTTTTGCAGTACAAACGACATGTGAACGGGACTATACCCATGTATGCGCCACTTCTTATTCGGTAACATTTATCCCGCAAAAGGAAAAGTAGTACAATGCCGTATGAACCTTGCCTTAGGCTGTTTGATAACGTGAAGAAGGTTTTTGTATAGGTACCTACTTATCTTATACTTTACCCCCGAAAATGTAAAACTTTCCAACTGGCGACGAAGACACAACTAACAGACTTGATTCTTTGTTTATTATTTAAGAGTTTAATGTCCGTGACTTTGACGCAGTAGGTTTAATAACATCAATTCGATACACTGTTTTTGCAAATAACACAGACTTAATTTCTTCATAACAATGGTAGGTACATGATTATGGAAAGGAGTATTGCATCCACATGATATAAAACGTGCTAAGATAGATAATAATGCACTTTGTTTGTAGAACGAATTTAATGAACTGTTACTTTTATCGTAGCACTAGCTTCTGCCCGCGACTTCGTCCGCGTCAAATTGCTTGTACCCCCGGCCCACCCCGTCGCATCGCATTGTTATATAGCCTATAACCTTCCTCGATAAATGGACTATCCAACACAAAAATATTTTTTCAATTCCAACCAGTAGTTCCTAGTATTAGCGCGTTCAAACAAACAAACAAACTCTTCAGCTTTATAATATCAGTATAGATACGTTCAGCAATAATTACATATATATGTAACTCTGTAGTTCAGATAAAGTCTGCATGAACTTGAGATATTTGGTGCACCTGTCCGTCCTAAGAATCGTTTGAGACCATAATTATATTTGACGAGTTGCGTTCCATCCTATTATACCCTACCTTCTATGGTACTATGCTTATGTATGAACTTGTATATAGAAATTCAAATCTCACTACATACATTATAATAGACTCTCCGTCCCCCAAGCTTGTCGTCCGATATACCAAAATCGCCAACGTGCTACGAATACTAATATTGCCGGATACAGAATTCATAAAATTTTCATATAATACAGCACCCGAACAGAAAAACATGTACACGCAGTCATCACGATGTATTATATACAGATAACCTACATAATGATCCCTCATTAATGTGATGATGAATGTGAAGAACTGTTTCATCAGACATTAATATTTGTGTCTTCTCAGCGTGTTTTATTTCAGTTCTCGAAAATATTTGAGTGCTCTAATATACGTGAATGATCATAGTATTTATTACAAGCTTGATAACAATCATCTGTTCCAATATAAGCCAAAAAACAACCGACTTCCAAAAAACACTACAACGTAAAAAATAACTTTAATTTCGGAAGCCGATAGCAAAAACGAAAATACAAAACCAAAAACCAACTTCCGAACTTAAAATTGACATTGTAGTGTTCTTTGAAAGTCGGTTGTTTTTTTTTTTATATACACTCACCTTCCTAATTGTGCGGTTGTTGTGGTATGGCACCTTTTTAGCCTTTGAAAATCAATAGGAAAATCGAACTTGCTCTTGTTATAATAATATACGAAACACTAGCTGACCCGACAGACTTCGTTCTGTCAAAAGCTATAGTATAAACTCCACTACTCTACTCTACCCTACCTACCCTACCCTACCCTACCTACCTACCTACCCTACCCTACCCTACCCTACCCTACCCTACCCTATCTACCTACCTACCTACCCTACCCTACCCTAATTTTTGGTAAAACACATAAAAAAATAAAAAATAAAAGTTGCTATAAACCTCACGGAGCCCGAGACCTTTCCAACGAATGCAAAACCGTGGAAATCGGTTCGTGCGTTCTGGAGTTATAGCGTCAGGAAGGAAAACCCGACTTATTTTTATATAGTAGATTACAGATAGAATAAAGATAAAACTGACAAACAAGTTGGAATGCGTCTATGCGTATGCGTCTATTTCTCATAAACCACTTATTTATGCATATTTTATATCCGTAAACATTTAGCTGTACTAACCAAAAGCCATAATAATATGATAAGGCTATGAAAGTAGGAGAAATTTCTGGAACAATCAGGTTTACTGCAAACTGTCTGTACGACTGAGTTTATTATCTCAACACATACGCAACTCCAAGTTATAAATAGAGACTAATTAATAGATAGCAACAGAACACATAACAGGCCTATAGGTAGGTACCAATTAGGTAGATTATTACAACTCTCAATATATGCAACTTTGTAATCAGCCCCCCTGCTAACTACTTATTCAACAATAAACATGTCACATTTGATCCAATCAATAGGGAATAATCTAGACAAGCCCCTTAAGACTCGCGCAGACTGGCGCGAAATCGCGGGCGCGACAAGGGTCGCGAGCCTTTAGCCTTCGAGAAAGATAACCGGCTGATTACTCTTATCAGATGCTCAAGCCACGTGCGTTTAGTCACGATAATATTATACTTAATCGAAGTTATATAAACTGTTGTGAATAACGTGATTAAAAGCCACTTAGTTTCTTACTTATATACTTAATGCTGACTTCAGATCTGCTCACGCGATCATGAGAAAAATATTTCTCGCTAAAGACATGGGGTGGATTACGCCGAAAAGAAGCTTTACGTAAGAAGTAAATATATAATAATGTGTAATGTCTGTTTATAATATAGCACTTATGTAGCATATCGCAGAGTGTCATGTAGCATGCTTGTTTTCACATAATAAAGAAACAAGCCCACCGCCAAATAAGCAACGATTACGAAATTACCCGCGGGTCCTTAACCTCTGGATTTCGGTCTTCCATCGCTTTTCATCAGACAAGATCGAGGTGATCAAAAGCAGACCCATTTCCGAAAAAAGAAATAAGGGCATTCTTCCTCCTTATGTACCTATTGGTATTGGTACTAAAACTCACCATTCATTGGTCCTCTCATCGTAACACTCCACGTGGTATATGGTGGTAACTCCGTTGAAGCCTCCGATCGCGAAGATCATGTCGTCAATGACCTCTATGGCGAAGTTGCTTCGAGGGTTATACATGTCAGGGACAGGGGCCCAGGTGTTGGCGCCGGGATCGTACACCTCGCCGCTACACATTCGGGAAATGCCGTTAAAACCGCCGATCACGTAGATCTAGGATAGAAAAATGAAGTATGACAAAAACAGTTCTTGAATGTGATTTTTTGTAGGATTGGTAGGGAATGGAAAGAAAGGAAAATAAAAAATAATATTTATTTGGCAAAAAATTATGAAATCATCAATGTTTTAACAGCCACTGTGTGGTGTGGTGGAATGGATGCTATACCGGTTCTAGTAGATATATATTGGTAACTGGTAGATAGAATTTTGCAGTCTTAACAATTAGTGTCATCATAAGGCTTGGTATTTGGAAAATAAATAAGCAATTAGTAGCACTGCAGTACTGATTGCACTATATAGTATTTATTGGTTATTATTTTATGATAATAATGCAATTACATAATTATAATAATTCTTGTGATTACTTATTATCAATCAAGTTTCTTGCGGCGTAGAAACTTGGCACATATAGAACGTTTAGAATAAATCTAGTTAAAACCAGTTTAGTGCTTTCTTTATGCCCCAAACTGGTATTCACAAGGATTATTTATTTATTTATTTATAGGAGAACCAACAACTATAACAGATGGATAACAATTGTATATGAAACAGAGCCAATTAAAGGTTCTCACGGGTAAAAACAGAAAAAGCAGAAGCAATCTTAGGATCACTAACAAGCACGATAGAAAAGATTATAAATATATTTAAGGTAAAATATGCACTATGCACTTCTAAAGAAGTCAGCGTTCAGCTGGATGCGTGCAGAATAGATTTTGGTGTTAAATGAGAACTCTTTACAAAGAATATTAAAGTCCTTACTCGCTCGCACCATGTATGAGTTTGATGAAGATATTGATAATGGTTTTTTCTTAATATCTAATACTACGGCGCAATATTATGACCTACGCTGATCCTGAAATGATAACGTTTGCCATTTTAACTTAATAGCTTGAACATGTAATACTTAATATTGTAATTTGTTTATTAATATTCTATGTGACTGTGCGCGTAGGGGCTTTTGTTATATAAATAGCTACCAAGATTTAATCCCTATCACAGTATTAATAACCTACCTTTTTTCAGGACTGTCATGCTCAAAGATAATCACGGAGACGTAACCCAAAATGATTTCAGCATAGGTACTAAATCCGCCAGATATTGGAAGATGAATGATGTTTACGCTATTTTCGAAAAGACTAAATACTACAGGCTATGGATACACAGCAAAAATGCCCAAATCTAGCAATATGGTCCAAAGTGCTGTTATTAAAGAACAATACGAAGCAAGAACAATAAGATTACAAGCAATAATACCTAAATACCTTGTTGTGGTATGCGATACAAGAGACGCCGGACCGGCGCGAGCGCATGGGCGCCAGGTTCGTCCATTGGTTGGTGTCAGGATCATACACCTCCACGCTGTTCATGCACTCCTGCCCGTTGAACCCACCCGTTATGTAAATCTTATCTTAAACAACGAAGTTCAAATTAATGAAGACCAATCTATACTTCTATACTAATATTATAAAGAGGAAAGATTTGTTTGTTTGTATCGAATAAGTTCCAAAACTACTGGACCGATTTTAACCATTTTTTCACCAATAGAAAGCTAAATTATCAGGAAGTAACATAGGATATAATTTATTTTCAAAAAAATAGAGATCCTTAAGAAAATTGCAATTATTTAACCCAAAGTAGCAAAATTCACGCATTTTTTGCGCATCATTGCGCAATCTATGCGCCCGACGAGGAACACCGAAAATCAGTCTCTGAAGACCATCAGACACTGGATATCCGATAAGACAATTTCAAACCAGGGTTCTTCAAGGGACTTAATGACTAAGTAAGGTTTGTCTGTTTGGTTTGGTTTGTGTAAAGTTTGTCTCTGCATGTGATAATTTTACTTAATATGTAATGTTCAACACAATGTTAATTGTTAATGAATAAATAAATGAAATGAAGGACTTCTAAACGATTTTGACTTATAATTCAGCTAGATTGTCAAGTTCAAGGATTCTTTTTGATCACAGTATCTGTATGATTAGCATTGACCTCTTTCTCGGCCAGGTAGATTCAAAACATAAAGAAGGAAGACTGCACTCACTGTCTAACGCAGCTGCGCTCGCGTCGGATCGTTGCGCGTTCATGGGCGCGACCAGCGACCACTGGTTGGTGCGGTGGTGGAACCTCTCTGCCGTGTTCTGTCGGTGATGGCCGTCGTATCCGCCCATCGCATATATCGTCTCCCCTAGCACTGCCACTGACACGTAGCAACGGCGAGCGTTCATTGGTGCTACCTGTAAGGAGAAAAATATATACAACGGACACAAAGTTTATTTTGTATCTCGCGTAATCTAGTGGCATGGCAGCAGGATTTTATGAATTTATTGACACAATCTGCTTGTTCATTTTTGTGTGGAATTTAAGCAATTTTAGCCAAGGCACAGTTGCCTATTGATTTTGATTTATATTCAGCTCGTGTTTTTAAATCGAGAAGATTTTTTTTACAGTATTTAGGTATTTTGTAGCTCGTTTTATCAACTTGATAACTAATATTAATAAACATTATCAGATCACAGACCTCCACAACTGACGGTCATAGCGGACAATGAAGTAGTAGTTGAGCTCATTGTGAAAGCTTTCGCGCAGGTTTGAAGGGTATATGAGTGGCCGCGTGCATATGAGACACTTCAGCTTTAACTCTGAGATTTCTGATATTGAAGATGGTGAACATTAACCATCAGGTGGGCTACTGGCTCGTTTTCATTAGTCGATAACTCGTTCGATAAAAAGCGTGCGGAGATTCTTACCCAATGAAAATGAGGCTTGAAAGTAACTGCCAAACGTGTGTTGCAAGTTCTCCATAAACAGCAGTCATTCCCTATCGACTAATGAAAACGGTTCTCTGAAGACGGGCCCTATGGCATGCTTTACAGAATCTCCAGCACCCCGCATACAAGCCCTATTGACCAATGAAAATGAGCCTTGCTGCTGGATAACCACGCAATTTCATAAAAAAAAAAACAACAGCCAATTAAGTGTTACCTCTCGCCAAGACTTGGTAACTGCATCGAAACAGCGACAGGAGTTGAAATAGTCCATGCCGTCGAAGCCACCGATGACGTAGATGCAGTAGCCCAGGACAGCTGTGCCGTGATACGCTCGAGGACCTGCAGGGTCTACTTCCTCAACCTGAGGAATACAATTACTTAGCTATAGAAAACTTGTTACTGTGACCTATCGTATCTTTTGAATAGTATAAAGCTGTTTGTGCTTTGTATCTGGGATGGTTCACATCAGCTATCTGTCAGTGAAAGTCCCGTCAAAATCGTTCCAGCCGTTTCGGAGATTACCCGGAACAAATAGACAGTACGACGGACAACAATTAAAATACATGTTTTTTTTTGTGTTATAGGTAAGTACCGTATATACTTTATAAAAATTAAGTAAAAATCTGTTATTTTGACATTACAAACAAACACTTCAATTTTATTTACTTATATAGATGTCCTAAGGCAGCGCCGTAGTGATGACCACAGTCGTCAGTGTCAGTGACACATCGTCACATGGGCGTAAGGTGAAAAATTTATTCCCTGTTGTTCATTACTTTTCTGATATACAATAGTTCTTGTAGTAGCGAAAAAGCGAAGCGACATATTTTGACTAAGGTGTAGAGTTTGTGAAGTTAGGGCTTGTAGAGTTAGGGCCTGTAGAGATATAAGCTTGATTCTACATGAGATCTGATAACTTTTTGTCAGTGTGAGCCATATACATATATGGTCTTGGCAACATTTTACATGAAAATGTTTTTGGTAGGATTTCACTTCTTTTTGTAAGTTGCTTATGAAAATATTTTTTTATTATGTTCATTTTTTCTTTCTTTATTTGGGGTGTATTTCTTACGCATCAGAGGTGTTTTTTATAGCCTTTTTTTTGCTATTATCTTTTTTCTTTGTTGGTTTATTGTTTATAATAAGCGATAGATCAGGGTGATACTTGGCTCTTAGGTGATTATATTCGACTATAGCTGACTGTTGTGCTTTAATACTACTAAAGTCAATATATAAGGTGTACACCTTGCAAATTAGTTACTCTAGAGAGTGCTACATAAGCTTGCCCACAAGAGAACGTAGATGACCCAATATCAATGAGAGCATTATTCAAACTTAGTCCTTGAGTTTTATGTATGGTGATAGCTTACGCGACACAGATTGGAAACTGTTCACGGTAAATGAATGCTCTATTGATAATTTAAAATTTTGATTTTACAGGTGCTAATCCGTGTCTAAGACTGTTATTCAAAATTATAACAACTCTTTTTGCGTTATTCTTGTCGTTCATATCCCATTCTACTTTGTCAACAATGCCTATAGCACCATTGACAAGATACAAAGAAACGTCTATATTTCGTTTAAGCATTACTTTCACTCCTTTTTTAATAACAACCCATACAAACTTCCATCCCCAATTTAAAGATAGGGTGATTTACAAAAAATCCTGAAACACGTATTTTATTATTTTTAACAACGAGTCCTTCATCAATTTTCATACCTCTAGCATCAAATTTTGCTGAAGTCTCATACAAACTTTCATCCCCTAGTTTCAGAGGTTGGGGGGTAAAAGTTTGAGATTTTTTTTTGTTGTTTGTGTACTAGCTTACATACCAAATTTCAGCTTTCTAGGACTTCAGGAAGTACCCTAAGAATTTTGATGATCATCTGCAGTGAGTGAGTGAGTCAGTGACGAAATCGGGGTTTTTTAGATAACAATAAAATCTTAACCATAAAAGCTATGCAATTGAAACTTTAATTTGTTTAATAAGTCTACTATTGACATCATATCCCGAGAAAATTTGTGTAACTGGTATAATCCAAACCCAAGTTATGAGGGTTAAAAAAAACGACGAAGTGCTTCGAGAAAAGGTAGGTAGTGCCCTTGCGCTTCGCTTGGATCGTCTTGGCGGGGGCATTATTGTGCCCCCAGATTCGTTACTTTCCGATTCACTTTGCCGTTGTTTTACAATGAACATCAAAATCACGTAGGCTATGGTACCTTAATCCAGCGATCCGCTCTTGTGTCATAGGTTTCGATAAAAGCTGTTGGTGAGCCACCGCTCCATCCTCCAATTGCGAATAGAACCTGGATTAACAAACGGTAAAAGTAGGTTCAAACAAAGCCCTAAAGGACACAGAAGGAACATCTTTTGTGAAAATTTCTTTAAGCACGAAAATGATAGGAAGAATGGGAAGTGTAAATAAAATTATCATGAATAATTATTTGACAAAGATTTATAAAATTGTATTGCAGTTAGTCCCAATAAACGGAACCGATGACTTGGTGAAGGTCGAGGGAATGCGCTGGATGCCGGAGGATCAGAACCTGTCGTTAAATGCTAATGATGATAATGAAATAGTTATAAAATGAAAAAGGAAGACCATCATTACTTCGTGTGGGACTCTGGGCCGGGCAATCTCCGGCGTAGCGACTTCACCGTCTCTCTGAGCAATCATCTCCAAGTCGTACAGAAACTTCAAGGTTTCAATAATAATGGGTCGTGAACCTTCGTTGCCGGTTACGTACGGATGGTCTTTAACGTTTTCTAAGAAAAACTGAAACAAAATGCACGTTAATCATTTTCCTGCAACGAAGATGAGTGAAAATAATGTAACGCTCACAAAAGCATCTGGAATCACAAAGGGATAATCGAATTCTGCTTCCGAGCATCGCTTGTTCATACTCCTAATTTCACCATACCCGCTATGATCGATAATATGTAAAGATTTGTCTAGGAACAAATATTTACTTGTGTGTCCAGTAGTCCGAGTCGTATACTGCCCATCAGTTTGACGGTGTGCTGCCAGCGGCTGTCCGGGTCAAAGTTGACCCAGCGCAGCACCGCTTCCCAGACCACTTCCTCACTCTTCACGTTCAGTTCGTCTTCCAGTATAATAGAGTTGAGTTCTTCGAGAGGCAAATGGAGAAATTCATCGCTTTGGGTTGCTACGGTCACGAAATAGCGCAGAAGGTAACGCCTACCGTCTGCCTCGAGTTTGTAACAAAACACGCGTCTGAAACAACGCCACCTAGTGTTAGTTAGCTTACTTTAGAAAAGCAAACAAGAGCAACCAAAGTTATAAAAAGTATTAAGTGCAGCATAGAAGATAAATCAGCCTACCAAAACCATCTAGGCAGAATTTACGAGCTCGTGATCGAGTGTTATTTATTATGGGTCTACTACTTTTGGTGACTTTATAAAGTCTAGGTACAGTAAGCCAGCACTTTTGTAAGTCTACCAGTTGAACAATCCCAATAAAGATGGTGATTATCTGGCAGTGGGAGACGGTAGTACTATATATCAGCCTATAATTTTCTCATTGCTGGGAAAGATAGAGGGAGCAAGCCGTAATCACGGGCCGCGTACAGGTTGATGAATGTCACATATCTTGATTTTTTTGTTCCAGGCCACGCTAGTTTCCATAGTTCCTATGGAAACCAGCATGCCCTGGAACAATAAATTAAATTCTATGCTATGTCGTGTTTATACCACACTGAAAACAAATACCGTCTAACAAAATCCCACTAACCTCGCAAACATCATAATACCGAGAGAGTTCTTCGGATTAAGAGAGGCTCTGAGATGGTCGCAGCAAAGCTGCAGCACGCCGAGGAAGGCAAGGTAGTCGGCAGTCATCAGTAGCTCATGAACATTCGTGTCGGTGACATCGATGCGGCGCAGGTACGCATACTCGATCAGCAGCAACAGGATCTCCGAGCGCACGCCCGATATTAGCACGTCGCTTTGTTCGCGAGAGTGCAGTGTTGTTGTAAATAGTGCCCTGTTGAGTGTTTAACATAATTGAGTTTTCACTGGCAGATACAGCAGTTTTATTAAACTATAGACAATATAGAAAAAAATCGGCTCATTCAGCGCTACCACTTGTTCGTATAGTGCTAGGGAAATGCATACAAGTAAGTTGTTTACAGTAGCACAAAGATCTCATCTTATCTGTGACAACACCAAACCCTTTCTTCTTCATCCTAGTAGGATGGAGGATAAAGAGGATAATGCTATCCTCCAACTAATCAAGATACCTCCTCGATCGTTCTTCAGTCGTTTGCGCAATTCACAACATCGTGAATCGTAATGTGTCCGATTAAACTTTTTGACGAGCTTTGTCCTATTTCCGCCCAAGGGTGGATCTAGGGGTAAGGGCACAGGGGTTCGTGTCCCCCCCAATGGATTAAGTGAAATAAAAACCTGGGAGATGAATACGATAACGCTTTAATAACATTATCGTGCACGTTTCCTGTGACAACCAGCACAGTCGAGCGATCTTTCTCCACCTTACGCGGTTGAAGACATAACTCTTCGCAGCAGTATGAAAAAACAGTTCGATCGTCTGAATGGACTGTCCTTAATGCATATCCATCAAGACATTGCTTCAATGGCGAACGCTGAAGAATTACTTACTGGATATCTTCAGCAGCAGTGGCGTAGCTACTAAGGTGCAAAGTGGTGCGGCCAGTTCATGGTCGGGCCCAGAGGTCTGCTAAGCCAACAAGCACCGGCCTGGAGCCTCAGTTGGAGAGGATTTCAGGATAACATATAAAGCTAAAAAGTAAGCGCGGTATATGGGGCTCGCGCCTCTAAAGCTTATGCAGCTTCCCTTAACTCCTAAAAAAAATACCAAACAAATCCGTGGTGCGGTGCTAAAATTACTAAGCTCGCTTCGCTCGCTCTTGCAGCGTAGGTTCTCTTAAACAATATCGACTAAGTAAATCTTATTTCTGTATGTATGGTCAAAAGAAAATCTATCCTATCCGTCTGGCCCATGTGCCCCAACCAGAAATAAATCCTGGATACGCCCTAGCTTCTGCCGAGAGAGTTTTAATCGTTTTGTTAATTTAGTACTAGCTACTAATAAAGAGCAAAGATCGTACAGGAAGTATGGGCTGCAGGCGGAGAGTATGGCACGGTGCACGGGAAAGGCGATGCCGTCATCCGCGCGCACTATCGCGTCGCAGAGCAGCCGGCACTCGCGGAGTCGGTGCAGCGCCTGCATCGCCGCCACCGACATGCACCGTCCAGTCTCGCGACCCGCCGTCTGGTACCACAACCGAAACCAAATGACTAACACAAGATTAAATGAAATGGAAAATCGATGTAAATCCGTGAAAGCTTATGGATAGTTTCCAGAGTTCTTACTTTTTTCAGTTTTGGCTATTCTATAGTAAACTCTGGAAATACAGAAACGATGGCTGCGCTTGTACTGATAGAAAGCTTGACCATTCTCGAGTGACATCATCATCATTATCTTTTTAGCCCAGAATCACCCACTGCTGGGTTTAGGCCTCCCTTTTTGTCTGCCATACTTCCCAGTTCCGTGCGTCCCTCATCCAGGTGTTTCCTGCAACTTTGACGGTATCATCAAACCAACGCGCTTTTGCGTGAGTGACAAAGGATACTTTTTATGCCAGAAAAATTCACAGTGTCTCCATACGGGTGACATCGTGGGGCACAGGTATGTATGTACCTATATGCTTAACAATAAAAATATATATAAAATTTTAAATCCCAAGAAGATTATATTCTTTTGATTAAGTACGAGAGCGAAATGCCGTGTGTTTATTAATGTTATTTTGCGCATGGCTAACGATCTTTTAAAGCATGCATTTTAGATGTTTAGAGTTTCAAGAATTTAAGAATATTCATTGTACTTATGCGCATGTAAAGGGACGCTATGTTTACCGGGTGCGGAAAAGATCATCTCTTAATCCTTCCCGCTAATTCTTGTGATTGCCGCGCTCACGGTAGCATACGAGGGGCGCTGCATCTTCGCCTCTACTACATCAGTACTTACTGTGTTATTCGGGTCGTTTTCCATTTCAGAGTGACTTTAACGTAAAGTCATCATTATTAAATTGTCACGCATTAAAAAAATCTTATCTGTAAAATGGACGTGTCGACACAATCGAGATTTGGCTCAATAAATTTATAAAAATAACCGTAAAAAATTACTCAAAATAGCAGAATCAAGTCATTTGATAAAACATTTTAGGTTAGCAAAAAAATGATATAAGAATGACAATCATGTCACACCTTTTTTTTCCAGATGACATTACTGGACAATAGTATTTTCATTTTCAGCGGTTGTCTTGCTGAAATCAAAAACGTTTATAATGATACTTTTTCAGCAGATAACGGCGTCCGTGGTGTTCATACATGAAGGTCTAGAGTGTGAGGTTATACCTCAAAATTGTTACTTTTTAGCCAGAGTTAATAAAAAAAATAATACAAGTGTTATATTTTGTTTTTATTAAGAAAGTAATTCTCCCACAATGCTGCCACATTCGTAACCTCACACACCTTCACACGACATAACATTAGCAGAATATTTAAATTTATTTAACTAAATTAACATAACTTCTACTTTATATTCCTAATTTAAAAATACAAAAAATATTTACAAAATATTCGTTTGCGCAATACAGAACTCAATTGAACACATTCACACACTAAACGACTTTACATTATCAATACTTATTTCACTATCGTAATGAGGTTCAGTTGAGAGGTGTGGTGGTTTCCTTCGCATGGATGCCATCAGCTCTGAGTCGCGATAACAGTGACTTGTATACTACAGGAGCGAATGGCAGAACTACACCGCGCTCTTGGATTTCACCTGAAAATAAATGAAAATGTTTTTAACTGGCTCTACAGAAACCATTGAGTTAGTAAGTACTTTACAGAAACCCGTGCAAGTTTGAAAAAGTTACACAGAATTGATTACTTGTGAGTCACGAGAGAAATTATACATTAAGTGAGCTAGAATGGCAAGAAGTAGAAATTATAATATCTTTATCTCAGATGTCGAATGATCTCTCGTTTGAGGAAATGTATGATTTGAATAAAACTCAGTTCCTAGATTCCGTACCAGTTTAAAACACTGCATTTGAGACTATAGATATCAAGGTCCTTACCATCTAGCACCATTTTAGCGGCGATGCCGGTGGGGAGACCTACGGTCCAGGCCATGGCAGTGTGTTTGGTGGAGTCTCCTCGCACGGTCATGGTCACTTCACGTCGCTCCCGTTTGCCGTCACTCCACGTTACGCCGAGCTCGTGGCGGAGTACCACGAGGTCTGCCTCGTCTTTTTCTGTAATGGATGATTAATGGGTATTTAAAATAAAAATTAACATTCTACAGACGACTCACATTAGACTCACGAAAACATACAACCTAAAGCTGCCTTTTTTGGGTACGAGCAGTGAAATTTCGATTGTAGAGGAATGAGGAACACGGTAGAAAGTTCCTAATCCTCCATTGAAAAGGGAAGATCCTCCGACCAGACGGGTGTTTAGACTGGGGGGCGACTGCCCGACAGTTGTGGTCGGGAAGTTGTATATATTCTAATCGCGCGGATAGCTTTGGGCGATGAAGGATATTACGTGACGTCATGTGATGCGTAGTTCGCATTTGAGGTTGTCGATTTTAATAAAAATATCGATTGTGTGCGATTCTATTTATAAAAAATGAAATAAAAAAGAAAGACAGTAGGTCCATTACTACACTGACAGTAATATCAAAACATCAACTTACGTAATTGTAACCGCTTGCTAAGATAATGGCTGACAGTGTCGAGAGGTGTCCCGCACTTGACGATCTCCACATCGTCCAGTAGTCCCAGGGACTCTAACGACTGCGCCCTTGAAGGACCGATGCGTTCTGATAACCTGGTCCTTAGGTTCTCGAAGAAGATCGATGAATCCATCAGTCCAAGGAGTTCACAGGCGAATTGTCGCTGCACATAAAATAGGCAAACATTAGCATACGTACAGTAAAATAAAAGATACATTTTACTACGAGCATAACAAAAACTAAGTAGTGTACCTATTGAAAAACTTTTTAACAAAAAAACAACCGACATCCATCCATTAAAAAATATTTATTTTTCACTTTTTAGTTATGGTAGCTATGGGCAGCTAGCCGTCCGGTAAGGACCAGGCTCGGGTCGACGGTGCGTTGTGTTCCACGCGTGCCTCAAAGAGATGTCAACACGCACTGACGGGGCCGATGCCTGCCAGGGTTGCGGGTTTGTCCGAAAGGGATACCGTGGCCCTGGCACACAGGCAACTGAAGGAACACGGGTGGGTTTTAGTCAGTAAAAGTCTGACACGCCCTCCCGTTCCGCCTAGAGCGGAAGAAGTTATTTGATAATTTCCCAGCCAAAAAAAAAATAATAGGTACCGAATTGAGAACCTCCTCCTTTTTGGAAAGTCTGTTAAAAAAGAGTAATAACGTGTACTGTAATCATACCCAAGTGATCTTAGGTCCATCAGGGTGCAAAGACGTATGAGGGTTGGGATCCACTAGACCAAACAACTGCATAGCTATCATGTTTTCCGCGAAACCTATTTGACAAAACAAAAAAAAATATCTTAATTAAATACAAAAATGCTCAGCCAACCATTTTACACGGTAAAACATACCTTTGTATCTAATAGTTCCTCTGAACATTGTGTGCGCGTCTTCAATTCCGTACAGTTTGGAGTACATGGTACTGTCTCGGTTGGGGAAGCCCTCAAACGCAAAGCCAGGCAGGAAGTTCAGGTCACGCGCTACAGACATCAGCTCTCCTCCGCTCAATACTTCTACGATCTGAGGAACAAATATGTAAATCACGTGTTCAATTTCCCTATTTCATCATTTAGATTCTAGGTATTTTCATCCATCTATTGCTCGACATACCTTATATGGGTTAGAGTTTCTCTACAACACGGGACAACACCCGAATACCAGCGTTGCGATATATATTTTTTTTTTAAATATCGCAGCATTATGCTGAGATGCCCACCTTTTTGGCCTCGCACAGGTCTTATTTTTTATTTTATTATTTACACACAGTTAAATACATAGAGATACAACATAATTATAATTTCAGTACAAAGGTACTGCTTACCTATTTTGTTTGAATTTTTATTGTTAGCTTTAAATGCTTCTTTTTTTTACTGTTTGTATTTCCTGTGCTTGTCCCAAATAAAATATTTTTCTTTTCTTTCTTTTTTCTTTCTAAATCTAGCTAAAGTATTTCGTTGCTAAGTTTATTTTTGAGGCTTACCTGTCCTTTACTCAGATACTTGGCAGCAGAAATGGTGTTGAGTAGCACTCCTCGAGGATTCCATGAGAACTTATACCTAAGAGCGTTGTCGCTGAACTCTGGTGCTGGTAAACCTATGGAAGGCACAACACTGTTTAGTTTATTATTAACCGACCTCAAAAAAGGAGGAGGTTCTATATTCGTCTCTATGTATTTTTTAATGTATGTGGATCGATTATGGAAATTCTTTTTTCGTCAGAGGAAACTTGCGCGGAACTTTGCTTGGGTAGTTTATGTAGAGTTAGATTCAATAATACGTATTTTTCCCACTCAGTCTATGCGGATGATGTTATTTTAGAGGTATGAGGAACAGGGTGTAAAGTTCACTCATACTCTATAGTAAAGGGAGGATCCTCTGACCAGACGGGTATTGTGTATGGTGGGCAACTGCCCAACAGTTGATGTCGGGATGTTGTATATATGCTAGTCGCGCGGTAAACTCTGATAGCGCAATGCAGGATTTGTGACGTCAGGTCTTTGATGCATAGTTCGCATGTGGCGTTGTTGATACCGCCACATAACAACAATAACTTCCTGTCACTGTTATTTATATAGCAGGTAGTGGTATTCGATTTTGTGTGGGGTAGGTACCACAAATAAAAGGATAAAATAAAAAACACCGACTTCCAAAATTAAAGTTATTTTTATATTAATTCACATATTTTGGAATTCTTTCCAATTCTAATGGTGAATGAAAAGTTAATAAATGGGTCATTACCTCCACAGTATGAAACGAATGAGTCGATTCTTCCTCCATGGTTCTGGATGTCGTGAATACATTCGAGTGCGAGCAAGTGGTCGATGCCAGGATCCAAACCAACCTCATTTAGGAACGTTATGCCAGCATCTTTGGCACTAAAAAAAGGATGGAAATGTTATATAGGTAAGACTATTTCAAGAATAGGAGGAACACACATTGAATTTCTGGATTCCTAGGTTACTATTATTTAATCACAGGGACAGACAAAAACGTATTACTGGAAAATTTATTTCACCACTTGTTCGCAAAAAAAAAAGAGCGTGAGGAAAGCGGGGCGAGTGCGCAGCGAGCTCGCCGCGAGTTCGCAACGTGTGCGCGGCGAACACGGTGCGGGTGTGCAGCGAGCTCGCCACGGGTGGGCAGCGAGTTCGCGGTGTACGATCCCAGTTTTGAACATTCAGTGCCAGTTGTACGTTCAGTGCCATTCATAAAATGGCTTCGACAGCGCCGTTCGCCGCGAGCTCGCTGCGCACCCGCGGCGTCTTCACGGTGTGTTCGCCACGCACACGTTGTGAACTCGTGGCGAGCTCGCTGCGTACTCGCCCCGCTTTCCACTCGCTCGCAACTCGCTAGTGTGATAAAGCCCTAAAGTTCAAAAACTGCTGATTCTCATACAAATTATTTTGAAAATAAGTATGACTTTTGAATTGATTCACATTTCAGAGTGTGGATACTTACGCTTGATGTAGCTCCTGAACTTCAGGCCTCACATAAGACGCTGTAACCATATGCGCTCCGGTACTAAGACAAGCCTTCGCCACATCACCGTGCAGGTCGTACGGCAACAGTGACACTACCACTCGAGCTCGAGAGGCTAATGTCTGAAGAGCTGACTTGTCTTTAGCGTCCAAGTACTCTGAAGATACTCCGTAGCGTTCCGCTAGTGCATCTGCTTCTTCTTTTACTGCTGATGCTGCAAATAATTTATATGGGTTTGGGTTAGCAACATGAATTATGTTATTAAAACATTTTCATTTATTTTTTCTTCTTCTTTTTAATGTTCCTCATTACTGACGATCGTGCCCGTTCTGAAGGGCCGACATTATCATCATCATCATCATTTCAGCCGATAGACGTCCACTCAGCTGCCACTGCTGAGTGGACGTCTATCGGCTGAACCGCCCCCTTTGGGGGAGGCCTCTGTCACAAACAGAAGCCTCCCCCAAAGGGGGGGGGGGGGTTGCCATAATCACCACGCTTGGCAGGCGGGTTGGAGATCGCAGTATGTTGTTAAAAATGCATAGAAAATGCTGCTGCCCATTCTCTAATAAGTCCCTTAGTCGCCTCTTACGACACCCACGGGAAGAAATAGGGTGGTGCTATTCTTTACGTCCGGCACCACACGGAACAATATTCGGACAATATTCCGACATTCTCGGCTTGTCTTATTCACGGGAATATTAGCCAGACACTAAGTCTTACCTAGTGCCAATAACTATTGAGACAAAAATAATCAGAAAAAGATCGAGGGAGATTTTATCTTTTATCAAAGTTCTACGAACCTACTGTGATAGCAATATTCTTATCTCTAGCCAAGTATTCCACTACAGGGGCTGACACCAGTCCACTGCCAAGGATCAGGATCGGAGTCTGTTGGTCATTGCCTTCCACCTTATGACGGGAACGACTGGAAAAATAAACCGTTAAAAGTTAAATGCAGATAAAAATATCTACAAATTCGTTTGATACTTGGAAGCACTGGAGAGGTCAATTTATCATTGATTATGATTTCTTATTTTTTGGCTGTGTGACTCCGGGGCTCGGAAGCTTGAGGAAATGATGATGACATCACTCGAACTAGCTGCTCGAAGGCTGCGGTAATGTCCATGTTCGGGGTCACCACTCACCAGTGTAGAAGTATGAGGAACAGGGTGTAAAGTTCACTCATACTCTAAAGTAAAGCTAGGATCCTCCGACCAGACGGGTGTTGTGTCTGGTGGGCAACTGCCCAACGGTTGATGTCGGGATGTTGTATATATACTATTCGCGCGGTAAACTCCTGATTGTGCGATGCAGGATTTGTGACGTCAGGTCTTTGATGCGTAGTTCGCATGTGGCGTTGTAGATGCCGCCACATTACTTAGGAATTAGAAGTATATTAATTTAAAAAAAAAAACTGTACATAAATAACAATTTATACCTACCTAATTAATTAATTATATAAAAATATAACATCCTTAACTAATAAATATAATATATATTTAACTATTCTTACTTTAATATAATTACTATTAACAAACTAAAATATGGCGTCGAAAAATACCTCCACATTGCTGTCCACTGGTAATATACCCAAGAGACTGGCGGCATTGCCACCTTGTATGGCAATGCTTAGCCTCTGGTATAAGCCAGCCCTTGGGTTACGGGAAGTCTCAACCAACCGTTTGAAGATTTCATTGATAGAGAGACCATGAGCACTCGGACCCCACGGCCCGAGCGTTTCAGGGTTTTAGGCGCGCTTGGATAGAATAAGATTATATTTTTTTAGCGAAACTAATGTCTTTCACTTACGTGTTAGCCATTCTGAGTTCGTTGATGTATTCGAATGGGGGTGTCAATCTGCCGTTGCTTGTTATGATAGCCTGAAAGATTAATCAACAATAAAGTTTCTAAGTAGGTCGAGTGAAATCCGTGTTGACGTAATGAATAAAGAAAGAAAAAAAATTGTATTTGGGACACGCACAGGACATACAAACAGTAAAAAATGAGTATTTAAAACTAAGAAAATATATATTTAAACCAAAAAACAAAAAAAATTAAAACTAAAAAAATATATATTTAAACCAAAAAACAAAAAAAAAACAATAAAAGACCTGTGCGAGGCCAAAAAGACTCGCTATCTCAGCATAATGCCGCAATATTTAAAAAATAAACATCGCAGCGCTGGTATTTTGATAGAATACAGGAACATGTTTGCACTATGAATAAGTACAGATTAACTTTAAAACTTAACTCTTGCTCTTTATTATTGCCTGGCTCGTTAATTTCAATTGCGTTATGATCACTTTCGCTAACAGCGCTCGTGTCTTTGACTTATCATTATTACCTACCTAGCCTATTGATAAAGGGGGCAACCAATCACGTTACTTCTGCGTATCATACTATAGATATATAATATTATACTTTTCTTTTACTCTTGCATGTGTAGGTCTAGATAATAGGTGGTATAGATCTATTATTAACTTACTCCTTGAACTACAGGCGAAAAATTGTGTTCATCCAGCGGTTTGGTAGCATCAGACTTCATAATGTCTTCTGAATACGGGTACAGCAAATCGCCGAAAAAGTCAGTGGACTCTCTCGGTAGCTGTGTTGGCATATTGTCTATGGAACACACTAGAACTCCTGGCCCTTTGAAACTGTAAACAAAATTCAATTCAAACTGCACGGTCCCGTATGGTCTAGTGGCTAGGATACCTGGCTTTCACCCAGGAGGCTCGGGTTCGATTCCCGGTACGGGAAAACATTTTTTTTTAAGATGGATTTATTTATCATCATGGATTTATTTATCTTAAATAAATATTAGCCAATATTAAAAAAAAAAACCTACATTGAGTTAAATATTGTAAGAACATGAAGTGTTCAGTTTCGTTGTATTTGTTTTAACAAGTCGTAGCGCAAATATATCGTAACCTTGGGATTACATAAGAGTATTTTACATCCAGCTAAATGTCGTACCTAGTACACACGGCTACGTACCAAGCTATATTTTTCCAGTAAAATAATAATAAAATAATAAAAGCTTATTACGGAACAATATCACAAGACTAAGTACAACAAGTAGAACGATGATAATATAGGCTGATCTCGCATTGTATAGGATTTCCATACAATGAGAGGTCAGCTTAAACTGGATGTGTATAACTTGATAATATGTAGCCGTGCGTACCCTAGGCAAAATAAATCTGAAACCAAGCAAATCTTTCCGTACAAGCTGATACGTAGTTAATACTGAAATTTTATCGTTATATAATAATTACAGAGTTTATTAAATGTTATCGTTATATAATAATTACCTTCATTCAATAATCTTTTGTTTGCTAAGTACGTCTGGTGTTTGTTATTGCCAGTTGTTTTTCGATTACCTATACTCTATTTACAAATAACGGCAAAATAACGACTGTTATTGTGTAATATTTTTGAAATTACTGCACTTTTGAGCTATTTTTTTAATGTAAATGGTAAATAGATTACAGTGCTTTGTATTTATCGTGAAATAACGGAGTTTATTAAACGTTTACATCGAAATAACGAAAGGGTGAGAACAGTTATTTGTCTAATGTTATAATAAATGGAGTATACATAATTTCTACTAAATCAAAATAAACAGCCAGTTGAAAGTGAAACAAATAAAAATAAACATTAAACCTTTTGGTGTCCTTGTTCCTATCAGCGTCGTAGAGACAGAAGGGTGTGTCAATAGTGGTGCACTCGTTCATGAATTCAATAGAACCGCCTGGATCCGCCGATATGTCGCAGATAGCCAACATTCTAGAAAGAAGTAAACCGTGAATGTTACACAGGTGTGAGTACTATGTACTATAGAGCTACCTATTATGTGTTAAATTTTTAGGAAAATCATATACTATGTTTGTAAATATGTGAGCATCATGTATCTATTACATTTATTAATTTGTCTGTCATTACTTCACTTTTCATTCTTTTTACCTATTTATTTTATTTATTAAAACTTTATGCACAAGTAAAAAAATACTGTACAAAGGCGGACTTAATGCCAAAGGCATTTTCTACCAGTCAACCATATACCTATTGTGGTATAATTTTTATTCTAGGTACATCTTCACCTATAATTATTAATTAATGTATACAAACTATTGTTAACGTTTTAAAAGAGTAAGTATGGAGTTTCTTGCCCATTCTTCTCCATACATAACCTTTTGGAAGAGGCAACTAGAATCAATTAACAATTTTTGTAATTTTTGACGTTCAATGTGCCTTTTACGTGCCTATCTATATATATAAAAATGAATCCCTATTTCCCTTGGTCACGGCATCACGCGTGAACGGCTGGACCGATTTCGCTAATTATTTTTTTGTTGTGTTTGTTATTGCCAGGAGAAGGTTCTTATGTAAGAAAAACTTAAGAAAGTTTAAAAAAAAAATTGTAAGAAAACGACCATATTTACATTTTTATTGTAATAATAAGTAGGTAACTCTATCTTCTAATGTAACTTTATGGCGTTTGACATAACGTGTCAGTCATCATTTGGTAGGTCTGAGAATAGATTTTATTAAAAAAAAAAAAAAAAAATTAAGCTTTTAGTTAGGTAGGGTAGGGTAGGTAGGGTTGGTAGGGTAGGGTAGGGTAGGTAGGTGGGTAGGGTAGGGTAGGGTAGGGTAGGGTAGAATAGGATAGGGTAGGGTAGGGTAGATAGGTAGGTAGGGTAGGGTAGGATAGGGTAAGGTAGGGTAGGGTAGGTAGGTAGTTTCCTTTGCGCGTAGACAAACTGCCACATTCAAATAGCTTTTGACAGAACGAAGTCTGTCGGGTCAGCTAGTTTGAAATAAATGATTTGACTTTGACTTATCGCGTTTCGGGGTTTCATAGTGTTCATGACAAGTGAAAATAATTGGAAGCAATCACTTCACACTTGACTTTTATACATAACCAAAATCTGAAAATCTGCGTCGGCTCGTAGCGTGGTCGTAGAGCGTAGCATGCTCGTAGAGCGTGGCATGCTCGTAGAGCGCGGCATGCTTGTAGCTCGTAGCATGCTCCTAGATCGTAGCCGAACCTCGTCCGTCACTGATATTTTAATGATTTTAATATTAGTTATGGTTCTTTACCTGTGAGGTAGCGCCGGTGCTCCAATACTCTTGGGCAACCACGGAGTATGTGAGGGGATTAACAAATGCTTCGCGTCTGGTATGGTCAGCAACTTGGGACTACCCACAGCCCAGTAGATGCAGTTTACCAGAACCGATGTGTATGGCGCTATCTGTCAGGAACAAATATTTTTAGATAAGCATATCGGTTATTTGAAGTCTACTTACAGATGAAAATGCTGGGTAGTAACTAATAAATATCTTCTAGACATACAAATAAATAAAATGTAAGTGTCTGTTTTTAATGTTAAAATAGCAACTTTTTTTTCTAAATGAATATGAAAGTATATACGGTACTTAAAACAATAAATATTTTTTTAATTTAAATTTTTTGTCTGTCCGTCTGTTTCTCCCGGTTAATCTCCGAAACGGCTGGACCGATTCTAACAGGACTTTCACTGGCAGATAGCTGATTTTATATTGAGTACTTAGGCTACTTTTATTTTAGAAAAAGCCACGCGTGTCAAATATAATCTTCCTCAAAACGGTAACGTAGGTATTTTATATATTTCTTTGTTTGGTTGACACGCATACACATTATAGTCACGCCATTTTCCATGGGGGGTCGATAAAAACTTGAAAACCTACTATTACCTAACTGGAACCTACAATTATCGTTTAGACCACGTTCATAACTTCATACATACATCTGGGTCAACCTTGTAACACAGTTTTCATAATAAACATTATGAGACAGTTCATTTTTCTAAATAATAAAAATACATAACGGAAAAATGTATGTAGGAGAATGCCCTGGATTCTCGTTTTGACCGATTAGGTAATTTGCAATCTGTTGCTTTGTTATTCCCATTCGTTGATTAGATAAAGTTGCAAAAACATTTTTGCAACTTTTCTTTGACTCAGCTTATTAATTACAATCTTAAGCAGATAACACTCGATAAGAGATAAAATGATAACATTATCATTTACATGTGACCAAGTGATTTACACTTGCGGCCTATTTTTTTGTGTTCATGTTATCAAAATGTACGTGTCATTATATAATTCTATGTAGGTATAAGTATAGTACATATAAGTAGGTAATCATTCTACCTTGATTAAGTACCTAAATTACTTACCTGACCTATACGACTATACGTGTATCTACCTTTCTGATCTCTTTAGATTAGTAATTACAATATGCCAGCGGCGAGGTATGAATTTTTGTAAAAGGGAAGCCGAATCGAAGCCGGTTTTAACTTACTTAAAAATAAAAGTATTTATAATTATATCGTCAAATAGCAGAACCAAAAAGATGCTATCACTAAACAAACGCAACTTTCAATGTTTTATAGAAATAAACTCAACTAAAGTAGGTACTATCCCTCTCAAATTATTATAGGAATTTATAGAATCAAATACAAAACACTTGGACAGGTGAAAACTAAACAAAATGTGAAATATTGCTTTTATCTGTGTCTATCGTAACGTAACCCGTTGTAGATGGGCTTGCTCTCGTCCATATCAAGCGGTGCCACGTGACCTTAACTGACGTCATGTCGAGATCACTATTGTATGTTGTTCCCGATTATAACATTTTGACACCGGGTTAATTAAGATTTTTTTTTTGTTGTTGTTGTAATTCAAACCTGATAGTAGATGTTTTTGTGGTACCGTGTGGTGCCGGATTTAAAAAATAGCACCACCCCATTTCCTCCCTTGGGTTCCGTAAAAGGCGAGTAAAGGACTTACTAGGGAATGGACAGCAGCGTTCTCTATACATTTTTGACACCATACTGCGATCGCCAACCCGCCTACCAAGCCTGGCGATTATGGCAAATTCCCCCCCCCTTTTGGGGGAGGCCTATGTCCAGCAGTGGACGTCTTTCGGCTGAAATGATGATGATGATGAATAGATGTTTTTATTGTTTGAATGTTATGGTGAATTACAAGTAATAACTATATTTTTTGGCAATAGTAGACACTATTGACTGTACCATTTATCAATAGCGGTAGAGTTGCTGATGCCAACTTCAGAAGGGAAGCTGGTAGGAATCATATTATATGGTGCTTTCGCCACTGCAATATACGTAAAAAGTAATCGTAATCCATAAAGTTTACAGATAGGATTAGGTAGTACCTTCTGTGCGAAGGTAGAGATGTATCTTTCAGGATACTCATCATATTCCTGGGCATCGTATCCTCCGCCTACTTTCCTTTCCAAGTGATGTCTTCTGCGCACTTCACAGCCGTAGATTTTGTTCGGACCTGACAAAAACAGATTGTGTTATAAGGGTTATAATTATGATGTATGTAACTAGGTAGATTTGTTAATGATAGGAAAACACATACTTCCATGCTCAGCCACTTTCTTTAACATCTCTGGTGGAACATATTCGTGAGGCATCTCCTGGAATATTTCTTGACTTCCCTGAGAATAAAATAGGAAGCTACAGCATAAATATTATAAAATGAAGGGGGGGGGGTCAGGGGGGGTTCTTTTATAATAAGGCCAGTTCAACAAGACTTGCAAACCGACACTGAAAGCTAGGTTTAAAAGGTATGAAAGCAATCATGATAATGCGGACTGCAACTAACAATCAGCGTCAGGTGGTATACCATAAGTAGTCATCTGACATTATACTGAGCTGAGGCCTTTTTTATAAGCATTGTTTTCTTTATGTTTTCATAGTTTCTTGTTCTAATGCCAATAATAAGCGCATTTTTCTTTCCTTCTATGTTGTATGTTACTTTTTAAGTTACTTTTACTCGGAAAGGAGCCCTGAATTTGCGAAAAAAGTGCAATTACAAACATTTTTATTGACTAGGCGAGTATATTTTTTAAGAGCAGCTTATATACTTTGTACAAAGGCCAATATCTAAATCCTGTTTTTGTCATACACTGTCAATCTCACCTGCGACACATTTCCGGATCCAGTAAACACGAAGGTGAGGGGTCCTAGAGACTTGGGCATCATGCCCAACGCGACCTCGTAGCCTGCGTCCCTGATGGCTTGCCGCGCCATGCTCGAGTTGCGGTAGTTGTGTGAAGGGCCTATGTGCTGAATAGGAACACATCATCAGTTAAGCATTCATTTATTAGTCAAAATAGTAAAACGAAGTACCTACTACACTCGAATTCTGAATTTTATCGTCTTAATTATGACCTGAAACTGCGTTATGCATATAAAAAAAAAAAGCAACTGGTGCCCGTCATGGGCACCCCATGACGGGCACCAGTTGCTTTTTTTTTTAATATTCGTTCCTGTCGGAACAGGCTAAGGTCTGAGACCATGCTGCCTAGTCATCAGTGTTAGTATTTTTCTTGAGTAAGGGCACCCGTTGCGTGTATACGCGCGCGTGAATACGCGGGTGGGCTCCGTGGGCCATTAATTACCCGAAGTTTAATTTTAGCGGTGTGCATTTACAGTCGTATATGGTGAACTTAGCAAAACCACGAGTCGCAAAAAAAAAAAAACGATTGCCAGTAAGCTGGCGCTCCGGGCCCCGCGCGTGCTCCCACGACGGACCCCCACGCAGCGGTTCTATTCTGTGAAAATCTCACCGTGAAAACTCAGGTGAAATGAGCATCAATACACTAACTAATAACAATACTACTAACAATACAACACAACACAATACTATTTGACTAATTTGCAATTTGAATTTTATCCTATTTTATTTTATTGAATGTTATATCTAATAATCTAACCAAAATCCTGAAAATGTATTTGTACGCCGGAAACGGCAGAATATTATGAACTTTTAAAAATGTATTTAACAACTCTGTAACAATATTCTGACAAATAAATGGACTATTACTATTACAGTGTCAATGGAATGACAGCTTACTTCACCTGTGTTTTCACGGTGAGTTTTTTTACAGAATAGCACTGCTCGTCGTTGTAACGAACACTTTTGTATGGAACCGCGCGGGCGTCCGCTTCACGCAGTTTCAGGCCTTAATGCTATCGCCACTTACTCATCTACCTACTTTAACGAGTCTTAAGCTAAATGTGGATTCTGATTTTTAATCCTGGCTCAGGATTGAATGAGCTTCGTAATGGTTCTGTCTTCTTATTACGAGTACATCACAACATATATATATTAAGCCTGTTAATTTATAGAACTTTTTACTCGTCTCATTAAAAAAAACCCGGCTTATCTATTTTGCAAACATAAAAAATGGAGTTTCCTGTTTGTAATCAGTTATTGAAGGTTAATTATTGCAATCGCGCTCCACAAAAACAATTATAAATCTCCGTCGACCCCACCTGAAGTATTCAAATGTATTAAGTACTTGAATTACATTTATCTTGTTTCTGCCCATTGATATCAGATAAAGTTAATACACCGTCGAGATTATTTTTAAAATCACAAACACAATTTTTTTTTTTTTAATATTCATTTGTGATTGTGATTTTAAAAATAATCTCGACGGTATATTAACTTTATCTGATATCAGTGGGCAATGTGTGAATGTGTGTATGTGGAAATTAAAAGATATTCAGTCTAATTTTTCGTACTTTTCAACTTTTCACGCCCACTTCGTTTCTCTATTTAATTGCCTAGTAATTGAGTCGAAGTGGTCATGGTAGCTAGCCGCATGTTAAGAGGAACTGGGTTGAAAATCTCTAATCGGTTAATTGTGTAACACAAAACCAATCGCAATCTGACTGATTTTTAAACAAATTCGGCTATCGCATCTCAGCCTGGAAAATAGTGCTAGATACACCAGTGCACTTACATAGACAACTTAGGGACAAAGTTTAAATATCGGATGGAATGTAATGAATGGAATGTAACCTAACCGACACCCATTGCAATACCAGATCCTATGCTTAGAGGCACAGATATATGGTGGTTATATTTCCTTGGCTTAGGCGACGCTACTAAACTTCTTAAACTAAAATTAAGTAAGGTCCTAGATAGTTTTTCTACTGAGATCACTTACCATGAAAGGTGTGTGATGCCCAAGAGCGAGCAATCTGAGACCAATGCCGTGCAGTATGTTGATCATGCCGGCCACTCCCGCGTATTTACCAAATGCAACCACGCGGTTCCCGGAATCATCCATAAGCTTCTCATAGTCTATCAGTCGGATATTCTGAAAATAAGAAGTATTTATAATATACTAGATCAAACTTAAAAGCCATAAAAAAGTGTTATTGGTATTTGTAATTAATCCGTACTAATATTTGACGGAACAAATATTGGTATGACCTATGAGTAGTTGTTCCGGGTCTGGCTGTTTGTGTATGTGAGTTTAAAAATGTTTGTAAACACACCCACAATACAGGAGAAATTCCTAGTGTGGGGCAAAGTTAAAAAAAAAAATTAAAAAAAATTAAGCAGACTTTGTTTGAACACGCTAATCTCAGGAACTTCTGGTTGGAATTGAAAAATTATTGTTGTGTTGGATAGTCCATTTATTGAGGAAGATTATAGGCTATATAACAACACGCTACGACCCTTAGGAGCCGAGCAAAAAGATAAAAAGTCAGAAAAAAGTCCGGGCAGAAGCTATTAGTATATTATAATATATTGTTCGATTTTGAATCTAATTTTGTTTTTACCCTCTGCGAATGGGTCCTGAAAGTTAGAGACCATTCTATAAGACTGTAGTTATATGTATATTAGCAAATGATACGTATGTGGTGGCATGTACAACGCCACATGCGAACTACGTATCAAAGACCTGACGTCACAAATCCTGCATTGCGCAATCAGAGTTTACCGCGAGACTAGCATATCGCCTCTTTACAAGAATCCCGTGATATTAAAAAAAAACGTTTTTATGAGATGACACGTTGCTCTTGTAAAGAGGCGACATATAGGTACAACACCCTGACATCAACCGTCGGGCAGTTGCCCATCAGACACGACACCCGTCTGGTCAGAGGATCCTCCCTTTTCCATAGAGGATGAGTGAACTTTACACCCTGTTCTTTATACCTCTATAAGTATACCAGAATAAATTACTGTTGTTAGCATTTTGACAGCAGATAAACAAAATAGAGAAGTATTCGCTTCTTATTGCTGAAGATTTATTTACTTGCATACCTTTTTCAAAATAGCATCCAACATTGGCATGTTGGCCTCCTGCGCTTTGATGGTGTGTGAGAAGAAGCAGTACGTCTTGTTCGGAATGAGTAAGTCGATGGGCGTCTGCTTCACGCCAAATATCACGCTTGCCTCGCTGATGTCTTCCCGGACTATCGCTCCAGCATTTATGTAGGACTGTAAAGGAATGAGAGCGACTTACCAAAGGAGCATGAAGAGAAGAGTTAAAAAGGGATACGAGTATGATTAAAACGAAGGTTGTATGGCAACTTATGCACAGCCTGATTTTCTTTTATAAAGCTTTGTTAACAATCGTTTTACACAGGTAGGCAGGGCTTGTTAACGTTACCAAATAACAAAAAAAATAACCGTTACGTAACATTAAATTTCAATGTTATACCTACTAACGTTACAAAAATTTAACGTTACTTGATAACATTACCAGTAATATAACGTTAATTAACATTAACAAAAATACGATAACTAACGTTAATTTAGCTACGTTGCCGTTCTGTGGGTAAGAATCAGGCAGATTCAGGCAACGTTTTGATCGGCACGGCATCAGAGAGGCGCGGGGGCGGGCTCCCGCCGCGCCGCACGCCTCAGGCCCCACTACTTACATCTCACCCGTTTAAAATAACGATAAAATTAATAGTCTCATAAATAGCGTTATTTTAATAATAACGTTAACTCTGTCAATACAAGTTCACGTTATGAAAATTTACCGGTATTTAAAGCCCTGCAGGTAGGTATCCTAAAAAAGACTTTTCATGTACGTACGACATAAGGTCACACAAGTTTGTTCTTTGTGAAGGTATATCAGGTGATAGGTCCATAAGTCTTTGGCTCCTTACCTGCATCGGATAGGCACGCCGATTGGACGGCTGCACGATGACCTTGACGCCCTGGCGCACCAGGCGGTTGACATTCGTCGGTGAGAATGGTGCTCTTCTCTCCCATACTGACTGATCTTCTCTGCGTATTGCTATTATACGTCCACTCTGAACAAACATAACATAACACGATTAATATTATTTAAATTGATAATGCATTTTTTATGAAAATAGTATACCGCGGACTACCTGCAGTATCGTTTCTCCTTCTTTCTTAAGTCCCTCCAAATGCACAGGTTGTCCGCAAAATATTGCTTTTAGCGATAAGACCGCCCATTGTGCCACCTTATGTAACTTTAAAAAGATCAAAGGAATAGTTTTAAATGTCGTTTGCCCAACTATTTTGCAAATAAGTAAGATAGTTTTTTTTGCAGCAAGTACTGAATGGGTTCTTAAAAATTTGAAGTGGGGCTTCTAGGGCATGTGGGGTATCATATAAGAGCGCAATTTGCACATTCGCAAATTTTTTTTAGGCCGCTTGTTTTTCGAGTTTGGACGTACAATTAAAAAAAGACCGATGTATGCGCTCTTAAGTAAGTATTTCATGATTTCCTAATAGATTTCCAAAGGCTACATAAACGTTATCATTATGTAGGTAATTTAATTTGATAAAAATATAAAAATACTACTCAAACAAAAACTAAAGTATGACGTCATTTTACTGGGGAAAATACGTATCAGACTGTCTTTATTGAGCTTGTGTACGATAGGTAAGTAAATATAATTGTCATATGATTTGCCAACCTTCGTATAAACATTTATATACTGTTTGTTATTACAGCTTATGATCCTAAATAAATCGAGAGTTCTTGACACACCCTAAAGATAGTGGATGTCAACAAGTTTAAGGTAACAAACAACGATAATATGAACGAATGACTGATAGGTATCATGCAATAGGAAATTTATTCCATAACTAGCACTTAGCCCGCGACTTCGTCCGCGTGGATTTCCTATTTTCTCTTTCAAAATGTAACACCCACTCCACCCCTTTTAAGCGGTAGTTTTGGAAAATCAATTACTTATTATTAATTTATTGATCAAAGGAAAAAATATGAATTTCATATAAACTGTTTCACCCTTTTCACCCCGCCAGGGGTAGATTTTCGAAAAACCCTGGTAAACGTTATTCTTTATTTTTTTGTAAAAATACTGAGTTTCGAGTTAATCGGACAGCGCGTTAAAATTCTTCCATACAATCTCCCTCAATCAAAAATGACAAACTTTATAATTTACTTAGATAAGTATTCGTGCCAAGTTTCAAGTTTATTAACTCAAGGAATAAGATTTTTCATACAAACAAAATCCCCCCTTTCCACCCCCTTAAAGTTCGAATTTCCAAAAACCCCTTCTTAGTGCTCCCCTACATTAAAAGGGAAGCCGTGCGCAAAATTTCATATTCCAAGTCCCAGCCAGTCAGTCAGTTAGTTTCTTCTTTTATATACTTACATAGATTACGACTTGTCAGAAGTAATGGAACTTTCCTTCCAAAATTGCAATAGTTTGAAGTAATTACATACTTCTGTTTTTGTTTCTGACCTCTCATTGTACGGAAATTCTAATACAATGCTAGATCAGCATGTACTGGAAATGTATAGCTTGATATGTAGCCGTGTGTGTTGCAAAACATCGTAAACACTCAACACTACCCGGGACTAAACTGTGGACTACACAGACGAAAGGATTAATAAGAAGAAATAGGTCAGTGTGCAACCACAGAAAAAACTAAATAAGTATTTCGTAGCGAGTGCTACGACCGTTCGTAGCACTAACAATAAAGCAATATTTCACCTTGACGTCACCTACTCGTAAATAGGGATGGAATGTGAACCTACAGTTCACATTCCATCCCTATTTACGAGTAGGTAGTAGGTAGGAGTAGGTAGTAAGGTAGGTAGGAGTACTTTATCTTTATTTACTTCTTAATTGTGGTCATAGATTGTCACCAGAGCATTAACTACGGAAGAAAAGCGCATTTATATTTTTGTAATAAATAAATAAAAATAAAAAAATAAATAAAAGAAAAACTTTATTTCAGACCTTGATCCATATGATAAAATTAATATTTTGCATGATCTGTTAACAGGTTTACCAATAGGTAAAGTAAAAAAAAAGTTTAAAGTTTTTAAAAGTTTATATGATACTAGCTTTTGCCCGCGGCTCCGCCCGCGTGGATGTCGGTTATCGCGTAAAAAAGTAGCCTATGTCCTTCTCCATATCCCAGGCTATATTTCTGCCAAATTCTATGACGACCGGTTCAGTTGTGTAGGTGTGAAAACGTAACATACAGATAGACAGACAGACAGACAGACAGAGTTATTTTCACATTTATAAAAATATACTAATATATTTATTATTTATTATATATATATATACTAATATATAAAGCTGAAGAGTTTGTTTGTTTGTTTGTTTGTTTGTTTGTTTGAACGCGCTAATCTCAGGAACTACTGGTTGGAATTGAAAAATTCTTTTTGTGTTGGATAGTCCATTTATTGAGGAATATTATAGGCTATATAACATTACGCTACAACCAAAAGGAGCGAGGCATAAATGAAAAATGTTGCAAAAACGGGAAAAATTATTCCTTTTTGAGAGCTTCCGTTGCGTGCGCTGCGTAAACGGTTTAAGTTACGCAAACATCATGTATGATGGAATTGTTCCTCTTTAAATTTTCTAAAAAAAGTGCGCAACAGCATATGTCTATCTTTTAAGATTGACTCACTATAACCTTTTTTATGGTAATCAAATTTGTTCGAAATTAATGCATTATTTGCGAAGGAGTTTTCATAAACATGGTATTAATCCTTATCCAAATAAATACGTTATTTATCATAAGTATTTAATTTTGAACAAAGTTGCCCTTACATAATTTAATTTTCAATGAATATCTTAGGAGATATAACTGTTTTATAATAACTCCGCAGCAAAATAATGATCAACTCTGCGAGGTAGTCTATTCTAAAGCTGAAGAGTTAGTTTTTAGGGTTCCGTACCCAAAGGGTAAAATGGGACCCTATTACTAAAACTCCGCTGTCCGTCTGTCTGTCTGTCTGTCCGTCTGTCACAAGGCTGTATCTCATGAACCGTGATAGTTAAACAGTTGAAATTTTCACATATGATGTATTTCTGTTGCCGCTATAACATTAAATACAAAAAAACAGAAAACAATAATATTTAAGGGGGGAGTCCCATACAACGGACATGATTTCTTTGCCGTTTTTTTTGCTCCGCCCGCGTGGATGTCGGTTATCGCGTAAAAAGTAGCCTATGTCCTTCTCTATATCCTAGGTCGATCGGTTCAGCGGTTTAGGCGTGAAAACGTAACATACAGACAGATAGACAGACAGACATACAGACAGAGCTACTTTCACATTTATAATATTAGTATGGATAGCTTTTGCCCGCGGCTCCGCCCGCGTGGATGTCGGTTATCGCGTAAAAAAGTAGCCTAAGTCCTTCTCCATATCCCAGGCTATATCTTTGCCGAATTTCATGACGATTGGTTCAGGGGTTTAGGCGTGAAAACGTAACATACAGACAGACAGACAGACAGACAGAGTTACTTTCACATTTATAATATTAGTAAGGATAAGGATTTGTATGGATGGTACGGAACCCTTCGTGCGCGAGTCCGACTCGCACTTGGCAGGTTTTTTGTTTTTTGAACGCGCTAATCTCTGGAACTGCGAGTTGGATTTGAAAAAATCCTTTGCATTTTACAGCCCAATTCTTGAGGAAGAATTACATTCCTATTAACTAGAACACCATTTTTTTTAAATTAAAGTTTATGTAAAAACGAAGTAAAAGCACGGGCAGGCAATGTGTTGCGACGGGGTGGGTCGGGGGAACAAGAGATTTAACGCGGACGAAGTCGCGGGCAGAAGCTAGTATTAAATAATAGTAAATAGTATAGTATAGTATGGATTACGCAATGTGTGCAAGTAAATCTTCGGTCTTTTGATAATCTACATAGTTGCTGGAGCCAGCCAGCAACAATGTGTTTAAATCTATGGTTGGGAAGTCCTACAATACTGAGCTATTTGTTGATGCTGTCGTATAGTATACCACATAGGCTGCCAAACTGTCTACTGGCGAAAGCTGTTTTACAAGGGGCGCGAGGACAAACCGTCATTTTGCTGCGTCTGTTTGGGTCGGGTAGGGGCACAGATAGGTGTTTTCTCAGTATGGATTTGTGCACAAAGAGCTGACGAACTGTTAGCACTTTTCAGTCCGAGTACAGTTGTGCAGTAGAGTACCTGTATGGTTTTTTTTGTGATCACTTTCAGGACAGCTCTCTGCGCTCTCTCCAAACCAAGAAATTTCGTTTTGGCAGCACCTCCCCATACGGTGCCGCAGTATTGGATAACCTACCGACACAGGGCCAAGTAGACTAGTTTACGTTTGCCGGGGGGTGCAGAGTCCCTCAGGGATTTAAATTTGTGGATCAACCGCCTCGTTCTGGAAGTTACAACTTCTATCTGCTTGTCCCATTTCAGCCTACTATCAATCTGCACATCCAGATATTTTCCGCACGGCAAAGTTCTTGGCATGTGCAGTTATCCTGGGAACGGCAGCTCGAATAGACAAATCATGAGGTGTTTTTTTTTACTTTGGTGATGGAAAAGGGCACATAATTCGTTTTAGATAGTTTAAGCGTTAATAGTACATTATTGCAAAGGCCGGGAAATAGGCAATTGCAGGTCGAGTATGAGTTTGATGGCCGAGCCGTAGGCGAGGACTTCACTAATACGAGACAGGCAATTGGCATTTCCGCCGAGGCATATATAGTGCTTTTCTCAAAAGAATGCAGGGAAGTAAGACATACTTTCATGTATTTTTCTTTTGACTTCGCTGGAAGCAGGTTTTTCATTGCCAATTTGGCTTTTGATCTTAAATCTGGTGGAGTACAATCAATCTCCATTTCACTCTCTGAACCGTTGGAATTAATTTTAATTATTAAATTTATTTATTATTTATTTTTTAATTTATTTATTTTTTCATCTTCCTAGCACGGCGGGCTGTGCTGGGTCGGCTGCTGCAGGTGCAGTAAACCTCAAACGGCGCAAATATGACAACCTTATTGGGAGCTATTATATGTTTGAGCCGTTTGGGGTTGAAACTCTAGGACCATGGGGTCCCCACTTAGTTTTTCGAGACATCGCTAAGCAGTTGGTCGACTCTTCACGTGACCAGAGGGCTGGCCTATTTCTTGGCCAAAGAATCAGCATTGCCATACAACGTGGCAATGCTGCCAGCTTTTTGGGCACTTGTCCTGTTGACAGCGTTGCGGACGAATTTTTTGATGCCCTTTGATTCTTTCCCCTCCCTTTTTGTATATATTATTATTACTTAAAAATTAATTAACTATAATTAAAAACTGTTAAATTTATATTTATTAAGTATGTAAATAACGAATCAAGACGAATTTTCAGCTTTGCCGCCAATTTTCTATTTGTCCTCTGTGCTGATAGGCAAATGCATTTATGGCTATACAGCCACGTGAACGCAATTTGTGCTAAGCAAAGAGACTTAGTTTGGTATGCCAAGAATGATAAGAGATCCAATCAAAGAGTATTTAATAACCCCAGCACGCCGTTTCATACAACATTGCTGGCCCTCAAGTCTGCTATTACAATAGTGTCAGAATGGTCTCTTCATTGTGAGTTTTTGACAGATTTGCCATACAAACACTGTCAAATACTCACAATGAAGAGACCATTCTGACACTATTGTAATAGCAGACTTGAGGCCCTGGAGCGTTGTAATGTTTCAAATTCAAAAAACTATATTTTTTGTCCGTAAATTTGATACTTCGCGTGTTTTTTTTTTCGAAAATAATGAAAATATTTCCATGCATGTTTGAGAAAAAGATTTTTTGTGAGCCAGTTCATGACCTGAGATAAGGAGTATTCTGCTCTTTCCTTGACGGTGTGTCAGTTCGGACCCTAGACGAAGATAGCAGCGTCATCTGCATAGTATAGGTGAATAGTTTAGTATATGGAAGAGACATTGAGCAGAAGTCATTTATATACAGCAGAAAGAGAGTAGGGCTGAGTAGGGATGCTCCCTTGCGGAACGCCATAAGAGACTGTATTTTCGTCACTGATATGTTCATCTATTTGAACTCTTTGCTTTCTGTTATTGAGGTAATCCCTAAAGATATTATAAGCGATACCTCGTATTCCGACCTTTTTTTAATTTTGCTAAGAGTATGGGGACAGAGACCGTGTCAAATGCCTTGGATAGGTCAAGAAATATACATAGACAGCAATTTTTTGCATCTATAATAGGTTTCTCACATCGTTTGTTAGATCCACCGTTCGGTTCGTTCATCGTTTGTTTGAATTATGTTTTTTATGGCTTTCCAAAGGGCCCTAGGATCACTGCCTGCTTCGTCTAATTGAGTTTTTTCATATGCTATTCTTAATAGTCGGAGAAAACGATTACAGAAGTTATGGTAGCGAGTGTAAGTTACCTTGAGGATTATTATTATCTAGAGATTTTTTGGATTTCGCATGTAGTCTGTCACGATTTTTAATACAACGGAGTAGTACAGGTGATATCCAAGGCTTGAGAATTCTATTCCTCGTTGTTACAATTTAATGTTCGTTCGGGTATGATTGGCTATAACGCCCGCTATCATGGAGACAAGGTCATTTGCTGCTAAGTTTGCGTCAGTGGTCTCTAATATATATTCGCAAAGTTTGCAGTTTCTAAATCTTTTTTTACTAGTGTGTAATCCGTATAAGAGGTGGTGGTGGAGAATTGTGTACTGGGATTAGATTTATCGATAGATAAAATTATTGGCATATGATCTGTTATATAGGATTCTAAGAATAGATAGATAGGATAGATAGCATTTGTCGTGGAGGGTAGACTTGTTTTTGATAAATAGTGGTCTAGACAGGTTTTGAGTCTCGTAGGATAGGTATGTGGTAGGAATAGGCCATGAGTTGCGTTAAATCTCTAATATTCTTTACAAAAGGGGTCAGATCTATAGGTATGATAATATAAGTTTGTGTCACCTACAAGAACTTTATTGCCAGATGGCATGTAATTTTATATACGTCATTTAAACTGTTTATGAAGTTATTACAATCTTTTTTTTATGAAGGAGACCGTTATACAGCAATAACTCCAATGATTTCAAGGTATCAAGTGTATTTTCATGTAGGTAACATTAAGATAAGTTATCTTATATTAATGTATGTTCAATTAAACGTAGATAAATAAGCATATCGGGCATCATAACAATAAATGTCGTTATCAGTTGCTACCTAGGAATTAATATAACTCAGTATGTCAGGCCTACGCGAACAAAATAAATAGCGAATTTGAATCAATATTAAACTTGCTTCAATGTTACTTTCGTTATCATTTGACGGTATGATTTAATTTAAAATTAGATAAAAATATTTATTGTTTTATGTATATTAAATATTTATGCTTCGAATCTTTTGGTGTTGCCAGGCAATAAATATCTTAAAATTATTGTTCGCATAGAATGTTTCTGCACGTGTTTCCTTGGATTTACCTTGTGAAAGGATTTACACCTAAATACTTGTAGTCTTTTCCTTTGATTATTATTTTACAGTTGGCAGCCTGGGCTATGAGGTATGCGCGTTCTTAAATTCCGTAATAAAATATAAGGATCACTTCTTACTGGAATACTAAACTAACACCTTTTCAAAGAAAGAATGAAAAATATTTTATTTGGAACACGCACAGGAAATACAAACAGTAAAAAAGGAGCATTTAAAAATAAATTGACATTTAAAAAAAAATACTTATAATAAAAAAAGAACCTGTGGGAGGCCAAAAAGGCTCTCAGCATAATGCTGCGATATTTAAAAAATAAATACCGCAGCGCTGGTATTCTGGTGAAACACGTAACATGTTTTCATTGCTATACCTTCGTTCGTAGGCCGTAGCAACTTGCTAGTAAAAATATGTACTTAGTTAGAATAAAGTATTATTTAGTTTATAAGTAGAGACCTGTAATTCAGACTGTCCTTGATCTGTTTGTTTTAGCTGTAAGTCTCCCATGTCAATTAAATCAATAAATAAATTAATAACTTTTATTAGGTACCTACTATAAAAATATATTTTAATCAGTAATCGAATTAAAATGTTGATGACATATTAACTAATGATCTACAAGAAGTTTTAATTGGTAGGTACTCAACCAATGAGCTAATGAATGAAGCTGAGATTTTTTTCGCTATACGCGGTTTCCAAAAATTAATATAATTAATTGGGTAATTATTAAAAAAAAAAAAAAAAAATACGTTTACACATAAAAATCACCTGAAGATGAAAACATGAAAACTGTCTGTCACTTTTCCATTACGTAAGTATTTGAATATTTAATAATTATTCACAAAAAATACCATTAAATTCATAAAATAAAAACAGTCTATAGGTAACATTCTGTCCTCACGTTCAACGTTCTAAAACTTTTGTAAGACACAGGAAAACTGGCCAGAAAACTTAAAAAGACTCACCTTTGCGGAAGAAAAGTAAACCACATGTTTCAAATACAGGCTCCTCGTGCGAAGAGCCGCAGATTTGTGTAACATATTAACTAAAATATCACAAACAACGAACGCGTACTTAAATTAATTAATTAAAAATTGATAAGTATACACAATGAAAGCGTTCTGTTTCTTACGAGGCGTGTCGGATATCTATTTAGTGCTCCGAACTAAATTACGAAGCTCCTTTGAGAAAACATTACAATCGGCGTGACGTTTTATCATTAGTGATAGTGATACCACATTTGTTATTTGGTTGTTACTCGCTTACCAAGAACCCACATTGTTTTCTTACGCAAATTATTGTCTCATAAACTTCCTATTTCTTTGATTTACTATGATTATTGAGATGATAACTAAGTAACTATTATTGTTGCTTTATTTCAGCACTTAACTACACTAAGTATTTTTTTATTCTGAATTTATTAAGTCGTTTGGTGTTTATTTCATGTTTTGTGCTAATTACTAATTACTATTAATGCGTATGTAAGTAGTTTACTTAAGTACGACTGCTTGATAGCTTAAATGAGCTAGAACTAATAATAATTTTGTTTTCAAAACGTTACAAACGTTGAATCTTTTGATATAAATATATTTATAGGTACCTATATTATGATATACCTAATGTAGCTAGGTATACATCGCATTGAACTTAAATCTTAACCATTTATTGATAGTACTAAGTTCTCAGGCACTTAGAGATTCGTAAGTATTAAACAGGTTATATTATATTTCGGATTTGAAAACAAAATAATCTAAAACGAACGTTTACAAACCACCTAGCAGTAGGTACAGACAGTAAGTAGTTCTGAAGTAGGCAATAACTGGTACGTTAAATGTGCCTTAAATAGGGCTCCTCCCTACAAAATTAGGGATAACCTCCTGTAGGTGATGAAACGAATACCTATTTTTTATACCTAATGTAAACAAAAAAACATTTACAAAGCCTAGTCAAATTGCAATAGCAATCGTAAGTACCATCTTAAGTCGAAGGCGGTGCATTTTTTTTTAATAAACGTTGCTGCACACTAGGAATTTCTCCTGCATCGTGGGTGCGTTTACAACCATTTAAACTCACATACACAAACATCCAGACCCGGAACAACTACTTGTAGGTTGTAGGTCATACAAAAATTGTTCCGTGCGCGGGAATCGCACCCGCGACACGCAGCGCCGCAGTTAATCGCTTAACCACTGCGCCAACCGTGCCGCATTGGTTAACGGGATTTAAATTCAACTTATGATCTAAATATCACAGCCTGCCAGACTATTACCTCCCTTTTTTTCGGTGTAATGTTTCTTATGTCGCCCGGCCTTCGGGGAAAAGACGGAATGAGCGTGGGATTCGTACCTCATTTAGACTACACCCACCGGTGGTCGTCATCAACGCCCGAAGCCTGCTAGAGCACATCAAATGTAGACTAACACATCTCCGACATGAACCAAGAGCTGCGTGGCTCTCTGCTTTTCGGCAGTACAAAGCTCGGATTTATGATCAGACCCGACAACGAAGGTCAATAGGCAAGGCGGCGTCATATAATCTACCTCCGGTGAAAGCCACAACGACATAGCGAACGTGCCAGCTGCGTTGATATCCCAGGTAGCATTTTTACGTCATTATGTCGTCCGTTTACGGTACTGCTCGTCGTAAGAGACGTCATGTCTTGACGTCGGGGTGTCCCAACAGATGACGCTAAATCGACGTCACCAGGACGTTCCGTTGAGTACCAGACGTTAAAATGACGTTAGTGTGACGTACATAATCGACGAATAAACTACGGACCCTAAGATGACCTTGGGATGACGTCATTTTTTGCCGCAGACGTTATTTTGCGACCTGGGATGCCCCGACGATGAACTGCAGATCAGGTAGGACTTAGGACACCCTATGTGATGCATTACCTACTGTACCAACTTCTAAAGTATAAACTAGCTGATCCGACAGATTTTCTCCTGTCCAAACCATAATTCATACAAAAAACCCATAGAAAAAAGGGACGTGCACAGTTTTATTCGGTACCTATTACGAACATTTTTAAATAAAACATTGCCAAATCGATCCAGCCGTTCTCAAGTGATGCGCTTACCAACGAACAGCATTTCATTTTTATTTTTATAGGTATTAATAAACTTTTATATAAGCTGTCATCCAATAACATCACCAGATATTTTGGTGACCGTAATAGCGAGCAATTATAAAATAATAAGGTTTTAGTAATGTGGGTAGATATCCTACTTACTTATTTCTCCAACCATATTTTCAATTTTTTTATTTTTTATCTAGGGCATCTCAGAGTGTAACCACTAAGGTTCCGACTCTTTAACCGGACTTTCCTGTGGCTGCCTTAAGCTCCTAACGAAACTTAATGCCCCCAGCCAGGGCGTAAAAACTATAAACTAAACGACTGCTGCTCGCTAAGGGCACCCCCTGTGGGGTACGAACCTCGGCTTACGGCAGCTGAGTCGGAGGGAGGGTGGTAAGGGACAGACGGTGGCTGGATAAAATCAGTGTTTTGATTATTGTCGTGGGGAGTTTGGATTACATGCTGCTCAGCTAAAACGCGTGCTGGCGCTTCACTTACAGTCAAGGGTCGGGGAGGATATTTTCTAAAAGAACCTTAACACTTTATAGTCAAGCACGCCTAGTTCATAAAGTAGGTACCTATGTACAGTCAACCGCACATCACTAGACTGGTAACATTTGCACTACGAAAATCGTACTTACCGACTGCTACGAAATAAAGGCGCTATCAATGTCGAATTGTTACCACTTGACAGGTACCAATTGCCTATGTTTTTAGGGTTCTGTACCAATATGGTGAAAAGAAACCTTTATGGTGCGACTCAGTCTGTCTGTCCGTCTGTCAAAGCTGGATATCTCAAGAACTACTAATGCTATCAACTTTAAATTTGGAATAGTTTTAGATGAGGTTTGCCTAACTATTTTGCAAATAAGCAAGTTTTATTTTTGAAACATGGACTTGGTGGTCTTATAAATTAGAAGTGGGGCTGCTAGGGCATGTGGGGTATCATATGAAAGAGCGCTATTGCACATTCTATAAAAAAAAATTTTTTTGGCTTTATAATTTTCGAATATTGACGAAAATTAAAAAAAAAAAAATACCATTCCCCCCAAATCTTCGAAGTTTGCACAGAGAAAAAACTGAAATTTTTGTATGTGATAGAAGTTTATGTAAAGATTACAGGAAAAATAAAACGATGTATTTTTTTATGATTTTTATGGTACTGAACCCTCGGTACGCGAGTCCGACTCGCTCATGACCGGTTTTTTTTAAATTAATGTACCTACTTAGTTATGTACCTGTTTGGTTTATTTTCTATGAAAAAGAGAAACCGCAATCATTGCTTGCTCGCCATGCACGGTCCACATAATTATGTGTTACTCGCTAGGCAAGAAGTACAGTATTTTTTTCATATTTGGCTCGTATCCTATACAAAGTAAACATCAGCAATTATCAAAGTATAATTCCATATGCAACGGTAGACCGTAGAGGCAGACTATAGCCGCAGTGCAGCATTTCCGCCCACAGAGCACGCTTCAGGCGACGCTGCCGGCGGGCGCGGCCATTCTGTGCTCTGTGAGTCCTTCCCAACCGCAATGATAGACTAGACCGCAGCTGCAACCCTGCGCTGTACACAGGCGCTGTGGGTGCTATGCTCCATTCAAAATTACATAATATTAGAAGACCAGAAGACATTAAACCCATCATGCCATCATTAACCACTGTTTAAAGCAGAAATCGTGAAGGCTGATATTCTCGACATGCTACTTTACTTACAAAACTCGAAAAATTACAAAATATTCCCACTCTTTGTTGTATAAGATTTTATATTTTTTTATGAATTCACGCATAAATATCATAAGCAATCATGAAATAATATATGTTTCTATTAGAACACTAATCTAACTTTTTACATAGACCATAATTATTGTCTATGTTTACCGCAACTTTTCAGCTGAACAGAAATGTCAACAACGTCAAAGTAAATTTTAGTTGTCATTTTGAATTGTGGGAGTGTGGATTTCTTGTGATTTAAATAGAAATTGCGCTGTTTGAAATAAAAGAATACTGCGTAATATAGAAGTAATACCAAAAGTTCTGATCAACAATTAATATTTAAAAATTATGAGTTCGTAGAAGAATGAATTTAATTTATATTACTTTCAAATAACAAAACTTAATTCACCAACGTTCGTCATGGCTCGCTTCCTGTCGGAGGATAAATTAAAAGGTTTCGAAAAATACAAAGTAAGTGTTTCTCGAAATAAATATCATTTTAATGTTGTTGTGCCAATGAGACGAAAATAATAGCAATAATTATAATTGTTTTCATCGATAAAAAACCATTTTGAAGTGTCTTATTATTTATATTTAAGTGAATAAAAAATAATTTAAATTACATAAAAACATTTTTGTTGCAGTACAACTCGGTGGATACCAGTGTCCTCAGTAACTATGTTATGCACCCATTTTGGAACTGGTGTGTTCAGGTAAGGTTCCAGTTAGAAATAGTAAAGTATTGATCATTTATGTTAGTGTCTGAGCCCAATTTACCTCCCTTAGTTTCTATTCCAGTCCTGTTTTTGTGGTATTCATATTTGTTTTTAACCTGTTTTAATATTCTGAACACACACAGTGTTCCTGCTTCTTTGATTCTTTGCATCTTAATTCACATATAATGGAGAAGGAAGTATTATGCTATTTATCATAATAAAACTAAGATTTTATATTATAATATTAATTGAACTTGGCTTTTTTACACACATAAGCGCATGCCATTTTTCCACGCATTTAGTTATTTATTCGATATAACTATTAGAATATCTGGTAAATCAAGAACAATTTATTAAAACACATTGTCTTTTCAGTTTTGTCCAGTATGGGTGGCACCAAATCTGCTCACATTTGCGGGGTTCCTGCTCACGGTGCTCAATTTCTTTGTCTTCTCCTATTATGACTATGGTTTCTATGCCTTGACCAAAGACAATGCCGCTAAGAATTCCATACCTTCATGGGTGTGGGCTCTTTCTGGTGTTAATTTGTTTGTCGCATACACACTAGGTAAGCATTTTTCTTTCTATTATGTAAGTACTTCAAAATTACACTATGGTTTTGTAAAAATATAAAACATTGGAGTGTCAAAGAGAAGAAAAAAAATGTTTTGGCCTTAGCCTATGTCAGGAAAGTATAGGTAATACGGGATGGTGTCTGCAACTCCACTTCAATGTGCGTATTTTGCGTACGGATGGGAATATCGACTATTCAATCCACCCTAGCTCCTTAAGGAAGGCCAGCAACGCCTTGGTATTACAGACAATCTCACATAGGGTACCTGGGTTACCGAAGTACTTGGCCCTCAAAAGTATAGTAAAAAGTTACTTTAAAAAAGTTGTATTCAGTGAAGTACTGATATGTGAGCCATAAAATTAAATACCTACTTGACTAATAGCATTCAATTTTAAATAAACTATTTTAGGGAGAGAAGGGGGACATTTGCCCCATATGCCACAAAAGGCTGATAATATTCTACTATATCTATACTTCATGTCTGTTTATATGTGTGTACATAAATTGTATCCACTGCGCGACAAAATCTTATCGCATGATCATCTCGCGCCGGCCGAAACGAAACCACATGAAAATGTTTACTCATATTCATCTATCGCGCGCGAATTTAAGACTGGCTGGCAGGTAGCAGGTAACTAAAAATCGTTAATCAATCACTGAATAATTTTCCTGAAACAGGTTGTTTTGACGAAAATGTTCATTCCGTAGTACGAAAACCAAATCCGCGCGGCGAACCATACCCTAGTAACATTTTTGTTGGCGTTTGGTTGGGCCACATACCTCTAATGTTGGCCCAATTAAATGCCAAAGGAAAATGCTACTAGGGTACCCCGGAGCCTCTCTCCGCGCCAATCGAGCCGTTAATTTCAATCTACAGAAATATTATTAATTACGTAATTAGGCGTTTTCTATCACGTAGGTACATAATAAAAATACAAATCTAAATATCGTTGTTAAGTTATAGCTTTTGCCCGCGGCTCCGCCGGCGTGGATGTCGGTTATCGCGTAAAAAATAGTAACCTATTTCTTTCTCCATATCCCAGGCTAATCTCTGCCAAATTTCATGACGATCGGTTCAGCGATTTAGGCGTGAAAACGTAACAGACCGACAGACAGAGTTACTTTCACGTTTATAATATATATTAGTATGGAAAATATCAATCTTTAAATTATTTAATCACATACCTAAATGACTTAGAAACAACTCATTACGATAGTGAAACGATAATATTAGTGCCAAGCCACACGATGCGGTGCGGCGCCGCATCGCATTATGTGGCTTGGCACTTACGGAGTCACTAGTTAATATAATAATGACTAGCTTTTGCCCGCGGCTCCGACCGCGTAGATGTCGGTTATCACGTAAACAAGTAGCCTATGTCCTCTATATCCCAGGCTATATCTCTGCCAAATTTCATGACGATCGGTTCAGCGGTTTAGGCGTGAAAACGTAACATACAGACAGACAGAGTTACTTTCGCATTTAAAATATTAGTATGGATAATGTCCTTTCTTTGGTATTGTTCGTTAAGACGTTGAGCTCCGTAAGTCCTGAGTTGAGCTACACGATTACTGAAAAATCTTGCACTGATTGGAAAGCTCCACTCAAAGTATGGTTCTTACCTCAAAAGACCATTTCAGACACATCTACAGGGTCCTCACATGACCTGACCAAAATTATGTCTGGACATTAAAAGAGACCCACCTCTGAGTTTGTTTCGGCATTTTTTCTCAGGGGTAGTCAGCTTATTTTTTTTATATATTATGACTTGTAAAAGTGATTCCGATATTCTACAAAATATACAATTTCATTTCATAAAACGCAGCGAATTATTTGTATCCCCATCCCCCGATCTATGACGTGTTGTAGGAGTAAATAAAATATTCAAATAATAATATTTTCCTGAAAACAAACTCTCGTCATGAACCTACTTAGTTGCGGCTGTGCTGTGAGTTTTTATTACCTCTTATTAAATGTTACTATATAGAGTTACTGAGCTCAAATTTACACAGGAGGTTAAAGGTACGTACCTAATACACGATTTGATGAAAAAACATTACTTCTTTCCTTATTCATTTCACAGTCGGATAAATAATAAGTTTAAGCAGTTAACGTATTATTATGAAGCCACTACTAGATATCGTCATCCCTCTAAGTACCATGTAACCTGTTTAGTTAACTTGACCTTTAACGTTATTAAAAATGTATGTATATATAGTATGGCACTATGACATTACAGAGATAGGTAGGAAGACTAGTAGTCTCCCTAAAATAGTTTTAGGGAGACACTAGATTGTCTCCCTAAAACCGTATTTTAGTAGAATTCCCACTAAAGTAAGTATTTAAAAGTAGCAAAAGAATTTGACAATAAATTAAACTATATTAAGACGCAGATATATGCCAGTGACCTTGAGTGGTTAGCTTGCGTGTTCTGTATTGAGCTCACGGAACGCGTTGTACGTCCAGTCAGTAATAGGACTCGCCCATCCAGGAGCACTGTCCCAAATAAGACGCAATGTTAATTTATTACGAGTATACATAAAACAAAAGCTATTTTAATAAAACAAGTATACTAAAAGACCAATCATTTAATTATCTTTAAAAAGGTGAAGGTTACGGAAAAATACGCTTGATAGATTTTGCGTGATTCTCAGTTTTTTATTCGCGTTAGACATAACTTTACTAATTAATTTCACTATTTAATATAAACATAATCTAAAATATTCATATATTAAGTTAATAAGAAAATGCTCCAATTTAACATATATTTTTTCAGTATAAAATCATTAAATAATAATAAAAATAAAATCTTTAATTTCGGTCCCTTATATATAGTACACTTGGTTAGTATACACACAACTTAGAAACTAGTATTAGTACTTACATCTACCAGAAAAACAACAAACTACTAATTACTACGCCACAGTGGCATATAGGCGTATCCAATGTCTCAGTATGGGGCTGTCCCACCTTTCAGCTATGGTCTTCAAGTCGGCTATCGTCGCCTTAAACATTGTTTACGAACCAACTAAGTACTATCTTTACAAAACGCGCGCCAGCCGTAGTCGGCTGGCTCGCCGGCAAAGTTAATTCAGTATTTCAGAGAAACATGCATACATATTTACAAAATATTCTAACAATGCTACAGCTACGATTGTCCCGCCTTCACATCGAATTTACAATTTAAACTCATAAAAATCATATATTCGACGCATACCTAAATGAATGTGAATCGTTGACGTCACTTAACACTGTAAAAACGCCTTTAACAAACGGCGCCAGATTGTATGACGTTGTAGGTGCTAAATATACCGAAATCAGTTTAAAATTAGCGGTTTTATTGTTAACATTTGGCCTGAGTAGATTATGTTTAGTCTCTTGTTAAATGTAGGTACTGGTAAAAAATGTACGCAAAATCATCCTCTCCTCTCTTGACTCAGTGAAGAGGAAAATAATGTGCGATGATGCGAAAATCAAACCTGTATCATTAAAGCAACAGCCTGTCGTTTACTGCTGAATAATTATTAGGGCATCTGCCATGAGTGCCATTATAATGATGCCTTGATCCCATTGAACAATACTCTAGCGCAGTGTTGTCACAGTATTTACTATGCATGTGAGACAGGTGTTGATTCACTGGTAACTAAGTACTGCCCATAGAACGTACCTAGGGTTCATTCCTTTGAGATGAGCTGTCATCTGAAAATATAGTGCTGAACATTGTATATAAATGAATGAAATGTGCTATTGAGCGACAATAGGGATGTATCCTGGGTAAAAAAAAAAAGAAAAACTGTTTAGTCCATCAATCAGATAATAAAAAAATATTAGACACGTATTTTTTGCTTTATCATATTAATAAAAAATTACTTGGATATAATACATTAAACTTGGGAGTGGGGGCTCGTTACGTCACAGCTAGGTATAAAATCTACTGAGAAGTGACGTCATGCCATATTTGAACTCAATGTATCACCGTAATGCTTTGATTACGTAAAAAAAAAAAAATACGTGTCCAATATTTTTTTATAATCTACATGACGGACCAAAAATATTTTTTTAGTCATCATCCCTATTGAAACTGGCCCTACGTGACAACAAAATACACAAATGGTTTCCATCATTTTATCAACATTAGATGGCACTATTTATGGCTTATATCAATGTAGTAAAACCGCTTATTACCTACTAAAATTGTTGTTCATGCGATAATAAGCCTGCATTAGGAAGATTGACACTGAAACAGAAAATGTTTGTACCTATCTTATCTTTAGATAAAACAGGCATTACTATGAGGGATGCGTCAGGGTAGCCCGCGAAATTCAAATTTTCTTGCGTTTTTTTTTGCAATTTGCAGGTCAGTATAATAACCGGCACGAGTCGTAAGCACAGATGGGCTGTAGTGGGGGCAAGCTCGTGCATGTACACTTTCGGCTAAATAAAAATGACACGCGAGAGTCCAATAGACGACGAGCGGTGACTGACGACCCAATCGCATGCAGCTCGGCGCCCCCCGGCTTCTTCATTCCGCCAAAGAGACCTAAAAATTTACTACTGCGCAGGTGTCAGTTTGTGCTCACGACTCATGCCGGTTACTATATCAGGTTGTATGTTTTAATCATTAGCATCAGTAATACCGTTCCTTAAGTTAGTATAATCCTAAAAGTCATGACTTCATGAAATAGTCATTCAATCAGATTATACGAACTTAAGGGGTTGTTATAATGATTCTAAAGATTATTATTCTAAAACTTAAATTTTGCGGTCTACCCTGAAGCTTTCCCCTTAAGTAACATGCAACTCTGTAAAGGCATTGTTCGTGGAAGTCGTAGCGTTAGTTAATCATTGTTAACAACAGAGTTTAAATTTAATCACTCATTTACTCTGTCTATGTTATGTGTTATGTAACTGCGCATTATAAACAATGTCAAAAATAACATGTTAGATACTTTATCTACCCAATAATTAGTAGTAGCGATAAGTAGGCACTTATACCAACATGTAAAAGCCCCATGCGTTTTGTTTTCCTGGTAATTTTATTATTTAATTTATACATCATCTCTATGGATTTAAGTAATATACATACCTACCTACATGTCAGTCTTATAATAATAATAATTGAAATGAAATGATATTGTTTATTCTGTAAATAGGATATCGGAATCATTTTTACAAGAAATATTAAAAATAAAATAATATTATGAGATTAAAAGAGAATTTATAAGAGTCAGGGCTACACAGATATTTGTGTCTTGAAGTGAATAAATAAATTTATTATTATTATTAATAAGCTAGATGGAGTCGAATTATTTTTTTTATTCCGGAAACAAAGAATTCATAGTGTTGTAACTTATAGTGTTGTCTTATGATTTATGTTATTTGCAAGCACAACCCAATTGCCAGACCCTAATTACGTAAGACACTATCAATCGCAATTAAATGATTTTGAAGCATATTGCTAATCCATTGCTTCATATGTTCGAAAAATTTGTCTGCTCAACAACGCAAATAACGCAATGAATGTTGTTGAACTGTCAAAATGAAACCCATTCCTACTGATAGTGTGTTACGCAATTATTTCGCGGATTGTCGCAGAAAAGTGAGGAGACCCAACGCCAAATAATGAGAAAGACAAAGACAAAGAAGAAGACATGTCATTCTTATGATGATTAAAAAAGTACCATATGCCAAAACACCTTGTTAGAGGATGGTATTGTAATTTTATCGTCTTCCTAGCAATTTGAAGTTAAGATTTAACACTTCATATCCCGACCATCATCCCCGGAACGTGGATCCACGCGAGACACAATGGTTTTTAGGGTTCCGTACCTCAAAAGGAAAAAACGGAACCCTTATAGGATCGCTCGTGTGTCTGTCTGTCTGTCCGTCTGTCACAGCCAATTTGCTCCGAATGTAATGGATTGATTAAGTTGAAATTTGGTATACATTTATCAATTTGAGTGACCCAAACACGGACGTAAACCGTAAATAAATGCATTTAGAATATTGGGGTCAGTTTTGGGCAAATAAGAAAATTAAAAAAAAAGTTTGTAAACTGTAGGTACCGTGTGACATATCAAATGAAAGGGCTTACTGTGAGGGTCTCAAATATTTTTTTTTTATAATTTTAAAATAAATTGTTTTAAACTTATAAGTGAAAATAGACGAAAATTTACCATTCCACCCCCTAATCTCCGAAACTATTTTCCTAAAATTTTGAAAAAAAAAAAATACAGAAAATAGTTCTATACTTATAGAATATAGGAAAATCTATAAGAAGTCTATGGTCTTAAAATAACATGGTAAATCTCTCGATATTGTGCGTACAAACTTACATTTGCAGTTGGAATGTTTAGGAGACTATGTTTACTAACTACAATGTTAAGTTTGTTCTTAGGATAAATTCTTCCCAAGTACGGCACCCTTCATTGTGCGTGGTCCGACACGCACTTGGCCGGTTTTTTAATTGTGACTGTAATTACGGCATAGGAGAGGTTAAATGGCGCTAAATAACAGCTTCCATGTGAAAGTATGATATTACCTTGTAGATTACCCCCAGGAATAAAGGCGTATAATTATATGTTTTATGAAACAAATCAAGACTAAACACACAGTAACTAAGTGCGACTGTGATGTCTGCTTGATCTCTCATTCTTATTGTTGCCCTTTCTTATCTAATGTTAAATTTAATGTGTCGTGCGATAATAGACGTTTCATTACATCCTCGTTCCTAACTAAAGTTCAAACTTAACTATGCATTATTTGTATGTAAGTATTAATAGATAGATGATTATCAATATTTATTTTGTTTTCGTGGCGGTAGGAGATAGAAATAAGATAAAAATAAGCCAACATTAAAATGACTAACTGTGACAGATTGTTTTTCGGTTGAATCCTTAATATATATGGGTCCACTAGAGCCACTCTTTAAAAAAAAAAATATCTCGTGACTGAGAAGGAATTATGAAAAACGGCTCAACAAATACCTCGGTAAGTGTGTCTAGAATTTTCTAATACCTTTTATAAAGTTTCATATTGAGACACGAAGCAACAAAATACGATCGAGAGGAATGTGCAGTTTTTCTTTAGAATTAATTTTGTGATTATAATAATATTTTCGTGATATGTTTTTAAATTTTCATCGGCGAGGCCTATATTCGTCAGAGAATTTTAACACTGCGGTTTAGAATATTGCAGTTTTAGGTCAGCGCCGTCTCTTGACCGATAGTGGAACAAATGTAAATTTTGTTGTAATTTCTGAAAAGTGTGTTATTTTAGTTAGAGAAATCGTTTTATTTTTCCTGTTTTACATAAATTTCTATCACATAGTATAATTTCAGATTTTTTTCTATGCAAACTTCGGAGATAAGGGGGGAACGGTATTTTTTTACGCAAAAACAATGCGGCCTAGAAAAAAATGTTTGAGAATGTGCAAATAGCGCTCTTTCATACGATACCCCACATGCCCTAGTAGACCCTCTTCGATTTTTTAAGACCCTCGTTAAGATCCAGTTGCAAAAAAAAAATATTTTTATAATATTAATTACAATAGTTGGGCAAACGTCATCTAAAACTATTCCAAATTTCAAGTTAATAGCATTAGTAGTCCTTGAGATATCCAGCTGTGATACACAGACGGACAGACAGACTGAGTCGCACCATAAGGGTTCCTTTTTATCATTTTGGTACGGAACCCTATAAAGAAGCACAGACATATCAATTATTTGGAATTGAAATCAGATTTGCTTTGCTTTGTTGAATGTTGACTGAAATAGCCAATGAAATAGCATACTATGTCATAAGTCATAATTGACTGTTTTGATCTATAAGGTATGATAATCATTTAAAAGATTAAATCTGTAACTATCTGCTATATTCGTTTCCTATTCAACCCAGCGAAGTCATCATCATCATTTCAGCCAAAAGACGTCCACTGCTGGACATAGGCCTCACCCAAGCACCGCCACCTCGATCGGTTTTGTGCTTCCCGCATCCAGCGGATTCCTGCGAAGTAGTAATGGAATAATTCGACTGTTGTCATACACTGATAGATTGTGTTCGTTCTCATCTCAGTATCATTCTTACGAATTGTATGGGAAAAGTTTTTTGCGATTTCTGACTTTTCTAGTAAGTACTCAAACTTCAGTTGGTCCCATGGAGTTTTATGATCCTCACATTCCAGATCCGCACATTTTTTCCAAAATCGGTGAATGCAGATCAATTTTTTTCTAAAAGTTAAGGATAGTCTCTTAAGACCATTTTCTTGTAGTGACCACGGTTAAGGTACCTGCCCTTATTGACCCATCTCAAAACATAATGCAATACTGCTCATCCCCCATAGCAAATAGCGTAAAAATGTACACCTATAAATTTGGCCAGACCTATAGGGAATATATATGTAAAATTTGAACAAAATCTGTCCCGTAGTTTTTGCGTGATGCTGGAACATACATTCAGACAAACAGACAAAAATTCTAAAAACTATATTTTCGGCATCGGAATCGTTCCCAGGCCTCATGGCAATTACTTGTGGGCCATCTGGTGGCAATCCGTCTTTTTGTGACACCACGGGCTTTATCGGCTAACTTTCGATAGCTACTATTCCGTTCCCTGTTCGATATACGTTACTTGCTCATGGGGTGGCCCATTGTCAAGATGATTGCAACAATAAAAGCAATGGACAGCGAGCAATGAACAAATTAAGGTCTTGCTCCGCCACTGATTTTAACAATATTTCATTTCCTCATTTTTTGGGTGAATCATGCACTGAAAATAAATACAGTCTTGAGTAAGTAATTAGTATAGCACGTATCAGTCACTCCAATTATATTAATAAGTTAAGTGTAATTTAAATGATACAATATTGTCTTATCTTTACGCTTCTGGCCTCGGTAGCCGAAACGTTGGAATTATCTAACACTATAAATCACAAGAATAAAAAACCGAGCAAAAGGAAAGCTTCCTAACAGCTTTTTTAATCATAAAATTCAAACATAACATCACGCCTTGTTTCCCCGAAAGTTAAGGCAGAGGTGTACCTACCCATAGTAGGAACACCCACAATTTTTTTTTAATGTGCTTATAAGTACCAGAATTAGAATTTATTTATTTGTCAGAATGTAGTTTGTACCGTAGGACTCCCTACTGATCTTGTATTCCTAGTTTCCTACCGATTGAATCACACGGGAGTTGTCCTCAGCACATTATTAAGAAAGGGGATCCAGGATCCCCAGTGAAATACGGGATACCAGTGCCCCATTTCTGCCATTTCTACTTGTGCCTTTTGGCTCTGTCCAAGGCGCGTTCCAGCCAAAACAAAGTAGTTATACAACAGCTTTTACTAAATGTATATAAAAGTGTGTGTGTGCGATACTGTACCTACTAATAAAAAACAAAAAAAAAATAATCAGCGCCTGTCACTACTCCATACAAGTTTAGACGTGATTAAAAACTTGCCGACTAAAATTACGTCAATTTACGTCAAGCGCTGATTAATTTGACAGGACTAAACTAAAATTTATCTTCTGTCCTTTTCTTAATGAAATAGAAAGAAAAAGATGCACTGAACTTAAATTTAGTTTAGTTTGTGAACAAGGGAATCGGCACCAATGGCAAATGAAACTTCCTACTAAACTTCCAACTTCCTACTACTTCAGATTGCTTATAACACTAATAAATAATATGTAAAAATATATATAAATGAAATCTGGTACGAATAAATGTTCAAAATGCCATTGTAATACAATTCTATTACGAGACCATTGACCGACCAATGATCGACCATTATGAATTTAGCAGATTACGAACTTTTAGCAAAATGACAATGGGATCGTGTTGGAGTGACGAATTTATAAAAATAGCAAACTTGGGCCCCTGACTTGACGTTTTAGTAGCCAGCAGATAGATAGGTGAACCTTAGTATTGGCACTAAGTACACGGTAAACTAACTACCTAAACATGGAGATATTGGTGCCGATTCCCTTGTTCACAAACTAAACTAAATTTAAGTTCAGTGCATCTTTTTCTTTTTATTTCATTATGAAAAGGACAGAAGATAAATTTTAGTTTAGTCCTGTCAAATTAATCAGCGCTTGACGTAAATTGACGTAATTTTAGTCGGCAAGTTTTTAATCACGTCTAAACTTGTATGGAGTAGTGACAGGCGCTGATTAATTTGACAGGACTAAACTAAAATTTATCTTCTTTCCTTTTCCAAATGAAATAGAAAGAAAAAGATGCACTGAACATAAATTTAATTTAGTTTGTGTACAAGGGAATCGGCACCACTCTGTCGTTAACTGATCTCATACTAAAACAAAGCCTATTTAATTGCTACCTGTGTAGTATAATATATTTATGCAAAGTCCAAGAAAAATCTCAGTCCGCATTGATATATCGTCGGTTTACTGCAAGAACTCATTAGTAGCAAAAAATCATAAAGTTTATAACGCCTTGAACTCGTCTTGGCGAGTTTTATATGTTTATGTAATGCAAAAACGGTGTTTAATTTTTCATTAACATAATCATAACGAAGGTGATAAAGGGCAATCAATACAACTAAAACGAATTAATTGCTTATTTCAAAGTTTTGACTATTTCACGATTTAAGTACATCAATGCAGTCCGGTTACTTATTTCTGTTGGTCGACCGTGCGCGGCAAACAGGTTTTTGTAAAAACTTTAAATCATTATGTGCAAAAACCTTATAAGTATGTGCAAATGTGAACAAAAGTTACAATGACGGGTAGTATTTAAACGCAAATTAAAAAAAATGTTTTTGTACATATCCAAAAATATCCGAATTCCATTCAAAATTACTGATTACGCATTAAATTACTCAACTCAAAATATAAGTAAATAAGCAACAAATTATATTCGTGGCGCACCGCTATTTATCCTAAAGTAAGTCTTTTATAAATAAAATAAAATATCGTGAACTTAAGTGTATTAAATGTCGATATTTTGAACCTAGCTATATTGACTATCGACATTTTTAATCATTTGATATTTTAATCACTCGGCATTTCCATCAAACTCAAACTCAAACTCAAAGCATTTATTTCAAATAAACCAATTACAGGCACTTTTGAATTGTCAAGGGGTCGGTCAGTCAGAAAGATGAAGCTAGTTGCCCATTCCAAAGCGTAGTAGGTTCCTATGGAGAAGAACGGACAAGAAACTCCATGGACACTCTTTTAAAACAAAATATTGTTACAAAATATGGGTTACATCATTCATGTTGAAGTTATACATGTGAGAACAATGTAGAAAGACGTGCACGTTAGAAGCGTCCGTAATAGAAACAATTCAAAAATTAAAATAAGCCGTGGCAGCTAAGAGATGACCAGTCCCAACTGACGGCGCCCGTTCACGAACATGACGCATGGATCAGCACCATTTAGCTCAACCATTTTGAAGGGAACTTAATGATCCAACACACACGCCACCACCATCTTCGACAGATTTTCCTAAAGGAATTTATTTGTCTCGCATTAGAGGAAAAATCTAATGTAGTGTTGATGTATATTTTCAAATGATCTGTTTGTACTAGTTTTGTTAAACAATTAGTTTAATTTGTAGTGAAATAATTTATTTGATGTAAAATTGTTTAAAAATGATAGAAATAAATTGAAATGTTGATAGAAATTTAAGGTGATTATGTATTTGATGTGCTAATTGCACATCAAATACATAAACACCTTAAATTAATAAATTGATATCCCTTAAATTACTAAACTTATACACACGTAAACAAGCGTTCTTTTGACGTTTGTTAGTAGATAGGTAGGTATGTGGCTTTTCTGTGTTCGGTTCTATTCCGCGCATATCTAGCTATTCATTCAATCTAGTTAATCCTCAATGGAAAGTGGCGCGATGAGTTCAAAAGTACAAAAGACTTATCTGTAGTGGGCGTGCACAACACGTGGTTGCGTCGTCGGCCGCCGGCGCGGGCGCATCGCAGACGATCGCAGGCAATGCCCGACATCAAACATGAGTGTCACATTGGCTGTGTCGACCTTGAGTTCTAAAGACATTGACCTTGCTTTTTGAAACTGGACCTATATTGGTAGGTACCTAATTAATCTAAATCAGCGTATGCGCAAATGATGCGCCTTCATTACTTACCTATTTTACAAATCTTAATCACAAACAAAATACCAATCAGAATCATTATCACTTACTATTTCGGATATCACTCGTAAGTTACACACGATATTTCGTCATGCACCAAATACAAATCTATACTTACGAGTATGTATATAACACTATAATTTGTATTATACATTTACAACCTAGGCCCAAGAGATTCCCTTCGAGATTTTTTTTAAGAAATAGATAATATATTCTGACTGTAGCTAGCCTCTCAATACCTATATATTTGAAAAGATCTATTGTATGTACACAATTTTTTTAAGAAAATGTCCGATGTAATAAACACAATCTTGCTGTACATCGAACTCGCCTCCACAGAGTCGGCAACTCGTTCATGGGTCAATGTGTATGTTTTTACAACAAACTTCCCATTGACATTCAAAACTTACCCATTAAACAGTTTAAAAGCTTGTATTAAAACCAAACTTTGTAAAAAAGTACCTACTATAAAGTTTCTGATTATTTTGAAGCCAAAAAGCTTGGGATTGAGTTGCTCGCTCTGTGAAGCCTTCTGATAAAACCGTAAAACTTGACATTTTAACTATTATGCAAAATCATCATTATGTACCATTTTATATACATATTTCTTGTTCCCCCATTCCCCAATCCATTCTCAAGATATCAAAAAAGCCGTTCTGTACAAATTGTATGAGAAAGTGAATTTTCTACATATTTTTTTTTATTTCGTGAATTTTCTCATGTTTTAATAGTTATTCTTCTATTCGGGGCGCAGACAAATCCAATAAATAAAAAATAAAAAATAAACTAATCTTTTTCTGTTAGTTTTAATGATCGTCTGACATTTTGAGTACTTTGTGCGGCCTACCCAAATGTTCTTTCTTTGGAATTTTTCGTCGAGTCGTTGAGCTCCTTAAGTCCTAAGTTGAGCTACACGATTACTGACAAATGCTTGCACTGACTGGACAGGTCCACTCTTTGTCTGGTTCTTTCTTCAAAAGACCATTTAGGATACGTCATCTATATTGTCCTCACATGATCTAACCAAGATTATGTCTGTACTTTAAAAGAGACTGACCCCTGAGTTTGTTTCGTCATTTCTTCTCAGGGGTAGTCAGATATCGAATGGAAAATGTCGAATTCATGCTGTAGCTTAATAAAAAAAAAAAAAAAAACGTTAAAGTGATTCCGATATCCTATTTACATAATAAACGGTTTCATTTAATTTTTAGGGTTCCGTAGTGAACAAGGAACCCTTATAGTTTCGCCATGTCCGTCGTGTCTGAAGTTAAAATTAAAACTATCACAGTTAAGTAGGCTTTACAAGTTACCGAGTAATAGTCGACCAATTTACATTTACAGTTGAAAAACATGCTCTCCAGAACATGTTTTTCAACTACAATGTTAAGTTTGTTCTTAGGAAAAATTCATCCCATCTACGGAACCCTTATTGTGAGTGGTCCGATACGCACTTGGCTGGTTTTTTTTAACAAATCCTAGCGAATTCAAAACTGTACCTACATTGAACATTTTTGAAAAAAAAAGTTATTGCTACGAAGCCTGGGAACGATTCTAATGCCGAAAATATGTTTTATTTTTGTCAGTTTGAGTTCTGAATGTATGTGCCAGCATCACGCAAATATTGCCGGATAGATTTTGTTCAAATTTTGCATAGGTATCCATACTAATCCATACTAATATTATAAATGTGAAAGTAACTCTGTCTGTCTGTTACGTTTTCACGCCTAAACCGCTGAACCGATCGTCATGAAATTTGTCAGAGATATAGCCTGGGGTATGGAGAAGGGACATAGGCTACTTTTTTACGCGATAACCGACATCCACGCGGGCGGAGCCGCAGGCATAAGCTAGTAGGCTATAAATTATTACGCTATTTGCTATGGGGGTTGAGCAATATTGCATTATGTTCGTATTCTTTTATAATTTACCGTAAATTGTAAAATGACGAGCCTAAATGTTAGAAAGAATGTAGCATATAGTTACAGATTTAACCTTTTAAATGATTATCATCAGGCTATACCTTTATGGAGCTAAGTAGTCAATCATGAGTAATCGTGACATATACAAGGGTGGATTTTCGAGATGGGGCGATAAGTAAGTTGGGAGTCTCATTTCCTACGAAATGTATGGGAAAAGTTTTTTTGCGATTTCTGACTTCTCTAGTGCCTACTCAAACCTGGGGGTCTACTCCCTAAGTCCGTCAACGAAGTAACGGGCCCGTCCGTTAGTAGTCCGACACGTCGGACTGAACCCTACTCCCTAGTAATTTCGGATTCATCAGTTTCCAACGGAATCGTAGACAATATTCGTGAACGAAAGACGCATGGCGATTGATGACAATAGAGTTGTGCTATTTTACCGGTCGATTACCGGTTTAATTATTTTGTGGTTTTCAAGCTAAATAAACAAAAATCAATATTTTTTCCTTAGAAAATGACTACATTTTTAACAATATACTTTTTGTTATAAAGATTAGAATTATTTTTGACATTTTTGTCCGGAAACCGGCATTATCCTGTTGATACCTTTGCGTTTTTCCTTTTTGACATTTTGACGGAAATTTTCAAATTAATTCAACGATACTAGCCGGGAAGTTTTAAAATTATTTTATTTTAGTTTCTTTCATATTCATTTCGTAAAATGGCCCCAACCGCTGCAGAAACTCACGGACACGGACTCTGGCCGGAGGCGCGCAGGAGCTGGGCAGCCTCAACGTGCTTTATATAGAATTTTTCACTTTTGGTGTGGAAAAAAAAAAAACATTCTAACATGTTGAATTTTAGGGGTTTGGGGTGTCTAAAAGGGGGTCGAAATTTTCATTATTTTTGCGATAGGACGCACCATTTTCGAGATATAAGCAAAAGAAAAGAAAAAAATATATACAGTAACAGTACTGATTTTGTACAAGTAGTCGAGATGTTGGTGTGAAGTTTAGTTCATGACAACTAATTGATTTTATTCTACATCTTTTTAATCGCGATTAATAATAGTCAGATTTAGTTAGAAAATCTAAATTTTAGTTTAAAAACTTCAAATTCAGAATAGCAAAATTGCCAAATAGCTTTAAGATAAGTCAGTAACGTCGGGAATACTCGCCAACCTAAATTCTTGGCGTAAATATTGTCGACGTTGCCTCCGTTCTTCCTATATAGCTTCGTCAAGCAATAAAAAAGCAGCCATACTTTGGAATTCCTTACTTTGTCTCTAAATAATGTAAACAATTATAATCGTTCGTCGACAGAACGATAACTATTTTGATGTCGTATCAACTGACATAAGGTTCCGTCAAAACAAGCGTCAAGTTCAACTTTTCGGACGGGCAAAAACGCATCGGGAGTAGGGACAGTTGTCAAATCGTGTTGTCATTCATTCTTCGGGCCTCGAACGAATCGTCCGTCCGTTGGTGATAGGGAGTAGGAAACGCCCGAAACGAAGCCCGAAACGACGGACTTCGTGCTTAGGGAGTAGACCCCCTGAATTGGGCCGATAGAGTTTTTTGATCCTTATATAATAAACAGGATCGATTAGCATCAAAAAAGTTTTTCTGAAAATGGCCCATTTTCTTGCAGACTGTACCAATTTTTTTTTTTTTTCAAAACTTCTCAAAGAAATATTAAAATAAGAACAGTCTGCTAAGACCGTTTTCTGTAACTATAACGGTTAATGTGTACCTTCTCTTACCGTCCCATCTCAAAAATTTACCCTGTATATACTCCAAGGCAAGCTAGCAAGGTTCTAGCTAGAAGTTTATATGCATAAACTTCTAGCTTGAACCTTGCTAGAATAACGGCATACATAGCTTCTCTTATTAAAAATCCACCCTAATAAGTCATTAACCCTTCCAGATGGTATCGACGGCAAGCAGGCCCGGCGCACCGGTACCAGTGGTCCCCTGGGCGAGCTCTTCGACCACGGCCTCGACTCCTACTCCGCAGTCCTCATACCCACCTTCCTCTACAGCATATTTGGCAGGTACATCATCCATTCGTTTTATTTGTGAGGTCATGGCCCGGTCACGTCCCTGACACGGCACGGACGTGGGTAGCGAGATATTTAAATGTGACAATAGGTAGAAAAAACCGGCCAAGTGCGTGACGCACGATGAAGGGTTCCGTAGTTGGGATGAATTTATCCCAACCCAAGAGAAAACTTAGCATTGTCTGAATTGGAACGATGATTATTTCTGCGAAAAAAAAAAATTTTTTTGCCGTGATTGTATGATAGCTATATATATTATAGAACAGGTATGAGAAACAGGGTGTAAAGTTCACTCATAAAACACTCACTCTATTGATAAGGGAGGATCCTCCGACCAGACGGGTGTCGTGTCTGGTGGGCAACTGCCCAACGGTTGATGTCGGGATATTGTATTATATTCTAGTCGCGCGGTAAACTCTGATTGCGCGATGCAGGATTTGTGACGTCAGGTCTTTTATCGCATGTGGCGTTGTAGATGGCGCCACAAACTTAACAATTTCTTCTTCGGCTTCCCTTCTAAGAAATTTCAAGCCACGCCATTGGTACATACAGTACAAGTCCAGACCAATATTTAAGTACGAAGTTGCCTTATCATGAGCGAAGGTTCAGAATTTTCCGACTAACTAACGGCGCATGCCGAAGGTTGCACGCGATTGATGAAGTTCCTAAACTGAAATGATTAAGAAAATGTTGCCCAGAAACGGTGAGCCTTCTATGAATTTGGGTTTTAGGCTGACACGTCATGGTCACGCGAAGGCAATTGTCACGCTATGCGTTTAGTTGGCCAAAGAAACATGGGTCTATAAATCTGAGTCGAAACAAGCCAATCATTTGACACAAATTGAATAAAAATTGTTGTCTGTTATTACTTTAATGCTCGTCCTTGACCGTTGACTTGTACGCAATCAGAATGTAAGTACAAAGTGTACGGAAGAAAAAACATGGTAGTAGACGCGACGTCCATTGTAATAGCTGCTTATTTTAAAGATTAAGATACCTAACCGTATGTAGGTATCTTAATAAACGTTGCGTCGGATCAAAATGTGACACTTCTATTTATAGGCTACTAGCTTTTGCCCGCGGCTCCGCCCGCGTGGATGTCGGTTATCGTGTAAAAAAGTACCCTATGTCCTTCTCCATTTCCCAGGCTATAATCTCTGCCAAATTTCATGACGATCGGTTCAGTGGTTTAGGCGTGAAAGCGTAACAGACAGACAGAGTTACTTTCGCATTTATAATATGAGTAGGGATTATTGGTGTATGAAAGAGGTTCATCGTCTCAGTCCAGGGATCATCCACTACTGAGTAGACCTCATTGGTTTTCTGCCAGATTCCACGGTTTTGTGCGTCCTTCGTACAGATATTTCTATTAGGTAGTGCGTTGCTGTGCTGCATTGAAAAAGTGTCCCACTCTTATCCAGTTATCAGATCCATGATACTGAAATAATGTACCTACATAAGCACTAGGAATGAAGGACTTAAAGCTTTGTAAAAACATGTCAATCAGAACACAGAGCGTGGGCGGATCATTAATAGTTTATTTTTAATGAACATAGATACATAAGTCATGTTTGAGTCTTCGTAAAAAAATTGATAGGAATGATAGGATATCGGTAAAGGCCAGAGCTGCCCGATAGAATTTCCTGCACTCAGCTAGATAATGCGTTATCGTGGCGGGACCGGGATTTTTCTATCGATCCCGATTCCATTATGACTTTGATTGATGGGTACTTAATAGCATTTGAAACGCTTGGACAACGGTATCATTGTTTTGGTCACATTATTTGGTTATTATTTTGACTAGTGCCAAACTTGGAAAAAACAATAAAAAAACTTTTTAAGAAAATTTAATCAATTTATCTTAAAAAACTGAGCCTGCGCGGTACGCCTAGCAGATTGAAACATCGGAACTATTTTGTATAGAATATGCGCGTGAATGGATGGTTTATTAAAGGAAATAATTACGGCATAATCAAAAACAAAATATTCAGTATTTAAAAAATACATATTTATTACCAAAAAGCCGTTATTAAGTCTATTGGCTTGGCGACGCGTTGCCACGCTAACAGCTGACCCGCCGCATTAAGGCTCCTACAAACAGCCGCGACACGCGACACTACACAATGACACCGCGTGACGCGCAACGAGCAATCTCTTTGTGTCGCGTCGCGTGTCGCGCCTGTTTGTAGGAGCCTTTAGATGTTTCACATCAAAAATGTGTAAAATGAAGTAGATCCGGTAACTCCAATGACTACATTATCTAGGCAAGATTACCTGCTAACCTACGATTTTACGCTACCTAATTATACTGTTATCACAAATCAGACCATAATACTTATGTTTAGTTAGCATATCACGACACGCATTTGTAAGTAGATAGCGGTAAATGATATTGCCGATAGAAGACGTTTTAATGATTATACTCTTTTGTTTATATGTAAAGATGGAACTTTTTTCGTTATTTCGACGGGTAAAATCTATAATTAATTCGAAGTAATGATAATTTCTAAATTAATGCTGAAAATGATGACTAGCATGGTAAAAGACTTCCGCATGACGTGCATGTATAATATTTAATAATCAAGTCAACGTGACTAGGAACAATTTTTTTTTATCATATAATAAGAAAAAAAACTACTCCAAGGTCTGCTTGACAGCTCACTAAACTGTGGACATAATTTATCTACTGTATTTGGAATAGGGATGTGTACTGGCAAAAAAAAAAAGAAAAACTGTTTAGTCCGTTAATCAGATAATAAAAAAATATTAGACACGTATTTTTTGCTTTATCATATTAATAAAAAATGACTTAGATAAAACACAGTAAACTTGGGGAGTGGGGGCTCGTTACGTCACAGCTACGTATAAAATCTACTGAGAAGTGACGTCATGCCACATTTGAACTCAATGTATCGCCGTAATGTTTTGATTACGTAAAAAAAGAAAAAAATACGTGTCCAATATTTTTTTATAATCTACATGACGGACAAAAAATATTTTTATAGTTATCATCCCTATTCTTGGGATGCCAAATACCCTATTTATTTGACTATATTTAGGGTTGCCATACGTCCCGTTTATATGGGACCGTCACCGTATTTGACCATGGCGTCCCGAAAAAGATCGAAATTAAAAGAAAACGAGATCATTACAACGGTAAAATCAAGCTAAACTTTGACTAGGCCAAAAAATTAACGTAAAACATTGTTATACTTAAGTAGGTACTATTCGAACAAAAACTTTGATTTCGACTTATTTATTTGATTTGTTTGAAATGTCCCGTATTTGGTCCCTTAAAGTTATGGCAAGCCTAACTATATTATTCTCCAGTTATCAGCTATAATTCTTCGTTAATTCTCCTGTAAATAACTTGTTTATACACAGAATAATTTAAGTAGATGTAGATATTTTTTTTTTCCATCACATAAATCTCCCTAACTACTAAACAAAGTAAGATTTAACTGCCACAAACACAAAACAACACAAACAAAACAAATTTCGATATTTGCATATACTTATACTCCATTAACATTAGACAAATAACTGTTCTCACCCTTTCGTTATTTCGATGTAAACGTCTCTAATCTATTTACCATTTAAATAAAAAAAATAACTCTTAAAGTGCAGTAATTTCAACAATATTACACAATAACTGTCGTTATTTAGCCATTATTTGTCTAATGGAGTGTAGTAATGTATGAAAGTTTGTTTAATTTTCAATATTTTAGTAGGTAAAGGATAACGTAATGTAATAGGAGACGACCCTATTTCATTCTTATTAACTTGGTGCTATGATAAAGTAGGTATTATACATTTTAGACTCTGACCTAATCGATTGGATGACATTTATCGTTAAAAAAAAAATCGAAGGCTCATCAACGGCAGTTATAATGTAATAACATCAAAATATTGTCTAATTTCAGGGATGAAGTGAGCACGCTTCGGTTCCTGTTTCTGATCTGGAACATATTCTTCAACTTCTACCTGACGCACTGGGAGAAATACAACACAGGCGTCATGTTTCTGCCCTGGGGATATGACTTCACCATGATCGTACGTTAATCATATATAAGTAGTAGTTGTAATAGGTACCTAGGAGTATAGCTATAGGTAGGTATACCTACCTAACTACGTATTATTTCTGTCCCCAAGCAGGTCAAAGTCAAATCATTTATTTCAATAAGACACATAAAAGGCAATGATTATATCGCTCATTGGCAAGTAGGGTGACATAACAAAAAATTCAGCAATTTTGAGTTAAGTATACAGCTGAATGCACTAAAGAGGTATGAGGAACAGGGTGTAAAGTTCACTCATACTCTATAGAAAAGATAGGACCAGACGGGTGTCGTGTCTGGTGGGCAACTGCCCGACAGTTGATGTCGGGATGTTGTCTATAAATGTGCTAGTCGCACGGTAAACTCTGATTGCGCGATGAAGGATTTTTGACGTCAGGTATTTGATGCGTAGTTCGCATGTGGCGTTATAGATACACACAACGGCAAATTTTATTCTTTTTGCTACAAGAAGAAGACATTACACTAAGCCTTAAAATGAAGGAGCTAGAAAGATGTGACTTTATGCACTCTTACTGCTGCTTTTAAACTTTTAAATCGGCATACCCACAGATATAGATATACCTAGATAACGCAAGAGCAACTACTTCGCGTGCCAAAAATCGCACCAGCTTACGATCAAAAATCATAAGCCGCCACTTTCGCGCTCTGTCCTGTGTACTGCTGGCTGGGTAAACGTGAGCGAGAGCGCGAGCTTGTGACGTCATAGTAGGTAGTCAAAAAATGGCACGCTTGGTTTTCATACAGTTCGTGATACTTGCGTTATCTAGGTATATCTATATCTGTGGTCATACCCAAAAATTGCTCTTTTTGAATTATTCAAGCTTCTCGCAAATTAACGATATTTGTCACTTCCAAAAGGTGTCGCCCTGTCTCACTCCCCGCTAGATCGGTACGGGTTTAGATAGGGTATGCATGCGGGCCTGCAAAGTGGCGGAGTATAGTACATACATTGATTCTTCATTTTTTATTCATTCTACACAAGAAACTTCATAGGGTTGCTTGATCTGGTTTTAGGGTGAGGGTGACTGTATGTCTAATTACGAGGCACATGAAACATTTCAATCATTTCTATGGGGCGGTAATGCACCTGCGATGCTTCTAGTATTACAGATGTTTCATAGGGCCACTAACCATCTGGTCTTAGTGCAATGCTTATTTCAATGAACTCAACATATCGCAGTCCACTGCTGGACATAGGCCACTCCCAGGCTGCTCCACAACACCCTGTCTTCCACCTTCCAGTCTGTCCCAGACAACTTTTTAAGGTCATCGGTCCATCTAGCTCGGGAGCGTCTCACACTACGCTAGTACGCGGTCTCCACTCCAGGACTCGTCTGCTCCACCAGGCCTCGGTCCTTCGAGAAACATGGCCTGAACACTGTCACTTCAGTTTGCTTACCCTGCAAGCTATGTCGGTAACTCCAGTTCTTTTCCGGATAATTTCATTCCTGATTTTATCCTTTAAGAAGCCCGCCTGCGAGCTCGCCCCATAGCGCGCTGGGCGACCTTACATTTTCTAAGTCCATTATTTTGAATGTTGATAGTGCTTATTTGCCATCTAACAACAGAAGAAATAACTTGTTTTAAAAGAAAGCAGCACGCTTGATACTTGTCGCATTTATTTGTTTTTCTAATGTGTACTGATGAACGGAACGGAATATGTTTTTTTTAAGCAGCGTAGTTTGAGAACATTTACCCCATCTGATATGTAAATAGCTGTGCTCTAGTGAAATGTTATGCACTACTTATTTCTCGCCGAAATTGAAAGTAAACACAATCCGAGCGTGCGGACACATAAGTATGGTGTGTTTATTTCATACTAGCCAGCGCCGGCCCTAGCCTTTGATCAGGGTAGAGCGAGATTGTCTTTCAGCGCCCTTTGGTTGACGCTTTCACTTCGCGTTTCGGTTTTATGTTAAGGCGAAAATTACCGACTTTAATGATTTTATATTGAAGATCACGCCTAAACGAGTAGTGTTAATGATTTGGAAAAATATTATCGACACTTTCCGCTACACTACAGAGGGCGTAACTCCAAATCCCATACTTTTGGGAATGAGCGAAAACGAAAGAAAATAATACATTTTGTTTTAAGAAAGTATAATTTTCTTTTAAGAAAGTATTATTTGCTTTCGTCTTGCTTTAATTTTATAAGTATAAAAAAGAGTTATTTATAATTCTATTGTTTTTATACAAATAAAATTGAGTTCTGGGAAGGACATCGATTTGGAGTTACGCCCTTTGTAGCGGAAAGCGTCGATATGTTAAATTAGAGCATGTTCTTAATAACTTTATAATTATATGAATATTTTAGATTATGTTTATTTTACATAGTGAAATTAATTTGTAAAATTATGTCTAACGCGGATAAAAAACTGAGAATCACGCAAAATTTATCAAGCGTATTTTTCTGAAACCTTCAACTTTTTAACGATGATTTAATTATTGATATTTTAGTGGGAATACGTGTTTTATTAAAATACCTTTTGCTATACTTATAATAAATTAATAATTCGTCTTATTTGGGACAGCGCTACTGGATGGGCGAGTCTTATTACTGGCTGGACGTACGGCACGTTGCGTGAGCTCAGTGAAGAACACGCAAGCTTACCACTCCAGGTCACTGGCATATATCTGGGCCTTAAATAAATAATAATTCCCCAATTTTTAATGACGACGTATTGACGGCACGGTTGGCGCAGTGGTTAAGCGATTGACTGCTGCGCTGCGTGTCGCGGGTTCGATTCCCGCACGGAAAAAATCTTTGCATGACCTACAATTAGTTGTTCCGGGTCTGGCTGTTTGTGCATTTGAGATTAAATGTTTTTAAACGCACCCACAATACAGGAGAAATTCCTAGTGTGAGGGGGCAAAGTTAAAAAAAAATATGGCAAATAATATACTTGAATTTAATATAGTTGAATTTAAATTAGTATACTCCTGCTTCTTTAACATTAAAAAATCTGAACTAGCAACACTGCTTCCTAAAAAAATGCCTGCCTCTTAAAAGGCGCCATCAAAATTTTATCTGGCGCCTAGAGCGACCGCTCCTTTCACTCTACCCCAGGGCTGGCGCTGATACTAGCTTTTGCTCGCGTGCAGGTTGGAAATTTATCACAGGAACGTAGTACCCGGATAAAAATGTTTCCTATGTCCTAACCCAGGTAATGGTCTCGCCGAGAGCCAAATTTTATCAAATTCTGTTCAGCCGTTATGGTGTGAAAAGGTAACAGACTGAAAGGGTTACTTTCGGAATTATAATAAGTAGGTATTAGTATGGATTATTCAAAATACACACACACGTAGGCGATTACTCTACAGGAAAATCTTAGGATTATTGTAATTCCGACTTTTTTGTCATACTATTATGATCTCATAGCTGGCATGGTAGCATAAATACCTACCTAGCCGCCAGCGGTCTTGCTACGGAGTACGGTACTGTGATATACACACACATCCAACCTTACACACAAACAGATTTAATTCGATAACAACTGCAGGAAGTGTTCACATGAAATGTTAAATTTACAGATAATATTGTTCACCATGTTATGATAGATATATCGACACTATTTCACTCTTAAGGGGTACAACTTTATTTACGTAACCATCTGGCCGAACACTGTCTCTTAAGACGCAAATATAAGCCAGTGACCTTGAGTGGTTAGCTTGCGTATTCTAAACTGAGCTCACGCAACGCGTCGTACGTGCAGCCAGTAATAGGACTCGCCCATCCAGGAGCGCTGTTCCAAATAAGACGCATTATTAATTTATTATACATAAAACGAAAGGTATTTTAATAAAACAGGTACCTATACTAAAATATTAAATTATCTTTAAAAAGGGGAAGTTTCAGAAAAATACGCTTGATAGATTTTGCGTGATTCTCAGTTTTTTATCCGCGTTAGACATAACTTTACAAATTAATTTCACTATTTAATATAAACAATCTATAATATTAATTTATGAAGTTAAGAAAATGCTCTATTATTGGTGCAACACAGTGGACTGCGCATTCACTTGACATCTAGAAATGTATGATTATTTCAAATTGTATTTAATTGATTAATTCAAATTCAAATGTTTATTGCTCTAAACAAGAGCAATAAACATTTGAATTTGAATTTCTAATTTAACATATATTTTTTCCAAATCATTAACACTACTCGTTTAGAGTCTAAACGAAACTTTAAACGTGTTTTATTCTTCAGTATAAAATCATTAAAAGTCGGTTAACATTGCCTTAAGATAATGACCTCCTAGTTTAAGAGACAGGGTTTATGTTTTATTTATATAGATTTTTTGTAGCCTTTTAACTTTTGTACAAACAATTATGTATCATATAAGTATATCTAACACTGTGCTCAAGCTGTGTCTATGTATTACTTTGGATAAATAACCATTATTTTTTAATATAATGTCTTTACCACAATATGCTTGCGTTCATTCTGAGTTTAATAAATACGATTTCTCGCAGGGTTCCTGTATCCTACTGCTAGTGACATCCGTGTTCGGGCCGGAAGCGTGGCACATCCCTCTGCCGGGCGGCATCGCACCGGGTGTCGTGTTCGAGTTCGTACTGTACTTCTCTGCGATGCTTACTAGCCAGACGGTCATCTTGTGGAATATTTACAAGTGAGTGAGACAGTTGTTACAGTTGTTTAGCCAATACACAAAATCACCCGCCCTTTCTCGATTACTAGTGATTTGGTGCGAGAAAGCGACGCTATATTTCTCCAGAGATTACCATTACCGAGGCAGAAATAAGAAATTAATATCGCCCACTGCCTGGCATAGGTATGAGCTTTAGTGAAAAGAAGGTCCGATCGAATAAACATGCAACATCAAGTCCTCATACCTATTTATCGGGTAACAACTCCTTACTGGGCGGCATTATTTTAATCTTATGGTGAAAGGCTAAAAAAAAAAACAAAATAAATATGGTAGCCCGCGAAATTCAAATTTTCTTACGTTTTTTGTGATTCGCGGTAATATCAAATATTTATTTATGGAATTATAATAAAGATCATCAATACAACTCTCGAAGTTCATATTGCCCTATTGAATGGCATTTCATGAAAAGACATTTGAGGCCAATTTGTATTGCTGATTCTAATGATTGTAATATAGAGGTATGAGGAACAGGGTGTAAAGTTCACTCATCCTCCATAGAAAAGGGAGGATCCTCCGACCAGATGGGTGTTGTGTCTGGTGGGCAACTGCCCGACAGTTGATGTCGGGATGTTGTATATAAATATGCTAGTCGCGCGGTAAACTCTGATTGCGCGATGTAGGATTTGTGACGTCAGGTCTTTGATGCGTAGTTCGCATGTGGCGTATTTATTAGAAGCCGCCACAGTAATTCTGTAAAGCCACGTTTTTTAAGTTCGCGAATCATAATTATTTTAATCAACGTACAACCTGATACTGACCTACTAATTACAAAAAACGTAAGAAAATTTGCATTTTGCGGGGTACCTTTGCGATCTTAAGCCCATTAAGTAACAAAAACTTCTTCCAGATGTCGGGAACTTTCAGCTACGACCCTATAAAGGGTTTAAAAAAAAATTCTGTTCCATACATTTTGTCGAGTGAGGTGAGCATTTATGTATGGAACAGTTGATTTTTTTTGCGCGATTTCTGTGTAAGTTCCCTGGTAGTAAAAAATGTTCATAATGATGAGCTCAATGACCGCTTTTAGGGTTTTGCGTTATTTCAATTACACTTTGTATAATTACCTGTATTATGTTATTGGGTTTTTCTATCATTAATTTCTCAGTAACAGCCCAGATTCTGGATTTGTGCCCGGAAGATGGCTGTAGGCCCGGCCCCCAATAACATGGGACCTAAACATAGGTTACTGATGAAATGTGGGTGTACACCTCTGCCATACCCTTCGGGATTACAGGCTTGATGTTATGTTATGCTATATCTATCGAATGTAAGCTTTCTGAAGAATGAAGAACATAGTCTTTAATTTGTGGAAGCTTTTAAAAGGCTATTGATAACGCTAATTGAACGTAGTTTAGCAGAAATGACTCGACCCACATTATGGTAAAAAATGAGTTGTATAATACCAAAGAGGTCCATAACCACATGCATGTGGGTTGGTTCTCATCATTAAAAAATCAACCTAAGTATCTTTGTAGTGTCACGGATATTTTTTGGCGAGTGAAAAAACCAATGATTTGGACCTCTTTGGTATTATACAACTCATTTTTGACCATAATGTGTGCTTATGTGGTCGAGTACTTTCTGCTAAAATACGTCCAATTATTAATTTCCCAACATGATATTACACTGTAACTTTTCTGAAGAATAAGTAAATAACGTGATGTTATTCCTAGGTCGTATCGCGACGGCACGGGCAAGCTGCGTTCATTCGGCGAGGCAGTACGGCCACTGGTGCCATTGTTCATATTCTTCGCGCTGAGCTCGCTGTGGGCCATCTTCTCACCCAACGATATCATCAACCGAGCGCCCAGGATCTTCTACATACTCACCGGAACTATATTTTCTAATATTAATGTAAGCATTTCTTTTTTTCTGCGTATTAATATACTGAATAGAATGAGGTTATGAGTATACAATAATTCGGGAATATCAGATCCTTGTAAAATAATTAATGTAGGGAAGATACTACCATGTTCCGGTTTGGGAAATATGAATACCGGTGAAATTATAGGCTGGCAATGTGACGTTTTTATAGATACACGGGACTTATCAAGTTTGTCTCAGGATTACGGATTTAATAAAGCATTAAGTTCGCCTATGTACCACTATTGTACATGAAGTTTAAATAAATAAATGCTGCTATGACGCGTAGAGCTCAACTGACCTTTATAAAGGACCAAAAGCAATAACATTGATCTTGCCTGGGAATAGACTACGATATCTGTACGTCGCTGATTCAAAACGCGCCTACTGTCATACACATATTATCATATAATCACTTTTTCGTCCTGTGGGTCACCCCAAAACCTTTAAATAATGTACTACACAGGGTGGCAGGGACATCGACGTGTAACCTGTTACTATAGATAGATTATTTAAAAATATTATTTGCTGTTCAATACATTTTGACCGCGTAGATAGCACTTTCGTAAGAAACAGCATTTTTTTTTAATATTCGACGAAAAATCAACGCAAGATAGTCCAGAATCATGGTACTGAATCTATGGTCTGTATATTCATAAAAAAATTCTAAAATCTGAGACGATTTCTTAATTCATACAAAACGTCGAACGACTAAACTAACTAAATATATTGTTGTCATTGAAATATTTGGTGTGACATAATAGTTATCGACATAGGGGTTGTTCTCTGAGTGAATTCACAAGGAATGCTGTTTGTAATATGTTATACACCAATGTAATGTTAGTATTTATTAAGTTAGAGTATAGGCGCATTTATCGCATTGGATAATCCTGTAATGGTAGATGTAAGAAGATAAATAAATAAATAAACGTTGCTTAAAGTTAAGTGACGTTCAAACGTCAAAAATGTATGGTTAAACAGTCGCTAATCATTACTTAACTTAAGCAGCATTTATAAACAAACCCCATTATGTACAGAGTATTCAATACACATTTATTGAAATAATGTCGTATGTGTACACCGGATGACTAGTTTAGCGTCTGAAAAAAAAATGGGTATTATAGAAGAACGGAGAAGCCTTTGGCGTAGAAATTTTGCAATTTTCTTTTCATAAAAATATCATTTTAAGATATCAACTTGTCTATCAATATAACTACTAATTTTAAGTCAACTTTTCATAAGAAAATATTAAAAAACAGACGGAAAATATCGCAATTCAAATGAAAGCGCGCGGAAAGTATTTTCTATGCGCGGAAAATATTTGTCGCATCACTGAACCATAGACAATTTCGAGCGGCCATTGATGTTTACATCTTTGGCAAATGAATACCAAAAAATAAAATCTACAACTGAATACAGTTCTGAAATCAAATAATTCCTGTGAATTTGAGGTGCTAAAAGAAGCTATCTTTGCAATTAGATTTTATAAAAACGTGTATTTGCTAAAGAATACGTCGTATTATAAAAAAAAAATACTTTAGGAGGAAAATCAAACAATTTATTCAAATTAATTATTTTTGTTTATTTAGTAAGTAATTAAATTTGGCACACTGACAGAATGCAATGAAATATGATTATCAAAATTCATTTTAAATATGCTTGTGTACCTTTGACCTAGACAGTAATTACAATTCACTACAGCAAAGATTTTTAATTTAAGTTCTAGACTTCTAAGGCGTGCGAGGTGATAGGCCCTTGAAAAAGGAAATTGAATCTTTTGTTTGACTATTATTACTTTAACTACGTCATAGTAAGTTCTTCAGATTACATCATTGCTTCGTAACAAAAAATAATAATAATAGAAATTCAAATAGATATCTTGTAAATATGCATATTTAGAAGATTTCTGTTTGTTATTTTTTGTTATGCCAAAAAAAATTAAATTATTGTGCAATAACCATATAAATTGCCAAGCAAATTATGATCGAATCTTTTACATTCTGATATTTTCTGCTTACTTTTCCAGTGTCGTCTAATAGTGTCACAAATGAGCGATACACGGTGCGAGGCGTTCAACGCACTGCTGATCCCGTACGCGCTAGTGTTGTGCGCGGTGTTCGGGACCGCGGTCTCGCCTGGGACGGAGCTTTTACTGCTTGCCGCGCTCTGCGTCATCAGTTCCATTGCACATATCTACTATGGTACTAAAGTGGTAAGTGAGATTAGGAATAGCCCTCTAGCATAATTGATGTTTTATAGAACCAAAATTCCTGCTCAAAGTGCGTTCAATAGTGCTTTTTTCCCCTGCCGTTTCTGGGCGTATGATACGTCTAGCTTTGGTTGGTGCCAGGGCTTGTTAACGTTCCAAATAACAAAATGATAACCGTTACTTAACGTTAAATTTCAATGTTATACCTACTAACGTTACAAAAATTTAACGTTACTTGATAACATTACCAGTAATATAACGTTAATTAACATTAACAAAAATACGATAACTAACGTTAATTTAGCTACGTTGCCGTTCTGTGGGTAAGAATGAGGCAGATTCAGGCAACATTTTGATCGGCACGGCATCAGAGAGGCGCGAGGGCGGGCTCCCGCCGCGCTGCACGCCTCAGGCCCCACTACTTACATCTCACCCGTTTAAAATAACGATAAAATTAATAGTCGCATAAATAACGTTAAATCGCTTACCGTTATTTTAATAATAACGTTAACTCTGTCAATACAAGGTAACGTTATGAAAATTTACCGGTATTTAAAGCCCTGGAAATTCTAGAACAGTTGCCTAGACTAAAGCATAAAAGAGATAATGCACCAAGTTGGTGCATTATCGCTTTTATGCTTTAGTCTAGGCAACAGTTCTAGAATTTAATCGGGACTCTGTGCGACGCCGACGTTCGAAGTTGTCGTTCTAAAGCGTGTGTAGCAGAGATATCTATTGCTTTTGCTATTTTAGCAATATTTCCCACAAGGCCACTCATATTGCAGTTAAGATGTATTCATTAATACAATTTGATTATTGTTTTTTTCAGGTGCAAGAAATGTGTGATCATTTCAAGATTGAATGTTTCCATATCAAACCAAAGATAAAATAAGTTATTTATTAAATATATTCCAACTGTAAGTTGTGAAATTATAGCAGAAATTAAAATTAAGTACCTAATACTCTTGTATTGTGGTTGTATTTAGAAATACAGGTATGCGATCATATCACAGAAGTTGTATCAATAAATATATATGGCAATAATTTCCAGTTGAAATTGAGCAGATTATTTTTAGTTATTTATTGCAAAAAAAAAAAAAATACTGCCTATTATTTTTGGGATTCTTATTTTTGCCCGATTACTAATAAAATGTACAAGTAGCCAGAACATCAAGTTACCACAAACTGTCAAATTTTCTCGTTCGATTTTAAACTTAATCATCAACATTTTAAAGTTCAAAATCGTTTGGAGAAATTTGACAGTTTCGTGTAGCTTTTTGCTGGCCACTTAGGATTCAATACATCTAATCCAAACTGAATGACATGTATTGTGTATGTTTTTCATGAGTTATTGTGATGTGAACGCGTACCTTTAATAAAAACTACTGTTTCGTAGTACTAGCAGCTCTTTAGTAAGTTAGAGTAGCAAAAATTTAGGCCCTAAAGTGTATACTTTTGATTTTTTAAATCAAATAAAGCATTTATCATACTTACTATTAATACTAATTTATCCAATACTATTTTCTGAGTGATATTTCAACTGAGGACCAACAAACGAAATCAACAGATTTTAATGCATTATTCACGATGGATTTTCTTGCTCTAATTTTTTAAGTCTTGTAAATATAACTTTAGCCAGGGTAAAGTTTCATAGTTGTGTTACTATGTTTTTAATATTGGGCGGGCATTTATTGAAAATAAAATTTAAGAAATTATAGTCCTCATAGAATAAGACTAAATTGAATCGTTACTAGTAACGCTAGTCATGTATATTAGGTAATAAATTGTTACTCATGCCATATAATATGTCATACAATAGTTGTGTAATTTCATGCCAAATGTTTCCATTTAGGTTAAAATTTAGTCAATTTTATCAAATTAAATACTTTCTATTAAGTAGGTGTCTAGTGTACATGTATTTTTATATACTGATCTTCTTGTCTTATTAACTCGATGTTATAGATAGCATTTAATGTTATATTGTTAGATACACTTGATAATGATCTGAAATCAAAATCTCAGGTTGATATACGCGTTCCTCCTTACAATATTGTTAGTTTTATTTGTGGTGAGTATATTCCAATGTTTTGTGATGGATTTAGCATGATTAGTTTTCTTCTCGCTAGTTTATACTAGATAATTTTATACTTTTCAAGTAGTACGACTGTGTACCGTAAATCTTATCAAGTTTTTAGGGCGAAAACATTTTAATAGTTAACTACACCAGGAATTTAAAGCTCATAGGGATGGATAACAAAATGTACTGTCACTGTGCACTAAAAAGTCACGCCGAATTATCGCAATATATAAAACAAAGTCGGGTTAGTTACACCATTTATAACTCAAGAACGGATTGACCGATTTTTATGATCTTTGATTTGTTGGATTTGTCTCCGTCCTGAATAGCAGAATAATCACAACAAAAAAAACAAAAAAAGAATTTGAATTTATTGATTCTGAGGCGGTACGAAGTTCGCCGGCTCAGCTAGTCTTACGATAAAAGCACAAAACAGCTTGAAAAATTATGTATAATGTTTTCGCCCAAAATCTTTAAATCTTTGGTATTTAATGTGAGGGTTGCTCAATATTGTACCTGTTTTATTTTTATTGTTATTACGTACACCTAGAGGTTTTAAACCAAAGGGTAGGAACTGTAAAGCGACTCTGCCTCATCTACATTTCAAGTCTTGTATTGTCAATAAAGGACTTTATTTAATTTGTGTTTATTTTTTACCCCTGTATACGGTAAGGGAGCTCGTCAGTAAATTACAAGAAGCCTTTATCGACACAGGACCGTGTGCCTCGGAAAGTACCCTTTTGAAAACCTTGTTGACGACAAGGTGTTAACTGATCGGGAATATTCGTGACCACTTACTGCCGAATACTCAAACGCAATTCAATTTTAAGTCGCCGTTAAGTCTAATGCTGTCTCTGTCACTTTAAACTGTTTTGTAGAGAAACAGAAACACTTATAAGAACGTCTTAAAGTTAAGTAACGTTTGAGTATTTGGGCATTAGCTTATCATTATTTTAAGACTACGTCGAGCGCACACTGGCGCCCTCATCGTTATTTCGGTAATTTCTTTTATTTTAGAATGAAAATGCAGAAAATAAGCTCGTCAAGTTGTGCTTCACAAGACTTTACGTTATTATTACTACAAACAGTAGTTTTAAATTGTTATGTTTTATTGTAATCATTAAAACGGAAAATAGTGGCCACTAAGCTCCGTTTTAATGATTACAATAAAACATAACAATTTAAAACTACTGTTTGTAATAATAATAACGTAAAGTCTTGTGAAGCAAAACTTGACGAGCTTATTTTCTGCATTTTGCATTCTAAAATAAAAGAAATCACCGAAATAACGATGAGGGCGCCACTGTCGCTCGGTAGCCTCTTAAGGTAAACAAAAGTGTAATGCAAGACAAAATAATATATCGTTTTACATATTTATTAACTGCCTGTTAATCAGTATCTACTCCAGTTATGTCTTTTAATCTAACTTGATCACATTGAAAGCCACTACACTACTAAACATAATATATCTAGGTACCTAATACATGACACTCATTCTCAATAACATGCATTATAATAAAAAATCAATAAGGTGAAATAGATACCCCTGCCTGAAACTGCATTAAGCGGACGCCCGCGCGGTTCCATACAAAAGTGCTCCGTCGCGGGGAGGTGGGCCCCGCCATCGCCAGCATACTGGCAGTTTTTTTTTTTTCTAGTCGTCGTTTCGCTACGTAATTCAATGGATCAAAGGACACAGCGGTTCGCTAGGCAACGATGCAGACGATGAGCTTGCCAGAGGGGGTCGAGCATGGCACCAGTGGGTCCTGAACCGTTCGTACCACCTCTTCTGATACTTACGCACTCTGGTAAGGAAACGCACCAGGGACCAACATCACAAACTATGGTCGGACCAAGGCGAGTGCAGGCATGCAAGGTAGCTCTCCCCACAATTATTGATGGCCGCCTCACGAAACAGATTCTCCGACTAAAGAAACAACAGCTGCGTACAGTTACAGCAGCTATAATTGGCCATGGGTCATTTAATAAACACCTCTTTGTCATAGGATTCACAGACAGTCTGCTGAGGACCTGCATGGAGGACGAAGAGACAGCAGCTCATGTGCTACTAAACTGCCCGGTGGTCACCACATACAGGGCCAAGTACTTCGGTAACCTACCTGGGTTACCGAAGTACTTACGTGAGATTGTCAGTAACACCAAGGCATTTCAGGCCTTCTTTGAAGAGCTGGGATGGATTGAATAATCGAATTCCCATCCGTACGCAAAATACGCGCATTTTCGTGGAGTTGCGGACACCAGCCCGTATCTATTATTATTATTCGCTACGTAATAATCCATACTAATATTATAAATGTGAAAGTAACTCTGTCTGTCTGTCTGTATATTACGTTTTCACGCCTAAACCGCTGAACCAATCATCATGAAATTTGGCAGAGATATAGCCTGGGATATGGGGAAGGACATAGGCTTTTTTACGCGATAACCGACATCCACGCGGGCGGAGCCGCGGGCAAAAGCTAGTATAATTTATGTGGGATAAGCTCAATTTTTCTATAATAAAACTGCTGATTGCTTCAACTTAAGTGTATTTTATTTTCCGTCTTTGAATATAACGTCTTACGCCTTTTCCTTCCTAATACCGTCTCCTTTCTACGTATTCTACCTTTTTAAACATTCATTCACTATCTCTTTCACTCCTTGACTATTTCGTTCATTCATCTCTGTCAATCTTTTATGCTTCACTTCTGCCATCCATCTTCACGTCTCGTTTCACTGTCCTGTCATAACGTTCCATTCCTACAGCTCGGCCATTCTGATATCTGACTGTCCCCAGTCAGATCCTAACTGAAAGCACATCTAATCTCATCATCATCATCTATCATAACTTACAAGTAAACATCAATGAAATATTAGGTCAAGAATAAACCCCAAAGGTGTTTCCCTAACCTAACACATGATAACTAACAAAACCTATTCACCTAACTCAACAGTATTTCCATACACTGGCCATGGCTTCATATTATCTGCAGAGGTGGAAGTCACCCTAGAACCATCTGCCATGTGATCCATCTTCTCAACATCATATCGATCATTTCTTTTTACTTTAGTAACTCTGTATGGTCCTAGATACTTCGGCTTGAGCTTCAATCCAGTACCAAACTGTGTACGTTTGATGGCTACAACATCTCCTACTACATATTTTCGACTTTCTTTTCTTCTTCTATTATACGTCTTACAGTTTTCATCTTGAACTTTTCTTATTTGTTCTTTTGCCTTCATTTTTAAGTCTTCTCTAATCTGCAAGAAATTACTTCTCTGCTCTTGCTGAAGCAAATCATAAATTTCAATATCTTCTTTTGTTTTCATCTTTGTCCCCAACATGAGTTCAAAGGGAGTGGTGTCAATGCTTCTTTGGTATGTGCTATTCAGTGCTTTTTGCACCCGGCTGACCTGTTTGTACCATTGTGATGGCTCCTCAATACATAGCTTTGCTAGAACTGCTATTATTATTCTGTGAATGCGCTCTACTTGACCATTCCCTCTGGGCACACCTGTTGTTATGGTTAAATGTTGAATATTCTCCTTTTCACAATACTCCTTAAAGTCATTGCTGGTAAACGCACTACCACGATCTGAAATCAAACGTATTGGATTTCCAAATGTTTGCTGATGAATCTTTAACTTGTCTATAGTCTCCCTACTGGTAGTACCCTTCACTGGAAACAACCACACAAACTTTGTAAATCCATCTACAACAGTTAAAATATAATTATACATCTTTCTGGTCTCTGAAAGAGGTCCAATATGATCGCAATGAATAGTATGCAAAGGTATGCTTTCTTTGTCAATGCAATTTAAAAATCCCTCCTGTTTACCTTCTTTTTTGGTCGCTAGCAGACATGGTATGCACGACAGTAAAAACTCTTCAATCTTCTTGTTAATATTTTTGATGTAATATTCTTGTTCTAACAATTCAATCATTTTTCTTTTTCCAAAATGCCCCTTCTGGTGTATTCTTCTCAGAATTTCAAATTCTAAATTTCTTGGTATTACCAACTTTTTTTCTAGACCTTTGTACAATAAACCATCGCTGTAGATATAATCTTCGTATGGTTGAAGTTTTACAATCTCTATGATTGCCTTTATTCCTTCATCCAACATCTGTGCTTGCTTGACTTGATCATGTAGGCTTAACTCAACTGCTCCAACAAATGGATTTCTGCTCAAAGCGTCTGCATGTTGCATTTTGCCTCCTGGTCGATGTTCAATCACATAATCATACTCTTCCAGCAATAATACCCATCTGGCTACTCTCGTTGTTAGGTCCTTCTTATTTAATGTCTTCTGAAAGGCTTGACAGTCTGTAACAATTTTAAAGTGTTTTCCGTACAAGTAATGCCTAAACTTCTTTACTCCTTCAATAATGGCCAAAGCTTCCAGCTCATAGCTACTATACTTCTTCTCAGCATCACTGGTCTTCCTACTGTAGTAGTGTACAGGATGTAACTCACCTGCATGGTCTTTCTGAAGTAAGATAGCACTGTATGCTATTGCAGAGGCATCAGTATGCAATTCAGTTAATAACTGTGCATCGAAAATCCTTAACACTGGGCTACTAGCTAAAGCATTCTTCAGTTTGTTAAATGCACTTCTCTGAACATCTTCAAACACAAAATTAACATCCTTCTTCAATAAATCAGTTAACGGTTTAGCTATTAATGCGAAATCTTTGATATACTTTCTAAAATACGAAGTTAATCCGACAAAACTATGAAGTTGCTTTAAAGTCTTGGGTTCAGGGTATCTAGTAACAGCATCTGTTTTGTCATGAGAGGGTTGAACTTTTCCATCTTCTATAATGTGTCCTAAATTCTCTACTCTTCGACATAGTAATTGCGTCTTTTTCCAATTAATCTTTATACTTTCTTTACTGACTTGCAAATGAAAGAAACCATTTTTCATATGTAACACACTAAAAACACGATCACCTTTAAGTTTATCAATCAAATCGTCAATAATAAGCAGAGGAAATTCATCTTTAATCATCTTTTTGTTTATAGGTCTATAGTCTACACATACTCTAGTACTGCCATCTTTTTTCTTTACTAACACCAAGGGAGAGGAATATTCCAAAAAACTTACACGAATGATCCCATCCTTAAGCCACTCTGATACTTGCTCTTCAACAATCCGTTGTTCAGCTAAAGATATACATCTTGGTCGTTGAGTCACTGGAATGTCATCCTTGAGCACAATGCGAAATTCTATTGGCGCCTCCTTTACCTGTACTGGTTTATAATTCTTCACACAGTCGATAACTCCTTGTTGCACCTGCTTGTCTTGAACTTTACCTAAAACAAACTCATCCTGACTAACTACACATGCAAGCCTTGATAACCAACTGTTTACGTTTGGAGCAATCAGTATTGACCCATTCGACATAATTGTAAAAACATCTTTAAGGAATTCTTGACCCAATATAACACTACACGGCATAGCGTACCTAGGCACAACATGAAATGCAATATCGTTATATTCATGCCCATCTAACAACACACATGCACTAAACTTTTGCGTAGATAATATGCTGCCGCCTAATCCCACAAGATTCGTGACAGTATTTACAGACTCAGGATATCCAAGATGAACATAGAATTCGGTACACACCAAATTTATCTCACTACCCCAATCAATTAACGCATTTACTTCGCACTTATTCACACAAATCGTTTTGCAGGCATTTTCAGATCTAATCTGCGTTTTTTCGACGTAAACATCAGTGAAGTTGGTGTCAATCCCTTCTGCCATCGCCATCTTGTCACCGTCACTGACGTTGGTACTCCTGTCAATGTCGTCAGTTTTGCCAACCGCATAGAGATGAGTCCGATATCATGTCACATGTAAAAATCATCGATATTTTAAAATCATTTCATCATGCAATGACAAAGACAAAATCATCAATGCTTAAAAATCATTACAAGAATGACACTGAACGCGAACTTCGGTGATTCGGATCGGACGGTATCGGGCCGTCTCGGGCGCAGCGGGCGGTGTGACTGTGAATTGCGACGTTGCGAGACTGCGCGATCGGCGATACTGGACTGGAACTCACATGTTTCGATAAAATGACCGGGACTGAGCGCACGGAACGGAAACAATGCTTTCACTTGCATTGTTTATGTTTGCGTGCGAAATGCGCGGCAAATCACGAATGCAATTTATCTAGCATTTAGTATTCCGTGAATCATTGTTTTGGATAGACGAGGACGAACAACCACCCTAATTTAATTTTACGCGTACGAAATACGTAGTGTAATTAGCAGACTGATAGATTTCTTTTATTAGGTACTAAGTATGTACTATTACTTTGCTAGTCTTTGCTAGTCCTAAGCCTGGAAAAAGCATGAAGGGAAGATTGGAATATTACTTGTTGGGGAGGTGCATATTTACGCGACCAAGTTTTTACGACAAATTGCCATGATATACTAAATAGTCATATCTTGCAGCAAATATCACTAATGGAAACATATTGATGATTTCCATAACGATAAATCAATACCTAAATAACCTGCAATGAATGTCACAAACTAAGAAAATTTAAATTACGCGGCCAACTGACAAACTCGACTCATGCCTACATAAATAACTAATGATAATTTCACTAAGCCGTTCCGCGATCATTCAGTAACTACTCACAAATGAAGTGACGAGATCTAATACTCAAATAAAAATCATTGATGATTTTGTCATTGTTCCCGTCACCGATATTTTTTTGTCATTGTCATGCAGTCACCGATACAGAAAAATCATCACTCAGCCCATCTCTACAACCGCAGCCTCGCGAATGTTTGGAGTGAAGTCGGTCACACACATCGTTCGTCTATCTTCGTGAAAATTCGGTTTTCCGCTTCGCTGTTCCCGTTCTCGGTCATGGGTCCTTTCATTCGTAGACCAAATGCATTGCGTAGAAATGTGTCCAAACTCGTTACACTTGAAACATTTCAGCCCTTTTTCTTTATTTGGACATTGGGATGATTGATGATCTTTTTCACCACAGCTGTAACACCTCTTGATTCCCGCGCCCTTTTCTTGACTTTCAGGTTTCTTGTATCGGCTATGACCACTGTTATCCGTCCTCATCTTCTCTTTGATCGTCTCATAAATTTTGATCTTATCTTTCAGGTCTGAGTACGTCGTAACTCCGTACAACATCATTTTGTTAATTTCCGAGTCGATTATGCCGTCGATGATATATTTGATGGCGACATAATCAGGCATCTTGCCACGTTTTCCCATCTCCTTCATGACTAACATGTAGTCTAGACACCTTTCGTCCTTCTTTTTCTTTCTGGCGGCCATCATCTCATGGATGGTTTTGCTATCCACCGAATCTGGAAACTCCTTAAGTAATCCAGTTTTTAAATCCTCCCAGCTTTTAAAAGGTTTTTCAGATCTGAGCCACAGCGCAGCAGTTCCGACCAAAGCCCTTCTGGCTACAATCAGAGTTTGTAGTGGCGACCACTGAAAAATCTCAGCATTGTCGTCAATGTCCTGCGCCCATTTAGCTACCGAAAACGTTTTGTCTTGCCCGCTGAAATTTGGGACAAGGCTCTCATGGAAAATAGCCTGATCACGGCAAAACCCCTGCTTAGCCGATGTGGATGCGTCATGTTCGTCTTCGTCGTAGTCGGTTTGGCGGCGATTTTTCCCTTGTCGCGGCGTCCTTTCCATGTTCGTCTTTTTCTCGTCTTTTGTAACTATTGTTACCGTCTTCTATCCGCAATGGCGTCTTGAGTACCGTCTTCTGTTTTTTTCTTTTTGCTTCTTTAGGTCCGAAAACTTGAAATATTGAGCTATCCCGGACGAGCCCCCAAAAAGTTGTGGGATAAGCTCAATTTTTCTATAATAAAACTGCTGATTGCTTCAACTTAAGTGTATTTTATTTTCCGTCTTTGAATATAACGTCTTACGCCTTTTCCTTCCTAATACCGTCTCCTTTCTACGTATTCTACCTTTTTAAACATTCATTCACTATCTCTTTCACTCCTTGACTATTTCGTTCATTCATCTCTGTCAATCTTTTATGCTTCACTTCTGCCATCCATCTTCACGTCTCGTTTCACTGTCCTGTCATAACGTTCCATTCCTACATTTATATATTTAAGTTCTCCATCGACACGACTGTACATGCACATCGTTAAAATTGAACTACGAGTTGCTACGGGTAACTACTTGCGATGGGTACCCGCGACGGGGACCCACAGAGTACATTTATATAAAGGAGCGGGGACCGTCAGGAGCACACGGAGTCCACGCGCGTAGGCACGCAACTGGTGCCACTCGCGGGCGCCCTCTTAAAGCAGTTTCAGTCATTGATTCTAATAGCAGGCAACTATGCATAAATTAAAACAAGCAATTTTTTAAGATAACTCACTCATTTATTATAAGGAACAACAATAAATATTTTGCTTTCAGCATAAGGTATTAAGCGTTTCATTTACTTCATCACTCAATGACATCAGTTTTTTCCACTGTTCAGGTGTCATACTAATGCCCTTCTTGCCTGGTAACAGATCACCATTCTTTTCATAGAACTCTCTTATATCTACATATACCTTTCCTTTGAATTCCCTGATTTTAAGTAATTTCTTTCCTTGTATAACCCAAGTTGGCTCTTTATCTGCCGTTCTGCTGCCCATTTTGGCTTTCTTTTCTGCAGGAGGGTTTCTCTGCGAATAATAAAACAATTTTTTATGCGAGCATATATACATAATAAAGGGCGCTGTCGGTGAGAGCGAACGTGGTAATCCGTAGGTTTGCTAGGTGTTCAAGTGAAGTCAAAATAACTCTTTTTAGAGCATACTGCACCACAATGTACGCGTGCAGTCTGTGGACTGACTACACGCAAAGATCGTACAGTGCCCTTCGTGTCCATTTCAACATCGCGTTCAGGATGATGTTGGGGCTCCTCCGCTATTGCAGCGCTTCGAAAATGTTTGCGGAAGCCCGCGTTGATTGCTTTTACGCAACAATGCGCAAGCGAAGCACTTCGCTGGTGAGGCGAGTGCGGGGGCGCACCAACTGCATGCTAGCCTCGCTCGCGAGAAGGTTTGACTGTAGGATTATAACTCACTGTTGTAAGCGACACGTGGCGCGCTTGGAAGTATAAAGTTTATATTGCCAAGCGTGTTACGTGTCGCTTAATTTGTCGAAAAATACTATCAAAAACACTATAGAATTTTATTTGTAAATTTTAATTTGAGTTTTTGATCATAATTTTAATTTTATCTTAATTGTATTTTATTTGAATTTTACGTGTAAATTTATAAGTTATTCTGTTATGAGTCTATTGTTACTTGAATTAAATTATTTGAATTTGAATAATGTTTAACAGACATAATAGTGCAATTTGTCCATTTGTAGTAAGATTGCCTAAGGAATGCGGGCACCATTTTTCCAAGTATCAGCTGGTTGCTTACACGACTATTTGCAGTTAAGGCATTTCCTACGCAAATAACCTTGAGCATTTTTCCCTCTCTGCCACGCCAAACCACGCGCGAGTTACAGTAGTGAAAATGCAGTGTTGCAGACTCCTTGGTGAGCCTAGTTTTTTTAGAAGATTTTTATAGTTTTAATTTGAATGAATTTTGTTTCCTTCACTTGCTTATTTTCTCATTGTCAAAAGGTTTGGTTTAGTTTTTTTGTGTTTTCAATTTATGTAATATTTTTTCCCTTTTAAATCCTGTTTTCATTGAGCTTTAGTTTTATTTAACTCCACCAACCATAATTCAGTCCATTCGCATCGCTAACACACAGATTTTAGAATAATTCCTTTATAAACTCTATTATTAGTCTTTTGAAAAAATTCAATACTGCAAAATGATCAATATTAAATTGTCAGACATTTACTTCACGAGGAGATGCATGTTATCAATCAATATTTCTTATTTCCTTGATTTTGTTGTAAGGAAACTAATTTAACAATTACTCCATAAAAAAAATTTGAATCAACTAATATGGAATCAAGATTAGGTATAAATAAATTTAAAGTATTTTTTATTAGTAGATATCTCCAAAAAACAGCTGGCACGTCGTTTTGCTCGAGGACGCGCCTTAAATAAGTGACTGGAATAACTGGACCCACTTGTTTTATAAATAACTCAATAAACAAAGTTGGCAACAGAAGTGTAAACTAAAGAAATAAAAATAGATAAGTAGGTACTTAGTTACAGTTTTACCCATTTTTAACTGATGTTGAGACGAAACATCTAAAACGCAATTATTTGATATTCATATTTATTTAAAACTAGCTTCTGCCCGCGACTTCGTCCGCGTTAAATTTATTGTTCCCCCGTTCCCCAATCCGTTCTCGAGATATCTTCTAAGCCGTTCAAAATGTACGAGAAAGTGAATTTTCAAAAAAAAAAAAAGTGAATTTTTCGCATGTTTTAATAGTTATTCTGCTATTCGGGGCGGAGACAAATCCAAGATCATAGAAATAGGTCTAGCCGTTCTAGAGTTATAAAAATTCTGATCAGTTTTTTTTCTTTTGCAAAATTATCTTGTCTGTGTCCTGTGTGGAGTTATGAACACAATTTTAAACCAGTGCCCATGAAAACTACTCAAATACATCATTGTACCTATTTACTCGTTTTGTTATCAAGGGAAAAATAAACAACTTAGGATTATTCTATGAGTAGCGAGAGGGTCGCTTAGTTTTAACCTGCTGCTCGTTGGCCATTTGCATTTACACGTGTATAAACGTGTACGAACTAATTTCTAGAAACTTTAGAATGTAATCTGTACCACTTAGTAAGATTTAAATAAATCTTATTAGACTTGAAAACTTACGTCGACAGGACCATCATCGCTATCAGAACTGCTGGAGCTTTCTTGCTTCTTATGTTTCGGCATGTTCTAATCAACACAACACAGCCTAAAACAGTATTTTATTAAATGAATAATTGCACAGTGTATCTTCTGATAAAAACGTAATAAAGTTGAAGATTCGATACAAACTTATTTTTAATCCAAATCTATATTTCTTATCGCTACACTGAGTCGCTACAATAATATAAGTTGCCGGCCGGTCAATTCAGTCGGAAACCTTTTTCTTCTATTCAGTTCAGTGTTGCTATGCTAAAGTCGTAGGTCGTAGAAAAGATTTTGATCAAAGAGAATTCGATTTTGACTATGGAAAGTATACAAGACAAATAATTTATTTTTACGCCCCTTGTAGGCGTATAATAGGTATTATTACATATGTACGATTATTTATATTAATAAAATATTACATATGTACGATTATTTATATTAATAAAATATTACAAAGGTATGATTATTTATATTAATAATACCTATTTGATAAGAAAATCATGACGTCAAAACTTAGAGTATTTATCACTGTTTTATACTAAAAGTGTCAAAGGAAATCATCCTCAGCATCTCAGCAGATTATTGATATAGTGGCCAGTTCACATCATACCAGGGAAGTTCTATCCAGCGCCTGGATGAAAGACCATGGATATCAGTAGTATTACTAATTCCATGATTTTCAGAATTTCTTCCTGACCCAGCGTTGTTATTGATACGGCAATCCACGATTTTTTTTCGGAATATACGGTATACGGCAGGCTTCTCATTGCCGTATCACAAAATACGGCAATTGGCTGTAACGAAATGGGTGTAACGAAACGTTTTTTCACTAATAATATTCTAAATAAGGCAACACTAAAAGATACCTGTAACACAAAATCAATGCTCGCTACGGGGACTTCCCAAAATTCCTCGCACCACGTCCAATACGGCCGACAATTTTGGGAAAACATCCATAATACAACCAACTGCAAAACTCTAACAAAGTTTGCTCTAGAAGTTTTATGTCTTCCACACAGTAGCGCTGATTGTGAAAATATATTCAGTCAAGTTAACAACATGAAGACCAAGATGTGGAATAAGTTAGTATCATCGACTGTAAATAAGACTTTATTAGCAAGCGAATTTTATGTTTTTAATTTTGTGCGACAAAATAGGAAGCAAGGACAAGTACGCAATAGATAAACATGAATCTGAAATAATAGAAACGATAAGAAACCTTTATGTAGAAGATTAAAATGAGGATTTTTTAAAATAAATAATGTAATACGCCGTATTTTTTTCCCTTAAATACGGCAAACCAGACAGTGACATACGGCAGCACAGATTTTTACGATAAAAACACTGTCCTGACCTGACGTCAGTCAGACGTCAAAATGAAATGACGACTTTCGAGGTTATGTTATGAATTTTTCAATAAAATTGAAGTATTTATAAGTCTTAAAATAAATTTTGTTACTATAATGTTAGAACCATGGAACTGTGCTACTCTCTTACCACCACCAGTGAACATGTTTTTATGTGTTACTAAATTTGGTAAGAGGCATTCGTTGTTTACAATTCCAAAAAACTTTGCTCTTTGTAAATCCACAAAAAAATATTATAATAGGTACTTGACAGTATTCATCATCTTCCTATCCTTGAATCCTTGTTTATTTGAGTTGGCTCATCATCATTTTTAGTTATTTACTAACTATTTAATCAGCACCACACCTCAATTATCTCCTGATTAAAAACATGTGCAAGTGTACAATAATTCCAATAAATACTCTTTTTGCTTTTCCAGATGTTTCAGCATTAAAACATATATTTATTAACATTATCAAAGTGTTGTCAAAGCAATCACCTCTACACAAAGAAAGTGCTATTTGCTCAAGATTTTTATATAAATATGATAAGAAATTCCGCAATGATATAGGCTACAGGAATTTCAGAAAAGTAAACACAGCTCTGAAGAAGTACCTGGCTTTAAACATCTTGAAAGAAATTGAAAACTTTTCATTAGCTCTGCCATCAGAGAGTGATGATGACCATTATTTACCAACAAGACAAATGCTAGAATATGTTTTGATAAGAATTATGGCATTTGCCAAGATAATGTTGAGGGTTTGTGTTTGCTCAAAACAAGCAGCAGTGTTTTATTTGGACAGGATAAAGAGAGGTGAGAGTCACTGGATGAGCTTGCTACCTTATTCCCTTTTGAGTAGACTGTGGTCTATGAGTATGGTGCTTCTACAGCATACTACAACCTGGTACTCAAACCTGTATCCCTATTTAATTAAATTACAACTGAAAGGGCTCAATTTTCTACCAGATAATTATAAACTACCTGAAGACTTTGAACAATGGTTGGACCTGAAGCATGTTGATGACTTTGGTAGATTTGATTGGGCTCAAAAGAAATATATTGAGATTGATAATACCTTGATTGATGGTGATGATAATGATGATCTGTTTGATAATATACTTGGTTATGTGAACCAAATTAATGAAGATCAACCTGAATCAGATCAGGAAGAGGTTATTAAACCATTGCCATTGTTGGAAAGGCACGAGAGCCCATTATCAGTGCCAACTGTAACAAAAATAGATCATGGTGTAGTGTTATCAAGAGAAAGTTTTAAAGCTCTTCTCAACTCTAATAAAAATATTACAAAGGACAACAAAACACCACTCCCTCTACCTGCTGTGACTGTGATTGAACATTCTCATGAGAAAATAACAAATTCTAGCTCTTTAAAAAAGTTTATCGAAAGGGAGGAACTGTTTAGAAATGAATCTGACAGTAAATCACTTACAAGCCATTTGAGCCTCATGCAATGGCATGCTCTCAAAAATGCTTTACTCAAACTTAGTGACACTCTCACCAACAGGAAAATAGATAAGAAGTTCCATAAAATATGGAAACAAAAATGTTTAGATTACATGTAATAAAAGCCTTTATTAATAATATTTGAGTTTTATATTGTTTAAATAATAATATTTACAGATACAACAATTGTTACAGCACCATTTTTAGATGAATAACTATGCACATAATCGGGCATTTAAATTAACATAATGCATTAAAAACAGTATATCAGGTACAATTACATATGTGCAGGAATACTTCATGATATTCTGAATGATACATATTTTAAGTATCAATTTAGTATGATTTTTAGGGAATCTGTCACCAATACCACATTTTTAGGAGTTCCCTCACAGTAACAAACTATATTGCATATAAATTATGTAGGTACAACACTAGCGATTTGCCCTTGTTTAGCACGGATGCAATGAAGACATGTCAAAATATCGAGATTTCCAATTTACTGTCCACAAAGTAGACACAATAGTTAAACAATCAACGTGAATCATATGTGATTCATGGGACAGCGAAAGTGTTAAGTTAAATATTCATGTATTATTTAAATAAACCTTTCAAAATAAATGCTCTTAATGATGGTTAAACCCACATTCAAATCCATTGTTTAGAAGAACTAAGCGGACACAAACATTTACATTTTGCATTGTCTTAATTCATCCCTGCAACCTTTTAAATTAAACCATCTTTCCATGGCTCAGTAAGCTTGAAGAAAATATAGTACAAGCTCCCATTAAAAGTGTAAATGATTAGGTTTTAGTGAATGTGATCTCACAAATTGAAAGTTAGGCCTTTTTTCAATACTTACATTACACAAAACTCATTTTACATTACAAAAATAAAATTTTATTAAAGGAATGTACCTACATGCTGTTGTTAGTTTCTTGTTATTAGATTTGAGTGGAATGTTATGTTCGGAATGCAAATAAATAATAACACATCTTTGTGCAGTAGAAACAAATTAGGTCGGAAGTATTATTTTCTTGTACTAGACAGCTTCTGTAAGCGCGCCTTCAAACCGCCTTCTTTTTTAGGCTGAGTGAGAGGTTTCCTTTCTTCTTGAAGTTTTTTGGCTTCTTTTAACCTGAAACAATACAGTTTTAAATTAAGTGTTATTGTATAAAGCATCTCGCATATTTGGCGAAGGCGTCGTATGTGGTCTTGATCCTTGGCACCAAGGGAACGATGAAGAAGAATAAAGATAAAGCATCTCGATCCTAGTACAGTCGGTTACCACAATTAGCTGAAATTTCCTCAAATGTTTGAGGTTTTTTAACTAACAAATCGTACGATTTTCATTTTTTTTCTAGTTTTGGGTAGATTTCGTATAGGTATTTAAATTAAATTAAGAATAAATTATAAAATTCTATCGATCCGTATTCTAAAAAATCTCAACCATTTATGCAAGGGGGGGTCAGCTAATTGTAACTGACTGTACGTACACATTAGATGTCGAAAGGCACCAGACACGATAAATAAAAAACCGCTGAATACTCACTTTTCTTTAATCGCAATTTGTTCTTCTTTCTTATAAATATCTTTGAAATCGCTACAAAATGAGGTCCACAGTGAAAAAAATTCTTTCGGTTCACAGTCTTCCAATTTGCCGCATTTAGGAGTGTACTGGTAAAACTTCACAGTCGCGATGAATTTCGTACGGCATTCGTCTAAGTTTTCGTTTTCAGTCTTTAGCTTCTCTTCGGCTGCGTTAAGGAACACGGTCATCTTGTCTTTGAACACCTCTAGCCTTCTCTTACCCTCGTCAGTCGGGGACTCTTCGTTGAGATTACGTGTTTGAGCGTCGGTCTCTATAACTTTCTTCGTTTTATCTTTGCAAGCTGTAATTCATTAATAAAAAAAGCATTGTTAATCAATTTATTTTCGGAATTAGAAATGAATGTCACAAAATATTGATGTAAATGTCATGCATTCGACGCTATAAAAACAAACCTATAGCTCAGGGGTCTATAACATTGGTAACATCGCTTACCATCAAGTTGGTTCCTAAGTGTGGTAAGATGCGTGGCCACATCGGCGAAGTCTAGTGTAGCCGCGCGGGCGACGTCGCCGGGCTCGGGTACGGGCAGTGCGCAGCCGTCTGAAAGCGCGCCGCCGCTCGACCGCATGTACGTGCGCACTATGAAGTGGAGAAGCGTCACGTTCGACTGTTTTGACTGCGGACAATACCAATAAGTTAAATAAAATAAAAAATATTATACTAGCGGCACTTCGCACTGTTTTTACGACTTGACATAACATCGAGATTTCTTTATGAACAGTATTTTTATTTCACGAGGCGACGCGCGCTTTACTTGTGGTAACCATATTTTCTAAAACATCAACAGTTAAAAGTTTTAACTGTTTGATGTTATAGAAAATTTATTTTGGTTCCAGCGAAAGGTTTGTAATAACTTTTGATGAAGAAAGTTAATTAACCATTTTCAAAAATCATGTATACTCCATTTACTATAGCATTAGACAAATAACGGCTAAATAACGACAGTTATTTTGTAACATTGTTGAAATTACTGCACTTTAGAGTTATTTTTTAAATGTAAATGGTAGATTACAGTGCTTTATAGTTATCGTGAAGTAACGGTGTTTATTAAACGTTTACATCGAAATAACGAAAGGGTGAGAACAGTTATTTGTCTAATGTTATAATAAATGGAGTATAGTACAGTCAGAGTCACGATGTAGGTACCCCCATTGAAAGCAAATTTTAATACAAATGGGGTACCCAGGGCTTGTTAACGTTACCAAATAACAAAATAATAACCGTTACGTAACGTTAAATTTCGATGTATACCTTACTAACGTTACAAAAATTTAGCGTTACTTGGTAACATTACCAGGAATATAACGTTAATTAACATACGATACGATAATACGATAACTAACGTTAATTTAGCTACGTTGCCGTTCTGTGGGTAAGAATCAGGCAGATTCAGGCAACGTTTTGATCGGCACGGCATCAGAGAGGCTCGAGGGAGGGCGGGCTCCCGCCGCGCCGCACGCCTCAGGCCCTACTACTTACATCTCACCCGTTAAAATAACGATAAAATGAATAGTCGCATAAATAACGTTAAATCGATTACCGTTATTTTAATAATAACGTTAACTCTGTCAATAAAAGGTAACGCTTTAAATACCGGTAAATTTTCATAAATTTACCGGTATTTAAAGCCCTGGGGGTACCCAATTGATGCAGCCCACTGTACATGAAGTTTGACAACAGTTATTTCAATATTGTATTAAAGCAATAAGCGTAAAATTTTGGGGGAAGACATCTTCATTTAATCAGTTATCCAACGAGGTATCAAAGTAAAAAACAAATTTAGAAGTGCCGATGAAGAATTCGATAATGCTAGCAACGGTCGAATTTTGAAATGGTTAAAATATTAAAATAATGTATGATAATCGAATTAATTAACTGGTTTATGCTATCCCACTACTTTCTAACCTCCCAGCAATCCATCACACGTTAAGGACCCAGGTCGTCATGACCAGGTCACAAATCGCGGAGTGGCTTTAAGTTCTTAACATGACTCACGGTCAATTTGCTGGTCACGGTTCACTCTAATAGTTTAACGTAATATGTCGAATTTTGAAAAAACACTCACTACTATTCTTTCAAGCCTATAGCATATCTACGGAACAGTTTTGTTTTACAAGTTGACTTGCTAGAAGACATAATTTATAATGAAGGTGTTGTGTATCTTTAATGAAGGTACTTTGAAATCTTTTTGACAAATAAGATTGGTGCAAGTACCCCAAATGTGACAAAATAACACATTAGTTTAAGGCTACCTAGTTGCTTATGCTATTCACGAAATAAAACAGTTCATTACCTAATTAGTATTTTATTGAACATAATAGAAGGTATCAATAAATCAGGGGGCAAAGTCTACTAATTTACAAACGTCGCAATGGTCTCTTCATTGTGAGTTTTTGACAGATTTGCCATACAAACACTGTCAAATACTCACAATGGTGAGACCATTGCAACGTGTGTAAATTAGTAGACTTAGGCCCCAGGAAGACTTACCTTAACATCCTTCAGTTTTGAAAGAATCTCAAGACCGAATCCATCAGCTTGTCCCCTCTGACCATTACCACCATTCATATAGTTGCCGAGAGTCAGGATTATAGCAAACAATCTCTTCAGAGATTCACTGGTCGTCAGAAACTGGAAAACAAATAAGTTATCTAAATAATCATAATATACAGTAGGTTATGACTAGAGATTGGATATTATGGAATTCACTTTTGTATCGATCGTAAAAATCCCGCGATTCCGGAATCGACAAATTTTGTGTTTTATTTTATAACTAATAGAATCGGATGTATGACCTACCTAAGTAGCTGAGGTATTATTTACGCCTAATCAGGATATAATACTTAATTTAATAAAAATATTTTTTTAATTTTTTTTATTTTGTTTTAACTAACAGACACCACCCCTCCTCTTACACCCTACATACACATATTTGCATCGGGGTTAAACATTAATTTTAAAAAATATGCATCTGAATAGGTAGGTATGCAACCTTAAAATCCCGGGTCTTTGTTTTTTTTTTTTGAAAGTCGCTTCTATACTATACACCTGACTAGTTTTGCATTCCCGGTGTTCATGACATCCCGGGTTTTTTTTTTACAATAAACATATTTTTAGAAGCCGCTTCCATAATTTAATATCTAAAAATTAACTTTCGGTAAATATGCATCCTAATATCCGATCTCTAGTGACAAATCAGGTGTCTGAGTGTCACACTGGTATGGAGACGGCGCTCAACAAAGCAGATTATTTTTATAACTACCTGCTGCCCGCGGGTTCACACGCTTTCTAAAATAAAAGTAGCCTCCTCAAGTTACTCCTTATAACATCAGCTATCTGCCAGTGGAAGTCCCGTAAAAATCGGTCCAGTCGTTTCAGAGATTTGCCGGAACAAACAGACAGAAAAACAGACAAAAATTAAAAAAAAAAAAGTTTTTTGTTACGAGAACCGTTTATATGTATTTAGTAAAAAAACTGTTATTTTGACATTACAAACAGACACTTCAATTTTAATTATTTGATTTAAAACAGAAAAAAAAAACTGTTATTAAAACGGCTTATTCCACTAATCCCCCCTGAGAGAATCCCCCTCAGTTGGGAAAACTGAACCCTAATGTAAAAAAATCACTTTCAGTGGGATCTTTATTTTTTTTTTTTCAATTCTAGACTGTTTTTTATAGATTCCACTTTTCCTCCTAAGGGGGATTTTCAGGGGGGATTTGTGGAATAAGCCATTAAAACCAGGTCTTCTCACCTCACAGGTATGTTTCAAATTATCTAGTTTGTGCATTGTTGTGCTAACCGCATCTTCAAACTCTGCTTGGAACATAAAACAGGATATTCGTTCCGCAAAATTTGGTATACCAGATAAATCCTGGAGAAATGCTTCAGGTCTGTCCAGCGGTATGTCAGGCTTGCTCTTAAGATGTTCCTTAATCATCGATACCTCCTCGTCAGTGGCTCGCTGGAATTAAAAAGTAAGAAAATCGATACAGGTTTATAAATCGATGTTAAATTTTTACAAATGTCCATATTGAATAATAAACATACTAACCAATTCGTAAATTTGATTCAACGCTTCTAAACTAACTACCGACGTATCAAAATTGTAAATAGCATTCTCAATCTCTGAGAACTCAACATGTAAGCTTTGTGCTAAAATGCCGACGTTCTGCGATCTTTTGCTGTCCAATATTTTGATTGGTTGAATCTTCGTTTTCACTTCGACCTTTTTCTTGACTGGCGCCTTCACAACTTGCCTTGAGAACAGATCAGTAAATTCCTCAATATTATCTAGGTTGGTTTCTTCTATTTCCAACCACAAGGGTTTAAAATTGCTTGAAATTGACTCTGTCTGCGCGGCAGGCGCTGGCGGAGCTGCTAGTATTCGCGTCCAATACAACGGTTTCATGGGTGCAGCAGGTTTCACTGGAGTTTTTCTTAAAGCTAAAACAAGCAGAATGTTATTCACAAACTTAGTAAACCCTATTCATAACCACTTATCTTACAAATACAGCTATTTTTTCTAGTCTTTTTCAGTTTTAGTTTAAGTTAATGAAAAGCAGACCAACACCAATTTAGCGAAAATATGTTTATGAATAAAGGGTTGCATTTTTAAAATGAAATCGTTTTATAGAAGTGGCCGCTACTTACTTGCTCTTTGAACATTCCATCCTCCGACAGGCGGCGCTGGGAACGGTACAGGCCCGCTAGACAGGGGCGGCGGGGGGGGAGGTGGGCCTAGCCCGGGCATGCCAGGTGGTGGAGCACCTATACCCGGCAGAGGAGGTGGGGGCGGACCCATCCCTGGCATTGGTGGAGGCGGGGGTCCCATTCCGGGCATTGGAGGGGGCGGAGGACCCATTCCGGACATTGGAGGGGGCGGAGGACCCATTCCAGGCATTGGAGGGGGCGGAGGACCCATTCCGGGCATTGGAGGGGGCGGAGGCCCCATTCCAGGCATTGGAGGGGGCGGCGGACCCATTTCGGGCATTGGAGGGGGCGGAGGACCCATTTCGGGCATTGGAGGGGGCGGAGGACCCATTCCGGGCATTGGAGGGGGTGGAGGACCCATTCCGGGTATTGGAGGGGGCGGAGGACCTAGTTCGGGCATAGGAGGGGGTGGAGGACCTATTGGAGGCTTTGGGAGGCCGATGTCGGGCATTGGTGGAGGAGGTGGGCCTATACAACGCACTGTCGCAGGTGGCGACGGGGTTATTTCAGGCGTAAGCTGTGGAAATTGAGAGGAAGACGAATCCAACTCAGGTGAAGCGGAAGGTGTTCCTGGCATCGGAGGTGGAGGAGGAGGCATTCCTGGTAAAGGGGGAGGTTGGAAAGGTACAATTTGACTAGGTAGGCTAGCTCTCACGGGCGACACTTGCGCTAACACAGATGTCTCTGTGGTCTGTACAGATTTTGCAGATAGGGTCAGTTCTGGGGACCTGTCAGATATTGATAAACATGTTTTATCATCTGAATCAGCTACACTGCTCACATTGTCATGGTCCAAAGAGATAGTACTTGAATGTCCCAGTGATGACTGACTAGTTGATATTGGTTGCTTTTCAACTGTTGTGTACAAAACTTGAGTATGTGGAATATTAATGGTGTTTGTATTTCCTAACACTGGGAGCTCTCCATGTTTATCTAATTCTATGTTTTTTTTTGCACTATGCGTCATTAAATCATTGAATTCAAAAGTGCTGCGAAATGATGCATCTGATGAACAAGCACTGCTTTGGTCAACATTGTGAAGGTATTGGTCGATATCCTTTTTCATATCTTCAGTAGTGTTGAGCTCTGATAGATCATCTTTACGATAACTTTTATTACAATCTCTACTTTTATTCAACTTACAATAATTTACAATTTTTTCAGATCTGACATCAGGTTTACTTGTAATAGCCATCTCACTTTTATGTTCTAAACTACTTAAATCTAATGTTTTATCAATATTTACATTTGTTCTTAGAGGGTCATATTCAGGTATGTTTATCACAGGTTTATTCGATAGCTTATTTAGTTCACTGGCAAAACTTGAAGTCTGTACTTCTTTGCTTGTTAATTCTGTTCTGGTTTTTAAAAGATTATATTCATTGTTGGAATCAAAGCGTTTCTCTATGTTCTTATTGAGTGATTCAATTTGTGTGTTTATTCTATATTTCTCTATTTGATATTCTAGCTCTTGAAGTTTTTTCTTTAGTTTAGAAATTATTACTTTAGCTTCGTCAATGTCACTTATTTCTTCATTATTATTTTGGCTAAAGAACTTATTGTTTTCTAAATCCCGTTGGTTGTCTTGTGTGAAGTAGGGTGAGTCCTTGTCAGGTGGCCACACAGATGTGTGTAGTCTGCCTGGTGTAACTGGTTGTAGCGCCGGCGCCTCCATATGAGCCCAGTAGTACATCAAATTTGGCTGGAATGAGAATATGTTAAGATTTTTAGTTATATACCTAGTATTTAAATGATTTAGGGGGCTTGTGGCTAAGTTATAACAGCCGCATGCTTGCCGTGGTTGGTCTGTGAATGGATGACCATCTTTACATACTCAGACCCTTCCGTGCCTCAGAAAACACATTAAGCCGTTGGTCCCGGCTGTTATTTGTAGATCTTTGACAGTTATTACAGGTCTTCACAAGCTCGAAAGTTTGACAGCCAGTCTTACCTAGGGGTATCGTGTTATACCCAGTAACAGCATTGTGGAGGTCAGATAGGCAATCGCTTCATGTAAAATACTGGTATTCAGCTACATCCAGTTAGATTGAAAGCCGGCCCCACATAGTTGGGAAAAAGCTAGGCAGATGATGAGTATTTAAATGTTTTAAATATATAATGATAGAACACAAAGTCGGCAAACTTAAATAGGTAGTTAAAACTGTTTTGTTCATGGCCACTCATTAGCTATGCCATAAAACTGACATGATATACATATTAAAAGCTGCATTAGTCAGACATACTGATGAATTGAACTGGATACACATGACTAAAAAAAAAAAAAAAAACTAACTGATGACTAGGCAGCATGTTCTCAGACCTTAGCCTGTTCCATGAGGAACTAATATTTAAAAAAAGCTGAACGAGTCAGTTTACAATGTTGAATAGTTGGCACAATTAGTTTTGTGTTATACCTTATATACCGTGTTGTAGCGTTTCTCTTGTTTTACCTAATTAACAGGAAAAACCAAAGGTATTTCTATAACTAACAAATCCAGTTTTAAAACGGTAGGTAACTAGGTATCTAGTTGTATAAGTGTGATTTGTAATTCTGTGAGCCAGTTCTATAAACTGATTATTTTAGTTTTCTTGTTTTTGGCGAAGCATGCACACAAATCTTTCAAAAACATATTTGTCAACTTTATATTGCCTTCACAATTAATACATTGTAAGTACTATTAAAACGCACAGAAACGTTCATCAAATCTAGAACAGAGCAGACCATGTTTGGTTAGGAATTAGCTTTTTGTGACACACTAAGTTACCATTCTTTTATTCTAAGAATATGAAAGTAAGTATGTACCTTAAATATATTTTCCGTGGGCGCATCCTTGTCAGATATTTGCCTAAGGACGCCAGCGGCCAGAAGATTGGTACAGTACTGTATCCCAAGGTTCCTCTGATCTTGAACACTTAACAAGGTTTTCAAGTGACTGTTCTCAGTTATTGATGATATGTACCAGTTCAGAAGCATCTGACCTGGAAGTAGCACAAACGTTTCGCTTTCAAGTTCACACAAAACACTGTAAAAGTAGTTTTTGAACATAAACAAGGTTGGCCAGGCCACCAACCATTACCATATTTTGTTTGACAGCTAATGCAAATTAGTGACGCGCAACCGGGCGGCGCAACCGCTTATTATGATCATGTCGATAAATATGCATTATTTTGCATCGAGTAGGTAGTGTAAACTATACTTTAGTTTGGAACTAAAAAGGTAAAATGTAGTAAAACAAATTATTCTGAATAATTTATTGAGGTATTTCAACGGTTTTAATTAATGTTATGTACCTATTTACATGAGGGGCTAAAAATGTGCGAAAATATTTGTAACAGAGACTGAATGGCTAATGTTAGTTACACACGCAGCGACATTGATCGCCGGTGATTTCAAAAAGATTTTAACAGCCCATGTGCCGCTGCGACAAGCTTATGGTTGGGTTATAACCTCTAGCACCAGACTGTGTTGAATTATCGATTGACCGAGGTCTAGTTGCATCCGAGTTACACGTGCACCCTATTTTTTTAAATTTGTCATTTGCCAAAGTATTGCCCAAATAAGTGTGCACATGAGAAAGACCGGGTTACATAGGTACAGTGGCCAGCACATCAAGCTACACGATCCTGACAAATTTCTTTAAACGATTTTAAACTTTAAAATGCTGACGAGTTCAAAATCGAACGAGAAAATTTGCCAGTTTTTGGTAACTTGATGTGCTGGCCACCGTACCACAATATGCAAAAAAAAAAAAACATTAGGTAGGTACCCGTCTACAGTAAGTGTAAAGTATAAAGCATAAAGGTCCTGTTACGTTCATGTTACTAAGTACCTAATTAAATCAATTGAGTTGAGTTGATTTGAGTAATTAATTGTTACACGTTAAATTTTTGTCAGGTGACCAACTAACAAACCTTTGCCCTGATAAATCAATTGATGTGTACAGAAACCATGCAGCATGGCCTTTGATTTTATGTCGACTATCTTTATTTTTGCTTTTCATGAAACTTGGCTGAAGTTTAACAGATTTTTAATCATTGGGAATCTTTTAACAATCTGTTATGTAGGTAAAACATAAGGGGCACGTTGATAGGGTTACCCATCGATTTCCAACAACTATAATTTTTCTGTTGATAGCTATATAAAACAAAGTCCCCGCCGCATATGTATGTCTGTCTGTCTAAACGCGATATACTCAAAAACTACCGAACGGATTTCATATGGTTTTCACCAATGGACGGAGTGATTCATATAATGGAAGGTTTAGGTGTACCTATAATTCATTAAGGTTTTGTGTTAATTGGCTGAATATAACTATGGAAAATACTCCAAATAGGATGAACATCAGTTAAATTTTAATCTAGCCCACATGCTCGACGCAACAGGCTGATACGACACTACGACAGAAAAAAAAAAGGTATGTATATAATGCTCTGACAAGTGCACGACAAGTGCTACCCATGCAAAGCCAGGGAGGGTTGCTATTAGTATCTAATAATACTCGGTACTCCTTCGTTAGTACTATATATGACGTCACTGTATACGTTCTAAGTCTAATACGCAAGTAAGACCAATTATTATCTATTCTAACACTCATAATATGCCTTATGAGTGTTTGAATAGATAATTAGTCTACATAATAACGTCCCGTCAATGACCGGATTTTAACCTTTACGTAACGGATTGAGTTGTGGTAGTAGCCGCCTGGATAAGTACTTATCCTAAGTTTAGTATGAAAGCCGGCTTTTGGGCTTAAAACGTACTTTTGTGTAGCACTTCCTTCGACGTAAGACTAATTCCCGACACATGGATTGTACACAACAAAGTTGTTCCACTATGAATATAAACTTGTATCACAATCACCGACATCTTCAAATCGCACTCTAAATTAACTTTATAATTTTCTCTGTTTAAAACAAACATCCTAAAACGATACCACTGTAACGTCTTTGGCACATTCATTCTTAACTTTTTCGGTGGCACATATAATACTAGAGCACGATTGTTTATCAAACACTTTGAAACAGCACGAAGTAATTTAATTTTAGGTGTAATTTCCGCTCTTAACAACGCAAAGTCATCGTTATGCAAGCGTACAATATTCCCGATGTCTTGCACCCCTTTTCTCCTCGAACGAAACTGACTGAGAAACGTAACATAATTGAACTGTGCTACTGAGGAGTTGGTGAAATTCACACGATTTGTTGACAGTTGCATAGCTTTAGATAGTAAGAGCTCGCGCTCTTTATGTCACGTATGCTCACTAGTCACTAATGGCTAGTATCTCTGCTGAGGCTAATGATTAACGGCGATAAGGAATTATGGGCTATTTGTTAATAAGAGATAACATTCTTATCGCGATGTTCATTCACCTGTTTAATTAACGCCTTGATTAATATAGACAGATCATTTTTTATTGTATTTTTAAATCAGTCTCGCCTAATATAGTCAACGGAGCCTGCGTTGGTTTAAAGCTCCTAGAAACAGGCGCGACACGCGATACGACACAAAGACCGCGTGCGTGCCGCACGACGAGCGGTCTCTTTGAGTCGCGTCGCGTGTCGCGCCTGTTTGTAGGAGCCTTTAAAGTCTAGAAAGAGACCTTTGATTGACTAGAAATCATACATTAGTCAATTTTTATTGATTATTCTTTATCCCATTCTGTATCCGAGACAAAATCAAACTGGTTGCTAAATTAATTGTAGGTACTTACTCATAATTAATTGTATACTTTTTTCTGTGATTACTACACTGACTTATTATTTGTTAAAATTTTAGAAAAATCATATATTTTACAAGGTGCTCACATATTTACAAATATGTGAGCACCATGTATCTATCACATAATTAATTTGTCTGTCATTACTTCACTTTTCGTTATTTTCACCTATTGTGGTATAGTTAATTCATAATTATTAATTAATGTAAATTGCCCTTTGTTCTCCATACGTAACTATACGAGTACCTTTTAGAAGGGGCAACTAGTAGTAATCTTTGACTTTCAAAAGTCAGGAAATAAATGATTTGACTTTGATTTTGACCCATAACGAAGTACTCTACCAGTGACTACATTATGTAGGACAACAAGTGCAGACTATAACTTGTCAATATTTAAAAAGGGCCGAGTGATTCATGAGCTTAGTAGATAAGATTCTATAACATAATATACTATCACGTCTGTTTTCGTCCAAGGGGTAGCCAGAGGAGTAACTTTAGTACCTGGACTCACATTTCATCAGATAAGTTAAAGTCCCATGTAGAAAATCATTAACCAGTACCTTAATCGCGTAAGACACTTTCAATCACAATATTAATGATTTTAAAGGATTTTGCTAATCCATTGCTCCATATGTTCGAAAAATGTGTCTGCTCAGCAACGAAAATAACGCAATGAATGTTGTTGAACTGTCAAAATGAAAGCCATTGCTACTATCTTTTCTGTGGCAAGAATCCAAGCCCCGTGTTGCTACTGAGAAATTCGTAGGAAATGGAAAAACCCAATAACATTGCCGGACCTATACCCAAAGTCTCAAATTCAGATAATTAATGTAAACAAAGGGGATAACATATCAAAAAAATATCTTTGTAATGGTAATTCACATAAAATGGCGAAAAAAGAGGTTTCATTTACTTTTAAGTACAGATTTTAAGAAATAATGATTAAAAAATAATCATACCGTAATTATTTTTATAAAGTTTCGGTTTTAAACAAAGTTATTAAAAAAAGGAGATTTTCTGGTATAAAATATTTTATGATACTGGTAACAACGCAGGAGATCCAAAAATTTTCAAATTTTTTACATCTTCAACAACACTTATATTACAACTCTCATTCATAGATTCATATTGTAATTAGCATATCTAGCCACATTTTGGATGAAAACGGCTTTAAACTGTTTCGAGTGGAAATCGATTTTGGGAGGCCTACGTCTAGCACTGGACTTAAAAGAGCTGATTATGACGATCTTATGCCGTATCTCCGACATACTACACAAAACATTGTTTGGCAACGGTATTTTGTTTGCATAGTTCTTATAATTAATTCACTTTAATTTTAGCGTTGACTTTTTACAAAAATAAAATATGATAAAATGTTTTGTACCACTGTCCTGTCATTTTGACAGTGACATTTCTTGACATTACTTTGTTTACATAAATTATCTGAATTAGAGACTTTGGGTATAGGGGGTAGAACTTAAGGCGAGCAACCTCTAGGAAATTTAATTTTAATGTCATTTTATTTAGAAACGGTAATGATTAAACTCGTAAAAAATTATATGTTGCTGTTGAGACCTTACTGTAGGTACGTCGGGTACTCGTTACATAATTGGATAAAGTTCGCTCGATAGAAAAAAAATCCAAACATACCCTTATTTTGTAGATTAAAATAATTTTATTTCAATGTTATTTATTGTATTATGTATTGAAAATCACATCAAAATAAATGTCTATAATGATGTAATATCCGTCGGGTTTAACTTTGTTAATATCGTAAAACATAATTTTCAACCCAAAATTAACGAAATTCACGGCACAATTTACTCGCGCCCAGCTGCCACCTCGAGAACAAAAAAGGACGCTCGAAGAACCTCGCCTTAAGACCATTTCAGCAGTTGCGCTGGCGACCACTATAGCAACCGTGAGTTTTTTCAAGACTTATAAATTTAGAGATTGGATATTCGGATGCATATTTACCTATAGTTAAATTTTACTAAGAAATTATGGAAGCGGCTTCTTAATAATTTTTTTCTTAATATAAATCCTGGGATTCCAGAAAATCAGGAAATGCACAACTAATTGGATGCATGGTATGGAAACGACTTCTTAAATATGTGGTATTATTTGATTTTACACCACTATCTAGCATTCGATTTTGTACTTAGTCAAAAAGTAATAAATTTATTAATTCGGGATACGCGAGATTTTTACGATCGATATAAAAGTGCATTCCATTTCACAATTCATTGTGATTGTGCATTTTATTTCGAATTTATATTCGAATCAGAACTTTAAACAATCCCGGAATCGCGGGATGTTTTCGATGCAAAAGTGCATTCGATAATAGCCAACACCTCAATTTTAGGTAAATATGCATCCGATTATCCGATATGTAGAATTATTATAGGTAGAATTATTTAGTTACCTTCAAATTTTTCCAACAGCTTGAAGTTGAGTTTATCAGGTACGAACTTGGGGCGCACTACCCGGGACTCAGTCAGTTTGTCGAGTGTGAGAGATGCCACCTTTCTCAGCACATTCGAATCGGACATCGGACTGTCACTAACACTCGAACTCCTGCGATCTTTCTCTGTTACAACTGAAACGAAAATGAACAAACATATTAATAAGTAAGTAGGTATGAATAACTTAGGACAAGTTCAGAAGTGAATATAAATAAAATGTTAGAAACAGTAGGGTAAAGGAGGGTATCGGCGGTCAGGTGACAATGGCGGTCACCACACTATCTTCTGATTCTAAGTAAGGGTGGCGTGAGTGTTCGCCGCACCGACGACGCACTTGCCCCGCTCAGTTCCTAGCTCGGTTCTTTAATCATGTGGTTCCGAGCACGCGTGATGGAGAACGACTCGTCAGTTTGTTTAGCGCCACTTTTTGGCCGCGGAACATAAGAAGTGTTTTAATTTTCATGTTTCATTCATTGTCTGTGTTATTTATTGTAGTGTAGTTATCTATCGATCCATGTAATCATAGATTTCAAGCACTTTGCTATAGGTTTTTGTTAAAATTATAATTAACCAGAAAAGTATATAGGTGGCTAATGCCGGTCATGCTGACCGGTATTAACCGCAAGTTATGTCTTCAAAGTACATTATATTTTTGACCTTTTATTCCGTAAAATTTAATATTATTTTCCTTTTTAAGATGTCAGGGACTCGAAGTAGGAGCAAGTTGATTGAAGGTGAAATGGAGCCAAAATGATTTGAGAAGGGCATTCGAACTTGTCAAAGAAGGAACACCGATCATAGAGGTAACTCGGTCTAATGGCATCCCATTCCCATCAACCCTAGATTAGTGAATTACCAGCTATTGGTCGAAATTCAGTCTTTACGAAAGATCAAGAAGCGGAAATGGCAGATCAGATAAGACTCAGGTCCTCACCGGACACGGTTGCTTTGGGAGGTTCTTGTTCAGAATAAGTCGAGAGGAAACTCCTAGGTGTTACCACAGTATGGATCGCCCGGAGGATACGGTGGAGCATACGGTGGAGGTCTGTCCGGCTTGGGAAGAGTACCGCCGTGTCCTCACGGAGACGATCCGGCATCCGGCCCTGGTCCAGGCCATGGTACGGAGCAAGAGTACATGGGAGGCCGTAACCTCCTTCTGTGAAGCAGTAATGCTCGCGAAGAAGGAAGCGGAACGCCCGAGGGAGAGGCAATCTGTGCGCCCTCACGCCCCTGGTCGCTGCACGGCGACCAGTGGGCAGCTCACCGTCCGGTAAGGACCAGGCCTAGGTCGACGGCGCGTTGTATTCCACGCATGCCTCAAAGAGATGTCAGCAGCAACTGACGGGGTTCACTATACCGATGCCTGCCAGGGTTGCGGGTTTGTCCGAAAGGGATACTGTGGCCCTGGCTCACAGGCAACTGAAGGAACACGGATGATTTCCCACAAAAAAAAAAAATCTTGGTAACGTAATTTATGGCTGAAATTTAATTCAGATAAATAAGATGGCTTTTGAATACGTAGTTTAAAATGGCATAAAGCACAACTTTACTTCATGCCATTTTTAACTGCGTATTCAAAAGCACCCTTGGAATGGCTGGCAAAGATTTTAAAATGCCATTCCATCAACTTCAGGAATTACCGCCAAAGCTCTATCAGTTCCGAAGAAACCCAGAAACAATCAGAAAGTGCAGGGAGCCTGTCGAAAACAACATGCAACTGTTCTAACAAACACTCCGAACAAGGAAGCTTTGGTACAAAAATAAAAAGAGGAACAAGAAAAAAGAAGAAAGAATCTGGTGCCCAAAAAAAAAACAGGAATAAAAAAAGCAGCAAAAAGAAGACCAGCTAAACTTACTAATGCCAGAAAGGTGGGAATAAGGATGAGAATAAGGACCAGAGTTTATCAGACTCCGAAATCGAAATGACTGACGAACGCGATGATGATGATGATACCGATATCGAAGATCTGAAGAACAGATGCATGTTATGTGACTATGATGGGCTTAACAACGAGCTTTGGTACAGGTGCGTACAGTGTGGGCTTTGGGCTCATGCTGAGTGCTCGGGTTATGAGTCTCCCGAAAGCTATGTGTGCGACTTCTGCCGATAAAAGCTTGACCGGTATTGCCAACCTGCCATGTCGGACAATACCGGCTAATGCTGTTATTTTAAAGAGGTGATTGTGTCCCATTTGGAATTAATATTGATCTCAATGGTTGTGATTATGTTAGAATAACACCTTAAATTATGTTTAAAAGAAAAAGAAAGAAAGAAAAAACGTTTATTTGCGGTAAACATGACGCAATAAAGAACATAAACACAAAAAATTATAATTTGAGAACTATGGGGGAAAAATGCGTCAAATCCACGCAAAACGGCTATCGCTCAGCATTATGCTGCAACCCTATGCAAGACAGAGTCCCAGCGCTGGTTCACTGGTGCGCTGGTGGGTTTCATAAGAGTTTCATAAATAAATGTTGACTTTTCACTGAGTTGTAGTTCTTTTTGCTTAGTGATCGGCAATTGCCTTCCTTACAAGTTTTGGTTGCCTTTGAGATCATAAAGTGAATGCTGTTTTGTTGCACCAAGGCACTGGGGCAAAAATGAGGAGAGGAGCCAAGGAAATACCCAAACAACCGTTAGGTTTGCGTTATTCTTGACCTCTGCTTACTTTCAACGTAGCCACCATTCATCACATTGTTTACGAGACATTTCTAAGCTCAGCTATGGTGGAGAACCCTTTTGGCTCTTTGGCTGCAAGTTTACTCCAGGAATATACAACTCTCATACAGATTTTAAGTTTCTACTTTAATACATAGTACCTACAGCTATTTAATGCGAAGGTGAGCGAAATAGAGTACAAAAAGCTATTCAATCAATGCTTTGTTAATTACGTATAAAAAAAGTAGCGGTACCTGAGCGCACCTTTTGTTAGTAAGTATGGAATTCTTTTGATTTTCTCAAAGATAAAATGTCAATGATGTATCTGTATCTACAACTGTTGTGGATAACAAGATAATTATGATCGATATTATTTGCTAAGTTTCATCAATTCAAACAGGCAGAACTAGAATTGTTGCACTGATGCAAGAGTTTGTTTATCTAAATACTGATGTCACTGAGAGAAACTGATCAGCAAAAACTATAGCTTCTATTACATTACATATTAGTTCTTCTTCATAATATTAGGTAGTTTTCTTAATAATGTTTTCATTAGGTATGTGGTGACGTAGGTATGTATGTTAGTTAGGTAATTATACCAAACTTCAATTTTAGTAAGTTTTTATTCCCGTCATAACATAATTACACTCTCAGGCAAATACCGAGGAAAACGCCAAAAAATGAGTAAATTACCCACATAATGAGATCTTAGACATACCTACCTACCTTTATACATTTAGGTCACGCACGCCAAAGGTAATCATGTTTCAATAGAAGTACGGGAAACTGTCTTTTGTAAGTGCTGAGTACCTACTTGTTGTTATGTAGATGCTGGTTACACATCGATTCACCTTACCGACGTTAAATCGCTGTAAATAGAGCTGAAAATTGGTTGTTTCGGAATTGGTCTGCTTCGGAGCCGGTGCGTAAAAACATCAACAAACTGGTTTGCTCGCCCATTGTGAAAAGTAAGCACTGTATGTCAGCAACAGGTACCTACCAACCCAAGAGAATAGAGGCTTCCATACAAATACCATCTAGGTATGTAAGTGAAGAAGGGCATTGATTGATTTGAACGAGGATTTGTGATAAGCAACTACGCAAATAGATAACTAACGTGGATAAACTTTATCTGTATAATAATGCTCTCAGTGTACGAGGATGATACTTTTTACCTAAATATAACGTTTTAGAACTAATTTCTTTTGTTATGAAATATTTTGTGTGCCAATATTCGTCATGCATGATGGCTGGCAACCTAGGTAGATAGGTACTATATAATATTACATATGTGTGTTTGGAGGATATCTCTCAGTTTCGATCAACAATAGTTGTCGATCAATGCCTCTCAGAGAGCTTTTCAAGAAGTACAGATGAATGTAATGGTTAATTAGTAGGTAAACTGACCGTTGTCTAGTAACGTGAGAGCTGGCTCGCAAGCCACCGGAGGGAGCTCCACTTTCCGATGCTTCGACAGCGTAAACGAAGTCTGTCCCGGGCAAGCTTTCACCCGGTTGTCGAGGAAATCGTGGTTGCACTCATGGGTGACTCGTTCTATATTCCGTTCCGCTTGGTGGACGCCACACCAGCCCGAAAATGCAGTGCCCATAACCTTTTCATTCTCGCTTTTGTCACCACTGTCATCGAATACGTCATCTTTTTCTTCTTTTTCCAAGTCAACGGTGGAGAGCGAGGAGGCGGCATCGTCGTGAGGCATGTCTACGGTCATGGTGTCACTCGCGGGCTGCTCGGCCGGCAAGGAGGGCGTGAGGGTGCGCGGCAGTTCCTCGGGCGCGCTGTCGCTCTCGGCGGAGTAGTAGCACTGGTTGAGCTCGACGGCGAGCGGCGTGAGCGGGTCTGTAAACACTGACTCGGAGGTGGAGTCGTTGGCGGGTGAGAGCGCCGGCGGCGGAGCGGCGGCGGGCAACTGGTCGCGGGTCGGTGACCGCGGCTGGGCGCGCGGCTCGCACCTGGTCACCGTTACCTCCGACTGCACGCTCGCCGACTCGGCGCCCTCCCCCTGCCGTAATGTTTTGAACACGCACTCGACCGTATCGTTATCTGATATTTCGATCGGTTCGTTGATATCTGAATCTGGTGTTTTATCAAACTCCCTGTCGATGGCGTCACGTTTGGCATCGCTCTTCTTCCGTCCATGTTTTTTGCTATCTCTTCCCGGTGATTTTCTGTTCAAGTTTCGCATAAAATGTTTACCCTTAGCAGGGGATTTTCCAGTTTTAGATTGTTTTTCGTTGGTTTGAATGTTCCCCATGGTTTAACGGATTCTATAACACTCATTTAATAAACTTTATAAACTTGAATGAGCTCTAATGGAAACTACAGAGATCGAAATATAAAAATCTAACTTGAAGCAGTTTCACAGCCCTTGGTTGTCTGATTCCAACCCTCAACCATCTTCATCCCCGAGCATGCGCAATTCGAATGAGGATGATCAATATTTCTGTCGCGTCCAGAATTAAACATTTTGTACTACATCCATTTTTTTTCTATTACATTTCCAATTTGGATTTCTTATATTATAGTGCTTTAATTGCATTGCATTTATTTTTTCAATAAAAAGAGATCAAACTCGACAGGCTTGAAAGGCTCGGTAAAGACGGGCAACTTTTCCTAATTCTTTGTACTGCCGCTAGATGGCGGAACCGGTATGTAATATTGTAGAAAACATTGAAATATTGTTGAACGCAGTAGAGCAAAACATGTCTAACAGATACTCGGCCTGGGGCCTAAGTCTACTAATTTACAAACGTTGCAATGGTCTCGCCATTGTGAGTATTTGACAGTGTTTGTATGGCAAATCTGTCAAAAACTCACAATGAAGAGACCATTGCAACGTTTGTACATTAGTAGACTTGGCCCCCAGTAGGGCTGTAACTAATGGTTATCCAGTTGATGCGTTAATTGCAGTTTGGTTTGCTGATGGCTAAAATAGGTTTCAACTGTAGGTCAGATAATTAAAGCTAATAATTATAATATGTTGCTAACACTAGAGAAACTTAAATTCAAACTTAGGCCCGTATTAGAGAACCTCACTCAAGACTCACGCATTGCTTAAAACTAATTTCAACCAATCATATGGCTCTAAACTAGTTTTAAATATTGTTTGAGTTTCGTGTGAGGTTCTGTTGACACAGGCCTGAGACTACGAAAATTTCAGTTCAAACTAGCGAAAAGAAAAGCCACCGCAATGGATCTCATGTCATAAGGGTGGTTATCGAGCGTCAGGTCGGGGTTCGGATATATGATGAAGTTACCGAAATTCTAATAATTGGACGAGTAGGTAAGTAACTCTAATTTAGCAGTTTCGTGACTAACTGACTAACAGACTACGCACAGGCCACTGAAGATATAACATACTAGCTTCTGCCTGCGACTTCGTCCGTCCGCGCCATTACTATGTTTTCGCTTAGCGTTTTTTTCCGACTTTTTGTCGTTTTGCTCGGCTCCTTATGGTCGTAGCGTGATGTTAAATAGCTTATTATATTACTTATTTTGTTGCGAAGTTATTTTAAAATTATGATATCTCCTAAGATGATGATTGAAATCAAGTGATGTCAAGGACAATTTTATTTACATTTAAATACTTGTAATTAATAACATATTTATTTGGATAAGGATTAATATTATGTTGACAAAACTCCTTCGCAAATAATGCATTAACTTCGAACAAATTTGATTACCATAAAAAAAGGTTATAGTGAGTCAATCTTTAAACATAGACATATGCTGTCGCAGACTTTTTTTTTAACTTTTAAAGAGGAACAATTCCATCATACACGATATTTGCGTAACTTAAACCATTTACGCAGCGCACGCAACGGAAGCTCTCAAAAAGGAATATTTTTTCCCGTTTTTGCAACATTTTTCATTTATACTCCGCTCCTTTTGGTCGTAGCGTGATGTTATACAGCCTATATGTTTTTCAATAAATGGACTATCCAACACAAAAAGAATTTTTCCTGAGATTAGCGCGTTCAAACAAACAAACAAACAAACAAACTCTTCAGCTTTATAATATTAGTATAGATTAATGATTTAGGTCCCAATTACTTCAAAATCAACCGAAGATGGTATTATTTGCAGATGACATGATGACGAGAAATTACAATGGGGAATTCATATAAAATCTCTTGCGGGGCGGCTAAGCTCGACCGCTTAAGCTGTTAGAAAGACAAGACAGTTAACATCCATAGAAACGGCGCGTTTAGTCTATTTTAGCTACTTCCATAGCATTATGTCGTAGGGCGTTTTACTGTCGTCGGTCCGGCTGCTGACATTGAATACATTTTTATTTTGCAAAAGAGAGCTGTCAGAGCCATTTATAATCTATGTCGCCGCGAATTTCTTAGGGAACTATTTAAAAAGATTAATAATATGACGGTACCTTGCCAATTCATTTATGAAAATATTACGTATGTAAGAAAAATCTACATCTTTTTATTATAATCAGTGATAGACATAATTTTAATACTAGAAATAAAGATAAAATACACATATCAAAAAAGTCTAAGCAACATGTACGGTTTTGAACTTTTGAACGATTTTTACTATTGTACTTAATATATTTAAATTTCTTTTGCAAATAATAACTAAGCATTTTTTGATGCATTAGTGACTAAAACAACAAAATCCTTCATTCGATTATTCATTTAATCACAATAATTAACAATATGTGTACCATACCTAGTATAAAATAAAGTTAGAACGAAATTAAACTTTTCATGTTTTACAAAATTAAATAAAGTTTTTTTTTTTTTTTTAATTCAATACAAAGTGTGACCGCCACTGTGATTTAAAACTTGTCGGCAACGATTTTTCATTGAATTATTAAGATTGTTTATCTGATCCTGCGGCAATCGCTCCCAATGGAATTTTAACAAGTCTTTCAGTTGTTGGGTTGTCGAAACTCCGTCCAGGTTCTCTAGAACACGTCTTAGGAGCATGTTCCATGCGTGCTCGATGGGATTGAGGTCTGGCGATTGTGCAGGCCACGGCAATACCCGGGAGTTTTCCATTGCCAAGTACTCTCTGGTCCTCCGAGCTGTGTGCGAACGCACATTGTCATGTATCAGCGTGAAATTTAAGCCAAGACTTTGTGCAAATGGGTGAACATAAGGCCCGAGGACATCGTAAATAAAAAAAAAGTATCAATTAATAAAACATGCAGTTTCTGTAAATGATGCGAGTTGCTTAGACTTTTTTGATGTGTGTACATCAAGAATTTTTCAGATTATCTAAAGTTCATCTTTTATGGGGTACTGTGCTAAATGTTACAATAAAATACCTTCTGATATATTACAATTAAATGAAAGAAAATTTAAAACTCATTTTAAAAGCACACTTTGTAAACTAGCATATTACAATACCCAAAGTCTCTAATTCAGATCATTTATGTAAACAAAGTAATGTCAAGAAATGTCACTGTCAAAATGACAGGATAGTGGTACAAAACATTTTATCCTGTTTTTTTTTGTACATAGTCATCGCTAAAATTAAAGTGAATCAATTATAAGAACTATGCAAACAAAATACCGTTGCCAAACAATGATTTGTGTAGTATGTCGGAGATACGGCATATGATCGTCATAATCAGTCCAGTGCTAGACGTAGGCCTCCCAAAATCGATTTCCACTCGAAACAGTTTACAGCCGTTTTCATCCAAAATGTGACTATAACCCAAAGTCTCAAATTCAGATAATTTATGTAAACAAAGGGGATAACATAACAATAAAATATCTTCGTAATGGTAATTCACACAAAATGGCGAAAAACGAGGTTTCATTTTCTTTTAAGTACTGATTTTAAGAAATAATAATTAAAAAATAATCATACCGTAATTATTTTTATAAATGTTCGGTTTTTAAACAAAGTTATTAAAAAAAAGTAGATTTTCTGGAATAAAATATTTTATGATACTGGTAACAATGCATGAAATCCAAACATAAAAAAAAAAATTACATCTTCAACAACACTAATTTTACAACTGGTAGCGGATATAGAGGATTATATCCAAGATAAGAATGCTTGGAAACATGCTGGTCCTGCTCCATAGGACAATTTAGGGTCTAGACAAAATCAGACTGGTTGCTAACTTAATTGTATATTTTTTTATGATATTAATTTTTTTTTTTCTTTTTTTTTATCTTGGGCATCTCAGAGTGTAACCACTAAGGTTCCGACTCTTTAACCGGGCTATCCTGTGGTTGCCTTAAGCTCCTATCGAAACTTAATGCCTCCAGCCAGGGCGTAAAAACTACAAACTAAATGACTGCTGCTCGCTAAGGGCACCCCCTGTGGGGTACGAACCTCGGCTTAGGGCAGCTGAGTCGGAGGGAGGGTGGCAAGGGACCGACGGTGGCTGGATAAAATCAGTGTTTTGATTATTATCCTGGGGAGTTTGGATTACATGCTGCTCAGCTGAAACGCGTGCTGGCGCTTCACTTACAGTCAAGGGTCGGGGAGGACTATTCGTTAGTCGGGGATTTCGCGCGGGGCCTCGGCGGCGAGGTCGGAATGACGATCGTGTATTGTGTGCTCTTATCTTGCGAACTGTACTCGTAATTTTTTTTTTTGTGATTAATTTACCTATTATACTTTAACTCTTTTTTTTTTTTTTTTAATCCTCTACTTTTACTATGTTTGTAAATATGTGAGCACCAGTATCTATCGCATAATTAATTTGTCTGTCATTTATTGACTTTTCATTACACATATTTCCCTATTGTGGTATTTATAGTAATTTTATTCTAGGTTGTCTTCACATTAATAAAATCATGAATTAATTTATACAAAAATATTGTTAACATTTTAAAAGAGTAAGTATGGAGTTTCTTGCTCATTCTTCTCCATACGTAACTACCTTTTGGAAGGGGCAACTCATCATCATCATTTCAGCCGAAAGACGTCCACTGCTAGACATAGGCCTCCCCCAAGCACCGCCTCTGGGGCCATTTTTTATTTGTGCTTGTCATTTGGAGGGGGGGGGGGGGGGGGTGCCATAATCGCCACGCTTGGCAGGCGAGTTGGCGATCGCAGTATGGTGTTAAAAATGCATAAAAAATGCTGCTGCCCATTCTCTAGAAAGTCCCTTAGTCGCCTTTTACGACACCTACGGGTGTAAATGGGGTAGTGCTATTCTTTATGGCCGGCATCACACGAGCAAGGGGCAACTAAAATCCATTAATTATTTTTGTAAAATTTTCGTGCCTATTTGAAATAAATTATTTGACTTTGACTTTGAAAGATGACTGAGGGTTTTACCACAGCACGGACAGAGGCAAATCTGCATAAAACCGCGCTATGATAGCTACAACTGCTACGAGTACAAACATGAGGCGCGTGAGTGCGTACCACCGGCGGCTTTATCGCGTACGAAGTGAAACTGGTTTATTCCGGCTCGGACAGTTGAATCCCTCAGGGCTGCCCGTACGCGTCGCGCATCTTATTTGTTTACGTTTCACGTTTTGACACGAGTAAAACTTAATAGTGTTTTATTATGACAAAGTGTAAATATGGTTGTTTACTGTACTGTGTGTATGAACAATACTAACAGGAGTATAAATATATATTATTTTTAACTATCCTAAAGACTCCTTTAGGTAAGTAGTAACTTGATTACTTATAATTTATTATTTTTAATGTGGTAAATGGATACCTCATACCTCAACATAGAAAGAAAATTCAACCCGGTGATGCAAAAGATTTTTGGTATTGTTAAGGTTAAATGATTCTTTAGTAAGTGGCACTGAATGGGTACCTATCTATCTCGTTTATTTAGTTTTATCCTCCAGTGTTAACCCCACCGAAATAGATATAAATTTTGCACGCTCTTTAGAAGCTTTGCCTCTATGTCCGTACTCTGTGGTTTTACACCTCTATGAAAAAGGTACGTTTTTTTTTAATACTCTTGTGCGAGCCAGACGAAGCATTGTAGTTTGTGTAAAATTGTAGCAGGTAACAGCTAGTCTGACCACAGATTAAAAAACACAAAAAAATAAACTTTAAAATCGTATATTTTTCATTACAGTGGCGTTAGAGAAAAAAAACGAGTGTCCTTCGCGGGTTTGGATCACAGGGATATGGAGCGAAAATAGCGCCAAGCGAACTGAGGTCTTACGTAAATCTATTTATACAGGTTTGTTTAGCACTTTACGTCACGTTCCCTAGATTTAGGTCACTTTAAGGGGGATGCGCTGAGGTAGCCCGCGGAATTCAAATTTTCTTACATTATTTGGTCAAGTTCCCTAGATTTAGGTCACTTTAAGGGGGATGCGCTGAGGTAGCCCGCGGAATTCAAATTTTCTTACATTTTTTGGTCACGTTCCCTAGATTTAGGTCACTTTAAGGGGGATGCGCTGAGGTAGCCCGCGGAATTCAAATTTTCTTACTTTTTTTGGTCACGTTCCCTAGATTTAAGTCACTTTAAGGGGGATGCGCTGAGGGAGCCCGCGGAATTTAAATTTTCTTACATTTTTTGGTCACGTTCCCTAGATTTAGGTCACTTTAAGGGGGATGCGCTGAGGCAGCCCGCGGAATTCAAATTTTCTCACATTTTTTGCAATTTGCAGGTCAGTGTCAGGTTGTTTGTTGATCTTGTTACGATTCGGGATCGTAAAAAACTGTATTTTCTCAAAAATGCATGGAAATATTGTCATTATTTTCGAAAAAAGAACATGCGCAACGTTTGTAAATTAGTAGACTTAGGCCCCAGCAATGTTGTATGAAACGGCGTGCTGGGGTTATTAAATACTCTTTGATTGAATCTCTTTTATCATTCTTGGCATACCAAAGTAAGTCTCTTTTCATATCACAAATAAAAATAATATAAATGCGTTTGCCTTTGCACAGATGATAAATAGGAAATTGGCGGCAAAGTTGAAAATTCGTCTTGGTTTGTTATAAATGTAATCATTAAAATGAGTTCCAATGGTTCAGAGATTGTAATGGAGATTGATTGTTTTCCACCAGATTTAAGATCGGAAGTTAAATTGGCAATGGAAAAGCTGCTTCCATCGAAGTCAAAAGAAATATACAGGAAAGTATAAGTATAACTAACGAAAATTTTATGATTTGGAAAAACGAGAAAAAAATGAAAACAGTATTTTTGGCGTATTTTAATGAGATTGCTAAAACTAAAAAGCCATCTAAGTACATTATGGGCAATTTATTCCATGCTGAAATGTACAGTTCATGTTAAAAACGGCATTAACTTGAAAAATTATGGTTTAACTACTTTTCTTAAACAACAATCGACTGGATTCAAAAGCAAAAAATCTAAAAAATTTACTGGCGCAAACATATGTAAAGCAATTTCTAATTAAAGCCCCAGATGATATATGTTTAGCGACAAAGGTAAATTAAATTAAATGTACATATAATATAAAAAGTATGTTTTATTTCCCTGCATTTATAGTGCTTTTCTCAAAAGAATTTTTGAGTAAAACACTTTAAATGCCTCGGCGGAAATGGGAATTGCCTGTCTCGTATTAGTGAAGTCCTCGCCTACGGCTCGGCCTTCATACTCATACTCGACCGGCAATTGCCAATTTCACGGCCTTTGCAATAATGTACTATTCATCATCATCATCTGCCTAGCCTTTTCCAACTTTGTTTTTGTGTGAGGATCGACGTTTAACCGAATGCAGTTGAATACCAGTATTTTACACGCAGCGACTGCCTATCTGAACTCCACAACCGTAACTGGGTAATACGATACCCCTTGGCAAGACTGGTTATCAGACTTTCGGGCTTCTGACGACCCGTAACGACTGACAAAGATCCACGAATGACAGCCAAACCACCAACTGCATAACGTGCTTTCCGAGGGCTTATTCCACTAATCCCCCCTGAGAGAATCCCCTCAGTGGAAAAAACTGAACCCTAATGTAAAAAAAATCACTTCAGGGGATCTTGGAATAAGTTATTTTTTGTTTTTTCAATTCTAGTTTTCCCTCCATAGCGGGAGTATCAGGGGTGAATTCTAGACTGTTTTTAGATTCCACTTTTCTTCCTAAGGGGGATTTTCAGGGGGATTTGTGGAATAAGCCCTTTCCGAGGCACGGAGGGTCTTGTTATGTAAAGATGGTCACCCATTCACGGAGCGGCAAGCGTAGCTTAACCTGGTCGACCGAACCCTGTGGTTGTTATTACTTTGCCACAAGCCTTGGCTTTAAATAAAATCAAACAATAAAAATGATCCTGAAAAAATGAGAAGCTAAATCAATAAAAAAGTAATCTACCATGTCAGGTCAAGAACACTACAGTACGCCCTTTAATTTTCTAATCAATTGACTTCGTTTATTCCACGCGGGAAACTCCAATATGAAAATCCTGAAAAAAGGATTGCTTATTGAAAATAATAATCTTAGGAACGGAGCGGTTCCCCCTTAGGAAATAGGTAAACGATTGGCGAAGTACGAGTTATACGAAACTGGCAAATTTCTCTAAACCATTTTAAACCTTAAAAATGTTGATAGTTAAGTTCAAAATCGAATGAGAAAATTTGTGTTAGTGTGTGTTAACTTGATGTGCTGGCGACTGTACAACCTAATTGTTCTCGATCCCTCTTTACATTAAAATCTAAGACCCTAAGTTAACTAGTTATGGCATTTGTTCACACTTTGCGCCCTTTAAGAGAAAAATTATGCAAACTGAGATACTTGCTAGCCTGTTGGTTGTTATAATGATTTGCTGTAAGTAATATTGCGCACAGCAAAGGAGTGGAACTCTCTGCCTGCGTCTGTGTTTCCGAACGCATACAACCCTAATCTATTCAAAGTGAGAGTGAACAGGCTTTTTCTGGGTAAGCTCACTCCATCGTAGACTTTGTCTCTGTCATCCAGACCTAGACTAAAGTCAAGAGCAAACTCATAGTAGAATAAAAAAATTAAAAAATTGCCCTTTTTACCTTTAACAGCCTTCGGATTTCGGAAATTGTTCTAAACTTTGACGACTTAAGGAGAAGTTGGATACGATAATATTTTTCCGTAATTCTATAAATAACTTTCACAATTTTAAGGGTATGTAGGTAATTGATACAAAATGTATACAATATGTTATACATAATTTTAAAACAGTAACAGTGGAGTTTCTTGCCTATTCTTTTCCATACGAAACTACTTTTTGGAAGGCAACTAGAATCAGTTCTATTTTTCTGTAAATTTTGACGTTCAAAGTGCCTATATGTGCCTATTTGAAATAAATGGTTTGACTTTGAAGCAGTACGTAAAACTAACTATATAGTTATAGGTAAGGATCGACTTGGCATTCTGTCGCGTCCATGCGAAGAAGTCTATATAACCACATACATACATAAGAAGAAAGAAGAAAACGTACTCCCATTTTCTTTTAAAAAAACTAGTTTTTTCCGCAGCATTTAATGTGCATAAAATTATTTTTAATGTTAAAAAGTTGGTAGAGGTGGTCAGATAACGAAAATTCATGTAAGAGGTCGAATATCGTAGCAAACTTCGTCTGGCTGTTTCGTAATATTATATTCAACAAACGACACCTCTGTTCAGGCGACGAGGAACTCGCGCCTCCCTCTTTTGCAACGAAAATGAGATTGAACAAATTATTTAATAGCTGTTGTTATACCTTGGAGATATTCTTATCACAAACAAAGCCTTGCGGATATAATGCTCATATCATGTGGAACAAAACTGGAACACCCTGTTCAATGGCGCAAAGGCTCACCCCATGAAATTATCAGCAAAAGGGAACCACCCTTTGTAGTCTACCGGTGTAATCGCAGTCACAATGTGTCGGCGAACAGATGCAAGCATAGCCCTACGTAATCTAAACATAATATTTCGACAGGCTAGACGAACAAACTTGTATCTAAAAGGGTTATTAAAATGCAGAATATTGTATAAATAGCCGCTTAAAATAACAGCAGTAATACAAAGCAAAAGCATTTTTATGCTAAATTGTGCTGAAATTGCTAGACGCACGATATTTTGCCGTCGGCTAACATTAGCGTAAAAGCTATGACCAAAAATATAACAATTCTGTTGCAGCCCTGTTTCACAATTTTCTTATTGACTGTAAGATAGTGGTGACTGTTGAAAGTGCTTAACACATCTTTTCACTTTAGTAAGCGGCAAAAAAGTGTGAGAATCTTACCTACATAGGTAGATAAGATTTTCACACTTTTTCACTAGCTGTCAAAGCTGTGGAGTACGCGGATCAACGTCGGGTTTAGCGACGTTGTATTAGTTGTCATAGTGATTTATTTATAATGATAAATAACTATAACAGGCATTACGGAGCCTGTAGGTTGGAAGAAGCTCAAGTGAGAATATATCTTGTAGGTTGCTTTCTTTCTGCCTCACAGGACCAAACTAAATGTCTTTTTATTTGTTTTTAGGGTTCCGTACCTCAAAAGGGAAAAACGGGACTCTGGTAGGATCTAGGATCACTCATATGTCTGTCTGTCCAGCCGATTTGCTCCAAATCCAATACCTACACATATGAATTTCTGTGACCCAAAGACATTGTGGCGGTATCAACAACGCCAATTGGTGACCCCGACGTGATCAATTTAGAGGTATAAGGAACAGGGTGTAAAGTTCACTCATACTCTATAGTAAAGGGAGGATCCTCCGACCAGACGGGTATTGTGTCTGGTGGGCAACTGCCCAACGGTTGATGTCGGGATGTTGTATATATGCTAGTCGCGCGGTAAACTCTGATAGCGCGATGCAGGATTTGTGACGTCAGGTCTTTGATGCGTAGCTCGCATGTGGCGTTGTTGATACCGCCACAACATGTAACATAAATATACCTATGAATTCTAAATATGGGGTTCATTATTGGGGGTAAATTAGAAAATAAAACACCTTATTAGAGGTTTTTTTTTATAATTTTAAAATACATTAACATTTTTAGACATTTAACGTTATTTAAGAAAATAGATGAAAATTTACCCTTATCTCCGAAATTATGGAGCCAAAATGTTTGAAAAAAAAAAATGCATACTAATACTTATATTTAGATTAAAAGAAAACCTATGGTCTTAAAATAACTTGGTAAATTAATTCACAATATCGTGCGTACAAACTTACATTTGTAGTTGGAATGTATAACTTGTTTTTCAACTACAATGTTAAGTTTGTTCTTGGGATAAATTTATTCCAACTACGGAACCCTTAATTGTGCATGGTTCGACACGCACTTGGCTGGTTTTTCTTGTTAGGAGGAACACCTAATTCCATCCTCAATAGTGTCCCAAAGTCTGCTTAAGACCAAAACTTGTTTCCTTTGCCTCGATGCAGTGGTGCAACTTTTATAATTCGCATGAGCATAATTTGTAGTATAATCTGTGGCATAATTGTACCGCTGTCACACTCCAGAGTAATTAATGCGCGGGAGAACTGATGCTTTCGGAGTTAGCAACTTCAAGAAATAGTTGGTAGCGTCTTGTGTCTCTCTATAAAGTTGTAAGCAAGTATGTCATTGAATATAGCACATTGAACGTTGTACAACCGATGGCTAACTTCGATGACTGACAGTTAATATCAAGATCGTGTAAACTTAGTTTTGGAACACGTATTCTATGGTATGTGTTACTTTATGAAAAATTTAATTAATAATAGTGACGGCACGGTTGCCCAGATGGCGCAATGGCTTATGCATTACCAGCAGGTTTGATTTCTGCACGATAATAATGTTAAATTGCCTACTGAAAATGGTTCCGATTTTGGGTGTTAAATTACTCAAAAACTCGTTTACTTGTTAAGTTATACCCAAAAGACGTACAGTTAGGAAAACACAGAAGGAATAGGGAAGTCCCTACGGTTGTGGATGTCAGATAGGCAGTAGCTCCATATAAAATACTGGTATTCATCTGCATTCGGTTAGACTAGAAGCCGACCAAACCATAGTTGAGAAAAGGCTAGGCAGATGATGTATATTAGTCAGGGAAATTTGTTGTGAAGCCAATTAACAGCGTATGTCGATTCGCCGTGCCATTTCATACAACTGTCAATGGATGACAGTTATAATTTGACTATACGGAAAATTACAACCAAGGTAACCAACATTGTGAACATTGTGAACCAAGGTAACCGACATGGCTCGAAATTTTGCCAATCTTAAGTAGCAATGGGCAAGGCACAGTGCGCGCAGAACAGATGGCCGTTGGGGCCGAAAGGTTCTGGAGTGGCGACCGCGTACCGGAAGACGTAGCGTTGGAAGGCCTCCCACAAGGTGGACCGATGAGCTTATGAAAGCCGCAGGAATCCGCTGGATGCGGGAAGCACAAAACCGGTCGAGGTGGCGGTGCTTGGGGGAGGCCTATGTCCAGCAGTGGACGTCTTTCGGTTGAAATGATGATGATGATGATGATGATGATGATACGGACAATTTAAGAGCGCTGTCACCGGTCCACTAGTAAAAAAGGTCCTTTAAAAACATTATCTCGTGACTGAGAAGGAATTATGAAAAACGGCTCAATCAGCTACCTCGGTAAGTATGTCTAGAATTTTCTAATACCTTTTTTAAAGTTTCATATTGAGACTCGAAGCAACAGAATTCGATCTAAATAAAAACGGCCACATTCCTCTAGATCGTATTTTGTAAAAGGTATTAGAAAATTCTAGACACACTTACTGAGGTAGCTGATTGAGCCATATATTATTTCATATTTCCTTCTCAGTCACGAGACAATATGTTTTTAAAGGAGTGGCGCTAATGTACCGGTGACAGCGCTCTTAAGTTGGTAGTCAGTATGCTTACCAAATAATTTCCCTGATTATGCTTATTACTTGATTGAAACGCTCTTGTAATGTATACTATCATAACATAGTAAACATTACAGATAGGGTCAGCTCACACCGAGACGCGACGCGACGCAACGCGACGATATTGGAAGAGGCCAGTAAGCGCGCGCCGCCGCGAGACGCATCGCAACGTCGCGAGGCGCATAGTAAAATCGTTGGCAACACGTCGCGTCTCGGTGTGAGCTGACCCTAAAGGCTTATACAGACTCGCGCGATATCGCGGGCGCGACTGGCACCGACAAAGAAATTGTGCTACTAACTGTCGCGTCGCGCCCGCGATATCGCACTTGTCTGTACGAGCCTTAACGTTCCAGTACAACGGTTTCCTATTTAAACGAATACCAAAAACAGTTTCCTACAGTTCCTTGTCTAACAACGCAAAATGCAGTTTCCGATAACCGAATCTTTGTGACAGTTATTCGTACCTATTTATAGGTACATGGAAACGATTGCAACTCTGACTACAGTTTCGGCTCGCTCCAGGTACTGAGATATGTATAACCAGTCCGGCAACAAGTTTCTGCAGTATTCACGGCGTTTATAAGTACTAAGTACTTAGATAGGGAAGATCTACATCACCATCTACATTTATTCTGCATGACTTTAAGAACAAAAGAAAGGCAGTATGGAGGGAGTTACAAATCATGGAAGTGGCAAGGGAGGTATATTGATCCTCCCCAGTGCTCTATCTCATGTGAACGTTTCTCTATAAAAAAATATAGAAAAAAAATCTTTGTTTTCATTTTTTTTTTTTTTTTGTACAGCTAGATAGCACGCCATGAAAAACTTTCAGTGGAGAGTTCCGGTAACTTACGAGTATTTGAATTTGCGGGTGCAGCTGCAGATTCGGGCGCCGTATTTTAGAAACGATAACACTGCAACTCCAAAATATAAACAAGAACAATCCGGGCGATCATTTACTGCATGTAAAGATATACACAAACTGCACGTCGGCTTCCGTTATATACGGCTTGTTGAAGTTGGAATATTTAGTTTCCCCGTTCGTTTATCTTCTAATCTTAGAACAAATCTTGCTTGCACTTACTGTAAGTACTTTTTCTTGGGTTCTTTTCTCAAGCAGAGAACGCAAGATACGGTGGATAAAGTCACTCATGAAATGCCATAATAGGTAGATTAGACGCGAATAGGTAGGTACCTACTAGCTATAGGATAATAGCAAAGTTTCTGCTCTATAGCTGTTCCGTTTAAAGTATGGCAATAGCGGTCAAAGTCAAAGTCAAATCATTTATTTCAAATTCTATCTACTATGTAAATAAAAATCAATGTTTGTATGTTTGTCCTCTATGCGTTCCTAAACCATTGATCAGATTGTGATGACACTTTAGTAGGGTGTTCTGAGGACGCCCGCTAAGATTTCTGGCCAAAAACAAAAGTTCAACCAAACACTTTTTACTTTACGTGGCATTGCAACGCATGCAGGTGCAGCTAGTAGGCACATAAAAGGCACTTTTGATTATCTACTCAATGGAAATGTTAGAAATTGCTCCAGGGCCTCAAGTCTGCTATTACAATAGTGTCAGAATGGTCTCTTCATTGTGACTTTTTCACAGATTTGCCATACAAACACTGTCAAATACTCACAATGGCGAGACCATTCTGACACTATTGTAATAGCAGACTTGAGGCCCTGATCTCGTACGAAAGAGTTATTTCATCATATGAAGCGGTAAAGGGATAGACTTTGAAACAATACTCAAACATAATCAAAATAATACTTATATTTTCTGGTCAAGCCATGTTATAAAAATATGATTTCCAAAAACACATTGCATTGTGATTTTTACTAGTAAGTAGCAAGTTGTTTAATTTTAGAAAAAAGGAAATAAAAGTATTTTTTAAATAATCTGAATTTTTGGGTGAACTTAGTGTCAACAATATTTTTGCATGGAAAGTTTGTGGTACTACAATTTTGGCGATGAGATGTAAAAAATAATTCGTTCATGGCACTAATTAACACACTACACAAATTGAGCTGAGTCGCTCAGCGCACTATGGAGCGGGCTATGCTCGGAGTTTCTTTGAAGGATAAAATTAGAAATGAAATTATCCGGAAGAGAACCGGAGTTACCGACATAGCTTGCAGAGTAAGCAAGCTGAAGTGGCAGTGGGCTGGCCACGTTTCTCGAAGGACCGATGATCGGTGGAGCAGACGAGTCCTGGAGTGGAGACCGCGTATCGGCAAGCGTAGTGTGGGACGCCCCCCAGCTAGATGGACCGACGACCTCAAAAAGGTGGCTGGGACAGACTGGATGCTAAAGGCGGAGGACAGGGTGTTGTGGCGCAGCATGGGAGAGGCCTATGTTCAAAGTCAAAGTCAAATCATTTATTTCAAATAGGCACGAAGATGCACTTTTGAACGTCAAAAATTACATGAATAGTTAATTGATTCTAGTTGCGCCTTCCAAAAGGTAGTTATGTATGGAGAAGAATGGGCAAGAAACTCCATACTTATTCTTTTAAAATGTTAACAATAGTTTGTATACATTAATTAATAATTATAGGTGAAGACGATGCACCTAGAATAAAAATAAAAATTACTTACCACAATTGGTAAAAAGAATGAAAAGTGAATTAATGACAGAAAAATTAATAAATGCGATAGGTACATGGTGCTCACATATTTAAAACATTGTATATGATTTTCCAAAAAAAAAAAAAAAACAAAATTAAACATATAATAAGTGTGTGAGTTAAATTTATATTAATCACAGAAAATAAAAATTCATATCAAAAAAATTATAAATTATACAGTTAAATTAGCAACCAGTTTGATTTTGTCTAGACTCTAAATTGTCCTATGGAGCAACAAAATACAATCTAGAGGAATGTGGCCGTTTTTATTTAGATCTAATTTTGTGGCTTCGTGTCTCAATATGACACTTTAAAAAAGGTATTAGAAAATTCTAGACACGCTTACCGATATAGTTGATTGAGCAGTTTTTCATAATTCCTTCTCAGTCACGAGATAACATATTTTTAAAGGAGTGGCGCTAGTGGACTGGTGACAACCCTCTTAAACATTTTCCAATAGCTAAAAACCATACATAGTTTATTGTTTGGGTTCTTACGGAGGTATATTAGGGAGAGGGCAATGACCGCCATTGCCATGCTTAAACGCGACAACTATAGAGCCGAAATGAAATGATACATCATTAATTTAAATGAGCACAGATGTACCTGCTTAGGTACCTTCATAAAAATGTATAGAAAAGATAAACCATTTGCTTATTAAGGTTTATGTAGATATCGTCTAAGGTTTATGGAAGTATGAAAAATGTATCGTAGATAATAATATATTTTTTCATAAAACGGAGGTCTCGTATTCCTCGATATTTTTATTAGATTTTTTGCATAACGATATGAGGATGTTTTGCGAACCGTATAACTTTTTGTTCCTTTAAATATTTTGCTTTATTTATCTTTTAAATATTTAGCTTATATGTACGTAATTTTTGTAACTACTATGGAATATCTTTCAGTATGATATCTACCCTTATGTCTGATGGCAGTATGATGTCTGCCCTTAGGGCTACAATATTATTTAATTAATGGTCTTTGCAAGAAACTTGAAACAATTTATTGTTTGTTTGACTTGCAGTAAGTTTGCGCCAGATAAAACGAGACACCTAAGCGACATAAGAAAATATGATGTGTCAAATTAGGTACAACTCAAACTACTATAAAAGTTTATACGACACCTCAGAATATGCTGGAAAATATGGCTTATTCCACAAATCCCCCTGAAAATCCCCCTTAAGAGGAAAAGTGGAATCTATAAAAACAGTCTAGAATTCACCCTTGATAATCCCGCTTAGGGGGGAAAACTACTTAAAAAAAAACTTATTTCAAGACCCCCTGAAAGTGATTTTTTTTACATTAGGGTTCAGTTTTCCCCACTGAAGGGGATTCTCTGGGGGATTAGTGAAATAAGCCGTCTTATCAGGGGTGAATTCTAGACTGGTTTTTATATATTCCACTTTTCCTCCTAAGGGGGATTTTTCAGGGAGGATTTGTGGAATAAGCCGAAAATATCGCCATCTTTTTCTGTCTCTCCACGAAAATTGTTGTCTTATTATATCGGTTGTTCCCAAATTAACGCAAGATTTGGATTAAATAGAAAACACTGTTTTTTTTCTTTAATAATTTCTTTGTTGAATCATCGTAAAGTACATAGGATATAATAGCACATCGGGGATATGGCCTCCACGGCTTAGCTGTTAAACAATTCGATTCCTGCATCCATACTAATACTATCCATATCCATAATCCATAATATCCATAATCCATAATCCATACTAATATTATAAATGTGAAAGTAACTCTGTCTGTCTGTCTGTATGATACGTTTTCACGCCTAAACCGCTGAACCGATCGTCATGAAATTTGGCAGAGATATAGCCTGGGATATGGAGAAGGACATAGGCTACTTTTTTACGCGATAACCGACATCTACGCGGGCGGAGTCGCGGGCAAAAGCTAGTAATATTATAAATGTGAAAGTAACTCTGTCTGTCTGTCTTACTGTCTGTATGTTACGTTTTCACGCCTAAACCGCTGAAACGATCGTCATGAAATTTGGCAGAGATATAGCCTGGATATGGAGAAGGACATAGGCTACTTTTTTACGCGATAACCGACATCTACGCGGGCGGAGTCGCGGGCAAAAGCTAGTAATATTATAAATGTGAAAGTAACTCTGTCTGTCTGTCTTACTGTCTGTATATTACGTTTTCACGCCTAAACCGCTGAAACGATCCTCATGAAATTTGGCAGAGATATAGCCTGGATATGGAGAAGGACATAGGCTACTTTTTTACGCGAAACCGACATCCACGCGGGCGAAGCCGCGGGCAAAAGCTAGTGAGACACAATTCTTGGTACGTTAACTCTCTCGTTTTGGTGATAAAAATTGGCCATCTGCATGTTATTTAACATCACTGGATTTCCTTTTATGGGGTTATTTGAAAACAAATGTCTATGCCAACAAGCCCACAATCACCCGTGCTTGTGGAGGTGGTTCTTCGAAATACAGCCATATTTATGCAAAACAAGGCATGGAAAATTTCGACAAAAGAATGCTTATCGGCCAGCTAAAGGTCGTAGCACACATATCAACTCGGAAAGTGATCGTCACCGTATCGCCTTTCGCCTCGCCGTCAAACAGGCGTCAACCTAACGTAAGCACGTAACCAAAGCGGACCAGCAGCTGCGATACGTCGACTCGGCTACAGCTAGGCGACGCCGCGCTTACGGTTCGCTGACCGCTGCTGGTTGACCTGGCTGGCACCAGATCAGTTTGAATCCGAACACGGGAGAGGTGAGAGGGACAAGGGTGGACGAAGAGACGCAAGCGCGGCGACGGAGAGGCGTAAGCGCGGGGACGACGAGCCGTAAGCACGGGTACCGCTGGTTGACCATGCGCCACACCGCGGTTCGTGAGCTTGTCCCGAGGCGCATCATTTACGTTACGATGCCGATTAGTGTGCTTTTCAGCAGGGAGTTTCATGCAAAGAATACTAAACGACTTGAGTTGATACGGTTACGATCCGGTTCCAAGTTGATATGTGTGCTATGAGCTTAAGCCGTGAAAGCCATTTGCCCGATGTGCTATTCCATTCATAACCCTATCCTATGTTATTTATGATTCAATAAAGAAATTAAATAAAAGAAAAAAAAAACACTTTTCTATTTAATTCAAATCTTGCGTTTTTTTGAGAACAACCGATATAATAAGACAAAAGTTTTCGTGGAGAGACAGAAAAAGATGGCGATATTTTCCAGCATATTCTGAGGTGTCGTATAAACTTTTATAGTAGTTTGAGTTGTACCTAATTTGACAGCTCATATTTACTTACGTCGTTTTTTCCTAAAACTGCGCTGAAGAATCAGGTACATCATTAGTTTAATTAGTAGAACAACCACTTTGAACTACGTGTATAAGATCATGTCCGGGAACCCTCATTACTCTAAATAAGGGACGTTGACGTGGAGGTCAACAGTAAACACGGCTACTGCTGGACAAAGGCTCATCCAAGTTGAGTCAACAAGACCGTAGTTGCTTTGCCTTTAAATTAAACTAAGAAAAGCTTCCGTGTCCATGTTGAGCTTTCGGTAACAAAGAGTAATACCGCTACAGTAACAGCAATGTTAGATATTGTCAAACTTTTTGAAGTGAGAACTTCTTTAGCCGAGTTGTGCGATTTTTGGTAGAGGAAAAACTTATGGGTTCGTGTCACCGAAATGCGTGACCTGCTCGTGACGTGTTGCGCCAGACTGTCAGTTATTCCAAGGTTTTGAGTTTTCACTTCTGTTTGGCAGCTCTTATGACTGCCTTTTGTTGTTTTGACTTGACAACGTCTAATAAATCGATGAACGCCGGCTGCATGCACGAAAAAGGATGACTCGTTGTCCCGTTACGCTCATTGACCCATAACGCTCAATGTCCCGTTACGCTCATTGTACGCTTGCGCCGCACAGTGGGCCCATACTGAAAATTTGTGGACTTAGGCAACAAAGTTCCAATATCCCCATATATCCTACATAAGGCCTAAAATAACGAAACAGGTTCATAATGAGTTGTTGCCTGAAGCAATTCAGTTGTTACAGAATACTGAGCCTCCCTGTGACAGTGAGATTATGGAGGAAGAAGAATGCCTCATAGCAGAGTCCGAAAATTTGTCGGACCCACTAGCACTTCTGGAACAAGAAATAATGTGATCCGGGTCTAGATTATTCCCACAAAAGCCCATCAGGGCTAGGAAAATGACAAACAGCCCTTTTCAGGGCTACAATTACTTCACAGTTTCATATTGATCATACGTACTTTTGGTTATATATATAAGGTATTAGTGTGTTTTTTGTCTATTTTTTTTTTTTGTAATGTCTGTCTTGTTTATAATAACTAGCTTTTGCCCGCGGCTCCGCCCGCGTGGATGTCGGTTATCGCTTAAAAAAGTAGCCTATGCCCTTCTCCATATCTCAGGCTATATCTCTGCCAAATTTCATGACGATCGGTTCAGCGGTTTAGGCGTGAAAACGTAACATACAGACAGACAGACAGACTTTCATATTTATAAAATTAGTATGGTTAATAATAGATTTATTTTTCAGACTACTCCATACTAATACTAATATTATAAATGTGAAAGTAACTCTGTCTGTGGATCTGTTTGTCTGTCTGTCTGTCTGTCTGTATTTCTCTCTCTTTTTAAAGTTTTGACATCCATGCGGGCGGAGCCGCGGGCAAAAGCTAGACCACTATAAATGTCATGGGTAATATTCAAATTTCTCTACAACGGAATCAACCAATCACAGCGCTTGCTTTTGCACCAAGTGACCTCACGAACCGTGTGATGCCGGACGTAAAGAATAGCACCACCCTATTTCCTCCCGTGGGTGTCGTAAAAGGCGACTAAGGGACTTACTAGAGAATGGGCAGCAGCGTTCTCTATGCATTTTAACACCATACTGCGATCGCCAACCCGCCTGCCAAGCGTGGCGATTATGGCAAACCCCCCCCAATTGGGCGAGGCCTATGTTCAGCAGTGGACGTCTTTCGGCTGAAATGATGATGATGATGACCTCACGAATAGTATGGCAGACCAATGGCGAATTGTGTAACTGTGTTGTGCAGCAAGGAGTGTGATAACATTTTATTGATTAAAAAATCATCAATAACTCGATTGCCAGAAAGTTCACTCATACTCTATGGAAAAGGAGGAACCTCCTGGGTGTTGTGTCTGGTGGCCAACTGCCCGACGGTTTATGTCGGGAGGTTGTATATAATTATGCTAGTCGCGCGGTAAACTCTGATTGCGCGATGCAGGATTTGTGACGCCAGGTCTTTGATGCGTAGTTCACATGTGGCGTTGTAGATCGGCCGCCACATCCTCAATTATTTATGTGACCAATAGCGGGAAAAAACGATTTTAATCAGCTTCCCTTTTCTTAACATGCCAATTAAGTAAACTAGCAATTAACGTGCACAGTATTCACAACGCCAACACACTCCTGTTTTAAATCGGCTCTCCTTTTGTAAATGTTAACTCTTGCTTGCAGGTGTGCAGATGTAGGTACCTGTACATAAAGTACCAAATAACATCGTGAGCGAGAATTGACGTAAGTCCTCACAATATGTGCTTCCAAATCGAACAGCAAAATACTAGTTTGCCTCTGTAATTGGGGCACCTACATGTTTGTGAATTGACTTTAAAAACAGCTCGACTCAAATAAATATTTTCTTCTTATTAATTCATTGTTTACCATTTTATCTGTTCATGTATGTTGACGTAATTAATGAGAACATTTGAAACTAGGTATAAATATTAAATCGCGGACGGGTCAGTACGAAAAACTAAAATTACTTTTAAAATAATATAACTACCGACTATGAAATTGAATGAAACTGTATGTTGTAGATAATTTACCAGTTAATAAAACAACACCAAATGTTGGAAACATTATTAGTTTAATAATTGTCAAAACTACATTAAATAAATAATTTATACGTTGAAAAAATATTGGTTCGTAACTCACATACACAACACAATAACGAACATTAAAACAAAATTAATTCTTTGTGTTGTCTCCACGGGCTCTTCTCACAGCTACCAGGCTGCTGTTTATTAAGTTGCTTATGCGATGTTGCGGGATATTGGTTAATTCTTCCACTAACGCATGTTTCAGGCAGGGCTTGTTAACGTTACCAAATAACAAAATAATAACCGTTACGTAACGTTAAATTTCAATGTTATACCTACTAACGTTACAAAAATTTGACGTTACTTGATAACATTACCAGTAATATAACGTTAATTAACATTAACGTTTTGATCGGCACGGCATCAGAGAGGCGTGAGGGTGGGATCCCGTTGCGCCGCACGCCTGAGGCCCCACTACTTACATCTCACCCGTTTAAAATAACGATAAAATTAACGTTAACAACGTTAAATCGATTACCGTTATTTTAATAAGAACGTTAACCTGTCAATACAAGGTAACGTTATGACAATTTACCGGTATTTAAAGCCCTGGTCTCGAAGTGTAGCTGGGGCGGAGTTTCAAATTCTTACACACCTCCCAAAATCATCCCAAGCGTGTTCAATTGGATTCAAGTCCGGGATTCTCGCGGGCCAATCAATGCGATTGATGCCAAAGTCCTGAAAATACTCATTTACAATTTGAGCTGATGCCTGTGGCCTGCGCGTTGTCATGTATGAATACTGAATTTTCACCCATGTTAATTAAATGACTTGACATTAAGTATTTCTTCCAGCACTAACTCCGTGCAACTCTCTGAAGAGATTCCAGCCGAAACCATAACTGATCCAACGCCGAACGGCACTTTTCTCTCAAAACAAACTGGAATAAAACGTTTCCCTGACTGTCGGTAGACTCTTCGCCGCCCATCATGTGCATACAGGATAAATCTGGATTCGTCAGAAAACATTACATTCTTCGGATCCCATTTCCCATTAATTGTGCGTGTTCGCGGGCGTAACGTAATCTTGCTACCCGATGTTCCCTTTCAAGTTTTGGACCATTTGCGAGTCTTTGTGGGGTCAAATTAGCTTCAAGGAGCCACCGTCTTACAGTCCGCTCGCTTATGTCGTCTCTACGTGTCTCCCGAAATTGATTTGTTACTTCAACTGCCGTGAGGTGCCGATTTAGGAGTATGGTCGTAACAATAAATCGATCCTTTCGAGCCTTAGTACATCTCGGTCTGCCGGTTCCTGGTCTTCTTATGTTCTGTACAGTTTCTCAGAAACGTTCCAACGTCTTCCAAGACTCGCTGCACTGTAGAAAGTGACAGGCCATATTGTTCTTCGCTAAATTCTGCCTTCTTCTAACATAGTGACGATACGTGTACATTCTTCTGGTGTTAGCGACATATGGTAATTCAATAATTATGGTGAAAGACGACGATGACCGCCTTTTATCATTTTGATTTGCCAGATTGAAAACAAAAGAGAGAAAATAAGCAAACGTAAAACAACCGCAAATTTAATTTATTTACAAGTTTTTTTTTTTTATTACGTTATAGATGAGTTACGAGGATTTTCGCCATCGACCCGTATTATTTAACCGCGAGTGTAGTATATTCATAATTATTTATCCAATGCATTTGCGAGTATACTATACCAAAAGTGGAAAATATTTCATGTAGAATCCAGTTAAACGTTGAATTGTAGGCACTAACATTATAAAAAGTAATTTGGACGAACAAATTACTCTGTTAACAATAGCCGTGGTCGTAAAAACGATTGAGGAGCTTGCATATGTGATATAAATTCATGACTACTTGCTCGCTAATTTCGCCGAAAATTTATAACGTTTACCTTATAATAACAAGTGAGACATAAAAAAAAGCTTGAGATGAAATTCTGCCGTCGTATTTTACTCCTTTGCGCTTCACACAGCTTCACCTCTGGGAGCTATAAAAGAAAACAATTGAAAACAATTTTCTCCTCGAAAAGCTTTTTCATAGTGAGGCGGCATAAGATACGATACTCATATTACACAAAAATTCGCATAATATCCATGCAATCTAGAAAATGTACGAGTAAAAGTAAAAATAAAACATGTCAAAGTTGAAAGCGGCTATTTATAAGTCGGTGAATCTGTAAGCTTGGTGCAGTCACGCAAGTTGTCGAGCGGCGAACGTGTCTATAGTAGGTATATAGTAGTACATACAATGGGTATGAAAAATAGATAACCATTGGGTAGTTCTACCCAATAGTTATCTAATTGATTTCACTACAGACTGCCTATACTTAATTCGATTAAATATTTAATTCGAGCACTCTGTTGGTAAATATTTTAAAACGTAAAGTAGTTTGTATTTTACCAACGATATACAAAGTAGGTAGTCAAGACTTTGTTTTATTTTTATTTGACAGGCAAAAGATAAAATGAACGAATAATTCGTTACAAAGATATCAAAGCTTAAGTAGCATTATTAGTTTGCCAATTACCTACGCAACGAAATACGATTTAGAGGAATGTGGCCGTTTTTATTTAGATCGAATTTTGTTGGTTCGTGTCTCAATATGAAACTTTATTAAAGGTATTAGAAATTCTAGACACAATTACCGAGGCTGCTGATTAAGCCGTTTTTCATAGTTCCTTCTCAGTCACGATATTTTTTTTTTTAAAACACGTTGACTGCCATGACGGACCCCATGTGTCTGCGTCAGCATACTTTCCCCCGGAGCCGCACCAATAAATCGAGAATTGTCTAAAAATTGCCAGTCGAAACGCTGTCCGTCGGCCGCCTAGAGGCTTCTGAAGTGATCGAGGGCATGCGGACACATGGTGTCCGACGCGGCTCCCTGGACCCGATATACTGGCGGTCACGAGGGGTCCACCACGGCCCACTGGGCTAAACATGGTATTTAGTCTGGCAGTCAACGAACGTGTTAAGGAGTGGCGCTAGTGGACCCGAGACAGCCTTTTTAATTCGAAATTGATTTGGATAGCGTTTAATTTGGTACCTAGGTACCTCTTTAATTGTGAAATATTTTGTAGTCGAGCCTGCAGGCACCAAGAGACGTCAACTTATTAACAATTCTCAATTCGTTTCGACCGAGGGTCGTAGCTACAGATAGGTACTCTTCAAGATTATTCTTAAATTGATTTGTAGGTCAACTTTTTTTCCAATTTAGATTAAAAGCATTTTAATCCGGATTATCTGCGAAGTAGGTACCTTCTTGATTCAATCCTTCTAAATATACGTAGCGATGCTTATCTGTTTTCAAGGAAAGTTATTAGTGGATTGGAGCTTGGAGGCAAGTAGAATATATCGTCGCATTAGTGGTGAAGAGAGCTAAGCCACACTTTCGACCGAATTGAGTTATGAACACCACCATACTCGTCGTTAAACGGAGATTCTAGTGGTAAAGAGATCTAAGTGATCGCTCAACTAGAGGTTATGTTTTTCATTCAGACGTGAAAAGAGTTAAATGAAACTAGGAACAAAAAATCAAGTGGTGAATTTTTGATTTATCTTTATCTTGGAACCATTTTAGTGTGGAATAGCTCCCTTCACTAATAAAGGCTCGTACAGACTAGTGCGATAACCCGTGCGCGACGCGACACTAGTAGCACAATTTCTTTGTCGGTGCCTGTCGAGCCCGCGATATCACGCGAGTCTGTACGAGCCTTTAGGCGACGATATACATGAAACACTAGCAACAATTATTAACAGATGAGTTAATTGTAAAATTATTCGAGGATTCGCGGGATGGTACAATATAAATCGAGGAACAATGAAGAGTTTTTCAATTAGATTGAACGCACAAAACGTTTTCATTAACTGGCGCTTAGAGATCGACAGACTGACAAATGTAGGTACCTACGGACTACGGTGAGTACCTATAATAATTATGAGACTGACAGATCAATAGGTCCCGCTTAGTGCTCAGTTCTTCAGAAGATTATATTATACATAATTATACTTTTAAAACTTTCCACGACGCTTCAGAAAAACAAACCCTCGACTCATTTGTGAGAATTTTACATAAGTTCTAAGTTCCAGACGAAAATGTTTGCCATAGCGAGCACCTTAATGGTATGTCAATATTATGAAAAGTCACTGTGACGGAAACTGAAACAATTTCAGTAACACAATTTGAAATATCTATTTTATTTGGAAGGGTGCTTGCCAAATACCTGTCATGTGTAATAAATGTCCTTCCCTCGTTTACATTTTCAATAAATGAACCGAGGACCTTCGAAAATCTCATTTGAACCTTTGCAAACGTGCCGGGTATGTAAAAGTAGAATTTACCTACCGTATCAACTACTATTCTTTGCGAAGGCATAATTAATTCTAATTTGTGCGTGGAACAGTTAGTTGTTTGTAAACTAAGGCGGCTAATTGTCGGGCTGGTGTAATTCGGAATACAACGATATTTTTGCCATTTACAATGCTAATCGGGTACAGAGCAAATGAGATAATAACACGACGCAATTGTAAATAAGGAGCGTTTTATAAAAATGATTAATTAATATTCAAATATCATAACAAAAAGCTCTGCGAAACTTAAATGAGTAAGCTTCATTAATTGGTTTCGTAAATATGATTGATAGACACTTATTAAACGAAGAGTCAAATGAGTGACACGAGCAATCGTTCGATTTTCATAAATTAATGAGTCTCAAATAACCGTCGGTCGCCGCGTCGTTGCCGAGAAACTGCTTTTGTTGTAAGTCATCGTTTATTGTTAGGTACAAGTTAAATACCTCTCCATTTGCCCGGCCACTTGCACATAATTAATATAATGTACCGTCAAACGGTCTATTGTATTTGTATTGCTTTGTTGGTTTAACGCGATTGTTATTAATGGTGTTTAGCAACTTCAGTTATACAATAGGACCTCAACTTGGTGATCGATATTCTTAGTACTTATTACCAATTTAGCAATATGCTGTTGTTTATTAATTAAATTAGGTAAACTGTTTAAAAATAATACATTTAAATTAAGTAACAAATTATTAAAATTAAAATATAATAACCTAACTAATGTAATTTAAAAGCTAATAGTCTTAATAATAACTAGCTTTACCCGGCCCGGTTTCTCACTGGTAGCACTAACGTAACCAAACCTCCTTTTTTTTTTGACGTGACAACGTCTAATAAATCGATGAACGCCGGCTGCATGCACGAAAAAGGATGACTCATTGTCCCGTTAAGCCCATTGTCCCGTTACGCTCATTGTCCCGTTACGCTCATTGTACGCTTGCGCCGCATCAATGTTTTGTTATGACGTTGTCACGTTAAACTATCGTCCGTAAACCAACTTAACAAACAAACAATTTTTTTTTTTTTTTTCTTATTTGCTCCCCAAATCTGACCCCAATATTCTAAATTCATTTATTTACGGTTCACGTCCGTGTTTGAGTCACTCAAATTGATATGTATAATTGTATACCAAATTTCAACTTAATCTGTCCATTACATTCGGAGCAAATTGGCTGTGATAGACGGATAGCCAGACAGACAGACAAACACATGAGTGATCCCATAAGGGTTCCGTTTTTTTGTGTCCGGGGTGGAAATACCATTGCCACGTTGTATGGCAATGCTTAGCCTCTGGCCAAGGTAAAAGCCAGCCCTTGGGTCACGGGAAGTGTCAACCAGCCTTATAAAGATTTCATTTCATCCGGTTTGATTAGACTGTTGTTTGGTGAGATAAAGACAAAGAATGGGCAGCAACGTTGTTCTTTCCCCTTATGCTCCAAACTGTGATCACAAATTTAATGCAACTACCAAGTGCAGTGCGGTTATTCCTACATTTAATTATTTTAGTTTAATAATATTAATGTTATCAATCTGTTTTTTTTTAATTTTAATTATCGTTTAGGATTAACTATTTGTTATTATTGTTGTTACGCATGAATTACCAAAAATGATTGAATAACTTTAATCTGTAAATATCCTTTTTTGTAATATTACCAACCTATGTAAAACCATAAATGGTGCATGAGCTTGTAAGTAATTGTTACACTTAAACCTACACTACTTAAACTATTTTAAATGTATTGACGTGTAACCTCAATAAATACCTAAATAAATTCCAACAACCACCTATGATCGTTTTACATGACTGCCTATCTGCCCTCCTCAAACCAGGTACTGCGTGATACGATACTCCTTGGTAAGTAAGACTGGTTGCCAGACTTTCGGGCTTCTGACGACCCGTAACGACTGTCAAAGATTCACGAATGACAGCGGGGACCAACGGCTTAGCGTGCTTTCCAAAGTACGGAGTAGTCTCGGTATGTAAAAATGGTTATCCATCCACGGACCAACCCCGGCAAGCGTAGCTTAACTTGATGGATCGACCGGTGCGGCTGTTATAACTTAGCCACGAGCTGTTTATTAGTTAGAAAATATTGCATCCGGTTAGACTGGAAGCCGACCTCAACATTTATTTATTTATCTTCTTACATCTACCATTACAGGATTACTCAATGCGATAAATGCGCCTATTCTCTAACTAAGAGCCAGTCCACACGGCGCGTTGCGTCAGCGTTGCGTCGACGCAGCGCTGCCGTTGCGTTGTTTTACATACAAATAACCAAAGTGTACACCCGGTGCGCTGCGTCGTCGCAACGCACACTTGACGGACAGCAGCCCCCGAGACGAAGCGGGAGGGAATGTACTCATTGCGACGTCGGAGCGGCAGCGCTCAGTTGCTTGTGCATTGATAGGGAGGATGACTGACTGCGATGTTTTTACAAAATGCTTGCCGCAACTGTGCGTCGCCGCTGCGCCGACAGAACGCGTCGTGGTAACACTGCGATGGCGCAGCGCCCGTGTGGCCAGCTATGCGTCAAAATATTTATACGCAACGCGCCGTGTGGACTGGCTCTTAATACAAACATAACATTTATGTATCATCGTCATCATCATCATTTCAGCCGAAAGACGTCCACTACTGGACATAGGCCTCCCGCGATTCTGGGGACTTTCCATAATCGCCCGCCGTATCCCAGTAGTTCCATTCTCTAGTTCCATTATGGGACTTGATAGATTGTGGTATGTGATAGCTGAATATACGGTGTATCGACCTCTTAACGGCGGACTACTATTTACGCCACACCCTGTATGCCAGTTCCATGGAACTACTGGGAGAAAAAAATCCCAGTAGTCCCATAATGGAACTAGAAAATGGAACTAATCGCCACGCTTGGCAGGTGGGTTGGCGATCGCAGTATGGTGTTAAAAAAAATGCATAGAGAACGCTGCTGCCCATTCTCTAGTAGGCCCCTTAGTCGCCTTTTACGACACCCACAGGAAGAAATAGGGTGATGCTATTCTTTACGTCCGGCACCACACGGTACATGTATATCATAAATTACAAATTGTGAATTCCCCTTGTGAATTCTCTCAGTGAACAAAACTGCCTTCGTCGCCACACGTACCAATAACCGTAACATAGTTAGGAAAAAGGCTATAGAGGCTGATTGAACCACCTATGATCGTTGTGGTTCACAGTTATCATAAATACCTAACAAGACAGGTAGCGCGAATGAATAGCGCACTGGCTGAAAATATTGGTTTCTGCACTACTAGTCGCGGGTAAAATTTTCGCACGGACGAATACATATTTGGTAGGCCTACTATAATAAATAGATATTTTTTCCGGGTTGGACTCTTTGTTGTGAGATTTATGTATCTACATAAATGTAAACACGATACTTGTTGAAGATCATAGAGTAAGGCAAGATAAATATGTTGAAAAAAAAAAAACCGTTCCTGATTTTTGTATAATCCTTCTTACAAAAACACCATAGTGAATAATTACTTTAATTTTGGAAGTCGGTGTCTTTGGATCTGTATTTTTTTTCGCCACCGACTTTCAAAATTAAAGTTAGTTTTCACTTTGTAGTGTTTTTTTTTGGAAGTCAGTTGTTTTATTTTTTTAAGTCGTTCTTTATGTTTCACTTTTTAGATATGGAACCTACCCTACAGCAATTCGTATGAAGATACACAAAGTGGATTAAATACGTATTATCGAAGCTAACTCAATAACTACCCAAGCAAAGGTACTAAAATTTATATGGGACCACCGCGCAAGCTTCCTCAACCAAATGTTAAAAAAAAAAAAACTAAATCTGTCCAGAATTCACGAAAATATCGATGAACATATTTTATATACATATCTGTCGGAGAACGGTAGGTTTCTCTCGTTATCATCAGTCATATTTTAACTACTGTGGGCGTACTGTGGATAGTGGTGGTTATTGCGCAATAGAAAAACCGAATTAAACTCAAAAGTTATTTACTCAATCTAAGCTGAGAATCAAAATTACATAAGACAGTCCCCTAAAACGCCCAGCCCTTCACCACTTCCTAGTGCTTTAGCTGGGAAGAAGAAGTAGTGAAACAAACTCCCCAGCAGCACATTCTGTCTGTTCAGATATTAGAAGAACTTATACAGTAATGGGTATGCAAAGTTATTAATGTTGGTATACGACACAACTATACCGAATGTGCGACAGTTTCTAGACGTCTTCACTGCTTAACCGCTACCGATGAACTTCACTTGCCAACTGTGCGGCGATCACTTGTCGCCGGTCGAACGTTATGTTATACTCCGTCATGCGCCGATAAATAGCACTGGCGTGGCGTCCCGATTAGTCAAGACTCGTTGGCGCGAACTCCAATAACTTCATCGAACGCGACTGGATGGCACTGGCGTACCGGATACAACTCGTCTCCGATATATATATTTTTTTAAATACACAGACAAACATATAACCTCCTCCTTTTTTGAAGTCGGTTAAAAATCTGGGAGCAGATATTTCGGTTCTGAATATAGTCGACCAACAAGCCTGGGGCCTTACTCCCGAAAACGATTCGAGTTTGATTTTGATTCCGATTCGATTTCGTTTCTGATCCGAACTCGATTTAAAATTTAAAACTGACCGAAGTTAGTTTCGCTCCGAACCATCGCACGATCGTGCGCTAGTGTTGGATTCAAGAGTATGGATCGGCATTTAATTCGAACCCAATTCGATTGATTCAGAACTCGATGCTGTCGGGAGTAAGGCCCCAGAAGCGAGTTCGAATAGGAATCAAAATCAAACAAAACCCGTCAGTTTGTTATTTTTCCATATCCATTATTGGATTTGAATCCGGTAGACCTTTTCAGTACTCGTACACTCGAGTCGTAAGTCCATTGTCGATGCATCGTATTCACGCTAACAATAGACAAGTTTCCCTTACATGTCGTACGCAGCCCGTTTCGGTTCCCATGCGGGTTTTTCGTGTCGTTTGTGGTTTAATGTGGTCCCTAAGTTAGAACCTTCGTTGGGGAATGGCGAGTCTCGTAAATGTTAGGACAGGTACAGACACAGTTGAGTTTATCCCTAGATCTTGGTACACAAACACTTCAAGGGTAGGTAGCACAAAGATAGGCAGGTATTGCAAATTTAGAAGAAATTAGTGATCGAAGGTGCTGATAGGTGTAAAATGAAAATGCTAAATGTAATGTGCTTTATGATTTTTATATGGTTTAAAGTCAAATCATTTATTTCAAATAGGCACGTAAAATGCACTTCACGCACGTCAAAAAAGACATAAATAGTTAATTGATTCTAGTTGCCCCTTCCAAAGGGTAGTTATGTATGGAGAAGAATGGGCAAGAAACTCCATACTTACTCTTTTAAAATGTTAACAATAGTTTGTATACATTAATTAATAATTATAGGTGAAGACGATGTAACTAGAATAAAAATTACTTACCACAATTGGTAAAAAGAATGAAAAGTGAAGTAATGACAGAAAAATTCATAAATGCGATAGGTACATGGTGCTCAAATATTATAATTTTAAATGATTTTCCAGAAGAAAAAAAAATACAAAAAAACTTATAATAAGTCAATGTTGAGTTAAATTATATTAATCACAGAAAATAAAATTAATATCATAAAAATTATAAATGAAATGAAATGAAATTTAAACAAGTGAAATGAAAACCTTAGTGATTGATCCTGTTTGTTTACTCACCTATGTGGTATTCAGCATTATCCATTCATATCTTCCCGTGCTCAGCCCTTCACTAGATTGCTATCAATTTTCACTGGGTATAATCTTCTTAATATATAAAACAAAGTTGGGTTATTTACACCATTTATAACTCAAGCACGGCTGGACCGATTTTTGTGATCTTGGATGTATTGGATTTGTCTACGTCCTGAATAGCAGAATAAATATTAAAATATGCGAAAAATTCACAAAAAAAAAAAAATTGTAAAAATGTATGAGAAACTTGAGAAAAATTTTCTCATACATTTTTAACCGATTTCAAAAAAGGAGGAGGTTGCTCAATTCGACCGTATATCGTCGCATTAGAGTGAAAACCTCGGGGATACAATTTTGGTCATTTTTATTTTATTACATTTTTTTAAAGAGAACCTCGCGACGCACGTACAGTCAGTTACTGCAATTAGCTGATCCCCCCTTGCATAAATGGTTAAGATTTTTTAGAATATGAAACGATACAATTTTTTTATTCTTAATTATATTTGAATATCTCTACGAAATCTACCCAAAACTAGAAAAATATGAAAGTCATACGATTTGTTCGTAAGAAAAACCTCAACCATTTAAACGAAGGGGGGTCAGCTAATTGCAGTAACTGACTACTAGTTTCACACAAAAAAGTTTTACAACCTGTAACGCCATCTATGACGAGTTTGAAAATTGCACACTAAAAGACAGTTACTTGAAGAAGCTGTGATAATAAAATTTTACAGGGCGCAGATTTTCTTCTTCCTGTAAAGTTGTCTTTTTCGCACATGCGAGGATTTCAATCTAAGGCGACGATTTTTTTTTTATGTGTGTTCGCGGATAACTTCGTCGTTTATGAACCAATTTTGATGATTCTTTTTTTGTTGCAAAGGAGATATCCCAAGGGTAGTACCATGATAAGGGAAACCAGGATCTGATGATGGCTTCCCAGAGAAATCGAGGGGAACCTTTGAAAATCGTAGTGGCGATTAGTGCGTTTGTAATTTTTTTTCATTTAGGATTTTTAAGCACTATTATTTAATGAAGATCTGGAGTCGACCTGATAATGGAGCCGATAGACAGTCGAGGGAACTCCTCAACGATTTACAGCAATTACCTGGTGTTTGGGCTTGATTAATTTGTATTGATGAGAACATTGAGAACTTTGCACCCATATGGGTTATAAGCGCCATTACAGGTCTGATGGTGGAGACCATAGACAGTCCAGGGAATTCCTCAACGATTTACAGCATTTATTATTAATTAATTTAATTTAGCTGGTATTTAACCCACTCGGTGTATGTTCACGATGTTATAATATTTCCTGTTACTGTTGTGGTATACGAATTGTTATGGGGAACTAAATAGTAAAAAATAAAAAACTTTTTACAACAAAAAAAAAAAAACAACCGATAAAAAAAATTAACTTTAATTTTGGAAGTCGGTGGCAAAAAACGAAAATACGGAACCAAAGACACCGACTTCCAAAATTAAAGTAATATTTGTGTTTTTTTTTTTAAGTCTGTTGTTTTTTTTTTGTTGCTAAAAGTTTTTTTTTGTACAGAACGGATTGGGGAACGGGGACAAGAAATTTCACGCGGACGAAGTCGCGGGCAGAAGCCAGTATTGTTATAAAAGTCGATACTCTTGGCGGGATTGGCTTTTGTAATGTGGAGTTAACACGCTTCAATAGCCTCCCGTTTTAATCTCCAAGGACCTTTCATTAGTTCGTTAAGGTCCAATAGTTCTTACCGGATTTTTCGTTCGGGCTCCGAAATACATTTTATAAAATCCTGCCCAGTTTGAACTAATGAATCCTTGAAAATGGTCAGAAATCAGACTCAAAATTGGTCTCTTTTTTTACTCATTCTGAAATACGCTTGTACCAGAATTTGTAGCTTTTATGCTGCAAAGCCCAAACGTGGCTAACTAGGAAACAAGAGGTATGAGCGCAGAGGAACAAAGATTTGTATTTGTATGTCACCTGTTCACGAAAGTTTTCTCTTTGTAATGTTAAATTTTTGCACCTCTTTATATACACTGGTTATGGTTTGTAGATACCACTACTACCTATGTATTGTATGGTGTAGGTACCTATGGAGAATTTATTAGCCATTCATTATAATTTGATGTTTGTATGGTACTGCATAATATCTGGCTGGTGTCCGAAAGAATGTTTGAATTTGCCGTGTTTAAACCTAAAACGATCCAAAAACAAATTATGTCATTGAATTATTACCTTCATCAGTTATTTTTAATTAAACTAGTTTACCTCGCCAACAAAAACACATTAAAATACCTCGTATTTGGACGTTTCGTTTGACATTTCAGCCCTCATTTGTAAAGTACCTGCCCCTAATACGTTTCCAGGAAGGTAAATACTGTCACCCTATCTTATCTAACGTGGAGTGATAAATGAACCAATTCGCCCGATTCACGTACAATTATCTAACAGTCATTACGTATTTCAGTTTCAGGTAAATTAATTTACAAGTATGTCTCTCCATTTGCAATTTAATTTCCGAGCTGTTAGCTGTTGCTGTTGCCTGTATCAATCGTCATCTTGCAGAAAAATATCTACGCGAACTAAGTGAAATAGTAAATAAATTGTGACCACGCTTGAAGATCAGGCTTGTTTTTTCTGAAGGGATATGCAGAGGTGACCAATAATAGGTACACCCACATTTCCCCAGTTATGTTTAAGTCCCGTGTAATAGGGGCGAACTTATTGCCATCAACCGGACACAAATCCAGACTCCGGGCTGTTACTGACAAATTCCTGATATAAAAACCCAATAGAATAAGCTAATTATACAAAGTGTGTTTGAAATAACTCAAAACTCTAAAAGCGGTCATTGAACTCATCATTATGAATAACTTTTACCAGGGACCGAACACAGAAATCGCGAAAAAAATAATTTCGAGATCATCTGTCGTAATTTTTTAGCTAGGGCATCTCAGAGTTGACGTTAGGCTGGTTTTAGAGTTACGCTGACCATACGCTGACCGTCGGCGCTGATAGCCGAAACGTATGAACTTCTAGGAAGCGTTTTAGAATAACGCGTAGCTATCAGCGCGTGCCTTTGTCAGCGCTGACGGGTCAGCGGCCGTACGCCATGGCGAATTTCGCATTTTTGTGCGTCTGTACTCCGCAGTGATCAGCACGATACTGAAACGTCTCGCGCTGAACCTCAGCGCTGACAAGCTACGCACTGAGCTGTCAGCGCCGATGTTCAGCGTGACTCTAAAACTAGCCTTAAAGATCGTGAATCCTTAACCGGACTTTCCTGTGGTTGCCTTAAGCTCCTAAAAACTTAAAGCCTCCAGCCAGGGCATCCATACTAATATTATAAATGTGAAAGTAACTTTGTCTGTCTGTCTGTATGGTACGTTTTCACGCCTAAACCGCTGAACCGATCGTCAAGAAATTTGGCAGAGATATAGGCTGGGATATGGAGAAGGATATAGGCTACTTTATTACGCGATCACCGACATTCACGCGGGCGGAGCCGCGAGCAAAAGCTAGTAAAACTTATAAACTAAACGACTGCGCGCTAAAGGCACCTCTTGTGGGGTACGAACTTCGGCTTAGGGCGGAGTCGGAGGGAGGACAGCAAGGGACAGGTGGTGGCTGGATCAGTTCAGGGTTATGACTATCAATAGGGGAATTTAAATCTACACGCTCAGCTACGGCGCGAGCTGGCGCTTCGTCGAGCAAGGGTCGGGGTGGCCTGTCGTAAAACTTGTCTTTATAGTGTCGACATACTAAGAATGTAAGCATGTAGGAATTAATTATTTTTTTTTAATTTTCACTCATGTGTCTTAATTAGTAAGAAGTGACTAAAATCCAGTAAATATTATAAAGTGATGAAGACGCGAAAAATGAAGAAAAAATAAAATATGAATAAGTGAAAAATGTAAATGTAAATGAAATGAGGTGATGAAGGGGATGAAGTTTACTTTGTAACTCATAGTAATAACTTTTCACTCTGCAAACCTGGGCGTAAAACATGTTAGTCTGTACTTGTACCTATAACAAGTGTCGAATAAAATTATGATATTTACTAAAGACATTTTATAATTAATTCTCTAAATCTGCACAGTACCCACTGCCTTACTAAAAGCCTTGCTAGCTTGAAGATCTGAATCTTTGAGCCCGTCCATTGGAAACAACTCCATCACAAAACTCAAAGTCGTCATTCCAACCCGGTCGTATTCTTTCCAATGTAGTCTGGGCTCTTCCAAAGAATGTGATCAACCCGGTCGCGTTCTTTCCAGTGTAGTCTGGGCTCTTCGAAAGAATGCGACCGGGTTGGTCGCATTCTTTCGAAGAGCCCAGACAGAAGACTTAGAAGAGTTCAGCAGGCCTAGACAAAAAACTTTTCTGTAGCGTTAAACGCCAGACGCTAACGACAAAATGTATGGCAATGATATTAGGTGTGGAAAGGACACGTAATGTCACGCTATGTTCGTAGACAATTAAACATTTGTAACGAAACGCTGCCGCTAACGCAGCGTCAGTGTGGCGTATTTCATACAAAGCGGTAGACAAGTGGTGTTTTTGACAAACGCTAACGTTAATTTTAGCGTTTATTGTTCACGCTCGCTAGCGGAGACTTAGACCCTGCCGCTAACGTGTTGTGGAGTATTTTAATTAAAAAAAAAAAGTGTTTATTTTTTGTTTAAATGCATTGCCTGAAGCTGTTAAGTGCGGCAAATATTGAGGACGCGTGGATTTGGGGTTGAATATGACTAAATCGGCGTAACGTCGGTGTTTCGGCGGTTATCGCCGAAATTTCGGAATTTGAGTTTATTCAGCGTTATAGGATGAATAAACGAACATTTTGATACATTGTTATCTTAAAGATAAACAATTTAAGCACAGGGGCTCATAAGAATGAGGTCATGATTCCTGCTTGCCTCTATTGTTTATTATTCTATTGTTTATATTTTCTAAAATACGATATACTTACGCTCTTTTAGAACCTTAGAGTACTCGTATTCTAACTTTAGAACATAAAAACCACTTATAAAAATAATGGCGTTGAGAGCTACAGCTACACTGGAACAAAAATGTAATAACGTAAACAAATGAGCTCAAATCAACTCTACTTACCTTCTCATAAAATCTAACAATAATGTAAATTGTTCTGGGTTCGCCCGTAGTCTGAATTCCATATTCAATTTTAAAATGTCCTGTTTTTACTCACAGGAACTCATTATCTTTTCTTAAAATCACTTAAAGATCTCTGAGCCAAAATGAAACACTACATTTAATAATCCCGCCAATAATTACGTTAGTTAGATTGACATCACTCTCAGTTTGACATAGACGTTCGGTTTTATTTTCGTTCTCACGCTAACTTCCATAGAGAATCCATACTTTTTCCTTCCCATGCTGCGGAATAAGCGTCTGGCGTGAGCTTGCTATTTTGTCTACCATTTTACTAACGCTAACGTTTAGTCTGCAGCGTGTGCGGAAAAACGTACGGATGTATTTGTCTAAGCCTGCAGTAATGTCACAAACAACATCAAGTTTGGGAAACAGTATTGAAAATGAAAATGGTGTCATTAGCGCATAAGTAGACAATCTTGACTTAGCGCCGAATATATAGCACACCATAAGACAACGTTGTTCCTACGCTTTTATGATGCACTTCAATTCATAACCGGCATGAACTAAATCTTTATCTTCGCACAGACTCTAACAAAGGGCTTAAACTTACGAGTAAAGATGAAAGAGCTTTGTAAACTTTATTTTTCTTTCATTTTCAGTTCAGCATGGATGTTTGTAAGTAAATTGTGAATGCGAGAGACTGAGGGTTTACTTAGTCAATATAGCATTATAAAGAAACTCTGATGAGTTTCATATTCATTTTTGTTTATTTATGTTATTATTTATGTACACATAGTTAAATACATAGAGATACGACATAATTATAATTTCAGTACAAAGGTTCTGCTTATTTCTTCAGAAATTTCTTCCAGCAAACCTGCGAAAGGAGAAATGAAAAAGAAATGTAGACAATTAGTGTGTGACAACTAGAAGAGAAAAATATGAATATGCGTAGACTTAAAGTAAAATATTAAATATAACATATACATACTTAAATAAAGCTAAAAAATATAAATCAAATACATAAAATACTTACTCACAGTAAAGTTGAGAGGAAAGGTATAATACTCTTTTACTCGATAATTGAATATAATACTCGTCTAGATACAGTTTTTAAATCGCGAATGCTAGGCGGAAACGAGTTCCATAATCTAACAGCATGGACAGAGAAAGAATAAGAATAGTAGCTAGTTTTATGAGGATGAGATTTAAGGAGGGATCTAAGGTGTGATCTACACGTGTTGTATCTGTACCGAAGATTACACTTATAAAAAATCTTTTCCGTTCTGTTTCAACATAATGTAAGAACGGGGTTTTGACACATTTTGATTTTCAGTAATTAAATTTAAGTATCAAATAATTATCGGATTTCATGAACAACGGAGCTGCAACTTATCCTTGTTCTGCGAAAAATTATTTTGATTTATTTTATTCTGCAAGCATAAGTAAGTAAGTAAGTAAGTATAAGTAGTATGCGAACACTAACAGTATAACAAAAAACAAAATACTTTAATGAATATTATAATATTCATCAATAATAATAACATAAATAACGGTTGACATCTATCGGGCATGCCACCGTCCCGGTGAATCAATCCGACATATTGTTTCCGGTTGTTCTCGTCTTGCTAACGGCGAGTATTTGCACTGACACAATCTAGTGACTAGGATTATCCACCAGCAACTATACTTGCAGTACAAGTACAGCAGCTAGTCAAGTGAAGCACTTATATGCAGGGACTGATATCGATATTCGAAGAATACCGATATTTTAAAGAAAATACCGATAACAGTATCGACATCTGGCATAAATACTCGTATTTTATATCAGTAATTTGAGTATCGATATAAAATATCGATAATTATATCGATACTCAGTACTGATATCAGGCTACAATGTGACGTCACAGAATATTTATTGATGATTCTTCAGTCGTGAATCATATTTTGATCAAGATACAACCTGACGCTGCCCTGCAAATTGCAAAAACGCAAAAAATTTAATAATTACGGTATTATATGTATACCCAAATACCGGTATTTATAGCGATATTTTGGTATCGTGTATCCAAATTATATCGGTATTTAGTCCCTGCTTATATGCATCTATCCATTTACCATGACATGTGTACATAAGACTATTTACGACATCGGTCACATTCAAGTGGCCTCCTGTTGTCAAGTGATCGTAAATACTGCGACTAAGTAAGGGTCAAGTTGTATGTAAGATGCAAGTGTTCGTAATAGCACTGTCTATGTATCACACAGTATATGATGTAGCATCTAGTGCGAGGCAGATTCTTGTAAATTATTTTCGTCGTGTACCAGAGAATTTAGTGCAATGGACTTTGAAATAAACTATACGAATATGCTCAGTTTTGTGTTGCTTTTGATAGTTTTTTTAGTTTAAATTCTTGAGGTATGGTTTTTAAATTTAGTACACTACTACACGGCCCTACTAATAAAAAATAAAATAAATAAATAAGGGTTATAAAATTATCTGATAATTTTTCTCTTACTAAATTTATTGTTAAGCATTTAAGGGTTAAGTTACGTTTATAAGTTAGTCACGGAGCACTTTAAAAACAAATTCGAGTTTAAGCCTCTAAAACGATGTTAAATTTAAATCAGGAACTGAATTAATTTTGCCAAAGTTCTCCGTAGTATGAATGACCTTTAAATAAGTCAACTTTACGGTTTTGAAATTCTCTTAATTTGGCTTTAAATTTTGATGTTTTTACGAAGTTTCTCTAACTTTAAAAAACGACTTGCATTTTATTTATTTCATTAAAGGTCAGGCTTTTTTAAATCACTGTCCAAAGTTGCCTGAAATATCTTAATAATCAAATTAACCGCTCCCTAAGGGAGGAATCCATCAATATCCAATTCACTAAAGGTAATCTATGGTAGTGGATCAGACTGTGAGTGGGGTTCTTTCTATTGACATGTCTATGGTATGACTGTGCGATCGGTGGCTGAAAGTCGTTCTCATGAAATCTAGTCCGGGTACAGTAATGGGTTTAGCTATGGCTAAAATCCTAAAGCAAAATCGACGAAGCGTTAATCTGATGTACCTAATTCTGTCGAAGCTGCAACTAAATATTTGTAGGTAGCAAATACCTACTCATATTAGTATAGGTATTTGCTACCTCCGAATATATGGTTCTAACGGAGTTTACACTCCAAGTTCGTAGTTAGTATGAGAATTTGGACTGCGATAAGAATTTTAATGAAACTACCTGAGCTAGGGTAGTTTCGACTTAAGTGTAATTTATTGAAAATTGAAAGTTTATGTTAAATGTAGGTTACTGAGTCTATATATTTGAAAATTCAATTAATTGTTTTCAGCTAAGCTTTCACAAATTTTAAATGCCGCATGATTCCGCATGATTAACTTAACAAACCAGCTAGTGGTGAAGTTAACTCTAGCGTAAATTGCAATTGTAATAAAGCTTCCAGGAATCTTTCACCACAGATAGCTATATCTGATGACATTATTGCTGTACATTTAATGATCGTCAAAGGAAACTTTTGATGTCGGTCAGAACCTAGGTAACCAAGTTAGTACGTTACTCCACACAAAGACATTTACCGCTATTGTTGTCCTCAGAATATAGGCAAGTTATAATATTCGTACACCTTGCAATCAATAATTATATTATACTAGCTGTTGCCCGCGGCTTCACCCGCGTGGATGTCAATACTTCTCTACTTACTTATAGGCAAATATTTGTGCCAAATTTCATGTAAATCAACCAAATTAATAAGATTTTTCATAATAAGTTTCATCCCCTATTTTATCCCCATATGGGTGGAGTTTCCATAAATCCTTTCTTAGTGCACCCCTAGATCTCATAAGGAACCTACGTGCCAAATTTGGAATCTCTAGACCCAGCGGTTTGAGCTGTGCGTTGATATGTCAGTCAGTCAGTCAGTCAGTTTCTTCTTTTATATATTTACCCCGCGATTTCATCCGCGTGGATATTCCATACAGATTTCAACACCTCATGTCATCCCTTAAGGCTCACTTTTTGTTACGTATGCCTATTTTTAACCGACTTCAAAAAAGTTGGAAGTTTCTCAATTCGACCGTATTTTTTTTTTTAATATGTGTTCGCGGATAACTTCGTCGTTTATGAACCGATTTGATGATTCTTTTTTGTTGGAAAGGAGATATCCCAAGGGTGATACCATGATAAGGAAACCAGGATCTGATGATGGCATCCCAGAGAAATCGAGGGGATCCTTCGAAAATCGTAGTGGCGACTAGTGCGTTTGTTAATTTTTTTCATAAATTATTTTAAAGCACTATTATTTAATGAAGGTCTGGAGTCGATCTGATGATGGAGCCAAAAGACAGTTGAAGGAACTCCTCAACGATTTACAACAATTACATACATGGTGTTTGGGCTTGATTAATTTGTATTGATGAGAACTTTGCACCCATATACTTTATTGCGACGGCACGGTTGGCGCAGTGGTTAAGCGATTGACTGCTGCGCTGCGTGTCGCGGGTTCGATTCCCGCACGGAACAAATATTTGTATGACCTACAATTAGTTGTTCCGGGTCTGGCTGTTTGTGTATGTGAGTTTAAATGTTTGTAAACGCACCCACGATATAGGAGAAATACCTAGCGTGAGGCAAATTTAAAAAAAATATATATATATATATGGGTTACAACTGCCATTACAGGTCTGATGATGGGGACCATAGACAGTCGAGGGAATTCCTCAACGATTTACAGCAGTTATTATTAATGAATTTAATTTAGCTGGTATTTAATCCACTCGGTGTATGTTCATGATGTTATAATATTTCCTGTCACTGTTGTGGTATACGAATTGGTGTGGGGTAGGTACCACAATAAAGACTGGTACAGACTAGTGCGATATCGCGGGCGCGACGCGACACAATTTCTTAGTCGCTGCCTGTAGCGCCCGCGATATTGCGCGAGTCTGTACGAGCCGTTAAACAGTGAAAAATACAAACTGTTTACAAGATAAGAAATCGGTTGCTTTTTTTTTTGTAAAAAGTTTTTTTCTTCATCAGGGAAAAACAAGCAAGCAAGCTTTATCTATCTCTACCTTCCATATAAATCAGTTCAGCTAGTCATGAAAACTTATTATTAGTTAGTAATATGAGTAGGAAGTAGGTAATAACTTACTTACTTTTTTTTTTACTTTTTGGTTTGGTTTTTTGGTAGGTGGGCTTTATAACTTGAGTAGGAAGATTGTAACTTGACAATGCTCTGAGGACTATGAATTGCGAATAAAGGTTCCCACACACTGGTGCGATAACGCGGGCGCGCCAAGGTTTGCGCTGCCTGTCGCGCCTGCCATATCGCGCCAGTCTACACGAGCCTTAAGAATATAAACCTTCAATAAAAAGTCGTTGATATTGATACACACCTATTTTATCGAAATTCTACGGACTCTTCAGCTTATCGTCAATCGAATGATGGTTTTTGTGACTCCAATAAGCTTTTCCTTTTACACGCCTCCAGCCTCCAACTTTATTATGAACGAGCGAAGTTTTTTAATCATCGATTTCACGAATTAAGAATCAAATTAATCACGAGTGCATGTTGGTACTACTACTATAGCAGGTATTCTTAAAAAAGAGAAAGAAGTATTTTTTTTAAATTGGTTTGTTATGTGGCATAATAGGAAAACCTACGTTTCAGGTAATTTCCGACATCCTTGTTTTAAAGTTGCATGTGTTGAAATAGTTTTCTTTTATTTGCCTTTTTAAATACACCTGCATGCAGTTCCCTAGTTATTATAAATGCGGTAAAGTAAGGAAATATAACTAAGTAGAACGTATCATGAAACTATTTAACAGTGTTGACGTGTCTACCTACTGTACTTAGCAAAGTTCGTGTGCAAATAACTTAGATAAAATTATAATTAAATTACTTCCTCTCTGAGTTTCAGTTATAGTGTTTATTGGAGAATTCTTTTGTCGCTCTGAAAACGTTTATCAAAACCAGGGCTTGTTAACGTTACCAAATAACAAAATAATAACCGTTACGTAACGTTAAATTTCAATGTTATACCTACTAACGTTACAAAAATTTTACGTTACTTGATAACATTACCAGTAATATAAAGTTAATTAACATTAACAAAAATACGATAACTAACGTTAATTTAGCTACGTTGCCGTTCTGTGGGTAAGAATCAGGCAGATTCAGGCAACGTTTTGATCGGCACGGCATCAGAGAGGCGCGCGGGAGGGCTCCTGCCGCGCCGCACGCCTCATGCCTCGCTACTTACATCTCACCCGTTTGAAATAACGATAAAATTAATAGTCGCATAAATAAATTATTTTAATAATAACGTTATTTATTCAGATATGTTACTGTAGTTGTAATTGCAATCATGTCATTAATATTTTATATACTTAGATTATTTTATATTTTGTGAATGTGAGAACGTTGTAGGCCTAGTAGAGTGTAGATTTGTTGGCGGTTTTCTATTTTGTTAAGTACCTGGTAATTGTTGAAAGGCCTACACTGTCCTCCCATACCTATTATCACTGTTATTTAATAATATTGTAAAGCCAATTATTTTTAAAAGAGTAACCGTGGAGTTTCTTGCCGGCTCTTCTCCATAGGAAACGACTAATTGGAACCGTGCACCTAGCTTCTGACGTTTCATAAGTGCCCATGTAGGTTTATGTGAAATAAAATATATTGATTTTGATTTTGATTTTGACACCTCTGTTCTAACCTTTTATTTCGGACGCTTCTAACGTGCACGTCTTTCTACATTGTGCTCACCTTCTCATATGTATACCTTCAACATTTATGATGTAACCCATATTTTGTAACAATATTTTGTTTTAAAAGTGTCCGTGGAGTTTCTTGCCCGTTTTTCTCCCTCAGAACCTTCTACGCTGTGAAATGGGCAACTAGCTTCATCTTTCTGACTGACCGACCCCTTGACAATTCAAAAGTGCCTGTAATTGGTTTATTTGAAATAAATGCTTTGAGTTTGAGTTGAGTTTGACTTTCGGGGAAACAAGGCGTAATGTTATATTATACCAATTAAATATCCAATTTCGATTGAAATTAATAAATATTCGTAGCCTCAATTTGAAGATTGGCAGCGATATCTTAAAATGAATACGTGTATTACATTATACGAATGCTTATCTACTGTATAAGGAAATTGCGTTTGAATTTCAGTTACACGTAGCGGTAATTACAATAAAAATAATTCATCCATATAAATGGCTGCGGATAAATTATTCCATCGAGACAACTGCTAACGTATAAACGATGCAGTGAGCATGATGTAAAGTTTGGAAGTGGGCCGGTACTACTTTGTATGAATCAACTTGCTAACTTTCTTAAGAACGTGTGCGTCTGTTCAAGTTTTGAATTCAAATCTTTGGTTAGCACCTATGTGCTCACTGCTCTACGAACTTACAATAAACTTGTAGAATAAGAAAATCTTTTCAAAATCTTCGTATGTCTTTGTTTTACTTGAACATTGGCTGAAATTTTTCTCCGTGATTCTGAACGTTGCTGATGCACCTAAATGCGGATTGAGATAGAATTTTTACTAAAGCCTTGCAGAAAACGAGCTTGTAGATAAATCAGGATTCCATTATCGGTGTCTGCTGGAACACTTACCAATATCATAGTAATGGAACGACGAGTTCGGAGCGGGATGGGAAAATTGTAGTAAGCAGCTCTATGAAAATGACTATAAGCAAGGGGATACAGCGTCTTAAGGGTTTCACTAGCGTCCATTATAATAGCAGGTGTCACGTGGAATAAGCTACGACACGAAAATGTTCGCAAACGAGACACTTTATTGACATTAAAGCTACAAGGAACAAAGCTTTAACGAACGATATAGGCGCCTAGAATGTATAGAAAGATATTGGCCAATAACTTAGCACCAAATAGTCGGATTTGCCCTTGGGACCGAGGATTTTATATGTCAAGCGTACAATGAGAATAATGTAAATAATTTTATCTCATTTTTATCTTGGTTAACGCGAAAATGGATCGGTCCAATGTAGTTTAACATTTTTATTAAATTGAGAAACATAATACGCACTTTGGTGGTTATTTGTGTCAATTATAATTACTAATGATGTTGTCTATATGATGTGATTGCTTGTGAAGAGAAAATAAATTATTTGAATTTGACTAAAAAAGCCAACCGTTTTTAGGGTTTCGTAGTTAACAAGAAACCCTTATAGTTTCGTCATGTCCGTCTGTCTGTCTGTCCGCGACTTAGCTCAGAGACTCTTAGTACTAGAAATCTATAATTTGGCATGAGTATAATTATGTACATATTATTCACACCGACAAAGTGGTATTTCTTTTTGTGTCAACTGTCCCCCCCCCGCCAGCTAAATGGTTGTATTTGGATATGTGAAAAAAAAAAAACGCAGCAGTAGTATTTATATGTACATAACGAAGTTAAAAGGAATACTATCACAGCTAAGTAGGCCTTATATGTTACCGAGTAATAGTCGACCAACTTACATTTACAGTTGAAAAACATGTAATGCTACAATGTTAAGTTAGTTCTTGGGATAAATTCATCCCAACTACGGAACCCTTCATTGTGCGTGGTCCGACTCGCACTTGGCCGGGTTTTTTCTAGCTATTCCGGTAAGTTCTGTAACTCTTACAAATAGGTTCATTATTCTAGTGATGGGATTTCATATTTTTTATGATATTCATTTTATTTTCTGTGATTAATATACTCACACACTGACATGGGTTATTAAATGTAAAAATTTTAGGGAAATCATCAACTTTTACAATGTTTGTAAATATGTGAGCACCATGTATCTAACGCATAATTAATTTGTCTGTCATTGCTTCACTTTTCATTCTTTTTACCTATTGTGGTATAGTAATTTTATTCTAGGTAAGTGCACATTGTCTTCACATATAATTAATAATTAATGTACACAAATATTATTAACATTTTAAAAGAGTAAGTATGGAGTTTCTTGCCCATTCTTCTCCATACGTAACTACCTTGTGGAAGGGGCATTAGAGAATAATTGTTTTTGTAACGTTTGACGTTCAAAAGTGCCTTTTATGTGCCTATTTGAAATAAATGATTTGACTTTGACTTTGATTGGGTTCACTAGCTACAATAGTGCAAGTGTATGGAGCATGATTAGCAGGATTTGATCTTCGACTCACTCGTCAGTGAAAAAAAGGGAAAAATATATAAATATAATATTATATTTATATTACCCTTTCTATTAAAATATTCACCTTTTCCGTTTTAATGTATGTTTTAATAATCTTTTTCTTATACTTTACTACATACAGCAAGGATCATAACGCTTACTCAGTCTTATTGAGCCTTTAAATATCGCACCTTTAGAATTATAGAGACCTAATTTCTTCAGAAGTTGAAAAACATCACCAAATTAGGTCACTATAATAATATTATAGTGACCTATATTTGAAATTTTAAGATTTCAACCTTTCTAAAGAACATCACCAATGAGGTCACTATAATATTGTGAATTAATTGATGATGTCATTAACTGATGATGTGATTGATGATTTCAAATAAGGTCTCTATAATTCTAAAGGTGCGATATCATTTCCGTTTTCATTACTTAATTATTCACTTGTATAAAATTACAATCATTTAAAAAAAAAACAGTTTTTACAGCTTGTTTTATTATTTCAACAATATTTTAAAATAATATTACAATTCATGAACGAGAACTTTCGCAATCGGTTTAACATAATTACAATTTTCTGATAATAATAATAACATTACTTTCGATGTAATCATGGCTCTGACTGTACAAATTAACTAAATAGCAAAAATGTATCCAGGATACTGATCCAATCTGCGAGAGACTGAAGGCTTCATCAATCATTGTACCATTACCCAGATCAGATGTGTCAGGCTGTATGAAAGAAATAGAATGAAGCTAATCACACAGTCTTTTACAAATCTCGTAATTACACCTTTGTGTTTTTCGAAATAATAGAAATTAACTGACTTTTAAAGCTATGTAAAAGTTGTTTGTGAGGTAGCGGGGAAGTAGTACTTTCGTAACAATAACTGCCGCTAAGCAGAGTTCTGGGTTTGAATGGTATTCGTGCCGAAGTCAGTAATTACAGCTGCATGAGACATTTAAGCTTTCTCCCTGTAATAACCACGATATCTTTGGTATTCCAGGATATGACCGTCACCACCTAGGGCGGCTTGCTTATTTGCCACCGAATAACATGAGAATGTTTTTTTTTTATTGATTGTCCTTAACAGGCTTTGTATGTGTACACACGGCTACATATCGAGCTATACAAATCTAGTTTACGCTGGTCTCGCATTGTATAGGATTTCCGTATAATGAGAGATCAGCTTATACTGGAAATGTATAGCTTGATGTGTAGCCGTGTGTACACATAGAAATGGAAGAGGGAGTTCTTCTGTAACAGGTATCTCCATACCTAAAAGAAGGACTGTAAAATGTATCTGTTTGTTAAAACCTGTTGATTACGATTAATTTAGGATTGACTTTTCTAACGCCAAATAAAAAAAACAATTTAACAATCTAATATTTTTGAATTTTTGACGTCAGATATCCATTATATTCATCGGATAAAAGATACCTGACGTTGGAAAAATCAACCCTAAATCACTTTTCTAGATATTAGTATCTTGTCAAATGACCGCTAATCTGATTTGAACTGATCTAAAATTATCTGACTTGCTTTAAAAAACTAATTTCTATATTCGTTCAAAATCTAGGTTCTTATCTATTTATACGAGTGTCATATCAATTCCTACCTGTCTTTGGCGGTATTATAATTTATGCGAGTAAGGGATTATGTCAAGAGAGTATCGGTGCCTATAATGGCTAACATACTACGATGTAGGTAGGCTGTAGGAGTAACCACTAATCCGACCGGCAGGTGGCAATATTCTCTTTATTTGCTGACCCGTGTTTAGCAGTGGACGTTTACGGGTAGATACTCGTAATATGAAGTAAGAATGACATATGTGTTCACCATGTGTTGTTTATTTTACATTTACTTTCATCGTTTGATATCTATATTTAGCTTCAATTCATTAAAACAGAACCTTATCCAAAAACTTTTTATAGCATTTTTATTATAATTATATAATATTTTATGTTATAGATAGAATCTAAATGTAATTTGGGCTGAGGGCATTCAATTAAACTAAGTAACGGTCGTTAAATGCTTAAAACGTATCTTTACATATACTTAACTAGCTTCAGCCCGCGACTTCGTTCGCGTGGAAGTCGTAAGAAACCACAATATACTAAAATACCAGCCACATTTAAATTTTTTCCCGACACCTCCAACAAATATCGTTAATGTATACAAAAATGTATACAAAAACTTAACAAATTATACACTTAAACCTTCCTCGAGAACCACGCTATCCATTGGTGAAAACAGCATGAAAATCGGTGCAGTAGTTTTTGAGTTTATCGCGAACAGACAGACAGACAGACGCAGCGGAGGACTTTGTTTTATAATATGTTGTGATTTAGAGGCCAGTGGATTTTATCAGAACCCTTCGAAAATAGCCGATAATGTGTACTGAACAGTGCATCATAAATCTCGTTAATTATTCATGATAGAGCGTCGCGTCGAGCTGCATCGAGTGCTAAGCATTGACTGATGTTCTATTAGGAAATTCTGTTTACGTAAAGAAATATATTATAAGGTCTGCGCTCTGAGGGCACATAGCGCTGACTGGCCAGTATCATCAATGTTCAACCAGACTAGAAGCTCTATGGACTATACGCTCGTCCTTTATTTTCCTGAAATCTTGTAGGTACTACAAAGGAAAAGCTTTTTTGTAATTACAACTGCAAACGAAGACTAAACTTTTTTTTATATATGTTAAGCACGGTGCTACTTCGTTTAAATAATTTCAACTTGGACATCTCACTTAGTACAGTCGAGTTCATTAATATATTGGCCCTTTCAGGCTTCAAAAATATATGAACGTCTAAAAACATCATAATATTGTAACAGCTTTAAGCATCATTAAATTGTGGTCAAGATTTAGATTCATTAATATGTGACTGCTTTTTTTCAGTAACATGTATACAGCCAAAGGCACATTATTATATGAACCACTTTAAGATCATACTATCTGAACAATGTAGGATTCACAATGATGTATGCACACATGAATACAATAATATCTGAGCAAGTTAATGTAATTCAAATTCAACCTTATTATTACGTCATAAAGATGACTTTACTAGCAATCTTAAAATTGCATGGTCAAGGAGTTTGCAACATTATTTATCACTGAATCATCACTACATATTATAAAACGCCAGCGCCATCTAGTCGCGTTTGATGGAGTTATTGGAGTTCGCGCCAACGAGTCTTGTATAAACGGGACCCCAGAGCTGTTTAGCGGCGCATGACGGAGTACAACATAACGTTCGACCGGCGACAAGTGATCGCCGCACATTTGACAAGTGAAGTTCATCGGTGGTGGTCAAGCAGTGAAGACGTCTAGAAACTGTCGCGCGCTCGGTATAGTAGTGTCGTATACCAACATTAATTACTTTGCATACCCATTACTGTATATAATCAAGTTCTTCTAACTGAAGTGGTGAAGGGCCGGGTGTTTTGGGGGACTGTCTTATGTAATTTTGATTCTCAGCTTAGATTGAGTAAATGACTTTTGAGTTTAATTAGGTTTTTCTATTGCGCAATAACCAACACTATCCACAGTACACCCACAGTAGTTAAAATATGGCTGATGATGACGAGACAAACCACTATTTTAAACAATATAATATCTGTAGGAGAACGGTAGTTCTCCGACAAATATATATTGTTTAAAATAGTGAAAAAAATTATTAGATAGACGTGAATACAAAAAAAATAAAAACTTGAAACAGATTATCATGAACAAACACGAGTACAAAGTACAAAGGAGTCTTTGTAGGTAAATTGAAGGAGTCTTTGTAGGTAAATTGGAAAAAAATAAAATCACAAGCATTGAATGTAACAAAACTCAAGTGGAAACAATTTGTTGCAGACAGAAATCAACTTAATGAAATACTACAAATAATATCGGAGACAAAATTTGTTTCAGTATTCAGTAATGAAAACTTGTTGAGTAAAACGGTTTCTAGTATGGGTGGAGTTATGTGAAGATTCTTTGAAAGATTTACTTACCTCGAAATTATATCCCGAAGAAAACTAGAGTCATCATATTTATATCAGCCTCTACCGTTCCCACTGTTGGGACACAGGCCTCTCTGCGATAGGGAGCGGGCCATAACTAAACTAAAACTCAAATCATTTACAATTAAACCATTTACAGACACTTTTGAACTGTCAAGGAGTCGGTCAGTAAGAAGAATGAAGCTACATGCCCATTTCAAAGCGTAGTAGGTACTTCTGGAGAAGAACGGGCAAGAAACTCCATGGACACTCGACCATCGAATACACCACGCGGGCCCTGTGCGGGCTGGAGATGTCTTCGAATTTTTGGTTCTAGGACATGATGTTTTCCTTCACCTCTTTTTTTTTAAACGTTTTCACGCACTAGGAATTTCTCCTGTATCGTGGGTGCGTTTACAAACATTCAAACTCACATACACAAACACCCAGACCCGGAACAACAACTTGTAGGTCATACAAATATTTATTCCGTGCGGGAACCGAACCCGCGACACGCAGCGCAGCAGTCAATCGCATAACCACTGCGCCAACCGTGTCGTCTCTAAAACTTAAAACTAGAGTAACCGACACATTTACAGACTGGCAGAGTTACTCGTAGCAAGTTGAAGAGGATGTGAGCAGGCCATACTAATTTGTTTTTCTTATACAGACTACATGCCGCGTCCTACCCAAAGCGATCGTCGCTTCCATTTTGTTCAGTGAACCAGGGGCCTAAGTCTACTAATTTACAAACGTTGTAATGGTCTCGCCATTGTGAGTATTTGACAGTGTTTGTATGGCAAATCTGTCAAAAACTCACAATGAAGAGACCATTGCAACGTTTGTACATTAGTAGACTTGGCCCCCTGAACGCGTGGTAGCGCCGACAAACGGGGCTTACCAGTTTTCCGAACAAATGAGTAACTTAATTACGTACACGACGATCGCATATTCGCGCGACCGATCGCTTTGGTTAGGACGCGGTGACACACACATATTTTTAACGTTTTTGATATTTGATGATGAAAAGCGGTAAAATGCTTGTTATTTCCTTTTTATATGAGAATATATTCCTAACTTGATATTAAAAACGCTCTATTTATATGCCGCCTTCGTCATTTTCATAACAATAATTGGATGGCGTCATGATGGCGTATAAAAATCTCTCTTTTACAAAAACATCACAAAGCTTACATTGATTAAATGAATTTATATTTATTTCCGTCACTAGTCGATATTCGGACTCGTTCAGGTCCTATGAGAACACAATATAAAAATTTATTACAGGCAATTACCTACAAAACAGCACTTCTTAGGAAAAATATTATGTCAATGGGGCCTATAATTTAGGATACAATTCCGCACTATTTTAAAGAACATCCTTTACGAATATTTAAATCTAAGCTGACTGCATTCTTATTAGAAAAATGTTATTATTGTTTATAAGACATTTTAAATGATAAAAATATATGACAATAAAAAAATTTAAATTACATAAATATGAGAATTTAAATATATTATATCAGAATGGCTTAATTATTAATTGTTAATATAGATGAACATTTTATCGTTAGTTTTTACGAATGCATGATTTATTTGAAAATTATTTTTTGTTTTTATGACTTTGCATGCCGCAAGGTAGAATGTAGCGGAAACACTTAGTGATGTACCATCTTATAACTGTACTGTGCCTACATTGTTGGCAAATAAATAAATCTGAATCTGAATCTGAATCTTAACGTGTTAAATCTTAGTAATTTGGGTTCAAGACGTTTATATATTAAAACTGTTTTTTAAATAAGTGGAATAAATTCCTGGATACTTACGGCGAGGTTCTTCAAGTTAACCTCTAGGAAATGTAATTTTGATATCATTTTATTTAGAAACGGTAGTGATTAAACACGTGAAAAAATTATATGTTGCTTTTGAGACCTTTCAGTAGATACATCGGGTACTCGTTACATTATAAGATAAAGTTCGCTCGATAGAAAAAACATTTTATTTCAATATTATACCACATTATGTATTGAAAATCACATCAAAATAAACGTCTATGATGATGTAATGTCCGTCGGGTTTAACATTGTTAATATCGTAAAACATATAATTTTCAACCCAAAATTCACGGCACAATTTACTCGCGCCCAGCTGCCACCTCTAGAATAATGCACGCTCGAAGAACCTCGCCTTAACTCTGAAGAGCGTGGTTTCGTTTCGCTACGAGATATGTTACTACGAAATAGGTTACGCTCCTGTAGCACGTAGCCTGGGGCCCAAGTCTGCTATTTTTATAAATTCGTCACTCCAACACGATCCCATTGTCATTTTGCTAAAAGTTCGTTATCTGCTAAATTCGTAATGGTCGATCATTGGTCGGTCAATGGTCTCGTAATAGAATTGTATTACAATGGCATTTTGAACATTTATTCATGCCAGATTTCATTTATATATATTTTTACATATTATTTATTAGTGTTATAAGCAATCTGAAGTAGTAGGAAGTTGGAAGTTTAGTAGGAAGTTTCATTGGTCATTATGTACGAGATTACCAATTCTTTCAATGGAGTGTCAGTGCCTGACTATTGGGAAGTCATAATGACGCCATTACATTAGTAGATTACCAAAATTGTCAAAATCAACAATTACGAAATCAATGATAGACCGTTCTGACACTATTGTAATAGCAGACTTGAGGCCCAAGGGGCCAAGTCTACTAATGTACAAACGTTGCAATGGTCTCTTCGTTGTGAGTTTTTGACAGATTTTCCATACAAACACTGTCAAATAATCACAATGGCGAGACCATTGCAACGTTTGTAAATTAGTAGACCTTTTATAAAGTTTCATATTGAGACACGAAGCAACAAAATACGATCTAGAGGAATGTGTCCGCTTTTCTTTAAATCGAATTTCACCTTTAGAGGTATGAGGAACAGGGTGTAAAGTTCACTCTTACTCTATAGTAAAGGGAGAATCCTCCGACCAGACGGGTATTGTGTCTGGTGGGCAACTGCCCAACGGTTGATGTCGGGAGGTTGTATATATGCTAGTCGCGCGGTAAACTCTAATAGCGCGATGCAGGATTTGTGACGTCAGGTCTTTGATGCGTAGTTCGCATGTGGCGTTGTTGATACCACCACAAGCCCACTTCGAATTTTTAAGAAACACATTCAGTCCGTGTTGCAAAAAAAAAAAAGCTTTCTTATTTGCAAAATACTTGGGCAAACGTCATCGTAAATTATTCCTTTCAAGTTGATGGCATTAGTAGTTCTTGAGATATCCAGCTGTGACAGAGAGACGGACAGACTGAGTTGCACCATAAGGGTTCCTTTTTACCATTTTGGTACGGAACTCTAAAAAGTAAGTTGGGAGTCTCATTTCCTACGATATATATGGGAAAAGTCTTTTTGCGATTTCTGACTTTTCTAGGACTCAAACCTAAGTTGGTCCGATAGAGTTTTTTGATCCTTTATAAGAACTAGGATCGATTGACATCAAATAAAGTTTTTATGATAATGTCCCATTTTCTTGCTGTCTTTTTTTTTTTTTCAAAATCTTTGAATCACGATCAAAATTACAAAAAAAAAAAACAACGGTTAGTGTACCTGCCCTTACTGCCCCATCCCGAAAATTATGTTGTTCTGTATACTAGCTTCTGCCCGCGACATCGTCCGCGTGAAATTTATTGCTGTCCCGTTCCCCAATCTGTTCTCGAGATGTTATCAAAAAAGCCGTTCATTACAAAATGTATGAGAAAATGAATTTTCTTCATAATTTTTTTTTCGTGAATTTTTTGCATTTTTTAATAGTTATTCTGCTATTCGGGACGTAGAAAAATCCAACAAATCAATGATCATAAAAATCGGACCAGCCGTTCTTGAGTTATAAATGGTGTAAATAAAATGACTTTGTTTTATATATTTAAACTAGCTTTTGCCTGCGGCTCCGCCCAAGTGGATGTCGGTTATCGCGTAAAAAATTAGCCTATGTCCTTCTCCATATCCCTGGCTATATCGCTGCCAAATTTCATGACGATCGGTTCAGCGGTTTAGGCGTGAAAACGTAACATACAGACAGATAGACAGAGTTACTTTCACATTTATAATATTAGTATGGATTATTATTTATTTATTTATTTAATACTTTAAGCACAAAAAAAATGTACAGAGGCGGACTTAATGCCATAGGCATTTTCTACCAGTCAACCCTTGGGTGATGCAGAGACATACAGTAGTAGGTGCAATAGCGAAAATTGAGGATTATACACATAAACCATCCGGAATAAATACGCCAAAAATAAGTCTATTATTATTTTCGATCTCCTGGTTTGTTACAGAGTTATTGGGTTTTTCTATTAGAAATTAATACCCTGTAGCGACTTGGAGTGGTCTCCAAGTCGCTACAGGGTTTTAATTTCAAAGACTGGTGTTTTAGATGTAGTTTCTTCTTCAACATAACTAAGGCGAAATATGAGCGTGCTATACAGTATATACCCCTGCTTATCACTTCGGATACTGGCGTGATGTTGTTATTTTATTCGATGTTGCGGCGATTCAGGGGCAGCCCGAACAGTATCTTAGCTACACTGGCGGACAAGGTAGATGGACCGTTTAACAGGCTCTGGGCTGGTAGACATGTGCGTGCACATGTCCATGTAGCCAATTAATATAGGATTTTTTAAGTTATTGTGTAGACTAACATAGGCTATACTCCATTTACTATAGCATTAGAAAAAAGAGGCTCGTAGAAGCAGGAGTGCGAAACATTTTATTCAAAGTTAAAAGTTTAAACAATTAAACTAAAAATGTTTTAACATAACTTTGATAAATAGGTCGTAATAACATCTTCATCACACATTACTTACAACGAAACGAATGAATGAAACAAACGATTACGTCGTGATGATTTAAATTTAATTAAGATTAAAGGAAATAAAAGTCTTTTTTTTTACAATATTTTATTTAAAACAACAACTTTCAACACACAATAGTTGGTGTAACTTCTTCGTCTTCATCATATAATTTAGTCACTATCATCAGATAATAAAGATGAAGAAGTTTCACCGACGTTACCTAATAATAAATCTTTCTACCACATCATCCATTCTGCTTTAACTTTTCCTCTTCTTTAATTGCATGAGCAACGCAAGACTGCCATCGTTCTAGCGTAATACTATCCAGATCTTGTGGGAGTAATTGTTTCTCCTTGTCTAATTTGAACGTTTTGTTATGTTGAGCCACATACCCCATCATTTGAGCCCATATTAATTCTATAGGGTTGAACTCGCAGTGGTAGGGTGGGAGGCGCAATGCTGGTATTTCAGCATTGCGCCTCTAGCCATCTCATCTACAACAAACTTTTGGTATAAATGTCTTTGTATTTTTGCTTTTTCTAATAAAGTTGCCCTAAGATCTTTTTCCTCAAAAGGAATATTTTTGCTTTTAAACCATTCCTGTATATCTGCCTTTCATGTAGCTGTGGTTGGCAGCTTCTCCAATGTCCGTCAGTGGTATAGCGCATTGTCCATAACAATTACAGCGCCTCTCAATTTTTGACAAAATTAACTTGAACCATTTTCACTTTTGTCTATCGCGCTTCTATAACATATTCCCTGTAAATTGAGAGGTCTGGCTCTTATGAAACAGGAAATCCTAGTACAAGAGTCAGGGCTACACAGATGATTGTGTCTTGAAGTGTAAATAAATAAATTATTATTATTATTAAAGTTGAAGGCGTCCATTTCGGAGTGGTCATCTTCATCACCTTTCTTTGCATCAAATATTAATGCAGCATCCATTAAAAACCCTTCACAAACCCTGTGAAATAAAATTAATACAAGTCAATTATTCCGTACCCCCTATATAATTTCACTGCTGGAAATAGTTCATAGATAAATACTATAACAAAATTTATAACTTTAAAAGTTCGCTTTGCATGCGTTAATTCATAATACAATATAATATGTATTACTTAATTAATAGTCAATAACAATGGGGTGTTCATTTTTTTATGGCAAGGACAGTCCATAAAATACATACCAGTATGACCGATTATAAGTTGGATTTTTTAAACCAGCAGATAGACCTTCCCAATGTGCTTCTTTTGAAGACTTATTATTAGTGTCATGCCATATTAGGCTTTTCGTGTGACCTGTTTGTATGATAAAAGGTTATTAATATAAATAACATTCATTTCACGAACCAATTTTATGAAATTATGTTTAACTGTATAATTAATTATAATGTTATTGAGAGATAGAGGTCATACACTGCTTAGTGCATAAAATCAGAACTTTAATGTTTATTTAATTATTTTATACAGACTGCTTTTTTAAAATCTGGCAGAGACTCGTCACTGTTAACTACTTCCAGCATCTTGTCCAAGGTGGGCAACTCATTATTAAAGAAGAAGGAATGAATTTTCCTGCATATTCCACTAAATGTGATGTCATCAAAATCATCACGTTTCATGTGCTTCTGTTGGGGAGGGGGAGATTGCAGGCGACTTTTTATGTTGTACTCTTTGAGAATATTGGACAGAGTAGCCCGAGATACGCCTGTAAATAATAAAATCATGTGCGGAGTTTCTAAAATATAATACATTTTATCACAATGCATGTTAGTTTCAAATATTTTTATAGTAATAATTTTATGAATCATCCTTACCGGCAACTTCTGCGATTTTGTTTATCATCTCAGTCCTATAATGAGGAGTATCTGCAGGCCAGGACTCCAATTGCTTAAAAATATTTATCACAGGTTGTTTTTCTACAGCACGCAGCGTTCTCTTTTTTTTGGGAGACATTATTATTTAGTCGGAGTCAACTTTTGGACCACGTTTTTTTCGCCGTTGGCTTTGGTCAGACTCAGCACTTATATGTTGTAAGCCACTCGGTCCCGCACCGGGATCACTCATAGCTCAAAAAAAAAGTAACGTTTTGTACAAACAACCCAATGACAACACTGATAACAATACAATAATAAAGAAATAACTAAATATTATTTATTATTTTAATAAATAACAACAAAATCACGAAAATTAAACAATAACAAACAAAGTATTCACAAGTAAATGACATACATGACAATCTTAGAACATTGTCAAGTCAATTTCACAGACGACATAAACCAGTAAAATTAGGAATCCCCGGCTGTCACAGCTTATGAAGGGATTAAGTAACATTTTAGATTTGGTAGGATTATAGTGAAACAAAAAGCGTTGCAGTATTGTTGACTCCTGCTTCTTTTAGGTTTTTAGCATAGGCACTGTAATTTTAAATTGGAATGAAATAATATATCTAAATGAAAGCTACTTAATTTCATATGGTTGTTTTTTAAATGATTACAATTAAGCGTGATAGCTGATATATAAATTCATTTTAATCGATTTGGCGTCAATCGTAACTATAACAAGTTTATTGTACTTTTGGTATAAAGTGTGCATCAAAAATAACCTTTTTTAACTTCTGTCTAATGCTATTATAAATGGAGTATAAGTTCATACTAACACTATATATACTCCATTTATAATAGCATTAGACAGAAGTTAAAAAAGGTTATTTTTTATGCACACTTTATAACAAAAGTACAATAAACTTGTTATAGTTACGATTGACGCCAAATCGATTAAAATGAATTTATATATCAGCTATCACACTTAATTGTAATCATTTAAAAAAACAACCATATGAAATTAAGTAGCTTTCATTTAGATATATTATTTCATTCCAATTTAAAATTACAGTGCCTATGCTAAAAACCTAAAAGAAGCAGGAGTCAACAATACTGCAACGCTTTTTGTTTCACTATAATCCTACCAAATCTAAAATATTACTTAATCCCTTCATAAGCTGTGACAGCCGGGGATTTCTAATTTTACTGGTTTATGTCGTCTGTGAAATTGACTTGACAATGTTCTAAGATTGTCATGTATGTCATTTACTTGTGAATACTTTGTTTGTTATTGTTTAATTTTCATGATTTTGTTGTTATTTATTAAAATAATAAATAATATTTAGTTATTTCTTTATTATTGTATTGTTATCAGTGTTGTCATTGGGTTGTTTTTACAGAACGTTACCTTTTTTTTGAGCTATGAGTGATCCCGGTGCGGGACCGAGTGGTTTACAACATATAAGTGCTGAGTCTGACCAAAGCCAACGGCGAAAAAAACGTGGTCCAAAAGTTGACTCCGACGAAATAATAATGTCTCCCAAAAAAAAGAGAACGCTGCGTGCTGTAGAAAAACAACCTGTGATAAATATTTTTAAGCAATTGGAGCCCTGGCCTGCAGATACTCCTCATTATAGGACTGAGATGATAAACAAAATCGCAGAAGTTGCCGGTAAGGATGATTCATAAAATTATTACTATAAAAATATTTGAAACTAACATGCATTGTGATAAAATGTATTATATTTTAGAAACTCCGCAATTTTATTATTTACAGGCGTATCTCGGGCTACTCTGTCCAATATTCTCAAAGAGTACAACATAAAAAGTCGCCTGCAATCTCCCCCTCCCCAACAGAAGCACATGAAACGTGATGATTTTGATGACATCACATTTAGTGGAATATGCAGGAAAATTCATTCCTTCTTCTTTAATAATGAGTTGCCCACCTTGGAAAAGATGCTGGAAGCAGTTAACAGTGACGAGTCTCTGCCAGATTTAAAAAAAAGCAGTCTGTATAGAATAATTAAATAAACATTAAAGTTCACATAAATCAAACAGAGCAGAAAAAGTGCACTCATAGAAGTCATAGACAAGCAGGAGATCGTCCTTTGGAGACTAAAATATCTTCATGAAATAAAAAGGCTAAGGAATAAAGGAAGGAAAATATATTATTATTTAGATGACACTTGGCTAAATGAAGGTACAGTGCTTCTAAATTTCTTAACAGCTATTTATGCACTAAGCAGTGTATGACCTCTTGCATTCAATAACATTATAATTAATTATACAGTTAAACATAATTTCATAAAATTGGTTCGTGAAATGAATGGTATTTATATTAATAACCTTTTATCATACAAACAGGTCACACGAAAAGCCTAATATGGCATGACACTAATAATAAGTCTTCAAAAGAAGCACATTGGGAAGGTCTATCTGCTGGTTTAAAAAATCCAACTTATAATCGGTCATACTGGTATGTATTTTATGGACTGTCCTCGCCATAAAAAAATGAACACCCCATTGTTATTGACTATTAATTAAGTAATACATATTATATTCTATTATGAATTAACGCATGCAAAGCGAACTTTTAAAGTTATACATTTTGTTATAGTATTTATCTATGAACTATTTCCAGCAGTGAAATTATATAGGGGGTACGGAATAATTGGCTTGTATTAATTTTATTTCACAGGGTTTGTGAAGGGTTTTTAATGGATGCTGCATTAATATTTGATGCAAAGAAAGGTGAAGAAGATGACCACTCCGAAATGGACGCCTTCAACTTTAATAATAATAATAATTTATTTATTTACACTTCAAGACACAATCATTTGTGTAGCCCTGACTCTTGTACTAGGATTTCCTGTTTCATAAGAACCAGACCTCTCAATTTACAGGGAATATGTTATAGAAGCGCAATAGACAAAAGTGAAAATGGTTCAAGTTAATTTTGTCAAAAATTGAGAGTGGCGCTGTAATTGTTATGGACAATGCGCTATACCACTCAAGGACATTGGAGAAGCTGCCAACCACAGCTACACGAAAGGCAGATATACAGGAATGGTTTAAAAGCAAAAATATTCCTTTTGAGGAAAAAGATCTTAGGGCAACTTTATTAGAAAAAGCAAAAATACAAAGACATTTATACCAAAAGTTTGTTGTAGATGCCATGTTGATGATAGCCATCTGGCTAGAGAGAAGGGTATTTCAGTATTGCGCCTCCCACCCTACCACTGCGAGTTCAACCCTATAGAATTAATATGGGCTCAAATGATGGGGTATGTGGCTCAACATAACAAAACGTTCAAATTAGACAAGGAGAAACAATTACTCCCACAAGATCTGGATAGTATTACGCTAGAACGATGGCAGTCTTGCATTGCTCATGCAATTAAAGAAGAGGAAAAGTTAAAGCATAATGGATGATGTGGTAGAAAGATTTATTATTAGGTAACGTCGGTGAAACTTCTTCATCTTTATTCTCTGATGATACTCGTAGTGACTAAATTATATGATGAAGACGAAGAAGTTACACCAACTATTGTGTGTTGAAAGTTGTTGCTTTAAATAAAATATTGTAAAAAAAAAGACTTTTATTTCCTTTAATCTTAATTAAATTTAAATCAACACGACGTAATCGTTTGTTTCATTCATTCGTTTTGTTGTAAGTAATGTGTGATGAAGATGTTATTACGACCTATTTATCAAAGTTATGTTAAAACATTTTTAGTTTAATTGTTTAAACTTTTAACTTTGAATAAAATGTTTCGCACTCCTGCTTCTACGAGCCTCTTTTTTCTAATGTTATAGTAAATGAAGTATAGATCCCATGGTCTGAAATAAAACATTGAATTTGAATTTATCCGGTAAAATGATTATCTGTAATAACGTTAGTACCATTATTAAAAATACAGGTGATACGGTATGTATCCAAAGCGTATTAATTAGATATAATACGCCTCACCTCAATCCGGGGGCCATATAAGTGCTTTCGCAATGACCAATTAGTTATAGTGGCCACATCAAGCTACACAGATAGAGATGGGCTGAGTGATGATTTTTCCGTATCAATGACTGCATGACAATGACAAAAAATATCGATGACGGGAACAATGACAAAATCATTAATGATTTTTATTTGATTATAAGATCGCGCCACTTTAATTGATTATGTGTACTGAAATGATCGCGGAATGGCTTGTGAAATCATCATTCGTTATTTAGTAGGCATGGGTCCTACTTGTCAGTTAGCGAAATTCAATTTTTCTTAGTTTACGACATTAATGGCAGTGTATTTTAGGTATTGATTAATAATCATGCAAATCATCAATAAGTTACTATCAGTGATATTTGCTGCAAGATATGACTATTTAGTATTTCATGGCAATCTGGCGTTCTTGCAAGTAAGTACCTGGTGTAAAATTTGTAATTAATTCATTAAAATTAAATTACGTAAGGGTGGTCGTCCTCGTCTAATCAAGACAATGATTCTCGAAATACTAAATACTAGATAAATAAATAGCATTCGCCGCGCATTTCACGCGCAAAAGTAAATAACGGAAGTGAAAGTATTGTTGCCGTTCCGTGCGCGCCGCCCAGCACCGGGCATTTTATCGAAACTTGTGAGATCTGTCATTGTGAATTCAGTATCGCGCAGTCTCGCAACGTCGCAATTCGCACCGCAACGAGTGAGACAGCCAATCACCGAAGTTCGCGGTCATCTTCATTCGAGTAATGATTTAAAAGCATTGATGATTTTGCCGTTGTCATTGCAAGATGAAATGATTTTAAAATATCGATGATTTTAACATGCGACATTTTATCGGACTCATCTCTATACACAGAACTCTCAAATTTCTCCAAACGATTTTAAACTTTAAAATGTTTAAGATTAAGTTCAAAATCGAACGGGATAATTTTACAGTTTGTGGTAACTTGATGTACTGGCCACCGTACTTTGTGAATTCTCCTGACCGGCTCGCATCCAGTATTTGCCGAGTTATTGGCTATTGTAATTAAACCAGAACAAACTAAGTTAACATTTAGGTTAGAATGTGAGTTTACACATTCGTATATATCCCGTAAAATTTGATCCATTGAATTTAAAAATTGATGTAAGTAGCGCCAATCATTGTGAAATCCTCTGATTTTCAATATCAATAATTAACTTGCCTATGTCTATTATCAGCCGGTTCTGTAAAAATCTCACCGTGAAAACTTAGGTGAAGTGATCTCGAAGTGAACTGTCATTCCATCTGAGACTAGGGATTGACACTGACAGCTCATTAATTCAAGCTCACTTCACCTAGGTTTTCACGGTGAGATTTCTACAGAATAGCACTGGTGTCCTGTCATTTCACCGAAAACTATTTACAAATGTTCACTTGACAAGTAACTGTTGACAAAAACATGATTTGTCATTTCATCAATACACAACAACAATAAGTTTTCCAAATAAATCACTTAAGTAAATAATTACCCGATAAATTTTATTTTTAACCCCCGACAGAAACGGAGGGGTGTCATAAGTTTAACGTGTGTATCTGTGTGTCTGTCTGTGTCATCGTAGCTCGCAAACGGCTGATCCGATTTTGATGTTTTTTTTTTTGTTGTTTGAAAGGTGGCTTGATCGAGAGTGTTCTTAGCTGTGATTCAAGAAAATCGGTGCAGCCGTTTGAAGAATATCAGCTCTTTTCTAGTTGATGAATTGATGTGAGCATCTTCCACAGATCGGATTGAGCTGGAACTTGGTATTTCGTTACTTCTTACTTCAACGATATTAAAAGAATATAGTAACCTTGAACTGCTGCTGCAGCTTCACCTGGAATTTGCAGGATATCCAACTCCCTTAACATACAGCAGAGGTAGGTATCTAGTTTGGGCTCCTTGGAATGGTCTCAATGAATAGGTTATAGATAGATGGTGACAGGGGCTGGTGATGGAGGAGGAAAGAGAAATGGATCGGTTCAGCCGTTTGAAGATTATCAGCTCTTTTCTAGTTGATGAATTGATGTGAGCATCTTCCACAGGTCGGATTGGGTTGAAATTTTGTATTTCGTCACTTCAGTGATATTAAAAGAACATTGTAACCTTGAACTGCTGCTGCAGCATCACCTGGAATACAACTCCCTTAACATACAGCAGAGGTATCGTGTTTGGGCTCCTTGGAATGGTCTCAAGGAATAGGTTATAGATAGATGGTGACCAGGGGCTGATGATGGAGGACTGGACAAAATGGTCCCCATGGCCAATAACAACCAAACATATGTCATTAGATAGGCATTTTAATAAAGATCAATAAGTAGTTATTGCTCTTTATTAAAATAACCGCCATAGTAGTATGGCGGTTCTTTTCAAATCGCTGTGCGAAAAAAGTTATGGCGATGTTCCGTAGGACGTACCTGGACGGTAGATAACGGAATACTTGAATAGTAAGTCACTTCTGAAAGAAAGAAAGAAAGAAAGAAAAAGTATTTATTGGGACTCATACAGGAAGTTCACATTTTAAACTAAACACACTCATAGTAACACAAATAAAAACAAAAGTAAAATGAAAACAAAACCTGTACGGGGCCAAAAGGCCCCCTACCTGGTTGATATTCCACCAACTCGCACTAAGCGTTTTCAAACGTCTTTTATAATGCGCGTAGCAAAGGAGTGGAACTCTCTGCCTGCGTCTGTTTCCGAACGCATACAACCCTAATCTATTCAAAGTGAGAGTGAACAGGCTTCTTCTGGGTAAGCTCACTCCATCGTAGACTTTGTCTCTGTCATCCAGACCTAGACTAAAGTCAAGAGCAAACTCATAGTAGAATAAAAAAAAAAAAAAAAGGCTCCTATCTCAGCATGATGCTTCTGGAGGTCTTAGTTTGAATATTCGCAAATGTATGCATTCCGATGATAACAAAACGATATGGTACCATCGAGATGGTCAGATGATAGACCAGGGCCTCAAGTCTGCTATTACAATAGTGTCAGAATGGTCTCTTCATTGTGAGTTTTTGACAGATTTGCCATACAAACACTGTCAAATACTCACAATGGCGAGACCATTCTGACACTATTGTAATAGCAGACTTGAGGCCCTGGAAGCTAGATAACGGAATATGGCAGAGTTATTTTTACTTTTTATAATCGACGAAAATTTTTAACTCATTGGTGTTCAAAATCATGTACTCATGGTTACAGTTTGCGCACTGGTTAAAATTTAATCCTGTATATAAATAAGCCAAAATATTTGGACTTGTATCATTAACCAGGGAGAAAATATAGGAATGCGTTAGTATGGAATGAACGCCAACGAACTCGAGTAACTAGCTTCACTGTGGTACAAATACGTACAGCTTCGCAGATATCAGCGAGGCACGTGTCGATCCTAGTATGTTTACCATAATATTAATATATAATATTATAAAGTTTAAACAGCAAGAAATAAAAGTAAAATTGAAAATTTTCAAAACCCCCGACTCAAACAAAAACCTCTAAAAACTAAAATAATAATATATATTGACCCTTTAATGCCCAAATACTCAAACGTTACTTAACTTTAAGACGTTCTTATAAGTGTTTCTGTCGCTTCAAAACAGTTTAAAGTGACAGAGACAGCATTAGACTTAACGGCGACTTAAAATTGAATTGCGTTTGAGTATTCGGCAGTTAGTTTAATATAAGTTGTAGGAAATATTTTGATCCAAGCGTCCCCGCGTCGGGAGACGGCTAATGAAAACGCCAAACAGATGAGGCTTTTACCAAGCAATAATGAATGTATGCTATTGTAGAAAACATAGCTACTGTTAACTTCCAATCCAATTTTCATTAGCCGTCCGCCGACGCACTATGGTTCGCGTAGAACAAGCTAGCTGGACAAAATTATTTGTTTCGATTTTTATTAATAAATGAGGTTATTAAGCATAGATAACATACAATAACATAACATCACGCCTTGTTTCCCTGAAAGGTTAGGAGGTGTGCCCGTAGTAGGAACATCCACATTTCGCCAGCTATGTTTAAGTCCCATGTAATAGGGGGCGAGCCTATTGCCATCAACCGGACACAAATCCAGACTCCGGGCTGCTACTGAGAAATTCCTAATGGAAAAACCCAATAACACTGCCCGACCCGGGAATCGAACCCAGGACCTCATGCTCAGCAGTCGCACTTGCTATCACTAGACCAACGAGGCAGTCATAAGCATAGATATAAGGGTCTTAATCCTGTTTTGAGGACTATTGGTCGTTTGAGCAGGTATAGTCAAATAAAAACATTTTTTTTTTTAAATCATTTTTTTTAAATCATTTATCTATAAATGTAACTATAAAATCTAATAACAAATACATAAAATACTTAATAACTAAATCTATCACTCATTATCATCACTATCATCCGATGAATCATCCATTGAATAGTCATGGTCATGATGACTCATGATCTTCCGAGTCTGCTTATAGCTATGGCTACTTGATTTACTATCAACATAGTATGCTAAAGCTTCCTCGCTTGTCAAACACCTGGGGGCACTTATTTCACTGTCTATATGGGTTATTGAAGGATCACCAGTTACATCTTTGATTTGACGTGCTACACTTCTACGACCCGCTGCGCTGATACCTCGGCAGCGTAATTCAATTCACTAGCACTCCTGGACTGTAAGAGGTCATCTACGCGTCGTCTTGTCATTTTGAGACTGGAATCATCTAACTCTTTAGAGGGTCTTCCAGGTCCCGGTTCTGTAGATGTACTTGGCATACATAAATAAACAAACAAATCGAAAGATATGTCAACTCCCTTCTGGCACGTCGAATTCTTCTCTAGGAACCGCTCTCGATTTCTTCCACAGCTGCTCCACTTTTCAGCTAATTTTGACGAATATTTTGAGATGATGATGATGATGATTGACATCTCTCAGGGACTGCTTCGTAACATCATCAAAATCATGTTCAAAGATATAAACCGAAACAGCTCCTCATTCCGCATTTCCTTTGGGTGTTTTAGCCATTCTTCGAAAAAATCTATTTTTGAGACGGTGAAAACAGTTACGATAAATAAAGAAAAAAAAAATTGTTGTGCAATTAATTCGCAATATTTTTTTTTACTAATTACTACTAGATACTTGTGAGAATCATATAAAATAGATTCTACAGAGTGGACATGAGTGGACATGTAATTTTTTGACCATTAAATTTAAAAATATGGGTGAAAAAGTCCACTTTTATCTAAACAATTAATTTAATAAAATTAAAGAATGAAGTTCCTGTGATAAAAATGAATTAAAACAAAACTACTTACCCTTATGTACACAATCCATCACAAAAACACTATCACAAATTTCTTTTAGTTACTTAAATAATCTTATAAATGATGGTGTAAAAACGCAAATGAATTATCAATTCTTTAAATACTTACCTTAATGACGGTCCTAATGAGGGTAGTTACGAAAATTTATAGGTGTATTCCTTAATGTATAGGGCTAATGAGTTCATATTAGTAATTAACTACTAGGAATTGAAGAGTTGTTTTGTCCAGCTAGTTTGTTCTACACGAACCATAGTGCGACGCGAAGACGCTTGGATCAAAATATTTCCTACAACTTATATTAAACTTAAAGGGTCAATACATATTATTATTTTAGTTTTTAGAGGTTTTTGATTGAGTCGGGGGTTTTTAAAAATTTTGATTTTACTTTTTAATAATATCGTAATAGCGTATAGGCAAAAGGGTAATTTGAATGAATAAATCAACAAACATTATATTATCAGTAGTTACAGGCGTACGGTAGTTACCTACGGCGAGTGCCATAAACGACTATAAAAAAACTGACACGATCATTTTGTCACTGGTTTAGAATATTTATTATAAAATTATATTTAGTATAAACGTGATTTTTCCAAAAGAATCTAAATATTAAATGAGACAATGTATAAATGATTAAATATCATGCACAACATATGTAAAGCGAAGCATTTACGAAAAAATGTTTGTCAAGCGAGCGTTTATAAAATAAAACCTTTGCGGAATAAGTTGTTTGTGAAATAAATAGTATATGACACGTCGTAGGTTGTAAACTAAAAAGTCAACGGTATTTTGGTGAAACATTTATGAACTCTGTCGTGATTTTTGCGTGCTTCGGAGTTAGCACGCCGTCGGATGGCCGAATGTCGTGATTTCATGGATTAAATTTAAAATAATCTGTTATTTTAATACCGAATTATATTATCCACTGTGGCAACACTGTCAAAGTACAAATTTATTGTAACAAACTTTTAAATGTATTTTCATTATGGCAACCGAATGTATTATTTTGTTTTGACAACACTTAGAAATAACGGTTATGATATTATCGTTATGTCTGGGTGGGTCAAAAGTCGTTTTAAATGGTAAAATAATGGTATAATGCAAAGGCAGTCTTCGTTTGATTGTGAAACAGTGCAGTTGTGCGAAATAAAAGTGTTAGCAAGAACAGACCCTAGTAGCATTTTTTGTTGGCATTTAGTTGGGCCACTTACAGAGATAAGTGGCCCACCTAAATACCAACAAATAAATTTACTAGGGGAGTGTTTTCACTAAAAACTCTATTATCAGTATAGGCACAATTTTCTAAATTACTTGAATTGTACTGCTTCACTACTTTATCATTGTGAAATATCGTTGAAGGAAAACATGGTGAGGAAACCTGGAATCATAAAATTATAAAAGTCTGAAATCGTCTTCCCGCTTTGTGCACGGTGATCAGTGCTCATTCCTACTCTGTATGAATTGTCGTCTTTGACTTGGGATGGGATAAAAATTGGCTGATATTATAGTAGTACCAGACAGTAGTAGTATACAGAAAACTATCATTCGTGGAAAAAAAATCTTTATTGCTTAAGTATGTACATTAGAAACAGCGACCTCCACCGAGACTTCAAGATGGACGTCTTGAGCACAGTAATACAAAACTTTGTAGAAGCTCATGATCACAGACTTCATCATCACGTGAATGTTACTTTTAACGGCACGGTTGGCGAAGTGGTTAAGCGATTGACTGCTGCGCTGCGTGTCGCGGGTTCGATTCCTGCACTTAACAAATAATTGTATGACCTACAAGCTTCCTACAATTAGTTGTTCCAGGTCTGGCTGTTTGTGTATGTGAGTTTAAATATTTGTAAACGCACCCACAACACAGGAGAAAAAAAATGTCGAGACAATCCAATTCCTTGACAACACTGATCAAGTACGAAGACTAAAAAGGGTAAAACCTTTTGAGACAGTTTAGTGCAGTGTGTGTGCACATAAACTGCAGTGCAAGTGATGACATGATGATAAAGAACACATGAATCAACAAACTGTCTTCCCATTTAAATAGTGAATAAGAAAGACGTTATTGGATGACTTCTTAATTTTATAATTTCTTAGCAGTTTAAGTTATCTTTAAATTACTTATTAGCTTAATAGGCTAGATTTTAATGTGAATAAAGTATCACTGACTGTGATACTTTATACAATACTAGCTTTTGCCCGCGGCTTCGCCCACGTGAATGCCGAAAAATATCCAGGTTATACACTATCTGTGTGCCAAATATCATCCATCCGATTTTGTGCATTTACGTTGTGTTAGTTTTCAACCATAAGCCGAAATATTATATTAGTGATTTTAACTTAAAAAAATCAATAAATTTAATTAAAAACAAAATTTCATGCCCCTTTAGGATTTGAATTCTAACAACACCATTGTGTTAGCTTCCAACCATAAGCCTAGATAGTAAATTTAGTGATTTTTCTTCGAAAATTAAGGACTCTTCGAGAGTGGAATTATCAAAAACGCTGAGACACGTTTAAATTAATTTTCAATTGTCAGCCTAAAAACAAAATATGAAGATCCTAACTTCAAAACTGACGGACTTTCATACAAACTTTCATCCCGTATTTTATCCCCTTAAGGGTGGAATTTCCAAAAAAAAATTCTTAGTGCACCCCTAGACCTCATAAGGAACCTACGTGCCAAATTTGGAATCTCTAGACCCAGCGGTTTGGGCTGTGCGTTAATATATCAGTTAGTCAGTCAGGACGTTGAATTTTATATATATAGATAATTAAAATAAAAAAAATGCTTACGTATTGATTTGGTATTTGATCAGTGGTCCCCAAACTAGGCAGGCAGCGCCTCTATCTTGGAGGCTTGAGTTGCGTTATCTTACATTTAATCAAATGTCAGGATGTTTGAAAATGGACAGAATCAATATCACTATCACTATATATCACTACATATTATAAAACAAAGTCCTCCGCCGTGTCTGTCTGTCTGTTCGCGATAAACTCAAAAACTACTGCATCGATTTTCATGCTGTTTTCACCAGTGGATAGCGTGGTTCTCGAGGAAGGTTTTAGAATATAATTTGTTAAGTTTTTGTATGCATTTTTGTATGAATTAACGATATTTGCTGGAGGTGTCGGAAAAAAATAAGCCGTCTGGGAGCTTTCAACGCAAACGCTGTCTAAACCCTTTGAGATATAACAAAATAATGTATGGTGGAATTGTGTAACTTGTCTAGAGAAAAGTCCAAGATGGCATAGGTATATGTCTTATCTCTTAAGGATAACATACTATTATCCATTTTATTGTCTTTTTCTTTCTTTTTTTCCTATTTGTTGTATTTAGGTAGTCGGAACATACTTATCCTTTTTATCCCGGTAGTATATTTCCGTGGGAGAATTTCCGACATTCACGCGGGCGAAGCCGCGGGCAAAGGCTAGTACTTTATTAAGTAAGAGTAGTGACCCTATCAAGATAAAATAAAAATAAATAAAAAGTTGAATAAAATAAAATTATTTTAAATTATGTTATAGTGTGTGTGAGTGTTTGTGAGCGAGGGTGTGTGTGCGAGTGTGAGTGTGGGTGATATGTTGTTGGTGTGGGTTTTTGTGTAAATGAAATGAATGACTGTGGGAATGACTTGCTTGTAGATTTAGGTGTTAACTCACTATTCTTTCAATGTCGTTGTATGACAAGGAGAGAAGCCAACTTTTTGATGTTCTTTTATGCGTGTGGGTGTTAAGACGTCAAGCAATAAAATCAACCATTATCGAACTAACACATTTTGTTTTGATTATCCACTCATCAAACTCCTCTTTCATGTAGTAATGCCATTAATCACGGGCGACGCTTCCTGCTAATTAATTCAAAGACGGGTGATAAATCTAACAGTGCACTCGATTGGCTAATAACGTCCCTAAGTGAACTAGATTAGTGCATGGTTTTACTACCGAAAGCAAAAAGTGCATGTTTAATAGTCACACGTTTAATAGTAGTTATTTATGCAACTGTTGTATAATAAGGGGTATTAAAAGACGAATGTGGGTTTATCACATGAGTGTTTTAATACTTAATTATTACAGTTGCATACAAGACTTTATCTACACCCATGATATGAATCCTCTATAAAAGGTTCTGAAACAGTTTTTGCAATACTAATATCGAACAAAAATGGCGGGATATGGTATGGTATAGTGAATCGCGTGTGCATGACAATGTTTTTTTTTTTGAAATTCATAAAGATACCACGAATTGAGTAGTGAGAATGGAAGGGAGGATGATGATCCCTTCCTTACTCATCAAACAGATGAGTAAGGAAAGGATCATCATCCTCGTAAAAGCAAAGGAGTTGCATTATGAAATTCAGTACAACATTAAAACTCCCGTTTGGATGCTATTATGGTTACTATGACACTGGGTGTTTTAATGTTAGCAATAAGCTAACTATTTCAGAAACTTTTATAGAGGATTTATAGCATGGGCGTAGATAAAATAATAGCTACACCTAATTAATAGTGGAAATTACTAGAAAGTTTTGACACGAAATTCTGGAAATTAAGTTTCTAATTTTGAAAAACTATCATTGTTTAAATCATAACAGGGATATGTTTATAGAAAGTATCGACTAAAATATCTCGTTAAAATATGGATGTTTGTTACCAAAAGTCCATTTCTACTTTAGTTTTTTGTGACAGAGATTACTAAAGGCTGTTGGTTGGTACCAACTTCACGTTTCGTCTGACAATGCTTGCTTCCCAAGGGGCTTTTCGACCGGGAAAAATGCAAGCTATTCAGCCAAGCTGCCGCCGAGGCTCCCATCAATATCCGTGCTGCGTCAATATTGTCCTACAAATAAACTAAAAAAGAACAAAAACTTTACACTTGTGACCGGGTCAAATTATGCAGTCTTCAATTTCCTGAAATGTTTTAATCAATACGGTACAACTTTTTCTTATAATAAATGTTTACAAGCGTTAGGCCTAACGTTCCAATTGATAATGGCCGCTGGCGCTGCTCACCTCCAACTATCTGTCAAAATTATCAACAACAAAGCAACCACGTAAGCAAGTTCGTGGAAACCAACCCGGACTGCGATCTGTTCGCCAATAAATTCGCCAGTTTAATGGTTATGTGGACCACATTTTTGTGAGAAAATAGTATTTATAGAGGGAAGAGGTACAGGGTGTAAAGTTCACTCATACTCTATGGAAAAGCGAAGTTCCTTCGACCAGACGGGCGTAGTGTCTGGTGGGCAACTGCCCGACGTCGGGATGTTCTATATATGCTAGTTGCGCGGTAAACTCTGATTGCGCGATGCAGGATTTGTGACGTCAGGTCTATGATGCGTACTTAGCATGTGGCATTGTAGATGCCGCCACATATTTAATTGTGTGTGTTATTCGTGTTATGTGTTATGTTTGTACTTATTACATATACTTACTTTGATTTGTGTAATTGGTTTCCTAAGTCGTGTAAAACAAATAAATAAACTTGTTTCTACCTTCATTTATTTATTAAATGGGTGGATCGTTAACACATAGATAGTAATCACCGAAATATTTTAATTTAAATTGTTCCATAAATATGAATCAACACGTGTCGTTAACACATGCGATGATATAATTAATAGCCATGCAGTAGGTATGCATCGTAATTGAAATTTTCCTATGAATTAAATGTGTAATATACATTCTGATGATACGAATTTTATTTCGCATTCTACCGTGCATAATGATATAAACATATAATAAAATCGTAGCGAAGTCAAAACTGTACATTGATATTTAAAAAAAGTAATTACCAGGAGGTCTGGGAACGATTCTGTATTTTTAGAACTTTTGTCTATTTGTCTGAATGTATGTTCCAGCATGACGCGTAAACTACCAAATGGATTTTGTTTAATTTTGTATAGATATTCCCTATAGGTCTGGTCAAACTGTAGGGTATAATGAGCAGTATTGCATTATGTTTTGAGATGGGTCAATAAGGGCAGGTACCTTAACCGTGGTCGCTACAAGAAAACGGTCTTAAGAGACTAACCTTAACTTTTAGAAAAAAAAGTTGGTTTGTATTCACAGAAATTGAAAAAAAAAAAATATACTGTCAGCAAGAAAATGGGCAATTTCCACATAAAGATATTTGATGCCAATCGATCCTGTTTTTTTCGAGAATCAAAAAACTCTATGGGACCAATGGAGGTTTAGTACTAGAAAAGTCAGAAATCCCAAAACAAAAACTTTTCACATACACAACAACACAACATACCAGTGTATGATAACAGTCGAATTATTCCATTACTTCGCTGGGTTGAATAGGAAACGAATATAGCAGATAGTTACAGATTTAATCTTTAAATGATTATCATACATATATCTTCTTTTGTAATTAATCTAAATCATAATTTTACTTTATACTTGAATAAATTATATTTTATTTTTATTTTATTTTATCTAAGCAGTCAATCATGACATATTATGCAATTTCAGTCAACTCTCAACAAAGCAATCCAAATCTGATTTCGATTCCCAAGAATTGATATTTTTTATGCTTCTTATTTTACATTTTGTTACTGTAATTAATTGTGATAGTTCGAAGAACGTACACAGCGTTTTTTTTTTTTTTTTAATCCATTCATACGTTCAAATTATGGATACTGCACCTGAAGTAGCCGCGCAAGCTTTAGTCTGGGCTTATTCAGCGAAACGTAAGCGCAGAACTTCAAGTAAGTCGTTGTGCCGTTCAAAGAATATTCCATCGATACCTGGAGACGCAGGGGGGCCAGAATCATGGAATGAATTCATCGTGGTAATATATAATATATTCATATACCTATTAAATACTATAAATATAATACACTTGTATAATACACTACTATATATGCGACAACTTAACTCATTATCATTAGGAGCTTTAACTTATATAATACACTATAAATATAATACTTATTATATATAAATATTAGTACAAATAAATATACTTAAATATATTAAACAAATAAGACAAACAATGGGAGAACATTACCGTTGTGATGATACTGTGTGATATTATACCAGTTTCTTGCGAATGTGCTCGCGAACTTTTTACTTTAAAAGATAATCGGTTAGTTGCCATCCTGATTTTCTGGGGGAGCGCATTCCACAGAGACATAGACTGTATGAAGAAGGAAGAGTGAATGAAGTCTGTGCGGTGAGTGGGACATTGAAGAAAACGATTGTGAGATGAACGTAGATTTCTATTGTAGTTAACACAAAATTTACTGAACATGGGGGGCTAGATAACGAGGAAAAGATGAAGAGTCAAGAAATGAAAACAAGGTGGTCAGCGCCCTTTGCGCTGGCGTATGGGCAACCACTTTAGAAGCGACCGATGCGCAGAGACATGATCATATTTACGCAGATTGAAAACGACGCATGCAGTTATTGAGAAGAAGGTCAAGTTTGTCGAGGAGATCTGCATTCGGGTCGCTCGTAGCACACATCACCATAATCGATAATACGGAAAATTAAAGACTGCACAAGCATTGTCTTCGTACTCGATGGTACTATGCTGGTCCTGCTCCACTGCCACTTGGGCTCACTAGATAAAATTTGAATACTTGGAAGTTGCTTCCCCCTTTTTATTTTATTTTATTTTCTGACATTACGAACTTAATGTTTATTTTGTTTTTATCTAAGCATGTTTTATTTGTTGAATACTCCAATAGATAATAATTATTTTCTTTCTTTTTTGGTAGTAAATTTTTATTCATCTCTCAAATACATTGCAAACTATAGTTCTGTATAATTTAGCAGCATTTTTTCAATTTTGTAAATGTGAATACCATGGAGCCGTTTACTATGTTATTATGATTTATGTTGACTTGAAAGAGCATGGCAGTTGAGAGTATGTCATGCTTACTTAAATGTCTCACTGATGGTGGCGCGTGTGTTGGATCATTCGGTTCCCTACAAAATGGTGCTGATCCATGCGTCATGTTCGTGAACGGGCGCTGTCAGTTGGGACTGGTCATCTCTTGACTCTTGTCTCACATATAGAAGCAACAAGAATAATTGTGCAGGATCAGGTTTGTTCGTCCAAAATGAAACGATTTGTTGTTTTTACGGTGTATATTTTTATATAGTTATTTTCGTTTAATATATTCACTTGACTGTGTCAGTTCGAATCAGAAGAAGAAAACATTTTTAAATATTGTCGGAGGATCTAATTAAAAAAGAGATCTAATATGTGGCCGCTTTCAAGCCTCTTGCAGATGGCGTGGACAATAATGTACCCAGGATTATGTAATATCTTGATTTAAAAGAGTGTCCTTGGAGTTTCTTGTCCGTTCTTCTCCATAGTGATCTACATATTGGAATGGGCATCTAGCTTCAACTTTCTGACTAACTGACCGTCTCTTTGACAATTCAAAAGTGCCTGTAAATGGATTAATTGAAATAAATGCTTTGAGTTTGAGTTTGAGTTTTGAATATATTTTTCACCTCACAAGCTCGGAAAAATTCTGTTTATCATTCGAAATCTGAGTGCAAAACTGCATTTTATCCGCTAGTGTGGAATGTGTTTTCAAAATACGAAGCTTTCTATTCAATAATTTTCTATACCGCCAATCCACTTTTAATGCATTAATCCGTATTAGGAAAAAAATATGGGTTCGCGTCACCGAAATGCGCGACATACTCGTGACGTGTTGCGCCAGACTTTTCACTGCTGTCGGCAGTCTTTATGACTGCTTGTTTTTTTTTTTCTTGCACCTAGCATTTTCCCTCGCTGTAGTGAGGTGAAAATTTGTGTGTTTTGCTCGGCAGCAAGATCATTCCGCGTCTGGTACCCTTGAAACTCTCGCTACGCTCAGGTTTCAATACAAATACTCGCGCCAAAAAACAACTTTGCAGCCTTGCATAACAAACAACTATTTTAATCGGTACAGAGACCGCAGCGTTCCAGTAAGCTTCTGACTTACCCTAGCGACGTGAGTTCGCTAGTTCAGAGTACTATCAATGTGCAAGCCTAGGTCCTTCACGTCAGTGCTAAAAGGAACGATCGTACCATTGAAGAGAACTGGTGGCAAGGTTGGACCATCCACCTTGCTAATACCACGAGGACTGCTAATAATGATCGCCTGACACTTCGTAGGGTTTACAGCTACACCAAATCTATCAGCACAGGTTTTTATGGCTATCAAGTCCCTATTCAATTTGTCGATAGCGTCAGGTAATTCATCAACCTTTCCTTGATAGTACAACTGCAAGTCATCTGCATACAGATTATATTAAATTTGATTATATTGAAGCTCGGAAGTTATGTATAAGATTAATAAAAATAGAAAGCAGAAGAGGAGAAAGTATACCGCCTTGACTTTTGCCTTTTTTATTATAGGTACTACTGGAATAAGTCACACTGGAACAAGTTACACTGGAATAAGTCACATATACCCGGTTGCACACCCGCAAACTAGTGTTGTACTTAATTACCGTGTAGGGCTACGAATATCTTGAGTAGTGTTGCGTAGGAGAAGTAAGTTATTTGAATTAATATAATTTGTTTTGTTTGCCCGCGGCACCTTCATTTTACCAAGATTAAGCAAAAACTAGGCGAAATTAATTTGTTTTTATTTTATTTGCTACGAACTATGTTTATGTCTATGCCGCCGCTGTCGTAGGCCGCATTGCAACATTAATGAAGTCCAAAACAAGCTTTGTAGATACTTGAAGTTAAAAGATGAATAAAATTAGCGCTTTGAAAGTTCTCTTTATCAACGAGAATATTAAGTATAGGTAAGTACTCGGGATTGCTATGAAAATATTTTTGTATTTTCTTAAGTCATCATAATAATCTCAGATTAGTCTTTTTTAATATCTTAGTAGCAGTAATGGTTTGTTTAATATTTTGCGGCCTACATTTCTAGGAAAAGTATGCCGCAAAAGAATTGTTGTTTGTTGAATTTAGAGGATTTACCTACACAAGTGATGTCATTAAGCAACTGATAGGAGGCTATAAATAGAGCCTTCGTGGGGATGGCGGACGCGTGAAAACGGACGTGATACCTGTAACTTCAGCATGAATAATATCTAGCACAATTGTATATATTCACCACACGTCATTGGATTGGTTCTGTAATATGGCTATGCATAACTTTTTGGTTATAAACAAGAATGGATACATATGTATATTCTTTGGCCTATTTCTTGGCCAAAGAATCAGCATTACCATACAACGTGGCAAAGCTGCCAGCCTTTTGAGCACTTTTCCTGTTGACAGCGATGCGGACGAATTTTTCGATGCCCTTTGATTCTTTCCTCTCTCTTTTTATATACTTGTACATATTATTATTTTAAGACTATTAGCTTTTAAAATATATAACTATTAAAATTGGAATGGATTTCAAGGTTAAATTAGCGATCTTTGCATGAATACTTTTGTGACGTAATTCCAACTAATTTAACGTAGATTCGCAATCCAAAAACACGTCATGTTTGAGTTATAACAGGGCAGTTATTAATAGGACGAAAACTAAAGAAGAATTGATCTTGTTTTCGCTACTGTTACTAACCTTACTGAATTGGAATCAAATTAGATTAATCATGGTCCATGATCCATCCAAAATCAAAATATTATTTAAGAAGGTACTTAGGTGCCAGACCCAAGTACCTTCTCAAATAATATTTTAACTTTACTATCCGTAATTTAGTCAGCCAACTTTAAGCTGTGATGTACCATCCCTTTGATGTCACTGAGGTCACCCTGTGCAGTCAATGAGGAACTGGAAAGCTATTTTTACAAAATAATATACCCAACACCTCATTAGCTTTATTCGATTTTTTCGATGTTGTATGTAGGTAGAACACTTTTTATTATAAATGTGAAAGTAACTCTGTCTGTCTGTCTGTACATATGTTACGTTTTCACGCCTAAGCCGCTGAACCGATCGTCATGAAATTTGGCAGAGATATAGCCTGGGATATGGAGAAGGACATAGGCTACTTTTTTACGCGATAACCGACATCCACGCGGGCGGAGCCGCGGGCAAAAGCTAGTAAAATAATATTATTATCGTAGGTAAGGGTACAACCACATTATATTCTTTTATATTTTGTCATACACATCATTATAAGACCCCTGCTTAGTTATTAATACAGGACAACTTGCGGGTATGTCCACCAGGCATACACGAAATGACAGTGACAGTGTAACATTGCGCTGCTTCCTCAATTATCGAGAACACATACATCTTTACTACCTACATTCTGAGATCGGTAAAGCTCGCATCCTTTTCATCTAAAATAGACGAACCTTCATTTCAGGAACTCGGAATTGTGATTATTTTTGGTAAATGACATTTTGCCTGGGTCTTAGTTAATTTACGGGCCTTTTTCACGACGATCGAGTAGGCATAATCTATCAGATATTCAAAAAAACCGGCCACTGCGTGTCGGACCACGCACAATGAAGGGTGGTAGTTGGAATGAATTTATCCTAAGAATAAACTTAACAATGTAGTTGCAAAACTTGTTCTCCCATACAGAATTTATGGGAGAACATGTTTTTCAGCTGCAAATGTAAGTTGGTCGACTATTACTCGGTAGCTTGTAAAGCCTACTTAGCTGTGACAGTTTTCCTTTTAATTTCATTATTTATACGACTGCTGTGAATTTTTTCACATATCCAAATACAACCATTTGGGGGAGACTTGACTGTTAGAGTCAAGTCTCCCCCAAATGGTTGTAAACATTTGCACTTCAAAGCTTACGCAAACGGATCCCTGAATCGAAGGATGGTTTTCACAAACCCGCCATATTTTTGAACGGCTAGCCAACGATAACGAAATATCATCCCCACTTTACGTGTAGGGGAGGTACCCTAAAAAAATATATTTCAAGATTTAATTTTACGACTTTGTCGGCGTGATTAATATGTATACCCATGCCAAATTACAGCTTTACTTAGGGTTACAGCTTTTACTGAGGGTCTCTGAGCTAAGCCTCGGACAGACAGACGGACATGGCGAAACTATAAGGGTCCCTTGTTGACTACGGAAACCTAAAAATGGAACAGAACCCAATGCTACCGCGGTCCCCGGTGACCGCTAACAATAGTTTTTCTATTGTGTCTGTTGTCTGGCAGTCAAAGCCTTAAATTATCTGCCACATTTAATCGGAACTTACCCGAATGTGAGGTCAAAGTTATATAAGTTTGAATAGTCACTATTTTTAGTTCGAATTAGATTCAACTGGAATAAATTCCGAAACAGGGAGAAGCCAGCTGAGCTGTGAACGGTTTCACGCTGAAACTCTCATGAGCACAAAACAAAATCTCGAACAGACCTGCTGAGTAGGTAATTACTAGGACATACGTCGCCAAGTTACTTCCTGTTTTATTTTCAGCCAGTTTTGTCTGACGATACTAAAAATAAATTGCATCCAATGAAAACTCCCAGTCACAATAGCATGGCCAGAAGGAACGAGATTTAGCACAAATGAGCACGTAGAGCACGCTACATCGATATTTTGACCGCGTAGGTATTGCACTTTTATAGGATACAAAAGATTTTTTTTTAAATAACTGTCGCAAAATTTCAATGCAGGGGATCCAGAATCATGTACCGAGTCTATGGTAGCAGATTGTGCGCCGATATCCGTGCTACCCTGTATAGTCCATAGTAATTCCATGCAGTATGTATATGTGTAATAAATAGATAAAATATTTGCCGGCATCAGGTACTCCCAGAAATCAACCAATCAATTAAAAGTCATTTATTCAAATTTGGTTGAGAATACGCACTTTTCGAACGTCAAAATTACATAAGACAGTCCTCAAAACCCCCGCCCTTCACCACTTCCTAGTGCTTTAGCTGGGAAGAAGAAGTGGCGCAACAAAATACCCAGTAGCACAGCTCTCTGTTCAGTTAGATAAACTTGATTCTATACAATAGTAGGTAAGCAAAGTAAATAACATAACGAGACTCAGAACAGTAAATTAAATGTTTTGCCATAATATCGTCGTTGATACTGCAATACCGCGAAAGTACAAAAGTATCAATATTTGGCGGCAATGAACCAACAATGCCGATTGGCTACGAACCACATTCATAGTTCGGCGTATCGCTCATTCAATATGCGGCCATTCACAACTATACCCAAAGTCTCAAATTCAGATAATTTATGTAAACAAAGGGGATAACATATCAAAAAAATATCTTCGTAATGGTAATTCACATATAATGGCGAAGAAAAGGGTTCCATTTTCTTTTAAGTACTGAATTTAAGAAATAATAATTAAAAAATAATCATACCGTAATTATTTTTATAAATTTTCGGTTTAAAACAAAGTTATTAAAAAAAGAGTTTTTCTGGTATAAAATATTTTATGATACTGGTAACAATGCAGAAGATCCAAACATTTTCACATTTTTTACATCTTCAACAACACTTAATTAATTATTATAATACAACTCTCATTCATAGATTCATTGTAGCATATCTAGCCACATTTTGGATGAAAAAGGCTGTAAACTGTTTCGAGTGGAAATCGATTTTGGGAGGCCTACGTCTAGCAGTGGACTTAAAAGGGCTGATTATGACATCATAGGCCGTGTCTCCGACACAGTACATAAAACATTGTTTGGCAACGGTATTTTGTTTGCATAGTTCTTATAATTAATTCACTTTAATTTCATTTAAGATTATTTACAAAAAAAAATATTATAAAATGTTTTGCCAGTCATTTTGACAGTGACATTAATTTGTTTACATAAATTATCTGAATTAGAGAATTTGGGTATAGTTAAAACCGCGTGAGCTAACATGTCAAAATAATATGACAAATACCGCGCATTCTCGCGATCATAACAAAAAGACGCATACAAGCTGCAACAAATAGAATTCTATTAATTCATTATTTTGTTTTTTTACACAATTATTTCATTTATTTTTTGACTAACCTTTAATTATTATTTGATTTGTAGGCTCTTTGTTTTGTTATGGTTGTAGTAAGATCATAATAATTATGATAATAAGTAACTACCAAGTTTTTATGACGACACTGTTTAAGCTAGTTACTACCACAGGCACAGACTACTAAATAGTTACTACGTAACAGATACTTCACTCAGTAGAAAATTTCCAATACCTACTGCTATAATAGCCTACTCCGTCGCGTCAGCAACCGCTGCATGCTAAAATGTGCCTAAATGCTCAAGCGTACAGTTGTGATTGCTTCGCACTGCACGATCAAATCAAAAGCAATCGCAGGGCTGCCTCTTCGATAGTAAATTAACGTAACTTTTTGTGTCTATGTTATTGAGAACTGTGAATATATTCTGACTATACTAGCACATTTTAGGTGGTAGTTTTAAATTGTATCGTTTATAAAATATATTTTTTATAAATTGGTGCTGACTGTGCAATACATCTAGATAAAACATAATTAAAGAGGTCAGTGTGTAGGTAAAATAAAAAAAATCTTTGATAGTTACATGTAAGCATAGAACATAAGGCACCAGACGGCATCGTAGGTACGCGTACGAACGAATGGAACGATTAAAATTGAACAACGTGCGTGCGCTTCGCTTGCGAAAACCGCAATGAATTTGGTTCGCAAACGGCCCGAGACCGCTCAGTCGGGCGGTAGGTACTTATAGCGCGCAAGAACATGGAGTGACGGGAGGTCTCCCAAAGGTAAAATGATGAGACTGTGATTACTTGAGTAAATATAACTTCTTTATAATAATATAATAAATTCTGTTTTATTCTCCCTCACATTCCGCGGAAATGCCTCAAAATAATACTCAAATAACAAATGCCATAAAAAATTAAAAACAGCGTAGGTAAGTGTATTTTATAGCTAAATATTGATTGGATTGAATTAAATAATAAGATATAACTAAGTTAACTTATACACATTTCTAAATAGCTTAAAGTTCAGTCACGTATTTGATAAGTAGGTACAGCAGGAGTTATTTAGTTTTTTCGTTCTCCTGTAAAATTTGCCTTACCCAAGTTACGCGTTATTGTCTGTTGTTAGTTACACGGTATTGCACTATCAGCGACGATATGCCAGCTAGCACACGCCAATATACCAACAAATACAATGAAAACTATACTGAAGCAAAAACTAAAAATGTTAACAAAACTTATTACCTAAATAAAAGTCTCGTGGCATAAAGGGTGTGCCCGTTTACATATTATGCAATCGTGGATTATGTTGGCTTATTCCACTAATCCCCCTTGAGAGAATCCCCCTCAGTGGAAAAAACTGAACCCTAATGTAAAAAAATCACTTTCAGGGGATCTTGGAATAAGTTATTTTTTGTTTTTTCGATTCTAGTTTTTCCTCCTTAGCGGGATTATCAGGGGTGAATTCTAGACTGTTTTCAGATTTCACTTTTCCTCCTAAGGGGGATTTTCAGGGGGGATTTGTGGAATAAGCCGATTATGTTCACATAGCTGTAACATAAATGATAAACTGGGACCATCGAAGTAAAATAAATAAACAATTAATTACTAATATCAATAACGAAACCATGGTCAGCAAGACGACCAGGCACCAGAAGCATCACCCGTTCACGAGCATAACGCAAAGATCAGCCATTGGGTACTGGCTGATCTTTGCGTTATATACTCTGAACGTTATATTGAACAACGACGTAATATTGAAAGAACGTTATATTGTTCAGAATTACAAGAATATACAAGCTCACTCTAGATACATATTCAACACTAATTGAATTACTTAAATAATGATTTTAACTTGCTAAACTACTAACTTTTTCTGTAAGCACAATTATTTAAATCACGTTAATTTGATCGCATCGATTTGAAAAAAACTGACATAGATTCATCGTCGATGAGTCAAGTCGGGCGACTGATTTATGAACGAACGAGAGTGATGACATTACTTTTGAAAGGCAAAAGAACGTATGTACCAAAAAAAAGTGCCGTCTTTTCTAATTAAAAAGTATCATTAATAAATATTATTATTAATAATAAGTATTATTATTAATAAGTATTATTATTATAAAACGAAAACTGCTTTTAACAAACTTTGATACGATTACTCTCTATGATTTAAATTAAATTCCATTGAATAACTGCGTTACGCCTTGATACTCAAAAAAACAAAAATTATTAAAACTTAGCAATCTTAGATAAATGATTGGTCTCGCTGCGCTCGACTGCAGCGAGACCAATCATTTATCTAAGGACTAAGATGTATCCCAATCTATAATAGATGCCGAATTTGACATAACAATAAAAAGTCCGTAATAGCACATTGGTGCCGATTCCCTTGTTCACCAACTAAACTAACTTTAAGTTCAGTGCATCTTTTTCTTTCTATTTCATCAGCGCTTGACGTAAATTGACGAAATTTTAGTCGGCAAGTTTTTAATCACGTCTAAATTTGTATGGAGTAGTGACAGGCGCTGCTTAATTAGACAGGACTGAACTAAAATTAATCTTCTGTCCTTTTCTTAATGAAATAGAAAGAAAAAGATGCACTGAACTTAAATTTAGTTTAGTTTGTGAACAAGGGAATCGGCACCATTAAGCGGCTTACCGCGGTAACTACCTAGCTACATATTATTTAAATAGCTTTCCAATTTCTTAGAAAACTCACACCATTTCCTACTAACATTTTGCTTAGCGATAGAGCAAATATATCCAGGTAAGTGAGTTCGTTTTACTCGGCTATGGCGTATTCAAAAGGTCCATAATTTAGACTGGGAGGAGGTGGAGTGTACGTACAGTTGGGCTTTAATCGCTTCAGCTGCGCTAGCCATTCTTAATGGAGTTTTAAATAACACGTTTGATGTGTCTCTGTGTGGGTTCTATTAAATAACAAAGTAACGAAGCACGGAATATTATGCGTCACGTGGTGATGTGAATTTTGTAGACTTTGTGTCTACAAAATTCACATCACCACGCGACAGCAATGTTGCCTTTGTGGCAACATTGCTGTCGCAGTGCGGGTTGGTAGATATCACATATGGTTTCGAATTTTTGGTTCTAGAATAGAATAGATAGAATAGAATATATTTATTGTAAAACATGAGTAGGTATACATCGAATAATATGTGCGAGGTCTTAAAATACAGGTAGATCTGCATGTTTTGCCATTTATGGCGTACAAAACAACATATTTAAGGTTTAGAATAAACCATAAAAAAAATTGAGTCTACACAACAAACTAGGAGATTGATAACTTAGTCCTCATATTAATTAAAAAGGAGAAGAAAACATTTGAAGGTCAAATTGGGAAAATGTCGTAATTATAGGAATCCATTTAATTAATTCCGTTCATTTAAAAATTCCGATATGCTATAATAGCATTTGGCTATGAGATTGTTTTTTTAATGTATTTTAAACAGAGCAGTAGGCATTTGTCTAATAGGTTTTAGGATATTATTATAGATGATTGGTGCTAAACAAAAAATAAGACAAAACTAGGACATGCTGTTTACTCACTTTTTTTTCTTCACCGTTTTGAGAGCAGTGGTGATTAAATTATTTACATAAAGTGAAGCGCCCGCCTGGGTACGAACCTACGACCGAAAACTTGTAAGTCGGGGCCTTACCACTGGGCCACCATACTCAACCGAAAGTCGCGGCTGGAAATAAGTAACTGGTGCTGGTCCCTATGCTACCAGGATGCCAGAAAGAGCATGAAATTTAAATTAACGCAGTCAATGCAAGCTCTTTGAAAAATCGTCGCATTCGTGCTTACACAGAGCATCAGCAATCAGGAATTCGGATACCTACATAAATCTACCTGCATACCAACTACAGTATAGAGCGTACCGTAGTATTGTGGTTTCTGATTTCGGCAAAAGTAATCTCCTTGAAACTTTTCTACTTAGTGTAAGGTAGGTAGATACTAGATAAATGTATTTCCGGGTACGTAAGACATTCCTTAAATAAAAGTAGCAATAATCCGTGAAAGTAGTTCCATGTCACTGTTTAATAGTTACACACTCGCGTATATTTCACAACTTTCTTCGGCTATATTTCATTTTCCGCTTTACCCCAAGTTGTAGCTGTCAAATAAGGGTAATGGATTATAACAGTATTCATTTGTAATAGGGTTTCGACGTGGGACCTTATGAAATAATCTTCTTAGTGAATTCACAAATTCCAGTTTAGACTGCGATTGCGAATAACGCGGAGACTTCCACGGATTTACGGATTTGTGATCAGGCCACGTCAAAATTGATTCAGTGCCAGATGATAAGTTGATAATACACACACGTGCTCAGAAAATACTGTTATTTAAGTCTGCAGGAGGATGTTTATCTCTTTAACAGACTAATGCAAACTGATTGGCATCGTTAGGATAGTTAGAATCACTCGGGAGTCGGGATTCATTTGCTGTTAGATAGCAGTTGCTATCGGATTTCAGAAACTCTTGTATTAATGCTGTTCAAGTTTGGATTTTGGTCTGCATATGAGCATACCTATTTGTTTCTTCATATTTCCTATGTTATAGAAGAATTAGAAGGAATGTAGTATATTAGCAGATATTCTAAGTTTATTGTAGAAAAATCCCTGCGGAACAGTTTGAATTTATTCTGGTGGGTTACAGCCATACTACAACTAATCAACGTCATGTAGATCCCAGGGCGTTTTTACCAGAATTTAATAAAGTCACAGATGAAACTCGTTTTTTGTTGTAGTTTTGGTAAATTAAATTTACAAAATGCGTGATTATTAACAAGTTCGCCAGTAAAAACGGAGCAGTAAACTAAATAAAAATGAGTCATAACAAATATTTAAATGGGTAATTAAATGAATAATTAAGCTGTGAAATGACTGAACGGGCATTTACATGTGGGCAGTTAACGAATCGGAATTAGTCGGTAAGAAACCTAACTTGGAAGTAGCGCTTGCTCGGCTCGCTCGCGGTTGGTCACAGTTCTAACCTAACCTAACCCATTTGGTCAGGGTGCCCTAGCTTAGTTACTGCGACCAATTCGGCTCGCGCGTGGTTGGTCACAGTTCCAACCTAACCTAAGAACTATTTATCTAACTACCCATTCTAACATTGTTACTGGTTACATAATTATTACACTACTTGAGTATTTTGTATTGACATTGTAGGATTAAATAACCGACCAATTTTCTTTTTATTACTGTTGTGTGTTTTATTACATGTTTTTTTATAATTTTTATATGACATAATATTTTTAAATATGATTATTATTATTTCTAATTTAATTGAAATTGTGTGTTGTGTTTTGTCTTATTTTTATTTATTTTTCTAATAATTTTTATTTAATGTACCTACCCAATACTTTTATGATCCAATGTTGATTGAAATAAATGAATTGAATTGAATTGAATTTACCGTCACACTAATTTACCAACCGTCGAAAAATTTAATTACTGCCCGTAATTTTTTCAACTGAGCATAATAACCTCGCTAATGTTGAAATAATGATTACCCTTTATTAAACTTTAATAAAAGAAGTCGATGAACCTTTTCACTGTACTGACAGTGAAAAATTCTCTCTTATATTTTTTATACCAAAGCTATGGAGCGTGTCACCCCGAGGAACGAACCTCGCGTTGCGTTTATACCAATACGACCTTGCTCTTTAATACTTTTTAGAAGTTGGTATAAATTAAAGGTTCCGTTGCGGGTTTCAGTAAGTTTTATAGAGATTATTTTGAGAATAAAAGGATCATTTTTTTTAATTTATTTATGCTTATATATTTATTTAAGTACCTTGACCAGCAATATTTTTTTTTGCCACATTTGTATACTAAACTATTGATGAACTTGCCCGTGTTTCTAAAATTACTGATGTAGTTATCAAAGTGGCTCAGAAATGTGCCCAGTAATTATTATCTGAGTTTCAAATTTATGCTTACTGCGCCTTGTATAACAAGTATCTTGAAGTTTAATTAGACATCAAGTCTCAAGTTGCGCTACAACACCCGGTTTTCAGCTTTTCGCTTCCAGTTGGTGTCCGGCATATTCTTCGGATAGTTGCCGGAGTTTGTTGAACAGTAATGTCTTCCTTACAAACATAATTATAAAACGCAACGCATCTCTGATCACCCTCCTGTTAGTGCGTTCCTAAGTCGAGAACCAGTTATCCGATTTAGGTACCTACGTGATTTCTTTTTCTTTAAGTCGTAGAAAATTATTTAAACTAAAAAAAAATGGTTGTCTATAAAGTTGGTTTAGTTCGTTTTATAGTTATTAGTTAGTTAGTGGTGGCTTTATATGCTCTGTCTAGTATTTTGTCATAGTCTACCCAAGCAGAGCACGGCTAGTTTTACATAAGTTTGCTTTAACGACCGGTGGTTCTTTGGCAGACAGCATAGGTACTCAGGTCAATTCGTTTCTTTTTCAGATCATTTCGTTGCTCTTATAAAATTAATAGCAAAGCTCGCTAAGTTACTTTGGATTTTAAAGTTTAAAAGTTTGACCCGATTTTCAGTACTTACCCACTTTAATTAGAGCCGCTTTTAAAATTGTTGCCAAGTTGTAAGAATTTATTTTGTCCCAAAATCCCTTTGCGACTTTCTTGTTCTGAAATCTGACTTGCTGATACCGTAGGTACCCATAGTCTACAAATTGTTGGTTGTCATATTTTATGTACCTATATGTCGCAGGCTGATTGAATGATTCGTCATTTTACAAACGGCGTCGTCCGTTTACAAATGCTCGCGGTTATGTAAAATACCGAAGTCAAATTGGCAACTCGATCCATTTTTTATAATATCGTCATCCAGGCAACCCGATCAAATGAGTTTATTTAGGTTAGAACTGTGACCAAACGCGCGCGAGCCGAGCGAGCGAAACGAGCGGGGCCGCGGCAGCGACCGGCGAGCGCTAAGGAGGAAGCGCTAAGGTAGCCCGCGAAATTCAAATTCTCTTAGGATTTTTGCAATTTACAGTTCATTGTCTAGGTGTATGTTGAAAGTATGATTATATGAATTCTAATCATTTGAATCAGTAGGTAGGTAATACAAAAAAAAAAACCTAGAAAAATTTGAATTTCGCAGGCTCCCCTGCAACTTTCACCTTAAGAAATAGATTTACATTTTACCTTAGTGTACGGCCTAAGTGAAAAGGCGTGCGGCGCGCGGCGGGGCGTTTTGCGTCGCGTGCAATCGGCGAAAGATTGTTCGCCGCGCCGCTCGCCGCCACTCAGGACACTCGCGAGGGATTGTATGTGTTTAACTTGACGGACGCTCGAGTCGAGCGTGCACTCAGTTCGTACCCTTAGCATTTTACATAGCCGCGAGCGTTTGTAAAAAGCGGAATCATACAAATTGCCTGCGATATATACATTCGGTTCACAATGCAGACGTGTCACTCTACTATGCAACCGCATATTAGCAAATGCACCTACCTATGTAAATGTAAAGCAATGGGTCAGTGGTTGTAGGATTCCGGTGAACCGTTTCTTAGTAGGGCATTACTTGTAATTATTATGTACATTTAAATTCAAGTTATCCGTCTACATTAAAAACCGCTTTGGTGGTTGAATCTGGTGACCCATGTAGTCGGTGTACCTATAATGTATGTTTTCATACCGGCTTACTAGTATTTTCATAAGTAGTAAAAACATTGTTCCTAGGTACTTTCTTCGTTGGGCACGCCACAATTGTGGCGATAAGTTCCCAATTTGAGGAGCGGCTAGAGAGGCGCCACGGCGTCCTCACCTTCCGCCTGACACAGTCCTCATCGAACACGGGTGTTTCGGGATGTTCCTGTTTCGGATTAGGCGGGAGGAAACGCCCGGGTGTTACCACTGTGTGGATCGCCCGGAGGACACGGTGGAGCATACGGTGGAGGTCTGCCCGGCTTGGGCAGAGCACCGCCGTGTCCTCACGGAGGCGATCGGCGGCGGTGATCTCTCGCGTCCGGCCCTGGTCCAGGCCATGGTCCAGAGCGAGAGTGCATGGGAGGCAGTCACCTCCTTCTGCGAAGCAGTAATGCTCGCTAAGGAGGAGGCGGAACACCTGAGGGAGCGGCAGTCTGTGCGCCCGCACGCCCCTAGTCGCCGCAGGAGACACCTTGGGCGGCGGGAATCGATAGCCGATTCCCGGCCACCGTAGGCGCGGGCTTGCGGACGGCGAGCTATGGGCAGCTCGCCGTCCGGTAAGGACCAGGCCCTGGGTCGACGGCACGTTGTGTACAGTCGAGTTCATTAATATATTGGCACTGTCAAGGATTCAAAATATTGTGAGCGTTGGAAAGCTCAATAAATTCTATAGAACCTATAGATAAAAAATATGTCCATTTGTGAACGGTTCAATAATATATGCTGTGCATTAGGCAATAATATGTGATCACCCTTTTCAAAAATATATCTAAACTGTATTGGCTTTAAAAATATCTGAGCAGGCTAAGCTTCTTAATTATCTCTACATGCATAGTAAAGTCAATTATTTGCTCGAACAAATAAGATCTAGTTTACATTGTTACAGAAATGACAGTAGTTTCCATTGTTTTTCTCGCGTTTGCTTTTTAAGTTTTTTAAATGAGTGTCTTTCAATGCCGTATGTTTTCGTACAGCTTGGCCATTTAAGAATTATAAAAAAATTGAGGGCGCCACCTGTAATTTATATAGTAACATGATTCATGAAAATCATCTTTATGACGTAATAATAAGGTTGAATTTGAATTACATTAACTTGCTCAGATATTATTGTATTCATGTGTGCATACATCATTGTGAATCCTACATTGTTCAGATAATATGATCTTAAAGTGGTTCATATAATAATGTGCCTTTGGCTGTATACATGTTACTGAAAAAAAAGCAGTCACATATTAATGAATCTAAATCTTGACACAATTTAATGATGCTTATAGGTGTTACAATATTATGAAGTTTTTAGACTTTCATATATTTTTGGAGCCTGAAAGGGCCAATATATTAATGAACTCGACTGTACCACGCGCGCCTCAAAGAGATGTCAGCACGCACTGACGGGGTCCGCTAGGACCGGTGATTGCCAGGGTTGCGGGTTTGTCCGAAAGGAATACCGTGGCCCTGGCACACAGGCAACTGAAGAAACACGGGTGGGTTTAGTAAAAGTCTGACACGCCCTCCCGCTCCGAGAGCGGGAGAAGTTATTTGATAATTTCCCAACCAAAAAAAAAAGGTACTTTCTTCGTAATTCCGTTCTTTTCTCTCAGTTTGCTTGATTAGTATCTTGATGAGTCAGGCTGCTATCTGTTAAGTTACTGCTACTGTTGATAAACCTAGATATTCAATGTTTATTGTTATTCCCTATTACCTGAGCGTTTGAACTCACAAAAAGGAATTGTGTGATTGGTTCATCACATTTATCAATTTATTATCGTAATGTTAACAAAAGGTAGTCCTTGAACGAATGATTGATTTACTACAGTTGATGTATTGCTCTTCTGTGAATGACAACTGACCATTAAGGCTCCTACAAACAAGCGCGACTCGCAACGCGAATCGCGCGCGTCACAATAGCACCGTTCGTCGCGGACACTCGGTGCCTATGTGTCGATTCGCGCGTCGCGCTTGTTTGTAGGATCTTTTAAGGCTCCTGCAAACAGGCGCGACACGCGACGCGACACAAAAAGACCGGTCGCGCGGCACGCGTTGTCTTTGTGTCGCGTCGCGTGTCGCGCCTGTTTGTAGGAGCTTTTATTCGTGGCGTTTGTCGAATCTGTAAAGCGCCCAAGACAAACCAATACCACTTTTAGTAAACTGTTTGTACGTGATTGTCTTTTAAAGCTTGTTAAGGTCACTACTACTACTAAAAATAATCAGCCGTCCCATACAAAACTTGAATACCTACACAGGACAGATGATAATAATATATATAATAAACATACACAGTTATACTAATAAAATAATAATAATCCATATACTAATATTATAAATGCGAAAGTAACTCTGTCTGTCTGTCTGTATGTTACGTTTTCACGCCTAAACCGCTGAACCGATCGTAATGAAATTTGGCAGCCTGGGATATGGAGAAGGACATAGGCTACTTTTTTACGCGATAACCGACATCCACGCGGGCGGAGCCGCGGCCAAAAGCTAGTATATATATACATATATATATATATATAAACAACTATTATATATATATATAAGGTATATCTATTCATACACAAATATCTTAAGAAAAGATCTATAGGTGGTAAAAAGCCATAGCACAGTTTTTTTTTGTTATCGATGTTTTGTGTTTTAATTTTTACGTAAATATTATAATTTTAAAATTCCTTGAGACATTTTGCAAAAAACCTTTACTTACCTACTTATTTTATGAATGACCCGCCCGGACGCGGCGAGCGACGGTGGCGGAGCGCGGCGGTGGCGCGAGCGCGGTGTGTTTTGGTAATAATTAATCATCATAATTTTGTAATTTTATATTATTTAGTTTTTTTATTAATTAATAATCTTAGATTTTATTTTTAATCGTTTCCATGGCTGCTTTACCACCTATGTGTATTTCTTAAAATATTTCGTGCCTTATGCATATATATATTTTTTTTTTTTGCGATTACGATATTGGTCCCATGGATAAAGTTGTTTGGGGATACCACACCCTTAAATATGACCACACATTTCTGATACACGCTGTATTACTAAGGATTGCAGTATTGTTTCTACGACGTAGTGACGCGACATTATTACCGCCGCGTTATGAGTAGATACACGACAAGGACCAAGCTTCATACAATCGTCTTTTTTTTTTTATCCCGCTCTAAGCGGAACGGGAGGGTGTGTCAGACTTTTACTGACTAAAACCCACCCGTGTTCCTTCAGTTGCCTGTGTGCCAGGGGCACAGTATCCCTTTCGGACAAACCCGCAACCCTAGCAGGCACCGGTTCTAGTGGACCCCATCAGTGCGTGCTGCCGCTCCCTCACGCGTTCCGCCTCCTCCTTAGCGAGCATTACTGCTTCACAGAAGGAGGTGACTGCCTCCCATGCACTCTCGCTCCGGACCATGACCTGGACCAGGGCCGGACGCGAGAGATCACCGCCGCCGATCGCCTCCGTGATTCATACTATCGTCCTGCGATATAAAGGTTGGAACGGTAGCTAGCGCTCTGCAGGTTATCTACTCATGTGGCGGCTTATTCCACTAATCCCCCCTGAGAGAATCCCCCTCACTGGAAAAAACTGAACCCTAATGTAAAAAAATCACTTTCTCTTCTCTCTTGGAATAAGTTATTTTTTGTTTTTTCAATTCTAGTTTTGCCCCCTTAGCGGGATTATCAGGGGTGAATTCTAGACTGTTTTCAGATTCCACTTTTCCTCCTAAGGGGGATTTTCAGGGGGGATTTGTGGAATAAGCCCATGTGGCTACGTGCTACGGCTACGCTAGCTACATTTCGCAGCATCGTAGCAGATAACCGATCCCCTACGAGTCGACTCATCAATTCTGAAACTTTGTTGTGTTACAAACTAGTATTTTGTGGTGTGATTCCGCAGATCTGCAGAACTTTGGTTAAGGAATAGTAAAAAAACTACCAGCTATTATGGACAAAATTTATTTAATAAGTCTTACTTGTGGTTTAAAGTACTATTTACAAGTCGTAACATCAATTGTAATACTTATCTATAATAAACAATGAATTATTACCCATTGCTGTAATGTAAATCTAAAGCTACAGTTCCATTTAGTCAGGTATTGCGTTTCATTTAAACTACATACCTACTCTGTTAAATTCGATAAAGTGTATTTAATTAAACAAAATTGTCGATGTGTATAAACTAAAGCTCAATACACGAGAAAATGGAAGCGCGCTTGGAAATTAATTCAAACTGATCAAATATCCATATGGCATATATTTATACGTTCACTTAAGTACTTCAAATATCATTTATTTATTGTAAATTACAATGTAATTGTAAAAAAGTACCTATTTACAAATATCGATGGTCACTTTATAATTTCATCATAACTAAAGATAATAAAATTATGTGTGTTGCGTTTTTTTTTTATTAACAGGCAAAAGCATATAGGCAGTGTACATAATATACTTATAATTTGTGTGAGTATAGTTATTGAGCATTCAGCCGTAAACCTTAGCTGTACTACAATAATAGAACAAAGGACCAATTAGTTCTTAACGGCAGTGTTCTAAACTACGGTCCGATGAAGTGAGAACACGACCGAGACGCGACGGCATAATGCTCTCGCAAACTGCAATAAAATATAAACGAGCAGCCTTTGTTACATCTATAAGACAATAAACAGGACAAAGTGAGTCGGGACATCAATTATTAATTTCCATGAATTGCAGTCATTCCCAGCGCGTACCGATGTCAAAAGACTTCATTTACCCGCGGCATGTATTTATTGAAATCGGAACGCTTTGCATTAATCTGTAGATGCGGCGATGAGCGCACACTTTACAAGGATAAATATATTCTCCTTTTATTTGTACGACCAGTGCAATCAGTTTCACGCACGCATTATTACACCTATTTTCATCGTCCATTCAGCACTTTTTAAAAGTAAAAGTACCAATACATTTATGAAATTGTTTAAGTTATTATAATGAGATTTGAACCTTCCATGTCCCTATGCTAATAGAAGTAATTGACGAGTGATAAATGTCACAATGACTTAATTAATTAGCCGTCTGTACATCGACCACCGTTGTACACGTAAACAATACATTGATTATTATCTTAATATATAAAAGAAAGTTGGGTTATTTACACCATTTATAACACAAGAACGGCTGGCCCGATTTTTATGATCTTGGATTTTTTTCCGCCCCGAATAGCAGAATAACTATTAAAACATGCGATTTTTTTATTTTTTTTATTCACTTTCTCATACATTTTGTACAGAACGGATTCGGGAATGGGGGAAATTTCACGCGGATGAAGTCGCGGACAGAAGCTATTTAATGGATAAATAAAAATACCTGCCACTGTGTCAATTCGAAAATAATCATAAAATCAATACAAAAATGAAATAATAATCTAAATTCTACAACTCATAATTTAATATAATAAAAAACAAAATTCAAGATTCTTTAAGGTGGGAATTTCGTAATTTTAGTCTAAATGAGTTTATCATCACAACAAATTGGATGGTATGGGTGATTCTATACTTTAATAAGGATCAAAAATAATAAGGTTGAGTACCTAACATTACTTGTAACATAATAGTCGAGCCTACAGATCAAGCTCGCAGTGATGCTATTATATACCTACCATTGTTATTATTAATTACGAAAATAAAAATTGAACAGCAGATTTTTTTGTAATAATAATAATATATAAATCATTGAAATAAACGAAACTCAAAATCTCGTGTTTCTTATTGAAGTAGTCGTTCATAATAATGGTATTAGATTGGCACTAAAACATAGCTAGCAAATACTTCTAGAACCGTTCAAATTCATTTACTTCCGTAGTTTTAAATCTAAATAAGCTGGCTTTATAAAGCGACGTGTTCTGTAGATTTTAGTATAAAATAAAAATGTCTGTTGTATTGCATTATATACAGGGTTATTGGTAAAAAAAAACTAACAACCTTGCAGAAATGTATTATTAATATCATAAACATCAACTTCTGTTGTTCTAAGACTTTTTATAAAACATAATACATTTACCAAAAATAAATCTTCAAGATTTCGTTATTCTGTATTTTTTTGTACCTACCTACGCCTCCAGTGCACTGTCACTCGTAAGACAGACTGTTTTGCTACGCGTAGAGTTCATACCATTTAGATAAATTAAAATCTGATGAATAGAGATATGTCCTGGGTAACAAAAAAGAAAAACTGTTTAGTCCGTCAATCAGATAATAAAAAATATAAGACATGTATTTTTTGCTTTATCGTATTAATAAAAAATGAGTTAGATAAAACTTATTAAACTTGGGGAGTGGGGGCTCGTTACGTCACAGCTACGTATAAAATCTAGCGAGCAGTGACGTCATGCCACATTTGAACTCAATGTATCGCCGTAATGTTTTGATTACATAAAAAAAGAAAAAATACGTGTGCAATATTTTTTAATAATCTAGGTACATGACGGACAAAAAAAATGTTTTTAGTCATCATCCCTATTATTAAAAGTCACAGAACAAAAGTTGTTTTTTATGATATTAGTAATATAGTCAGAGGTTGTTGGTGTTTTACCAATGAAATATGACATAATCTGAGATCTAGGTATATATAGATATTCCGCTGAATAATTACAAATATTAGTCTCGTATGTCGCAGGCACCGTACGTAGACCGTCTTTGTCTAAAGTCTAGAAATGTATAACTACATAAGAACTACACTATAAACTTAATAAAAAATCTTAATGTTTCCGGCTAGATATCTTGTATATTGCAAAGGCCGGGAAATAGGCAATTGCAGGTCGATTATAAGTTTAAAGACCGAGCCGTAGGCGAGGACTTCACTAATACGAGACAGGCAATTGCCATTTCCGCCGAGGCATATAAAGTGCTTTTCTCAAAAGAATGCAGGGAAATAAAACATTGCTGGAGCGTTGTAATGTTCCAAATTCAAAAAACGTTCCTGCAATGGATTTGATTTTCTTTGTCCGTAAATTCGATACTTCGCGTGTTCTTTTTTCGAAAAAAAAAAAAAAATACAATATTTCCATGCATGTTTGAGAAAAAATATTTATTTATGATGCCTATCTTACGTTACTGTGCTTGTTAGCTTTTAGCGTGAAAACGCAGCATTTGATAAATTCGTGGAATTAGCACATTATAATCTAATAACATTTTCTCTTCATATTTCGCCATAACGATAAAGGAATAGTATAGGCAGTGATTGTATTTAAATGGATGTCATATTTTGCTGCAACGAAAGTAAACTTGTTTTAAAATATTCATAAGGGACTTCTCTAAGCTGAAGTCAGTCCATTGCACTCATATTTCATAAACCGTATTTTTTAAAACAACTTTATAAGCTTTATCTAATTCAATACAAAATATACGTTTCTTAATGTGGGTATAAATATTTTAAGTGAATACAGCATTAAAATTCATGTCCTATAATGTATAAGTGGAAATATGTAATACATTAAAGGACCTGAACGCATGCCGCGTACGTACTACATGAAATATTACACAGACATGTCCCCGATACTAGTATGACAGTCTTTTGTCGAAGGCTATAGCCATGGGAGTGGGGTAAACAGGGGTTGTCTAGCAAAGAGGAGATTTGGTTTCGGGATCCTCAACCCCAGACAACCCGAAGACACTTATGAAAACATACACTGTTTGGTGTACCTACTATTTGAACTACCCTAATTACGCCCCTGGCTACAGCCAAGTTGTTTCGTACATCTAGATCGTTACACCTAATAGATTTTGAGCCCTCATACAAAGTCTAAGAACTCATCACTATTAGAAAATAATTATATCAAGAGTATCTTTCGAGAATCCATCCAGTCAAATATAAAAAATGACATAACACGAGTGTATATTTACAATTATCCAATATTTACTTTATAGTATTATTTGTGAAACCAATAACATCATTCTCATAATAAATCTTATTCTATTTAAAGATCTGAACTCCTCAATATTCCAATAAACAATGCATTGTAATGAATGCTGCTTGACTTCCCCTCAAACATAAGAATAGAGTTTATGAGGCTAGAAATGACCAAAGGATATGACATGAGATCACAGCGCTACGGAAGCCTCATAAAATAATTAGGTATATTAAACAGTTCAAGTCATTTAACTCGTGTAAATGACTTGAAAAGTTAAAATTCACTGATTAGTTTAGCGAGCTCCGACATCCACCCTCGCTCTATATTCAGGCGGAGATGGAAAAGTTAATTATTTTTCTACAAACACCATTTTAATATGGAATAAAATGTAATTACGGTCGTTTCTAAACAATGTTCCCGAGGAGTCGTAATCTTCCTCCATCAGTGCAATTCATACGAGAATTTCGGCTATTAACAGATCAGCCACGCTACACGGATTTGAGACTTCGACAAGATTATTAGGGCTCATAATATCGCTTGGAGATTAAAATCTGCACATCATTTCATGTCCAATAATGAGTTCTCGTAAAATGAGGCTTGGAAAATATTAATAATGCGGATTTGCGAACCGTATTTCGTTATTAATTGATTCGAATATACAACTACATGTATAACATATAATTATATTTGTTTACTCTTTGTCGAAATTGAAATAAACGAGCGAACTATTGATTAAATCTAATGCGAATATTCTGTACCGACTGAGTCGTGCGTCGGATCTCTGTCATGCCAAATGGAGACTCCATTACTTCAGTGCTCGTAAACTCTACGAACGCTCATACACATACATCCTAGCATCACAATTTGACAATGTCGACAATGATCACTATTCTACACTTCGATGATTTATTACACCACTCGCACCATACTTGCATTAAGTCAATAACAAACCACATTTACAAAATATGAGCTACGGAGATCACATGTCATTCGTTATCGTACGAAACCTTAGTTTCGAAATTTATATGAAGGTCGAAAGTAAAAATCTTTACTTATAAGAAAAACAAGAGCTTACTTAATACATTCTATCGCTTTTATACCAGTTCTTCGCGACAGATAAGTATTTTAATTTAAGAACTAAGCGATTTTATGGCAACTTCCTTATTGTAAACACCTTTGTATTTTTAAACAGTACCTCTTGATGTAACTAATTTAATCATAATAAAAAATATTGATACAAGAATAGTCGATCCAGATTTTATCTCATTATTTATTGTTGGAGATAATAACTGGATACAACCGTAATGGGGTTTTATTTCATATCTGATTGCATTATAGGTAAGTATACCTACCTAAACGTTGCCCCTAAAGTAAGCATGACTTGGATTAAATCTAAAGATTCATCTTCTATTGATTAAGATGAAATTCAGTTCTCAAAATGAAAACAAAATTTGCAAATTAAATCACCTGTTAAATACGCAATTTGGTTTCCGTTTTACGAGTTAATTATAACACTTCAAGTCCCACGGCACTCGCGAAGTTTGTAAGTCTGTCACCACCGACTTATTTCTAGTTAAATTTTCCTTCCCTGTATAAAAATATTTTACTCGACTTATCACAAAAATGTACTGTTCTCACGCACTAGCTACACTTGTTATGAAAAGAAACAGCTGCGCAAAATTCACAAATTCACCAACTTAATTTACAATACGAGTTACGCGCAGTAGCAGTCCTTGAACTGACTGGCAATGAGAGTTCATGTTAGGCCTCCAGATAGGGGTAACAAGTGGAAGTCAGGGGCGGACTCGGGGGCGCGACGCGTCACGAGCGCGGCCGAGTGCAGCCGAGTGCAGCCGAGCGTCACACGCCGTCTTACAGCCGAGTTCATACGATGATCTCGCGGATGACGCGGCGCGCGCGCGAGTTGGGCGTGGAGTAGCCCGACTCCAGCGACTCGTCGTAGCCCAGCGACATGTGCAGCGGCTTCTCCTCGGCACCGCCCTCCTCCGCGCGCATGCCGTACTCCGGCAGACCGCTCACCTCATGGTACGGCGATTCTGATGAAAGACAACAAGCTGTACCTACTAATTGCCATATGTTTAGGATGAAGAGCATCAGCAACCTTGGTCAACCGTCGATGCACTTTGCTTCCGAGTGGAAGACCTTGACGAAATCTGATTGTATATTCTAGACTAAAAATCGTAGTAGTACCTAGACGCCCTGTTTAACTTTTTCGTTGGCATAAAGTCTAGATTCTATAATAATATAGTGAATATATTTTTTTTACAATTTTTTAGCAAAAGCAAGGTTTAGGTGTTTTGCAAAAATGTGGGCGTAAGGTCATTACCGAGCGGCTACGCTCCACGAAAATTTATCGTAGTAATTTATGAACAACTTTTCGTAGCGCAAGAAAAACTCGTTGGGAGCACAAAGTGTTTCTATTATTAATCGGTGGTGAAGGGATAAAACACTTACCGATGTGTTGATCCATCCGTTTCTTGGGCTTGTGCACTGAGGCGTAGGGGTCGGAGCAGTACTCCTGGCGCGAGGGGTTCTGTGCGGTGCGCATGTCGTAATCGTTGGGAGCGGGCGGCTGGCTGGCGTGCGGCAGGTGAGAGTAATGCGCGTAGTCGTCGATGTTCCGGTAGCCCGCATGCGAGATAGGATCGTAGTCATAGTTGCTCTGACGATCAAGCACCTGGTGAGCTGGCAACGTCGCAGCATTGTTAGCCGCTGCCATCTTCATCTGCCACAACGAGTCCTGAGAGTTCACGCTGCCCCCGTTGTTACTGTTCGTGTAGCTGTTCTCTATGAAGCCCATGTTTACCCCTGCGGACAATTTTCTCGTTTCATATCGGACAGTGAGATTTTGGCGGGAAAAACGCGACATGCAAAGCGTGCTGTCCAGATATAGGTTGTGTTTACCTTCCACGTCGACTGTAGTTAGTCCTTAATGAATGCATATGAGAAAAACAAATCAACATAATACAGTCGAAATTAAATTAAATTATATATTTCGTGAAACAAACGTAAAAGTACACAATAATAAGATGTCATGATGAGGAAAATGTGGAAATGTGGAAGTGTCGACACAAAGATCTTAGACGAAAATATACTTACAATCAGAATTAGGCATAGTTTGTCCGGGATGAGGTTGAGTGTGCGGTGGTACATGATAAGAATAACCTCCTTGTGTCGCGTATACCGCAGTCTTTGAGTCATCCATGGACAACGCCATGTCCATGGAATGTTCCAGAGCTTTGTTCTCCATACCCGAGCTAGGATAATAAGGCGGTGGGGCCTGGTTCTGTGGTGTCACTTTAGCTGGCCTCATCGAGTCCATTTCATAGTCTTTGGATCTATCTTTCTTGTTGGGCCTGCGTCTGCACTGGTAGATTAATAACAACAGCCCCACGAACAGAAGGACCACCACAGTCGTGACAAATATTCCTACAATGGCGGCCGTGGTCCTAGCAGACGTTTCCTTGATGTACGACGTTCCAACTGTTAAGAAAACCACATGTTTTTACTTCTAAGTATTCATAATTAATCAAAGTTAATCTACGAGAATTTCTGTATCCCAATTTGTTGGATTAAGCGCTTTTAAGGTTGCTATTATCCGAAACAATTTAGGCCAGCGAAAAGATTAAAGGCACTTTAGTCAGTCTTTCCCTGTTATTAATGCTTTCATAGAAACTGTTTATTACATAATAATGTTCATTCATCCACCCGGATACAAGTTAATAAAATTGGCCGTCGTCGGAAGGACGTCAAATATAAAGTAACAGCTAAAAATTTAACAGGAAGCTTCAGTGGAAACTCACAAATGAAACCCCTAAAATGTTGTTATTTGTTTTGTAATTTTTCTTTCAATAAATATTTATTTGGATAAATACTTTGGCTTTTATTTTTAACTGCCTAGCCCCATGAGTTCAATAAATATTTGAATTACGTAGTATACAAGTAATTACTCACTCTCTGCTTCCGTGTATTCGCTGCAAACATCTTGATTGACTTGCAAGCAAAGCTTGAGTCGTATGCGAGGGTTAAAGTCGTCCAGGGGCGGATCGGTGACGTGTCGGGTGGTCGTACGGGTTGTCTTACTGGGCAGCTCGACTGTGGCCTCTTGCACTGTGGCCACTGCGCCCGAAAGACGGAGAGTTACCGTATCCACTACCTGTTACGCAACAAATTATATTAACCTTTATTCGGAGTGAGGTAAAAAAGTAACGCTTCTTTTTCTGTGGTTGTCTAAATGGTTACTTGGAAAAATGAGGACGGCAAGTTGTAGACACAATTTTGTTCAACGCGTACGCTGTTTATCATTATTTCCTAACAATATATTTTTATTTCGGATGTTGAATTTATTTTAGATACAATTTATACCAGTGCTTTGAACATTCGCAAACATAACTTAACAGCATTTGTATAGCATCGGAAAATGTTCACTATTAAACATGGGCTTCATCCGCATTCTGGCAAAACCCACAGTTTGGTGAATATCGCCAAAATCGTTACGCTTGGCAGTCGCACAAATATAATCGTTTTAAAGTTAGTTGTCCCAAACTTAATACACAGTTTAAACTTCAATTTAGTTTGTATTTTCAGTCACATTCTGCTGTAGGAGTAATTATTTCTTGGATAGAATGTTTGGCATGTTGTATCCGACCGGTCGAATCTAATGGCAAGCGCATTCCTAGAAAGCATATTTCGTTGGGAGAGATAGAATATCACTGACTAATGAAAACGAATAATTTCTGATGCTGGTTCTCAAAATTCTATAGAACTAGGAGATTATTAATTGGAATCTGGACAGACTATCTTCTAATAGTATCTAGATACAGTGTGTTTGTTCACCGGTGTCCGACCCGATAAGGCGAAGCAATATGATTAATTTGATCGAACAATTCCACCATAAAGAAGTAGTATTTTTTAGTTTTTAATAGGAGTTTTTGATAATCCTTTTAGTGTCAACTTACTGCCTACTTTTATGCCTGTAGGACCTCTACATCGGTAAATATTGCAAAATAAATGAACCCACCCGAATTTAGGAAAAAAAAAATGGCAGCCATTTCAAAACAGTAGGGGCAAAATGCCTTAATAGGGTGGATTTGTCGATAAAATTGATCATATTGCTTCGCCATAACGTTCTTTCCGAGGTACGGAGGGTGAAAGTTATCCTTACTAATATTATAAATGTGAAAGAAACTCAGTCTGCCTGTCTGTTACGTTTTCACGCCTAAACTGCCGAACCGAGCGTCATGAAATTTGGCAGAGAATAGCCATAGGAGAAGGACATAGGCAATTTTTTTACGCGATATCCAACATCCACGCGGGCGGAGCCGCGGACAAAAGTTAGTTCATTAATAAAGGCTTCGTGGTATTTAAATTACACTGCCTACTGCCTACGTCTCGACGTATTTATTCTCTAGGTTTATAATTATCATTTAGTGAGTAGCGATGGACGTCTTTTCTTTGAAATTATGATGATAATGGTTTTGAGAAGTCTGTTCGCGTAACCACCAGAAAATTTAATTAATTTAGGGGAAAATCGCTTTTGAATTTTGCGTATGTGTAAGGTAATGTTCGCTCTTTGCAGTTTCGATGATTATTATTTATGTTTTTATTGGATCAGCCACTGACTCGACACAGGAGCTGACATAGTGTACCAATTTTTGCATCGTACTTGCTAAGTAAATTGATACTTCGCGCGTAAAATTCATTCCAACTTCTTAAATAACAATTACTTGTTACAGTGTGATTGAAAAACACCTACTTATTTGTCTATTATTCAACCAACATATACGTAAAGCGTATGATATTAAAATGCAAATTAAACAAGGTACATTACACCTGAAGCTTACACGTAAAGCATAAACACGTGAGCTAACATCAAAGAGTTGTGAGGGTGTGGTGTGCAGTATAGCATTAAATATTTACATAATATGAAAGAAAATAGGTAGTTAATAGGTGCAATTACCTGCCATCCCGCGGTACCTCCCATGGAAGCAAGTCCCTCGACGACCCCTACCAGCGACAGACAAGTCGGGGTGACTGTGAAGGCTATCGCCTGCGTGCTCGGGTCGTACGTCACCTGCTCCGGAGGATTGATTTTATCCACCTTCGTCGTCACCGTGATCTCATTCGAATAATTACTCTGCCCCTTAGTGTTTACCGCTTTCACCTACAGTTGAAAATTCAATTTAGAACTTCGAAGAGGCGAACGACTCAATTGTGAGCATTCTAAAGCGTGTCGAAAACCATAGCGACGGCACAAAACGTAAAGAGAACATTGTAAACTTAAATAAACGAACGGCACGCGCCGAATGATTTACCTTGAAAACAAATGTGAGTTGCTGTCGGTAGCGATAACAATGAAAAACAAAAGTGTAAGTTAATACCGTATTTGGGATAAATACTAACTGAAATTAAGGCTCCTACAAACAGTTGCGACAGGCTACGCGACACAAAGGCAACACGTGTCAAGCGGTGCCTTTGTGTCGCGCGCGATTCGCGTTGCGAGTCGCACCTGTTTGTAGGAGTCTTTACAATTCCTACAATGACTTGGGGCGACATTATATCTGAAACCAAAGTTGGCCTAATTTACTAGTGATGGCCCGAGTCTAAATGTAGATTCTGCCAAACGTCCACTTCGTCCGAACAATCTGTGGCGAAGCGATAGTTTTGCCGAACTTCGGTTGAATTGCACGCGCAAGAGTGACACTGACAGGTTTATAAGTTCACTAGCGTGCATCTCACTCGCCACCATTGCGACCATTTGCATCTATATTTAATTAGCACAATTGTTCAGCTTATATAATGCGATTTTACGTGATACTTTTATAGTCTGTGGTTTAATTTCATGCAACCGGAGACTCAGCTTATAAATTGGAATTCAGCGGGATCCGAAAAAATTAAAAGATCGGTAAAAGCTGATAAGTCCATCACTTAAGACAGTTGGTTCCTTTGAAAATGGGTACAATAGCTAATAAAGTCTATTTGGCACTTTACTAAATAAACTACGAAGTACTTTCTCCTACTTACTTATCGATTTATCAGAGACAAACACGTAAATACAGTACGTATGTACATATCTAACGTAAACCAACCTACCAGTCTACCAGTTATTAGCACACATATTATTATTGTATCGATGTGATAGCAATAGAAATAAAACATAAGTTCCTACTTTCTATAAATTACGACGATTAAATATACTTCAAAAATATAATACCTTGAAAGAGTACGTGTTGTGCTGGTCGAGCCTGGTGACGTTGCAGGGGTTGATGCGGCCGCAGTCATACTCCATCCAGTCGAACTCGGAGGTGCGGTCCGAGGCGCAGTGCTCGGAACTGGCGGATGCGCCCGCGCCCCGAAGAGTCTCGCGCCGGTAACGCACGAAGTACTTCGTGCTCGACAACCCTCCATCAAAACCAGCCTCCCACTTCAAAGTCACGTACGTCGGCCCCACTTTTTGGCTCTCCAACAATCGAGGCGACTCCGGAGCGCCTTTTGGTTGTAACTTGATCTGAGGTCGTATGCTCCCTAACGAGTTCTTCACTTTGCAGTAGTAGTCCCCGTAGTCTTGCGGCTTTACGGTCCTTATTTTAAGAACACTGCGGTATGAGTCGTTGTTGTCGGTCGTAGTATTTATTTCGTAATGTCCGTCAGAAGACATCTGCAGTGGCGCAGTGTTAGATCCGTAAAACCATTGGAACTCTGGTTTCGGGTAAGCTTGAACTCTGCATACTATTTCAGCCATTTCCATAACATCGTAAGCAACTTTGTTATGTTGCCGAATTGATATGGGTTCGTCTGAAATAAGGATAATAAGTTTAAAAATCATGTAGCTATGAATTTACTTGTATTTAATTTATATCTTCTAATTTCCTTAACTTATTCACTTCCTTTTGCATACAATTTTACTGTATACTGAGAAAGGAAGAGAAAAAGTAAAGAAAATTTATAATTAGTTCATTATGAACAGCGAATTTCTTTTTCTATTTATTTGTTAATTAAAGTTATGAAATTTCAACATAATATACCATATTTTCTTGTATACTCACGTTCTATTCGAAGATGCATCGTAGACTCGACTTTCTTAACCTCATTTTCGAATGCGCAGGAATAAATACCCCGATCGTCCGGCAATAGGTCATTAGTATTCGGTCTCGCCTTTCCGTTGAATTTAAGAGTACTTTGAACAGTGTAAACGGCGTTACTGCTTTCAGTTATATCAGTTTTGACTTCGTATAGATTCGTATCGGCTTTAATCTCCGCGTTGTCCTTGAACCATTTAACATTAGGGCGCGGTTTGCCATTTGCACTGCAAGTGACCGTGAAGTCTTGTTCTCCCGAGCGTTTCGTCATGTGAGTTTGTAATTTGGTTTGGAAACGAGGCGGCTGGTGAACTTCTAGTGTAACTGAGGCTAGCTCGCCGTGACCTAATTCGTTTGTAGCTTGACAATGGTAAACACCTTCACTTCCTAGGTGTGCACTAGGTATAGAGTATTGATTGCCTGTAGCGAGCACTGCAGGCTTTACGTCTGAAGTAGTATCCATATCTCGGAACCAGCGATACTGCGGAGCGGGCCAGCCCGGTGGTTTGGCGCTGCAAGTAAGAGTGACCCCTGCCCCTTCCTGGGCCACTGGCCGGTCAGGACTGATGTACGCACGACCAGGTTTGTGTCGCACTAGCACAGCCACTGATGCACTGTTAAATCGCTCCGTACGCTTTCCGTTGCTAGATGAAATAACATTCACAGCCCGACAAACGTAAGTTCCGGCCATCTCAGCGTTCACTCTTGATAAAGTAAGAGTGTTTCCGCTCTGATGAAAGTCAGGTTTTCCTTCCATCGTCCAGTCAATAGATGTAGGTTCAGGATTTGCAGAGACTTCACAGCGGATTTCGACATTTCCACCTTCCTCGGCTTCATAAGTTTTGGACTCTACTGTAACACTCGGAGGGAAAAGTACATCGAGGTACATTTCTTTCTCTCCGGGGCGCCCCAAGCCGTTGTCAGCGCTGCATGTATATTTTCCCGCATCCTGCACAGTAACTCCCTGGATAGTATGTGTGAAAGAGTTTGAGATGTATTTGCCGTTTCTAGTCCACCGGACGGTGCTCACTTTAGGCTTGGCATCGACTTTACATTCCATGGTAGCGACACCATCTATTTCTACTCGCAAAGGATTTTCAGGAGCAACTTCAACGCGAGGAAAATCTAAAACAATAACAAGATAACGTTAAATGTGAAATGTTATGAAATGTTTTCGCAAAAATTTCGCGTTAAAGACGAATGAAACCGCAAGGAATATTTCCACCACACGTGTTGTGTCTATTGTTGTCGACGGTTTGCAGTATTAACATTGTACAAAGGAAGCGGATGTGCTGGTCCAATTAGCTGTTCGAAGTACTAATAATAAATTTGTTTACAGAATCTGTCAGAATTAAAACATGCACTGGCGCGCATGCACGATGCGTGTTCTTCAGCTGATGAAAGATGTTGCTTATTCAGGTCAGTTCATAATAAACAGTATCCAGATGCTGCTGCGAGATGAGAGCATCAAAACGATCTTATCATTTATCGCTTCTTCTTAACTTTTTATTTAAATTACCTAACCCAATTTCCGAGCATTGAACACAGACATGTGGTTGCAGTTGCATCTTGAAACATCGACTCGAATAAAAATACAACGGGAGGTCAATGGTCTTTTACAACATTTTGGCGATAAAGATCGCAACAATTAAATATGTCATGCGCTTATAGCTTATTGGAATTGTGCCCGGGAAATAACTACAGGCTCAGTTTCCATCTTAACGATAAATATAGGACCTAATAAAGTATGGTTAATCTGTTACTGCTTTTTCTCGCTTTGTTATTTCTTCATTTTCTCTTTATACTAGCAATTCCGAAAAGATGTTTCTAAACTCTAAAACCTGAATACCGTTTATTGTGGAGCAGGTTTATGTAGCGTTTAATGCTAAGCGCAGGAAATATAAGAATTTTAATGAGATAAGACTTTAGGAGCTTCTTTTGAAAATCCTTCAAGACGACAAAAGACAAAGCTTTCCACAAATATAAAATGGTGTAAAGAGTGTGACGTTATAGATGAAGTAAAAAATGTGCGAAACTTAAAAAAATTCAGTATTTTTTCGTAGCATGAATGAATGTATGATGAATGAATGAATGAATGAAATGCACCGCATCTAGCGTGGTTTAACCAGACTCAATTACTCGAACGAACCCAAAGATGCACTAGCCCTGCACTTGCACTAGCCCATGGAGCCACAGAGCTACAGAGACCATTGCATATCAAGGAGTAGACCGGGGGGCACGATAATGGTAGGGAAGACGTGCCCATAAGATATGGAAGGATTATAAGAGCCGTACCGGATATGCATCCTAGAGTAGGCAATGGAATAGTGGAGAGACGGCGGGTTTTTGTAGCAATAAAAAAATGCATTAAACCAGCTAAGCCTACTTAAGTATTTATTATTCTATGTTTAATATCATATCATCTTTCCTCCTCCATAAGAACCTACCACACCTCTCCTTTGAGTAATTGTTGACTAACCACAACAAAAACAAAGTTTTTGTTCGCTGGTCGGTTCACCTGGCAAACTTTCGATTGCGGGATTTGTCTTAACGTGTGGGCTCGCCTAAACCAACTGGAACTAACCTGTTACAAAAGCAGATAGAACGGACTCGGAATTAATTCTACAAAAGCTTAGACAAAAATTTAAAAGCCCATTTTAAAGTTTTATTTGGTTTTCCATTAGATAATTCGTAATAGCAGCCCATCTAGATTTGTGCCTGATCGAATAGGCTAGCCCTATTGCATAGGACTTATAACATCTGACTGATGGAATGACAAAAGAAGAGGTGTATGGATGTATAGACACTGTCTCTACACCAGGGTTCAAAAAAATCCGATTTTTATAATAAATATAAAAAATCCGATTTTTTATATATATCGGATATATATCCAGGCCAAGAAAAAGAAGCGAATTTCATTCTGTAAGGGGATTAAACACTTAAAAATGTGAAAGGAATTTGTAAAATAATATAAGTGTCGAATTACCACATAATTTATTTTAAAAAAGTAACAAAAGAATTAGTGTTTATTTGAGAAAGAACTTTTTAATGAACACTTAAAAAAACATGTACCTATTATTATAATAATCTTCATTTGTTTGTGAGATAAATGAACTAATTTTAATAATAATTTGTAATCATAAAAAAGTAAATTATTCTGAATTGTAGTTTTTCGCTACGTGTTGCCAGGGTAAACATTAATCTCCAAAATTGTTGGTTCAGAAGACGGGAAAAAATCTGTTGATATATATCAAGATAAAAATCAATCGATATACATCGTGATATATATAATGATATACATCGGCGAACCCTGCTCTACACACATACACTTCTTCTTTTCGAAATACAAGCATGGTGTAAAAGCCTAGATATTTTTCATGAACGTTTTTATACTCAATTTGGGCCAACGAAAACAAGTTAAACCAAAATAAAAGCCTGACTACTCGTACTTCAAAGCTGCAATAAATAAAAAAGGTTTGAATAGCAGTTATGGGCCTGGAAATGTTATACTTTAAGAGAACACTAATTTTGAAATAGAGTTGTGATTTATCAGATTAAGTATGTACGTAATATTTCTAGGTTTGTTTTTGTATAGGCGGAGTAACTATAGCAGAAGTCTTTACAAAAGACAGCATTTCAATGAATTTTTCAACACGTTATAAAACATTGATCGACTCAATTCGAATCCCTACCAAAATCTGTTAATATATTTTGTTTAATTTCGTTCCAGAGAGACTAAATTACTCAACACAGAACATAGGTAAGTAAGTAAGTACTCAAGCTTTGCTTAATTTAATTTAATACCTAACTTAAGGTAAATTACTAGTCTAAGCGAAGCCAAAAGGCTTTTGGGCTTCGTAGTCTGGCAATTTTAATAAGGACGACGTAAATTACTATAAAATAAATAGCAGTATATCAGATCCAAAATAAACCAAGAACATTCATAGTATTGTATTTACACAGTAGGGTTATATAAATAATAGCGAGCAGGATTCCATTCCCGAGGTACAGCGGGAGCAAGTTTAGGTCATTGAGGTTATTTGCCGAGAGCTTTTACGTTTCCTTGATGGCCGCTGGCTTCGCTCAGGGATTCGTATGGCCAAGACGCCGCGCGCCGTCTACATTTGAACACGCGAAAGGAGTTCGTACAAACACTATCTGCTAGTGCTTCTTTACACACGACGTACGTACGTACTTTACATACTTTTATGCAGCAGTTTTAGAACTACCGACTAGCGGTTAAATCCTGGCTAAAGTTAACCTTTTCTCTGAAAGTCAAAGTCAAAGTATTTATTAGTGCGATTTTTGGTGATATAACAGGTCTTACAGATATTTTATAGATACTCAAAAATCTACCCTTTAGGGCATACACTATTAATTTAACAATATTAGAAATTACATAAGGCATAAACGATACAATTCTAGCAAATTCAATACAATTCTAATAAATCTATAGGAATATTACATTATAAATCATAAATACAGGATTAGTCACAAGAAATTTTGTCAACAAGAAATTCATCAATGGTATACTCGTAGTAGCATTTGTCTTTTAAAAAATTATTTAGTTTGCGTTTAAATTGAGTCAAGTTTAAATCTTTTATGTCATTTGGTAGCTTATTAAAAAAATTCGGAGCCATGCAAAGTATGCTCTTGTACATAAGGGCGGTTTTTGATCTTCTTAGGCATAATTCACGTCGGTATGTTGGTCACTCTGAAGAATACTTTTTGAAAGACTAATACAAAGGTAAGTATTAATTCCAAGTAAGATTATTATGAATTACTAGCTGCTGGCTGCGGCTTCACCCGCGTGAACAATTACAGTATTACTTATAGCTTCTGCAGTTTTATCTCCATGACATAAACTGTCGAAAAGTTTATTTATAGAGAACTGTTTGCATACACGTCGTTCGTTTTATCGGTAAGGTCGAAGGTAAGATAGCTTGTCAATCGCTTTTAATTTTGTATTTAGTATTCATGCCGCCTTCCGCAAGAAAACTGATCTGCAGAATGCGTGGCAGCTGCAACGGAGTTCTGAAGACTATAGCTGATAGGATCTCATCCCCGTTATGGAGATCCTTTATTAAGCGGGTGATATAATAGTATTTTATTTTATTATTTAGTTTTAATTTAAATCGGATTGTATGGATTTAGTTAACTGAAATAAAAGAATTTTATTTTATTTATTCATTTATTATTAATAACTAGCTGCTGCTCGCGGCTTCGTCCGCGTGGCTTTTTCTAGCCTAAGATACTTGTTATAACATCTGCTATCTGCCAGTGAAAGTCTCGTCAAAATCGGTCCGGCCGTTTCTGAGATTAACCGGAACAAACAAACAGACAGACAAAAAAAAATTATTGTACTGATATGCATTTAGTAAAAATCTGTTATTTTGAAATTACAAACAGACTTTAATTTTATTTATTTGTATGTATGTATAAGATAAGATATATTTATTTGCTTAAACATGTGTACACATACAAGTATTAAATAAACGTACATGCAAGATGACAAAGAATAAATACAGGTTCAGACATGATTGCCACATACTATGGCGTGCAAATATCAATAGTTATGATTGTTAATAATTAATTTTAGGTCAATATCATTATTTTAAAGTAAATTCAGCAAACAAAAGTAAATTAAAAATGTCAACAGTAAGTAAAAAAAATAATGCATAACAATATCAATGTCAAAAGAAATGCTTCAGTCAGAATTTCTCTAATATTATAGTATCAACAGTATAGAATTATATCATGAATTGAAATATGTATGTATGTATAAAAGACTAGGTATTTACTATACCCGAATCGCTTTAGCGTGGCAATGGCGGTGCCCTTTCCCTAATATCTCTCCGTAGGAACTCAAACAATAAACTATGTGTGGTTTTTCGTTATTGGAACATGGTTGAAGATCACTGTGCAAGTCTGCACTAAACTCTTTTTGATATTTTTACCTTTTTATACCTTTTGTCTATGTTTTCTATTGTCTATGGTTTTTACCCTTTGACGAATATATCTTTTGTTTTCCTACTACCACGAATCAGCGCCTTTTCTTTCGGTAGTTAATAATCACGTTAACGGATTTTATTTCAGTTTATGAAATAAATAATGCTAGAAAATGTAGGTGAGTCAATGACCACTATTGCCACGCTAAAGCGATTCTGATATAGTAAGTACCTAATCTTCTTCCTTCGTCTAGTCAGTAGTATTACAGAATTAATTACAACGGGAAAAATAAAACTAATTAACAAAAATCAGGTCATTAATTATCTCTAGTCAAATATAAAAAGACTTCAGAGACGTAAATGGTAGACTTGAAGAAAACATCAAAGTTTTACGAGCAGCAAATCATCAAAGATTTATTTCACGAAAATAAGATTTTACTTCGAAGAAATAAAACACGGATGAGATGAATTAATTTAATTGAAATAGGAAATCGTACAATTGATACGTCGAATATTTCTAAATGAAATATCTCTCTTCTCTTCTTTATAACAAAAATAACAAGCAAATATAAGGCTTAGGAAATATTCAGTGGATATACAAACAAGTTATTGTTACACTTGTTTTTCAGATTCGCGACACCCTTAGCCAAATTCTTGAATAGGTTTATTCGGAGCGTGAATGGAATTGGATGACGTACCTAACTGGCTAAGTACAACTAACGTGACCATACGTCCCGTTTTGTACGGAAACGTCCCTTTTTTCGGTTCTTTGTACCGGGGTCCCGGAAAATAGCCTGGCGACGCAAAATTGTTCCGTTTTCAGAAACTGCGAGATAATTGGCGGGCCGGATATAAAAAAAATTGGCAGTCATAAGGACTGCCGACAGAAGTGAAAACACAAAACTTTGGAATAACTGTTCTTTTATACATATAGCTCATGTAAAGCGTTCAGTGACGATCGCACACGCATAAGTTTTTCCCCTACCAAAAAGTGCTCAACGCGCCTAAAGATTTCACAACGAAAAAAAAAAAACATGCCAAGAATGTTATTCTTACTTAAAGTCATCACTAGCTATATTAACACAAATTTGTTCTGCTGACAAATATAAAGATGACTGAAAAAATATTTTTTTGTAATAAGTACCTAAATAATTTTGATAAATAAAAAAAAGTGTTTTATTTTTTCATTGAGAACCTAGGCTGGTATTATTAAATATGAGTTTCCTTTATGGATCGGCCTTACTAATGATAAATAAAACGATGTCCTGTTTTGAGCCAAAAAAATAATGGTGACGTTAAGTATAACGAAGTGTAGTGAACGACGAAACAAAATGTCGGTCCTTACCTATATATGTAACTACGTGATGAATGAACTTGTTGTTTACATACGGTGGTGGAACACAATTCTCAATAATTATGTACTTGGATCAGTCCCTAACATTTAGGATACCTAAGTCAAGTCGATGTTGGTCCGTATTGTCTTATTACGTGCTTATAATTCAAAGCTTGGTTTGAGAATAATTTAATACAATCCTTAAGGGCTATATTTCAACGTAGTAATGGTAATGTAACCGGTTATTCAAGTAACGGGTGACCACTATGGATGTGCCCAATCACACACCGGGGACAGACGCTCGCACTGCGGATTCCAAACGTGATAAATTGCATCGATATTGATTTCAGTCTGTACTGTACCGTGAACGTGATGTCTTCATGACACAGCTACTAGTTTTAGCTTAGCATTGCTTTATCTAGGGTAGTACCTATCATAGTTCGAATAAAAAGCTTCGTTTCCCGAAAATTGCGATGATAAAAGAGCTCTAAATTACTTTAAACGACTTGAGGGAGAAGAGCGTTAAAATGATATAAGGAGTGCTGGCTTTAAGAATGTCATATTGCACTGATATAATTCAGCGGCGTCATGTTGTCGACCAGCAGTGTTCCTTACCGGCGCGGTTGACTTTTACAATTCGCGTGAGAATTAATGCAGCTGATAGATAAACAATGTTTTCCTTTCATTTCATTTCCACAACAACCGGCTTCCTGGTAATTGTTGATGTGTTCATATTGCACCGTTCTCGCAAGTAAATTATAATATACTTAGATACCTTTCAATAGTTTTAACTAATACCGACTTCGCATTTTCTACAATAAGTTTTAAAACTCTATGCTTTTACAAAAACGATTTAATTTCACATGACCTACTAAGATGACGCATAATGAAATATATTTTTATTGTATTCAAAGGGTCTGTTAAAGGAATGGGGGATGGGATGGAAAGAGATGAGACGGGACGGCCCTCCCCATCCGGTGAGGTGGTGAACAAGGTAATAAATCAACAAAGACGAATAAAAAAATGGTAGCATTTAAAGAACTTACAATTGACACTGAGATCGACGGAGGCATCGAGCTGCTGCCCTTCGGACATGGCTCTGTTCCACACCACGCACCGGAAGACTGCACCATCGTCTTCCCTCGTCGGCATGAGGGTCAAGGTCGCCACAGTCGGCTCTGAGCGAGTCTTGGCGTGCGCTATCGTCGCATCCAAGGGGTACGTTGAACCCTCCCGGTACCATCTGAAAAATTACACTCGTTAACATTTTGCATGAGTACATTTTGTCACTAGTCTTTTACTGCACGCTCTAAAGTGGCTTACTGATTTTCCCGTGTGTACGTAAAGAGGGTTCATTTTATTACAAGCTTTTCTAAAAACTCTATGGCATAATCTGATAATGGCCTGAGCTTAAAATCACCCTTTTTCTCGACATTTTATAACTAAATCTAGAGCGTGGGAGTGAATTTACATTAGTCGCAAACCCTTTGATATTCGGAAAAATAATGTTTATTGCTTTTTCCCATTGAAACACAGCAGTTAGTAATCTATTTTCTGTTTGAACCACTGCCACTGAGCTTTTAGAGTTGCGGTTTCTCACAGAGCGATTAACAAAATTCTTCTCTTTGTTGCGCGAATGTGACAAAAGAGTCCATTTTAATTCTACGATTACAATAATATTCTCATTTACAAGACCAGCTGTTGTTACCCACAATATTATAAATAAATATTCAATGACTTTTATACGTTTTCAAATAACGATTCAATAGGTGGTTAATGTAAGCTCGAAATATAAACTGAGAGCAATGTTTTAATAAATTCTGCGTAAGTAATATTATTATGAACGATGTTTAATTATATACGGGTTACGACTGTTCACAAAAAAACATTATTGTTCCTAAAACATTTTGTATAATGACGCCGTTTCTATAATTACACATTCACATCGGTGAGGGTGGGTACATAAGTACCTACATATGTACAAAACCACGCATGTTTACTTTACAATTTAGATCCCACTCAGAATAGAATTTAAAATTTAAACAGGAAGGTACCTAAGTTTCGTGTTTCACAGACCTTACTTTACGTATAATTTAGTGTGTGCCCAGCTCCTTTGATTTCTTTATTTAGCGGATATTAAGTTCTATTTCATACCTTATTATTACACATCATGTTATTACTAGTGGTGTAATTTTGGTCTTTGTTGCCACAATCCGCAACAAAGCCACAACTTTTTGGTAAGTTAGGAAAAGAATGGGTGACACGCAGGTGTAAGGTATAAACTTTGAGCGGCAAACACAAATACATGATTAGATTTTAATTAAATATAACTTGTGCCCCTCTTTCGCTTCTACGCTTATATAAGTCGAGGTTTATCAAAGAAAATAGCTGGAGTTGAAGAACGTCTTGCCATTTAGAAGTTAATTATGTCTCAAAGCAGCCATATTATTATAAATTATTCAGTAATAAAACATCAAATTTTTTTAAAACAAAATTACTACAGTAAGTTTTTATTAATAAAATTAACACAACATTAAACCAACATTACCAACTCACTTTTATATTATTACTGCTGCGTTGTAATGCCACGTAAATGAAAAAAGTGTTTGGTCGAACTTTTTTTTTTTTTGGGCCAGAAACCCTCGCGTGCTTCCTCAGAACACCCTACCAAAGTTGCAACACAACCTGGGGCCCAAGTCTGCTATTATTATAAATTCGTCACTCCAACACGACGCCATTGTCATTTTGCTAAAAGTTCGTAATCTGCTAAATTCATAATGGTCGATCATTGGTCGGTCAATGGTCTCGTAATAGAATTGTATTACAATGGCATTTTGAACATTTATTCATGCCGGATTTCATTTATATATATTTTTACATATTATTTATTAGTGTTATCTGAAGTAGTAGGAAGTTGGAAGTTTAGTAGGAAGTTTCATTTGTCATTATGTACGAGATTACCAATTCTTTCAATGGAGTGTCAGTGGCTGACCATTGGAAAGTCATAATGACGCCATTATATTAGTAGATTACCAAACTTGTCAAAACCAACAATTATGAAATCAATGATAGACCATTCTGACACTATTGTAATAGCCGACTTGAGGCCCAGGGGCCCAAGTCTACTAATTTACAAACGTTGCAATGGTCTCGCCATTGTGAGTATTTGACAGTATTTGTATGGGAAATCTGTCAAAATCTCACAATGAAGAGACCATTGCAACGTTTGTACTCGTACATTAGTAGACTTGGCCCCCCGATCAATGGTTTAGGAACGCATAGAGAACAAGCATACAAACATTGATTTTTATTTATATAGAAGATAGATTGTCTGTACGTTAAATAGTTACTAAAAGATCTGCAGTATTCAGAGCAGGGTTCGCCGATATACACACATCAAAAAAAGTTTGCGATCACTTTGAAAAATCGAAATCTTTTTTGTTAAGTACGGTAGATTATATATTATTATGATTCGGCTCGCCTGACTTAAACCCAATAGAGAACGCGTGGGATGTTCTTAAGCGAGCTGTTTGGAACCGTCAGCCACGTCCCCAGACAGTGCCAGAGCTCAGGGAAGCCGCTATTCAAGAATGGGACAGGTTACCCCAAGAAATGCTGGATAACTTGATCCTCAGCATGCCCAGGAGGCATGTGAGGCATGTGTTCGAGCCAGGAGAGGAGTTATTTATTATATTCAATATAAACCTTTTATTAATAAACTTTTGTTTAAGTTTGGCTAAACAGTCTTTTTCTTTCTAAATTTCTGTTACAATTACATTATGATAAATTACTCAATTTTTTTTATAAAACATCGTTTAATTTTTTAATTTCAAACAGGGTATTTCTATTTAAAGAAAACACACAACAAAGAATTTTTCTTGATTAAGTTCAATTTAAAAAATTATATCAGCTTGCTAGTGATCACAAACTTTTTTTGATGTGTATATATCAGCGGATATATATCATGATATATATCACGATATATATCAATTGATTTTTATTTTGATATATATCAATTGATTTTTTCCTGTCTTCTGAACTAAAAATTTTGGAGATTAATGTTTACCCTGGCAACACGTAGCGAAAAACTACAATTCAGAATAATTAACTTTTTTATGATTACAAATTATTATTAAAATTAGTTGATTTATCTCACAAAAAAAATAATGAAGATTATATTTTTTTATTTTTTTGATTGTTTTTTTAAGTGTTCATTAAAAAAATCTTTCTCAAATAAACACAAATTTTTTTGTTACTTTTTTTAAATAAAAAAAATAAAATCTTTTCTCATTTTTAGGTGTTTAATCCCCTTACAGAATGAAATTTGCTTCTTTGTCCTGGCCTGGATATATATCGTATATATATCCGATTACAATATAAGAATCGGATTTTTGATATTTATTATAAAAATCGGATTTTTTCGAACCCTGATTCACAGATAACAATCACAATATAATGTGTACTTGTGTCGTGTGTTAAGTGGCTGCTCTTCGTAGACAAAGAACACATACTTAATTATAATTAGACAATCGTGATACCAAAGTAATTTTTTTTTTCTAAGAACTCAAGCTGTACTAGAAGTCCATCTATTTTACACTTCAATGTTTTTTGATTCACGATTGAATCTGGTTGTAACTGCAATAGCAATTAAAAAACTAAATATAACCGCAACAAACTCAAGCTGCAACTGAAAGTTATTCCGGGCTCACACAGCGTCTCATAGTTCATGTATCCGGGACACATATCCGGTTAAACGTAGTGCCTCGTATACCGAGTTTTTGCAACGTGTATCCAGAACACCTAGTTTTCATCCGGCCGAGATGCCGACCTTTTTATGCAAACTAGTGCCAGCTCCCAGACAACGACGTAGCGGGCTTATATGACATCATTTTCAAATATCTTGGTAAACCCTGGCTTAGTGCATCGCTTCAATTTCATTATTTGTACCGGGGTGTAATATGTGCGCTAGCAGCGGTCATTTCGACAACCAGCTGCCCGCCGGGTACATACCCTCAGTGCGGGCCTTTCCTCCCCGACTCTAATTGAATCCGAGTCACTGCCTACATGAAATTTATCACCACATTTATCAGCTTTTTATCTCTCCCATACGCCGTTCTTAATGCATTAGGTAAAAGCCAATTACGGTTTGGTACGAAAACGTACAAAGTGGAGCGAGATTAGTACGGACATGCCACTTGTATAGATCCGGGTCAAGTTTTCGGCAGTGTGTACAAATCAGAAGTAAGATTGCCGTCTTAAAACGTGATACTCACGTTGTCTCAAGAAATCATGTGTTTTTGCCAGGAGCGGTACCACAATTCCATAGTTCTCGGGGAAATGGCGACTATGTGAATGAATAATTAAAACATTGGAGGGAATATTATGACGAATATAATTAGCCTGCAATACGGGCACTACAGCACTGCCAGTAATTACTTTTTATTTCTCTGAGGCTTTAGCAATGTGTTAAATAAATTATTCCGTAACGATTATGACTTTCGATGTTTCCCGGACAAATTCATAATGAAAGGCACAGGGTGCATTATGTTAAGATCTGTGAAGCCGGCTGTAATGAACCCAGCTCAGTCGGAATAGCGATAAGTGCTACCTTAGCTACGATTCGCTTGAATGAAATTTTGTGGCTCAAGCTAATCGTCGCACAAAGTTAGATTTAGTTTAATTTAGGATACATCAAATATTTGAGCAAGCTAAAGTTCAAATAAGTTTACAAAGTCACACATGTTAACTGGCAATTACAATTAGATGTTTAATTTGTAACTTTATGCTTATATCACGACAAAGTTTTTAAAGTGACACGCCTACATATCAACAGTAAATACTGCGAGACTTTTGCCGTTAATTTAACTTATATACATGTTGTTTCATAACTACCTACAGTGGATAATTTTGTACAGAAGTATTTCAAAAGCTTTTGAAGTGAATTGGTTTTTGTAATGTTTTTCGGAAAGCTTTCAATGATTACTTACCGTTTTCCGTTTTATATTTAACTAGAAATTGTTCAGAGCTAACAAAACATGTTTGTTAGAAATAGCGTTCATTTCTACCTGACAATTTAGCCAATATTTAAAGTATCAAAAATGTATTTGATACTTTAAATATTGGCTTGTTCAGGTTTTTTACCGTACGTATATTAGATTTCCGGAGTTAAATGAGACTTCTGGTCCCATTTTGCTTGAAAAATTTCCTCATACACACCTTATTCGTAAATTGTATGTATTGCGGAAGGCGAAACGTACTTAGGTGGTACGAGAATAATCACATAAGTTATGCTTTAAAAGTGTGCGGAATTACGAAACAAAATCTGTGTCTTACTTGATAGTAGGTTCGGGTGAGCCTCCCGAGCTTGAACACGAGAGGTTGAGCTCCCTGCCCTCCTGTGACTGGGCGTGTGAGCCGGGCGTGAGCACCGGCGCGCGTGGGCTCGTCAACACGGTCAGCGCGTGCCCCTGCGCGTGCAGCGTGCGCCCCGACCCGCCCGCCTTCACGCGGCACTCGAACCGCCCGTTGTCACGCTCATACGACACGTTCGACACCAGCAGGTCAAATCGACCCTCCGTCGGCGCATACGAGATCCTGCAACAAAACATGTTCGTTTTTTTAATTCCGGAGAAGCCAAGCTCTACAATCCCTAATGGGTTCGCTCATTATTTTCCAGGATCGACAGATTTCTCGCGATCCTACAAAGAACAAAAGCCTCAGTGTGCCAACATGAATGTGTTCCCTAGAGATCTTTACTTTTAAGCAACGAGGCCGTCGACTCTTCAGACTGCTAGCAGCATATTTGTAAGCCGTTTGTAAATAGACATACACACCGCCACACTTAGTCCTTACGTATTCGTTGTTTAATGTTCATTTTGCAGTAGTGTGACAGTGCATGTGGTGAAAATACAAAATTAAAAACAATTTTCACCGAGAAAAGCTGGTTTAAGTCCCGAGCATGTGACGTTCAACGTTTGAAAGTATGCTAACCGTGTGTATCTTGATATAGAAATGACACAAAGGAATTTTACGTAATTCCCTCTTAGTGGTGACATGAAGGCCCAGCGTGTAGCTACAACCTTAATATTATTGCGGTCGTTTGAGGGGTGTTCAGACAGATTTCTTGTTTTGCCTTATTACGAGATGGCACTGACAACTATATTCCATTTGCATTATTAGTATGTATTTCGAATAATAATCTCGCTAGAACCTTTGCTGTGCTTAGAAATATACAAGATATTCTGACTATAGCAGCAACTTTATACAAAAAGTAATAACTCATCATTTTATATTTTATAGGAGACTTGATTTATTCAGGTGTCTGAAAAATAAAAATTGTATTTTTAGGGTCATAAAGGAAATTCTATATTGATAACAAATTGGTGAGTAAAATATTAATGCTTAGGTCCGCTAATGTACCATTAGCGGCATTAGCGTTACATTAACAAGCAAAGAGCCCTAATTACCTCGTCAAATAAATACTATTGAATATTATAACGTCGAGCTTATGACTGCAATGTACGAGTATATACAAGGATAATGTATTATAATCCACAGAATAAACTGACATTTTCTTATAAGTAGCAAAGACAAAACACATGGTTACTGTGCAGTAAATCACATTTTTGTCGAAGAAAAGCTCATAAAGTAGATTCAGAAGTAACTTCATCAATAAGAAATAAAGTAGGCAATTCATAAAAGGATGAGTTTTTAATGAAAATTGCTTTTGTTCAGAACTTGTGATGTTAGGACAGGGGAGATAACGATATCCCTAAATTATTAATGTCATCGGTTTCCAATAGCTTTGGTTGTGCAAACAATTTTAATATTGGGTTCTGTGGGAAGGGAAATGTTTAACTCAAATATGTAAACTCACATGATAGGTATTGGATATTATACAGTCTGATTGAGCTTAATTGAATGCAAAGAGTATAAAATTAATGATGTTAATATATATTCTTTTTTTATCATTTTTTATTTATCTATTTTTATAGTTTTGCATGTACAATAAATACTCAATTATTTTTTGCATTCCTTAAGTATTACATAGATGGTATAACAAAGTAAAAGATCAATATGGACCCTATCGGGCACAGCAAAATTAGGAGACAGGAAGAGGGCTAAGTAGCAAGCAATTCAATATTATTATAAATTATTAGATGTGTTGAATTGTGTGCATAATTATGTATATATACAGGTTGGATTTTTTATAGATGGGGCAGTAAGAGCAGGTACATTAACCGTTGTACTCATAACTACAGGAAAACGGTCTTAGGAGACTGTCCTTTTTTTTTCCTTTTTTTTTTTCAGAAATTTTGATCTCTATTCAATGGTTTTGAAAAAAAAATTATTACAATCAGCAAGAAAATGGGCCATTTTATCGATCTTGTTTTTTATAAGGATCAAAAAATTATACTGGACCAACTGAGGTTTGAGTACTAGAAACGTCAGAAATCGCAGAAAACGTTTCCCATACATTTCGTAGGAAATGAGACTCCCAACTTACTTTTTTTGCTATGGATAATATGGGATATATGGCCGCTAAAATAAAACCTTGCCAAAAATGTATCTACAAAAAAACTTCGGAATTCAAACGAAAACACGTTATAATTTTATTTATGTTTTAGCTTGTGATTTCGATTATTCTGAGAAAAATGTCCGTCAATAGTTTACAATGTTTATAAATAGACTAATATGGGAAAAGTTTTTTGCGATTTCTGGCTTTTGTAGTGGCCATTCTACCCATCATAAAAAGGTAAGTTGGAGTCTCATTTCCTACGAAATGTATGGGAAAAGTTTTTTGCGATTTCTGACTTTTATCTAGTACCCAAACCTCAGTCGTTCCGATATCATTTTTTGAACCATATAAGAGACAGAATCAATTGGAATCAACATTTTTTTTTTGTGAAATTGGCCCGTTTTCTTGCTGACTGTATTTTTTTTTGTTTTTTTTTTTTTTCAAAATCTGTAATTGTGGATCAAATTTTCTCAAAAAAATGAGGACAGTCACCTGAAACCGTTTTCCTGTAACTGCAACGGATAAGGTACCTACCCTTACCGCTCCGTCTAAAAATTCCACCCGTTATATATTATTAGGTTTGTATATTAAGTATAGTTTATAAGTTATTTTATTTTATGAATTGCATAAGAATAATGTAGATAAATATTATCAAATTCTTAGAAGTATACCTAATTATTATCATGAATACACGGTTGTTTCTAGATTTTCAGGAACAGAAAAATAAGCGATGACGATAAGCATAATCGAATTTATTTTCTGATTGATAAGAAAAGTTAGCGAATAGTGTAAGCTTACGTTAAAGGCTCGTACAGACTAGTGCGATATCGCGGACGCGACGCGACACTAGTAGCACAATTTCTTTGTCGGTGACTGTCGCGCCCGCGATATCGCGCGAATCTGTACGAGCCTATAATTTATCGACGAATAAAAACTATTTCTTTCATCACAATTGTGTCTGAATTAACATGGTGATGATGGTCTTCGGTCTTGTTTCGTTAAACATGGAACACAATATTTATAACAAGCCAGCAGAAAGCAAGTATTTTTTACTGTTGGCAGCTTAGTTCTGGCTTGAAATAACTTTTCTTACTGGAAAACATTGCAACGGGGAATTACGTTTACCCACCCTGTCAGAAATGCCATCACTGTTTGATAATTTAATATTTTTTTTATTCTTCTCTGCCAGTTGCCACAGACTCCCTCGGGTCGACCATTTTATACATGTACTTACATAGCTAGGTATAATTCCATGCTCTTGGGATCTTTCCTACAGTTTAAAGGCTGTCGCCTGCTATAATGTACACTTGGTAAGAAAGATATTTGGACGTTGAATTTATCTTCCTCGCATTAGACGACGTCGTATCGTATTCAATGTAGCTACTCGTGCATGAAATTACGTAAATGTATTTCTCTTATTTTGGAGATAGATCTCTTACTTGCTGTTTCAGCTATATATTTGACTATAAACCTAAATTCTATGTTCCATGAATTAATTTAATGCTATGAGTTGGGAGAAGCTTTTAAAATATTCCTCTACCTGCGTTACTTAAAGCACGTTCATATAATAAAATGTATAATACTTGCTATACCCAAAGTCTCTAATTCAGATAATTTATGTAAACAAAGTAATGTCAAGAAATGTCACTGTCAAAATGACAGGACAGTGGTGCAAAACATTTAATCATATTCCTTTTTTTGTAAATAGTCATCGCTAAAATTAAAGTGAATTAATTATAAGAACTGTGCAAACAAAATACCGTTGCCAAACAATGTATTGTGCAGTATGTCGGAGACACGGCATATGATCGTCATAATCAGCCCTTTTAGGTACTAGACGTAAGCCTCCCAAATTCGATTTCCACTCGAAACAGTTTACTGCCGTTTTCATCCAAAATGTGGCTAGATATGCTACTTACAATATGAATATATGAATGAGAGTTGTAATATTAGTGTTGTTGAAGATGTAAAACATTTGTAAATGTTTGGATCTCCTGCATTGTTACCAGTATCATAAAATATGTTATACCAGAAAATCTCCTTTTTTTAATAACTTTGTTTAAAACCGGAAATTTATAAAAATAATTACGGCATGATTAATTGTTAATTATTATTTCTTAAAATCAGTACTTAAAAGAAAATGTAACCCCTTTTTTCACCATTTTATGTGAATTACCATTACGAAGATATTTTTTTTATATGTTATCCCCTTTGTTTACATAAATTATCTGAATTTGAGACTTTGGGTATAGATAAGTTTTAATCCCCAATAATTTACTTATTTTGAAAAGTTATAGCGGTATTATTTCGACCCGCCTCCGTGGTTAGCACGCAAACTCTTTGTACTTTTTCATGAATATTAATTATTTTATAAGGGATGGCAGATGTCCGATATTTACCCTAGAGATCGGAACTTATTTGAATATCTTGTCGGGGTATAAAATAAAAAGGGTTTCGTCGGAGTACAAAACGTCCAACGGAGGTCGCAAGATCATAAGTATCTACTTGCGCGTAACTAAGATTTGCATCTTGACACATTTAACCTCGGGCCTTGGATATACAATAATTGGTTAAAGCCGCTTTATTTTGAGGTAAAAAAATGTTATGTGTACGAACCCAAACAATGTATGTGTGTATGAAATACTACACGGCTTGTTTTTGCGAACCTTAGCTTAAGGAAAATGGATTTTGTTTTGCTCACAGCTAACAGGATTTGAAAAAACATGTATAAGGTTGGTAAACTTACTGGTAATTAGTCTCGAGGGGGATATTGCCGATGGCGACGTTGTCGTGCCCGCTGGCGGTGCTCCTCACCCAGTAATAGGTGAGTGACTCTCCTGCGAGGGGCTCGAGAGCGAAGCGACACTGCATGGTGACATCGTCACCTTCCCGCGCGTCATGCTGCTCGTCGTCACCGCGCACCGTGCACCACACTGGAACAAAACAGGAATATCAGGACGGTAACCAATCAGTTCACATTTAAAGTGAAAGCTCGAGAACACATACACAAGAGGTTGGCAGATTCGTCTCAGAATTAAGTTTTTGTAGGTTTTCTTGTTTAACTCTCATAACTTTTTATTTTTAGTTGTATGTATGTATATATGTATTTATTCTTATATCTTAGCTATAAATATCTTCTAAATTGTTTTTCTGTTATTGCACCTACTGTGTATTATCTCTGCATCACCCTAAGGTAGACTGGTAGAAAATGCCCAAGGCATTAAGTCCGCCTTTGTACAGTTTTTACTTGTGCATAAAGTTTTAATTAATAAATAAAACACACAAATATGAATAATAATCGAACACAATCTCATGACAAAGTGTGAAAGCCTTCTGTGTACTCGCACGCAAACATCGCAGACGCACTACAGTAGCGTGGGAGCCCCACCAGAATCCTGAACGCGTTATTATACTGTATTCGAAGAGCGTTGATGGCCCGCTGCGTGTAGTTGACCCACAGATTGCAGGTGTAGAGAGTTTGGCAGAATACACTCACCATCACATAATCCAATCACACCATCATCTCATCATAATAATATAATCAAGTTCCAGGGGTAGCACTTGGCTTCGGCCCGTACTATCCCATAAATCCGGCGCAACGTCGAGATACGTAAAAGTATAATAAATAGATAATAATAATAATAAATTCGTTTATTTGCAAACAAGAGTCACTGTTACATAAAAAAGCTCTGCCTCCTGAACTAGGTAGTTAGCCTGTATCTCAGGGGACAGAATAATAATAATAATAATATATGAATAATATGAATATCATTATCATCATCATCACATTTATCCTAATACAGGGTCATTGGTAAAACACTAACCACCTCTCTGGACTATACAGGATGTTAAAGAAATTGCGTGCCATAGCTTCAGGGTGAGTTCAGTATCGATAAAGGAAACCGTAAAAAAATACCTTTAAAAAAGTAGTTTAAAAAAAAAAACGAAAATTATCATAAGATGAACCTAATGTAGTAGCTACTAATTAAATAGCAATCGTTTAGAATTGATTAAAAAATTGCTTAAAATAAGTGTTTTGTTTAGATGCTAATTAATAATTTCCTAGAGTTACGTAAGACAATATGACAACGCGTTCGATACTAGGTAAGTAATTAAGCATTTAAAGAAATAAAATAATTTTAATTCTACAGGATTGCTATTTTAAGTCAGTAGGTACTAAATTAGGTTGATCTTGCAATTTTTTTATTTTGTATTAAATTTATATTTTATTTTTCCTGGGTACCTTTATCGATACTGAACCTACCCCTAAGCTATGGCATGCAATTTCTTTAACAGCCTGTATTACGAACATCATAAACAACAACTTTTTGACGTGACAACGTCTAATAAATCGATGAACGCCGGCTGCATGCACGAAAAACGATGACTCAAAGTCCCGTTACGCTCATTGTCCCGTTACACTCATTGTCCCGTTACGCTCATTGTCCCGTTACGCTCATTTTCCCGTTAAGCTCATTGTCCCGTCCGTAAACCAACTTTACAGACAACCAATTTTTTTTTTTGACGTGACCACGTCTAATAAATCGATGAACGCCGGCTGCATGCACGAAAAAGGATGACTCATTGTCCCGTTACGCCCATTGTCCCGTTACGCTCATTGTCCAGTTATGCTCATTGTACGCTTGCGCCGCATCAATGTTTTAATATGACGTTGTCACGTTAAACTATCGTCCGTAAACCAACTTTACAGACAACCAATTTTTTTTTTTTTTTTTTCTATAACTTTTAATAATTCATCAGTGTTTAATTTATCATATTTTCATTGAAAACGAAAAATATTTGAATTCAACTCTCTAAATGTTACGAAATCTATGGGTAGCAAAACAAACAGCCGTGTCTAGTGCAAAAGGAAGGGGCGACAGTGCACGGGAGGCGTAGGTAAGTACAACAAAAAAAAAAGTTTTTTAAGAGTAACGCCGGAAAATACGATCTAGAGGAATGTGGCCGTTTTTATTTAGATCGTATTTTGTTGCTTCGTGTCTCATTATGAAACTTTAAAAAAGGTATTAGAAAATTCTAGACACACTTCCCGATATAGTTAGTTGAGGCGTTTTTCATAATTCCTTCTCAGTCACGAGATAATGTTTTTAAAGGAGTGTCGCTAGTGGACCGGCGTTAATCCTCTTAATGTGTTAGATAAAACCACAATATCTTGAAAGTTTGTTTTTGGTAAATGTATGTTTTGTAAAAAATCATAGAACAAACGTTGTTGTATATGATGTTAGGTAAAACATAGAATTGTAGACACACAAAATCAATCGTAAGTAATTGCTTGAATGTAGGAGCCTCTAGCAGCGTCTGAGCTCGTCTACCTTTCTTTTAAGTTTTAAAAAGTTGGCAATCTTGTCTCCACTTTTAAATTTACTGTTCGTCAGTCCGGAAAGATAGCATGTAGTCTCGGGTAACTTTTCATATGAGAAAATTTAAAATGTTTTAAGATTAACGCGGCGCATGGTGGGTAGTAAACTAGTAAGATACTTATACCTTGTTCCAAAAGTATCTAATGAAACTGTAAACAAATGGATTGCGTACAAACAGGGGGCCAAGTCTACTAATGTACAAACGTTGCAATGGTCTCTTCATTGTGAGTTTTTGACAGATTTGCCATACAAACACTGTCAAATACTCACAATGGCGAGACCATTCTAACACTATTGTAATAGCAGACTTGTGGCCTAGAAAGCGTACCTGTGGATGCCAATTTATAGTACCACTTACAAATTGAGTGCTTTTTGATTTGAGTATTGGAATACGTAAACCCGAAATTCAAATTTTAAATCACCTTAAAGAGGACCTTTTTAATTCGACAATTGAGGTTAATTTGAGCAGAGAACTTTTTCGAACATATCGTCGCCTTGGAGGGCAATGGAGCTAAACCACAATTTTTGGGAAATGGAATTAAGTGCATTAACGTATTGAGAAAGAGCCATCCATACTAATATTATAAATGTTAAAGTAACTCTGTCTGTCTGTATGTTACGTTTTCACGCCTAAACCGCTGAACTGATTGTCATGAAATTTAGCAGGAATATAGCCTAGGATTTGGAGAAGGACATAGGCTCCTTTTTTACGCGATAAACGACATCCACGCGGGCGTAGCCGCTGGCAAAAGCTAGTATTTATATATAAATCCAACAAATGTAAACAGGTTTTTCAGAGTCAAAAATTCTAAGTCGCTTCAGTTCATTTTAATAACAAGTCAAAGAAAGTTTCATTCAGTTGTAAGAGCTCATAGAACATAGAACTCTTGACCACCAAAATTATGACATCATAATATTGTGTTATGACACTTATGACACTGAATTATGCTAAAATAACTGTTCTTACGCGCATCATTTATTTTTTAAACGTCTTTAACTCAGACGTGTAGTTCTGTGGAGTAGCTCCATTATTACCTTCCAAGGCGACGTTATGAAGCAATGGATAAGTAATATCCTATAAAATCACCTTTCTTGTTTAGTCGCATAAAACTAGTCCAAAAAAGCTTTACACGCCATCTACGGTACAAATCTGATAGCTATCTTCTGGACGCTGATTACTTGCAAAAGCTAAGTCACTTCAAAATGATAACTTTAAAACAGCGAAAGCATACTAACGACTGATTTTGCTTCACAAAATCATTAATGGATCTATACAAGTTTCACAGCTTCTCGTCGAAATAAATATATCTGTTCCTCGCCATAGTTCACCCAGATCTGAATGCATCCTAGATGTGTTCACTCCATGCTCAACAAGAACTAACCTCGGAAATTCGGCACCAATGAGCAGGTTGATGGGGACGTATACCAATGAACTCCATACACGTTCCAATAGCATTGATATCTATGCCAACAAGCTATCGCAATTTCTCAAACAATTTTTACCGACCCACAGTGGCCACAATTAATATCTACCTTATTAATATTATTACTTATATATATTACTACTTACTTAAAAATTATTTGTTGTTGACTGTTATTCTTTAATGCAACAAAATAGATTTAGTTATTTCTTTGATTTTTTTTAAATTTTAAATTTTGTTTCATTTAGTTTGGTTTCGTTTAGGCTATATTATGCACTCTATGTAATATTATAAAACTTGAAATATATAATTGTGCTGTGCACACCAGTAACGCCTGTATGTGGCAAATTCACTTTAGATATTGCTACAGTACCCCAAAAATGTATAAGAGAACTAGCTTTAGCCCGCGGCTCCGCCCGCGTGGATGTCGGTTATCGCGTAAATAAGTAGCCTATGTCCTTCTCCATATCCCAGGCTATATCTCTGCCAAATTTCATGATGATCGGTTCAGCGGTTAAGGTGTGAAAACGTAACATACAGACAGACAGACAGAGTTACTTTCACATTTATAATATTAGTATGGAAGTATGGATAAGTTGTTAGAGTGCATTATTGAATAAATAAAATCATTCAGATTGTGATTGATACTATTAGGGTGCTGAACAGAGTTTGACACTTTCATCAGAAACTTTTACTACTTTATTTTGACTGACACAGACTGTACTAGACTACACCTAGGTAACTACGTCTTCTGTTATCTAATTCCAGACAAAAGCCAAGCTTGATTTCCTATTACTCAATGCATTGAAATTCGCTGGCTGCCGGCTTTTCGTATCTAAACAAAGAACAAACTAATCATGAAACTATCACTTCAACAATCGATTCAGCGGGTTTTGCTGTTTTGCTGTGATAGTATAAAATGTACTAAGAATATATTACTTATATGAATCAACAAATTGAGGTCACGAAATTTACACATAAATATAATATACTGTGTACGCCAAGAGAATGTTATCTTCTCGGTGCATAATATTTCCAGGAAAACAGCAGAAACTTTTGTCTCTACCTACCCATCCGGAAAGATCCTTGACATAGGTATCTCATCTTATAAGTATTTCTCATCGCAGCAGATGCTTTGTCTTATTTTTTCATTTATTGACAAAACAAAACAGTACCTAACTGGTATTTGCATTCTAAAATCAAAACCTTTTTTCAAAAGGAAATACCAACGGGAAGAAAAGTACTGGGATGGCTTTGTTGTTAGTGTTGCCGATGGCAAAAAAAAGGGTCAGATAATATTGTAGAAAATTGAATTTGGAACACTTTCTTTTATTAAAATACGAGTAACATTCACTCGTTTTTACTTTTTTATTTCAAGTTCCGTGGTCAATTGAACTGACAAGACGTTTTCCATACGCAGGTGCTATGTGGACTTGTAGGTATACATATTATAATGCCTTAATTATTATTATCCTACCTACGTAGATCTCCCGTGTATTAATAATTCAGTAAACCAATTATGTTGTGTCTCTAGCGGTGAACATTTAACAAACACAGCAAATTCAAGAAACGTTCCCTGAATACCACATTCAACTTTAATAGAGAGGGAAAACAGTTTTGAGTACATAGAAATGTACTACGGAGGTCTCGGACATTGGACCACCGTAAGTGTTCGTCCACACTGCCGGCCTAGCGCGGTTGCGACGACGGGCGCGAAATATCAAACATATGAAACCGCCGCTTGCGTCCATAGTGTAGTGACTAAGGCGGGCGCCTAGCGCGACGGGCTCGAGCGAGATAGCGCGCGTAGTTATCAAACGTTCTTATCCGCGCGTTATGGCCACACTACGGGCCTAGTCCGCAAGCGACCTAATGCGCGGTTGGCGGGGGTATCAAACCAGTTCGGTCTTATCGCGCGGCGTACAAGCGTAAGTTTTTTTTTTTTTTTTTTTTTGTAAAATGGAGATAAATACTGAAGTGTTTATAATTGTGGTTCAATCTAAACCAGCTATATGACAAAGTAAACATCCTCACCACAGTAATCGCATAATAATAAGAAAATTATGGAGCGAAACCAAAGAACAATTTCCTGATCGGACTATCTTATAAAAATACCAAATCCTCGTCCATAGTTTGCAACCCCTGAAATACGTCGAACCACTACAAGAGCTCGCGCGCCACTGTGGCCACCGAAAGCCTCGCCACGCCCGCCACAGGCCCCAGTCATCGCGCGTTCAGTGTGGACGCACACTAAGGACTATTCCTGCTTGCAGCGCTCGGCCGTTATAGTAACGCTTACCTACGCTCATCAACCAATAGCATCCCAGCATCAGATTTTTTCTGAGCCCCTTGTTTTAGTAAATGAAAAATAAAACCGCGTAAAAACTAGCCGATATGGTCAGACATCTGAACCAGACTTTGAATATACATTTCCTTAACACATTTCATTGTAAATCTAAAATTAAAGAATATCTTTTAACTCTTGACTACAGTGAAACAGAAGACCTATTAAAATCAGAATATATACACGCTCGCCCTCACACACCCCCCTCCCCACACACACACCCCACACGCACTCACCTCACCTTTTTCATAGAATTAAGCACATAATTGCTACCTAAAAAAATTAAAATAAGTACTACTTACTTAATTGTAATGTTTGTATAATGGACGGATGGATGGCCCCTGTAACACAGGTCCCACCTAGCATGGGGCTCATTGATCAAATCTCTGTACACTTGTAAATTCCACGTTGTAAATGCTGCGCATACTAATTGTACTGTACTTTGCTTTTTGGAAATAAAGTTATTATTATTTCATCTGTGATCATTTGTTTTTTTTTTTTTATTTGTCGTCGCAAAAAGGGGTGGTAAACAGATGTGGTCATCGTGTGCACGGGATTTTATTTTCAAAGTGGTTAGATTTCCGTGGCCACGATGGTACCTCAACTTTGTTCAGTCACATTTAACTAGACAAAGTTATTATAACTATCGAGAAAAACTTTACGTATCACAACTCAACTGATTGTTACGATTTTTCAATGAGATAACTTCTAGAAAATATATTATTATACTGGAAAAGTTGTTAGTCAGAGAAAAACTAAAAAGTATTGAGGCACAAAATGAGGGGTTTATTCATAAACGTTGCTTAAAGTTAAGTGACGTTCAAACGTCAAAAATGTATGGTTAAACAGTCGCTAATCATTACTTAACTTTAAACAACGTTTATAAATAAACCCCTGAGACAACAGCTTTGTAAAATTTTAACTAGTTCAATCATTTAGACTTACTTAAACTAATAATTGGTTCAATAGTATCTATAAAAATAGAACACGATGAATAAAGGCTTCTACAAACAGGCGCGACACAAAGAGCCCGCTCGTCGTGTGGGTCGCGGAGTATTTGTGTCGCGTCGCGTGACGCGCCTGTTTTTGAAACTCTAAGTTAAAAAAAATACATGATACAAAGTAAGTTTCAACAGGTACTTGTGATGTAAGCTAAAAGTAAAAATAGGTCAACTTATTGACATTGATCGATTTACTATCAAAAACTTTTGTCTGCCCCAGAGGTTTTCATTTTATAGATTTGTTTGACTATCACGAATTATTTCGCCACGTTTTTGTCTAATACTACGCGTGATGTTATTCATCTCGTGCTGATTCTATTGAAAACGAGTTCTCGGAATTACATTCTAATCTATGATTCTGAGTATGAATGGACTAAATGTCAGAGGTATAGCTACTTTGGCATTGTTTCCACGTGGTAGATTTTGAGGAATATTATTTACGGTTTACTTATCCAACCCTAAAATGTTCTATACCAGATCATTCCTGTCCCCTTTTTGTAAGTTTCGCCATAAAATACACGAACATATTTCGAAAATGACAATGACTTAACGTATTTTTTCTCACACTGGTTTCTCTTTTTCTATCACCACAACAGGATTAGTGCTATCTCCCTCGTTCTTGTTAGAAGACATCGAGTTGTCGTCTCTTTCACTCGTACATCTAAACGGTTTTAGTTAGGGTTGTCTAAATTAAATTTCACATTTCCACGTCTTAAATAAAGTCGATGACTGATGGTTTTAACTTGATAAGTGGACGCTAACTTCTATGTAAACAAATTGCTTTCGTAGGTACTTTTACATAGAGTAGTACGTAATTACTATAATGAAAAAAGTGACGCCAGAGAAAGTCCTTGTATGTAATAAAAAGAGAAACTTGTGACTTATTGGTTATGTATGAATCATATTTTCCTCATATATTCATGGAAGAGATTAACAAAGTATTTTGTAGTGGGTATTTTGGCATCCTTAGGCTGACACCCATTCGTAGAAGCAGCAACGGCATCGGCGCGGGCGCAGCTCAGCTCAGCGGCGGTCAATGACACGAGGTCGCGTGCGCCCGCGCCGCTGCCTGCTACCGGAGCTTCGAACCGGGGCCACTAGACCCTAACACGCGCTCGGCACCACCCACATTATCACCTTCATGTTACTATAACGTAAACGTTAACTTATTATTAACATAGTTTAGTCGAACCTCAGTAAACATTAAACGGGCCCCGTCAGTTGGGACTGGTCATCTCATCTGCCACCGCTTTTTAATGTTTTTTTTTTATTGCAGACGCTTCTAACGTGCACGTCTTTCTACATTATTCTCACATGTATAATTTCAACATGAATGATGTAACCAATATTTTGTTTTAAAAGAGTATCCGTGGAGTAGGTATGTATAAAGTAAATAAGACCGCAAGTCTTATTTTAGTCTTATTATATTTACTTATATAGTATTAGCCTTTGCCCGCGGCTTCGCCCGCGTGAATGTCGGAAATTCTCCCACGGAAATATACTACCGAGATAAAAAGTATAAGTATGTTCCGACTACCTAAAGACAACAAAATGGATATAGTATGTTATCCATAAGAGATAGACATTATGCCATCGCGGACTTTTCTGTAGACCTATAATTATAAGATACACAATTCCATTATACATTATTTTGTTATATCTCAAAGGGTTTAGACAGCGTTCGTTGAAAGCTCCCAGACGGCTTATTTTTTCCGACACTAACAAATATCGTTAATGTACACAAAAATGTATACAAAAACTTAACAAATTATATACTAAAACCTTCCTCGAGAACCACGCTATCCATTGATGAAAACAGCATGAAAATCGGTGCAGTAGTTTTGAGTTTATCGCGATCAGACAAACAGACAGACAGACGCGGTGGAGGACTTTGTTTTATAATAATGTAGTGAAGGCGATAAAAGCCAACCCGCACTGGGCCTGCGTAGTAGATAGATTACAGGCCTTCTCTCACAGTGAGGAGGCCTATGTCCCAGCAATGGGAACATTATACGCTGATCATGCTATGCTAAAAGCCTAATGGCCTTCCCCTCAAATACAATAAAATATAATTTTCTGTGCGTTACATAGGCATCATTATTAGATTCGGGTATATAAATGAACGAGAATATAAAATCCAAACAAAAGCCTAATGGCAATAACAAAATACATAGTCTGTGTTAGCTTAACGGCTAACACATGTATATTAGTCGTGTTACAAGCAAATGGGATTTACGAAAGAAAATATACAATGTTGTTTATCCTTACTCAAAGCAACAAGTTGGTAATAAGGTAATTATAATAATAATATGGTGTATAATGTTGTATATGTATAGGTGTTGTGCGAAGAAATTAACGCTGACTCCATAGCTTTTAACACAGCAACGATTGACGCAACAGCAATAATTTTTACGAGATTCCCTTATTCTTTGGCCATTCAGTATTTACTTTACTTACTTAACTAAATTAAGGTCCAAAGAAACTTTCCTAGGATAACTTTTCGAGTTATGCTGATCAGTTCTATCAGTGTTATCAAAATCAGATTTGAGCTGTAGTGAAAGATAGTACCTAATTATAATACAACTGATATTTAAATAGTTTGTACCTACGTTTGTTGGTTGGGAAAAGGCTAGACAATGATGACAGTATTTTTTTTTTTTTTACTTATTAGTCAATCACGCTTTAACGGATAAACGAAACTGGATGAAACGTAGCTTACATGTAGACTTGTGGTAAATGTTACAACAAAATACCTTCTGATTAATATAATAAAATTAAAGAAAATTTAAAATTCATATTAAAAGCACACATCCATACTAATATTATAAATGTGAAAGTAACTCTGTATGTCTATCTGTCTGTCTGTCTGTCTGTATGTTACGTTTTCACGCCTAAACCGCTGAACCGATCGTCATGAAATTTGGCAGAGATATAGTCGGGGATATGGAGAAGGACATAGGCTTCTTTTTTACGCGATATCCGATATCTACGCGGGCGGAGCCGCGGGAAAAAAGCTAGTCAAATATAATCCTCTAATTTGTAATATACTTGTTTGTATCAAACATAATACAATTAGAGGGTTATATCCAAGATAAGAATGTTTGGTAAATTGGAGCAACATAGGACAATTTATAGTAAAATCATACTGGTTGCTAATTTAATTGTATAATTTTTATGATATTCATTTTATTTTCTGAGATTAACTCACACACTGACTTATTATTTGTTAAAATTTCAGGAAAATCATCAACTTTTATAATGTTTGTAAATATTGTGAGCACCATGTATCTATCACATAATTCATTTGTCTGTCATTGCTTCACATTTCATTATGTTTACTTATTGTGGTATACTAATATTCTTCTATTATTCTTCTATTGTCTGTCATTGCTTCACATTTCATTATGTTTACTTATTGTGGTATACTAATATTCTTCTATTAGGTACATCAATTATTATTCATTATGTAGTATACAAAATATTGTTAACATTTTAAAAGAGTATTATGGAGCTTCTTGCCCATTCTTCTCCATAAGTAACTACCTTTTGGAAGGGGCAACAATTTTTTTTTTAATTTTTACTTTCAAGTGCCTTTTATATGCCCATTTCGAATAAATTATTTGACTTTGACTATGACCTCAATTATTATTTAGGATACTTTTATCGGGGTATGTACATAGGTCAAGTAGTTTTCCTAGAATGCAAGTCAAACCGCGACCACAACTATTTATTCATAAGTATTCCATAAGTGGTTTAGCTGGTTTCATACAAAGAGAATGTTCACCTATTAATGTTTTCTGAAAAATCTTGGCTTCCTACTTGACCCTTTTCTTAATTAAGTTTTCATTAAGTCCAGGCCTAGTTTTAATTCACTTGCCACCGCCAAGAAGCCGGTATTAATACATGACTTATTTTATCAGAACCCTTCAGTTCCCGAGAGAAAATAAATAAGTAATAACGAGCTTTATTTATTTCGATTTCATTGCTCGATTCCTTTGTTTGACAACGGTGCGTTTTGCTTACCAATGGCAGACACTTAATAAATGGTCTTTTCAAGTCTGTTAAAGTAAATTAACCTTTGATTTTACGAAAGTTCAACAAATACCGCTTGTAGAGATAGAGAAATCAGACAAATATAGCAATAAAGGCTCGTACAGACTCGCGCGATATTGCGGCTGCGACAGGCACCGACAAAGAAATTGTGCTAGTGTCGCGTCGCGCCCGCGATATCGCACTAGTCTGTACGAGCCTTAAACCGCAAATAAACGTTTTTTCTTTCTATTTTTTTTTTTTAATAATTTTAGTTATTTTTGGCATTATTTGAAAGAAATTGTTACTTTTCATTATTTACCTGTGTGTCCTTAGATAGTTTCGTCGAACCCAGTTACCGTTATTATAGCACACATGTTTCTAACATAATATTTACATAGAATATACCAACTAAATTACAAAAACTACCGTGTTAGCGAATAACCTCCATTTCGTCAAAGAAATTATTCACAGCAATTCTTTCCACTATTGAACAATCTATGATGTATGGAAACAAATCGTGAAATAATTACACACATTACACAACTATTTTTATTGCAACCGTTATTTATATAATTAATAGCTCTTACATGTGAAAATGACCCACTGTACTTAACAATATTTTCTCACACTAAGTTTCTTTTTTTTTTATGTAGAAAAAAATATCAATTTCCGTTCGAAACGTGAAATTGGGACCTCTTGAACAATTTTCTAATTAAACAAAATGTCAATGAGTAAAAATAACAACATTTTGGCAGGCTAATACCATCTTTATGAGAATCGAAATAATGATCAAGTTTCGTTGACGTATAAAATTAGGTAGTGAGTAATTTAGACATGATTAATGTTATGATTGGTAGGTATAATTATTTTCACCCCAATTAAAGGTCTCGTTTAAGTGTTGGTTGAAGATAGAGCCCCGAAACCCGGCTCTGGCGGGCCCTTTCCGCCCTCCGCTCTGACGACCCGCTATTTAATTTGTACGCACCTTCGTCAGTGACGTACGGTTCCGAAATATAACAATTTTCCTTCATCCTTGTTACGTGTAATAAAATTCAGCGTCAGACTACATTTTCCCGTAATATAGGAATGTCTATATTTATTATTGAGCTTTTCATGTCGTATGTGTGCGAAAAGTATCATCCAAATCAAACCTGATAAATAGTAATACATATATTTTTCCGTTTATTAATCATAAATCTTTTTACAACAATTTGTTGAACGTTTAAACATACCACACAAACCATCGCAGGTTAACACAGGTATGGCCAGATACGGCAATTCAGTGCCACTAAATATTAACTATCAATTAATGAACAAATAGGTAGGTAGGTAGGTACTTACGGTGGCCAGCACACCAGGTTATACGAAACCGTCAAATCTCTCCAAACGATTCCAAACCTTAAAATGTTGGTGGTTAAGTTCAAAATCGAATAAGAAAACCCGACAGTCTGTGGTAACCTGATGTGATGACGACCGTACATTTTTATTTTTTTATTTTATTTATTGACACTTTCTAGATCGCACTGCAATCTAGAAAGTATATTTTTAATACCTTTGAGCAGTTCTTCGTCGTTGCGAATTTTCATTTTCAGGTAAATCATTCATAAACGATGGTACAGTATTACCTAACTCTTCTTCTCAGAGTAGTCAGATACGAAATGCCGACCTCATCTAGTTTTAAAATATGATTGACGTGTAAAAGTGTTTGTAAAAACCTACTTACAGAAATAAAATCATTTATCATTTAACTAATATTACAAATTATGCTGACATTTCCTAGAAATTGTAGATCCAATATCCATGATTCGGTTTAATGAGTTATTTGCACGGATAATTAATATCGAAACAATCTAAAATTCTAGTTCAATATCGGAATCGAGAATTTGATACCCTATTCTATTTATGGGAATTTGAAAATGGAGGATACATATATCGACCGTATCTACAAAATACGTTACTGATTTAGTTTCCATAGATCTAGAATTCTAGATGATACTATTTAAAACTGTAATCAAATATCAACATAATATCCTAGTTATTTTACTGTCCTAGAGAACTTGAGTATTCCATACTTAAACTCCCATACTTTTACATGACTTTTTCATTTACATTTACCCCATAGAGAATGGAAAGTGTGACTTTCTTTTGAGAATTAACATTTTCTTAACACGACAAACACCGATAGGTCCGATAGTCACAAGTTCTATCGAACTTCAAATAATATTTGCTTTCGCTTTTCCGCAAATTGGACCCGAAAATACGTCAAAAGTTTTAAAAGACAGTGTGTGTACACAGAATTATAAAGGTTATCAGGTTTTTCAGTATTTTTTTTTTTTTTTTCGCATCTTCGACCATTCATAAGACTGTTTTGTTACGAGTGTGCACCGTCATTGTTTTCTTAGAGCGATAGTCTGTATAATAGACAAGTCTGTCCACAGCCTCAGCCTTGGGGGCAAATGTCCTGTCGCCGATGTATTTAACCTTTTGTGCCAAGACCGTCACGCAGACTTTGCTTTGGAGAGGCATAATGCAAAATTGCAACAGCTATAAATATTAATAGCCGTTGCCCTATTACAAACTCAACTAATGATAGACATAAATATACATTGAGAACATAATATAGGGTCATGTTATTGCATATACATGCTGCGCCCAAATAGAATCAGAATTAACGTCATTTACTACATAGATTAGACTAAATAACTCTCAAATAACAGTCTAGTCATAGTAATTATTATTAGGTGGTATTTGTTAAAATATCTATTAGTTTATTTTATTTGTATATGTGTATTAGTATCAATAAAACTATATAAATTCTCGTAATCAAGAAGTTAGTATTTTAGACATTATTTATGTACCCTATCACCGTTTTTATATTTAACCCAAAGGTTGACTGGTAGAGAATGCCTTGTGGCATTAAGTCCGCCTATGTACCACTATTGTACATGAAGTTTAAATAAATAAATATAAATAAATTTATAAAATGACACTAATTCTGATGAATATTTTATAAATTGGGTACTTAAACATATGTACGCAGCACAGTTTCCTTACGGTGTATAAACTGGGCCATAAAAAATCGTGTCTGTCAAACTGTCAACAAGCTTCCATAGTAATCCATATTACAAAAGCCTCCACGAATCTAGGAAACTTGGACATTAATGTGGGATAGGCTAAAAGTTGTAACATGTGTGTGATGTCCTTGCTCAGTCGAGTTGAAAACTAGCGTCTGGTATTTGTCTGGCATTTTCGCTGAAGTGGGCCTTTTTGACGCAGCTGTAAGGCACACTATCCTGCTAATTTCTTTCATCGCACTTTACTTATATTTTATTGATAAATGATAAATGATTTTATTTCTGTAAGTAGGTTTTTACAAACACTTTTACACGTCAATCCTATTTTAAAACTAGATGAGGTCGGCGTTTCGTATCTGACTACTCTGAGAAGAAAGGTCGAAACAAACTCAGAGGTCAGAGTCTCTTTTAAAGTCCAGACTTAATCTTGGTCAAATCGTGTGACGACCATGTAGATTGTTGTCTGAAATGGTCTTTTGAAGAAAGAACCACACAGATTGAGTGGACCTGTCCATTCAGTGCACGCATGTGTCAGTAATCGTGCAGCTCAACTCAGAACATAAGTAGTACACATAGTCTTCACATTCACAACAATTAAAATAATAACATTATACTTCACAAGTAAATATTCATATCAATGTGTATAAAGAAATCACAATAAAAAAAGTTTCAATATGTAAAATTTGCATATTGGATTTGGATATATTTACATATTGGTGCCGATTCCTTTGTTCACAAACTAAACTAAATTTAAGTTCAGTGCATCTTTTTCTTTCTATTTAATTAAGAGCCATTTTACGTTTTCGCGCGAATATCTAAGATTTTAGTCGCCTAATTTACCATCTTAGTTAATTCTCTGGTATTGGTGAATATATGTAATTAATAGATGATTCTTTCGTATTGACACTTCATGTAACACATTTACAAAAACTTATTTGTGTACTTTGTAGTTATTAATCTCCCAGAACTAGTTTACTGAAAAATCAGCGCAGAGGCAATTTCAGACTCCTATTTCTATAATTAATATTTATAAATTTGACTGAAAAAAATACACAAAGCATCAGACATATAGTTTTGTCGACAAATGACGTACTAGAATTTCGATTATTAATAAAATTAATAGGTAAAAAAAATAAAGACTTAGGACAATTTTTACGATTTATTCGCAATTATATTGCGATTTTTTTGTTTGAATAAAGCGTAATTACATTTTAAAAATCATCTCAAAATGAACTATGTTCTTTAACAAATCGAATTCTCAAGTTTGATTAAAATCCCTTCATTTAATTAGCCACAATATCCTTTTTTTAAACACTCTAAAAAAGAATAAATTGCGATGCACAAGTGGGCACCGTTTAGTACAGCGCGAGCGCCCATCGAGGAAGGACCTGTGCTACTTTTTCCCGCATCTCAATTGTCGAGTGCTCATATCGTAACCGTGATATTATACTACGACCACAACATTTTGATGCTTCCCAAATTGACTCGTTTTTACGAAGATTGCGTATTGCCGGAAATTATAGACCCTAGAAAAGCAAGATCAATGCCTTTACGACAAATATTTATTTAACGTAAGTGATAGTCATTATTACTTGACATTATTGTCAAATAATAATGACCAACACTTATATTTTGTACGATGTGATTGTTTTCCTGTTCATTTTTATTATATACTTTCAAAACATATATTTGTATTTTTTTATTAGTCTAGAAAGCTTTAGTAGACTGAATAAATAAAATAACTTTTTTAATAAATCTCTAAATACCGCATTATTATTATAATGGCTCAAGATTATTTAGTCCGTCTCGACACTCGCGTTACACTGCTTAAATTGTGTATGTGTGGATAGTTACGCTCACATACACAGCGCTGCCGTCTTTTACCTAAACTCGAGCGTTAAAATTTTGTGAAATGGCTCTTAAGAAAAGGACAGAAGTTAAATTTTTGTTTAGTCGTGTCAAATTAATCAGCGCTTGACGTAAATTGACGTAATTTTAGTCAGCAAGTTTTTAATCACGTCTAAACTTATATGGAGTAGTGACAGGCGCTGATTAATTTGACAGGACTAAACTAAAATTTAACTTCTGTCCTTTTCTTAATTAAATAGAAAGAAAAAGATGCACTGAACTTAAATTTAGTTTAGTTTGTGAACAAGGGAATCGGCACCAATGTGTAATGTGTGCCTTTTAGTCTGTGCAAAATAAATGTATTTTCTTTCTTTCTTTGCTGGAAAGATGTCACAGCTTTATACACGAGGTAGACTGCTCTATGAGAACATAGAGGCTCCTCGTGAAATTAACCCCTCATAGAAGGTCGTAGATCTCAACCTAATTTCACTGCTTTTCATTTCATGAATCGCTTTCTTGTTTTATCTACCAGTAAAAGATAGTTCAACTCAAGTTTGTGCGCAACAGAATTCCTGGCTCATTCCTATTATAATTGCTATGGTTCTTTGTTATGGCTACCGATTCATATCATATTAAGTTTTATAATGGCGTTATACGTTAAGCTCGTAATAAAGCTCTTGTTGTAATTTGCCTAGCCTTTGTTAACTCCACGACTCAAGCGTTGTGCGCCTGTTATTAATAATTTTATTGAAACTTATTTTTAACGTTCTAGGTACGTAAGTACTATTGTGGTCACGGTCTAACTAATTTCAAAACAAAATCCCGTGCACCCGATGACCACATCTGTTTACCGCGCCTTTTTGCGCCAGCCGACAAAAAAAAACTAAATTTACAGGATCTGTTACAATGATCACAGATTTCTGAACACCTCGGCTGGTTTTTTTACGGTCTTTTTTAGGGTTTCGTACCCAAAGGGTAAAACCCTATTACTAAGACTCCGCTGTCCATCTGTCTGTCTGTCCGTCTGTGACCAGGCTGTATCTCATGAACCATGATAGTTGGACAGTTGAAATTTTCACAGATGATGTATTTCTGTGGCCGCTATAACAACAAATACAAAAAAAAACAGAATAAAATAAATATTTGAGAGGGCTCCCATACAAAAAACGTGATTTTTTTGCTCGTTTTTGCTCGATATTGATAACGGCAACAGGTAGACGCTTGAAATATTCACAGAATATTTAGTTATATATTCACTTTAAAATTAAATAATTAAATAAAACAACGGTGTGTTTTTTGGTGGTGGTGGTTTTGGTGGTATTTGGTGGTTTCGTGGGGGTGGTGGTTTTTCGTGGAAGGTTACGCGACAACACGCAGCGCAACACGAGACGCCGTCATCACTTCGTGTACAATAATGTTATTACAATAAAATATGTATGTTTAGGTCATTGATATATAAAAAACCGTAGGGTTTTTTAGTATATCAATGGTTTAGGTTAAGGTATTTATCTATGGGCCTGCATCGCCTGCAATAAATAGGTTATAATTACTATTAAAATCTGATGCTGCGATGCTATTGGTTGATGAGCGTAGGTAAGCGTTACTATAGCGACAAAGCGCTTCAAGCAGGAATAGCCCTTACGGTGGGTCGATTTCAATAATGAGATCTGTTACTTTATGAAATGTCACGATTATGTCGTCCAAAACAAATACCATTAGAAAAACCATTTAGGTACCTTCGGACCACATTTGGCGCTCGGCGTAAAGGTTACATTATTTTGTGGATTGTTTCATCCACATCAACTTGGAGATTCATTCTCGTAATATATTTTTGATAAGTTACGTCAGCCATAAAATCGGACATTTTAAAAATACGTTGGGTAATCTCGCTACACGCTCTTTCTACGCTTTAGAAATGCATGAAGATTTCGAGAACGTCGTGCCACTTTCCATTACTTTTATAGAGATTAGGGTTGAAAGTCATTTATTTGCCTTTTATAAAATTTTAGTTACGTGTAGGGAGGCCGCTTAATAGTTATTTATTTATAACTGTTTCATCAGCCATATATTTTGAGTCAGTGATTCGATCACGTAGAGTAAATACAAATCATTATGAATTGCGAAATGTTGACATAGTAAAAGGCAGGAAGGGTGAACGTAATGGTAACAATATCTGCAAGATCACGTTTGTCATTAGCACGTGAATTCACGTGATGTAGGAGTGTGGTTTGTCACATTTATCGCTGATCTATGCCAACCGTTAAGGAAAAAGATCGATCTACATATTCATGAGTTACAGGGTGGGAAAAAAGTCACACTTGAACTATGAGGGCAGATCCATTCTGCTTAGGGATCTAGAACAAGAACATCTTACATTCTATTAATATTTGAAACCTACTTTACGCGGTGATGCCTGCGGATTATTTTGATTATTTTTTTTATGTTATCTAATAATATTTATTCATATATCTGGTTGTATAGTTAGATTATATTCTGAGTACTGTTTGTTTTATTTTATTTAGTTGCCTATTTATGTTCAATTCTTTAAGCCTGACTTGGTTTCCGTATGTCTTTTCCGGGTAACCACTGAAAATCAGCGCTGTGCTGTGGGTCCCTCATAGCACAGCATCATGCTGAGAAGCCTTCTTGTCACAGTCATGACGTGCAGCTGCCGACTATTTTGGTTTTGTGCTCGTGATTGGAATGTAGATCTATTTTGTTTTTTTTTAATTTTTCTGTATACCTACCTACCCAAGTTAATTTTAATTATCTTTTTGTATGCACGTGTTTCTGTGACAAATATACCTATTTTTCTTTCTTTTCTTTCTTTCTTTCACATACCTCAGTATCGAGAAGATTTTTCACGTGAACTTATTTAATTGCGTGCACTGACTGGACAGGTCCACTCAATCTGTGTGGTTCTTTCTTCAAAAGACCATTTCAGACACCGATCTACATGGTCTTCACATGATTTGACCAAGATTATGTCTGGACTTTTAGAGACTGTGACCTCTGAGTTTGTTTCGGCCTTTCTTCTCAGAGTAGTCAGATACGAAACGCCGACCTCATCTAGTTTTAAAATTGTCGCCTTAGTAGTGAAGGGAGCTATTCCACACTAAACTGGTTCCAAGATAAAGATAAATCAAAAATTCACCACTTGATTTTTTGTTCCTAGTTTCATTTAACTCCTTTCGTCTGAATGAAAAACCAAACCTATATCTCTTCACCACTAGAATCTCCGTCTAACGACGAGTATGGTGGTATTCATAACTCAATTCGGTCAAAAGTGTGGCTTAGCTCTCTTCACCACTAAGGTGACGAAATATGATTGACGTGTAGTGTTTGAAAAACCTACTTACAGAAATAAAATCATTTATCATTTAATTTCTCTCGATACAAAACTACCTATTTACACCACCAAGTTCTGCCGTTTGAATAAATCTTTCACACATCTTTACGGAGAATTCATAACATTAGTACATTTACGTCACACACCGACTCTTTCAGTCGGCACCTCGTTGGAGGTGAAAAGTGAAAATATTGCAGAGTAGCATTATACGCTTATGTTTATTACTTCGTAACTCGCCACTGGCCGTCCGGAGTTTCATCATTTCCTTATATCAACAAACGATAGACAGAGTTTATTTAAATCGGGCTAAATTTCTTAACATCTGCATTGGCGTACAAACAAACACACGTTTTAATATTAGTTTTTAAATATACAAAGTAATGCAATCATAAGTAGAACTGGGTCAACAAATCCGTACGTGTACATATCGTGTGCACGAGTACCTATGTTTTCACTTATGATTTATGTAGCAGCATTCGTGAACTTAGCGTTGTACGCATTCTTCATCAAGTAGGTACAGGAATACTTGACTGAATAGGGATGATGCCTGGGTAAAAAAAAAAAACTGTTCAGTCCGTCAATCAGATAAAAAAGAAAAAAATTACACACATAATTTTTGCTTTATCATATTAATAAAAAAAGCTCGGGGCTCGTTACGTCACAGCTCAGTATAAAATCTAATGAGAAGTGACGTCATGCCACATTTGAACTCAATGTATCGCCGTAACGTTTTGATTACGTAAAAAAAGAAAAAATACGTGTCCATTTTTTTTTATAATCTATATGACGGACAAAAAATCTTTTTTTAGTTAACATCCCTATTCTTGTTCCTACAAAATTTATTATATTAATGCCATCAATGCGTATCGATTTTTTTTCGAGGACTTAGTAGCTCAATTGAGGTCGATAACTTTGGGAGTACAAAGCTCCCCTCGACGTCTTCGATTGACAAACGAAACTGAAAGGTTTTTTATGATAAGAACTAAGTAGGCCACCTTTTAATATTACTTCTATCAACATCACTACATCCACTAATATTATAAGTGTGAAAGTAACTGTCTGTCTATCTGTTACGTGTTCACGCCTAAACCGCTGAACCCATCGTCATGAAATTTGCAGAGATATAGCCTGGGATATAGAGAAGGACATAGACAACTTTTTTTCGAGATAACTGACATCCACACGGGTGGAGCCGCGGGCAAAAGCTAATAATTATTATAAAACAAAGTCTCCCCGCCACGTCTGTCTGTCTATCTGAACGCGATAAGCTCAAAAACTACCAAACCGATTTTCATACAGTTTTCACCAATGGATGGAGTGATTTATGAGGAAGGTTTAGGTGTATAATTATTTTAGGTTTTGTGTAAATTGGCTGAAATATGACATGTTTTTTTTATTTATTTTTTTTATTTGGCCCCACACTAGGAATTTCGCCTGTATCGTGGGTGCGTTTACAAACATTTAAACGCACATACACAAACGGAATGCGGGAATCGAACCCGCGACACGCAGCGCCGCAGTCAATCGCTTTAGAACCACTGCGCCAACCGTGTCGTCAAAACTGAACTGAGATTGTTGAAGACGTTGGAAAAAATCATGCCGACTGAGAGCTTTACTCGCGTGCGCCGCGTGAACCAATAGAGTTATATGAAAACAATGTATTACGGAATTATTTCTATTAAACTATATGTCTATCTGCATTTTTCATTTTTCTCTGGACCTAAATTTTAAGTCCAAGCAGGCGAAATCGCGATCAGGAGCTAGGTACTTATAATCGAAGGAAACTTAACGTGCGTGTCCCATGTTATTATTATCTTGACCCATGCTGATATAAATAATTTTACATACCTACAGGGATAATTAGAGTTTCGTAACTTAAAAGGAAAATACGGAACCCTTATAGGATCACAGACTCGTGTGTCTGTAGGATCACTCGTCACAACCGATTTGCTCTGAATGCACTTCTGTGACCCAAACACGGACGTGTAACGTACATAAATTAATTTTGAATAGAGAGGTCACTTTTGTGGAACAAATTAGAACATTTAAAAATAAGTTTTGCGAACTGTACCGTGGGACATATCAGATGAAAGGGCTTTAAATAAAAAAAATATGTTTATTGTGTCTCAAACGGTTACATTTAAACATGTGAATGAAACAGCCCCAGTAAGTAATTAATAATACTTGTGTTGAGGTTGTCTCGCTCCTTCCCTTAATTGAGCGTTTACAATCTTGAGACATTTATATACAAGAAAAAAAAAAAAGAGTAAAAAATGACTTATAAAGTTTATAGCAGCTCTGTGTAGCTTTGTAAGCTGTAATTGTAAAGATAACACATAAATATATATTTTAATTTTAAAGCAAATACTTTTACAGTTATTTAAGAAAATTTTTGGAAATTTACCATTCCTCCCCTTATATCAGTTGGAATGTATGGGAGAACTTGTTTTTCAACTACAATGTTAAGTTTGTTCTTGGGATAAATTCATCCCTATTACGGAACCCTTCATTGTGTGTGGTCCGACACGCACTTGGTCTGTCTTTTTATTCTTCTGGATGCTCTACCCAACACTCATTTAATATCTAGTGTCAAACTCGAGTCTTGGGATACAAAGTTAAAATTTTGTCCCTGTCGTGAATACTCATTTATCATAGCTTAGACCAGGGCCTCAAGTCTGCTATTACAATAGTCTCAGAATGGTCTATCATTGATTTCATAATTGTTGATTTTGACAAGTTTGGTAATCTACTAATATAATGGCGTCATTATGACTTTCCAATAGTCAGCCACTGACACTCCATTGAAAGAATTGGTAATCTCGTACATAATGACAAATGAAACTTCCTACTAAGCTTCCAACTTCCAACTACTTCAGATTGCTTATAACACTAATAAATAATATGTAAAAATATATATAAATGAAATCTGGCATGAATAAATGTTCAAAATACCATTGTGACCATTGACCGACCAATGATCGACCATTATGAATTTAGCAGATTACGAACTTTTAGCAAAATGACAATGGGATCGTATTGGAGTGACGAATTTATAAAAATAGCAGACTTGGGCCCCAGGAGTTCCATGAAAACGAGCGAAAAGACTAGTAATTACTGAAATCGACTTTTGAAATAGTGCTACTTTATATTTCATAGACTTGCTAGCAACTTGAAAACAATAAGGTAAGTCCTTCCCACGACTATCACGCCCTTAAATAGTTTTTAAGTATCTGAAAATTAAGTACTATGTTGTTAAATCGACCAAAGACGAAAATTGATTCCGTTTGATCAAGTTCGCCTTTGACAGTGATTGAAAATCATTAAAAGACGATTTCAAAGCTTTTCATAAATAATCCTTAGACAGTTAAGTTAACTCAAAGAAACAAAGAAGCTTTAAACTCAACGTTTCAATCATAATTTTTCATTGAATGTAAACCAAATAAATGCGGGAGTGTTTCCAATCTATCCTACGATCCACAGTGCCCGCAAGGCGGTGGATCAATCCATCATTTTCATATTATTTCTATTTATAAATTGAAAACTTCCAGCTCAAATAATGTAATGAATAAGAATACCTAAGTTTATGAAAGACAGCCAGAAAGATAAAGAACATTTACCCATCGGCGTCGGTCGAGTGATTCAGTAAAATATGTACATATAAAGGTGGACATTTTTAATAAAACTTTAGAGATATTAGAATAAATTGCGTGTAGATAAGTACGGTACGTGGATTGTCGGGACGTGGACGCATTTGAATCAACATTGAATGTCAACGGCGACAGCGGTTGGCGGCGCGCTTCGCTCCCGGCCACTAACAAATGGCACCCATTTATGTGAAAGAATTTTATTGATAATATAAATTGAAAAAAGGACATAGTCGACCATAGATTTTTTTTTATTCGATGGTAAAACGTGATCTATTTTCACTCGCATTGCTTCGTATAATCACTTCGTTCGTCTGTGTCGCGTGTGACAGACTTTTGTACATATATTGCCATTCATTGTTGCCACAGATAGTTCACGCTGTAGGTGTATTGATGTATTACTATTTCTCAACACACTTACTAATTAAAATTCATTAGGGTTGTAACTTCTACTACACTACACATAATAATGAGAAAACGTTTACAAGAGAATATTTACCCTGGGGTTTACATTATCTTATTTATTTAGTTGTGCTTATAAAATAATATTGAGCTCTGTATCGCTAATTAACTACATACACCTGAAACTAAGAAATTTTCCGACTATGTGGCAAAATATAACTATGTATGTACTTGCAAAACTCTATAATAATTATAGATTGCCCTTATATACTTCTATATTACTTAAACTGCATTTGAAATAAGGTTAGACATTTAAGTAAATCTTTTACAGTCTGTTCACCGATTTTGACTTTTATTGCGTTGGTGGCATGACAAATGGCAGCTGCAGTACAGTTGGTATTGTAACCACTTTTTTGCTTTTAATACCATCCTTATACCTACGGAATAGAAGCCAAAATCGGTTGAACGGACTGTAAAAAAGGTTTCTTTAAATGTCTAATCTTATTTCAAATGGAGTATAGATCTATACAATGTGTAACTAAATAAATGCACATTATGAATGTAGTTTGTTCAGAATCGGTTACTGAATCGATTTATATTATTTTTAATATAGGTAATTTTTTATCCCATTAATAACCCAAACTACGTAAATTACAATCACACTTCCGTACAGTCAAAACAAACCAAAATGGACGAAATACCTATTACGCTAAACCCTATACGTGTGCGACAGTGTGCGTGCGTAGATTTGTAATGTGACCAAAATTTTCTCCCACAATCAGTATAACTAATTTATTATATAAACAATGTTCTATACATTTAAGTTAAAATTCAGTATATGTACTATGAATATAACATAATATTCTAATTGAGGTGTTTGGTGGTGTGTGGTAAATCCGGGTTATGTTGTATAGAACCTACAATATTTTGTGTTTCAAAAAGTTTTGATATTTGGTCTATCTGTATTGTATGAAAGCTTAAATATTACATACTATCATTAGAATTTCCTTGTACCAAATTACAAGCGGATTACGAAATGTAATTACTGGGTCCTACGTGTACATGACAATTTTAGTCCACAGTGTTAGCTGCTCTGTATTTATTTTGAACGGGTGTAGCACTGAGTACAACGCGCGACCGGCGCGACGTACGAACAGTGTCTTTGTTCTACTTTAATATACATGGCACTTGGACACACGTGTTCCGCATTGTAAATGGCGCGACCAAGTTGTGTGATCAAGTGGCGACGTGGTGGTGGGACTGGTGGGAAGGCGCACGCATCGTAAGTACGTAAGACGAGACCGTGGGAGCATGCGGGCCGCCGCCTCACGCCTCGACTCGGGTTGCTACTTCAGACATTATTCGCAATCTGATGCTGGTATCAATTGTCAAATCAGTGATTTTCTAGAAAACGACATATTCGACAATGAGCGCCCGCTAAAATGGCACCTGAGGTATTCCACATACGCCACCAATCGATATTATACGCAGATGCCACCTCTAATGGCCCCTGCGTAAAATATCGATAGGTCAATACATCTGCCAAATGCCCACAAAATAAATAAAAACGAAATACTCAACAAAAGTCTCAAAACAGTTTTATAGATCTGTTCTAAAAAAACGAACAGGCTTCAGATATTTCGGTTCAACCCTCGAAAAACTTTTAGAAATGAGTACTTGTTTTTCGGATGCAGATACCAGACAGTATCATACTTCATCCCTTATTTGATCATCCAAATGAGTTTTTGAAATGAAATTCAAGTCCTGGATAAATCCCTTACTGCGGCAATCTCATAATTTCATCACATCCCTGAACCCTTTGCAAACAAACATAATACATAACATTGCTCCTGTTCCGCTGAAGACCGCAGCCCTAGGCACCCGGACTGTATAAATAAACACATCTGGAGTAGTTGTTATTGAAAAGACATAAACTATGAGATTAAATTTTTATATCATGAATCAACGAACACTCAGACATTCACCTTTTGCGTCATACATATTGAGGTGTTTGGCATATAAAAGTGTTTTAAGTGCTAATCAATGCTATCCGCAGTGATTGATTTTTTGAATAACAACTCATTTGACCTCATTGTGGAACTTTTAGTAGACTTTAAAATGATAAAACGGTTCATCTGATATTAGTGGCAGTTTGGGCTTTTTCTGTGAAGCACGAGCTCTAAACTCAACAATAAAACTTATAACGTTACTAAAATTGATACTTTAAACTACTTTAAAGCCATAACATAACCGTCACTAAATTTAAATTAAAGTAAGACATTTATACGGCTAGTAAAATTAATTCGAATAATAAAATAGACGGATCTTTATTGCCATAGTGCGAAGGAACGAAGCTGTTGATACGATTTTTAATTCTAACTTTTAGTAAAGACCATCGAAGGGAAAATGGTAGCCGATTTTCAATAACTAATAGTAATAAGGTGTAATACGTTAGATACTGTTACGTATGAATTCATACATTGCTTGTTAAAACTGCTCTCGCTAAACAGTTTCAACTATAAACTTCACTCTAACACGAAAGCGTGAGAATTACAACTTAGTTGAACACCTACTTACATATGTGAATAATTTAATTTGTATCAGAAAATAAACATTTTCCAGCATGTACTCGTTATTCATTTTACACGATGATTTTTTTGACGTATCTTGTTTTAGAGAGAGACTGCCACACATTATTTTGTATGAGTTACAGAGATGACGCTCTACAAAGTCAAACATTCTCTAATCCTTCATGCCATACGTGCCATATTCACGGCCGTGTACTTTTTGGTGGTATGTCGCGGTATAAAAATGTTTATCAGTTTTCAAATTAGATTCTTTATCACACTGTGTGCAGTAAAGTCTAAAATGCTGTATGGTACAATCGAGTTCATAAATATATGTGCATTCCCAAAGGTTCAATAATATCTGAGCAACCTTATGCCCTTGAAAATAAAGTCGTGTTCACATATTTTTGATCACTTTGTCCGTGCACATATTTTAGAACTCGACTGTACAATATTACTTTTTAATGGAAGTGAAGCATCTATTGATAACAAAGTGTACCTATTAATGACTTTTGATGTTGAAACACATTTCTTAATTTAAAAGTTGAGACATTGACATAATTGCATTTGTTACAATGACATTTATCAAAAATATTAAGTGTGTAATTTTACAAAAATTTATTGATTGAAATAAAATGACAAGTTCAACCCTGCAACAAAGTACTGAAATATTATTTATCTATGAAGATGGCTTGAATGCACGAGAACTCAATATATCTCGATTCAGCGTGAGAATTTAGATTCGGTGACATAGCGAAGAAGGGCAAATAACTGATATTTTTTATTTTTATTATCCACGACGGTATAGCTCTTGGCCTTAATCTCACCTAATAGTAAGTGATAATAAGGCCGAAGATGGAAGCGAGCTTCGCCCGGAATCATCAACCACAGAGGAACTGGCTATCTTACCTCTAACTGCCGAAACACAACAATGCTGTTAACATTGTCATAGAAGCAATTCAGAACGAGACGGCCGATACTTAACGCCACGCAAATAACTGATATGGTTCAACAACTTCGACATGACGAAGAGCACGGCTTCACACTAACTAGGTATGGCGACCAAAGTTTATAATAAACTACCAGATTGTTTTAAAACTCTTGACTTTAGGACATTTAAATGTAAATTATTCAATTATCTCTTAACTAAATGCTACTACTCGACTGATGTTTAATGAATGAAAAGTTGACTTAAATACTTATTATCTCTATGACTTAATTTAATATTTTTGACATTTCCATACCTAATATTTGACTAATTTGCAATTTGAATGTTATCCTATTTTATTTTATTCAATGTTATATCTAATAATCTAACCAAAATCCTGAAAATGTATTTTTACGCCGGAAACGGCAGAATATTAAGAACTTTAAAAAATGCATGTAACAACTCTGTAACAATATTCTGACAAATAAATGAACTATTATACTATTACTAGTAATTTTGCTGCTTTGTACGATGTGAGTCCTCGGACGGTTCGACGAGCTTTGCACCGAGCTACACTACAGACATCATGTTATAAAAATGGAACTCAACCCTCACCACAAAACTGCTTAATACTACGAGTATACTATACTTTATACTGACTTAATATTCGCGACATTGGTGCCGATTCCCTTGTTCACAAACTAAACTAAATTTAAGTTCAGTGCATCTTTTTCTTTCTATTTCATTAAGAAAAGGACAGAAGATAAATTTTAGTTTAGTCCTGTCAAATTCATCAGCGCCTGTCACTGCTCCATACAAGTTTAGACGTGATTAAAAACTTGCCGACTAAAATTACGTCAATTTACGTCAAGCGCTGATTAATTTGACCTTTTGACATAGATGTGTACATGCAATTATAAACCTTAAGATGGTAAGTATTTCCAGACCGCGACTGTACTTCTCTTTTGAGGCTGTGAGTTTGTAAATTGAAATGACTGTAAACTATACCTACCCAAAGTCTCTAATTCAGATAATTTATGTAAACAAAGTTATGTCAATAATAGTCACTGTCAAAATGACAGGACAGTAGTGCAAAACATTTTATCATTATTTATTTTTTGTAAATAATCGTCTATGAAATTAAAGTGAATTAGTTATAAGAACTATGCAAACAAAATACAGTTGCCAAACAATGTTTTATGTAGTGTGTCGGAGACACGGCCTATGATCGTCATAATCAGCCCTTTTAAGTCCACTGCTAGACGTAGGCGTCCCAAAATCGATTTCCACTCGAAACCATTTACAGCCGTTTTCATCCAAAATGTGGTTAGATATGCTACATACAATATGAATCTATGAATGAGAGTTGTAATATTAGTGTTGTTGAAGATGTAAAAAATGTGAAAATGTTTGGAGCATTGTTACCAGTATCATAAAATATTTTTTTACCAGAAAATCTCCTTTTTTTAATAACTTTGTTTAAAACCGAAAATAAATAAAAATAATTACGGTAAGATTATTTTTTTATTAAAATTTCTTAAATTCAGTACTTAAAAGAAAATGGAATGTTTTTTCGCCATTTTATGTGAATTACCATTACGAAGATATTTTTTTGATATGTTATCCCCTTTGTTTACATACATTATCTGAATTTGAGACGTTGGGTATAATAATTATAAAGTAATAGATACAGTAAACCGGCTACAGTAAGGTGTGTAAAGTGGTTAGGTCTTGAGGACAAACGGTTCCGTGTAGGTAACGGTCGTGACAGTTCCAAGCTTACACGGTAGCCGTGTTGTGCCATGTGCCATGTAGGTGACGACTACGATCAGTACCGTACGCTTCAACGTGCACCTGCACTATAGATGGCCGACGCTAATTGAGTACACATACGATTTAATTAATATACCTTTAATGTGTACTTTTTTCATCAACGCCTTAACCTTTGCACCCATTTTTCTTAGTTTCGAATTCAAGACGAACTGTCACGGTTTACCTTTTGACCGTTGGTCCATTTTGATAAAGGGAGCCAGGCCCTGTCCGCCATACATTGTACAGTTAAATTACACTTTTTAATATATTACCTAGTTTTAAAACTTATTAAGTTTAATTTCAAAGGGAGTTTGATGTGTCCGAACAATCCATACTAATATTATAAATGTGAAAGTAACTCTGTCTGTCTGTCTGTATGTTACGTTTTCACGCTTAAACCGCTGAACCGATCGTCATGAAATTTGGCAGAGATATGGAGAAGGACATGGGCTACTTTTTTACGCGATAACCGACATCCACACGGGCGGAGCCACGGGCAAAAGCTAGTAAAATATAAATTACTCGCTACACGTCCTTAATTTTTCAATTTCCACTTAAAATGTTTTGTTTGCTGTATCAATAAAATCTACATTATTTTGTCAGAAAGGTCCACAAAAATTTAATTTGTGCTAAATCAAATTGGTTAACAGCAACAGAAAAAATTATTATTAAATACCGACTAGAATACAAATTGTACATAGTGTTCGTATTACAATTGAACATGTTACGCACACGTAGCGACTAAACAAAGTATCGTAAAACGCGATTTTATTCGTTACCAGTGCTGCCAAGCTATACAATACTAAGTCGCAGTGTGTAGTTTAACTTGTTTCAAACTACTAGAGCGATTTTAATTAAACCTTCGTATGCTTGCTGTTTGGTATTCGGGTGGCGTCGCCAACTACCTCCACCCGAAGTACATGTCTATGAAATTAGACATTTCTCTCACCCAATTTTTGAAACTAAATAAATGGATTAAACATACGTAGGGTACGCCGCCGTGTCATTTGTATTTGTACTACCACAGAAAAATAGCTTGTTTTTTTTTTTTTTTAAACGTACTTTTCCAAGTAAGTAAGGTACGTATGAGACTACGAGTAGCAAGCGAGTAGCGACGTCCTGTGTGTGGTTTTGTAATATTTTTTTAATATTTCTCTCTTTTGAAATATCAACAGGTGGATTTGAGCTTTAGCTGTTGGATTATGGATAGTATAAAAAATTGCGAAATAACGACCAAGAGTTTCAGAGAGTTCCAGTGTTTTGTTCTGTACCTATCAAATGTCGGGTGGGGTCATGGAATAGTACACAGTAGCAGCAGTAGCACATAAAGCACAGTAACGGCACAGTTGGCGTCAAAATCGATTCCTCCGTAAGATCACGGGAGCCCCCTGGTTCGTGCGGAACACTAACCTCCACTTGGAGCTTAAAATCCCTACCATAGCCCAATTCATAAAACGCGCTTCAAAGCGATTCCTTGATTCTGCCGCCACTCACCGCAACCCTCTGGTTGTAAAGGCCGCCAACTATACTCCCTCTACTATTAGCAGGACCCGCCGTCCACGGCATGCACTGACCGACCCAGACGACCCCATCACTCTCCTCCAGGAGAGTCATGGGTCTACTAGTACACACTACACGATCGTCATTCCGACCTCTCCGCCGAGGCCCCGCGCGAAATCCCCGACTAACGAATAGTCCTCCTCGACCCTTGACTGTAAGTGAAGCGCCAGCACGCGCTTTAGCCGAGCAGCATTTAGTCCAAACTCCCCATGATAATAATCAAAACACTGATTTTATCCAGCCACCGACGGTCCCTTGCCACACTCCTCCGACTCTGCCCTAAGCCGAGGTTCGTACCCCGCAGGGGGTGCCCTTAGCGAGCAGACGGAAATTATTTAGCTTATAAGTATGCCCCTGGCTGGAGGCCTTAAAATCCGTTAGGAGCTTAAGGCACCACAGGATAGTCTGGTTAAAGAGTCCGAGCCCCTCGTGGTCACACTCTGAGACGCCATTTATAAAAAAAAAAACAGTTGGCGCAGTGGTTAAGCGATTGGCTGCGCTGCGTGTCGCGGGTTCGATTCCCGCACGGAACAAATACATATTTGTATGACCTACAAGTAGTTGTTCCGTGTCTGGCTGTTTGTGTATGTGAGTTTAAATGTTTGTAAACGCAGCCACAATACAGGAGAATTTCCTAGTGAGGGGAAACGTTAAAAAACAAAATAAGTAAATAAGTAAGTATTCAAAGTCAAAACAAAGATTTTGAAGTTTTCTTTCATGTGAGGAATTTATGTATTTATGATAGCATACTGATTGCCAACCAGATAATTTTAGTTTATTCTAGATCTTTTTCTCCTTTGTCTTAAATTATTATTATTTTTCAATATTGAAATTATGTTTCAGCATTGAAAAATAACACACACGTAAAAAAGTAACAGATTTTGCGGTTCAGGACAGATTCGTTTTAAACACAAATATTATTTATAAACTGTCCTGACACACTATAAAAATATGGTTTGTAATGTTGTAATATATAAAAATTCCCATGGGAAAAGAGCAGTAAAAACATAAAACACACAATAATGTTTTAACGCTTGAAGCTTGTTCTAAATGTAACGATATAGCGCAAACACACGTAGCTTTACATAAAATATAATGAATAATGCGAAAGTGTATAGTTGACCGTTCACCAATATCGATACTTTCATGAGAAAACGCAAATATTTATTTAATAAAAATGCATTTTTTTAATGAGAACGAAAATATTTAATTCGGTTTTAATATTTAATTTAAGTGGGTTGTTAACGAGACGGTAATTGCCACACGGCCACAGCTACGCCGACGAATATTGCTTGATAATTAAACACTTTGTAACTAAAAATGTTTCATAGTGACGTGCTGTGATGTCGATATGGGTGTAATTTTAGAACATTAATATTTAAATCAAACGTTCACTATTCAACAGAAATAGGTATCTAATTAGAAGTTCATGTCAAAAAAACTATTTAATAGAGAAATACGGCACGGTAATACGGTATTCGCGTTGCTGAATTTCGGGCCAAACAAATTTAAAAAAGCTATACAGTGTGTCCCAGGATAAAGTGCACAAATGAAAATAAGTAAAAGTAGACCATAATTCATCGACAAAAAAATCGAAAAAAAAAAAGAAATAAAAAAAAATCTCATTGTTCAGTTAGCAGAAAAAATGTAGTAAAAAAGAGTTTTCGGGACTTTGTTTTGTAAAAATCGTAATTTGTAAGTAAATTGAAAAAATCAGACAACATTTTCAAAAATTCTACAAAGAAACGTGTTCTTTTACTTAACGACTGTTTTTTAAGGGTTTCTTTTTATTGGCCAAGCAACATCAATATCAGCCATCATGATTGTTTTTATTTTAACAAAATTCACTCGACTGATAAAAAAATAATACTGTTTTTAAAACAGGGGTCTTTATTATGCAATAAAAAAACAAAAAAAAAACGATAATAATTATCACGATTTTTTTTTGTCGATGAATTATGGTCTAGTTTCACCCATTTTCGTTTGTGCACTTTATCCAGAGACACCGTACCGTATCTATGCATTTTTAGGGTTCGGTACCACAAAAGGAACATAACGGAACCCTTATAGGAACACGAACGTGTAACGTAAATAAATGAATTTTGAATGGGTGTCACTTTTGGGAGGCAAATGAGAAAATTAATAAAAAAGATTTGCAAACTGTACCGTGTGACATATCAAATGAAAGGATTGTTATACGTGGATTTCAATTGGTTTTTACGTATTATTTTTGCCATGGACACGCTAAGAAGAAAAATAGAGAAATGATAGTGAACACTGACTATATCGCTCTACTAGAGTCTAGTCTACTCTTGTGAAAAGATCACTTGCACTGTAGATGATTAGAGTAAGGTTACCCGAAACGGGAAAAGTATTGTAGATTAGAATGACGCCATCCATTCATCATTCTTTATGTACCCCAAAATGATTTTCATTCAGTCCCTTTCGTAGTTCGTTTGTTGTTGTAATTTTATAAAGCCATGTTTCACGGTAAGTTACGCTACGTTTCCCGGAAATTATTATTTATAGAACCCAGGAATTCATGTAGAAATGCGTAGTTATGTGAATATCACTTTCCGTTGCGGTCATACATTATGTAGGTATGTGTGGGTATTTGTGATAGAGATTAGCTCATGTTCTAACAAATATGCCTTTGTTTCTAGAAACGAGTTTTAAAGTAAAGTCATCTATACCAATAAACAAAATTGAAGTGTTGTAATCTCGTCGTTTAAAAAACACTCAGCGTCTTTTTACTAAATGTGTATGACGTATATACAGTGACAATATATTTATTTTTTTACTTTTTATCTTTCTGTCTGTATGTTACGGCTAATCTCCGAAACGGCTGGACCGATTTTGACGGGACTTTCACTGGCAGATAGCTGATATTATAAGGAGAAATTAGTTACTTATTTTAGAAAAACCCACGCGGGCGATGCCGATAGTTGTAATAATTCCTGCTAGTATTTTTTTATATGATACCGTTCAAATATGTGATGGGGGCAAATAACTAAAGTCCAAGATAAACTCAATGTACTATCACGGACATCCGAATCGGCACACTTTCAAAACAAAATCCCGTGCTCACGGTATCCATATTTGTTTACCGCCCCTTTTTGTTCCCACCAATAAAACAAAAATACATAGGAATATTTTGTTTAGATACATTTCTCAGGCTCTGTTACAATGATCACAGATGTCTGACCATCCTTTTCAACCAATAGGAATAGAACAATAAAAGACCCCCAGGTTGCTGAGCTTATGTCAGCGCTACTGTAGCGGCCGAGCGCTGCAAGCAGAAATAGTCCTTACGGTGCCGGTGGTAAGATTCGGATGTCCCCGATGGTACCTACCAGAGGCGTGGCGCGCTAATCGTGAACAGATTTATAAAATAGGTAAATAAATTAATTTTGACGTAATTATTATGACTATTTATAGAACTAAACCATTTCTTCTTCGGCTTCCCTCCTACGAAATGTCAAGCTTCGCCACTGGTAGGTACCTACTACTAGTGTTAAATTTTATAAAAATAAAATATTCATTAAACTTGATGTACTTACTTTAGGAGGAAGTTCGTAAAACTGGTGCGTTTCATAAATTACAAGGGATAAACCGAAAGCTTCCACGCAGATGATGTATCGTCTGCGTTTTAGGATCCCGCAGAATACGATTTTAACATTGTTTTTAAGACTGACTATTTAAATATCAGCTCGTCAACATTTTCTTTGATTTTGATTTTAAAATAACTGAATGGGTATAGAATACAGAAAGCAGTTAACATACATAATTATATGTTATTCAAAAGATACCAGCACTTACATACAGAACACAAAGAGACTGTATAATAAGATTTTCATAAACTTTAACAATTATTATTATTGTTATGGAATTCACAGTCGAAGCGTGCTGCACACGCTTGACCGGTTTATTCGTTACAAATTCCGATTCAGCCTTGGAATGATTAATGACACAAACAGACTTAAAACCCACAGAATTCAATTTAATTAACCCTTTTAAGGCATTGGTGCCGATTCCCTTGTTCACAAACTAAACTAAATTTAAGTTCAGTGCATCTTTTTCTTTCTATTTCATTATGAAAAGGACAGAAAATAAATTTTAGTTTAGTCCTGTCAAATTAATCAGCGCTTGACGTAAATAGAAAGAAAAAGATGCACTGAACTTAAATTTTGTTACGTATTGCAACTGTGAATATTTAAGACGTGGACCCGTTGTTAAAGTTATCCTTGTTCATCCACAGAACACAAAGTCTAGAATACAAAGAAAAGTCAGCATAAAAATACAAAGCAGCTTTTAATTGTTCCATCCCAAATTGCTGAAATGCCTACGGAATAGGGTTTTAATGCACATCAATTATTCATGGGAACTTATTTATTTATAAAGATTGAAATAGACTTATTATTATACAGAAGCTTTTAAAATTTTACGCTTTTGTCTCCTTTCGTTAAGATTGCTTACTTTATTATTATGCCAAAACCTGCAAGGGACATTTGTAACAAATACATTTTTGATTTCCCCTCAGGGCCGGAGGCCGCGCGGTGTAAACTTGGGCGATATAGCTTATGTTTTACAAAATTGTTTCAGCGAGGCTTGGATGTATCTTTGTGTTATTTACACAATAAATTGACACGGACATTTGTGTCGGCCATAACGATGTATAAATCTCTTGCGCAGGGTTGTATTAACTAGCCCGCTGAGTCGCACCGCTTTAAACACTCATTTCCCACATTTAAAACGATAATAATATCCACGCCAAAAACGTAAAACTCATTCAAAAGTATGTTTGAGTAGAACCATCTAAAATATTATTTATACCTACGTGTTTGAGTTTGCTTTAGGTAAGAAGGTACACCTTACTTCTTTGTTGTATTCAAGAATAACCCAAGTCCTTTTGTCGTAGCCTGCCTACCTGCTCGCAAAAAGGACCTCATAGAAACTCGAGATGACATTGTAAAGAAGGATACACTTGGCGAAATTGGGTATTGACACTGTATTTTAGAATGTCACGACATTTTAAAGTATCAAATAGTCAACAGTAGAGTTATTTAAGAATCGATGGTGACACGGTTCTTGAGAATCTTGTCAGCAAATTGAATGTGAATCCACAAGATGGAATTTGAGGGAGCTAGACGACTGTCATTCTGAATTTCAACAGATAATTATTTCGACACGGTCTTAATTTCGAAAAACTATAGTTCGACTACTCATTGCTTCGACAGAACACATATTCGACAAGCATTAGTCCGACAGAAAATACTTCGACAACCTTCGAAGAACACTACTTCGACAGAAGCCTTCTTCGATATACACTTGTTCAGAGGATCTCTATTTCGACGGAACATACCTTCGACATAATATTGCTCTGAAATGTGGGAATAATAATTGAATTTCGCTAAATGGTTTTAGGTACAAAATAAAAACATTAACAATAATCAATATTATGTTTTTAATTACAATCAGTAACGAATGTTTTTTTTTTTTTCTATATATTATATACTAGCAGCCCGTCCCGGCTTCGCACGGGGTAGACAATTATCATTTTAAGACTCATTTTTCTACACCTTCGGTTACATTGTTCAAATTTTACCAAGGATCCCAAATTTTTTTCAAAATGAAATGTAGCCTATGTCAAATTGGAAGAATGTAGTATTCTATTGGTGAAAGAATTTTTTAAATCGGCCCAGTACTTTTTGAGCCTATTCATTACAAACATACAAACATACAAAAATAGGTACAAATCTTTCCTCTTTATAATATTAGTGTAGATGTAGATGTAGATTTACCTCCTTACTAATAAACGTTGTATAGCGTCTGTATAGTTACACAACGCTTTGTTTTCTTCTTTCGAAAGTCAAATTACTGACGAGTGAAAGAGAGAAATCGGTGTGTAACTATACAGACGCTATACAACGTTTATTAGTAAGGAGGTATGCCTTCTTCATCACATTTTAAAGTCCGGCTTTTAAACAGCCTTAACTTACAAAAGGTTTGGAGAATGCCCTGAAAATACACTGAAGCTATTATCCAGTATAGTTTCAAGTATTCACGAGTGGCTGGGTAAACAAACGCGAAGTAACGAATGCATGAGACTCATGATGCGACATTAAATCACTATGATCGCTTACAACGCGAACGCTGAAAATGCATCCGGTGTACATTTAATAGGCTTCCACGCGTGTACTGTGACGGAGAAACGTCGTTACACCGACACTGTTAAGCACAGTAACGATGTTTGCTTTAACGTTCTGCAACACTCCAAATATACTAAAACGTAATTAGATTTAATTTATGAAGTGTTTCTAACCCAAAATAGCATTTCTATTTGTTTAGTGCCCGGGACAGTTACTGATTTTCGCCAGAAGTATCTCTCTTTATGGAAAAGCCATTAATAAAATATATCGCGTGCAAACAACCAATCTCAATGAGCAAAGTCATACATATTAGTTGTTCCAGACGGTTGCCAGCTCAGCCTACACATCAATAGAATGAAACTTTAAAACTCCGAAAGTTGTTATCCAATTTTAATTTGTGTTGCTAATATTGGCATGGCGTAGAGCGAATTTCCTAGGAGGAAGTTTTGTCATTAGCTAGATTGGATTGCCACTCGACTTGCTGCTCCTGTCATTATCGGCAGCGTACCAGTATGCAGTATATGAATAAATTGGAAGCTGTTAATAACCTCATAGGATTGCGTTAGCACTAATTATTTAATATCTAGATAAGGCAATGCCTCGCTTATGCTTCACATTGTGTTTTGGATGGATAAATCGAACAATGATTATCGAACTACCCTTATTTTAAAAACAATCGCACCTAACAACATACACTCGAATAAATATCATTCCCCCCAGTGGGACCGTCAAAACGACGAGATGTTTGAGTTTTGTCGATTTGATAACTTTGATGAAATTTTATTATCTATAAAAATATACGAATTTTTTAATTGAACTCGTCTAAGGCTAAATTGTCTTAAGAAAATTGGCAGTGGTGCCGATTCCCTTGTTCACAAAGTAAACTAAATTTAAGTTCAGTGCATCTTTTTCTTTCTATTTCATTAAGAAAAGGACAGAGAAGATAGTCCTGTTAAATTAATCAGCGCTTGACGTAAATTGACGTAATTTTAGTCGGCAAGTTTTTAATCACGTCTAAACTTGTATGGAGTAGTGACAGGCGCTGATTAATTTGACAGGACTAAACTGAAATTTATCTTCTGTCCTTTTCTTAATGAAATAGAAAGAAAAAGATGCACTGAACTTAAATTTAGTTAAGTTTGTGAACAAGGGAATCGGCACCAATGTTTTAAAATTAGTTTAACTATGTTGAACATGAAACTATATCATTGATTGAAGTTTGAAGAAGCAGGGTTATCAGAAGGGGACTGCGTCGTCCAAAACACACAAGGAAGCTATCATTCTGTAATAATACTTGCGCCCTCCACGTGTTGGGCCATTGGCCCACTTCAGAATTGATAGTTTAGATAACAAGTTCAAAGTGTCATTAGACAGGAACTGTTCTACGTTGGTGCGATATTTCTGAACGTTTTTTTGCTTAGCCCTCCGACATGTGCGTGAACGAAGGGCGACGCTTGGTAAAAAGCTAACATGTGGCGTATTCTCCTAACGCGGCGACAACATCCGGGACAGAATCCGCTACACCCGACCCCACTCTACCCGTCCTCACTAAGTAACCATTATAACTTTCAAATAAACATCTAATACACAATTAACGTAGAAATTAGGTACCTATTATTATTATCAACGCCATCGCCAAGCAAGAAATATCCAAGTTATTATTCATGTAAACTAGTCGGGCCAGGCGATTGATTAATAAAAAACGTTGTCTAGGTCAGAAAGCACTGTGAACTCATCAACAATACACAAACAAAAAGGCGAGTAACGAAACGTACTGAAGACAAGATGACTGATGAATATTTATAATATTTCAGCTTAGCTAACACTGTCTCTCTCTCTTGGTTTATTATTCGTTTCATCTTATTCAAGAGAGATGTTAGTTTCAGATTTATGAATTTCAGTTAAAAAACGTTGAATAATAATATTATTCATTTTATTATTTCCTCAAAGTGAGGTGTCAAGCTTTTATGATTTACCTTCTCGTGCCCATTTACATTATACCTACAAGAGATTTGTTTTCGCAATCATCTTTTCTAATCACCAAGTTGGTACCAACCTCCTCTGTTGTTATGCTAGCCAATAGTTTCATAGTAACTCGCCCAGCTATTATCAATCACGATATGATGTGACTGTAATAAAGAGACAAAAAGAGATTCTGAAACTGGTATTTTTGTGTTGTTTATTCGTAGAATCCCTGAGAAGTTTTCGAGCCAAGTTATCCAAAGTTTCTTTAACAACTTTCTGACTTTTACAGTAGGTAAAGTCACAGAATATACAAATTATTTTGGTCTTTTCGGATTCGGCAGATAATAACGATACTTCCGTACCTAATAACTTTGTAACATCGATTCAAGTTAATATCGAGGTTACTCAAGTGTAATTTTGTATTTTATGGATCATGTGCCATTTGAGAAGAAGAAACATATAGATTGAACTATGCTGTATGTGTTTAGACCAAGAGTTTTTACATTCAGGCGTCATACCACCGATACCGTTACGACTTCGTTCGTTCATTGCCAAATACCTCCGTACGCGTTCAACACAGAATGCCGAGTGGTTAGTGCTCACACTGCTTACTTACAAATCACGTTTACTAACGTGCTACCTACTAATCTATAACATGAACTCGGTTTAAGTACGATTGGTTTGGATTCCACTCGGACGAATTAACAATTTATTTATCTACTATTATGGCTGTAGCACGAATGCAATTTAAAATGTCAACAAAACAAGATAGTAAAAACCTTGACTGGCGAGTGCAGCATATGGCACGGTTGAAATGACGCTGTTTGTGTCTTGCTCATCAACAGTATAGAGGAGCCATTATGCATAGACTGCGGCCGCCATCGCCAGGTAAATAAAACGATCACGTTTCGGAGCGGCTGCGCCCGCGCCGCCATGAGCGCAGTCCCTACAGCTTGAGTGGCACGCAGTGTTACCAATACTTAAAACTTAACATCAATATTTCATTTAAACGTGGAACAAAATAGAATAAACAGCATGATAGAAATTGCCAGAATAAGTTACACTCAACAGAATAGTCTATGGATTTAGTTTATTTTTGGTATGCCTAGATAAAATATTCGAAATTCCAACATTAAACTGTTATTCGTTTCGCCAAGTTTAATAAAACTCTACCACTGTATTAATTTTAAGTTGGATAAAGTTGGGTAGTAATGGGACCAATGCGGTAAGCGGTAACACAAAATAAGCTTTTTAAGAATATCGTTACAAAATTGAAATTGCAAAATATTTTGGTAATGTAAACAGTCATGTTTTTCGCTGTAAACTAAAAGAAAGAAAGTTACAACCTACATCTCAATTCGACTTATACCGTTGGCAGCACTGTTTATACGTAGAAGCGATGTTGCATGGCTACATTCACGTGCGAAAGAGAGCAAGTTATGCTTGATAGAGGGAGAGACAGGGACAGCTGAACTGGCTGAGCAGGTAAACGGCGCGGGCGCCGCCCTGCGCTCACCGAAATCACGAAGCCAGATGCAACGACCGTCTGTTCACCACTCAGGTAGATACGCTTTATAATACGTTCGTAGTTATATACATCGAACCTACTCAACATTAAAACACGTTGCGTGGGCCGTGTGGCCTTAAAATTGTTCCATCTTTTGCAAAATTCTTCTGCAAAACGACATCGTCTTGTGACGCAGATAGACGGTTAATTATCAAGTATTCAAAAATGAAACTAAAATATTAACAGCGTTACCTAATCATAAACAGAATCGGTTATAGAAAAATAACATAATCAGTTTTGTTACAAATAGTTTTATTGACAGCGTGTTACTATCCAATGTTTGTCAGCAAATAAAGCTGGGCGCTCTAAACAAACAACGAAATTTAAATCTAATAAGTGGAAATCTACTTTCCAAATTAAAACAGAAAATCAGTTCTATTTTGGTAATTAAACGTTGCATAGCAGTTAATATTCCACTTAGCTCAGTTTTATTAAAGTTTTAATCAAAAAGCTCGGGCCGCGGGTAAAGCAAGAAAAGCGGAGCAATTCAATTGGTGGGCGCCGCAACGCTTAGGCACACGGCGAGGGAGGTTAAACTCCCTTGTTTGTTACTTACCATAGGTTTTATGCGGCCTCAATGACAACTCGAAATTAAACTCGATTACACAGGAACGTGCTAATGACGTGTATCGTTTCGCTCTCGAATCCGTCCTTATTTAATTAACTCTCATAGTTATCACTCACATAGCGTATATAATGTTTTGGCTTCGAGAAACCAAAGTTTGGGCAGTTTTAATGACTGGAGCTGTACATTTTAACGCGCGGCATAGCCTTGTGTAATATTTAGTTCCCTCGTTGACAAATTTCCTCGTTGGCGGTTTCATTCCACTTCATATAATAAATTAATTACAGTTTGTATTCATATTTTAGAAACTATAAATCTTGAGACTATCATTTATAATGGTTTCGTTTAAGATGAAATATGTCAAGACGGGATGAGCCGCCCGGACGTCTACAAAAGGAAACGAACATCCACGTTTTAATAAACATGAACGGTAAACTCAAACGAAATAGCCAATCAAATACAGATTTATCTGGATTAAAAGATTTGGTATTGCTTTTAGGAGGAAAAGTAATAAAACAATATGGACGTTAAGTGGAAACTGAGAATTGCAATGGAAAAGTCTTCAGCCTTGTGTGCTAGGCACTCCATGCCGAAATTTGAAATGCGCCTTCTTCGTCCCAAATGTCGATGGCCGCCAGCCAGTACGAGCTTCGGCCGAAATTTCGGATTAAGGACCTGTGAGCAAGCGGCTCCTCGCCTTAGAACCCTAATTACCAGCTTATGTTTAACCATCCGGCCCTTCACTGTTTACAGACCAAACATTATTTTCGAATATAATTATGGCAAGGCGATATTTTATAATACCGTCAAGAAGCTTCGTAAGCGACGATACACGCAAACGTCGGTAAAGTTTTACTTTACCGACGTTAGCGTGTATCGTCGTCGTGTAGATAACGTATTCATTTCATTTTGATACATTTCATTTTGAAATGTACCAATATTAAATGAATAGGTTACATTTACAGATTCCCCTTTTCCTCTACCATTCAAAGAGTTACTGTTCACGTTTTTCAAACTTCAACGTTTAACATCAAGTAATGGCTTTACGTTCCGAAGAGCCTGGAGACTTAACGACTATTGTCATTGCATCCGATGCACGTGCAATCAGATTCTGCCATTGTCATAGCAATACACGATTACAGGCAAAGCCAGCTAAAATTCTCCGAATACCTATAGAATAGAAGCTGGATAAGACGATCGGGAACGAATTCGACGTATAATCCTTATTCCTTAGTCTTGTAGCATTGAGTACTTTTTACTCAGACCAGTCTATTATATCAGGCTTATTGGCAATAAAATAAATGGGCTACTTTTCTTATAATTCAGCCTTTGTAGCTAAAACCGTATTCCGTACATTCCTTTTGCTTTTCTTTCTCGCCTTTCCGGGTATCACTTTTGTTAATATGTTCAAACACCTCCTCAGAGCAGTGTCTCATTTTGTTCTTGTTGTGACATTAGCCTTTATTCTCGTTATCCAAATACCTACCTAAATGTACACGCTATATGCATACTCTTAATGGTAATGAACCTATCTGAGTAAAAATATTTTTTACCCATTTTTTTGGTTAAACATAAGAGCCAAATCGAAAAATCTGCTAGGAGTACCTACAGGAATTCAGCGATTTAAATAAAATGAAAATGACCAAATTTTTCATTTCATCTACTAATGGCAATTCACGTTATTGATAAATGACAATGGAAAAAGTGAGGGTATACGGTCAATAGATCTGATCTGATAACACATCGTCGTCTTCATTGTGTTACGTCATTAAGATACTGAAGGCACCACAAAAACCGGTATCTTTTTCCAGCACACGTTGGCCAAGCTCACACGTGCCTGTTCGTAGGACAAATACCACGACCTTAGAAGCCTCTGTCGCCGGTACCGGCGCACCGCGAGGAATACGTAATACACTCCTCGTATCTTGAGTGCGAGGTAGTTTCGCTAACGGACGCTTCACACGTGACGCGGAACGCAAAGTACACAAGGCTCCATGTTTCAAACTTTGATTAAGGGTCAGGACCGAAACTCTTAAGATAATCACAATAATCCTTCATATTTTTTCATATTCCACACAGACTGGCCGCATTCCCAGTCCCATCCGTCATCTTACAGGCGTCATTAGCTTTTATGTAAGGACTTATATAACTTTGGTTTTCGGAGGTTTTCTCTCCGAGTCTACAGACAAAGTATCACTTGAATGTCATATTTCAGGGAACATAGGCTGGACGAGACTAGAATTTTCAGGAATATTCTGACCTCAAAACCTCTCTGCAGAATACGATCTTGTTTTTACGACAGTATTTCTTACCACTCATACTTTTCTCCGAACTTTCAACGGTCGTAGTTCTTCTAAGTGTTTCTTAATTGTGTTCAAGTTCGGCTCTTAAACAATTCCCGAAAGCGACATTCCGCAACTTTCTAGCTGAAATAAACTGGAAGTTATTCCACTTAACAAATTTTGTAGATAACTTCACCAATGCCTTTTTAAATAAATGTTGGAAACCGTACAGTTTGAGCCATTGTTCTCAACGGCAGTAAAAATGACACGGAAAATATTTTATTGAGCCGATGAAATCATGTTGGTTACTTCGTAGTTACTACGTCTATTTTGTATGGACTAAAATGTTATTTCGTCACCGCAAATAAAATGTTAGTAGAACTCTACTATAGAACAAATATGGATATTAAAGTGGAAGGAAAACGTTATAGGATGATAGCAGTAAACCACTCAAGTTGGTTCTGATGAACAGTGAATAGTAATGTAAGTTTAAAGTCATTTTCTTACGCACATTGACCTTATTCCGTTACAAAAAGAAATAAAGTGTAATGAGAAAATTTTGTGCGAATGGGATAGTGGGAACGTAGAGATAAGACACAAACACCCATTGTATCAGGTCGAACACTGGCGTGCAAATAACCGCGCGACTATTGTTTTGCAGACGACGAACAATACACACACAGAAGTACCCACTTACATATGTAACGTCGATGCAGTTACTAGAAAATGGTATGGAATAATGTGGATCACACGTATAGTTTGTGCACAATGAACATCCATCGTGAATAATAGAGCCAACGTTCCACGTCTTCCAATAGTAGGTACCGAGGATTCAAAATTAACTTGCTTATTTGAATAGACTAAACGTTTGCGGGCGTTTCGTAATCAACAGGTAACAAAATGCCTAAGTAATCGATTTTATAATAGTTGTTATTCCATGACTTGGAACGGTTACAAAATAAGTTATCGTGCGTCATGCAATAGAAACATAACTCAGTTTAAATGAATTCACCGCATAAGCCAAGTCGTCAAATATCGTCTGCTATAAATCTTCACCGAGTACATATTGTACACCATGTTTAAAAAAAGTATAAGACTACCTCGTTTTAACAAACAAACATTTTTTCGCTAGAAACCCATTCCCCAAAAAATAAAACGTTGATGGAAAAGCCAGGAAGGGCAAAGATATACCAAAGATTATTGTTACATTGTGGAATCAACGAAAATTATTTTGCTAGGAAGAAAATAGTAAAAGAGATATCATTTTTAACTTTTCTCCACAATTCCCGTCTTCCATTACAGCGACAAAATTATTAAAGTGCAAAGCCAAAGCTATTTCAGTTAATAAAGATTTCAGAGTTCATAGACGCGACCCCTCGGTATCTGGAACTGTACAAATTCCCTCGTGTTGAACATTTTAATTAGATACCTCTATTCGGCGGCCATATTGTTTTATTATCCCGCTTTTATATACCAATTCTAAGATATATGCGCAGGGAAAAGTTATTTACAAAGCCACATTTTCCTATCTTATGCGAAAACAAGAACCAATGGAATCTTTGTAAAGGTAGGCTAACACTATATTCGGGCGTGTTGCGGATTTATTTAGCTTGTATTGAATTTATTTATTCAGCGCCAAGAAGATTGAAATACGTTCCGGTCACTTTGACCCCCTTCATTGAGTTTGGAATGGAAGTTTAGAACTTATTCTACAAAATAACCCGAATATGTAAAAATCCGCTTTAGATTTTAGTGCGCTTTAGAAGTTAGTAGCGCTTGACAATTCAAAAGTACCTGTAATTGGTTTATTTGAAATAAATGCTTTGAGTTTGAGTTTGAGTGAAATTTATTTTTTAATTTTTTATACCACATTTTTGTAAGCGTGTCTGTGATATCAATCGAGTTAAAAACAAATGAATTTAAATAGTTAACAGGAAACAGTTTTTTCACTTCAGTAGCTCAAATATGTAGGTTTTGCTGCCTGAAGTCATTGAGCAAAATGCGATTTTGCTCACTGAGTGAGACAAACTTGTTTTGTTTTTTTTCTAGAAAGCCGCAAATATCTTATTCAGCCTTGGGTTAATCATACAATTCGAAACATTCACACTCTTGTCTCTTTCCCGCTATTAGAAAGAAAGAGAGACAAAGACCAGCCCTTTCGAAGTACCGATTTTGAATTCGACCTCAAAGACAAACACGTTCGGAATTTCGTACTAACTAAAGAAATTTAGCAAAAAGATAATTATGTCTTTTAGGGCCGATTTTTCAATCCTCAGATAAAGAATCGAATAGTGTTTATTCCCTAGATAGCATGAATTTGTATTTTTCAATGGCTAAATAACCAATATCTGACGAGTTAAGCCTGTAACTGAGGAATAAAGTTAACTGTCCCTTCAAGCATCAGTTAGAAGCTTATTCTAGGGAATAAACAATGTATTGACGTTTTTTTTTTGTTTGAGGTTTTATTGTCCGCCATCTGTTCTATAAAATTTGTGTCTGTGTAGAGTCATCTTTGTCTTTTTTTCCTTATTTAGGCTCTCGTAGGTACTTTAATTTTAATGTTTTGGCCGTACATACTACAGATTCACTCGATGTGTCGATGCAGCATTGAAAGTATTTACAATTTTATTCCAAGTATAATCTTTTTCTCCGTTGTTCACAGCGTCGTCGGTTTATTTATTTTAAATTACTGACCGATATTTGTTCACTAATTCTGACTGTAAGCACAAAAGAACAAAAAACAAGTGTCAAATTTATTCTTCAGGTAAAAGTTAGTCAAAATCTCGTCAAAATGTCAAGCAGAAAATGTTTTGTTTCTATTCTTGTCTAACACATTGAATACTGTATCTATGCATCTCGCTTGCAAATTGATAGTGTGAAGTTGGTTAGCAAAGACCCCAGATAACTATTCTTCAGATATTATACGATTGAAAAATTTAAAATATTTATTCGTCTGGTAAACAGCCAGATAATTTTATACGCTAGGTAGCTACGAGTATTCGACGTTTTAACTGAGGATTGAAAAATCGGCCTTAATGTAATTTATTAAATTTTTAACTTATTGTTGTATTTAAACGTAACGAAAATAAGTATTTACTGCAAATAAAACTGATATTTAACCTGTAAATATTTATTATCTCCTAAAGTGTTCTCGCGGTTTGTTCCCACTAGTTCTACTGAACAGTTCTACGGTAGAAATAATGGGTTTTTTTTTTCTCACTAGTACTACGATATTAGGTATAACAAAATAGTAGAATTATTGGGATTCTCTATTCCCTCTATTCCCACTTGTTCTATTGAACAGTTCCACGGTAGAACTAATGGGAGTTTTTGTTTTGTTCTCACTAGTACTACGATATACTATATTATAAAATAGTACAACTAGTGGGAGTCTCTATTTCCCACTTGTTCTACCTGTTCCATCGTTAGAACTAATGGGATATCGCTGCTGAAGTGAAAAGTTATGTGTGTTTCACGAGAGCAAAGTTTTTTGCATCTCGTGCCTTTGAATCCCTCGCCACACTCAGGATTCAAAATCAGCACTCGCAGCAAAAAACGACTTTGCTCTCTTGTTGCACAAATAACTATTGATGTAATTTGTAGCGTAGATACCTACCAATGTGTTTCTTACAAAAATCAAGTCGTTTGCGCTAATTGATGCGAAAGCTCCAGATTTTCGAATCCTGTTTGTTTATCAAATAAGACTGGAGAGAAAAAATACACTGTGACCATTTACCTCTTGCCTCCGGTAGCTTGTTCCTAGAAGTGAGACTTAACTACAAACAAACATCGACGTATTCGTTTTCCATGATAAGAGCTGTTCATCGTTTGCTACAATCCAATCTTGAAGAGAACTCGCCCCGGGCGAAAGTCAAGCAACTTACTTAAACTAACATGGCGAATATGTTTTAGTATGTAGGTAGTGTAGGTACAATAATAATAAAAATATTACTGTAAAAGGTCGTAGCACACGTATCAAGTCGGAAAGGGATCGTCACCGTATCAACTCGAGCCGTTCAGTATTATTTGTATGAAACTCCCTACTGCAACGCACACTAATCGGAATCGTAACATAATCGCCTCGCCTCGGGGCAAGCTCACAACCGCGGTGCGGTGCATGGTCGACTTGCAGTTCCCGCGCTTACGGATCTCCGTAGCCTAGCTTACGGCTCTCCGTACCCTAGCTTACGTCTCTTCGTCCACGCCCCTCCCGCGCACAGTGGATCGTCCCCATACAAGAGGTGTGACATAGAATCAATAACTAGCCGTCAACCAGCGGTCGGCGAGCCGTAAGCGCGGCGTCGCCTAGCCGTAGCCGAATCGACGTATCGGAGCTTCTGATCCGCTTTGGTTACGTGCTTACGTAAGGTTGACGACTGTTTGACGGCGACGCGAAAGGCGACACGGTTACGATCCCTTTCCGATTTGATAAATGTGCTACGACCTTAAAGCAACTTGGGAATTTCAAGAGGCTTAAGAAAGTATAAAGCGGTACACTGCGAAAGCTTGTATTGATTGATTAAACACATACGGTGGGAGCGCATATTTTATTTTTATAAGGAAATCAAGCTGCGTAAAATGGGTCGAGGCCTCACCTTATAGAACGAGATAGTAAATTTAAGGCAGCCAAGAAAAGAGCTTGACAAAAATACCTAATAAATTCCGTAAACATTCTCATATACCTATATTCGTATTGCAGCTATCAAACGGTTTTTGTAAACTGTAAATACAACACAAAAAAAAACGTCAACAAAACATACACCAGCTGTCTAGTAGCGTACCGAAAAGATTGACAGTATTGCCACGTTGGATGGTAATGCTTAGCCGTTGGCCAAAGTTACTTGAATATGCTATGCAGTAGTGACAACTTAACAATATTATGCGATTATGCAGTGTAGTGTAAGTACGCTCTATTCCTAGGTTCCTAGAACTGTGTCTAGAGGAGCTATAGGCGACGTCAAAGCTGATCGAACTTGATGAAGATCCATCTCCATATTGAGAGGTTTCTATACTATTAAGTGATATGCATTCCAAACTATTGAAAGTATAGCAATAATGCTCTGTGCGTCTACAACTAAAGTAAACATAACACAGGAGATCAGGGGACCTTGTTTAGAAAGCTCTTTAGTATTTAAAGTGTTGAATAAAGAATAAATAGTCTCAACTGCTGCGATTAATTGCACGGCTACAATCCAACCCGCTCGTTTATTCTTTACACATTTTTCTGGAAAACTTTGTTTTTATTACCCTTGTGGGTTATTCCATTCCTTGTGGCAGTGTATGCTTACCTTTATAAGAACCAAAATAATGAGGGCTGTGATTTATTCAGCTTCTCATCCTATAGATAACGATTGATAAACTTTCGTATAGGTAATTTGTTTGCTTCGCATAATGTTCTGGAAAATAGTAGATTTGAATGGGGATTGGTTGGAGGTAACGCTGGAAAATAAAACAAGATAAAAATGCTTATAAATGTCTATGGTCACAGGTAAGCATTGTGTTACTCCTACATACTGACAGTCTTAAGTAATTCTAAGAAAATTCCTGAAAAGTAACCTTTATCTTTTGTCTGTAAATGGGGAAATTTGGATTTTTGGATGATCAAGAGACACTGAATCACAACATCAGCGTAGCTTATCGCATTTAGATGACAGATTAGCACGGAGCTGAGTGTATTCCGGTATCCCGGATTATCATAATAAATGATAAATGATTTTATTTCTGTAAGTAGGTTTTTACAAACACTTTTACACGTTAATCATATTTTAAAACTAGATGAGGTCGGCATTTCGTATCTGACTACTCTGAGAAGAAAGACAGAAACAAACTCAGAGGTCACAGTCTCTTTTAAAGTCCAGACATAATCTTGGTCAAATCATGTGAAGACCATGTAGACTGGTGTCTGAAATGGTCTTTTGAAGAAAGAACCACACAGATTGAGTGGACCTGTCCAATCAGTGCACGCATTTGTCAGTAATCTAAACCACCATTATACTGGAAAACCGTGATAAATCATGAAAAATATGCGAACGAAGCCACGAAAGGCTCAGTAGGTCACTAAATAATATAATAAAATGTACAAATAACTGTGTCAAATAGATGCAATGAAACGATAATAAAAAATAAATGAAAAAATTTACGTTATTTTAGTAAAAACCATTGAATTCTTGGAATGAGTAGGCAGAGGTCCAGATCAGATAAGTACTAACTGCTGAACAATACAATAAATAAAGAGCGCGCCATTTTCCAGTTTCTGGGAACTATTCCAAACTAGCTCTACTCAGAATTGTATAACAGATAACCTAATAAAAGTGCCTAAACTGGTATTCAACACCTAGATCGGCAATCGAAACTACTTATAAATGAAAAACTATTTCCACTCGTGGAGAATCACTTATTGTGAAAAAATAATATGTATCAGGGGTTAACGTATGAAATTGACGTTTTATAGTAATAAATACTTTGAATTGACATTAAACCTTCATGGTGTGAGATATTCGAGTGAAACTTTTTTTACATTATATCTATGAGATTTTTCTTAAAAAAAAAATGTGCAACATTCGATTTTCGAATTTCAATTGCTTTTTTTATATTCAGCTTAGACGGTAAAGTTGGATGCTTCGAAAATCCGAGTAAATTTTGAATAAGAGTTCCGACGCGGAACAAACGCGGCAGACGGCTCGCAATATCAATGCTGCGTTTGGAGAGGAGACTGCTAATGAACGCACCGTGCGTTTTTGGTTTAAACGCTTTCGTAATGGAAACTTCGACTTGAAGAACGAAACACGTGAAAGACAGGTCTGTTCAAGCAATATCAGCAGATGTTTACTGTGCTGAACTTCGAACAATGATGTCGAAACTGGCAGTGAAACAGCCCCGACTCGTGAATCAATCTTCACCACTATTGCTCCATGATAACGCAAGACCTCACACTGCACGGGACACCGTTGTAACTCTACAGGAGTTGCAGTTAGAAATCATACGTCATCCTCCGTATTCGCCAGACCTTGCTCCAACTGACTACCATTTTTATCGTGATTTGGACAATCTTCTACGTGGTAAAAAATTTTCTTCCCAAGCGGCAGTACGAAATGCTTTCACATATTGGTCGAATCTAGATCCCCAGAGTTCTATCGCAAAGGCATAAATGAACTTCCGATTAGATGGCAGCAATGTCTATACAATGAGGGTAAATATTGTGATTAAATAAATATCTTGGTAAAAAACAAGTTTTAATTTTTTAAATCGGCAATTTCGTACTTTAACCCCCAATATTAATAATATTTCTCTAATACCTCACGATTAGCTTGTCTGTCCGTTATTTTAATGTGAAACAAGACTTATTATTGCTTGGAAATAATATTTAAGTACAGTGCTCATTATTAATTTATTATCATATGTTTTTCTAAGAAATAAACACAATTTATCACTTCGAATAGTGAAAGAAAACACTGCGAGGAAACTCACTCTAGCCTTAAGAACGGACTGGTAGAAAGCGTTACCTGTCACAACGCATGAATTACTGGCGCAATATACATACATATACGTAGATAATCTAAGTGTCAAGGCATTCACTACGATGATTGACGCTCTTTTGAGTAAACCCTTCTATTTACTCCATTTTTATTCCGTTTTACACACCTACCACGTGCGAACAATCAACTCCGCTATTCGTCGATAAAATAAAGTAATGACTCTTATACCATCGAGTTATTACGTTGAACTGTTTACAGAAGATCAAACATAGTACACTGGAGCGAGCACCGCAGGAAATTAATTTTCTATCAGATAGCCTGTATTATGACACGCACATGAAACATTCATAATATTTCGACTGAATAATTCAGTTTATTGACAGAATGTTGACATAGCTTTGTGAAATAGACAAGCAGACACACAGGTGCTCTATGTTATTGATTTGTTAGCTTCCTCGTGTATATGAATCCATTAATGATGATGTCAGCACGAACTGACGGGGTCAGCTAGGACCAATGCCTGCCAGGGTTGCGGGTTTGTCCGAAAGAGATACCATGACCCTGGCACACAGGCAACTGAAGGAACACGGGTGGGTTTTAGTCAGTAACAGTCTGACACGCCCTCCCCCTCCGCCCAGAGCCGGAGAAGTTATTTGATAATTTCTCGCCCATAAAAAAATAAATAAAAAAAGACAGGACATGCTTCTATGTTATTGAATTGTCAGCTTTCTCGTGTAATATGTCGTAGTCATATCGTAGAATTGATCATATCATGATGTGGTCGCCCATTTCATGAAATGCCCAACTCAAACTGACGATATCATGAAATGGCCTGGCCAGATCAATGAACGATCAGCGATTGATGATATGAATAGCTACGCCTGAGTATCTCATTATGTGGTCAAAAATTGTGTGGTGGTAGTGTGATCGGATCGTAAAATAGTTAGATTATCCACCGTAACGAATTAGCGTATTTTTGTTTTTAGGTTATACAACAAATAAAAGACAACCACACATAACCCACCTTTCCAAATATAACCCGTCTGCCTTTAAAGAAAGAGTACCATCATAGACCTCATCCATCTCTTTCCATCAGGCGTCATCGAGGTCAAGAGCAGGCCCAATCAGCAATAAAAAAAAGAAGGTAGGGTGACCAGGAACCCGTCTGACGGCTCTCATTAGTTCGATCGTCGAACTAGTGAGATTTTACGCCAGAGCGAGCGAAGCGAATTCGGAAGTTGGGGCACTCCGACTCGGACAGGTTAAGTTCGAAGGGGATGGCGGGGTCCAGTGAGCGAGCGAAGCGAGCGAACAAAGACCCTGCCATCACCTTCGTGGTTTTTTTTTAAACCATCCAGAAGTAGGGGCCCCGCTTACGGCTTGTTATTGCTTGGAAACAAATTTAAGTACAGTGCTTCGATTCATTAGTTCAACGATCGAACTAGTGAGAACAAACGCATCTGAATGCTACGATTCATTCATTTTTTTTTTCTTGTTTCTTAAGTTTTTTTATATGAATTATCTGTGACTTAAACCTTTTGTGACTTGTGCCATTTTCAAAGCCTCATCAAACTGTCAACATGTTTTTGTAACAATATTTGTAATATAAAATACAATATTAATCATGGATATCCTACATTAATGATATGACCAAACGTGGATGGCCGTATCATCAAACGTAGATGTTTAAACGATATCGTCAGTTTGAGTTAGCCATTTCATGAAATGGGCGACCACATCATGGTATGATCAATTCTACGATATAACCACGACATACATATAAATCCTTTAATGATGATGTTTTAATTCAAATGCGGAGTAGTGGCAAGAACTCATAAGAAAAGCGATTGCAGGAGGATTAAAAGGAGAGCAACTAGGGCCACATTTGCATAGCATAGGTATTACTTCGCTTCCGTCTTTCCATTTTCCTTGAGTTTTGTACGAACATGATCCAGATTGGTGTTAAGGGATTGCCTGTTATTACGAACAGAAAAGGAAACAGGTTTTTATTTTTTTTAAATATGGTTAAAATATAAGTATGTATATAACACCGTTAGGATTGTGAGCACCGTTAAGCTGCTTTTAAACTACGCTATAATATAATAGCATATAGTATATAGCTCATAGCACAACAATATCGGGCACCATACATTCCAATAATATATAGTACAGTACAGAATGAACGTGTCCATAACAATGTATGGTGCGCGATATTGTTGATCTATGAGCTATATACTCGTAATAGGTTGGGGAAAAAGTTTCTTCGCATTTTTTAAGAAAATTCAAAACATTTTTTAATATAGTTTATTTACATTTAACTATAGTATGTAGGTACCATTTTATTCGATAACTTTTTGCCATCTTGTAGGTAGGGACATGATCCCATTGCTATAGAAATTTTGGGACTTCTGATCAAAATACCGCGACAAGTGGTTTTGGCAGTCCTCTCGTGATGTTAACCTGTCACTGTCTAAAGAATTCTGAAGAGACCGAAACAGGTGGAAATCTGAAGGTGCAAGGTCAGGACTATACGGCGGATGCATTAACACCTCCCAGCCAAACTCTCTTAATTTTTGCTGAATGGCTAAAGATGTGTGAGGTCTAGCGTTATCATGATGAAAAACCACACCCCTTCTGTTGATTAATTCCGGCCGCTTTCTCTCAACTTTTTGCTTTAATCTCATCAGTTGTTCACAGTAGAGTTCAGAATCGATGGTCCTGCCTGGTGGTAACAGCTCATAATGAATAATGCCCTTCCAATCCCACCACACACACAGCATCACCTTGTTGCGAGTTAACCCGGGTTTCGCCACAGTCTGTGAAGCCTGACCGGCCTTTGACCACGACCTTTTTCGCACGTTCTTGTCGTACGTGATCCACTTTTCATCACCAGTTATCAGCTTCTTCAAAAATGGTTCGGTTTCATTACGTCGTAATAAAGAATCACAAATGAGTACACGGTTCATTAGGTTTATTTCAGTGTGCTCTTGAGGTACCCAAATATCGAGCTTTTTTGTGTACCCAGTTTTTTTCAAATGTGCTAAAACTGTTTTGTGGTCAATTCCCAGTTCTTCAGCTACGTCGTGACTACTGATACAGATATATCTTGCTCCACTTTTTCAAAAATGGCATCCATTTTATCCGTAATAGGGCGACCAGAGCGACGTGCATCTTTGACATCAAAATTTCCGGATTGAAAACGCTTAAACCAAATTTGTGTTACTCTCACAGACACTGCACTAGGTCCATAAACATCGCAAATTTTTTTCGCGGCTTGCGTTGCATTTTTACCTTTTTTGTAGTAAAATTTAAAAATGTATCGAATTTCTTCTTTAGATTCACTCATCTTGACAGTACGAAAAACAAATCAAAATCACACATTTTCCTAATTTGAATTTGGAATTATGTTCTTTAAAATTTAAACTTTCAATGATACCAAAACCAGCCAGATACAAAAAGTATAGCCAAAGAGATTTTATTACAAGTTCATAATATACTATAATGCGAAAAGACTTTTTCCCCAACCTTATACTATATGCTATTTGTCATAGTTTAAAATACGTGTCGCTTGGTTACGGTTGTTGACTAGATTTATGTCATTCAATAAAATACTGCTATCACGAAATATATGCTTTAATTCATATATAATATCTGGCGACGATGCCATTCGATATAAAGAAAGCAAAACGTTCGCGAGCCATCCTACGCGGTTTGTTAACGAAAACTAATAACGTATTTCAAGATGAACAAAATGTATATACTACACAAGAAGAAATAGAAACAAGATTACTGACACTTCAAAATACCCAATACCAATAATTGAAGATATCCTAGCTGAAATGAACGGCGGACAATTTTTCTGCACCTTAGACATCAGGCATGCCTACTGAACATGGTGATGGATGAAGAAAGCTCCCTGATGCAAACATTAAGTACACATAAAGGTACTTTTAAAGTGAACCGACTTATGTTTGGAGTCAAAGTAGCCCCAAGTCTCTGGCAAAAATACATGGAACAATTACTACTGGGCCTCGACGGTATTAAGTGCTTCTTCGATGATATAAAAATTCAAGGCTCGACAGAAGAACAGTTATTATCTAGATTGATACAAGTTTTGCATAAACTTAAAGACAGCAACCTTCGTGTTAATAAAGAAAAATGCCAATTCTTCAAAAGAAGTATCAATTACTTAGGACACACAATAGACAAAGAGGGTTTACATAAAAATCAGGACAAGATTAAAGCAATTTTAAATGCACAACGCCCAACTAATGTAAATGAACTAAGAACATTATTAGGTATGGCAAATTATTACCACAAATTCATACCCAATCTAGCATCCATCACTGCCCCCTTAAATGAACTTTTGAAGAAAGGAGCAAAATTTACTTGGTCTACAAAATGTGATGAAAGCCTGAAGAACATAAAAAAAGAAATACTAAGCGAAAGAATCCTAATACACTTCGATCAGAATAAACCACTCATACTAGCCACAGACGCGTCACCCACAGGACTTGGTGCAGTTCTAAGTCACAAATTACCAGATGGCTCAGAAAGACCAATAGCTTTTGCTTCAAGATCCCTGACCAGCAGCGAAAAGAAATATAGTCAAATCGATAAAGAGGCAACAGCTATTTTCTGGGGTTTGAAGAAATTCTTTCACTATTGTTACGGCCGGAAATTCACCCTAATCACAGACCATAAACCTCTTACGTCAATTTTTCACCCGCACCAAACTTTACCAGCCTTGAGTACTATGAGGCTATTCCACTACGCACATTTTCTATCAGGATTTGACTACATTATCGAATATAGAAATTCCTCAAAGCACTCCAACGCCGACTACCTCTCACGTTTTCCCGTTGAGAAGATTAACGAGAATAAATATGACCAGCATTACATATTTCAACTGAATCAGATAAACACATTAAATATTTCACCAGCAATAATAGCAAAAGAAACAAGAGAAGACCAAGAATTACAGAAATTACTCGAAACACTCCATTCAGGCACTTCACTTAGGGAATCTGGTTATAAAGATAATGAACTAACTCTTCAGAATGACTGCATCCTAAAAGGTACGAGAGTTATAATTCCACATAAACTACGCCAACGCATATTAGATGAACTTCACGCGGGACATGTCGGGATCTTGAAAATGAAACTTCTTGCGCGGAGTTTCGTATACTGGAAGAACATTGATAAAGATATCGACAACAAAGTTAAATCGTGCAGAACCTGTCGATTAAACCAGAATGATCCACCAAAAGCCCCTCTGCATCACTGGGAAGATCCAACTGGCCCACGGCAAAGAATACACATTGATTTCGCAGGCCCGATATCGGGCTATCAACTTCTAATTGTCGTAGATGCATTTTCAAAGTGGGTAGATATTATCCCTACAAAAACTACAACGAGCGCATTCTGTATTCAGAAACTAGACGACTTATTTGATACATTTGGATTACCCTACACGCTGGTTTCGGACAATGGAAGACAATTTGTCTCTCAAGAATTCCAGACGTTCTTAACTAGCAATGGTATTATTCACAAAACGATCGCACCGTACCATCCCGCAACTAATGGACAAGCTGAACGATTTGTGCAAACGGTTAAGCGATCACTGCATAAATTGGAGGGGGAAAGTGGTGGAATACTGCACAAGGTCCGTACAGTTAGAAGTATTCTCCGGGCTACGCCAGTCATCTCAGGCGACTCGCCCTATATGCTCATGTTCGGAAGAGAGGTAAGAACGAGATTGGCAGCCAAGATTAGAGCTCCACCAAAGGCACTACATAGGGACAGAACAGAAGGGGTGAGAGAGTTTGCAGTCGGAAGCAGAGTACAAGCTCGCAACTACTCTGTATCAGGAAGGAAGTGGGAGTTTGGTACAGTGACCCGCCGACTGGGAAACCTCCACTACGAGATAGAAACCGACAGTGGACGCACATGGATGCGCCACCTCGACCAGCTACTTCCGGCGTCTCTCATTCCTGGGAATCACGGCGGAGGCGTGTCATAGTTTAAAATACGTGTCGCTTGGTTACGGTTGTTGACTAGATTTATGTCATTCAATAAAATACTGCTATCACGAAATATATGCTTTAATTCATATATAATACTATTATATTATAGCATAGTCTGAAAGCAGCTTTAGTTCTTAATCTATCTAGCGAGATTATAAACTATTGAAAAATTGTGAACTGTTACAATATAACGCATTCATTTTCGGTAGTCCGATTTTATCACCCGTGTAAAATTGTGAACCGTCCCTAATTGGTAGGTCTTGGCGGTAGCCGAATTGCCAGGGCACCCCGACCAAATGGGTTAGGTTAGGTTAGAACTGTGACCTACGAATAATAAAAGTCCCGCGAAACGAGCGGTCCCGCGGCAGCGGCCGGTGAGCGCTTCTTCCAAGTTGCTCGCAGTTACTTGGCTATTTATTATTAGGGCAAGGTGCGTTCGTCGCATGCAATTTTGATACCAGCTCACAATTTGTCGGTTTGCCATTATAAACAATCGAAAAAGAACGCATTAAATTGTAAATGGTTTCAGTTCACAGTTCTGCGATAATTTATAATCTCGCTAGATAATTCTGTACCTCAGAGGTATGCAACAGTAACTCCACTTTTTTCGAAAATTTGTTTCATGCACCATTAAAATCGCAAGAACCAGTTCTATATACTGGTACTAGCTTTTGCCCGCGGCTTCGCCCGCGTGGATGTCGGTTATCGCATAAAAAAGTACCCTATGTCCTTCTCCATATCCCAGGCTATATCTCAAAATCCTAACTTAATATTAATTTTAATGTGATTCACTATGTGAATAGAAACCGAAACAAATAATATAATAAAAGTACTTATGTTCTGAAAGTGAATGAGTCTTTACCTAAAGATAACAAACACAAAATCAAAATACGAAATTTCACTCAAATTCTTAAAGCAATCAATTGTACCAAATTACAACACGAAATAGAAGTGCGACACAAATAATAATTTTAAAATAATTCACGTAAGTACCATCAATGTGAAAACAAAACGAAATCTTACGAAATGTCGCATGATACACCGTTTGTGCTGATAAAACGCTAGAAATATCTCATGAACACCATTGGTGCATAACTTTTCTCAGGGTCACGTTCGCAATTGGACGAAATATTTGACATTTATTTTGTACTTGCAACACGATCTGGCTGTAGAATTCGATTAATCGACTAATACTTGACCGGTTGACATTTTAGCGGGAACATCACTAAACGAACGAAAAAAAAAGAAAACAAAATACGTCTGTACTCTGTGGTCGTGTGGTGGCGGAGTGGCGCGGTGCTTAATGTAAACATTCATCAAGGTTGTACGTGCGTAAAGTAATGGATTCAATGTGAAAACGGTTTAACCTTAGAAGAATCTTATACAGAATTACTGAGAAATAAGTGTAGATTTCGTTCTGAGTGTTAGTTTATCAAAAAGTGATAAATATGTCAGTGAAAAAGTAACGAAAGTTATGGAATGCACAAATTTTGATCATAAGGCCGCCGTGTTTAGTAATGTTTTTATGATAAATATTCTTGTATACTGTTTGAAATACACATAAGTAGCTAGCTTATTTATCTACGAACATAATTTGGCTAATAGCTACTGATATTATAGCGTATTGTTATCGTAATCGTATTTCCAAGAGTAAAATTCGGCAAACAAATACCTACAAAAAGACAATAAAATGGATATAGTATAGTCTTAAGAGATAGACATATGCCATCGCAGACTTTTTTGAAGACCTTTATAAGATACATAATTCCACCGTACATTATTTTGTTATATCTCAAAGGGTTTAGACAGCGTTTTCGTTGAAAGCTCTCAGACGGCTTATTTTTTTCCAACACCTCCAACAAATATCGTTAATTCATACAGAAATGCATACAAAAAGTTAACAAATTATATACTAAAACCTTCCTAGAGAACCAAGCTATCCATTGGTGAAAACAGCATGAGAATCGGTGCAGCAGTTTTTGAGTTTATCGCGAACAGACAGACAGACAGACGCGGCGGAGGACTTTGTTTTATAATATGTAGTGATACGACATTAAGTCCTATGACATCTATGAAAAGAAATATCCAATCGTTTAAGACATTAAATCCACTTACGACTAATGGGTATAGGACCTAAAATCACGATAAGATTCATCTAATAATAATAAAATATACTGTTGAACTCGACAGTATTATTTTTTGCAAAACAATATCATTCGAAGTTTCACTCCGCGCATTTTTGCCTCTCCTGTAAAATTTTCGTTTCATCACATAATGTTGTATACCTCTGAGGTACAGAATTATAAACTAACGATGCTCATAATCATACGGTGACATACATAAAAAGTAAGCTTGACTTTATAGACAATAGAATTCATAATATCGAAATCATACATTTAGAAGTTACCTAGTGGTCTATATGCCAAGCAAACAATACCTACCTAGAAATACATAAACAAGATATATAACGTTAAAAAATATTAATAGCTAACAGCAAATGAATGGTGATTGATTGCTACGTCAATTAATCATCAGAAACAGTTTACCTATTTCTTGAAGACGGCCATTAACATAGTTGTAATTATTACAAATTATTCAAAATTTCACTGTCATTACGACCATTTACCGTTACATTAGAATACCAAGTAATTGTTGCTGTAGATAAGTAAGGACGCACAAATAGCTTCGTTCTAAAAATTATTAGAGCAAATTGATGAGGCAGTAATCCTTCAATGTAGGTAGAACGGAAATTGAGCAAGTTATGAAGGCTCTCTTGAAGAAAGTCTTTGTTCCGTCACAAAATCCTTCCTGACCATTAGTATAGTTGACAAGCTGCCTGCTGCTCCACAACCCAACGACTTATCAAGCTCTCCTCGAACTACCCACACAAATGAAGGTCTCGGTATTATGGTCCCAGGATCCTATCTTACGTACATAATATATTTAGCCCCGTACCGACTTGCCGTGGCGGCGTTAGCGTGATACAATATAATTACATGATATGGGCTAGTAAGTTTAGGAAAATAATCGTTAAAACCGGCTTGGTAGATCTAGATTTAAGTAGCGCGATTTTAAACAGGCCTACTAATTTACTAAGTAAATGGTTATTTGGAACAAACACATTCTTGCTGTGCAATGCGCTTTAGTAATATATCAACAGCTATATTATTATTTTTTAGCTGTAACCGTTCCATTAACGTATTTATGATAATTACAAACGCACGTTATAATTATCTTTTCATCATTGTCGGACATAAAAAAAAATGTATTATAAAAATTAGGTCCAGTCACGTCATTATAATTACGGCTTCGACACCTATACCAGCCCACCGTGTAAACACATAAATGTAGGTTACCTACCTACCTATGCCATAAATTCAGTCAATATTCACTCTTCAGCCAATTAGACATTTTCCGCATCACAAATCTCTTGGGTTTAGTTCAATATGCCTACGTTTTCTACGCGCAGCACTAAGATCAACGTTTCACAAGTTTTGAATTAATTATGTCTTCTAATGAAAACCACTACCTATTAATTACGTTATTGAATTCGGCGTCGTGCGTAGCCTGTAGGTGTACCTGTGATACGTGCGCGTCAAATTGTCAATAACTGAGTTAATTATGATCACTCTCGCTTACCCTAAACTACTTAGTTAATATTAATTATTCTTGAACTGTTGGAAGTTTGGAACAGTTTATAGTCACAGTCGTGATCGGGGTTACCAGGTTATTTCGTAACCATCAAGATAGTCCGGTGAACTCGGTAGTCTAAAAGCAAAATGGTACGTTCAAAACTAAAATTGCAACATCGACGTTCTTTGGTTTAGATTTTTCATTTCAAAACTTGACTGTCACGATTCTGACGCACGCACTGATCAAAAATTATTTCTACAACTAGGTACGACAATTTGCTTAGAACCACGGAACAGCGAGCTGCATAGTGTTGTTGATTTATTTCTCAACTAAAATTACAGTACGTATGTATTTGGGGGTTATTCTCCAAGGATTTTCTTGATTTATGAAACTAAACACTAGGTAGTGAGTATGATATTTTCCATCAGGGTATTCAAGTTCATATTAGGTACTTTAATGTGTTCATTTTTAGGGTTCCGTAGTCAACAAGGAACCCATACATTTTCGCCATGTCCGTCTGTGTGTCTGTCTGTCCGCGGCTTAACTCAGACTCTTAGTTGTAATTTAGCACGAGTTTTCGGTACATTCATAATTATTAATCACGCCGACAGTGGTAAAATAAAATCTTGAAATATTTTTTTAGGGTACATGTAAAGAGGGGATGATAGATTTTTTTTTCTCGTCAATCCCATGGTGTGTGGTATAGTTGGATAGACCGTTCAAAAATATTGCGGGTTTGTGAAAACCATTTCGATTCAGAAATCCGTTTGCGTTTGCGTAATATTAAGCTTTAAAGTCAAATTTTTGCTAAATTGTCAGCCCTGCCCCAGAAATGGTTGATTTTGGATATATGAAAAAAATCACGGCAGTAGTAGTACCTATAATAACGAAGTTAAAAGGATAACTATCATAGAAAAGTAGGCTTTACAAGATAACGAGTAATAGTCAACCAGCTTACATTTACAGTTGGAATGTATGGGAGAACATGTATTTCAACTACAATGTTAAGTTTGTTCTTGGGAGAAATTCGTCCCAACTACGGAACCCTACGGAACTTGCCCGGTTTTTTATTTTTAGACGTTATTATTTATTTTAAACACCAAAACGATTAGTTGACTGATAATATAATATTCTCCGTACACTGTTGCAATCGTGGTTGCAATAGTGTCGATTATCGCTAAAGTATGAATAACTAACTACGAAGAAATTTTATTCCTGGGCCTCAAGTCTGCTATTACAATAGTGTCAATGGTCTATCATTGATTTTGACAAGTTTGGTAATCTACTAATATAATGGCGTCATTATGACTTTCCAATGATCAGCCACTGACACTCCATTGAAAGAATTGGTAATCTCGTACATAATGACAAATGAAACTTCCTACTACTTCAGATTGCTTATAACACTAATAAATAATATGTAAAAATATATATAAATTAAATCTGGCATGAATAAATGTTCAAAATGCCATTGTAATACAATTCTATTACGAGACCATTGACCGACCAATGATTGACCATTATGAATTTAGCAGATTACGAACTTTTAGCAAAATGACAATGGGATCGTGTTGGAGTGACGAATTTATAAAAATAGCAGACTTGGGCCCCTGTTATGGAACGTCTAAAACTTATTTGAAATTATCGATAAGTGTACTTATGGCAAGTTTAACGAAGGAAAACTGTTCTGTTGCTGTAATATTTTTAGGTTTGCGAACATGTACTTAAGTATAGGTAGGTACATGAAAACTTTAGCGAAATCTGCGTAACGAAAATGTTTTAAGGTTTAAAATCAGTGGGGAAAGCCAAACAAAAACTTTATTGTTCGATCGCACATATTCCAATGGTGCAAAAACCTGTCATTAACAAAGTTAATAATTCCAACTTTAGTACAGTCAGTCATCAGTATCAGTCTTCATTATCGAACATCTTTTAAACAGAAAATCAAATACGGGAAAAGTCAAACAAAAACTTTATTGTTCGATCGTACATATTCCAATGGTGCAAAAACCTGTCATTAACGAAGTTAATAATTCCAACTTAAGTACAGTCAGTCTTCAGTATCAGTCTTCATTATCGAAAATCGTTAAACATAAAATCAAATACTGGACCACCTCCCTTATAATTACGGGAACTTTAACTTCGTTATAAACACGGTTTCCTCCCGAAAAACTTGGTTTTGACACGCTCAAATATTCCTGGAATTATGAATTCGATAAGTGACCATTGTTGTATATTTTCAGCTTCAAGTCTTTTGTGATATTTATTATACCGACTTGAAATACCTACTTAGTACTTGACTAATACGAATTTTGGAGTTCCAAAAATACATGCCAGAAATCATCTATGCCTAGTCCGGTTTCCTACACCTACGCAAAACAACAATGGCAAACCTTTTCCTAAGCTGAAAAACAACTTTTAGGTCAATAAGATAAGTCAGTCGCTATGTTTTCGTTTAGTTTCCGAAACAACATGAAAACGTAAAACGAGATTAAATTCGACTTAACTTACTTGAGATAAGATGTACAAATTGTGTCGGCATCTGCACTGTCAGCAGAAGGGAGAGTTCAAATTATACCTTCGCGATATTTGATCAATTGTTTAACCAAATAACATTTATAAAGAAACCCAATTGGATCGGAGGATTACGTGTCGTATCATGTGTTATAAATAAAAGGAAAAAGTAAGAAATGTGCGGAGGGAGGATAAATCATAAGTCCACAAAGTAAGCCATTAGACAGCAGGTCTTGTACCGCTGGGGGCTGTAGGGAGCTCATTATGTGAGCTACTGTTGTCTCGTGGATTATAGGAGTTCATTGGTAAAATATTGCGTTTTATTATCAATTTACTCGATTTATTGGATAATGCAAGAAAATTATACATTTATGTGGAGAACAAATAAACGTTAACGGCGATTCTGTTCCATTAAGCGATGATAAATACAAAGACAGACATTGACACATATAAAGAGCTATGTAGAAAAGTGTCAAGTAAGAAGGAAGACAGATACAAATGAATCCAAAAACGATTCTCGCTGATAAACGATCGAACTCTTCGTAACATACTAAACATAATGAATTACAATACAAGGTGGTCCTACTCCTACAGTAGGTATGGTATTAACAGAACTTTTAATAATAATAGGCATAAAAACGTAACAGACAGACAGACAGAGTTACTTTCACATTAATTACAATATAAGAGATACACAGCGGGGTGATTGTGTAACACATTATAGTAGAAATGGGTTTAAATTTGACAGTACAACAACATTCATTGCGTTATTTAAGTTGTTGAACAGACAAATGTTTCGAACATATGAAGCAATGGATTAGCAATATGCTTCAAAATCATTCAGATTGTGATTGATAGTGTTACGCAATTAGGGTGCTAATTCTATATTTAGCGAAGCAAAAATAAAATAGAAGAACTACCCATATGTACTTATGTAAATAGTTCCTTTGTTTTAATTAAGTAAACCAACCAACTTGTACTTGTATATCAACTTGCTGCACTTGACTCAGTGGAACGCAGAGCGAAAAGACTTATAGGCGACGAAACGTTAGTGTCTAGGCTTCACAGCCTGGCACTTCGGCGTAATGTTGCTTGCCTGTCGGTCTTCTACAGACTGTACAGTCACGAGCACCAATATGTATACACTTGGCAAAATTTAAAAGCAATTTTCATGGTGAATAAAGATTGCAACTTTGACATAAGACCTATTTTATAATAGTATAAGTTTATACTATTAAATAATAGTTAATCATGAGAAAATTGCTTTTGAATTTTGCTAAGTGTATACATATTGGTGCTCGTGACTGTACTTCGGAAAATGTGCACAGGAGCTCTGCAGCTACTGAGCTACTGCAGGTTATCACCCGCACTTGGTTGAAATCCCGTCCAGTCGTACTCAGCGCTTCTCCTCCACATTTATTATGCGCACAGCCAAAGTGTGGAACTCTGCCAGCGTCTGCGTTCCCTTCCACATATAACCCGTCTGCCTTTAAAGCAAGAGTGAACAGGCATCTTCATGGCACGCTCGTTCCATCATAGACCTCATCTATCGCGTTCCACCAGGCGTGATCGAGGTCAAGAACGGGCCCAAAGAATAATAAAAAACGGGGCAGTCGTTGGGCACTGCCGATAGAAGTGAAAACTAAGTAACTTAAAAGCATTCGGTGACGATGACGCGAGTTCCATGATTTTTGTTCTACCAAAAAGTACACATAAATATACACAGTACACATACAGGATAAGTTTAAAAGGAGTGCGTATATTTTTGTTGGTAATCAGGTGCATAAAACTGAACAACTTTCCCCAAGGAACATAGGTTGAAATCTAAAAAATAAAATTCAACTTCTCATACAAACATAAGTCACGTGACTTGTATGAAAAGTCGATTTTAAATTTTAAGATTTCGACCTACATTCCTTGGGGAAAGTTGTTCAGTTTTATGCACCTGATTACCTCCTAAAATATACGCAGTCCTTTTAAACTTATCCTGTATAACTCATGGATAGCGTTCGGTGACGATGACGCGAGTTCCATGACTTTTGTTCACCCAAAAAGTGCTCAACGCGCCTAAAGAAGTTTTCACTTCGAAAATAAAAAGTACACCGAAGAAAATAGAAATAGAAACCGTGACGTGGGAAGCAGTAGGAAAGCTTAATTTAACCTTTAGTACTACTTACCTGCAAGGTGAATACTGCAAAAATATAGTTCGTTAACAAAAAGAATTCGTATCAGGTTCTCGTAGTTGTTAAATAACTACGGCAATATAGAAAACCATTAAATTAATCGTAAATACCGGTGCGAATCGTAAGCTTGAATTAGTTTTAAATGCTTAGAATTCGAGTAAGGTAAAATATTTCCTCTAAATAACCTTTAGAACAGCCTTTATGCCTGCCTACACGTGCCTAGAGACCAGTTTTTCGAGTACTTAACTATGATAATGTGTTTAACTAATTACATGTAATACTCCAATTTAGAGAACTTCGGGGAAAATTACTTTCCAAAAGGAAATAATTATTTAACACAATAAAGTACACGTGTTTGAAATAGGAACGTTAGGAACTGAGCGCAAATTAAGTTTAAATGAACGTGTCAAATAACTTTATTAATTATTGTTTTCGATCATCGCTTCTATTATTATTGTTCAGCTTTAAGGCTCCTACAAACAGGCGCGACACGCGACGCGACAAAAAGACACCGCGTGCCGCGCGACGAGCGGTCTCTTTGTGTCGCGTCGCGTGTCGCGCCTGTTTGTAGAAGCCTTTATCGTGTAAGCTTATTAGATAAATATAATAACGGCAGCAGGTAAGTATGGGTTATTTGATGCGGAGCGGTTATTTCACGCATGGGGAGTGACATGACGGGGTCACTCAATGGCGAATAAGGACGGGTAGACAATCAGTCCCATGCAAACGGAAGCCCCCGCTCGCCTCCGAACCTCTAATAAAGAAAAACGAGCATCTTGTGAACTGAACCACGACGACAAAACGTACCGTTGGGAATGAAATACTTATTGTTGTGACATTAAAATTTCATAGTAATAAGGCTCATTTGTTAAGTGACCCTCTGTCTACAAACTTATCGTCTCCAATGAGGTCACTACTCTTAACAAGTAATTAGTAAGCTCAATACCCTCTCTTCACTTATCGGTATTGGGGAATATAGGATAACACAAGTATAATCCTGTATTCTGTATACAATAGCGTACTTTCTAGGATTTCCTGCTTCTACAAATATTGTTCCTTTGGCAACAATTATTTTCCTCCAACTAGTGGAGAAATACTGATTTAACAGTGAACAGTTTATTCAATACTATTATTAACACAAACGGGATATTTACCATGTTTACTATTTGTTTTGAGTTCCCGATATTTCGGCGCTGTTGCAAGCACCATGATCACGGATAAATTGAAGAAACAACTGACAAGAGACTTAATAACAACAACAACAACTGAACAACTGATTTAATAATAATATTAGTGACCATGACAGTTTAAAAGCTTATAGTTTATTCAATTACTGGAAGTGTGAGACTAACTTAGTTCTCAAGAAGACAGAATAATTGTGTATATATCTGAGTTGCTAGGAGTAAGAATGGAGACAGAAAGGATATTAAGATCTACAAGAATAGAATGGAATATGCACCGCGCGTCTCAAGTACAGTCACTCTCCGTATACCTATATGCAGTCTGTTATGTTATGCAGAATGTTGGACGCCAATCTAATTTTAGCATCGAATCCCAGATGAAAAAAAGAGGAAAATTATTATCGCTATTTTGATTTAGTTCATAATAATCCACGGTAGTTAAGGAGTTTTGAAACGAACTGTAACTGCGATTGCTCAGCGGGAAAGTTAAGCAATAAAAGTTATTTGTTTTTGTACAGCACGTAAGTAGCTACTTTCATAATCTAAGAAGTCAAGTGGCAGTATTTTTGCGAACCCAGTAAATTGTTTGGCAACGTTTTTGGGACAATTTGAAAAGTTCGTTGACACGTCTCGCGCTGCTCGCATTCTTTAATGTTCCTGTAAGTCTGAATGTCTACCATTTATGCCTTAGTGCAACTTTTCAGAGCTTCCACAAGGTTTCAAGATATCGGTATTTTTGTCTGCTCATATGGCAGAAATTGATATTATTTACATTTAAGTAATTAAATAAATTAGTAAAATTTATGTAATGTGTATCAATATCGTGATGAAAAATATAAATCTTATCTTTTCTCAAATACTCGTACATAAGTAGCGGAATTCCCAATGTTTTAGATCCAATCTACATGGTCTTCACATGATCTGACCAAAATTATGTCTGGACTTTAAAAGAGACTGTGACCTCTGAGTTTGTTTCGGCCTTTCTTCTCAGAGTAGTCAGATATGAAACGCCGACCTCATCTAATTTTAAAATATGATTGACGTGTAAAGGTATTTGTTCAAACCTACTTACAGAAATAAAATCATTTATTATTTATCATTATTTAGTTGTATAAGTCAGTAACATTTCTGCGAAATGTGATCAAGATACAGAGATGCTTAAAGAACTTCCCAGACATTTGCAAATGAATCCAGTCCGCTTCTCGATTGTATAAATTCCGATAATCTAATTACTTCGTCTATAAAAAAGCTTTCATTGGGTTCAGTTGAAACTATTTTTGCCTGAAAATATTGCATCTTAATTCTCACCCATTCAATTAAATTATTTATTGACATTTCAGACAGTTTCCATGTAAGTTTTATGATAATACAAAATTTTGGCGATGGTTTTAAAAAATCTTCAAACTGAGCTATTACCCTGGATAAGCAGACTATTTGAAGAAAAGTTATTAACTTATGAAAACCCATAAGGCCATAAGTAATTTTGAGTACTTGAAATTATAACCGTATAGAGGTATGAGGAACAGGGTGTAAAGTTCACTCATCCTCCATAGAAAAGGGAGGATCCTCCGACCAGACGGGTGTTGTGTTTGGGGGGCAACTGCCCAACGCGGACGGTTGAAGTTAGGATGTTGTGTATATGCTAGTCGCGCAGTAAATTCTGATTGCGCGATGCAGGATTTGTGACGTCAGGTCTTTGATGCGTAGTTCACATGTGGAGTTGTAGATACTGCCACAACCTTATAAACCAAGACATGGTAGTTGATTGATGGGGTTTAAATACGTATCTCAAGAAAAAAAAAAAATACTACGGAAAACCAAAAAAAAATTATAGGCAAAAAACACTACCATTTAGAATATTAAAATGGAAGCCCGTATATCCTATGTGCATTGCGTTCCTTTACTAGGTGCTATGTTGGCACGCGTTATTTACACGCCACACAAAAATAAAGTGAAATATGTATATGTTACCGTAAAAAGCCGAATTTAGGTAAATCCTAAGATTTTCCAGTAAAACCTAGTAAGGTCCGAACTGTTCTGTGATCATGGTTCATTTCGAACTTTTACCCTAAAGACACGGTAAATGTTAAAAAATGGACATTCATGTCTAGACGTGTTTTTTTTTTCATTTGTTTATTAAATATCAAATAGGTAATAAGAAAAATACTGATTAAGTTATCTTAGCCAATGCAACCGTTATGTTTGTGAGAAGATAATTTTATCTTGGCTATTTGTATTTTACTATTCAAAAAGTACTTTGAAGGTGTTTTAAAATATGTTTACCAGTTACTAATAAATATACCAAATGATAATAATTTAAACTATGTAAGAATTTGACTCATAGGATATTGTAATATGATATCTAAATAAAAATAATGATAATTAAAAATTTATCATAATGATAATAAAAAATGTGAGGTACTGAAAATATAATGAAAATATTGCAATGCTTTTTTTTGCCAATTGCTGATGTATTGTTGGTTGTTGGTTTTTCTATACTTTGCAATTATTTATACAATACATTTTATACTCAAACAGCTCACCAAAATAAGTAACTGGAGACTGGTTACTTGAAGAACTGCATGCTTAAGTTAAAAACGGATTAATTGCTACGCATAGCTGAGCACAAGAATAATATAAAAGATCTACTAAAATAACGTGGTTAGACCACTAGTGGACCTACTCTACCTCGAACCGCGCACACCTGCATCAAAACCGGTTTCTATAAACATGATTTCACTCTCTCAGCACCACTGGCGTTGCCTAATTTACGCATTCAAGCTTGAGTCGACATGAATAATATTCTTTCTCTATTTCGTGCAGAAAATTGTGGTTATTCAAAATGGTAATCATTTCATTTGAATCTTTTTCGACAGCAAAAGATGAACCAAAAATTTTCGTTGGCTAAAATTTTGGACGCACAGTTGGTTTTACATTAAAACACTTTAGCCTGTATTTTGAAATGACATCATGCCTTATTCGTTAATTTATTGAGTGTCTACATCAAATTAATAACAACGTTTCTTGTCCTCCTTTTTAGCCATTCCTGCGACACCACTAATTAGTGTCGATCACAGGTATTAATTGAGCAATACAATATCAATTAGCTCCGCAAGTCGTTGGCAAATTTTGCCGTTAACAAATTACATAGAAAGGGAATTTAGTAAGTTCCTTTATTGTAAGTTCTTAGTTAAAACTGGGATCCATTAGGGATTACTTCTTTATACGGAAATTGAAAATACCTGCGGCTTTATTCAATAACACTTTGCCAGATTACAATATTTCTTATCTCAATTCTGTTTTGAAATTGGTACTTAATAATACGACGCTTTTAACGCGCGACACGCGACGCGACACTTAGAGACCGCTCGTCGCGCGGCACGCGGTGTCTTTGTGTCGCGTCGCGTGTCGCGCCTGTTTGCAGGAGCCTTTACGACTTTCTGCAGTGACGGAAAGTACGTAGCACGACACATTTTTTTTGTTTCATGAAAACAAGGCCTTAATATAAAAAGCCGTTTAGTTTTATCTTTTTATATTATACGTTATGTTTTTCTAAATTCTAAAATCCTTTCAAACCGGCGTCACAGCCAAAAGTGCATTATACAAAGGTTTGCACGTTTACGGGAGCATACCGCATTGCGCGTACAATTTTATAACAATGTTTAATAATGCTTTGGAAAATTGTGTAGTCGTCCGTCATAAATTCATAATCCAGAAAACAAATTGTATTATCTTAGTAGCTATTGTTATTTAACAAAATGGTACTCGCAAAGAAACACCAACTCAGCTCCTAAAACATAAATCTAAGCAGTTGTCGCGGTCTAGTAGTGCCTGTAGCGCGTACAATGGTTTATTATCATACCCTATTCACATAGCTAGGCCAGCCTCCCTTGCATACGGTTAAAGAGTCAACACACGCACACATAGGTGGTTATACCTATGTATAGTTACACCTTAGCACACGGCACAGGCACACAAACAAGCCGTGGCTCGCTTGTTGATACAGCGACGCAGCGTCGGCATGCTGAGCTAAGGTGACTCAGAAAGTAAGTAGGTGGCTCCGCTTACCTGTACAAATCAGCAGCAAAGTAAATGGTGAAAGCAGCCGATTGGTCCCCATGTTGGCAGTGCGGATACTTTCTATCAATTATGCACCGGGAAACAAATCTTACGCGCCCATCTTGCACAATTTTAATAAGTGCTTAACTCCAACTTAACTGTTATGCATCGCACACACAAAGTAAACGTTAACACTTCAGGTAGCCGATGATACACTTTTGTCAGTCCAATTGACTAGAACAGGCAGTTTCCACACTTTCTAACTTGATGCACTTCAAAAAATTATCTCATTTTCCAATCCTCAATGTAAACTTTGGCGCGAAATATCCGTTACAAGCGAACATGGGCACGTTGTACACGGGCGACGGTTAGCCCAAGGCTGAATAAATTTCAAATCACAAGCCGGCGCGCGTGAAAGAGACAGCACCATGAACTGAATGAAACAGACAGATAATAAAGTTTGCCTTGTCTTGTCCGGGAATGAAGTGGCAACAGCGCGCCGTTTTTAATGTCGTCTTGCGAGTTTTTCACTAGATGGCAGAGCCGTCTTCTTAGAAAAAGTATGTAAGTACTTTCTTGTATAATACCTAATTGTATTACTTACTTGTATCTAAAATTGCGTTGTTAAATTTTCACTATAGGAATGTATATAAAATCATTTGAAGTTATTATAAAATTACATTGTGTGTCTGTGTGTGTTAATATTTTAATATGCTCCTAAAACAAATTAACAAAGTTCCATTTACATATTATTATCATTTGTGTGTGTTCACGCTGGTTGTTGTCCGGGCGGCGGCAGTGTAGGCATTATGGCTCCTACAAACTGTCGCGACACTTGACGCGTGCCGCGCGACGAGCGGTCTCTTTGTGTCGCGCCTGTTTTGTAGCCTTTACATAAACGACGTGTCAACGCTATGTAGACGCTGCTTAGAGGCATGCTGGCAGAGGTTGCGTCGACTTTGAGTGGATTTTGCGTAGCAGTGGCGTAGAATTCGCGTAGCATTGGCGTAGGCCTACCGATTGGAGTGGCGTAGGCCTTGCGTAGCAGCGGCGTAGGCTTTGCGTAGTAGTGACGTAGGCCATGCGTTGGCGTTAGATCGGCCGCGGCGCGGTGGCGCACATGGGTCGAAACGGTGCGTTCCATCTAAAAAATCTATAACTTTTTTTTCTTGACGTTTTTAATTGAAATTTTGAATACATATTCCTGAATACTTATGCTATTGGATAATAAAAACACCGTTACTTTAAGAGTTATATTTATTTATTAAAAAATAACAAAATAAAATTTTCAAGTTTTCGTACAAAAATTAAATTATTTAAAATTATTTTTTGTTTATTAGATTAAATTAAAATTATTAGTCCATACCATAAACTATAATATCCATACTAATATTATAAATGTGAAAGTAACTCTATCTGTCTGTCTGTCCTGTGGCTGTGTGTCTAAACCGCTGAACCGATCGTCATGAAATTTGGCAGAGATATAGCCTGAGATATGGAGAAGGACATAGGCTACTTTTTTACGCGATAACCGACATCCACGCGGGCGGAGCCGAAAGCCGAAAGTTAATAACTACGTAATCACAACATTGCAAACTAAATTACTTTTTCCAAATATTATATTTATATTTATGCTATTTTGTGCCTAATTGTTACATTAAAAATATTTTATTGTAAACAAACAATAACAAGTATTTCGTTGTATCCACAAATGTCATGAATAGGTGCAAATAACAAGAATCGTAAATTTTTGTTTTTTTATGTCGTTCGATATTTTTGCTTCTAGCTCGAAATGGCGCAGTAATGTAATGAATGACGCAGGTTTTGTTTTACTTGTATTACTGAATAATTAAGGATTGTAAAAATGTCATTAACTCGACATCGGCAGCTATTAGAAACAAGGAAACCTCAACTTGAAAATTAAAAAGACGGAAAATTTCCTTACCACATTAAAAAATTAATAACAAAAAATAAAAAATACCTCTCATAAAAAGATAACGTACTTACATACTAGAGATACTGAGCAATCCCAAAATGTATAATACTTATATATTCCCTCGGAGAACTTAGAAAATATCTTAAGTTGTACTTCCATAATGAGTAATCTAGTAAATATGAAATTATTGAAGTTCAAAGTTTGGATGTAAATGTATAATATGTTTAAAACTGTTTTTTTTTACTATTATATCGGATAAGTTTATCATCTCAGAATAAAAAAAAAATGAAATGGTTTCAATAACACTACTTTTATTTGAACCATTTTTGAGGTAGAAAAAAATACCGTTTCGTCCCATACATAGTGCGGCGCGGCGGTGTAGGACTTGCGTAGTAGCGGCGTAGGCTTTGAGTAGCAGTGACTTAGGGTTTGCGTAGCAGCGGCGTAGGCTTTGCGTAACAGTGACGTAGGGTTTGCGTAGCAGCGGCGCATGTCGCTTGCAACGCGTTTCGTTCCGAAATAATCATTATCAGACGAGGTAATACGTATTACCGTTCTCTTTGTTATACAGGTTTTTATTGCTGACACACATTTTTGAGAAACCGAAAAGAGAGCAATAAAAAGCTACGGGGTATTGTCAGAATGTGACACATTTTTGTAATATTTTGTGAGCTTGTATAACCCAAACCTTTTCATCGCAACTGTTCCCACATATCGCTGTAAAAGCGCATTGTCTACCCTGCTCATTATGGTTGACGAACCTCTACGATACAAAATAACAATAAAATAAAACTGAAATTAAATAAATGTTATCCCTAGTAGCATTTTTTTGTTGGCATTTAGTTGGGCCACTTACCTCTGTAAGTGGCCCAACTAAATGCCAACAAAAATGCTACTAGGGATACTACCCAACGATTTTTGCCCTGGAATGCCGCGTACACTACTTGTAAGTGCGATATTTTTTTTTATGTGAAAAAAAATACTGTCGTATTTGCGTTCCATACAAAATCGTGATTCCTGAGAAATCATAAATGGAATTCTTAAATAAAAAGATTTGCAAAAAGTAAGAAGCACAAGAGGGTTGCTTTTTACACACTCGATATTTTGTTGAATTCTTCACACCGAGCCGGGTCAAGACCCTCTTGTGATCATTCAGAGCCTCTCAACTTTCCTTCATTCATAATAAACACTTATAATATCCTTTCTTCCCGTCATTCCAAAAGCTTTGATCTCGGCAACAGTTTCATATTTTGATGAAAATTGCGATAACGGACTATAGACGGCTATAGCGTTTTTTACAATCGCGAATACATGCTTAGCTTAAAAACAATGGGGATGATGCCTGGGTAAAAGCAAAGAAAAACTGTTTAATCCGTCAATCAGATAATAAAAAAATATTAGACACGTATTTTTTGCTTTATCATATTAATAAAAAATGACTTAGATAAAACACATTAAACTTGGGCAGTGAGGGCTCGTTACGTCACAGCTCAGTATAAAATGAGCAGTGACGTCATGCCACATTTGAACTCAATGTATCGCCGTAATGTTTTGATTACGTAAAAAAAGAAAAAATACGTGTCCAATATTTTTTAATAATCTACATGACGGACAAAAGATATTGTTTTAGTCATCATCCCTATTGTCAAATCAGCGAAATTATCGCTGCCAACTACATAGTATTCAAGGGAACCCTCGACGCGGACATTTCAAACGCCGCTGCATCGACGTCGTATCGCTATTGTCTGGTGCATGCTTTATTCACCGCGGACGCAATTTCCGATCGGCATTTAGTACTAAACTCAGAAATTAGTCACCAAAACCTAATTAAGACTATGTTACGTTTATACCTGAGTAGCTATTGCCCGCGGCTTCGCCCGCGTGGATGTCGAAAAATATCCGACGGAAACGTATTACCGTACAACATCAAAAGAAAACTTCATCCCCCTTTTTAGACCATTGTGGATTGAAAAAAAAAAAAAACAACGATTACGTTGTGTTAGTTTCCAACCATAAGCCGAAATATTAGTGATTTTAACTTAAAAAATAAAGAACTTAAACAAAATTTCATCCCCCTTTTCACCCCATTAAGGGTTGATATTACAACAACACCGCTGCGTTAGCTTCCAGCCATAAACCTGGATAGTAAATTTAGTGATTTTTCTACGATTTTTTATTTATTTATTCTTTCTAACCTTTGAGAGGTGGAATTATCAAAAACGCTGAATTTTCAATTGTCAGCCTAACCACAAAAATTGAAGATCCTAACTTCAAACTTGACGGCCTTTCATATAAACTTCCATCCCCTATTTTACCCCTTTAGGGGTGGAATTCCCAAAAATCCTTTCTTAGTGGATACTTAATCTTCACAAAGAACACACCCTCCAAGTTTCATGTCTCTAAGACCAGCGGTTTGGGCTGTGCGTTGATATATCACCCAGTCAGTCAGTTAACCATTTTAATAATATATATATATAGATAATAATTCTGATGTAAAATGATATTTAAAACCTCAGCTAAATCGTAACCATTCAAATAATAGTTTCTCCTTATTAACCCATAACGTTATGGCCTAGATATTTTTACAAACTAGGCGCGCAACCATACAAGTAATATTTACGGAAATCTACCAGCATCAAAGGCTTTGCCGACGAACTTATACACACATATTTAGTTAACAAACTTTATGTGGCTTACGAAAATACCTGCCGTGGGTAACATACGGTTACCTACTTATTTATGTACTTTATGTTAATTTTCATACCTAATAAATTACGCTCTTCGATTAATTTAAAAATAATATTTGCTTAGTTCTTATTACTTTGTGGATGACCCAAGCCACTAAGCAAAATTGTAATATGCTTTTGAAAATACAGCTTCGGTACGATATATCGACGGGTAATATTAAGATTCATATTAAAAAAAAGCCGGCCAAGTGCGTGTCGGACCACGCACAATGAAGGGTTCCGTAGTTGATATGAATTTATCCCAAGAACAAACTTAAAATGACTTAAAAACATAAAAACATGTTTTTCCATACGGAATGTATATTTTTCAACTGTAAATATAAGTTGGTCGACTATTACTCGTCAACTTGTAAAGCCTACTTAACTGTGATAGTTTTTTTAATTTTCATTATGGCTTCTCGCAGTTTACTACAATCACTTTTTTACGCGACAACCGACATCCACGCGGGCGGAGCCGTGGGCAAAAGCTAGTAATAAATATTTCATTAAAATACTCATCAAACCTGTAGTTCCCAAAAATACATACTGTTTGCACGTGAAATGTTTTCTCATCTACAGTGTTAAAATCTATACATATTATAAAACAAAGTCCTCCGCCGCGTCTGTCTGTCTGTCTGTCTGTCTGTCTGTCTGTCTGTTCGCGATAAACTCAAATACTACTGCACCGATTCTCATGCTGTTTTCACCAATGGATAGCTTGGTTCTTTAGGAAGGTTTTAGTATATAATTTGTTATGTTTTTGTATGCATTTTTGTATGAATTAACGATATTTGTTGGAGGTGTCGGAAAAAAATAAGCCGTCTGGGAGCTTTCAACGAAAACGCTGTCTAAACCCTTTGAGATATAACAAAATAATGTATGGTGGAATTGTGTATTATAAAAAGGTCTTCAAAAAAGTCCGCGATGGCATATGTCTATCTCTTAAGGATAACATACTATATCCATTTTATTGACTTTTTGTAGGTATTTGTTTGCCGAATTTTACTCTTGGAAATACGATTACGATAACAATACGCTATAATATCAGTAGCCATTAGCCAAATTATGTTCGTAGATAAATAAGCTAGCTACTTACGTGTATTTCAAACAGTATACAAGAATATTTATCATAATAAAATACATATTATAAAACAAAGTCCTCCGCCGCGTCTGTCTGTCTGTCTGTCTGTCTGTCTGTCTGTCTGTTCGCGATAAACTCAAATACTACTGCACCGATTCTCATGCTGTTTTCACCAATGGATAGCTTGGTTCTTTAGGAAGGTTTTAGTATATAATTTGTTATGTTTTTGTATGCATTTTTGTATGAATTAACGATATTTGTTGGAGGTGTCGGAAAAAAATAAGCCGTCTGGGAGCTTTCAACGAAAACGCTGTCTAAACCCTTTGAGATATAACAAAATAATGTATGGTGGAATTGTGTATTATAAAAAGGTCTTCAAAAAAGTCCGCGATGGCATATGTCTATCTCTTAAGGATAACATACTATATCCATTTTATTGACTTTTTGTAGGTATTTGTTTGCCGAATTTTACTCTTGGAAATACGATTACGATAACAATACGCTATAATATCAGTAGCCATTAGCCAAATTATGTTCGTAGATAAATAAGCTAGCTACTTACGTGTATTTCAAACAGTATACAAGAATATTTATCATAATAAATAAAATACATATTATAAAACAAAGTCCTCCGCCGCGTCTGTCTGTCTGTCTGTCTGTCTGTCTGTCTGTCTGTTCGCGATAAACTCAAATACTACTGCACCGATTCTCATGCTGTTTTCACCAATGGATAGCTTGGTTCTTTAGGAAGGTTTTAGTATATAATTTGTTATGTTTTTGTATGCATTTTTGTATGAATTAACGATATTTGTTGGAGGTGTCGGAAAAAAATAAGCCGTCTGGGAGCTTTCAACGAAAACGCTGTCTAAACCCTTTGAGATATAACAAAATAATGTATGGTGGAATTGTGTATTATAAAAAGGTCTTCAAAAAAGTCCGCGATGGCATATGTCTATCTCTTAAGGATAACATACTATATCCATTTTATTGACTTTTTGTAGGTATTTGTTTGCCGAATTTTACTCTTGGAAATACGATTACGATAACAATACGCTATAATATCAGTAGCCATTAGCCAAATTATGTTCGTAGATAAATAAGCTAGCTACTTACGTGTATTTCAAACAGTATACAAGAATATTTATCATAATAAAATACATATTATAAAACAAAGTCCTCCGCCGCGTCTGTCTGTCTGTCTGTCTGTCTGTCTGTCTGTCTGTTCGCGATAAACTCAAATACTACTGCACCGATTCTCATGCTGTTTTCACCAATGGATAGCTTGGTTCTTTAGGAAGGTTTTAGTATATAATTTGTTATGTTTTTGTATGCATTTTTGTATGAATTAACGATATTTGTTGGAGGTGTCGGAAAAAAATAAGCCGTCTGGGAGCTTTCAACGAAAACGCTGTCTAAACCCTTTGAGATATAACAAAATAATGTATGGTGGAATTGTGTATTATAAAAAGGTCTTCAAAAAAGTCCGCGATGGCATATGTCTATCTCTTAAGGATAACATACTATATCCATTTTATTGACTTTTTGTAGGTATTTGTTTGCCGAATTTTACTCTTGGAAATACGATTACGATAACAATACGCTATAATATCAGTAGCCATTAGCCAAATTATGTTCGTAGATAAATAAGCTAGCTACTTACGTGTATTTCAAACAGTATACAAGAATATTTATCATAATAAATAAAATACATATTATAAAACAAAGTCCTCCGCCGCGTCTGTCTGTCTGTCTGTCTGTCTGTCTGTCTGTCTGTTCGCGATAAACTCAAATACTACTGCACCGATTCTCATGCTGTTTTCACCAATGGATAGCTTGGTTCTTTAGGAAGGTTTTAGTATATAATTTGTTATGTTTTTGTATGCATTTTTGTATGAATTAACGATATTTGTTGGAGGTGTCGGAAAAAAATAAGCCGTCTGGGAGCTTTCAACGAAAACGCTGTCTAAACCCTTTGAGATATAACAAAATAATGTATGGTGGAATTGTGTATTATAAAAAGGTCTTCAAAAAAGTCCGCGATGGCATATGTCTATCTCTTAAGGATAACATACTATATCCATTTTATTGACTTTTTGTAGGTATTTGTTTGCCGAATTTTACTCTTGGAAATACGATTACGATAACAATACGCTATAATATCAGTAGCCATTAGCCAAATTATGTTCGTAGATAAATAAGCTAGCTACTTACGTGTATTTCAAACAGTATACAAGAATATTTATCATAAAAACATTACTAAACACGGCGGCCTTATGATCAAAATTTGTGCATTCCATAACTTTCGTTACTTTTTCACTGACATATTTATCACTTTTCGATAAACTAGCACTCAATACGAAATCTACACTTATTTCTCAGTAATTCTGTCTAAGATTCTTCTAAGATTAAACCGTTTTCTCATTGAATTCATTACTTTACGCACGTATAACCTTGATGAATGTTTACATTAAGCATCGCGTCACACCGCCACACGACCACAGAGTATAGACGTATTTTGTTTTCTTTTTTCGTTCGTTTAGTGGTGTTCCCGCTAAAATGTCAACCGGTCAATTATTAGTCGATTAATCGAATTCTACATCCAGATCGTGTTGCAAGTACAAAATAAATGTCTAATATTTCGTCCAATTGCGAACGTGACCCTGAGAAAAGTTAGTACTTACGTGAATTATTCTAAAATTATTATTTGTGTCGCAATTTTATTTCGTGTTGTATTTGGTACAATTGATTGCTTTAAGAATTTGAGTGAAATTTCGTATTTTGATTTTGTGTTTGTTATCTTTAGGTAAAGACTCATTCACGTTCAGAACATAAGTACTTTTACTATATTAAATCATTTGTTTCGGTTTCTATTCACATAGTGTTCATGAAGAAACCATAAAACCATAGTTATTATTGTGAAATGTTAAAAGTTTGATGTCAAGCTCGATAGATGGCGTTGACGTCGAAATAGATCTCGCTATGGTTTCGTTACCGCGATTTGGTTGGGGTCTCGCAATTTTAATTAAATATACCAGCTTAGATCAGTACACAATTGTGGTTTTATTTTCAACCCTATTAGTGTGCACATTAGTTCGATAGTTAAACTCATTATCAGCTCGGTAATAAACACATAGTGAGTCACATTAATATTAAGTTAGAATTTTGAGTTATAGCCTGGGATATGGAGAGGGGTAGTACATAGGGTACTTTTTTATGCGATAACCGACATCCACGCGGGCGAAGCCGCGGGCAAAAGCTAGTTAATTATAAAACACGATACACAATGTGCACATTCAATTTGTTATGAAAAATTTGCACATAATAAACCTGTGTTATATAAATATAAGAAAACCGGCCAAGTGCGTGTCGGACCATGCACAATGAAAGGTTCCGTAGGTGGGATGAATTTATCCAAAGAACAAACTTAACATTGTAGTTGAAAAACATGTTTTCTGTATGGGAGAGACACAAATGTTTTTCAACTGTAAATGTAAGTTGGTCGACTATTACTCGAAAACTTATAAAGCTTACCTACTTAGCTGTGATAGTTTCCCTTTTAACTTCGTTATATATACTACTGCTGTGAATTATTTCACGTATCCAAATACAACCATTTAGCTGACACTTGACTCTAACAAAAATTAGCACTTTTAAGCTTAATATTACGCAAAAGTATCACTGTCTCGAAAAATGGTTTTCACAAACCCGCAATATTTTTAAACGGCCTATCCAACGATACCCCACACCATGGGATAGACAAGAAAAAAAATATCATCCCCACTTTACGTGTACCGGAGGTACCCTAAATACTTTTTTTTCAAGATTTTATTTTACCACTTTGTTGGCGTGATTAATATGTATACCCATACCAAATTACAGCTTTCTAGTACTAAGACAGACAGACGGACATGGCGAACTATAAGGGTTCTTTGTTTACTACGGAATCCTAAAATTAATCGATTGGTGTACACACACTTAACATTGTATACCCACACATTGTATTAACAACATCAGGATGCTTATAAAATAGCCTACACGAGTAAACATCCTGCTAGCGTCCAGGCCGCCGTACCCAGCCCCAATACCATCCTTGCTGACTGGCCAATATATTTACCACGCCAACATTTAAGGCCAGATATAAGCAATATCGCTGCCACGCTCGGTGTCCGCGTTCTGGTTAAGCTGGCCATATACGAGCATTCCATTTACGTCACTCCGCGCGGCGTGGATTGTGGACGAACGGAGCTCAAACATCAAACAACCACGCGAACACTCCACTCCAAATGGGCGCACCACTTCTCTCTATTGCTCGGTCGTTCTGCGTCTCATATTCTGTACTGCCGCTCATGTAGACACACGTCTCAAAATGGAGTCCGACTATTCAGTAGAAGAATTTTTATTTGCGGCAGCTACGGCATGTATTATCATGAAGAAAAAGAAGCAGCAGAAACGCAAATGGGACAAGTTTTTGTTTTGGTTGGGAAATTATCAAATAACTTCTCCCGCTCTGGGCGGAGCGGAAGGGCGTGTCAGACTTTTACTGACCAAAACCCATCCGTGCTCCTTCAGTTGCCTGTGTGCCAGGGCCACGGTATCTCTTTTGGACAAACCCGCAACCCTGGCAGGCACCGGTCCTAGCGGACCCCGTCAGTGCGTGCTGACATCTCTTTGAGGCGTGCGTGAAATGGGCGAAACCCTGGCTCCTGAAGAGGGTGAACTAGGACATAAAAATTTATTACGTGAACTATCCCTGGAGCCGGCAGATTGCAGAAATTATTTACGTATGGATGAATCCGCATACCTACTACATTCTCTTAAAACTAGTAGCACCTTTAATTAAAACACAACGCAAATATGAGGCAAGCTATAACTCCTCATGAAATTGGTCGCGTTTGGATCCTTAGTTTTAAATGAAGTTAGTAATTCTTCTAAAGAAAGAAAGAAAAGAAAGAAAGAAAAGAAAGAAAATACGTTTATTTGCGGTAACATGACGCAAAAAAAAAAGAACATAAACACAAAAGAAATAAGAACATTATTGGAGAAAATGCGTCACATCCACGCAAAACGGCTATCGCTCAGCATTATGCTACGACCCTATGCAAGACAGAGCCCCAGCGCTGGTTTTCAGCGACAGCCGGCGTTGACGTAATGACGTCGTCCGGTGCAGCAAATAATTATTAAGACGCTGTACCAGTACAGCGTACTTAAAGAAAACTAATATAATTTAATTTAAAATGTGGTAGAATATAAAACAAGAATATAAAAATAAAAATAAAGAAACAAAGGAATTATACATGCTATGAGAATATAATCCTCAACAAAACGTTTTACGCTTTAGCTTTAGTACCTAATTTATCTATGCGCTTTATGAAGTGGCTTTATAAAGCGGCATTGCGCTTGTTTTTGTCGTGGTAATCATGGTTTGTAACTTACCAGAAACAGGCACATTCTTTTTATTTCTCTCCTCCATTAAGAATTCCTATGCAGACGTCATAACGGCACGTTTTTAATAACGAACTACTCCGACGGCTGCGCTCTGCCAACTGATTTTGCACTCAGCAAAAAAATTGCTTTCGATTGATGTATCAATGACCAAACCCTCAATAGTCCAACTAGTTAAAAAGATATTCAACAAATCAGAAAAATATTTCTCCCAAAAAATTAGAGTTAACCATTACCAACTAACTTCTCGGGAGCGTCGTCGGTATGTGTTACTTTCATAACAATTTCGAAACCATACTTAATTATGAAATGTCGTTTTGTTTCCATATTGCAATCGTTATGCAATTCATGAGAAAATCGCTTTTGAATTATGCGTAAGTATTAAGGTATTTAAGCTCGTGACTGTACTGTTCGATAAGTAAAACGGCATTATCAAAAGGAAATAAGGACAACAGATAACTGATTGATTATTTAGCTAATCTGTCCATAATGTTCTAACTTTGAACAGAAAGGGCCAACTTTCTTTGTTATTTTAGATTGGATTAATAAATAATGATGTAGAAGATAAGGTTATGGTCATGTTTTATTTTAATTTGAATTTCATTTTGATTTAATTTGAATTTCATTTTGACATAATTTTCAGTTAATTTGAATTTCATTTTGATTTAATTCTAATTTAATACTGATTTTAATTTAATTTGTGGTTTTTATTGTAATATTGTTTTTATTTTGAATGCTGCTAACATATTTTTCTAAGTTGTAATACTAATGCAATATGGATGTTTTCCGAAATAAATGATTGATTGATTGATAATAAGTGAGTTACGTAGGCTTATTCCCAAACTACTCCATTATTTTTTTCTAAAAAGATAAGAATCTCATACATTAGTTCCCAAGTTACTCCAAGGAATTATTAATATTTTAAAATACATATTATTTTGTTCCCAATCTGCTCCATAGGTATCTGGAATTATTCTCAAAGTACTCCACCGATTATTCGTTATCAATTACCAAACTGCTCCATCTACATTACCTACATATAAATACGGTGGCCAGAACATCAAGTTACCACAAACTGTCAAATTTTTTCGTTCGATTTTGAACTTAATCTTCAACATTTTAAAGTTTTAAAATCGTTTGGAGATATTTGACAGTTTCGTGTAGCTTGATGTGCTGGCCACTGTGCAATGAATCATGTTCTATGTAATCGTATGAACTTAAAAAGTATATCCCATTATGCAAACACGCTGCTAGATAATGTCTATTTGATATCAAACATTAGGTACTGGCTTCAAATGTCAGCTTCATGTACCTAACTGAGCCAATATTAGTCCTGAAAGCAAAGCGGTCATTGCTTTCAGGACTACACGGATGAAATTACACCCAGTAATTTATCGGAAGCTGTTTTATTCGACATTATTCAGTCACTTGATCGTTTAGTTCGGTTATATGTAAATACTTGCGTCATTACGTGATAATATTCACTTTTTAGGGTTCCGTACGTCCGAACGAAAAACCGGAACCCTTATACTTATAGGATCACTCGTGTGTCTGTCTGTCCGCCTGTCACAGCCAATTGCTCCGAATCTATAGGACCAATCAAGTTGAAATTTGATTCACATATGAGTTTATGTGACCCAAACACGCATGAGTAACGTAAATAAATGAATTTTTAATATGGGGGTCACTTTTGAGGGACAAATTGGAAAATTTAAAAAAAAGTTTTGCCATCTGTACCGTATGACATACTTATCAAATGAAAATGCTTGTTGTGAGGCCTCAATATATTTAAAAAAAAATATTTTAAAATAAATACTTTTAAAGCTGTTTAAGAAATATATCTAAATTGACCATATGGGAGATCATGTTTTTCAACTACAATGTTAAGTTTGTTTATGGGATAAAAAAAAACATGGTAGATAACATATTTATTTATTTATTTATCTTCTTACATCTACCATTACAGGATTACCCAATGCGATAAATGCGCCTATCCTCTAATAAATACTAATAAAACTTAATAATACTTAATATTTATCGTACGGAATCCTCACCACGCGAGTACAACTCGCTCTTGTCCGGTTTTTTGTAACAAATAAAGCTTTCTCCATTTAAGAGAGCGCTCATCGGTCCACAACCGCCACTGCTTTAAAAAAAAATCTCTTGACTGAGAAGGAATTATAAAAAACGGCTCAATCAGCAACCTCGGTAAGTGTGTCTAAAATTTTCTAATACCTTTTAAGATAAGATAAGACATTTATTCGTAGAAACATGAGTATACATACAAGGCATGCAGGTTGTTCATAAACAAAATAGATCCGTCATGTTCGGCCTTTATGGCATTCAAATATATAGGAAAGATCAGTCAATTACGGGTATTTAAACCATGCTAAAACATTATTAAATTGTCATACAAACTAAAAATTAATTTTAAAACACAAAATTATATATTTGAATTATGAATTGTAACAAGACTAATCTATGCGAGGGTAGATTTATATTAGTAATATAATAGAAAACAGTGCATGGTAAAGCTTGTTATAGTCGAGTCATATTGTCATTTTAAATCATTAAAAGTCGCCGTCAGTTATAAAATCATTTTGACGTTGAAGTGAATTGTCAATTTAACAAGTTGCTGACAGGAGGCAGTCTTGAACGAGGCACCGGAGTGACTAGTTGTAAGGTTAGTAAACATTGAAAATGTATATTACTGCAAATGTATATTAATGAACTATGCTAAATAATTTATGATAAATATTGTTATTGCGTTGATTTACTTGTTGTGTCAATTATATGACTCCCTTCTGAGGTAAGGTTACAAAATGTTTTTCTTTAGATCGAATTGTGGTGCTTCGTGTCTCAAATATGAAACTTTATAAAAGGAAAATTCTAGACACACTTACCGAGGTTGCTGATTGAGCCGTTTTTCATAATTCCTTCTCAGTCACGAGGTAATATTTTTTTAAAGGAGTGGCGCTAGTGGACCGGTGAGCGCCCTCTTAAGGTAATATTAAAATATTAACGTTAATTGGCGAGCAGATCGGTAATCGCAGATTAATGTTATTTTTGCATGATTTCATGTTCCGCATCGACTTGCATGCTTAGCACTTAGCACGCACCAAAGTGACATGTGTCACGAAACACGTATGTTTTTTGTATATGAGGAGTGACAAAAACCCGACAAGTCTCTTGTTATCAAAGTTAAATGCTTCCTAGTTCTCCTGCAGGCTACTTGCGTAACACATAAAATAGCAATCGATTTTGACATCCATTGCTTCATAGGTTCGAAAAAATCATCTGCCCAACAACGTAATGCAGACGTGTTACAGTTTTCAAAAGAAGAGTGCACCACTTCCTCATAGTTGCATATTATGTACATATTTATTATTTTATACTACATTATAATCCATACTTCCATACTAATATTATAAATGTTAAAGTAACTCTGTCTGTCTGTCTGTTACGTTTTCACGCCTAAACCGCTGAACCGATCGTCATGAAATTTGACAGAGATATAGCCTGAGATATGTAGAAAGACTAAAGCTAGTTATCTGGGGGCACAGTGGTGCTCCCGCCATGACGAGCCAAGCGAAGCGCAAGGGCACTACCTACCTTTTCTCGAAGCGCTTCGTCGTTTTTTTGAACCCTCATAACTTGGGTTTGGATAACACGAGATAAACAAAATTCTCGGGATATAATGAAAATAGTAGACTTATTAAACATATGAAGTTTCAGTTCCATAGCTCTTATACTTTAGATTTTATTGATAAAAAACCCCGATTTCGTCACTGACTCACTCACTGATGATCATCATAATCTTAGGGTACTTCCTGAAGACCTAGAAAGCTGTAATTTGGTAAGCTAGTATTAGTACACAGACTACACAAACAACAACAAAAATCTAAAACTTGGAACTTTTACCCCCCAACAACTTAAACTAGGGGATGATAGTTTGTATGAGACTTCCGCAAATTTTGATTGATACTTCTTGTGATAAATAATAAAATACATATTTCAGGATTTTTTAGTAAAGCACACTTTAAATTACAGGACAAAAAGGAAAAAAGGCACATCTGATGTGCAAGAAATACACACCAAAAAAAGAAAGAAAAAATGTACAAAATATAAAAAAACGTCATAAGCAACTTGCGAAAAGAAATGAAATCCTACCAAAAACATTTTCATGTAAAATGTTGCCAAGACGAGACCATAAGGCTCGCACTGTCAAAAAGTTATTAAATCTCATGTAAAGCCAAGCTTATAACTCTACACGCCCTAACTCTACAAGCCCTAACTTCACAAACTTAACACCTTAGTCAAAATATGTGGCTTGGCCGTTTCGCTACTACAAGAACTATTGTATAACAGTAAAGTAATGAACAGTGAACACATTTTTCACCTTACGGTAACGAAACGGCCAAGCCACATATTTTGACTAAGGTGTAGATTTTGCATGCAATATGAGGTAATCTCTGAGAGACTTGGAATCACAGCATATGTCATCGGGATGCTCACGCGAAAAGAGGAAGTCTTCGACGCCTATGTCGAATATATTACCAAAATTCGGAGCCAACATAAAAAACACCACCGTTTACAACTAAACATTATATTTTTTATTTTATTTTTTCTAAGTTTTTATAGGTTATATTAATCACTAAATAAAATATATTTATTACCCCATCACGAACAACAAACAACTAAAACAAGACAATATCTGTATCAAATCGCAGAGACTTGCGGAAACGAAAATAATACTTAAAGAAAATATCCATAAACCAAAAAACTAACAATAATCAACAGTGACTAACTAATATTAATTATTAATTTGTAACCTGTCAAGCCGGCAATGGCCCGGTCATATTAACCGTAGAACCGATGACCGGTTGGGGTAGACGTGTTCTTGAGTGGAGACCGCGAATTTGTAAACGTAAGGCTAGGTGGAGCGACCATCATACACCTAATACAGGAGAAATTCCTAGTGAGGGCAACGTTAAAAAAAAAATCTTCGCAGGATGGCTGGTAGCAGCTAGATGAGAATTTCTGAGAATCGAGCTGAATGGCGTGCAATTGGAGTGGCCTATGTTCAGCAGTGGACTACTACGGACGATGATGATGAACCTTTTAAGTCACGTCAATTAGGAAGTTGCTAAAGTAAGAATTCTCGCAAATATGTGCTCATTAAAGAATGAGAAAATCATAATCTTTGCTCAGCCAAACACAGTGCGAGCAAATTGCTTTCCCTTTCAAATGAAATTGGCTCAGACTCCATCGCATCACCTATCCAAACGAACTTATGTAAACCGGTCGAACATTTTTAATTAAGAGTCGAAAAATAGTGTAAATTCATCAATGTTCACACAGCTCGGCTGCGCGTGTGCTACGTACAGAGTATAGAAATAGTTCAGTGTTGTTTGAATTAAAAAGTATGACCTATAATCGAAATAGGTAGATCGGAATAGGTAGAGTTTAATTATCTAAACTTTGAGGAAGGAAGAAACATAGAGTGGATAATATACCCTTTTATCGCAATATAATATACACACAATAACCAGCCAACTTTTCAAGATTTTTTTTTCCTATAATATGTAAAACAATGCTCTTTAATTTAATAGTTTTAATACGGAAGCCTAAAAAATGTTATATGATTCTTCAAATCAATAATTTGTAAATATAAATAAAGTCCAATAAATAATTCGTGGTTTTTAAATCCCGGGATTTAAACGTCATTATAATTATTCATTTTGATTTTAGAGGAGGTATTATCCACTCTATGTATTTTTCTCGAAATTTATAAGGTAACAAATATATTGCAGTAAAAAATCAAAGCGCAAACTGGCATAACCTACTTTTACTCTCAGGATTACTGTAGTATTTGAAGTTCAGCCGATCTTTCTGTAAAAATCTCACCGTAAACACTTAGATGAAATGATTTTGAAGTGAGCTGTCAATAGTGACAATCACTAGCATCAGACGGCACTTCAAGCTCACTTCACCTAAGTTTTCACGGTGAGATTTTATACAGAATAATAATAAATAATAATAAATTCGTTTATTTGCAAACAAGAGTCATTGTTACATAAAAAAGCTCTGCCTCCTGAATTAGGTAGTTAAAGAATAAACCGACAGGTGGAATGACACTCACTCACTTACTTTAAGCTCACTTCATGTACTAAGAAGTTCCATGTCCTTCATGGTAATTTTTTTTACAGAATAGATCGGCTGATTATTAGGTAGGTACCTAGAACATGAGATGATCCCGCTCGTAGAAGGAGACATCGGGGAAGCAACCGCCTCGACACCTAATACGCCGAAACCCCGCCTGCATCCTATAAAGCAGGCGGGAATTTATGGTCACGTGCGCTCAGAGTGGAGACTCTGTCCGCCCACCGAGTGACCTCAGGGAGGACGGCGAACAGTGGTCATATGCTGCCTTGCACACTTGCATAGTCAGGTTTTGGGGAGACCAATTTACAGTCTCTCCAGAAATGTGCCTTAACAGGCGTTGCACAGAGGGGGTTTCGGATCGGTCTTTTGAGAGGTGACAGTGCCCCGTCCATGTGCAGATGGTGACCACTGGGGTGGTTTTAGTGAGGTAGAAATCCGGTCTTATCTATTTGGCGATAAGAGTGAGAGAGAGAGTGGGATTTTTGATTGATTGTTTTGTTTATTTTTGCCCGGGTGCCTTTCGAAAGTTTCCCCCCGCAAAAACAAAAAAATATGTGCCTAGAACATGATTATTATCAGCCGGTCGATTCTCACCGTAAAAATATAGGTGAAGTGAGCGTGAATTTAACTGTCTTCCTACCTGACGACAGCTCACTTTGAACTCACTTCACCAGAGATTTCACGGTGAGATTTCTACAGAATAGCTCTACAGTACTGACTGTATTCCGATACAATTAGATATTAGGACGCAAATAGCGTTAATTAAGACTCGTGTGCTACGAGAAAAAAAACATGTGGGTAGTTTCTCGCTTCAAAAATATGGTGTATGTAGCCAGAGTGAGTATTTCTGGTACATTTAACTATGATGAACTGGGACAAAAATATCGAGATCTAAAAAAATTCAGAATATCGAGATCGAGTTTCCCCATTTCTGCGATGTTTTACCACCGAAATAATACCTAATATAAAATTATTATCCAGCGCAGCCTAGGGCTTGTGGTTGTTCTTTGGAAAGTAAATTAATTAAACGAACTTAAACGAGATTTGAAAAGCCGCCTTAGCTTTTCTATTTAGAGCTGGTTTTAATAATATAATAATAACACACGTTATATTTTATGTACCTAAACCAGGTACACACGGCAAAAATGATATGTCCCCACTACCAGGCTGGCAAATCCCGTTTTGTGCGCATACTGTACAAAATATTCTTAGGCCTCGACAGATAAAACCGTCATTCTCGTCACTAGTAAAATTCTTATAACTAGCCTTCAAAATCTAAACCAACCTACTTATCTAATCTAACTCTTGTACAATTCGTATAAAGTCGCGTCAAAAAGTGAAATGTGCTTCAATTAACGTGTCATTTCCACATCAGTTCCGTTCTTTAAATAAACTTTCTACTTTTGTAACACAAGCTGTGCATTGTTACGATAGTTACTGTAACATTTCACTGTACCTAGTCCGTTTTAAACAAACTGATTAAACAAGTTAGAGAATGTATCGTGTTTGGAGTTTTTACCCTTGTATTTAACTTCTTCAGCAACGCCGCTAGCTGTTGACGAAGTCTTAGGTAAGTTTGTTTGTTATTCCCTCGTGGTGAGAAACTTACACTCAAATATATAGAAACACTTATCCCAGTCCCGTTTTGTCATTGTGGATAAGATTATGGCGTCATTTCCCCCTGGAGAGTGGCCTGTTAGCAGCCACTTGCGGGGCGGCCAAGTGCCTAATAATTTTAACGTCACTGTCTACAAATAATGCCACTATCGTGATAATAATCTCTGTTGTTTATGTTTGTATTTCTCGCCTACAAAAGATATTAGATTTTTAATTTACCCATAGTTGACTATACCCAAAGTCTCTAATTCAGATAATTTATGTAAACAAAGTAATGTCAAGAATGTCACTGTCAAAATGACAGGAAAGTGGTGCAAAACATATTATCATTTTTTTTTTTTGTAAATGATCGTCTATGAAATGAAAGTGAATTAATTATAAGAACTATGCCAACAAAATACCGTTGCCAAACAATGTTTTATGTAGTGTGTCGGAGACACGGCCTATGATCGTCATAATCAGCGCTTTTAAGTCCACTGCTAGACGTAGGCCTCCCAAAATCGATTTCCACTCGAAACAGTTTACAGCCGTTTTCATCCAAAATGTGGTGTGTAATCCTAGATATGCTACTTACAATATGAATATATGAATGAGAGTTGTATTATAAGTGTTGTTGAAGATGTAAAAAAAATTGAAAATGTTTGGATCTCCTGCATTGTTACCAGTATCATAAAATATTTTATTCCAGAAAATCTCCTTTTTTAAATAACTTTGTTTTAAACCGAAAATTTATAAAAATAATTACGGTATGATTATTTTTTTATTATTATTTCTTAAATTCAGTACTTAAAAGAAAATGGAACCTTTTTTTTCTCTATTTTATGTGAATTACCATTACGAAGATATTTTTTTGATATGTTATGGCCTTTTGTTTACATAAATTATCTGAATTCAGTAGCGAAGCTACAAATTCCATTAGAGGGAACCCGAAGAAAAAATTGTTCAGTTCTCATAAACTCAAGATAATGCACATCGGCAACGAGAGTGTCACAACACAATAAATGTAGTTTTTGGGAGACCACATTTTTTATTTTTATTACCTAATTGTCCATTAAATTTTTTATGAGAGAACATATCGGAGAACTTAAGATAATAATATATTTAAGAAGACTATTTAATGCTCTATAATATTTTTTATGGAAATTAAAATCTAAAGTTATTTTTGATCCGTAAAATTCGTATTTTTATGTGTTGTGACTCTCTTGTTGCCGATGTGCGATAACATGGTGCTTATTGGCGCTAGTTTCGTCGGATTTCTTAGTTGAGACAATAAAATTAAACTGCGTTAGTGATTTAGGATTGACCATGTACGCGTTTTTGTAATGTTTAAAAAAAATCTTATGATGTATTAAATACATGTAATGTGACTAGGTCTGTCACATATTATTTAGTAATAGTAAACTCAAGTAGAGTCGTTGCTTCGAAGGGAAGCCGATAGGAATGGGGTTGTATGAAACCGTCGCCTCTGCTAGTCTTGGTAAATAACAAATAAACAAATCGGTAAAAATTCTACAGCATCCCGTAAAAATATGATTCGCCATGAGAACATTGAATCTCAATCTGGAGACTAATACTCGTAATAACAGTATCTCGATAAAAATATCGTTCCTTCCGTATTTTATTATGCTGCAACACGTGAGGAAATCTTTATCGATTCGTCCAGGGTAGGAAAAAGTGTTTTTAAAGATGTTTCCTCATTTATGTTCCATATATTGTTTGGCAGCACCCGCAAAACAATATTTTATTTACAAACCGGCCATGTGCGTATCGGACCACGCACAATGAAGGGTTCCGTAGTTAGGATGAATTTATCCCAAGAAAAAACTTAACATCTTAACATGTTCTCCCATGCATCGATATCCGTCATGGTCAATTCGCCAATTGCAAAAATGTAAGTTTGTAATCGCAAAAATATTTATTCTTATGTGATAAAACTTTTTCTTTACTTAATGTGCTGTGAGATCTTGCTTTCTGATAGTTCTTCTTCTTGTTTCATGATTCTAGGTCAGCGGGAAGTACCCTATAGGTTTTGATTTATTAGAGAGTATCAAAATAAATATCGCATAAATGGCCGTATTTTTTATTGCGGTAACTCTTCTTTCTCTTTAGAACTACGTATTTTATATTAATTTCAACTTGAGAAAAAGAGTCTTGACAGACAGAAAGATAGATAGACGGACGGACGGACAACGAATTGATCCTATAAGGGTACCGTTTTTCCTTTCGAACTATGGTACCCAAAAAAAAACAGTATATTTTACCGCTGAAGCGTAGACTCATATAAAAGTTTCCGGAGCTTTGCCAAAAAATAAATACAGTACACAGGAACTACCTTACTTATACCACATGAAACTTTCCATGCTCTGACGAGAGTCCAAAGAAATAGCTCCGGTAGTCATACCAGCTGTTCCAATGTGCGAGATGGGGGCTATTTGTCATCCCACACGAATACGCGATGACGTAACAAACTGCCTTTACTTACAAATGCCCCAAAACATAAATCCAACGTGTTACTGTTGTTTGGTTCCATACAACGCTGACCAACCTTACGCTAAAACTGATAACAAGTTTCTTCATGCTGTCAGGGAAAAAGTTGACAGACAATGTGAAAATAAATACGATTGTTCTTGGAGTTCTTGAACTCGTAAAACGTTCATTTTACGTCAATCCTGGCACGGCTGTCTTTGCGGATTATGCCATAAGCCTTATTGAAGTTCCAAATAGACGCAGATTTAATTTATAGGCCGTCAATGGCCTCCTGAACTGAGTAAATTAATTAGAATTTTGACGTAGGCCGCTGTCAGGCGCTCTAGTAGTGGATACCGCGCCTCCACACAGGAATACTAAATCCCGACCACTGCAACCAAACGGCTGTGACTTAATTAAATTTATGCCCGACCTGCTCTTAACATTTAATTTAGATATTCAAGACGCGTCTAAAGTTTTTACAACCACACCCATCCGCATGGGATTATCGTAAACTAAGTTTGTCTTGGGTTTATGAAAATCAGGTTAAATATTTGATACGTGTATACGTGTGTGTGTATACGAATACAAGTATACAAGTAGTCCTTGTAGCCCGTATGAGCACCCTTAAGGTGACGATAACCGACTTTTAATGATTTTATACTGAAGATCGCGTCTAAACGAGTACCTAGTGTTAATGATTTGGAAAAAATATATGTTAAATTGGAGAATTAGATTTTCTTAATAACTTAATATATGAATATTTTAGATTATGTTTATATTACATAGTGAAATTAATTTGTAAAATGTCTAACGCGGATAAAAAACTGAGAATCACACAAAATCTATCAAGCGTATTTTTCTGAAACCATCACTTTTTTAAAGATAATTTAATTTTAGTGTACGTGTTTTATTAAAATACCTTTTGTTTTATGTATAATAAATTAATAATGCGTCTTATTTGGGCCGCGCTCCTGGATGGGCGAGTCCTATTACTGGCTGGACGTACAACGCGTTGCGTGAGCTCAGTACAGAATACGCAAGTTAACCACTCAAGGTCACTGGCATATATCTGCGTCTTAATGCTTTTAGCCGTGGCTTTGCTTGCGCAGTTTATATGATGAACTGCCCAGTGGTCTCGTGGTCGCAAGCGCGACTGCTGAGCGTGGGGTCCTGCGTGCGATTCCCAGGTCGGGCAAAGTGTCATTGAGTTTTGCCATTAGGAGTTTCTTAGCCGGAGTTTAGAAGTTGGCGGTGGCGGTGTCGGGTTGCCGTTCCATCGAACTATGAGACTGAGGAAAGAGAGAGTGCCCCTGTATCTGAGCACTCACTTGTGCACTATAATATCACCCGCGCCGAAGGCTAGTCTCCGTTGAGATTGGTCATTATCATTTCAGCCGAAAGACGTACACTGTTTTGTTTAGACGTACACCACATTGGACATGGGTCTCCCCCAAGCACCGTCACTTCGACCGATTCTGTGCTTCCCGCATCCAGCGGATTTCTGCCATCGGTCCACCTAGTGGGAGGCCTTCCAACGCTACGTCTTCCGGCACGCGGTCGCTTTCCAGAACCTTTCGGTCTCAACGGCCATCTGTTCTGCGAGCAATGTGCCTTACCCATTGCCACTTAAGTTTGGCAATTCTTTGAGCTGTCGGTTACCTTGGTTCTCTTGCGTATCTCTGAATTTCTGATTCGATAACGTGGGGATACTCCAAGCATAGCCCTCTCTATGGCCCTTTGGGTGACATTAAGCCTTCTAATAAGGCTCATTGTAAGCGAACGCGTTTCAGTGCCATAGCCATAGGGTCATCACTAGCAGCATGCACTGGTCAAAGTTTTGAGATTAGTCATCGGCCATGGCCGGAATACGGCCCGGAGGATAATTTTATTTGATGAAATCAATAAAAGTATATTTTTTTTTAAAGCTCGTCAATGGCATCGATTATCCGCCATGACATAGCATAACTAACAAGAAGTCTACAATAAAAACCACGTCGGGCTGCAGTACCGTTTGTAACTGTTTACTTTGTTCAATTTCACTTTTTTGTAGATTCAGTTGCGTAAGCTAATTCAAAGATTGAGGTGGTCAGGTACTTAATTTGAATCTTTAATTTTAACCCAGTTAATTTTCATGAATGTGTTTAAAATATTTTTATTATAGCACCAAGTTGTGTTCAAGAATCTACCTATTGTTACTAAAATCTATAGTTTATAGTAACGAACATGTTTGTTAAATCTCTTCGTACATTGCTGTTAAAACTACAGTTTATTCATTCCACTTCATCAGAAACATTCCATCACGTTCATAAATTTATAAAATATTTGCGAGTATCGTTCGCGGGTTCGGTGGGTCCGTCGCTGACACTCGCCGAGATACCGAACGCTGCAGTCATAGCCAAGAGATCTGCGATATTTATTAAAAGTCAACCTCTATCCTCACTGGTATCCGGAACACGTCCATTTCAAACCGTAACATTCATATCCCTTCATCGCCAGTTGAGAGGATATAAGGCTTCGAAATTCGCCTTCTTTATGCAAATATTCGACACCATAAAAAACTTTGAGGCCCTTACATTGTCAAAAGAAATATATCTCCAAACAGTTATGAACTAGGCTGTAAGCAGTGACTCAGATCTGATTGTAAAAAGTAGAAAAAGTTTTTAGTTCAGCAGGAAAAACTCTAATAATAAACTGGAACTCGGCATCGGTTTTATTACCATTTGGGACACAAAGGGAAACTGAAACAATACAGATAGATATTCCTATGAGTACGCGCTAAATTTATGATTAGATTGCTTCTAATAAAGAGCATTAAACCCCTGCTTTAACCGTTTCAGATGAAAGTTGTTTAAATTTCGGTTATTTTATTATTCAAAAATAGAAGTTTAGAGTAGGGATGCTCGATTAATCTGCGTGGTTATTCCGGAATTATCGTAACCGTTCCATGCAGTTTTACATCGAAACATCTCCGGTTCTTCGTTACCAGTTGTCAAACGTGACGTCAAAAACCCAAATTCTGTCAACTGGACTCAACTAGTGACATTTTGATATCGGGGTTTAGTTTCCATTCGAAAGGCACTAATAGGTACGCTACAAGCTAAGCCAACTTCGTCGTCGGAAAAGACTTCATTGTTTTCGTAACTATTCTCAAAAGTTGTAGCAGGAAAGTTGTTACATACTAGTTATAATGAGTTTAAATCCCGGGATTTAAAAACCACGAATTATTTATTAGTCTTTATTTATAGTTACAAATTATTGATTTGAAGAATCATCCATACTAATATTATAAATGTGAAAGTAACTCTGTCTGTCTGTCTGTCTGTCTGTATGTTACGTTTTCACGCCTAAACCGCTGAACCGATCGTCATGAAATTTGGCAGAAACATAGCCTGGGATATGGAGAAGGACATAGGCTACTTTTTTACGCGATAACCAACATCCACGCAGGCGGAGCCGCGGGCAAAAACTCGTATTATATATATAACATTTTTAGGGTTCCGTACTAAAACTATTAAATTAAAGAGCTTTGTTTTACATATTATAGGAAAATAAATTCTTGAAAAGTTGGCTGGTTATTGTGTGTATATTATATTGCGATAAACAGGGTATTATCCTCTCTATGTTATTTCCTTCATGAACCTATTCCGATCTCTGATCATGATTGTGTGTCATATTAAACACAAGTACCTAGTAGTAGAGTTCAGTAGTTGAGAGTGCGTCTTGTCGCCCCCAGCAAGCAGTGTGCATGGCAAAATAATATCCATTGTATGTCCAAGATCTGTGAAGAAGTGCGAAGATAGTTCAAACAATTTAGAACCATTTAAGCCATGGTTGTCTTAGACGAAGTCTTACTAATTTTTTGTTTTAATAAGGTTTAAAAAAAGTATTGATAAAAAATTTAAAAAAGTTCTGAACTTTAAATGTCTGTAAAAATAATGTCTAATGACACAGAAGCCTAGAACATGTTTTTAGCTGTTAGCTGGCTTGCTTACACATTACTTTAATTTAGTAAAAAAAGCCATAATTACAGTTTACATAAAATTTTGGGAATTTCCGAAAAAAAAACAAAATATTAGGTTAGAAAAATTGGTAAAACTTCGTCTAAGACAACTATGGCTTAAATGGTTCTAAATTGTCTGTACTATCTTCGCCTCAAAGCTTTGCACCCATCTTCCAATCATCCTGTATAATAAAGTAAGCATGCGACGACTGCAAAGTTATATTTAAATTAAATTAAAGTTATTTTTTTACTTTATTAAGTTTCATCATCATCATTTCAGCCGAAAAACGTCCACTGCTGGACATAAGCCTCCTCCAATTGGGAGGGTTTGCCACAATCGCCACGCTTGTTAGGCGGGTTGGCGATCGCAGTATGGTGTTAAAAATGCATAGAGAACGCTGCTGCCCATTCTCTAGTAAGTCCCTTAGACGCCTTTTACAACACCCACGGGAAGAAATTGGGTAATGCAATTCTTTACTTCCGGCACCACACGATACACGGTACGGTTATTATGTTTATTTTTATATAATTAAAAATATGGTAAATAGGGTAAGTAGCTTGTATAGTAGGAACATAAATTAACGATATCATAATAATATATAACTTTTACTTTTATTTTATTAATAAATTAGGTATATATAAGTTGTTTTTTATCTACAGTCCATTTTAATACTTAATAAATAAATATTATGCCTAGATTTTTATCCAGCAAAATGAATCTGCTTTGAACCAACTTAAAATAAAATGGAATTTGGCAGTGCAATCTTATCCCGCTGACCGCATCCCAGGAAAAATAATGTTACGGCGTGTGGCGCTCTAATTGCCAATTAAGTAATTAAATAATGAAAATTGCATAACAATTTGATTATAAGGGGACTAATTTTATGTGTCAACTTAATCACCCTACTCCTAATAAGAAGATTGAAACTCTATTGAATGAGGTACACACGGCCACAAAGCTATAATTTCCAGTTTATGCTGACCTCTCATTGTACGGAAATCCTATACAATGCGAGATCAGCCTAAACTGGAAAGTTATAGCTTGATTTGTGACCGTGTGTACACACCTCTGTCTAATCCTTTGGGGTACATAAGGTGTATCTATTCATACACGAAATATTTTAAGAGGACCATCTATAGGTAGTAATAAAGCCATAGCAGCGATTTATATTTTTTTATTTAAGTGTTTTATATTTTTACATAATTATTATAATTTTAAAATTGCTTGAGACATTTTGCAAAGGAGTTGCTATTTCCAAAATTTTACTTATTACAGTGAAACTTGGTTAAGTGGGACCTGGATAAGTGAGAAACCTCCATAACTGGAACCAATGCTGAGGTCCCAACACTTTGGCACTGAATTACCTCTGTTAGTGGGACAAGGTAAGCCTCTATATCTGGGATTTGTTCTTTCGATTTATCATCATAGTTACCTCTATAACTGAGACAGCGAGCAAATTTGATATGCATAAACCTCTGTAACTGAGATAACATTGTTTGTTTACTCATTCTTATTCTACCCACAAATTCCACACGTAATTCCAAGTACGTAAGTAATTTTGAGCTTCAATTACCTTCAGTTTTAGTTTCGCTTTACTATCATACAGATATTTATTTGAAAAATGCCAAAACGAAAGCTGCAATCGTTATCATTACGTGATTTACATACATAACACGTTATTTTATTTAATGATCGCACCTGTATAACTGAAATAACCTGTATTCTCACCTCTATTAATGGAACCCTCTGTAAATGAGACAGATATTTATTTATACCTGTATATCTGAGACACTGGGTAAGTGGAATACCTCTATAAGTGAAACGACATTGCAGGTCCCTTGATGTCTCACTTAACCAGGTTTCACTGTATATGAATGACCCGCCTGGACGCGTCGACGGTGGCGGCACGAGCGCGGTGAATTTTGATAACATCATATCAAGTAATTTTTTTTTTTTTAAATAATATACTCAGATATAAAAAAAATCGTTTCCATGGCTTCTTTACCATCTATAGGTGTATCTCTTAAAATATTTCGTGTTTGAATAGATACATCCTATATGTATAGGCGAATGGGCGCCGGCAGGTTTTTTTCAGTGGGGTGCATCTTCAGCTCTACGAAGCGAGCTCGATAGTATTTGCACTTCACCTCGGATATTTTCGTTCGTAAAAAAAAAAAACACATTAATCGAAATAGTAATAATTAATTTTAATAATAATAATAAAGTAATTTTATTTTCTCTGAATAAGGTACAATTTCGATTCATAGCATCAAGTAAAAATTTTCAGTATATCCTTTGTGAGAGCTGAAGTCTATACTGGGTTCGGGACCTGTATGACAGATCTCCAGGCTCACACTCTAAAATGCATAGAAATTTGGTTTTTTGTTTTCATGATTCGGGTATGATTTTCATAGCGAAAGTTGTTTAATATAACGAGTAGAATATACTAAACAACTTTCGCTATAGATTGGTAGGTATATTAGGTGGTTGCGAATATTTTTTTATTTCTGAATGTTTTATAACAATATTTGATTTTAAAGCCAGGGGGGTGCAAGTGTCCCCTCTTGTACCCCCCTCCCGGCGCTCATGATCAGGCGTGACGTTATGTTATGTGGTATTGAATTAACCTGTCGACTAATATAGCTGTCTAGTCATCGACTCAAAGCGATCGCCGAGTAATTACATTTCAGAGGAAATTAATTAGCAGCGTATTAATTCGTAATAACGATCCTTATCTAAACAATTATCGGTAATTCTGTCACTAACATCATTATAATAAGCAAGCTCTTTCCTAAAAATACATGAATAAGGTAACTGGTTTTGGGATGTTTCTTTGGGAAACATTTTCCATCTCTATGATGTTCATTTATCTATTTTTGTTACAATTATTTTACCTGGGCAGAAATAATAATACCTCTGATGCCCAGAGCATGATCCCAATAAATCTGTGATCTTAGGAAAATAGGAAATTCTGTATAAAATTATTGTATTTACTTAACCTACTACAATAAGAAGGTACTGAATACTGTGTTTTTGTGATTACAATATATCCAAATCGGCTTAGTAATGCTGGAAATCGTCTGCCTATCTTTGATGTTCTATAGTTCTAAACCAATATGGATTATTATTTTTATTGAGGTAGGAATAGCCATGATCTGATGAAGCACATCGGACAAACTTATGAAAGTCTTAAGTTGCATTAAATCTGCAATTGCAAAATCAAAAATTAAAATCTATTTTATAGAAAAGTTAAAGTTTGTTTGTAAGTTAGATTTTATTTTTATAAATCTTTATAATATTTATATTTATTTATTTAAATCACATATATAACACCTTTACAAACTCATCAAGGTGATTTTATAAGTCACATGTATACCCCAATTTACATAAAATAAAATTACTTGTAAGTAATATTACAAAGAAAATATATACTAGATAATAAACAATCATAAACATGACAAATTTATTTATTTATTTATAATAAGCACACCAACAGGGCCTCAAGTCTGCTATTACAATAGTGTCAGAATGGTCTCTTCTTTGTGAGTTTTTGACAGATTTGCCATACAAACACTGTCAAATACTCACAATGGCGAGACCATTCTGACACTATTGTAATAGCAGACTTGAGGCCCTGTACAGTCACTTACAATTCAAATAAAAATAACATCTTAAATTGTCGTTTTAGTAACCATGCAAATAACAGGTATGCATGACATTAGTGTATGAATATTAGAGACAAAAAAGAACAATAAAAAGTGTTTATATTAGACCTAAATCTAGAATCTAGAACACTACAAACCAAAACCATCTGAGCTACAAAGAAGTGCGCTCGTCGTGCTATTCATATAGGGGGCGTCTGTATGAAGCGAAACTCATGGAGAAAATATCAATAGGGTAATCTGTCAAGTTGGTCCTTTCATTATATTGCCTGGCCATACGTGTTAAGGGGCTATTAAATGTGGAATTTAAGGTGGATGTAGGCAATTCAAAAATACGATGATGACGCTTACTACGTTGGCAATACCTAAAGTTAAAATAGTTAATCAATTGTGCATCTATGGAACCGTTTATAATCTTATGAAGTATCAGTAAGTCAGAATGGTTACGTCTTTCTTTTAAGGTAATCAATTTAAAGTGCCTCAACCTCTCATTGTAATCAGGTATAGCTTTACGGATCCCATTCTTGATACATAAATACCTAACAAAACGGGACTGAACAGATTCAACATTATTAGTATAAGTTGAATAATAGGGAGACCAAATAGTGGAACAATATTCCAAGGAGCTCCTTACTAGTGCGTTGTAAAGTAAAATAATGCTACTACAATTACGAAATGGTTTCGACATACGGATTATAAAGCCAAGCATTCTTTTAGATTGCGGAAAGATAGGGATGTATCGAAGAGTACCCCTAGGTCGCGGATGACCGACACTCTATTCAGTACTGATCCATCAATATGATAATCAAATTTAATGTAATTTACTTTATTCGTGAATGTAATAGTCTGGCATTTCTTAACATTGAGAGTCATTCTGTTGTTCAAACACCATTGCTGAAGGACATCAAGATCCCTCTGAAGCTTCATACAATCACTCAGGTCCGATATCCTACAGTATATTTTTAAATCATCAGCGTAGGCTAAACAATTGCAATTCATTAAATGTAAAAGATCATTCAAAAATACCAAAAAAAGCAAAGGGCCCAACTTAGAGCCCTGTGGAACACCAGAGCCAGGAGAAAAAGGTACAGATTCATAACCCGCCAAGGCAACTATTTGAGAACGATTAATTAAGTAACTCTCGAACCACCGCAACAAAGAGCCATGAATACCAGCATAATTCAATTTCATTGAAAGAATCGAGTGATCAACGCGATCGAATGCTTTTGCAAAATCCGTGTAAACTGCGTCAACCTGACCTCTAGCTTCAAAAGTGTTACTAATGAAAGTAGTGTAAATAAGTAAGTTAGACATAGTAGAACGATTAGACACAAAACATGTTGCTTTAAACTAATTATATGACGGAGGTGGGAATAAACTACATTGTATATGAGACCCTCAAAAATCTTTGCAAATTGTGAAATAATAGAAATTGGTCTATAGTTGGTTACATCAAATCTTTATAATACTATATAATGACCGATCGCATATAGAACTGTTTTCATGTAGTAAGTGCATAGTACTTACTTTCTGCCCCCAGAAGCCAGTTAAGCCGCATAATGAATCCTGGCACTAAGCCGGAATTTTTCCTCGTTTTGAGAAAGATAGCTATTCCTAAAAAAAGTACTTAGTATCAGTTAATGGCATAGAAAATCTTTTTAACTACGTCAGTTTAGCGCGGAGGATAAATTCCGGGCACCAAGTGTACTAAATGATTCAGGAAATTCAGATTACGATGGTCGGATAAGTGGTAGGTACTTCTAATATTATTTATAAAATATGGGTTACTTAGAGCGTTCCCACACTTAAAGCGAAAGCAGTCTGATGTCTGAAAGCTTCACTATGTGATGTTGACAGAAAATAATTCACATTGTGGACTACTTACATAATTATTGCTTTTGACATGTTTTGAACGAAAGTATTTTAATAATAAAATTACTGTAGATAGCCTAGGGCGTTGATAGCGCTTATTATACCTAGCTCAGCAAACTTTTTATTTTTATTTTAAATTCCTTCTTTGTGGTGTCACCAATGTCAACGTTAGATAGGTGAATAGGATGTTGATGCACATATTTTTGACATAGTTTCCTATAGTAACTCGCAACTGAGTACCTACCTATAGCTGATAGGTAGATAGTCAATTCCGCGAAACTATGAAAACATAAAGCAAATGCATATAAAACAATTACTAGTAAAAAGCGAAAAAGTTTTTCAGTTTCCATACAAAATACTGAAACGTACCGACCGAGTGGAATTTAGTACCTACAATTGTATTGTGTTACGTCAGGCATTTCAGAACAACAATAGAAGGATAGTTTTCGTTTACAGAACTTCACTACAGTAGCAATTGTCAGAAACGTTGAAATTGACATTGTTATTTTGATGGTAGATATAACCACTATGCTTGAGATATGAAAGTCACTCCACACAATTGTAGAACTTATACAGGGTGTTTGGCAGAACGTTGAACATACGAAAATGGTGGATAGGTGGGGTCATCTGCTACTTACTCAGCCCTAATTTATTTGGCCCTGGCCCCCTGAATATAAAAAAAAAATTGTTTGCTTTCTTTTAGTTTCACCACTTTCTTAACTTTAAAGTGTATTTTTTTATTAAAAATGGGTAAAACAGGCAATATTTTAGTTTATTTTTTTATCTTTAATATTGGCAGATTCTTATAAAATTATTGCTTTATTCAGATGTTAGCTAGAAAAAAAGTTATGACTCCTCAAACTTACAGAAAGATGTAATAAATAAAAATATTGCCTGTTTTACCCATTTTTAATACAAATTACACTTTAAAGTTAAGAAAGTGGTGAAACTAGAAGAAAGCAAAAAATTTTTTTTTTTAATATCCAGGGGGCCAGGGCCAAATAAATTAGGCCTGAGTAAGTAGCAGATGACCCCACCTATCCACCATTTTCGTATGTTCAACGTTCTGCCAAACACCCTGTATAAAGACTACCCAAATACAATCTAAAGAATTTTCCGTATCATATTAAAAAGTAAAGGACAAAATATGCCATTGTCATCAACGCAATGTCGCGAATAATTCTGAATAAATTTTATCACTTAATTTTTTTCCCAAGAATCGTGCTTTTGTTGCAGTTCGTGAAGCAAATAAATCACGTTGTGTATTGTCGTTCCCACAATTCCTATCGTTTTTCTATAGAAATTATAATAATAATTCTTCCATACTCCATTACACGCGAAACTTTAGGCACTGAGAGGCGTAGGCAGTTTTCTGTTACCTTGTACCTACTTATATTTTTTCAGTTCGGCAGAAAAGTCTATGTAAGGAAAATACAAGTCTCCGAAAAAGACAAATTTATTATTTGAATATTTTCGCGTTGAGTTAGCTGAGTTGGATAAACAAGTTTCGTTATATTACTAGAAACTTGTGACGATGTATCAGAGATTCAGAGTTGGGTACATATTTCATACGACACTGTCAGTGGTAGATAGAACACAACGACTAGACAGCCTGCCGTTTATAGGTAATAATAAACCTACAAATATTAGGAGCAATATCGCAGAGAGTGGACATGTGATAACCGAGGATCATATTTTTAATTGCCTCCAAGTTGGTGCTACAACGATGTTATAGCATTGTCATTTGGCGCACCCGGCAAACGTGAGGAGGTTTAATTAATTGTCTACAGACACACGGTAGTTTGTTGACGAATACAAGTACCTATACCCAAAGTCTCTAATTCAGATAATTTATGTAAACAAAGTAATGTCAAGAAATGTCACTGTCAAAATGACAGAACAGTGGTGCAAAACATTTTATCATATTTTTTTTATTAAATAGTGTTCGTTAAAATTAAAGTGAATTAATTACGAGTATAAGAACTATGCAAACAAAATACCGTTGCCAAACAATGTTTTGTGTAGTATCTATGTCGGAGACACGCCATATGATCGTCATAATCAGCCCTTTTAAGTCCAGTGCTAGACGTAGGCCTCCCAAAATCGATTTCCACTCGAAACAGTTTACAGTTACAGTTGCCGTTTTCATCCAAAATGTGGCTAGATATACTACTTACAATATGAATCGACGAATGAGAGTTGTAATATTAGTGTTGTTGAAGATGTAAAAAATTTGAAAATGTTCGTATCTCCTGCATTGTTACCAGTATCATAAAATATTTTGTACCAGAAAAACTCCTTTTTTTAATAACTTTGTTTTAAACCGAAAATTTATAAAAATAACTACGATATGATTATTTTTTAATTATTATTTATTAAAATCAGTACTAAAAAGAAAATGAAACCTCTTTTTTCGCCATTTTATGTGAATTACCATTACGAAGATATTTTTTTGATATGTTATCCCCTTTCTTTACATAAATTATCTGAATTTGAGACTTTGGGTATAATAAAATAGCTGGGCAAAGTCCACTACGGCCTCTCTCTCTCTCTCTAGTTGCATGCTTCTACACTCGATCCTCGTACACTCTCGACATTATTTTTCTATTTCTCCACCTAACCTAAACAAGTACCTACGACATAAAGTACTAAAAATTCCTATATAAAAACCCAATGAATGAATGGATGAAATGCACCGACCTTAGCGTGGTTTGACCAGACTCGATTACTCGAATGAACCCAAAGATTCACACTAGCCCCTGGAGCCTCATGTTTCATGGGGCTACAGAGACCATTGCATATCAAGGCATAGACCGGGGGGCACGATAATGGTAGGGAGGACGTGCCCATAGAATATGGAAGCTCCCAATCGATTTAATAAAAAACGATATGCAACGCGTCATCGAGCTTTTCAAATGGCCTAAAAGCTTTGTTTTGTAATGGTTCCCAGAATCGCAGAGTCCACATATTTACGACACAAAATATTCTAAAATCCGAATGAAAACTGTTTTTTGTCTTTATCCATTATCATTCATCAATCTAACTTTTTCCTAGTAAATACGTCGAACTGGATTCTAGTTAAAATCTATTTTATGTCCGAAAGCTTTTGTGATAATATTTAGACAACTAAAACACTTTTACAGATTTATCTATTAAAAAAAAATACTAGTATTTTGTTAGCTTAAATTCGAAAGCGATCTTTGTCAGCAGTATTATTAAAAAAACCGGCCAAGTGCGTGTCGGACCACGCACAATGAAGGGTTCTGTAGTTGGAATGAATTTATCCCAGGAACAAACTTAACATTGTAGTTGAAAACATGTTCTCCCTTAAAAAATGTATTAGGAGAACATTTTTTTCAACTGTAAATGTAAATTGGGCGACTATTACTCGGTAACTTGTAAAGCTTACTTAGCTGTGCTAGTTCTTTTTTTTTTTTTTTGGTAATGGCTTTTCGCAGTTCAACCTTGGAGGTTGTCTACTGCTTAACCGGAATTTCCTGTGGGTGCCTCAATAAATTAAGGCCTCCAGCCAGGGCATAAAACTTAAAACTTAGCGACTACACGCTAAGGGCCCCCCTGCGGGGGTACGGACCTCGGCTTAGGGCGTCGCTGGTAGCGGCGGTAAGACCCCTCTTTGAGGAGTGGCTAGGAAGGCGTCACGGCGTTCTCACCTACCGCCTGACGCAGGTCCTCTCCGGGCACGGGTGTTTCGGGAGGTTCCTGCACATTATCAGGCGGGAGGAAACGCCCGGGTGTCACCACTGCGATGATCGCCCCGAGGACACGGTGGAGCATACAGTGGCGGTCTGCCCTGCTTGGGCGGAGCACCGTCGTGCCCTCGTAGAGGCGATCGACAGCGGCGGCGACCTCTCGCGCCCGGCCCTCGTTCAAGCCATGGTCCAGGACGAGAGGAAATGGGAGGCAGTCACCTCCTTCTGCGAAGCAGTCATGCTAGCGAAGGAGGTGGCGGGATGGGAGAGGGAGAGAGCGGAGAGAGCCTCCCGTCCCAGCCGCCGCGGTAGCCGCCGCGGTAGACGCTCCGGGCGTCGGGAGCCGCGTGACGACTCCCGGCCACCGTAGGCGCGGGCCTGCGGGCGGTGAGTAATGGGTAGCTCACCGTCCGATCAGGACCAGGCCCGTGCTGGACGGCGCGTATGTGTTCCACGCGCGCCTCAAAGAGATGTCAGCAACGACGAGGGGGCCTATTAGGGCCCAAGCCTGCCGGGTCAGCGGGATTGTCCGAAAGGGGTACCGCTGCCCTGGAACATAAAGGGCCAAGGAAGGAACACGGGTGGGTTTTAGTCAGTAAGAGTCTGACACTCCCTTCCGCTCCACCCAGAGCGGAAGGGGTCATTTGATGATTTCCCATCCTGAAAAAAAAAAAAAAAAAAAAGGGCGTCGCTGGAGGACGAAGGAAAACTATCACACATAATCCGTCCCTTACAGTCCTGTAAGGGACGGATTATGTGTGATAGTTTTCCTTTTAACTTCATTATATATACTACTGCTGTGAATTTTTTCACGTATCCAAATACAACCATTTAGCTGGCAGGGGGGGGGGGGGCGGACACTTGACTCTAACAAAAATTAGCACTAACGGATCCCTGAATCGAAAAATGGTTTTCACAAACCCGCAATATTTTTAACCAGCCAAGTGCGTGTTGGACCACGCACAATGACAGGTTCCTAATTGGAGCGAATTTATCCCAAGAACAAACTTAATATTGTAGTTGAAATACATGTTCTCCCTTACACATCGATATAAGTGACGGTCAATTCTCCAACTGCAAATATAAGGTGGTTGAATATTACTCGTTATCTTGTAAATTCTACTTGTCTGTAATAGTTTTTCTTTACTACCACCGGGTTTTTTTTTTTTCTTCACATATCCAAAATCACCCATTTAGCTGGACGGGAGACACTTTACTCTTACAAAAATTAGCACTTTAAAGCTGTTTCGCAAACGGATCCCTGAATCGAAAAATAGTTTTCACAAACTCGCAATTTTTTTTTTTTTTTATTTTTTTTTTTTATATCTAGGGCATCTCAGAGTGTAACCACTAAGGTTCCGACTCTTTAACCGGACTTTCCTGTGGTTGCCTTAAGCTCCTATCGAAACTTAATGCCTCCAGCCAGGGCGTAAAAAACTACAAACTAAACGACTGCTGCTCGCTAAGGGCACCCCCTGTGGGGTACGAACCTCGGCTTAGGGCAGCTGAGTCGGAGGGAGGGTGGCAAGGGACCGACGGTGGCTGGATAAAATCAGTGTTTTGATTATTATCCTGGGGAGTTTGGATTACATGCTGCTCAGCTAAAACGCGTGCTGGCGCTTCACTTACAGTCAAGGGTCGGGGATAGTGCTTCCAAAATTACGGATTTGCTAATTACGTAACTAGTTACGCATTTTGATGCTTCAATTACGTAACTACGTAATTACGTACTTAACTGTTTTGATTTTTTAAAGCACGATAAATTCTGGGCTTATTACGTATTTTAGAAGTAAAAAATCAAACAACTTCAAATGAAAAAAATTATAATATTAAGGAATTAAAAGTAAATTACAGATTAAAATGATAATTTTAAAATTAAACTCAAAATCAAAATCGTCAATCAAATCAAAATGTAATATTTTGATTTGATTGACGATTTTGATTTTGACTAAACTCAATCAACAATTCAAACAAAACATGTACCACGCACAAATGGTTTAAAAGTAAGAAACAATATAAAATATGGTTATTTTTCCAATCTTTGTTCTTGATAATATGATCTCATAAATGATAACGAATGCAATGTTCTGTCACCAAGGGAACTTCTTAGTTTAGAACAAAGATAGCCGGCAGAAGAAAATGCCCGTTCTGCTTCAACACTAGTAGGCATTATACATAGTAAATAATTATAAGCTGCTGTTAGGAAAACTTCACGACCGCCGCCAGTGCTATCGTAGATACACATTTCAACTCTGATGATGGATTCAAGATCTGTGTTTACTCCAGATTTGCTTACTGTAGACATAGTTTTCTGTATTTCTTTTTCTAGTTGCTGTGCAACAGTCAACTCGTCGCCACAACCATCATTAGCATCATTGTCATCTGCTTCGGAATCTAAACTCATTTGTGTACTTGTAGGCGGTGTAAATTTGAGCCTTTCTAATAAGTTTGCAACATATGTTCTAATATAATCCGACGTCGGTTTTGTAAAAGTTTCTGTTTCTTCGGTTTTATAATATTCTTCATTATTATGCAAATACTGCAAGACACCAGACACATTTGTTCGCCTTTCTTTTATTCTTTTTCTAAGGGATACAGCAAGCTTGTCACTGAGCCCATTGGACTGAGCATCAAGCTTATTTAACATAAACTGAAGCGCAGCATCTGCTGCTAACAAATTCGAGTCACGGCGACACAATGCCATCACTGTAGTTTTTATTATATCTAAACTATGATGAATGTTATGTAGATCTTGTATTTCTGTGTCTGTGAAACTTATATTTGATTTTAAGTCTAATAAAGCCTTAAATAAACTTGATTTCAATTTCAGAAATCGTCCAACCATATCTGATAAGCTGTTCCATCGCGTTTTGCAGTCTAGTATAAGATCGAGGCTTTTACCATGCTCTTGTAAAGAATATTTTTGCAACAAATCGGTCTTCAGTGGTGATTTTTTGAATGATTTAACAAGTTTTCTTACTTTTACTATAATATCTTTGTACAGAAACTCTGGTTCTAGAACTCTAGGTACTTCTATGAAAAGTCCGCCATCGTTTTCTTCAATTTCTTCAGTGTCAGTATCTGAAGCTTCATCTTCTAGTTCTGGTTCAGTAGTTGTACTTTTCCGTGTCTTATATAATACGTCCAGCACTGCAAGTTGTATTCCGTGAGCAAAACACAACTGATGGTGACCATCAAAATTTTTGCCCATTTTAACCATAACACTGGCTCCGTCCGTTGTGAATGCAATTATATCTTCAAGTTTCAAATAAAAGTCATTTAGATGATTTTCTAACAGTACAGTTCCAACGTGAGCTGGCATTGAACCCTTTATCCTTACTAGTCCTAAATTTTTATATTTAGCTGGTTCTAGGTCTTTATTATGAATATTTATATTCATATACCTCCGGTTCCGGGTAGAGGTCCATTCATCAAACGTTATAGTAAACCGTTTTTTTTGGGACTTCATATCTTTAAACTGATTTATTAATTGTTTTTTTATGGCACAACTCTGTTCCAGGACAATTTTGGTAATAGTTGAAGGAGATTTCGGTAGATCATAGCCAGATTTTTTGAAAACATACCTTAGATCTTCAGAAGTACAAAATTTGCTTAATGGGATGCCATCCAATGCTGCCATTCTAGTCACTATAACGTCCAAGGAATACTCAGTGGAAAAGTAATCCGTTAGTTTAGTTTTCTTCGATGGAGGTTCTAAACTTTTTCTTGCTTGAAAGCACGATGAAGTACTTGCCCTTTGCGCATCTTGCTCTTGTGACATCTCGCCAATATGTTTAGCACGCATATGTGTATGTAGTGCTCCAGTAGCACCACCAGGAGTCTTCAAATTTTTTTGACAATGTTTACATTGGACACTTTGCCCATTTTCAGCCCTCAAAAAGTGTTCCCATATAGCTGATTGTGTGCGTTTGTTCAAAAACTCCTTATAAATAGTCTTCTTTACTGCAGACCTAAAACAATATATAAATATTTCATAATTTAATAGTTAGGTAATACATATAAATAGCATCTATAGTTAGGCACTACACTTAAAACGGGATACATTTACATACGTACCGTGAACTCATAATCAATGTCTATTTGCACAGACATCTAACAAGCAACAATAAAATAAAATCGCACATATGTTTTTTTTTTTTTTAAACGTCGCACCACACTAGGAATTACTGCTGTATCGTGGGTGCACTCACAATCATGTAAACTAACATACACAAGACACCCAGACCCGGAACACCTATCTGTAGGTCATACAAATATTTGTTCCGTACGGGAATCGAACCCGTGACCCGCAGCGCAGCAGCCAATCACTCAACTACTGCGCCAACCGTGCCGTCAACAATATAAAATCAACTACTAAATTATATGTATAAACTCTCACACAATACCCTAGAAACAAAGTAAGTAGACAAGTAAAGTAATGTTAAAATAGGTACTACTTAGAAACTTTTAATGAAAAGCTTCTGAAAACCAAGCGTCAAACTTTGCGGCACATACACAAAATCACAAAAGTCAATAAAATAAGCTTAGACCAGGCAGGACAGTATCTCGCAGGTGTACGTAAGACGACTGAGTACCGAGTATTGAGATTGTTTCTAAATTCACGAAAGTAAAGAAAAATGTAGGGAGTTCCCTTAGCTTGCTCAATCCACAATATTAAACTTTATTATCTACGAGGTAGATCAAATACTTGCGAAACACTTATAAACTTTGATTGTGTTACGTACCGAACTATCCACAACCAACGGGGATTCCCTTCGTTTCCCGATTGGTCAACAATGAACTCTATTCTGTACGACTAAGAAATTAAATCTTGCGGACTCAAATTGGAAGTTATAAAATAAACCCCGGGAATTCGGGGGATACCCACAGAAAGGGTTTTGGTGTTGTCATAATGTAAGTCGTAGGTTAACTAAATTAAGGTAAATTGTAAATACACAGATAAACCCATGCCTTTTTCCCATGGAGTAGGCAGAAACTATAGAACTAAATAAATGGGTACCTAAATTAATTAATATTATCCTATAGTTACGTTATTACGGACTGCAGCTCTTCAGTTACGTATTTGTGAGATTTCTAAAATCTGTCCGTAATTACGTAATTGCGTAATTACGTAATTACGTAATGGAAGCCCTAGTCGGGGAGGACTATTCGTTAGTCGGGGATTTCGCGCGGGGCCTCGGCGGCGAGGTCGGAATGACGATCGTGTATTGTGTGCTCTTATCTTGCGAACTGTACTAGTTTCCCTACGACTCTCCTGGAGGAGAGTAGTGGGGTCGTCTGGGTCGGTCAGTGTTTTATTTACTCTCAGATGTCGCTACGCCCCCGCAAGGGGGCGTGGCTAGCGGTACCGGGGCGTAGCCCCCTGACCGCGGATGATACACGGTGGCCCATTAATATGGGCCCCTCATCTGTGCGGCCTGATGCGGCCTGAGGATGTTGGGCCCGCGTGAGCAGCCGCGGGCCCTGTGATAGGGTATCTGAGATTGTTTCTGTAGTCGCGCCGCGACACTGTTACACAGTATCGCTTCTTCACGACATCTCGGCGGTCTGTCCCCGCCAGGTGAGACCCCCAGTTGCCTGGGGGAGGCCCGGCGAGGACGACCAGCGACGAGATGGCGACTTTATGGCGCTTCTACAGGTCAATGTAGCCTATACCCGACCCACTTATCAGAGCTAGCCAAACCATGACCCGGGTAATAGGCGAAATATGAGTGTGAGAGCGGCATAGTACTGTAGTGTAACGCCGCCCGGTGAATACGTGTAGTCGCGACCGCAGCTGCGACTATACGTGCATATATATGTGCCTGTATAGAGGTGATGTCTGTTTTTGTTACGTATTCATACCTATATTAACTTAGAATACAAATACGTAACAGATGCGTGTGGTTTGTGACGTGTTATTGTCTCAAGCAAGCCGCGTGTAGCCTGGGTGCCGCTTGCTTGGGCGTCATGTCCGGTGCGATGGGGTCAGTCGTCCGCTACCAGGTCGCGGGGCAGGGGTCTCGCGTCAGGCGGGCGCGCGTGCCAGGGCGCTATCTGCTTGACATGAGGCCAAGCGGATGCGTCGGCACGCGCGAACATGCCTTTCGCGAGGTGCCTCACAAACTCATCCAGGCTCTCAATCCCGAGGTCCCGATGTAGTACGCTGTTTCTCACACAGCGAGGAGCGTCAACGATGGTCCGCAGCGCAAGGTTCTGTTGCGCGCGGAGCAGCTTTCGGCTCGACTCGCTCGTGAGAGCGTACCAAGCCGGGGCGGCGTACGTCAATATTGAGCGCACGTACATTTTGTACACGCTCAACTTGACGCGCGCCGGGATGCGGGACGAGAGCACAGGTTTGAGGCGATTGCGGGCGACCCTCACCTGCGCGGCGACCTTACGGACGTGTGTCCCCATCGTGAGCCGACGGTCGATAGTCACACCCAGGTACTTGGCCCGGGGCGACCACGCGACGTCAGCTCCTTGAAGCTTCAAGGGCGGTGGGAGGGGCACACAACCCGTCACCATCGCCTGCGTCTTACCCACGTTTACCGACAGTCGCCACTTCGACAGCCACTCGGGCAAGAGGTCCAGCGCGCGCTGCATTTTGACCGCCGCGTACTTCGCATTGAGCGATGTAGTAATGTACGCGGCGTCGTCCGCATACAGCGCGAGCGTGGCGTCTGGAGTGGTGGGGATGTCGTCGGTGTAACGTGAGTAACACGCCGGCGACACACAGCTGCCCTGCGGCACACCTGCCAGCACAGGGCGGGCGCTGGATAGCGCCCCGTCGACCACCACCCTGAAGGTTCTGTTGGAGAGAAAAGTAGAGACCACCTTTACGACGCGACGGGGCGCGTCTGACGTGGCCAGCTTGTATATCAGGCCGTCGTGCCATACACGGTCGAAGGCCTTCTCCATGTCGAGGAATACTGCCACCGCGTATTCCTTCTTGTTCATCGCTGCTGCGAGTAGGTGCAGTACCCTCGACAGCTGAAGCGTCGTGCTATGCTCCGCCCGAAACCCGAATTGCTCGGGCCGCGGCGCGATGTGTGGCTGTAGGTGTCGCAGCAGGAGTGCTTCGAACACCTTGGAGACTGTCGGCAGCAGAGTGATCGGCCGATAGCTCTCCGGCTTCAGTACGTTCTTTCCCGCCTTGGGCAGCATAATGACGCGCCCTTCCTTCCACGAGGCGGGGAAAGCCCCCGTGCGCAGTATCGCCGTAAACAGGCGCGCCAGTGCCGCTACCATACGGAAGGGCAAGTGGCGCAGCACTGTGTTGGTGATACCGTCAGCACCGGGGGCCTTCCTGGGCTTCGTTCTTAGGATGGCGCGTCTAACTGCGCCAGGCGAGAAGAAAATCGGGTCTTCCTCGGGAGCTATCGGCGTTGCGAAATAGTCTCCTAGGTGTTGCTCGACCGCTGCGACATGCTCGACGTCGCTGGTCGGGTTTGGGCGGAACTGACGCTCCAGGTGCTCGGCGAAGACCTCCGCCCGGTCCTCCGATACGTACTTTAGCGCCCCGTCACGGTTCAGTAATGGACGCACCGGGGCTGGGGTATTCGTCAGTTGGCTGCAGAGTTTATGGACCGACGGCCAGCTGTCCGTCGCGGCGTCGATCCGTTCCTCCCAGCCCGCGGCGGTATGCGCCTTGAGCTCGGCCTTAACCTTCTCCGCGAGACGGTTGAGCTGCGTCTTCAACGTAGGGCATCGTAGTTGTTGCCACTGCTTGCGTAGGCGCCTCTTCACGGCGATCATCGAACTAATGTGCACAGGCAGGGGCGGCAATAGCACTCTCCCCTGCGGCTGTGTCGTTGTCGCCGTTTCTAAGGCGTCTTGTATGCAAGCAGTGACGTCATCCGCCATCTGGTCGACGTCCGCGGAGGACGCGATAGGCCGAGTCGGCGTGGTGGTCTCTACTTTCTCTTCAAAGTCGATCCAGTTGACAATGCGACGTGGCGCTATGGGCTTCAGTCGGGTCGGCATACCCGATAAGACGACGAGTACAGGGTGGTGGTCCGACTGTAACTCGTCGTCTATCACTTGCTGAGTGATCTGGCAGTTTAGCCCTCGGTGGACTACAACGTCCAGTACATCCGGCATCATCGTTGTATTGTCCGGGTAGTGTGTCGGCGTCTCCGGGCCGGACACCGTGTACCCGAGGGCGTCCGCGTCCGCGAAGAGCCGTCTCCCCTCGTTGTTCATTCTTCCTGAGTTCCACGCCGGGTGCTTGCTGTTCAGGTCGCCGGCGAGGAGGGTGGCGTGTTGCGACGCCGCTAGTAAGGCCCGCAGCTCAGGCAAGTCTAGCCGAACCGCGGGCGGCTTATAGCAGGCGTAGATGTTGATGTCCTCGCCGGCAACGTGCAGCTGAACACCCAGCGCGTACATGCTGCGTAATGACGGCAAGGGGAGCTCTTGATGGACGACTCTCCGCCTCACAAGTACCGCCAGACCACGGTATCTGATGTTGTGGGCCGACCGTTCGTCCTTCCTGTAAGCGAGGTATCCCGGGAACCTAACCCTATCTTCTGGTCCCAGGTGCGTCTCGCTTATGAGCGCCACGTCTATGTCCTGTTCCCTAAGGAGGTGGCGGAGGGGGGCGACCTTACCCCGAAGGCCGCGGGCGTTCCAGTGTAACACCCTCAACGGCCTAGTCACGGTAAAGTGTTAGTAACGTGGCCAGGCCGTCAAGGATGACTGTCTCCACATCAAGGCCCTGCCTAATGGCCTTGATGAGGTCCATCAGTAGCTTGATGGCGCAGGCTGTGAACTCGGACTTCGGTTTATCATATTGTATTTTTGCGCCGGAGGCGCCGCCACGCGGCAAAACCGGGAACTTCTGTGACGGTCCCTCATTGGTCCGCCGGTTTTGTTGTTCCGCGTGTTTCCGCTGCGCTCTGCCGGCGCTAGTTGTGGCTTCGTTTTCTGCTTGCATTTCCGAACCCACAGCCCGCGCCTGTTTTGCGGCAGGGCCGGCCTTCGGGATTTCTGATGCTTCTTCTTGGGTCGCCGGGGGATCGGGCTTCTTCCCCTTTCCTTTCCCCCGCTTTTTGTTCTTCTTCCTCCTCCGCCCCGAGGAGGTGGCTTGGCTCCTATCAGTGGGCCCGTTGGCTGGCGCCAGCAATGTTACGCCTTCAGCCTCTGTTTGTACCTCGTTTGGCCTCTCGGTGGCCCCTTGGGGCCGGCGTGAGGTGGCCGAGATGGCGACAGTCCCCGCCCGCCTGTTGCGGGTCTCCGCCTGGAAGACGGGGCACTTGATGTTGCACGCGGGGTGCGGGCCACCACAGTTTGCACAGGTGGCCGGCTCCTCCCGCGGGCGTGGGCAGTCACGAGCTGCGTGCCCGCCTCCACAGCGAACACAGGCGAGCGGGCGGTGGCACTGGTGCGAACTGTGCCTGAATCGCTGGCACCGGTGACACTGAGCGGGCCCTTTCTTACCCCGCCAAGCCTCAATTTTGACACCACGCATGTACATGAACACGGTGGTGTCAAATATGGCCCGGACGTCTGGGGTTTTCTTCAATATAGCGTGGAACACGCAGCCGGGTCTTCCTTGCGCGCCCTTAATATGGCGCACATACTCCGGCTGGTACCCCAACGCCCGGAGTTCCTCCTCGATCTCCTTAGGGTCTGTGTCCGCAGGCAGCCCCCTGATGGCGATCTTCATGTTCTTGTCCGCTGGCAGTGAGTACGCGAACCAAGACACACCACTGTCCCTTTCCAGGCCAGTCAGGTAGCGCTGAACCAGCCTATACTCCTCCTCGCTGTCGGGAGTGAAGCGGACTCCACTGCCGTATGGTCGAGCGTTAGGAGGCCGGCCCAGCTTGGCGCTGATGGCCCTGAAATGGGAGGCCCAGTTCGGTAGCCTCTCCACCACCAGCGGAGGATAGCGCGGCTTATTTTTCTTCCCCGGCTGCTGCTTCGTCGGCGCCTTCGTTGCGGTGCCGGGGATGGCATCAGAGGGGGTAGCTGTAGAGGGGGCAGGGGGAGGTAAGGTACTCACCCCTGCTGTACTCATCGTCGGTGTCGGCGTCCGTGGTGACGGTGAGGGAGTCTGACGGGTCGCGTCGGCGAAGGTGGGCGACGTAGGCACACCCCGACCCAGCGACGCGCTCACGCGCGGCGGGTCCAGGCAGTACCTCTTCGCCTCCTCCGACGCTGTCTCGTCAGAGCTCCTTCTGCGCCGCTGGGGACGTTGCTCGAGCGGGTCGAGGACGAACTCGAAGTCAAACCCCAGCGGCGCTGGGGCTGCGGCGCTTCCCACGTTGGGCCTGGGGCCGGGTCGCGAGGTCATGTCCAAGGACATATCGTCGCGACCGGACCCGGCCGAACCCCCGGACGCCAGCGACATGCTCGATCCCGCACGGGACGAGCACGCCGACAGCATGGCGGGGGAGTCGCAGGCTGAGCTTCTGGGTGGCGCTGGTGAGGCGGGCGCCTTGGTCATCGTTAGCGGGGCCGGCCTGTGCGGGCCGGCTCCCACTGTAGGTTGCCTCCGCTCAGCCGTTTCCGGTCCCGCCAGCGGCGGGCGGGGACCGGGTGCGGCGGAGCGTGAGGCTGTGACAGCTTTCGCCGTCGGCGGCGACGTTATGCGCGGCTGCGCGGCGGAGCGCGCGGGGTGCGTTTGCGACGCACCCGTGGTCGCGGCGGTGCGCACGGGCGCTGTTGCGCGCGTGGGCGGGGCTGTGGCACGCGCCAGAGGCGCGCGACTCGAGGACGCGGCTGGCCCCGGGGCCTGGGTGGGCACCGGGCGGAACGCGGGGGGGCGGACGGGCACGGCGTGCTGTCGGCTCGACGGCGGCGTCGGCGCAACGCGCGCAGGCGCCGATGACGTCGGCGATCCGGCAGCTGCAGCGGCGCTCGCTTCTCCTCTTCCTCCTCCTCTCGTTGTGGATGGCCCGGCTGGCGGTGCACCGGGCGACGTGACGCCGATGTCCGGCATCGACGCCGTCCGGTCCAACGACGAACGGGCTTCCGGGGACCCGGCATCGCGGCCCGACGGGTCGCGTTTGCCGGGTTTCGGCATGTTAATTTGGCGTGGCCCCCGCGACCGCGACGGTGGTGGTGTTCCACCGGGCAGCACGGGCTGCTCCCCCTGTGTCCGCACAAGTGCCGGCTAGGTTACTTGTGCACACACAGGGACAACTGTTTAAAATTGCGGTCCGCACGGGTAAAGACACTTGTTCGCGACTGGGACTAGTGTGGTCGACCACGAGCCAATCCTGTTTTTTTTTTAATGGCTTGTCCAACTATTATATATACCCCACTCCATGGGATAGATAAAATAACTCATCCCCACTTTACGAGTATGGGAGGTACCCTAAAAAAGTCTTTGTCGGCGTGATTAATATGTATACCCATGCCCATGCTAAATTACAGGTTTCTAGTACCTACTAAGAGTCTCTGAGCTAAGCTGCGGACAGACTGACAGATAGACAGACATCTGGACATGACGGAATCCTAAAAATGTAGGTTCTTGGAAACGCCTTTCCTTAAATAAAAAAAAGAAACGCCTTTCCTTAAATAAAAAAAAGAAACGCCTTTCCTTAAATAAAAAAAAGAAACGCCTTTCCTTAAATAAAAAAATGCCGTTCCCCCCCCTCCCCCTCTTATCTCCGAAGTTTGCATAGAGACAAATCTAAAATTATTCTATGTGATAGAAGTTTATTTTAAGATTACAGGGAAAATAAATCGATGTCTCTAAATTGCACACTTTCTCTAATATTACAGTTTTAGGTCAGCGCCATCTCTTGGCTGATAGTGGAACTAATATAATTTTTTATTTTGATGATTTTTGATGGTACAGAACCCTCGGTGCGTGAATCCGGCTCGCTCTTGACCGATTTTTTGTACTTTTAATTATAATGGGATTTATTTACCATGTCAGTATGGTGCAGACAATTGTCTCTTTTCTTGTAATTATGTAAACCCGGATCGTGGTGTTTACGCCTCCAGTCACTGTTTAAGATGAAAGAGTTTTAAAACAAGATGACATAGAGGTAAGTGTGGTCAGTACATCACCTAGGGGCATTTTTTTAGGTGCAGGTTTCTTTATTGTTATTCATGAGTCTAGAAATAAGGAATTTATAGACTAAAAGTAATTGAATGCCCATTTAAGTAATTTCCCTAATTTCTTACCATAAAACACCGCGTGAGAGCGAGTAAGCAATATTAATTATTAAGGGGAATCCCTGAGCATGGGGTTGCCATCTTTGTTCAAATCAAAATCAATTAAATTTTGCAGAAAAATCTGAAAGTAAATAAATAAATAAATATTGCTGACGTAATCTCCATCCAGATTTCATCAAAAATAGTCAAAGCAAAGACCCCCACCCCCCTTTGGTGCTTACACAATACTTGAATGACCCCCTACGCACCTTCCATTGTTCCCACCAATATATTGTCTATACTCGCCCAAACCGTGAACAAGTCGAGTATACTGCTAATACATGTAAATAGTTACGGTCGCCATTTTTTGATATTGTATTCCGTATAAACAGCCTATCGGCCACTTTGCATACAAATTGTACATTCTTCTCAGCTGTAGAGCGCAGACCTGTATAAATTACCGTCACATTGTTCCAACCGTTTAGCTTGATGTTTCAATTTCGCCTCACGAACTTCAAGTGTTTTAAGACGATGCTATCTAAATAATTTTAAACTTTAGTCTAGGCTGCGTTTTAGGGTTCCGTTCCGTAGTCAAAAAGAAACCCTTATAGTTTCGCCATGTCCGTCTGTCTGTCTGTCCGTCTGTCTGCCCGTCTGTCTGTCTGTCCGCGGCATAGCTCAGACACTCTTAGTACTAGAAAACTGTAATTTGGCATGGGTATACATTAATTTTATTATTAATAAATTATATTATTTAATTCCTCGGTGGGACATATAAATGTCCGTGGGTGTGTCCGTGGCATTACTGCGTGACCAACTTAAATTTGCAGATGTTCAGTTTGTTCTTAGGATAAAAACATCCTACCTGCGGAACCCTTCATTGTGCGTGGTCCGACACGCACTTGGCCGGTTTATTTTATTTTTAAGACAATGCAGTGCAATGTAATTTCGGAAATTGCGAGAGTCTCGTGGTACGCGTTGCTATTTTTATCCTTTTTATAGATATGTACGTCTGGGAATCCAATCAAGGTCCTAAGCGGAATCGATTTTAGGGTTCCGTACATCAAAAGGAAAAAACGGAACCCTTATAGTGTGTAGTGGATCACTCGTGTGTCTGTCTGTCTGTCTGTCTGTCCGTTTGTCTGTCTGTCTGTCCGTCTGTCACAGCCAATTTGCTCCGAATGTAATGGGCCGATAAAGTTGAAATTTTGTATACATATCAATTTGAGTGACCCAAACACGAACGTGAACCGTAAGTAAATGAATTTAGAATATTGGGGTCAATTACGGAGGGCAAACAAGAAAATTAAAAAAAAAAGTTTTGTAAACTGTACCGTGTGATATCAAATGAAAGGGCTTACTGTGAGGGTCTCAAATATTTTTTTTTATAATTTTAAAATAAATCGTTTTAAAGTTATAAGTGACAATAGACGAAAATTGACCATTGCCCCCCTTATCTCCGAAACTACTGAACCAAAAATTTTGAAAAAAAATCAGAATATAGTTCTATACTTATAGATTACAGGAAAATCTATAAGAAGTCTATGGTCTTAAAATAACATGGTAAATCTCTCGATATTGTGTTTCAAACTTACATTTGCAGTTGGAATCTATGGGAGATTATGTTTACCAACTACTATGTTAAGTTTGTTCTTAGGATAAATTCTTTCCAAGTACGGAATCCTTCATTGTGCGTGGTCCGACACGCACTTGGCCTGTTTTTCAAGCGTTAAATGGGTCGAGAATTTTACTGTAACTGTTCATCTTTGTAAAGTTTAATACAATATACTGGCACACATCTGCTGCTACTCATGCAAAAGAAAAGAAAAACACTTTCTCTTCAATATTATAATATTTTCATCTTTTGTTATAAGATTTCCGAGGTAGGTGTAAGCGTATAAGACATTGATATATATTGCGAGTTAGAATCGGCCTCTTTACATACAATAACGATATTTGCGCTAGGAATAGAGGAAAAAAATAGAGTCCCGAGCGGCTCCCTTCACGGGTTACGCTGATTAATTCTTTGAGATACATATCAGAACAGAAAAGGTCTTAAAATGTGGCATTGGGGAAAATACACGTAAGTATTTCTTTCTAGCATTGTTGCCGGCTTCTCGGAAACTATACAAGGTGATGTATTTATGTGAGAGCCGCTTTTACAAGTTACATTATGATTTTATGCGCTGAAGGGAGGGCTGAAAACTAGAGTTGATCGCTGTTTCTGTTACCTACTTCAGAATGGCAATCGTTGATAAGTTATGACTCTTTGTTTTTCCTCTTCTTTAGTTTGAAGTTATATTTAAGGCGGTATGATCCGATAGAGACCGCACTTACTAGTTTTTTGAATCCGTGGGAAACATAAAAAAACAGTGTTACAAAATTCTGAAAAAAAGATATATCTTATTTAGTAATCTGGCGGACTTGCAATCGCTTTTAATAACACGATTAGGTTAACTTTCCTGGTTACAATAAAATATCCCAAAGTTAGCCCTTTTCGTAATGTTTAATCAATCTCATAGCTACAAAAAAGACGTTTTATTCATATTTTTTATTTAAATGAAAAGGTAGGAAGATTGATTAGCACAATTCGCTGAGTTTGTCTTGATAAAATGACTAAAATATTTACTTTTGTTTAAATACCTACCAAATGCACGAGGCAACCACCCGCGACTTCCCGAGTCTACTTCAGTCGGATGGAGCGCGGGATCATACCGCCTTAATTGTTATTGCCTATCTGTTGTAAATTGTATTTAAATATCATTCACATTCTCGAAATTTTTCTGTGCTTTTCTTTATAGACATTGTTGAGTGGTCAATTAACCCGTAACAACGTCTTTAACTATATAACAAGACCTACGTCTTGACAATTTCCCACCTGCTTGACAAAGTTTACTGAAGCAATTACCGTACAACCGTATTACGTTAGTTATGTAATTAGTTAATTAGCTCTAGAACGGCTCCGTGCGTTTGGGTTCCATACGATAATGTTATGTTAGGCTAACGTGTCACGCATGTTACACGCTTGCCATCAATTATATTCGCAAGCTGTTCGGGTCAATGCACTTGGTAATTTAGAGCCTTATATGATGCTGACGGCCTATTAACTACAAAGGCAACGTTCAGCATATATTCACTGTCCTCAAACGCTTTAACAATGACAACAAAGAGCAAAGCATGGATGAGAAATACTTATTGCGATGACCCCGAGTCGCATGGGACCAAGGCAGAAAAAGTCCATCAGAAGCTTTATAAAATAAAAAACCGCTGGAAAAAAATAATAATGGAAACCTCTTGAACCATAATCACCTGAAGTTACTCCTACCACCTGCAGTTAAAATAATTACGAGTAAAGTCCCGTAAATGGAAAAATATGTTATTGCTTTGACACCGCACCCCTACAGCTCATTCTTAATTAAATATAAAGTCATCACTGTTAACTCGTGCAAATAATTACCTATGAAGATACTTGGGAGAGAAGGTATCTAATACTGTCCATAAAGCTTACATACAGTAAACGGCCGTAAATATTGCACATGGATTTTTCGAAAATGTCAGGGCGTCCGTCGTTCGTCGTGTATAAAAAGCACATGAAACTAAGTAATATGACAGATCGAGCATTAGAAAAACACTGTCACACAATTATCAGTGACGAAGACGACGGAGGCCCTAAAAAACCGAACATTTTCTAAAAATCCATGTGCAATAATTTACGGCTGGTTACAGTATAATTTTATAAAGTATATCAGCAAAGTTGACACAAAATTTACATATTAAACAATAGATAAATTATTAAAAATAATTTGAGGAACTAAATACAATTGAATAAGGAATTCGAAGGGTAGGAAAAGGTTGACGTTTGTCCGTTTTAATTATTTTTTCATAGTTTGCTAAAAGAAGAACATCTTTTGACAATTCAAACAAAATAATAGTGCCATTCGATTGATTTTATCCTTTTACAGAATTTTGTCAACTATCATTTTTGTTATATTTGTTCCATTCGGGAAATCGACGTATAAAATCAACCCCTTTTCAATTTTAACTGCTAGGAATTATTTTTCTTAGGAACCTGTAAACTTACTTCAATCATTTTTCTGGCTAACGGAATGTCATTCTCATCCAGTTTTCATTGTCTTCGTTTCGATTTCGTTCGTGTTGCGTACACAACCGATGTTTGTGATATTGTCTTCAATGGTAATGTGATCCTCCAAACTTCCTGCTTGATACTTTCATTGCCAGTAATAGTACACTATGATACATGTGTGTAATGATCAATGCACACGCGTTTCATACGACGTTTTTCAACACACTTTCCGAGGAAAAAAACAGACTTGTATTGTTATTAACTTTATGGAAAATGGCGCTGGTTTTGTATTTCCGCGCGCCGCGCTAGCGATGCGCGCGCAGGTGTAAATAAAGGCACTGGCAAAACCGCTAAAGAGCCTATATAAAAAAAACACAAAATAATGTTTAGTTTAGACTGATCATAGTGTTGTCGTATGCCAAATTGTAGTTTAGTTAGTATGGAATTAGAAAGTACTATTGGCATAGAGAAATATACATTTTTTCAGTAATAATCCGCCATAATAGACCGCCATAATAGACAGGGTGATTTTCGTTTGGTTCCGGGAAGGACTACAAACAATTTCAGGTAAATTTTTAGTTCATTTTGGGACCAAGGACAATTCAGACTATTAAAAAAAAAGTGAAATATAGCATTATAGCTCCAGCATTATGGAAGTCTCTTTGATTTTTTTTTTTATTCTACTATGAGATTCTATGATGAGATTAAAAAAGCGCAATTATCCGACTGGTGGTTCTGGACTGGGGAGTAAATAGTTATCTGTGGCGTTACAGCACTAGCGCGGTAACGTAAAGTAAAAAGCACGCGTTTTTAATATACTGCATTATGGACCTAAAAGCGGTTCATTAAGAGCCACTTTACGCGCAAGTGTGTTGAAAACAAATAAACATTATAATACCAGCCTATAACTGTCCCACTGCTGGGCAAAGGCCTCTTCTCATACAGAGAAGGCACGAGCGTTGATCACCACGCTTACTCAAGACGAGTTGGAGATTTCAGACTAATATTAACTATATACGTCCAGGTTTTCTCACGATGTTTTTCCTTCACCGATGTCAGTAATGTCCAAGATAAACTCAGAAAGTACATATGAATTGAAAAATTCACATTAGTACTTGCCCGGATTTGAACCCACAACCTCATGCAATAAACATTACGGATTCTTATTTCATTTGGCTCGTAAAAGTCCACTGCCTACTTACTGTAGGTATATCCTGTCTGAAAAGCTGATAAGTAACTTCAGTATTTGTCAGCATAGTTTAAAAAAAGTCATAATGTATGCTTTGTGAAAACTATGTCAGAATGTATTGGAATAGACGATTAGCATGTTATCTAATCCGGTTCTGACGAGTTTGTTGCACGTCCATAGTACACACGGCTACATATCACGCTATACAAATCCAGTTTACGCTGGTCTCGCATTGTATAGGATTTCCTTACAATGAGAGATCAGCTTATACTGGAAATTTATAGCTTGATGTGTCGCCGTGTGTACACGTCAAACAGAAAATACGAAAAAAAAAAAAACTGAAAATATTTTTTTTTTTTTTATCTAAGATAGTAGATCCTAACGGTACTCTACGTGAGCTAAAATATAGTGTGCGAAAAGTTTTAACATTTTTATTCATTTTATTTGGCATTCAAGCGCATGCAGCGAGATAGATATGTGTGCCTACGGTATTAAATAAGTTTTACGATTGTATTGAAAATTTTGATAACATTTTATTCAACCTTGTGGCCCGGTCAAAGTTTGGGAGCCACTGGTTTAAAATGAACAGACAACTCGCACTCTCTGGTCCCTGATTTTCTGTGACAATCAACTAAATATTGTGCTTCATAAAAGTGGGGACGAGGTCACATAAAAACTGCATCCCCACATACCCACATATGAATATATTCCCCTCAAATCCACCACGATGAATGAATGATATATTACGTAAATTATTTATCTTTCTGTAGACGACTTCCGTTTCCTATCGTTAGCTCTGACAAAAGATTCATCTCGTCATGCGCGTGTCTGCAAAATTTTGTCATGAAAATCGTTTTATATCCTGAAGTTCCCATTTGTAACGTAGCGTGAAGGAAATAAATACGATTCCAATATCGCGACATTCGAAAACTGTCGTTATGCAGATAAAAGTATCTTGTTATAAAAAAAAAAAACCCGGCCAAGTGCGTGTCGGACTACACACAATGAAGGGTTCCGTTATTGGGATGAATTTATCCTAAGAACAAACTAAACATTGTAGTATAAAAACATGTTCTCCCATGCATTCCAACTGCAAATGTAAGTTTGTACGCACAATATTGAGATATTTACAATGTTATTTTAAGACCACAGACTTCTTATAGGTTTTCCTGTAATCTATATAATATATAGAACTATTTCTGTATTTTTTATTTTTTTTCACACTTTAATAGTAAATATTCATAGAATGCCCTAAATAACATTAAAAGTATTCATAAAAAAAGATTTAAAAAAATCGAGACCCTCACAGTAAGACCTTTCATTTCACATGTCACACGGTACAGTGTGACAACCTTACGTACGACAACCGTACGGAACCCTAATAGACTCTCTAACTAGCTGAATTATTAAAGACTGTTGCCAAAATAGCTTTGAGCTATGGTTTTTAAAACAAACTAAGAACACAATTAGGTATGTATTTGGTTTCATAACAAAAAGTGTTTAATTTTACGAATGAATGTCGATGAGGGTCAACTGAAGATTTTGGAAAAATATAAACATAACATCACGCCATGTTTTTGTTAGGCAGAGGTGAACTTATTATTAGTTCACCCACATTTCGCCAGTTATGTTTAAGTCCCATGTAATAGGGGGCGAGCCTATTGCCATCAACCGGGCACGAATCCAGACTCCGGGCTTGTAATGAGAAATTCCAGATGGAAAAACCCAATAACACTTTGCCCGACTTGGAAATCGAACCCAAGAGACTTCATTCTATGCAGTAAGCGCTACCAACGAAGCAGTCAACGGTTGGGGTGAGCGTTGCGACCATACATATAAGAAAGAAGGAGATATGCCCGGCAGCTAAAAATGTATAGAAACCCGATGTCTCCAGTCTGTCCCTTCCACTCGCCACAACTACACATGATACGATACAATAGATACGAAGTCGCGCACACACTCGCAATTCATAAATCGTAACTTACTACACAATCAATTATAAACCTTATCGCATCAATCACAACGCGCATTTACCATGCACCGTACAACTCACTCACACGAAAACATCGGGCTCTATTGTTGTGCTGTGCAAAAACCATTTATCGATTATCGATTCTTCCATTTATTATTGTATTAAAACTTTTGTGGGACCTGAAAATAAAATAAAACATAAACGGTATACAAATAATAATATGATATAAATAAACAATATTTTGCTAAAAACAAAATATCATAAAATAAATAAATAATAAAAAAACAATATGAGAAAATAAAGATGTGTAATAAACATTATTTCACATGGGTGTTCCAACTTTTGATTTTTCAGGGGGTATTTGTGGAATAAGCCTACGTTAGTATGAATCTGCACAAGCACATCATTAGCTCGCGGCAAGACACAGCGGCCGTACTACGCGATACAACCACATACACAAAGTATCGTTTTGTGATTTTTACATTGCGTTGTCCAGTCACTTAGCGTCATACTTACGTAGTGGTTAAGAAGGAATGTATTTATTGCAAAAATAATACAGTCGCTGTTATCTATGAAAACAAAAATAACGTAGTAAAAGCAAGAAATATTTTACGACTTGTTGTTTTTCATGATTTTAAAGACAAATATAGTTAAATACTTGAACTAACTTATGGTAAGTGATTCCATGATGTACAAACATTTTGTTATGGCTTCGGTTTTTACAAGAAATCACTGAACAGTACAATACGGCATTCTTATAATTTGTCACGATCACGGTCAAAAGTGCACTAGTTCGCGGAGACCGCCATTTGCCTACTTTGCGAGCATATTGATCATTGCGCGCGTACACAGACACGCCCCCTTGCCACTTCTCCTGTTTTTTATATTTCTATGGTTGCGACGACGAACCGTTTACCAAGAACGTTTTGTGTTTTGTGACGATGAAACTGTTTTCAAACGTCCTGGGTTCAAACAGTCTTCGTTGCACAAACAGTCTTTGAATTATTTGGTACGATTTTTTATTTTACGCCTAAGATGATAGATGATTCAACTATATATCACACTCGACGCGTCGTCCTTAACGTCCCGCGTTCATTTATAAAACAGTCCTTACAATAAAAAGTGAACTTTTTATCAATGAAATACATTCGATAATGTACTACTAGTTGTTAAAGCTGTCATTCGTGATGCGACAGTCAAACCCGTTGATAGTTGTAGGAAACTGCAACTATCTCACTCACGAAAATGCAATTCTTTATTCTATGTTGGATAAGTTTTCGTCGTGGGGAAAACGGTTGCGTTTCGTCCGTCAAAAATGCGACAGCGATCCACCATAAAGTAGCAAACAGTTGGAAAAATATCAACTGATAAATCTATATCTATAAAATGGTAAACTGACTGACTGACTGGGTGATATATCAACACACAGCCCAAACCGCTGGTCCTAGAGACATGAAACTTGGAGGTGTGTTCTTTGTGAAGAGCAACGACCATATGGTCGTTGGTGAAGAGTAAGTATCCACTAAGAAAGGATTTTTGGGAATTCCACCCCTAAAGGGGTAAAATAGGGGATGGAAGTTTATATGAAAGTCCGTCAGTTTTGAAGTTAGGATCTTCAAATTTTATGTTTAGGCTGATGATTGAAAATTAATTTATACGTGTCTCAGCGTCCAATTCCACCCCCGAAGGGTTAAAAAGAGGGATGAAGTTGAAACGTCCCTAATTTTCGAAGAAAAATTACTAAATTTACTATCTAGGCTTAATGTTATCTAGGATTTCCACTCGGGCGAAGCCGTGGGCAAAAGCTAGTATAAAATAAAGTTTGAATTTATCTAGTGAGAAGCGAGGACGATCGTCAAATCTGTGAGTTAGATCGTAGGCAAGTTAAATAACGTTCTATGAAAAAGTAGCTTTATCCGTCTGATGATATCTATACGGCTGTATAGTTATTTAATTAATCAAAAATTTATTTTGGGTTTATATCTATTTAAAATAGTTTATTATTTAAATGTATGAATGTGTGTCTATGGAAGAGAATGATGTCTGAAATAAATAAATAATAATTATTATCCATACTAATATTATAAATGTGAAATTAACCCTGTCTGTCTGTCTGTCTGTATGTTACGTTTTTACGCCTAAGCCGCTGAACCGATCGTCATGAAATTTGGCAGAGATATAGCCTGGGACATGGAGAAGGACATAGGCTACTTTTTTACGCGATAACCGACATACAGGCGGGCGGAGCCGCGGGCACAAGCTAGTAGATATAATATAAATGTAAGTAAATTAACCACGAAATACAAATGCACAGCCATTAGGTACAATAGAGCAAACTGAATAAATAATATCGACCACTAAAACTAGTTCAATGCAAACAATAAATTATTTGAAGTATTGGAACAATTTATCATTCAGTTTCAACTCAATATTCGATATATGTGTTCCTAACCAAACTCTCAGAGGTGAAGTACAGGCTACGGGCTTTTTTGTTCATTTCACTTTGTAAAGTAACGTACCAATTCACAGCGCACCTAACCGGGAATTCTTTGTTGCTGAAAAATGCTTTCATTTGATTTATCGAGCTTCTTTGTATACGTGAATGTCAATTATAGAAACTTTTCTTTCAATATGCACGTTTATTTGGGATTTAGAGAATTTGTATCATATCTGTGTTCCTTATACATGTTTATTTGGGACTAGCTTTTGCCCGCGGCTTCGCCCGCGTGGATGTCGGTTAGCGCATAAAAAAGTACCCTATGTCCTTCTCCATATCCCAGGCTATACCTATCTCAAACTTAACTTATTTTTTTATTTGATTCACTATGTGAATAGAAACCGAAACAAATGACAATGATTTAATATAATAAAAGTACTTATATAAAACCGAAATACGAAATTTCACTCAATTCTTAAAGCAATCAATTGTACCAAATTACAATACGAAATAAAAATGCGACACTAATATTCATTTTAAAATAATTCACGGAAGTACCAACAATGTGAAAACAAAACGAATTAACCTCCGAAATGTCGCATGATACACCGTTTGTGCTGAGGTAACGCTCGAAATATCTAATGAACACCATTGGTGCATAACTTTTCTAAGGGTCACGTTCGCAATTGGACGAAATATTTGACATTTATTTTGTACTTGCAACACAATCTGGCTGTAGAATTCGATTAATCGACTAATACTTAACCGGTATTAATACATTTTAGCGGGAACACCACTAAAGGAACGAAAAAAAAATACGTCTATGGTCGTGTGGCGGTGCGGCGCAACGCATAATGTAAACAAAAATTCATCAAGGTTATACGTGCGTAAAGTAATGGATTCAATGAGAAAACGGTTTAATCATAGAAGAATCCTATACAGAATTAGTGAGAAATAAGTGTAGATTTCATATTGAGTGTTAGTTTATCGAAAAGTGATAAATATGTCAGTGAAAAAGTAACGAAAGTTTTGGAATGCACAAATTTTGATCATATGGCCGCCGTGGTTAGTAATGTTTTTATGATAAATATTCTTGTTTATTGTTTAAAATACACATAAGTAGCTAGCTTATTTATCTACGAACATAATTTGGCTAATAGCTTCTGATATTATAGCGTATTGTTATCGTAATCGTATTTCCAAGAGTACAATTCGGCAAACAAATACCTACAAATAGACAATAAAATGGATATAGTATGTTATCCTTAAGAGATAGAGATATGCCATCGCGGACTTTTCTGAAGATCTTTATAAGATACACAATTCCACCATACATTATTTTGTTATATCTCAAAGGGTTTAGACAGCGTTTTCGTTGAAAGCTCCCAGACGGCTTATTTTTTTCTGACAACTCCAACAAATATCGTTAATTTATACAAAAATGTATACAAAAACTTAACAAATTATATACTAAAACCTTCCTCGAGAACCACGCTATCCATTGGTAAAAACAGCATGAGAATCGGTGCAGTAGTTTTTGAGTTTATCGCGAACAGACAGACAGACAGACGCGGCGGAGGACTTTGTTTTATAATATGTAGTGATAGTGATTTAATTTGTACTACGATTCTATTCAATCAATCAATTAATAGTCTTTATTTGTTAACACAGATTAACACAGTGTGCAAGATGTCACAATTGTTATTTTAAAGTTTCTCTGTTTTGCCATTCAGCGTACAAATATACATTTATAGGAGGCTTTTGCCAATTAAGCAAATTAATTTATAATAATTCAGTTATATTTCTATTTATACAAGCTCCTTTAGCTTCGTCCACGTTCACACATCAGTGTCGCAACATTTGGTAAAAACAGCATGAGAATCGGTGCAGTAGTTTTTGAGTTTATCGCGAACAGACAGACAGACAGACGCGGCGGAGGACTTTGTTTTATAATATGTAGTGATAGTGATTTAATTTGTACTATGATTCTATTCAATCAATCAATTAATAGTCTTTATTTGTTAACACAGATTAACACAGTGTGCAAGATGTCACAATTGTTATTTTAAAGTTTCTCTGTTTTGCCATTCAGCGTACAAATATACATTTATAGGAGGCTTTTGCCAATTAAGCAAATTAATTTATAATAATTCAGTTGTATTTCTATTTATACAAGCTCCTTTAGCTTCGTCCACGTTCACGGCTTAGGTACCCCCATAGGAACAGACGTTTGTTTATATACGTAGGTAGGTGTAGTATCTGTAAATATCTGAGGCCCTAGTGTGAGTTTCTTTTAACCATCTCGATTTTACGCATCGAGCGCGTTCGGCGTTCTGATTGGCCTCCGATTCGCCCTTCACCAATCAGAGTGCTGAACGCGCTCGATGCGTAAATTCGAGATGGTTAAAATAAACTCACACTAGGGCCTCTGTAGCAGGGTATCACGATTTACTCACAAGGTACTGAAATCTTTAAAAAACAACAAATTCTCACATTACCAGCAATATATATACTGCAAAGTTGTATTTTCGTTAGAAAAAATAGGCACCTATTCAAATCTAATATCGAGCTAAATGAAAACTATAAGCGACGTAACAAGAATAGACTAATATTACCCATCACAAACTTAAAAGTTATCGGGAAGAGCCCATATTCAAGACTAGCTAATATATTTAATAAATTACCGGAAAGTTTCAAATCCTTACCAAATGACTCAATTTTCTCGAAACAGTTAAAATCTCTGTTAATAAAGAAAGGCTACTATACAATTGAAGAATTTAAAGCTGACAAATTGTGAATAAATTGACTTTGTAATAATGCATGACGTAAATGTGAAATAAACTACTAATAAACTGAAATGAAAATAATGCTTAATCTTAAATAAATGATTGATTAATATTTAGTATAATATAATGTAATGATTTTTTTTAATAATTAGAATCAGTAACATATTATGTAATACAATAATTTGATAGGAAACATTTGCAGTGCCCTTACAGGGTGCATGTCTTAATACTGTGTCATGAAATTTCAATGCATGCCTACTAACCAGTGTTTAACATGTAAGCAAATAAATAAATAAATAAAATAAATAAATAAATAAAATAAATAAATAAATTTAAATATTTGTACGCCACTAAGGCCAAACAAGACTGATATTAAACTATAATGTAATTTAATAACTTGCATGCTCTGTATGTGTAGGTACTCATGTTTCCACAAATAAATAATCTTGAATCTTGAGTCACAGGCCACCATCCATCTAAGGGTGCCACCACACCAATCGATCGATTGTCGATCGATGATAGAATGGACCAGTCGAAGCTGTCGATTGTCAGTTCTTACCACACCAATCGATCGATCGTCGATCGACGATAGAGTAGATCAATCTACGTCCGAGTCGTCAGCCCCGCTTCACCTGTCGCCCATCGTCTCATGACCGTTGGCGGCGTCATACGCCAGTCGCCACCCTCGCCCGCGCATCCTGACGTCAGTTATGTGTGAAGTTCGCGAGTAACAACACGGGTTCTATGTGACGAGCCAATGGCAGCAGTGACGTAGACAAACGCAAAAAATTTGGAATTCATCGAGCAATACAAAAACAGGCCATTTATGGGACATACTTCACCCGGATTATCGAAATAAACGATGACGATCGATGTCGATCAACGATGGGTCGATGGTCGATCGACCACTTTATCGAACGGTATCCATCGGTCTTAAAAAGCCAAGACACCAATCGATCGATTTTAATCGATGGCATCGATCGACGATCGATCAATTGGTGTGGTTGCACCCCAACTCCATCAGTTAAGATACGCTTCACCTTCAACTTAACGGCATTCGTGGTGACTGAAAATTACCGACAGCTACCTCACTACTTGTGTGTGTGAGACAGTATTTACATAATATCTATTAAATAGATACACAACAGTAGGTATACAGGTTGTGTAATTTGAACCATGAGCTTTACGAGTTCGAGATTACATTAATCCTTTGGTCCAGTTTAAGTCCTGGGACTACAAGAACAGTCTCAACGAGCAACCCGAATATCTAATAATCGGTCGTGTCTAATCTAAGGACATCTAGGCTCGTATGTCTGAGTAATTGGGTTGTGGTAGTTCGGTGACAATAATTTAGCTACCTACTAATCGAACTGGAAGCTGATCCAAACGTAGCAAGTGAAGGATTAAAATGTATCATATAATAAGCTTACATCCATACTATCCATACTAATATTATAAATGTGAAAGTAACTCTGTCTGTCTGTATGTTGCGTTTTCACGCCTAAACCGCTGAACCGATCTTCATGAAATTTGGCAGAGATATAGCCTGGGATATGGAGAAGGACATAGGCTACTTTCTTACGCGATAACCGACATCCACGCGGGCGGAGCCGCGGGCAAAAGCTAGTTATGAAATATGGGAAACATTAACTGAGATTTTTCAAAGTATGCTTCAACGTAGATCATCTTCGATTCAGCTGAAAGAGATCCACTATCGGATAAGACTACCGTAGAAGAATTGCCATATTGAAGAATCCAACGGATTCCCTCTAATCGAATTTCCATATTATGATCGAGCTTGATCATCATCGGCCTAGTCTTACTGGATACAGCTGAATACCAATATTATACATGGAGCTACTGCCTATCTGACCTCCACAACCCAGTTACTGGGAACACGATACCCCTTGGTAAGACTGGTTGTCAGACTTCTGACGACCAGTAACAACTGTAAAAGATCTACAAATGACAGCCTAGATCAACGGCTTAACATGCTTTCCGAAGCACGGAGGGGCTTGGTATGTAAAGATGATCACCCATCTACGGAACAACCGCAGCAAGCATAGCTTAGCCTGATCGCTCGACCCGTGTGGCTGTTGTTACTTAGCCACAAGCAAAAAAAAATCTTAACTTGATCAAATGATGGAAATTCGTTTTATAACAATCGATCACCATTACCATCCGTGTTAAAGATACATAGAAGGGCCGATAATAAGTTCTGTGAGTTAGGAATTCTTTCGAAAGAAGTAACATCTAACTCGTGCGTATCATCGTATGTATAATGTATATCTTTGAGCTCAAAACAAACAACCCCACGTTTGAAACAACATTCTCGTGCACCCTTCTTGTAATGTAAGCAACAATTAAGAAACAATTTTTGAAATTCGACTCCAAAGGGGTGGAAAAGTGAAATGCGTTTTGGCGACAGGCCCGATGCCGCATGCCGCGGGCTAGTAGTGGTCTACATAAAATGCAACTTATCTATAATTCGGATATCTCGTTCGATTTTTCCCCGTTCCGTCGCAGATGTACTTACGAAGATTCCTATGTACTCGTAGAAATAATTTATTATTATTATTATTCTCATTTATTGCGGATCACACATAAAAATACACACAATACATATAATATTAGAAATAAGCAAGATTCATTTTACTCTCATTCTATTAGCTATTGATACATAAATTGCCCTTTGATTACTGTACTGTATTATCAAACATAATGTATACAGGGTAGAAAAAAAAGACCGTGGTTGAAGGAAAAGTACCCTTAATATTGATGATGGCAAATTTTTGTGAAAGGAAACATATCTTTATTTTCAAAAATAATTAAAACTGCATTTAAAGATTTTTGAAAAATCACCGGGTTGAGCCGGCGGGAATAGAACAAATGTGAAAAAAAAAACACAACCTGTATTTTATGATACCAACCGAAAGAGTCATTCATAAGGATCAATTCCTTTGAAATAACATAGTATCTTAAGTAATCTTAAGAAAATAGTTCACTTAAGTTATGAATTGCTCAAAATGAGACCCACTTTCACGTATGCACAGAAATATTCTTCGACTGAATTCGCTACGTGTCGCCTTTTATATCGAGTTTTTTTATCGTCTTTCTTTCATTTAAGATACTATGTTGTTTAAAAGGAATTTATCCTTATGAATGACTCTTTCGGTTGGTATCATAAAATACAGAATGTTTTTTTTTTTTTTCACATTTCCCCGGTTCTATTCACGGCTCAAGCAAGTGATTTTTCAAAAATCTTTAAATGCAGTTTTAATTCTTTTCGAAAATAAAGGAATGTTTCCTTTCAGTAAAATTTGCCATCATCAATATTAAGGGTACTTTTCCTCCAACCATGGTCTTTTTTTTCCACCCTCTATATTCGCTACCTATTAAATAAATACCTACCTCAAAGCAACTTTTTCACGAAACTAAGTAGATAATTTAATATTAAATAGAAATAGTCTGCAAAAGCAATCGACTGAACAGATAAAAACAAATATTATTTATCTGAGCCTAGAGAGTCACTAAGTAGAAAAAAGTTGCCCTGACGAGGCATCGTTAACTTTAACAAATGTGTTTTCAGGTCATTTTAACTGTCTATGTTGCACTATAGTTTGATTTATGTTTGAAACATGTAAAGTTCCTATTTGTCGTCTGGAGAGGTCAAGGAAACCTCAAGCGTACATCTTGTACCCATGTGTAGTAAAAATGACTAAGTACCTACCATCGCATCGTGAGAAATAGGTTGGCAAAGAACGTCGCAATAACCGAATTCCTTTGGCCGAATCTAACAACTTACCTACATCGAGAGACAAACATTAAAGGAAGTTACATGATTTACTAACATTTTCTCAAATAATAACGAAATAGTATTTCGGATTAGTCTTCAATACAACGACTATATTCGTTTAGAAGTTGTAATGATATTTACAGGCGGGAATGGGGGAGTATTTCTGGTTGTTATATAAATCCCTGTCAGCGTCACGAGCCGCCAGGTTGCTATAGATAGAGCAATATTGAAGAGGAAACGGTTATTGTCTACCCCGGCTAAAGGGTCTCACCGGACTCCTATTATCCCTAATAACATTTCCCTTTACCTACTAGTCTGGCGAATATGAAAATAAGCCGGTTTGTTTGTGCGTCAACATGGCTTCTGTTGAATATACAATGAAATCTATTTGAACTAGCGATAACAATTTCAAAAGTCCTTACTTTCTGTGTCTAGATATTCCGGAATATTTTTGGTAAGCTCTCAGTTTTTATTTTTATTATTCTTGACTATTTTAAATTATTCTATTGGAATTTCGAAGGAAATTACTTTATAGGCACGCTAAGTGGAAATGTAGAATTTTATTTGCGTGGAAAAGTAACAAGTAATATATTTGAGCCGTAACTAAAATGTAGGCGAAATATATGAAAATTCGTACTAAAAATAAAATAAATTGGGCACTCGGTTTTAATGAGTCGAGCTCTTGCCACGCCAAACAGAAGAGGCGGAGATCTCAGCGAAAAATAAAAACCAGTTAAGTGTGAGTTTAGAGTTTCCAACGAATTTTTACCGTAGCCAAAATATAAGAATAGCTGTGCAGCCTTTGGCGTCTTGTCTTTTGAATTTCTTTAGGAAATGTCTTAAAGAACATACGCGGCAAAGCGACTTTTAAAATTGAGTAGGTACCTAATCCAAAAGAAACACAGCATTACAAACGTTTTACTGTTCCCAAAAATCATGCAAATGGTGCTTGAATTACCGTGATACAAACAGCGTGTAAGTGACGGTCACATTTTACACGTCTAACAGGGTCCCCCTTCCTGCTTTATGTCAGGTTATATGTATCACAGAACGGAATTATACGCACAATATGCAAAATCCCGTCTGACTCCGTAATTTACATGGAAATTTGTCACTAAATACTTAGGTGTGAAGGCGTTGACGGGTTCCGGCATTTTGTGGGCAACCTGATCAATTTAACAAGGTCAGCAACGCGACGGTATTCCCTCGGGGGAGCGTTATTCACGCCGCGGCCGTTCGCCGCCGGTGGTCAGTTGACTTCGGTGGCCAGTTACCCATTTGCTTTCATTAAATATTGGTGTTCCTCATGCATAATAAATTAAGCTGTGGATACTCGTAAAACATAAGCAGTATTGAATAATAATGTGTCACTTCTTAAAAGCGTCCATTTTGTTGTTAATATATTTCAGTAATATTATTAAAATTCATCCCACTTCACGCAAATTGCTCTTAAAAAAGTTTGGACTTACTTTTACAATTAAGCAGTAGAATAAACTACTTAAGGCAGACGAAGTCGCAGGAAATCGCTGTTTTTTCTTTCTGAAAAGTTGAAGCAGAAGTTTTAAACAGTTAGCCTAAGTTTTAATTTCAGTTTGCGATGCGGCTTCAAGAAATCCAATAGACATTATTAAAACAACACATTTCGAAACTATTCTGCGTTACGATTAAAGTGAAAGCATTTCAGCTCAGTATAGTAGTGAGCCGTCATATTGAAGTTAAGCTTAAACTTTAGACTCAATCAACTCAACCTATCGCAGTCCACTGCTGAACATAGGCCTCTCCCATGCTGCGCAAAAAACCTCCCATGAAGAAACTTTAGACTAATTACATTAAGGCGTAATTACATAATTTCGACACGAATTGCAAGGGGTTATTTGTAGTAAAACTAATTGGGTTCCGTGGTAATTACAAAGATAGTTTTCTAACAAAGCTAACTTTTGACTTTGCAGCCAAACAACCAAATAACCAGCAAGGCAATTCCTGCAGACTTGAAATAACTTATTTTGAGGGTCGTAATTAAATTATGAGTATCCCTTTGGTGGGGCCGTGAGCTTAATAAAAGCGTAATAGTTATATTTCGAGGGAGGGTGGCTGCTTGGTTGCGCAATTACGACGATTACAGGGGACGTTATTTGCCCAACTGCGGCATAACCGAAAAGGATTGTGGTGAGTTTGGCCTTTCGGAAATTAGAAATTGTCTGAGAGTGCAGAGATGAAGTGATTGAGTTGTGACGAGGTATTGAATAATACATTGTTGCTGCTAAAAAAACAGACACCCAAACATAGTTTTACGAAAAAGCAACTGATTCGTTTAAGGAGGAAGCGTCAGGGTAGCACGCGAAATTCAAATATTCTTACGTTTTTTTGCAACTTGCAGGTCAGTGTCAGGTTGTATGTTGATCTAAATATGATTCGGGACCGTAGCAAATTATAATCATTAAAACCAATAATATAACTCCTTAAGTTCGTATATAATCTGATTGAATTACTATTTCATGAAGACTTAAGATTATGGATAGATAGAATACTCTTTATTATGTACACCATAAAAATTACAGATATAAATGTAGAACTGTTACATAGGGTGTCACAATGGGCGGTCTTATCGCTAAAAGCGATCTTTTACAGACAACCTTTGGATGGATCAAAAAGTAGAAGGAGAGACAATATTGCAGATAGTCATTGGTGTACCACTTACATATATACAATAAATACACATACACAAAGCATATAGATACTTATCCATATAAATATATATATATATATATATATATATACATACAATAATAAACATGATACAAGAGCAAGGAACTTTAAGTAATGATGATGTTTAAGGAGAGAGGAAGTGATTTTAAACCAAAATTTTAAAAGTGGACAAAGATTGAGCACGCCTTATCGAGACGGGCAAGGCATTCCATAACCGTACTGCTTGAACTGTAAAAGACTTGTCATAAAAACTAGTGGAATGCATTGGCATCTCTAGTCTCAAGTTTTCTGATGACCTCAGATATCTATTATGTGTGTCATGAAGGAACTTGAAACGTTCTTTAAGATAAGAGGGGGTTTTAGGATTGAATAGAAAACTGTAGAGCTGAAATAAGATATGAGAATTCCGGCGAAGACGTATGGGAAGCCACTTGAGCTTTGTACGAAACTCAGAAATGTGATACTAACTTAAGGAGTTGTATTACTAGTTTTAATGATTATAATTCTGTAAATACATATCCGTTACGGTCCCGAATCATATTCAGATCAACATACTTCAACCTGATACTGACCTGCAAATTGCAAAAAAACGTAAGAAAATTTGAATTTCACGGGCTACCCCAACGCTTCCCCCTTAATAATAACATTGGAGAGTCACCACGCGAGAGTTCAATGGATGGAAATGCATTGCAAATGAGTTGCGGATATGATCGCGACCAGTAGCATCCTGTGGATCCATCATTATAATATCAGCCACATGTTAATGCGATAACTACGTATTTCCATATTCATTCGTGATTTGATCGCTGTATCATGTGAGTAATATTGTATGCCAATATCGTAATATAATGATATTCTTGACTCTTGTGTTACTTCGTAATACGTCCTTTGATACGTGTATCGTGTTGCCGCGACATGATCTGGGAATTAAATAAAACCTTGGACAGGGCTGGTAATTGGAACGAGTGGCAATCTGTCACAATTGCGGCCTTTGTGCCCGATACACCATTGATGTACATATACCTACAATGTTCGGTGACAATCGATACGGGTTCTAGTTCCGTATTGTACTTTTTAGGGTTCTGTAATAACTCTTGTAGTTTCGTCATGTCTGTCTCTGTCATTAAAATGACGGCTAAGATTTTTTTTTGCTTTCATATCCTAACAGCGGAACTTTACTTCACGAGAGGTTTTATACGCATATGTTTAAATAATGTGACTCATACACATAAAACCCTGTAGTAGGTTCAAGAACGAATATATGGACTCAATACACATCAAAATAAATAAACGATTTTCCTAACACCATTACCGTAACGTACTACAAATGTGGCAGATTGGCATAAAAGCTAGTTCACTCATAATACTTTTCCGAGTGTTCCATCTCGGGCGCTTTTACACAAACAAGGATTACGCCCAACTTGGAATACTTTATGCAAAGCTCTGCTATTCCGCAGCCCGACTACGTAATATGATGAGGCTAATGAGGACCGTTACAGCTTTCAAAAGCTCGTCGATTGATACGGATGGCACACAATGATAGGTCAAGTGGTCTTGGATCAGCTCGAAACGAGCCTGTAGTGCGGAAACACTACAATTCCTCTTATACGGCCTTTTCCGCCTCATAACTGCGTCTGTTGGAGGGCACTTCCGAGCTTGAGGCCAAAACGTTATCTGGCCTTTTTGCTTCGCAATTTAAGTTGAGTTTGGAATTGTTTCTGGTAAATAGAAAAGAGATAGTCTACTGCGCGGTTGGTTCAGCATACTTCAAGCTATCATCCTAGTGAAATAGTTTGACGAACACACGAATAGTTTGAATTTCATTCCTATGATGAATGATTTTATTAACCGGAATTAGACTCATCACCCAACTCAACTCATCTTTGATTTCCGGGTCATTGGGTCTTCAGGAATGGTTCTAATAATACTAAGCTCCGGAATTATGTAATGGGGAAAAGGCTCGCTCCCAATAGCACAAGGAAACTAAACCCGGAATTGAGGATATACAGCAGCCCATCTATTTCTATCTCCTAGGTTTAAGTACAAGCGTGACGGTTATACAATGATTGGTCAATAAGGCGAGGCGTGACTAGTGACTTACAGTGCGGGTCTGTAGTGCGGAACCACTATGATTCCGCTCATGTGCCCTCTTCCTAATCGAGTGCCCCACTCGGATGTCACCCGGAAGACACAATGATCATGTCCAGACAATAAGCTCGTGTTTGTTCACTAGTGTTGTCAACTTGTGACCGAGACTGTTCTCGTGGATCGAATATTAAATGGTTTCGCTCGTGACTTCTCTTAAGTTTTGGGGATAACCCAATAAATAAAAAAATAATGAAATTTTAATATCCGTATATTGGCTCAACAGGATTTTTCAAAGGCTCCGAATTAATCCGAGTTTCGTTTCTACTCTGGGATAAGTCGTACAAAAGTTAAACAAAAAAATACCTACGTGGTATTTTTTAATTCCGGGAATTATGTGAGAATACAACTCCAATTATATAATAGCGAGCAGTACGACAGCACCTGAACTTCAGAAATATTGTCACTCGTCAACACACTCAACACATTTATTGAACACGTTCTCGTTTCATTTCAAACTTGTATGTCAGTGTCAATTGAACGCGCCGACCCGTGCTCGGGGTCCAATTAGCGTTTTTAATAAATTGCTCTCAGTTGCATATAGTCTCATACCTTTCCAAATGAACCACGCACCGTATTTCCGGACCCTCCACTCTCGTCTCCTACCAGTCCGTGTCAAATTGACTAAATTTATGCAACTGCTGTTCCTCCACCCGACCCTACGCATCAAATGTCATAATTGAGAGGGGATTGCATCTGAATAATGTATTAGTGCAGATAAAGCAAACTTGGAAGTCGGAGTAACTGTCATCATTTTGGGCAGTTAGGTACCACTTTCGGATTATGGACCCCTTTACAGTGAGAATACAATATTCACTTTGATTAAGGGTGTGATAAAGTATCAAAATAATGAGACGATGAAGAGGGATTTTGTAGGATTTAGAATATGAAAATAATTATGTCGGTAATTTAATTACATTCTACTTGCGAATCATTAACTTTGTTTAACAATATCATTGTTTTCTAACCACGTACTAAAAAAATTACACCATGGATGTACACAATTATTATTCTTACTTTCCGCAAAAACAAGGTAAAACATTCAAAAATATTCAGGAGAAAGATAATAAAACGAAGTATTGTAAAAAGAAAAGTTTTGTTTGTTTGTAAGCCAGGAATTCACGAAAAAAGAATTTAAGGCTTGTTATGAACATCAGATAGCTGGTTTTCAGATAAGTTTTATTATTATTATTAACAATAATATAAGGATGTTTCACACCCGGAGGGAAGGGAAGCACAGTAGGGCGGGATACCTAATAATAGTAATGGACTTTTATGACACATTTTCATAAGTGCGTGCACATCTTGACACCCCTTTTATGAAACCGTTAAGTACCACCATATAAGATAAAAAAATAAATGTGTGGCTATTTTTAACCGACTTTCCAAAAAGGAGGAGGTTCTCAATTCTTAAATATATATTTTTTTTTTAATGTCGGTTACCTCCGAACTCCGTCGTTTATGAACCGAATTAGAAAATTATTTTTTTATTTGACAGGATATACTTCCAGATTGGTCACATTTTTTTCAAAATCTAGTTCTGATGATGGGATCCATGAGGAATTGAGGGAACTCCTCAAAATTTATAGGCAAACATATAGCGATTTTTATATTTTCATCAACAACTCAAGCATTTGCATTCAGATAGTATCATTTGATGAAGTGGAACTGATGAAGAAGACCACAAATGGCCAACGGAACTCCTCAATGATAAGTATTTCACGGGTGGCGATAAGATATTTCGATTAAGATAGTTAAGCAACTATAAAGCAAATTTAAATAAATAATTCTGATGAAAATGGTACCATCGAACTGATCTGAAGATGAAGCTGGAAGGTATGCACCGGAACTCCGTGATAAAACAATGTATCCTAGCCGTGTTTGGGCTTATTGGAATTGTCATGAGATGCACTCGGGCTATAAATGGTTATTAATCGATTTTTATTAACTTTGCTTGGGTAGTTTTTGAGTTAGCTTCGATAATACCTACGTATTTAATCCACTTCGTAAAGGTATCTTGTGTCACTGTTGTTTGTGCGGTGTAGCCAGTAGTGGTAATTGAATTGTTGTGGGATAGGTATCATAACTAAAAAGTGAAAATTAAAAAACTTTTTAACAAAAAAACAACCGACTTTCAACAAAAAAAAACCACTAAATAGTGAAAAATAACTTTAATTTCGGAAGTCGGTGGCATAAAACGAAGATACAGAACCAATGACACCGACTTCAGAAATTAAAGTAATTTTCACTTTTTAGTGTTTTTTATTTTGTTGAAAGTCAGTTGTTTTTTTGTTAAAAAGTTTTTTGTTCGACATTGTTAATTCTTTGAATAACGTCAAACAGAATTAATCTTGGCAACAGTTAAATGGAATCTGTCAGCCAGATCAGATGACTGAATCTCAAAAGAGGTAACTAGTTCCAATACGCTTTGGAAGCTGGAGACAAAGACATTCGATTACCTTCTGTCTTCAAATAGTACATTATTTTGTTGATGAAAACAATAGTGTCGATTTTCTTTAACAATGGGTAAGTATAGTATGACAAACACAATTTTCTTAGAAGTCAAGAATTGTAGTTTAAATCGAATTACTTTTCTACTACTTTTCTTATTTTAAGGCAGTCTTGCTTCAACTCGTTTTCATGAAATTCGGGAATAGAATAGCATACCTACCTATCAGCGTTTCGCTCAACTGACTCTATGAAATATACGCGGGAAAATAACCAACTGACATATTATTTCTGTTATTCTTTCATACTCAGATAAGCGCGAAGCAAATTCCCACTCAATACATATTTTACTCTTAGAAATAAAACACCAGTCAAGTTCTACACATACTTGCGCAGATATAGTATTCCGTACTTTTAGCTATCAATTTTATTACAATTACTATGGGAAATAGGTAAATATTACGTATGTATGTCTTCTATAAGTTTATAACCTATTTATGTACCTACTTGATTTGTGATCTTTTTAATATTTTTATTATTATCTCCTCTTAAAAACCTGCCATCTTATTTCTTCACCACCCTTGGTTGACTGGTAGAGAATGCCTAAGGCATTAAGTCCGCCTTTGTCCCTTAGTGTGCGAGAAGTTTAAATCTACACATATAATAAAATCGTAGCGAAATCAAAACTTTACATTGAATATTTTTGAAAAAAAGTAATTGCCACGAGGTCTGGGAACGATTCTGATGCCGAAAATATAGTTTTTAGAATTTTTGTCGGTTTGTCTGAATGTGTGTTCCAGCATCACGCAAAAACTGCCGGACAGATTTTGTTCAAATTTTGCATAGATACTCCCTATAGGTCTGGTCAAACTGTAGGGTATAAATCATCACGCTATTTGCTATGGGGGCTGAGCAGTTTTGCAATAGTTTGAGATGGGTCAATAAGACCTGAGGCCTTACTCCCGAAAACGATTCGAGTTTGATTTTGATTCCGATTCGATTTCGTTTCTGATCCGAACTCGATTTAAAACTTAAAAACTGACCGAAGTCAGTTTCGCTTCGAACCACCGCACGATCGTGCGCTAGTGTCGGATTCAAGAGTATGGATCGGAATTTAATTCGAACCCAATTCGATTGATTCAGAACTCGATGCTGTCGGAAGTAAGGCCCCAGAATCGAGTTCGAATCGGAATCAAAATCAAACTCGAATCGTTTTCGGGAGTAAGGCCCCAGGTACCTTAACTGTGCTGTCGCTACAAGAAAATGTGTATTTTATATTTATATTAAAATGTGGCTGGTATTTTAGCATATTGTGGTGTCTTACGACTTCCACGCGAACGAAGTCGCGGGCAGAAGCTAGTAAATAAATTAAAAGGTTTTTAAATTACTGAATAACAATTTTTCTCAATGCCATCAGAACCACGCTCAATTCCCAAATAAGTATTTTTATTTTATTTAGATTGTGTTGGGAAGATCAAAGACACTGATGATTCTATAATAGTTACGTTTTGCCAATATAACCACAGAATGGCACTTAAAATAATAGACACCGTTCAATGATTCCTTTTTTCGTAAACTGCCCCTTAAACAATATCGACATACATAATGTTTGCGTAAGTGTATTGTTTATCAGAAAGGGGATGATATAAAATTTTGGCTGCTCATCTTGTTCGTGCACGCGTCGGTTTGGGGTCCCCCAAGTTTTTTCACCCTAATGATTTTCTGTGGGGTTCTTTTGAACCCATTGTTTATTTTGGAACGATCTCCGAAATTGTTTTTTTTTACACTTGATGTCGTTGCGTATATTTATTTATACACATGTTTATGGGTCTGATATTTTCTCAGAGGCATGAGGTTGCCGTTGGCTCCATATTTGAGACCGTGCTGATGAGTTTATATTAGATACAGTTTCAATTCACTGTCTGATAGGAGTGTAGATAGATACACCTAATCTGTCCCTCTCAAATAACTATTACTTTAACTATTATTAGCCTCTTAAATGGTCTGCTCCACCATTAATAGATGTGCCTAAGACACCCCTGCAACGGAGCGGCTAATTTATTGGAGAAGGTGATGGGATGTTGCTATAAAGATTTATACGTTTGCCAGATCGGTAATCATGGTAATAAATAGTCAAATAATCCCCTAAAACACAATATAAATTAACATACAATGTATGCTTTGACATACCTCCGTATAACCCAACCTTTTGAACAAGATGAAGATGAGAAGATGAGCTACAGCAATCATGACGATAACGTCATGATTGCTGTAGCTCATCTCCATCTGGTTTAATCCTTTACCTTTTCAACACTAAATGCAGTCCTTAAATAATAATCCTTTAATCGCATCTTACGGAACCCACAATCTCGGTCCCTTGGGAGAGTTGGGAGCCAAGACTAAAAGCCACGACTTTTGCTCTTTACCTAACTCATATTCTGCAGACGCGTAGGTAATAACGCCCTATGTCTAAAGACAAAATTAATCAAAAAAGAGAGTTTCAAGAAGTCACTAGGTTCTCCGGCTAAGCTTAGCAAAGTAATAAGTACCATTTTACTTCCAAAACTTTAACACCCTTCTTGGAATTGGGATACAACCGTGAAACATTTTCAACAATTACAATCACGCAAGCTGTCAACGCATTTCCATATCCTTTCATATCTTTCACTCAGCTTTATTCATACACTCGCAAACTTTCCATAATAACGCGGCCGGTTCGACGAATTTATTTTCCTTATCGTTAAGAATTCCTTTCTAGCAGATTATTGATCATGTAATTTATTTCCAAATACGTATATTATGTTGATTCGTTTACTTATAAATTTACCTTTAGGTAGGAAGCAAAATATCGTGAGGAATCTACACGATGATCGTAAATTCTGAAGGTGTGTAATGCCCTGGGAGCAGCGATAGATAGCACCTGTCCCAGTTGGGCTACAACAACCGACACCACGTAGGTAAATAAATACATGAGCGCCTTCCTACGATATTATCCCACGTTTGACTGGCTTAACTTACCTACCTTCCTCACGAATTATCTTTTTCATCCTTACGTTTTTCCGGCCGTCATTGTTCGCTTTGTTGTAAGAAACTGGTCATTTTCCGTATTCTTCTCGGTCGTTTGCTCATTAGAGAATGTTTTATTAGATTCGTCAAAAAGGTTGAGATAAAGTCTCAATATGTGAAGAGTAAATGTAATTGATAGAATGATTCGTAGTTTAAGTAACGACGCAAGGTAGAATTTTTGACTTGAATGAAGTGAATTGAGGTAAAACCACCACCTGAGAACGGTGATTATAAGTGACCGATGCCTAAACTTTACATACCGTACTATACATTGTATTATCGATAGAATTGTCCACTGCTATCAATTTGCCTCTATTATAAATACACAGCAACCCAAGAGATAAATAAACTCCTAACTATTTATCTACTGCACTTTATTTTAGTAATGATCGATATCAAGCGGCTATTTGTTGTGGAATCAATAAAGCAAATACATCGCCCTCGCTTCCCGCAGAGCGTGAGCAATAGAATCACCTCCCAGCAGTCCCTAGAGCTTGGGCTCTGTTCTCTACAAAACACCGCAACGTCTAAATTGCCTCTGGCGACGCGTAAAAAGCAATGAAAGCATTTTCACATGACCAGTTTTCATTTCACCGACGCCCCTCTGATCCCTGAGGAATTTCAAATAGTATCTGCAGTAACTAATAATGCCAGGGGTGAGAGGGGACGTACCGAACCCTGCTGTGCATCCTCGTAAATGTATTGTTATTAGAAGCATCAAAGAATCTAATATTTTATTTTATACTCATTTGAATTTTATCGAAGGGAAACAAATACATATGAAAAGTATGTTTAAAATAAAAGATAAAATAAATATGTAGATTTTGGTCTTTTTGATGGTTAGATACGCGGGAAGAAAATCTATTGGAACTATTTATTATAGAATCCTAGAAGAGCATTTCTACGGAAAATCATAAGGTTATTTCATCCACTTATTTTCTAGTTCACTCACACGCTAGAAAGTTCAAAGGATATTTTTCCATCTTTCCTCGTATCGAGTCGCGTGAAAAAGATGAAAAATTAATGAGGTTAAAGTAGGACGTCTTGCGAGCCAAACAACGTGGATATAAATACCGAACTGGAAGCACAGACCGGACGGAGGACAGGCTCGTGTCGGCGTCAGACAACCGATACGACGGTGACTAGAGGCAAAACAGCCTAAGCCTTATATTTACTGAATGTTCATCATAATGTGCATTTACCGTTATTAGAGACAACATACATGGGATATTTAATAGAAACACCGCCAAGGTTATCAGAGTTAATACAACCATGATAAAACAATTTATATGTTGAAATCTGTTCCAAATTACGACCCAGTTGCCAAAATAGAAACATTATATTCATGTTGCTTAATGATTTCTGATTATTACATTTGTATACACTTAATTAACATTAGGAATTTGTTCGTTCCTCACAAACAGACATAGGTACTTATTTATTTTAATTGGATTATTTTGCTCATGGTTTCATAACAAGCAGTACGAAAATGGAAAATACCTATCTATCTCTTGTAGATACAATATTTTGATTTTATAACCGGTAGGAAGGCAATGTTGCATCCCTTTAATTGAGCTTTTGTTGTAACAATACAACTTGACGAAATAACAATTATGAAAATGTTCACTGGCATCACTTGAGGAGAATACTTATTTCTAAATATCTGACACATAAGCCTGTATTTCCTTACCTAGGCATCTCGGCCCCGATGTGTCTGCTGCACTTACACTTATTGGTATACTTGTCAAAAATTCTGGTATCCAAACTCTAGTAACGAATGAAAAGAGATCTTTATGTGACCCGTCTCTTCCAATACTTTTATACCGGAACTCCACGTTAAAAACCAGGAAATCGTTACGTCTTAGGTGTAATTTATTGACGTAGAGAAGTAAGTAGGTACTTACTACTTATCCGAAATGTAGTTTGAGAATGGGAAGTCTGAAACTATAATGACTCTTCCCGACATTTTACTTCTGAGCACAAAAGACCCTCTCGGCAGTCCCGAGGGTGGAATCAGCTACATTGAAGGGTGGCTCTCGGCATTACGTGGTCGCCGCCCCATACATAATATATGCATTATCTTAGCTACACAAATTGCTCTGACGTGACGAAACGTGTTTTATTGCTCGTTTACTAACTATAAGACCGACATGTTTTATACCATCGGACAAAAACCCAAGCGCGATTTTGATTACGATTCCAGAACTTGATAAGATTGCTACGAATTTGAAGTACCTACTATAAAACACTTAGGAAACTATCTATGTCTGCATTGAGAATATGTTATTGAGTGCTCTATTATACCATCTTTACAGAAGCTGAAATAAAAATAATAGTTTTCACTTTTTTGTTACTTTATTTTTTTATTACTGATTGGGCCTGCTCATGACCTCGATCTCGGCCGATGGAAAGCTATGGATGAGGTCTATGATGGAACGAGCGTGCTCAGAAGATGCCTGGTCACTCTTGCTTTTTGGATGATGCCAGCCAGACTTTGGCTGTGCGCATAATAAATGTGGAGGAGAAGCACTGAGTACGACTGGACGAGATATCAAACAAGTGCGGATGGTACCCTGCAGTACATCTGGTAGTCCGGTAATAAAAGAGCGATGGTGGATTCAGGTCATGGAGCTTCACACTCTTCGAAGTACAGTCTTTAGAAGACCGACAAGAAGCAGCATTACGCCGATGAGCCAGCCTGTGAAGCCTAGCCACCAAAATTTCGGACACCAATAAGCCTTTTCGCTCTGCGTTCCACCGAGTCGTTGGTATTATGCTGAGCCATCCCATAAGTAGCTGCAATACTCCATACAGGATTGGATCTATGCTTTGTACAAACTTAAAAGTTGTTCAGATGTGAAGTATCGCCTCACCTTATTTAGGATACCCAGCTTCTTGGCTGCAGTCTGTGCTTTTGGCTCGATGGTTGAGCCGAAGTTGAGATCAGGGGACTCTCGAAAACGGTTCGAATTTGATTTTGTTTCCGATTCGAACTCGTTTCGATCCGAACTCGATTCAGTCCTCAACTCCATGCCCAAAAGCTCTAGGCGGTTGGTAGCTGGTACAGATGCACCTCAGAAAGTAGGACATAATTGAAACTGGCACCATTTAGCGGTGAAAAGACACGCCTGTGTTTTCAGAGCATTGAATTTGACCAGATTGTCTTAGCCCCACTGGGAAACGAGATTTCACCAACCAACTGTCTGATACTGCATCACCTAAAAAATACAGAACGGATGTACACGATAATTGGCATAATGATAGGCTGATAGCTCATATTCGAAAGCAAAATTCAGGACAGGTAGGTACTCTTTATCTCGACAGGGTTTCTGCAGGATTGGGAAAAAAAGTTTCACCGGAATGGTTTGATAGAGTGAGGTTAGTGAGGTGAAACCGTCATTGATAGTAAGTTTATAAGTATTGATTTTAATTAAAGCATCACAACTTCCCCTTAGTTTATGCTAGCAAGTCAGAAGTTGTCAGACGCAGAAGAGCTACGACTGGATCACTTCGTACATTCTGATCTTCAATGGTTTGACTTTGGAGCACTTCGGACTCTGGCCATTAAAACTTTCACTTCCCTTATAAAACATTTTCTTTTATTACAAATACCTACAAAATTAAATTACTTCGCTAACACACATTTTTCTCTGTATAGATTCGGGTTTTATTATACTCAAATAATATATAACGAACTCACCATATTCAAATTAAGTTGTCAGATTTCGTGCCGCTTTTTGAGTAGCAATATACTAATAAAATCTTTTTGCTTAACTTTTACCTATTAACTTAATTCTTGTAAAACAAATTAGAAGTAGGTATATGGCCCAGTTTAGTTAAACCGTAAGTCAATAAGCAGATTAGTAAAGCACGCGACATTCGGAACACTACATATTTTTCTAAGAGTTTAAAGCTTGGTAGCTTATTAAACATTGCTATTATTTTTAGGGTTTCGTACCTCTGAAGGAAAAAAACAGAATCCTTATTATCACTCGTGTGTCTGTCTGTCTGCTTATCCGTCTGCCACAGCCAATTTGCTCCGAATCTACTGGTCCGATTAAGTTGAAATTTGGTTCACACATGAACTTCTGTGACCCAAACACGGACGTGTAACGTAAGTAAATGAATTATGAATATAAGGGTAACTTTTTGGGGCAACCTAGAAAAATAATAAAAAATGCAAACTGTACCGTGTAACATATCAAATCAAAGGGCTTATTGTAAGGATTTCAGATATTTTTATAATTTTAAAATATATTCTTTTTAAGTTATTTAAGAAAATTTATGAAAATAGACCATTATCTCCGAAATTACCGAGACTAAAATTTTGAAAAAAAAAAAATACTACCTATACATAGTTCTTCGCTAATAGATTTAATAACAATAATAATAATAACCACACCGCCGTATCTCTACGTTGACGTCGTGGTGGGGCTTGCGCGCTCCGAACTCTGGGTCTGTGCCGGTAGAGTTTACTTTACCGGAACATGTCTAGGGTGAGGAGCCAGACCAAGAGAGATACAGAAACCCGCAGGGCAGCATGTGGCGAGCTGATGGGCAGTAGCGACCCCACGGACCCTATCTCCCGGGAAAAGTCATGTTCCTCATCTCTAGCTTACCTTTATTGGCCGGCTGGAGTGAACACTGACGAGGAACTGAGCTCCCACTTCATTCTTGCCTTTATTGGCCGGCTTGAGTGGAGATTCGCAAGAGCAAACGTGCTCGGAGGAAGGAAGTATTCCAGTAAGTGCTTGTAGGGATCTTGACCATCTTCCGGGCTCTGGGATTGTTCTGCGAGCCTTGGAATACCTCTCCACTCCTCGATCACCTCAGGACATGTTGCTCCCTTGTCGCTACGTCACTATGTGCTAGCGACCGTTTTCGGGGGCCCATTATTGAGTGTGCAAGTCACCCCGTGCCATTTTATCCGTGTATAATAAAACATCGATCAGGCAGGGGCCATAGTCCTTCCATAGTTTTTGGTAACCAGTCCATTTTAACCACCCAAACCCATAGTCCAATATCTTTGTTTTCCATATCCTGCAATAGTCCTACACCAACCGGGGGTTGTCCTTGGGTGCACTTGCATAACTACGGAACCCTTCATTTGTGTGGTCCGACACGCACTTAGCCGGTTTTTTATAATTACTAGTGCAAGCAAACTGATTAGCTTGGGAACAAAGTTAATATTACGAACTTATTATTTTCCTTATTGACTCGTTTAATATAGGTCAAAACCGTTTTCATACAAACGGCTTTTCCACGAAAAATCTACATGCCTTCCAATCTACGTGATATGCATATTTACACGGTTTATTGTACTTAAAGTCGTTTTACAGATTACCGTACCTCGTCTAAATGAAGACGGATTATGGAATACTTATGCTTTGTTGACATGAAGTTTATGCAAATGTTACGTAAGTTCGTATGATAATCACGTATTAGTTTCAATGAGGTCAGAGCTGGGAGCAGCGTTTAACTTAAGCATATAATAAGCAAGGAAAACAGCCCAAGGCACTTGCGACCCACATGCGGAGTCCCAGGGACTATTGAAACTCATTAATGCGTGAAGAGATTTCTGACACGTGGAAAAGATAATAATCATACACGTGGAAAAAATAATAATATAATTTTGTGCGGTGTTCTTCTAGCTTATAGAATAAATAAGGCACACGTGTATAATTCTAAATCTATGCTTGAAGGACAAGTAGAACATTACTGTTTTTAGAACTCCGACCACAAATAGCGTAAAAATAAAAATAAAATTTGGAAAAATTCAAGAGATCTATAAAAATCAACATAATAAAAGTAATTTCTTTATTATATATTTATATATATATTACTAGCTTTAACCCGCGGCTCCGCCCGCGTGGATGTCGGTTATCGCGTAAAAAAGTAGCCTATGTCCGTCTTCATAGCCCAGGCTATATCTCTGCCAAATTTCATGACGATCGGTTCAGCGGTTTAGGCGTGAAACCGTAACATACAGACAGATAGACAGACAGACAGACAGAGTTACTTTCACATTTATAATATTAGTATGGATTATTATATTTTATTATTTTTATATATTATATTTATTTTTTCTTAATTTATTGTAATTTTTTTTTTCGCGAGTTCGATTCCCGCACGGAACAAATATTTGTATGACCTACAAGTAGTTTTTCCGGGTCTGGCTGTTTGTGTATGTGAGATTAAATGTTTGTAAACGCACCCACAAAACAGGAGAACATCCTATGTTAAAAAAAAAATCCGTTAACATCTCCATTCCATTGGTAAAAATTATCGAATTGTTCACCGTCCAAGTGGCCAGCTCAAACAGCCAGGTGTGAAGTCACTAGTAGGTAGGTAGGTAGGTACCAAACTGCAACACGCAGGTTAGGCAGTATGCTCAATTAGGTACTAACTCTACCTGTACCTACCTATACCATAATCATATTGTACTATTAACTACTGATCGTATTTCTCTAGTTAACAATTATGAGGTACTATCACGGACATCGACGGACTATCCGAATCGGACCACCATAAGGACTATTCTTATTTGCAGCGCCGCTATAATGACGCTTACCTACGTGCATCAACCAATACCATCGCAGCATCAGATTTTTGCTGCTGCCTTGTGTTTGTAAATGAAAAAATAAAGACCGTAGAAAACCAGCCGGTCAGACATCTGTGATCATTGTAACAGAGCCTGAGAAATTTATTTAAACAAAATTTTTATAACTATTGGTCGTCGCAAAAAGGGGCGGTTAACAGATTTGGACATCGATCCGTGAGCAAGGGATTTTGTTTTGAAACTGTGCCGATTCGGATGTCCAAGGTAGTACCTACCTGCCTAACTAAATACTTTTGTAATTTTATATTTTCGGTATACAACCGACAGGCCTGATGAAGAATTACCTAAGGCTCAAGAAAAATGATGTTACGTTTTTTAGGGTTCCGTAATCAACAATTAACCCTTATAGTTTCGCCATGTCCGTCTGTCTGTCTGTTTGTATGTCCGCGGCTTAGCTCAGAGACTCTTAGTACTAGAAAGCTGTAATTTGGTATGGGTGTACATACTCGTATTAATTACGTCGACAAAGTGGTAAAATAAAATCTTGAAATATATTTTTTTAGGGTATCTCCCCTACACGTAAAGTGGGGATGATATTTTTTTCTCGTCTATCCTATAATGTTGGGTATCGTTGGATAGGCCGTTCAAAAATAATGAGCCTTTTAAGTTCAAATTTTTGTTAAAGTCAAGTGCCCCCGCCCCCCCCCCCCCCCCCCGCAAGCTAAATGGTTGTTTTCCTTCTACCATCGGACATCTAGACGCACTGCAAGTTACCACCCCTACCTAGTTGATATTCCACCAACTCGCACTAAGCGTTTTCAAACGTCTTTTATAATGCGCACAGCAAAGGAGTGGAACTCTCTGCCTGCGTCTGTATTTACACATACAACCCTAATCTATTCAAAGTTAGAGTGAACAGGCTTCTTCTGGGTAAGCTCACTCCATCGTAGACTTTGTCTCTGTCAGATCTAGACTAAAGTCAAGAGCAAACTCATTAAAAAAAATAAAAAAAAGTATAAAAAATATATATAATTATATATTTGAATATTAGAACAATTTCACAGCAATAGTATACCTATATAACGAAGTAAAAAGAAAATGAAATGAAATCGTTTATTCTTTAAATAGGATATCGTTATCACTTTTACACGTCATATATAAAAATAAAATAAAATAAGCTAGATGGAGTCGACGTTTCCTATCTGACTACCCCTGAGAAGAAATGGTGAAACAAACTCAGGGGTCAAAGTCTCTTTTAAAGTCCAGACATAATCTTGGTCAGATCATGTGAGGGCCATGTAGATCCGTGTCTGAAATGGTCTTTTGAGGAAAGACCACACAATTTTGAGTGGACCTGTCCAGTCAGTGCAAGCATTTGTCAGTAAACGTGTAGCTCAAACTCAGGATTTAAAAAGCTCAACGACTCGACGAGCAAATATCAAAGAAAAGACATTTGGGTAGGCCGCATAAAGTACTCAAAATACCAGACCATCATTAAAACTACGTGAGAAAGAGAAAAAAAAAAGACAATCTTAAAGGAAACAAATTTTAATGACCCACATAGTGCTCACATTCACAATAATTAAAGTAATATATGTAGGTAATACTTTTCAAAGTAAATGTACATGTCATTTTGTAAATAATATTTAGTAATGTCAATATGTATATAAAACGTTATAATTATAATTATTAAAATGTCAAGTTTTACGGTTTTATCAAGCCTCTGCTCCCTCTGCTTGCAAGGCAAGCAGAGGGAGTAGCTCAATCTCAAGCTTTTTTGTCTTCTAAATAATCAGAAATTTTATAGAACCCTTTTTTACAAAGTTTGGTTTTAATACAGTTTTTAAATCGTTTAATGGGTAAGTTTCGAATTTAAATGGGAAGTTTGTTGTAAAAGCGTAATACATTGACCCATGAGGCCATGAACGAGTTGCCTACTCTGTGGAGGCGAGAGCGATGTACAGCAAGATCGTGTTTATTCCTGGTATTTCTATTTAGACTATGAATATCGAACATTTTCTTAAAATTTTATATATTTTTGTGTACATACAATAATTTTCAAATAGATATTGAGAGGCTAACTGCTGAATACTCAAACGCAATTCAATTTTGAGTCGCCGTTAAGTCTAATGCTGTCTCTGTCACTTTAAACTGTTTTATAGCGACAGAAACACTTATAAGAACGTCTTAAAGTTAAGTGACGTTTGAGTATTTGGGCATAAAACTATCACAGCTAAGTAGGCTTTACAAGTTACCGAGTAATAGTCGCCCAACTTACATATACAGCTGAAAAACATGTTCTCTGATACATTTTGTATGAGAGACATGTTTTTCAACTACAATTTTAAGTTTGTTCTTGGGATAAATTGATCCCAACTACGGAACCCTTCATTGTGCATGGTCCGACACGCACTTGGCCGGTTTTATTTGACTAATACTCAAGAAAAAACCGTTTCCAAAGTTTTCACTAAAACTTCGCCAAAGTAAATTAACTCACGTTAACGGGGTTCTTGTGCTTCTGAAGATGAACAATTTCTGTTCTCTTCAAAACTTTTATAAAACAATATGCCAAAATGAATGCTGCATATATTATTCTAAGGAATTTACGATTCCCCTTACCAAAGTTCAAGAGGGACCGACTTTAAGTTTTTTGGAACTGTTTGAAGCCACGTGCACCATTGTGATGTAAATGAGGTAATAATGAACTACATAAATCTTTGATAACTAGGATATTGGATACTTGGCAATGAAATGCAGAAAGACCCCAATAAATAGGTGGTGCTTCTTGCTGATGAAGGCAGCATTTAATCAGGCCGGAAAACAGCAATAATCTTCAGTCGTTTATATGTTAAAGATTGTCATTTGATACGACGAGCTTTGGTTAAATTCAGTCCATGGTGCGCAGAATCTTAGCTTGCCTTTTGTAAAATAAAATACCTTTTCACTTCTCATGCTCTAAAAGTACGCCAATATAGCCCTAAGAAGCGGGACTAAAGTGACCACTTTAGTCTCTAGGGAGTGAAAAGTAATTAGTTTTTTAATTTCCTTCATGTGACATAAACAAACTCAAACAGCCAGTAAATATGCTATTATCTGTGGCGTGTGGACCATCTTCATTGCGAAAATGTTGAGAGTTTTAGTTCCATGGTTTTTCCGCCAAGAAGGTGGCGCCATGTGTTTTAAATTGTTAATCTGTGACTGGTTTAGAAAAAAAAAAGTTTAGTGTAAATTTGTTCGGTTTTAAATAAATTTATTAAGAATGTCCAGTGACAGTGAAGAGTTTATCGTCGTGCAAAGAGCAAAAGACATAATAGATAATCTTTTGCCGCCAAAATCGCGGAAGATTTACCTAAAAACTTACGAAAGTTTTATGGATTGGAGGAATAATATTTATTAAATAAATGTTTTTGTACTAAATTGATTATTTTTCTCGCACTCAAAGTGAAAAGTACAGTTTGCACCTCGTGACTAAATGCCAACTTAATATACCCTCGGTTTCATTGACTCCCTCGCACCTCTGGTATATTATGGCTTCGTTTAGTCCCTCGATATAAAATATACTAATACTCCATTTGAAATAAGATTAGATGTTTAATTAAACCTTTTTTACAGTCCGCTCAACCGATTTTGACTTCTATTGCGTTGGTGGCAAGACAAATGGTAGCTGCAGTAAACAGTTGGTATTGTAACCTCTTTTTTGCTTTTAATGCCATCTCTTTTTTGTTTTTGTTTTATGTATGTACCATATATATACTTTCATATGCATTTAGTAATAAGCTGTTTTTTGACATTACAAACAGACACTTGAATTTTATTTATTTGTTTAGAATATGGATATTCGAAATCCAGTTTGATGACTCATGACTCGGAACTGTGCAGCAACAAGAGCACAAGACAATATTTAAGGGAAATTTAAAGAAGACTGCTAATAGACTTCTGATCAATCCCTTCCGAAGTGACAGAATATTGCCGATGATGAGCGAGCGATATCCAGCCCCAAAAAAGGCAAAACATGGGTTTTAGTTGGTTAAATTTCTGAATTTCGACGAACATTCAATCCTCCATCTCGCTCAGGGACGATGGTGGTGCATTTGCGACAATCATGAAAAGAGCTGTTCATGAACAGTGATCTTTAAGGCGACGATAACCAACTTTTAATGATTTTATACTAAAGATCACGTCTAAACGAGTAATGTTAATGATTTGAAACAATATAATTATGTTAAATTAGAGCATTTTCATAATAGCTTAATATATGAATATTTTAGATTATGTTTTTATTACACAGTGAAATTAATTTTTAAGTTATGTCTAACCCGGATATAAAACTGAGAATCACGCAAAATCTATCAAGCGTATTTTTTGCGTCTTTGGGACAGCGCCCCTGGAAGGGCGAGTCTTATGACTGGCTGGACGTAAGTTTTTTTTTTTTTTTTTTAAATAGGGCATCTCGGAGTTTACCTTTAGAGATCGTGACTCCTTAACCGGACTTTCCTGTGATTGCCTTAAGCTCCTAAAAACTTAAAGCCTCCAGCCAGGGCATAAAACTTATAAACTAAACGACTGCACGCTAAAGGCACCCCCTATGGGGTATGAACCTCGGCTTATGGCAGAGTCAGAGGGAGGACAGCAAGGGACAGGTGGTGGCTGGATCAGATCAGGGTTTTGATTATTATAAGGGGAATTTAAAGCTACAGGCTCAGTTACGGCGCGGGCTGGCGCTTCGTCGAGCAAGGGTGGACGTACGACGCGTTACGCGAGCTTAGTACAGAACACGCAAGCTAACCACTCAAGGTCACTGGCATATATCAGCGATTTAAATATAGTCATAGGCACCTATACAGCGCACCCTGGATAGTCAACCCCGTTATCAGCATGCTCTTAATGCTTTGTGCCTAATATCTTTACCACAGGAGGCATAGCATAAGCATGATCAGCGTATAATGTTCCCACTGCTGGGACTCAGACCTCCTCTCTTCGAGAGGGCGGGCGTGGGCTGTGTAATCTACCACGCGGACCCAGTGCGGGTTGGTAGATGTCTCATGTCTTCGAATTTTTGGTTCTATACGACATGCCGGTTTCCTCACGATGTTTTGTTGTGGTGGTAAAACTATTTAGACAAAGTAAAACGCCTGCCTGGCTGCGAACCCACGACCTGAAACTTGTAAGCCGATGCCGTTACCGCTTGGCCACCACTGCTCGCACGGGAGGTATTGCTATGTATTTTGTACCGATTCGGTCACAGTATTCGGTAGAACAGTTCTCAATGATCTTCCATTCTGTTAAATTTTGTCTCAATAAGAATCGGACCAATTGAAAATTGAATTGTTTCAAGTCTTTCATGCGAACTGGCGGTTTGTCCTCAAAGAAATGAAACGAAGCACGTGTATACTCGTATACCTAGATAGTTTCTATCTAAAGTTTGATCTCAGTGGAAATGCGGGTATTGAAGAAATTAATTTGAATAATGTGATATTTTTTTGTCAATCTAGCTCCAATTGTAGGTAAGCAGCTTTGATGAAAATATTTATGCATTTAATATGTAACAAAGTTAAAACTGTACATTAAATATTTTTGAAGAAAAAAGTAATTTCTACGAGGTGTGGGAACGATTTTGATGCCGAAAATATAGCTTTTAGTTTTTTTTTTTTTCGATTTGTCTGTTATTGGTGCCGATTCCCTTGTTCACAAACTAAACTAAATTTAAGTTCAATGCAGCTTTTTCTTTCTATTTCATTAAGAAAAGGACAGAAGATAAATTTTAGTTTATTCCTGTCAAATTAATCAGCGCCTGTCACTACTCCATACAAGTTTAGACGTGATTAAAAACTTGCCGACTAAAATTACGTCAATTTACGTCAAGCGCTGATTTATTTAACAGGACTATCTTCTCTGTCCTTTTCTTAATGAAATAGAAAGAAAAAGATGCACTGAACTTAAATTTAGTTTAGTTTGTGAACAAGGGAATCGGCACCAGTGTGGATGTATGTTCTGGATTTGCCCAAAAACGGCTGCACGGATTTGGATGATTGTTTGTAACCTGAATTAACACATAGGGTACTTTTAATCCCAGTAGTATGTTCCCGTGGAGTATTTACCGAAATCCACGCAGGCGTTGCCGCTGGCAAAAGCTATTCTTATAATAAATTTTAGAAGGCCAGATAACCGTTACAGATTGAAATATTATTTACTGTAAGACTCTAGTAAATCTCTGTTACTGTATAAGGTCGGTATACTTACTAGTTTTCCAAGCGAAAACAGCAATTTACAAGATTTTCACAAAATGTTTAATTTTCTGGGTATAAACAAAAATCTACAGTAGGTAGATATCTAAATGCTTATCTAAAAACTGAAGCTCATTTTTCTTTTCTCGACTGTTTCAAAACGTAAAATTCAGTCGCGTATTAACGCCATAACGGTTGGTCCAATTGTTGAAAAATGAGGTGTCAAATCCTCCTGAATAGGGGTGCGCTAAGAAACGGAAGAAACAAAAATGCTAACACCGAACGTTTCTCAAGCGAGGCATTTAAATTAAACATAAAAACCTATACTCCATTTACTATAGCATTAGACAAATAACGGCTAAATAACGACAGTTATTGTATAATATTGTTGAAATTACTATTACTTTAAGAGTTATTTTTTTAATGTAAATGGTAAATAGATTACAGTGCTTTGTATTTATCGTGAAATAACGGAGTTTATTAAATTTTTACATCGAAATAACGAAAGGGTGAGAACAGTTATTTGTCTAATGTTATAATAAATGGAGTATACTTATGTGAGACATAAAAATAATATAATTTTGGTGAAAGGTTAATCCAATTTATTCACGAGAAGAACGTCTATTTGTAATATTTTACACCACACTGAGATGTTCATGTGACAGTCGAATTACATAAAATCATACATCAAAGATGTATGATTTAAACGATTCGGCAAAGCGTTTAAACGATTTTTCCAATACTTACTACCATGGAATTAGTATATACTATAAAGTACAACTTAAGCTCCTTGGACACATAGGTACGAGTAGGTACTTCACCGAAGTTGTATCGAAATTTGAGGTTTAAGGCCCAGATACCTATAGGTATGCCTTGAGTGGTTAGCTTGCGTGTTCTGTACTGAGCTCACGCAACGGGTCGTACAGTCAGTTACCACAATTAGCTGACCCCCCTTTGCTCAAATGGTTGAAGTTTTTTTACTAACACATCGTACGATTTTCATTTTTTTTTTTCTAGTTTTGGGTACATTTTGTATAGGTATTTAAATAAAATTAAGAATTATAAAATTCTATCGATCCGTATTCTAAAAAATCTGAAACATTTATGCAATGAGGGGTCAGCTAATTGTGGTAACTGACTGTACGTCCAGCCAGTAATAGGACTCGCCCATCCAGGAGCGCTGGCCCAAATAAGAAACATTATTAACTTATTATACATAAAACAAATTAAACACGTATATGTGTTTTATTATTTTTATTTTAATAAAACACGTATACTAAAAGATCAATCCGTTCCGTTCCGTGTGGTGCCGGACGTAAAGAACAGCACCACTCCATTTCCTCCCATGGGTGTCGTAAAAGGCGACTAAGGGACTTATTAGAGAATGGGCAGTAGCCTTCTCTATGCATTTTTAACACCATACTGCGATCGCCAACCCGTCTGCCAAGCGTGGCGATTATGGCAAACCCCCCCAATTGGGGGAGGCCTATCCAGCAGTGGACGTCTTTCTGCTGAAATGATGAATGATGATAAAAAGATCAACAATTAAATTATCTTTAAAAATACGCTTGATAGATTTTGTGTGATTCTCAGTTTTTTATCCGCGTTAGACATAACTTTACAAATTTATTTCACTATGTAATATAAACATAATCTGAAATATTCATATATTAAGTTATTAAAGAAATGCTCTAATTTAACATATATTTTTTTCAAATGATTAACACTACTTGTTTAGACGTGATCTTCAGTATAATATCATTAAAACTCGGTTATCGTCACCTTAACCTCTCGTATGTCGTAATTAGAGACAATTAAAAACCCATTGTGTCTCGCGTAGATCTATTATACGTTCATATGAAGGGTTAAGGAGCATACCTATAAAATATGTTTCCAAAATAATGAGAATGTTAATAACGATACTCCTTATTATTATTATTCTTATTTGTATTGTAAATTATGTGTGGACTGTATTAGACATTACTTAGTTATCATGACATTATATATTCTGACATTACATGCTTATTGAAATTAGTACTATTTTGAAATTATTGAATAACTGTCAATTTATGAAATGGTATAATTTTAATGGTGCTTATAATTTTAATAATAATTTTGCATGCCTGAATTGGTGCAACACAGTGGACTGCGCATTCACTTGACATCTAGAAATGTATGATTATGTATTGTGTTGAGCAATAAACATTTGAATTTGAATTTGAATTTGAATTTCCTGTCGATTATCGATAAGTAGGTACCTCAAAGTAGACACAATTAACAAATCCATACGACTAACGAGCTAATTGAAAATTGGTTGTCTGTAAAGTTGGTTTACGGACGATAGTTTAACGTGACAACGTCATAACAAAACATTGATACGGCGCAAGCGTACAATGAGCGTAACGGGTCAATGAGCGTAACGGGAGAATGAGCGTAACGGGACAATGAGCGTAACGGGACAATTAGTCATAGTCATCCTTTTTCGTGCATGCAGCCGGCGTTCATCGATTTATTAGACGTTGCAACGTCAAAAAAAACCTAATTAAGCACTCATTCGATCTATGCCTCATTAAGTGACCTTATTTAAGGTTAAAATAGCTTTAGGTATATATCTTTACGAAAACCTCTAAATAACGAAACGGCGGCGGCGTTCCTTCTATAAGGGAAAATATAAGCAAGAACATTTTAGTTTTTTCGCATAGTACCGTTTGAGCTATTTACCAGCTTCCTCGCTAACAAAGAATTCTCCATTGCGGTTATGTCGGTCGGTGCTCGCCGCTTTGTAGGTATTTTCCCCATTTTCAAGATTTTCAGTGAGCGTTGAGGTGGCGTAACGACCGATACCACTTACTGTATTGACGGCTCGAGAGGCTCAGTGGCGATGAGAGTTTGGATTGGATTGTGACACGGAATTAATATTTGCATGGCCATGACTTACAGATAGTGGTAGGTACCCATCAGAATACTAGTGCTGCGGTATTTTTTTATTTTTTATATTGTATTATATGCTAAAATAGGAGTTGTTTGGCCTCGCTCAGGTCTTTTTAATTTCCCGCGCTCTTTTTTTTTTCGTCGGCTGTCGCTGAAAACCGGCGGTGGGGCTCTGTCTCGCATAGGGTGGCAGCATTATGCTGAGCGATGGCCGTTTTGCGTGGATGTCACGCATATTTCCCCGCAACTTGTTTTTTTTTTTGTGTTTGTGTTCCATTTTTGCGTCATGTTTACCGCAAACAATCGTTTTTGCTTTCTTTCTTAATTTAATTTTTTTTATTATGATTTTATTTATATTCTTGTTTTTAATGTAAATTTTGTTAAATTTAAATGCTCCTTTTTTTTGCGTGTCCCAAATAAAATATTTTTGTTTCTTTCTTTCTTACCTACATTGTTGTTGATGTTTGTCCCGTAGGCGCGCTAAAAGTAAATGAAAATTTCTCTTCTCATAGACAAACAAATTTTTAACTTACGTACACATAAACAACATAACATTACGCCAGTTTTCCCCGAAAGGTTAGACAGAGGTGAACCTATAGTACACGTACATTTTGCCAGTTATTTTTAAAAGACTTCAAAAAAGGAGGAGGTTCTATGTTCGTCAGTATGTTTTTTAAAATTTAAATTCATCGATATTTTCGTCAATTGTGGACCGATTTTAGAAAATATTTTTTCATTTGGTAGAGGAAGCTTGCGCAGTGGTCCCATACCAATTTTATTAACTTTGCTTGGGTAGTTTTTGAGTTAATTTCAATAATACGTATTTTTCCCACAGTCTATGTGGATGATTTTATAATAACTTCCTGTCACCGTTATTTACATAGCAGGTAGTGGTATTCGAATTTGTGTGAGATAGGTAACACAACTAACAAGTGAAAAATAAAAACTTTTTACAAAAAAAAAAAAACACTGACTTCCAATAAAAACACTAAGAAGTAATAAATTACTTTTTAATTCTAAACTTTTGATAAAACTAAGAAGTTATTAGTGTTGGCCTCTACATTCGAAATAGAAGTAAAAGTGGCATGTGACATGCCATTGCGGTATAATTCTTTTCAAACAGGAACATTAAAAAGCTGAATCTATTTTCTAAATTTATATTTATTCGGTACAGTCAGTATACACAATTAGCTGACCCCTCCTTGCATAAATGGTTGAGATTTTTTACTAACAAATCGTACGATTTTAATTTTTTTTCTAGTTTTGGGTAGATTTCGTATAGGTATTTAAATTAAATTAAGAATTATAAAATTATATCGATCCGTATTCAAAAAAATCTCAACCATTTATGCAAGGGGGGTCAGCTAATTGTGTTTACTGACTGTACTTAGTACTAAGTATATAAGTGAATTCACTATAGGTAACTTTTGGGTCAAAAATTTAGATCCTAGTTCGTTTGCCAGACATAGTCGACGCTTTTTTACTTCACGTCGAATTGTAAAGGTCTGTGAGAAGTTTTTTGTGTGTACAATCGCCTAATAGTAATTAATCTTCATCCGACCAATAGTAGGACAAGCTATTGGTAGAACATAAAACTAAATTCCTAGGCCTAAGTCAATCAAGACCATAGATTTTTTAACTGGGTGATTAATGTTTTTTAAATCTATTTTATGGTTCGGACCAAGGCAAGGCTGTGTAAATGTGTAGGTACCTAATGAAATGATTTAATTTTTTATGAGTGAATTCCCTGTACGTGAACATTACTAGAGCATTAAAAATATGTAAAATACAATATTCAATAATAGTTGCGGAACTTTTATCAGTAAGTAAATATAATGATTCAGTTTAAGCGTGTGAAAAGCCTCGCGAATAATTTAAACGCAACCCTTGATAGATAGCTGTTGAATATTTTACGCGGCTTTTTGTCTTTGGCAGTGGTAGAATATCATTTATTTATAAGTAGGTACATACATAGAAATTGAAATAGATGGGGAAAGCTGAGAAAAGTACATAGATTCTTTTGATCTTTATGCAATCATCCTCAGTAGTTAATCCATCTGCTATCTGCCATTATATATATTAGCCGTTATACAGTAGAGCCATGAATAATTTAATTATTAGCACGTGCCCATAATACATATGGGTCATGTGGGGCTTTCACCTGTTATCAGTTATCACTTACGTTATTATTATTTAGGTAAGTACCTAGATACTTAGGTAAATTCTTACTAAGTATGACTAGATAGGTACCTAATACATGAGTTATTATTAACGGGATATTTACCATGTTTATTAATTGTTTTGAGTTCCCGATATTTCGGCGCTGTTGCAAGTACCATGATCACGGATAAACTGAAGTCACTGCGGGTGGGTGTTTATGAGCAGACAAAACGGTCTACCCTCTTTCTTGTTCGTTTTTTGCACTCAGTACCACTACCACTGTCACTTGCAACTCGATTCTGTTCCCGACACACGAAACTCACTGTGTCCGCTCGCGAACTTTTTTCGGCACTTCTTCGGTTTTACACAGCTGAACCACTGGATTCCAGGCTCTCGACAGTTGAAACCCATCATCCCGGTTGAAGTTCCTATATTTGGTAATCTCAATAGCTTCTCTAACCAGTCTAGGAATGTAGTGGCGTTCTGTTTTGTCTTGCAACAGCGCCGAAATATCGGGAACTCAAAACAATTAATAAACATTGTAAATATCCCGTTTATGTTAATAATAATATTAGTGACCATGACAGTTTAAAAACTTATAATACATGAGTGCCTACTTAGGTACCTATAACTTGAATGACAACATCTTTCATAATACCAATCTTAATAACTGTTGTGGACGTGGTAAGTACCTTAAGAGGGTTGTCACTGGTCCACTAGCGCCACTCCTTTCTCGGTAACTGTGTTTAGAATTTTCTAATACCTTTTTTAAAGTTTCATATTGAGACACGAAGCAACAAAATTCGATCTAAATAAAAACACCCACATTCCTCTAGTTCGTATTTTGTTGCTTCGTGTCTCAATATGAAACTTTATAAAAGGTATTAGAAAATTCTAGACACACTTAACGAGATAGTTGATTGAGCCGTTTTTCATAATTCCTTCTACTAAGGCCTGTGTTCACCAACATTCAAACCACCGGTTAGGTATTTAAACAGTTGGTTTATGTCAAATTTCCTAAGAAATATTGAGTAAACAACTGATTAAATATCTAAACAGTTGATTAAAATGTTGGTGAACACAGGCCTTAGGGGTTTATTTATAAACGCTGCTTAAAGTTAAGTAATGATTAGCGACTGTTTAACCATACCTTTTACACGTTGCGTTTGAACGTCACTTAACTTTAAGCAACGTTTATGAATAAACCTCAATATGTTTTTAAAGAAGTGGCACTAGTGGACTGGTGACAACGCTCTTAAATGTTTTTACCCTTACATAAACAGAAACCACATTGGTTACATTATAATCCTTGTTAAAGCTGCCAATGACAACAAAAAGGGAATAAAATAAGTTATTGAAGCCCAATCAGCGTAATAAACATTCGGAGTTTCATCGATAATAATATTGCCGTTAATTGTTACGCCAACCAGACCGATCCAATCCACGCCATATTTCGCTAATGACGCACGATCGGATCGTAGCCTTCCGAAAATTATAAATATTTCATGCTTCATTCATACAATTTCGTAATATTGTATCATGTACACACGGCTACATATCAAGCTATACGTACATTTCCAGGCTGATCTCGCATTGAGTAGGATTTCCGTACAATGAGAGGGCAGCTTGTACTGGAAATGTATAGCTTGATATGTAGCCGTGTGTACCTACGGAACCCGCAACTTTGACCATAAACACCGTTTCGATTATTCGAATATACAGATTACATGGGATAAAAACAGATGTGAGAAAATACAAAACATGTTCCCTGCAGTGTGAACATCAGCCCTTTTTGTCATTTACGTTATTTGTTTGCGACATTGTTTTTCAAAGTACCTATATTTCATGTTCCGGATAAATTCCGGTAGGTGTGCAGAGTCGGCACCTCGAGGGTCATGTCAACATAACACAATCATAATAATCTATCCTTATCTATAAAGCTGACACGAACTGGGGAAATGCCGACATCGTACACCTTATGGCTAGTGTCCTTATCGTCACATATTTATAACTTTGGCTGTACATAACTGAATAGAAATATGCTGAAATCCGTCCAGGGAATGTAATAAAGTTTATATAGTCTAGATATTTTATGAAATATCTCAAAATTAAAGGATAACAAGGTTTTTATGGCAGTTATCGTCTCGCTTCAGATCTCACGCCGAGGAATGAAAACGACGATGCCAGCTAATCTTGCTATTGATCGAGCCTTCGATCTCAATTCAAACTTCGACTGTTTTGAATTGAGATCGAAGGCTCGTTACTGTTTGAGTGGGTGAGGTACGTACGACGCAAATAGTGATTAACTAAGTACTTATTATAAAAATATTATAAAATCATTACTTACTTATACTCCATTTGGAAAAGATTATACATTTAAATAATAGTTATTTATGCAACTGTTGTATAATAAGGGGTATTAAAACACGAATGTGGGTTATAATAGTATCACATGAGTGTTTTAATACCTAATTATGTACAGTTGCATACAAGACTTTATCTACACAAAGTTATAAACAAATGAATGAAAAGTTATAACAAATAAACAAATGACTTATGACTTACACCCATGTTATGATGTTATCTACTCTTTGATATCTTCCAATTCATGAAATCTTGGTAGGTACGCCTTTTCATATTGTTTTCATGACTTTTCTGGTAATAATTGGTTAGAAAAGTCCTTTGCTGCATTAGAAATATCTGGTGGTGTGTTATCAAAGCTTGTATCACTCATTTTTGTAAACAACAAACTTATAAATTTTTGCAATACTAATATCGAACAAAAATGGCGGGATGTGACGTGAGCTCGAATAACCTATAAGTTTTTATTTTTTATTACGGCGCTGTGGTAGTTAAACGCGCGTGCATGACAATGTTCTTTCTTTGAAATTCATAAACGTGGCTGTTTGATGAGTAAGAAAGGGATCGAAAACACAAAGGAGTTGCATAATGAAATTTAGTATAACACTCGTTTGGATGATATGGTTACTATGACACCGGTTTCAGAAACTTTTATAGAGGATTTATAGCATGGGTGTAGATAAACCTTTTATACAGTTCGTTCAACCGTTCTATTGCGTTTGTGGCATGACAAATGGCAGCTGCAGTAAACAATTGCTAACCACTTTTTTGCTTTTAATGCCATCCTTATGCCTACGGAATAGAAGTTAAAATCGGTTGAACGGACTGTAAAAAAGGTTTATTTAAATGTCTAATCTTATTTAAAATGGAGTATACGTGTGAAATAAACCTTCAATCAAGATTTTAGTGGGCTCGTGGCTTGGGCACACCACCATTGCGGCGATAAGTCCCCTCTTTGAGGAGTGGCTATAGAGGCGCCACGGCGTCCTCACCTTCCGCCTGACGCAGGTCCTCACCGGACATGGTTGTTTGGGGAAGTCCCTGTTTCGGATAAGGTGGGAGGAAACGCCCGGGTGTTACCACTGTGTGGATCGCCCGAAGAACAAAGTGGAGCATACGGAGGAGGTCTGCCCAGTTTGAATGAAGCATAGCCGTGTCCTCACGGAGGCGATCGACGGCAGCGATCTCTCGTGTCCGGCCCTGGTCAAGGCCATGGTACGGAGCAAGAGTGCATGGGAGGCTGTGACCTCCTTCTGCGAAGCAGAAATGCTTGCGAAGGAGGAAGCGGAACGCGTAAGAGAGACACAGTCTGCGCCCTCACGCCCCTATTCGCCGTAGGAGACGCCTTGGGCGGCGGGAATCGGCTACCGATTCCCGGCCACCGTATAGGCACGGGCTTGCGGACGGCGAGCTATGGGTAGTTCGCCGTCCGGTAAGGACCAGGCCCGAGTCGACGACGCGTTGTGTTCCACGCGCGCCTTAAAGAGATGTCAGCACGCACTGACGGGGTCTGCTAGGACCGATGCCTGCCAGGGCTGCGGGTTTGTCCGAAAGGGATACCGTGGCCCTGGCACAAAGGCAATTGAAAGAACACGGATGGGTTTTAGTCAGTAAAACTCTGATACGCCCTTCCGCTCCGCCCAGAGCGGGAGAAGTTATTTGATATAATCTTTTCATTATTTGACATTATTTACCTACAAATCGAATTCCAATTCTTTATTAGTGGCTTTTATGGACATGATATTTATTCAGATATGTTACTGTAGTTGTAATTGCAATCATGTCATTAATATTTTATATACTTAGATTATTTTATATTTTGTGAATGTGAGAACGTTGTAGGCCTAGTAGAGTGTAGATTTGTTGGCGGTTTTCTATTTTGTTAAGTACCTGGTAATTGTTGAAAGGCCTACACTGTCCTCCCATACCTATTATCACTGTTATTTAATAATATTGTAAAGCCAATTATTTTTAAAAGAGTAACCGTTTCTTGCCGGCTCTTCTCCATAGGAAACGACTAATTGGAACCGTGCACCTAGCTTCTGACGTTTCATAAGTGCCCATGTAGGTTTATGTGAAAAATATTTTGATTTTGTAAATTCCCACCAAAAAAAAAAAAAGATGGCGTGTGGCTAAATAATAACATCCGCACAGGTCGAGCGAAGTGTAAGCTATGCTTGCCGAGATCGGTCCGTTGTTGGGTAAGGTCAATGGATCGTACCCAACAACGAGTCTCAACGGGTCTCGATATGGAATGCCATATCGAGACCCTTCCATGACTCGGAAAGCACCTAAAGCCATTGGTCCCGGTTGTCATTCTTAGATCTTTGACAGTTGTTACAAGTCAGAAGCCCGAAAGACTGACAACCAGTTTTACCAAGGGGTATAGTATTACCGAGTAGGTAACTGGATTGTGCAGGTCAGATAGGCAGTCGCTCCATGTGTACTCAGCTGCATTCGGTTAGACTGGAAGCCGACCCCAACATAGTTGAGAAAAGGCAGATGATGATTACCTACGTGTGAAATAAATCCACCATGATTTAAACGTGGACAGCTAAAAATATCACTTAAGAAAATGACCCGTATATTAAATTATATTTCCATTCCATTTGATTTATTAAAATTTATGAAAAGGAATTTCATAAATTTTCGCTCCCTTTATTTGCATATACTTTACACCTGTTTATTAAAAACAGCGAATCATAAATTAAGTTAGATTGTTTTAAATAAAAAGCAATCTGAATCCAAATATCACTTGGAGTTAATAATGGCGAATATAATGGCTACGACGTTGTCCAAAGTTCTTACTAAAAGATAAATTACCCACAGTACCTACATTACCTTCTTGTTGTAGAAGCTAAGGAGTTTTAAATTATTTTCAGAACAAAGAAGCCGTAAACAAACGTAGAGACGGCTGAGTATGATGATGTATAAGTAATACACATATACTAGCTTCTGTCCGCGTCTGTCTTTCTTGTTCCCCCGTTCCCCAATCCGTTCTCGAAATATCATCAAAAAATCCGTTCTGTGCAAAATGTATGAGAAAATGAATTTTCTACATATTTCTTTTTTTTTTTTTTTTGGTGAATTTTTCACATGTTTTAATAGAACTTATGCTGCTATTCGGGGCGGAGAAAAATCCAACAAATCCAAGATATCAATCATAAAAATCTGTCCAGCCGTTCTTGAGTTATATTAAGATATATATTATACCTACCTACCATAATACTATATATAGTATTTGATCATCACTCTAATTTATACAATTTCTCATTTTCTCTCTTTAGCGATTAGTTTCAACATTCAACAGCCTTTTCTATGGACCATTGAACCTATCATAAAGTGACCAGTAGGAATGGCTATCCGATCCGGACCTCAGACTTGACTTAACATGCCTTGTGATATATTGCAATTAAATTAAAGAAAATATAAAACCCATTTTAAAAGTACACTTCGTAAATAAGCTGATTAAAAATTTGAGGATTATGTCCAAGATATACTTGGAAACATGCTGATCCTGCTCCATAGGACAGTGTAAAGTCTAGACAAAATGTTGCCAATTGAATATTAATGTATATTTTAATGAAGGTGATGATTATGAAGGACTCCTCCTAATAGATGCCACGAACGCCTTCAATGCGCAGAGTCGTCCAATCGCTCTCTGGAATGCTAGAATCTACTGGCCGCGCTGTGCAATATTTCTTTTTAACACATATAGAGGCTTCGCAGTCATTTGCCTATCAGGCTCAAAAGAATTCATCTTAAGCAAGGAAGGAACAACACAAGGGGATCCTTTAGCAATGCTAATGTATGCAGTCGGAATTCTACCCTTAATCCAAAGCTGCAAAGACCCTGGAAAATATATACAAAACTAGTATGCTGATGATTCTGCTTGTTTTGGTAAACTAAAAAACTTAAAAGATTGGTTAGAAAAACTGATGAAACTAGGTCCGAAATACGGTTATTTCCCAGAACCTTCTAAAAGCTATATGATAGTCAAAAATAAATCAACTGAAGAAGCAAAGAGAATATTTGGAAACTTTGGAGTGAAGATTGTACTTTCACATCGATTTCTGGGCGGCGTCATCGGAAACGAGAATGGACGAAAAGAATACATCAAAGGCAAAGTTAATGAATGGATTGAATGTATAAGACTACAATCAAAAGCAAGTAAAAAACACCTCACAAGCCTTTACAAAATCACTCCAATGTGAATGGAGGTACCTACAAACAGTCATGGATAACACCTGTGAGGAATTTCAAACTTTAAAACAAACCATCATGACAACACTGATACCATCAATCTTAGACAGAGAAATAACGTCATTAGAACATGAACTATTTAGGCTACCGGTGAAACTTGACGGAATAGGTATCACCGACCCCATGAATAACAACGACTGTTATAAAACATCGGTAGAATCAAATAGAATACTAACGCATGCCATCAAATCCGACGAAAAGCTAGATTTACTAGTCCATCTATCTCATGCTACAAAGACTGCCGAAGAAGTAAAACTATCGCGGCAAAAAAAAGACGCCGAAAAAAGTACACTCATAATATCTAAACTACCAAATAAAATGAAAAGATGTATCCAAAGAGTCGTTGAAATGAACTCTTCACAATGGCTAACTATCATACCGACCACCGCTAACAACACTGATCTCACAGCTACCCAGTTTAGGGATGCTTTAGCTATTAGATACGCCCACGAACCTGCAAACCTCCCTGAGGCCTGCAACAGATGCGGAGAGAGTAATTTCGACTTAAACCACGCACTAAACTGCAAGAAAGGAGGATTAATTAAAAAAGATCATGATCAACACAGAGATGACTGTAAAAATTGGGCCGAACTAGCCTGGGGAACTGGCACAATAGAACCCATAATGCGAGACGCAAATATCAATCAATCAGCACTTATAGGTGATATGTTACTAAACAGTGTATGGGAACCTGCAAGGAAAGCGTTCTTCGACGTTCGCATTGTAAATGCTGACGCTTCCTCTTACAGCAACCTCACCTGGCAAAAAACAGCACAGAGACATAGCCGAGAGAAACACTCAAAATACGACCGAGCAGCTGAAGACCTAGGAGCCTCATTCACCCCGTTAGTAATTTCATGCGATGGAGCCTTAGGAACTGAATATAACAGTATTTTTTTTTTAAACCGCATCAAAGCTTAATGAGAAATGGGGAAACGCATATTCTCAAATAGTGTACTGGCTGAAAGTAAAAATTCAAATCTCAGTTATAAGAGCAGTTTCAATGAGTGTAAGAAGCACGCGAAAACATGTCAGGGCCTTTCAATGTGAAGATGGAGCAGGAATACTTTTTTGACAGCCTGTTCTCATGAAACAGAAATACTTGTTTATTTTTATATAGGTATGTGTGTGCAATGTATGTAACTCTGTGTTGTTATATTTATCATTCGTTCATAGTGTTTAAAATATTAATTTACTTGAATAAATAATACATTTATTGCCAAAAAAAAAACTATTTATGACATTAATTTTACATCTATACACATAATAAATTCTTTAATAAGTTTAACTCGCAAACTGACATAATATTTATTTATTTTTTTATAAAATCATCTACTTTAAGAATATTTGTGAATATGTGAGCACCATGTAATTTATCCGTCATAATTTTTATTTTTTTATTAATATTTTTTACCAGTTGTGTTATAGTAATTTAAATTCTAGGTACATCGTCTTCAAATATATTATTATAATGATATAATTGATGTATAAAAGAGTAACGATGGAGTTTCTTGCCCGTTCTTCTCCATACGAAACTACCTTTTGGAAGGGGCGATTAAACTCAATTTGATTTCCTTGTAAATTTCCGACCTCAACGCAGGCGAAGCCGCGGGCAAAAGCTAGTAATACCTAAATTAGGTATGAGGTAATTTGTGATTATCGCATTTCTTTATCAATTGTAAGTAGGTACCTAGAGGACATCTTTATGTACAAAACATTACTTAGTTGATATTTAAATATTCAAAAATACTTACCTACATTATAGATTAGATAGCTCTGTGTGTTCGCTTTTCCGAAGATTTTCTTGGCGCCCAACTGAAATTGAAAGGAAAACTCTTCAACTCGGAAAAGCTGATTGGATGTGTCGGAAGTTTTATATCACGACACTTAAAATAATGAAGTGAAAAGTATAAAGTGTACTTAATCCATGTTAATTAAAAAACACAATTTGCCAGTTAACATTCTAAAACATCACACGTTATCCTCACCTAAGAATGAATTTTTGATGTTGTCGGTACCTACAGTGACAGTCACATCGGCTGGTGTTATTCCCATGCAATATACAATTACAGTTCTTCAAGGAAAACGCAGAAAAGTGTTGGTTACTTTATAGTTTTAATAACCGTCTCACTATAGATTAAGTTATTATAGGTATACATTATTACCTACTAGCTTTTGCCAGCGGCTCCGCCCGCGTAGATGTCGGAAATTATCCCACGGGAATTTACCTACTATTGGGATAAAAAGTATCCTCGTGTTAATCCAGGTTATAAACTATTTTTGCGCCAAATTTCATCCGAATCCGTTCAGCCGTTTTTGCGTGATTGGATAACAAACGTCTAAACATCCAAATATACAAATTTTCACATTCATACCCAATATTAGGAGTTAAGGTATGAAATTGCCGATTTATACTGCAAAATTAAAATTTGTTTTTTCCAAGATGTAACATAGGTATTTATTTAATCAAAATATTTTCCCTCATTATCTATAAATTGCTGCCATGTAATCGGAAGTTCATTTATGCCTTGGAACTAGATTCGACAAACTGTGTGAAAGCATTTTGTACTGCCTCTTGGGAAGAAATTTTTTTACCACGTAGAAAATTGTCCAAATCACGAAAAAAAAATGGTAGTCAGTTGGAGCAAGGTCTGGCGAGTACGGAGAATGACGTTTTCGGTTTCTAACTACAACGCCTGTAGAGTTACAACAGTGTCCCGTGTAGTGTGAGGTCTTACGTTATCATGGAGCAATAATGGTGAAGATCGATTCACGAGTCGGGGCTGTTTCACTGCCAGTTTTGCCACCATTGTTCGAAGTTCGGCACAGTAAACATCTGCTGATATTGCTTGACCAGACCTGAGAAAGCACACCATGAAGAGACAACTAAACAGTTACCATTACGTTTTTATTGGTAAGCTTTGCTTTAGGGCACTGTTGCGGCGTTTGGCCTGGGGTCAGCCATTGCATTTTTCGCTTACGGTTATCGTAAAGAATCCAATTTTCGTCACATGTCACAATTAGATCCAATTTTCCTTAATTTCTGTACCGATTCAACAAGGCAGCGCAATTTTCAACACGCGTTTCTTTCTGCAGATCAGTCAAATCATGATACACCCATTTTTCATATTTTTTTATTGATTTGATGCAAATGAGTCAATATTTTAGGCGCTAATTCCTGGGTAATTTAGCTGGTTAATTTATTTTTCAGCGTTATACACCTGTGTGGGCGGTCTTCCACGTGGTTCGTTCTTCAAGTCGAAGTTTCCATTACAAAAGCATTTAAACCAAAAACGCATAGTGCGTTCATTAGCAATCTCCTCTCCAAACGCAGCATTGATATTGCGAGCCGTTTCTGCCGCGATAGTTCCGCGTCGGAACTCGTATTCAAAAATAACTCGGATTTTCTAAGTATGTCTTTTCCGTCTAAGCTGAATAAAAAAAACAATTGAAATTCTAAAATCTAAAATTGCACATTTTTTAAAAGAAAAGTCTCAATGCAAAAAAAGGTTTCACTCGAATATCTCTCACCATGAAGTTTTAATGTCAATTCAAAGTATCTATTAAGTACTATAAAACGGCAATTTCATACTTTAACCCCTATTATTATAAATGTGAAAGTAACTCTGTCTATCTGTCTGTTACGTTTGCACGCCTGAACCGCTGAAACGATCGTCATGAAGTTTGGCAGAAATATACCTAGCCTGTGATATGGAGATGGCATAAGCTACTTTTTTACACGATAACCGACATCCACGCGGACGGAGCCTCGGGCAAAAGCTAGCTTATAATATTAGTAAGATTAACTAGGACAGCTGAAGAGGCGCAAATCTAAATTAAGGATCTCTTTACAGTACGTCTAAAACAGTTATTCGAATTATTATTGCGTCCAAGCGAATTTAGATACTCGTAGAATTAGGCTTTTGGTAGCTATCAGTAACTATGTATGTACTTTCATGACAAACTAAATATTTATAAGGTTGAGTTAAAAGTTTATAGATTAAACTTTCGAATCACATCGCACCCTTATTGCGCACTATCAATCGCAATCTGAAGGATATTGCTAATCCATTGCTTCATATCGTTCGGCGTAGGTGGAGAACTGAATACTAAAATTTTCTAGTTTGGAGAAAATTGCAATGTATGGTTATTTGATTATATAACATTTAGAGTCGAGAAAACTTAAACGACTTATTTTATGTAACTCTTGCAATACTCAACTTATCATAAAGCATAGTTATGGATTTATTTATTGAGTTATTTACTTTTTCTTCTACGATTTAGTGATAGTTTTGGACATTTTTAATTTTCCATTTGGAACATAAAAATCCTATATATCTGAACAGGACAGGAATAAGAAAATGCTTGTCAGGCGAAAATATGCAACATGGGTGTAACGAAAATGGTAAAAAGTCATTTTGACGTAAAGGCTCGCGCGATATCGCAAGCCCGACAGGCAGCGACAAAGAACTTGTGCTACCTACTAGTGTGGCGTCGCGCCCGCGATATCGCACTAGTCTGTACGAGCCTTAAATCGTAGTTATTTAGTTCTCCACCTACGCCGACGATATGTTAGAAATATTTGTCTGCTCAAAAACGTAAATAACGCAATGAATATTGTTGAAATGTCAAAATGAAAGCCATTGCTACTGTTAGTGTGTTAGATACCAACGCAATTTCCCCGCAGGCCAATTTTCTTTTACCCACGACGACGCACAGGTAATGATATACGAACTTTAAACAACTTGCAAAGCTAAACTTAGTTAATCCCGCACTCCTCATAATATTTCAAAAGTTGGCGTTTGAGATAAACCGTTTGTTATATCAATTAAAAGATTAGTCACGTCATAATGATTCAGAAAAACGTTATATTCAGTATTAGATAACGTAGATAAAATACTATTGTAGATAAAGATAACGGATAACAAACAACATTGCACTCCGGCTGTCGTGCCTACCAGTCGTTTATTACATATGCTTCGCGTATTACAAGTCGTAAAGTGATTTAATATAGGAACTGCAAGTTAACACACATTTTTATACCACCAAACAGATTCAATAATGCATTGGCGGTCGATATGTTGTTATTTCTGTTCGCCGCGCGAGGAGACTAAATCAATTAGCCTGTAAGTACTTTTCTATGCAAAGTTAATGGTAGCCATACACGTTACGATATACATGCGCAAGTTTAAGAACGTTTTCACCGTTCTACTAGCGTCACTCCTTTAAAAACATAATTATCTCGTGACTGAGAAGGAATTATGAAAAACGGCTCAATCAACTATCTCGGTGTGTCTAGAATTTTCTAATACCTTTTATAAAGTTTCATATTGAGACACGAAGGAACAAAAAACAACCCTCTTAAGTCAAAGACAAAGATTTATTTGCAGATAAATATCGTTACAAAAGTTCATACAATGGTACTATAATAGTAGCTTAACATATGTATTTAGTCATAACATAATGACATGCAAATTTTTGGTACCTAGGTATACAATTAGACTTGCACAAGTCTGCGTGACACCGAATGGTTCGGATACTTGTGCTAATTCATCCCTTACACGTTAATGTATAGGTACTTGTGCAAGTCCAATTTTGCGCAGGTAGGTACCTATATAGTAACGTGTGTGGCCTGCGTAACGGGTAATTTTCTAACAGACTTCAAAAAAGGCGGAAGTTATACATAGGTATATGTATGTTCGACAGTAGGTTTTTTTTTTTTATATATGTTCGTCGATATTTTCATCAATAAAATTGTGGACCGATTTTGAAAATTCTGTAGAAGCTTGCGCTGTGGTCGCATATAAATTTAATAACTTTAAGTAGTGTAGGTCGTTTTTGAGATTGCTTCGATAACACATAATTAATCCACTTTGTGTATTTTGATGATCTCGATGTAATAATAATACTTCCTGTCACTGTTGTTTGCATAGCAAGTAGTGGTAAGTAGGTATACGAATTGGGGTGGGATAGATAAAAAGTGAAAAATAAAAAAATTGGGTTAATATTCGTGTGTAGTGTGTACCGCAGTGGAAACGTAGACCCACATGGTCAAACAAATGAATCCACGCAGCTAAGATGTGCTGCGTGCTCGTGCACAGCATGCGCAGCGATGAGATACACAAACCGTGTAGCACATGCACAGCGTGCATGGCGTTGACAGCATTGAGCTTTGTAAGCGCCTATTTGAGCAAGCCACGCATGTATCAATGACGTCAATTGATGCTTAGCGTGTCCGTGGTTGCAGTGGACACAATCACATACATTTCCATGCAAAGCGAAGCTTTAACACACGTGCGTAGCCTCTTCGTGCGCCGCGGTGGATCTGCGCCTTTATCCCAAGAACAAACTTAACATTGTAGTTGAAAAACATGATTTCCATACGGAATGTATGAGAGAACATGTTTTTCAACTGTAAATGTAAGTTGGTCGACTATTACTCGGTAACTTGGAAAGCCTATTTAATTAGCTGTGATAGTTTTCCTTTTAAATTCGTTATATATACTAGTGCTGTGAATTTTTACAGATATTCAAGTACCTACAACCATTAAGCTGGCAGGAGGGGGGGCACTTGACTCTAACAAAAATTAGCATTTCAAAGCTTAATATTACGCAAACGGATCCCTGAGGCGAAAAATGGTTTCGAAAACCCGCAATATTTTTAAACGGCCTATCCTACGATACGATACCCCACACTATGGAATAGACGTAAAAATAAAATATCATCCCCACTTTACGTGTAGGGGAGGTACCCTAAAAAACAATATATTTCAAGATTTTATTTTACCACTTTGTTGGCGTGATTAATATATTATGTATACTCTACTCATGCCAAATTACAGCTTTCTAGTACTATGGGTCTCTGAGCTAAACCGCGGACAGACAGACAGACAGACAGACGGACACGCCGAAACTATAAGGGTTCCTTGTTGACTACAGAACCCTAAAAATGCTTGATAATATTCCATCCATACTATTCAAAATTGCCAGAAGCAATTGTCTAATAGAAACGCTACACTTTCCTTTTGAGAAACCAATTTTGAAAAAACTTTCAGAACCTTGATACCTACCGGCCTCAAGTCTGCTACCTATTACAATAGTGTCAGAATGGTCTCGCCATTGTGAGTATTTGACAGTGTTTGTATGGCAAATCTGTCAAAAACTCACGATGAAGAGACCATTGCAACGTTTGTACATTAGTAGACTTGGCCCCCAGTTTTCCATCCACTTTAGTAGCTCATCCCTAATTCGGTGTTTGCTCGTTCCTTGTTGTGCATAAGCTATTTTAGAGCTGATCCATACATTCATCTTGTTGCACAGCATATATACCTAATAAGTGAATGATAAAATGACCTTATGAAACAAAATTTTCCCCAATCCCGATGCGGGAATCAAACCCAACCACACAACTCAACGCATTTGCTCAGGACTTCCTCTGCCACGACAAAACCGTGACGGTGATGAACAAGATAGAGCCTTAAAATCTATTGATTTGCTCGAGCAATGAGAATTCGGAGAGTGACTAATTATATTTTTGATAAAAAGATAGATAAGTATACAGAATAAAATTATCTTCGATGAATAATATAAAACTATTGCTAACTAGTTCTATCATAAATATAAAGATCAGTATGTGTCCCTTTTTTGTTTTGACGTTTGATTGGATAAAAATAACCATAGCTCGGTATTGGTGCCGATTCCCTTGTTCACAAACTAAATTAAATTTAAGTTTCAAGTCCTGTCAAATTAATCAGCGCCTGTCATTACTCCATACCAGTTTAGACGTGATTAGAAACTTGCCTACTAATTACGTCAATTTACGTCAAGCCCTGATTAATTTGACAGGACTAAACTAAAATTTATCTTCTGTCCTTTTCTTAATGAAATAGAAAGAAAAAGATGCACTGAACTTTAGTTTAGTTTGTGAACAAGGGAATCGGCACCATTATTTTATTAATATTATAAATAAACAAATTATAATACATCTGCTCTTAAGTGTTAACGTACCGATAAAAAAAATTGATAAGACACCCACTCAACTACTATTATTTCCACAATGTGTACAAACACGTGGTGTTTTTGCTTCTTTAAAGGCAGTCAGTTTCCTATAGATGTATCAAAAATACACTATTTTACGTTGAACGTAGTATTAAAAAAAAACTGCAAAAAGTACAATGTGTAGATAATAAATGATAACAAAGGAGATATTGAGCTTGTATTGTGATCGTGCGTGACTACATATGACGGCAGACTTTTGTAGGTACGTCACAGATAGACGATGTTCTGTCGGTCAAGTGAGCTGTTCATAGGTGCCACCATTTTTAGGCATAAATAGCCTTGGTGACTATTAAATTTATAGTAAGTTACTTAAGGCGACAATAACCGACTTTTAATGATTTTATACTGAAGATCACGTCTAAACGAGTAGTGTTAATGATTTGGAAAAAATATATGTTATAATAAGAGCATTCTTAATAACTTAATATATGAATATTTTAGATTATAAGTTTTTAAACTGTCATGGTCACTAATATTATTATTAACACAAACGAGATATCAAATATCCCGTTTGTGTTAATAATAATTTTAGATTATGTTTATATTACATAGTGAAATTAATTTGTAAAGTCTATATATGTCTAATGCGGATAAAAAACTGAGAATCACACAAAATCTATCTAGCGTATTTTTCTGAAACCTTCACCTTTTTAAAGACAATTTAATTATTGATCTTTTAGTATAGTATAATAAATTAATAATGCGTATTATTTGGGGCAGTGCTCCTGGATGGGCGAGTCCTATTATTTACTGGCTGGACTTACGTACGACGCGTTGCGTGAGCCCACTCAAGGTCACTGGCATATATCTGCGTCTTAACAAAACCGAGCGTTCAAATAATATGCAACCATGCATCAGATTTCATATTACACTATCCTTGTTATTAATAGTTCTTGTAGAATGTAGAAATAACTAATTATATACAATTGGAAACCTACATGCCTTTTATAGATGCATTTATGTACGGCACTAATTTTATTTATCTTGTCTCTATGCATCACATAGGGAAATCCGTAGCCAAGGTTACTACCTAGTAAGTAGGTACCTAGGTACATACATGCCTGTTCTGGCATCCAACCAATAGACAGTTTCACGCGGTAAATTAAATTTACCGATGTGCAAGTTTCATTTAGCCGTAGCTTAGCGAATAATTATGATTAGTTTTCCGATATAGCTTTGAAGGTTATACATGTTCAATTAATTGCAATTTACAGAGTTAGTCGCGATATGCAGCTACCACTAGTCAAAACTGTGCAAGGTGAGTTAAAGGGAGTTGTTTGCAGTGGTGTCGAGAATTACGTCGCGTTCAAGGGCATACCATATGCAAAGCCGCCACTTGGAGAATTAAGATTCAAGGTGAGTAACAAATAAAGACATACCTTCACACACGTTTTTTCTTCACTTCAAACGAAAGCATGCACATTAGTATTCATTTGGGGAATATGAGCATATTATCAAGATGGTATTCGCGTAGCAGTCGCAACTAATGAAAATTTTATTTAGGTTCACTCTACAAGTACATTAGACAGCAAATTATATTACCATATCAAGTAGTTGCTTATCTTGAGTGGATTATGTATAGCTTTGCCCGCGGCTCCAACCGTTTGGATGTCGGTTATCGCGTAAAAAAGTAGCCTATGTCCTTCTCCATATCCCAGGCTATATCTCTGCCAAATTTCATGACGGTCGGGTCAGCGGTTTAGGCGTGAAAACGTAACAGACAGACACACAGAGTTACTTTCATATTTATAATATTAGTATGGATAAAGTTTAATACATGGTAACAAATGTACCTAATACATTTTAGAATTAGAATTTTATTTATTTGTAAGAATGTAGTTTTACATAGTATGGTGTTAATTAATACATCGTTTTGTTAAGTTCTATACATTCTACCACAACATAATGGTTTACAAATATTCAAATGTCATTCTTAATCAATACATTTTAAGATTTGTGATTTACAATAAGTCCATCATGAATTAATATTATTACAATTAGATAATCTAGTTTTACACAGTTTATCAAACGAATAACGTTTTTTTTTTTTTTTAACGTGGTGCATAAATTCATATGCAATTTTTGTGACGGTTTAATATAAGAATGATTTTGAAGGATATTGCTAATCCATTGCTTCATAAGGTCGAAAAATTTGTCTGCACAACAATGTAAATAACGCAATGAATGTTGTTGAACTGTCAAAATGAAACTCATTGCTACTGTTAGTGTTACGCAATTTCCCCGCAGTACCCACCTACCCGACGGCAAGCTATGGGCAGCTCGCCGTCCGGTAAGGACCAGGGGGTCTACTCCCTAAGCACGAAGTCCGTCGTTTCGGGCTTCGTTTCGGGCGTTTCCTACTCCCTATCACCAACGGACGGACGATTCGTTCGGGGCCCGACGAAGAATGAATGAAAACACGATTTGACAACTGTCCCTACTCCCGATGCGTTTTTGCCCGTCCGAAAAGTTGCACTTGACGCTTGTTTTGACGGAACCTTATGTCAGTTGATACGACATCAAAATAGTTATCGTTCTGTCGACGAACGATTATAATTGTTTACACTATTTAGAGACAAAGTAAGGAATTCCAAAGTATGGCTGCTTTTTTATTGCTTGACGAAGCTATATAGGAAGAGCGGAGGCAACGTCGACAATATTTACGCCAAGAATTTAGGTTGGCGAGTATTCCCGACGTGACTGACTTATCTTAAAGCTATTTGGCAATTTTGCTATTCTGAATTTGACGTTTTTAAACTAAAATCGCGATTAAAAAGATGTAGAATAAAATCAATTAGTTGTCATGAACTAAACTTCACACCAACATCTCGACTACTTGTACAAAATCAGTACTGTTACTGTATATATTTTTTTCGTTTCTTTTGCTTATATCTCGAAAATGGTGCGTCCTATCGCAAAAATAATGAAAATTTCGACCCCCTTTTAGATAGCTCAAACCCCTAAAATTCAACATGTTAGTAATTTTTTTTTTTTTTCCACACCAAAAGTGAAAAATTCTATATAAAGCACGTTGAGGCTGCCCAGCTCTTGCGCGCCTCCGGCCAGAGTCCGTGTCCGTGAGTTTCTGCAGCGGTTGGGGCCATTTTACGAAATAAATAAGAAAGAAACTAAAATAAAATAATTTTAAAACTTCCCGGCTAGTATCGTTGAATTAATTTGAAAATTTCCGTCAAAATGTCAAAAAGGAAAAAGGCAAAGGTATCAACAGGATAATGCCGGTTTCTGGACAAAAATGTCAAAAATAATTCTAATCTTTATAATAAAAAGTATATTGTTAAAAATGTAGTCATTTTCTAAAGAAAAAATATTGATTTTTGTTTATTTAGCTTGAAAACCACAAAATAATTAAACCGGTAATCGACCGGTAAAATAGCACAACTCTATTGTCATCAATCGCCATGCGTCTTTCGTTCACGAATATTGTCTACGATTCCGTTGGAAACTGATGAATCCGAAATTACTAGGGAGTAGGGTTCAGTCCGACGTGTCGGACTACTCACGGACGGGCCCGTTACTTCGTTGACGGACTTAGGGAGTAGACCCCCAGGCCCGGGTCGACGGCGCGTTGTGTTCCACGCGCGCCTCAAAGAGATATCAGCACGTACTGACGGGGTCCAATAGGACCGGTGCCTGCCAGGGTTGCGGTTTGACCGAAAGGGGTACTAAATGCCAACAAAAATGCTACTAGGGATCTAGTCCACTGGTTATGTCGATAAAAATATACAACAAACTACCCGAGGTACTCAGAAGTGAGAAAAAGATTGCTATTTTTACAAATAAAAAAATAAAAAATATTACTCAATAAATGTTATTATAGCATAAATGAATATTTAATTGACAAATCCATAGAACAGACATAATAATATAAATTAATAATAAAGAGCTTTAGGGCTTTGAAGGTTGTGGCCCTAACATCAGCAACCATTTTGATTTTTTTCAAAATCGCGGTGCACAATAAATGTCATATATTTGGATACATAGCAAACATAAAACGTAATTTAACATAACATCATAAAGTGTCACGTTTCTGAGATATTCAAAGATAAAAATAACAGTTGTTAATTTGTTATAACCAATTTATTTATTTATTTTGTAATTAATTCATGTCGATTAAGTTATTTACTGTTAATCTGAACCAGACAGAGAAAGAAAACAAATATTATAATACTAATCATTTATTTTGTTCCATAAAATCTTTTTTAATACAATCGGAACATAAGAATATGAGATACATGTGTTGAATTACAATTATATTTTCAGCCAAATCACACACAAACAAATATCACAAAAACAAAACAGAATAACATTAAATAAGAACAACTCAACAAAATAATATCGAATCTATTGCAATTTACTGCATAGACCTTCTCAGTCGCCCTAGTCCTCATTCGGGGGGGGGGGGGGGGGGGGGTATACTTTTGTCTCTATCGCCCATAACTAAAATATTACCTACACATGATGCAATTATGTTTTCATAGTTCAATATGCTTACCTGAACGGGAAAAAACATAAAAACCTGTTTCTTCAAGGTTCAGTTTTCGACTTATATTTCGGTGAATAACTCCAAAACCTGACGCTTTAGGATATTATGTTTCATGAATTTTTTTTGTTGGTATAATTGTCCTCTATCTAAATATATAACTTTCGTTGTGCACCGCGATTTTGAAAAAAAAAAAACATTATCGCGGCCGACGTTAGGGCCACCCTCCATACAAACATCTTCAAACCCCTTTAGATTGAATTAATAATTACTAAAATGTTACCTTAATTTTTACTTAGAATAAGTTAGTTTGCATGTATAAATAAGTCCGGCTCTCCCTCCAAATTTTTCCTTTGCTGTGCGTGACAGGGACCACGATTGTTACAACAAATGTTTACTTACTTACCATGTCAAACGCTGATTAATTTGACAAGACTAAACTAAAATTTATCTTCTGTCCTTTTCTTAATGAAATAGAAATAAAAAGATGCAATGAACTTAAAAGTTGAGTTTTTAAACAAGGGAATCGGCACCACTGTCAAATAATGAGATGATTAGGCGAATCCCGCGCGGGATACAGGACGCGACTTACTTCACCGTTTTTAGAGCAGTGGTTCTGAAATGATTTACACTAGTAAAGCGCCTGTCTGGGTTCGAACCTACGACCTACAACTCGTAAGTCGCGGCCGTTGACTGGGCCACCGTGCACCTCAAATAATTTCAGGGGTCTTAAAAATACTAAATAGCCATGCAACTGCAACCAACTTGGATATAGCGGTTGATCACAGTTCTCGGGGTGCCCTAGCTTAGTTACTGTGACCAATTCGGCTCGCGCGTGGTTGGTCAAAGATAAAAAAGTGCGCATAATTAGAAGCGCAGAAAGGCTTTAGAGGAAAAGTTAAATAAGTACCTCCCATTTGTAACAGTTCCTGTCGATGGAACTTACATTATTAGCAAAGCAGTTTATGGTATGACCAAACTGCTTGACCAATTTGCTGCGTTAACGCGGCGTTGTCATGTTACTCAAAGTGCAGGTCTTGAAGCACATAATGAGCTTGAAAGTGGCATATGGTTCGAAAGCCAAATCCAGAACTAATTAGAATGAGTGTCATTCTGAATTTCGACAGTTAATTATTTATTTTCATTTCGAAAAACAATAGTTCGACTACCTACTCATTGCTTCGACAGAACATAAATATTCGACAAGCATTAGTCCAACAGAACGTACTTCGACAACACAAACCTTCGAAGAACACTACTTCGACAGAAGCCTTTTTCGATATGCACTTGTTCGGCGGATCTGTTCTGTCGAAGCAATGAGTTGTCGAACTATTGTTTTTCGAAATTAAGACCGTGTCGAAATAATTAACTGTCGACATTCAGAATGACACTCAATTAGAATATCATCACCCTGCCTACTCGCTCATATTGAGATTACATCCTCTCTTTACTTACTTACCGATGTATACTTTTTCGTTCCAGGCACCAGAGCCCCCCGAACCATGGCAGGGTGTTCGCGACGCGTCGCAGCACGGCCCCGTCTGCCCGCAGTACAACGAACGTATGAACCGCATAGAACCCGGCAGCGAAGACTGTCTTTACCTTAACGTATACACCAAAACACTCACACCAACAAAACCTCGCCCTGTCATGGTCTGGATTCATGGCGGCGGCTTCTACACAGGATCAGGCGACTCAGACTTCTATGGACCAGAATTTTTCATGGAACACGACGTCGTATTAGTGACAATCAACTACAGACTAGAAGTATTAGGCTTTCTGTGTTTAGACACCGAAGAATGTCCCGGTAATGCTGGCATGAAAGATCAAGTTCTCGCTCTAAAATGGGTGCAGCAAAATATCGCAACTTTCGGAGGCGATCCTAACAATGTGACTATCTTTGGCTGCAGCGCAGGATCTGCTTCAGTGTCCTGTCACTTAGTGTCCAAGATGAGTGCGGGATTATTTAATAAAGCTATATGTCAAAGTGGTGTCTGCCTTAATGAGTGGAGTTATAATATCTATGCACGTCAAAGGTCTTTTCAACTAGGAAAATTGCTTGGAAAAGAAACGGAAAATCCAGCAGAACTCTTAGAGTTCTTAAAAAGCGTGCCAGCGTCATCCCTAGTTGGCATACAGTTACCAATATTAGAATTAAAATACAATGACTTAATGGACAGTATTCTATTTGGTCCAGTCGTCGAAAAAGTCGGTCCTGAGGCAAACAAATTCCTATCAGAATCACCATTAGAATTAGTGAAAAATGGGCATATGGCTAAAGTGCCTTTAATATTAGGATACACCTCGGGCGACGGTATAGAAATAGCAAGAAAACTGCCACTTTTAGCTCCCTTTTTGTCCACCCCGGGTGCTGTTGTTCCGAGAGAATTGAAACTAAAATGGGACCCAGAAAGAATACAGAAAGCCGACGGAAGGATACGAAAGCAATATTTTAACGATCAACAGATATCAATGGAACTGATACAAGAATATTCGGATTTAGAAACGGACAGAGTATTTTTGTACAACATCCTTAGATATGCACGTTACCACGCCCAGTATGTTTCAGAACCAGTTTACTTTTACGAGTTTGCTGCAGAAACTGAAAGAAATTTCACAAAAAAGTCTTATAATATGGATCCCTTGAAAGGTGTATGCCACTCTGATGATTTGCCGTATCTGTTCAACATCACATGCTTAGATGTACCATTGACGGATGAATCTAGAGATATTATAAAACAATTCGTGCGACTTTGGACTAATTTTGCTACAACCGGGTAAGCAAAACATAATTATTATGTTTCTATAATTACCCCAAAAAACAACATAGATTAAAACACACATTTTGCATAATAGATTATCTTCACATCACTCTAATTTGAAGCCATATTACTAATTGAACCATTTGTCTTTTCCAGGAAACCTATGTCAAGTGGAACTGCAGAATGGAAACCATTCAACGAATCTGAACGAAATTATTTTATCATTGGAAAAGAACTTGAATGCAAGCAGGACCCTAAGAAAGATAATATGACTTTCTGGGAAGATATTTATGAAGAGTCAAAATTAAACATAAATAAGAAATAATACCTGGCGGCTACTTAATATTTCTAAAATTAGAGTGACCAATGCTTTAAAATGGAAGATCTGTCTTTTGTACAAATTACACTTATTAATTCAAAAGGTTATAGGTAAATAAAGAGCAGTATTAAAGAAATTAAACTTATAATGATTTTTCAAATTCCACATTTTCTTACAAATACACTGTCCGAGTATGGGTACTGCAATATCCACAGAGTCTTATAAAATGACAACAGATATATCTGACATCAGTATTAAATTTAAAAATATGCTATTAAACTAAAAATACATTCTTAATGGAAGTCAGACCACTGTATGTTACTGCAGAATTTATTACAATATTAAGAAAATAACACGATCGAACTAACATCAAACACATTCACATCCTTACATTACCATTGTATATTAGTATCCTGACAAAAAATTATACATTAAATATTGTACTAAGGGTCCAGACAAATTTTTAAAGACGTGAACATTTTTTTGTATGATTTGAAGAGGTAGACCTAGCATGCACAGGAGACTTTTGTATGATCATAGCTTCATTTAACCAATAATTTGGAAATGAGACTGATGGGAACATTACAGTATTACTAACTCCAAATAGTCAGTCTGGACAGAAACTATGACATCTGTGTAGTATATGCTGGAGTCCCCAGTGCGCGGTGACGCCGTTAGCACACCGACGCAGTAGGCTACGAAAACTTTGCAAGCTAACCAAATGTATGTAAAAGTATTGCTTTGATATTGTAGCGTCAAGCGTCGGTGTTCTAACAGCGTAAGGATAAAAATTAATGGTATGCGATGTCAGTGTCGACGCACCTCGAGGACAGTACGGCGTCCGCGTACCATCCGTGATTGTTCGCGTCACGGTCAGTAGCGTCCGGAGCGGGAGTTGCGCGGAGGGTCGCGACGTCGGTTCTCACCACCGCCACCACCACCGCCGCCGCCACCGCCGCCACCACCGCCGCCACCACCTCCGCCGCCGCCGCCGCCAGCGCCGCCGCCGCCACCACCACCACGAGAGCGGGAGCGGCGGCGACGGTCGCGGGATCTGCTTCGCGAACGACGCGAGCCCTTGCGACGCGAGTACAAGTATCTGGAACATAATGATAAGACATTAGCCTAGAATAGACAGCGAGACTTAACGTGAGGGATTGGTTGTAATTTTTTTATTGATAAGGAAAAATAATAGATGGGAGGTTCTTGCCCTGCAATGGAGTACAACAGACTTCAGTAGTATTTTAGGACTATAGAAAATAAGCTATTATGTATATTTTTAACAGATTAAAATGTTAATTAAAAGAACAATAGAGCAGTTTTTAATTAAACATCAAATCATAACATAATGCCATCAGAAATAACATTGAATAACAAAACTAGGTCAGTAATCAAGTATCACTAAATCAAATATTTAGTCACTACTATTAGAAATACAATCTGCAATAATTGCACAGTTTATCAAGGCTTAGTGCAATTTGTTATCTAATGGTCATATTACTCAAAGCTACGACAGGTCATATTGGAAGTATTTGTTATTAATTTATTTCCATTAGTAAACTGACAAACTTCCAAAAGTAAGATAAACTATTGAGTATGTCAGATTTTCACTTGAACATAGAACATACATAGATTCCAATAGCTTCCACCATTATTATTACAGTTGTGATGTCAATATGATTAAACAACTTGAATTCAGAATCAGACCTTATTAAGCGTACTTAATAAGGTCTGATTCTGAATTCAAGTTGAGAATTGTTGTTTGTACCCGTAGGTACAGGGAATGCAATCCGGATTATCCATAATCTGAAAAATCCAGATATACATTCATTTTTATAATTTGAAGAATGGATTTGAATTCTAGGTACAGTTTGATTTTAAAATGGCATCAAATTCAATAAAGATCTGAAAATGTTCAAGCAACAATTTGTAGCTCTAAATCATGAACATTAGGTTCAACACACAACATGAATTCAATAAAACTTCAGTTCTCACCTCCTTAATTCTCTAGAAATAGGCTTCAAGTGCATGAAGTTGCAAAAGCCACTGCGAGTGCACTCTCCCATCTCATACTGTCGGCAGCAGGCTTCGCGGAAGTCCGTCACAGGGGACAGTTCAGCGTACACCGGACGACCACCGAACCAACGGTTGTTCAGGTCATTCACTGCTTTCTCAGCATCCTCCTCGCGACGGAACTGAAATTGGTAAAGGAGAAGTGAAGTGATGGAATTTAATTAATGTGAAATATTTTTGTGAGCGAGTTTATGTGGGCTATCACCACCTTTACTCAATTCTCTCTGCATTAAGGCATATCATAGAGATTGTTAAAATAAAACCTTACTACAATATTTAAAAAATATAACAGCTCCCTGTTAATGGGTCACATTACATTAAGATCTTTAGAATTAGAAAATGACCTGTTGTTCTACTTTCAGATTACTAGGTTGCTTTCATCCAGAATTAATAAATTTATTTCAACAATCATATAATGAATTGGTGCATTCCGTTTTTTCAATTTATTGACAATTAATGACACCTTTAAGTACTTACCTTAATATAAACATTGCCAACTAGGTGGTCACCAAGGTTGTCGCAAACATTCATTTCCTCAATTTCACCATATTTGTCTTCACACTCAACAAACACATCTTCGAAGAAATTGTCATAATGCTCCTGCATTTCTTCATCAGACACATTGGCCACAACCACTGAAAGTAACCAATGCTACTATTTTAGAACAGTACTAAAATACTAGAAAAGCTGCTTAGGAAATTCTAAAGCTTGGTACAGATTGACAATGATTATGAAATATAGAAAAATGTACTTACAATGACTGCCATCAGCAGACTTGGCTGAATTCTGAGGATTTACATACAGATTTTGTAACAGCACAGTTTGTGAGAAAGTTGGTTTGTTGTGTATACGGGAACAGCGGTCTCCATGTCGACATGCCCCGATTTTAAAGTAGAAGGAACAATTGACTCTGGAAATAAATTATAATGACATAAACCATAAGTCCAATGAAAGTATTATGTCCAAGGGTGATCATGAATCAGTAGCAGGACACATTTTAGGTGCCAGTATTACAGTTTTGGTAGGCCAAATCTATATACTTCTGTATAGCTGCTACTTATTAGGGAATGATAGTGAAGCAACTGCATCCCACAGAAATATGAATGCAACCTATTCCCACAGGGATACAAAAAGATAACCTCTATTTCTTGTTAACACATTTTGTATTCGTAAGATCTAAAGAGTAATTAAAATGATAAGTACGAGCTTTCTAAACAAAATAAAGTAACTTACTTATCCTTTTCTGTTCCAAATATAGCAGCTAAATACTCTGCCATTCTGAAACACCGACCACCACGGTCGCTCTCTTCCTATCAGCCGAAGTAATTATACTCTTCTTGGTTTTAATACTTGGTAACAGGCATGTAATCTCTTAAGAGAAACACATATAGGAATTAGTTGAAAACTGCTTGAAAAATATTAAAATTAAAAAACCATCATCACAATCACGACGACCAAATCACCAAGCCACGAATGAATGAATTGGAATGAATGAAGATTTATTCTCTTCTTTAATCTATGAATTGTTGAATGAACTGTTGATTATGTCACTACCACACATTAGCAACCGTAGTTCTACTACCAGAGTCTGGCGCATGACGTTTACACGACCGTAACAAATATGTATTTTATCAGTAATACAACTCCTTACGATACATTATATTCTTTGTATAATCCTTAAAGTCATGATTTCATGTAATAGTAATTCAATAGGATTTAGAAAGTTCTATTGACGATTCGTATGATTATAATTCTATAAATAAATATTTTCCGCGAATCATATTAAGACATACAACCTGGTATTGACCTGAAAAATGCAAAAAACATAAGATAATTTGAATTTCGCGGGCTATCCCGACATTTTCGCGTTAAACAGCCACCCGATGTCACCCGATCTATAGTGTCAGGCTATTGTATGTGTTTACATATCGGTTTACATTGATTTTGTGTGTATCCTTCAAAATGATTTGTTACAAACATTATAACAATAGAGTAATGTCTAGCTAACGCTCTATGATCACAATTTGTTTGCTTTAATCATCTTCATTATGGCAGTTGGAAACGTTCCGTAATTCCGTTTCAATATTACGTATGTGCATCACAAATTCACGATTCGCGACCACTCACGAAGTCACGACACAATGACACACTCAACTCACTACACTTCATAAATGTATATCCGGCTTTATATTGCCAACGATTGAAACGAAATTAGAGCATAGAGTTGGAGGAGTTGGAGGATTAGAGAAATGCACTGGGAGAAATGACAAATAATTCTGTCAACAACTCGGTCACGTCACACACACACAGACATAGTTTGTCTTGTCAGTTGTCACTTCAAAATTAGTTTCAAGCTGGGTGCTTGTCAGTGCGGTAAATTTAAAATAGTTTTTAAAGTTGTGAATTAATAAATGTGTTCATAATGACTTCTAATTCCTCACTGGATAATTTCTGCGGTTCTACGTTTTGGGTTCGTAAACTTAGATGTAGTGAACAAATGTTGAATTGGTAACGAATGTTAAAGTTTTCAGTCAGTAGCTAACTTTTGTTTTAATACGTTTTTTTATATTCCTTCGTAATCTTGATTTTTTATTTAAATTACAACATTGTATTCTTCTGCTTTAATCCTACCAAACTACTTTGGTGAGAAGATGAAGGCTAAAAGCGTTGTGCAATTCGTTTTCAATGTGTTACAAAAAATGAAACAAAACGTTGAATAAGGTTTCGAACAAAAAACGCAAATGAATCATAAAAAAACTTAAGCTGGTGAAGTTGTGAATGCCCCAGTTAATTTACTAACAATTTCCCAAATATTATTGTGCAAGCTAAATTGCATAATATTAACTAATATTCTTATTTCATTCTAGGATAGCAACATAACATGGTATACAGACAATCCTGACTTCACACCATGTTTTCAAAAGACAGTTCTTGTATGGGCACCATGTGTATACTTATGGGTTGCAGCACTGATAGACATCTACCATATAGTTTGCAGCAAAGAGGGCAACATACCCTGGAACAAATTAAATATAAGCAAACTCTTCATAACATGTCTCTTAGTAATATTACAAATAGTGAACCTGATCCGAATTACATATGAATCATCTAGAGAAATCAATAAAATTTATGATGCAGATTTTTATGATCCTGTTGTGAAATTGTTAACTTTGGTAAGTATTTATTTTATTTTATTAATGTTTATTTTAGATAAACACTGTAAAAGTTAGAAACTATAAGGCTTTTGTACTCTTGTATGTCAGTAAAATTTATACTTTCTTAAATATTATAAATATTGTTCATCAGCCACTAAATATTTTAAGACATTTGTTCCCATATCCTTTTCACTGGGCTAATCTAAAAATCATACATTTTGTTAGAAAGATTTGTTCCAGTTAAAGTCTACAGACAAAAACAAAAGAGCAACAGTTAGTAACCATAATTCCTTAGATTAGGTACCTGTGTTTATTTTACCATACACAAACAGATAATAAATAATTTCCCACTACTAGCCACAGCTTAAACTGTTGTATTCTATTAACAGACATATTAAAATGACATCACTTTAATGACATTATGATAAAGTGGGCTTAAGTGGGTATTATTTAATTCAGGAAAAAATTTATAAAACCTGCAAATTGGATGTGAGCACTAAGGGTTCCATACATACACCAAAATGTGAGATAGATTACCATACTAACATGTATTCTGTAAAAAACCAGTCAAGAGCGATTCGGACTTCGAGGGTTTCGTACCATCAAAAATCATTTAAAAAAAACAACCATTACTTCTACTATTGGTCAAGAGATGGCGCTGACCTAAAACTGCACAATTAAAAAAGTATGCTATTTAGAGACATCATTTTAGTTTTCCTGTAATCTTTACATAAACTTCTATCATATAGAATAATTTCAGATTTTTCTGTATGTATACTTCGGAGATAAGGAGTGGGAACATTTTTTTTTTTTTCGTAAAAATATAAAATAAATTGGGAATGTGCAAATAGCGCTGTTTAATATGATATCCGACATGCCCTAGTAGCCCCACTTCGTATGTTTAAGAAACCCGTTCAGTGTATGTAACAAAAAAAAAACAATCTTAGGTGCAAAATAGTTGGACATATCACTACATATTATAAAACAAAGTCCTCCGCCGCGTCTGTCTGTCTGTCTGTCTGTTCGCGATAAACTCAAAAACGACTGCACCGATTTGCATGCTGTTTTCATCAATGGATAGCTTGGTTCTCGAGGAAGGTTTTAGTATATAATTTGTTAAGTTTTTGTATACATTTTTGTATAAATAAACGATATTTGTTGGAGGTGTCGGAAAAAAATAAGCCGTCTGGGAGCTCTCAACGAAAACGCTGTCTAAACCCTTTGAGATATAACAAAATAATGTATGGTGGAATTGTGTATCTTATAAAGGTCTTCAAAAAAGTCCGCGATGGCATATGTCTATCTCCTAAGGATAACATACTACGAGGGCGGCACTGAAAATATCGGGAATCAAGGAAGAGACACAACATTACTATTTAAAAATGTATTTATTGCTTTTCGAAGTATTCTCCGCGAAATTTGACACATTTTTCCATACGATGGAACCAATCATTGAAGCAACCATTCCATTCGGAAGTTGGGGTCTCCAAAATGGCCGTTTTGTAGGCGTCCACAGCTTCTTCAGGTGATGAAAATCTCTGTCCACGCAATTTATTCTTTATTTTAGGGAAAGTATAGAAATCATTAGGGCTTAGGTAGGGGCTGTACGGCGGATGGTCTAATAATTCTATGTTTTCTTGCTCTAAAAACTCTTTTGTTCTGTGCGCGGTGTGAGAACTCGCATTGTCGTGATGGAGGATGATGCGGCAGTTGCAGTTCTCTTTACGGAATTCAGAAACGACCTGTGGCAAACAAATGCTAGCATACCATTCTGCATTAACCGTTCTTTGTCCCTCAAGAGGAATAGTCGTAACATGGCCGGTTTTGGAGACAAACGTGGCCACCATGTTTTTTGCAACACTCCGTGAACGATCAATTTTTGTTGGCTTTAACTCATTTTCGAACACCCAAACTCGTGACTGGTTTTTTGTTTCGGGTTCGTACGCATATATCCAGGATTCGTCACCTGATACGATGTTGTATACAGCATTTGAGGATCCTGCGTGGAATCTTTCGAGAGTTCTGACGCACCAAGTAACGCGAGCCGCTTTTTGCTCTTCACAGAGCCAATGCGGTATCCATCGGGAAAACAACTTTTTTACACCTAATTGTTCATATAAGATTATTTGTATTTGACTCATGCCAATGTCTAAAGTTGCCTGAATTTCGCGGTATGTCACATGTCGATCTACCTCAATCAGCTTACGCACAGCATCAACGTTTTCTTGGGTGACTGCAGTTTTTGGACGACCTTGACGGGGATCATCACTGAGCTTGACACGTCCACGTTGAAATTCAGCAAACCGGCGATAAATTGTGGTTTTGGATGGGGCTTCATCACCAAATGCAGAAATCATCCGGTCAACACACTGTTTTTGTGTTAAACCACTTCGAAAGTCATAATAAATCATCGCTCTTGAATTTTCTCGAGTCAATTCCATTTTCTCAACGACTAAACAAGTTTGACAAAACCTTGTGACAAGACCGAGAATCTTTTTTTAAATAAATAAATGGTATTCGATTTTTAAAACCAAGGAGTTTTCAATTAAAAAGATTTTAATATGACAGGAACAGTGGAAATATTCCATTCCCGATACTTTTAGTGCAGCCCTCGTATATCCGTTTTATTGTCGTTTTGTAGGTATTTGTTTGCCGAATTTTACTCTTGGAAATACGATTACGATAACAATACGCTATAATATCAGTAGCTATTAGCCAAATTATGTTCGTAGATAAATAAGCTAGCTACTTACGTGTATTTCAAACAGTATACAAGAATATTTATCATAAAAACATTACTAAACACGGCGGCCTTATGATCAAAATTTGTGCATTCCAAAACTTTCGTTACTTTTTCACTGACATATTTATCACTTTTCGATAAAATAACACTCAACGTCATAACGAAATCTACACTTACTTCTCAGTAATTCTGTATAAGATTCTTCTATGATTAAACCGTTTTCTCATTGAATCCATTACTTTACGCACGTATATCCTTGATGAATGTTTACATCGCGCCACACCGCCACACGACCACAGAGTACAGACGTATTTTGTTTTTTGGTTTTTTCGTTCGTTTAGTGGTGTTCCCGCTAAAATGTATTAGTACCGGTCAAGTATTAGTCGATTAATCGAATTCTACAGCCAGATCGTGTTGCAAGTACAAAATAAATGTCAAATATTTCGTCCAATTGCGAACGTGACCCTGAGAAAAGTTATGCACCAATGGTGTTCATTATATTTCGAGTGTTTTCTCAGCACAAACGGTATATCGCTATCGCGCGACATTTCCGAGGATTTCGTTTTGTTTTCAAATTGTTGGTACTTACGTGAATTATTTTAAAATTATTATTTGTGTCGCATTTTTATTTCGTGTTGTAATTTGGTACAATTGATTGCTTTAAGAATTTGAGTGAAATTTCGTATTTTGATTTTGTGTTTGTTATATTTAGGTAAAGACTCATTATACGTTCAGATCATAAGTACTTTTATTATATTAAATCATTTGTTTCAGTTTCTATTCACATAGTGAATCACATTAAAATTAATATACGTTAGAAATTTGAGATATAGCCTGGGATATGGAGAAGGATATAGGGTACTTTTTTATGCGATAACCGACATCCACGCGGGCGAAGCCGCGGGCAAAAGCTAGTTATAATATAAAACTATTCATGTTTAAAATAAATGCGGATACAACGAGAGTAACTCAATAATTGTTATTTTTTATTTTTGAAAAAAAACTTGTTTTTTTTTCCCTTCTATTCACGATTATTTAAAAAAAAACCACTATGCTAATTGATATAACAGTCCTTTTTAAGACCTCATCTATAACAATTTGCAAAATCATATATTTGAGACGAAATAATGCATTTCTATGGTATCTATGGAGTTTTCTCGAGTTTTAAAAGTAACTTAAAATAACGTAAAATTATGGTTCCTTCTCAGAAGTTTTAGTTCTTCGCTGGATCTATAGGATGAAGGGATAAAATATAGATGACCGCAATTTAAGCAAAATTCCACAGTGTGCGGCCCACTAGCGCCACTCCTTTAAAACATATTATCTCGTGACTGAGAAGGAATTATGAAAAACGGCTCAATCAACTAAATCGCTAAGTGTGTCTAGCATTTTCTAATACCTTTTTAAAGTTTCATATTGAGATACGAAGCAACAAAATTCGATCTAAATAAAAACGGGCACATTCCTCTATATCGTATTTTGTTGCTTCGTGTCTCAATATGAAACTTCATAAAAGGTATTAGAAAATTAGCAGTGACCGATTAACCCTTAATCAATTTAAGCAATTGCCTAGGGCATCACGTTTGGGGGGGCACCAGAAGAAGCACAAACTCACGCACAATTGTATAAAATAATACATGATGATAAAATTGAATCAGCTTTCCCTAATGCGGAAACAGCCCTGCGTATATTTTTATCGCTTATGATTACAAATTGCTCAACGGAACGTTCTTTTTCAAAATTAAAAATATAAAAAAATGAAAAAAGGACAAAGATGATATAAGAAAGGCTCGATAATTTATCGATATTTATACATAGAGATATGTTAAAAACGTTAGACGTTAATACTATCTTGCGTGAATTCAATGCCCGAAAAAGCCGCAAGGCGCATTTCAATAAATAAATAAATTATGCTTTGGTTTTTATTGTTGTCGCACCTACTCCACTTCTAAAATACGTTACATCTCATCATCTTATTTTACAAAAAAACTAATGTTTTTAGGCGGTAAAGGTTAAAAGACCGATTCTAGTTGACATACGAATAGGGGGGCCCACAGGCGTGGATTGCTTAAGGCATCAAGTAGTCTTAATCCGTCACTGAAAATTAGTAATAGGCACACTTACCGATATACTAGTTGATTGAGCCGTTTTTCATAATTCCTTCTCAGTCACGAGATAGGTAAATTATGTTTTTAAAGGAGTGGTACTATTGGACCGGTGACACGCTTAAACCATTTACAGGCACTTTTGAATTGTCAAGGTACAAGGTACTGCAATTCTTTTTGCTGACCTCATCGTAGTTACGCATTAATGACTAATCCTTATCAAAATCAATGTTTAGGAGGAAAATTGTCTCTACCTATATTTTAAATACCTACTACCTTATAAGTATGTAAGTACCTAGTAGGTATAATTTTCCTTCGTTATCTTATCAAAAAGAAGTAAATTTTATACTAGGTAGGTACTTAAGTAGTCATTTAATTGTACCTACTTGAAAATTTCCTATTTATTAATGAATTAAACTTTATGCCAAGTAAAACAAAGGCAAGCTAGGCAGACTTACCTATCTCCTTCCTCAAACATGCTTTATTTAACTAGCAGTAGTAACAAAAAAAAAAAAGACTGACTTAAAACAACACCAAAGTTAAAAAAAAATACTTTAATTTCGGAATTAATGGAAGCCTGACTTCCGAAATTAAAGTAATTTTCTCACTTTGAAGTGTTCTTTTTTTGGGAGTTTTTTTTTTTTTTTTTACTTTTTATTTGAGTGGTACATACCTACCCCACACAAATTGGTATACCACTAGTTGCTATATAAATAACAGTGACAAAATAATTAAACAAGAGTAAGAGTACGTAGACAGTAATCACTACCATAATAATTATGTTCGGAAAGATTCAGAATTAATAAACCCAGTGGTGCGGGCGGACTAAGCTTTTCGGTTGCCCGGGACGGCTAACTAAATAGGGGCCCCCCGCCAGGTATGCAGAAAACTGAAAACTAGATGAACGTAGAATTTAAGAACGAGCGCAGCGAGCTCGAAAGTTTAGCACACTACCTTGAAAAGGTTAAGTATTCTTTTGATCATTCATACAGAAATACGGAACTACACTCTACATTTATATTTAGCACTAGCTGCTGCCCGCGGATTCGCCCGTGTGGCTTTTTCTAAAATAAAAGAAGCCTAAATAACTCTTTATAACATTATCTATCTGCCAGTGAAAGTCCCGGCAAAATCGGTCCAGCCATTTCGGAGATTAGCCGGAACATTCAGACAGACAGACAATAATATTGTTTCTTTTTTACATAATACCTTTTATACTTTCATTTAGTAAAAAGCTGTTATTTAGATATTACAAACAGACACTTCAATTTTATTTATGTGTATAGATACCTACAACAAAGACTACCTTTTACTTACTGAACATATTTTGGCCTTGTTTGAGATTTGAGTAAAAAGTATTTCTAAAGAATTGGGCCCCTTAGTCGGCTAGTGGATAAACCCTAGCTACCAGAACTAAGCGTCAGACCATTTTTATAAGCGAAATAATGTAGGTAGAAGTTGCGGTATTATTGCATAATAGGTATCTATCTACTAATCTACTACCTACTACAATTAGGTTTGTACTTGATAGATACGGATATGTCATCACCATAACTAAACTTCGACGATAAGGAGACGGAAATAGAAACATGAAAATTAAAACAAAAATAGGTTGGTACCTATCTAACTGTATGCAGTATGCATGATGTATGTATGTAGTATGTTTTATGCAGTTCAATCGTCATGACTTGTTCCAATAAATTACCAGACGACTGAAGTGACGTTCAATTGGCAATTATTACCTAGAAAACTACATTGCATAATAGATCGTATTATCTCATAAAATACGTCATAAATTTCCTTTTCTATTAATTGTATCTATGTTTTTCCTTAAACATTGGTCTCATTTACAGATGTTGTCAGTAACATTATTATGTTACAACCGAAAATATGGCATCAAGACCTCAGGAGTGCTGTTCTTATTCTGGTTGTTCCTCTTACTGGCTGGTCTACCGCAGCTCAGGTCTGAGATCGTGCACTACAGTTCAAACACTGACGCGTATGCCCGATATAGATTTGGCAGTTATATCTTGTACTATACGCTGACAGTAATTATGTTCATATTGAATTGTTTTGCTGATATGCCGCCTAAAGACACACCTTATATTTATAAAGAGGTAAAACGTATTCTATATTCTTCAAATTATAGTAATCCTTCATCGTTCAGTCTCTAATATAATATACTTACCAACAGATTCAGTCCCCAGAGAACAACGCAGGCTTTCCAAGTCGGCTGACATTCAGCTGGTTCGACCCGCTCGCTCTGACAGGCTTTCGGAGAAGTCTCACTGAAGAAGACTTACGGCCGTTACACCCACAATTGAGCAGCAAGGAGGTTGTTCCTAGATTTGAAAAATTCTGGCAGCGAGCTTTCAGAAAAAGAGAAGAGTAAGTATTGGTTTACTTACAATATGTGGGGATGGGGACGAAAATAAATTAAAACACTAATTTAAACACAAATTACTAGTGCATTTTGAAACCATCAAATAGGTAGGTACAGACGCCAGCACATCAAGCTACTACAATCTGTCAAATTTCTTTAATAGATTTTCAACTTTATCACTACAGTATAAGGTTCAAGGTTGATTGCGAAAATTTGACAGTTTCGGGTAGCTTGACCTGCTGGCGTCTGTACATAAACCCAATCATGGAAAAAAAAAAGGGACAAACTATCTAAATAGTAGTGATGGGTTTTGCCACCTGGCACATAACTTTCCAACCACGTTCTCGTGCCTTTTTAGACACGTTTAATGGCACATGAACAAATACTCAGACAACCACATGAAGCGGCTATGCATCATACGGCATTGCGTGGCATGGCGAAACTATATGAGTTCCTTGTTTACTACGGAAACCTAAAAACAGCGTACTTATTTCATAATATTAAAACACATAGTGTTTGTGTATAATCATAATAATATTATGAAATACCAGAGTTCCTTCAATTTACTTTGGGTTTCTTTTAACAAGTTATTTATTTGAAGATTAACATGCCCTACGCGGTTTGCTGTTGGGAATTACCTTTATCTATTACGTAATATCTCAGTCTGTAGGAGATCACAAAAAGATAATTTTGTGTAGGTATATTAATTAATCAGGTAGGCCTCAATAAACAAAAACTTATATTATAATTAAGATAAAAAAATATTTTGAAATTAAAATTCCTAGTAACTGTTTTATATTTTAATCATCAATGATGTGATGACTATTATTTTTCAATAGGGAAAAAGATTTTATATGCTGTGCAAGTCATTGTGAATTTGCGAAGTAAATATACATAGTTAGATAAGAATACCGTGTGCATCAGCCCATGTAAGTAATGATAAAGTCGAAAGATACCGAGATTTATTTTTCGATACCAGCTGGCATTGCTGGGTAATGTTAGTTTTTTAACCCGTTGACGGGTTAAAAAACTAACATTTGGGTGGTCAAATTATCAAATAACTTCTCCCGCTCTGGTCAAGCGGGACTGACTAAAACCCACCCGTGTTCCTTCAGTTACCTGTGTGCCAGGGCCACGGTATCCCTTTCGGACAAACCCGCAACCCTGGCAGAAACTAACATTACCTGGGGTCGGCTCTCCTAGCGCCTTTCCGAATAGGCAGTAGCTCTGAATCTATCTACAACTATGTTAAAATATAATTTGAGGCAACGCAGTTGATTTACAATACGTAATAATGAAAGTAACACGACTTGTGACCTCGCTTTCGTTTTCAATTCTTGGTTTTTTTGCACTGGTAGGCACCGCACTGAGCTCTGAGAGTAGGTTATTCAATTATTTTAGCTACATTACATCTATCTGCTTTTCAATGTCATATTAATTATTCAAGGGCGTCGCCAGCCTATGGCCCAGGGGGGGGGGGGGGCAAGTTGATATGGAGAATGAGAAAAGTATGAATTGTAGATAAAGTCGAGAGCAGCAGATGTACTAGACGGGCGTGATCGCTGGACGCAAAGATCAGGACGGTTGTAAGGCTATCCCAGTCTAATAGGCGCTGGCGTCCTGCACCAATAGTTCAGGATATCTTCAATAGTCACTGCGAGGCATTGCTCTTGAAGTAACACGGGTTTTTGACGGGGTAATAACAAGACCATATTACTGATAAGTCATCATAAGTATTCAGGAAGCCATTTCAGGACTTCTCAGGACTACTATATTACTATTTAGTTGGACCTAGTTTCTATGGAATTGGTGAATTCATTCGAGTTTCGACGTACGGGAATGATCGATCAAGCAAGTCAAGTCAAAGACTTAGGACTTTGGTTGCTTGCTTTACATTTGGCAACTTTTTTAGAATCTCTAGGGGGGCAGCTGCCCCCCCCCCCCTTGGCGACGCCCTTGTAATTATTGTCAGGAATAAATTAATTAATACATTCGTCAGGAAAGTTTTGATTATGAATCTGGATGGCTATACAAGTAGGGGAAGACCAAAGAAACGATGGATGGACTGTGTGAAAAATGATATGGGTAGAAAAAGAGATGTTGCGTCGACCCCAAATATAGTTTTTTTTTTTTTTTTTTTAACTTTGGCATCTCGCAGGTCAGCCTAGGAGTTTGCGTCTGCTTAACCCGCCTTTCCTGTGGGTGCCTCAATAAATGAAGGCCTCCAACCAGGGCAAAAAAACTTACAAACTAAGCGACTACGCGCTAAGGGCACCCCCTGTGGGGTACGGACCTCGGCTTAGGGCGTCGTTGGGCGAGGACAGCAAGGGACAGGTTGGATCGGATTATTACTCAACTCACTGAACAAAACAAATACTTGTTATAAAACAACGAGAATGAGATATTGACACTAAAATACTCGAGTAATTTGTATTAATTACTCTGATAGTTTCTTGTTTATGTCCGCGGTCACGGAATGATCGCTTTGTATGCTGTTTGTATCTGAGCAGGATACATTTGTTATTTATTTATTTAACAATTTATGTACACAACGTATGTGTATGTTCCGGACGTAAAGAATAGCACCATCCCATTTCCTCCCGTGGGTGTCGTAAGAGGCGACTAAGGGACTTACTAGAGAATGGGCAGCAGCGTTCTCTATGCATTTTTAACACCATACTGTGATCGCCAACCAGCCTGCCAAGCGTGGCGATTATGGCAAACCCTCCCTATTGGGGGAGGCCTGTGTCCAGCAGTGGACGTCTTTCGGCTGAAATGATGAAGATGATGTACACACATATAAACAGACAAGAAGAAAGGAACAGAAAAATACGTACAAAGGTGATACTTATTTCTAATGAAATCTCTTCCAGCATAACTGCGATAGGAAAGTAGATACATAGATGTAGACGACCCTACCTACCTATTATATCAATTAAGAATACTACCTACCCCATCCTTCCCGTATAAAAACGGCATGCTACTTATTATACGTAGCACATTCAATTGTAGTGTGTGTTCGCAGAAATATGAAGCAATGCTCTATTTCTATGTATTATCCAACATTGAAAGCCTGATCACGAGTGTGTTACAAAGTCAAAATGGCAAAAAGACCTGCGCTTTGTAAAAGGGAGTTATAGCTATAGCGTAACTGGCAAAATGTGGGAGTATTTTCTATAGGTAGGTACACCTCTGGTTATCTCTTCGAGGATAAAAGCATGATGTTAGGTTATCCAGTCCAAATTACGGCAACATGTACGGAAATCCTATACGAGTATAATGCGAGATCAGCTTATATATGGATATTTGTATAGATCGATATAAAACAGTGTGTAGAACATGGTACAATGTGAATTGGTTGCTACCATGGGTAGCATACGTAATGGCCACATAAAAAAATAAAGCTATAAGCAATTGATTGACTTTAATATTTGTCCCTTAGTTCCAGCAATGCGAATGCTCCAACCATTGACTCTGCCCCAGCGAGTGAGAAGCATGCAAAGAAACCTATTTCCATACTGCCAGTGGTGTGCCTAGCTTTCGGAGGACAGTTCTTGTTTGCTGTGTTCCTCAAGGTGATCCATGATGTACTTATTTTCGCGTCACCTCAATTACTTAGGTTAGTAGTGCCTTGACATATTATGTGCGTCGAAATTACTTAACTTTCGGGTAAATTTTATTATTAAGTACCGTCAGTTTCATCTATAACATAGGTGTTTGGACATCGCGCTGTCGCGGCGTTAGCGTTGCGTTTGCACAACGTATACGTTCGACGGGCGCGAATAATAAATAATATAGATATACGCTCAGAGCGAAGACTTTAGATACTTTTGAAACTTTTTGTAACGATAACAAGCAAGCAATGCAAGGTACAGTCAAGAACAAAATATAGTAAACTAGCTTTTGCCCGCGGCTCCGCCCGCGTGGATGTCGGTTATCGCGTAAAAAAGTAGCCTATGTCCTTCTCCATATCCTAGGCTATATCTCTGCCAAATTTCATGACGATCGGTTCAGCGGTTTAGGCGTGAAAACGTAACATACAGACAGACAGACAAAGTTACTTTCACATTTATAATATTAGTATGGATACCTTGTTTTATTTGAGATTTGCTTTATTTAGAATTGTTGAAAAGTTACTTAATAACGTTTACCAAGAGTGTTGTAATTGAAGCGATAATAAACCGCAAAATAAGCAAAGATAATTATAATTTGCAAATTTATTTGTTTCAACATATTTTTTTATTGCAGCTTACTGATTGGATTTATTGAAAGCGGCGATCAGCCTGTGTGGAAGGGCTATATGTATGCCGTCGGTTTGTTTGCATGTTTTAATGTACAGAGCATGCTCCTGGGACAGTATTTCCTCAAAGTAGCAGTTGTCAGCATACAAATAAAAAATTCACTTTGTAGTGTTGTATACAGGAAAGCTCTTACATTGTCTAATGCTGCACGGAAAGAGTCCACCGTTGGAGAAATAATTAACTTAATGTCCACTGATGTAGACAGGTAAATATTTGTATTGAAATACATTTTTTTTCCTGTTAGATCATAATCTGTTTTGCCTTTTCCCAACTTTGTTGGGGTCGGCTTTCAGTCTTACCGGAGGCAGCTGAATACCAGTATTTTACATGGAGCGACTGCCTATCTGACCTCTACAACCCAGTTACTGATTATACGATACCCTTTGGTAAGACTGTTTGTCAGACTTTCAGGCTTCAGGCGACCCGTAACGACTGTCAAAGATCCACGAATGCCAGCCAAACCACCAACTGCTTAACGTGCTTTCCGAGGCACGGCCCCTCCGTGCCTCGGAAAGCACGTTAAGCAGTCTTTGTATGTAAAAATATCACCCATCCTCTGACCAACCGCGGCAAGTGTAGCTTTATATGATCGATCGAACCCAGCGGCTGTTATTTCTTAACCACAAGCTGCCCCTAATTTTTTTTCCTGTTATATAATTAAGATAAATGTATACCTAATGAGATTTTCCGGCATCACTTGAAATTTTATGAGATACCTCAGTGCATAAAAACTGCAATAGGATGAGTATTTATTGACACTATAAACCAATCCCGAAAGTGCCGAAGACTTAAAATCTTTTTGTCTGGAATGATTGATTGCGATGTGTGCCAATAAAATTCATTCTGTAGTGACTATTCCGCGAATACTGCACGCCCGGTAACGGCACGACGCACGATTTTGTTAATTATCTAATCGGAATAAGGTATACATTTCCATGTTCGGAGAATGTATGAATGACCTCGGAGTATCGAGGAGCATAGTGATGGATTAAATACATTACAAATCTGCCGTGCTGACCTACCGTGGCGATCTAACCCCAATTTCAATTACCAATAAACCATTGTGTAATTTTTCAGGTTCAGTAATTTGACCTTCGTAAACTTGCTATGGTCTGCTCCCCTACAAATAGCTCTGGCTCTGTATTTCTTATGGGGAGTGCTAGGGCCCTCCGTCATGGCTGGCTTAGCCATCATCGTCGTACTTATGCCCATCAACGGTGTGTTAGCGGGCTATCAAGAGAAGCTGCAATCTAGGTTGATGCGCCAGAAAGATCAAAGAATCAAGCTTATGAGCGAAGTACTTAATGGAATTAAGGTACGACCCTGAAGAAAGCCTTGATATCCGGGGTTAGTCCAGCGTAAGCGTTCGCCTGACGTAAACGCAATGCAGTCGCTGGTTAAACGCGACGTTAACGCCACGTCAATTCATCGTAGTTTCTATAACATCACGTCTACGCGAGCGATACCGCAGGCGCCACGTAAGCGCTAACTCAGCGACAGCTGCTGTCAGCGTTTACGCGACGTGAACGCCTACGCTTGACATAATCTCCATACAAAGATAAGCTAAATTAAATAACTTCTGCATTTCTTTTATTGTTATAACCTTTTTTTTTAGGTCCTCAAAATGTATGCATGGGAAGGAAGCTTCCAGGATCATATTTTAAAAATAAGGAACAAGGAGTTGGGTGTTCTCAAAAATCAGGCTTTCTTAAATTCAGGAATGATATTCATATGGATTTGCACGCCTTTCTTAGTAAGTATTAGATGACTGTTGGGGTAATCTGTTCCTGAAATGCTATCAATTAAATAATTTACCTATTGAATATTGTCGATTAGGTATCCTTGATGTCATTCACATGCTTCGTGCTGGTAAATGACACGGAAGTACTGGATTCTAAGCGAGCATTCGTGGCATTGTCCCTTTTCAACATACTTCGATTCCCAATGTCCATGCTGCCTAATGTAATATCGGATGTTATACAGGTTGGTTCATTTTTGTTTTATCACGATTTGATATCGATGCCCGTCATGTCGGTGGAGTTTCACTAATTAATTTGATTAAAAATATCTATACAGGGTTGTATAGATATTTTTAGGGTTCCGTACTTCAAAAGGAAAAACAGAATTCTTATAGGACCACTCGTGTGTCTGTCTGTCTGTCCGGATGTTTAACGTAAATAAATGAATTTCGAATAAGTCACTTTTGGGGGGCAAATTAGAAAATTTCAAAAAGTTTTGCGAACTGTCCCGTGTGACATATCAAATGAAAGGATTGTAAGGATTTCAGATTTTTATTAACTATACTAATATTATAAATGTGAAAGTAACTCTGTCTGCCTGTCTGTCTGTATGTTACGTTTTCACGCCTAAACCGCTGAACCGATCGTCATGAAATTTGGCAGAGATACCTATAGCCTGGGATATGGAGAAGGGCATAGGCTACTTTTTTACGCAATAACCGACATCCACGCGGGCGGAGCCGCGGGCAAAAGCTAGTTTTAAAATAAATATTTTTAAAGTTATTTAAGAAAATTGATGAAAATTCCTCTTGTCTCCAAAACTACTGATACGAAAATTTTGAAAAAAATACAGAAAATAGTTATTTCCTTATAGATTACAGGAAGACCTATAAGAAGTATATGGTCTTAATATAACATGGTAGATCTCTCAATATTGTGCGTACAAACTTACATTTGCAGTTGGAATATATGGGAGCAGAGATGGCGTAAGGCGTGGGCGGTGTGGGCCACCGCCCACGGCCTCTCGGTGTTAAAGGCCTCGCGCCTCACAGCCGAAAATAAATTTGAAAAAGTATGTAAAATCCAAAAGTACACGCCACAAGGTTTTTCTTATAATAAACTAGCTTCTGCTCGCAGCTCCGCCCGCGTAGATGTCGGTTATCGCGTAAAAAAGTAGCCTATGTCTCCATATCCCAGGCTATATCCCAGGCTATATCTCTGCCAAATTTCATGACGATCGGTTCAACGGTTTAGGCGTGAAAACGTAACATACAGACACACAGACAGACAGAGATAGTTACTTTCACATTTATAATATTAGTATGGATACATGAGAATTAATTCTCAACTTAAAGATACTCCACTCTTCGGCGCACGAAATAAATGTGAATGAAATAATCGATATTTCTGATAAACTACTTTGTATTATGTTATAAAATTAATTATCTTCGTAATTAATCTCATCTCTATCGTTTCTGATCATTCGTCTATAGTCTGGCAACATTAGTTGGCGTTAAGTTGCTATCGCGGGGAGTCCCCGGTCAGAGACGGGGCATAGCTCGGGACTTCCCCTTATTAGAAAGCCAATCAAATTACCTATCGCATGCAGACGCAGTCTCGCTTTTTTTATTTTATATTCCCTTCTTCTTGTACCATCAGAGGATCTCGCGAAATGTACCTTGCCCTCATTAAGTTTAGGTCTTGCGCCACCACTGTATGGGAGAACTTGTTTTTCAACTACAATGTTAAGTTTGTTCTTTGGATAAATTCATCCCAACTAGCACCCTTAATTGTGTGTGGTCCGACACGCACTTGGCGGTTTTTTTTTTAAATCATAATTTGATATCGATTCCCGTCAAATCTGTGAAGTTTCACTTACTAGTTTAATTAATAATAATAATAATAAAAGCCAGACATAGTGGTGATAGATCGATTAGAGCGTCGCACAATGATTATTGATATCGCGGTCCCACATGACGAGAACCTAGTGAAAGCTGAAAAAGATAAGCAGATTAAGAGCCATTTTACGTTTTCGCGCGAATATCTAAGATTTTAGTCGCCTAATTTACCATCTTAGTTAATTCTCTGGTATTGGTGAATATATGTAAATAATAGATGATTCTTTCGTATTCACACTTCATGTAACACATTTACAAAAACTTATTTGTGTACTTTGTAGTTATTAATCTCCCAGAACTAGTTTACTGAAAAATCAGCGCAGAGGCAATTTCAGACTCCTATTTCTATAATTAATATTTATAAATTTGACTGAAAAAAATACACAAAGCATCAGACATATAGTTTTGTCGACAAATGAAGTACTAGAATTTCGATTATTAATAACATTAATAGGTAAAAAAAATAAAGACTTAGGACAATTTTTACGATTTATTCGCAATTATATTGCGATTTTTTTGTTTGAATAAAGCGTAATTACATTTTAAAAATCATCTCAAAATGAACTATGTTCTTTAACAAATCGAATTCTCAAGTTTGATTAAAATCCCTTCATTTAATTAGCCACAATATCCTTTTTTTAAACACTCTAAAAAAGAATAAATTGCGATGCACAAGTGGGCACCGTTTAGTACAGCGCACGGCGGGTAATCTCAGAACAAAATATCCTGGCAGTAATAGACGTATTTTGTTTATGGTTGATTTCTTCAAAGTGACAACCGCCCCTCGTCCCTTACCCCTTTGTCGCCAGTGCAATCGACGCCATATTTGTTTGTTGTAAGTCTATCGTAGCTATGGTTGTCTCTTCATCCCGCCATTACTACTTTATGGTCTGATGGTCTATGTTTACAGTTGATCGAGAAAAGATTTACGTTGATTAATTTCCATAACATATCCTCTCAAAGTTAAACCTGTAATAGTGTAATTACAACGTGCAGTATGTACCGCACTTGCTGTGTTGTGAATTGTGCTAGTAAACGAAAGGACGTTAGATTATTTCAATTTCCCATACGTGAGGTAGGACTCCAAAAGTGGTTAGAGTGTATTAACTGTGAAGTACTGCGAAACACAGACACGACGGTGGACGATCTTCGCAAGCGTTATGTCTGTTAAAAGCATTTTGAACAGAAGTTGGGTAAAATTTAGTATCGTGCGGCACGCGTAGGGGGAGGGGGTTGGGGGGGAGGAAAGGGGGGATCCCCTCTTGCCCCCTGGTACCACTCCCATTAAAAGGTAATGCACCATTCCTGAAAAAAACCGATAAATGTAACCTAACCTCAAAACACTATAGTCGCTTAAAAAGGCGTAGTAGGGTTAAAATTTGGGTTGGAAGAGGAATGAGGAGGTGCCCGTCTGCCCTGACACCACTTTCACGTAAAGGCAACACACCGTTCTTGAGAAAAACTAATAAATGTAACCTAACCTCAAAACGTTTTATAGTCACATAAAAAGCGCTCAATGTAGCGCAGTCGAGGGAAGGGCGGTCGACGGAGCCCCGCTTCGCGGGGCTCCTACTACTGAGTGGTTTAAAAAAAAAATAACCACGAAGGGTATGGCGGGGTCTATTCGCTCGCTTCGCTCGCTCATTCGACCCCGCCATACCCTTCTAACCTAATCTATCCGACTCGGGGTGCCCCAAGTCCAAGTAAGTACTTAAGTAATCTGTGAACGGAATGAACATGAACAATGACAGTGACACAATAACATTAATATCTTTTTTTTTTACGTTCCATTTTGCCAACTTTTCACGTAATTTTGCACCATAGACAATATGTGGAACAGATTTAGTTGTCAATCGCCCATTTTAACGTTCCGTTTTCGCTATAAAACTGATTTGAGGTTAGAAACATTTTTCATTAATTTCTCGAAAAATATGCATTACCTTGTAATAAGAGTGATAGCGTTACAATCGGGGACCCAAACCCTACTAGCTTTAACCCTTTTTAACCCCCTCCGCGTGCCGCACGATACTAAAGCCAACCCCAGAAGTTTATCGTCTCGACTAAAGCGATGACTCGTCTTCATGTTGGCGCATAACCCACGCTGTTTTCCGATAACGAAATCAGCAGTGGCATTCCTCGGTTTCAATCTATGGACACTGACCACACTGGTAAGTACCACGTTAACCTGTATAACACATTTTTTCCTAAATTCCTCATATAATTATACATCATGTAATATTCATGCACTGATTAAAAAATAAAATTGCTGCTATTTCGGTTTCAAAACTTGAATTATCCACTGTGGAAATTCACAGAGAAGCCATACATTTTAAAGAAAATAAAACGTATCCTATGTCTGTCCATCAATGTTGCTCTGTTTTAAGTGCAAAATTATTACAATACCCAGACAAAATTAAAAAATTCTTCATTATAAAAACTACTGTGTAATTAACATTTTTACTGTTCAGTGAAACAACATAATAACTTGATATTATCACATAGTATATGGGAAAGCATAAACATAGTTACTATTTTTATGGTTCCAAAATGGGTGCCAACGGGACCCTATTACTAAGGCTCTGCCATCCATCGTATCTTTCACTGGGCTGTATCTTTCTCTAACCTAACTACTCTAATCTAAACTGGATTGAAGTATAATTCTTAATTTAAGTTTTTTTTGTTTCCAGATTTTGATGTTATGGCTGCTAGTGTTATCGCTAACTTTGTGGATCACACCACAACATCATTAGTTGACGTGCCCTCCAATTCAGGCTGTGGAAGTGAAGCCTCACAAAGCCACATCATAAGAGGTATTAAAATTGATTATTACAATTATCTTTCACCAGTAGTGAGACATACATACAGCGTGCTGCTGCAATGGTGACATTAATTGACATAGGCACGCTGTATTCACTGAACAATGTCCTCTACTATGGCAAATAATTTAAATTAAGTAAATATAGTTCACATTATTTAAATTATTTGCCATGGTTGTTGCGGATGGTATGGTTTACAATCTGCAAAGCACACTCATATTTTGTTGACTTATCATACATTTTTATTTACAGATGCAGTTATTCCTTCTACACTGAGGCTTTGTCACAGAAGAAGGCGTGTTATTTTAAACAAAATGTGCCAGGCTCTACTGTGAATATTTTAAATCCCGGAAACAGTTGAAGAGCACTAAACTTTTCAAAGGAACTTTACAAACTTTTTTTCATTTTTTTTCATTGGTGGCAAACTTTAATTGGTGCAACATTATAAATAAAATAATAAAGGGCACAGATGTGTTTAGGTTGGAAAGCAAAAGTTTGCCACCAATGCAAAATAAAGCATTTGTAACTTATAAAACAATAAAAATATAAATAAATAATTTTGGTTTTTTATTTTCATCACGCAATCACAACCTTGGGTTGAATTAAAGCAGCACCCCTTTTTTTTAAGTCGGTTAAAGGCTTAAAAGGCTGGTTTCCAAAGTATTCGGGGTTCGACAAACTTTGGCAAAAAGACCCAGCCTCATAACAACAAGCGAAAAATTGGTAAAATTAAAAAAAAAACAAATGTCACTTTCAAGAAAGCAGATTCGTATGGCGATTTTTCTTCTATGGGAGATTACCGTCTGAATACTATATGGTCTGTGGTACAGCGCGAGCGCCCATCGAGGAAGGACCTGTGCTACTTTTTCCCGCATCTCAATTGTCGAGTGCTCATATCGTAACCGTGATATTATACTACGACCACAACATTTTGATGCTTCCCAAATTGACTCGTTTTTACGAAGATTGCGTATTGCCGGAAATTATAGACCCTAGAAAAGCAAGATCAATGCCTTTACGACAAATATTTATTTAACGTAAGTGATAGTCATTATTACTTGACATTATTGTCAAATAATAATGACCAACACTTATATTTTGTACGATGTGATTGTTTTCCTGTTCACTTTTATTATATACTTTCAAAACATATATTTGTGTTTTTTTATTAGTCTAGAAAGCTTTAGTAGACTGAATAAATAAAATAACTTTTTTAATAAATCTCTAAATACCGCATTATTATTATAATGGCTCAAGATTATTTAGTCCGTCTCGACACTCGCGTTACACTGCTTAAATTGTGTATGTGTGGATAGTTACGCTCACATACACAGCGCTGCCGTCTTTTACCTAAACTCGAGCGTTAAAATTTTGTGAAATGGCTCTTAAGTATCTTGATCTGGCTCACGAGGTTGTCGACATGTGGGATGTGGATACAGCAATCATTGTGCCGATAGTCGTGACGGCCAATGGCATAATAGCCAAGAGCCTCGACCATCATCTGAAGAGGCTCTCGTTAGGTGGCTGGATCAAGGGCTTGATACAGAAAGCGGTACTTCTGGACACGGCGCGTATCGTAAGGAGGTTCCTCTCAGGAGCCCTGACCGCCGGTAGCTTGGACCCTGTTCCCGATACCGGTGGGCTACTATTTTTTATATTTTTAAATGTTTTTATTTTTGTATGTTTTTTATAGAAATATTTAAAAATGTAAATTATATGTCTAAAAATGAAATAAAGGAAATAATAATAAAATAATAAAATTTATTCAAAAATATAAGGTATAAAGTTAAATACAGTTTTTCTTATATCTATCTCAAGTTCACTCATTATTTGTGCCTAAACTAGGTAATCCTGTGTTTCAGGCGATTGGAGGTACATTAATTGATTAAATAATCACATAAAATTAATATTATTGGTACATATATTATGTAAAAAGGTGTATAAAATTATAGAATCTTAACTTAGCTAACTAATTAAAAAACAAAATAACAATAATACAAACAATATTTACTTTAGCACTAGTAATAATTTCTCTGTATCTTCATAAGACATAGTTTGAAGAGTATCCTTAAGGATTTTCTTGCAATTACTATGATTTAAGGAGTAGGTGTTTCCCTTTTCATTTAGCCTGTTATAGAGTAGCGGTCCGAGGTACATATAAAATTTGTCTGTGAAAGCATGTTTTGTAATTTTTTGAGGGCAAACTATATCTTTCCGTCTCTTTTTAGTAAATTCAGTGCTGTATGGAAGTGTTGCGTGTTGTTTTAGTACAGTGCTCATTATAAATAATTGTCGAACTGTTAGTACTTCACAATTAAACCCTATATAGATATTTTTTTTATTACATTTATCTTGCCCGGTTAAAATAATTTTAAAATTGTGTTTTTACAGACTGCAGTCAGCATAAAGAGGCTTAACAAATTTTTAAACTCGGAAGAATTGGATACCAGTGCGATAGAACACAACCCAGATGAAAGTAAGTAGCATGTTTCAGAATATCAAAATGCTGTTTCAGGGTGTTTTATTTACTTCCTTATTGTCTGCATGTAGTTATGTATATTCAACAAAAGACATAGATTGATAAAATACTCTTTATTATGAACACATAAAAATTACAGATATAAATGTAGAAATGTTACATAGGGTGACACAATGGGCGGTCTCATCGCTAAAAGCGATCTTTTATTGACAACCTTTGCATGGATTAAGACTGCGCCGAGCGCACAGTGGCGCCCTCATCGTTTTTTCGGTGATTTCTTTTATTTTAGAATGAAAATGCAGAAAATAAGCACGTTAAGTTGTGCTTCACAAGACTATACGTTATTATTACTACAAACAGTAGTTTTAAATTGTTATGTTTTATTGTAATCATTAAAACGGAAAATAGTGGCTACTAAGCTCCCCGACTTACGAGTCGTAGATCGTGGGTTCAAACTCAGGCAGGCGCTTTATTTTGTGTAACTAATTACATCACCACTGCTCTCAAAACGGTGAAGGAAAACATCGTGAGAAAACCGACATGTCCTAGAACCATAAATTCGAAAACATGTGACATCTACCAACCCGCATTGGGCCCGCGTGGTACATAACAGCCCACTCCCTTTCCAAGACAGTAGATCTGTGTCCCAGCAGTGGGAACATTATAGGCTGATCATTTATAATTTTTTCTTTTATTGTCCTGTGATGTCGCATAAATGAGAATTAATTTTTAGAAGATCAAATCGTGATAGAGAAGGGACACTTCTCGTGGGGTGACGAGCCAGTTCTAAAGAACCTAAACCTACGTGTACCTCCTGGTTCATTGGTCGCGGTAGTAGGTGGAGTTGGGTCAGGCAAGACCTCTTTACTCTCTGCCTTGCTCGGAGACATGGACAAGATTTCTGGACGTGTTAATATCAAAGGTAGGACTCCTCTAGATATAAAAGATCTCTTAAATAGCTCTCAGCCATTTGCGGTTCCTAAATAAAATTAAATCTTTCAGGCAATATTGCGTACGTCTCCCAACAGGCTTGGATTCAAAATGCGACTTTACAAAATAACATCTTATTTGATCAGGAAATGGACCGAAACAAATATAATAAAATATTAGAAGCGTGTGCGCTTGCGACTGATCTAGAAATACTTCCCGGAGGGGACCAGACTGAAATCGGTGAAAAAGGTATGAATTATTAATAATTTAATTTGGTATTCAGAGTTAGATTCAAATGCTAAGGAAACTCTTGTCTGTTATATATAAGATAAAAATTCAAGTACAATGAAAAACCTTCGATTGTTTGCCAACTTAAGGAAAGCTCGAAATTCTGGATCCAACTCGCAGAGGTTAATGCAGAGGTTTTGCATTTTTGCATGCAAAAACTGATATTTACCTGTTTTATTTGTTTGATTAGTAACCGACTTCAATAAAATGGGAAGGTGTTTGACATGATTTCTAACGAAATAGGTATAAACCTGTCTGGCGGTCAGAAGCAGCGCGTCTCGCTGGCGCGCGCTTTGTACTGCGACGCGGACAACTACTTCCTGGACGACCCGCTCAGCGCCGTGGACTCGCACGTGGGCAAGCACATCTTCGACAAGGTGCGTGGTGTATTTGGTGTAGCGTAGGTGAGCGGCGCGGGCGAGCGGGACGGAAGTGACTCTCTCTCTCGCGCAGGTGCTGGGGCCCAGCGGGCTGCTGAAGAGCAAGACGCGCGTGTGGGTGACGCACAACGTGTCGTACCTGGCGCATACGGACCTGGTGGTGGTGCTGCGCGACGGGGAGGTTTCGGAGGCCGGCTCCTACCAGCAGCTGCTCGAGAAGAAGGGCGCCTTCGCTGAGTTCCTCCTACACCACCTTACGATTGCAGAGCGCTCGGCGTCAGCTGAAGGTGAGTTTGGCACATGTTTCTACGGTAATCCTTAAAACAATATAAGCACGATAAAATGTAATCGCGCAATTAGTAATCGTGCTTCTTAAATAAAGATGGTAGACAAATAAATCTTCGCTAAGAATAAATAAACTATATCTGAAAAACTTCAAAATTCAGTACTCATACTTTATTCAGTATTCAATTTCCGTGTGCGAATATATTCATGATGTGAACCCGCTCGGATACCAGAGCTCCGCTCATTGAATCACCCAGTCATGGTCCATTTTATTTTCCTATTTGATAGTTTCAGTGAATAGTGTTACAAGCTTGCGGTTCGTGACAATAAAAACAGCCGATTTAATAGCCAAAAATGACACTAATTATTACACAACTGCACTACTACTGATCACTCTAAAATCGCACTTGAAGATCGCTCAAGTATCGTTTGAAGTTTGAAACATCTAGAATGTTGTAGTAGTACATACCGGCCCCGACTGACCAGATGTCGATAGTTCTAGAAAGTTCTAGCACCGAACTTTCTAGAAGCATCTTTACTCTACTAGTTCTGCTACTTAATACTAGATGGCGCTAGTGGTACTTAAAGTCATGATGTACCATTAATTTAACGTGACATCTGTTGTTCGGAGTCACCCAAGAACGTAATTGTAAAACGCATGTCATGCGTGAAGGCCACTAAGAAATAGTCACATAACTACATAATTGACCGTTTACTGAAAATATTCCCGCAGATTTGGCAGACATCAAAAACGATTTAGAAAACAAACTTGGTTCGGAATTTCATCGTAAATTACAATGGGCTCGTTCAATGTCATCGGGGGCTTCAGACACAGAAACCATGGATGCAGGTAAATTAAGTTATACAAGGATACCTATGTATGTTGGTAGTGTATTAAAACTGTTTAAAACAAATGATATGCATATGATTTTTTATTTCTGTAAATTGGTTGTAGAAAACACTTTTCTACATCCGCGGAGTTTCTTGCCGGCTTTTCTCCATAGAAAACGACCAATTGGAACCTAGCTCTGACGTTTCGTCGTCATACATACTTGCATACAAACATACATTCTCTCGAAAAACATTACCCTCCTTCTAGGGCCGTCGGGTAAAAATTAACATCGTTATTTGGGAGCAGTTAATAGACATTTATATAGCATACCGTTAATGAGGTACCAGGGAAGCCACATGTGTGGAAGTAATTATTGCCAAACTTCTTTAATCTTATATTATGCTTTTTTGATAAGGACACGTTTGATGTGGGTTTTGAAGTTTCCATCGCTAATCTCTGTAACCGACTTTGGCAATTTGCATCACATTACATTGGCATCACATTAGTGTCAGTCATGTTGAGAACAAGCGACATAAACATCATACATTTTCTAGGTGACCACGGTGAGGCTAAGGAAAAGGTAGACAAAGAAAAGAAGCCGATAGACGAGGATCCACAATTTGATCAGCTTATTGATACCGAGAAAACTGAAACTGGACAAGTGAGTACCTACTTAAGTGGTGCTTAACTTCTTATTGAAGAGTTACCATCAAAAGCACATACATTTTTATAAATTAGGTACTAAGTGATATACGTAAATAAATACTCAGTTTTATTACTCTTTTTTTTTTCCAAAATACTTCCTGACAAGAAAGTATGAAAAGTACATTATTCCGTTACTGTTGCTACGAACCATTAAGGTATCTTTAAAAAAAAAATTACCTCCCCAGGTAAAAGGAGAAGTTTACGTGCACTACCTATCAAAAATCGGGGTAAAGGCAGCAGTAGCAACGATCGTAATGTACATCATTCTACACACGCTACAAATCAGCGTCAACTTCTGGCTCGCAATATGGTCCAGCGACGACAAAATGGTCAGTTATATATATATTTATTTTTATTTATTTTTTATTTTTTATTTCCCACTCTATTATTTATTCTCTTCATTTAAGATCGAAAAAATATATGCCGTAAGTTTACGTAAACCTTATACAGCGTGTTTAGCATGTTAATCCATAAAGTGAGAAATTAAGGAAAATTCCGAAAAAAATACTTTGGTTTGTTTATAAACTTGCCTTTTCAGCATTTAATATTTATCCGCATCATAGGCTATCAATACCTACATTAAAACAAGTGTTATTATTTAGTGGTATTTCAATTAAAAATAAATTATATTTTTCTCAGTGAGTTTTTTCTAGTCGGATGTTAAATCCCATTCTTTATTATTTCTAACTACCCTGCCCTGTCACTCTCAAACATTATAAAATAAACACTGTTTTTATATTTTTAGCTCGTAAACGGCACAGTTGATACACAACGGCGAGACATGTACCTCGGTGTGTATGGCGGTCTGGGATTCGGTCAAGGTAAGATTCCTTTTTTCAGGTTCATGATTTATATATATCCTTGAATTTCATTTGCAACTTAATGCAACAATGAAACAAAAAAAAAACTGTCAATGCCGTAGCAAACAGTAGTCAGACATGATGTAACAATCTTCTTATACCTTACTTATCATGAATCTGCCAAGTACTTGAATATGATGTTAAATGTCCAGGTCAATAAATGATCACTGTTTATTCACCAGGCTGGATTTCCACCAGAGCTTTGAGAGGTGGCGAGGAGGTAAAAGTCCACCAATAGAATTGCTTCATATTCAAAATGGAACAATTCAACTTATAGATTTTTTCCCAGCCTACTGATCCGCTGCCTTGCACTTCCCTATATACCGCTCAGCTTCCTCGCACAGCTGTCGGGAAAGCCAGCCTTAAGGAGGATGCGCTACGGAAGCCCGCGAAATAAATCAATACCTACTCTTTAAAAGTTAGAATTGGCCTCAAATGTCATGTTTTTTTAAACTGGAAATTCAATAGGATAATGGATGATATTAATGATTATAATTCTGTAAATACATTTTTGTTACGGTCGCGAATCATATTTTGATCAACAACCAACTTAATACCGACCTGCACTTTCGCCTTAATCTGACGCCCAATGTACGATGTTTCAGCAATAGCATCATTCTTCACCGATCTGATGCCGTTCCTAGCTTGCTGGAGAGCAGCAAAGATGCTCCACGCAGTCATGTTGGACAATGTCCTAAAGGCGCCCTTACAATTCTTTGAAGTCACACCCGTTGGACGACTGTTGTCTAGATTCTCCAAAGATGTGGATACTGTGGACACTTCGCTGTCTTGGGAGATTTCCAGTGTGCTCAATGGTATTTTTGAGGTAAACTTACTGCTATGTTTGGTTGTGGTTCGGTTGATTTGAATAAATTGTGCATAATCTACACATACTTAAACTGTTAAAATGTCTCGTGGAGCCATTCTCGAAGTAATTTTCGATAGCTTCTTAGTTTAAACTCATGCTTGGTTGGCTGCAATAAACGTGGCCACCACTGGGCCCAAACAGTATTTTATAGATGTACCGTTGAATCGATAACAAGAAGAACCACAGAGGACAGAAAGAAGCGAAAGAGAAATCTCTTTAGAAAGAAACGTCGCCAGAATGCGGGTGATAGCCGGGACCACATTATTTATTACCCAACTGCAAGCCCAAATGGTGGGTAATGTGTTCCCTGTTTGAAATTGAGACATAGGGTAGGTAGGTAGGTACGGTGATAGGTTAGGTAGGTAGGGTAAGTGGGAAGTAAAAAATAAAATAAAAAATCATCAATCTTTATTGGACAATGCTTATAATTGATAAATGATTTTATTTCTGTAAGTAGGTTTGTACAAACACTTTTACACGTCAATCATATTTTAAAACTAGATGAGGTCGGCGTATCGTATCCGACTACTCTGAGAAAAAAGGCCGAAAAAAACTCAGAAGTCACAGTCTCTTTTACAGTCAAGACATAATCTTGGTCAAATCATGTGAAGACCATGTAGTATTGGTGTCTGAAAAGGTCTTTTGAAGAAAGAACCACACAGATTGAGTGGACCTGTCCAGTCAGTGCACGCATTTTCAGTAATCGTGCAGCTCAATTCAGAACATGAGGAACTCAACGATTTGACGAACAATACCAAAGAAAGGACATTTGGGTAGGCCGCATAAATTACTCAAACTGCCATACCATGTTTAAAAACAAATTGAGGAAAAAAAAATATAACTACAAAAAGTTAGGATACAACAAAACAACCAATAAATTACATGAAGATAGTAAATTCTATTTAATAGGGTCTTGCTGGCATGATGCAGACATTTTTATTTATCAGTTGGAGCAGACTACTTACCGACATATGGTGTATTTTGCTTATTTTAAATACTGCTTGTTTCGTGTATCAAGGTATTAAATTATAGCGAGCAAAATAAACTTAAGCAATTTATTTGAGCCGAAAATTTGTCACAATAACATGCATTGATAATGATAAAAACACGAAATCGTCGATGCGATGGAGGGGGAAGCGCCGCCATTTTGAGGTTATTTCGCTGGGTCACATAATTTCCGTTTAGTATAAATGTTGTCTCGGAGAAGCTACGACGTTCGTTTGAGTCAGCTCTCGTCAAGATCTCTCTTTATTGATTGCGTATATTAAACATTAGTGTGAAATAGTTATAGTGAATATAAATATGGAGTTAAAGTATAAAATAAATAATGCTATGTCGGCCGATACTCGTCAAAAAGCCAAATCAAAATATAGTCATCGTACACGGTTGGAAAGGGCTTCTCAAGAGCAATCCAGTGATACCCATAAACACCAAAATATGATAGAATGAAGCGGTGCCGGGAACGTAAAAGAATGAAGGCGTCCGAGCGGATCAACGACGTCGCCAATATATCTCCAGACGTACACGTATTCACGTAAAACACGGCCGTGTCCACGACACAGCAACACTCCGATTTTTTTTAACCATAACATTTCATAGCAGCGTCAAAATGTGGGCAAGCAGTGATTACGTGTGGATAGGGTCGCTGCAGCTTCTTGTAGTTGCGTTGTGGTAACTACAAAATGTAGATGTGGTTGCGTTGTCGCTAGTAGTTGCGATATGGTTACCTTATGGCTAGTGTTTACAGACAGACAGATCGTTGTGGTTGCGTTGTGGCTGCGACGTGGCCTTGATGTGGTCGGTATCGCCCACACGGTTGGTTTTGACTGCCAAATGTAGTCCGTGTCAATTATGAACTATTAATTTTCATACAAAATAACGCCCGTCCACGTGGTGTTGTTCTGGTACGTGTGAACGGGCACTAATACAAACTCTTAGCTATTACATGAAATGCTGAAAAGTAGCGTTTTTTTTTTTTTTTTTTTTTGTTACTCTAGATCACATGTGAATGTAACAGTGCTAATCCACTTCTGTTACTGACCATACACAATGATTCACAAGATTTTTGTTTTGCAGTAATCAAGTTCGCCCGACAGTTTCCTTTTTGCAAAAATTGCACTGTTTATTAGGCCTTTCCTCATTTGCTATACAAGAGCCCCCGCGGTTTTGTAAATCTGTTCCTCCCACACTAAACGGACATTATCATTTAACGCAGTTCCTAAGACCCCAAATCGGGTAACCTGGATCAAATAACGTCTTAAAAGTTAATTTTGTAAAGTGAGATAAACATAATCGTTTGAGACTGGATACTGTTTACCTAATCGATAATAATAAGAGAGCCATAATTCAAAGGTTATGATGTCAAATTTTGACATCACAATATGAATAAAAAGTAGGACGCGAAGATGGCGTCGAGCTCCATGATTAATAACAAATGCGTGCACTAACTGGACAGGTCTGTTATGTTGAAAATTATACCTATGTCAATGTTCATCCAAATACCTCCGTCCGAAATGATCATACTTCCCGAATTTGACTTTCCGGTTACTTTTCAAAAAAAAAAATTTGTTCTATTAAATCGTAATTCGGACTATTACGAACATTTCAAAAACCAAAAAAGCCAAATTCAAAGTCCAGCTGTTCTCAATTGATGCGCATACCAACGAACAGCATTTCATTTTTATTTATATAGATAGATAAATACTAATATTTTTTTAACTCATTTTTAGGTAATAGGAACAGTATTCGTGATAAGTTACTCCACACCTATGTTCATGGCCGTGATCTTGCCCATCGGAGGGATGTACTACCTCATCCAACGATTCTATGTGCCCACCTCGCGACAGCTCATGAGAATCGAATCAGTGGCGCGCTCGCCAGTCTACTCGCACTTCAATGAGAGCATTTTGGGTGCTACAAGTATTCGAGCTTTTGGCGTCATGGACAGGTAAATATATATAGGGTGTATCTACATGGCCGTTTTAAGGCAGGCCGGGGTCCTTGGGCACACAAGAATTTGGGGCCCCTTTGAAAAGTAATAAAAGGGAATGGCAAAAAAAAATTCTGTTATAATTTTATATTTACTATCGGTAAGTGGTAAAAATCAAAAATAAGTTATCAACTGTTTTAAGAAACAGGCCGTAGGTAGGTGCCTACGTTATTAAATAAAATGCTGCAGGTTTGAATTGGTTACGATAATGGTTTCTTTCGGGATTTCTGTTCTGCAAAATCTTCTATTTCTTAGGATATTTCTTACTCTGCACTTAATTGACGAATTACTTTGTCCACTTAAGCAGAAAAGCAGAACGTTCACAATATGCAAAAGCGAGCGTAGCGAGCTCGAAATTTTTCACCCCTCTTTCGGATAGATAGGTTAGATTTTTTTTATCATCATTCAAATAGTAATAGGAGTTACTTTGCTGAGTCAACAGAAAAGCTCAGGAATTGTGAAAATGTAGAATAAACAGCGAGCGCAGCGAGCTTGAAATTTTTTGCACTCTCTCTGAAATGGGTTAGATTGTCTTTTGATCATTCAAACAGAAATATGTCATAGTACTTAGTTATGTTGCCGAGTTATGCAGAAAAACTCAAGAGTTGTGCGCATAATGCAAGAGTGAGTTCGAAAATGATATTATTGCATTATCTCGGAGAGTTTAGTTTTTTTTTTTTTTAACCATTAATACAGAAATGGGAGAACTTATTTTGTCCGACTTATGTAGAAAAGAGCTCGCTTTACAGCACCAAAGTTAAATGATTTCGAGGATGTTCTGGAACCGCGCCGAATTTGAATTTTTTGTAGTGGAGTCATTATGGCCGCATCATGCCTAGCCCTTTCGGGCGCTAGTACTGTGAGTCTGCACAGTGCGCCCCCTTGGTCACCCCTGGCAGCCGCCCCAATGGCCAACCCCTAGCTACGACGCTGAAAACTTGTACATTTGGAAAAGTTTCTTCTAATTTATCGGACTTTATTAGACTTGAGACACTCAAATCCGCTGATTCCTTTGCTATATTTTTAAGTACTGCCATATATGAAACCATTCTAATTTGAGTTCATCATGATAAAATTCTGCAAATTTTTGTCAATTTCTCGGTATGTTGCCGAACGATTTTTTAAACATCGTGTCAGTTATAGGAACAAACATATCCACACGAATTGTTTTTACCATTCAACTATTCAATCTCTGATGATCCTTCAAAATAAGTGATTGAGTTCTGAGTTTATTTTTTATTTTATTTTTTTCAAGCTTATAATTATAGTCAGCATTTGCATTTTTATCTTTAGCAGCCGATTCGTATTGATCGAAATTATTGTGTGCATTACTAACACAATCGGTCAGACATATTAATCAGTTTAATTTTAATATTTCCATTTCGACGATAATTCTTTGCAAGTATCTACATACCTAAAATTACAAAAAAAAATGCGCTATTGAAAATAAGCGTTGGATCGGCCTTCAGGGGCCCCCGTGTGCCCATATTGTAAAAACGGCATAGTGTATCTATTCAAACACGAAATATTTTAAGAGTGTTCGAGTTTTAATCGAACACTCAGCGGAAATGCAGAATTGCATCGAACGCAAGTATGCACATTCGCTCGATCACCAAAATGTGGGTCAGTTCGCGATCAGATCTCATTAGAGACACCACGTACTCAAAACCATTACCATTACCATTTTACCATACCTACATTTTACCAATAAGTTAGTTATATAGTTTACCATTTCTTGTAACTAAGTATTAAAGTGATCAATATAGTTATTTCCCTTATAATTTGAGACTTTAACTTTTACCACATACATACAATAACTTATCAATACAAGAAAGGAGTGTTAGGTCACCATAGCGCCGAACACTATTTTATACAAAGAGTATTAAAGTGATCAATATAGTTATTTCCCTTATAATTTGAGACTTTAACTTTTACCACATACATACAATAACTTATCAATACAAGAAAGGAGTGTTAGGTCACCATAGCGCCGAACACTATTTTATACAAAGACATATACCTATGTGGTGGTAAAGAAGCCATGGAAACACTTTTTTTTAAATCTGAGAATATTATTTAAAAAATTTAATAATTTAAAATTACTTGATATGATGCTTAATTATCAAAATACACCGCGCTCGTGCCGCCACCGTCGCCGCGTCCGGGCGGGTCATTCATAGAATAAGTAAAATTTTGGAAAATGCAACTCCTTTGCAAAATGTCTCAAGCAATTTTAAAATTATAATAATTATGTAAAAATATAAAACACTTCGATAAAAAAATTTTTTTCGCTGCTATGGCTTTTTTACCACCTATAGATTGTCCTCTTAAAATATTTCGTGAATGAATACATACACCTTATACAACGTGTTTTTTTTTATATCCCATAACTCTAGGGTTATATTCTATAAGTAAAAATAATACAAAAGGTCCTAGAATATGTGGTCCAAAAATGCATAGTTTCGAAGATAATTATCATCAATGATATTAATTTAGGTCACAAATTTTCACCCGTATGACGAATTTTTACTTTTACGACGTTGCCAAACTGATGAAACTGAGACCCTCGATGTATGTAGGTATCTAAGTTTCATTGATAAATACGAATAATTAATTTTCATTCAAACCAATCATTGATATTTAATGCTAAGAAAATGCGACGTTGTCATATTTCACGTAAGGGTGTTTAACATTAATAAATCGGTCGAATAATTTTGTATGAAAAAAAAAAAACAAAAAAAAAATATATAATATAAAAATAATTCATATGCCAGTTGATTCTTTGATATGGTCTCATTCATACCCTAAAGTTATGGGATATCTAAAAAAACACCTTGTATAAATATTCGTTTAACGTATTTCGACCCATAACTAAAATGTAATATGCATGTGGATTCTTCTATTCTACACTGGCGGCTAAGGGTCGAGGGAGAAATTTTTAATCTAAAAAAATCAATAAATCCTTGGGGGATTTGATTAAAAACTTCTAGATTAAACTACAAGGCCAAAATATGTTCAGTAGGTAAATAAGAGGCAGTTTGGAATTGGAGGCCCCGGTCGTACTATGCAGAATATAAATAACCAGCGGCTTCGCCCGCGTGATTTTTTTATAAATTATAGCCTATGTTACTCAGTGATAATATAGCATTGTACTGGTGAAAGATTTTTTTAAATCGGTCCAGTAATTTTTGAGTTTATTCATAACATACAAAAATACAAATCTTTTCTCTTTATAATATTAGTGTAGATTTCTGAGCTGCGCTCGCTCTTGCATTTTACATTCTCTTTATTTTCAAGCTTTTCTGCATAAGTTGACATATAGTTACTCCTATTATTGCCGTATGAATGTTGAAAAGAAACCCAACTGAGAATTCCGAGACGGGATGCAAAAAAATTCGAGCTCGCCTCGCTCGCTCTTATATTCTATGTTCTTGCTTTTCTGCATAAGTCGACCTTTTTTGTTTTTATCAGCGGAAACTTGCAAATGGCCTTCAATTTCATATTTTTAAGAACTGTAATAAATAACGTGTCTATTATTTGTGTATTAATGGAAAAAAGAAACCTAATGCTTGATTTTTTATTCATTATTCATTTTTTACTAAAAAATACCTACATAAACTGAGAAGACTGCAGCGAGCCTCATTTAGCTTTGCCGCCCCGGAAGCCTTCGACATGTACGCATAAACGTACTATCGAGGAAAGTTATAACTAAGCAATTTGAAAACAAAATCCAGTGAACACGGTGACCATATCTGTTAACGCCCCGTTTTGCGTCGACCAATGAAACAGTAATATTTTTGTCGTTTTAGTTTTTTAAATGTCCGTGTTTTGTGTAGGCTCTGTTACAATGATTAGGTGATCACAGATGTCTGACCTTTTTTCGACCACTAGGAATAGAACAAAAGAAACAAGATGAGAAAGTTTTTAATTTTAATGTTTTTATACTTTACATTTTGTTTCAACAAATTTCTCGGGTTCAGTCAGTTGCTTTGTTGTTGGTAATTAGGTGCATTCCTTGAAAAGGGGTTATAACTAGAGCTAATTTAAAACAAACCAATATGACCGGTGCTTATCGAGTTTTGCGCTTTTAAAGTTTTATGTGCCAATTGTGAGAAATCTACTCAACTGAGATGCTAATTTTATACTTTTCGGATAGCATAGAAAACCCATTCATCAAAAAAAAAAATTGTCCCAAGCGTGCTCGAACTACGACCGAAGGAAGGTTCCCATTGATATTTTATTGCCAATGAAAAAAACGCACATTTTTTTAATTTACAAAAATTTATATAGCGGCCGAGCGCTGTAAGCAAAAATTGTCCTTACGGTGCTTAGTTATGTTTTTCCTCGATAGTACCCTTTGAATACTCTGCTTAGATCTTTTTCGATCAATGTTAATTTTAACATTAAGCGAACCTTAATCCGGAATGGTATGGCATTTAAAAACATTTATAAAAAAAAAAACGAACTTCGGTAATGTGAGATTTTAATTACCAGGTTCGTTACGGAATCCCAGCAGAAGGTGGATCACTATCAATCGGTACATTATTTGTCGTGTGTCGCGGACAGATGGCTTGGAGTGCGACTTGAGACGGTCGGCAGTCTCATCATATTCTTTGCTGCACTATTTGCTGTAATCGGAAGGGATACTATCAGTCCAGGGTTTGCTGGTCTCTCCGTCAGTTATACTTTAGAGGTTGGTACCCATAAACTTAATTTTAAAAGGGTGATGATGTTAGCAGTTGAATAATTCTATATTTTTAATATATCCGACACTGCAGGGCAAAGGTATACATCAATATAAATTCTCAAACTATGAATACAATCATTTTGCTTTTAGATAACACAGACTTTAAGTTGGTTAGTCCAAATGGTGTCAGGTGTGGAAACGGACATCGTAGCTGTGGAGCGAATGAAGGAGTACGCGGAGACTGAACAGGTGAGTGAATATGAAACTGGCACCATGGCTAGTTGAAATGGCAATCTGAACATGGCTGTTGCGTTTGCGACACAGGAGGCGGCGTGGACCCTGTCCCCGGGGCCGGGCGCGTCGTGGCCGGAGACGGGCGCGCTGCAGCTGGAGGGGCTGACGCTGGCCTACCGCGCCGGCGCCGAGCCCGCGCTGCGTGACGTCACGTGCGCCGTGGCGCCGCGCGACAAGCTCGGCATCGTGGGCCGCACGGGCGCCGGCAAGTCCACGCTCACGCTGGGCCTGTTCCGCATCGTCGAGGCCGTGGGCGGCCGCATCCTCATCGACGGGCTGGACGTGGCCGCCATGGGCCTGCACCAGCTGCGCTCGCGCATCACCATCATCCCGCAGGACCCGGTGCTGTTCTCGGGCACGCTGCGCATGAACCTGGACCCCTTCGAGGCGTTCTCGGACGAGGACATCTGGCGCGCGCTGGAGTACGCGCACCTGAAGCCCTTCGTGCAGGGTGAGTGCCGGGCCGCGCGCTCGCGTCCGCAGAGCTCCCGAACTCACCACAGCACTCCGCAGGGCTCGCGGCCGGGCTGCGCCACGAGGTGGCGGAGGGCGGCGAGAACCTGTCGGTGGGGCAGCGGCAGCTCGTGTGTTTGGCGCGCGCGCTGCTGCGCAAGACGCCGCTGCTGGTGCTGGACGAGGCCACGGCCGCCGTAGACCTGGAGACCGACGAGCTCATCCAGGTGCGTGTTCTCTGGCGCAGCCCCCAGCGCGCCCCAAGCTCTGTCTCACTCCCACCCTGTCCTGTTCTGTGTTGCAGAAGACGATCCGCTCCGAGTTCGCGGCATGCACGGTGCTCACCATCGCGCACAGGCTCAACACTATCATGGACTCCACCAAGGTCATGGTGCTGGACAAGGGACAACTCGTCGAGTTCGCGCCACCTGAACAACTCTTACAAGACAAAAACTCTATATTCTATGGAATGGCGAAGGATGCGGGCCTAGTTAATTGAGTTGATAAATATTTTTAAACATAGGAGCGAGGGCTTTACACCCTTCTCTTTGTGATAAGCGAATTATAAATCAGCCAATCTTTTTTGAGATTGCTCTTTGCACAAAATCAAGAAGAAATGCTGTCTACTTCTCACAATTAGGTATAATAAATATGTTCTTATTTGTAGTAGATTTACTCTCAGTTTCTGAAAGCCTTAAGCCTATTTAGTTTGCTAACAAATCTCATGTCAAAAGATATTATCGAATAAGTATTGTTATTTCCGCCAACCAATCGGCTTTTCAGAAGCTGGGTGTTGATGTTCCTGGTGCTATTTGTTACCAAGTGTGATCAAAATGCAATTATTTATTTAATAGTAATTAATTATTTAGGTACAAATTTTACACGGGAACCCAATTCTAGCAAGGCAGGTCCTAAATTAGGGTTAAAGGATGGTGATGCATTTAGATAATTCTACATCAAACGAAAATAGAGTAAGAACTGAGTCAGAACTACATCATTGGTGATTATTCTCTTCTTCACCAACCAAAATTAATTTAGTCTATTACTTTCCGACAAAACAAGATATAGATGTTAATTAATAAGAGGTGTCAAATTAAGTTAAAGTAAAATATCCATGCAAGTCTACCTAATCGTTTTTTTTTATTAATCTATAATAGTCTCACGATAGTTTGACCACTGATCACTATCTCACGATATATAACATGGCGCTTAAAAACTCGATGAACAAGATTGGCAATCCCGTGTCGCCGTGTCCTAATCTTCGTCGCAGACACGGGCTAAAGCGTTGCCGTCCTCTTCTCACGCTCTTTTTTAGTGAAAGATAGCACTTCTTTCATTTCTGCTTCGTTGGTGACGATGAGAATCAACGCAGCCTACATTCCTGATAGAAACATAATTTAAATTAGATTTTTTTTAATAAGTAATTATCGAATTAACGAACCAGTTAGTCGTTGTAGATATAATGGTGCCGATTCCCTTGTTCACAAACTAAACTAAATTTAAGTTCAGTGCATCTTTTTCTTTCTATTTCAATAAGAAAAGGACAGAAGAAAAATTTTAGTTTAGTCCTGTCCTGTTTAGTAGTTAATCAGCGCTTGACGTAAATTGTTGTAATTTTAGTAGGCAAGTTTTTAATCACGTCTAAACTTGTATGAAGTAGTGACAGGCGCTGATTAATTTGACAAGACTAAACTAAAAGTTATCTTCTGTCCTTTTCTTAATGAAATAGAAAGAAAAGGATGCACTGCAAATAAATTTAGTTTCGTTTCTGAACAAGGGAATTGGCACCAGTGTGTGGTGCTCTAAGCCCAGATTACTTAATGATGTTCTAAGCACTGTATTACTGTGATTATGTGTATGTGAGTGTAAAATATGTAGGTACAGACGCCAGCAGGTCAAGCTACCCGAAACTATCAAATTTTTGCAATCAACCTTGAACCATAAACTGTTCTGATAAAGTTGAAAATCTAATAAAGAAATTTGACAGATTGTAGTAGCTTGGTGTGCTGGCGTCTGTACTTTTTGCCTAGCCTCGAAAACAGTTATTTTTGTTCGGTGAATCCGGACACGTTGTGCCGACTGAGGGCGCTGTAAGTATGCCAGGTGGCGGCGGCTGGCGTGAAATCGGAAGAGCGCACAGAAAGCGCTTTTGCGAGGTAGGCTTTTTGATGCAAAAGCATTTTGAATTCAAAAACGTACTTATCCTAAATTGGTGTACTTAAATGACGCAAATGACTGTCATTCTTATCTACATTTTAAACGTAAAGACTATCATTTGTGATAAGTGTTTATTGTCGTGCCTTATACAGAGAATATTTGTACCAATAAGTATTAAAAACATTCAAACACCTTTGTGCTTTTTTTAATCAAGACCCCAGGGGATTACCCTAATAAATCACCTACTATTGTTAGTGAGCTAAAACCTAGACTTACTCGATCGACGTGATTGTATGAATTTTGACGTAGGTACAAACGCGACTTGTTCTATACCATATCCATAGAGCGCGACGATAGCTTTTGGTGAGGACGCAGCCTTATCCTTGAAGAAGGTACCTACTCTGAATTCGCTGATTTATGTACAGTGGCCAGCACATCAAGCTACACGAAACGAAACTATCAAATTTCTCCAAACGATTTTGAACTCTAACGAGATATTTTTTTCAGTTTGTGGTAACTTGACCACTTGAGCCACCGTACACACGGCCACAAATCAAGCTCTATACATTTCCAGTTTAGGCTGATCTCACATTATATAGGATTTCCGTACAATGAGAGGTCAACTTATACTGGAAATTTATAGCTTGATTTGTGGCCGTGTGTACATCAGGCGAATTTTTTATGAGTTTATAGCAAAAGTTACAAAAAATTCAATGTTTGATTACTTAGTGATATTTTCCAAGGTTTTAGGCATTTTTGAACTTTTAATTATTAACAAAGATCTGCTACCGCTACAGCACTAACTATAATAATAACTTAAATTTCAGTACAGTCGCGTCGTAAATCATTTTAAATTGGCTTCAAATGATTTAACTGGGATTTATCATAAAAAATCTAACCAACTCAAAAACTACTGAACTTCGGTAGAACATGATAGTCTAGCAACACGTCACGAGGATGTTGCGCATATCGGTAACGCGAACTTATAAGTTTTTCCTCTTCACTTTTCGCTCAAAGCGGCTAAAAGAAGTTTTCACTTCAAAATTGCAGATGGTGTGACAGATAATAATTTCCTACTTTCTTTTGATGAATTGAATGGTAAACATGCAAAGAGTATTTAATTTAACAAATTTTTTTTTTTTTTTTTTTTTTCGTAAATGTGATCAAAAGACCTCATGCCAACTTATAAAAAACCTTTTTAAAAAGTATTTATGTCCAATCATCGCTGTCTGTGCTGCTGTTGAGCTTGACTTGACTGACATTATTCTACTGTCTATGGTGCGTGGTGCGGTGCGGTGCGATGTGGTGTGTGATGTCGAAAATTTTATCGAATTTTTTATAAACTCTGCAAAAATACTCTCAGTGAATGAATAATTTTTAATTTTAAATAATTGTTTTTAACTAATCGTTTTTAACTTAAAGTATAGCGATCGAGTGTCAATTTTATCGCTAATTTATGGCAGTTGCAAGTACCTAATAATCACAAATTGTGACAATGTCTTACAATTCCACGCTCGATAGCTTCTGTGGATCTCAATTTTGGGTAAGTAGGTCTTTAGCCAAACTTTTGTAAAAATAAAACTTTTGCTTTGGGTAAGTGAACGCATTGGGCTATGCAAACCCATCTACCTGCTTACATAAAACTTACTTCAAAATGTGACATATTAATTTTCTAATTAATTAACCAGTTTTGCAGCGTCTAAGTATGTAAGAGTTGATGTTGAAAGGTCAATATGCATATATAACCAAGTACTCGAATTTGGTTACTTAAAGAAAACAATAAGTTTTAGTTTATCAAAATATTATTATTTTTACAAGCCGAAAATATTGTAAAATTATTATAAACAGACATATATTTTTGGTCCACAAAAAAATCCAATTTTCAAACAGAAACAAAAAGAGTTTAACTGTCTTGTATAAAGAGAATTTAAAAAATTATGAATGGATAAAAACATTTCGTACTGTTAAATAGTTAGCGAATGTGTTTATTTGGTATTTTTGAATTCTTTAAAACTTGTTCAAGTTGCTAAGAATGATTACTAATTCACATTGAAATATCTAACTCAGTAGATAATAATTTATTTATTTATGAGTGGAATCTCATCTGAGCACTTGACCCAAATTCAGTTCAGTGGTTGTCATTGTATTTTATGATACATTCAATAAGATCGAAACAACTGAATACCAGATTTTATTGTGTAATTGATATATTATAACTTGAATATGGTTAATGGTGGTTTCACCTTTAACTATACTGACCATTAATTTCTAAAATACCACCAATTTTATCTAAGTATTTTAGGGAGATTATTTCCATAAATAAATTATTGACTATCATATTGTGTGTATTCTAAATTTGTTGATGTACTTATTTTACATACATTTTATTTAAGTTGTATAGGTACTTGAATGTGTGCTTCAAAAGCATCTTGAAAGGCCTTCATCATTGTTTCATTTTTATTATTAAAGTCCAACAATACTCATTAAATACATTCTGAGTGGAACCACATGACCATGACCCAAGCCATTTTCTATATTAACATTATGTCTATGAATAAAACCTGTTTTTGTGATGCTTTACTAACATAGCTGTTTCTACACTGTCCCTTATCATTTTGTTTGTGTCTTATAATTATGACGCTAACTTCCATTGGTAATATTGCTTGTGAATTTGAATCTATGATTTGAATAGTCAATTATAAAATGATCATAAACTTGTTGAACTTTAATAAGCTGATGCAAAAATCTCATGGAACATTGCTTATTTAATGCTGACCAAAGAATAAAGTATTACAGAAAAAAAGGTTGTTTTTATGTTATTGCATCATTAAAATGAACTAAGAACCTAACTATGAATACTGCAAAGTCACTCAGTTGAACAGAGATAAGAAGTCAGTTAGAAAAATGTACCCTTCAATTTACTGTTATTATTTTTAATTGTCCTTCAAAGGAATTATAGTTTCTTACAAAGAAGGCCCTAACCATGTCACTTCTATAAATTAAATATGAATAAGTGGGACTTTGGTTGGTTGGCATAACAACAAAAATGAGTATGAACACAACTAATATAGTTAAATTGCAACAAAGTACTTTCAAAAATTATATCCTTCATGAATGTACCAAAGTATTCCTTCAGCTTTCTCTGGTTTCTGTTTAATATTTAGTTCCCAAATGTTTTATTTTATTTTCTTATTATATAATTTTATTTTTTTATAATTTTATCAATGTGTGTTTAGCTTAGTTTTTGATCTTCCTGTGCAAGTCACAATAAATACTTTTTCTTTCTTTCTTTCTTATATCGTCGATATATTATCGTCGAGCTATTAGATTATTAATTTCGAGCGTTCGGTGACGATGACGTGAGTTCCATGATTTTTGTTCACCCAAAAATTACAGATACATACACAGTACACATATAGCTCATGGAAAGCGTTTGGTGACGATGACGCAAGTTCCATGATTTTTGTTCACCCAAAAAGTGCGCCTTAAGAAGTTTTCACTTAAATAAACTTTTATGAACATTTTATTTTAAATCTAAGTATAAAACCAAAAAAGTGGATCATTCTTGGGATATAATTTTATGACATTATAGTATACAAATACATAAGAGACTTATAGAACCCTAATCTGTTTCAACACCTTCTGGTCAGTCCCTGTTTGTATGTTATAGATAGTGCTTATCCAAGAAAGTTTAAAATAGGACTTAAGTTGGTATTTCAGAAATATGCTCAATCATGAATCTTCATTTAAAACTGTTATCATTGTAACTTTATTTTTAGCTGCAATTTGTGACTAAACTTTAGAACCAAAACTATTTTTTTAAATTAATTCTCTAGTTAGATAGGTAACAATATTTCACAACATTATGTAAAGGATGCTTTTTATTTTTATTATTAATGTTTTACATTTGATGACTCATCATGAAATTACTTCGGGTCTTCGACTTGTGACGTGACCTTGCCGCACGAATTAACGTGATAAGCTAATAACTAAGGGACTACAAAAAGACAATAAAATGGATATAGTATGTTATCCTTAAGAGATAGACATATGCCATCGCGGACTTTTCTGAATACCTTTATAAGATACACAATTCCACCATACATTATTTTGTTATATCTCAAAGGGTTTAGACAGCGTTTTCGTTGAAAGCTCCCAGACGGCTTATTTTTTCCGACATCTCCAACAAATATCGTTAATTTATACAAAAATGCATACAAAAACTTAACAAATTATATACTAAAACCTTCCTCGAGAACCACGCTATCCATTGGTGATAACAGCATGAAAATCGGTGCAGTAGTTTTTGAGTTTATCGCGAACAGACAGACAGACAGACGCGGCGGAGGACTTTGTTTTATAATGTATGTAGTGAAGTGATAGTGATACCGTACACACAATAACCAGCCAACTTTTTCGATTTCCTTTTTTCGAGGCAAAAATATCGTTTTATCACTTAAATGAATGAAATAAAAAACACGCCTTGTCTTTTAGTTCTCTCTTTGACAACCAGGCGTGTTTTTTAATAATTTTAATATTTTTTTTTTTTCTTTTAACCGTAATTATACTCCATTTATTATAACATTAGACAAATAACTGTTCTCACCCTTTCGTTATTTCGATGTAAACGTTTAATAAACTCCGTTATTTCACGATAAATACAAAGCACTGAAATCTATTGACCATTTACATTAAAAAATTAACTCTAAAGTGCAGTAATTTCAACAATATTACACAATAACTGTCGTTATTTAGCCGTTATTTGTCTAATGCTAGGTATAGTAAATGGAGTATAGGTAACCAGTTGTAATTTTCACTAAAGACGTGCGTGTTAATAAGGCCTCTATCACAATCCATGGCAAATAAAAAGAAGCTACCTAAACAAAACAGCTATTAATGTTTTTGTGGTCGGACCACGAGTCGCACTCGATTGAACACGTCACTAATATTAAAATTAAAGCCAGAACCTATCATCTATGACCACTTCTGAGCTTGGCCGATATTTTCTAATTTACATAACATAACACCCACGCATAGTATTTTGACGCGGTTATAATTTTTCCTCCAAATCATAGTAGATATAAAAGTCACGTAATATCTACCTACAATACATCTACATGTAACTGACAGGTTTTGTTCTTCCAGGAATAATCGACGTTAATTGAAAACATTGTTAATCACAACAATTTGAGACATCACCGGATAACGCTACTAACAATACCGCAAATCGCAATCGTGCTAAATAGATACACAGGTGGTACGACAATCATGCAACGTTTGATAAGATCTTGACTTGAAAGAACACCCATGCCAAAGTATCAACAGACTCTTGGTGTGCTCATGGTACCTAAATGCTGCATGAGCAACGGGGCAGGTTACGTTAAAATTGAAAAACAAAATATCAATCAGTGAATTTATTTTACAAAAAAAGTTCACAAACCCGTTTCAACACCTCAGATTCAATTGTATCCTTAGTTTTTTGTACCACGGTTCGGTGTACACTGAGCATGCATAGGCCGTTCAAACGGTTTTCAGTCATCATTGATCTCAGCCATGTTTTAACACAACGCAGTGTAGAAAAGGACCTCTTTATGTTACTTGTAGTTACAACTTCGTTTTAGTTTATTAATAGGCTACCTACGTAATATTACTTTACGGTTTGTAGTATTCTTGCATCTTCTTCGTACCTCGCTACGCCCGCGCCCTTCAAACCACATGAAGTTACTTGATAAACTTACATCCGAACGAAGGAAGGCTAATGTGAAGGCTTCCGTTAGAATAGGTATTTGAAGACAATTGATAAAACGATTTGATATGTTCATGTTATCAGAATATAACACGGTGACTGAAATTTTTAATGGGGGGGGGTAATCATAAGACCCACGCCAGTTGTTTGTCACAAGATGACTCGGCATAACCTTATCTACTCAAATTAGCGGTAGGTTACTGTGTAACATGGTCAAACTCTAAAAATAAAGCCTATCCTTTCTTTTACCTGTGGAAATTAGAATTTAGAACTATTTAAAATGCTTTTGGGGTAATAAATACCACGTTATAAACAAAAATTCACTTCAGCCCATGCGGGTGGAATATTTCGCAGCAAAATGAACACATGCAAATAAATACATCCCAGTATGAATGCGCATCCAATATTTCGCAAGTTTTAGGTATGAGTTTGTGTAGGCAATTTAGATGTGCATAATCAAACGATATAGATAGGTATAAAGGTACGAGTTGCAGAAAAACAAATAGCTCTCCAAAGGTTGCAAGGCTGCTGCTCTCTAAATAGGTACGAAGTACAAGAGTACAGCGGGCTAAAGCAATCCGTGCATGACGATTGTCAATCATTGTAGACTGAACACGCTAGGTATGATATCAGCATCCAACGTGGCTGTAGATGGTGCGAAATGAACCACAAAAAAAAGGCATTCAAATACTGCTATAATAACCATGACTGAAGTTGTGTTTGTCGTGTAAGTGATCAAAATATGCACGTAGACGCTGCAATACCTACGCTATGTCACCGACACGACGCGTCTTTTGCATGGGTGCAGGTTGATCTGAATATTTTTAGGTGTGGAAATACATTTAGGTAATTAAGTATACCACTCACTTTCGATTACACTCGGATCAGATATCTGAATCGGATTTAATACATGTGTTTTTGAATATGACTATCAGACAATCGGAAAGTAACTCGAAAACACGGGCTCGGCCCGCCTAACGGGAACTAAGTAACGGAATATTATACCAATTCAAACGGCCTTGGTATCTGAATATCATGCTATGATTACGAAGCTGAAACAAAAGTATTATGATGTTCCGAAATCGAAGGCCGTTAAAACTGTACGTTTCTTCACGCCCATTACATTTTTGAGCACTAAAATAGGGGTTTGCTATGCAGGTCTCGCAGCTCCTAGTCCCAATCGTCTAAGTAAATTTTTCAAGAACATTGTTAAACCATTCTCAAATCTTAGTCATTATTGCTAACCACTTGGTTTTTTTTTTTTCAGAATAGCAGTCTCTCTTGGTACACCGACAGCCCGGAGCTAACGCCATGCTTCCAAAAGACAGTGCTCGTGTGGACACCGTGCTTGTACTTATGGGTCGCGGCGTTTCTTGACACATACTATATACTAAACAGTAAAGAAAGAAATATACCATGGAATGTATTAAACATCAGCAAACTGTTCATAACTTGCCTTCTGATAGTATTAAAGTTTGTGGATCTGGGCGTCACTGTCCACACCTCATCGCAAGGAGAGACGGAAGTGTTTAGTGCCGATTATTACAGTCCAATTGTAAAAATTTTAACATTTGTAAGTATGAATTCTATTATTGTTCAAATAACTAGTTATAACACAACGGACTGGCCCTCGGTTTTTGAAAATCTATTCTACTAATTTGATTTGTTGATTGATCTCCTGTCAACTAAAACTATTGTTCTTATTGTCAGCACTCACTGATCTAATGATCAGCGATTAGATATGTAATACAGAAACCGTGGGTTAATTAGGTTTCCGCTTTTGGTTCGAAGAGACCAGCTCCATCATACCTTTCGATAATTCATTGTCTTAGTTCTTCTTAGACACTCATCATCGTTCTGCCCATATCCCAAATTATTTGGGGTTGTGGTCTTCCATAAATCTCTATGATTTAATAAATAAGAAATAAAATAATAAGGAATATATAAGTACTCTTATTTCAGTTATTTCGGTAATGTGGAAACGAAAAAATATCATACTAACTGTGCGTACAAAGTCAAACAGCAAATCATTATCAATCAATAATTTGTAATCGATCGGGTTCGCTATCGCAAAGTTCAGAATCAGAGGGGCTGATTGGGAAAAAGCTAGGCTGATAAGCGATCTAAAATATTTAATAAACATAGTAGGTAAAATAAAAAAAGACAATAATTATTAACTCATTAAAACAGTTGCGTATTTTTGAAACCTCACAAAATAATATTTTCTCAAAAACCAGTCACAACTCACACACAGTAATTTAATAATGCTCCTATAACTGTTACCCTTAAATTCAACACATAGGTGTTAGTGTTTCTTACACACACGTATTAACAACGCGTTTTTTTTTTTTTTTTAATAGAATAAATAAATACATTTTGTAAATAGAGTTATTTCACCGTTGGTAACACAGGAATGTAACTTATTTTACAGATCCTTAGGAACGAGCTCTACTTTCTGTACAGAGTATTTTCACATACTTTAGTAAGATCATAGTTTTAACGGTTATTATCTTAGAAATAGGTCATCTACATCCACATATTAAACTAACTAGCAATACCTACAAATAGACACGCGTGCTCAATTGAGGTTTGCATGTGATAGCCGATAGTTGTCCTAAGGGCGTTTGCGCACTTATCCGTATCCGGTTCGTATTCGATTCGTGTTCGATACGTGAAAAAGACGGACGGGAAATTCATGTGTAAGCGTCTGCGTACCTGCGCACTTATCCGTACCATGACCTATTTGACTCGTATTCGAGACGATTGTGCACCACCAGATTTCGTTGGTAGAGGCCGCATTTACAATGTGTTCTGCATCTAACCATCGTCAGCTAAACAAATTATTACGTAAAGACGAGTGAATAGTCATGGTATGTTTAATGGTTTGGTCATTTAATTAGAATCAAGAATTAGGCCGGGCGTAAACATCCGGAATACCTTTCTGAATACAGCAAGCGAATGATTCGGAAAATTCAGAAACTTAAACCAGAACGTTCAGAATTGCATACTTTTCCTATACACGTCTCACACCTTGCTGATTTTTGCCGGTAAGATAGAATTAAAGTGGGTTGATTGGAGCCAATATGGTTCTGAATTTCTGGATCATTCACTTGCTGAATTCAGACAGGCATTCCGGACGTTTATGTCTGGCCTAATTCTTGATTCTAATTAAATGGCCAATCCATTAGGCATACCATGACTATTCACTCGTCTTTACGTAATAATTTGTTTATTATTTATTGCTAATGATTCACAGTTTAAACATTAATTTATTGTTGTATTTTTTTACATAGTAAATGTAAATGAAAACATATTTTTGTTTATGAATTACTTAGTGACACACGTTATGTCTTTTTACAAGCTTTTATACCTATTCGTTTTAACGATCTAAAACTTTACTAAGCTATATTAAATTCACATCAATCTCATGTGAAACTAATCGACCTTCTAAAACTACTACCTTCATAGGTAAGGTACAACTTCATAATTTATTAAAGCCCTTTCGACGAGTATTACATTCATTAACCTTGGACAATTTGTTAACCACACACAAATGTCGACAAAAAAAAGTTACATCACCCGTAACCTATTACACTATTATCTATGCCACCTCGAATGTCGAGCCTCAATTCCTCAAATGACCGCACTGTACGGAACTCTGTCCTCACTACGAAACGGATCTTCAAACTATTGACCTTCAATGTGATATAATCACAATTAGTGATTGAATCTTTATAAAACTTGAATACGAGATAAAACGGACTTTGGCCGGCTTAATACGACAGCGGTTGTATTTTAACCATTGTGCAATATAACACACCGTAGAATCATTCATTTAAGTTATCGATTCCATGACCAAATATTTTTTGACTTAGTAAGTTTGATTTGTTTTTTTTTTTTTTTTTCGATGGGTTTGCTCTTAACTCTAGTCTAGGTCAGAGGTGACAGAGACAGTCGACGATGGAGTGAGCTTACCCAGAAGAAGCCTGTTCACTCTAGCTTTGAATAGATTAGGGTTGTTTGCGTTCGGAAACACAGACGCAGGCAGAGAGTTATATTTATAAATGTTGAATGAGGTTATATCTCTTCTCTTCCGCCATAAAACCAGAACACATTGGAGGCAAAGTCAGTTCAACAAGCGATAACATTACTAACAATGTTAATTTTGCATTATTTATCAATAATTAATTTCACAGTTAAGTGTAAAGTTCTCAGCAGTAACTATGTTGTTACTGGCATTGATGTATAAAAAAAGGAAGTTATGGCACCGCTCTAATGTCACGTAAACATTAATGGACTAGAAACAATTACATGTAAACACACAACTACATTTCTCGATGTCGTACGTCAAACGAGATGACGACAAGAGAGTTACAACGCGGGTTGTAGCGGGAACGAGATAGCAATAATTGTCACTGTTACGTACCCATATCAACTCAGAAACAAATGGCGACCTAGAAAGCAATACCTATTATTCAGGAGAATTTTAAGAAAATAAGTGTGGAAAGTAATCCCGTGGAACTTGTTTTTGGTTTGTGAATTATTTGTGCACATTTTGAAAACACAGGAAGGCGGTAGACGGTAACTTTACATAACGTGCTGCACGTGTGCTACACAAACGCCAGTTCAATTGTGACTAAGGTAAGTCGTGCCGGTCGGCATATGTTATGCGGTCCAAGTCGAGAAGCGCGTACCTAATCTTCCTTTTTTATACATCAATGGTTATTAGTCATCTCTTGGTTCTTGTGTTTATTTGTATAAGTTTAACGCGAAGCATCGTTTGTCTGTCGAACGTTTAAAAATAAAGTTATATAAGTTCGGTCGACTGTCTGTTTTTCGTGGAATATAAAATGTTGAGAGCAGCAGCAACTCAGTTATTTATTTAACTCTCACTGGTTTGCATTTTCCATGTGTTAATATACCTTTTTTTTTCACAGGCTTTATCAGCGACATTATTGTACTACAATCGAAAGTTTGGTATGAGAGCATCAGGAGTGCTATTCTTCTTTTGGTTACTTTTGATACTGGCAGGCTTGCCTCAGCTGCAGTCCGAGATTAAAGCACACTACAGTTTAACCGATGATGAAAATGTTCAATATAACTTCGTTAGTTACATGGTGTATTATCCTCTGATAATACTTATGTTTTTATTGAATTGTTTTGCCGATTTACCTCCGAAAAATTCGCCTTATAAGTACGAGAAGGTAATTGAAATGTTATAATATTTATTTTACTTCCATTACTTTCCTTCTGAACCTTGCAGACATGCCACAAAAGATAACCCCAACAAGGATCTTAAACATCCTTCATATAATTACGATCTTTGAGCGATAACAATGCCTTATGACTTAGTTATAAGAAAATAAACTGGCAGAAATACAATTTATTTACCAAAACTGGTTACAAGTTAATCTTTATGTGGAGGCGCTTTACTTTGTGTAAATAATTTAACACCACTGTTCTCAAAAACGGTGAAGGAAGACATCGCGAGGAAACCGGCATGTCCTTTTAGTACCAAAAATTCGAAGACATGTGTCATCAAAAAAAAAAAAAAAAGTACCAACCCGCACTGGGCCCGCGTGGTAGCCTACAGCCCACTCCCTCTCAAAAAGAAAAGGCCTGTGTCCCAGCTGTGGGAACATTATACAATAAAACAATTTTTTGTGTTACCATAAGGCCAAGAAAAAAACTCTTAGTGTGAAATTACAGTGGCAGCGGGGCGGGCAGCGGAATCCGCTGGCGGGTAACGAAAACACATAGTTTTTGACTAAGGTGCACCAAGTGCGGACGGGGCGGGTGAGCGGGAATCGCAGCGGGACAAGCGGGTGTCGCGAGCGGGGCGGGTGGACGCAAGTCAGTTTGCGTTTCCCACTCGATTTGTTCGGACATGCCGCTGTGAAGATTTAATAAGTGCCGTATTGGCTCGGTCATCTTTGTGGAATTCTAGTGTTTCAAATCGTTCGAATCGACAAGTAATTAAAACACTGGGAAGAAATAAAAATAATAAGCGGAGATTCTGATGGTAATTAACTCTTGGTAATCAACTCCATGTCTATACCGATCACTATTGATATCGTGGCGATTGTTTTTAGAAGAAAAAAAGGTCCCACTTTATATAAGCACTAGCTTCCAAATTATCTGACATTATTATTATTATTTCCAATATCGCAAGAGGCAGGTACGTCCGGACCGCTCAATGGGCCCGCTGCTACTGTGTTCCTCCATGGAAATGTGCGTTTTCCGCTTAACCCGCCACCCGCTCCCGCTGCCAGCCCCGCACCACTGTAATGGCACACTAAAGTTTGCCACAAGAATGTCAAATTACTTCAGCGTAAATACTTGACTGTCCGTAGTTTTTCAATTTTAGCCTTGTCGTTTCTTATATTTATAATTATCATTTAGAACCAATGTCCGGAGAACGCGTCGGGATTCCCCAGTCGTCTCACATACAGCTGGTTCGACCCACTTGCCTTGACAGGGTTCCGTAGAAGTTTGATGGAAGAAGACCTATGGGCTCTCAACCCTCAAGACTCTTCCACAGAAGTCGTGCCAAAGTTTGACAAATTTTGGGAGAAGTCTTTGAGAAAACGAGAAATGTAAGTTTAACAAACCCATATTTTATCAACGGACACCATGACCATGAGATGTGTCCATAATGCGAGCATTCGACCAGTGGACACACCGAGCATTAAACAGCTTGAGCACTCTAGAAAAAATGTTCCATGGAACACTGCTTTTAGGAATCATTGAAATTAGTTTTCAAGCTATTAATTGGGCTCGCAATGGAATTCCACCACCTCGTGAACGCTCGTTTTCAAATGTACGCGATGTGGACGCACCTTTAAACAAATGTTTTATCAATTTTGACGTTTCAAGGCAAAAGATACTGTGATGTGTTCCTTTTAACATGTACTACTTTACAGAACAATTGCATTATTTCATTTTCCCACAATTTGCGGGTTGAACAAATCCACAGATCCGTAAAATTATATTAAATGAAATGTCGCCAAGAGCGAGAAAATACATTTTAGGCTATATGTCGCCAGTGTAAACTGACCTCTCAGTGTTTGGAAATCCTATACAATGCGAGATCAGGTTATACTGAAAACTATAGCTTGATATGTAGACATGTGTACATAGTGATATTGACGACCATTATACCAAAGGGCTTGTGGCTGGACAAGCTTACCAAGGGCGGTTCGTGGAAGGGCAATTATCCATTACATATCGAGGCTCCTCCGTGCCTCGGAAAGTACGTGTCCCGGCTGTCATTCGTGGATCTTTGACATTTGTAGTCAGAAGCCCGAATGTCTAACAACCAGTCTTACCCAGTAACTGGATTATAGAGGTCAGATAAGCAGTCGCTTCATGTAATATACTGGTACTCAGCTACATCCGAAAAGACTGGAAGCCAACCCCAATATGATTGGGAAAAGGCTAGGCAGATCGATTGACCAACCTAATATTCCTTAATTTAAAATTGAATGAACATCTCTCACTGACCCTTCATTTTATTGACAGCTCCAATGCCACAAAGGCCACATATCGTAAGACATCAGCTAGCGTGAACTTCAAGCCTGAATCTGAGAAGAAGCCAGCCTCCATCCTACCAGCACTATGCTTAGCGTTTGGTGGACAGTTTTTGTTTGGAGCAATGCTCAAACTGATCAACGATGTCCTGATGTTCTTATCGCCACAATTACTCAAGTGAGTAACAATATTTTTGCTAGTCATAGTACGGACAAGATAATATTATTTTCACTGGATTCACTAGATGCTCGATACTTATGTATACTGACTTTGTTTGATAAATATTATCAAAATGATAAAAATTAATCTCTCAATATCCCAACTCATTCACTCTCATTGATTCAATATTGCATTCATTTTTAGACTCCTAATAGGTTTCGTGCAAGGTAAGGAGCCGCTATGGAAGGGATACGTTTATGCAGTTGCACTTCTTGCCTGTGCCACGGTGCAAACTATGCTGCTGGCGCACTACTTCACGAGGATGTACCTCGTGGGCATGAGGATAAGGACCGCCTTGACGAGCGCCATCTATAGGAAGTCACTGCGAATGTCCAATGCTGCGAGGAAAGAATCCACCGTCGGAGAAATTGTTAACCTGATGTCTGTTGATGCTCAAAGGTAAAAAAAAAAACGATTTATTTATTAATTTTACCTTCTGCCTAAAGCAAGCTTCTCCTGCCTATTTACTCCAGAATAAAAATAAAAAAAATCGGTTTATATCGGAAGTTGGAGTCTAATAATTGTACGAAGAATTTTGCTGATACCAATAAAATAAATTCAGTCACGCTTACGTCGAAGCAAACTCGTCTACGCATCTGACATTGAGATATGCAGGCAGCATGTGTAAATAGTATTACATTTATGACATTCAGTCTTATAACACCGACTAATCAAAACAGCAGGAAAGCGTTGATAAAAAATACTGAACAAATAGCTTCTTCAACATTTATTTGTAAAAGTTCCTATTGTTATCAAATGATTTATTTGTTGAAATTGTAACTATGCTCCATCAGAGTTACTCTTCATAATGTATGTGTGGACGCTACACTGAAAAATATAATTAGCCGAACTAATTAAGTTACTTCAAAAATAACTCAACTTTAGTTATAAGGAAATAAACTTTGCTTAAATTTAACAAAACGATTTTGTAGTGTGCAAAACAGGGTTTTGTAACAGATAACATCTAGTTCGCAAGTCACAATTTTTGTGTAAACAGTACATTTCTTTCAGTGTACGTACTTTAGAAAAACACTGTCACATAGGTACACACGGCTACAAATCAAGCTATACATTTCCAGTTTAGGCTGATCTCGCATTGTATAAGATGTCCGTACAATGAGAGGTCAGCTTATACTGGAAATATATAGCTTTATTCGTGACTGTTTGTACGTTTGTACACGCTCGCGCGCGGGTAACGCCCCTCTCTACAAAGTCCACGTTTTTAACCGGCTTCATCTAGAATTCGATGTGCCGTGTTAACTTTAACAACCTATAGGAGTAACTAATATGCTCTTTATAGTCAAACAGCTCTCACACAAACATAATTTTATTTCTAGGAAGTTCAATACAACATGATGAATAAATCTTATCAAAACTTACACTTCACAGATTCGTCGAACTGACTGCATACTTGAACATGATATGGTCGGCGCCGCTGCAAATCGCTCTTGCCCTATATTTCCTCTGGGGGATCTTGGGTCCCTCCGTACTGGCCGGATTGGCAGTCATGATCATACTGATCCCGGTCAACGGACTCATCGCCAACAGGGTGAAAACCCTTCAAATAAGACTTATGAAATACAAAGACGAAAGAGTCAAACTTATGAATGAAGTACTTAATGGAATTAAGGTAAGTTTTGTAGCATAAGTCTATGTCTCGATATTGATCTCCCAAGTTGCGGCAAACGTACTTATTACATAACAATTTATTACTAGAAGTACGTTAAAATATATGGTGTACTAACTTTTGACCGCTGCTTCGCCCGCGTGGAGGTCGGGAATTATACCACGGTACCGTACTACCGGGATAAACAATATTTTCGGTCCTAACCCACGTCATGGTCTATATACCTGTGTACCAAATGTCCGTTCAGCCGTTAAGGCGTGTAAAGGTTATAGACAGACAAACTTACTTCGCATTTATAATATTAGTCTATGGATAATTTTGTTCAGAAAATTATTTAATAATTCATAATAATTCTTTCCAACGGAACAATCCATAATTTCAAACCTATTAAAAACATTGATTTTTCTCGGTAGTAACCAACTACAACATTGTTTTATCAAAATAATTGTTTAACAAAAATAAAAAGATGTTTTATATGCACGACAAATTGATTTCATTGCTAACTATAACACCAATATTAAACAAATTACAACCTACATCAATACGTCTTATAGGTTTCATTGCTTATAATAATAATAATAAACATTTATTTCAGACCAGGTCCATATTTTGTTAGTAACAATGTACTTAAAAAGAACTAATGTTAGTATAGGCAACAAAATTAAATTACAACATGAAGCCGCACCCACCTTTGCAGCATGGGGGACTCCCACCGATCAGCAAAAACACCCAGTATAGATCAAAGGACCTTTATATACATTAGGTCAGGGGCCTAAGTCTACTAATTTACAATCGTTGCAATGGTCTCGCCATTGTGAGTATTTCACAGTGTTTGTATGGCAAATCTGTCAAAAACTCACAATGAAGAGACCATTGCAACGTTTGTACATTAGTAGACTTGGCCCCCAGACAAGATGTTATCAATCCCTTTTTAGGGTTCCGTAGCGTAATGACAAATACGGAACCCTTATAATTTAGTCCAGCCCATCTATGTCTGTCTGTCCAAATGTCACACAACCAATTTACCGGGAGACTATTGGCACTATACCGAGAAGGTTCTATGAACTGCTAGACAACTGTTTAGTAAAATAACGAAATATAATTGGGTTGGCACTCCCCAGGTAAAAAAAAAAAAAAAAAAAAAAACTGCACAAAAGCAGATGGTATATTGTTGGATTCCATAATTAAAAATATTATGACGTTTTTAGTGTAAACTCAGGCAGAAACTACAGAACGCCACCTCCGATTCTTATACATACTCCAATCTTGTCAAATGACAAATGTTGATGACGAGATAAGCAGCTTTACAGTTTCAAAAAATGTGTCCTCCCCTCTTCCTTGTCGTGAACATCAGAATGACTGGTCAAAATGACCGATTAGCTTTAAATTATTAATAAAATATACCTATTAATATAATAATTATTATTATTATATAAAATTTACCTATTTGCTACTATTTGATACCTTTGTTAAAATAATTGGTACCTAATTAATAACTGAGAAAATGAATTTAAAAAATGGGCAGTCATCCTGACTTCAGAAGGACTGCCCATTTTTTTAATTCATTTTCTCAGTTACAATATTGCGCGTGCCTAAATATTCATCCCGACTAAAGAACCCTTCTCTGTGCGTGATCCGACACACACTTGGCCGGTTTTCATAATATGGTGCAATCAAATTCAAAGATCATGAATTCATGACTTGCTAAAATTATCAATTTACGGTTAAAATCCTTTTTTCCGATATCACCACATTGAGAAACATTATTTGAGATAAGCTTTCGCGGCCTTTGTGTTATCACCACACAAAACATATTATCTTATTTGATTTCACTGATATCATTACGCAAACACCAGTTACTACTGTAGTTAATATCTCTAAACAAGTATCTTTATATCAATCTATATAAATAAAAATCAATGTTCGTATGTTTGTCCTTTATGCGTTCTTAAACCATTGATCAGATTGTGATGTAACTTTGGTAGGGTGTTCTGAGGAAGCCCGCGAGGGTTTCTGACCCAAAAAATAAAGATCTACCAAACACTTTTTTACTTTATGTGGCAGCTATAATGTTATAAGAATACTGTCTTCTTAGTTTTAGGGCTCCTTAATCCTTTTATCTTTATAGCTATTTATAGATAGATAGAATACTCTTTATTATGTACACCATAAAAATTACAGATATAAATGTAGAACTGTTACATATTGTGTCACAATGAACGGTCTTATCGCTAAAAGCGATCTTTTGCAGACAACCTTTGGATGGATAAAAAAGTAGGAGAGACAATACTGCAGGTGATCAGTCAGTCAGTATTTATTAGGGTTTCTCATTTCCCGACTTTTTTTGTTCCCGGATACCGAGACTTCTCGAGCACCATTTCCCGGGAATTCCCGAGAAGTCGGGAATTTGATTAACCTCAATAAAAATGTATAAAAAAGGTTTTAAAATAAAATACACATTTTCGTAATCAACAATATGTTCATTTTAATCAGTCTTCGTCAATTAACTAAAAAATATGCCATCTTAATTTTATTTTAAAGAAGAGTTCGTCCGGCTAGTATTTGCCTGGGCAAATAAATTGGCAGTATTTTTTAAATATTTTTTTTAATTAGTTTAATTTATTTCGGAAAAACACATTTAAAAGGTTCAGAAAAACAAATTTTCAGGTAAATAATAAAAATGAACATTACAGAAAAAAAAGTGTATCGCTGGTGCCTGTATTAATGAAAAAAATCATTGTATCACAGACAACGCGCCTTCCAAACTAAGTTACATAAAAATGACGATAAATCGAACATTCTACATACTGAAACTCGTGAAAAATTATAATAAAAACAGTAAAAGTAATTTAAATATAATAAAACAAATACTATAACTAAAATTAAGCTACTTAGTACTAATCTCATCATTAGGCTCTCATGTCAAGTTTTCATGTCCAATTTGGCAGACATACTAAATAATCTTTATTGTAATCAGGAAGTAAAATGGCAATCTTTCTTCCCTTTCAGATATTCTAAAATTAAACAAACTTTAGACTACTCTACAAAATCACATTTGTAGTAAGTCAAAGTCAAATCATTTATTTCAAATAGGCACATATAAGGCACTTTTGAATGTGAAAATTTACAATAATAATTAATTGATTCTAGTTGCCCCTTCCAAAAGGTAGTTACGTATGGAGAAGAATGGGCAAGAAACTCTATACTTACTCTTTTAAAATGTTAACAATATTTTGTATACATTAATTAATAATTATATTTGAAGACGATGCACTTACCTAGAATAAAATTACTATACCACAATAGGTAAAAAGAATGAAAAGTCAAGCAATGACAGACAATTTAATTATGCGTTAGATACATGGTGCTCACATATTTACAAACATTGTAAAACTAGATGATTTCCCTAAAATTTTAACATTTAATAACCTATGAATTCTTACGTCACAGAGTGCAATGTACAATGCCGTATGTACACAATTGTTTCTAGTTATGTGAGTGTAACAACCTCTCTGTGTAGGTCTGCTGTTCGAATCTTCGATCAAGAGTTATCTGTATTAAGTATAAACAGAACTTAACAGCTATAGTCAGGTTAGGCTAGAACTACAGATGAACTACATATTTCCATAATATGCGAAAGATTTCTCTATAACAATTATTTGTCTGCTAATGTTTTGATGTAAACCCATTTTTGTTCATCTGATGCATCATGCATAGTCAAATTCTAATTGTATATTTTCTTTTCAGGTTCTTAAAATGTATGCTTGGGAACCGAGTTTTGAAGATCAAATACTTAAAATAAGAAACAAAGAAATGAACGTTTTAAAACAGACTGCTTATCTTAACTCTGCTACGTCTTTTATATGGTCTTGCGCACCTTTCCTGGTAAGCGACAACATTTATCTAACTGAAACCTTGATACACAATGTTTCCAAATCAATTTGAACTACAATAATTTTGTACGAGATTTTGTGTTTACACAAAACCGTGACACCTATTGTTGGTTTTTTAAAGAAATTACTCGTTTGTAAAGAGAAACACCGTAATTGCTGATAAAATGCTGATTTTGATTGCGTCACTGCGAAAAAAAAAACTACAATTTAAATGTAATTGTAACAAAGTAAATTATAAACAAGTTTCTTATTATTATAAACAAACACCTGCCATATTTATCTAGCGGTTAACAAGTTGGGTTTCCCCATTTTGGTAAAGATGCAAAAATGCCGCCTTCAGCAAAATGTGCTTACAATAAGTACTTTTTGGAAATGCAGCGTCGCTATAATAACAGTAATTATACAGGTTGAAATTGAAAACATGCGACAAACCGAAATGGGAGATTGTACTTTTCATTATGAACAACTTTTACTATGTGACCAAAGCTGCCATCGCGAAAAAAATATCAGCTGTTCCCTACATTTTGACGAGTTATGCGAACATAAATGTAGGGTACAGCTGATTATTTTTTCGCGATTACAGCTTTGGTCCCTTAATAAAATATGTTCATAATGATGAGTACAATCTCCCATTTCGGTTTGTCGCATCTTTTAAATTTCAACCTGTAGTTACATATTTAAATGTTATGCAATTTCAATATTTCGTGAAATTAAATTAAATTTATTGAAATTATATAACATTTTATTGTCATGGATTTCCGCAAATTGACACCTGATTCTATAACTTAGATAAATAAATAAATTCACATAGCTTTAATCGTAATTCCTTTGATAAAACTTGATCTTCAATCACAGTCGATAATCAATTGTTATAAATTATGTCATTGATTTGGCTACACAGATTACATGGTTATTAGATTACTCTTATCAGTTTTATAAGTCCCAATATTGTTGTTGATGAGCATTTGTTGCTTTTATATCATTTTAATATGATTTACCTACTGATAACACACACTGACAATATGTTTTTAAACTACAACAAGATAACCCTCAAAGAAGGTAAATTAATGATAATAGTTCCTATAATTTATAATTTAATTGAATTATTTATTTATTTTCACTTCTAGACACGAAAATCTGTGTAAGCTCTTGTACTAGGAGCTCCTTTATCACCTATGTACGGTGGCCAGCACATCAAGTTACCACAAACTGTCAAATTTTCTAGTTCGATTTTGAACTTAATCGTTAACATTTTAAAGTTTAAAATCGTTTGGAGAAATTTGACAGTTTCGTGTACTTAGCTTGATGTGCTGGCCACTGTACAAGTCTTTTATTAAAGTTTAACTGCTGTTTTGTTCTATATGTTACACAAAACCCTGCCTATTTTATCTTTTAAGTTCACTACTTAAAAAGTACATTCACTACAATTTATTTCGAAGGATTTTAATGGCATGTAATAATTAACGTTGAATTTAAGATCAGTTGATTAAATAATTTTGTTTGTTTTCAAGGTGACCTTCCTAACCTTCTTCACGTTTCTGATATCGGATCCCGAGAAAAATATCCTGACAGCTGAAAATATATTCGTGTCGATGTCTCTGTTTTACACAATGCACTTGCCCCTAGGTTTACTGCCACTCATCGTGGTATCAGCGATCGAGGTAGTGCCACGACGTGCTCCCTCCTCTATACATCTACACAATGTGGCTATGGTTCTTTCACATACAGACACACTAACACGCATATATCTTGAACTTAATATTATAACCGAAGAGCGACAGGGCACAATTCTGTTTACGTTTTGTTCTGTGGCTACTGCAACACGCACGTTTTATTGGTGCGTCCATTAGCCGAGTCGTGATAATCGCTTGGGTTAGACCACCAGCGAGCGGACGTGCAATGTGGTGGTCGTGGAACACAACTTAGACTTGTAAGCTTCAGTCCAGCTGGTTGCATGGGCACTTCTCATAATATAACTCCTGGAATGGTGTCGTAGGTGTCGCTGATGTCGTTCGGGTGCTTTGTACTGGTAAACGATACCGAAGTGCTGGACTCTAAGAGAGCTTTCGTAGCGTTGTCTCTTTTCAACATTCTGCGTTTTCCACTGTCAATGCTGCCTAACGTTATATCGAATGTTGTACAAGTAAGTTTATCATATTAGATTATTTTGTCTGTGTGCAGTGTGAAGCTTTATTTGAAGAAATCAATATCAGTATCAACTCGTGAAAGCAATTTAATGCAAATGTGGGGTAAAAAACAAGACTCACATTAGTAATTAATTAAGCAAGTATGTACTTACTTAATTAATATTATACCCAGACCCTGCATTTGATATAATTTTTCTGATGTAGGTAGTGGTTACACAATCATAAGTCGACTCATTATTCAAATTTTCTTTTAACTTTTCTCTGGTCGAGCAACTAATTATAATTTTAACAACTTCCTTCTACTTTTCTTTATCGTTTTATTTTATGACGAGTACTTAATTTATTGGTGTGGAATATGCATAGTAAAGCTTGGTGTGGTTAAATATGTTATTAAAAACATGTTGTGTTGCTAACATTATTCTATTTACACATTATTTTGTACGACTAATATATTTCTGTATTTTTAGACATCCGTCGGTATAAAGAGATTGAACAAATTCATGAACTGTGATGAACTAGACTTAACATCTGTTGAACACGATCCTAAAGACCGTAAGTGTTATATTTTTTAAACAAAGGACATGTCCGAAAATTGTTTTTTATTATTCAATAATTCTAACCAGGATAAGTTAAATATATTTCGATAGACATCTCAAAAAATAATGGTTTTAACTTTATAATACATTTTTAAGATCTCCAATTATGAGATTTTTATTTTAGTGTGAATCTACTCCTAAAACGAACAAACCTTTCTAATTATCTATGTTAGTATCGTGAACGCATCGTAAAAAAAAATTAAACTTATCAAAATTGACACATCGCACATCGGCAACACTCTCTTGTTGCCGATGTGCGATGTGTCAATTTTGATAAGTTTACAATTTTTTTACGATGCATTCACGAACACATAAAAATTCGAAGTTTACGGGTCAAAAATATCTTTAGATTTTAATTTCCATAAAAAATGTAATAGAGCATTAAATAGTCTTCGTAACTATATTATTATCTTAAGTTCTCCGATATGCTCTGCCATAAAAAAAATTATGGACATTTAGGAAATTAAAAAAGAAGTTTCCCAAAAACTACATTTATTGTCTTGTGACACTCTCGTTGCCGAAGTGCGACATGTTATTGTCATTACTGTCAATCAATATTTAATTATCAGTAAACAAAACGTTATTATAATCTGATTTTAATAACGCTTATAATAATCTGATTTTAATAACCATAGTTCTTTGGAGATAATAACCTCCGGCCGGAGGTAGTTATTTACAGAAAATGTTCATCATAAGTAAAAAACTATGCGGCATAAATGAAAATAAAAAATAAGATTTACAATGTGCAAATGAAGCCCTTTCTTGTGAGACCCCATTTGACCTAGTTACCTCACTTTAAAATTTAAACACCCCGTTACGGCCCCTGTGGCAATGAATCACTTTTTATACAGATGGACAAGCATATTTATATTTATTCCAAATGTCAAGCCTGAAATAAACAGTTGTGAAAGACGGTCGGACAGACAAAGTCGCATCATAAGTGTTCTTTTTAAACATTTTGATACGTTTTATAATCTCAAAAGAAATGTTAAAATTTTTAGCGAATATTTGTAACTGTAATTATGCTTTACCACCCCTGAAATACGGGCAGCCTGACTTCGAAATTATTGTGAAAATAAAAAAGGCTTGTATTTGAAAACCAAAGAGTATACTAATAAATCTTGTTAAAATACACAACTGATTTTATTTTCACAGTTTATAATGCTAAATTCGCAAAGAAAAACGTGAGCATTCCGCGAGGGCTCCCGGCATCCCATATGCGACTTGAGTGCACCCTACAGGAGGGCTCCCGGCACTGAACGTGTACAATATTTTATAATTTTTCTCTTAAATGGAGGGGTCTAAAAATATTATTTCAATGGTTCCAAGTTCCATATTTTTGACGCTTTTATTTAGGTGTAGGTTGATGCTGGTTAGTTTTTTCTCGGAATAAAAAAAAACCAACGTCCATGCAGAAAGCGGACATCTCCTTATGTTGAAAAAAGGTTTTATAATATTCCTGTTATTTCAGCGAACCCGATCGTAATAGAGAATGGTCACTTCACTTGGGGCGACCAGGACGCCGAACCGGTTCTCAAGAACATCAACCTGCACGTGCCGCGCGGCTCGCTAGTCGCCGTCGTTGGGGCCGTTGGATCCGGCAAGAGTTCCCTGCTGTCTGCCTTGCTTGGTGAAATGAACAAGATTTCCGGACGAGTCAACACATACGGTACGTGTCATTTAAAAAAACCTTATCGACACCGGCAAAGAATAACATTGTAACTAATATTTAGTAACTTTACAGGAGAGCGCGTCAAAAAAGTCTTAAAATATACATATATATAATAATATAATCATACGAAAGTGTAGCTAATCCCTCGTTGACTCATATTTTCAAGGTTGGTTGGCAATAAGACTTAACCGAAATCTGAGAGATTTTTTAAAATCTTTGACGCGCTCTCCTGTAAAGTTGCTAAATCTTAGTTACAATGTTATTCCTTGCAGGTGTCGTTATTATCCATATAAATTGTATTCAGGTAACTTATTTGTTCTTTAAATTCTAGGTAGCATAGCTTATGTGCCGCAACAAGCGTGGATACAGAACGCAACACTTCAAGACAATATTCTGTTCGGCGAGCCGCTCAACAAGCAAAAGTACATCAATGTCATCGATATGTGCGCTCTCAAACCTGACTTTGAGGTACTGCCTGGAGGAGATCAAACTGAAATTGGCGAGAAAGGTAATACAACTATTGACACATTGCCGCAAACGCGCCAGCAAGCACTGCGCGTTGAGCGTCCGTGCAGCAATTTAGGGTATTTGACTACTATTATATAAAACATATGGTAACCTGCCTTTTCGCCGAAAATTGTTTGGCAGATAATCACTTGCCAACCAACGTTTCGCCGATGTTTCACTTTGACAACTAACGATTAGCAAATTTTTGTATGACAACGTTTCATTTGGTAGAATTATCGTTAAGCTGATTATTATAATGACACAAAACGTTTGGGACATTTATCATTTGTCATACATTTCACTAGGCCACACAACTATTAGACGAATGACGTTTTGTTAGTGTAATTTTGACGTGACAACGTCTAATAAATCGATGAACGCCGGCTGCATGCACGAAAATGTCCCGTTACGATCATTGTCCCGTTACGCTCATTGTACGCTTGTGCCGCATCAATGTTTTGTTATGACGTTGTCACGTTAAACTATCGTCCGTAAACCAACTTTACTGACAACCAATTTTTACATACATTTTTTATTTAAGAATCTCAAAAATAACATTAAACCTTTAAATTGGCAGCAACGCTGAGCCATATTACAATAGGTTAGGTTAGAGTATGACAGAGTATGACAAACAACGCACGAGCCGAGCGAGCGTGCCGCGATAGCGGCCGGCGATATGCCAAAAACGAATCGCTTTTGTAAAAGAAACAAACTAAAACATTCTCCTACTTGAAAGTTGGCATTTTCAAAAGTATCATTATGAAAAGCAGACCAAATGAGCAGTTGGTAACTGTGAGGTTGGGAAATAAAACAAAATTATATGATAAGTTGACAAATGATTATTCGGCGAAATAAAATTCTGCGAAACGTTAGTTGGCAAGTGAAAATCTGGCAAACAATTTTCGGCGAAAAGGCAGAGAACCAAAAAATATATACATGAATAAATACTTATTTTTAAAAAAATACAAAAAAAACTTTTATTGTCTAAAAGACAACAAAAGCGGTGGAAAAATAGAGAAGTTACACGCTTTCAAAGTTGTACTCCCATCCTTGTCACGTTAAACGATCATTGTACTGAATGTATGGCGTTTCTGTCTTCTGACATGAGATGCTAGTGGTGCTGTCTCCATCTAGCATAGACTTTAAAACGTTTACAACTTCACAATTTTTTGAGATATCTAAACAATTTTTTTCTGTGGCATATCTTTTTTCTAGGTTTCGAAAAACATTTATAAAAAAAAAAAAACAGTCATCTGTGAGTTTTTAACTTATAGTGAACATTTTAATTTGAACACTAAACAAATGGTGTTTGCCTGTGCGCAGGTATAAACCTGTCTGGCGGTCAGAAGCAGCGCGTGTCGCTGGCGCGCGCGGTGTACTGCGACGCGGACAACTACTTCCTGGACGACCCGCTCAGCGCCGTGGACTCGCACGTGGGCAAGCACATCTTCGACAAGGTGCGTGGTGTACTGGTGTAGCGTAGGTGCGCGGCGCGGGCGAACGGGACGGCAGTGACTCTCTCTCTCTCGCGCAGGTGCTGGGGCCCAGCGGGCTGCTGAAGAGCAAGACGCGCGTGTGGGTGACGCACAACGTGTCGTACCTGGCGCACACGGACCTGGTGGTGGTGCTGCGCGACGGGGAGGTGTCGGAGGCCGGCTCCTACCAGCAGCTGCTCGAGAAGAAGGGCGCCTTCGCCGAGTTCCTAATACACCATCTGAGCGACGCCGAGCGCTCCTCGCCCGAAGGTAACTAGCTGGCTCCACAACGACCGTATCGACTCGCTTCGGTCGGTGTGGACGCGGCTCGCGTTTCTTTTCCACATACTTGATGCGTTTGAGCGTTTGCAACTCGCTTCTATTATGACATAATTCAAATTTGAATTATCATCAGTAAACAGATCCCGCCGACCAATACTAAATTTCTTAAAACATTATTTCAGAATTGGACGAAATCAAACAGGACCTTGAGAGTAAACTTGGCAGTGAATTCCAGAGCAAGTTACAGCGAGCTCGTTCCCTTTCCGAAAGTGCATCAGAATCAGAACCGGCAGCAGGTAACGGTTTATTTTTTTTTAATTTTGATCAAATGACAACATTATTACGAGTGACTGAGATATTCACATGATTTTCATGTATTACCACTTTCATTTTCTAGTCACTGATAAGCTACGAAACAGCACTCTCATGGAGTCCTAAGTTATCAAGTTGCTATGATGATTCACAATACATGCAATTTAACATAGAACTTCACATTTTATGAATAATCCAATCTTACTACAACCTACTATACTATAAAGTATTGTTAAAAATAAAATTCCGCATAAGATTATTGTAATTGGAATAACTGCAGTCATTCCAATCATAAAATTCTTATTATGAACAGTTTGAATACGTCTTCTTTCTGTGTCTAGGAGACCGCGCTGGCAGTGTGAAGAGAAAAACTCCAGAAACCGCCACTCCGAATGAATTGAAAGAGAAAAATAAACTCATAGAAGCTGAGAAAACAGAGACTGGAAGTGTAAGTTCATCTACACTTTTATATTAAAAGTTACAGTGTAGTTAAAAGAGTTTTATGGGATTGTTTTACAGAATGTATACAAAAAAAATATGTATGTAAAAACATTGCAGACTGCAGTTATAATATCTAATAGTCTGTTGTTTGCTATTCTAATTTTCTTGTTGTATCGTTTGCAGGTGAAATGGGGCGTTTACAAGCACTATCTGATGAGTGTAGGAATTTTGTCGTCCGTGATCACAGTGCTTATGAATCTCATTCTGCAAGTTTTCCAAGTCGGCTCCAACTATTGGCTTACTGAATGGGCGAATGATGATAAAATGGTAAGTCCATATGATATATTTATTTTTCTTTTAATATATTTGTCACATAATTTATTAATAAAATATTACCATGTCCTAATAGACCATAACGAGAGATAGAAGATTAATATGATTATTTAGTACGCTTGATTAGCGGGAGTAATGACCGTAGCATTATAATGTTATCACTTATCAGTACGGAAGCGAAGTATAATCTCGCTTGTTATTCCTCTATGTATAAAAAAAATGGCCTTGATGTGACCATGGTGGACAGTGACTAAAACAACCTTTCGCGACGATTCATTGGTTTATTGGACGATTGGTTGGTTGAAATTGGTGCACTCATTTGAAAGAGCTTTTCCACAAATCCAATCTGTTTCGATTGACTCTATTTAAAAAAAAAAAAAAATTTTTTTGCTATCGCAGAAGTCGATCTGCACCCTAATTGCGTAACACACTATCAATGACAATCTAAATGATTTTGAAGGATATTGCTAATCCATTGCTTCATACATTCGAAAATTTTATATATTTATTTATTTCTGAGTACATGGTACATTAAGAGCTTAATACTAATTAAGAGCCATACCCCACCGGGACGACATGGCGGCGCGGCCAGGTCGAGTCGCCAACAAAATGTATGGTAAGCTGCGTAACCAAGCGAACGCCAGGTGAGCCACCCACTATATAGCTGTATCCATTTAGTTGGTAGCACGATCTGGCGACATCGCCATGGCGTCCTGAAAATGAAATGAAATGAAATCGTTTATTCTGTAAATAGGATATCGGATTCACTTTTACAAGTCATATAAAAATATAAAAACAAGCTTGGGGAAGTCGACATTTCCTATCTGACTACCCCTGAGAAGAAATAAACTCAGGGGTCAAAGTTTCTTTTAAAGTCCAGACATAATCTTGGTCAGATCATGTGAGAACCATGTAGATCCGCGTCTGAAATGGTCTTTTGAGGAAAGAACCACACAATTTTGAGTGGACCTGTCCAGTCAGTGCAAGCATTTGTCGGTAAACGTGTAGCTCAACTCAGGATTTAAGGAGCTCAACGACTCGACGAACAATACCAAAGAAGGGACATTTGGGTAGGCCGCATAAAGTACTCAAAATACCAGACCATCATTAAAACTACGTGAGAAAGAGGAAAAAGAAAAAGAGATAATCTTAAAGAAAACAAATGACCCACATAGTGCTCACATTCAAAATAATTATAGTAATATATGTAATACTTTTCAAAGTAAATATTCATGTCATTTTGTATATAATATTTAATAATGTCAATAATTATGTATATAAAACATTGTATAATTATTTAAATGTCAAGTTTAACGGTTTAATCACAAGGCTTTAAGCAGAGCGAACAGCTCAATCCCAAGCTTTTTTGTCTTCTAAATAATCAGAAATTTGGTGAGTTATGGCTCTAATAGTTTCACATATACAACCATTGCCAGTGTAAAAAAAATCCCATTAATATCATTATAAATTTGTTCATAATTATGGTTATTAGTTGTTTCTGCTCAATAACATAAATAATGCAATGAATGTTGTTGAACTGTGAAAATTAAACCCATTGCTGCTGTAATTGTTACGCAATTACCCCACTGAACCTTGATTGTGGAGAACCTTTAACTAATTGTATTGTTTGTACGTAGCTCGTGAACGGCACGGTTGATACTAAGCGACGCGACATGTACCTCGGTGTGTACGGCGGCCTCGGAATCGGACAAGGTAACATAAACTACATCTCGACTAACCACTGTTGTTATTGCTATACTGACGATCACACCAAAACTGAATTATACAGGGTTATTGGTAAAATTATGTGGTACCGGTCGTAAAGAATAGCACCACCCCATTTCCTCCCGTGGTTGTCGTAAAAGGCGACTAAGGGATTTACTAGAGAATGGGCACAGCGTTCTCTACGCATTTTTAACACCTTACTGCGATCGCCAAACCGCCTTCCAAGCGTGGCGATTATCGCAAATTCCCCCCCTTTTGGGGGAGGCCTATGTCCAGCAGTGGACGTCTTTCGGCTGAAATGATATGATGATGAATTATTAAAAGTATAGAACAAAAGTTGTTGTTTTTGACGTTAGTAATATAGTCCTGCAGTGCTATTCTGTGACCATCTCACCGTGAAAACTTAGGTGAAGTGAGCAATGAGTGAGCTGTCAATAGTGTCAATCCCAAGCATTAGATGGAATTACACGTCACTTCATCTAAGTTTTCACCGTGAGATTTTTACAGAATTGCTCTACTGAGAGGTTTTTTGTGTTTTAACCAATAACCCTGTATACACCACTAGATAATTTTTCAAATAACTTTAACGTTTATCATCAAGTCTAAAAAGCCCACTAATGGAAATAATTGGAAAAGTCTTAAATCATCACGACTGGTGATCTCAATTAAGTTTTTAGACCACAAAAACATGCTGCTGTTTATCCTCTTGTCATAATAATCTTTTAGACACCTCAGAATATAAATGTATTAAAAACTACACGACATTTACAAATATACATATATTATAATTTGGTAATGGAAACTATTAATAATGAATACATTATTTACACAATATTTTATTTTTATGTATATCTAATTGTTTTCTATATCGTATTTAAAAAAGTTTGCAAATGTTGCCCTTTATTATATCGTCGCCTATGAGGGCAATGGAGCAAAGTATATATATTTTATTTTTTTTGCGAAATAGAGTTAAATGCGTTCACGTGTTGAGAAAGAGCCATAGTTTAATATTAGTCAATAAATATAAAAGATATCATGAGCGCGCACATAGGTTTAAAAAAAAAAATTATTTTCAGTGTAGTTTCAAAAAGAGAAGAGTCTAAAATTCTATGCCGCTTAAATTCACTGTGATTACAAGTCAAAGAGAGTAATTTTTCAGTAGTCAATAGTTGTAAGAGCTCATAAAACCCTTGACCACCAAAATTATGACATCATAATAATGTGTTATTACGCTGATTTATGTTAAAATAACTGTTCTTACGCGCATCATTCATTTTTTAAACGTCTATAACTCAGAAGTGTAGTTCTGTGGAAAGGCTCCATTACCCACCTAGGCGCCGACATTATGTATCTATTGCATGGTCTTGAATTTTCTTCATAAAGAAATTCCTATGTGCATGGAAATCATTACAAAAATAGATTTTTAGTACGAAATAACATACAAGAGTCATAAAAAAACTGAGTCACAAATCAGTCAGAAAATGTTGAGAATTGCTAAAGCATTAAAAAAAAAAAATGTTTTGACATTTTTTTTTTTAGTTTTGTTGAGCAAGAGATTCCATGTTGACAAATACTTTTTGTTAATTGAGTTTTAATACATTTTTGCCAGAAAATGTTACCCAAAAAAATAATCAAATGTAGTTTTAATCCACCAGGAAAACTCGACATCTATCATACAATCTAATGAATGGCATAGCTACCATAGTGATCCTTGTTCAAAAACATCCTGTAAAAGTACCTATGTGCACCTAGTTGCACAATATTCTGTGCACCGATATTGGTGTGCTTTATTGCAATACATGTATAATCGATTTTCGTGTTATTGCTGAAATGCGACTGGTGACTTTTGTATGTTAAACTAGTATTTTCATATCTCTTTTTTTATGAAATTGCATGGTACATCATCTATTTAGTTAGACATTTATTTTCCCAAATATTTAGTTATGTCTTTGAAATTAGCAAAATACACGCCTGCCCTTAGTGAATAAACGAAAACTGTTTTTTTTTTTTTAATGGTCTGGATAACATTTACAGTTGTAGACATTTAATTAGGAGTGACTGATACCGAAGTCACTTTTCGATAAACAAGTTGCTGTTATTTTTGTATCAATTTACTGGTAATAACTTTTAACAACATGGTTAAACATCAATTTTAAGGGGGAAGCGTCAGGTAGCGTTTCAGTAGCCCGCGAAATTCAATTTTTCTTATGTTTTTTGCAATTTGCAGGTCAGTATAATTACCGGCATGAGTCGTGAGCACAAACTGACATCTGCGCAGTAGTAAATTTTTAGGTCACTTTGACGGAATGAAGAAGCCGGGGGGCGCTGAGCTGCATGCGATTGGTTCGTCAGTCGATATTGGGCTCTCGCGTGTCATTTTCATTTAGCCGAAAGTGTACATGCGCGAGCTTGCCCCCACTACTGCCCATCTGTGCTCACGACTTGTGCCGGTTATTATATCAGGTTTTAGGTTGATCTAAATATGATTCGCGCTCGTATCAAATATGTATTTACAGAATGATTATTATTGGAATCAGTAATACAACTCCTTCGGTTCAGCGGTTTAGGAGTAAAAGCGTAACAGACAGACAGAGATACTTTCACATTTATAATATTAGTATGGATTGCACTTATTTTGATTATTGAGTATGAATCACGAAAACCGAATACTAAAGCTATTATTTTATTTGGTTCAAAGTTTTATCTGTAAGTTGATACAAAGGGAACTTGTTTATCGAAAAGATCCAGAATTGACTTCGTTATTAGTCGTTCTTAATTATATGTCCACAACTGTATGTGGTAAGTCTATTTTTTGCGAAAACGAAATATCAGTGGTGCAAGCTCCACAGGCCTACAAATGACTCCACATTTATTTATTTATTAACATTAAAGTAGGCTTCTATAACTTCAAAACATTAAATATCGGTGACGTGGGTCCTAAAAACTCGGTACGAATCCGCCCGTCATGTACACTTGCGGGACGAAAATGTTAAGCAATTTTCTAAAACTTTCCTTTTCACTCCAAATATTTTTGCAAACAAAAATAGTCCTTGTGTTGGTCAATTTTTTCCACCCCGCGAGTGTACCTCATGGGTCGTACGGGATATAACTGGACGGAGCTGCGAGCGGAGCGCCGGCCCACGAATACAGTAGCGAGGTCGCAGTGGTGTCGGTGTCGGTGTCGTCGCTGGCGCTGTACCTGGGCACGCTGGCCGCGGCGCGCGCGCTGCACGCGGCGCTGCTCAACGGCGTGCTGCACGCGCCCTCCATCGGCTTCTTCGACTGCACGCCCGTCGGCCGCGTGCTCAACCGCTTCAGCAAGGACGTGGACGTGCTCGACAATGTGTTGCCCATGACGCTCAGGGGATGGACCTCCTGCTTCTTTGCGGTATGCGACGCTTCTCGCACGCGGTGCGGCACCCGCACGTGTGGAGTGCGACACTGGTACAACTCGAACTAAACATATCTGTTTAAAAACGCACACACATTTAGAATGTAGGACTCGGAATAGGATTTGGTTTTGTATGTAATGTATACAAAAAAACAAAACGGCATATTATAGAAGATTTTTTTTTTTTTTCATAAATCCAAAGCGATTTCAGCATTTTACTTGAAACACGAGTTATAGCTTACAGAAAACAGCCTTCAGTTATTTCTTCATGAACAGGTTCTACACAGCTTAAATGAAGTAAGTACTGTCGGTTACAATACTAAAGTTGACCAAGTGTTGCACTTTATACTGCAATGTGTTACGCAAATCGCATACAATTTTCACATGTACGTTTTTTATAGAACATAACGGCTACTAAGTTTTTGAGCCCCAAACAGTGTGAAGCGGCATGCCTCACATGTTTCTTTACCTAAGACTTTTGACATATCAACATGGGATCAGTTTATGAATAATAAAACGTCGTTTTTTGGCTTCATCTTGTTTTGTAGGTGCTTAGATAGTTTTACATTCCTTGCTTTCTTTTGTTTTTACGCAGGAATTAGATGTATGCTAAGACTTGCATGTGATTAGCCTAGTGTAGAAGTTAAGCTCAAAGGAATAACCAAAACCGCTAATTTGGTGATAAATTCGACCACAACGCGTAACGGGTCTTCAAGTTTCTCACGGACTGAAGTTCTTGTTTTGGTATTAGCAAAACTGGACACAAAGCTTCTTGGCACAAAACGCCAGCCAAGCGAAATTCGTGTCGTGATTCTTTTAACATTATTTTATTTCACACTTTGACCACAACGCTTTTTTATCTCAAAATATGAGGACGCGTTACGATTCATAGTTAAAATCTGTGCTAGTAGTTGCTTTATACTAATTTAAACTTTCTAGTGGCCGTATTCATAATACATTTGGGGTGTTGTCCGTCTCTGTATTATATATAAATAATTTCCAATACATAATCGGGTTGTTCGGATTTTATCGGGCCGGCCTACCTAGACAAATAGTCCAGACACAAGATCGAGGCTATATAACAAATAGTTATTGCCTGATTCAGATTCTGAAAATACACGTGCCTCTTTGCATTAAAAACAAATTTCACTGACAAGACTATAATAATTGTCAATAATTATGGCGGTCCCTCGATTATAGCGCTTCGCGCTCTAGTGGATAAACTTGACAAGACGTAAAGCGATGTGGTGGATTTTTTCGCTAAAGAGTGTTTTCGGTTCATAAGCCTAACATAGACTCTAAATAGCTCTAATATTTATCTTACGCACATTATACTATCAATATCCACCAACTTAGCGTCTCGTGTAGCCCCTCTTACCTAATAAGTAATGTTTGGATAATACGTATCGTAAACAATGTATTCATTATTATTAGGGGTGTCGCCCAGTGTCGAGCGCCCATGCGTGGTGTCCGGCTAGGTACTAAACGAGTGTCCATGGATGTTGTTGCAGCATTAGGATCAATTTTTGCTGACCTAATGCCATTTCTGGCGTGTTGGCGGGCGGCGAGGTATCTCCACGAGCTATTGTTGGGCCATGTGTTAAAGGCACCGTTGCAATTCTTCGAAGTGACACCCGTTGGCAGGATACTCTCTAGATTTTCTAAAGACATGGACATTTTGGACACGTCTCTTCCTTCGCAGATCTCCGACTTGATGTGGTGCATTTTTGAGGTAATCTCACCACTGTTAACTATTAATTCCATTTTTTATGGCCATTCGTTTATGTTGGTGGGTATTTTTTATTGTTTTATGATTTGTATGTGTTTGTGCTACATGATTTTCGTCTTATTTGCGAGGTGTTAGTGCGATGTAGCGAAAAGTACACTGATGTGTTTGCAGTCTACATTAAAAAATACATGTAAAATGTTGTTTTTCAATTCATTGGTAAACTCGTTTTAACGTTAAACTTTTATAAAAGGTTAAATTAAATCGTATTTACATACTACAATTATCCGTTCAACATTCAATTTCTTTGGAACATTTATACTCCATTCACTATAGCATTAGACAAATAACGGCTAAATAACGACAGTTATTGCGTAAAATTTTTGAAATTACTGCACTTTAGAGTTATTTTTTTAATATAAATGGTAAATAGATTACAGTGCTTTGTATTTATCGTGAAATAACGGAGTTTATTAAACGTTTACATCGAAATAACGAAAGGGTGAGAACAGTTATTTGTCTTATGTATAAATGGAGTATAGTAATAAATTTTCTAATACCTTTTATAAAGTTTCATATTGAGCCACGAAGCAACAAAATTCGATCTAAATAAAAACGGCCACATGCCTCTAGATCGTATTTTGTTGCTTCGTTTCTATGAATACGTTTTTAAAGGAGTGGCGCTAGTGGACCGATGACAACGCTCTTAAATTGTTCCGTTAAAAAAAAGTATTTGGAACAAATATTTGAGAATGAATGCTTAAATTGTCCATCTGTTATCTTTTGCATATTCAGAATGCTATAAATAAACTTAAAGACGAAGCTAAGTCCCTTTATGAGAAGAAACCATGCCATGATATACTAAGTTCCAAAATCCAAGGTCCTAAATAATATTAACACATTGACTGCCACCGCGGTAACCGGTGACCGCTAACAGTAGTTTTTCTATTGTGTCTGTTGTCTGGCAGTCAAAGCCTTAAAACAAAGAAACGGTCAATTATACTTTTTTTATTTTAGACTAACTACCTACTGCCCGCGGCTTCGCCCGCGTGGCGAAAATAGTTTTTTTGTTGTTAAAAGTACCGTATATAATTTCATTGCATTTAGTTAAAAGTTGTTATTTTGACATTAGGACACTTCAGACGTATCAATAATATACTTCTACATTTATGGCAACTAAGACAATGGTAATATCATAAAAAAACAATATGCTCAAACAAACAACTGAGCCAATAATCAATTCTTATTAAACGTAAAACGTACCATTGCATTCATGTCTTTTGACATTAGCACTTCAGATTTTATGGGAACCAAAGGAATACTTAGTATCGCTTATTATTTGCTGCCTCGCTTTAATGAAACTACAAGGATTGGAGCGTTTGCCGTTTTTTTTTTTTTTTTTTTTTACTGTACTTGGCACAGTTTTTTTTTTTATTATTTTATAATTCACTGTGGTATCTAGAAAATCCTCTTAAACAATACGTATTCGCTTCAAAATTCAATTTGTATTTTTAAATCAAGTTTGTAAACTGATCCCAAAAATATGCGCTTGTTTACTGTGTTTTTGATACGTTCGCCAAGTCGAAATTACCTGGATACAAGTAATTGCTGTCTTTACATTTCAACTTTTAATTAAAGTCATCCAAACTTTACCGCAAATATTATTCAAACCTGGGTACTTTATCAATCACCTTTGTAAGGACTACTGAATCATGTGTAGCACTCGTTTTATTTTTTTGTTAAAAGATAGCATCTATTTGTAACAACAACAGTATCATCAAATAATCTTGCACTACTTTTATTAACATAGTATGTATTAACTTTTTATATAATAAATAAAGAATACAAACGGATTATATCGTGATGGCCCAGTGATTAAGGCCTCGCCTCTCATGCACGAGGTCGTGGGGGACAATTCATAATTAATATTCTCTGTATGAGAAGAGCCCTTTGCCCTGCAGGAAGTCGTTACAGGCTGGTATTATTTATTTATTTATTATAAATAAATATGTTTGTGAAATATCATAATATCAGATAAAACGAAAATTTTATGGACCTATGCGGTCTGTAATGGAAAATTAAGCGCGCTGCGCTATTACTTTTAAAAAGTTGTTCATAAAAGAAGTGCAAAAATTATTTTGATTAGTGTAGTATTGTAAAGTTCCATATACTTAACAGAGCATGAAATGTCTGTAGGTATTGGGGACGCTTTTCGTGATAAGTTTTTCGACGCCGATATTCATGGCCGTGATTCTTCCCATCGGCTTAATTTACTACGTGATCCAACGGTTCTACGTGGCTTCTTCGCGCCAGCTGAAGAGACTAGAGTCTGTGTCGCGATCGCCTATCTACTCGCACTTCGGTGAGAGTATCACAGGCGCTAGCACCATTCGAGCTTACGGCGTGTCGGAAAGGTAAAGTAAAACATTCTTTATTTCCACAAACAGACACTATTTTTATTAAATATTTACGCAATTACGCAATAAAAGCTTGTTTTGACAGTTCAGTACCTACTAGTAGGAATACCAAACAAAATACAGTATTCGTTTTCATGTCCCCATTAATTGTATAGAACTTGTATTAACTCCATTGTAGGTAGATGATCTCGTTGTGATGGGTATTATATTAACTTCCTTTGGTCCATTAGGTTTATTGCAGAATCAGAGCGTGGTGTGGATCACAACCAGTCGTGCTACTACCCGAGCTGCATCGCGAACAGGTGGCTGGCGATCAGGCTCGAGATGATCGGCAATCTCATCATATTCTTCTCCGCGATGTTTGCAGTGCTCAACAGAGACACTATCAGCGCCGGTCTGGTCGGACTCTCTGTTAGTTACGCCTTACAGGTATATAAACTAACGTTATTTAAAGCCTTACAACACATTGTCAAAATCATAATACTATGGTGGTGTACATCTTGTGTGATTTCTACCCATTGGCAAATATGTTTTCAGATCACACAGACTTTGAATTGGCTGGTGCGCATGACATCAGAAGTTGAAACAAACATTGTAGCAGTGGAAAGAATAAAAGAATACGCGGAGACTGAACAGGTGAGTGAATATGAAGCTGGCACCATGGCTAGTTGAAATGGCAATCTGAACATGGCTGTTGCGTTTGCGACACAGGAGGCGGCGTGGACCCTGTCCCCGGGGCCGGGCGCGTCGTGGCCGGAGACGGGCGCGCTGCAGCTGGAGGGGCTGACGCTGGCCTACCGCGCCGGCGCCGAGCCCGCGCTGCGTGACGTCACGTGCGCCGTGGCGCCGCGCGACAAGCTCGGCATCGTGGGCCGCACGGGCGCCGGCAAGTCCACGCTCACGCTGGGCCTGTTCCGCATCGTCGAGGCCGTGGGCGGCCGCATCCTCATCGACGGGCTGGACGTGGCCGCCATGGGCCTGCACCAGCTGCGCTCGCGCATCACCATCATCCCGCAGGACCCGGTGCTGTTCTCGGGCACGCTGCGCATGAACCTGGACCCCTTCGAGGCGTTCTCGGACGAGGACATCTGGCGCGCGCTGGAGTACGCGCACCTGAAGCCCTTCGTGCAGGGTGAGTGCCGGGCCGCGCGCTCGCGTCCGCAGAGCTCCCGAACTCACCACAGCACTCCGCAGGGCTCGCGGCCGGGCTGCGCCACGAGGTGGCGGAGGGCGGCGAGAACCTGTCGGTGGGGCAGCGGCAGCTCGTGTGTTTGGCGCGCGCGCTGCTGCGCAAGACGCCGCTGCTGGTGCTGGACGAGGCCACGGCCGCCGTAGACCTGGAGACCGACGAGCTCATCCAGGTGCGTGTTCTCTGGCGCAGCCCCCAGCGCGCCCCAAGCTCTGTCTCACTCCCACCCTGTCCTGTTCTGTGTTGCAGAAGACGATCCGCTCCGAGTTCGCGGCATGCACGGTGCTCACCATCGCGCACAGGCTCAACACTATCATGGACTCCACCAAGGTCATGGTGCTGGACAAGGGACAACTCGTCGAGTACGCGCCTCCTGAACAACTATTGCAAGATAAGAACTCTATATTCTATAGCATGGCCAAGGATGCAGGCCTAGTTAATTAATTATTATACTCAAAATTCACTAACGTATCCATTCCTTTTAGTGAATTGAGAATATTGAGACTCATCTCCGTGTGATAGACGATATCGACACAGACTCGTTATAATAAAATGTTTTTAGTTAAACAAACACAGTGTAGTATTACTTGCAACTTTTACTTTCGAAAATCAATTCATCGTTGCAAGCCATTCTGTTGGTAATGTTAATGTTTTATGAAACATGTGTCCGCAACTGACATTGGGCAAAAATGTATGGGGCTTGGTCCAAATTTCCACCACCAACGAGACCTGTGCCACTGAATAGTCTAGTAAATAAGGAATAACTTTTACTAAGACACCCATAAAATAAAATCTGTTAGTGAAAAGTTATAAGCTAAATGAATTCCAATCATTTTACCTAAATGGCTGGATTGATTTTAACAAATGACGTATCATTCAGTTTTTCTTGAACCCACAAATGAAACTGGCTATAATAATTTTGAAAAATAGTATTAAAAGCTACAAATAATTATATGAATTATTATTGTCAATTAATTGACGGATTTTAGCTACCCTTCAATGTAGTCGAATTCTTGATGGCTGTTTTTTTTACTTTTTTTTTTTGCATTATTTTCAACCTTTTAGTGAGTACTTACTTAATATTGTTGGGATTGTCTCTTCGAGCCCTTTATTTTGATACCACACATGAAAAAGTAATTAAAAAATATAGGACTACACTAAATGGTGCCCAAAATCCGCCAGGTTGATTTTGTTTTCAAAATAAATAGGGCCATAGTCACTCGTGGTGAACAAAGCCAATCAAGCTTATTTTTTTTTTTTAATAATTTGTGCTGTTTATGCTAAAATAGTTGAATTTAATAATAATTTTCTTTTAGCTACAGATATTTTTTCGTGGGTCTCTTAATAAATATAAAATATGTTACATAGGTCTTGTTAGTGGTGGACATTTGGACCACATTGGCCCATTGTCTATTGAGTGAATATTGTCTATTACTTGTGTGTAATTTGCGCTCAACTCAGAATAGAAACACTTGCTGCCACTAAGTTATTTGACAATTGTCATTGTAATGAGTAGAAAAGTTAATGCATTTTAAACCTCCCCATATTAAGAGGTTAACGAACGCGCAGTGGCGCACTCATCGTTTATTTGATGGTTTCTTTTATTTTAGAATGAAATGCAGAAAATAAGCATTTTACGTTGTCCGTCACAAGACTATACGTTATTATTATTACAAACAGTAGTTTTACATTGTTATCTTTTATTGTTATCCTTAAGACGGAGCTTAGTGGCCACTGTAAAACTACTGTTTGTAATAATAAGAACGTATAGTCTTGTGGAGCACAACATAACGTACTTATTTTCATTCTAAAATAAATCACCAAACAAACGATGACGACGCCACTGCGCGCTTGGTACCCTCTTAAGTTTTAGCATGTTAGTAAAATAGTAAAAAAAAAGCATTTACAACTCATCACAGTAACAAATAAATGGATAATAGTAATTAAAATGTCGAAATAGTACTTAAGTATAAGACAGGGTGAGATTTTGATGAGTTTCTGCTGTAGGTAGTGGTATAATGTTAGGTAAGCTCAAATCATGCCACATTAAAAGACATAAGGGATGATTCCCATTTGAGAAGAAATTGTATAAACCTTTTACCTATAATCCGTTTGAAATAAGATTAGACATTTAACCTCTCGTATGTCGTAATTAGAGACACAATTAAAAACCCATTGTGTCTCGCGTAGATCTTCGTTCCGGCATATGAAAGGTTAAATAAACCTTTTTTACAATCCGTTCAACTGATTTTGACTTCTATTGCATTGGTGGCATGACAAATGGCAGCTGCAGAAAGCAGTTGGTGTTGTAACCACTTTTTTGCTTTCAATGCCATCCTTATGCCTACGGAATAGAAGTCAAAATCGGTTGAACGGACTGTAAAAATAGGTTTATTTAAATTTCTAATCTTATTTCAAATGTAGTATAGAATCCTAGACTGACATTACTTATATTTTACTTATAAACTGTTATTCATAAGAATATAATGATTATTTTTGCCTGTATGATACGTGTAGAATATTGTTATTTTTATATTATTTCCAATATAATGTCAATTTGGGTCAAATACAATTTCTTACAAATGGCAATCGTTGCGTAACATTTCACAATGTGTTCAATCATAATAGTTACTGACATTATTTTACGATGCGTTGTTGCCAGATTGATTGTATCGTGAATTTATTACCGAGATTACTAATCGCATTAATGCCCTGTTGGTATGCACATCTGTAGGTTATTTTTTATTTACTTGATACGAATTAAACACAGCTCGACCGCGAACACTGTCTTAGGTTTTTTTGTTTTGTATAAGGAATATATACATTGTTATATAATTAGTATCCCAAGCGGCTTGGAGCTCTGGTTTAAAAAAATTAACCAGCATTTAAAAAATACTCTTATTGTACAATAACTTGTGGATTATTTTCTCTACTTAATTCTGAGACTTAATTTTATCAGATTAACTTTAATTAATTATTAAATTGTTTAAAAGTGTTGCATGTAAGTAAAGAAGGCGTCCAATTATATTTATTTCTATGTTACCACGCCCCAGCTGCTCGATCATATTGTTAGTTGTTTTGAAGACAATATTTCAAACCTTACTCAAATTACTTAATGGTCTCATTTGGAGTACTAACTAAATAGTATTTATGCAAATATACTTAATGTTTCCTTACTATTGTATTATCTATGTAAAGAACTCTGTATATAGAAATACATAATTATAATTCTATAAATTTATTTTCTGTATAAATATAATTTAAAAACAATGACACTTAATGCGGTATGTTTTTGTAATACATTATGTAATCACATTTAATGATAATTTTGTTCTTGGTAGACATTTAGTATTATATTTCCTACAATTATTTGTAGCTTTTAAATTCCTTCATGTTAAATGAAGATTATTAATTGTAGTAGGCCACATGCACCCTTACAGTGATGCAGAAATAATATTTAGTTGCAATCAAAATAAAAGGTGAACGATCAAAACTAGAAGTTATTCTAAAGGCGTCTATTAAAGTGTCATCCAAATTAGCGCGGAATATACTTATATTATGGAGAAAAACAATGATGTTATATTATGTTGTATACACTATAAGCTGAAATGGACAAGCATATCAGTTCACGTACTCGTGCGTCTTAAATAAGCTTACGATCTTACTGCCAATGGCAAGTGATATAAATAATTATTTATTGCGTAAAGCGTAAATGTAAAAAAAAATAAACAATTAGTAATGTCTCGTTATATGTTGATAGGCATTTTTTTATTTAATTACTGATATTTTTTTTGGATTCTACGACAACGGTGGCCGTCATATATCGACCACAGTGACAGCTATCGAGAAAATGATGGCAGCGGGGTTTCACTATACTGTGTCAAAAACCGCTCTCTAGGGAAACACAAATTTACTTTCATTAATAACGTTTTAGTGACGTCATTCGAATTGCGGACGCTGTGTGGCGGCCACCACAGTCTTAGAAAACCATAATTACGGCGCTTACCCTCAAACCGTACCGCTTTCCGTACAAATCGAGACTTTTTTTTGTAAATACATGTATGTTATGGTCGCAAACCATATTTTGATCAACATACAACCTGACATTGACCTGCAAATTATTAAAAACGTAAGAATATTTTATTTTCGCGTGCTACCTTTATTGAATATACCAAAAGGTGCTCTTCCGATGAAAAAAAAAAAGAACTACATTAACGCTTCCGTAGATGGCGACGTTGCCGCCCATCAACGTTTTCATAGGGTAACATTGAAACCAGCCTGTCGCTGCGGTTTGTCTTTATTGGGCGAGGTTGCCGCTTACTGCGGTCGCCTTCGGAAGAACACCTTTACTGTCATACAATATTTTGTCAGCAATGTTTTATTGTACTTAATTTTTAAAGTCTCCTTAGTGTTTGCAAAAAAAAGGCACCACTCCACCATACATTTTAATGATGCAATGGCTTCAAGACAGTGTCTAACTCGTTGGATAAACCTATAACAATTCCAATGGCTCTTTTAAAAATTCCTTTTTATAATTTCCTTTCTGTAACATTTTTGATACCTTACTATTATTGAATTGAATTGCTGTAAGATATTTTGGTACTCTTTTGCAAGTAAATGACTTATGTCAGTAAATCTAATAAAATGAATTACTAGAAACAGACTGTTTTTATGTATCATTCATCTAATCGCCTTTTTTTTAAATGTAATTCATTTTATTGAATATTGTTTACCAACATACAAAAAAATCTATGAGAACAATACATAAATTCATAACTGCACATCTGTGAATAAACCATGTACTTAAGATAACGTGTACAATTTGTAAAAAGTTGCCCAGTTTCAAGCAAGGCAGGTTCTAGAATATAAGTAGATTAGTCTTCACTTTTGTGCCTATTGAATAATTTAAGAGAATATTTGTTTCAATGTGTATTAATAATAAAAATGTTTTACCAAGATAGACAAAAACAATTTTTTTTACACCTTAAATGTGTGCTATTGCTATTTTTTTTACATCTTAAATGTGTGTTATTCCTTGTTCACAAACTAAACTTTTAAGTTCAGTGCATCTTTTTCTTTCTATTTCATTAAGAAAAGGACAGAAGATAAATTTTAGTTTAGTCCTGTCAAATTAATCAGCGCCTGTCACTACTCCATACAAGTTTAGACGTGATTAAAAATTTGCCGACTAAAATTACATCAAAATACGTCAAGCGCTGATTAATTTGACAGGACTAAACTAAAATTTATCTTCTGTCCTTTTCTTAATGAAATAGAAAGAAAAATATGCACTGAACTTAAAAGTTTAGTTTGTGAACAAGGGAATCGGCACCACTGTCGAAATCCACAACACGTCACAACTCACTAGCGATCAAAATATCCTTGTAGCACTGTAGCGCCAAAGCGCCTGAACTGAATAACATTGATTGACAGGTAAAATCACAAATGTTTACCAATAACGCCCCCGCGTTGGTAAATAAGGAGTACCTTTGTACTGAAATTATAACTATGTCGTATCTCTATGTATTTAACTGTGGGTACATAAATAATAAAATAAATAAACATTTGTGAAATTGTGTCACAGAAATAGGGAAGGTAACTGTCAAAATTTCGCTGTGGTAGCATTATCAATATTACAAGGCGTGAGGTGGTTTTAATTTATTTTAGCGAAAATGATTATGTTCGTAAATAGTCCGAAATTAGAGTCCACCATTTTCCGAAAGACCCTAATAAGAAGATTATGAGTCTGGTGCTTCACTTACAGTCAAGGGTCGGGGAGGACTATTCGTTAGTCGGGGATTTCGCGCGGGGCCTCGGCGGCGAGGTCGGAATGACGATCGTGTATTGTGTGCTCTTATTTTGCGAACTGTACTAGTTTCCCTACGACTCTCCTGGAGGAGAGTAGTGGAGTCGTCTGGGTCGGTCAGTGCATGCCTTGGACGGCGGGTCGAACTAATTTTTGAGGGGACATAACTTGCGGCCTTCACAACTAGAGCGTTGCGATGAGTGGCTGCTGAATCAAGAAGCGCTTCATGAATTGGGCTTAAATTCCTATTACTTATCGAGTTTATTTACTTATGCCCCACCCCAAAAAAAAGCTGGGTGCGCCCATGTATTAAAAACCGATACCGAGATGGTTGCGAAAATTCGCTTCGCTCGCTCTTGCATCCTGCGTTCTCCCTTTTCTGCAAAAAGGCACCTGTCCCACTGCCGAAGAGAGAAGAAGTGAAAGAAAATGAAAATCATTGAGAATTGAAAATCATTGGAGATCTTAAGTAAGGATCTTCTTCAATGATTTTCACTCAATAAATGTAGGCAGGTCTCGTTACCCGTCACAAAGGGGGATTCCGGATCGGTCTTTTGAGAGGTAATGGTCCCCTTCCATGAGCAGATGGTGACCACCAGGGTGGTTTTAGTGAGGTAAAAATCCCACGCTACCCGGTCTTATCCCTAACGCCTTGAAGATTGCCCACCGAAAACAAAAAAGTACCCGTCACCCGTATCAGTAAGTGATACCGATTTGGTTAAACGCTCTGAAGGGGTTTTCCAAAGTCCTGGGTCACGGTTACATTGTGATTTATACTGTTTAAAAATAGACCAACTAATTTAAGCGGAATAAGATCCTAATATATTTTTTTAAATAGGGTACACCCTAAAAGAACAAATAGTGACCATATTGGTGATGGTCTTTAGTAAGGTCAGGTGCATAGTACTCTCATCCGGCGCGTACGTGTACCTGTTACCTAAGTGTATGAACGTAAACGACGCAAAAGGATTAAGTTAGTACTTATGTTAGGATTGTGCAGGTGTAGTTGTCGTGAATTTATGTACATATGTGTGTAAAAAAAACGCAGTTATTATAATTATTCCAAATTCTAATATTTAGGGATAAACAATATACTACAACTACTTACTAAGTCCATGTATCTAGTCCACGAGGTACTATGTTTTTTTTTTTGTTCTACTTTTCAATCAAATTGTCAGCCAAGCAAATGTCACTGTCAACTTCAAATGTCAATATTGTCAATCGGTATTCGGTACCAGCGTTGCCAGATTGGGGGCTTTTTTCGCGATTTTGGGAAAGAAGCAAAATTGGTATTTGGGGAAATTTTGGAGGGGGGATAATTTGACATTGTAGTTTGGGGTTGAATTAGAATGAAATATCCTTACATATGCCTAAGGTAATCATTACATTTTCGAATGGCTGAAATCTATTAAACGCATTTATAAATTTCGACCGCAGTTTTTAGTAAAATACAATGGCTAGACGTTATAGACCGGCTTGGGAAGTCGAACCTCAGTTTTCTGGCGAGTTTTTAACTGAGTCATACAGCGATCTTTGGATAAAGCTGTTTTATTACCAGGATTTAGGATGAGGGTTCAGATGCTCTTTCTTTTAGATCCGAAACATGGCGAATTTCTTTTCCTTCTTGTTTCAAGCGGGAATTACAATTACTCGAAGAGCATAATATTGTTCTATCCGTCTAAATAAAATTAAGAACATAATTTTAAGATGAGGTTAGAAAAATAATAAAAACTTTTTTTTAGGTTTCGTGTATAATAATATATAAAAAATAGCATGTATTGTGAATTTCTTTGTTAATTCCACCAAACTAAATTTGGGAGTTGATTCTGAAAAACCGGCCAAGTGCGTATCGGACCACACACTATGAAGGGTTCCGTAGTTAGTATGAATTTATCCCAAGAACAAACTTAACATTGTAATTGAAAAACATGTTCTTCCATACGAAATGTATGGGAGAAACATGTTCTCCCATACATTTCGTATGGAAGAACATGTTTTTCAACTGTAAATGTAACTTGGTCGACTATTACTCGGTATCTTGTGAAGCCTACTTAGCTGTTATAGTTTTCCTTTTAACTTCGTTATTACACTACTGCTGTGAATTTTTCCACATATCCAAATACAACCATTTAGCTGGCGGGGGGGGACACTTGACTCTAACAAAAATTAGCACTTTAAAGCTTAAAATTACGCAAACGGATCACAAAATCGAAAAATGGTTTCAACAAACCCACAATATTTTTAAACGGCCTATCCAACGATACCCCACACCATAGGAGAGACGAGAAAAAAAATATGATCCTTACTTAAAACAAAAAATGTTTTTTAAGATTAAATTTTTCCACTTTGTCGTGATTAATATGTATACTATACCCATACCTAATTACAGCTTTCTAGTACTAAGAGTCTCTGAGCTAAACCGTGGACAGACAGACAGACAGACGGACATGGCGAAAGTATAGGGGTTCATTGTTTACTATGGAACCCTAAAACCCCAAAAAAAATTGGTTGTCTGTAAAGTTGGTTTACGGATATAGTCCGTAAACCACGTACACGGAATATTACGCAAACGGATCACAAAATCGAAAAATGGTTTCAACAAACCCGCAATATTTTTGAACGGCCTATCCAACGATACCCCACACCATAGGAGACGAGAAAAAAAAATATCATCCTTACTTAAAAAAAAAAAAATGTTTTTAAGATTTTATTTTTCCACTTTGTCGTGATTAATATGTATACTATACCCATACCTAATTACAGCTTTCCAGTACTAAGAGTCTCTGAGCTAAACCGTGGACAGACAGACAGACAGACGGACATGGCGAAAGTATAGGGGTTCATTGTTTACTATGGAACCCTAAAACCCCAAAAAAAATTGGTTGTCTGTAAAGTTGGTTTACGGATATAGTCCGTAAACCACGTACACGGAATATTACGGGAAAAATGTATTTTGAAACTGAGGAAATTTGAGAAATCACATCTGGCAACCCTGTTTGGTACTACACTGACAGTGACACTCACACTCAAAGAGTATAATACTACTTTTACTGACAGAACATAATAATCATTGATTTTGACTCTCATTTTGTTATTTTATTTGTTTGCTATTTGTCTCCAATGGTTTAGATGATAATCAGTCTTAATTTCCCATAGATTTCAACGGTACACAGAAAAATTCCCGGCTTCCATAAGATAGTCTATTTGGATTCGAATTGTACTTTAGTTCAGTATCATTCTTGTGAATTTATATAAAATAACTTTAGATGGATAGAGTATTTCAAATAGAATCACTTGAAGCATTCAAAAATGTAAGTAAAGCTTTGTATTTTTATCCGATTTATTTAGAACCAAAGAGATTAAATATTTAGATACCTAGTAGCAGTTTTGTTAGCGTTTGGTTGGGCCACATACCTCTGAAGGTGGCCCAACTAAATGCCAACGGAAAATGTACCTAGTGTGGGTGTGTTGCTTAGAACCTTTTTATAAATAGGTCCTAACATATTAATATAATCCAACTGCCCGACCAGGGACCTATTTAAAACAATCAATAGGCCACTATCTGACAATTTATATTAATATGTGTTGGAACTATTTGGTAGCTTTAAGCAACCTTCTTCATAGGTATTTTGATAGGTTCTGAATTTAGTTTTAATTTGTATGTTTTGTCTATTTTTCGCTGTCACTCTATTTAAAATATTATAATTACAAGCATTAAAATATATATACTGTTATACACATTATTTATTTGGAATTCTAGAAACCCACTAAAAACAATAACCTCCTTTTATATGAAAGGTAATTTCACAGGTGACATTACTTAAGTACTTACATAAAGCATAATTTTGATTACAGTTGTTGTGAATTTGTTTTTGTTTCAGGTATCTCAACAAATCCTGACCAAGTTGTATTATTCAAGATCTTCTGATTCATTATCATCTGCCATAGAAGCTGATGTGATTACATTGGCAAAACAGGATTTGATCTCAATCATTTCTGATTGTAATTTTGATTTACAAAGAATCAAAGATGTAATTAACAGCAAGGGGTGGCCACAAGAAAAAGTTCAATGCTTTCATGAATTATTAGAAACAAACAAGTCTGAAGTTCTTCATGCAGCTTTGAACCACTATAACAGTAGTTATTGTGACACAATAGTTAATTTTGATTGGTTTTTAAAATTTGTTCTTGGTACCAGTGAATTGAAAACATTGAAATACCCACTACTACAGTTGATGATGTCTACGTTAAATAAAAATGGGAGCCAGAATAAAATTTTGTATGATACTAATAAAGATATTTTAAGAAAAATTATAAATGCTTTAGAGTGTATTAAATAAAGAAATGTCAGTAATTGGTGTTTTTAATAAATAAAAAAAACTGGTCAAGAGCGAGTCAGACTCGCACCAAAGGCTCCATACCAGCATAAATAATATTGTTTCATTTGTATGGGTACCTAAATAGTTCTGTGCCCAGAAAAAACTACAACTGTGCTCACCCAAAGCAACTTGCGAATAGGTAGGAAGGAGGACATATTGATTGTGAACTGTGAAATGTTTTTAAATTTTCATCAGCGAGGCCTCTTAATTCATCAGAAATTTTTAACACTGCAGTGTAGAATATTACCGTTTCAGGTCAACGCCATCTCTTGGCCGAATGTGGAACTAATGTATTTTTTTTTGATGATTTCTGAAAAAGTGTATTATTTAGAGACATCATTTTATTTTTCCTGTAATCTATGTATTTAAGAGGAGAAACTGACTGACTTGGTGACATATCAACGCACAGCCGAAACTACTGCAACCAGTGCCGGTTTTAGCATTACCGGCGCCCTGAGCGAGGTTTTCTATGGCGCCCTAATTCATACATGAGAAGAAAAAAGTATTTTTTAAATTGTTTATTTTATAAAACTTTTTCTAAAAAATAGTATATTATGCAATTAGTAAATAAAGGACGGATTTAAAGCGAGGGCCATAGATAAATCACGAGCAAGTGAAGGATTCTAACGACTGAATCACGAGCGTAGCGAGTGATCCAAGTGTTAGAATCCCGAGCGAGTGCTTCATGGCCCTCGATATATCCGTTTTATTCAAGTGTTGTATACTATACTTTATACCATGACTACGAGAAAAAGAAAGATTTAAGCGAAAATAGACATTTAATGATGAAAAAAGGAAGGTTACATTAATTAAAATGCACATTAAAATTGGAACAATTTTGGAGTAATTTTCTTATTATTATTAGGATGGTCAACCTGTAAAGCGATATTCATTTCCTGTCGATGTTCAGAACTTTCTGCTGGAGGAAACTCTGGGGCATCTTTGAACGTTGAAGGGCGTGGAGTGCACAAGTTTTTTTTTTTAAACGTTCCCCCACATTAGGAATTTCTCCTGTATTGTGGGTGCGTTTACAAACATTTAAAATCACATATACAAACAGCCAGACCCGGAACAACCACTTGTAGGTCATACAAATATTGGTTCTGTGCGGGAATCGAACCCGCGCCACGCAGCGCAGCAGTCAATCGAACCACTGCGCTAACCGTGCCGTCGAGTATTGTTTGTATCGAGTACCTAATTTTCGCAAGGAAGGTTGTATAGCATTGATATGGAGGTCGAATATATTGATGTGTTCTAAATTCAAACACCAAAATAGTGATTAAAAGTGCTTTTTATTCACTGTTTTCAGTGAATAAAATAAGCTTTTTAGAGGTGGAACGGTATAAATAATCTTTTCTAGCCTTTCTATCGGCAAACTCTCTTATTAAGGGGCGTACAAGGGTCCACTAGCGCCACTCCTTTAAAAAAATATCTCGTGACTGAGAAGAAATTATGAAAAACGGCTCAACAGCGACCTCGGTAAGTGTCTAGAATATTCTCATACCTTTAATAAAGTTTCATATTGAGATACGAAGCAACAAAATACGATCTAGAGGAATGTGGCCGTTTTTCTTTAGAATTAATTTTGTTGCTTCGTATCACAATATGAAACTTTATAAAAGGTATTTATTAGAAAATTCTAGACACTTACCGAGGTCGCTGTTGAGTCGTTTTTCATAATTCCTTCTCAGTCACGAGATAATATTTTTTTAAAGGAGTGGCGCTAGTGCACCCATGTATGCGCTCTTAAGACATCGAAGTCTGTTTACTGCAATGTCATTTTCGATTGACAAAGTTATTGCCAAGTTTGTCAATCTCGATTGAAATATTGTCGATTGCAGATAGGTTTTTATCGGCTTACGCTTAGAAAATCCGTTCCCCACTCGCTACCGTGACCAATATTCTCAATGGAAGGATGAGACGAGAAACCAAACCTGAAGGGGTGCCTCTTCATGTCTGGCGCCCTCGTGCGGTCGCTTAACCGCGCCTTGCCCTAACGTCACTACTAGTGCCGATTCCCTTGTTCACAAACTAAACTAAATTTAAGTTCAGTGCATCTTTTTCTTTCTATTTCATTAAGAAAAGGACAGAAGATAAATTTTAGTTTAGTCCTGTCAAATTAATCAGCGCCTGTCACTACTCCATACAAGTTTAAACGTTATTTAATAGAAAGAAAAAGATGTACTGAATTTAGTTTTAGTTAAGTTTGTGTACAAGGGAATCGGCACCATTGGTCAACTAAATAATTATAACTATAAAAGTAAATAAAACGAGTAGCGAAAAGTAGGTTGCGGCGTTAGCAGTTTGCCTGTACGTAAACCGTACAGTGGTGCCGATTCCCTTGTTCACAAACTAAATTTAAGTTCAGTGCATCTTTTATTTCATTAAGAAAAGGACAGAATATAAATTTTAGTTTAGTCCTGTCAAATTAATCAGCGCTTGACGTAAATTTACGTAATTTTAGTCGGCAAGTTATTAATCACGTCTAAACTTGTATGGAGTAGTGACAGGCGCTGATTAATTGGACAGGACTAAACTAAAATTTATCTTCTGTCCTTTTCTTAATGAAATCGAAAGAAAAAGATGCACTGAACTTAAATTTAGTTTAGTTTGTGAACAAGGGAATCGGCACCATTGTCTATATAGAATATTCTAATCTATTTTTTAAAGTTTCATATTGAGACACAAAGCACAACAAAATACGATCTAGAAGAATGTGGCCGTTTTTATTTAGATCGAATTTTGTCGCTTCGTGTCTCAATATGAAACTTTAAAAAAGTATTAGAAAATTCTAGACACACTTACCGATATAGTTGATTGAGCCGTTTTTCATAATTTCTTCTCAGTCACGAGATAATGTTTTTAAAGGAGGGGCGCTAGTGGACCGGTGACAACGCTCTTAACACCTGTGCTGTTTCATTGTTTTGTCACACCACTAACTATATAAAAGTACTCTGTGCCACTAAGCCACAGACTTATTTAAGGATAATAAAGGGAGAGGAAAACCAATAGGGTTCACGCAAATGGAACAATGTTATCGGCACTCTTGTTAAGTAGCGGCATCGCCGGCGCATCTCGCCCGAGCCATATAGGTAATGTATTTATACAGAACAATTTATTTAGTAAAATAATGATTAAATTTAACCAAGTACCTAACTAATTTGAAAAGTAAACTGCAAAACAACGATTACGATTTCATGCACAATATTATTTAGTGGGACGAATTGCACCAATCTAAGAACATATTATTCCCATTCGTCCCCCTAAAACCCCGAGTGGGACGATCGGGAACAAATTTAATATTATTTTTGTAAATTCCCGTTCGTCCCATTAGGTGGACGTCGGGGGGACGAACGGCAATACACGATTTTTAAAGATTGGCCGTTTTGGTAATTCGAAATTTCGGAAATTGGATATTTTGGGAAATAGACATTTTGGGAATAGGGCATTCTAAACCTGAACGCCTCGTGGGCCTACTGATAGGACAAAAAGTAGGTCCACGAGAAAACAGCCCCGTAATTGGGACAAAATTTTAAAATGTTTTTAACACGTTGACATGACCGCCACAAGAGTAGATTGCACTGGTGCAAAGGGCGGCTCGCCCTCGCTAAGTATGTAATAATAGTAGTTTATGCAACTTTTTCATAACGGGGGTTATTAAAACGGCGTGGCCTAGTAGTGGTTAGTGCAGTTTAATACACCATCTAAACTCGTCCAATTCCATCAAAAACACATTATATAATAAAAAAAACGGGATTCTTTTTTTAATATTTATTGATTAGAGACATTCACACATCAACATTAAGTTTCAATAATTGGATTAACATAATTCCCTATTATAATTATCATAAAAATTCCACATTGCATAATGAGCAAATAAGTTAATTTCCTTGAATTATATAAAACTCAGTCAATTTTGGATTATCGTAGTAAGAAAACCCTTAAAACAAACATAACTACTACTGGAAAATGTTTGGAAGTGATTTTAGTTCTAACAGGAATGATACATGATGATATTAATTTCAAAATGTTGGCTGAATTTAATATCTGTTTGGGGACACATCAAATGGAAACCCAATTGGAACTACAATATCAGTTTTAGGTAAATTTCATTGATATAAGCAATTGTTACTTACAATTTTCTACTAATGTAATATTTAAGACACCTCTAAGCATTGTGTGGTCTTTTTGCTGGTGTTAGTTATTATGTAAATCAAACGATCAACATTCATAGTATGAGATCGTTTTGACAGTAAAGTTTACGAAGTAATTAGAGTGCATGCACGCAATATTACGGTATTTCAGACAATCTAGTTTGCACTTGATATGGAATGTCTCACTCACGTTTACAGTTTATATATCGGGAGAACTTCTCCCAATCGTGCAGTGTGTCACATTTAATTTCATAAAAAATGTATAAAATTACAAAAATGATCTTGAAATCATATGATTATTGGACACATAGTATTAGAAAATGACCTTATTATTGTATAGTAATATCAAACCTTATAAGTCATCTAATTGTATTTTACGAATGAGGTTGAAACCAATATACTAATGGCGGTTGATAATAACCACACCGCCTTTACTAACTCGTTACACATACTACAATTCTAAATAGTACAATATAATCATGTCTGTATAAGTTTATAAATTGTATAGTAATCACAAACTTGGCCACTGAATATCAATTTTAAACGATCAATCCATCCTCATCCATTAAATTTAGATTGAACAACCACACGCTACTTTACGAAAAATGCCTAAACATGTTCATAATCTTACTGTATCATCTTACACATAGGAGCAACTTTCCGACAATTATTACTAAATGAATTAAAATTTTATGAGCTTGCATTACAGAGAGCTGCTGACAGACTAATTTTATACAACTTAATATAAACTAGAAATAAAACACAATGAATATACCATAAACTAATGAGATTTCATATTCCCTCATACTTAACAATTTACAAGTTACTTCAAACTTCAATTTGATAATTAACATATGTATGTTTTACGAGTAATGAAATCGGTGTTCATATATACATAATAAAATAATATTTCAAATTATATTTACTAAACTGATGACACTGATCATCATTGACGGGTCTACGTATCGTATTCAATAAGAAAGAGAACTTTCCGTGTACTTGAACAATGTTTCTGATACAGTACATTGTCGTACACAATGCATAGTCTACCAAATATACCAGTCGAATGGGATGTGATTTGCGTCGGCCAAAACTTAAGACACAATTTTTAATTAAAGTTAATTTAATTAAAACCAATAAACTAAATAGGTTTTCGAATGGCCTTATTTTGAAGTTTTGCAAGGAGAACGTTCCTGATTTTATTTTACAACATGTTTTTAATGTTTCAAAAGATGTTTAAAATCCCTAACGCTTGAGGTCTGAGCAAAATTCCTTTCAAAACACGACACCTACATTAACTGCTGTCGCATTGAAAATACAGATTTTAAGGATTAAGATGATCAAAAGAATTACCAAGTAATAATTTATCTGAACGAGAGCTGCGAGAGTAAGAACGACATGGGAGAGTTATTATTTAAGAGCGAGCGACACGCGACAACGTCAAACTTATACCCCTGTAATAATGGCACCAACTTATCGCACCGTATACTGTCTAGATATAACTTTGTTAATGTAATATAATTATAAAAACTCGATTCTAGCGAATAAAATGTATAAAATCTTAATTTTATAGAAGCAAAGCACGCTAAACTTATAGTATAATCATTATATACGAAACGTCACATCTGAACTGAAAACGACATTATTGACGATGTAAATTATTGACCGAACTTAGTTCGACAATACACCACAGTACTAAACCGAAATAAATTAAAGGCTCATTTTAGACACAGTTACGTGTCGCGGACGATGGGTTGCTATCTTATGTGGTGTTTAGTTGGTCACCGCCACGTCGCCCGTCGTTTCCTGCAACTAAACGTTAAACGTGACATTAATATACGTCAAATTCAACACCAATTAATTTTCATACTGGTCTTAAAATACATATTTTAACTGTACCATTTCCGTTTTGAGTTCTGGCACATCTGGGACCTCCGGGATCAATTCTGCCAATTTGTCACTTACGGGGAGGGGGTCCTGTAATAATATTTTCGCTGTCAATACAATTTACAGAACATTTTGTACGTGCTAAATAAGTTCCATAATATTTATGTACAAATAAACTTGGTATTACAAACAAGCGTTGAACACATAACAAATTATTATGAGACACTTAGGGAACAATACTAATACATATTTATTTACTGAAAATATGACGAGACGATAAGGCACAAATATTACACAAAGTATTCTTGACAAAATCGAGATCATTGTACGACACAATATTATAGTAGCATTATAACCTCTTTCAATAAATGAAACTAAACTAATGAGCAAAGAGAGCGTTGTTCGAGCGTTCAATTACAATTTTAGAGCGGTACAAGGGCTGTTCTATCGACATAATTATCAAACATCACTAGGCAATATTAAAAAAGCTCTAATTTTACTTCTTAAAGGTTTAAGATAATACATATTGGAAATTAACGTCTAAATGATACTATTGGTTTAGTGACAACAAAAATACACACATCAGAAAAGGCTAAGCAACACATCATTTACAGAAACTGCATGATACTTTATTTTTTTTCTTAACAACGTAGATTGGCATACACTCTTTTTGTTCTCGGAAACATATACCGGCTGATTTAATAAATAGAAACTATTAGATTGTGTTTTGTTTTCATTTAAGGATCCTACAAACAGGCGCGACCCGCGACGCGGCACGACAAGAGGTCTCTTTGTAAGAACCTTTTAATAAAAGCTAATTATTTATCCAGATTTCATGTTTTCGTTGCTTGATAAACTTGGTATTTATCTCACTTTTATCATTTTGAGATACAAGTTTTAGAAAAAATTTAGTGGTGAGTAATTTTTGTATGCCATGGGAGCGACGCCATTTGAATGCTGATGAAATGCAGAGAGCTGTAGGAATGCTACAAAGGGGAATAAATCAGTCCAAGATATCTCGGCATTAAGGTGTGTCAATAGGAGCGTGATTTGTCGCCTTTGGCAGCGTTACGTGAGTACAACTGCTCGACAGGACCGATACATACAACAGACTGCAAGAGGTCAGCCGATCTTAACCGCCCGGGAGATAGGTTTAAAGCTACAATTCTCAAGTGGTGTTGTTGTTAGCCCCCAACCGTAAGAAATAGGCTGCATGAATACGGCCTACGAGCACGACGCGCAATAAGGTGCCCGCCTATTCGCCATGGGAGTGGCGCCCATCGAAACGAATGGTGAACACTTGACATGGACCCAGGATCAATGGGATAAAATTTAATTTTACGATGAGTCCCGGTTTCGAGTTAGGCCTGATACGAGAAGGGTAAGAGTGTGTCGTCATCCCGAAAATGCTGAACGGCTGAGATGCGTCCAGGAAGTGCACCCTTGCAGTGGCTCCAGTGTTGGTATGGGCGGGTATTATGAAGAACAGACGAACTGAGCTCGTTTTTGTAGATGGCAATATGAACGCCGAAAGTTAGTTAAGATGTCCTCGGGCCTTATGTTCACCCATTTGGACAAAGTCTTGGCTCAGATTTCACGCTGATGCATGACAATGCGCGTTCACACACAGCTCGGAGGACCAGAGAACTTGGCAATGGAAAACATCCAGGTATTGCCGTGGCCTGCACAATCACCAGACCTCAATCCCATCGAGCATGCATGAGACATGCTCCAGAGACGTGTTCTAGAGAACCTGGACGGAGTGTCGACAACCCAACAACTGAAAGACTTGTTAAAATTCCATTGGGAGCGATTGCCGCAGGATCAGATAAACAACCTTATAAAATCAATGAAAAATCGTTGCCGACAAGTTTTAAACAACAGAGGCGGTCACACTTTGTATTGAATTAACAAATAATAAAAAAATAAAAAATAAATATTGTGATTAAATGAACATTTGAATGAAGGATTTTGTTGCTTTAGTCACTAATACATCAAAAAAAGCTTAGTTATTATTTATAAAAGAAATATATTACAATAGTAAAAATCGTTTAAAAGTTCAAAACCGTACATGTTGCTTAGACTTTTTTGATATGTGTAGCTTAGGTATACATTTTGTCTTATGATTCGAGACATAACATAACTCTCATACATATTCGTTTTTGAAGAATTCCTTTAAAAAAATAATATATAAGCAAATGACATCGGCAATAACTTTATTTTGAAAAAATAAAAAAAGAGGCATTCGTTTAGATCGTCAATTTGAATATCACTTATATTCCACATTGTGCACCCATAGTTGCAGGGGTAGTTACAGAGGTGCATTAACTATGGAAAAATATCGATAGAAATTTGAAGTGTTTGTATAGGAATGCTTAAAATTCTTTTCATAATCAGTTGTTCGATAAAATTATTATGAAATTATAATTTTCCAACTCCATGTCAAATCCCCCTAAGTCGAAGGTAAAGTACACTTTAAAAAAAAATTGGCAGTCTAAGGACTGCCGACAGAAGTGAAAACACAAAACTTGGGAATAACTGTTCTTTTATACATATACATAAAGTACTCATACCGATTAATAGGAGCGACAAGAACAGTAGTAAAAAGCTTACATACCGCGATAAATTAGATGCAAGCATAAACATAGGTACACACTTTCCTACCAAAATCCCTACATAGGCGAGTGAATGATGTAGAGTGCCGAAATCCGTGGTTGAATCGGTGCGCTAATGAATCCCTTTTTTTTTTGTTATGTTTGATCAGACGTTACACTTCGAGTGAAAGATGCTGACGAAAAGTGAAGAGTCTTATTCTGATATCGGCTTAACAAGCACTGCAACTATAGGTGCGCAATGTGGAATAGGTACGATGGGTGGTATTCGCATGGGGATATTCAAATTGGTGATCTAAACGACATGTTCTTTAAAAACTGTAGTTAAAAGTGCTAAAATGAAAATCTTGGAATCCAACTGCGATTACGAAGGCAATTGATTTAACTGATACACTGTGCGCCTTTATCAAATAATGAAGGCACAAACCAACTCACATATATTTACTGAAATGCATGGATAATAAATATACGTTATGATCTTAATATGTATGCTTATACTAGATTAGATACTTCTATTTTCTTCATGATCGAGTGACAGTGCAAATTGTGTTACAAAAAAGAAGTCTACATTACAAAAGAAAAAAAAATGTAGCATAATAAAAACCGTAGAGAGAATCTACAATGATTTGTGTCGAAATAGCGCTATCATAAATACAGCGATCCGGTTTAAACTAGATTTTTTATTCCGATCCATGTTGAAGATCACCTAGAATATGAGTGAGGGCAACATGTCGATATTTTATGATAGAACCATACTCAACCAAGTTTGATGAGTTATAAATTACACCTGTTTCGGCGCGCAGTATCTGTCCGTTTTCTTTTTCTGACCATCTTCACGAAATCTCCTCCAAAAAGTATCGACGGGACGTCGCGTGGTTCCGTATACAGATTTCGGTCTTACGCCTCCCAATGTACACCTTAACTTATTTATCAGTATGACAACGAATAAGCTAGCAGCGACGTTAATGGTTTTATAAAAGCGCAGACATAAAATTCGCAGCCGCATACACAAACTGTTAATAACACTAACGAGTAACGACTTAAACTGAGCGGCTAATTTGATGCGCCTTAAAATATAACAAGGCTCGTTCTCTTTTAATAGCAGGACAATGTGTTTATCTTAAAGGACACGTCATCTCACTAGGAACCCATTGGTAAAGTGTAATGTCGCCAGCAACGCCTCTGTGGCTACCCTTGGCAACTGGTGTTTGTTTTAATATTCTGATTTATGTGGGTAATATGGTTGTCGGTCTCCACTGAAAGCATTGGCTTTAGAACACTGAAATATTCTGACTATAAGAGGATTGCTTCAGCTTGCGGGTCGGCGCTTCAATACCGTAGACGCTGCTGGCGACATTCTAGTGAGATATTATCGTTATTAATGTGCAGAAGCAAGTGTTAGTAGTTTTATAATTAAAACTAAAATAAGTTCGAAACTTGCAACAAGTTACATGAAATGAGAACGTAACGATCGATTGTCTGAATCAAATTAATAGGACTAAACAATAAAAAAAATATGATATATGAAAATGTGTTAGCACTAAAGCCTACTTTACGTCACCATGCTAGCAAATTAAAACGTATCCTCAGTTTCAAGCTTATAGGAAGGGGAAAGGACAGGAACGCAGCCAATGGCTGTATTCATTACTGTGTCAGATCGATCACACTCATTATATTCTTCTGGTTATTAACGGTTCACTCATGCTGGTAAAGAAATGCACATGAAACTAAATACGAGATCTGTTAACGGGGAAACTCAAACGGTCCTTATATTACAGAACTAATTCCACTACAAAACAAGAGGTTCCGGTCAGTATTCACCTGTGGCGTGTCGGCGGGCGAGGCGCACTCCGAGCGGCTCAGCTCGCTGGGCGGCAGCGGGAACGACTCGGACGCGTCATTGCTGGTCGCGCCCGCCGCCGGAGCCGACTCGTTCGCCTCCGACAGAGACGGCGGCAACGAGTCATCGGGAGTCGTCGCCGACCTCACAGGTTCTATGTTATTCATTTCCTTGGAGTCGATCGGTGGCATTGTTTCAGATGTATCCTTTTCTTCCTCGATGTTACCATTACACTCAATTGTTTCAATTAGGTTACCGAGCGAGTCTTTGGACTTAGCCTTAATATTTTGTTCAGATATTATGCTATCGACCTCGTTTTCGGGAGCAGCCGTTTTCTCGGTATCAGATACGTGATTAGAAACTACCAAAATCTCTCTTGTTTCATGAATCGTAACTTGGGTACTATCGACGTTTTCTTCGACTATATTGTTCTCAGTGCTTATAACATCAACATCATCGCATATCGGAGACGGAGGGGACGGTAAATCCTCAGTAGCATTTGAATCGTTCTTATCCTCTAGTACTTCTAAGTCCTCAGATGAAGGCGCAGGAATTTCAATATCAGTATTTTCTGATATTTCCGTGTTTTCAATTTCTTGTTTAATTATTGTTGCCGATTCTTCAATAATTACACTATCAATTTTTACACTTTCGACTTCAAGAGCACCCTCTAAAGGGACAGCATTATCGAATGTTTTCTTAGTGTCAGATCCAGCTTCAATTGGAGCAATAGAAACTGAAATTTCTTCGGTATCTTCTTTGACGGGAGAGGGAAGTTCATTACTAACAGTTTGAGTGTTGGTTAATTCGTTTTCGGACTGAGGGGAAAATTCATCTAGTTTATCATTGGCAATTGGATCAGAAGTTGGTGGTGGAATTGCGTTATCAGTGGTGTTAGCTAGCGAAGCATCTGTCGATTCTGGTGCCATTGTGGTGGCAGCAAAGGATGCCACAGAAGAAGGAGGAGGATTCGCGGGGAGTGGTGGAGGCGTGGAATCTATCAAAGGCATTTGTTCAACACAAACCTCTTTTATGACGGAAATTTCAGGTACAATCTCTGTCGTTACAGCGGTGGGTTCTTCTACGCTCTCATCAATTTTTTCTTCCTTGAGAATTTCCTTGGCAGGTTCTTCTAAGGAAAGCCCATTGACAGGTAACTGTTCTGGCTGCGTTTCAGGCTGAGGCTCAGGCCTGTCGATGTTAGGGCTAGGAGCGGCTGGCTCTTCGGCTACAGGGCTTTCGTCCTTCGGAGACTCAGGCGTTGTGCTTCCATTAGTGATCGGTTCCGTCACGGGGGTTTCTGGCGTTTTCTCCTCTTTAACTTCGCTTTCAGTCTTGGCTTCTTCTGCTGCTTCGGCAACAGCAGGTTCGGGAACGACTTCGGCCGCCTACAAAAAGCAAAAATGCAATTTTATTAAGAATAATGAAAAAACAACATACAAATAAATAAAATATTTTGAAGCTATTATTTAGCATCGTGAGTATCATCGTAATTTTATATTTCTAATACAAATTACAATAACCCGATTATTAGTACCTTATCATCGGCCATGGCTAACAAGAACGACGTTAAACGCGTCAAATCTGCACTGAGACTGAAGGGAGATTTACGAGTGCAATATTATTTATATAGTATTGTATTCTGTAACGGAAGATTGGCTCACATTTTTAAATACCTAGTCTCCCTTCGTTGCTCATGATCAGACATATTATATTGCACACAGCTAGGGTTGTGCAAATACAGTTTAAAAATTAACATTGGTTATTAATTCAGATAATTATGTTCTAAACTAGCGGGCTCATGTCGCTGGCGTTACATTATCGGACAAATTAAGCGCATATATGAAAACAAAGTACTGAAGAAATCAGATTTAAAAAAGTATGTTTTTAATTAATATATTCCTACTTGTGTCGTGTTAACACGTTCTGTAGGCTGATTTGTCTGATGAATGAACTTAAAATTAAATTATCCTGGTTTCACTTTTGGGAAAAGGTCACAAGGTATGAATGAATTGGATGAATGAAGTGCACCGACCCCAGCGTGGTTTCACCAGACTCGATTACTCGAAAATTACATATTTATTTAAATGCATTATAATATAAGATTATAATCCATTTAAATAAATATTATATTCAACCGCAGAGCTTGTGGCACATAATAAAACGACACCAGTCTGCAAGGCCGTCTTTGCTTACTGATGTAGAAAGATACAACTTACTCGTAGCTAGCAGTAAGCCCTTTACAGTTTATGATAGTTTGCTCACTCAATATAATATTTTGATTATGAAGTACAAAATAATAACACAAAAGTTGGTGGCAAACACATTGACTGCCATGACGGACACCATGTGTCCGACAGCATACTTTCCCCCGGAGCCGCACCAATAAATCGAGAATTGTTTAAAAATTGCGTTAGTAAAAACAGTCGAAACGCTGTCCGTCGGCCGCCTAGAGGCTTCTGAAGTGATCGAGGGCATGCGGACACATGGTGTCCGACGCGGCTCCCTGGACCCGATATACTGGCGGTCACGAGGGGTCCGCCACGGCCCACTGGGCTAAACATGGTTTTTAGTCTGGCATTCAACGTGTTAAGTTCAATCTCAGATTTGAAGCCACTAACTGCATCAACCTGCTTGAAAAGTGAGCTTGTTGTGAACTTTTTAGGTGCAGTCGGGTTGTTCGTTTTTTTTTTTCCTACCTTTTAGTATCTTATATTTTTGGAATCGTCTCCTCAGTCTTCAACAAGCTTATTTTGCTACCCCACATGGTCATGGTAAAAATGTTTCAAGATGTTTTTTATTAACGTCTAAAATCTGCCATTTTGATTTTATAAAAATCTACAACCATAACCATCCCGTAACCATCGCACGACCTAGACAAGTCGATGTACACCTAATTTATTAAAATCCATCCAGCTTTTAGGATGCTTCGAGGGTACAAAGAAATCCACATACAACGTGTGAAAAAATATTTGGCATTTGTCGTCGCGCATTCAGGTAAAAAGAAATCTGATTCGAAAATGTCACATTCGGGCATTCTGCGATATGCAGTGTTATGGGTTACATACAAAAGAGCGGAAAAAAAATGTGTGTGAAGGACTAGTTAATAGCCGCCTAAATGGTCTTTATTCAAATCGCGCAAATCAAAATATAAGCCCTGAGTTTAACAAAACTTTATAACATAATATTTTGTTGAATAATAAAGTCCCAACAATAGATTTCTGAGCGGATGTGATTGATTGTGATTCATTGTTGAGGATTGATGTATCTTTGGGGGCACCAGTCACGGCTGTTTATGCAGACATAGTATCGCTTTATCCGTCATGTAACAGTAAACTATGCGACGGTAAAAATGAGTCACTAAATGCCTTACAATCACCACTATGGGCACCTGGCTATGGTAATGATTTTCCGCTCTGAAACACCGCTCGTTCAGTTCTCTATTTTGACATTAATTAGACTCATCCGTTTTATATGTTGAATTCAATTCAATCCATTTTAAGTACATATAAAACAGTTCCGCGACGGACTAGCAGTCAACGCATAGCCTGGTCTTAAACATATAGATTCAAAAGGACTAATTAAATTCTACTAAAAAAAAACCGGCCAAGTGCGTGTCGGACAACACACAAATGAAGGGTTCCGTAGTTGGGATGAATTTATTTCTCCCATACATTCCAACTGCAAATGTAAGTTTGTACGCACAATATTGAAAGATTTACCATGTTATTTTAAGACCATAGACTTCTTATAGTTTTCCTGTAAGGGGCCATTCAAGTATTACGTAAGCAGAATTTTAGTAATTTTGAACCCCCACCTCCCTTTTTTCAGCAAAAGTAAGCAAAACTCATACCCCCCTGGTGCTTACGTAATACTTGAATTACCACTAATCTATAAGTAAAGAACTATTTTCTGTTTCCTTTTTTATAATTTTAAAATGATTTAATTTAATAACAATTTAAAAAAAATATCTGTGAAATCCTTTCAATAATCCCTTTCATGTGATACGATAAAAAACAACTTAAAAACTTTTATATCTTCTAGTGTGCCCCCCAGAAGTGACCTCCATATTCGGAGCAAATTTCCTGTGACAGACGGACAGACAGACACGACTGATCCTATAAGGGTTCCGTTTTTTTCCTTTTGAGGTACGGAACCCTAAAAACTAACGAGAGATGTGGTGCTATAACCGTTTTTGTTGAAAATCATATACTTACCCTGCGTGTATTCAAAATGTTACCTTATTTTATAACAACAGTGAAAAAGCTGTCCAATGGGGCTGTCAAATATACTGGGGACAAATTAACTTGCTTACTATGAAGTCCGTTACATGTTCCAACTGCGGATAAATGACATGTCAAGAATTAGATTGTACTGAATTTACCACTTAAAAGTAACATATATCTGCAACAGACAGCAAGAAGATTATTTGAAACGTGTACTCGCTGTCGCGTTACTTCCTTGTTATAGCGTGCAAGGAACTTGTAGGGTAATTGCATAACACACATAAGATGGCATTTTGACATCCATTGCTTCAAAGGTTTGAAAAATTCATCTGCTCAACAACATAGGTAATTAACGCAAAAGTGGCTGAACTATCAACATGAAAATCGCCATTACGATCGCCATTTATGTCTGTTACGCAATTACTCGGCACGCTGGTATTTGTTTCCGAAATCCATAAAAGGGAAGCGCTAAGGTAGCCCGCGAAATTCAAATTTTCTTACGATTTTTGCAATTTGCAACTCATTTTCTGGGTGTATGTTGATCAAAGTATGTATGATACGCGACCGTAACAAATATATATTTATTTACAGAACTATAATCCTAATAAAAATCATGATTTCATAAAATAGGCATTCAATCAGATTATACGAGCTCCCCCCGTTATCCATATTATAAATGTGAAAGTAACTCCTGTCTGTCTGTATGTTACGTTTTCACGCCTAAACCGCTGAACCGATCGTCATGAAATTTAGCAGAGATATAGCCTGGGATATGGAGAAGGACATAGGCTACTTTTTTACGCGATAACCGACATCCACGCAGGCGGAGCCGCGGGCAAAAGCTAGTAATCAATAATATGATTGTTTTATTAGGAGTTAGGAAAAATAAATGAATTGTTTTTTCTTTGCCTTGCTCGCTGCTTATCATAAATAACAGTCATCGTCATTCCAGGATTCCTAAAAATACTAATTGTAATAACGCAAGTTTACGTACGCAAATCACAGAGGTATAGTCACAGATGTAATAGACCTGTGAGCTCTTCAAGGTATCGTGTGACCGGCCGGAGCGGCGGCGGACGACAATAATTTGCATGACAATAAATAACGCAGACTGTACAGATGCACTACTAGTGTCATATAAAGCATCAGACGTGGTTGCTATCACAGGTTGAACGCCCTTTCTTGGCACCGATTGGAAGATACACAAGTACGCATGTACTGGTTTTATGTATTGTGTTATCTATAGGTCCTATATACAGGATGTTTGGCAGATCGTTGAACATACAAAAATTGTGTTTTTTTTTTTAATATCCAGTAGGCTAGGGCCAAATAAATTAGGGCTGAGTAAGTAGCAAGATGACCCCACCTATCCACCATTTTCGTATGTTCAACGTTCTGCCAAACACCCTGTATAGTAAAAGTCTAACGAAATAATGGAATGTTTTCAAAATAAACATGTACGGAGGACACATCGATACTGAAACTGAAATTAGTAGGTATACTTAATAGTCTGATAGATAATGGGGCACGCAAAAATATCGGTGGATGGAATTTCAATGAAACTTGGCATAGTGATTGCTTATTATATTTTGGGGCGACATTTATAGCATGCTTTACCAGTTCTAGATAACTTCAAAAATTTAACAGAAACCGGTTATCTATCACATAAGTTAACAACCGGTTTCTGTTCAGTTTTTGAAGTTATCTAGTTGATACTGCCTATCATTCTAGACACTGAAGGCTCCTACAAACAGGCGCGACACGCGATGCGACACAAAGACACCGCGTGCCGCGCGACGAGCGGTCTCTTTGTGTCGCATCGCGTGTCGCGCCTGTTTGTATGACCCTTAAAACAGGCCCCAGGGACAATACTATTACATATTTTATTCAACGAAGATGCATTTTGACATAAACTACCACCGATCGGTGTAGCGATGACGCAAGGACGGGGGCACGGGGCATTAGGAAACAAGTTTGCGGAGTTTGCAAGTGCAAAATAAAATTAGCAGTCCCGGGCAGGTTTTGTGGCGATACACGTGGGCGGGTAGGTCCGGAGTCCGGACGGGTTGCGAGACTGAAACGTAGGAGGTCGGCAAACAGCTTTTCCTTCTACTTACCTACTCGCTTTAGATTTTTTTTTTTTTAATACGATATTACTATGCCCAAATTCTTTAGCACTGATTTACTAAATTTTTTATTATTATTATTATAATTATTGTATACTCTCTGCACGTATTTGCAGAGTTCCGGTAGTTATTTATATATATATATACCTTAAAAATAATTTACTTACCTATTAAAATAAAAAGTTAGCGAAGTAAGTATTTTAATTAGTTTTGTGTTGTGTCAGTTAAATCTGTAACAAAACGCTACACCGCGTGAACAATGCATCGTATTCGGAATGGTTGTAGGTATCAAAACTGACTACTGGTAAAGGAAACAATGAACTTATAGAGCTCAGATTGCATGTTTATTGAATGACGTCGGTTGCGCGGCGGCGCAGCTTGTCCACAGCGTGGTCCATCCGTTGTATTTTCATAATACGATGACTGAATAGTGCATTGACATAACAAGGGATGGGTCAGTTTCCTTTACTGACAAGCTATTATGTAAAAAAAAAAATGATTTCAATAATACAAAATAGGATGTATTGATATCACATTTTTTCATTGTATAATTATAAACAGGGTGTAAAAAGACCCATCAAGAAGCCATCATCTACGCATTCTTTACATCAAACTAAGTAACTTTGTGCAAAACTAAATGCTATGAGAAAACTTATATTTTTGGTGTGAAAATTCGCTGTTTATGGGATTGTTTTCGTACAAAAACGTCAAAAAAGGTTGGTACTTGAATTACCTCCGTAACCCAACAAGCTTTCTCAGGTATGGTACAGTACAAAAAATTATCATAATAACGGGAAGAACAAGTAACTTTCGGCTTCTTCACTTTAAAAACCGTTGTTTATGGTTCTATGAGGGTACTACTGTTGTCTTCTTAGGGATTATTCAAGTATTACGTAAGCACCAATGGGGGAGGATTCGCTTTGATTATTTTTGATGACATGGGGGACGGGGGGGTCTGGGTGGTAATTACGTCAGCAATATTTATTTATTTACTTTTAGATTTTTCTGCAAAATTAGTTGTGTTTTATTTGAACAAGGATGGCAACCCCATGTTTCGGGGATTCCCCAAAATAATTGATATTGATTACTCGCTGTCACGCGGTGTCTTATGTTTAGAAAGAACCGAAGTAGGGAAATCAATTAAATGGGCATTAAATTAATTTATAGTCTATAAATTCCTTATTTCTAGACTCATGAATAACAACAAAGAAACCTGAACGGATAAAAAAAAAATACCAATGTTTACGTAAGTATAGGAGGGGGTATGATGAGCTATGCTTACTTTTGCTGACAAGGGCCTCCCCCTTGTCAGCAAAAGTAAGCAGTCCCCTTGTGGGGGTTCAAAATTACTAAAATTCTGCTTACGTAATAGTTGAATGGCCCCTTAACGACCGCGTTCCTCTTATAATCTCCTTTTATTATAAATAATATTTATTTAAATTAGTATTATTACTAATACTACTAAGCAATTCTCGATGACGTTGACAGCAACAAATACACAGATTGACCAACAAACAAACAGCGTACTATCCCTTGCATAAAAACCCGTTTATATGGCAAGTAGAATGACCATGTGTGATTGATTCGAATCAGCCTGTCCCTTGCTACCCTAAGCCGAGATCCGTATCCCACAGGCCTTAATTTATAAAGGCGTCCACAGGATAGCCCGGTTAAGCAGGCGACAACCTCTTTGGTTGACATGATGCGAGACGGCATTCTCAAAAAAAAAAAACGACCACATGTGGTTGTTTGTAGTCTTGTCCCCCTAGTCAATGTCTACCGACCAAGTGCGTGTCGGACCACGCACAGTGAAGGGTTCCGTAGAAGGGACGAATATTTAGGTACGCATGCCATGCACTGCATTGATTTTATCGACCGCAAAACTAAGTTATTTCATAGTATTTTTCGAAAAATAAAACTGAAATACTAAGTTATTTTTGCGGTGGTAACCGAACATTTCGAAAAAAACATGACGTAAATAGCGAAGTCACTTAGAAACATCATAATCTTTTTAATCCAATGGGATCTTACAATAAATACCCCACACACTTATGTACCGCTCGATCCTCTGCCTACCCCGCAAAAAAAGCTTAAAATTATAGTAGTAAGTAGTACAAACGTTGATTTCACCATATTAGTGGGTGGTTTTCTTTATTCTATGTTTAGATCATATTGAACTTGACGGTTTTATTTTTTAAATTCATTAGATAATCAAGCATTTTAGACTGAACGTCTGGCATAGAGCGTTAAAGAATATAGCATGTTAACTAATATCCGTAACAAAAACTACCAATCAAGTGGAAATGTCTGAAAGTTAGGTTGTGTTATCATAATATATGGATGCACTAACTACATAATAGAGGGACTTGGCGTCACAGAAGTCAATGAATTAAAACTATCACTAATAGAGCGATATCGCAGGCGACAATGGCGGCTCACGTTTGGTTAGCACGGATATAGCTACACTTTGAATTATAATGCGCATTGTTCCTCGCGCTGCGCCAGTTTGGGTGCAATGCACTACGGCGCAATAGTTACTTGTCATAGAAATCGTTGGTTTCTAATAGTCTGACCGCAAGGTCGCATCGCAAACAGAAAAATATTATTTGCACCATGTATAGTTTTACGAGTAGGTACACTAAAGACTACAAGAAAAAAAAAAAACGTAACTACAGATTCATTTTAGTTTGGTGAATGTAATTCCTTTGGGACAAATGTTTGCTGAAATATCAAGAGGTGAACAGTTCTAAGACTGTTTCTTTTCTTTTAACCAATTTCAAAACTAAAAAAGCCGGCAAGTGCGGGTCGGACCACGCACAATGGGAAGGGTTCCGTAGTCAAGAAGAATATTTACGAATGCATTATTGATTTTATCGACAGCAAAAACGAAAGGATGGTGGGCGACAATGGTTCCCGTACCGCCAGCCACTATACCCAAAGTCTCTAATTCAGATAATTTATGTAAACAAAGTAATGTCAAGAAATGTCACTGTCAAAATGACAGGACAGTGGTGCAAAACATTTTATCATTATTTTTTTTGTAAATAATAATCTATAAAATTAAAGTGAATTAATTATAACAACTATGCAAACAAAATACCGTTACCAAACAATGTTTTGTGTAGTGTGTCGGAGACACGGCCTATGATCGTCATAATCAGCCCTTTTAAGACCACTGCTTGTCCTAGGCCTCCCGAAATCGACTTCCACTCAAAACAGTTTTCATCCAAAATGTGGCTAGATATGCTACTTACAATATGAATCTATGAATGAGAGTTGTGATATTAGTGTTGTTGAAGATGTAAAAATTTGAAAATGTTTGGATCTCCTGCATTGTTTCCAGTATCATAAAATATTTTTTTACCAGAAAATCTCCTTTTTTAAATAACTTTGTTTAAAACCAAAAATTTTAAAAAATTATTACGGTATGATTATTTTTTAATTATTATTTCTTAAAACCAGTACTTAAAAGAAAATGTAACCTTTTTTTCGCCATTTTATGTGAATTACCATTACGAAGATATTTTTTTGATATGTTATCCCCTTTGTTTACATAAATTATCAGAGTTTCAGACTTCGGGTATAAGTGTGAATTACTTAAGAGGGTTGTCACCGGTCCACTAGCGCCACTCCTTTAAAAAAAATATTATCGCGTGACTGAGAAGGAATTAAGAAAAACAACGGCTTAATCAACTATATCGATGTGTCTAGAATTTTCTAATACCTTTTTTAAAGTTTCAGACACGAAACAACAAAATACGATCTAGAGGGATGTGGCCGTTTTTATTTAGATCGAATTTTGTTGCTTCGTGTCTCAATATGAAACTTTATAAAAGGTATTAGAAAATTCTAGACACACTTACCGATATAGTTGATAGAGCCGTTTTTCATAATTCCGTCTCAGTCACGAGATAAGTTTTTAAAGGAGTGGCGCTAGTGGACCGGTAACAACGGTCTTAATAGAGCAAATAATACTAATCTTTTTTATTATGTCACCATCAAAATATATCCGAGAGGAACTGATGTACATGTATCTAAAGTATTTTTCTTTAAATAAATTTTTGATCAGTTTTGAGTGCATTATTAAATATTAAATGGAAACTATAGAAAGTTAAAACAGTAAAAAGCCAACAAGACAGTTATTTAGTGTAACATTACGAAATGAAATATTAAAAACCGACAAAGTGCGAGTCAGACTCGCACACGAAGGGTTCCGTACCATTATCTATAAAAACGGCAAAAATATCACGTTTGTTGTATGGGAGCCCCCTTAAATATTTATTTTATTATATTTGTTGTTATAGCGGACAGATATATAACAGATATACATCATCTGTGAAAATTTCAACTGTCTAACTATCACGGTTCATGAGATACACCCTGGTGACATGCCTGGTGACTGGTGTCTTCAAAACTACAGTGGTTTTAACTGTGGCGGTATTGGGACCAGCTTCCATACATTTTTGCCCGCCATCCTTTGAATTTTATAGTATTTCTCAAAGAAACTGAACTACACGACCACATCTTCTTATTAGTTTTCGTTGGAAGTATTTTTAAGTTCTCAAATTTCATCGATATAGTGCCAATAATCTTGGGAGTAAAATGGCTTTGTCACTTACGGACGGACGAACAGACGGACATGACGAAATTAATAGGGTTCCGTTTTTGCCATTGGGCTACGGAACCCTAAAACTACCGGTTTTTAAAAACTTGTTTTTTACTATTAGTTTTTTTGTTTTTTTTTTTTCATTTCCAGTTTCAGGTATTGGTTTTAAGGGTTACGTACCCAAAGGGTAAAACGGGACCCTATTACTAAGACTCCGCTGTCCGTCCGTCCGTCTGTCACCATAGTTAAGACAGTTGAAATTTTCACAGATGATGTATTTCTGTTGCCGTTATAACAACAAATACTAAAAAACAGAATAAAATAAATATTTAAGGGAATGTTTAATGGGAGCCCCCATACAACAAACGTGATTTTTTTGCTCATTTTTGCCACAGATTATTTAGTCATATATTCACTTTTAAAATAAATAATTAAATTAAAATAAAACAAATAAATGAAATAAAATAAATAAGGGGGGCTCATAACAAACAGGCAACTGACAACTGAGCGAAGCGAGCCACCTCGTTAACAAGATTTTGCCACCACATGATGGCTCAACCTCATTTACTGACAAACATCTGGCTATTTGGCTATATGGTTTCTTGTTTTCTATAGTAGTGTGCCACTCATTTACCGAAAACTAAGCGAGCGAAATCAGGGGCATAGCTAATCTATTCATATTATTTTTGGCTCATATGTCATTGACCTTTATGCTGTGTGAAAATTTAAGGATATGTGAAATCGCGCACACACGTGCGTTCAAACTGGTACGAGGCCTTTGAATCCACAACGTGTTAACCCGTATCGTACATATTATCATCGACCGTCACTGTAATTTAAAAAAAATACGAGCAGATTGTGTCAGCCAACAAATAACAATGAATTAGAGTTCATTTAAAAATTGAACAAAGATTTCTTGTAAATGCTCATTATTTTTACCCCCGACTTTTCTGAACTCAAAAACTACTAAACAAATACCTACATATAATTAGGCGGTCACACAGCAAGAAGAAAACAGGAACCCAAACTTAAAACTCAAGTAAAGTACCTTACGTGTGAGCTCCTGTTGGACAAAATACTCGATGGTTTTTATATCACATCAGTGATCTAGATCCAAGGAGACTGACGTCAAACGTCTAAATGAAGAATCTTTTTTTTTTTAAATCTTTATATTGTTTATATTGCACCTTCTAAGTGCGGCGCAACTTTAAATTGTCTTTTACTGACGCAATTCATAACTTATCCAAAATGATACCCATTCATATTTTAGGAGAATTTGAGGTTAATAACAATTTTTTGGTTTATAAGCCCACATTGCTCGGCACAGACCCTTTCTCTCTATCTAGAGCTGTTAAGAACCAGTCTTTTGGACTCTGAATTGAAGGACAAACTTAACTTTGTAGTTGAGAAAATATTCTTCCTTAAATAGATGAACGTCACGGTCAATCCTCCATCTACAAATGTAAATTTAAAATCGCATTTTTTTTTTTTTTGCAAAAATGCGCCAATTTTATGTGTAATATATTACTAATTAGGGACTATCGGACATTTTCCTTTACTTGTGCTACGAGACCTTTCTTTTTGCCAAATTACATGATTCTAGGTCAACAGGAAGTACCCTAATATTATCTACATTATAATCACGTTTGAGGTTTCGCCCTAGGTTTTGATTAATTTGCGATTGTCAAAATATGCGCCATTAATGACCGTATTTTTTTATTGCGTTGACTTAGAATCTTGTTTTCATGGGACGGGAGGGAGTATCAATAGTCAAAAGCTTCGCTCGCTCCTGCATTCTAAGTTTTCTTAGTAAAATCAATGCCGCGTTAAATGTCTATATTGCCAATCAGCGAAGGCGGCCAAAACCTAAACAATGAACTTTCCGAAAAACTAAAAATAACGTTCACCAAAATGAAAAGTGGTCTACGGGACAAAGAAGACGATTATGTGTGCATGGATACCTATACCTACTTTTAATCGTATTCAGTAACTTTTTATTTTGGGTGGGAAATTATACAATAACTTCTCCCGCTCTGGGCGGAGCGAGAGGACGTGTCAGACTTTTACTGACTAAAATCCACCCGTGTTCCTTCAGTTGCTTGTGTGCCAGGGCCACGGTACCCCTTTAGGACAAACCCGCAACCCTGGCAGGCATCGGTCCTAGCGGACCCCGTCAGTACGTGCTGACATCTCATTGAGGCGCGCGAAGAACACAACGCGCCGTCGACCCGGGCTTGCTCCTTACCGACGGCGAGCTGTCCATAGCTTGCCGTCCGCAAGCCCGTGCCTACGGTGGCTGGAAATCGGCAATCGACTCCCGCCGCCCAGGGCGTGTCCTGCGGCGACTAGGGGCGTGAGGGCGCACAGACTGCCTCTCCCTCACGGGTTCCGCCTCCTCCTTCGCGAGCATTACTGCTTCGCAGAAGGAGGTGACGGCTTCCCATGCACTCTCGCTCCGTGCCATGGCCTGGACCAGGGCCGGACGCGAGAGATCGCCGCTGCCGATCGCCTCCGTGAGGACGCGGCGGTACTCTACCCAAGCCGAGTAGTCAAGTAGAGTATTTAGTAACTTGGCAAATCAAACGAAGTGGGGCATACTCGATTCACCCAACATTCAATGCAAGTGCGGTGCTCCTGAACGGACTATGTCCCAATTGTCCGTTTTTCTGGACCCTTATCGATCCGAGCGACGCCTGTGCGCCGCAAAGTTTAAGTAATTAAATTCAATTAAAACTATGCAATGCATATAAGAAGGACAAACTTCATTTAATTTTGCTCATTCTTCTCCATGCTCCAACTGTCAATTTTCTGAATACGATTAAAAGTCCAAGTATTCAATGTTGATTGCTAAATTGTTTCATTAATTATTTTTCAACTAGAAGCTTTCTTTGGTGTAGGTATACACTTAAATATTAAAAACTTGCGTTTTCAAGAGCGCTTGGACGATCTTTATTGTGGTCAGGACCACAAGCAATACGAAATGTTTAAATAAACGAATACATACCTCCTCTGGCACTTTCTCTGATTCACCATTTGTTTTGGGTTCCTCTTCTTTTTGCTTCTTCTCTTGTTTGGGTTTGTCTTTCCTGCTGAAACTGATCGATCTGAGCGACCATTTCTTCTTGACCTGCCCATGACATGCTTGGTTAAGATAAATAGTAAATAGGCAAACGCATGCAATCAAAACTCAACACTAGTTAGATGTTGGCAACTAAATACAACAAAGTTCTTTAAATGAAAGCACCTTTTCCTTCTTGGGTTTCTTGCCGTCTTCAGGCGTAGGTGTGGACTCTCCGTTCTCTACTTTTTGCTCACTTTCTCCGTTTGTCTGGGGAGTCGCCTCTTTTTCCTCTTCATTTAGTTTAGCTTCTTTCTCTGTGGTAGCATCTTTTTCGTTTTCTGGAGTTCCGCTGTCTATGTCCTTTTGTTTTTCCTAGAATCAGATATACAAGACGCATAAATCTAACGTGTATACAATGTTAAATACACAGAGTAATAAGAATAAAGAGGAGAAATATTTTTTAAACCGGCCAAGTGCGTGTCAGACCACAGTGAAATGTTCCGTAGTTGGGATAAATATTTACGAATGCACAGTATTGATTTTATCGACTGCAAAACTAAGTTTCTTTTTAAAGTATTTCTCGGTTTTTTTTTAAAGAAAAACGTAAAAAATAATAATATTATATCTGCCATTGTAACCGAAAATATCCCTTATCTCAAAAACTATTGACTTAAATAAAAGAAAACGTCATTTAGAAAAGTCTTATTATGGGATCCAACGGGTACCCCACACACTTTAAAAAAACATACTAAAGTATAGTAGGGATAATGCAAAAAGTTTGTACCTCTGACCTCTATTTATTATCAAGAATATAATAAAATGCTATGTATTTTTTTGTACTTTTAATAGTTATTGACAACCTATTAAAGTGATAGTGCAGGTAACTTTAATTTGTTTTATTTAACTCACAATTTATATCTACAGTTTTTAATAATAATGGTCATTATGGTATTATAATTAAATTGAGAACGTAATTTTATATTAATTTTGGAAGCAATTAATTATATTTATAAGTATAACTTTTAGAACATAATATTTTCTTATTTTGTTTTTTTTATATCGTTATGCTGCACCGGTTGACGTTGTCACGTCAACGCCGATGTCGCTGAAAACCAGCGGCTGGGGCTCTGTCTCGCATAAGGTCGCAGCATTATGCTGAGCGATGGCCGTTTTGCCTGAATGTGACGCAAATTTTCCCCAAACTTGTTCTTTATTTCTTGTTCTTTCATCATGTTTACCGCAAATAAACGTATTTTCATTCTTTTATTTTTTCTTTATTTAGATAAAAAATAATTAAAAAGTAACTTGGATCACTTGCGATTTGATTTGGCAGAGCCTGGGATATGGAGAAGGACATAGCATACTTTTTACGCGATAACCGACATCCACGCGGGCGGAGCCGCGGGAAAAAGCTAGTTCTACATATTTCGATACTTAATAATGCTTTGATTTTTTGTTTTGTGATCGGGAATATATAAATATGCCTTCCAAATACCTGTTCATGAAATATAAGTTACCGTTGGTTCGTGTATGTGCGCGTCTCCATTGAGCTGTGGTTTGAGCGCGTCGGCGTCTGCTAGCTGCTCAACTCTGCCTTCGCCACCGGCACCTGCAGCAGCTACTTCGCCAGCACCCTCTGCCTCCTTGCCGCTTATGTCCACCGAGCGCTTGCTCTGCTTAGCACCCATGCTTATTGATGGCCTAATAGAACACAAAACAATGCTTTAGATTCAATTGGATCTCAATGCTGGTCTGGTCATACGTTTTATTATAATAAAATGACGGTAGTCTGATCAACACCGCAAGTTGTGGAAGATGTGTCTTTAATGGATTCATGCGTATTATAAAGGTGTAAGAAATACGACCCAATAGTGTCCACGACACACGTAAGCAGGAATTTGGCTGATTGGGTCTTCATATCGCTCGCGCTACCTGTGTGTGCACAGTCCGTGCGCCGCGCTTATCGGCTCCTAATCCTAAGCCGTAGCTCGAAGTGACTACGACGCGGCGCACGTTTACTACCAGCATAAAAAGCGCAAGCCCACGCCGCTAACCGCATCTCGCGGGTCTCGGGAGGTGTTATTATTGAAGGAAAAACAACATTAGCGTGAAACAGTAACAAACACACCATATCATCATCAAATAACACCACCCAGCCCCTGCCACGACCACTACGCTGTTACCAGGCAACTTAGGCCCGTATTAAAGAACCTCGCTCAAGACTTAAGCTTTACTTGAAACTAGTTTAAAGCCATTTGATTGGTTGAAATTAGTTTTAAGTAAAATGCTTCAATCTTGAGTGAGGTCCCGTAATACGGGCCTAAGTATCTAACGATCAACTATTTCCAATCGGGTTCGGTAAACTACATCAATTCCAACATCCAATCAATCAATCATGATATCTGCTTTGTGACTGCATTAAAGGTCATTAAAGGGTCCTCCTTTAATGCCATAGTCAACCAATTTATATAACGTACCTACATCACTTACATATAAGAAAAGGACGTGAGTACCTAAAAGTTCAATGAATTCCGTTCAGCCATTATCATGTGATGAGGCGGGTTACAAACGACGAATAATTGCTAAAATAATATATGAATTGGGGTTTTGCGTATTTATGAGAAACTAGGCCGGTTCGTGTGTAAGTGTATTTTTCCGTTTATTATTTAGGAATAGACTTTAGGGTTCCGTACTTAGAAAGAAAAACTGAACCTTATGTTAACTAGGTATGCGTCCGCGCGTCCGTCCGTGGATATGTCGTGCCACTTACAAATGGAGTGCTTTGATCTGATTATTTAAATACTTAAACCCGAAATTCTAAGAAAATGTTTTTAATTTGACAATGTAGACAAGTTTATAACCTCAATTTTCATCGATGATTTTTCAATAACAATTCAATAATGTTATTGAATACAAACAATAATCGTTGGAAAAAGTGGTGAGATATAAAGTTGAAAGCTTTGTATATACTGATGAATGTGTTGCTAATTCTCTTACTACTACTTACTAATTACCTAAACAGGGTTTGTTTACACTTTTATCGGATACCTTTGGAACAGACATAGGAATCTGAAACTTTCCATGACGCTTGATGTTAATACATATTTATGTATATCATATCGATAACCAAAGGTGATGAAATATTTTAAGAAAAAACTATTGCCCGCGGCTTCGCCCGCGTGGCTGTTTCTAAAATAAAAGTAGCCTTAGTTAACAACAGCTATCTGCGAGTGAAAGTCTCGTCGAAACCGGTCAAGCTGTTTCGGAGATTAGCCGGAGCAAACAGACAGATTTTTTTTTAAATTGTTTTTTCTTTTTAAGTACCGTATATACTTCCATAAATAAGCATTTAGTAAAAAAGCTGTTATTTTGACATTACAAACAGACACTTTTATTTTTATAGATATAGATTATTAGATTATTATATAGATTATGAGTATAGATTATTTGGGTTCAGTTCGATCTCCTAAAAGGATACAGGGTCAGCTTTTTTTAACAGGGATCGCTATGCTAACCCTGATAGTTATACCAATATTTGTAATTCGTTGAATATAAAAAGATTTGATGTTATAATTAAGTTTTTCTAGTGTGTTAAGAACTGTACTGTTTTAATTTAAACAAAATGCTCTGGCCCAAATGGGACCTTTAGGTGTGATGTGATGACTGATGATATAAAAATAATTTAATTATCAAAACAATATTTATGTACGGTAGGTAGACAGGTAATTATTACACGAGCTATAAAAATAAATAAATCAGGTACAAGGAGGAACCAAATTGGAATACAAAGCACGTCAGTGGGTCACGGTGCTGGGAACACGCTTAAAATAAATTTAAACTGTATCTCGCCCAAAATAGCGCCCAACGAAAGTGCAACGAGATGCATGCATCACTAATTCACTAGCGGTTTTAATAGTAACACAGCGTTGACTTGACGCACACTAAAAAATGTACTTGACGCACACTAAAAAATGTTCAACTAAGTTTCTTTTTCGAATGATGAATAATACATTTATGATTCAGTCAAGAATTGTAAATAAACGCTACCCTACAGATGATTCATCGAAACCTATTATGATTAAGCATAAGATACACAATAAACCATATGTATGTAACCTTTGACTTGAGTAAAATTTACTTAAAATAAAAAAAATGTAATTCATGTTTTAAGAGGGCATACTACGGCCCACTCTTTTAAAAAAATATTATCTCGTGACTGAGAAGGAATTATGAAAAACGGTTCAATCGGCAACCTCGGTAAGTGTGTCTAGAATTTTCTAATACCTTTTATAAAGTTTCAAAAACAAAGAAAAGCGGCCACATTCCTCTAGATCGTATGAAGCAACAAAATACGATCTACAGATCGAATGAAGCAACAAAATACGCGCTCTTAATGCTAATTATGATTTACCCGACTGCCTCTGTTTTAAAGTAACGTTACGCACTGTACTCACAAAAGTCCGGAAGCACACTACTGTCACGACGTTTAAAATGAAACTGTGAGTGAAACAACCCGCGAATGGATATTGTTCACATTGATCATTAGCAGTGGACCGAATTCCTAGCACATCGTCGCCTTTATCGTTCATTATCCCACTCGTTACACTCAATACAAATATAAATAGCAGTGACATTAGTCATGCAGGCAGGACTCGATGCTTATCTCTGCGCAAACATTCTCTACGAGACAAAAATATTTATAGTAAAGGAATTGTACCGAGTTACTTGATAGACACAATATTATGTTAGAAATATTCTTGTCTGAACATTAGAATAAACCCATGGTGGGCTAGCTAATTCATTTGAAGCAGACTGAATTAAATCCGATACTACGATAAAAAATAACCTAAAGTGGGCCCCAGGCCTAGCATGCTATTGTGCTTATGTAGTAACAAGCAACAGATCAGCAATTACACATACTTTAATATCCTTTGTCCTTGATTGTACAGCGAACGGTGCGCGAAGAGCGTCCGTCATGTCATGATGGGGAGTTATTTCAAATCGGTTCACGCGTTTAGGTTATTGACCCAGCGTATGCTTCCCCCCCTCCAACATTGGGATTTTTTTAGTCTTTAACCAGTCAACCAAAGCTTATTATTGTCATCAGTGATACAATAGGAGGCACTTTAAAGTAGGGATGGTAAAATTTTGAGTGGATAAAAGCTAGTTATTGGCGACCTTGACTCTGGTACGTTCAAGGTTAACGGCTGAGTTGGTTACGAATGTTTAAATAAAAATTCGTTAATTTAGTGTCGTAAATTCGTGCCCATAACAGCTGCACAACCTGTATTCGTAATAATAATTTCTTAGGAGACCTTGTCGTCACACCGTTCGAAACTTACCCATTAAACGATATAAAAGCTGTATTAAAACCAAACTTTGTTTAACAGGGTACTATGAAATTTCTGATTATTTAGAAGACAAAAAAGCTTGGGATTGAGCTGCTCGCTCTGTTAAGCCTTGTGATATAACCGTAAAACTTGACATTTTAATAATTATAATACCGTTTTATATACAGGGTGTCGCGTAAATAGTAGTCCAACGTTATGAGGTCGATACACCGTATATTCAGCTATCACATACCACGATACCACAATGTGAACCATTTTTCTTACTTCTCCGATTTTTTTTTTTTCTCTTGAATAATGTAATGCTTTACTTATTTGACTATAATTCCTATACATAACATTAAAGCAGGGTTCGAAAAAATCCGATTTTTTATATATGTCGGATATATATCCATATATATTATGTAAGGGGATTAAACCCTTAAAAATGTGAAAGGAATTTGTAAAATAATATGTGTCAAATTACCACATTTTTTATTTAAAAAAAGTAACAATAGAATTATTGATTTATTTATTTATTTAACAATTTATGTACACACATATAAACAGACGCGAAATTAGTGTTTATTTGAGAAATATTTTTTTAATGAACACTTAAAAAAACAAGTACTTATTATTATAATAATCTTTATTTGTTTGTGATATAAATCAACTAATTTGAATAATAATTTGTAATCATAAAAAAGTAAAAGTAAATTATTCTGAATTGTAGTTTTTCGCTACGTGTTGCCGGTAAACATTAATCTCCAAAATTTTTAGTTCAGAAGACAGGAAAAAATCATGTGATATATATCAAGATAAAAATCAATTATATATATCATGATATATATCGGCGAACCCTGCATTAAAGTAATATAAACAAAAAAATAATGTAATTTCTAGAAATTACAGCCAAATTAGTAAATTAAGGTTTCAATTTTTAAAACTTTTTTAAATAATATATTATTCTGAGACCTATAAAAAATTCTTTAAATTGTGATATGTGATAGCTGTTATTATGGTGTATGGACCCCTAAACGTTGGACCACTATTTACGCCACAGCCTGTACATATTGACATTACTAAATATTATATACATGCATTACTACTATTATATACATATACATACAATATTATATATTATTATGACATGAATATTTACTTTGAAAAGTATTACATAATTATATTACTTTAATGCTTGTGAATGTGAGCACTATGTGGGTCATTTGTTTCTTTTTAGATTTGTTTTTTTTTTTTCATTCTTTCTCACTTAGTTTTAATGATAGTCTGGCATTTTGAGTACTTTATGCGGCCTACCCAAATGTCCTTTCTTTAGTATTGTTCGTCGAGTTATTGAGCTCCTTAAATCCTGAGTTGAGCTAGACACAAAGACCATTTCAGACACGGATCTACATGGTCCTCACATGATCTGACCAAGATTATGTCTGGACTTTAAAAGAGACTGACGCCTGAGTTTATTTCGCCATTTCTTCTCAGGGGTAGTCAGATAGGAAATGTCGAATCCATCTAAAGGTCTCTGCACACAGCGGGCGCGGCGCGGCGGGATGGAACGCCGACGCGACGCTGAGCAGTTGTAATGTACTAGATATTACGGACGACGCCACAGAGCCGTCCGGCTCGACGCGACGTGACGCGACGCTCTGTGTGGCGCCCGTTTGGCGCGACACGCGACGCGACATAAAGAGACCGTTCGTCGCGCGGCTCGCGGTGTCTGTGTCGCGTCGCGTCTGTTTGTAGGAGACTTAAGAATGTGTCTCGGTATTTCATGAAATGACACGGATGATTTAAATTTTTATTCGTTTTTAATCTTTGTTACTGTTTTCGCTTGCATTCGCTACCAGAAAACGTTTATTTCATTTAATAAAAAATCATAAATTAAACGATTTCGCTTCTTATATTTTTCTAATTTGAATAGACTAACATTAGTCCGTCACTGACGATCTTTAGTAAACATTTTGCCTCGATCATGTATATACGTGGCAAATAATTAAAAATCATTGTCCAAGGGTGATTTCGAGTGTTCCTGTTCGATGTTGATACGGAACCCTCAGTGTGCGAGAACGGCTCGCACTTGGCCGTTCTTCAAAAAAAGTTAAATTAATGTTTGGCTGTTAAAGCATTTTGAATTCTAATTGGTAATCGGTGGTACTGGCATTTGGCACTCACAAATGCGACAACTAATCACCAGGTTTCATAAATACCCGCACGGTAAGACTGTTTTAAGTATTAAAGTACATAATATTATATGCATATAGATTTAGCTGTTAGGTTGCCTTTATTGGTCAGTTGTCTAATACTGGCAACCTTACTGCTACTGCTTTTGAACAGGCGGTAAACCTGAAAAAGAAAACCTCGTGTAAAACAATGAAAACTTAATAAAAACGAGGAAGTACTAATACCTATAATACAATTACATGCAAGTAGTGCAAACAACCAAGTACCGCATACCCCCGTACAGAACACGTGCACGGCCAATAGAAAATCGATAGCATCGGTCAGTTGTGGATAAAAACCACAAGTAACTCAGCACCCGTCATAATATGACTAACAGACAGAACAAAGTAAGTTACAAATCAATCCCAATATAATGTACTTGTACATGGTGCAAAGAGACGAACAGCAGTTGGTGTAGCGTTGCTACAAAGATGTTTAATGCGGTCCCTAGACACGGACGGTTAAAGTTGCTTGACAAGCACGTGAATTTTTCATGCTTGTGGAAGAACTTTTGTTATATGTTTCACCTATATTCAAGAAAATAATATCGCGGGAGCGACAGGCACCGACAAAGAAATTCTGCAACTAGTGTCGCGTCGCGCCCGCGATATCGCACTAGTCTGTACGAGCTTTTTAGCAATTAGCAAGGACCAGTGGTGGTCCAGTGGTAACGGCCGCAATAAAATTAGTTTTCAATGCTTGATTAAAAATGAATGCGGATTAGGGCTTTCAATACCGGTATTCCGGGATCCCGTAATACCGTGATCACGGATTTTATTTTGGCCTTGTTCAATACCGGTGTTGACGACCCAATACCGTGGTTACGGTATTACAAATATTCGATGTAATCTTATTCTAACACATGTTTTCACCAGCGCAAGCGTCCCGCTGTTATCTTTAGCTCACTCTCCCGCGTCCCGCCTGAGGCAATACCCGAAATCAAGCTGTACTTATGACGTTTTTTATTGCATAATTAAAGAATGTTACTAAAATGAACACCAAATGATTGCTAGCTAATTAAGCTATACTTACATTTCTACAAATAATGATGCCTACCGAAATAATAACGATGAACTATGCTGATTTTTACATGAGACATGATGACGTTTCGATAATGATAAGTAGTCTATTTTTATTTTCTATATTGTACTTTACATAGTCTATGTGAAATGCCTTCCTGCAAAAAGACTTAGATTAAGTTTAAGTTTTGATTATGTTCCTAATTCCTAGTTCTACCTAAATAATCAACTAAAACCAAATTGTTATATAAAGAGCTATGTATAAAAGATATAAATTTTATTATTAAAAAAAAAATAAGAATAGATTTGACAATAAAAACACGTATTTTAATGTTTTTATTAATTTCCTAATTGAACTTGTGTTCAATACCGGTATTGATACCGGTATTGCAAAAATCCGGTATTTGAAAGCCCTAATGCGGATGCCTGACAAGCAAGCTTAACGTTGCGTCCAGCCTCGAAAGCGTGCTTGTCAAGCACGTAAATGCTTAACAACCAATTTTGACCGTCTAGGGACCGCTTATAAGATTCTGACAAGCTAATTGCAGACGTTGCTAACTAATTTGTTTAGACGGGTTGATTATATAATAATAATATACGCCTTGCTGACTTAGGATTAGGCATTCCCCATGCTATGTTCTTTCTACTAGGTGGCACATAAGAAATCAACTGATTTCCTAAGGCTATATGTTTTTTGTGAAAAAGATAAATCTTTCTGGTTATTGTTATATTGTTTATTAGGACAAAAAATTTTTTTACGGAACATTTTCAAATCTTTCACCAATAAACGCTGTAAAGACCGTCTACTGATGCCCAATTCCGTAGCACGTCGTATGGTTGATGTTTTTGGGTCAACTTGGACACTTGCATCCACAGCAGCGATAATCTCGGCAGAACGACTATCCGGGGGCGGCCATGCCTAAGATTATCCCGTGTTGAGCCAGTCTCCATAAGACGAGCGGCCAAACGCCGCAATGTTCGCATAGTTGGTGTTGCACGACCACGACGGGAATTGACGATGAAATTCATGTAGGGTTAAAGGCTCGTACAGACTCGCGCGATATCGCGGGCGCGACAGGCACCGACAAAGAAATTCTGCTACTAGTGTCGCGTCGCGCCCGCGATATCGCACTAGTCTGTACGAGCCTTTACACCACTGACCGATTCATTTGTTTAAAACAATGAGACAATTATTCCGCGTTCTTGTAGAGTATAGCGCACTATGATTTTATGATGTGATATTATTTGTGTACTTCTCCAATGTCAAAGTCGCGGTGACTAAACATTCCATTTTCAAAATTGAGAGCTTCTTTACTTATGCGCCTCCTAGTATAGTACATATCTATACTAATATATAAAGCTGAAGAGTTTGTTTGTTTGTTTGAACACGCTAATCTCATTAACTACTGGTTGGAATTGAAAAATTCTTTTTGTGTTGGATAGTCCATTTATTGAGAAATATTATAGGCTATATAACATCACGCTACGACCAAAAGGAGCGAAGCATAAATGAAAAATGTTACAAAAACGGGAAAAAATATTCCTTTTTGAGAGCTTCCGTTGCGTGCGCTGCATAAACGGTTTAAGTTACGCAAATATCATGTATGATGGAATTGTTCCTCTTTAAAAGTTCTAACAAAAAGACCACGACAACATATGTCTATCTTTTAAGATTGACTCACTATAACCGTTTTTTATGGTAATCAATTTTTTTCCAAATTAGTACATTATTTGCGAAGGAGTTTTATCAACATAATATTAATCCTTTTTCCAAATAAATATGTTATTAATCACAAGTATTTAAATGTAAACAAAATTGTCCATGACATCACTTGATTTCAATCAATATCTTAGGAAATATCATAATTTTAAAATAACTCCGTAACAAAATAAGTAGTAAATTCATTACTTAAACCACTCTCTCTCTTAGGTGACGCAGACGAAGTTACGCGGGTCAGCTATATTATAAAGCTATACAGTACAGTGTAAAGAAGAGTTTGTTTGTTTGTTTGGTTGAACGCGCTAATCTCAGGAACTAGATACTGGTTCGAATAGAAAAATTATTTTAGTGTTGGATAGCCCATTTATCGAGGAAGGCTATATAACATCACGTTAGATCCTTAGTTCCGCGTGGTGCCGGACGTAAAGAATAGCTCCATCCCATTTCCTACCGTAGGTGTCGTAAAAGGCGACTAAGGGATTTACTAGAGAATGGGCAGCAGCTTTCTCTATTTATTTTTAACACCATACTGCGATCGCCAACCCACCTGCCAAGCGTGGCGATTATGGCAAACCTCCCCAATTGGGAGACCAGCAGTCCAGCAGTGGACGTCTTTCGGCTGAAATGATGATGATGATGAGATCCTTAGGAGCTAAGCGAAAAGAACAAAAGTCAGAAAGAACGCTAAGTGATAACGAAGTTATAGCGCGGGCGAGCGACGGGATGCGACGCGATGGGTGGCCCGAAATTTCACGCAGACGAAGTCGCGGGCAGAAGCTAGTATACCTATAAGCCGGCCAAGCGCGTGTCGGACCACGCACAGTGAAGGGTTACGCTGTTACGCAGTTGGGATGAATATTTATACATGCACAGTATTGAGTTTACCGACCGCAAAAATAAGATTGTATTTCATCAACAATAAATTCCCTACACGGTTATGTGCATTGATAATTTTTTCATCCAGGTTATACATCAAATATACAAAATTAAGAAGAAACACGAACAGCCCAAACCGCTGGGTCTAGAGATTTCAAATTTGGCACGTAGGTTCCTTATGAGGTATAGGGGTGCACTAAGAAAGGATTTTTGGAAATTCCACCCCTAAGGGGATAAAATAGGGGATGAAAGTTTGTATGAAAAATCTTATTCATTTGGTTGATTAACTTGAAACTTGGCACAAATACTTGCCTAAGTAAGTAATAACATTTTTCATTATTAGTGTTTTATTAATACCCCTCAACGGGGGATTGCGGGGTGTCAAAGTTTGTATGTAGGAATTTTAACGCGCGGTTCGATTAACTTGAAATTCAGTAGAAATACTTGCGACCAAAAATAAAGAATAACATGTATCAGGGTTTTTCAAAACTCTACCCCTAACGGGCTGAAAAGGGGTAGTAAATTTTACAGAAGAGGATTTTAATGCAGTGGCCAGATTAACTCGAAAACTGGTATTTATAAATCATTTTTAGGTCAAGTTATGGAAACATCCCAAAGGATTTTTTTTAAATTCCACCCCGGGGTGTGTTGAAAACAGGGAATATAGTTTATATATGAAAAATCTTATTCATTTGGTTAATTAACTTTAAACTTGGCACAATACTATCGTGATTAAGTAATAGTCTGTCATTATTCGTTTTTCAAAACTACCCCTCAAAGGGGATTGGGGGTGTCAAAGTTTTTGTTATGAATTTCAACGCGCGGTCCGATTAACACGAAACTCGGTATTTACACTTGACACCAAAAATAAAAAATAACGTGTATCAGGGTTTTTAGAAAATCTACCCTTAGCGGGGTAAAAAAGAAAAACGGGACGGAAAACTTTTTTGCAAAAAATACAACCGACTTCCGAAAATAAAGCCATCGACTTCTAAAATTAAAGTTATTTTTCACTTTGTTGTGTTAAAATAGCCTGATGACAACCGCTCATCACCTTTTACAAAATATTGCATTTCCCGATGCAGGGATATTAATTTTTGAGGAGTTTTCCTCTTACTTCACCATAAGCTCCACTTTACCAAATGCATTGTGACAAGCATAAATTGCTTGGCAATCATTTTAAAGTAATCGAATCGCAACCAGTGAAATACTTATTATTGAGTAGTTCCGGTGGCCATCATCAGTTCCACTGCATCAAATGTTGCTTTCCGACAGCAAATGCAGAAGTTACTATAAAAAATACCCAAATCGCTATAGGTGTACCTATAATATTTGAAGAGTTCCCTCAATTTCTCCAGGATCCCATCATCAGATCCTGACCTGATGACAATGGAACCATTTGGGAAGTATACCCTTTCAAACAAAAATAATTTTCTAAATCGGTCCCGTCATCTTCGAATAATCGGGGAATAAACATAAAACAAAAAAAAGCTCCCGACGAATTGAGAACCTCCTCCTTTTTTTAAAGTCGGTTAAAACCAAGCACAATTTCTTTGTCGCTGCCTGTCGCGTCCGCGATATAGCGCCAGTCTGCACGAGCCTTTACCTAACGATTTTATTAATTTCACTACACCATTGTTTAGCGGTGCACAGAATATGCCTTCTTTAAAATTTTCCTTGATATAGTGCAAATAGTCTCAGAGTAAAATGGCCGTGACATCCGGACAATTCTGGACAGGACGGATTTATAACGGTTCCGTTTTTGCCATTTGGCAATGGAACCCAAAAATTTCCTCAAGTCCGGGTCAGCGCAACAAACCAAATGAGGAGCCAGTCGCAAACTTAGAATCACCAGAGCGATTTTTTTTAATAGCTTACTGGATAAATCGATCGTCCGGAGCGCAGTTTTTTTTTTAATACTTGCAGCCTGATTATATTGAAACCCCGTACTGTCAGGCCTGCTCAAGGTCAGTGTTACCACAGACGTACGGTAGACTGACCCTACTATAAAGAGTTCCGAAGTAAGATGGCAAAAACGGAACCATTATACTTTCGTCAGTCCATCTTTCGAGATGTTACACAGCCAATTTACTCGGACACTATGCACCATATCGATAAAAATTGGAAAGAAGGCATATTCTATGCACCGCGTAACTATGGCGTAGTGAACTAACGGAAACAATTATTAGTGGCGACACTCCCCATGTAACCGAGAGATTAAAAAAATCAATATACTAAGCGTGTGGGGTATCTTTGCACCCCATATTAAAAAGATGACGATGATTGATGTTTCTTAATGATTTTATAGATATTGAATTATTTTCGTTTACAACCGCAGAAATAACTTGGCTTTTCATGCATCCCAAGTTGGGATGATGATTTGATTATGATTTTTATTCGAGTATGTATAAGATCACGGCACTTCCATTATGAGTGCTGAAATGATACCCCGGAAAATAAATACCGGGAAATTTTTCGAAACTGTTGTTCTGTGACTTCAGTGCACAGAACATTCATACTCATAATGGAGCTTCAGTGGCGTGTCGCCGGTCGCGCAGCCTCGCAACATCGTCATCACAATCGCAATCGAAATTCGCGTTCATTCAAGTAATGATTTAGGCATTGATGATTTTGTCGTTGTCATTGCATGATGAAATGATTTTAAAATATCGATGATTTTAACATGTGACATGATATCGGACTCATCTCTAATCCCAACTACGGAACTGGAAACCTCTGTGCGCGTGGTCTGGACGCACTTGGCTACAGAAATAGGAGTTATTTTGTCGGCATAAGCAGAAAACTTTTAGAACTAAGAGAACTTAAGCGGAGTGCTAGCGAAGCGAGCTCGAAATAGTAGCATCCCGTCTCGCATTCGTTACGATTTTCCTATGAAAATTCATACAGAAGTAGGAGTTACTAAGTCGACTTATAGGGAAAATGTTAAAAATTAGGAGAACCTAAGCTGCGAGAGCGCGCGAAGCTAACTCGAAAATTTGGCCAGTTTTCCGCTGTGTTCCAGTGAAAGTCATCATGATGACATGACCGCCATAATACAAGGGTCTTTTGGGGCTCGAATGACGTTGACGGAGGCGCTATTGTTAAACAAATTTTGTGTTATAATATGTTGAAAAAAGAACCGGCCAAATGCGTGTCGACCACGCACAATGAAGGGTTTCGTGGTTTAGATGAATTTATCCCAAGAACGAACTTAACTTTGTAGTTGAAAAATAGTTCTCCCATACATTGATATACGTCACGGTCAATTCATCAACTGCAAATGTAACAAAGTAATACAAAAAAAAAAAAATGTGTTTTAACTACAAATAAACGATTTTTGGCTTTTTCATTTACTTGTGCTGTGATACGTTGCATCTTGCTAAATTCCATGATTCTAGGTCAACGGGTCGGGAAGTACCATAGAGGTTTTGATTTATTTGCGAGTATTAAAATATGTCGCATAAACGGCCGTATTTTTTATTGCGTTAACTTAGAAGCTCGATTTATTAGAGCACCAAGGGACCGTAGACCTACGTATTTAAAGATGGGCGATTATGAACGACAAATTATTCGAATGATTCGATTGGTGAAGTCATTCAAATTATTCGAATAACCTTACAACTCATTCGAATTAGAAAAAAAAAGCGAGAAGTAAATAATAATGTATTGCGTCGTCTCATTCTTTCCGATTCAAATTTCATTACTAGTAGTATAGATATTATATCTGTCTGTGTGCGGGATTCGAGGAAAGGGCAACGACAACATTTTCGACCCCTTTCGGAAGTATTCGGAAATTAGTCATAACTAATTATTGCTATCAAGTAAAAGTAATCTAGAGTAAAAGAAAAACGCTTAATTTTGTATGGCAAACTGAATGAATGAACTAGCGGTTCGCAAATCAGTAACTATTTACTTATATGAATATCAATTAAAATAGACTTTATTGTACGAGATAACAGACCAATTTTGTATTGCAAAGTGAATGAATGAACTAGTGGTTTTATTCGAATTTGCGAACTAGCGATCGATTGTTTTTGTATTCGTATGTTAATTTTAGTAGTATCAAACCATTCGATTATTGGAATCAGTAACAATCGCCCATCTCTCTAATTGATATTAATTTTAACTTGATACCTTCACGCGTTCCTAATGAAAAGGGTCTTGATAGACTGACAGACGGACAACGAAGTGATCTTATAGGGGTTCCGTTTTTTTATTTTTCATTTGAGGTACGGAACCCTAAAAACCGGATAGATGAGGTTTTCTTTTGACCATTCATACAGAAATAGGAGTTACCTGGACAACTTTTGGATAGGTTAGATGCTCTTTTGACAATTTATACAGAAATAGGAGTTATTTTGTCGACGTATGCAGAAAACTTTGAGAACTATGAGAACGTAATCTGAAAGATTTCTATACAAAATTATTTGGATAAGATTACATCAGTTTCAAAGTGAGGGAACTACGGCCGAGATCGAACTCGCAAACGATTTAAACCCTGGGGGAGGTGTCGACCGCCAAGGTGACTGCTGCTCTGTAACTGGATTACTGAACATAATTATATGTAGGTATACGTTCAGCAATCAAATAAATATATTATGTTAATTGGCAGGTTAACCTGAGTACCAATTATAATTCAACCGGATTTTGTAAGTACATATTGGATTATTCATGAGGTGAAAATTGTCGCTGTTCTAATAAAACAACAGCACAGTTCAATGCAGTCGCAATACACAAAGAGAACGTATTATGAATCGAAAGGCCATCTCGTTTATTCTCCTCTAAGTTTAGGAACTAAACATACTATTTAACATCCTAAAAAATGTTAGAAAACCAGTAAGTCAACAAAATTACAAATTAAAAGAAAGTCAGCTCAGATGTACCTACCTCGCTCACTTAGGGCACCCTTGTTTTTACAGTTTCTACTGTCTCCCCAGCTACTCACAACGATGATTCATCGTTCCGTTGTTAATCACAAAGAACGTGCCTATTTACCGGAAAACGTTTTATATGTAGGTACCTACTTATATCAGTTCAAACAAGTGAATCACCTCAATAGCAGGAAAATACACAATAGGTAAATGTGGAGTAAAATACATATTAATGAATTACAGATAAAGTGTAGTGTAGGTATGTCAATTCAACTACACGGGCACCATACCACCCTTGTGTGCATTCAAATAACCCATACCTGAAATTTAAGACTATGTACCGAACCATCTACCGAATTGTCTTAGATAATTGCATTTCTGATAACTTGGCACAGTGCATTCATGAAACTTTAGAAAGATTTATTTCGAAAGTACCTCGATCAGTACTTGCACCAATACTGCCTACCGATGCTGCAATTCTAGAACAACCGGCTTGTTAGGCCTTAATGTATGTATTTGTAGATACAAAAACGAATATTATGACAAAAACTAATATTAAATCAAGGATTACCTTAAGGCTTATCAATCCGAAATATATTAACAAAAGAATTTACACTGAAATACGTAAAATATTCACTTCCAGCACTCACAGCCCAACACAATATGGCGGCAGGACGAAATCCCCACTTCGAAAATAATAATTCAAAATTTTAACTCGCCAGCGATTGGTCGCCGCATTCAAGACGCTTCACTGCAACCAACCTTATAAAAATGGAGTATACCCAATGTACCAACTTAACGACTCAATATTTTTATGGAGTGATATTCTATTTGGTCGCGCACAAACAAAAAGTTGCCATACTGTTATAATAGTCAAGTCTAAAACCCAAAGTCTCTAATTCAGATAATTTATGTAAACAAAGTGTCAAGAAATGTCACTGTCAAAATGACAGGACAGTGGTACAAAACAATTTATCATTATATTATTTTTTTTGTAAATAATCATCTAAGAAATTAAAGTGAAATAATTATAAGAACTATGCAAACAAAATACCGTTGCCAAACAATGTTTTATTTAGTGTGTCGGAGACACGGCCTATAATCGTCATAATCGGCCCTTTTAAGTCCACTGCTAGACGTAGGCCTCCCAAAATCAATTTCTACTCGAAACAGTTTACAGCCGCTTTCATTCAAAATGTGGCTAGATATGCTACATACAATATTAATCTATGAATGAGAGTTGTAATATTAGTGTTGTTGAAGATGTAAAAAATGTAAAAATGTTTGGATCTCCTGCATTGTTACCAGTATCATTAAATATTTTATACCAGAAAATCTCCTTATTTTAATAACTTTGATTAAAGCCGAAAATTTATATAAATAATTACGGTATGATTATTTTTTAATTATTATTTCTTAAATTCAGTACTTAAAAGAAAATGGAACCTTTTTTTTCGCCATTTTATGTGAATTACCATTACGAGAATATTTTTTTGATATGTTATCCCCTTTGTTTACATAAATGATCTGAATTTGAGACTTTGGGTATAATAGTCTAGCCAATTCAAGTGCAAAGTAGATCGAGAAGACGCGTACGGTACGGTCAACTGTATGTACACTGTACAGTGGTCAGCACATCAAGCTACTCGAAACCTTGAAATTTCTCCAAACGATTTTAAACCTTAAATTGTTGAGAGTTAAGTTCAAAATCAAATGATAAAATTTGACAGTTTGTGGTAACTTTATGTGCTGACGACTGCACACACGGCTACATATCAAGCTATAAATTTCCAGTATAAGCTGACCTCTCATTGTACGGAAATCTTATACAATGCGCGATCAGCCTAAACTGGAAATGTATAGTTTGATTTGTGGCCATGTGTACATACAGTACGCATCTGTGGGTGGTCGGTGGTACTAGTAACAATTTGACCTTACCTTTGATTCCGAGTTTCAATAGAATAAGGACTGGTTTTGTTACCATTCAAATGTTTGTATAGCATGTATATCCAGTAACTCCGTAGGTCGGTAGCCCGCGCGGAGACGCATCTTTTTGTACACCTCGCATGTGCGTGCGCCTAGCGAATAGAGAACTTCGAAAATATTTAATTCTATTAAAAAAAACATTTTTTTTTTTTATTAAGTTTCATCTCAAAATATTCAGTACAAACATTTAGTCTGTATTGAAGTATTTGGCGAAGTATCTACTTATTCCAGTCCTGTTCATATCATGTAAAAATAAACTTAATTGAATGCACGTAAAATTTCATTTTCAATGGAAGAATGCTTCTTGATGATTTATCTTGGACTTACTAGGTTCTCTATTTCAGAATTAAAATTTATTCTTATCTAGGTATAGTATATTTTAACACAAAATGGTTTGATGCATAAGAGAGATTTCATGTCTCGCAATCGAATCCCCTCATCAATAAAAAAATCATCCCCATTTACGTGTAGGGGAGGCTCTTAAACCCTTTTTTCAAGATTTTATTTTTTTATTTACTATTTTGTCGGCGTGATCATTATGTATACCCATGCCAAATTAAATGCTTTCTAGTACTAAGGGGTTTATTCATAAGCGTTGCTTAAAGTTAAGTGACGTTCAAACGTCAAAAATGTATGGTTAAACAGTCGCTAATCATTTTGGGGTATAATTCATAAACGTTGCTTAAAGTTAAGTGACGTTCAAACGTCAGAAATGTATGGTTAAACAGTCGCTAATCATTACTTAACTTTAAGCAGCGTTTATAAATAAACCCCTACATATATATAAGCAGCGTTTTTAAATAAACCCCTAAGAGTCTCCTAGCTAAGCCGCGGAAAAAAAACAGACGGACGGACATGGCAAAACTATAAAGGTTCTTGTTGACTATGGAACCCTAAAAACAAGATGATGGCGTTAGATCCGATTTTATTGCTAGTTTATAAATAAATATGGGTAGTGACAGCTAGCAGTCAATTTCAAGGATTAGAGATAGTAACTAACAGCTGAATGAGGACTATTGCGCTTGAATTCGCCGCTAGAGGGGCTAGTGTAGACTGAGGTCCCTAGAAATGTTAAATATGAAACTAAACGTTCACTGTTTGCGGGATTTTCTATCGCAAATTGTTACTAATTATTCATAATTGTAAAGATTGTGCCATTCCTGATTAATTATGACTTAAGATTTTAAGTTACAACTTAGGATCTAATACGTAGCACTTGGAGGAAGAATAATATTTGTCTGCTTAATGCTTGCCAATTTCAGAAACATTATAATGTAAATATTCATTTGATATTATAGTACTTAAACATATTCAAAACATAAAATAAAAGTACTGACGTTACTCAAGAGTGGCGCTAACTGGTGAGCACAAATACGATAGTCCCCATTGATTGAGCAAGTTGCAGTTTTTATCCCCATTGAATATTTAGAAAGGATTCCAAAGCCCCATATTTAGACTTAACATTTCTCTATGCTTTTTCTTTTGTAGACTAGAAGTAGAAACGAGCAAAAATTTAGTCTATGGTCTACTAAGCATTGATGTCGCGTTGCCCTTGACTCCCTCTATCTAATTACTGTTTTTAAAAGTTATTTGCTTAAAATTTACTCCAATTGTATATCTAGACTTTGCTTTCTTCCATAAAAACGTTTTAGAGAGTGATTTCTGTGGTTACTAAACTGGTGTGTTCTTTAATTTGTGTAGCGTCACCTGACTGAGCTCATTGTCATTTCCCGCCATTGTGGCCTGTGAATTTATCGTTATTAAGATTTCCCTGTGCGTATCCCTCGAAATTTAGATGAAAATTAAGTAATAAGTGTACCTAAGTAATGTCATTACACGGTAATGACGTGTGTTTGCTAGAAGTGGAAGATTATAACTTGTACGAAGAAGAGGCGTCTGATCACGCTTTAACCAGGTATGGATAACCGGCGTGGTCGCCGAATTTTTATTCGTTCGCTCTCATTCATGCACAAAAATTATATATGCATTAATTTTGATGCAAAATATTTATCATCTTCGGATTTCATTGTCTATTTGTGAATTCGCGGGCCATATGATGACGCTCACGCCCCGTGCCGGCCTGTAGTCAGCTGTTGGGCCGCCATGTTTGGTCAAATCGAATAGGCGTAGTAGGCGCCTCTACATATCGCAAATGTACTATCAAACATATGTACACTAGCGTAAATACAGTCATTCATGATATAATATATACATAGTCATTGTAAACATTATTTTCGAAAATTAAAACACCCTAGCAATATGTTGTATGAGAATAACAATTATAAATTTCATTCATACAAATATTATATATAGTAAATAATTTAGGCTTGTGAACCATTTACAGGAATTGATGAGTTATAAAGATAAGTAATTTTTTTTTTAAATAAGAACTTGAAACATGTCTGGAGAGTAGGTTTTAATTATTGAGGTACTTTTGGTGTGTCTATATTACTGATTAGCCAGGACAAGACAACAAAATTGGTTACAATCCTCAGCACACAGTTTATATACTATAAATAGGTATAGAAATTGAACAATTAGCATGGTGTATATTAACATACTTTATTTCTCATGTTTCCACAGTGACAAGCATCCAGGTTCTGGAAGAAAAACAATGGAAGCAGAAAAACGGATTCGAAGAGAAATTGCTAATAGCAATGAACGTAGACGAATGCAGAGCATCAATGCTGGCTTTCAGGCATTGCGGACCCTGCTACCTCGTCATGAAGGAGAAAAGCTTAGCAAAGTATGTTATTTTTTATTTTTTTATCATGATTACATAGTAGTAGTATTTTTCATAATGGTGGTGAATTACGATAAACAGGTGTTTTGAGCACAATGTTACAGTCAACATAAGGTAGGAGGGTGTGGACTTGGGAATCCCTGATTCAATTTCTAAAGCACTTTGTAATGTTTTTTGTGGTTTCGCAAACCATGAAAGTGCCATGACAACTAGTGGTTTTAATTCAATAGCTATTCTTTGTAGATTGATAACAGAAGAGTAATTTACCCTGTTACTACATATAGGTATGGTAAAACACATCTCTTTGTTGTGTTTTGTTGACATGAGATTTGTCAACAAATGGTTTTGTACAGGCTTTCAGTAAATGGAGATAATCCATACAGCAGTTTCTTATTATAGGTGCATCCACACCGAAGATACTTTTTTTGGAGAAACGCAAAGATACTCCAAAAAAAGTACTTGTAAAAAATATTTGTGTACAACAACAGATGATAAAAAGTTATTTAGTAAACTTACTAAAAGTTATAGAGAGTTACATTATGTTATCATGTTCCAAAATGTTGCTCTACACAAAAGTAAGTTTGGTATAGATGCTTCTTACTATTAAGAACACAATGTTCTTAACTTATGTGAGAAAGTATGTTTTAATTTTATAAAAGCAATTATCATATTCATATAAATATTTTACAGGCTGCAATACTACAGCAGACAGCAGAATATATTTACAACTTGGAGCAAGAAAAAACAAGACTTCTATCTCAGAATTGTCAGCTGAAGAGATTACTCAACCAACATGAAGGTGGGGAAATACCCCTGAAGAAAAGAAAAGGTGAAATTCTTACTCATATCCCAGCCATAATTCCTGACTCTACTGAGGATACCATAACCAACTCTAGATCACCTGAGCCAGTGGCTGTAATTTCTGTGACAAATGCTTCACAGAAAAAAGAATCAGAAAGCAGTGAATTACGTGTTCAACTGGAACGTGAACGGAGACTGCGGCGGCACTTGGAAGAGCGCCTTCATTCTGTTGAAGCTCAGATTTATCCTAACAATGCCCATGAACTAGCTCGTCCTGTTATTCATTTCGAACAGACAGACGTTGCTGCTGAATGTAAGCTTGAAAGTGAGGTTGAAGTAGAGGCCCCACCTGTGGAACCTGCCGTTGTCGCTGCTCCACTGCTAGAAGCTGCCATCAAAGCCGAGCCTCGCGTTGAAGTTGAGGTTCTTCCTGACGCAGCTCATGACGCGCCATCGCGTTTGTATCTCGCAAGCACTAGTCGACAGAACCTGGAAACTATTGTGGAGGCCATTCGTCATCTTGAGGGAGATCATTTGTTCCGCGAAGAGGCAGGGGATGCGCCTCTGGCACTCACTAAGAAAGCGGAAGTTCCACCGCCGGCGCCGCCGAGACCGGGTGTGATTGTTGTGAAGCATTCGTGATCGCGTTAAACGTGTTTATTTATGACTTTACGCTCGTAAATTTGCTTCCGCTTAGCGAGCACTCCTGACCCTCCTCGAATATAGTTTTAAATTTTTAGTTTTAATTATCTTTTCCAAAGTGACGAATCGATAAGTCTGCGTCTTTGTTTATTTTTTTATTACGCATTGAAGTCGAATCGATAAGTGGTATAGAATTAGCTGGATGCGTTGTCGCGTATGCCGATCGGCGCTGTGCTTAGTTTAGTCTCAAATGTAATTATATTAATGTTTAAATTTTATGTTAATTTGGCTTTTTGCAGCATGTGTTGATGGAAAGAGGATTGACTGATTTGTGTAAGATTAGATGATGAAGGATAATAGTACACCATGCCGCGTGCCAATGTTATTTTATTTCTTTAGACAAGTTTTTGGAAAAATGAGTCAATGTGTGTTTGAGTACATTTAAATTAAAGTTAAATCCGAATCAGTTTTCCAGTTACTGCCATAATAAGAGTGATGAGATTCATGGAGGCTTAACGTTGGATCATGGACACTGGACAGTTCTTTAGTGAAAAGCATTTGGCTTGTGTAGAAAATGAACCCTGCATTCTGCTAGTATAGCATTTTACATTTATTATCACAGCAAGAATTTAATTTGTCACTATTAGCTTGTCTGGCTTTTGGCAGAATGCAGGGTATGCAGGCCTGGTTATAACAAGTCTTTGAATATGCTGTTGTTAGTAAATTTAATTTAAAAAACCGTTTCTATTTTAATTGATGTATGTAAAGTCACATGATATAAGTGTAGTAGGTGCATAGTTAAATAATGGTGTTTCAGATAGTCACTAAATTTGACTCTCACCAACAAATTGTTGGTGTGCCATTTAAATTAACAAACAATTTCTTGAATTGACAAGATACTCGGAATGCAAAATAATGGTGACAAATCACTATGATATTTAATTAAAACATTGATATAGAATCTATAATAATTATAATGTATTGACTAATATTTATCCAGTGTTGCTGCTTTTTTTGTTCATGTTAGAATGCCCAGTGTTATGTGTATTTGTATGTGACATTAGTAAATTATAGGCGCTTCATGCTGCCATCCCTAAATTATAGATACAGAAATTTTAGAGCATTCCATGTTGTTGAATTCTCATTAAAGAGTTATTCTGCATGAGACTTCGTTGATTGGAACATGAGTTAATAATGTATTGTATTCAATTTAACTGATTAGTGTAATTATGTATTGCTTCATATAAGCATTCTTTAATTGAAACTCTACTTTTAGGTCTTAATCAGTTAGGATTTATGTAATAGATAGTGTAGTTGACAACAAGTGACAAGCTGTCGCTGAACACATCCCATTCTATAGACCAGTTGATTTAAGAGGCTACCGAGCGCACAGTGGCGCCCTCATCGTTTGTTCGGTGATATCTTTTATTTTAGAATGAAAATGCAGAAAATAAGCTCGTCAAATTGTGCTTCACGAGACTATACGTTATTATTACTACAAACAGTAGTTTTAAATTGTTATGTTTTATTGTAATCATTAAAACGGAAAATAGTGGCCACTAAGCTCCGTTTTAATGATTACAATAAAACATAACAATTTAAAACTACTGTTTGTAGTAATAATAACGTAAAGTCTTGTGAAGCACAACTTGACGAGCTTATTTTCTGCATTTTCATTCTAAAATAAAAGAAATCACCGAAATAACGATGAGGGCGCCACTGTGCGCTCGGCGTAGTCTTAATTGATGTATATCATGTCACAAGTGAGATAAAATATATTCTACATAAAAGCACTTAATCTAAATAGCTCAGACTTTTTAACACAAGATTGAAAATAAAATATTAATTCAATCAAGTTATTGATATTGGAATTACAATTACTAGACTATTCTACCAAATAGGTGACGATTTAATCTACCTTTGGGATAAAATGATAGTGAACAATCATGTTCTATTGTTTTACTTTATAAGAGTTAAGGTTCACAGTTCTTACATTTCCCTGTGACTTAGATAATATAGTTCTATACAGTGATTAATTAATGTTCGCTTTAATGTGCTGTCATTTTTGTTAAAAATGTAAAACGCCGTGCTCTTTTGTTAATATTTTTCACATAAGTTTTGAATGTATTTTAAGTTTGACTCAGCAACAGAGTGGATCAACAAGTACAACGCTTTGCAGACGTCATGTTATGGTCTTGTCCACAGAACCATATGAATTTTTAAGACTGATCATTTATTCATTATTAAGTTACGCTAGTTCAAGTCACCATATTGATAGAATAACGTGTGTGTGTGTGTGTCACGTTTAAGTAGCTATTTATATGTATGTACGTTGTGATATTATAGTCCAAAATTGTGTTGTGGACCTGACAGCCTTACAGAGATCCCTACACTGTTAACATTTAGCAATAATAATGTCAATCATACACTATGGTACTTATGACTAGAAAAATTTATGTGTAGATAAGTTTTCCATTACTAAAATAAAAATATATTTATACACAAGAGATCTCTCTAACTCTGTCAGGTTACTAAGTGTTGTGGTGTGATTCAAGTGTTTTCTGCGTATGTATTTTAATAGGACTTTGTTTATCATACAGAACATAGGGCTCTAAACATGGAACTACAGATGTTTATTAAATTGAATGTCATGCTAAATAATCGAATGTTAGTAAATTATTATTAAATATTTTGACTTGACCAACAACAGATTTTATTGCATCAAAATGACAAATTTAAAATAATTTATTTCGTGTTTATAGTAGCCCTAGTTTTATGCATACTACTATTCGTTCCCGACGCTTACTTCGCACTCTGTTTCTGAGTCCGTAGTTATAAGGAGTTGTCTGCCTACCGCCTTTACATTATGTCAGTATAGGATAATTAACAATGTAACATAACGGACTTGGTTATACTATTAGTGTAGTCAAAAATAGTAATAAGAGATTTTAAGTCAAAGAAGCAAGTTAAATTGTTTAAAATGTGTTATTATTTATGTCTTAAAGTATTAAAATGGTTATTTCTTATTAATTAGTTTGTAAATGATGATCGTCTGTACATTTAATCGACCACTATTGTTTGTATATTTCGCTAAAAACCAATAAAACATAAATACTTGAAGTTTTTACCACATTTTGTTATTACACTGCATGCATTTTTTGTAAAAACTTTTAAGACTGACGACATTTTATAATCATTCGACAGTCATTTGCTTGAAATGCACAACATACAATGGTCTGTTATATTTATATGAGTAATCTCAAGGATCGCATTTGAATTGTCATTCAGTTTTTAATCTTATTTTTATTAGGACAATAAGTTGTATAATATTTGTACCAACTTTGTTTGTGTGAAATGATGTTGATAAATAATGGTCATCATTTGCATTAGCAATGTTACTATTTTGTCGTATTCTCATAGATAGGATTAATGAATGTGCCATGTTTTATTGGTTTTCAGCACATTCAATGTGAATATTTCCATTTTCTACACTCTATCGCATTTTATTGTAATGGATATAAGTGGGCGTCATTTTAAACAATATGCCGACTAAAACAATTGGATTTGTGCAATTGTATTAGTAGCAATAGCTCACATATTATTATATGTTTAAAATAATTCATTTTTAAGTATAACCTTATAATAATGTTCTTCAATTAATTCATTTGGTAAAACATAATTATAATACCTACTTAAATATTGTTTATAATAATTTAAGTCTGGAATAAAATTCATACTCGTAATTCCCTCAGTTTAAATTGCATTTATCCTTAGACGTTTGTTTTATTGAGCTTCTGGATTTCAGAGTAGAGAGTAGAATTTAGTGATAGGGTGACTATTATTCATTTTGTAGATCGGATATTACTGTAATTTATAAATTACGTTTATCAAAGCCTCTATAGAAATTGGTTTATTGGTTGAATAAATTTAAAGAGGCTTTTAAAATCTTTCAAGTTTAAATTCGTTTAATATCTAATGTTTGAACATCTCACCCTCTCACTAATAAGCTTATGTTCCTATACAGATAATTATTATGGTACCTATAATATTACTTACAGTTAATATAATGATAAAGTGTAGAAAATAATGCATGGATGTTTCCATTTTGATATGAAATTGATAGAAATATTTCCTCTGATTTTAATTGTACCACATTTGACCTATATTTACCAATATTTATAAAAGATTGATATTATAGCGTTTCATTTATTCTCCCAACACATAATTTCAATAATGGAGCTCTACTACACTTAATTTCACATAATTATTGGGGAGTGGTTATAGCTGGTCACCAAAGCAGAAATGAGACATAATTCCCGCGTCCTAACCAAGTGCGAATACGCGATCGGCGCGTGTCCGTGACTACCAACGCCAATCGCTTCCATATTTGGGTAAATAGTACCTACTCAATTGGTATTAATTAGTACTCAAACCACAAAATTGGTTCCTACCTTATTAGTTTTCGAGAGTCAAAATTGCGGGTGTACCTTAACCCTTTGGGTACGGAACCCTAAAAACTTTGTACTTACTTATTTTTATAATTACCACGAAATTTTATCTAGATGCATCTACACATAATAGGTTGGGGAAAAAGTTTCTTCGCATTTTTTAAGAAAATTCAAAACATTTTTTCATATAGTTTATTTACATTTAACTATAGTATGTAGGTACCATTTTGTTCGATAACTTTTTGCCATCTTGTAGGACATGATCCCATTGCTATAGAAATTTTGGGACTTCTGATCAAAATAACGCGACAAGTGGTTTTGGCAGTCCTCTCGTGATGTTAACCTGACGCTGCCTAAACAATTCTGAAGAGACCGAAACAGGTGGAAATCTGAAGGTGCAAGGTCAGGACTATACGGCGGATGCATTAACACCTCCCAGCCAAACTCTCTTAATTTTTGCTGAGTGGCTAAAGATGTGTGAGGTCTAGCGTTATCATGATGAAAAACCACACCCCTTCTGTTGATTAATTCCGGCCGCTTTCTCTCAACTTCTTGCTTTAATCTCATCAGTTGTTCGCAGTAGAGTTCAGAATCGATGGTCCTGCCTGGTGGTAACAACTCATAATGAATAATGCCCTTCCAATCCCACCACACACACAGCATCACCTTGTTGCGAGTTAACCCGGGTTTCGCCACAGTCTGTGAAGCCTGACCGGCCTTTGACCACGACCTTTTTCGCACGATCTTGTGGTACGTGATCCACTTTTCATCACCAGTTATCAGCTTCTTCAAAAATGGTTCGGTTTCATTACGTCGTAATAAAGAATCACAAATGAGTACACGGTTCATTAGGTTTCTTTCAGTGAGCTCGTGAGGTACCCAAATATCGAGCTTTTTTGTTTACCCAGTTTTTTTCAAATGTGCCAAAACTGTTTTGTGGTCAATTCCCAGTTCTTCAGCTACGTCGTAACTACTGATATGCCGATCTTGCTCCAATTTCTCAAAAATGGCATCCATTCTATCCGTAATAGGGCGACCAGAGCAACGTGCATTTTTGACATCAAAATTTCCGAATTGAAAACGCTTAAACCAAATTTGTGCTACTCTCACAGACACTGCACTAGGTCCATAAACATCGCTTTTCGCGGCTTGCGTTGCCTTTTTACCTTTTTTGTAGTAAAATTTTAAAATGTATCGAATTTCTTCATTAGATTCATTCATCTTGACAGTACGATAAACAAAAGAGAATCACACATTTTCCTAATTTGAATTTGGAATTATGTTCTTTAAAATTTAAACTTTCAGTGATACCAAAACCAGCCAGATACAAATAGTATAGCCAAAGAGATTTTATTACAAGTTCATACATACTATAATGCGAAAAGACTTTTTCCCCAACCTAATACTTATTTATATATTGTTTTGCCAAACCAAATGCAAATGATTATGTGAATAAATATAGTTTGTAAAAACATTGTTGTAACAAACTTCCTAAATGCATACTTTTGCTAAGTGTGATGTGGGTACTTGGTAAATTATCTATTATTTGTACTCTGTTTCTCTACTAATCATACGTGTTCCATAATTCATAATCAGTGGATAACTTAGTCATTCATACAATTTTCATTGCGATAAATTAAGATAAAGTTATCCACTGATTATAAATTTTAGGTACATTTTTTCGATATAATTATATTAAATAAGTAATGGATAAATATTGATATAATAACAAACACCCACCATTTCTGACGCCCAAAGCGGGTGTACGTTGGCCAGCTACACGAAACTGTCAAAGGACATGTCTGGTGGAGTAATGGGCGATTGTCTAGGTAGTCAAAGAAAATGTTCAGTAATGATTGTTATATTATTATAATCGTCGTATTTTATAGTTTATCAGTTGATAAGTTTCAGGAGGCAGGATCTTGCGTAAACTGGTCAAAATAAGGTTTATGTGCTGGGTATTTTTCTTGTTTTTTTTTAGTATAACGCCATCTGTGAGCGAATACAGGTACTAATTATTGGTATGCCTTTGTGAGGCTATTATATACTTCATGTTAGGAAGCGGGTATTCAAAGAAAAACACGTTTGATGTGTACCTACCCAAAAATATTTTAGTAATATTGTCGTATTTTTTATACGTAAATACGTTAGTATATTCTGCACACTTATTGTGCACACTCTGGTAGTTACGGAATAAAATGGAACGTCAAAAACATTTTTAGTACTTCCCGTTAAAAATGGCAAAACGGAAGCTACGATTGAGTACTGTTTATTTGAGAATTATGTTACGCAAGTAATACTGAATTAATAAATCCATAGTAATTTAGATTTAAATTTTTAAATCTTATTGTAAAACCTTAAATCATGAACATTTATCGATACCAGAATTACCAGAGGGCAGAAACTGGACATGATTGTCCTTTCTCCAAACGATTTTAAACTTTAAAATGTTAATGTTTATATTCAAATCGAATGAGAAAATCTGACAGTTTGTGGTAAGTTGATGTGCTGGCGTCTGTACCAAAATTTTGAAACAATTTCGTTCTGTAGAAGGTAATTATTTTTTTAAACCGAGGTACAGACACACATCAGACCAGCACATCGAGCTACTACAATCTGTCAAAATTCTATAATATATTTTCAACTTAATCACCACAGTATAAGGTTCAAGGTTGATTGCGAAAATTTGACAGTTTCGGGTAGATTGACCTGCTGGCGTCTGTACTTATATAAATGGCGTCAATTTATTTACGGTTTATAAGTACTAAAAAACTGCAGGCCCAAAAACTGGATCACTGCTAACAATTTAGTTTAAATGGGAAAAAACTAAATGAGAGAACCGAGTGGCGCTAGAATCGCTACGCCCCGAGCGTAATATATCGTCGCCTTAGAGTGAAAACCTCGCAAATGCAATTTTCGTAATTTTTATATTATTACATTTTTGGAAAGAAAACCTCGCAACGCAAGTCCTAGTTTCACACAAAAAAAGTTTTGCAACCTGTAACGCCATTTAAGACATTATAATGTACTGTTATTATATGTATTAGTGATAGCTGTTCGTCACGAGTAATCTCTAAGAATGACATTGGTGCCGATTCCCTTGTTCACAAACTATACTAAATTTAAGTTCAGTGCATCTTTTTCTTTCTATTTCATTATGAAAAGGACAGAAGATAAATTTTTGTTCAGTCCTGTCAAATTAATCAGCGCCTGTCACGACTCCATACAAGTTTAGACGTGATTAAAAACTTGCCGACTAAAATTACGTCAAGCGCTGATTAATTTGATAGGACTAAACTAAAATTTATCTTCCGTCCTTTTCTTAATGAAATAGAAAGAAAAAGATGCATTGAACTTAAATTTAGTTTAGTTTGTGAACAAGGGTATCGGCACCAATGAGAAAGAAAGAAAGAAAATTAAATTTATTTGGGACACGCACAAGAAATACAAACAGTAAAAAATAAACATTCAGGGGTTTGTTCATAAACGTTGCTTTTAAGCAACGTTTATGAATAAACCCCTGAATGTTTAACTTTAGTTAAGTGACGTTCAAACGTCAAAAATGTATGGTTAAACAGTCGCTAATCATTACTTAACTTTAAGCAGCGTTTATAAATAAACCCCTCAATGTGAAGTGTAGAGCCATTAGGGTCAGCTCACACCGAGACGCGACGCGACGTGTTGCCAACGATTTTACTATGCGCCTCGCGACGCGACGTTGCGAAGCGTCTCACGGCGCGCGGCGGCGCGCGCTCACTGGCCTCTTCCAATATCGTCGCGTCGCGTCTCGGTGTGAGCTGACCCATTTTTGGTCCTTGTACTAACTTTAATACCGTAATAATCTATGAAGTTTATTCATAAACGTTGTTTAAAGTTAAGTGACGTTCAAACGTCAAAAATGTCAAATCATTACTTAACTTTAAGCAGCGTTTATAAATAAACCCCCATGACTTTTAAGTCTTGGTTTAAACCAGTACTTAAGCATTTTTTTTATAATAAGAGGGTTAGTGTATACATATAATGCAGGAACACAGGCCTTCAATAATTCACTAGAAACGAGCTGGTGGACCTCGACACCGACCTGCAGACAGTCCAGGGAGGCTATGCTATTTTACATTACAAGCTTTTATTTAACTTGCATTGTATGTATGTATGTATGTATGTTACTATGTTTGTCCGGGTGGATTCTTGCAACTCAATTTTGAAGCAGATATCTTCAACCAATTGAGCTAAAATTTTGTATACACGTTTAGTTTGGAGCACAATTTATTGTTAGTTATGTGTTGTCATTCTAAATCCAATATGGCGGAACACCCAAGATGGCGGACTAGTTATTTTTATTGCACTCATACAATATGGGTATCAAATGAAAGGGCTTGCTGTGAATAACTCGTAAAATAAAGTGACGTCACTCTAAATCCAATATGGCGGAACACCCAAGATGGCGGACTAGTTATTTTTATTTCACTCATACCATATGGGTATCAAATGAAAGGGCTTGCTGTGAATAACTCGTAAAATAAAGTGACGTCACTCTAAATCCAATATGGCGGAACACCCAAGATTGCGGACTAGTTATTTTTATTGCACTCATACAATATGGTTATTAAATGAAAGGGCTTGCTGTGAATAACTCGTAAAATAAAGTGACGTCACTCTAAATCCAATATGGCGGAACACCCAAGATGGCGGACTAGTTTATTTCACTCATACAATATGGGTATCAAATGAAAGGGCTTGCTGTGAATAACTCGTAAAATAAAGTGACGCCACTCTAAATCCAATATGGCAGAACACCCAAGATGGCGGACTACTTATTTTTGATGCACGTCTACAATATGGGTATCAAATGAAAGGGCTTGCTGTGAATAACTCGTAACATAAAGTGACGTCACTCTAAATCCAATATGGCGGAACACCCAAGATGGCGAACTAGTTATTTTTGATGCACGTCTACAATATGGGTATCAAATAAAAAAGCTTGCTGTGAATAACTCGTAAAATAAAGTGACGTCACTTTAAATCCAATATGGCGGAACACCCAAGATGGCGGACTAGTTATTTTTATGCACGTCTACAATATGGGTATCAAATGAAAGGGCTTGCTGTGAATAACTCGTAAAATAAAGTTACGTCACTCTAAATCCAATATGGCGGAACACCCAAGATGGTGGACTAGTTATTTTTAACGCACGTCTACAATATGGAAATCAAATGAAAGGGCTTGCTGAGAATAACTCTGAATTGTGTGATTTGGCGAGACAGGCGTCAACAGCATTGCTTTGCAATCTGTCTATAAGGATAACTCCTAAATCAAACCCGGAACTGTGTTTCGTTAGGATAACTAAAAGGTATAAAATAAATTAGACGTAAAAAAACTTTTTTAAAAACAAGCTTTTATTTAAATGCGCTAAAAAGAATAAAACAAACTTTTCCTTTAAAACTTTTACGATAAACTTATAACTTCATTACACAATTTATATGATATAAAAGCTTGTCGCGAGATTTATCTGTGTAGATAAACAAGTAAATTACACAACTTGACGTGATTGGTTTAAATTTTTTAAATTTTCAAACTAAGTAAATACGAGTAATTAAATCTCGCGACAAGCTTTTATATCATATAAATTGTGTAATGAAGTTATAAGTTTATCGTAAAAGTTTATTTTATTCTTTTTAGCGCATTTAAATAAAAGCTTGTTTTTTCAAAAAGTTTTTTTTTTGGGAGTGATATGAAGATTCGAATGACGTTATTGCGACGCACGCTATTTTGAAAAAAATTAAGAGTGGTACGCCAGTTCGAAAACACATTAGGTAAGTCGAAAACCGCTATATCGAATGAAGTTGTCGCGAACACGCTGATTCGAAAAATTGTTTGAATGGTACGCTAGTACGTAAGTCTTGGTATCGAAATCCACTGTTGCGAATAGCATATTCCAATCTGAATTTGTCTGGGGATCGAACTCGCGACCCCGATAAAGCTTTGTCTTTGTATTGGGTTTGGGAAACAAGAGCAATGAGAAGTATTATTGTAAGTTAACTTTTTAATTTCCAGTAAGTATAGTAATCAACAAAGAAGTCAACAAATCAAAATTATAGGTGGTATACTCATTCCCAAAAGTAACAACACTGTTATATTGATGACAAAATGGTAGATTCAACTCAATATAGACGCGAGATACATCATCGCGTGTTACATCAGATATATTTTTGTATTCAAAAGCTCATTGACGAACAGAATACAACTACCCGCAAAATTGAGAGATTTTTGGCTAATATCCCACAGACGCCCGCAAAAAAAAAGAAAATGATATCGCAGCGATTTTACAAAAGAAAAACAATGTCCACTATTGAATTTATAAGAGCTTTTAATACTAGTCTATATTGAGTTAATTGAATCTACCATTTTGTCATCAATATGACAGTGTTGTTAGTTTTTGTAATGAGTATACCACCTATAATTTTGATTTATTGACTTCTTTGTTGATTGTACTTACTGGAAATTAAAAAGTTAACTTACAATAATACTTCTCATTGCTCTTGTTTCCCAAACCCAATACAAAGACAAGGCTTTATCGGGGTCGCGAGTTCGATCCCCAGACAAATTCAGATTGGAATATGCTATTCGCAACAGTGGATTTCGATACCAAGACTTTCGTACTCGTACCATTCAAACAGTCTTTCGAATCAGCGTGTTCGCGACAACGTCATTCGATATAGTGGTTTTCGACTTAATGTGTTTTCGAAATGGCGTACCACTCTAAATTTTTTTCGAAATAGCGTGCGTCGCAATAACGTCATTCGAATCTTCATATCACTCCCGCCATTTTTAGATGGTAGGCTAACCAGGCGGTTATTACTCCTGGACAGGACCGGCCTGCGCCTTGTGACGGGGTCCATCACAGCACGGGACACTGCTCGCTGAATAAACACTTCCACACAATAGGCATATCGGACAATCCTCTGTGCAGGGCTTGCATGGAGGCTGAGGAAATCGTCATGCATGTGCTCTTTGAATGCACAGGCGTCACCCAGATTAGAACAGAAACCCTCGGGGCACCCAGATCTTTCACGGTTTTTTTTAAACAGACCGGGAGATGTAATTATCTTCTGGAGGTGGGCTGGTTGGAATAACCACTGATGGCCGCCATGGCCCATGTACAATGGACCACCTAAAGGACTAAGTGCGGAAACCAAACCCTTTACCATAGAACATGGAACTGTACGTCGCTTGCTCTCGCGTCACAAATCCTGACTCTGTATATTTTCACTGATGTGAGTCCGTGACCAAAACTACAAACGTAGTATTCAGGGAAGTTTAAAATATTGCTGGTATTTTAGTATATTGTGTGTCTTACGACTTCCACGCGAACGAAGTCGCGGGCAGAAGCTAGTGTAGGAAATAAGTCTAAGTAAGGAAGCTTGGAGACTAGAGGGATAAAAGTTAAAGATCTGGGCCTAAAGTCTGCTATTACAATAGTGTCAGAATGCTCTCTTCATTGTGAGTTTTTGACAGATTTGCCATACAAACACTGTCAAATACTCACAATGGCGAGACCATTCTGACACTATTGTAATAGCAGACTTGAGGCCCTGGGGGCCAAGTCTACTAATGTACAAACGTTACAATGGTCTCTTCATTGTGAGTTTTTGACAGATTTACTATACAAACACTGTCAAATACTCACAATGGCGAGACCATTGCAACGTTTGTAAATTAGCAGACTTAGGCCCCAGGTCTTTTGTTTGGCCTCCATGAACTAAAATGATTCATTTTATTTCCACACTCGTACGTAGGTACAAGGTTAGTTGCTCTGAGAGTTGATCTGACGAGTAGACGTGTATTGTGTTTTCCCTGTGTTTGTGCTTATTCTGAGTGTATGTAATTTTGTTAACGGCCAAGTGAGTACTTATCTACCTACTTTCCTTCGTATAATAAAATAATTTATTAATAAGTTATAACTTAAGGATATCTATATGATTAATGAGGATGTATGTTTAGGTATAATAAACACGGTTTTTATTTAAAAATACACAGAGATACACAATCCATAGTTATTGCATTAAAGCCATCAATTTACCTGTTAGGTACCTACATCAATTTTCCGCTAGTTCGACACACAAATCTCGTTTATTATAACGGATCACTTTTACTCTGTGTAGGTATTTAACATTGTTCATTCAGTTTGCCTGTTTTATCACTATAAACACTTTGTTGACCCGATCGATAACTTGACATTGACAAAAATTACAAATCTACATTAAAGCGTGTGCGGAATCGATAACGTACATTTTATGTGGGTACTTACCAAATACATAATACCTATTAGAAATAAGTAGGTAATAAATATTAATTAATTAATACATATTATATTAATTCCTATAATAAATAAAAACATCTAAATACATTATTAAAGATATACTTATTAGGTACCTTTATTATGTAGATTTATTTGTTTACTAGCTGTGCCCGCGACTTCGTTCGCGTGGATGTCGGAAAACAATATTGTGCCGCTTATAGAAGGTGTATCACCTCCACCTCCATTGATAAGGGAGGATGTTTCGACCAGGCCTGGTGAATTTATCCAATAAAAAGCTGCCACAAAATTAGTTTTTTAGGAAAATGCTACTCTATATATTCTTCTGGGACTCGTCCTCGACAGCCGGTGGAAGTTTGTAGAGCATTTACGACGTTTGGCTCCCAGACTGGAGCGGGCCGGGGCTACCTTGAAGCGGCTCCTGCCCAATCTAGGGGGTCCAAACGCCACCTGCCAGACCTTAAAGGTCGTGCGGTCCATGGCCCTTTACGGGGCATGGCCGTTTACGCCCGGTGTGGACGCGTTCCTTGAGGCGGCGACCTGCCCGCCAGTTGAACGCGTCCCAAAGGGTCACGGCCATCAGGCTGGTACGGGGATACCGCACGGTTTCCGGTGAGGCGACGAGCCTCCTTGCCGGATTGCCGCCATGGGATCTGGAGGCAAAAATCCTCGCGCTCTTATGGGCGTGGCGCGAGGAGGTGAAACGCCGTAACTCTGCTGCCGCGAGAAATCACGGCACAGCGCACAGAGCTCCGGCGCGCAGCGGGATTTCATGGCGACTTGGAGGGTGCGATTGTCACAACCCAGCGCCTGGCACGTCACAATTGTGGCAATAAGTCCCCTCTTTGAGGAGTGGCTAGAGAGGCGCCACGGCGTCCTCACCTTCCGCCTGACACAGATCCTCACCGGACACGGTTGTTTCAGGAGGTTCCTGTTTCGGATTAGGCGGGAGGAAACGCCCGGGTGTTACCACTGTGTGGATCGCCCGGAGGACACAGTGGAGATCTGCCCGGCTTGGGCAGAGCACCGCCGTGTCCTCGCGGAGGCGCTCGGCGGCGGCGATCTCACGCATCCGGCCCTGGTCCAGGCCATGGTCCGGAGCGAGAGCGCGTGGGAGGCAGTCACCTCCTTCTGCGAAGCAGTAATGCTCGCGAAGGAGGAGGCGGAACGCGTGAGGGAGCGGCAGTCTGTGCGCACTCACGCCCCTAGTCGCCGTAGGAAACGCCCTGGGCGGCGGGAATTGATTCCCGGCCACCGTAGGCGCGGGCTTGCGGACCGCGAGCTATGGGCAGCTCGCGGTCCGGTAAGGACCAGGCCCGGGTCGACGGCGCGTTATATTCCACGCGCGCCTCAAAGAGATGTCAGCACGCACTGACGGGGTCCGCTGGGACAGGTGCCTGGTAGGGTTGCGGGTTTGTCCGAAAGGGATACTGTGGTCCTGGCACACAGGCAACTAACGGAATTCGGGTGGGTTTAAGTCAGTAAAAGTCTGAGACGCCCTCCCGCTCCGCCTAGAGCGGGAGAAGTTATTGGATAATTTCTCACCCAAAAAAAAAAAAGGGTTCCTCACACGCGAAAGAGCTATATGAAGTTGGCCGTGGGAAAAGCAACCAATAATACTAAGGTCCACCCCCGCAACGGACGATGTTTGGCCCTGAGCTTTATTAATGGTCATGACGTAACATAGGCTGACGGGGAATTGCGCACATTTAAATAACTTAGCACATACAATCCCAAACCGAAGGTTCGGTTTCATTATTCTCGTAGTTTCGGTCGAAACCGAAACTTTTATAAACGTGATTAAAAAAAAGACGTGTGGCACTCGGGGACTGCCGCGGTAAAGCTATTGCGTAGCATTTTGTATCAACTTATGCAATTATAATTATTTATTTATTTTATTTATGCAGTATTTCTTTTTCTTTGATATGAATTTTTTTTTTTTTCGTTACGGAATTTCTGGATTCGGTCCCCGCGCTCAAGGCCCGCGATAGAAGCTATGCAATAGCTTAAAAACAAAATAAATAAGTGCTGAACGTCGTAAAAGTGTATAACTACGTAAACAAAGTCAAATACTATTCAAATATAAGCATAATAACAACTTTAAAATAGACGAAAGTGTTGAACCTAAAGTAATTTTAAATAAAAAAAGAGTGACAAACTGTTTTGACAGCGAAAAAATTCCATGTACATGAGTCATTTCCAACCGTCTAGTCAAGTTTAAAAATTGTTCAACTGGAATGGTATCAACTATTTGGCAAGCTTTAATTAAGTCGTTGTAGCCTTGCGGTGCAACAGGGGAATTCAGTTCCCCTGTTCAGGTCCCCTGTACTCGTAATCGACTGGTCGAGAGTTCAAACCCTACTATCAACAATCACTTTTTGTGAAGATCATAATTTTATAAACTAATATTTATAAGAATAAAATACGCAGTACACAGAAAAAAGAACTGCCAGAAATCATTAGATCACTAGAGGGTACTGGTGTAGTAAAACCGTCGGAGTGGGGAGCGTGAGGTTTTTTCGTTACGGAATTTCTGGATTCGGTCCCCGCGCTGAAGGCCCGCGATAGAAGCTATGCAATAGCTTAAAAGTTGAATAAAAATGTCAGTGGGCCGTCCTTTCCAACCATTTGATTAATGAATCTCGCCGGCTTAATATTACAGGTTTCTACGTTCAACTTTTATCGAAGTGATATTTCAACATTGTTATAAGTACTTACACTGCAAACTGGGTCAACATTTAACTAAGGAGGTACCCTAAAAAGTGATTTTTAAGCTATTGCATAGCTTCTATCGCGGGCCTTGAGCGCGGGGATCGAATCCAGAAATTCCGTAACGAAAAAACCTCACGCTCCCCACTCCGACGGCCACGGAGGTGTGGCTTGAAGGCCGTGCAGTGTTGCCATGTCCAAAATCTGGTCGGTGATAAATCCATTATAAAAATACGGTAGATTTCATAAAACTACGGTGATTGGGTTTTGAATAAAATAGTGAAATTACGGTGTAACACTTTTATTAAATCATAAAAAAATACAAGTTACTAGATTAAAATCTTCTGATTTCCCGTAACGACTATCAAAGATCCATGAATGACAGCCGGGACCAACAGCTCAACGTGCTTTCCGAGGCACGGACGGGTCTCTGTATGCAAAGATGGTCATCCATCCACAGACCAACCGCGGCAATTAAGTGTAGCTTAACCTGATCGATTGACATGTGGGGCTGTTATTATCTAGCCACGGGCCCCTCCCCCGGAGAACCCCCCAACCCCTTCTCCGGGAGAATCGATATAGATTAGGTTAGATTAGATTAGGATATGTAGAGTACACGTCAGCTAAGAAAGGATGTTTGAAAATTTTACCTTTAATTTCGTTTGTTTGAAAAATCGTATTCCTTGAGTTTATAAACTTGAAACTTGGCACGAATGCGTATCTTATTAAATAATAAAGTTTGATTATTTCAGTTTTTTTTTTAAACTACCCCATAAAGGGGGTGTCAAAGTTTGTATGGAAAAACTGATGACTATCAACACGCTCAAACCACTGAACGGATTTCGCTGAAATTTGGCAAACAGATATTTATTGTGACGCAGGCATCCGCTAAGAACGGATTTTTGAAAATTCAACCCGTAAAGTGGTAAAAAGGGTGATTTTATTAGTTTGAAAAATCTTATTCCTTAAGTTATCAATAAACATTAAACTTGGCACATGGGGGTATTGGGGGATGTCAAAGATTGTATGGAAAAAAAAAACCTTAACGGACTGATTTATTTCAGAATAAATTTCCATTCCATACATTGTAGGCTCTAAGAAGGGCTTTAAAGGGGTGAAATGGGGGAGATTTAGATTGTATGAAAAATCATTTTTTTTTTTAGTTTATTAACTTGAAACTCAACACAAATACGTTCTTAATACATAAAACACAAAGTTTCTCATAATTCGTTTTATATGGGGTTTTCGAGAATTGATCCCAAACAGGGGAATGAGGGGTAATTAAGTTTTTAGGGGAGTATTTAACTGCGTGCCTTGAATAACTCAAAAAAAAATATTTTTAAGTTTTTGAATTACTCAAAAGTATTTTTAATCGCGGTCATAGGGTACTTTCATTCGCGGTAGTACGTTCCCGTTGGATTTTTTCCGACATCCACGTGGGCGAAGCCGCGGGCAAAAGCCATCTCTATATTCTATATATATAAAATTCAAAGTACTGACTGACTGACTGATATATCAACGCACAGCCCAAACCGCTGGGTCTAGAGATTCCAAATTTGGCACGTAGGTTCCTTGTGAGGTCTAAAGGTACACTAAGAAAGGAATTTTGGAAATTTCACCCCTAAAAGGGTAAAATAGGGGATGAAAATTTATATGAATGTCCGTCAGTTTTGAGGTTAGGATCTTCAAATTTTGTGATTAGGCTGACGATTTAAAATTAATGTATAAGTGTCTCAGTGTTTTTGATAATTCCACCCTCGAAGGGTTAAAAGGGGGATGAAGTTGAAAAGTCCTTAATTTTCGAAGAAAAATCACTCAATTTACTATCTAGGCTTATGGTTGGAAGCTAACGCAACGGTGTTGTTAGAATTTCAACCCTTAAGGGAGTGAAAAGGGGGATGAAATTTGGTTATTAATTCAAGTTCTTTAATTTTTTAAGTTAAAATCACTAATATTTCGGCTTATGGTTGGAAACTAACACAACGTAAATCGTTGTTTTATTGTTTAATTTCAACCCACAAGGGTCTGAAAAGGGGGATGAAGTTTTGTATTGAAGCAGTTCATTCGCTAAATTTTGTATTCAAGTAAAAATTATATAAGTACCTACACGTGTACTGTTTCTAACTTTACAGTATTTTACATGCAGCGACTGTCTATCTGACCTCCACAACGCAGTTACTGGGTAATACGATACCCCTTGGTAAAAATGGTTGTCAGAGTTTCGGGCTTCTGATTTCACGTAACGACTGTCAAAGATCCATGAATGACATCCGGGATCAACAGCTTAACGTACTTTCCGAGGCGCGGACTCTGTATGTAAAGATGGTCACCCATCCACAGACCAACTGCGGCAAGTGTAGCTTAACCAGGTGGATACTGGTCCTTTACAGTAGGTATTTCTTTACAGTATTCCTCAAATGTCACACGTAGTGGAGGACAATTAGCCATGAACAAAGCTCTATACTGTTATTGTTATAATAATTCATAATTATCTAGAAAAAATTATTTATACTCTACGCAGACGAAGTAAAATAAAATAGTAACGAAGTCAAACCTTACATTGAATATTAGAATCTGATGCCGAAAATATAGTTTTTAGAATTTTGGTCTGTTTGTTTGTATGTATGTATGTTCCGGTTTGCACAAAAACGGATGGACGGATTTAGATGATATTTGGTACACAGATAGTTTATAACCTGGATATACATATACGTTATTTTTTAATCCCGGTAGTACGTTCGGCTTATTTCACAAATCCCCCTTAGGAGGAAAAGTGGAATCTATAAAAAACAGTCTAGAATGTACCCCTTATAATCCCGCTTAGGGGGGAAAACTAGAATTGAAAAAAAAAAACTTATTCCAAGATCCCCTGAAAGTGACTTTTTTTTTACATTAGGGTTCAGTTTTCTCCACTGAGGGGGATTCTCTGGGGGGATTAGTGAAATAAGCCGAATTATCAGTGGTGAATTCTAGACTGGTTTTTATATATTCCACTTTTCCTCCTAAGGGGGATTTATCAGGGGGGATTTGTGGAATAAGCCGTACGTTCCCGTCGGCTATTTTTCGACATCCACGCGGGCGAAGCCGCGGGCAGAAGCTAGTAACACTATATAATTAATGAGGTATAGCGGACTTTTGAGGTAAAAGTGTTCGAAGGGAGTTAATAGCTTCTTTTAAGTCACTTTAATGGTGTTTTTCAAAGCTAATAAATTGAGATACCTACTTACAAAATGTATTTGGAACCCTGTAAATGAGCCAACCATATAATGATAAATGTTCCGTTAGAAGATTTGCTAACCAAATCTTTTTTGTTCTACGGAACATGAATATTGCTATAAGTTTTTAAACTGTCATGGTCACTAACATTGCTATTAACACTTGAAACGAGATATTTATCATGTTTACTTTTTGTTTCTAGTTCCCGATATTTCGGCATATTTCGGTTTTGTCTGCTCATAAACACCCACCCGCAATGACTTTATACAGTTAGAGTTAAGGCTCGTACAGACTAGTGCGATATCGCGGGCGCGACGCGACACTAGTAGCACAATTCTTTGTCGCGCCCGCGATATCGCGCGTGTCTGTACGAGCCTTTAGTCAGTTATCTCAGTTTATGCGTGATCATGGTGCTTGCAACAGCGCCGAAATATCGGGAACTCGAAAACCTGGTAAATATCCCGTTTTAAGTATTAATAGTAAATTAGTAGGTAATGAATATTGCTTGTCAATACCCGTGCAATTTTTTTTTTTTTTTTTTCAGAATATGATGGGCCGAGTTTGGGTCCTTTTAGCCCTAACAACACTTTGTTTTCAACGGTCTGGACAAGAGGCAGTACATGTTGATCCTGTACTGAAGTTTGTAAATGCTAATATATTAGCACAGAGGTAAGTATCAATCAGCTGCTTTTCATGGACCGTCCTGACGTGGTCGTAGCCCGCTTTCGAGAGTGCGAGAATTATCAAAGAGATCCTTAGAACTGCGTTAAACAAATTCACTAAATTGTTAACCTATTTTGCAGCACGACAATGCCAACTATCCAAAAAGAAAACATAATAGCAAATGCTATAAATAATTTTGGTTACAAATTACTGGTCAAAATGATGAACGAAAGGAAAAATGATAACATTATAATCTCACCAACAGGTGTTGCTGGTAAGCGTTATAATTAGGTCTTAAGTATAACAATTTTTAAACCTAGTCCTAAACCAGATTCCTAAAAAAACTATATACGAGGCATGGACGTAGGTATACATTAGATACTATGGCGGTCAGGGAAATCTAACCACCTTGAAAACCAAATTCCGTGCACACGATGACCATCTATTTACCGTCCGTATTTGCGACGATCACAGGCTCTGTTACAATGATCTCAGATGTCTGACCGCCTCGGCTGGATTTTTACGGTCTTTTTCTCAAAAACTAGTGGCTCAGAAAAAATCTGATGCTGTGATGCTATGGTTGATGAGCGTAGGTAAGCGTTACTATGGCGGCCGAGCACTGCAAGCAGGAAATAGTCCTTACGGTGCGGTGGTCCGATTTCCAAGACCACGATGGTACATACCTACGACCATACGATATATCCACCAAACATAAAGGCTCCTACAAATAGGCGCGACACAAAGGCACCGCGCAACGAGCGCTGCCTACATGGAGGCAATCTACCGACAATAAATCGCAACGTACTTGGGTCAGTAATCTGAGACAATAGACAGAAATGGAAATGTAGGTGGATGTCAATTTGCACGCATGTAGCAATAGCAAAGCATTGAATTGTACTGTCTGTGCTGTCACGCAGGCGGGTGAAAAAACTTGCAAATAACAGGCAAATATTAATAAATTGTACTGCCTCGTTGGTCTAGTGGTCGCAAGCGTGACTTCTGAGCATGAGGTCCCCCTAATCCCCATTAGAGGGACCGGCTATCGTTTTTGTGCTCAACAGTTGGCGCCACTAGCGAGTAAGGTCCTGTCATGTCAGTACTTTTATTTGATGTTTTGATTAAGTTTTAGTACGCATTACTTCATTTAATGGTGCCGATTCCCTTGTTCACAAACTAAAGTAAATTTTAGTTCAGTGCATCTTTCTCTTTCTATTTCATTAAGAAAAGGACAGAAGATAAATTTTAGTTTAGTCCTGTCAAATTAATCAGCGCTTGACGTATTTTGATGTAATTTTAGTCGGCAAATTTTTAATCACGTCTAAACTTGTAAGGAGTAGTGAAAGGCGCTGATTAATTTGACAGGACTAAACTAAAATGTATCTTCTGTTAATGAAATAGAAAGAAAAAGATGCACTGAACTTAAATTTAGTTTAGTTTGTGAACAAGGGAATCGGCACCAATCTCACATTTTAAAACACCTAATTAATATTTACATTATAATGTTCCTAAAATTGGCAAGAATGTCTGAAGCAGACAAATATTATTCTACCCCCATGTGCTACCAAATTAGATCCCAAGTTGTTACTAATCTACGAATTAATCAGGAATGCCACAATCTTAACAGTTATGCATAATTAGTAAAAATTCGCGATTGAAAACCCCGCAAACAGTGAACTTTTAACATTTCTAAAGACCTCACTCTACACTTGCATCTCTAGCGGCGAATTCACGCGCGATAGTCTTCATCGCGTAACACACAGTATCAATCACATTCCTATTGTGAAGCATATTGCTAATCCATTGATTCATATGTTCGACAAATGTATCTGCTCAACAACGTAAATAACGCAATTAATGTTGTTGAAATGTCAAAATGAAACCCATTCCTACTGATACAGTGCGTTCCGAGTTGCGATAATATCGATATTCGCGTGCTAAAGCCCGTACCTATCGAATTAGCGTGAGCGCGATAACGATGTCCCGTGAATCGTCATAGATGACGTCATGACATTCGCCATCTTGCGATAACGCCGACCATGCCTTTTACTAATAGCACCGTGAGCGCTGTCAAAAATGACAGTTGTGCTGTTTTGTTTTGAGTCACATCATAACTTTTTCAAAATTGTTCTTCTGGCTACAGTTGCTACCTAACCTAAGAAGAAGAAATTTTTGTTGTTACAGAGAAATACTCTAATATCGTTGTGACATTGAGTGAGCACCGTGAGCGCGTTCACGAACGTTCCGAATTGCTCACAGCCGTCGGCTTCATAATCGTAATATCTACATCGGAATGCATGTGACACGATGTGAGGCAGTGTGAGGAGTGTGAGCGATTATAGCCAATTCGGAAGGCGGCCATAGTGTGTTACGCAATTACCCCGCGCTGGTTCGATTCCCAGGTCGCGCAAAGTGTAATTGGGTTTATCCATTAGGAGTTGTGCCCCGTTGATAGCAATAGGCTCGCCCCCTATTAGATGGTACTTACTTAAATATAACTGGAGAAATGTGGGTGTACTTAAGCCCACATTCGTACGAACGTAAAATTATCGCGGCGGGATTTTATCGCGCACTGGATTTTTAACTCTCGGTGGTAAGCCTAGCGTTGAGAATCCAACAGAGTGCATCCGAGCGCGTCGAAAAGTCACACTGTAGGATTATCAACTCTCGGCGCTAAGCAGAGCGTTAAAAATCCAGTGTGCGAATAAAAGTCGCTGCGGGAAAAAATCGCCAGTTGCTAACCTGAGCTAACTACTATACACCTCTGCCATCCCTTCGGGGATTACAAGCTTGATGTTATGCTATTTGTTTTATGAATTATTTTAGGTCTGCTTGCCATGACTCTACTCGGAAGTGTCGGAACAACGCATAATGAAATCGCCGAGACCCTCGGTTTTTCCCAAGGTAAACATTAGTTGCGTAAAGTTAACTTACATAACATTCATGTTTGGTTCTTTTTTTTTTTTATAAATGTGAAGGTGTGAATTTCATCTATAACCACAGATGTTGCTATAATCTGATGTTTAATTTAATTTATAAACTGTAAGGCTACTAGCGACTGTACAATGCCGTGCGAACCTAGCCTTAGGCTAGGTTCGCACGGCATTGTACAGTCGCCAGCACATCCAGTTACCACAAACTGTCAGATTTTCACATTTGATTTTGAACTTAACTAGTAATATTTTAAAGTTTAAAATCGTTTGGAGAAATTTCACGGCTTCGTGTAGCCTGATGTGCTAGCGAATGTACTTATTCGGTCTGCAGAAAGGTCGGAAATGGAATTCGAGATCAAAAATTTAAACAAAGAAATGTCATAGTCAAACTGACGTTTCAGGGGTAGTCCTTCCCCTAGTCATTCTGTAATGTAATGAAACCAATTATAGCCCAAGTTCCCGTCAACTAATGAAAATAAAAGATTTCTATTATTTTCAACAAGTTGCTCATGTTTATTTATTTAATATAATATACATTGCAATTGTTAACGAACATAAAAAAAAAACAGTTTTCACCAGATAACATTACAAGATTCTCTTGTTTAGAAGGAAAAACTTTTTATAAATAGAAAATAATAAATGGAAGTCAACATTTTAAGAGCTTCTGCCTTATTATATTGCCAGTATAATCAAAAATGTTTGCATGATTTTATTTCAAACAGTTATATTTTATTCTTGGATCGTAGTGTACGCCACTTTAAAGCTGAAAACTGTTTGCAATACAATAATTATGTTACCTGTTTAAGATAATTATGCCTACAATTTTACCACTATATTATAGTACTTTTCGACAAGCTACACAATTGTGGTTATTATTTAAAATTGGCAACACCTTTGTTAACATTTTTGATCTTGAATTCCATTTTAAGATATAGCGCATAACAGTACACCATCTAACTGGCTAGTCGTTTATAAACGGAGAAAAATGTATCATGTGAACAGCCCGCTGCACAGTGGAACGAATGTATGGGAGCGGTTGGACGTAGACATGTCCGAAAAAAAAGAGTAAAATTATGCCAAACTAATGATGCCATCTTATTCGATTACTTAATGCCTTCATAACTTGTGGTGATGAATTTCTTCATAACTCCCATATTTCGGGAGTAATTTGAGAAAATGTGAAATTTTACTATGAAAATGAGTGTATCGAGCTCTCTCCCTCCTGATTCCGGGCTTGTTTCAAGTAGCGGTCTCTAATATCATAATGCTAATACTAAGAGCTATATTTAATACTAAGACACATAGTGCGCCAAATGTGCACTTTCTGGGATAAAGAGTGATGTTTATTTTATAACACAATTTTTTTATTTTTTGTTTATTTTGTTGATTAAAACCGTTTTTCTAAAGGTTTACCTTATTACAATAACATTTCTGAGCAGCCAATTAGAGAAGATATAAGCTAATTAGGATATATAATTAGGGACTTAAGGTTTACATATAAAACTGATGCACTAATGATTACTGATAAGAACATTGCTATTATTTAATTACTAAATGGCTCTTAATACACTAATTTAGCATGCATCATTTACTAATTATCACAATAACTAATTACCTTGCAATATTTAACAAAGGATACCTGGGATACCTGGATTTTATATAAATAGGTCACTATTAGTAACTTTAAAATCAGTGTTGATTTACACCTCGTTGTATCCAAGCTAATCTCGCAATGTATTTTCCAAATTTTAATACAAATCTTGATATTCACGTTGCTTTATGCGCACGCGCACATAAAGATTTACGCGACTTTAACTATTTGTTCAGTGTTTTAAAAGATAACAGTTGTGTTCAGTTATGTGAAAGTGCTGAAACAAGTTTAAAAGACTGGTGTCGTCGATTTTGCTACCGCATTTATGCAAAATGGACACAGTCTGGAAGAAGCACAGATAAGTTTCGGAAGAAACATGAGATTTGGCTACAGGCTGCAATTCAATGGCCGGAATTACAGAATGAAAATATGGAACCTTCTACAGAAAATATAAGTGACGTCATCGAGCCCATAATTTCTCCTGCTAAATCTGATGCTTCAACTTGTACACATCCTAGTCCTCGTAAATCTTTTGAGGACCTTAGTAACCGGCAAAAAAGAAGACGCACTGAAGATAGTCTTTCATGCAGCAGTAGCAGCGCTGAAATTATGTTTTCGGCCGAAAGGGCGCTTCAAAAGGCAGGACAAAGCGATACAGCTTATGTTATGAAATACTTGACGGAGAATCCAGAAGAGGCCTCAAAAATCAAAGCCTTCATTGAAGGTAAATCAATTCAGGTACGGGAAATATCCCCTTTGAAGGCATTGGCTCTTTATGTATCGATGAACTTATCGAAATGGCGCTATAACACTCTTCGGGATTTCAACACTCAAGAAGGAGCTCTTCAATACCCGAGTTACTACATGTTGGTTAAAGAAAAAATTAAGTGCTATCCGGCCAAAGAAGATCTCACAGTTACAGAGAGCTCTGCAAAAATCAAATTACAAGCCTTGATGGATTTAACCTCAAGAAGACTTATTAGGTCGTTAGAAACCCCTGTTGATCCCAATCAACAGCTCGTATTGACCAGCAAATGGGGTTTTGACGGATCATCTAGCCAAAGCATTTATCATCAAAGGACGAGTGAAGATGAGCAAATCGATCTTGCTAGTAATTTTATGATTAGTCTTGTACCACTGCGGCTCGTCTCAAAAGGTGTAACAATTTGGGAAAACGAGCGACCATCTTCCACTTCATTTTGCCGGCCAATATTGTTTAAGTTTATAAAGGAAACCAAAGAAAATGTGCAGAGAGAGATGGCTGAAATCGAAGCAGAGATTGAAGCCTTAACTCCATCCACCATCACTGATGGAATTAGTGTCAAACACCAACTGCTGTTGACAATGATTGATGGTAAAATTCATTCCATTATATCCAATACAGCAGCTTCAGTGTGTGACATATGCAAGGCTTGTCCTAAAGAAATGAATAATTTAGAGTTAATCAAAGATAAACACGCAAACGAGGACATGTATAAATATAGCTTAAGCACCCTTCACGCTTGGATTCGCTCAATGGAATGCTTATTACACATTTCCTACAAATTAGACATAAAATCATGGCAAGTAAGGGGTGATATAGCAAAAAGGCAAGTTGATGACAGGAAGAAAAGAGTTCAAGAGGCTGTAAGAAGAGAAACGGGCTTACTTCTCGATATTGTGAAACAAGGCAGTGGATCCACCAACAATGGCAACTCGGCAAGGAGATTTTTTGAAAACTACACTAAATCTGCTGAACTGACCGGAATAGATGCTATGCTTTTAAGAAAAATCTGTGTGATCTTGCAGTGTATTTCATCAGGAGAGAAGATCAACGTAACTAAATTCCGAGAGTTCTGCTTTGATACTGCTAAGCTTTACGTGGAGTTATACCCATGGTATTATATGCCTTCTTCACTTCATAAAATTTTAATGCATGGGCCAGACATAGTTCAGAACATGTCAATTGTGCCCATTGGTTTTCTATCCGAAGAGGCATCTGAGGCTAGAAATAAAGATTTTAGAAAATATAGAGAGGGGCATTCTCGAAAGCATAGCAGTATCTCATGCAATGAAGATATTATGCACAATCTTTTACTGTCTTCTGATCCACTTGTTACAAGTATCCGTCCAAAAGGAAATAAGTTTGTAAAAAAATCTTCTTTTAAGGAATTTTATGAGCTTACGGATTCTGAGAAAAGTGATATCGAATTTGTTAACATAAATGATTTAGCGGACATCGATTCTGAATTTGAATTAATTGATGATGATGATGATGACGAAGATAATTAAATGATGTTATTGTTTTAAAATGTGTAACTTAGTAAATTAGAGCTTACATCTTAATTATTTATTGTACTTTTAATGAAACTAGGTAATTTATTATCAACTTACTTAAAAGTCATACTCTCATCAGTTCTTGTGAATATTTTTGTTAATATATATTTCTGTATATATATAATATATTTATAGACCTCTTAATAAGTCTGTCTGCGGTTTAAAGTAAATACAAATGGGGAAAAAACGTTTTTTTTTTTAAATTTTCATTTCCTTTTATCCCAGAAAGTGCACATTTGGCGCACTATGTGTCTTAGTATTAAATATAGCTCTTAGTAATAGCATTACGATATTAGAGACCGCTACTTGAAACAAGCCCGGAATCAGGAGGGAGAGAGCTCGATACACTCATTTTCATAGTAAAATTTCACATTTTCTCAAATTACTCCCGAAATATGGGAGTTATGAAGAAATTCATCACCACAATTTATGAAGGCATTAAGTAATCGAATAAGATGGCATCATTAGTTTGTCATAATTTTACTCTTATTTTTCGGACATGTCTACGTCCAACCGCTCCCATACATTCGTTCCACTGTGCGCTGGCGCTGTTAATAAGGTTATTGTAAGAAACGTGCGGTGTATTGGCGTGTGAACCCAGCCTTACAGGTATTTCTACCATGACCTGTTAAAAATATGTTTTTATTGTTTATTTTATGTTAGTTTTAAACTTCCACAGATATTTTACAAAACCGCAAAAACCACGAACAGTTCGGCGAACTTCTGCAGGTTTTAAATACTAACGTTTCTTCGAAAACTTTGTACGCTGATGCAATGTTTGTGGATGCGCGCACGCCGTTACGTGAGTTGTATCGCAACTATCTATACGACGTCTACCGGGCGGATGTACTCAGTGTCAACTTTAACGAAACTGAAGAAACTAAGAACACGATTAATGAGTGAGTTTAAAAACAATAGAGTTACCGTCTCAACTAGCACTAAGCTGATTTTTAACACACTACCCAGTTAACCAGCGGGGAGGGGGAACACACTAACAGTAGCATTGGCTTTCATTTTGACAGTTAAACAACATTCATTGCGTTATTTATGTTGTTGTGTAGACAAAATTTTCGTACATATGAAGCAATGGATATATGCTTCAAATTCGGATGGTGATTGATAGTGTGTTATGCAATTAGGTCTCAGTTGCAGCTATTGCACTAATGACTGAGTGTAAAGATTACCAGCAGTCGACTTTATACCTACTTGAAGACTGGTAAAAAATAATTATTTACCTATAACTTAACCCAATGACCAACTTTTATCATGCTCTTTTCAGATGGGTGAATAATCACACGGAAGGACACATAGAGCAATTCTTAAAACAGCCACTTCCTATATCTACCAAAGTGGTATTATTAAGTGCACTATACTTTAGTGGCCAGTGGGAACAGCCTTTTGTACCGGAATACACAGCAAAGTAAGGTCTACTTCCGAACGATCGCTCCTTTATTTACCTACATATAAAAACAGCTGAAACTTATTATAAGACAAACTGTACAGTCAGCAAGTTGTTAACCCTTTAAAGGGGATGCGCTAAGGTAGCCGGCGAAGTTCATTTCTTTTGCAATTTGCGAGTCAGTGTCAGGTTGTAGGTTGATTAAAACATGTTTTGCGGCCGTAAAAAATATGGCTTTACAGACTTATAATCATAAGAATCAGCAATAAAATTCCTTAAGTTAGAATTGGCTTCAAATGTCATTATTTCATGAAATACTTAGTATTCAATAGTGTATTATATTGCAGTTACCGATAGAGCAGCTGGTAAAGATAAAATTAATGCTGCGAACAAACATTATGTGTTGAAAAAATCTGTAATCTACACTTATCCCATATTCAATAGTAGATTATTATACAAGGGATGAAACTGAAAGGGACCTATGCAGGCACAAGATGGTTTGGTAATCTGTGGTTTGGCGTACAGCGAGGGCGCCAATAGTTCGAGTGCCTAAATAGGTAGTTAGTAGTGTTTCTTTCACTCTGCTTTTCATTTCGAATATGAGGAAAGTAAATTAAAACCTGATTAGTTAAAAAAATCATTATCCGAATCTGATGAACTCATTTTATACAAATATCTGGTAAAATAATTAGCACTCGTCAAAACAACTGAAGATCGAATTGCCGCATTCCCGGCTTTTTTATATTTTTCTGTGGCATTCATAATGATGATGGTAAATATTTAGCTCAAATCTATGTAAATTAAATAATAATTTAGTTAAAAGTAAATTATAAGTATAAAGTCATGTTACAAAATTGTTGATAATATTTTTTTATCACTATTTTACGCTGCGATTTAACAGAGTAGCTGTATAAAAAGTTGGAACATGGCTTGCATAGTTTTTAAATGTTTTGACGGCAGGGAATATCGATTCCCAGGTACGAAAAGTACTGTTTTCGTCCCTCTGATCAGGTTCAAGCGTCAGGTTCAACTTCAAGCGTACTTTCCAAGTATGACAAATTAAAAATTCATTTATTTATGTTACACGTCCGTGTTTGGGTCACAGAAATTAATATGTGTAGGTACCAAATTTCAATTTAATCGGTCCAGTAGATTCGGAGCAAATTGGCTGTGACAGATGGACAAGACTGACAGACAGAAAGACAGACATGAGTGATCCTATAAGGATTCCGTTTTTACATCGGACGTACGGAACCTTAAAAATGTCAATTTTTTTAAAGTGATAATCAGGCGTGTGATAAATCAGCATCATCGCAGTTGCCTTTTTCAGTCTTATCAGATGCGACTGAATCACTTTATGAAACACGACAACAGTTGACCTCTGCAACTTTGTTTCTGGGGATACCTACCTATGCCTAGTTGATCTTAATGCAGGGTTTTATTTGATTGAGATTTTCAGTAAAATAAACCTCAGCTAGAACATAAGGCGCTCAAGTCAAAGGCAAAACGTTAGGATTAGGCGCTTGCTAAAGTATCCTAGAACTTACGAAGGCCAAACATTCTCCAACACCACAATTAGCAAGTAAATTGTAATGACAGTTTTTGTGTAACTCATTAATTTTGTAACATATTCTAGGATGTCATTCAAAAGACCAACAGGTGATGTCATGGCTGATCTAATGTTAAATTTCGGTAATTTCCGGTATCTATTTTCTGAGAAACATGGTACGTCTTTGTCTTCTATTCATTATATTTGTGCCATATGAGTGCCTGATAACCATTCGTGGTCTGCTTTATTAACTAATGACCGCTTTTGTTTACAGATTTACACATAGTAGCATTGCCGTATAATGACAGTGAAACAACTATGTACGCTTTGAAACCTAGGTTCCCTAAAAAAGTAACGTTGTTAGACCTCATGGAAAAGATAGACTATGACAACATTGACTATATAATAAACCAGATGGACACTAGAAAATGTGTCGTACGGTTCCCTAAGATGGAAATTAAAAGTAGCACCAATTTGGAGAATACGTTGAAAGCTATTGGGCTTAAATCCATGTTCATACCAGGAGAAGCAAACTTCGCTCTTATGATAAATGGCAATACGGTTGTGAATAAGACTGAAGAGGAAACAATTACAAAACTAAGGGATGGAGAAGTTGAATCAAAAAGAGATAGGAACATGTTAGACAGCCTCCCTAATCCAGGAATTCATGTAGACTCCATATTGCATGATGTTAAGATAACTTTAAATGGTACGTAAAATAATATTTTTGTTTAATTATCAATATGCATGCATAGCACAGATACACTCAATAAGGAAGATGCAGTGGCGGCCCTAGCGCGGTACGAGCGGTGCGGGCGCACCGGCCGTCATCATCTGGGAGGGTACCGAAATCAACCGAAACGCTACCACTGGGCAGGTTACCGCTCGCTGTTGACCGACAATCGATAGGATTTTAAGCTGAAATTTATTAATATTCAGAGTACTTACCTACTTAAATATTTTCTGCTTATCTCGTCCATGAAAACTTAACCTGGCTGTAGGAGGGTACTAAAATTTTCGATTTATTCGATCAATTTTCTCGCTTCGCACGCCCTAGTACACAACATTATCTTTGTAAATTGACATTTAAACCTATGGAAGCACATGGAAATCACACTAGCGGCCAAGTGTGCCACAAACGGTAGCGACGGAATATGTTCCGGAAAAAAAAAACAACCCAGGTTTTCAAACAAAATTATTAACTGTTATTATTTCTCCTCTGTACTGTCGCCAGCACATCAAGTTATACGAAACTGTCAAATTTCTCCAAACGATTTTGAACCTTAAAATATTGGTGGTTAGTTAAGAATCGAAAGAGAAAATTTGACAGTTAGTGGTAACTTGATGTGCTGGCGACTGTACACACGGCTACAAATCAAGCTACACATATCCAGTATAAGCCCAGCTCTCATTGTACGGAAATCCTATACAATGCGAGATCAGCTTATACTGTAAATGTATAACTTATTATGTAGCCGTGCGTGTATAACTTGTCGCCTCGGCATCGGCAGGGCAAGCACAGTGGCGGGCGTTATGAGTAGTGCGAGCAGGATGGACAACATTTCTTTAACGCGAATGAGCATAACAACTGTTATGTCAAGCACGACAGACATCACTGTGCTTGCCCCGCAGATACACCTGTGTTTGATAGTTTCCGATACTATTTAGAATCACGGATAAGCAACTGCATAGTATCATTTTCATTTCATAATTTCAGCCGAAAGACGTCCACTGCTGGACATAGGCCTCCCCTAAGCACTGCCACCTCGACCGGTTCTGTGCTTCCCGCATCCAGCGGATTCCTGCGGCTTTCGTAAGGTCATCGGTCCACTTTGTGGGAGGCCTTCTAACGCTACGTCTTCCGGTACGCGGTCGCCAATCCAGAACCTTTCAGCCACAACGGCCATCTGTTCTGCGCGCAATGTACCCTGCCCATTGCCACTTAAGTTTGGCAATTCTTCGAGCTATGTCGGTTACCTTGGTTCTCCCGCGGATCTCTTCATTTCTGATTCGATCACGTAGGGAAACTCCAAGCATAGCCCTCTCCATTGCCCTTTGGGTGACATTTAGCCTTCTAATAAGGCCCATTGTGAGCGACCACGTTTCAGTGCCATGTCATCACTGGCAACACGCACTGATCAAAGACTTTCGTCTTGAGACACTGCGGTATGTGGGACGAAAAGATATTGCGTAGATTCCCGAACGCTGCCCAGCCGTGTCGGATTCGACGATTGACCTCTTTCTCGAAGTTGGACCTACCTAACTGGACAGTTTGTCCTAGGTAAACATACTCGTCCACAGTTTAGAGTCTCCGATATTTATGTGAGTGGGTGTTACATGGGCATTTGACATGACCTTTGTCTTGTCCATGTTCATTCTAAGACCCACTCTTTTGGAAGCTCTACTGAGGTCATCGAGCATTGTACTGAGGTTTTCCATAGTATAGGAACACTAAAGTTTTGTATTTAGAGGGGCGCCACTTTGAAGGAGCGTTCAAGTATTACGTACGCAAGTTTTGGAGTTTTTTGACCCCCCTCCCGTCCCTGTAGCACATCGTAACGTTTTACAAGACCCCCCTGCCCCCGAATTCGTTACGTAATACTTGAACGCTCCCGGAGATCTCGCACCACCTAAATATTTTGCAAGGGCCACCACTGGGGAGATGGTACCTAGTTGAGCCATTCAGCAATTGTAAAAACGCGTACCTACTTGGTCAGAGTGCGATGGGCTGGCCATTAACCTACAAAATAATATGCCAAAATACAACTGACACAGGTATAGTTAACAGAGTAAAATTTACAAGTTCTGTCAGCATACAAGCTCTATTTACTCATGTTTTATAGACTAAATAGGTTTGGCTTTACTCCTGAGATGAAAATAATTGTGATTTATGTTGAATTACACCATTCAAGCGAAAATAAACAGCCATGACATCAATCATTGGAATTTTTTACAGTAAAATAATATTTGTTTTAGAATATGGGACCGAGGCAGTGGCTGCTACAACCGCAATATTAGCACGTTCAGCTGAACAATTCTATGCAGACTCGCCATTTTATATCTTTATAAGAAATGAAAGGACTAAACTTGTGACTTTTAGTGCAGTTATATTTGATCCAACAAATTGAATAAAGCAAAATAGTTTTAAAATAAATAGTCACCTCACTGCATTGCAATAGTGCATTATTATTTAGTAAATAATCTAATATTTGTTGATATTATTGTAATGCAGGTTTGTAATAGAATTTAAAAAAAATGTGTAAGCTATGAAATAAACTATAATTATTATACATACATTTACAACTATGAATATTGGATATTATAATATTTTGTTATTGTTTTTATTTTAATAAACTATACTTAATTATTTATCTGTTATTCTTCAATCTTTCTATTTGTTCATTGAGAGTCTGTTTCCATTGTTCTTCAGAGATGCTCTGAGCCCATTCTGGGATTGAGGCCTGGGGCAAAGCAAAGTTTTCCATAGCTCTCATGACCTAAGAACAAAATGAAATTTGGAATTTACTTTTTCTATAAAAATAAAAATCAACGTTTGTCCTCTATGCATTCCTAAATCATTGATCAGATTGTGATAACATTTTGGTAGGGTGTTCTGAGGATGCACGGGAGGCTTTCTGGCCCAAAAATAAAAAGTTCAACTAAACACTTTTTACTTTACATGGAATTGCAATAAATGCCAGGTGCAGCTAGTTATAAATAATTATCACTTCTTAAAAACATGCTTTGTGGTAAATATTAGTTTTTGTGTATACAGAATAATCTTTCTTGCACTGAAGCAGGGAAATTACATACAAGTTTGCTGAATTAGTCTCACCTGTTGTGCTCGTTCATTGTCCATCTGTATGGCATCTGCATGCCTTGGTGCACTCCAAACTTCTCTACTAAGAACATTTTCCATTGTTTCTATACTTGGCACATCGCCTGAAGGTGTTTCTGGATTCTACATAAAAGAAAACAGGCTATAAATGTTTACATTTATCAACTTACATTTCTGCTACCAAATATTTTTGTGTGGCATGATTATCATTAATAACTTAAGCTGGCCAATAAACTACACCTGTTATTCAGACAACTACTGTACTGTAAGTACTTGCAGTGTAGTTAAAATCGAACTAAGTTCAGACCCATATATTATGTATATGTATGTAACAATGATTACTATATTTACCAGTTTCATTTTAATGTACTTACCTCTGTGTCGTCCTCGCTATCGTGTTCTGAAAGTGCCTGTTCTGGACCTTGCGCCAAAGGTTCGTACCCGAAGTATTCATGTTCCTCGTCACTGTCGTCGCCCTGATTACCGTTCATTATCAATTCGTTTCTAGGGGGCGGGACCAGCTCGTGAGGATTGTTCTCAGGAGGATCAGGACCGTCACACGTCATATTCTTGTATTATTTAACTGAAGTATATATTATTTACACTTAATTACAGTCATAGGCATTCACATTTGTGGAGCAAAATAACGGTAGGTATCAGAAATTCAGAAACAGATTTTTCCAACTTTAGTTAGCGAGTGTAGTAATTAGTTTTGAGATTTAAGAGGAAAGGAAATGGGTTCCAGGTTTTTATATTCGGATAGCTTCTTAGTATATTTACAACAATCTAAGTACCCAAGTTTTACGTGAAATTGAATTAAAGCGAAATGAAACAGCGAGAAGTGTGACAGTTTTAATGACTGTTGACACCAAGTTGTCACTTGACAAGTTGACAGAGTGTCTAATTCATGATACCATTGACAGTTAAAATAGTTACCTACCAATTCAACGATTTTTAAATAAAGTGGTTGTTTGGTATTGGTACTGTTATTTAGGCCGCTTTCCGAATTGGCTATAATCGCTCACAGCGCTCACATCGTCTCACATGCGATGCGTTCCGATTTAGGCCGCTTTCCGAATTGGCTATAATCGCTCACAGCGCTCACATCGTCTCACATGCGTTCCGATTTAGATATTACGATTATGACAGCCGAGGGCTGTCAACAACTCTGAACGCTCGTGAACGCGCTCACGGTGCTCACACAATGTCAAAACGATATTAGAGTATTTCTCTGTGTATACACCAAAAATTTGTTCTTCTTAGGTTAGGTAGCAACTGTAGCCAGAAGAACAATTTTGAAAATGCCACGATACGATAAGATGCGACTCAAAACAAAACAGCACACTGTCATTTTTGACAGCGCTCACGGCAATATTAGTAAAAGGCATGGTCGGCGTTATCGCAAGATGGCTAATGTCATGACGTCATCTATGACGTTTCACGGGACATCGTTATCGCGCTCACGCTAATTCGGTACGGGTTTTAGCACGCGAATATCGATATTATCGTAACTCGGAACGCAGGGTTAGATATTACGATTATGACAGCCGAGGGCTGTCAACAACTCGGAACGGTCGTGAACGCGCTCACGGTGCTCACGCAATGTCAAAACGATATTAGAGTATTTCTCTGTGTATACACCAAAAATTTGTTCTTCTTAGGTTAGGTAGCAACTGTAGCCAGAAGAACAATTTTGAAAATGCCACGATACGCTAAGATGCGACTCAAAACAAAACAGCACACTGTCATTTTTGACAGCGCTCACGGCGATATTAGTAAAAGGCATGGTCGCCGTTATCGCAAGATGGCGAAAGTCATGACGTCATCTATGACGTTTCACGGGACATCGTTATCGCGCTCACGCTAATTCGGTACGGGTTTTAGCACGCGAATATCGATATTATCGTAACTCGGAACGCAGGGTTAGAGTACGGTTGCCAGCTCATCAAGTTACCACAAACTGTCCAAAATTCTCGTTCGCTTAATCGTCAATATTTTAAAGTTTAATCGTTTAGAGTTTGACAGTTTCGTGTAGCTTGATGAGCTGGCCACTGCTACAATGAGCTATTGGCACTTGAATTATGTTTTTATTTCCTATGTGTTTCCTGATTGTTTTCGTCTCGAATCCTAAAAACTATTTGACAGGGCCCAAAGCGAAATAGCTAGACAATTTACGAGTGCTAGGTATAAATCAAAATCTTTTAGAGGTATCTCTCATTCATTAAATTGCATTACAAAGTTAGAGGTTGAACTATGTATGATTCCCCCATTGGTAAAGTCCGAGAACATGATTGATAAGAGAATTGACTACAATTATTCCATAGTTATTTTCCCTCTAACAGCAACCTTATTGCAACGATGATAAAGATCACTCTGATTTTGGCAGTGAAAATTAGGGAAAAAATACCTGTATCAATTAAATTACCCGGAAATTCAAGTCACAATTTTATTATTATTCTTTGTTAGATTTGTGAAATAGCTAGTGTGTCAACGTGCTCAATAATCAAGTTCTTTGAGCGTACTTTATAAACAGAGAGTTTATCAACTCTACTGCTATTTCATAAAATACTCCGCTAACAAATAAATAATAACATAGACCGAATTTTACAGAGAGCATTAAGTTGTTTCGGTAACTTCCATCTTCGCTCAAAAACTAATAATTTGATTGATTACAAAACACACAATAATCAGTATTTTAACAGTTTATTGCTTGCTTCGCCAGTGAAGATCGATTCAACATTGGCAAGGCAAGGGTTGATCATGACATCGTCAGTGGATGTGGGGAACTGGCTATAATACTCTACGGTAAGATAAAATTATTGTCTATTGTTGTTGCCCTGGTTCAACTTGGGCTACATTCCGAGTTAAACCGTAATCGCTCATAGCTCTAATAAAAAAATAATTCTCAACCGGAGCGCAAATGATTGATGTGAGTACATCAATCATTTGCGCTCCGGTTTAGAATATCACGATTATGACAGCTGAAAGCTGTTTGACAGCGCTCACGGTGATAATATTATAGCCTAAGGTCAGCGTTATCGCAAGATGGTGCATGTCATGACGACATCTATGACGATTCACGCATGGTCGCAAGAATTTGGGGCCCCTTTGGAAATAAAAAAATCTGTTATGATTTTATATTTACTATGGGTAATTGGTACAAATTAAATATAAGTTATCAACTTTTTTATGGTAGAGTGTAATGCTATCCTGGCATGTCCTTTATCAGAATAAGCTAGAATACTGAACAAACTGGCATTATTTGTTTTAAAGTAAGTGTTATCTGTTTTTAGGTTTAGTTGATTGTGCTGATGTTACAGGGCGACGTAAAGCCCTTAAAATAGAGAAAAAAAAAACTGTTTTAAGAAATAGGCCTTAGGTTGGTACCTACGTTATTAAATAAAATGCTGCAGGTTTGAATTGGTTACGATAATGGTTTCTTTTTGGTTTTCTATTCTGCAAAATTTTCTATAATATCCTTTTTTAAGGATATCTCTTACTCTGAATTGACAAATTACTTTGTCCACCTAAGCAGAAAAGCAGAACGTTCACAAGATGCAAGAGGGAGCGTAGCGAGCTCGATATTTTTTGCCCCCTCTTTCGGATAGATAGGTTAGATATTTTTTATTATCATTCAAATAGTAATAGAAGTTACTTTGCTAAATCAGCAGAAAAGCTCAGGAGTTGTGAAAATGCAGAATAAACAGCGAGCGCAGTGAGGCTTGAAAATTTTTGCACTCTCTTTGAAATGGGTTAGATAGTCTTTTGATCATTCAAACAGAAATATTTACTTAGTTATGTTGCCGAGTTATGCAGGAAAACTCAAGAGTTGTGAGAACGCATAATGCAAGAGTGAACTCGAAAATTATATTTTTGCATTATTTCGGATAGGTTCGGTTTTTTTTACCACTCATACAGAAATGGGAGAACCTAGTTTCTCCGACTTATGTAGAAAAGAGCTCGCTTTACAGTACCAAAGTTAAATGATTTCGGGGATGTTCTGGGACCGCGCCGAATTTTAATTTTTGTAGTGGAGTCAATGGCCAGGGGGCTATCAGTCTCCTCCCTATCCACCAGGGGGGCGCACTGTGCAGACTCACAGTGCCAGCGCCCGAAAGCTAGCCCTTTCGGGCGCTGGCACTGTGAGTCTGCACAGTGCGCCCCCCTGGTCACCCCTGGCAGCGGCAGCCGCAGCCGCCCCAATGGCCTACCCCTAGCTACGACGCTGGCAACTTCTTCAATTGGAAAAGGTTTTTCTAATTTAGCGGACTTTATTAGACTTGAGACACTCAAATCCGCTGATTCCTTTGCTATATTTTTAAGTACTGCCATAAATGAAACCATTCTAATTTGAGTTCATCATGATAAAATTCTGCAAATTCTTTGCATATTTTTGTCAACTGGTCAAAATAGATTTTTAGCGGTTAACTGAGAAACGTTTGTCAATTTCTTAGTATGTTGCCGAACGATTTTTTAACCCACAATGGTTAAAAAATCGTTCGGCAACATACTAAGAAATTGACAAAATCAATTATAGGAACACGATTTTTTTTCCATTTAACTGTTCAGTCTCTGATGATCCTTCAAAAAAAGTGATTCGAGTACTGCGTTTTTTTTTTTTTTTCAAACTTATCTTTATAGTCAGGATTTGGATTTTATTCTTTAGCAGCCGATTCGTATTGATCGAAGTTATTGCGTGCGTTACTAACACTATCGATTAGAGATACTAATCAGTTTAATTTTAATATTTCAATTTTCACTGTAATTCATTCTTTGCAAGTATCTACCTAAAATTACAAAAAAAATGCGCTATTGAAAAGAAGCGTTGGATCGGTCTTCAGGAGCCCCCGTGAGGTCGGTGGCTGCACGGGCCCGGTGTGAAAATGGTAAAAACGGCCAGGGCCGGATTTAGGGCAGGGCAACAGGGGCTCTAGCCCCGGGCCTCCACAAAGAAGGGGCCTCCACAATCAGTTTTTTTTTTATAAGAAAGAATACATCTTTTGTCAAAGAAAAACAAGTTCACATTCACAAGGTATCTTTTTAAATTGTTTTTTTTTTTTGGGTGTTCAAAAAAATCATGGGGTAACGAAGAAGTGGAGACCACTTCTTGGTTGCCCCAGGGCCTCCACACCTTTAAATCCGGCGCTGAAAACGGCATTGGATTCACGGGACATCGTTATCGCGCTCACGCTAATTCGGTACGCGTACAAGCACGCTCAAATCGATTACAGTGCAATTCGGAATGCAGCCTTGGTTGTCGCTTGTTCTGTCAGTGTCAGTGTCATTGTTGTGTTTTCATCTGATGTTTTACTTGATTGACTGTTGACATTGAATTAACAATTTTTCAAGGCAGAAAAAATATTGAAAAATTAAATTATAAATATTGAGCGCATTATTTTAATCACAATAGGTTATTCATGGCCTAAAATCTTTCTGCTGGGAGTTAGTCTTCCTATAACCATGGCTTGGCGAAGTCATGGGGTAAGCAATGCTGATATGATCCGAAACTTACGAGGTATTTTTTGTTTTAAAATACTATTAGTTAGACATACTTTGCTATCTATTTATATACATAACTGCTTCTATTCAAATAGAAAATTGATTTATTAGTCTATCATTCCTCTTATAGTCATATGTTTAAGTACATACCCATTTTATATTTATTTTGCGTATAAATTATTTTGTGTTGATTTACATATCATTTTAGTAAGTAACACGTTTTAATTCATAAAACTCTTTTGAAACTGTTCTAAAATTCAATGTTTATTGACATTCATACAATATTAAGATTGCGCATGGTGTTACTTGCCTATCTTGATTGAACAGGTTGTAACTGCTATTGTGTATTGCTCAAATAAGTACCTATAGTTTGTAATAATAAGTTAATATTGTATTTTTTACTAATGTTTTACAGCCAATGGCATCATTAAATCTGATGCTGTAGCAAATGCCATGTTATCTGTAGACCGAAAAAATTACTGCCCCTATGCACCTTACCATGATTCTCCACAATCTATTGGATACTCAGCCACCATCAGTGCCCCACACATGGTAATGTTTGTTTTACAAAATTTATATATTCTTTAAACATGTCTTTGGGCATTCACTAACAGTTTAAAATTATTTTTGATTAATTTTAGCATGCTCATGCATTAGAAAGGCTAAAGAAACAGCTAATTCCAGGAGAGAAAGCATTGGATGTAGGATGTGGGTCGGGATATCTCACAGCTTGTATGGCTATGATGGTTGGGGACACTGGACGAGTTGTTGGTATAGACCATATAACAGAGCTTGTTACATTAGCTATCAAAAACATTCAGACTGATAACCCAGCACTACTCTCTTCTGAAAGGATAAAATTAATTGGTAAGTTTTGTAGAAGTAACAATTCCGATTGATTGATTGTATTCATAAATGACATTGTATCGCCACATGCAAACTACACATCACACTGACCTCACTTAAAATCCTGAATCGCGCAAGCAGCGTTTACCGCGCGACTAGCATATACATATAAAATGTCCCAACATTATTCGTCGGGCAGTAGCCCACTAGAACACCTGTCTGGTCGGAGGATCCCCCTTTTCTATGGAAGATGAGTGTACTTTACACCCTGTTCCTCATACCTCTATAACGTAATAGCGTAAGCCAGAATAAGTGAAAGCTTCCAACACTTTTTTAAAGATTTTATGGCCATATCAGACTTCAAACTTTTTGCATTTTGCAACTTTATCAATGTTGTATCGTTTTGGCGACACTCATGCACGACTCTCGACTCTGCGTTCGGTTCAGCAAAATTGCGTGATTTAACGACCGTTCATCGCTCAAATTGATGCTATATTGTGTTTTGGCGACTTGCAGGGTTTGAGCGCGATATTTATATTAAAATTGATTTTCAGTTAATCGCGGTATCAAGCTTCCGAAAAACTACTAATGCCCATCTTGACTAACATTAGGTAGGCAACACCTAAATGTAAAGCCTAAATATTATTGCACTGCATGTTGGATTTTCAAGTGTGCTTTTGTTTATTCTTTACATTTAGGTGTCGTATAGTGTTACTGAAAAACGGGCATAAATTGCTGATCGTCAATGCTAAAATTAGTATGTCTGCTAAGTAATAAATCTTAATATAACAGGGTGGATTTTTGAGAGGGGCAATAAGGGTAGGTACCTTATCCGTTGAAGTTACAGAAAAAGAGTTTCAGAAGACTGTCCTTTTTTTTTCAGAGATTTTGATCTCAATTCACAGAATTTGAAAAAAATGTACAGTCAGCAAGAAAATGGGCCATTTTCACAAAAACTTTTTTTGATGCCAATCGATCCTGTTTCTTATAAGGATCAAAAAAATTATATTGGACCAATTGAGGTTTGAGTACTAGAAAAGTCAGAAATTGCAAAAAACTTATCCTCTACATTTCGTAGGAAATGAGACTCCCAACTTACTTTTTTATGATGGATAGACTGGCCACTACAAAAGCCAGAAATCGCAAAAAAACTTTTCCCAGAATTACCGAAATCACAGGCAAAAAACTTATCTTAATTGTGTTCTTAAAGTACTTAAATAAAATTATAACGCGTTTTATTTCGAAATCCGGAGTTTATTTAATTTTTGTTCATTTTCGGCGTTTTTATTGTAGCGGCCAGTCTATCCATAGTTAAGTAAGTTGGGAGTCTTTATTTCCTACGAAATGTATGGGATTTTTTTTTTTGCGATTTCTGTCTTTTCTAGTACTCAAACCTAGGTTGGTCCAACAGTTTTTTCATCCATATAAGAAAATTGCTAACTGTACATTTTGAACAAAATCTGTGAATGGGGTACAAAAATTCTCAAAAAAATAAGAACAGTCTCCTAAGACCGTTTTCCTGTAGCTACAACGGTTAATGTACCTGCCATCACTGCCCCATCTCAAAAATCCAACCTGTATAAAACAAAGTCGAATTATTTACACCATTTATAACTAAAGAACGGCTGGACCCATTTTTATGATCTTGGATTTGTTGGATTTGTCTCCGCCCCGAATAGCAGAATAACTATTAAAACATGCGAAACATTCACGAATATTTTTAATTTTTTATTTGAACTTTCTCTTACATATCTCGAGAACGGATTGGGGAACGGGGGAACAAGAAATTTCACGTGTACAAAATCGCGGAGAGAAGCTAGTATATAAATAAAAATACCCTAAAATGTTAAAATGGTGTAAAAAATTGTGTGTAGTATATTAAAAAAAATATAATGTTGTTATTTTTTTATTTAGGTTGCTTCTTTAATGTTTGAGATAGGTAAAACACGTGTGCAACATAAATGCCCCCTTGTTTTGATCGAGTCTCTCGGTAGTTAGAAAATTGGCCTTAATCGGTAACTGCATGTGGCACAATGGCCTTGTCCGGTGGAGTCCACAAGTACATAGTAATGTCAGGCAGGTGTGTAAGGCGAAGTCGTATCTATTCCTTTTTTTTTAAGCATGCTATTGACAGTAAATATTCAGAGCTTTCTTTAATTTTTTAGTTGGCGATGGACGTCTTGGATATCCTTCCGATGGACCATATAATGCTATTCACGTTGGAGCTGCTGCCCCCACACTGCCACAAGCCGTAAGTTTTCGCAATTTTTAATCGACTTTAAAAAAAAGGAGAAGATTCTCAATTCGTTTTTATACAGGTGGCGATTTAGTCACCTGTATTGTAAAAAAAAAACATACATTCTTCGAAATAGTCTGTCTACTGTTGTAAAGGATTTTTTTTTTCACGAATCGGATATCATTTTCATAGCGAAAGTTGTTTAGACGAGTAGAATCACCCCTTTAAAGGATGCAATGCAGGTGAATCGCCCAAACTACTAAATGGTCCAAACTGTGACGTCATAAAAAAATAGATTCCTCATACAAAGGGGTATCCGAAAACACCCCATGTATGTTCCGCGATTCTTAATAGTCTACGAGTTAGGCATATATATGTTTTAAAATTCATGAATTTTGAATGACTAAAAAAAATCCTTATTTTTCTTACCGTTATTTTTACACGGCTATTTCACTTTTTTTTTGCAATTTTCATTGTTTTGGAATATTCTTTCTGACATAAAATAATCATCTTTCTATCATTAATTTAAGATACAAAAATGTTGATAGAAAAGTTGGAATTTACGTTCCGAGTGTCGGACTGGGTCGAAATTTTTACGTTAAATACATATATATCACTTCATATATATATATTATTACTTTAATTGTCCATGCATTACATGTAATGCACTGCAAACCTTGCTTGATACGTCCGTGCATTACATATAATGCACTAGTGTTATTTACGACTAGTGTCATTGGTGTCAGTTTTGATCAAATCGATACTATAATCCCGTGAAGTGTACGGAGCCCGCACGTCGAAGACATAAAAACCTGTTTTAATACATTTGAAAAATTCGACTTAAATATAATTAATTAATTAAATCACAAAAATCAAACTTATAAGCATGACACTAAAAACATTCTACTTGCTTTCTTACATTCTGTAGACGAAATTTCGCTTACCTAAAATGTAATACGTGACCTCGTATTAACTTTTCATGTTGTTTTCACCAATGTATAGCGTGGTTCTCGAGGCTGGTTTTAGTATATAATTTGTTAAGTTTTTGTATACATTAACGATATTTGTTGGAGGTGTCGGAAAAAAATTAAAGTGTGGCTGGTACTCCTATTTTAGTATACTTATTGTGGTTTCTTACGACTTCCAGGGGACCGAAGTCGCGGGCAGAAGCTAGTATAGATATATTTTAAATACTACCTAGGTAGGTTCCTAAATCATTAAAAAACCTAGGCGAAATGTAGGCTTGCAAATTGCTGGGAATGAGGAAACAATTTTTTTTAACACGTCACTATTTGTACATACCAGCCTGCTTAGATATTATATACTTTTAATTTTTTATATACGATGTTCATAGATATTTTCGACAATTGTGGACAGATTTTGAAAATTCTTATTTGTTAGAGGAAAATTGCGCGGTGGGATATACATTTAATTAAGTTAGCTTGGGTAGTTTTTGACTTACGTATTTTTTTTCACTTAGTGTATATTTATGATGTTATAATAATATCCTGTCACTGATATTTACATAGCAAGTATTATATACGAATTTGTGTAGAGTAGGTACCACAACTAAAAGGTAAAAATGTTTTTTTTTTAACAACTTCCAAAAAAATACTACACAGCGAAAAATAACTTTAATTTGGGAAGTCGGTGGTGAAAACAAAAATACAAACCCAAAGACACCTTTGACTTTACCCTTTTTCCCTTGTGATATATTCTGTACGGGAAATATTTAACTGATCCTCTAAAAACGTATTGACTAATGATGCACTCTTTTGAACTTTCTGGCCTTTTGTCGTTGGTCGCAGTAACTAAGCTAGGGTACCCCAACAAAACGTGTTAGGTTAGCACTGTGTTACCAGTGTAACCACGCGCGAGCCGAATTGGTCGCAGCAACTAAGATACCCTGACCAAATGGGTGGGGTTAGGTTAGAACTGTGACCAAACGCTCACGAACCGAGCGGCGAGCGCTACATCCAAGTTGGTCGCAGTTACTTGGCTGTTTCGTATATAAGGACCCCAAATTAGGAATTATTAGAGGTTCACAAATAGAGTCGTATTCATTATATTAGAGTGGTCAATAATATTTTAGGAAAGCAACATAGAAATCATTTTATGTTGGATTGCCATTCAAACGCCTTAGGCGATTAACATACTGCCACGCACCACGCAGCGTAGCGCGTGTTGTATCTCCGTTTGTATAGAAAACACGCACAGTCCAACACACAGAAAATGCATCCACGCGCGTTCATTCAGATGCTGATGCAGCGTGATGCGTGGCAGTGTGATAATCGCCTTATTGTACTGTAGTGTATGTAAACTGGCCAGCATATCAAGCTACACGAAACTGAAATTTCTTCAAACGATTTTAAACTTTAAAATGTTGATGATTAAGTTCAAAATCTTGTGGTAACTTGATATGTGCTGGCCACCGTACATTATTATATTATAAGGAGATACAATTGTGTCACAAAGGAATATTGTGTGTATTATATGTATTTTTTTTTTTCCAGTTAGTAGATCAACTGAAACCTGGCGGCAGGCTTGTTGTACCCATAGGACCAGAGGGTGGGGAACAACATCTGACGCAGGTATTTAGTATACTATGTTGAAAGTCTGGTATTAAGTACACTATGGAGATCTCTGCCCAGCTGTGGGGCAATAAAAGTTTTTGTTTGTTGAAATAACTAGATTCGACTTTGACCCCTGGATTGTCTGTGATCTCAGGCATAAAAAGGTTATCCTAATTTAATTAAAGGTTTCCTTCGTATCAGACTTTCATTAAAATCGGTCGTCTTTTTACTTTTATTTTAAGGTTGACAAGGCAGCTGACGGTACGACTACCGTCAAGAAACTTATGAGTGTAATCTACGTACCGCTGACCGACAAGGATCATCAATACCGTGAGTGATAACATGTATGTGATTCATATTAGTTTTGACAATTCTCATCCCTATATATTATTTTCTCTTATCCTACGGCTGCATTGTCGCGATAAAGCGAACACACTTCGCGCGCTGTTTCTCAGCGAGACGTCGAGCGATGTGCGAGACAGTGCGCGCGAAGTGTAGTTCGCCTTATCGCGCCAATGTGGCCCCAGCATTATTGACATCACGCTTTCCATTTCTATTGTGTAGCAAAGCCGAGTAATCCTATCCTACAATCCTATTAATATTATAAACGTGAAAGTTTGTGAGGATCGATGGATGTTTGTTACTCAATCACGAAAATACGGCAGAACGGATTTGACTGAAATTTGGCACACAGATAGTTTATCGGCGTTCTGATAAATTGAATTTTAGTGACGTCATAATGGCGGAATGACTGCTATTTCTTGAAAATTTGTAAATAAAGCGCCGTGTAGCGACCTTCCAAAAGTCATCACTCCTGCGCTTACAGTAATTTCAGGACTAATATAATAAACTAGCCTTTGCCCGTGGCTTCGCCCGCGTGGAGATTGGAAATAATCCCATGGGATAATTTAAATTCACTTCAATAATAATAATAATAATAATTTCACTTCCGGGATAGAAATTATATGTGCTAACCCAATTAATGGTCTACCCATGTACCAAATTTCATCCAAATTCGTTCAGTTGTTTTAGCGTTAAAGCGTAACAAACTCACTTTCGCATTTATAATATTAGGAAGACTACACGGATATGGATATAAAAAAATTACAGCGCTCGCGTGACGCACGATGCCTGATGTCAATACATGGATTATGCATGCAGTAAAGAATATATATTTTGAAGATAAACTTATGAAGTAGGAATGTATACAGCCTATTAAATGAACAGAAAAAAATTAATAAACAGTTCTGAAGTCTTGCATTACAACATTCTCATGGAAAGTACCTACCTAATCTTATTTAGTGAAGATGTCGAATGTGCAAGACAATAATAAAAACCCAGTTCTAATCAAAGCCGATGTTAAAGTCAGGTATTCACAATAATTTTAAATATATCCCTGAAATCCAGAATTTTGTCGCCAAATCGACGGCTTATATCGATTTTAATGAAGATGCCATTGAGCTGCAATGTATACGAGTATTATAGTATAAATAAATTCCCATGTTCTTTTCAGGTATGATGAGCACGATTTTTAATTTATTTAAAAAGAAACCTTGACTGGTTAGATTTTTTTCTGCTAAAAAACCTCGATCATTATAGTTTTTTAGCCATTATGTATGTAAATATTTAATTTATTTTCTTATGAGGAAAATAAGAAGGCAAGCTGTCTTTTGCAGGGTTTTCAAAGTGCGATATGATTTGATTACACTAAGTTGTTCAGCTGGAAGTTCAACCAAATAAAGTTTGACTGGTAGCTATTTTAAATAGCTCTCATCTTGGAATCTTCAAGCCACAATAATTTGTAACAACTAATCTGTATTATTTAAGTATTTGAAACTGTTGAAAGCGACTTTTGTAACTTTGTTATAGGTACTTGGCGTTGATATTATTTACCAGTCTGACCATTTTATTATTGACCGTAAGTGTACCTACCTTGACCTTCTATGGTGAAATAGAATCCATTATAATTCTTAATAATTTATTGTACTATTCACAATATTGTTTAATAAATTATTGCATGTTTAAAAAATAAATGATTAGCCTGTCAAACTTCTATTTTCTTTTATTTTGGAATGGTTTCCCAAGAAATTTCTTTTTTCCATAAGATTTTTCATCTTTATTGGCATCTACAGGCCGAGGCTTGACATGTAATATGGAGTGCAAAGTTACGGCTTCATTCTTGTTTTCAATTATTGTTTGCAGCTCATCCTGTAAAATAACTCTTGTCAATATGTAACTGAACCAAAATCAATCTTTTAGTAAGTAACTTGTATTATAGTATAAGCATACCTGAGTAAGTGTTATTAAATGATCCAGCGATACGCCTCTATCCATAATCCTTGCAATGTTCTTAGAGCTGACTCCGGGAAGCTTTTGCACAAAGTCATGAACTTGAGTGTTGTATCGCTCGTAATACATATCTTCGGCCGTATTATCGCTGCTAAGCGCAAGAGCCTCTTCAATGTTAGGATTTTTCCTGCCTTGCTGAAACACAATAAATGCAATTTTTTTTGGGTGACCACTGAAAATCAGCGCTGTGCTGTGGGTCCCCCATAGCACAGCATTGTGCTGAGTGGAAGCTTTTTTTCCGTTTACCTACTTATTCGAGTTAATATCTTTTTGTATGCACGGTTTCTGTGACAAATAAACCAATTTTTCTTACTTTATTTCTAAATAGAATTTAGTTTTTTTTGGGATGTAGGTATACAAGAAAAAGGAAAAAAAAAGATTTTTTTAGGCTAGTCTGACATTCAAGAACTCTGATAACTGTCGTTTGTAAAAGGCGATTCAGAGATTAATTATTATTTATAAAGATGAGTAGCAGTGTTTGCTTGAGTCTGGTAATCAACTGCTTACATCAATCGTTTTGCAAAAGATGCTGGCGTTCATCCCACATAATGTAGAAGACTGATTTGATGTCAGTCATTTTATAAACATAATAAAACTAACCTTTAGTTCATAAAACAACTCAGCAGTAGCGTAGGGACTAGGGGACCACACTAGTTTCAAACGAGGAAAGTGTATTGTCAGAAGCTGTAGCTTTTGTTGTATGTCTGCTCCAGATAAGTCTGTTGACACCACAAAGTGACCCTGAAGAAATAGGAAATACAGAAAATATCATCTAGTGGTATTTGATTGTATTACTTTAGTACTTATTGAGGAAAAAGAATTGGTACCTGCAGATTAAAAGGCTTGTTCTGATCGAATTCAATCAGTAGAATGGGCCGAGTATAGTTTCGACACATTTGAGTGCTTTGTGTATAGAGTCGGCCCGAGTTCAGGGATCCAATCAAATCTGAAATGGATTTCCTTTCAACACAGATGTCGGGAGTGAGAATATAGTCACCAATCTGAAAAACAAGAATGCACCATATATTCCCCGGCTCTTTGGTTTATCTCTAGCCGCTCGTTCGCATCACATTGTCAAAGATTGTTAGCAGATCAGAGGAGCAATTTCCGTATTTTAAGGCAAGCCCTAAACGATCAATTATATTACACAATATTACGAATTGCGCCATGTTTTAGACCGTTTAGGGTTATTATTGAAGATTTTGTTGCAACATATTTTAATTGTACAAATTGCTCAATACTTATCCGTGCAGGATAAGTATCTGACTAGAATTGAACGTTTTTAATTACGGGAATTGGCCTTCACATCATTGCCATTATTAATTTGGCAAATGTATTGCAGAAAGCACTTATTTTGGTAAGGTAAAGAATGGGTGGCCAACAACCAGGCGGACATCGACAGCACCAGAGGCATCACAGATGCGTTGCCTTATCCTAGATGTCTGTTGGTTGACGCTCGAACCCCAATGCGACGTTTAATAATGAATTTTAAACTGTGATTCTCACGGCTATTGTGACTGGTTCGATATTGATTCCTTTCTTGTGAAGTAACGCTGGCAGATCTGATCGAAACTCTCTCATATCTACGATAACGACAGGCTTCTCTTTTTGCTGATTTTGCCCACCTGTAAAACCAAATTAAATAAACTTGTAAGATATAATATATGACCGCTGTACACCCTCCCCTACCCCGTCTCACCGCGCACATACCTAATCCGCGGTACAGCGGTTTCGGTCAAACTATAGTAGAACCTTATACCTGCAGTAAAAGTGAGAAGTTGTAACTTAAAGAGCTTTAAAGAACAATGATCCATCATTTTCATGAAAATCTTATGGGGCCTAAGCCCAGCATTGGGTAAAGTAGAATTACGGGTAATGATAATGTTAAACAATACTCGTTTTTACCAGCTTTCCGAGAGTCTGTAGCGTTGTCTTCATGTTCTACATTCAGATTAAAATACTCTTCTGTTTTGCCATCCTGATATGATGGCACTACCATGACCTGGGGACATCAACAATAAAGAGCTCCATGAAAATACGGTAAGTATTTTAAGCGTGTGCAGCGTACACACACATATTTAAAGTTGAAAATAAATAAACTTCCATTAGCAAAAACTACATCAAAGCGGACAGATACACGTCTCAGATTAGAGGTATTTTTTATCTTCGATTGTATTTTAAAGAACTCAATATTCATATTTGTTTTTCAGCGCAACCAATATATATGCACCGGTCTTAATATGTAAATAGGGTAGAACTTACACTCTTTGTGTGAATCAACATTTCAAACGCTTGTTTCTCTCTCTTCAGTGAAGTAAGGTATGCTTGTTCTTCTACTGTTTTATCATGTATAACAAAATAAACTTTAGTTGTGGCCTCTTCACTTTTTTTGCGACATTCAAACAGTTCAATCTGTCTAACAGCCGCCACGTCGCAGTGATATAAAATCACATATTCCGGACGCAACGTTTCTAATGTTCGCTCCAGAGAAAAGTTACAACCGCTTTCTTTGAATGTTCGAATACAAATGACAGGTTTCTCGATTTCTAGTTGAGTGAAATCTAAATGATCCATCTGAAAACGGTAACATAATTATCTATCTTATATTATAGGTTCTGCCGTAGGCCTGTCGTTTTTTTTTTTTTTTTTTTTCATTTTTAGTTGAGGTTTGTCCGTAAAGGCTCGTACAGACCAGTGTGATATCGTGGGCGCGACGCGACACTAGTACCACAATAGAGGGAGGGAAAGGAGAGCTATTATTGTCTTCATGGCGTTACACCTTCTCTTTCTTAACACAATATCCTCCTTACTAATAAACGTTGTATAGCGTCTGTATAGTTACACATCGATTTCTCTCTTTCACTCGTCAGTAATTTGACTTTCGAAAGAAGAAGACAAAGCGTTGTGTAACTATACAGACGCTATACGTTTATTAGTAAGGAGGTATGAATATAATAATATATTTATACTAGTGCGGGTCACGAGCATAAATATATTATGAACAGCTCGGCAATAATATCTGATTGCACGATTCATCCATTAATATATGACGGCAAATACATGTGATAATTTGTGGAAGGCAAATACAAATGGCAGCACAAAATAATATGTGGCACACACATTTTTTTGAAGCCGATGCAGCATCCTATATTGTGTCGCTTGCCTCGCCAGATAATTTTGGTGTTCCTTCGAAGTTCGATGTCACATATTTGTGCTGCCACTTGTTTAAGCTTTTCACAGCACATTAAGTTACCACAAACCAATGATATTACATTAAACAGATATGTTTTGAGCGCGCAATCGTGAAGACTCGAAAACGTCCTAATTGGGACGTATTGACTTTAGTTTGCGACACGCATGGCGACGAGTAATACGCTTAGTTGAAGCAAACACTAGCTATCTCTTTTTTCTTGTTGTTTTTATCAAGCTAGATCTCTTTTCTATCATTTTTTACTTGTAGTGAAATGTAAAATGAATGAAAAGTGGGTATGAATACTGCCGCTGCTGCGCGGAACACTTTTTCGGTTGTTTTGTGAGTGTATATCATATCTGTTAATATAATATCATTGCCACAAACTGACAAATTTTCTTGTTCGATTTTGAACTTAATCACTAACACTTTAAAGTTTAAAATATTTTGGAGTAATTTGACAGTTTCGTGTAGCTTGGTGTGCTGGCCACTGTAAATTATTAGAATTTTTGTTAATTATATTATTCATGTGAACAATTACGTTACGAGCGGGAAGGGTCAACGGCAGCCTGAATGTTCATGCAATGAAGAGGATAAAAAAGTGACGCGGTTTGCGGACGACCCCTTGGTCAATCCAAGGGTTCGTCCGTAAACCGCGTCGAAAAATCCATTTTATTACCTGAGAAATCGGCTCGAACATACTTTCTTCGTGCGACACAGATTCTTTAGATTGTATAACCGATTGCGACAAAGTTAACAGGTAATTCGATTTCGTTTCATCTTCATTAATTTCATCGTTATTATCACCGTCTTTACCTTTTTCATTCTTTATATCCTCTTTTGGTTCAGGATTCTTTAGTTTAGTGTATTTAGATGAGACCGTATTTATAGTAAGGTCTCTTCTAAATGCCATATAAAATAGATATTTATAAGGGCCCATAGTAAGATAGTGATTTAATTGGGAACAGGTTCTATTATCTTGACAAAGGACTAATATCTTAGTATTGTTCAGGTTTGCACCTTCCTTTTTCTTTATTTCATCTGGTATTTCTTTCAATAGTAGGTCACTAAGGCATTTCCATTTTGGACATGGCTCTGGATCAAATTCTATAAAAATTAAAATAAACTAAGTTCATATCGAACATGCCCACTAATGAACCAAAAAATCTTCTTTTTAGTGTATTGGTGACAATGTTTACGGTAAACATAATTTTTTTGACGTGACAACGTCTAGTAAATCGATGAACGCCGACTGCATGCACGAAAATGTCCCGTTACGATCATTGTCCCGTTACGCTCATTGTACGCTTGTGCCGCATCATTTTGTTGTTATGACGTTGTCACGTTAAACTATCGTCCGTAATCCAACTTTACAGACAACCGATTTTTGACGTGACAACGTCTAATAAATCGATGAACGCCGGCTGAATGCACGAAAATGTCCCGTTACGCTCATTGTACGCTTGCGCCGCATCAATGTTTTGTTATGACGTTGTCACGTTAAACTATCGTCCGTAATCCAACTTTACAGACAACCGATTTTTGACGTGACAACGTCTAATAAATCGATGAACGCCGGCTGCATGCACGAGAATGTCCCGTTACGCTCATTGTACGCTTGCGCCGCATCAATGTTTTGTTATGACGTTGTCACGTTAAACTATCGTCCGTAAACCAACTTTACAGACAACCGATTTTTGACGTGACAACGTCTAATAAATCGATGAACGCCGGCTGAATGCACGAAAATGTCCCGTTACGCTCATTGTACGCTTGCGCCGCATCAATGTTTTGTTATGACGTTGTCACGTTAAACTATCGTCCGTAATCCAACTTTACAGACAACCGATTTTTGACGTGTCAACGTCTAATAAATCGATGAACGCCGGCTGCATGCACGAGAATGTCCCGTTACGCTCATTGTACGCTTGCGCCGCATCAATGTTTTGTTATGACGTTGTCACGTTAAACTATCGTCCGTAAACCAACTTTACAGACAACCAATTTTGACGTGACAATGTCTAATATATCGATGAACGCCGGCTGCATGCACGAAAAAGGATGACTCATTGTCCCGTTACGCTCATTATCCCGTTACGCTCATTGTACGCTTGCGCCGTATCAATTTGTTGTTTATTTATTTAATTTATTTATGTACACACAAAATACTTGACAGGACAATATATTAACATAAAAGACGTTGACGTTGTCATGTTAAACTATCGCCCGTAAACCAATTTTACAGACAACCAATTTTTTTTAACATCTAAGCAATATTTATTACCTTGTTTAGGATTAAATACTCTCCCTCTGGCTAGTCGGAATAACTGCTCAGCTGACTCCAAGAGAATCCAACCAGAATTAAGCTTAGCATATTCCGGTGTACTGTATTTACTTACTAAAGTATGGAATGAAACAGCATCGTCATGGAGTAAGTTACTGAAAAGGTAACATATTTTGATAAAATATTGGAATAGAAACTTAAGAGGCTCCGTGTCGACCAACAACCAGACTCTAATCTGGCCATTGGTCGACGCAGAGCCTACTACCATAGAAACATACACCTTATTTCAATGTTATAAGTGCAAACGTGCAAAGTTGTAATTATTACAACAAAACTAACGCCACGCCCGTGGGCGTACTCGTTTGCACTTTAACGTTATGATGGTATGGTTATGGTTTATTATTAAATGAACAATCCATACTAATATTATAAATGTAAAAGTAACTCACGCTGTCTGTCTGTATGTTACGTTTTCACGCCTAAACCCCTGAATCTATCGTCTTGAAATTTGGCAGAGATATGGAGAAGGACATAGGCTACTTTTTTACGCGATAACCGACATCCACGCGGACTGAGCCGCGGGCAAAACCTAGTAAAAAATAAAATAAAAAATCTGTAGGTATTTTACCCTGAACTAACTTCTTCAGAAACAAGAAGAAACTAGATCCCTCTAGATCTAAGACTAGATAGGTCACGAAAACAGTCATAAAAAGATGTCTTGTGCTGCAAAACACACAAATACTTTTTTTTTCTTTTTTTTTTTTTTTATCTAGGGCATCTCAGAGTGTAACCACTAAGGTTCCGACTCTTTAACCGGACTTTCCTGTGGTTGCCTTAAGCTCCTATCGAAACTTAATGCCTCCAGCCAGGGCGTAAAAAACTACAAACTAAACGACTGCTGCTCGCTAAAACCCCCTGTGGGGTACGAACCTCGGCTTAGGGCAGCTGAGTCGGAGGGAGGGTGGCAAGGGACCGACGGTGGCTGGATAAAATCAGTGTTTTGATTATTATCCTGGGGAGTTTGGATTACATGCTGCTCAGCTAAAACGCGTGCTGGCGCTTCACTTACAGTCAAGGGTCGGGGAGGACTATTCGTTAGTCGGGGATTTCGCGCGGGGCCTCGGCGGCGAGGTCGGAATGACGATCGTGTATTGTGTGCTCTTATCTTGCGAACTGTACGAGTTTCCCTACGACTCTCCTGGAGGAGAGTAGTGGGGTCGTCTGGGTCGGTCAGTGCATGCCTTGGACGGCGGGTCGAACTAATTCTAGAGGGGACATAACTTGCGGCCTTCACAACTAGAGCGTTGCGATGAGTGGCTGCTGAATCGAAGAAGCGCTTTGAAGCGCGCTTCATGAATTGGGCTATCGTGGGGATTTTGAGTTCTACGTGGAGGTTAGTGTTACGAACGAACCAGGGGGCTCCCGTGATTTTACGTAAGCACAAATACTACACTTCTTCTCTCTTTTATAGTTAAATCTCTTACACTGTCATACTCCTCAGTACTTTCAGGTCTTGGATATATTCCTTTGTTCTTGTACTCAACTGATGCCAAACACAGTCCAGCTGTGATTGTAGAATTTTGTGAAACTTTTTTGTAATACAATTTTCTGTTGTTATTTCCTGAAGTAAATAAATAATTAATTTAATGGTTGCAGAATATTTGATTGCTTGTGCTACAACTTAAAAGTTATAACCACAAGATTGCTGATGCAAATTCGGTAAATAAAAAAATAAAAATATTGAAGACCTGCTCTTTCACAACTTTGGCACAGTTGGCGCAGTGGTTAAGCGATTGACTGCTGCTCTGCGTGTCGCGGGTTCGATTCTCGCACGGAACAAATATTTGTATGACCTACAAGTAGTTGTTCCGGGTCTGGCTGTTTGTGTATGTGACTTTTACCACCTTTTACTACCCACAATACAGGAGAAATTTCTAGTGTGGGGCAACATTAAAAAAAAAAAAAAACATGTGTAGGATTTTGTGTTACCTGCATATCCAGTGTCCTGTTGATGCTCTTGAGTTGTTTCACTGTGTAGTTTATAATGTCCAGCAAGCAGGTCTGAATATAGCTCATGTTGGTAGTCAGCGGAACATGCAACTCCACCACTTGTGCCTGTCTACTCTTGAGACTCTTGATAATCGAACCATGGAACCTATGTAAGTGAATACGAGATTATTACCGTCTTATTACAAAAGGAGTTCTAACTTTAGTCCAAGCCCAAACCTTGTTATTGAATTTTCAACTTTCTTCCGATTCGGTTCTAAAATCAGTTTTTGTGTTAATTCATTTACGTTCGACGGAATAAAGTTCAAAATACGATATCTTTATTTATTATTTTTCGAGTTATCTATCCCTTATGGTGTACATGCCATGTTTTGTCTCTGCATCACCCTAAGGTTGACTGGTAGAAAAAGCCTTTGTACAGTATTTTTTTACTCGTGCAAAGTTTTAATAAATAAACAAATATCTGGCACGCTCAATAGTCGCCACCCGGTGGCAACTGGATTTTTTTTTCCCAATTGCCACCTGGTAGCAATCCATGTGGGGGCGACTGGGACTATTCGGACTGTTTGGGCATGGTTAATATAAGGCAAATTAATAAATAATAATATAAATTTGATTGTTTGAGTCCGCTTTGGTTTTGCTTAGCCTAGAGTCCTCTAAGCACACTGCTGGAGGATTTAGGTCTTGGCTATTGGTTGAGAAGAGGTGGCCAGGTGATATCTCACCTCCTTCACATGGATGACTTAACACTCTTAGCCCCCAACCATTTGCGGCTGGATGGAGCTACTGAAGGTAACAGAAACGTTCAGTATCGCCATCAGGATATAAATTTAGTATGAACAAATGTGCAGTCATGCATGTAAAGCGAGGAGGATTATGGAGTCCGTGGAAACCAAACTCTAGGATTCCAAACACCCTAGATCCTTCTCCTCAACCAAGAAGAAACATTAACCATCAATTCTGCCATCTTTAAACAATCGTTGACGGAGCGTTTCTTTGGCCGCCTGAATAAAGTGTTAAATAGTGTTATGTTAAGTCATGTGGTCAATTTCGATGCATTCTTTCGGCATACTGAAATGGACTCAGACGGAACTTGACGCTTTGAATAGGAAGTCCGGACATCGCCATCGACGTCGCACAGTCGCATCCACTCCCCGTAGGCCGCCGCGACAAACTGTATCGGCTAGAAAGAGACATAACACAATGTTGCCCGCTCGCTATCGATTATAGAATCCGAGAAATGGACTGTTACAACTCTCCTCGGTCTCCCTACTCCTAGACACGGTAGTCATAGTGAGGGGGTTCTTGTATCTAGAGCCCTGACCACCGGCAGCTTGGACCCTGTTCCTGATGCCGATGGGCTACTATTTTTTGTTTTTATAAATGTAAATGAACTAAACGATAAAATAACAGTAAAAAACTATCACCCAACTACGACAAAAAGCCATCTAAAAAGGTAGGTAACATTTTACAAAGTTTATAATATAAAAATAAGAAATATACAAAGGTAAACAAGACATCAGACAAATAAATTAAAATCAGCCAAGTGCGTGTCGAATCACGCACAATTAAGGGTTCCGTAGTTGGGACAAATTTATCCCAAGAAAAAACATCTCTGATCCGTAATTATGCAAAAGCCCTATAATTTTCCAGTAAGATTGAGAAATGTATTCACCATTGTCTAATTGAGTCTCTGAGCTAAGCCGTGGACAGACAGACACCGAAATGGCGAAACTATGTACCTATAAGGGTTTCTTGTTGACTACGGAACCTTAAAAATCCGGAGTCACACGTTATATTATTTTAAGGTATAAATCAAATAGCTATGAGTTTGTTTGAACGCGCTCTGGAACTACCAGTCGGGTTAAAAAAGTTCTTGAGGAGGGCTATATTTATCATCAAGCTACGACCCTTAGGAACCGAGCAAAAAGAAAAAAAAGTTAGAAAGAACGCTAAGCGAAAACGAAGCAATAGCGCGCGCAGGCGATGCGATGCGGTTGATCGGGTGCCGAAATTTCACGCCGAAGAAGTAACGGAGAGAGGCTTGTTAGCATACACCGTGGCATTTTAGTCGTCTTACAAAGACAGCCCACTTCATGTATCCAATGACTACTAATAATTCATGTAAAAAAAAATTTTTTTTTGATCATTTGTGTTTTTGTTTTTTTTTTTATTAATGTTCAACAAAAAAAAATTTTTTACATGAATGATTAGTTGTCTTTGGATACATGAAGTGGGCTGTCTTTGTAAGACGACTAAAATGCCACGGTGTATAATATAATCAATACATTTTCAGAAAGTACTCCTTAAGACCTTTCATTAGATACCAAACACGATATATTAATCTGAAATCATTTTTTATCTTTAGGTACCCATGGACCTATAAAAATAGGTACATAATACTTTACATCAGCTATAAGCCGCCATCTTGGATTTTATGTGACGTCATAAACACGTGGAAGAACATAAACATCGCTTCCAACTATACCTTGTTTGTCAAATTACGACGAGTAGTTTAGGAGCTGTTATGAATGAACAGATGAACATACATACATAGCCTGTTAAAATATAATCCTCCTTTGGCTGTGCCGTATACAGGTAATACATTACTGTAGTAGACTGCAACGCGTTTCACAGGAATTCACGAAAAAGCCGACAGTTGACTGGAGGATCCACTAATAAAATAGTTACTAAATAGTTACTATAAAAAGGTTATGCGCTCCATCCTCAAGAATTAAAATTGTTGGCGACGCCGTCCGCGAAGGCTCAACGTAGTGAGATTAGTGAACATGGACATTCAGTGCTAAAGTGCTAAAGAGACGCTTAATCAGTGTAAATAAGTGTTATAAAGTGAAAGACTCTTATAAGAGACATATTCGAGTGTGAATGAGTGTTTTAAAGTGTTAAGACTCTCAAATAGAGCTATATTTTAGAATAACTAGAACTTAGAATCATGTAAGTATAGTGAATATGAACGATGTTTTTATGTGTCTCTAATTTAATTTGTATAAGACCTATAAGAGTCTAATTAGTGTTATTTTATAGGAAATATGATCCCATTGCTTGTAGTTAGTCTAGTTAGATTCTAATTAGTATTTTGTCATATGTTTTTTGTGAATTTATCATAGCGAGGTGCCTGAATTCAAGGGAAAGTTAAATAAGAAAGTAGAACGGTCCTCGTTACGGTAAAGTTTCGATGCACTAAAGCTTAGTGTCGCTTTTTGTTTGCTTGGCTCTGATTGGTCAATAATAAATTACGTAATATAGGCGTGTCCAGTAGAGGGCGCTAGTTGTATGATTGTTCATTAGCCAAAATTGTATAAATAAGGCGCCATTGTGAGACTGTAGTCAGTCGGCGGCCGTCACTTGAAGAAGCAAGAATAAAGAAGAAGTACCTCGACCACTGGTTTCATTCGAAGAGTCCCCTACAATTCATGGTCCTTCGAGAGCCGGATTCAAGACTGAAGCCAGAAGAAATGCAGTCCCGCCGCTGTTGAAGAATAGAAGAATCGTGCTATCGTCTGGTCAGCCTTACGTGTGGTCGTGCTTATTTCTTATACAGAGTCAAAAACGTGTGTTTCTTAGCAGTTTCGTCAAAATCGTACGTCATAAAACGTTAAACGACCACACTAAGCAACGACTGGCCACGAACAACGACAAGAGAAGCTGATCTAGAAGAATCATTGCTGCGTCCATCATTTCATCGGAACCCCGCGTCGAATCCACGCTCAAGCACGACTTTGGATTAGGGCACGTAATCTTCAAGGCAAGCGGGCCCGCCGCTACTTGCGCTACGGAAGAAAAGTACCTTAGGTGCGTCGCGACTTGGAAGCAGGAAGATTTCCTATTGAAGATTCGTCGGGATTTGCTGGGAAGATTGAATTAGAAGTCACTCGTCCCGAAGCTAGAAATGATGACGCGAAGCCGAAAAGGAGATAGCACGAGGTCAAATACTGAAGAAGAAACCAGCGGCGGCGAAACATCGTCGGGTGCCACGTCTGAGACAGTGACCGACGGCACCGCGGCGACTGAAGACACGACCGTGGTCGAAGACGCCGACGCCACCATGGTGGAAAAATGCAAGAAGAAGCAGCCCAAGTCAGTTTCTAAGAAGAATTCCAGCAAGAAGAAGGAATTAGAAGCTCGTTTGGAACTCGAAAAGTTGCAGCTAGAAGAAATACGAATCAAGACTAAGCTCGCTAGTACCAAGCTGGAACTGGCGCGCGCAGAAGATGACACGGACCTTAGTGACCAAGAACAAGAAGACGTCGAAGCCGAAGCCGCCGCAGCCAAAGCAACTGCGGCATGGGTGTCGACGACGAAGAGTGCGGAGCGCAACGAGGGGGAGCCGCCAAGTGGGTTGCCCGCCCCAGAGACCGCGACCGCCGCACAGAGTCACACCAACCAGCTGGCAGAAGCGATTCTTCAAGCAGTCAAGGCCACGTCGGAGAACAAGACGTCATCAATCATGCAGCGCGCGCCGAAGTATGTCAGCGAGCTACACCAGTTCGAGGGCGACGCCAGCGATTGGATGGCGTTCAAAGCGACTTACGAAGATACCTGCACGCTCTTCTCGGACATAGAAAACATGGGAAGATTGAGAAGAGCCGTCAAGGGCAAAGCGAAAGAAGCAGTGAAATCGTTATTATTCACTCAAATCGACCCGCAAGAAGTGATGACTGCATTGGAGCGCCGTTTCGGACGACCAACTTATCTCATTAGAAGCGAGATAGAGAACATAGAGAAGATCCCTCCCATGTCAGAAGATGCAAGAGAGTTGGTGCGCTACGCCGGGGCAGTGTCCAACACCGTTAGCGTCGTGAAGCAAATGAAGAAACAGAGTTACCTGCACTCAAGCGATATTTCAAGCAGAATCATCGAGAAGATGTGTACGTTGGTGCGCTTCAAGTGGTACGAGTATAGAGCGAAGAAAGAAGAAGAAGATGAACCCATACTACTGAGCCTCATGCATTTCTTCAACAACATGGTGGATCAATTCGAGATGCACGAGTTTACGGGATCAAGAGTGAAGAAAGAAGGCATGAAATTCAGAACGCGTCCTGGGGGATCTCGCGGCGTGCATACTACTCGAGCTGCCAAGAAGCAAGGAGGCTACACATCAGAAGATGACTCTGAAGACGAACACGAACGCAAGACGAAGTCGGCTACAGTATGTTCCTGCAAAGAAGACTGCAAGAAGGAACGCGAGAAGAGTACCTGCCCACAATGCAACGGCGAACACACTCTTCCGAAGTGCAAGAAGTTCAGCGAAGCGTCCATCAAAGAGAAGTGGGAGCAAGCTAAGAAGTCTGGACTGTGCTACAAGTGCCTGGAAGGAAGGCATCGAAGATTCAACTGCAAAGCGAAACCATGCGGCAAATGCAAGAAGGGTCATCATCCGCTGCTGCACTACGAAGAGACAACGAAGCAGCCGACTCAAGAAACAACGGCCCAGACGATAGCCTCCACGGTCAACGCGGCGCGGACAGTATCAAAAGCGTACCTGAAGATTGTTCCTGTGGAATTAATGGGACCAGAAGGAAACGCCTGCGTCTACGCCCTCATGGATGAAGGCTCTACGGTCACATTGATTGAAGACTTCGTCGTAGAGAAGATCGGGGCACAAGGGCCAGAAGAGGTGCTGCGAATAGAAGGCGTAGGCGGCCACCGCATGGACCAGAAATCTAAGAAGATTGACATCAAGATTCGCGGTATGTTCAGCCGTAACATCGAGAAGTTGTCCGGGTACACTGTGAAGAATCTGCACTTGACGCCTCAAGAAGTCAACGAAAAGGACCTGGAAGGATGCGAGCATCTAGAAGAAATGCAAGACCAACTGAAGTACCCCAATGCCAAGCCGTCGGTGCTCATAGGTCAAGACAACTGGAATCTCATCGTCTCGCAAGAGGTCAAGCATGGTCATCGCAGCAAGCCAGTCGCCTCAAGAACGCAGCTGGGATGGGTACTACATGGAGTACGGTCAAGCAGCAGCACTCCAGTCAGAGTCGTGAATCATCTCGTCACACAACCCAGCGCCAAGGACGATCACTTAGAGAAGCTAATAAGAGATCATTTCGACGTCGAGGCGCTAGGAATCGCCGCCAAGAAGCCGTCTAATGACATCGATCAACGCGCGCTACAAGTCCTGGACGCCACTACGAAAAGGCTGACCGACGGGAGATTCAGCACGGGCCTCATCTGGAAGACAGAAGACGAGCAACTACCTGAAAGCAAGACGACAGCTGCGCGACGCTTGAAAGGAATACAGAAGAGATTCTTAAAGGATGAAGAATTTCAGAAGAAATATGAAGAACAGATCAACAACTTGATCGTCAGCGAGTATGCAGAGGAGGCCAAGGAAGAAGCTACCTCCCCGAGGACTTGGTACTTGCCACACTTCGCGGTCGTCCACCCACAGAAGAAGAAGATGAGATTGGTCTTCGACGCCGCGGCTAAGTCGAATGGAAGATCACTCAACGACGCGCTACTAGCCGGACCCGACCTACTGCAATCATTGTTTGGAGTATTGCTACGGTTTCGTCAAAGTGCAGTAGCTGTGGTGGCGGACATCAAAGAAATGTTCCTGCGCGTGAAGATTAACGAGGAAGACAGAGACAGTCTTCGATTCCTGTGGCAAGACAAGGAATACAGGATGACGTCATTGATATTCGGGGCCGCGTCATCTCCATGTACGGCGATATACGTCAAGAACAAGAACGCCAGCGAGTTCGAGAATCAGTTTCCAGAGGCGGCAAGGGCGATCACACGCAACCATTACATGGACGACTACTTGGCAAGCTATCCAGACGTGGCGACAGCAAGAAGAGTCGCCAATGAAGTCGACGCTGTACACAAGAAAGGAGGGTTCTTCCTACGAGGCTGGGCGAGCAATCATCCAGAGGTGCTAGAAGAACTTCACTCCGGGGATAGCGCGGGTACAGTTCGACTGGGTGAGCAAAAGGACCAGGTGGAGAGGACCCTTGGGCTGAATTGGAACGTGAAAGAAGATAGTCTGCACTTCACGCTGACGTTAAGAAACACTCCAGAAGAAGCCATCGACGGCAGGCGCGCACCTACGAAGAGGGAAGCAACGAGCGCAGTCATGACAGTGTTCGACCCGCTCGGCTTGGCTGCTCCCATCACGATCCAAGGCAAGATCATGCTGCAAAATCTTTGGAGAAGCGGCGTGGAATGGGACGAGAAAGTGCCACCTGCAAGAGAAGAAGAATGGTCCAAATGGCTACAAGACCTCAAGAAATTGGTGGGCCTGAGTATCCCGCGCTGTCTAGCAAGAGTCGTCGACGAGGGGGAGCTCCACACATTCTGCGACGCCAGCGAGAAGGCCTACGCGTGCGCGGTGTATTGGCGCACACAGCGCGTCGACGGACGAGTGGAAGTGAAGCTCCTGGCGGCGAAAGCAAGAGTGACGCCACTGAAGCCCACATCGATCCCTAGGTTGGAGCTGCAAGCCTGTCTCCTGGGTAGTCGACTCGCCACGAACGTACAGCAAGAGTTGGACCTACGCGTCACAGGAAGACACTTCTGGTCAGATTCGAAGACGGCGCTAGCATGGATCAAGTCGGACCCCAGAAGGTACAAGCCATTCGTCGCGCATCGACTCGCCGAGATCGAAGAATTAACCAGACACAGAGAATGGCGATGGGTACCTACGAAGCATAACGTTGCGGACGACGCTACACGAGACGCGCCCAAAGACTTCGGGAAAGAACATCGATGGTTCACGGGGCCGTCATTCCTTTACGCAGGTCAAGAAGAATGGCCACAAGAAGATAAGGAACCCGTCAAGGACACCGGAGAAGAGAAGCCGAACGCCGTCACGTTGAGCGCGAGAAAAGTCGTGCCTACCATCGTTCCAGAGCCAGGAAGATTCTCGCGGTGGACAAGATTGTTGCACGCGACGGCAAGATTCCTACAGGTTGTGGACGCTTTCAAAAGAAGCATTGCCCACAAAACACTCAGCACCAGAAGAATCACCAAGAAAGAACGTGATCCAGCCTGGAAGAAGCCACAGAAAAAGGACAAGAAGCCGTTCGTCATGAAGAAAAGGAGCGAAGAATTGAACCTTCGTCAGAAGTCGGCACTGTACGTCGAGAAGGCCGAACGACTTCTTATTCAACGCGTCCAAGAAGATAGCTACCCAGAAGAGTTAGCCGCCCTAAGAAGACAGAGCGACCACGCTCACAAGCTCAAGAACTTCGCTGTCAAGATTGAAGATGGCTTGATAAGGTTATCGACCCGCATAGGCGCGGCTAAGTACCTAACGGCCGCCTACAAGAACCCTATCGTGTTGGACGGACGTCACAGAATCACTCAACTACTAGTGAAGCATGTGCACGAGCGCTTGAACCACGGAAATCATCAGACAGTTATGAACGAGCTGCGGCAAAGATACTGGATTCCTGGGTTGAGAAACATTGTCAAGGCGACAGCAAGAGACTGCGGGTGGTGCAAGCTGAAGAAGAAGGCACCGGAACTGGCACCCCAGGGGGACCTACCACAAGAAAGGCTGTCAAGGACGAGCCCTCCCTTCACATGTGTGGGCGTGGACTACTTCGGTCCACTACTGGTCACCGTGGGACGACGCGTCGAGAAGAGATGGGGCGCTCTGTTTACGTGCATGACGACGCGCGCAGTTCACCTAGAGTTGGCCGCATCACTGACGACCGACTCCATGATAATGGCCTTGAGACGAATGATCGCCAGAAGAGGCACTCCCAAAGTCATCATGAGCGACAACGGCACCAACTTCATAGGTGCAAGTCGCGAACTTCAAGAGGCCTTTCAAGCGGCTACCAACAAGATCGGCATAGTATGGAGGTTCATCCCCCCGGGAGCCCCAAACATGGGCGGCTCATGGGAACGGCTGGTGCGCACCGTCAAGACCGCACTGGCAGCGACGCTCCACGAAAGAAGACCGAGGGAAGAGGTTCTGCACACCCTGCTGCTTGAGGCCGAACATGTGGTCAACTCACGGCCACTATTCGCCGTGAACACAGACCCCAATGAAGAAGAAGCACTGACTCCCAACCACTTCCTTATTGGGAGGTCCAGCGGAGCCCATTTGTTCGGCTCATTCGACGACTCCGAGCTCATCGGTTCTCCATCTTGGAGGACATCCCAGCGCCTGGCCGACCACTTCTGGGCCAGATGGGTGCGAGAGTACCTACCCACACTCTCACCCCGGTACTTCCAGGGTCCCCATTACCGGGATCCCACCGTCGGCGACCTTGTCCTGCTGGTGGACCACACCCTGCCACGTTGCTCGTGGCCACGCGGCGAGATCAGCGCGACCTACCCCGGGCCAGATGGAAGAACCCGGATCGTCGACGTCCGCACCTCGGCGGGCGTACTGCGGCGGCCAGCATCCCGGCTGGTCGAGATCGTGCCAGCGACGTCGCCCCTGCGAGCTGAGGTGCAAGACACCGAGGGGGAGACTGTTGGCGACGCCGTCCGCGAAGGCTCAACGTAGTGAGATTAGTGAACATGGACATTCAGTGCTAAAGTGCTAAAGAGACGCTTAATCAGTGTAAATAAGTGTTATAAAGTGAAAGACTCTTATAAGAGACATATTCGAGTGTGAATGAGTGTTTTAAAGTGTTAAGACTCTCAAATAGAGCTATATTTTAGAATAACTAGAACTTAGAATCATGTAAGTATAGTGAATATGAACGATGTTTTTATGTGTCTCTAATTTAATTTGTATAAGACCTATAAGAGTCTAATTAGTGTTATTTTATAGGAAATATGATCCCATTGCTTGTAGTTAGTCTAGTTAGATTCTAATTAGTATTTTGTCATATGTTTTTGTGAATTTATCATAGCGAGGTGCCTGAATTCAAGGGAAAGTTAAATAAGAAAGTAGAACGGTCCTCGTTACGGTAAAGTTTCGATGCACTAAAGCTTAGTGTCGCTTTTTGTTTGCTTGGCTCTGATTGGTCAATAATAAATTACGTAATATAGGCGTGTCCAGTAGAGGGCGCTAGTTGTATGATTGTTCATTAGCCAAAATTGTATAAATAAGGCGCCATTGTGAGACTGTAGTCAGTCGGCGGCCGTCACTTGAAGAAGCAAGAATAAAGAAGAAGTACCTCGACCACTGGTTTCATTCGAAGAGTCCCCTACAAAAATGTTAAGTAATAGTCCACATTATATGGCAATAAAAATATATAATAAGTTGCCCAACATGTTTAAAACTGAAAAATCTGTAACAATATTCCAAAAAAGGCTAAAACTTTATCTAATCCAAAAATGTTTCTACTCAGTAAAAGAATATTTAGAGTCAAGCTTAAAATAACGATTTTCTCTCATGTATAAAAGTGGCGATCTGTCCTATAAAAACAATAAGATTTAGTCTATTCTATTTAACTCCATAAAATTATAGGTAATAATAATTTGTACTACCTGAAAAGGATGAAATTCATTATTATTAACATTTAATTTTGACATAACTATAATTTCTCAATTTAATTGTATATACTAACATGAAAGAAAATAATTAAGTAATAACAATGTTTAATGCATGTTAATTTGGGATGATAAGGGCAGACGAAAGATAATTGCAATGCTTGTAAAAGGCTGCTAAGTCATAAGTACTTACTAACATAACATAACACCAACATTGTACACTTAGTTCGCAATAAACGTTTTGACTTTGACTATTAGTTAATATATTATGGATAGTTAATAAAATGAATTTAAAAACTTACCTTGGCCATAAAAATAATTCCGTAACAAATAATGCCCTCATAACTTTCTCCACTTGGTTGTAACCAAATGTAAATGATATAGGAGAATTTGAGAATGCCTTCACAAAACCAGTCTGCAAGAAATATAATATTTTATCGTTAAATGCAATATAGAAAATAATTCATCAAATGATTAAGTACCTTATTACTCTGCCTATAAAGTCTCAATGCGAATGCTTCCTGACATGACTCCAAAACCGTATGTGCTCTCAAAACAATAATACCAGTTATATGTGATATGGGGACTCGGTTTTTAAGCAAGTCCACTACTAATATGCGAGTTGAAACAAAGTGTATTCCACCCTCTAAATATGCTTTTTCTCTGAAATAACAATAAATTTGTTGCTTTAAAAAGTTTATTTGGCAAACATAATTTTCTTAACAAAACAATTTCAAAAAATAAAATGAGTCGATAAATTTTCGAGATTTTGCGACCCTAGCGCACGGCAAGATTTCCTCAATTAAATTGCCAGTACAACTCTTTGGCATTAATTTGTGATCCTCTGTGAAACTGCATTTTATCTCTGTTATTTTACCCTGGACAAAGTCCCCTCCCTCCATATTAAACACCAGTTCCTGGCTACAACATCATCTGCACAATTGCCAAAATAATTTAAAAGAGTTATATGAACATGTTAGATGTAATAATAAATTTATTTCAGAAAAACACATAAATAAGGTTCAGAAAATCAACTTATCAAGTTAAAAATAAAAATGAACATTACAGAAAAAAGTGTATTGTTGGTGCCTGTACTAATGAAAAAAAAAATTGTATCACAGACACCAGTGCCTTCCAAACTAGGTTAAGTACATAAAATTAAAGATAAATTTAACAAAAATGATGTAGTTCGGAAATATTTTAATTAAATAATGCTATTACCTCTCTGACCCAACATTAGGTAAAGCTGATAGGCCAAATTTCTCAGTAAAATATTTTTCTTCATGATCACCGCTGTTCAAAACAAACACCAAATGCGCAGGGTCTTTATATATCCACAACATATTTGATATAATGTTGTTGTAATTGATTCCTCTGGAAATAAATTCTATTAAAAATACTATTCAGGTAGGTACATAATACTTGGAGAGTTCTTTTAAATATCAAACACCAAAGAAGTTTGGTGTTTGATATTTAAAAGAACTCTGTCTAAATAACATGATAGGTGTGTAACTAGGCACCTAACGCAGTAATTTTGGTTTACATGGATGGTACTTCACAAATATTACTACAGATTATTGTTATTTGAAAAGTGGTATTGTATAGTTGTTTAATAAATTAAAAAATACGAGAATCATTCTAAATTGGTGGTTGATGAGTGTAATAGTTGTATTGTGGAGTAAAGCTTGGTATGCGTAACCCCAGCAAAATATTGTGCCTTAGAGAAAATTGAGTTTTACAGGTAATTAGTTCATAGTTAGTTGCAATTTGTTCAAGTATAGCAAAATTTGTTCAAGTTGTATTTTCGAAGTTATTCGAGAAAAACTGATTTTGCTTGAGTAACGTTACCCCAGCAAAATGTTTTTCAAAAAAGGCATTTAGCCTGAAACCAAGTACATGAAAAGATAGCTTTTGATGAGTTGTAAATGTATACCAATAGCAAAATTTGTTCATCTTATAGTTTTTGAGATATTCAAGATTTTGTACTTGGTTCCAGGCTAAATGCCTTTTTTGAAAAACATTTTGCTGGGGTAACATTACTCCAGCAAAATCAGTTTTTCTCGAATAACTTCGAAAATACTACTTGAACAAATTTTGCTATACTTGAACAAATTGCAACTAACTATGAACTAATTATCTGTAATAGGTACTCAATTTTCTCTAAGGCGCAATATTTTGCTGGGGTTACGCATACTAAAGCTTGAGGTATAAAAGAGCATTAATCTCATTCTTAGCTAAAAGAATAAAATATACAACTAATTTAAAAAAATATATTAGTCAGTCTGGACGTATAAAAACTTGCTTCATCTTTTTATTATCTACATATTTTTATTTTATTCTACAAATAGGTACATGCAGTTTTTAAACGACCACCACCACCACCACTTTTTTAAAAGCATGCTGAAGCATGCTAAGTGCTGTATGTTTTCATCAGTTTTTGTAGCTTTTAGCTACTTTACATATTTGTTTGGTCAGTGTGAAGCTAAAGTTGTTCTGCAAGTACATACTTTGCCATAATAACAAGTGCATCTTTTTCAAAAGAATCAATAAATATGTGTTTTTCAAATGATAATAAAGAATATTTCATTTCGATATCTTCTTGGGCTTCTTCAGCATCGACAATGCCTATATTTGATTCCATTCTAGTAAGTACAGCTAGCCGCACACCACACTATACCAATACAACCAAACTAATACTGATTTACTGAAGTCCAAATTATATAAAATAATTATTGCAAATTATCGTAACAAAAATAACTCATCATGCAATCGTTTCACGTTTGGTACAATTCACAAAACGAATTAGTCTGTGTAGTGTGTTTGTATTCACAGGAGATGTCCAGATGAACTACTAAATTACAAATTCAATTCGAAACGCCGTATTTTTCTGTTTTGACAGTAGGTAGATGTCAAATTGTCAACGTCAAATGTTTTGCCAAAATGTTAGGTCGGGACACAGAGTACATTTTTTCATAGACATAGAAAACTCTGTCTACGCATTTTTTTGATACGACTTAACTAAAAAATGCGTAGACATAGAAAACTTTTTAGATAGGTCGGGACGGTACGCGATTCATCGCTATCGATGATTTCAATAAAATCAGAAGCCGCTCAGTAGGCCAATCAAATTAGTTTTTTTCAAAGAATTAATTTCCAGCAAGCTGGAAATCGTTTTAATACCTTCATTTGGTCCTAAATGTGTGTAATCCGAGTTTTCGCAATGCATACATTTCTGGAGGCAAGTATCTGCGAAATTTTCGCTCTTTTTTATTTTTTTTGCTTGTAACTCGAAAATGGTACGGCCGACGGAAAAAGTAATTCCATTCTCTTCTCTCATACAGAAGGTTATATTCTGCGTCAAATGAGCATCTAAAACTTCAAAATCGGGTCAGTGCCACTGCCGAAATCAAAAGTTAGAAACCAGGAAAATTTCAAATAATTGCAAACTTATTATCAACACTGTGCGCTTGATAAACTGCAAGACGCCGACGCAGAGTGCTCCAACGACCAGCTGGTATTTTAGCAATAAAAGAGGCTAATTTGAGATATATTCTTGTAATCACATCACACAGAGAGCGGGAAGAAAAAATAACTTTTTTACCGAGCAGCAGTGTTACCACAGATAACTTATTACTAAAAAACAGTATTATTCTGTACGAGTGTCCTTATTCTATTTCACACCCTCTTCTAATTTTTCAAAAATTACACAGTTTACTAACACGCAGACAATTTTACAATTACCCAAAAATTTGCTCTTTATTTAACATAAACTTATTTTTATTTAACGGTTTTGTTAACATGTCAGCTTTTTGTAAATTTGAAGGACAATACTCAATAACAAAACATCCATTACTGTATAACTCGTGAATATAATGGAATCTGACGTCTATGTGCTTTGATCGTTTATTAAATATGCCATTCTTTATCAACTGAATCGTGCTCTGGTTATCAATCTTAAATATTACAGATATATTAATGCTGAGGTCAGACAACAAACTCTTAATAAACATAGTTTCCTTGCAACACTCTGCTGCAGCTATAAACTCTGCTTCTGTGGATGATAAAGCCACTATAGGCTGTCTTCTAGATGCCCACGAGACAGGTCCATCCCCCAATAAAATTACAAACCCAGATGTACTTCTACGAGTCTTCAAGTCTCCTGCGTAGTCTGCGTCACTATAAGAATTCAACTTTACAGTTTCTGTAAATGTGAAGGTAAGTCCCTCTTCCAAGGTTCCAGCTAGGTACTTGAAAATCTTCTTCAATGATATCACATCTTCATGCTGTGGTGATTCCATACTTCTTGATGCCATACTGACGGCGAATGCTATATCAGGTCGTGTTCTTGTAGATAAATATAACAAGCTACCTACAGCCTCTCTATAGGGAAACTTAGATTCTTCCTTCACTTCATTTTCAGTTTCTTTTCTTTTCCCTATACATGGTGTTGGTGTATCAATGGGCTTGCAGTTTTGCATATTGTATTTTTTCAATATCTGTTTGATGTATGCTGTCTGTGTCAAATGAATTCCTTTTGGACTATGTGTTATCTCCATACCCAAATATAAGGTTGGTTCCTTGTAAGTTTTAATTTTAAACTTATTATTCAAATTCTTCAATACTGCCTCTAATTCTTCTTTTCTGTTTCCTATAATGAGACCGTCATCAACATAAATAGCTAAAATAATAGATGAGTTATTATTCTTGAAAATACATGGTTCATTTTTAGCTTGAATAAAGCCTAAATCATTCATGGTTTTTAGAAAAGTTTCATTCCACCTCCTAGGTGATTGTCTTAACCCATACAATGATTTATTCAGTTTACAAATCTTATTTTCGTGTCCTTTCAATCCAGATGGTATTTTCATATAGATGGTCTCATCTTCCTTCAGCTCTCCATTCAGGAATGCAGTTTTGACGTCGAAAGTCATCATGCTGAAACCTTTTGCAGCAGCGATTGCAAACAATACTCGTATAGCAGATATACTAGCAACAGGACTGAAAATATCCTCAAAATCCACATCTTGCTGCTCATTTCCTCTGACGACAAGTCGTGCCTTGTAGGTACCATCCTCTTTAACACGGAATACCCATCGGTTGGTAAGTATCTTTTGTCCTTTTGCTTCTTTTCTATCTATTAGTTCCCATACATGGTTTTCCTTTAATGAGTTTAATTCTTCATTCACTGCGGCTTTCCATTTTTCTTTTTCAGGTGTTTTCATCATGTCATCATAGGTGGTAAGTAATACATAATCTTTATACTTTTCAGGAACTTTAATTGTTCGTCTTCCTCTTCCTAGTTCTTCTTGTTCCTGATTATCTGTATCACTATTTCCAGTTTCATAGTCAGTTTCTCTGTCTTCAATCTCTTCCCTATTTTGTGTCTCATTTATATTTTCTTCTATTTCAGGTACCTCAATCTCTTCCATGACAAGCTCTTTACTGTTCATGTCTTCTTTACTACTCTGAAATTCTTCAAGCTGATTTTCACCATTTTCTTCTTGATTCAAGACAGTAATGTCTTTATTTGGCGATTTCTGCTTTTCAACATCTTTATCTACAAAGATTACATCTCTTTTGACAGCAACTATTTCTTTCTTTTTTAAATAAATCCTGTATCCTTTTGTTTCTTCTCCTTGACCCATATATAATCCAGGTTCTCCTTTTGCATCCCATTTCTTTCTAAGCTGTTTTGGTATATGCACATAGCATAAACTTCCAAAGGGTTTAAGTTCAGACATGTTCTCATACTCCTTGCCTGTCCATAGACAAAAAGGTGTCTTACCTGTTTCTGTGCTTGGTCCTGTGCGATTAAGCACATAAACAGCATGTCCAACTGCCTCTGCCCAAAACGCTTTATCCAAAGATGCCGCATGCATCATTGTTCTCGCAGCTTCAGTGACAGTGCGCATCTCCCGTTCTATTTTTCCATTCTGTTCCGGTGTATAACTTATTGTCACTTCATGCTTAATACCTTTTTCTTCGATGTACTTTTTCAGCTGCATAAACTCCGTGCCTCCATCAGTGCGAAGTCTCTTCACTTTATGACCTGTTTCATTTTCTGCAAACACAATAAATTGTTTCATTTTCTCACAAACCTGCGACTTTTCTTTTAGAAAATATACAACCCTATAGTGAGAATAGTCATCCTTGATTAAAAGATAATATCTTGAACCTCCCAAGGACTTTGTCTCCATGGGCCCACAGACATCTGCATGTATAAGTTCTAGCTGCCTACTTGTGCCTGTTGAACTTCTTTGAAAAGGTAGTTTATGCTGTTTGCCCATCAAACAATATTCACAAACATCATTTTTATCATCAGTATATTTTATGTTCTGCGAGTTCAGTAATTTACGAACATGACCAAAATTTTGGTGCGCAAGCATTTCATGCCAAACCTTCAGTGATTTAACACTTTTACCTACTAAAGCCACAGATTTGTTTATTACATACCTGAACCGCATTTTAAATATTTTTCCATAACGCATAGCATAAGCAGCTGTGGACCCATCCTGATTTAAAAAATAACATTTGTTGTTGTTCGACATCAGCAAATAATTTTTATCTACAGCACATGACACTGAGAACAAATTGAATTTAAGATCTGGCACATAGAGTACATTATGTAAAGTAGTTTTAATCCAATTATAACAATTATGAGCTTCTAAAACAATCTTCCCATACCCTTTAGCACAAATAGTTTTACCATCACCTAACACAATTTCTCTAGGTTGTTGTAACTCAGTATAATTAGTAAATAAATCCTTATTTCTACACAGATGTTCAGACGACCCACTGTCCATGATCCAGTCCTCACTATAATCACTTGCACTTATTAAAGCACTAGCCAAGAAAGCATTATTCTTTTTCGACTGCTCCTTGTTTAATCTAAACCTACACTGACGAATGTAATGTCCAGGTTTCTTACAGAAGTAACACACACGATCTTTTTCTTGTTTACTGGAACTATGCCCGTTTTTTTCTTTTGCAACAAAAGCTGCCGACTCGCTATGTTCCTCCCTCTTTACTCCCAAACGCTGTTCTTCCATCAACAACCTTGCTGTCAGGTCGTTAATATTTTGCTTGCTCTCGTCAACAGACTCCCAAGCACTCACAAAATGTTTGAACTCTTCAGGTAAAGACATAAGTATTTTAGTCATTAACATTTTGTCATCAATTTTTTGTCCTAGTTCCAATAGCTTACTTGACAAATCCTGCAGGTGCGAAATATGTTCACTGATTGTGTTTCCTGGAGTGAACCCATAGCTAAAAAATTTTTGTTGAAGCATATGAACACTAGCAGATGATTTAAACTCGAATACACTTTGCAATTTGGACCATATTTCCGCTGCTGTTGTGCAGTTTACAACGTGAACGATGACATTTTCCGACAGTCTAGTCACCAGAATCGACTGTGCCTTCGCGTCCTTTTCCATCCATTTTGTGACATTTTCGTCATTTCCTCCCGGCTTCACCGACGCCCCACTTGCTATTTCGTACAAACCCAAGCTGTTTAGTATAACGCGGACTTGGAACTTCCACACATTCCAATTATGCGTCCCTTCCAAACGAAGCACGTTGCTTGTACCCAAGACGATATTTGTCGACTCCATAATGCAACAATTAAAACTTGTTCTAGGATTATAGGTGTTCTGGGCCCATAACCTGTGCGCTTGATAAACTGCAAGACGCCGACGCAGAGTGCTCCAACGACCAGCTGGTATTTTAGCAATAAAAGAGGCTAATTTGAGATATATTCTTGTAATCACATCACACAGAGAGCGGGAAGAAAAAATAACTTTTTTACCGAGCAGCAGTGTTACCACAGATAACTTATTACTAAAAAACAGTATTATTCTGTACGAGTGTCCTTATTCTATTTCACAAACACATAGTCCTGCAGATGTAAGAAGGGGTGTGCAGGGAAGTGCAGCCGGAAAGTAGGTATGAAATGTTCAACAATTTGCAAAGCAGAAAATAAGGCAGCCTTCATGCTCGTATTTTCTTACATGTCGATGGTCCTTCATCTACGAAGCCCTCAAGCTGGGGTGGCATGTTGAGTCCGTCTTCATCGGTATCATCTTCAAAGGGACTGTCCTCACCTATTTGTGCTTCTACGGCGATCGGCATGTGGGACATACCCTCATCCTCTAACGGTGCTGCATTCGAGCAGGACTGGCCGAGGCAGTTGAGGCAAATTGTTGAACATTTCATACCTACTTTCCGACAGTTACACTTCCCTATGGTATAGGGAAGTGTAACTGTCGGAAAGTAGGTATGAAATTCTTACATCCGCAGGACACTGTGTTGAGGATTAATTTTAAAGGATAAGTTGACTTGAGGAAACTGTTGGTAGGCCGATTTCTGAAACCAGTGAGTTAACGTAAACATTGGCAACACTCACAGCCAGTGCTGCCAACCCTACTACGCAGAAAACAGGGATGCCATTGAAAAAACATTAGAACTACTTTTTTAAAGTTGATGCGCAAAGGTAGCCCGCGGAATTCAAATTTTCTTACGTTTTTTGCACTTTGTGGGTCAGTGTCAGGTTGTGTCATGATCAAAATATGAATCGCGACCATAACAAATATAATTATAGAATTAATATTATTTATAGAATTAGAATCATTAATACATCTCTCTAAGTTAGAATAGGTCTATTATTATATTAAAACTAGTTAAAATCTTAAATACTTAATTTAAAAAAATACGAAAAATGTAAGAGCTGAAAGTATGCACTTTCGGATATTCAAACTTTTTTATAAATGATTTTATTTCTGTAAGTAGGTTTGTATAAACACTTTTGCAAGACAATCGTAAATTAAAAACTAAATGAGCCTCTGAAAATCAGAGGTCACAGAGTCTTTTAAAATTCAGGTAAAATGTTGGTCAAATCATGTGATTACCATGTAAATTGGTGTCAGAAATACTCTTTGAAACAACCACACGTATATGAGTGGACCTGTCCGTCAGTGCCTGCATTTTTCAGTAATCGTACAGCTAAACTCAGAACTTAAAGAAGCTCAACGATTCGAATTTCGACGAACAATACCAAAGTAAGGACATTTTGGGTAGGCCGCATAAATTATTCAAACTGCCAGACGATTAGAACTGAAAAAAAAAAAGAATTTTACACAGTCCAAAATTTTTAAATTATTCATAATTTATTTAAATTTTATTCTAAACAGTAGAACTAATAATTGTTCTACTATTTTCTACTGTTTTTATATTATTTTTGCTGATTTTTAGTTTGGTAGGGTTGGCAGCAATGGCAGCACTGCTCAAAGCGGAAACGGAAAAGAAAGACGCCATATTGTGTACGCCGACATTTTTCACAATTCGCTGCGCAAGCTAGCCGCAGAAGTCGTGTACGTTTTGTCTTAAATTATAATTAAAATCGGAAAAAAGTTTAATCCATCAGTATTAGCAGCAGTAGGTAAGGATTCTGTGTTTTATTATAATTACCGTGTCCTTTGATTGCCTGCTATCGATGACTTTCACGACTTTACAAGACATTTTCTTTCCAGTATGCATATGCAAGCCATGAATCAATTCGGAAATAGGGGATTTGGCGGCCCACCACAGCCGCAGAGACAAGGTCGTCGTGGTAATAATAACCGAGGAGGAGGCTTTCGTAATTCAAGATTTGACCTTAATCCGCAGCAGAGGAATCAGAATCACGGTCAAGGAGGTCAACGGCCTAATGAGGTAGATGCTCAAATTTTAATTTAATGTATTACTTTAATAGATGATGTTTTTAGTATTTAACAGCTTGGTGCACTAAGCCGACATTGATATTTTGAAAATGCGACTTGCAAGAAAATTACCATTTCGGTGACGAGTTGACGACGCCATTTTGTGTTAGCTTGGTGGTCTGGCTGGGATATCGATTACGTTACAAAGGCGAAGCCAAAACGTCGTTATTTTAGCCCTTATTGTACCGAGTCGTAGAAACTATTTTTGCCTTACTAGTAATTTCTTGAGGTCCAATTATCCTAAATAAATTCCGAAGAAAAAACTTCTTTCACCACTCTGTCTGACCTACTTTACCGAATAGAACAATGAGATACTAATAAAGAGAAGTTTGCTGTTGAAAACTGTGTAGCACATCTTTCCTATTTTATTTGATGCATTTCGAAAGTAGAAAAATTATAAGCAATTTGTTTTTTAGATAAAGCCCACGCCAATTGTTGAAAAGCCTCAACAACCACCTCAACAACAAAATCAGACTCCGGCTAAACCTCAACAACAACAAACGCCTAAGGCTGAAGTTCAGCAGGCACCCCAACAACAGGCTCAGCAACCTAAACCACAGCCGCCACAGCAGGCACAACAGAAGCCACAGCAGCCGCAGCAACAACAACAACAACAGAAGCCTGCCCCTGTTGCTCAATCAAAGAATGAGTCTCAGGATCATGTTGATAAATCAGTAAATGTTGAGCAAAAGAACCAAACCCAGCATCCTAATCAGAACCAGCATTCTAACCAAAACCAACATTCCAATCAAAACCAACTTTCTAATCAAAACCAACATTCTAATCAAAATCAACAGAGGGTAAGTTACATATCAACTTTTATATTAAAAATATTATTCACCACTGTCAGTGCAAAGTTTAAGAACAGGTTGTTGTTCCTCAGAATCTCAATGGCAATTTTGGAGCTAACAAGCAGGGTGGATGGGGAGGCCAAGGTGGTCCTGGCAACAAGCAAGGTGGTCCTGGCAATTTTGGTCAGGGCCAGGGTGGTCCTGGCAACTTTGGCCAGGGCCAGGGTGGTCCTGGCAACAAGCAAGGTGGTCCTGGCAACTTTGGCCAGGGCCAGGGTAACAAACCATTTGGGCTCAAACCAGGTGGTGGCCCTGGAGGACCTCCTCGGAACCAACAGCGCCCTAATAACATGCGTGGACCTCAGCAGGATGGAGGAAAACCAGTCCAGAGGGAGGTTAGTACTTTGTGGAGAAATTAGCTCTTGGTCCATTGTGTAATGGCCCAATCATAGTATTGTTGTCCTCATATAAGTGATAAAAATGTTGTTTTACAATGGTGCCGATTCTCTTCTCACAAAATTCTCTTAACTACTAAAAATCACCAAAATTTCGTTTATTCCTGTCAAACAACAATTTCCTATTCTGAAATTGACTAAAGTGACACAACTTAACTATATTTTAGTTTGTCTGCACTAAGATGGTACTGAGTTTTTAATTTAGTGAAAATGGCAATATTGCTATTCTGAATTTGACATTTTTAAACTAAAATTAAGATTTTCTAACTAAATCTGACTATTTTTAATCGCGATTAAAAAGGTGTGGAATAAAGTCAAAGTCAAATAATTTATTTCAAATAGGCACGAAGATGCACTTTTGAACGTCAAAAATTACATGAATAGTTAACTGATTCTAGTTGCGCCTTCCAAAATGTAGTTATGTATGGAGAAGAATCAAAATTACTTACCACAATTGGTAAAAAGAATGAAAAGTGAAGTAATAACAGAAAAATTAATAAATGCGATAGGTACATGGTGCTCACATATTTACAAACATTGTATATGATTTCCCAAAAAAATAAAAACAACATATAATAAGTCAGTGTGTGAGTTAAAATATTAATCACAGAAAATAAAATTAATATCATAAAAATTATAAATTATATGTACAGTTAAATTAGCAACCAGTTTGATTTTGTCTAGACTCTAAATAATTGTCATATGGAGCAGGACCAGCATGTTTCCAAGCATTCTTATCTCGGATATAATCCTCTAATTTGTAATATGCTTGTTTACAAATTGTACTTTTTATATGAGTTTTAAATTAGTTGTCATGAACTAAAATTCACACCAACACCTCGACTTCTGGTGCAAAAGCAGTACTGTATATTTTTTTCTTTTCTTTTGCTTATATCTCGAAAATGGTGTGTCCTATCGCAAAAATAATTAAAATTTCGACCCCCTCTGCATTCCACAAACCCATATAACATGAAGGTAATATTTTTTTTTTTTCCATACAATAAGTTAAAAATTCCATATAAAACACGTGCTAGTCGCGATTGTCAAATTCGATTTAGTTGTGTCAAAGTTATATTTAAATTTAGAGAATTTTGTTTGCAGAACAGCTTTAAGATTCTCATAGCCAAAAGTTAGGAATTTTAGTGATAGTTTAGTTAGTTTAGTTTGGTGTACAAGAGAATCGGCACCAATGTGTGACTTTAATAAATTAAGTATACTAAGATCTAATCATAATTATTGCAGGAACAGATGCTAGCCAACAAGCTTAAGGAATTGATGGGACCTTTGACAGATTTACCCACAATTGATCAATCTGAAGTCAAGTTCAATGGAAGAAGTCGATTGTACATTGGAAATCTCACTAGTGATGTTACTGAAGAAGAGATTACTAGTCTGTTTGCTCCCTTTGGTGAAACAGCAGAATTATTTATTAACAAAGAGAAGAACTTTGGATTCATTAAAATGGTAAACATTGTTATAAACTGCAATGTCAAATTGAAATAATGCTTTTCTGGTATTTTGCACATATCATGTATTTTGTGAATTATGGCAGCACACTAAATAACTTCACTGTCTCTTCCATAGGATTACAGAGTAAATGCTGAAAGGGCAAAGAGGGAATTAGATGGTAAAAATAGAAGTGGACGAACACTCAGAGTAAGATTTGCTCCTCATAATAGCGCAGTCAGAGTGAAAAATCTGCCCCCATTTGTGTCAAATGAACTTTTGTATCGTGCTTTTGAGATTTTCGGAAAAATTGAGAGGGCATATGTGAAGGTAGATGAGCGTGGGAAAACACTAGGCGAAGGAGTAGTAGAATTCGCACGAAAACCTAGTGCTTTGGCTGCTATCCGTAATTGCACTGAGAAGTGTTTCTTCTTGACTTCGTAAGTTGTTATTTCTTCATAGAAATATTATTTTGAACACTGCTATAAAATTAATAAGTATTGAATATTGTTATGTTATATTAAATTTTAGATCACTTCGTCCAGTTATTGTGGAAAGTTTCGAGGAGCCTGATGAGTTTGATGGTTACCCAGAAAAGAATTTGCCCAAAAAACATCCTGAATTCCTAAGGGCGCGTGAGATGGGACCTCGCTTTTCTGAGCTGAGCAGTTTTGAACATGAGTATGGAACAAGGTGGAAGCAACTGCATGAGCTTCACCGCCAGAAGGAAGAGGCTCTAAAGAAGGAATTAGCTGCAGAAGAAGAAAAACTAGAAGCACAAATGGAGTACGCCAAGTGAGTTAAATATTTTTTATACCTTATGAAATAAATCAGCTAAATAGGTACTTACACAACTTTTTTTTTTTCGACGCCTGTATTAATTGAAAAACGAATAAAACTCTTTTTATTTTGTCAGGTATGAGCATGAGACTGAGCTCCTCCGCGAACAATTGCGCCAGCGCGAGCAGGACCGCGAGCGGCAGAAGCGCAGCTGGGAGATGGCGGAGCGCGCGGCGGACGAGCGGCGCGAGAGCGACCGCGCCAACCTGCTGCGCCAGGAGGAGGAGCTGTCGCAGCGCATGCGCCAGCAGGACGACGAGCTGCGCCGCCGCCAGCAGGAGAACACGCTCTTTGTGCAGGTCGGCCTTCGCCTCCTTCCTCGCTCATCCTCATTCATTTGTACCCTGTTGCTTTAACTGATGTCATTAACATAATGACACCAGTTAAAGCAACAGGAAAACCATGTAAAACGAAAATCTTCATCACTGTAGACATTCCAAACTTAATTTAAAAGGGGCGCTAATTGATGGGTCTTTTAATTGTTAACAGGATGTCTGAACTGAATTAACTACAGAGTACTAAGAATAACAACAGTTTTTTTTAATAAGTACCTATATTAAAAGCAAGATTTTCAACAATTGTAACAAAGGTTACTAATAAGGTTTACATATGGTTTTTGAGGAACCTCCTTACTAATAAACGTTGTATAGCGTCTGTATAATTACACAACGCTTTGTCTTCTATCGAAAGTCAAATTACTGACGAATGAAAGAGAGAAATCGGTGTGTAACTATACAGATGCTATACAACGTTTATTAGTAAGGAGTTTAGTGTTTAATAATGACGTCTCATAGGATTCGGCAATTTCTCCTACACACCAAATTATATCTCAAAGTATTGACACCCACGATAAATCTAATATTTTACTTATCATTTATAATCTTTTAACAGGCACAACGTCTGAACTCCATGTTGGACCGCCAAGAGCAAGGCATGTTTGACCAGCAGCAACCAATGGTGAGTAATGCATTTTATTTACAGTCTGGGTGCCTCAGGCTACTGGGATAAACAGAGAAATCTCTTTGTCCAATGATTCGACATTTTTAAATGATTGAAATGTCATTTTGTTTATCTTATAACTCAACCTATTCAAGTAAACAACACCTTGTTTATGTAAGGATATTTTTTCAGAAAAAAATATCCTATTTTTTAAGCTTTGATTATATGAACAAACATTATTCTTTCGTTAACTACATAAAATTACCAAAATTACGACCGAGGAAAAGGAACTCTGGTTCCATCGATTTTTATGGCTTCTTCCATGTTATCGACCTGATTCAAATGTGAATTAACTGAGAATATTTTTATAATTGGCGTACAATATAATGTACCGCTAACTTGTATTGTTGCTTTATGACTCGTATTTGGAAAAAGCTCAACTACGGGGGTGAGCTTGGCATATCGAAGTTTTTGCATTCTGGTCCATGTCTCATTATGAGAACATGTGCAAATGTCACGTAATACTAGTCTGTATCTAGAAACTAATATTATTAAGTAATTCATTAAATTAAGCAAAATTTTTACCAGTATTTACTAAGGAACAAATTTTTCGCGATTTGTCATGCTTTCAATTTTACTTAGATCCTGGGTTTTCACATTGAAAATATTAAAACTTCTCTGCAATCGAGGAATGGAGTAGGGAACTGCAGAGGGATGGAGTAGGGAACAGCACAGCAATGTTTGTTTGCTCTCTCAGACCTATTTGAACAAGTGTTCTTTTGAAGACACCTATTCGTAAACATCTATGTAATTATGAAAGCATGTACATACCTCCCAGGATTACTTTATTTATGGCTCAAAAATGTGATGAAGGGGCAAGTGTTTTTGCCGATACTCGACAGGTTTTAAAATATTTCAGAAACTATATATTCATAAGCGACTCGCCCCTGCTTCGTACAGGTGCAATATACTGATTAAGCGACATTTCAGAACAACAACATAAATTATTATTTAGTCAAATAATGGTGAAAACCATATCATAATGCATTGTGTATATTGCCGTTTGACTGTGAGGGCTTAGGCTTAGGTAGCTGCGTGGTGCTGGAGAAGTATTGACGCCCGTCAGGGGCGTGACAGCTTACGTGACACGTCACCACACCCCTCCCGCATGGCGCAGCTAGCTCAGGCACCGATTCGAGCCGTAGGCCTATAGTTTAGAAGAACTAAGCGGACACACAGACTGACACGAAAAGCAACTTAAAACAATTTATAGATACATACACTAAGGTCAGGTTGCACCACAAATTACTAAATACATTTCGCGCAAAAAAATATTTTTAAGCATCATTTGGTACTTCGGTCTCTGTCAACTTCAAACGAGGGAGTAAAATAGCGATGCTTTAATTATTTTATCTCAAAATTGTAATTTTGTGGTGCGTTAGTGGTTTTTTCGACTCCGCAACAATCAGTTTGCTAGGACTCTCTAAAACTATGCAGGATGGGCTTTACTTTGAATAAAAAACATGATTTTGTCAGAGTAGTCGAGAAATTCAACTTTACCCTCATTTCTGAAAGTTTCGCAATATGACAATATATCGCACCTTTGGGAACAAAGGGTCATTTCTGCATGTTTTCCAACTTTACGGGACAGGTTTTTTTTTTACCATTTTAATACCTAACTCTGTACTGTTTTAGAGTCATAAGGCGATTCTCACAGTCTTAAATTGATTAGTTCTTCACGGACAAGCGTGTTGTGTATATAAAGTCGATAATCGCGGTTTTTCTGCATGTTTAAGTTGTTTTTGCAAAAACTTGCAGAAGTGACGCTTTGTTCCCAAAGGTGCGATATAACAACAACAACATTTTCATGATTGTTGTAGTGACAAGATAACACTGGACTACCTTAAAGGTACGTTTCCGTGGCCTCTTAGTCGTGTGAAAATCGCGTTGCGATGCCAATATCATTTAGGTACGACTACAACAAACATAGGGTCGATGGGTCCAGCGCATACTGTGGAAGACACAGCAGAGCTCATTAAATTTATCCAAGTACGTTTATTCATACCGATTAAATGCTCCTACAAACAGGCGCCTGTTTGTAGGAGCATTAAGTCGAAATACAGTCGAATTACTTACATATTTTATGATCGAAGAGAAAGTGCTGCAAAAGCCGCAATGCTCCTTGATACTCCCTAAGTAATTCTGCGAGCTTTGAAATATAAATTACTTGTTTAACATTAAGCTAAGTATAATATCCATTGATTTATTTATAAACCTCTGCCCTGCTGCTATCAGGCAGTTACCGCTGGCCGTAAACTCTAGCTCCGCTTCCGAGTCCGTAGAGACAACGCGTGCCGGCCGCTATCGTCAGTAACCATATTGTTGCAATTTATCAAATTAAGTGGTCCTTGTACTTACGGCACCCTCTTGTAACAGAGTATTTTTATTATCACTTTACCAAGAAGTGCGTATGTGTTTCTGATCTTCCTGGAACATTATAGAAGCCAGATATATAAAACTATAATTGCAATAAGATTGCGATAGGAAACGGCTTATTTTTGATAATCTCATATCGTACGGAAAAATTAAATCATGATTTTGGTCTTATTACGAATGGAACGTGTCCAACCTTTTTCATCTATCTTAAGCAAAACTGACAATTATTTATTTAATATATAAGACTGTATCTCTAATAAATTACTATCAAATAGGAGAATGTTTGTGGTTTCCATACACCGAAAGAAAGTACTTACCCACTGAATATTTTTACTAACAGATTGATTTGTTCGCGGAATGTTTGGTCCCTAGTAAATACTTAGAATTATCTAAAATTATAACGTGAATGCTTAAATAATGAATCCTTTGGGTTCATCAAACTTGTGAAACTTGCACTGGATTACAATCGTCAATCTGGTACATATACTTGGTTATTATTTTATCATTATCATACTTCTTATAATTCTTTTAGTGAAATTCTATTCGAAAGTATTATGATTATTACTTAGGATGGAGGCTTCAGAGACCAGTACGACATGCCACGTGGGAGTTATGATGACATGCCGCCAAACCGCGGTTGGGAAGGACCGCGCCAAATGGACGATTACCCTAACAAACGTCGTCGTTTCTAAAGCAGCTCTTAATGAGCCCATAGTGTGTAATTTTACGTTGTTTCTGACTATGAAGCATTTTATTTGGTTTCGTGGTCGTTGGTCGGGTACGAATAAGGGGTCTTTGTATGGGTAGTATAGAATCCGCGTTTTTCGTAATCTTATTTTTAAGTAACTTGATTATATGAATTGGTTTAACCGGAGAAGTTCATTAAGATGATCGCAAGTGTTTTTGTACCTATTTTTTATCTTTTTGTTGGTATCGCCAAATTATGAACCCCTTATTTGTCCTAACCAAAGACTTTAAATTGGCACTACGGCCGTTAGCATTGTATCACGTAAATAAATTACATTATAAAATAATAACTTTAGAAATAATGAAAGATAGATAAATTTACTTATTAAGTTTATAGCCATGAGGTATGTTTTTTTTACCGTTCTGACATGATACGGCATTGAGAATTTTATGACAATTCCTTCATTTAGAGATAGCTCTGCCGTTTCACAAAAAAATATATGTTGGTGAAAACTGACTCCACTAGCTTTAAGTGCTTAGATTTCATATATACAAAATTCAATCATATACATATTAACTTGTGTTAACATTCCTGATTCTGCACTGCACCACTGCAAAATATCTAGTATTTTAATTAAACCTTCTGAAGCACACTTATTTTAGTGTCATTAATTTAGTTTAATAGATAAGTATAATAATTGCTCTATGTTAAGTCCAGTTTATCGATAAAAATTGAATAGTTCATCTTGACCTATTAGACATTATCCTAACAACAATTATTTATTCTATTAACTGTATTTCGTTGCCACTCTTGGTAAACGTTATTTGTATGTCTATTTCTTAGTATGGACGCATCACAGGCGCAGTATCTGAAGAGAACTAGCCTTTATAACTTTCCTAAATTTTTTTTTCAATGTCACTGCCAGATATTACGCTAATAACGCCCGCAACATAAAAACAATGGGCCGTTATCTTAGCATTACTTAAGTATAGCTAATATATCTGGGTACATTGAACTTATTAAGCTTAAATATGGACTAATACCGAAAATGTCTCAAATTACATACTTGTCTAGTTAATGTAGTATGTGTGTGTTGAAATAAGGAGCTAAATGAAAAAGTATTGAGTTGTTTTTTTTTTTGGGATTCTGACGTACTTTTGCAAGCACGGCCACCATAAACTGCAATAATAAAGTGGCCTCCCATTAGTAACATTAATTTTAATGCTTCACTAGATGACGTTTCCCTTTTGCGGGGTTGTAAGCCATTAATTTTATGTTAATTTAAACTTTGTGCATAGTGAATTGAGTGTGAAAAGATTATTTAATATTTCGTATCTTAGTTATTTTTTACATCGTAAATAAACAACCTTATTTAAGAAATTATTTTTGAATTCTTATTTCTAGAAAACCCATTTTCAATGTAAATAGTCGTCGATCATTTTGCCTAATACTGACTAACACTGGTAATAGGTTTCATAAAATTAAATTTCACCATTATCAATAATACCATAACATCTATGTATAATAATAATGCAGAAACGACGTAGGAACGCGTTATCGATATTCACTGGAAATTGCAGTCATAGACGCATTCCGCGTAATACTCCTCTATGTTTTACTTTTGCAATAGTCAAGTACTTGCCCTCGCCGTTTTCAGTAAATAAGTACGTATGACGTGTTCCTACGACAATACTTTATGGTACATACACCTAGGGTACATATTCCTTCTCTGTATGAGAAGTGGCCTTAGCCCCTATATCTGGGACCATCACAACCGAAAAAAAAAACAGGTGTTATCTTGAATTATTGAATATCCGGCCAGATAAAGACAATTTGCACAACAAATCACTAGCAGCGGTATTCAAGAATACAGCGTGTTACGGAAAGGGTATATACATATCAAAGGCACGGATTCTTTTGGTGATAACAAACTACAGGGCAATATTTTTAATACATATACCTACATAAATAAAAAGTTAAGAAACATTTAACTAAAAATCAAATGTTTCCAATTAAATTCTACACATCACTAGACCAAGTCAGCTGATCGGTGTCAATAAACTACACACAAAGAAACGGCGGTAACACGTTTGTTATGATTTAAATTTAATAAACTATCGAAATAAAAAAAAATAATATGCATTTTCTAGTTAGTGCTTTTAAGCTGAAATTTTGTACAGATATTCTGAACCAGATACACTCTTCACCCCGTTTGTATGGATATACCCTTTCCGTAACACGCTGTATAAGCACGCTACCATAAGTAAGATGTTTCTCTGTGCGTTCTTTATGGCGAGTAATTAATTTCATAAAAAAATACTCGAAGGACTTTTTGTATAGCACTGAATGGGGCGCTGTGATTGCTTAACGTTATGGTGCGAATTCACTGGAGTTGCATCTCTGACAGTTGTCGTAAAGATTTGCAAATAAACGTTAAGGGGCCGTGCACGAAATCTACTGATTTTGATCAATTTTATTCATTGTGAGAAAGGGAAAAATAATTTAAACAAAATTATTTGTGATTTGAAAAGTCGTGTTCTTTGTTTTGCATGTGGCTGAAAGGGATTTTTCAAATAAATTAAGTATTCACGGTAAATCACTAATATTCGCAACAAGTTTTCCGAAAAATGACGCGAGACTGACATTTGATCATCATTTTACAAGAAACTACTTTTGATTTTGAACATTAAAAAATATCATCAACATCGTTATATGGTCTAGCATGTGGCTGAACCACTTTTTTCAAATTCCATACAAAATATAGCAGGAAAATAATATTGATAAAACCTTTTTTTTTGTTTTAAACCCCGTCAGTAATATATTTCTTACTATTATTTAGCAAATCGTATCAAGAAATTTAAAAATCATGAATTAGTCTTCAGCTATCCTTGAAATATAATCAAAATTTTATTTAATGATTATACAATATCTTCATTAAGTAAATCAACGGCGAAATAAACTATATTTTGGAGAGCACAAAAATGTTGAAACTTTTAACTTTTTTTTTTGGAAAACGTTGCCCCACACTAGGAATTTCTCCTGTATCGTGGGTGCGTTTACAAACATTTAAACTCACATACACAAACAGCCAGACCCGGAACAACTACTTGTAGTTCATACAAATATTTGTTCCATGCGGGAATCCAACCCGCGACACGCAGCGTAGCAGTCAATCGCTTAACCACTGCGCCAACCGTGCCGTCGTGATTATTTCAAGTATTCTCATAATAAGATAAGAAATTGACAAAAAAGAGTTTTTTTCGTGCACGGAGCCTTAAGACACGATACTACAATTACCTCTTAGATGCCATGATGATTTGTCGCACTATGCAAAGCTTAAAGTAGCGATCTAGCTACCTTGATCTGTGCATTCAATATAATGTACGGTATAAAGTCGTTCGTCGCTCAATTGTTGACAATGAATAGGTTTTCTGAACACTGTGCGATCGAGCGCACTGTGAGGCACTGTGAATAGGTACATCATATTCTTGAATACGGGTGTGAATGCGTTTAAACGATTGATATAAACAGAACGATGTTTTAAATTCGTAGCGCTACTGCTACGAATTGCTTGCACCACAAATCTCTTAATACGTGTAGACGTATTAAGTGATTAGACGTAGCAAGCGGGCCTAAATTTTATCTTTACATCACTGAAAATCAATAAATAAAACTATTGGAAGCCCTTCCAATAGTTTTTTGAAAGACATAACCGATCCAGCCTGTCTCCTGCTGTCCTCGGCCCTAAGCCGAGGTTCGTACCCCACAGGGGGTGCCATTAGCGAGTAGTCGCTTAGTTTTGAAGTTTTTAGCCAGGAGTAGTAAGTAGACGAGAACCTCCTAGGTTGACCTGAGAGAAGCTAAAGCGAAAAAAAAAAAAAAACGTGATTTAACGGTTTGTAATGTTTGATGCACTACGGCGCGGTGCGGCGTAGACACCACGCGGTCGTAGCTGAGGTACTACGGACGTGAGCACCTTTCTATAATAGTCTTCCATAAATATCAGCTGGAAGTGTAACCAAATCCTGTTCAATGCTTACGAAAACAGTCACTAAAGGGAATTAGTAACACATCTATCTATATTTAGAAAGTTTCAAGTTTATATCGCACCACTTTTTCCAACAATTATTGTTTGAGTAACTTTATTAAATTGTAATTGAAAAATCATCGACGAAAATAGAGGTTATAGATTTAACTTCAACATTCAAATGAATAACATCTTTATGGTGTTTTTTAATTAGAATTTCGGATTTAAGTATTCAAATCAAATCACTCAGTTTTGTAAGTGGGACTGCAAATTGGTATGAACAGGGGGCCAAGTCTACTAATGTACAAACGTTGCAATGGTCTCTTCATTGTGAGTTTTTGACAGATTTGCCATACAAAAACTGTCAAATACTCACAATCGCGAGAACATTGCAACGTTTGTAAATTAGTAGACTTAGGCCCCTGGTACGTTGTTTAATGATCCATTTGTTTACATTTTCATCGGATACTTTTCGAACAGCCCAAAGGCGGGGTTTGGGAGCGTACGCTAAAACGAGTTTTTTTGTGGACATAATTTTCACAAGTACCTACCTATCTTTTGTATTGTCCAATATGTAGGTATCAGATATCGCAATAAGAATATATCGTAATAGTACATTATGATACATGTGTGCTAAGTTTATCATTACACTCTCGGCTTCCGAGATTGCTTTCAAGCTAATAATAGTCCGCACCGAGACGTATGAAACGGGTTTTAATAAATAAAACTAATTCAGCATGTTAAACTAATATTATGAATGCAAAAGTAACTATGTCTGTTGTTATGACTATACCGCTGACCGAACATAATTAAATTTGCCAAAGAGGTAGACTAGGACTTGAAGAAAGGTATAGCCTATGTCGCATAGGCTAATTTGCATCGTGAATATTTGTGATGAAATACTGGCTACAGGTTTATCATTTATATTAATTTATTTTATATTAATTCAGAATCGCTAGCATAAAATCACACATACATTTCTAGTATAAGCTGATCTCGCATTGTATAGGATTTCCGTACAATGAGAGCTGGGCTTATACTGGAAATGTATAGCTTGATATGTAGCCTTGTGTCCAATTAGGGATGTTTCCTGGGTAAAAAAAAAAACTGTTTAGCCCGCCTTGTGTCCAATTAGGGATGTTTCCTGGGTAAAAAAAAAACTGTTTAGCCCGTCAATCAGATAATAAAAAAAAAAAAATTAGACACGTATTTTTTGCTTTATCATATTAATAAAAAATACTTAGATAAAACACATTAAACTTGGGGAGTGGGGTGGGGGGGGGGGGCTCGTTACGTCACAGCTACGTAAAAAATCTAGCGAGCAGTGACGTCATGCCACATTTGAACTCTATGTATCGCCGTAATGTTTTGATTACGTAAAGAAAGAAAAAATACGTGTCCAATATTTTTTAATAATCTACACGACTGACAAACATTTTTTTTTTGTCATCATCCCTATTCACAGTATCTAATTCGAAATCAATTTAAATAATCAGTGATATTTTCTAAATGTGAAATAAAATATTTCTAAATACAAATAGATGTTAATTTTTTTTTATAAAGTCCATTTAGTGCTATACTGATAAAAACTAATATACTAACATTGTATTAAGATCACTTGTTTATATTTTGTTTCCCAACTGTGAAAAGGCTTTATAAAATTAAACTTTTTTCAACTCTTAGGTTTCATTATTACGACCTGTATCCTAATGACATAAGATATAACTTTTGAGCAGGTCCAAAAGTTTTTTCTGCAAATATTGTTATAATTAGAGATCGGATATTCGGATGCATACTTACCTAAAGTTAATTTTTTCGCTATGAAATTATGGAAGCGACTTAATATTTTTTTCTTAATATAAATCCCGGGATTCCTGAAAATCCGGGAATGCACAACTAATCGGATATATGGTATGCAAACGACTTCTTAAATATGTGGTATTATTTAACTTTACACCATTAGCTAGCATTCGATTCTGTAGTCAAAAGTAGTAAATAAATTCCGGAATCGTGAGATTTTTACGATTCTGAAGTGCATTCCATAATAGCCAACATCTCAACTTTAGGTAAATAAATATGCATCCGATTATCCGATCTGTAATTATAATAGTTCGTATTATTACGAAAATCTTACTTCATCATCATCATCATCATCATCATTTCAGCCGAATGACGTCCACTGCTGGACATAGGCCTCCCCCAAGCATCGGCCCTTGGACCGGTTCTATGCTTCCCGCATCCAGCGGATTCCTGCGGCCTTCATAAGGTCATCGGTCCATCTTGTGGGAGGCCTTTCAACGCTACGTGTTCCGGTACGCGGTCGCCACTCCAGAACCTTTCGGCCCCATCGGCCATCTGTTCTGCGAGCAATGTGCCCTGCCCACTGCCACGTTTCACAATTCTTCGGGCTATGTCGGTTACCTGGGTTCTCCTGCGGATTTCTTAATTTCTGATTCGATCACGTAGGGAAACTCCAAGCATAGCCCTCTCCATTGCCCTTTGGGTGACTTTTAGCCTTCTAATAAGGCCCATTATGGGCGACCACGTTTCAGTGCCATAGGTCATCACTGGCAACACGCACACGTGAAATCTTACTTAGTTTCCAATAATCCTAGGGGTAATTGCGTAACACACTCAGTAGGAATCGGTTTCATTTTGATAGTTCAACATCATTCGTTGCATTGCATTATCTACTTCAAAAACATTCAGGTTGCGATTGATTGTGTGTTACGTAATTAGGGTTCAGGTCTTTTGCAATTCGGCGCGTGTGTTGGATCATTAAGTTCCCTTCAAAATGGTTGAGCTGAATGGTGCTGATCCATGCGTCATGTTCGTGAACGGGCGCCGTCAATACGGACTGGTCATCACTGACTACCACGCCTTTTTTATTGTTTTTTTTTTTAATCTTTTTATTACTAACTCTTAACGTTCTGCATCGTTTTCACATGTATAATTTCAACATGAATAATGGTACCAATATTTTTTAACCATAATATATTTTGATTTAAGAGCATGTCCGTGGAGTTTTATAGAGGTACCTTCTACGCTTTAGAATGGGTAACTAGCTTCATCTTTCCGACTGACCGACCCCTTGACAATTAAATAGTGTTTGTTTATGTTTACTAGGTCCACCACGCGTTGCAGTACCACGTAAAGTAAAAAAGTGATCGAACTTTTTATTTTGGGCCAGAAACCCTCGCGGGCTCCGTCAGAACACCCTACCCAAGTTTCATCACAATCTGATCAATGGTTTAGGAATGCATAGAGGATAAACACAAACACTGATTTTTATTTATATAGATTTGAAATAAATGCTTTGATTTGATTCGATTTTCCCAATTATCCTGCGACAAGTATACGTCCACTATACTTATCGGCTAATGAGGACGCATTCATAAAGCCTACGTTGACAAATGATATCATCGGAGGAGCTCGTGGCTAAGTCACATGCAGCCAGCCGCACGGGTCTCGATCGATGAACCGACCGCGGCTAGCGTTGCTTAACACGCTTGTTGCGGTCGGTTCGTGGACAGGTGACCATCCATTCGTCTCGGCTTTTATGTCTTTAAGTGTCATTTACGACGGAAAACCCTTCGACCGCCAACGACACCTACAGGCGTAAAAAAGTGTCCAGATCGCCACAACACACCGCACCGCAGTGCGGCCGCAGTGGTCGACACCACTTGATCTTTATTTACAGGAAGTATAGTAAATGATTATTGTAAAAGTTTTTTTTATTATCATCCCCATAGTTAATCAAATTCAATCCAATAAAAAAAAAGCTTGTTCTTTGGCGTCTAATCTTGAAATTTAAGTTTTTATAAGACCATCTGTAAACTCGTAAAAAATATGGGTCCACCAGAAGCCATAGTCGCTTTAAAGCGACAGTAGTGATGAGGTCAAAGTCGATATTTATTTATTATGCTACATGGTGCTAAATGTAATTAAATGACTACAATCAATACAAATTTATTTTATAGTTCTGAACAATTTGGATAGTAAAAACAATTTAATCGAAAATAAACTATGTACTCCTGCGATGTAAAAAGAAAAGAAATTATTTGTTTTTATTTTAGTTTTGCTTGTGGGCACGTCACTAATTTGAAGCCATCTTTTATTGGAGCCAACGCCGTTGTCTCTTTTAGACGTTATACTTGTAGTGTGGTAAACTTCGTTTGAAAATGATTTATTTTAAGTGATCGTTCCTTTATTAAATTACAATTGAAAACCATGGCAACTTTTATTTAATAAATAAATATTAATAGCACTTTTATGTATGGAAAAACAATATAATATTACGAATTATAATTTTATCGATATTTAGTCATACCCGAGTTTAACTTCATCACTGGTTTTCTGTAATAAAAATGGCTTGGCGTACAGCGGGCACTTTCGCTGCGCGACCCGTGGCGGTCAACGGTCAAATAACATTGCATGATATTGTTATTATTGTTCTGTCCCAAACGCGATACTTCGTGCCGTTAACGTTGAGAATCCGTATTGCTATGAGCAGAAATCATAAGGTTACCCAGAAGAGTATAAGCGTTTTCACCTTAGGAAGCCACGTGGGGTGAAAGACACCCTAACTCAAACTAGCACGTTCCCTGTCCCATGAACCACATATGGTTCATGTTAATTGTTTAACTATTGTGTCTACTTTGTGGACAGTGAACGTGGATAATATTACCAAAACATTTAGTAATTTATAGTTTAAGAGCCTATACTACCTCAAAAAGCTTAGCATGATCCTCTGTTATGTCGAAAATACTGCAGCATTAATTTTGAAATAAATATATGGTAAAGTTGAGGATTAATGTTAAGAAGTAATATGTTTGACGAAAACTCGATTCCGTAAAATTTTCTCTATAAAAAAAAAAATTCAAAGTTACCTCCAAACCGAACAATAACCCGCTGGAATTCAAAAACTACTTCAAATTAGATAAGGAAACTGCATATTAACTAAACTAACTATAAAGCAGGTCTTATGTAACTTTTTTTTTATTACCATTATATTCACTTTTGGAGCCTTCTCCCTGCCTCTGTCTCGCTTGTTCGCGTGACCGGGAGCAATAGTGTGCGAGCGAGATGAAGAGTGAGGTGGCGCTGAGGTATTATAGACTCTTAATTGGTAAGGCTATAATCTATAACGGAATGTTCAAACAATGCCATATAAATGAACATTCGCTCTTTTTTGGGTTAAGTTGAAATTGGTATCAATAACTCAGATCTACGATCCCTTAAAAAATCAAGCTTCGAAGTCAACGCAAACGAAAATTATGAATTTGAAGTAATATCACAAAAAATATAAGTTATTGCAATAACTAACTAACATTTGCAGTTAGTAGAGCATCGACGGTTATGTAGAACGATGTATGGGAGAATATTTTTTTCAACTGTAAAGTTAAGTTGTTCTTCAATCTGGGATTGGAAATTCGGGCAGCCAAGCAAAGCTCTGAGATGGAACCCTCAAGGTCTGTCTGGATTTTTTACTCGATTGTGTAATGCATGTAAATATCTCAAATTCTTTCTCTACAGGAGTGAAGCCGGAATGACTGCGTGTTTAGATTAAAAAAAAAAAATTCTTTCATTCAAAACATTCTAAGAAGACGTGAATGCAAGCTGAAAAATTTATCATTGTTTAATTATCTGTTCACTATTTTGTTAATCTGTTACCTTTATATTATGTTTAGACATTCATTCCCACTGAAAGACCCGACATAATCATAAAACCTAGCTAACGACTTTAGCCTATCTTGTGTCGAATGTTACAGGTGCTCTCTTGTGTTTCATTAAGTTGTTCGTTTGTTTTTTTTTCTTCTATCATTTCTAAAATGTATGATTTATTATTCTCAATTTTCAAATCATCGTAATTCCCTTATTCCAAATTATTTTGGGTTGGTGCAACTTTTTTAGGCTTCCGTACCCAAGGGTAAAACGGGACCCTATTACTAAGACTCCGCTTTCCGTCTGTCTGTCTGTCTGTCTGTCTTGTTTGTCTTTCCGTCTGTCCGTCTGTCCGTCCGTCTGTCACCAGGCTGTATCTCATGAACCATGATAGTTAGACAGTTGAAATTTTCACAGATGATGTATTTCTGTTGCCGCTATGACAATAAATATAAAAAAACTGAATAAAATAAATATTTAAGGGGGCTCCCATACAACACGTGATTTTTTTGCTCGTTTTTGCTCGATATTTATAACGGCAACAGGTAGACGCTTGAAATATTCACAGAATGTTTAGTTATTATATATTCACTTTAAAAGTAAATAATTAAAGGGGGCTCCCATCAACAAACATGATTTTTATGCCGTTTTTATAGATAATGGTACGGAACCTTTCGTGCGCGAGTCCGACTCGCACTTGGCCGGTTTTTAGTTCATGCATACTTCTCTATTAGTCGTCGTCTCTGTAGTCATGCCCTTTCTGGCCATTTCAATTTTCAAATAAAAAATAAATAAAAAGACTTGAGTATTTAACAAACTACTTGCACTACTACTTATTTCTAACCTGCGAGGTAATTGCGGAACACACAGTAGGAATGGGTTTCATTTTGCCAGTTCAACAACATTCATTGCTTTATTTTCGTTGTTAATCAGACAATTTTTCGAACATATGAAGCAATGGAATAGCAATATATCCTTCAAAATCATTCAGATCGTGATTGATAGTGTGTTCGCAATTATGGTGGTATTAGACCAAGTATCAATGCAATGCAATCTCAACAGTTACAAACGATGTTGAAAACTCCAAGTTGCATATTCAGTAGCAAGCAACTTATTAAACTTGCACCTCCATAGAACTTGGGATACTTTATCTCTATTCTTTTATCGTCGTTACGGGTAGTCAAAAGCCCGAAAGACTAACAACCAGTCTTACCAAGTGGTATCGTATTATCTAGTAACTGGGTACTGGAGGTCAGATAGGCAGTCGCTCCATGTAAAATACTGGTATTCAGCTGCATCCGGTAAGACTGGAAGCCGACCCCAGCATAGTTGGGAAAAGGCCATGGAAATGCTGATGTTTTTGGCGGGATATTTAATCTGGGTCGCCTCATTTTGCACTTCGTGAGATGAGTATCATGGCGTAACGTAAGGACATACGCGGTAAGCCGTGGGGAGAACCAGCTGCAGTTAGCGTTTGAGCGAGGACGATTTTACCATGTTCAGCTGTGTTGTTAGGGGGTGCGCTGACGATACAAAGCTGATAAATGAACTGCTTTGCAATAGGATGCTTTGGCGCCTATCAGATATTTCCCTTACAGGTGAAAAGGGGATGGCGGATATTCAAGTTGTCTATTAACATGTAAAACTTTCAGTGTCTTTATAACAGCTTGCTGTAGTAGTGGAACTACTGTTTTATTTCGACCGATTGACAGCGCTAATTTTCTTCTGGCTCTTGTTTTATTTTCCAAGTTTTTATGTACAAAATTACATTACATACGTTGGCAGTTTCCACAATTTATTAGTTTTGGTTTATGTTTGTTCAAAAGAAAATTAGCACTGAAGGATTTTTGAGTATGTATAAGATTATTGGTAAGTACATTGAATGTAATGGCTAATGTGCATGTTTGTTGAAATGTACATATTATAAATATTTTGCATATTTTGTGAATGCAGTTTATGATATTTTAAAAGAACTATTATCCCTTCTAGAGCAACGTGGTAAAAATATCGCTTATTAGCCATAACATTTAAATAATAACTGTCTTAAAATATAACAATCAGTTTATTTGACATTAGAAGAGTTTTGTTAGTAAAACACAATCGCGTCGTGGTGATCCGAAGGTTTTTGACACTTCTTCATGTTTCGCAATGAAGTTGCAGATGGGTATAAAGCTGGCAACAGTACAAATTAATTATTTTCCGATCATTTTTCCCATCAGTGTAGTATGTAACTACACTGATGGGAAAAATTTAAGATCTAAAAAAAATGTTGAGGTGATTTTCAACAGGCTGTAAACTTGAAGAAAAATGGTCTTAGAGCAAATTTAAAATAAAAAAATTGTAGCTCTGTCTTAGTTTTTGGATCTGCACTTCGAATGTTTTAATCGTCAGCGGTTTTCGAGTATTTTTTTATTAATAATTTTCTTATGGTCTGCGGTTTCAATTTTTAACCCCTTGATTTTTACTTTACCGCTACAATACGGACCGGATAACTTGTTAATTCAGCTTCAATAAATTTTTAAAGACCACTTGATGTGAAAAAGATTTTGTCTTTGACTATCGATATATCGGCAACCAATGATCACACAGAAAGTTAAAGGTAGGTTTCGAGAACTTGAATAAATTTTGAAAACTAGACCCTTGAAGCTACAATTAACTATTTTTTTTGTTTAAAAAATGGTTGAAAATCACCTAAAAATATGGTTTGTTTATCCTTTAGTTTTTTCCATTAGTGTAGATCTATGACGCCACTTACACATCAGATGACAGAAAACATAGAGGGGAATATTGGACTTGGCGTTCTATGATGCTCTTGCCGCACTGTGAGAGGCAGTTGCTGGCAAAGAATATAATTAAATAATTACACAGGGGTTAGGAATTTCTCATGAACAGCCTGAACTCTGGATTTGGTCCCAGTAAATGGTACGAATAGGCTCGGCCCGTACACAAATGGGACAAAAATAACTGACAAGTTCACAAACATCTTGTCAGTTATTTTTGTCAAGAAGAAAGAGAAGGCAGGCAGAGGTGTACCTCTGACTACCTTCTCCTTCGGGGAATACAAGCGGGGTGATACGTCATACGAGGGTGATCTTTCGTACACACTAGTTGACACAAACTACAAGTAAGAGGCTATTAGGCCCAATGGCTTATTCGGGAACTGACGACAAGCAAAAGGTCGTGTCACCAGTTCTATTACCACATTCATCTACTACTGTTACAAATATTGAATTTACTTGGAGAGGTTTAGTAAATATTAGGCGTCATCAAAAGTTGACCTGACAGTTTTTAAATTAAAGAAATTATACTTTTGTATTTTATTACAATGTTAGTAGATTAAGAAAATCGCACTATATAGCAATTTTCTTTGATTTGCTACATGTGCTTCTTTTTTCCAGGAATAACATTGTGTGTGTACCTACTTTAAAAATATATTAACCACATCACAATTCATATAACAATTCTGTACCTCAGAGGTACAACATTATGTGATGAAACGAAAATTTTACAGGAGAGGCAAAAATGCGCGGAGTAAAACTTCGAATGCTATTGTTTTTTTTTTTGTTTTTTTTTATTGTTTTGCAAAACTAATACTGTTGAGTTTAACAGTATTTTTTATTATTATTAGATTAATCTTATCGTCTTATTATTGGATATTTCTTTTCATAAATGTCATAGGACTTAAATGTCGTATACTAGTATGTAGAACTGGTTCTTGTGATTTTAATGGTGCAAGAAACTAATTTTCGAAAAAAGTGGAGTTACTATTATATACCTCTGAGGTACAGAATTTCGCACAGCCTTTATGATTCTTTTTCGCCGGAAAATGAAAACTTGATCAACACAATGACTTGAATGCGGAGACTAGACTATCAAGACAACTCGTGCCTATAGATGAGTATTGACTCATCTATATGTACGTTTCTGTTGACTGGACCAAATTAGTTCCGACACAGCGACGACGCAACCCAGAGATGTCTTATTGACAAATCGACGGAATATAATTTTGACGCCTGTGATTTTTTTGCAGATTTTTTAACCTAAGATTCCTACAGAATCTACTTGTGCCTTTTGTGTTTTTGTTGAAAAGATGAAAAAGACGAAATGCTAGCGTGTTCCTCGCCTTGTGATCATCCCGTATTGGTCTTGTTCCGTGCTATGTTTGGAAGTACTCCAGTTTGAATTTCGTACCAATTAGGGAATCCATTTCCCAGTGATGCCAACACAAAGCTGCTGCCACATGCGCTATTTTTTATTCCTTAACATATATTATTTACAACAATATTTGTAAAAAAGGCAATCCTAGTCCTAACTCCAACAACGGGTTAGTTCTTGGTTCCCGATGACAACTGAAAGTTTTAACGATTTACGTGAGGATGAAAAACATTCTCAAGTTATATCTTGATCTAATCAAATAAATAACGACTTATACTTCATTATTTTAAGCCTGTGTATTATAATATGCAGAAATAAATTCTTCATGAGGTAAAATAATTTTATTGTCAATAATGGCAGTGATCTTCAGGGGCTCAGATTCCTACTGGTTTTTCGATGCAATTAACTTGACAAATTTAAACCAGGGAATGAAAGTAACCGCCTCTGTGGTCTAGTGGTATGACCACCTGTCTCAGACCCAGAGGTTCCGGATTCGATTCCCAGCGGGGGCAAGATTTTTGCTCGGTTTGGTTGATCTACCATCAACCAAATTTTTTTGTTCAAAAATTGGCTTGTTCTAAGTCCGCCTAGCTAGCTTCCACCATCTTATCTAAGACTGTCGCCATAAAAACAATGTTAACAGCATTTGTTGTGTTAAGGCAGTTAAGATAGCCAGCCAATTCCGGTGGTGTGGTTGTGCATTTGTCCATCTTCGGTCTTATCATCATTTACCATCAGGTGAGATGAAGGTCAAGAGCTTCCCTGTTGTGGATGTATTACCAAAATTCAAACATCTTTTTATCTTCTTCAAAATCAAAACTCGTTTCTTTAGAAACTCATTTCTTACCTTTTCTTCCAAATTGATTTGGAAAAGAGTGTTTTTGGAAGAGATTCTTTTTTGCATGCATGTGTATTGGATAACATGGATGAAATTCAAAGGTTTGGGCTAATATTTACTTTTATGGTTTCGTTATTTTATCCATCTTCCTAGCTTAGTACGACGTGTCACGCCATCATTAGTGTTGGAACATGTTGTTTTTAACAGGAAAGCACAGAAGAACGCACTACGGGCTCCATAGTCCATGCTGCTGAAGTTGTATTCTCAGACCTTTTTATCATTGGGCTTGTGAGCTATTGAATTATATTGTTTTTGGACTCCTCAATCGTCCTTCTCAACCATTGGCACCTACCTAGCTAACCGTATTTCGACCGCTTGACTTGAAACTTGCTAAACGCATCTTCCTCTCTCCTCTCCCTTTCGAGGAAAGTTAATCTGAAAATTTTTGCAACATCAATAACTTCTTTATGAAATGAAGTTATGGTAAAAAACCCCAAATTTACTTTATTTGACAAGTGTAATTATAAAGGATTTCCTGGCGAATGTCTTCCCTTTCAAGGAAAAGATAGTTAACGTCTTCCTATAACGATGTCAAAAGGATATATATGATTTTTTGAAAATATTGGGATCTACGTAGGTACCAGAGGGTTCTTATAGTAGTTTGCCTGCGCTGCTTAATATTTTTTCCTCAGTATAAATTAGCAGTCTAATTTAACATTGAAAAGGAGGAGGATTACATGAGGAGCAGAATAAGAAACCACATATGCTTCATCGAAGACACCTAGTATATCTCTATCTGAAACTGCGGCAATCTCTGAGTAACTAACTGGTAAGTTATAAACGAAATGCAACACGTCTTCATTAATAACCGGAAGTAGATTTTTAAACGATTTGTGTGCTATATTTAGAGCACTGTTAGAAATAAGTTGCAGAATAATTAACAATAATTATGTTATCGCAGAAGTGAGGAAGCTTTATTATGGAAATTATAAACTTTCTGTTACCGGCGAAATCTGGTATTTTTTTTATATTCATTTTTTATATCTTTGCTCAAGGAATGAGCACCCAATAACATGCAGAAGGGATTTATAAGAGGTTAAAAGATTCACACCTTGAACGAACATCTACGCCCGTCATTTTTTTATTTCCAAATCGGTGCTGGTGCACGGATTAAAAAGTACCGTAACTCAAAAAAGATTAAAGACGAGTTGATTTTTTAAAAGGAGGCCTAGCTAACCAAAAGAGATGGAGGATTATCTCTATATAATGTGCATATTATCGGTTTTAATACGTTAGCGATAACAAATATTATAGTATTGAGAAATTACAACATTTTTACCCAAATATGCGAGTTTAAGTATACTAGAAAAATACATTTTTCTGAATGCTACTTACACAATATACCTACTTGATTAACTTTTTCAACAGGCCTGTATACCTGGATGGCCTTATCTCATATCGAATTTTAATATTTCATTCAAAGATAACGAATGTGAGCGTAAATGCTAAGATAGAATTAAATACCATTATCAAAGCGAGATTTTATTTCAGGAAAAGAAGAATATTTTGCAATTTATCAAACATTAACTCACATGAAGTTTTGTTTTACATTGACTACATAATTTTAGTATGTTCTGCCGTGAATCTTATCCGGATATTATATCGTATTATTAGTGCTAAGGATTTTCAATTACGGATCTAAAAATATTCCCATAAACTGTTGAAATTTATATGCATGATCTGTAGCTTAAATGGTTAACCAGATCCAAAATTTACTTTCATAAGAAAGCAATGATTGGGGTTGGATGCGCATTAACTACAACACCGTAAAAAAAATATGGATATCCTTCTGCTACTTTCTTACTTGCTCCGCTTGCTTGAGGTTAGGTACTACACGATCCACCCAGTCCTTTAGATTGAAAAAAAAAAAAAAAAAATATGTACCAGATTTCCCTTTATATTGGTATTCAATATCGCCAAGGAAGGAAAGAGCTGATCTAATAATACTCGAATGACATCTGTGGTTGCACGTTGACGTGTTTTTTTATTTTACAGATTCTTGTTTTCCTACCTGCCATATTATTATTTACCTTTTAACATCCTTGACAGCACAATACTTGCGTTGCTGAACTTTATTCTATTCCGATGCTAAAAAGGAAAAATAAACTATATTCTATTATTTTAATTCAACAAATACTGTATCAATAATTTACATAGCTAGATTCAGAAAATACCTACTTTTTTAATGAAATTCTACTAGTTGTACAGTCAGCATCATAAAATACCTCTGAATATGATGACGATATATTTTTAAGAACTACTTTAGTTCTAAATTAATCACGAGTTTTTTTTCTATTTTAACTTTTAAAGATGCGTACAGACTGGTGAAACGTAACATGAAATGTATCATTCTGCCTTTCATTGCATGTTCGCTGCAAGCGTGGACGCGTAGCGCGCTCTTACCGCACATTGTTTCGAAACTCCCGCGCTCACTGCAGCTTTGTGTTCGTTCGAAAAACCGACAAATCATGGATCGCTCCGCGCGCGGCTTGTAATGCTCGTAGCGTGCGCATAAAATTTACATTTCGCGCGTGCAAGACGTCCAAACTATGTGAAATTGTTACAAAGTTTGTTACCTTTCATGATACATTGCAGCTATGTGTATGGCAAATTCTTTCATTGCATGATACATTTCATGTTACGTTTCACCAGTCTGTACGCACCATAACAGAGTATAATAATTAATTAGCAAGTGTTTTATCATTCTTGAACTATTTTTAAAAACTCAATATGAATTACTTAAAATGCTGACTGTAATGCCTTCCCAGTACACATTGTATACTATAAAACATCTTTGTAATATAATTAGACGCTAATTTTGTTCTTATTATGTTCACAGGTTTCAGTTTTTAGCTAGACCCGCCGTGGATTTATTCAGGTAACTATTAAATATACATATTTTACATTAATAAACTATGAAGTCCCTGCTATTATGGCTTTTGCAAATAATATTTCTTATTGTTATAGTTAGATTCCAGTTGTAGGGATTTGTTGGTCATTTTATAATATGAAAATTAAGTTAAGTGCCGATAATTATTTCAAAATGATCTGGCTTGTCAGGGGAACGTATGATAAATGCGTTTTACTTTTTGTTTTCAGATGGCCAGGATCGAAGCCTTTGACAACAATTTATTGTGACTGGATGCTTTGTGCAAGGTGCGTATTGAAATCGAGAGAGATATTATAATTATAATGATATTTGCGTTTTTATTAAAAACATGATGATTCATTCATTTTTGTCTTCTTTTCCCGACTGATGCATACTGAAGCATAACCATTGAAATCTGATAAAATTTGAAGAAAAAGTCGTTACATAAATATAATTTTGTTATAAAATAATGCTATCATTATACAATTATAGATTTTGAAAGGAACCTGTAGTGACTTGTTTTTCAAAAATTTATAGTTAACTATTTATCAAGCTCTGATGCGAATGCGACGATTATAATGGTATTTGTTTTTTACAGTGCAAAGAACTTTCGGCGGCTCCCCAGCGTTGACTAACGTCCGAGGAAAATATCTATCTCTATCAAGTAATTGAGTGTAGGTAATATGTTTTATTAATATTATATTAAGATTTTAAATTTATTTTTAATTAATCAATGATGATTCCCTTTTTTTTGTCTTCTTTTCCCGACTGAGGCATAATGAAGTATAATGATTATGTTCTGATGTAATTACTTTTCATTGGAAATAATTCGTCCCGTTTATCCTTATAATGAGGCTTTTTTATTTATTTTTACAGATGTCAATGAAGAAAAGGACTTAAGAAAAACAACATTTTATTAATTACCATTTATTCAATTATTCTTTTTTGCCAAATAAGCATAATATTTTGTTACATACTAATGTATCTACGTAATACGCTCATTCTTTATATATAGGTACTTCTTAATTCCAAAACAATTAGATCTGAAATTATTTGATAAAGAGAAGTATTTTATACATGAAGAAAGAAAAGTATTACCTGTTTAAGCTGTAGTATATATAAGTCTATTATTTAAACTATAATATACATTAGAATCACAAACATTTTTTTATTTTTCTCTTACATTTTTTGAGAAATTGTCGATGGGACCTTGAAAAGTGCTTAAAAACGTCAGTTTGTATTCATAGCCAGACAGTGACTTAATCACTAAATTGGACATTTCAATTTTAATCATCTCGAATGTTCTATAATCTTCATATTTCCGGGCTAAAAAAACCTGGCTCTGGTTACTAATGTAAACAATGTTAGAATCGGCCTGTTTTTACAGCTACGAAATTAATTAAAATACTTTGGGCCATATTTCACTGAGGCACCATAAAGGCGCCACCAGTTTGCGCTGGCAACAAAATTATAACTATGGGTAGGCATTTCACTGTTTGTCCGACTAAAGCTTGTGAAACTCGGGCCGCAAGTTGCACTGCCAGCTGCCAGAGACGCAAGTATGAAGTCTGTCGTCCACTGCTACGTAGGATGTGCATGGCGAGGTTTGTTTGTTTGCGCGGTTCATTTTGCCAGCCAGCTGTGCGTAGCGTAGCCGTCGGCCGCAGATGACGATCCGCCTAAGCTTGCTAAGTACACGTGCGTAACTTAGCCGTGGGCCGCTGTGGAGCGGCGCCTTTACTACTAACTTGGAACGAATTAGTGCAACTCTTCTATTTCGGTTTTCAAACGAATTTCAAGGAAGATTCCAGATTCAGTAGTGGAGTCTCACTTAGTAGCTCTTATGAGACACCACAGTTGTGCGACCACAGGAACACCTAGCTTGGTGTCTCAGGGTAACGTAGCTCACAGATGAAAAGAAGAATAAATGTAAAGTCGAACTATACACAACGTATCAGAAATGTGTGGGCATATTTAAGGGTGTGGTACAGAACATCAAACTGAACAACTTTCACCTTGGGACCAACATCGTAAATATCATCGCGAAAACAGCTGTCATGGTACAAAACTTAAATAGGTACCCACTCGACCCAAATGTATGGGAGCTGATTTTTTTTCGCGATTATGTTTTTGGTTCCATGGTCAAACACCCTTAAATATAATAATATGACTACACATTTCTGACACGCTGTAGGTACAGGCATTTCTAAGAAGTGGAACTCGCAGGTGGATAATTACTTTTTCTATAATCTGTCAGGGTTATATTTTGATGGCGTCCGTCATAATAAAAAGGTGTGATACTCCCTGGCCGCGCCACAGTGGATTTTTTTTAATATATTTATAGATAAATTATACCGTTAATGTTAATGTCTATTCGGTACGTGTAATGAAAAAAATTATACGTCAAAAAATAATTAAATATAATGAAGTTTTGGTGGCACGGCTGGGGAGTATACCTACTTCCTGGCCGCGCCACCACGGATTTTGTAAACTATGAGGCGCACCCGGACATGGTATACACGAAAGAATTGAACCGAAATTGTTGTTTTCCATACGCTTATAAGAATTGAACCGAAATTGTTCTTTTCCATACGCTATAGATAAATTATACCGTTAATGTATTATTCGGTACGTGTAATGAAAAAAATTATACGTCAAAAAATAATTAAATATAATGAAGTTTTGGTGGCACGGCTGGGGAGTATACCTACTTCCTGGCCGCGCCACCATGGATTTTGTAAACTATGAGGCGCACCCGGACATGGTATACACGAAAGAATTGAACCGAAATTGTTCTTTTCCATACGCTTATAAATTGTCGAATCTCTTTATAGTGTACGAAAAAGAACAATTTCGGGAGTATCACACATAAAAATGGACTGTTATAAAAACAAAATATTACGCCTGTATTCCCCGAAGGATTAGGTAGAGGAGTACCTAGTACATCAAATTTCGCGCCAGTTATGATTAATTAGAAAGAAAGAAAGAAAAAGTATTTATTGGGACTCACACAGGAAGTTCACATTTTTTATTTGATGACGAAGATGATGTTCTTATATTGTGGTGGTATTTGAGACGAGACAAAAAAGAAGTAAAAAACAAAGACAACATTGGGTGCATCCTATACTTCGAGACCGATTTTCAACAGGGACATTTGAAACATTGATGGGTGAATTAAGGAATGATGAGGCGAAGTTCTTTAACTACTTTCGAATGTCTTTTTCCTCTTTCCACGATCTCTTAGGAAGAATTTCAGGCGAGGCGGAGGCGGGTCTCGTCTTCAGTCTTGACGCAACGTTCGTTCACACTCATCCGATCCGGGCGTTTTGAATGATCGTCGCAGTGGCAAAACGTCCGTCAAATAACTCTGATCTGTCTTTTTTCCCGGATCAGTCATAATGTGAACAGCTCCATACAAATTGTACTGCCACTGGTACATCCGTCTATTTAGACTGACCGAGAAAAAAGACTGATCGGATAAGTGGGAACGGGCTCTTAGGAAAAACGAAGTTTTCATCAAATGGTAGTTAGGGTCTGGTTCTAGTCTTCACCGCGAGCAAATACAGGTTCGCCATTCGTATAAAGATAGTAGTCTCCTCTAATGTTTGTTGAAACAGGGTAACCCATATCAACAGAGTTGTCATTACATTTGCCATTTTCAAATTTCTCCCAATTTTCACATGGATATGCTACAAAAGGAATTTTGGAGTCTATAGATTCGGCAAAAAATAGCGTTGAACGTCCATGACTACAACCCTCTGAAAATGAATAATATTATTGTTTCATATGATTTATAGAGATTTCGCTTCCATACTTCTAAAGTGGCTGGTTTACTAAATAAATTTCTAGTTCTTCGATTAGACATGCCTATAAATGTTTACGTCCTAAAATAGTTAAGATACATAATATTGTCAAACAGTTCTTACCTATAACCTGTTGCGGCCCTTCGCAGCCGGGTTGCCTCGCACGCCCGTTGTTTGGGTAAAAGTCTGCATGACCATGGCTTCTCTGGTACCCGTAAACTCCACCACAGGAATGGATAATGTCTACAAACTCAGCATCGCTTTTTTCCAGACGATAATCTGGTGCCATCAAGGGAAGCTCGAAGAGTGGTCGAGCAGGATCCAGGCCTGCGAGTAGGCAACCATGTGTTGTAGAAAATTTGGGTTATCTAATATACCTACATAACTATTTAAACTAATTAAACAAAGGTAGCTCACAGTAGGCACATTTTCGAACCTACATAATTTATAAGTTGTACCTACCATGTACAACTATAAGGTAGGTAGGTATAATTTAAAAATTGTGTAGGCCTGCCCCAAAGAGATGTAAGATTGTAAGTAGGTATATTGCAAAGCACCGGTAAGATGGGCAGACGCGATCAAGAGGGTTGGCGGAGGCTGCATTACCGAGCGGTCCACACTGCAGAAGACCGCATAACTTGGAGACGCGTCGTATGTGGTCTCAGCATTGATTGAACGACGAAGAAGAGATTTATGTAAATGTCTTTGGCCTGCTTTAAACTTTAGGTGGCTACTCACCTGTGATTCTATGTATTCTTTGGTTTGAAAATAATGCTGTATATCCCATGACATGTGAACCTAAACTGTGTCCCATTAAATGCATAAACTTTCCGTCAACTTGATAGGTTCTTGCAATAGAGTCTAACAGCGTTGCTGTTTTCTTCCCCACATATCTAGTACTAAATGCTGACCATGGATATGCCGGGTTTTTTGATAATTCGCTCCAATCAACGGTAATGACGTTGTAATCGGATTTTCTCAAGAAAGCATCCTTTATTTCCTGAAGCCATTCCGTCTTCTCGTGGGAGAACCAACCATGGGTCACAACCTTAATGTCGTTGGACGAGTTAAAGTATTGGCTTCTGAATAGTTGCTGGTCTTCGGGAATTTCCAATTGTTCTGCTTCAGTGTTCCGTCTACAATAGAAATATCAGGATAACTTACTTGCCTTAAGTTCTGAGATGAGCTACACGATTACTGATAAATGCGTGCACTGACCGCACAGGCCCACTCTTATCTTTGTGTTTCTTTCCTTAATATTATAAATGTGAAAGTAACTGTCTGTCTGTCTGTATGTTATATTTTCACGCCTAAACCGCTGAACCGATCGTCATGAAATTTGGCAGAGATATAGCTTGGGATATGAACAAGGACATAGGCTACTTTTTACGTGATAACCGACATCCACGCGGGTAGAGCCGCGGGCAAAAGCTAGTCTCCCATGATTTGACCAAGATTATATCTGGACTTTATTAGAGACCGTGACCTCTGACTTTGTTTCGGTGTTTCTTCTCAGAGTAGTTGGATAGGAAACGCCGACCTCATTTAGTTTTTAAAATATTATTGACGTGTAAAAGTGTTAGTACAAACTAACTTACCTACACAAATAAAATCATTTAACATTTACATATTTACATATTAATCCATATTTTAACTGATATCCTACCGGCTGTCGACGTTATTCCAATCTTGACAATCGGGGGCATCGGAACTTCATAATAAAACGTTGCTCACCTAGTGTACAAGTAAAAGTAGGCGTCTCCAAAAAGCATTCCACGCGTTTCCTGTGGTAAAGTAGAGAAGTTCATGGTATGGGTGTTGCCTTCGTCGTCGTAGAAGTATATCCATTCGTCTCCGTATTCGGGCCCTTGTTCATTCTCATACGGGAGAGCGGTTGTGTAGGAGACTGTAATTTCAATGAAACGTGTAGGTCGAGGCGCTATTATATATTAGTGTAGATATCACACCCTAACCATTATTTTTTAAACGTAAAAATTATTGGTATTTTGTTTTTTTTTTGTTGTAATTTTGACAATTAAACTAAAAATGTTTCCAATATTTGGTGTTATTTTATTAACTGGTAAATTATCTACACAACATTCATGCCGCTACTCTATTATTATAAGTATGAGTACATTGAATTTTTCGTCCTTATCCGTATTCTTTGTCAGCGATTGTAGCTTTTGTATGAGTGTAGATAGATATATTGTGTTATTAATTGAGTAAAGAAAAATGCCGAGAAAAAAGAAAAACTTTTGGGAGAAACTAGTGTTATAAGTAGAATGGATGTTTGAACAAACATTAAATTTGTTGATACTAATTAACTAAGAGAAAACATTATAATTAATTAATTTTTAAGTAATAATAATATATACAAGTATACAGGGTGAAATTGTATTCATAGGCATCCTCTTATATGGGTCATTCTACTCATCATTATGAACAACTGTTACTATGGAACCAACCCTGAAATCTCGAATAAAAAATCTGCTGTTCCTTACATTTTGACGAGCTATGCGAACATAAATGTAGGGAACAGCTGATTCTTTTTTCGCAATTTCAGGTTTGGTCCCATAGTGAAAGTTGTTCATAATGATGAGTACCTACAATGACCCTTTAAGAGGATGCCCATGAATTCAATTCCACCCTGTATAAAAAAGGGAGGGGAAAGAATCAAAGGGCATCAAAAAATTCGTCCGCATCGCTATCAGCAGGAAAAGTGCCCAAAAGGCTGGCAGCATTGCCACGTTGTATGGCAATGCAATGCTGGAGAAAAATGTTGGTCTAATGTTACCCCAAAATCAATATACCTAACTTTGGACCACGACAATTTCTGTCTCGTATCTCAGGATTCACGCATAATTTGTAAACTTTTGGTATTTAAAACTTCAAAAGATCACATAAATCACAATTACTGAGTAGTAGTTCAATACATTTGATTGACTAACTACCTATCGGAAATTGTCTCCTAAGTGGTCCAAAGTGGGTAACTTTGGACCACTTAGGAATGACTGTACCTATTAAAAAGTTGTTTCTGAAAGTCATGAAGTGGCGAAGTTGTGAATAAAATAAATATTTAAATATTTACCGAATAAACACTTGTATATAATGAACAGTCTGGAAATCATTTCTTCGACGTGTATGCGGTGGCACCAAGTCTTCGACTAATTTAGGATAATTCTTGACTATCCAGGAAATGTGTGTGTAGGTCTCTTATCAATAAGCATGTTTTACAATTTTTTATCACTTAGCTCTACCTGCCCTACTCATAATTTTTTGCCAAGTAGGTAGTTCTAGTGTGAACATGTAGTTTTTTTCTGAGGTAATTCGGTACTTAGTATAAAATTACTGTCAAACAGTAACGGAAATATAATTTCACTAGCTTTTGCCCGCGGCTCCGCCCGCGTGAATGTCGGTTATCGCGTACAAAATTACGTCCTTCGTTATGTCCTTCCTTATCCCAGGCTATATCTCTTCCAAATTTCATGACGATCGGTTCAGCAGTTTAGGCGTGAAAACGTAACATACAGACAGACAGACAGATATCGCGTACAAAATTACGTCCTTCGTTATGTCCTCCATATCCCAGGCTATATCTCTTCCAAATTTCATGACGATCGGTTCAGCGGTTTAGGCGTGAAAACGTAACATACAGACAGACAGACAGACAGATAGAGTTACTTTCACATTCATAATATTAGTATGGATGATGAAACTAGTGTCGTTTAACAGTAGCTTGACTGTTCTGTTTCGGGCTATAGCTAGCTAAAACCCGGTTTTTGATAAGCTGATAAATTCAACTAACACGCTGTCGGGTTCGGGTTATGTTAAATTTTGTGGATCTTTTTTTTTTCTGTCACATACTTAATTGAATAAGTAAAATATTATACTTATTCATTTCTGTGATAGACAAATATACGAAAGATTACTTACCTAACTACTAAACATCATGGTAGCTTCGTAGTATCAGTGTCGGTTTTAGCAGTACCTACCTATAATACTGCCCCTGGCGAGGATTTTGCGGCGTTCCCCACTATTCTTGAAGAGTAGATGGTCGAAAATTTTACCTTTTGTTCCTATTCACTGATACAGTTTAATATACAATATCTATACATATAATAAAATCGTAGCGAAGTCAAAACAGTACATTGAAAATTTATGAAAAAAAAAAAAAGTGATGCTTTTAAAGTGGTTGCCTATCCGGCAGCGCAGAGCGTTGAGGGCTTTGACAACCCCCCCCTCCCCTGTTTTCTCTCCTTCACAAACCCACTTCTCCTTCTTATCTGACTTCCCTTTGTCAATATTTATGCGCTGCACACAGCAAGAATCTTCGGTCCGAGAATAATCGTCTTCTTCGTTGTCCTTCTCATCGCTCTGGTTTCATAAAATCTTCTTTCTTTGTCCAGGCGGTTTTCCTTTGGAATGCGCTCCCTCAGAATATCAGGACGGTAACCAATCAGTTCACATTTAAAGTGAAAGCTCGAGAACACATATACAAGAAGTTGGCAGATTCGTCTCAGAATTAAGTTTTTGTAGGTTTCTTGTTTAACTCTCATAACTTTTTATTTTTAGTTATATGTATGTATATATGTATTTATTCCTATATCTTAGCTATAAATATCTTCTAAATAGTTTTTTTGTTATTGCACCTACTGTGTATTATCTCTGCATCACCCTAAGGTAGACTGGTAGAAAATGCCCAAGGCATTAAGTCCGCCTTTGTACAGTTTTTTTACTTGTGCATAAAGTTTTAATAAATAAATAAATAAATAACTACGACGACTGGAACGATTCTGATGTCGAAAATATAGTTTTTAGATTTTTTTTCTGTTTGTCTGAATGTATGTTCCAGCATCACGCAAAAACTACCGGATAGATTATGTTAAAATTTTGCATAAATATTCCCTATAGGTCTGGTCAAACTGTAGGGTATAAATTATCACGCTATTTGCTATGGGGGATTAGCAGAATTGCATTATGTTTTGAGATGGGTCAATACGGGCAGGTACTTTAACCGTAGTTGCTACAAGAAAACGGTCTTAAGCGGCTATCCTTAACTTTGAGAAAAATCTGATCTAAATTCAAAGATTTAAAAAAAAAAAAAATAATATATGGACAGTTTTCACAAAAAGGTTTTTGATGCCAATCGATCCTGTTTCAAGGATCAAAAAACTCAAGGGACCAACACAGGTTTGAGTACTAGAAAAGTCAGAAATCACAAAAAAAAAATCCCTTACAGTTCGTAGGAATGATACTGAGATGATAGAGAACACAAGATACCAGTGTATGACAACAGTCTAATTATTTCATTACTTCGCTGGGTTGAATAGGAAACGAATGCAGCAGATAGTTACAGATTTAAATCTTTTAAATTATTAATAAGCAGTCAATCATGAATTCATGACATATTATTATGCAATTTCAATCAACTTTCAACAAAAGCAAAGCAATGCATTTGATTCCCAAGAATTGATATTTTTTGTTAAAAAGTTTTTATGCAGTTGTTTTGAAGTTGATATACTGGCCATTAATTGGATGTCACCTTTGTTTCATTTATTTTATTTTATTTTATTATTTTTGGAAAACTTACAGCTAATCAGACACAATGGTTACAAAGTTTTAACATGATCATATTTGAATTCACGAATTCGAAAAAGAGAAGAAAATCGGAGGAAAATCTGTTAAAGGAACAACAAACTTTGATTAGAGCATCTTTATAACAATAATTATTTTGTTATGTGTTTTTTTTTTGCATAAAAAGAGTATCGAATTTGTTCTTCTTTATTGACGTGAATTCGTTTTTAAATTTGCTTCCATAGTGGGAGGAAATTCAAATAACTGATGTTTATAACATCGGGGGATACAGTTTGGTGTTGCAGCTACATATCTATCATCTAAATCAAAAATTTTATTACACCACTCGATAGCTAAAGGATAAAAAAATTAGTTCAAATTAAAATATGTACACGTGTTCACGTAAAATACACGGCCGTGTCCACGTCACACAGCCACACCCCGATTTTTTAAGTTCTTCAGTCTGGGCTTATTCAGCGAAACGTAAGCGCAGAACCTGGAGACTGGCGGCTTCGTGCGCCGTACAGGAGTACCGCGAAACCGGGTCACTACAGCACGACATAATCGGTTTATCTTCTGACAATTCAAAAGTGCCTGTAATTGGTTTATTTGAAATAAATGCTTTGAGTTTGAGTTTGAGTTCTTTACCACCAGCCTGCGTAATCGTCACCTGACCACCTCAGTACAGGTCCTAGAACAGCTTCGATTCTTTCATGGACTGTCTGTTTGCGCTCGAACTGTTCGAAAGAGATTAAAAAACGCGGCCAAGTGCGAGTCGGACTCGCCCATAAAGGGTTCCGTAGCAGCAAGCACGGTTAAAGATTTATGACGTATTAAAAAAAGACTACTTACTAGATCTCGTTCAAACTAATTTTTGGTGGAAGCTTACATGGTAATGTAAATCATATATTTTTTTTAGTTTTATCATTCTCTTATTTTAGAAGTTCCAGGGAGTGGGACACATTTTACCACTTTGGAAGTGTCTCTCGCGTTAACTATTCAGTTTAGATAAAAATGATATTAGAAACCTCAATATCATTTTTGAAGACCTATCCATAGATACCCCAAAAAACGACGAAAAAATCAAAAAAATCGAAAAAAAAATTGTTTCAGTTCTAAGTATGGGGAACCCTCAAAATTTATTGTTTTTTTTTTCTATTTTTGTGTGAAAATCTTAATGCGGTTCACAGAATACATCTTACCAAGTTTCAACAGTATAGTTCTTATAGTTTCGGAAAAAAGTGACTGTAACATACGGACGGACAGACAGACAGACATGACGGATCCATAAGGGTTCCGTTTTTTGCCATTTGGCTACGGAACCCTAAAAACATGGCCTGAAACTTAGGTAGGTACTATATGGTCGGCGGTTGCCTGGACGGGTGAAAAGTTTCCTACGCTAAGTTTTCAACGCAACTCAATCAAGCAACGATCGATTATCACATATTATGTTGATGAGAATCTCACTTTTTAAAACCTACAGGTTACCTACCTAGTTCCTCGACTAGAAGCAACGTCTGACAATACAAGCAAAGGAAAAAAAAAAATTGATTATTTGTAGTTATACCTACAAATATTAGTTTTTGTGATGGCTTCTTTTGCAATTGGAGCATCGATGGTGATTTAGCACCGATGTATCGAAGTGTGCGTGTGTTATCGGAGAACATTTTTTTCAACTGCAAAGTTAATTTTGTCCTTCAATCCGGTATCGGTAACTCATAGGCCGTATCTTGAAGTAACATTGAAGCCCACTTGCATCACCACTGAATGCGTTGACGTGACAGAGACAGAACAATGATTTAGATATGTAGATTGAATGCTCTTTATTTTTTGCACACCATAAAATTACAGACATAAAGGCTCTCCCCCACAGGCGCGTTATTATTGGTCGATAATATTGGATGCCTAAATTACAGCTTTCTAGTACTAAGTCTCTGAGCTAAGCCGCGGACAGACAGATGGGGCACGGCGAAACTATAAGGGTTCTTTGGTGACTACGGAACCCTAAAAACCCCGAATGCCTCCTCCTTTTCTACAAGACGGTTAAAAAACAGAACCGTTTTCTATCGTTTCTAGCGTGTTATGTGTACCTACTTTCCTAGCACGATTATGTCCTCCCTTTTGGGATTCCTCTAATGTGTAGTTTACCTACAGCACAAGTCTGTGCTACAGTTTACTTCTTGCGAAAATGCAGCTGCAGGTAAAAAATAAGACAACAATATAATCATAGCAACGTTATTGTATTTTTATTTTTTTGAATTGAATCCTTTTTGTGCTTACACAGTAAACACATGATCTCAACACTTATAACTAAAAATATTCTATAAATGAAAATGGATATTTACTCGAGTTATAAAAATGTTGCTTGTGCATATTTTGTTTTCAATCGAGGCAAACTTATTGTGGATTCATTGGAGGAACAGTTAAAGTGCTCAGTATGATATTTTGAAGATTCGAGTATTTTATAATATCACTTATTGTGCTGAGATATTGTGCATTATGCCTTAAGTTTTTAAGATTTGGGTGCCCCTGCTTCACCGCAATACATTCTGCCAATGTGCAATAACTTCGTTTACTTTCTTTCCTTTATACAAACTGATACATACGATTTAGTTACATTAATCTAAAATATTGCTATCTTTTTCATTTTAGTCTAGAAATTGTCGAATGATGTTTGGGCTATTTTATTCAGCAATGCTTTACTTCTTAGCTTTCACTTAAGTTTATGAAATAATTGGACGATACAAGTTGAGTGTGTAGACCGTTGAAGAAATGCAAGTGCTCCGACAGTGGGCTAACTTCAGTGTACTCTGTACATGACAGAATTCAGACAAATAGGAGGCAGTCATATCCAAATTATCTGTAAAGGTTCAAATAAGTGAAAATGCGATTTTTAATGAAAATTTTAGTATGTAAAGGAAGGATAATTTTATAATGGAAAAGACTAGATATCACATGGTTTGAGCTATATGTATATATTACTCTTGTTTCTTACTCTTGTACGTACAATTATAATAAATTTGTCAAAATAATACCTAAGTAGGTACATACGTTGTGAACAGCTCACGTTAATTGAATTTCAAGTCTTGGTGGTTGTTACAATGATCGCATTTAAATATAATTTCAGTTAAACGAGTGATTTAGGCATTATAATATAAAACCTACGCAAACTACTCGAATGTAGTCGTGCACCTACGTATTGTGTGCGATATATCTGTGGTCGCTTTATATCACTCGCCGAATGACATGAAAACAATAAAACAAATATTTACAATTCTATAAGTATTATACTAAAAGATCAAAATTTAAAAACAGGACTATTATTTTTAGTTTCGTGATATGCCCGCCACGGTAAATAAATTAACAAGAATTATGAGTTAGGCACCTGCACTACTGCTGGCCACACGGCCACAATGTAAGCTTGCCCAAGAATTATATCTGTTTGCAATATTCTACTTTTGTCTCGATTAACGAATGGCAAAGTATCAATTTCTATACCAAAGCATAATAAATTCGCATTAAACAATCGTGATTTCGAAATTTACCGATAATATTTTTTACAGTTGGTCAGTCGAAAATATTGAGCATATACATACATAATTATTTTAACATATTATAATTTATTTATATTGAACAGTGGATAATTTATTGCACAAATCGTCGATCCTAATATTCTAAGTGTATGCTATGGCGGAAGTTACTTAGAGAACGAGTAAAAAAAAACAAAACAAATGTCTATTGTGTCGTTTTACGTAGCTTAACTCTACACCGTCATCAGCAGTGAACGAATGACGCGCTTGTTCGCTATCCTTGACGCAACAGTACACGAGCCGGGCGCGGTGTGACGGGCAGGCGCGGCGCCGCGAGCGACGCCCGCGGCCCTGCGCGACACGCCGCGGGCCTCCTGGCGCAACGCCAGATCAGACGCTTCCATGCACGCACATATATAACTACACCTTATCATTCCTACCTATCTATTTGTTATGAGTAATTTATTCCAATTTCTTTAAAGCGTACATTTTTATACTTATTTATAGGAGGTCCTTAACTCGATATCCGATTTAAAAAAGTACTGCGTTACAAACAATAGGTACAAAAAGTGCGACGTGCATGCAAGGAAATATCTAAGAGCACATTTGACACAATAAGTAAACCTAATAACGAACATAATACTAAACAGTCTTGGTTTTGACTGGTCAACTACATAGGTGGGATTACTCAAGGAACCGATAAGTAAATTATTATTATTCTTGTACAATTACAAACACAATCATTGTTGTCTCTTAGTGAATTGTAGAAAAAGGTTAAAAAAATTACATATAAAATTCTTAAAAAAAATCTTACTCAATATATTTTGAGTGAAGTTCAAAACAATTGACTGAACCTTTGCGATTACTTTGGGCATTGACACATCAAGTCGCATCGTCATATCTGGTAAGTCATCATCAGCCACACAAGAATAAAAAAATAAGTTAGTCATCAATATATAGAATACTTAATATAAACGTGGGAAGTTCCTAAGTCGGCAGTGTCTAATGGCGATAGTGTCGAGTGCCTCACAAGTAGTCACAAGCACTGGCAAACAGTTCGTCAGAACCTCAATCATACCACACCACACCTAAATAAATAAATGTATATAATATCTAATATGTTTTTACATATGTACAGTTGTTCCTTTTAAATTATTGTAACTACATAAATAAAAATAATAAAAATAAATTTGTACTTGTAAAATAATAATTCATTTAAAAATGTCAAACAAAACTGAGTTTACACGTTTTGTATCAATCTAAATTATTTCTAAAATCTACTTAATGATTATTTTGTTGTATATTATAAACGAGCAGTCGGGACTGGCGCCCGAATGCACTGTCGGCGCCCGTCTGTGGCGCCGGACTGGAGCCCGGCTGTGGCGCCCGACTGACGCCAGACTGTGGCGCCCGACTGGCGCCCGACTGTGGCACCCGACTGGCGCCGGACTGTGGCGCCCGACTGGCGCACGACTGTGGCGCCCCTGACGCCTGTGCGCGGACGCTGCCAAGCGTCGTACTGCTCGCGCACTCGACCACCAGTCGCGGCTGCTCTTTTAGTAAATCGTTATTCGTAATTAGTTACAATAATAACTACAATATAATGTTGGTATGAGCGGTGTCGTGGATGCTTCCCCGCTCATACCTAAAGCGTTAAGGTGAACGTCTCTCGCACTGGCTGCTCGCCGGGCACACGCCCACATCACTTTGAATATAAAACAATACTTCGATCTGTATATGGCACATTCTGTTCATAGTAATCACTTTCAGCATTTAGTACCTACATTAGCCTAACGGTAATCGTATGTATATTTAATAAGAATCAAAATGGAAGTGCCTGTGTTTTTGTCGCTATAGGTCTAATTTTGCCACGTTTATTTCATGAGGCGTCCGCGTCGTCGTGCGTGAGGTTACTTCGAACAATTAATTGACATATTTTATTAGATAGGAAAGCAGACAGTGCGAGCATGAAACGCCACAGCATCCACTTTTATACGTACATTATTACAGTCGCAAATATTCTTGTGCGACTTAAGTCATCATTTTCTAAGTATCTAGTATTTATAATAACGGTTACTGGCGGCGTGGTCGTAACGCCAGTGACCTGGTGGGATCTTTTAACACTACATAAACAGTGAACGTACCAAATCAATATCTACTTCCGAATAGCCCCCGTTTTGTGGATTCTCGGGCTCTATGAAATGATGAATTTTACCGACATTCGAAACTGATTGTCGGTCATCGTTCGTGCCCGATATTGAATAATTTATGCTCAAGCTAAAGTGTTATACAAATAATAAAGATTTACTTGCAGAAGTAAAATTCTGAATGTTAATATTACTTCACCACATCTAGGTATGTAAAAGATGAAGCGCAGATCTATAAAACAGAGGGGGTCGGTGGGGAATAAAGAGATCATTTAGAGCGAGTAGCTCGCAATGATCGGTATCGCGGCGGTCAGCAGACAGTCTCGGCGGGCGCGGGCGGCGAGTGCGCCAGTGCAGCCAGCGGCGACAGCGGAGACAGCGGCGACAGCGGAGACAGCGGGGACAGCGGTGGCGGCGGTGCCAGCGGTTCCGGCGAGCGACGCCGCAGCGCCTGGCGCTTGCGGAACTCGAGGAACTCCTCCTTCATGGCGCGCACTCGAGCTTCTACGTCGTCGCGGGAGGGGCGTGCGCGAGTCCGCTCCGGAGTCGAGGGCGTCGGCGTGCGCGTGGCGCGGTCCCATTCATAGTGCACGTCTACCGAGCCCGCGTCGCCGCCCTCGCCGGAGCCGGGCCGCGGCGGCGGCGCGGGCGGCGGTGGCCGGTACGGCGGCGGCCGCCACTCGGCCAGGCTGCCCGTGCGGCTGCTGCGGTTGTGTTGCGAGGACGAAGCGTTTTTGCTGCCGAACCCGCTGGACGACGACCGACTCTCGGGCGAGGCTTCATGGGGAGGCGGCGGCAAATCTGCGACAGCCCGCGGGCGAGCGTGCCGCGGCAGAGGCCGTGCGCGTGGTCTGGCCAGAGGCCCGGAGGCGGCGCGCGTCGGATCGTGAGCGCTCTGTCGCAGCGATCTCAGGCGGAAGGGAGACGGAGGCGTCGGGAACGAGCCGTCGGCCGAGCTCGGGAAGGGCACGGAGCTGAGGTCGGACACGTGGAGCGGCGACCAGGGCGTCCAGGCGGCCGCCCACGGAGGCCACGGCGGCCAGGGCGGCCAGTGCAGCGCCAGCGCCGGCGACGAGGCGCGGAACAGCGGTGGCGCGGCGCTCGGCCGCAGCGGCGCGCGCAGGCGCGGCAGGAAGCCGCCGTCGTCGGACGAGGACGGCGCGGGCGACGGCGCGGGTGACGCGGCTGGCGCGGCCGACGCGCCCGACGCGCCCGACGCGGCCGACGCGCGCCGCACCGACACCCAGTACCGCGCCTCGCCGCCGCAGCGCGACGCCGGCCACACCCAGTTTGCAGTGAATCGCAAACACTGCACTATACTCGATATTCCGCGTTCTCTAAATCTGTATGGACACACCAAACATGTTAGCTAGGTATAGCTTTACTACCTATAAACGTCTTGAACGTGCATCAGTGTGTTCTTAAAGGCACTATTACCAATAAATTACGATATACGCAACAACAAACGTTTAATCAACTTAACATGTAGGTAAAACTGACCTGATTTCCTGTTAAAGCAGCGTGAATGTAGTGAGTAAAAATTAGAGTTGTTTAAAAGGAGCCAAAAAGTTAATAAGCTAAGTACCTATGTATATAGGCACAAGTACAAAAGTACTCACTTCTTAAAAGGCACTTGAGTGCTATCTGCGGCGCGGAGGTCTGTCAGTCGCGCGGCTACCATGTTGTATGCTGCAATCGGATAATTTCTGAACATTAACGTAGTGGCGTGGCGCTCCGCCCCGACCCAGCCACGGCCGCCGCCCGCCACCCTCGCTATGTACCACCACCACCACTACCACCCACCATATTGTCGACCAAAACGCAACGAGCACTGGAATGGACTCCTAGATGTTATTTTTGGTATTCGTTTCATTACCGGCAATGATCAGTAGTGTTACTGTAACTATCTATAGTCATCAATATTTCAAGCTTAAATTGTTAGTAGAAAAGGATTTAGTGGAGCTACGCAACATCGGCGGTTCTTTCCAGTGCGCGTTCTTATGACGATGAAACTATGCAATAATGTCGTGACGTGATGACGAATACAAGCAGATTATGGATTGCCACTTGTTACCCAACATGCAGATCGATATTTGCTCCGCGAACAGTTGAATAGGCTTGCTTAGGTATATTTATATGTTAATTATTGCTGATGAAGGATTTATGAGCTTACGTTTTATTACATACAAATCTCCTACGTTCAATCTTTATCATGATATATCCATAGTAGGTATATATATGGAGCCTTGCCCACGAGAAAGTAAATTCACGAAGAACAGCTGTATCTGATAGCAGACTACCTTATAAATAAAGCAACGAGATTAGCTAGCTAGGGCAACATTGTCTCTTAGGGCATTACAAATATACACGGAATAAAGTTGTCCTAGGAATAACTTCCGTATAATCATATTTTTTTTTGACTTTTATGCCTAGTATAACTTAACTCCGTGTTTATTTGTATTAGAGGTAAAGTTTTTGTAGATTAGTTTCATGATTTATCTAGCCCTACTGCTTTATCTTGTAATACTTACTTGATGTTTAACGAGAGTTATCTTCAACTTATTTTAGGACAAAAAATGCATTATTTACATAAACCTAACGCATGCAAAAAGCTTACAAAGGAAACGCCAATGTATGAGTGAATTAAGCAGATAATACACGAACGAATATGTAATTTGCCGACAATATGGTAAGTTATGTAAGGAAGTCTACCTGTCTTCAACAAACGCGTTATCTATGTAAAGAGCCTACGGAACTTGTGTCGTTTATAATAATGAATTGCATGTCACTGACAATATTTTTGTTGCGAAATTGCAGCGACCAAGTCGGTATGACATTTTCAGTTCAAGTGAACTGTAGATAATCCGTTAAGTCTCAGGGCTATGGGTTGACTTATTTATTGTTCAAACCAATGTTTATTTTGTATTATGATCTGAAGTACTTAAGTCTTAGTAGTAACTAGAAGTATACAGGGTGGCAGGGACATCGACGCTAAGTTTGTTACCATGGATTCAGTTCATGATTCTGGACCCCTCTGCGTCCAAATTTTTCGACATAGATTAAAAAAAAAAAATATTGCCGTCCCATACATTTTGACCGCGTAGGATTTGCACTTTTGTTGGAAATAGCTGTTTTTTTAATAAAACCGACGAATAATTTTAACGCTGGGGACTACGGGGGGCCAGAATTATGTACTGCATCCGGTTTTGCGTCGATGTCCCTGCCACCCTGTAACTTAAACTTTTAACTATTTTTCAGTCTGTGGAATCAGATGTTTTGCCATGACGCTACGAGTTCATATAAGTTTGATCGTGTTATGCTTGAAGGATGTAAGGCGACACAGTTCGTTTTAACCGTCAAAGTTTAAGGAATATTATGGCATTAGTAAGTTCCATAAAAGCTAGCGCATATGGAGGCAAGATCGCGGGATAACTAGCGCCGGCAGCGGACTAGCGGCCGCTGGTGTGACGAGTCTCACCTTTCTCCTGCTTACGCCGTTTCCGTTTGTTGCAGATCTTGACGGCGCACACGGACAGGATGATGGCCACGATGAAGAACAGGATGCCGCCCACCACGCCCGCCGTGATGGCTTTGTGCTTCACGCGCGCCGGCACGGGGAACTTCACCTCCTCGGAGCTCTCGTAGCTGGTGGCCGAGTTGGCCAGCACTCGGAAGTAGTACGTACGACCACCGACTAGGTTTTTAACTGAAATGTTTCTTAAGGTTTTCACGTGATCTGATTCTGTTTATTAGTACATAGATACATTCTATTTCAAGTTAGTGCGTAAGTTAAGAAAGAAAGATTGGCTAAATATATTTTGACTAACGGAGCCCGCTAGAACCAGACAATTAAAATTAATCTAGGTAAGTATAGCAACAAAAATTCACTTAAATTCGATCTCAAATTAGAATACTGTAAGATAATACTAAGTATTAAGTAAGTAAGTAAGTAACATTTAAGTTTATTGCATTAAGGTATCTCAAACCGGCTCTGATCAATCGTTGCTCAAAAGTCAATACCTACCTTAAATTATTGGCCAATTGTGTTACCTGTGCTTATTTTACAGAATATTAAATGGCATTTTCGTTGAAGCCTAACTGAGTTTTATTTCATTGGAGAGCAAACTACAAATGCATACTACACGAGCAAATGTATGAGTCCAGCCTTAAATTGTATGTAATTCTGGGCTTTCTTAATTATTAATATGATTTCCGACTTTGAATTCAGAAAGGAATTCAGAATGTGTAAGTCCAGCCTAAATCTAGGAAAAAAGGTAAAATAAAGGTATCCTATATATTGTTAGTACAGGGTAGTTTCTCTATCACAATTTACCCAAGTAGCTGGTCTCCTCGGGTCGTATCTGCCCTCGGTTGAGCGTCTTCCACTGCGCATCAGTTCGGTACTTGATGGTGTAGTACTGCACCAGGTGCGCGCGCTCCAGCGGCGCCTGCCACGTGATGAGGAACCCGTTGTGCACCTCCGTCACCGTCAGGTTGCGGGGAGGACCAGACTTCGGACCTATGTTATGACAGAGTTATAGCCTGCGTTACCAGAGCAATACGTGATATGGTAAGTAGATGATCAAACGAAAGTGGCTAATTTGATATAAATAATGTCGTGTTATACCTATGTGGTGGAAGTAACTAGTTCAATGAATGTGGATAATATTGAGCAGTAAAAAAAAACCATTTATTTTCTAAAACAGTTTAGAATGTGGTGTTAACACTAGGTGTACTTGAAAATGATAATTACGTTTTCGTTAAAAACGTAAACAAAATGATTCGAAAAGAATGAAGATAAGGTTTGAACATGCAACTGTTATTAATTTAAATACAGAACAAAATACAAACAACACACAACTAAAACATTGTAAACCATGCACTAATTAAAAACGTCAACACAGAGTCATATCCAGCTAGGTATAGTCGTTAAGATGTATCTACTTAAAACAAATATCTAACTACCCACATGGATGATGATTACATGAGATGCGATGAAGTGATAAAGTTAGTGATTACTGTGCAACATTTGTGGGTATATACCAGAGCCTTCGGGTGCGTTTTGGAATATCTTTTCGTCTACAGGCCCCGCCGGGGTGGGTGCCGCCTTCGGTTTGGCGCCTACATCTACAAAAAGCAATCTTAAGTTAAACAACCCACCTCAAATCCAACCAGACTGTGTAACTGGAAACTTTCCTCAATTTATCTTATTAGTCAGTTCGTTTGAACATAAAGTTATCTCTGTTGACACAAAAGTTAACAAGCAGTCCACAACCCATGCCTGTTATGGGTGCAGTTGCCCTCCCTGGGCTTCGACCAAACCTTTATTTTCTCCACCACATAACTCTAAGTTCGACATAACCTTTTTTTTTTGGTGGGAAATTATCAAATAACTTCTCCCGCTCTAGGCGGAGCGGGAGGGCGTGTCAGACTTTTACTGACTAAAACCCACCCGTGTTCCTTCAGTTGCCTGTGTGCCAGGGCCACGGTATCCCTTTCGGATAAACCTGCAATCCTGGCAGCCACCGGTCCTAGCGGACCCCGTCGGTGCGTGCTAACATCTCTTTGAGGCGCGCGTGGAACACAACGCGCCGTCGACCCGGGCTTGGTCCTTACCGGACGGCGAGCTGCCCATAGCTCGCCGTCCGCAAGCCCGCGCCTACGGGCGCCCAGGGCGTCTCCTGCGGTGACTAGGGGCGTGAGGGCGAACAGACTGCCGCTCCCTCACGCGTTCCGCCTCCTCCTTCGCGAGCATTACTGCTTCACAGAAGGAGGTGACTGTCTCCTATGCACTCTCGCTCCGGACCATGGCCTGGACCAGGGCCGAACGCGAGAGATCGCCGCCGCCGATTACCTCCGTCAGGACACGGCGGTGCTCTGCCCAAGCCAGGCAGAGCTCCACCGTGTCTTCCGGGCGATCCACACAGTGGTAACACCCGGGCGTTTCCTCCCGCCTAATCCGAAACAGGAACATCCCGAAACACCCGTGTCCGGTGACCTGTGTCAGGCGGAAGGTGAGGACGCCGTGGTGCGTCTCTAGCCACTCCTCAAAGTTCAAAGTTCGACATAACCTAGTTTTATAACTTGTACTTTTACTTTGTATACAGTATATTAATAAGATACATATAATGTATGATGATGTATGTAAATAAATCGTAGTCATACTCGAAAAGGGGGCACATTGTTGAGTTTACAGAAAATAGGTGACGAATGTTTTTTTTTTATCCACAACGGGGAGCTCTTGGCCTTAATCTCACCTGCTGGTCACCTGATGGTAAGTGATGATAAGGCCGAAGGTGACTCTGACTGCCGAAACACAATGCAGTTTAGTTTTTTAGTGCAGTTTGTGCAGTTTTTAAGTGGTGTTACGGCTTGGGAAATCAACCCTCCCCCCGTCCCCCAAAGAGAAATATTTTCCCCCCCTTCAGCGAAAACCTAGATGACCTGAATGCACACGGATAATATTTTTTACATAACATAGTGTAAGACTAAGATTATTTCATAATAACATGTTATAACACACATATGTTAAGTCCTGCCACACATATATAAATAAATTAGGTTGTAGCACTTACCAAGAGTTCTAATTGTAATAGCTTTACTCATCATTCCTTCGCCTATGGTATTCTTGCTGTTCACTTGAAACTCATACGTCGTACCGGGCTGGAGCCGATTTATTGTGACCTGTATACAAAGAACAAGTTTAATCGATCGTTCTTTGATAGGCACCAACGAAGCTAAAAAAAGTTCAAGAGTATTTGAAAATTCGACAAACGCAAACATAGGCTGTATTCCGAATTGCACTGTAATTGATTCGAGCGTGCTTATACACGTACTGAATTGGCGTGAGCGCGATATCGATGTCCCGTGAATCGTCATAGATGACGTCATGACATGCGCCATCTTGCGATAACGCCGTCCATACCCGAAATTAATATCACCGTGTGCGCTGTCAAACAGCTCTCAGCTGTCATAATCGTGATATTCTAAATCGGAACGCAAATTATTGATGTGAGTGCTATAGGCAATTACGGCTTAACTCGGAATGTAGCCATAGCTTGTTTTTCTTCTTTCAAATCGTTTCATTAATGTTGGTTGTCAATGGTGCCGATTCCCTTGTACACAAACTAAACTAAATTTAAGGTCAGTGCATCTTTTTCTTTCTATTGCATTAAGAAAAGGACAGAAGATAAATTTTAGTCCTGTCAAATTAATCAACGCCTGTCACTACTCCATAGAAGTTTAGACGTGATTAAAAACTTGCCGACTAAAATTACATCAATTTACGTCAAGCGCTGATTAATTTGACAGGAAGAAACTAAAATTTATCTTCTGTCCTTTTCTTAATGAAATAGAAAGAAAAAGATGAACTGAACTTAAATTTAGTTTAGTTTGTGAACAAGGGAATCGGCACCAATGACTCTATAAACAAACAATTTAAATCCAAATTGTCTCGAATAAAGTTTATTAACCAAACGATAATATTTATCAGACTATCCAAAGATTATTTCGATCATCAATTAGATCATCAATCATTTTGATCCTTGGAGCCAAAAGTTCTGCGCTGTGCGATGCTACGGCGTAGACCCTCTACGAGCGACGCTACGAAATGTGTATCAAATACTTTTGGTAAAAAAGTAAAAAGGTGACAGCACATCTGTATACAAATCAAGTATATTTATTATGTAGTAGGCGACGCTGGCAGAATAGTCGACATCGGCTCAGTTGCCAAAGTTAAAAAAAAAAAAAAAAAAATGTAATTGGTATAGTCAACCGCAGGTGCAAAGTGCAAATATTTGTTAGTCATGTGTCCCCCACATATGACTAACAAATATTTGCACTTTAAAGCTTAATGTTACGCAAAAGGATCCCTGAATCGAAAAATGGTTTTTACAAACCCACAACTTTTTTGAACGCCCTATTCAACTATACCCCACACCATGGGATAGACGAGAAAAAAAAATATCATCCCCATTTTACATGTAGGGGAGGTAAACAAAAACTAAGCCGCGGACAGAAGGATAGACAGACATGGCGAAACTATATGGGTTCCTTGTTGACGACGGAACCCGAAAAACAAAACCTAACCTATATATAACCACCATGTGACCTAGACAAGTCGATACACACCTCATGTAATTAAATCCATCCAGGCTTTAAGATGCTTCGACAGGTATATAGAATCTCTCATACAAAGATACGCGTGAAAAATATAACCCCGTCTTTGCTGTCGCACAGTCGGGTAAAAACCTGCGAATACTCACAGAAGTAGCACCAGATGGCGTGACTGGGACCTTAGTCCACTCGGAGAAGCCGGCTTCCCGGTACCAGATAGTGTAGTCTTGCTTGTAGTCGGGCCCGCCGGCGTACCCCGGCTGCCAGCGCAGCGTCACTTGGAACTCCGTCGCAGTGCCCGACACGTTGTAGGGCGCGTGCGGCTGAGTTCCCTCGATCACCAGCTGCGTGTCCGCTACTATTGTTGCCACCTGGAGAGGATGTTAAGTAGTAAGTGTTGTTGTGAAACGAATAGTGTGTCGTCACATATACAGGGTGGTAGGGACATCGACGCGAAGCCTGTTACCATCGATTCAGTCCATGATCTTAAACCCGTATGCGTTGAAATTTTTCGTCGGTAATACCGCGTTTCATTTTGGAGGAAATAGCTGTTTTTTTTTAATAACCATAGTCCATAATAAAATTCATGGGCGATGGTAACTGGTTTCGCGTCGATGTCCCTTCTATCGGTATCCTGCCTTTTCGCCGAAAATTGTTTGGCAGATAATTACTTGCCAACCAACGTTTCGCCGATGTTTCACTTTGACAACTAACGATTAGCAAATTTTTGTATGACAACGTTTCATTTGGTAGAATTATTGTTAAGCTGATTATTATAATGACACAAAACGTTTGGGACATTTATCATTTGTCATGCATTTCACTAGGCCACACAACTATTAGACGAATGACGTTTTGTCAGTGTAATTTTTACATACATTTTTTATTGAAGAATCTCAAAAATAACATTAAACCTTTAAATTGGCAGCAATGCAGAGCCATATTACGATAGGTTAGGTTAGAGTATGACAAACAACGCACGAGCCGAGCGAGCGAAGCGAGCATGCCGCGGCAGCGGCCGGCGATGTGCCAAAAGCGAATCGCTTTTGTAAAAGGAACAAATTGAATCATTCTGCTACTTGAAAGTTGGCATTTTAAAAAGTGTCATTATGAAAAGCAGACCAAACTTACAGTTGGTAACTGTGAGGTTGGGAAATAAAACAAAATTATATGATAAGTTGGCAAATGATTATTCGGTGAAATAAAATTCTGCGAAACGTTAGTTGGCAAGTGAAAATCTGGCAAACAATTTTCGGCGAAAAGGCAGAGAACCCCCTTCTACCATGTATAAAATAGTATGATGATTGATTAGAAAATAATATGCTTTACACAGTGGCACTTAGATGTAGCACAAGCTTTTGATAGAGTTTGGCATAAGAGCTTGATATACAAGCTAAGACTAATGCTGCCCAATGATTTTTCCGATATCTTGGAATCATACATTACAAATAGAATGTTTCGAGTAAGGCACGAGGATGCCTATTCCGAGCTGAAAATTATTAAAGCCGGCGTGCCCCAAGGTAGTGTGCTGGGTCCAGTACTCTACCTGTTGTACACGTGTGATATACCAGAGCTGGAGAATAATACAATTGCAACCTTTGCAGACGACACTGCCATTATGGCTATAGGGTCATGCCACAAGGAAGCAGTTAAAGAGGTGCAAATCGCTGTAAATAAAGTTCATGACTGGGCACAAAAATGGAGAATCAAGTTGAATGAATCAAAGTCACTTCACATTGATTTCACCAACAAGAATTGTGATTACCACCCTATCTTCATAAATGGCCAACAAGTGCCATACTCAAACACAGCTAAATATCTTGGTATAACGCTTGACGCGAAACTGCGCTGGAAAGCGCACGTCAAAAAGAAGAGACAAGAACTAGACATGCGTTTCAAAAACATATATTGGTTGATTGGACGGAATTCCTGCCTATCGATACACAATAAAATGTTAATATATAAGCATATTTTTATGCCGATATGGACGTATGGCATCCAACTATGGGGCTGTACTAAACCGACCAACATCAAAATGATACAGACATTCCAAAATAAGGTACTCAGGAGTATTGTAAATGCGCCCTGGTATATAAGAAATGATGACCTCCATCGTGACCTAAAAATGGAACCCGTCATCAACATAATTCAAAAATTTGCTGAGGCCCATGAACACCGACTCCACCGACATGTGAACGTCGAGGCAATTCAGCTGCTAGACAACACAAATATAGTGCGAAGACTAAAACGAACAAAACCCTTTGAGTTAGTGTAGTGTAAAAAGTGTAGAAATTAAAGTGCCAATGACACACATATAACACATGAACAAAGTGTTTTTATTATTATAACTATCAGACTCTAAGAAAGTGTAACGGACTTGTGTAAAGTGCAACAAACACTATTCTAAGTTTTAAAATAATTATCACGTAAAAAGTTAAGTTAGATTTAAATTGCTTATTAGTCTTAAAGGCTAGATTGTAATTAATTATTAAGAACCTAGTTCTTTTTAATAAAGCATTAAAAAAAAAAAAAGTGGCACTTAGAGATAATATTAATAACTAGCTTTTGTCCGCGACATCATCCGTTTGGATTTTTTTTAATCATAAAATACCTATCCTATGATAGTCCGCAACACTGTAGCTTCCCTTAAGTGAAAGAATTTTCGGAATTGGATCAGCAGTTGCGAAGATTACCCTCTTCATACAAATATAATTCCTCTGTACGTGTGTATGTCACTGAATTCCCCCTAAACGGCTTGTGTGTTGGTGTGTCCCTGAATGTGTTTGTATGTGAGTCGGTCCCTGAATGGTTTAGATTCACAATTGCATCTGGTAGGTGGCGTTGTTCGCACACTTTTGACCAATTTCGAGTTGTCATCAACCGAAAACGTTTTTAATGGTCTGGTCAATAAATTAAACATTTATTTAAAAAAAAAAAGCATTAATTGTCACATTTTTAATTCGGTAGGTATGACATGTAAAGAAGATGGCTGAATGTCATTCTGCGGTAATGACATTACGATGCAATAAAAAATGCTGAGTCGGTAAAGCAGACTCTGTCATGCTATGAACAAACAAAAATAGCCCTTAAGTTGACGAACATTATTTTGAATCTGACTCTACAAGTCACTTGTACAGTCAGATTCTAAATCACCGGTTTTGGGTCACCAAGATTAATTGGGACCCGCTGTTTAATCTGTCTATGTGTTCTGTCAGTGAGAATTTCTTACTATGCTACTTGTATAACTGTGTTAAGAAATTAAATATATACCAGTTTAAAAAAACATTTAAAAAAATACTGACAGAAAAAGCCTATTATAATGTTAATGAATTTTTAAATGATAAATCGCTCTGAAGATACTGACTGAATCTATTCTATTTGTTTTGAATCGCATGACTATTGACGTATTTAATTTAATATTATTGTTGATTGTTGATTTATTTATATTATTGTTCATTGTATCTTAATTTTGAATTCCTATTGTCTTTTGACCTAATTTGTACACCAGCCATGGTCAAACATGTTGAGCCAAAAAATACCTTTTTTGCAAATAAATAAATCTAAATCTGAATATGAATATATTTAAGGGGAAGCGCTAAGGTAGCCCGCAAAATTCAAATTTTGTTTCGTTTTTTGCCATTTTTATCTCAGTGTCTGGGTATAGGTACGTACGTTGATTAAAGTATGATTCGCGGCCGTAACAAATATATATTTTCAGAAATATAATCACTGGAATCAGTAATAAAACTCCTTAAGTTAGTATAATCCTAAAAGTCATGATTTCATGTGTTTTTTTTTTTTTTTGAAAACGTTGCCCCACACTAGGAATTTCTCCTGTATCGTGGGTGCGTTTACAAACATTTAAACTCACATACACAAACAGCCAGACCCGGAACAACTACTTGTAGGTCATACAAATATTTGTTCCGTGCGGGAATCGAACCCGCGACACGCAGCGCAGCAGTCAATCGCTTAACCATTGCGCCAACCGTGTCGTCAAAAATAATAGAAAAAAAAAAATTGTACTTCTATAGGATTATATGAATTTAGAGAGTGGTATTGATGATTTTTATGATTATAATTCTATGAATAAATATTTGATACGGCCGCGAATCATATTTAGATTAAAATACAACCTGATACTGACCTGCAAATTGCAAAAAACGTTAGAAAATTTGAATTACGCGGGCTACCGTGACGCTTTCGACTAAAAAAAAATTGGATTTAGGTTTTATTTTCTCCCAGCACGTTTTGCCTTAACATATCTGACATTGGCAGTGTTAGCGATGATGGACGGCTCAGTACTGTTTTATTACTGTAACTGTTTATTTGTGTGTATAATGTCATACTAATTATTGTCTAAATTTTATGTTGGTAGCATTGTAACGTCTTTTGAATTCTAATAAAAGGCGGGGTGGCTGCGAACGTCGCGATACAGATTAAACAGAGTAAAAAACGCGCGAGGGGCACGATCGACCGCGATCCCGCTCACCCCCGCCACCAGGCAGTCGCCCGCTAGACACGATGCCGTGAGGACGGAAGCGTACACGCACCGGACGTCTACGCAGCTACCCCGCATAAGCCTATTTTCGTGGTTTTCTAATTGAACATCACCAAGTCTGCAACGATCCGTTACAGGCAGAATTGTTGACATCGCCACCATTGCCATAGAGAAAAATAGAATAGAATAGAAAAGCTTTGTGTAAGCTAAATAAATGAATTAGAATTTGGCGCGTGTTACCTCGTTCGAGGCGACGCACTGGTAGATGCCGAAGTCCTGCCTGCGCAGCGTGTCGATGGTGATGTTGCCGCCCAGCGCGCGCACGCGGCTCTTCTGCAGCGGCAGCCCGTCGCGCCGCCGCCACACCACGCTCGGCCGCTGCGTGCCCTCCGCCTCCTGCGCCTCGCAGTGCATCTCCACTGACTCGCCCACCTTATAGGAACATAGATACGTGGTTAGTGCACTGGAAACATCGAAACAGATGGCAGCAAGTACCACGCAACAGTCAGGATAAGTTATGTACTATTTGTTTAAGAAATCTTATACAGGAAAAAATTTGATCAGTGCGCAAATTTTGACAAATTAAACTTAAACATGTTTTATTATCCACCTATTTCTTATTTTGATATGTCTTAGTACAAAAAAATGAAGTTAGCGTTAACGAAAGATGTTTATTTTGAAACTGGTATAATGGATACTCGTCGCGTAACGCGCCGGCGGCGGCGGTATTATTAGGGGCGGTGTTTGAGGCTACTTGCTCCGCACGGGCGGACGGGTTCAAAGGTCGGGGGGGGGGTGGAGTTTTGGTGCTGTCTGAGAGCGGCCTGTGTCTAGCGGTGGAATAAATTAATTGATTGAATACCAAGGCAAGTAATTTTACCGTAGATTACTGGAAGACTTAGCATAAGCATAAGCATTCTTGGGATAAGCAGCAGAATGTTATCCTTATTTTTCTTCTCGGGGTCCTTCTGCACATATGGCTTCCCTGGTACCTCATAAACAACATAACTATGTAAATGTCTATTAACTGCTCCCAACTAACGATGTTTATTTAGATTTTTCATTTATTTTTATTTATTTTTTTTACTTATTTCCTTGACATAAACTTTTCATTATTTGACATTATTTACCTACAAATCCAATTCTTTATTAGAGGCTTTTATGGACATGATATTTATTCAGATATGTTACTGTAGTTGTAATTGCAATCATGTCATTAATCTTTTATATACTTAGATTATTTTCTATTTTGTGAATGTGAGAACGTTGTAGGCCTAGTAGAGTGTAGATTTGTTGGCACTTTTCTATTTTGTTAAGTACCTGGTAATTGTTGAAAGGCCTACACTGTCCTCCCATACCTATTATCACTGTTATTTGATAATATTGTAAAGCCAATTATTTTTAAAAGAGTAACCGTGGAGTTTCATGCCGGCTCTTTTCCATAGGAAACGACTAATTGGAACTGTGCACCTAGCTTCTGACGTTTCATAAGTGCCCATGTAGGTTTATGTGATATAAAATATTTTGATTGATTGATTGATTCTCAGCCTATAATGTTCCCACTGCTGGGACATAGGCCTCCTCTCTCTAAGAGGGAGTGGGCCATAATCCACGACGCGGGCCCAGTGCGGGTTGGTAGATGTCACATGTCTTCGAATTTTTTGGTTCTAGGACAAGCCCGTTTCCTCACGATGTCGGGGCTGTTACCACTGGGCCACCACTGCTCTCCTCGCAGACTTGCATAACATAAATTAGCTTCGACAATTTATGTTATGCAAGTCTGCGAGGACCTTCATTAGGGTTTCGTAGTCAAGAAGGAACCCTTATAGTTTCGCCATGTCCGTCCGTCTGTCCGTTCCCAGATTAGCTCAGAGAATCTTAGTACTAGAAAGTTATAATTTGGCATGGATATACATATTAATTAATCACGCCGACAAAGTGGTAAAATAAAATTATGGAAAAAATTGTTTTTTAGGGTACCTCCTGTATATGTAAAGTGGGGATGTTTTTTTGTTTCGCCTACCCTATAGTGTGGGGTATTGTTGAATGGGTCTTTTAAAAATATTGCGGGTTTGTGAAAACAATTTTTCGATTAAGGGATCCTATTCTGAAATATTAGACTTTAAAGTGTTAATTTTTGTTAGAGTTAAGTGTCCCCCCTGCCAGCTAAATGGTTGTACTTGGATATGTAAAAAAAAAACAGCATAAGTATATATAACGAAGTTAAAAGGAAAACAATTACCGAGTAATAGTCAACCAACTTACATTTACAGTTGAAAAACATGTTCTCTCATACATTCCGTATGGAAAAACATGTTTTTCAACTACGATCTTAAGTTTGTTCTTGGGATAAATTCATACCAACTACGGAACCCTTCATTGTGCGTGATCCGACACGGACTTGAGCGGTTTTTATAAATAAAGACAAAGATTTGTGCTCGGCCAGTGCTCTTCACTCACGTCACTCAACGCCAAAACATAAATGTGCCAAATTGAGCGCAAATATTCACAAGACCCTTATCTCTGTGTAATGAAATTAGTGGCGTGTATAAATTGCCCTGTAGGCCCTTACATCTGCACTACCACTAACAATAGGTAATTGGTTGAAGCCTCTTTTTTTTTGTAATTAAAAATTATAACACTAAAGCAATTGATAGTTCTGAAAAACCTCTCACAACTATATAACTAATAACAACAAGTTTTTTTGTATGACTTTTAGTAATTCATCAATTTTTAATTTATCATATTTTCATACAACAATAAAAAATATTTAAATTCAACGCTCTAAATGTTATGAACTCTACGCGTAGCTAAACAAACTGCCGTGTCTAGTACAAAAGACAGGGGCGACAGTGCACGGGAGGCGTAAGGTAGGTACAACAAAATACAGAATTGAAATGTGTTAGATAGAACAGCGAAATATTGAAGGTTTGTTTTTGGTAAATGTAATATGTTTTCTAAAAAGTCATAGAATAGAATAGAATAGAATAGAATGGACAGTTTCACACTGAAACTTTCATTTACCTTTCTTTGGTACAGAGGTTCCGGTTCCACTGTGAACACTGGTGGTTTACGAACTAATACTTCCATCGGACCTGTAAAACAAAAACCATGATTACTTCTCTTGAAATATGTAACGCCTAAATTTTATCACTATTTCATATGTTTTAATACGTTCTGTCTTACCTGAAGACCCTTGAGTTCCTTGTGCGTTATAAGGAGTACAAGTATATCGACCCTGATGGTTCTGGTTGACCCTCGTGAACAGCAAGGAGCCGTTGTTCATGATTACGATGTCCTTGGTCTGGTAGGGCTCCAGCAGTCGCTTGTCCTTCGTCCACGTCACGTACTGCAGGGGAGGGTTGGCCTTTATGTAACACTGCACCACACCGGCCAGTCGGAAGGGGAGGTATTGCACGGTTGGAGTAAACGTTACTTTTGCTGGATCTGTGAAAAAACGTACGGTTAACTATTATGCATTGCGGCATCTGTCTATGGATAAATTTGTTCTGTGTAGTGTAAGAGAACATTACTTACCAAGGACTGTAAAAGAAAGAAAGCCCGAAATCGCAGGTATTTGTGACCCGAGCCGCAGGCGAGGGTTGTAAATATGCGATAGAGGGCTTTCTTTTTTACTGCCCGTGGTAAGTACACAATGTTGCGTCTTCACCTGGTGTTGTTACCACCACACTGCGAGTTATACTGTACGCGTAGCTTGTGGTAAAACTCACATTATGGCCAGGTGTGACGTAAATGATATTTATTTCTGTAAATTGGTTCAAAAATACTTTTACACGTCAATATTAAATTAAGGTTTAATACTAGATGAGTTCGGTGTTTCCTGAATACTATGAGAAGAAAGAAACAAACTCAGTGGTCACAGTCTCTTTTAAAGTCTAGACATAATATCATATCTTGGTCAGACCATATGAGGATCGCCCCCTGTAACACAGGTTTTTCCTAGCATAGGGGTCATTGATCAATATTTTGTATCAGGCTATTTCCATGTTTAATTAAGTGTCACCCTGTATGTGTACTTTTTACGTCAAATAAATATATTATTATTATCATACAGATTAACATGCAGAAATAACCATACAGATTTGAGTGGTATTTGATTTGTATTTTATTTGTCCACTGTCCAGCCAGTGCACGCATTTGTCAGTAATCGTGTAGCTCAACTCAAAACTTAAGGAGCTCAACAACTAGACGAACAATACCAAACAAAGGACATTTGAGGAGGCCGCATAGAATACTCAAAATGTCAAATTATTATTAAAACAAAATGAAAAAGAAAAGTAATAATTACCTACATAGTCCTCACACTCACAATAATAAAAATATAATACCTATCAAAGTAAATATTCATGTCAATGTGTATGTAATAATCATCAAATGCCAGTGTATATAAAATATAACTTTTATTTAAAAATAAAATGTTAGCGAAAATAAATCAACATTCAGTGTGTAAAAATTGGAGCAACTCAATCCCAAGCCTTTTTGTCCTCAATAATAAACGGCTTTCTGGAATAGCTTACGTTTTATGAATGATTTGAATTTATTACGACTTTGTTCGTGAACGTAGCTTGAAAGTTTATTCTAATATTTATAAGTATTGAGCCTCCTATTTTCTTGTAGCACTGAGTTAAATCCGAATCCAGAATAACTCATCCAAAATGGCCATATTATATTTTAAGAGCGCTTCAAGTGCAATATCAAAACTTTAGCTATCGCCAAGATCTTCAATTCTAATTACGAATTGTACTAAGTTAACTTAAAGCAAAAAAATCTCACATTCAACATTCAAATAGGCCGAAGCGCTCTGCGGGTCTCCAATTCCGTTGGACACTTCACAGAGGTACTGTCCCGAGTCGTCGGCCGCTACGGGGTTGATGACGAGGGCGCCATCTCTTCGGATGGTGACCCTGGTCTCTAGCGCCGCGACCTCCGCCACCGGAGCCCCCTCACGGAACCACTTCACTGTCACGTTCCCAGGTAAGGCCTTCGCTTCGCATGAAAACTGTACTTTCTCTCCTTCTAGCTTCGTTTGGTTTGTTGGCGGCATCTGAAGAAATAGTTGAGAATTTATTTTAACTGACATGGCGCACAAATTGGGAAATCAATATGCATTAGTATTTTTCAGGATATTCTCAGTGCTGTAATTGCAACTCTACGATATGCCTCATAATAAAGGTGCGAGTATAAAAGTAGTAGATACCTACTGTTACAGAGGGATTATATACCCTCTTATATTTAAACTTACAAATGTTTTAATAGTAGGTTAAATTCGCATTATAGATACATATAATACGTGGCATTTCTAAGAATAACTTCTTAGAAATGCCGCGTATTATATGTATGTATGTATATATGTGTGTGTGTGTGAGATAACTCTCGACATTTACTTTTGTTGATGTAATTCTTGTGAAACTCACAGTAATAACAGCTCCTCCAGCGATAATGACGCGCGCAGTGTGCGACACCTGTCCCTCGCCATTCCTTGCGATGCACGTGTAGTCGCCGATGTCCTCGTGGCGAATGTTGCTGATACGCAGCTCCGTGCCGTCGTTGAAGATGCCGACTGTTCCTGAAGGTTCCACTGGGTTCGCGTCCTTATACCACAGGATTTCCGGCGTGGGCGTGCCCTCCGCCTGGCAGTTGAGGATTATGGCGTCTCCTGGAATTAAAGGTACGTGTTAGTTATACTTAAGAGATTAAAATATAAAAAGAATCAGGTTCTTAATAAATAATTACAATCTAGCCTATATATAAAACAGAGAGAGAGTCACCATTATTAAAAAAATTACAATAGTATTGATTTGTACTTTACACAAGTCCGTTCCACTTTCGTTCTCGTATTCAAGAAATCGGTGGGTAGGTCTCTAATAAGCTTCTTATTTTTAAGGCTCCTACAAACAGGCGCGACACGCGACACGATACATCCTTTTATCGGCCTGCAAGGTATATAAGCGTTTCGGTGGTCACAACTGCTTTTATAGCTCTTCATAGTCGAAAGTCAAGGAAAAACGTGCCAGTTGGATTAATATGTATATCCATCTTTAAAAGTTATGTAGCCCTTAAGTTGAATTGTTTGTAAAACTTACCTAAATTAACGTAAATAATGTCTTCCGGTGTGATGGAGAAGCGTGGTGGCGCGTGCACGTCCAAATGGAACCATGTGCCATTTTTGTGCTGGTTGGGTGACCGGTTGAGGAACACCACCTTACACTCGTACCAACCCTGATAAAACAAGCGAACACCATTCCTCACAAATCCTGTCAATAACCTAGATACATACATCTCTTACATTTTAGATTACTTCCACTTCATAGCAAACACGTTGGCTTTGAATGTGTTTGGATAGCATATGATTTTGGTAGTTACCTGGTCAGACTCCCGGATATTGGTGAGGTTGAGGCTGGCGGCGCCGTAGGGGGAGTCCGGCGCCACGCGCGACACCCTGCCCTCGTAGCCCTCGCCGCTGTGCGTCGGGTAGCTCTCGTACCAGATGTAGATCGGGATGTCTTGTCCCTACACACACACACGCCCGTATGTTAAAAACCGAACCATACTGGTGCGAATTCGTTAAGTCTACCACTTAGCTTACATACAGCTAAATACTTATATACTAAATACTTTTCGCCGCATAACTGGTCGTGGCGCTACACATTTCCAACTCTGTCTAAAGCTTTCAAGACGATGCGATGCGTTTTCACAAAACACAGACAGAATCAGATGCTTAACCTTGTAACGTGACGTGCAATTCAGTCACAATTGCACGCAGAAGTCATTTTGGTTTTGTGGTTACAAGATTCGAAACTATCTACATAAAGAAAGAAAACTACTGAAACATGCAAGGATGATAAACAAATCGTGAAACTGATAAATGATCAGATCTTACTAAGCTCGAAGTCGCTGTTGTTGTATTTGCGTTTGAAGGCGATACATAATAAATTATGTATTTTCAAACATTGTTATAAAGCGATATAACGTACGCTTAGTCAATATTTTATAGGTTACATACAATCGTGCATGCAGAAAGTGAAAACGGGGAAACTTAAGCATTTCTACAGCATGCAACAAAGTAGATCAACTGTGCAGTCACTTGAATGAGTTACAATACAAAGTATGTCAAGTAATTTGTACATGAATCTACTATTGCCGACAGAGCGTGGGAGAAGCCCACAGCCACAGGAAGAGAGAAACAGACAGAACCGCCGCCAGTGCGCGGGAGTGCGCGTGCCCCGTGTCAGCCGTGTAAGCGATAGTGCGCCCGAGACTATCTCAGAATAAGAACGGTGCACCCAAACAAAATAATAGAAGGAAAAAATCTTATTGTACATGTAAAGTGGCGTGTATGTGTATGATCGTATCTAACGGGGGTCTGCTGCTCTCTCGGACTCGCTTTGAAGGCCTTTATCACTGTGGGTATGTCGAACCGGTCTGTGACGAGCGCGATAGGTACACGAGGCAATACGCAGAAGAGGCAGAGATACACAAAAGGCGTGCGGAGGGCGCGCGCGGGGCGAGGGCGCTGGGGCGGCGCCCCCGGCCCGCGGCGCCCGCGCTTTACCACTAGCACGGGACAATACGAGGTGTCGGAGCCGACACAGACGAGATATACTTTACATTCTGCGGGGCGCGTCGCGCGGACGAGCCGACCTTTACTGAACAGAAACACACACACGGTAGATGAGCAGCGTTGTATTGTAAGAGTGGAGTGTGGACCGTCGTACCGTTTCGCCTACCTTCTTCTCCCACTGCAACACGTACGGCACCGGGATGTCTTCCGGAAAGTCCACCTGGCAGTTGAACACCACGCTCTCGCCGAGGATCGCCGTGATGTGCACAGCATCTTGGTGGTCTTGGTGGCAGGTTACTGCGCGGACAAACCGAATCAAATATGTTAGCTAATGTCATGCTGAAGCTTGAATGCTGTCTGATGAACAGGAGCCAGATATTGTTAAATTACTTACTCTCAATGATAGCCAAGCTTGTAAAAGAGATGTGTATCGCAAGATATATGTTACTGGACTGATAGTTATGGGGGCAACACTACCTGGCAGGTTAACTAGCAGCAGTAGGAGCAAGCCGGCGGCGATGTGCGGCGGTTGCACGGCGCGCCAGCCCATGCCTGCGCTCCCATGTCACGGCCGCGCGCGGCGACTCATCGTTGATGCATCACCTGGCAAGAGACAACAACCACATTTGGACCTTGCTTTATAACTAACAATCCTGAAAACAGAACTCTTTCGAAAGGTTAACTAAAGCTAACCTGGCTAGCTAGGTTAGGTTAGCTTTGTTAGGAGGTACAAACATAGGCTTTCGTTTAATAGGCACGGCCGGTGATCAATTTTGTTTCTTCATCCAAGAATTTTTCAAGATCGGGATGTTAGATTTCTTTACTATCTATTAAAAGTAAACATCCTTTCTAGTTAGAGTTTGTAGGTCTGAAAATCGGAAATTTGTCGCGGTTTTGTTATGTCTTTACCCTCACCGAAAGCAACTCGGTGCCTACTTTATTTGTCATGCATGTGTTGCTCTATATTTTGCCAGAGTAATCATAAATGCCGCGTCTCATTTTAAATTCCATTAATAATCGAGCAACGAATGTCTGTTCAGACAATTTCCTATGCTGATGTGTTTTAGTTATTTAGTATCGCATTAGAGCTTGTCATTACCTTGTCAATGTCATGTTTGTTCTTCGAGGGGAATCGTTTAGACGGTCTTTAGGTATCATTATGAACAAATATATCCACCATCTGTGTACAGTAGTCCTTTATTAGACCTTAACGTGATATATTCAATTATTAATGCTCAATATTATTTAACTTCTTTATTGAGTTATTTAAAACTTATGTGATAAAACAAAAATATATTTATTCTCAACATTCCAGACACATTTACGTTGGTCCATACACATGAACTTTTTACAGTGGTTACATTGGAACCTCGTCATTCGACGCTTTTTGTAATCACAGAAACTAAAATATTTTTTTGGGTGCCACATATGTCTGAATTTAACGTAAAACTATGGCTATATTGTGCACGATGAAAAAGGCTATATATACGATAATACTACCTAACCATAGGGTGTTATAATGTCCAAATGTGTCTAGCAGACTATATGTAGGTAAAGCTTACTATTAAAACAAGAAGCTAGCCCCTAATCATGAAGGAATTAAATCGTTATGACCTTTGGAAGTTAAATATAAAGGGGTTTATTCATAAACGTTGCTTAAAGTTAAGTGACGTTCAAACGTCAAAAATGTATGGTTAAACAGTCGCTAATCATTACTTAACTTTAAGCAGCGTTTTTAAGTTGTTATGAAGGTTCTTTATAGCAACTTTATAACAATTGTATATTTTTGCTTAAGTATGACTAGGTACCTACTAATTTGACTTGTCACCTCTCTGTGTATCAACCCCTTATCATCCGTTCTTTAAGTCTAAACATTGGTGGGTATATTATCAACTGTCCATATTTTCTAGTTTCCAATATTCTAAAATTACTCGACAGGACAGAAAATGAAGGCAACATGCTTGTATCAGGAAAAATCATTAAAGCATGTTTGTCGAAGCTTAACACCTTGTTAAATGTGTCAATTACCTGAGGATTTGAAGCGGCAACAATTTGCAAATACGGAGTCAAGTCAAGGTAAATATAGCTAACGTTTTAGGGAGTTTATTGAAGTCTTGAATGAAGGTTAGGTATTTATTTTCATCATTAATGGGTATTTCTGTCTGTATACCGTTCATTCAGTTCAGTCATGATGACTTCTTAGAGCCAAATTACAATGCAATACATATTGGTTGACAAACGCGTCCAGGCCATAGAGTTAACTTTTTTAACCCTTTGTTAATCTCATGTATATATATAAAATAGTAAACTGACTGACTGACTGGGTGACACACAGCGCAAACTGCTGGTCCTAGAGACATGTAACTTGGAGGATGTGTTCTTTGTGAAGAGTAAGTATCCACTAAGAAAAGATTTTTGGGAATTCCACCCCTAAAGGGGTAAAATAGGGTATGGAAGTTTATATGAAAGTCCGTCAGTTTTGAAGTTAGGATCTTGAAATTTTGTGTTTAGGCTGACGATTGAAAATTAATTTATATGTGTCTCAGAGTTTTTGATGATTCCACCCCCAAAGGGTTAAAAAGGGGGATGAAGTTGAAAAGTCCTTAATTTAAGAAGAAAAGTCACAAAATTTACTATCTAGGCTTATGTTTGGAAGCTAACACAACGATGTTGTTAGAATTTCAACCTTAAGGGCTGAAAAGGGAGATGAAATTTTGTTTTTAAACAAAGTTCTTTATTTTTTAAGTTAAAATCACTAATATTTCGGCTTATGTATTGGAAACTAACAACGTAAATCGTTGATTTTTTTATTTTTTTTTCAATCCACAAGGTTCTGAAAAGGGGGTTGAGTTTTGCATTGAAGTAAAAATAATTTACCTATATATTTTTCGACATCCACGCGGGCAACGCCGCGAGCAAAAGCTAGTTTATAGTATAAAATGCACGTCACCTATAAAGAAAAAATTAAATAATTTTCAATAATAATATTGGAAATGATGGATCCATAATTATGTAGATTACCAAGCACCAGTAAAGAATCCGTACTGCAATAATAAATTATCATTCCTTACAATTATAATAATTTTAGTTAATAGCCAAAGCAAGTAATTACGCAGTTAACTACCTTCGTATATAAATATCATACATATTAGCATAGCCGATAAGCTAGGCGGTGTATGAGAGGTGGGTGGCCTTTGAACCGAGCTCGTCCTTGGACTATTTCCCATGGCTAGTAATTGCACTGCATCACGACATATAATCGACCTACACCCCAGCCCCTACAACCTGGCATAGCCGTCAATATTCTGACGACGCTACATGGCAAACTTTTATTAATGGTGCCTATTTGTTGCATTATAAATCTTTACCTCAGAGGTATACAATAGTAGCTCCACTTTTTTGAAAATTAGTTTCTTCGTGCACCATTAAAATCGCAAGAATCAGTTCTACATACTGGTATACGACATTAAGTCCTATGACATCTATGAAAAGAAATACCCAATCGTATATGACATTAAATCCACTTACGTCTAATGGGTATAGGACCTCAAATGACGATAAGATTCATCTAATAACAATAAAACATACTGTTGAACTCAACAGTAGTTTTGCAAAACAATAAAAAACAAAAAAACAATAGCATTCGAAGTTTCACTCCGCGCATTTTTGCCTCTCCTGTAAAATTTTCATTTCATCACATAATGTTGTATACCTCTGAGGTACAGAAATATACTGCTGAACATAGATATTTCTTCTCTTCGTATCTTGGATACGATTATTGGTGTGTGATCTTTGCATGTGAGTTTTGTGAAAATTATGAAAAAGTTCATACACTGTTTGCGTAGGTCTACACGTTTCTCCCCTCTTTAGAAAATTTGTATCTCAATTTATGAGTGAAAACTTTTTGTTGAAGAAAAGTGCAAAGTGACTACGCTATGACTGAAACTACAATAATTTTCTTTATGCAAAATGAATCGCAGCAGATCCTTGGCCTGAATCTGAAATAACGACAAACAATAAAATAAATCAACATAATATTCAAGGAAACCGCTGTCCTTTTTGAATAAATATTTCATTTTATAAAATGGCAATTTCTAAAGTATTCGAAAGCACTTTTTTATATGTCGGTTTTTGAGTCTTGCTTGTGGGAGATTCGGTCAGATGACACCCCTATATGACACCCCATTCTATTAAATGAGTTTCGATACAACTGTTTCCTCAAATATGAATGGGGTTCTATCATCATAACCGTGGCGATTTACAAAAGTGCTTCTAAAAAAATTACTTTGTTTGAATAACAAAAACGGGTTTGTGACTTTTAGCAAAGAACGGTTTTTTCCACGATCCATGCTTATACCTCTAGGCTTTTGTGATAAAAGTTTATAGTTTTTTGTAGTTAGTAAAGTACTTTTTAGGATTCCGTAGTAAACAAGGAACCCTTATAGTTTCGCCATGTCCGTCTGTCTGTCTGTCCGCGGCTTAGCTCAGAAACTCCTAATACTAAAAAGCTGTAATTTGGTATGAGTATAAATATTAATTACGCCAACAAATTGGTAAAATAAAATCTTGGAAAATATACTTATTTAGGGTACCTCCCGTACACGTAAAGTGGCGATGATAATTTTTTCTTCTCGTCTATCTCACGGTCTGGGGTATCGTTAGATAGGCCGTTTAAAAATATTGCGAGTTTATGAAAACCATTTTTCGATTCAGGGATCCGTTTGCGTAATATTAAGCTTTAAAGTGCTAATTTTTGTTACAGCCAAGTGTCCCCCCACCTGCCAGCTAAATGGTTGTATTTGAACACGTGAAAAAATTCACAGCAGTATATATATAACGAAGTTAAATAGAAAACTATCACAGCTAAGTAGGCTTTACAAGTTACCGAGTAATAGTCGACCAACTTACATTTGCACTTGAAGAATTGATTGCATGTTTTTCAACTAAAATGTTGAGTTTGTTCTTAGATTAATTCAGCCCACCTACGGAACCCTTCATTGTGCGTGGTCCGACACGCACTTGGCCGGTTTTTTATATTTTTTTGACGTTGGTTCGTTTTTCTATCTCCAGCTGGCATTATGGGAAGTTCATTAATTTAAGATAATTTAGCAGTCCACGTGTCATTTAATTCTAAATAATCCATAAAATTGCATGACTTCAGCCGATGTTTGATATTAAATAACCATTTTCAAATCATACATACATAGGTGTTGCTGACACGAAGAAGTTAAAAGCTCGAGTGCGCAGATATTTGATTTGTCGGAAAACCGACATCTGTGCGCTTCCAGACCTAGGGTTACCAGAGTTCAATCTGAATCTAAGTCAGAATTTCAACAAAACTAAAAAAGGAGTTAAACACTGAATAGAAACAACAATTTTTATTTAAAAAAAAAATATATATATATGAACACGAGGTCTACTTGCATGTAATATTATTTGTTTTCATTAAAAACCATAAGTACGATGTACCAACATAATAATTATAGCTGGATACAACTAACATAATTATAACTAACTTGGAAATCACACGTTCCCATGTAACCATTGCTCTTACTAGCTCGGAAAATCACTATTCATATGCTCACTAAACTAAAGGACTTTTAACTAAAAAACTCATGTCTTTACTTATATATAAAAGTAGTAAAAAGTAGAACCTATTAGAAAACCAGTGAAATTGTACATTTTGATAACGCCACAAAGATCATGTCTAGGTGTCATGGAAAAGTACGTTCTCTCTTTTGGTTAGGGATCAGCCCGCCATTGAATTTAATTTTTGTTTTTTTTTACACTTCTGGTAATATGGAATTTATGTGATTGCAGAAAATATCTGCATAAAATATGAAATTCATTGGAAATTGGTAAAAGTTGTAATAGATAATGGTTATCAAAAAAAATTGTGATAAGGGCACAAAGTGGCAGAAGTCGGGCACGAGGGGTAAGAGTTGTGACGTGCTCTGAGCAGGGAGTAGCAGGGAGCAGTGACGAGCAGCAGGCAGGGGCCGTGAGCAGGCGAGAAGACGCGCGCGTGCGGCCGGCGGAACGGTCAGCGGATGCTGCGGCACTCGGAGCTATCGATTTTCCTACCTTATCGTCGCGCGGTACGAGCGAGTGCGGGGGCGCGCGGCGAGTGTGGTCGTGCTGACGGGGACAGTGCGACGCTCTCGTAGGGTGCGGGGCTCCGTCATCTGTGGAGGGCGGTCATGGGCTCGCGGCGGCGGTACGCGTGCGAGGCGTCGCGCGGCGGGCCGGGCACTGCCCGCCCGCGCCCAGCGCGTATTGATCGGTGCGCGCGCAAGCCGCCGCCCTCGCACATGAATGGTCCCCGGTGGAAGCTCACGTGCTCGCCGGCCTGGCCTGCTGTGTGACCTCCGCGCCACCACTACGTCCTCACTGCATGTCGATACTCCCCGCGCTCATATTACACGCCGATCATTTAGCCAAAAATTAGGTGGCCCTCATCGTTCCCAAAAATGTGATCATTTTTAAAGCGATTGATTTTACAGCTCAAAATTAATTACTCTTTGGTGGCTACGAGATTAAAATATTCTCCGAAAATAAATATGACAGAAATACATTTATTTTTGTATCGCAAAGTTTATCTATGCCATTAAGAATAAATATCTATGAAATAAGAAGAAAGACTGCATGATAAATAGCAACTATTGTCTTGGATTGCTTATAACAATTTTGCATAATAAAGTCTAAAGCTTGACAATTGCATGGTCGTCGATGTCTTCTATAGCAATCATAATGGAGCATTCAACGACAGGTTTATGAGTGTGGCGCGAGGGGCGTCGGTATTGAGCCGGCTGTCGCTCAATGCGCCTATATTGCCAATATGCGCCTTAATGCGCTGTCACTGATCACAGCAAATCCCTTCCACAGTTTATACGCCGCACTGATTACCTCCCGTAATACGCTACCGGATTCGATGACGACGCACAAAAATATTTCACCCACATTGTCATATTTTGTGCCCGTAGCTTGACAAGTAATAGAAAGTTCATTTATACTTGTATCATGATACAATACAGGCTTGTTGTTACCTAAAACAGTTTATCGATAACCTAATTCTAATATACAGAAAAAAAAAAAAAAACATGAATTAACACTGTTGTGATGCGCGTTATTGTAGACACTGGCTACAACTATCACGATTATTTTAGTTATCCTTATTTATTTCCCAAATTAGATTCAGATCAACGTCTAATGGGATTATCTAAAGATTATGGTGACCTCATTCAGCCTAAATAAAACATAGTCAGATTTCTATTTCAGATACCTACTTATTTATTTATTTCATCGTGACAAGGTGCCACTTACCTACTTAACGAATATTAGTTAGTATAATCTTGTATTGATTTAATAGGAGCCGTTTCAGAATATTCAGAAGTAAAATGTACAGAATATACAAGAGAAATGTCCAACGCTAGAAATAGCGTTGAAGTTGACGCGACTACGCTCCGCTACGCGTTGCTACGCGGCCTACGCCGCCTCTACGACACTGTTACACATTTTATAAGAGCTTTGTAATTAACAGGTATTTACTAACTAGATCTATAATATAAAAATGAATCGCAAAATGTGTTGGTAAGCGCATAACTCAACAACGCCTGGACCAATTTTACCAATTCTTTTTTTTTAAATGTTCGTTGAAGTCCAAGGATGGTTTTTATGGCGAGAAAAATTAGGGTAGGGTAGAGTAGGGTAGGTTATGTAGGTAGGTAGGTAGGTAGGGTAGGGTAGTGTAGTGTAGGGTAGGGTAGGTAGGTAGGTAGGTAGGGTAGTGTAGGTAGGTAGGGTAGGGTAGGGTACGATAGGGTAGGGTAGGTAGGTAGGTAGGTAGGTAGGGTAGGGTAGGGTAGAGTAGGTAGGTAGGGTAGGGTAGGGTAGGGTTGGGTAGGGTAGGTAGGGTAGGGTAGGGTAGGGTAGGGTAGGTAGGTAGGTAGGTAGGTAGGTAGGTAGGTAGGTAGGTAGGTAGGTAGGGTAGGGTAGGGTAGAATAGTGGAGATTATACTATAGCTTTTGACAGAACGAAGTCTGTCGGGTCAGCTAGTATTAAATAAAATGTGTCTTTATTTATTATGGATCGTGCTTTAACCGAAAATTATACGTTTTTATTTCAAAAGTATTCGAAATAAAAGATTTGGATACCTGTACAAATTATAATGTTAAGTTTTTTATTTTTGAGTTTAACGAGGCAATTAAGTACGATCGTTTTCCCTTTAAAGACATAGATAAATGCCAAGAATTAAAACGTTCCTTGTTTTATACAACAGGGAATAACTTGATTCTGTATTTTTTTTTTTTTAACGAAGCATCCGCTCTGGAGCCGAGTTCGTGAAAATACATTTTGCTGCCCTCCCTCTTGGGGGTCGTATTTTGAAAAATCTTTTTATTGTGTGTGCAAAGTAAACATTGAGATTAGAGCCGCGTTAGGCATGACTAACGCATTTACAGTTTCTACCTTTCGAACTTTTTTATTTACAGATGAATATGAATAAAAATAAATACATCTATTTATCTTTTAGCAGGATTTTAGTTACATAGTTTACCGTATTTATTCGATTTTAATGATATCTATTAGATAATAATTATAGAATATTTGTACAATTTAAGGCGACGATAACCGACTTTTAATGATTGTGAAGATCACGTCTAAAAGAGTAGTTAAACTTATTGGAAATTATTACCCACAATATGCATCCAAGATATTTTTCTTGTCTTTTTTTTTTAGACATAAAGTAAAATATATGTTAAATTAAAGAATTTTCTTAATAACTTAACATGTGAATATTTTCGATTATGTTTATATTACATAGTGAAATTAATTTGTAAAGTTATGTCAAACGCGGATAAATTCTTAGAATCACGCAAAATCTATCAAGGTATTTTTCTGAAACGTTCATCTTTTTAAAGATAATTTAATTTTTGATCTTTTAGTACCTATACGTTTTTTATTAAAATAACTTTTGTTTTATGTATAATAAATTAATAATGCGTCTTATTTGGGACAGCGCTCGTGGATGGACGAGTCCTATTACTGGCTGGACGTACCACGCTTTGCGTGAGCTCAGTACAGAACACGCAAGATAACCACTCAAGGTCACTGGCATATATCTGCGCCTTAAGTGCAACAATAACTCTAAGGGCCGGTTGTTTCAAACAGTTCGTTAACGTAACATACGTACGTCAAATAATAACGATTACATATGATGTTTAACGTTCGTTAAATACAAAGCGTTGTTTCACTGCATAAAAACCGATCGTCAAAGTTCAAATGAAAAAGAATAAAATGACGTTAACCAGTGGGTATGACATCTGTTACTGTAATCGTTATTTTTTAACGAACGTCAAGGGCATAATTTTGTGAAACAACGGTTTGACGATAGTTAGCACCATTTATGACGTATACGCGTGCGTTAAGGGGACGTGAAACAACCGGCCCTAATTCTACTTTTAGATCTTCATAGACAACTTTATTGTTGAGACGATACAGAAACTAACACTAACACAACACAAACTATGCTGTAGTAAATATGTGACGTGCGAGGTGTCAGTGTGCAACCGTGGATTGTTGCCAGCCAACAGCCAGCCAGCTAACGTCTCATGAAAGCCTATCACAACACTCGTACACGCGAATATCATACGTTCTCACAAGCCGCTGCTCGAAACGCCTTCCGCGCTTGCACTCCGTATAAAAATACAACACCGCGTTTTATTTTAATACAAGAACCTTTATTTAAATGCACATTTGCAATGCGCTTTTTGCTAATAAAATAAGCATTTACATTTTTAAGCTCGTGAAAATAATGAACGGGTATTTTTCTAGAAACTTTTCCGTGAGATTATCATAAGCTTGGAGAACCTTTCTTTACTGCTACACATGTTATTATTACAGAATGGTGGCGTTTTGTAGTTTCTGCGCACCACCATGGGAATAAGGCGTGAGTTTTGTATTCTTCTCCTTCGCTTCGTTCGCTCTTGACAGAGCGGTCGTGGTCACAATGAGTTTTGACCAATCGCAGGTGTTGTCGTAACTCGCCTCACGATTTCCCTCCATCGGGTTCTGTTCGATGACAGTATGGCGCATTCACTAACAGGGCCTCCAACCGCGGATTTAATTTGATCGGTCCACCTAATCGGTGACCCGCGTGGCCTATACTACTCTTCTACTCCCTGCACCACTATACGCTCTATGGAGCCATTATTTATGTATGAGTTTATGTATCATCATCATCATCATTTCAGCCGAAAGACGTCCACTGCTGGACATAGGCCTCCCCCAAGCACCGCCACCTCGACCGGTTCTGTGTTTCCCGCATCCAGCGGATTCCTGCGGCTTTCATAAGGTCATCGGTCTTGTGGGAGTTTATGTATGTATGTTTGTATATTATTATCACATAACATACAGAATCGTGAGTAGGATTTATAGGTACAGTGGCCAGCACATCAAGCTACATGAAACTGTCAAATTTCTCCAAACGATAATAAACTTGAAAATGTTGGTGCTTAAGTTCAAAATCAAATGAGAAAATTTGACAGTTTGTGGTGAAATGAAATGAAATCGTTTATTCTGTAAATAAGATATCGGGATCACTTTTACACGTCATATAAAAAATATAAAAACAAGCTTGGTGAAGTCGACATTTCCTATCTGACTACCCCTGAGAAGAAATGGCGAAACAAACTCAGGGGTCAAAGTCTCTTTTAAAGTCCAGACATAATCTTGGTCAGATCATGTGAGGACCATGTAGATCCGGTTACTTGATGTGCCGGCCACCGTACGTATTCATGCAGAGATACAAAAAACGTAATCCTATCGTTGACAGTTCCGTCATTATTTTGCAAGCTAGTGTAGAGAAAATATTACCTTCTCCAGTTTCTAAGAGAACCCTTCCGCGACTGTGTTGCGGCAGAAATATCATGTAGGTACACACTACACACATATCCAGCTATTTCGTGACCGGAATGAGTGATGGGAGACGGGAACCGGTCGGGTTGGCGCAGGAAGGGACGCCCAGTAAAATGACTTTCTCACCGAAAATACTACACGCCGCCTTTTATATTTTATAGACATTTCGTATCACCATTTCTGTTCGAGGCGCTCGAAATATAATAAATAGTTGCCGATAAATTTGAAGTATACGTGTGTATCGTGTCGCTCTCACATATTTGTACACCAATAGTGGCAAAACATTCATCAGGATATGGGAGAAAATAGTTTAGCAGTTAAATGTTCAAAAGAATGAGTTAAACAGTGATATATCACGTGGCATTACTGTAATAGGCACGTCGCTTCATAAATTCACAAACACTGCACTACAGATACAAAGTTTACACTGGGTACTGAAATGCAGAATGCAGTTAAATAATGCAGCAAGCGAGTCCTTGCAGTGTCGTCGACGTGGGGCTTGCGATGACTGTCTCCCTTTATCATACAGCACGAGACCTTACTTTAATACCCACCAAAGCCTATTATCTGTACGAGGAACTGAAGGTACTTACAGGCAAGTTTAGTCACAACGTTTCGTGCTATCGTGCCGACACAATTATTATATTAATATTGGAACATTCGTGATCAATATCAAAGAAAACAGTACAAAACTGTTATTGGATATTACACCGAATATACAATGCATACCTACGTATAAATACTGAACATGTAAATCAAATATGAATGTAGAGATAGCACACGACGTACATCGTACATGCGCGCGTAGTTTACGCGGCGAGTACGTGTTCAATATACATAGTATTCAAAAAGTGTGTCGCCACAAAACGCCGACATTTTTCAAAGTATTAGTATACCGAATAAAATCTAAGTTTGAGTTTAAAGATTTAAGAAAGTTACCCGTGAACGAATCTTATTACTCTTTTGTCGCGGCATGCAAGTTTAAAGTAGAGAATTCAGAAGAGCGATCGACAAAGTTGTGGCTGTCGCGACCGAAGCGGATTACTCGTTCAGCCTTCCCCGCTCCGTGGCTCCCGGGAATATCGCAACGATAACGCGATTATTTGAGCTCGTCCGAGTTGAGGGGACACACTATCCGTATTGTGAGCCTTGCCCGGGCTCGTGTTGGCCGAGCTGAGTGCCACTAGTTAGCGTTTCGCATTCGAGTGTGACGTCAACGGATACCGCACGTGGCCAACTTGATTCCGACCAATTATGCTCTGGAGCTGCAGTTACGGCCAATTACGAGTTTGGGCGAGTTGCTATTGGCTCTATGATACCCGAATCTAATTACTTGCATGTATGTAAGACCTTAAGACTGCGCCGAGTGCACAGTGGCGCCCTCATCGTTGTTTCGGTGATTTCTTTTATTTTAGAATGAAAATGCAGAAAATAAGCTCGTCAAGTTGTGCTTCACAAGACTATACGTTATTAATACTACAAACAGTAGTTTTAAATTGTTATGTTTTATTGTAATCATTAAAACGGAGCTTAGTGGCCACTATTTTCCGTTTTAATGATTACAATAAAACATAACAATTTAAAACTACTGTTTGATGACGTATAGTCTTGTGAAGCACAACTTGACGAACTTATTTTCTGCATTTTCATTCTAAAATAAAAGAAATCACCGAAAAAACGATGAGGGCGCCACTGTGCGCTCGGTAGCCTCTTAACAGCCTCAGCGGTGGATGTCTACTGGCGTAGTCTTGCTCAAAGTTCCGTAGGTTTTGTTATTTTACCCTCACCGCTCACATCTCCATTTTTAGGGTTCCGTAGTGTTTCGCCTGTCTGTCTGTCCGCGGCTTAACTCAGAGACCCTTATTACTAGAAAGCTGTAATTTGGTTGGGTATACATATAATATTGAGCACGCCGACAAAATGGTGAAATAAAATGTTTTTATTTTTTTTCATTTTCCCTACCCGTAAAGTGGGAATGGTTGATGGGTTTTTTCTTCTCAGCCATGGTGTGGGATATCGTTGGATAGGCCGTTCAAAAATATTGCGGGTTTGTGAAAACCATTTTTCGATTCAGGGATCTGTTTGAGTAATATTAAGCTTTAGAGTGCTAATTTTAGTTAGAGTCAATTGTCCCCCCCCCTGCCAGCTTTTTTTTTTGGGTCGGCTATTATCAATTTTTTTCTCCGAAGGAGGAATGAGGGCGTGTCAGACTTTTACTGATTAAAACCCACCCGTGTTTCTTCAGTTGACTGTGTGCCAGGGCCACGTTATCCCTTTCGGAAAAACCCGCAACCCTGGCAGGCACCTGCCAGCTAAATGGTTGTATCTTGATATGTAAAAAAAAATCACATCAATAGTATATTATATAACGAAGTTAGAAGGAAAACTATCACAGCTAAGTAGGCTTTAGGTACAAGTTACCGAGTAATAGTCGACCAACTTAGATATACAGTTGAAAAACATATTCTCCTATACATATTGTATGGGAGAACATGTTTTGCATTTACAATCAAATCAAATAATTTATTTCTTTGCAAACATGAGTATAGCTTGTTTACAATGTTAAGTTCGTCTTGGGATAAATTCATCCTAACTACGGAGCCCTTCATTGTGCGTGGTCCGACTCGCACTTGGCCGGTTTTTATAAATAAAGACAAAGATTTGTGCTCGGCCAGTGCTCTTCACTCACGTCACTCAACGCCAAAACATAAATGTGCCAAATTGAGCGCAAATATTCACAAGACCCTTATCTCTGTGTAATGAAATGAGTGGCGTGTATAAATTGCCCTGTAGGCCCTTACATCTGCACTACCACTAACAATAGGTAATTGGTTGAAGCCTTTAGGGCCAGTTTCTGACGTATTAACTAAATTGTTCGATACATCGCCGCTAGTTTTTTCCAGTTACCACGTAGGTGGACATGAGCGAGACGTAGGAATTTATGGATATTCTGATGGTCTGGGAATGATAATAAGGAATTTTACTTACATAATAGGTTCTTACCTACATTTTCAACACTTCTTTATAAATACAACAATGTTGATGTAAAATTATAACTTAAATGTCCGCTGTAAAAAGTTTGAATAGAAAACTAATACAGAATTGAACTACAATATTTTTGCGAAAATATTGTACTGTTGTTTAAGTAGAAGTATAATTAGCGGAGAGGCACCGAGCCAAAGTAGTTGTGTAGAGCGAATCAGCGAATAGTTTTCAAGAGAGAAACAAAGTCAAGTGGATATCTTACCAGTGCGCGCTGCAACCGACCACCGCCAGGCGCCAGGCTCTGTAACAAGGAAATACACTCTTCATTTTATATTTTACAACTTCATAGCAGTATTGAGAACTTTATTACTTTGCGATTTACGAAGTGAGGTTCATTTTTAATGAAAAATATATGGAACAGCTTTGGTTACTTTGCAATTTTCGTTTTGACGTAGGTATTAGTAGGAAGGTACCATTATTGTTGCCTACTGGTTGAGGACACTCGCCCGCTCATATGCATAAATGAAAATGTGGATAATTCTATAATATTATAATATAGAAAATCTGCGTACGAGTGACTTCTTATGGCGTATGAAAAACAGACATAATTTTCCGATTAATAATTTTCCTATTATACTTGTTTTCTATTGATATCTTCTTCACATATTACGCAGAAAGCTTATAAGCGCCCCACGTACCTAAGTTTGATGCGTTCGTGATATTAAATGAACAAGAAGAAAGATTTCATTGTGCGGTTTTGTAGGTGCGGTCAATGTAGAGCTGTGTTAAACCGTCCAATGCAATTATGTTACGGTGGCATCATTTCCAATTTAATGATAGTCCGGTAGTTTAACAACAAAGGAATTAAATTCCCAAACCCCATCAATGAGTAGGTATACCTAATGTATTTTAATTAAACACGTTTGCTGCCTCTGTTTACATAGTTACGTATTGACGACAATTTTCATAGCTTCAAACAATGTAGTTATTATGTAATAATAAGTAAAAAGAGGTAAATTGGTTATACATGCTCCGCAAGTGGCTCGTCAAAACTTGGCTAATTAGTTACGTATCGCTTGTCTCTTTTTCGCTACCGATAATTAAGAAATATTAATAATTAATGAATAAATAATATGAATTTATAATTAATTATTTACGTCCGGCACCACACGGCACAAGAATAGCATCACCCTATTTCTTCCCATGGGTGTTCGTAAAAGGCGACTAAGGGATAAGTCCCTTAGTCGCCTTTTACGAGACTACTTTTATAGAGAACGCTGCTGCCCATTCTGTAGCTTACTACAGAATGGGCAGCAGCGTTCTCTATAAAAGTATAAGTAAGTAAGTAAGTATAAGTAGCATTTTTAACACCATACTGCGATCGCCAACCCGCCTGCCAAGCGTGGCGATTATGGCAAATCCCCCCAATTGGGGGAGGCTTATGCCCAGCAGTGGACGTCTTTCGGCTGAAATGATGATGATGATTAAATTAATTCTTTCCTACTTCCACGTGTCATCTAAAAGTATGACATTATGCAGTTTTTGAAAATAATAATGTTGGGTAGGTTATAATACCTATCTACCTTTTTTAGGGTACGGAGTCAACAAGGAACCCTTATAGTTTCGCCATGTCCGTCTGTCTGTCTGTCTGTCTGCGGCTTAGCTCAGAGACTCTAAGTACTAGAAAACTATAATTTGGCAAAGCTATATACATATTAATCACGCCGACAAAGTGGTATAATAAAATTTGTAGGGAGGTACCCGTGCACGCACGTATTTTTTTTTCTCGGTTATCCTATAGCGTGGGGTATTGTTGGATAGGCAGTCCAAAAATATTGCATGTTTGAGTAATATTAAGCTTTAAAGTGCTAATTTTTGTTTGAGTCAAATGTTCCCCCCCTGCCAGCTATGGTTGTTATTGGATTTTGTTAGAATATGTAACGAAGTTAAAGAAAAACTGTCACAGCTAAGTAGGCTTTACAAGTTAAAGAGTAATAGTCGACCAATTTATATTTGCAGTTGAAATGCACAGGAGAGCATGTTTTACAACTACAATGTTAAGTTTGTTCTGGAGATAATTTCATCCCAACTACGGAACCCTTCATTATGAGTGGTCCGACACGCACTTGGCCGGTTTTTACTTATAATATAGACTCTAAAGTCTATTTATAGCTACGAAAAAGGAATCCTTCACTTTTGTGTGGTGTCTTATTAGTAACCACACTTAAAAAAATCTGTTGTGCAAACGTAGCAACCATATAGATTGGAAAGATTGGCTTTCGTATAATAGTAAATTATGATACAAGTGTGCTATGTTGGTCATTACACTCGAGGCGGTATTATTCGCGCGAGATGCATATGAGCGCGATAACGGAGCCGAGTGTGTAATGAACTAATGATCAATGCACACGCGTTTCATACGACGTTTTTCAACACACTTGCTAGGAAAAAAATTGACTTGTTGTAAAAACTTATGCTACAATAACGTAATTGTAGAGATTATACATTTAGATTTATAAAGTTCAACTGACCTTTGTTGCCAAGTACTGACTATCCGGACGTTTTTTTAAAAACTGTTCAACGTCGCATCGGTTGGTGACAATACTTCAGATTTCGTATTTTTGATAGTAAATAACAACACAACGAAAACGTCAACAAATATTTATGGAAAATGGCGAGCTAGTTTTGTTTTGTATTTTTTTTTTCCGCGCGCCCCGCAAGAGATGCGCGCGCACGTGTAAATTAAGACACTGGCAAAACCGTTAAACAGCCTTTATAAAAAATATAAGAAACACAAAATAATGTTTTGAATACGCAAATTAAGTTTAATATGTAGTTAAAAATATATAATTTGATGAAATATTATGTTAATTTATCATAATATATTTTATTTATTTACACAGTAGGCATAAAAAGGCGTGAAGTCTCTTTGATGAGATTTAAAAAAGCGCACATCTCCGACTAGTAAATAGCTACATATATGTGGCGCACATTACCGCACTAGTGTGGTAATATAAAGTAAAAAGGACGCGTGTTTAATAAAAGCGGTTCAATAAGAGCCACTTTACGAGCAAGTGTGTTGAAAAATACATTGTGCATGAGTGCGCAATATGCATAAAGGGTCGCTGTATAAAGAAAATTACAGTATATCCAATCATCAGCATATTATGGAAAACTATCTGAATTCTGAAGAAAGACATCAAGCTACATTACGAGCACTTTCCAGTGCCAGTTTTCAGTTCTGATATTTTATCTGTGGTCACGGTTGGGCTGCCCGGGAATAAAAGCGCTGAAAGTGCTCGAAGCGTTCGCGCTCCGTATTGTGTTCTTCAGATTTCAGTGGGCTACTTATCTCGGAGATATGAACGAAGTCGATTTTACAGGAAACAGCCCGCTGTTAAGATTACTTAAGATGGCGATTTTCTTCTTTTCGCGATATTCTTGCATAACTTGGTATGTTTTTATTATTATACGAATGTTGATGAAGAATAGGTAGGTAGGTATGCTATCTACTGTGTTTCTTTTTGTGACTGAATAGTGAACCAATATTTAACGATAGCACGATTCATAAACATGAGTGTTTTGTCAATATTAGCTGTGTGTTAGTTAGCAGGCGTTGTTTTAATCAGCGCTTGTTTGTGACCACTAGTTAATGATGGCGGCGTGAAGCGGGTGAGTAGTGCTGCCGCGTCGCCAACAGCTGGCACTGTCAGCGGCCGCCATGATTGATTGGCGTTCACCCGCAGAGGCAGCCGCATCTAGGGAACGTTGGGAAATCCCGAGCGATAGCACCTACGTTACTGCTAGATCTGGTTTTCAGAATTTGCAAGATCACTTACTTATTGGGAGCTTGACTCATGTAAGATGGCGACAATCAATTAATAAGTAAGTAAATTGACATTCAGTCCGTAATAGCAAACTACGGTACTGTACATCGGTGTAGGTTCAATCAATCATTTCAGCCATGCTACACAAACAATCATAGCCCTTTGATCGCTTTTATTACATTATGACTTCCCGTGAACAGCATCGAACATGCCAGCATACCTAAATCAGCTTTAAAAAATATTAATCCGTCCGAAACTGTCGCTGTTGTAGTGTCCGAAATGAAGAAAACTGAAAAAGTTCTCAGTGAGTTACCTCAAAGCTCATTAACACGTAAACTAGCTGTTCAGGAAGTAAAACACAGCTAGCTACCTCCCACACCGCTCCGCTTCGGAATCTCAATAGGCGACTCCCCTTTTTCTCAAAAAACTGCCGGCCTCCTTAACATGCAATCTAAATTCCGATTTAAACTGTGATCGCTCACAGTCCGAAGGGTCTAAGAGCCGAGGAATGTTGGGAATGCAATCAAAAACGTCTCAATGGTGCTGAGCGATCTAAGGAAACGTCACACATCAAATCGTTCGGCACGCTCCGCTGTCGCATTCGACACCCACCGCAGATGTGATTGATGCCGCTCCGCGCTCTCATAACACTTACTGTAATGCTCCTATTATTTTAGCTTAAAGCTATTATTTATCTATAAGCACAATTTGGTAAGCACGACTTCTTTCAAATTACAAGATAATATTGTGTTCACTTGTTCAAGTAAATTGTTGCATCACATAATGAACCAAGAAATGACAAAGCAGCTAAATTTAAATGCTCTAGTGACTCTAGAACAGTCTGTGGTGGACAGAACGAGTGTGGTGTAAAATATTTTACCAGGGAGGCGTTCAGCTGCAAAATATTAATTTTCTTTACTGCCGAGCTACCGGCTTAATATAACTGACCCAAAATAATTAAATTATATTCATTTCATACTTTTCGGGCACGAATTTCGGTTAATCCTTTTTCACGATGTGTTCTCTCATTTTTCAACGTGAGCTTAATTGGGGTTTACTTGCGACAAAGTAGTTAAGTCCTGATTGAGGGACATTAAAGGCCACAGATTTGAGTACAGCCAACAGAAGGCTTAAAAACTGATTCGTATTTAATCCGCGGAGCATTCTGTGAACAAATAGCTTTAGGAGCACATTCCGTCAGCAATCAACATTGAGTTAATACATACAATACGTAGGTAGGTAGTGATGTGATCAATATCGTGCATTGTTAGATTCGGAGACGGCTGCCGGCGGCGCGTAATTTCCGCTCCGTTCAGCTTAATCGTGCCGTTTCCTGTATCGGCTTATGAATCTTTTGATACTGCGCGAACCACAATTCGCGAATCAATTGATTACCCCGACGTTCATGGTAATCACCGCACAACATCGCGGCTTATGCTGTGATCTAGTTTGTTCGACGTAATCCACGTTCTGGTTATTGTAAGCCTTTATTATAAACACGTCAATTGAGTGCTCGGTACGGCAATCGGTATGTTTATTTTAGAAAACATGTTTTCTTTCTTTGGTGATCTAAATCCATGTGTAGATTTTGTTGTTTATTTATATTATCGAGTGTAGAACACATTAAAAGAAATTGGATTAGGCAAACTAACTTGTATTTATAGAGCAATTAACAACGAATTAGCTATAAGGTCCATAATTGTATGACCGCTCGTGTCACCTAATTATGGACATCCCTTATGGATATCCCCCCTCGCCCTCCTTGTCCTTATTCGCTTTTTCAATAGATTAGAAGAAAAACTTAGACCACTAACCGAAGCAATTTGGAAAAAGTATGCGAAACATGTTTAACCTAAATAAAGCTATCGGTCGGTATTCATACACGGTGAAAGGGTAGAAACATGCAACGTAATCAACTGGGCTGGTTTTAATCATCGAGGGCTGTTCGACACGGGCTCCCGCGGCCATGTTGCCATATCTACTCGTTAGCTACAACAGCTCGCGACATGCCAGCATTATTTGAATACCTACATGAACAGTTTATCCTAAAACGACACGACACAAAAACGGCTGCTGTGCTGAATAGCTGTAGCTATTTACAAACATTTGAGGTGCTGTATTCCGATATCTGTGTTATGTAGCTGCCATTTTTGAATCGAATTTTATTTTAGACTAGCTTTTGCCCGCGGCTCCGCCCTCGTGGGTGTCGGTTATTGCGTAAATAAGTAGCCTATGTCCTTCTCCATATCCCAGGCTATATCTCTGCCAAATTGTATGACGATCGGTTCGGGTCGGTTTAGGCATGAAAACGTAACATACAGACAGACAGATAGACAGACAGAGAGAGTTACTTTCACATTTATAATATTAGTATGGATATTGAAACGTGTGCACCGCAATATTCCATTTAGTATAAACTGAGTGTATTCGTCAACAGAGTCGTAGACGTTTCTTTTAAATTGATTATAAGTAACATTAGACAAATAACTGTTGTCACCCTTTCGTTATTTCGATGTAAACGTTTAATAAACTCCGTTATTTCACGATAAATACAAAGCACTGTAATCTGTTTACCATTTACATTAAAAAAATAACTCTAAAGTGCAGTAATTTCAACAATATTACACAATAACTGTCGTTATTTAGCCGTTATTTGTCTAATGTTATAGTAAATGGAGTATAGAAGATGAACGATAAAGGTAAAAAATGAAATTAATTTGAATGAGACCAATTTGTTTTTTCTGTGTCTGTGTGTAACTTTTATGTTAGTTTTAAAAACTTTTTCGGTGCTTCATAGTTAACACGGACTAATTAGAGCTAAAACAAAACGCTCTTTATTTTTTTTATATACAGGGTACTCGGTAATTAATCGATAACCTTGAAACCGCTTCTTTAAAAATTAACTGCTGTTCACTAAATACATTTTTGTATGTGTTATATTAGGCTTTATGACTAGATATCACATCTATACAGCCTATCCATCTGAACTATTAACGTATCATATTATGACCAAAAACAAATAACTGTTCTCACCCTTTCGTTATTTCGATGTAAACGTTTAATAAACTCCGTTATTTCACGATAAATACAAAGCACTGTAATCTGTTTACCATTTACATTAAAAAAATAACTCTAAAGTGCAGTAATTTCAACAATATTACACAATAACTGTCGTTATTTAGCCGTTATTTGTCTAATGCTATATATAGTAAATGAAGTACGGTTGTAGACGCGAAGCCTAGCGCCTAATGAACGTAGTTCAGAAAACGGTTATCAAGGCGTTAAAGTAGCCTGAAATAAATATACCTGCGTAACAACAATGCCCATTTCTGAAGCTAAATTATTATTAGATACCACAATGACTGAAAAATAAATTACTAATACATTTTTCTTTTCATTTTCAGCAGGTATACATTTTCTTCCGCCGTGAATGTGCTAAGTACCATAAAAAGGGAATAAATCAAGTCAGATACTGCTCTAAATAAATGTAATTTACGGTTACGTTTTCGCATTCCGAGAGTAAAATGACGTTACACCACCTACCAAGGTAGCTATATCTACGGATCTCGTGAAAATTCTTGTACTTTTTGTCCGGACATTTTAGCAATGCGATTATGAAACGTAGCGTACCTCTCATTTGAGAGTTATTTCAATCCATAAAGCGCGGGTTAGTCTCGAATATTGTAGAAAAGATTATCATTATTTTCGTTACTTTTACAATATTTTTTTCTAAATATCAATGTAAAGGATGAACCCGTTACGTAGGGCATGACGGATGGATATTCAAGCATTACAGAATGTCCGACATCTATTTAAGTTACCGTCATGAAGTCGTGACTTAGGCAAACGTATACCGTATCTTCATTAATAAAAAAGTATTATGGTGTTTAATTGGTCACTTAAAAGTAAGATTCCTCTTAACTATAAGTTGAAGGAACATTTTATCTGCATTGCAATGTTGTGCTTTAATTCGGTATTCCGTTCTTGCTGCAGGTGACAAATGGTTCAGATAAGGTTTCTGTGCCAGGCACGAGATGGGACATAAAATGGTTCATAATGGATTTATAAGGCGAGTGAGTTCAGCCTACCCCGTAGCCCATAATGGCGTCACTGTTTGAAACTGCATCTTCAATAGGTAAATCTAGTCGGGTAATATTAAGATAGGCATTGGCATCATAAAAACCGGCCAAGTGCGTGTCGGACCACGCACAATGAAGGGTTCCGTATTTGGAAAGAATTTATCCTAAGAACAAACTTTACATTGTAGTTGGTAAACATAATCTCCCATACATTATAACTGCAAATGTAAGTTTGTCCGCACAATATCGAGAGATTTACCATGTTATTTTAAGACTATAGACTTTTTATAGATTTTCCTGTAATCTATAAGTATAGAACTATTTACTATATTTTTTCCAAAATTTTCGGTTCAGTAGTTTCGGAGATAAGGGGGGGAATGGTCAATTTTGGTCTAATTTCACTTATAACTTTTTAAACAATTTATTTTAAAATTATGAAAAAAATACATTTGAAACCCTCATAGTAAGCCCTTTCATTTGATATGTCACACGATACAGTTTACAAAACTTATTTTTTAATTTTCTTGTTTGCTCCCCAAAACTGACCTTAATATTCTAAATTCATTTATTTACGGTTCACGTCCGTGTTTGGGTCACTCAAATTGATATGTATACTAAATTTCAACTTAATCAGTCCATTACATTCGGAGCAAATTGGCTGTGACAGATGGACAGACAGACAGACAGACACACGAGTGATCCTATAAGGGTTCCATTTTTTCCTTTTGAGGTACGGAACCCTAAAAAGAACTAAATGTGTCTTGTCAATCTTGATACTAAAATACCTTTTGATTTATTGATCCAACATTCTTATATGATTGTAGCACATCTTTTTCTTTAACAAATCCATTGCAGACTTTGCTTAACCTTCCTACAACGTACAATTCTTAGCGCAACAGATTTTATAGTAAAGTAGCTTCTGCCCGCGGCTTCGCCCGCGTGGATGTCGGTTATATCGCGTAAAAATGTAGCCTATGTCCTTCTCCGTATCCCAGGCTATATCTCTGCCAAATTTCATGACGATCGGTTCAGCGGTTTAGGCGTGAAAACGTAACATACAGACAGACAGACAGAGTTACTTTCACATTTATAATATTAGTATGGATAGAGTTCTAAAACATTCATATAAAACCCTCCCCCAAATAACCCGACCAGTGGCACATAGGCACATAATCCAATATCAAATTTCAACATGTGAAATAATCTGGTGAGTTTCATTTCGAAATGTGAACTAAATTTCAGTTTTATCAGTGCAAAGTGGGGAGGAAGGAAGCGGGGAATGCGCCGGGAATATTTGCTCAGTGCCCAGACGCCAGCGACTCCCAGCTCCCGGCTCCCAGTTCCCGGCTCAGAACACGACTCGACTGATCTTGTGGAGTCGCAAACACCCCTTTTAAAACGATGTTCTTGTTTGTAGGTCACATATAGTCTAATTAATTCGTTCGTTTACAGATTGGAATTGGGATGGCTATTTTGGGAAATTAAATTAATCGATGCAAATATGTGCTCCGACTAGTATTTGCGCAATACTCTAGGTGTGTAGTGTGTACCTATTTGTTATATGAAGGTTCAAAAAAGTAAGTTTAAAGTTGCTGCTGTATGAGAATTATTGCCATTTTCTTCATTAGGAAAGCTACCAAGCAATAAAACAAGAATAAAAATAATGTTTAACTAAACATTTCTGTACCGTGATGTGAATACCAAAACAAGTTATTGCAATTCACTACACACTTGTTCATAACGCCAAAATTCAAACAGTAGACACTCGATGCAAACTAAACTCAATTACAGCTCGGTTTGATTGTGTTCCAGCGGAAATTGCTCGGCATTATCGAATCTTTACGTACACACATGCTCCATAATTATCAACCATATAAGTACATAGGTACAAATGTAGAAAGTACTTTTGTTTTTTTTTTTAACTAATATTTTTAATTTTATATAATTTATGAAGATGTTGCTTTGTTGTAGGTATGTGAGCGTTATGTGTACACTTGTAATTGGTATATACCTATATAGAAGAACCTATATATACCTGATAACTATTTTTTTTTTAATTTAAAATGTTTAGGCTGTGGGCGTATCTATTTTTGAATAAATAAAAAATATAGGTACTAGATGGTCCATTTCGTTATACTTTTAACACAACACGTTTTATTCCAACGAATCAGGATTTAAATTTCCATGTAACGGCAGATAGAGGGTGGCTAATGCGAATTTTTGTCGGAATGCGATAAGAGAACAAATTTCCGTCACCATAGATAACAAATCGTAAGTATTGGCAGAGCGATGGTCATGGAAAACTTGAATCGTTAAGACGGAAAAGCTTTTACATGAGAGAGGGCGAAATTACTTAAAAAGCTTAAATAATTGGATCAAATTTTTCAATGGAAATAGCAGAACTAATAAATTGCAGTTTTAATATATTCGTGATTTGGCTATTTTTGCACTAGACTTATTCAATGGCCATGTTCACTGTCCTATATTTCGAATGGAAAATAGCCAACGTTTAATTCAAGTATGTACACGTCAGCAAACCAGGTTTAATAACACATTCAATTATATATTCATAGGTGCCCTGTGCCGCATATCCATAGAAAAAAAAGTTGCGTACAGAGGATGTTGCCTCAGAGAGGAAATGGTGGACCGGTTAGGTTTCAATGAAGTAGTCTTATAGCGGGGTGGCTATCGGTTGTTGTAACCACAAACTCATCCTGTGCAGGCGGAGGAAACCACGCGGGTAATATCACACCGATATACCGGACATAATGCCGTATAAGAAAGAGAAAGCAGTCATTAACCAACACAGTTTTTTTACCATTGTTAAGAATAAACATTTAAAAAATTGCAGTAAAGTTTACATTAAAAGTAATTGTAAAACAATCATTAATTCTTTTTTCGTTATGTGGGTGTAATTTTATACACGCAATTTGCCAAATTGTTCTAATTTACATAATACTTAGCTTTGTTGAAGCTTACATCAGGGGTTAATAACCATCGCTATTAAATAAAAGTAACGTTGTTTTTATAGGTATTTATACTTCCCACCTACACACAAAAGGAAGTACCTGCTCAGCTCATCTGGATACTTAAGCCCTTTACAAAAGTTTATAACGCATTCAAGGTTACGAGTTAACGAGATTGAAACAAACGTTCTAAGTTAATGTATGAGTTTTGTAGCAACTATACTCCATTTACAAATAACGGCTAAATAACGACAGTTATTGTATAACATTGTTGAAATTACTGCACTTTAGAGTTATTTTTTTAATGTAAATGGTAAATAGATTACAGTGCTTTGTATTTATCGTGAAATAACGGAGTTTATTAAACGTTTACATCGAAATAACGAAAGGGTGAGAACAGTTATTTGTCTAATGTTATAATAAATGGAGTATAGGTAAACACTAACGATATAAGGAACAAATTTAAGCGTTCCTATAACAGTAAAAAAACTGCATAGGTATACAGTTTTTAGCGTATTAATTTTACGCCTCTGCACCGACAAAGTCAGATAAAAATAATTCCCACGGTGGCCACGGTTAAAGTTTGCCTACCTGGAAAGGGTGATAAAAATCCATAAATATAACGCCGCCATTCGACATATAAAAACATAGGTATACAAAAACGGGATTATAAACTCTAAGCTTTTAATTTATTGGACATGAACGACTATAACTTAACTACGGGATTAATTTCAAACAGGACAACTAGATGGCGTTGTACTTTTTATGTCGAATCCTGAATCTCGCTATAGAGATTTTTCTTCGACATCATATATTGGTCCGGCCGGCCCTGTTTCGTAGCTTAGAGCCGGCTCGGTCTGTAGCGGTTTGCGGACTCTATGGGCCGAGGCAACTAACCTAACCAACTTCTTGGACCTCTTTTGCGGGGTGGCGGGTCGACTTTCGAGTCAGGAAAAATTGAAACCCCGCACCAAAAGACCATGGATAATTAGACGCTAATTTAAGCAATGGATTTGGATTTTTTGATAGGTAAATATAAAAAGATGTGCATATAATATATTGCAGCAGCTGTTTTCTTGGCCAACTTTCCCTTCGGAAGTTTTATTACGTGTTAGCCATACCATAATCTCCGTAAAATTAATTTAAAATGGGAAGTTATTAGAAAAGGTGGCGTAATAACTTGGCGACAGCTTCAAAAATTTTGTGCAAATATAAAATTACGTACGGTGCAGTGAGTTTACATACAGAAAACACAATACCTTATTGGTAAGTATGTAGATTCTCAACTGGTAGACATAAAAAGATGTAGGCTTCAGAATGATAATTTAAGTAATGTAAAATATCTCGTGAGATGTCCGCTTTACAGTATAATAAATGAAAACATTCTCTTGAACTTTATTTAGGGAGTGGGTATAATAATTTGTGACGGGCTTAGTCGTGGTTCTTATTGAGTTTCGACGAGGGGCCTTAACTCGTCATTGCAGTATTTAGCAAACTTTAAAGGGACGACGAGGACGGGAGCATGAAACGGTATTTATGTAACATTTAACATTTATATTCCATAATAGCTGAAGAGGGGTATAATTCTCTCTTTTTGTACTTAATGTTCCGTAGTATATTATAATTGATAAATTTTCATTGTAATACCTACATAATAGGTAATATTGAGTTCTTTATATTCATCGACTCGCTTTTTTGTAAAAATCGTTTCGTACAAGGTGGAGTGGAGACTTGTTTATTTCTGGGAAGTCGTGACTTTGCCTCCTTTTCACTATAATAGCACTATTTCAACGAGCACCCATTTTGTTGTTAATAGCTCAACGTCTAGAGTAAAAGTTTTGTCGTCAAACAACAGTTATTGATTTTAGCACATTCAGTTGTTTCAGACAGGGTCGTTTGAGGGCGCGAGCGGGCCTGCGAGGGGTTTCAGGAGGCCGGGGTGCGAGGCGGGGAGGGGAGGCAGTAAAACGGCAACCATACCTCCACACGTGAATATTTGATGGCTGAATCTCGCTGTGGCTACGGATACAAGGGTATTCAGGTTATCAGACGCAACCCTAAGACTGAATCGACGTAGACATTAATTAACTTCACTGATTAGGGGCTAAGCTTTGAAATGAGCTTGGAAGTTAATCCGCTGGCGTTTCTGGGGCAATTTTCATTTCAATTTGCGAAACTGGAATAAATAGCATCGATCCGACGCCAACGTTAATGTGATATTTGTTACGTTACCGACAATAAGCATCCAAACTTTAACGTTATTGGGCTGCCCATCTAACGTTATTTTTGCAACTCCTACAAAGCTTCTGTATAATATCGTATTTTAATACTTATTTATCTATATATTGAATAACGCTATCATTCTAAGTAATGCTTACTGTAATGGGTATACCTAGTAGTCCCAAAAGTAGACATGCAAACGTATTTACGGAGCTTCTTTTGCTCTGTATACAGAGAGGGTACTCAGAGGGTGTATCCTTAAATAATTGATTCCCTCTAGCAAACCGAGATCTTCCTTATTTCCCGTCCGCGACAATCTTACCCCTAGCTTATAGGTACTTTTTTCCTACATGAGTTCTGCCTACCCTACTCTATTCCTTTACATACGCTAAAGAATTATACATGATTGTAACTACTGACTCAGTTTACATAACAAATGTGATCTGCACTGCGGGAATTAAAATGTTGAAACTTTTGGTTTAAAGAATGCTTTTTATGAAATACGCCATCCGTTGTTGGATGCGGCATCTAGTCTTTATTTTAATAAATCTGATGGTTCACATTTTTCATGTTCACTTTATTAAGTATAAAAATACGTGTATGTACTCATATCATCACACGTCAAATCTAAGGTTGTTATTTCAAGTCATATTTCTTGAACATTCATTTACTGTCACATTCATCTTCATTACGCAGTTTCCGCTCCGACGGTGATGCGGCGTCAACGCGCTTCCCGAGCCACACTTAAAAAACATGCACCGAGTTCCGTGGGAGACGGTTCATGATTGTTTGCGCCGATAATGGTATTCGCGGAGAACTTGGCGGCTGCGCTGCTGCGCGTCCTACTCATTTGTAACGCGCTCGCTCGACATCCCGAGTGGATTACTCTTGCTTTATTAGAAAATGTACACTGCAATAATGAATAAATAGTTTGCTTTGGTCTGAAATACTCTGAAAATGTGGAATCAGTGCACTGTAGAGTGTACCTACGTTAGTAAATCTCATCTGCATTAACTGTGGAGTGTGTCGTTGGCTCTTGTTTTTAGTCTGCCTCGAACGGAAGCCGGGGCTAGCGCATGGCGTTGATATATTATTTAGCACTAGCGTTAGCCCGCGGCCTCACTCGTGACCGGGATAAACAGTAGCCATGTCCGTTTCCATGTCAAATACTACCAGCGTATTAATTTTCAGGCGGTCGCGCAGTTGATACGGTCGAGAAGGCCTACAAAAGCAGGACAAACAAACTTACCTACTCCATAATACGTTTTTTAAAACCTTTTTTACTTCTTTTTTGACATTGTGTGTATGAATGGACATTGTATAGACCCTAAGGCCCTTTGTACACGGCACGGTTTCTTTACGGTACGGCGTATGAACCGCGCTGTAGAAAAAACGTATCCGTCAACAAGCTTCTAAGTGAATCATACAACATTACCGTGCATACATACCTACGGCGAAAAAACGTAGTTTTTCACGGCAAGAAAAACATGTGTGTACAAAGGGCTTAATGTTATAGTATATTCTATTAACTAAGCAACTGTTTGTCCGATGTAATTCATACTTATATTGTAACCTCCTTACTAATAAACGTTGTATAGCGTCTGTATAGTTACACACCGATTTTTCTCTTTCACTCGTCAGTAATTTGACTTAAGATAGAAGAAGACAAAGCGTTGTGTAACTATACAGACGCTATACAACGATTATTAGTAAGGGGGTAAATGTGAAAGTAATTCTGCTGAATCGATCGTCATGACACTTGGCAGAGATATAGCTTGGGATATGGAGGACATAGGCTACTTTTTTACGTGATAAAGACATCCAAGCGGGCGGAGCCGCGGGCAAAAGCTGGTTCGAAATAAATCAATCTCACACACAATACCTAGTAGGGATATATAATTATCTATGAGTGAAACTATTATGAATAAATGAGCTTACATAATTATGTAGGTAAATATAAAAATATCTATTTTTTTAACAATAAGGATCGAAATTAAAAACAACACAAGGTAGAGTTTCAGGACAAGAAGTAGATGATATTTTCATCATTTTCACGAAATCCTAACAAAAACACTTGGATGGTTTTCATTTAACAATGTGCAAGCTTTATATATGAAAAGCACTTAAACATAATTAGGTTTAATTGTTGATAAAATCGTGTTTATATGTATTTGTGTGTCATTTCCCGAGGGAGAGGTAAATGGGCACACAGAGGGCGCGGCTCGAAGAGGGCGCGTCTGGTAATGCTAAGTGACTTTTTAATATTTTAACTTCGACAGTGCAAAGGTGAGGTAACCGCGATACTGCTAATTTGTCGCGGAGGGTTCTCGCTCTACCTGCTTAATGTTCCGTGATTATATGAGTTTTATGTCTATTATTATTGTTACGACATTTTTTCTACTACTTCGTTACGAGTACTGCAATGCTGTTCTTTTCTATGGACAGGTAGCTACTTTAAATACCTATAAGTACAGATTTAACAAGTAGATAAACATCTCTTAACTTCTACACATTTCTGAGTGCCCGTTTATCTTGCTAGTTACAAGTTGAGTATTTGAAAAAAAAAAAAAAAAAATACTTTTCTTAGTTATCATAGGGGTTTAAACCATTTAAGATACAACTCCAAGTACTTATAATATCTAGAAACTGGTAAAGCACACAAAACATAAGCTCATGTATGATGCAACCACGGAATTGCCGCGTCGAGCATGTGAGCTTAAAGCTGAATCGGGCAAAACCGGAGAAACGATAATAAAATTAAGAAAAGGCATGAAAGCGTTTTCTATAGGTATAAACTTAATAAAATACTTGAGCGTAAAACATGGTTTTATAAGTGTTTACACTTATCTAAAGTAAAAGCGTAATTGAAATCGAACCACGTTTCAATGGCGCCACACAATGTTATCCGGCTCATGTATATTTAGCAACACCTCATCGCACATATTACCCAAGTTTTTTCAAACGTTCGCCTAACTATTACTAATTTATTCAAGAGCTTGCGTAACCCGCTCGCCCTTCGCCCTACCTTATACACTTTAGAATATTAATAGCGACGTGGCCCTTCATGTAAATAATCATAATGCTATTTCGAAATTTAACCTGCTCACTCGCTGTCATAAAATATATATTTAATTATTATCTTAATATTCAAAAGTGTGAAAAGGTATGCCTATATTAAGTTAAGAACGGATGGTAGGTACCTATCTGATAAAGTTCTGAACACCTGCAGCCGACCATTCGTTCGTAATATTTTTCTATATTAAAATATCTTACAGATGAAAAATTCTTAGAATTTTACCTGACAACAATATTAGCACCGATAAGGCTCGGGCTTGAATCTCGTTTGGATCTGTATTTCTTGCGCTTTACGTTTACTTTTCTTTGAAATTATATTGAAGTCACTTCCCTTTATTAATATCTAGTAGGTACTAATGCACTAAAACATTAAATTTGAGAGAAGGCTGTAGTATAATAATTTTGAAGAAATCGCTTCAGTACCGATAAGTTGTTTAGGAAAATCGGCAAGTTTAGTTTCGGAAAACCTTATTATATCCCACTGAAAACGTATCGTTATTGGCACAGAAGTGTGAATCGATTTACTGCCGAGGGTCGAAGGTAAACATTGTAGGTACACATAATAGTTGTCACATTATACGGTTGTTTACCTAGTTTATTAATCACTTAAGGTTACCACCATGATCTTAACGTAACTCTCAGGGTCAAGCGTTACATATTTTGGATTGACCGACGGTACATGTCTTGCCATTAAAAATTGAAAACATAGATCAACACTACCACATTCTTTATGCAGTACCTCTTTAGTTCCGCAGTTTTGTGGATCAAGATGAATGAAAGACATCGTTTTACATAGTGCGAACCAAGTGAGAGTTGTTCCATTATTTAGAGCCAGCATTGGCCAGGAACCACTGACTATTTTGTAAATAATCACTACTTCTACTGCCCTCATTAGTCCGAGGATTGGTGTCAATACTTCCATCTATACCCAAAGTCTCAAATTCAGATAATTTATGTAAACAAAGGCGATAACATATCAAAAAAATATCTTCGTAATGGTAATTCACACAAAATGGCGAAAAAAAAGGTTTCATTTTCTTTTAAGTACTGATTTTAAGAAATAATAATGAAAAAATAATCATACCGTAATTTAAAATTTTCGGTTTTAAACGAAGTTATTAAAAAAAGGAAATTTTCTGGTAATATATTTTATGATACTGGTAACAACGTAGGAGATACAAACATTTTCAATTTTTTTACATCTTCAACAACATTAATATTACAACTCTCATTCATAGATTCATAGTGTAAGTAGCATATCGAGCCACATTTTGGATGAAAACGGCTGTAAACTGTTTCAAGTGGAAATTGATTTTGGGAGGCCTACGTCTAGTACTGGACTTAAAAAGGGCTGATTATGACGATCATATGCCGTGTCTCCGACATACTACACAAAACATTGTTTGTCAACGGTATTTTGTTTGCATAGTTCTTATAATTAATTCACTTTAATTTTAGCGATGACTATTTACAAAAAAATAATATGATAAAATGTTTTGCACCCCTGTCGTGTCGTTTTGACAGTGACATTTCTTGACATTACTTTGTTTACATAAATTATCTGAATTAGAGACTTTGGGCTTACTACGAAACATTGTTCTGGAAATATAATGAAAAGACAGTATAAAACTCATTTGTCAGGTTTATAAAGCGAGCCCTTTCGAGACTTTCTCCTACATTATTTGAGATATCAACATGAATTAAACATCTCTTCTAATATACATAGATTTAAATCTTCGAGCAATAAATTAAACTATCTGAGCGGTACCGGGAATCCAATTATTATCGGTAAGTAATTAGGTATCTTGGGACGCCGCCGCCTTCCGCGTTTCCTCAATGGATGCAGATCGCCGATCAGATCTAGATTACGGATGAGAGAGAACCGTACTCGGATAGTTTTTAAATGGTTTCAGTTTATATTCCTGTTTCTTAAAAAGAGGGATAAATCGTTGTGAAGTTTTCTGTTACATCACCGGCCATTGTCTGCTATTCGAGACTGGGAAAAACGACTGAATATATAGGTAGGTATATTTTAATATTTTTTAACTCATGTTTTTCGCTATTTACCTTTGTACCTATTTATAATGTTATTTTAATCCTATCAAATACGATTTTATTTGCCTGACCAGAGCTAAAAGGTTTTGTTTACCGTTTTTGCTGTATAGGGGCACATAATAATAAATTATTATCGCCTGCAAGCGTTGTAGAAAATAGCACATATTTCCTTATTGACTTTAATTCATGCGATAAATAGCTGATAAAGTACATAACGTATATTCCATTGTTTTCTTATATTAGGAAGATTAGGTCACGTTGAACATTGTGGAGTGAGTATTAAGCACTGATAGGGGGCATTCATGTAGGTCTAATTCATTTATTTGGAATTCGATTACGAGCAATTCACAGTTCCTATAATAGTGCGTTGACCTTATACCCAAGAAACATTTTGATAGATAGGAAACTTCAAATCTGTAGATCAGAAAAAATTGGTAGTTACCGTACTCTCTTACAGCATTTGTGTCGTGCTCACTTAATGCTTGGCTTGATGTAAAGCTCGACTAATGTCATTAATTAATGTCCAACCTATTTAATAAGTTAATCGAAAAAATCCAATTTTTATTTATCAACAAAAGTGTTTAGGCTTGCGTCATCTTACGAAACCTTGACCTAAATTGATTTTTTACTTAATGGCATGTAAATATATGCCGCCAACGCTTTTACTAGTACAATCAATCTGTATTTAACGTAGGTACCGACTGTTCAGGCGCTGATCGACCACTCCTTGTAAGTACAAAATGTGCTATTTAATAACGACTATTAGTTTTAAATATGGACTTCTTTACAGATTTGATATCAGTGTGGATATTCACCCAATAGGTAAGTACCTACCAAAGATATTTATTTATTTAATACTTTATCACACTAATGTACAGAGGCGGACTTAATGCCATAGGCGTTTTCTACCAGTCAACCTTTGGGTAATGCAGAGACAAACAGTGGTAGGTGCAATTACGAAAATTGGGGAATACATTTTATTTTAATATAAGGATATACCTGTACCTTAACTATAAATAACATATAATATACCTTATTATATATAAATATAAGAATAAATAAATACACGTAAATACACGAATATACTAAAACAAGACAAACAATAGGGATAACATTACCATTGTTATGATACTGCCAGTTACATACTTACCCACCAGTGGGTCTTCTTTTTTTATTACCTACATAATAAATAATAAAATAAATAAAAAAGATTTTATTAATTCCTTACAGTTCCAAACACTTACTGGTTTATTCATAACTAGCTTCTGCCCGCGACTTCGTTCGCGTGGAAGTCGTAAAAGACCATAGTATACTAAAATACCAGCCACATTTTAATAAAACTGCCCTGAACACTACGTTTGTAGTTTTGGTCACAGCAGTCAAAATATACAGAGAGTCAGGGCCTCAAGTCTGCTATTACAATAGTGTCAGAATGGTCTCACCATTGTGAGTATTTGACAGTGTTTGTATGGCAAATCTGTCAAAACCTCACAATGAGGCCCAGGACTGGTGAAGCGGGAGTAAGCGACGTACAGTTCTACTCGTATGTTATAGCCCTTCAGGTGGACCATTGTACATGGGCCATGGCGGCCATCAGTGGTTATTCCAACCAGCCCACCTCCCTCCAGGAGTTAATTACGTCTCCCGGTATGTTTAGAACATCTGTGAAAGATCAGGGTGCCCCGAGGGTCTCTGTTCTAATCTGGGTGACGCCTGTGCATTCAAAGAGCACATGCGTGACGGTTTCCTCAGCATCCACGCACGCTTTGCACAGAGGATTGTCCGATGCTCCCCCCAGAGCGGGAGAAGTTATTGGATAATTTCCCACCCAAAAAAAAAGAAAGTCCTATAAAGTTCTTCGAACTATCCCAAGTACAGTAACAAAATGTAAAAAAACCGGTCAAGGGCGAGTCGGACTCACGCACCGAGGGTTCCGTACCATCATAATTGTATAGCTTTATTCGTACCTAAATAGTTTTGTGCCCAGAAAAAAACTACAACTTACTGTGCTTAACCCAAAGCAATCTGCGAGTAGGTAGGAAGGAGGACATTTTGGTTGTGAACCGTGAAATGTTTTTAAATTTTCATCGGCGAGGTCAATATTCATCAGAGAATTTTAACACTGCGGTGTACAATATTCCAGTTCTAGGTCAGCGCCATCTCTTGACCGATAATGGAACTAATGTAATTTTTGTTGATGATTTCTGAAAAAGTGTGTTATTTAGAGAAATCGTTTTATTTTTCCTGTAATTTGTACATAAACTACTATCATATAAAATAATTTTGATTCGATTTCTGACTTTTCTAGTACTCAAACCTCAGTTGGTCCTATAGAGTTTTTTGATCCGCGTAAGAAACAGGATCGATTGGCATCAAATTTTTTTTTGTGAAAATTGCCCATTTTCTTGCCGTCTGTACATTTTTTTCAAAATCTGTGAATGCAGATCAATTTTTTTCTAAAAGTTAAGGATAGTCTCTTAAGACCATTTTCTTGTAGCGGCCACGGTTACGGTACCTGCCCTTATGGACCCATCTCAAAACATAATGCAATACTGCTCATCCCCCATAGCAAATAGCGTGATAATTTATACGTAGTAATTTGACCAGGCCTATAGAGAACATCTATGCAAAATTTGAACAAAATCTGTCCGGTAGTTTTTGCGTTTAGCTGGAACATACATTCAGACAAACAGACAAAAATTCTAAAAACTATATTTTCGGCTTCAGAATCGTTCCCAGATCTCGTGGCAATTACTTTTTTTCACTTCGCTACGATTTTATTATATGTTTAGACTAGCAGGCCGTCCCGGCTTCGCACGGGGTAGACAATTATCATTTTAAGACTCATTTTTCTACACCTTCGGTTACATTGTTCAAATTTGACCAAAGATCCCTAATTTTTTTCAAAATGAAATGTAGCCTATGTCAAATTGGAAGAATGTAGCATTCTATTGGTGAAAGAATTTTTTAAATCGGCCCAGTACTTTTTGAGCCTATTCATTACAAACATACAAACATACAAAAATAGGTACAAATCTTTCCTCTTTATAATATTAGTGTAGAAGTGTAGATAGATAACACGATTCACTTAAATAAACCTATTTTAGCTATCGAAGTGTTTTATCCCTTTGACTGTCAAACTTCATTTTAACTTGACAGAAAGGAACAAAACAGTTCCATGGCTAAAAGAGGTTTATTAAGCGAATAACTCCTACATTCCTACTTTTGCTGTCCGGACAGGGTCCACAATTATCATATTTTTGTACAACCTCCCACCTAAGTTCACATGTGGAAACAGTAAATATATTAAGTATTGAGTAACTTTATTATGAATAAGACGGTTAGAGCCTTACAAATAAACACGGAACAAAGTATAATGCTAAGAATAACTTCGGTATAACCATACATTTTTTGGCGTTTATGCTTTTCATAACTTTATTCCGTGTTTATTTGTAGTAAGGGCCTTCGAGTATAAGAAAAATATTTTTAAGTCTGTTAGTGTGTTATTAAAATAAAAATCTTAACATTATATTATAGTGTGTTTATGTTTTCTCTATGTATGGATCGCCTGAGACGGTAAAAGCCTCCTCCAAATGGTACGTACAAGTTATCGGTAAATTGGGTACGTACTTATGTACAATACGCGATTTACACGCTACATCAAAGAATTCATTTCCATTCCAAAGTCTCTTTAATCAATGAGTATATTGGTTAGGTAAATATCCAAACATCCTTTGATTATCATTGTTTTGCACATACATAGTTCTGTACTGTTATGTGCGCCAAATTAGCTATGGGTACAAAGCAATTGTAACGGTTGATCAAAATCGAAGCCTTTGTCTGTAAGTACCCAGTATAATAATAATTAGACTCAAATGGATGGCTACTTCTACAAAAACCCAAACCATTTATTTCAAATAAACCAATTACAGGCACTTTTGAATTGTCAAGGAGTCAGTCAGGAAGATGAAGCTAGTTGCCCATTCCAAAGCGTAGTAGTTTCCCATGTAGAAGAACGGGCAAGAAACTACACGACCACTCTTTTAAAACAAAATATTGGCTACATCACCATTTCAGCCGAAATACGTCCACTGCTGGACATACGCCTCCCCCAAGCACCGCCACCTCGACCGATGCCGTGCTTCCCGCATCCAGCGGATTCCTGCGGCTTTCACAAGGTCATCAGTCCACTTTGTGGGAGGCCTTCCTACGCTACGTCTTCCGGTACGCGGTCGCCACTCCAGAACCTTTCGACCCCAACAGCCATCTGTTCTGCGAGCAATGTGCCCTGCCCATAATTGCCACTTAAGTTTGGCAATTCTTTGAGCTATGTCGGTTACCTTGGTTCTCCTGCGGATCTCTTCATTTCTGATTCGATCACGTAGGGAAACTCCAAGAATAGCCCTCTTCATTGCCCTTTGGGTGACTTTTAGCCTTCTAATAAGGCCCATTGTGAGCGACCACGTTTCAGTGCCATAGGTCATCACTGGCAACACGCACTGGTCAAAGACTTTCGTCTTGAGACACTGCGGTATGTGGGACGAGAAGATATTGCGTAGCTTCCCGAACGCTGCCCAGCCTAGTCGGATTCGACGATTGACCTCTTTCTCGAAGCTGGACTTACCTAACTGGACATTTGGTCCTAGGTAAACATTCTCGTCCACAACTTCGAGTGTAGCATCTCCGATATTCATGTTCATTCCGTATTCATTCCGGTTTTACATGGGCATTTGACATGACCTTTGTCTAGTCTGTGTTCATTCTAAGACCCACCCTTTCGGAAGCTCTACTAAGGTCATCGAGCATTGTACTGAGGTCTTCCATAGTCTCAGCCATGACAACTATATCGTCGGCAAACCGAAGGTGAGTGATGTACTCACCATTGATGTTGATGCCAACCCCTTTCCAGTCCAAAACCTTGAAGACATCCTCCAGTGCAGCGGTGAACAGTTTCGGACTGATAACATCTCCGTGTCTCACACCTCGTTATATAGGTTTTGAGGTCTGGTCCTGGAGTCGGACTGACATAGTGGCGTTTTTGTACAGACACTTCAGCACCTCGATGTACCCATAGTCGATCTGGCACCGTTGAAGAGACTGCAGTACAGCCCATGTCTCGATCGAATTGAAGGCTTTCTCGTAGTGCACAAACGCTAAGCAGAGAGGCAGGTTATACTCCTCGGTCTTCTGTATAACCTGCCGCAGCGTCTGTATATGGTCTACGGTGCTAAAGCCTTTACGGAATCCGGCTTGTTCGGGAGGCTGGAAGTCGTCAAAACTGGGCGCGAGACGGTTCGTGATGAGTCTTGAAAACAGCTTGTAGACATGGCTCCATCATTTACTACATTGGCTACATAATTCATGTTGAAATTATTATACATGTGAAAACAATGTAGAAAGACGTGCACGTTAATAGCGTCCCTACAGAAAACCCTAACAATTAAATAAAGGCATTGAATAGTTTTGGTTGCCATGAAGGGAGATTCAAATGAGAACGAGAACGATACCTCAGGATATAACGAGACATGAATCTTTTCAATATTTTTAGGGTTCCGTAGTCAACAAGGAATCCTTATAGTTTCGCCATGTACGTCTGTCTATGTATCTGTTTGTCTGTCCGCTGCTTAGCTCAGAGACTTAGTACTATAAAGCTGTATTTTGGCATGGGTATACATATAAAACACGCCGACAAAATGGTAAAATAAAATATTGAAAAAAAAAAAATATTGCACGTAAAGTGGGGATGATATTTTCTTTTTCAAACTCAAACTCAAAGCATTTATTTCAAATAAACCAATTACAGGTACTTTTGAATAGTCAAGGGGTCCGGTCGGTTAGTCAGAAAGATGAAACTAGTTGCCCATTCCAAAGCGTAGTAGGTTCATATGGAGAAGAACGGGCAAGAAACTCCACGGACACTCTTTTAAAACAAAATATTGTTACAAAAAATTTGTTACATCATTCATATTGAAGTTATACATGTGAGAAGAATGTAGAAAGACGTGCAGGTAAGAAGCGTCCGTAATAAAAACAATTCAAAAATTAAAATAAGCTGTCGCAGCTAAGAGATGACCAGTCCCAACTGACGGCGCCCGTTCACATGACGCATGGATTAGCACCATTTAGCTCAACCATTTTGAAGGGAACTTAATGATCCAACACACGCCACCACCGCGAGACATTTGAGTGAGCATGACATACTCTCAGCCGCCAGAGCACATTCAAGTCAATAAAAGACATATTACCCGGTAAATGGGTAGCCCTGTAGTACATAGTACTCACACCTCGTTTGTTCCATGGTGTGGGGTATTGTTGATAGACCGTTCGAAAATACTGCGGGTCTGTTAAAACCATTTTTCGATTCAGCTTCGAATTGTGAGTTGCGAGCGATGGTCGCAGGAACCTTAAAGTGCTCATTTTTGTTAGAGTCAAGTCAGCAAAATGGTTCAAAATCAAAATCAAAATATTTTATTTCACATAAACTTACATGGGCACTTATGAAACGTCAGAAGCTAGGTGCACGGTTCCAATTAGTCGTTTCCTATGGAGAAGAGCCGGCAAGAAACTCCACGGTTACTCTTTAAAAAATAATTGGCATTACAATATTATCAAATAACAGTGTTAATAGGTATGGGAGGACAGTGTAGGCCTTTCAACAATTACCAGGTACTTAATAAAATAGAAAAGTGCCAACAAATCTACACTCTACTAGGCCTACAACGTTCTCACATTCACAAAATAGAAAATAATCTATATAAAAGAAGTTGCTTTTGGACATGTGAACAAATTCACGGCAGTAGTAGGATACAGGGCTAAATATTGATAAAACACTAACAACCTTGTAGGACTCTATTAATAACATCATAAACAACCACTTTTTTTTTTCTATGACTTCTTACAAACATGATACATTTACTAAAAAGAAGCCTTCAAGATTTCGTTGTTGTATACATTTAGAGCGTAGAAAATTCATAGAACAAAAGTTGTTGTTAGTTGTTGTAGTTATAAATAGTCCCGAGAGGTTTTTGTTTTACCAATATAGGTTACCTGTATACCGGATGACTTTTTTTACCGTCTCGTAAAAATTTGGGTATACTAGGTGAACGGAGTAGAAGCCTATGGCATAGTTTTTATTATTTTTTCTTTAACCTAGAAAGAAATTGATCTATGGATAAATACCACACATTTGAAGTAAACTTATCATACTATAACAATAAACACAGAAATTTAACAAAAAACATAATTCAATAAATAAATACGATAAATAATATTTAAATTTAAATCATACGCACCCAAATTTCAATATTTTTATCTTTTATTTTAGTTTTATTTCTGAAAAAAAAAAAAAAAATTGCTATGCCATAGGCTTCTACTCCGTTCACCTAGTATACCCAATTTTTTTCGAGACGGTAAAAAAAGTCATCCGGTATATCGGAGTTAAAAGGAAAACTATCACAGCTAAGTAGGCTTCAGAAGTTAAAGAGTAATAGTCGATTAACATAATTATATTTGCAGTTGAAATTTATAGAGAACATGTTTTTTAACTACAATGTTAAGTTTGTTCTTGGGATAAATTCATCCCAACTACGGAACCATTCATTGTGCGTGGTCCGACAAGCACTTGGCCGGTTTTGTAAGTATGGTTGCTCAAAAACCGCTTTGTTAACCAATAAAGTTACAAATAAATCTCGACGCTTGTGAATCATCAGCCACCAGGGGCGTAGCTATCGCCGTATCAGCCGTATCAATTATACGGGGCCCCCCGTATTCTTTTATTAAAATCACAACGACAGCTTAACCTAGTATCCCAGTCAGGGTACTCCAACTTTCGAGCTCGCTCCGCTCGTTCTTGCTTTTTCTTAGTAGAATCGCAACGACAGCTTAACCATGTATCCGAGTCAGAGTGCTCAAATTTTCTGGTTCACTTTGCTCGCTCTTGCATGCTCTTAGTAAAATTACAATGGAAACTTAACCTGCCATGTCAGTATTAACAAAAATCCCTTCCTATGGAGTTTCGCGGCAGTCGGGTAAAATGGGCCCCCAACAAGGGGACCCTTTTTACTTTTCGAAACAGGGCCCCTTTATGACTAACTACGCCACTGTCAGCCACACAATACATACGTTACAGCTCATACATCTCGAGACCAGTACAATGTCATGTTATAAGCAAGGATTATGTAGTGCGTAATGCAGTCGCATTGTGTGCGCTTTGTATATAGCCAGCTCAACAGCTGTGTCAAGACTGAATGCCGACGTAGAACAGGCGCCTACGCATCCATCCGCGACCGTCTACACGATAACTTACTTACGTTCCCACATGTACTTTTCCATTGTTTACACGGTCATTAAGTCCTTCTAAGAGCATCACCTACGTACCATGTAGCTCGGTTATGTTATGTATCGTACGTGGTAAAAACGGTAACACTATTATCTCATAAAAGCTCTAATGTACCTGTTAAATGGTTTGCAGCGACCTCCCACGGCTACGGTTCGAGGAATATTATTAAAATATGATCAAGTATGTGCTTTCATTACAGTCGAGAGTTTATTATTTTCCGCTCCAAAGTAATTATAAAATGAAAATCTTTACGGAACGTAAATAGACAATACTTTTTGATTATTTTACTTATGTAGAATCGAAAAAATAGGTAGTTATTAGAGGTTGACAAAGGCCGATATTCTTTAATGTTATTTTAGGATAGTTTATTGTTTCAACATTCAGCCAAGCACCCAAAAAGCTCCTTTGACGGTTCTTTTCTTTTACTGTGTACTGCTTTCATATCGAAAGCAGGGCGTCCAAAATATTTTCAGAAACAATTATTTTCATATTTTGTATTCTTGGCAAAAAAAAGGGATTAATTAATTCCCTAACTATGATTTTCATTATTTCCAATACTTACTAGGCACTACCGGCGGTTCTCAAGAATTGCACAATGAATAGGAATTTCCACTTTAAAACTGTGCTAGTGAACTCGTAGTCTAGAGTCTAGTCGATAACGATAAAATGACTACATCCGCAGATCAGCGTAGCAAACAAGATGCGTACTACAACCGTGTTTTAGTTTGTAGGAAGTTTCCGAGCCGGTTCCGAAGGCACTTGAACCGTACAGTCATTAACGTAAATGGTCGTAGGTATAATGAAATAGCAAACAGTATTGAACGAGCTTATCAGTTGTGTCGGACGCAGTGGAAGACGGGGATCAGGCGGCCGACCGGTCCGCGGTCAACGACCCCGCTAGAGCTTACGCGCTTCTCCGCTAGTCCGCTATGTGTGCAACTAGGTTTTTCAGATGATAACCTTATTTAATAACACTTCGACGCTTTGAAACGTAATTATGTACACAAAAAGTTGGACAACCCATTCTAATCAGCGCAAGACTTGCCCTGTCTGCAGTTTCTTTTCTATACATTCTTAGCCTTAGTTCTATCCTAAGGCTTCTAAATTACATACAAGCATTTTTTTTTGCCTTATCTGTTTCAAACAGCATTTAATGTTTTCTTTCTAAGCCTTCGTGTATTCTTCAAACTGTTTTTTATTCAAGCCTCAGTCAACAGCGAATCAAATCGGTCAAACATTTCTAGTTTTCTACGACCGATCGATTTTTCTTGTATTACATTATGATTCATACATTTACGTAACTCGATATTTTAACTATTTTAGGTCTGATTTAAACGAATAGTTTATTTTGACAGTTCATGGTGGTGCACGCGATCGACAAGCGGAAAATAACACGGCATTCGTTGGCTTTCTCTGAAAGTAGTTATCGCTATTGATGCTGATTGACCTCAGCTGCAGGTTTTTAAGGTTCACGTCGAATTATTCTGATAAACAAATTTGAAGTAACGTTCGTATTAAATAATTTGTCAACGAAATCTTGGCAGTTAGCGCGGTGTTGGTTTTATTCTATAAAAAGGTATTTACATTTGATTTCTTTAATAGGAAAGAAAAAAATATATAGAAAGAAACGCTGAATGTAGAATGTTGAAAGTAGGAACCGAACGAACCTATTGTAAAAATACTTCTTACGATTAAAATAATTATACTGTTCGAATTAGGATTCGAACTGCGAATGCCTAATTTAAAAATAAAATTATAAAAAGTTCGCATTAAATTATAGAAAATACAAGCTGATAAAAACATCTATAATATAAAAATGAATCGCAAAATGTGTTGGTAAGCGCATAACTCAACAACGCCTGGACCAATTTAACCAATTCTTTCCTCTAACCTCTCTTTTTTTTTAATGGTTTTTACGAAAAATTAGGGTAGGGTAGGTAGGTAGATAGGGTAGGGTAGGGTAGGGTAGGGTAGGGTAGGGTAGGGTAGGTAGGTAGGGTAGGGTAGGGTAGGGTAGGTAGGTAGGTAGGTAGGGTAGGGTAGGATAGGTAGGTAGGGTAGGGTAGGGTAGGTAGGTAGGTAGGGTAGGGTAGCGTAGGGTAGGGTAGGTAGGTAGGTAGGTAGGGTAGGGTAGGGTAGGTAGTTAGGTAGGTAGGTAGGTAGGTAGGGTAGGGTAGGGTAGGGTAGGGTAGGTAGTTAGGTAGGTAGGTAGGTAGGTAGGTAGGTAGGTAGGTAGGTAGGTAGGTAGGTAGGTAGGGTAGGTAGGTAGGTAGGTAGGTAGGGTAGGTAGGTAGGTAGGGTAGGTAGGTAGGTAGGTAGGTAGGGTAGGTAGGGTAGGGTAGGGTAGAGTAGTGGAGTTTATACTATAGCTTTTGACAGAACGAAGTCTGTCGGGTCAGCTAGTGTCCAAATAAATAAGAAGCCATTTTATTAGAATAAAAATATAATAAAATAAAACTTATTGCATCTCAAAATTATTTTGACCGCTGTGAGCCAGTATGACTTGAATATATTATGGCAACTAAAAAGGTTCTAACATCGTTGTTGTAAGATAGTGGTGTATACAACGTGTTTTTTTTATAACCCATAACTAACATATTCTATAAGTAAAAATAAAATAAAAAGTCCTAGAATATGTAGTCCAAAAATGCATAGTTTCGAAGATAATTTTATCATTAATCATATTAATATAGGTCAATAATTGTCACCCGTTTGACGAATTGTTACTTTTGCGACGTAGCCAAACTGATGAAACTGAGGCCCTCGATGTGTGTAATTAATAAATACGAGTAATTTATTTTCATTCAAACCAATCATTCATATTAAAAGCTAAGAAAATTCAAAGTTATCATATTTCACGTAAGGGTGTTTTACATTAATGGTCTTCACATGATTTGACCAAGATTATGTCTGGACTTTAAAAGAGACTGTGACCTCTGAGTTTGTTTCGGTCTTTCTTCTCAGAGTAGTCAGATACGAAATGCCGACCTCATCTAGTTTTAAAATATGATTGACGTGTAAAAGTGTTTGTAAAAACCTACTTACAGAAATAAAATCATTTATCATTTATCATTTAATAATCGTGACGGTATGAAAAAAAAAATATATATATAATTTAAAAATAATTTATAGGTATGCTAGTTGATTCTTTGATATGGTCTCATTCATACTCTAGAGTTATGGGATATTAAAAAAAAACACCTTGTATACATAAGTCTTGTACTCTGTGGTTGTGTTGTTTGGTATGGTATGTTGACACAGAATAGCTAATAAGGTAGCTACCTATTTTAATACAGAGTTTGATGGTTTTTTTTAAATCAATATCATTGATTGACGCATTCCTACCTTAGAGTTTCCTATACCAACCGAATAGCGCGGCCGTCAGTTGGTAGTTTTCGTTTTTTTTAAACTTCGCTCGGAGGTAGGAAAACGACAACATTTCGGAAAATCATCCCACGGGAACGTACAGTCAGCTACTGGAATTAGCTGAGCCCTTGCATAAATGGTTGAGATTTTTAGAATACGAATCGATAGAATCTTATAATTCTTAATTTTATTTAAATACCTATACGAAATCTACCTAAAACTAGAAAAATATGAAACTCATTTGTTAGTAAAAAAAAAATCTAGCTGACCCCCCTTTGCTGAAATGGTTGAGATTATTTTTATTTTTATAAGTAAACTATGACCAGAATTAGGACAAAGCATACCTATGCTTTGTCCTAATTCTGGTCATAGTTTACCCGTGTGCCAAACATCCAAATCCTCACAGCTATTGAGGTGTGATCGATTAAATTACGTTCCGACTCTTTAACCGGACTTTCCTGTGGCTGCCTTAAGCTCCTAACGAAACTTAATGCCTCCAGCCAGGGCGTAAAAACTATAAACTAAACGACTGCTGCTCGCTAAGGGCACCCCCTGTGGGGTACGAACCTCGGCTTAGGGCAGCTGAGTCGGAGGGAGGTCTGTATAAGTAAACTATAGGTACTACTTATACCAAATGGCCACCATACAGGTGAGTGGATTTCACAAAGATAACACCGCAGACTCATGGAACAGATTTTCAACTGGACCCAGATTTATTTGAACGTGACTAACATTACAAACAAACTTAGAACTGTTTAAAGCACGTTTCATATTTGCAACAGTCGCTTTGTTCCACTAAAGGCTCGTACAGACTCGCGCGATATCGCGGGCGCGACAGGCGCCGACAAAGAAATTGTGCTACTAGAGTGCGTCGCGTCCGCGATATCGCACTAGTCTGTACGAGCCTTAACAGTGCACTGATAACGTTTTATTTGCGATAACATAAAGCAGCAACACTTACCAAGTCAAGCTTTTTAAAGTAATCGAAAAGCAGCTTTACAATGCAAAGGCAAAGGTAAAGGTAAAAATCCATACTAATCCATACTAATATTATAAATGTGAAAGTAACTCTGTCTGTCTGTCTGTATGTTACGTTTTCACGCCTAAACCGCTGAACCGATCGTCATGAAATTTGGTAGAGATATAGCCTGGGATATGGAGAAGAACATAGGCTACTTTTTTACGCGATAACCGACATCCACGCGGGCGGAGCCGCGGGCAAAAGCTAGTATTATATATGTTGGATGAGTTGGGGACAGTAGGTGGCCACGCCAATCGCGGCATCGCATTTCTTAATTAAGGCGAGGTTCTTCAAGCGTGCATTCTTGTTCTTGCGGTGGCAGCGAGGCGCGAGTAAATTGTGCCGTGAACTTCGTTAATTTTGGGTTAAAAATTATATGTTTTTCGATATTAACAATGTTCAACCCGATGGACATTACATCATCATAGACGTTTATATTGATGTGATTTTCAATACATAAAGTAGTATAATATTGAAATAAAAAGAGTTTAGTTTTTTTGTTCTATCGAGCGAACTTTGTCCAATTATGTAACGAGTACCCGACGTACCTACAGAGAGGTCTCAAAAGCAACATATAATTTTTTTACGTGTTTGATCATTACCGTTTCTAAATAAAATAGCATTAAAATTATATTTCCTAGAGGCTAACTTGAAAAATCTCGCCTTAACAGTCTTATTGAAGGGAAAACTTCTTCAGTCGCATTGAGCGATTTTTGGTAGGGGAAAACTGAAGTAAAATTTACTAATTTATTTTTCTATTCGGTGACTCGAAATATAATTATTCTAGTAATATTTCGAGTCACCGCAATGCGCGACATTCTCGTGACGAGTAGCGCGTAGAGATAAAAAAATAACACAGTTATTCCAAAGTTTTGAGATTTCACTTCTGTCAAATCAAATCAAATCTTTTTATTGTGGGCATAGGTTATACAGACAGATGTTAGGTAAATAACAGATCCATTATGTCCTGCCTAATAGGCATACAATAATAAATTATTTCAACATGCAACATATAAAAAATTTCTTTGTTCATCACATTAAAGACGACACGGTTGGCGCAGTGGTTAAGCGATTGACTACTGCGCTGCGTGTCGCAGGTTCGATTCCCGTACGGAACAAATATTTGTATGACCTACAAGTAGTTGTTCCGGGTCTGGCTGTTTGTGTATGTGAGTTTTAAATGTTTGTAAACGCAACCACGATACAGGAGAAATTCCCAGTGTGGTGCAATGTTTTAAAAAAAAAAGAAAGTAAAGCAAATTTTACAAAATAAGAATAAGGTGTATGGTGACAGATTATAATAGGTACTAATTATTAAGAAAATCTTGGACCGTGTTGTAAGCTTTGTCAATTAAAAAATTACGCAAGTTATGTTAAAATGACTGAAGACAGGCAATTTTTTTTTTTTTAGTAACATTAACTTTTAAATAAAATCTATACTTACGTGTTGCGGATGCGGGTGGAAGGACCAAACCTTTAGTTTTACTAAAGCCCGAAAAACTGGTCTTTCATACACACAGAACACCTTTAATGAAACAGGTAAATAACATTAGGTGTGGAGAAGACCACCCTGTCATTTCCGGTGGAAGTCGTAACAGCAGCTAGGATGTTATCAGCAGGATGGGCAGCAGCCACCGTGGTGATTACGGCAATATAACCCCTGAGGCCCTTCATGGTTGCGGGTTATTAGGGCACTCGGGGGGAGCCAATTCGATAGTGATACTAACATACAGGAAAAGAGGTACACATTAAAACCTTTTTTGAGATAAACGTAACTATTTCGTGTTTTTAGGGTTCCGTAGTCAACAAGAAACCCTAAAAACACATAATCTTAGCTCGCGGCTTAGCTCAGAGACTCTTAGAACTAGAAAGCTGTAATTTGGCATGGGTATACTAATTAATTACGCCGACAGTCGTACAATAAAATCTAACAATTTTTTTTTTGGGTAATCCTCCTTTACACGTAAATTAGGGGTGATATTTTTTTTTTCTCCTCTATCCTGTGGTGTGGGGTATCGCTGGATAGGCCGTTCATAATATTGCGGGTTTGTGAAAACTACTTTTCAATTCAGGGATTTACAGTGTTAATTTTTGTTAGAGTCAAGTGTCCACCCCACTGCCAGGTAAATGGTTGTTCTTGGATATGTGAAATAAATCATAGCAGTAGTAGCAAAGTTAAAAGGAAAACTACCACAGCTAAGTAGGATTTACAAGTTATAACGAGTAATAGTCGACCAACTTATATTTGCAGTCGGAATGTATGGGAGAACATGTTGTTCAACTAAAATGTTAAGTTTGTTCTTGGGATAATTTGGTCCCAACTACGGAACCTTTCACCGTGCGTGTTCCGACAAGCACTTGGCCGATATTTTTATCAGTAGTTTGGAAAATGTGAATAATATTTAAAAAAAATTGATGTTCGTTGACGTTACGAGTATGTGTGATAGATCATATTATATGTTATGACCACACTGGATGAGGCTAGAACAGGAGCGTGGAGATTGGCACAAGAAAAGAGAGGCCTGTGCCCAGCAGTGAGCGAAGTTGGGCTGTGGATATGACCACACGATAGAAGTGAAAATTTACGACTGTAGCCTACTGAGTATATGCGATTCAGCGCCGAGTATACGCGATTCAGCTTTACCGACCGACTGGAGCCGAGTATACCCGATTCAGCGTCACCGACCGACTGGCGCCGAGTATACCCGATTCAGCGTCTCCGACTGACTGGAGCTGAATATATCCGATTCAGCGTTACTGACCGACTGGAGCTGAGATACGTGATTCAGGGTCACCGATCGACTGGAGCCGAGTATACCCGATTCAGCGTCACCGACCGACTGGAGCTGAATATACCCAATTTAGCGTCACTGACCGACTGGAGCTGAGTATACGTGATTCAGGGTCACCGCCCGACTGGAGCCGAGTATATCCGATTCAGCGTCACCGACCCCAGCGTCACGGTTTAGTTTCGTTCACTGTTCAGAGCGCAAAGTGCGCCTAAAAAGTTTTTACTTCAATAATAATTCTACAATTATACTAATTTCTTACAGAAAATGCTTATTAATTCCAGTAAACCTTTTATAATCGTAAATAAACAGACACGCAACAAAATGTCGAAGTTATTGTTATTTGCGAACATTTATCCTAGCATTAGGTGTAATATAAGCCGCCATTGTACTGTGTGCCTTTGCCTCTTAAACAAACTCATAGGTCACAATCCTTTGCATACACCTAATTGTTCTTTGCATACAGCCGGTGTCGATTGTACATTTGTATTACTTGTCTTACTAAGGTATAATTACAATTATTTGTGGAATTGTTGTTGTTTCACGAAGGCTTTTTATGCAAAACAAAATTTTAAGGGAACGCTCAATTTATTATCAAAATATAAATTGTACCATCCTAAGTTGCGGTAATGTTTGTGGTGTTGTCGATTGACTCTAAAGAATTCATTTGGGTAAAATCTGATACGAAACTTTTTGTCAAAGAACTCATTTCACATTATGATTCGTTCAGAAAGTTATCGAAGGCAAATTACTGATTCATGCAAAACTCGCCTAAGTTTCGAGGTAAAAATTTCAGAATAAAATCTTGAAGTTTGGTACAAATAATGATTTGATAAGTGGGTGCATACATAAGAGCAGGCTAGGTGAGCGCGGCCGGGACAGCTGCAGTGAGCTCGCTCGCCAATGCGGACCCATATATCAGCCACCACCTGTTTTATCTGAGCATGTTTTTACTGCAAGTGCCAAGTGCCTACCGTAATGCCTCCCCGTGCCGAGCCGACGCCGCGCCGCGCACTGCCAGTGAGCACTTATTTTTAAAAACATTTTATGGTTCACTTTTTAATACGGTGGGAATATTTTTTACATAAATGATATGATGCGTTATTTGTTCCGACGTCATTTCGTTATTATCCTTTTAGTAAAGCTTCCCACGGGAATGTTAAAGCTTTAATACGTTGAATTTGCCAAAAACTCATTATAATTATCGTTATACCGCATACCGCGTGATTATTAACACTTTTGAGGAAACTTTACGACTAATGTCAATGTGGATTATTCATTAACGAGGATATCGTTAATTTGGCAATTTAATCAAATGACGAAAAAACTCAGTAACTTTGAACTGAGCTTCCGATTATTTCTTTCGATCTAGGAAGCTCTCATTTCGCTGAAATATTTCAGAGCTGATGAAATCAGTGATGACCTATGGCACTGAAACGTGATCGCTCACAATGGGCCTTATTAGAAGGCTAAAAGTCACCCAAAGGGCAATGGAGAGGGCTATGCTTGGAGTTTCCTTACGTGATCGAATCAGAAATGAAGAGATCCGCAGGAGAACCAAGGTAACCGACATAGCTCGAAGAATTGCCAAACTTAAGTGGCAATGGGCAGGGCACATTGCTCGCAGAACAGATGGCCATTGGGGCCGAAAGGTTCTGGAGTGGCGACCGCGTACCGGTAGACATAGTGTAGGAAGGCCTCCCATGAGGTGGACATTGACATTGTTAAAGTCGCAGGAATCCGCTGGATGCGGGAAGCACAGAACCGGTCGAGGTGGTGGTGCTTGGGGGAGGCCTATGTCCAGCAGTGGACGTTTTTCGGCTGAAATGATGATGATGATGATGATGATGAAATCAGTCAGAAGATTGTGCACAATAAATTGTACGGCTTATTTCAACACTCTATTAGTATTCGTTGGTATCGATTGAACTTTTTTCATTTCGTTCTTCGGTTTTTATGTGTAGGTAACTCGTTCGGCAGAAATCCCGGCAAGGCGCCGTGGGCCGGGGGAGACGCCACCAAATTGCCGACATAACGTCAACGATAAAGCACTCAGCCGAGGAACCAATCTCTTTTACGGTTTAATCAGAACTTGCCTTACCTACCTAATATTACTCGCTCCACGGTATACGATGGCAATTTTACGCAATACTCGTTGCGGCTTCAGTACGTCACACAGGTGGTTTTTGTTATATATTAAGAGCGTCATCAAGGTATTTCGCTATAATAATCTATTTAGAAAATTTGGCAGCTTCGATTTTGGGCTTTTACGGTTTGGGCTCCGTAATCGAACGCAAACCACGCAAGATAATCGATCTTTTAATCGACCAGCGGGGTAATAGCGTAAAAACACACGTACAATGACAATAGCTCGCAATGGGTTTAATTTTGACAGTTCAACCACGTTTATTGCATTATTTACGTAACCTATGAAGCAATGGATTAGCATTATCCTTCAAAACTCTCGGATTGTGATGGAAACTCAAAGCATTTATTTCAAACAATCCTATTACAGGCACTTTTGTATTGTCAAGGGGTCGGTCGGTCAGAAAGATGAAGCTAGTTGCCCATTCCAAAGCGTAGTAGGTTCCTATGGAGAAGTACGGACAAGAAACTCCACGGACACTCTTTTAAAACAAAATATGTTTTCTAAATGTTTTGTAACTGTTTTGTAACTACATTTCCTACTACTATGTTTTAATGCATGCCGTAGCAGCCTTTAATTAGGGCTACACTATAAAATCTAAAAATAATGTGGGTATTTTAACATGTATTTTTGGTGTATGCTTTGTTGGTTGTCCTTAAATAAATAAATAAAAATTACAAAAAATGGGTTACATCATTCATGTTGAAGTTATACATGTGAGAAATATGTAGAAAGATGTGCGTTAGAAGCGTCCGTAATAAAGACAAATCAAAAATTAAAAATTACGGAATTAAGGTGCTGTTCTGATCTTTTTGAGAATTTCCTATCGATGACTAACGACAGCCATCAAAAGTGTTACTATACAAACAGCTGTCAGCCGATCCTCAAAGTAATTTCATAAGTGTTCTTCCAATTTCGGTACGGGCCACTAAAAACACGGTTAATTGCTTTTTCTTCAAACTTCAATTCGCTGTAATGGATGAAATGTTCCGTTAAATTCCATAATTGCATTTTTATTGGAACAGAAAAAGTGTTTCACGGATGTTGTTGCTTTATTTATTTGTTTGTCGAACGCAGTGATCCACAGTGATTGGAATGGTCAACAGATGCTACTGAGTGATAAGAAATTCGTTCGTTTCGAGTTTTCTATAATTTATTGAAACCATTAGGTAAGTGTAAAGTCTTACCGCCTTACTTATTAACGCGGAATAAAGTTATACTAGGAATAAATTCGGTATAACCATACATTTTTGACGTTTATACCGGCTAGGCGGTTAGATGCAAGTCCCGATATATAAAAATTCTTATTAATACTTATGCGTGTAAGCAATAAGTTTCCTTTAGTAGGTATTTTTTAGGATTCAGCAGTCAAGAAGGAACCCTTATAGTTTCGCCATGTCTGTCTGTTCGCGGCTTAGCTCAGAGACTCTTAGTAGAATGTATACCCATACCAAATTACAGCATGTATACTATACATATTAATTACGCCGACAACTTGGTAAAATAATGTTATGTCCCCTACGCATAAAGTGGTGATGCTATTTTTTTACGTCTATCCCATAGTGTGAGGTATTGTTGGATATATAGGCCGTTCAAAAATATTGCGGGTTTATGAAAACCATTTTTCGATCACGGACTAATATTGTAACATGTGAAACCACCGATTGTACTTATTCTATTTAAATGTGAATAAATGAATATGAATAATATTAAGCTTCAAAGTGCCCATTTTCGTTAGAATCAAGTGTTGGGATACCCTTTATTTGGATATGTAAAAAAATCACAATAGTAGTATATATAACGAAGTTAAAGGGAAAACTATCGCAGCTAAGTAGAATTTACAAGTTACCGAGTAATAGTCGACCAACTTACATTTGTTTTTTTTTTTTTTATAAACTTTGCCCCACACTAGGAATTTCTCCTGTCTTGAGGGTGCGTTTACAAACATTTAAACTCACATACACAAACAGCCATACTCGGAACAACTACTTGTAGGTCATACAAATATTTGTTCCGTACAGGAATCGAACCCGCGACACGCAGCGCAGCAGTCAATCGCTTAACCACTGCGCCAACCGTGTCGTCAAACTTTTGAAAAACATGTTCTCAAACTACAATGTTAAGTTTGTTCTTGGGATATATTCATCCCAACTACGAAACCCTTACTCGTAATTGTGCGTGGTCTAGTCAGAGCTACCGGCTAATTTAATGGCCACAGTTTTACTGCGATAGTGCAAAATGTCTAGCTACAAAGTGTTCATAGAAATGGCTAGTGCCTAACAGCCAAGCTGTCTAGTGCCTTATCTACCTAAGTTTGCCGAAGAAGCTAAGAATACTTATAGTGGTAAGTTAGGTACTTTAGCCCAACTCTTAAGTGAGCATACTGCAGTTTTTTTATTATATAGTTTGAATCCCTTGTCGTGTCTTAAGGCTCCGTGCACGAAAAAAACTCTCTTTTGTCAATTTCTTATCTAATTGTGAGAAAACTTGAAATAATCGAAACATTAAGTCTGCATTGTGTAACTATAAAAGTACAGTTTCCATGGTGCTAAACCATTCGTGTCAGTCACAGCAGCTGTTAATAATTTCATCATTTTTGTGCTCTCCGAAATATAGTTTATTTCGCCGTTGATTTACTTAATGAAGATATTGTATAATCATTAAATAAAATTTTGATTATATTTCAAGGATAGTTGAAGACTAACTTGAGGAGCTATTGAACAAGCTTGAGCGCTTGCAAAATTTGTGCATTCGCTTTGTTTTCGGTCTTCGAAAGTATGACCGTGTTTCTCACCTTCGCAAGGAACTCAAGTGGCTCCCAATCCGCCTTCGTAGGAATACTCGGATTTTATGTCTCCTATTCAACATCTTACACAACCCGTCTTATCCTTCCTACTTACGTGAGCGTTTTTCATACGCCCGTCCTAGCGACGCACCGTGTAGATCACACCTTAGATCCCTCCTTAAATCTCATCCTCATAAAACTAGCTACTATTCTTATTCCTTCTCTGTCCATGCTGTAAGATTATGGAACTCGCTTCCGCCTAGCATTCGCGATTTAAAAACTATATCTCTATTCAAACATCGAGTAAAAGAGCATTACCTTTCCTCTCAACTGTGAGTATTTTATGTATATATTTATAGATATATGTATTTATATTTTTGTAGCTTTATTTAAGTATATGTTATATTTAATATTTTAGTTTAAGACTTCGCATATTCATATCATTCTCTTCATGTTCTCACACACTATTGTCTACATTTCTTTTTCATTTCTCCTTTCGCAGGTCTGCTGGAAGAAATTTCTTAAGAAATAAGCAGTACCTTTGTACTGAAATTATAATTATGTCGTATCTCTATGTATTTAACTGTGTGTACATAAATAATAAAATAAATAAATAAAAATAAATGAACAAAATTAATCAAAATCAGTCGATTTCGTGCACGGCCCCTTAAGCCAACGTTCGCCCGGGTGCTTTTTTAATATGACGGTCGTTTACTGGGTACTGGATTCTGAACCCTCGGTTAGGAGCTTACAGTTGAAAGTCCAATGGTGCGCTTTTTAACGCGCTAGGGTTGGGCTCTGTTGGTTTCTCAACGCTCGGCTTAGCGCTGAGAGTTGAAAAACCAGTGCGCGTTTTACTAAAGCCGCTTTAAAAAAACACACGTGCGTACGGGGCCTTATTCTGAGTTTCTCTGATGATAACGCTATCCAATAACATAATGCTTTTACTAAATTACTTTAGTCAACTTCAAAAAATGAATTTACCTTCGCGCTACGATTACTCTGCGCTACGATGCTACGCTACGCTCATGTTTTGTCCAACCGTCCGCGTAGCAAAACATAACAGATGCGGGTAGTTGTAACACGATACGTAGTTAGCTAGTGTAAAATATTATGATAGCTTATCGATTTGTGACATGGCCACGTAAGGCTAGCCTGGCTAGGCGTGTCTGAAATATTAGTCAAATATCGATCTCGGAGTTCAAAGAGGTTGACGTTACCATTTGATTGAATAAACGACCTTAAGAAATCACGACAATAATTTTTCAAATGAGAATAATTGTACTTATAAGTTTATTGTACGACGATTAACAAGATTATTACGCAGGAACTTTGTGTCGATGTCTTTAGATATATTCAGCTACACTCATTTGCATAAAATATCTCCAATATTTGGATAGGATAATTTTATTTATTCGCTAAAGTAACTGTACCTTCAGACCTGTTTCCGAACAGTCAATATCCTCATAAAAACACGCGTGGCGTTCGTTATTCAAAATAATAAAACAAAAACGATATCACATAGTTACGGCACCTGGCGTTGACGTAACATAATGGTAAGTATCAAAATATTAAAACAATTTGGGTGAAATTAAACTAATGTAATAAATATACTGAAAGGTAGTACATTAAACAATAACGTAAAAAAAAACTGTTTTAAATATATATTTCTATTCTGGCAACACTGAGACGGTAAAGCGCCAGTTAACGGCAGTTCTTAGGCATTGACTGCGGTATAATCACTCTTTACTCCAGGCCAGGTCAGGCTTTAAGAACTGGGGGGCACGAACGAGTGCCCTAACCAAGTCCTTTATAACGGCAACATTTCTCCGCGATTCTGAATGTTAAAATACTGAATGAATCCTTTAATAAAGAGTTACTTTCGGTGGCTTATGCCAAGTAAATGGACGAAAGGACCATTATTTTTACGTTTAATGTTGCAAAGTTAAATAAATACTTTCTTATGTAATAGGCCAGTATTGTTAAAATGCTAGAAACATTCGCCTCAGGCTAAAATGATATGAACAATGAATAGGCCGCGAATCTTTGTTACGTGTGAATGAAAGCTTCTGTCGAATTTATTGATGCCATTGGCACGATGCTGATCATTTTTCTCGCTTATTATGTACACTATAGTGTTTATATATAGGTCAGTATTGAAAGACAAGCCAATGCTTCTCTTCCAATACTGACCTATACAATGTGTAACTGAATTAATGCACATTAAAAAAGTAGTTTGTTCAGAATCGTTTACTGAATCGATTTCTGCAATTTTTTATACAGATGATTTTTTATCCTAAAAATAATTAAAACTACGTAAATTACAGTCACACTTCCTCTATACAGTCAAAACAAACCAAAATTGACGAATTACCTACTACGCTAGACCCATATACGTGTGCGACTGTGTGCGTGCGTAGATTTGTAATGTGACCACAATTTTCTTCCATAATCAGTATAACTAATTTAATAAATAAACAATGTTTTATACATAATAGTAAAAATTCAGTCTATGTATTATGATTTTATCATAATATTCTAAGTGGGGTGTTTTGTGGTGTGCGTTAATTCCGAGACATGTTGTATATAAACATTTACGTGTGGCTATGTCAATACATAGCCACACGTAAATGCCACTTGTCTTAAAATAATGTTCATTTGAGATTGAGACCCATTGCAATTTAAACACCAATTGGGATTGGTGGCGAATGATTACTTCAACGCTGAAAATATTATGTTCCTGGATGGTTTAAGTCTCCTATTAAGATATCAGGGACTTATAGAACTAATCGTATTCCACTTATCGTTGTTAGCTTCCAGCTTCCAACATCCACCGGCCCCCTAAAAGAATATAGCGTGAAGATGAATAAATTATCATTGAAAATGGCAATATAGCGGGGAAAAGCAGTGTTGCAATCCTTGGCACGGTGCCACGCGGATCGGAAGTGTTAAGGATTCTCTTATCTCTTGTTATATAAACCTCTGTAACACCTAAATTGTTTCTGGAGGGGCACGGAGCCACGGAGCTAAATGGCTACATCACAGAGCGATCGATCGGCGAAGCTTCCGCTGGCTGCTATTAGCTGGGGTCGGTGATCAATGATCATTCTTTACAGATTGAGGTCTCTCCGTGCTTCCGAGAGCACGTTAAAGTCGTCAGTCAGTTGTCAAGCCGATGGCGGACAGAATCCGGAATGACTGACGCCTGCGTATAAAATATACTTAATCAGAATTTGATAAGGCTGGAAACCGACCATACCTACTTATAGTTTAAATGATAACTTGATTTGGAATTGGGAAATTGATAAGCAACTTAATGAAGAATAAAACAGTTTCCTCCGCAAAATAGAGCCGGTAATGAAAATTGAGGTAGTATAAAGCAATAGTTCGAAAAGACGTTACGACATTAATAACTGTGGGTTAGTGTACATGTTCTATAATGAGCGGGTCCAAGGCTCGTGTCGTAACCGTGGCATGCAACTAACATAATCGGCGCGATACGAAAAATGTACAAGCTTTCTAACCTCGTTCCCTTTCCTATAATGACGGACAATTTGTCATTTACTACCTTTTTGGAGTACTCATGTTAATATTGTATTAGTCGTAACTGAACGTTTAGGGTCACGCTTGAAATATTGACTGAAATTGATGTTTTTACGACATACCTACTTTCTTAATAGTAGGTAATCTTTTGTTAAATTACATGTATCATTGCTAAGTATTGAGTGTCCTCAATTATTAAGTGGAAGTAATAGAAATGAATTTCGGTGTTTTGAAATTCTCTCACTCGACACAAAAATCGTAAGTGCTTTTATTTGATAACTTTGTGTTAATATCGCTTATGCTTTTCTCTTTAGTTTTATACAAACTTTCGTTTGTTTTTTACAAAAACTAGCTTCTGGTAAAAGCTTTGCATATATGCGAACTCCGGGTTGGAATTTCATTGCCGTTTCTTTTTTCAACATTTTGTTTCCAACAAATTCTTTATAAAGGACGTCTTTCTGTGAGAGCTGCATTTTTTATTTGTTGTAAATAAAACGTCATTATCTAAGCCTTGTATTATTTGTGAAACAAGGTAGAAAGGTATTCGGCGACTGAATCAGGGCGACTTCCGTTCACCTCGCCTATTCAATAAAAGCGTCCGACTCGAAAGGAGTAGCAATATTTTTCTTTGATTAAGCTTCCTTTACGGCGTTTTTTCGGCGGTAGCTATTAACCTATTTGCGTGACCTGAGTCCGCGCGGCTCCGCGACCTGCCTACTAAACAACCGATGTACACGAAAAATAATGCTGTATTTTTGCGGAAACTTTAAACGTTACCATGTTTATGGGCTGAGAAATTGACTGGAATCTTTTGTAATAATGAAGTCGCACATAACAAATCACCACTTCGTTATTAAAAAATGAACTAAATCAATAAAACAACGAGTTAAATGTTTATGAACAAAGTTACCGAAGACTGTAATGAGACAATTACCGATGCCGACACACGATTTGTGTTCTGTGTCAGTGTAAAAATTATATAATAAGTACCTGTCCAGTCATCGGATTACTGAAGCGAGTTATTATCGTCGATGGCCGGTTACCGCAGCAGGTAGCTTCGCTGCACCGCTACACTATTTTTGCGGCTAACTGTACGCACAGTTAATTCCGACCGACCCTTCTATTGATTACTACGTCTGTGGTTATGGCAAAGTAGCGTACTCGCGTGTGTGCCATTATTTATTTTCTTGGCATGTTGATTTATTAATATAGAGCATATTTTTCGTGTTCCATTCTAGAACAGTTATTGCAGGTAGACTTTATAATGTCTTTAAACAACTGTAATTATTTATAGCAGGTACGGGGAAACTACTCTACTTAATTAGGTTTGAACAGCATTACTTTTAAGACTGTATGTTATGTTGTTACATGTTGGTTTGTAAGAATGTAATTACACGTTTGTTTACTCTTCTTTCATTTGTGTTAAGGCTCGTACAGACTAGTGCGATATCGCGGGCGCGACGCGACACTAGTAGCACAATTTCTTTGTCGGTGCCTGTCGCGGCCGCGATATCGCGCGAGTCTGTACGAGCATTTATTGGTCCCATTGTTTTAGGTATTGCAAGAACATTCCCACAACACAGCGGATGTAAGGGTTAATAAATGTAGTGGAATCTTATCTAATAGAATCTAATTTGATGTGGTCTATACATGTATAAGTGATTAAGCGTGAGAATACTGTGGGTAAACAAGTCGGTTCGTATTGGATCGCTCATATCAGGGCTGGGAAGCCGGGATAAATCCGCGTTCATTACGGGGCTAACTAAGCCACCCGTCAAACTTCGCCCATACATTCGGCGGTCACGATCGCACGTCCCGACAAAGCTCGCCGTACCTGCGCGTCACCCTTATCTAATTTTACCTCAACGTTTTGTTTGACCCTCAACAAGCTACTATTTAGATGAATAACGTTGTTTACTAAAAACTGTTCGTCTACTTTGTTTATTTATTATTAAAGTGTTGGATTTTCCTGATCAATTCTGGTCCTTCGAGCCGGATCTTGGGTTCATGACCTGTTTCAGGCAAGCATGAAATAAACATATTTATCTCCGTTATAGACCTGTAACTGGAATTAAAAACGAATTCTGGATAAATATCAGACATGATACCTAGGTCAAACTGTCAAATAATTAAAATCGTTTTTAAAACGAAAAACATAAATATGGATAAAAGCAACACACGCTTCCGAAAGTTCACGTATTTACCTACGTAGCCAGTTGATTGGGATATAGTAGACAATAAAACAGCGCGTAATAATGCTAGTTTATCAGTAGTTACACAGTTGAGACGAGTTAATTAACCTGAAGTTTAGCCTAGGAGCCGCATAAGTTGCGATGAAACGAGCGGAAGGCGCGATATGAGAAAACTCTGCCAACAGCTAAACAATGATACCGCGCCCGTCAACTTATCGGTCCCATATTGTTATTGTAATAAAAAACTTTTACTCCATTCTGTGTTATCCTTGTTTATCCAGTTGGATAATATATGTCCACTAGATATGCGACGTACAATATAATAAAGTTTTGATGCGGTGAGCTGCGGTAAGAGAATGTTTTTAATGTCAGCTCTATTTATATCGCGCAGATTTCTGCTATATATTTTTTACCTTAGGTGCTTTCTTTATTAACGGAATACTAAAAACTTAAAAAGACACATACATTATGACAAACCCAGTTACCTACTTATATCTCGGTGTTACCTTTTCCAACAGTATCTATTTAATGTACAGTAATATAAAAAACTTACGAAACAATTGTGCCAGATTTGTGTAGTTTGTACCTGAAGATAGAAAATAAAACCAGTTAGACAAACGGAAAACTTATAAACTCAAGCATGTAAGTAAAATAGTGTACAATGACAAGCAGTTGCGAAGAATTATAATGATGAAACGCATTTACTAAAAGAACCGCAAGCTCCAGTATGGCCAAAAAATAAAACAGCTTAGCGTTCGGAACTAGGATTCCGAGAACACTTTCTTAAGGCGACGATAGCCGACTTTTAATGATTTTATACTGAAGATCACATCTAAACGAGTATTGTTTATGATTTCGAAAAAATGTATATTAAATTAGAGCATTTTCTTAATAACTTAATATATAAATATTTTAGTTTATGTTTATATTAAATAGTGAATTTAATTTTTAAAGTTATGTCTAACGCGGACAAAAAACTGAGAATCACGCAAAATCTAACAAGCGTATTTTTCTGAAACCTTGACCTTTTAAAAGATAATTTAACTATTGATCTTAACTTAGTATACGTATTTTATTAAAATACCTTTTGTTTTACAAATTAATACTTAATGCTTTTTATTTGGGACAGCGCTCCTGGATGGGCGAGTCCTATTACTGGCTGGACGTACGTCGCGTTGCGTGAGCTCAGTACAGAATACGCAAGCTAACCACTCAAGGTCACTGGCATATATCTGCGTCTTAAGAGTATAGCCCTTTCAAATATGTTTTAGGTTTGAAGTCCCTATAGAGTGCAGATTATACAGTACCTAGTACGGATACTACATACCTACAGGGATTTGGCAATAGCCTCACCATAAAGTAACCGCCCACAAAGATAACACACCTTAAATTAAAGGTTACCGGCCATGGCTTAAATTAAACACAAAGCGCTGAGGTAACTAGAGTTTAAGTAGAAACTATTCTTAAAAATATCACTAAAGTTTATTATTAAGAGTTGTTTTTACCTGGAGAATCTCTGTTATGTAGGTATGTTTAGTATTATGTTTGTTTCACTAGATGTACATATGTCGGAGATGGATTGTATCCGGTACGCCAACGCCATCTAGTGGCGTTGGATGGAGTTGGTGGAGGTCGCGCCATCGAGTCTTGACTAATCGGGACGCCAGTGCTGCCTAGCGGCGCATGACAACATAACGTTCGACCGGTGGCAAGTGGTCGCCGCACAGTCGACTAGTGAAGTTCATCGGTGGCGGTCAAGCAGTGAAGACGTCTAGAAACTGTTGCGCGTTCGGTATGGTTGTATCGTGTTTGTATGGTTGTATCGTATAATTTTTTTTGCATACCCATTACTGTATAGAATCAAGTTCTTTTAACTGTTTGTTCCACTACTTCTTCTTCCCAGCTAAAGCATTAGGAAGTAGTGAAGGGCGCGCGTTTTTGGGGGACTGTCTTATGTAAACTTTAAGGTGCTGATTCTCAGGTTGAGTAAATGACTTTTGAGTTTAATTCGGTTTTACTATTGCGCAATAACCAACACTACCCACAGTACGCCCACAGTAGTTAAAATATGGCTGATGATAACGAGAGAAACATACCGTTCACCGACATGTACTACAAATCTATACTAATATATTAAAGCTGAAGAGTTTTTTTGTTTGCACGCGCAAATGGAACTGCCTGTCGGATTTAAAAAATCTTTTGCATTAGATAGCCCAATTCTTGAAGAATGTAAGGCTTAAGGCTCGTACACACTCGCGCGATATCGCGGGCGCGACAGGCACCGACAAAAAAATTTTGCTACTAGTGTCGCGTCGCGCCCGCGATATCGCACTAGTCTGTACGAGCCTTTAACATCACGCTAAGCGAAAACGAAGTAATAGAACGGGCGATGCGATACGACGCGGAGGGTCGGGCGCCGAGGGAGTTTTATAAAAATCTGGCTGTCATTTTAGTACCTATATAGGGTGTATCTATTCAAACACGAAATATTTTAAGAGATACATCTATTGGTGGTAAAGATACCATGCAAAAGATTTTTTTTTCAAATCTAAGTTTTTTATTTAAAAATAGAATAATTTAAAATTACTTGATATCATGATTAATTATCAAAAGGCACCGCGCTGGTGCCGCCACCGTCGAGCAATTTTAAAATTATAATAATTATATAAATATATATTTTTTTTAATTCGCTGCTATGGCTTTTTTACCACCTCGAGATGTTTCTCTTAAAATATTTCGTGTCTACTAGATACACCTTATATATTATGTATCTTACGACTTCCATGTGAAAGAAGTCGCGGGCAGAAGCTAGTAGTATCACATAAAGCTAGGTACCAATATTATTTATATAAAATAAAACCACCACCGACCACAAATAATTGGTTATTCATGTGAAAATTAAGTTTGAATCGTAAACCGTGCTGCGGTGCATTGTGGTGTCAGTTATTAAAATTTGATATTAAGTATTATGTCACAATTCATTAATTCAATAACGTGTCAATGAGCTCTGCCGCGTCATGGAATTAAAACAAAAGCATTGTTTAAATTGATGTACAGCCTATTCATGTACCTATGTAACCTCAACAAGCCGACCCCAACATAATATACTTACTACGTACTAATATATTATACTACGTACAGTGGCCAGCACATCAAGCTACACGAAACTGTCTTTTTCCAAACGTTTTTAAACTTTAAAATGTTGTAGATTAAGTTTAAAATCGAACGACAAAGTCTGACAGTTTGTGGTAACTTGATGTGCTGGCCACAGTTAGAGAAGTGAGCTGTCATTCCGCCTCATGCTATGTCTTGACACTATTGACAGCTTACTTCAAGCCACTAAGTTTACACGGTGAGATTTTTATAGAAAAGATCGGCTGTAACTGTCTATGCCCAGTCTCTAATTCAGATAATTTATGTAAACAAAGTAATGTCAAGAAATGTCACTGTCAAAATGACAGGACAGTGGTACAAAACATTTTATCATTAAATGTTTTTGTAAATAATCATCGATAAAATTAAAGTGAATTAATTATAAGAACTATGCAAACAAAATACCGTTGCCAAACAATGTTTTTTGTAGTGTGTCGGAGACACGGTATAATGATCGTCATAATCAGCCCTTTTAAGCCCAGTGCTAGACGTAGGCCTCCCAAAATCGATTTCCACTCGAAACAGTTTACAGCCGTTTTCATCCAAAATGTGGCTAGATATGCTACTTACAATATGAATCTATGTATGAGAGTTGTAATATTAGTGTAGTTGAAGATGTGAAAAATTTGAAAATGTTTGGATCTCCTGCATTGTTACCAGTATCATAAAATATTTTGTACAAGAAAATCTCCTTTTATTAATAACTTTGTTTAAAACCAAAAATTTATAAAAATAATCACGGTATGATTATTTTTTAATTATTATTTCTTACAATCAGTACCTAAAAGAAAATCGAACCACTTTTTTCGCCATTTTATGTGAATTACCATTACGAAGATATTTTTTTGTTATGTTATCCCCTTTGTTTACATTTATTATCTGAATTTGAGACTTTGAGTTATACATACATTTATAATCTGTTACAGGATAACATTTGTGCACTGTAACATAGATATTATTTAGGTACATTGGTGCAGGCTTAATATTGCACCGCAATTGGTAGTTATGTTACAGTTACTGCCAAATCGACTGAAAATTATGAGCTTTATACTGATCCTGGTTAATACTAGCATCAGTTGACATCAGCCGTATGGCTATTTATTTTTTAAATCTATCTATCTATACTAATATTATAAAGCTGAAGAGTTTGTTTGTTTGAACGCGCTAATCTCAGGAACTACTGGTTGGAATTCAAAAAATCTTTTTGTGTTGGATAGTCCATTCATCGAGGAAGGTTAGAGGCTATATAACATCACGCTACGGCCAATAGGAGCGGAGCATAAATAAAAAATGTTGCAAAAACATGAAAAAAATATTCCTTTTTGAGAGCTTCCGTTGCGTGCGCTGCGTAAACGGTTTAAGTTACGCAAATATCATGTATGATGGAATTGTTCCTATTTAAAAGTTCAAAAAAAAAAAGTCCACGACAGCATAATTATGTCTATCTTTTAAGATTGACTCACTGTAACCTTTTTTTATGGTAATCAAATTTGTTCGAAATTAATGCATTATGCGTTTTGTCAACATAATATTAATCCTTATCCAAATAATATGTTATTAATCACAAGTATTTAAAGGTAAACTAAATTGTCCTTGACATCACCTGATTTCAATCAACATCTTAGGAAATATCATAATTTTAAAATAACTTCGCAACAAATTAAGGGGTTTATTTATAAACGCTGCTTAAAGTTAAGTAATGATTAGCGACTGTTTAACCATACATTTTTGACGATTGAACGTCAATTAACTTTAAGCAACGTTTATGAATAAACCCCTTAGTGTATAGGCTATTAACATCAAGCTACGCCCCTAAGGAGTTGAGCAAAACGACAAAAAGTCGGAAAAAGCGCAAAGCGAAAACGAAGTAATTGTGTGGACGGGCGATGCGATGCGACGGGGTGGAGCCGAGTATCTATACCCGATTCAGCGTCACCAACCCAAGCGTGACGGTTCAGTTTCGTTCACTGTTCAGAAAGAGCGCAAAGTGCGCTTAAAGAAGTGTTCACTTTAAAAAGCCGGCAATGTTTTGCTGATCCAATAAAAATGTAACTCATGCTGTAATAATGGCATTTACGGCATTCCGAGACCGTTGTTTACGCACTTAAATAACACCGTTCACACGTTATTCAAGTTTAGGCGGTGTCATGGTCACAGTTATTTAATATTTGCATTTATTATATTTTGGTATACTTTTTTATAATGTGAGAATTGAATGAGATAAATGCATGGGGTTAATGACATGTACAGTGGCCAGCACATCAATCTAAACGAAACTTTCTCCAAACGATTTTAAACTTTAAAATGTTGATGATTAAGTTCAAAATCGAACGAGAAAATCTGACAGTTTGTGGTAACTTGATGTGCTAGCCACCGTACATTGTATATGAAAACAACGTTAAACCTCTAAGCTAAGCTAACTTAGTTAGTTATTGGCACACAGATACTAAAAGATTGAAGTCCAAAGGGTTAGGATAGAAGATGGATCCGGAATATCATAGACTGGAATCCGACTCGAAGAAAATCATAGACTGGAATCCGGCTCGAAGGACCATGTTGGGGAACTTGAATAGTTAAACTATTAATTTTATAATTAAAAATGCAGACTGGATTAAAAAATGGTGTGCTTCATTTAATGTAATCTTGTACAGTGATTGACGTTAGTGACATTGACAGTTATGACAGATAAATCATAACCAAATGTTGTGTTGCCAATAGGTATCTATACAATTTGTAACTGAATGAATGCACATTATGAAAGTCGTTTGTTCAGAATCGTTTACTAAATTGATTTCTGTCAGTTTTTATTTATTATTTAGCCTATACTGTCCCACTGCTGAGCAAAGGTCTCCCCAAATCCTTCCAGGCATTCTTTTCTAGAGCCACCTTGGTCCAGCCCTTGCGGTACGCGTCTTGGTCGTCACGCCACCTCTTCCTGGGCCGTCCTTGGCGATGCCGTCCATCCTCAAGCACACACCGTGTGGTGACTGTTGCCCGGCGGTCACTGTGCATGCGGCTGCCGTGACCCGCCCAATCCCATTTCAGCTTGGCAGCCTTTTTGCCTACGTCTAGGATCCCCGTTTTGGAGCGCAGCGTGGTGTTTCGTATTCTGTCTGTTCGTTTAATGCTCAAGATGCTGCGCTCCATTGCTCTTTGGCAAACCCCAAGAAGGAACTTATGTGCTTCGGTGAGCGACCAGGGGCCTAAGTCTGCTATTTTTATAAATTCGTCACTCCAACACGATCCCATTGTCATTTTGCTAAAAGTTCGTAATCTACTAAATTCATAATGGTCGATCATTGGTCGGTCAATGGTCTCGTAATAGACTTGTATTACAATGGCATTTTTAACATTTATTTATGCCAGATTACATTTATATATATTTTTACATATTATTTATTAGTGTTTTAAGCAATCTGAAGTAGTAGGAAGTTGGAAGTTTAGTAGGAAGTTTAATTTGTCATTATGTACGAAATTACCAATTCTTTCAATGGAGTGTCAGTGGCTGACCATAATGACGCTATTATATTAGTAGATTACCATACTTGTCAAAATCAACAATTATGAAATCAATGATAGACCATTCTGACACTATTGTAATAGCAGACTTGAGGCCCAGGTCTGAGCACCGTATGTTAGAACGGGCAGGATACACATGATCGATGAGTTTTCGCTTCAGGGAAATCGGTAGATCGCCCTTCATTAGGGTCTTCATGGACCAGTAGCATTTTTAATATAGGATATTTTTTATCCCAAAAATAATTTAAACTAGGTAACGTAAATTAAATGACAGTCTCACTGTATCGTCAAAACAAATCAAAATGGACGAAGTGCCTACTACGCTGGACTCGTATACGTGTGCATATCTAGATTTGTAATGAGATTATGAGACCACAATTTTCTCCCACAAACAGAACAACTTAGTAGTTTAATAAATAAACAATGTTTTATACATAATTGTAAAAATCGGTGTGTCTTATGATTATGACACATCTATTGGGGTGTTTGATGTTGTGCGTTAATTCCGAGACATGTTGACATGTTGTTTAATTTAGTATCCCTCGTGGTAATAGTCGTTTACTAAACCGAAGGACTTTCATCCTGCCTCATAGTCGGACTAATATCGGTAATTTTTCACCCATTTGCCGCATGCTTTCTCTTGCCAACTCCATTCGTGGTGAAATAGATGTCTTTGCTGGTTCTGTAGCCTCAGTTAGGAATACACTTAGGGCGGGTTGTTTCACGTCCACTTGACGCACGCGTATACGTCATAAATGGCGCTAACTATCTACTACTATCTAAAAAATAACGATTACAGTAACAGATGTCATACCCACTGGTTAACGTCATTTTATTCTTTTTCATTTGAACTTTGACGATCGGTTTTTATGCAGTGAAACAACGCTTTGTATTTAACGAACGTTAAACATCATATGTAATCGTTATTATTTGACGTACGTATGTTACGTTAACAAACTGTTTGAAACAACCGGCCCTTAGTCTTAATTGTATAATTTTTTAATATTTTTTTTAATTGTATATTAAATTGTTCTTTCCCAAAATTGTATCATTAACAGCTATGGAAAAGTTCACATTTTGAAGTTTTGTTTAATTTTTGTTTTTTATCTACTAATTGTTTTACTTAAATTATGCATGCTAGATTCACATCTAGTAGGTGTCAATCAGAAATATTGTATTGTAACTGTTCTAATGCATTTGTGATTGTACCTACATCAGTTTTGTGAATTATAATAAAAAAAATAATCTCGGATAAGAAAGACCCCGGAAAAGCTGGGGGCAAGATTTTAAAAGGTAATATGAGAACTCATAACCTGACCGTCAAGTTAGCAAAAGATGAAACAAATTCAAAATAAAGTAAACTTAGTCGTAAAACGAAAAGGGTTCACTTTACAAATGCAAGTGGTCGGTATCTACGTAACAATGCAGTGGGCATGGGAAATTATTCTAATTAAATAGCAATCAGCTCATTCGATCTCTCAAGTAACAAGAAATCGTATTACGACACCGGTGCCGCTCAGTTATAACTATTTGCTGCAAAACGCGAATTCTTTGAAGGTCCCGAGCGCTTCATGGAACTTGATGGTGCATTCAATCGGTTAATTAGACATGTATGATTACATAGTATTTTTTAGTTTACTTCGGTTTCGAGGAAATGTTTGCGAGTTAGTAATTGTACATTGAACAATTAACAGAAAGAAGCTAAAAACTCAGTGATCCAGAAATAAACAGCTATGGTCTATTACTTACATTCCGGACGACACTCTTCGCCTTTGGAAACTTGCCTTCGGTAGTTTTGTAGAAATCTATAAAGCACGCAGTACCTACTTAGACTTACATTCGAATAAATGAAAAGAGCTTTTGCCTAGATTCGAAATGTGAAAAAAAAAAAAAAAAATGAGAGTGGATCCAATATCACAGGCAGTGTGCAAACTTCAAACAACATCGAACGAACGAAGTGATTTCCGACTGAGATCAAGAGATTCTGCATTTCTATTTTAGTTCGAGTCGGCAACAATAGCTAAAAGAATGTTCTCTGGCTTCGTACGTACGCCGTACTGGGGACCATCCATCAACATTGACATGAGGTGCTTCGGAGAGAGTGCAACTATACGCTTCCGAGTATTTCTCCGACTTTGTTTGGCTACATTTTACTATTCTTTCATAGAGTAACGAGGAAACTAAGGTATAGAAATTAGCATTGACCCATAGCCCACAAAATTGGCTGCGTTAAAGCTGAAAGTAATAATTATCACAATTACCACGAGATGTAAAAAAACGCAAATTCTCGGTTGACGATGACTAATGATCTGCGTAAAAGGTTGAATATAGATACTTTGTGTTTGTGACACACAAACATAATCGTTTTCTGAGCTCTCACAAGACATAATCGCAATCACCATTGTTTTCTACCCTCCATTTGGATCCAGTCATAAATCTCAAGCCTGTGTTATTTGCTTTCTAACGAAACAAGGCTTGTTGAATCGCTTTAACTTACATTACAGTGTGAGTGTTAAAGGCTTTGGATAAGGAATAGGTCGACCAAAGACTGTTTGCCGCGGCTTATTGAGTGCAAACACGACGCTCGCCGTCCGGGCTCTGGCTCGCGAGTCGCGCAAACACTCCTCCCCCCGGCCACTGCGTCTTTGCTCAGTGAAATTATTAAATAACTGCGGATCACATAGAAGTACTCAGCAAACAGGGTTTGGTAGAAGACAGGTGAATAGCGACATATGGTTTGCGGACGAAGCAGATGGCAATTTAGGTTGATGATAGCAATTAAGGGAAATAGGTGCGTGCTTCTAGACACATTCTAGAAATCATTGCATTCAACAGCTAAGGAATAATAAACAAGAAATGATGAATACATAAAATGTTTAAACGATATTTGTATGTGTATTTGTTAAGACGCAGATATATGCCAGTGACCTTGAGTAGTTAGCTTGCGTGTTCTGTACTGAGCTAACGCAACGCGTCGTATGTACGTCCAGCCAGTAATAGGACTCGCCCATTCAGTATCGCTGTCCCAAATAAGACGCATTATTAATTTATTATACATAAAACAAAAGGTATTTAAAAAAAAAAAGTTTACCAAAAGATCAATAATTCAATTATCTTTCAAAGGAAAAGGTTTCAGAAAAATACGCTTGATAGATTTTGCGTGATTTTCAGTTTTTTATCCGCGTTAGACATAACTTTACAAATTAATTTCACTATGTAGGTAATATAAACATAATCTAAAATAAGTTTTTAAGAAAATGCTCTAATTTAACATATATTTTTTCTAAATCATTAACACTAGGAACTCGTTTAGTATAAAATCATTAAAAGTCGGTTATCGTCGCCTTAAATAAGCTTTGATCATATAAAATGCAAAATAAAAATCAGGACCCCCATGTTCACTTTTATATGGTTAAAAATAAGATAGGTACGTTATAAAAAAAATCAAGGTCGTAATAGTGTATGGTCATGGGAGAGCTGAGAAAAAATGATACGAACGAACGTGACAAGTGCTCGGCCGGGCATCGAACCGCGCTTGTCCAGCAGGTTTCGCCTGTCGTCTGCGGCAGTCTGGCCACTACGCATCTGTCTCTTCGCGTCAACTACAATTATGTAACGGACACTCACCGCTCGACCAACCTCCTAACTTTGTCCATTAGAAGTACCTTGCTAAAGGGAAATTGACGCGTCGGCTGTGCTAGTTTTGTTATTTTACTCTAACAGTCCACAGTAATAACATTTATTAAGAGACTTCAGTCCACAGTTAATAGACTTCTGTTTATTTTTGCTTTACAATGTCAAAATGAAAGGTACTTCAGATAAAATTGATATCGTTTGTCAAACTGAATATATCCAATTAAAATGTCCACACCGCAGAACTTTCCAAATTAACGTCCCATCTAATAACAACTTTAATTAACATCGTCAACACACACACACACACATATGTGGCCGTACCTGTGTTTGTCCATACGAATTAGGAGGCCGGAGATAGTACCTATGTTAAACATGTACCGAAACAAGAGGGCGAGCGGAGAGGAAGTAGCGGCGCCTCACCGCGGTTACTGCACGTTACGTACAAGTACGACTGTCGGTGCGGCTTCTGCGGTTCACATCCACATGAGCACTTTCTCCGATTCCCTGCTCATTAGCGATGCCACAGCGACTCTTCAGCAAACACTTGGCGCCTACAAATGGCTCGTGTTGTTTCACCCTCCACGTAACGTCCCGCCTACACGTGTTTGCGAACAATCTTTTCAAGAAATCGACACACAATAGTGTCGTGGAGCGCTTTGAGAGTTTTCAAACGATGTTGTTTTTACACGCACTTTTTTATCACAGAATCACACTTACCTCGCTATAGTAACACAGATTGATAGCGGTTCGAAGTGGGTTCCCAACCGCGCGTGGGTGGCTAAATGCTCCTTTCACTAGTTCTATTACCAGTCAATAAATACACCTATAACTCAACTAATTATCTTATTCCAGAAACATTAGTCGACTGTGGTTCGTGAAATAATGGAACTTTATCAGGTAATTGCTATTTATAGTAACTGAACTAACTAGATTCAGATAGCCTACTGACATTATTTGACATTTAAGACTGAATTAGAGCCGGTTAATGATAAAGATTGATGATAACACCTAATTAAACTCCAGATCACAAACATATTATGTAATGTATCTCTATATTACCAGAGACATGCAGATAATGCGGTAGATCTTTACAAATGTAACGGTACAATAGAGCATGCATTTGATACGAGACAGGGCGTGGCACGTCGCTTCCACACGCGAAATACATTGTGTGCACGTCATGCCAGAGTCCTTCACAGAGTTGTATGGTTGCAGCCCTACTGCGGAAATACTAAATAATAGTGGACGCACATGTTACTAGCCAGACACTGCATCATTAGCACTGGCCGACACGACACTCGTCACTCACTGTTTCCATACAAACGTAAGATATACGAAAGTAGTGCTTTCTACTTTTTTTAGGACACATTTTGAAGTCTGCCAGTACCTACAGGACAAAAGATTCGCGAGAAATGAAGGTAGAACAAATGTGCAACGTGTGCGCGGAACGTGTTACATAACATTGTTTTGCTTTTCCCAAACATACGTACTTTCAGCGACTCTCATTTGCATTTCAAAATATTCGTGCGTCGCACCGTGTCTTTTACGAAAGATAATACAGATTATTATATGTTTCCTTCTTATAAAACCGGTGGTATAGGTAGGCACTTTTTGTTCTCAAGTATTCGTGAGGTACAAGTATGATAAAGAAAACTTATAGTTTTAAATAAAGAGCTTTCTGATGTTAGTATTATTTCTGGATACTTTTTTCTAAAATGAACATTGGAATTTCTTTGCTAGCAGTTTTACAGGCTAGCTGTTTCTAAGCTGTAAGTAGGCACGGAGCGTCTGGTGCATAAACTTCGTCCTTGACCAATAATCATTACGTAAATCGTTATTATACCGAAACGAATCGATATGAAGCGGTAAGGTAGATAGGTACAGCGTACAGTTCGTATAACTCGATTACTGAGCGCTAGCTACATATCGTGGCTACTCGCATATGTCTGCAGCAATAAAACTCTCGTTCGGCGATATTTTCGGAGCCCTTAGGGATGTCACACGAGACAAAGTTAGATTGTAGCTGGAACGATGATGTATGGAACTCTGGGCGACAAGTTTTGAGGTGAGTAATGGTTGGGACAGGATATACCCAGCGTACGGTTAACAGCAAGAGTCGATACATTTTGTAAAACATTTGTATTGTTTTGATTCTAATTAATAATGCTAGATTTACGGGCTTTTAAATTTTCCTAAACCATTCTATAATTCTTCATGGTAATTTGAGGCACTATTTATAGCAAATAAATGCATTGTTCACAACCGGACCACCTCCATTATTAACAAAAGACTTCCTCTAATAATTACTAAGTATCAAATCCAAAGCATGTCAAACAGCATGTCGCCATGAATCCATGATGATTAGAGCGTGAACGTGAGTGACATGGCAGTGAGTTGATCGTAACTCTGCTCACACGTGCCATAGTCACGCTGACGGAATGTTAATCCTTTGCATGTTGCCCGCCATAGACAACACTAGCTTTTTCCATAAGGTCTTTATAAGTTTATGACTGTTGCGATATTCGCAAATGGTTTTAAGGACTGAAAATTAATTCTGGGTTACCTGTTATCCTTTCCTAAGCCCATGTAGGTTTATACCTAATGCCCGGTTTCTGAGGTACTCAGGCGAAGTTTATGTTTTCGATAGTGCTTGGTTCGATGAGTTAACGAAGAAAGCTTAAATGAGATGAGTAAATAGTCCTGAATTCGTTCGCCATTTTAAAGTTACCCAAAACCTCGATGTCCAGAAGCAAGATTTCGTCAGCCAATTTGCAGCAAGTCTTACCAACATTAAAGTTGCTTAGAGCTTTACCAACTAAAACTGGTTAATAAGTCAACTAGCGGAAGCCAAGTGCACTTACTGGAAGTCACCGTCAAAGCCTGTCTTTTTTGACCCTGTATAAACGATGTTCCCGCAGGGAGTAAAATTGTAAGAAGCCTTTTTATTTCTGGACTAGAAAAGGTAAATAAATACGAAGCTAGTTATATATTATCTACATTAGTGCGGTGAACATCCCGCCGAGCATCCTAGAGGCTTTGAACTAAAAGTAACGGATCACGTGGTCACGCTACATGCTTTCAACGCTAACTGCAACTGCAAAAAGTACTGTGGACTGGGAATTTTATTTATGATACAGAATGAAAGAAACATTAATTATATCTTTAATTTCATAACTTTATTTTCAGTGCTATTTTATTATTTATTTATTCAAGCTTTGTGCACAATTTAAAATTACTAAATTAAAAAGGCGGACTTAATGCCTAAGGCATTTTCTACCACTGAACCTTAGGGTAATGCAGAGACAAAACATAAAATAAGGATAGCTCAAAAGTACCTTATTTTAAAGAAGAAGAATACATACTAAGAATACATACGTGTGAACAAAATAAACTTTTTCAAGAGAAATAATATCAGTTGAGGGAGAAAACGAATCCTGCAAATCAGCGCTGGGATGTTTCTACCAACTTCTTACAAATGTGTTCATATATCGTCTATTCCCTGCTAATGTCGTTTATTGTTCAGTTTTTTTTTTTTTGAAGTGACAATGTCTAATAAATCGATGAACGCCGGTTGCATGCACGAAAATGTGCCGTTACGCTCATTGTCCTGTTACGCTCATTGTCTCGTTACGCTAATTGTCCCGTTACGCTTATTGTACGCTTGCGCCGCATCAATATTTTGTTATGACGTTGTCACGTTAAACTATCGTCCGTAAACCAACTTTACAGACAACCAATTTTTTTTAATCATGGGTCGCTTCACGAACTTTAGTTCCATAAAGGCCAAAAGATAGCGCCAACGTATACAGCAGACCCGTATGAACCGCATACGACATTAGACATACTACCGTAAGTACATGAAAACCTAAATAAAACAAAAATCTCCTTGCATCCCTTATATTTTGTCCCCAACCTGCATAGATATCATTATTATATACTCGTCACCATAACGACATGGTTTGTAGATGCGCCACGCACTGTGAGCTTCCATACTGTACTCGTAGTATCCTGTAGAATATAAGAGAAGCTTCATAGTCTGTGCATCCTTCATTCATGTTCTATTTATGTAGATTGCGACCGTTATAACTTTCAATACGTAAGTGTAAACGTAACTTTGCATTTTAATAAAGTTTTCTTATTACTATATCCGGTGATCCGGTAAATCTTAAAGGTATGAGCAGCTTTATTGCTAAACTGTCCTGACACTCGGGGTGTTTTGGCTTATTCCACAAATCTCCCCTGAAAATCCCCCTTAGGAGGAAAAGTGGAATCTATAAAAAACAGTCTAGAATTTACCCCTGATAATCCCACTTAGGGGGGAAAAACGGAATCTAAAAAACCAACGTCCAGAAATCCCCCCTGAAGTCCTTAAAATTTAAGGAGCTCTTCTGCTACCGGCCGCGGCGCTGGGCGCCTATTTCTTCGCCAGTGTTGGTTGCCAAAATATTTACGTTTACCCTTTTTATTTAATTGAAAAAAAAAAAAAAAAACTTATTCCAGGACCCACCTGAAAGTGATTTTTTTTGCATTAAGGTTCAGTTTTCCCCACTGAGGGGGGATTAGTGAAATAAGCAGGGGTGAATTCTAGACTGGTTTTTATATATTCCACTTTTCCTCCTAAGGGGGACTTTTCAGGGGGGATTTGTGGAATAAGCCGAATGTTTTCAGTGCTTTTTGTACACAGTATACATATAGCTCATGGAAATCGTTCGGTGACGATGACGCGAGTTCCATGATTTTTGTTCACCCAAAAAGTGCTCAACGCGCTTAAAGAAGTTTTCACTTGAAAAAACTCATAGGTAATTCACTCAAATATTTCATGTTATTGTTTCATTATCTGCAAAATATTAAAAGTTTTAGTTAGAGGCTTTGTCAGAACGTTGGTTTTAATTTTAAGCCACCGTTCTGAGAAAGCCTAAGTAGCAAATATATCCCATTATAATGGTCGTCTTTAAGATGAATTTACAATTGCGTGTATAGGTAAATAAATCAGAACCCCTTTCAATTCTAGTTACTAAGCCAATATTTAAAAATACCCGAACGAAAGACATTAGTAAACAGAATAGGTTTCTTTATTTGAGTTCCCTCGGTTCCCACGTTAACATTGTGTTGAATCTCACACAGCATTCAACGGGTTAACACAATAATTTCGCAACTTTTGGTTTTGACAAGTGATAGGATTCTACTATTGTCTTTCTTGCAGTTTTTATTAAACATCGCGTTTTAAAATAAACACAATAGGTACTAACTTATTTAACTGCAACTTAACTATTCTGACGAATGTTTTTTTTTCTTACTCAAGTCATAAGGACTAGAAACCCAAATTACGAAGTACCGGAACTGAAAAAATCGGCCAAGTGCGTGTTGGACCACACACTTAATGAAGGGTTCCGTAGTTGGGATGAATTTATTTATTCCAAGAACAAAAACATTGTATGTAGTTGAAAAACATGTTACCCATATATTCCAATAGCATTTATGTTAGTTTGTTCGCGCAATATTGAGTGATTTACCATGTTATTTTAAGACCATTGACTTATTGTAGGTTTTCCCGTTAACTCCTCATCATCATTCATCATCATTTCAGCCGAAAGATGTCCACTGCTGGACATAAGCCTCCACCAATTGGTTTGCCATAATCGCCACGCTTGGCAGGCGGGTTGGCGATCGCAGTATGGTGTTAAAAATATTCATAGAGAACACTGCTGCCCATTAGATAGATAGATAGAATATTCTTTATTATGTACACCATAAAAATTACAGATATAAATGTAGAACTGTTACATAAGGTGTCACAATGGGCGGTCTTAAGTCCCTTAGTCGCCTTTAACGACACCCACGGGAGGAAATAGGGTGGTGCTATTCTTTACGTCCGGCACCACACGATACACGGTACGGTCCTGTTATCTATAAGTATAGTAACCTGTAACGAAACAATTTTTATTCTTCAAAATTTTAGGCTTTGTAGTTTCGGAGATAGGGTGGGGGCAATGGTTAGGTTTCATCAATTTTTTTTTTATAACTTTAAAACTGATTATTGTAAAACTATAAAATAAATATATTTGAAATCCTCATCAAGACAAAAGCTTACACAATGAAACTTGCCTGCAGCACTAAAGTTACATTCTTTCAAGAAGATAGAGAGGTAAATAAGTGATAAGAAAGGCCACATATTGATTGTTCAAATAGAGCGAACTGGTACTGTTATAGCGTGTTTAGTGAGCGAGCGCCCGCGGAGAGGCGAGGCAACTACGCACACGGTCGCTTTGTCAATAGTTTTCTACCTGTATACAATTGAACGGGCTCGCGTGAAACACTTCACACCACCCTCGTGTTACTATTTGAATGAGGCTGCCACAATGGCCGCTCAACAACGGTCCCTGATACACGGAACTGGGTATGGTCCTCCTCTCAAACTTGATAGTATTTGAGTTAAATAAGGACTTCACTACCACCTCTTATTGTTGTGTTCGTTTGTGTTAGGCAAACCCGTGTTCCACTGATTTAATTTATTCCGAAACTGGCTTGCGTGCTTCAGACCCATTTACTAAAGATATTGGTATATTAAGTTTACCTCATAAATGCTAATGGCTTATTAAATAAATCGTATTTAAAAGCCTTCGTTATTAAATAATCTAATCGAATAAAATAGCATCCGGTAGATAGAGAAAAGATTCCAAATGCCAAATTACTGAAAACTGGTTTAATTCAAACAGATGTAAAAGTACAAACTGCAACAATATTAACATGAAATGAAATAGGCATAAATAACGCTCTCTTTAAATTGTTTCAAAAACGGAATTTCCTCGCATTCAACAGCAATGACTGCGAGATTATATTATGATAACAGCTCTCGGCACTGTGTCGAAGTTTTACTTATTCGAATAACAGTTAATGACGTGTAAATTCGATTATAACTCGGCACCATGTTCACAATTAATTGGACGGTAATCGGTTTGGCGTATCGTCATAATCACTCGATGAGGGATGCCGAGCGACGACGCTGCGGTTATAGTAAATAGTTTGCTGAAAATTGCGTTTTACCTTACTTGTGCTATATTACAATTTAACTACATTTTGGTTAATATTAAACCGCGCGTTTATTATGTACATGCATGTAATTAATCTTCCATTTTGTGTTTTCTATTTACTAACTGATATGTACCTATTAGTTAGATAATGATGATGATGATGGTGTTATAATAAATTGGTTACTATTGTTATTAACTTTTAGGTAGATTTAAAACGTTTTTGTCATCTGTTAACATTGGAAATGTTTTTTCGGTCGCTCTAGTAGGGGCCCCTTTTTCAAGAAATGTGCGAGATATTTCCGTTATTTCTGAGTCAATATAGTTAATTGTTAATTAATTCCTATTTCTTCCCATGGGTGTCGTAAAAGACGACTAAGGAACTTAGTAGAGAATGGGCAGCAGCGTTCTCTATGCATTTTTCACACCATACTGCGATCGCTAACCCGCCTACCAAGCGTGGCGATTATGGCAAACCATTGGGGGAGGCCTATGATGATAGTTAATAGAGGTGTCAAAATGTTTGTGTTGACGACGTCTACAATGTACAAAAAAGTAAAATAAAATTAGTAATATATTTCTTTTTTTTAAATTAAATAGCTCTTAAATGGATTTTTTTTGGGGTACCTTGTGTGCCCTACTTCTAGTCCTCTTTTTGAATATTAAAAAAAACTACATGTACATGCTCAGAAAGGTTATTAAATATATATAAAGGTTAAAGGTTATTTATACCTCGGGATGTTTTTCAAAATGTATAGGTAACAATAATAATTTTTGAAGTTATGACGATTCTAAGAACTAGGTTTCTAGGTTTGAACGTCTCAGGCGCGCGTCTTGTAGTAACATATGCGGGGTTGTGGTCGATAAATAGTATTTATTCGTCATATTTTTGTAAATCTGCTTTTTTTTTTGTTAATTATTCACAATATTTTCAAAAAACATTTATTTTTTTAATAACTTTAAATGATGTCATATGTGAAACCAGTTTTTAAGAAAATTATTTAATGATTACAATGATTAATAAATAATAATCTTAATGTAATATCAATAAATAAGTATTTATTACTAATCGTCCCACCCTATGTTTATCTGCTGGGCGTTAATTACCATGTTTTTTTTTTAATCTAGCTAGGCCACCTCCGATTTGACCTTTAGAGATCGTGACTCCTTAACCAGACTTTCCTGTGTTTATGTGTTTGTGTGTTTATGTATTAGTTCAACCAGGTTTCAGACTGGCTAAAGTAGACTCATCCTTCATGGGGTACTGTTTAAAATGTTACAATAAAATACCTCCCCACATACTCCAATTGAACGAAACAAAATTTAAAACTTGTATAAAACGCACACTATGCAGCCAAGCATATTATAAATTGGGGGATTACATCGCTGACAAAAATGCTTGGCTCAATGCTGGTCCTGCTCCATAAGGGCGCATAAACTAATTGATTAGCATTTGAAAATATTATTGGAGCTGCTGAAGATTGTAAACTATTTTAGCATTGTATAAACTCAATGTCCTTGAATTATATAATTGCATAGCACAGGTGTGAGTACTATGTACTATAGAGCTACCATTTACCGGGTAATATGTCTTTTATTGACTTGAATGTGCCCTGGCGGCTGAGAGTATGTCATGCTCACTCAAATGTCTCGCTGGTGGTGGCGTGTGTGTTGGATCATTAAGTTCCCTTCAAAATGGTTGAGCTAAATGGTGCTGATCCATGCGTCATGTTCGTGAACGGGCGCCGTCAGTTGGAACTGGTCATCTCTTAGCTGCCACGGCTTATTTTAATTTTTGTGAATTGTTTCTATTACGGACGCTTCTAACGTGCACGTCTTTCTACATTGTTCTCACATGTATAACTTCAACATGAATGATGTAACCCATATTTTGTAACAATATTTTAAAAGAGTGTCCATGGAGTTTCTTGTCCGTTCTTCTCCATAGGAACCTACTACGCTTTGGAATGGGCAACTAGCTTCATCTTTCTGACTGACCGACCCCTTGCTTGACAATTCAAAAGTACCTGTAATTGGTTTATTTGAAATAAATGCTTTGAGTTTGAGTTTGAGTTTGAGTTTCTGTGATTGCCTTAAGCTCCTAAAAACTTAAAGCCTTCAGCCAGGGCATAAAACTTATAAACTAAACGACTGCGCGCTCAGGGCACCCCCTGTGGGGTACGAACCTCGGCTTAGGGCAGAGTCGGGGGGAAAATTACCACGTGAAATTTATTAAGCTCTTTAGGTCTGTGGTTTCGGCTGTGCGTTATTAACTGTGGCTTTCTTTTTAACATATAACGTATTTTCTATAGCAATAAATAAAAATGTTTTGAAAATATTCCTACAAGTCTGATTTCTTTTTTTTTATCGTAGTTCATTTCCAATTAAATTTGAAGGTCATGTACTGCATGAGATCTATGAATTTTTGTAAATATACAACTTTTCATTTGTATGAAAAATCATGTAGGCAATTTGATCATTGTCAGATGATCGTCCTATAAAATATATAGAAAAGAAAATTCATAAAACGCGAAGCTGACTAATCTGTTAATACAACAAAACAAACTTCATATTCCAACGACTATCCTCAAAAAAAGCTCATCTCGTACTCTAGTTTGTAAATAACAATAATTTATTCCTCATAGTAAAACCGGTATTGTCTAAAATATCGTATTCATGCGCATACAACTCGTGCTTGACTCTTTTTTTATTGGTTGAGACGAGAGAACAGGCTAATCGCACTAAAACGGTTATTCAAATCTTGTCATTCAAGTTTAAGTCGGGGACATAGAAGAATCTCGTAGAGTTGAAATAATGCATTGAGAATTCATCGAGTATAAGCTCTGTTACTTAAATAAGTAAGCTTTATTACTGCTCATTGACTTAAGAATAGGGAAATATGTTACTGTATTTGAGCTACGGTTATGTCCTGAAAACCTGTTGTTTTTTTTTTTTGGGATGGCAAGTACATATTCTGAAACCATTCAAACCCGGATTTAACCTTAAAGTATCAAGAAAAAAGTGTCATAAAATTTAAAACAAAATTGCTCTTCTTCATATACGAGTATTATGATATTTTCCAACGCTGCAGTGATCTTCGCGCAATTTTCGAGCTCTTGAAGCAATGAAATATGTTAGAAATATGTTAAATGTGTTAGAAAATAAAAACAAACGAGCATCGAAAAGGTAGTCCTTCCGGTTTTTGGCAGTCGGTTCATAAAGTGGAGTCCTTAGACAATGGGGTGTGCACTGAGGCGTTTTATATAAGGTAAATGGTACCTTGTTTGTTCAAGTTTACTTATGCGAGTACGTGTTCCTTTAAACTTTAATAACATAATTCAATTGCTACAATATGTCTGTATGTATGTCTTTAATAATGTATGTGTAGGTCAAATGGCCATGGCCAACATTTAGACTTTTGCAAAACATCACTGCGTTGTGGTTACGTCTGGTAAGAATTTAAGAAATCATTTGTTTCGTACCTACTATTCACAGTAGATACATGCAATAATTTTAGTTATAAAATAGCTGCTGCCTGCGGCGTCACCCGCGTGGCTTTTTCTGAAATAAAAGTAGCCTAAGTTACTTTTTATAATATCAGCTATCTGCCAGTGAAAGTCCCGTCACAATCGGTCCAGCCGTTACGAAAATTAGCCGGAACAAACAGATAGACAGATTTTTTTTTTGTTGTAATTACCGTATATACATACTTTCACATGCATGTACCATTAATGCTGTATGCTTTAAAATAAGGGTCCGTGGCTGAATAATAACAGCTGAACCGGTGGATCGAAGGTTACGCTACTCTTGCCGAGGTTGGTCCTTCATTGGGTGTCATTTGTAGATCTTTGACAGTCGTTACCGGTAGTTACCGGTAGTTCGGGAAGCAACGCAATATCTTCTCGTCCCACATACCGCAGTGTCTCAAGACGAAAGTCTTTGACCAGGACCTCAAGTCTGCTATTACAATAGTGTTAGAATGGTCTATCATTGATTTCATAATTGTTGATTTTGACAAGTTTGGTATCCTACTAATATAATGGCGTCATTATGACTTTCCAATGGTCAGCCACTGACACTCCATTGAAAGAATTGGTAATCTCGTACATAATGACAAATTAAACTTTCTACTAAACTTCCAACTTCCTACTACTTCAGATTGCTTATAACACTAATAAATAATATGTAAACATATATATAAATGAAATCTGGCATGAATAAATGTTCAAAATGCCATTGTTATACAATTCTATTACGAGACCATTGACCGACCAATGATCGACCATTATGAATTTAGCAGATTACGAACTTTTAGCAAAATGACAATGGGATCGTGTTGGAGTGACGAATTTATAAAAATAGCAGATTTTGGCTCCAGTGCGTGTTGCCAGTGATGACATATGGCACTGAAACGTGGTCGCTCACAATGGGCCTTATTAGAAGGTTAACAATCTCGCAAAGGGCTATGCTTGGAGCTTCCCTACGTGATCGAGTCGGGAATTAAGAGATTCGTAGGAGAACCGACATAGCTCGAAGAATTGCCAAACTTAAGTGGCAATGGGCAGGGCACATTGCGCGCAGAATAGATGGCCGTTGGGGCCGAAAGGTTCTGAAGTGGCGACCGTGTACCGGAAGACGTAGCTTTGGAAGGCCTCCCACAAGGTGGACCGATGACCTTATGAAAGCCGCAGGAATCCGCTGGATGCGGAAGCACAGAACCGGTCGAGGTGGCAGTGCTTGGGGAAGGCCTATGTCCAGCAGTGGACGTCTTTCGGCTGAAATGATGATGATGATAATGATGACCGGTAGTTAAAAGCCCGAAAGTCAGACAACCAGTCTTAGGGATATCGTGTTACCCGGTAACTGAGTTGTGGAGGTCAGATATAATGGGCAGTCGCTCCATGTAAAACTCTAGTATTCACTTAGTAGAACGTTGAAGATACTCTAGTATTCTAGAAGATACTCTATGTACGTTGAAGATACGGTATTCACTTAGTAGAACGTTGAAGATACTACTTTTAATACTCTAGTATTCTAGAAGACACTCTATGTACGTTGAAGATACGGTATTCACTTAGTAGAACGTTGAAGATACTCTAGTATTCTAGAAGATACTCTATGTACGTTGAAGATACTCTAGTATTCACTTAGTAGAACGTTGAAGATACTACTTTTAATACTCTAGTATTCTAGAAGATACTCTATGTACGTTGAAGATACTCTAGTATTCTAGAAGATACTCTATGTACGTTGAAGATACTCTAGTATTCACTTAGTAGAACGTTGAAGATACTCTAGTATTCTAGAAGATACTCTATGTACGTTGAAGATACTCTAGTATTCACTTAGTAGAACGTTGAAGATACTACTTTTAATACTCTTGTATTCTAGAAGATACTCTATGTACGTTGAAGATACTCTAGTATTCACTTAGTAGAACGTTGAAGGCCTAGTAGTAGTAGATTTGTTGACCATTTTCTATTTCGTTATGTACCCGGTAATTGTTGAAAGGCCTAATACCTTCCTCCCATACCAATTAACACTATTTAATTTTTGAAAATATTGTAAACACCAATTATTTTTAAAACAGCATACTTAAGAGCGCTATCTCGAGTCCACTAGCGCCACTCCTTTAAAAAAAGATTATCTCGTGACTGACAAGGAATTATGAAAAACGGCTCTATCAGCTGCCTCGGTAAGTGTGTCTAGAATTTTCGAATACCTTTTATAAAGTTTCATATTGAGACACGACGCAATAAAATTCGATCTAAAGAAAAACGGCCACATTCCTCTAGATCGTATTTGAAAATTCTAGACACACTTACCGAGGCAGTTGATAATGCCGATTTTCATAATTGCTTCTCAGTCACGAGATAATCTTTTTTTAAAGGAGTGGCGCTAGTGGACCCGAGATAGCGCTCTTAATTTTTTTTATATTATTTAATTTAAAATGTGATAGAATATAAACAAGAATATATATTAAAAAAAAAGGAATTATACATGCTATGACAATATCATCCTCAACAAAATGTTTTACGCTTTTTTGATTCAGTTGCATCCGATTAGACTGGAAGCTGACCTCAACGTATTTGGGAAAAGGCTGGGTAGATTAATGACGATTCTTTAAAATGTAGGTTTATTACTGTGCTACGAATACGATTGAATCATAAACCGCACACACCACGAATAAATAAGTTCAAAATCAAATAAAGAATTTTTACTTCGTATGTTTAACTGAGCTTTGCTCTGTTTCCTTTTACAATAACTTACAATACGACGGCAGATGTTAGCCTGAAAACTTTTGCTACTCTTGCTGCTTTACAAGCAGATACGTGTCTTTACATTCTAGAAATCGGGACAAATCTCTCCAAGGTATTCTGAAGATGTACACACGGCTACACATCAAGCTATACATTTCCAGAATAAGCTGACCTCTCACTATACGGCAATCCTATACAATTCGAGATTAGCTTATACTGGAAATGTATAGCTTGATGTGTAGCCGTGTGTACCTACTGCGATTTTAAAGCTACCCGGTTATGATTTACCGATCCAAGTTTACAAAAGGATGTGTCTCTGTAAGTTTGGAAAACTGTAATAAGCCTAGTATGTCTCGTTTTGGTACTCCTTTTATGCTGTTCGATTTTCTTGGATAAAAAAAACTCTTTTTTTTTTTTCGAGGATGGTAAATCATCATATGACCCCTCCCGCTCTGGGTGGAGCGGAAGGGAGTGTCAGACTCTTACTGACTAAAACCCACCCGTGTTCCTTCCTTAGCCCTTTTTGTTCCGGGGCAGCGGTACTCCTTTCGGACAATCCCGCTCCTCCCACTCTTTTTGCGCACTCCTTTTATTCTGTTCGATTTTCTTGGACAAAAAAAACACTCTTGGATCTTACTTCCTTCCTTGCTTTATATATACGATAAAACTATATAGGACATGCAAGCGGTATGTCATACTCGTACGTACTCGTATATCATATACTAGCTTTTGCCCGCGGCTTCGCCCGCGTGGATGTCGGTTATCGCATAAAAAAGTACCCTATGTCCCCCATATCCCAGGCTATATCTCAAAATTCTAACTTAATATTAATTTTAATGTGACTCACTATGTGAATAGAAACCGAAACAAATGATTTAAAATAATAAAAGTACTTATGTTCTGAACGTGAATGAGTGTTTACCTAAAGATCGACACAAAATCAAAATACGAAATTTCACTCAAATTCTTAAAGCAATCAATTGTACCAAATTACAACACGAAATAAAAGTGCGACACAAATGATAATTTTAAAATAATTCACGTACCAACAATGTGAAAACAAAACGAAATCCTCCGAAACGTCGCATGATACACCATTTGTGCTGAAAAACGCTCGAAATATATAATGAACACCATTGGTGCATAACTTTTCTCAGGGTCACGTTCGCAATTGGACGAAATATTTGACATTTATTTTGTGCTTGCAACACGATCTGGATGTAGAATTCGATTAATCGACTAATACTTGACCGGTTGAAATTTTAGCGGGAACACCACTAAAAGAACGAAAAAAAAAAGAAAACAAAATACGTCTATACTCTGTGGTCGTGTGGCGGTGTGACGCGATGCTTAATGTGAACATTCATCAAGGTTATACGTGCGTAAAGTAATGGATTCAATGAGAAAACGGTTTAATCTTAGAAGAATCTTATACAGAATTACTGAGAAATAAGTGTAGATTTCGTATTGAGTGTTAGTTTATCGAAAAGTGATAAATATGTCAGTGAAGAAGTAACGAAAGTTTTGGAATGCACAAATTTTGATCATAAGGCCGTCGTGTTTAGTAATGTTTTTATGATAAATATTCTTGTATACTGTTTGAAATACACGTAAGTAGCTAGCTTATTTATCTACGAACATAATTTGGCTAATAGCTACTGATATTATAGCGTATTGTTATCGTAATCGTATTTCCAAGAGTAAAATTCGGCAAACAAATACCTACAAAAAGTCAATAAAATGGATATAGTATGTTATCCTTAAGAGATAGACATATGCCATCGCGGACTTTTTTTGAAGACCTTTATAAGATACATAATTCCATCATACATTATTTTGTTATATCTCAAAGTGTTTAGACAGCGTTTTCGTTGAAAGCTCCCAGACGGCTTATTTTTTTCCGACACCTCCAACAAATATCGTTAATTCATACAAAAATGCATACAAAAACATAACAAATTATATACTAAAACCTTCCTCGAGAACCAAGCTATCCATTGATGAAAACAGCATGAGAATCGGTGCAGTAGTATTTGAGTTTATCGCGAACAGACAGACAGACAGACGTGGCGGAGGACTTTGTTTTATAATATGTAGTGATAGGGATGTGAAAGTAGCTCTGTCTGTCTGTCTATCCGTCTGTATGTTACGTTTTCACGCCTAAACCGCTGAACCGATCGACCTGGGATATAGAGAAGGACATAGGCTACTTTTTTACGCGATAACCGACATCCACACGGGCGGAGCAAAAAAAAAAACGGCAAAAAAATCATGTCCGTTGTATGGGAGCCCCCCTTAAATATTATTTTTTTCTGTTTTTTTGTATTTGTTGTTATAGCGGCAACAGAAATACATCATACCTATGTGAAAATTTCAACTGTTTAACTATCACGGTTCATGAGATACAGCCTGGTGACAGACGGACAGACAGACAGACAGACAGACGGACAGCGGAGTTTTAGTAATAGGGTCCCATTTTACCCGTTGAGTACGGAACCCTAAAAACTAACTCTTCAGCTTTAGAATAGACTACCTCGCAGAGTTGATCATTATTTTGCTGCGGAGTTATTATAAAACAGTTATATCTCCTAAGATATTCATTGAAATTAAATGATGTAAGGGCAACTTTGTTCAAAATTAAATACTTGTGATGAATAACGTATTTATTTGGATAAGGATTAATGCCATGTTTATGAAAACTCCTTCGCAAATAATGCATTAATTTCGAACAAATTTGATTACCATAAAAAGGTTATAGTGAGTCAATCTTAAAAGATAGACATATGCTGTCGCGGACTTTTTTTAGAACATTTAAAGAGGAACAATTCCATCATACATGATATTTGCGTAACTTAAACCGTTAACGCAGCGCACGCAACGGAAGCTCTCAAAAAGGAATAATTCTTCCCGTTTTTGCAACATTTTTCATTTATGCTCCGCTCCTTTTGGTTGTAGCGTGATGTTATATAGCCTATAACCTTCCTCAATAAATGGACTATCCAACACAAAAATAATTTTTCAATTCCAACCAGTAGTTCCTGAGATTAGCGCGTTCAAACAAACAAACAAACAAACAAACAAACTCTTCAGCTTTATATATTAGTATAGATTGTGTCATATATTTCATCGTTCAAAACTATTGTACAGTCTTCGTTTTCAAAGTAAAATAGCCACGATTTGATTTATATAAACAGCATGAATGCTACTTTATAAATTTTGAATTAAAAAAAAAAAAATCTTTATATTTTTTTATTTTTTTTTGTTTTTTCTTGTGTGTATAAAACTAAAACACACATGCACAAGGTCTTTCCAAATCCGATTATTATCTGTATGTTATGATTGTATTTTGCGATGCAACCTCTGAAACTGCAGTTAGCTACAATATATATATTTTTTTTTTTTTTTAAACGTTGCTCCACACTAAGAATTTCTCCTGTATTGTGGGTGCGTTTACAAACATTTAAACACACACACAGCCAGATCCGGAACAACTACTTGTAGGTTATACAAATATTTGTACCATGCGGGAATCGAACCCGCGACACGCAGCGCAGCAGTCAATCGCTTATCCACTGCGCCAACCGTGCCGTCATTATTGGGGTGTCCATCTAGCTCGAAGTAATTACCAGTTTCCGAATGCTAGATTGCCAACACTGTCTTAATGAATCTTTAACAAATCTAATATTTGAATATCCTAAGTAATTAGCATTATCATAATATAATCAAACAGAGATTATTTACAAAAATCCTTCTCTGTTCAAAATGACTCAATCACCAACGAACAAAAGCCGCTACACCAATGCCAAACTGCACATGAAGTCAGAATTAAACGGCAGCATCCATATTGGTTGTAAGCCGGGGTAAACCCAGTATTACTATGAACTCATGGTTTAGCTCCATACTGTGGTTTCGTAATAGTTCCGCTGCGGTCAAACTGTTACCGCGGAAACTGTTGCCAGAATCGAATGATTCCAATGGTATCTCGGTTAAACCTAGGTTAGTCCCTTTTGGTGTTTTCCATATATATATTCACAGCTAGGTTTTAATCTGGTGACAAGCTCCTGGAATATATCCCAACCTTTATACAGGGTGCCAATTATAGTCACCTGCATCAGTCAAGGGGGTGATTCTACCCGTCATACTAAACAACTTCGCTATGAAACTAATGAATGAATGACTCGGGAAAAAAGAACAAATTCCTATACAACTATTTCGATATTTCGATGCATCTATGTTTTTTTTTTACGAATCGGATTAAGTGAAAACCTCGTACATATATGCGAAAAAGGCAACTTTACAGGAGGAAGAAAAACTGCGTTCTGTAAAATTTTATTACCACAGCTTCTTCAAATAACTTTTTTTTAGTGTGCAATATTCAAACTCGTCATAGATGGTGTTACAGGTTGCAAAACTTTTTTTGTGTGAAACTAGGACGTGCGTTGCGAGGTTTTATTTCCGTAAATGTAATAAAATAAAAATGACCAAAATTGCGTTCCCGAGGTTTTCACTCTAAGGCGACGGTATGTAGAATCATCCCCTTGACGGATGCAGATAACTAAATCGCCGCCCTGACCAGGGGCCCAGGTCTACTATTTGTATAAATTCGTCACCAACACGATCCCATTGTCATTTTGCTAAAAGTTCGTAATCTGCTAAATTCATAATGGTCGGTCATTGGTCGGTCAATGGTCTCGTAATAGAATTGTATTACTCGTACAATGCCATTTTGAACATTTATTCATGCCAAATTTCATTAATATATATTTTTACATATTATTTATTAGTGTTTTAAGCAATCTGAAGTAGTAGGAAGTTGGAAGTTTAGTAGGAAGTTTCATTTGTCATTATGTACGAGATTACCAATTCTTTCAATGGAGTGTCAGTGGCTGACTATTGGAAAGTCATAATGACGCCATTATATTAGTAGATTACCAAACTTGTCAAAATCAACAATTATGAAATCAATGATAGACCATTCTGACACTATTGTAATAGCAGACTTGAGGCCCTGTTATATCGTTGCGAGTAGGCAGTATGGATGATAGTTTGGTAGGGTTTGCTTTCGAATTACGAATTAAATACTTAAGTAAGTATGTCTAGGTCCTAAAACAATGCAATTATTTTAGCAAGGAGAACAATTTATTCCATCTAGTTATCTGATTAGCAAGCTCAGGTTTAATATCTTTGACCTGGTCTCTGAATTTATCTTCCCACTATTCTGCAATATTAGGTAGTTTCTTTACAAATTATACGTTTCTAACAGTCTTTGTATTATATTTAATTGTATACTACGAGTATACTACCAAATGAGGCCAGTCAAGCGTGTGGTTACAAGTATTAATTTCTTTACCGCGTGTTCCACTTACTAATACACTTAATGAACATTGAACATTTTATATCAACAATGTCACAGATAAACTTTAAATCAATGGTTTATTTATATTTCAACACGCACCTGTAATAATATAAATTGTTTGATAAGAAATTTCACAGCACATAGCAACTAAAACGATACTGCTGTTTGATTAATTCATCCAATTAATGTCAATATTTTCGGTTATAAAAAACGCGAACCAGTTCTTTAGCATAACATTTTGTGTAGCGATACTTCTGTATACATAAACCTGAGAAGATCTTTACACTAATTAAACCTGAGATCATTGCAAGATTAAACGAATTGGACATCTGAAAAATATTAAAAATTGCAACGTCATAAAAGATTGATATTCGTTGCAAAAGAGATGGAACACAACAATGCATTCAGCAGTTTTTTTCTCAAGCCTCGCGTTCGGCGTTTACCGTGAGAAATTGAGAGCGAAACTGAATAATAGATCTCCTAGACTCGTTGTCGGCAGAAAAGAAAGCGATCCATGGCTATCTTACTTAATCCGTCGTATACCTGCCTGCTTACTGCTCAGTGCTCTGACACCACGGCTCTTTTGCAATTTTAGAACGTCTCGGTACGTTATTGAAAGATTTATTGCCTACAATTATTTCAAATGGTTAATTTTGATCTTCACCAGTGGGTCATTATTTTATTGTTCTCAAAGATTTACAATTCTTTCAAGAACATGTAGGCACGAGATGTAGGCACGAGATAATCGTGTAGGAACCTTTTACTTAGCTAATCTCTGTTCAAATGTTATCCGCTTTGTTTTTATGAATTGTGTTTGAATTTCGTAACAGCTTTAAACTATCGATTCTCAGTCTACGTAGGTACTTACCTATCGCTATTCGCGATCGAGTTGAACACATTCAAGGATGAAAAAAATCCGTAAGAATATTATTCACTAGATATATTGGTGCATAAACTTAATTTTTATTTCATGTGCTGTGTGTATTCATAATGCTAGTTAAAAAAAAAAAAATAAGTATTAATAATATCCAACTTCCTAATTTAAAAAAAAATCTCTTTCGATTTGTAGGTAAGAGAAAATACTTATCATGGTAGGTTATCAGATCTTAGCTGAATCATTTAGATTATTTTATTTATTAGTGTATAGTAAAGTCGGCATTAATAAAGCTTATAAAAACTATACCTAATCTAATGTAGGGCGTTGGCTAAACATATTTCTTATGGACTGTAAAATACGCAACGCAAAGCGCTGTCAAAGATTTTATATTAGATTTAGTTAGGTAGGTAGTACTGAAACATAAATGAAGTATGAAGAAGGGTTGTCATTTTCTCATACAGCTCGTAAACCATTTTTAGAAGTTAATGTTTTTATTATTGGATATATCTGCTTTCGTCAGTTTAACCAAGTTTTCAAAGAGTCTGCGCATGATTTAAGATTACTGATCAAAACCTTTAATGTAGGCTTGAATGGTCAATTAAGCACAAGTGGAAACAATTAAGTAAGTATGTTTAAATAAAATATTCTGTCGTAATAAGAATAGTTTTCAATACACCTGTAACTTAAAATGATAGAAGTCAAAGTTAAGTCACGAAAATAGTCTTTACTTAGTTGAAGCTAGAGTTAAGTAAGCTTCAAGTGTATATTATTGTATATTTAAACTCTCGTAGGTAACTGTAAAGCTATACCCATAGGCGTTCTGTGTTATAGAGATGTAATAGCACGAACTTGATGTATTATTTACTTCAGAAGTCTACTCTACTTTATGAAATCACATCTTAACGGCCGATGCGGTACTTCTTGTAGGAAAACTACTAAAACAAATAGAGACAGATGACTTACCTTATTGCTGGGATTGTAATCGTTCGATCCCTATTCTTATATGGGTCTCCGGGGTCCGCAGTAGTTAAAATTGCCGCATTCCACTGTAGTCGGGCGTGAGGCCGGCGCAGCTTCCCGATCTGGACCGGTCGCGCGGCCGGGAGAGCACTGGGCCGGTGGCGATCACATAAACTATTATAGTAGCACAGCTGCGAGGGGGACAGTGTGGGAATTCATTGTTATTTCATAGAGTGGCAGTATCGTGTGTGGAGGAGAGGGCGGCACGCGCACAGGTACTGCGGCGACGGAGACGCGCACGGGACTGGCGCGCGGCGACGGCAGCGCCCCCGCGCGCACGCGCGCCGCACCACGCCCGCTGCCTCGGCCGAAGGCCCAGAGCCTCATTTACACACATGGACTCACACAATGAATGTTCAATGCAGACCGGCAGGTTATCTAAAAACCCTCGGAATACAAAACGGGATGGTCGCCAGCCGAGGCTTGCTGTAATTCGAGGGATAGCGACGTGAATAACGACAGCTTGACCCAGTTCCGAATTCACACAAATATTTCAGTGAGCTTGGGAGTGGCACTTTGACGTAACAATATGTCTCGTTACATATTATTATGTACCTACGTACACCTATGTTACGTCTGCAAGGGCTCTGACAATTCTTGCACTGATTCGCTTTTTGATGCTGCCGACACCATTAACGAGCGACACTCCGTACTTACCAATAAATGTAGGTAGATATCATAAGCAGGGTGCAAGTAATGTTGGTTGCTTTGCTGAATTATTCTCTCTGGCTATCATAAACATAACATAAACCTAACATAACATTACACCTGTATTCCCGAAGGGATACTCAACTTTCCAACGCCTCTTTCTTATCTCACTTTCAATAATTATGAATGAAAGATGTTATGTTAAGTTTTTCACACGTTAAGATTTTGCGGTTCTTCCATCAATTTTCTCCTACTCTGTCCTTTTCATACTTCTGACTTTGTTCATTCTTCCTTTCATACTCAGTCCATTCTTCTCTGGTATGCGTTTCCTCTAGATATCAGGACGGCCACCAGTCGGTATGCATTAAGCGGAAATCGCAGAGTTATTTTCATAACAAATAGCATAGAGTTATCAAAACTATCTCTTTCCCTTGACTTGTGTATACTTATAGGGTGTATCTATTCAAACACGAAATATTTTAAGAGATACACCTACAGGTGGTAAAGAATCCATGGAAACGGTTTATTTATTTTTTATTTGAATATATAAAAAAAAACTTATTTACTTACTTATTAATATGATGATTAATTATCAAAATTCACCGCGCTCGTGCCACCGTCGCGTCGCTGCGTCCGGGTAGGTCATTCATAGAAAAAGTAAAATTTTGGAAAATGCAACTCCTTTGCAAAATGTCTCAAGCAATTTTAAAATTATAATAATTATGTAAAAATATAAAACACTTAGATTTAAAAAAAAAAAACGCTGTTATGGCTTTTTTACCACCTATAGATGTTCCTCTTAAAATATTTCATGTATGAATAGATACACCTTATATGTAAAAAGTAGGCATATATAAAATATGTATGTATGTCTATTATAATTATAAGTTTATAACCTATTTATGTACATGTGTACCTATTTTATTTATAATTATGTTAGGTATCTTTATTATTATTACTATCTCTCTTAAACAGAGCACCTGCCATCTCATCTCCTCACCACCCTTGGTTGACTGGTAGAGAATGCCTAAGACATTAAGTCTGCCTTTGTACAGTGGCCAGCACATCAAGCTACACGAGACTGTCAAATTTGTCCAAACGATTTTAAACTTTAAAATGTTGATGATTAAGTTCAAAATCGAACGAGAAAATTTGACAGTTTGTGGTAACTTGATGTGTTGGCCATCGTACCTTATTAAAGTCAAAGTCAAAGTCAAATCATTTATTTCAAATAGGCACGAAGATGCACTTTTGAACGTCAAAAATTACATGAATAGTTAATTGATTCTAGTTGCGCCAGAGTCAGAGTTGGCTTATTAGAACATACAAAATAAAAACTTAAGACTGCGCCGAGCGCACAGTGGCGCCCTCATCGTTATTTCGGTGATTTCTTTTATTTTAGAATGAAAATGCAGAAAATAAGCTCGTCAAGTTGTGCTTCACAAGACTGTACGTCATTATTACTACAAACAGTAGTTTTAAATTTTTATGTTTTATTGTAATCATTAAAACGGAAAATAGTGGCCACTAAGCTCCGTTTTAATGATTACAATAAAACATAACAATTTAAAACTACTGTTTGTAGTAATAATAACGTAAAGTCTTGTGAAGCACAACTTGACGAGCTTATTTTCTGCATTTGCATTCTAAAATAAAAGAAATCACCGAAATAACGATGAGGGCGCCACTGTGCGCTCGGCGCAGACTTAAGTTCATTTCTAAAACAGACACTTCTGAAATACGAAAAGAATTCTTACATCAAATAAGATACCTACTTAATAAATAATTTAAAGCATCTCGGTCTGTTTTGATTTAACTTCTTGCTTAAAATTTTCTGAAATCTTCCGCCTCCGTGTTCGTTTCGCGAGAATCTTCCTTTTTTATCTTAATTAGTATGCTAATTAATGCGGGTGGATTATAAACACAGTAGACCCTTTACTTGCTGTCTTACTTACCGGTGGTCCGCCCGAAAGAGTACAGAACCTTCCTGAAACAATGAAAAGTAATAAACTAAAAGTTTTGTGGGAAATCTCTATCCTTTTACAAACCATGAATGAAACATCCATACTATATCCACACTAATATTATAAATGTGAAAGTAAATCTGTCTGTTTTTAACGTTTTCACGCCTAAACCGCTGAACTGATCGTCATGAAATTTGGCACAGATATAGCCTGGGTTATGGAGAAAGAGAGTGCTTTTTAACCGACATCCACGCGGGCGGGCAAAAGCTAGTCATTTTACATAATATATTATAGCTAAAGAGTGAACTAAAAACATGACATCTTGAATAACAAAAGTCTTCCTTCCTCGTTCCTATAATGAGAGACAGGTTTTAAGACTACAATAGCTTGAGTTATTAAACTCTTAAGACAGTGAAGCTTTTAAAATCTTCATGTTATTAAAATCTCAAAACGCTATTACCGTAGTGCTTTCAAAAGAGAGCAAGCAAGTTTCGAAGTATTAAAGGTTTTTAAGAAGTTTTGGTCTCAGTATCGAGTAGACCACGCCCTCGCCCATCCTACGAATATGCCTACTATAACGACTGAAGAATTTTTATAAACAAACATTAATAGTTATTTATGCAACTGTTTTAATACCGAGTTATTACAGTTGCATACAAGACTTTATCTACACCCATGACATGAATCCTCTATAAAAGGTTCTGAAACAGTTAGTGCAATACTAATATCGAACAAAAATGGCGGGATACGACGCTATGGTATAGTATAGTGAAACGCGCGCTCGTGACAATGTTCTTTTTTTGAAATTCATAAAGATACCACGAATTGAGTAGTGAGATTGGAAGGCAGGATGATGATCCCTTCCTTACTCATCAAACAGATGAGTAAGGAAGGGATCATCATCCTCGTAAAAGCAAAGGAGTTGCATTATGAAATTCAGTACAACATTATAACTCCCGTTTGGATGCTATTATGGTTACTATGACACAGGGTGTTTTAATGTTGGCAATAAGATAACTATTTCAGAAACTTTTATACAGGATTTATAGCATGGTCGTAGATAAATTTACTTTGAACATTCTTAGAAAGAAAGAAAGAAAAATGCGTTTATTGGCATTAGAGCAAAAAATACACCTTAAAACTATAAAAATCAGAAAACAATGATTATAATGCCAAAAGGGCCTCAGCTCAGCATAATGTCAGATGACACACAAGGTGTACCAACTGACGCTGATTTTCAGCTGCAACCCACATTTTCAGCTGCAACCCACTTTCTTCGAAATTTAAAACTTAAAAAATACGAAAAAAGTTATGTCATGATTAGAGATCGGATATTCGGATGCATGTTCACCTAAAGTTGAGATGTTGGCTAATATGGAATGCAATTTTGTATCGAAAAAATCCCGCGGTTCTGGGATCTTCAAATTTAGGTCTCTGATTATAGAATCTTATGTATATTTACGTACTTTCAAATGTTGACTTATAACTTATGATATTGTGTGTATTTGCAATTATGTGCATTGAATGCAATAACCAATAGATACTAAACTAGTAAATACTATCGATTTCTAAACTCTCTTACGTTAAACAAAACCAATAGGTAAACAGTTTTTTTTTTAATTATCAATTTGTATGTATCGAGTGTCATTCATTAGAATGTGCATAGAAAAGACATCAACGCAATCAATTAAGTTACCTATTCTATTTTTGAAGTTAATATTTTGTGCCCTATTTACGTCCAGACCAATAAATAGTACTATAATATTAGTAATGTGCGGTGGCCAGCACATGAAGTTACCACAAACTGTCAAATCTTGTTCGATTTTGAACTTAATCTTCCGACACCATATTTCTATCTTTCATATTTTAGCTTTTATATTATCTTTTAAGTTTAAAAAAAGTATTTATTCGCCATACATACGTTTGGACGATTATTTAAAAAAACAAAATATTAATCCGTATCAAAATAAATTAGAAATAAAGAAAAGAAAGAAAGAATAACGTTTATTTGGTCACAGTTCGTGAAACACAAAATAAAAACAAATTAAAAAGTGAAATAAAAATGTTATACACAAATAGCTGTGTGCCTCACGGCTGCGCCAATAAGGTTCATTTCAGCATTAATGCCAGACAGATGCTGTCTGACGCTGGTTTTCTAATGAACCTGTAGGGACATAAGTGACGGGGAGTTCAAACAGTTTCAACATACCTAATACATAATTTTTATACTTATAAATAAATAAATATGTACATAACTAAACAAGTAATCAAATCTAATAACAAAAAAATAGTGAAAGCAATAAAGTCTCAGCAAAACATGTGCATTCGCGATTAGCTAGAAGAGGTCATGTAAATATGGCAAAGATAAAGTAAGTCTGGGTTTATGATCTTAAGGACATCATAGATATACGATTTGCCCTTTATATGATGTCAATTGGTCTTATTATCATAGTTTCGGAGATAATATAAAATTACTAAAACGCAACATTCACAAAACATTCATTCATAGTGCTCAAGCTAGAACATGCTTTGCGCGGAAGTTTATCCATGTACCCATAGATGGCATTGTACAAATACGTCATTTTTCTGAATCACGGTGTTAAGATTTTCCGTAGTGATGACCCTCTGGATTTATTATTCCAATATTGTCGTGAGTTGGGTGTCGAAAATTGTTGTAATTATTGGATGTTGATATTGATATAATTTTTGTTTTTTGATTGTAAAAACTAAAAAAAAAAAAGACGTGTGGCACTCGGGGACTGCCGCGGTAAAGCTATTGCATAGCATTTTGTATCAACTTATGCAATTATAATTATTTATTTATTTTATTTATGCAGTATTTCTTTTTCTTTGATATTAATTTTTTTTTTTTTTCGTTACGGAATTTCTGGATTCGGTCCCCGCGCTCAAGGCCCGCGATAGAAGCTATGCAATAGCTTAAAAACAAAATAAATAAGTGCTGAACGTCGTAAAAGTGTATAACTACGTAAACAAAGTCAAATACTATTCAAATATAAGCATAATAACAACTTTAAAATAGACGAAAGTGTTGAACCTAAAGTAATTTAAATAAAAAAAGAGTGACAAACTGTTTTGACAGCGAAAAAATTCCATCTGTCAGTCATTTCCAAAAGTCAAGTTTAAAAATTGTTCAACTGGAATGGTATCAACTATTTGGCAAGCTTTAATTAAGTCATTGTAGCCTTGCGGTGCAACAGGGGAACTGAATGTACTCGTAATCGACTTGTCGTGAGTTCAAACCCCACTATCAACAATCACTTTTTGTGAAGATCATAATTTTATAAACTAATATTTATAAGAATAAAATACGCAGTACACAGAAAAAAGAACTGCCAGAAATTATTAGATCACTAGTGGGTACTGGTGTAGTAAAGCGTCGGAGTGGGGAGCGTGAGGGGATTTTTCGTTACGGAATTTCTGGATTCGGTCCCCGCGCTCAAGGCCCGCGATAGAAGCTATGCAATAGCTTAAAAATCGTTTCGGTCTCTTCGTAAAAATAATATTCTCTCTTTGGTGATTGGTCCTTTGTCTCTTCTAAGGAGTATAGTGTTCTGTGCTTTCTATGTTGTTAAAATTGTTGGACTTGGATGTCGTGTCGTTCTATTAAATTATTTCGTATGTTCGGTTGTTTCTTTGGTATGATATTGATAAATACTTATTTCTCCTCTTCGTAATTTTGTCAAGTTGCTATAAAAATTGAGATGAGGTAAAAATTTAATAAAATAATCATTAAATATAATATAATAATAATTAATAATTTAATTTAATTTTGAATAGAATAAAATACTAAATAAGGGACTAACCTTGAGCAGACAAGATCACTTCGGTAATCTACTACTACTGATCCAGTCCCAAAAATTCTTTCACTAATGGAAAGCTTCAGTATTGCCGAGTGTCATAATAAATAGTGGTGATTTTATGATAAAACTATACTTCATTTACTATAGCATTAGACAAATAACGACAGTTATTGTGTAATATTGTTGAAATTACTGCACTTTGTATTTATCGTGAAATAACGGAGTTTATTAAACGTTTACATCGAAATAACGAAAGGGTGAGATCAGTTATTATTTGTCTAATGTATAGATGTTTTTCGCGGACGAAGTCGTGGGCAGAAGCTAGTCTAAAATAAAAGTAACCTCAGTTACTCCTTTTTAACACCAGCTATCTGCCAGTGAAAAACCCGTCAAAATCGGTCCAGCCGTTTCGGAGATTAACGGAACAAACAGACAAACAAAATAATAAAAAAAAATGGGTTTTTTGTTTTAAGTAGGTATCTACCGTATATGCTTTCGTATGGATTTAGTTGAAAGCTGTTAGTTTAACATTACAAATAGACATTTCAATTTTTTTTATGTGTATAAAAAATGCAGCTAATTTTATTATAATTAATTATTATTGTTGTTTGCTGAACTCTAACAGGTGAACTCATATACTCTTACCTCCTTACTAATAAACGTTGTATAGCGTCTGTATAGTTACATAACGCTTTGTCTTCTTCTTTCGAAAGTCAAATTACTGACGAGTGAAAGAGAGAAATCGGTGTGTAACTATACAGACGCTATACAACGTTTATTAGTAAGGAGGTTAAGTTTTAGCCTAGCCTGTAACTCGTGTACATTATGCAAACGAATAAATAATAAATAAATAGTTCAGTGTCGTAGAAGATCGTAGCTTCGTAGTCGCCTAGCGTAGGCGTGGGTAGGCTTATCCGCTGCAGTCATGTCACAGCAGATATTAATTATAACTAGCCAAATTAAATGTTTATAAATTTTTTAAATAAAACAAAACCGGCAAAATGCGTGTAACGCACAATGAAGGATTCCGTAGTTGGGATGAATTGATCCCAAGAACAAACATGACATTGTAGTTGAAAAACATGTACTCCCACAGAATGTATGGGAGAAAATGTTCTTCAACGGATAATATTTTTGTGTTCACCAAAAATCTTAAGGTACATCTATGTATGCATTTCTAAAATTTTATTCTTCCCCGAAAAATACTGATCGTGCACCAAATATTAAAGGTTAGGTTAGGTTAGGTTATATTTTGGTGCACATTTAGTATATTTGGTGGAACACAGGCAAAATTAGGTAAATGAAATGGGAGTACTTTTAAATAAAATTGAAGTACTTTTAAATACCATCCTATTTCAACTACAAATTAATGTAAGTTGGTCGACTATTACTCGGTAACTTGTAAAGCTTACTTAGCTGTGATAGTTTTCCTTTTAATTTCGTTTATATACTACCTACTGCTGTGAATTTTTTCACATATCCAAATACAACCATTTAACTGGCAGAGGGACACTTGACTTGAACAAAAATTAGCACTTTAAAGCTTATTATTACGCAAGCGAATCCTTGAATCGAAAAATGGTTTTCACAAACCCGCAATATGTTAGAACTGCCTATGATTTTATTTTACCACTTGGTCGGCGTGATTAATATGTTTACCCATGCCTCTCACCACCAAAGCCCTGCGCTCCCTCTCTATGCCCTCGTCCTCCTCACATTCACCTGTTACAATGTGACCCAGGTACTTAAATCTGTCCACTACTTTTAAGGCAATCGAAGGAACACGGGTAGGTTCTTAGGCCCGTATTACAGAACGTCACTCAATACTCAAGTATTACATAAAACTAGATTCAAGCCATTTGATTGGTTGAAACTAGTTTTAAGTAATGCTTGGGTGTTGAGTGACGTTCTGTAATACGGGCCTTAGATTACGAGTATATGATCTAAGGGTAGGTTTTAGTCAGTAAAAATCTGACACGCCTTCCTACTCCGCCCAGAGCGGGAAAAGTTTTTTGGATATTTCCCACCCAAAAAAAAAGTATGACAGGAGGAACTTATACGGCGTATTTTGTAACCATTATTAGAAGATTTTTTTTTTATATTAATTATTACAGAGGGATCTCATAATAAATATTTACACAGATGCTAGTTTTGGGAGGACCAAATAGGTATTCCCCGAAAAAGGATTATATCTAACTAAAATCTGTTTTTGCCTATGTTCTGTCGATGTATCGCAGCTTGTCAGTCTTCAAGTGAGACCTTGGTGGTACTTGATCAGAAAAAAATTGTATTAAAATGTATTAAAATGGTCAAAACTGATAATGTAGATCGACTGCCGCTGCAGAAAATTATTGCCAGAAATCTAAGAAAGTTTTAACTACGCGGGCTACCTAAGATTATTGAAATAATACCTATCATAGGGACTTTGATAAATTAAAAATCTCTTAAAATTAGTTTCAACCCTGCTAAATACCGGTAGAACGGGGCTATTCGGATTTTCGAAAACACCATAGACAGCTTTTATTTTATTTCTGTTTGTGTTTATTTTTACAATTTTTCGTACGAAAAAAAAAAAAATCTTACAATTACTTTGTTCCAAATAACCCCCGAAAATCCGAATAGCCCCGTTCTACAGTACTGTTAACCTCCCGAACACATACTACACCCAACGCCATTCTTCGCTCAATCAAAAATCAAGTCATTTATTCAAATTAGGCTGAAAATCAGCACTTTTCGAACGTCAAAATTACATAAGACAGTCCCCTAAAACGCTTGCCCTTTACCACTTCCTAGTGCTTTAGCTTGGAAGAAGTGGCGCAATAAACTCCCCAGCAGCACAGCTGCAGTTAGAAAAAAGCTTGATTCTATACCATAGTAGTTTTTTTTATAATATTCGTTCTTGACGGAACAGGCTAAGGTCTGAGACCATGCTGCCTAGTCATCAGATAAATATACCATAGTACGTATGCAAAGTAATTAACCAGCGTGTGTAACTGGCATTATTTGACATAAGTTGACATGACACTAACGTTTCTGCAACCATCGCCAGCTGTTATTAAAATGTCAACATGTCATGAAATGTCAAACAGATTCAGTAAATTAGAAAGTGTTGTTTATTTATTCATATTCATAGTAAAATAATTATCTTGTTCAACCAAAACTCAAGTGAACGACAGTCCCTACGTGTGCTTTTATTCGATAGATCTCTAAACTTCATATTTACAAAAATGTCTAAACAAAGCATAATGTTTCATCCGATAATTAGCTCGATACAAAGAATAGCTCTGTATGAAACCAAAGCGGTAAGTAGACTATGATATTTGAGCAATATACACGTCTTAAGCTTGGGATTATAATTATGTAAACATGACATTTCTTGGCTGTGAAAAGGTCTTTACATATTTTCCAAAGAATCAATACGAGGTGGCAAAAGTATAATTTTAGGGGGTGGATTTATTGTATTTTATTTTACATTTATCATCGCAGCAGACTAAAACAAAAATATCTGTTTATCATATTGGAAAACTGGAAAACCTGATACAACAATAGTCATAAAATCTATTGTTAATTTCAGAGATTCTATTTGATTGGCTCAAACAACACTGAAACAAGATTCCGTGTCCTCAAGATTGACAGGACAGACCCACGGGAGCTGATACTTGTTGATGACAAGTTTGAGTACAATAAGCAGGAGATACATCAGCTACTTAACATGATAGGCTTCGGCAATAGGTTGAGAACAGGACTTAACAAACTTGTATCAGCATTTGGGATTGTTGGTAAATATCTTTTGGTATTAATATTCAAATGATTTATTTATTTACTTTATTACCTACTAAGTACAGACCAGTTTATAAATTATATTAATATATATTAAGAAATAAAAATAATAAACAGCTTTGAAAACTAAGAACATAAGGGGGAAGCGCTAAGGTAGCCTGTGAAATTTCAATTTTCTTATGATTTTTGCAGTTTGCAGCTCATTGTTTGGGTGTATGTTGATTAAAGTATCATATGCAACAGTATTAAATATACGTATTTACAAAATTATAATCATTACAATCAGTAATAGAACTCATTAGTTAGTATAATCCTAAGGCCCGTATTACAGAACGTCACTCAATACTCAAGCATTACTTAAAACTAGTTTCAACCAATCAAATGGCTTGAATCTAGTTTTAAGTAATGCTTGAGTATTGAGTGACATTCTGTTATACGGACCTAAAAGTCATGATTTCATGAAATAGTGATTCAATCAGATTATACTAACTTAAGGAGTTGTATTACTGATTCTAATGATTATAATTCTGTAAAAACGTATTTTTTATGGTCACAAATCATATTTAGATTAACATACAACCTGATACAAATTGAAAGAATCTTAAGGAAATTTTAAATTTGAAAGTTGAATCTTAAGGGTTACCCAGACGCTTCCTCCATATGTTAAACTGGTTAATTATATCACTAACTAGCTTTTGCCAGCGGCTTCGCCCGCGTTTATGTCGGAAATTATCCCTATTATTATGTGTTAATCCAGGTTATAAACTATCTGGGTCAAATATCATCCATATCGGTTCAGCCGTTTTTGTGTGATCGAGTAACAAATATCCAAACATACAAACTTTCACATCCATATACTAATATTATAAATGTGAAAGTAACTCTGTCCATCTGTCTGTCTGTATGTTAAGATTTCACACCTAAACCGCTGAACAGATTGTCATGAAATTTGGCAGAGATATAGCCTGGGATATGGAGAAGGACATAGGCTACTTTTTTACGCGATAACCAACAATGGAGCCGCGGGCAAAAGCTAATTGATTATACATATTTTGTTGTTTCAGGTTTCATAAGATTCTTAGAAGGATACTACATAATATTAGTTACTAAAAGAAGGAAAGTGGCTGTAATTGGTTCACATTCCATCTACAAAATAGAAGATACAGCTACAATATACATTCCTAGTGAGAGCACTAAGCCTCCCCATCCTGATGAGCAGAGATACTTGAAGATGTTTTTAGCCATAGACTTATCAACTAACTTTTATTATAGCTATAGTTATGATATCACCCATACTTTACAAATGAATATGGCACCTCCTAGACAGCTTGCACCGGCTTTATTCCCCAAACCTGTAACAGCAGCAGTATACCACTTAAACTTAAGGTCAAATTCAATCCAGGACTTAGAAGAAAAGTGTGAATGTCACAAGTATGATGATAATGATGAAGATATATTTGAAACTTGGAAGAGTCAACTGCAACAGAGACAAAAGACTGGGTAAGATTATGATTTATTTATTAACTAGCTTTTGCCCGCGGCTCCGCCCGCGTGGATGTCGGTTATCACATAAAAAAGTAGCCTATATCCCAAGCTATATCTCTGCCGAATTTCATGACGATTGGTTCAGCGGCTTAGGCGTGAAACGTAACAGACAGACATACATAGTAACTTTCACATTTATAATATAAGTAAGGATGTAATTGAAGAAAAAAAAAAAAAATACTGTTAATTACACAAATATCTTAGTAAAAAGTTAGTTAGAAAAAAATGAGATTACTTAAATGTTTTGCTTACGACGTTATCCACATCTTAAATACTACATAACTAATTGTTAACTAACTATTAGCACACGAGTGAAAATTAAAGGGTAAAAATCTAAAGAAACAATTTAAATGAAAAGAAAAGGAAAAAACAAAAACATTTTTTTTTAAACTAATCTTAAAGAAGATAAATATGCAACTATTTTCCATACTAATATTATAATGTGACCACTGTGTGACTTCTCCTGTAATAAGTTTCCAAGGAGGCCAAAGACTGATAAAAATAACCATTTTATTATTCCAATTTCCAGCTGCCAACCAAATAGATTAGACTTTGGTGTTCGATCAGTACCTGAATGGCGATTTGTATGGAATAGTCATCTTCTATCGGCAGTACATTCACACTTACACCCTGACTGGATCCTGTACATCGTCCATGGTTTCATAGAACAGAGTAACTTAAACATATTTGGCAGGCCCATATACCTGACATTGATAGCTAGGAGGAGCAATAGGTATGCTGGCACCAGGTTTCTGAAGAGAGGAGCAAACATGCATGGCGATGTGGCGAATGAAGTGGAAACTGAACAGATTGTTCATGATTCTATGGTGTCATCATTTGCTGCTGGCAGGTAAAGATTTCTTTACACATTTAGCTCCATTAGTAATAAGCTGACCCAACAGACATTGTCCTGTCCAAATTTCAATAATTCATACAAAATTCCATTAGAAAATGGACTTTCAAATTTTCTAATTTCTCCGGCAACTTTTCAAAAAAAAACTTTTTTTCTTTAAAAACATTATTCGGGTTATTACGAACATTTTAAAACAAAAAAAATCCAAATCAGTCCAGCCTTTCTGAAGTGAGCGCTTACCAATCAGTATTTTATTTTTAAATTAATTAAATTAAATTAAATTAATTTATTAAATAAGCTTTATTTTTCCTTCTACAATTTTTGTTTGACTTAACTAATGATTTCTATGTATCGTTATTTAATATTATGTACAAGGACCGCTATTCAATAGCGGTAAAAGCCTCCTTCATTCGTTTCCATGCTATTCTGTCTGTAGCTACCCTGCTCCAAATTTCCAAAAAAATCCAAATCAGTCCAGCCTTTCTGAAGTGATGCGCTTACCAACAATCAGTATTTTATTTTTATTATACAATATGTAACAAAAACCCTGTCCGATCCAATAGAGGCGTATTCCTGGTTCAACATACGTACTAGAAAAAATTGTTATAAAAATGTAACTCATAAAAACCAAAAGTTATTGTTTTTTTTTTTTTATAATCCATGTGAAATTTTACACTGAATATGGCAAATTTTCATAAGTTGACAACACTCCACCTGCCGTCAAAATCTTTTTATTTTTACCTATTTTTATTTCAAAGAACACCGCCCTACAATACCGCTACCGCGTTGTAGGCACTCTTTCAGCTAGTCGCCGACTCTTCTGATGTCGCCGACTGGTTGCCTACCGGCGCGCTACTGTAGGTGAACTTTGTCGAGCGATCAGTGTTGCCTATGATACGTTTTTATTTTATTTTTTTATTTAATTATTTTCACTGGGGAATAATATTAATCTCAAATCCATTAAATGGTTACGTATATGTGTACGCAGTACGATGCCGAATAATACTCTTAAGGATCGGACAGGGTTTTTGTTACATGCTGTATAGATTGTGCCCTATTTACATATTTCCTGTCTTTTAATTTTCAGATTCAGTTCATTTGTTCAAATGAGAGGATCTATACCCAGTTACTGGTCACAAGATGTCTCGAAAATGGTGCCGAAACCAGCAATATCAATAGATTTAAGTGATCCTTATGCTGAAATACCTGGCAGGCATTTAAATAACCTGATGAGAAGATATGGTTCACCAATAATGTTCCTGAATTTAGTTAAGAAAAGAGAAAAGAAGAAACATGAGTCTCTGTTAACAGATGTGATAAGCAATGGAATAAAGTATTTGAACCAGTTCTTGCCTCCAGAACATGCCGTGCAATATTATCACTTGGATATGGCTAGGACGAATAAACGATCTGATGCTAAAGTGTTGGATAAGTGAGTTATAAATATAATATTTTACTTTTTCAAACACCAAAGCTAACAGGTAATATTAAAGCTACCAAAAGGGGGAATCATGATTCATTGAGTAATAATAATAATAACCCCACCGCCGTATCTCTACGTTGACGTCGTGGTGGGGCTTGCGCGCTCCGAACTCTAGGTCTGTGCCGGTAGAGTTTACTTTCCCGGAACATGTCTAGGGTGAGGAGCCAGACCAAGAGAGATACAGAAACCCGCAGGGCAGCATATGGCGAGCTGTTGGGCAGTTGCGACCCCACGGACCCTATCTCCCGGGAAAAGTCATGTTCCTCATCTCTGGCTTGCCTTTAATGGCCGGCTGGAGTGAACACTGACGAGGAACTGAGCTCCCACCTCATTCTTGCCTTTATTGGCTGGCTTGAGTGGAGATTCGTAAGAGCAAACGTGCTCGGAGGAAGGAAGTATTCCAGTAAGTGCTAGTAGGGATCTTGACCATCTTCCGGGCTCTGGGATTGTTCTGAGAGCCGTGGAATACCTCTTCACTCCTCGAGCACCTCAGGATATGTTGCCCCCTTGTCGCTACGTCACTATGTGCTAGCGACCGTTTCCGGGGGCCCATTAATGAGTGTGCAAGTCACCCCCTGCCATTTTATCCGTGTACAATAAAAACATTGATCAGGCAGGGGCCATAGTCCTTCCATAGTTTTAGGTAACCAGTCCATTTTAAACACGCAAACCCATAGTCCAATATCTTTGTTTCCATATCCTACAATAGTCTTACACCAACCGGGGGTTGTCCTTGGGTGCACTTGCATAGTGCGTACAGGGATAATCGTCGGTTGGTGCCTCATTCCATTTAAATTGGCTAAGGGGCCTCTGCGAGTTGGCTTCGGCCCCTCGTACGCCTTCCAAAGGTCCGGGACCCCAGGGTCTCGAGATATATAAACGTATAATAAATAATAATAATAATAATAAACATTTTATTTCTCTTCTACAAAGGTGCCTTAAACATAATGAAGATTATAATATAACATCCGATAAATCCTTTGTGGGAGACTGGTATCTGCACTAGGAAAACCTGTCACACAGATTACCAGGCCCCCCCAAAAACAGTGATTGAGTATCAAATCATAAAGATAATATTAACAAAAATTATTAGTAACCCTATAGATCTGCTACTGTTTGTGATAGTAGTTTGTGTTTACATGATTGGTCCAAGAACTTGTTTAAAAACCCACCATAATTAAAGTGTTTGCTGAACTGATAAAGTAGAGATGGGCTGAGTGATGATTTTTCTGTATCAATGACTGCATGACAAAGACAAAAAAATATCGATGACGGGAACAATGACAAAATCATCAATGTATTTTATTTGAGTATGTATAATATCTCGTCACTTCAATTATGAGTGCTGAAATGATCGCGGCACGGCTTACTGAAAATATCATTATGCAAGGCATATACCAGCACCGGGCATTTTATCGAAACTCTGTGGTTCTGTGACTTCAGTGCACAGAACATTCATACTCCTAACGGGGCTTCAGTGTCGTGTCGCCGATCGCGTAGCCTGGCAAAGTCGCCGTCGCTCAGAGACCGCCCGTCCGAATCACCGAAATTCGCGTTCATTCAAGTTTAGGCATTGATGATTTTGTCGTTGTCATTGCATGATGAAATTATTTTCAAATATCGATGATTTTAACATGTGACATGATATCGGACTCATCTCTATGACAAAGGCTTTGGCGTCTATGATATACTATTTAGTACCTACTGTTGCAATATAATTCTTGTAGAAAATAAAAATGCGGCCAAGAGTGAGTCGGACTCGCCTATGAAGAGTTCCGTAGCAGCAAGTAACATAATATAAAAGTTCTTGTTGCGGTTTACGATTTATGACGTATTAAAAAAAAACTTCTTAGTAGATCTCGTTCAAACCAATTTTCGGTGGAAGTTTACATGGTAATGTACATCATATATTTTTTTTAGTTTTATTGTTCTCTTATTTAAGAAGTTACAGGGGGGACACACATTTTACCACGTTGGAAGTGTCTCTCGCGCAAACTTCTAATATATTTTTTTTCTTAACTGAATAGTTTAGAAAAAAATTATATTAGAAACCTCAATATCAATTTTGAAGACCTATCCATAGATACCCCACACGTATGGGCTTGAAGAAAAAAAAAAAAAATGAGTTTCAGTTCTAAGTATATGGAACCCCAAAAATTATTGTTTTTTTCTATTTTTGTGTGAAAATCTTAATGAGGTTCACAGAATATATCTACTTACCAAGTTTCAATCGTATAGTTCTTATAGTTTCGGAAAAAAGTGGCTGTGACATACGGACGGACAGACAGACATAAATGATGAATCAATAAGGGTTCCGTTAAGGAACCCTAAAAAGGCCTTTTAACTGAGACGGCTTTTTTTTCGGATTCCTATTAAATGCCGATACCTGCCACGATTAAGTGTCGCCAGTTAAATTCATAAAGCCCTGTGTTTTTTTAAATAATATACGTGTTTATTTCTAGATTATCAGCCATAGCCCGCACAGTGGTTCGCAAGACGGGTATATTCCTGAGTACGTGCGGGGTCGACGAGGTGACGGGGGTGGCGGGGCATCAGGGAGGGCGCCTGCAGACTGGACTGGTGCGAGTCAACTGCGTGGACTGCCTCGACAGGACTAATACTGCACAGTTCGCTATCGGGAAGTGTGTCCTCGCACACCAAGTAAGTACACATTATGATTTATCCTCTTTTCTTGTAAGTAATAGGTTTGCAAACTGGCCAAGCTTGCCAAACTTATGTCCAAACATTCGCGTTATTCGAATAATTTAAAATAAACCCTATTTCTATTAGGATAAAGTTCATTTTGTATTAGCGTGTTCGGATGCTTGAACAAACATTTCAAGTGTAGAGCCAAAGTACTGTTAGTACCCAGGTTTGATTCTTAAGGCGACGATAACCGACTTTTAATGATTTTATACTGAAAATCACGTCTGAACGAGTAGTGTTAATGATTTGGAAAAATAATGTTAAATTAGAGCATTTTCTTAATAACTTAATATGTGAATATTTTAGATTACATAGTGAAATTAATTTGTAAAGTTATGTCTAACGCGGATAAAAAACTGCGACTCACGCAAAACTTATCTAGCGTTTTTTTTCTGAAACCTTCACCTCTTTAAAAATAATTTAATTATTGATCTTTTAGTAGGTATACGTGTTTTATTTCAATACCTTTTGTTTTATCTATACGAGGGCGGCACTGAAAATTTCGGGAATCAAGGAAGAGACACAACATTACTATTTAAAAATGTATTTATTGCTTTTCGAAGTATTCTCCGCGAAATTTGACACATTTTTCCATACGATGGAACCAATCATTGAAGCAACCATTTCATTCGGAAGTTGGGGTCTCCAAAATGGCCATTTTGTAGGCGTCCACAGCTTCTTCAGGTGATGAAAAAATCTGTCCACGCAATTTATTCTTTATTTTAGGGAAAGTATAGAAATCATTAGGGCTTAGGTCGTGGATGTACGGCGGATGGTCTAATAATTCTATGTTTTCTTGCTCTAAAAACTCTTTTGTTCTGTGCGCGGTGTGAGAACTCGCATTGTCGTGATGGAGGATGATGCGGCGGTTGCAGTTCTCTTTACGGAGTTCAGAAACGATCTGTGGCAAACAAATGCTAGCATACTTTTCTACATTAACCGTTCTTTGTCCCTCAAGAGGAATAGTCGTAACATGGCCGGTTTTGGAGACAAACGTGGACACCATTTTTTTTTTTGCAACACTCCGTGAACGAACAATTTTTGTTGGCTTTAACTCATTTTCGAACACCCAAACTCGTGACTGATTTTTTTGTTTCGGGTTCGTACGCATATATCCAGGATTCTTCGCCTGATACGATGTTGTATACAGCATTTGAGGATCCTGCGTGGAATCTTTCGAAAGTTCTGACGCACCAAGTAACGCGAGCCGCTTTTTGCTCTTCACAGAGCGAATGCGGTATCCATCGGGAAAACAACTTTTTTACACCTAATTGTTCATGCAAGATTATTTGTATTTGACTCATGCCAATGTCTAAAGTTGCCTGAATTTCGCGGTATGTCACATGTCGATCTTCCTCAATCAGCTTACGCACAGCATCAACGTTTTCTTGGGTGACTGCAGTTTTTGGACGACCTTGACGGGGATCATCACTGAGCTTGACACGTCCACGTTGAAATTCAGCAAACCAGCGATAAATTGTGGTTTTGGATGGGGCTTCATCACCAAATGCAGAAATCATCCGGTCAACACACTGTTTTTGTGTTAAACCACTTCGAAAGTCATAATAAATCAGCGCTCTTGAATTTTCTCGAGTCAATTCCATTTTCTCAACGACTAAACAAGTTTGACAAAACCTTGTGACAAGACCGAGAATCTTTTTTTAAATAAATAAATGGTATTAGATTTTTAAAACCAAGGAGTTTTCAATTAAAAAGATTTTAATATGACAGGAACAGTGGAAATATTCCATTCCCGATACTTTTAGTGCAGCCCTCGTATCTATACTAATATATAAAGCTGAAGAGTTTGTTTGTTTGTTTGAACGCGCTAAACTCAGGAACTACTGGTTGGAATTGAAAAATTATTTTTGTGTTGGATAGTCCATTTATTGAGGAATATTATAGGCTATATAACATCACGCTACGACCAATAGGAGCGGAGCATAAATGAAAAATGTTGTAAAAACGGGAAAAAATATTCCTTTTTGAGAGCTTCCGTTGCGTGCGCTGCGTAAACGGTTTAAGTTACACAAATATCATGTATGATGGAATTGTTCCTCTTTAAATGTTCTAAAAAGACGAAAAAGTCCGCGACTGCATATGTCTATCTTTTAAGATTGACTCACTATAACCTTTTTTATGGTAATCAAATTTGTTCGAAATTAATGCATTATTTGCGAAGGAGTTTTCATAAACATGGTATTAATCCTTATCCAAATAAATACGTTATTCATCTTAAGTATTTAATTTTGAACAAAGTTGCCCTTACATCATTTCATTTCAATGAATATCTTAGGAGATATAACTGTTTTATAATAACTCCGCAGTAAAATTATGATCAACTCTGCGAGGTAGTCTATTCTAAAGCTGAAGAGTTAGTTTTAAGGGTTCCGTACCGGGGTAAAATGGGACCCTATTACTAAAACTCCGCTGTCCGTCTGTCTGTCTGTCTGTCCGTCTGTCACCAGGCTGTATCTCATGAACCGTGATAGTTAGACAGTTGAAATTTTCACAGATGATGCATTTCTGTTGCCGCTATAACAACAACAACAAAAAAAACAGAAAAAAACATATTTAAGGGGGCTACCATACAACGGACATGATGTTGTTGCCGTTTTTTTTGCTCCGCCCGCGTGGATGTCGGTTATCGCGTAAAAAAGTAGCCTATATCCTTCTCTATATCCCAGGCTATATTCCTGCCAAATTTCATGTCGATCGGTTCAGCGGTTTAGGCGTGAAAACGTAACATACAGACAGACAGACAGACAGACAGACAGACAGACAGATAGATAGACAGACAGACAGACAGACAGACAGACAGACAGACAGACAGATAGACAGACAGACAGACAGACAGAGTTACTTTCACATTTATAATATTAGTAAGGATTCCCTTCGTGCGCGAGTCCCACTCACACTTGGCCGGTTTTTTGTTTTTTGAACGCGCTAATCTCTGGAACTGCGAGGTGGATTTGAAAAATCTTTTTGCATTTTACAGCCCAATTCTTGAGGAAGAATAACATTCCTATTAACTAGGAAACAATTTTTTTTTAATGAAAGTTTATGCGAAAATGAAGTAAAATCACGGGCAGGCAATGTGTTGCGACGGGGTGGGTCGGGGGAACAAGAAATTTAACGCGGATGAAGTCGCGGGCAGAAGCTAGTGTATAATAAATTAATAATGCGTCTTATTTGGGACAGCGCTCCTGGATGGGCGAGTACTATTACTGGCTGGACGTACGACGCGTTGCGTAAGCTCAGTACAGAACACGCAAGCTAACCACTCAAGGTCACTGGCATATATCTGCGTCTTAAATCTTAATCTCCTTAACTTATTTTCCAGTTATATGCCTTGGGACTCCTAGGAGAACCAAATATAGAGTTTGATTCGGACTGCGCCAGGCTGCTTGAAGGATTGTATGAGGACCATGGTGATACACTGGCCTTACAATATGGAGGGTCGCAGCTTGTACACAGGTATGTCAAGTATTTTCTATGAGCATGATACTGAATACTATACAATTTTTTACCTTGAAAAATACTAATATAACAAGTCTTAGGTAACTGTTAGTAGCGCTGTTACCACAACTCATCTGCCTAGCCTTTTCACAACTATGTTGGGGTCAGCTTCCAGTCTAACCCTTTAGCTGACTGGTTGTCAGACTTTTAGGCCTCTGACTTTTGATTACCCCTAACGACTGTCAAAGATCTACGAATGGCAGCTGGGGTGCGTTCCGAGGCACGGTCTCGGTATGTAATGGATGCCACCCATCCACAGACCGAGCTCAAAGACCGACCCGATTATTTACCACACACAAAACATACCTTTTAATGTATTCCTGCTTCTCATTCATGTTACAGAATCAAGACGTACCGCAAAACTGCGCCGTGGTCGTCGCACGGTAACGATATCATGCAGACACTTAGTAGATACTACTCCAACACATTCTCTGATGCTGAGAAACAAAACACAATGAACTTATTCCTCGGACTATTTGTTCCCGATCCGTCCAGAGCACCCATTTGGGAGTACCAGAGCGATTATTATCTACACCATCCTGAAGCGATGGTGTATATTCCTAATAACAGGTAAATCTATAAAAATAAATAAAATAGAAGTGGCTGTTTGAAATATCAATGCATCTGCTTAAGACGGTACCGAGAGCGCAGTGGCCCCGTCATTGTTCATTTGGTGATTTAATTTTTTATTTTAGAATGAACATACAGAAAATAAGCATGTAACGTTGTGCTCCACAAGATTATACATTATTATTATTACAAACAGTAGTTTTACATTGTTATAATTTATTGTAATCCTTAAAACGGAGCTTAGTGGCCACTATTTTCCATTTTAAAGATTACAATAAAACTTACCGGCGTCTAAGGCGGCAGTACTCATATAATTCGTGGTGCTAAAAGTCCGGTAAGCCCACAACTTCTGTCACGGACTGCCTTCAAAGTCGTCAGTTTCTATACGTCATTATAACCTGTTACGGTTTAAGGGGACACCAAAACGATAACCCGTTCTAAAAAACGGGTTTTGTTTTGGTGCCCCTTACATCGTACATTAGTACCGTAGTGCGAGTAAACGGTGACATGCTTAGTTTTTATGGAAAGTCTTGAAAATGCTGTCTCTTGCAGCGTTCGCCGAGGTATCTCCGTGCTAAAGTTTTCTACAATTTTTATTAAATGTGTCTGTAATTACGGCGATACGAGAGGTAAAGAGCTTTGCAGTAACGCAAAGAAACTTGCATTTATTTATTTCTAATAGGAGAGAAAAAGTAGTCTTGTGTCATAAAATTTTTAGTATAAGCGTACAAGATTGTGTTTCGTTCCCAGATCACTAACAAAATGGTGGGACGACGACGTTCTCCGACATCTGCCTCTGCCGTGCAACGAGATGAGAAAACTGTGTTGTGAGATCATCGGCATGCAGGGTGATAGTAGCAGCACTATAGAGATGGTGGACCCGTACCACGATTATAACAGGCCCTTTGAATACACCGTCTTGATGGAGTGCTTTGAATTTAAGGTGAGAACTAAAGACTATTTTTCTCAGTTAGTTTTAATTATGGATTGGCATTTTGAGTACTTTGTGCAGCCTACCCAAATGTCTATTCTTTGGTATTGTTCATCGAGCCGTTGAGCTCCTTAAGTCCTGAGTTGAGCTACACGATAAATGACAAATGTTTGCACTGACTGGACTGGTCCACTGAAATTTGTGTGAATCTTTCCTCAAAAGACCATTTTAGACACGGATCTACATGGTCCTTACATGATCTCACCAAGATTATGTCTGGTCTTTAAAAGATACTTTTTTGACCCTTGAGTTTGTTTCGCAATTTCTTCTCAGCTAGCTTATTTTTTAACACAAAAAAAAAAAAGACAGAGAAAGAGAGTGGGAGTGAGAGAGACAGTGAGACTGAGAGATAGTGAGAGTGAGAATGACTGAATCCTATCACATAACATCTTGCATTCCCCAAAAGGTCAGGCAGAGGTGCACCTATAGTACACCCACATTTCGACAGTTATATTTAAGCCCCATGTAATAGGGGACGAGCCTATTGCCATCAACGACACAATTCCAGACTCCGGGCTTCTACTGAAAAATTTAAACGAAAAAAACTCTCTTTTGTCAATTTCTGATCTGATTGTAAGAAAACTTGAAATAATCGAAACATTAAGTCTGTGTAACTATAAAACTGTGTAGCTGTTAATAGTTTCATCATTTTTGTGCTCTCCAAAATATAGTTTATTTCGCCGTTGATTTACTTAATGAAGATATTGATCATTAAATAAAATTTTGATTATATTTCAAGGATAGCTGAAGACTAATTTGTGATTTTTAGATTTCTTGAATGATTTGCTAAATAATAGGAAAAATATATTACAGACGGGTCAAAAACAAAAAAAAAAAAAAGGTTTATTTAATATTATTTTTCTGCTATATTTTGTATGGAAGTTGAAAAAAGTGGTTCAACCACATGCAAGTAGACCATATAATGATGGTGATGATATTTTTTAATGTTCAAAATCAAAAGTAGTTTCTTGTAGAATGATGATCAAATGTCAGTCTCGCGTTATTTTTAGGAAAACTTGTTGTATAATATTAGTGATTTACCGTGAATACTTAATTTATTTGAAAAATCCCTTTCAGCCACATGCAAAACAAAGATCACGTCTTTTCAAATCATAAATAATTTTGTTTAAATTATTTTTCCCTTTCTCACAAACAATGAATAAAATTGATCAAAATTAGTCGATTTCGTGCACGGCCCCTTATTAAACATTAACGTTAAACTTATGTTTCCACAGATGTTCCACACGTTTCGTGACTTGGCGCCGACATTTTCAGAAAGTTTCAGTCCATTCGTTGTGCGCGGGCGCGCTATGGGTCAGATCAAAGGGCCAACTTCGAAGAACCCGGTCATCAGTGGCAGATCCAGTACTACGTCTAATAACTCTAGCGAGTATGTATTACTCTTTATCTCTTTACTAGCGACCCGCTTCTGCTTCGCAAGGTTTTTACGACTTGATAAAACATCGAGATTGCTTTATTTTAAGTAAGTGTAATATCAACCTGCCTAGCCCTTTCCCGACTAGTTTGGGGTTGGCTTCCAGTCTTACCGGATGCAGCTGAATATCTGACCTCCACAACCCAGTAACTGGGTAATATATACCCCTTGGTAAGACTGGTTGTCAGACTTTCGGGCTTCTGACGACCCGTAACGACTGTCAGAGATCCACGAATGACAGCCGGGACCAACGCTTAACGTGCTTTCCGAGGCACGGAGGAGTCTCGGTATGTAAAGATGGTCACCCATCCACGGGCCAACTCCGGCAAGCGTTGCTTAACCTGATGAATCGACTCATACGGCTGCTATTACTTAGCCATAAGCTCCTAATTCAAGTAATTTTTATATTAGTGTATTTATTATAATGTCCATAAATTTTCTGGAATGAATTCTCTAAATGATGGTGAAAACCACATTAAAATCCGTTGCTTAGTTTAGAATAACAATGCGATCACACAGACAGACACGACAAGCGACTTTATGTATATCTATACTAATAAACAAAATTGCAGTGTCTGTTTGTAATTTCAAAATAATAGCTTTTTACTGAATGCATACGAAAGTATATACGGTATTTATTACATTAATTAATTTTTTGTCGGTCTGTCTGTTTGTTCTGACTAATCTCCGAAACGGCTGGACCGATTTTGACGGGACTTTCACTGGCAGATACCTGATTTTATAAGGAGTAACGTTAGGATTTTATTTTAGAAAAAGCAACGCGGGCGAAGCCGCGGGAAGCAGCTAGTTTTATAATAATGTATAATATAAATAGAGCAAATGGAACTTCTTAAAAGTAGGGCGAGTCGGACTGAGGCGCGCGCAGTACTGAATAAAATGTACCTACTCTTTACAGCTCGAACGGTGATTCTTCGTCTGATGACGACTTGACAAACTCAACCCCAAGCTCACGCTTATCTGTTCCATCACCGCTCACAGTAGTGGCAAAAGTATTAAAAGCCGAAGAGGTAGAACAAACACCCATGTTCCCTGCTATTAAAAGAAGGAACAGAGTGCTTTTAAGTGAGCCCCGCAAACGAGATATGGTCATGTAAGTACCGTACTTATACAAATTAATTTCCATATTTTGTATCGTCGAAACAAAACGAAAATTTTTGATTTTACAACTTTGACAAAAGCAGATACAGCTACCGGTACCTACCGATTGCCGGTGGAATCTAAGGCTGCATTCCGAATTGCACTGTAATCGATTTGAGCGTGCTTATACGCGTACCGAATTGGCGTGCGCGCTATAACGATGTCCCGTGAATCGTCATAGATGACGTCATGACATGCGCCATCTTGCGATAACGCCGACCATAACCTAAATTAATATCACCGTGAGCGCTGTCAAACAGCTCTCAGCTATCATAATTGTGTTAAATAAATCGGAACGCAAATTATGTGTTATCGATGTGAGTGCTATGAGCGATTATGGCCTATTTCGGAATGTAGCCTAAACATAGATGGCGCTAGTATAGCCAGTTCCATTTTCGTTGTTTCATTTCGTATTGTTCTCATTACAAAAAGAGTTTTCAACAAATCATTACTTAAAGCTTTCAAATTCAAGTCGTAATCCCTTACAAGCGACAATAAACATAAAAAAATTAAGTGAATTAAAAAGTTTTTTTGGAATGATTGAGACTGAAATTAGGAAAATAGAAAGAGAACGCTCCAAAAATTTACTACTTGTGTATATGGTGACATATCGCACCCTCGGTGCAACACTGTCACTTATGCAAACTATAAAATATTTATGCTACAGGAGAAGTGTATTAATTTTAATGATGTTGTTTAATTTATTTTGTTATAAACTTAAAAGAACACGTCAGGATATAACCTATCCATCTTCCCTTAATCAGGAAGTGTCATCAACTACAAATATATATTTAAGATAGGATACTAAAGTTCAAAATACTTTTCCTGAAAGTTACTTTTTGCTTAGGTGACAGTGCTGCACCAGGGGTGCGATATAAGTACCTCATTTCGCGTACGATATTTCAAGAATTTCGCGGGCCACCTGAGCACATTCATTCTAATAAGTCTGTAATTAAATTACATCTTATTTTTTTACCATTTTCAGGTATAGGAGATATGTGAACTTTGAACGTCGTTCAAACCCACGCTACAAGTCGGACATTCATGTGGTAATGACCGTCAACAGCGCATTTACTATCGACAGCTCCGTAGAAGTCATCCCGCCGACCGTGTCGAAAGCTTCCCGCGAAATCTACCAGGAATATGTCCAACGGTATTCCGGACGAATTAAAGTAAATGCCAATTCTGTCGCATTATATAAAAGATATGTTAATTTTTGTTTGTAGAGCTGTATTTATGAGATTATATCGCCGTTTATAATTTTGAATATTTATTAAAATAGTAATTTCCAGATCCTGTAGGTGTAACTAAATAAATAAGAATCAAAATACTAAAGAACTAGACTTATTTTTACCTCCTGTCTGTATTAAAAGATTCAAGCTTGGTTGACTATGGTGTGTGTGTGCATACCTACTCGATGTTCTTTGGCATGCTTTCAAACGTCCCTAAGGGGGACCTTTGACGATCAATCTGGCATCCAGTTCAAATCCTGTCGATATGATGGCGACAAATCAAAGATTTAATTCTTAACCACTTGGTGACTGTCAGATTATCGATTTATAATCTGGCCTGGGCTCGGAGGACCAACGCTTGGCCACGATGTATTATTAAAAATCAACGCCATGCTAGTGCAAACCATTTGCTGCAGTAAGTGTGTAAAGTACTCTGTGGCTGAACCTTTGCGACCTTTGGCAAGCCTTTGACCTCACGCCGTGAAGATGGCAACTAACTCGCCCTGCGTTCCGAGTTGTGATGATATCGATATTCGCGTGCTGAAATCCGTACCGAATTAGCGTGAGCGCGATAACGATGTCCCGTGAAACGTCATAGATGACGTCATGACATTTGCTATCTTGCGATAACGCCGACCATGCCTTTTACTAATATCGCCTTGAGCGCTGTCAAAAATGACAGTGTGCTGTTTTGTTTTGAGTCGCATCTTATCGTATCGTGGCATTTTCAAAATTGTTCTGGCTACAGTTGCTACCTAACCTAAGAAGAACAAATTTTTGGTGTATACACAGCGAAATACTCTAATATCGTTTTGACATTGCGTTAGCACCGTGAGCGCGTTCACGAGCGTTCCGAGTTGTTGACAGCCCTCGGCTGTCATAATCGTAATATCTAAATCGGAACGCATGTGGGACGATGTGAGCGCTGTGAGCGATTATAGCCAATTCGGAAAGCGGCCTCGGTCAATCGCAGTCGATGTTATTTTACCGTTTGACAGTTTTGACGTAATTGACATTTGTGATTTGCTTCGAATTTCTATTCAATCTCATTACATTTTTCTTGGTCGATTGTTGTGCAAAATTGAAGCTGAATTAAGGGGGCGGATGGCTGATAAATACATGTAAGTGACAAATAGTCTCTTATAATCATGGCTATGTCAAAGGGATTTAAAGTCCTGGAGAAATCGGCTCCACCGAATCCGTACAGTATAATATTGCAACACAGAAATAAAGACACAGCACTTCTCTTCGAGTCTCAAGCCGTAGTCTCGCTGTCGTCTCAAGAAACAGAAACATTGCGAAAACAATATCACAAAATAGCCGACGCGTATGGGGTTTTGGGTGTCCTGCAGCTGAATTCTGGCGAGAACTGTATGCTGTATTTGGTCCTTGTAACGGGATGCTGCTCAGTTGGTAAGATTGGAGACGCTGAAGTCTTTAAAATCACCCAGACCCAATTTTTGCCGCTATTTTATCATACGCAAGGCGAAGATAAAGTTTCGGAAGTAAGAAAATTAGTCAACTCTGGGACCTTCTACTTTTCATGGAATTCAGGTAAAACTCCCCATCTGTTTGACCTCACCCTATGTGCACAAAGAAAAAGCAAGGGAGCCAGCCCCGATAACAGATTCTTCTGGAACAGAACCCTGTTTATACATTTAATAAGATTTGGAATAGATTGTGAAGAGTGGCTAACTCGAGCTATGTGTGGCTCAGTAGAAATAAGGACTATTTATGTTGGACATAGACAAGCAAGAGCAGTACTGGTGTCGCGACTTAGCTGTGAGCGTGCTGGGACTAGGTTTAACGTCCGAGGTTGCAATGATGATGGCAATGTTGCCAATTTTGTGGAAACAGAACAAGCAATCTATATAGATGATTCAGTTGCTTCTTATGTTCAGACTAGAGGCTCAGTTCCTCTGTTTTGGGAACAACCCGGTATCCAAGTGGGATCTCATAAAGTAAAGATGTCTAGGGGATATGACGCATCTACCAGTGCGTGCGATAGACATTTCTCACTATTAAAGCGTAACTATGGCTCATTAATAGTTGTTAATCTGTTGGGGTCCAGTTTAATTGGTGGCAGCGAAGGTGAAGCTACTCTGAGTAATGCATTTCAAAAACATTTGAATGACTCTGCCCACAATGATGTAGTTCAAATAATTTTTGATTACCATCAAGAAGTTAGAGCTTCTTCTATAGAAACTGCATTAGCAAAATTTAGAAAAATCATTGAAAAACACTATGATGATATAAGTATTTTTAGTGCTAAAAGTTCAGATATCTACAATATTCAAAAAGGAGCTATAAGAACCAATTGCTTAGATTGCTTGGACAGAACCAATTCCATTCAAACATTTATAGGATTAGAAATGTTGGGTATTCAATTAATGCTTTTGCAATGTATTGACAAAAAACAAAATGTCAATAGGTTTGAAGAAGTATTTAAACAGATGTGGGTCAATAACGGAAATGAAATATCAAAAATCTATGCCGGTACTGGTGCCATCCAAGGAGGCTCTAAGCTTATTGATGGGGCAAGATCTGCAGCACGAACAATCCAAAATAATTTACTAGATAACACAAAACAAGAGGCTATTGATATATTACTTTTGGGCTCTACTTTAAACTCGGAACTTGCTGATCGTTCACGAATATTGCTACCATCCAACTTATTGCATACATCTACTCCAGTTCTCAGGGAAATGTGTCGTAGAGCAAGTGAATTCACACAGCCAACTACTATTCGAATCACAATTGGCACGTACAACGTGAATGGAGGCAAACATTTCAGAAGTCTTGCCTACAAAGATGTTTCATTAGCAGACTGGCTACTGGATTGCCCTAACTCATCTTTAGTTAATACTGTCAATTTAAAAGAACATCCATCAGATATATTTGCTATTGGCTTTGAAGAAATTGTGGACTTAAATGCTAGCAATATCATGGCAGCTAGCACAGATAATGCCAAAGCTTGGAGTGAAGAATTAGAAAAAGTGCTATGCCGAGATGCTCCATACACTTTACTCTCAAGTCATCAACTAGTAGGGGTCTGCCTTTTCATTTTTGTTAGGAAAGATCTGATTCCACATGTTAGGGATGTTGCTCTAGATTGTGTCAAAACTGGTCTTGGTGGCACCACCGGAAACAAAGGATCAGTTGGTATTCGAATGGTCCTCTATGGAACATCCCTATGTTTTGTATGTGCTCATTTTGCTGCAGGTCAATCTCAGGTTACAGAACGTAATGCTGATTATACTGAGATAACGCGAAAAACCGCCTTCCCAATGGGCCGCTCTCTGTACTCTCATGATTATGTGTTCTGGTGTGGTGATTTTAACTACCGTGTTGACCTGGATAAAGATGAAATACGTCTATTAGTGTCACAAAATAATTTACAACGAATATTAGACCATGATCAATTGTTACAACAAAAAGAACAAGGTTTGGTGTTTAAAAATTGCTTTGAAGGGGACATAACATTCCCTCCTACATACAAATATGACTTATTCAGCGATGATTATGATACGAGTGAAAAATGTAGAGCGCCCGCTTGGACCGATCGGGTATTATGGCGAAGCAGGAAGCACACTATTGACCCAGAGGGCACATCGGAATTAGCAGCAGGAAAATTGCTACATTATGGCCGCGCAGAACTGAAACAAAGCGATCATCGGCCAGTTATTGCGATTCTAGAGATCGAAGTACTACAAGTAAGCTATACAAAATGCATGGAGGTGTTTTATGAAGTAGTGAAAGACCTTGGACCTCCTGATGCTAGTATAATTGTACAACCTTATGAAGAATACAATAACGAGGATTGCCCATTCGATGATAACGTGGTGGCAGCTGTTTTACAGGAATTATCTACGATTGGTGAAGTAACGTTAGTGCGTTTTATTGACGATACTTCTCTGAGTATTACTTTTAGAGAAGGGCAAAATGCTCTAGCGGCTGCACAGAAAGGGCAAATATCTGCTTGTTCGATCCCATTACAAATTACTTTAAAAACCCCTAATTGGATCGATATCGTTCGATCTGAAATAGGATTGTGTTCAAACAACACTGTTCCATTATCAGGAGAAGCTCAACCAGAGCGACCTCTCAGATCTGCACCTCCCACTCCTCGCAGACAGCAGCCTAGCCGACCCCCCGCACCTTCACCGACACCTCTGGTGCCATCCAGAGCGCCGGCAATAAGTCCGGCGCGTCCTCCGCCCCCGCGGCCGGCGCCGCTCCCGCCGGACGCGGGTAAGACTTCTGCTCAGTCCCCGGTGGCGTCCGCGTCGCCGCCGGCCGACAGCGTGCCTCCCCCCACGTGCGCGCCGCCGCCGCCGCCCGAGGGCAGCACACAGCCGCCGGCCGGCGTGCCGCCCCCGGTGGCCGGCCCACCGACCCCAGTGGCTGGCCCACCGACCCCAGTGGCTGGCCCACCGCCCCCTGTGCCCGCCCGGCAGGGCGCTCCACCACCCTTGCCCGCGCGTCCTCGACCAGCGTAATGAACTAAACTTACGAAAGATGTTGAAGTAAAGTGTCTGTATTTTTTACATATTTTATGTTACCTTAATTTATAAAATTTGTCTCTTAATTTTAGTTTGAAATATTGTTAAATCAGATCCATTTTCTTTATTACTTGTTGTATTTAACTTTAAGTACGAATTTACTTTTGGTGTTGCATCAAATTTTACTGAGCAATACAAACGCTGTTAAAATAAAATTCCGACGATTTTTACTAATTAGTTTTAGTGCTTTGTTACGTAATAAAATAAGTACTATACATTACAGAACTAAGATTTAAAAAAATCTCTTTTCTCGCTGGTTTTGTATTCGATATTATTTTTAGATTGCAAGTAAAGCTGATTACCTAGTTTTAGAAATTATTGTCTGCCTTTTTAAGGATTTTTAAATATAATTTTGCATAATTTACATGGTATGATGGTGTAATCTAATCCTGAAAACATACCCGTTTTCAGGATTAGATTATTAATTATTAAAAAAAATGCCACTATATAACCTGGGGTTGCTTTTTATACATTGATTTTACTGCTGGTGAATTAATAGACACACTTTATCATTCATCGTAGAATGTATTAACTAAATGGTGTATGCGTGTTTGTGAGGTCTGGTGTTAAATATGTGTTAAAAATCTGTATCGTATTATCGTATACTTATTAGTGTTTTACGAGATTATAATACCTATGTGTAGGTATTAATTAAAATATATATAGGGTATATCTATTCCAACACGAAATATTTTAAGAGATACACCTATAGGTGGTAAAGAAGCCATTGAAACGATTTTTTTTTAAGTCTGAGTATATTCAATAAAAAAATAAAAAAATTGATATGATTATTAATTATCAAAACGCACCGCGCTCGTGCCGCCACCGTCGCCGCGTCCAGGCGGGTCATTCATTGAATAATAAATAAAAGGTAATTAAAGGTTTTTTTGCAAAATGTCTCAAGCAATTTTAAAATCATAATAATTACTAGATTTTGCCCGCAACTTCGCCCGCGTAGATGTCGGTTATCGCGTAAAAAAGTAGCCTATGTCCTCCATATCCCAGGCTATATCTCTGGTTTTTTTTACCACCTATAGATGTTTCTCTTATAATATTTCGTATATGAATAGATACACCTTATAAATACTTATCATCTATTGTAGGTACCTTGTTACAAAGTAATGTTATGTTTCTTAAATCTATAGCTATCTAGTTTTACATAATCTATGAATGAAGATAACTGTATTCTTTTGTAAGAGTTGGAGTGGTTCCAATATCAGAATACTGTGACCCAGTTAAGTACTAGCCTGCAAAGGTTAGCTAAACGTTTGTTCAGTGAAGGCAACTACAAAACCCTAGTGTGTAAGATATTGTTTCGAGTGTCAGTAATCAGATCGCCTTGTATTAGCTCATAATCGTTAATATTCATAATCTTGCAAGTGCGTCCCTACCGAAAGCATTTATTGCATAGATTAGTTCGTTTGAGATAAACATATCTGTAGGCGATTTTAAAGGCCGGTGCTTGTTTAAAACGTCTTCAGAGAAACTACGCACGAGAACGAATGTTCGCAACAAACGATTGCGTATATACGAATGCTCGCCGTGTGGACACAGCTTTAGTAATTTTCCTCACGAATAAGTCGGTTTCGGGGCTAAAACTGTTTCCTTTACCTTCCTAGACACTGGACCTATAATAATTCATATCATATTCAGTGTAGGTACTTACGTATCTATCTTGAACGCGTGTTATTGCACCTACTGCTGTTGATTTCTTACTAGGAGGTATCTGACTATAACAATAATTAATTAAAATGTTAATGATAGTTGTTACCTACATATAACACAATGCCTATTAGCTGAAACTGACACCATTATAGACGGATATAAATCGGTAAATATACACTGATAAATCTGATAATACTATTATCACTGCAGTGCTACGTCCTTGCCATAATCACAAATCAAAAATAAGCACGATTAATCGTGCTTGTGTGAATAATATGAATAATATTCACTCCCTAAATATTTATAAAATAATTAAAATTTATAGATAATATTGCAAAGGTATCCACGACATACAGGGGCATATCACCTTCTAGGTTTCCATATCGTAGCCGTGCAGTGAAACCCTCGTGAAGAAAAAAATATTTTCCTTTTATTTATTTGTGGTGTTGAAAACCTCGTAATGCATATTTAGAACAAACGGGCCCTTGTGCACAGTTATAAGATGCTTCTAATGCCTTCTATTGATGATTATGAAAACCTGAGACCGTCAATGACGGCCATTTTCCAGACGGTTTTTATCTTCTGTAAAATAACGTTTATTAAAATTGTTAGGTTTTCATTGCACGGCAATGATATCGAGAAATTCTGGATCATTTTCGACGTTGGGTCTGGGCCTCAAGTCTGCTATTACAATAGTGTCAGAATGGTCTCGCCATTGTGAGTATTTGACAGTGTTTGTATGGCAAATCTGTCAAAAACTCACAATGAAGAAACCATTCTGATACTATTGTAATAGCAGACTTGAGGCCCTGTTCGTATTGGTCTGGTTTTTTAAGGTTTCTCAATTTATTGTAAGACTTAGCGCGCACTAGAAAGATTAAAGTCGGCAGAATGATTATGTGCCGATAGTTTCATCGGTTAAATTAATCAATCGGTATGAAGCTCGATTGTATCTACTAGGACACTCACTACAATCTGCAGTAGCCACTAAATCTACTGAATTTATAGTCACTACTGAGTCGAATAGATCTGCCTAACTCTTATCTGGGTGGTTTACCTCCTATAGATTCACTGTAGTAGGTACTTGTATGTTCTCGACAAAGTTAACTGTATGTCTTTTGTGATTACCTGTCACATAAACATTATTACCGTCACGTTTGTGGGACTTGCATTTGTATGCTGGAGTGTTATTTAGGTATGTGGTACTGCGTTTCTTTAGGTCTTAGCACGACGGTCTCTACACGGCTTTGCTAATAGCTCGATTCATTCCGTACAATTCTTGATTCTATGCACTCTTAAAGTCTCTGCACACAGCGGGCGCGGCGCGGCGGTACGGGACGCCGACGCGACGCTGAGCAGTTGTAATGTACTAGATATTACGGACGACGCCACACAGAGCCGTCCGGCTCGACGCGACGTGACGCGACGCTCTGTGTGGCGTCGCCCGTAATATCTAGTACATTACAACTGCTCAGCGTCGCGTCGGCGTCCCGTCCCGCCGCGCCGCGCCCGCTGTGTGCAGAGACCTTTATCTAGGGACATGTCACTATTAAGAGTAAAGAATAAGCTAACTTGTCATCAGGAGGCGAGCTTCGTAGAGCGTGCTTCGGGGTGTAGAGCGTATACGCCGATCAGCATTTATAGATTTAATAGTTATGCATCGAATTGTCATAATCGTAATGTTATATAAAAATGATTTTTCGTTTATATAATTATGATACAACGTAAATTGACTTTTATTATAATAGGTAATTGCAACCGTTTCCTTCAGTAACTACATCTAGGACAGCACTAGTTTATTTATAACTACTGTTTACGTTATAATTCAGTCATTTATTGGTCTGTTAATACATAGGCGTATGATTATACGCCTATGTATTTTTATTTAAGAAAATCATATTTACGTGTAAGTACGGTAGTCGTGTTTTTACTATGAGTACTTACCTATCTCCTTTTTTAGGAAATCATTTTGTTTTATTCTCCCTCTCGAAGAGAGGAGGCCTGTCGCCCAGCAGTACCTATGAACATTATAGGCTGACTAAGTATGCTTAGGGGGGTACCCTAATAAAACAAAATTATTTCCTATATAAAGTGCTGAATACTTTTTATATTTAGGTATATTGCCTAGCAATTAGTATAATATTAGTTAAATTTCACTAACCTGTGTTTACTTCGAGTATTACATTTTTGGAAATTAAGTGATGAATTTAATAGGAAACATTGTCCAGATTTACTTTGTTCTTAAAAGGCTGTGTTGTGCATTTTATTCAAATGAGATTGAATTTTGAAATCTCAGTATATTTAAAATTCGTCATGTTTGGTCAGTATGATGACTGAACCGATTTGATGGTAAAAAGTTCCAAAAATATTTTTTTATTTTCCTTTTATATTACTAGCTAGATTTCTTTTTGACCTATTTTTAAATAAATTATTTTTATTATACGTGTCTTGTTCTCGAAACTGTTCACGTAGTAGGTACCTGATTGTTTTCATTTTCAGCTACACGAAGTACTGAGTTTACTTGGTGTAACATATTAGTATAGATCAAATTATGTATACTTACTTGAAATCTTACTTAACGATTAAGGTCCAAACGTAGTAGATTGGTGTTACAAGTAGTGCTTTTTGGATGTTATTGCTACATGAATTCACAAAGTATGGTTTGCAATATGGCATTATAGGTGAAGGCCAGTGTTGATATGTTATACAAGTTATATCAAATATAGAATTATTTAAACCTCTGAATTTTATTTTTCCTGCCTGTATCTTCCACAGAAGTATCTTTATGTAGTTATCTCTAACTTTAAGCGGGTTATATGCACTTCGTCCCGCATTTGTAGTTGGTTACATTAGTACTTCGTCCCATTCGCACTTGGTCCCATTCGCGGTTGGTCCCATCAGTTAGTCCCATTCGCAGTTCGTCCCATGCAAGTACTGTTATTAGTGTATTGAGAAGTGTGTTTATTATTTTAATTATTACATTGCTAACTTATCGAATTTGGATGTTTTATTACTATAGATATTTGTTGATTTTTTATAAATCCAACCCACTTTGGTCCGTAAAACTACGTCTTCCCTTACAAACTACTTGCATGGGACGAACTGCGAATGGGATCAACCGCGAATGGGACGAAGTGCTAATGTGACCAACTGCGAACGCGGGACGAAGTGCGTATAACCCCTTCAAGCGCCCTGTAGATATACCGATCATTATTTTTCAAATTCGTTCTTGAAAAGAATGATAATGATAGCATCTATGGATGTTGGTTGATGAATTTAAACTTCAATACTATACTATAAAGTTAAGTTTTTTAAAGTTGTTTTGGAGCAACAAACACTTGTCATTCACAAAATGCCGTTGCAAGTATTGCAACAAATATTTATTTACACAACATCACGCCTGTACCTATTCCCCGAAGCGTTAGGCAGAGGTGAACCTACAGTACACCCACATTTCGCCATTAGGTACTTTGCATTTCGCGTATTTATTTAGACCTTTATTACAAACGGTTAAATCAAAATCAATTTAGACTATAATATGTTAACCTCTCGTATGCCGTAATTAGACACAATAAAAAAACCATTGTTTCTTGCGTGGTTCCACGTTCCGGCTTGAATATTATAAAAGGTTAAAGCACAGATTAATACAGATGGGACATTCCGCAGTTTTTTTGGTATGAAGCTACAATTACACTGCGGGCCCATCTCACTGGGTAAATTCAGTAGGACTGACGCGTGCCGCCGGTAAAAGAGTTACGCGATAGAATGAGAGGCAACTTGTAGGTGAATAGAACTGTAGTTAATAAGCGTTGTGCGACCTGAATTGCACTTTATTGTGTCGTAGCAAGAAACACTTTTTATTTAAATGATTTTGCGGAGTGTCCCATCTGTATTAATCTGTGGTTTAAGTCGTTGAGTAGTAACTGAATGTAAATTAGTTAATGACTAGTTTTTTCCCGCGGCTCCTCCGCGTGGATGTTGGTTATCGCGTCAAAAAGTAGCTAATGTCCTCCTTAAATCCCTGGCTATATCTCTGCCAAATGTCATGACGATCGGTTTAACAGACAAGGGTGTACGTTACTCCAGCAGGAAAGTGTCTCCTAGAGTGATATGAGTGGAACGAAATTAGTGAGTAATCTGCTGTAAATGTGCGCCACATAAAAATATTGTGCGATTCGTTGTTTTGAAAAAAAAAAAAACGGAAAAAACGATTCCTGCTGGTGTACCTAACGTTTTTCCAGCAGGAAAATTCTAAGCGAATGATCGGCGTGAGAAATATTGTGCATGGGCAGAGAGCTTATCTATATTTATGCAAAAATGTGCGCCGAAGATATAATTTGTGCGTCTTCAGGTTTTCGAGATATTGCATTTCCTGCTGGAGTAACGTTTTGCAGAATCATGTATGTCTAAAACCATTGTATGTGCGCCTTTAGATTATTCTAAGGCGCACATAAAATGGTTATAAAAAGCTACTCGTGTATGTTTATACATACACGAGTAGCTTTTTATTTGTGTCACGGAAACAGATAATGGAAATGGAATACTAGTAACAAGTTTATTTTTTTTACTTCTTTTCTACTTCAGTGTACTCAGGCAAAACACGTTTCAACCTATTCGTCAGTAAAGTTAAGAAGGTCATCGTTAAGTATGGAATCGTCGCTTTTTTAGTCATTCGAATTTGGTCGGATAACCAGCCGTTGTTTAGGTACATGTTTTGTTTATATCTACTTAATGCGAAGCTATCTATAATTCCAAGCTGAATATTTTCACTATATATTTTTGACTAAACGCACTATTTTTGGTTTAGACCCACACATCTTGGGTTGAGCCGGTTTCTTGTATTTTGCCGTCAAAGTTATGACACCGTCGTTTTGACTTTTAACAATGTTACTTATTCAATAACGCATGCATGTACAATTTTGGAACTTTTTATGGTTATTAAAAGCGCCAAGAAGGACCGAATACAGTTTTCAGCGAGCTTATACGTTTTCTCATTTACGCGCTGCGATAGTTTTTCTGGTTTTCAAAAAAACGCGATTACTTGAAAATTATAATTATTTTCTTAAATCTAATTCTGTCATAAATACGCACTAATAAAGAGGTACTCGTATGTGTTTATTCTACAGGCGCACATATAATGGTTTTAGAGATACACGATTCTACAAAGCGTTACTCCAGCAGGAAATGCAATATCTCGAAAACCTGAAGATGCACAAATTATATTTTCGGCGCACATTTTTGCATTTTTTAGACTCACATTTATAATATTAGTATGGATTATGGATTCTGAATTCAAGTATTTTGATCTCGGCCAATCACATCAGCTATATATAGCTAATAATTTTGTTAGTTTACAGAAAAACTATATTGTACTTTGGTTCTGAAACCAGAAGGTATCGTAAAACATTTTAAAAGAGTAACTATGGAGTTTCTATCCCATACGAAACTACATTTTGGAAGGGGTGACTAGAATCAATTCTATTTTCTTGTACATATTGGCATTCAATTGCCTTTTAACCCTTCATATTTCGTGGATCCACGCGAGACAATGGTTTTTTAATTGGCATAGGTACTAGAGGTTAATGGCCTACATGAAATAAATGATTTAACTTTATTACTATCTACTGTGATACAGTCATAATTGTCATAAACTGAACCTTCATTATGAAATAAAAACTCGAAAATGTTTTTGTATTACGTTATTTATTTTCTAATCACAGTGCCGAGACACTTATAACACAGGCAACTAATACATAATTTAGTAATTGATTTGTTAATGTATTTACTTCTTGGGTACCGCGTGGGTGTAGACGGTGTGGCCCACGCCGACGAGACCAACAATGCAGAGAGCCAGGGTCAAGCGGTACAGAATACCGTCCAGCGGACCTCCCTTCAGGAACACGGGAACATCATCCTCTTTCTGAAATGCAGTAGGCATACATTTTTTTAGTTAACATAGGTAAATTGGACGTAGTTTAGCAGAAATGACTCGACCCACATTATGGTCAAAAATGAGTTGTATACCAAAGAGGTCCTAATGATTGGTGCTTTCACTCAGCAAAAAAGATCCGTTACACTACAAAGATAAGGTTGATTTTTAATTATAAGAATCAACCCACATGAAGGTGGGTACCTTCCGTTAACCGTTAGGACCTTTGCTATTCACAACTAATTTTTGACCATAATGTGGGTTGTTGCCTTTCTGCTAAACTACGTTGAATTGTTTATGGTAATACGAGCCATTGAGTGTTATATAGCATAGGTTCTGGTGGATTAGGACTAGCCTTTGGGCGCATTATGTGCAATTTGCAAAATGTTCAACTATCCAATTCTCAATTTGGTCCAGTTCGCAATTGGTCCAGTTCGCAATTGGTCTAGTTCGCAATTGGTCCAGTTCGCAATTAGTCCAATTAGTAATTGGTCTAGTTCGCAATTGGTCCATTTCGCAATTAGTCCAATTAGTAATTGGTCCAGTTCGCAATTAGGGAGCGTCCTTGATTACAAGAGGCGTTTTTTGACACGACCCCCACGTGAGATTGGGTGAGATTCAACTCGAAGTAAAAATGCATATAATTTATGATCAACTCTTTTCTTCGATTAAAAAAAAAACCAAACTGTATAAATAATTTGTGCTGATAAATCATAGTATCGCTATTAATTAATTTAAAAAAAATTACAAGAAATCACTTAATGTCAGTCATAAGTTTATTTTATGGAATCATCATAACGTCTCATAAGCCCGGATCGTCAGTGGGGATTAGTGGAATAACCCAATTATGGGTACCTATAACCTAGTACCTTCCTAGAAATAATTTGGGCTCATAAATTATAATTAGAGATCGGATATTCGGATGCATATTCACCTAGTCATCGAAAAACTAGGTTTCTGATTAAGAAAAAAAAGTCTTAAGTATTTTTTTTAAATGGATTAAACATAATTATAGGTACCTAGTACCTATCTAGCAATAATGATGTATTTTAACATCAAAACAATGTAATACGAAGAAATAATCATAATCTTAGTGAAAAAGATTTTAAGACTAAAGTTTACCATTTTGCAGTTCGATCAAATATTAATGGTGGTGTTTATAAAACAAGAAAAAAAAAAAAGACGAAACGTAACGTCCCTTCCAGAAGTAGTAACAAGGGCAAATTGTAGTTACCCTTCTAACAAACTACTGCAGTAGTAAGAAAGGAGATCAAGTTAACATTATTACTACTGGTAGTACCATTGCTAGGGTATTATCCTACTAAACTCCGTAAACGACTTTTTTGACGCCTCGAGTCCTTGAATTGTCATACTGCGATGCGGTTCAGCAAAAAATCTCTGTGTATGAAAGAGATTTAAGAGAATTAAAATAGGTACCTTATAAGGATATCTATACCTAATTAACGGCTAATTTGAAATGGTCAATTTGCGGACTGGACCATTCGGTACTTGAACAATTTTCAATTTGGACAATTTATTAATTGGACAAATTGCAAATTGGACGTTGTGAGAATTGGACATAATGCGCCCAAAGGAGGACTAGATTTAGTTGATATGAAGGGATTTTTCCGACCTACACAACCAATTTATCAGAGGTTAACAGATCAGCAATTCAAAGTAGAATCTGTATACAGATAATAATTCTATTGTATATAGTAATTACAAAAATACAGAACTAATGATTTGGTATAGTAAAAAAAAAAAAAAAAAAAAAACAATACCTCACATGCTTATGTGCCAAGTCAAATTACAGCTTTTGGGTTTCTGGACCTCAAAAGGAAAAAACGGAACCCTTATAGGATCACTTGTGTCTCTCTGTCCGTCTGTCACAGTCAATTTGCTCCAAATCTACTAAGCCAATTAAGTTGAAATTTGGTACAAATAAGAACTTCGGTGACCCAAACAAACACGGTCGTGTAACGTAAATAAAGGATTTTTTAATATGGGGGTCACTTTTGGGGGGCAACTAGAAAATAAAAAGTTTTGCAAACTGTACTGTGTGTGTGACATATCAAATGAAATGGCTTATTGAAAGTCAGAATTTCCGATATATAATTTATACTTTTAAAGTAATTTAAGAAAATAGATGAAAATTGACCATAGCCCCTTATCCCCGAAACTACTAAGCCAACAATTTTGAAAAAAAAAAAATACAGAAAAGAGTTCTTCTCTATATTGATTACAGGAAAACATTAGAAGTTTATGGACTTACATTTGTAGTTGGAATGTATGGGAGAACTCGTTTTTCAACTAAGATGTTAAGTTTGTTTTTGGGACAAATTAGGAACCCTTTATTGTGTGTGGTCCGACACACACTTGGCCGGTTTTTTTAGGTCTCTGGAGTTAAACAGTGAAACTATAAGGGTACCTTGTTTTACTACAGCATCCTAAAAATGGTTTAAACCACAACATCCTTGAAAGAGAGACACCCATAGTTTCAATGGTGATGTACAACAATCAATTTGTTATGTAAGATGCTAATGTTGGTAACATTGCAATAAGTAATATTCCTGAAACACAGGATTAGCTAGTTCAGGCACGTAAGTCTTAGGAATATGTATAATTTACATTTAAGCAAAACTACTCATTTTTATACCTTGTAATTTTTTGAATAAAATTGTGTATTGTTGTATAATATTTTTCCTACAATGACACTGGTCAACCATAACAATAAAATTAAGTTGATGCATTAGTATGAAATTAATATTGAAATACTAAAAAATAGTATTTACTTCATAAAGGAATAATAATCTATACAAATAAATAAAATTGAAGTGTCTGTAATGTCAAAATAACAGATTTTTACTAAATGCATACCAAAGTATACACAGTAATTATAACAAAAAAACAATTATTTCAATTTTTATCTGTCTGTCTGTTTGTTTGTTCCTGCTAATCTCCCATACGGCTGGACCGATTTTGATGGGACTTTCATTGGTAGATAGTTGATGGTATAAGGAGTAACTTAGGCTACTTTTATTTTTGAAAAAGGCGACGCGGGCGAATCCGCGGGCAGCAGTTAGTGTATAATAAATACTAATAATTGGTTCCAATTATGTTAATGACTCAGATGTTTTCATTCCTCACAACACTTGAAATGGGATATTTACGATGTTTACGTTTTTTTTCGAGTTCCCGATATTTCTTTGCAATTTTTTTTATTTTTTTATCCTGACAGTTTAAAAACTTACATTACTTTATGCCTACCAATCATTACCTATGTATATCAGTACTTATGCTAGGACATACTTGAAAATGAGATATTACATTGGTTATAAGCTTAAATACATAAGTACTGACTTGAAGTATCTAAGTTTATGCTGTATTGTTGTAAAAAAGATTTACTGCGTGCAATCTTACATATTTATTTAACAAATAGAGATGAAGTGGAATCGAATAATTACCTGGAACAGTTTCTGTCGTTGACGGATCTTCTCCGACACAGGAGCGTAGGGAATGTTGGTGCCAGGGATCAGCTTCGTCTTGCCAGAAGCTGAGCAAGCATCGACGACAGTCGACATGTGCGAAGTGTTGTACTGGATGGTCGGGGGCTCCACTCGTTGCAATGCAATTGGGGCCTACGTTACGTATAAGGAAAATTTTCTTACTGATTATGGGAGCACCCAGAGATAAAAACGTAACCAAAGTTTCTAGTATAAACTTACCACGGGGAAAAGTGGACTCTGCAAATGTGTAGAGGCCACCAGCCTTCCAGTTACTCGGCTAAGTTGATGATACATTTTGTCGGAAAGAGAATCTACTTTATTTTCGACCTGCAAAGTGCCTGAAAATCGAGCGATTACGAAACAAGTAGATATCAGGTTCGTTTTGAAACCCCGGTCCGCAAAAACGTGACATTGGAATGTCAATATTATTTTGCGGGAAATAAAATATTTGTGCTTTGTGCTAATTTACAAATTATATTTTAATACTTATTTCATTATAAGTGCCATTAAACTATAGTTATGTTTATTATTGTAAACAAAAATAAAATAATATAATGTCCTCTGTGCTGTGGTAAATAATTGAATTGATTTTCGAACGCACGGTTGACCAGCGTCGTTCGGAAATATAGTTTTATTTACGATTCAATAATCGGCTGTAACAATAAAACAAACTAAACACACCACTGACGAATGTACGGGACACAGCATAATACCTAAAAAAGTTTTAACACAGTCGCAAAAATTGTGAAACTTGAGATACTGAGAATTAATACTATAAAATATTTTTTTTAGGGGACTATATAATCTGTACTAAAATATTACCACATTCTGATTTCTGAACGGAAAGATCCTCCATATTTCTTTTCGAGTTTGACAGTTCTTTTTACTTTGAGCACGTTTTTAGGAGAAGGTAAGCTCGTAAAATAAGTAAAATATTCGTGAATTGTGTGTTAATTTTATGCGAAAATGCATTCTTATGTAATCTAGTGTTTAGAGTAATTATTTCCTCGATGTTTACTGTGTCACGTTAATCCGATATTCGAAATTTAAATCTCCGCGTGGCGTGTCATGTCTGGACACCGCTTGGCATTTGTTTTACAAAAACTTTAGGCCACCTGCCATAAAAAAAAAAACCCTTAGATGTTGCTGTAACAAAATTACTCCTGTTTTCAGCTACACAATGCAGATCTTCGTAAAAACCCTCACGGGTAAAACCATCACCCTCGAGGTGGAGGCTTCAGATACTATTGAGAATGTGAAGGCTAAGATCCAGGATAAGGAGGGAATCCCACCAGACCAGCAGCGTCTTATCTTCGCTGGTAAACAGTTGGAGGATGGCCGCACTCTGTCTGACTACAACATCCAGAAGGAATCCACCCTTCACTTAGTGCTCAGGCTGAGAGGAGGTAAGATGTACCTAAAGTCACATTTGCAACATAGTGGGATGTAATAATATTAAAGTGTTCAATATTTACAAATAAGTTGTGTTTTTCAGGTACCATTGAGCCTTCTCTGCGTATCTTGGCCATGAAGTACAACTGTGACAAAATGATTTGCCGCAAGTGCTATGCTCGCCTCCACCCTCGTGCTACCAACTGCCGCAAAACCAAGTGCGGTCACACCAACAACCTGCGCCCCAAGAAGAAGCTGAAGGATTAAACTATTTTATTACTTGCAAAATGCATAGCATTTCCATCATTTAATTTGCAATCCATATAATTAAGCCAAAATTAAAAAAAGTGTAACAGCTTCTTTGTTTTATTTATTGGGACCATGGAAAATAATAATAATTATTATGGTGAAATATCAATTGCACTACACAATATTATTGTTAAGAGTTATTGATGAAGACTGTTTTGGTGATAGGTGTGGTTCACTATTGCTTTTGCACAATAAATTGAATTGTAGCAGGTCTTCTAATTTTGTCTTTGCTAATTGCCCTAGAGGGAAAACCTGGCAGCATGGATTTGAATTCGGTCTGATTACTAAATTTACATATTTGCTTGAGATATCTTTTCATAAAAATCTTTTGATCTGGATAAAACAGTATTATAGAATACTGGGTATCCATATTGTCTAATATCTGGATTCATTATTTATTTCTATTTGCAGACAATTTAACCTTTTAACCGCCCCGGTCGGATTAATACGACAAATTTTTTCGTGCCCGTACCGCCTCAGTCGTATTTATACGACTGAGAACCTATGTTCGTTTTGTGCTTTTTATATCATTGCACGACCATATTTGTCGTAGATATTTATTTGTAGATTTATGAGCCGGGCGCTGGGGGCACGGCAATTGATATAAAACCAAGCGGTCAATAGGTTAAGTCTCATCATATAGGTAATCATCACAATATTCATGTAGGTACATACGTACTTAATACTTGTTTGCCTACTACTCAAGATATGGTAGATTTTGTTGGCGCAGATCAGTAGTGGATAGGTACTTATTTTGGCGAACTATATATTAAATAGCTGACAAATGTTTATAATCATGACCTCTGACAATAATTGGCATGCAAACACTATTATGTTGCCATACCCGGGCATTTTGTATGATGTAGCCAAGCATTTGTCTGGTCCCAGGATAGTTAGGTACCTAATAGCTTCGCTTGAAGCTAAGTATATTATTTTACGATCATGCAGGAAGTAAAACAAATGTTAATAATAAAATGTTTGTATACTTTTTGTGTAAAATAAATGCATCAACAATTCAACTTCTTACATTTTGTATTATTGTCACTTAGGGTCAATTCATACTAGCGCAGAGTCGAAGCGCATCGAAGCGTCAAATTCTTCACAAGTTAAGCGAAGTTCCACGAATGCGCGCGGATTCGAGAGAATTTCGAGAGACAGTTTCCGTGCCGACTGACGGTGACGAGTGATGACGCGTTGATTCGCGTAATAGGCACTTATTCCATTTAAAATAAGATTAGACATAAATAAACCTTTTTTACGGTCCGTTCAACCGATTTTTACTTCTATTCCGTAGGCATAAGGATGGCATTAAAAGTACAAAAGTGGTTACAATGCCAACTGTTTACTGCAGCTGCTATGTTAAGTTTCAGATTGACGCTTCGACTCAGCTCTAGTATTAATTGACCCTTAGTAGAAGTCACAACCATTAGGCTATACTTTAATAATCTAATCTATGTAGTCCCCTTCGCAACTGTAACGTTGTATAGAATGTGTCACGTTAAAAGCGCGCTGGCCAACCGCTAAACCATACATTGGTGCCGATTCCCTTGTTCACAGACTAAACTAAATTTAAGTTCAGTGCATCTTTTTCTTTCACTAAGAAAAGGACAGAAGATAAATTTTAGTTTAGTCCTGTCAAATTAATCAGCGCTTGACGTAATTTTAGTCGGCAAGTTTTTAATCACTTCTAAACTTGTATGGAGTAGTGACAGGCGCTGATTAATTTGACAGGACTAAACTAAAATTATCTTCTGTTCTTTTCTTAATGAAATATAAAGAAAAATATGCACTGAACTTAAATTTAGTTTAGTTTGTGAACAGGGCAATCGGCACGGTGTTATGGTATGGTTTAGCGATTGGCCAGCGCGCTTTTTACGTGACACGAACTATACAAAGGTGCACGAAAGCTTAGGCCATACTTTCCTAAACATTGACTTAAAAACTCAACTGCATAGATGAAGGAAGACGTTGCGATGCCCAATTCTATATTCTCACGATTATTCTCTGTAGGATTTCGCTTCAAATTACGAGCGTGCGTCATGTGACTTACGACATTGACATAAGATTTTCATTGATTGACGCGCGCTCATGTTAAGCAACGAGTGAGATTAATTCTATTCTATGACATTTTATACATAGATATTATGTCACTACAAACTTATTAATAAAACTGATTCTGTAACAGAATCAATAATTAATACATTATACTATATTTTATGCTAATTATATCTAAATCTGGACGGATTCTTATCATCACTACAATTGCACAATGTTGCAACAAAATGGTATTTGTATGTATTGCAGTCTCTCTATACCATGCCGAAATGTACTACTTTGATTTTCGGCGGCTTTGGCGTTGCGTTTTCTGAAAATAGGATTTATATAAAATTAAATGGCGATGCATTGAGATTAATTTTGGTGCAACAAGTCATAATAATGTGAATACGTACATGCTTTGATGGAGAATGACACAAATCATGCAGAACAAACAGTTTCGATTTCTTACAACATTAACATCCGAGTAAGATGATTAGACTACTCGGCTTTCAAATGGCACAATTAGTACACAACAAAGACAACATTACGACTTTAAAGTCCATACAAGAAGCGAAACTATAAAGCGACACGACCTATGACATTACTTGCTATATAGATATCTGTAACTTATCTGTGTAACAGTAATCAGTGATGAAATATAACGTGCAGAATCGCGTGCGTCACAAATGAGGTGCAAATGACAGATTGTGGCATGCGTGCGTGCATCACACTTCAACGTAGTCGAGCGTAGTACCGGCGGGCGCGACGTGTGCCGCGTGCGACACGTGCGGTGTGTGCGACACGTGCAGCGCGTGCGACACGTGCACAGGCGGCGGAAGCGCCTGCTGCGGAGTGAAGGCGGAGAGGTATTTGTGAGGCGGACATAGAGGAAGACTTGCTGCTAACTCCCGAGACGGCTCTGGAGATACGCGGGATTCCTGCTGAAAAAATGATATCATTGTAGCTATTACTTTTGTGGATTCCTTGGTGTTGACTCTGGTGGACGTTTTAAAAGTTATTATCTCGTGACTGAGAAGGAATTATGAAAAACGGCTCAATGAGGAACCTCAGTAAGTGTGCCTAAAATTTTCTAATACCTTTTATAACGTTTCATATTGAGACACGAAACAACAAAATTCGATCTAAAGATAAGCCGCCACATTCCTCTAGATCGTATTTTGTTGCTTCGTGTCTCAATATGAAATTTTATAAAAGGTATTAGAAAATTCTAGACACGCTTACTGAGGTTCCTCATTGAGCCGTTTTTCATAATTCCTTCTCAGTCACGAGAGAATATTTTTTTCACGTCTCATGCTCTAAAAGTACGCCAATATAGCCCTACGAAGCGGGACTAAAGTGACCACTTTAGTCTCTAGGGAGTGAAAAGTAATTCGTTTTTTAATTTCTTTCATGTGACATACACAAACTCAAACAGCCAGTAAATATACTATTATCTGTGGAATGTGGACCATCTTCATTGTGAAAATGTTGAGAGTTTTAGTTCCATGGTTTTTCTGCGAAGGTGGCGCCATGTGTTTTAAATTGTTAATCTGTGACTGGTTTAGAAGAAAAAACTGACCGCGAAAATTTCAGAAGATTTGTCCAGTGTAAATTTGTTCGGTTTTAAATAAACTTATTAAGAATGTCCAGTGACAGTGAAGAGTTTGACGTCGAGCAAAGAGCGAAAGACATAATAGACAATCTTTTGCCGCCAAAATCGCGGAAGATTTACCTAAAAACTTACGAAAGTTGTATGGACTGGAGGAATAATATTTATTAAATGTTTTTGACTATTTTTCTCGCACTCAAAGTGAAAAGTACAGTTTGCACCTCGAGACTAAACGCCAACTTAATATACCCTCGATTTCATTGACTCCCTCGCACGCTCGGGAGTCAAACCACCTCTGGTATATTATGGCTTCGTTTAGTCCCACGCTGTAAAATATACTATTAAAGGAGTGGCCCTAGTGGCCCGTTGTACGCCCTCTTAAATTACTGTAACTTACCGAAACAACGGCGATGGTAACAGTATCCGAGAATTTAACTTTATTCCTTTCACCAGTGCGATTCCCTTGTTTCTCTGGGACGTCGCTGTCCATTCGAAACGTCCTATCCTTCAAGCTTGTACCGGGATGATAATTATTATTTTGGTAACGGTACAACGTGTTAGGAGCTTCTTCCCTCAACTCTGTTTGATATAAGTGTTTGAAGTGTGTGGAAGCCATTCTTTCGTCGTGTGGTCGAGGTATAATGTCTACGACTGTGTGTGTAGGTTTGACAGGGGCTTCGCTGATCGTCAGTAGTTTGTGTTTCGGTGCGCTGTAATTCGTTAGTACGTCCATACTATGCCACCGTACGCTTTGGGCGTTTCGTATCGGCTTCGGATAGTCTCGGTAAGTATCGTCTCGCACTTCAGTAGTCCATATCGTGTTGTCTCTTTCTAAGTACTGGTGGAGGTTGGGTCGTATGCTATTCGTTGACATAGTCTCTGTATGTGTGATGGGAACCTGCATCAGCGTGGGATGATTCGGTAGCGATACTCGGGGAAGTGGGGGAGGTTTCGTTTTGACGAGCTCTGACGTCACGCTTGCTTCCTCTTCGGATCCCGTGTATGAGTGAGAGCTGCAGCTTGAACATGATTCTGAACATTCGGATTCTGAAATTGGTAGAAGCGGAACTTGTATTATAATTTGTTGAATATAAGTTTATTAGCCGCTGTACGCGGCTACGCCCGCATGTCTTTATCTAAAATAAAAATAGCCTAAGTTACTCCTTGCTTTCTGCCAGTGAAAGTACCGTCAAGTCCCGCTCCAGCTGTTTCGGCGATTAGCCGGAACAAACAGACAAAAACATTAATATATTGTTTTTTTTTTAAATGCTATTATTTTGACATTACAAACAGACACATCAATTTTATTTATTGGTGTACTATAGAAGTATAGTGTAGATAATTAAGTTAAATATCAAGGTTGGGCCGATAAGTCAGAGGAAGCCATAAACACATTCAACTTTATATCAAGAAAAATCCTCGGCACGCATTGAAAACCTTTTGGGCATTCTTTCATTTAGGTCTCGAATAGTATACATGACCTTCCTTTGACATTTCTTATTTTACATCTCTTTGACTCAATGCAATGTTGTTATTTCAGATTTGCGGGCACAGAGTCTACTAAGGTGGTATTTGTTCTGTTTTCCGACTACGCGGACGAAGTGTCGGACAACAGATATCAGTAATAAGGATATACAAACCGGGGGTGTTATCAGCATAGTGCAGCGCCAGGGCAGCGGCCTCTGTGGCCAACGAGTAGAGCGCACGGCGCGAGGCGGCCCAGCGAGCGTCACAGAACAGGTCCCACGCTGACAGGTCCACTGCTAAGCTCAGAGCCTTCTCGATGCGACCGCGTCTGGACAATAAATAGAATACAATATTGTTATGAGGAAAAATATATATTACAACGAGCTTTTGTACGCGGCTTCGCTCGCGTTATTTTAGAATTTGACTATCAATTCGGGTTGTAGTTTGCTTGTTGTTTGGCCGTTGCACGAAAGACACGTGGCGCCGTCTATTATCATAAGAACGTTATTCTTGTTTTCCTCGGGAACAGTACTTTTCTCGGGATGAAAGGTACTCTATATCCGTTTCTGTACACCTAACAACGTATATGCAAAATTTCAGGATGATCGGTTCAATGGTAACAAACAAACAAACAAACTTACTTTCGCATTTATAATATTGTGGCGGTATCAACAACGCCACATGCGAACTACGCATCAAAGACATGACGTCACAAATCCTGCATCGCGCTATTAGAGTTTACCGCGCGACTAGCATATATACAACATCCCGACATCAACCGTTGGGCAGTTGCCCACCAGACACAACACCCGTCTGGTCGGAGGATCCTCCCTTTACTATAGAGTATGAGTGAACTTTACACCCTGTTCCTCATACCTCTAAAAATATTAATATAGTTAGGAAAATTGGTCTTAAGGGGAAGCGCTAAGGAAGCCCGCGAAATTCAAAATTTCTTACTGTTTTTGCAATTTGCAGCCCATTGTCTGGGTGTATGTTGATTAAAGTAAGATTTGCGGCCGTAACAAATATGTATTTACATAATTATAATAATTAGAATCAGTAATACAACTCCTCAAGTTAGTATAATCCTAAAAGTCATGATTTCATGAAATAGTCATTCATTAGGATTATATGAACTTAGAGGTGTATTGATGATTTTTATGATTATAATTCTATAAATAAATATTTGATAATGGATTTAGAGTAAAGTCATTTTATTTTTCGCGTTCTTCTCAGCAAACCCTTTCATTTGATACCCATATCATGGGAGTGCACAAAAAATAACTAGTCCGTCATCTTGGGGCGTCCGCCATTTTGAATTTATAATGACGTCACTTAGCTAACCATGCATTGTCATCCAAACTAAACGTGTGTACAAAATTTAATTTTAATCAGTTGAGGATAACTGCTTTAAAAGTCAGTTACAAGATTCAACCCGAAGATATATATGTCGGAGACGAGTTGTATCCGGTACGTCAGCGCCATCCAGTCGGGTTCGATGGAGTTATTGGAGTTCGCGCTATCGATTCTCGACTAATCGTGACGCAAGCGCTACCTAGCGGCGCATGACAGAGTCTACAACATAACGCTCTACTGGAGGCAAGTGATCGCTGCACATTCGACAAGTGAAGTTCATCGCTGGCGGTCAAGCAGTGAATACGTCTAGAAACTGTTGTGCGTTCTGTATAGTTGTGTCGTGTACCAACATTAATTACTTTGCATACCCATTACTGTATAGAATTAAGTTCTTCTAACTGAACAGACAGATGTGCTGCTGGGGAGTTTGTTCCGCTACTTCTTCTTCCCAGCTAAAGCACTAGGAAATGGTGAAGGGCGGGCGTTTTGGGGGACTGTCTTATGTAAATTTTAAAGTGCTGATTCTTACGTTGAGTAAATGACATTTGAGTTTAATTCGGTTTTTCTATTGTGCAATAACCAACACTATCCACAGTACGCCCACAGTAGTTTAAAATATGTCTGATGATAATGAGAGAGAACTACCGTTCTCCAACATATACATACATACATAAAAACATTGCAAGTTAAATAAAAGCTTGTAAAATAGGTTCATTCCATTGTTATAACAGCTCTATATTCGATATCATCATCGTGCGATCGTATATTTGAAGATAGACGATGATTACTGAAGCTCATACTTTTCTTGAGAAATTTGTACGTGTACGTAAGGTACTTACCTGAGTAAATGATGGAAGAACTTCCTGGCGAGGTCGTGCACGGGCGGCGCGTACCTCGCAGCGTGCGGCGCGTGCGGCGCGCTGGGCGACAGGTACGTGCCCAGAGCGCCCTGCGCTACTGACTCTGAACTGTTCGCCTCTGGGAATTATATGGTAGATTTACTGAGTGATACTGTTTTATGTTTCGAGTTTGTAAATACCTATACCAACCAGTTGCCTGATGAAAAGTAGATTATTTATTGAGGAACTCAAACGTAAGATGTACACAATGGAATGGATGTGTAATTTTAATGGTGTACATATTAAAGAGTATTCTATCTATCTATCTACACAAAAATTAGTGTTTACCGACCTTAAAAAACTTCATAGCCTTCATTGCAAACTGGAACACAATAATCTTATGATTGTCCGATCAATAAGTACATGTGCTAGAAAACGGCGCGATCAAACGCCTAGTTTTCTTTGAAAGCTTGCTTCTTTTGCTGTTACTACACTGTCACTTATGTAAGTACCAAAAGTTTCAGATCAACATGAAAACAAAAAAAGTGTGTGTGTGTCCGACGCACGACTGGAGTATACTCCTTAAGAGGCAAGCGCTAAGGTGAGCTCAGATCGGTATGGCGAATTTTTCTTCGCCGATAGTACGGTTCGCCGAAATCACTCTTAGTCGACGGTTGATTCCACGAATAAATCCATCGCCGATGGAACTATTCGCCGAAAACACCGTTCATCGATGGTCGCTTCAGCTACAACGCCCTTTACCGTTGGCACGGGTCGCCGAAATACTTATGTAAATTTCTAATAAATTAAGCATTGGTTTTTACAAATATTTATTCGGATTGACCGTTAGATCGGAACGGTACAAATAAAATACAAAAACAATTTCACTTCGAGGGGATCTGGCTTTAATGGTCACAGTTCTAACCTAACCTAACCCAAATGATTTACCAACAATAGAGGGGATCTGGTAAATTATATATAATATAATTTAAATTATTTGTGTTTGAAGTATTTCGGCGACCCGTTCCATCGGTAAAAGGTGTTGTAGCTGAAGCTACAATCGATGAACGGTGTTTTCGACTACCCTGACGCTTTCGCCTTAATACGATTGTTTTTGAATATGAAATTGGCAAAGAGGGTAAATAAGCAAAACCAAATCTCTTATAATACTGAAAGCATGTATTTATTTTTATTCTCTTCACATTTTTCATATTGATTCGGTAAAATATTATTATACATCAATCATTTTACATAATAGTACATTATGATACAAGTGATCATTATACGCGATGAGGAATTGTTTACGCGAGCCGCAGGAGATCACGTCAAAAATTGGCACACGTCCAACCTTCAACAAGTTCTGCTCGGGACTAAAGGTAAAGGGCACGGGGCGACCGGGCGAGCGCATGAAAAGATGAAAACACTTGATTTTGGAATTAGTCTATGTATTTTTATATTTCATATTATGTCGACCGGTTTATAATACATTTTTTACGACCTTTATTATGGTATAAGTTTTATTATTCAAAGCCAATAACTCAAATAAAAAAGATTAGGTCCTAATTAAGTTTTTGCGACTTAATTGGTTGCAGTAAAGTGCAAGTAATCATGTATTGCTCGGGCGAAATATCTAGATCGAAGTGTGAAATATGTAATATGTTTTTTCCAAAAATTTTATCCGTGTTATTTACGAATAAAACACAATACAAAACGACGCACGAAACGAGCTCAGAAGAACGCTTTTGAGTTAATGCTTGTATTAATTTCACTCCTCAAAAAAATTATATCATGATTTCTCGTTAGTCACTCTAAACGATATGCAACCAATGTTATTTTTATGATACTAACCGGTCTTGTTCCTTAATGCGGCACAGACGAGCATGTTGACAGCCCACAGACACTCAGTACCTTCGCGCTCCCAATCCATGGAACGAAGTAACGCTACTGCATTTGAAGATCGTTTTGTACGAACCCAAGCCTGGAAAATCATAATAAATACGATGGTTTAATAAAATATATAGTTCGATAAATACACTGCAATAATAAAATATTTTGGCGCTCGAATGACGTTAACAGGGGGCGCTGTTGGTAAAGATTTGTGCAATTGGTTTGTGAAATGTCACTTGAAATGTATTCACAAAACAAGATGGCGGCGAGTCGGATTCGACGATTGACCTCTTTCTCGAAGTTGGACCTACCTAACTGGATAGTTTGTCCTAGGTAAACATACTCATCCACAACTTCGAGTGCCCCATTTTTTCCGATGCGAATAAGGGCTGATGCTATTTGTCCTATAAAGCTCTCGACAGCGCCAAGCTTTTGAATTAAAAAAAAAATGTAGTATCGTTTTTGTCGTTTTGGTAGTCATTTAGCGGGCTAAACTTGCAAATGTGGCTAGCCCAGTAAATTTTTCCTCGATATAGGTAATAATATTTTTAAAACAGATGGTTTGAAAACATAAATTTGTCGCCAAGAGGAATATACGGGGTGAAGTGGCGATGAGTGATGTTAAACTTTTTGGATATCATCGCTTTGGAGGGTAATGGAGGTATTCCACTGAACCACACTTCCGAGTTATAGACGTTTAAAAAAAGAAATGAAGCGCGTAAAACAGTTATTTTAAGAAAAACCAGCATCTTTACCATAAAGAAAAACTGCTTACAGTCATGATATTTGTTAGATTTATTGGCTAATATAAACTATGGCTCTTTCTTAACACGTAAGTCCATTTTGCAAAAAATTTGGCTTAGCTCCTTATTGCCTTCCAATACGATGATATCTTATTTACATTTTCTTTTAAAATATTTACCGTTAATAATCGAGGATGTGCGATATGTAGAAGCGTGAGTGGCCCGCCGGAGAAAGTCGCTAAAATAATTGGCCCTCCCTTAGCGCTTCTAGTAGCTAGCAACTGCATCCGTCGCGAGTCCCTGAAATGGCCACAAAAATATCCAATTGGTTTCCATGCTAAAGATTTTAAGTCGGTATGACCCGACAGAGACCGCGCTTACTAGTTTTTTGAATCCATGGGAAACAAAAAACACGTGTTATAAAATTCTGAAGGATTACACGATTTGATTAACTTTGCTGGATAGAAAAAAAATCCCAAAGTTACCCCTTTTTATAACGTTTAATCAATCTAATAGCTACAAAACAGAAGTTTTTTCTTCTTATTTTCTATCTATAATGAAAAGGTAGTTTTAGGAATTTAATCACTCTAAAATAGGTACCCCGCGAAGCGGGGGCCCGTCGACTACTCATTATTATTGCTTGGAAACAAATTTAGATCCGCTTCGATGTAAGGTCTTTTGATGTCACTTTTTTAGATAATTAAAGAGCTTTACTTTACGATAAATAGCGCTGTGCCACGAATATAAATTGTTGCTTATTTAGTTATATTTTGAGTTGCGTATTAGTAGTTTTGATTGAAAATCGGATTATTTTTGGATCCAAAAAGTTTTTTTTTTGTGTTTAAATACTACCCTTTATATTAAAAATTAACATTTTGAATTGTAATATTTATTTGTCCCAAAAATAATCCCACAATCCCGACTGTTTGAAACTTTGGCCAGATATTTTAGTCTTCCCATCTAGCAACCCTAATGTGGCCACGTTGATAAGGCATCAGTGGCATTCTTTAGATCATCAAAGGTGCAAGTGCACGTGAAGTAATTTGGAGAGTTAACTTACCGCAAATACGATGTGAGATCTAGACATTTGGAATGATGATGTAGTAACGAAAGCGCGCGGTCAAAGCACTGCAGTCTTCCGCCTTCCTCTACAGCTATGATCAACTCGTCTGCCCAACGGATCTCTGTTGCTATCTGTAAACGAAGATAAGATTGTTGATTTATCTTTACTTGTATTTGAAAAGAATCGAAACTGTTTTTATTTATTTACAATCGGTTCAGTATGGTTAGCCATCTAACTTGCTGATTTTCATTATTTGACTCCAAGGCCAATCTATAAAGCGTGCTTAGAGTTCACTTAAGCTAAGCACGAAATCAATCAAGTCATTTATTTAAATTTGGCGAGAATCAGCACTTTTCGAACGTCAAAATTACATAAGACAGTCCTTCAAAACGCCCGCCCTTCACCACTTCCTAGTGCTTTAGTTGGGAAGAAGAAGTGGCGCAACAAACTCCCCAGCAGCAAAAATGTCTGTTCAGTTAGAAAAAATTGATTGTATACAATAGTAGGTATGCAAAGTAATTAAGTTTTCGAGACAGAACAGTAAATTAAATTATTTGCAACTACCGTCTGTCCGCGACTTCGTTCGCGTGGAAGTCTTAAGACACCACAATATACTGAACTACCAGCCACATTTTAATTAAACTTCCCTGAACACTACAATGAACCTGGCTCCATTAACGTTGAGTCCAATGCAAATGGTCCCGTGCAAACTTGCTTTAGCTTGGGACTTATTGGCTGGCTTATGAAGTTTCTGGCGACGTTTTTTGAATCTTCTTCTAACAGTTCGAGCGCAAACAGTCAGTCCATGAAAATTTCGAAGCTGCTCTTCAGGTGACGATTACGCAGGCTGGTGGTAAAGTTAAACCGGGTATGTCGTGCCCCGTATAGTGACCCGGTATCGTGGTACTCCTGGACGGCGCACGAAGCCGTCAGTCTCAAGGTATCGATGGTAAATTCTTTGAACGGCAGAACGACTTACGTGAAGTTCTGCGCTTACGTTTCGCTGAATATGTCCTGACTGAAGAGCTTGCGCGGCTACTTCAGGCCTTAAACATCAAAATAATGATAAGTTGGCGAACATTTTTTTATGCAGTTCTGAATTTGACATACTAGCTAGCAATTGGATATAACGATTGTTCCATATTTAAATTCACGAATTCGAAAAAGAGAAGAAAATCGGAGTTTGATCGCTGTTAAAGGAACAAAAAGCTTTGATTAGAGCATCTTTATGTCAATAGTTATTTCATATATTTCATTTCAATAAAATGCAATACTGCTCATCCCCCATAGCAAATAGCGTGATAATTTATACCCTACAGTTTGGCCGGACGTATAGGGAATATCTATGTAAAATTTGAACAAAATCTATCCGGTAGTTTTTGCGTGATGCTCGAACATACATTCAGACAAACAGACAAAAATTCTAAAAACTATATTTTTTGGCATCAGAATCGTTCCCAGATCTCGTGGCAATAACTTTTTATTCAAAAATATTCAGTGTACAGTTTTACTTCGCTACAATTTTATTATATATATTGATATGTCAGTTAGCACACGCCAATATACCAGCAAATACAATGAAAACTTTACTCAAGCAAAAAACTAAAAATGTTAACAAAACTTAATACCGAAGTAAAAGTTTACTGGCATAAAGGGCGGGCTCGCTTACATATGCAATCCTGGATTTTGTTCATAAAGCTGTAAAACAAATGATAAACTGGAAAAAAAGGACCATCAAAGTAAAATAAATAAACAGTTAATTACTAAAACCAATAACGAAACCATGGTCAGCAAGACGACCAGGCACCACAAGCAGCACCCCATCACGAGCATAACGCAAAGATCAGCCATTACCAGCCATCGCCATATTTGAGGGAAGCAGGCAACCCGACCCTCGACGCTACCGCAAGCAGTGACATCTAAGAGAGCATGACAAAATTGCTGCTGGTTGCTCAGGCAATAATAATATGATCAACTGTCGAGGTCGTTAGATAACAACTCACATATTAAAAAAAAAAAAAAAAAAAAACATTACAATGAGTAGATCATGTCTATAATAAATAAAAATAATTAAAATGAATGGACTTATACAGTCAAATAAATAAACAATTATATAAACTCATATAATCTATCAGTAGGTAAGCTTATTCTGGAGAATGAACATAAATATTGTCTTGAGTTAATCACAGCAACCAACAGTAAGCGTTACATACGAATATAAACCTTGTTCTTGTGGGTAAAAATAAGTTCAAATTCCTATAAGCGAATGGGATTTGGTGTTACATACTAACATGAACATTAAGTATAAACTTTATGTTTATATTCGTACTTTTGACGCTGAGTTAAGCATTGAAAATCCAAAAGCGCGCTTTATTCAGGCATGCCTACACTTAGGTGTCACTTGGTGTTGTTGAAAACGGGCATCAGCACCTACACTTTATAGATCTCATCTTAAGACAGGCTTTTCTAGTCAAGAAATTAAGTCGGTACTTTCCAACAGTGGCCCACGACAGCAACTCAAAATGGCCTCTGAAATGTCCGTAAAGGGGATAAACTTACAAATCCAGCTCTGGTTGTATGCGTAAGGCCGGCCACACAGTGCACGACATGCAGTGAGCCGTCTATACACGCAATGAGTAGTCGCGAGTCGCACGGAGACCGTCGTACTACTCGCACGGGCGTAGACAACGACACGTGAGTCGCACTGTCACGACCACTCGACAACTTTGTCGCACGGTCTTCGGGATTAACCTCAAATCGTAGCCAGTCTAGGTTGATGCCGTTCTGTAATTGAAATGAGAAGGTTATAGTACAAGTGACAATCTTAATTATATTTCTACATGTTTTATTGTAGTGAAAACGTTAAGACTGCGCCGAGCGCACAGTGGCGCCCTCATCGTTTGTTCGGTGATTTCTTTTATTTTAGAATGAAAATGCAGAAATTAACCACGTAACTTGTGCTCTACAACACTCTACGTTATTATTACTACACACAGTAGTTTTAAATTGTTGTTTTATTGTAATCATTAAAACGGAGCTTAGTGGCCACTATTCCGTTTTAATACACCGCGAGGCGGACTTTTATGACTCGTAGATGCGCGCGTCTGTGTGAGTGTGCCTTCGAGAACGTTTCTTCCTAGATTCGCTACTGTCCATTTATATACTGTGACTAGTTTAATTTAAGAATAAATAAATAAAGAAATTATAGTTACCATATGGCATGTAACTTGTTCAACAATATGAACAACAATGTCTCCCTTATTTGATAGTTCTGCTGACAATGTTTCATTCTCCAGTTGGTGGTATGCTGTTAGGTTGATGTGATGTCTATAACATACAAAAAAAATATATTAACTGCAATAATGAAAGAATATTATGATGATTTATATGATATTATTTTTTGGGTAAATACATATTCAGTGTCTGGTCTGTGGGTCTGGGTGTTCGAATACGATCAACTTTATCGACAATTTCACCATAATAAGGCAAACTGCATTTTTTTAAGTAATACCTTAGTGCATCTAAAAAGTAAAAAAAATCATTTAATAAGTAAAAAAAAATTTTTTTTTTCAAACTTTATACGTTTCAAGTTTTTTTTAACCTATTGACCGCTTGGTTTTATATCAATTGCCGTGCCCCCAGCGCCCGGCTCATAAATCTACAAATAAATATCTACGACAAATATGATCGTGCAATGATATAAAAAGCACAAAACGAACATAGGTTCTCAGTCGTATAAATACGACTGAGGCGGTACGGGCACGAAAAAATTTGTCGTATTAATCCGACCGGGGCGGTTTTACTGGCAGTTTTTGATAATCCTTTTAGTGGTCACTTATTGCCTATTTTTGTAGCTGGCGAACAAAACCACTTTAACACCTGTAGGATTTCTACATCGGTAGATATTGCAAAATAAATTAACCCCATAGTCAGTAAAAAAAAATGGTCACCATTTCAAAACAGTAGTGGCAAAATGCCTTATTATGGTGGATTTGTCGATAAAATTGATCATATTGCTTCGCCTTAACAGGTTGGACATCGGTAACCAGACACACTTTTTACAGATAACATGAGCAATACTTTTTTGATCTGTGTATATTCTACTTAAAATAGTTTTAAAACCAATTTCTCTTCAAATCATCCATCAGAAGTGTTACCCATTGATGCTATACAGGTGGAGGTTAGCATGGTCTTCAAGCACAGGGCTCCAGGGCGCCGGCTCCGCGACAGTGACGCTCCACACGAGTACTTGGGCTCCAATGCTGCCCTCATTAGTAGATATGTGCCGCTCTGTCCTGCGACTAGTTCCACCTAGTTCTATGTTCTGAAAAACCAATAATAATAAGAAAATTATTGGGTATTTTTAGCGCAGCCGTGAGGCACACTTGCTTGCTAATTTCTTGCAGTACACTTTACACTTTTTATTTGATTTTTATATATGTTTTTATCTGCTGTAAATTATATTAATAAAAATATCAATGTATTTTCTTTCTTTCTTTAACATCTGTTTGTTGCAGCAAATGAGACAAAATTTACAGGTAGTCAGAGTAATCATAAATGTATGCGTGTCTTGTAGATTTCCAGTAAAGCAAATTCTATTTTTTTTTGCTGTCAATGAAAAGTAATAATTACTCTGTACAAGCACCATTCCATTATTTTTATTTTGTTTTATTTAGTTACCTATACTGCCTTACTGCTGGGAAAAGGTTTTCCTTCACAATTCATGTTACTGCTTTGTCATTGTATTTCCGATAAAGAAACATATTTAAAAAAAAAATGAGTCAGCGTGGTACGCCTGGCAGATGTGAAACATCAAAACTATTTTATTTATGTTTATTAAAGACAATAAATATGGCTTTAAAAAAACCGTGTCAAGTTTACTATAGTCAGATACGCAAGGTGTATAGTATAGTACACGTGCGCGTACACACAAGGGAGTCGAGAGCGGTGGCGTAGAGGGTGCATCACGGCATGACGGCGTCATGCCGTTTGACGTCACGGCATACGGGTCGGTTTTACTGTCAAGGCGCGCCAATAGATGTTTCACATCAAAAATGCTGCTGCTCTTTTATTCATAACTAAATTTTCAACATGCATCATCATTGCCTAGGTTTTTCTCAACTATGTTGGAGTCAGCCTCCAGTCTAACCAGATGCAGCGGAATACCAGTATTTTGCATGGAGCAACTGCCTATCTGACCTCCACAACCCAGTATTGGGTAACACAATAGGTACCCATTGGTATGACTTTTAACATGCAAGTTATTAAAATTCATCACCTGTAAATGTGGATCTCTATCAGTAATGCGACATGGAAGACTGATATTGTTTTTTCCAAATGTCACTAGAGTTGCAGTCCGGTCATTGTGTGTTACTAATATGTGGGATTTGGATAATGCCACTGGAAAACAAATGATTATTAAGTTACTTTCTAAACAATAGATTATTTTTTATTGTTACACTAGCTGCTGCCCATTGGTTCGCCCATGTGGCTTTTTCTATACATAAAAGTAGCTAAATAGTAAGAAAAATAGTTAAGTTTCTCCTTATAACATCAGCTTTATGCCAGTTAAAGTCCCGTCAAAATCGGCCGTTTTCGTCCAACCGTTTCGGAGATAAGTGGGAACAAACAGACATAAGACAGTTTTAAAAAAAAAAAAAAATATTTTTATTTTTTATAGGTACCATAGCGTCGGTTTTCTGCAAGAACTCATTAACACATTGACTGCCACCGCAGTCACCGGTGACAGCTAACAATAGTTTTTATATTGTGTCTGTTGTCTGGCAGTCAAAGCCTTAATGGCAAAAAATCATAAAGTTTAAAACGCTATGAACTCACAGATGATATATCATCATCATCATGATCATTTCAGCCGAAAGACATCCACTGTTGGATATAGGCCTCCCCAATTGGGGGGGTTTGCCTTAATCGCCACGCTTGGCAGGCGGGTTGGCGATCGCAGTATGGTGTTAAAAAATGCATAGAGAACGCTGCTGCCCATTCTCTAGTAAGTCCCTTAGTCGCCTTTTATGACACCCACGGGAGGAAATGGGGTAGTGCTATTCTTTACGTGCGGTATCACACGGCACCCATATTTAGGGCAATAAATACAATTAAAACTAATTAATTGCTTATTTCAAAGTTTTGACTATGTCACTTAAGGAGTTCTTGCAGTAACGATATATACTTTCTATGCATTTAGTAAAAAGCTGTTATTGACATTATAAACAGACACTTTAATTTTATTTATTTATATAGATGTAAAGAGTACAGTCAAATATGTATCATACAATTGATATGCCAAATTATGAGACTGAAAAGCATTGTACAGACTTCCTTTTTTGATCTACAACTTACCATTAGTAATAGTCTGACCAGACAGTTTCCCCACAAAATACCTGTCAAAAAGAATCTGAGTCACATCCAGTGTATTTTGCCTAACAGTGAGGTAAGCGATCACTCCTGAGGAGAACACTATGGTGATCAGTGAGTCTGTGGTCCATTCACAGGTGATGATGCTTTTGTCTCGGAGCTTGGACTCCAGCTGGCGCACCTGGCGTGGGTGGGTGGCGCGCCATAGACCACCTCGTCGCTCACAATAACTTCTTTTGCCAGCGTCATAAACTGCCTCATCTACTCTTTTCTTTGTTTCATATCTGTAATGAAAAAGGTTACTTCTGACGAACTGTTATGGACTAGGATTTGTTGTTTAATTAAATTTTGATTAACTTAAAACTTCATTTTATTTGAAACTTTTAATTGGTCTAAATAAATAATAAATTACGGCGATGTTATGAAAGTGAAGTGCTAAAAGTTTCTATGCAGTACAAAGCCAATTTTCTTATGCTTCATCTTGTTACTCTAACAAGCTTAAAGTTTCACAAATGAAAGTTTTAAGTATATTTTTGTTTTCGACAACTTTGTAACTTACTTGAAACTTTTAAAGTCACTGTTTTTTAAGTGCAAGCTTTCATCACATGTCAAGAATTTGACGTCGTAGTTAATCATTTTATTTTCCTATTCATACTTTTGTAATAAAATTTGAAAATAAAGCAATCATTGTTATTTTTTTTTCAGCTAGAAATCTCAAACAATAGTAACAGTAATTAACAAAGTAAATAATTATGACAGTGACAGCCTAAGCCGCCCGACAGGTCAGAATAGACATTGACATTTATTTTATTAGATTGACATTCTGCCTAGTGTTGTCAGATCTGTAAAATAATGACACACAAACAAAATAGAACCGTTTTGGGTGGCCAAGTGGAAAGAGCCAAGTTCGAACCCATCATCACTACTGCTCTTAAAACGGTGAGAGAAAAGATAGTTAGGAATCCAGCATTTCGAAGTTATGTGAAATCCATTAGCCTGTACTAGGCCCGCGTAGTGGATTACGGCCCACTCGTAGGAAACATTATAGGCTGAGCTATGCTTAAGCTACGACAAAATGTACGTGGCCAGCACATCAAGCTACACGAAACTTAAAATTTCTCCAAACTATTTTTACTTTAAAATGTTCTATAGTTCAAAATCGAACGAAAAAATTTGATAGTTTGTGGTAACTCGATGTGCTGGCCACCGTACCATGCAGGCGAATTTGCCTCCGATTGTTGGACTCATTTTTTAAGAACAGACTAGTAGTTATTTATAGTTTGTTTATGCCACAATCGTGGGATAGATAAAAATAATAGATAATTATGTGGTGAATGAGATTTTCATTATTTAGTACACACGGCCACAAATCAAGCTATACATTTCCAGTATAAGCTGACCTCTCATTGTACGGAAATCCTATATAACAATGCGAGATCAGCTTATACTGGAAATGTATAGCTTGATTTGTAGCCGTGTTTACACCTATTTATCCATTTAGTGAAGAGTTATAATGAAATCTTAAATCTACGATTAGCTCATTTTGGGTCGAAGGCAGCATGTACGCATGGCTACAAATCAAGCTATAATTTCCAGTATAAGCAGACCTCTCATTGTATCGAAATCCTGTACAATGCGAGATCAGCTTATACTGGAAATATATAGCGTGATTTGTGTCCGTGTGTGCGAGTATTTTTCTAGGACGTACACACATCAAAAAAAGTTTGCGATCACTTTGAAAAATCGAAATCTTTTTTGTTATGTACGGTAGATTATAAATTATGATTCAGCTCGCCTGACTTAAACCCAATAGAGCACGCGTGGGATGCTCTTAAGCGAGCTGTTTGGAACCGTAAGCCACGTCCCCAGACAGTGCCAGAGCTCAGGGAAGCCTCTATTCAAGAATGGGACAGGTTACCCTAAGAAATGCTGGATTACTTGATTCTCAGCATGCCCAGGAGGATCATCGTTCTATCGTTCTATCAAATTTCTGTTACAATTACATTATGATTAATTACTTACTAACTAACTAATGTAGTACCTACTAATTATATAGCAATCGTTTAGAACTTATAAAAAAATTGCTTAAAATAAGTTTTTATTTTGTTTAAATGCTGATTAATAATTTCCTAGAGTTACCTACCTACTATCGAATGCAATTACCTACGCCCGAACACTTCGATAACGGCGGGTGAAGTATAGTAGATATTTCTTCTTCCTACTTTAGCGTACTTTAAATAATAAAAAAAACAAAATTAAAACTAATAAATTAAAAAAATCTTGTTTAACTTGTATGTTGGCGAATGGCTGGGATGCCACCTTTTTTTAAGAAGTATATATATTTTTATAATGACTTTTATATTTTTAGAAAAGAAGAAATATTTTGTTTTAAAGCAGTGTAGTTGTCAAATGTCAGTTTGCCTTTAGTTTGCCTTGTACATAGTTTTATCGCGTTATTATTATAAATAAATAGCAGATAATTTTAATTCTACACGATTGCTATTATAAGTTAGTAGGTACTAAATTAGGTTGATCTAGCAATCATTTTTTAAAGTTTTTTGTTTATTTTTTATTTTTTTTTGTATTTTGCCTGGGTTCCTTTATCGATACTGAACCTACCCCTAAGCTATGGCCCGCAATTTCTTTAACACTCTTGGACGGGGCAGTAACTAAGAGCAGGCACATTAATCGTTGTAGCTACAGGAAAATGGTTTTAGGAGACTGTAGACTGTCCTTATTTTTTTGAGAAATTTTGAACACATCACAGAATTCGAAAAAAAAAAAATGCTTTCAGCAAGAAAATGGGTAATTTTCACAAAAACTTTGATTCTAATCGATCCGCTGTCTTAGAAGAATAAAAAGATCGGACCAACTGAGGTTTGAGTACTTACTACCTACCTACTAGAAAAGTCAGAAATCGTAAAAAACTTATCCCACGCATTTCGTAGGAAATGAGACTCGCAACGAATTTTTTTATTATGGATATACTGGCACTGAAAACTAACAATAACAACTGGCTGAAAAACATCCTAAAACGAAATAAAACAATTTTACTTTGGATTTCTAACGAAAACGCGATACATTTTTATTTTCTTTGAGAACAAAATTTCGATAATTTGTTGCTTGTGATTTCGGTAATCCTGAAAAAAATGTCCTTCAATAGTTAAGAACGTTTAGACTGTTAAGGGAAAAGTTCCTACTTCTGGTGCAAAAACAGTACTGTTTATAATATTTTCTTTTCTTTTGCTTATATCTCGAAAATTGTGCATCTTATCGAGAAAATAATGAAAATCTCGACCCCGTTAAGGAAGCCCAAGAAAAAAAATCCCAAAACTCAGCACGTAGGTAATATTATTTTTATTTTCATCATGGTGTGGGGCAAACAAGTACAACGTTGCGAAGCCAAAAGCAAAAAAATAATAACATATATATATACCACGTGGAGTCGCGATTGTCAAATTCGATTTTAGTTGTGCCAAAGTTATTTTTAAATTTAGAGAATTTTGTTTGCAGAATAGCTCTGAGATTCTTATAGCCAAAAGTAAGGAATTTTAGTGATAATAGGTTGGGGAAAAAGTTTCTTCGCATTTTTTAAGAAAATTCAAAACACTTTTTAATATAGTTTATTTACATTTAACTATAGTATGTATGTAGGTACCATTTTGTTCGATAACTTTTTGCCATCTTGTAGGTAGGGACATGATCCCATTGCTATAGAAATGTTGGGACTTCTGATCAAAATACCGCGACAAGTGGTTTTGGCAGTCCTCTCGTGATGTTAACCTGACACTGCCTAAAGAATTCTGAAGAGACCGAAACAGGTGGAAATTTGAAGGTGCAAGGTCAGGACTATACGGCGGATGCATTAACACCTCCCAGCCAAACTCTCTTAATTTCTGCTGAGTGGGCTAAAGATGCGTGAGGTCTAGCGTTATCATGATGAAAAAACCACACCCCTTCTGTTGATTAATTCCGGCCGCTTTCTCTCAACTTCTTGCTTTAATCTCATCAGTTATTCGCAGTAGAGTTCAAAATCGATGGTCCTGCCTGGTGGTAACCGCTCATAATGAATAATGCCCTTCCAATCCCATCACACACACAGCATCACCTTGTTGCGAGTTAACCCGGGTTTCGCCACAGTCTGTGAAGCCTGACCGGCCTTTGACCACGACCTTTTTTGCACGTTCTTGTCATACGTGATCCACTTTTCATCACCAGTTATCAGCTTCTTCAAAAATGGTTCGGTTTCATTACGTCGTAATAAAGAATCACAAATGAGTACACGGTTCATTAGGTTTCTTTCAGTGAGCTCGTGAGGTACCCAAATATCGAGCTTTTTTGTGTACCCAGTTTTTTTCAAATGTGCCAAAACTGTTTTGTGGTCAATTCCCAGTTCTTCAGCCACGTCGTAACTACTGCACTCTTCTACTACTATCTTGCTCCACTTTTTCAAAAATGGCATCCATTTTATCCGTAATAGCGACCAGAGCGACATGCATCTTTGACATCAAAATTTCCGGATTGAGGCCCGAAACTGCGTTAAGCGGGCTTCCGCGACGGGCACCCGTTGCGTGTGTACACGCGTGGATACGCGGGGGGCTCTGTCGGCAATTAAATACGGCGTAGTGTAATTTTAACGGTGTGCATGTACAGTTGTGTCGATGGAGAACTTAGCAAAACGATGACTAGCATAAATAAAACGACAGCCAGTAAGCTGGCGCTACCAGGCCCAGCGCGTGCCTCCGCGACTTACGCCCGCGCTTGTCCCTGCGACGGAGCACTTTTGTATGGAACCGCGCGGGTGTCCGCATAACGCAGTTTCAGGCCTGAAAACGCTTAAACCAAATTTGTGCTACTGTCACAGACACTGCATTAGGTCCATAAACATCGCAATTTTTTTTCGCGGCTTGCGTTTCGTTTTTGCCTTTTTTGTAGTGAATCTAATGAAGAAATTCGATAAATTTTAAATTTATCGAATTTCTTCATCTTGACAGTACGAAAAACAAATGTAAATCACAAATTTTCCTAATTTGAATTTGGATTTATGTTCTTTAAAATTTAAACTTTCAATGATACCAAAACCAGCCAGATACAAATAGTATAGCCAAAGAGATTTTATTACAAGTTCATACATACTATAATGCGAAAAGACTTTTCCCCCAACCTAATAGTTTAGTTAGTTTAGTTCGGTGTACAAGAGAATCGGCACCATTATGTATGAATGGTCAAAAGAAATCTAATCTCTCCATGGGGGATGCTAAATATTTTTGAGCTCGCTTCGCTCGCTCTTGCATCTAAGGTTCTCTTCATTCTTAAACTTTTCTGCTATTTCGCCAAGGGACTCCTATTTCTGTATGAATGGTCAAAATTAAATCTGACCTATCCGAGGTGCAAACATTTTCGAGCTCGCATCGCTTGCTCTTGCATCCACGGTTCGCTTAGAGAAATCACTGTAGGTTTAAGTAATCACAGCCGGCTCCAGTTACGTGAAAATGAAATAATTATGTAGGTTTTATAAAGTAGGTATTTCATAGTAGGTATATAGGTACTGTCATTAGTGGAAGGTATTGTTTGAAGAAAATTATTTGGTTCAAGTAACTTGTGTCTAAGGAACACGAGAAAAAAAGTCACAAAACATTGATTTGAACAATCATTTCTTTTCACAAGAAAAACTATTTCGTAAAAGTACCTACCTACCTACTAGTTTATTTCCTAAACTTTAGAACCTAAAAACAAACCAAGATTTACCAAGGGATACCTTAGTAGAATTTGCTATAGTTCCCGTATCGGCTTAATCCATCGCATTGTTTGTTTTTTGCAGAGGTAGGTATACCTACTTCGTGGAAAATTTGGGTGAGAACGGCTGAAATATTACCATTTTATGCAAGTATTACGAGGTTATAAAATTATATACTTAATTTCGTACTTGCTGTCGTAGTGTCATTGAAGGTCGAAAGCGCTCAATGGGAGACGTTTTTCGTATATTTTTCATAAGTTACGGTCGATTGAGTATGCATGACACATCTTTTCCCCCTTACAATTCCTGCAGAATGAATTACGATATTCAAATAAATGGTTTGACCTACTTATTTGCTGCCTTATTATTCAAGTTCTTTTTCTGTCAACATCCCTTTTGAATTTCTTTGAGGATAACGTTTTTACGATTTATGTAGGTGCCTAAATAATATTATTTAAGTTGGTAGGTATAGGTAAGGTAGGTACCTACTCACTACTTATTTATTTAATACTTTAAGCACACAAAATGTACAGAGGCGGACTTCTTGCTATAAGCATTTTCTACCAGTCAACTCGTACCAACATACTTACCATACTTTTATGTTTCGTTAACTATTTTTTACCCAAAGTCTCTAATTCAGATAATTTATGTAAACAAAGTAATGTCAAGAAATGTCACTGTCAAAATGACAGGACAGTGGTGCAAAACATTTTATCATATTCTTTTTTTGTAAATAGTCATCGCTAAAATTAAAGTGAATTAATTATAAGAACTATGCAAACAAAATACCGTTGCCAAACAATGTATTGTGTAGTATGTCGGAGACACGGCATATGATCGTCATAATCAGCCCTTTTAAGTCCAATGTTAGACGTAGGCCTCCCAAAATCGATTTCCACTCGAAACAGTTTACTGCCGTTTTCATCCAAAATGTAGCTAGATATGCTACTTACAATATGAATCTATGAATGAGAGTTGTAATATTAGTGGTGTTGAAGATGTAAAACATTTGAAAATGTTTAGATCTCCTGCATTGTTACCAGTATCATAAAATATTTTATACCAGAAAATCTCCTTTTTTAATAACTTTGTTTAAAACCGGACATTTATAAAAATAATTACGGTATGATTATTTCTTAATTATTATTTCATAAAATCAGTACTTAAAAGAAAATGTAACCTCTTTTTTCGCCATTTTATGTGAATTACCATTACGAAGCTATTTTTTTGTTATGTTATCCCCTTTGTTTACATAAATTATCTGAATTTGAGACTTTGGGAGTTGTGTCAATTAAGTAGTGGGTGGGTAATATATCTACCTATATCGTAGAAACGGTTTTCCCTTGGTTACATCATGATTATGTAGTACCGTTTACAATCTTGGTGTCCCAAAAAGTTTTCTTTATAATTATTTTGTTGAAGTAACATTAACTAAGATTAATCTTGATAGAAACATTTTTAATGGAAACATTATTGTGTTACCTAGTTGGTTTGTTGATGGATGAGTGGGTGGGACCCTGATTTTGTCTTAGACTTTAGAAACAAGGAGATATTATTTTATATTTTCATTTAAAGTTTCTTAAAACAAACTTCGCTACGTATTTAGTGAACATTTATGAAATGGGTAGCTAGGAAGCCAAGTGATCCAACTAACATTAGAATAGAATAGAATAGAATACTCTTTATTATGTACACCATAAAAATTACAGATATAAATGTAGAACTGTTACATAGGGTGTCACAATGGGCGGTCTTATCGCTAAAAGCGATCTTTTACAGACAACCTTTGGATGGATCAAAAAGTAGAAGGAGAGACAATACTGCAGGTATTTAGTGGTGTACCACTTACATATATACAATAAATACATATACACAAAGCATATAGATACTTATCCATATAAATAAATATATATATATATATATATATATATATACACACACAATAATAAACATGATACAAGAGCAAGGAACTTTAAGTAATGATGATGTTTAAGGAGAGAGGAAGTGATTTTTAACCAAAATTTTAAAAGTGGACAAAGATTGAGCATGCCTTATCGAGACGGGCAAGGCATTCCATAACCGTACTGCTTGAACTGTAAAAGACTTGTCATGAAAACTTCATAGAATAACCTCTTTATTTTAATTCGTTTCGTAAGTATTCTAAGAACAAGGCAAGGATACCTACAGCCAAAGTACACAATAAAACTTCATGAAATAAACTTAGGTATATTTTTTATTTCGTCCATTTATTATTTTTTTATATTAGTTAATCAATATATTTAAACTACAACTAAGTTATCATAGATATAAAAACAAAATGTTTTTATAACTGAGCGGTATGTAACGACCTAAGTCAGGTGTTATGTCACAAACCTACAAAAAAAATAAATTTAAAAAAGAAAAAAAAAAATAATAATTGGCGGGAACCATAATAATTTTTCAATTTTAATTAAATTTACAATATTTACATGTTGCTGTTTCATTTACTCGCAAACGATGTGAAAAGTAGACTGTACAACTCGTCCATAAACCCATTTTAGTGCGTTTTACGCACTCGATGTACAATCTACTATTGATGCACTAGGTACTGATCCAAGTGACAAAAATTTAATTTTATTTGTTTAGACATCCGTGCCTGTAAAATCGTTGTGGCAGGAAGATAGATATAATTTCATGATGGGTATTTTGAATATGTTTAAAGTTTACCTTTTTTATAATGAGGCTATTTAACATACGCTACGACTCATAATAAAAGCCGAAAAAAACGAAAAATTTCAGAAATAACGCTAAGCGAAAACAAAGTAATTGCGCGGGCGGGCGATACGATGCGACGTGGGTAGATGGACCGTGGGCCGAAAGGAGATTGTTCTGCATCCATACATCGTTCGCCCCAGAACCAATAGCAAAGGAAAATTACTTTGTGTGTTCTAAATTACAAGTACATAAATGCCAATGAAGACAAAGTTTAATGACGGACAACTTGTAGAAAGGATTTATTTCAAAAGAAAACAGATTTTGAGATTATATTTACTAATATTTAGTATGAAACAATCCTTTCAATACTTCGAAATACATGCTGATAAATGCATGTCACTGTTATTTCTATTGCCTGTATGTGGTTAGTTAAGCTAAGAGAATCAGAAAAACATTAAAGTACTTACCTAAGTACCTATTAGGTATTTGGTAAATCTTCTAGTTTTTTATTAAAATAGGTAGGTAGGTAAATAAGTACTTATTTATTTAACTTCAATGTAAACGACTTTATCCAAATGTTTTTTATTTTTTTTTATTTATACTTAGGTAGGTAGTCATATTACCTCATCCTATTGAAAGATTGGACATCACTAATTGTCATGTCTAATCTAATTGTCAAAGATGGCGCCATATTTTATGTGATGTCGATAGTCGCTCTTTTAATTGTTCATTATGGAACGCAGAATGTCCGTTTCATACAGGTATTCGCAATTAGTGTAATAAAATATATTTATAATTATTATGTAGGTCAGATGTTTGTTGGTCCTGGGTCCATTTCCAACGATGTCCGTTCATGCGGAAAAAGTAGCGGGCACAAGCTAGTAATAATAATAAAAGGTAAAATAACTTATAGTAAAAGTTAAGATGATTATACGTTACGATTGTTCAACAAAAATACACTATAGTGTAATAGGGATAATATAAAAATTATTACTGTGAGTTTGTGTTTGTAGCTCTGACTTACTATGACCTAAACCTACAGATGTACTATGATCAAGAATAGGACCTATATATATAATAGCTAAGCAATTTTTTGCACTTTTAATGTTGTTTGACAATCAATTAAAGTGGTTGTAACTTTATTTTGTTTTGTTCAACTCATCCATTCTAATATTATAAATGTGAAAGTAACTCTGTCTGTCTGTCTGTCTGTATGTTACGATTTCACGCCTAAACCGCTGAACCGATCGTCATGAAATTTGGCAGAGATACAGCCTGGGATATGGAGAAGGACATAGGCTACTTTTTTACGCGATAACCGACATCTACGCGGGCGGAGCCGCGGGCAAAAGCTAGTAGTTTATATTTCGGTAGGGTTTTTAATAATAATGTTCATTACATACACACATATTATAATTAATTTGAGAACGTAATTTCATATAATTTGGGAAGGAATTCAGTTAATAAATGATTAAAAACGTGACTTGGATCACTTGTTTTTTTATTTTTATTTCATGGTATAAAAATTATAAATGATCCATGAGCAAAAATAGTCTGAGAAATTCATTTAACCTAGTGTACCAAATTGAATGAAAAAAAAAAAAAAAAATTTGGTTTTTACTGATCCTATAAAGTGAAAACGGCAAAAATACATTAAAATATGGACGTAGGTAATAAGCAAAAACGCGTTTAGCTTAATATCTCGAAACTTGTAATATTTCGTTTGGATCACTTCTCTTCTAAGGTATCCAATTAATAGGTAGGTAATCACATCATCATAGTACATAAAACAAAGTCGGGTTATTTACACCATTTATAACTCAAGAACGGCTTTACCGACTTTTATGATCTTTGTTTTGTTGGATTTGTCTTCCCCCTGAATAGCAGAATTATTATAAAAATATGGAACAAAAAAAAAAAAAACGATATTTTCTCATACATTTTTAATTGAACGGCTTTTATGATGATACTCGTATCTCGAGAACAGGTTGGGAAACGGGGGAACAAGAAACACGCGGACAGAAGCTAGTTTTTCATAAAGTATGCCCTTTATGAAAAACTAGCTTCTGCTTCATTACTTACTAGATTTACCCGGCCCGGCTTCGCACGGGTAGCACTACCCTCTACCCTTTTTACCCTACCTACTTACCTACCTACCCTACTCTTCCTACTTAGTTTATCTACCCTACCCTTCCTATCTACCAACCTACCTTACCCTACCTACCTACCTACTATACACCACCCTACCTACCTACTCTACCCTACCCTAACCTATCTACTCTACCCTACCCTACCCTACCCTACCTACCTACCCTACCCTACCCTACCTATACCTACCTACCTACCAACCCTACCTAAAACCGTCCCTGGCGCATTAAACACTGACATTATGACGTGCCTATGGTCTGTTTGAATTTAACAACTCTTTGCTGAACAACTGAACTTGTAAAAAATATATATAAAAAATATATTTTCCGTAGTTTACACAAAATAAATTTCTGAACGTACTGTTACACCCTTCATCTGCACCCTTTCTGGCTCTCTCAGCAGTCTACGCTGCATTCTTGCTGCTGACGCAGCATCCTCTCGCTCCTCTCTCCCCCTCCTCACAGTCCAACACGCCAGTCGTCTCCCAACCTTCCTTCCGTGCACATCGTATATCTCGTACTCGTGTCTTAGCATATTTAAATTTAATACAAAGTCTATTTTAGCATAAAGTGGTTTCTTTTTTAAAAACCCATATAGGAACCCAGTTATAACATTGGTGGCAGCGGTGGGATTGAAAAATCCTTGGAATCCTCCTAAATAGTGCTAAGTGTCAAAAGTGATAAGTGCCAAAAGGAATAAGTGCCAAAAGTGATAGTGCTTAAGTGCCTCAAAATCTCCAGAGACGACTCACCTCACCGGTAAACCCGGTACTGACCAAGTTCAAGGTCAACCCAGTTCCAGTTCCAGTTCCAGTGAAAACATGAAGAAAATGTGCATAATAATACTGTGAGTTAAGAACACATTTTCCCATAATAATAAAGTGCTCCAAGTTCAACTCATAACTAACTTACCCGTTGTAAGTTATCTCGAACATTTCAAACATTGTATCGACGTATGTTATGTCTCGTCGCCCGTCGCAGTTCCAGCCTCAATTCAGAGAATAAGCGATAAGACTTTTTATCTTAATACATACATTGTTGACCAGTCTAATCTCTAATTTAATTCCAGACTTGTTAAGGCTAAGCCTATTCTTTTAACTAACCATGTCTAAAGACTCTAAGAGCTTGAAAGAGGAGCCTAAGGAAGGAATACCCTTAAATGTAATCCTTAAATTTATTAAGCCCTTCGATGGCAGCAGAGAAAAATTAAATGCGTTTATAAATAATTGCGATAATGCAATTTCCTTAGCTTCCCCTTATCAAGTCGACATCGTCTTCAAGTATGTCATCAGCCAGTTGGATGGTAAAGCCGAAGTTGCATGCTCTATTAAAGAATTTGATTCGTGGCCATCCCTTAAAGATTTCCTTCAAAAACAATTTGGAGAGCGTAAACATTACGCTCATCTTCTTGCAGAGCTCCAAGATTGTAGGCAGGGTGCCCAGGAGAATGTTAACCAATTTTCACTTAAGATAGAAACCTGTCTGTCTCAATTACTTACAGAAATCTCCATATCTAGCCACAGAAAGAGTGAAATTCCCGGAAGAGTAGCTGCAATGGAGGACCTCGCTCTCCATACATTCACGATGGGCCTTATCCCTCGCATAGCTAACATTGTTAGGTGCAGGGACCCGAAAAATCTTAATGACGCAATAAATTACGCGATTTCCGAAGAAAAACTGCAACAATACTCCTACAAACAAAATCTTGCCGCGAAATCATTTCGTAATAATGATCCAAATAATAAGCCAAATAAACCCAGTAACTCTAATAATAATATATCTCAAAGACCTACCTCTCATCAACCCTCCTCAAATGATCCATTCTGCAGATATTGCAAGAAATCAGGACATATTCTAGAAAAATGCCAACTCCGCGAATATAATAACAAAAGGTTTAATAATCAAAATAAACCTTCCACTTCAAACGCGCAGCCGAGCACATCTTCCTTCAAACCCCATATCAACGTCTTAACCGAAGTAGAAGGTTATGATACTGTTGACAACAATTTAAACTAAATAATGTCCCGGATAGGCGTCACACGGGACATATAAATTCCATAATAAACGACGCCAAAACTCAAACAATGACCCATGGACAGGGTAACCAGCCCCAAACTCGAGGTCATCTCTCCTTAAAAACTCAAGTAATGACCCATGGACAGGGTAACCAGCCCCAAACTCGAGGTCATCTCACTGGAGTCAAGCAACAGGGTAACCAGCCCCAAATCGTAGACTCCAAATCCTTAAAAACTCAAATAATGACCCATGGACAGGGTAACCAGCCCCAAACTCGAGGTCATCTCACTGGAGTCAAGCAACAGGGTAACCAGCCCCAAATCGTAGACATCATCCAGAATCCTGAAAATAAAGAAATATATGAATTTACATCTAATATACCAAATAAATACTTACCCTTTATAAAAGTAAAATCTCCCGTGACCTCTAATGATCTGACCCTCCTTGTCGATACTGGCGCATCTATAAGTATAATAAAAAAATCTGCTATCGACGATATGCCTGTAATTAACGAATCAATTACATTCAAAATCAAAGGTATTGATTCAAACACTGATAATCCTCTACACACATTAGGACAAATCCCTATAACCATCTATACACATGATAAATCTCACAGTGATTGTAAATACCTAACACATATATTTAATCTAGTCAATGAACTAAACATACCCTATGATGGTATTGTTGGCAATGACTTATTCAATTCCATGAGTGGTCAAATTAACTATGATGAAAGTATGTTACATTTAAAAAATATTAAACTTAAAATGCATTTCAATGAACCCGTTTATACTATTGCACCACGCAGCGAAACCATAATCGAATGTACTGTAGCAAATCCAGAAATCAGAGAAGGTTTAATAATCGACCAACACATATCTAAAAGTCTATTAATAGCAAACTGTATGGTTCAAGTAAAAAATAATAACCGTGTAAATATTTCCATTGTTAATACCTCAGAAGAACCTGTAACCATTAAATCTGATCTTAAATTACATTTAAATCCTTTTGAACTACAAGCTTCAGTCTTTATCGGTACCATAGCTGAACCCCACGTTCATGAACGCACAGAAGAAGTTTTAAAGCAGCTTCGCGTGTCCCACCTTAATTCAGAAGAAACTGAGGCATTATACTCTGTCTGCTCTCAGTTTTCAGATATTTTCCATCTCCACGATGATCAGCTAACTTGCACTGACGCAATAGAACATAAAATTAAAACCACTTGTGATAACCCAATTCATGTTAAAACATACAGATTTCCCGAATGCCATAAGAAAGAGGTTGATTCCCAAGTGGAGAAAATGTTAAAACAAGGTATAATAAAACCTTCTATGTCCCCATGGTCCTCACCAATTTGGGTAGTACCCAAGAAGCTTGATGCTTCCGGTCAAAGAAAATGGCGCGTTGTAATTGATTACCGCAAACTTAACGACGTGACTATCGGCGATTCCTATCCGATCCCAAACATAGCCGAAATCCTAGACCAATTAGGCAAGTGCAAATATTTCAGCACATTAGACCTAGCCTCTGGCTTCCATCAGATTAATATGTCCCCTGATGATTCTCCCAAAACAGCATTTTCAGTCCCAACAGGGCATTATGAATTCACACGTATGCCATTTGGACTAAAGAATGCACCATCTACCTTTCAGAGATTGATGAACTCCGCGTTATCTGGTCTCCAAGGCATCCAATGCTTCGTGTATCTTGATGATATCGTCATTTACTCATTTGATATCCCTTCTCACATGAATGACCTAACTAACGTATTTTCTAGACTCCGTCAATTCAAATTAAAATTACAACCCGATAAGTGCGAATTTTTACGAAAGGAAGTTTCATATCTAGGCCATGTCATTACCGACAAAGGCGTAAAACCAAACCCTGAAAAACTAAGAGCAGTTTATGAATTCCCTATACCAAAAACCCCCAAAGACGTCAAATCATTTCTTGGTTTCATCTCTTACTATCGCAGGTTCATCTCAGATTTTTCAAGCATTGCAAAACCTTTAACAAATCTGCTGAAAAAGAACGTAGAGTTCGTATGGTCAAACGAACATCAGTTATCCTTTGAGACCCTAAGAAACAAATTAACTACAGCTCCGTTATTATCATACCCCGACTTCTCTAAGCCGTTCCTTCTCAGCTGTGATGCATCCAATTATGCGATCAGCGCTATTCTTTCCCAAGGCAAAATAGGCGAGGATAAGCCTATCGCCTATGCTTCTCGCACACTCAACAAAAATGAGTGCAATTATAGTACAACTGAAAAGGAATTGCTTGCAATTCTTTTCGGCTGTAAAACCTTCCGTCCATACCTCTATGGCAGAAAATTCACAATCATTACCGACCATCGTCCCTTACGTTGGCTGTTCAATCATTCTGACCCCAGTAGTAAACTCCAGAGATGGAGGTTAAAATTGGAGGAATATGAGTATGAAATAATATATAGAAAAGGGAAACTAAATAATGCTGCTGATGCATTATCCCGCTATCCTATAACCAAATCTGTCAATCCTATAAATCCTATACCCAGTATTTCTAATCAGAATTTAAACTCACCTGATCATGATGAAACATCGAATCCAGATGTTCTCCCAGCTGCTCCTCTTGACGATTTAATCCAACCTGAAGATCTAATAGATCCCCTTATCCAACCTTCAAGCTTACCAGAGCTAGGTAACCTTGACGACCTTGATAATATAATAAATAATCATCCAAACCTCACACCTCCTGACGTGACGAGCCCTAGTAGCTCCAGTACCCCAGATGGCAATTACTCAGAATTCCTTAAAACCACTTCTAAAGATTTTAACCCTAACGTAACCATAATAGAACATAACGAAAGCCTGTCTAAAACTGATAAAAAATATGTTATCATACCTACATCTATAGATATGGACGAATCCATCCCATATACTCAAGAGGTCTTATCTAATATTCCTAATTTGAACGAGTTTTCCTTACTTGAAAGAACATTACATTCTTTCCTTAAATATGAATTTGAAAATAAAATTTATTATTTCATTTTTACCAAGGTCAATCACTTTGATACCTGTACTCATGAAGATATCTACAAATGTCTTAAATCCGTGAGAAACGAGTTAGTTGTCAGTCTCGCAGGTCAAAATAACCCCGAAATAGCTATAACTGATTTCAATAATCCTTTCGATACTCATCAGTATATCAAACTATACAATATAATTCTATATTTATTTCACAACTCAGAAATGACTATACACATTTATAAAAATACTATTATCTACCCATCGTTAAGTGAAGTTCCTAAAATCATGAAAGAAAATCATGATCTCCCTATAGCCGGTCACTTAGGTTCTGGCAGAATGCTGAAACGTATCCAGGAAAAATATTACTGGAAAAACATGCGAACAGATGTCGAAAATTACGTAAAGAAATGCCCACAATGCCAAATTAACAAAGCCCTTAGAAGAACCAATCGTGCCCCTATGCAAATCACATCTCTTTCTACACGCCCTTTTGAACGCGTAGCTTTCGATATCGTAGGACCACTACCAGAAGCTGGTAACGATAGATATAAGTACATCTTGACTCTGCAAGATGACCTTACCAAATTCTCAACTGCTTATCCAATCATCAACACTACTGCTGAGGAAACATGCGAATGTTTGGTCCATTTTATTACGTTATTTGGAATACCTAAAACAATCCTGACAGACCAAGGTACCAACTTCACGGCCGAGCTATTTAAACAAACATGTAATCTATTAAAGATCAAACAGTTATGGTCCACCCCGTATCACCCTCAGACTCAGGGCGCTCTCGAGAGAAGTCATTCTACCCTTAAAGAATACTTGAAATCCTATGTAAACGAGCAACAAAATAACTGGCACCGCTTTGTATACACAGCTATGCTTGCGTATAATACAGCCATTCATTCAACCACTCATTTTTCTCCCTATGAACTTGTATTTGGGAATAAACCATATATACCGAATTCTATTTACGAAGAAACAACAGGCGCTACTTACCCTGAATATGTCCGCATACTCCAAAACAGACTTAAGTACTGTCGAACAAAGGCAATAGAATATATACAGAAATCAAAGATAAACTCCAAAACTTATTACGACACTCACACAAGGCCAATTAAATATAAAGTCGGCGATCTAGTTTATCTTAAAAATCATTTACGCCTTAGAAAAGCTCTTTCACCTATATGGAAAGGTCCGTTTAAAATCGTGAAAATTCATGGAAATAACACTGCGTCACTCTTAATAAATAGACGTCACGTCAAACATCATTTTGACGAAATTAAATTAGCTACTAATAACGAAACTTAGATAGTATTTTAATTTATAATTTAGTTAATTTTAATTACCTTTCCTTCCAGAATTGGTTACATTTATCCTACCCTGGCGTCAAACGGTCAAGAATATATCCAGCCAGCATCAGACGACGCAGGCATATATTTTGACCCCATTGGCTCTCTAAAAATAACTGATGATACTCTAAATATTATCATTCCCATAGATATCTCTTTCATTCAACCACATTTGGATAATATAAGGGATGTCCTGAGAACTTCTAAATTCTTATGTAATCAAAGTAATGCATACTATGAAGGCGAATGTCACTATTTGTTCCAACCATTGTCATCCCGCTATTCTGATATAATAAGAGACTTTGATTCTATTTCCCATCTTATACCCAAATCTCATAAAAGATCAGCTTGGTTTGGTGGAATCGGCTCAGTAATTAAACAACTGTTCGGTAATATGGACCAAAATGATGCCGAAAAATATAGTAATGCCATTCAAACTTTAGAAAATGATCAAACCAAATTGGCAACCCTCATGAAAGAAAACATGATGGTTACAACATCCACATTGTTGTCTCTAAAAGAAGTAATTGATAAAATTAATACAAATGAAGTTAGTCTAAGTTATGCTATTGATACCTTGAATCAGGAAATGGCGAATTTAACACTAGTTTCCGATAAACTATTAATGAGATCTAAAATATCGGGATTGTCGAATATTTTAGAAAGTAGTTTATTAACGTTATCATTTAAGTTAGAAGATATTAATAACGCTATTATGTTTAGTAAGTCTAATGTACTGTATCCATCTATTATTACCCCTAAACAACTGTTTTCGGATCTTGTGGATAATTATAGATTCCTCCCTAGTTCTAAGCAATTACCTGTACCCTTAACTTTAGATAATATCCATATTTTAGAAAACATATCTGATGTATCTAGCTATTATGCAAATAACAAAATAATATTTGTAATACAAATGCCTTTAGTGAATACAAAAGAATTCGACTTGTATCATACTGTACCTTATCCTATTGCCCTTAAAACTATAAACAATACGTTGTATTCTACAATGATACCATCCACTAAATATTTGGGCATAACTAAAGATAAATCATCTTATTGTAAATTAAATTCATTTGATACCTGTAAAGTTATAAATACACAATATTATATTTGTGAAATTACCAACACATATTCCACGTCAGCCGTACCAATATGTGAAACTGAGGTTATTTCAAAAGCTCTGACTTCCGTTCCAACGCTTTGCAGAACTGAATTCGTTAATGGCAATTTCGAAACCTTTCATAAATTACATAATAACCAATGGATATACATGATTAGTCAAAATTCTAAAATGACAATAGAATGTAATAATCAAGATTTATTTGAATCTTCTATTTCCGGTACTGGTTTACTAACTATACCAGACAATTGTATTGCCTATTGCAACGACAATAAGTTAATACCTAAACATAATATTGAAATAAGAATAAAACCAATAGTACTGCATTTCGAACTAATTAACGATACTTGTTGTAGTTCTACTACATATTTAAAAGATAATATTAAAGTTCCTTACGTTAACTTAAAAAACATTAATAATTTGGACTCTCTTTTCTCAAATTATAATAAAGTAACTAATCAAATTAAAACAAACCTTAATGGAGTAATTGAAAAACCTCATATTGTCCTTTACGGTAACTATTATTCCTACACTACTGTTATTATAAGCCTAATTATAATCTTAGTTATTTTCTATAAATTGTATTATTATTGTAAGTTAGTTAAGACTTCTAGATGTAAACCTATACCAGATACTCCCATAGAAATGGCATCCATAGATGTCGAAGATATTCCTGCTCCTCGTCTCCGAGTAACCTAAAAACCTGGAAATACTTACCTTTCCTTCCGGCGTCAACTTACCTTTCACCCGTAAGTTTCCTCCTAATCGGGGGGCTGTTACACCCTTCATCTGCACCCTTTCTGGCTCTCTCAGCAGTCTACGCTGCATTCTTGCTGCTGACGCAGCATCCTCTCGCTCCTCTCTCCCCCTCCTCACAGTCCAACACGCCAGTCGTCTCCCAACCTTCCTTCCGTGCACATCGTATATCTCGTACTCGTGTCTTAGCATATTTAAATTTAATACAAAGTCTATTTTAGCATAAAGTGGTTTCTTTTTTAAAAACCCATATAGGAACCCAGTTATAACAGTACGCATAAATATTCGACAACCAATATATTATGTCAATTCTTTTTCATTACTGACATTATTCTACATTTTTAAAATCTAAAATACACTATTATCCGAATATTGTGTATATCTTGTCGATTCGAAACCTATAATTAAATACGTTCTTTAATTTGAGGGGAGAGTTTACTGTATCCACGGGATGAACATTAAATGTTTGACAGTTACGAAACCAGTGAACATTTTGTAATGGGAAAATGTTTTTTCTTTTATTTTCTTTTTTCGTCAATTTTCCAATGTTTTTAATACTTATTATCCTATTCCGGATGAAGACAAATTAAAAAACACAAAAATCATAAAAATTGGTCCAGCCGTTCTTGAAATATAAATAGTGTAACTAACACGACTTTGTTTTATATACTTAGACGAGATAGATATTTTTTAATTCTTTTTCTTTTCTGTGTACTTCGTAATCGTAATGTTTAGAATAATAATTATGTTATACTTACTGTCAGCTGTGAAGCTAAATAAATCAAAGTGGGTAGTTATATTCTATATTTCTATCTGTTTAAATTAAATTATGAATACGGCCCACAAGATTGTTATAAGCTTTAGAACCCGAGCCTACCATAAAATAAACGCCTCAAGATTTCCCTGTTCATTTTAGGGAAAAACATTTGTTCAAACATTTGTAATCGTTAACGAAGTCGTGTGTCTACAATACAACCAACATTGGCACATTTTTGGCTACAAAAGCTGGTGTCTACTTGGTTTTGGCAAGTGAGGGGTAGTATTTCATAAGTCTCATGATTGTTATGGTTTAGGGGAAAACAGCTTGTTAGCACGGCCGCGTATGATGTGGTTAGGACCAGAAATTTATGGTACGATGAAAGATAATAGGCATCATACTTCGTGCACGGTAGTACGCGCTAGACAGTGAACATAAATGTTACGTTCACAGAGGCTATACTAATTACTATAGCATTAGACAAATAACGGCTAAACAACGACAGTTATTGTGTAATATTGTTGAAATTACTGCACTTTAGAGTTATTTTTTTAATGTAAATGGTAAATAGATTACAGTGCTTTGTATTTATCGTGAAATAACGGAGTTTATTAAGCGTTTACATCGAAATAACGAAAGGGTGAGAACAGTTATTTGTCTAATGTTATAATAAATGGAGTATAGGTAGATACATGTCTAAAAATAATGTCGTTTGGATAGGAAATGAAACAACCGTAAATTATCGCGTGCAGTCATAAAACGATATTACTGAATTATTGCGGCTAAGTAGGTACTAGTGAACCAACATTACAATGGCCGGTCCAATTCACCTTTTATGATAATGGGTAATAAACTTGAGTATTTTTAGAAATAAGCCTCGATGAACACAAGTTTTAGTTAATTGGAATTAGCAATGCCTACGTTGGTATGACTGTATGTAATTGTAGCCGGAAGTGTTACAATCGCAGGGAACCTACCAGGGCCTCAAGTCTGCTATTACAATAGTGTCAGAATGGTCTCTTCTCACAATGGCGAGACCATTCTGACACTATTGTAATAGCAGACTTGAGGCCCTGGAGACTACGGATCAGCGGAAGCAGTGACGTCACCGCCAATCTAATAGTTGTTAATGTTTGGTTAATTATTAATTAGTTATTGATTTTATTACTCCTTATATTTATTTTGTTTAATGTTCAAATGATGTCGATGTATCGAGTTGTTTTTTTTATTAAGTTAGAAACATTGATTTGTACGCTTATAAAATACACTGTAAGCGTCTTTCGCGCCCCCGTTCGCTGTTAAACGCCGAATAAACCACATACAAGTATTTTGAGCCTCCGTGTTATTTCTACTCTGCACCTACGCCCAGCCTCAGCAGACCCACATATAGAAGACACTACTGAAACACCCTCACACATCCCCTTTGAGAAGGCTTACCCATGTAATGTGTGGCGAAGTATTTGTCTATATTTTTCAAGTTTTTATTAAGTTAGGATCTTAATATATAAAAATAAAAAAATGTAGGTACTACCTATTGATCAGTATTTTTCCTTATTCGTTTTCATATATATTAATAAAATGCTTATCCTACTGTAGGATACGGGATTCCTACAGGCAAAAAAAGAAAAGTAGTCTCGCGTTAGCGTTCTTATGTAACGTTAAAGTAAAATGTCTTAGAAGACAAGTTCTATTCAGAACAGGAAAAGCCTCTTGGATAATGTAATTTACATGAAGCTTTCAGCGTCACCCATAACAGTCACAGTTGTCATCTATATGTGTTAGGTGTACGTAGAAGGGCGTGTACACAATGGCCCACGCTTTATTTTTGGTCTAGTGATGCTTACCTAATACGTTGTTAGACCTTCACCCAAATAGATATATTTACCTGATCGATTTTTTTTTGTATGTTTGGGAAAATTGATGCGCTGATGATGGTGATGAGATTTTGTCATTATTTAATTGATTTTTTTGTAGTTACGTGACAATGTGATCTACAAACAATAGATTAGGTTATACTTTTCATTCCTGATCATAACGCCTAATTTAAAAGGCCCACTTTCAAAAATATCTTCGATAAAATGAAATAATGGTTGGCATCTGGTACTAACGCCGTTCAAATTAAGCGGCGCTCGAATTATAATAATTCCGGCTGAAACCTTGAAACAGGTATTATTCCTTAGAAAATTTAATTACTTACCAAGCAGAGGGCACCTTAAAGCCGATTAAACGGGAAAGTTTGCTCTGCTAATTCGTTTTTAAGGCTTATGACATCAATTTTGTTTGATTACGTATATTATTGCAGAATGAGTACAGAAATAATTTCCGGTTCGGGACTTCCGGGAGGAGTGAATACCTGTATATAAAAGCTTAACGATTTTTTAAAGGCAATCCATACTTTAAGTAAAATGCCGATAGCAATCTTTTGGAGCTTTAATTGTTTTAATTTTCAATCATAAATTAATACGACGTAATCTACTTACCAAAATATATTTGGGTTCGCGCCCACTCAATCCGCTTAGACTCTACCCGAAGAATAACACCTGGATATTTCTGTTTTGATAGGCGTAAAAACGTCGATGTATAGTCAGACAGAAAAGTGTCGAATTAACGCTTGCACCACAGTGAGTGTAAAACTTAAATAATGTTTGGATAAATTAATCAATAGTTTTTTAAGAAAATATCCCGTGATGCCAGGAATACCGGCAATGCGTAACAAGTCGGGTGTATAGTATTGGATGCGACATCAAAAATATTTTTTATAATAAATAAAAAATAAAAATACTCAGATGCATATTTATTTAAAATTATTTTAACCCCCTATGCAAATATGTGTATGTAGGGTGTAAGAGTAGGGGTGGTGTGAATTAGTTAAAATAAAAAATAAAACACCGGAACCGCGGGATTTATTCGATACAAAAGCGCTTTCCATAATAGCAAACTTATACATCCGAATATCCGATCTCTAATCATGAATCATGATGCTCAACGAAATCCATATAAAACATCATTATTTTTATGGAAGAAAACGAAAGCAATCTTAGATCGATGCGGAAAAAGTTACACTTTACCAACTTATGTTCAACCGCGAATTTGACAGAGAACCGCTTTGATGAATTCAGCTTTGATTCGATATTGACAAGTGTCAAAATAATAGTAGGTTATCTAGAGCAGTGCTTTTCAACCTTTTTCATGGCGCGGCCTCTATCGGCCCTATCGTGAAATTGTAATTTCTGTTCTACCTTGAAATTCAAGTCTGTCACTTTAAGTACCTTTTGGTTAAACAGAAAAACAGCATACCCACAATTAACCACAGAAGCTTTGTAGTGTTTCATCCCGTTTGGAACCTCCTACTTGTGCGATTTAAGAGGCTACCGAGCGCACAGTGGCGCCCTCATCGTTTGTTCGGTAATATCTTATATTTTAGAATGAAAATGCAGAAATTAAACACGTTAAGTTGTGCTCCACAACACTATACGTTATTATTACTACAAACAGTAGTTTTAAATTGTTTTGTTTTATTGTAATCATTAAAACGGAGCTTAGTGGCCACTATTTTCCGTTTTAATGATTACAATAAAACATAACAATTTAAAACTACTGTTTGTAGTAATAATAACGCATAGTCTTGTGAAGCACAACTTAACATGCTTATTTTCTGTATTTTCATTCTAAAATAAGAGAAATCACCGAAAAACGATGAGGGCGCCATTGTGCGCTCGGCGCAGTCTTAACGTTTTCGTCAATGGCTCAAATAAAAGGCAAACTGAGAAATCGCTTATATTTTGAAAACGATTTAATTCTAATCATAAAAAATTGATAAATTGGTTAACGATAAACAGAAGTAACTAACACACTAATGTGAATGGGTACGCTTGGTCCTCGTCACATTAATGATTTATGAGATTTGTAGGTATTTGTTGTTGTTAACCTAATTAACTTTTTCTTAATAAATATGACATTTTGAACTAGGATGGTTTTATATGTATATGTTTTAAATATTTAAGTAACGGCGACCCCCTTTAAGAGGCTTGGCGACCCCCTAGAGGGTCGCGACCCACACGTTGAAAAACACTGATCAAAAAAGTATGATTAAGCGTGACGATCATGTTCGATTTTGTTAGCAGAATAGATTTTAAGATTGTTTCGATCGATAGTTGGCGTCAACTGAAATGTAACCGCAGTTGGATCGTTGTTTATTAGTATAATGAGAAAACGCTTAAAAGCCGTGATTCAGTTGTTCGAAAAGTCTGCTCAACAACATAAATAACGCAATGAATTTTGTTGAACTGTCAAAATGAAACCGATTCCTACTGACAGTGTGTTACGCAATTAGGCTTCTAGTGGTCATAAACGCACGCCGGTTGCGACTGCGAGTACTACGCACCTGATCTTTCTAAAGAACATTACCAATAAGGTCACTATACTATGTCCTCCTAGGGCGTCCCCTCCCGGGAATCTAGATATTTTTTAAGGCACACGGATACGGAGATACGGGTGTCAGATGAAGGAAGCCATTTAGCTGTATAAATTTTCCCTAGATGCTTTTTATCACAGGCTCTTTTCCTAGGAAATAATATCGGTAGATCTTGGTTCTGATTTCGAACTTCCACCTTTTGAATAAAGGCCAAGTTACAGAAGTTACACTTATGTAGGTACCAAAATAATAAAACGAAACAATGCATGCAATGACCATAGGAGGACCAAATTTATTCAAATAAAGAAATAAGACAAGTCAAGTGTAGTACATATTCCTACCACTAGATGGCGATACATATCGCTGCTTTGCACGAATAACCGCACAATCCAAAAACACACATTTTACAGGGTAGCTATTAGAAAATAACAAAATATTTACTGTCATAACTTTTCATGTAAGTATTTGATCAATAGAAGAATAAATAGAATGTATAAATCGAAAGGGCATTAATCAATGTTTAATTAAATAAGAACTATGTATTTTGCATTTGGCAGTGTTATAATCCAGTATTTTCAAAATTTTGGTTTGTGCGGGTATTCATGCAAAGCAGCGATATATTAATATTTTGATAAAACACAACAATAGTTTTTATTCATTTTGATGGAACTCTATTTCTGCTAAGGATCCTTGGTGTCTTAAATATATAACATATTTGTCTTCCATTATTTTATTCAGTTCTGCCAGGTCCCTCGGGCATTATTCTAATTAAATAAAAGCAGTCATTCGAATTATTTAGCGCCGTCGTCTATCGTTTTAATCAGCTTCTTATTTAGAAAGTGCCTTCTTTAATCTTAGATGTTTTATGGTGTTTTTTCTTTTCCATATTTTCTCACCGTTTAAACTGTGGTCGACTACTGGCAGGCAAACGGAAAACTTGACTCAAACAAAAATTATCACTTTAACGCTTATTTTTATTTTTATTCTACTATGAGTTTGCTCTTGACTTTAGTCTAGGTCTGGATGACAAAGACAAAGTCTACGATGGAGTGAGCTTACCCAGAAGAAGCCTTGTTCACTCTCACTTTGAATAGATTAGGGTTGGTTGGTTACGCTTGGCTAATATTAGGCAAACGGAATCGAAAAATTGTTTTCACTAACCCGCAATATTTTCAAACAGCCTATCAAACGATACCCCATTCTATGGGATAGACGAGAAAAAAAACGCATTAGGTGTATGAGAAGTTCCCTAAAAAAAAAAAAAAAAAAAATTACAAGATTTTATTTTACCACTTTGTCTGCGTGAATAATAATGTATACCCAAAATAACAGCTTTGTAGTACGCACGGCTACAAATCAAGCTATAGATTTCTGGTATAAGCTCACCTCTCATTGTACGGAAATCCTATACAATGCGAGATCCGCTTATACTGGTAATGTGTAGCTTGATTTGTAGCCGTGTGTACTATGAGTCTCTGAGCTAAGCCGCGGACAGACAGACAGACGGACATGGCGAAACTATTAGGGTTCCTTGTTGCCTTCGGAAGCCTAAAAAGAATGTTCAGCTATTCCCGAATTTGATCATTTTAAAACAACATAAAGCCAAACCGGTGCAGCTGTACGCAAGTGATGCGCTTACCAGCGAACAGCATTTCATTTTTATATTTATAATAAGTAGTTCAAAGTGTTTCATATCGTTGATAAAAAAGCAATAAATGTGGCACGTTCCTTTTCTGAATCCACAAATATCCAACCAGTATTACATTATTCTCTGAAAAGTAATAATTCAGGAACTGATACCATTATCACTTTGTTACTCGGATACATTTTATACAAATGGCGGTTTACGGCAATAAAAAAGAAAAATTACGTGCGAACATCGATAAACAAACTGGAATACCGACAGAAAACAATACATTCAATAAAAGTGGGTTTGATATTCATAAGCACTTCATTTTCTTAAGTGTTATGTTTTGGATGAAAGTTTTTATACACTACCTTATATAAAGGTACAAAGAATAGAGTATTATCTATTTCCTATTTGCACCTACATTAGGTACTCGTAATAACTATTCTTTATATTATGAGATTACTGAGCTTTACCGACATATAGCTGCAGTTGAGCAAAATATGTACCTACTTAACTCAACTAAACGTAAAGGCACGAGAGACACGAGACGCGACAAAAAGACACCGCATGTCGCGCGACGAGCGGTGCCTTTGTGTCGCGCCGCGTGTCGCGCCTGTTTGTAGTAGCCGTAAAATAACTTCTTCGTTTGACGTTTGTAATAATTACAATTTATTTCCAATTAAAATTCAAGTAATAGAGAAAGAATGAGAAAGATACAAGATAAGAAAAAAAAATAAGATATAAATATAAGCCCCATAATAATATTATATAATAATATAGTCCCCCATACATATGAGTCCTTTATCAAAAACCTACAAATATTGTTCTCAGACTTTTTCTAATTGGACTCATATTTCAGGAGAAAATTGGTAAAAAGTGTTTTCTTAGTACGGAAATGGACATCTCTCTCTCTCTCACTTTCACTCTTTCACTCTCTCTCTCTCACTCACTTTCTATTTCTCCTCTCTCTCTCACACTCAATTTTTCATCTCTCTCTAACTCACTCTCTCTCTCTTACTCTCTCTCTCACTCTCTCTCTCATTCACTCTCTTTCTATCTATCACACCCACTATCTCTGTCTCTTTCTCTCTCTCTCACACTCTCACTTTCAATTTGTCATCTCTCTCACTCTCTCTCTCTCACTCTCTTTCACTCTCTCACTTCTCTTTTTCTATCTCACTCTCACTCTCACTCTCTCTCTCTCTCTATCACTTCTCTCTTTCTCTCCCTCTCTTAATTTTTCATCTCTTTCTCTCTTTCACTCACTCTCTTAATTTGTCAGAGTGAGTGAGGGTGAGAGAGAGAGATTCAAAATTGAAAAGAAAGTTGTAAAAGGAGACTGAAACGATTTGTAAGGATTTCAGATATTTTTTTTTATAATTTAAAAATAAATACTTTTAAAGTTATGTAATAAAATAGGTGAAAATGTACTATTCCCCCTTAATTTCCCCCCAACTCCGAATTACAGAGCCAAAAAAAAAAAAAAATACAGAAATAGTTCTTTACCTATAGATTACACGAAAACCTCTGTCTGTGGTCTTGAAATAACATGGTAATTCTCGCAATATTATGCGTACAAACTTACATTTGCAGTTAGAACGTATGGGAGAACTTGTTTTTAACTACAATGTTATGTTTGTTCTTGGGATAAATTCATCCCAACTACGGAACCCTTCATTGTGCGTGATGCGACACGCACTTGGCTGGTTTTTTAATAGGGTGCGTGTATGAGATTCACCTTCTATGCGTTATTATTCTAAGTTAATAATCAAAATTTTTTCTTTGTAGTACTTTTCTGTAATGTTTTGTAGCAATTTTAAGGAAGCCTTTCCTATTTCGTGCCTGCGAAATCCGGAGTGGGATTTTCCAACGATTGATGGAGTGTGGAGTCTAGTTTTACACTCGGTAATTCGGCGTCGGCAAGGAGTTTCAATTTACAGAAATCTATCGACTATTTTCTGACATTGCATTGCTGCAAGACGGAAAGGAGGGTCTTGGATATTTTTATTTTGAATTGGGATTTGGCTGCGAAATTCAAATTTTCTTTCGATTTTTGCAATTTACAGCTTATTTTCTGGGTGTATGTTGATTAAAGTATGCCGTAAAAAATATGTATTTACATAATTATAATCATTAAAATCAGTAAACAACTCCTTAAGTTAGTATAATCCTAAAAGTCATGATTTCATGAAATAGTCATTCAATTAGGATTATATGAACTTAGAGAGTTATATTCATGATTTTTATGATTATAATTCTATGAGTAAATATTTAATACGGCCGCGAATCATGTTTAGATCAACATACAACCTGATACTGATCTGCAAATTGCAAAAAGAAAATTAGCATTTCGGGGGCGAGACACATAAAAAAAATTATAAGAAAAATCTTAGTTCACACTTATGAAAGTATTCATATAGAGCCTATTTAGGGATATTATTCATAGCTACAAACGTACCTACATACATTTGTAATATTACCTCTGAAGGGATCGCAAATATAAATTATTCATTTATATGAGAGATATTGAGCGGAGAATAAACCTGTTGCCAACCAAATATAGGAAAATATGTATTTCAGAGGTAACTATTCCGTAATGAGATGTTCCCAATGGGGCTAAAATAAGTAATAGGAATAATTAGAGCTTAGAATGGAGCCGCAGACGACATGGTGGGATTTGGTATCCTAACTAATATTATAAATGCGAAATAAAGTTTGTGTGTTACCTTTTCACGCCTAAACCACTAAACCGATCATCTTGAAATTTGCATATACGTTGTTAGGTGTACAGAAATGGACATAGGGTACCTATCATCCCGAATAAATGTACTATTCCCGAGGAAAACAACAATGACGCTCTTATGATAATAGATGGCGCCACGTGTCTTTCGAATCATGATTGAATTATATTAGAAGGACATAGGCTACATTTCATCCTGGATTGCAGACGAATTCGCGGGCTACAGGTAGTAATTACATAAATTGTATTGGATACAGACTCCACTAGACTGGAAGCAGGAACACTAGGATGGTTAATTATTAATTTAAATTAATACATAAATTTTAACTATTTTAAATTAATTTAAACTTATTTAAAACGACCGAAAGTTAACGATGACGTTAATTCATACTTTCTAAGATAGTTTGGTTTCAAACTTTGACAAATCTGTCTGAAGATTCCGATCTAAATTATGTATATACTGCTTCTGGCCGCGACTTCATCCGCGTGAAATTTCTTGCTCCCCAGACCCACCCCGTCGCTTCGCATTGCCTGCTCGCGCTCTTACTTCGTTTTCGCTTAGCTTTTCAGACATTTTTTTTGCTCGTCTCCTTAAGGTCCTAGCGTGATGTTAAATAGCCTATAGCCTTTCTCAAGAATTGGGCTATTAAACACAAAAAATATTTTTTCAAATCCAACTGGTAGTAACAGAGATTAGCGCGTTCAAACAAACAGAAAAAATCTCTTCAGCTTTATATAGATTTAGTGTAAATTACCTCGCAGAGCTACCGGCCGACCCAGCTACGGGCCTTTTTTTTTTTTTTTTGACGCTGAGAAATGCCTTACGCATGCCCGCTCGTCGGGGGACGAGACGAGGTATGTGGGACTAAAACTCAGCGGAGTTCCCTCATCGCCTTGATGGGAGGGTCATGGGAAACCGGCACAGCCTTTACGTCCACAACCCTCCCGGCGCATGCCCGCCTAGCTGGCGGGCCCCGCATGCCCCTCAGCCTGGGGGCGATATAGGAATGACCGGGAACACCTGGCCATTCCCGTCCGACACTGGTGGAGGCCTGTGCAATATAGGCAAGGGTGCCCCCGCACCCGTTGCCTGCTGGCCTCCACTTGGGACCTCGCGCCAGACGACCCTGCATCCAGGCGCCCCTGGTCCCACCGCGACGGGTCAGGTTAGTGGCCCGCCGCCTACCACTTTTCGGCCGCAGACGATAGGGAGAGCGGCCAACGCAATACCGACACTCCTCTTCCTCTGCGGCCCCACCGCGTCCGCCATTCATCGGTGGCGACCCCGTCAAGGCCGCGGAAGGTAGGGAGAACGGCTCACCGCAATACCGGCACTCCTCTCCCGCCGCGGCCTCCCACACTCAGCCGCGATGCCGCCCATTCGACATCGCGGCCCGCCTCAGTTGCGATGTCGCCAAAGCGGCACCGCAACCTACGGCCGCTACGTCGTCGGCTTAGCCGCAAAAGCCCTGACAAGCGGCCCCCTCCTCGGGTTCCTCTTAGCTTCACCGTGGCCCTACCCCGCTACGGGCCTTTTTTTTTTTTTTTTTTTTTTCGCTGAGAAATGCATTACGCATGCCCGCTCGTCGGGGGACGAGACGGGGTATGTGGAACTCCCTGCCAAAATGGCAGAATACCCACTAAAACTCAGCGGAGTTCCCTCATCGCCTTGATGGGAGGGTCATGGGAAACCGGCACAGCCTTTACGTCCACAACCCTCCCGGCGCATGCCCGCCTAACTGGCGGGCCCCGCATGCCCCTCAGCCTGGGGGCGATATGGGAATGACCGGGAACACCTGGCCATTCCCATCCGACACTGGTAGAGGCCTGTGCAATACAGGCAAGGGTGCCCCCGCACCCGTTGCCTGCTGGCCTCCACCTGGGACCTCGCGCCAGACGATCTCGCGTCCAGGCGCCCCTGGTCCCCCCGCAACGGGTCAGGTTAGTGGCCCCGCCGCCTACCACTTTTCGGCCGCAGAGGATAGGGAGAGCGGCCAACGCAATACCGACACTCCTCCTCCTCTGCGGCCCCACCGCGTCCGCCATTCAACGGTGGCGACCCCGTCAAGGCCGCGGAAGGTAGGGAGAACGGCTCACCGCAATACCGGCACTCCTCTCCCGCCGCGGCCTCCCACACTCAACCGCGATGCCGCCCATTCGACATCGCGGCCCGCCTCAGTTGCGATGTCGCCAAAGCGGCACCGCAACCTACGGCCGCTACGTCGTCGGCTTAGCCGCAAAAGCCCTGACGAGCGGCCCCCTCTTCGGGTTCCTCTTAGCTTCACCGTGGCCCTCCAAGCCACGGCTACTGAGCCCCCCCGCCTCGACAATGCGGGAACCCACCGGGGGGGACCCCGCTACGGGCCTGCCCCAACATGATGCGCGCGCGATACTTGATCATTATTTTGCTGCGGAGTTATTTTAAAATTATGATGTCTCCTAAGATATTGATTGAAATCAAGTGATGTCAAGGACAATTTTGTTTATATTTAAATACTTGTAACTAATAATATATTTATTTGGATAAGGATTAATATTATGTTGATAAAATTCCTTCGAAAATAATGCATTAATTTCGAATAAATTTGATTATCATAAAAAAGGGTTATAGTGGGTCAATCTTAAAAGATAGAGATGCTGTCGCGGACTTTTTTTTCAAATTTTAAAGAGGAACAATTCCATTTTACGTGATATTTGCGTAACTTAAACCGTTTACGCAGCGCACGCAACGGAAGCTCTCAAAAGGAGTAATTTTTCACGTTTTTGCTACATTTTTCATTTATGCTCCGCTCCTTTTGGTGGTAGCGTGATGTTATATAGCCTCGATAAATGGACTATCCAACACAAAAATTATTTTTCAATTCCAACCAGTAGTTCCTGAGATTAGCGCGTTCAAACAAACAAACTCTTCAGCTTTATAATATTAGTATAGATTGACACCGTTTTTATGTAAGTATATTAAATATGTATGTTGTACATTCATACATAAGACTTAGATATCTGCCTACTGTTTTTGAAGGTAAAATAAAATAAAATTATAAAAATAATCTGCCTATGTGTTCCCACAGTTGGGACACAGACCACCTCTCTTCAAGGTGCTGTGGGCTGTAATCTACCACACGGGCCCAGTGCGAGTTTTTAACTATACCCAAAGTCTCAAATTCAGATAATTTATGTAAATAAAGGGGATAACATAACAAAAAAAATATCTTCGTGTTGGTAATTCACATAAAATGGCGAAAAAAAGGTTTAATTTTCTTTTAAGTACTGATTTTATGAAATAATAATTAAAAATAATCATACCGTAATTGTTTTTATAAATCTTCGGTTTTAAACAAAGTTATTAAAAAAAGAGATTTTCTGGTATAAAATATTTTATGATACTGGTAACAATGCAGGAGATACAAACATTAAAAAAAAAAAATACATCTTCAACAACACTAATATTACACCTCTCATTCATAGATTCATATTGTAAGTAGCATATCTAGCCACATTTTGGATGAAAACGGCTGTAAACTGTTTCAAGTGGAAATCGATTTTGGGAGGCCTACGTCTAGTACTGGACTCAAAGGGGCTGATTATGGCGATCATGTCTTCGACATCCCTAGTAGCATTTTCCGTTGGCATTTAGTTGGGCCAACTTCAGAGGTATGTGGCCCAACCAAACGCCAACAAAAATGCTACTAGGGATACTACACATGACATTGGCGACGGTATTTTGTTTGCAAATTTCTTTAATTAATTCACTTTAATTTTAGCGACGACAATTTACAAAAAAAAAAAAAATATATATAAAATGTTTTGCATCCCTGTCCTGTCATTTTGACAGTGACATTTCTTGCCATTACTTTGTTTACATAAATTATCTGAATTAGAGACTTTGGGTATAATACTTATTTATAAACAACATTTTCAACTACAAATTGTTGAAGACTTTTTTTTTACACTGATATCGGGTATTTTAGTAAGCAATCATCGTAAGTTTTTGTCGTACTCGGTTTCGTCATGGTCTTTAACACGTTTGGATGGTAAAGTCAAAGTCAAATCATTTATTTCAAATAAGCCAATAAGGCATTATAAACCCGAAAACAAAAAAAAAAAAACAAAAAAAAAAGTTGCTTCTTCGAAAAGGTAAAAATAACGGCTTATTCCACTAATTCCCCCTGCGAGAATCCCCTTCGTGGAAAAAACTGAACCCCAATGTAAAAAAAATCACTTTCAGGGGATCCTGGAATAAGTTATTTTTTGTTTTTTCAATTCTAGTTTTCCCCCCTTAGCGGGATTATCAAGGGTGAATTCTAGACTGTTTTCAGATTCCACTTTTCCTCCTAAGGGGGATTTTCAGGGGTGATTTGTGGAATAAGCCAAAATAACGTATGGAGAAAAATGGGCAAGAACCTCCACACTTTTTTTAAATGTTAAAAATATTTTGTATAGGTACTCATGCATAAAATTAGTGTAGGTGCAACGTGTATGAAGTAGTCAAAAATTCAGCTCAATAAATGATAAAAATTTAGCATCGTTTGGCAGGAGGAGGGGGATGCCCCTCTCCCCTGGCACCACTCCCATGAAAAGGTAACGCACCGTTCTTTAGAAACACAAATTATTGTAACTTAACCTCAAAACACTTTAAAATTAAAAGGCGTAGTTGTGAGCTGTTTCGTGGGGCTCAATGGTTAAAAAAAAAATGCCACGAAGGAGATGGCGGAGTCTGAGTTCGCTCGCTTCGCTTGCTCACTAGACCCCGCCATCCCCTTCGAACCTAACCTGTCCGAGTGAGGGTGCCCTAGGTCCCGAGCTCGGTTCGCTCGCTCTTGTATCTTAAGTTCTCCTTGTAACAGTAGGTCTTTTGTACACACATACGATCAGTGGGGGTACACTAACTTTCTTCTGACCAGGATTTCTAGGTTGTTATAACAATAAATAAAACAACAAAACGTTCATATGAAACGATTGAACGAAAACGAATGAGTGTCACATGACGCTAATGGTATACTGCTTATTTTTATTTACATTTCGGTAATATCGATTTCGCACGACATTTTACACCACGGACATTATTCTGTGACAGATTTGGTTAAAAATCGCCCATTTTACATTTCGTTTTGCTTTTTATCTGATTTGAGGTTAATAATTTTTCGAAAAATCTGCATTACCTTTTACTAGTAGTGGTAGTGTGCATTACAACAATACTACGTTAGTTGGGGGGTAAAAGTGGTTAAAGCTGTTAGCAGCTTTAACTCCTTTTACTCCCCAACTCCTGCCAAACAATACTAGATCCAAACCTTGTTACATAATAATGGATAATATTTTTATGTTCACCAAAAATCTTATTCTTCCCCGAAAAATACCGATCGTGCACCAAATATTAAAGGTTAGGTTAGGTTAGGTTAGGTCCCCCCCGTGGGTTCCCGCATTGTCGAGGCGGGGGGGCTCAGTAGCCGTGGCTTGGAGGGCCACGGTGAAGCTAAGAGGAACCCGAGGAGGGGGCCGCTCGTCAGGGCTTTTGCGGCTAAGCCGACGACGTAGCGGCCGTAGGTTGCGGTGCCGCTTTGGCGACATCGCAACTGAGGCGGGCCGCGATGTCGAATGGGCGGCATCGCGGCTGAGTGTGGGAGGCCGCGGCGGGAGAGGAGTGCCGGTATTGCGGTGAGCCGTTCTCCCTACCTTCCGCGGCCTTGACGGGGTCGCCACCGTTGAATGGCGGACGCGGTGGGGCCGCAGAGGAAGAGGAGTGTCGGTATTGCGTTGGCCGCTCTCCCTATCCTCTGCGGCCGAAAAGTGGTAGGCGGCGGGGCCACTAACCCGACCCGTCGCGGGGGGACCAGGGGCGCCTGGACGCGGGGTCGTCTGGCGCGAGGTCCCAAGTGGAGGCCAGCAGGCAACGGGTGCGGGGGCACCCTTGCCTGTATTGCACAGGCCTCCACCAGTGTCGGACGGGAATGGCCAGGTGTTCCCGGTCATTCCCATATCGCCCCCAGGCTGAGGGGCATGTGGGGCCCGCCAGCTAGGCGGGCATGCGCCGGGAGGGTTGTGGACGTAAAGGCTGTGCCGGTTTCCCATGACCCTCCCATCAAGGCGATGAGGGAACTCCGCTGAGTTTTAGTGGGTATACTGCCATTTTGGCAGGGAGTCCCACATACCTCGTCTCGTCCCCCGACGAGCGGGCATGCGTAACGCATTTCTCAGCGTCAAAAAAAAAAAAAAAAAAAAAGGTTAGGTTAGGTATTTTGGTGCCCGCCCCCCCGGTGGGTTCCCGCATTGTCGAGGCGGGGGGGCTCAGTAGCCGTGGCTTGGAGGGCCACGGTGAAGCTAAGAGGAACCCGAGGAGGGGGCCGCTCGTCAGGGCTTTTGCGGCTAAGCCGACGACGTAGCGGCCGTAGGTTGCGGTGCCGCTTTGGCGACATCGCAACTGAGGCGGGCCGCGATGTCGAATGGGCGGCATCGCGGCTGAGTGTGGGAGGCCGCGGCGGGAGAGGAGTGCCGGTATTGCGGTGAGCCGTTCTCCCTACCTTCCGCGGCCTTGACGGGGTCGCCACCGTTGAATGGCGGACGCGGTGGGGCCGCAGAGGAAGAGGAGTGTCGGTATTGCATTGGCCGCTCTCCCTATCCTCTGCGGCCGAAAAGTGGTAGGCGGCGGGGCCACTAACCTGACCCGTTGCGGGGGGACCAGGGGCGCCTGGACGCGAGGTCGTCTGGCGCGAGGTCCCAGGTGGAGGCCAGCAGGCAACGGGTGCGGGGGCACCCTTGCCTGTATTGCACAGGCCTCTACCAGTGTCGGACGGGAATGGCCAGGTGTTCCCGGTCATTCCCATATCGCCCCCAGGCTGAGGGGCATGCGGGGCCCGCCAGTTAGGCGGGCATGCGCCGGGAGGGTTGTGGACGTAAAGGCTGTGCCGGTTTCCCATGACCCTCCCATCAAGGCGATGAGGGAACTCCGCTGAGTTTTAGTGGGTATTCTGCCATTTTGGCAGGGAGTCCCACATACCCCGTCTCGTCCCCCGACGAGCGGGCATGCGTAATGCATTTCTCAGCGTAAAAAAAAAAAAAAAAAAAAGGTATTTTGGTGCCCTCGAGCGGGCCATCGCCGACGCCAGGGACTCGGCGAGAGCGGAGGTGCTGGAGGGTCTCGACCGCGATCCCTACGGGAGGCCATACAAGGCGGCGCGCAACAAGCTGCGCCCCTTTGGTCCCCCGGTGGCCGAGACCCTGGAGCCCTCATTTCTGGATGGGGTGGTTCAGTCCCTGTTTCCGTGCAGGGACAACTTCACCCCACCAGCGATGAACCCTCCGCGGGGGATAGCTCCGCCAGCTGAGGAGGAAGAGGAGGCCCCTCCTGTCACGGAGTCGGAACTTGGCGCGGCGATTGTGCATATCCGCGCCAAGAAGACGGCTCCGGGACCCGACGGTGTCCCGGCGAGAGTGGTGGCAATAGTTGCCACTCAAATGGAGGAGTGGTTTCGGGACCTCTTCAGCGCATGTCTTGCGTCTGGGAGGTTCCCGAAACCATGGAAGGAGGGGCAGTTGTGCCTCCTTCGCAAGGAGGGCCGCCCTGCAGACTCCCCCTCGGCATACCGACCCATCGTCCTGCTCGATGAGGTCGGCAAAATGTTTGAGGGGATAATCGCTGCCCGCCTAAAGAGCCATCTGCGGAGTGTGGGGCCGGACTTGTCGGACGCTCAGTTCGGATTTCGGGCTGAGCGTTCCACGGTGGACGCGCTGGCCCACCTTAAGGGCCAGGTGAAGGAGGCGATGGAGGCGGGGGACGGAGTGTTGGCGGTGTCATTCGACATTGCCAACGCCTTCAACTCTGTTCCCCACTCCACCATCCTAGAGGCACTCCGTTTTCACGGAGTGCCTCGATACATGCGGCGTCTACTGGCCAGCTACCTGCAGGATCGGTCGATCGTCCTCGTGAACAGGGCTGGCCAAGTCCGGCGGTACGCAGTCGAGGCCGGCGTTCCACAGGGGTCAGTCATAGGACCTCTCCTCTGGAACGTCGGCTACGATTGGCTCTTGCGGGGAACTCTCCTCCGGGGCACGAGTGTCATTTGCTACGCGGATGACACTCTCCTCACCGCCCGGGGGGGGAGTTTCAGGGAGGCGGCCAACTTGGCCTCGGCGGGCGGATCCTTGGTCGCAGGGAGGATCCGCCGCCTAGGATTGACGGTGGCGCTGCACAAGACCGAGGCCGTGTTCTTCCACGGGCCTCGGCAGCGCCCCCACCTGACGCCCACGTATACGTAGAGGGCGTCCGAATTGAGGTGAAGGCCCAGATGAAATATCTGGGCCTTGTACTCGACAGCAGGTGGCGTTTCGGCCTGCATTTTAGCGGGCTGTCGACGCGCCTGCTGAAGACCGCGGGCGCCCTCTCGTGGTTGCTCCCCAACTTGAGGGGACCCAAATCGCGATGCCGGCAACTGTACGCCGGCATCTTGAGGAGCATGGCCCTTTACGGGGCCCCAATCTGGGAGGACTCCCTCCGCAGGAGGGAGAACGCCGCCGCATTGCGGGCACCCCAAAGGGCCATAGCTCAGCGGGTGGCGAGGGCCTACCGAACAGTAGGCTTTTCGGCGGCGTGCGCTCTGGCCGGCACCCCTCCTTGGGAGCTCGAGGCATGGGTGCTGACCAGAGTGTACGAATATACGGCGGGGCGGAGGGCGAGAGGGGAACACCCAGCCCCGGAGGAGCGGGAGGCCGTGCGGCAAGAGGCGAGGGACGCGATCGTCCATCATTGGACGGAGGACCTCGCCTCTGCCACTTTTGGCCGCCGAACCCTGGACGCGCTCGGGCCAGTCCTGAAGGATTGGCTCGAGCGGTCACATGGTTTCCTCTCTTTCCGTCTGGTGCAGGTGTTATCCGGGCATGGATGCTTCGGATCGCACCTGCATCGGATCCAAAGGGAGGAGACCCCGTCGTGCCACGACTGTGGCGCGGCGGTGGACACGGCACAGCACATCTTGGAGGTGTGCCCTGCCTGGTCCGAGCTGCGCCATAGTCTGGTCGCAGCGGTCGGGCAGGACCTCTCGCTTCCCGGCGTCGTCAGCGCCATGCTGGGGAGCGAGGGGGCCTGGGCAGCGGTCGCCTCCTTCTGCGAGGAAGTGATGTCGCAGAAGGAGGAGGCGGAGCGCGTGCGGGAGGACGACCCTCTCGCGGCGCCGCTCCGAAGGCGGAGGAGGGGTCGAAGAAGACGTCAGTATGACAGTCATCTCCGACTCCTCCCAGGTGGAGGCCAGCAGGCAACGGGTGCGGGGGCACCCTTGCCTGTATTGCACAGGCCTCCACCAGTGTCGGATGGGAATGGCCAGGTGTTCCCGGCCATTCCCGTAGCCCCCCACCTTGGGGGGCATGCGGGGTCCGCCAGCTAGGCGGGCACGCGCCGGGAGCGTCGTGGACGTAAAGGCTGTGCCAGTTTCCCATGGCCTTCTCATAACGGCATTGAGGGAACACCGCTGGGTTTTTTAGTGGGTATACCGGTTCTAGCGGGGAGTCCCACATACCCCTCCCGTCCCCCGACGGGAGGGTATGCGTAATGCATTTTTCCCAGCGGAACAAAAAAAAAAAAAAAAAAGGTATTTTGGTGCACATTCAGTATATTTGGTGGAACACAGGCAAAATTAGGTAAATGAAATGGGAATAAATTGAAGTACTTTTAAATACCATCCCATAATAATGATCGATGTGTAGCCACGAAACATATATTCCACATTGGGTACTTTGTTGTAGCTACAGATTGATAAGGCCCTTTGTACACGGCACGGTTTCTGTACGGTACGGGCGCGGCGTATATACCGTGCCGTAGAAAAAATGTGTCTGTCACCAAGTTTCCATAATGATCCATACAAAATTGACGACCGTACGTACACACGGCGAATAAACCGTATTTTTTCACGGCACGAAAAACGTGTGTGTACAATGGGCCTTTGGGAACAGAAATTGTAGACAATCAAATAAATTCTTGTCGATGTATACATCTTTTTGAGGCTGACTATACTTACAATAGGTAAAATATTCATTCATGTTCTACTCGTACTTGACTATTTTTTACTTCTATTAACTACTGCCTGCCTAAGTCGAGGTCGACTGCAACAAAATTACTGCCGTGATTCCGCCATCATACCTTACCTACCTACCATCATTGTGCCCATGAGTAATTTTCCAAAAATTATACGTCTTTATCATAGGGGTATAACTTTGCGAACTCATTTAACTTTTCACATTGTTTTTCCCATAAAATATGTCACACGAAACGCGTACGAATTGTTCTGGAAAGCCTTACAATTTTATTCCCTGCTTTGTGATTTGGGTTCACGAACCCTAAATCTTCTTCAAGAATAAGGGCATAGAAACTAGTTACCGTAAAACGGATCTATTCAACAGCAACGTGGCTGACATTCCGTCTAGTAAATACTAGTAATTACTTACTATAGTAAGTAATTAATAATAAATTATCTCGCAGACAAAATTGTTTGCTTGAAGTAATCGCTCGAACTGGGTCTTATTAATTCTCTTGTAGGAAAAATTATGTGCACAGACTAAAAATAAGTTATTCCTTCAGTTTTAATTAAATTCTTATTCTTTGTATTATTTATTTATCCTAGGAAAATTGTTGATAGGTGGCCTACATAAGACGATTTCTTGATGTGTTCTGTCGGTCGGGCAGTTTTTGGATTATTAGCATAGATTTTTGAACAAGGTAAAGCTTGGTTAAACCTTTTGAGTATAGAAGTTACACCTTCCATCACTGATAGTTTGGTTAATTATTACCTTTTTCTCCCGCTCTCTCTCTCTCTCTCTCTTGCCAGTAACTTAGATAGTTACAAACTTAACAGGACAATGTGGTAGCTTAACACAACAGTTTACTTGAAGACTATGGCAAAGTGTCAAGTGACAATGCGACAGCGGCCTAAACAAAAACAATTTACCCATGTCTTGTGTATTACGGTCTGTTGAAAACAATCCACCCTAAAGGAACAACGGTTTCAGCTGCCTACAATAATTTTAATTACAATTCAGTAATTCGATATCTATGCTTAGTTAAAATAAATATGAAGCTCTTTACTAGTTCTAATGAGTCAACATTTCTTCGTGGACCATAATAGTAGACGATTATAGGAAGGGTTTGAAACCTTCGTTCCTTATCTGCTGAGCAGGCTTGGCCCTGGAATTACAAACTACCTCTAATAAAGTCTAATGAACGCATAATGGCAATCATATCATTTGGTTAAAATAGGTTTAAATTTTTATACAGGATTTTTTTTTAACCAGTGCGCAAATTTTGTCAAATTAAACTTAAACGAGTTTTATTAACCACCTATTTCTGATTATGACAAGACTTGGTTAAAAAAAAAAAAAGTTATTTTGAAACTATTGGATACACGCTGCGCGACGGGCGGCGCGGCGCGGCGGTGGCGGCGGCGGCGGCGCGTGCAATGAAGCGGAACGCAGTTGCAGGTACTATCGAAGAAGTTCATATCTAAGCACCTTAAAGACTATTTCTGCTTGCAGCGCTCGGCCGCTATAGAAATCTCATCAACCAATAGCATCGCAGCATCAGATTTTTGATGCGTCCCTTGTTTTGTACATGAACAAAAAAGACAGTAAAAAACCAGCTGAGGTAGTGCGTATTTTTTCAATGGAAATAAATATCAATGGACCTTCCTTCGGTCGTAGTTCGAGCACGTTTGGGACAAGTTTATGGGTTTTTTTTGACGAATAGGTTTTCTATGCTGTCAGAAAAGTATAACATTAGCATCCAAAGTTGAGTAGATTTCTCACAATTATATAGGAGTTTTTGGGTGAGAGGCGGAAAATTTCCATAAAATTTTAAAAGTGCAAAACCTTTGTTTTAAATTAGCTCTAGTCATAAACCCCTTTTCAAGGAATGCACCTAATTACAAACCTATAGACAAAGCAGTTTGATTGAATTAACTGGGAGCTTACTCATGAACCACTTAAAATTATTATAATCCGTGCCTAAAGAAACACTTTATAATAATATAAGGTCGTTTCCGCATTGGTCAGTGCGGTATCGTTTCGGTATAGTATGCTCTGCCGCAGTAACGCACTGCTTTCATTTATCAATTAGTGCAGTACTGCTTAGATCGTTGAAATAAAGGCGCTCGCCTATATTTCAACGATCTAAGCTTTCGGTACCGATTCGGTACCGGAAGCTTACCGAGCGCCTATATTTTTACCGAGTATACCGAGCATGCTGTAAAACTCGTGACGTGAGCGGGTAACGCACTGGATGTTTCTACACAGCTGCAACACGAGAAATTTGTTGAAACAAAAAGTAAAGTATAAAAAAATAAAAAAACTTTCTCATCTTTGTTTCTTTTGTTCTATTCCTAGTGTTCGAAAAAGGGTCAGACATCTGTGATCATTGGAACAGAGATTGTAAAACACACGAACAACAAAAAAACCGTTTCATTGGTCGAGGCCAAAAGGGGCGTTAAACAGATGTGGTCATCGTGCTCACGGGATTTTGTTTTGAAATTGCTTAGATATGAAGTTCTCCCATAGTACCTATCAGCTGTGTACCCGCGCAATTCGCTGATGTAGATATTTAAGCAATTAATCACAATTATATTTTTTAGTTATAAATAAAAAACGTATAGAACAAATAATGCAAATGTATTCTATTACTGATACTGATCCACCAAAAAAAAAAAAGAATTTGAGCACTGGTTAAAAACTAATCCTGTATATATATTTTAAATATTTTATATAGATTATTTATTTTAAGGTTGTTTTTTATTTTTTGCATGCTGAAATAAGTAAGCAAAATATGTGAAACTACGTATATTTATATTAAAGACCTTTTATGTACCATATTTTATTCAAAATAAAGATTTTACTTACTTCTATTTTGTGAATGTGAGAAGGTTGTAGGCCTAGTAGTCCCCATATCTATTAACACTGTTATTTGGAAATATTGTAAAAGCCAATTATTTTTAAAAGAGTAACCGTGGAGTTTCTTTCCGGCTCTTCTGCACAGGAAACGACTAATAGGGATGTTTATAAAAAAAAAATGTCAGTCATTTAGATTATTAGAAAATATTGGACACGAATTTTTTCTTTTTTCATGTAATCAGAAAATTAAGGCGATACATTTAGTTAAAATATGGAATGACGTCACTGTGCTAGATTTTATAAGAAGTTTGTTAGAATTGTGACATAACGAGCCCCGACTCCCAAAATTTAATGTGTTTTATCTAAGTCATTTTTTATTAATATAATAAAGCAAAAAATACGTGTCTAATATTTTTTATTGTCTAACTGACGGACTAAACAGATTTTTTTTACCCAGGAATCATCCGTATTGGAATTGGCACCTAGCTTCTGACGTTTCATAAGTGCCTACGCAGGTTTATGTGAAATAAAATATTTTGATTTTGACTGTAATATCTTTTAATTCATAGAAAGAGCCTTATTTTTTCTTGATAACCTTAAATAATGTACAGACGCCAGCACATCAAGCAACAATCTGTCAAATTTCTTTAATAGATTTTCAACTTTATCACCACAGTATAAGGTTCAAGGTTGATTGCGAAAATTTGACATTTTCAGGTAGCTTGACCTGCTGGCGTCTGTACGTTAAAAACTTCTTAACAAGGTACTTATTTCCATTATCCTATACTTAATAGCGACCTGGCCTTTGCACGATTTTTCCGACTTGATAAAATATCGAGATTTCTATATTATATGCCAGTTTAATATTAAGAGGGTACCGAGAGCGCAGTGGCACCCTCGTCATTGGTGATTTATTTTATTTTAGAATGAAAATGCAGAAAATAAGCAAGTTACGTTGTGCTTCACAAGAGTATAGGTACGTTATTATTATTACAAACAGTAGTTTTATATTGGTCATTTTTATTTTAATCCTTAAAATGAAAGCTACGTTCTCCTGAGCACAACGTATCATGCTTAAATTCGGCATTTTCATTCAAAAAAAGAAATTACCAAACAAACGATGAGGGCGCCACTGTGCGCCCGGTACCCTCTTAATGTATTAGACACCAAAAAATTAAAGAAAAAAAAAAAAAAAACAACGAAATGATGGTGAAAACCACATCAAAATCCGAAACAGACATGAAAAGCGATGTATGGATGAATAGTCAATTGATCAACTACCCAAACTAAGTTGTAATAAGGAGAGACAATAAAGAAGGCTGAAGAAAGCAAGTAAATGGCCTCAATTAGGGCAGATGAGCCTTCCCCAATAATGGCTCAATTTTATTTGTCGACTATAAATCCTGACGGCTATCACTGTAGGCCTTATCTTTATTTCATTCGTCGGAAATAAAACAACAATACTGCGGTCGGATTGTAAATCTATTCCTGCCGAAATGGTCATCACAGCCTTGGTCAAAGTTCGGTTGGGTCAAACAATGTATTGCTCTACAATCTGTGTTGGTATAAATGTTATTATAAACCTTTTTAATTGACGTTAATTAACATACATATCATCAAGCCTTTTTTTTGGGTGTGAAATTATCAAATAACTCCCGCTCTGGGCGGAGCGGGAGGGCGTGTCAGACTTTTACTGACTAAAACCCACCCATGTTCCTTCAGTTGCCTGTGTGCCAGTAGGGCCACGGTACTCCCCCTTTCGGACAAACCCGCAACCCTGGCAGGATGTTAGTGAACTACTTAGGAAGTAGAACCCAGTTTAAAATGTTTGTTGGTAATTCCATCAGGTCCAGCCGGTCGATTCTGTGAAAATCTTACTGTGAAAATATAGGTGAAGTGAGCTAGAAGTGAACTGTCACAGAGATTGACAACTCACTTTGAACTCACTTCACCTACGAATTCACGGTGAGATTTTTACAGAATAGCGCTACAGGGCTATTTTCTGTGCGCGTCAGACTTTTACTGAGTAAAACCCACCCGTGTTCCTTCAGTTGCCTGTGTGCCAGGGCCACGGTACCCGTTTCGGACAAACCCGCAACCCTGGCAGGCACCGGTCCTGGCGGACCCCGTCAGTGCGTGCTGACATCTCTTTGAGGCGCACGTGGAACACAACGCGCCGTCCGCCGTATCGGCCTTTTCCAAAATCCAGAATCCAGGCTGCTACTAGGAAATTCCTGGTGGAAAAACCTAATAACACTTTGCCCGAACTTGGAATCGAACCTCGGACCTCGTGCTCAGCAGTAGCGCTGCGACCACTAGACTTTATGAATTGTTAATCATAATCATAATCATTTATTCATTTGTTAACATAGTACAATAATAAAATAGTTGTTATGAAAAAATTACAAGCGCGCTATGTTATATTATCAATGACATCCATGAATATGTATGTACGCCATACATATTCATGGCTGTCATTGATAATAAAATTTGATAACATGATTACATTAATCAAACGATATGTTATTTTATTATTGACAAGAAGTAATAAAAGTACTCATATCTTTCGTTTGATTTAGAAAATGTATTTATTGCTGTATTAAATATTCCAACGTTCCGTCTAGTTTTCCGGGTTTAGGTTCTTGAACGAGCAAGGCGATGTACAACGTCTAGCTTGTTCTTTGAAACGGCGGGTATAATAACAGAATGGAGATGGCGACGCTTTTCGACTGCGTGGTCGTGATGTGCTGCGGTTACGAGATGAGTAACGACTGCGGCGATAAATAATATTATTTACATAATTAAAAATATAATTAATTGACATCTCTGTCTGACAACATTCAGGTTTAATTTTAATGGCGGAAATGATACAAATTCAATAAAATAAATATTAATTATGTTTTCCAATGCTAGGGTAAAATAAATGTTGATAAAAAAGACTTGAACATGTAAAAATACGACTTAATATTTGAGAAGTGAATAGTCTTGACACGGCGCCAAAACTAAGGGGGCCCATTGGTTGTCATTCTCCTATATAGACCCGATATAGAGTGGAAAATATTATAGTGGATATAATAGATATACATAAGCTCTGGCACGCGCTACCTTTTGGCATTAAAAAAACTGAATGGAAATTTACTTTTAAAAGAAAAGTTCGCAACCACTTTATAAGTCAGACTAAAAACCTCTCAATTAGTAGTCTAGTCATAGTAATTATTATTAGGTGGTATTTGTTAAAATATATATTAGTTTATTTTATTTGTATATGTGTAGGTATTAGTATAAATAAAAGTATATAAATTCTCTTAATCAAGAAGTTAGTATTTTAGACATTATTTTTGTACCCTATGACTATGTTTTTATATTTAACCCAAAGGTTGACTGGTAGAGAATGCCTTGTGGCATTAAGTCCGCCTATGTACCACTATTGTGCATGAAGATTAAATAAATAAATAAAGAATAAATAAATAAATAATAATTTGTAGTTTGACATTTCTTATTCTAAATTATTATATTTCTGTGAAGTTGATACTAATTTAATACAGCAATATCAATAATACATTTTCTAAATCAAACGGAAGATATGAGTACTAAAATTACTTCTTGTCAATAATAAAATAACGATTCATAAATAGCTCACGCTGGCCGTGCCCATAAAAAATGGTCTCACAAACAAGTGAGCATAGCACGCTCCTAGTGTGAGTGTCACACTTCTATACATCATTATACTAATACAAACACAACTAAAATACACTTCGTGCATCCTAATGGTCAAAACGTATGCATTGTGCGATCGCGTCTATATAGCATATGGCATTGCCATAAGCAGAGCTGATTGTGCGGAACACTCACGCAAGTCCGATCTGCACTTGCTTGTCTTTATATTTATTTGTCAAAAGTTTGAAATTAGAACGGATCGAATGAACTGTAATGTTCGCTTGTTCGGTCTTTGTTAAGTTGGCTCTCTTCAGGAAAGTCACCGCTCTTTTATTTTATAAGTTTTTCTTTAATTTTCTTTTGCGTTTCGTTACCTCTGACTCTTCATTGGGTTTGAATTCGAGGTTTGTATTTTACTTTGTAGTTATGGTGTATTGATGAGTTTTACAAACTTTAGCTAACTTAACTTAACTTTATTTGTGAGACAACTGGAAACCTGCAGTGCTATTCTGTAAAAAAACTCACGGTGACAGCTTAGGTGAAGTGAGCTGTAATTTCACCAGATGCTTGGGGTTGACACTATTGACAGCTCACTTCACGCTCACTCCACTTATGTTTTCACGGTGAGATAGTTACAGAATAACCTTTGTCAGTAAGTGGTTTCGCGATATATAGGTATGATGTTTTCCAACGTCAAGTTACGTATGAGTATTGACTTACATACTTACTAAAATATAATATGGATATTGTATTATTGCTTTAGCCGTATATCGTATTGCAATACAAATAAGCACCCTTACATCTGTGATCGTTTTACCCTCTCTATTACAGCGTTTCTTCAGAGATAGTCGAAATAAAATTCAAGCGACAAGTTGTAATAAAATGAACAATGAAAATATTTATTACGAGAATTCAAATGTTTACTTTTATGTCGTTCAAGATATAAAGTATTTAGTGAGCAAATATCTATTAGTTAACATAGTATTTTAAAGTGCTTTGTTTACAATAACTAAATTCTTACAAAGAAATGTACCGATAGTGCTAATATTTATGTTTATTCGACATTCAAATAGATAAGCGTATTTCTAAAGCCTTCGTCAACTGTCATATTAAAAAAAAAAAAAAACTTTATTCCATTTACAAAATAACGGACACATTAGACAAATAACGGCTAAATAACAACAGTTATTGTGAAATATTGTTGAAATTACTGCACTTTAGAGTTATTTTTTTAATGTAAATGGTAAATAGATTACAGTGCTTTGTATTTATCGTGAAATAACGGAGTTTATTACACGTTTACATCGAAATAACGAAAGGGTGAGAACAGTTATTTGTCTAATGTTATAATAAATGGAGTATAAAAGCTGGTAATTGTCAAATAAAAAACCTACTCTTATGAAATATAAGAGATTTGATGGAATTTAGCTTCATAAAATTTTTATTGACAATAGAAAAAATCCAACTTGCATACCGTAACCCTGGAGGCAATTCGTAGTTACAAATTACCAACATTTTTGATCCAAAAGGGTCAAAAATATTACTGAAGACCTCTTGTTTTAATCAAAATATTCGATGAAGAAGAAATTTATAGGCAGTGACATTATCATTTTATTCTCGTCGAGTCGTTGAGCTCCTTAATTTTTGAGTTGAGCTACACGCTTTCTGACACATGCATGCACTGACTAAACAGGTCCACTCAAATTTGTGTGGTTCTTTCTCAAAATACCATTTCAGACACTAAGCTACATCGTCCTCACATGACCTGACCAAGATGTCTGGAGGTTAAAAGAGACAGTGACCATTGGTTTTTTGAGTAGTTCGATAGTAAATACCGATCTCATCTAGTTTCTTCTTCTTCTCGTGGTGTTAGTGACTAACCTGGTGTCAGAGTTTATATACCGTCCATGGGAGTCCTCTGACTTGGCTACGCATGCGTCGAGAAATATCTCTCAGGCAGGTTTCTTCACAATTTTTTCCTTCACCGTTTTTTAAGCAAGTGATAATAGGGATGTGTCCTGGGTAAAAAAAATGAAAAACTGTTTAGTCCGTCAATCAGATAATAAAAAAATATTAGACACGTATTTTTTTGCTTTATCATATTAATAAAAAAATATTTAGATAAAACACATTAAACTTGGGGAGTTGGCTCGTTACGTTACAGCTATGTACATACGTATAAAATCTACTGAGAAGTGACGTCATGCCACATTTGAACTCAATGTATCGCCGTAATGTTTTGATTACGTAAAAAAGAAAAAATATGTGTCCAATATTTTTTAATAATCTACTTGACGGACAAAACATTTTTTTTTGTCATCATCCCTATTCAAAGCGCATATGAATCGGAAAAGTCAGAGTTGGCCTTGGGTTCGAACTCGAGACTAAAAAAAAATTTATTTTAAAACAATATTATTGACGTGTAACAGTGTTTGTATAATCTATTTACAGAAATATACATCATTTATTTGTGTGACGCTCTTTCAGTGAGTCGGATTTGATTATGGTTGTGCGAGTTTATTTTTCAGCAAGTTCATGAGTATTTTCATAGAATATGGAAGTTTTTATTATTCTATGGTAGGTATTCATACCATTGAGAAAGTAAAATAGCTACACGTTGTTCTCTGAAGGGTTTGCGTGACCGAATATTTAATGTCTGAATAGCATTCCAATTGCGTTACACAGTTTTTTCTCAAACCAAAGAATTTTTAAAGAAAATCGTAAGCCATTGCTTCATATGTTTGGAAATTTCGTCGGCTCGACAGCGTAAATTACGCAATGAATGATATGTCAAAATAAAAGGCATTGCAATTGTTAGTGTGTTGCGCAATTACCCTGCAGCTCTGTCTTCGGAGTCAGTACAAGGTTATTGGTTATATCCCCTTACGGTAGCGAGCTGTAGTGATATCTGAGCTTATTTGATAAATTGAGGTGCGTTTTAACGAATCCCGATCGATATATAACGCCATTGGAGTTTGTTCGACCATTTCATTGGTTACTTTATCCCGGTCTTGAGACCTATCAATACGTGAATATAGTATAACGTGGGTATAACATTGCTTAGGTGTTTGCAAGTATAACGAGATAAAACCTTTTAAGTGTTTACTGGTGTCGGTTCCCTTGTTCACAAACTAAACTAAATTTAAGTTCAGTGCATCTTTTTCTTTCTATTTCATTAAGAAAAGGACAGAAGATACATTTTAGTTTAGTCCTGTCAAATTAATCAGCGCTTGACGTAAATTGACGTAATTTTAGTCGGCAAGTTTTTAATCACGTCTAAACTTGTATGGAGTAGTGACAGGCGCTGATTAATTTGACAGGACTAAACTTTTCTTAATGAAATAGAAAGAAAAAGGTGCACTGAACTTAAATTTAGTTTAGTTTGTGAAGAAGGGAATCGACACCACTGGTGTTTAGAATCATATCCCTTAAGACTTGTTGGAGATACAAAACAATATATGTATGTACATTTTTATAAAGTTTTAAAAAATAACTGCTTGACAAGGGTTCACAAAATTAAATTAATTACTTTTTTTTAGAACCGTCCATCAACCCAATAATTCAATTTTCTTCCTGAACAACATTACTTTGAAGTTCACAATTTAATTGTTTCCAAATTGCTATCAGCTGCCAAAAAATTTGGTTAGGTTCAATGCCACTTTCGAACTTCGATCGATTTTATGTCATGAGAGAAGCTGAAGATACTCAATATTTTCATTATTTTCAGTAAAGAAACCATTATGAGGGACAAACATGTAACTAATTTTATCTACGCCCATGCTATAAATCCTCTATAAAAATTTCTGAAACAGTTAGCTTATTGCCAACATTAAAACACCCAGTGTCATAGTAACCATAATAGCATCCAAACGGGAGTTATAATGTTCTACTGAATTTCATAATGCAACTCCTTTGCTTTTACGAGGATGATGAACGATCATCATCCTCCCTCCCATTCTCACTACTCCATTCGTGGTATCTTTATGAATTTCAAAAAAAGAACATTGTCACGCACGCGCGTTTCACTATACTATACCATAGCGTCGTATCCCGCCATTTTTGTTCATGATATTAGTATTGCAAAAACTGTTTCAGAACCTTTTATAGAGGATTCATATCATGGGTGTAGATAAAGTCTTGTATGCAACTGTAATAATTAGGTATTAAAACACTCATGTGATACTACTATCACACGAGGCGAACCCACATTCGTGTTTTAATACCCCTTATTATAAAACAGTTGCATAAATAACTATTAATAGACTGCCAACTGACAGGCATTCACTCGTCGATTGACGTGCGATTTATATTTTTTCGTGAGCAATACAAGCTTGTACACAAATTACAATATCTTTTTAAATATTTCTATCGACTTCATTCGTGATTTATATGAGGAAATTATTAGATAACGATCAGCAGGCGTCAGTCAAGATATGGGGGGGGGGGGAGCTGATTTATATGTGAAGGAATTAAGGTGGGTGAGGATTGTCACGCAAATCAGGTATATAATAGGTACGGGATAACTTGCAAAACAAGTAGCAACCCACAACGGTGGTAAATACGATTATAAGTCATAAATTCAGGGGGTCTAAAAAAGCCTCTTTGGCAGAATCATAATAGGATAATAATTAAATCATATTAAAAATCTTAAAATGGTCACAAACTGACAATTCATAATATTATCTGCGTACAATTCCTATCACGCTTGACAGTTATGTATGGAGATTCGTAAAATGGTCTACTAACATTCCACTAAATATGAATTGCAAATCTGTAATTTTTATGGTGTGCAATGAAGACTATTCTTTCTATCTATATATCTATCTAATTGCTATATTGAAGTTTAATGTCAAATAGCAGAATCATAAGAATTTAGTCAAGAGCAACATCTTACAAATCATATTTAGGATTTTGTGACGAATTATGGCAGATTTCGCTCTTTGTGAAAATTTCCTTGAGCACGCGCCGTGTTTTGGAGACCATTTTATTTCGCCGACGACGTGAAGCTATTCAGAAAATGGAAATAGCCTTTGAAATGCCGGATCTGGAGTTTTTTGGTTTACATAGGCTAAATAAAAGTGTGTGTCGTAACCTCATCCATGAGCTGGAGCCATACATACCTATGTACTCGCTGCGATGGCATAAGTACTACCAGGATTGTGATAAAGTAGTCTGTTTTAATTAAGTAGTTCCAGATAGACATTTTCATCTATTGTAGATGTTTACCCTGTACCCCCTAGATGAAATAAATATTTGATGATACCTATACCTAAATAACAACATAATACTAATGCTTACTACACACCTAAATTCACATTTTAGGTGCTGGGTACACTTAGTTTTAACGCATCTGGATCCTACCAGAGGATTATAGGAGATATTGTTACTCCTTATAATGACCAACTGTTTTTGCGGAAATTAATATGTACATATATAAGGTGTATCTATTCATACACGAAATATTTTAAGAGGACAATCTATACGTGGTAAAAAAGCCAAAGCAACGAAATTTTTTTTTTAGCTATGTGTTTTATATTATTACATAATTGTTATAATATAATCATATTATTATAATTATTATTAATGGATTTATTATTATTTTATTATTATTATAATTTTAAAATTACTTGAGACATTTTGCAAAGGAGTTGCATTCTCCAAAATTTTACTTATTCTATGAAAGACCCTCCCGGACGCGGCGACGGTGGCGACACGAGCGCGGTGAATTTTGATAATTAATCATCATATCATGTAATTTTAAATTATTATTTAAAAAAAATAATAAACCCAGATTAAAAAAAAAAAAAAAAAACGTTCCGTAGCTTCTTTACCACCTTAAAATATTTCGTGTTTGAATAGATACACCCTATATTTAATGTTATCTTCCTTTCTACATGGGACATAGGTTTGCCATAGATATGCCAGCACATTAAGCTACATGAAACTGATTTTTAAACTTTAAAATCGAACAAGACAGTTGTGGTAACTTGATGTGCTGGCCATCGAACATTTGAATACTTTTGCACACCGATAAAATTAAATATTGATTTAAGATAAACAAGTATAAACTTACTTTGTATTAAAAATGATCCAACTCGCACGAAATACTGAAGTTTAAAATTACACACGTTTAGCTAAAGTTCATCTGTATTTACAAGGTTTCACGACGTTGTCCAACAATTATTGTTTGAATAACATTATTTGATTGTAATTGAAAAATCATCGACGAAAATTGAGGTTGTAAAGTTAACCTCAATTATCAAATGAAGAACATCTTTGTTTGGCAATTTTATACATCACACTATTTTTATACATATAAGCATAATCAGCGTATAACGTTCCCACTGCTGGCCTCCTCTCGGTGAAAGGAAGTGTGGGGCCGTAATCTACCACGCGGGCTCAGTTATTATTTTTATCTGACACAATAGTACATTACTTACCAAGGGCTGTAAAAGAAAGAAAGTCCGAAATCGCAGGTATTTGTTACCCGAGCCACAGGAGAGGGTTGTAAATATGCGATACAGGGCTTTCTTTTTTACTGCCCGTGGTGAGTACACAATTTTACGTCTTCACCTGGCCACAATGCGAGTTTTACTGTACGCGTAGCGTGCGGTAAAACTCACATTATGGCCAGGTGTGACGTAAATTTATTTATTTTAAGTATGCATACACACGTTGCAGTATCAAACTGATTTACAACCGTCACCTCATACTTCAGGTTCAGTTGAAAACCAGCGTGAGGCACTTATACTCCATCCATACTTAATATTATAAATGTGAAAGTAACTCTGTCTGTCTGTATGTACGTTTTCACGTCTAAACCGCTGAGCCGATTGTCATGAAATTTGGCACAGATATAGCCTTGGATATGGAAAAGGACATAGGTTACTTTTTACGCGATAACCGACATCCACGCGGGCGGAGCCGCGGGCACCAAAAGCTAGTTTGAAATAAAATTAGACATTTAAATAAACGTTTTTAACAGTCCGTTTCACCGATTTTGACTTCTATTGCGTTGGTGGCATGACAAATGGCAGCTGCAGTAAACAGTTGGTATTGTTACCACTTTTTTGCTTTTAGTGCCATCCTTATGCCTGCGGCATAGAAGTCAAAATCGGTTGAATGGACTGAAAAAATGTTTTTAAGCTATTGCATAGCTTCTATCGCGGGCCTTGAGCGCGGGGACCGAATCCAGAAATTCCGTAACGAAAAAACCTCACGCTCCCCACTCCGACGGTTATTTTACTACACCAGTACCCTCTAGTGATCTAATAATTTCTGGCAGTTCCTTTTTTCTGTGTACTGCGTATTTTATTCTTATAAATATTAGTTTATAAAATTATGATCTTCACAAATAGTGATCGTTGATTGTGGGGTTTGAACTCACCACCAGTCGATTACGAGTACATTCAGTTCCCCTGTTGCACCGCAAGGCTACAATGACTTAATTAAAGCTTGCCAAATAGTTGATACCATTCCAGTTGAACAATTTTTAAACTTGACTAGACGGTTGGAAATGACTCATGTACATGGAATTTTTTCGCTGTCAAAACAGTTTGTCACTCTTTTTTTATTTAAAATTACTTTAGGTTCAACACTTTTGTCTATTTTAAAGTTGTTATTATGCTTATATTTGAATAGTATTTGACTTTGTTTACGTAGTTATACACTTTTACGACGTTCAGCACTTATTTATTTTGTTTTTAAGCTATTGCATAGCTTCTATCGCGGGCCTTGAGCGCGGGGACCGAATCCAGAAATTCCGTAACGAAAAAACCTCGCGCTCCCCACTCCGACGGGCACGGAGGTGTGGCTTGAAGGCCGTGCATCGTCTACCGTCGTTTCAGTTCGGCAGTCTTCGACACGGCGTTGTGTGCGTGCGATTAGATGTATTGTACGACTCTACGAAACTCTGTGGTGGATTTACCGCGCAACGCAACGCCATCTAGTAATCGCAGGTAGAACTAACTAAATAGAGGTGACATTGGCGTGGCTTGTGATTCGTAATCGAGACAAGCGTTGCTCTGTTGGTGGTCTCAGTTGTGTTTTGTTGTCGGTTTTATCCACTAGATGGCAGGCATCGTAATTCAAAAGTTTTTGAAAGGTTGTTGAGGTATGTGAGCAATTTATTTATAAATCTAGCTAGAATTAACATTAAACATTAACGTTCTTCATAGCTTATAAAAACCACTTTTAAACGGTTCTCCAAAGTTCTGGGCCGATTATGGATTGACTTTACTTTCTTATCGGTCACCACGCTCAAAAAGTGTAACTTGAATTAATATCAAAGAAAAAGAAATACTGCATAAATAAAATAAATAAATAATTATAATTGCATAAGTTGATACAAAATGCTATGCAATAGCTTTACCGCGGCAGTCCCCGAGTGCCACACGTCTTTTTTTTTATGTATAATCTTATTTCAAACGGAGTATAGTTGTCTGGCATTTTGCTTTACTGGGCCTTTTTGGCGCAGTCGTAGGGTACACTTTTCTGCTAATTTCTTACATCGCACTTTGCACTTTATATTCGACTAGCTTTTGCCCGCGGCTCTGCTCGCGTGGATGTCAGTTATTGCGTAAAAAAGTAGCCTATGTCCTTCTCCATATCCCAGGCTATACCTCTGCCAAATTTCATGATGATCGGTTCAGCGATTTAGGCGTGAAAACGTAACATACAGACAGACAGATAGACAGACAGACAGAGTTACTTTCACATTTATAATATTGGTATGGATTTTTATCTGCTGACATTTTTTTTTTAAATCTAATTTTATTTTATTTATATCATGTCATGTGTGCCTTTTAGTCTGTGCTAAATAAATGTATTTTCTTTCTTCTTTCAGATGCAGTCAAATGCCTTGCTGTAGTCGACAAATGCCAATGCAAATGTCTTTCAAATTGTTAAAATAATTTGCTCTACAGTATGGATTTGTTGTACTGCCGAGAATCCCGAACGAAAGCCAGCGTGTTCCACTGGTTGGTCGGAATCAATATTTTTATTATTAACATAAACAGGATATTTACCATGTTTATTAATTGTTTTGAGTTCCCGATATTTCGGCGCTGTTGCAAGCACCAATATCGGGAACTCAAAACAATTAATAAACATGGTAAATATCCCGTTTATGTTAATAATAATATTAGTGAAAAAAAAAGTTAAAAAAAAAAAAATATAAAAAATATAATTTACAGTTTAAAAACTTATATCAATATTTTTGGTTATTCGGCGAAGCAGAAGTGAACTGAAGAGTTTGTATTTGCTTGGTAGAAGATTGGCCTGTAGTTGTCGACATACTCGTACTACTTCACACTACTTACACACACACTTCATAGTACTTCGTATGATATCAGAATCACAGCATTGCTCTGGCACGATTTCTGATTGAAGCATCAGGTTATATGTATAGGTATGTTAGTGAACTTATTGTTTTTTTCGGTTGGGAAATTATCAAATAAGTTCTCCCGCTCTGGGCGGAGCGGGAGGGCATGTCAGACGTATACTGACTAAAACCCACCTGTGTTCCTTCAGTTGCCTGTGTGCCAGGGCCACGGTATCCCTTTCGGACAAATCCGCAACCCTGGCAGGATGTTAGTGAACTACTTAGGATAGTAGACCCCAGTTTAAAATGTTTGTTGGTAATTCCATCAGGTCCAGTCGGTCGATTCTGTCAAAATCTTACTGTGAAAATATAGGTGAAATGAGCTTGAAGTGAACTGTCATTCTACTGTCACCAGGGAGTCTAGAGATTGATAACTCACTTTGAACTCACTTCACCTACGAATTCACGGTGAGATTTTTACAGAATAGCGCTACAGGGCTATTTTCTGTCTTCAATCATTTTATTTTCATAATCACTTCACTTAGTGGAATTGTACTATACTGTTTTCTTCAAGGGTCGTATAAATTGACGTGCTTCTTCATTTCTGTATTTTCCATCGTTGCCGTTGCTGCTTTTACAATAATAATAATAATAATAATAACCCCATCGCCGTATCTCTACGTTGACGTCGTGGTGGGGCTTGCGCGCTCCGAACTCTGGGTCTGTGCCGGTAGAGTTTACTTTACCGGAACATGTCTAGGGTGAGGAGCCAGACCAAGAGAGATACAGAAACCCGCAGGGCAGCATGTGGCGAGCTGTTGGGCAGTTGCGACCCCACGGACCCTATCTCCCGGGAGAAGTCATGTTCCTCATCTCTGGCTTGCCTTTATTGGCCGGCTGGAGTGAACACTGACGAGGAACTGAGCTCCCACCTCATTCTTGCCTTTATTGGCCGGCTTGAGTGGAGATTCGCAAGAGCAAACGTGCTCGGAGGAAGGAAGTATTCCAGTAAGTGCTTGTAGGGATCTTGACCATCTTCCGGGCTCTGGGATTGTTCTGAGAGCCGTGGAATACCTCTCCACTCCTCAAGCACCTCAGGATATGTTGCCCCCTTGTCGCTACGTCACTAAGTGCTAGCGACCATTTCCGGGGGCCCATTAATGAGTGTGCAAGTCACCCCCTGCCATTTTATCCGTGTACAATGAAACATTGATCAGGCAGGGGCCATAGTCCTTCCATAGTTTTAGGTAACCAGTCCATTTTAACCACCCAAACCCATAGTCCAATATGTTTGTTTCCATATCCTACAATAGTCCTACACCAACCGGGGGTTGTCCTTGGGTGTACTTGCATAGTGCGTACAGGGATAATCGTCGGTTGGTGCCTCATTCCATTTAAAATTTTCTAACGGGCCTCTGCGAGTTGGCTTCGGCCCCTCGTACGCCTTCCAAAGGTCCGGGACCCCAGGGTCCCGAGATATATAAACGTATATAAAATAATAATAATAAGAATTCTTTATTTCGGACAACTTAATATCCAATGTGTTAGTAAATTTCTTAAATTAATGTTAGTGAAATATTATTCAAAAAACTTGTTTGTTAGAGATCGCTTCATGAGGATGACGCACAAGCGAAAGGATTTATTCACTCGTTCATCACCCCCACAAAACGTCTCAGAATAGGAGAGTAGATTGTCTCCGCGACTGTCCTCAGAATACTGTTGTCACTGTTAAATTATAATATATTTATTTTTCAAATGACAGCATAGAAGTCGTCAGTTCGATTCAGCGCAAACATCTCAGACGCGCTACCATTTAGTTGTCTATAGAAATTGGTTGCACAATCTAATATTCCTTTGCGTGACGTGGTTATTTTGGAACATTCTTCGAGATTTTGTATCGAATTTTTATTCATTGTAAGCTGTTTTTGGACCCTTTTAGCACATTGATAGACCGTAAAGTTTTCTTCAATAATTATATTATGTCTACGGTAGACATAATATAAGGGGAATAATGGGACAAGAGGGGGACATAATATACGTAATATACGGGGTAGGTACGGACGTCTTTTTTAATCCACCTACTAATTTCCTTGAATATAGTGCTTAGTTCCATCTTGAGTTCCTTGGTCATGTTTTTGTTTTTATCATATTTGGACGTTTCCTAATTAGGTTTTTGGTGTTTTGACTAAATATTCTGTGACCTTCTTTTGGGTTATCTTCTATTTGCAGGCTTTTTACAATGGCGCCCTCCTACTTTTGTATATTGTATGGTCTATTATGGATGTCATTTATGACTCGATTCAATGATAGGTAATAATTATTTTCTGGATTCAGGACCATACATTTTCGCTGTCGCTGACCGCTCTTGAGTGTTTTTGTAGCAATGTCAATAATGCTCATATCAAGTGAAAAAGGTTGTTTTAATCAACTCAATCTAACCACAAGGCTGGTTTATTAACCGCTTGTCGTTAATAAAGCCTCAAGGTTAAACACAACATAATAAGGGTGCATGGGAAAACCCAATATTGATTGTAAAAAATATTTTGGGTGTAGGATACTTAGGCGAGGTTCTTCAAGTTAACCTCTAGGAAATGTAATTTTAATGTAATTTTATTTAGAAACGGTAATGATTAATCACGTGAAAAAATTATAAGTTGCTTTTGAGACCTTTATGTAGGTACGTCGGGTACTCGTTACATAATTGGATAAAGTTCGCTCGATAGAAAAAAAAATCCAAACATACCCTTATTTTGTAGATTAATATCATTTTATTTCACATTATGTATTGAAAATCACATCAAAATAAACGTCTATGATGATAAATGATAAATGATTTTATTTCTGTAAGTAGGTTTTTACAAACACTTTTACACGTCAATCATATTTTAAAACTAGATGAGGTCGGCGTTTCGTATCTGACTACTCTGAGAAGAAAGACCGAAACAAACTCAGAGATCACAGTCTCTTTTAAAGTCCAGACATAATCTTGGTCAAATCATGTGATGATGTAATGTCCGTCGGGTTTAACATTGTTAATATCGTAAAACATATAATTTTCAACCCAAAATTAACGAAATTCACGGCACAATTTACTCGCGCCCAGCTGCCACCTCTAGAACAAAAATGCACGCTCGAAGAACCTCGCCTTAAGTGAGCAGTGGTGGCTCAGTGGAAACGGCTGCGACTTACGAGTTGTAGGTCGAAAGTTCGAACTCAGGCAGGCGCTTTACTTTTTGTAAATTATTTCATTACCACTGCTCTCAAAACGGTGAAGGAAAACATCGTTGCTGGCTGATTATGAATAGGATAATAGGGATGATGACAAAAAAAAAAAAAAATTGTCTGTCATGTAGATTATTAAAAAATATTAGACACGTATTTTTTCTTTTTTTACGTAATCAAAACATTACGGCGATACATTGATTTCAAATGTGGCATGACGTCACTTCTCACAAGATTTTATACTTGATGATGATGTAACTAGCCCCACTCCCCAAGTTTAATGTGTTTTATCTAAGTCATTTTTTATTAATATTATAAAGCAAAAAATACGTGTCTAATATTTTTTTATTATCTGATTGACGGACTAAACAGTTTTTCTTTTTTTTTACCCAGGCATCATCCCTATTATAAGCACCTTCGTGTCACCTTTTTTTTTTTTTTTTGGGTGGGAAATTATCAAATAACTTCTCCCGCTCTGGGTGGAGCGGGAGGGCGTGTCAGACTTTTACTGACTAAAACCCACCCGTGTTCCTTCAGTTGCCTGTGTGCCAGGGCCACGGTATCAATTTCGGACAAACCCGCAACCCTGGCAGGCACCGGTCCTAGCGGACCCCGTCAGTGCGTGCTGACATCTCTTTGAGGCGCGCGTGGAACACAACGCGCCATCGACCTGGACCTGGTCCTTACCGGACGGCGAACTGCCCATAGCTCGCCGTCCGCAAGCCCGCGCCTACGGTGGCCGGGAATCGGCTACCGATTCCCGCCGCCCAGGGCGTCTCCTGCGGCGACTAGGGGCGTGAGGGCGCACAGACTGCCGCTCCCTCACGCGTTCCGCCTCCTCTTTCGCGAGCATTACTACTTCGCAGAAGGAGGTGACTGCTTCCCATGCACTCTCGCTCCGGACCATGGCCTGGACCAGGGCCGGACGCGAGAGATCGCCGCCGCCAATCGCCTCCGTGAGGACACGGCGGTGCTCTGCCCAAGCCGGGCAGACCTCCACCGTATGCTCCACCGTGTTCTCCGGGCGATCCACACAGTGGTAACACCCGGGCGTTTCCTCCCGCCTAATCCGAAACAGGAACCTCCCGAAACACCCGTGTCAGTGAGGACCTGTGTCAGGCGAAAGGTGAGGACGCCGTGGCGCCTCTCTAGCCACTCCTCAAAGAGGGGACTTATCGCCACAATTGTGGCGTGCTCAACCTTCGTGTCACCTGAATTTCTGTTATAGAAAGGAGTGTCATTCTGAATTTCGAAAGTTAATTATTTCGACACGGTCTTAATTTCGAATAACAATAGTTCGACTATTCATTGCTTCGACAGAACATATATTCGACAAGCATTAGTCCGACAGAACATACTTCGACAACAGACACCTTCGAAGAACACCACTTCGACAGAAGCCTTCTTCGTTAGGCACTTGTTCGGCGGATCTCTATTTCGACGGAACACCTTCGACATAATACTGCTCTGAAATGTGGCAATAATAATTGAATTTCACGTACAAAATAAAAACATAAATAATAATCAATATTATGTTTTTAATTATAACCAGTAACAAATCTTTGTACAGTTATATTTTTGAACGGCCTATACAACGATACCCCACACTGGGATAGACGAGAAAAAAAAAATATCATTCCCACTTTACGTGTAGGTACCCTAATAAAGTGTATTTCAAGATTTTAGTTTTCCACTTTGTCGGCGTGATTAATAGGTATAGTATACTCATGCCAAATTACAGCTTTCTAGTACTAATGGTCTCTGAGTTAAGCTGTCCGCAGCTATCTCAGTGTCGGCAATTTACATTTCAATGACTAGAGATTTTGTAAGCAATGTTATTTTTAGGATTGATTCCATGGAGAAATTATGTGACCTCCCATAGGTACGTCTGAAAGACACCGCTCCCATAACTACGTCATTCTTAGGTATATCAATGTGACTAAAGTTAAAACGGGTAGGTACGTACCTATTGTACATTCTCCTAAGTAAGATTGGTATCTAGATATTGGACCTAAACTAGAAACGTCATGTTGCCAAGTTACTTAAGCAATTCTTATTTACAGTAGATACCTCTACTAAGTTGTAGTTGTTTCACACTTACTGTGTAGTTAATTTGTTCTCACAGAGAAACTGTGAAAACATGTTTGTGGAAACATGTTTATTTAGTTTTTGGGAATAAAATATATTTTATACCGGAGTAAGAAGAGTAAGTACTTAAGGCTGCAGTCTTGCAAAATTCACTCGCGGTGAGTTATTTGCGCAACTTTGTATTTTTTTTATTGAACAAATTAAAGAAATAACATGAAATATCATTATTGCACAGAAATAAAAATAATATAAGTAATAGCTAGTAATTTTTTTTTTTGTACATCGAGATGGATTATTTTAGGTAAATCAAGCGTTGAATACAGCTCTTTCTGCCCAACAACATTTCGAGGTATGTTTGTGCTCCTACTTTAGGGTAATTAAGAATTATTTTCAAAATCTGTTCGAACAATATATATAATTAGCTGAACATTCTCGTCTTCAAAATGCGCTGATTCGTTTTTTCTAATTATCTTTTATTTTCTTATTTTGGAGGTCACAAAGTCATCAAAATTCTCTGTTTTTATCTCTTAATAAACGGTTTGTTTCATAATAACAATGCATTGTATGTATGTACTCGTAATAATTAGATTATTTTGATGCCAAAGGTTCAATAAAGCAAATAAAAACAAAAAAAAAACACCTAAATCACCTTACTCTGACAATAATAATAATCTCAAAAGACCTAAAAATCTTCTAGTGCGCAATGTAAGAATCGCGTGCGGTGAGTCCACGCGCGAAGCATCTTTTTGGGTATTTTGAGATTGTTATTATTGTTAGAATAAGGTGATTTAGGTGCAATTTTTTTTAGTATTTGTTTCTCTGTGCTCTTGGCATTAAAATAATTTAATTATTACATACATACGATTAATTTTATATAAGAAACAAACCGTTTTTTAAGAGATAAAAACAGAGAATTTTGGTGACTTTGTGACCTCCAAAATAAGAAAATGAAAGATAATTAGAAAAAACTAATCAGCGCATTTTAAAGACAAGAATGTTCAGCTAATTATGCGCTGAACAGATTTTGAAAATAATTCTTAATTACCCTAAAGTAGGAGCACAAACATACCTCGAAATGTTGTTGGGCAGAAAGAGCTGTATTCAACGCTTGATTTACCTAACATAATCCACCTCGATGTGCTAAATAAAAATTACTAGCTATTACTTATATTATGTTTATTTCTGTGCAATAATAATATTTCATGTTATTTCTTTAATTTGTTTAAAAAAAAATACAAAGTTGCACAAATAACTCACCGCGAGTGAATTTTGCAAGACTGCAGCCTTAAGACTAACGAAGCTTAGTGGCCACTATTTTCCATTTTAAGGATTACAATAAAACTTAAAAATTTAAAACTTCTGTTTGTAATGATAATAACGTAGAGACTTGGGGAGCACAAAGTAAAGTGGTTATTTTCAACATTTTCATTCTAAAATAAAATAAATCACCGAACAAACGATGAGGGTGCCTATTGCCACTATTGATATCTTTACAAAATCCTCAGAAAATTACTTCGAAATCCTGGTTTTGGGAACGAATCTATAGTAAGTTAATCTTCTGGTAGCTGTATGGTAAAATTATAATATAATGTTTATGTTTGAATAATTTTAGACTGCATACTAATACTTCCCTTGCATCGAAATATGTAAGTTTATGTTTAGTTTATTTTTATGTAAGTTTTTAAGTTCCTATACATCTACGTCAGTCGTCTACGCAAAATAGGTTTACCTTGATTTTAATGTCACTATAAAATTGACTATTTTGGGCGCATATAATATTTTATATTATGCAGTTTGTAATGAAAACACTATTAAAATATGGCAATTTCAGATATAATTTATATACATAATATGCACATAATCTTCATAATTTGTGCGCATAATTTGAACTTGATTTCATAATTTGTGCGCTATCTTAATATTTTTGATGATTGGATCTATACACGCATTATGTAAAGATATTTGAATTTTGAATGACGTTCATCCAATAGTTCTACGTCAGTAGTCTACGGAAGATGACTGGGGCTTGGGGTCGACGTCACTACATAAACAATTTTGAGCGTTAAACCAGTTGTTTTTTTATGTAATGCAGAAAATGCATATTAGTGAGTTCTATGCTTAGAATGATTCATCCGTCAGTTTGGAAACAGGCTCACATAATATTATCTTACCTAAAACTAACAATCCTACTTTATTAACCCACTCTAGACCTATTTATTCCTCCCCGACCCTTGACTGTAAGTGAAGCGCCAGCACGCGTTTTAGCTGAGCAGCATGTAATCCAAACTCCCCACGATAATAATCAAAACACTAATTTTATCCAGCCACCGTCGGTCCCTTGCCACCCTCCCTCCGACTCAGCTGCCCTAAGCCGTGGTTCGTACCCCACAGGGGGTGCCCTTAGCGAGCAGCAGTCGTTTAGTTATAGTTTTTACGCCCTGGCTGGAGGCATTAAGTTTCGTTAGGAGCTTAAGGCAGCCACAGGAAAGTCCGGTTAAAGAGTCGGAACCTTAGTCTCACTCTGAGATGCCCTAGATAAAAAAAAAAAAACCTATTTATTTTCTCCCATTTCTCTCTAAAGGTTTTGAGCACATAGTTTATAGACAAGTATCATTTTGTGTCGAACTCGATAATTTCCCCTTTACAATCCGGTTTTCGCTCGGGTCACAGTACTGTAACCGCGCTTTTGAAAGTAACTGACGACATACGCTGGGCAATGGAAAATAAGTCCCTTTACTGTTCTTGTATTGCTTGTCTTTAGTAGCGCCATCAACTCAGTAGATTTCGACATTTTACTAGGTATCCTTAAATCTATCAATTTCTCTTCTTCCGCTTTAGCTTCGTTCAGTTCTATCTTCGGGGACACTCTCAGTGTGTTCGCCTGGAGGAGTCTTTCTCTGATTAGTGTAGATTTACTGAGGGTGTTCCTTAGGGTAGCGTTCTTTGTCCTCTTCGTTTTTCAATTTTCCTCAACTTTGTTACCCGAGTAAGCTCTTCTAGTTTTCATCTCTACGCAGATGATTTGCAGCTTTACCGACATTTTACTGTAGCTGACTCGGATACTGCAATTGCTGCTATGAATCATGACCTGGCTTGCATCAGCGTTTGGGCTAAGTCATTTCGTTTACAAATTAATCCAACTAAATTTCAGGCCATGATCATAGGGTGCAGATTCGTTCGCAATGCGGATGATATTACATCTCTGATGCCTTTATATCTCGATGGTGTTAGCATTAATTATACCGAAACTTCGCAAGGAACTCAAGTAGCTCCCAATTCGCCTTCGCAGGAACACTCGGATTTTATGTCTCCTCTTCAACATCTTACACTACCCGTCTTAAGCTTCCTACCTACGTGAGCGTTTTTCTTACGCACCGTGTAGATGAAAACTAGCTACTATGCTTATTCCTTCTCTGTCCATGCTGTAAGATTAAGGAACTCGCTTTCGCCTAACATTCGCGATTTAAAAACTGTGTTTCTATTCAAATATCGAGTAAAAGAGCACCTTTCGTCTCAACTGTGAAAGTATTTTATGTATATGTTACCGGAAATGTATGAAATAAATCCGAGCCGGAAATACAGGGTGTTTGGCAGAACGTTGAACATACGAAAATGGTGGATAGGTGGGGTGATCTGCTACTTACTCAGGCCTAATTTATTTGGCCCTGGCCCCCTGGATATTAAAAAAAAATTTTTTTGCTTTCTTCTAGTTTCACCACTTTCTTAACTTTAAAGTGTAATTTGTATTAAAAATGGGTAAAACAGGCAATATTTTTATTTATTACATCTTTCTGTAAGTTTGAGGAGTCATAACTTTTTTTCTAGCTAACATCTGAATAAAGCAGTAATTTTATAAGAATCTGCCAATATTAAAGATAAAAAAATAAACTAAAATATTGCCTGTTTTACCCATTTTTAATAAAAAAATACACTTTAAAGTTAAGAAAGTGGTGAAACTAAAAGAAAGCAAACAAATTTTTTTTTTATATTCAGGGGGCCAGGGCCAAATAAATTAGGGCTGAGTAAGTAGCAGATGACCCCACCTATCCACCATTTTCGTATGTTCAACGTTCTGCCAAACACCCTGTATATGCAATTCCGATACTACTTAGGAAATGCATAAAATAAAAATTTCAAAGATTGTGTTAATACACACATTTCCTGTGAAATGTATATATTTCCTAGGAATTTTATGCAATTCCGAGATGATACTATACCCAAAGTATCAAATTCAGATAATTTATGTAAACAAAGGGGATAACATATCAAAAAAATATCTTCGTAATGGTAATTCACATAAAATGGCGAAAAAAAAAGGTTCCGTTTTCTTTTAAGTACTGATTTCAAGAAATAATAATAAGAGAGATGAGATTTTCTAGTATAAAATATTTTATGATACTGGTAACAATGCAGGAGATCCAAACATTTTTAATTTTTTTTCATCTTCAATAACACTAATATTACAACTCTCATTCATAGATTCATTTTGTAAGTAGCTTATCTAGCCACATTTTGGATGAAAACGGCTGTAAACCTTTTTGAGTGGAAATCGATTTTGGGAGGCCTACGTCTAGCAGTGGACTTAAAAGGGCTGATTATGACGATCATAGGCCGTGTCTCCGACACACTACACAAAACATTGTTTGACGACGGTATTTTGTTTGCATAGTTCTTATAATTAATTCACTTTAATTTTATAGATTATTATTTACAAAAAAAATTAATGATAAAATGTTTTGAAACACTGTCCTGTCATTTTGACAATTACATTTCTTGACATTACTTTGTTTACATAAATTATCTGAATTAGAGACTTTGGGTATAGGAAATATATAAAAATTAATGCTTTCTGTGAATAAAATAATTAAAACACGTTTGTAAACTGAAATCAGAGTTTTTATTAAAGCTCTCGTTGGCATAATCAGCTGTAACTATCATATCCTAAAATATTCTACTACTATACTAACTTCATATGACATAATATATTTTTAATTAAACTTCAAAAATCACCTATTTATTCATTTTAAGGTCCACCTAGCACACATAAAACACTACATATAATTTCTTATAAATTTATAACTTATAACTTTCTCACACTTTCATTTGTTAAGTAGGTACTGTATTTGTTATGTGCTGTAGGTACTTACAAACATCCTGAATTTAATGCATTTCCGATTGCTATTTAGGAAATAGGTATATAGATTTTTTATAGGCATACTGCAAAATATATCATAGATTTCCCGTCTATTTTAGGAATTGTACACAATGACGGATCACATACTTTTCCGTTAACATGAATATAAATATTAAGATATGCATTTATATATTTTAGCTGTAATTAAGTATATTTTATCCAAAATAAAAATAATCCATACTAATATTATAAATGTGAAACTAACTCTGTCTGTCTGTCTGTCTGTATGTTACGTTTTCACGCCTAAACCGCTGAACCGATCGTCATGAAATTTGGCAGAGATATAGCCTGGGATATGGAGAAGGAGATAGGCTACTTTTTTACGCGATAACCGACATCCACGCGGACGGAGCCGCGGGCAACAGCTAGTAAATATTATAAATGCGAAAGTAAGTTTGTTTGTTACCTTTTCATGTCTAAACCACTGAATCGATCTTATTGAAATTTTGCATTTACGTTGTCAGGTGTACAGAAACGTACATAGGGTACCTTTCATACCGAAAAAAAGTACTGTTTCTGAGGAAAACAACAATAACATTCTTATGATAATAATAGATGGCGCCACATGTCTTTCGAATCATGATTGAGTTATATTAGTATAAAAACTTTAGTAGTGTGTTACGAGTTTTTTTTTAATTTAAGTGCGGACGAAGCCGCGTGCCAAAGCTGGTATTTAATATTTTAGTTTAAGACTTCGCATATTCATATTTTTCTCTTCTTGTTCGCACACCCTATTGTCTACATTTATTTTTCATTTCTCCTTTCGCAGGTCTGCTGGAAGAAAATTCTTAAGAAATAAGCAGCAGCAGTACGTTTGTACTCAAATTATGATTATGTCGTATCTCTATGTATTGTACTGTGTACATAAAAAAAAAGATGATTCATTTGATCTCTACGTACGTACAACATTGGTAACTTAATTACGGAGAAGTAGGGTCAATAGATTTTTTTTGTACTCGTATTCAAGCAAATTACTCGCCGAGTAAACACATACATAACATTTTCGTTGTTATTGGGGACCGTTCTGTTGAACACTTTTTAATCTAAGAGGTCCCCGACTGTAATGTGAATTTTATTTATCTGTTTTGTCAGCGAGTAAAGTGACTTTTCGCTTTGTATATCGTCACCTTAGTGGTGAAGAGAGCTAAGCCACACTTTTGACCGAATTGAGTTATGAACACTACCATACTCGTCGTTAGACGGAGATTTTAGTGCTGTAGAAATCTAAGTGATAGTTCAACTAGGGGTTTGGTTTTTCATTCATACGTGAACGGAGTTAAATAAAACTAGGAACAAAAAATCAAGTGGTGAATTTTTGATTTATCTTTATCTTGGAACCAGTTTAGTGTGGAATAGCTCCCTTCACTACTAAGGCGACGATATACAGACTAGCTTCTGCCCGCGACTTCGTCCGCGTAAAATTCAGCCCCGTCGCATCGCATTGCCCGCCCGCGCAATTACTCCGATTTCGCTTAGCGTTCTTTTCGACTTTTTGTCATTTGCTCGGCTCCTTAAGGTCGTAGCGTGATGTTAAATAGCCTATAACTTTCCTAAATAATTGTGCTATCCAACACTGAAATAATTTTTCAATTCAAACCAGTAGTTCCTGAGACTAGCGCGTTCAACCAAACAAACTCTTTAGCTTTTTTTAAATTATGATAACTCCTAAGATGTTGATTGAAATCAAGTGATGTCAAGGACAATTTTGTTTACATTTAAATACTTGTGGTTAATAACATATTTATTTGGATAAGGATTAATATTATGTTGATAAAACTTTTTCGAAAATAATGCATTAATTTAGAAGAAAATGACGAGATTTTTTCAATTCCAACCAGTAGTTGCTGAAATTAGCGCGTTCAAACGAACAAACAAACTCTTCAGCTTTATAATATTAGTATAGATTAAGTAATACAACTTGTTTTTTACTTTTTAGTTCATCTTTTGGAAGCGCAGATAGTTTTTAATTTTTTTATATTATTCATTTGTTATTTATTTATAATTAGTGACATTATGCCAATACATTATACAGTTTTGGAATGAGCTCATCAAGGCCTTCAGTTTGATACCTATATTGTGTTAATTGAAGATTTTTTCACATTTGTGATTTACACATTTTACTGCCGCCGTATTCATATTTTTAAGCTATTGCATAGCTTCTATCGCGGGCCTTGAGCGCGGGGACCGAATCCAGAAATTCCGTAACGAAAAAACCTCACGCTCCCCACTCCGACGGTTTTCCTACACCAGTACCCTCTAGTGATCTAATAATTTCTGGCAGTTCCTTTTTTCTGTGTACTGCGTATTTTATTCTTATAAATATTAGTTTATTAAATTATGATCTTCACAAAAAGTGATTGTTGATAGTGGGGTTTGAACTCACGAGCAGTCGATAACGTGTACATTTACAGTTCCCCTGTTGCACCGCAAGGCTACAATGACTTAATTAAAGCTTGCCAAATAGTTGATACCATTCCAGTTGAACAATTTTTAAACTTGACTAGACGGTTGGAAATGACTCATGTACATGGAATTTTTTCGCTGTCAAAACAGTTTGTCACTCTTTTTTTATTTAAAATTACTTTAGGTTCAACACTTTCGTCTATTTTAAAGTTGTTATTATGCTTATATTTGAATAGTATTTGACTTTGTTTACGTAGTTATACACTTTTACGACGTTCAGCACTTATTTATTTTGTTTTTAAGCTATTGCATAGCTTCTATCGCGGGCCTTGAGCGCGGGGACCGAATCCAGAAATTCCGTAACGAAAAAAAAAAAAAAATAATATCAAAGAAAAATAAATACTGCATAAATAAAATAAATAAATAATTATAATTGCATAAGTTGATACAAAATGCTATGCAATAGCTTTACCGCGGCAGTCCCCGAGTGCCACACGTCTTTTTTCACAAAAAAAATGCCCGTTTCACTCGTGATGATGTGAGAATTCGTAACAATACCCCATAAATCCAAATATATTCAGGCATTTAAAAGTTACAGAATAAAGAAACTCACATACTTACATACGTACAAAAATGAACCCTGTAAATAATACTGTAATAATTTGACGCAGTGGTTAAGCGAGTGACTGCTGCGCTGCGTGTCGCGGGTTCGTTTCCAGCACGGAACAAATATTAGTATGACCTACAAGTAGTTGTTCCGGGTATGACTGTTTGTGTATGTAAGTTTAAATGTTTGTAAACGCCCCCACAATACAGGAGAAATTAATAGTGTGGGGTAACGTTTCATAAAAAAAAATACATTCCTTTTTTGGGCAGTCGTGTAAAAAACAAAGCATATCGTGTACCTCCCTTTCCTTCTGAAATCACTATGAAAGTCAGTTGGTACTTACCTACTTTACGGTGTTGAATACCGTTACATACATATACAGGGTTTTGAATAACGTTATAAAAACATTAAACTATCCACATTGTTCGTTTTCTCTCCTTAATACCCAAAGTTTGTTTTAAAATATAATGATAAAGGGAAACGAGACCAACCTAGTTTACATTGCAGGTTAACCAAGAACTTACTGAAACGAGTTTTTAGGGTTCCGTACCTCAAAAGGCAAAAATGGAACCCTTATAGGATCACTTCGTTGATAAATGATAAATGATTTTATTTCTGTAAGTAGGTTTTTACAAACACTTTTACACGTCAATCATATTTTAAAACTAGATAAGGTCGGCATTTCGTATCTGACTACTCTGAGAAGAAAGACCGAAACAAACTCAGAGGTCACAGTCTCTTTTAAAGTCCAGACATAATCTTTGTCAAATCATGTGAAGACCATGTAGATTGGTGGATGAAATGGTCTGTTGTCCGTTCGTGAGTTTGTCTGACCATTCAGTCAAGATCCTTTTTTCTAAGAAACGCAAAGCTATCAAGTTGAAATTAATTTAATATCAAATTCATGGGTCTACGGTTTCTTGGAGCTCTAAAAAAATAGAATAAAAGAGTGAATTTCTCAGGCGAAAAATTTACGCGTCTAGGCTGAAAACGCAGTGCTGCTTTACAAATAATGCAACGATTTTTTTCTCAGAATTAATGAGACGTGAATCTAAATGAAGCCACTTAAATTATGTTTTTTTAAGAAAAACAACAGTAAATGATGAATTATCAATTTCTGTGTTTTGATCACAATCACTTTCATACACAGCATTTACCTCTCAGGAAGATAATCTCCAATGAATATAGGAAAAAGTATTTTGATTGCTCTAAGTAATAATTGACCTACAAGAAGCTAATTATTTTTGAATGTTTAGACTCATAGTTATTGAGTACATGTCAACGGTAGTTTTGTCCGAGCGAAATTACTAATTTCTATGGTCATTTTGTTTCGCCGTCCTGAGCTTCCACCAATGAGTTTAAACGAATAATTAATCCCTGCCCGGCAAGAGACAATCGTGCGCTTACGAACAGTGAGAACGGTAGTGCACCAAGTTATAAAATCTGAAAATGAAAATGTCCATGGAAATTAGTAAAAAAATCGAGTTGTTGAAATTGACTGAAAAATACTGCCATTTATGCGACAATATGATACTCGCAAATAAATCAAAACCTGTAGGGTACTTCCCGTTGACCTAGAATCATGAAATTTGGCAATAAGCCAGCGCAAGTAAAGGAAAAAGTCCGAACATCGTTAATTTGTGCTTTTATCACATAAAAGAAATATTTTTGCGATTACAAACTTACATTTGCAGTTGGAGAACTGACAATGTTAAGTTTGTTCTTGGGATAAGTTCATACCAACTACGGAACCCTTCATTGTGCGGGGCCCGACACGCGCATGGCCGGTTTTTTTAAAAATAAATTACAACAATACTGGTATCAAATAAAAGCTAGTAATGAGACAATCCTAAATATAAGTATATATATAATATATATAACATATAATATTATATAATATATTATGAGCAGAGTGACCAAGTTGGAATTTAAAAAAAAAAGGATTTCGAGCACAAAATAAAAGTTATAATTCTTTAAACAAATAATTAACAAAATTAGATCTTAAATAAACACAAGTAACTAAATACGCCTAGCTAAGATAACCCGTCCTAACACTCCAAACGCCCAAGATGGAAATGGCCGAGGAAATGAGCTCGCCGCTGCAGCTGTCCGTCCGCCCCACTCTTGCACCTCGTGACGTCATTCAGCCGCCGCGCCTTCAATCGCAGGATTCTCCGCTAACAATATATAACAATGTAAATATTTTTTTTTAGTTTTACTAAAACTAATAAACTTGAAAAAAAGCAAAATTTTTGTTTTATTTATTTTACATTGTTTATTGCTATAATAAATAAAGATATGTAATAATTTTCTTATTTAACCATTATTTGTAACACCGACGTGACTTATTATTGTTGTTGCACTAAAATAACGCAAGTTTAAAAACCCGACGTTAAAATGGCTGTGACATATCTTTGTTAAGGCGAGGTTCTTCAAGTCAACCTCTAGGAAAAGTAATTTTAATGTCATTTTATTTAGAAACGATAACGATTAAAGACGTGAAAAAAATATATGTTGCTTTTGAGACCTTTTTGTAGGTACGTCGGGTACTCGTTACATCATTGGATAAAGTTTGCTGGATAAAAAAATAAAAAAATCTAAAGATGACCTTATTTTGTGGATAAAAATCATTTTATTTCAATATTATACCACATTATGTATTGAAAATCACGTCAAAATAAACGTCTATGATGATGTAATGTCCGTCGGGCTTAACATTGTTAATATCGTAGAACATATAATTTTCAACCCAAAATTAACGAAGTTCAAGGCACAATTTACTCGCGCCCAGCTGCCACCTCAAGAACAAAAATGCACGCTCGAAGAACCTCGCCTTAACAGGTGAACGCGCCGGTTGTCTGACGTATATATGGACTAATGGTACATGTCCGTGTCTACTTCGTCACTTTTTGAAAAATAGGTATGGTTTTCTTTAAATACGTGACTTATTATTAGTAAAAATATAGAATTAAACAGAAAAAAAAAGAAACAAAGAATTCTAAGTCTTTCTACTTTGCTGCCGTCGATATAGACAAAGCAAATGAAATAAGATCTCTTTATTAAATTGTTCAAGTCAACAAAAAAGAATAATAAAGCAATTTTAATAAACAGTTTTCAAAGTGTTGTTTTTGCCAGACTTGCTGTAACTAAATAGCTCACGCCAACTAGGAAATATCAGTCTTGTTTACATAGACTTACAAACTATTTTTATAGCCTTTGAAAGATTACGCGTCAGTTTTTTTTTAATTTTTATTGCTTGAATAAGAGGCTTTTGGCTACTTGAACGTGTGTACATTTAATAATTTTATTTTTGTTAAGTGCGTTTTGTTTGTGCAGAATAAACAATTTTTCTTTCTTTATTTTTATGAAAAAAAAAAAAAAACTAAAAAAAAAATTGTATGAATAATGTGGTGTAAATCACGGGCGAAATCGTAGAGCGTTTAATTCCTTCACTAAACAGATATACTATCCATGCATATGTATCTATATAAGTTTAAATAAGGAATAGGATTTCCAGTTTCCTCGATAGTTTAACAGGGTAGCATTTCAGATCACGGCTCGTTGGGTCGGACGCCATCGAAGCCTAAGCTGTATCGAAGGCGTAAGCTGTCCTCTGAGTCGACCAGCCGTGTTATAGCTGTAAACTCGGCCAAACCTAGCAACATCTGGGATATTGGTCCTGGCTGCTGTTCTTAGTAACATGAAAGCAAGCGTATCGTTCAAGCTCCAATAAAGACGATATTTTCCAAAATCCTCCTGGGAACATAAAAGTCTGAAATATTCATCTTTTGAAGCGAACAAAATCGCGCATCTCCCAGTAAAGAACACAGTAAATATTTCGATTCTTAAAGCTCATAAAAGTTTTCTTTCAATATCGTAAAAATAAGGGCTCTTAAAATATATATATCTTGTCTGAATTGGCTCGTGACGATCACAATAGCTGCGGTGATAAAGTACTTTCTTTCGATGACGTCACAGCACCTCAATATGTATTTTTAGTATGAAAATCACGAATATGTAACATATTATAGTCGAATACAATACTATAGCCCATTTATCAAAGTCCCGTCTGAGAAAAGCGTCACACAGTGGCTGAATTAAGCTTCTAACAATAATAAAGTAACATAACATCTGTTGTCAAAATATTCGACAAACGTACGTAACTTTTTATTACAGTACCTATTATCTGTTCTAAAAGTATCAGATTAAAGTGTAAACAAACAAACCCTGTTTATTTATTTATTGAACCTGTTCAGATTAAATTCTTACGTAATCACACACTTCACATACATTCATCATCATCATTTCAGCCGAAAGACGTCCACTGCTGGACATAGGCCTCCTCCGAAAGGGGGGGATTTCCCATAATCACAAACTGACAGGACAGTGGTACAAAACATTTTATCATTATTTATTTTTTGTAAATTATCATCTATGAAATTAAAGTGAATTAATTATAAGAACTATGCAAACAAAATACCGTTGCCAAACAATGTTTTATGTAGTGTGTCGGAGACACGACCTATGATCGTCATAATCAGCCCTTTTAAGTCCACTGCCTAGACGTAGGCCTCCCAAAATCGATTTCCACTCGAAACAGTTTACAGCCGTTTTCATCCAAAATGTGGCTAGATATGCTACATACAATATGAATCTATGAATGAGAGTTGTAATATTAGTGTTGTTGAAGATGTAAAAAATTTGAAAATGTTTGGATCTCCTGAATTTTTACCAGTATCATAAAATATTTATACCAAAAAATCTCCTTTTTTTAATAACTTTGTTTAAAACCAAAAATTAATAAAAATAATTATGGTATGATTATTTTAAAATAATTATTTATTAAAACCTGTACTTAAAAGAAAATGAAACCTCTTTTTTCTCCATCTTATGTGAATTACTATTACGAAGATATTTTTTTGTTATGTTATCCCCTTTGTTAACATAAATTATCTGAATTTGAGACTTTGGGTATACGTACCACGAGATGTCCGAATAATTATTCGTTTTTTTTTTCTTTTTCGTTTTTTTTTTGTTGCATTAATTTCCTTGTATCCTTGTGTATACGTCTGCTAAAATGTTTTTTCTAGTTCAAACGTCCAACTCACAAAAGCCGATGTAATTTGTATTACCTAATGCATTACATGTAATGCACGAACGTCATGGCTGAGTCGGAAATGCATTACATATAATGCACGGACAGTCAACGTGTTAAATTACCTGCTACGAATGCATCTACAATTGTTACCGTGTGTGAGTGCTACGTCACGTCGCACTATGGAGGTGCCTAAGATAGCCTGGCCATAAATACATTTTGTACAAATTGGCGCAGGTACTTATGTTATGCTACCTCAAACTGTAGCTAAGAAGTTAATCTACATAAATTATGTATGTGGCTGGTACTGGTTTATAGCAAAGAGCATCTAAATAGGAATGATTAAAAAAATTATCACAAAAACATCTTAATTTGTATTTTTTTCAAGATTATTTTCTGGAGAGCTAGCAATGAAAACTACTATACAAGTATTATACCATTCCTTATTATATATAGGTACTTTCGTCTGGTATGCATAAATATGCTATATATTTGTTCATATATTTACTAGAAATATTTATCTCATGACATATCATTTTTGCGTATCTGAAAGTTTTAATTAGACTTTTGACAGTTGCCGACATTTTCGACCTTCGGAAAATGATGTTATTTGATAGGAAATTTAATATTATTATACAGGAAGAAAAAACAAGTTGCAACTTCATTGCACAACATAATATATGTTAATCTATATTATTAATACATGAAATCGTAAAAAAGTCTCATAAATACGTAGGTGATGCTATTTGATTTATTAGTTGATATAGGTTATACTTGTGATATTTTATTAATTGCAGTTTATATTTACATAATGTATCGAGTATTTCTCACCATATTTTAGTTCACTTATACAATCAATTATCAATAAACATATCGGCAACCGCATAAGCACATTATAGGATTTTCAAAAGAGTCACTTGAGAAGACTACGAGTACAAGTGTAGTTAAGGAAATTAAAGCTCAAAAAGACGCTCTTACGCCAAGCTTAATCAATATAGATGGTGAAGGTATCGAAATCAAACATACATTATTTTTGAGGATGGTTGACGGAAAAGTGGTTCAAGTTTTGTCAGAAATTATATGAGGTGCTGTATGCACTATTTGTGGTGCAAGATCTACAGAGATGAACAATTTAGAAAAAGTACAAAATAAACCGGTTGATGAAAATTCTTATCAATGTATTTCTACTTGGCATTGCTGGATTAGATTTATGGAACTAATTTTACATATTATATCTTATAATCTAGGCTTTGAAAAATGGTCTGCTACAACAACAGAAAATAAAAATTTGAATAAACAAAAGAAGACATGTACAAAGAAGGTTCAGAGAAGAACTTGGTTGAAATATAGATAAACCTAAGTAATGTACTGGTATCAGCAATGACCGTAATACAGCTACACGGTTTTTTCAAAATTGTCAGTGCAGTGCAGAAATTACTAGTGTGGATGAGGAATTGATAAAACGATTTTATATATATTTTACTTTAAGTTATGACAAGCGGAAAAGTAATTAATGCTACGAAATTCGGACAGTATGCTTTCGATACAGCACAACGATATGTCAATCATCTGTCCATAAAGTCCTAATTCACGGAGAAAGCGTAATTCGGATTATTCAGTGTTACCTCTTGGACAGCTCTCCGAAGATGACCAGGAATCAAGGAATAAAGACTATAAGCGATACAGACTTCATCATGCCAGAAAATGCTCTATAGTAGCCATAAATGAAGATGTTCTACATACAGTTGTACACTTCGGACCTTTACATAACAAGTTTATGAAAACCTTTCAATACAAAGTCTATGGAACGTATAGATGAAGCTTTGGAACACTTACGTTCTTTTTATTATTTAATTTATTTAATAACAGTAATTTTAAGAGTTTGTTTTGTATTAATTATGACATTTTGGGTCACAAGATAGCCGTATTTTTTTTTTTAATATTTCATATTTTGTATTTCTTTACAAAATTAAACATATAATTATATCTATAAACTGTGCATTATTTTAAAATATATTTATTCTAGATTATCTAACAAAAAAAAAAAAAAAAATCTGCTGTGTATCTATAAAAATATGGAAGTTATGGATTTATGACCCGAAACTGAGTCAATCTTCTGATTTTTTATTTTACGATAGGTTTGCTCTTGACTCTAGTCTACATAGGTCAGAGGTTACAGAGACAAAGTCGACGATGGCACTCCATCGTCGAGAGTGAACAGGCTTGTATACGTTCGGAAACACAGACGCAGGCAGAGAGTTCCACTCCTTTGCTGTGCGCATTATAAAAGACTTTTGAAAACGCGTAGTGCGAGTTGGTGGAATATCAACATAGATAGATAGATTGATAGTGATATTAGATACGAGTAAACTCAATCTCCTTGAATTATATAATTGCATAGCACAGGTGTGAGTACTATGTACTATAGAGCTACCATTTACCGGTTAATATGTCTTTTATGATATCAGCTTAACAATTATTCTACCAAATGAAACGTTGTCATACAAAAGTTTGCTAATCGTTAGTTGTCAAAGTGAAACATCGGCGAAACGTTAGTTGGCAAGTGAAAATCTGGCAGACAATTTTGGGCGAAAAGGCAGAGAACCGTCTTTTATTGACTTGAATGTACCCTGGCGACTGAGAGTATGTCATGCTCACTCAAATGTCTCGCTGGTGGTGGCGTGTGTGTTGGATCATTAAGTCCTCTTCAAAATGGTTGAGCTAAATGGTGCTGATCCATGCGTCATATTCGTGAACGGGCGCCGTCAGTTGGGACTGGTCATCTCTTAGCTGCCACGGCTTATTTTAATTTCTTTTAATTTTTGAATTGTTTTTATTACGGACGCTTCTAACGTGCACGTCTTTCTACATTGTTCTTATATGTATAACTTCAACATGAATGATGTAACCCATATTTTGTAACAATATTTTGTTTTAAGAGTGTCCGTGGAGTTTCTTGCCCGTTCTTCTCCATAGGAACCTACTACGATTTGAAATGGGCTTCATCTATCGGACTGACCGACCTCTTGACAATTCAAAAGTGCCTGTAATTGGTTTATTTGGAAAAAATGCTTTGAGTTTGAGTTGAGTTGAGTTTGATAGTGCATCGTAGCGATTCGCTAGCCTACCTGGGCCTCAAGACTGCTATTACAATAGTGTCAGAATGGTCTATCATTGATTTCATAATTGTTGATTTTGACAAGTTTGGTAATCTACTAATATAATGGCGTCATCATGACTTTCCAATGGTCAGCCACTGACACTCCATTGAAAGAATTGGTAATCTCGTACATAATGACAAATGAAACTTCCTACTAAACTTCCAACTTCCTACTACTTCAGATTGCTTATAACACTAATAAATAATAAGTAAAAATATATATAAATGAAATCTGGCATGAATAAATGTTCAAAATGGCATTGTAATACAATTCTATTACGAGACCATTGACCGACCAATGATCGACCATTATGAATTTAGCAGATTACGAACTTTTAGCGAAATGACAATGGGATCGTGTTGGAGTGACGAATTTATAAAAATAGCAGATTGGGGCCCCTGTACGAGTGTATGTTGCTACGTGGCTGTGTTTAGCTCAGCTAGCCTACCTGCACGTGCCTAGGTGTAACCGGCCTGTAGCCAAGGCGGCTTTGTACTGGCAGGTTTGCCCAGTGATACGATTAGTCGATCATATACGATGCAGGCTGGCAGGAAATCGTGCGTCAATTCCACTAGTCGCAACTGTTAGTATGTATGTAGGTACACTTTCATAGAGGATTTCTACTCTTCATCTGCAACTTACTAAACTATACAATAAGTCCCGGAATTAATACATACAATGAATTTACTATTATGTATACAACATTGTTTACCTATTTATTAAATTATACTCCATTTACTATTATTTAATATTAGAATAACGACAGTTATTGTGTAATATTGTTGTAATTACTGCACTTTAGAGTTATTTTTTTTAATGTAAATGGTAAATAGATTACAGTGCTTTGTATTTATTGTGAAATAACGGAGTTTATTAAACGTTTACATCGAAATAATGAAGGGGTGAGCACAGTTATTTGTCTAATGTTATAATAAATGGAGTATACTCGTAGTTGTACTGATTGTGAAAGAAAATTGTGGCAACATTACAAATTTACGGCCTAAAAGGTATTTCGTCCATTTTGCTTTGCTTTTGATTGTACTGCGGAAGTGCGACTGTAATTTATGTGATTGTAATTATTTTTGAGATAAAACTTGACATTTATTATGTATTAAAAATGACGGAAACCGATTCAGTAAACGATTTTGAACAAACTACTTACATTATGTGCCTTAATTCAGTTACACATTGTATAAAAAAAAATAACTGTGTTAAAATTGGATTTTAGTAATTACTGAGTCATTTAATTCGGTAAAAAAAAAAAAAAAAAAACAGCAAGTAATTATACTCGGCAGCGACAATTATGGTATGTAAAAAAATAAAAATAAATTGTTTACGCTTAAAAATGTAAAAACCCAATAATAAACAACGGTAAGAATTTATATTGATGGTAGGCACAAAAATAAACGACCCTTTATAATGCACTGTTTATTCTAAAATACCTACTTAGAAAAAAAATATCGATTCAATCATAATGCTACGGCTACATTGTTGCGATATCGCAGCATTAAGACTACGCCGAGCGTTATTATTGTTGAAATCATTAAAACGGAGCTTAGTGCCCACTATTTTCCGTTTTAATGATTACAATAAAACATAACAATTTAAAACTACTGTTTGTAGTAATAATAACGTATAGTGTTGTGAAGCACAACTTGACGAGCTTAATTTCTGCATTTTCATTCTAAAATAAAAGAAATGACCGAAATAACGATGAGGGCGCCACTGTGCGCTCGGTAGCCTCTTAAGCTTTTTTGGCCTCGCCAGGTCTTTTTTTTATTGTTTTTTTTTTGTAATATCAATTTTGTTACTTTTAAATGCTCCTTTTTTACTGTATGTATTTTCTGTGCCTGTCCCTAATAAAATATTTTTCTTTCTTTATTTCTTTATAAAGCGAACTACACTTCGCGCGCTCTCTATCACACAGCGCTCTACGTCTCGCTGCGAACAAACAGCGCACGAAGTGTAGTTTGCTTTATCGCGACAGTGTAGCCGTAGCATTAGAGTGTTTTGGCAATAGAAACCGCAGGTCCGCAGCCAATTCATAATTTGGGTATTTTATGTAAATTTTTTGCATACTTAGTCGACAGCAGAAATGTCATCCCGTTTACTAAGTTTATTACAAAAACAATGTTAATCGGTTGAAGGACACTGAACGAGACACAATAGAAGTTTTGTAATTTCGTCTGGTGTAGTTTAGTGTTCTGCAAAGTGCACTTTTTAGTTCTTGTCAAACTTTTTTAAATTTAAGGTTCTTAATACGAGGCTTGGTTACTTTGTATTAGTTTATGTATTTTTCCTACTTGCTCTGTAAATAAGAGTGTCAGGATGTCTTTACTTAAAGAACCCGTTCCAGTTTGTGATTCTGAATTTCAGTTCCAATATGTCACCTGTAAATTAAAACTTTTCACACGTTAAACTTTAAAAAGACCGCAGATCTATGGGGTAATTCTGTGGACGTTACTAAGTCGATTATAAATATTGTAGCACCTACTTTAGTTGTTATTTTTAATAATTGTATTAGCCGTTGTTTAAATCGGGTAGTACGTCAGACCCTACTAATTACTGACCTATTTCAGTGCTACTCTAACTTTACGAGTAGTAATTTTTTTGAAAGACTTATTTTAGATCAAATGCAAAGATTTTTAATAAACAAATTATTGCAAAATAACAATTCGGTTTTACAAGGGGTCGTTCGACTACTGATGTGTTGAACTTTTAAGACATGTTTATAATGCATGGGAGAATAAATGCGATACTTTGGGCATCTTTTGCAATTTGTCCAAGGCATTCGATTGCGTTCTTCATGAAACATTAATCAGGAAACTGTACCACTACGGATCCGAGACGCCTTTCTGGATCTTCTTACTTCATATTTAACTGATAGGATTCAGAGAGTTGATATTAACGGAAAAATATCACCCGGATCTGTAGTAAGAATGGAGGTTCCCCAGGGTTCAATTTTTGGCCAATTTTTGTTTCTTATTAATATAAATGAATTGCCTTACCTCATAAAGGATAAACATGATATAGTGTTGTTCGTAGATTACACTTCACTTTTATTTAAACTCAAAAGTTAGCAGTTGGTTACTGACGATGTAAATAGCGCCCTCGCAAAAGTAGTTAACTGGTTTAATGTTAATATACTAGTTTTTAACGAGAAAAATACTAAATGTATAAAAGTTTACGATACCTCATGTTAGAAAGTAAAAACTAGTGCGCTTATAAAGGGTCAAGAGTTGAAACCCGAACATACTGCAGTGTTCTTAGAAAGAAAGAAAAAACGTTTATTTGCGGTAAACATGACGTAAAAAAAGAACACAAACACAAAAAAAAAATAACAAGTTGGGGGTAAATATGCGTCACATCCACGTAAAACGGCATAAAAGGATAACTTCTTCATATAGACAAATTGTCAAAAAAGCTTAGCTCTGCAGCAAACGCCATGGTAATTGAATGATCTGACCAAGATTATGTCCGGATTTTTATATACACATTGACATAGAGGAAATTTATATATACAATGAGATGGACATTTACTTTGTAAAGTATTATATTATTTTAATTATTGTGAATGTGAAGACTATGTGGGTCATAGTTTATTTGTTTGGTTTTTTCTCAGTTAGTTTTTATCGTGGTCTGGCAGTTTGAATAGTTTATCCCAAATTTCCTTTTTTCTTTGGTATTTGTTCGCCGAATCTTTAAGCTCCTTAAGTTCTGGGTTGAGTTGCACGATTACTGACAAATGCGCGCACTGACTGGACAGGTCCATTCAATCTGTGTGTGATTCTTTCATCTAAAGCCCATTTCAGATATCAATCTACATGGTCTTCACATGATCTGACCAAGATTATGTCTGGATTTTAAAAGAGACTGTGACCTCTGAGTTTGTTTCGGCCTTTCTTCTCAGAGTAGTCAGATAGGTAACGCCGGCCTCATCTAGTTTTAAAAATATGATTGACGTGTAAAAGTGTGTGTGTGTACAAACCTACTTGCGTCGGAGCACGCAAAATGAAGGGTTCCGTGTTCTCTCATACATTCCAACTGCAAAGATTTTTCTGTGGTTGTCTTAAGCTCCTAACAAAACTTAATGCCTCCAGCCAGGGCGTAAAAACTTATAAAATAAACGACTGCGCGCTAAGAGCCCTATGGGGTACGAACCTCAGCTTAGGGCAGAGTCGGAGGGAGGATGGCGAGGGACCGATGGTGTCTGGATAAAATCAGGGTTATGATTATTATCGGGGGAATTTAAAGCTACAGGCTCAGCTATAGCGCGTGCTGGCGCTTCGGTTACGGGCAAGGGTTGGGGAGGACTATTTAGTCGGGGATTTCGCGATGGGCCTCGGCGGCGAGGTCGGAATGACGGTCGTGTATTGTGTAATCTCTTTCGAACTGTACTCGTTTCTCTAGTGCTCTTCTGGGGGAGAGTTATGGGGTCGTCTGGGTCGGTCAGTTATAGTTTTCCTTTTAACTTCGATATAAATACTGCTGCCGTAAATTTTTCACATACCCAGAAACAACCATTTAGCTGGGAGAAGGGGGAAGGGGGCACTTGACTAAGAAAAAGTAGCACTTTAAAGCTAATATTACGCAAACGAATCCCTGAATCGACAAATGGTTTTCACAGAACCGAAATATTTTGAACGGCCTATCTATCCAACGATACCCTACACCATGGGATAGACGTACCTATAGGTACATACATGTATATCTAAGCTGAATTACAGCTTTCTAGTACTAAGGCCCGTATTACAGAACGTTACTCAATACTCAAGCATTACTTAAAACTAGTTTCAACCAATCAAATGGCTTGAATCTGGTCTTAAGTAATGCTTGAGTATTGAGTAACGTTCTGTAATACGGGCCTAAGAGTCTCCGAGCTAAGCCGCGAAACTATAAAGGTTCCTTTTTGACTCATCATCATCATCATTTCAGCCGAAAAACGTTCACTGCTGAACATAGGCCTCCCCCAAGCACCGCCACCTCGACCGGTTCTGTGCTTCCCGCATCCAGCGGATTCCTGCAGCTTTCATAAGGTCATCGGTCCACCTTGTGGGAGGCCTTCCAACGCTATGTCTTCCGGTACGCGGTCGCCACTCCAGAACCTTTCGGCCCCAACGGCCATCTGTTCTGCGCGCAATCTGCGCATTGCCACTTAAGTTTGGCAATTCTTCGAGCTATGACGGTTACCTTGGTTCTTGGTTCTTGGGTCCTTGTTGACTACGGAACCCTAAAAGTGAAATTCTGTTCCTTGGTAAGCGCATTACTTCAGAATGGCTGGACCGATTCCCGAATTGCGAAGTAGGTTTTTATGGAAAGAAAAATTGGAAAAAATCCCGGATAGTGTTCAAATTCGGGTAAAACTGGACGTCCTTTTTCTGTGAGATTTTTGTATGAACAATTCGGATGATCCAAACGTGTCGGTTCAGCTATTCCATACAAATAATTAAAATTGGATTGCCTGTTTGTAATGTCAAAATAACAGCCTTTTACTAAATGCATATGAAAGTACTAGCTTTTGCCCGCGGCTCCGCCCGCGTGGATGTCGGTTATCGCGTAAAAAAGTAGCCTATGTCCTTCTCCATATCCAGGCTATATCTCTGCCAAATTTCATGACGATCGGTTCAGCGGTTTAGGCGTGAAAATGTAACATACAGACAGACAGATAGACAGACAGACAGTGTTACTTTCACATTTATAATATTAGTATGGATATATATAAAAAAATAACAATTTTTAATTTTCTGTCTGTATGTATGTTCTGACCTTACATTTTTCCGCTCCCAGAAAAATGTAACGTTACAATCTTGGTTTAATAGGCCCTACCGAATGGGTATTGGAGGGCCCTAACTGAAGGATATAAGAGGCCAGAGAAACCATCTAATTGTTTTTTATGTATTAAATTGTTTACTCTTCAACTTGTTTATTTTCTTTTTAAGCTAGGACTGCTCCAGTTCTGATGATAGGTAGGTGGTAGTTCTTTCTCAGACCTTACAGATTTCCCCTCCCGGAAAAATGTAACTTTACAATGTTCCGGCTAGTCTCCGAAACGGTTGGGCTGATTTTGACTGGGCTTTGACTGGTAGATAGCTGATGTTATTAAGACTAACTTAGGCTACTTTTATTTTAGAAAAAGCCACGCAGGCGAAGCCGCGAGCAGCAGCTAGTTTTACATATATTTCGTTCGTTCTCAATGCATATATAATAATCCTTGTCGCTACGTCACTATGTGCTAACGACCGTTTTCGGGGGCCCATTATTGAGTGTGCAAGTCACCCCCTGCCATTTTATCCGTGTATAATAAAACATTGATCAGGCAGGGGCCATAGTCCTTCCATAGTTTTAGGTAACCAGTCCATTTTAACCACCCAATCCCATAGTCCAATATCTTTGTTTCCATATCCTGCAATAGTCCTACACCAACCGGGGGTTGTCCTTGGGTGCACTTGCATAGTGCGTACAGGGATAATCGTCGAGGCACCAATGCCTCATTTAATTAAAAAGCGTCTAACGGGGCTCTGCGAGTTGGCATCGGCCCCTCGTACGCCTTACAAAGGTCCGGGACCCCAGGGTCCCGAGATAAATGTAAACATATAAAAATATAATAATAATAATAATACCCCACCGCCGTATCTCTACGTTGACGTCGTGGTGGGGCTTGCGCGCTCCGAACTCTAGGTCTGTGCCGGTAGAGTTTACTTTGCCGGAACATGTCTAGGGTGAGGAGCCAGACCAAGAGAGATACAGAAACCCGCAGGGCAGCATGTGGCGAGCTGTTGGGCAGTTGCGACCCCACGGTCCCTATCTCCCGGGAGAAGTCATGTTCCTCATCTCTGGCTTGCCTTTATTGGCCGGCTGGAGTGAACACTGATGAGGAACTGAGCTCCCACCTCATTCTTGCCTTTATTGGCCGGCTTGAGTGGAGATTCGCAAGAGCAAACGTGCTCGGAGGAAGGAAGTATTCCAGTAAGTGCTTGTAGGGATCTTGACCATCTTCCGGGCTCTGGGATTGTTCTGAGAGCCGTGGAATACCTCTCCACTCCTCGAGCACCTCAGGACATGTTGCCCCCTTGTCGCTACGTCACTATGTGCTAGCGACCTTTTTCGGGGGCCCATTATTGAGTGTGCAAGTCACCCCCTGCCATTTTATCCGTGTATAATAAAACATTGATCAGGCAGGGGCCATAGCCCTTCCATAGTTTTAGGTAACCAGTCCATTTTAACCAACCAAACCCATAGTCCAATATCTTTGTTTCCATATCCTGCAATAGTCCTACACCAACCGGGGGTTGTCCTTGGGTGCACTTGCATAGTGCGTACAGGGATAATCGTCGGTTGGTGCCTCATACTCATTTAATTAAAAAGCATCTAACGGGCCTCTGCGAGTTGGCTTCGGCCCCTCGTACGCCTTTCAAAGGTCCGGGACCCCAGGGTCCCGAGATATATAAACACATATAACAAATAATAATAATAACCCCACCGCCGTATCTCTACGTTGACGTCGTGGTGGGGCTTGCGCGCTCCGAACTCTGGGTCTGTGCCGGTAGAGTTTACTTTACCGGAACATGTCTAGGGTGAGGAGCCAGACCAAGAGAGATACAGAAACCCGCAGGGCAGCATGTGGCGAGCTGTTGGGCAGTTGCGACCTCACGGACCCTATCTCCCGGGAGAAGTCATGTTCCTCATCTCTGGCTTGCCTTTATTGGCCGGCTGGAGTGAACACTGACGAGGAACTGAGCTCCCACCTCATTCTTGCCTTTATTGGCCGGCTTGAGTGGAGATTCGCAAGAGCAAACGTGCTCGGAGGAAGGAAGTATTCCAGTAAGTGCTTGTAGGGATCTTGACCATCTTCCGGGCTCTGGGATTGTTCTGAGAGCCGTGGAATACCTCTCCACTCCTCAAGCACCTCAGGGTATGTTGCCCCCTTGTCGCTACGTCACTATGTGCTAGCGACCATTTCCGGGGGCCCATTAATGAGTGTGCAAGTCACCCCCTGCCATTTTATCCGTGTACAATAAAACATTGATCAGGCAGGGGCCATAGTCCTTCCATAGTTTTAGGTAACCAGTCCATTTTAACCACCCAAACCCATAGTCCAATATCTTTGTTTCCATATCCTACAATAGTCCTATACCAACCGGGGGTTGTCCTTGGGTGCACTTGCATAGTGCGTACAGGGATAATCGTCGGTTGGTGCCTCATTCCATTTAAAATTGTCTAAGGGGCCTCTGCGAGTTGGCTTCGGCCCCTCGTACGCCTTCCAAAGGTCCGGGACCCCAGGGTCCCGAGATATGTAAACACATAAAAATATAATAATAATAACCCCACCGCCGTATCTCTACGTTGTCGTCGTGGTGGGGCTTGCGCGCTCCGAACTCTAGGTCTGTGCCGGTAGAGTTTACTTTCCCGGAACATGTCTAGGGTGAGGAGCCAGACTAAGAGAGATACAGAAACTCGCAGGGCAGCATGTGGCGAGCTGTTGGGCAGTTGCGACCCCACGGACCCTATCTCCCGGGAGAAGTCATGTTTCTCATCTCTGGCTTGCCTTTATTGGCCGGCTGGAGTGAACACTGACGAGGAACTGAGCTTCCAACTCATTCTTGCCTTTATTGGCCGGCTTGAGTGCAGATTCGCAAGAGCAAACGTGCTCGGAGGAAGGAAGTATTCCAGTAAGTGCTTGTAGGGATCTTGACCATCTTCCGGGCTCTGGGATTGTTCTGAGAGCCGTGGAATACCTCTCCACTCCTCGAGCACCTCAGGACATGTTGCCCCCTTGTCGCTACGTCACTATGTGCTAGCGACCGTTTACGGGGGCCCATTATTGAGTGTGCAAGTCACCCCCTGCCATTTTATCCGTGTATAATAAAACATTGATCAGGCAGGGGCCATAGTCCTTTCATAGTTCAAGTAACCAGTCCATTTTAACCATCCAAAACCTATAGTTCAATATTTTTGTTTCCATATCCTGCAATAGTCCTACACCAACCGGGGGTTGTTCTTGAGTGCACTTGCATAGTGCGTACAGGGATAATCGTCGGTTGGTGCCTCATTTCATTACAAGCGTGTAACGGGCCTCTGCGAGTTGGCTTCGGCCCCTCGTACGCCTTCCAAAAGCCCGGGACCCCAGGATCCCGAGATATGTTAAAAACAAATAATAATAATACCATTTATTTCAGGCAACACAGGCCCATAGAAAAATACCTTAACCTAAACATACATATTTTAATATAAAGCTTGTGTTAATAAAAAGGCTTAAGACTATGTTAGTAGCACTTCACTTTGCACTAGCTGCACCATCATCTAGCATTAATAATATAAACGTGGAAGAATAGGCATCAACCAGGGGTTAATTAAACCAACTAATTGTTTCTAGGAAACGACAACAAACGAAAACATAAACTTCGTAAAAAACATGTATAAGTATCGTAAGTAAAAAATAAATTACTGCATACAAGTTCAATAAAATTTTAATCTCTACCTTTGGTTTGTTTCTGTTTTAAATCATTTCCTGAACATGTTTCTTCATATTTTTTCTTATAAAACCAGTAAATACTTCGCTTCTACTGGACTGCCTGGTCATTTAAATGTCAGAATATATTTTCTTTAAGACTAAGCAATAAACGGTTATCTGAATTATAATATTATAGATAGTAATATTTACCAAAACCTACGTAACTTTTCATTGTATAAACATTGGAGAAATCTAAGATATTCGGTGTGTTCGCTATGGATGATCACTATTTATCATATCACTATTTCGGATATGATATTCCCTCCGACTCAGCTGCCCTAAGCCGAGGTTCGTACCCCACAGGGGGTGCCCTTAGCGAGCAGCAGTCGTTTAGTTTATAGTTTTTACGCCCTGGCTGGAGGCATTAAGTTTCGTTAGGAGTTTAAGGCAGCCACAGGAAAGTCCGGTTAAAGAGTCGGAACCTTAGTGGTTACACTCTGAAATGCCCTAGATAAAAAAAAAAGGATATGATATTTCATTCCGACCTCGCCGCCGAGGCCCCGCGCGAAATGCCCGACTAACGAATAGTCCTCCCCGACCCTTGACTGTAAGTGAAGCGCCGCCAGCATGCGCTTTAGCTGAGCAGCATGTAATCCAAAATCCCCCTGATAATAATCAAAACACTGATTTTATCCAGCCACCGACGGTCCCTTGCCACCCTCCCTCCGACGCTGCCCTAAGCCGAGGTTCGTACCCCACAGGGGGTGCCCTTAGCGCGCAGTCGTTTAGTTTATAGTTTTTACGCCCTGGCTGGAGGCATTAAGTTTCGTTAGGAGCTTAAGGCAGCCACAGGAAAGTCCGGTTAAAGAGTCGGAACCTTAGTGGTTACACTCTGAGATGGCCTAGATAAAAAAAAAAAAAAAAAAAAAGGATATGATATCAGATATCACTATTTCCGTATATCGAACCAATGTATACCTAAAAAAAACCGGCCACAAACTTAAGAGGGCATATATAGGTCCACAAACGCCACTCCTTAAAAAAAAATATCTAAATATCTCGTGACTGAGAAGGAATTATGAAAAACGGCTCAACAAATACCTCGGTAACTGTGTCTAGAATTTTCTAATATACCTTTAATATAGTTTCATATTGAGACACGAAGTAATTTCAATATTGTATGAAAAATATATAAGGTGTATCTATTCATACACGAAATATTTTAAGAGGACCATCTATAGGTGGTTAAAAAGCCATAGCAGCGAAATTTTTTTTTTAAATCTAAGTGTTTAATATTTTTTACGTAATTATTATAATTTTAAAATTGCTTGAGACATTTTGCAAAGGAGTTGCATTTTCCAAAATTTTGCTTATTCTATGAATGACCCATATTAATTTATTAAATTTTTTAAATAATTAACTCATATTAAAAAAAAATCGTTTATCTCGGTGTATCTCTTAAAATATTTCGTGTTTGAATAGATACACCCTATATATTATATATTTACGTCCATATTAGAGGCAATTTCTACAGCATACCGAGTAGATATAATTAAGTTTAAAGACTAGAAACGAAGCTACGATGAAATTGTTGAAATTGTCACAGCAGTTTCGAAGATAAGGGGGAATACCTAGTAAATTTTCATCTATTTTCTTTAATAACTTTAAGCGAATATATTTTAAAATTATAAAAAAAAAAATAATCCTTACCTACATTAAATCCTTTCATATGGTATGTCGAGCAAATCTGCTGTGACTGATGGACAGACAGACACACGAGTGATCCTATAATAAGGGTTCCGTTTTTTTCCTTTTGAGGTACAGAGCCCTAAGAACGTGCCTAGTTCTTCTTTAACAAAAAAAAAAAAAAAAAAAAAAAAACTCCAACATCGCAAGATATCGCCAGATAAGATGCTAAAATTGGTTATAATAATTTGACCTATTTAAATCTCCGATTCGTTTTTTGAAATAACTTGAGATTTACGAGATTTCATGAATATATGTTTATGATCATACAAAAATGCTTTAAATATTCATAGCATTGAAAATAATGGGTAAAACGTAAAGTATAATATTACATTGTATTTGATAGTACATTCGTTAGTTCGTTGTAGTTTCAATGTATTTGTATTTGATTACATTTGCGTAAATAAAAAAATATTAACTATTTTTTTTTTTAATTCCTAAGTCTGGTTTCGTATCAGCCTACCGTGGGACATGGCGAAACTATGAGGGTTTCTTGTTGACTATGGAACCCTAATAATTGTTCCAAGTAAGTATGCTGTAAAAATGCGTCAAGGTTATAATAAAGTACGAGTAACATTCATCTTTATTATGCACAACATGAACACACGATCGTCGCATACATACAACCCAATAATTATTTTAAATCAGGTTTTGAATAAAAACATGCCAGCCAATGCCCCAAACCTGTTATGTGAACCATTTGTCTTTACTTTTTACACTATATTTTGCTGTCTGTTCCAATAAAATAACCAAATCAAAAATAAATAAATCGATGCTGAAATATTCTACATACATACTGACAAGACAACCAACTCTTTTTAACCTTTATATAGGGTGTATCTATTCAAACACGAAATATTTTAAGAGATACACCTATAGGTGGTAAAAAAGCCATGGAAACGATGATTTTTTAAAATCTGAGTAAACTATAATATTATTTAAAAATTAAATAATTTAAAATTACTTGATATGATGATTAAATTATCAAAATTCACCGCGCTCGTGCCGCCACCGACGCGTCGCCGCGTCCGGGCGGGTCATTCATAGAATAAGTAAAATTTTGGAAAATGCAACTCCTTTGCAAAATATCTCAAGCAATTTTAAAGTATAAAAACACTTAAATAATAATTTTTTTTTTCGCTGCTACGAGTATGGCTTTTTTACCACCTATAGATGGTCCTCTTAAAATATTTTGTGTATGAATAGATACACCTTATATAATTATATCTATTTTATTGATAGTTATTTATGTATTTCAGTATCTGCCCGTGACATCACAGCGAGCCCTATCAGAATACCAGGGGCCCAAGTCTGCTATTTTTGTAAATTCGTCACTCCCAACACGATCCCATTACCATTTTGCTAAAAGTTCGTATTCTGCTAAATTAATAATGGTCGATCATTGGTTGGTCAATGGTGTCGTAATAGAATTGTATTACAATGGCATTTTGAGCATTTATTAATGCCAGATTTCATTTATATATATTTTTACATATTATCTATTTGTTATAAGCAATCTGAAGTAGTAGGAAGATGGAAGTTTAGTAGGAAGTTTCATTTGTCATTATGTACGAGATTACGAATTCTTTCAATGGAGTGTCAGTGGCTGACCATTGGAAAGTCATAATGACGCCATTATAGTAGTAGATTACCAAACTTGTCAAAATCAACAATTATGAAATCAATGATTAGACTATTCTGACACTATTGTAATAGCAGACTTGAGGCCCAGCCCTGCGACACTTATTTTTAAATGTCGCAGCATCATGCTGAGATAGGAGCCTTTTGGCTTCGTACCTACAGGACCTTCTGTTTTTTATATTATATCTGAAAATAGTCACAAGTTGTGACTATTTTCAAGTATTGGTATACGCATCAGATCAACAGCGTCAGATGGGTAGGAGCAATGTCGGAACCGTATCAGCTTGAGTGTGGAGTGAGGCAGGGTGGTTTGACCTCGCCAACCCTTTTCAACCTCTACATGGACGCGCTGATCGTCGCACTCAGCAGTCGGCATGTCGGCTGCCACGTTGATGGTGTCTGCGTCAACAACCTTAGTTATGCTGATGACATGGTGCTGCTGAGCGCGTCGATCAGTGGCCTGAGGAAGCTGGTACAGGTCTGTGAGGAGTACTCGGGTAGGCATGGGCTCAAATATAATGTTGGCAAGAGTCAATGCATGGTCTTTGGAGCCAGTGGTACAAAATGCCTGGAAAATATACCACCAGTGTTTCTCAATGGTGTTCCCCTGGACAGAGTGGACCACTTTAAATACTTAGGGCATATAGTCACGACTGACCTCAAGGATCATGAGGACATCGAACGGGAGCAGAGGGCCTTGTTGAAAAGAGCGAATATGCTGGCTCGCAGGTTTGCACGTTGCTTCGATCAAGTTAAGATCACCCTTTTCAAGGCACTTCACTGTACACGTGCAGCCTGTGGGCTCGCTACACACAAGCGCACTGCAGCGTCCTCCGCGTCCAGTATAACAACGCGTTCAGGGCGGTGTTAAAGCTGCCCCGCTTCCGCAAACATGCCCGAGGATGTTTGCGGAAGCGCGCACCGACTGTTTTCACGCCTCCATGCGCAAGCGGTGCGCGTCCTTAGTGCGCAGGGTGTGGGCCAGCTCCAAAACTGTCCTGATAATGATTGCTGAGTAATTTGACTGCCCCTATATACGACAATGCTGTAACAGACATGTATAGCCAGGGCACTTAATCAGGGGCCTAAGTCTACTAATTTACCAACGTTGCAATGGTCTCGCGATTGTGAGTATTTGACAGTGTTTGTATGGCAAATATGTCAAAAACTCTCAATGAAGAGACTATTGCAACGTTTGTACATTAGTAGACTTGGCCCCCTGATTGTATTGTTTTTATATGACATTTTTATTCTATTTTTTATTTTTATCTATTTATTTATTTATGTACACACAAAATACTTGACAGGACAATATATTAACATAGAAGAGCACAAAGGTACTGTTTATTGCAAAAGAAATTTCTTTCAGCAGATTTGCGAGAGAAAAGTTGACATTTTATTTTTGAGTTGTTGACATTTTTTTTCAATTATATGACCCTTATAACTTGTACTTACTCGTTTGTTTATTTTAATTGCATTTGACCCTTTATTTTAATTTTAATTCCTTGACCTTTATAATAAAATTTGTACCCACTCTTCGTTTATTTTTAATTGTATTGTCATTTTATTGTATTCTGATGCAGTATTGTGAAATTTTATTTTATGTAATATGGGTTGAATGGCCTAAATTAAATGAATTTTATTTTGAATTTTTACATTTTATTTTTATATAATTTTATTTTTTATACTTTTATCATTATGTGTTGAGTTTAGTCTGTGATCTTCCTGTGCGAGTCACAATTAATACTTTTAGGGTTCCGTAGTCAACAGGGAATCCTTATAATTTCGCCATGTCCATCTATCTCTCTGTTTATCCACGGCTTACCTCAGAGACTCTTAGTACTAGAAAGCTGTAATTTGATATGGGTATACATATTAATCACGCCGAAAAAGTGGTAAAATAAAATCTTGTTTTTTTTTTTTTAGGTATCGACACGTAAATTGGGGATGATTTTTTTTATTCTTGTCTATCCCATTGTGTGGCGTATCGTTGGATAGACCGGTTAAAAATATTGCGGGTTTGTGAAAACCATTTTTCGATTCAGGGATCCGTTTGCGTAATATTAAGCTTTAAAATGCAAATTTTGTTTAGAGCCAAGTGTCCCTCCCTGCCAGCTATTTGATTGTATTAAATGATTGTATTTGGATATGTGAAAAAATTCGCAGCAGTAGTATATATAACGAAGTTAACAGGAAAACTATCACACCTAAGTAAGCTTCACAAGTTACCGAGTAATAATTGACCAATTTACATTAATTGCAGTTTGCATTTGCAATGTTAAGTTTGTTCTTGGGATAAATATTCATTCCAATTACGGAACCCTTCATTGTGCGTGGTCCGACACGCACATGTCTGGTGTTTTTTTCTTTCTTTCTCTCTTTAGTAAGTGTCTCTCTCGTAATGGCATGCAGTCGTCGTTCGACGAAGTTCATAGTTGGTACTAGTTATGAATACAAGGGATAATTGATTTGAGCTTTAATATCTTTACGGTCGGTTACCTTTACGAGCTGAGCATAGCTCGTAGATGTATGTATATAGCTACATTCGCCTTGGTACTATTCCGTTCGTGGTTATAGGTACATAATATGGGCTTGTAAAGGAGAAACCCAAATAAAACCGGAAAGAGAAATATGCTAATGTTTCTGTTTTGGGTATTATTTGTGTTACCCACTTAAAAAGTCTTAAATAAAAGTGAAAAATAGTCTCAACTTCAAATATCAATGAACTTCTCGCAGGCATGCTAAGGTCGGAAATGAAGAAAATATTTATAAACTATGCCAATACCTTCAAAATAAGGGACTTTATTTATTTAAATTATATTCAGAACCTTCAATTTAACACGACATAATCAAATCAATTAGGTATATAGGTACAATAGAGACACAGAAGTGTTATTAATTTAATTAATGTATAATTAACTTTTCAAACTTAATTTACACGCTTCTTAAAGGTAGATTTCTTTGAGAAGTTAGGGACCTGTTAGGTGTATGTACTCACGAAAAAGTTATAAAACATCTTATTAATAATTATTAAATATAAATACATATATCTGAAAATCATATATCGGAAATATACTTTTATGTACTTTTTGAAGTGATTCGGAATTGGAATTCCGGTTTCGGAATTTTCCTTTAGGTAACAGTTATTTTAATAATGGAGCTTATGGTTGGATATTCATCCTTTATGAGACATCACTTACACAGAAATATTTTTGGGTCTTTGAACTTTCGCAAATTAATTTTATTTCGGGTACCCGACAAATTTATTAACGATTATTAAGCATTTTTCATTATTGTAAAAGTAGACGATATTAATTCACATTTCTAAAAAAGTTAATAGAAATAATTGGCGTATTAATTATAATTGTTTCTGAAACTTTCGGAATGTGTCAGAAATTGTCGTCAATCTAAACGATTCTATAGTATGTAGATAATCTTAGTGTCATAAGGGAGTCAATAATGCGTTCAGGAGAGATGCTCATAGAGATGTGTTGACATTGACCTCAACAGCATAAGGTGAGCACCCGCGGCTGCCGCACCGCGCGGATGTTTTCAGTCGCGATTTGTCCGCGCCGCAACTTTGTCGTTCGGGCGACGCACAAGCGCCCGGTTTCCGCGTCTACTGTACAAGTGCGTGATTATAACGTAAAAGTGATAGTTTTGTACTGTTGAAGTTATACATTATACACGACAATATTGGATTGTTCACAAGTTTTGTTTCATGTGGATGCTGTAAAATTAAGTATGTATGAAAATCAGTTATTGTATTTCGTAATTCAAACTTTAATTCAAGTGTTTTGTAAACGATTTAGAAGGACAAAATTGGTTATGGTTTGATTTCTACGTCATTGTATTACTTGTTTACTAAAATGTTTTTTTCCACTGATGGCTACGTAGCTCAACATACCTATTTATTTATCCGTAAAATTCGTCAAGCTTACTTTTAGGTACCAACTCGCTATGCCTTGGTAGGCATAACGGATTCATACCTACTATCTACAAAATAGTTAAAAACAAAAAAAAAAAAACATAATTTTTATTATTCAATTTTATTGGGTAATAATATTAACTACACATTATGGATCATTGTTGTCTATGCACACTTTTTTAACAATTTATTCGCGTTCCAAAGTTCCAAAGTTCGTTTCACTTTGTTCCTAATAAATATTTTAACATTGAACTGACGGCTCCAATCATTTGAATAAAATTAATAAGGTGAATTTAAAGACAGTTCGGTCATTCGGGTGGTTGAAAGTTACACACGTGAATTAGTCAATCAAAAATCAAGTGAATACAGAAAATACGTTTTCAAATTACTAATTAATAGCTGGGTAACAAATTCAATAGCGATGCTCTGTATCAAATTTCCGTGGAAATGTATGAGCAAATAACGAACGGACTTGACCAAACCATAATCATGAATTCATGATTCACGGAAATTCCTAAAATGAATGGTTGTTAAAATTATTGTTGTTTTCACATTCTTCTTGTAGTCGGTGCGCGTGGTAATCAATAAGTTAGGTGTAATTATTTGTGTGACAATTATATGATTCAAATTATTTAGATTACTGTGTGATTATCAAAAAAAAAAAAAAAATACGTTTGGGATATGCATGCACCTATGTAGCTTATACTTACTTATTTTATTAAATTACCTTAACAATTTTCTTTTGAGAGCTGTGGTCTCTTGAGCTCAAAGGGTTCCCATTTCTTTTTACGATAAATAATAGAATTTTTATAAGCTCTTCTATATCTGTGTGACCGCGTTGTTCTTCTAAACTACGCGACGGATTTTGATACAGTTTTTAACATCATTTAGTGAATTTATTCCGGAAGGTTTATGTGTATAATACATAAATATTTAACTTAGATATAATATTGAAATATTTATGCTTTGTCATGTCGTAAAAACAGTGCGAAGCGGGGCGGAATCACAATCTATTAGTTAAGTAAGCTTAGTTAAAGTTAAGATATTTTATTGTTATTTATTTCTTATTTTATTTATTTATTTAACCATTTATGTAAGTAAACACAAAAATAAGCCTAAAAAACTCTCTTCCAGCATACCTGCTGTAGGACAGAGGATAAAAAGAGGTGTAGACACCGTGTGTGGCAGAGAGAATAGAGTAGCAGAGAAAATAAAATAACTAAAATAAAAATAATAAAACCTGTTTACATATTAAATATAATATATACTTACCTACCTATGTATGTACATACATACTTCTTAAATAAATATCACTGTAATATTTATTTATTTTTATTTATGTATGGGCCTGCGTCGCCTGAAAATAAATGTTTTTTTTTTTTAATAACTACCATCTATGACGAAGTGGAAACACAGTGTTCTTTCACTCTTCTTTTAAATACTGCAACAGTTTGGCAGTCCCTAATGTCTGGCAACAGTTTGGCAGTCTCTAATGTCAGGTGGAAGTGAATTCTACAACCGAACCGCATGCACAGTGAAGTAGTAGGAGTAGGATAGTATGAGCATAGTTATTTAATTAATTTTATAGACAAATAAAATTAAACATTATCATTTAAAGTGAAAGTTCGCGAGCACATTCGTAAGAAGCTGGCAGTATCATCACAACGTTAATGTTTTCCCATTGTTTGTCTTATTTGTTTTAGTATATTCGTGTATTTATGTATGCTTATTTGTGCTTATATTTATATAGAAATTGGAAATTTGGTATATATTTTCACTTCTCATGCTCTAAAAGTTCGTCTTTATGTCGTGCGTAGACGACATAAAGTCGCTGTTTATGCTCTAGAGCATAAAGTAAAATCTTCGAAGACCAAGGCAATCGGTCCAACAGCCACACGAACAACTTCAACTTTATAGGATAACCTCTTTATTTTAATTCGTTTCGTTAGTATTCTAAGAACAAGGCAAGGATACCAACAGCCAAAGTACACAATAAAACTTCATGAAATAAACTTAATTTTTTTATTAACCCATTTATTATTTTTTCAATTAGTTTTTTATATTAGTCAAACAATATATTTAAACTATAACTAAGTTATCATAGATATAAAAACAAAATGTTTTTATAACTTTGCAGTATGTAACGACCTAAGTCAGGTGTTATGTAAAGTTCCTACAGAAAAAATAAAGAAAAAAAAATGAAAAGTTAATTGGCGGGAACCATAATTGTTATTTGGCGTTTTAGCGTTTTATGCACTTGATTTACAATCTACTATTATAGTTTGTAAGTATCTTTGTAGTTATTCCAAGATTTTTCGTAATTGCACCTACCACTGTTTGTCTTTGCATCACCCAAAGGTTGACTGGTAGAAAATGCTTATGGCATTAAGTCCGCCTCTGTACATTTCTGTGCTTGAAGTATTAAATCCATACTAATATTATAAATGTGAATGTAACTCTGTCTGTCTGTCTGTCTGTATGTTACGTTTTCACGCCTAAACCGCTGAACCGATCGTCATGAAATTTGGCAGAGTTATAGCCTGGGATATGGAGAAGGACATAGGCTACTTTTTTACGCGATAATCGACATCCACGCGGGCGGAGCCGCGGGCAAAAGCTAGTAAATAAATAAATAAACAAAGTTAAACGGTGATTTAGATTTACACATTTTTATTTAAGTTTAACATTTAAATCACTTACTAATTTCGGTGTCTATTAAATTTATTAGTTAAATCTTGAAAAACGCAGTCGTAGGTAAGTACCTACGACTGCGTTTTTCAAGATTTAACTAATTTTTTTTTTTTTTAAATTTTTAGTTTTAAGTAAGTACTTAAAACTAACATTATTATGTGAAAATGCGATCAAACGCGTAGTTACATTACAAAGGTATCATTTCTATTCAGGCGAAAGAATATTCAAATTACCTACAAACATTTGAATGTTGTTTACCTTACGAAATTGCTTTTGGCATATTTAATTACATCGACTGATGAACTGTTGTTGAGTAAATATAATATAAATTAATTAAAATCATAGAGTTCTCACAGGCGATAGGACAATAACTGTGTTAAATTAACTAGGTAACGCCGTTCATACAAACAACTATATTAGACAACTGAAAACAAAGTGATCAAAGATAATAAGCTAGAATTTTAATCACTAAATTTATTTATTTATTTATTTATTTAATACTTTAAGCACAAAAAAAAATGTACAGAGGCGGACTTAATGCCATAGGCATTTTCTATCAGTCAACCCTTGGGTGATGCAGAGACATACAGTAGTAGGTGCAATAGCGAAAATTGAGGAATAAATCTAATTGTATTATAAATTTATACAATTAGTGCTAAGAATTGGCCTTAATTAAAGAACTGGTTATAATAAATAGGTTGATTAATGACCGAGGTGAGGTATATTGAAAACGGGAGAATTTAAAGAAAATAGTAGGTACCTACTTACCAAGGTTCGAAGAAATCCGATTTTTATAATAAATATCAAAAATCCGATTTTTGGATATATCGGATTTATAGGTATCCAGGCCAAGAAAAAGAAGCCAATTTCATTCTGTAAGGGGATTAAACACTTAAAAATGAAAAAGGATTTTTTAAAATAATATAAGTGTCAAATAACCACATTTTTTATTTTAAAAAAGTAACAAAAGAATTAGTTTTTATTTGAGAAATATTTTTTTAATGAACACTTAAAAAAGCAAGTACCTATTATTATACTTAATAATTTTCCTTTGTTTGTGAGATAAATCAACTAATTTTAATAATAATTTGTAATCATAAAAAAAAAATATATATTCTGAATTGTAGTTTTTCGCTACGTGTTGCCAGGGTAAACATTATTCTCCAAAACTTTTAGTTCAGAAGACAGGAAAAAATCTATTGATATATATCAAGATAAAAATAAATTGATATATATCGTGATATATATCCACTGATATATATCGGCGAACCCTGCTACTTACAAACGGTTTTAAAGAAAGCAAATTACCTATGTAAATATCAGGTACTTTACATACCTAAAGTGAAATTCTAACTAACGGACGTCAAATGAATACCTACGTAAATACTCGTTTTAATATAGGTAAAGTCAAAAGTTGAAGATTTTGTTAACAGTAATTAACAATACAATTGTTTCACACTTAACAAAGGGACGGAAAAGAAATTAAATCTTACATTCTTGATTAGGAATTCATCTTTGAATACTGAAATGAAAGGAACTAATGGTCCTACCCAACTTATTCTCTGCAGAACTCGATTAAAGACGAAGTTCCATTCTTGACTTAATAACCTAGGTCAGTGTTTCTCAAACTGGGCAACATGAACCCGCAGTAGACCAATAAATAGTTGCGACAAGATTTTTTTTTAGGGCAATTTACTAAATTTGTTAGGAGTAGGGACAGAGACAAAGGAGTAACTCAGTGATATCGGCCCCGACTTACGAGTTGTAGGTCGTGAGTTCGAACCCAAGTGGGCACTATACTTTGGAAAACCACCACCTTCCCCACTCCCAGTGGCCTCTCTTTGTAAGAGGGAGTGGAGTGTATTATAGGCTGATTATGAGGAACAGAGACCGCCCGTATGTGGTAACACTCTGACCTTGAGCCGGTTGTAGTATCTACGGAGTTTCAGAAGAATGCGAGGCCAGCTTATACTGGTTTTGTTACCACTAACGTACGGTGACTGTACCACGATTTGATATATTTATTAGATTATGTTTCGACGGATTCTAATTATGTATATTTTAATTTAGCTACATTCTGTTTATTTTGGGAAACACAAGCTTTCGTTAGATTCAATTCCAGCACGTGGGGGTATAAGATTGAGGAACCGTGGCCTACGGTAATGCCCACATGGGGTATACCCCGTACACCTACAAATTACGTTTTGTCGTAAGTAGTAACACATGCTCCTAAGCCGTTCTATATATATTTTCGAGCCACAATTGCGGTATAAATTACCTTCCGTAAGCTTCGAGCGTTCATTTGTCGTACGTGTGGCACGTGGCACACTTTGTGAATATTACTCACTAGGTATTCTTCACTCATTTTCCGGTACGCGTCGTTGTAAGTAGTATTTTCCTTTTTTCTTCTCATTTTATCATTTATTATAAATCCATCATCATCATCATTTCAGCCGAAAGCCGCCTGGAAATAGGCCTCCCCCAAGCATCGCCTCATCGACCGGTTTTTATGCTTCCCGCATCCAGCGGATTCATGCGGTCTTCACAAGGTCATCGGTCCAACTTGTAGGAGGCCTTTTAACGCTACATTTTCCGGTACGCGGTCGCCACTCCAGAACCTTTCGGCCCCATCGGCCATCTGTTCTGCGAGCAATGTGCTCCAATGCCCCCTTATTATAAATTATAATGAAGTAATTAAATTTAAAGCCACTGTGTGCGATTATAAGTGCTCTTAAATAGGGTGACGAATTTTAAGTACATGGGTCATTGGGTTATCGACGATTTGAAAGATAACAAGGACATTGACAGGGAAAATCGCTGTCGTTACGCTGCAACATGCTGGCCCTCAGGTTTGCGCGTTGTACAGAGGCGGTCAAGAATACGTTAATCTTTTTGCTCGTCATTTTACACGTGCAGCCTGTGGACTAGTTATCTATAGTTTGCGTGCATATAGCGATATACGTGCCCAGTGTAATAACTCACTCAGGATACTGTTGAGGCTGCCATGGCGATGTAGCGCGTCAAAGATATTTGCGGAAAGGCATTATATAGTTTTTCGACCATCATACCTAAAAGAAGCGCTTCTCTGCTTGCTCGTCTTCGTAGCGGTACCAATACTATTTGAGTTTATTCGCAGATAGATGGGAGTCTCCAATGCTGCGACATTGGATGAAACTCCACACTGAATAAAACTGTTATATCTACTAACACTAAGTAGTTTTTAAGACCATTGTTGCCTGAAATAAATGCTTTAATAATAATTTTAAGTTAGTAATATAAAAGGATGATTTCCAACAAACGGCTCGCATCGCATCGGATCGGAAAGGAAACGAACAGATGCGGTGACAGCCGATCGCGTTTGGCAGGATGTCGACGGATACGATCAGCTCCGTACCGTCACTTGCGCCTTGTCAAAGAGTTTCATTCCCACCGTGTTGACGTGTTTTAATATTTGAAAATGGTTGAAGTTGACGTTGGCTATTGCACTGAAGACAGGCGAACATAGGTACTTTCGGCTACGATCGCGTGTCGCGGATGACGCCCGTGGTTAAGCTGCTGTGCGCGGCTTATTTATTTATTTGGTACACCAACAGCAGTACATACAAAAGATTTAAAAAAAGAACAATAAAATAATAAAAGTAGGTACTAGTATGTATGCCTATTATAGGTGTACACATCATTCACCACAAAACAACATCTTAATTAACTAATTAGCGGCTTGGTAATATAGACTTTAAATATTGTGTTTAAGTACTGTGACCGTTCCGATCTCAAACTCAAAACTCAAAATCAAATAATTGATTTCAATCTGAGTCGGTCAGTAAGAAAAATGAAGCTACATGCCCATTCCAAAGCGTAGTAGGTAGAAGAACGGGCAAGAAACTCCATGGATACTCTTTTAAATTAAATTGTTACAAAAATAGTTATTAGTTAAATCGTAATGTTGAATTTATAACGAAATGTGAGAACGATGTAAAAATAAAAAATAAATACGTAGGTACACGTTAAAAGCGATCCGATGCGATGCGAGCCGTTTGGTGGAAATCATCCTTTAGTATTATAGCAGAGATAGGAATAGGTAGAGCTAATTTACCTAAGCTTCGAGGAAGGATATCACATAGAGTGGATAATATTTTAAAATCTCTTAATTATGATGTCGTTTAAATCCCAGGATTTAAAAACCACGAATTATTTATTGGACTTTAAGAAAACAATTCCAAAATAAAATAATTAAAATAAGCCGTGGCAGCTAAGAGATGACCAGTCCCAACCATTTCAATTGAATTCCAATTATCCAATAGTGCAATTTTTAGTCATAGACCCTTTTTGATGTCGAGTTATTGGTGTATTGAGGTGTTGTTGTGAAACTCGATCCACGATACCCCAAACATTCTTCTCCAGCACCACCAAAGGAAGTTTTAGCTGCCTGAAATTTTCAGATTCAGATTCATTTCATCACTTTACTCACAGAAATATAGTTAGCAGTTTTCATGGGCAGTAAACCAAGTCAGGTATTTTATTACGACTGGCGTCATGCATTGTTTAAAATGAAAACTCCAATCGTACAATCAATAAACATTCCGCTGATCAGATTTTCATATCGCTTTGAAATTTCAATTTCGCAGACTGACTATACACGTCGCATATCTGTTCCATCGATCTATATTCATTCATTCATTCATTCGTTATTTGACATGACCAGAGGACTGACATTGGCATTTTGAACATTTCTTCATGCCAGATTTCATTTATATTATATTTTTACATATTATTTATTAGTGTTATAAGCAATCTGAAGTAGTAGGAAGTTGGAAGTTTAGTAGGAAGTTTCATTTGTCATTAATTCATTATGTAAGAGGTTACCAATTCTTTTAATGAAGTGTCAGTGGCTGACCATTGAAAAGTCATAATGACGCCATTATATTAGTAGATTACCAAACTTGTCAAAATCAACAATTATGGAATCAATGATAGACCATTCTGATACTATTGTAATAGCAGACTTGAGGCCCAGTATGAACGAAGTCGATGTCTGACCACCTCGGCTGATGTTTTAATTATTTTTTTATTTTTATTTACAAAAACAAGGGTCAAAAATCTGATGTTGCGATGTTATTGGTTTATGAGCGTAGATAGGCGTTACTATAGCGGCCGAGCGCTGCAAGCAATAATAGTCCTTATGGTGGTCCGATTCGGATGTCTCCGTTAGTACCTACCACCAGCACACACCTTCCACAGCTGTTTATGTTAGTGCTGCCTTTGATTTACTTACTAAGAAATAACATCAAAAATCAATCAACTAATTCTATTACGAGACCATTGACCGACCAATGATCGACCATTATGAATTTAGCAGATTACGACCTTTTAGCAAAATGACAATGGGATCGTGTTGGAGTGATGAATTTATAAAAATAGCAGACTTGGGCCCCTGATCCCTAGCCCCAACTCGCCCGGTCCGTATATATGTACCTACATGTATAGCAGCAAAAGTACTGATGGTAAGAAAAGTGCTTGTATGGTTTGTATTTTATTTTTCTTTAGTCATCACAAATCACAGTTTGTCCCTTGCAGCTAATAGGCATATAAAAAAAGCGGGCGAGTTGGAACTAGAGATCTGGGGCCCAAGTCTGCTATTTTTATAAATTCGTCACTCCAACACGATCCCATTGTCATTTTGCTAAAAGGTCATAATCAGCTAAATTCATAATGGTCGATCATTGGTCGGTCAATGGTCTCGTAATACAATTGTATTACAATGGCATTTTGAACATTTATTCATGCCAGATTTGATTTATATATATTTTTACATATTATTTATTAGTGTTATAAGCAATCTGAAGTAGTAGGAAGTTGGAAGTTTAGTAGGAAGTTTAATTTGTCATTATGTACGAGATTACCAATTCTTTTAATGGAGTGTCAGTGGCTGACCATTGGAGAGTCATAATGACGCCATTATGTTAGTAGATTACCAAATTTGTCAAAATCAACAATTATGAAACCAATGATAGACCATTCTGACACTATTGTAATAGCAGACTTGAGGCCCTGTATGGACGAAGCCCAGACATCTGTGATCATTGTAACAGAGCCTGAGAACAAAACTTTTTTTTTATTGGGAAGTCGCTAAAAGGGGCGGTAAACAGATGTGGTTGTGGTGGCATTTAAAACGCCACATGCGAACTTAGCATCAAAGACCTGACGTCACAAATCCTGCATCGCGCAATCAGAGTTTACCGCGTGACTAGCAGACACGACACCCGTCTGGGCCTCAAGTCTGCTATTACAATAGTGTCAGAATGGTCTCTTTATTGTGAGTTTTTGACAGATTTGCCATACAAATTCTGTCAAATACTCACAATGGCGAGACCATTCTGACACTATTGTAATAGCAGACTTGAGGCCCTGGTCAGACGATCCTTCCTTTACTAATGAGTGAACTTTACACCCTGTTCCTCATACCTCTATAAATAGTCATCGTGTGCACGGCATTTTGTTTTGAAAGTGTGCCTTTTCGGATGTCCCCAATAGCACAATCCACTTGAACCTCACGCCAAACGTATTTTGTTGCTACTAAAATACCCGTGTTGTACGTGTGCGTAAATATCTACTTATTGTGTACCAGAGGCAGTATCCTTGAATTTTATTGGATTCTTCTTATTGCAAAAACAATATAAGGATTGAATAAATCTGGAAATAGTAGGAACACTTACAAAAGTTTGCATTTCGTGTAGCTAAGTTATAAAGAAATGCACGGGAATCTTGGTTCGTCTCAAGACTAGTCTCATTTTCAATGACAAGTTTTTAATATGTAGAACCTAGACGAGAGTAGATTACGCAAATATGTATAATTTTTATACAAAAATAATGCTAATAATTTATACTGTGGCGGCATCTAGAACGCCACATGCGAACTAAGCATCAAAGACCTGACATCACCCAAATCCCGCATGGCGCAATCAAAGTTTACCGCGCGACTGGCATATGTACAACATGCCGACATCAACCGTCGGCCAGTTACCCACCAGATACAAAACCCGTCTGGTCGGAGGATCCCCTCTTTTTTTTTTTTCCATAGAGTATGAGTGAACTTTACACCCTGTTTCTCATACCTCTAAAATGCCTTCAGGTATGAACGTAGTCCGGAGTCTGAAGTTTGTAGAGGAACTAATAATACGCGAGAGTTTCATACGCCACGTCACTCGAACCTAATATTTGAAACAATTGATTGTTGTGATTTGCGCTGCACCGAGATAAGCTCCGTATACCTATAATGAAAATCTTATAATAGGTATTTTACAAGTCAATATGGAATAACATACATACAGTACACATACGTAAATTCTTCCCATGGGGGTAGGCAGAATCTATAGACCTGCTACGATCCTTAAATACTCCTTTTGCTTCGTTTACATTTATACATCAGAGGCCCTAGTGTGAGTTTATTTTAACCATCTCCAATTTACGCGTCGGGCGCGTTCAGCACTCCAATTGGTGAAGGGTCATTCGGCGGCAAATCGGAACGCCGAACGCGCTGGATGCGTAAAATCGAGATGGTTAAAAGAAATTCACACTAGGGCCTCTGGTCATACATGCACGGTTGCGAGTGTTACGCACCTGAACTTTCTGAAGAACATCACCAATTAGGTCACTATGTATATGTTGTCCTAGGGCGTCCCCTCCCGTCGTTTCCGGTCTGTAAAATAATACATTTTTCACTTCTTATGCTCTAAAAGTTCGTCTTTATGTCGTGCGTAGGCGACATAAAGTCGCTTTTTATGCTCTAGAGCATAAAGTAAAATCTTCGTCGAAGACCAAGGCAATCGGTCCAACAGCCACACGAACAACTTCAACTTCATAGAATAACCTCTTTATTTTAATTCGTTTCGTTAGTATTCTAAGAACAAGGCAAGGATACCAACAGCCAAATTACACAATAAAACTTCATGAAATAGACTTATATCTTTTATTTCGTCCATTTATTATTTTTTAAATTAGTTTTTTATATTAGTTAATCAATACATTTAAACTATAACTAAGTTATCATAGATGTAAAAACAAAATGTTTTTATAACTGAGCAGTATGTCACGACCTAAGTCAGGTGTTATGTCACGTTCCTACAGAAAAAAAAGTTAATTGGCGGGAACCATAATTATTTTTCATTTTTAATTAAATTTACAATATTTACATGTTGCTGTTTCATTTCCTCGCAATCGAAGTGAAAAGTAGAGTGTACAACTCGTCCATAAAACCCATTTTACACTCTATATCCATCCTCGCTCGCAAGCTCGCTCGGATGGATAAACGTCTCGCGTAAAATAGTGCGTTTTATGCACTTAATGTACAATCTACTATTGTTAGTCGCCTTTCATTCATCCTCTCAACATGACCAAACCATCTAAGCATATTCTTTTCAATTTTTGTTATTACATCTTCTTTTAAACCACACCGTTGCCTTGTCACATCTTTTTTCAGCCTATCATTCATAGTCACGCCACACATGCTTCGCAAGGAACGCATTTCCACAGCGTTTATTCTACTTTCAATATGGAATTGGTTCGATAATACAATGTTTTATCGTCTGATAAATCTACTCAATGGTACTGAGAAGGCCAAGATGTTTTGAAATGGCACGAAGTAAGCAATTTTAGCTGCATAGTGCAAAAAACTAGAATCCATAGTTCAAAGAATAAATGCTAAAGAAATGGGTAGCACTGTTTGGGAGCAGACAGGTGTCGTAAAACACAACACTTTTCTACTACTACTACCGCCCTTAAAAAATCTATAAAAAGGCTATCAAGTTATGTGTGGCCGCGTGTCCACTGACGTCTGAGTCTTATGGACCCAGGCTAAGAATAGAACACCTCTTACTTTGGAATGTACTGTCCAGGGCTTTAAAGACCGGTAAATTTTCATAACGTTACCTTGTATTGACAGAGTTAACGGTATTATTAAAATAACGGTAATCGATTTAACGTTATTTATGCGACTATTAATTTTACCGTTATTTTAAACGGATGAGATGTAAGTAGTGGGACCTGAGGCGTGCGGCGCGGCCGGAACCCGCCCTCGCGTCTCTCTGATGCCGTGCCGATCAAAACGTTGCCTTAATCTGCCTGACTCTTACCCACAGAACGGCAACGTAGCTAAATTAACGTTAGTTATCGTATTTTTGTTAATTTTAATTAACGTTATATTACTGGTAATGTTATCAAGTAACGTTAAATTTTTGTAACGTTAGTGTGTATAACATTGAAATTCAACGTTACGTAACGGTTATTATTTTGTTATTTGGTAACGTTAACAAGCCCTGGTGCTGTCACAATGAATGTGATAGTGAGTGTTAGATTCTCTATCTGCACATTTATTTTCAACTACAATATAGCTGCTACCCGCAGCTTCGCCCGCGTTACTTTTTCTTAAAATAAACCTCGTTACTACTTATAACATCAGCTATCTGCCATTGAAAGTCTCGTCAAAATCGGTCAAGACGTTTCGGAGATTAACCGGAACAAACAAAAAGACAGACAGACAGATAGACAAAAAATGTAAGTTATGTTTTTTTTTTGTTATAAATACCGTATATACTTTCATAAGCATTTAGTAAAAAGCTGTTATTTTGACATTACAAAAAACACTTCAGTTTTATTTATTTTTATATATGTATAGAATGATTTTCACTGCCTTTTTATATCACTGGTGTTATGCGAAGATACTGATGTCGACGATGGCATGGCGCACGCTTGCCTGAAAGTACCTAATCTATGTACCCGTGACTACTTTAAATTTTGCGGAAATGTATCCGAAGTAAATGAGAAAATTTCCGCCACATCTATACTACGCTTGAAATAAAATTAGACATTTTACAGTCCGTTCAACTGATTTTGACTTCTATTGCGTTGGTGGCATGACAAATGGCAGCTGTAGTAAACAGTTGGTATTGTTACCACTCTTTTGCTTTTAATGCCGTCCTTATGCCTAAGGAATAGAAGTCAAAGTCGATTCGACATTTAATGTTGTTTCAAGGAAGGATAGTAGCTCATAAATCTATGTTTCTAACAGGCTAAGACTGCGTAAACCGCATTTGGCATGCATGTAGTTAACCCGAATGTGGGAATTGGATCCGTGACCACACTGATGGCGGAAGTTTCCCTACGGCCAAATAAGCCATTACCCTGATTTGACTAATATAAATTGAGCGGGAAATACGCTGCTGATTCATTTATTGTTATTCGATACAAATCGGAGTATTCGAGATTGGTTTCAAGTAAACAAATAAAAAAAAAGATATGGGCTAGAAGCCTAATTGCGCACCAATGTGTTTACCAAGCGTGGCGATTATGGCTTATGGCGATCATACCTTTGGAACGTATATTATTAAGGTGAAACTGCCCCGTTGGTCTCGGTGTCTTATGCGCAAGTGCTGAGCGTGGGGTCCTGGGTTTGATTCCCAGGTCGGGCAAAGTGTTATTGGATTTTTCTAGTCTGGAGTTTGGAAGCTGGTGATGTGAAATCCCCGTGCCTCGGATAGCACGTAAAGCCGTTGGTCCTATGCCTGATCTCTCCCCGGTCGTGTCGGATTGCCGTTACATCGGACTATGAGACTGAAGGCGACTTTTAATGATTTTATACTGAAGATCACGTCTAAACGAGTAATGTTAATGATTTGGAAAAAATATATGTTAAATTAGAGCATTTTCTTATCGCGTTGCGTGAGCTCAGTAAAGAACACGGAAGCTAACCACTCAAGGTCACAGGCATATATCTGGGCCTTAAGGAACAGAGTGCACACACTTGTGATTGATTGAGATTGGCCACCGTAGCTGAAATTCGATCGGGAGGATTATTTAGGTGAAAAATAGGAACTCGCTTATTTTGTAATGACTTGAGCCCAGGCAGATACCTACTAAGCAGTAATGCTCGCGAAGGAGGAGGCGGAACGCGTGAGGGAGAGGCAGTCTGTGCCCTCACGCCCCTAGTCGCCTCAGGAGAAGCCCTGGGCGGCGGGAATCTATTGCCGATTCCCGGTCACCGTAGGCACGGGCTTGCGGACGGCGAGTAATGGGCAGCTCGCCGTCCGGTAAGGACCAGGCCCGGGTTGACGGCACGTTGTGTTCCACGCGCACCCCAAAGAGATATCAGCACGCACTGACGGGGTCCGCCAAGGACCGATGCCTGCCAGGGTTGCGGGTTTATCCGAAAGGGATACCGTGACCCTGGCACACAGGCAACTGAAGGAACACGGATGGGTTTTAGTCAGTAAAAGTCTCGCTCCGCCCAGAGCGGTGAAGTTATTTGATAATTTACTACCCCACAAAAAAAAAAGGTAGGTACCTACCTACTCCATGAACACTGTATACAATCAGCAAAACAATTAAATTAATTGAATCGAAGTCTACAAAGACTATTGAACAGGACAAGTGTCGGTACAAGATAGAGACTCCATTTTAATCACCCATTGATTTTTTTATTTTCCTCGTAAACTGTATTATGGCCGTTTGTTGGGATTATAGTCATCGGATTTAATAGCCGTGTTTTAAAACAATGTATTGGTAGACTGTTGTTTTTATCGATTTTTTACTCACTGGTGTAGATACATACCTATTTAAGTCATGAATGAAATGTATTTTTTTATTTTATTATTTTATATTCTGTAATTTTCATCGTGTGCAATAAAGATTATTCTATCTATCTATCTAAATATTTTTTGTGAATTCAATTTCAGTGTTATTTATTTATTTATTTATAATAATCTTACCTACACTATCATTACAGATCTATGATCCAATGCGACAGAGTGGCCTTACTAACTAAATCCTAAATCTACACCTTATACCTAGTTAAAAAATATCTTAATCTACATAACTTATTACATACGAGTATAGTGTAACTTTTGCGAATTCACTCAATTTGCACCACAATACATCAACCCTCCCGTGAACCTCATTCACCACGCGTATGGCTCTAGTGAGAGGAGTTCTCGCCAGCAGGTTGGTCCTGGCCGCAGGTACAGCGAGCAGGGGCGAACGTTGCCACTAAATAATAATAATAATTTGAATAACCTACAAATTCATGTTCATAAAACTTAGTTATCATTCATACTCGTAAATGATAACACTTTTATCGTCATAATCATTGATATATAAAAAACCCAAAATACACAGTCTCGAAGAAAAGTAACACTCAAAACTGTCTCCAATTATACATAAGTAGTTATAGTTATGATATAAACATACTTTTTTGCAAATTCAACCTTACACGCATGATTATAAAGTTGTTTTTACAAAGCAATGTACAAAAAGCAATAAAATTTTATGACCGAAGTTTACCGGCAGTACAAGGCATGAAGTGGAGTCGAATATTATTTTATAGTTTTTATTATTTGTATATTGACTAAGTATTTTAAGAGTTGGTAATTTTTTTATAAATGTGTAAGGTATTGTTAGAACAACAATGGTGCCGATTCTCTTGTCACAAAATTCTCTAAACTAGACTAAAAATCACCAAAATTTAGTTTATTCCTGTCAAACGACCATTTCCTATTCTGAAATTGACTAAAGTGACTCAACTATATTTTAGTTTGACAGCACTACGATGGTACTGAGTTTTTAATTTAGTGAAAATGGCAATTTTGCTATTCTGAATTTGACGTTTTTAAACTAAAATTTAGATTTTCTAACTAAATCTGACTATTATTAATCGCGATTAAAAAGATGTGGAATAAAATTTGTTGTCATGAACTTAAATTCACACCAACACCTCGACTTCTGGTGCAAAAACAGTACTGTATTTTTTTTTCTTTTCTTTTGCTTATAACTCGAAAATGGTGCATCCTATCGCAAAAATAACGAAAATTTCGACCCCCTTTGCAACCCGCAAACCCCTAAAACTCAACATGTAGGTAATATTTTTTTTTCCATGCAAAATGTAAAAAATTCCATATAAAATACGTTGAGGTTGACCGTTCATGCGCGCCTCCGGCTCTAAAAAAAAATCATTGGGTATGGGCTACGGCAAACAAGTACAACGTTGCGAAGCTAAAGAAAAAAAAAAAAACCGCTAGGAGTCGCGATTGTCAAATTCGATTTAGTAGTGTGAAAGTTATTTTTAAATTTAGATATTTTTTTTTGCATAATAGCTTTAAGATTCTCATAGCTAAAAGTAAGGAATTTTAGTGATGATTTAGTTAGTTTAGTTCGGTGTACAAGAGAATCAGCACCAATACCTATATCGAGACTTAATACCTACTTAGGTTAAAACATAACATGTATAAGTACAACAGTATGTAGTTTTTGGTACTTATCTTAGTTCTGTGAATATTGGGACTGTGGATTATTCGTAGATTATTCGTATTATTAGTAGATTATCAAAAAACAAACAACTTATTTTAAGAAATAAAATAAAACTCATAAATGCAAATTTCTATAGGTATTTATTTCAAATAACACAGTAGGAAACACATTAATATCGACTTAAATCGGAGACTATATTCAAACAAAGTAAAAAAAAAAATCACTCAATTAGCCCCAAAAAAGAAGTAATCGAGAATACAAACATTGTTTTAATCGTCGAATTGATGACCTCTTTTCCTTTTGGAAGTCGGTTAAAAACTAAATATAGAAAAGTACAAAAATTAATAAACTTACTAACTAAAAAAAAATTAACACAATAAGAAAAAAATCGACTCCTTTCCTTTCAATCTGGTCAGTTTGTATTATTCGACTAAATTCAATGGAGGTTGTAATGCATTGTTCTTACACTGAAAAAGCAGCCCTTAAAATTTGCCGTATAATTCTCCCCATAATTAGTCATATAAACAACAAAAACAGATCAATAAACTCTTTTACCTACCGAAAGTTCGAGATCCCATCCTGTTTTAACATTTTTGACGTAATATTTTTACAATTTTTCAATGAATACTTCGGCAGTTTTAGCGTGCGTGACGCGGCGGACGCGATACTATTTCAAATATACGCAAAATTTTAAATGTTGCGCCTTTTTTTGCGGACGCTTTTGAGACGCTGATTGTGTACATATCTTGGGTTTTTTAGTATATCAATGGTCATAATTGTCATATGTATTGATGTAGCTTTAGATTATTAAGTGTTATTAATGTATCATTGTAGTAATTAACACTTTTGTAAAATTTTAATGAACGGCTCGCCAGCACACAGATAAACCCTGAGAGGTTTTCGTTGTGTGGCTAAAACAACTGTAAATTAAGCAAAGTTTATAGAAATAACAAAAAATAAAAAAAATGTGTTCTAATTTTATTCAATTTTCATTTTGTATTTTGTTTTCTCAGATTAAGATGTTGTCTTTATTGTGAATACTGCGTACCTGTTAGGAATATAATACCAGCACTTTTATTTTGTCTTTTTTTCTATTAATTCCATGTATGTACTGCTGTTGGTGTACCTAATAATTAAATAAATAAGCTTCATTGAAATTAATATAGGTATAGGCGATATAAATCCATACTAATACATATTATAAATGTGAAAGTAACTGTCTGTCTGTCTGTTACATTTTCACGCCTAAACTGGCAGAAATAGTCATGAAATTTGGCAGAGATATAGCCTGGGATATGGAGAAAGACAGAGGCTACTTTTTTATGCGATAATCGATAGAACCGGAGCCGCGGGCAAAAGCTTTTTTGTAAAAAAGGTTTTTATGTTAACTTCGACAGTGTAAAGGCAAAGACAGTGTTTTAGCTGTCCTAATTCCATCAATTTAAGAAAAAGTGTTTTCATTGAAGTAAGTAAAGTAGGTACGTTATGATGTTAAAATATACCGAGAAAAAAAAAAAAAATTTCATTTTAGTGCGTAAGTAGACGTGTTTTCATGTTATGTAAAGTTACTTAATTATAATGTAAATACTGAAGCCGCTCTCAAAATAACATGCGTAAACGGTACATAAAATAAATACCAGCTGCGAGGTGTAAATTTTTGTAATAGAGAAGCTATATAAGTTCAGACTTAATAACTCTCAAATAATAGTCTAGTCATAGTAATTATTGTTAGGTGGTATTTGTTAAAATATCTATTAGTTTATTTTATTTGTATATGTGTATTAGTATCAATCAAACTGTATAAATTCTCGAGATCAAGAAGTTAGTATTTTAACATTATTTTTGTACCCTATAACTATGTTTTTATATTTAACCCAAAGGTTGACTGGTAGAGAATGCCTTGTGGCATTAAGTTCGCCTATGTACCACTATTGTAAATGAAGTTTAAATAAATAAATAAATAAAGAAGCCGAGCGAAACCGGTATACTTACCTACTTACTTATCAATAAAGTAAAAAATAATTTATTAACTAAAAATTAAAATCTTTCCTTTACTGAATTTGACACCATCTATCGTATGTAGCAGAACTTTAAAGACGCTATCACTACAGAAATAAAACTAAATGTTTCACAGAAATAAACTCAACTATATTAAGTTCTATCATTCCAAAAATTATTGTATGAATATAATAGTTATTTATGCAACTGTTACCCTTATTATTAAGGGGTATTAAAACACGAATGAGGGTTTTTAATAGTATCTATCACATGAGTGTTTTAATACCTAATTATTACAGTTGCATACAAGACTTTATGTACACCCATGACATGAATCCTCTATATAAGGTTCTGAAACAGTTTTTGCAATACTTATATCGAAAAAAATGGCGGGATACGACGCTATGGTATAGTATAGTGAAACGCGCGTGCGTGACAATGTTCTTTTTTTGAAATTCATAAAGATATCACGAATTGAGTAGTGAGAATGGAAGGGAGGATGATGATCATCATCCTCGTAAAAGCAAAGGAGTTGCATAATGAAATTCAGTACAACATTATAACTCCCGTTTGGATGCTATTATGGTTACTATGACACTGGGTGTTTTAATGTTGGCAATAAGCTAACTGTTTCAGAAACTTTTATATAGGATTTATAGCGTGGGCGTAGATAAAGAATCAAATGCAATGCAGTTGAACAGGTGAAAACTAAATAAAATGTGCAATATCCCTCCATCTCGTTCTCGCTAACGCATTTTTTCTATATCTGTCTATATCTTAACCCGTTGTACAGCGGATTGTTCTCGTTCATATCAAGCGTTGCCACGTGATCTCAAGTGACGTCATGACGGAATCGCTTTTGTATGAATGTTTACTTCCCGATTATGACGTTTTAGCGCCGGGTTATTTTCGCTTTTTTGTTTTTGTGAATTGTCAAAGCTAAAAATAGGCGTTTTTGTTGTTTGAATATTATGGTGAATAAAATACCCGTAATGTAACTATATATTTTGGCCATAGTAGACACTATTGACTGAGGCATTTTTCAATAGCGATAGAGTTGCTGATGCGAATCTGCGAAGGGAACCCTAGTAGCATTTTTGTTGACGTTTGGTTGGGCCACATACCCCTGAAGTTGGCCCAACTAAATGCCAACGGAAAATGCTACTAGGGAAGCCGGTAGGAATCGAGTTATAGGGTGCTTTCGCCACTGATAAATACATATTAAAACTTTTGATTATGACGAACAACGCTACATTGTTTGGTCTATTTAATTAATTATTATCATAAATTATAAAATCAATGAAGAATTCTGGTAATTATTTCTGTCAGATTAAATAACCTAGGTAAATATACGTAACTAGCTTTTGCCCGCGACTTAGTCCGCGTAAAATTTTGGCCCCCAACTCACCACGTCACATCGCATCGCCCGCCCGCCCGCGCAATTACTTCGATTTCTCCTAGTGTTCTTTCTAACTTTTTGTCGTTTTGCTGGGCTTCTAAAGGCTCCTACAAACAGGCGCGACACGGGACGCGACAGAAAGGAACCGAGTGTCGCGCGACGAGCGGTCCCTTTGTGTCGCGTCGCGTGTCGCGCCTATTTGTAGGAGGCTTAAGGGTCGTAGCGTGATGTTAAATAGCCTTTTATAGGCTATTTAACATCACTTCCTAAAAAATTGGGCTATCCAATACTAAAATTATTTTTAATTGGAACCAGCATCTTGAGATTAGCGCGTTCAATCAAGCAAACAAACTCTTCAGCTTTATAATTTCATTAGTATATTATTATAGATATAGTAATCCTTATTGTATATATAATATTATAAATGTGAAAGTTACTCTGTCTGTCTGTCTGTTTCGTTTTCAAGCCTAAACCGCTGAACCGATCGTCATGAAATTTGGCAGATATAGCCTGGGATATGGAGAAGGACATAGGCTACTTTTTTATGCGATAACCGACATCCACGCGGGCTTAGCCGCGGGCAAAAGCTAGTAAATATTATAAATGCGAAAGTAAGTTTGTTTGTTTGTTACCTTTTCATGCCTTAACCACTGAAACCTTTTTTTACGCGATAGCCGACATCCACGTCGACGTATATGTTAATTCAGGGTGTCAGCTACGTCCATACAACATTTTATCAAAATTGGTCCAGCCGCCTGAGCGTGAAAAAGAGACAAACATAGACACACACTCAAAAACTTTCGCCTTTATAATATTATGTATATAATAGTGTGATAATAATAAATTAATAATGCGTCTTATTTGGAACAGCGCTCCTGAATGGGCGAGTCCTATTACTGGCTGGACGTACGACGCGTTGCGTGAGCTCAGTACAAAACACGCAAGCTAACCACTCAAGGTCACTGGCATATATCAGAGCCTTAAAAACGGTGAAGGAAAACATCGTGAGCAAACCGGCATGCCTGAGAGATATTTCTCGACATTTCTCGTCAGAGGCCCGTAGGCGGCATAAAAACTCTGACACCTAGTAAGTCACTTACCACACGAAAAGAAGAAGAGGATTAAGCACCTTAAGTCTGCCTAGCCTTTTCCCAACTATGTTGGGGTCGGGTTCCAGTCTAACCGGATGCAGCTGAATACCAGTATTTTACATGGAGCGACTGCCTATCTGACCTCCACAACCCAGTAACTGGGTAACACGATACCCCTTGGTAAGATTGGCTGTCAGGCCTCTGCCTCGAATCCTGCGGGCAGTGCCGCGGCGGCGGCGGCGGCGCGGGGCGGCGCGAGCAACGCAGCCGTTCTCGAAACCAGCGGGCAGATCACGCGGCACTATAGCGGCGTAGTGTTTTGTTCGTGGTTGTGTCGTCGAGATATTTGTTTTTATTCGCGAATGAAATGTCTGAACAACGGCGACAACATCTTTTTAATTCAATTTTTTTCCTAACGTCACTAAAATAAATTGCACAACACTGCAATGCAGACGCGCGGGCGGTCACCGCTTGACTGGAGTGAACCGCTCATTGCCCACGCCCATGCCGCTGTTTTCGAGGGCCGGTCCATTTGATTTTACGCATTAGATGCTGCCGCTCCCGCACCGCTGCCGCGCCGCTGCCCGCAAGATTCGAGGCAGAGGCCTCAGACTTTTGGGCTTCTGACGACACGTAACGACTGTCAAAGATCTACGAATGACAGCTGGGACCAACGGCTTAACGTGCTTTCCGAGGCACGGAGGAGTCTCGGTATGTAAAGATGGTCACTCATCCACGGACCGACCCCGGCAAGCGTAGCTTAACCTGACGAATCGACCCGTGCGGCTGGTTATTACTTAGCCACGAGCTCCTCAATTAAGTAGATTAAGCACCTTAAGTATTCAATTCAAATTGAAGTATTACAGTATTACCCAGTATGGAAACCACATATATGCAATAAATTATCATCATCATCATTTCAGCCGAAAGACGTCCACTGTTGGACATAGGCTTCCCCCAATTGGGAGGGGGGGTTGCCATAATCGCCACGCTTGGCAGGCGGGTTGGCGATCGCAGTATGGTGTTAAAAATGCATAGAGAACGCTGCTGCCCATTCTCTAGTAAATCCCTTAGTCGCCTTTTACGACACCCACGGGAGGAAATAGGGCAATAAATTATACCACATACTATTTCTCACCTATTCTGACGATATACTTACAAAAAACGAACGAAATCGGTCGCGAAAAAAAATCTGCTGTTCCCTACATTTTGACGAGTTATGCGAACATAAATATTGGGAACTACAGCAAATTCTTTTTTTCGCGACCGATTTCGTTATTTATTCATATATTCCATACTGTATAATATAATATCACGCATGAGCGCATGGATCAAGTCAATTATGAAGGTTGGCATAGCCGTATAACCGGCTAAGACAAGTATAAAAACTTTAAAAAATTAGTTAGGTTATAAGTTTTTGGCCAAAGCAAAAAAAAACATGATTAGCAAAAAACCCCCGAAGTGCCATGAACATAAGATGCAAGGTCATTAACTCCATCAAACTTAAATTAACGATGAGCAACAGAGGTGATGTTGTCTGGGTAATGATACGCAATGCAAAAACTTGGAGGGGTTTAATTATATCTGTGTGACTTGAACTGCAAGTATGTTTTATCTATTTTTAGGGTTCCGTACCCAATAGGGTATCAACGGGACCCTATTTCTAAGGCTCCGCTGTCCGTCCGTCCTTCTGTCACAGGACTGTATCTTTTAAACCGTAATAGGTAGACAATTGAAATTTTCACAAAGAGTGTACTACTATGGACGCTATAATAAAAAGTATGTCTAGAATTTTCTAATACCTTTTATAGCGTTTCATATTGAGACACGAAGCAACAAAATTCGATCTAAAGAAAAGCGGCCACATTCCTCTATATCGTGTATTTCCCGCATAAAGCATCCGCAACTGTCGCGGACGCTTTGTGCGGGATATACACGAGATTACACTATCAACATGAGTCGAAATATCTTCGGACATAAAATTAATATTCAGTGTAAGCAAATGACTATTAACGTAAAACTATTACTTTTATCGCTTTTATAGTCTAACTAAATTCCATTTGAAATAAGATTAGACATTTAAATAAAACTTTTTTACAGTCCGTTCAACCGATTTTAACTTCTATTCCGTAGGCATAAGGAAGAAGAAAGTGGTTACAATACCAACTGTTTACTGCAGCTGCCATATGTCATGCCACCAACGCAATAGAAGTCAAAATCTGTTGAACGGACTGAAAATTAGTTTATGTAAATGTTTAATTTTATTTCAAACGGAGTGTAGCTAGTTAATATAAGTCGTCAATGTCAATACTGACTTTTCACTGCGGATACGGATGAGACAGTTTTCACTGAATATTCTACTGTTTGTGAATTTTTGTATTATTTGGAATACCTACATAATTAATTTTCTTTGAAACTGACTCGTCAGTCCCTGTCAGGATATTAGTTTAGAAGACGGATTTAAACTTCTTTTCGTCTATCTCTTTGTTATATCTGTTATCTTTAATATTAAAAGCATGTCAAGAAACTTTCTGTTCGACAGGTAAAACCGGACTAGCCCGGCCATATAAATATACTTTACCTAATAAAAAATAGTTAATTTTGTATGACTTATAGGATCCAGTTTTAGCATACCTATTAGCTTTTGCGGGGATTTAAAAACTAACTACATAATTAATTGTAATGTCTTAATAATAAAACATGAGATGCTATATTTTTTTATGCTTTATGGACAAATTATTCATAATAAACTTTTGGTTCCGAAATAAAAATATAATTTTTGATGCTTTGATAATAATCTTGAGGTTTTCCTTAACCTTTATTAGTTACCAGAAATTGTTTTTTATAACTAGTACTTTTTTTTAAAGTTTATGCCAATGTTTTTTGTGTGAGTAACCAGTCGCAGTAGCAACATATTGTTGCACTGATTGGGTTGCCAACATTGCAAACAATATTCGTAAAGGCGAACAATATTCGACGCGACACAAAGAGACCGCTCGTCGCGCGACACGCGGTGTCTTTGTGTCGCGCCTGTTTGTAGGAGCCTTAATTCATGCAGGGATGCAAATTGGGGCACCTAATTGGGGCTTGTTCGGAGTTAGGCTCCCAGCGGCAAGGAGATAATATGTTCTGTTACATGACTAAACTCGTACTTTATAACAAAATAAAAACGCTTTAGGAACATCAATCTTGTCGCAGTGGCGGGCGGCGGCGGCGTCACGTTTTGTCTCCAACAATACCACTTGGTAAGACTGGTTGTCAGACTTTCAGACTTCTGACAACCCGTAACGACTGCCAAAGATCCACGAATGACAGTCGAGACCAATGTTTTAACGTGCTTTCTGAGGCATGGAGAGATCTTGGTATGTAAAGATGGTCACCTATCCACTGACCAACCGCGGCAGGCGTAGCTTAACCTAATCGATCGAACCGTGCGGCTGTTGTTACTTAGCCGCAAGCCCCTACCTATGCATGTATACCAATGTTACAAACAACTAACAAATCGTATAGTGGGATCAAAATTCTGACATACTTTTCGTAGTTTGCCAGTTTGATAATTGCAATCAGAATTGTCCAAACACAGTCAGGTACAGAATTTAAATGACTTGCAAATCAGACAAAATCAGCGCCTGTTGTTGACACCAAATTCAAATCGTCACTTGTTTTTTAAATCTCTCACTTGAGGGCGCTCACTGGTAGGCCCCTCCATTAAAAAAAAAAAAAAAAACTCGTTACTGAGACGGAATTATGAAAAACGACTCAATCAGCAACCTCGGTAAGTGTGTCTAGAATTTTCTAATACCATTTTAAAACTTTCATATTCAGACACGAAGTACCAAAATACGATCTAGCTAGAGGAATGTGGCCGCTTTTCTTTCAAACTCAAACTCAAAGCATTTATTTCAATTAAACCATTTACAGGCACTTTTGAACTGTCAAAGAGACGGTCAGTTAGTCAGAAAGTTGAAGCTAGATGCCCATTCCAATACGTAGATAGATCACTATGGAGAAGAACGGACAAGAAACTCTAAGGACACTCTTTTAAATCAAGATATTACATAATCCTGGGTACATTATTCTTGTTGCTTCTATGTGTGAGACAATGTAAAAACTAATAAAACAATTCAAAATATAAAATTACAAATTAAAAATAGATAGATTTAGATCGAGTTTTGTTGCTTCGTGTCTCAATATGAAACTTTATAAAAGGTATTAGAAAATTCTAGATACACTTACTGAGGTTGCTGATTGAGCCGTTTTTCATAATTCCTTCTCAGTCACGAGATAATATTTTTTTAAAGGAGTGGTGCTAGTGGACCAGTGGACGCACTCTTAAATAAGAAACAAGTAATTAGATAAATCCAGGGGAAGGCCCCTGACATTATTATTACTTATTTAATATAATACAGAGGTCTTGCATATTAATGTGGATTTTAAGGCTGTTATTTACAACCGGTCGAGATAAGAACAGGGGAACGAAATTTTACGCACTTCATTTAGTTTAACTTTTCATTATCTGTCAAATTCATTGGATATTCGATATTCAAACGGTGTTATGAAAAGCGTTATTTCGGTAGAACTACACAAAAAATACAAATAAATAAAATTCTATTTTATTTAGTGTTTGTTTGTGATCTAAATGCATAATTATGACAGTGTAGACGGTTCTTATAACAAAAATTTTTTTTTTCACAAACAAACAGACAGACAGTTAGACAGACGGACAGACCGACGGCTGTCGGTCTGTCTTACTGACTGTCTGTTTGTCTGTCTGTCTGTTTGTTCCGTAAATTTTCAAAACAGCTGGACCGATTTGGCCGGGACTTTCACTGGCAGATAGCTTATGTTATAAAGAGTAATATAGGATACTTTTATTTTTACTATTATTTAAACTATAAAGCTCGAAAAGCTTGAGGAAGTGTTGGATGACGTTACGCTGAAGTAGTTGTACGAAGGCTGCGCTAATGTCCATGTTTGGGGTCACCAGTATAGAGGTATGAGGAACAGGGTGTAAAGTTCACTTATACTCTATGTAAAAGGGATGATCCTCCAACCAGACGGGTGTCGTGTCTGGTGGGCAACTGCCCGACGGTTGATGTCGCTATGTTGTATATATGCTAGTCGCGCGGTAAACTCTGATTGCGCGATGCAGAATTTGTGACGTCAGGACTTTGATGCGTAGTACGCATGTGGCGTTGCAGATGCCACCACACATCCAATGCGTTCCTGAACGTCATTAATTACAAACTGTCATTCGTCAGCGTTCGTCACTAACTACCGCCATACGTGAAATATTGCCCGAATCCGCAAAAGTTTTTAACTCGATTAATCCAAGTTTTTGATTTCGCTGTCTCAACTTTTAGTAATATTTGTAATATCAACTGTCAAATATGTCAATTTGTAAATTTGTAAATTCGTGAGGAGTCTAATTTAAAATTAAAAAAATCCTTATTACTAGTGCCCAAGTCTGCTATTTTTATGAATTCGTCACTCCAACACGATCCCAATGTCATTTTGCTAAAAGTTCGTAATCCGCTAAATTTATAATGGTCGATCATTGGTCGGTCAATGGTCTCGTAATAGAATTGTATTACAATGGCATTTTGAACATTTATCCATGCTAGATTCCATTCATATATATTTTCACATATTATTTATTAGTGTTATAAGCAATCTGAAGTAGTAGGAAGTTTGAAGTTTAGTAGGAAGTTTCATTTGTGTATGTACGAGATTACCAATTCTTTCAATGGAGTGTCAGTGGCTGACCATTGGAAAGTCATAATGACGCCATTATATTAGTAGATTACCAAACTTGTCAAAATCAACAATTATGAAATCAATGATAGACCATTCTGACACTATTGTAATAGCAGACCTGAGGCCCAAGCTCGTAAACATTGGAATTATTCGTTGAGGTAGATAATTTTAAGTAGTAGTAGTAGGCAAAGTAGATTTGTAACGATGTGGGTGGCATACTCTGTTCGGTTCTTCTTTCTTTTTAACTAGGTCTTTTTAGGGTTCTGTATCCAAAGGGTAAAACGGGACCCTATTACTAAGACTCCGCTGTCCGTCTGTCACCAGGCTGTATCTCATGAACCGTGATAGTAAGACAGTTGATATTGTCACAGATGATATATTTCTGTTGCCGTTATAACAACAAATACTAAAAAACAGAATAAAATAAATATTTAAGGGGGCTCCCATACAAAAAACGTGATTTTTTTGCTCGTTTTTATAAATTATGGTACGGAACACTTCGTGCGCGAGTCCGACTCGCACTCGACCGGTTTTTGCTTTATAAATGAGGAAAAAAAAACATTTATCTATATCTATTGCATTGCAATCCGCAATCCACTTGGCAAACGTCTTGATTACGATAATGATTTCTTCCTACTGAATTGCTTACTGCACATTATTTAGACATGATGGAGTTTAAATAAATATCTATAATCGTAAATTTCTATAATGCGTAGAGACATTTTAATGGAGTTAGAAAGCAACAACTTCAAACTAAGATAATTATCATAAAATAATCGTAAAAAAACTGTTTCAAAATAGTAATTTTATTAATTCAAGCTTAAATATTCTAGATTTCTAGTATCTGAACTTACGTAACTCCGCTCATTCAACCGTAAGCGTAACTCATTCATGAATCATAATCCACGCTTTCATTCATACTTTGTGAAATTCTTGTGTTCTTCTGCTCGACATTCGACGACGCAAATAACGTTATGAATGTTGTTGAATCGTCATAACGAATGGTATTGCGATTGTGACTATGTTATGAAAGTCTGCAGGGTTCTAGATTGTTATGATACACTTAGGTAATTAGGGCCAAGATCCAAGAGGCGAGTGGAGCCCAAACCATTCATTCAGGTGAAAATAAGTCACGGTAGAATGACATATAATCGATTTTTATACCGATAGTGCATACGGTATCATAAAGTTACTCTCACTGCATTGTTTTTATCATAAAGATTACTACGTGTTTGCATGAAGATTCAGAAAAGATGGAAAATGTTAAAAAAAAATCATTCTAAGATTTTTTTGATTTCCTGAAGGCGTCTGACCTAGTAAAAGACAAATTGATGTCACGATGTGAATAATTGTCATCTCCCTAAAATAATGTAAAAGATAAGATGTCTGAGACTGCGGAGAAAAACTGCAGGAATTTTAAATGTCACGTAAATATTATGAATTTACAGAAACGAACTTCCTCTCCCAGCACTTATCGTTGGTCACAGTTTTTTTTTCTTTTGTGCCGTTAATTTTGATGTCTTCCCTTTTACTGCTTTATTATGTTAATGAACGTTTTTGGTAAATTCTGCTTTGATTATCTATGTACACATATGAACTTCTGTGACCCAAACACGGACGTGTAACGTAAATAAATGAATTTTGAATATGGGGGTCACTTTTGGGGGCAGATAAAAAAAAAAAGCAAATAGTACCGTGTGACACATCAAATGAAAGGGCTTTTTATGTGGATTTTAAATATATTTTTCATAATTTATAAATAAATAGTTTTAAAGTTATTAAAGAAATAAATAGATGAAAATTGCCAATTCCCCTCTTATACCCGACAACGCTTAGCCTAAAATTTTCGAAAAAATACAGAAAAAAAATATTGTTCTATACTTATAGATTACTAGCTATTGCCCACGGCTCCGCCCGCGTGGATGTCGATTATGGCGTAAAAAGTAGCCTATGTCCTTCTCCATATCCCAGGCTATATCTTTGCCAAATTTTATGACGATCGGTTCAGCGGTTTAGGCGTGAAAACGTAACAGATAGTCAGACAGAGTTACTATCACATTTATAATATTATAGTATGGGTTTATTTATTTAAACAATAGTACATTATATATTATTACATCTAAAATTACAAAATAATTGGAGGTGGGTACAATTCACGACGTTACCACAAATTACCTAGGTTAAAGATACAGTGAAGACACAATATTAAAGTTACAAAAACACAAAGAAGAAGACAGGAAGAGAAAAAAATGGATGTACTTCTCTAAAATTAAAACAAATGGTACCTACTTAATATATTTTTTACGAAAACAAACAGAAATAATTACAGGATAACCTATAAGAAGTCTATGGTCTTAAAATAACATAGTCAAAACTCAATATTTTGCGTGCAAACTTACATTTGGAGTTGGAAAGTATCGGGCATGACGTTTTTCAACTACGAGTACAATGTTAAATTTGTTCTTGGGATAAATTCATCCAAACCACGGAACCCAGTCATTGTGCGTGGTCCGAGTCCGACACTCACTAGACGGGTTTTTGTGCAGTAGCTTCGGTTAGTATACAAATAAAAAACCGGCCAAGTGCGTGTCGGACCACGCAAATGATGGGTTCCGTACTTGGGAAGAATTTATCCTAAGACCAAACTTAACATTGTAATTGGTAAACAGTCTCCCATAAATTCCAACTGCAAATTTAAGTTTGTACGCACAATATCGAGAGATTTACCATGTTATTTTAAAACCATAGACTTCTTATAGATTTTCCTGTAATGTATATGTATAGATTTTTTTTTGTATTTTTTTCAAAATTTTGGGCTCTGTAGTTTCGGAGATAAGGGCGGGGGGATGGTCAATTTTCGTCTATTTTCACTTATAACTTCAAAACAATTTATTTTATTTACGGTTCACGTCCGTGTTTGGGTCACTCAAAATGATATGTATACCAAATTTCAACTTAATCGGTCCATTAGATTCGGAGCAAATTGGCTGTGACAGACGGACAGACAGACAGACAGACAGACAGACAGAAACACGAGTGATCCTATAAGGGTTTTGTTTTTCCTTTTGAGGTACGGAACCCTAAAAATAAAGACTAAGCAGAATCTATCAAACTTTTTGAATTTTCTTGACAGTCTGTTGCGTGGCGGAAGCTAGCAGTTTACAGAGAGATTAAAGGAGGAAATAGAAAGATTGTAGGCGTATTAAAATATCATAAATCATTGTTTATTGTGACATGATCTGTTAACTACAATCTGTCCCCTAGCAGTAAAGATCGACTTCTATATTATTTAAGAGTACTTTGATCCTTGATACCTTTAGAGGTCAATAATCACGGTCTGATTTCTAAAATTAAACCGAATACGAATTCTTATAAATATCTATAATCACGAGATCTTGAACGGTGATTTCGAAACGTGACAAATGTGTGCATAATTAATGTAGAGGACGGCAAATACCAATTACCATAAATACGGAAGCTCGTTATTATTGTTAGCATGTTTTTTAGTTTCATCTGTTAAGTGTAAGATGAATATGTATATCGCGGAAAGTAACATATCAATCGGCCTAGCACAAGCACTAACATTTTGTTGGTGTACACACGGCCCCATATCAAGCTATACATTTCCAGTATAAGCTGACCTCTCATTGTACGGAAATCTTTTACAATGCGAGATCAGTTTTTACTGGATTCATAATACTTTTTTTTTTGTGTATGGGAAATCATCAAATCCCGCTCTGGGTGGAGCGGAAGGGAGTGTTAGACTTTTGCTGGCTAAAACCTACCCGTGTTCCTTCCTTGGCCCCTTATGTTCCGGGGCAGCGGTACTCCTTTCTGACAATCCGGCTGAGGATTTATATAGCTTGATATCATGTAGCCGTGTGTACCAAATCTATACAAATGAATCAAATTTAAGTGACTGTTTTTGATTTCAAAATAACAGCTTTTTACTATACTCCATTTACTATAGCATTAGACAAATAACGGCTAAATAACGACAGTTATTGTGTAATATTGTTGAAATTACTGCACTTTATAGTTATTTTTTTTATGTAAATGATAAATAGATTACAGTGCTTTTCTATTTATCGTGAAATAACGGAGTTTATTAAACCTTTACATGGAAATAACGAAAGGGTGAGAACAGTTATTTGTCTAATGTTATAATAAATGGAGTATAAATGCATATGAAAGTAAAACAACGATAACAAAAATAACAATACAACAACAACGACAACAATAACAACAACAACAATAACAACAACAAAAATGACAAAAATAACAATTATAACAATAAAAATTATAAAAAAAATCTTTTGCTTTCTGTTCTTCTGTTTGTTCCGGCTAATCTTGGACCGATTTTGACGGAACTTTCACTGTCAGATAGCTGATGTTATGAGGAGCAACTTAACAGCTAATAATTATAAAATAAATAAACATTTGAATCTACGTAACTTTGTCGTTACGTGTGTTTAGAAAGTTATCTTTCACATCCGAGCGCATTATATGAAAAACAATGTTCGTGTCATAAAGTTACAATCATTAACCCTGATTTCGATACTTTCGTTCCAAAAATGTCTTTATTATAAAGTCGATGTCGGCACGATGAAGTTGACTATATGTTGTGCTATGACTTAGGCGTATAATATTTTAGTTTTTAGGGTCCCGTACCTCAAAAAGAAAAACGGAACCCTTATAGGATCACTCGTGTGTCTATCTATCCCTCTGTCACAGCCCATTTACTCCGAATGTACTGGGCCGATTAGGTTCAAATTTGGTACATAATGTATTAAATTTTGCGACCCAAACATATCTTTTATTTTAGTTTTATTTCTGAAAAAAAATAAAAAAATAAAAAAAATTGCTATGCCATAGGCTTCTACTCCGTTCACCTAGTATACCCATTTTTTTTCGAGACGGTAAAAAAAGTCATCCGGTATATATTTAGATGAAAATTTACCCTTATCTGCGAAACACCTGAGCCTAAAATAAAAAAAAATAAAATACAGGAAATAGTTCTTTACTTATAGATTACAGGAAAACTTATAAGAAATATATGGTCGTAAAATAACATGGTAAATCACTCAATACTGTGCGTACAAACTTACATTTGCAGTTGGAATGTATAGGAGAACTTGTTTTTCAACTACAAAAGTTTGTTCTTAGGATAAATTCATCCCAAGTAACCCTTCCTGTGTGGTCTGAAACGCACTTAGCCGGGTTTTTCATCCCAGGGCTACGGTGAAGTCCTAATTTTTTTATTATAATTGTTTTAGTTCGGGTTACACGTACGTCGTACAGGCATATACAATCCGTATGATATTAGTAACAATTACTTAAAAACTATGTTAGTAAAATCTTTCAAACATCTAAAAATGTCGCGGCCCAGCCCAACACACGTTGGCACGTGCCTCCGTAGGTACCAAGTGCCTTATAAAGGGACTGCCTACCTTGTCCAATAATGTTTGTAGGATGCTGTTGGAGCTAGATCAACCATTTTTCAGATTATCTAAAGTAAATACATTTTTTATGGGGTATTGTGTTAAATGTTACAACAAAATACCTTGTGATGTATTGCAATTAAATGAAAGAAAATTTAGAACACATATTAAAACTACACTTTGTAAACAAGCTTATTATAAATTAGATGATTATATCCAAGATAAGAATGCTTGGAAACATGCTGGTCTTGCTTTATAGGACACTGTAGAGTGTAGACAAAATCAAACAGGTTGCAAATTTATGTATAACTAGCTTTTGCCCACGGCTCCGCCCGCGTGGATGTCAGCTATCGCGTAAAAAAGTAGCCTATGTCCTTCTCCATATCCCCGACTATATCTCTGCCAAATTTCATGACGATCGGTTCAGTGGTTTAGGCGTGAAAACGTAACATACAGACAGACAAGCAGACAGACAGATAGACAGACAGACAGAGTTACTTTCACATTTATAATATTAGTATTGATGTATTATTTTTAAGACATTAATTTTATGATAAGTTTAACTCGCACACTGTCTTTTTATTTGTAAAAAAAATTAGTAAAATCATCTACTCTAACAATATTTGCAAATATGTGAGCAGCTTGTATCTAACACATGGTTAATTTATCCGTCAATGCTTCATTTTTTATTGTTATTACCTGTTGTGGTATAGTAATTTTATTCTAGGTAGGTACATCGTCTTCTCATGTAATGATATAATTGATGTATACAAACTATTGTAAAACAGTTTAAAAGAGTAACGGTGGTCTTGCCCATTCTTCTCCATGCGAAACTACCTTTGGAAGGGGCAAATAGAATCAATTTTATTTCCGTGTAAATTTTGAAGTTCAATAGTGCCATTTAAGTGCCTATTTGAAATAAATGCTTTGACTTTTTGACTTTTAGCTGCCGCGCAACCTACCCATGATTGACGCTGTTCTCTTCATCATAATGGAATGAAAATCATCAACACGGACTTCCGCGAACATCTGCAATGCATTGCAGAAGCGCGGAAACCCCATCTAAATCCTAAATCCATTAAGTATTATATTGTAGGCGCAGGACGTTGTAGGCTCTTTGCCTATATTTCACCCACAAGTAGAAGGTTTGACAGTATGCCTTGAAAAGCGATACGTTATCATCCTTACTACAACGCGCAAACCTGCGGGCTACCTTATTACATCGAAGCGCCAACGCTCTCCGCTCCCTCTCCATATCAGCATCGTCAGATAAGTTCTCAGTGACTATATGCCCTTTTTTTTGGTTGGAAATTATCAAATAACTTCTGATCGGACGTGTCAGACTTATACTGACTAAAACCCACACCTGTTCCTTCAGTTGCATGTGTGCCAGGGCTACGGTATCCCTTTCGGACAAACCCGCAACCCTGGCAGGCTGACATCTCTTTGAGGCGCGCGTGGAACACAACGCGCCTTCGACCCGGGTTGATGCTTACTGGACAGCGAACTGCCCATAGCAAGCCCGCGCCTATATATGGTGGCCGGGAATCGACTTCCGATTCCCGCCGCCCAGTGCGTCTCCTGCGGCGATTAGGGGCGTGAGGGCGCACAGACTGCCGCTCCCTCACGCGTTCCGTTTCCTTCGCTAGCATTACTGCTTCGCAGAAGGAGGTGACTGCCTCCCATGCACTCTCGCTCCGGACCATGGCCTGGCCCAGGGCCGGACGCGAGAGATCGCCGCCGCCGATCTCCTCCGTGAGGACACGGCGGTGCTCTGCCCAAGCCGGGCAGACCTCCACGGTCTAATGTCCTAAGTATTTGAACTGTGTGACTCTCTGTAGTGGCTTTCCGTTTAAAGTCACTGGAGGAACATTATCCAACGAGCTCGACTAAGATTTAAAAATCAAAAGCTCACTCTTCCTAACGTTATATGTGAGTCCATGTGACGCAGCATAGGACTCACAAACAGCCATTATTCACAGGATTTATTCATGCAATATGTATGTGTTGGGATGTCGTGATGGCCCGTTGGTTAAGGCCTCGCCTCTCATGCATGAGGTTGTGGGTTCAAATCCGGGCAAGTACCAATGTGACTTTTTCAATTCATATGTACTTTCTGAGTTTATCTTGGACATTACTGACATCGGTGAAGGAAAAACATCGTGAGGAAACCTGGACTTATAGTTAATATAAGTCTGAAATCGCCAACCCGTCTTGAGCAAGCGTGATGATCAATGCTCGTGCCTTCTCTGTATGAGAAGAGGCCTTTGCCCAGCAGTGGGACAGTAATAGGCTGGTATTATTATATGTATGTGCATACATACATACATATTGCATGTATAAATCAGGCGATTGGAATTCACTATAGTAATATGCATGAACAAGTTACAAGTAGTCATATATGGAATCATTAACTGATGCTTAGCTTTTTCTACTACGTTAGAATTGAATACCAGCGCTGCGACACTTATTTTTAAATATCGCAGCAACCTGCTGAGATAGGAGCCTTTTGGGCCTCATACAGGACCTTCTCTTTTTTATTATTATTTTCTTATTATATATATTTTTTTAATACTTTTATCATTTTGTGTTTAGTTCAGTTAGTGATCTTCCTGTGCGAGTCCCAATAAATACTTTTTCTTTCTTTCTTTAGAATTGGCTTCAAGTCTGAATAAATGCGGTTTTTACACGGAACGAGTACAATTCGATTAGATAACAAATTACTGTGAAAGTTACAGATGTCCCGTTGGATACCGGTTGCCAGACTTTCAGGATTCTGGCACCGATTTCCGCAGTATCCAAATTCGAACTGTCCAGGACGATAAATCAGATTAGTTTTTTTTTTTAACTTAGTTGGGGTTGGCTTCCAATTGAAAAGTTACAATTTTTAACACACTGTGAATGACCAGATTTTACGCTATCTACCGATATAAGTAAAAGATCCATAGGCAGTTGTCAGACATTTGGAATAATTATTTTAATATAAATTTACTTGTACCTGATATCGCTCTTACTTATTTTGACTTTCGGAAGGAAGGACATTCATATTTATAAATAAAATAAATAATAACGACTGTTTTCCTCACTTGTTTTTTTGCTCAATTTAGTTTCATAATCCCGAAACAAACACGACAACTGCTACAGACATGCGAATTACGACAACATACGCTGACAGCCAAGCAATTAAACACTAGTGGAAAAATATATTGAGAACGTTGAGAACCCCATATAACCATACACCTATACATGAAAAGTTTTTAATCAGTGCGCAAATTTTGACAAATTAAACATAAACGTGTTTTATTATACACCTATTTCTTATTTTGATGTCTTAGTACAAAAAAATGAAGTTATCGTCAACGAAAGATGTTTATTTTGAAACTGGCATAATGGATACTCGTCGCGCCACCAGCGCCTCAACCAGGTGGGTAGCTTCAACAACATAACCATTCATTGGATCAAAGGACACAGCGGTTCGCTAGGCAACGATGCAGCCGATGAGCTTGCCAGAAGGGGGTCGAGCATGGCACCAGTGGGTCCTGAACCCTTCGTACCACTCCCCTTCGGGTACTTACGCACTCTGGTAAGGAAACACACCAGGGACCAACATTACAAACTATGGTCGGACCAAGGTGAGTGTAGGCAGGCTAAGGAAGCTCTCCCCATAATTGATGGCTGCCTCACGAAACAGATTCTCTGACTAACGAAACAACAGCTGCGTACAGTTACAGCAGCTATAACTGGCCATGGGTCATTTAATAAACACCTCTTTGTCATAGGAGTCACAGACAGTTCACTGTGCAGGGCCTGCATGGAGGACGACGAGACAGCAGCTCATATGCTGCTAAACTGCCCGGTGGTCGCCACATACAGGGCTAAGTACTTCGGTACCCTACGTGAGATTGTCAGTAACACCAAGGCGTTGCTGGCCTTTGAGGAGCTGGGATGGATCGAATAATCGAATTCCCATCCGTACGCAAAATACGCGCATTGTCGTGGAGTTGCGGACACCAGCCCGTATTACCTATTACTCGTCGCGCAACGCGTCGGCGGCGGTGAGTGAAGCGGAACGCAGTAGTAGATACCTATCAGCTGTGTGCTCGCCCGTTGATATTATTACGAATAGATTGTATCCATATTTTGCTGATTTCAGTAGGACCAAAAAAAAGTTTTGAACAAATCATGGAGATTTGCGTTCTATTACTGACACTGAACTACCATAAAAAAAAATGCCCACTGGTTAAAAATTTATCCTGTATAGTCAACCTACCAGTTACCGCCGTGCTTTACCAGTGATTTAAATTCAGAGTAAATTGAAAATTCACTAAAGTTGACATTATCTAACTGTCACATTGACAAATATCTAGGTCACATTGTTACAGCTGACTTAAGTGATAATCTGGATCTTGAAAGACAAAGGCGAAGCATTGCTTGTAAAAGTAATATGCTCGCCAGACGATTTGCATATTGTTCAAAACAGGCTAAAGTAACCCTGTTTAAAGCATACTGCCAGGCGTTCTACACCGGCCAACTTTGGTGCAAGTACACGAAGAGTACTTATAATACTCTTCGTGTACAGTACAACAACGCGTTCCGGGCCATGCTTAATCTGCCCTGGCGGTGTAGTGCGTCTGGTATGTTTGCCGAAAGCAGGGTCGACGATTTTTATGCTGTATTACGTAGGCTTAAAGCATCATTTCACCTGAGACTGATTAAGTGTAAAAACGACATTGTGACTACTGTATTTCGCACCATTTACGTGACTACTAAGTATTTTATCTTATTATGACTGTTTGAATTTAAACCTACCTGACATTTATAAGAAAACTAATTAATTAACGAATTATTATTATTATTATTAATTAATTGATGTATAATGCAATAATAATAATTTAGTTTAATTCAATATAATATAATTTAATTTAATTTAATATCTATTTCTTTTTTAATTCAATTAATTTTTCTAATACTATGGGTGTATGTGTAAAAAACTTGCCTGAAATAAATGAATTTTATTTTTTTTTATTTATTTATTTAAATAGACCTTGTCGTTTTAAGACACAGTACAAGTGACATAGCGCCCGAGCCGAGTGAAGAAGGCTCGCGAAGTCGCGAGGTTGACCTCGCGCATTTGGTAGGTAATACAACATAGTAATTATTTTAATCATTTTATCAAGACAAACTCAGCAAATTTAGCTAAGCAATCTAACTACCTTTTCATTTATATAAAAAATAAGAAATAATAACGTCTGTTTCGTAGTTATGAGGTTGATTAAACATTATGAAAAGGGGTAACTTTGGCATGTTTTTCTATCCAGTAAAGTAAATCTAATCATTTTATTAAAAGCGGTTGTATGTCCGCCAGATCCTTCTTAAATAAGATTTTTTTTTTCAAAATTTTATAACACTGTTTTTTTTGTTTCTCATGGATTCAAAAAGCTGGTAAGCCCGGTTTCTGTCGGATCATACCCAACAAACAAAGCTTATAAAATTAAGTCTATAAGGTCTAAACTCTTATACTTGTTATAAAAGAGCATTTATTATGTCAATGTTCCTTATAGTGGCACATTATTAGAAGATTTGGCTAATATTACCTTTATTCTTATAATTTGGCTGGGTAAACGTTAATAAATCCAATTAATACGGCTACAATAAGGGTTCAAAATGTGTTCTTCTTATAGAGGCTAGTTACATTGCTTTTTAGCCATATAATGTTCAAAGTTATATAAAGGCTTTTAATATGGTCAACTATTCTTAAAAAAGTAATGCACTAGGTAACTATGATGCTTTTTAACTTATAAGAGCATTGGATAAGACGTCTATCCAACGAACAAATTCTAACATTTTATATGATCTTTACAAGGATGATAGCAATCCGTATTCCCTTGTACAGTGATTATAAAGATATTATTCTCTATATGGTTACATTAACATGTTTTACATAACTAGATTCGCCATTTTGAAGTACAGCAGATTGTGTGAATTTATTACGGAGTGGAATTTATATTTAAAAAATGGATTCAAAAGACTGGAAGAAGTTTAAAAGGAGCGGTGGTTACAGAAGAAAAGTAAAAAAAGTCTACGAAAACATGGTTAGGAGCATTACACCCACCACCTCTACTCCTATGATGCTACAAAATACCAAAATACAAGCCGATACCAACGAATCGGCCAGTGGTTCCGCAGAGGATTATTTTATAGAAAATGAGAATGAAAATTTTCTTTGAACTTTCTTAAAATAAAATGTGTCCACTTCCATGGCCATCGCATATTATGTAAATTAAGATCTTTTCTTTGTAGTAATTTGTCAACATCTGCCAATATGTATACTACCATTGCAATATCTGCGGACAAACATATATATAATTAAGTATAATCTTTATTGTGTACTTACAAGTATAATTATATTTCAAACTTAAAACTAGTGCACAAAAGCAAGCTTATAAAGAGATTTCTTCCAGCCAACCCAACCATAGTGAAACATAAATTTTATACATATGGGAACAAGACTATAATAGCTAGGGACAGGATTTTGTTCGTGAGAAAGGAACCCTAACGATGTGTAAAATGGCGATAGCATAAGCAGCTAATGATGCCATTATAAAGACTTCACTCTCATAGACTCCTTGTAGACGATGTGCGAATCGTTTTGCTCTCATAATAGCACTGTTTATAACTTGACTAAATAATTACTAACGTTTGTAGCACAAAAACAGCTTAAATTCAAAGGCGGGTTGATACTACAGCACACAGCGTACCACATTTTATCATGCATTTGAATTCCCATACACTTTTCACTATACACGAGCACATAAATTAGCTAAATAAACTACATAAAATAATAACTTACCGTTCAGTAAAATAGTTGACGTTTCTCTTTATTCGCCAAACTGTTGCGAAAATGTAAATCACTAAGAAAAAGTCTTATTGCAGAATCATACACGGACGGCTATAAGGGCCTACGGATTTTTGAAGAGCCTTTAATTTGCCGCAATGAGTTTAACTCCCTTGTATCGGACCATAATGAAACACGTATAAGGGTGATACGCCCGTATTAACGCTTTCTATAAGATTCTTACAAGTGTATTGGCCTTGTTTCTTGTCATAATATAACACTTACAAGGAAAAATAGCGGACCATAAAGCAACTATAAGGGTGGTAAAAGGTTATTGTCCTTATAATTTGTGCCCAAACCCACCCTTATTAGCGATAATGCGGCTCCTATAAGAATATTATTTTTGGCAATATTAGCCGCTACAAGAGCAATTTATGTTTGTTGGGTACCGCCTTAAGATCATAAATAAATTTTATTTCGAGGTCGACAATACCTACCTAATCGTAGCTTTATAATAAATACAAAATTATTTGTTTCCTTTGAATTCCATAGTCAAAGGTCTCTTTGCATTCCCAGGGATTCCTTAGTACCAGAAGTACCAGCCTAATTTTATTTATCGCTGTAATATCCGTTTCAAATTTCAACATCCTCTGTAATCTATGGGTATTGTAGTGTTGGAAGTAATTGTACGTAGAGGTGTTTGACCTCTGCGTAGGTACACACGGCTAAATATCAAGCTATACATTTCCAGAATAAGCTGATCTCTCATTATACGAAAAGCCTATACAATGCGAGATCAGATTATACTGAAAAAGTATAGCTTGATGTGTAGTCGTGTGTACAGTGGGCTGCATCAATTGGGTACCCCATTTGTAATAAAATTTGCTTTCAAGGGGGGTATCCACATCGTGACGCTGACTGTATATACTTTGGGAATACGGGGTGGATTTTTGAGTCAGGGCAGTCAGGGCAGGAATCTTAACCGTTATAGCTACAGAAAAAGTATTTTTATTTTTATTTAATAGTTTATGATATTAACAGTCAAGAAGAAAGGAACAGAAAAATACGTACAAAGGTGATGCTTATTTCTAAAGAAATCTCTTCCAGCATACAATTTCTTTTTTTTTGGGTGGGAAATTATCAAATAACTTCTCCCGCTCTAGGCGGAGCGGGAGGGCGTGTCAGACTTTTACTGACTAAAACCCACACGTGTTACTTCAGTTACCTGTGTGCTAGGGCCACGGTATCCCTTTCGGACAAACCCGCAACCCTGGTAAGTATCGGTCCTGGCGGTCCCGTCAGTGCGTGCTGACATTTCTTTGAGGCGCGCATGGAACACAACGCGCCGTCGAACCGGGCCTGGTCCTTACCGGACGACGAGCTGCCCATAGGTCGCCGTCTGCAACCCGCGCCTACAGTGGCCGGGAATCGGCTATCGATTCAGGCCGCCCAGGGCGTCTCCTGCTGCGACAAGGGACGTGAGGGCGCACAGACTGCCTCTCCCTCACGCGTTTCGCTTCCTCCTTCGCGAGCATTACTGCTTCGCAGAAGGAGGTGACTGCCTCCCATGCACTCTCGCTCCGGACCATGGCCTGGATCAGGGCTGGACGCGAAAGATCGCCGCTGCCGATCGCCTCCGTGAGGTCACGGCGGTGCTCTGCCCAAGCCGGGCAGACCTCCACCGTATGCTCCACCGTGTCCTCCGGGCAATCCACACAGTGGTAACACCCGGGTGTTTCCTCCCGCCCTTCCAATATACCTGCTATAGGAAAGTAGATAGAGAGATGTAGACAACGTGTGTAAGAGTAGATGAGAAAGCAAAATACAAAAAAAAAAAAAATAACTATTCAGTAGTTTAAATATCATCATCAATTTCAGCCGAAAGACGTCGTAAGCCTCCCCCAATTGGGCGGGGGGGGTCGGGGTTGCCATAATCGCCACATTTGCTGGCGGGTTGGCGATGGAGTATGGTTTTAAAATGCATACTCGTAGAGAACGCTGCTGCCCATTCTCTAGTATGTCCTTTAGTCGCCTTTTACGACACCCACGGGAAGAAATGGGATGGTGCTATTCTTTACGTACGGGGATTAGGATTGTCCTTAACTTTTGAGTTATTGCTAACTCATTCACAGATATGGGAATAGTGGTAGTCAGCTAGAAATACGTCAAATCCTACGTTTTATTTTTATGAAGCCAGTCGATGCCTGTCGTTAATACCCCGTATTATCAAAGGCGCCTTTAATAACTTATTGTTTTGTGGGTATTGCGAACATAAACACAATAGATCTTGGAATAATTGACTTGGAGTAATTGTAGGTGTTTAAGTCCTGTTTCTTCTGAGCAGGCTCTGGTATTTTGTGAGTATTTGTTAGGGTTTCATTTCCGGATTCGCCTTTATTGATGTTAAAAGTTATCATTATAAATGACATTTACAATGAGAAGATTTGTTTTAGGACAAACTGGTTTTTTTCTATTTGACATTGAAAAAAAAAAAAAAAAAAAAACCGTTTCTCCCTCCCTCTGTACTCCTCGGATTTATGGTTCCATATGGAAAACAAAAAAAGACGATGGATTAAGAGTTTTAAAGACATACTATTAGGTATTACATCTACTTATTATAAGTTAACTAGCTATTTTGGAATATATTGTTATATAATTATCTTTTCCATTGACTACGTTATGATTTTTTTTTTATTTCAACACGATCAATCAACAATCTCGTCAAGTTACTTTGTAGATAACTTGAAACTTAAATTGAAGCTTGTAGAGTCGGTTCATCATCGCTACTTATTTCAATAACCCTTTTCTAATTGAGGATAATATAAAGTTTTGATGATAATATTGTAACCTTTAACAGGAAAAACCTTCTATTTAGTTTCTTATAGAATTAAATGGTTTTCTTAGAAATTTATTCCTAAATAAATAAGCCAAAAGTTTATTGTTGGCCCGTACATTCTCCCATTGTAGTGACCAAATCAAGATCACCCTATTCAAGGCTTTCTCTATGGGTCAGCTACGCCAAAAGATCGCTAGATGCCTTACGCGTCCAATATTATAATGTTTTTAGGATGCTATTGGGACTGCCCCGGTTCTGTAGAGCATCGGAGATTTTTCGCAAAACCGAACTGACGATTTCCACGCAATCATACGCAAAAAAGTTGCTTCACTGATGCATCGAACGCGGGTCAGTAACAATAGTATCATAAAATTAGTGGCGGAAAGTCCTTACTCCCTGTTCTGAGGCATTTTGTGGAGAGGATGGTCAACTAGGTAACTGATCTCTTGCTTGATCGTTCTCCATGCATCCTGCCTCGGACATTTAATTCGTTATGTGTTGCCGGTGTTGTGTTATTGATTGAATGTTTTGTATTACTAACATTAATTATAAAGTATTTTTCACTAACAAGATGGACTATGTTGTTGTCCGAAACTGAATAAATAAATAAAATTAAATAAAAAATAAACAGTCGCTAGACATTATTTAACATTGAAATTGAAAGAAAAGAAAGAAAGAACGCCTCTGTACATTTCTGTGCTAGAAGTATTAAATAAATAAATAAATAAAAAAGTAAAGAAAAAGAAAAAGTATTTATTGTGACTCGCACAGGAAGATCACAAACTAAACAACTGATAATACGAAATTGCAGCCCAATGACCGGTATCGACAACAGGGTCCAAGGGTATCTTTTGAGCCCTGACTAAGTATCACCCTCCTAACAATACATATTATGTTAATCAGATACGCGTCTTGTCCTGTGTTAGGGTGAAAGGGTGAACACCAAAGAAAATACCGTTTTAAGGACTCCAATACTACATTTATTAGCAATACGACAATAAATTAAAACACTGGTGATACAAATGTTTAAGAGTATTTTGGAACTATCATTTAGATCCTTACATTTAAATTTAAAAAACAGTTTTTTTCAAATAAACTAAATAGTTGCAGTGGACCGACTATGGGTTTTGCCAATCTTGACTAAGCTATTGGATATATTTGATTGTATTTTCGTATGCAGACTGGGAACGGCATTAGCTATACGCAGATTAATTTATTGATATATTGTCGTCTCCACCTTGTATATTGGAAGGTGGTTTTTTGCTAATATTACATGAGACATGTGATCCCAAATAAGACTAAAAGAATAGTACAGTCATCCCAAATAAGACTAAAATAATAGTACAGTCACTATGAGAACGTAAGGATTTCAGTCAAGTGGTAAGAGCGGGCTCGTATAGTAAAAAATATATTATTTATGAGTTAGAAAGAGAAAGACTATAGTGTTGAAGTAGGATCGATTGTGTTTGCTATACTCGACTGTTTTAATGATGTACGGCGAAAGAAAGCGGCCTCGCTGCTAAACAGGGCCTCAAGTCTGCTATTACAATAGTGTCAGAACTTTAATAAAGTAAATTAATATTTTAAACACTATGAACGAATGATAAATATAACAACACAGAGTTACATACATTGCACACACATACCTATATAAAAATAAACAAGTATTTCTGTTTCATGATCTGAACAGGCTGACAAAAAAGTATTCATGCTCCATCTTCACATTGAAAGGCCCTGACATGTTTTCGCGTGCTTCTTACTCTCATTGAAACTGCTCTTATAACTGAGATTTGTATTTTTACTTTCAGTCAGTACACTATTTGAGAATATGCGTTTCCCCATTTCTCATTAAGCTTTGATGCGGTTAAAAAAAAAAAACTGATATATTCAGTTCCTAAGGCTCCATCGCATGAAATTACTAACGGGGTGAATGAGGCTCTTAGGTCTTCAGCTGCTCGGTCGTATTTTAAGTATTTCTCTCGGCTATGTCTCTGTGCTGTTTTTTGCCAGGTGAGGTTGCTATAGTGTATATAGTGTTCTTATAATGTCAGAATGGTCTATCATTGATTTCATAATAGTTGTCTTGGTAAAAGTACGGTGGCCAGCATATCATTTAGCGTTTCGTGTAGCTTGGTGTGCTGAAACCAAGAATTATGCAATTTTAGTTGACCGTGTAAACATGTGTACAAACGGCCGATCTTTCTCGATACCGCTACATAAATGTTAGTTCTCCATCGTACTAGAAGTCCATCTGTAGAACTTAACAGAGTGTTTCGAGCTCAAAAGAAATGCATCCGCTCAATATGTGGAGTGCACGCACTGGACAGCTCGCTGGTTTGCGAGAATACTGACGTAACTAAAAATGATTGATTTTAGAGAATGTAATTTTTAAATTTCTATATATGTAAATGTTTCTGTGCATTAAAAAAAAAAAAAAAAAAATGTAGGTAAATAATTTATTGAAGGTTTGACTTTACTGATTTAAGGAAAATTTGCCGTTCACGATAAAATATTTATGGTCGTTTGGCATACAGTGTTCAATTTGACAGAATTTTGAATTACGACGACATTCTCGCAAACCAGCGAGCTGTGTTCCATTATTTAAAAAAATTAATATATTACCACTCCCAGCTCTATATACAGTCAAAACCGTTTATAACGACTTCGAAGGGACCGTCGGATTACAGTTGTTATAGCCGATTGTCGTTATAACCAAACACTATGTTAAGTAAACAAAAATGCTGGGACCTCAAAATTTCTTCGTTATAACCGGTACGTCGTTTTAAGCGAAGTCGTTATAAACGGTTTTAACTGTATTTTTGATATTTGTATATTTATATACCAAAATAAGAATGAATTTCAATTGCATAATGATCTTGTATCCAGACCGAGCCGGAAAGTTCACATGCTTCGTGTACCTAGACGAAATAATCAAGTATTTGCTAACAATGTATTCTGTATGGCGACCAAAGTTTATAATAAACTACCAGATTGTTTTAAAACTCTTGACTTTAGGACATTTAAATGTAAATTATTCAATTATCTCTTAACTAAATGCTACTACTCGACTGATGATTTTATGAATGAAAAGTTGACTTAAATACTTGTTATCTCTATGACTTAATATTTTTGACATTTCCATACCTAATATTTGACTAATTTGCAATTTGAATGTTATCCTATTTTATTTTATTCAATGTTATATCTAATAATCTAACCATAATCCTGAAAATGTATTTGTACGCCGGAAACGGCAGAATATTAAGAACTTTTAGAAATGTATGTAACAACTCTGTAACAATATTCTGACAAATAAATTGACTATTACTATTACTATTACTACTTTCCTGCAACATATTCGCAATATTTTTCGTGTTTATTTACTTAAGTTTTCCTCTAGAGATTGTTATAATTGCTTTTTTCTACATACACGGCTGGCAGCTCACGTTAATTGGACCGTAGAAATAGATACAAGTCTGTTAAAATAAATGGTGTTTGGTTACCTTAAGGCGACGATAACCGACTTTTATTGATTTTATACTAAAGATCACGTCTAAAAGAATAGTGTTAATGATTTGGAAAAAAAAAATAAGACTATTTTCTTAATAACTTAATATATGAATGTTTTAGGTTATGTTTATAGTGAAATTAATTTGTAAAGTTATGTCTAACGCGGATAAAAAACTGAGAATCACGCAAAATCTATCAAACGTATTTTTTTAAAACCTTCACCTTTTTAAATATAATTTATTTATTGATCTTTTAGTATACAAAACACGTATACTAAAAGATCAATAATTAAAGATCTGATAGATTTTGCGTGATTCTCAGTTTTATTAAAATACCTTTTATTTTATGTATAACAAATTAATAATGCGTCTTATTCGGGACAGCACTCCTGGATGGGCGAGTCCTATTACTGGCTGGACGCACAACGCGTTGCGTGAGGTCAGTACAGAACACGCAAGCTAATCACTCAAGGTCACTGGCATATATCTGTGTCTTAATGGGTAGCTTGTGGCATTTATACCTTCGTCGATGTGCTGTGAGAATTGAAGTTTCCTGATGTAAATAAATGGATAGTGAACTCCATTAACGAAGATCACCCTCGTGTTCATTTTAGCTTGGCTGCGATATCACCTAAACGGTACTTAGCACTCACGCTATGTATTTTTTCGGTGAACGTTTTTTTATCGCGCTTTTTCTCGGTTTCACTTATCGTCTGTTTTTGTGCGTGAGGATTCGCTTTGCTCTTGATGTTTTGGAGGACTTACCTACTCAGTAACCTTAAGGAGGAAGCCTGTTTTTTATATTTCTATGGGGGAAGCGTTAACGTAGCCCGCGAAATTCAATTTTTTTTCGATTTTAGCAATTTGCAGCTTCGCAATGCAATTTTCATAACTGAAAAAAAAAAAAAAAATACTTTGATTTAAATTTAATAAAATTATCACCAAAACCCTCTAGAAATGCGTCGTTTCCAGCCCGCGCAAACTCTAGATTTGATTTTAATAACTAAGAAACTAATAACTTTAGTAACAGATTTGAACACGGCTGTACTTTGTAACAAAACCGGGTGAAAACGCAACTACATTATTATACAAAATTTCGGGTAAAAACGCAACTGGGGACTAATGCCACTAACCTAGCCTAGTTGATATTCCACCAACTCGCACTAAACGTTTTCAAACGTCTTTTATAATGCGCACAGCAAAGGAGTGGAACTCTCTGCCTGCGTCTGTGTTTCCGAACGCATACAACCCTAATCTATTCAAAGTGAGAGTGAACAGGCTTCTTCTGGGTAAGGTCACTCTATCGTAGACTTTGTCTCTGTCACCCAGACCTAGACCAAAGTCAAGAGCAAACCCTTAGTAAAATAAAAAAATAAAAACTAACCCGGTCAAGGCAAGGGTCTTGTTATGTAACGGCCCGGCCACGACATTGCGCGAATTGCGGCGCGGCAAGCATTTTTTCTGTTTATTGCGCGGTCGAGACGCGCAACGCACTGTGGCTAGTTGGGATCACACGCAATGAATTAGGAAAACCCCTGCCGCCGCCGCGCAATGTCGTGGCCGGGCCGTAAAGGTTGTCACCCATCCACAAACCAACCGCGGCCTGATGGATCGACCCGTGTCCGTGTGGCTGTTATTACTTAGCCAATAGCCCCCTCTTCCCTACTGTTAATACTATGAACTGATTTAATTCAACCCAACGATGTTTCCGAAGTCGCCCAACGATTTTTAAAACTAAAGACTCTTAAAAGTAACGAATAAGCGAAACCGTTCTATACGTAAACGCAGTCAACATTACAAGTTATAGTTATACCCAAAGTCTCAAATTCAGATAATTTATGTAAACAAAGGGGATAACATAACAAAAAAATATCTTCGTAATGGTAATTCACATAAAATGGCGAAAACAGAGGTTTCATTTTGTTTTAAGTACTGATTTTAAGAAATAATAATTAAAAAGTAATTATAACGTAATTATTTTTATAAATTTTTGGTTTAAACAATGTTATTAAAAAAATGAGATTTTCTGGTATAAAATATTTTATGATACTGGTAACAATGCAGGAGATCCAAACATTTTCACATTTTTTAGATCTTTAACAACACTAATATTACAACTCTCATTCATAGATTTATATTGTACCTATGTAGCATATCTAGCCACATTTTGGATGAAAGCGGCTGTAAACTGTTTCGAGTGGAAATCGATTTTGGGAGGCCTACGTCTAGCAGTGGACTTAAATGAGCTGATTATGACGATCATAGGCCGTGTCTCCAACACACTACATAAAACGTTGTTTGGCAACGGTGTTTTGTTTGCATAGTTCTTATAATTAATTAACTTTAATTTCATAGATGATTATTTACAAAAAATTATAATGATAAAATGTTTTGCACCACTGTCTTGTCATTTTGACAGTGACATTACTTTGTTTACATAAATTATCTGAATTAGAGGCTTTGGGTATAGATACTCGTAGTTGGTGGTTTCATTTGATTTTTAGTGTTTCGTACCTCAAAAGGAAAAAAACGAAACCCTTATACGATCACGACGTTATTCGTCCGCCTGTCTATCTGTCAAGAGCTTTTTTCTCAGGAACACTTGAGGTATCAAGTTGACATTAATGTCAAATACGTAGGTCTACAGTCCCTTGGAGCTTAAAAAAAAATCAAGGTCAACGCAATAAAAAAATACGGCCATTTATGCGACATATTTTGATACTCGCAAAAATATTAAAACATACAGGGTACTTCCTGTTGACCTAAGAATCATGAAATTTGGCAAGAAGCAAGGTCTCACAGCAAAAGTAAAGGAAGAATTGCCAAACTTAAGTGACAGTGAGCAGGGCACATTGCTCGCAGCGCAGAACAGATTGCCGAAAGGTACTGGAGTGGCGACCGCGTACCGAAAGACGTAGCGTTAGAAGGTCTACCGCAAGGTGGACCGATGACCTTGTAAAGGCCGCAGGAATCCGCTGGATGCGGGAAGCACAGAACTGGTCGAAGTGGCGGAGCTTGGAGCAGGCCTATGTCCAGCAATGGACATCTTTCGACTGAAATGATGAATGTTGACTTTTTAAGACAGAATAGGAATCTATTAATATAGTGAAGTAATAGCTCGTGTTTGTAACCTGTTTTAAGAGATAATCTACTTAAATCTATCCCATAATCTGATAGTAAATTTCCTCCGTGTGATTACATTATGTTGCTTTAAGGCTCGTACAGACTCACGCGATATCGCGGGCGCGACAGGCAGCGACAAAGGAATTGTGATACTAGTGTCGCGTCGCGCCCGCGATATCGCACCAGTCTGTACGAGCCTTTATAAGATTACACAAAGGATGTCGAGCGCTTAGTAGCTCTATATTTTGTTGAATAATTGACTTTTTTTCCACGCATTAGGTAATGTTTCAAGTGTTATTTAAGCTACTCTCATTTCTCATTAGAAACAAAAACGAGATTCGAAACTGGAAACAAGACATTTATAAACAAAAGTAAGGTATAATTTATCTAAGTATGACAGCTGCATGCACAGATTGTATTAAGCCAGCGTCGCAAGAGTTGTTCAGTCAGTCGTTACCGACGGCATGGAATGTTGGCATTTTAAATATTATATTTATTTAAACTTTTAGAAGTATTGTATTTATTTTATTTCTTATTTTGTTATTTTTGTCTCATTATTTAGGCTGCACCGGGTGACGTCATCACGTCAGCGCCGGCTGTCGCTGAAAAGCAGCGCTGGGGCTCTGACTCGCATAGGGTCGCAGCATTATGCTGAGCGATGGCCGTTTTGCGTGGATGTAACGCATACTTCCCCCAACTTGTTATTTTCGTGTTTGTGTTCTTTCTCTGCGTCATGTTTGCCGCAAATAAATGTATTTTCTTTCTTTCCTTTCTTTCTAAGTACTTGTCTACAATAAGCCTCCGAAATGAGATATTAACAAGAAAAATATTAGTTATTGAGTGGCATTTCATGAGGCTTTCTTTATGGTCATTGAAATATAAAAATAAAAAAACCTAGTATATCAATGTTTATGGCGAACTTTTCAGTAAAACAATTCCATCTAAGCTCATGCCTAGGATTTCTAGGAACCTACTAATTCTATTTTGTAACGTTTTTTTGGCATTTCGCACCACATTGGCACTTTGGCACCCACATTTCGCCAGTTATGTTTAGGTCCCATGTAATAGGGGCGAGCCTATTTGCCGCCAAGCAATCCGGGCTGGTACTGAGAAATTCCAAATGGAAAAACCCAATAACAATGAATATTGTAATAGTCTTTAATAAAACTGCACACATAATCAATAACTATTACTTTATTTTTTAATCTAAAATAATCATCATCATTATCATTCATCATTTCAGCCGAAAAACGTCCACTACTGGACATAAGCCTTCCCCAATGGGGGGGGGGGGGGGGGTTGCCTCTAAAATCTAGAGTCTAAAATATAACCACACTATTTTATACTCATTCTGGAGATGTTACTCGCACTGTATCCGACGATCAACTGCCGAATAGGGTTGTGTTGTGGGTAAAAAAAAAAAAAAAAACAGTTTAGTCCGTCAATCAGATAATAAAAGAATATTAGACACGTATTTTTTGCTTTAACATATTAATAAAAAATGACTTAGATAAAACACATTAAACTTGGGGCTCGTTACGTCACAGCTACGTTTAAAATCTAGCGAGCAGTGACGTCCTGCCACATTTGAACTCAATGTATCTTCGTAATGTTTTGATTACTATACTAGAATATTTTTTTATAACATGACGGACAAAACATTTTTTTTTGTCATCATCCCTATTACCGATCACTCCTTCCAATTCCAATATTTGTGTGGCAAGTGTCACCCATACATTGCTCCGGAAGGTCGCAATAGAACCATAATGGCGCGGCACCAGTGCTACCAACACAGAGATCAGGGCCTCAAGTCTGCTATTACAATAGTGTCAGAATGGTCTCTTCATTGTGAGTTTTTGACAGATTTGCCATACAAACACTGTCAAATACTTACAACGGCGAGACCATTCTGACACTATTGTAATAGCAGACTTGAGGCCCAGATAATATCTTTAATTTTAAATAGGTAAACGTATTGATTATAAGTAGCGCTAAGAAAGTTGTTAATTTAATATATTTATAACAAATAAATCAACTAATAATAAAATCAAATGAAGCTATTTTATGTGTAAATTATGTATGGTTGTCATCGAAGCGACAACAATATTTTAATATCTATTTATACAGCGTGTGTAGGTAGGTATTTTATAATGGTAGTCTGTAAAAAAGTTGCTGCTGATAAATACTAAGTATGTAACTATAATTTTTTATTTATACCAGATTACTTCGCTTCACGACCGCGGATTATTAAAGCTATTAAGTGTATTTTATCTTTTTATCGAATCAGCCGTTAATGAAACGATATTGCAAACTGTGACAAACCAGTTCGCATTTACCTTTATTAAAGACATAATTATTTTATTTACACAGGTTTTTTTTGCAAGTAGGTATGTCCAAATACAACCATTTAGCTGGGACGGGGGGAAGGACACACCTGAGGCTAACAAAAATGTGCAGTTTAAGGGGCCGTGCACGAAACCGACTGATTTTCATCAATTTTGTTAATTGTTTGTGAGAAAGGGAAAAATAATTTAAACAATATTATTTGTGATTTGAAAAGTCGTGTTCCTTGTTTTGCATGTGGCTGAAAGGGATTTTTCAAATAAATTAAGTATTCACGGTAAATCACTAATATCCGCAACAAGTTTTACGAAAAATGACGCGAGAGTGACATTTGATCATCATTCTACAAGAAACTACTTTTGATTTTAAACATAAAAAAATATCATCAACATCATTATATGGTCTACTTGCATGTGGTGGAACCACTTTTTTGAATTTCCATACAAAATATAGCAGAAAAATAATATTGAAAAAACCTTTTCTTTTGTTTTAAACCCCGTCAGTAATATATTTTTTCCTAATATTTTGCAACGCAAATCAAGAAATTTAAAAATCACAAATTAGTCTTCAGATATCCTTGAAATATAATCAACATTTTATTTAATGATTATACAATATCTTCATTAAGTAAATCAACGGCGAAATAAACTATATTTTGGAGAGCACAAAAATGATAAAACTATTAACAGCTGCTGTGACTGACACGAATGGTTTAGCACCATGAAAACTGTACTTTTATAGTTACACAGACTTAATGTTTCGATTATTTTAAGTTTTCTCACAATTACATAAGAAATTGACAAAAGAGATTTTTTTTCGTGCACGGAGCCTTAAAGCTTAATATTACGCAGACGGATCCCTGAATCGAAAAATGGTTTTAACAATACCGCTATATTTTTGAACAGCCTATGCAACGATACCCCACACCATGGGATAGACGAGACGAAATTATATCATCCCCACTTTTTGTACACCTACCCTAAAAAAAATATCGAAACTCCTTGGTGATATAAACTTCTTGGATTGTGGATGTGTCCTGATATAGTAGTCTATGGTGCCCTGTATCAAAAAAAAAAAAAATAAAAAAAAATCACTATTTTGTTAGAGAATTAATGTTATAATATGATTCTGTTTTTCAGTTTCAGTATTTTGTTTTTTAAAGTATGTCAATATAAACTCGAATTGTAGTTTATAATTCGAATTTTACGACATGAGAGTAGATAATACGATATTATACTATGTATGTTGTAGTGGGTACCCACTACAACATATGTATAAAGTATATCGCTGCTTTGCTTGAATAATCGCACAATCCAAAAACAAACATTTTACAAGGTAGCTATATTACTGTCATAACTTTTCATGTATTAGATCAATAGAAGAATAAATAGAATGTATAAATCGAAAGGGCATTAATCAATGCTTAATTAAATAAGAACTACTTTGCATTTGGCTGTGTTATAAACTTACATAAAAACCAGTATTTTCAAAATTTTGGTTTGTGTGGGTATTAATGCAATGCAGCGATATAATGTCGTTTGCATACCTATGCATAATATTAAATGTTTTTTTTAAATGGTGGCTGTTGCTAATTAGCTTTGTTTTTAGGTAGTAACTAATATTTCTTTATAAAAACTTGACATGGGTGCATAAGAAGTCAGACAAGTTATAATGAACAGAGACATTTATTTACATATTATTTAATTACGATAAATGTACAATGCATTCTAGAATGAGAATATCTTCGCAATTTAGTTGAAAACACACTCAACAATCCGACACCGGGAGTCGGGACTTCAGGAGTTGGACTATTCGGAACCGTTCGCGTTCATTAAATTGGGATTTCGAGCATTTACGTAGGAACTGTACCACTTCGGCCGAGGTACAACGTTACTAAAATAAACATCTTGAAACTGCACAAATGATTCGAATAGTCAAATGTTCGATAACAATGCGATTGAAATTTTATTATGATGAGAGATTTATGTTATTATAAATAGTGCCATACTAAAGGCTCTTTGGCTCCGTATTCATATTAAATTAAGGGTTATGTTTACTTAGTATTTTATTGAAAATATGTTTCATATTATGATGATGCTCGCTACGTTTTAAGAGTGAGTTTAATAAATTTAGAAGATACATCAAAATAATTAATAAAAAAATAAAAATAAAAACAATACTCTGCGATGTATGTGCCTCTATTTCCTATCCATCTCCCACATTGGTGGCCCAGACGTTACCAATCTGGGAGACGGGTAGGAAATTAAATATGTGGTTAAAGTGTAAAAATATTAAAATATATTTCGTCTATTTTTCGAGACAGTCCATGATATGAAACAAAAGTGAAATAGAAATGGAAAACAAAAAACAATACAAAAGCACGACTGCCTTGTCAAAAAGTGAATTCAAAAATTGAACTAAAATATTTAAAACAAGCTAAATGATTTTATTGTTGAATGGGCACAAGGTAAGTACTAAATATATTATAATAATTACTGTGCAATTAAACCGCCATTGTACCCAAAAGTGTTAAACTGAAAACCAATCTTTTCAGCGAAGCCGGGGGACCTGTAAAGAACTATTCCAAAGGAACCGTCCCCCGACTGCAACGAAAAAAACAAGGCATTCGTGTTTTTTAATTGATTTAATTTTTTAATTTTTTTCATACCTTTTAGTGATAAAACGATATTTTTGCAAACGCACAAGTGCCACGACAGATAAGTTTTTTTTTAGGAAATAGATGTCGAAAATATGGCTGGTTATTGTGTGTATTGTTATATATTTTTGTTATTTACTAAGCAAGCTCTAGACGATTATAGTAAACGTAATCAAATTTTTATGAAAAAAAAAAAAAAACATTAAAAAAAAAAAGTTTTTTTTCATGAACCCTGTCTCAACCATTATATTTTTTTCAATTTTCACCAGCCTATGTTACCCGGGATAACGCAAGGCTTTTAACGATACCACATACATACATTGATATCGGTGAAGCCGTTTAGAAGTTATGGTGGAATAAACTCACGATAAGACCGCCCATTGTGTCACCCTATGTAACATTTCTACATTTATATCTGTAATTTTTAGGGTGAACATAATAAAGAGTATTCTATCTATGTACCTGTCTCACAAACATACATGAACCCTGAAAACATAACACTCCTTTTTGTGGCCAGTCGTGTAAAAAAAAACATTATTTCTTTAAAACTAAACAGGTTGAGGTTGCTAAGACTATCTTTGCATTGCATAAACTCAATCTCCTTTGTATCATATAATTTCATAGCACATGTGTGAGTCCTATGTACTATAGAGCTACCATTGACCGGGTAATATGTCTTTCATTGACTTGAATGTGCTCTGGCGGCTGAGAGTATGTCATGCTCACTTAGATGTCTCGCTGATGGTGGCGTGTGTGTTGGATCATTTAGTTCCCTTCAAAATGGTTGAGCTGAATGGTCTTAATCCATGCGTCATGTTCGTGAACGGGCGCCATCAGTTGGGACTGGACATCTTTTAGCTGCCACGTGTTATTTTTTTATATTTTTGTTTTGTTTTTATTTGTTGTACCTACTCTGGACGCTTTTAACGTGTAAGTTTTTATTATTTTTAGCTTTAGATCGTTTTCACATTTAGTTATAAATTCAACATTATAGATGTAACTCCTACTGATTGGGAGAAGACACTGGCTCCTGTAACACAGGTGTTTTACCTAGCGCAGGAGTCAGGGCTTTCACTTTGTTTGTACACATTTTTTATGCCAATAAAGAATTATTATTATTATTATTATTTTTAAATGTTTACATATCTCGGGACCCTGGGGTCCCGGACCTTTGGAAGGCGTACGAGGGGCCGAAGCCAACTCGCAGAGGCCCGTTAGACGCTTTGTAATTAAATGAGGCACCAACCGACGATTATTCCTGTACGCACTAAGTAAGTGCACCCAAGGACAACCCCCGGTTTGTGTAGGACTATTGTAGGACATGGAAACGACGATATTGGACTATGGGTTTTGGGTGGTTAAAATGGACTGGTTACCTAAAACTATGGAAGGACTATGGCCCCTGCCTGATCAATGTTTTATTATACACGGATAAAATGGCAGGGGGTGACTTGCACACTCAATAATGGGCCCCCGAAAACGGTCGCTAGCACATAGTGACGTAGCGACAAGGGAGCAACATGTCCTGAGGTGCTTGAGGAGTGGAGAGGTATTCCACGGCTCTCAGAACAATCCCAGAGCCCGGAAGATAGTCAAGATCCCTACAAGCACTTACTGGAATACTTCCTTCCTCCGAGCACGTTTGCTCTTGCGAATCTCCACTCAAGCCGGCCAATAAAGGCAAGAATGAGGTGGGAGCTCAGTTCCTCGTCAGTGTTCACTCCAGCCGGCCAATAAAGGCAAGCTAGAGATGAGGAACATGACTTCTCCCGGGAGATAGGGTCCGTGGGGTCGCAACTACCCAACAGCTCGCCACATGCTGCCCTGCGGGTTTCTGTATCTCTCCTGGTCTGGCTCCTCACCCTAGACATGTTCCGTTAAAGTAAACTCTTCCGGCACAGACCCAGAGTTCGGAGCGCGCAAGCCCCATTACGACGTCAACGTAGAGATACGGCGGTGGGGTTATTATTGTTATTATTAACGAATACTTTTGTAACAATTTAATTTAAAAGAGTGTCCATGGAGTTTCTTGCCCGTTCTTCTCCATAGGTACCTACGCTTTGGAATGGGCATGTAGCTTAATTTTTCTTACTGACCGACTCCTTGACAATTCAAAAGTGCCTGTAAATGGTTATTTGAAATAAATGATTTGAGTTTGAGTTTGAGTTTACAATAGTATCCGGATAGTTCCATCGCACGGTCATAATTAAATCTGTGAAAGAGAAATCAGGGAACCTTTGAAATTTCGGCACTAATTGAATGTAGACCATACCTGACTTCTCCACTCACCGAGAGGAGGTTATTTCGTCGCCTTAAGAGCGCATACATCGGTCCACCAGCGCCACACCTTAAAAAAAATATTATCTCGTGACTGAGAAGGAATATGAAAAACGGCTCAACAGCGACTTCGGTAAGTGTGTCTAGAATGTTCTAACACATTTTTCATATTGAGATACGAAGCAAGAAAATACGATCTAGAGGAATGTGGCCGTTTTTCTTTAGAATGAATTTTGTTGATAAAAATCGCTATATATTTGCTTATAAAATTTGAGGAGTTCCCTGAATTCCTCATGGATTCCATCATCAGAACTGGATTTTGAAAAAAAAAAAAAAATGGGACCAATCTGGAAGTGCATCCTTTCAAATAAAAAAATAAAAATTCTAAATCGGTTTATAAAAGTCGGAGTTCTGAACTAACAAACATTAAAAAAAAAAAAAACATACAACCGTATTGAGAAGCTCCTCCTTTTTGAAAAGTCGGTTAAAAAGGTAGCGAAAACATAGACAAAAGGTATAAAAAGGTAAAATAACAAAAAGAGCTTAGTGCAGACTTGCACAGCGACGATTTGAAATAAATTATTTGACTTTGATCAATTTTAGTTACGAATCCAATCTATCAATATCATATCAATATCATACATTGTTTAATAACTCATCCTCTACAAAATAAAGCAGGTACCAACTCCATATTACCTTGCAACTGACATAAATCTACCTTGTAATAAAATTGTTTATTTCTTACCATAACAAGTCGCGACTTTAAACAAAAACTCTGGAAACAAGTTGCCTATACCTGTGTAGTTCGTTGCGTTTTTTCAGGGATCAGTGATAAAATATATTGGTTTGTGGTTGTGGCTGATTAATTGGCTAATCCTTAAGCATTTACTCTCTAATCCAGAGGCTTAAAAGGTTTTAAGGGAATTTATTGCAAGCCTTAGTTATCTATTTTAGTCGGGATAACTTAAGTTCATCTTTATTATTCATTTGGTAGGTTACTTAATTTAAGATTCACGAACTTGAGGCCGATTGCAAATTGCAATCGATTCCTTGGTTCGGAAACCAAATGCGTGGCTAAGATTTACCATCCGATAAATTTTCTCGTTATCTCTCTTCATTTAAGCCAAATTATCGGTTCAGTTTTTTTTATTTTATTAATAAATACCCGACTGCCCCATAAAATACACAAAACTCACCACATTTAATAATATAATGTTTAAAAAAAATATATCGAACAAACAAGTAAAAACAGACTTAAGTAAAAAATAGGGATATTTTTTACTTTAGTCTGTTTTTGTATTTGTTCTTTTTTTTAAAGATTATATTTTAATAAATCGATGAACGCCGGCTGCATGCACGAAAATGTCCCGTTACTCTGTCCCGTTACGCTCATTGTCCCGTTGCGCTCATTATACGCTTGCGCTGCATCAATGTTTTGTTATGACATGGTCACGTTAAACTATCGTCCGTAAACCAACTTTACAGAAAACCAATTTTTTTTAAAGATTATTTTATTAAATATGGTGAATTTTGTGTATTTTCATTTTTATTTCGCAGAATGGCAAGTAAGTTAAACAAGAGCCACTTCGAAAAAAAATAATAATAATCGTAGCAGTCTTTGGGGACTGTCGATAGAAGTGACGAATTCGGTGACGATGACGCGAGTTCCATGATTTTTGTTCACCCAAAAAGTACACATATATGTAGGTATACACAGGATACATATAGCTCATGAAAAGCGTTCGGTGACGATGACGCGAGTTTCTTTATGTTTGTTCACCCAAAAAGTGCTCAACGCGCCTAAAGATGTTTTCACTTCAAAAATACTACCTACCTATTTTTAATAAGTGTTAAATAGTAACGTAACGTAATTAAGCCAGGTACTTGAAGTGAAATTAATAAGAATAATGAATGCTGTCTATTCATTATCATACAACCAGCCACCAGCCTGCCTATAACTGTCCCACTGCTGGGCAAAGGCCTCTTCTCATACAGAGAAGGCACGAGCATTGATCACCACGCTTGCTCAAGACGAGTTGGCGATTTCAGACTTAAGTCCAGGTTTCCTCACGATGTTTTTCCTTCACCGATGTCAGTAATGTCCAAAATAAACTCAGAAAGTACATATCGACGATTGAAAGGCAATATTGACCAAACGACATGTTGGCAACTTTACAATAGAGCATTTTAAAGTTTTTATTAAAAAAAAAATGCTCTAGTGGAGTATACTCAGAGTATATACTAGAGCATTTTAAAGTTTTTATAAAAAAATAATAAAAAAATGCTCTAGTGGAGTATACTCAGAGTACAGCATTTTAAAGTTTTTTATTCCATTTTAAAGATTAAAAAAAAAGACTTTAAAATGCTCTTTAAAATGCCAACATGTCGTTTGGTAAAAATTACCTTTCAAGCGTCGATATGAATTGAAAAAGTCATATTGGTAGTTGCTCGCATTTGAACCCGAGGCGCAGGGCTTGTTAACGTTACCAAATAACAAAATAATAACCGTTACGTAACGTTAAATTTTAATGTTATACCTACTAACGTTACAAAAATTTAACGTTACTTGATAACATTACCAGTTAATTAACATTAAAAAAAAAAGGATAACTAACGTTAATTTAGCTACGTTGCCGTTCTGTGGGTAAGAATCAGGTAGATTCAGGCAACGTTTTGATCGACACGGCATCAGAGAGGCGCGAGGGTTGGCTCCCGCCGCGCCGCACGCCTCAGGCCCCAGTATTTACATTTCACCCGTTTAAAATAACGATAAAATTAATAGCCACATAAATAACGTTAAATCGATCACCGTTATTTTAATAATAACGTTAACTCTGTCAATACAAGGTAACGTTATGAAAATTTACCGGTATTTAAAGTCCTGCCGAGGCGAAGCCTCAACAACGTGCCATCACGAGACTCATTATCATCAATCCTATTAATCAGTATCCCAGTAATATTGATTTACACGCTCTATCTATTTCGTCATTAATCAGATACCCTCACTTATCAAGAATAAACATATACCTGTTGTAGGTAATGAAATTACGTCATAAATAATAATGCCATGTCACTTACGATGCTGTTTTTGCATCTTCCAGCATTAAAGAAAGCATTATTTCCAGCAATTTAAAAAAGTATCTTAAGTATTCAGTACAACGAGTCTTTTTAATGTTCAAGATGAGGACAGAACGTAATAATTTTTGCATTTGCATTGCAGTGCGATACATTTTTCTTAACTGGGGCCGGAAGATACGGTAAAATATCTTGCGTTGATAACATGGATTCATATTTTTACTTTCATACATATATACATAAAATCACGCCATCTGGTTCACGCTTATGGGGGCAGGCAGAAACTATAGAATACCACCTGCTACGCTCCTTACATACTACTCATATACGCACTTTTCATCTGGTCATACACGCGTGCCGGTTGAGAGTACTACGTACCTGACCTTTCTGAAGAACATCACCAATTAGGTCACTATATACATAATATGTCCTCCTCGAGAGGTCTCCCGGCGTTTCCACCCACATCTGCATCATACTTTTTGTTAGTCGCTTTTCATTCATCCTCTCAATATTACCAAACCATCTGAGCATAAAAAGTAATTATCACACAGAATGTCCCATCATCGTCATCATCATGAATCCGGAACGAGGTGATCCGGCAGAGAACTAAAGTTGTCGACATAGCTCACAGAATAAGCAAGCTGAAGTGGCAGTGGGCCGGCCATATTAGCCGTAGAACCGATGACCGAGACCGCGAATCGGCAAACGTAAGGTAGGACGTCCTCAGGCTAGGTGGAGCAACGATCTTCGCAGGGTGGCTGGTAGCAGCTGGATGTGAGTTGCCGAGAATCGAGCTGAATGGCGTGCAATTGGAGAGGTCTATGTCCAGCAGTGGACTGCTATAGGCTGATGATGATGATGATCGTCATCATCATCATCATCGGCACCCTTGTTCCATACACTGCTGAGTAATAAGCCTTCTCCCTTTTGTACCATGCTTCCCGGTCTGTGCGAGTTTCATCCAGAATGTTCCATACTGAATATTTATGTATTAACCTGCCATAATTTTGTGAAATTCCCGTTTGACCGTTTATTGTAGCGGTCATTGTCATTTAGCGCCCATATTCATTATAACTGCAGTAGTTACACAACATAATATGATTCGTATTGTTAAAAACAGGACGTCAATAAAATCCTAAAGCCCAATAAAAACGTTGTGTTGATTATACCATCTATCAGAGTCAGAGTATACTAGTACTAGATTAGCTACGCGCGCATATTTCATATTGAGATTTATTGAATAGTTGTTCAGAGCTGGAATCAAACCATTCGGTGCGATTTAACGTTCTCGCTACAATGTTTCACTGGTATTATTTGCAATATGATAGATACCTACACGTGCATCGTTTGATATTATGTTGCTAATTTACAGCTTGATAAACGAGCTGTCGTAAGATCAAAGATTCAAGTCTTTTTTTTTTTTTTTTAATGGCATCTCGGAGGTTTAACCACTGGTGGTTGGGCCCGCACTAAATTCAAACAATTAGCGTTGTATGAGAGCGTTTACGGTGAAGCGATTTAACACGCGTTTGCTTGAAATGCAGGCGGAGCCCGCGGATGGCAGCGGCGCGTCCCACGCGACTTTATCGCGGCGGCGCACGCAGCGTTGCGGCCAGCTATTCTTGCAATTCTCCCTTCACGGTAAAACGCCGCAACATCCGCGGCGGGGCCCGCGGCGGCCCACGTGCCGCGTCACGCCCCGTATCTTCATAAACAGCATCGTACATTGCCATTTGCTTGTGTTTGCGCGTGTAATGGCGCAGGCCGCTGCACGCGCCGCTTGTCTGTAAACTGAAAAAACGTTCGACGCGCCGCGAGACGCAACGCTCACGCGACGCGCGACGCCCCGCGTGTCCGTAAACGAGGCCTTAGTGTACGGCCGAAGTGAAAAGGCGTGCGGCGGCGGCGGGGCGTTTTGCGTCGCGTGCAAGCGGCGAAAGATTGTTCGCCGCGCCGCTCGCCGCCACACTCGCGAGGGATTGTATGTATTTAACATGAACGCCGTACGCACCGCCCCGCCGGACGCTCGAGTAGAGCGTGCACTCAGTTCGAACACTTAGGCCCGTATTACAGAACGTCTTTCAAGACTCCAGCATTAAAAACTAGATCCGAGCCATTTGATTGGTTGAAACTAGTTTTAAGTAATGCTTAAGTCTTGAGTGACGTTCTGTAATATGGGCCTTAGGCCTGTGTTCACCAACATTTAAATCAACTGTTTAGATATTTAATCAGTTGTTTACTCAAAATTTCATAGGAAATTTGACATAAACCAACTGTTTAAATGTCTAACCGGTGGTTTGAATGTTGGTGAACACAGGCCTTAGTGTTCGAACTGAGTGCACGCTCGACTGAGTGGCGAAGAGCGGTGCGGCGAACAATTCTTTCGCCGCTTGCACGCGACGTAAAACGCCCCGCGCGCCGCACGCCTTTTCACTCAGGCCGTACACTAAGTGTGAAATTAAATAACTACTTTGAATTGTAAAGTTGACAGTGGCTGGACTGACAGTTGCTTCAATTATTTACGTAATCTCATTACTTGGTGGTTTAATCGAGTTAAAAACAGACAGATGTCTTGTAACAATTAACTTGTTTACCATAGCGTGATGTTACCACTAGTCCATTACGAAGTTAGAACGTTTGTTATGGTTACTAGTTATGATTATGTTAGGTACAACAAAAAACTTGCCCATCCTTTTTCGTCTGCCTTTTCTGTACTATACTGTACTATTGATAACACTAAATAAAAAAAACCGGCCAAATGCGTGTCGGATCACGCACAATGAAGGGTTCCATAGTTGGGATGAAATTATCCCAAGAACAAACTTAACATTGTAGTTGAAAAACATATTCTCCCATATATTCTGTAAATGTAACTTTGTCGACTATTAATCGGTAACTTGTAAGCCTACTTAACTGTGATAGTTTTCCTAAAAGGAAAACTATCTTCGTGTATACTTCGTTATACAGGAAAAGTGTTTAATCAGTGCGCAAATTTTGACAAATTAAATTTAAACGTTTTTTATTATATACCTATTTCTTATTTTGATGTCTTAGTATAAAAAAATGAAGTTATCGTTAAAGAAAGATGTTTATTTTGAAACTGGTGTAATGGATACTCGTCGCGCATAGCGCCGGCGGCGGCGGTGGAGGCGTGGTCAGTGAAGCGGAACGCAGTAGTACTTATCAGCTGTGCGCTCGCCCATTGATATTATTACCAATAGATTGTATCCATTTTTGCTGATTTCAATTGGACAAAAAAAAAAGTATTGTACAAATAAAGGAAATTTGTTCTATACTGAACTACCAAAACAAAAAAAATTGCGCACTGGTTAAAAACATATCCTGTATGCTACTGCTGTGAAGTTTTTGGCGGCGGGGGGGGGGGGGGACATTTGACGCTAACAAAAATTTACACTTTAAAGCTGTTTATTGCGCAAACGGATCCCTGAATCGAAAAATGGTTCGGATAAATCTGCAATATTTTTAAACGGCCTATCCAACGATATTCCGTACCATGGGATAGACGAGGAAAATAAATTTCACCTCCACTTTACATGAGGGGGTACCCTAAAAAAATATGATTCATGATTTTATTTTACAACTTTGTCGGCGTGGTTAATATTTATACCCATACCAAAAGACGGACATGGCGAAACTATAAGGGTTCCTTGTTGACTACGGAACCCTAAAAACGAAATATTCTTATCCGCCTTCATCTTTAAAAAGGCCATTTTAAAAGTGTTTACAACAGATTCTGTGCCACGTCCTAACAAAGAAACACAGCCATATACTGCTAAAACCTTCCCCAAAGCTTATGCTAGATCTGGCTCACAGTGAGCTTTTTGTAAGCAAACAAAACATGTATATTGTGCAAGGCTACTCGATGGCAGATAAGCGCGAAATACCTCCTGAAATTCACTTGTTTAAGCTGATATGCAGCCAAAAGTCGAGTTACTGGGTGGTGACAATAAACTAGGGGCCCAAGTCTAGTATTTTTATAAATTCGTCACTCCAACACGATCCCATTGTCATTTTGCTAAAAGTTCGTAATCTGCTAAATTCATAATGGTCGATCATTGGTCGGTCAGAAGTTGGAAGTTTAGTAGGAAGTTTCATTTGTCATTATGTACGAGATTACCAATTCTTTCAATGGAGTGTCAGTGGCTGACCATTAGAAAGTCATAATGACGCCATTATATTAGTAGATTTCAAACTTGTCGAAATGAACAATTATGAAATCAATGATGGACCATTCTGACACTATTGTAATAGCAGACTTGAGGGCCAGTGAGAATGCCACAGATGAACTATATACCTTAAGTATAGGCACAGCAATGAAGAAAAATAACATACATAATTTTTTTTTTACATGCTGGTTTGAATAAATAAACGACGAGCATGAATAACAATGCTTACTTATTCAGCCTTCTGCACAGTTTCATATTTGTAAACAGGTACAATAAATGTATGCCACTTCGCCTGTTTATTGATTCGTGAGGAAAACAGGGATATTGCCTGTTTGCGTGCCATTGCAATGTAAGGATTCACATCATTGAAAGGGAATACATATTATTCGAAGGACCTATTGTACTTAACATACACTCGTAAAAAAAACATGTCACACCTCATTCCACTATTTCAAACTGTTGTTGAAATTGTGAGATTAACCTTTTCTTATCGAGCGACTATGATGAACAGTGATCGGAAATAGGTGAGCTAAAATACCTAAAGTTCGAAAGAACAGAGTCAAAGTGGAGACGTCTTACGACAAAATATTTTTTCGGGACTAATGTCCTGGGTTTCGGAACATTACTTAAGTACTAAAATTAATAAAGTAAAACAACTATAGAATTCACTTCCTGTTTCAGTAAAAAAAATGCACGATTTATATTGTATAAAAAAGGTAATCGAATAAGTAAGCGCGGAAGCTAATGTAATTAACTTACCAGCTTTAATAATTATATAACTAACAAGGTAAAGGTAAATTTGATTTTGTAATCGCGATGCTAAAGACACTAGAAAACTTTCTACTCGACGGCCACAAAGTATCCTACGGTACACAATTTTTTTTTTCTTTTGGCTTTGCAACGTGATACTTGTTTGCCCTACCCCGTGATTTTTTTTACAGCCGAAGGTGCGCAGAGTGGGCAGCCTCGACGTGTTTTATATGGAATTTTTCACTTTTTGTATGGAAAATATGAAAAATTATTACCTACATGTTCAGTTTTAGGGGTTTATGCTTTTGTTAAAGGGGATCGAAATTTTTATTATTTTTGCGATAGGACACACTATTTTCGAGATATAAGCAAAATAAAAGAAAAAAAGATACAGTACTGTTTTTGCACCTGAAGTGCAGTTGGCTCTTTCTACTTTGCCGCCTGTTTACTACATGTACTGTCTACACGGAACGTCATTTTTGTCTACTTCACGGTGCTCGTGATAAGCCTGCAGGAGTGAGTGATGCGCGCACGACGACGCTTGGAATGCGAAACACCCATCTACCACTCAACCCTTTTGTCATTTTTTACTAGTAACAAACAAAAGAAAGAAAGAGACAGAAAGTTTTGCTTTTCTGGAAAAGGAAAACATGAGGCGGACCCAGTTCTTTACCTGAATTAAAAACAATAGAAAACGAATCTACTGGTTTTTTGAGAACGTTCTCTTTGTTTTTGAAGTTGATTAAAAAGGAAAATGAATTCAATTAGTTTACAAAGGTCACAGCCGGGATCTGACTATGGCATTGCGATTCATGTTTGCCAAAATAATGCCCTATACTCGTATAACCGTAATTGTGGCTGTCAAACCATTCAACAAGTCAGCTCCACAAAATATTTGGGCATAATTGTTGATCAAAGGCTATCATGGCACCCTCACATTGAGATCCTTATGAAAAGGATCCGGAAGCTCATTTGGGTCTTTAAAACTTTACGCCATGTTATGTCCACGCAACTTTTAAACAAGATCTATATAACTTTGGCGCAATCTATTATAACTTACTGCATTCCGATTTGGGGTGGAGCTACCAAAATTAAATTCATCGATCTGGAAAGAGCTCAGCGATCACTTATCAAGGTGATGTACTTCAAACCATTTAGGTTCCCTACAACAGACCTCTATAGAGTTAGCAACTTGCTCTCAATAAGAAAACTTTATATTCTAAACGTGTCCTTAACCCTGCATAAGTGTCTTCCTTATGACTCGGCAACTCAGAGCAGACGGCGTAGAGATATTGTGGCCCACTCCCCAGGGATTCGAACTGTATTTGCTAGACGTCAATATGTTACACAGTCCACCTACATCTATAATAAATTGAACCGTAAATTAGTTATATATCCCCTGCTGTTATACGACTGTAAAAAAGCAATAACCGAATGGTTGAGATCCCTAACATATGAAGAAACAGAAAACATTCTAACAAGAATAAGCTAAAAAAAAAAAAAAACTTACACCCACACGCACACTCACGTGCAAATCTCATACACCGAGAGCTGCTAAATTAATGTTTTATTTCATTTTTATTTTTATTTTTTCTATGAATTCTTACTATTAGCTTCCTCATTGTAAAGCTACCACCTAAGGGAAGAGCGAGACAGCTCCGACACAAGTACTATTGTAACTTAATGGGGCTGCCTCAATTTATGTATGACACAATGCTTAAGTTGAAATAAATATTTTTGTATTTTTTTTTTGTACTCTATTAATAAAATAAATATTAAATGTACTTAAGTGTTGTCGCGAAACCCCGAAATTAGTCCCGAAAAGATATTTTAATCGTAAGGTAGTCTCCACTTTTCTGTCTCTGTTCTTTGAACTATATGTACATACATAAATATTAGCTCACCTATTTCCGATCACTGATGATGACTTACTTTTTAGTAGAAAGGGATACTACAATAATTGCAAAATAATATACTTACTCAGTATTTTTGTACCGAATCTCTGAATCTGTTTAACAAAACTGCTAGTTGTTTTATAAAACAGCTCCTTTATGTTAAACATGAGCCATTGCCAATGCGCTACGTTTAACAAAACCGCTACCCACGTTTAGTAATTACGTAATGCAGAATGGGTTTTCTGCAGTCACGATTTAAGCGTTTGGTGACGTTTCTAATCCCGAATTGGTTGGAGTAACTAAGCTAGGGCACCATGACCAATTAGTTTAGGTTAAGTTAGAACTGTGAGCAACCGCGCTACTTCCAAGTTGGTTGCAGTTACTTGGCTATTTAGTATTTTTGGGACTGACTTTAATAAAACTCTGATGTTTTCACCTGAGTAAGGGTCATTTTCACTCATATTACTTGTTTGATTTATTTCTGTTTCGAACGCCATTATTGTTGTTACAGCTCACATAGCTACGAGCGACAAAATTTAGAACTAAAGTCTACAATCTGACGTTTCATTGTTAAAGTTCAGTAATTATGAAAAACAACTAAACGTCGTTCAGCTATTTTACATAACTGTGCTGTTTTGTAAAACAACTAGCTGTTTTGTAAAACAACTAGCTGTTTTGTAAAACAGCGGATTCGAAATCCATTTGCGACATATATGTATATGATTTTGTGACGTACACATAGGCATATGTAGTGATTCGGTAATCGCTACAAAGATACTACCAATGTCTTTGTCTACCCACTGCCTAGACTTACTATTTTCACATGGAGCCTTTGCCAATCGATGCGAAAATACCAATAGGGACTGTAATCAGAAATCAATCTCCACTTCGAACAATTATTCTGTAACAATTGCCATTCCGAATCACCCTCCTGTATTAATTCGAAACAGGCACATAGGTAAGATAGATTACCTAAACAATGGAGAATATAGATTGTCTATTTGGTCGGGAGAAGGACCGTTTTATTGAAGTAATTTTTCAGGCATACCAGACGGTCTGGGAGGTTTGCCTGTCTAGTAAGAGAATTAATTTGTACTCGTATTCCCGTCCTCAGGTTTGAAGTGGACCTTAAGCTTGAAGTACGTACCCAATACACTTAATGGTTATTAGTCTATTGTTCGAGAAGACCCCTTTCATCTAATTTGCCCGTATGACCTGTTAAATGAAAATCATTTACCTGGTTACTTTTGCCAGGTTTCTACTTAATTGGTCAACGATTTTCCACAGTTAATTGATTTTTCATTTTTGTTTTTTAAATGTCACATATACAGGGTGTAAGGGACAGCCCTCCGCAGACTGATACTCGTAGGGTGAATTCAGTATATCATACTAAGATGACCGGTACATGAAATTATTTCAGGAACATTATGGGAATCCAATAAACCTGATTTGTTTAATTACCACACACGCAATGTATCGTTACCGTAGCAAAACGCAGGTAGCGAACGGCAGCGCAGCGAGTGAGTTCGATGAACTCTGTAGCTAGGCAGAAAGCGAACAGCTGACTTCGCGCGTATGATAAAATTAAATTAACGTACATGATCTTTTTTATTTCTAAAACCAAATGTTTATTGGTGAGATTTTATCCTGAACAATAATCCTATCGACAGTAGAATAAAATAGCGAATGTTTATTTTTTTTTAAATTTGCTGGTTCGATTCCCGGTCTGGGTAAGCTTGTCGAGAAATCTGTGAATGCGGTTTTGTTTCTTTAAAAAAATAATCTATCTTAAGGATTTAAAGTGGTTTCCGTTCAGGGCCCATTGTTTTTTTCGACCCTGTATACTCTCATCGCACGCCGCGTTGTGTCGGTCTCAGATAGCTATTTATTTATTTTTATATTCTTTATTGTACACCAGATTACACATTACAAAAATAAAAACTTATACACTACAAAATATATAATACAATCGGCGGCCTTATCGCTTACTGCGCTCTCTTCCAGACAACCTTGGAATGGACAGTGATTTTCTGGCAATAAAATGAGATTGTCATTGGTGCAAATAAAAAGTATAAAAGTACAATATACTATAAAAGATACACAGATATATGCTATATAATAGATACATATATAGTTATAGAAGACTATAGATTATTACCTCTGCTCGCGGCCAAATCCACGCGGAAAGTTTTTTATTTTCCATGACGGAGAGAACCCTTTGCAGGACGAAGGAATTTTTTCCTCATCTCATCTTCTTTATATTATTACTGAGCTATACAATATCTGTAACTTTATCATTAAATTCAATAGGTCAATAGTGAGAATGTTTCACAGACATACTTGCATTTGTGATTGGTAGATTTGTGGAAAGTCTCATTGCAAAGAGAGGGATGTTCTATTTTTAGCCTTTGTTCATAAGGCTCAGTGATGGTCATACCTACGGCCACATCTAAGGGGCACATAGGTACCTTCAAGTAAGTACTCTCATAACCTTTTTATAGGCGTTTCTAAGGGTGTATTGTCATGGTGTTATATTTTATGGCAACGGTCTGCACCAAACTACCTTATACTTTCCATCTCATTTTATATCGCGACCAATTTTCGATATCACTCAGCTTTTTTAAATAAAACTTTTCGAATTATTTTAAACCTAGGTACTTAAATAGGCATAATTTAAAAAGCTAACGGTTTTATAATAATAATAATAATATGTAGAAGTATATCAAAAAGGAGGGGAAATAATCATAGGGCATCAAAAAATTCGTCCGCATCGCTGTCAACAGGAAAAGTGCCTTCATTCAGTATTTTTTTCTATCTACAGTATTTAAGGTACTTTTCCTCCATGTGGCAAAGTCGTGGGACGCCCTGTATAAGATAAACATTAAAATATTTTTTGTGAAACTTATGTTAGTATTTGATTATTTTACGGTCTATATAATAGTAAACAGGCTTCTCGAAAACTTTTCTCTATCAGGGTCATGCGGTCAACCGCAGGGAAAAGTTTTCGACTACACAAATTTTGAAATTTGGGTAGATATACAACATTTTGGGATGATCATCATGTCATATTTCGATATCCGATATTTGAGAAAGGAGTAAAAATAAATGGTTTATTTATCCTTGTTTAGATAACAACGATAAATAAACATAATAATATAATATAATAATATTGCGTATTTTATCCGGAGGAAGTGATAGTTTTCGTAGTTTTGCGAAGAAGTCTGTTGATTCTGTTGTTTGTTTCTTTTTGTTGTTTGTTTGTTTGATTCTGTTGTTGGTTTGTCGTCTGGATTGGCTTAAATTTTGAACAAATTGGCTTAAGATTAAACTAAATTAACCAACTTTGAAAGAGTAGATAATATAAAATAAAATTGAATAGAAATCATTTATTTGCTTATAATGTGGACTAACAGATGAGATGTAACTTAGACTAAGAGGGAGTAATCATTCTGTATTTATCTGTGCAGGGCTATTATAATAACAATAATATATAACTAAATTGCTAATTACAAGCTAATTAACTTGCAATTATTTTTAATTTTTTTTGGCATGTTTACTATACTCGATACAATTTATTAAGTACTAGCTTTTGCCCGCGGCTTCGCCCGCGTGGATGTCGGTTATCGCAGGCTTCGCCCGCGTGGATGTCGGTTATCGCATAAAAAAGTACCCTATGTCCTTCTCCATATCCCAGGCTATATCTCAAAATTCTAACTTAGTAATAATTTTAATGTGATTCACTATGTGAATAGAAACCGAAACAAATGGTTTAACCACTTCACTGTCCACAAAGTAGACACAATAGTTAAACAATTAACGTGAATCATATGTGACTCATGGGACAGCGAAAGTGTTAATATAATAAAACTACTTATGTTCTGAACGTGAATGAGTCTTTAACTAAAGATAACAAACACAAAATCAAAATACGAAATTTCACTCAAATTCTTAAAGCAATCAATTGTACCAAATTACAACACGAAATAAAAGTGCGACACAAATAATCATTTTAAAATAATTCACGTAAGTACCAACAATGTGAAAACAAAATGAAATCCTCCGAAATGTCGCATGATACACCACTTGTGCTGATAAAACTCTCGAAATATTTAATGAACATCATTGGTGCATAACTTTTCTCAGGGTTACGTTCGCAATTGGACGAAATATTTGACATTTATTTTGTACTTCCAACACGATCTGGCTGTAGAATTCGATTAATCGACTAATACTTGACCGGTTGACATTTTAGCGGGAACACCACTAAACGAACGAAAAAAAAGAAAAGAAAATACGTCTGTACTCTGTGGTCGTGTGGCGGTGTGGCGCGGTGCTTAATGTAAACATTCATCAAGGTTATACGTGCGTAAAGTAATGGATTCAATAAGAAAACGGTTTAATCTTAGAAGAATCTTACACAGAATTACTGAGAAATAAGTGTAGATTTCGTATTGAGTGTTAGTTTACCGAAAAGTGATAAATATGTCAGTGAAAAAGTAACGAAAGTTTTGGAATGCACAAATTTTGATCATAAGGCCGCCGTGTTTAGTCATGTTTTTATGATAAATATTCTTGTATACTGTTTGAAATACACATAAGAAGCTAGCTTATTTATCTACGAACATAATTTGGCTAATAGCTACTGATATTATAGCGTATTGTTATCGTAATCGTATTTCCAAGAGTAACATTCGGCAAACAAATACCTACAAAAAGACAATAAAATGGATATAGTATGTTATCCTTAAGAGATAGACATATGCCATCGCGGACTTTTTTAAAGACCTTTGTAAGATACACAATTCCACCATACATTATTTTGTTATATCTCAAAGGGTTTAGACAGCGTTTTCGTTGAAAGCTCCCAGACGGCTTATTTTTTTCCGACACCTCCAACAAATATCGTTAATTCATACAAAAATGCATACAAAAACTTAACAAATTATATACTAAAACCTTCCTAGAGAACCAAGCTATCCATTGGTGAAAACAGCATGAGAATCGGTGCAGTAGTTTTTGAGTTTATCGCGAACAGACAGACAGACAGACAGACAGACAGACAGACGCGGCGGAGGACTTTGTTTTATAATATGTAGTGATAGTGATAGTGATAGTGATTTTATCAGGATATACACTCCTGTAATTTATGTTTAATATCAGTAAGGTAAACTGATTCAGATCGTTGACATAACAATGGCCGAGACTGGAGTTTTCAGTAAGACACGCATAAGATTAAAAACAATTAAAAATACAAGACGAAAATAATACATAGAAAATATCTATTAAATAAAAGTAAAAATATTAAATTAGACAAGACAACGTCGAAGGGCAACCGTCTTTGGTCCTATATTAGGTTGAAAAAGTCTTGTGAGAAAGATAAACAATATTATAGAACGGTGAGGGTAAGCGAACTCTTTAAGATAGGTATTGTTTTGAAATAATCAGTCGGTGAGGAGTTGAAATAAGGAACATCATCACGTATGGAAAACGGAACTTAAGTAGTTTTAAACATAGAATCAATGAAATACTTCACTAAAAATACTTACCAAGATTTTTTATTATTACGTGCCTACGTATACTCCACTTAAGCAATATTTTTCTCGTTTTCGCGGAAATGAAAGTAGTAACAAAACCAGGGTTGTCTGTCATGCGAACATTTTCCTTCCAATATTCTGTTCTAAACGACACACATATTTCAGCTGTCGAAAGACACTCGCGGTAAGTTAAGTCCTTGTGCCTCGAATGTTAAAAGGGCTTTATGTGTTTGGAACACAGATTCAAGAAGTAAAGGAGATATTTTGTATTATAATTTAACTATACCCAAAGTCTCTAATTCAGATAATTTATGTAAACAAAGTAATCTCAAGAAATGTCACTGTCAAAATGACAGGACAGTGGTGCAAAGCATTTTATCATATTTTTTTTTTAGTTATAGCTAAAATTAAAGTGAATTAATTATAAGAACTATGCAAACAAAATACCCTTGCCAAACAATGTCTTGTGTAGTATGTCGGAGACACGGCATAGGATCGTCATAATCAGCCCTTTTAAGTCCAGTGCTAGACGTAGGCCTCCCAAAATCGATTTCCACTCGAAACAGTTTACAGCCGTTTTCATCCAAAATGTGGCTAGATATGCTACTTACAATATGAATCTACGAATGAAAGTTGTAATTATTAGTGTTGTTCAAGAGGTAAAAATAATGAAAATGTTTGGAACTCCTGCATTGTTACCAATATCATAATATATTTTATACCAGAAAATCTCCGTTTTTTATAACTTTGTTTAAAACCGAAAATTTATAAAAATAATTACGGTTATCCCCTTTGTTTACGTAAATTATCTGAATTTGAGACTTTGGGTATAGCTTATGCCCGCGACGTCGTCCGCAACTATGTTGGGGTCGGCTTCCAGTCTAACCAGATGCAGCTGTATACCAGTATCTTTATATGGAGCGATTGCCTATCTGACCTCCACAACCCAGTAACTGGTAACACTGGTTGTCAGACTTCGGGCTTCTAACGACCCGTTACGACTGTCAAAGATCCACGAAAGACAGCTGGGATCAACGCTTAACGTGCTTTCCGAGGCACGGAGGAGTCTCGGTGTGTAAAAATGGTCACCCATCCACGGATTAACCCCGGAAAGCGTAGATGATTTACCTGATGGGTCGACCCGAGTGGCTGTTATTACTTAGCCACGAGCTCCTCTATTCTCACCTCTAAATTCATTCAGTTGGGATGAATTTAGTCAAAATTTGTTTATCCAATGATATGGATGGTTCTGTGCTCGTGATTATAATGTAGATCTATTTTGTTCTATTTTCTGTTTAGCTACCTACTCGAGTTAATTATCTTTTTCATGCACGTGTTTCTGTGACGAATAAATCTATTTTTCTTTCTTTGTTTCATATGATATTTATCAAAAACACACTTAACATGAAAAACATGTTCCCTCATACATTGCAATAGGGATGATGACTAAAAATTATTTTTGTCCGTCATGTACATAGATTATCAAAAAATATTGTATTTTTTTTTTCTTTTTTTACGTAATCAAAACATTACGGCGATACATTGAGTTCAAATGTGGCATGAGGTCACTGCTCGCTAGATTTTATACGTAGCTGTGACGTAACGAGCCCCCACTTTTTTAATGTGTTTTATCTAAGTTACTTTTTATTAATACGATGAAGCAAAAAATACGGGTCTAATATTTTTTTATTATCTTCTTGACGGACTAAAAAGGTTTTTATTTTACCCAGGAAACATCCCTTTTGCAACTGTAAGTTTGTACGCTCAATACTGAGTGATTTACTATGTAAAGATGGTCACCCATCTACGGACCAACCGCGGATAGCGTAGGTTAACCTTATCGATCGACTCGATATTTTTGGGCTTCTGGCTAAGTAATAACAGCCGCATGCTGTTATTCACTGCAATACTGTAGCTTCCCGATAGAATTTTTAGAATCGAATCGAAGTAGTCCTGAAGATTATCCCTACATACGAACTCACAAATTTTACCTCTTTATAATCCATACTTAATATTATATTATAAATGTGAAAGTAACTCTGTCTGTCTGTCTGTTACGTTTTTACGCCTAAACCGGTGAACCGATCGTCATGAGAGCCTGGGATATGTAGAAGAACATAGGCTACTTTTTGCGCGATAACCGACAACCACGCGGGCGGAGCCGCGGGTAAAAGCTAGTATTGTATAGATTATATAGATGAGTTTGTTTTAAGTAATGATATCCTTGGTGTATCCCGCTGTCCCCACCGCCCGTGTCTCCATTATTGGTTTGCATATTATGTTACAAATAAAATGGCAAAAAAAAAGAACGTTTTCTTTTAAGTAATGGTTTTTTAATTATTATTTCTACAATCAGTACTTAAAGATAATGGAACCTTTAAACCATATCCTTCTGGCCTGCTATCTCTAACAATTTGGAATCTTCGCAATATTTCTTTTTCTCTCATCCATGTCCATCAACCCTCTGTGTTTACTCCCTTCTTAGCCGTGTTATCTTTCCGTTATCAATCATTTGGTTGGTCTATCTCCCCTGTCTCACACTTAAAACTGTATCAATGTTGATAGTCTCAAGTTTCAATCTTTCGCTAATTGTATAAAGCTTAGATTTTGTGGCGTGACCATATTTAATCTTCTCAAAATTTTGACTGGCCTCAATTTTAGGCAAATCTATTATATTTTCTGGGTCTGTCTATATTTACGAGATAAAGAAGTTTTGACCGTTTCTGAATTTACATGTACCTTTTAAGCATTTGGCTAATTTTGCGCATAATGTGGCATCTTTTTGCTCTTGACATTTCTTCGCTGTTTTATAAGGTTTTGTGTTACGGCACTCGGGATCTGACTCGAGGACGAAGCTACATGACGTCTTATCGGAAGTTTTTCACTCGGTGGTTCCTGCTTCAAGAATGAGAGGCGTCAAGTCTTTCCATTCTATACAATGCCAGGGTGAAAAGCAAGGGTGTGAAACTAATCGCGTATATATTGGAAGTCACTTTTTTACTAATGTCTTCCAATCTATACAAGAGTAGTGCTCAAATACTCGCGTATACTTCGTAGTAACATAATCAATTACCTTACTCCATAATATACAATGCCAGTAGTTACGCATATACGGACTAATCGTGTATATATCGGAATAAGCGCGCCAAATTCTAGATTCTAAACTATACGCGAGCAGTTGTATGCTCGCCATTTTGATTTGTGGACCTCTCTTTCTATTCCATGGTAATTCTTATCTGCGTGTCTATTCTAAACATTACATCATATTTCCATTCCATATCGTGCCATAAGCCCTAGCAGTTTTTATCTGTTTCTGCATAATTAATTATAAAAAAGCTATATGATCAGAGTGTCTAACTTTCAATTCGTCTACGAAGCAAAATGCCTAAAATTAATGTCTACACGGCAAATTACAAAAGCTGTAAATCGCCTAGAGATTAAAATGTTTAACAATCAAAATGCCTAAAATGCAATAATTTCTAAGTAGTCGAGATGGTTAAAATAAACTCACACTAGGGCCTCGGATCTGTAGGCTAGGTTAGGTTAGAACTGTGACCACACAACGGCCAGAAACGGTACTCTCTTTTTTCTCCTTTAATACTCTTGTCAGGCGTGACTGATGTAGTATAGTTTGGAACCAGTACGTACGCGTCCACGTTACAAACTATACACGAGCAGTACGCAAAATACGTGTATACATTGTAATCGCAGAATTAAAAATAGCATTACAATGTATACACGAGCAGTTTCCTATGGCTGCGTTCTGGCCTTTGTATAGATTGGAAAGACGCTGAGGCGTCCTTCAAGCGGAGTGCGGTTAGAGTCTGTAATTGATGCTGTAACGCTTGTTGTTAGGCAGAATTTACAGCACTATTATTACTATTATACTCGTAACTATTTTCGTCCTTCATATCGACGCGTTAGTTTTTATCGCTCACAGAGGGGAAGTCCAAACAGTAAATTTTCGCATAAAATAATTCAGCTGCTACTTTCAGCGCCCTTAAAAAGCGATAAAAATCTAACAGCTTCCTTTTCCTTGGTGTTCACAAGCTACGTCCGTTCGGAAATGTTTTCTGAAGGGGCAACACCAAGAGTGCGCTTTACAAAATAAACGGCGCGGCTATTATCGGAATTTTTCCAATACAATTTTGGGTCTCAGCTGTTGCTGACGTTTCGGTAAGTTCCATTTTTAAAGTAGTAGGTAACTGGCCAACTTGAGTACTGGATTGGATCTTTAGAATTTTCGAATTGAATGTGTACCTACTCTTATTGAGGTCAATAACCGTTAGGATTAGAAGCCACAAATCTGATATTGATGATTATTTATACGTAAAACAGGTTATGATTCAATAAATGGCTATAGAAGTTGTAAAACATTAGGTACCATTACAGTATCATCGATTTAGTCAATTCGAAAGTTCTAATTTTTACTTAGGAAGTTAGTCTACTTACTTCATTGATAGGGTATAAAAGGTCCATGAAGTTAAAGTCTATATATAAACCAAATCTAACAACTTAATAGGGTTAAGATATATTATCTCGTGACTGAGAAGGAATTATGAAAAACGGCTCAATCTATCTCGGTAAGTGTGTCTAGAATTTTCTAATACCTTTTTAAAGTTTCATATTGGGACACGAAGCAACAAAATTCGATCTAAATAAAAACGGCCACATTCCTCTAGATCGTATTTTGTTGTTTCGTGTCTTAATATGGAACTTTAAAAAAGGTATTAGAAAATTCTAGACACACTTACCGAGATAGTTGATTGAGCCGTTTTTCATGATTCCTTCTCAGTCACGAGATAATATGTTTTTAATGGAGTGGCACTAGGGGACCGGTGACAGTGACAGCGCTCTTAAAGGTTCTTGGCATTGACTGTAAACGGTAAGTAGGTAGTCAATGCCAAATCTCGTAAACGCGAAGGTGCATTGGCTTTGCAAAGCATTCGTGGGGTTTATTTACCCTTCGAACAGGTAATATGATGTAAGATTTACCCAAGTCTCAGGGCTCGTCACAGTTGTCACCATCATTCGGTTGCCCAGTCTGTATAAATTATATCGACGTCTGTGTCATGTGTAATATTAAAAACCGGGCAAGTGTGAGTCTGACTCGCGCTCCGAGGGTTCCGTACAATGTTCTCCCGTACATCGATATACGTAACAGTCAATTTCCTACTGAAAATTTCAGTTTGTAAACGCAAAAACGATTTTTTTATGTGATAAAACTACAAATTAACAATTTTCGGACTTTTTCCTTTATTTGTGCTGTGAGATCTTGCTTCTTGCTAAAACTTGATGATTCTAGGTCAACGTGAAGTGCCCTATAGGTTTTAATTTACTTGCGAATATCGCATAAATGGCTGTATCTTTTTATTGCGTTGACTTAGAAGCTTGATTTTTTCAGAGCTCTAAGAGAGCATAATCCTTCGTATTTGATATTAATTTCAACTTGATATCTCCACGCGTTCCTGAGAAAAAGGGTCTTGACAGACTGACAGATAGACGGACAACGAAGTGATCCTATAAGGGTTCCGTTTTTCCTTTTAGGGTACCGAACCCTAAAAATTAGGCACGGTTCTTTTTATCAATTCACAAACTAGATTAATGACATAAATTATCATCTCACGTACCTACCAATCTATCGTTTTTTGTGTTCGGTACCTCAAAAGGAAAAAGGTACCCTTATTGGATCACTTTGGTGTCCGTCTGCCCATCTGTCCTTTCGTTTGTCTGTCTGTCAAGACCCTTTTTCTCAAGAACGCGTAGAGGTATCAAGATCTAATGTATTTCAAATACTCGGGTCTACTATCTCATTTAGATGAGAAAAAAAAAAAAAAAAAAAAAACTTGTAAGTCAACGCGATCGAAAGATAATGACCGCTTATGTCGCATATTTTTTTGCGATTTCACAATGGAATCAATAGGTACCTATAGGATACTTCCCGTTGACGTAGAATCATGAAATTTGGCAAGAAGCAATGTATTACTACAGCACATGTAAAGGAAAAAAATCTGAAAACTGTAAATATGTAGAAAAATAACAAAAAATAAAAAATAAGCGAATTTACTGCTATAAATTTATTATAATTTTACGACGTTTGTACGGAACCCGCGGTGCGCCAGTCCAACTCGCACTTGGCCGGTATTTCACTTACTTACCATTTATCCCTACGAAAACTATTAATCATTACTTGTTAGTAGATGTCAACTAGGACATGTTGCCATGGAATATTATGAGGGTAATCTCGCTGGAGAAACCACTCTGATCATCAAATCCAACAACAAATCTGCTCATAGTCCGGGGACTGATCGCAGAAAAAAAGAGAAAAAAAAAAAAAAAAAATCCGGTTTCATATCATAAAGGCTCGCGTAGACTGGTACGATATCGCGGGCGCGATAGGCAGCGCGACCCTTGTCGCGCCCGCGTCAGTGTGTGGGAGTCTTTACACCGCCTACATTTGATGGCCATCAGTCTTCGATATCAGGTAGCTATTCTGTCTGTGTTGAGATTTACATTAGAAAAAACATTAAAAATGTTTGTTTTTTTGAAGGACGTCATTTACCATTTTTAAGATAATCATACATGTGCCGTTTTTACTCTTTACGAGTATGAGAATTGAATAGTACAATACAACCTCAAAGGAGTTGATATTCTTAGCTACGTAGTTATTTAGTTACTATTCATAAGCAACTCGAATAACGGTATAAAAATAACGTCCACACGCCTCCTGCCAGAGGCTCTATATGGGGGTCATGTGGTCCATGGAACATTACGGGACACCGGTGTGGGCGCGTTTCTTGAGGCGGCGACCAGCCCGCCGGTTGAACGCGTCCCAAAGGGTCATGGCCATCAGGCTGGTCTGGGGATACCGCACGGTCCCCGGTGAGGCGGCGAGCCTCTTTGCCGGATTGCCGCCATGGGACCTGGAGGTGAAAGTCCTCGCGCACTTATGGGAGTGGTGCGTGGAAGTGAAACGCTGAGGCGTAACTCCACTGCCGCGAGAAATCACGGCACAGGGGACAGCGAGCCTGCGGTATCTCATGGTGATATGGAGAGTGCGATTGTCGCAACCCAACGCTGGTCACGCCACAAATGTGGTTATATGTCTCTTTGAGGAGTGGCTAGAGAGGCGCCACGGCGACCTTACCTTCCGCCTGACGCAGGTCTTCACTGGACACGGTTGTTTCGGGAGGTTTCTGTTCGGGTTTGACGGCGCATTGTGTTCCACGCGCGCCCCAAAGAGATGTCAGCACGAACTGACGGCGTCCGCTAGGACCGATGCCTGCCAGGGTTGCGGGTTTGTCCGAAAGAGATACCGTGACCCTGGCACACAGGCAACTGAAGGAACACGGGTGGGGTTTAGTCAGTAAAAGTCTGACACGCTCTCCCGAGAAATTATTTGAAAATTAACCACTCAAAAAAAAAAAAAAGTAAACGTATAAACAAACGATACTAAAGCAATACTTTACAAACAAACTTTCACGGACCATTTAATATTTTTTCTGCATTTCCCTACTGGTACAAACTTCAATAAACAAAACAGTAGGTAGTTAGGTACCTATACCGACCTAATACTTATTTAAAGGGAACACTGTAAATATATATTATGTAAATCGAAAAAGAAAAGATTTACACACAAGTAGTTGAATAACGTGACTTGGATGTTACCATTACCAATATCGTATACCTACAGAGCTTACAGCCGCCCCATAAGAAACGAAACTTATCATGTCTGCTTAGTACTGATGATTGATACAGAAAACTTCTACGTAATGTATTCAGTTCCTAATATTTGTCGATTCGGAAAAATATTTCTCCTTTGAGAGTAAACAGTGTGTAGTCATGTAGGAAACTATTTATATCATGAATACTGTATGGATCGCCTCAACTGATGAGCTTAAGGGCGATAATAGCTACGCTTAGAGCTTGCTAATCCGCCGGGATTAGTGATCGCAATAAGATATTATCAGAGGTGAAAAGGATGCTGCTACACATCATAACATTGTGCCAACAAGTATCACTTATGTTTTATTCAAATTGTTATTCATTTGTTAATAAAAATATAGGTAGTACAAATTTTCATCTGTAGTTATTTTGATGAAATTTTCCTATATCCGTGCGCTTTCAAATTTCTCGCTCTAGTTTTTGTTTGTAGCTCCAAATTTAAACCATTCGCGAATATCTCATTTAGGAAATATTGTCTTTCCCACGCAAAAATTTTCGTGGAATTTTTAAAGTATATTGACCTTATTATTATGTCTAGCGGTGGTACGGAGATCAGATAGATGTCTGATAGAAGTCACCTTTAGCCCCACAATTTAATTGGATTCGATTCGATCCCAAACATTACTTCATGTTACTTTCATTAAGTGCGGCAATTTCGTCGTCTGAAATCCAATAGGTAGCAGTAATGAAAACGTAGATTAAGAGTACGAGATTCCTTTAATAGAAAATAACGTTTATTTGTTGGGACCGCAATTTAACAAGGTTACATTATAACAACTTCTCATTCAGGAATTCATATGCATGTCAAGGCATCATACAAATATAACATAGTTCTACAAAAAAAAAAAACATTTTTTACGTCACACCTGGCCATAATGTGAGTTTTACCGCACGCTACGCGTACAGAAAAACTTGCGTTGTGGCCAGGTGAAGACGTAAAATTGTGTACTCACCACGGGCAGTAAAAAAGAAAGCCCTCTATCGCATATTTACAACCATGGCCTGCGGTTCGGGTCACAAATACCTGCGATTTCGGGCTTTCTTTCTTTTACAGCCCTTGGTAAGTAATGTACTATTACGTTTGCCTAACATATGTTTACGAGATTTTGTCACACACAATTTAAGAACGAAGTCATTAAAGTACCAAAATTACTCTTTTTTTAAAGTTATTACAGTATGTATAAGGTATGTTTGGGTATATTGGGTACCTGTGTTGTTTAATAAGTGCATGGAAGGGAGAGGGAATTATTTGCCCAGTAGTATGATAATACAGGCTAGACAGAATTACATTAGATTTTGGTATGTAGGTATCCAAAATAATATTTTAAATTTAAATTTTTTCTTTTTATAATGTTCTCAACTGACTGAGAGCAATTAATATTTGATTATTTTTTTGTTTATTTTGGGCTATTTATTAATCAACTTATGTTAATAATATACACTACACACAAGTTATTTAGATTTACATTGGAGTTTATCATGTTTTTCTATAAATAGACTTGTGAATAGTTATCGCTAATTTCTGGAAATTCATTAAATTAGTTATTTGTAGTGATATCAGAAACACAATAAACATTTCAGTGCGCACATTTATGAATACTTACGAAAATATTTGGTAATTTGGTAAATTCAAATCTGTGAGGTAGTTTTAAATTTAATTAAGGTTCAAGATTCATTTCGCTGAATGTGAATTGTAAGACTTACGTAGATATTGTGAACTCTAAACCAATATTACTTTTCTATTACATATTGAAGGGTGAAGTGATTATAATTATTCAATCATCCCTCAAGAAAGAAGAAGTAGAAAAATCACTAATCCCTATAAAGCAGCCTAGATCGATGTAGTGCGGAACTTTGCAATCTCTTGCGATGGTAGAGCCATCAAATCTTCACTTCTTTATTTTATTGAACCTACGTTGGATCAATTTTATTATTTTTCTATGGATTCCATTTTTATATGTCATCGTCATGTGATAGTTTGTAGACATGGGCGATGTAGCTCATTGAAAAGATAACGAGCGACTAGCTCTTTTGTTCTACAGAGCTGTATCACTCTTTTAGCTCTTCAGCTCTTCTATAGCTCAGTCGCTCAGACGCCGACTCCCGTTCATTTGACTCACGCGTGACTCGGCGTGACGAGCGTCGAAGGATTTGGCTCGGATCGCTCAATGGTCAATAGCTCTTTGGAAATTTGGTTCGATATTCACACGCTTAGCGAGTAAGGGAATTGTGACGATTACCGTTACAGAATATCTTGTTTATTTTTTTGGTATATTTGATAGTAAGAACGGTCGTATTATTAATATTATAAATATCTTTTTTTTTATATTGCATATTGTGCCGCAGAGCTAATTGTTGCCGAATGAGCCATTGTCATCGGTGTCTCGGTGACGCGTACCGCCAGCCGCCGAGAGCTACTACCACGGCACTTATAAGTGCCGTGGTAGTAGCTCTCGTCAGGGTATTTACCCTGACTACTGAATACTGAGCTACTGAGCTAAGCAGCGAGCTAACCTATCTACCAACTTCGGCCTCAAATCTACCTATTTTTCAAAATATTACGATCGAAAACATTTTTTAGGAACACACAAATTGAGCCATGCATGCGTCTTGTACATGTAATGGAACGTTACCGTCTCGTCGGATCGCGCTATGACACTTGAAACGGAACTCTGTGCTTGTGACGGATTGACGACACTGACACTGACAGTTAGCAGCGTTCCGAAACGATCTGTGCTCCGGTTTTGGCGCGATATATCTCTTGCCGTCGCGTCAGTATTGATGTGAACGGGAGCGGAGTGAGCGTGACAACGATACATTATGGGTTGTTTGTAGACAAAATTATCGCGAACCGGAACGTTTGACATTTTTTAATGAAAAGTGAGTTCGCGCGTTTTGTTTATATTTCGTTCGCGGCCATTTGAATTTTGTACCTAGGTAACTATTTAACTTGCTTTTTTACCTATTCTCGTCTCGTTATCATTACATCACAATGGATTCTAACAGCAACAATGAAAATGATAGTAGAGGAGAAGGAACACGGAGTCAAAAATCCGAACTAACATCACCAATAAAAGAATAAAACCTCTTTAGAACAGAAAACCTTTTTATTTACTCGAATTATTAATTCTGAAAATGTACTGAAATTAGGGTGGTAGGATCTACCATTTTTTTATTTAAAATCTACCTATTTCTACCGATTTTCTAAAATCAGATGTGACAACACAGCGGTTGCGTTTCGTCCGTCAAAACATTCAGTTAAAATTCGACAATGATTATTTTTAGAGACGAACGACCAACAAAACACTTTTCATGAATGAGGGTTACTATTCTACAGAAAGTCGTCATTGCACAGCGCCATCTATCGACCACACCGGTAAACCTAAACTCTCTGTTCCACCAACCTGTTGCAAGTAGTGATAACTTTTGACGGAGTGGACCGATTTTAATGAAATAAAGACTAAATGTCACCTCCAGATACGGACTATGACTATATTTCCAATCCTTTAAATCTCTTGAAAATAGTTACACAAAAATGTCAATATAACATGTGAATTTTAAAATCATCCCCTATTTTAACCGCTTGAGGGATAATTTTAGAAAAACGATGAAATACATAATTAATTATTTGTTACCAAAAGCACAAATTTGAATTTTCATATCCCTAACATAAGAAATAACAGATTTCCCATACAAACTTTCATCCCCTATATCCCCCCCCCTATATCCCTTTATCCCCCTATATCCCTTTAGGGATACTTTTGAGAAAAAAAGTTGCCCTTCCCCGGGATGCAATATATCGCTCTGCCAAATTTTATTGAAATCCGTTCAGTGGTTTAGGCGTGAAAAGGTAACATACAGACAGACAGACAGACAGACAGAGTTACTTTCGAATTTATAATATTAGTATGGATGTAAGAAAAAAAAAATGTTTGCTGCTTTGGCTTTTTTACCACCTAAGATAGATAAGGATAAGATAATATACTATAATATACCTACCTTATCTATTATATCTTATTTATAGATAAGGTAGGTACCTACACCAAATTTCTTTTAGAACCACTTATAAAGTCCTGATTTAGTGTTGATCTTAGAATTTGTTGGAGTTGTCGATATTGATATAAGTTTAATATGAATAAATTAAAAATCGTTGGTTTACTGCTAGAACTCATTAATGGTAACTAATCATCAAGTTAATTTTATAACGCCTCGAACTCGTCTTGACGAGTTTTATACAATGCAAAAACTCATCGAGTTTAATTTTTCATTAACATAATCATGATGAATATTTTATGGGACAATCAATACAACTGAAACCAATTAATTATTTGCTTATGTCACTTAATGAGTTCTTGCAGTAAACCGTCGAATTATACATGCTTGACTGACAATAAACTTTTTCCTGGTACCTATACTAATACTTATTTAATGTGATAATTAGTTATTCCCATGTTACTTGTCTGATTAATTAATTAATCCCGTCACAAAGTCAAGGGCATTTGATTCGTAACCAGACGGATTGCTCTACTTTTCGATATTGAGTAGTAACCTCGAATTATTTCGACTTTATAAACACGGTAAGAACTGGTATTATTATATTTGAAAGTTTTTTTTATCAAGTTGGTAATACAATTTTATGCTCCAGTCGTTAGGATGATTTGGAATCCGGTGTAGGATTGGGACGAAATAAACGTAGTGATTTACTTTCAAAATTCAGTTAGGGATGGATGTTGGGCTTATTCCACAAATCCCCCTGAAAATCCCCGTTAGGAGGAAAAGTGGAATCTATAAAAAAACAGTCTAGAATTCACCCCTGATAATCCCGCTTAGGGGGAAAACTAGAATAGAAAAAAAAAAAATACACTTAACTTACTTTTTTACATTAGGGTTCAGTTTTCCCCACTGAGGGGGATTCTCTGGGGGATTAGTGAAATAAGCAGTGGTGAATTCTAGACGAGTTTTTATATTTTCCACTTTTCCTCCTAAGGGGGATTTTTCAGGGGGGATTTGTGGAATAAGCCGGATGTTGTACGTTAGAGGTTAGAGCCTACTCTCGCTGAATTTGAATATTACATTGTTTCAAACACTGGATTAGATTTTAGTTTGGTCTGACTTCACGTACTATTAATTTAAGTCTAAAAGTTTAATCATAAATATCGTAAAGTAGCGTGGAGGTCATTCATGTTGATTTGACGAATTCCAGTTGCGTATTTTTAAGACAGATACAATAAATTGAATTGATTTAGAAACATGAAAGTTAATTAAATAGGTTTACCTACTTGAGACGCAAATATATTAATAATAATGACGGTTATCTTGTTTATTTGATATATCTCGGGAACCTGGGGTCCCGGACCTTTGGAAAGCGTACGAGGGGCCGAAGCCAACTTGCAGAGGCCCCTTAGATAATTTTAAATGATGAGAAGGCACCAACCGACGATTAGCCCTGTAAAAACAATGCAAGTGAACTCAAGGACAGCCCCCGGTTGGTGCAGGACTATTGCAGGATATGGATACAAAGATATTGGGTTAGGTTTGGGTGGCTAAAGTGGACTGGTTAACTAGAACTATGGAATCTAGACTATGGGTACCAGACCAATGTTTTTTTATACAATACATAGATAAAACGGCAGGGGATGACTTGTACACTTAATAATGGGCTCCCGAAAACGGTCGCCAGTACACAGTGTCGTAGCGACAAGGAGGCAACATGTCCTGAGTGAGTCCATGAGGAGTGGAGCGATGTTCTACGGCTATCAGGACAATCCATGAAGGTTATCCATTCTTTTTTGTTTATATGCGACATTTTCATGTCTAGATACAGATAATGAAGATTTAAGGCTCCTACAAACAGGCGCAACACGCGACGCGACACAAAGGCACCGCGTGTCGCGCGACGAGCGGTGCCTTTGTGCGCTTTTATAAATATGTAGTATAAGTAGAAATTAGATTGGTACTGATAATCAGAGTGCAAACTGATACTAAGATAACTTAGTACCTATAATTTATAGGTAACAGTATAATTGCCAAAAATATTGTTTTCATATGACGTGAAATCGAAATACGAAGTTTTTTTCACTTCACATTCCGTCGAGAAAATCTCTCAGGTATATATGCCGGTTTCTTCACGATGATTTCCTTCACCGTTTTTTAAGAAAGTGATAATTATACAATACGCTCGAATCCGAAAAATCAGATGAGAGTGGGAAAAAAAAGAACATTTGAAAAAATTATAATATCGTTGACTTAGAACAGGGACCCAAGTCTGCTATTTTTATAAATTCGTCACTTCAATTCATAATGGTCGATCATTGGTCGGTCAATGGTCTCGTAATAGATTTGTATTACAATGGCATTTTGAACATTTATTCATGCCAGATTTAATTTGTATATATTTTTACATATTATTGATTAGTGTTATAAGCAATCTGAAGTAGTAGGAAGATGGAAGTTTAGTAGGAAGTTTCATTTGTCATTATGTACGAGATTACCAATTCATTCAATGGAGTGTCAGTGGCTGACCATTGGAAAGTCAAAATGACGCCATTATATTAGTAGATTACCAAACTTGTCAAAATCAACAATTATGAAATCAATGATAGACCATTCTGACACTATTGTAATAGCAGACTTGAGGCCCTGGACACGGTTGGTAATATTCTTAGTAAGGTTTATAAGGCTCTCCCCACCTAAGTCGCGAGCGAGCCATCGGCGATAAATAAGGGGTTAAGGGATTGCCCAAAACACAATTTAGGTTTCATGATAAAATATTATATTATGGATAAAGAAATATTTGGAGGCAGTACGTGACTGTACGTATAAAGTTCTTTATTATGGTGACCAAAATTTATATCAGCTCTGATTATTATGTATATTTTTTTATTTCTAAATTATTTGGTAAAACTTATTACTATGCAATTTATAACATATATTTATACAAAGCTTTGCGTGATATCATAATACATAATTATAATAATAACATCTATTTAAACATTCTTACAAATAATTACCTTAAAATTAGTATAAAAAGATAATTCTGTCTGTAACTGTTGCCAGGGCTTGTTAACGTTACCAAATAACAAAATAATAACCGTTACGTAATGTTAAATTTCAATCTTATACCTACTAACGTTACAAAAATTTAACGTTACTTGATAACATTACCAGTAATATAACGTTAATTAACATTAACAAAAATACGATAACTAACGTTATTTTAGCTACGTTGCCATTCTGTGGGTAAGAATCAGGCAGATTCAGGCAACGTTTTGATCGGCACGGCATCAGAGAGGCGCGAGGGCGGGTTCCCGCCGCGCCGCACGCCCTAGGCCCCACTACTTACATCTCACCCGTTTAAAATAACGATAAAATTAATAGTCGCATAAATAACGTTAAATCGATTACCGTTATTTTAATAATAACGTTAACTCTGTCAATACAAGGTATCGTTATGAAAATTTTCCGGTATTTAAAGCCCTGACTGTTGGTGACATAATTTTGTTATATGCAGTGGTCCCCAAACTAGGCGGTGCCTGTATCTTGAAGACCTGAGTTGTATACATAATTATGTTTTTTACTGGTGTTGATATGGGAATAGGTCATCATCATCATCATTTCAGCCGAAATACGTCCACTGCTGGACATAAGCTTTCCCCAATTGGGGGGGTTTGGGTTTGTTTTTAACACATGATACTGCGATTGCCAATCCGCCTGCCAAGCGTGGCGATTATGGGAATAGGTAATTTATTGCAAAATAAATGAGATCAAGGATAAAGCATAAAACTTAAGTTGTTTTAAATAAATTACAAAACTTAAATTGTGTTAAACAAAATAGGAACTTATATTAAACAATTCTTAAAATATTATTATTAACATAAGCGGGATATTTACCATGTTTGTTCATTGTTCTGAGTTCCCGATATTTCGGCGCTGTTGCAAGCACCATGATCACGGATAAACAGTTACCAGTTTATCTGTGATCATGGTGCTTGCAACAGCGCCGAAATATCGGGAACTCAGAACAATGAATAAACATGGTAAATATCCCGCTTATGTTAATAATAATATTAGTGACCATGACAGTTTAAAAACTTAATTCTTAAAACTTAGGTGGGCGTTACTGGAACAGGCAGAATTTTAAAGCATTATAATGTGCATAATTGAGGCGTTTAATTGCAAACCCCGCTAAAACGATTTTTCTGGATATTGAGTTATTGATGATTCAATAAAATGTAATCGCACACCTTGGTGCACGACACATTTACACAAGTCTCCATTGGTCCGCCATACTATTCGTAAGGTCACTTGGTGCAAAAGCAAGCGCTGTGATTGGTTGTTTTCGTTGTAGAGGAATTTGAATTTTACCCATGCTATTTATAGTGGATTTTGTTACCAAGCATAAGGTTTGAGGCTCAATTTAGTACTGTTAGAGAGGGATTTGCTCGGAAATTAGTTTGTCACTTAGTACAGAATTGAGAAAACTTTCAAAAGAGAGAATAAGGTCGGTTTCAAGATAAAATCGTTTTAGCGGGGTTTGCAATTAGATGCCTCAATTATGCAATTTTAGTGTTTCCTAATTGAAATGGCTCATGTTATTGATTTATAAAACAGATTAACTTAAATCTGCTTTTAATTAAGTCGACGATAACCGACTATTAATGATTTTATACTGAAGATCACGTCTAAACGAGTAGTGTTAATGATTTGGAAAAAATATGTATGTTAATTAAGAGCATTTTCTCAATAACTTAATATATAAATATTTTAGACTATGTTTATATTACATAGTGAAATTAATTTGTAAGTTTATGTCTAATGCGGATAAAAAACTGAGAATCACGCAAAATCTATCAAGCTTATTTTACTGAAACCTTCACCTTTTTAAAGATAATTCAATTATTGGTCTTTTAGTATACGTGTTTTATTAAAATATATATTTTTTAAATGTATAATAAATTAATATTGCGTCTTATTTGGGACAGCGCTATTTGGAGTCCTATTACTGGCTGGACGTACGACACGTTGCGTGAGCTCAGTACAGAACGCGCAAGCTAACTACTCAAAGTCACATATTATCTTAAGAGGATTAACGCCGGTCCACTAGCGACACTCCTTTAAAAAACATATTATCTCGTGACTGAGAAGGAATTATGAACAACGCCTCAACTAACTATATCGGTAAGTGTATCTAGAATTTTCGAATACCTTTTTTAAAGTTTCATAATGAGACACGAAGTAACAAAATTCAATCTAAATAAAAACGGCCACATTTCTATAGATCGTATTAGTCGCTAGTGGACCGCGTTAATCCTCTTAAGTTGCGCATACTATTATAGTGCCGTAGATCTTTTAGGTACTATAAAACCTGCTAGAACACCAGCTTAAAATAAAAAATATTGTTAAACTGGTAGGTACGGAGCCAAGGACCTTTGGTAGTAACTTTTATGGTCAAAGCAGCCCCTAGTAAAAAGTTGAACGTGTACTTATTCGAGACTGCGTGTTTACACTATAAAACCGGCCAAGTGTGTGTCGGCGCACGCACAATGAAGGGTTCCGTAGTTGGGATGAATTTATCCAATCAATCTGCCTAGCTTTTTCCCAGCTTTGATGGGGTAGGCTTCCAGTTTAACCGGATACAGCTGAATACCAGTATTTTACATGGAGCGACTGCTTATCTTACCTCCACAACCCAGTAACTGGGGGTAATACGATACCCCTTGGTAAGACTGGTTGTCAAACTTTCGGGCTTCTGATGACCCGTAATGACTGTCAAAGATCCATGAATAACAGCCGGGACCAACAGCTTAACGTGCTTTCCGAGGCATGGAGGCAATGAGGTTAAAGATCATTGCATGGAGGAGTCTCGGTGTGTAAACATGGTCATCCATCCACGGACCAACCCCGGCAAGCGTTGCTTAACCTGATGGGTCGACTCGCGCGGCTGTTATTACTTAGCCACGAGCTCCTCTCCTCTAAATTTATTCAGTTGGGATGAATTTAGTCAGTTAGTAAATCCAATCTATACTAATATCTATACCACAACGTGAACGCGCTAATCTCAGGAACTACAGGTTGGAATTGTATAATTCTTTTTGTGTTGGATAGTCCATTTATCGCGAAATATTATAGGCTATATAACATCACGCTACAACCAATAGGAGCGGAGAATAAATGAAAAATGTTGCAAAAACGGGAAAAATTATTCCTCTTTGAGAGCTTCCGTTGCGTGCGCTGCGTAAACGGTTTAAGTTACGCAAATATCATGTATGATGGAATTGTACCTTTTTAATAGTTCTAAAAAAAAGTCCGATGTCTATCTTTTAAGATTGACTCACTATAATATTTTTTTATGGTAATCAAATTTGTTCGAAATTAATGCATTATTTGCGAAGGAGTTTTATCAACATAATTTAATCCTTATTCAAATATGTATGTTATTAATCACAGGTATTTAAACGTTAACAAAATTGTCCTTGACATCACTTGATTTCAATCAACATCTTAAGAGATATCATTATTTTAAAAAGCTAAAGAGTTTGTTTTGTTGAACGCGCTAATCTCAGGAACTACTGGTTCGAATTGAAAAATTCTTTCAGTGTTGGATAGAACAATTATTTAGGAAAGTCATAGGCTATTTAACATCACGCTACGACCTTAAGGAGCCGAGCAAACGACAAAAAGTCGGAAAGAACGCCAAGCGAAATCGGAGTAATTGCGCGGGCGGGCAATGCGATGCGACGGGGCTGAATTTTACGCGGACGAAGTCGCGGGCTGAAGCTAGTGATATGATATTTATCAAAAACATACATAACATTGTAGTTGGAAAACATGTTCCTCCACACATTCCAATTGCAACTGTGACTTCTTATAAGTTTTCCTGTAATCTATAAGTATAGAATTATTCTCTGTATTTTTTTTTTGGCTCAGCACTTTCGTATATAATCAATCAATCATTTATTTTGTTAAACATAGGTACGAGTATGGTTACCGATAATATATTGTCTAAAATATGTGCACTATGTTTTGCCAATATATGGCGCACAAAATTAACATAAACAAGCAAAAGTTGACATGGCAATAGATTACATTAAAAAACAAAACAAAAATAAAACCATTCTATTAAAAATATGTCAGTTAGGTAAACAGGTAATAAATAAAATCATAAGTGTTTAATTAGCAAGACGGAATCGTCATACCTCTGTTTATCAGTAGTAAACTCAGTGATGGAGTAGTAACATCTAAAAGGAATTTAAATAAAAACCTCTAAGGGGTGCGAATGGTCAATTTTCATACTTTCCTTTAATAACTGTAAAACTAATTGTTTTAAAAATATTTTTGATATCCTTATAAAATATCCTTTCATTTGTTATCACACGAAACAGTTTGCAAAACTTTTTTTTGATAATTTTCATATCTTTCCCCTAAGGCGCCATCTCCACGGGCGAGAGAATCGCGGCGATATTCACGCTGGGCCTTCAAATAATCGCCGCGATGATAACGCCGTGTGGAGATTGATTCATAGAGCTTCTATTGAATTTGATGACACGGCGAGACTATCGCCGCGATTTTATCGCCCATGGAGATGGCGCCTTACAGTTAACTCTATATTTGAAATTCATTTATTTACGTTAAACGTTCGTTTTTTGGTCACAGAAATTCATATGTGTACCAAATTTCAACTTAATCGGTCCAATAGATGCGGAGCAAATCGGCTGCGACAGACGGACAGATAGACACACGATTGATCCTATAAGGGTTCCGTTATTTTATTTTGAGGAATGGAACCCTAAAAATAACGTCGAACCAAAGAAGTTGCCAGATTAAAAACAGGTTATTTTAATTATTAATTAATACACCCATGGTACGCCACGGAATATCCGTATTTATTTCGCTTGCAAACCTTACTTTTTTATAAATACTTTTTGTTCGTTTTTTCTTGAATCTCGATACTGATTATGCGATAGTGGGTAATGGGTAATCCCGGCCAAGCCCTGGGTTTATGGGTTTACCCAGGTAATGTAAGTGCTTTGAGCTAATTGAAGCTATCATTTAACTGGCAGGTAACGATAAAGTACATATACCTAGGTGCCCTAACTAGGTAGTTCTTTATTTTGTGATGTCAAATGACGTCAGTAGTATTCTCGATAAATTATACTTTACGGACGGAAAATTTCATAGAATTCTAGCTTGAGAAACTAGAACATGAAAGCTATTATGTAGTTGCTCTCACGGGTGCATTTCTTTGAACAAGTTCTAGGACATGGGACGTACCATGCAATCAGTGCTAATATTGTTTGAATTTCTAAGCTAATCTTAAGAAAACCGTGATTTACCTACACGAATGGTATAAATTGAGAATCGAAAAAAAAAAAACAAATAAAAAAAAATACTAATCGGTTAAATTGATTCAAAAGACGTTGAGGAATCGATTATTTTTAGTTTTTGCGTTAGGTAGGTAATCATTTACTGATTTTTCATCGGCCATCGAACTATGGCTAGGTGCGATATCCAAATTTAAGATAGAATCATAATAAACGATTGTAAGACACGAAATGGTTTATTCTGTCTTGTCTTAATTTATTAAAAAATTCAAAATTTTGTAATTATCTTATGAATAACTATCTTGCGCTAGCAGAACATATTTTATAAATAACTTTGTGTAGTGTTTGGGTCACCAAGATACAGGCTGTGCCTAGTTTGGGACCCGCTGTTTAATCTAAGTCTTCTGTTAGTGAGAATGTCATACTATGCTATTTGTATATTAAGAACTTAGTGTAAGTTAATTAAATGAATTTGAATTTGGATGTTATCAGTATGTCAGTTTTTTTGCAACATATACTGCGTTTGAAATAATATTAGAGATTTAAATAAACCTTTTTTCAGTCCGTTCAACTGATTTTGACTTCTATTGCGTTGGTGGCATGACAAATGGCAGCTGCAGTAGACAGTTGGTATTGTAACCACTTTTTTGCTTTTAATGCCATCCTTATGCCTACAGAATAGAAGACAAAATCGGTTGAACGGACTGTAAAAACGGTTTATTTAAATATGTTATCTTATTTCAAATGGAGTATTGTTGATGAAAATCCTCGTAAAAATCATCATATCCAAAGCTACTAAACGTTGGCTTGGTATGAAATAGGATGAAATGGCATCACAAATTTTATAGATGAATAGAATCATCTGTCAATTTAGACATTGTCAAAGTGTGTGGGAGGTTTTATTTGGGTTGCCATCAACTGATAAAATGTATTACATTAAATAGTTTATAATTTTTCTCTTGAATGGAGGGGTTTAAAAATATCATTTCATTGTTCCAAATTCCATATTTTTGTCGCTTTTATTAAGGTGTAGGTTGATGCTTTTTCTCGCAATAAAAAATCAACGTCCATACAAAAGCGGACATCTCCATTTACCTCTTTATAATATTACTATAAACTAGTATTGATTCGCAGAGGTTGCATGGGACGGCCATGCAGGCTTAAAACTAGGGATGCATCCGATACCGATACCGATGCCGATATATCGGCGATACTCGAAGTTTGCCGATATATCGGCATCGGCGATATTTTTATGGCCGATTCAACGATACTTTTCTTATCTTTGTTAATTTTAATTACTAAAACTATTAACTAATCTCAACCTGTGTATAGTTTTAAACGGTTTTATTTAGTTTGTTATGTTATTTGTTCTTTTTATATTAATTTAAAAAAATAACCTGACTTGTGTTTTATTTATTTTACCTTCATTTTTAAATTAAATATACTGACTTGTGTTTTATTTATTTTACCTTCATTTTTGAATTCAATAAGTGTATCGGTATCGGTATCGCCGATATTTTTATAAGAGAATCGGTATCGGTATCGTATCGGCAAAAAGGCGTATCGAGGCATCCCTACTTAATACCTCTATACTACCTACCTACATTTTGAAATAACATTTCCCGCAAAAGGTTTAGAAACACGTTTATCTACGTACACTGCCTCGTAGTGTACAGTTTACTGTGCGACCCACATTTATGACATCATTAACGTTTCATTACCAAACGTATCGTCTTTTATTGTTTGAACAACAAAGGGCTAATAAAATAGGAAATTATTTGTAAAACAATGGAGTCGTAATATTGACATTGATTACAAACCAATGATACATTTTGATTAGCGCGTATTATTATTTATGATTATGTTCTTAAAAAGAAAAAGAAAATGTTATAATTAATTATTATTATTTGGTAGACGCCTTCATTTGTGACAGGAAGTATAGAGAGGTATACAAATTCAAATTTTGTTACTCTTAATAATGGTAACTTTTGAATTGATTTAAATAATTAAAATACAAGAATTTTGAGCAGATATACGAGCCGGTATTTCCGTATGATGAAAGTGGTGTTTATTTATTTATCTTATACAAAATGTAAATTTTTGCTAATTCGTTATGGCTTATCTTTTTGAAATTAAACGACATTTTACTTTGGATCATCATAATCGTTACTCATAATAATTACAACAACAGAGCGGAGCAAAGAGTGAAAGTTTTGACAAGGGTTACAGTATGTGCAATAATTCAGACACAAATAATTAACAGGTTTTGAAAGGGACGCCGAAAACTTTGTAATAAAGGGCCCTTCGCTACAGCTACCTACAGAAACTGGATTGCTCAAAATATAACTGACTTTAAAATAGATCTTACAATGTCTGTTAATTTTACTCGTCAAACTACTTTGGCCAGTTACTTTGAAGTTTTTTTATGAGGATGAGTGTCAACAAGATCAAGGTAAAACATACCGGAAATGATTTTAATAGCGCTACAGGAAAATGTATTTTTGATACTATGTTAGTAATATTTTTTTATGTTTTAAGTATGACTATATTTTTTTTATTATTTTTTTTTATTTGGCCGCGACTTTCGTGTAGTACGACTTAGGTCGTAGGTTCGAACCCAAGCAGGCACTTTACTATAATATAATTATTTTATTATATAATTGTTATGACAGCTGCATGCACAGATTATATTATACCAGCATCGCAAGATTTGACAAGTCGTTACCGACGGCATGGAATGTTACCATTTTAAATACATATTATATTTATTTAAACTTTTAGAAGTATTGTATTTATTTTATTTCTTATTTTGTTATTTTTGTCTCATTATTTATGCTGCACCGGGTGACGTCATCACGTCAGCGCCGGCTGTCGAAGTAAACCAGCGCTGGGGCTCTGTCTCGCATAAGGTCGCAGCATTATGCTGAGCGATGGCCGTTTTGCGTGGATGTGGCGCATATTTCCCCCAAATTTGCACTGAAAAAAATATTTAGCCTAACTACTTCGGCTATTTCAGGAATAATCAAAGTTTGACAAGACCTTATAAAAGTTAACTTGATTTAATAAAAGTGATACACAACAGCCAGCACAGGTTTTGGTTACATGTTGCATAAAGTTATGTGGTCACTTTTTTGTGTTACATGTTGACGAAAGTTTGGTTATGTATAAGTAAACATTTTTTTTGTGTGTTATTTTCGTGTTTGTGTTCTTTCACGTATTTTCTTTCTTTCTTTCTTTACTTTGTGTAAATTATTTCATCACCACTGCTCTCAAAATGGTGAAGAAAAATATCGTGAGGAAACCGGCTTGTCCTAGAACAAAAAATTCGGAGACATGTGTCATCCACCAACCCGAACTGGGCCCGCGTGGTGAATCCCACTCCTTCTCACAGAAAGAGGAGGCCGGTGTCCCAGCAGTGGGAAAATTATAGACTAATTATGCTTAATGCCATGCTTAATATGACTTTGTCCTTAACAAGACATTCTTTTACGTCGTGGGGATGTTTACAGCCATCGTTTTTCGTTTTTTCGGCATTACAGGAATGCTTAAGGCTGCAGTCTTGCAAAATTCACTCGCGGTGAGTTATTTACGCAACATTGTATTTTTTTTTTAACAACTTAATGAAATAACATGAAATATTATTATTGCACAGAAATAAACATTATTATATGTAATAGCTAGTAATTTTTTTTTAGTTCATTGAGGTGGATTGTGTTAGGTAAATCAAGCGTTAAATACAGCTCTTTCTGCCCAACAACATTTTGAGGTATGTTTGTGCACCTACTTTAGGGTAATTAAGAATTATTTTCAAAATCTGTTTAGCGCATAATTAGCTGAACATTCTCGTCTTCAAAATATGCTGATTAGTTTTTTATAATTATCTTTAATTTTCTTATTTCAGAGGTCACAAAGTCATAAAACTTCTCTGTTTTTATCACTTAATTGGAGATGATCTAATAAGAGTTATCTTAACAAAATCATAGGAATAACAAGTATAGGAATATAATTATATTCTAATTAATTACTTCCTAATTATATACTTTTTTAGTATATTATAATATTGTTTTACTTTATTATGATTTAGTTGACAAAATTAACAGGATTTACCTACCCCTAAGAAATACGATTAGTTTTCTTATTCGTTATTAGTTGATTGCTTAAAGGGTTTCAGTTATTGTGATTCCCTCAGGAATGTTCATCTTATAATTCTTGTTAATGAGTAAAAACGGGACGGTAAAACATGTTCGACTGCTACGAAACACGAAAATTAAATGAGGACTTAGTAGGTATCTTGGTTTATTATAAGCTAAAATTTTGATTTTCTCGGCTGTTCCTTTGGGTTATACTAATTTAATTTTTTCCTAAACCACCCCAGCATAGGGGCGAACAAAAGAAAAAATAAATCAGTTCTTTAGAGCCATTTTCGAGTCATTGCGAGACTAGAAATGCATAAAAATTATTTTCATTTCCTACGAGAAAATCTCAAATCAAATCAAATCAAATCAAATTATTTTATTGTGGGCATAGGTTATACAGACAGATGTTAGGTAAATTACAGATCCATTATGTCCTGCCTAATAGGCATACAATAATAAAATCTTAAATGTTTAGGGATGACTTGCGTTTTTCAAACAGATATTTGGGTACAATTAGATCTATTAAGTAGGAAGTAGGAAGTATTCCAGGAGTACAAAATTTTAACTCTCCCAAGCCTATATATTTATGAGGTCTCTGTATTTGTTAAGACCAATAAAGAATTATTTACATTAGCCTCAGAAGTGAATAATAGGCAACAACGTGACGTACTTCGCCTCTGTGTCCGCCGAACATATACCGCTTTAATGTACAAAAGTGTGTTTAACATGGCTCCTGTAATTTTCAATAAATTACCCAAAGAAATAAGGGCAATGAATACTGCCTTATTTAAGAAAAGTCTAAAGAGCCTTTTAGTTATTAAATGTTACTATAACTTGAACGACTTCTTAAACGATAATTTAAAATAAGATCTCATAGTGACATAAAAAAATAACAATTAGTATGCATGTATCTTTAAATGTATAGACAATTCTAGGAATGACATTGAAAATATTTAAATATTACTATTATTAACTAATTTAATAATCTGTTTGACATTGCATTAATTTAATATCTAAAGTATTTTATGATTGTTTTAATTTATTTGTTGATTGTATTATATGATTATGTACATTTTGCATGCCTTACGGTAGAATCACTTGAAACATGTACAATTTTATGACACCCTTGTAACAGTGTTTTCTGCAAAAATAAATGATTTGATTTGATTATAGATAGGTAAAAATAAATGGAACCGTGAAATGTCAGATACCGATGTCGTGCTGACCTCTAGAGCGTTGCCCCTATGACTTCTTGGTTCTGTTGAATTTTAAATGACTTTAATACTATGTATAGAAGAAGTTAGTAAACCTATTGTTACTTGGATAAAATTATTTTTCTAAATTTTTTGACACATTTAGGTGAAGCATCTCTAAGAAACGGCTAAATCGGAAGATTAATTACGACATACCATCCCCACCAACAAAGTTAATCGCGTTCTAATCAGTAATTTGGTCATGTTAACGGCCAATTAGTGGGTGGCCTTCAAGATGTTTACGTGCAACTAAACCACAATGAGTTAAATAACAGTATAGTATAGCAGTGTGAGCCTACCGTGTTTATGGTCCATAATCATCACAAATAAGGTATATTTTATTTACGCTAGTACTGATAGACTTTATAATTGTGTTAACTTAATATAAATAAACACTTGAACTGGTTACGCGCAGGACTTTAACCCCTGCCTCAGTATTTTTATTTTATAGGAGTTTATGTTGATCGTCAATGAAAAAACAAGCTTTTCTTGTTCACAGGTAAAATGACATTGCCAGCGCCCCCAAGCATCGACGAGTATGAGGACCCGTTCGTGATGAACTTGACTAATGTGACGAGCCACCCCGCAGCCTACGATGAGCAGTACGCGCTGGACCTGGTGGTGCCACTCACCGTCACCTACGTCATCATCTTCGTGGCTGGTATCCTCGGCAACACCAGCACCTGCGTGGTCATCGCGAGAAACCGCTCCATGCACACCGCCACCAATTTTTACCTGTTCAGTCTGGCGATCTCAGATGTCATATTATTAGTATGTGGATTACCGTTCGAAGTGCACAGATTGTGGAACCCAGATACGTACCCGCTGGGCGAGGCGCACTGCATCGCCATAGGACTGGCTTCGGAGACGTCAGCTAACGCCACAGTGTTGACAATTACCGCGTTCACGGTGGAGCGATACATAGCGATATGTCGACCTTTCATGTCACACACCATGTCGAAGCTGTCGAGGGCTGTGCGGTTTATAATAGCTATATGGGTGTTCGCGTTATGTACGGCGGTGCCGCAAGCGATGCAGTTCGGTATAGTGTCATATGTCGATAATGGCGTGAATGTGAGCGCGTGTACAGTGAAGGGTGTGGGTGTTCATCAAGTGTTTGTTATATCTAGTTTCGTGTTCTTCGTGGTGCCTATGTCGATGATATCAGTGTTGTACGCGTTGATAGGCATCAAGTTGCGGACTTCTCGAGTGTTGCATCCCTTGAAGAAACTCTCGGTGGACAGTAATGAGAGAGCGAGTGGTCAGATGCAGTACAGGAATGGAGCGTCACAAAGAAGAGTCATCAGAATGCTCGGTAAGTTTCAACACAAACATAGTTTTAGTAGGTGGCCTCAACTATGCTAATGACATTATTAGCAAAGTGGAGCGATCATTTACCTCTTTAAGATATTTGAAGTAGGTACCATCCATACTGAACGTACTTACCAACTCCACTTATAGTTTAACTGTTCATAAAACGGAAAGTTTGGGTCCTGTATTTGCGGTGCATTTCATGGAAACTCAATTATTTGAACGTAATTGATTTTAGGATATTATAAGATAATTCTTTACGTCCGGCGCCGCACGGAATGCCTCCCGTGGGTGTCGTAAAAGGCGACTAAGGGACTTTCTAGAGAATGGGCAGCAGCATTCTCTATGCATTTTTAACACCATTCTGCGATCGCCAACCCTCCTGCCAAGCGTGGCGATTATGGCAAACTCCCCCAATTGGGGGAGGCCTATGTCCAGCAGTGGATGTCTTTCGGCTGTAACGATGACGATGATAAGATAATTATACACTGGAATCGAGTCTTGTAGGACATGCAATCAAATAGTCGTCCATGACATGTTTCGAATATTTACATTGCCATTGTACTACTGACCTTGTGACCTTGGCAATCATCTAATAAGATTGAAAAATGGATTTATATTTTCAAACCTTGAATGGAAATCTTTGTATTTTTTTAAAACATAATACATTTACCAAAAACAAATGATTTTTATACATTTACAACGTTAAATTTAAATATTTTATTTTTTGTATAAAAGTAATTAATTGTCAGATTTTAATTGTTAATTAAAATCTGATGAATTATTAAAAGCTATAGAACAAAGTTTTTGTTTGAGTTTGTTAGTGGTTTACGTATAACCCTGTTTACATATACATATACACCGTGACATTTTAGTCGTCTTACAAAGACAGCCCACTTCATGTATCCAATGACTACTAATCATTCATGTAAAAATTTTTTTTTTTGTACATTTGTTTTTTTTTTAATTATTTATGATGCATGACATAGTTTAAAACACCCGGTTATGACTGCAGTCCGAGCCTTGTGCTACAAGGGCGCCGCGGAATGGAGCGGCGACATCTTTATCAGAGTTCATTCAACACTAACGCAAAAATGTGTTTATTTATTTATTTTATTATTTATGTACACACAGTACTACAAGTAGTAGTAGTAGTGTGTTTCTTATTATTGCAACTTAAACTTAATCTAAATCCATTCTGCGGCGCCCTTGTATCACAAGGCTCGGACTGCACTCATAACAGGGTGTTTTAAACTATGTCATGCGTCATAATTAATAAAAATAAAAATAAAAAACAAAAATCCAAATGTTCAAAAAAAAAAAACATTTTTTTTTTTACATGGATGATCAGTAGTCATTGGATACATGAAGTGGGCTGTCTTTGTAAGACGACTAATTATTATTAACAAAAAATTTACCCAATCCGAAGAGGTTCCTTTAAGTGTCAATCAATAATTACTCACAAAATAATAATATCGCACAAAATAAATAATTGCAAGAACAATAATTGTAGGTGGAATTAATATTCCGGAATAGAGAACTACTTTTCCATTAAATAATATTGTAAAACGTTTAATTTTACGACAGTAATGAATAATTTATGAGTGTAGTGACCTCACTAGGTAAACTAAAGTGTCTAATTTATATCTGTACGTATCAATAAATTTATTTTAACTTCCATTTCATAGTACCTACTGATTTTATTTAAGTACATTTTGTGGAACGCGAGTGGTGCCGTTCGTTCCAGACATAAAGATTTGCCTAACGTCCCAGACGACGCATCTGCGAATAATTGGACTAAGCAAAAACTTATACTCTTGAACATTACACGCACTAACTAGTTTTTCATCTATACAAATAAATAAAATTTAAATGTCTGTTTGTAATGTCAAAATAACAGCTTTTTAATAAATGCATATATGAAAGTACCTATACACAGTACTTATATTAAAAAAAAAAATGTCTATATGTTTGTTCCGGTTAATCTCCGAAACGGCTGGACCGATTTCGACGGGACTTTCACTGGCAAATAGCTGAAGTTATAAGGAGTAGCTAAGGCTACCTTTATTTTAGAAAAAGCCACGTAGGCGAAGCCGGGGCAACAGCTAGTTCATAATAAATAACTGCCGCAGTAACAGATTACTAAGGGTTGGCTCAAGAGTTAAACGGGTCGAAGACGTCCCTAGCGTGAAACGTCATATAATATATTAAATTATATCAAATAGAAATCATATTTCCTTTTCCGTAGTTTTCTTTCCTTCCCAAGGGTAACAAAGTAAAAAAGGAAAATAATTAGGAAATTAAGTAGAACTGGCAGGGATGACCGAATAAACCCATATCTTTGACAAATTGTATTTTGTGGTTCATTTGATCGACAACTGTTCCATGATTTCCTCATCTAACCTTTATCCTTTATTTTTTCTACTGTGTACCTAAATATTAAATTTATTAACCGAATACGTTTTAAGGCTCGTACAGACTAGTGCGATATCGCCGGCGCGACGCGACACTAGTAGCACAATTTCTTTGTCGCTGCCTGTCGCGCCCGCGATATCGCGCGAGTCTACACGAGCCTTTATGTTGATATTTGAGTGGGACTTCCACATCAAAGGGCTTAAATAAATAATATTTACGTTGGGATTACAGTTTATAAGGATTGAAACGAAAAAAATATATTTCGTACTGCTCAAAGTTTTCCATTTTCAACAGTAGTGTTTTTCATATGAGGTAACTCCAATGTGTGAGAGCCAAAGGGGCCATAAAGAGCCCTATACGAACGATTTTTATATTCAATTCCAATACGCCCCTGAAAACGTTTACTGATATAAAAGCAAAAGAAAATCTTCAATATTCCTGTACTCCAATTGGTTTGGTTTATCAATTTTCACACGAAAAATAAAAGGTTTCGTATTATTTCAATTCTACTGAAATTCCTTGTTACGAAAAGTTAGGTTATAGCTGCTTATACAACCTTGAATGTTAGGCAGGTTGTTAGACTAGACCAGAGTCAAATGGCGTAGTAAAGAGTCCTAGGGTCTTACCTATTTCTACTTTAGTACCTATAACTTACTATAAGTTATACTGTAGGTATAGTATTATGTGTTACTTAAGTACTGTTACGCCTGAAGATACTGTCCTGAAAATGGACACGAATGGTCTTCATGTGATAGGGAGGGAACCAATTTAGAACGGTGTACCAAATAGAGCTATTAAATACCGGATTTTTTTATTACCGGTATCAATACCGGTATTAGAACAGTCAATACCGTGATCACGGTATCAATACCGGTATTGAACGGAAGTTCAGTTATGACATTAATATAACCATTAAACCGTGTATTTATTGTCAAATCAGTCTTATTTTTTTTTAATAATAAAATAAATATCTTTTATACATAACTCTCATATGTAACAATTTGGTATTGGTTGATTATTTAGATATGACTACGAATTAGGAACATAATCAAAACTTAAACTTAATCTAGTCTTTTTGTAGAAAGGCATTTCACGTAGACTTTGTAAAGTAAATTTTATTTTTTTATAACCTTTTTATTATTATCTAAATGTCATCATGTCTCATGTAAAAATCAGCATAGGTCATCATTAGGGTTCCGTACCAAAATGGTAAAAAGGAACCCTTATGGTGTGACTCAGCCGTTCTGTCTGTCTGTCACAGCTGAATATCTCAAGAACTACTGAAGCTATCAACTTGAAATTTAGAATAGTTTTAGATGACGTTTGCCCAAATATTTTGCAAATAAGAAAGAAACAAAAAATATTTTTTTTTTGCAACAGGGACTGAATGGTGTTCATATGAAAGAGCGCTGTTTGCACATTCTCAAACATTTTTTCTTTTTCTTTAGGCCACATAGTTATTGACTTTTGATGAAAAATGTAAAAAAAATGTAAAAAAAAAAATCGTCCCCCCCCCCTTATCTCCGAAGTTTGCATAGAAAAAAATCTGAAATTATTCTATGTGATAGAAGGTTATGTAAAGATTACAGGAAAAATAAAACTATGTCTCTAAATAGCACAGTTTTTCAATCAACAAAAATTACATTAGTTTATTTATCTGTCAATAGATGGCGCTGACCTAAAACTGCAATATTCTACACCGCAGTGTTAAAATTAACTGACTAATAAAGGCCTCTCCGATGAAAATTTAAAAACATTTCGCGGTTCACAACTAAAATATCCTCCTTCCTACCTACTCGCAAGTTGCTTTGGGTGAAGCATAGTTGTAGTTTTTTCTGGGCACATAACTATTTAGGTCCTACTGATACGAATGAAGCTTATGAAGCTATATAATTATGATGGTACGGAACCCTCGGTGCGCGAGTCCGACTCGCCCTTGACCGGTTTTTTTTTTATTTCTTGTTATTTGTAGAAATGTAAGTATAACTTAATTAGCTAGCAATCATTTGGTGTACATTTTAGTAATATTCTTATAATTATGATATAAAAACGACATAAGTACAGCTTGGTTTCGGGTATCGTCTCAGGCGGGGCGCGGGAGGGTGAGCTAAAGATAACAGCGGGACGCTTGCGCTGGTGAAAACAAGTGCGAGAATACTCGTAAGATCATATCGAATGTTTGTAATACAATCACGGTATTGAGGCGTCAATACCGGTATTGAAATAGGCCAAAATAAAATCAGTGATCACGGTATTACGGGATCCCGGAATGCCGGTATTGAAAGCCCTGGTACCAAATAGATAACCTGTTTCATGAGAAGCAATGTCATATTCTACACTTTATTCACACACATAATTACAAGCATTATTGAGAAGCTCATAAGTAATAACAGCCGCAAGGGTCGGTCCATCAGGTTAAGCTACGCTTGCCAGGGTTGGTCCGTGGATGGGTGACTATCTTTACATACCGAGATTCCTCCGTGCCTCGGAAAGCACGTTAAGCCGTTGGTCATTTGTGGATCTTTGACAGTCGTTACGGGTCGTCATAAGCCCGCACGTCTGACAACCAGTCTTACCAAGGGGTATCATATTACCCAGTTACTGGATTGTGGAGGTCAGACCGGCAGTCACTCCATCTAAAATACTGGTATTCAGCTGCATCTGGTTAGATTGGAAGCTGACCCCAACATAGTTTGGAAGAAGCTAGGTAGATGATATGATAACTCACAAGCATTATTGTTGCTTCCAAAGAAATATGTATTTTTAGCTTACATATCTACTTATTAAATCAAAATCATAATTAAGTATATAGAAATTCTGCGAGCATTCTTGTTCGTTCATGCGCAATTAATTTATAATTTCGGCGAAGTAAACTGACCCAGCTGAAAATAAACTTGAAGCTGAAGCCAAAATACAAAGAGAACTTGTGGAAATTATTAATTTGTGAATGACTATAGTCGGCTGTTATGTCACCTTGGTTTAATTACGTACACTGAAGTGGGACAATTGGATTTAAACTGATGAATGATATTTCCCGCGGTGTGTAAGAAAAACATGACGCTTCTCAGCTGTTTTCATCAACTCACAAACATTAGCGTTATGTTGGCTTATTCCACAAATCCCCCCTGAAAGAGGAAAAGTGGAATCTATAAAAACAGTCTAGAATTCACCCCTGATAATCCCGCTTAGGGGGGAAAACTAGAATCGATTTGAAAAAAAAAAAAAAATACCCTCCTGAAAGTGATTTTTTTACATTAGGGATCAGTTTTCCCCATTGAGGGGGATTTTCTGGGGATTAGTGAAATAAGCAGGTGTGAATTCTAGACTGGTTTTTATATATTCCACTTTTCCTCCTAAGGGGGATTTTTCAGGGGGGATTTGTGGAATAAGCCCGTTATGTTGTAGGTGGCCTAATGTGTATTATGTTTTTATTCAACGCTGCAGAATAAAGGTTCAAGCTGATCCCTCCCCAGCGACGCCCTAAGCCAAGGTCCGTGCCTGACAGGGGGTGCTTCTACCGTGTAGTCGGTTAGTTTTTAAGTTTTATGCCCTGGCTGGGATGCCTTAATTTATTGAGGTGCCCACAGGCAAGCCCGGTTAAGCAGCTGACAATTTCCTGGTGCAACTCACAAGAAAAAACCAACAAACACACAGCTAAAATTCATAAATAAATTGCAAAGTAATGTCTGGAAAATGTATTGTTATCAAATCTATACTTATAATATTATAAAGCTGAAGAGTTTGTTTGTGTTTGTTAATCTCTGGAACTGCCAGTCGGATTTGAAAAAATAGTTATGCATTTGATAGCCAATTCTTGACAAAGGCTTTAGGCTATTTAACATGACGCTAAGACTTTTAGGAGCCGAGCAAAAAGGAAGAAAGATCACTTAGCGAAAACGAAGTAATAGCGCGGGCAGGCGATGCGATGCGACGGGGTGAGTCGGGGAAAGAAATACAAGAAATTTCACGCGGAAAAGTCGAGGGCAGAAGCTAGTGGACTATAAATTTAAGTTGTCCGTGTATTCAAATCACAACTGTCATTCTTGGACTGTTATATGAAATAGCAAAAACACGAAAAAATTACCTATACCCAAAGTCTCAAATTCAGATAATTTATGTAAAAAAATATCTTCGTAATGGTAGTTCACATAAAATTGCGAAAAAAGAGGTTCCTTTTTCTTTTAAGTACTGATTTTAAGAAATTATAATTAAAAAATAATCATACCGTAATTATTTTTATAAATTTTCGGTTTTAAACAGTTATTAATAAAAGGAGATTATCTGGTATAAAATATTTTATGATACTGGTAACAATGCAGGAGATCCAAACATTTTCAAATTTTGTACAACTTCAACAACACTAATATTACAACTCTCATACATAGATTCATATTGTAAGTAGCATATCTAGCCACATTTTGGATGAAAGCGGCTGTAAACTGTTTCGATTGGAAATCGATTTTGGGAGGCCTACGTCTAGCCCTGGGCTTAAAAGAGCTGATTATAACGATCATATACCGTGTCTCCGACCCACTACACAAAACATTGTTTGGCAACGATATTTTGTTTGCATAGTTCTTATAATTAATTCACTTTAATTTTATCGATGATTATTTATGAAAACATTTAATGATAAAATGTTTTGCACCACTGTCCAGTCATTTTGACAGTGACATTTCTTGACATTACTTTGTTTACATAAATTATCTGAATTAGAGACTTTGGGTATAGTATTATTTGATAAACAAATAATTTCCTTGACTGTACATTAGGCGGTATGTATTATTATTCTAATGAAAAAGAAGTCTCAGAAGTCTTTTATTATACAAAGATTTTCCTAGATTTACTATTCAACTTTTTAATTAAAAGTTTATCTTACTTCAACTTTGGAGACTGATGTCTCCAAATCTCCCACTACTTGAAAATTACTTATCTATCATGTTTAAAAACGAGACTTTGCTTTGTTTTTAGGGTTCCGTAGTAAACAAAGAACCTTTATAGTTTCGCCATGTCCGTCTGTCTGTCTGTCTGTCCACGGTTTAGCTCAGAGACTCTTAGTACTAGAAAGCTAATTTGGTATGGGTATATTATACATATTAATCACGCCGACAAAGTCGTAAAAATAAAATCTTTTAAATTACCTTCTTCTACCTCATGGTGTGGGATATTGTTGGATAGGCTATTCAAAAATATTACGGGTTTGTGAATACCATTTTTCGATTCAGGGATCCGGTTGCGTAATATTAAGCTCTAAGTGCTAATTTTTGTTAGAGTCAAGTGTCCCCCTCCCATGCCAGCTAAATGGTTGTAATTGGATACGTGAAAAAATTCACAGCCGTAGTTATATACAACTAAGTTAAAACCAAAACTATCACATCTAAGTAGGCTTCACAAGTTACCGAGTAATAGTTGACGACCTTACATTTACAGTTCAAAAACATGTTCTCCAATACATTCCGTATAGAAGAACATGTTTTTCAACTACAATGTTAAGTTTGTTCTTGGGGTAAATTTATACCAACTACGGAACCCTTCATTGTGCGTGGTCCGACACGCACTTGGCCGGTTTTTCATGTTGTGGCATAGCAACCATTTTATTGCAGAGTATTTAATGATGAATGAAAAAGAGGGAAACTATAAATAGAAATAAATTGGCCAGTTTGATTGGTCTGTTTTGAAGTCATTATTGTTGATAATTCATGCCGTTACATTTGTGAATTACAACTATAAAATATAGTAATTTGGTATAGAGGGCTAGCGTGGGTAGGTATCTAATTGAATGTAAGTTGGACTTGGAAGACATATTTGAATATAAAATTCAAGAGTTATATAAAATTCTTTAAAATTCAAGAGAGTATCACATACTCGTAGTTTGAGTCGATCGAGACTTTAGAGTAAATTCCATGAGTTTTCGAACTTGTTTGTACCAATGTGTGACCCCTTATTAAGTGTTAGTTTTTGCCTGCGGCTCCGCCCAAGTGACTGTCGGTTATCGCGTAAAGAAGTAGCCTATGTCCTTCTCCATATCCCAGGCTTAAATTTCATGACGATCGGTTCAGCGGATGGCAAGGGACCGACGGTGGCTGGATAAACTCAGGGTTATGATTATTATCTGGGGGATTTAAAGCTACAGGCTCAGTTATGGCACGGGCTGGCGCTTCGCTTACGAGCAAGGGTCGGGGAGGACTATTTAGTCGGGGATTTCGCGATGGGCCTCGGCGGCGAGGTCGGAATGACGGTCGTGTATTGTGTATTATTTTTCGAACTGTACTCGTTTCCCCTACTGCTCTCCTGGAGGAGAGCCATGGGGTCGTCTGGGTCGGTCAGTGTAGAAGGGGTAACTTATGTGAACATATATATACATATGTTGAGAAGCCATTAGGGGCGCTAAATAATTCATCTTGGCAAGCAGACTGTCCCTTAACCGCAGTTAGCAGTAATTAATCACAGATTTCACAAAACACTGGGTCATTTTTATGGCACGAAGTATTTTATGGGAAATATTTTCACGATACACAATAATTTACTGTTGTATTTGTCTAACTAAACCATATAGTTAAAGAAGTTAATAAAAGCTTGTAAAATATTTATTTAAAAAGTAACGTGTTTTTGTTTAAGTTTAGAAATTGTACTCCGTTATTTTAAGTTAATAAAAGCGTGTTAACAAAGAAATTTATTTAAAAATAAACGTGTTTATGTAATCAAAACGTAATGTGTAAAGACGTCTATTACGCTTGGCGTGAACCGCACGCGAGGAGTGAAAACATTTGGACATGTCAAACACAAGTGATTGACACGCGAGTTCGTGGCGCCACGTCATAACATCGATCATTTTGTTTGTTTTTATTTTTTTTATTTCACACATTCCTCCCCGACCCTTGCCTTTAAGCGAAGCGCCAGCACGCGCTTTAGCTGAGCCTGTAGCTTTAAATCCCCAAGATAATAATCATAACCCTGATTTTATCCAGCCACCGACGGTCCCTTGCCATCCTCCCTCCGACGCTGCCCTAAGCCGAGGTTCGTACCCCACAGGGGGTGCCCTTAGCGTGCAGTAGTCTAGTTTAAAAGTATTAATTTTAAGCCCTGGCTGGAGGCAATAAGTTTCGTTAGGAGCTTAAGGCAACTACAGGATAGACTGGTTAAAGAGTCTCAACCCCTCGTGGTTAACTCTGAGATGCCCTAGTAAAAAAAAAAAAAAAACGTTGCACATTATTTGTGCAGAAGTAGGTTCTCGTCAAAAGTTCAGCTGATGAGTATTTAACTCACACCCTTTCGTTCACCAGACGGTGCCTCATTAACTCAGCCTATCGCAGTCAACAGCGATAGGCCTCTCCCAGGCTACCCCACAATTCCCTGTCCTCTGCTTTCGGCGACCAGTCTGTTCCAGCCACCTTTTTAAGGTCGTCGGTACATCCAGCTGGGGGGCGTCCCACACTACGCTTGCCGATACGTGGTCTCCAATCCAGGACTTGTCTACTCCACCGGCCTTCGACAAACATGGCACAGACTGTGCATGAACACTGAAAGATATCCATTTTGCATTTTCACCTCACAACCTCGGAAATATTCTGTTTATCATTTGGAATCGAATGCAAATTAACCGCTAACGCGGAAAGTTTTTTTTTTAAATTCGAACCTTTCTATTCAATATATTTATATACCACCAGCCCACTTAAAATTAAAGAATACTTTTTCATGTCAGTGCGCTAACCTCATTTTTTTTAATAATAGCACTGACCAGCACGACGACTGCATGAAATAATAAAAAAAACTTTTTAAAATTTTCTTCTCTGTATTCAATTCACTTTGCACCGTTTTGTTTTGTTTTTTGATAAAATCGTAAGAAATCATTAAATATGTGCGAGTCCAGCAGCGACGAAGATATTTATTTAACACCTACAGAGATAGTGCAAGCGGAACATAATGGCGAATTGAGTTTTCTTTAGAAAAAATCGCGTAAAAGTAGATAAAAAGCGTTCAAGCGTACAAAAGGTGCGAGAACATTTTTGGAAACTATAATGCACTATTCACACACACACACACACACACGGACACGCACTATGCATTATTTCATTGAACTATCTAAACCAAGGAAATCAAGCACGCTTTGGAGCATTTACTCGATGCTAAAAGCCACGATCAAATTTCTTGCACTTAGCATTTTCCTCGCTATAGTGAGGTGAAAAGTTGTGTGTTTCCCTCGGCAGCAAAGTTATTCTGCGTCTCATACCTTTGAAACCCTTGCTACGCTCAGGATTCTATATTTGAACACTCGCTTCACTCGTGGTTCAATTCTAGAATGCTTCGCTTGTTCAGGTCAATACTAGTACTCGCGCCAAAGAACTACTTTGCAACCTTGCATAACAAATAACTATTCCGACATTACTTTCAAATCTAATGGGGACTTGAAAGTAAAAGTATCAAATTAATATTTGTGCGTAACTTAGTGACAAGTATCTCTACCTAAACATACTAATACAACATCTATTCGTGTTCGTAACTTCAATATCGGATTTTGCTATCCACTATCCGCCCAGTGTTCCTTTGCATCCAATATCGCATCAATAACAAGAATGGAAAAATGAAATCTCGAACAGAATCAAATAAAATTTTATGTAACATCCCATTTTTTATTCGTTTTCAATACTGAGTTGCTTTGGTCTTTGTAGTGCATTTTGAAGTTATAGGAATACAATGAAACATGGTTACAAATGGAATGATATTCTGTACAAAACATGGAAATATACAAGCACTTTTTCCTGGAAAATGGAAAAATTTATAGTTGCTAACTGACACGCAAAACTGATTGTGTCATACCTAGTCTGAAATATGTTAATATGTATGGAATTTAGTTCACAGTTCATTTTAGGTATGCAATTTAAATAATAAATTTTTATGCAAATACATGACATTTGGCCAGCAAGCTGTGATTAATTCAGCGCATTGACTTTATGCAAAAAAAATATTTAGGTAACATTTTTTTATTATTTTAATACATATTTAATACGCAGATATCAAGGCGGCTCGTGCTAAAATCAGATAACATTTCGACGCCACTTTATAGTTTCGGATCAGATTGAGTTAGTTTTGTTTCACTTTATTGGGTCAAACGGAGAAGAGAAAATTTTACCATCACGGACGCCTGGCAGATCATGTGAAACTATTTTGTAGGATGGTACGAGTATGTTAGTGGTATTATTAAAGGAAATAAATTTGGCATAATAAAAAACAAAATATTCAAATTACATTAATTCTTTAACTACAAAATGCATGTTTATTTAATACCAAAACTAATTTCGTAACTCTCCGAGAGAGTCATAGATTTACAATTTTGTCTGACAATTGGAATTTTGATGTAAAACATCGAATGCGGCGGGCATTCGATGTTTTACATGAAAATTACATGTTTCCTCGGCTTATTCCACTAATCCCCCCTGAGAGAATTCCCCTCAGTGGGGAAAACTGAACCCTAATGTAAAAAAAATCACTTTCAGGGCATCTTGGAATAAGTTTTTTTTTTCAATTCTAGTTTTCCCCCCTGAGTGGGATTATCAGGGGTGAATTCTAGACTGATTTACAGATTCCACTTTTCCTCCTAAGGGGGATTTTCAGGGGGGATTTGTGGAATAAGCCGTTTCCGCGAGGTTTACTTTATAGAAACTAAAGTGTGTGGGTACCTGCATAGGTAGGTAGGTAATTATTACCCGAAGTAACAAATGCAATTAAATAAGGTATATAAAATGTATGCACGTTTTCCTACGAAATCTACGTAAAAAACATTTCGTCAAAACAAGTCAAACTGTCACTCGGCAATACACTTATTTCACGTCCTCGCATAAAGTGTTTAAAATGTAAATAAATCATTGTGTATTACTGTTGTAAGTATAATAAACAAGTGGCATGGAGCGTTAAGAGCTTTTTATGTCAAAATATAATGGGTTGAAGCGCCGTTTTATTGGCTGCATAAGCTGTGTCTACGACTAATAAAGTTTAAAAAAAAAATATGCCGTTTGTTTCATGACTATTTTTTGCTCTGTTTGACATATACATATACTAACACTATAGACCATTGTAGTCTAAATAAATAAAGATAAATAAATAAATAAAATATAAAATAAAAGAAGCCATCGTACAACGACTTCTTCATTCTTATCGTTATTTATATAAATGGTTTTGACTATCATTGTTGACAGAATAATGAGGAAACGAAGCAAGTGACTGTACCCCGGCAATTAGTGTGGTTAGTGAGAAATATTACCTATTTAAAAGTAACTTTTCAGAAGTACTTAACTTGCTCTAGTTTGTTTGGCAATAAATCCAAAATACACAATAATGAAACCGCGGATAAACAGACGACTAATTTAACTTTAGGATCAAGACTCGAGGTCGGAACAAATTAAGGTAAAACAAGAGAACAAACAATAATTATATTTACATTAATTATGCAGATTTTACGACCATAAGTAATAATTACGACGTATTCCATATTCATAGTATTATTTTTAAACGGTAGCAGCCAGTTTCATGTTTCATCTTTATTTGGCTCAATTGGCGTCTGTAGAATGTCTGAATTCAGGGTCATGAGGTCGATTCCCGCGTCGAGACCGTCGGCACGATTAAATTATTTCGAGCCATATGTGATTTATGTTTTTTTATCGAACATGTGATACATAAGCACGTAGCGTAAAGTATAAAATTATGATAGTCTTATATTGAATACTAGCTGCTGCCCGCAGCTTCGCTCGCATTGCTTTTTCTAAAATAAAAATATCCTCAGTTACTCATTATAACATCGGCTAACTGCCAGTGAAAGTCCCGTCAAAATCGGTCCAGCCGTTTCGGAGATTAGCTGGAATAAACAGACAGACAGACCGACAGAAAGACAAAAATGAAAAAAAAATAATCTTTATAGTAGTACCGTATTAACTTTCATAAGCATTTAGTAAAAAAAATCTGTTATTTCGAGAGTACAAACAGACATCAATTTAATTTATTTGTATAGATGTATACCTAAGCACAGATTAATACAGATGGGGCACTCTGCAGTTTAGGTATGAAGCTACAAGGACGCGGCGGGCCCATCTCACTGGATAAATTCAGTAGGACTTACGCGCGCCGCCGGCATAAGAGTTACGCGATAGAAAGAGAGGCAACCTGTACCTTGACCTTGTGTAGTAGCAACAGTCGCTTTTTATTTAAATTATTATTTATTTATTTATTTTATTCATTTAGTAGTTTACATACATTTTATACATTTAAGTTGGTGCCAACATAAACTCATTAGAGTTTCACCGGGCACCAAAAACATCACTACTATTTTTTTATCAAACTCCTACTTTTCGGGGTACATCTGTTCCTGTAACTGATCGGCTCGAGCTCCTAGGCATGGAGTTGACATCCGGTCTCAACTTCGGCTCCACCATCGAGTGCAAGGCTCAAACTGCGGCCAAGAAACTGGGCGTCCTAAATAGGGTGAAGCGATACTTTACGCCTGGACAGCTTTTAACCCTTTACAAAGCACAAGTCCGTTCCTGCATGGAGTATTGCAGCCACCTTTGGGATGGCTCAGCAAAGTACCAACTTGCTGCGCTTGACTCGGTGGAACGCAGAGCTAAGAGGCTCATTGGCGACGTAAAACTGGTGGATGCCAAGCTTCACAGCTTGGCTCATCGCCGCAAGGTTGCCTGCTTGTCGGTCTTCTACAGATTGTACTTCGGAGAGTGTGCCCATGAACTCCACGACCTCATTCCACCGGCCCCCTTCTACCATCGGACATCTAGACGCACTGCAAGTTACCACCCCTACCTAGTTGATATTCCACCAACTCGCACTAAGCGTTTTCAAACGTCTTTTATAATGCGCACAGCAAAGGAGTGGAACTCTCTGCCTGCGTCTGTGTTTCCGAACGCATACAACCCTAATCTATTCAAAGTGAGAGTGAACAGGCTTCTTCTGGGTAAGCTCACTTCATCGTAGACTTTGTCTCTGTCATCCAGACCTAGACTAAAGTCAAGAGCAAACTCATAGTAGAATAGAAAAAAAAAAAAAACATAATTACATATTATAAAACAAAGTCCTCGGTCGCGTCTGTCTGTCCGTCTGTTCGCGATAAATTGAAAAATTACTGCACCGATTTTCATGTTGTTTTCACCAATGGATATAATGGTTCTCGAGGAAGGTTTACGTATATAATTTGCCAAGTTTTTGTATACATTGGCTAAAATATAATGATATTTGTTGGAGGTGTCGGATAAAAATAAGCCGTCTGGAACGGATTTGGCTGAAATTGGGTACAGGGATAGATTTATAGCCTGGAAAAAGTAATCATGAAATTTTGATCCCGTTCCCGCAACCCATGGGAATCTATTCCAGATATATATAATAGATTACTTTTGGTCGCCATAACCGACATCCACACGGGCGAAGCCGCGGGCATCAGCTAGTCGACTACATAATTTAAATAACATAAGAAGGTACTTGCTTAACAAAACAGTAACAGAAATTTAACGAGGGTGTAAGCGAAATAATAACAGTTATCTATTACTAACGAGCAAACATCGGTGACCAATGTGACCGTCCGGTCCGTCCTTAAAAAAGAAATGATGGAGGGATGTTTTTGAATTGGTACAGGTTGTTCCCAAAAGTATTTTATTCGATTTTATATTTTATTATTGTGTTATAGTTTTATTATGTAATTTGCTATTTTTTTTGTAAATGATGTTGCGTAGTGTCCCATCTGTATTAATCTGTGGTATAAGATAGATAATTTTTCACCCACGATTGCTTCCGCCTTGATTTGCTTTTGTTATAATTCGACGGCACGGTTGGCGCAGTGGTTAAGCGATTGACTGCTGTGCTGCGTGTCGCGGGTTCGATTCCCGCACGGAACCAATATTTGTATGACCTACAAGTAGTTGTTCCGGGTCTGGCTGTTTGTGTATGTGACTTTAAATGTTTGTAAACGCACTCACAATACAGGAGAAATTCCTAGAGTGGGACAATGTTTGAAAATAATAATAATAATAAATTAGCTAGTAAAAAAAAATTTTTTTTTCGAGCAATCTTAACTCATATTTGGAGTACATACAAATACAGAAACACAATAAAAACTATACCTCATAAAAATAAAAATAAAACAAACTAAAAGACTTAATAATCTAACCGGCCCTGCTGACGGCAACATGCCTATCACAGCAGTGCCGTATGTATGAGCAGTTCATCCGGTCCGCAATCATCGCCAGGACGACATTGGTGCTGCCCCACATTCTACGCACAAGGGATGCGCCCCGCTTACGCATGGTAGCGTGGAAGCAATCGGTACGGGCCTCGCAAACATACCTGAGGCGCTGCAATACTGAGGTAGCCCCAATACTACCCTGAAAGCGTTGTTGAACGGGACGCGGAGGGCTCTGTATGATGCACACGTGTATCTCGCCCACAGACGGCACGTGCAGTACGCCCTAAAGAGCTAGTTGCTTAAAACTTACCGCTGAAACGATTTTCCACACAATCATTTATACCTCATTTGAGCCCCTCATAGAGTCCTTTTCTTACCGGGTGCGGTTGGCACAATCATTTTGTGTTCTTAATGATTTTCTTGTTCCTATGTTCAGTGGTTTAGACAGTGCGTTTTAAGTCAGTCAATCAAGAAACTGATTTATATTATAGACTAGCTCTTACCCGCGGCTCCACCCGCGTGCACGTTTATCGCCTATGCCCTTCTCCATATCCTAGGCTATATCTCTGCCAAATTTCATGACTATCGGTTCAGCGGTTTAGGCATGAAAACGTTACAGACAGACAGACAGATAGAGTTACTTTCACATTTATAATATTACAAGCTTTTGCCCGCGAAACAAGAAACGTAATGTACTTGAAATAATCAAAAAACCTTTAGTTTTTTGCCCACCTTCTCACGTTGATATCTGAGAACTATCACTTCTTGTGTAGAAACTCTATTTTCTTCTGCCCAAGTGTATTTAACTATCAGCGAAAATTAATCGAAATCAATCTCGGCAAAAACATCGAATGGTAATACAGTACAATCTCGGTAACTCGGCACTAATTCAGACACAAGGGGGACATTAGTGGAAAATTCGGTTTATTGGAATATGGGAAAATAATGCCAAATATGATATTACCGAGATTGTACTGTATTACCATTCGATGTTTTGCTGGGTTATTCCCAAAGTACTTCATTCTTTTGTTCTAAAAAGATAAGAATCTCATACATTACTTCCCGAGTTACTTCAAGGAATTATTATTATTATTTAGGGCTCAAAAACGTTGCCTTCGATCAATGACAGGTCTTAAAACTACAGAAAGCTGTCAACCTGTTTTTAAATCTCTAAGGATACTTACATTGCCATCGTTGTATATACTAGAAGTTGCCCTATTCGTCAGAATGAACAAGCACCAGTTTACGTCAGTAGTGGATAAAAGACAACGTTCAGGACCAATTAGGTCACAGTATAAAAATCAACTTTACACAGGTGGTTACCACACGTCTTTACTTAAAAAAAATATTTTATCCATGGGTCCTCTTATATTTAATAAACTACCGTTACATTTAAAAGAATTACCAAAGTTTAAAAAAAAAAGTTAACAAAACTGCTACTGGACAAGTGTTACTACGCAATTAATGATTTTGTTAATGACAAAACTCTCTGTTAATGATGTATAATGTGCTTCTTTGTGATTTAATTTTTCTGACATTTATATCTTTAGTTTCATTGCAATTTTAATTTTATTTGTCTAATTTATGACTTAGTTTATGGACATTTGTAAAATAATTTATTGACATTTGTAATTGAATTTATTGACATTTATAATTGAATTTATTGACATTTGTGTGAATGTTTGTTTATAATTTTTGTCTAGTAAATGTATAATATTGGATAATTTTGCATGCCGTAAGGCAAAATGTATCGGGACTCATCAAAATAACCATCATATCTGTATACCTACATTATTGGCAAATAAATGATTTATGATTTATGATTATGATTATGATATTATTTAAAAACACTTATTATTTTGTTCCCATTCTGCTCCATAGGTATCTGGAATTATTCTCAAAGTACTCCACCGATTATTCGCTATCAATTCTCAAACTGCTCCATCTAAATAATTACCTATAAAATACATAATTAAAGTCAGTCACAAAAATTCTTAAAATAAAGATTAAAGTTTAGCATTTTGTTATAAAGTCAATTAACTAATTTTAGTTAACAGACCTACAGTTCGAAAATCGGCCTGAATTCCGAATAACTTAATTCAATATTTTTAATCGTTTATCCATTTTATGTGCAATTATTGATTCATTTTCTACCTTTTGTTTTTGTTTTCATGCAATTACGTAGGAGTTTAGCATACAAAGCACAAATTTTATGTATCGAATACATTTTGCGTGGAAATCGTAATAGATTCCTGCTTGGTGGAGGGGTACCTTTGTCCGGTATGATTATACAGATGTCCCAGAAATCGACCGACTAACACCATGGCACACCCACACGACACGACCCAAAATAACGAAACATAATTATGTTCCGCAAAATCCACATAATTTTTTAATCGTCACTATTGTTTAAAATTTATAAAAAAAAATATATATATGAGAATAAAAATTGTGAATTATTTTATTATTATATTGAATTTGTACGTTTTTATGGAGAATCAAAGGTAATTACGGATAGAGTAACTATTTAATAAATATTTTGATGGAAAAATGTATTAATAAAAATATTTAATTTACGCATGAGAGTCAAAAGAATGACGCATTACTTTTTTTGTGTTTAAATTGTTGTAACTCGAAAACTATAAGATTTTGCGGAACATGTTTTGTTATTTTGGGAGGGCTTGACTTAAGCTATCATCACTTACAGTACGTTGGTCGATTTCTTGGACACCCTGTATAAGGTGTAACATGTAGGTGTAAAATGTTTCTGGACCTGAAAAGGGGTAATGGTACTCATCATTACGAACAAGTTTTACTGAGGGTGCAACCATGAAATTGCGAAAAAAAGAACTGCCGCTTCCTTAATTTTATGTTCGCAAAGCACAATAAAATAATAATAATAAACATTTATTTCAGACCAGGTCCATATTTTGTTAGTAACAATGTACTTAAAAAGAACTAGTTAGTATAGGCAACAAAATTAAATTACGACATGAAGCCGCACCCACCTTTGCAGCATGGGGGACTCCCACTGATCATTAAAAACACCCAGTGTAGTGTTGGTACTGCCACGAACGCGAGCGAGTCGGGAGGCGCATCTTTTCCTAACGATAGCGCCAAAGCCATCAACCCAAGTCAAGTACAAGTCATCAAGTTATCAATGTAGGGAGCAGTTGATTATTTGTACGCAAGCAAAAGTTATTCATAATGACGAGTACAATTACCCCTTTCAGGGCCTCAAGTCTACTATTACAATAGTGTCAGAATGGTCTCGCCATTGTGAGTATTTGACAGTGTTTGTATGGCAAATCTGTCAAAAACTCACAATGAAGAGACCATTCTGACACTATTGTAATGGCAGACTTGAGGCCCTGGTCCAACACTATTTTAACACTTTGCGGGACACTAAACTCCCCCAGACAATAATAAAATAAAAACTTCTATTGTGTCTCGTTCAGTGTCCCTCAACCGATTAATTACACCTAGTCGAGACTTTAATTACGATTTCAGGTTCCTGAGATCCGGAATCTGAGGTTACATCACCGTTGTCCAAACGAATTCTTAGTTGTATATAAGGAAATAATAATATCATTAATACCACTTAATTAAAGATCAACCGAGCCAATCTTCGTCAATAAATTACAGATTTATTTTTATTTATGCCAGCAACAAAAAGTCTATTTGCTGCCAATCGATTGTATGGATCTTTTATAATTTGATTATATTATTAGCTACATTGCAAAAACATTATTAACACAGTTTTTGTCAAGGAATTCGAGATTGTTTCTTCAACGAAGCGTGTAGGTACTATATCGCTTGTATAATCTTATTTAAAACGACTAAAGGCTCACTGGCGCGATATCGCGGGCGCGACGCGACACTAGTACCACAATTTCTTATTCGCTGCCAGTTGTGCCCGCGATATCGCGCGAGTCTGTACGAGCCTTGAACCGGTTGTTCGATAAGATTATTTCGGTACTTGATTAGGAGTTGCTCGAATTTTCGCGAGAAAACCTCGCTACTCCGATAGTTTCAGTTCCATCAAAGTTATTGTGTTGTTCATGAACTATACTGTTCGTTTTACAAAATAAACGTTTACATCTACAATATTTTAACAAACATATCTCTGTTTATGTGACGTACATAGATATGTTTGTTAAAATATCTGAACAACCATTGATTCAAAATAAACGCAAATCGGTACCGCTTATGGAAACAATTTGGTGTTGCTGATGATGTAAGTAAACAAACACTCAGCTGGCCATTGAGTTTTATATCAGTCTGAAGAGGCTTGTTCACGTGAATCCTAAACCAATAAAAACTTGTATGTATGTATTCATAATCCTGAACGCTTAATCCTTCTCTGTTTATTTCCCAGAATAAGACCACCAACTATCTATACTCCATTTATTATAACATTAGACAAATAACTGTTCTCATCCTTTCGTTATTTCGATGTAAACGCTTAATAAACTCCGTTATTTCACGATAAATACAAAGCACTGTAATCTATTTACCATTTACATTAAAAAAATAACTCTAAAGTGCAGTAATTTCAACAATATTACACAATAACTTTCGTTATTTAACCGTTATTTGTCTAATGCTATAGTAAATGGAATATAGCTAGATTAATTTACTGGGAACGTTTTAAAGATCGCTTAATAAACAATAAAACGCAGTGGAGGCGTAACGACGACGATAATGAATTTTCATGCTGCAGTTTTGTTCTCAATACGCGGGATATCGAGAAAATAACTTCAGCCTTCGGGCGCAATCTGATAATTTTTTTAATCTCCAGCGTCTTTTGTCACATACACTTATCAAAAAAAGTTTGCGATCATCACTAGCATAAATAAGCTGATATCATTTTTTTAATTGAACTTTATCAAGAAAAAATCTTTGTTGTGTGTTTTCTTTATATAGAAATACCTGGTTTGAAATTAAAAAATAAAACATTTTTTTTTTTGTAGTTAATCATAATGTAATTGTAACAGAAATTTGATAGAAAGAAAAAGACTGTTTAACCAAACTCAAACAACAATTTATTAATAAAAGGTTTATATTCAATATAATATAACTCCTCCCCTGGCTCGAACACATGCGGTGATCCTGATGATCGGTGATCCGTGATCCTGCTGAGAATCAAGTTATCCAGCATTTCTTGGGGTAACCTGTCCCATTCTTGAATAGCGGCTTCCCTGAGCTCTGGCACTGTCTGGGGACGTGGCTGACGGTTCCAAACAGCTCGCTTAAGAGTATCCGACGCGTGCTCTATTGGGTTTAAGTCAGGCGAGCCGAATAATAATTATAATCTACTGTACCTAACAAAAAAGATTTAGATTTTTCAAAGTGATCGCAAACTTTTATTGATGTGTGTGTACCTTAGTTACTGAATTTTTCATCCCAAAGAGAGTCTTTCTCTAGTAATATTGACATTTCTTATTATATTAAGATTAAATGGCCACTACATAGAGTAAACATTGTTTTTCCTCCAGTCGCAGTGGCGCTGTCATTCTTCATTTGCTGGGCGCCCTTCCACGTGCAAAGACTGCTGGCCATCTACGGGAAAAGTTTGGAACACCCTTCGGATACTTTCTACCTGGTAAACTTTGAATTTTATATAATTTACAAAGTAAGATTAAACTTTCATGAAGTTGGCAAGAACATTTTGTGTAAGGAGTTTTAAAAATTAGATTTTTATGTGATTCTCTAGTGATTGGATGTCTCTTTTAAGTATTTGAATTTTGAACTTCTTATCTTTAAATAGATCTGATAAGGCTAACAATTTAAAACCCCAAACAGAAACAAAGAGTTTGTCTGGCCCTGAATAAATTGTACGTCCTATTCTTTTAAGATTTGTCGGATGTTGGATTGTTTATGATATTGATATTTATTGTTTTTATGTGCAGGTTTACATCGTGCTCACGTTTTTATCGGGGGTGCTATATTTCCTGTCAACCGCCATCAACCCCTTCCTCTACAACATAATGTCGAATAAGTTCAGAAACGCCTTTAAGGTAAGATTTTGTTACATTTTATGATTGATCTACTTGTACTTTTACTTCACAGGACCTCATTTTTAGGGTTTCGTAGTAAATAAGGCACCCGTCAGTTACGTCATGTCCGTCCATCTGTCTGTCTGTTTCGCCGCGGCCTAGCTCAGAGACTCTTAGTACTAGAAACTTGTAATTTGGTATGAGTATACCTATGGATCACCCCAACAAAATGGTAAAAAAAAATAAAAAAAATATTAGGGTACCTCCCGTACACGTAAAGTAAGGATGATATTTTTTTCTTTCGTCTATCCCATGGTGTGGGGTATCGTTGGATAGGTCGTTTAAAACTATTCCGGGTTTGTGAAAAACATTTTTTGATTCAGGGATCCGTTTGTAATACTAAGCTTTAAAGTGAAATTTTTATTTTATATTCAATTGTCCCCCCCCCCCCTGCCAGCTAAATGGTTGTATTTGGATACGTGAAAAAAAAATCACAGCAGTAGTATATATAACGAAGTTAAAAGGAAAACCACAGCTAAGTAGGCTTTACAAGTTACCAAGTTATAGTCGACCAACTTACATTTGCAGTTGAAAAACATCGAGAAGTTGTTTTTCAACTAAAATGTTAAGTTTGTTCTTGGGATAAATTCATCCCACCTACGGAACCCGTCATTGTGCGTTGTCGGACACGCCGGTTTTCATTTTAAAACCGTCTTTGTCATTTTTAAACTTCAATAATATTTTGTTTAAAAAGTATTCTCAAGGGTTTAGTATTACATTATAATGATCGAACATATCGATCTCTTTGCACTTCGTTTGTAGTCTAAAACAACTTGATCACGTAAAATTCGGAAATCCCCGGAATTTAAAGACCATTTTCCGCTAAGCTAAAAGTTGAAAATTTACAGCATTTTATGGTTTTATCTGCAGTATTCAGACCAGCAGCCGGCTGAGTGAGCACAAACAAAATAAAAAGCAAAAGGCAACATTGTGTTCTATCTACATTTATGGTATGCATTCCACAATGCTAATATCAGCTGATACCTATTTATTTTCAAAGTAATAAGATACGGTACATGATTTCACAGTATTAATATACGCCAACTTAGGCGCGGCGACATATTAAATTCATAGTGCCAAACGAAAACTTACAGACCCGAGTGAATTCGTTTTATTATTGGTCTGTGCTTTCGGTATTTTTTACAATAATTTGGTTTGTTTATCGATATCGGGCTCTTCGGAACACAACTTCTGTCGTATCATTAAATAACTGCTAGTAACATTAAACATTGGCGATAATTGGATGTGATTATTATCGGTCAGTTCTTTTATTTGTTTTTGAACAACAATAACATTTTCACGATCCGCTGAAATCAATTAATGCTTCAGAAATCGGCTGAACAACTATGCTTGCTTATGCTAAGCTCAGCTACAAAAAAACAGTGTTGTTCTCTTTATTTGATCAGTTTCCTTCGACCTGATATAATAAGCTTGTGAAATAGGTGTAACACTTCCGAATTTGGGATGGATAGATCCAATATGCACCGTTACTTCGGCTCTAACACGTTGTTGGCCGAAGCGTTCCGACCAACATATCGAGGCGAGGTTTCTCTTGAAAATTACGTAGGTATAGATTGTGATTGCAGTATACTACATAATGACTTTCCACCCTTTTTTTTGGGTGGGAAATTATCAAATAACTTCTCCCGCTCTGGGCGGAGCGGGAGGGCGTGTCAGACTTTACTGACTAAAACCCACCCGTGTATCTTCAGTTGCCTGTGTGCCAAGGCCACGGTATCTCTTTCGGACAAACCCGCAACCCTGGCAGGCACCGGTCTTAGTGGACTCCGTCAGTGGTGACTTTCCACCCTGCTTACATCTTCAAACGGCTGTATTCTTGGGCACTATTACTAGCCTTTCTTGTTGACTTAATCTAAGTATCCTCAAAAAGGCAGCCAGTGTCAAGGCTCCGCTATCGATAGCCTACAGGTATGAAGATTACGTAACACTCCCGTGCTTAAATTCACCACATTGACCCATTTTCCCCGTTGACCCTACACAACTTGTGCCGAGAGATAAGCAGCTTTGAGAATTTAACTCGCTAAATACATACAACAGACTGTAACTTGGTTAAGACTTAAGAAGGTGGAAACTTTAATGGAACGATTATGGACCAATATTCACAAGTTTGTTCAAAATAATCATCATCTACCTAGCTTTTTCCATACAATGTTGAAGTCAGCTTACAGTCTTAACTGGATGCAGGTGAATACCAGTATTTTTCGTAGAATAACTATCTGACCTCCACAACCCAGTTAAGAGGGTGTACAAAGGTCCACTAGCGCCACTCCTTTAATAGTTATTTATGCAACTGTTGTATAATAAGGGGTATTAAAACACGAATGTGGGTTTATCACACGAGGCGAAGCCGAGTGTGATAATAGTATCACATGAGTGTTTTAATACCTAATTATTACAGTTGCATACAAGACTTTATCTACACCCATGACATGAATCCTCTATAAAAGGTTCTGAAACAGTTTTTGCAATACTAATATCGAACAAAAATGGCGGGATACGACGCTATGTTATAGTATAGTGAAACGCGCGTGCGTGACAATATTCTTTTTTTGAAATTTATGAAGATACCACGAATTGAGTAGTGAGAATGGAAGGGAGGATGATGAACCCTTCCTTACTCATCAAACAAATGAGTAAGGAAGGGATCATCATCCTCGTAAAAGCATAGGAGTTGCATAAATTCAGTACAACATTATAACTCCCGTTTGGATGCTATTATGGTTACTATACACTATACACTGGGTGTTTTAATGTTGGCAATAAGCTAACTGTTTCAGAAACTTTTATAGAGGATTTATAGCATGGGCGTAGATAAAAAAATATTACCTCGTGACTGAGAAGGCATTATAAAAAACGGCTCAATTGGCGACCTTGGTACCTAAGTGTGTCTAAAATTTTCTAATACCTTTTATAAAGTTTCATATTGAGACACGAAGCAACAAAATACGATATTAGAAAAAAGGTAAAAGGTATTAGAAAATTCTCTAATCCACGCGGGCGGAACCGCGGGCAAAAGCTAATATAGACATAATCTAAAATATTCACATATTAAGTTATTAAGAAAATGCTCTAATTTAACTTTTTTTTTCTTCAAATCATTATTAACACTACTCGTTTAGACGTGATCTTCAGTATAAAATCATTAAAAGTCGGTTTCCATCGCCTTAAGCCACGAGCCTCTATTTGTGAGTTGGTTCAAGTGAATCAGTAAAGGTGCGCTTACACGGGCAACTAAAATGGCTGAATCCTGGTCAATTCTTGTCAAATATGACGTCACGACTACATCCAGCAATTTAGGGCGATGGCAACATGTAGTAACCTGTTGCCAGAGATACGGCCACACAATACCAGGCAATATGGAGCAACTTAGAAAACTAGGCAATACAAGTCAATACGCCGACGACACACTTGTACTGCGCTGCACGTAGAAAGAAAGAAAATGGCGGCGGGTGCAGCGGCGGCGCACTCCCCTACTGTCCCCGCCGCCGGCCGGTTCCAAACGAGATAGAAAGAAAATTTACAAAAACATTCAAACCGATTGGATGTTCGGCAACTTATATCATGGCGACATTGAGAAATTTGAAATATATGGAGCAATTAGAAGCAATATTCCCGAAACAATTGCCGCATTTTATTGTTGTTGCTCCAGATTGCTTCATTTAGTTGATCCAGATTGATCCATTAGTGTTGCCGAGCAATAATTTCTCAAAAAATTGCCCATGTAAGAGCACCTTTATAGTTATAACAGCAATTATGTTGCAGTTTTCGGGGCTTTGTACAGTTTGGTTGAGGTGGATAGAAAAACGATTCAAATAAATCCATCCATTTCAGACTAGCAGTTTGGTCCATGTTGTTTCACTCGTAAATCTCTAACCAAGAGTAGTACACACGGCTACAAATCAAGCTATACATTTCTAGTTTAGGCTGATCTCGCATTGTACAGGATTTCTGTACAATGAGAGGTCAGCTTTTACTGAACATTATAGCTTGATTTGTAGCCTTGCGTACATGTTCAATATTTTATAACGGCATTCTTCAAAGAAAGGATTTAAGATATAATAGCAACCTAATCCTGAAATTTTATCGTCATTTTTACAGGTTGTCATGTAACAAAACACGAAAGATATTCTGTTAATACATAGCTATGTATATCTATACATATTATAAATTAAGTCGCATTTTGTGTCCCTGTGTGACGGCGTTGTTCTTGTATATACCACGCAAAGGATTTTGATGCGGTTTTCACTAACATTTAAAGAATTTATTCCAGAAGGTTTATGTGTATAATACAATAACATTAAAATTACATATAAAGAAAACTCCATGTTTTGTCAAGTCGTAAAAGCCGTGTGAAGCTGGGACGAGTCGCTAGTTTATTGAATAAAAGATTCTCTTTCTCTGTGAACTAAAATAAAAGCAAGATATATTATATATGTATACTAGCTTCTGCCCGCGACTTCGTCCGCGTAATATTTCGGCCCACAACCCACCCCGTCGCATCGCATCGCCCGTCCGCGCAATTACTTCGTTTTAGCTTAGCGTTTTTTCCGACTTTTTGTCATTTTGATCGGCTCCTTAGGGGCGTAGCGTGATGTTAATAGCCTATACACTTATTTAAATATTTTGTTGCGAAGTTATTTTAAAATTATGATATCTCCTAAGATGTTGATTGAAATCAAGTGATGTCAAGGACAATTTTGTTTAAATTTAAATACTTGTGATTAATAACATATTTATTTGGATAAAGATTAATATTCTATATCTCTTAGCTGCCACGGCTTATTTAAATTTTTGAACTGTTTCTATTACGGACGCTTCTAACGTGCACGTCTTTCTACATTGTTCTCACATGTATAACTTCAACATGAATGATGTAAACCATATTTTGTAACAATATTTTGTTTTAAAAGAGTGTCCATGGAGTTTCTTGTCCGTTCAGAAGAACGGACAAGAAACTCCATGAACATTCTTTCCATACACCTACCAGCGTAGTCTATAAGCGTAGTAGGAACCTACTACGCTATGGAATGGGCAACTAGCTTCATCTTTCTGACTGACCGACCCCTTGACAATTCCAAAGTGCCTGTAATTGGTTTATTTGAAATAAAAGCTTTGAGTTTGAGTTTTGAGTTTATTATGTTGACAATAATAATGCATTAATTTCGAACAAATTTGATTACCATAAAAAAAAGGTTACAATGAGTCAATCTTAAAAGATAGACATATGCTGTCGCGGATTTTTTTTAGATCTTTTAAAGAGGAACAATTCCATCATACATGATATTTGCGTAACAAATATGTAACCGTTTACGCAGCGCACGCAACGGAATCTCTCAAAAAGGAATAATTATTCCCGTTTTTACAACATTTTCCATTTATGCTCAGCTCCTTTTGGTTGTAGCGTGATGTTATATAGCCTATAACCTTTCTCAATAAATGGACTATCCAACACAAAAATATTTTTTCAATTCCAACCAGTAGTTCCTGAGATTAGTGCGTTCAAACAAACAAACTAACTCTTCAGCTTTATAATATTAGCTTTATAATTTATAGATATATTTTAATATATATATGATCTTGGATTTTTTGGATTTTTTTTCCGCCCCGAATAACAGAATAATTATTAAAAAGGCGAAAAAAAAAAAAAAAAACACTTTCTCATACAATGTTGTACACAACGACTTTTTTGATGATATCACGAGAACGGATTGGGGAACGGGGGAACAAGAAATTTCATGCGGACGAATCGGTTGAAGGAGAGACGTATAATTAAGGTCGGCCGTTTTCCTCGAGGCTAGCAGGAGATAGGGTGAACACCTGTAACTAAGTATTTATTTAATATCAAACGCATTACGTCAGCAAATGCATTTCTTGTCGATATCACTTATTCTCTCATTAGAGCAGAATGCGTTGCAATATACATTTTATGGTTGATTTAAATATTCAGTTTTTTTTTGTTTTTCATGCCAATTTTCATGAAGCAAAATAAAAAAAAATCATCATCATCATCAGCCTATAGCAGTCCACTGCTGGACATAGGCCTCTCCAATTGCACGCCATTTAGCTCTATTTTCGGCAACTCTCATCCAGCTGCTACCAGCCACCCTGCGAAGATCGTCGCTCCACCTAGCCTGAGGGCGCCCCACCTTACATTTGCTGATTCGCGGTCTCCACTTAAGAACACGTCTACCTCAACGGTCATCGGTTCTACGGCTAATATGGCCGGCCTATTGCCATTTCAGCTTGCTTATTCTGTGAGCTATGTCGACAACTTTGGTTCAAGTTTGGTCTTAAAAAAATATATACCGAAAAGGTAAAAATTTGGTTGTGTAGGAAAACTCGAGAATTCTTAGCAAAGTATAATTTTAAATACCTACACTATTATAATGAAATCATTCCAACAAAGGAGACTGTCAGGAAAACAATAAAAAATATTCAAAACTATTGTGATGGCATAACGAAAGAAAGACTCTCTATGATAAGCTGACTGGTTGACGTAACATAGACCAGTTTAACCAACTCTGAGCTCTTCATTTTGCGTCCGATGCGGTGTCGAATCATATTTTAGAAAACATAACTGTGATAAAAATTCTGGTATTAATAATGTGTTATTGGAATCCGATAATAAAATCAAGTATACTAATTATAACATTAAATGAAAGCATGAATTTAAAAATAGTATCTGAATAATCATCCAAAAATAAATAATATATAACAAATAAATTTAAAATAATATTGTATAAATATTATATAAATCTTAAAACAAAAAATATTACTATCAATTATACTAGCAGAATGTTATAAGGATTTAATATGAATTAGTATTGTAATGTGCATGGAAATGTTATGGAATTATGTATACTGTATTTTGGGAAATAAAGGCTTTATTATTATTATTATAACTGTGCAAAAAATTACAGATGATATGAAGGTAGGCTTTGTTTCAAATATTATTTAGCATATCGGTAGTTTGACCAACAATTTCGGTGTAGGATAATTATTTGCACATTATCTAAAAATAACATACAATTATTTCTATTCTTATAACTCTCAGCTCGGTGTTAATGACCGCACTCACGACCCAGACATTAATCATTGTCAAACTGTCACCTTGACTGTCAAAGGTTAACTCATCTACGATTCCGCAGGTATAAAAGGAAACGTCTGAAATAGTGGCACAGGTAAACCAAAACCTCCGATTTTAATTAGAGACAGACACTTTAGAATGTTACTTACGTGTGAGAGAGCATTTTACTTCGTCATGTTGGAGTTCACCTGTGGTTCGCTAACGACTTCACGGCCTGTTTGAAACTGAGTTGATTGTTCTGTTTATTGGACTGAACTATATTGGGTGACAGGAGTAGATAGGTAACTATAAATATATTAATGACAGTAGGAATACCATATCTTAATTTGGCGAATACCATTTTCTGAAAGTTTTTCTTGTAGTCGATGCTACGGCTACGCGGCTTCGAGAATATCTTCACATTTCTTTAAAATACACTCATTGCCAAAGACCTGGGCCTCAAGTCTGCTATAACAATAGTGTCAGAATGGTCTATCATTGATTTCATAATTGTTGATTTTGACAAGTTTGGTAATCTACTAATATAATGGCGTCATTATAACTTTCCAATGGTCAGCCACTGACACTCCATTGAAAGAATTGGTAATCTCGTGTATAATGACAAATGAAACTTCCTACTAAACTTCCAACTTCCTACTACTTCAGATTGCTTATAACACTAATGAATAATATGTAAAAATATATATAAATGAAATCTGGCATGAATAAATGTTCAAAATGCCATTGTAATACAATTCTATTACGAGACCATTGACCGACCAATGATCGACCATTATGAATTTAGCAGATTACGAAATTTTAGCAAAATGACAATGGGATCGTGTTGGAGTGACGAATTTATAAAAATAGCAGACTTGGGCCCCTGTTATAGAGTAAGAATAGTCTTCTTCTTTCGTGACAATTGTGACAAGATTTACCAGTCAATGTAGGCAAGGCTTCGCCAGATGAACTTTTGCTATCATCATCATCATTTCAGCCGAAAGACATCCACTGCTGGATATAGGCCTCCCCAAGCACCGCCACTTCGACCGGTTCTGTGCTTCCCAAATCCAGCCACAACAACTTAGCAACTTTTGCTGTCATCTGTTAAATACACAGCTAAGGTTTCAACCAAAGCACAGTTAAGAGGTATTTTAGGTAAATTAGCACGTGATATTTCTTTTATACAATCTTATTCCATGCATTCTACCGCCTAGGAATTAAGTGAAGTTTAGTTAGCTCTTGGTATGAGCAGAGAACCGTATACTCGTATCTCAGATTTTGGTAATAACAACGAAATTGAATGATATGGAAGTGATTATCACTGTGTAATGTGTGACGGCTTGACAGTTGTATCGTCAATATGTAGCCTAGTAGTTACAGCTAAGTTAGGGTAAGGGCAATAAGTTATTTACATAAATTGATACGATTAGTAAACACCGTATTAGTATACGCACCGTCGTATCAAATGCAAATTACACATCTACACCGCGGTCATCCGTCCCATCATGACCAACGCTTGCGTCGTCTTCGCACACGCCAAGCCACGATATCTCCATAGGATGCAGACCTTCCAGAACCGTTTCCTTAGAAAGGTAACAGGTGCCCCCTTCTATGTTCTTAATTTGGATCTACACATAGATCTCAAAATGCCCACCATCCAGCAATTCATGAAAAGCCTCTCAAATTGTTTCTTCGACTCTGCTATAAAGCACCCCAAGTCCCAGATTGCGGCGGCCGCCCGATACACCCTCCAGCTTTAATAGGATTCGCCGACCGAGGCATACTCTCTCCATTCCCGATTAGGCCCGCTGCGACGTCCTTGTCATCCCCGCTCCGACTCTTGCTCGAGCCAGCCCGCGCCCCTGAGCCTGTAGTTTTAAATTCGTGCCCTAATAATCAAAATCCGATCCAGCCCGTGGCTTACTGTCCTCCCCCAGCGACGCCCTAAGCCGAAGTCCGTACCCCCACAGGGGGTGCCCTTCGTTTATAAGTTTTTTGCCCTGGCTGGAGGCCTTAATTTATTGAGGCACCCACAGGAAAGTCCGGTTAAGCAGACAATACCTTCTAGGTTGATCTGCGAGTCTAACAAAAAGTCGGTATGTAAATACAGTGATGAAGAAATATGCTTACCTACTACGTTTTTATTCAGCATACCTAATTCTTTCTTCTTTGATATCGATATTGATTCAGTAGGCAGGTGTGTCGTAATAGAGATGTCAGGACTCTGAGGATTCAGGAGTGAAAATGATATACGTCCTTTAACCTCAAGAATGTCCCCACTCGTTAAGTAGAGTATTATAGAGTGGCAGGTGGCCCCTTACGCCATACCGGGCATTGCTTATGATTGTATGCTTATACTATGGCTATCTTTTTGTTTTTTAAAGGTATGATCTAACATTGATTACTCGTTGAATTTTAATTGGAGAGGTATAAAACACTATGTGATGAAACGAAAATTTTACAGGAGAGGCAAAAATGCGCGGAGTGAAACTCCGAATGCTATTGTTTTTTTTTTTTTATTATTGTTTTGTAAAACGAATACTTTTGAGTTTAACAGTATTTTTTATTATTATTATTAGATGAATCATATCGTCATTTGAGGTCCTATACCCATTAGACGTACATAAGTGGATTTAATGTCATATACGATTGGATATTCCTTTTCATAGATGTCATAGGACATAATGTCGTATACCAATAAGTAGAACTGGTTCTTGCGATTTTAATGGTGCAAGAAACTAATTTTCGAAAAAAGTGGAGTTACTACTGTATACCTCCGAGGTACAGTTTTGTGTCAAAAACTGTGAGCGATTATAGTATTTACTTGATAAATACTCGAAATGCAAGATTGAACAGAAAATAATTCAATAAAAGATAAGTTAATAAAGTTTGTTTATTTACGTGTGTGTGTTTATCTATGAATGACACATAGGTACTTACCTTCGACAGTAATAAGTTTGCTGACTTTGTCTGAAAGACTTTTTGAATGACACACCATTGTCACCGTCAACAGACCCATAAACAAAAACTAGAAGAGTGAACCCGGGTTACCTCATTTGTTTTTATTAGTTTCAGTTTTCCAATTGTTTTTTTCCTCATTCATGTCACTCAACTGTCGTATTTCAAAGAACTTAAATAAATATTAAAACTTTGGAGAAATTGGGACAATAATATAACAATAAATTCTCCACAATTAACTTCCATATAACCCAACCCTAATACAAAGAAACACGGAATAAAGTTATGCTAGGTATAAACGAAAGTTATTCCTAGGATAACTTTATTCCGTGTTTGTTTGTAAGACCCCAAGTCTCTAATTCAATTCAATTGGACAATTACCTCGAACATTTTACTACGTGAATGTTTCAACAAATATTAAAAAAAATGCGTATTTGTTTTTAGGGTTCCATACCTCAAAAGGTAAAAACGGAACCCTTAGAATCCTGTAAGGGTTCTCTTTTTACCTTGCGAGGTATGGAACGCTAAAAGAAGCACGCGTGTGTCTGTCTGTCTGTCCGTCTGTCACAGTTAATTTGCTCCGAATCTACTGGACCGATTAAGTTGAAATTTGGTGCACATATGAACTTCTGTGTCCCGAACACGGACGTATAATGTAAATAAATGAATTTTGAATAAAAGGTCACTTTAGGGGGGCAAAATAGAAAAAAAGTTTTGCAATTTTTACCGTATGACATATAAAGAAAGAAGAAAAGAAAAGAAAGAAAAATTGTTTATTCTGCACAAACAATCAAATAAAAGTTGTAAGGATTTCAGATACATATTTTTCATAATTTTTAAATAAATGTTTTTAAAGTTATTTAAGAATATAGATGAAAATTGACCATTCCCCTTTTATCTCCGATCTAACAAATTTGAAAAAAAAAAAAAATTGTTCTTTATTTATAAGATTACAGGAAAACCTATAAGAACTTTATGGTCTCAAAATAACATGGTAAATCACTCAATATTGTGCGTACAAACTTACGTTTGCAGTTGGAATGTATGGGAGGACTTGTTGTTTAACTACAATGTTAAGTTTTTTTTAGGGATAAACTCATCCCAACTACGGAACCCTTCATTGTGCGTGGTCCGACACGCACTTGGCCGGTTTTTTGTGAATTACCATTACCATATTGTGATATAAAATGACCCTTAAGACCTAATGAGCCATGAAACAGTATGTTATCATCTAATATAAGTTTAAGTACTTAAGATAATTGGATAGGAATGATTCAGAATTATTCGTAGGCAATCACTATTTTTCCTTATACTATCGAATACCGAATTTAGGGAAGCAGAAGCCAAAATGTAAATAAACAACTTCAATAATTCCTTTGTTGATGCCAATCACACGAAACACAATAGCCAATATAATTGAATAGTGATTACTTGTCTGTTTACATTTTGTCTTGTGCGACCCTCAATGGAGAATAGTTAAGTAGGCACACATTAGGTAATTTTTTTTTTTTCAGGTCGATTTTCACTACCTACTTCAAGTTTTTTTAAATTAATACACGACAACATTTAACATACATTACATTAACATTTAACATTATAATACATGTAGTTTCAGGATACAATTAATTAACATTGTAGGTGATTTTTATTTAAATGAACGTAAATCGTTGGTTAATTGAGTTAATTTGGTGATAGTAAATATCTTCATCATCATCATCATTTCAACCGAAAGACGTCCACTGCTGGACATAGGCCTCCCCCAAGCACCGCCACCTCGACCGGTTTTATGCTTCCCGCATCCAGCGGATTCCTGCGGCTTTCATAAGGTCATCGGTCCACTTTGTGAGAGGCCTTCCGACGCTACGTCTTCCGGTACGCGGTCGCCACTCCAGAATCTTTCGGCCCCAACGGCCATCTGTTCTGCGCGCAATGTGCCCTGCCCATTGCCACTTAAGTCTTGCAATTCTTCGAGCTATGTCGGTTACCTTGTAGTTAAATATCTTGTAGTTAGTTAATTGAGCATTAACATACATATTTTTTACCCCAAGCAGCATACTTTATAATACTCTAAGTAATAAAAAATAAATACAAATCTATTACCAATCAGTAATGTACGGCATAAACTGGCCTTTTGACTCGAATACGTCTTTTTCTGCCATAGTGGGGTCGTCCAAATCGGGAGCTATAGTTTTTTGTTGCAGTTACATATCTATCATCTACATCCAAAATGTAATTACATCACTCAATAGGTAAAGGATCAAAGAATTCGTTACGTTGAGTGAGGACCATGAGGACTGTAACGCATCGCGCGCGGCGGTTGGGGAAGCGCCGCCATTTTGAGATCGTTTCGCTGCGTCACATAATTTCTGTTTAGTATAAATTTTGTCTCGGAGAAGCTACGACGTTTGTTTGAGTTTTTTAATCTTTAGCTCTTGTTTAATTCTATCGATTATATAAATCATTAGTGTGAAATAGTTATAGTGAATATACATAAATGGTGTTAAAGTTAAAAAAAAAATGCAATGTCGGCCTATGCTCGAATACGGTTGGTAAGGGCTTTTCAAGAGCAATCCAGTGATACCTATAAAACACTATATGACAGAGTGAAGCGGTGCAGGTGTGGCGGTATCAACAATGCCACATGCGAACTACGCATCAAAGACCTGACGTCACAAATCCTGCATCGCGCTATCAGAGTTTACCGCGCGATTAGCATATATACAACATCCCGACATCAACCGTTGGGCAGTTGCCCACCAGACACAATACCCGTCTGGTCGGAGGATCCTCCCTTTACTATAGAGTATGAGTGAACTTTACACCCTGTTCCTCATACCTCTAAACAGGGATTGTAAAAGAATGAAGGCGTCCGAATGGATCAACGTCGGCGCCGGTACATCTAGCCGAAAATATTACTCGTTATGTACACGTAGTCACGTTAACACACGGCCGTGTCCACGACACAGTCACACCCCATTTTATTCTATTGAAACTGTATACTTACGCTAGGCCAGCTCTAGGTCGAACTGTTAAAACTGACGCGCGGCCTACTGCACCACAATCATCCTGTAATCTGTATTTTTAGGGTTCCGTAGCCAAATGGCAAAAAACGGAACCCTTATGGATTCGTCATGTCTGTCTGTCTGTCTGTCCGTCGGTATGTCAAAGCCACTTTTTTCCGAAACTATAATAACTATACTGTTGAAACTTGGTAAGTAGATGGATTCTGTGAACCGCATTAAGATTTTCACACAAAAATAGAAAAAAAAAACAATAAATTTTGGGGGTTCCCCATACATAGAACTGAAACTCAATTTTTTTTTTTCATAAACCCGTACTTGTGGGTATTTATGGATAGGTCTTCAAAAATTATATTGAGGTTTCTAATATTATTTTTTTCTAAACTGAACAGTTTGCGCGAGAGACACTTCCTAAGTGCTAAAATGTGTCCCCCCCCTGTAACTTCTAAAATAAGGGAATGATAAAACAAAAAAAAAATATATGATGTACATTACTATGTAAACTTCCACCGAAAATTGGTTTGAACGAGATCTAGTAAGTAGTTTTTTTTTAATACGTCATAAATCGTAAACCGCAATTGCTGCTACGGAATTCTTCATGTGCGAGTCCAACTCGCACTTGGCCGCTTTTTTAATTCAATAAGTCGCTTTGTGTTCGTACGATTTAGTGATTCAATGATCTATGAGATTTTATAATTAAGCGGTAGATTAAAACAAATAGGCCTGCTTTATATTCTAACGGCGGCAGACATTAAAACTTTATCTCTTTAGGAATTTATGCTAAATGAGAAAAAAAAATACCTATAGTCCTTGAGGTTTAATCTAGCAGTGCCATCAGGGGTTAATGACCGAACTCTTTTTTTACTGTAGGTTATGTTAATGAAGTTTTAGAATCTTAGAGCTTTTTTTTTTTTTGACGTGACAACGTCTAATAAATCGATGAACGCCGGCTGCATGCACGAAAAAGCATGACTCATTGTCCCGTTACGCTCATTGTCCCGTTACGCCCATTGTCCCGTTACGCTCATTGTACGCTTGCGCCACATCAATGTTTTGTTATGACGTTATCACGTTAAACTATCGTCCGTAAACCAACTTTACAGACAACCAATTTTTTTTTGCTAGGGCATCTTTGAGTTAACCTAGAGAGGTTGAGACTCTTTAACCGGACTTTCCTGTGGCTGCCTTAAGCTCCTAACGAAACTTAATGCCTCCAGCCAGGGCGTACAAACCTATAAACTAAACGACTGCGCGCTAAAGGCACCCCCTGTGGGGTACGAACCTCGGCTTAGGGCAGAGTCGGAGGGAGGATGGCAAGGGACCGACGGTGGCTGGATAAAATCAGGGTTATTATTATTATCTGGGGCATTTAAAGCTACTGGCTCAGCTATAGCGCGGGCTGGCGCTTCGCTTACGAGCAAAGGACGGGGAGGACTATTTAGTCGGGGATTTCGCACGGGGCCTCGGCGGCGAGGTCGAAATGACGGTCTTGTATTGTGTATTCTCTTTCGAACTGTACTCGTTTCCCTACTGCTCTCCCGGAGGAGAGTCGTGGTGTCATCTGGGTTGGTCAGTGCATGCCTTGGACGGTGGGTCTTACTGATGCGAGAGGGGGTATAATTGGCGGCCTTCACAACTAGAGTGTTGCGATGAGTGGCTGCGGAATTGAAGAAGCGCTTTGAAATGCGCTTCATGAATTGGGCTATCGTAGGGATTTTAAGTTCTAAATGAATGATTGATTGATTTATTGATTTTACGGAGGAAACGGTTTTGGAGGGTGGGGATCTTATGGATGAGATAGGGTTTTGCGTGTGCAAAGACTGGACTCGCATAGGTCATGATCGGGCGGAATCTTAGAGAAAATCTTGGTATAATTATATATGAAAGTCGCTAATTATTAACAGTCTCCTGGACCCTATATAACTGACAATCCTACTTTATTTACTATATAAAGTCCTACACTACTATCTCCTACTAATATTATAAATGTGAAAGTTTGTATGCTGTACTCAATAACGCGAAAACGGCTGAATGGATTTGGATGAAATTTGGCTCACAGATAGTTTATAACTTGGGTTAACACATAGGATACCTGGTATTACGTTCCCGTGGGATAATTTCCGAACTCCATGCGGGCGAAGCTGCTGGCAAAAGCTAGTGCCTAATTGTCTAATTATAACTATGAAAACATGTGTTATCCGGCGGTTTTATTAAATAGATACCCTGGTCTTTAATTTGAAATATTCTTTGTTCGTAGTTTTCTCTCTAAACTAACGTTAGCTGTTTTTCTCAGAATGATTTAGGTGTGAGAGAAAATTTATTACTCTTAATCGTATCGAGCCTGGGTCGTGCCGCGCTCAATAACTTGCGAATAATCTTTAGGCGTCTCGTAATAGTAGTGGCTATACAGCGTGTATCAGAAAGGTGTGGTGAAATTTAAGGGTGCAGTACAGACCAACAAATTGAACAACTTTCTCTATAGGACCAACATCGTAATCTATACAAATAAATAAAACTTAAGTCTGTTTGTAATGTCAATGACAAAATAACAGCTTTTTTCTAAATGCATGTGAAAGTGTGGCGGTATCAACAACGCCACATGCGAGCTACGCATCAAAGACCTGACGTCACAAATCCTGCATCGCGCTATCAGAGTTTACCGCGCGACTAGCATATATACAACATCTCGACATCAATCGTTGGGCAGTTGCCCACCAGACACAATACCCGTCTGGTCGGAGGATCCTCCCTTTCCTATAGAGTATGAGTGAACTTTACACCCTGTTCCTCATACCTCTAAATTGGTGACCCCGAACATGGACATTACCGCAGCCTTCGTGCAACTACTTCAGCGTGACGTCATCCTCAAGATCACTTCCTCAAGCTTTCGAGCGGCGAGTCACACAGCCAGCCAGCACCCACGGCTTCAACGGGTATCCTGACCACCAGCATGCAGCGAACGCGCATACCTGGTCATCACCCTCAGCCTCATCAGCAACCTTGGCACAGCACACTGCACTTTCGGCCGGTCCACAAGCAGAGCCCTTCAACGCTCTCCTGGTCGACGCCAGCAGTCAGCCTCAACCCGGCGCTGTACGACATCCGACCCACTGGATCAACAAAAACGCAGCGCCACCCCGACTCACTGGGGAATCACCGCAGACAGTTCCGACTCACAGTGAACTATGCGGCACCCGGTTCCGACTCACTGGAATCACAACTGGCCCTGGCAAGCATCATATGCACTGACTCAGCCCACTATCGACCTCCGGTCTCCGGAGGGGAGTAATGTGGCGGTATCAACAACGCCACATGCGAGCTACGCATCAAAGACCTGACGTCACAAATCCTGCATCGCGCTATCAGAGTTTACCGCGCGACTAGCATATATACAACATCTCGACATCAATCGTTGGGCAGTTGCCCACCAGACACAATACCCGTCTGGTCGGAGGATCCTCCCTTTACTATAGAGTATGAGTGAACTTTACACCCTGTTCCTCATACCTCTAAAAAAGTTTATATACGGTAACGATAACAATTTTTTTAAATCTTTGTTTGTCTATCTTTCTGTATGTTTGTTCCGGCTAATCGCCAAAACGGCTGAACCCATTTCGACGGGACTTTCATTGGCAGATAGCTGATAATATAAGGAGTAACTAAGACTTACTTTTATTTTAGAAAATGCCACGCGGGTGACGCTGCGGGCAGCAGCTAGTCGAGAATGAATAATCAGCCATCCCTGAATAATGAGTCGAGTAGGTATTGTAAAAGAAGGAAAGAAAAATGCATTTTTTGGCATTACAGCAAAAAATACACCTTAAAACTATAAAAAAATAGAAAACAATGATTATAATGCCAAAAGGGCCTCAGCTCAGCATAACGTGAGATGACACAAAAGGTGTACCATCTGACGTTGATTATTGAAGATTTGTATGGGGCAGTTGATAATTTTTTCTCGATTACGATTTTGGTCCCATGGAGAAAGTTGTTCAGTTTGATAGTCTGTACTAAACCCTTAAATTTGACCTCACATTTCTGATACATACTGTATATAGGTACCTAGTCATGCTGCAATAGTAGTTAGGTCCTGGTATCTACTTGACTAGATACGACAGAAATAACAATAGTCGTAGTATCTAACACGCAAGCGACTCCACTTAGCTTGTAAATAAGTCACAAACACTGCACATAAGAGGTGCGTTTTTCTATTGTTCTACGTTTTCCAATACAATATTAGGTGACAAATAGGTCATTCTAGGGCCTTACTCCCGAAAACGATTCGAGTTTGATTTAGTTTCCGATTCGATCTCGTTTCTGATCCGAACTCGATTTAAAACCTTACTCCCGAACCAATTCGAATCGTAACTCAAGATCGACATAGGTTCGAGTATTATCAGCGTTGTTATGCGTATCCGGCGGATTACGTCATCGTCAAGTGCTCTGTCTTTGATTAGTAACTTTTAGGTAGTTGAATGTTTTCACTTTCCCACGTAAAAAACGATACCCTAGTGCTTTTTTTTTCTTTCTTTCTTTCTAAAATCTCACTCGATCTGAATAAAGTAGCTTCTTTGATATCGTCTATTTTTGACCCAGCAACTCGATATCTATCTGTCAGATGGCGTGTGGAATACGAACTTTACGATCCTAACGAATCTTTCTATCGAAGTTGGTTTCGCTTCGAACCACCGCACGATCGTGCGCTAGTGTCGGATTCAAGAGTATGGATCGGCATTTATTTCGAATCCAATTCGATTGATTCAGAACTCGGTGCTGTCGGGTGAAACTAAGGACTGTCTCAAGAAAACTTTGTGCAACTTAGAATGATTGAGAAAAGGCGTCGCTTCATTGAACAGTTCGAATCGTTTGCGGTTGACTTGTAACTTGTTTCGTACTTCTTAGTAGAAGTTAGAGCGCGATTTACAAGCCTTGAAAAAGAGAGCCGGGTCTGCTCAGAGAGTTTATGTCTTCCCATTTTATATTCTTCTAAATATGAAATAGTGTTTATCTAAATAAATAAAAACTGGCCACTGCGTGTCGCTATTCATCCCAACTACGGATTTTGGGATGAATTTATCCCAAGAACAAACTTGACATTGTAGCTGAAAAACATGTTCTCATACATTTCAACTGCAAATATAAGATGGTCAACTAATACCCATGCCAAATTACAGCTCTCTAGTACTAAGAGTTTCTGAGCTAAGCCGCGGATAGACAGATAGACACACGGTCAAGGCGAAACCATAAGGGTTCATTGTTGACTACGGAACCCTAAAAATTAAATGCTGTTCGCTGGTAAGCGTATCACTTCAGAACGGGTGGAACGATTTGGATTGTTTTTGTAAAAAAATTAGTTAATTGGTAATTGTCCGAATTAAATTTTTATGGAAAAGTTTCCCGGAAAATTGTCAAATTCCGGATAAGTTGAACGCCGAAAGAAAATTTAAAAGTCATATTAAAAGTACACTTTGTAAACTAGCATAATTACAAATTAGAGGATTATATCCTAGATAAGAATGCTTGGAAACATGCTGATCTTGCTCCATAGGACAATTTATTTAGAGTCTAGACAAAATCAAACTGGTTGCTAATTTATTTTATAATTTTTATGATTGTAATTTTATTTTGTGTGAAAAATATATTTCAACTCACACACTGACTTGTGGTATTATATGTTAATTTTTTTGGAAAATCATCTTCTTTTACAATGTTTGTAAATATGTGAGCACCATGTATCTATTGCTTGATTAATTTGTCTTTCATTACTTCACTTTTCATTCTTTTTACCTATTGTGGTATAGTAATTTTATTCCAGGTAAGTACATCGTATTATTCAATGTATACAAAATATTGTTAACATTTTAAAAGAGTAAGTATTGAGTTTCTTTCCAATTCTTCTCCATGCCTTTTATTTCGCCTTTTGGGAGGGGCAACTAGAATCAATTAATTATTTTTGTAATTTTTGACGTTCAAAAGTGCTTTTTATGTGCCTATTTGAAATAAATGATTTGACTTTGCTCTTTTTTCTGTGGTATTTTTGTTTGAATTTGGACAGAACGTCTGTCAGGTTGGCTTGAATCTTAATATAATTAAGCAAGCAAGCTAGTGTAGCGATCTAATATAATTAAGTATTAAGTAAGGTAGTCTAGTGGTAGCAAGTGCTACTGCTGAGCATGAGGTCCTAGGTTCGATTCCTAGGTTGGGCAAAGTGTTATTGGGTTTTTCCATCCGGAATTTCTCAGTGGCAACCCGGAGTCTGGATTTGTGCATGGTTGATGGCAATAAGCTTGCCTCCCATTACATGGGACTTAATCGTAACTGGCGAAATGATAGGTACACTTCTGCCTTACTCTTCGGGAATTACAGGCGTGAAGTTATATGTTATATTTATGCCATTTAGGTACTTATGACATTCGTGGAGGTTGCATATGACAGCCATTCCGGCTAAAACCGCTACAATACCTACCTTATTTCGAAAACGAAGTAGAACTTAGTTCATGTTACTTTAATCGGCTTATTCCACAAATCCCACTTATGAGGAAAAGTGGAATATATAAAAACCAGTCTAGAATTCACCCCTGCTTATTTCACTAATCCCCCAGAGAATCCCCCTCAGTGGGGAAAACTGAACTCTAATGTAAAAAAAATCACTTAATCAATTCAATTCTAGTTTTCCCCCCTTAGAGGGATAATCAGGAGTGAATTCTAGATTGTTTTTATAGATTCCACTTTTCCTTGTTGATTGATTGTTTTTTATAGATTTGTGGAATAAGCCCTTTAATCGTACTTATGCCTCAAAATATCGTTCGACCATCAACAGCGAATCGCGACACATAAAAGTACATGTACGGTGAACGAGAAAAAGAAAATCGAAATATAAAACGTTTTTCAATTTCCGTCTTAGATTTCAAAGCCTAATTGCCACTAGAAAACCTGTTAGTTCAGGAGCTGTTTAACGAGGTTCGAAAAATTTGACAACACTCGTTGATGTATTTAGTTTTAGAGTGTCGTACCCGAAGGGTGCGAAATGGAACCCTATTACTAAGCCTTCGCTGTCCGCCCGTCTATCCGTCTGTCTGCCTCACAGCTGACTATATATCTCGAGAATCTGTTGAACTTTCAGACTGTGTATTTCTATTGTCGCTGTAACAAAAAATAATACCTATAATTAAAGGGGGTCTCCATACCAGAAACTCGTTTTTTTCATCGTTTTATGCTCGACCTTATTACGGTACGGAACCCTTCGTGTGCGAGTCCGACTCGCACTTCGCCGGTTTTATTAGCACCAGGGGCACAATATTGTGAGATTAGTATGATAGGACTATCCTGTTTTATTGTTGGCATTTAAGAAGTATTATTGTACTAACCAATTTATATGCTAATCGGATATAAGGTAAAACAAGTGTTAGTCGCAAAAAAAATCTTGATTTCTTAAGCTATATTGCGTAGTAGGAAAATCGCTAATTGAATGGCTGTTACATATGAAATGAAATAAAATGAAATTTATTTGCAAGAATTGTAGTACATTAAAGATGGTCAGGTTTTTTTAAAGTTTCTAAAACAATTCGCTAAAACTAGCATGAAACATTATTGATTAGGTACATGAATTAAATAAATGAAGCTAATAAAATAAAATTGTTACATAAATCATAGTTATTAAATTTAAATGTCAAGTATTTGTAAAATTATAGCCTAATCAATTACATGACCTAAATCGCTGTAAATCGTACAGTGCGTAATGGAATGAAATGAATGAAAATGAATTCATTTATGTTGTAAATAGGATCACAGGAACATCGGAATCACATTTACAAGTTATAAAAAAAAGCTAGGTGGAATTGACATTTCCTATCTGACTACCCCTGAGAAAAAATGGGGAAACAAACTCAGAGTCAAAGTCTTTTTTAAAGTCGAGACATAATCTTGGTCAGATCATGACATGTGAGGACCATGTAGATCCGTGTCTGAAATGGTCTTTTGAGGTAAGAGCCAAACAAAGAGTGGGCCTGTCCAGTCAGTGGAAGCATTTGTCAGTAATCGTGTAGCTAATACTGTAGAGACAATAAAAATGTATTACATACAGGAAATTACAAAACAGCATTTCTTAGGAAAAATATTATATCAGCCTATAATATACAATAAAATTCCGCACAATTTTAAAGAACATCCTATACGAATATTTAAATCTAAGTTGACTTTTTTATTTATTTTTTTGTATTATTTGTGGTCTAGTGGTAAGACCACTTTTCCAGACCCAGAGGTCCCGGGTACGATTCCCAGCGGGGGCAATATATTCTGCTCGGTTTGTTTGATAGTAGGGCTTGTTCTTAGTCCGCCTGGCCACCATCTTATCTTATCTATCTCTATCTATCTATCTTTAGTCTGTCGCCTTATCAACAATATTATCAGCATTGTTGTGTTTCGGCAGTTCCAGGTAAGATAGTCAGTCAGTTCCTCTGTCGTTGAGGATTCCGGGCGAAGCTCGCTTTCATCTTCGGCCTCATCATCACTTACCATCAAGTGAGATTAAGGCAAAGAGCTACCCAAACGGGATAAAAAAAAAAAAACTCAACTAAACACGCTAATTGGTGAACGACGTGGCAAGTAAGTTACGGGTCAATTCATCTTATGAGTAGCGCTACTCTAACGTCGTGTTTGTACGTGAAGTTAGGCGATTATCACACGGCACCGCGCACCGCCGCGGAGGGCGGTGGCGGTAAAGCGGATTTTGTAGCGGTGCCCCGCGCGGTAAGGCGGTTTACACGCCTGTCCGCGCGGATGGATTTAACACGGTTTTGACCAGTTTGATCACATACATCCATTTTTAAATTGCAACACGTCCTGCACACACGATGATCTGCGCGGTTAAGCGGCGCCCCGTGTGTGAGGCGCCGCCCCACCGCGCGGACGGCAGCGCGGAGGGGCGGTGGCAGTGAGAGCACCGCTCGACCGCGCGGTCGTGCGGTGTACGTGTGTTAGGCATCTACGGATTTATTAGAGGCCAATGCGACACGAGATCCGCTTCACCGCCTACCGCGGCGGCGCGCGGTGCCGTGTGTTAATCGCCTTACGGGCGACTTAAACTGGTGATTAGCCTACTCAACACTTTACTTGAGGTTGTTGAAAGTGGCCCTTAGTGATGTACCATCTTATACCTGTACCTACATTGTTGGCTAATAAATAAATAAATCTGAATCTGAATTTGAAGATAGAGCTGATCTGAAGATACTTTCCATAGAGCAACCAATTCGCGTCATGTAGACTATGACCGTAGATTTCTGCAAAAGTACCTAACCACAATAATCAAAATACTTTCAGTCAACAGATTTCCAGTTCCCAGACCAAGCTTTCACAAGAAACTTCCTACTTACGATTCCCCAAAGATATGGGACCGATCTAGTATCAAAGAGACTCCCAAATGTCGCGACGTTTAGGAGTCTCTTTGATACTAGGTTAACCACTTTGATGATTAGCTCACAAATTGTTGGTCAAAGATCATTATAATAACGCGGTGATTCAGCAAAAACTAAATTGGTCATGTAGTTAACTAATCAGCGCCGTTTGTGTGGCTTCAGTTTTATTTTCTCTATGCATACTATGTAATTATGACCGACATTTTTTGTAAAAAAAAAAAACTAAAATCGGCACAGTCCACAAATACATACAGAACGTGTTTTTTTTTATCGATAGCTCAATTATTCAAATCAAACGATTAGTCTGTTTTGATTGAAAGTTGAAAGTTGTAAACCTGTTCTTTGTACCTGTGTACATTGTTACTTAGTTTGCGCTGACAATACTTTTTATTGAAACACTTTTTTTTCAATAAAACATAGCTCTAGTCCCCAGACAAAGACCTGTGACTATGAAAGTTTATCCCAAACATTACAGACTACAGTTTTTGTTACTGCAAGACACATGATTCCGCTTTGTGTGTTTTGGAACAGAATATGCTGTTAGCTCTGCTGAAACGGTTTCTATCGTAACGACACACTATATAACTCTGCCGTGCTAGCGACATAAGCAGTAAGTGTGTTTTGCATAGTTTTGAGTAATTGGCGTGCAAAGTTTTTTTTTGCAATTTTGTTTTTTCCGGACTTCTTTTTAGGGTTTTTTAGTTATATTAATTGTGATGATTGAAACGTTTAGCCCAAATAAAGCGCTTTTATATTCTTCACTCAATAAAATTGTATATATATTACAATAGTTTTAAATGACGAAAATCCTTTTATATCTAGTGTTAGTTGAAGCACCTGAAATATCGATTGCTTAGAATAATAGCAGTAAGTTATAGGTTAGGTTCAGGTTATAGCTTAGGAATAAAAACAAAGTGTTACATAAAAAACTTCTGTTTATTAATATTTCTTTACTCACATATGTATTATATTAAATAACGAAAAGTTTCACTAGGTCTAAGTTTACTTGGTAAACTAATCTGAGAACAATAAAATGTATTATTATATCGACAGTATACACAGTTACTGCACATAACTTAAGTAAAACTAAAACATACATGATAGAGCTTTACTTGCAAACCCGGTAACTACATTTAGACCCGTATTACAGAACGTCACTCAATACTCAAGCATTACTTAAAACTAGTTTCAACCAATCAATTGGCTTGAATCTAGTTTTAAGTAATGCTTGAGTATTGAGTGACGTTCTGTAATACGGGCCTTACTGTTGTTATGTTAAGGAAGATGTCTCATTTATTGGACTTACTGCCTTTATCCTTAACGAAATTTACCGGTTCCCGATAAGCTATTAAAACAGCTGATAGCACATCTTATAGAGCTCAATGATATACAACCTATCCAAAAAAGTAAATCGGTCAACAATACACTAGTATTACACTAGTATTGTTGGCCTACCATGGTCTTGTAATTTCTATTTTAAGATTTGGTGTTATATTTTGGGGTTATTGTAGTGAACGAGAAAGCATTTTTAAAGCTCAAAAGCGCTGTTTGAGAGCTATATTTGGCCTCAAAGTTACTGACAGTTGTGTGCCTATATTTAAGTCTCAGAAACTGTTAACTTTCCCATGCCTCTATATCCTCGAATTAGCAATATTTGTTAAAACAAACCGTAATTTATTTGCCACATTAACAGAAACCAGAAAACGGAGTACATCATTAAGATCACAATATCAGAATTTACTTCACACAGGCACATTTAAAACGAGTTTATTAAAAAAAAATGTAATTTGTATGGCTCCTGTTGTCTTTAATAAAATTCCCGATCATATGAAAACCTTGCCCTTGATGAAATTTAAAAAATGTTTTACTGAATTACTTCTAGATAAATGTTATTATTCTGTTCAGGATTTCCTAAATGATACATCTTAATAACCTATTTTGATAACTTGTATAATAATTATTGTGTTTGCATGCCAACAAGGCAGAATGTACACGGTTCTTTATTATGTTATTTACGATCCTATTTGTATGTACCTGCATTCAAAGCAAATAAAGTATTTTCTATTTTATTCTATTCTATTCTCATTGCGCTGATTCGGGATCAATATTTAACTCATTTTGTCAAAAATTGCACTTACTGCTAATATCGCTAGCGCGGCAGAACTTTTACTGAATGTTATATGATTTCTTTGTTTTAGCTCAGCTGACGTAGGTGTTTTGTTTTATTACGAGTTCATATTTTTCGTAAATCTAGGTCAGTCGCCGTGTCATGAAAAAAATCTTTCATAACTCTTGAAGCAAAATGTTTTGTGAGCAAAAATAATGTAGTTAAAAAATAAACTTCAATGTACAGTCTTTAAAAAAATTATACACACAATTAATTTAAATCACACAATTTGACAAGTGAGAACAGTGTTTGTTGCCCATTCACACTCAAATAAAATAAGCGGCATTTAACATGATTAATGGTGATTAGTACAAAGAACCCATTTTGTATAAAAAGCCGAGCAACAGGTAATGTTATCTTGTAAGCGGTTAGCTTTTTTAAATTACTTAGGCCTGTGTTCACCAACATTTTAATCAACTGTTTAGATATTTAATCAATTGTTTACTCAATATTTCTTAGGCCTGTGTTCACCAACATTTAAATCAACTGTTTAGATATTTAATCAGTTGTTTACTCAAAATTTCATAGGAAATTTGACATAAACCAACTGTTTAAATACCTAACCGGTGGTTAGAATGTTGGTGAACACAGGCCTTAGGAAATTTGACATAAACCAACTGTTTAAATACCTAACCGGTGGTTTGAATGTTGGTGAACACAGGCCTTAGATTGTAATCTTCGTGATGCGGACGTTAAAAGTGTTAAAAGGGAAAAAAAAAAGTTGAATATCTAGTTTTCGTAGGCAGAAGCAAGAGCCGGTGGATACCACAGTATTTTATGTGATAAATTATGATATACTAGCTTTTGCCCGCGGCTCCGCCCGCGTGAATGTCGGTTATCGCGTAAAAAAGTAGCCTATGTATGTACTTTTCCATATCCCAGGCTATATCTCTGCCAAATTTCACAACGATCGGTTCAGCGGTGTAGGCGTGAAAACGTAACATACAGACAGGCAGACAGAGTTACTTTCACATTTATAGTATTAGTATGGAGTATGGATTATATTTATTTCTGTAAATTGGATTAAAAAAAAAGAAAGAAAACACTTTTATTAATTGTTATTAATTGTGACTTGTGTCTTGTGACACACTAAAAGATAAAAATGTCGGAGGAGGATAATTATTTTGTTTGATATTAAGGAGGGTTTAAAAACCCATCACATAGCCGTAGTTAGTTATCTACGCATTCTGTAGGTACTTAAACTAAGTAGTATTGAGGCAATTTTGGGAAACTACTTTTATTTTTCGTGTGTAAAATCGCTGTTTATGGGAGCGCGCAATGTAACGCATGCAAAATATTGTGTTTTTTGGGTGCATGCAGCGATAGAGGAGTTGTGGGGTTATTAAAAGTTAAATTATGATATTTAAAAATTGTTTTTATGAACAAAAAATTGGGACTGTAACCTTCAATGTTACGGTGTGGATTTTTGAGATGGGGCAGTAAAGGTACATTGACTGTTGTAGCTACAGGAAAACGGTCTTAGAAGACTGTCCTTAATTTTTTGAGAATTTTTGATCCCCATTAATAGATTTTGAAAAAAAATAATAATAATAATAATACAGTCAGCAAGAAAATAGGCTGTTTTCACAAAAACTTTCTTTGATGCCAATCGATTCTGTTTCTTATAAGGATAAAAAAATATATTACTAGACCAATTGAGGTTTGAGTACTAGAAAAGTCAGAAATCGTAAAAACTTTTCACATACATTTCGTAGGAAATGAGACTCCCAACTGTGGTGACGAGCAATTACTCGCTGGTATGCGTATGTACAGCCACGAACACCAATTTGTATACCCTTAGCAAAATTCAAAAGCAATTTTCTCGTGAATAACGATTGCAACTTTGAGATAAGACCTATTATTTAATAGTATAAACTTATCTATATATATAAAAATCAATTGCTGTTCGTTAGTCTTGCTAAAACTCGAGAACGGCTGAGCCGATTTAGCTGATTTTGGTTTTGAAATGTTTGTCGTAGTCCAGGGAAGGTTTAACGGTGAGAAAATATCAACAAAAAAAAATAATAATATTGTGAACGGCTGGACCGATTTCGCTAATAATTGTTTTAGGTAGGTAGGTCGGGTAGGTTAGAGTAGAGTAAGTAGGGTAGGTAGGGTAGGTAGGTAGGTAGGGTAGGTAGGGTAGATAGGGTAGGTAGGGTAGGTAGGGTAGGTAGGGTAGGGTAGATAGGTAGGGTAGGGTAGGTAGGGTAGGTAGGGTAGGTTAGGGTAGGGTAAGGTAGTGTAGTGTAGGGTAGGTAGGGTAGGTAGGGTAGGTAGGGTAGGTAGGGTAGGGTAGGGTAGGGTAGGGTAGGGTAGTGTAGGGTAGGGTAGGTAGGTAGGGTAGGGTAGGGTAGGTAGGTTGGGTACGTAGGGTAGGGTAGAGTAGTGGAGTTTATATTATATTTCCTTTGCGCGTTGACAAACTGCCACAGTCAAATAGCTTTTGACAGAACGAAGTCTGTCGGGTCAGCTATAAAAGGCCATAATAGGCTAAGGCGTGTATAGGTGTTATCTCAAAGTTGCAATCGTTATTCACCATGAAAATTCTCAAGCTCAACTGCTCAATCATTTCTGAATCTTCAAGGGGGGACACTAAGGGACATAAGTATGTTCGGACGAATCTCCTAAATATTATGCCAAAATAAATTATAAGCGTCAAAACCTGAAAATCTGCGGAAATCGCAGGTTATTTTTTTACTGGATTTAATACATTGCGATCAGTTTTATTCACATAACATCTTAAATTAGGGTTTGATCGAAAAAATCATAAGAATAGTTTCAATTTAGATTATTGAGGAGAGCACATTGGCATAATTTGTTTTTCAAAAATCTTGAAATTATATTTTTATAGTCCAATGTCTGTCGGTTTGTATGGACTCGATCCATTGTGCGGCGGTGGGACAGATGTCAATGCCAATAACAGAGTAAAGTTAACTGTGCGAGTTGTTAACGTCAAACGACAAGGCAGCTAGTTTTACTAAATTCTGATGAAAAGCAAATTTGTATGAATCTAAAGCAATTTTCTTCTTGAGTCTAGATTGTAATTAAGTACTTAGATAATTTGAAGTAATTATTTGTCGGAATGTGACAGTTGTTGTTTAATTTTCTGTTTGAGGACATTTTATTATAAGGAGCCTATGAAAATGTCTGTAAAATATCTAAAATTGGGCAAAAAATTGACAGGAAAGTACCTGGTGGGGTGAATTCGGGCAAATCATACGATGAAGAATTTTTTAGTTTATGTATGTAGAATTCTAGATACAGTTTTGTATTTCTTTATGAACGAGTAAACTTTTTATGTATAACCAAACCCGTCGATGCTAAAGCATCACTGCAAGAGCTGCGACAATAAATTCGAGAACGCCCAATCAGTGTTCGCTTGCACGGTCCGTAGAATTTCAGCGCTGCGCCGGAAAATTAAACATAGGGAACATGTCACAGCCCCGATCTGAAGCTTAACCATTTAACAAAAGTCATTGAACAACGAAACCGTGATAAGTTTAATCTTAAGTAAAAACGTTCATGGCCGCTAGGATGGTGCTCCCATTATGACTGCTCAGGTCTTGACATACTAAGCACAGGTGGTTGGGTGTTGCCAAATAAAATCCAATTCATATCACAACCAAACAAGTTCTAACGATAGCCCGAGACTACAACAGTAACTATGACTTGAAAAAATTTAGTGTTGCAAAAAGCGTATGATTTCAATTACCTATAGTTAAAATAGCCTTAAGGGGTTCTTTAGTACCAGATCGACCAGTTAAGCGACTTTTTTCTAGCACAGGCTGAGCCTATTAAGCTAAACCACGTTTTGTAATATAGTGGAATGAATGCAGTGTTAAAATGGAAGTATCTAAATTTGGAACTTCTTTTATTGAAGTGAAAATTTCTTTAGCCGCGTTGAACGATTTTTGACAGGGGAAAACTTATGGGTTCACGATCGTCACCGAACGCTTTCCATGAGCTATGTGTCTACTGTGTATATATTTGTGTACTTTTTGGTGAACAAACATCATGGAACTCGCGTCATCGTCACCGAACGCTTTCCATGAGCGATATATTGTATACTGTGTAAGTATGTATGTGTACTTTTTGGGTGAACAACAATACAAATTCTCAGACTATTTTGATGAATGTATGAAAAGCTTTTTGGAGTGCAAATTTCTTTAGCCGCGTTGAGCGATTTTAGCTAGGGGAAAAATTTATGGATTCGCGTCGCCGAAATGCGCGACATGCTCGTGACGTGTAGCGCCAGACTGTCAGTTATTTCAAAGTTTTGAGTTTTCACTTCTGTCGGCAGTCCTTATGACTGCCTATTATTAATTTTTTTATTATTGATTGGACCTGCTCTTGACCTCGATCTCGCCTGATGGAAAGCAATAGATGAGGTCTATGATGGAACGAGCGTTCCCAGAAGATGCCTGTTTACTTTTGCTTTGAAGGCAGACAAGTTATATGTGGAAGGGAACATATGTAGATGCTGTCAGAGAATTCCACACTTTGGCTGTGCGCATAATAAATGTGGAGGAGAAGCACTGAGTACGACTGGATGGGATATCAACCAAGTGCGGATGGTGCCCTGCAGTACGATCATGTCGTGGAGCTCCTGCGCACACTCTCCGAAGTACAGTCTGTAGAAGACCGACAGGCAAGCATCATTACGCCGACGAGCCAGGCTGTGAAGCTTAGCCACCAATGTTTTGTCGCCTATAAGCCTTTTCGCTCTGCGTTCCACCGTGTAAAGTGCAGCAAGTTGTTATTTTGCTGAGCCATCCCTTAAGTGGTTGCAATACTCCGGAATAAAAATAAATAATCTTATATATAAAATTCTCGTGTCACAATGTTAATTACCATACTCCTCCGAAACGGCTTGACCGATTTTTATGATATTTTATATGCATATTCAGTAGGTCTGAGAATCGGCTACTATCTATTTTTTTTTAAGTTTTAGGTAGGTAGGTAGGGTAGGTAGGGTAGTGTAGGGTAGGGTAGGGTAGGGTAGGTAAGTAGGGTAGGGTAGGTAGGTAGGTAGGTAGGTAGGTAGGTAGGTAGGTAGGGTAGGGTAGGGTAGGGTAGGTAGGTAGGTAGGTAGGGTAGGCAGGGTAGGGTAGGGTAGGGTAGGTAGGTAGGTAGGTAGGGTAGGTAGGGTAGTGGAGTTTATACTATAGCTTTTGACAGAACCAAGTCTGTCGGGTCAGCTAGTATAATACGATAGTAATAATACGGATCTGTGCTTTGTACAAATTTAAAAGCTATCTAGATGTGAAGTATCGTCTCACCTTATTTAGTTGATGATTGACACGAAGTTGTAATCAGACCTCAACTCCATGCCCAAAAGCTCTAGGGAGTCGGTAACTGGTGCACCTCGGAAAGTAGGAGATATTTGAAACTGGCTCCTTTTAGCAGTGGAAAGACACGCCTGTGTTTTCAGAGCATTGAATTTGACCAGATTGTCGTCGCCCCATTGGGAAACGATATTTAAGGTCAAATTCATTCGCTTCGAACTATAATATAGAAGAAAAATACTCGTACAAGGACAGTCCTTACGATATAGAGCAGATGGGAGGAAAGTTTATAAAAAAATATTTATTTAATGCAAGAATGTTATGGCCCTTGATCGTTTGAGACGAAAAAAAACCACTCACGCTGTATTTATTTATAGTACGGACAGTTATAGAAGAAAAATAAATAACACAGTCCTAATATATGTGACGTAAGAACTGTTTTGTCACGAGTCGTGATTTTCATCAGCCGTGGAATTTTGACAAAGCTATCAAAGCGTCTAAATTGAGTTACAAATTGTGTCTCAGCATCGTTTTGACACCTGTCTACATAAATCTCTGAGTGTTTCTCTATTTCTATTCTACTATGAAGTTGTTTAGCTCTTGGTGCGGGTAAATGTAATTTTATCTTTTGCGGCTAAACAATAAATTGTCAATTATTTAATTGTACTACACGATGACGTAGATACTATTTTAAGGGTTCGGTAGTCAACAAGGAACCCTTATAGTTTTCCCATGTCTGTCCGTCTGTCCGTCTTAGCTCTTAGTACTAGAACGCTGTAATTTATCATGGGTGTACATATTAATCACGTAGCTCAGGGAATGTGGTTTGGTTTGGTAGGTGGTTTTTTAGGGTACCTATAGTATGTGATGTCTTTGGAAAGGTCGTTCAAAAAATTGCGGGTGAGTGACAGCCATTTTTCGATTCAGGGATTAGTTTGCGAAATATTAAGCTTTAAAGTGCTAATTTTTGTTTGAATCAAGTGTCAACCCTACCAGTGTCAGCCAAATGGTTGTTTTTGAATATTTCAAAAATTCACGGCAGTATTAGGTATATAAAGAACTTAAAAGGAAAACTATCACAGCTAAGAAAGCTTAAGAAGTAAACGATTAATAGTCGACCAACTTACATTTGCAATTGGAATGTATGGGAGAACCAATGTTAAGTTTGTTCTTGGAATAAATTCATCCGAAATACGGAACCCTTTATTATACGTGGTCCAACACGCACTTGGCCGGCTTTTATGAACTTATCTAACACAGTTGTATGGCATACAATTTGAGATTTATTGTGTATTGTATAAAGTGGTGATATAAAGTCGGTGAAGCGTATCTTCTAATCTCTAATGGTGGATCCACACAGCCCAGCGGCACTGCCGGCGGCTTGAGTACCGCCAGAGAAGCCGCCAGCTGGCAAGCGCGGCTATGAATCGATATTCGCAGGTGGCGTAGTAGTGCTCTGGACTTTTGGTGAAGTTGGAGGTATACGCATAAAATATACTGGAGGCAAAAATGGACGATAACATATCAATTGCTGCTGCAATTTTGGTGTATATTCTCTAGCGTAAAAAGAAAATAAAATATATAGGAAGAAAAGATTTTGGATGAGACCAAGTCTACGAAATAGGCGTGATGTTCCCAGAATGCTTGAAGAATTCAGAATGGATGTCGTAAATCGAAGAACTCTTCGTTCAAAATTTGAAATGCTTCTGAGGGTTTCAAAGTCAAAGTCAAAGCATTTATTTCAAATAGGCACATAAATGGCACTTTTGAACGTCAAAATTTACACGGAAATAAAATTGATTCTAGCTGCCCCTTCCAAAAGGTAGTTTCGCATGGAGAAGAATGGGCAAGAAACTCCACCGTTACTCTTTTAAACTGTTTTACAATAGTTTGTATACACTGTTTGTTTCTACTGAAGATTTTGAAACACTATTAACTTTAACTGGACTTATGATATCAAAAACGAATACTAATTGGAGAAGTGCTATACCAGCTCAAGTTCGGTTAGCAATAATTTTGAGATACCTTGCTACAGGAGAGTCATTTTTTTAGGTACTCTGTTCACAGTTTCTCCGCAAATTGTTGGATCAATTTCAATTTCAATTGCCGACGAGTCAATACTGAATAAAGACGCAATATTTTTCAACGCATCATTTATCTTAATACGATTTCAAAATCCTTGTTTTTCGGGTTCCACAGTAATACAAATTCGTGAAATTGTTCTATCAATAATAAGACTGCAGTGTCATCCCAATGAAAATCAGTAATTTTGAACTAAATAACCAAACGACACTAGCACTCGCACTGAAAGCCGTGAAAGAACTCGCCCCGCTACCGGCGGCTCCGGCGGCAGAATCCCGCCGGCTTTTTTAGGATTGCCATACACAAACCTGTTTATGCCGCCGGGCTATGTAGATTCACCATAATAAGGTTTTTATTAATATACTAGCTGACCCGACAGACTTCGTTCTGTCAAAAGCTATTTGACTGTGGCAGTTTATCTAGGCGCAAAGGAAATATAGTATAAACTCCACTCCACTACTCTACCCTACCTACCCTACCTACCCTACCTACCCTACCTACCCTACCTACCCTACATACCCTACATACCCTACCTACCCTACCTGCCCTACCTGCCCTACCTGCCCTACCTGCCCTACCTACCCTACCTACCCTACCTACCCTACCTAACCTACCTACCTACCCTACCCTATCTTGCCTACCCTACCCTACCTACCTACCTAAAACCTTCAAAAACTTATTCTCAGACCTTCCAAATGTTTTATATTAGATGTACGCATTTAGTCTATTTTTGTTTACTGGTTGATGGGTTGATTTGTCGAATGTTAGCCTTGTTTTAATTGCTACTTTTTTTTGCTATTATTAGGTACTTACTGCGTAGTTATGTAACGGTGTGTTTATGATTTATTTCTATAGTGATACATATCTGCACGTGTAACAGTAATAAAGAGAAGGTAACATACATTTAATGTGGTCATAAACTGTCATAAATGTTTCCAAATATCGGGTGTTTTATTATCACCATTAAACAGCTGAGCGGATTTGGATTAAAATTTGTTAACGCTTAGCATTATTAAAACTGGTTCCGAGATTATAATACCTATGAAGACTCATACAGACTAGTGCGATATCGCGGGCGCGACGCGACACTAGTAGCAGAATTTCTTTGTCGGTGCCTGTCGCGCACGCGATGTCGCGCGAGTCTGTACGGGCCTTAATGTATTACAAGCTTAGCAGTAGCTTCCTTTGTTTATGAGGATACTAGCTTCTGCCTGCGACTTCGTCCGCGGCGTGATATTGCATGTGCTACCGTTCCCTAATCCCTTCTCGAGATATCAACAAATTAAAAAAAAAAAAAACATAATTTTTTTTTTTCGTGAATTTTCACATTCTTTAATAGTTATTCTGCAATTCGGGGCGGAAACAAATCCAAAAAAAAAAATCCTCTCCATTCTTCCATTTCCTCCTGTGGGTGTCGTAAAAGGGGACTTAGGGACTTAGGTAATAGAGAATGGGCAGCAGCGTTCTCTATGCATTTTTAACACCATACTACTCAAACTCAAACTCAAATCATCTATTTCAATTAAACCATTTACAGGCACTTTTGAATTGTCAAGGAGTCGGTCAGTAAGAAACATGAAGTTACATTCCCATTCCAAAGCGTAGGTATCTATCGAGAAGAACGGGCAAGAAACTCCATGGACACTCTTTTAAATGAAATTGTTACAAAAGTATTCCTTACATCTATAATGTTGCATTTATAACTAAAAGTGAGAACGATGTAAAAATAAAAATCATAAAAACTTACACGTTAAAAGCGTCAAGCGTAGGTACAACAAATAGAAACAAAATAAAATAGCCCGTGGCAGCTAAGAGATGACCAGTCCCAACTGACGGCGCCTGTTCACGAACATGACGCATGGATTAGCACCATTCAGCTCAACCATTTTGAAGGGAGCTAAATGATCCAACACACACGCCACCATCAGCGAGACCTTTAAGTGAGCATGACATACTCTCAACCGCCAGGGCACATTTAAGTCAATGAAAGACATATTACCCGGTCAATGGTAGCTCTATAGTACATAGGACTCACACCTGTGCTATGCATTTATATAATTGCGATCGCCAACCCGCCTGCCAAGCGTGGCGATTATGACAAATTCCCCCCCTTTTGGGAGAGGCCTTTGTCCAGCAGTGGACGTCTTTCGGCTGAAATGATGATGATGAAATTAAAATCAATGTTTGTATGTTTGTCCTATAAGCGTTCCTAAACTATTGATTAGATTGTAATGAAACTTTGGTCTCATTCTGAGGACACCCGAGAGGGATTCTGGACGAAAAAAAAAAGTACGGTCAAACACTTTTTTTTACTTTACGTGGCGTTGCAGCTAGTATAGGTATAATATTTTCAGTTAATGCCATGAAAACAAGTTTGGCACGATAATCATGACCTAAAAACTATTTGCCTTGAATTTGCAAATACATATTAATATAGGTCTAGTTATTCATAAACAGATCAGATAGTAAATGAAGTCAGTTGCGTCATTGCTTCCCTAAGAATAAACTTTAATGAAATGACACTATTACGAAGGAAAAGTGACATTAAACATTCCTTCCCAGCTTGGTATTCTTATCTTGATCTAATTTAATTCTTTAGATTCCGTGGAGTAGAAATGTGGGGGTGTTTTAGACTCCTGGAGGCGACGTGCCGGTCAGGGGTCGGAAATACCCACAATATTTTATGTAAATGTTCTTAAGCTATCATTTATTTTCGACACAGACATACAACAAGAAGGACTGAACATTCGTCAGTTATAATAAAAACTAGCTTCTGCCCGCGACTTTGTCCGCGTAAAATTTCGGGCCACATCCCACCCCGTCGCATCGCATGCGCAATTACTTCGTTACGCTTAGCGTTTTTTCCGATTTTTTGTGTTTTTGTTCGGCTCCTTAGGCGCTTAGCGTGATGTTACATAGCCTATATATACATATTTTGTTGCGGAGTTATTTTAAAATTATGATATCTCCTAAGATGTTGATTGAAATCAAGTTATGTCAAGGACAATTTTGTCGACATTAAAATACTTGTGATTAATAACATACGTGTATTATTTGGATAAGGATTAATATTATGTTGATAAAACTCCTTCGCAAATAATGCATTAATTTCGATCTAATTTGATTACCACATTGATACACTAATGGATTACCATAAAAAAGGTTATAGTGAGTCAATCTTAAAAGATAGACATATGCTGTCGCGGACTTTTTTTAGAACTTTTAAAGAGGAACAATTCTATCATATTATCTATATCTATACTAATATATAAAGCTGAAGAGTTTGTTTGTTTGTTTGTTTGTGTTGAACGCGCTCATCTCAGGAACTACTGGTTGGAATTGAAAAAATCTTTTTGTGTTGGATATTCCATTTATTGTGGAATATTATAGGCTATATAACATCACGCTACGACCAATAGGAGCGGAGCATAAATGAAAATTGTTACAAAAACGGGAAAAATTATTCCTTTTTGAGAGCTTCCGTTGCGTGCGCTGCGTAAACGGTTTAAGTTACGCAAATATCATGTATGATGGAATTGTTCCTCTTTAAAAGTCCGTGACAGCATATGTCTATATTTTAAGATTGACTCACTATAACCTTTTTTATGGTAATCAATTTTTTTCGAACATAATGCATTATTTGCGAAGGAGTTTTATCAACCTAATATTAATCCTTATCCAAATAAATATGTTATTAATCACAAGTATTTAAATGTAAACAAAATTGTCCTTGACATCACTTGATTTCAATCAACATCTTAGGAAATATCATAATTTTAAAATAACTCCGCAACAAAATAAGGAGAAAATTCATTACTTAAACCACTCTCTCTCTCTTAGCTGACGCAGACGAAGTTGCGCGGGTCAGCTATATATTATAAAACTGAAGAGTTTGTTTGTTTGGTTGAACCTGCTAATCTCAGGATCTAGATACTGGTTCGAATAGAAAAATTATTTTAGTATTGGATAGCCCATTTATCGAGGAAGGCTATATAATATCATGCTATGATCCTTAGGAGCCAAGCGAAAAGAACAAAAATCAGAAAGAACCCTAAGCGATAACGAAGTTATAGCGCGGGCGAGCGACGGGATGCGACGCGATGGGTGGGCCGAAATTTCACGCGGGCGAAGTCGCGGGCAGAAGCTAGTACATGACATTTGCGTAACTAAAACCGTTTACGCAACGCACGCAACGGAAGCTCTCATTTTTTCCCGTTTTTGCAACATTTTTCGTTTATGCTCGGCTCCTATTGGTCGTAGCGTGATGCCTTTCTCGATAAATGGACTTACCAACACAAACAAATTTTTTCAATTCCAACCAGTAGTTCCTGAGATTAGCGCGTTCAAACAAACTCTTCAGCTTTATAATATTAAATATATAATAATAATAATAATATATAATATATATATATATATATATAAATAATAAAAATAATAATTTATTTTCATAAGCCTAATACGTAAGGAGAGAAAAATGGTTAACAATAAATTACTTAAGTAACTTAGATCCTTATAGTAATTAGACTAAGTCATGCTCGATTTTGCAAAACTCCTGACACCCAAACTAGGACGTGTCCTGTATTGAGATACAGGACACGTCCTAGTAGTCAGGTGTCAGCGTTCCTTCCTGCCAGGCACATTGTGAACACTAACTTATTGTTTAACTGTTTGAGAAATTAAAAATTAAAATAATTTAATTTAAAGAATTTAAAAAAAATATGCAAATAATGGAGAATTAATAACTATTATTATATTACACATTTTATCTCTGCTTTAATATGTGTGTGTGTAGAAGTGAATGTAGTGTAAGGTGAGTGTAGTGTAAGGGTGAGTGTAGTGTGAGAGTGTGTATGTGTGTGAGTTGATTGGTAGTAGATGTGTGCTTTTAGGTGCGTGCGATATAATATAGATTAGCCAGTGACGCTAGCCATCAAATCCTCAGTTTTCTGATAGTTTAGAGAAGTAAGCAAATCCATCACCTTCATTTTACAGTTATATAAAATAAGTTAGCTCTGATATATTCACTCCTGCGTGTTAAAACGGGATGGCAAGAGCATTGAAAGTTCTCCGGGATTTATTTTGATTTCCAATAAGGATTAGTAGGTCACTAGTTCAGGAAGATAAACACAGATACATAAAGTTGTTCTAAACGTATATGAACAGAAATAAACTCGTTTTTGCTATCCTGTAAACATGTTTGATTGCCATGTCGGTCTTCCGTAAAATATTTATTTGTTCTGTTGGTATTTCATTAATTAAATAATTGATTTACCACACTATATTGGTTTCACTTCTGCGTAAAACAGTTTCGCATCGACTTTAGAATCGTCTATTTACATACAAATCATGTCGATACAAATTACCTAGAATTATTCGTTACTGCTAACGTGCGCTCATTAAATTTTCACCGAAATTTAATTGATTATGTATTTGGACTTCGTCAAAATACCGGTAGGTGAGTGTCAAAGTCAAAGTCAAAGCATTTATTTCAAATAGGCACATAAATGGCACTTTGAACGTAAAAAATTACTTGGAAATAAAATTGATTCTAGTTGCCCCTTCCAAAAGGTAGTTTTGCATGGAGAAGAATGGGCAAGAAACTCCACCGTACTCTTTTAAACTGCTTTACAATAGTTTGTATAAATCAATTATCTCATAACATGTGAAGACGATGTACCCAGAATAAAATTACTATGCCACAACAGGTAAAAACAATTAAAAATATAGCAATGACGGATGAATTATGTGTTATATACATGGTTCTCACATCTTTACAAATATTGTTAGAGTAGAAGTCAGTGTGCGAGTCACAGAGTGTAATATTAATGTCGATGAGTGGCTAGCCAAACTATGCAGCGTTAATACTTAAAATACACATGATAAATCATCGTGATGTTCCAAAATTAATTCACACATTTATTTTGTAAACTCTTTCTATACCTTGTAATTCAATGTATGTACAGAATTTGGGTTGCTTGCACGAACTACTAATCAACATTAAAAATACATAATGGAATTTTGAATATCAATGAACTTGAATATTAAGGCGAGGCGCTTCGAGCGTGCATTTTGTTCTAGAGGTGGCAGCTGGGCGCGTGTAAATTGTGCCGTGAATTTCGTTAATTTTGGGTTGAAAATTATATGTTTTACGATATTAACAATTTTAAACCCGACGGACATTACATCATCAATTCATCATAGACGTTTATTTTGATGTGATTTTCAATACATAATGTGGTATAATATTGAAATAAAATGATTTTAATGTACAAAATAAGGGTATTTTTGATTTTTTTTCAATCGAGCGAACTTTATACAATTATGTAACGAGTACCCGACGTACCTACAGGTCTCAAAAGCAACATATAATGTTTTCACGTTTTATTTAGAAACGGTAATGATTAAACATTACCGTTTCTAAATAAAATGACATTAAAATTACATTTCCTAGAGGTTAACTTGAAGAACCTCGCCTTAAGTTTGGAATATTATATTATGTTTACCTCGAAATGCACTGAACTGCGTCATAGCGATCGCGTTGTCACATTAAAATATATTGATGCAATAAGAAATTCAAAACAATTTAAATATTTAACCAGTAGATAACGTGTTTAGGTGTCGGTGTATTTCCGCTGTCCCCACCGCCCGTGTCCCCATTAATGGTAATTCACACAAAATGGCGAAACTAAAGGTTCCATTTTCTTGTAAGTACTGATTCTAGAAATAATAATTAAAAAAATCAGTACTTAAAAGAAAATGGAACTTTTTTTTCGCCATTTTATGTGAAATATAATATGCATACTATTAATCCCACACGGGTGGTGGGGTCGGCGGGAATACACCTAAATATCTTATAAGATTAAAGACTACGTTGAAGACAAGGAAGTTTGGCAATAATTTCTTCTGCACGTGTGGCTTCCTTGGTAATTCATTAATGGCATAATTATGTGTCTATTATGAAGTGTCAACAATACATTGTAATATGGATATGGGTTAGTACCTGAAATAAAAGATGATGATAATAATAATAATTAAAAGCTCCCAAATACTGATGTTTTATTTTTTGAATTTTCCTTGTCATAATAAAATAATCATCTCCAGTATCAGTAGGTACTTACAATTATTGTAGTTCCAACTCTTTATTAGTTGCTTTTGTGGACATGATATTTAGTCAGTACCTACTGATTCGGACTTGTTACTGTATTTTTGGCAACCATCCATGTCATTTGGTTTAAATAGATTTTCATTTTTATATGAGTAAATATATTTTAAAATCTTATAAATAGATTATTTTCTATTTTGTGAATATGAGAATATTGAAGGCCTAGTATACTGTATATTTGTTGACTATTTTCTATTTGGTTAAGTACCTGGTAATTGTTGAAAGGCCAGCACCTTCCTCCCATACTTATTAACACTGTTATTTGAAAATATTGTAAAAAAATACAATTATTTCTAAAAGAGTAACCGTGGAGTTTATTGCCGGTTCTTGGCCATAGGAAACGACCAATTGGAACCGTGCACCTAGCTTCTGATGTTTCATATGTGCCCATGTAGGTTTATGTGAAATAAAATATTTTGATTTGATACGGTAAACTAGTTTTTTAACGTCACACGGCGCGTAGCAGCGACGTAGCACGGAAGCAGATTCAGGGAATACTCTTTATTTCATACCAAAATTATTGGAAATTGTCTAAAGGAGGGTTTCATGACCACACGCACGAACATAGAACCAGAACTAAAGCATTCTTTTGGTGATATTCTTGTTATTTTAGTACCTATAGATAGACCAAGGAAAGAATGCTCTGTCACCGTTTACGTTCATAAACTCACGCCTTCTTCCCATGGGGGTAGGCAGAAACTATAGAACGCCACCTGCTATGCTCCTAACATACTACTTTTGCTTCGTTGACGTTTATACGCTTCGTTGACGGTCATACACACACGCCGATTGCGAGTGCTATGCACTTGACCTTTCTCAAGAACATCACTAATTAGGTCACTATAATGTCCTCCTAGGGCGTCCCCACCCGACGTTTCTACTCACATCATCCTAGTAGATACCTTTTGTTAGTCGCTTTTCATTCATCCTCTCCACATTACTAAACCATCTCAGCATACTCATTTTAATTTTTGACACTACATCTTCTAAACCACACCGTTGTCTTATCACATCATTTTTCATCCTATCATTCATAGTCACGCCCCACATGCTTCGCAAGGAACGCATTACCACAGCATTTATTCTATTTTCATGTTTTTTATTTGACACACCCATACATAAGCGTAGGCACCAGCATACCATTGTGAATAGCCAGTCGAGCCTCTTTGTGCATCGAATGGTTGGTCACAGCTGCATGGAAAGCACCATTCACTTTATTTCCCGCATTTACTCTCTTTTCCACATCTTCATTAGACTTTCCATCCCTTGTAAACTGACTCCCTATCCCTGTTTATAATACAAAAATAATTTGGTCGAGTGGGGATAGAAAGTCTATTTTCTCGTTTGGTCTACTAAACCCACTTTAAGTATCTACCTTTTACTGTTCTGGACTTGTTTTAAGACCACAGTGCCATCATTTAATCGAATGTGTCCAATTTATCTTTATTATCCAACTACAAAGTTTTTTTTTTGTTGCAGGTGACGTTAGCGACGTGGTGCGGACGAGGGGGGCCGCGGATGGGGCGCAGTTACAGCGCTCTGCTGGCGTCGCAGCGCCTGCGGGCCGGGGGCCCAGGGGCCTGCGCCAGTGTGCGAGGTACCCGCCGTCTGCGCAGGCTATCCACCGCCACCACACAATTGTATGATGCGCCGCCCCGAGCGCAGGTGAGGTCAGGCCCACAGTCAAATACTAAATGGGAACAATGGGCGACGGTAACTAACGCTTCACTAACACTTTAGTAAGTAGACTTCATTTGTCATTAGATTCTCAACTGAGACGGTAGAAGCATTTTTCTTCATATCACTTAATTTTCTATATCATACAAAATGTATTGTGGTGGATACTGTGGATACCTTCTGTGTGTCCCTTATTCCTTCCATCCAAGGTAAAATTCTTTTAGTTGTTTGTATGTCTACAGTTGATTTGTCCTTCAGTTGATCCATGTATGTACCTGCTTGTTGTTGTCCTTTATAAAATATTATCATCAAAAAATACTCCGTAATCAGGCCTGCCTACCTTATAATGATAATAAAATAACATGAACAACCTTATTGATAAATAATCAAGAAACAAGAATTAAAAACACCTTCAATGAATTCAAAACATGGGTTGGTACTTCAATGTCAATGCTTTAATTGCATAAATAATGGTATCATTATAAAGTTTGTATGAAGACATTTGTATGAAATATTACTATATGCCACATAAGTATGTGTGCGATTTTAATAATCATTTAATTATACATTCGGGTTACCTCGTTGAACGGGCTCCTTGACTTTTAGGGGCCGAATTAAAAAACCGTTTCTAAAATTAGAAGCTCGGTTTTGTTCTGAAAATGTGCTTAATACCTACATTATTTTTGTACTATGAACCGAAAGACGTCTACTGTCGGACAAAGGCCTGTCCCAATCGTAAGTTACGGAAGTTGAGGAGCAATTCCCGTATTTTTTAAGGCGGAGACTGACTTGCAACGTTTGTTTGTAATGTATCGAGTTCTTGTAACACGTTACAGTAGTCAGTGCAGCGAGCCGAGTCGCTCGATGCGAGCGCCGGATCCTCCATTCGACTGTCGGTTTTTCGTGAATTCCTTTGAAACGCGTTAAGGATTTTACAAACAAGCGCGACGCGCGACGCAACACAAAGACACCGCGTGCCTCGCGACGAGCGGTCTCTTTGTGTCACATCGCGCGTCGCGCCTGTTTGTTGGAGCTATTACAGTAGTCGGTGCAGCGAACCGAGCCACTCAATGTGAGGCGCTTGATGCGAGCATTGCGAGCGCATGTTTACAAACATGTCAGTGCAGTCGTTTTATTTTTTCTTCTTGTTCCTATAACAATCTATACATATAATAAAATTCGAGGTGGGCTGGTTGGAATAACCACTGATGGCCGCCATGGCCCATGTACGATGGTCCACCTGAAGGACTAAGTGCGGAAACCAAACCCTTTACCATAAAACATGGAACTGTACGTCGCTTGCTCTCGCGTCACCAGTCCTGACTCTCTGTAGGTATATTTTTACTGCTGTGACCAAAACTACAAACGTAGTATTCAGAGAAGTTTTATTAAAATGTGGCGGTGTGTGTGTCTTACGACTTCCACGCGAACGAAGTCGCGGGCAGAAGCTAGTAACTAAATAAAATTAATAACACAAAACCTCTACGTCCGTCATTCATATTAATATTATAAATATGAAAGTACCTAACTCTGTCTGTCTGTTACGTTTTCACGCCTAAACCGCTGAATAGTAAGTACAGTCGACCGCACGTCTATAATAACACTGACATTGAGCTGCCCTTGCGTAGTACAGACTTTCAAAGAAATAAAAGGCCAGGGCCTCAAGTCTGCTATTACAATAGTGTCAGAATGGTCTCTTCATTGTGAGTTTTTGACAGATTTGCCATACAAACACTGTCAAATACTCACAATGGCGAGACCATTCTGACACTATTGTAATAGCAGACTTGAGGCCCAGGTCATACTGGTTTTTGTTACCACTGACGTGAGGCACCATAAGAGAAATCAGGAATAGTGCGAAGCATCAGGCGTTCTAACGTCGTTCGAAAGAAATGGATTGCTGAGACCAATTCCATTTTTTTTTTTCTTAAATAATATTTGAAGGAGCACTCAAGATTTCCATAAACGGCAATATAACGTCACAGTCTAGTATTAATGTCAATGTTGACTCAACCTCCATCTTCATGCATTATTCAAGCATTGGCATTGGCTACATAAATAGCCCTTCCGTCCATTTTGATTTTTTATATTTAGAATCTATTTTTAAATGGTGCGCCACCGATATACATATGTTCAAATGAGTTTATTAAATTAAAGTTTTAAAGTATTACATTATGTTTGTATTGAATATTAATTTGGGTACTTTTGCAAAGGAAATTGATTAGTTCAAAAGACAATTAATACTGCCGCTATATGAGAGGCACTTCAAACATGCAAAACACGTTTCAAGAATTTAATTCTTCTGGCACTAAGACATCTATGACGACTCATCAGTCATCGACTATTTATTTAATTCCGATTTTTGTAGTCCAACAAAAGCAAAGAAAAAATGTTTTGTAGTTACAGAAAAGTGCATAGAAAAAAATACAAGTTAACTCGAATAGTCTACTTAGCATAATCAGCCTATTATAATGTTCCCACTGCTGGGGCCTCGTCTCTTCGAGAAGGAGTGGGCTGTAATCTAATAACTAATTCTAGTTACAACAGGGAGAATCCTTTTAAGCAATTAGTTTGCTTGTATTAGGATGCTCCGCCCCTCCCCAGAGCCTCAAGTCTGCTATTACAATAGTGTCAGAATGGTCTCGCCATTGTGAGTATTTGACAGTTTTTGTATGGCAAATCTGTCAAAAACTCACAATGAAGAGACCATTGCAACGTTTGTACATTAGTAGACTTGGCCCCCTGGTTATACAAATTGTTATCAAGTTATTGAGCCAGTTTTATGTAAACTTATAGAACGAAATAAAAACACAGTTATTTTTTTTTATGATAGACAAAAACGCGCTGGGATGTGTGTTATGTGAGTAGAAGATGGTGTGGAGGTGAATGTGTATGTGAGTAGTAAGTGTGAGTAAGTGTGGGAGTGAGAGAGTGGAAGTGCAAGGTTGTACCTACACCGCATAAATTGTGGAAAACAGTATGCATGGAAAAAAAAACCAGATGCAAGATGGTTATGTATCGAAATGCAAGAAAACAACAAACTGTTTGTAATAACATATATTTATAAAAATATGTCTCCTCCATACAACATCACACGGTAGCCTTTAGGGGTCTAACACAATTATAAGTTATGACATCAAACCCTTACAATTCAATGTATCATGTAATATAGGTATGTAGGTGACTACAATTGTCACTTATTAATGCCAGCCAGCTTAAACTTCAGCAGAAATATCTAAGGTCGTGAGGAGTTGGAGATGAAGCCAGTTCTGTTCCGAGTAAAAGTTTAAATTAAATATTATAAATTTCATTATTAAAGTATAACCTTCCAATTATTATGGGTGTAATTACTAATTACACCCATAATAATTAATTGTAATTACTAATTTTGGGCACAGCAAAATTAGGAGTGAGGAAGAGGGGTAATAACAATTCAAGCAATTCAATATTATTATAAATGGTTAGATGTGTTTTTATTAGAGGGAGACCTTATATATATTATAAGGTTGTACATACACACATCAAAAAAAGTTTGCGATCACTTTGAAAAATCGTAATCTTTTTTGTTAGGTACGGTAGATTATATTATGATTCGGCTCGCCTGACTTAAACCCAATAGAGCACGCGTCGGATGCTCTTAAGCGAGCTGTTTGGAACCGTCAGCCACGTCCCCAGACAGTAACAGAGCTCAGGGAAGCCGCTATTCAAGAATGGGACAGGTAACCCCAAGAAATGCTGGACAACTTTATTCTCAGCATGCCCAGAAGGATCACCGCATGTGTTCGAGCCAGGGGAGGAGTTATATTATATTGAATATAAACTTTTTATTAATAAATTCTTGTTTAAGTTTGGATAAACAGTCTTTTTATTTCTATCAAATTTCTGTTACAATTAAATTATGATTAATTACTCAATTTTTTTTACAAAAAATAAAAAAATAAAATTTTTAATTTCAAATACGGTATTTCTATTTAAAGAAAACACACAACAAAGAATTTTTCTTGATAAAGTTCAATTTAAAAAATGATATCAGCTTATGCCAGTGATCGCAAAGTTTTTTTGATGTGTGTAGGTATATTATATTAGTAGTTTGTGTTTTATGTTGGTATTGCATAAGAATTATGTAGTTAAATATTATGAAATTCTTAGAAGATTTTACATTATTAATAAATTATGTTATTATTTATGTATTCATATTTTAATATTTATATTTGATTCTCTATATTCCATATTATATTATAAATAATTCATAATTTTTGGTGTTTACCACCTGGGCCCAGTGCGGGTTGGTAGATGTCACATGTCCTCAAATTTTTGGTTCTAGTACATGTCGGTTTCCTCACGATGGTTTCCTTCACCGTTTTCAGAGCACTGGTGATGAAATAATTTACACAAAGTGAAGCGCCTGACTGGATCAAACCTACGAACTACAACTCATAAGTCGGGGCCGGTTCTAATGGGCCACCAGTGCTCTTGAATATCTATATCTGCTTAGTAAAACAAAACTAATACAAGAAAGCACGGAAGAAGCAGTCAAAAATGTATTTCAACGATCGATAAATTTGAGTTAATTTTATCCACTTATGTACAGTCGCCAGCACATCAAGCTACTACAATCTGTCAAATTTCTTTAATAGATTTTCAACTTTATCACTACAGTATAAGGTTCAAGGTTGATTGCGAAAATTTGACAGTTTCGGGTAGCTTGACCTGCTGGCGTTTGTACATCATTCCATTTCAATAATCTTTATATTTAGGATAGTGAAATGACATATCTCTGTCTTTATATTAGTATTTTGTCATATCACTAGATACTTTTAGTAAAATGACGTAATACACAAGAATATTCGACATCTACCGGGATTTCGTGAAATCCCTGATATCCTCATTTCCTTGCGACATATATACATTAAAGTATGTTCACCCGCCGCTGTTGTAGCCGACATAGCTCGAAGAATTGCCAAACTTAAGTAGCAATGGGCAGGGCACATTGCGCGCAGAACAGATGGCCGTTGGGACCGAAAGGTTCTGGAGTGGCGACCGCGTACCGGAAGACGTAGCGTTGGAAGGCCTCCCACAAGGTGGACCGATGACCTTATGAAAGCCGCAGGAATCCGCTGGATGCGGGAAGCACAGAACCGGTCGAGGTGGCGGTGCTTGGGGGAGGCCTATGTCCAGCAGTGGACGTCTTTCGGCTGAAATGATGATGATGATGTTCACCCCCATCCCAAAGTAAATTGCGCGCTAATGATAGCTAGAGGGGAATTAGGTGTTTATTATTACAAATAATATTACTATGTCTAATAAAATAATAACATAACAGTCAGTCCACCGCCCGTGTGCCCGATTGATTTTCCCAACGACAAAAATTACGAACTTCCATACAAATTCCATCCCCTAATTAACCCCTCTATGGGATGAATTTTCAAAAAAAAAAAAACAATCTTTTAGCTCACTTTCGTTAAAAATATCCTTTTGTCCTACTTTTGTGCAAAATTTCATGCTCTCCTAGTGGTTTAGGCAGTGCGTTGTCCGTCAGTGAATTCAAGATTTTTATATAAGGAAATGCTGCTTCTATTTGACTACAACGTTGGCATTGAGAACAAAGACCGGGTAATCATTTAAATTGTCTTGATCATTATCAAGTCACTTATTATGTTTTTTCTTTTAAATGCATTGATTATGGTAATCAGTCATGTTCAAATCAGTTTTTATGTTATTTATGGTACAAATGACTAAATTAAATGCACTACCTGTCAAACTAATGTCAAGTTTATTTAAATAAAATATTGATTGATTTGTTGTCATTAGAAGAAAAAATGTTTCTCCGTTTTATATATGCCTTGACCGCCAAATTTTACGTACGTACAAATGAAAAACAGTTGATTTCAATTTTCTTGATATTAGGCAATTTTCATAGAAAATGTTGAATCGTTGACCTATTTCATTGGATTGGAAATGCTATCGCATTCCTACCCAGATACAATCTGCAAAAACGCATGGATAAAAAGGTTTATGATCAGAGTGTCTAACTTTCAATTCGTCTACGAAGCAAAATGCCTAAAATTAATGTCTACACAGGAAATTGCCGAAGCTGTAAATCGCCTAGAGATCAAAATGTCAAGCAAAATGCAAAATGCCTAAAATGCAATAACTTTTAAGTAGTCGAGATGGTTAAAATCACACTATGGCCTCTGAACTGTAGGTTAGGTTAGGTTAGAACTTAGAACTGTGACCATGGTACTCCCTTTCTCCAACCAAAATGTAGGCATTTTGGTTCATAGTCAGAATAAGGTTTAGTTCAAATACTGTATAGACATATTGCAAGGTAGGCATTGTGCTTCCTAGTCAATATAAGGTTTAGGCAATACTTGGCATAGACGAATAAAAACGGATAAAAACTTGTGGATTGTCAACTTTATGTATTGTTTAACATTATATATGTACAGAAATGAAAAATGGCAAAAATTTAGCCAGGTATATTTCCCCTATTACATGAAATATACATGGCTAAATTTTTGTGTACCTTCGGGGATTGCAGGCGTGATTTTATGTTACGTAATGTACAGAAATCCCATTCATATTTTTCCATCCTGCTACTTAACGTAATCTCAATAAACAAATTAACAGTTTACTACCAGAAAATCGTTACTATTGCTAATAATACCGATGTAAAACCGTCGAACGTTCCATGAATTAAGCTGGCTCCAAAATCTAATAAACTGTCTACAACTAAGCACAAAATTGACGCTAGGTTCGACTAGAAATAATTCCATGTAGTCATGGATTGAAAGTTTTCGAAGATCTGTACCAAAATAAACTGTGATGTGGTCTGTTTAACTGATAATCAGAAATCATCATTCACCATCATTTCAGCCGATAGACGTCCACTGCAAGACATAGGCCTCCCTCAATTGGGGAGGTTTTGCCATAATCGCCACACTTGGCAGGCGGGTTGGCGGTCGCAGTATGGTGTTAAAAATGCATAGAGTATGCTGCTGCTCATTCCCTAGTAAGTCCCTTGGTCGCCTTTTACGACACCCACGGGAGGAAATGGGGAAGTGCTATTCTTTACGTCCGGCACCATTCGAAATGAAGAAATAAAGTCACTAAAACCAGGAAAAAGACAAGATGACCAGCAAAAATGGCCAAACAATAAAGTGGAGTATGGCACGATTAGGGAAAGAACTGTTTAAGGATTTTCACTCCAACATTTTTTACATTTAGGCACTAGGATAGCTTCTGGGTTAATTCCATCCTGTTTATTTATTAAAGCTTCAAATAAAGTAATTTAAAATGTCTATAAGTGTTCCTGAATTCGAACCCACCTAAAATATAGGACGTCAGGAAAGAAGTTATTTACAAAGAACGTGTGGAATTGTTCGGATTGCCAATAAAAGAATTGAGATCTTAATGGGTATCAAGTTCTAAGGAACTCACAGGAATGTACGACTTTCTTTAATTGCATTAGAAGAAAATTTATTATTATCCTTGCTACTAACTTATTTGATACACAGTCGTGTGTCTAGAAACCTTATGTTCTTTGATGACAGTGGCAGGAGATTAGGATGCCTTGAATGTATATGGCTTGTTTAATAAATGTACAAATACAGCCAAAACAAATCCACACAATGACAATAAAGTAATGAATTCCCTTCACAGTTCGATGCAGTAACACGTATCAGTTTATAAACTAGCCAACGATAATGTCCATGCATACATAACAAGACGGAATCATTCGAGAATGCTTGCAAACAAACGAGTCTCATTTTTAGGATTCCGTTGTCAAAAAGGAACCCGTAGTTTCGCCATATCCGTCTGTCAGTCTGTCCGCGGCTTAGCTTAGAGATATTAACCACGTCGACAAAGTAGTAAAATAAAACCTTGCACGTAATAGTTGGGATGATATCTTGAAATGTTTGTTAGGGTACCTCTCCTGTACGTAAAGTGGGGATGATATTTGTTTTTCTCGTCTATCCCATGGTGTGGGGTATCGTTGCAAAGGCCGTTCAAAAATATGGCAAGCCTGTGAAAACTATTTTTCGGTTCAGGGATCAGTTTGCGTAATATTAAGCTTTGATGTGCAAATTTTTTGTTAGAGTCAATTGTCCCCCCCCTCCTGTCAGCTAAATGGTTGTACGTATATGTGGAAAAATTCACGGTAATATAAATACATAAAGAATTTAAAAAGAAAACTATCACAGCTAAGTAGACTTTACAAGTTACCGAGTAATAGTCGACTAACTTACATTTACAGTTGAAAAATGTGTTCTCCCATACATTCCGTTTGGAAGAACATGTTTTTCAATTACAATGTTAAGTTTGTTCTTGGGATAAATTCATATCAACTACGGAACCCTTTATTGTGCGTGGTCTGACACGCACTTCGCCGGTTTTTTTTTCTCATATTGGTTTACAAACTCAATTGAATCCTATTTTTGTTCTCCTTATTTTATGTTGTATCTGATAAAAAGTCGGTTATACTCGTAACCAATAGTAATAAATACAAGGTAAACTTTATTGGTTTGTATCTAAAACACTCGTATTAGGGCCGATACTTCCTTGACCGGCTGTAATGTCCATTTTATGACGGTTTTTACTTTATTGAGAAAACTTCGTGAGCGATTTTCTAGATTTAATGCTGTCAGAATCTTAAAATCCCGGGTTTACGTGATAATTTTGCCCTTGGATTTATTGAGGCAGGCCTCTGAAATAAAGCTGAGGTCTGGATTGCTTACGGCAAGCCATTTTTCCACCCATATATTCTCAAGCCGTTTAGGTTTTCGTTTTTACGATCATAATTCTTCAATGAACGTAAACTTAATACATTAGGGGCTAAATTGTACTGTTTATACTTTAGGGGCTAAATTGTACTGTTTTTAGGCACAACGTTGGGAGCAATTTTACGAATAAAAATTCAAATAGCTTTCGATATGACGTAACTGTTTGCCGTTTACATTGGTAATAAATGGTACAAATATTATGTATATTAAAGTATGCCACTCACTGACCGACCCAGACGACCCCACTACTCTCCTCCAGGAGAGCCGTAGGGAAACTAGCACAGTTCGTAAGAGAGTACACACTACACGATCGTCATTCCGACCTCGCCGCCGAGGTCCCGCGCGAAGTCCCCGACTAAATAATAGTCCTCCCCGTCCCTTGCTTGTAAGCGAAGCGCGAGCACGCGCTATAGCTGAGCCTGTAGCTTTAAATCCCCCTGATAATAATCATAACCCTGATTTTATCCAGCCACCGACGGTCCCTTGCCATCCTCCCTCCGACTCTGCCCTAAGCCGAGGTTCGTATCCCACATGCAGGGGGTGCCCTTAGCGCGCAGTCGTTTAGCTTATAAGTACGCCCTGGCTGGAGGCATTAAGTTTCTTTAGGAGCTTAAGGCACCACAGGATAGCCCGGTTAAAGAGTCTCAACCCCTCGTGGTTAACTCTGAGATGCCATTAAAAAAAAAAAAAAAAAAGTATGCGACTAGAAAAAAATGTAGCATGACGGATGACGGTATTAGTTTTTAAATTCGTTTCTAACAGCATATTTTCTAAAAATATGTAACCTAACAGTAGTTTTCACTATGTAAAACATAGAGATTTGTATCCAAATGGATTTTGTATATTTTAATCACCGATTTAATTACCAAAACTGGTAATGAAATCGGTGAACATAGGTTAAAATCTAACGTTAAGACAGATATTAAAAATAGGTAAGGAAAAATTTGGGTAAAAATATTTAGTCTTAGTTTTGTTCTTATTGCGGAATAAAAACGAAATATTTTTACATAATATTTTACGGTCATGGACTTCCGCAAAGTAACGCCTGATTCCATAATTTATCTTACAACAGACATTTTTATCGCTTGGAAAAAGGAAAATGTGTGATACTTGATGGTCGTTATTAGCAGAAGCAGGAAAATTCTGCATCCCATAGCAAATGAAAATATGTTTTCCTTTTTAGGGTTCCGTAGTTAACAAGGAACCCTTATAGTTTCGCTGTGTCTGTCTGTCTGTCCTAAAGTGAGGATGGTATTTATTTTTCTCGTCTATTCCTTGGTGTCGTATATCGTCGGATAGGCCGTTCAAAAATATTGCGGGCCTGTGAAAACCATTTTCTTTTCAGGGAGCGGTTTGCGTAATATTAAGCTTTAAAATGCTAATTTTCGATAGAGTCATACCTCATCAGGACGTCATGGCGGCGCCGCCAGGTCTCGTCGGTAACAATGGTGTGTATGGTTGGCTGCGTAACCTAGCGAACGCCAGGTGAGCAACTCAAACTCAAACTCAAATCTTTTATTTCAATTAAACCATTTACAGGCACTTTTGAATTGTCAAGGAGTCGGTCGGTAAGAAAAATGAAGCTACATTTCCATTCCAAAGCGTAGGTACCTATGGAGAAGAACGGGCAAGAAACTCCATGGACACTCTTTTAAATTAAATTGTTACAAAAGTATTCGTTACATCTATAATGTTGAATTTATAACTAAATGTGAGAACGATGTATAAAAATAAAAACTTACACGTTAAAAGCGTCAAGAGTAGGTACAAAAAATAGAAACAAAATAAAATAAAATAAACAACCCACTAAAGAGCTGTGTACATTTAGTTGACAGCGCGACCTGGCGACGTCGCTATGACGTCCGGTGAGGTATGGCACTTAGAGTCAAGTCCCCCTTGCCGGCCATCTAAATGGTTGTTAGGATAGGTAAAAAAAAACATGGAAGTAGTATATTTAACGAAGTTTAAAAGATAACTATCACGTCTAAGAAGGCTTTACAAGTTAACGAGTAATAGTCGACCAACTTATATTTGCAGTTGAAATGTATGGCAGAACATGTTTTTCAACTACAACGTTAAATTTGTTCTTGGAATAAATTCATCTCAACTACGGAACTCTTCATTGTCCTTGGTCCGACACGCATTTGCCGGTTTTTTACTTATTTTGGCGGTATCATCGGCCCCACCGGACACACCTGTGCCATTTTATGCTCACTAACTTAATGATCCTCTTTTTGTCATTCGAAATGGAACAACCTGTTAATGGGCTCGGGTAAAGGTCTCTCTGTCAAGGCCACTTTATTTGCCAAAGCATGCAGGGGTTGAATCTTAATAATCATGAAAATACCATGTGAAATGTGAATTTAATGTCATTGACATTAAATTAAGTGCTAGTGCAAATGTGTCCTACTCCTAACACTTATTTTAATGTCAAGCTTGGGCATTAATAGCCTCATAAAATGTTTTTTCTAAGGGCTTTCGTAGGCAACTTATGATATAGTTCTAGTTTTGTTTCTTGCTGAAACACAAGAAATTACTTTGAACAGATAGCCAACTTCCTCGTATACGGACTACGAGTAAAACAAATATTGAGTCTGAATAACAATTCGTTGTACATTCTTTATCGTCTTCACGTGCGGTAATTCCGTAAAACCTTGTTTTATCAGTTACTTACAATGTACAAGATTCCATGCAAAATTCTAACGTTTTAGGCTTTAAGGGTTTTATTTATTATTGTCGCAGTGGAATTTAGGGTTCAAAGAATTCATTTAATTTAAATGGATTAACTGTTTTTGTGCCCTGAATCTATTGCTGGACTGCCTGCCGAAGTATTTCTATTCTATTTTTATTCTTAAGCCATGAGATAGGTTACCGTCAAAAGCAGGTATAAGAACGTTGGCTGAAAAAAAAAAGTACTTTTATTTAAATTTAATAAAATAATCACGAAAAACCTCTAGAAATGCGACGTTGCTAGCCCGCGCGGGATGAATGCTCCGTTCGTAGTGTGGAGCTGTTGACGACGCTTAGCAAACGTCGTTAGTGTAGACACTTCTTTCGCTTTCAACTTTTTTTTTTCATGTATATTATTGAAGTACAAGAATGGATATAGCACTGAACAAAGAGTTAATACACAAGTTGCTTCATTTCTCTTTCCCTTACAAGCTGACACTAAGCTGTCTTATATTGAGAGATATGAGAGGGAAAATCATAATATTATCCCAAGTTTTCGGCTTGTTTAATGTGATCTCAACTTTCGTATCAGCCGTTTTGTGCACAATGCCACATTTCTGTTTCCCTGATCGCACATTGTTATGTCGAATGAAATCAATTTCCGCTTGATTAGAGCACAAAAAGTACAAAACATTGTGCCATATATTTTGTTATTTATGTTGCTTGTATAGATTTATCTGCGATTTTATACGCGCAGCAGAGTCAATTTTTATTTTCCCGGTAATTTAGTAAAATGAAGTGTTTATATTGTTCCTATTTTTCCTATCTTCTTCTATCTATCTATGTAAATAAAAATCAATGTTTGTATGTTTGTCCTATATGCATTCCTAAACCATTGATCAGATTGTGATGAAACTTTGGTAGGGCGTTCTGAGGACGCCCGGGTAAGTACAATCATTCAGCTGGTAGAGGGAGGGGGGGGGGACACTTGACTCTAACAAAAATTAGTACTTCAAAGATTAATATTACGCAAACGGATCCCTAAATCGAAAAATTATTTTCAAAAACCTGCAATATTTTTAAACGGCCTATCCAACGATACCCAAACCCATGCGATAGACGACAAAAAAAAAAAAAAAACTTCCCACTTTAAGTGTAGGGGAGGTACCCTAGAAAAAAATATTTCAAGATTTAGTTTTAACACTTTCTCGGCGTGATTAATATGTATACCCATGCCTAATTACAGCTTACTAGTAGGTACTTAGTCTAAGCAAAGCCTGACGGACATGGCGAAACTATAAGGGTTCCTTGTTGTTCACGGAACCCTAATAAAAATCACAGTCGATCAATCGATGTCAACATCTAAAAGTATTCGACCTACATAACATTTGATAATGCTACGAGTATGTCCGGTTCTTGTTTCTATTAATATGCTTTTAATGGATACTGTAAGCATTCATTTGATCGTTTTAAAAACAAAGAATGTGTGGTAAAAACATTAGGTATATTTTCGGTTAGTTATTACCTAAATAATAATAATCGTTCCGTGTGGCGCCGGACGTAAAGAATAGCACCATCCCATTTCCTCCTGTGGGTGTCGTAAAAGGCGACTAAGGGACTTACTAGAGAATGGGCAGCAGCGTTTTCTTGCATTTTTAACACCAACTGCAATCGCCAACCCCTCTGCCAAGCGTGGTGATTATGGCAAACCCCCCCCGATTGGGGGAGGCCTATGTCCAGCAGTGGACGTCTTTCGGCTGAAATTATGAATGAAAATGATGAAACAATAATAATCTAAAATGTGCATATATTTGTGGATGATGACGACTACAACTGTTTATCTTTATTTAGTGCTAATTCACTGTTATTTTTAATGTGTTATGTTTGTGTGCGCAGTGCTACAACGGGCGCGATCTACCAACCGTTAACGAGTCCCCGAGCGGGAACGGGCACTGGGCACGCGCGTGGCGCCTTCGAATCCACGACCCCTCCGACTCCGTCGACTCCCCTCGCAGCATCTCCAACTCCAGTCTTCGCGAGGTCGACGACGAGCTCACCGGCGAAGAGCTGGCCACCTACATGTACCACGTGAACTGTAACATTGGTGGACTCACCTGAGACACTTCTGTGTAAACGAAAGTGACCACGCCACCGCTCGCTCGCCCAAGCAGAACTACAAGTGACGTAGACGGCCTATCAGTGTGATCTATTTTATAGACGTTTCTAAGCGATTTTAAAATTGTATATAAAACATTGTTGTCCATTGTTAGTTACGGCTTTGTTAATATTTAAATGTTAACGTGCACTTAAACGTCCATTTTGGTCTTAAGTGCTAACCTATGTTAGCTGAAACATGATGGTGAAATAATGTATAAAATTGTCCTTGAAAATGTATGTATATAGTGGATGGAGCCGCCGTAATAGCTAACTTGTGGATATATGAAGCGATTTAGGGTGTGTACCTATAGATATAATCCCAGAGACTTGCCCACTGTGTCATAAAGCTGTAATCTTTGGCACGCACATCCTATTATTCATTCTCGAATCTATTAATTACGTTGGGATGACATTTAACCTTAAATTCTAGTTAGTAACATAAATCTATAGTCAATATCCGAAGGTTGAACTTTGTTTTCTAAGTTCATTTGGTAATAATTTATGTACGTAAGCTATCGATCAAAACTGTCAGTGATTTACACAAATTAATATGTATCTATTTATTTAGTTTTTTATCAAAGTGATTATTGAGTATGCATTGAATTTCAGTCTAGATAGGTTTTTAAATAAGTACCGTTAGTTTACGTTAGTCCATAATACTCTACTGATAGTATTTAAGTACGGTGGTTGTAAAAAGTATAATTATGCTAGGCACGAAATAATAACGAAAAACGTTGTGTTTAGAGCGTGGGTAGATTGAATCGAATTGAAATCTGTGTTAGTACGGGAAGTGCTTCAATAAATTATGTATGTGTTAATCTGTGAAAAGTAAGAATTCCTAATGTTAAATGTACCGTTGCTTCCCGCCTAAAACTGTAAGGGTCGACCCATACATCACCGAACCGTATCAAGGACGAGAGCAACTTTATTCATGTTTGTGACAGCAGTATCACGATGTATGTCTCTGATTTAGTTCGGCGGGTGTGAGCCGGCCGTCGTGTAATTAATGACACTGTGTGTCCATACTCGATGAGACTGTAAATGACGTTTATATTGAAAATACAATTTCTTGTATATTGTGTGCGAACAAAGCCGTCTTAGGGCAGGCCGGGGCCCTTGGGCACACAAGAATTTGGGGCCCTTTGGAAAGTAAAAAAAGAGAATGGCAATTATTTTTAATGATTTTATATTAATTATGGGTAATTGGTACAAATCAAATATAAGTTATCAACTGTTTTAAGACATATAACTTAGGTAGGTACGTTAATAAATAAAATGCTGCAGATTTGAATTGGTTACGATAGTGGTTTCTTTCGAATATTCTGTTCTGCAAAATCTTCTATAATGTCCTCAAAGTTTATTGTACTGAAGGATATCACTTACTGTGCACTTAATTGACAAATGACTTTGTCCACTTATACGCAAAAGCAGAACGTTCATATGATGCAAGAGCGAGCGTAGCGAGCTCTGAATTTTTTTCTCCCTTTTTTGTATAGGTAGGTTAGTTTTTTTTTTAATTATCATTCAAATAGTTATAGGAGTTACTTTGTCGAGTTAGCAGAAAAGCTCAGGAATAATAGGTGAGAATGCAGAATAAATAGGAAGCGTAGCGACCTTGAAATTTTTTGCACTCTCTCAAATCGGTTAGATTGTCTTTTGAACATTCAAACAGAAATATGGCATATTAGTTATGTTGCCGAGTTGTGCAGAAAAACTCAAGAATTGTGAGAACGCATAATGCAAGCATGAGCTCGAAAATTATATTATTGCACTATGTCGGATAGGTTCGGTTTTTTACCATTCATACAGAAATGGGAGAAATTTGTTTGTCCGACTTATGTAGAAAAGAGCTCGTTTTACATCACCAAAATTAAATAATTTCGGGCGATGTTCTGGGACCGTGCCGAATTGTAAATTTTTGTAGTGCAGTGATTATAGCCGCATCATGCCTGGCCTTTTCAGGCGCTGGCACTGTGAATCTGCAAAGTGCGCCCCCCTGAACACGCCTGGCAGCAGCCCGTGCACTGCCAGCCCCTAGTTACGATGCTGGCAACTTCTACATTTGGAAAAGTTTCTTCTAATTTTTACTAGGACTAGGACTTTATTAGGTTATGTAAGGTTGAGACTTCAGATGCTCAAATCCGCTGCTTCCTTTGCTATGTTTTTAAGTAAAAAATATAATAAATTTATGACGATAAAGTTCTACAAAATCTTTGCATATTTTGGTCAACTGGTCATCATTGATTATATCATTATTAACTGAGAAACGTTTGTCAATATCTAGATATGTTGCCGAACGATTTTTTTTTATGAGTATAACTGTGTTTCGAGTTTAGAAACAAACGTAGGTATCTACACAAAATTTTTCTTTATTATTCAACTGTTTAATCTCTGTTGATCCTTTAAAAAAAGTTATTCGACTGTTTCGTTTTTTTTTTTTCAAACTTGTCTTTATAGTCATCATTTGGATTTTTTTCTTTAGCAGCCGATGTGTATTCATCGAAATTATTGCGTGCATTACAACATAATCGATCAGAGATGTTAATCAGTTTTAGTAATAGCTGGTTAGTGGATTCTGGTCCGATTAATATTTCAATTTACAAATGATGACGGTAATTCTTTGCGAGTAGCTACCCAAAATTAGAAAAGAAAAGTGCGCTATTTAGAGCAAGCGTTGGATCAGGGGCCCCCGTGAGGTCGGGGGCCCTAGGTTCGGGTCCCGTTTGTCCTTATGGTATAGACGGTACTGTGTGCAAACTGAAAAGAACGTGTCGTATGTATGTACTTACTTACTTAAGAAATTAAAATACTTTATACATTGTCAATCAAGTGTAGCAGACTAGGTAAACATTAAAAATAATTTGCTGTGTATACAAAAATATACTGTAAATGAAGTATACCTACTTATGTGAATAAATGGAACAAAAAGCCTAAGTGACTTGGATTATATATAAAGGATAATATTTTTGTGTTCACCAAAAATCTTAAGGTACATCTATGTATGCATTTCTAAAATTTTATTCTTCCCCGAAAAATACTGATCGTGCACCAAATATTAAAGGTTAGGTTAGGTTAGGTTATATTTTGGTGCACATTCAGTATATTTGGTGGAACACAGGCAAAATTAGGTAAATGAAATGGGAGTACTTTTAAATAAAATTGAAGTACTTTTAAATACCATCCTTATATAAATAATAAAATTAGTCTGAAGGGGTGATGTTATTATTTTTGACAATATTTTTAAATGAGACTTATTCACGATGGTGTCTCCTTTTGTAAACTTTTTTAAATCGATTTTTTTTTATGTGTTCGTTAGTTGAATAAATGGGTATTAAAAGGCTTTGGCTGTGTATTTCATTAGACATAAATTTTAGTGAACTAAGAAACTGTAAAAAGAATGTAAATTATGCAGCGATGTAATTCCGTTGTTTGGTTAAATGTTATTTTTTATAGTATGAAATTGTGATACATCTGCTGTGCGACTTCGGGGTATAAGTAAGCATTATATTCTTAGTTTACATTTTAAAAAAATCCAAAGAAATAAAATATCAATACACATCGAAAAAATAAAAGCCGTAAAAGTAGATATTCTTTTCGTTTTATTCTTAATCTTTATCAGTTATTATATTATTACTTTATCATTGCTTAAGATAGCTTGTGCAAGTATTAAATTATAAGTCCGTACAATACGGCCGACGAATCAAGGCTCCTACAAACAGGCGCGACACGCGACGCGACACAATGGAACCGCTCGGCGCGCGACGAGCGGTGTCATTGTGTCGCGTTCATGGCCGGTGCGAACTTTGCGCAGAAGGCTGCGCAATAACATTTTTTAGGAACCAAACGGTGACATGAGGCGAGTGTGAGTGAGAGAACATGCGCGAAAGATTGGAGAGCCTATGTTCAGACCGGTCATGAATAGCGCCGGCTCTGGGGTAGACCGAGAGGAGCGGTCGCTCTAGGCACCAGGGGCCCAAGTCTGCTATTTTATAAATTCGTCACTCCAACACGATCCCATTGTCATTTTGCTAAAAGTTCGTAATCTGCTAAATTCATAATGGTCGATCATTGGTCGGTCAATGGTCTCGTAATAGAATTGTATTACAATGGCATTTTGAACATTTATTCATGCCAGATTTCATTTATATATATTTTTACATATTATTTATTAGTGTTATAAGCAATCTGAAGTAGTAGGAAGTTGGAAGTTTAGTAGGAAGTTTCATTTGTCATTATGTACGAGATTACCAATTCAATTTAGTGTCTGTGGTTGACCATTGGAAAGTCATAATGACGCTATTATATTAGTAGATTACCAAACTTGTCAAAATCAACAATTATGAAATCAATGATAAATCATTCTGACACTATTGTAATAGCAGACTTGAGGCCCGGATGGCAAGGGTAGCCAAACAGCTAAATGCGAAAAATCAATTTCCAGCGCAAAATAAAATGTTGATGGGACCTTTTGAGAGGCGTGGGAGCAGTGTTGCTAGATCAGATTTCTTTAACACGTTCAACGCTACGGAATAAAATGATAAATTTCCATTCAGGCCATGTCGGACAATGTTGGGCGACACCAGCATGTTCCGTTCGGGCCGTGGGGGACAATGGTGTCCGGCAGTCAGACCTATGTTTAAACGTATTTTGAGATCTGTCAGTAAACAATAAAAAAATACAAGGTAATATTGTACGCAGACATACCCGCGCGTCTTCAATGGAAGAAAGTTCAAATAATCCTACGCTACAGGCCGTGGGGAATAATGTTGGGCGACATGAGTTCTCTTCACATTTATAAAGATTTCCGCGGTGTGGTTATAGGGAAAGTTAAGTGTCGCCCAGCATTGTCTGACATGGCGTTGAACGTGTTAAATCCGTAGGGTGTCGCTGAAAAATCCGTAGATCTACAGACTTTAAAAAAAGCTATAACTGAGAGTTTAGAGCGTCTAGACTAGTCTTGAACCTAGTCCGTAAACAGCGTTTCGTGTAAAATTACATGGTTGACAGCTCTTTTGTCACAGCTGAAATCAGGACTTGATACGGCTTGACCACAGGGCGCCGGAAGAAAATCTCGCTCTACCCTGATCAAACGCTAGGGCCGGCGCTGGCCATGATTCGTCGGTCGTATTGTACGGACTCACGATTACATAGACTTGGTAAAAAAAAATTGTGGTCTTAGTTGTGTTCCTTTCTCGTAGTTTCGTACCAGATGCCCATGTACGCGTGTCACATTAAAATGTTATAGTAATTAATATCATTGTTAAAGGTAGATAAATAATTGTTGTTGTAAAATATCATAATGAGTGACCTATTTTGATTATTGTTATGTCAATGAATTAAAAAGGAAATTCCCCCAAACCTCACTCCTTTGTTTCTTTTTCATTTTCTCAACTCAATTATTTATTTAGAAAAAATTATTTGCCAAGCATCATATTATACTATATATCCAAACGGCTGGTTGACAGTTCCCATGACGCAAGGACTGGCTTTTACCTTGGCCAGAGGCTAAGCATTGCCATACAACGTGGCAATGCCGCTAGTCTCTTGGGTACATTACCAGTCGACAGCGATGCGGGGGCATTTTTCGACGCCATTTTTAATTTTATTTAGTTAGGTTAGGATAGCATGTCGTGCAGTGTGGTGCCAGACGTAAAGAATAGCACCACCCCATTTCCTCCCGTGGGTATCTTAAAAGGCGACTAAGGGACTTACTAGAGAATGGGCAGCAGCGTTCTCTATGCATTTTTAACACCATATTGCGATCGCCAACCCGCCTGCAAAGCGTGGCGATTATGGCAAACACCCCCCCCCCCAGTCGGGGGAGGCCTATGTCCAGCAATGGACGTCTTTCGGCTGAAATGATGATGATGATGATGTCGTGTATTGAATGAATTTTCAACAAGTATCATTAAAAAAGTTGTAGTGTCTCTTCAAATGTCCTTTCACCCACACCCTTGAAGGCTTCTGACGTTGCAATAAACGTGGCCACCTTCTGGGACCATACGGTAAAAGTAAATTAAATAGACACATTTCAAGATTGAATTATTACTCAAATAGCATAAGTAGGAAAACACACCACACCACACAACGTAATTACATAGAATTGTTTATTTTCATTTTAATAGGGTCTTAGTTTATATATATATTTTATTTTTATTTATAAGTACATTCAGCGTTCATAATTGCAGCAGCACGTTCTGAAAGATGCTGTATATGCTATGTTTAGCTAGAATCACACATATTTCTGTGGGAACATTTACTTACCCGATTTATTATATCACACAGAGGGACGTCATTCCGAAAGGTAGTTGCTGAAAATCAGCGCTGTTGATAATAGGTTCGTCCGAAGTTACAGCATTTTGCTGAGCAACAACCTGTTCGTGCACAGATGGGACGCATGGCTTAATCGCTCTTATTATTGATGTTTGTTTGTTTCAAAAGTAGTTATTTTCCACTCTGCAAACGGCTTTTTGTTTTTATTTTGGTTGTCTGTTTGTTGACATTTGCCAGTGACGCAACACAGTGTAATTACGCAATGTAAATTGTCTTTGGTCCCTGGTCCTCACATCAAGCGATGGACTAAATTGTCAAAATTTTGTTGCTTTTGGCTACTGGGCATATGTGTATTCTATTGTTTTTTTTTTTTGACGTGATAATGTCTAATAAATCGATGAACGCCGGCTGCATGCACGAAAAAGGATGACTCATTGTCCCGTAACGCTCGTTGTCCCGTTACGCTCATTGTAGGCTTGCACCGCATCAATGTTTTGTTATGACGTGGTCACGTTAAACTATCGTCCGTAAACTAACTTTACAGACAACCAATTTTTTTTGTTATATTGTGTGTTTTGTTTCTGCAGAATAAACAATTTTTATTCCTTTTCTCTCTTTCTAGATTCAAGTACAAAGATTTCATGGGAAAGTACCGAACTTACACAATCAAATGCAAAGTCAAATATTTCCTGAAAAAATATGAACATGTAAAACATTGTTTTAAAAGGAAAGTTTACTAGATATTTTGTTCTCACCCTTTCGATAGAACCCAATTTCTGCTTTCTTGATGCTAAAAGGGCAAAGTAGTTGGCTACTTTATAATTCATTAGTTCTATTTAATCTTCCCGAGAATACGTCACTATTGAGATGTCAACCCTTCACATGCTACGTGTGTTTTACGAGCGAGTAGCACCTGCTAAACCCTGCTAATAAAACCACCTGGAGTCTTGATTAACCCAAGGAGGATATTGCTAAGAGCTAGCTTACGTTTAAACTCCTAATAAGTTCCTAAAAACCTCAAATTGCAGTACATTTAAGATTAATTAAGTTTATGCATTTATTTAGACTTATGAAAGTAGTTCGTTCAAAATAATTTACTGAATCGATTTCTGTAATTTTTAATATAGATAATGTTTTATCCCAAAATTATTACAACTACGTAAATTACAGTCGGGTCATATTAAAAATAATTGTATATTTACTACTCCAACCCAACCCTTATATTGAGTTACAACTGACTATAATTTCATAAAAAAAAACAGATTAAATGTTTATTTGAGCTTAATAAAAAACAATGAAATATTTGATACAGCTATACAATTAATTAAAAAAAAAAAACATACATTGCACAGGTTCCGTTTCATACAAAATTTCAATGTCCACACGTCTTTGATGGTAAACTAAAAAAAAATTATTTAACTATAACTTAATAAAAAAAATATTATTCAGAGAATATTGTTTAAACATTCATCGCTTCGCTAAATAACGTATAAAATATTATTTATTTATCAATTTGAAATTTAATTAATTAATGAGTGTCGTTATTTTACACATATCTGTTATTCTTCTCTGTTATGTTATTTTATCATTATTTCCATGGCAATAAATAAATTTGATATACTGACACTAGCTATTACTACCTGACGTAAGAATAAATACATAGCCATTTCAGTTTATTCATTTTTCAGTTTATTCAGTTCGTTTCGTTGTCAAATAAAATTAGAGTTTTAATACTTACTATTTTATAACCCATACTAGGGTATGGCTTTGTATTGTAATATTTGTTATAATTATAAAATATTTGTATATCATGGGATAAGCTAGCAAAAAACTTGGCTACCATTCGAAAAGTTATATTCATACATGCAGAAATTTGAACTGCTTTAGGAATTGTGTATCTAATGATTTACTCTTTATTTACTATTCTTACGGAAGAATGTTTACAAAAGTAATATCCACTGTCTACAGAACATGTTATATCTATATCTCAATCGGGCCTTAATCCTCCAATCTTGCCGTTATAATAGGTAACGTCAGACGGACGGTAGGGCTAATACCTGTGCACGTAAGCAATTGTTACGTGAAAAGATGTAGTTTTCCTTGTTTTGTATTTATTATTATTATTTCCTTTATATCATAATTTTTATTTAAAAAAAACATTTTAAAATATAAGAAATAGTAGCCCACCGGTATCGGTAACACGGTCCAAGCTACCGGTGGTCAGGGCTCCAGAGAGAGGAACCTCCTTATGATACGCGCCGTGTCCAGAAGTACCGCTTTTTGTCAAGCCCTTGATCCAGGTGCCTAACGAGAGCCTCTTCAGATGATGGTCGAGGCTCTTGGCTATTATGCCATTGGCCGTCACGACTATCGGCACAATGACTGCTGTATCCACATCCCACATGTCGACAACCTCACGAGCCAAGTCAAGATACTTAACCTGATTATATTTTTCAGCTTTAACTAGATTCTCGTCATGTGGGACCGCGATATCAATAATCATTGTGCGTCGCTCTAATCGATCTATCACCACTATGTCGGTTTATTAGCAACAATAGTCTATCAGTGATGCTAACCGCAGAAGCCAACTCGCAGAAACCAACTCGCAGAGGCCCCTTAGACGCTTTTAATGAAATGAGGCACCAACCGACGATTATCCCTGTACGCACAATGCAAGTGCACCCAAGGACAACCCCCGGTTGGTGTAAGACTATTGCAGTATATGGAAACAAAGATATTGGACTATGGTTTGCGTGGTTAATATGGACTAGTTACTTAAAACTATGGAAGGACTATGGCCCCTGCTTGATCAATGTTTTATGGTACACGGATAAAATGGCAGGGGGTGACTTGCACTCTCAATAATGGGCCCCCGGAAACGGTCGCAGCACTTAGTGCAGTAGCAACAAGGAGGCAACATATCCTGAGGTGCTTGAGAACTGGAGAAGTATTCCACGACTATCAGAACCATCCCAAAGCCCGGAAGATGGTCAAGATCCCTACCAGCACTTACTGTAGTACTTCCTTCCTCCGAGCACGTCTGCTCTTGCGAATCTCCACTCCAGCCGGCCAATAAAGGCAAGCTAGAGATGAGTAACATGAATTCCCCCGGGAGATAGGGTCCGTGCGGTGGCTACTGCCCAACAGCTCGTCACATGCTGCCCTGTGGGTTTCTGTATCACTCTTGGTCTGGCTTTTCACCCTGGACCTGTTTTGGCAAAGAAAATTCTACCGGCACAGATCTAGAGTTCGGAGTGCGCAAGCCCCACCACGACGTTTATTATTATTATTATTTCTTATTTTGTAAAAAAATAAAATGACATGTTCTTGCGTAAAAAAAAAAGTTAGGCCTAACATCAGGTTAAGCGGGATCAAGCCATGTTAAGTTGCGTATGAACGTTTTGGTTCTTAATTCAAAATCTGGGTAGGTACGCCATATTGGTTAAACATAAATAAAATACACACACACTCTAAACATTGAGTTCTGTCTAACAGTCATAAAAACAACAATTTACTACATGGAGGCATTCCAACTACGAACAATAGAAAATAGCTAAGTGCAAATGTCTCTTATCAACAAATTATTTGCATCCAAATGCTCTGCATACTTTCAACAGTCCGTGACTAGAAAGATAAGAGCTTCTATGCAAAGAATTTCAACGAAATTGTTGCATTTGGTACTTGTTTTAGTGACGTCATGTCTACTACATTGTCTTGATGGCCCCCATTTTATTAAGTGCATGTACTACATGAGTGCATGCACGTAGGTAAAAACAAATAAACACCGCGGTTTCGCTCGTGTTAATTTAGAATTTGACAATCAGTTCGGGTTGCACAGTCAGTATAAACAATTAGCTGACCCATAATTGGTTGAGATTTTTTTGAATACGGATCGATAGAATTTTATAATTCTTAATTTAATTTAAATACCTATACGAAATCTACCCAAAACTAGAAAAAAAAAAAAAAATCGTACGATTTTTTAGTATAAAAATCTCAACCATTTATGCGAGGGGGGGGTCAGCTAATTGTGTATACAGACTGTACTCTGCTTTCAATCATGCGAAAGAAACGTGGCGCCATCAATTATCATAAGAACGTTATTGTTGTTTTCCTCGGGAACAGTACTTTTTTTCGGGATGAAAGGTACCTTATGTTCGTTTCTGTTTACCTGACAACGTATATGCGAAATTATAGGATGATCAGTACAGTGGCTTACGCGTGAAAAGGTAACAAAAAAAACAAACTTACTTTCGCATATTTAATACTAGCTTTTGCCCGTGGCTCCGCCCGCGTGGATGTCGGTTATCGCGTAAAAAAGTAGCCTATGTCGTTCTCCATATCCCAGGCTATATCTCTGCCAAATTTCATGACGATCGGTTCAGCGGTTTAGGCGTGAAAACGTAACATACAGACAGAAAGACAGACAGACAGAACATTTATAATATTAGTATGGATTAGTTATTAGAATCAGTAATACAACTCCTTAAGTATTTACACTAGGTATTAAATTAAAAGACTAGCAAACTAAATATATATAAAACCAAAAAAAATACAAAGAAAACAAAAGGACACTTAGGCGTCGAAGTGCTCGTCCGCATCGTTGTCATCCGGAAATATGCCCAGAAGACTGGCAGCAATACCACGTGGAATGGCAATGCTAATTCTTTGGCCAAAGAAAGAGTCAGCCCTCTGGTCACTTGAAGTGTCGACCAGTCGGCGAGAAATTTCCTTAAAAAAGAGACGTGCACTCGGGCCCCATGACCCGAGCGTTTCGACCCCAAACGGCTCAAAACTGTAGTTATCCATAAGGTTACAGTGTTTGCGCTGTTTGAGGGTCTCAGCAGTCGCAGCAGCAACGCCAGCACAGCCAGCCGTGCTTGAAACATAAGATGGCGCAAGGGTGTTGACACAGGTCGCGCCCCACACCAGAGGCCTACCCACCTTCTAAGGCAAATAATATTAGTTAGGATTTTGTAAAAAGCGTCGTTAATGATCATGTTCATTATCATCTGCCCAGCCTTTTCCCAACTATGTTGGGGTCGGCTTCCAGTATAACCAGATGCAGCTGAATACCAGTATTTTACATAGAGCAACTGCCTATCTGACCTCCACAGCCCAGTTACTGGGAATACGAAATCCCTTGGTATGAGCTGAAACGCACTAGCGGTAGGCCGTGACGCGGCGTGCCGTTGCGGTTGGCCGCACTTCAATTTTTATATGAAACCGCTTGATACCAACGCACTGACTTGCGGCCGGCCGTAAACCGCTCCGGTTGTCTTGGAGCTGCGGTGGGCCGCACCGGTTGAATGTGGCGGCGCACCGCACCACGCACCCGGCGCGGTGTGCCGCAAGAGCTTACCGCGCTCCCCGCTACCGACCAGTCAGTCGCTAGGCATTGTATGCATGACATCCTAGTGTATCTAATGAACTTATCTTCATATTTCTTTAGTTCTGATACAAAAATATTAAACTCTTTGCTATCATGCCGTGTCTCTAGTAGAGGGTGTATCCAAAATCGACGTTTATTTTTACGACGACATTTTCCACGATAATTTAAATAAATACTACAGCAACTTCTTCTACATATATATCATGACCAAAATTTCTAGAAGCACTGACTACGAAATGCGGCGAACCGCTACAGAACCGAGACGATACGGTTAGCCGGAATACGGCGTGCCGTTGCGGCAGACCGTTTAAACTGCGGCCAACCGCAACGGCACGCCGCGTCACGGCCAGCCGCTAGTGCGCTTCAGCCCTAAGACTGGTTGTGAGACTTTCGGGCTTCTGACGACCCATAACGACTGTCAAAGATCAGGACCAACAGCTTAACGAGCTCTCCGAGGCACGGAGGTTCTGGTATGAAAAGATGGTCACCCATCTACGGACCAACCGCGGTAACGTGCGGCTGTAGTTCAGTTAGTATATAATTTTGAGATTGTTGGAGGAGACTGCCTCATTGTTCTAGTGGTCGCAAGCGCTACTGCTGAGCCTCATGCTCAGCAGTTGCAATATTTCCATGCATGTTTGAGAAAAAAAAAAAAATTAATTCAACGCTCTAAATGTTAGCTGATCTCCCATTGTATAGGATTTCGGTACAATGAGAGGTCAGCTTATCCTGGAAATGTATAGTTTGATATGTAGCCGTGTGTACCTTTTTCTTCAAAGTCAATGAGGTTTTGTAAAAAGCGAATAAAGATTAAGTAGAAGACTTGAAGTATGTACCTAATAGCATACAGACCAATAATTTCAGATTAATTAAAGATTGATCTGTGAGACTGTTCGGTCCATTTGATTTGAAGTACCTAACTTTTTGTTCTAGCACGCGAGGTGTATCCATTAACAAAATTCTATTAAAGTTGCTCTAAGACCAGATTGGATTTCTAAATAATAAAACATAGACTAATGTTTTTATTAGTGTTTCGTCTGGTCGTAGATAAGCATCAACACATAACACTTTATCAGAATGTAATTTTTGAAAAACATTTACAATTTAATCGAGTAATTTGCTTTTCGTTTACAAGTGTAGGATACTGAACAATGTATACGAAAGAAATAGATCAATAGAAAGATATTGATTCGACAAAATTAATCTATAATAGGTATTTCCACGTAACGTGTGAATGAACTCAGCTCAAAGTTAATTAATTAATTTATTTATATATAAAGCTGAAGAGTTTGTTTGTTTGAACGCGCTAATGTCAGGAACTATTGGTTGGAATTGTAAAATTATGTTTGTGTTGGATAGTCCATTTATCGAGGAAACTTATAGGCTATATAACATCACGCTACAACTAAAAGAAGCGGAGCATAAATGAAAAATGTTGCAAAAACGGGAAAACATATTCCTTTTTGAGAGCTTCCGTTGCGTGCGCTGCGTAAACGGTTTAAGTTACGCAGTTATCATGACATGTATGATGGAATTCTTCCTCTTTAAATAAACAACAACAAAAAAAAAGTCTGCGACAGCGTATGTCTATCTTTTAATATTGACTCACTATAACCTTTTTTAGGGTAATCAAATTTGTTCGAAATTAATGCATTATTTGCGAAGGAGTTTTCATAAACACGGTATTAGTCCTTATCCAAATAAATACGTTATTCATCACAAGTATTTAATTTTGAACAAAGTTACATCATTTAATTTCAATGAATATCTTAGGAGATATAACTGTTTTATAGTAACTCCGCAGCAAAATAATGATTAACTCTGCGAGGTAGTCTATTCTATAGCTGAAGAGTTCGTTTTTAGGGTTCCGTACCCAAAGGGTAAAATGGGACCCTATTACTAAAATTCCGCTGTCCGTCTGTCTGTCTGTCCGTCTGTCACCAGGCTGTATCTCATGAACCGTGATAGTTAGACAGTTGAAATTTTCACAGATGATGTATTTCTGTTGCCGCTATAACAAAAAATACAAAAAAAAAAACAGAAAAAAATCATATTTAAGGGGGGGCTCCCATACAACGGACATGATTTTTTCGCCGGTTTTATAGATAACTAGCTTTTGCCCGAGGCTCCGCCTGCGTGGATGTCGGTTATCGCGTAAAAAATGTTTCAGGCTATATTCTTGCCAAATTTCATGTCGATCGGTTCAGCGGTTTAGGCGTGATAACGTAACATACAGACAGACAGACAGAGCTACTTTTACATTTATAATATTAGTATGGATAGCTTTTGCCCGCGGCTCCGCCCGCGTGGTTGTCGGTTATCGCGTAAAAAAGTAGCTTAGGTCCTTCTCCATATCCCAGGCTATTATATCTCTGCTAAATTTCATGACGATCGGTTCAGCGGTTTAGGCGTGAAAACGCCTAAACATAAAGACAGACAGACAGACAAACAGAGTTACTTTCACATTTATAATATTAGTAAGGATTTGTATGGATAGTAGGCCGAGTGCGAGTCCGACTGGCACTCGGCCGGTTTTTTTTTTTTGAACGCGCTAATCTCTTGAACTGCGAGTTGGATTTGAAAAAATCTTTTTGCATTTTACAGCCCAATTCTTGAGGAAAAATTACATTCCTATTAACTAGGACACGATTTTTTTTAATGAAAGTTTATGCGAAAACGAAGTAAAAGCGCGGGCAGGCAATGTGTTGCGACGGGGTGGGTCGGGAGAACAAGAAATTTAACGCAGACGAAGTCGCGGGCAGAAGCTAGTTTAAAATAAATTGAGCGTTTCCTTTAAGACCCCGCCTCACTTAGAAGTACCTATATCCAAAGTCTCTAATTCAGATATATGTAACCCTTACATCTTACAAATGACGTTTTTTTTTACCCTTACATCTTACATATTTATTCATTTTAATACGGTATACATATAAACAGGTATATTACTTTTGTCCGGGTTTCAATATTGGGAACCCGGTCTTTATCAGAAATTTAAATTAAGGACCCCGAGTACGACATCCTCAGTTATCTGAATCTGGAAGAATATTGGACATCTTCGTCGGCTCTGGGATCCGGGATTTAATAAATCCCTGGCGCCCATTTACTAATTGTTTACTTACAAAATATCTGAACTTAAAATCGGAACAGTACTGGTTTTATCTCCAACTCCCCACGACCTTAGTTCTTTAAGCTGAAGTTTGAGCTGGCTGGCGTTAATAAGTGACAGTTATAGTCACCTACCTATTATAAAGGTTAACTTGTATAAGTGTTTGATATAAGTAATTAATTATTAATGCGGTAGACCTTAAAGGCTACCGTATATTATTTTAAGAAGGAGTATTCTTTTTAAATATATGTTATTTCAAACAGTTTATTGTTTCCTTGTATTTCGATACGTAACCACCTTGCATGAAGGCTTTGTTCCATTACCTCTAGAGGGATAAAATCTTTTATGTAACAAGGGATATAAGAATATCATGTCGAAAATATTATTTAGTCAGCAAAGTGTGGAACGCTAACTACCCAGGGTGCACTGCAAGTACTGAAGTATCGTATAATGCCAGGCTCTTTAAAAACACTACTGAAGAAAGTTTTAGTAGTTTGTTAAGAGCTCTTGGGGGTCGTCTAATAGTCGTAAAACTGAGTTATTAGATACAAGCTGGCTGGTTTATAAGTGCACTGAGTATACACAACAATTCAATGAAATCTTCTATACTAAACACAACTGTCTGTCAAAATAACAACTTTTTACTATACCTACTCAAAAAAAAAGCCACATGGGCGAAGTCGCGGGCAGCAGCTAGTCATAAATAAATCAACGGGAAAATATAATATATCTCAGAATATTTTTTTAAGAAGAATCGATGTTTTACAAACAAAGACATAATTGACCTATATGATTCTTGTTCCTCATTTTTTATATATACCTGTACATATTACATGTAAATATTATTAATAATATGGTTTAGTCCTATCTCTTCCCTTTCCCATCTCTTCCCCTATGCATTTACCTACAAAAATTTCCCATCTCTTCTTTAAATGAATAGGGGAATAGATGGGAAGGGGAAAAGATAGGACTAAACCATATTGTTATTATTTTAAGTTTGATAACTTATATAATATAATAAGTAAATATTACACTCCAACATAGATGGATTTCTATTTAATATAGGTGGGTAAGTTTTATTTAAGAAAAAGCCACGCGGGCGAACACGCGGGCAGCTGCTGGTATATTTTTTTTTATTTATAAACTTTTGCAATTTTTATTTTTATTCAATTCATCAATTTTTTAACCGACTTTGAAAAAGGAGCAGGTTCAATGTTCGACTGTATGTATGTTTATTTTTTTTTTGTTATATATGTCCACCGATTTCGATTTTGAAAATTATTTTTTTGTTCGAAATGGTATACTTTCGAGGTAATCCCATATAAATTTTAGTAACTTTGCTTGGATAATTTTTGAGTTAGCTTCGATAATACGTATTTAAACCACTTTGTGTATCTTGATTATATTATAATACTTCCTGTCACTGTTGTTTACCTAGCAAGTAGTTGTATACGAATTGGTGTGGGGTGGAAAAAGGGAAAAAAAAAAAAACAAAAAAAAAGATTTTATTTCGGTAGTCGGTGCAAAAAAACTAAAATACAGATCCAATGACACCGACTTCCGAAATTAAAGCTAATTTTCACTATAAAGTATTTTTTTGGAAGTCGGTTTTTTTTTTTTAGTATTTATTTTGAACCAATTATGATCAATGTTAAAGAATATTAAATTTTACCTTTACAATTTTTTCAATCAAAATTTCATTTATTTTTAATTTTTTTAATTAAAAAAAATATATATATTTATACGATTCATTGTTTCATGTGTTTGTATCAATATAATCAATTGTTGGTGAACCTAACATAATAAAAAATATATAAATAATCATTTTTATTTTTTCAACGTTGCTCACTCTAGGAATTTCTCCTGTATTGAGGGTGCGTTAACAAACATTTAAATTCACATACACAAACAGCCAGACCCGGAACAACTACTTGTAGGTCATACAAACATTTGTTCCGTGCGGGAATCGAACCCGCGACACGCAGCGCAGCAGTCAATCGCTTAACCATTGCGCCAAACGTGCCGTCAAATAAATTAAGATACCAAGTAAAAAACATCAGGTGGGTACTCCGTTCCAATTCGTTTGTTATTCAGATGGAGGAAGAGACATTGTGTATCGGTACTATGGAGCGATAAGGAAACAATTTCCGGAGATACGCTATGTTACTATGTTATACGCAGATAAAGCCAAAAAAGATGAGTAAACAACGCTTTCCTTGTTTACTTTCGGTATTATTGCATCATTCTGTTGGATTATAAATTATTGCTTTTCTTTATTTTGCACGATTTTGACGAATGATTAAAATCTATATCTCTCTATACTCCATTTATTATTACATTAGACAAATAACTGTTCTCACCCTTTCGTTATTTCGATGTAAACGTTTAATAAAATCCGTTATTTCACGATAAATACAAATCACTGTAATCTATTTACCATTTACATTAAAAAAATAACTCTAAAGCGCAATAATTTTAACAATATTACACAATAACTGTCGTTATTTAGCCGTTATTTGTCTAATGCTATAGTAAATGGAGTATAGATAATCTGAAGCTTAAAACGTAAATAGAGTAACAAACCTAGATAATATTTGAGGGAAATTGTTTCACGGAGCTTCTACATGAAAAATATTTACTGTGCTACAGTTTCAGCTAACGCTATTACTAAGGATAAAAATAAAACGTGTATTTGACGGGAAACAAAAAAAAAAAAACTATATTTTATAGTAGGAACCTATTTTGTTTTCTCGCATGTCTGTAACATGCGAGAAAACAGAATTGGTTTGGAGTAGAATAGGGATGATGACTAAAAAAATATATATAGATTATTAAAAAATATTGGACACGTATTTTTTCTTTTTTCACGTAATCAAAACATTACGGCGATACATTGAGTTCAAATGTGGCATGTCGTCACTTCTCAGTAGATTTTATGCGTAGCTTTGACGTAACGAGCCCCCACTCCCCAAGTTTAATGTGTTTTGTCTAAGTAATTTTTTATTAATATGACAAGGCAAAAAATACGTGTCTAATATTTTTTTATTATCTGATTGACGGACTAAACAGTTTTTCTTTTTTTCTACCCAGGACATATCCCTATTTCACAAATTAAATAACAACAATACATATGTTTTACATTGCACATGTTTAATTGGGCACTGTCGACTTTAATCACCATGAAAGCTTTATTTGTTTCTACACAAGCAGTATAAGGTAACACCATGTTAGAAGTCCGTAATCTTGCTTTAGAATAACAAACTTCTACTTGCACAATGCTTACATGCACGCAAAAGTAAGCTAAAAAGTTCCATGTCAAATAAGACTACCCTGGAAAGGTAGTAGAAACAAGTAGGTACTTACGCAATTTTCCGCTTAACAAACTTTTCTCATATCCGTGCATAAAGTTTGAAGGAAACGTAGATTTTTTATGCAAATTCCATGACTATACCTATTAAGAGGGAGCTCACCGGTCCACTAGTGCCACTACTTAAAAAAATATTATCTCGTGACTGAGAAGGAATTATGAAAAACGGCTCAATCAGTAATCTCGGTAAGTGTGTCTAGAATTTTCTAATACCTTTAAAAAATTAGTTATCTGTAAAGTTGGTTTACGGACGAAGTCATAACAAAACATTGATGCGGCGCAAGCGTTACAATGAGCGTAACGAGACAATGAGCGTAACGGGACAATGATCGTAACGGGACCATGCGCGTAACGGGACAATGAGCGTAACGGGACAATGGGCGTAACGGGACAATGATCGTAACGGAACAATGAGCGTAACGGGGCAATGAGTCATCCTTTTTTGTGCATTCAGCCGGCGTTCATCGATTTATTAAACGTTGTCACGTCAAAAGTTCATATTGAGATACGAAGCAACAAAATTCGATCTAAAAAGAAGCGGCCACATTCCTCCAGAATTCTAGATCGTATTTTGTCGCTTCGTGTCTCAATATGAAACTTTATAAAAGGTACCTTTTTAGCTTTTGCCCGCGGCACCGGTTATCGCGTAAAAAAGTAGCCTATGTCCTTCTCCATATCCCTGCCAAATTTCATGATGATTGGTTCAGCGGTTTAGGCGTCAAAACATAACATACAGACAGACAGATAGACAGACAGACAGACAGAGTTACTTTCACATTTATAATATTAGTATGGATAAGGATTAGAAAATTCTAGATACACTTACCTGATTGAGCCGTTTTTCATAATTCCTTCTCAGTCACGAGGTAATATCATAAGGAGTCGCGCTAGTGGACCGGTGCATGGGCGCCTTCTTAACTCGTGAAGTTCAGTAGCAACTTCAGAAGCCATAAAATAGTTTCAGCTTGTAAACAAGGCTGGCTTTTGCAATATAGGTTGATCAACATAGAGGATTGGTTTATTATTATTGAATATTATCCAAATCACAAACAAGAGGAATACTGTTTTTGGAAGGCAACAACTCTGTAGAAAATAAATTAGCTACTGAAATAAGAAAGACAAAAATATTTATCTCCTAGGTATGTGTAGGCGTAAAAATAACGTTGCGAAAAAGTATACGCTACCAGACCCTCCCATGGATATTGCTCAAGGGGAAAACAATAAGCTGGAGTTTGATGACAGCCATAGTGACATGGGGTAGGTCTATAAACCACAGAACATATTATTTTATCCTTTATTTTTACAACATGTGGGTAGATTCATTTAATAGAGTTTGGATATACAATCAGCTAGAAGCCGATTAATAATGTAGCTTTTATTTATCATCTAAATTGATATCTGTATCAATTTAGATGATAAATAAAAGCTACATTATTAATCGGCTCATTCGATATCATTGCTTTTCTGTATTTCATAAATTAGCTAAAAGTTACTTGTTGCTTGGCTCAATGCTGGTCCTGCTCCACAACCACAACTAACTGATTAACATTTGTAAATACTGTTGGAGCTACTGAAGATTGTAACACTATCTTTGCATTGTATAAAGTCAATATTTTTTGTATTGTATAATTGCACAGCACAGGTGTGCGTACTATGTACTGAAGAGCTACAATTTACCAGGTAATGTCTTTTATTGACTTGAATGTGCCTTGGCGGCTGAGAGTATGTCATGCTCACTCAGATGTCTCGCTGATGGTGCCGTGTGTCTTGGATCATTTAGCTCCCTTCAAAATGATTGAGCTGAATGGTGCTGATCCATGCGTCATGTTCGTGAACGGGCGCCGTCAGTTGGGACTGATCATCTCTTAACTGCCACGGCTTATTTATACAACGTGTTTTTTTTTCATATCCCATAACTTAAGGGTTATATTCTATAAGTAAAAATAATACAAAAAGTCCTAGATTATGTGGTCCAAAAATGCATAGTTTCGAAGATAATTATCATCAATCATATTAATTTAGGTCAAAAATTGTCACCCGTATGACGAATTGTAACTTTTGCGACGTTGCCAAACTGATGAAACTGAGCTCCTCGATGTGTGTAGGTATCTAAGTTTCATTGATAAATACGAGTAATTCATTTTCATTCAAACCAATTAATATTTAAAGCTAAGAAAATGCGACTCTGTCATATTTCACGTAAGGGTGTTTTACATTAATAATCGTGACTTTGTCGAATTATTTACCACAAAACGGGAGATGCTGAGTGCCCTGCTAGAAAAACAGCGGAATACAGGTACATCAACTCTATCGACTACGAGGGTGCCTAGAGCGTCATTTTCAAGGCCAGACTTTCATGTTTAATGCTTGCTGCTGACACAACAAAACACTGCACTGGCCTACAGACCCTCGATTTTGGTGATGTTTACATTGTGACATTAGTCGCCCACAGCAAAAATATATTATACACATAGCCTCGAACGTGATTTAATTTTGTGCAACACTAACTTTAACCTCACTTACTAATTCTGCTGACGCAAAATACTATCATACACACATTAAAAAAAGTTTGTGATCACTAGCATAATCTGATATAATTTTTGAAATTGAACTTTATCAAGAAAAATTCTTTGTTGTGTGTTTTCTTTAAATAGAAATACCCTGTTTGAAATTAAAAAATTAAACTATTTTTTTCTTTTTTATAAAGAAAAATTGAGTAATTAATCATAATGTAATTGTAACAGAAATTTGATAGAAAGAAAAATACTGTGTAATCAAACTTAAACAACAATTTATTAATAAAAGGTTTATATTCAATATAATATAACTCCTCCCCTGGCTTGAACACATGCGGTGATCCTCCTGGGCATGCTGAGGATCAAGTTATCCAGCATTTCTTGGGGTAACCTGTCCCATTCTTGAATAGCGGCTTCCCTGAGCTCTGGCACTGTCTGGGGACGTGGCTGATGGTTCAAAACAGCTCGCTTAAGAGCATCCTACGCGTACTCTATTGGGCTTAAGTCAGGCGAGCCGGCAGGCCACTCTAACCTTGTGATGTCGTATTCTCTATTTCGATTTTTTTAAGTGATCGCAAACTTTTTTTGATGTGTGTATGTGTTTAACTAGGTTATAAAGAGCAAGCTAAATAACAAGTTACGTATAAGACATTTTGTAATTTTTATCTTTAAGGTAAATAGTATTTAAATAAACTAGGTATAAAATAATGAATTAATCAAATTTTATCACTATTTTAAGACTTCTAATGTTAAATATTGTTAAAAATTATTGTCCTACGTTGTTTGTACCAAAAAGTATGTACTCACGCCGCCTGTGATACAGGTATAGCCTAGTACAGGAATCTAACATTATAATACCTTTGTTTCTAAGAAAATTATTTCTAAGACTTTATGTAAATATTTTACCAATACTGAATAAATATATATTTTATTATTTTTTTATATTATTATTTTGTATGAAAAACTAAAAAAAAAAAAAAAAAAATGATAACCGAAAAATAATTCATATGCCAGTTGATTCTTTGATATGGTCTTATTCATGCTCTAGAGTTATGGGATATTAAAAAAAAATAACACCTTGTATATATATTTTTTTGATTGTTTTTTTTTCTATATGTTTTACTTAATTCTTTGGATGTTTTTTTTTTTTAACAGCGTACTGTACATAGTATTCTGCCTAGCCTTTTCTCAATTATGTTGGGGGTCGCTTCCAGTCTAACGTATGCAGCTGAATACCACTATTTTACATAGAGCGACTGCCTATCTGACCTCCACAACCCAGTTAATGGCAAGACTGGTTGTCAGATTTTTGGGCATCAGACAACCTGTAACGACTGTCAAAGATCTACAAATGACAGACGTGCTTTTCGAGGCACGGAGGGGTCTTGGTATGTAAAGATGGTCACCCATCCAGGGGCCAACCGCGGCAACCATAGCTTAACCTAATCATCGACTCGTGCGGCTGTTACTAATTGGCTACAAGCCCAACATCGTTCTCACATATTGTTATAAATTCGATATTAAAGATGTAAGTAATATTTTTGTAACAATTTAATTTAAAAGAGTGTCCATGGAGTTTCATGACCGTTCTTCTCCATACGTACGTACTACGCTTTGGAATGGGCAGCTACCTTTATATTTCTGAATTTTTTGTGAACGTTTGATTCAATTATTAAGATTAAAAACTGAAATGTTAATCTACTGTTGTTACTGACCGTACTTATGTAAGGATCCTACAAACAGACGCGATACACGATGCGACACAAAGGCACCGCATGTAGCGTAGTGTAGTTTGTAAGAGCCTTAACGAAGCTATTTAAGTTTTGGGTGATGGGTATCTAAAGCAGAAAGTTTACCTAAAACAATCTACCTCATTTCGAACAAAAATAAAACTTGGTGTAACACCTGCGAAGTTAAGAATGATGAATAATGACGGGGACAGAAGCAATTCTGAACAAGTTTTGACTTAATTATAGTTGAACGTAAAAGTTTGAAACTGTAATACGGAATACAATAAAATAATAATAATACCTTTTATAACGTTTCGTATTGAGACATGAAGCGACAAAATTCGATCTAAAGAAAAGCGGCCACATTTCTCTTTATCGTATTTTGTTGCTTCGAGTCTCAATATGAAACTTTATAAAAGGAATTAGAAAAATCTATACTCCATTTATTATAACATTAGACAAATAACTGTTCTCACCCTTTCGTTATTTCGATGTAAACGTTTAATAAACTCCGTTATTTCACGATAAATACAAAGCACTGTAATTTATTTACCATTTACATTAAAAAAATAACTCTAAGGTGCAGTAATTTCAACAATATTACATAATAACTGTCGTTATTTAGCCGTCATTTATCTAATGCAAATGTAAATGGAGTATAGACACACCGAGTTTCTTTATTGAGCCGTTTTCCATAATTCTTTCTCAGTCACGAGATAATACTTTTTTAAAGTAATGGCGCTAGTGGACCGTTGTACACACTCTTAATTAATAACTGTATTACCTAAGAGCCGGTTGTTTCAAACAGTTTGTTAACGTAACATACGTACGTCAAATAATAACGATTACGTATGATGTTTAACGTTCGTTAAATACAAAGAGTTGTTTCACTGCATAAAAAACCAATCGTCAAAGTTCAAATGTGAAAGAATAAAATGACGTTAACGTTAACGTCAAGGGCATAATTTTGTGATACAACGGTTTGACGATAGTTAGCGCCATTTATGACGTATACGCGTGCGTCAAGTGGACGTGAAACAACCCGCCCTAAGACCTCAATGCATAAAACCATTCTTTATGTCGAAGTTTTATAGGATATCATTGTCATCCTTTTCTTTAACCATAGAGCATGTTTGTACAAGAGTTTTTTTCTGATTATATAGGTAGTACTTTTTTTGAGTTCAGATTGCATAATAAATAATTATTAGGTATATTATTATTTACTAACCCACTCAAAAAGTACTTGAAAACTAGAGCTTATCAGGCATTTCCTTTCGAAAGTTTAACAAGTGGAACAAAATGTCACGAGGTGTTTACGGCGTATTATAATTTTAAAACTAATTATGACACCAAATAATATTCCTATTTAGTCTCATTAAATAAAACCATTAAGAGCCAACTAGTCGCGGGCTCGAACTCACTGGTGGGCGTGGCCAAAAAGTACGCTGTCTCACCTAGCATCGTGTCCGTCATCGTGTGTTGAGTGAAATGCACAATCATTCATAGTAAACCTTGCGCGTAAAAAAATCCGAAAATTCCTTTGGAAGGTTCAGATTTATGAAAAAACTACGGGATAAATCAATTACAAATAAAGTTTATTGAAATCTTCGATAACTGAGCTTTGTCGGAGCGGACTTTGTTTTGGAGATTTTATATATATTTCTTTTATTACTTATTTACGCCCAAAGTTGCGTTAAAATTATCAGGAAAAACGAATCTTTGTTGGCTCATAATTTTTAATTGCTTTTTATTTTAATATCCTGCTTCCGTACAGACAAAATGAATAATATGACAAAACGATATCAAGTTAATTTTTGGATGTAACAATGTCAAACAGTGGAGTATTACCCCCCCGAAATTTGTATGGAAAAAGTATCGACTAGTTTCATCTTAAAGTGTTAAACTGCAGCTAACTGACATAAGAGCAAAAACAAGTTACGTGCATGACTTGAAACAAAGTGCCAAGATAAAATACCTACCCGGTAAGTAAAGTGGTCGGCTGCAAACCGCATAACCACAACTATTTGCAACTAGTTAGGTACTTTACAGGAAGTAGTAGGCACATTTTCGGCGCCGGGCAGCGTAAATACAAAATAGTCTGTGCTGCATTATCTAGCGAATGGCTTAAAGCAGTAATAGTTTGTCCAAACCAAGCTACAATACAGCGGTTTGTAGTACAGCCGCATTTGTTTGTGTAAGGGTGATTTAGTGCAGACACCCATAGTATTATTTCCGTTAGATTATAAACTGTCGGAAAATTGTGAACTGGGTGAAATTGGTTAGGTTAGCGAGAGACCGAGCTTCGCCGGTCCTGGTGACGGAATGGCGGTACAATCTTCTGCGCCCTGCCTCACTGTCGTCGAGGCGATCCGACCAGTGCTCGATGAATGACTTTGGCTTGCTTCGGGAAGTACCCGTGTCGCATAAACATATCGCCGGACCGTACGCGCGGTACCCTCGTATCAGAAGTTGGAGCCGACCTGTCACTGCCAGCCATCGCTCGTTCGAAGGTTAGGAGCGCCGAATCGTGGGATGCAGTGATCTCTTTCTGTGAAATCGTAATTTCACAGAAGGAGGCTGCGGAAAGGGAGAAGGAGATTGAGACCACTCTCCCGACCTGCAGCAGGTGGACCGGTCGTCGGCGGAGGGTGGACAACGTCTTTTTCCAGCCCCTGTAAACAGGTCTGGAGGGAGCGGACTCGGGGACGTCCACCGCACAATCCAGCAGTACTCCAGGCGGCGGCGCGTAGTGTTCCACGCGAGCCCCTATTGTAAGACGCGGGTAAGTTTTGAACCTCTCTTCCTCCGCGGGCCTGAAGTGGCCCGCAAAGGCAAAGGGTCGTGGAAGGCGCACAAGTTCCCATGATCCTCGGTTCAAGTGTGAGAAGGGAACACTGGGGTGGTTTTTTGTTAGTAAAAGTCTGACGGACCCCTCCGCCCGCCCCAGGGCGGAGGATATCCATAAGGATTTTACACACAGGAAAAAAAAAGGTTAGAACTGCGACCAACCGCTAATTCCAAGTTCCTCACAGCTAGGCAAGCTATTTAGTATTAGCACATGTTGCGTAACGTCGCAAGCAAGCTTGATGTCTGCTGTATAGACAGAGCGAGTACTTATAATCTGTATTGCAGTAGTTTTTGTTAAAGCAATATCTTTCGGAGCCGATCACATTGCCGACAGTTTCCAAATGACTGTGGTGTAATCGTGTTTCTAATATTTATTCATACGAATGTGGCTGCGTATTTTGCATCCATGCATTTGAACATTAAGTATTATTGTCTAACACGGCGTTGGTTCACGTGTTGTTCAGTTAATTCAATTATGCAACTACAGCACAAGCATACATATGTCCCGTTCAATATGGTTTCAATTAGTGCCTTGACACTGACACTTGTCACAATGTTCATGGAATTGAACCGCTTGGTAGGCCAGCTTGTAGGTATGTCAGTACTCTACAAACGTAGGCATAGGTCTAGTGTCTATTACGTACACACGGACACACGTACAGTGGGCCGCGCCCTTATATTGCCGGAATTATTAATGAAAGGCATTAAATACGCCGTGTGTGAATATGATATTTATTTTTCATCTAGCAACGCGCTTTATGCTCTCCAAGTCGATCCTATATTGTTTTCTCTATCCTTATAAATATGAAATAGTGTTTATCTTATTATACATGCCAGCTATATAATATATATACATATATAAATGAATCCCTATTTCCCTTGGTCGCATCCTTCGATCAATTATTGATCGAAGGTCGCATCACGCGTAAACGGCTGGACCGATTTCGCTAGTTATTTTTTTTGTTGTTTTTGTTATTGTCAGGAGAAAGTTCTTAAGTAAGAAAAACAATAAGAAAGTTAAAAAAAAAAAGATAATTTAAGAAGAGACCATGGTATGTACATTAACATTATCATTTCTAATTTAATCTTAAGTAACTCTGTCTTCTAATGTAACTTTATGGCGTTTGATATAACGTGTCAGTTATCATTTGGTAGGTCTGAGAATAGGTTTTATAAAATAAAAAAAATGAAGTTTTTAGTTAGGTAGGGTAGGGTAGGGTAGGTAGGTAGGGTAGGGTAGGTAGGTAGGGTAGGTAATAGGGTATCGTAGGGTAGGTAGGTAGGGTAGGGCACGGTAGGGTAGGGTAGGGTAGGTAGGTAGGTAGGGTAGGGTAGTGTAGGGTAGGTAGGTAGGTAGGTAGGGTAGAGTAGTGTAGTGGAGTTTATACTATATTTCCTTTGCGCGTAGACAAACTGCCAGTCAAATAGCTATTGACAGAACGAAGTCTGTCGGGTCAGCTAGTCAACTTATAAAAAATTCGGTAGGTTGCATGATAAAGCCATGCAGGTTAAAACCTCTATTGTACCCAGCCTTTAAAGCCCGGAATAGTGGGCAGCGGTTAATGTACACCGAGCTTAAAAAGAGACTGTCACACACTGGAAGGAGTGACAAAGAGGACGTTCTACAAAGCTGTTTATGTGAAACTCAATGGTGCATATTAACTGATACGGACTGTACCTGTCGTGGAACATCAATAGCGTAAAATACAATTATGTACGTATTACTACGTAATTGTATTTTCTCCAGGCTACTGAGAACTTTCAAACAGAGGAACACAATACTTACTTCTAGGAATGTAAACTAGAAAGTTACGCTTGATAAAGTATGGGATTTAGCTAGAAATTCTTATCCTACGACTGTCTCGCTTTGATGGCTCAACGACAGTGCCTGAGTGATTGGTTGCTTTTCACGCTAGGCGGGTAGAGATTTTCGGATCGTTTCTAAGTAAAACAAATATTTGTAATAGCCTTGAGGTTTGTTCAATATATTTAGGAGAATACCGAACCATATCAGAAAGAAGAGGTTGAATTAACAAAAAAAAAAAAAAAATGCCGATTGATGGCAATAGGCTCGGGCCTATCACATGGGACTGTGAAATGTGTACAGATAACCTCGGCCTAACCTTTCGGGACGACGCACGCCTTCAGGAAATACAGGGCCTCAAGTCTGCTATTACAATAGTGTCAGAATGGTCTCGCCATTGTTAGTATTTGACAGTGTTTGTATGGCAAATCTGTCAAAAACTCACAATGAAGAGATCATTCTGACACTATTGTAATAGCAGACTTGAGGCTCAGGTGTGATGTCAGAAAGAAACATGAGTGTCTGTGTGCCTTCATAATAATGTTCGAAGAACAGGAAGGAAATTTGTCAACAAAAGTTTTTCACTATAATATGCAGCTGGTTCAATATCAATATGGGTTCTATTATTAACCAACCGCCGCTGAAGCGAGTCTCGATTGCAATAGTTCACGACAGTTTGTTAATAATACACCCACGATCATTAGGTAAATACCGTGCCTGTCCAACTTCCACCTACTGCAGCCGCTAACTAGATGTGTGTGCTTCAACTGACTTACTTGTGTGGGTAGTGGGTGACAAGCCCACGTTATAATGGTTGAAGGGTGGATATTTTGTGTACTGCGTATTATTTTGCATTTTGAAAGTTTGTCGTTCACACACAAGGCGATTAACACACTGCCACGCACCACGCAGCGCAGCGCGTGAATGCGTGTTTAAAGCCGCGTTTCCACTAGGCAACATTTGGCGCGCGACAAGTGACGCTCAACATGTACGGCAACGCTGCACAACAGCGCGCGACGTTGCCAGCTGGCGCGCAACATGACGCGCGGCTTCTTGTTTGTTTAAAGAGCATCGTTAGTTGAGCATCAAATGCTGTCGAGTGGAGACGTGACGCGCAACAATGTCGCAACATTTTTCGAAAATTATAACCACTGCCGCTGAAATCAACACAAGTTCCTCTGGCGACATGTTGTCGACGACTGACGTAAAGTAGTAGATGCGTAGACAGATAATGTTGTTCAACAAAAGTTCCGCGCTGACTTTCAACATGTTGGGCCACTTGTTGTGCAACATGTCGCGCGTCAATTGTTGCCTAGTGGAAACGCGGCTTTAAAGTTGCTTGTAAGTATCTCCGTTTGTATAGAAAAAACGCACAGTCCAACACACATAAAATGCATCCACACGCGGTCATTCAGATGCTGATGCAGCGTGATGCGTGGCAGTTAGGGCATGCAATATCGGAAGGTTCTCAATTCTGGAACTGAGTTCCAATACTGAAGATCTGATTCCGGAATTCCGGAACTTGTTCCGGAACTGGTAACTTAAAGTTTGTGTCAAATCAAACAAGATTTATACTTATATCAGTCTTTTAATCAATTTTAGTATCAAATTGAACATCTTTCTCCCTTATTACTCTAATTAAACATTTTAAACCGTAAAATCAACAAGGCTTATTTTTCATGACAAAGTTTAATTTAAAAAATTATATCAGCTTATGCTAGTGATTACAAACTTATTTTGATGTGTGTATATATACATACAATAATAAACATGATACAAGAGCAAGGAACTTAGTAATGATGATGTTTAAGGAGAGAGGAAGTGAATTTTAACCAGAATTTTAAAAGTATACAAAGATTGAGCACGCCTTATCGAGACGGGCAAGACATTCCATAACCGTACTGCTTGAACTGTAAAATACTTGTCAAAAAAGCTAGTGGAATGCATTGGCATTTTTCACAGTCTCAAGTTTTCCGCTGACTTTGTGTGTCATGAAGGAACTTGAAATGTTCTTTAAGATAAGAGGGGGTTGTAGGATTGAACAGAATACTGTAGAGCTGAAATAATATATGAGAATTCCGGCGAAGACGTATGGGAAGCTACTTGAGCTTTGTACGAAATTCAGAAATGTGATGATAATATTTGCGCAGGCCAAATATAAATCTAATGCAAAAAATTTGAAATCGCTCAAGTTTATCTAGTTGTGCCTCATGTAGCGTGAAAAAAAATAATAACAATCACAACCACTTTAAAACGTATAATTTTTTAACTAAAATTAATAAACCTCAAACATGTTAAATATAAAAAAAGTAAAAAAGACAGAAATATGAAAAGGAAATTGAAAAAATATTGCAGACGGATGGTGTTGAGTTTTAGTTTCAACTATAAACCTGATAATATAAAAAAAATAATCAAAGGAAAAAAAAATAACTTCGTGCAGGCAACTAAATCGAAATAGGTAGGAATTTAAGTTTGGTCATAAAATTAAACTAGATAATTTTGTAATGAATGAAAGATGAAATCAAAACGTAAATAAAATTGATATCTGAACTACGACGACTCCACGGTGACGATGTCTGGTTCCCTGGGTTGCGACGATGTCTCGACGTGGGTCAAATTATTGATGTACGAGTAGAGCGCAGATCCACAGATTCAGGTAGATTTTGGGCGCTTCCAGAGGTTGGCGACGATTTCTAGTTCCCTGGGTTGCAACGATGTCTCGACGTGGGTCAAATAATTGATGTTGAGCGCAGATCCAAAGATTCAAGTAGATTTTGGGCGCGTCCAGAGGTAAGGGGAAAATCGAGATCGGGCTTGTAGTCAAAGACATTAAATTTTACGTAACAACTTGTAGTCTAGGGTCTTTCCCGTTTCCGGGAATATAGACTCCTATTGGTTAATAATTTTTGAATGACTCGCACGCAAATCAATAAACAAAAATGAACGTTTCACACACCACAAATTTATACCATATATTCACAGGATAAGTACTTTATAATTTGAGAGTGTAAGAATAAAAATTACCATGAAATTGGACCATCCGACCTCAAATCAAAATCTGCAATGAAAAAATAAAAGAATCCGAACAATGTCATTGCAAATTCAAGGCAAATTCAATTTTTTATATAGGTGTCAAAAAAGAAGAAATAATTTTTAAGTAGGTTCCATCGCTTTATGACTAAAAAAGTTTAAAGAATGCAGTAAATAATACTGCACTCAGTAAGATCGAGATAACTGGCATCAGCGTAATCAGGGATGGGAAGTAACAGGGATTGCACGTAAGGTCTGAATAATGACAAAAGTAATCTGGTTTTCAGCCTCAAATTCTGATATATTCAAAACGGAGTAGGGTTTTGAAAGCTCATAACGAATACAGCCAAAAATAAACGACATTATTTTGCCTCCTCGTTTCACATCACACCACTTCGGTCTACATTGTCGTGGTTATGGCACCGAAGTACCAATTCTAGTGGCGAAAAGGGTTGACCCGGTTATTTGTTTATCTTACGTCATCTCCGAACATATCTATCGAAATGAGTACATAAAAGGAAGTCTGAAAGTGGCACTGGTTACAAAAAAGTGAAGTGGAAATCGGTTGTCATGGTGTATGGGCATGATGTGATGCAGAGAAATCAGGAAAAATATGTCGTGAGGAAAGTTTTGAGTATGAATATGGCTTTAAGAGTAGGAGAATCTGCGAACATATCTGCGAATTTCCTTACCTAACCTACGTCAGATTGACGAGTCTTAGTTATTGGATACGTTTATGTTTCGCCAATGGATCGATTTTTTCGAAACCCTGTTTAAGTATGGTCTTTTTGAAATAAGATTATACATTAAAAAACCTTTTTTACACTCCGTTCAACCGATTTTGACTTCTATTCCGTAGGCATAGGGATGGCATTAGAAGCAAACAAGTGGTTACAATACCAACTGTTTACTGCAGCTGTCATTTGTCATGCCACCAACGCAATAGAAGTCAAAATCGGTTGAACGTACTGTAAAAATGGTTTACTAAATGTCTAATCTTATTTCAAATGGAGTATATGTAGGTATTTAGATTCTTGTTCCCAAAACCTCTTTATATTTTAAACATGTTTTGGTTTTTTTTTGGATCAGTGACCCCAAAATAAAAAGATTGCAAAATGATGTTTTAAATAATATAATATGTTATATAATAATATGTAATAATATAATATTTATACATATAATAATATGTTTAAAATAAGCGCTGACTCAGGGCTAAATAAAAATAAAGTAAGTACCTTAAGTTTACAAGAATACAAAAAATGAAGATTTAACAGCCGTCTCAACAGAAACCAGTCGCCGTTGAACGACGTCAACGTATTATTGAACATAAATAAAACTAAAAAGCTTGCAAATTCGATTCGATTTGGAATTTAAATAAAATAAAATAGTATTTTAGAATAACAAAGTAAACTATCATGTAAGTCATTGTAAGGAATAGAAACTCCGGTAAAACCACAATCTTAAACTCTCTGTAACTTATGCCCAAATAATCAAACGTTACTTAACTTTAAGACGTTCTTATAAGTGTTTCTGTCGCTACAAAACAGTTTAAAGTGACAGAGACAGCATTAGACTTAACGGCGACTTAAAATTGAATTGCGTTTGAGTATTCGGCAGTTAGTCTACATCCTGAAACCTACATGTTATTTGCTAATAATTAGGTATGAAAGGCCTAAACCTACAATAGTAGAGCATTGTTTTATCCACTCTGCTCCCAAACACGTTTTGGCATCCCCAGCCAAAACAAGATTTATAGTCAAAATATTCGGTATCGAAATACTGTTACGCAGGAGATTCCAGTAACCTACCAGTACCTATAGTCTATTCCAAAAATATCTGATAAAAGTGTAAACAAATCCTGTTTAGGTTCAATTCTTTCGCAATCGCTCACCTCATAAATATTTATCTGTATCTATTTAAAAGATTTTAACTTTATACCTTACCACTTTTTCCAACAATTGTTTCTCAAATGTGTTAGATATTGTTATTATTTTGTTTATGTAGAGCAATGCTCTAAATATTATTTTTATAATCATGTATTTGAAGTTTAATATTTTGTTTCGTAAAGTTGTAACCATGTGCCCAAGTACAGATTTAACGAATATATTATAATAGTTGTTAAACTGACTTTTGGCGTTTGGCGCCAACTAGCTGTCAAACTATTAAACGAATAGCAAGTTGGCGCCAACTAGCTGTCATTATGCAGCCAACGTGTATAGCCTCACTTAGGAACATGGCGGTGATCTTGAATATTCGCGGAGTGTAAATGTATTTGGTGTATTTAGAGAGTGTTATCAAACTGTAATATATTGGTATTAAATGAATTATAAAACTATACTTACGGACTTTGCTTTCTTTGCAACATAATGAATTAAAAATATAAATTAAAAACATCTTTAAGGTGATTTAATAAATATTCCCATAATTGACTATGGTGATGTGTGTTACTATGACCAGCATTGCTATTCTGTAACCATCTCACCGTGAAATCTTGGGTGAAGTGAGCGTGGAGTGAGCTGTCAATAGTGTCAATCCCAAGCGTCAGGTGGAATTGAATGTCACTTCAAGATCACTTCACTTATGTTTTCACGGTGAGATAGATACAGAATAGCACTGCTGAATGCAGATCTCCTCAATAAACTTGACCGCCTTCTAAATAACTGCATTCGATTCGTTTTCAACCTTCGTAAGTATGATCATGTGTCCGCGCACCGATTGGTTTTAAAATGGTTGCCCATTCGTCAGCGCAGAGAGTTGAGGGCTCTGTCTATGTTGTTTTCCATACTCGACAAACCCACTTCTCCTTCTTACCTGACTTTCCATGTTCAATACTTATGCTCTGCCCATAGTAAAAATCTTCGTTCCACCAAAAATCGTCTTCTACGATGTCCATCTCACCGCTCTGGTTTCATTCACTCTTCTTTCTTTGTCCAAGCGGTCTTTCTTTGGAATGCGCTCCCTCTGCATATCAGGATGGCAACCAGTCGGATATCATTTAAAGTGAAGGCACGTGAACATATTCGTAAGAAGTTGGCTGAATCATCCCAGCGCTGATTCGTTTTCTCCCCTACCAATCGTTATTTCACCTGACACTGTTTATTTTGCTTATATTTATGTATGTATGTATCTATCTATGTATTAGTTTACTTGAATTTTTCCTTTTTCGAGTTATCTATCCCTTATGTTGCACCTGCCATGTTTTGTCTCTGCATCACCCTAAGGTTGACTGGTAGAAAATGCCTCAGGCATTAAGTCCGCCTTTGTACAGTATTTTTTTACTATTACATAAAGTTTTAATAAATAAATAAATACATTTAAAATTAGAATGTAGGGTTTAAGTATTCAAATAATAACATCAAACCACTGAATTTGTAAGTGGCACTACAAATTGGTATCCACAGTATGTTTTCTGATGCATTTGTTTACATTTTAACCAGATATGTTAGGAACATGCCATATCAAACTACATTTGCGGCAAACCAAATTAATCGTTGCATACATGTCGTTAGAATTAAGATACTCCGCTTGTTCAGCTAGATTTACTGCACAGGTTCTATTAGGTTCATATCGATCACCGTTTATCACTACACACCATCTCGGGACGCTGATAAATTGCAACTATATTCTGTGTAGGCGCAACGGCGATTACATACAGAAGTTCCGTTAGGGCTGATATACACCTGGAAAGTAGCGATCGGCAGCGGCCGGCGCGGCGAACAGTTTCAGAGTGAAATAATTTTAAACTTTATCTACATAATTAAAATACCAGTATCGCTTGAAAACCCCGAAAAGGTCACGCGGCCATGCGCTTCTTTTCAGCTAAGAAGAGATCCAATTTACCTCGAAGCGTCGCTGCCAGCCGCTGCCGTTTTCTGCCCTTCGTGTACGTTACCCCAGCAGGAAAGTGTCTCCTAGAGTGATAAAAAAAAAGAAAAAATATATAGAAGAAAATATTTAAAATTTTCAAGTAATTTCGCGCTTTTTTTTTAAACCCGAAAAAATATCGTAGCGCCTTAATGAGAAAACGTATAAGCTCGCTGAAAACTGTATGCGGTCCTTCTTGGCGCTTTTAATAACCATAAAAAGTTTCAAAAGTGTACATGCATGCGTTATTGAATAATATTGCTAAAAGTCAAAACGACGGTGTCATAACTTTGACGGCAAAATACAAGAAACCGGCTCAACTCAAGATGTGTGGGTCTAAACCAAAAATTAGTGCATTTGGTCAAAAATATATAGTGAAAATATTCAGCTTGCAAATGTTCGCATTAAGTAGATATAAACAAAAAACAAAACATGTACACAACGGCTGGTTATCCCACCAAATTCGAATGACTAGTAAAATACGACGATTTCATACTTAACTATTAATTTTTTTCTAGTCTGTACATTGAACTGTACCAAGGCAGTCTTAAGACAGATTATTGCGCCATGAAAATATATTTTTTTGTTTCATTTTTTATCTGCAATCAGTCTTGAGTACTATAAGCAGATGTGGTAAGTGACATTTGGCAGATGGAGTGTGCTCTCCAGCCAGAGCTACTACTCATAGGTGTTTATGTTAATTAAGAGGGTACAGACAGAATGTCTTTTCTTTTGCGACGTTTTTGGTATGTGCGTGTTGTCAGTCCAGCGGCCAGTTCATTTGGATACCTCTCCAGCCTTTCCAAGTATGTTTTGGTTATGGCCAAGATTTCCTCTTTCACGGAGTTCATCTGAAGTTGGTTGTGTATTTCAGTATTTGTAATGAACCAAGGCCCATTGTATATAGTTCTCAAAATCATATTTTGCATTCGCTGTATAATGAAAATATTAGAGTTGCTAAAGCTCCCCCATAGCTGGATGCCGTACTTCCAGACAGGCTTTAAAACCGTTTTATATATTAGGAGTTTGTTGTCATTCGTTAATTTACTGTTCCGCCTTAATAGCCAATGTAGGTTTTTGTAGCGCAAGTTGAGCTCATTTCTCTTGTTCTATATGTGCTGCTTCCACGTCAGCCGGCGATCGAGGGCAGTCCTAAGTATCTCACACAATCTTTATGTGGTAGTAAATTGTTATTTAGCTTAACTGGCAGACAATCGAAACAATGATGGCATAGACTTGACTTTGTGAAGGCCGCAGGAATCATTCGCTGGATGCGAGAAGCACGAAACCGCTCGAAGTGGCGATGTTTACTGTGAATAAACATTTTTTTTGGGGTCTTATGTCCAGAAGTGGACGTCTTTCGGCTGAAATGATGATACTTGCAAAATAACCATGCTTGCACCGCTGTTTTGTTGGTTTTGGTAAAACAAAACTGGGGCGTTTCTCCCGAAAACGATTCGAGTTTGATTCCAGTTCGATTTCGTTTCTGATTTAAAACTTAAAACTGACCGAAGTTAGTTTCGCTTCGAACCACTGCACGATCGTGCACTAGTGTTGGATTTAAGAGTATGGATCGGCATTTAATTTGAACCCAATTCGATTGATTCAGAACTCGATGCTGTTGGAAGTAAGGCCCCAGAAGCGAGTTCGAATCGGAATCAAAATCAAACTAGAATCGTTTTCGGGAATAAGGCCCCTGTTCTCTTCACAAATACAACCAAACATTTGTTTTGATTCTGATCATGAATGAATGTCACTGTAAGACTACCTAAATAAGAAAACTGACACTAACTCGACTGTTTGTTTCTTAAATTTTTACATAATTATAACATTCCCGCAAACTTTTTCAATTTCTAGTCATAGTAGTAGCTTGTAGTCGTACTTCATGACAAAAAGAACTTTGTAACAAGATTCTACTTTCAAAGTTTTCAGGGACGCATAGGGTCTCAAAAATATAATAAAAGTGTCTTCATAAAAATGATAGATCTTATGATAAATGGTTGAATCGTGGGCCTTTGGTTTAGAAATATTTTATGTTATGGAGATTTTACCCGGTGTCGGAAATGTATTGAGGGATTTTGATACTGAATATAAATAGGTACCCTTTATACCTTTGGTATATGTGTAGTACTTACGCACTACAGCTGCTGTAAATTTTCAGCGTAGTGATTAATTTAAATAAATAAATCATTTATTTGCATGAAATATGGTTACACAAGATGTTAAATTAAATTATAGCACATGACATATTTCACCCTCATTACGGGCATCCAAATTATAGTTAATTAACAACAATTATTTGAATAAAATTACAATTATTAGAACTATTTGAATTATTACAATTTATAAGAAAATAATTATTAGAATCATTTAAATTACAATTATTAGAAATATAGTGATTTCAACTACATCAATTGTTCAAATTATTATTAAAGTGAAAGTCACAAGAATAAGACGAAGAACCAGTATCTTAGTGGACACCAAATCGGCATGTGCTTTTATTCAAAAAGTCTTTGGCAGTGTAGAAACTCTCCGCGATGAACCATTTTCGCAAGGCACAACAGAATCTTTTATATGGCAGGTCAGTCATTCCTTTGGGCAAAGAGTATATATTAGAGGTGCCATGTAGGCACAGTTCTTTCTGAACAGTTCTAGCTTAGGAACAGGCATTTTACTCGTCAGAGAATGATATTCATTATTGCAATTCATAATTAATGTTTTAGTGCACTACAGAGCGATATTTCATAATTTTGTTTAGTAATAATGACAAATTAATTAAGACAGCGAAATATTTGACAATTATTTGCGACATTGCCAACTTTTTGAATCCTCCAAAGAATAAATGCACCCTCTCTAGGTATCTAATCACACGGCGTTTTTATCGCTCCGTCGCGCGTCGATGCGCGTGTACGCGCTGCAAACGCAATGAGTGCTGCTTTTTTAACACGTTGACTGCCATGACGGACACCATGTGTCCGACAGCATACTTTCCCCGGAGCCGCACCAATAAAAACAGTCGAAACGCTGTCCGTCGGCCGCCTAGAGGCTTCTGAAGTGATCGAGGGCATGCGGACACATGGTGTCCGACGCGGCTCACTGGACCCGATATACTGGCGGTCACGAGGGGTCCGCCACGGCCCACTGGGCTAAACATGGTTTTTAGTCTGGCAGTCAACGTGCTAAGGTAAAACACGAATCGTCGACGCGACGCGCGTTACAAGGAACGCGCGTATCAAAAACACCGTGTGTATAGCCGTGTACACCATGGTCTTTTGATTTTGTGTTCTTTTGACTTCATAGCAGATGCCTACTGATTAGATTACGTGACGTTACGATTGTATGATTCGTCATTTTACAAACGGCCGCCGTCCGTATACCAACGCGCGGCGTTATGAAAAATGCCTAAGGAAAAATGTAAATCTATTTCTTAAAGCACTCGCCGGCCGCTGCTGCGGTAACGTTCGCTTCGCTCGCTCGGCTCGTGCGCGGTTGGCCACAGTTCACCCAACCTAACCCATTTTTTCGGGGTGCTTGGATGTCGAAATTATAAAAATTGAACGCGTTGTCAATTTGCCTTAGGCATAGGCATAACACCGCGCGTTTGTAAAAGGACGGCGCCGTTTGTAAAATGACGAACTATACAATCAGCCTGCCACATTATATACAACTGTATTTTGGCTATGAGACAATTAATGTGTTACTTTGTTTCATAATCATTATATTACATATTTACAAAACTACTAGCATAGATTTAAAAGCGTAATCATCAGATACGAAAATGTATCCGATGCAGGCCATTCTCGCACCGGTGTAGGTAAATATTTGATAGGTAAACATCGGAACACAAAAGGCAGATATTCCTCGACAGCGGATCGTCAATTGAGTTGTATATTGCGGTTGGGTACACAACCGACAACCCGACGGATGGTAATCGACTAACCTATATATTTGCTTTCGGTTTTCCCCGTTTTCGATACGTGTTTTAGACGAATGGTGATTTATTTAGAACAATAGCATTGTCGTATTTTAAAATGTGCTTTGAAAGTCATGTAAACCAGCAATAACGATCAAAATAGCACATACTAAAATTGATGACTGTAATATCGTTTTATACAAATTTTCAATCAAACAATTTCGTCAAACCAATCTATATTCTAAAAGAGCTTCACAAAAAGTTCATCTGCTGTTATCGGTGAGCTAGTAAAGTCCAAGGTCACATCTTTACAAAGTTGAGATCGAACGATCAAAATAGCACATACTAAAGTCGATGACTGTAATATCGTTCCAATTAACTCAAACAACTTCGTCAAACCAATCTATATTTTAAAAGAGCTTCACAAAAGGTTCTTCTATTTGTATCGGTGAGCGTGTAAGGTCATAGGTCACATCTGTTACAAAGTTGAGATCAGTTCATCCCCTGCAACTTTTGTAATGTGTCCTCTTTTATCCCACACACGACCAAAAATGCGGGATTAGTTGCCAAGTTAGATGTTATGAAGATTTTGTGTTTATGGATTTATGTCAGGCAATCAAAGTAACGAGTATAGTTACCAATCACTATTATACATGATAGATTTATAGGTACGCTCGCTATATTGCTAAAAAAAACATACACAGACAGGGCTTTCAAAAACCATCAGAAAAATCTATTTTGTTTAGTAGACGGAGATTCAAAGGAGAATGGCGGGCTAGTATGGAAGTTTTGTACCGCTGTTTATTTGTCGTGTTTTGTATTGTTCTTATATTTAGTCGATAGATAATGGCATCAATAAATAGAGTATAAATTATCAGATTTTTTGAAGTTAGGGTTCAAAAGTTATTTGACTTTGTTTTATGTATGAGAGGTTACATTTTGAGGTAGCTCGTATTGTAAGATCACAGTTGACTGTCAATGTGGTTGTTTAGAAACTAAAACTTACCTACTTAGTCACTATTATTCCTTTTATATTTTATTTCTCATATTAGTTGATCCTGTCGACGTTATGAACAGCCAAGATGTTCACCGAGTTTTATAGACTATTCCTAACAATCCCTTACATTATTCATGGGTACCTACGAAAATGCATTCATATTTTACGTAAATACGGATGTCTCTTTAAAGATGCAGTTACACACTATCCAACAAGTAATATAACAAACAGATACCGATACAAATAATCTAAATGTTCTAGATTTTGTCTCAACTCAGCGTATCAGCGTAATTCGCGATTCCTTAACAGTCAAATACCTGCTAATACAATCCAATACTTTTGTTTTTCTCTATAAAATATCTCCAAATCCCATAAATGTCGTACGAAGTGAAACTACTGTCCATCAACTTAGATACTTATCCAGGTGATCACTTTGTTGTACAAATGAGCTACGTGCCCATTCTACCGGGAAAGGGAAACGATAGCAAGTAAGAAAAGTCCCGCGCGAATAGATGATACTCGTAAGATAAGATATAAGATTCCGAAACTTGACTCCCAGTTCCCATTTACCAGTAAACAAACAATATTCAACTAAACAAGCCTTATTATATTTCTTCGCTGATATTCGTTTGCTCAAGAAAATGTAGTTGATAACACTCGAGCGGTTCATTGGTTTGCATCTCCAAGAATGACTGCGTAAAAGTTTTAATGGAACTTTATAGCGATAGTTAATAAGTTTGCCAAACAAATAATAGCTGTTTTCTTTAGTTATATGCGAATATTGGAACTTCTTTGTTTTGTAAGGAAAATATCGGGAATCGACTGATTGCTTATGTTGAGATATTGACTGTTTGTGATGGATCTTGTGTTTTATTTTAGATTATCACTTGCATAAATCGGAATAATTTCGGTAGGCGAACATACTGGTGTAGATAGGCATTTAAAATCTTCTTCTTTTTGTTTTTGTTGCGTAAAAGTATAATCTGTATGGCACCAATCCTTTATAATACGTTGCCAAAATATTGGATGGAATATATATACAACATAAAAATTAAGAAGTAGGTTAAGAAACCTTCTGTAATAGAAAGCCTATTACAGCACTGACGAATTTCTAACTGATAAATTAATCTGTCTTGTGTGAAATACCTATGTAGATTTGATTTACAATTACTTTGACTTATAACTGGATAATTTTATTATACACTTCTATAAATAAATAAATAAAATGTTCTTTATTGCCTTATATAGGTTACAGAAAATCTGAGACCCTGGCTCCAGAGCTAGGTTAGACTACCTGCATTTCACGAGCCAGACGACGAGTTCTATGACGAGTTGATGACACTATTCTGTAGTACATTTGTTATAATTTGATTGATTAAGTTTTAATTTGATATGTTAATTGCTTGGAATAATGGGCAATTTTAAAACTATTTGATTTTTATATCCTACTAATAAAAATAACCTACCTATTTATATTTGTACGCCGTTAAGGCAAAACATGACTTTAATAGTACATTAATTACCAAGGGCTGTAAAAAAAAGAAAGCCCGAAATCGCAGGTATTTGTGACCCGAGCCACAGACGAGGGTTGTAAATATGCGATAGAGGGCTTTCTTTTTAACTGCCCGTGGTGAGTACACAATTTTACGTCTTCACCTGGCCATAATGCGAGTTTTATTGTACGCGTAGCGTAACTTGAATAGTAATATTCCGTTTGGTTCCGGGATCCCTCCCGGAACCAAACGGAAAAGATCGGACAATTTAAGATAGGAGTGAGGCGTATATATCTTAACAACTAAATACAACAGGTATCACAAGATACCAGACTGTAACTGTGACAACAAAACTGAAAAAAAAAAAAAAGGTTTCTGTTCCACGACGAGATAACAGAATCCATCCAGTCACAAGCTTTTATCTATTCATGCTTATGACAGTTACCTTAGTTAGAATATAGATAATAAATGTTACTGTTACACTGTGACACCCTGTTACATCGTCCCTCACAAGCTCTTTCCTTTTCTCGCATAGGTGTAATACCATAGTTAGAAAGAGAAGTATCTCCGTGTATTATAACTGTGCAGCTGTGGAACACACAATAGTTTGTTCCCACATAGTATAAAATAACAGCCTGCTATTTTGTAATATGTTTTTGGAACTGTTAATTACGTGGAACAGATATGGGATTTAACTGTTACAACCCACTCCTGATTTAAGATAAATAAATTTTAATTAATTTTGGGACCAAAGACAATTCAGACTATTTTAAAAAAAAAGTGAACGCGCGAATTCCTTTTGGCATGTAGTTTCTTTGACGAGATAAAAAAAAAGCGCAAGTTTTCGACTAGTAAACAGTTATCTGTGGCGTTACAGCACTCGTATGGTAACGTAAAGTAAAAAGCACGCGTTTTTAATACCTACACTGCATTATGGACATAAAAGCGGTTCAATAAGAGCCACTTTACGAGCAAGTGTGTTGAAAAATAATTTAATTTAACATCCTACATTCCATGTGTGTGTGTACTTATGTTTTGGATAAATAAACGATCTTGGATTTTGTTACAACGGAACGTCGATGTTGCTGTTTGGGCCCAGCAGGTGACCACGTTTATTGCGTTGTCAGAGGCGTTGTTTAGATCGTCAAGAGTACAGGTGAACGGACATTTGGGACATTAGCAGATGGGACATAGTCTGTTCAGGAGCACTGCAATCGCACTGGATTTTAGATGAATCGATAATGCCCCATTTCGCCAGATTATGACAAAAAAGAAGTATGTTTGTTTGTTACACCCCATGTCTACTAAAAACTGATGTAACGACAAATGAGCGTCACAAAGTACACTATTTGTTTCAGATAACAAAAAACAAAATGACAAACACAAGAGTGTGTTCACTATAAACTGAAATTAATTAACTCACGAGGGAATATTATGTAGGTACTTTCAAACTGTGTTGAATGGCTTTTAGAGTTTAAAAAAAAAAAGAGTTATTTTTATACTGCTATAGAGTATGAAGAACAGGGTGTAAAGATCACTCATCCTCCATAGAAAAGGGAGGATCCTCCGACCTCGGTGTTAATGTTTAACGTATAGTTACGCACAACGCGTCTGCAGTATAATAATATTCTGGTTTATATTGTGGCGCTACCTGCAAAGCATAAACAGCGCTGTCACATCCAGTACATTCAAAATAGTGCAGTGTAGTGTTTCTATTTGGTCACTGCTCGCAGTCCGACTAATCCCGAATATGTACCGGGGCAACGTGTACAAATCACAAATATTAAGCGGCGCTGTAGTGTGTGTAAGTTGGCCAATATGCAGTGTTGATTTGTTTGAACAGTGAAGCGTCAGGCCATATGCGTTTTCCACCTACGAAAACAGTGCTATGTGTCTGTCTGTACACATGTCATCATTACGGCAATAGATTGAGTTCAAATGTTTCATGCCGTCACTTCTCATTAGATTTTATACTGAGCTGTGACGTAACGAGCCCCCACTCCCCAAGTTTAATGTGTTTTATCTAAGTCATTTTTTATTAATATGATAAAGCAAAAAATACGTGTCTAATATTTTTTTTATTATCTGATTGACGGACTAAACAGTTTTTCTTTTTTTTTACACAAAAGGTAACTGTAAAAGTGTGAACAATAAAAAAAATTTAAATGATAGGTTAAATAATAATGTTAAAAAAAGGAGAAAAGATGAAAAAAAATCAAATTAATCTAATCTGAGCCTTCTTAGCACGTTGTATTCGGCATCTATTTGTCTGATTTTTAGATAAAAGATGTTTCTCATTTTCTTTGATGAGCTGTATATCCCGTTGATATTGTTCGGCGAATTGGTCATCCAATACTCCGAACAGTGAATGTGCGATTGACCCAACACCGTTGATAAGGCCGCGTTTGCTTCTCATATTTACCCGACCTTGCGGATTCAGCAACATTATTATGGTTGGAGGCTTGGCAGGCGGGTTGGCGATCGCAGTTTGGTGTTAAAAACGCATAGAGAACGCTGCTGCCCATTCTCTAGTAAGTCCCTTAGTCGTCTTTTACGACACCCATGGGTGGAAATAGATCACATGTACACAAATTTATTTATTTAATTTATTAAAACTTTATGCACAAGTAAAAAAATACTGTACAAAGGCGGACTTAATGCCTGAGGTATTTTCTACCAGTCAACCTTAGGGTGATGCAGAGACAAAACATGGAAGGTGCAACGGGATAGATAACTCGAAATAGGAAAAATAAATATATACATAAATATAAGCAAAATAAACAGTGTCAGGAGAAATAACGATTGGTACGGTACAAATCTATGCATGTTATAAATATTGCTATCCTACCCGCGACCGGCGCTGCGTGCATAATAAATTTCAGCGTAGGTAGACTTCCAGCCTAATGTTCAATCTGATCCAGCCCGTCCCTTGCTGTCCTTCCCCAGCGACGCCCTAAGCCGTGGTCCGTACCTCCCAGGGGGTGCCCTTAGCATGTAGTCGCTTAGTTTTAAGTTATTTGCCCTGGATGGAGGCCTTAATTTATTGAGGCCTCCAGCAAATTCATTTATTGAGCACCCAAAAAGTCCGGTTAAGCAGACGAAAACCTCATAGGTTGAACTGAGAGAAGACATTCCCAAAAAAAAAAAAACAGCTTAGTGATGTTAATTACACAGTACCTACCATAAGGCTAGGTCCTCACGGCATTGTACTCGACCTTTTTTTTTGTGGGATAAATATTATCGAATAAGGCTGGGTGCACACGGCAATACATCGCACGTTTTTTATAATATTCGATTTGAAGGCTCCTATAAACAGGCGCAACACGCGACTCGACACAAAGTAACCGCGTGTCGCGCGACGAGCGGTCCCTTAGTTTTTAGGAGCCTTAAACCGTATTAACAGCGGGCTGTTCACACGATACGTTTTGCTCCGTGTAAAAACGAATAGCCACAGTTTGATGGTGTAATAATAAAGCGCTACTGCAGACCGAATACGTTAAAAGTTAATTCGATTTGCCTGACAAGTCTAATTATTAGGGTATTCGATAAACGTATTTAGGTATGTACGGTTTTTTGCAGCTGAAACGACGTGTGAATGGATAGATTCTCAATGTATGCGTTCACTATTAAAAATAAGGCTAGAAACCCAGCCTAAACTGGGTTTCTCGCCTTATTTTTAATAGTATAGCAGGGCAATGAGCTATCGGTCATAACCAGAGGATTCAAAGTCAAAGTCAAATCATTTATTTCAAATAGGCACATAAAAGGCACTTTTGAACGTCAAAATTTACAAAAATAATTAATTGATTCTAGTTGCCCCTTCCAAAAGGTAGTTACGTATGGAGAAGAATGGGCAAGAAACTCCATACTTACTCTTTTAAAATGTTAATAATATTTGTATTCATTAATTATTAATTATATGTGAAGACAATGCACTTACCTAGAATAAAATTACTATACCACAATAGGTAAAAATAATGAAAAGTGAAGCAATGACAGACAAATTAATTATGCGTTAGCTACATAGTGCTCACATATTTACAAACATTGTAAAATTAGATGATTTCCCTGAAATTTTACATTTAATAACCTATGTCATTGTGTGAGTTAAAGTATATTAATCACAGAAAATATAATTAATGTCATAAAAAATATAAATTATAAAATTAAATTAGCAACCAGTTTGATTTTATCTAGACTCTAAATAAAATTGTCATATGGAGCAGGACCAGCATGTTTCCAAGCATTCTTATCTTGGATATAATCCTCTAATTTGTAATATGCTAGTTTACAAAATGTGCTTTTAATATAAGTTTTAAATTTTCTTTCATTTAATTGTAATATATCAGAAGGTATTTTATTGTAACATTTAACACAGTATACCCCATAAAAGATGTAAGCATTTTAGCAGATTCGCAGATGTGTTAGCAACCAAGTGTTTTCATTCTGTATAAATCTCACCGTGAATCCTTCGGTGAAGTGAGCGTGAAGTGAGCTGTAATTCCACCTTGTGCTAGGGATGACACTATTAACGACTCACTTCACTTCAGTTTTCACGGTGATATTTTTACAGAATAACATTGCCGTAAGACAAGGGTCCGTGATACTTGACTTTGGTGTCTGAGATTAAGTTTTTGGCAGTTGTCAATCGCCATACATAATGCAGCAGTGCATTTTCACTAATGCATACCTGCAATCTATTATGGCGTAATACTGCTCCAGTCGAGCAGATCCTTTAATGAGCAGTAATCAGCTAAGCTAGTAAAGCTCATCTAATGCGATTTAGGTATCGAGTATTAATGAATATGCCTAAAGTTTTCCCAATTATGTTGGGGTCGGATTCCAATCTAACCGGATGAAGCTAAATACCAGTATTTTACATGGAGCGACTGCCTATCTGACCTCCACAACCCAGTATATAGATAATACGATACCCCTTAGTAAGACTGACCACCTTGTTTTCATTTCTTGACACTCCCTCTTCCCCTAGTTATCTAACCCCCGACTTTCAGTACCTACATTTGCGCAAATCACAATAGAAATCTACGTTCATCGCACAATCGTCTTCTTCAATGTCTCAATCACCGCACTGACTTCATTCACTCTTCTTTCTTCGTTCAGTCTATCTCTCTGTAAAATGTGCTCTCTCAGGAAATCAGGATGGCAACCAACTGATTATCCTTTAAAGTTCGCGAGCAAATTCGTAAGAAGCTGGCAGTATCACAACAACGGTAATTTTATCCCATTGTTTGTCTTATTTGTTTGAGTATATTTGTGTATTTATGTGTATTTATTTGTTCTTATATTTATACATAATTAGGTATATATAACTTATTTGTAGTTATGGTATAGGTTTATTCTTGTATTTAAATAAAATGTATTCCCCAATTTTCGTAATTGCACCTACCACTAGTTTGTCTCTGCACCACCCAAAGGTTGACTGGTAGAAAATGCCTATGGCAATAAGTTCGCCTCTGTACATTTGTGTGAGAAAGTGTTAAATAAATAAATAAATAAGACTGGTTGTCAGACTTTCGGGCTTCTGACGACCCGTAACGACTGTCAAAGATCCAGGAATGACAGCCGGGACCAACGGTTTAACGTTATTTCCACGGACCAACCCCGGCAAGCATAGCTTAACCTGATGGATTGAACGGTGCGGCTGTAATTTTTAAGCTATTGCATAGCTTCTATCGCGGGCCTTGAGCGCGGGGACCGAATCCAGAAATTCCGTAACGAAAAAACCTCACGCTCCCCACTCCGACGGTTTTACTACACCAGTACCCTCTAGTGATCTAATAATTTCTGGCAGTTCTTTTTTCTGTGTACTGCGTATTTTATTCTTATAAATATTAGTTTATAAAATTATGATCTTCACAAAAAGTGATTGTTGATAGTGGGGTTTGAACTCTCGACCAGTCGATTACGAGTACATTCAGTTCCCCTGTTGCACCGCAAGGATACAACGACTTAATTAAAGCTTGCCAAATAGTTGATACCATTCCAGTTGAACAATTTTTAAACTTGACTAGACGGTTGGAAATGACTCATGTACATGGAATTTTTTCGCTGTCAAAACAGTTTGTCACTCTTTTTTTATTTAAAATTACTTTAGGTTCAACACTTTCGTCTATTTTAAAGTTGTTATTATGCTTATATTTGAATAGTATTTGACTTTGTTTACGTAGTTATACACTTTTACGACGTTCAGCACTTATTTATTTTGTTTTTAAGCTATTGCATAGCTTCTATCGCGGGCCTTGAGCGCGGGGACCGAATCCAGAAATTCCGTAACGAAAAAAAAAAAAAAAAATAATATCAAAGAAAAAGAAATACTGCATAAATAAAATAAATAAATAATTATAATTGCATAAGTTGATACAAAATGCTATGCAATAGCTTTACCGCGGCAGTCCCCGAGTGCCACACGTCTTTTTTTAGTTACGAGCTAAGGTATCGAATATAAAAACTGCAATTATAGCGTTAGATTCGATGTTCGATTTAGCCCAAATTAATGGTAATAGGGTCGCCATTTATCGGGGTCAGTTTCACGTTAATCATAGGATAAAGAAGATTATTCGCGGAAGTCCATCTCTGATTGTTACAAACCCTATTACCGAGATGAAGCGAGATAATATAAATGAATATTTTGTCTGAACACAACAACGTATTTTAAGTTTTGTGTGGGTCTATTTTCCTTGGAGGAAATCCCACAAATTAGAATTTTATTTTTGAATTTACTTTTTATGTAGGTTTCTGATTGCTGCTTTTAGTTTCGGAAGCCGTACACGTTTGCTTCGGGTATATTAAGGACAACAGCTGAATAAATATTTGAACAGAGATGGTTTTGTTTTAATATTGTTGCTAGTCATACTGCAAAAAAAAAAAAAGTAAATTGATTGGTAAGTATTAGATTTTTTGTGCATGGTTCACTGTGAAAATTGGTTTTCTTAAATTTTTAGTTACCTACATAACGGTTAATGCAACATAATGCAATGCACTACATTCCCACAACTTCATCTTTACATAAAATTAGTACATAGCTGAAAACTGAAACCCAACTACGGCAGAAAATCCAACAAAAAACAAAATAACATCCGTTTTGATTTTCGTATAACCAAATCGTAGTCCAAACCTCGTTTGTACAAATACGATGAGTAGTTTAGGAGTTATCAGGGAACAGATGAACATATATACATATAGCCTGTTGAAATCATAAACCCTCCTTTGGCTTTGTCAAAAGATTAATTTTACCAAATTTTAACAAAGCCACTGTATTTTCATGGCACGGTGGTAGAGCTTTTGTACGTGAGCTTTGAAATTCGAGCCATTTCGGTGAAACCGAAACTTATTATAGGTAATAAGTTTCTGTTTCATCAAAATGGCTCGAAATACGACAATTTAATCAGATAAGTAAATGAATTTCCCGGTACATTTCACCAATTACACTGATGAGAGAAAAATGGTAAACCAACGCACAAAAATATTATTCTGAAGTGGAAATACATTTTGTGTAATTACGAGACGCAACCACAGAGCGAAGCACGTACGATGAATGATATTTTAACAAAGGTGCGATCCGAAATTAAAATAATAAATGGTTTATAAAAGTTTCATTGTTTAATGTGGAAACAAAGCTTGTTTAAGGAGTATTTTAGTGGCGGCGTGCTGAAAATACTCCATAATTAAATGCTTATTGTTTGAAACTAGTCGGCAAGAACTTTTAGTTAGGTAAGGCGCTCCGCAGACAGAGCAACTTTAGTTGAAGAAATTAGCAACTTAGTTGAAGAAACTATCAACTTTTAAAAAGTTTTCGTTAATGGTTGCCAGATGCAGCAACAAAAAGGCCCAGTTTATGGTTGCCCCTATTCTAAATAAACTTCTGAAATCCATCGTCAACAGTCAGTGTGACTATGGATCTTGAATATCAAATTCTCGAATCCCAGATTGTACGATATTTTCGTATTTCCTCGATAAAATCTTCTGTGTTCAAACTATCGTCTTGATTTCTTTCGTCATGTTGGTTTCCTTCCATTTTATATTCGTGCGACGTGTGAACACAACGATACCTTGAGCAAGACTGGCGCTGCGGGGGACGGAGAGGGAGTGAAATCCCTTGACACGTTGCAATTATCGATTGGAGAAACCGTCAACTTAACACAACTAGTACAACAGTTACTAGTTGCGCAATTTCAAACTGATTGTGTCATCGATTGCAGCAACTGATTACTGTTGTCGATCATCGAAACTCGCAACTAGAGTTGTTATGTCTGCGCAGTTTCTTTATATTATATGTAAACTAACTAAGCTAGTTATGAGTTGCCTGTTTCCGCAATACGGAGATCAAAGATTCTCTGTCTGCTTAGCGCCTAAAAGTATTTTATAGCATTGAAAAGATATATTAAAAAAAAAAAAAACTAGTTATTTCTTTAAACACGCCATTTGCGCACTAAAAATGTACGAAAAACAAAAAAACGATAACATTAAACGACACAAATTACTCATCTTCCATGTCATAAAATCTCAAACATTCACATTCAAAGAAATCATGTTATATAATTTTCTCAAAAGAATACCTTCCACGAAATACCTCGGGCCTTCTTAGTAAATGTTATAGAAATAAATAAATGTCTACGTAAGTACCTATGTAAGCACCAAATTATATTGCATTTTATAACAAACTAAATATATCCACGGATCAATAAATCCGCGTCTGTAAAAGTAGCAGAAAGTAAGTTCATACCATGAGCACAAACTGATAAACAAGACAATTTCGTAGGAATGAAAATTGTATCCATAATGAGAGACGACTCAATCGTAAAGTGGAAATGAATAGCCCTCCTATAATAGAGTAGGTATTGCTGTCATACGTGGAACTACGCTCAGCCACACTGAACGAACACCCACTAATTAACGTCGGATATTAATGAACTTACGTTTCAATACCAACTCTATGATATCACCATATCAATGCAAATTATTCACCAGCCAATATTACATTAGGTACCTATTTCAATAATAGAATACCGTACTCATTTCACACCTCCGCGCGACCATTTATTAAAACCCATTATACAATTTCGTGCAATGTGGAAAGCATTTGAGGAGGTTGCGGCTTATTTATTTATGGAGTGATCAATGGGTATGGAGAAGTTACCAAGCTTATGGTAGAAAGTTTTGACAAATGTATGTGACACATTGGTAAATGAACGAAAAATTTACTGTAGGGTAAAATTTACGAACAATAGGGAAAAAACAGTAGGGTAAAATTTTCATAAAAGAAAAAGAAAGACTGAATAGTGAGTTCGTGAATGACAAAAAAAAAAAAAAACAAACAAGAAACCAAATTAAAAGTGAATGATATTTACTTTTGTTACTAAGATATTTTTAGAGAATGGGTAAGTGGAATTGACGGCACGGTTGGCGCAATGGTTAAGCGATTGACTGCTGCGCTGCGTGTCGCGGGTTCGATTCCCGCACGGAACAAATATTTGTATGATCTACAAGTAGTTGTTCCGGGTCTGGCTGTTTGTGTAGTGAGTTTAAATGTTTGTAAACGCACCCACGATACAGGAGAAATACTAGTGTGGAGCAACGTTTAAAAAAAATAAAAAATTATAGTGTGTTCTTATACCAAAAAAATTGCATTACTGTAATTTTTAGGGTTCCGTAGTCAACAAGGAACCCTTATAGTTTCGCCATGTCCGTCCGTCCGTCCCCAGCTTAGTTCAGAGACTCTTAGTACTAGAAAGCTATAGCTTGGCATGGTTATACATATTAATCACGCCGACAAAGTGGTAAAATAAAATCATGAAAAAAAAAAAATTGTTATTTAGGGTACCTCCTGTACATGTAAAGTGGGGATGTTTTTTTTATGGTGTGGGGTATTGTTGGATGGGTCTTTCAAAAATATTGCGGGTTTGTGAAAACAATTTTTCGATTAAGGGATCCGTTTCTGAAATATTAGGCTTTAAAGTGCTTATTTTTGTTAGAGTTAACTGTCCCCCCCCCCTGCCAGCTAAATGGTTGCACTTGGATAATTATGTAAAAAAAAATCACAGCAGTAGTATATATAACGAAGTTAAAAGGAAAATTATCACAGCCAAGTAGGCGTCACAAGTTACCGTAGTTCGTAATAGTCAACCAACTTACATTTACAGTTGAAAAACATGTTCTCCCATACATTCCGTATGGAAGAACATGTTTCAAACTACGATGTTAAGTTTGTTCTTGGGATAAATTCATACGAACTATGGAACCCTTCATTGTGCATGGTCCGACACGCACTTGGCCGGTTTCTTTTTTGTAGGATGTTATGATTTTCCGTCAGCTTTAAAACCCAATTTAACACGTTCGCGGTGTGTACGGGCGCAGACGTCCTTCGCGGCGCTGCCAAAAATAGCTGAAGGGCTAAAGGGGCTAAAGGGCTGGTTGACAAGTTTTTCACTTATTGTTCTATATTTCATATGTTTTAATATTAAGATAAATATAAAAATGACTTAGACTTTAACGTTGTCATACCAGAACGGGCGGGTGCGACGTAAAATGCTATTAAAGTAATTGTGGACTAATAGAGGAGTATGGAAGAAAAATAAATGTCAAAGTCAACGTCAAATCATTTATTTCAAATAGGCACGTAAAATGCACTTTTGAACGTCAAAAATTACATAAATAGTTAATTTATTCTAATTGCCCCTTCCAAAAGGTAGTTATGTATGGAGAAGAATGGGCAAGAAACTCCATACTTACTCTTTTAAAATGTTAACAATAGTTTGTATACATTAATTTTATTAATAATTATAGGTGAAGACGATGTACCTAGAATAAAAATTACTTACCACAATTGGTAAAAAGAATTAAAAGTGATGTAATGACAGAAAAATTAACAAACGCGATAGGTACATGGTGCTCACATATTTACAAAAAATGTACATGATTTTCAAAAAAAAAAAAAAAGTAATAATATATATATATCACATAGTATAAGTCAGTGTGTAAGTTAAGTTATATTAATCCCAGAAAATAAAATCAATATCATAAAAATTATAAATGTATCGCCGACCCCAAATAAAGGCTCGTACAGCATAATTTATTTGTCGGTGCCTGTCGCGGCCGTGATATCGCGCGAGTCTGTACGAGCCTTAAGTTGGGATAAGGGCAGGAGAATAATGATAAAAATGATATTTGTCCCTTTGACCGCCAGAGCGTAAACGCATCGGCCAAAATCTCATCGATAACTAATTAATCATTGCTTTCCGTCCCCTATTTTTTAAATAAACTATTACTCGTAACATCATTCTTTTATTTAATTTGACCCTATTTCCTTTTCTTTTCTTGTCGGCATTAGCCGCCGGTGGCGTGTTGTGCACGTTTTCATTTGTCGGCTATACCCGACCGTGGCGGTCAAAAGGTTAATAGTGACATTATTAGCCAAAAAAAAAGGGGATTTTAATTTTCCCTTTTTATTTTACATTTCATTTTCTTTGTCATTATTATCGTTTTACATTAAACTTGCATCTATCAGTCTATATTCTTACACAATAACACAAGCTTCATAATTTAAGTAACAGTCTGTTAGCGACAGTTGCCTCTTGGATAAAGAGTTTACTAAAAGCTCCTTCATCGTCAATTGTGATGTACTTAATTAGGTTCAGCCCATCCTTGGCAATAAACTAGGTTTGGCAACAACACTCGCATGAAAAATGGGTAAACATTTGTTTAAATTTATTACTTCATAGTTATCTGGTGTAGCCTGAGGCAATCCTGGGCCCAAAAAATATTTTTAGGCCCAATTTATAATACTGTTAGGTTTCCAGAGCGTAAAAAACTAAACAAAATCCATTGAGGCGAAGCTATTGTAGTATCGCAAAATTTTCAACACCTAAAAATATATTCCCGTTTCAGAGTAAATTATAGCAAATTTCACTTGTCCCATCAATACTTAGTACAAGTTTAATTTCATTTAGACATCCTTTAATTTGATTTCTCAATACAAGTCGAGGGAGCTTGCTTCATTGTCTTTTATTTATTTATTAAAACTTTATGCACGAGTAAAAACTGTACAAAGGCGGACTTTAATGCCTTGGGCATTTTCTACCAGTACGTACCTGCATATAGTGTATATGTACATATAAAAAATGTATTTCTCTTCAGTTTTTTTTTTTCATATGCTTATATATATATATATATATACTAGAGGAGCTCGTGGCTTAGTAATAACAGCCGCACGGGTCGATCCGTCAGATTAAGCTACGATTGCCGGGGTTGGTCCGTGGATGGGTGACCATCTTTACATACCGAGACTCCTCTGTGCCTCGGAAAGCACGTTAAGCCGTTGGTCCCGGCTGTCATTCGTGGGTCTTTGACAGTCGTTACGGGTCGTCAGAAGCCCAAAAGTCTGACAGCCAGTCTTACCAAGGGGTATCGTGTTACCCAGTTACAGGGTTGTGGAGGTCAGATAGGCAGTCGCTCCATGTAAAATACTGATATTCAGCTGCATCCGGTTAGACTGGAAGCCGACCCCAACATAGTTGGGAAAAGGCTAGGCAGATTGATTATTGCTTATATATATATACTACATACAAATAAATAAAAATGAAATGTCTGTTTGTATTTCAAAATAACAGCTTTTTACTAAATGCTTAAGAAAGTTACTTTTTTTTTTGTCTGTTTTTCTGTCTATTTGTTCCGGCTTATCTCCGAAACGGCTGGACCGATTTTGACGGAACTTTCACTGGCAGATAGCTGATAACTAAGACTATAATTATTTTCGACTAGCTGCTGCCCGGGGGTTTGCCCGGGTGGATTTTTCAAAAACTAAAACAAATACAACATTACTAACAGACACATTTTTTTGATATTTGCGTATAAAAAGCCACGTGGGCGAAGCCACGGGCAGCAGCTAGTCATAAATAAATCAACGGGAAAATATGTCTCAGAATAAAATTGTTAAGAAAAATCGATATTTTACAAACAAAGACATAATATTATACCCTATATGATTCTTTTTCCTGTTTTTTATATAGACGTATACATATTATTTATTTATTTATTTAACAATTTATGTACACTCACATGTACAGACAAAAAGAAATGAACAAAAAAATACATTTGTACGTATAAAAAATATAAAAATAAGCATCACCTTTGTAGGTGATGCTTATTTCTAATGAAATCTCTTCCATTCCATCTCTTCTTCTCTTCTCTTGTTCTTCTCTTCTTCTTATTATTATTTTAAGTCTGATAACTTATATAATAAATTATGTAAATATTACACTCCAACTTACATGGATTTCTATCAGTGATAGTATTTAATATAGGTGGGTAATGTATCGGAGGCTTTGTCTCTGCCGAGTTAAGTTAGATTTTCGAGTCTAGAGCTTACACTTCTAGATGAATTGGTCTAGCTTTTTCTACTTTCAAAGTTACCCAGACAGACAACAAACAGCGCTGCTAAAATATGTCTGTATTTATCTACAGATCCCTCTAATTGCTACATGATAGTAAGTCAGCTAGATTAAGTAGATTATATTATCACTGCGCGTACTGTATTCCATTTGGAACTGAACTAAGTGTGCAGAAGACAATTAATCACTTAGGAAATAAATGTTCGTATGTTAGCAATAAATTTCTCCGCAACGCATTGTGGCCAACAAAATGTTCGTAGAGATACGCAAAGCAAATTGTAGGATTACGAGTTGTTAGACGACAAACGAAATACAGGCCTACCGTTGTGTAGCTAAATGAGATTGGAAACACAAATTCCTACATAAAAACCTCATATTCGGAAGATCTTGGTATCTAAATATAAAATTGGTTGTCTGTAAAGTTGGTTTACTGACGATAGTTCAACGTGACAACGTCATAACAAAACATTGATGCGGCGCAAGCGTACAATGAGCGTAACGGAACAATAAGCGTAACGGGACAATTAGCGTAACGGGACAATGAGTCATCCTTTTTCGTGCATGCAGCCGGCGTTCATCGATTTATTAGACGTTGTCACGTCAAAAACCGGCCAAGTGCAATGTCTAGTGTTAGTAACCTAGATGTTAAGAAAAAAATATTACTAACACCAGATGTTAAGAGCTTTCATTCCGCGCGGGCTGACAACGTCGAATTTCTAGAAGTTTTTCGTGATTATTTTAATAAATTAAATCAAAGTACTATTTTTTTAGTCAAACACTAGATTGTTGTATTATATAATTATTTTTAACATTTACTTTATAATAAATACAAATATTTAGTCGTAATACAACAATGCAAATAGAAAATAATTGTCAATTTGTAAATGTTTATGAGTAAATACCAAAATAACTAAAAAAATACCATATACTTATAAATACCAAAGATTGCTTGGCTGAAAAAAGTAGGTACTTTGATTTAAATTTAGTAAAATAATCAAGATAAACCTCTAGAAATGCGACGTTGCGAGCCCGCGACGGATGAACGGTCTTAAGTAAAATTGTTACTAACAATAAACTATGTAAAACTTTACTTAAAATCTAGTTAATTAACACTAGATCTCAAGTAAAATTGTTACTTACCACTAACTTTTATTTTTAGAGTCCATAGAGTACTCTAAAATAAAAGTTTAGCTATTAAACTACACAGACTGGCATACAATTAAAGTTTAGCGAGGAGCTGCATCCACCTCCGCAACATCGGGATATACCACCGATATGCCAACAATTATTGCATTAAAAAAAAATATAAGCATTTTTTCTATTTATTAGGGACAAGTCTTGGTTTGGATATTGGAATTAAGTCACGGATACCGACCCTCCATTACCAAAACACGTGTTTGTTTTCAAGGTAAAGTACCTAGAACCTCGAATAAACCCTCTGTTTTGCGGCATTTACGGATTCCGACAAACTCTACTTAAGGCCCAGGTATATGCCAGTGACCTTGAGTGGTTAGCTTGCGTGTTCTGTATTGAGCTCACGCAACGCGTCGTACGCCAGTAGCGCTGTCCCAAATAAGACGTATTATTAATTTATTATAAATAGAGCAAAAGGTATTTTAATACAACACGCATACTAATAGATCAATAATTAACTTATCTTTAAATAGGTAAATGTTTCAGAAACATACGCTTGATAGATTTTGCGTGATTCTCAGTTTTTTATCCACGTTAGACAAAGCTTTACAAATTAATTTAACTATGTAATATAAACATAATCTAAAATATTCGTATATTAAGTTATTAAGAAAATGCTGTAAGAGTGTTACCAATCGATCGATCGTCAATCGATGTCGATCGACGGTAGAATGGATTATTCACCAATTAATGGAGTAGACACCAATCGATCTACGTCGACCATATCGACGATCGATCGATTGGTGTGGTAACACCCTAATTTAACATAATTATATTTTTTCCAAATCAAAACGCTACTCGTTTAGGCGTGATCTTCAATATAAAATCATTAACAGTCGGTTATCGTCGCCTTAAGATATTCCGACTGATATTTGTCACAATATCTAGAAAAATAAATGTCGAAAGACTAACAAGGTGAGCTTACTCCCGGTGACTCTAATTAATTTATATGAGTATGTTACAAGCAAAGTACATATAACGTTACAACATAGAAATCGTCCCTTCCTACGTATCCCGTACTTAATTTAATTTTACTATGTCACCGACCCATTGTTGTCTACGCTACAACTTCCTTCAAACGATCAAATATAATTAACATCATCGTACTTAACACAATATTAATTTTGAATGTAAACGTGTGGTTGAGTAAACAATGTATGTTTCTTTTTTATTTGTATTTGTAACACACAAACTTTCACTGAAAAAAATGCACTCCAATCAAGTGACTTTTTAGCTTGATTGACGATATATTGTTTTGATTAATCACAATATTAGTTAAGTTTATCATCACGACATGATTGCAGCAATACTAGTTCAAATGAAAGCACGCGCAAACAAGTTTCTCGATTACCCTTAACATGACATCATTGTAGAAGAGTTAAAAAAGAGACAAGTTAAAAAAATGTTAACTGTAACAAAGTAAGTTAGTTGTGTCAATCAAGCATTTTGATTACTTCAATAAAGATCATTGAAACTTTAATCTAATAATCTTGGTTGGAGTAACTATGTTTTGACTTGATTGCTGCAAATAGGTTTTGTGATAACTCCAATCAAGATCCCTTTTCAAATCTCAATTAAATAAAAGTAGTAGCTGTGATCATTGCTTGATAGGCTCAGATGCAAACAAGTTACTTAGTCAATCTAAACAAAATCTTGATTGTGGGAACAACTTTATTTTTTCAGTGTATGTGTGTTTATGAAACCAATTTATTATTTTAATTGCAACGGGGGTATTTTTTAATGGGTGATGCTCCCGAAAATATGAAAACATAATTTCAACTTCTTGATAATAATCTGTTTTGACGTTTAAAAATAAAATAAAATAATCTCTCTAATTGAGCAGACTGAAGCTATGTTATCATTGCTGTCAAACGTTAAATTAGACAAAAACGATCTCAACAGACAAGGTTCAAGGAATAAAAGTAGTCAACTTATATTGTTTGTACCGTTGCAAATGAGACGTGTAATTGGCAAAAGTTCTGATTCGATTACAAGCTTGATATCTGTCGCACGGAACGTATTATTGTTATTATTTCAGAATACGTCTACATACCTCTATTGAGAATGGTTCGTTCTTTTAGAAACATCAATGTTGTTATTTTTCAAATTAGGAATAACAGAAATACCTATTTCCTTCATACGATGCTTGGGTTGCTTCCTAAGACTTGCTGACCACTAGGACACAATATATTCGGACACAGTGTTCGAATCCAACTGTGTCCGAATATATTGTGTCTGAGTCGTCAGCAAGTCCTTACAGACATTATACTCCATTTACAAATATTGCATTAGACAAATAACGGCTAAATAACGACAGTTATTGTGTAATATTGTTGAAATTACTGCACTTTAGAGTTATTATTTTAATGTAAATGGTAAATAGCGTAAATAACGGAGTTTATTAAACGTTTACATCGAAATAACGAAAGGGTGAGAACAGTTAATTGTCTAATGTTATAATAAAAGGAGTATAAATGCCTCTAATAGACTATATAACCTGCTGGTTTATTTATGAATCCTAATATCCCAGGAAATTTCTCAGTATTCCCACTCTTTGTTCTGAAAATGTTATAATCGTAAAATAAATCACAGCTTTGTGAAAGTTGGGACAGAAATTCTAGGCAGCGCTGCGGGACGCCTCTAGTAGTTTCATAAATGTATTCATAGTATGGGAGCTACGTGCTTCTACGGAAAAGTCTCCTTCGCCTACGCCGTAGAACTGATTAGATTGGACTGAATGAGCACGTAACTAAGTCCCGATAAGTTAATAGGATCTTCCATCATTGTATTTTTGTACTTATTTATAAACAGTTTTATGAATAGAACGTCGCCTATTGTTATGACCCAGTTGATCGTTTGATAATGGTTGTAAAAAAGCAAATTATTTAATAAAACAAAAAACCCGACTGCTTAAACTCATAACTGAAAAGAGAAAAACCAGCATTATAATTTATTAGAGATCGGATATTCGGATGCATATTCACCTAAAGTTGAGATGTTTCCTATTAGGGAAAGCGCTTTTGTATCGGATAAATCCCGCGGTTCCAGTCTTTTATTTTTTATTTTAACTAACACACACCACCCCTACTCTTACACCCTACACACATATTTGCATAGGGGGTTAAAATAATTTTAAATAAATATGCATCTGAATAGTTATGCAATCCCAGAATCCCGGGTTTTTTTTTAATAAATAATATTTTAGAAGACGCTGCCATACTATACTATATACCGGTAATGCACACCCGACTAGTTATGCATTGCCGGTATTCCTGGCATCACGGGATATTTTCTTACAAAAAAAAATATATTTTAAGAAGCTGCTTCCATAATTTCATAGCTAATAATTAACTTTAGGTAAATATGCATCCGATTATCCGATCTCTAATTATAATCTATAGAGTTTTGGTATCGCATAATTATATACAGACACGTCATAGATTATTTTAAAATCCATCAAGCCGTTTGGGCTACAGAGCATGCCAAAGAAATAGACATACATAAATACATACATACATTCGAAAAACATTACCCTCCTTCTGTGGCAGTTCCTATTAAAAACAGAAAACATTAAGTGTCACGCACGCGGATTACACACAATACATTTTCGGTTGTGTGTCTACGCTGGCTTTCAATGTGTTACCTAAATAAAGATATCAGTTCCATTTGCAAGCAATTAGAAACTACTCAGTCTCCAGCTATCATGATTGAACGAGATTGAGCATTCAATACAATGTTCAATTATCCAGCCATTACTGTCAACAGTATTAGACACAATGCTTTATAGATGTCGAATAGTTTAAACCTTCACTATGGAGTCTATAGACTATTATAATTCGACTGATTTCATAAACCGGTGGGGCACCAAAATGTAAGATTATGAAATTTTTATTGGATAATATTTACATATTTTAAAAGCTAATAGTCTTAAAAAAATAAACGGAAAAAAAAAGTAGCCACAATCAAGATTTTGTTGCATCTGAGCCTATCAAGCACAATGATCACATCTACTACTTTTATTTGATTGAGATTTGAAACGGGATCTTGATTGGAGTTATCACAAAACCTATTTGCAGCAATCAAGTCAAAACGTAGTTGCTCCAACCAAGAATATTAAAGTTTCAATGATCTTTATTGAAGTAATCAAAATGCTTAATTGACACAACTAACTTTTTTACAGTTAATATTTTTTTTACTTGTCTCTTTTTTAACTCTTCTACAATGATGTCATGTTAAGGGTAATCGAGAAACTTGTTGGAGCGTTCTTTCATTTGAACTAGTATTGCTGCAATCATGTCGTGATGATCAACTTAACTAAGATTGTGATTAATCTAAACAAGATATCGTCAATCAAGCTAAAAAGTCACTTGAATGGAGTGCATTTTTTTTTCAGTGTTTTAATAATTATGTACAAGTATATAAAAAAAAGGAGGGGACACAATCAAAGGGTATCATCAAATCTGTGCGCATCGCTGTCAACAGGAAAAGTGCCCAAAAGGCTGGCAGCATTGCCACGTTGTAGAAATAGGCCAGCCCTCTGGTCACGTGAAGAGTCGACCAACCGCTTCGCCATGTCTCGAAATACTAAGTGGGCACTCGGACCACATGGTCCTAGTGTTTCAACCCCAAATGGTTCAAACATATAGCTCCCAATATGGTACTATATTTGCGATGGTTGAGGTTTTCCACACCTGCAGCAGTCGCCCCAGCACAGCAAGCCGTGCTAGAAAGATGGGAAGGCGCAAAGGTACACATATTGCATCCCACACCAAAAGCCGACCTAACTTCCAAGGCTTTATGGTCAATCCGTCCGGTCTCTTTCCATCGTCGCGTGCGTTTATTGAGTTCTAAAATAGCTGTGACAAGAGCACGACGGATGATGTCATTTATGATGGCGTGCCGTGCTGTCCGGCCTGCGCTCCTATTGCAGGGTAGGCCATGATGTCCGAGGCAGTCGAAACCTTTACCGAATTGGCAGCGATGCAGAGCCACGCAAGGAGCGCCCAGACGTAGACAAGTAGCGAGTCGGAAGGTGGTGTCATCCAGCAAAGTGCCTATGTTAGTAGACGGTAGCGCCTGAAGCCAGAGGCCCGACTCCCACTCACCCACAGCCAGCAGGCGGGCACGCTCAGCAGTAATGGTGGACGTATTAATTAGATTATTCCATACCAACCTGCAATGCGGTTCATCCCGCTGTCTCTGGGAAGATGGATTGACGGGCCGATCTGTATCCGGAAAATACTATATCTGACTCCAAATTATGAAAATATAATTTGGAGTCAGATATTCAACATACATTTGCACATCAACGAAGGAGCGATTATATTAAAAAATATCTTTAAAGCTTCACAAGTCCTTCGTAAATCTATTATTCACCGATAAAAAAAGGACTTTCTCATCTGAGCGTGTCATGAAATATTACGAAGACATTATGTTGATGGGGTGGGCAACAACGACCTTCTAATATATGTGATCAGCAAGGCCGAATATTTATTTTTCTAGAAATGAGTATTTAGTACTATACCAACCGTTGACGCCTTAACTGTTTAGCTATTACTCGTACCACTCACAATAATGTAGGTACTGTTCGAATCGTCAAATAACATAAAACATCTTGAACTGTGCTTCAAGTCTGTAGCTGCGACCAAATACAATTAGTATTTTATTCGTTGCGATTCTGTATGCATAGAGCATTAAACCTCGGCTTAAGGGAAATTGGGAGATTTTCCGCTGAATTTGTGAATGTATTCCATAGAGAAAGAGGAATGAGAATAAATATCTTTTTATGGTATTTTTTTGTGTTATATGTGGTTATTGTGCGTTAGTAATCCCGACTCACCCTTTGAGATTTTTGGTAGACTGTTTAGTAGATTATTTAAATGATTATTGGTTCTGGAATATGGCTGTACATTTACACAATAATTATTTTGGCGTTATTACAGAGTTGACCTAGATTTTATTATTTTTGTACAATATAATGTAATGTTCCTCATTTTTAGGGTTCCGTAGTCAACAAGGAACCCTTATAGTTTCGCCATGTTCATCTGTCTGTCTGTTCGCGGCTTAGCTCAGAGACTACTTTTTTTCTTTTTTTTTTTTGGGTGGGAAATTATCAAATAACTTCTCCCACTCTGGGTGGGGCGGGAGGGCGTGTCAGACTTTTACTGACTAAAACCCACCCGTGTTCCTTCAGTTGCCTGTGTGCTAGGGCCACGGTATCCCTTTCGAACAAACCCGCAACCCTGGCAGGTACCGGTCCTAGCGGACCCCGTCAGTGCGTGCTGACATCTCTTTGAGGCGCACGTGGAACACAACGCGCCGTCGACCCGGTCTTGGTCCTTACCGGACGACGAACTGCCCATAGCTCGCCGTCCGCAAGCCCGCGCCTACGGTGGCCGGGAATCGGCTACCGATTCCCGCCGCCCAGGGCGTCTCCTGCGGCGACTACGGGCGTGAGAGCGCACAGACTACTGCTCCATCACGCGTTCCGCCTCCTCCTTCGCGAGCATTACTACTTCGCAGGAGGTGACTGCTTCCCATGCACTCTCGTTCCGGACCAGGGCCGGACGCGAGAGATCGCCGCCGCCAATCGCCTCCGTGAGGACACGGCGGTGCTCTGCCCAAGCCGGGCAGACCTCCACCGTATGCTCCACCGTGTCCTCCGGGCGATCCACACAGTGGTAACACCCGGGCGTTTCCTTCCGCCTAATCCGAAACAGGAACCTCCCGAAACAACCGTGTCCGGTGAGGACCTGTGTCAGGCAAAAGGTGAGGACGCCGTGGCGCCTCTCTAGCCACTCCTCAAAGAGGGGACTTATCGCCACAATTGTGGCGTGCCCAAGCTCAGAGACTCCTAATACTAGAAAGTTGTTATTTGGCATGGGTAAATATATGAATCACGCCGCGCCGAAAAAGTAGTTTTTTAAATGTTTTTTTGGGTACCTCCTCTTACACGTAAAGTAGGGATGATATTTTTTCTCGTCTATCCCATAGTGTGGGGAATCATTGACTGTTCATAAATATTGCGGGTATCTAAGAACTATTTTTCGATTAAAGGATCCGTTCGCGAAATATTAAGCTTTAAAGTTCTAATTTTCGTTAGAGTCAAGTCACCTGCCAGTTAAATGGTTGACTATGATGTGCGACAAAAAAAAAAAAAAAAATTACGGCACTACTAAAAGTAGGCTTTACAAAACAAAGAGTAATAGCCAACCAGCTTACATTTGCAGTTGGAGAATTGACTGTTACGTATAAAGATGTATGAAGAGAACATCTATTTCACACTGACCGACCCAGACGACCCCACTACTCTCCTCCAGGGCCTCAAGTCTGCTATTACAATAGTGTCAGAATGGTCTCTTCATTGTGAGTTTTTGACAGATTTGCCATACAAACATTGTCAAATACTCACAATGGCGAGACCATTCTGACACTATTGTAATAGCAGACTAGAGGCCCAGGAGAGTCGTAGGGAAACTAGTACAGTTCGCAAAATAAGAGCACACAATACACGATCGTCATTCCGACCTCGCCGCCGAGGCCCCGCGCGAAATCCCCGACTAACGAATAGTCCTCCCCGATCCTTGACTGTAAGTGAAGCGCCAGCACGCGTTTTAGCTAAGCAGCATGTAATCCAAACTCCCCACGATAATAATCAAAACACTGATTTTATCCAGCCACCGTCGGTCCCTTGCCATCCTCCCTTCGACTCAGTTGCCCTAAGCCGAGGTTCGTACCCCACAGGGGGTGCCCTTAGCGAGCAGCAGTCGTTTAGTTTGTAGTTTTTACGCCCTGGCTGGAGGCATTAAGTTTCGTTAGGAGCTTAAGGCAGCCACAGGAAAGTCCGGTTAAAGAGTCGGAACCTTAGTGGTTACACTCTGAGATGCCCTAGATTAAAAAAAAAAAACTATTTCAATTACAATGTAAAGTTTTTTCTTGGGATGAATTCGTTCCGACTACGGAATCCTTCATTGTGCCTGGTCCAACACGCACTTGGCCGGTTTTTATTCGATAGTAGCTCAACAGCTTGTTGAGCTACTATTGAATAAAAACCGGCTAAGTCCACGTGGATAGGTACTCCACGGATCTTGTTGACCAATTTTATCATAAACAACTTAGTTATCTTACGAGTCGTAGTATTTGACATCGTTGACTGCTACGTACTTCATAATTTAAAGAGTTTGTGAAACGGTTACATTTAAACGCTTTTTAATGATGAAAGAATCCCCGCTAAGCAATTAAACTATGTAGGTAGTATACAATTTTTGCTTAAGTGCAAAAATAAAACTGCCTACATATTTTTTTGACAACATTTTTGATTAAAAAAACCCGGACACCGTTAATGAATACAAATAAAACCACAAAACTGCGTCACAAAACACAAATAAAATAAAATCATTTAACAACATGATTGCGTAGAGCACCGTGCCGGAAACCTGATAAAAATGGTGTGGCCCGAATATTTTCATACATCAGCGATTTCGTATTTACAGCACAAAGTTCCATTTATTTATTGGTCACCGGCAAATTCATGTGTAAAGGAAACTTATTGTAACTGTGTCACGCTCTGATAATAAAAAAAAACTTCCACTATCGGCCAAACTTGTAGCCATTTGTCAAATTTATCCTTCATGCCATGGAAATAGAATAACAGCTTAAGGGAAACTGGGGGAATTAGATTCGAATTAAATGCCGATCCATACTCTTGAATCCGACACTAGCGCACGATTGTGCGGTGGTTCGAAGCGAAACAAACTTCGATCGAAAGATTCGTTAGGATCGAAAAGTTCGTACTCCGCACGCCATCTGACAGATAAATATCGAGTTGTTGGAGCAAAACTAAACATCAAATGACACGATATCAAAACAGCTACTTTATTCAAATCGAGTGAGATAACTACCTAAAAGACATAGAGCACTTGACGATGACGTAATCCGCCGGATACGCATAAAACGACGCTGATATTACTCGAACCTATGTATATCTTGGTTTACGATTCGAGTTGGTTCGGGAGTAAGGTTTAAATCGAATTCGGATCGAAACGAGTTCGAATCGGAAACAAAATCAAACTCGAATCGTTTTCGGGAGTAAGGCCCCTGGGTATGTCCTCAAGTCATGTCAGGTACATATATTACCTTTTTGTATAGTGATAGTACCCCATCATGACCTATGCGAGCCCAGTCTTTGCTCAAGCAAAACCGTATATCATCCATAAGATGCAAGTCATCCAGAATCGTTTCCTCCGTAAATGCACGGGAGCCCCCTGGTTCGTTCGGAACACAAACCTCCATGTAGAGCTTAGAATGCCTACAATAGCCCAATTTCTGAAACGCTCTTCCAAGCGCTTCTTTGACTCTGCCGCCACCCACCGCAACACTCTCGTTGTGCAGGCCGCCAATTACACCCCCTCTCGCATTAGTATGATCCGCCGTCCAAGGCACGCACTGACCGACCCAGACGACCCCACTACTCTCATCCAGGAGAGTCGTAGGGAAACTAGTACAGCTCGCAGAGTACACACAACACGCACACGATCCAAATTCCGACCTCGCTTTAGAGGTCCCGCGCGAAATCCACCCCGACCCACTATTATTATCGTCAATAATAATAGCCCTCCCCGACCCTTGACGACGCTTAACGATGTGCCAGCATGTGGTTTAGCTGAGCCTGTAATCCAAACTCCCCCGATTAATAATCAGAACCCTGATGTTATCCAGCCACCGACGGTCCCTTGCCACCCTCCCTCCGACACTGCCCTAAGCCGAGGTTCGAGCCCCACCTGGGGTGCCCTTAGCGAGCAGTCGTCTAGCTTAAGTAGATTTTAGTAAAAACTCCCCTGGCTGGAGGCGTAAACTTCGTTAGGAGCTTGCGGCACCACAGGAAAGCCCGGTTAAGGAGCAGGAACCCCCAGTGGTTATACCTCCGAGATGCCATACACAAAAAAATAAAAATAAAAAAAATAAAAAAATAGTGATAGTTATGTGATAGAGATACAAAGGGGATAACTTGAGATTGTGTGGAGAGCAGGAAAGGTCCTTCAGGGATTAAAAATACGAAATACTCGCAAGAGCTGCTTACGTCACTTCTTCCCAGCTAAGGCACTAGTAGTGGTGAAGGGCGGGCGTTTTGGGGGACTGTGTAAATTTATTATTGCGTCGACCGTAGGTTCAATTGAGGTAAGAGACAAAATACCCAAAATGAGTTGAGTATACAGTTTCGTTCAGAATTTTTCGCTCTTTCGAATGGTGTATATGAAAAAATTCTAGCTTAAGAAAAATGTCCCTTACCCTACTGATTTTTTGGATCCAAATTTCGAATCAGCCCCATAATAACAATGTATCTAAAAAAACTATGCAATATAGCAACTTGAAATGGTGTAATTACCGCCGCCAATCCAATCAAATAAGGTAAGATAAGGTAGGTAACGATTTCCAAATTTAAGATATCCGTACGTCAAAAGTGTGTACTTAATTTTCTGTCAACAATCTCTTTACACTGTATTTTTTCATAAATTTTTTCAACAAGTCCTTTATACAATTTTTTCATTATTAGATTGGATTTAACATAGAGGCCAATATAATGTAAGGGACGGGACTACAAGACACTTGGTCAGTAAGGGACATTACTAACAAATACATTGGTGTAAGGGACGTCTATTTTCTTAAATAGCTAGCTAACTTATTTAAATAAATGTTACACAGGTAGATAGAGCACTAAAATACAAGATTATGTGTGAAATTTGATCCGAAAAAGGTTAATAATAAACAAAGTGGGCGATTTAGTCCGAGAAAAAATTTTGTCGACATCTCCTGAAAAATTGTATTTTGTCCTTTACCTAATTGAACCTGCGGTCGACGATTATTATTATTATTATTTATTTTTATTTATGTAAATTTTGACCTTCAAAAAGTGCTGATAACTTTGAACTTTAATTTACTTTGTGAGCTTACTTTGAATGGCTTTTGATATGTTTTTAAAAACGTTTATAACTGCAAAACAATATTTATTAAAAACCACAAAAGAAAAAAAAGTTTTTTTTTTAAATATAAGTTGCAACTTTTAAAATGGTAACTAGAACAATATTTATTGACATAAAACATGATGAATGGTTCTGTTATAATATAGACTTTTCGTTATTGAGGAAGCAAAATAACCCCAGGTGCGATAGAGGTATATTAAATATTACAACTGTAATAATGTGAACTAGTTAACTAACATTTGTGTTAATCTCGCCAATTAGACAAAACAAGCCTTTATCCCGGGATGGTTATGACTGCAGTTAAATGGGAGAGATTTGAACTCTAGGGTCGTAAATATGATACATATTCCGTTCCTCACCATAGTGCGTTAATTCCAATTACTTTGTATAAATATAAGGACAAACCCCGGAAGGATGGGTCTATAGTTACGTCCTCAATATAATGTTATGTCGTACTTTTTAATGTCAAATTCATCGTTATTAAACACTTGGGTCAAAACAACAAGTCTCAAGTTGGTCACAACCTAACTTGAGACTTGAGACACTTCACTATCACTCACTATACCCTATCACTTTCTAGTATCACTTTGGGATACTTGAGACACTGGGACGCAGACAACTTGGTTTATGACGTTGATATTGAGAAGGAGCGGAGGGCTTTGTGTGTACGTTGCAACATGTTGGCCCGTAGATTTGCACGTTGTAGTACCTAAGCAAGTTAAGCTGACGCTTTTAAACCCTTAACTTGGCAGGAAGTAAAAAACTTGAAAAAATTTACTTTATTGATATATTTGGCCTTAATTATGATTAAAAGACACGAAAAAAAATTGTTGTCTGTAAAGTTGGTTTACGGACGATAGTTTAACGTGACAACGTCATAACAAAACATTGATGCGGCGCAAGCGTACAATGAGCGTAACGGGACAATGAGCGCAACGGGACAATGAGCGTAACGGGACAATGAGTCATCCTTTTTCGTGCATGCAGCCGGCGTTCATCCGTACAATGAGCGTAACGGGGCAGTGAGCGTAACGGGACAATGAGCGTAACAGGACAATGAGTCATCCTTTTTCGTGCATGCAGCCGGCGTTCATCGATTTATTACACGTTGTCACGACAAAAAACTTAATTATTTTGTGAAAATTACGGAAGCAATTACGCTTTTTTTTCCACAACAAAACATAAATGTACGTTACATTTTATACAGAAGATAGTTGTCCCACCACTTTTGCAATACTTGCAACGCATTGTTTCATACTCTGCTTCTGGGAGATGACCCTAATTATCATCGAATCGGACGCTGTCTGTTGGACGAACAGAGACTGGTTTATGGATTTTTAGATCCTCGCCTATGTCTTCTGTGACGTTTATATTTTTTACTGTTCTATTTGATTTAGTCAATCCTTCGAACAATTGAAATCTAAAATCCTTCAAAATAATATTTTTTCCATCCCGGTTATGCAAAATCCAAGCGTTATTGATGCACATGTCAATAAGTTGTCAAAATATTTCCAAGTACCAACGATGACTTTTGACAACGATTACAACCTGGCTATGGCAGGTGTCGACAAAAAGGACCAACTTTTGCAGGCGTTTCCCATAGAAAGGGTTCGTAATCTAAAATGGTACAAAAAACTTTTCCGCCGGCTTTTCAACGTGTCCATCCACAACGCCTTCGTCATGTCCTTGAAGACAGGGACAGCCAAAATCGCACAGCGGCGGTTTCGGGTGTTGTTGGCGGACGAAATCATAAAGAGATATCGCCCGCCAAAAATAGAACAACCGCTTCCGGTAACCAGCCACTTCCCTGCTAAAACAAATGTGAGGAAGTCACATTGCAAGCAGGGCTTTAAATACCGGTAAATTCTCATAACGTTACCTTGTATTGACAGAGTTGACGTTATTATTAAAATAACGGTAACCGATTTAACGTTATTTATGCGACTATTAATTTTATCGTTATTTTAAACGGGTGAGATGTGAGTAGTGGGGCCTGAGGCGTGCAGTGCGGCGGGAGGCCGCCCTCGCGCCTCTCTGATGCCGTGCCGATCAAAACGTTGCTTGAATCTGCCTGATTTTTACCCACAGACCGGCAACGTAGCTAACTTAACGTTAGTTATCGCATTTTTGTTAATTAATGTTATATTACTGGTAATGTTATCAAGTAACGTTAAATTTTTGTAACGTTAGTAGGTATATCATTGATATTTAACGTTACGTAACGGTTATTATTTTGTTATTTGGTAACGTTAAGAAGCCCTGATTGCAAGTGGTGCGCACTCAAAAAAGTTGATGCTTGGACAGCTTTTAAGTGCGAATCTTGCAACGTGAACCTCTGTATAATTGGTTGCTTTAAAGAATATCATATTTCTCGGGGACTGGTACAGTGAGCTGGTGAAGAGTTCCGTAGTTGGGATGAATTTATCCCAAGAACAAACTTAACATTGTATATAGTTGAGAAAATAGCGCTCTTTTATATATTACCCCACATCCCTCCCCTTGCACCTCACACCTCATGTAAATGAATCGCCTATGAGTGAATAGCTAAAGAACGTAGCTTCACAATGCAACAAACACCGATCACGTCAGCAGGTCGTGTTTTCAGGATAAATTCAAGGAATTCCGATGAAGACCTGGGGTCATGATCAGCACACGGAGGAAAACTGAGCGTCATGATAAGAGAGTGATGTAAAAGAATTGACTACTCAGTACAATCACAACATAGTTTAAAAGTAGTTGCAAGTTAGCCGCCTATATACCAAATAGCATGTTCGCCTGTACTACGATTGTACTATTAAATAGACCATTACCTTCAAATGTCCTAATAGTTTAGCTCCTAAAGGATAGGGGCATTGTTATGGTGAACCAAGAGACAATTGTTTACACCATGACATTCTTTGTCTCTGAGCCCCTTGGTTAAGACAAGGCTTTGTTAGTAAGGATCTGTTTATCCTTTGGGGCGCTTAAATATCAGCAATGGTTCCTGAATTGTGAAGTTGAAGATGAGAACTTGTCAAACTCTACTTTCACCTGAACTTCAAAATTATCAATTTAGAAACCGGGTGGAAGGCTATATTGGTAATATAACGATTAATGTTTTAATTATCAAATAACAAAATGCAACAAACCAAATCCAACAATCATATAGGGAGTTATATTATATGTTTGAGCCGTTTGGGGTTAAACTGTGGGGTCCGAGTGCTCATCGAGTATTTTAATTTTTTTAATTTTACGATTGGTTTTCTCTTGATTCTAGTCTAGGTCAGAGAGACAAAGTCAACGAAAAAAAAAAAGTTAAAATAAATAAATAATAATAATAAAAATAAAAAATAAAGTATTTCGGGAAATCGCCAAGCGGTTGGTCAATTTTTCACGTAAGTTTTCCTATTACTAGGCCAAAGAATCAGCATTGCCATCCAACGTGGCAACACTGCCAGCCTTTTGGGCACTTTTCCTACTGACAGCGACGCGGACAAATTTTATGATGCACAATGAGCATCTCCCCCCACTTTTTTGTGAACATAATATGAATATTTTAGTGTTAGATTGTATATTGTATTTAAATATTTACTTATCAATCATCATCATCATCATTTCAGGCGAAAGACGTCTACTGCTGGACACAAGCCTCCCCAAGCATCGCAACTTCGACTGGTTTGTGCTTCCCACACCCAGTTGAATCCTGCGGTAAAAGTTAAGTATCTGCCTAGCCTTTTCCCAACTATGTTGGGGTTGTCTTCCAGTCTAACCAGATGAAGCTGAATACCTGTATTTTACATGGAGCGACTGTCTATCTGCCCTCCACAACCCAGTAACTGGGTATACCTATACCGCTTGGTAAGACTGGTTGTCAGACTATCGGGCTTCTGACGACCCGTAACGACTGTCAAAGACTTACAAATGACAGCTGGGACCAACGGCTTAACGTGCTTTCCGAGGCACAGAGGGGTCTTGGTATGTAAAGATGGTCACCCATCCACGGACCAACCGCGGCAAGCTTAGCTTTACCTTATCGATCGACCCGTGTGGCTGTTATTACTTTGCTACAAGCCCCTTCAAACATTGATCAAACATTATATTTTCAATATTCTAGATAACTCGCAAATTTAACGATATTTCTATGTTACAGAATCTTTCTCGAAGTTTCATGTTTCCGAAGCATTAAGTTTCCGAAGAGCGTTGTTTATTTATGATTTTTATATTTGTTAACTGCGCAGTTCGTTTCCAATTTAGTTGTTTCTTGATATCGGATATTGGTTTTGGTGAAGTTAATTATATTATGAAGATAAATCTGATACTATTAGGGTGTTATTACATAATTAAAAGTTGTTGTGAGCACATTTATGGTATAGTGTAAAATATACTCGTAAGTACCTACTAGATCGGTAGGTAGGTATGATTCTTATAATCATAATAACCGACCCGTTTGCTACAAAACAATCTAATTATGTCTTTTGCCAAATGTATGAGAAGTAGTCCACTTTTAAAATTCTGGTTAAAAATCACTTCCTCTCTCCTTAAACATCATTACTTAAAGTTCCTTGCTCTTGTATCATGTTTATTATAATATATGGATGTTATATGGATAAGTATCTATATACTTTATGTATGTGCCTTAAACTGCGTCAAAGAAATTATTTTCTTTCTTTCTTTCTTTATTGTATATGTAAATGGTACACCACTACTTTTGATCCATCCAAAGGTTGTCTGTAAATGATCGCTTTTAGCGATAAGACCGCCAATTGTGACACCCTATGTAACAGTTCTAAATTTATATCTGTAATTTTGATGTTGTACCTATTAAAGAGTTATTCTATATAACTATCTATGAAAAGTAGAACGTCTGTAAAAATAGTCGCCGATATGTGAATAGCATAAATTGATACTTGATACAATTAGTAAATATTTGCAGTTGGTACCTACACTTTTGACGAGATGGTATTGATGCTGTGTAGGCGACGCTGAACTTTAAAAGGACATAGTGACGAGACCGACACCATTTTTATAGCACCTCTTTCACGCTATGCGAGTGAGGGCATTTGCAGTTGGGTCGCATTCTTTGAGAGTTTCAGGTTTCCTTCAGGCACGTATGCGGTTGTCATGTTGATTAAAGTAACCTGGATACCGAGTACCGAGGTAATCTTTTAGAAAATGTGAAAATCGTGGTTATGTCTGAAAGTTTATGCAGGTCGACCTATAATTTTGTTTCATTACAAAGTCTACGAGTTTTGTAATCTTTTATAAAAATACGATTGAAGGCGAATTTTACTGTGAGCTGTCAATTTATGCTTTAGCCAACATTTCAATAGAAACTGATATTACCAAAGCGAATAATACCAAGAGAATTGAGGTAAGAAAACAAAGGTAGTAGGAAAAAGTTTGTGGAGCTTAGACCACAAACAAATAGCTGCGAGAGAAAACTATTTGAATAGCGAATGAAAAACATTCGAATGCAGGAAAGATCTCGACGGGACCATAAACATTGACGGATAGTTTGTGGCACTTCTTGCTATCTTTGACAGAATATTTATCCAGTTTACGATAATATCCTGGCCTTGACCTAATTTGATTTTTTAAAGCGAACTATCCAAAGACAAAGTCGAAAATTCTAGAGATAGACTATCAAGGTTTTAACCTGTCATATCGATTTACTCTATGATTATGGATGGTGTGAAGATTCGATTGATAAGAGACACACATAATAGTCACATAATAGTGTTACTCTCTAGACGTGTGAACTTGATCTCCAGTATAATGCTCTTTAGGTGAGAGCAGCACATTCACGTCTTTATATGACTAAAAGTATAACAAGTGTCAAAAGTTTCTAACCTAAACTTGTTTAATTTAAAGAACCAGGTTGTGTGATATCTGTAATGGTCTCACCTAATTAATTGACATAAGACAATACAGTCTGCGAACAGACGAGCGCTTGGTAAAATAGAAGCTCGAAAATATAGGATCTACGTAATGCTCACCTAGTTTGTGAATTAAAATATTTGTATACAAGATCAAAGTAATGGACTAACTTCTTTCAAGTACTAAACTTCTACTAGACTTCTTTTAAAACTAAACTCGAAAGGAAGAAGAATTATATTTATCATGAGCTCTCGATTATTTTTCTTGTTTTTGAACATGTATTTATTTAATTCAAAAAGAGAATAGTTATTCTCTTTTTGAATTAGTACATACTACTATATATAATTTCAAATTCAAAAAATATTAGGATAGGATATATCTATATATATATATATATATATATTATATCCTATCGTACTAATATTTTTGAATTTTTAGTACCCTTTTTTACAAAGTTTGGTTTTAAAAGCTGTACTAAAACTAAACTTTGTAAAAAAGGGTACTATATCTGATTGTTTAGAAGACAAACAAGCTTGGGATTGAGCTGCTCGCTCTGCTAAGTCTTGTGATAAAACCGTAAAACTTGAAATTTTAATCATAATGCACCATTTTATATACATATTGAAATAGCTTAATATTTTAAACAAAATGACATGAATATTTACTTTGAAATTCAGTCATTTGTGTCTTTTTAGATTTTCTTCTTATTTTTCTCACTTAGTTTTAATGATGGTCTGGCATTTTGAGTTCTTTATGCGGCCTACCGAAATTCCTTTCTTTGGTATTGTTCGTCGAGTCGTTGAGCTCCTTAAATCCTGAGTTGAGCTACATGATTACCGACAAATACTTGCACTGACTGGACAGGTCCACTCAAATTTGTGTGGTTCTTTCCTCAAAAGACTATTTCAGACACGGATCTACATGATCTAACCAAGGTTATGTTACTTTAAAAGAGACTTTGACCCCTGAGTTTGTTTCGCCATTTCTTCTCAGGGGTACTCAGGAGAAATGTCAATTCCATCTAGCTTTTTTATATTTTTTTATATGAGGTTTTACTTTAACACCCGATTCCGATGTCCTATTTAGAGAATAAACGATTTCATTTAATTTAATTATAAATGTGAAAGTTTCTGAGGATGGCTGTTTGTTACTCAATCACGACAAAACGGCCTAATGGATTTGGATGAAATTTGGCACACAGATAGTTTACAATTTGAATTAACACGTAGGATACTTTGATCCCGGTAGTACGTTCCAGTGGGATATTTTCCGACACGCGGGTGAAGCCGCGGGCAAAAGTTAGTTCATAAATAAAATAGTAGGTACTTCCAATAATAATGAATTGTGCATGCAATGGATCAAGTTAAAGGAGATTTATTCCTAAATCAAGTTGTATTATCAGCCCATGAACTAAATTGGGAGAGCGGAATGTTTTTGCATTAGTCGACGCTGAAAGAATTCCAAGAGAACAAGTCTCCTGGTTCAAAAGCTCTCGAGACCCAATGTTGTTTGCATAGTAATTGTGGCAAATACCAATCATCGCTTTCACCAAAATACTCAGATTGGCTTCTTTACGCATTTTATCCACAATTTAACGCTTGGTTGGATACCGATTGCTTTATACCTTACATGCGGCAATTGCCTGAAGAATTTAAGCGTAAGAAACTATATATGTTCTCTTATGTCTACGACAACTTCGCTTAAAGCGATGCCCGACTGCATAATGACTATCAATTATATTTTTTATTTTATCTTTGTCTTCTTCCATGCGCTGCTATTTCAATTTCAAATTATAGTGAGTTTTTATTACTAGCTTTATTTTTTAGGTTAGATGTCGAAAGAAAAGCTTTTAGCGACAATGTGTATGAAAAAGGAAAAAACAACAAAAAACTACAATATCTTCCTACGTAAACTCACTTTTTTGTATTGTATAATTCTGTTGGCGTTGAGAATGTCAATGAGAATGAAAGCAATCTCACCGTAAAGCTGAAAACGTTTTAACCAAATCCCGGGTTGCGCTCAACAAAGCCGTAGGAAAATTATTACTGAAATGGATGGCCAAGTGAGACCATTTTATAATAAAAGCCGCGGCAATCTCTTACACTTGAATTTTAGGATTAAAGAGTTCAAATTTCAAGACAGAAGTGTCACTTGGGGGATTTTTCTCTTACTTTTAAAACTAAGATAACAGTTGAGTGCTGGAGACTATCTTTAAATTATAAATAATATTGTTCAGGTGAGATTGGAAGTAGCATTACTAACGGAACGCAATCTTCCGTAATAGAAGCGGGTGTGTCGGACTTAAGTGTAGTTAAATTCACTGGATGGGGAGCATCGCTTAAGCTATTACGGAGAATTACCGAGCCATGCCTCGGGCGCTGGCTGTGGCGTGAGTTGCACGAGTCGGTAACGTCACGACCACCACTCGTGTCCATATGCTGTGCACTAAACTGTGGGACTAGAATAACCACTACTCGGATTGTACTACTTGACTCTAACAAAAATTAGCACTTCAAAGCTTAATACTACGCAAACGGATCCCTGAATCGAAAGATGGTTTCCGCAAACACGTAATATTATTGAACGGCATATCCATAGATACTCCACACCATGGGATAGACGAGAAAAAAAATATCATCCCCATAAATTATATTTCAAGATTTTATTTTACAACTTTGTCGGCTTGATTAATATGTATACCCTTACCCATACCAAATTACAGCTTTCTGATAATTTTCTAAGATTAAATTAATGGGTACCTACTAAACCATTTCTACTACCCCATTTCTTCTCGTGAGTGTCGTATAAGGCGACCAAGGGACTTACTAGAGAATGGGCAGTAGCGTTCTCTATGCATTTTTAACACCATACTGCGATTGCCAACCCGCCTGCCAAGCGTGGCGATTATGGAAAACCCCCCCAATTGGGGGAGGCTAATGTCCAGCAGTGGACGTCTTTCGGCTGAAATGATGATGATGATTGTACGGTGAACCCGCACATGTCGTAACATTAAGTAGGTTAAGCTACATCAGCGTTTGCATACGCGCGATCATTTAGCGAACTGGCTAAGTAAAATAAATCAGTGATTTTACCACACTCAACACGGGCGGTTTAATTCTTTATCCCCGGGTTTCCCTCATCACAAGTGTACAGAACAATCATCTGTACGCTTGAACAAAGTGTATAGACTATCGTCGTACATTATTTTTTGGTCCTTCGAGCCGGATTCTGTGATCACGCGTAACAATCCATCGGGTTTATAGATCAAGGTGTGTTGAAATCGCAGCCACACACTTGATTATATTCGTTGAGTATTTCGCGACAGTTCCGTAAATAGATCAACTCAGTCCATTCAGTGAACCATCAGTGAATCGTTCCAAGAAGACATCGGTGGAGCTGAATCTACAACTTTTCTGCACACGGCGTCGGCAGCCCACAGTTGGTATCGCAACTCGTCAGTGTTCAAGTAAGATTGTTCCATTTATTAAATCATAATGGCCGTTTTTAGCGCTCGTCAATCGGAAATATTGGAAGGTCTCAATAGGATAAAGGTCAACTTCGGTAAGGATCCGTTGTCAAGAAAAACTTCTGAATACATCCAAAAGAGAATAGAGTCTTTGGATAACCTCTGGGGAGAGTTCGAACAAAATCATTTGAAACTCTCTGAGTTTCCGGATGAAGAACCTCAATATTTCGCATCTAACCTTTATCAACAGGGTAAGAGCCTCTACCAGTCTACTCGAAGTTTACTTACTGCCTTTGGTTCAGATGAAAAGGGTACGCAGTCAAACCCTGAAGCCACTGAACTGTTGGCTCAACAGAGGACCAATTTTAGGTCTTTCAACAGGTTGGTGGGGAGCATCAACGTAGACGAAATATCCGAAAAATGGGAACTTGAAGACGAGCTTAGGGCTATACAAGCCAAGTGGAACACTATCGATACGTTACATCTGCGAATCGACCACATACTTCAGGGTCGAGATGTATCGTACGAAAATGAATTTAGCATGTACGAGCGTAGCTACAAAGATAGGAAGCGTTCGCTAAATAAGAAAATATCGTCTATGGTTCATGTACAACAGGCAACGCCGAAGCTCGAGATCCCTACTTTTACGGGGAAATACACGCAGTGGCCAACATTTTGTGACCTGTTTACAGAAGCTATTCACGACAACAACACAATAACCAAGGCTCAGAAGATGCAACACTTGAAAGGAAAGATCAAGGGAGAGGCCGAACGCCTTATTCAACATCTTCACATTTCGTCTGAAAATTACGACACAGCTTGGGAAATTCTAAATCATCGATATAATAATGCCCAAGTGCTCTTTACAAATCAAATAGAGATATTTTTAAATCAGCCTTCTATCTCCAAACAAACAGCTTATGAATTAAAGCGGTTATATGATACCACCACGGAGTGCATCCACGCTATACACAATCTTGGTGTGAACACAATTACATGGGATCCGTTGTTAGTACATCTTCTCAGTAAGAAACTGGACCAGGAGACTTACCGTGACTACAAAGAGGCGCGTACATTACCCAGGGAGCTCCCATCCTTGACAGAATTTATGACGTTCCTCGAAAACAAGTTCACAGCCCTAGAACCCTTACACCGAAGAGAGAGAGAAACAACGAAGCCTGCTTTTAAACGAGAGTCTGGTCAACAGCGTGACAATCCTGCAAATCATGGGAACCACTACAGGAAACAGTATCAAGTCGTCGCTACTCAAGGGCCAGACTGTCCGATTTGTAATAAACGTCTCTATATATCGTTGCAAGAAATTTATGAAAATGACCCCGGGTGATAAATTGACCTTGGTAGCAAAGAATCAATATTGCGAGAATTGCCTTAATTATCATCCCGACAGTGAGTGCATCAGCACAAGACGTTGCAAAAGGTGTAACAGTGAACACAACACTTTACTGCATGATGCGTGTTTACCACATCAACAATCCGCAGCGACGACGACCGCTACCGTGCAGCCATCACCGGCGCAGCATAATGTCAATCACGTCGCAGCTGATAATGAAGAAATACTGTTAACCACGTTGTCGTTAACTGTATTATCTGAAAATGGTACATATGTCACATTACGAGCGCTTCTAGATCAGGGGTCCCAAATTTCATTAATTTCAGAAAATGCGACGCAATTGCTTGGCTTGCAACGTCGAAAATATCATGCCTCCATTTCAGGAGTAGGTCCAGTCTCCAAACAAAGCAAAGGAATTGTAACACTAAACTGCAAGTCCATCTACGGAGATTACACCCTGAAAACTCAGGCGTTGGTTGTATCAAAGGTCATAAACAGCCTACCGAACTCATCATTCCGCAAACAGCTCTGGTCTCACTTGCAACATCTTCAGTTAGCAGACCCGGAGTACAACGTATCAAGACCTATCGATCTTCTTCTGGATGCCAGTGTATATTCGGAAATTATATTAAGCGGTCTTATCAAGGGCCCAGCGCAGGCTCCAATAGCTCAACAAACCAAAATGGGTTGGATCTTATCAGGAAATGTCAAAAGGTTCAACTGCCATGTCGCCATCAATAACATTGAAGAAATAGCCAAGTTTTGGGAGTTAGAGGATATTCACGACTCATCATTTTCAAACGAGACTATTGGTGATCAATTTTGTGAAGATTTCTACAAAAGAACCACGAAACGTTTAAATAATGGCATTTATGAGGTTGGGATACCCATGATGCCAGGCTTTGAGACGCAACTCGGAACATCAAAGTTTAAGGCTACAGCTCAATTTAAGCAATTAGAGTCAAAAATGTCTAAAAATACAACATTTTCAAGTCAATACAAACAATTTATGAACGAATACCAAGAATTAGGTCACATGCGGCAAGTCGAAAGTATAACCGATCAGGCGTACTACTTACCACATCATGGTGTATGGAAACTTGATTCCACAACAACAAAGTTGAGAGTAGTTTTTAATGCTTCATCCAAGACTACATCGGGTAATAGTCTGAACGACTTAATGTACAGTGGACCCAACTTACAACAAGACCTATTAGCACTTATCATAAATTGGAGGCAATATCAATATGTAATCACTGCGGATATTGAAAAAATGTTCCGTCAGATACTCGTTAGAGAGCAAGATCAGCCTCTGCAAAGGATCATTTGGAGAGATTCAATGGATGATCAATTGAATCTATATCAATTAACCACTGTAACGTACGGGACCAAGGCAGCTCCATTTTTGGCTATGCGGACTCTAAAACAACTCGCGGCAGATGATGCCGAGAAATATCCACTAGCAGCAGCAGCTGTACAGAACTCTTTCTACATGGATGATTTGCTGAGTGGACAGAATACCGTCGATCAAGCAAAAGAGCTGCAACAACAACTTATTAAAATGCTCCAGGATGCTGGTATGAACCTGCGAAAATGGTCAAGTAACAAGCCAGAAGTCCTGCAGAATTTAACAACCAACCAATTGAACAGTCCCTACGAATTTAAGTGTCTCGAATCCAGAAAGACTCTTGGATTACAATGGAACCCATCATCTGATACATTCATGTTCCAAAGTCATGTAATCCCTAAGACTAACGCAGTAGTTACAAAACGGCAATTATTGTCAGAAGTATCAAAACTATTCGATCCTCTTGGTTGGTTATCACCGCTTACAATCAGAGCGAAGCTACTGTTTCAACAAACGTGGTCCCTTGAAACCAACTGGGATCAAGAACTACCAAAGGACATGCAAGAATATTGGCTTAAATTAAAAGAAGATATCAACTGCATCGACAAATTACGCATACCAAGATTCTTAGGTAACACAGAAAAACCCTGTCGATTACATGCATTTTGCGACGCATCAGACAAAGCTTACGCTTGCGTTATTTACTTCGTCACCAAGAACAATAAGGGCGAGTACACATCGACAATTGTTGCTGCAAAAACAAAGCTGGCACCGATCGCAAAGAAAACATCGCTCCCTAGACTAGAATTGTGCGGCGCGCTACTTCTATCCCAACTTGTAAAGAAGGTCATTGAATCCTTACCAAATATAGGTATGACGCTTCATGCATGGACAGATTCCATGATAGTTTTGGGCTGGCTACACGGAGATATATCCAGATGGAAGCCATTTGTAGCTAACAGAGTTAAGCAGATAACCAACATAGTCCCGGCAGAATTCTGGAGTCATGTCAGCTCGGAAGAAAACGCAGCTGATTGTGCTACACGAGGCATAACGTCTCATCAATTGTTAAACCAATCTTTATGGTGGGAAGGGCCTGAATGGTTAAAAGGTTGCGAGAGAAAAGATGCAGTTAAGATCGTATACCAGTCCCCAACAATAGAAAAAAAAACAGTTTGTGTGAACACAGCCTTAGTGGGAAATAATGCTACATTTATTACTGACCTACTGCAAAATTACAGTTCGTTGACACGAATTGTGCGGATTACTGGCTGGGTATCACGTTTCATCAAGCGAATTCGCGACAAACAGATGGCAATATATGATTTTCTGGAGTCATCAGAAATAAACAACGCTTACTATTTAATTATTAAAGAAGCGCAATCACAGGAATTTCAGCAAGAATTGCAACATATTAAGTGTAAACAACATGTGAACTCGAAAAGCAAGATTTGCAGTCTAAACCCTTGGCTAGATGAAAATGGCTTATTAAGAGTTGGTGGACGTTTAAAACACGCCATTATTAGCAAATCGGCGAAGCATCCCATCATCTTACCAAGCCACAGTCGACTTACTGATCTTGTCATTAGCCAGGCACACATAACAACTTTGCACGGTGGTCCCCGACTAACACTTTCCTACATAAGGGATAGATACTGGATCATCAGCGGAATCAGAACGGTAAAACGGCAGTTAAGACTGTGCGTTAAGTGTCGCCGATTTAACAACGAAGTTCAACAGCAAATTATGGCAGACTTACCACAAGCCAGGGTCACTCCGTCAAGGCCATTCACGCATACGGGTGTTGATTTCACGGGCCACGTAGAGCTGAAAGTCAATAAAGGACGCGGGATCAAAACAACGAAAGGATACGTAGCAGTTTTTGTCTGCCTGTCAACGAAAGCGGTTCATCTGGAACTGGTTTCAGACCTGAGTACGGCCGCCTTTCTAGCAGCGTTTCGTCGATTCTGCTCCCGACGTGGATCACCAGGCCACATGTATAGTGACAACGGTACAAACTTTGTAGGCGCTAATCGACTCATGAAACAGGAATATAAGGAGATTATCCAGAATATCAACCCGGAATTCTTTAACAAAATTAGTGAGCATAACATCCTGTGGCATTTTAATGCACCTGCCTGGCCTAATGCTGGTGGTCTTTGGGAGGCGGCTGTGAAGAGCCTGAAATATCATTTGAAAAGGGTCATAGGCGATCAACGTCTTACGTACGAAGAGTTTTCGACGTTACTTTGCCAAATAGAGGCGTGTCTCAATTCCAGACCTTTATGTCAACTCACAGAAAATTCAGACGACGACTGCCTCACTCCGGGACACTTCCTGACTGGGGCACCAATTTTATCACGGCCTCAGACTGAACCGGAATCATCAACGCTAAAGGCGCGATGGCAACTCGTCCAAGCTATGACAAAGAATATCTGGAAACGGTGGTCATCGGAGTATCTGCAACAGTTACAAACCAGAACCAAGTGGCAACAGGCACGACGTAATCTTGAAGTCGATGACTTCGTCCTCATCCGTGAAGAGAACGTACCTCCGGGTAAATGGGCAATGGGACGAGTGCACCTACTTCATCCTGGAAAGGACGGGTATGTGAGAGTAGTTAGTGTTAAGACAAGCCATAACACCATACAGCGTCCTGTCAACAAGCTTGTATACTTGCCTGTAAACGAGGAGATATCCCCATCTAAACTCACGAACCAGTGTGAGGATGAGTCCGTCATTCCGTCCTCAGATCAAGCTGAAGTCACAAGGCGGCCTCCACGACCACGAAAGCAAAAAACTTTGCAAGCTTTTTTCATCAGTGTTCTACTAATGCTTTTGTTTGCATCTCCTAGTCTACAACAGAAAGTGACGACATACAACGTTACGCAAATTACCACAAACCAAGGACTTTACTTCGACAAGATATCCAACCTCCAAGTTATCAAGGACGATTGGAAACTCATCGTGTTTTATAACATGTCCACGTTCTACAACGGAGTATCAAACATTAAAAACTATGTCAAGCACTTAAAACAAACCGCCGTTTGCATGGGTCCGCAATACGACAGTGTCATCCTACAATTAGAGCACGAAGTAAAGGAACTTGAGCATTATCAAAAAATCCTTGAAAATCCAAACGCAAGAAGGCAAAAACGTGGGTTGATCAACGGAGTAGGGTACCTGGCAAACACGTTGTTCGGAGTATTAGATGAAAACTTCGCGCAACAGTATAAGCAGGACATAGAAAGAATAAATAATAATGAAAATCATCTTCAAAATTTACTGAAGAATCAAACCTTGGTCGTGGAATCGGAATATAACATTCTGCGACGCAGCGAGGAGACAATGAACAAACAGTTCAAATTTATAAACCAACATCTTCAAAACGTCACTAACGAAATCAATAAGGTACGTCTGGACTACAGGAACGGCATTTATGTAACATCATCCGCCTTAGCTGCGAGTATCATATTGTCAAATCTAATGCGAATCCAACACACACTTATCAACACCGTGACAGACATCAGCCACGGTCGCATCGACCCGTACCTTTTGACTCCCGAACAGCTGGCTCGTCAGATCAACATAATCTCCGGGCAATTGCAGGGAAAACTAATGACGCCAATCGAGTCATCAAACCTATCCGAGCTGTACAAGATTATGAAGGCGTCTGCAACGCTGTATGAAGGCTATCTTATTATAGAGATAAAGATTCCGCTTGTGAGCAACGACATCTTCGAGTTAGATAGAATCATACCTATCCCTCAGAAAAAGGGGTCGAGTCACGTTCGCATTGTCCCAAGCTCACCATATATTGCCTACAATATACAAAAGGACCTCGCTCTTCTCTTATCAGATAGCGATCTGCAAGCATGCTTTCATATCATTAGTAACAATCGGCTACTGTGCTCCATTGACAAACCTGTTTACAATCTGGGAATAAAACAGTCGTTATGCGATATCCAGACTGTAAGTAATATGAGGAGCGCTTGTAAACAAGACGTGTCCACGTGCCACAATTATTGGGTCAACTTACACAATTTGAACTCCTGGTTTTACACCTGCTGTGAGTCATGTGAACTCCGTATTTCCTGTATTGCTGACACAACAACGACAGTTATACGAGGCAGTGGTATCATTGACCTAGGTTATGGCTGCACACTGAAATCGGATTCGTACAGTATTCACACACACAACAACTACTTACGCTATTTGAACATGCGACCTAATATCGTTATCCCAGAGGTTTCCATATTGAACTCTTTAATAAACACAACCTTGCCCAACGATTTCGACGTACCGGAAAACCACACCCATATGTGGAATCAGCTTAGAGACCAAATAACCAATATAAAGGAACAATCTTCGACACAACTAAATGTCCACGACATCCACCATTATTCCGTCGCGTACGGTACCTTGGCCTTGGTTCTCGTCTTAGGCGGCATATGCTTATACTTAATTATAAGAAGTAAGTGCCAAGCCGCACCTGCGCCGCAGCAGCGTGAGATACTGGAGGTCCGTGTACCGGAGGGCGAGCGAGCCCCGCGGGCGGAGGCGCAAGCTGACCTCACAGGACCGGGATTTACTGAGTGCGCGCGTGAAACAGTGCCAGTGCCAGTGATCAGTGAGTTCAGTGATATAAGTAAGACAACCGAAAGTGTAAATAAAGGGACCTCTCCTATGGTGAAATATTAGCTAGAACCGAATCAGACAATTTAGTGCTAGGTATACATAGTACTTAGATATATCGTTGAAATCACCTTGTGACAGCTTTCAACGTAAAATTATATCTTTTATCCTAAGTCATCATTTTTATTGTATTTAGACACATTAGGTTTCATCTAGGTTCAACATATTTCCTCGTCTTCTCCCTTAGAGTTGGCAGTATGTACGGTGAACCCGCACATGTCGTAACATTAAGTAGGTTAAGCTACATCAGCGTTTGCATACGCGCGATCATTTAGCGAACTGGCTAAGTAAAATAAATCAGTGATTTTACCACACTCAACACGGGCGGTTTAATTCTTTATCCCCGGGTTTCCCTCATCACAAGTGTACAGAACAATCATCTGTACGCTTGAACAAAGTGTATAGACTATCGTCGTACAATGATGACCTACTAAAAATTATAGTTTACAAAGCGAGTGGCTATAAGCATTAAGCTTAGTTCAAAATCTTTAATATTACAATACACATCCAATATCCGTCTGTAGACTATATTATACTACTTGAACTTTTGCAAAAGTATTAAAACTTAGACCACTTGGGATAGACTGGATAAGCAGCATGTTGGTTTTTTTTAATAGAGTTATTTTCTATGACATAATGCTATCGACTTCTTCATAGAAAAGTAATCCTCTGAACATTTTTGTTTGCTAGAGGATATACTAGGAGGTTCTACTTAAATAAAACCGTAGTATTTTCACGACACTTTATTCTTTTTCCAAGAAATACAGAACTGAAAAGCCGTTGAGTGCGGAATACTCGTACCTAACTGTTTTTCACTGGGTACCGTTAAGTACCACAACGTGAACTAGAGGATTTTCTTAGAAGTAAACAATGTTATCTTATTATTATTGTGCTTGTTTTAGCATTATTGTTTTTTTTATGTAACTTATAGTTGAGACATAGATAAGTAAGTCGTTTATCGTAACATTTCATTTTAAAATAGCTAAGTTATCTACTATTCCTCTTTATTTTCTAATGAACCTCAATATGAACTTCCCAGAACTCTAAACTTTATATAAACTTAAGCTCTATTTATAAAAAAGGTCCTATGAAAGTGGAAAACTCATATAATCGAGCCACTTCTCATGTCATTCATATTAATATATATACTTCAGTTATAACTTCACTACCCTACCTACCTAGTTATGGCTTGGTCATCGGGAGTTAGCGCTGTAAGACTACCCGTTTGTATAAATAGCCGATGTTATCACGGGCCGTTTGAGTGCGAAGTATAGACTATATATAAGAAGGCAGCTCCAGACAATATGCGGAATAATAGAGCGCAAAGAGGCGTTAGTACTTGCATGCCCTTCCCTATTAGCGCAGAGTTACCCAGAATGAATTGACGTACTTCGCATCGCTTGAACTTTCAGGACAAGTTACGCATTTGCTTTTCAGCATATTAAATCAGTTTAATTAATGGTTTTTGATTTTGTATTCCGCTAAATTATTTGTTCACTTTTTGGTTATGGCCTGTGAGCGACGTATAAATGTACCTATTAGCGCAGTGTTGGCTTTTCGATGCTAGGCCTAGCGCCAAGAAAAATTAAAACTATTAGGCAAATAGGGGTCGCGTGGAGAGTTATAATGTGTTGTAAGTGCAAACAGGTTTGTTTTTTTTGGATATTTTTGGAATAATAATGATTATAACAAGACTTCATTGGGGTGTTATTCAGTTTCATAATAACATTTTTATGAATACCACAAACAAAACTCCAAAAAAACACACTTGTTTGCACCTGTACCTTCATAAAGCAAAACGGACAATTATGTAAACTGAATAGATAATGAATTGTTAGTGCATAATTAATTGGTCGATTCGTGTCGTATCACTAATGTTCATCAGGTGCTACGCGACCAATCATCCTGAAACTAGATGTCTATTGTGTAGATTAATTAGCTAAGACGAACTTGAGACTAGAGATGCATTCCACTAGCTTTTATGACAAGTCTTTTACAGTTCAAGCAGTACGGTTATGGAATGCCTTGCCCGTGTCGTAAGACGTGCTCAATTTTTGTCCACTTAAAATTCTGGTTAAAAATCACTTCCTCTCTCCTTAAACATCATCATTACCTAAAGCTCCTTGCTCTTGTATCATGTTTATTATTTTATGTATATATATACATATATATAATTATATATATTTACTAGCTGACCCGACAGACTTCGTTCTATCAAAAGCTATAGTATAAACTCCACTACTCTACCCTACCTACCTACCTTACCCTACCCTACCCTACCCTACCCTACCTACCTACCTATCTACCTATCCACCTACCCTACCCTACCCTACCTACCTACCTACCTATCCTATCCTACCCTACCCTACCCTACACTACCCTACCTACCTACCTACCTATCCTACCCTACCCTACCCTACCCTACCCTACCCTACCTACCTACCTACCTATCCTACCCTACCCTACCCTACACTACCCTACCTACCTACCTACCTACCTACCCTACCCTAGCTACCAATCTAAAACTTAAAAAAAAAATTGGTTGTCGATAAAGTTGGTTTACGGACGATAGTTTAACGTGACAACGTCATAACAAAACATTGATGCGGCGCAAGCGTACAATGAGCGTAACGGGACAATGAGCGCAACGGGACAATGAGCGTAACGGGACAATGAGTCATCCTTTTTCGTGCATGCAGCCGGCGTTCATCCGTACAATGAGCGTAACGGGGCAGTGAGCGTAACGGGACAATGAGCGTAACGGGACAATGAGCCTTACGGGACAGTGTGCGTAACGGGACAATGAGTCATCCTTTTTCGTGCATGCAGCCGGCGTTCATCGATTTATTAGACGTTGTCACGTCCAAATAGATAGTAGCCGATTCTCAGACCTACTGAATATGCATATAAAATTTCATAAAAATCGGTCAAGCCGTTTCGGAGGAGTATGATAACTAACATTGTGACACGAGAATTATATATATAAAATATGGATAAGTATCTATATGCTTTATGTATGTATGTATTTATTGTATATTTAAATGGTACACCACTGACCTGCAGTGTTGTCTCTCCTTCTACTTCACAAACGGATCCCTGAATCTAAAAATGGTTTTCATAAATCCGCAACATTTCTGCTTATCCAACGATACCCCACAATATGGGAAATACGAGCAAAAAAAAATATCCTCACTTTACGAGTAGGGTAGGTTTCCTAAAAAAATTTTTTTTTTTTAAACTACAATAAAAAAAGATTTTACTGTGTGTTGTTTCTGACTCTCCTGTCCCCCGGCTGAGCAAAAGCCATCCCTTAGATTTTCACATAATTATGTTATTTCGCCGAGTTACTTAATAATAACCTGTCATAAACGCACTGTAAGTACACAGCACCAACTCCACGACAGCCCATCTACATACCCTGATGCATCCGACAGATATGACCCACCTACCCAATCCCACTTCAGACGCCAGATTTAAATCTCACCTATTCCATAATAATATAGTCACTTGAGTCGAGATGAAACCGTGTCCCGACGTGCTTAGAATAGTGCGGTGGCCAGCACATCAAGTTACCACAAACTTTCAAATTTTCTCGTTCGATTTTTAACTTAGTTAGCAACACTTTAAAGTTTAAAATCGTCTGGAGAAATTTGACAGTTTTGTGCAGCTTGAGGCGCTGGCCACTGTACATTAATGATGTTTGTCGTCCGGTTATGTAGACACCCAATTATTGCCACCACATTTAATCTAGTGAGCGAGTTAGCGACCCTTACCGGGTGTTCGCAGTTCGTAACTATTTTGTTCAGGCGGAAATTGAACTGTGGGTAGACATGTTAGCGAAATTTTGAAAAATACAAAATATGTGTATTATAATTATACAATTGTAATGTTTAAATATTCGCTGTTTTAGCAAAATATTGTTAAGTTTGGTATTTTATTAAACTTGAAGAATAAATCAGTGTAGGCGAGGTTTTTGGTTCCGAGTTCCGTGTGGTGCCGGACGTAAGGAATAGCACCACCCTATTTCTTCCCGTGGGTGTCGTAAAAGGCGACTAAGGGACTTACTAGAGAATGGGCAGCAGCGTTCTCTAAACATTTTTAACGTCATACTGCGATCGACAACCCGCCTGCCAAGCGTGGCGATTATGGCAACCCCCCCCCTCTAGCTTTGGGGGAGGCCTATGTCCAGCAGGTGAACGTCTATCGGCTGAAATGATGATGAAAATGATGAGGTGAGGTTTTTTGGTGAGTGTCTTCGAGGTGAGTAACTCTTCTCGTGCAAATGAACCATTATTATAAATCAGTGTCAGTAACTTTATAATATTTTGTGGTTCTTGTGCATAAAAATGTCTTTTCCCCTTTTCAATATATATTAGCCCAAGCAGCGGAACAAAAGATCATGATTAAATCTAATATATCTATGAAATATCTTAACTTTAATTTGGCTATGATAAGCTTTGATTAAGAGTGTATTTGTAAATTCAAGTCATCCTGGAATTCAATGAAATTGTTCATACTTAATTGCATTGTAGAGAATGACCCTATATGAAGCCAAATCACTTAATTCGTGCCTAACTCAGACTTACTAAAACCATATTTTCTTTACTATATTTTCTATTTTCTTTTCTATTTTTTCTTTTTTTTTCAATGTTTTTTTCCTCTTTTCAGATAATTTGAAGTTTTTATAAGTCTTGTTTAATTCTCTGCGATCATTTTAGGAATTCTACCTACCAATTTTGTCTGAAGTCGAGATATCTTGAAGATAAAAGGAAGATAACACTATTGCTGTTACTCTTAAATCGAACTGAAAGTAGTTAGAAGTCTTTCTTAACTTATTTTGTAAACCTGTACCCACTTTTGCTTAACACTCTTTGTGGATATCCTCAAGATAATTTGTGGGTCGACATGGTTTTAACCAAAAAAATGGCCAAGAATTGAGTTACTGTTTCAAAGACTTTACAATACCTTTTTAAAGTGCTAATTGGGAGTACTGGATTGTAGGAAACCTGTATAAAGCTAGGCATATAACGAAAAAGTTCAGTTACTTACATCTGTCATACAAAGTTGTTTACCTTTTTCAGAATATATAATTTCTTAAATCGTAGTTTGCATACAATTCCAGCAATTACAGAAATATATCGTTCTTCGAAGTGAACGTAACTAAACACTGAGGATTGTTGGCACAGGCGTTTTCAGCCGGAATGCTGTTTGTCAGGGTTTTCACAGAAAGGCACATAATTATTTAGACAAGCCTGTGACTTCCTTATTTGTGTTCTTAAACATTTGTGAAGCAATTTAAATTGTTGTGCTTATTTTAAGAGCTTTTTGTGAGTATGCAGTGAGACAGGTGATTAAAGTAGTATTAAAAGTAAGGCAATTTGGTAAAATTTTGACCAATTACATGAAAGTTAGAGTCAAACTTAAATTTAAAAAAAATATTAGTAATTCGTTAAAGAAAAGAAAGAAAACAAACAAACGTAAAATGAAAACAAAATCCTGTGCAATGTGTTATGAGTTGGTACGTATTCCGGTCAACAGTGCAATTCGTGGGAATTAGATCTCGCCTATGATCTCTCGCTCGACAGACTTTTATATAAAAGTCCAAGCTTATAAAAAACTAGTTGTTTAAAGCCAAATTAAGTACCTTCCATTTACCTTAATTGCATACGGGATCAATGGGAGAGAGAAAAACTTTATCACTGTTGAGATTGCCTTCAGGTTGCACCAGTTTTCAGGAATAAGATATTATTTTTGTTCGTTTTTCAGCCTATCTGAAATCGACTAAAATATGACTAACCTCAGGAGTTACTTAAAAACTCCTAGTTAATTTCTCTTACAGGTATTTAAGAAGAAAATACTACGTATTTATATTAGTGTATAGCTATTTTGATTTTATGTATATTTTTTTCTCTTCTCCACTTACACACGTTGTCTACATCTCTATATCTACTTTCCTATCGCAGGTATGCTGGAAGAGATTTCATTAGAAATAAGCATCACCTTTATACGTATTTTTCTGTTCCTTTCTTCTTGTCTGTTTATATGTGTGTACATAAATTGTTATTAAATAAATAAATAAATAAGTATGTCACCATTTAAAAATATTTTGTAACGATAAAAATACTTTTAAGCGGAAGCAGTTTTTTGTTTTTAGCACGAAAAATAAAATCAATTAGCCTTAAGCGGGGGTCTAAAGATCCCTGCTACATTTCGTAAAATAAATTAACTTTTAGTATTCCATTATTTCGTTTAATGGCGTCTTGCCATATTTCCCCGGTCCACGGAAGTACTATAAGCAGCGTATTTAAAAAAGACTTCTGAAGGTAGACAATACGGTACAAGAAATATTGCGGTTTTAATCCGATAACGCGATTAAAGAACCTACTGCACTCTGATGAGTTAGTGTTTATTTTCAAAATCAAAATCATAATATTTTGTTTCACATAAACCACATCCACGGCAAAGGAGTCCTTCAGGCGCCTTGGCTTTGTTTTAAGGAACTGTCGTGATTTCCACAACCCCCACGTTATAAAGCTTGTTTTTGGGGCATTGGTCCGTAGCAAGCTAGAGTCTAGTGCGTGTGTATGGAATCCTTTTGAGAAGCAGTATGCGTTAGCTTTAGAAAAAGTTCAAAAAGCATTCCTTAGATACCTTTACAAGCACTTGTACGGGTTTTATCCTCTCTTGTATCCCACTCAATTCCTGTTGGGTTGCTTGGGTTTCAGTTCCCTAGAAGCAAGACGGTCGCGTGATCAGATTACTGTAATATTTAAAATTCTTAGAGGTATTGTAGATATTCCTGATCTGCATAACGAAATCTGCAATCTATTTGTCCCGGACAATTACTGTCGTGACAGAAAGCACCGCTTACTGGCTGTTCCAACTTGTCGTACTGTTGCACACTCTAAGTCACCTATTCCTCGGACATTAGCCGCTATTAACGCTCTCCTGAACTCAAACACAGATATGGATATGTTTGTGAATGAATGGAAGATGATACTGTCGGAATGTTTGAATTTTTGTGAGAAGAATGCATGACTGTGTTAAATAAATAATAATAATATATGTTTAAATAGTGTAATTGGCTTCAGCCGTTCTATTTAAAATAAATAAATATATGGGCACTTAAAGAACGTCAGAAGCTAGGTGCACGGTTGCAATTAGTCGTTTCCAATGGAGAAGTGCCTGCAAGAAACTCCACGGTTACTCTTTTAAAAATAATTGGCGTTTACAATATTTTCAAATAACAGTGTAGTGAGTGTGTGTAGTGTGGTTAAATGATTAATAGCCTACATCTTGTTTATTACATATAGTACATTATTTCCAGTGAAATCAAAGCATTCATTCGTTCAAACAGAATAAATAAAATAAGCACAAGTACTTATGTACAAAGGAAAGTGCTATAAATAATCTTCATATTCCGCTGCGAACAATAAATTCTGACACATTTAATGGGGTGTAAATTATCATGGAAAATGCTTGACATACGACGCTCTCCGGGCTGCTTTATGTGATTCGTGCCCAATGTGATGATGAGTGACTTATCCTATCTGCATTCTGATTTCCTGTGTTATTTTCCCCTAATGGTGAATGGCTTGATTTATTTTTCCAAATAAATTCGCTTGATATTAAGCTTTTGTTTAGATTTATGCGTGTTTGCAAAATATATATATAACTTTATTGGTACCGTGTGGTGCCGGACGTAAAGAATAGCACCACCCCATTTCCTCCCGTGGGTGTCTTAAAAGGCGACTAAGGGACTTACTAGAGAATGGGCAGCAGCGTTCTCTATGCATTTTTAACACAATACTGCGATCGCCAACCCGCCTGCCAAGCGTGGCGATTATGGCAAGCCCCCCCAATTGGGGGAGGCCTATGTCCAGCAGGGACGTCTTTGGGCTGAAATGATGATGATGAGTTGAAATTATCATGTATAATGACAGTAGGATAAATACACTGAAAAAAATGCATTCCAATCATGTGACTTTATAGCTTGATTGACGATATCTTGTTTAGATTAATCAAAAACTTAGTTAAGTTGATCATCACGACATGATTGCAGCAATACTAGTTCAAATGATTGATCGCTCAAACAAGTTTCTCGATTACCCTTAACATGATATCATTGTAGACGACATAAAAAATTTAAAAAGGAAATGTTAACTGTAACAAAGTAAGTTGTGTCAATTATTTTGATTACTTCAAAATTACTGAAGATTTTAATTGATTACTAAAGATCATTGAAACTTTAATAGAATGATCTTGGTTAGAGCAACTATGTTTTGACTTGATTGCTGCAAATAGGTTTTGTGATAACTCCAATAAAGATCCCGTTTCAAATCTCAATCAAATAATAGTAGCTGTGATCATTGTGCTTGATAGGCTCAGATGCAAACAAGTTACTTAGTCAATCTAAACAAAATCTTGATTGTGGCAACTACTTTTTTTTCAGTGTACAATATTCAAATACAAGTTATATTAGGTACTTGTATCACTTAACTTTCATAAGCATTTAGTAAAAATGCTGTTACCTATTTTGACATTACAAATAGACAATCAATCAATTCTTCTCTTCAATTTTATTTTTATTTGTACTTATACATGTATTAGATAAGTGATTAAAGTCTACAAAGGTCTCTGACTTGTAGAATTTGTACAATTTGCCCTCAATTAATGATATTATTATCAAAAAAAAATACATAATGGAAACTTAAAATGAATGAAAGGCGACTTTACTCCATTTACTATAGCATTAGACAAATAACGGCTAAATAACGACAGTTATTGTGTAATATTGTTGAAATTACTGCACTTTAGAGTATTTTTTTTGTAGTAAATGGTAAATAGATTACAGTGCTTTGTATTTATCGTGAAATAACGGAGTTTATTAAACATTTACATCGAAATAACGAAAGGGTGAGAACAGTTATTTGTCTAATGTTATAATAAATAGAGTATAACAAAAGGAGGACATTTATAGTGACCTAATTGGTGATTTTCTTTACTTTGAGGCTTACATAATAAAACTTCCCTCGAGTTTAGAACCACGAAATTAATAAATAAATTCAAATAACAAGAATTGGTATGTCGGTAGTAGTGTTTTATTTCGAAGTGTGTTTTGTAATTTCGCGTCATTCCATCGGGTGTTTTCGGCTGGCAAGCCGCCAACCTCTCCGGAATTTATTTATTTACTTACTTTAATAAATGTCGCCTGTTCCATTCGGCGCTGTGAAAAATCAGAAAACACTGTAGGGATAAGCATTTTAGACGAATAAAAAAAACCTTTTTACAGTTGGTAGAAATTTGAATTATAATTTCGGGGAAATCTGCAAAGTTATGAAGTCATTTGCTTAATGAAATTACCGTTCTGAAAATAATAAGTATTCAAGATAATTTACACTTATTAGCTAAGTAGCAAGTTTTCCATGATTTCTATTTTTACAATTATACGTCAGGCATTTTTTTTGCCGTAGCAGATGTGGTAAACCTTTTTTGAGGAAATTAATCAATAACATAATAGTACATTACTTATCAAGGGCTGTAAAAGAAAGAAAGCCCGAAACCATAGGTAAATATGAAGAAAGAAAAAAAAAAATATATATATATATAAATATGGTAAATATATCATAAATATGCGATAGAGGGCTTTCTTTTTTACTGCCCGTGGTGGGTACACAATTGTACGTCTTCACCTGGCCATAATGCGAGTTATACCGTACGCCTAGCGTGCGGTAAAACTCACATTATGGCCAAGTGTGACGTAAAAAATGTGATTGGAACTATTGTTTGAAATACTGCACACTGCGTTGCATTGTTATATTATGAAAACAATAAATATAACAAAACATCAAGCCTGTAATCCCCGAAGAGTTAAGCAGAGGTACTGTACCTGTAATAAACCCACAGTAAATTAAGCATAATAATATCCCTAGTAACGCAATATGAATACAATAACAAATGGTGGTACCCTAGGGCCGTGTTTAGCGATGAGTCGATGATAACGAAACAAATAGCGATCTATGACAACACATTAATATTATCAATGGATATTATTATCGTTATACTAAGCTGCTCCCGAGCATGTGTGTAGAACGGGATACTTCCACAATATTTTTCTTTTATTATACTTTTTCATAACTGTTTTGGTATTTTTTTTGGTACAATAATTCTTTGCCATACCTAATTGTTTTTGGCATACAGTTTATGTTGAAATAATTATCTTGTTGGATAATTTGTTTTGGCATAATTTTAATTCGCATAATGTTACTAGGCGTAATAACTATTAGCATAATATTGTTAAGGCTTAAAAAAATATGGGAATAACGGAAGCAAATTTAAGTTATTTTTACGTAAGTATTTATTTTGAATTTTCATGCGTTATGATTGCTCCAGGGGTTGGATCTAGTATCGTTTGGCAGGAGTTAGATATTTTATCCTGTGGTTACCTATTTTTTTTAAACCTTTTCGACTACGCCTTTTAAGCAAGTTTAAAGATTTTTGAGGTTAGGTTACAATAATTTGTTTTTCTATAGAACGATGCGTTACCTGTTCATGGGAGTGGTGCCAGGGGAGAGGGGGCACCAAACCATTTACATTTAATTTGATTCCACCTCTTTTAGTTATAAAGGTATGCACTGTATTTTTCATTTGTAGCTACTTTTCAATTTATTTAAAGGATTAAATTATAACTTTGCATTATAACACAATAGTTTTATGATACCGTTCACCATACACTTAGAAAAATTAAAAATTCATTTGTTCTACCTACAATGTAAAGTGCCTACAAATTTTATTAGAGCAATCTACACTAATATTATAATTCAGGTCGCACAACGTTTATCACCTACAGTTATATTCACCTACAAGTTGCCTCTCTTTCTATCGCGTAACTCTTATCGTGCGCGTCAATCCTACTGAATTTACCCAGTGAGATGGGCCCGCCGCGTACTTGTAGCTTCATACCTTAAAGCCGCATTTTCACTAGGGGAAATTTGTTCCGCGACTCTGTCGCTCGACACGAAATTCACGTGTCCCGCGCGATGTCGCCCGACGTCGCATGGGACATTTACGGGACGCGCAACTTGTCGCTAGTCGATGCTCTGAGAGCGTCGACACGCGCGACCTTCGTGTCCCTTGTCAGTCGCCGTACAGGCTTTGAGTAGTGACAACGTGTGTCGCTTTGTGTTCTGAAAATGGCAGTAGTGTGGTCCAACACTACCTCCTCGGGCGACATACTGATCACGACTGGCCAATGTGAACAAGTCATATGTCGCGGGACATTGTCCCACAACTTTTGCAGAGACAACTACGTGAATGTCGAGCGATAAGTATCTGCGACATGTCGCCTAGTCAAAACGCGGCTTACCAGCGGAGTGTCCCATCTGTATTAATCTGTGGCGACGCTGAACTTTTACAAGACTTCGTGACGAGATCGACACTATTTTTCACGCTAAGTGTGTGAGGGAGCTTGCAGGTGGGTCGCATTCTTTGAGAGTTTCAGGTTTCTTTCAGGCATAGCTATGCGATTGTCATGTTGATTAAAACAGAGTAAAATAGAAAGTCTTCAGTAAGGCTTATAAAACATTTCTGTTATTTGATCGTTCGAATTAAATAGTACATTATTGCAAAGGCCGTGAAATAGGCAATTGCATGTCGAGTATGCGTTTGAAGCCGCGCCGTAGGCGAGGACTTCACTAATACGAGACAGGCAATTGTCATTTCCGCCGAGGCATACATAGTGCTTTTCTCAAAATAATGCAGGGAAATGAAACATACTTTTTATATTATACATTTATTAAGTATGTAAATAACAAATCAAGACGTATTTTCAGCTTTGCCGCCAATTTTCTATTTATCATCTCTGCAGAAAGGCAAGCACATTTATGGCCATACAGCCCCGTGAACGCAATTTGTGCTAAGCAATGAGACTTACTTTAGTATGCCAAGAATGATAAAAGAGCTCCAATCAAAGAGTTTATAATAACCCCAAGCACGCCGTTTCATACAACATTGCTTGAGGGTTGTAATGTTCCAAATTCAAAAAACGCGCCTGCAATGGGTTTGATTTTCATTGTCCGTAAATTCGATACTTCGCGTGTTCTTTTTTCGAAAATAATGACAATAATTCCATGCATGTTTAAGAAAATGTCTTTTAACGTTCAATTTCATCGAATCGATGCGTAATCGAGGTAATCTTTTAGAAAATGTGAAAGTCGTTGTTATGTCGTTAGTTTGGTCATTGTCGTAAGTTGCTGTAGGAAGCCCAATAATTTTGTTTCATTCGTAATGTTTATTCACCTAGAAATTCTACGAGTTTCGCCCTTCGTAGCTTTGGATAAAATTACTGTGAGTAGTTGTGGCCCAGTTCGAGAGCAGTGCTGGCCCAGTGGCAATGGCCCCGACTTACGAGTTGTAGGACGCGGATTCGAACCCAGGCAGGCGCTTTACTTTGTGTAAAAATTTAATCACCACTGATAAGGATAAAATCTCTCTAACAAACATGATAAATTAAATGAAAGGAAAACCATGAAATCTAAATTTATAAATTCAATGGGACAAGATAAAACACTGACACTCACAGGTCCATCAGATTACTAATGTTAGTACCTAATGAACAATTATTTTGATTGTTTTTAGTTTATTAGGATTCTGAGTAAAAGCACACGCTAGGTATCCGCCAGGGACAACGTACAAAAAGTCTATGGTCTTAAAATAACATGTAAATCTCTCAATATTGTGTACAAACTTTCATTTGCAGTAGCAATTCATGGGTGAACATGTTTTTAAACTACAATGGTAAGTTTATTCTTGGGATAATTTCATCCCAACTACGGAACCTGAAGGAATCCTCGATGCCTCGCTGCGTAGCGCGATGAATCGCGATGCAGCTGTACATCGCCGGTACGCGCGGCGTGCAAGAGCGGCGTGCGCCTCACGAAGCCGCGCCACGCCGCGAGGCGCCGCCGAGGCCGCCGTGGCGACTTGTCTCTACTATTTTCGTCCAGACTTCGTGTAGAATTGATGCAGTTCGGTCGATTGCTCGAGTGAAATTATAATGATAGACTGGGATCTTGTTATAATCGGACCTCTTTGCAGAAGAGGAGGAGGAAGAAGAATACAACGATTTTACGATGAGCCTCGCGACGTTGCGATGCGTCTCGTGGCGGCGCGCGTCGCAGCGCGAAATCACTAGCCTCTTCCAGTATCGTCGCGTCGTGTCTCGGTGTGAACTGACCCTAAGTTACTATTCCTCTTTATTTTCTAATAGACCACAATATGAACTTCCCAGAACTCTTGACCAGATAGCGTACGTAACGTTACGAAACTAAGTTCCATTTATAATAAACGGCGTCCTTTATAAGCGGAAAACTCGCATAATCGAGCCACTCCTCATGTTATTCATATTCATATATACGAGTACTTCAGTTATAAAGAGTTATGGCTTGGTCATCAGGAGTTTGCGCTGTAAGAATACCCGTTTGTACACTGAAAAAAATGCACTCCAATCAAGTGACTTTTTAACTTGATTGACGATATCTTGTTGGATTAATCAAAATCTTATTTATTTATTTATCTTTACCTTATAACTATCATTACAGGTTCATCACCTAATGCGATAGTGCGGTCTCTTATAACTAGATAACCAAAAACTACTAGAAACTACTACTATTACTAGTATTTAAAATACTATAACATAACGACGACACAATAATAAACTACAACAACCTACATTCAGTATAACATAAAATAAATAACAATAACCTTGCGAATTCACTCAAATTACACGTAAATAAATCAACTTTGATGTGAAGATCGTTAATGGCCCGAATTGCTCGGGTTAGCGGTGTTTTAGCGAGTAAGTTGGTCCTGGCTGCTGGCACGGCCAGCAGTGGTGGGCGGCGCCGCCTCCACACATAGCGGTCCGGTACGCAAAGACTCAAGCGCTGCAGCACCCCAAGTTAAGTTGATCATCACAACATGATTGCAGCAATACTAGTTCAAATGATTGAACGCTCAAACAAGTTTCTGGATTACCCTTAACATTACATCGTTGTAGAAGAGTTAAAAAAGAGACAAGTTATTTTTTTTTTAACTGTAACAAAGTAAGTTAGTTGTGTCAATCAAGCATTTTGATTACTTCAATAAAGATCATTGAAACTTTAATCTAATAATCTTGGTTGGAGCAACTAAGTTTTGACTTGATTGCTCAAATAGGTTTTGTGATAACTCCAATCAAGATCCCTTTTCAAATCTCAATCAAATAAAAGTAGTAGATGTGATCATTGTGCTTGATAGGCTCAGATGTAAACAAGTTACTTAGTCAATCTAAACAAAATCTAGATTGTGGCAACTACTTTTTTTTTCAGTGTATAAATCGGTGATATTATCACAGGCCGTTTGAGTGCGAAGTATAGACTACATTAAAAGGTAGTCCCAGACAATAGGCGGGTAATAGAGCGCGAAGAGGCATTAGTACTTTCCCGGCCTTCCCTATTAGCGCAGAATTACCCAGAATAAAATAAACGGATGTACCAACTCCGCATCGCTTGACCTTTTGCATTTTCATTTCAGCATATTAAATTAGTTTTATCTAATGCTTTTTGATTTTGTTTTCCGGTAAATGCTTTTTCCTTTTTTAGTAGTTTAGGTTTAAAGAATATTTATTTCTCACTAGCTTTTGCCCGCGGCTCCGCCCGCGTAGATGTCGGTTATCGCGTAAAAAAGTAGCCTATGTCCGTCTCCATATCCCAGGCTATATCTCTGCCAAATTTCATGACGATCGGTTCAGCGGTTTAGGCGTGAAAAAGTAACATACAGACAGACAGACAGACAGACAGAGTTACTTTCACATTTATAATATTAGTATAGTATGGATAAGAACATGATCCAGTTCACTTATACGAGATTTAATTGTTATTTATTTATTATTATATATATATTTTTTTTTTTTAACAGACAAACTGAAAAAAAAAGACCGTGGTTGGAGGAAAAGTGCCCTTAATATTGATGATGGCAAATTTTACTAAAAGGAAACAATCCTTTATTTTCAAAAATAATTAAAACTGCATTTAAAGTTTTTTGAAAAATCACCTGCTTGAGCCAGGAATAGAACCGGTGGAATGTGAAAAAAAAAACACTCTGTATTTTATGATACCAACCGAAAGAGTCATAGAGTCAAAGACGATAAAAAACTGGATATAAAAGGCGACAAATACTACTGGATATGAAAGCCTTTCATGACAGGTTGGTAGTTACCTTTACTACCAACCTGTCATGAAAGGCTTTTAGTCATGACAGCCCCCTACCTTAATGACGACACCGGTGTTCAGCACCCATTGCACGACGAACCTGACCCATCTGATAAGTTGCAGCACATAGATATGACCCGCCATTCCACTTTAGCTAGAAGATTTAAATCTCACCCTGTTCTATAATAACGTAGTCACGTCAGTCGAGATGAAACCGAGTCCCGACATAGTTTGAATCATTTGATATTTGTCGTCCGGTTACGTCAACTCAATTTTGTTTTGTTTAAATTAAGTATTAAGAGGGCTGTCTCGGGTCCACTAGTGCCACTCCTTTATCGCCACTCCTTTGTGTCTAGAATTTTCTAATTCCTTTTATAAAGTTTCATATTAAGACACGAAGCAACAAAATACGATCTAGAGGAATGTATTCTTCACAACTAAAATTCGAAAAAAAAAAAACAAAAAAAAAAATACACTTAAAAGCGAAACATAACTTCGGAATAATTTGGGAAGTCACTGGCAAAAAACCGAAAATACAGAACCAAAGACAACGAATTCCGAAATTAAAGTAATGTTTCACTTTTTATTTGGAAGTCGGTTGTTTTTTTGTAAAAAATTTTTATAAAATAATATTTCTATCTCCTGTTTTGGGAATGACTGCTTTTAGTCAGTTCCAAAACCTTACCTTCACCAATACAGAACTTATTTTCGAATGACATATGCCCAAATACTCAAACGTTACTTAACTTTAAGACGTTCTTATACGTGTTTCTGTCGCTACAAAACAGTTTAAAGTGACAGAGACAGCATTAGACTTAACGGCGACTTAAAATTGAATTGCGTTTGAGTATTCGGCAGATAGACAATTACCTAGTCAATACTACAATAAAAAAATAACAAAAAAAAAAAAAAAAAAAAACTTAGCTTTTAAAGGTTGAGCTTTCAGAATTTTCTCTTAATCATTAAGTAATACCAAAAAAAAGTAAACCAAAGAAAATTCGTTTTAAATTCAATGTTAATTTATACATATTTGGCTTATACGTATAAACAAACGGATTTCAATTTATGAGTGATCGTTTAGTCAGTCGGATCATGTTGTTATAATATAGATAAAAAATAATGATCAACGATTTAGACCGGTTGTGCTATTTTACGGGGACAATAATAGCAGTAGTTATTAGTGATTTACTGAGATTACTCTAATTGTATGGGTCTTATACCTGCTCAATTATAGCCACACGTTATAACAAATCTGGAACAATTTTTGTCAATGACTTTAGAATAACTTTATATTTATTTATTTTATTTATTTTCATTGACATTGCTAAATATTATATACAAAATGACATGAATATTTACTTTGAAAAGTATTACTTATATTACTTTAATTATTGTGAATGTGAGAACTATGCGGGTCATTTGTTTCGTTTTAGTTTTTTTTTTCTTTCTCACTTAGATTTAATGATGGCCGCACAAAGTATTCAACATGCCAGATGTAGAGTAGGTACTTTATGCAGCCTACCTAAAGGACATCGTCGGAAATGGCCCCAGGACCAACCAAACATCTGACCTACATAATAATTATAAATATATTTTATTAATAATTATATTATATTTATTTCTTCTATTATCTATTTCTTATTTTTAAGCTATTGCATAGCTTCTATCGCGGGCCTTGAGCGCGGGGACCGAATCCAGAAATTCCGTAACGAAAAAACCTCACGCTCCCCACTCCGACGGTTTTACTACACCAGTACCCTCTAGTGATCTAATAATTTCTGGCAGTTCTTTTTTCTGTGTACTGCGTATATTATTCTTATAAATATTAGTTTATAAAATTATGATCTTCACAAAAAGTGATTGTTGATAGTGGGGTTTGAACTCACGACCAGTCGATTACTAGTACATTCAGTTCCCCTGTTGCACCGCAAGGCTACAATGACTTAATTAAAGCTTGCCAAATAGTTGATACCATTCCAGTTGAACAATTTTTAAACTTGACTCGACGGTTGGAAATGACTCATGTACATGGAATTTTTTCGCTGTCAAAACAGTTTGTCACTCTTTTTTTATTTAAAATTACTTTAGGTTCAACACTTTCGTCTATTTTAAAGTTGTTATTATGCTTATATTTGAATAGTATTTGACTTTGTTTACGTAGTTATACACTTTTACGACGTTCAGCACTTATTTATTTTGTTTTTAAGCTATTGCATAGCTTCTATCGCGGGCCTTGAGCGCGGGGACCGAATCCAGAAATTCCGTAACGAAAAAAAAAAAAAATAATATTAAAGAAAAAGAAATACTGCATAAATAAAATAAATAAATAATTATAATTGCATAAGTTGATACAAAATGCTATGCAATAGCTTTACCGCGGCAGTCCCCGAGTGCCAAACGTCTTTTTTTTTTTATTAATTGCGAATATCTGTATGAAACGGACATTCTGCGTTCCATAATGAACAATTAAAAGAGCGACTATCGAAATTATATAAAATATGCCGCCAGCTTTGACAATTCGATTAGATATGAGAATTAGTGATGTCCAATCTTTCAATAACTTGACTAACATACATGAGGTAATATGACTTCCTGCCTAAGTATAAATAAATAAAATAAAAAAAAAACATTAGGATAAAGTCGTTTGCATTGAAGTTAAATAAATAAGTACTTATTTACCTACCTACCTATTTTAATACAAAAACTAGAAGATTTACCAAATACCTTACAGGTAAACAGGCAATATAAAAATAACAGTGACATGCATTTATTAGCATTAGCATGTCTTTCGAAGTATTGATAGGATTAATTGTTACTAAATATAACCTCAAAATCTTTGTTTTCGTTTGAAATTAATCCTTTCTGCAAGTTGTCCGTCAATAAACTTTATCTTCATGGGCATATGGTACTTGTAATTTAGAACACACAAAGTAATTTTCCTTTGCTGTTGGTTCTGGGGCGAACGATGTATGGATGCAGAACAATCTCCTATCCTTTCTTTAGTATTGTTCGTCGAGTCGTTGAGCTCCATAAATCCTGAGTTGAGCTACACGATTACTGACAAAATAATGCTTGCACTGACTGGACAGGTCGGCTCAAATATGTGTGGTTCTTTTCTCAAAAGACCATTTCAGACACGGATCTACATGGTCCTCTCATGATCTGACCAAGATTGTGTCTGGACTTTAAAATAGACTTTGACCCTTGAGTTTGTTTCGCCATTTCTTCTCAGGGGTAGTCAGATAGGAAATGTCGACTCCATCTAGTTTTTTTTTTTTTTAATACGTATTTTCAAAGTGATTCCGTTCCTATTTACAGAATAAACGATTTTATTTCATTTCATAACCATAACCAAACAATTCGTTTATCGTTATCGGTAATTTGGTTCCAAAATCACCTGGTGTTATACTGCTGTAGGTTATTGATAGTTGAGGTTATACGAATAAAAAAAAAAAAATAATAAAAAATATAATTATTATATTATAATAATTATATTTTTTATTATAACCTCGCGTAAGTAAGAATACGATCATAGCTCAGAAAAAGATACACAATGCTCAATTTTTCCGTTAAGATCTGACGAAAAATTAAGCCATTATACCAAAAAAGACATTTGTTGCGTCACATAAGTTTTACATTTTTTCAGATAAAAAGTCCATAAACGTGTGTAAAATTTAAAATATTAATGATATTATTATGTATGATATAGATTTTATTACTGTTTAATGGTATATAAAACCATGGTACCTTAAAAAGTATGATCACGTTTCTACGAGTATCTATCGCAAGATATTCAAGTGGCTCCCTATTCGACTTCGCAGGAACACTCGAATATTGTATCTGCTATTTAACATCCTTCACAACCCTAAAACGCCATCCTATCTGCGACAACGCTTTTCCTACGATCGTCCTTCGGATGCACCTTGCAGGTCGCATCTTAGAAATCTCCTTAGACTCCCTCCCCACTCATCCGACTTCTACTCCTACTCATTCACTGTGCACGCGGCTCGGTTGTGGAATTCACTGCCACCTGACATTAGGGACTGTCAACTGTTGCAGCCTTTAAAAGAAGAGTAAAAGATCACTATCTTTCCACTTCGTCATAGTTGCATATTATTATGTATTTATTATTTTCCACTACATTGTAGTTCTAAGTATATATTTGAGTGATATTTATTTTAGAAGTGTGTATGTAAGTATATTCTCTTATTGTATGTTTACAAGTATTTATATTAGTGTATAGGTATTATGATTTTATGTATATTTTTTATTTTATTTTTTCCCTTCTCCACTTACACACGTTGTCTACATCTCTATATCTACTTTCGTATCGCAGGTATGCTGGAAGAGATTTCATTAGAAATAAGCATCACCTTTGTACGTATTTTTCTGTTCCTTTCTTCTTGTCTGTTTATATGTGTGTACATAAATTGTTAAATAAATAAATAAATAAACAAAAGATCATAAGATCAAATGCTAAATAGGTATACCAGACCAAACCGTTTTTTTGCCCTGTAAAGTTAGTATATTCTTCTTACACCTTTGTCGCACTGGGGGTGCGAATACCTATATCTGTGGTAATAGATTCATAGTCTTCAATTTAAAAATACTAATTTAATAAATCTATACTTATGCAACTTTTGTTACATACTATCCATCTTTAATAAATTTTTTATAACTCTATAATCTACTAGGTACATACATACGTTGTTTCTTAGAACAACATTGTCCTAATCTAATTTTAGCAAAACAAATAATTATGTCATTAAAATTATCGTTCCTCTGTCACCAAAATTTGCGTAGGTAAATATGTACCTACACATATTTTTAACACAATTGAGAGGAAATAAGTAGTTAAGGTTAGATAAAAATAAATATTATTTTGTGTGTATAATCATATGGCTTTAATGGGCCGGAATTTAAATGGTCTTGCTTAATATAGATATACTTATAATATACTAGCCTTTGCCTGCATCTTCGTCCGCGTGGATGTCGGGAAACATCCCACGGCAACGTACGACCGATATGAAAATTATCTTTTGACGTGCAAAAAATACACCCCGAAAAGGAAAGGAAAAATGTAAAAAAAAAAAAAAAAAAATCATAAACAACTTACAAAAAGAAGTGCAATCCCACCAAAAACATTTTCATGTAAAATGTTGCCAAGAAGAGATCATAAATGGCTCGCACTGTCAAAAAGTTGTCAGATCTCATGTACGAGTAGAACCAAGCTTATATCACTACATGCCCTAACTCTACAAGCCCTAACTTCACAAACTTTACACCTTAGTCAAAATATATGGGAGTGAATTTCTCAGGCGAAAAATTTACGCGTCTAGGCTGAAAACGCAGTGCTGCTTTACAAATAATGCAACGATATATATTTTTTTTTTTTCAGAATCAAAGAGACGTGAATCTAAGTGAAGCCACTTAAATTATGTTTATAAGACTGATACTTTCTAAGAAAAACATCAGTAAATGATGAATTATGAATTTCTGTGTTTTGTCCACAATCACTTTCATACACAGCATTTACCTCTCAGGAAGATAATCTCCAACAAATATAGGAAAAAGTATTTTGATTGCGTTAAGTAATAATTGACCTACAAGAAGCTAATTATTTTTGAATGTTTAGACTCATAGTTAATGAGTAGATGTCTACTGTAGTTTTGTCCGAGCGAAATTACTAATTGCTATGGGCATTTTGTGTTGCCGTCCTGAGCCTCCACCAATGAGTTTAAACGAACAATTAATCCCTGCCAGGCAAGAGACAATCGTGCGCTTACGCACAGTGAGAACGGTAGCGCACATGTTATAAAACCTTAAAATGAAAATGTCCATGGAAATTAGGTAAAAAATCGAGTTGTTGAAATTGACTCATGGCTTGGCCGTTTCGCTACTACTCGTACAAGAACTATTGTATAACAGAAAAGTAATGAACAGTTAATAAATTTTTCGCCTCACACCCATGTGTCGGTAATGCTATATACGCTACGACACGAACTATATATAACAGAAAAGTAATGAACAGAGAATACGTTTTTACCTTACGCCATGTGGCGGTAACGAAACGGTCAAGCCACATATTTTGACTAAGGTGTAGAGTACGTGAAGCTAGGGCTTGTAGATTTTGGGCGTGTAGAGTTGAGCTTGGCTTTACATGAGATCTGATAACTTTTTGGCAGTGCGAGCCATATAATATGGTCTCGTCTTGGCAACATTTTACATGAAAATGTTTTTGGTGGGCAAATTAATCAAGAAAAACTTGTAGAAATGCGACGTTGCCAGCTCGTGACGGATGAACACTCTTAACTCACAAATTCTTCATTTTCATTGTATAACAGGGAGGGAAGCCAACTTTTGTCATTCTTCTATATGAATAGGTGTTCATTGGTATCACAGCGCTTGCTTACTTTATTGTAGATATAAGTGTGTGAGCAAAAGGGGACCGTTTGGTCAGAAGACTGTTTGCATTAGGAAGAGGGACATGTAAGATACGTTGTTATAGCAGGCTTTGGTAGTCAGGTCTGTTTTTAATAGAATTGTGTGCATTTAGTGCGGCACTAAGTATATATAGTAAACGTACTCGGATTTTATCCTTAAATTGTAATAGTAACAGCTAGTCCCTTTTTTTTTTTTTGGGTGGGAAATTATCAAATAACTTCTCCCGCTCTGGGTGGAGCGGGAGGGCGTGTCAGACTTTTACTGACTAAAACCCACCCGTGTTCCTTCAGTTGCCTGTGTGCCAGGGCCACGGTATCCCTTTCGGACAAACCCGCAACCCTGGCAGGCACCGGTCCTAGCGGACCCCGTCAGTGCGTGCTGACATCTCTTTGAGGCGCGCGTGGAACACAACGCGCCCTCGACCCGGGCCTGGTCCTTACCGGATGGCGAACTGCCCATAGCTCGTCGTCCGCAAGCCCGTGCCTACGGTGGCCGGGAATCGGCTACCGATTCCCGCCGCCCAGGGCGTCTCCTGCGGCGACTAGGGGGGTGAGGGCGCACCGACTGCCGCTCCCTCACGCGTTTCGCCTCCTCCTTCACGAGCATTACTACTTCGCAGAAGGAGGTGACTGCTTCCCATGCATTTTCGCTCCAGACCATGGCCTGGACCAGGGCCGGACGCGAGAGATCGCCGCCGCCAATCGCCTCCGTGAGGACACGGCGGTGCTCTGCCCAAGCCGGGCAGACCTCCACCGTATGCTCCACCGTGTCCTCCGGGCGATCCACACAGTGGTAACACCCGGGCGTTTCCTCCCGCCTAATCCGAAACAGGAACCTCCCGAAACAACCGTGTCCGGTGAGGATCTGTGTCAGGCGAAAGGTGAGGACGCCGTGGCGCCTCTCTAGCCACTCCTCAAAGAGGGGACTTATCGCCACAATTGTGGCGTGCCCAAACAGCTAGTCCCTTGAGATTTCCATAGAAAAGTGTTAATATGCTCGCTATCTAAACTTAAGAGCATGTACAACGGTCCACTAGCGCGACTCCTTTAAAAAAATATTGTCTCGTGACTGAGAAGAAATTATGAGAAACGGCTCAATAAAGAACCTCGGTGTCTAGAATTTTCTGATTCCTAGAGAGAAAAAAAAAAGAAAGTTAAAAGTGAAAAAAAAAAGAAAAAAAAAAGAAAAGAAAGTTTCATATTGAGACACGAAGCAACAAAATACGATATAGAGTAATGCGGCCGCTTTTCTTTAGATCGAATTTTGTTGCTTCGTGTCTCTATATGAAACGTTATAAAAGGTACATTAGAAATTTCTAGACACACTTACCGAGGTTCGTTATTGAGCCGATTTTCATAATTCCTTCTCAGTCACGAGATAATATTTTTTTAAGGAGTGGTGGTAGTGGACCGTTGTACCTACGCCCTCTTAACAACAACAGCGCAGAGAGCAAAGGGTGCTTACCATCTTGTTTTCATTTCTTGACTCTTTATCTTCCCCTCGTTATCTAGCCATTCTATCAGTACATTTGTGCCAACCACAATCAAAAACTACGTTCATCTCACAATGGTCTTCTTCAATGTCCCACTCACTGCACAGACTTCATTCACTCTTCCTTCTTCATTCAGTCATTTCTCTGTAGAATGCGCTTCCACAGAAAATCAGGATAGCGACCAACCGATTATATTTTAAAGTAAAAGTTGGCGAGCGCATTCGCAAGAAGCTGGCAGTAGGTATCATCACAGCGGTAATGTTTTCCCATTTTTTGTCTTATTTGTTTTAGTTTATTTCTGCATATCTTATATATAAAATTCTCGTGTTACAATGTTATTAACTATACTCCTCCGAAACGGCTTGACCGAATTTTATGAAATTTTATATTCATATTCAGTAGGTCTGAGAATCGGCTACCATCTATTTTTATTTTAAGTTTTAGGTAGGTAGTTAGGGTAGGGTAGGGTAGGTTAGGTACGTTTTGTGTGCCTAAAGTATTAAATAAATAAATAAACAATAATTAACAATAAAAATAAAAAAGCACAAAGTATGTCGTAATATTATTTTATTAAACATAATTAGGGCCGCCTTTTGTATGTTTTATATTGGTGCCGAATCCCTTGTTCAGAAACTAAACTAAATTTAAGTTCAGTGCATCTTTTTCTTTCTATTTCATTAAGAAAAGGACAGAAGATAAATTTTAGTTTAGTCCTATCAAATTAATCAGCGCTTGATGTGAATTGACGTAATTTTAGTAGGTAAATTTTTAATCTACTATATAAAAATAAGTCGGGTTTTCCTTCCTGACGCTATAACTCCAGAATGCACGAACCGATTTCCACGGTTTTGCATTCGTTGGAAAGGTCTCGGGCTCCGTGAGATTTATAGCATCGTTTTTTTTTTATGGTTTTTATGAAAAATTAGGGTAGGGTAGAGTAGGGTAGGTAGGTAGGTAGATAGGGTAGGGTAGGGTAGGGTAGGTAGGTAGGTAGGGTAGGGTAGGGTAGGGTAGGTAGGGTAGGGTAGGGTAGGGTAGGTAGGGTAGGGTAGGGTAGGGTAGGTAGGTAGGTAGGTAGGGGTAGGGTAGGGTAGGGTAGGTAAGTAGGGTAGGGTAGGGTAGGTAGGTAGGTAGGTAGGGTAGGGTAGCGTAGGGTAGGGTAGGTAGGTAGGTAGGTAGGTAGGTAGGTAGGGTAGGGTAGGGTAGGGTAGGGTAGGTAGTTAGGTAGGTAGGTAGGTAGGTAGGTAGGTATGTAGGTAGGTAGGGTAGGTAGGTAGGTAGGTAGGGGTAGGGTAGGGTAGGGTAGGTAAGTAGGGTAGGGTAGGGTAGGTAGGTAGGTAGGTAGGGTAGGGTAGCGTAGGGTAGGGTAGGTAGGTAGGTAGGTATGTAGGTAGGTAGGTAGGTAGGTAGGTAGGGTAGGTAGGGTAGAGTAGTGGAGTTTATACTATAGCTTTTGACAGAACGAAGTCTGTCGGGTCAGCTAGTCACGCCTAAACTTGTATGGAGTAGTGACAGGCGCTGATTAATTTGACAGGACTAAACTAAAATTTATCTTCTGTCCTTTTCTTAATGAAATAGAAAGAAAAAGATGCACTGAAATTAAATTTAGTTTAGTTTGTGAACAAGGGAATCGGCACCATTGTCCTCCTTTTGTAATATATTTTCTGGTGTACAATAATGTAAATTTTTGTATAAATAAGTAAATAGTTCTTATGTTAAATACAGGGTTCTTATGTTAATTTCTAGATTTATTAATTTTAACCTCTTTTACCTCCATATCAATGCTGCCATAACCCACAAGTTTGGTCACACTACCTGAAGTAACTGACACGTTGCAGTAGATACGGCCTTTAGAAAAGGGAAAGCCTTTGGGTACAAACGGTATCGACATGTTTTGCAAATCATATACACCCTGAAAAAAATAATAATAATTGGTTGTCTGTAAAGTTGGTTTACGGACGATAGTTTAACGTGACAACGTCATAACAAAATATTGATGCGGCGCAAGCGTACAATGAGTGTAAACAAAAAGTGCTATTTAAGAAAATTTATGAAAATTTACCATTCCGAAACAACTGAGCCTAACGCGGCGTCCTACGTGGGCGATTCAACGCGAACGCGATTACGAAGTGATCCGATGCGGTTTACGCGGATTCTACGCGACGCGGCGGCTCTGTCCTACGTGCGTGCGAAGTCACCGCTTCAGCAGCCGCATTCAGTACCCTGCATTTGTCATAGACGGACGGAAACAATTAATTTTTATTGTAAAATAAAAAAATTGTATTAATTAATGTGTTGTACCTACTTACTTGTAGTGTTCTAGTACCAACTTCTTTCGCTAATTCCACCCATTCGCATTAATTTCATTCCTTTTATCCCCTATTAAAGATAAGGCCGTTCTTGAATAGCATTCATTAAAATTTCTACTTGCACCATTTTTAGCATTTATGTAATTACATATTTTAATTTATTTTAAACAAGCCACCGCCCGCACCGCAAGAGTTCGCGAAAAATTATCAAACCAACTGATCGCGTCCGCTTGGCTTCGCGCGTCGCCGCACCGCACTCGTGCGTAGGCTACCGCAATAGAGTATGAATTGTTTGTATCATCCGCGTCGCTTCGATTCGCGACCGCGTTCGCGTTGAATAGCCTACATAGGACACCGCGTAAAATTTTGAAAAAAAAAAAATATATATTACAAAATGTAATGTATAAGTATGAAAATAGTTCTATAGCTACTTATACATTACAGAAAAATCTATAATTATAATAATAATAATTGCTTTATTTTCAGGCAACTAAGGCCCGTAAACAAAATAGGTACATAAGATAATATTTCAAAATAATAAACGAAAAAGTAAAAGAAGTAGAAGTAGTAGTAGAAGAAGAAAAAAAGAAAAGAAGTAAGAAAAAAAAAAGTAGAATGAAGAATTGAACTAGAAGTGGTAGTAGTGTAGTAGTATAATAAGTCTAAATAAAAATAATAAATATAAGTGAATATCTAATGTACCATGTTATTTTAAGACCATAAACTTCTGCTTCTACATTTGAAGTTGCATGGATAACATTTTTTTCAACTACAATGTTAAGTTTGTTCTTAGGATAAATTTATCCCAACTACGGAACCCTTCATTGTGCATGGTCCGATACGCACTTGGCCTGTTTTTTTGTTATAATGCCAGTAAATGCATTTTTATTTCTTTCTTGCTCACAAATCTGAGCCTACCATCTACAGTCATTCACAATTTTTTTTTTTTTTTTGCGTCCAGCCAGGGCGTAAAACTTATAAACTAAACGACTGCGCACTATGGGCACCCTCTGTGGGATACGAACCTCGGCTTAGGGCAGAGTCGGAGGGAGGACGGCATGGGACCGACGGTGGCTGGATAAAATCAGGGTTATGATTATTATCAGGGGAATTGAAAGCTACAGGCTCAGCTATGGCGCGGGCTGGCGCTTTGTCGAGCAAGGGTCGGGGAGGACTATTTAGTCGGGGATTTCGCGATGGGCCTCGGCGGCGAGGTCGGAATGACGTGACGGTCGTGTTTTATGTTTGCGAGCTGTACTGGTTTCTCTACTGCTCTCCTGGAGGATATTTGTGGGGTCGTCTGGGTCGGTCAGTGTGACAATTAATAATTAAATAAATGTTTTTATAGACGTTTTATTCACGTTTTTTCGCTACCCACGGCCACGCACGAATGAATGAATTTCACCGGTTTTTTGTTGTTATAATTATGCTATGTTAACAGTGGTCTACAAAAAAACAAACCTTTAAAATGCTTTTTAGTGTATACTCTACTAGAGTATACACAAAAAAATAAAAAACTTTTCCCCATATTAAAGTTTTCTTTCTTTTTTGATATAAACACTTTAAGATGCTCTACTGTATAGTTGCCAACATGTCGGTCGATATTACCTATTTATTTATCTTTGCCAGTTATGAAACTGTCTCCTTTATCAAGTCAGGACACATAATAACTTTTGAAGATACGGCATTGACGGACTATAGCTAGAAAACTGTATTTAATTACTTAATAACAAAGATCAAAATATAATAATAACTTGTCGAGTTAACATTAACCATTGTCCTTTCTAATGGCCCGGCCATTTTATGTTAGATTTTTTTTTTGATTTAATTGTGGGGGTCTGTCAGTGTCATTTATAATTCGGTCTGACATCTAAAAAAAGATGGCTGAATGTCATGCTGCGGTATTGACATTACGACGCAATTTTTATGAATTCGATTTTTTTTTATGACTGTACTTACCGGGGGATACGGACAGGAACGGCCCCCTAACGCGTTTCGCATTTGTTGACCGAAAATTGCGTCAGAATTCATCATGTCGCATAACTTAAAATGCAACTCGACGAAACTGGGTTTGTATCGGTTTGTTAGAAACTGGTAGAAGTAGAAGTCCGCCTGTAACATGAATTATAACGTTATCATTAGGTACTCAGATTACTCTGTCAGATTCACTTTAGTCTATCACTTTTTTTGGGCTTATCCACAAATCCCCCCTGAAAATCCCCCTTAGGAGGAAAACTGGAATCTATAAAAAACAGTCTAGAATTCACTCCTGATAAACCCGCTTAGGGGGGAAAATTAGAATTGAAAAAGAAAATCTTATTCCAAGATCCCCCTGAAAGTGATTTTTTTTACATTAGGGTTCAGTTTTACCCACTGAGGGGATTCTCTGGGGGATTAGTGAAATAAGCAGGGGTGAATTCTAGACTGGTTTTTATATATTCCACTTTTCCTCCTAAGGGGGATTTTTCAGGGGGGATTCGTGGTATAAGCCCTTTTTTTGTGAGATGATAAACAATCAAACGGCCTGCCTGGTGGTTAGTGGCATCGACTCCTAAACCACGGGCACCACAGGGGCGTTGCCTTACGAATTACTTACGAAGTGAAATGGAATTACATCGAAATCCATACCCGTGTAATTGGAACAGTGCTTCGGTGCATGACGTCACAAGTAGCGTACTACGAGGATCTCTTGGCGCCTAAATGATATTGACTGGGGGTTGTTGGTCTTGTGGACGGCGAGCTATGGGCAGCTCGCTGTCCGGTAAGGACCAGGCCCGGAGCAACGGCGCGTTGTGTTCCACGCGCGCCTCAAAGAGATGTCAGCACGCACTGACGGGGTCCGCTAGGACCGGTGCCTGTCAGGGTTGCGGGTTTGTCCGAAATGGATACCGTGGCCCTGGCACACAGGCAACTGATGGAACACGGGTGGGTTTTAGTAGTAAAAGTCTGACCCGCCCTCCCACTCCGCCTAGAGCGGGAGAAGTTATTTGATGATTTCCAACCCAAAAAATTAAAAAAAGGGGTTAATACAGCGATTAAACATTTGAGAAATTGTATGACGGCGCCTTCAAAGATTTTACGACGCCAATATTAAAGAGTTGATGAGTTGAGTTCTTGATTTCAAAACGAATTTGACAGCTGTCAACTTGACGTGACTCCGAGTAGGTACTGAGGAGGCATCAAAAAGGACGATAATGGACGGAGTTCGATCAGAAAGCCGACGTTGATTTATTGAGATGGTGATTTCAAATTGGTGATCATTGTGACTACCCTGGCAGTTGATTGATTTGCGCTCGCATCTTACGTACTCGGTGGGACTTCGTTTACATTATTGTTCTTTCCCTACTAAGATATTTCATTTAATTACATTTTCTCGCCCGTATACTCACGCACTAGTATAAGACCTCTTCTGTTAAAGACGATGTCTGGTATTACCTTTATGTGTTTGAAAACATTTTGGATACGCGCCAAATTATCCTTGTACCTTTGTAGGTACGAGGGTAAGGCCGCGAGCACTTTGGACCACGAATTTGTATCGTACGTAAACGTATGATCGTGGTCGTACGAATTGAGTACGCACACTGAATACGTTTTTCTCCGTATTGTTATCGGATCTCGGAACAGCTATACGTACGTACGTATAGCTGTTCCGAGGTCCGATAACAATCCGAGCTTGTTAGAATTTTAAAGGAACGCACTAGGTACGATACCTACGTACGATTAATTCGCACTCAGTCTGCGCGCTCCCTTAGTACCTGAAAGGTCGGGATCGTTCGTGCATGTTAGTACGTGCTCGCACGAGTAAAATTCGCACGAAATCGCGTCCAAAGTGCGCATGGCCTAAGTAGTACACACGGCCACAAATCGAGCTACAGATTTCCAGTATAAGCTGACCTCTCATTGTACGGAAATCCTATACAATGTGAGGTCAGCCTAAACTAGAAATTTACAGCTTGATTTGTGGCCGTGTGTACTATACGTTCGAACTTCTTTGCTAGAATCTTTTTCTACAGCCTCGACCAAGTGTAATTGCGCCATTATTCGTTAAGCTGCAGGAGTAGTTAAGATTCAAACGGATATCAGTGTTAACTTTAACTATGAAAACATGGGAATTTAAAAATGGCTTATGTTTAACTTACCACCAAATATAGTAACATAGAGACAAAAATAGTAAATGATCACCAAAAATAAACCCACATTTTAATTTAAAATTATAACCAAAGTTTAACTCGTAATATCGTCTAACTAGTTCAGTTTCGGATAGCCTGTTTTATTTCCATATTTTTTTTTTTTCTATAATTATCTAGTCGTTTCTGGCACTCTCCGGCCGCTGCCGCGGCACCGCTCGCTTCGCTCGCTCGGCTCGTGCATAGGAGGTCACAGTTTTATTTTATTATTATTTTATTTTATTGTTTTTAAGAAGGCTTACAGACTAATTACAAATAATAGGTAACAACAACAAATTATCAAGTTGCTAATAACAAGCCTCCACAGGTATAAAACCTTTTTTTTTTTGACGCTGAGAAATGCATTACGCATGCCCGCTCGTCGGGGGACGAGACGGGGTATGTGGGACTCCCTGCCAAAATGGCAGTATACCCACTAAAACTCAGCGGAGTTCCCTCATCGCCTTGATGGGAGGGTCATGGGAAACCGGCACAGCCTTTACGTCCACAACCCTCCCGGCGCATGCCCACCTAGCTGGCGGGCCCCGCATGCCCCTCCACCTGGGGGCGATATGGGAATGACCGGGAACACCTGGCCATTCCAGTCCGACACTGGTGGAGGCCTGTGCAATACAGGCAAGGGTGCCCCCGCACCTGTTGCCTGCTGGCCTCCACCTGGGACCCCGCGCCAGACGACCCCGCGTCCAGGCGCCCCTGGTCCCCCGCGACGGGTCAGGTCAGTGGCCCCGCCGCCTACCACTTTTCGGCCGCAGAGGATACGGAGAGCGGCCAACGCAATACCGACACTCCTCTTCCTCTGCGGCCCCACCGCGTCCGCCATTCAACGGTGGCGGCCCCGTCAAGGCCGCGGAAGGTAGGGAGAACGGCTCACCGCAATACCGGCACTCCTCTCCCACCGCGGCCTCCCACATTCAGCCGCGATGCCGCCCATTCGACATCGCGGCCCGCCTCAGTTGCAATGTCGCCAAAGCGGCACCGCAACCTACGGCCGCTACGTCGTCGGCTTAGCCGCAAAAGCCCTAACGAGCGGCCCCCTCCTCGGGTTCCTCTTAGCTTCACCGTGGCCCTCCAAGCCACGGCTACTGAGCCCCCCCGCCTCGACAATGCGGGAACCTACTGGGGGGGACAGGTATAAAACCTAACCTAACCTAATATGGCATCATAATACTTTATTTGGTAATAAGCCTTCATTTTATGGCAATCACAGTGGTTTATTTAGGCAGAAATAGCGCATTAATTTGCTCGCTAAGATTTGGTGATCATTTACTACATTTGGTGTTCGAACACATTTTATGGTGGTCATTATATTTAACCCCTTTAAAAATTAACGGTTATGTAAAAAAATCTGCTGTTTTATACAAAAGTACAATACCTACACGGTCTAAAAGTAAGTAAAAGCCGATTTATAAAAAAATCAACGAATTTCTAGGGTCTATAATAATGTGCTGAATGCATAGTTTGCGCGTCGATGTCCCCCTTACGAAGTCCAACTTACAGTCATGGTATTGTTCATTGTGATATATGAATCTACATACAGCCTCACGTAGTGCTTATGATCCCGTCGGCTCAACCGTTTACTGAACAGTGAAATGTTTCTGAAGTATTTTGGGTCAAACCAGTTCACCACCGGACGCTCAGTACTGATGTAGGTTATCTACGAGAGAAAATAAACACATAATTGGTCGTAGTTAAGCAGAAAGGACTCAACCCACATTGCGGTCAGGGATGAGTTGTATATACCAAAGAGGTCCTAACGGTTAATGGAAGGTACCCAGCTACACGTGGGTTGGTTCCCAACATTAAAAAATCCACCTTCTTTTTGTAGAGTCACGGATATTTTTTGCTGAGTGAAAGAACCAACCGTTAGGACCTGTTTGGTATATATGTTATGGACCAAGTGATAAATTGGGCATTATACATAATGCCCGGTCATTATAAAAAATGCCCAATATGAGAGTGCAATTTGATAATAATTATTCAAATAAACAAATTGACCGGGCATTATACATACTGTCCATCGCCTTTTGGGCAGAGTCATCATCATCATTCATCATTTCAGCCGAAAGACGTCCACTGCTAGACATAGGCCTCACCCAAAAGGGGGGATAATTTTTTTTTTTTACATATTATGTTACATTTTTAAGAAAATATATATTATATACATAGTCAGTGTGTGTGTTAAATTATATTAATCACTGAAAATAAATTCCCCAATGTGGCGGAGGTGGACGCAACTCCACGCTGAATTGTATATACATTGTTATATACAATTCAGCGTGGAGTATATTTACAAACATTGTATATATACAATGTTTGTAAATATGTGAGCACCATGTCTCTATCGCATTTATAATTTTTTTTGTCATTACTTCACTTTTCATTCTTTTTAAAAGTTTTTGTGGTAAGTAATTTTTATTGTAGGTACATCGTCTTCACCTATAAAATTATTTATTAATGTATACAAACTATTGTTAACATTTTAAAAGAGTAAGTATGGAGTTTCTTGTCCATTCTTCTCCGTACATAACTACCTTTTGGAAGGGAATTTTTGACGTTCAAAAGTGCATTTTACGTGCCTGTTTGAAATAAATGTTTTGACTTTGGCTCTGACCACCGATCTGCGAACACACTGCTTGTCGGTCTTCTACAGATTGTACTTCGGAGAGTGTGCCCATGAACTCCACGACCTCATTCCACCGGCCCCCTTCTACCATCGGACATCTAGACGCACTGCAAGTTACCACCCCTACCTAGTTGATATTCCACCAACTTGCACTAAGCGTTTTCAAACGTCTTTTATAATGCGCGCAGCAAAGGAGTGGAACTCTCTGCCTGCGTCTGTGTTTCCGAACGCATACAACCCTAATCTATTCAAAGTGAGAGTGAACAGGCTTCTTCTGGGTAAGCTCACTCCATCGTAGACTTTGTCTCTGTCATCCAGACCTAGACTAAAGTCAAGAGCAAACTCATAGTAGAATAAAAAAAAATAAAAAATAAAACACTGAGAATACTGTTGGTGCTGCCGCGAACACGCGACATCAGGGATGCACATCTTTTTCTAATAATGGCAGCAAAACCATCAATGTTATTGTCCGCAAACATCCCTGACGCAGTACAACGCCACGGCAGCCACAGCAGCACTCTCAGTGCATTATTGTATTGAACACGCAGGTCGCTGTATGCCCGCTGAGTGAAGTTGACCCACAGGCTGCACGTGCAAAAGGACTGACAGTAAGCTTTGAAAAGCGTTACTTCAACTGCTCTCGTTCATAGCGCAAACCTGCGGGCCAGCATGTTAAAACGGACAGTCAGCGACCTACAAAGAAACAACTGTAAATGGGTACTCACAGTCTCAGAATTACACTGATTGATTTGGTAATGCATATAAAAAAGCAAACCAAAGGGAATATATTTTAAATCCATTATTGGGTTATATGTTATTTGGCTGATAGGTGTACCTTACACGGTATCCCATTCGCGAATGACCGTTTACTCGTAGTCGGTCTAGCTACCTACTGATCTATGATTAAATCGTTGCAATTTGATTGTGATCAGGTAATTCGTAATAATATGTCTTTACCTATGAAATTGCCGTTCTGCCGTACGGGCTATTTTAAGTCCATTTTTTTCTTTTTTCGCTAAGAATTCTAAGATCAAATTATTTTTATTTTTAAAATATGGAATTAATTTTTGAAAATTAGTCATTTGTTTAATGGTTAGCGTTCAGTTTTCATCGCATTTGTACGTTTTTCGACATCATTGATATGTTAAAAATTCGAGTGATTATGGAGTATGAGTACCGTCGTGGCAGCAAAGCGGCAGAAGCGGCACGCAACATCAACAACGTGTACGGAGCCAATTACGGAGCGAACACTACTAACGATCGCACCACCCGTTATTGGTTTGCCCTCTTCCGTTCTGGAAATTTCGACTAAAGGCGATTGTGGAAGCTGATGATTCTCAATCTACAGCTGAATTAGGAGCAGATTTCGATGTTAGCATCAAAACAATTTTGGTCCATTTGCGTCGAATTGGCAAGGTAAAAAAGCTTGACAAATGGGTGCCCCACGAATTGAATGATCGCCAGCGCGAAGCACGCGTCGAGTTGAGCCTTGCACTGCTCAACAGGCACACAAACGAAGGCATATTGCATTGCATTGTTACTTGCGACGAAAAATGGATTCTGTTCGACAATCGCAAGCGCTCAGCAAGTTGGTTAGATCCTGGATCAGCACCTAAACAATGCCCCAAACGAAAACTGACCCCTAAAAAAGTGATGATCACTATTTGGTGGTTTAGCGCCGGTGTCATTCATCACAGCTTCTTACCAAACGGGACGAGCATTACTGCAGATGTGTACTGTGAAGAACATAATGATGGAGAAGCTCGCACATCTCCAACCAGCTTTGGTCAATCGTTCGGCTCCGCTGCTCCTGCACGACGACGCGCGACCTCATAGTGCACAGCAGACGGTCTTCAAGTTACAAGAGCTGGGGTTGGAAGTTCTCTGTCATCCACCGTACTCACCAGCAGGGACTTAAAAACACCCTCATAAAGGTTACAGAATTATAAGTGTTACACTTTCAATTGATAACAGAGTCAAAGTGTAACATACATAAATGTGTTTTTGAATGTGTTAACCCAAAACACTTACAAAAGTGTAACCGTAATATATCTGTAACAGATATAAAAGTGTTAACAGTGTTCTTAAGTGTAACAGATAAACGCGGCGTTGCCAAATTTACTATGTACTTATTTATGGTTAATAATCATTAGATAGCCGCAATCCAGTCGCCGTCGTGCAAAACACGTGCTCCGAAGTATTTAATATATTCGCGATTTAAAATTCAAGTTTATTTGAACACTTTTGTGTTTATTTGACTGCAATGGATCAATCAATCCTTTCTTTAATAAAAAAAAAACCTCGTCTGGATCAACGCACAACTTTAACAAGAAGTTGTGCATCCTGATCCTGATACTCGTAGTCCCGATATCTTGATAGATCCGGAAGTTCGAAGGTTTATTCTCAATTAATCCTTTCTTATAAGAAAAAAAAAACCCGTCTGGTTAAGGACGAAGAATATCCTAAATTTAGAAACTTACCTACCTCTTCAACAAGAAGCTGTGCATCTTGACAATCTCACATTATTTGAAGATGATGCGGCAGAAATTGGAAAACAGAAATAAGTAATTCGGATTCGGAAACGAAAACTTCGACTGCAGAGAATTATGGAGATAAATGTTCGGAGTGTGCGTTACATAGTGACAGTTTAGTTGAACCAAGAAACAAGCATTTTGGTGAATTAATTACGATTAATATTATAGACACAAATTTTAATAATCAACTACGAGTATAAGAATAGATGTATGTTGATCTATCAATTAAAATTGTGAGTTTCTTGATTAAGTACAATGATTATTTTTGGTAATTCAGTCCCTGCCCTGCGGGGTGAGCACGGCCTCTGTGTTAGGCTTAAGAGGGCATACATCGGTCCACTAGCGCCGCTCACGAAGCAACAAAATGCGATCTAGAGGAATGTGGCCGTTTTTCTTGAATTAATTTTGTTGTTTCGTGTCTCAATATGAAACTTTATAAAAGACTAGCTTTTGCCCGCGGCTTCGCCCGCGTGGAGGTCGGAAATTATCCCACGGGAACGTACTGTCGGGATAAAAAGTATCCTATGTCCCATAACAATACCTATGAAAAATAATTTTAATAAAATAGGTATATATCGACACCTTCCGCGCATAAGGTCGTATGTTTAAATTTGTGATTTTTCAAGAGAGAGATTTTTAACGTCATCTTTGTGTTGATCAGCCGCAAAACATAATATGATAAGACTATTAGCGGGTTAGAAACTCGGTTTTTAGAGAAAATATAAAAATATAGTTTTTAAGAATTTCTAGTATTTATAAGTATAATAATATTACATTATAGTACTAAAATCTCATTTTACAAAAAAATAATGTTACGACTTTTTACGTGGGAGGTATCGATATCTTATTTAAACACATTTTTGTAAACAGCACACTAAGTGCAAAAGAAATTATTTTTGAAACCTAATGAACTAACTAAAAATAAGTCTTATTGAATACACTACTTATAAAACAACATAATTATAAACCTACGAATTCCTAAGGTCAACGTCAATGGAGACAACTTTTGAGATCATGAAGGTAATTTACACTCGTCAACTGCGATCAACGAAAGTTAGATTAAACTGATTAAAAACTCTATAGAGTAGAGATTTAGAAAACACTCGACCGAGAAGCGAGACCTCCTGGCCTCGTAGTGCCTCGTATTAAAAAAAATCCGATATCGATCGAACCAGAAGAGAACTTCGACCACTTCGATCGATTTTTTTTCCGAGAAAAAAACAAAAATACATAACTAAAAAAACGAAAAAAAAAAAAAAATACAACGAAGCGAAGAGAAGAACCAATAAATTAAATCCAATTTTTCAAAAATCAACTATCTACGAACGAACAACGATTATTTTTAGAAACGAATGACCAAATAAACACTAATACGTTGCATGAATGAGGGTTACTATCCTCCGGAAAGTCTTAACACCGCGATTCAGAAAATCGCGTCATTTATCGAGCAAAACCTAAACTCTCTGTTCCAACCTGTTGCAAGTAGTGATAACTTTTGACGGAGTGGACCAATTTTAATGAAATAAAGACTAAATGTCACCTCCAGATACGGACTATGACTAAATTTCCAGTCCATTAGTATCTTGAAAATAGTTACACAAAAATGACAATATTACATGTGAATTTTAAAATCATCCCCTATTTTACCCGCTTGAGGGATCATTTCAGAAAAACTATGAAATACGTAATTAATTATTTGTTACTAAAAGCATAAATTTGAATTTTCATATCCCTAACTTAAGAAATAACAGGTTTCCCATACAAACTTTCATCCCCTATATCCCCCCCTTTAGGAGTATTTTTGAGATAACACGTAGCCTATGTCCTTCCCTGGGATGCAATCTATCGCTCTGCAAAATTTTATCGAAATCCGTTCAGTGGTTTAAGCGTGAAAAGGTAACATACAGACAGACAGACAGAGTTACTTTCGAATTTCTAATATTAGTATGGATATTAGAACATTCTACACACTTACCGAGGTCGCTGTTGAGCCGTTTTTCATAATTTCTTCTCAGTCACGAGATAATATTTTTTTAAAGGAGTGGTGCTAGTGGACCGTTGTACACCCTCTTAAGTTACGCATTTTATCACGGTTTTTGCTCCCAAACTGTGTTAACAATGTATGACTCAAGCACAGTAGGTATCACAGTAGGCCGTGCTCGCCCCACTGGTCTATATATCACAGGCACAATTAACCACTCGCCTCTATGTTCTATGTTAGAGGGTTTGGTTGCCGCACTTAGTCCTTAAGATGGACCATTGTGCGTGGGCCATGGCAGCCGTCGGTGGTTATTCTAACCAGCCCACCTCCCTCCAGAAGCTAATCACGTCTAGGTCTGTTCAGAATATCGGTAAAGGATCTGGGTGCCCCGAGGTTTTCTGTTCTAATCTGGGTGACGCCTGTGCATTCGAAAGGCACATGCGCAACGGTTTCTTCCCCTCCATGCAGGCCCTGCACAGAGGGCTGTCCGTTATCCCTATTGTGTGCAAATGTTTGTTTAGCGAGAAGTGTCCTGTGATGGTCCCCGTCACCAGGCGCAGACCGTTCCTGTCCAGGCGTAAAAAGCGCCTGGTCAGCCTACCATCCAAGGTTGGCATTGCTTCTCTGGACTGCCTGCAGCTTGGTGTCGAGGTCCACCAGCTCTCTGCTTGTGTATGAGTGAAGTCCTGTAACCACCTGCGTAATTGGTTGAAGGGGATGGGTATGATAGGCTCGGGTCCACAGACTGACGTGCTGGATGCCCTTCTTGCTAGTTCGTCAGCTGTGTCATAACCCAGAGATCCGATGTGTCCTTTTATCAATTGCAGTGTCACTGTGTTGCGGTTGGGCACCGTTGCTCGTTCTAGTGCATTGTGACATTCTAGTATCAGTTTCCAGGTGATATAACTTTTGCCTAAGGATTGGAGAACTGAAGCACTGTCGGAGAGTATACGAATATGATAAGGGTGTCCGTGACTCTCCTGGCTTCTATGGCGTGCGCCGCTTGTTAGATGCCCACACACTGCCTGGTAGACGGTGTTGAACATTCCCAGCGGGCTGGTTATGTTTATGTTAAGGTCTTGTGAGAAACCTCCGACTCAGGTCCCGGAGTCGGTTTTTAATCCGTCGGTGTTATACTCTCAGCTCTTTGGGGCCTGAGTAGTCACAACGTTCTTCTGTGAGTATACCATAATGGATAACCGATATTGGTAACGTGTTGGCTGACGTGGTCAGAAGATTATTGCTAATGTTGGCTACTATCTTCTGACGTTGTCAGAAGATTGACTGGCGTTGACTAATATCTTCTAACGTTGTCAGAAGATTTTTACTGACGTTGGCTACTATCTTCTAACGTTGTCAGAAGATTGTTGCTCACGTAGGCTAGTACCTTCTGACGTAGTCAGAAGATTGTTGCTTATGCTGGCTACTATCTTCTGACACTGTCAGAAGACTATTGCTTACGTTGACTACTATCTTCTGACATCAGACAATTGTTGCTTACGCTGGCTACTATCTTCTGACGATGTCAGAAGATTATTGCTTACGTTGGCTACTATCTTCTGACGATGTCAGAAGATTGGCTGACGTTGGCTACTATCTTCTGACGTTATCACAAGATTGTTGCTTACGTTGGCTACTATCTTCTGACTTTGTCAAAAGATTATTGCTTACGTTGGCTACTATCTTCTGACGATGTCAGAAGATTGGCTGACGTTGGCTACTATCTTCTGACGTTGTCAGAAGATTTTTGCTTACGCTGGCTAATATCTTATGACTTTGTCAGAAGATTATTGCTTACGTTGGCTACTATCTTCTGACGATGTCAGAAGATTGGCTGACGTTGGCTACTATCTTCTGACGTTATCAGAAGATTTTTGCTTACGTTGGCTACTATCTTCTGACGATGTCTGAAGATTATTGCTTACGTTGGCTACTATCTTCTGACGTTGTCAGAAGATTGGCTGACGTTGGCTACTATCTTCTGACACTGTCAGAAGGTTATTGCTTACGTTGACTACTCTTCTGAATTTGTCAGAAGATTATTGCTTACGTTGGCTACTATCTTCTGACGACGTCAGAAGATTGGCTGACGTTGGCTACTATCTTCTGACGTTATCACAAGATTGTTGCTTACGTTGGCTACTATCTTCTGACTTTGTCAGAAAATTATTGCTTACGTTGGCTACTATCTTCTGACGATGTCAGAAGATTGGCTGACGTTAGCTACTATCTTCTGACGTTGTCAGAAGATTTTTGCTTACGCTGGCTACTATCTTCTGTCATTGTCAGAAGATTATTGCTTACGTTGGCTACTATCTTCTGACGTTGTCAAAAGATTGTCTGAAGTTGGCTACTTTCTTCTGACGTTGGCAGAAGATTGGCTGACGTTGGCTACTATCTTCTGACGATGTCTGAAGATTATTGCTTACGTTGGCTACTATCTTCTGACGTTGTCAGAAGATTGGCTGACGTTGGCTACTATCTTCTGACACTGTCAGAAGGTTAATGCTTACGTTGACTACTCTTCTGAATTTGTCAGAAGATTATTGCTTACGTTTGCTACTATCTTCTGACGTTGTCAGAAGGTTATTGCTTACGTTGACTACTATCTTCTGACGTCGTCAGAAGATTATTGGTTACGTTGGCTACTATCTTCTGACGTTGTCAGAAGATTGTTGCTTACGTTGGCTACTATCTTCTGACGATGTCTAAAGATTATTGCTTACGTTGGCTACTATCTTCTGAAGCAAAAATCTTCTGACAACGACAGAAGATAGGAGCCAACGTCAGCCAATCTTCTGCCAACGTCAGAAGAAAGTAGCCAACGTCAGACAATCTTTTGACAACGTCAGAAGATAGTAGCCAACGTAAGCAATAATCTTCAGACATCGTCAGAAGATAGTAGCCAACGTAAGCAACAATCTTCTGACAACGTCAGAAGATAGTAGCCAACGTAACCAATAATCTTCTGACGACGTCAGAAGATAGTAGTCAACGTAAGCAATAACCTTCTGACAAATTCAGAAGATAGTAGCCAACGTATGCAATAACCTTCTGACAACGTCAGAAGATAGTAGCCAACGTAAGCAATAACCTTCTGACAACGTCAGAAGATAGTAGCCAACGTAAGCAATAACCTTCTGACAACGTCAGAAGATAGTAGCCAGCTTAAGCAACAATCTTCTGACAACGTCAGAAGATAGTAGCCAGCTTAAGCAACAATCTTCTGACAACGTCAGAAGATAGTAGCCAACGTAACCAATAATCTTCTGGCAGTGTCAGAAGATAGTAGCCAGCGTAAGCAACAAATCTTCTGACAACATCAGATGATAGTAGCCAACGTAAGCAACAATGTTCTGACAACGTCAGAAGATAGTAGCCAACGTAACCAATAATCTTCTGGCAGTGTCAGAAGATAGTAGCCAGCGTAAGCAACAAATCTTCTGACAACGTCAGATGATAGTAGCCAACGTAAGCAACAATGTTCTGACAACGTCAGAAGATAGTAGCCAACGTAAGCAATAATCTTCAGACATCGTCAGAAGATAGTAGCCAACGTAAGCAACAATCTTCTGACAACGTCAGAAGATAGTAGCCAACGTCAGCAATAATCTTCAGACATCGTCAGAAGATAGTAGCCTACGTAAGCAACAATCTTCTGATAACGTCAGAAGATAGTAGCCAGTGTAAGCAACAATCTTCTGACAGTGTCAGAAGATAGTAGCCAACGTAAGCAATAATCTTCAGACATCGTCAGAAGATAGTAGCCAACGTAAGCACTAATCTTCTGACAACGTCAGAAGATAGTAGCCAACGTCAGCCAATCTTCTGACAACGTCAGAAGATAGTAGCCAACGTCAGCCAATCTTCTGACAATGTCAGAAGATAGTAGCCAACGTAAGCAACAATCTTCGGACAACGTCAGAAGATAGTAGCCAGCGTAAGCAATAATATTCAGACATCGTCAAAAGGTAGTAGCCAGCGTAAGCAACAATCTTCTGACAATATCAGAAGATAGTAGCCAGCGTAAGCAACAATTTTCTGACAACGTCAGAAGATAGTAGCCAGCTTAAGCAACAATCTTCTGACAACGTCAGAAGATAGTAGCCAACGTAACCAATAATCTTCTGGCAGTGTCAGAAGATAGTAGCCAGCGTAAGCAACAAATCTTCTGACAACGTCAGATGATAGTAGCCAACGTAAGCAACAATGTTCTGACAACGTCAGAAGATAGTAGTCAACGTAAGCAAAAATCTTCTGACAGTGTCAGAAGATAGTAGCCAGCGTAAGCAACAATTTTCTGACAACGTCAGAAGATAGTAGCCAACGTCAGCCAATCTTCTGACAACGTCAGAAGATAGAAGCCAACGTCAGCCAATCTTCTGACAACGTCAGCCAATCTTCTGACAACGTCAGAAGATAGTAGCCAACGTAAGCAACAATCTTCTGACAACGTCAGAAGATAGTAGCCAGCGTAAGCAATAATATTCAGACATCATCAGAAGGTAGTAGCCAACGTAAGCAACAATCTTCTGATAACGACAGAAGATAGTAGCCAACGTAAGCAATAATCTTTAGACATCGTCAGAAGATAGTAGCCAACGTAAGCAACAATCTTCTGACAACGTCAGAAGATAGTAGCCAACGTCAGCAATAATCTTCAGACATCGTCAGAAGATAGTAGCCTACGTAAGCAACAATCTTCTGATAACGTCAGAAGATAGTAGCCAGTGTAAGCAACAATCTTCTGACAGTGTCAGAAGATAGTAGCCAACGTAAGCAATAATCTTCAGACATCGTCAGAAGATAGTAGCCAACGTAAGCACTAATCTTCTGACAACGTCAGAAGATAGTAGCCAACGTCAGCCAATCTTCTGACAACGTCAGAAGATAGTAGCCAACGTCAGCCAATCTTCTGACAATGTCAGAAGATAGTAGCCAACGTAAGCAACAATCTTCGGACAACGTCAGAAGATAGTAGCCAGCGTAAGCAATAATATTCAGACATCGTCAAAAGGTAGTAGCCAGCGTAAGCAACAATCTTCTGACAATGTCAGAAGATAGTAGCCAGCGTAAGCAACAATTTTCTGACAACGTCAGAAGATAGTAGCCAACGTAACCAATAATCTTCTGGCAGTGTCAGAAGATAGTAGCCAGCGTAAGCAACAAATCTTCTGACAACGTCAGATGATAGTAGCCAACGTAAGCAACAATGTTCTGACAACGTCAGAAGATAGTAGTCAACGTAAGCAAAAATCTTCTGACAGTGTCAGAAGATAGTAGCCAGCGTAAGCAACAATTTTCTGACAACGTCAGAAGATAGTAGCCAACGTCAGCCAATCTTCTGACAACGTCAGAAGATAGAAGCCAACGTCAGCCAATCTTCTGACAACGTCAGCCAATCTTCTGACAACGTCAGAAGATAGTAGCCAACGTAAGCAACAATCTTCTGACAACGTCAGAAGATAGTAGCCAGCGTAAGCAATAATATTCAGACATCGTCAGAAGGTAGTAGCCAACGTAAGCAACAATCTTCTGACAACGTCAGAAGATAGTAGCTAAGCGGTTCTCTATACGAAACCGCGCCACCGCCCCCCTAGTATCCGACCGATCACCATGTTCGGCAAGCCTATCCCCTGGGAGAAGCGAGCCAAATATCTAGGTGTCATTCTCGACCACCATCTCTCCTTTTCTGAGCACCTAAAGAAGGTACGCGCTCGCGCAGCCTTCGCTCTCTATAGGCTCCACTCCATCTTAAATGCAAAAGCAAATTGTCACTCAAGTGCAAATTGCGCATTTACACCGCGTGCATCCGCCCCATCATGACCTATGCGAGTCCTGTCTTTGCACACGCCAAACCCCATCTCATCCATAAGATGCAAACCCTACAGAACCGAGTCTTACGTAAAATCACGGGAGCCCCCTGGTTCGTTCGTAACACTAACCTCCACGTTGAACTCAAAATCCCCACGATAGCCCAAATTCATGAAGCGCACTTCAAAGCGCTTCTTCGATTCAGCAGCCACTCATCGCAACGCTCTAGTTTTGAAGGCCGCAAGTTATGTCCCCTCAAAAATTAGTTCGACCCGCCGTCCAAGGCATGCACTGACCGACCCAGACGACCCCACTACTCTCCTCCAGGAGAGTCGTAGGGAAACTAGTACAGTTCGCAAAATAAGAGCACACAATACACGATCATCATTCCGACCTCGCCGCCGAGGCCCCGCGCGAAATCCCCGACTAACGAATAGTCCTCCCCGACCCTTGACTGTAAGTGAAGCGCCAGCACGCGTTTTAGCTGAGCAGCATGTAATCCAAACTCCCCACGATAATAATCAAAACACTGATTTTATCCAGCCACCGTCGGTCCCTTGCCACCCTCCCTCCGACTCAGCTGCCCTAAGCCGAGGTTCGTACCCCACAGGGCGTGCCCTTAGCGAGCAGCAGTCGTTTAGTTTATAGTTTTTATGCCCTGGCTGGAGGCATTAAGTTTCGTTAGGAGCTTAAGGCAGCCACAGGAAAGTCCGGTTAAAGCGTCGGAACCTTAGTGGTTACACTCTGAGATGCCCTAGAAAAAAAAAAAAAAATACATTTCGGCTCTTCGTGTACTTGCACCAAAGTTGGCCGGTGTAGAACGCCTGGCAGTATGCTTGAAACAGGGTTACTTTAGCCTGTTTTGAACAATATGCAAATCGTCTGGCAAGCATAGTACTTTTACAAGCAATGCTTCACCTTTGTCTTTAAAGATCCAGATTATCACTTAAGTCAGCTGTAACAATGTGACCTAGATATTTAAAGTTGTTTACAATTTTAAGAGGAGACCCACACAAGTCAATAGGCAATACCTGGTTTGGCCCTTTACCATATAATTAATGCCACTATGGCAATGTTCTCCCATGCCTCCAAGATGGTAGTTTTCAGCTCCTGCCAAGTTTCTGGAGCTGGTTGGTTAGCTCTTGTGCTCTATTGGATTATATTTTTTTTCATTTCGTTCTATTACTGCGATACTGACGTCATGCAGGTATTCTCGAAAAATTCTTGCAGAGCACCCTTGTATTATTATGCATAAGAATGAAATCCTAGCCACGTAAGCCTCTAGGTAGTTATGAATGTATCGGCCGCTATTTAGTGGCAACAATTGTGGTCCCATCACTAACTCAAAGCCAGTATTTCCTACGGTGGAAATTCTCTCTCTTCGATGCATAATTGCTGAAAACGTTCACTCTGTCTTCGGTATACTTTCTTACGTCCATTATTACCATTGTAGTATTATCTCTACGATACCACGTCTATTAGCTTAGTCACTTACGTGGCATGGAAGGAGCTGGTGTTGTCCTGTATTTTTTTTAATCCTCCGGTTAGAATATCATACCAAATCCATGTTTTCACGATGTGTTCAGTTCATGAAACTTTATAATGTTCAAATAGGCCAGATGTTTTACACTTTTATGGATTTTTATAACTTTGGAAAGTGTATCATATAGTTATTTATGCTATATTTAATTGGTGGTACGTTTAAAACTGTATTTTACGTAGTAAATTCTACTTTTAGCGTTTAAGTTTCGATATTTTGACATTAGTTTTTGTTATTTTGACATACCCAAGGAAAACATTATGATATTTCAGAACTGTCTCTAGGTAAAATCTTTGTAAAGTTTCAGTACTAGGTCTAGGCTCGTTGTTAAATTGCATATTAAACTGTTTTATTTTTACTGGCTGGCATTCAATTTAAGACAAGACTACATTAGTTTTAAAAAGTTCATTTTTTTTTTATATGCAGCAATACGAGTTCTTAATAAACAGTCTTGATTCTACCACCAAACTGGAACTATGAAGTTTTAATTATCTTTGAAGTCCCCAAGAAGTCTGGAAGAAACCGCGTTTTACCCGACAGTGTAGCTAGTCAGTAACCGCGGTCTGCCCTCGGCTTCCCGTTACGTAAGGGCTCTTCTGCCCCGGATCTAGGCCTGTCTACCAGTCCTAAAGGAAGGCATGCCTCATCTTAACCTTCTTTTTTCCGAGATCCTTGAAGAGTCTGGTCCCCAGTTGAAGACTCTTTATACCAGCGCATGTCCAGGAGCCACGCCTGAGAGTCGCCCGGCCAACCATGTTCCGGAGCTGCCCATCAAGCCGTCTGGGAACTGCCCATTCAGCCACGTCTGGGTGTTGCCCATCCAGCTGAGACTGCGGCCCTAACTCCGGGCCATCCCAGCTACTCGGCGTAGGCTGCTTTCTGCTGCACGACGTGAGGATGCCGCTCTTCTTCCGGCCATTCTACTATCAAGAAGCTCACTGGATTCTCGGGATGATTATGACCAGCCTATTTAAGTGATTAAATAAATTGTAGTTAGGTAGGTAGAAATAAAATTTCTATCCTCTCTAGGTAGGTAAGTTACAGACAAGGCGTGTATCCTTTTTAGACTAGTTAGGGAACCTGCACTAAAGCTAGAACTCTTTAAATAACTTGTGGCCTACGGTTCGCCTAGATATTTTCATGACGGGTGAGCTTTAACGTTACACCATACAGCATGATCTTGGTTTCATCAGTAAAAAGAACCTGCTCTAATTAAAGCTTGTTGCTTCTTCAGGAGCGACCAAACTCCGTTTTCCTTCTCGTTTTCATATACGTGAATAAAAATTTGGAACAATGGTGATACCAAAATGATAGCCAGTACCTATGTCATCTTCAAAACTGATTAAAAAAAATCTCTGACTTATCATTATTTTGATGTTTGAGGCATATAAATGCGTGGTGGCTCAATTTAGGAGTACGCGAGTGTACCTATATCGTTCATGGAAGCAAACGTAACTGAACACTGGGGAGTTTTGGCACAGGCGTTTTCAGTCGGAATGCTGTTTGTCAGGGGTTTCACAGAATGGCACGTAATTAATTAGAAAAGCCTTTTGGTGACTTCCTTATTTGTGCTCTTGAACATTTCTGAAGGACTTTAAATTATTTTGTTTATTTTCAGAGATGTATGCGCTGCTGAATGCTGCCGCGCGTGCAATAACATCAGTAAGTATATTTTTTGTTCAAATTGAGTCAAATACAGATTCGGAATCAGCGCAATGAGCTGATTCCGAATCAATGCTCAACTCAATTTGGACAAAAACCACACTTACTGCCGTTATTGCACGCGCGGCAGAATGGGTCGCATACACTTTGAATGTTAGCTTGAAATGATAAGTCACGGATAGTCAAAGATTATGGTTTATTGAATATATTTATCTACCACGTAACTAATGCTTTATGAATGTTGTGTGAATGAGTACAGCTGACTATGAACGCTGACTGTGTACTGTCGCTTAATACTTTAATTTGTGTAAGGCGACGAAAATGTGCTGATCTATGCAATGCGCGCGTGCCATGTGCGATACATGACTCGTACATATTACTCGTACCAGGCGAGAGAGATGCGAGTGGTTGCTGAGAATTAGTTTACAGAGTGCTTAAATGCTAACTTATAAATTTTACCCAAGTTACAATACATGAATTAATAAGTCTATTCATTAACCATAACTTGAATTAGTCACTGTCACGAGACACCGATGCCGACGGTGATGAAGTGCAAAGTTCACATCACGTGTACTTTGCACGTACAAAGCAACGCCAATAACGTGGCGACACGCGGCGAACGGCGCGCGGCATCGGAGTCGCGTCCGTCGCCACATGCTAACCGCTGCCACACAACGGCCGCCGCCACATTACGGCCGCCACCATATAACGTCCGCCGCCAAATTACGGTCGTTGCCACGTTACGGCCACCACCATATTACGGCCGCTGCCATATTACGGCCGCTGCCACATTACGGCCACCACCACATTGAGGCCGCCGCCACATAACGTCCGCCATCACATTAAGGCTGCCGTCACATTACGGCCGCCGCCTTATAATGGCCGCCGCCAAATAACGGCCGCCGCTACATATCAGCCGCCGCCTCATAACGGCCACCACCATATTACGGCCGACGCCACATTACAGCCTGGCCACCACACAAGGCCGTCGCCACATACCAGCCACCGCCACATACCGGCCGTCGCCACATACCGGCCGCCACCACATAAAGGCCGCCGCTTTATACCGGCCGCCGCCCCATAATGGCTGCTGCCAAATAATGGCCGCTGCCAAATAACATCTACCGCCGCATAATGGTTGCCGCCAAATAACGTCCGCCACAACATAACGGCCGCCGCCACATATCGGCCGTCGCCACATACCGACCGCCGCCTCATAACGACCATTGCCTCATAACGGCCGCTGCCTTATAACGGCCGCCGCCTCATAATGTCCGCTGTCAAATAACGGCCGCTGCCAAATAACGTCCACCGCCACATAGCGGCTGCCACCAAATAACGTCCATTGCAACATAACGGCCGCCGCCACGTGACGGGCGTGTCCGTATAACAGCCGCTACTCTCATGGTCACACAACTGTCAAACTACGTGACGTGCAAGATTGAGATGTGAACATTTTTGCTTAGACATGTATCTTGAATTTTCGTTTTGACCTCACTGTCGGTTTTAGCACCCTCGAAAACCATTAAAACTATACCCATGTTCAAAACTTTGAAAATTTTCGCAGCCATCTTGGATTTTCAGTCATTGACGACCGTGTCCTCAAATCTAACCCAATCCAAGATGGCGGCTGCGAACATTTCCAAAGTTTTGAACATGATAGTGAGGTCTTCAGGATCTTGTGGACATCACTGTGATCTTAGGTATTGCTTTGGACTCGAAGCTGCAGTGGGGTGGGCCCATATAGAATCGAATTGTCGAAGCGGCTAAGCTCTGCAGCCTACTCGGTCTATGAAATAGGCACACCCAATTATACGGCCTTTTGGAAATCGGAACATCGAAACGATTTTCAAAAGTCCGAATTTCGTAATAACTAAGAATTATAATGTCTGTTATTAAAAATCACGAAATTTATTTTACCGAAAGTCGTAAATGCGATTTGTTTGTTTTCCGATTTTCGTACGTTCGAAGAATCAAATGCTCGATGGGTTCTCAGTCCGAAAAACGACATTCCGATTCTCAATACTTCGAATAAACTGCTAAAGAACGTCGTCGGAAATGGCCCCAGGACTAACAAACATCTGACCTACATAATAATTATAAATATATTTTATTAGACTAATTGCGAATATCTGTATGAAACGGAAATTCTGCGTTCCATAACGAACAAATAAAAGAGCGACTATCGACATCACAATAAAATATGCCGCCATCTTTGACAGTAAGATTAGACATGACAATTAGTGATGTCCAATCTTCAATAGCATGACTACCATACATGAGGTAATATGACTTCCTACCTAAGTATAAATAAATAAAATCAAAAAAACATTAGGATAGAGTCGTTTACATTGAAGTTAAATAAATAAGTACTTATTTACCTACCTACCTATTTTAATACAAAAATTAGAAGATTTACCAAATACCTAATAGGTACTTAGGTAAGTACTTAAATGTTTTTCTGATTCTCTTAGCTTAACTAACCACATACAGGCAATATAAATAACAGAGACATGCGTTTATTAGCATGTATTTCGAAGTATTGAAAGGATTGTTTCTTACTAAATATAACCTCAAAATTCTTTTGAAATAAATCCTTTCTGCAAGTTGTCCGTCATTAAACTTTGTCTTCATGGGCATATACTTGTAATTTAGAACACGTAAAGTAATTTTTAATGTTGGTTCTGGGGCGAACTATGTATGGATGCAGAACAATCTCCATTAAGGTTTTGATTCTGATTCAATGAGTACTTATAATATTCAGTTACGCATATATTATAAATCCAAAATAGAGATTTTGAATTTATATAACGTTTAATGTAATTTAAAAACGTCTACTTTGTTATTAATATTTGTGTATTAATAAAAAAAAAAAAATGTGTTTTCTTCTTCTCCTTTGTTAAATATGCGTCGGGTACCATCTACTGTTATTGAATCCTTTGGGTTAGGTTAGGTTAGAACAATGGCCATTAATGCCAGGTCCCCTCTATTGTTCGTTTCTATTGTTTGTTGTCGTTTTTATTTCGGAAGTTTAATTAATCGGTACTTTAATAATCGAAATTCGTATTTTTGATGTTTCGAATTATCATTAAGTCGGACTTTTTATTATTCGATCTATTGAAATACGGTATTTTGAGAATAGTAATGTGGCCGTATCTACAACGCCACATGCGAACTATGCATCAAAGACCTGACGTCACAAATCCTGCTTCGCGCAATCAGAGTTCCCGACATCAACCGTCGGGCAGTTGCCCACCAGACACAACACCCGTTTGGTACGGAGGATCCTCCCTTTCCCCTCAATAGAGTATGAGTGAACTTTACACCCTGTTCCTCATACCTTTATAGTAATTATGAACGTTAGGAATATTGAAATATTGGAATTATAAAAATAGGATGAATGATAAATCGGAGTTGTTATATTAGGAATTTTTAACCATTCGGAATTATGAAATTCGTATTTGTGACTGACGGAATAAAGTTTTTCGTATATGTAGTGTACCCCTATAAAATCCATAATTTGATTGATGTAGAAACAGCTCGTTATCCTGTTGTAGGCATTCACTGAGGGATAAATTCAAGGAAATAAACATAATCAGATGTGACTGTCACATCTCAATATGTTTATGAGAACCTGATTTATGTAAAAAAGAATATTAATCTATACTCTAAACACAGCGACATTCCTAATAAATACAAGAAACAAAGATTTATTTATTGTGCCCACGACTTGGTTCCAAAAAATGGGTAATTCATTTAAGTACCAAAGTATACGTTTTTAAAACCTCTGAGTTTGTTTCGACCTTTCTTCTCAGAGTAGTCAGATAGAAAACGCCGACCTCATCTAGTTTTTAAAATATGATTAACGTGTAAAAGTGTTTGTACAAACCTACTTAGAGAAATACAATCATATTGTATCATTGCCAAAAATTGAGGTTATAAAATTAACGTCAATTGTCAAATGAAAAACATCTTTGTATTCAAATAGTCAAAGCATTCAATTTGTAAGTCGCACGACAAATTGTCATTCACAAGTACGTTTTGTGATCCATTTGCTTACATTGTCATCTCACACTCTCATTCTCATTGTCTCTTACTTTTGGTGTGACATCTCGCTCGTTAATCTAACTCTCTTAATTTTTCATTACTTTAAAACAAATGATAATTACTTTTATATAAAATTCCCAGCTTGTAGAAAACTACTCGTTGGAATCTACATTAAGTACTTTCCACTTACCTTAATTGCATGCAAATTGGGGAGAGTAAAACTTTATCACTGTTGGTTGTTTGTCTACATTTTAAGAAGATAATAATAATATTTTATTCATTATCATCCTTTCTGAAGTCAACTAAAATAATGACTAACCTGAGAGGTTACCTAAAAACTCCTAGTTAATTTATTTATCAGTTAATTACGAAAGAAAAACTACTGTCACCATTTATTCTATAACGATGAAAATATTGTTTAGAGAAAAACAGTTTTCTGTTTTTTAACATGGAAAAAAGCAATTAGCGTTTAACGGGGCTCTAAAAAAACCGTTTGATGATGTAAAAGTAATTCAATTTTAGTATTCCATTATTTCCATTGAAGTAGGTACTGGTAAAGTATTTACAAAACACTTCTAAAGGTAGAAAATACGATAGAAGAAAGATTGCAGTTTTAATCCTATTACGCGAGTAAAAATAATATGAGGAAATTATTATTTTGATAATAAAACCTATAAGCCAACACCTTACTTGTTATTCCTTATTTCTTTAAAGTAGATTATTACAAATGTTTAACGTCATACGTAGGTACATTACTTCCAGTAAAATCAAAGCGTTCATTCATTCAAACAGAATAAATAAAATAAGCACAAGCACATAAAAAGGAAAGTGTTATTATATTCTTAGTCCGCTGCGAAAAATATATTCTGACACATTTAATGGGGTGTAAATTATCATGGAGAATGCCTTGACATACGATGCTCTCCAGGCTGGCATTCATGCCCAATGTGATGATGAGTGACTCATTCTATCTGCATGGATTTCCTGTGTTATTTTCCTCAAAGGCTTGATCTTTTTTCATTTCCAGAAAAACTTGCGCGATAATAATCTTTTGTCTATAATACCCATTTCTGTATGTTTACAATAAATTGCTTGAATTTTTATGGTTAATTTAAATTGTCAAGTATGATCTCAGTAGGATTTATCATACAATAAAAATAAAGCTTCCATAAAAAGCTTGCACCCCCTATTAAATTGAATTTATTATTTTTATTTAATAGATATCCCAATACATGTTATATGAGTGTACATGTATCACAATTATTGACTAGGTTCAAGACTTGAACCTTATCATTAATTTTGATATTAATGATTAAGTTCAAGACTTCTTACTAACCCATTGAGGTTTACCTAATTTCCCTCGAGGTCAGGACGTCGAGATCAGTAACTAAAATCAAATAACAAAGATTGGTATTGGTAGTGATTGGTATTTTTTTCGAAGTGTGTTTTGTAATTTAATAACTTTATTATATTAGTGGCTTTTGTGGACATGATATTTATTCAGATTGGTTACTGTAGTTGTAATGGCAATCAAGTCATTTGGTTTAAATAGGTTTTAATTTTTATATATTTTTTAAAATCATTTATATAGATTCTTTTCTATTTTGTGAATAGAACGTTGAAGGCCTAGTAGACTGTAATTTTTTGACGATTTTCTATTTTGTTATTTACCTGGTACCTACTTGTTGAAAGGTCGTCCTATACCTATTAACACTGTTATTTTCAAATATTGTAAAAGCCAATTATTTTTAAAATAGTTACCGTGGAGTTTCTTGCCGGCACTTCTCCATAGAAAACGATCAATAGAACCGTGCACCTAGCTTCTGACGTTTCATAAGTGCCCATTTAGGTTTATGTGAAATAATAAAAATAATAATAACCCCACCGCCGTATCTCTACGTTGACGTCGTGGTGGGGCTTGCGCGTTCCGAATTCTAGGTCTGTGCCGGTAGAGTTTATTTTATCGGAACATGTCTAGGGTGAGGAGCCAGACCAAGAGAGATACAGAAACCCACAGGGCAGCTTGTGGAGAGCTGTTGGGCAGTTGCGACCCCACGGACCCTATCTCCCGGGAGAAGTCATGTTCTTCATCTCTGAATTGCCTTTATTGGCCGGCTTGAGTGGAGATTCGCAAGAGCAAACGTGCTCGGAGGAAGGAAGTATTCCAGTAAGTGCTTGTAGGGATCTTGACCATCTTCCGGGCTTTGGGATTGTTCTGAGAGCCGTGGAATACCTCTCCACTCCTCGAGCACCTCAGGATATATTGCCCCTTGTCGCTACGTCACTATGTGCTAACGACCGTTTTCGGGGGCCCATTATTGAGTGTGCAAGTCACCCCCTGCTATTTTATCCGTGTATAATAAAACATTGATCAGGCAGGGGCCATAGTCCTTCCATAGTTTTAGGTAACCAGTCCATTTTAACCATCCAAACCTATGGGTTTGGATGGTTAAAATGGACTGGTCCAATATCTTTGTTTCCATATCCTTCAATAGCCCTGCACCAACCGGGGGTTGCCCTTGGGTGCACTTGCATAGTGCGTACCGGGATAATCGTCGGTTGATGCCTCATTTAATTAAAAGCGTCTAAACGGGCCTCTGCGAGTTGGCTTCGGCCCCTCGTACGCCTTTCAAAGGCCCGGGACCCCAGGGTCCCGAGATATGTCAAAAACATAAGGAATACATTAGTATTCCTTATGTTGCCTTGATTGTTGTTGTATTGATTTTGATTTTATTTTATTGAATTTCGCGTTATTTTCGAACAGGCGTTTTCGGCTGGTAAGCCGCCAACCTCTTCGGGACTTATTTATTTAGGCCAGAATTATAAACAAAAAAAAAATATCTTTTACATTTGTATAATTCTCATTTCTAAATGAGAATTATAATTTTGAGGAAAGTGACAAAGCTGTGGAGTTGTTTAATGGCTGTTCATTTGTTTAATGGAATTACCGTTCTGAAAATAAAAAGCATTTAAGATAATTTACACTTATTAGGTAAGTAGGTACCTAGTAAACTTTCTCAGATTTCCATTTATACTTCAGGCGATTTTGCCTTTTCCGCTAACTAACTAACTTTTTTTAAGGAAATCAAACAATCAAATTAAAATATGACTAGAACTGTTGTTTGAAATACGGCACACAGGTTGAATTATTCTGTTATTAAAACAATAAATTGAGCATGGATATGAATACAATAACAAATGGTGGGACCCTTGGGCCATCTTTAGCGATGAGTCGACGATAACAAAACAAATAACGATCTATGACAACACATTAATATTATCAAAATAAATTATGCTAATCGTTATATTAGGCCTGCCAAACATGATCTCTTGCGTCCTGCCCTGGTCCAGGCCATGGTCCGGAGTGTGAGTGCATGGGAGGCAATCACCTCTTTCTGCGAAGCAGTAATGCTCGTGAAGGAGAAGGCGGAACGTGTGAGGGAGCGGCAGTCTGTGCGCCCTCACGCCCCTAGTCACCGCAGGAGACGCCCCGGGCGGCGGGAATTGATAGCCGATTCCCGGCCACCGTAGGCGCAAGCTTGCGGACGGTGAGCTATGGGCAGCTCGCCGTCCGGTATGTTCCACGCACGCCTCAAAGAGATGTCAGCAGGCACAGACGGGGTCCGCTAGGACCGGTGCCTGCCAGGGTTGCGGGTTTGTCCGAAAGGGATATCGTGGCCCTGGCACACAGGCAACTGAAGGAACACGGGTGGGTTTTAGTCAGTAAAAGTCTGACACTCCCTCCCGCTCCGCCCAGAGCGGGAGAAGTTATTTGATAATAAACAACCCAAAAAAAAAAAAAACTTGCCACACATGTGTGTAGAACAGCCTCGTGCCAAAATTTTGTGCCACGCTGTGTAAAACTTTTGCATAGTCTCTTGTACTAAGCCATCATAGGTGAAATATGTCATCAATCAATCTGCCTAGCCTTTTCCCAACTATGTTGGGGTCGGCTTCCAGTCTAACCGGATGCAGCAGAATACCAGTATTTTACATGGAGCGACTGCCTATCTGACCTCCACAACCCAGTAACTGGGTAACACGATACCCCTTGGTAAGACTGGCTGTCATACTTTGGGGCTTCTGACGACCCGTAACAACTCTCAAAGATCCACGAATGACAGCCGGGAGCTTAACGTGCTTTCCGAGGCACGGAGGAGTCTCAGTATGTAAAGATGGTCACCCATCCACGGACCAGCCCCGGAAAGCGTAGCTTAACCTGACGGATCGACCCGTGCGGCTGTTATTACTTTAGCCACGAGCTTCTCAGGTGAAATATGTCATCATGGTCATATGGGCTCCACGTGAAGCCAAGTACTCTATCATGGTCGAGCGCGTACAGAACAAGTTCACGCGTCACTTGTACTTCAGACTGTACGGGGTTTATCCATTGTACCCGCTGATGTACCCCACCCTGTTTGTACTGGGCATGGTCGGGTACAATGAGTTAAGGGTGCGACGACAGTTTACTCTTGTCGTCTATTTAATTAAATTACTCCGGGGCAAGGAGCACAATCCGGGGGTGCTTCAGTGCTTGCGGTTTTCTGTTCCGGACCGCTACGTGTGGAGGCGGCGGTGCCCGCCACTGCTGGCTGTGCCAACTGCCCGAACCAACCTGCTGGCCAAAGCACCTCTCACGCGAGCAATTCGTACTGTTAACGAAATTCAGAATAGGTTGGACATTTTTTCGTGTTACTTTAGTGAACTTGCAAGAGTAAGTTTATATATAATATGTTACGAAAGCAACAATTAGTGTAATTTTATGTTTATTGTTTCTTTATTGTTTTATGTTTTTAATGTAAAGTATACTTAAGTTAATTTTCTGTGAATATTGCATTGTTATAATTATAAGGTTGCATTGTTTTAGTTATAAGTAATTTGGTGTTAATTGTGTAGTTATTTGTAATTGTTAGTAATAGTGTTATTTAAAATAGTTAATATTATAAGTAGGCTTAGCTATCGCATTAGGTTTCTAAACCTGTAATGATAGTTTAAGAGTTTTAAATAAATAAATAAATATCATTGTCCTCAAAGCAATACCTGCATAAAGCCAACAATAATGTAATGTTCCGGAATTATACGGAAAAGAACCGAAGTTACCGACATAGCTTGCAGCGTAAGTAAGCTGAAGTGGCAGCGGGCTGGCCATGTTTGTCAAAGGACCGATAGCCGGTGGAGCAGACGAGTCTTGGAGTGGAGACCGCGTTTCGACAAGCGTTGTGTGAGGTGCCCCCTAGATAGATGGACTGAAGGCCTTTAAAAGGTGGCTCGGACAGACTGGATGCGGAAGACAGAGGACAGAGTGTTATGGTGCAGCCTGGGAGAGGCTAATGTCCAGCAGTGGACTGCAGTAGGCTGAGTTGTAAAATTGATTGAATGTAAATATGTGAACTTAAATTTTAACAGTGTACGTCAAAATAGTAGGTAGGTATGCCTTACGAAAGGCACATTATAGGTTGTCAATAGTCAGCCCCGTTACTTTCCTCTGCAACTATTACTTTGAGACGTAAGAAGAAGGAGAAGTAAGAAATAAAATACGAATAATTTCAAAGTGTTTATAATAATAACCTAAGTCAATATTCTTTCTTCTTTCATTGTAAGGTGCCAGCACATCAGGTTATCCGAAATAGGTGCCGATTGCCTTGTTCACAAACTAAACTAAATTTAAGTTCAGTGCATCTTTTTCTTTCTATTTCATTAAGAAAAGGACAAGATAAATTTTATTTTGCCGTAATTTTAGTCAGCAAGTTTTTAATCACGTCTAAACTTGTATGGAGTAGTGACAGGCGCTGATTAATTTGACAGGACTAAACTAAAATTTATCTTCTATCCTTTTCTTAATGAAATAGAAAGAAAAAGATGCACTGAACTTAAATTTAGTTTAGTTTGTGAACAAGGGAATCGGCACCACTGTCAAATTTCTCCAAACGATTTTAAACCTTAAAATGTTGGTAGTTAAGTTCAAAATCAAACGAGAAATGTTGACAGTTTGAGGTAACTTGATGTGCTGGCGACTGTACAAAAATGAGCACCACAAAGGAACTTAGTAAAAAAAGTAAATTCGCGAAGATCAAAGGAGATTCAATGAGTAAAACGTCAAACGCCGTTGAGAGCCGATTTGACAATGTTCGTCAAAGGTTGTGAGGTTCGATTTAACAAAGGGCTTAACGTTCGCGTCCGGAACTAGGTAATACCTTTCCGAACGTTTCGGCGTATTCACAATATTGTGGCTGTTATATCGTATTTGATTCGCCATTTATCGGAAATGTTTGTTTACTTTGTAAATAGAGTCCCGTACTCTCGTGTGTCCAGATTATCATAATAATTAATGGTTAATGACATTCCTGTGTATAATTGTGTTATTTCACAAACATAAGTAAATACTGAATGTATTTTACTTATAATATAAATATCAAATACTACCTTTTGCCAGCGGCTCCGCCCGGGTGGATGTCGGCTATCGCGTAATAAAAGTAGCCTATGTCCTTCTCCATATCCCAGGCTATATATGTATCTGCCAAATTTCATGACGATCGGTTCAGCGGTTTGGGCGTGAAAACGTAACAGACAGACAGAGTTACTTTCACATTTATAATATTATTATTACTAGCTTCGATAGCGCTTAAATAATAAAAAAATAAAAAAAAACTCAACACACTACTAAAGTTTCTATAATAATATAATTCAATCATGATTCGGAAAACACGTGGCGCCATCTATTATCATAAGAAAGTTATTGTTGTTTTCCTCGGGAACAGTACTTTTTTTCGGGATGAAAGGTACTCTATGTCCGTTTCTATACATCTGACAACGTATATGCAAAATTTCAGGATGATCGGTTCAGTGGTTTAGGCGTGAAAAGGTAACAAGCAAACAAACAAACTTACTTTCGCATTTATAATTGTTAAGGATAACTATGGATGACAACTGTTTTCTAAACACTAAATTGCGCGGCGAGCTTTGCTACGCTGTGCTATGAACCAAATTACAGGGTAGCACTATGCTACGAATGCGTCTCATTCTCGTTACGAGTATTATTTTTTGTGCTCAACGCATTTTGTTTTGATTGATATATTTTTCTAAGGAATGAACAAGCCCTAATCCGTCTAAAAATCTATGGAAGTTCCTCAATATCAATAGATCTACGCTTGGTTTCGTATTTGAGAACTTGTCAAACTCTTCTTTACCTTTTCTTAAGGTACTTTTCGGCGCGTACAATTAAATTTTTGTTTTACCAAAATCGTAAGAAATGTTGAATTTTATTGAAGGAACCAACGCTAATTAGTTTGTGAAAGTTCTCAACTTCAAATTCTCAAGTTAGAAACCAGTTATTTCGTCTAGTCCTTTCAGCGTTTTATATATATGTAGGTACTAAAAAAACAAAGTATTATCAACTAGCCTTTGCCCGCGGCTTTGCCCGCGTGAATGTCGGAAATTCCCCCACGGAAATATACTACCGGGATAAAAAGGTTATGTATGTTCCGACTACCTAAAGACAACAAATACCTACAAAAAGACAATAAAATGGATATAGTATGTTATTCTTAAGAGATAGACATATCCCATCGCGGACTTTTTTGTAGACCTATATAAGATACACAATTCCACCATACATTATTTTGTTATACCTCAAAGGGTTTAGACAGCGTTTTTGTTGAAAGCTCCCAGATGGCTTATTTTTTTCCGACACCTCCAACAAATGTCGTTAATGTATACAAAAATGTATACAAAAACTGAACAAGTTATATACTAAAACCAAGAGAGCTCCTCGAGAACTACGCTATCCATTGGTGAATACAGCATGAAAATCGGTGCAGGAGTTTTTGAGTTAATCGCGAACAGACAGACAGACGCGGCGTAGGACTTTGTTTTATAATAATTACTAGCTTTTGCCCGCGGCTCCGCCCGCGTGGATGTCGGTTATCGCGTAAAAAAGTAGCCTATGTCCTTCTCCATATCCCAGGCTAATTTCATGACGATCGGTTCAGCGGTTTAGGCGTGAAAACGTAACATACAGACAGACAGACAGATAGACAGACAGAGTTACTTTCACATTTATAATATTAGTATGGATGTAGTCATGAGTAAAATTATTTTCTGTTTGTTATTATATGAGTTTATACAATTTCTCATTTGTATGCAGCATATGATTATTGCAGATTTAATATATGACAACAGTGGTAATGTTAAGTAATAAAAGCCGCACGGTCGATCGATCAGGTTAAGCTACGCTTGCCGCGGTTGGTCCGTTGATGGGTGACCATCTTTACATGCCCAGACTCCTCCATGCCTCGGAAAGCACGTTAAGCCGTTGGTCCTGGCTGTTATTTGTAGATATTTGACAGTTGTTACGGGGCGTCAGAAGCTGGAAAGTCTGACAACCAGTCTAACCAAGGGGTATCGTGTTACCCAGTGACTTGATTGAGGAGGTCAGATAGGCCGTCGCTCCATGTAAAATACTCGTATTTAACTGCATCTGGTTAGACTGGAAGTCGACCCCAAATTAGGTAAAGGCTATAAGGCATAATATGCCTTTACCTAATTTGGGGTCGAACTCATCATTATGATGAGTATATATATAAACAGGATACTTTAAACAGCACAAAATATTAACACTGCCTAGTCTGTACATAATGGAGGTAGCTGTGTTTGTGAAGTCGAATCCTAGTCGATTTAAACGTCTGGTTGACGTATTCCGACGTAATAGACGCGACAATAACCAAATGTGTTCCCATCCCGCCAAAACGGCGCTAATGCGCAAGAGTCTCTACTGCATGGCTCCGGCCATTTATAATAAATTACCTAAGCAATGGAAAGAATTGCCGCTGTCATTGTTCAAAAACAGGCTTCGAAGCTTTTTAACGCATAAAGAATATTATAATGTCACCAAATTCCTTGCTGAGAAAGAATTTTGTATTAGTATTGTGTAGTGTTTTTGTTCATAATTTTGTATATGTAAATAATTTTGTGGTAGTGATTTAAAACTCTTCAATGTAATAAAATTGCCTTTATTGTTTTAGCGTCATACTTAACTTTTGCATGCCTATTGGTAAAATATGGCTGAACCTATCTGTTGTCAATTTATCACCATGTACTTACTGTACCCATATTAGCAAAATAAACGACTTACTTACTTACTAAGTTTTTAGCCAGTGCGCAAATTATTTTTGGTGTTTCAATATCAGTAATAGAACACATTTTCATTATTCGTTAAAAAAAATGTTTGGTCCACTTGAAATCTCCAACGTATGGATACAATCTATTCGTAATAATATCAATGGGCGAGCGCACAGCTGATACGTATCTACTACTGCGTTCCGCTTCACTGACCGCACCGCCGGCGGTGCGTTGCGCGACGAGTATCCATTAAACCAGTTTCAAAATAAACATCTTTCGTTAACGATAACTTATTTTTTTTTGTACTATCTCATATCAAAATAAGAAAAAATAGGTGTATAATAAAACACATTTAAGTTTAATTTGTCAAAATTTGCGCACTGATTAAAAACTGTTCCTGTATATGATACGCCTAACATTCTAGTAGAATCGTGACTGTTCATTTGATCAGAGAATTTCTATCGCAGATCATCTTAGCTGTCTATCCCCAATCTATCTTGACGGGTGAAGCTTAAGTTATTAGCATATCTACAGCCTAGTTGTGGCCTTAAGTCTGAACGGGATTAGTCATCTGTTGAAGGGATTAAATTTTAATATGGGTAATAGCACGCAGACAAACAACGATAGGAACTGTTACTAGTTGTTGAGTACCTACCTATTCATTTTCCAAACTTTCAACTCAGTTGTTATGATTTCGGTTGAATCTACGGATTGCTCGTTGAGTAGTTATTTAAAGATATCTGTGGCTTTAGGGAAGAAATCCGCTAATTGTCGTCTTTTAAGGCATTTGCACAAGGCACCTACTATATTTATTTACAGCTCAGGCACATATACAGCACATTTAATTAAGCAGGTAATAATGAGTTTATTACACTGAAAAAAATGTATTGCAATCAAGTGACTTTTTAGCTTGATTGACGATATTTTGTTTAGATTAATCAAAATCTTAGTTAAGTTGATCATTACGACATAATTGCAGCAATACTCCTTCAAATGATTGAACGCTAAAACAAGTTTCTCGATTACCCTTAACATGACATCATTGTAGAAGAGTTAAATAGGAGATAAGTTAAAAAAAATGCTAACTGTAACAAAGTAAGTTGTTGTGTCAATCAAGCATTTTGATTACTTCAATAAAGATCATTGAAACTTTAATCTAATAATCTTGGTTGGAGCAACTATGTTTTGACATGATTGCTGCAAATAGGTTTTGTGATAACTCCAATCAAGATCCCGTTTCTAATCTCAATCAAATAAAAGTAGTAGCTGTGATCATTGTGCTCGATAGGCTCAGATGCAAACAAGTTACTTAGTCAATATAAAAAAAATCTTGATTGTGGCAACTACTTTTTTTTTCAGTGTAAACCTAATACGTAATTAAACGTAAACACACACATGTAACATTAGCGACAAAATTCTATAAAATATGTAAGATTCTCCACAGTTTCCCTAATCTCGGGCAATGCACGGGTTATTTCAACTTAATGTATTATTCCATTACCCCGGTTGCGTAAGATACCATGAAATTTTAATGTGTCCCCAAAACTAATTAGAAACTCCGTTATAATGTTATTAGATGTATTCATAGACTTAAGAAAACTTGAGTTTCACAGACAATAAGGTAAACTGCTCGGCAACGTTATACTGCGTCAAAATAATTGTTCGTCTGTACGAGTATGTCTATCAAGAATTTTCTTAAGTTAAATCAATACATAAATCGGTACAATATAATTAAGTAATAAACGTTTGTCTTCCATGACGATATGATGCAACCTCTTTATTAGTTTAATGTTATTGGCCATTTTATAAAAAATAAAATATGTAATCCAGGACGCCTTAAATATTGTAGTTTTTTTTTAATGGCTTTTCGTTACTGATTACCTATGATGAGAATATTTTCCAACAACCTGTTTATTCTTATCAATTTATTAAAAAGGCAAAGGCCATTTTTTCATCTCCAAAAATGGATGCCATAAAATTCTGGTTTTGTATTATATTTTTAATTTATTTAAAAGGCTCTACGTCACTTTTTACAACGTAATCCAGCCAGTACAATGAGAATATTTTATTGCCACCTTTTTGTTATAATTGGAAACTGACCATCAAGGGTTTTAGCAATGAATTTATTTTCACTGAACTTATATCGATTTTTGTCATATGCATTCATTTTTACTTCATAACCAGACCACCTTTTCAAAAGTCTAAATCAAAGACATATTTTTCCGAACATACTGTTAGGGATGTTTTTAATCTTGCCACACTATAATAATAACATTATTACTCTGTAAATATTTTACACTATCGAATCAAGCGTTGATGTTGTCTTCTTTATTACACTTTTTCGGCTCAAAACGCGTGGAGTCTTCAGCAAATCCTGAAAAAAATAAAAACATTTCTTTTAGTACCTATCTGACAATTTTTTTTTTTTAATTGAAGATAAAGATATGTTTATTGCGTAACTGTGTACATCAGTTCTTATTTTAAACGTAAACATTTTAGGCTCAACAGTCTGATGTGCACAAACACAAGTGTATAACAAGACGTTTGTAATTTGTCTATAATACGAGTATGTTTGAAATTTATTTAAATTTCAAATAGATTATAGACAAATTACAAATAAATTACCTACATACTAAATTTATTTTTTCTCAAAACAACTCATCATAAAATACATTATCAAATATATATTTTTTTTTCACATTTAATTGGTTAAATAATTGAGAAATGTAGTTATTTCGTATAACCGAGAAAAAAAAAAAAACTAAACTCTCTGACATAATATTTTTTAATATTTTATTATGAGGAAGAAGACCGCATCCTTAATAAGCAGAATGAGGGCTAGCAGCAACAGTATTTTGAAAGTACTAGTTGAAAAAAACGATGCACCTATAATAAGGCACGCTATCCGGCAGCATGTGCGGCAGGGATCATTTTTAGTGTTGATTGTGTACTTAATTAATTAATTGATAAATACTAACTCTTAGTTGATAAGTTCTTTGTACTAACCAATGGACCAATGTTGTCAAATAAAATAATAGTACATTATGATACAATTGTGCTGTGTTGGTCATTGCACTCGAGGCGGTATTATTCGCGCGAGTCGCAGACGAGCGTGATAAGGGAGCCGAGTGTGTAATGATCAATGCACACGCGTTCCATACGACGTTTTTCAACACACTTGCGAGGAAAAAAACAGACATGTTGTAAAAACTTATGCTACAATAACGTAATTATAGAGATGATACATTTAGATTTATAAAGTTCAACTGACCTTTGTTGCCAGGTACTGACTATCCGGACGTTTTTTTTAACAACTGTTCAACGTCGGTTGGTGACAATACTTTAGATTTTGTATTTTTGATAGTAACTTATAACAACACAACGAAAACATTAACAAAACAAATATTTATGGAAAATGGCGCGCTGGCTTTGTATTTTTTTTTCCGCGCGCCCGCTTGCGTTGCGCGCGCAGGTATAATAGAGGCACTGGAAAACCGCTAAATAGCCTTTATAAAAAAGAAATGTTTAGTCTGATCGTAGTTTAGTTAGTATGGAATTAGAAAGTACTATTGGCATAGTGAAATACATTTATACATTTTCGAACACAATGTGAATTGTTACTGAAATAAATTGAAATTGAATTGAAATTGAAATTGAAAAATATACATTCGTTCAGTGAGAATCCGAAATAATAGAACGTCAGTCAGGATCTTTTCCGTTTGGTTCCGGGAGGGACCACGGACAATTTAAGGTAGGAGTGAGGCGTATATATCGTAACAGCTAAATACAACAGGTATCACAAGATACCAGACTGTAACTGTGACAAATAAACTGAAAAAAAAAGCTTCTGTTCCACGACGAGATAACAGGCGGTCACAAGCTTTTGTCTATTCATGCTTATGAAAGTTACCTTAGTTAGAATATAGATAATAAATGTTACTGTTACACTGTGACACCCTGTTACATCGTCCGTCACAAGCTCTTTCCTTTTCTCGCATAGGTGTAACACCATAGTTAGAAAGAGAAGTACCTCCGTGTATTATAACTGTGCAGCTGTGGTAACAGAGAACTCATAATAGTTTGTTCCCACATAGTATGAAATAACAGCCTGCTATTTTGTAACATGTTTTTGGAACTGTTAATTACTTGGAACAGAAACAGGCGGAACAGATATGGGATTTTACCTGTTTACAACCCACTCCTGATTTAAGATAAAACATTTTTAGTTAATTTTGGGACCAAAGACAATTCAGACTATTTAAAAAAAAAAGTGAACACGCGGATTCCTTTTGGCATGAAGTTTCTTTGACGAGATTAAAAAAAAAGCGCAAGTTTTCGACTAGTAAACAGTTATCTGTGGCGTTACAGCACTCGTATGGTAACGTAAAGTAAAAAGCACGCGTTTTTAATACACTGCATTATGGACATAAAAGCGGTTCAATAAGAGCCACTTTACGAGCAAGTGTGTTGAAAAATATATTATTATTATTATTATTATAATCTTTCTTAAAATATTAATCTAGCACAAAATATCAAGTATAACATATTATAAAACTAGGGTCTTATCTCTACGGGGGTTATTTGCCAGTTATATAAAGTCTGTTCATGCTTGGTATTTCAATTATCTGGACGTGGAAGCTCCTTGAGAAAATGTTTACGCCGAAGAGATAATTTACTTTGAACAAAGTTATGAATTCAGTCTATAGGTTATTTATTACAAAAATGGCATTTTAAATTATTCGGATTTGATTTAAACTATATGTCTATCCTTAGCCGTTCATTAAATTAAATATTAAGTAGGTAGGTATAGTTAAGTTCGGTTTTTAACTTTTGCAGCCATCATCGTTTAACATTGTTTTTCTTTGATTGAATTTTAATTGTTGGTGGTAGGGCTTGTTCTAAGTCCGCCTGGCTAGCTACCACCATCTTATCTAAGTCTGTCGCCAAAACAACAATGTTAACAGCATTTGCTGTATTTCGGCAGTTAGAGGTAAGATTCACCAGTTCCTCTGTGGTTGAGGATTCCGGGTGAAGCTCGCTTCCATCTTCGGCCTTATCATCACTTACCATACCAGGTGAGATGAAAGCAAAGAGCTTCCCCGTTGTATGTAAAAAAAAAAAATGATTTTTGTTCCAAATAAACAATTATTATTATTATTGTAGTAACTTAAAACTTAACTAGACCAAGCACTCACACACATCCTCACTCACACATACCCTCACTCACAAACACCTTCATTCACACTACCACTCCACACTGCACCACACCTACCAACATACAAATTTTTGCATTTTTGATTTTACCTTATTCCAAAGCTAGCTAAACTGTACCCATGTCACAGTTAAGTCTGGAACACTGTGTTTCTTATAGATGGGCGTTGATAGCTGCGACACAGTTATTTTTGTAGCTATCCTCCCTGTGGTGTCCTGAAATACAGGCTTTACGCCTAGCTTAAATTAAATTAAATATCATTTATTTCAGGCAATTATTAAACCCATAACATACAGACATCAAAATAATAACACAGATAGAATAACATTAAAATACAAAAAAATTAAAATTATTATAAAATTAAATGAAATCAAAACAATATCTTAACATTAGTCAGGACGTGAACCATGCAGCAGTGGTTCACGTACTGACAGTCGAAACGTTCAGCAAAAGCCTTCAGGATACTGTTGCGGCCGCCTCGCACCCTGCGTACCAGGGATGTGCACCGCTTGCGCATGACTGCGTAGAAACAATCCACACGCGCCTCGGCAAACATCCCCGATGCGCTACAGAAGCGAGGCAGCCCCAAGAGTACCCTGAACGCGTTATTGTATTGGACACGTAGAGCGCTGTACTGTTTCTGCGTGTAATCCATCCACAGACTGCCGGTATAAAAGGACGTACAAAATGCCCTAAATAGGGCTATTTTGACGCCCCTCGAACACCGAGCAAATCTGCGGGCTATCATATTCGCACGTACAGACAGCGCCCTACGTTCCCTTTCAATGTCTGAATTGTCTTCCAGGTCTGAGGTTAATAAATGTCCAAGATATTTAAAAGTATTTACTCTATTAAGTGGGCATCCGTTGAGCTTAATTGCTGGCAAGTAATCTGGACACTTCCTCTTGGCCCGAAAGACCATGCACTCACTCTTTTTCGCATTATACAACAAACCATGTTCCTCCGCATACTTTTCACAGATGCGAATCAGTCTCGACAGACCACAGACAGAGGCGCTCAGCAGCACCATGTCGTCCGCGTAACTGAAGTTGTTAAGGCACACACCTCCAATATGGCAACCGACATGCGTGCTGCTGAGCCTCTCTATCAGTGCATTAACATATAGGTTGAAGAGCTTCGGTGAGGTTAGTCCCCCTTGCCTCACGCCGCACTCCAACCCGTATGAAGTCGAGTAAGCCCCCGACCATCGAACAACATTGACCTGATTGTTGTACCAGTATTGGAAGACACGGATCAGTTCGTCTGGCACTAACGCTTGTTGCAGCTTTTGCCACAGCAGATCATAGCAAACCAAGTCAAATGCCTTCGATAAGTCGAGGAAGCATGCAAAGACAGGTGTACTTCTATCGGTGTAGTACTTGACAGTCTGCTTTAAACACAATATAGCTGTTTCCGTAGAGTGACCAGCTTTGAAACCAAACTGATTATCATGTAGGTTCAAGTATTTATCCAACTCTGCGTTAAGCAAACTGTCAAGCACTTTCGAAATAACAGTGGCCAATGAAATGGGCCTATAATTATTTTTATCGCTGACATCACCGGTTTTATTCTTAATAACTGGCACCACCACAGTTTTCATCATCTGTTCAGGCAGATACGAATGCCCTAAACACAAAGAGTAGAACATCGCTAAGACTCTGGACAGATGATGACCAGCATGCTTAAGGTGTTCAATACTTATATCATCGTGGCCTGGAGACTTGCCCCTCGACATAGACATAATGACATGTCTTATCTCCTTTGCCGTAAACCGGACACTGTACTCCTGACCATTACAACCAGCACTGCCTGTAAACTGTGATGGTCCCAACGATGACGACACAGCAAATTGCTGCCTAAATAGTTCGGCAATCCCCGTGACATCAGTAGCACCGCTAACACTCACCGGCAAGCCCGGCCTACTATTGAGTTTATCGGTAGATTTCCAAAAACTGCGAAAGTCACCCCTAGAATGATGCGACGCCAACATGTCCATTTTAATTTGGTCACTATTATCCTGACACCATCGCAAGCGCGACTTAAAAAAATTTACGACTTGTTTGCATTTCACTCCAAACACGACCCTCGCGCGGTCTTCCATAAGACACCCACTGCTCAAACTTTAGCCTGGCCTGCCTGTGAGCATCACTCACGTGCTTATTCCACCCCATTACTGGTTTCCTATTTGGCACAAGATTTATCTCGCAACTTTCAGTAGCTGCTTGGCATAAAATATTAACAATGTCATTATAAATTTCATCAATAATAGTTCTGTGGTCCAAATTATTACAAACATAGTCACAACACGCACTCAATTCAATTGGAAAGTCAATATATTTTAAATTATCATTACAAAACTTAGTATAAATGTCAATTTGCTTAGGTTTTCTATCACCCCATTTTATTTTGTTACATAAGAGATTTTTATTATTATTTGAATTGAACAATTTTGATTTGATTTCATTTAAGTTGCATTGTATTAAAAGAGGGAAGTGATCGGACCAAAATACATCATAATTAACATAAACATTAATTATAGTGGACATGGCTGCTTTCGTAGCAACACAGTGATCTAGCCAACGTTTCGAGCCGTTCGCTTCGCTTATAAAAGTGTAAGTGCCAGAGTTTACTCCTAACAGTTCAACATCTGCACATAATAACTCAGATTCCCGACAAAAGGAATCCAATTCGATATAAAATTGTTCATTGGGGTGCGAATTAAAATCTCCGAGTAGATATGCAGTTTCGATATTGTTATCATTGATAATTGCACTCACCAGGCTGAGGCAGTCCGTAAAATCCGTTAAGTTCGCACTATTATCCGTCGGCATGTAAACACTGAACACTAGAAATGACCTTGATTTCATGCATACTTTAACGGCACACACTCGCGGGTTATTGCATTTCACTACCGAAACGTTATCGAAAACACTTTTCCGCCACAGCAGTGCGACTCCGCCATAGGGCCGTCCTCGTAGCATGCCTGCCGTGGTGTCCACCGCCGACGTCCCGGTGCACCCGAAATCAGCGTCAATTTCGCTTAGGAACGCGATATCGTGGGGCAGCAACCATGTTTCTTGTAAGGCAACTATGTCTGACGTGCTACATAGTTGCCTGACACTCTCCACCGAGCGTTTTATACTCTTACAATTGTAACTTACTAGGTTATACATTCATATTTATTTTACACCGTTCACAGTACCGCTATTTGCACCGTTCGTGTAATTTCTCATTTTAAAATGTACGAATTTCCTGAATATAATTCCCTCGGGCCATAGTTTACTATCAAGAAACATCTCCATTTTAGTTTCCGAAACAAAGAATTTGTATGCGTTATGTTCTTTGGGATATTTAAACGATACACTTTCAAGCGTGATCGTCTCGCCCGTTTTATGATACACATAATCAACAATATCTTTTTCAGTCGTGTCTTTATGCACTTTAGTAATGAAGATTGGCAATGTTTTTATTGCAGCTTTGAATTTCCCTTCATTATCCCTGGCGGTACCCGCGATGCCCATGTATCGGTAGCTCATACTACGCTTTTTGCGGTACGAAACTTTTTCCCATCCGTCTTAGGCACCAGTCTCCCACAATATTATTTAAACCATTATGTATTGTCCTTGATCATATTTTGAAAATGTATTACATATATATTGTGGTGAGAAATAAATCCTTATCTTATCTTATCTTATCTTATCATTGTTTTTATTGTAATTATGTCAATTTGTTGTTGTTGCAAAATAAAAACTTTTTTTAAATTATTTGGTATCACTTGCTTAAAAAACGGTGAACGAAAACTTCGTGAGTTTATTATTAGTCCAGATATATATATTTTTCCGGATAAAACAGTTTCTAAATCTTAATCATCTGTAAATCGATACTAGGGGATCACTTAAGACTTGAGAGAATTTTATACTGATTTTGGCCTATATAAAACCGAGCAAACCTCTGTAACTGTAACAACTAACAAATTAACAATCATTCCACTGGGTTCGACTGTTCATTACAGCTTTTGTTTGGCAGGTTTCCAATTGAACTTTAACTGCCTCACATTCGTGCTTCGTCGTTAATTCCACACGTGTTCCAGGTTACTTAGGTAACTTTTTAATAGATGACTTTTCATTTGACTGTTCTATTACAGATTTCCTAGCTTTTATTTTATCGAATGTTTAATATCTTTGCATACTAGCAATTCTCAAATGTACGTCCGATGCAGAGGGGGTTAGACTTCTACTGACTAAAACCACCCCGTGTTCCTTCCGTTCGCACACTTGCACCAGGGGCTACGGGGGCGCTTAAGTACTCTTCCCACTGGTGCCCGCCTGTGCGGGCTCCGTCTGGTCAAGCGGGGGGAGTAAGGTGCTTGACTCCCCCCGCGATGTCTAAGAGGGGCGCGCGTGGATCATTTCGCGCCACCACCTCGGGTTTTATAAGAAAGGGGGCGACGGATATCTCGGAGTCCGCCGTCCCTGTACCCATTCAGGGATTCGGAAAAGGGCATTATCTGCCCTCTGCCGACTCCCGGTGCGCCTGCTGAGGGCCGGGAGACCACTCGAAATCTCCCTCTCCCTTTCCGCTGCCTTCTTCTATGACATGACATTTTCGCAGAAGGAGATCACCGCGTCCCACGACGTTGCGCCGCCGACCATACATCGAATCATAGCCGGCAGCGACAGGTTGCTTCCCACTTCCGAAACGAGGGCACGGCGCGGTTCTCCCCAAGCTGCACACTCTGCAAGGGTATGCCACGCTATGTTCTTCCGAATAGTGACCCCGTTACCACCTTCAATTAATCCGTCAACTCAGTCAATAGCAGTCGACTGCTGGACATAGGCCTTTCCCAAGCTGAGCCACAACACTCTATCCTCCGTCTTCCGCATCCAGTCTGTCCCAGCCACCTTTTTAAACCGACTTAAAAAAAGGAGGAGGTTTCTCAATTCGACTGTTTTTTAAAAAATGTTTGTTAGCGGATAACTTTGTCGTTTATGAACCGATTTTGATGATTTTTTTTTTGTTGGAAAGAAGATATCTCAAGAGTGGTACCATGATAAGGAAACCCGGATCTGATGATGGAATCCATGAGGAATAGAGGAAATTCCTCAAATATTATAGGCATTTATATAGCGATTTTGTATTTTCATCAACAACTCATCAAGCATTTGCATTCAGAAAGTATCATTTGATGAAGTGAAACTGATGAAGAAGACCACAAATGGCCACCGGAACTCCTCAGTGATAAGTATTTCACGGGTGGCGATAAGATATCTCGATTAAGACAGTTAAGCGACTATGAATCAAAATAAATAAATCTGATGAAAATGGTACCATCGAACTGATCTGAAGATGAAGTCGGAAAGTATGCACCGGAATCCATAGTAAAACAATATATCCTAGCCGTGTTTGGGCTTATTGGAATTGTCATGATATGCACTCAGGCTATAAATGGTTATTAACCGATTATTATTAACTTTGCTTGGGTAGTTTTTTTGAGTTAGCTTCGATAATACGTATTTAATCCACTTCGTATATCTTGTGTCACTGTTGTTTGTGCGGTGTAGTAAGTAGTGGTAATTGATTTTTTGTGGGGTAGGTACCATAACTAAAAAGTGAAATAAAAAACTTCACACATCTAGCTGGGGAGCGTCCCACACTACGCTGCCGATACGCGGTCTCCACTCCAGGACTCGTCTGCTCCACTGGCCATCTGTCTTTCTTCCATTAATATTTTAGTAGAACATTATACGGATTCAAGAAGTTCTGTGATTCATTTTCACATAAGAAAAAGAATAAGATGACTTATGATCACTCATTAGATCTCGACACAAGCTAGCTTTCATCCAACTTTCGTGGGCTTCTGGAGTATTCAGCACAATATGCTGCATGCCACCGTAGATAATATAATAAAGCGCAGATGTGTTTTACGAGCATAGTGGTAGTAAAGTTCCACTACCGTCGGACAGTGGCTGCGACAAGCACTTGTGTGCAGACAAAATATTTGCATAAAAGACTATGGAAGCGGTTTATTAGCAGTGATAATTTACAAGTAGAGGCTACGGTCTTGGGAGGTGCCTGGAAATGGTAGTCAGATTTTTAGAGGTTTTAGCTAAGAACCGTGCGTGAGGATGCATTAATAGCTTCACCGCGGGGCTATCATTAAATGTACACATGTCCAGTGCTGTACTGGCCAGTTAGCCCGAACACCACCTTGCTAACTGGCTATTATTTTGATAACAGGATAAGCTATTATTTTATAGTATCTACCTATGTGCTGATATCATCATCTTCATCATCATTTCAGCCGAAAGACGACCACTGCTGGACATAGGCCTTCCCCAAGCACAACCACTTCGAGCGGTTCTGTGCTTCCCACATCCAGCGGATTCCTGCGGCCTTTACAAGATCATCGGTCCACCTTGTAGGAGGCCTTCCTTGTGCTGATATAATATTTATTTATTTATTTTCACTTCAAGACACAAATATTTGTGTAGTCCTGGTTTTCATATCACTAGAGCTAGACCTCTCAATGGGGACTATCATGCTTGAATTCGCTGCTAGAGGCAAGTAAGTGTAGAGTGAGGTCTCTCTAGAAAGGTCAAATGTGAACTAAACGTTTGCTCGATTTTTTATCGCGAATTTTTACTAACTATTCATAATTGTAAAGATTGTGGGCATTCCTGATTAATCGAATTTGGTAGCACTTGGAAGAAGAATATTATTTGTCTACTTCATGCTTGTCAAATTAAGGAACATTATAATGTAAATATTAATTTGATGTTTTCAAATGTAATAAAATAAACATTATAAGAAGTAATGGGTACTTAAACATATCCAAAACATATCAAATAAAAGTCTTGACAGGACCTTACTCACCAGTGGCGCCAACTTGTGAGCACAAAAACGATAGCCGCCAGACAAAAATTAGATAAGTACGTTATAGTTATGTACGGAACACTTTATGAATAGGTACTTTATGTTCCTTCTGTACCCAAAGACCGTGACGATACGGATTGTTGGCCGTTCCGTCAGCACGTTCAGTTTCGCATTCTAACTCGCCCTTGGTTCGCGCGCTCGCAATGCTGAATGCTCTACTGACATCGAACCAGGGGCCTAAAGTCTACTAATTTACAAACGTTGCAATGGTCTCGCGATTGTGAGTATTTGACAGTGTTTGTATGGCAAATCTGTCAAAAACTCACAATGAAGAGACCATTGCAACTTTTGTACATTAGTAGACTTGGCCCCCTGGAGTGTGATTTGTTTGCCGCGAGATGGATGGACGTATGTCGAGCATGTTTGAGATTCTGTGAGATGATGGATGAAAGATGAGTTTTTATTTTTTGTGCCATTGTTATTTGCTTGTTGGTTAGTCATTTTTGTGTATCTTTCTTATTGTTATTCCTTCCTTATTGTAAATGTGTCTGTTTTTATGTAAATTTAACTGTGCAATAACTTGGACTTGAGTCTGAAATGTTGTACATGTTTTTACCAAATAAATAAATAAATCATCATCATCATCATTGTCCTGCCCTTGTCCCATGTTACTTGGGGTAGGTACAACACGTTTTCTCTTTCATTATAGTTATGGCATAATTATGAGAGAAGAAAAGAAGTTATATATTTATTTATTTATTTAAACTTCTCACACACAATAAGGTACAAAGGCGGACTTAATGCCATAGGCATTCTCTACCAGTCAACCAAGGGTAGTGAAGAGATAAGATGGCAGGTAATCTATTTAAGAGGAGATAATAATAATAATAAAAATATTAAAAAGATAACAAATAAAATAGATACACAAGACATAAATATGTTATAAACTTATAATAGACATACATATAAATTACTATAATATATAAATACCTACCTATTATATATATATACATATATCAAAATTCAAGGAGAAGAGATGATTGAGATGACTTTACACTATTTGTTGTGAAAATAACCGACCGACATACCGACTGGTGGCCGACTGGTGAAGTTATGTGCCTTGTAAAAGGAGATGCTAACTTCCAACAGCGTACTGCTATAGACTGATGATGATGAACAGTTACATAAACGAAGTGTGCTAATGAAGGCGACGATAACCGACTTTTAATGAATTTATTCTGAAGATCACGTCTAAACGAGTAGTGTTAATGATTTAGAAAAAAATATATGTTAAATTACAGCATTTTCTTAATAACTTAATATATGAATAATTTAGATTATGTTTATATTACATAGTGAAATTAATTTGTAAAGTTATGTCTAACGCGGATAAAAAACTGAGATCGCTCAAAATCTATCGAGCGTATTTTTCTGAAACCTTCACTATTTTAAAGATTTAATTGTGGATTTTTTATTACACGTGTTTTATTAAAATACCTTTTGTTTTATGTATAATAAATTAATAATGCGTCTTATATGGGACGGCGCTCCTGGATGATCGAGTCCTATTACTGGCTGGATGTACGACGCGTTGCGTGAGCTCAGTAGGTGCAAAACACGCATGCTAACCACTCAAGCTCACTTGCATATATCTGCGTCTTAAGAATTATTTTAAGCATTTAATGAGGCAGCGTTTTGCTTGTATTAGAACTAAAGCCAATGCCCGACGGTTAAACTGTTAACCCTTATAATCAAAGATCGTTATATAACAATATTGTGATAATAAACTAGTAAATGTTCGGTAGTTACTTAGTTTATACGATCATCAATTTTAATTGGAATAACTATAACTTACAGGTTACGTTCTGCGGATGTACATACCAATATCATATCTAATTAGGTACCATTCCTAATTCGATAGTCGCTACAGCCTATCAAATTAGCTATAGTACTTAATTGGCTATATTAGTGACTACATAGAAGATCGTTATATAACAATATTGTGATAATAAACTAGTAAATGTTCGGTAGTTACTTAGTTTATACGATCATCAATTTTAATTGGAATAACTATAACTTACAGGTTACGTTCTGCGGATGTACATACCAATATCATATCTAATTAGGTACCATTCCTAATTCGATAGTCGCTACAGCCTATCAAATTAGCTATAGTACTTAATTGGCTATATTAGTGACTACATAGAAGATCGTTATATAACAATATTGTGATAATAAACTAGTAAATGTTCGGTAGTTACTTAGTTTATACGATCATCAATTTTAATTGGAATAACTATAACTTACAGGTTACGTTCTGCGGATGTACATACCAATATCATATCTAATTAGGTACCATTCCTAATTCGATAGTCGCTACAGCCTATCAAATTAGCTATAGTACTTAATTGGCTATATTAGTGACTACATAGAATGCAATTAAGTCATTTAGGTAGAATGGAATATTAATCGCAGGATAAATTGTAACTGAAGGAACACGGGTGGGTTTTAGTCAGTAAGGCCCAGACTCCACCAAAGCGGAGACGAGAAGAGAGGAGAGGAGATGTGTTTTACACAACCAATAGAATTTTGTTATTCACACAGCTTCAGTGAATACCACTGAGCGGAGATGTATCATATTTGTATGGCGCGATCGAAGCGGAGATGTTAGTTGTGCCTCGCCTAGATTGAGCTGGGCAGCGGTACAAAGGGGAGATGTGAGCTGTGCCTTGTTAGCTGGCGACTGCGCGCAGCGGAGACGAGAAGAGATGTGAGCGGAGTGTAGACAGCGGCGGTCAGATCGCGCTAAACTGTGCGTTCATCTGAATATCCAACGCTCGCCGCACGCAGTTCAGTTCTGCTCTAACCAGCACACATCTCCGCTCCAGTCTAGCCAGTACGCATCTCCGCACAGCTTTGGTGGATACACCCTTGCTGAAAAACATCTCTTCTCGTCTCCGCTTCGGACATCTCCGCTTTGGTGGAGTCCGGGTCTCAGTCTGTGTGTCCCACACTGCCCAGAGCGGGATAAATTATTTGATAATTTCCCACCCAAAAAAGGATAAATTGTATGTATAACATAAGTCTCGGCCAAGGATCTCAGCCTTTCATATCCTATCCGCAACAGCTGCATTCAAAGTCATCGATCTCTTTTGTTGAGTCTTACCTACCGTCGAAAACTTTTAACGTCTCAAGAGCGGCAAAAAGTTTAACGACCTCACAATAGCCGGTCATGTGTGTCCTTCAATGATGTATCTACAGCTTATCTACCCTTATATTAAAGTTCAGGCGATCTCCCCGATGAAGTTGAATGTCAATGCAAACTTACTTTAAACGCTTGTCGAAATTTCCGGGACATTAAACTGTAGAGTATCGGGTTGGCAGCAGTAGACAGATATCCATTATAGCAGAGATAGTTCACGATTTTCCAGACCTGAAAAAATATATATTAAAAAAAGATATATTTTAGATATGAAAAGAGTTTTTAACACCCAATTTGGGCTTAAAAAGTTTCTGTGTATGTCTTTTCCACATAAAATTTACATTTTTATTGCATGCCGTTGAAGTGAAACGAGATTGAGCATACAATGCTAATATATTTTTATTGATGATTTGAGTCCCAAGGGATTATACAAGTTGGAATGTTTTAACCTCACCTGGAGGGAAAGTACTCTAAATACTGGAGATATCAAATTTTACTTTAAAGGAAAAATTCTTTTATTTTTAAAAGGAAACAAATCTGCATTCAAATATTTTCGAAAATTCGCTTGCCACACTCAGGAATCGAACCGACTAAAATCCTAAAAAAATATGTCGTTAAATTTCTTCTAAAAACACTTCTCGATATCTCTGTTTGTTGATGCTTTTTGCCAAATGAAAGAATACTACTACTTTATACTTACGTTATAATAATCCTCGTAATCAAATTTTGGTAATACCATCATTATTCGGAAAACACAATATGGTGTCCACGAGAGAAAGAAAGACGCAGCAACGGCCGCTGAAAAAAAAAAAAACCTAAATTACAGTTTCAATAGCTTACCTACTTTAAATGATATTTAAATTCCTTTCTTGTGAACATTTTTTTGTTCGAATAAAGTGGAATTTCATTAGATGGTGTATCTGATACTGTAAAAGCCCGTATATTAGTAAATCTTAGGTTTTACTAGTAGATCTTAGGATTTACCAACATGAGTTGTCTAAGTCAAAAGTCAAAGAAAATCTTTTATTTCAAATAAGCATATAAAAAGACTTTGAACATAAAAATTCATTAAACAATTTTTATTCTAGTTGCCCTTTCCAAAAGATAGTTACGTATGGAGAAGAATGGGCAAGAAACTCCATACATACTCACAAATTACAATAATACTGATGACTTGCGAGCGCATTTCTTTGTCAAGCTTTTTTTTTTGAGGCATTAAAATTTTTGAATCCTTGATCAAAAACGTCTATTTTCCAACATTTACTGTGTCTCTAAGGTAAAACCTAAGATTTACCGAGTGAATGGTGGTACTCGTAACAGCACCCTATTTGTATGCATTCAAAATTGTACACTATTAATCACAATCTAATTGATTTTCACTCCATTTCCTCCCGTGGGTGTCGTAAAAGACAACTAAGGGACATACTAGAGAATGGGCAGCAGCATTCTCTATGCACTTTTAACACCATACTGCGATCGCCAACCCGCTTTCCAAGCGTGGCGATTATGGCAACCCCCCTCCCCCAGTTGGGGGAGGCTTATGTCCAGCAGTGGACGTCTTTCGGCTGAAATGAAGAGTGATGAGGAATTGATTTTGAAGGATATTGCTAATCCATTGCTTCTTATATAGGAAAAAATTGTCTGCTCAACAACATAAATAACGCAATGAATGTTGTTGAACTGTCAAAATAAAACACATTTCTACTGTAATGTGTTATGCAATTACCCCGCTGTTTGGACTTTTACCATTAAGAGTTGGTAAATCTTAGGTTTTATTGTAAAATCTTAGTATTTACCTAAGTTCGGGCTTTTACAGTAACATTTTTACCTACAGTTTTTTTTCTTTTCATTAATTAATTTATACTGATACTAACTTTTGCCCGCGGCCCCGCCCGCGTGGATGTCGGTTATCGCGTAAAAAAGTAGCCTATGTCCTTCTCCACACCCCAGGCTATATCTCTACCAAATTTCATGACGATCGGTTTAGCGGTTTAGGCGTGAAAACGTAACATACATAACAGAAGAGTTACTTTCACACTTATAATATTAGTATGGATTATAAAGAGGTAAAGGTATGTAGGGGTAATCTCTGAAACTACTAAACTGATTCTGAAAATTATTTTTGTATTTGATAGCCCAATTCCTGGGAAAGGTTATAGGCTATTGACATCACGCTGCAACCTTAAGGAGTTGGGTAAAAAGAAAGGAAAAAGTCAGAAAGATCGCTATGTGAAAACGAAGTAATAGCGCGGGTAGGCAACGGGATGTGACGCGGAGGGTCGGGGGCCGAAATTTCACGCAGACGAAGTCGCGGGACAGAAGCTATAATTTATATGTTTGCTATGCGTACACAGCTGGGAACCTACACACTTGGGAGTAATTTTTTTCCAATGTATTTAGATACGTTTAGCTACATTGTATTGTGAAAAACATTTTTCTTTAATTTTCATGTTGTATTTTACCCCCGATCTAATTTTTTTTATTTTTATAAATGGCATCTCAGAGTTTAACCACGAGGGGTTGCTACTCTTTAACCGGGCTATCCTGTGGTGCCTTAAGCTCCTAATAGAAATTTTAGGCCTCCAGCCAGTGCATACTTATAAGCTATCCGACTGCGCGCTAAGGGCTCCCCCTGTGGAGTACGAACCTCGGCTTAGGGCAGAGTTGGGGGGAGGATGGCAAGGGACCGTCTGTGGTTGGATAAAATCAGGGTTTTGATTATTATCATGGGAAATTAAAGCTGATGTTAAAATCCTATTGTTAACACATTTCTACTTATTTCATGGTCGCACTTATTTAGTACATCGTGTAGTTTTTTTGCACGGAAATAAACTCGCTTACTGAGAGTCCAACTTTAAGTACACAAGATACATTGCACCCTTGCACGGACTGTTTAGCAAAGTCATTAACACCTCTTGCACAAAACTTTTTTAATAAAATCAAAGCAAACAGCGTTCCATAAGCTCAAAGAAGACTTAATCTTAATCTTATTGCTCTTCAAAAGAAAAAGGTTCTTGATTAAAATGCAATGAATAACTTCAAAGAGCTGGCTGGGAACTTGAGGAGATATCATTAGGTAAAATAATTTATTTTTATTAGTAGGTACTAGCTTCTGTCCGTGACTTCGTTCGCGTGAAGTTTCTTGTTTTAATCCATACTAATATTATAAATGTGAAAGTAACTCTGTCTGTCTGTATGTTACGTTTTCACGCCTAAACCGCTGAACCGATCGTCATGAAATTTGGCAGAGATATAGCCTGGTATATGGAGAAGGACATAGGCTACTTTTTTAAGCGATAACCAACATCCACGCGGGCGGAGCCGCGGGCAAAAGCTAGTATTACATATAGTCTTGTGGAGCACAAAGTAACATGCTTATTTCAGAGGTTGTCTTTAAAATATCGCTTTTAGCGATAAGACCGCCCATTGTGTCACCCCTTGTCAAATTTTCTACATAAAAATCTGTAATTTTTATAGTGTGCAATAAAGAGTATTCTATCTGTCTATCTTTCCATTCTCTAGTAAGTCCCTTAGTCGCCTTTTACGACACCCACGGGAGGCAATGGGGTGGTGCTATTCTTTACGTTCGGCACCACACGGCACTAGGCAAAGTCCTTACTAGCAAAATATAGAAATACTTAATTCTGAAATAAATTAACAACTTTAATCGTCCTCTACTGGTCACATGTTGCCACGTTTAAATCGTTAAATAAAATATGAGTAGTTACTAACCAATCATTTTCACTGCCTTGTCTCTGTTCTGTTTTCCAACAACTGGACTGCTACGCAATTTTTTCTGCGCTGACTTCAACTTTATCGTAATTTTGATATATAGCACCAATATCGTTGTCATCGGTATTACGAAGAAAACGAATATCTCGACGGCGACCACAGTACTCGCAGCTTTCGTCAACGTGTAGTAACAATACACGTACTCCTTTCTTTCCAGCAAATCTATGTAGAACACGTCGGGGATACAAAAACCAAGTGAGATTACCCATATAACTCCTACGATTTTGAAGACGCGAGAATTCAACGTCAGCTTTTGCCGAAAAAAGGGTTTCGTCACTATGATGTACCGTTCAATCGTAAATGCAGTGATGATGAGTAGGCTGCAGTTACTGAATACGTCCCAGAGGATGTAATGTATTCGACATCCGACTTCTCCTAGAGGATAGAAATCTGGTACGAATATGATGTATATTTCGAGCGGGATGAAGAGGGCTGTGAGTAGGTCAGTGATGGCGAGGTTCGCGAGGTAGCAGTTAGTGGGCGTGCGCATAGTGTGGTCCCTAGCTATCACCGCCAGCGTGCACACATTGCCGATCACGCTCACCGCCATTAAGATCCCCAGGATGATGCTCACGACTATTTTGACTGTGTATGTATCTTCTAGTTCGTCGTAGAACGCCATCTCAACTGGCCCGAAGAAAGAAAAGGAATTGTTCTCGTATTCGCTGTCGTTTATGAACGACATTTACGTTTCGTTTGTCTAAAATATCTTAAAACTGATTAAAAGTTATTATATAATGTTTTTAGAATTAACGACCCTCACTGTTTTAATATAATGGTTGTTCGATATATCTATTGACTATCTGTGCACAGTGTCGCTCTGGCTAACGATAGGGAAGTACTAATAGAAAATAAACTTCGTCAGGCCTTGACGCACCCCTATACAGTATGATGTTAGGGGATGATATTTTGTTTGTATCTTTTTGATAAGGTTTAATAATCTGATTGAACAAATTGAAATATAACAATACTGTGCTTTGTTATACTGGCAACAATTAAATGCAGCTCATTATGGAAGGCAATTTATATCCCACAAACGTTTATTTCTTCTTTCTGGTACAAATTAATCCCGCTTGCAGAGATGAATAAGCCGAGCTCATTTATTACTCGACTGACCGACCGTTTTGCCGACCTGGGAATCCAACCCAGTACCTCGTTAGTGGCTTTAACAGAATACACGAGCGATTTATCTTGTACAACTATATAAATCGAAACTAACGACCAAAGAGTAGGTACAAAATAACTTTTTCATTCCTCTTGCTCAAAAAGACCGTCATTGTGGCGTGACAGAGCGAAGAAAAAATTGCATTTCTTCCTCTAGGGGCAAAAGTTTTTTTTTTTGGCTTTCAAATGACAGTGAGCCTACAAAAACGAAAAAGTCTTAAGTAGAATAATCATGAATAAAGACTCGACTTATTACTGTTTTATAAAAAAAGAACAACATTTTATTTTTGAAAATGGAACTAAAATCGGCGATCTCTTTGGTAGAATGCATGCAATGCGTTGCGGCTGCAGAAGAAATAAAAAAAAGACATGGCGCAAAGTCTTTAGAATTTTCCTCTAATTTGCTAATTGAATTAGAGACCGTAATTTATTTTTAATATTGTATTGGATAATTTTATTTTCTCGTAATCATAGTGAAAAGTAGAGTGTAACACACGGCGCTAAAAACCCATTATAAATCGGTTTCTATTTACTCCCTCGCTAAAGCTCGGGAGTAAAATTACCTTTTATAAATGGGTCATTTTTGCCCCTTGTGTAACAATCTACTATTAAAACCGTACAAAAAAAAATGCTGTTTAAAGAAATTTGTACTAAAAGACGCAAGGACAACATGCCCCTAGGTTTATTCGTATCATAAAAACGCCACATTTTATACGTTTACGTCTTGTAGTCAAGACTTAACGTTGTCACTAGTATGACGGTTAACGCAGCCAACTTTGCTCGTGGCAATTAAGTCGAAGCCTCTCTTTAGTGTTTGCTCGTTAGCCGTTATAAGGCCCTACGAAATAGACAAAGTATCAGATACGGACGGGATAAGTTTCTTCAACGGCACTGTAATCTAAATTGTGTGGTATTTTTGCGATAGGTTATGTACGTAGGTTCTATATGGGCCCCGCGCCTTTATATTACTGGATCGAAAAGTAAAAGGCTTATTTAGTCATCATATCATAACAGCCGAAAGACGTCTACTGCTGGACGTAGGCCTCCCCCACTTGGGGGGGTTTGCCATAATCGCCACGCTTGGCAGGCAGGTTGGCGATCGCAGTATGGTGTTAAAAATGCATAGAGAACGCTGCTGCCCATTCGCTAGTAAGTCCCTTAGTGGTCTTTTACGACACCCACGGGAGGAAATGGAGTGGTGCTATTCTTTACGTCCGGCGCCACACGGAACAATTATTATTTACTAGTATGTATGTATATATATAAATCTCGTTATTTTGACTAAAAACGCTGCTACTCACAATATATCACTATCTGCTGCCCGCAGCTTCGCCTGCGTAGTTTTTTCTAAAATAAAAGTAGCTTTAGTTACTTCTTATAACATCAGCTATGTGCCAGTGTAAGTCCTGTCAAAATCGGTCCAGCCATTTCGGAGATTAGCCGGACAAATAGACCAGACATTTTTTTTTTGTTGTAAGTACCTACCGTATACATAACTTTATAATTATGCATTTAGGAAAAAGCTGTTATTTTGACATGCAGGATAAAATCAGGAATAAAATTATCCGAAAGAGGACCCGAGTTACCGACATAGCTTGCAGAGTAAGCAAGCTGAAGTGGCAGTGGGCTGGCCATATTTGTCGAAGGACCGATGGCCGGTGGAGCAGACGAGTACTGGAGTGGAGACCGCGTATCGGCAAGCGTAGTGTGGGACGCCCCCCAGCTAGATGGACCGACGACCTCAAAAAGGTGGCTGGGATAGACTGGATGCGGAAGGCGGAGGACAGGGTGTTGTGGCGCGGCATGGGAGAGGCCTATGTTCAGCAGTGGACTGCGATAGGCTGAGTTGATAGATTTCAGTCTAGAATAATCTTACAAAAACTTTAAGCTATGAGTAAAAAAAATATTTTATTTTTTGTGCTAGATTGGTTAGTAAACATAAAAATATTTACTAGCCAATTTACTTATAAGGTTTCTACGTAAAATTAAGTTGTTTCATAGCAGCATGTTTGTCTTTACAAAAAAATATATATTTTGATAGGTATTTAGGTTCCCACATGAAAGTAGATGATTATTATATAGGTATTCGGTTTATTACTTTCTAAGTACATTCAGGATAATTAATTGTTAAACATATTGAAACCCAACGTCAATTAACCGCGAAACAGATAATTCAAACAACAATCACAGAATGACAGTTTTAATTTGAATAAAGGACAACGGGCTGCGGACAATTTAAGTTGGTTCTCAATTTTCTTAACAATTAATTCCTTGACTTAACATTATTTTCAGGGATAGTGAAATTAAAAAAGTTGGTCCGAATTTCTTTCGTTTCCTGACTCAGCGTTACTGAAATTTTCTACCCCAAATTGTCTCCTTCAGTATTACGTGGCGCGTTTACAGCGATGCAGAGAAGTGATAAAAGAAATATATCGGTGCTCTGAAACATTTCTTTATTGTTATTACGTTCTTCGATTACGTTGAATCGATTTTGATCTTTAGCGCCGCAGTGCAAAAGACTGGGGAAGTGAATTAGATTTCACTTTTTCACGAGAAGCGGATATTTATTTTTGGAAAGTTAGGACGGCACCACAGAGAAGAAGGTCGAATTTTCAAGTACGAAACGTTACCCATTTCACAATGTTCCCTTTTACAATGTCTTTGACGTAGGATGGATTTTCTCGTCGAAACACCAGAGACAGTAATTCCACAAGGGAATTAAGAGAGCGTAAACACTTGGGAAGCGGATTTGGAAGCGATACAATGGGAGAGTAATTTATGAATCCTGTTCTGTGATATTTCAAGGAAGGCAAGTTTGCCTGATGCATTATGTATACACATTGCATTATTATTCGACCGTCTGACTGACTGACTGTATTACACTTTTAAACAGGCAAAAAATATTTGGGTTCATTTCTCTGACCAATTTAATTATTTCGTGAAATCGAATTATGAATCGGCAGCTGGCGCGGTTTAACGAGTGACAGGATTTGACTTCGCTTACCAGCCGATGTACTATAGAGAGTCAAATTAAATAAGTTCAATAATAACAATTTTTTTAATCTGATATTTCTAGGAACTGCACTAAAAACCTACGTAGATCCCAAAAAAATATATCATCAATCAATTTGTTTTGTTTTATCATGTTCAATTACGCATCACGATGCCCATTACATCTGCGGTGTTTCCCTAGCTAATTTAATTCGATCCTGTATTAAAGGGAAACCACTTCTAGCAGAAGCATATTGAGCTAATTTTATGACTAGTCCATGACTTCGTCTGCGAAAAACTTCTTGATTTAACATAAAATATATCCACGTCGGTGTGGTGCCGGACGTAAGAATAGCACCACCCTATTTCGTCCCGTGGGTGTCGTAAAAGGCGACTAAGGGACTTACTAGAGAATGGGCAGCAGCGTTCTCTATGCATTTTTAACACCATACTGCGATCGCCAACCCGCCTGCCAAGCGTGGCGATTATGGCAAACCCCCCCAATTGGGGGAGGCCTATGTCCAGCAGTGGACGTCTTTCGGCTGAAATGATGAATGATGATGATATCCTTTAGCTTCCCGGTACCCGCTACCCGGTACTTCGTTTCCGCTTAGCCTGCTTTCTGCGCGGCTCCTTAAGGTCAGAGCGTATTAAATAGCCTATTACCTGAAGAGTTGGGCTATCCAATACAAATATTTTTTTCATATCCGACTGGTAGTTCCTGAGATTAGAGCGTTTAGATTTTTCGCGTTTTTATTTAACACAAAAAAAAAACAAAAACAAACAATCATCAGCTTTCTTATATTAGTATATAGATTTAACAGGGAACCTACCAATGAGGCGCATATGGGTACTTATGTTTCTCTTATAAAAAAAAAGAAAAGTATCCCTTTAATAATACATTAAAAAGCTACACCCTGGTTATAAAAGTAATTGCGTTGATCTAAACAAGCGGTCAAATTGCGGCAACCATATAGTGCAGACGCACGGTCACCCCTAATTGAAATTACAGCCTGTTGAAGAAAATAGCGCCATAATACAGAAGGCGGGGAAGGGAAGAATCTGATTCTTTCGTTTATTTGTCTAGTTTATGTCTGACGAAATGAAGATTCTGAAATGAAATTCGTTTCGTCTTGTTTACGATTTACTAAGTCAAACCTGCATGCTTTTAACTTGGATATAGTTTGTCTTCTGTCTAAAAACAGCAATGTTTTTGTTAGAAAAAGCCAGCAAAGAGATTTCTGACGTTTTGAATCGAAGATTTTATAGATAGAGAGGTATACCTACTACGTCACGTCGCGGGTCTAATATGGTAAATAGGCCTTATTGTGTCGAATGTCATAATCCTAATGCATGTCATCAAACTGCCTCGCCCACACTTACATAATTAATCTCAAATGACAGGAGAACCTACCTATGTAAGTACCTGCCTGTATTTGTATCTATTAACAGTAGATAAGACGTGCGTAGGAAGGTTCGATGACTTTGGCGAAAGGATCATTTACCATAAACAAGTGGGCACTGTACCGACTTTTGTCTAAAAAGAGATAATAGTCTGGCATTCTACTAAAACGTGGGGATATTTAAATCATACTTTAGCCGACCTACTGACTGTTGAAAGATTAAAAAATTAGTTGTCCGTGGAATGAGGGAAAATTGTCAATAATTAGTTAATTGATCTCATTCATTGTAACCAAAATTAGGTCAATTACTATCTATGTTCACATTTCTTCTTTATAGGAAAGGTTTTTATTTGAGTGCAATCTACCTTTAATACAATTCGTGACACGTAAAAAGCAAACTGGCCAACCGTAAAACCATACGTTGCATTAGTTCGCGTCACGTAAAAATAGTATGGTATGGTTGTGCGGTTGGCCAACGCTCTTATTACGTGACGTCATGATGTATACAACGCTGCAGTTCTTCACAGGCCCGCGGTCTTTTTATGTGACACGATCTATACAATACTACAGTTGTTCGCTGGCCAGCGGTCTTTTTATGTGACGCAATCCAAGCATTTTTGCATGCCAAATAGGCGTAATGACCAAAAAATTGTGTTCTAAAGGATAAACCTTAAAATCAAGCATCCAATATTAACTGAAATGTAAATATATGGCCACATGCAAAAACACAAAAAGCTGGCTCAATCAAGGAGAGACAAAAAAATTATTAAGTTTTTTCTCTCCTGAAAAGTAACGGTTTTGTGGATACGCCCCTATGGTTTGAGACTCGCGATATACTTGCTTAATTGTAATCTAAATAGAAGAAGTCACTGGCTCCTGAAATACTGGTACTCTTACCTAGCTCTGGAGCCAGGGTCTCAGATTTTTCTATAACCTTGGCCTCAAGTCTGCTATTACAATAGTGTCAGAATGGTCTATCATTGATTTCATAATTGTTGATTTTGACAAGTTTGGTAATCTACTAATATAATGGCGTCATTATGACTTTCCAATGGTCAGCTACTGACACTCCATTGAAAGAAGTGGTAGTCTCGTACATAATGACAAATTACTCAACTTCCTACTACTTCAGATAGCTTATAACACTAATAAATAATATGTAAAATTATATATAAATGAAATCTGGCATGAATAAATGTTCAAATTTAGTAATAGTTTTTCAAAAATCATTTCTACTTACGGGTTTTATAATAATGGCAATACGACAATGCCATTGTATGACAATTCTATTACGAGACCATTGACCGACCAATGATCGACCATTATCAATTTAGCAGATTACGAACTTTTAGCAAAATGACAATGGGATCGTGTTGGAGTGACGAATTTATAAAAATAGCAGACTTGAGACCCTGTTTGCCTGTTATCTGTGTGTAAAGAAATATTGACAAAATGTTAAGAAATAAAAATGTGTTGTAAGAAATAGGTTAATAAGAGTAACTAGTTGTTTTTTGCCGTAGAGCAGGTGATTCTATCCCAAGTAGAAAATTCCAAGACAATAAATTATAAATAAAGACGATTGTAGTTATGCAAAACTCGGACTTATTTTAATAACATTGCATGATTCACAAGCGTGATAACGTAATAAAACTTTATATGACTAAATGTTTTCAAGGCCGAGAATTGAAATAAAACAAAGAGATAAGTAAAGTGTTGTGTGATTTTGTATGTAGTGTATCTAATCTTATTACAGGCGGGGGAAGTTAATGGTGAACATAAGGTACCTGCAATCACTTCGATGTTTCTGAACCAAGTTACTATGGAAAACGTAAAACTTGAAGAAAATTGCTAAATTGTAGGTAACGCAAAGTTATACTACTCATTCATGGACAGGTGTATAAGAAACAATATATTATTATGGTATTATTTATTATATTCTGTCTACAGGAAACAGATGGGCATCATTTGTTAAAAATCTAAGAATTAATTCTAAAAGTCTTGATAACCATAATTATCACTGCGATTTATAAATAAAATAAATAATATTACTGGTATCACATTTCCCTCACATTTAGTATAATACACGCCCTTCGATCTAAAAACTAATGGAATTGGATCAAACGGGGTCGGTTTGATTATTCAGTCTTCTCTGGGTTAATAATAGCTGCTAGTTTCTTGTCCTCCTGGTGCACTTCATGGTCATCCCAGCCCCACACGGAGTGGCTACCGTCGCCGGTTCTCTTCACGCGTTTCTGGATGACGTCAGTGGACACCGTTTTGAGGTCATATGCCCATCCGATAGCGGCCATGGTGTCAATGAAAAGTTTTGTGATGTTGAGGGAATAGTCCCCGAGTTCAGCGGTCTTGTAGTCCCAGGGGAAAGTGTGATGGTAGTTGTGGAATCCTTCGCCGAGCACCACGAGGGAGACGGGTTTGGTTTCCACCGGGTTGATGTTCTTGTCGTACGGCTTGGAGCCCCACAGGTGGGCAGCGGAGTTCACCAGCCAGGTCACGTTCAGGACGTACACGTAGCGGAAGATCGAGCACACGAAGTACGCGTTCCACAGAGACTCACCCCACAGTGTGGGGACGTACATCGGCATCGCGAAGCAGACCAGGGGCATGAGGATCAGGTAGAAACTGCAAAGATATAATCATGTTAGTATAAGATAAGGATAATTTTTTTTAAACGGAAAGTACCTATTTGACAAATATATGCCAAAACACATAGACATATTTTTAGACAAGCTCCAGATTATATGTAATGCACGTAAAAATGAAAATCAATTTGGGAGCAATATGTTTCGAATATCCGTCATCGTATTTCGTAGCGTGAATACAAATCAAATCTATACAGCGTGTTACGGAAAGGGTATATCCATACAAACGGGGTGAAGAGTGTATCTAGTTCAGAATCTCTGTACAAAATTTCAGCTCAAAAGCACTAACTAGAAAATGCTTAATATTTTTTTTTTTCGATAGTTTATTAAATTTAAATCATAACAAACGTGTTACCGCCATTTCTTTGTGTGTAGTTTATTGACACCGATCAGCTGACTTGGTCTAGTGATGTGTAGAATTCAATTGGAAACATTTGATTTTTAGTTAAATGTTTCTTAACTTTTTATTTATGTAGGTATAGGTATTAAAAAATATTGCCCTGTAGTTTGTTATCACCAAAAGAATCCGTGCCTTTGATATGTATATACCCTTTCCGTAACACGCTGTATACTAATGTGGATAAATCGACAACTGACACAGTAACATAAATATCCTTTAATCACACTTACTTCTTCTGGAAGCGCAGAATGGGGTCACTCTTGAGGTCATTAAGGTCAATGGTGTGTCCCTTAGCCTTGATCTGCGGGTGTTTCCTGACCAGCAGCCAGCCCACGTGGGCGAAGAAGAAGCCTCGTGTCGCATTGTGGGGATCAGCATCAGTTTCCGAGTACTTGTGATGCATCCGATGATCACGTGCCCAATCGATTACGGCATCCTGGAAGGAGAACAAGAAGTTGAGAGGAGATCCGGCACGATTTGTAAGTACTGAAATAGGGACGTTGACAATCTTTTTTTGTCCGTCATGTAGATTATAAAAAATATATTGGACACGTATTTTTGCTATTTTTACGTAGTCAATAAATTAAGGCGATACAATGAATTTAAGTGTGGCATGACGTCACTCTGTGCTAGATTTTACGTAGATAAGTAGTTTGTTAGAATTGTGACGTAACGAGCCCCCCACTCCCCAGCTTTAAAGTGTTTTATCTAAGTCATTTTCTACTAATGTTATAAAGCAAAAAATACGTGTCCAATATTTTTTTATTATTTGACTGACGGACTAAACAATTTTTTTTTGTTACCGTGGAATTATCCCTATTATACGTAGTCGGTTCAGTTCAAAATTAAAATGAAGGTATGGAAACTGAAGCTAAACTGGGAAAGCATCGTATTTCTTGCCTTAGTGAAAATTCCTAAGCAAACTCTGTCAACGTCTTCTGGGGTAAATGTGATGGAAGATTTGGTAAAGTCCATTGATAAGCCTAAGCATTTTATCAACAACACAAGCAATAGGCTCGACCAATATGTTTGTGGCAAAGAATTGTCAACCTATCTCTGTATACTGCAATACTTATGTCCGTTATCGGTCGATACGAAGCGAATTATGTGTTATTGTATTACATTTATGCACCTGTTTATTTCATAATTGACTAATCATTGTTTGTCAACTTTGACGCACTTCAATAAACGATAATAATCAATAATCTGTATTAATCTGTATTGCTACTAGATTTTTATGACAAGTAAAACAACAACTGGGTTTTATCAAGTATTTTTACGATAAATACATTATCTAACACACGTACAGGATTAGATATCAATCAACAGCTCATCGCAGTCCACAGCTGAACTCAGATTAGATATTTTTGTTTTCGATTTAATTGTCTGCTTCTGTTTTGACTTGGCATTTTTTAAGCCAAATATAAAAGCATTCATACAATCCTTTTTTTTACTTGATTAAGTTAACTCTCACTCAGGTTAAGTCTCATTCTCACTCTTAATTAAAGTTAACTCTCTCTAATTTTACCATTCTATCATTTTAAAATAGAGTTAACTTAATCAAGTTAAAATATTTCATAACTGAAATAAGATTTACCTTTCAAGCGTCAATTTCTACATAATTGATTCACTAGCTCAATTAGTTTCCTTCACGTTATTATCATGCATGTTTTATGTGTTTATATTTAAGAATTATATTCCATGACTATTATGTACGGCAAATGACTACAGATAAACATTGTTTATTATAGAAAGTATCGATCAATCACGCAGATCATTACCTACCGCTGATAACTTAATAACAGTCAGAGGGTAATCGCCGATACTGGTGTTAAAAGGTGATGCTGATAACGCTAGTTTCTCACGCGTGACAAGCACATGCATGCTTTTGATAATAGCTTTTTGTTCACGTGGGGAAGGTATGTACTCGTCTTTATTTTTTGTTCAAAATATCCCAAAGTTTACTATCCCACTGTTGTACCTACCTTAATTTACTATTTATTCCTTGAACAGAAGATATTTTCTATTCACAACGATACTTTCATCAGACAAGACTACGACATAAATAAAAGTATCTGCAAGGTACTAATCGTTTTAGGCGTAAGTCCCCTAGTAGCATTTTCCGTTGGCATTTAGTTGGGCCAACTTCAGAGGTATGTGGCCCAACCAAACGCCAACAAAAATGCTACTAGGGTCAATTAAAATCAAAATATTGTATTTAAAAATAAACCTACATGGGCACTTATGAACATCAATTAAAAAAAATAGAAAAAATTGGTATGGAAGGAAGGTAGAGGCCTTGCAACAATTACCAGGTACTTAACAAAATAGAAAATAGACAACAAATCTACAGTCTACTAGGCTTTCAACGTTCTCACATTCACAAAAAAGGATATAATCTATAATATAAAGATTTAAAAAAAACCAAATGATAGGGTTGCCATAACTACAGTTACAAATCTGATATAAATATCATGTCCATAAAAGCAACTAATAAAGAGTTGCAATTAGATTTGTTGGTATATAAAGTCAAATAATGAGATGATTATTTGATTATGTCAAGGAAGAATGTAAAAGATAAAAATAAAAAATCATTATTTGGGAGTAGTTAATAGGCACTTACATAATTATGCTGTTAATGAGTTACCAGGGAAGCCACTAAGCTATAGATTCTGGTTACAGGATCGTGAAAGATGGGGTTTGAAAATCTAAAACCAATATTAGCCGGGCATTTTATGTCATTCTATCTTTAGACCTCAAACGTCATTGCCCAAGGTGACTTTTAATGTCATTCGAGTAATTTCCCCTACTTTCCTAGGAAATATAATAATAATATGACGTCAGAATTACGTAGGGCGTTATCTTTCACGCACACATTTTCTATGCGTTTTAACCTTTTATGAACTTTGTGTTTGGTGCACGTGCTTCAATAGATAGTCGGGTTATTCCAAGGCACATGTCTTTTCACGAGACCTGTGTCCTTTCTGTGCCACTCTACCTCTTACCAAAGATCTTGAATAATGCCCTTTTTAGGGTTCCGTACCCAAAGGGTAAAACGGGACCCTATTACTAAGACTCCTCTGTCCGTCTGTCTGTCTGTCCGTCTGTCACCAGGCTGTATCTCATGAACCGTGATAGTTAGACAGTTGAAATTTTCACAGATAATGTCATTTTGTTGCCGCTATAACAACAAATACTAAAAAAATAAAATAAAATAAATATTTAAGGGGGCTCCCATACATCAAACATGATTTTTTTTTTGCCGTTTTTTAGCTACCTAGCTTTTGCCCTCGGCTCCGCCCGCGTGGATGTCGGTTATCGCGTAAAAAAGTAGCTTATGTCCTTCTCCATATCCCAGGCTATATCTCTGCCAAATTATATAATGATCGGTTCAGCGGTTTAGGCGTGAAAACGTAACATACAGACAGACAGACAGAGTTATTTTACATTTATAATATTAGTATGGATGGTACGGAACCCTCCGTGCGCGAGCCCAACTCGCACTTGGCCGGTTTTTAAATTTCAGTTATGGAAATTATTGATTCGGTAAACATTGTTTACACAAATTCTTTCGTTTCTGTTAATCTTTGATCTTTCATAATTAAGTGGAATTTTATCTTTCTAATTGGATTTGACTTCCTCCCTTCTGTTGTTTTACTTATTAATCTAAATAAATTGATAACTAATTGGAATATTGTGTCATTGTAGTCGTAACCTACCTAACTTTATTACCTTTATTTAATTAGGTACTCGTACCATTCATGACAAAAGGAACAATACGATTAATATGATTTTGGATGCCTTCATGAGTTAGCTGTTAAGTATTTTGTTTAGATAAACTTACTTGGAAAGCCAAGGTGTTGAAGAGAGTGAGCAGAATTCTAAGTGGCAGACGCGCTTTGTATGACTTGTGAGCCCATAGCCTGTGCGCACCGGCGGTGATGCCCAGGCCTGAGCATATGTACAAGAACACAGCTGGAAACAAACAAACATCATTCATTATTAACGAGCTACAAAACAGAGTTCCCCTTGAAGAAAGAGAACAGCAAGAACAGGCATAATGCCTTTCTTTCCGTGGGTATCAAAGATAACGACTAGGGTGTCAAGAGAATGAGAAACGGCCCTCTTATAGGAAAATTTCCAAGGGAATTCAGCAATATTATAATTTAAAATACCTTATAGAAAAGCGTATTTTAGCAATATTCTCTTCTTTGTAAATATATTTTCTTATTTAAAATGAAAATTGTGCCGGTATGTAGATAGTCATAAGGCTCCAACAACAAACGGGCGCGACCCGCAACACGACACCGTGTGTTGCGCGAAGAGCGGTGTTTTTTTTTACGCGCGCGATTCGCTTTGCGAGTCTCGCCTGTTTGTAGAAGCATTTAATAGGTCCTTATTTATTTTCACGTCTCATATAATTTAAACGGAATTTATTAGATTACCTACCCACAATAGTATAAATAGAACAATATAATGAATTCCCTGAGACTGTAATATTTGTTCGAGTAGATATATTGTTAATTCGCTACTTCTATAGAATTCGGCAAGTGTTCAGGAATATAATTTCGACAAGTGTTTACACGGCGAATCCATTTGAACGAATACTAGTTAATATTTAATATTATAAAGTTTCAAAAGTATGCCTAAATTCCAAGTATGGCACTTAAAAAATGTTTCAGCTATTTCTTAATAGTGAAAAGTAATTACTTCTAATATAGAGTTGTTTAAGTACAGTCAAAATAAACTATTTAAAATTCTAAGATAATCAAAATAAAGTAGCAAGATCTATGGTATTTCACAAAGGTGAATGGATTTAAAAAAATTACAGTACTTAGCCCAGGTCCGCGCGGCTCGGACATAAAAATATCGCAAATGTAAATTAATATAATTACAGATTAGTCTGTATTAGCTCGATGATCGATTTGAAAAAAGAACAGGCCAACATAAACAAATAAAAGTCGTAGGTACCTACAAAACAAAATCAAGCAAAAAAAAAAAATCAAAAACAAAAGAAAAACTTACCAAATATACACGTCAGCCACATCGCTTTTGTAAGGAATAGGTAGGCACCATATACTCCTCCTATATGGAGCAATCCCATGAGGATGACGTTTCTCCATACTATCTTCCACACCCTTTTCTCGGCCGAAGGTGGTACGATGACTGGTGCGGCATCTGTGTCCTCATTTACAGCATCTGTTTCGTAGAGGACCCAGGAGCCACCAGTTTGCCCTTGAGGAGGCATTTTATCTGCGGAAAAAAAGAAATATTTGTAAAAGCTGTAAAAAATGTAAACCTATTTTAATATATTATATTTTCTTTTATATATATATATTTACTTTTGTTTTCAATGACACCGTAATTTAATGGAGATCAATAATACATTGTGATACAAGGGTGGAAAGTAAATTATTGCAAACGAGCTGTCATTAACAAGCCCGAGCCGTAGACGAGGGTTTTTTATTGGCACGAGTTTGCAATAACCTACACACCCGTGTATCACACGACGTTTTTCAATACAGTTGTGAGAAATTCTAAAAAACAAATCAAAGATTAAAATAAAATTATCGTAAGTCGCCATATATCTTTGTCGAGATTTTGGGGGCAAAATTTCATCTTGCGCAGTTTTCGCCTCAGATAAAATATCGGGTGGAGGTAATTCCATTTCATCGTTTGTAAATAAATTGATTATTTCATAAAAAATAAAAATTTCAGAAAATGGCGCGTTTTTGCAACTGGACATATTTTTTTTACTACGAAAACTATTCGATTATTGACAAATGTTAATGTGAAAATAATTAAATTAAAACTGGTAATTAAATATATTAAACAACCATTTAAAAGACTTTTGAGAATTCAATGCTAAGACGTACGGACTCATTCATATTTCCTCGTATAAAATCTATCCCATTTTATTCTATGTATGAAAACTCCTTGCTACTAAACTTTTTAAATTGACTTATAAATTTAAAACTGAACTGCAAAACAAAATGATCGAGCTCGTAAACAAAAGTCACGACCGCGTAAACAAAAGAAGCCTATGCAAAATATTTAATTTTCGAATCATAATTATAGCCTCTGAAAGTAAGTAAGTATTTATCAACTGCATTAAAAATATATATTATGTCCATTGCTCTCACCTTTCATTTTAACAAATTAATAACCAATCGATAACACTAATTAACTGCTAACTAGACCGCAGACCACAAAATTTCACAACATCACATAATACACAACAAAATAAATGCTAATCGGCATTTCCACAGCACATTCCAATTTAATAATGAAAGTGCGCCATATTTATGCTCAAATTCTGTTTCGTTATCTTTTAATAGGTGTAGGTAATCTTTATCTTAGATAAGATTTAGATACTTTAATTTCAGACTATCACAATATTTTAAATAGTGAAGTAAAGTTGAAAATTTACAGAACCGAAAGTTCGGAAGTTACAGCCAAGATTCGATACTGGGATTCATGAGATTCGTGCACGATAAAAGTGTGCCAAATCCAGCCAGTCAAGTTGGTAAAATAATGCGGGCTACACAAGTTTTAGCTTTTGTTCTTTGGTTAACTTACGTAGTTTATGTGGATTAGGTATAATATAGTATTAGCAGCAGTTTAGACGTCTGGGGTGGATGGGTGGACTTTATCAAGTGCACTGTGGTGCATAGCGTCTGATGTATTTATTGATCTCGTGACAAGTTGCGTTACTTGTCTATCACGTTTCAAAATATTGTAACTTTCCATAATATTTGACCCCTGCAACAGCATTAAAATGTTGTGGCTATGACGGGGTTAGGAACAAACTGCCCTCGAGTGTCTGAATTTACCATTTACTGTAAAGAATGAAGGTCTAGAAATGAATTAAATGACACATAGCTTTATTGATGCAAAGACCACACCGTCTCCAATATAGACCCAACACAACCTTTTAATTCAATGCTCGGGGTGGATCAAATGAGTCACTCGATGTGTCTTGCATATGGTGAAAGATTAAAGTAATTATGATGGATAATTATATAAAAGTATTAAGAATGATTGAATCGAAAACTACGTGACTGATACACAGAGACTGCGTTTCAATTATTCCTTCGCGTTTACAGTATCAAGCGGTTCCTGCAACTTTTGTGTCAAGCAAGTGTAAAAAGTGGAAAAATAATATGGAAATAATTATTTTGAATACTCGCTTTTGCCTGCGATTTTGCCCGCGTGGAGGTCGGAAATTATCCCACGGGAACGTACTACCCGGACAAAAAGTATCCTAAGTGTTAATTCAGGTTATAACAAACATCAGAAACATTTACAGCACTACACCGTACGGATACACACTATAAATATTAATTAAATGTCACTCTCTGTATTTCTTACTTTTCTGTGTACTTCGTAATTGGCGTAATATTTAGAATAATAATTATGTTATACATACTGTCAGCTGTGAAGCTACCTTGTATAAAATAAGTAAATAACCTATCTGTGTGCCAAATTTCATCCAAATCCATTCAACCGTTTTTGCATGATTGAATAGGTAACAAACATCCAAACATCTAAATTGGATATTATCCAATAATAATAATAATAATATATAGTAGGATATATGTATATATAGATATATAGTAGGATTCTAAACGAAAACCCTATTTTACCAACTGCAATCACATGCTAAAGCGTTACTTGCAGGTTTTCTCAGAGTAAATCCTTATTTAAGGTGCCCATGCGAAGTAAGTAGCTATTATCCAGCCTTATTACCTTATCTAGATATACTTAGTTAGATTCAAGCATTGTCAACAAACTTTTGGGACAAAACGAGAAAGCTTTACCTTAGTGATTTCAAAAAAAATACCTAGTTACAGAATTTTTGGAAGATCGCAAGTAAAGTTTCTTACCTACTGTAACTAACCACCCTGGTAAAATTGCTAGAATAATGTAGGTATAATTAATTTAATTAAACTAAATAAAATAGACACAATAAACAATGAACACTAATCCTCCTGCGATAACAATATATTATACTTAAAAATTATGATTTTCATTTATCTACGAAAATGAAAATCATAATTCTTCAAATAAAATAATAAAAGACGTGTTATGAAGTCATATTAATTGCATTTTTACACGTTCAGTTTCCTAACACGTTTATGAAGCAGTGGAGTTTGGATTGCAAAACCAAAACCAAGACAAATAAAAGAGTTTGATAAAAGAAAATTAAATATTAAGTTAAATAAACTTCGCTTTTTGGTCGCGGGCACAGCTATACTCCATTTGAAATAAGATTAGACATATAAATAATCCTTTTACAGTCCGTTCAACCGATTTTGACTTCTATTGCGTTGGCGGCTTGACAAATGGCAGCTATAGTAAACAGTTGGTATTGTAACCACTTTTTAGGGCTCCGTACCTCAAAAAGAAAAAACGGAACCCTTATAGGATCACTCGTGTGTCTGTCTGTCTGTCTGTCTGTGTGTCTGTCCGTCTGTCACAGTCAATTTGCTCCGAATGTAATGGACCAATTAAGTTGAAATTCGGTATACATATCAATTTGAGTGACCCAAACACGGACGTGAACTGTAAATAAATGAATTTAGAATATTGGGGTCAGTCTTGGGGGGCAAATAAGAAAATATAACAAAAACATATCAAACGAAAGGGCTTACTGTGAGGGTGTCAATATAATTTTTTTTATAATTTTAAAATAATATGTTTTAAAGTTCTAAGTGAAAATAGACGAAAATTGAGAATTCCCCCCCCCCCCCTTATCTCCGAAACTACCGAGTCTACAATTTTGAAAATAATACAGTAAATTGTTCTATACTTATAGATTACAGGAAAATATATAAGAAGTCTATGGTCTTAAAATAACATGGTAAATCTCACGATATTGTGCGTACAAACTTACATTTGCAGTTGGAATGTATCGGAGACCATGTTTACCAACTACAATGTTAAGTTTGTTCTTAGGATAAATTATTCCCAAGTACGGAACCCTTCATTGTGCGTGGTCCGACACGCACTTGGCCGGTTTTTTCTTTAAATGCAATGCTTATACCTACGGAATAGAAGTCAAAATTGGTTGCACAGACTGTAAAAAACTTTTTTTAACGGTCTAATCTTATTCCAAATGGAGTATACTCTATACAAATTAAAATGACATGCTGTGCGTTGGTAAGCGCATCACTCGATTTAAAATGTTCCGCATTAGGTTTTTATGGAAAGAAAATTGGAAAAGTAGAATTCGGGAAAAACTGAACATCCTTTTTCTAAGGGATTTGATATGAACCATTAAAAAAAGGTAAAAAATAAAATGTCTATTCTTATTCCAAATGGAGATACAAATTAAAATATCATGCTGTGCGTTGGTAAGCGCATCACTCGATTTAAAATGTTCCGAATTAGGTTTTTATGGAAAGAAAATTGGAAAAGTCGAATTCGGGAAAAACTGAACATCCTTTTTCTAAAGGGTTTGATATGAACTATTAAAATTTGGACAACGTCTATCGGGTCGGCTATAAAATTGATTGCATAGTCGCGTCCATATTTTTATTGTAAAAATTCCGAAGAATGTTAAAAGCGCTGAAAATGGCTCCGGTGCCGTCAGATGCGTTTTATTTTAACACGTCATCCTACTGAACGTTTTAACGTTCGTTTTGAAATGTTGTAGCAAATTCAGCATCGATTTTTCTTGGTAAAGGTAATCTGGGGATTATGACGAAAATGTCAAGTGAACAGTTCTCTTTGAACGAACACGTCTTATACTAAACTTCAAGTATCTAATCCATTCTTAATCGAGCTCCAAGACTTAAACTTAAAAACTTAAGACGTTATTTAATAATATTGTAAAGCCAATTATTTTTAAAAGAGTAACCGTGGAGTTTCTTGCCGGCTCTTCTCCATAGGAAACGACTAATTGGAACCGTGCACCTAGCTTCTGACGTTTCATAAGTGCCCATGTAGGTTTATGTGAAATAAAATATTTTGATTTTGATTAAACAAACGCTGGAATTAGCCATACACGAGATCTTACAAAATTTTATGACCAGTGAGAACTGAAAAAAATTTACGACACTTTTTGACACAAATGTATTTTTTTTTAAACAAGGGAAATAATTCGGATAATACACGATAAGTATTTAACCAGCACGCAATTTTTTTTTGGTGGTTCAGTATCTGTAAGAGAACACATTTCAATTATTTGTTCAATACTCTCTTTTTGGTCCTATTTGATATCACCAAAATATGGACACAATCCATTCGTAATAATATCAATGGGCGAGCGCACAACTGATAGGTACCTACTACTGTGTTCCCCTTCACAGACTGCGCCGCCCCCGCGGCGCCCGCCGGCGCGTTGCGCGACGAGTATCCATTATACCAGTTTCAAAATAAACATCTTTCTTTAACGATAACTTGTGTACAAAAACGGACATAGGGTACCTTTCATCCCAAAAAAAAGTACTGGTCCCGAGGAAAACAACAATAACGTTCTTATGATAATAGATGGCGCCACGTGTCTTTCGAATCATGATTGAGTTATATTAGAAGGACATAGGCTACATTTCGTCTTGGATCGAAGACGAAGTTGCGGAAAAATATTAAGTTTTGCATTGACCTCTTAGGTATTCGTTTTTTCTGTGGGAACAACAAAAACAACACAATTGTTGCTAAAGTGGTTTTATATCACTAAGCGACGCGCGCTATACTTGTGGTTACCAATTATACAAACACGCTGTGAATGTGTGTGTACCCCGCAGAAGCTCTCGGTAGCGTCCAAGATAAGTGCGAAGTCGGACGTGTTTGTGTTATGCGCTGACGCTACTCATCTTTACGTACACATTCACAGCGTGACTGTACCTACACTTGGTGACCACAACTACAGCGCGTGTCGCTTCGTGAGATATACATACTATATTAGATGCTATTTCACGGATACATGATGATAATAGTTAATCATTTATATGAATAAAAATATATAATAAATAATAATTATATATATATATATATATATATATATATATTTATCTAATAGTTTTCTATCGCTGGTATGCCAATAATTTTATTCTTGATGTATTGAGATGCGCAATTTTATCAAGCTTTAGGTAGCTTTAGGTACGAATGTTACTAAAATATACAAAAAGTAATTCCTAAACTTCAAAACAAACCGAAATAAACTGCTGCATACATACTATATATTGTCTCCAATAGCCACTAAAATGGAATAAACAAAGAATAGTGCTGCATCTTCGAACTGTGGCTTTGATCTAACTTTACAGAGCCTCGGTATAGTCTCAGAGTTACAATTTAATGTTTCACTTAAAACTGTATCCAATTCATGAAGTTTAGTCTGGACTTACCTTTTAAAGTTTGAAATGCCAGAAATTGTAATATGAATACGTAGATGTATCCTGGATAAAATATTCATTTGGTAAAACAAAATTAGCGAATTGGTTTTGCAGAACAGTTTTAGGTAAAGGACACCTTTTGACATACATTATTACTGCTGATGTACGAATTTAAACCTTTGAAGCCATTTATATTTTACTTCAGTATTTTTTTTTTAAATTGTAAGTAATTAGGTTTGAAATCACGATCTAAAAAGCAAATTGCGGCACGTGTCACGTGACACGTTTGTGCCTCTCTCGGTAAGCCCAGTTAAGCCTTAAGCTCGACATCCAATCACACGTGAAGGCGCTTTTACAGTATACCACGGGAGCCCACGACAAAAACCATGTCGCATCGTTTTACGGCTAACAAGGTATAAACTCGTTAGTTTAGATGATTGTTTTCAAATATTTTGCGCGTTACTGTGACCTGAGCGCATTTTTATAATGTCAAAAAATTTAACCGACAGTTTCATAGCAACCTGATTTTTTTTTTTTAAATCTTTTGTATGGCTGCCGGAGCTACCAAAAAACTGTTTTCAGGTATTTTAAATGCCACCTATAATTCCAAAAACAGAAACAACGTTTCGGAGTCGCCCGGCAAATTCGCGGTGCTTTTTATGCTTCTATCCGTCACGACAACGATGATGAGTCCGACAATGATTAAAAACTATGAATTTTTTTCAATAAACTTTATTTTTTGAACGTACAATGTTCACTTGAAAACAAGATTTTCAGACGGTTTGAACTGGGTATTGCACGCTTGACAACGCAGAGCGTTTGTTTTAGGTAGTGCTTTACTCCCAACGCGTCAAGTTCAAGCAATTATTCTCTCGACTTTAATTGCTTCTATCATTATATTGCACTTTCAGGGTAATATATGTTCACGTATATCAAGAGGAACACTTTTTTTGTAATATTAGATACTCCTAAAAAACATAAATTTGACATAATATAAAGAAAATAATTTTAAAAAAATCCGTGGACGTCGGTTTGTCTGTAAGTATGAATCCATGTATGTGGTCACGATAACGCTCGAAAAACTTAACGTATCGAGTCCATTTTCTTTTTCATACGCTTCAGTATTCCCATAAATTGAGGTCTATTGAAAATCACAGTCTAATACAATGTAGTTTAATGATAACGACGACAAACAGGCGTGTGTGGTCGACTATGTAACTGACGAAACTATACTCACAATTTTTTTTTTTTTGTATTAAGCGAGCGTTATGAGGCATGCACTTTTAGATTTTACAAAAAAAAATGCCTCATTTTTTATTTTCTCAAATGGTCTTTTAGGTATCCTACAGGTGTGGAAAATTGTGTTTTTGGTTTCTAAAATCTATCGTTCAACTTCATTTTGAAAATCAGACAGATTCCAAACGCGCAGTAGTACCAAGATCTTGTTGTACAATTGTATTGTTCGCACAACCTAAGACTGGAACATTGGTATACAAAATAGATTTCTTTGGCATCTAGCTTATGCCTGCGGAATTGCTAAAATGAAACGGTCATACGAAGCCAGACTATCTTATTTTAAGAAGTGTTCATTGGACAAACGTCGAAGAATCACTGATTCCATTTTCCTATATAAAATACTCCAGTTTTTCCTACTTGGTTATTAATTTTATACTAAGCTTAGATTTAAGTAAAATATTATTTTAAAATTGTAACACTGTAAACAATTGTTGGTTGGCCTTTTAAGACATCAAAAAAGACAGTTCGGTATTTTTTTTTAAACATATTATTTGAAAATGCGGTCAGGACAAACGTGACGCGGAAATTTTCTGAAATTAGGATTCTGAATAATCAAATCTATCGATTTTATACGGTTTCGGTCGTAAAACGATGAGGCAAACATTTTGGTCATGGGCTCTCATACTATTTTTATGAGAGCCCATGACCAAAATGGTTTAGTACAGACGGAAGGGATTGAAAAGTCTTTACTAGTGAAAAAGTGTAGGTTACATGACATTGTTAGTTATTCATGCAGGTAACCCCAGGTGAAGGTGAAGGATACAACTGTATTCACACAATTGTCGATATGGTCGACAGTGGACATTTTACTCGTAGTCGATTTTAATACACATTTTGCGATATTGATTCTGGTACGAGGTAAGAGATTGCTTAGCGGAGCAATAGCTGACCGACCCGTCGATGTTTCGTTAGCACCCGACTTTGACTAGAACTGATGATCAATTCTACACCATTGACTAGGGTCGTGACATTAGACATCTACCTACCCGCACTGGGGCCACGTGGTGGATTACGGCCTTAGATTTGATCGGTCAGTTTATAAATTGACTGATCAAATCTGCAGTTGAATGCTACGGCACCTTAGGTGCCGTATAAGTGGTGGAGCCAAAGTGAAGGAGCCCACAGCAGCTCCCACAGATATAGATAGGCCTAGAAAACGCAAGTATCACGACTTGTATGAAAACCAAGCATGCCATTTTTTGACTACCTACTATGACGTCACAAGTACTATTTAGTGATGGGAAAGTTCGTATACTGTAAGAATACAATTTATTGAGTAATTGTGTACATTAAAGAATTATTAAGAATCGTTTAAATAGATTAAATAATCGATTTTGTGACAGAGTAACAAGACAGAGTAGTATAGTAACTTACGATTTTTGTACGTAACCTGGGCACGCGAAGTAGTTGTTCTTGCGTTATCTAGGTCTATCTATATCTGTGGCAGCCGTAGCAGCCGTATAGCTGTGACTCCGTCTGGTATAACACCACAATGTTGTTTACGAAAACACAAAAATTGCTAAGAACAAAATAATTTAAGACATAAGCAGCTTTAACTTTACACTTTCACAATCTCGACAGACAGGCGACCTTGTGGGAAAACTCGTAAATAAATATTTATGTATGATGAAATTAAAATAATAGATAATAATATTCGTTTATTGAGAACAAAAAACCAATACATTCAAAGACAACCAATGTTAAACGATGATAGCTACAATAACTGTAGCGCTGCTACCAATGCCCGACTCCTAGTGAGAGGGTTGTTCTAAGACTAATACATACCAAAGGTATTTTAACAAATATTTTAAGATAAGAAAATAATATCTATAATAATACATTTTGAGATAAATGCCGTGTGTGTGTTTTGAGTCAGAGAGGATGAGAGTGTGTGTTATGTATCGTGCGTGTGTTAGTGTTTCCACAAGATTTTACAACACATACTCGTAAATATTACTTTTGATGTATTTCTATCTATCATTCAAATTATTAGTGTCACTGACAAATTTAATGTTAGGTGCTCCTAGTTACCACCAAAATTTTTATTGCGATAAATAGATCTAATAATTCATTATTTAAAATTTCAATACATTAGTATTATAAATTTGAAATTTTAATATTAATTATAATATATGCAATAGCGTGTGTGTTAGTTTGCCTTTTACGCAACAAAGTTTTTGGAAAGAAATATATTTTACAAAGAGATATTTTATCGCCAAGACAGTGACATAATGCTACTTCAAACGCAGATATATGCCAGTGACCTTGAGTGGTTAGCTTGCGGGTTCTGTACTGAGCTCACGCAACGCGTCGTACGTCCAGCCAGTAACAGGACTCGCCCATTCAGCATCGCTGCCCCAAATTAGACATCTACCTACCCGCACTGGGGCCACGTGGTGGATTACGGCCTTAGATTTGATCGGTCAGTTTATAAATTGACTGATCAAATCTGCAGTTGAATGGTACGGCACCTTAGGTGCCGTATAAGTGGTGGAGCCAAAGTGAAGGAGCCCACAGCAGCTCCCACAGATATAGATAGGCCTAGAAAACGCAAGTATCACGACTTGTATGAAAACCAAGCATGCCATTTTTTGACTACCTACTATGACGTCACAAGTACTATTTAGTGATGGGAAAGTTCGTATACTGTAAGAATACAATTTATTGAGTAATTGTGTACATTAAAGAATTATTAAGAATCGTTTAAATAGATTAAATAATCGATTTTGTGACAGAGTAACAAGACAGAGTAGTATAGTAACTTACGATTTTTGTACGTAACCTGGGCACGCGAAGTAGTTGTTCTTGCGTTATCTAGGTCTATCTATATCTGTGGCAGCCGTAGCAGCCGTATAGCTGTGACTCCGTCTGGTATAACACCACAATGTTGTTTACGAAAACACAAAAATTGCTAAGAACAAAATAATTTAAGACATAAGCAGCTTTAACTTTACACTTTCACAATCTCGACAGACAGGCGACCTTGTGGGAAAACTCGTAAATAAATATTTATGTATGATGAAATTAAAATAATAGATAATAATATTCGTTTATTGAGAACAAAAAACCAATACATTCAAAGACAACCAATGTTAAACGATGATAGCTACAATAACTGTAGCGCTGCTACCAATGCCCGACTCCTAGTGAGAGGGTTGTTCTAAGACTAATACATACCAAAGGTATTTTAACAAATATTTTAAGATAAGAAAATAATATCTATAATAATACATTTTGAGATAAATGCCGTGTGTGTGTTTTGAGTCAGAGAGGATGAGAGTGTGTGTTATGTATCGTGCGTGTGTTAGTGTTTCCACAAGATTTTACAACACATACTCGTAAATATTACTTTTGATGTATTTCTATCTATCATTCAAATTATTAGTGTCACTGACAAATTTAATGTTAGGTGCTCCTAGTTACCACCAAAATTTTTATTGCGATAAATAGATCTAATAATTCATTATTTAAAATTTCAATACATTAGTATTATAAATTTGAAATTTTAATATTAATTATAATATATGCAATAGCGTGTGTGTTAGTTTGCCTTTTACGCAACAAAGTTTTTGGAAAGAAATATATTTTACAAAGAGATATTTTATCGCCAAGACAGTGACATAATGCTACTTCAAACGCAGATATATGCCAGTGACCTTGAGTGGTTAGCTTGCGGGTTCTGTACTGAGCTCACGCAACGCGTCGTACGTCCAGCCAGTAACAGGACTCGCCCATTCAGCATCGCTGCCCCAAATATGATATAATTTTTTTATAGATAAAACAAAAGGTATTTTAATAAAACACGTGACCAATAATTAAATTATCTTTAAAAAGGTGAAGGTTTCAGAAAAATACGCTTGCTAGATTCTGCGTGATTCTCAGTTTTTTATCCGCGTTAGACATAACTTTAGAAATTAATTTTACTATGTATTATAAACATATTCCAATATTAAGTTTTTAAGAAAATGCTCTTATTTAACGTAATTTTTTTCCAATTCATTAAAACTACTCGTATAGACGTGATCTTCAGTATAAAATCATTAAAACACGGTTATCGTCGCCTTAAATCATGGAAAATTACAGCTTCTATCAGCGGCTCTCCTACAGGAGAAACGTTGCCCCACACTAGGAATTTCTCCTATATTGTGGGTGCGTTTTACAAACATTTAAACTCACATACACAAACAGCCATTGTAACAATAATAAACATACCGAGTTTTAATGTAGAGTGCATGTGCATATTTTTGCGGGCTAGATTGACCTTTGTAGATGACCTTTTGAGGAGACATAACATCACACACACATCACACACCACATCTCTGACAATCTTTTGCATGATAAGTATTTGAAAGCAACACTTCATTTGAGTTTTTTGCGACGATATCTGATAATACGCACGCAATCAAAACATATTATGTATATACCTAATCTACATATATATTATTAAAAGTACGCACGCACACGCCACGCACAACGTTGTTTTTTTTAATATAAATAAATTATTACACTATTTTTGTTTTGATAGATTGCATCACTGCCAGTGCTCGCGGTTTAAAAATATTATTAAGCGTGGATAATATAACCTACAAGCAAATTTTTTTTCAAGCGTCGAAGGTCACCTAGTTTTTAATTGTAATCCAAAATATTACACTAATGTAGGTAGGTAATTCACTTGAGCTATGTAAATTACTATTGTATGAATAAAGCAATCTTCAAGCAAGGAACAAAAGATCATTAAATATTTTAATTTATTTTTTATAGAATAGAATAGATTTGATTTGCTTTAAAACATAGTACAATAAAGGTCTAATAATTGCTTATAGAATATTATGATCTAGGTACACGGTTCGCGATGGAATGCTATACAAAATATTCACAAATAGGTAGGTATGTACGTAATTGTTTATTTGTCCCTTAGGTAAATAAATAAATAATTCCCTTAGGTAATTGAATTACGCAAATTTGCAAATCAAAAACTAAATGAAATAAAAATGATGTGGCGATTTCCTTATATTGTGAGCTAAGAAGATCCAGACACATACATATCTCGAAAATAATAACAATCATTAGACAATCTAACATTAAAGTTAGATTAAAATTACTTGAATTTACACGTTTTTTGCTTTTTTTTTCGTATTTCCATACAATCAAAGTAACGTCAATGTTTAAAAAAAATAAATGAATCTGTCAGCACAATAGGATAAACGAAAATAATTCTGGTATGTTAATTTTGTACGTTGTTAGCTCCTTTTTTAGCAAGTTTTTAATGGTGATTGTCTAAGGTAATGGATTTTTTAATTATTTGTTATGAATCCTATTTACTTGAGTTGGTTACTACGTGGTTAACTACAGCAACTTGGGTCCTCCGCACTTTTTATTTGCTCGGAACTTCTTAATAAATCTCTGTCAGCTGATGAAGTTGCAAGTCATAGTTATACGTATTTTAATTTTAAGTTGACTTGCAACTTTTTGCACCAAAACAAGTGCGACGTCTTTTTTCTATAAAAAGAAAACAAATTAAAATGATAATCGACACTGTTATGTATTAATTTGTTATTATAAGTGACGGGTCGATTCAGTGAGACAATGATTTATTTGAAATTCATGAAATAGCGCTCAAGTGCTACAATTGGGACATAATAGATGGTTCATAAATGTTTAAACAATTTTTCACCCATATTGTAAATTCATGGCCAATGAACTTCTTTTCTGCTAAATGGAGATCATTTGGTAGAATTAATTTTGTCTAATATTTCTGATTCGAGGAATTGCCTAGCGCTATTGTGTGTAGGTTATTTGACCGCAGTGACGACTGCGCAGGAGTGGCGTGATCCGTCTGATGCGAGCACAATGGCGCCCAGATCGCGAGATAGAGCGCGCTTTGTGTGCTGGCAATGAAAGGTGACAGTTCGCGATCTCGCGTCGCGTCACAGATGAGTCCTTTATATTTAAGGACCTTTTATTATCAAGCGACATTTCCGAATCGACACTTTACACATTACTTTTAACCATGTCTATTAGTACCTAATTAGGCGGACAGAAAGTTGTTCGTAATTGAATCAGTATTAAGTGCCTACATGTTTCTCAAAAAAAAAAACCTTTAATAATAATTATTATTATAAAATATACCAACCAATAATAAGTATTTAAACGGGTAAAATACAAAAAAAAATCTTCTGCATTCGACAGGTTTTCTAGTGTTTTAAAATACATATTCAAGTTAATTTTTAATTCAGTACAACTTTTAAATCCGCGTCATGCTGTTAACCTTTCAATAGCAAAATCATTTAAATCATGCAAAGACATCAAATTATTCAAGAAACAACCCATGGGTTTTTTTTTTCTGGAAAAAAATATCTTGTTAATTAACAAGGCTGGGAAAAACATTAAAAATGTAGTTAGTGTTCTATATTTTATGTTGAAATAACATGTGAGTAGGCATATCGGAACAAAATATCAAGAACGTAAAGATACCAGAAGGTAGAAAAGTAATTCCTTAAAGGTTTAGAGGAGGATTGACACACGTGCGCGGTCTATGGAAATAAAATTTTCCGAATCATTTTTCTTCTTCCGAGTTCTTTCATTGAACTTTTCACGAAAAACTCGAAAAAAAAGTAGGTATTTACCTCATATTGTTAATGAGAAATCCTTGAATTAAAAGTAAGTCGGTAACTGAATCGTTTAACATTAATAATGTTACCCATTATTAGTTTCTGTGATTGGATTATGATCACACTAATTACTTGATGCTAAATTAGGCTTAGTGGTCAACGTCATAACGCATGTTACAGAATTAACTAACAACATAACTAACTCGGTTGAGGGCTACTGTACACTGTCATGGTACTATTGGGTAATTAATTTGAAATACCAGAAGCTTTTCGCTAATCACATAAAAACTGTTTTTTTTTATAACGAAAGTAGTATCAATATTCAAAGATTTATGATATTACTTTTTGTTACTTATAATGGGAATTTGGATCCCTAAAAAAGTCGGTCACGAATACGGCCAAGAAAACACACACATCGGGGTTGCTTTCTGGACCAGAATCGAGAAAGAGTTCTTGTCTTCTGTCAGTCGATCTTGTTTTAAAGGAAGTTACTTTAGGGTCAATTTTTAAAGAGATGATAATACCTACTTCATATTTTTATCTCATCAAATGATTTTGTCTACATTTTTCCCTATACTAATTTTCCGGAAGTAGGTAGGTACCTACACACCGATAGTATGCAAAATGATGATAACAACTTTTATAAAGCCACTTCAGTATACAGGTTCAGGTTCTAAAACTGAAACGTTTTTTAAAATGTAATTTTTCATTGACCTTACTTTTTGTACACTGTGGAAAATGACTTAAATTATACACCAAATGAAGAAAGAATATAAAAACATGTAGGTAAATGAACTGTTTTTACAGCTTGTTGTTTTGTCACTGGATTAATAACAATAAATTACTTGCAACCTTCAAAATAACTGACCGCTTAGTTACTAAAGAATTGTAATAAAATTACACAAACTTTTAATATGCACGTACATGGATATACTTAGGAACCGATGAAAATCGTTTCTCAAAATTAACCAGTTTTTATGAAATAATGCTGAAACAATAATTAATTGACTGGGAAATTCATATATTTTTTAAATCTTAGCTTGGGATTGTGAAGTATTTACTATTATTATAATAACGTATTAACAATTAAAAAATATACTGAACATAAAAAAAAAACACCATAAAATAAGATAAAAAGGTCACACAAAATAAAATTCGAAGGTTTTCCCACATAGACTTTGGTATTACTGTTTTCAAACATACATAAATTGTTTAAAAACCGATTGATAACTCTTTTAAGTTACTAAGAACAATTGAAATTTTAGAACAATTCTGATTATTAAACCATATTAACAAAAAAAAAAAAAGCTTACCTGTACTGTTTTTTAGAACGATGTAATAGCGGAACTAGCGAAAGAGGGTATCATCCACTCTATATCACGTCTAGTTGCAGCTCGTTAGATGTGATTGATGACAGACGCACCGCAGAAGACTGGCAGCTGAATTTCCTCGCGACCGATTATATACAAATGCGATTTCGCTATGATTCGTCGCGATCGCGGGTAGACCGGCGCGCGCGCACAGACGCTACGTCACCGCAAGGACTTAGGGGTCAAAATACACAATCCCGCGTGGTCCAATCAGCTGGTGGGGTAATGCACAGCCGTTTGTTTTGGTGACCCTTGGACCAAAGTCACACCATACGATATGAGTACCTCTGAAGTGGCAAAGTCCACCGTTATCACCACTACTAATCTAGGCTTATGAAACTTGTTATGAAGTGGTCATTGCAGTATTTTTTTATAGTTTGAAGAAACCCCGAAGAACCAAAGCTATCATCATAATTTCAGCCGAAAGACGTCCACTGCTGGATCCAAGCCTCCACCAAGCAGTTTTGGATAGGTAGGTACAATTCGCGTCACGTAAAAAGATGGTATAGTATGGTTTATGGCGGTTGGCCAGCGCTCTTATTACGGGATACGATCTATACAACGTTACAGTTTTGCGGTTGGCCAGCGTTCTTTTTACGAACTCATACATAATATGCATACTGGCAATAAATGTTATTAGACAGCCCGGTTGCCCAAATTCAAAACCTAGTATCAGGTGGTTAAAAAAAAAAACAGTTTTTGGCATTTTTCGACTTACTAGTTAGTATCAAAATGATGTGAACCTTAAAACACTCAGTTTCAAAAGCAACTTAAAAAAAAAAAATTGCCAGGCAATTTGGCATGATTACGAAAATTTCCTTGAAGTACAAATTCTAAACTTAGTATGTCAGAATACAAATTTAAAACCCTAGCAGCTCAAGCGACTTACTAAGTTATGAATTTGAAATACCAACTTGCTATGTTTTGAATTTGGCGTCGATTGTAAAGTCAATGTCGTTTCTCTCCATGATATAAAATAATAAAATGAGTCATATGCAATTTTATCTGTCCAGGCGTATAATAAAAATATAAAATAAATTATAATAAATAAAATAAATATAATAATAAATATTATTATTATATTTTTTTTATATACATATAAATTAAATTAAATAATTTGTTTTCAAATGACGATCCTCTCAGCACATTTTTGCTAAACCCAGTGGTTGAAGCTAAGTTCCGCAAAGGATCACGAAATCTGTTCTATAAAACAGATTTTGATGAGTCTTACAAATAACTGAACTTCTTGATGCAGAAATTTACTGTCCACACTATTCTCCCACTTTCAAATACTATACGAAGAAAGATGGTATTGTTTCAAAATTGGTCCCCCTAATGCCATTGAGCAGAAGGGAGTTTTGGCTGAATCTACCCACGAGTGATAACTCCACTGATTTGCAAATTGATGGTCAAATCGTACATACGTAATCGTACATAGTACGTGTATGGACAACGAGTAGTTCATCTATCTATACTAATATCTATATATTATATATACTAATATATAAAGCTGAAAAGTTTGTTTGTTTGTTTGTTTGAACGCGCTAATCTCAGGAACTACTGATTGGAATTGAAAAAATCTTTTTGCGTTCGATAGTCCATTTATTGAGCAATAATATAGGCTATATAACATCACGCTACACCCAAAAGGAGCGGAGCATAAATGAAAAATGTTGCAAGAACGGGAAAAAATATTCCTTTTTGAGAGCTTCCGTTGCGTGCGCTGCGTAAACGGTTTAGGTTGCGCAAAAATCATGTATGTTGGAATTGTTCCTCTTTAAATATTCAAAAAAAAAGTCCGCGACAGCATAAGTCTATCTTTTAAGATTGACTTACTATAACCTTTTTTATGGTAATCAAATTAGTTCGAAATTAATGCATTATTTGCGAAGGAGTTTTCATAAACATGGTATTGATCCTTATCCAAATAAATACGTTATTCATTACAAGTATTTAATTTTGAACAAAGTTGCCTTTACATCATTTAATTTCAATGAATATCTTAGGAGATATAACTGTTTTATAATAACTCCGTAGCAAAATAATGATCAACTCTGCGATGTAGTCTATTCTAAAGCTGAAGAGTTTGTATTTAGGGTTCCGTACCCAAAGGGTAAAATGGGACACTATTACTAAAACTCCGCTGTCCGTCTGTCTGTCTGTCTGTCTGTCTGTCTGTCTGTCTGTCTGTCTGTCTGTCCGTCTGTCCGTCTGTCACCAGGCTGTAATCTCATGAACCATGATAGTTAGACAGTTGAAATTTTCACAGATGATGTGTTTCTGTTGTCGCTATAACAAAAAATACTAAAAAACAGAAAAAAAAATTAAGGGGGGCTCCCATATAACGGACATGATTTTTTTGCTGTTTTTGCGAAAAAAAGTAAAAGCACGGGCAGGCAATGTGTTGCGACAGAGTGGGTCGTGGGAACAAGAAATTTAACGCGGACGAAGTCGCGGGCAGAAGCTAGTTATCAATAAGAATGATTTTAGCTGAAGTTTTTTTTTTTTAGTTTTGGTTTACTATTGTGAGTTTGAGTCATGTTTTGATTTAAGAGCCCTTTGATGTACGTTAATAAATATTTTTTATAAGTCAACAGGATTTTTAATCAAAATCTGCATTCATAGGTACTTTGGGATTGTTTTTATTTCACTCAGTAATAAACACTATGCATAATGAATTTGTTTAGTCTTTACTTTTACCATAGAAAATCAAACTGATAACCTAGTAAGCAGACTTACTAAGTTTTGATATTGTTTTTACAGTAATATTTGAGTAAATTCACAAATTAAAATAAATTATGAGCGATTCAAGTGTAACCATAAACTCCATAATGATAACGAGTATTACAAACTAATGTCAACAATATAGCACAACTTTTCGCCAAACATCCAAATCGCTATCTTTTCTAGTTTCGTCGGGCGAACGAATCAAAGTAGCAGACCCTTTTATTGGCTCTCCTGAACATTTTTGTTGGAACGAGTTAATATTTTTGATTTTAAGCAGCCGAGCCCAATCCTAAAACACAGTTGCGCTTGTTGTTGTCGCCTGTTTCTATTAAATATGTTTGCAACCTATTTAATAGAAACATCATAATACGTCGGTACGTAAGTATTTTGTAACTAAACCACTTTTATAACTTCATACTAAAACGCAAAGCATTTATTTCAATTAAACCATTTACAGGCACTTTTGAATTGTCAAAGAGACGGTCAGTTAGTCAGAATGTTGAAGCTAGTTGCCCATTCCAATACGTAGATCTCTATGGAGAAGAACGGACAAGAAACTCCAAGGACACTCTTTTAAATCAAGATATTACAAAATCTTGGGTACATCATTCTTATTGCTCCTTTATGTGAGTGTACATATGTATGTGTACATACCTATATACTTTCAAATGCATTTAGTAATAAGCTGTTATTGTGATGTATTTATTTGTATGTATAGATAGGTTCTGGCTACGAATAAAGTATCCCAATAAATAGATTGAATTAGTGTCAATCTACATAAGCATATTGTAATTTAATCAAGCACAACATCCATCCAAAGTGATGTGCCCATCCATCAGAGAAAATATTGTAAAAGCCAATTTTATTTATAAAAGAGTAGTGGAGTTTCTTGCCGGCTCTTCTCCATAGGAAACAACTAATTGGAACCGTGCACCTAGCTTCTGACGTTTTATAAGTGCCCTATATGGGCACTTATGAAACGCAGAAGCTATGATTATGCTATATAGGTTTATGTGAAATCAAATATCTTGATTTTGATCACTTTTCGACTATTCGGTAGACTTATATGAAATATCTAAGAGTCACCCAAAGGGCAATGGAGAGGGCTATGCTAGGAGTTTCCCTACGTGATCGAATCAGAAATGAAGAGATCCGCAGGAGAACCAAGGTAACCGACATAGCTCGAAGAATTGCCAAACTTATGTGGCAATGGGCAGGGCACATTGCGCGCAGAACAGATGGCCGTTGGGGCCAAAAGGTTCTGGAGTGGCGACCGCGTACCGGAAGACGTAGCGTTGGCAGGCCTCCCACAAGGTGGACCGATGACCTTACGAAAGCCGCAGGAATCCGCTGGATGCGGGAAGCACAGAACCGGTCGAGGTGGCGGTGCTTGGGGGAGGCCTATGTCCAGCAGTGGTCGTCTTTCGGCTGAAATGATGATGATGATGATGATATTATGTATAAAATAACATATTCCAAAGTTTTGTGTTTTCACTTCTGTCGGCGGTCCTTATGACTGCCAATTTTTTTAATAGATGGTGCTATTTGCCTAAAACCCGTTCGAGTCAGTGAAAATGTAAAATAAAGAAAATGTTATTTAGTACCTATTTGATTGAAGGGTTACTGGAAAATTTCTCCTAGACTAAATCCATGCTAATAGGCTTCGCGTCGATATCCCTGCAACCCTGTATATGTATAAGTATAGATAAAAACTAGCTAGGTACCGTACATTATAGATTAACAGTTAGCAATGCTGCTAGACATCACAGATAGGACTTGGACTAGGGCTAGTGGATATTTTAAGAGGACTTTGGTGGATGAGCCTTTTTCTATGGGGTTCTAAAACAACTCCATTCCAACCTACGTGTTTAGAGCATGTTCAGAGGTAGGATTACTACGTCGCAGATTATGCGGAAAACTTTCGTTTTGTGGCCTCAGTTATTCAAAAGAAGGTATATTTTAGTGCCATTCTGTCCACATGTATCAATTGCAAAATGAATGAAACTTACAAACCGATAAAGAAACAATCACTCGTAAACACCACGTATTAGAGAATGGGCAGCAGCGTTGTCTATGCATTTTTAACACCATACTGCGATCGCCAACCCGCCTGTCAAGCGTGGCGATTATGGCAAAACCCCCGTATGGCCGTTTGAGGGAGGCCTATGTCCAGCAGTGTACGTCTATCGGCTGAAATGATGATGAATGATAAAACACCACGCTAATTGAAACAAATTGGTGATGAGGTTCAGTCGATGTACCATATAGAACCAAAGAGGAAGCTGCAGATGCTTTCTCTTGTTATCACTACATATTATAAAACAAAGTCCTCCGCCGCGTCTGTCTGTCTGTTCGCGATAAACTCAAAAACTACTGCATCGATTCTCATACTGTTTTCACCAATGGATAGCTTGGTTCTTGAGGAAGGTTTTAGTATATAATTTGTTAAGTTTTTTTATGCATTTTTGTATGAATTAACGATATTTGTTGGAGGTGTCGGAAAAAAATAAGCCGTCTGGGAGCTTTCAACGAAAACGCTGTCTAAACCCTTTGAGATATAACAAAATAATGTATGGTGGAATTATGTATCTTATAAAGGTCTTCAAAAAAGTCCACGATGGCATATATCTATCTCTTAAAGATAACTTATTATATCCATTTTATTGTCTTTTTGTAGGTATTTGTTTGCCGAATTTTGCTCTTGGAAATACGATTACGATAACAATACGCTATAATATCAGTAGCTATTAGCCAAATTATGTTCGTAGATAAATAAGCTAGCTACTTATGTGTATTTCAAACAGTGTACAAGAATATTTAATATGTCGGAGAACGGTAGGTCTCTCTCGTTATCATCAGCCATATTTTAAACTACACTGTGGGCGTACTGTGGGTAGTGTTGGTTATTGCGCAATAGGAAAACCGAATTAAACTCAACAGCCATTTATTCAAGCTAAGCTGAGATTCCTTCAAAATTACAGAAGACAGCTCCCCCAAAACGCCCATCCCTTCACCACTTCCTAGTGCTTTAGCTGGGAAGAAGAAGTGGCAGAACAAACTCCCTAGCAGCACAGCTGTCTGTTTAGTTAGAAGAACTTGATTCTATACAGTAGTGGGTATGCAAAGTAATTAATGTAGGTATACGATATCACGACACAACTATACCGAACGCGCGACAGTTTCTAGACGTATTCACTGCTTGACCGCCACCGATGACCTTCACTTGTCGAATGTGCGGGGATCACTTGCCGCCGCTCGAGCGTTATTTGTAGTCTCTGTCATGCGCCGCTAAACAGCACAACCAAGACACTGAACTAGCAGCGACATCTATGAATTCCAACCAATACCAATTTAAACAATGCGCCGTCAAATATAAAAACATTACTAAACACGGCGGCCTTATGATCAAAATTTGTGCATTCCAAAACTTTCGTTACTTTTTCACTGACATATTTATCACTTTTCGTTAAAATAACACTCAATACGAAATCTACACTTATTTCTCAGTAATTCTGTGAAAGATTCTTCTAAGATTAAACCGTTTTTTTCATTGAATCCATTACTTTACTCTCGTATAACCTTGATGAATGTTTACATTAAGCACCGCGCCACACCGCCACACGACCACAGAGTACAGACGTATTTTGTTTTCTTTTTTTTTTCGTTCGTTTAGTGGTGTTCCCGCTAAAATGTCAACCGGTCAAGTATTAGTGGATTAATCGAATTCTACAGCCAGATCGTGTTGCAAGTACAAAATAAATGTCAAATATTTCGTCCAATTGCGAACGTGACCCTGAGAAAAGTTATGCACCAATGGTGTTCATTAAATATTTCTAGCGTTTTATCAGCACAAACGCACAAAGATTTCGTTTTGTTTTCACATTGTTGGTACTTACGTGAATTATTTTAAAATTATTATTTGTGTCGCACTTTTAGTTGAATTTAAGTGAAATTTCGTATTTTGATTATGTGTTTGTTATCTTTAGGTAAAGACTCATTCACGTTCAGAACATAAGTACTTTTATTATAATAAATCATTTGTTTCGGTTTCTATTCACATAGTGAATCACATTAAAATTAATATTAAGTTAGAATTTTGAGATATAGCCTGGGATATGGAGAAGGACATAGGGTACTTTTTTATGCGATAACCGACATCCACGCGGGCGAAGCCGCGGGCAAAAGCTAGTCATCCTATATAATTGCTCCTTGAATAGCTCCCGGAAAGGTTTAGGATCTAATTTTTCAAAGAAACTTTATCGATATATCCAAATATAATAGACTAGCAGCCCGTCCCGGCTTCGCACGGGGTAGACAATTATCATTTTAAGACTCATTTTTCTACACCTTCGGTTACATTGTTAAAATTTTACCAAGGATCCCTAATTTTTTTCAAAATGAAATGTAGCCTATGTCAAATTGGAAGAATGTAGCATTCTATTGGTGAAAGAATTTTTTAAATCGGCCCAGTACTTTTTGAGCCTATTCATTACAAACATACAAACATACAAAAATAGGTACAAATCTTTCCTCTTTATAATATTAGTGTAGAAAAAGAATGTTTTTTAGGATTCCATACATCAAAAGGGTAAAAATGGAACCCTTTTATAGGATCACTCGTATGTCTGCCTGTCCGTCTGTCGCAGCCCATCTGCTCCGAATCTACTGGGCTGATTTTGGTACACATATGAGTTTTCGTGACCTAAACACCTACCGTGTTTAAAATAAATGAATTTTGAATATCGGGATCACTTTTTGGGGGGTAAATTAGAAAAAAAAAGTATTGAAAACTGTACCGTGTAACATATCAAAAATGTAATTTGATACTGTAAGCATTTCAGTATTATTTTTTTATAATTTTAAAATACATTCTCTTAAAGTTATTTATATTCTCTCCCTTATCTTCAAAACTTGGTACTGAGGCTAAAATATTAAAAAACAATACAGAAAATAGTTAAACTAATTAACTATTTTCTAACTAGTTAACTATTTTCTGTATTAAATGGTAAATCTCCCAATATTGTGCGTACAAACTTTATTTTTTTATTAATAACATATTTATTTGGATAAGGATTAATATTATGTTGACAAAACTCCTTCGCAAATAATGCATTAATTTAGAAAAAAATGCAATTTTTATTCATTTAGTAGTTTACAAGTTTAACTTAAATACAACATAAAAACTAAAAATAAAATATTTATACTATATACCTACACGAAAAAAAAAAAGATAAAAAAGGGGGACTTGTACATAGGGTACCAAAAAATTCTTCCGCATCGCCGTCAGCGGGAAAAGTGCCCAAAAGGCTGGCAGCGTTGCCGCGTTGGATGGCAACGCTGATTCTTTGGCCAAAAAATAGGCCAGCCCTCTGGTCACGTGAAGAGTCGACCAACCGCTTGGCGATGTCCCGATATACACGATGAGCACTCGGACCCCCACGGACCTAATGTTTCAACTCCAAACGGCTCAAAAATATAACTCCCTATAAGGTAGTTATATTTGCGCCGTTTGAGGTTTTCTGCACCTGCAGCAGCCGCCCCAGCACAACCCGCCGTGCTTGGAAGATGGGATGGCGCGAGGGTTTCGACACAGGTTGCATCCCACACCAAAGGCCTACCCAACTGCCAAGGCATTATGATCATTCCGTCTGGCCTCTTCCCATCGTCACGTGCCAAGCCACTGGGTTCTAAAACGATGTGGAGCCCCGCAAGGAGCACCTAGACGCAGACTTGTAGCGAGTCGGAAAGTGGTGTCACCTAGCATAGTGCCTATGTTGGGTGACGGTAGTGCCTGAATCCAAAGGCCCGACTCCCATTCTCCCACAGCCAGCAGGCGGGCACGCTCAGCAGTATTGGTGGACGTATTAATGAGGTTATTCCGTACCAACTTGCAGAGCGGCTCATCCCAGTCTCTGGGAAGACGGGTTTTCGGGCTGTACCGTATTCGGACAAGCCACTTTCCAGGCGTTCACTGCATCAGTCAAACACGGCATTTCAGAGTCAACCTGAGAAGGGGCTAAAATTCTTGTGGTAAACTTTTCGATGCTGTGGACCGAGGACAGGAACGCCGGTAAGCTTAAACTAGAAATTTTGCCGAGCCCACCAAACCGAATGGGTAGTGTAGCTTGCAGCCAGGCACGGTCGTCCAATGCCACATTTAAAATAGATGTAAGAGTACTTCTAATAATTTGATCGATTTTGTCTAAATGGTGTGGCTACTTCCATAGAGAGGAAGTGCGGAGAAAATACATAAAATTTGGACCGAAACAGCAGTACCTGATGAGGGTGAATGCCGAATGTAAATTAATTTTAGAAAGTCTATCCGAAATATCATTAAAATGTATTTTTTCGTCAAAGAAAGGTGAAAAACTGTCTTCTAAAATTGGGGAACCTAGGAGGTGCAGTGAACTTTTCTCCAAAACTTTGATATCTGGGGCTATTGAATTGAATTTCTGTAAAATGGATTGGCTGTCGTTATTGTCACAAAGGTAGATTTCACAATTTGAATAGTTGAGATCAAGGCCGATGGAATGGAACTGCTGCTTTAGGAATTGGAGATCTTTGAGAACAGTAAATACATACATTTTAACTAAAATGTTAAGTTTATTCTTGGAATAAATTCATCCCAATTACGGAACCCTTCATTGTGCGTGGTCCGACACGACATTGGCCGGTTTTCTTTTTTTAGGACTGAACTAATTCATTTGATGATAACGAAATGTTCAGCTTCATTGTACTGATTGTCACAGGGCCAAAGTACAATATTAACGAGAGCCAAATCTCCAGTCATCACTGGTGCATGTGCCTAGTTAATGATAACAAGTAATCAGACTATACATTTTAACGACTTTTATACACTGTTATAACAGGTCGATATAATAACATGACCCAACCCCGGGTTCCCCGTCGAATCTTATGTAAGCTGCTGTCAATAACAAATAACAATCATTTATTCTTTAAACCTGACTTGGTTTCCGTACGTCTTTTTCGGGTGACCACTGAAAATCAGCGATGTGCTGTGGGTCCCTCATAGCCAGTGACGGATTAACCCTTAGATCAAATTAAGCAATTGCCTAGGGCATCAAGTCTGGGGGGGGCACCAGGAGAAACACAAACTCACGCACAATTGTATAAAATAATGCATGATGATAAAATCGAATCAGCTTTCGCTAATGTGGAAATAGCTCTGCGTATATTTTTATCGCTTATGATTACAAATTGATCAGCGGAACGTTCTTTTTCAAAATTAAAAATATGAAAAAAGAAAGAAAGGCTCGATAATTTATCGATATTATGCATAGAGTCCGATATGTTAAAATCGTTAGACGTTAATACTATCTTGCGTGAATTCAATGCCCGAAAAAGCCGCATGGCGCATTTCAATAAATAAATAAATTATGCTTTGGTTTTTATTGTTGTTGCACCTACTCCACTTCTAAGGTACGTTACATCTCATCATCTTATTTTACAAAAAACTAATGTTTTTAGGCGGTAAAGGTTTAAAAACAGATTCTAGTTGACATACGGATAGGGGGGCCCACAGGCGTGGATTGCTTAGGGCATCAAGTAGACTTAATCCGTCACTGCTCATAGCACAGCATCATGCTGAGTGGAAGCTCTCTTGTCACAGTCATGACGTGCAGCTGCCGACTAGTTCAGTTTTGTGCTCGTGATTATAATGGAGATCTATTTTGTTATATTTTTCTTTTTTCCTACCTACTCGAGTTAATTATCTTTGTGTATGCACGTGTTTTTGTGACAAATAAAGGCTCCTACAAACAGGGCGACACGCGACACGACACAAAGAGGTAGGTAGGTACTCTGTGACAAAGAGACCGCACGTCGCGCGGCACGCGGTGTCTGTTTGTCGCGTCGCCTGTCGCCCCTTTTTTGTAGGAGCCTTAAACCAAGTACCGTTTCAGAGAGATACTTGTCCAGCGCAAAAACCAGCGGGGCTGAACTTCGTTCCCTGAGAGAGGCCATGGTTGAGCGGACTGATTTGACCTTGAGTCTTGTCTCCCAATGGGGTGACGACAATCTGGTCTCTTTTAATGCCACCAAAACACAGGCGTGTCTCTTTACCGCTAAAAGGAGTCGTTTTGATCAAACTCCTACTTTTCGGGGTACATCTGTTCCTGTAACTGATCGGCTCGAGCTCCTAGGCATGGAGTTGACATCTGGTCTCAACTTCGGCTCCACCATCGAGTGCAAAGCTCAAACTGCGGCCAAGAAACTGGGCGTCCTAAATAGGGTGAAGCGATACTTTACGCCTGGACAGCTTTTAACCCTTTACAAAGCACAAGTCCGTTCCTGCATGGAGTATTGCAGCCACCTTTGGGATGGCTCAGCAAAGTACCAACTTGCTGCGCTTGACTCGGTGGAACGCAGAGCTAAGAGGCTCATTGGCGACGTAAAACTGGTGGATGCCAAGCTTCACAGTTTGGCTCATCGCCGCAAGGTTGCCTGCTTGTCGGTCTTCTACAGATTGTACTTCGGAGAGTGTGCCCATGAACTCCACGACCTCATTCCACCGGCCCCCTTTTACCATCGGACATCTAGACGCACTGCAAGTTACCACCCCTACCTAGTTGATATTCCACCAACTCGCACTAAGCGTTTTCAAACGTCTTTTATAATGCGCGCAGCAAAGGAGTGGAACTCTCTGCCTGCGTCTGTGTTTCAGAACGCATACAACCCTAATCTATTCAAAGTGAGAGTGAACAGGCTTCTTCTGGGTAAGCTTACTCCATCGTAGACTTTGTCTCTGTCATCCAGACCTAGACTAAAGTCAAGAGCAAACTCATAGTAGAATAAAAAAATAAAAAACCTTTCTATTTAGGTTCTTATGAGTTTTGGCGGGTAGGGACTGGACTTAATTCCTGATTGAAAACTGCTTTGAGTCGATTTGGGTAGCTAAGTAATATCAATTGCCATTTATGCATAGTCAATATTTTAACTTATTCCATTTAAATCACATAATATTTTAAATTATCCTATAAACCTGAAACAAAAGTAAAATATTAAATCTTGATTTTGGCTTAAGCCATGATAAATAAGTTATAAAGTTTACCAAGGGTGATGAAATACCAAATAACAAATCAAAAGATGATGAAATCTAGTTCGTTATTTATCTAGCCACGAAAGAAATAATACATTTAAATTAACTAACAAACAATTTTTTTTATAACCTTTAATAACCTAACCTAACTAAAACTATTAACAAAATAAACTAAAATATGACGTCGAAAAATTCCTCCGCATCGCTGTCAAACGATAATTTACTTACCCAAGAGACGGGCAGCATTGCCACGTTGTATGGCAATGCTTAACCTCTGGTCAACGCATAAGCCAGCCCTTGGGTCACGGGAAGTGTCAACCAATAATTACAATACTTGTGTACTTTGGCTGTTGGTATCCTTGCCTTTTTCTTAGAACACTCGTACTAACGAAACGAATTAAAATGAAGAGGTTATTCTATGAAGTTGAAGTTGTTCGTGTGGCTGTTGGACCGATTGCCTTGGTCTTCGACGAAGATTTTACTGTATGCTCTAGAGCATGAAAAGCGATGTTATGTCGCCTACGCACGACATAAAGACGAACTTTTAGAGCACGAGAAGTGAAAAATATATTATAACCCCAGCGCGAGCCACAAACAAATAAAACAAGATAGAACCTGTATCAAATCGCAGAGACTGTCGAAAATGAAAACAACCTAAATGTAAAAAACCAGCGAAACAAACAAATATTTAAAAAAAAACCTACATACCCTACCCTACCCTATCCTACCCTACCTACCCTACCTACCCTACCTACCTACCTACCTACCCTACACTACCTACCCTACCCTACCCTACCTACCTACCTACTTATTTACCCTACCGTACCCTACCATACCCTACCCTACCTACCTACCTACCCTACACTACCCTACCTACCTATCTAAAACTTAAAAAAAAAAAAAAATAGTAGCCGATTCTCAGACCTACTGAATATTCATATAAAATTTCATAAAATCGGACAAGCCGGTTCGGAGGAGTATGGTAACTAACATTGTGACACGAGAATTTTATATGTAAGACTAGCTGACCCGACAGACTTCGTTCTGTCAAAAGCTATTTGAATGTGGCAGTTTATCTACGTGCAAAGAAAATATAGTATAAACTTCACTACTCTACCCTACCCTACCTAACTACCTACCTACCCTACCCTACCCTACCCTACCCACCTACCTACCTACCTACCTACCTACCCTACCTACCTACCCTACCCTACCCTACCCTACCTACCTACCTACCTACCATACCCTACCCTACCCTACCCTACCTACCCTACCCTACCCTACCCTACCTACCCTACTTACCTACCCAACCCTACCATACCCTACCTACCTAACTACTAACCTATCAAAGAAAATACCGAGAGCGTGGGGCAGCTAAATGAGCAGATTAAAAGTATGGAAAAGCGGTCCTACGCCGGTGTAGCTGCGACTCCTATTGGTAAGCGGCACCCGGTGCAGACAGCTCTACACTCCTTCATAGTAACTGCGAATGATGAACAAGAAACAGGGGAAGATGTAATGAACAGGATCAGGAAAGTCGTTAATGCAAAGGAAGGAGGATTCGAAGTAGAGAAAATAAGAAAAGCCAAAGACCGCAAAATAATAGTTGGCTGCAAAACTGATGAGGAAAGAGAACGAGTCAAAAACAAAATAATAGAATCCGGTGAAAGTCTGAAAGTGGAAAATATCCAGAACAGAGATCCCCTCGTTATCCTGAAGGACGTGCTCAGTTGTAACAGTGACGAAGACATTAAAAATGCGTTGAAAAACCAAAACAAGCGAATGTTTACGAACCTGGATGAACAAGAGAGTAGGTTGGAAATAGCTTACAAAAAAAAAAGCGTACCAGGAACCCCCACACGAGTCACATCGTGATGAGGGTGTCCCCCAAAATGTGGCAGAGACTGACAGAGTCTGAGTCGGTCCTCATTGACTTACAGAGGATAAGAGTGGCCGACCAGTCTCCGATTGTACAGTGCTCGCTCTGCCTGGGCTATGGGCATGGCAGGCGTTTTTGCCAGGAGACCCAGGCAAAGTGCAGTCATTGCGGGGGACCCCACATGAAGGCAGAGTGTCCAAACTGGCTTGAAGGTGTGGCCCCGTCATGTTGCAACTGTGTGCGTTCAAAGCTAGAAAAGCCAGCTCCTCACAACGCATTTAGTCAGGATTGCCCCATCAGGGCAAAATGGGATACAATAGCAAGATCAAGGGTGGCATATTGCTAAGGTGGTCCCAGGAGAAAACTCAGTCTCCCAAAAAAGGCCATACCTCGTGGCACAAGCTAATCTGCAAAGGAAGGCTCTGGCCACAAACGAGATTATGCTTGAGGCTCACAAGAAGGGGGTGGCTTTCGCACTGCTCCAGGAGCCGTACATCGGAAGTTTGGGCAGAATGAAAGACTACCGCGGTGCTAGAATATACCAGCATACCGGCAATGGAGACGGCGTCACTAAGACCGCAATCGCAGTCTTCGATGGCGATATAGACGTGGTCCAGTGTCCGAACTTCACCACGCTCAACATCACAGTGGTGAAGATGAAGACAAGCGCCTGGGAGATCTCAGTGGTCTCATTCTACCTAGAACCGAAACCAACACCGATAGGGCCATACCTGGAGCAGCTTATCAAGATAGAGAGGAGCTTAGGCCGGAGAATCCTCCTGGGTGGAGACGCAAACGCCAAAAACTCTTGGTGGGGCAGCCGCAAAATCGATCAAAGAGGGATCGAAATGGCGGGTACCCTAGAAGAGATGGGATTGCAGGTACTCAACACAGGCGACACACCAACGTTCCACACAGTTAGGGGAACCTCTCTGTATACCAGCTATGTGGACATCACGGCATGTACAGCGGATCTGCTCGACCTGGTCGAGAACTGGAGAGTGGACGAAGGAATGACGAGCTCTGACCACAATACCATTATTTTTAAAATTAATCTGGAAAGGGCTAGAGGGTTAGATATAAGTAGAACAACCAGAATTTTTAATAGTAAAAAAGCAAATTGGGACCTATATCGTGAGAAATTAGGCCAGTTACTAGAAGATAATAAAATAAGCAAAATTGAAATTGATGAAATTAATAACAAAACAGATTTAGAACTTAAAATAGAATTATATATAAACGTAATAATAGAAGCATCCAATATAAGTATACCAAAGTTAAAGCCAAACAACAAAATTAAATTACCTTGGTGGTCCAATGAGCTCGCCATGATGAAAAACGAGGTCGCCACTAGGAAGCGCAGAGTCCGCTGTGCAGCGCAGATCCGGAGGGCGAAAGTCGTCGAGGAGTACCTGCAAATTAAAGAAAAATATGAGCAAGCGGAAAGAGCGGCTCAAACAGAAAGCTGGATAAGCTTCTGTGAAAAACAGGATAGAGAGGGACTCTGGGAAGGAATTTATAGGGTCATAGGTAGGACCATTAAAAGACAGGAGGATCTGCCCCTGACCAAGGCAGGAAAAACATTGAACCACCTAGAATCTGCCACATTACTGGCAGAAACTTTCTACCCCGAGGACAAGAAGGAGGAAGATAGTGACGAACACAGGCGTATCAGGAAGGTAGCCGAAAAAGTAAACGAGATGAGTCATGATGAAGAACATGACCCTCCGTTTACCCAGGAAGAGGTGAACGTCGCCATACGCAGCTTCAACCCCAAAAAAGCCCCCGGGGCAGATGGCCTCACGGCCGATATCTGCCAGCAAACATTGAACCACGATCCGGAGCTCTTCTTATCACTGGCTAACAAATGCCTAGAGCTGGGCTACTTTCCGAGGATCTGGAAGGAAGCGACAGTAGTCATCCTGAGGAAACCCGGAAAGGATAGTTATACAGCTCCTAAATCATATAGGCCAATCGGACTGTTACCAGTGATGGGAAAAGTCCTGGAGAAATTGCTGATAGGAAGGGTGAAATGGCACATCATACCCGGACTCAGCACCCGCCAGTACGGGTTTATGCCACAGAGAAGCACCGAGGACTCCCTCTATGACCTGCTAGAACTCGTACGCAGAAAACTAAAAGAAAAGAAATTGATCGTTATGATATCACTGGACATAGAGGGAGCCTTCGACAGTGCATGGTGGCCGGCCATAAAAACTAGACTGGCGGAAACCAAATGTCCGGTAAACGTCAGAAGGGTGATGGACAGTTACCTAAAACACAGGAAGGTCAGGGTGAGATATGCGGGGCAGGAGGTTACCAGGGAAACATACAAAGGCTGTGTGCAAGGATCGATAGGGGGCCCAATTCTTTGGAACCTACTACTCGACCCCCTACTGAAAGGCCTGGTACAAAGGGGAGACTACTGCCAAGCCTTCGCCGATGACGTAGTTTTAATGTTTGATGGGGACTCAGCGATAGAAGTCCAGCGACGTGCCAATGACGCTCTTGAGTATGTTCACCAGTGGGGAGTCAGAAATAAGTTAAGATTCGCACCGCATAAGACGAACGCGATGATCATCACGCGGAAACTTAAATATGACACCCCGCTGTTGAGCATGGGCGGGATCGATATTGGTATGTCGCGCGAAATCAAAATCCTGGGGCTGACCATTGACAACAAGCTGACCTTTAATGCCCATGCATCTAATGTATGCAAAAAAGCTTTAAACTTGTACAAGCAGTTGTCAAGGGCAGCCAGGATCAGCTGGGGACTCAATCCAGATGTCATACGCTCCATCTACACGGCAGTAGTTGAACCAACAATTCTATATGCGGCAAGTGCGTGGGCACCAGCAACCGAAAAACTGATGGTGCGCAAACAGTTAAACGCGGTCCAAAGGGGATTCGCACAGAAACTGTGCAAATCCTACCGCACCGTCTCCTTGAACTCGGCACTGGTGCTGGCTGGGATACTTCCCCTTGACCTCCGAATACAAGAGGCAGCGGCCCTGTATGAGGCAAGGAGGGGGGTACCTCGGCCAGCATTAGGAGACAAGGAAGTCGAGCGACGTACCGCGTTCGACAGAACTCCCCACCCAGCCAAACATATAAGCCTGCAATTCATATGCCTGGCAGACCAGGAGCAACATGACAACCACTGCACTCAAGCAGTGCGGATATACACAGACGGCAGTAAGATCGAGGGCAAGGTTGGGGCATCATTGTCTCATTGGAGCAATGATGCTGAAACCAAAGCCCAAAAACTTAAGCTGTCACCACACTGTACCGTCTTCCAGGCGGAACTGCTGGCTATATGCAAGGCCACAAGGGAAATTTTGCGTAGTCCAAAATCCAGTTTTGGCGTATACAGTGACTCAAGGTCGTCGTTGGAAGCAGTTACCAACCACAGATCTCTCCATCCCCTGGCAGTCGGAAAACCTGCGACAGTGCAAGGATCGATCCAAAAAAGTCGAACTCTTTTGGATCAAAGCTCACGCAGGTTTGAAGGGCAATGAGAGAGCAGACCAGCTGGCTAAGGACGCCGCCCTTAGGACAAAAACACGACCAGACTATGACCAATGCCCGATCTCATTCGTCAAGCGGCAGATCCGTACGGACACACTTGACGAATGGAATCGGAGATATAGATCCGAAGAAACAGCCGGCGTGACTAAGCTATTTTTCCCGGACGCCATTAAAGCATTTAGTCAACTTAGAGAACTAAAACCGACAGGAATACTGACCCAACTATTGACGGGGCACGGTGGGTTCTCCGAATACCTACACAGGTTTAAGTGCAAGGAGAGCCCATCGTGCATATGTGACTCTGACAAACAGGAAACTGTAACACATATATTGACTGACTGCCCCGCCTACGGTCTGGAAAGGTATGAGATCGAGCAGAAGTTAGGAACTGAAGTAACGACGGTTAACTTGAACGCATTAATCACAAACAGGGATACCAGAAAAAAGTTTATTGGGTTTTGCATAAAAATAGCTAAAAAGACTATTACTAGGAATAAGTAAACGAATATATGCTTAGGATTCATATTTGTACATAATATTTACCAGTAGCATAATTTATTACACTTGTCGTTGAAAAAGTCCGAAATGGTGAGTGGGCAAAACTGAATAAACATGTATACCTTGACCAAAATGAGTGCTCAATATATTAGAATGTAGTATGTATGTAAAAAGAAATGTAGAGTAAAAGATATACTATTTATAGACATAAGGATAAAGAAAATGTGTTAATGATTGTTAAATATAAGGATATTAAGATATAGGGATATTGAACATGTGAAAGACCCATAAAAAATGTTAAAATAGAACTTAATGATAAATAGCTATAAGTCTATAGCTTGTTAAATTTAAAGAAAGTAAGAAATAGTAGTAACTAAGGTCTCTGATTACGTCAGAGGGACGCTGTAAGGCAGGAGTGTGGTTTTAGCCGGTAAGAGTCCGGCACTGCCCAGACTGGCTCATAAGTGAGGCAGTCTGGGCGTCCATGAGGATTTCCCACTCCTGCCAAAAAAAAAAAAAAAAAAAAAAAAAAAAAAAAAAAAAAAAAAAAACTACTAACCTACCTACCCTACCCTACCTACCCTACCAACCCTACCTACCCTACCTACCTACGCTACCCTACCCTACCTACCCCACCCTACCCTACCCTACCCTACCCTACCTACCCTACCCTACCCTACCTACCCTACCTACCGTCCAACCTTCTCCTGATAATAACAAACACAACAAAAAAATAATTAGCGAAATCGGTCCAGCCATTCACTAATAGTTTTTTTTTCCATATTTTCTCACCGTTTTAACCTTCCCTGAACTACGACAAACATTTCAAAACCTAAATCAGCTAAATCGGCCCAGCCGTTCTCGAGTTTTAGCGAGACTAACGAACAGCAATTGATTTTTATATTGTATGTATATAGATAATGTTTAATTTGTGTAATAAACAGCTATATTTTACCTTGCTTAAGTCTCGATGATTTTACATTAATTTCAGACGAAATCATGAATTAATGATGTTTTTCACGAGTTTATGAGCTATCACGTTTTTATTATAATATTGTGCAAGTTTATATAAACACGTTTTGCGTATTTGTCGTGAATCACTATCAACGATAACCTTTAATTAATTATTAAGTGTAACTAGAAACAAACTGTGGCAGATAAACTTGCAGTATCTACGTGCCAGGATTAGCGTTTATCATGTTCTCGTTATTTTCCACGTAGATCACGTTTTGTACCTAAACTTACGTGATACCGATAACTCCTGAACTTATAGTCTAAAAATACCTGTATCTTTTGAGCTGTTCGGGGTAGCACTTAATGATAACGATGAAATATGCAAACACCAAGTACTTACCCAGTTTGATGTGTTTGGGATTGTGAAGATTTTGTATACAATTGCCTATTGCACTGAATTTCAGGAGTACAATCATCTGTGGCGGTATCAACAACGCCACATGCGAACTACGCATCAAAGACCTGACGTCACAAATCCTGCATCGCGCTATCAGAGTTTACCGCGCGATTAGCATATCTACAACATCCCGACATCAACCATTGGGCAGTTGCCCAGCAGACACAACACCCGTCTGGTCGGAGGATCCTCCCTTTTCCATAGAGTATGAGTGAACTTTACACCCTGTTCCTCATGCCTCTAAACATCATTTTTAATTGAAAGATATTAAATGCTGGACATTCCCGACAAGCATCGCCCCAAGGACCAGTCCTGCATCGAGCGGATTCCCATGACCTAAGTCATGGGTCCACCTTGACGAAGCGTAAGTACCCTTTCGGTTCGCGTTTACCACCTCAGAGCTTTTGGGCTCCATCGGCCATCTAAGTTTATCAATTCTTCGAGCTATGTCCTTAGTCTGCGAATCAGGTGTTTGAATGAAAAAAGAAAGAAAGCAAACATGTTTATTTGCTGTAAAACATGACGCAAAGAAAAAAAACACAAACACAAAAAAGAACAGGTTGGAGGAAAATATGCGTCACATCAACGCAAAAAGGCTACCGCTCTAGCTAGGATCAACTGTGTACGCTGTGATTGACCACAGCGCTGGTTTTCCGCGAAAGCCGGCGTTGGCGTGATAACGTCAACCGGTGCAGCATAAAATGAGATACGAAATAAAACAAATACACACATCAAAAAAAGTTTGCGATCACTTTGATAAATCAACGGTTGATTATATTATGATTTCTTCTTCTTTTTAGATTATTTATTTAAAAATATAGATTTAGAATCATCATCAGCCTATAGCAGTCCACTGCTGGACATAGGCCTCTCCAATTGCACGCCATTCAGCTCGATTCTCGGCAACTCGTCGCTCCACCTAGCCTGAGGGCGTTCTACCTTACGTTTGCCAATTCGCGGTCTCCACTCAAGAACACGTCTACCCCAACGGTCATAAGTCATAACAGGCAGGACGCACTGATTGAAGACCTTGGTCTTTAGGCTATTTAGAATATAAAAAAAAAAAAAAAAAAAACAGTTCAATTGTTTATCCATATAAAAAGGCTTCCAAAATCTGATTATGTCAATTTTAACGGATTTAAAATACTTTTTAGCGGAAAGTTGTGATTGAAAAAATGCCAAGAGGATTATTAGAAGTTTTACAGGCAAGAATAGCACGCAGAGTTGCTATATCAATACAATTACATTATGATTAATTAATAAATAAAAAATAAAAAAAATAGTTTTATTTTTTAATTTCAAACGGTATTTCTATTTAAAGAAAACACATATCAAAGAATTTTTCTTGATAAAGTTGAATTTAAAAAATTATATTAGCTTACGAGTATACTAGTGATCACAAACTTTTTTTCAAGTTCTAAATCTTTGTTTAATGTTTCCATGAATTGAAAATTAATTAATGTGCTGAAAACGCACAAGGAGGTTCGTTAACGTATGCTCAATGTACTCGTATTCACGGACATCCATTGGCTCCTCTCGATTTATTGTCAATGTGTCTGAAGTGAGTTGAACGAGCGTGCTTGTGCATTGATTCTAAGTGTCCCAAGTTTGCCGAATTGGCAAAACGACATGAGCATACATTAGTGTTCCTACATTTACTATACTTAAAGCTGCAATCTATTATTTTTCCCGCGACTTAATGTTCATGAAAATTCAACCCCCGTAAGATCTTCTATGGCGAAGATGTTGTATTAATGTCTTCAGGTACCTAGCCGGTGCGTAGCGCACTAACAACTCCATTCCTACCGGCTTCCTTTCGGATGATCGGAAGAGTAACTTCACCTACCACCATTGAAAAATATCACATTCAGTGGTGTATACGATTGCCAAATAATATAGATTATACTACAGGTATTTAATACACAATAATATTCAAGCAACAAAAACGCCTATTCTTAGCTTTCAATTCCAACAACAACAAAAAATCATACGACAGCAACTCGCTATTCCATCCGGTTATGACCGAGACAGACATAGAAAAATGCGTTGGCGAGAACGAGATAGAGAAACATTACACATTTTTACCTGTTTAATTTAATTTTATTCGATTCGTTATATTCCATTAATAATTTTAAAATAATTCTTTAAATTAGTAAAGTGTAAGTTTAGTTTATTTCTGTAAAACATTTTCTTTCTTGTATTGATAGCGTCTCTTTGGTTCTAATGCTTGACGACAGATGGTGTTAAATTCAGCAAAGTAAGCAAGTAGTATTACTGCATAAATTAATTAATTTTGACGTAATTGTATGACTGATTAAAAGTACTGAACAATTTCTTCTCCGGCTCCCTCCTACGAAATATCAAGCTTCGCCACTGATACATAGTAGATACCGATTTGTTTAAGTTTCAAGTTTGGGGCTTCATCTAATTACCAGGTCTATTATTATTAATTATTAAAAAAAATTTGGTTAATAAACAAAATTTTTAATAGTGTTATTTTACTCTATCTACTGGGAGATTCGAATTTATCTAAGTAAGTAAATCCTCCTCGACTCAACCCATTGAGAATTAAGATTAAAGGTTAGGCCATAAAGTTCAATAAAAGTCCTATTGGAATCTGTCCAGCACATAACGTGACGCGCATATCAATAGAATTGTCTGTAATACTGCTGAAAACGCTAGAAAAACTTTCTCGAACCGTAAACGTAGTGTGTAGACCACACACTATGTCTATGGTTCGAGAAAGTTTTTCTAGCATTTACTTCAAGCACTCTAGTTCAAGGAAAGTGATATGAATTAAGATCATGACCTTATCATCTTTGATGTTAAGTATCACGTTTTGTTGTTCACGTGATTATGAATTTCATAAGAGAAAATAAATGTGATGGAATACAGTTTCCTTAGAAAATCAACAAGATTACGTTGCTTATAGTCACGAGATAAACACGTGCAAAAAAACAAAGAAACAAATTGCTCATGCGGAAGCTTCAATTTGTTGTTTTTATAACATTCATCATCATATGTTTAGCCTTATTATTAGGAAGGTTTGCAACAAAATATGTAACGATGCACAAGTAGGTAAGTATCTATCATATTGTAGATGATATCAGTTATACATTGTTGCGGGAACGTTTAATCGCACAGAATGGTTTGATTCCAGCTCTGCAGTGCCGCGGATTTATATTTTTTATGAATGGTGGCGCTGTGTTATGCTCTAGTGAGTCGGACGTTGTACAATGTCGGGTTGAGGCTGACTGCTGGCGTCGACCAGGAGAGTATTGAAGAGCTCTACTTGTGATCCGGCCGAAAGTGCAGTGTGCTGTGCCAAGGTTGCTGATGAGGCTGAGGGTAATTACCAGGTATGCGCGTTTGCTGCATGTTGGTGGTTAGGATACCCGTTGAAGCCGTGGGTGCTGGCTGGCTGTGTGACTCGCCGCTCGAAAGCTTGAGAAAGTGATAATGACGTCACGCTGAACTAGATACTCGAAGGCTGGGCTAATGTCCATGTTCGGGGTCACCAGTATTGAGGTATGAGGAACAGTGTGTAAAGTTCACTCATCCTCTTTTGAAAAGGGAGGATCCTCCGACCAGACGGGTGTTGTGTCTGGTGGGCAACTGCCCGACGGTTGATGTCGGGATGTTGTATATATGCCAGTTGCGCGGTAAACTCTGATTGCGCGATGCAGGATTTGTGACGTCAGATCTTTTTGATGCGTAGTTCATATGTGGCGTTGTAGATGCTGCCACAAGCTTAATCTGTTCGATCAACCCATGAGGCTGTTATTACTTAATTACAAACATTACACACCACATATACTAAAAATATGTAAAACGACAAACGATTTCGAATACGGGGGTTATACACCGTAGCATTTTAGTCGTCTTACAAAGACAGCCCACTTCATGTATCCAATGACTACTAATCATTCGTGTAATTTTTTTTTACATTTTTATGTTTTTTATTTTTTTACTAACTAGCTTTTGCCCGCGGCTTCGCCCGCGTGGATGTCGGTTATCACATAAAAAAGTACCCTATGTCCTTCTCCATATCCCAGGCTATATCTCAATTCTAACTTAACATTAATTATTTTAATGTGATTCACTATGTGAATAGAAACCGAAACAAATGATTTAATATAATAAAAGTACCTACTTATGTTCTGAACGTGAATGAGTCTTTATCTAAAGATAACAAACACAAAATCAAAATACGAAATTTCACTCAAATTCTTAAAGCAATCAATTGTACCAAATTACAACCTCATTACAACACGAAATAAAAGTGCGACACAAATAATAATTTTAAAATAATTCACGTAAGTACCAACAATGTGAAAACAAAACGAAATCCTCCGAAATGTCGCATGATACACCGTTTGTGCTGATAAAACGCTCGAAATAGGTATCTAATGAACACCATTGGTGCATAACTTTTCTCAGGGTCACGTTCGCAATTGGACGAAATATTTGACATTTATTTTGTACTTGCAAAATAAATGTCTCGATCTGGCTTTAGAATTCGATTAATCGACTAATACTTGACCGGTTGACATTTTAGCGGGAACACCACTAAACGAACGAAAAAAAAAGAAAACAAAATACGTCTGTACTCTGTGGTCGTGTGGCGGTGTGGTGCGGTGCTTAATGTAAACATTCATCAAGGTTATACGTGCGTAAAGTAATGGATTCAATGAGAAAACGGTTTAATCTTAGAAGAATCTTATACGAAATTACTGAGAAATAAGTGTAAATTTCGTATTGAGTGTTAGTTTATCGAAAAGTGATAAATATGTCAGTGAAAAAGTAACGAAAGTTTTGGAATGCACAAATTTTGATCATAAGGCCGCCGTGTTTAATAATGTTTTTATGATAAATATTCTTGTATACTGTTTGAAATACACATAAGTAGCTAGCTTATCTATCTACGAACATAATTTGGCTAATAGCTACTGATATTATACCTAGCGTATGAAATGAAATGAAATGAAATTAAATGAAATCGTTTATTCTGTAAATAGGATATCGGAATCACTTTTACACGTCATATAAAAAATATAAAAACAAGCTTGAGGAAGTCGACATTTCCTATCTGACTATCCCTGAGAAGAAATGGCAAAACAAACTCGGGGGTCAAAGTCTCTTTTAAAGTCCAGACATAATCTTGGTCAGATCATGTGAGGACCATGTAGATCCGTGTCTGAAATGGTCTTTTGAGGAAAGAACCACACAATTTTGAGTGGACCGTATTGTTATCGTAATCGTATTTCCAAGAGTAAAATTCGGCAAACCTATAAAAAGACAATAAAATGGATATAGCATGTTATCCTTAAGAGATAGACATATGCCATTGCGGACTTTTTTGAAGACCTTTATAAGATACATAATTCCACCATACATTATTTTGTTATATCTCAAAGGGTTTAGACAGCGTTTTCGTTGAAAGCTCCCAGACGGCTTATTTTTTTCCGACACCTCCAACAAATATCGTTAATTCATACAGAAATGCATACAAAAAGTTAACAAATTATATACAAAAACCTTCCTCGAGAACCAAGCTATCCATTGGTGAACATAGCATGAGAATCGGTGCAGTAGTTTTCGAGTTTATCGCGAATAGACAGATAGGCAGACAGACGCGGCGGAGGACTTTGTTTTATAATATGTAGTGATAGTGATTATGACGCATGACATAGTTTAAAACACCCTGTTACGAGTGCAGTCCGAACCTTGTGATACAAGGGCGCCGCAGAATGGATTTAGATTAAGTTTAAGTTGCAATAGTAAGTAACACATTTTTGCGTTAGGGTGAATGAACTCTGATAAAGATGTCGCCGCTCCATTCCTCGGCGCCCTTGTAACACAAGGCTCGCCCTGCACTCGTAACAGGGTGTTTTAAACTATGTCATGCGTCATAATAAATAAAAATAAAAAATTCAACGGTTCAAAAAAAAAAAACATTTTTTACATGAATAATTAGTAGTCATTGGATACATGAAGTGGGCTGTCTTTGTAAGACGACTAAAATGCCACTGTGTATATTATAGTCTCTCGTTTCTTATTTTAGCCCATTTGATACATCGTACGGTTATGGTAGGTTCGCATTGTACACAAATTGCTAAATTGATGCACGACTCTGATTCGCAACACATTGTCAATTGCCTAATGGGCTAAAAGCGAGCGTATTTGCGACCTGCGAGCATTTTTTTTTTACTATGACATCTCGGAGTTGGCCTTGAGAGGTCGTGACTCCTTAACCGGACTTTCCTGTGGCTGCCTTAAGCGAAACTTAAAGCCTCCAGCCAGGGCATAAAACTTATAAACTAAACGACTGCACGCCTCGGCTTAGGGCAGGGTCGGGGGGAGGACAGCAAGGGACAGGTTGGATCAAATCAGGGTCATTATTATTATACAGGGAATTTAAAGCTACAAGCTCAGCTGCGGCGCGGGCTGGCGCTTCGTCGAGCAAGGGTCAGGGGGTGCGAACATATTTTTTTTTTTATCGTTGCCCTATACTAGTAATTTCTCTTGTATTGTGTGTGCGTTTACAAGCATTTAAACTCACATACACAAACAGCCAGAACCGGAACAACTACTTGTAGGTAATACAAATATTTCGATACCTCCCACGCAAAAAGACGTAACATGTTTTTTAGTAAAATGAGATTTTAGTACTATAATGTAATATTATACAACATTATTTTTAGTATATGCAAAACCTGAATATAGTTTGTTCAAAATAAGAAACTGAATCGATTCCAATAGTTTTTACACCATGTTATATTTTTTCCCAAAAATATTTAAAAAAGGTTACAAGTTGGACACCGAGCGACACTAAGTACTTGACCATTACGAAAAAGTCCAAAGCCTGCAGGTGTGATGGAAAATGTTATCACCAGTTAATTACAATACAATCGTCGTACGGTTAGATACCTACTGCCAAATTAATATTATTATTAATGAACACAAGGCGCGGGCGGCGCGGGTGCGCCGCGTGGTGAGCATGTTTTTGTACGGACAACCAGGTAACATAACAAGCTTATAACTTTGTTATTTTTCATGATACAGTTTTGAAATTTTGTACATAAATTCTTTACATAAAAATACTAGACACGTGTTTCGGGTTTCGCATAAACTAAAACTAATGTTGTATAAACACAACACATTCTTCTAAAAACGATATTTTTCATATTTTCACGAAAAACCGAGTTTCTAACCCGCTAATAGTCTTATCATATTATGTTTTGCGGCTGATCAACACAAAGATGACGTTAAAAATCTCTCACCTGAAAAATACAAATTTAAACATACGACGTTATGCGCGGGAGGTGTCGATTTGTTCCGTGCGGGAATTGAACCCGCGACACGCAGCACAGCAGCCAAACGCTTAACCACTGCACCAACCGTGCCGGTTACCTTGGCGACCTGTAATATCTAGCAAAATACGAAGAAAATACTAAGCTTCTTTACGTTTTACCGCGAGATATTACCCGTTTTTTTTTTTTCAGGTTCCTATTTTTGAGCTCTAGGAGAAAATACTTAAGTACCTCATACTCTCAGAGGACCTCGAAAATAAATTGTTTGTTATGTATTTGTTTATTTCAGACATTCTAAATATGGAGACCTTGGGTACATACATCTCCGTTAATAGGTTTCCCCCGCCCTTTTTAGGGTTCCGTAGCCAAATGGCAAAAAACGGAACCCTTATGAATTTGTCATGTCTGTCTGTCTGTCTGGCCGTCCGTATGTCACAGCCACTTTTTTTCCGAAACTATAAGAAATTTACAGTTGAAACTTGGTAAGTAGGTGTATTCCATGAACCGCATTAAGATTTTCACACAATAATAGAAAAAAAAAAAAACTATTAATTTTGGTGGTTCCCCATACTTAGAACTGAAACTCAATTTTTTTTTTCTTCAAACCCATACGTGTGGGGTATCTATGGATAGGTCTTCAAAAATTATATTGTCGTTTATAATATATTTTTTTTTCTAAACTGAATAGTTTGCGCGAGAGACACTTCCAAAGTGGTAAAATATGTCCCCCCCCCTGTATCTTCTAAAATAAGAGAATGATAAAACTAAAAAAAAATATGATATACATTACCATGTAAACTTCCACCGAAAATTGGTTTGAACGAGATCTAGTAAATAGTTTTTTTTTATACGTCGTAAATCGTAAGCCGCGCTTGCTGCTACGGAACCCTTCATGGGCGAGTCCGACTCGCACTTGGCCGCTTTTTTTATATACTTGTACATATTATTATTTTAAGACTATGAGTTTCGAATCAATTGAGTTAAGATAAGTTTTCGTTTAAAATATTCTGATGTTTTTGATGATAGGAAGATAAAGATGTTGATGTTATTTATCCGGGGGTGACCGGTCAATCGCCACCGTCATCGATTCATACATGAAGATGATTATCTTACTATAATTAATTTTATTGTGAAACACGAGACTAAAAAATAATATTTTGCAACGAATTTAAAAATAGACATTCACTTATTTATTGTTGCGAAATTTGAATAGAAAGGTACATAGGTAATTAAGATTCATTAACAAACACAAACTTTTTTTTACAAAATAAATGATATCTAACATTTTGATGCAAGTGTGCAAAGTTTGTCATTGCACCCGAGCCGAAGGTAAGGGTTAAATGGGACCGAGAGTGCAATGACAATGCAATGACTCACGCGTATCAAACGACGATTTTCAACCCACTTGCAAAGGAAAAGATAATAACATTTTCTTAAAGCGGTGCAATAAAAGCCATCTTCGAACAAGCGTGTTGAAAATTAATTTGTAAAACATTCAGTCTTACATTTCATGTAAGTTGTCGTTGCCAATTACGCTTCCACTATTAAAAAAGTTATCAGATCAATAGATCTGATAACTTTTAACTTTTTTGTTTGTTTGTAGATTTAAGGGCACATTATAATAATAATTATAATGTGCCCATAACTCTACAAACCTTACACCTTGGTCAAAATGTACGGCTTGGTAGGGAATCCGCCTCTTAGCATAACATTTTAAGGCATAACATTGTTTGGCATAGGTAACTTTTACTAGCATAATACTGTGGCATAATAATACTTTGGCATAATATAATGATTATCATAACTGTCTTTTGGTCTAATTTGTTTTGGCAAAATTTAAATATTTATTCGTCTATTAATCATGAGCCATAAACATAAAAAGTCATAATTGGGTGATTGGGTGTATGTAGCCAATAATTTTATGTTGAATGGTAGGTACTAGGTAATGAAATACAGTTGTGATCAATGATATTTTTGAATTGAAAACTTCTTTCGCCGCCTTGAGCTATTTTTGGTAGGGGAAAACTTATGGGTTCGCGTCACCGCGTCCTCGAAATGCGCGACATGCTCGTAACGTGTTGCGCCAGACTATCAATTATTCCAAAATATTGAGTTCTTGAAGTGAAAACATCTTTAGCCGCGTTGAGCGATTTTTGGTAGGGGACAAACTTATGGGTTTGCATCACCGCGTCACAGAAATGCGCGATATGCTCATGATGTGTTGTGACAGACTATCAGTTATTCCAAAGTTTTAAGTTTTCACTTCCGTCGGCAGTCTTTATGACTGCACAAATTTTTGAAGTGTAAACTTCTTTAGCCGCGTTGAGCGATTTTTGCTAGGGGACAAACTTATGGGTTCTCGTCACCGCGTTACCGAAATGCACGACATGCTCGTGAAATGTTGCGCCAGACTCTCAGTTATGCCAAAGGTTTGAGTTTTTGAAGTAACAACTTCTTTAGCCGCGTTGAGCAGTTTTTGGTAGGGGAAAAAACTTTTGGGTTAACGTCACCGCGTCATCAAAATGCAGGACATACTAGTGACGTGTTGAATCAGACTGTCAGTTATTCCAAAGTTTTGAGTTTTTGAAGTGAAAACTTCTTTAGCCACGTTGAGCGACTTTTGGTAGGGGAAAACTTTTGGGTTCCCTTCACCGCGTCACTGAAATGCTCGACATACTCGTGACGTATTGCATCAGACTGTCAGTTATTCCAAAGTTTTGAGTTTTTGAAGTGTAAACTTCTTTAGCCACGTTGAGCGACTTTTGTTAGGGGAAAACTTATGGGTTCGCGTCACCGCGTCCTCGAAATACGCGACACGCTCGTAACGTGTTGCGCCAGACTATAAATTATTCCAAAATATTGAGTTCTTGAAGTGAAAACTTATTTAGCCGCGTTGAGCGATTTTTGGTAGGGGACAAATTTATGGGTTTGCGTTACCGCGTCACAGAAATGCGCGACATGCTCATGACGTGTTGTGACAGACTGTCAGTTATTCCAAAGTTTTAAGTTTTCACTTCTGTCGGCAAAGTCAAAGTCAAAGTCAAATCATTTATTTCAAATAGACACGTAAAATTTACAAATTTTGAACGTCCAAAATTACAAAAATTTATTCTAGTAGCAGGCTTTATGACTGCACAAATTTCTGAAGTAAAACTTCTTTAGCCGCGTTGAGCGATTTATGCTAGGGGACAAACTTATGGGTTCGCGTCACCGCGTTACAGAAATGCGCGACACGCTCGTGAAATGTTGCGCCAGACTATCAGTTATTCCAAAGTTTTGAGTTTTTGAAGTGAAAACTTCTTTAGCCACGTTGAGCGACTTTTGGTAGGGGAAAACTTTTGGGTTCACGTCACCGCGTCACTGAAATGCACGACATACTCGTGACGTGTTGCGCCAGAATGTCAGTTATTCCAAAGTTTTGAGTTAATTTTTTTATTATGTGAGTTTTTTTTTTCGTTGCCCCACACTAGGAATTTCTCCTGTATCGTGGGTGCGTTTACAAACATTTAAACTCACATACACAAACAGCCAGACCCGGAACAACTAATTGTAGGTCATACAAATATTTGTTCCGTGCGACATTGAACCCGCGACACGCAGCGCAGCAGTCATTCGCTTAACCACTGCGCCAACCGTGCCGTCAAAAATATTACTTGAAAGTCACTCCCAGCTCCGCAATCTAGTAGAAAGGGCAGCTCCGAGGAACAGGAAACGAGGCAGCTCCGAAAAAATGATGTCAGCGCAGTCTCCGCAGTGTCGAGAAGGATATTCCAAAGAAATGTAGGGACGCGTCAGAGCGTCTTCGACCCCAACACTGTTAACTTTTACAGTTCCAACTTGATAGTTCTCAAGGAATCAGGCATGTGATCAGGCAGTAGAACTTCCTCAATGGAGATGGTTCACTATCAGAACCAGACGTAAAAACTGATGAAATTGCTTCTCTAGGCTTCTTTTATAGGGAAATCTGGACGTTCTTGAATATTCTGTTCTCTTCGAAAAATCCATTTTCGATTTCAAGTTTTCGCTGACATTCCTCTGTCCTGCCAGTTATCTGACCAGCCAGGTGCAGTCGGCTAAGATGTATAAATACCTCCTTAACAAATTCTGCCAATGCGTTTAAGAAACTTATAATTGTAATAATTTAGAATTTCGTTATTTAGTAGACAACATATTTAAGTATAAAAGAGATTTTTAGACTATCCAAAATTATATAAGTAAATGATTTAAAAAAAGTATAAACCTAATGCAACCTTCATTGAATAGGCTGGTAAGAAAATCTATGAAATCTATAATATCATAATCATATATATTTAATCTATATATATCTATGACATCTTCAGTTTGACACTATTGACGTAAATGTCGTTCAAAGAATAAAATTATGTAAAATGATGAAAAACAATAAAAAATATGATAAATGGAAAGAAAAACGTAAGTAGAGTGATATATTAATCATATCTGTAATAAACAGATACTATAATATAGGCTAATAATATATGAGAAGTTTCCTTAGTTTTAGTTATAGGTTGAACTCGCGAAACCTTCCAACGTTGACCCGTGAAGAACGCTAAATAAAAAATGTGAAGAAGGTACAGCTGTTCTGGAACTGGTTTGTTGGAGCGTTAGGTAGATGATAAGAAATCATTTCAACGCATATATACCTACCTATTTATAATTTAATTATCTTGGGTTTTTACTGAAAAAGCATAATGCATACATTCATTTTCATATTATTTTACAAAAAATGCACGTGGACTTTAGTCGGTTCCATTAATAATTTACTTCAATTACGAAAATTCGTTTTAAACGTTTACGCCAAGTAGGTAGATACTTAATTAGTTGTTGCATAGTAAAAAATCATTGTACATTATTCATTTTTAACGGATACTATAAATCCTTTTTTTTTTAAGGATGTTTTTTGTATGTATTGTTAACTTCTTAGAACTTGACATCTACACGCATTCGTATTTTTTTTTTTTAATCTTTTTTGTTTGTACTTTGCTTTGTCATATTTGTTTTAAATTGGTTAGCCGTGGCCTGAACAGTACCTACAATAATTTTGTTGCCAAAAATACTTACCTTTAATACCTATATTAAGAAAATATTCATTATTGAAATTCATTTTAATATTGTAATTAAGGGCCAGGAATCGGGTCCTAGGCCCCAAAAGGTCTTGAACACTTCACACATCATAAAAGGGGGTCTCCCTTGTTTCATCGAAAAGAAATTGCCAAATTATCACTTCCTAAACAATTTTCCGCATAATTTCATTTGCCAAATTATCGCTTAGCAAAAAATCTCTCCACAAATAATTGTAACGCAAACCTAATGTTTGGCAAGTGACAGTTTAAACAATAACTTGTTTACCAAATAGTACTTTTACCAATTTTTATGTAGTCAAATATTTCAGTTGGAATAACTGCATATACTATAACTAATATATTACTAATACTAACAAAACGTTTCATTACAAGGGTGTTTTTTCCACTTGGGACAAATTCTAAACAGGTAATAATAATATTAATATTAACTATTCTGGTAGTATTTTTTTTAAATAGTAGCATTTTTTTTTAATTATTAATCTCGTCTAAATATAGTTCAGTTTCGGGTGGCCTGTTTTTTTCCCATATTTTTTTCTATATAATCTAGCCGTTTCTGGCACTCGGCGGCCGCTACCGCGGCACCACTCGCTCTACTCGCTCGGCTCGTGCGTAGGAGGTCACAGTTTTAACCTAACCTAACCATTTAAAAAAAAATTGACCTACTCTAACTAGCTCCATAAGTAACCATCAATATTTGACTTCATAACAAATCATTTGACCAAACGTTTATTGTCTATAGATTGTTTGCTGTAATAAATCATTTGATTAAAGACCAAATGCCTAGATGACATTATCCTTGATATTATTCTGCCAAGTAAAAATTTGACCAGATGAAAATGTGCATACTAAAATCATTCCAAACATTTCATTGGTATAAAAAAAGGCTGCAATTTTTTTTTTGTGTAATTAAATTTTGGCAAAATCTTTTCGGCAAAACGGCAGGATCCCCATAAAAAGATTACACATTTGGAATCCTGTACCATAAAGTTCTATCTTCACGCTACAGGGGCAGGGTTTTCCGGGCTCGGTCGTGTCTGTGTATTAAGTCACACTTTTCTGGACCACAGAAGGCTTGGAGAGCCCTGATTCAAGCAACGGGCGACAGACAATGTGACACTGCCTGAACCTGAAAAGTCCTGACCTTGCGAGTGTGGAAAAACCCTAATCCTAGGGCTTACCACCTCATTCCTTGAAAATTGAAAAGTGTCTGTTGTTTGCACAACAGGCGGAGCACCGCTTTAGCAAATTAACTTTCTAATAGTAATTCAAAAAGTCTGACTGGTTATTTCCTTTACATAGCAGCAAATGGTTTTTGGAGGTCAAGTGGCAGTCACTCCATGTAACTCATTGTTATTCTCTTACATTACAGTTGATGGAACCAGGTTGTATGCAAAAAAAATGTATTATTTGCCGGTTATTACCTAAAACGGGCAGTATTAAAAAAATGCAACTCTTGCGTCTTGTTTAACCAGACAGGGCACTGCATTGAAGGTGATCCAATTCTGTTCTTTCAAGTTCAATATCGCTGTAGAAGTACCTATAGTTTGACAAATCTATCTATCTATATTTATATAAAATGGTAAACTGACTGATTGACTGACTGGGTGATATATCAACACACAGCCCAAACCGCTGGTCTTAGAGACATGAAACTTGGAGGGTGTGTTCTTTGTGAAGAGTAAGTATCCACTAAGAAAGGATTTTTGGGAATTCCACCCCTAAAGGGGTAAAATAGGGGATGGAAGTTTATATGAAAGTCCGTCAGTTTTGAAGTTAGGATCTTGAAATTTTGTGTTTAGGCTGACGATTGAAAATTAATTTATACGTGTTGTGTTAAAAAGGGGGATGAAGTTGAAAAGTCCTTAAAATAAGAAAAACAATCACAAAATTTACTATCTAGGCTTATGGTTGGAAGCTAACGCAACGGTGTTGTTAGAATTTCAACTCATAGGGGCGTGAAAAGGCAGATGAAATTTTGTTTTTCATTAAAGTTCTTTATTTTTTAAGTTAAAATCACTAATTTTCCGGCTTATGGTTGGAAACTAACAACGTAAATCATTGTTTTTCCCGTTTTTTTTTTGTATTGAAGTAAAAATAATATATATTTTTCGACATCCACGCGGGCGAAGCCGCCGGCAAAAGCTAGTAATTCTATAACAGACAGGTATCTACTTTAAAAAAAAACTCGTCTAACTAGTTCAGTTTCGGGTAGCCTGTTTTTTTTTTCCATATTTTTTTCTATATAATCTAATCTTTTCTGGCACTCGCCGCCCGCTACCGCGACACCGCTCGCTCCACTCGCTCGGCTCGTGCGTAGGAGGTCACACTTTTAACCTAACCTAACCTAACCATTTAAAAAAATAATTATTGACCTACTCTAACTAGTTTCAAAAGTAACCATAAATTTGTCTTCATAAGAAATCATTTGACCAAACGTTTATTGTCTATAGATTGTTTGCTGTAATAAATCATTTGACTATAGACCAAATGCCTAAATGACATTATCGTTGATAATATTCTGCCAAGTAAAAATTTGACCAGATGAAAATGTGCATACTAAAATCATTCCAAACATTGCATTGGTATAAAAAAAGGCTGCAATTTTTTTTTTTGGGTAGTTAAATCTTGGCAAAATCTTTTCGGCAAAACCGCAGGATCCCCATAAAAAGATTACACATTTGAAAATTATGGACCGTCACAATTTTACGTTACTTGATTTACACACAGTAAAAATAAATATTGGCAGTGTAGTGAATTCATGAATATTTTTGCCAGTATACCAATAGTTTTTTCGACTGTAGGTACCTACATAGTTAGGATTGCGAGGACTGTATTTTATAAGATTTCATGTTCAATTTATTATGAATACGAATAGGCGGATTTCAATGATTCATGTTTTCTTTGTCCTTATTACTTTTTGAGACTAACTCCTTGTTGCGGAATCGGGAGCAAAGAATCTTAGATGGACCGGTTCTGCACTAGGCACATCATAGTCACGTTAGTCTTGACAAAATAATAATTTACATCTAATAGCTAGAATTTTTTGTAATATAACATTCTCTTTAAGTCTTCTTATTTTATATTTTCTTTCTAGTTTTACATTGGCCCCAAATTAGGCAAGCCTGTATTTTTGGCACCAATATGGAGGGTTTACCATTTAAACATTTAATTTAAAAAGATTTTCGGTAATAAAAGTTGAAAAGGTTTGCTTCAAATCACAAAAAAACTGACTCTAGGAATCAAAACCATCATACCACCGTTAAAAGCATCATTTAAAGTGAAGGCATGTGAACATATTCGTAAGAAGTTGGCTGAATCATCCCAGCGCTGATTCGTTTTCTCCCCTACCAATCGTTATTTGACCTGACACTGTTTATTTTACCACGCGGGCCCAGTGCGGATAGGTAGGTAGACGTCATTTATGTCTTCGTAGTTTTAGTTCTAGGGTATGCCGGTTTCCTCACGATGTTTTCCTTCACCGTTTTGAGAGCAGCGGTGATGAAATTCGTAGTACTCGTAAGTACATAATCCACACTAATATTATAAATGTGAAAGTAACTGTCTGTCTGTCTGTCTGTCTGTCTGTATGTTACGTTTTCACGCCTAAACCGCTGAACCGATCGTCATGAAATTTGGCAGAGATATAGCCTGGGATATGGAAAAGAACATAGGCTACTTTATTACGCGATATCCATACTAATATTATAAATGTGAAAGTAACTCTGTCTGTCTACCTGTCTGTCTGTCTGTCTGTCTGTCTGTATGTTACGTTTTCACGCCTAAACCGCTGAATCGATCGTCATGAAATTTGGCAGAGATATAGCCTGGGATATGGAGAAGGACATAGGCTACTCTAATACGCGATAACTGACATCCACGCGGGCGGAGTCGCGGGCAAAAGCTAGTATATAATAAAGTTACTGAGTTTGTAATTACCAAAAAAGTTTGTATCTTTACAGTTTTCTTAATTATTGTATTTTTGCCGTAAAACGAATCTGCCCTAAAAAGAATCTGCCGTAACTAGAATCTGTCCTTAACCGAATAAAGGAAAAAAGATATGAGAAGACTATTTTTTTATTCCTGCACCGATGCAAGAATAAAAAAATAATCTTCTCATATCGATTGCAAGGAAGGATAGAAACAAATCATATCCCGAAACGGTTTCTATGGAAGATTGAGTACCTACTGAGTCTTAGAAGAACAGAAAAGTATAGATACTCCTAGGTACTCATGATGTACCAAAAGACTGACTATCGAACCATCACAATATCCTTCCCTCACCCTTTTCAGGGTTCCGTAGTCAACAAAGAACCCTAATAGTTTGGCCATGTCCGTCTGTCAGTCCGTGGCTTAGCTCAGAGACTCCTTAGTACTAGAAAGCTGTAATTTGGCATGGGTATACCTACATATTAATCACGCCAACAAAGTCGTAAAAAAACATCTTGAAATATTGTTTTAGGGTACCGCCTCTGCATGTAAAGTGGGAATGATATTTTTTTTTCTCGTCTAACCCATGGTGTGGGGATAGGCCATCGTTGGATAGGCCTTTCAAAAATATTTATTATGGGTTGGTGATAACCATTTTTCGATTCAGAGATACATTTGCATAATATTAAACTTTAAGGTGCTAATTTTAGAGTCAAGTGTGGTTCCCCAAGCTAAATGGTGTTTTTAGGGTATGTGAAAAATTCACGACAGTAGTATATATAACGAAATTAAAAGAAAAACTATCACATAAAAGTACGCTTTACATAACGAATAACAGTCAACCAACTTACATTTCCAGTTGGAATCTATGGGAGAACATGTATTTCAACTACACTGTTAATTTTGTTCTTGGGATAAAGTCGTCCCAACTACATATAATACGATGTAGGTATAGCCCGATGATGATGTAAAATAGTATTGTATAATTTCCATGCAAATGAGGTACCAGGAATACATAACAGGTAATGAATATTTAAAGCGTCATTTGTACAAAAGCAGAACTATCACACGGTACAATATCTTTGTCCCACCGTAAGGCGATATTATATTATTATTTTTATTCCTATTTAATTAATTAGCTTTCTTCTTCACAATGATAAAGCATTCAGCAATCATAACAAGCTGAAGGCTCCAAAAATGCTAATGACGTAGGTACTTATATCGTCTTCAACAAAGTCCACTAATCACTGACCGACCCAGACGACCCCATCACTCTCCTCCAGGAGAGTCATATGTCTACTAGTACAGTTCGCAAAATAGTACACACTACAAGATCGTCATTCCGACCTCGCCGCCGAGGCCCCGCGCGAAATCCCCGACTAACAAATAGTCCTCCCCGACCCTTGACTGTAAGCGAAGCGCCAGCACGCGAACACGTTTTAGCTGAGCAGCATGTAATCCAAACTCCCCACGATAATAATCAAAACACTGATTTTATCCAGCCACCGTCAGTCCCTTGCCACCCTCCCTCCGACTCAGCTGCCCTAAGCCGAGGTTCGTACCCCACAGGGGGTGCCCTTAGCGAGCAGCAGTCGTTTAGTTTATAGTTTTTACGCCCTGGCTGGAGGCTTTAAATCCGTTAGGAACTTAAGGCACCACAGAATAGAGCGGTTAAAGAGTCCGAGCCCCTCGTGGTTACACTCTGAGTTGCCATAACAGACAATGTTAATGGACATAATAATTATGCATAATTATTATCAAAATTTAAATAAAATGTATCAAATTTTTTTACTACTGTTACGTTTTTAATAATTAAATATTTCGGTCAATGATTAAGATTTAAAAAACGGAAGCACTTTTTTTTGCGTGAAGTTTTAGTGTGAAGTCCTTAGGGCCATCCCATTGCAACATTTTGTAGCATGTGTGTAGTTTTCAGACTACGCTATAATATAATAGCATATATATTAGGAGCTATCTCATAGCACAACAATATCGCGCACCATACATTCCAATAATATAGTACAGTACAGTGTGAACGTGTCCATAACAATGTATGGTGCGCGATATTGTTGTGCTATGAGCTATATACTATATGCTATTATATTATAGCGTAGTCTGAAAGCAGCTTTAAAAGCGTTGCATATATGAATGCTTCTAAGCACTGTTGGTACAGCGCCGCAACAAAACATACAGTTTTATGTAACATTGATTACAGCGCCATCGTGCAGCAGTGAACAGAACTAAATAATGAAACTCTTCGCTGATGTAAGTACAGCGCGAATTATCTTGGTAGTTCTTAGCACCGTCTAAGTTGTTCAAAAAATCCCCGCTAGATGTAGGTACGAACTATAGGCTTATATATTTTTAATTTACACTAAATTAGGTATCAATTTATAAGGTAATTTATAAGGAAAACAAAAATGTTATATTAGAAAAAAATATATAAAAACCAATTATTTTTAAAAGAGTAACCATGGAGTTTCTTGCCGGTTCCTCTCTATCATAGGAACGACGAATTGGAACCGTGCACCTAGCTTCTGACGTTTCATAAGGGCCCATGTAGGTTTGAAATAAAATAAAATATTTTGATTTTAACTCTGTCTGTCTATCTGCTACGTTTTCACGCCTAAACCGCTAAACTGATCGAGATGAAATTTGGCAGAGATATAGCCTGGAATGTGTAGAAGTACATAGGTTACTTTTTTACGCGATAACCGATATCCACGCGGGTGGTGCCTCGGGCAATATGTAGTAAAAAAATATAATATAGATGTCCTTTCTGTTTCAGGTCCTGTCCAACAATTTTAGGACCAGGAGCGCGTCATTCAATAAAATAATAATTTGGATAACACTACACTTGATCAATGAATGCAGAGTAGCTCTGTTAGTAGGTAACCCTCCCCCATCTCAGAATATCGTGCATGCGCCAAGGTTCCACTGTGGGCAAACCAGCATGAGGAGGAGGATGCCAGGGCTATATCTGCAGTTAACCTGTGCAATGTGGAATTAAGGAGCGTTCTGGAGTTAGACCAAGAGAGATACATAAACCTGCAGGGTAGCATGTCGCAAGCTTTTGGGCAGTAGCGACCCCATGGACCCTATCTCGCGGGAGAAGTCATGTTCCTCATCTCTGGCTTGTCTTTATTGGCCGGCTGGAGTGAGCACTGACGAGGAACTGAGCTCCTATCTCATTCTTGCCTTTATTGGCCGGCTTGAGTGGAAATTCGCAAAAGCCTACGTACTCGGAGGAAGGAAGTATTGCAGTAAGATGCTGGTTGCGATATTGACCGTACTTCCGGGATTGTACTGATAACCGTGAAACTCTCCAGTCCTCAACCACATCAGGACATGTTGCCCCCTTGTCGCTACGACACTATGTGCGACCGTTTCCGGGAGCCTATTATTAAGTGTGCATGTCACCCCCTGCCATTGTATCTGTGTATTTTATACAAAACGGCTTTTGCCCGCGGCTTCGCCCGCGTGGATGTCGGAGAAAATCCAACAGGAACGTACTACAGAGATTGAAAATACCCTATGACCGAGATTAAAAATAGAGCGCAACATGGAATCTCTAGACCCAGCGGTTAGGGCTGTGTGTTGATATTATCAGTCAGTCAGTCAGTCAGGACTTTGAATTTTATTATACGAGTATATATAGATTATTTGATAAACTAAAGAGGTTTCCAATCGATTGAACTGTAGCCTAAACGGCGTGATGGACTTTAACATAATTATGAGGTGTCGTTAGATTCGTCTTAATTGTGGGAGTGACATAGGCTTATTATTTATATACTGCATCTGTGAATACAAAAACAAAAGGGAGAGGAAGATATTTTATAAATAAATTACAAAAATATCGGTATCAAATAAAAGGTTGTATTATGACAATTCCATATATATTTATATAAATAAAACAAAAATCTTGAAAAACAAAAATATATTAAAACCCGACTGCAAAAACACATAATTGAAAAGAGAACAACAAGCATTATAATCAATACTGGACATGAGAAGCATCATGTCGGATGTGTAAAATGCTACCTTTTCAGGAGAGCAAAAACAAAACTGACAAAAGTTTTTTCTTCATAATTATTGAACGTTAGGTATTTAAGTCAGTATTTTTTTTTTAATATTTGGTAGGCAATAGTACCTTTTGATTTTAATTACAAGCATTACCCTAACTGTTAAAATGAAATTAATATATTTTTTAATCTACTTGATCCTCTACATCAAACTTTATGCCTGAAATATAATAGATGAGTGCTTAAAACTGCAAGCCTATGTTCACATCCGACGATATGCTTGCGATTTTAGGCAATAACTTTTTCTTTTATATTGAAATGTAGGATTATGATCTTAGATATAGAACAATTACCTAGAGTCTGATCTGTTGATATTGCTGTATACTTCATAGATACTTGTTACTTTTAATTTCAAGCAAAAGGACGGAAGTCCTAGTGGTTAACGAATTACAAGCAGCGAGCGAATATGTGGGTTTAGAGATGAACCTTAATAAAACAAAAGTCATGACCAACACCGAGATGACGCCTATCTTGGTTAATGACATGCTGCTCGATTACGTACAGGAGTATATATATCTTGGCAAGCAAATCTCCTTCAGGAAAAACAGGAATTTTGAAGAAATAGACCGGTGGATAGCTATTACCTGGAAAAAATACTGGGCTCATAAAGAGATATTCAAATCACAACTTCCAATCAAAATTAAAAAGACAGTACTAGACTCTGCTATTTTGCCATGTCTCACTTATGGTTGCCAGACTTGGATATATGATAACAAAGCGAGAAACAAGATCCAAACCACACAAAGATCTATGTAGAGAAGCTGCCTAAGTATCAAACTAAGCGATAGAGTTAGAAACACAGACATTCGAAACAGAACTAAAGTCACAGATGCTCTCTCTTTTTCGCAAAGCCTGAAATGGAGGTGGGCAGGCCATGTTGCAAGGTATTCTGATGATCGTTGGACAATCAGGACAACTAAATGGGAAGGTCCACGAGGTACCAGGAACAGGGGCCGACCGTGCGCCCGATGGCAGGACGAGAGTATTGCGAACGTTGGACGAGACTGGCTAGTCACCGCGTCAGATAGAGATAAGTGGAATTCTTTGGAGGAGGCTTTTACCCGAAGGGGGTTCACACACTAATGTTATATTTAATCATAATTATTTTATTTTATTCGGAATCAATATAATTATTTATATGAATGCATGATTTTAAATTTAATTATATAATTTTCAACTAATTTGAAATGAAATAATATTATGAATGTAAATATTTGTTGATTCTATTTTTTTATTTTTTATTTAATGTTACTTATAATTTTAATTGTTTTGTTGTTTGTTTTAATTTGATTATTGTGTGAAATTAATAAAGCTTTTATTATTATTATTATATACAAACATGACATCCGAGTTAATTCCGCTCAAAAACGAAGGAATTATAATTTTTTTACGATTTTGTATGAAACTAGTATGAAAAGTCTAATTATCTCTTAAACGGAAAGTTAAACACGAATATCCTAACAGAAGATTATAGTGCTAATTATTTATGTTTTTTTTGTCGCTGATTTGCCGAAAAATATTATGCCATTTTTTTTTTTATTGTCAAAATATTTTTATTTATTTTTACATATGAAACGGTTCCTTTTAGTGTCTAAGTTAAGAAAGTCGATATGTCTTTGACCCAAATATTAAGAATATATAAAATTAGACAAAATATTTATAAAATTGCTGTTTATTCTTTTTTTTTGTACTATATTATATTAGTAAAATTATTACTTAAGTACTTGCACCATGGCATTTTAATCATCTTACAACGGCAGCCCACTTCATGTATCCAATGACCACTAATCATTCATAGCAAAAAAAAAACAATAAAATAACATTTGTATAATTAAAGAAAAAATTGTATTAACTATGTATGACGCATAACGTATTTTGAAACACCCTGTTACGAGCGCGGTCCGAGCATTACGTTACAAGGGCGGCGCGGAATGGAGCAGTGACATCTTTATCAGAGTTCATTCGCCCTAGTGTAAAAATGTGTTTATTACTCAACCTGTACTCGATATGTCGTAGTCTGTAAGGATTTACACGCCACTGAATTCCAATTCTTCCTTCATACTTTTACGGGCTTAGGACTGTCAGAAACATTTTTCTTAATAAACACCCAAACTAAGTTGTGTAAGATAGAAAGGTACATACTAAGTGCAGATTATTAAAGAGGTACGATTTAAGTTACAAACGTACGGCCGATTTCAATAACTGATAAATTTGTGTTCGTTCGACCATATTGAAGATAGAGACTCATGTATCGTAGGTAGGTACATTAAATCCAGAATTTTGATCTCTAACCTGGTAAGTAACAAAAAAAGATAGTTAATGAATTGGCAGTATGTAAAATGTTACCGGCGTATTTAAAAAAATGGAATCAACTGAATTATTTAGGTACACTAATTACGTATTTACAAATGATCACTTTTTATTCAAAGAAGCAAGTAGGTAAGCTTTATCTGTGCGCGGGTGTCGTTCAAAATAACTCAATCTCTTCGAGAACAGGTGAAAATCGTGAACGGCCCCGAGCTTGCGCATGCGGTGGGGTGCGAAACTGGCCGTGATCAATCAATCGTTATGTTGCTGCTAAAATGACTTGCAGTCCTGGCACTTGCGGGTTGATAGCACCTCGATTGCGTAACATTTCGAGATTAGTAGGCGCAGCGTATAATCTCCTTGCTTCCCGTAAATTGTCACTCACTCTTATTATAATAAGCTATAATGCTGTCGCACGCCATTCGAAGAAAAGCCACGTGAGGTCCGTACCACTCGATGTAATACGACTTTATCCGAACTATCTTGAGTACCGACCAAGTATATTACATTTTTGTATTAATTTTTGGAGCCATAAGGCTGAAACTCTTTGAACGTACACAATATTACACACAAAACGTTATTATTATAACAATAAAGTTCTTTATGAATAAAAGACTTTATGCCTTTGTAGCGTTTTGCAACATTTTTTTAAGCATAACGCTATATTTGAAGATACGCACTATGATTTGATTGTAAACTTTAGAGGCATAAATGCGTATCTGCTGTTGCTACCAGCATGTTAGACAAAACATTTTTAATTCATAATAGCTTAAGTTGAGATACGGCTCAAAAAACTATTAATAATTTGATGCATAAAGATGCAAGTAAATAAAAAAGGTTATGGCTCTAAGGTATTTGAAAATGCCTTTAAATCCGACATTATGCTTAGGTGTATCTTTTTAATGATAAGAGATAGAAATACCAGGGTCAGATAGTTAGAAAGAGCAACAAAATTATAATATCGTTATACTAAAAAGTAATTTTGGTTCTATCTGCAAATCCGACATGATGCTTCTGAGGTCGAGAATAGTATTTTGGTATTGCAGGCGGTAAAAAACCAATAACCTGAAATATACACCATATTTCCACCAAACCATGTGGTTTTGCTTCTCCCCGCCTGCAATACCATTCTAAAGATTGTTTGTTTAATACTTGTTTACTGTGTAATACTTGTTTGTTTGTTTGTTGTTTTTCTCTTTTCAGTTATGTGTTTTTGCAGTCAGGTTTTTTTTTTATAATTTGTTTTTTTTTTCAACAATTTCTTAGCAATGATGCTTTTTATAGCTAACAAATTGTTTTTCAATGCAAAATCACTATCCTGTACAACCACCTACCCATCCATACTTAATTATTACTTATTATTGAAGTGTTTTGTCTTCCTCGGGTAAGTCTGGATCATCTCCCCCCCACACTGGGTGAGTTCCGTCACCGGTTCGCTTCACCCGTTTCTCTATCAATTCATCCGGTACGAACTTCAAATCATACGCCCACCCAGTTTTTGACATGATATCAATAAACAACTTGCCAAAATTGAGAGAATAGCCGCCCAATTCAGCTATTCTGTAGTCCCAAGGGAAAGTGTGGTGGAAGTTGTGAAAGCCCTCTCCAGCCATTAAGAATGATACTGTCTTCGTTTCAACTGGTCCGATGTGTTTATCGTATGGCTTGGTGCCCCACATGTGAGCTGCTGAGTTCACTAACAAAATCGCATGCAGTGTACATATGAATCGTAAGCAGACACAAACGTAAAATGCAATCTTTGCTTCTTCTCCCCAAAGAGTAGGAATATAAGTGGGCACTATGAAACACGCGATTACTAGCAAATACCAGTAATATCTGGAAAAAAAAAATGTATTTCTTTTTATGATTTAAGTTAATGACGCCCCCAAGTCGGTCATTGTAAAACTCAAAGTTTACAGGACAAATGTTATTCTGTTTTTGTTGAATAGATTTTTAACTACGGACTATTGAGATCATTGATACATCAAACGAAAGTTATTTTTTTTGTATTATTCAATTACCTACGATGTCAACATTAAATTATGTCTATGAAAAACCTTCTAATTTAAGAAAATAAATATTACAAAAATATATAATAGGTAAATTGTTTTTTTATTAATCTTATTACGCCATTATTCAGTAAATTTGTTAAAAATGTTGATACGTAACATTACAATACGGACTTTTCCAACGTTATTTAATATCTTCAAAACGATAAGTAGGTATATTGTCATTACGGTGTTATTTATTGTGGTTATTTTAAATTCACACAGTAACAGTATTGTTACATTACATTGTTTTTTGTCGAAAACGATACCATACGCGTATTCTTATTGCCTTTTACACATATTTATTTATTAATCAACTAAGTTACCATTACAGTTTGAGCTTACTCAAAATAATTTGACAACAACGACGTGGTAGCGTTAACCGAGAACTGCACGTAATAGAAAATTACCGAAATTAAATACGCAAAACTTTTTTGTATTGATTGATACGTAAAGATACTTTTCTCGTCATAATTTCGTTTTTGAATTTCCCTACAATAATAGTAGTTTATGAAACTGTTGCATATTGAGGGGTATTAAAACACGAGTGTGTGTTTAAAAACTGAGCTGAAGTTATCACACGAGTGTTTTAATACCTAGTTATGTGCAGTTTCATACACTACTATATCTACTCTCATAAATTGGGATTGAACCTACTAAATAAGAGATCAAAGTAAAAAGCGTAAGAAATTCCTACAGCAAAACATATGGCGCCAAAAGCCAGCACATCAACGTACATGCGCTAAAGCAGGGGCTACCACCGACAAGTAAAAAGTTGGAATCAAAACTTTTTTGTAATTCTATAAAAATGGCGCGCCTAGCATATTCGTTCCATAAAGCTGGATCCACACACAGCCGGCGGCCTCCGCCAGGTGCCACACATATAGAAGCCGGCCTGTGTGTGGATCCAACTTAAGGCATACCATTAGAAAAAAAAATATATATATATAGAAACTTGTTGGTTAACTTCTTTGATTTGCCCTGTATCGTAATGGTAAAAAATTTGTTTTATAACATTATTTTCTTAGATAAAAAGTGTTGAAAATATGATGCTATTTTTAAATTTCGGTATTGTGTTTTAAAAAGTATGTCAATATAAACTCGTTTTGAAGTTTATAATTCGAATTTTACAATATGAGAGTAGATATTACATTACTTACTAAGGGCTGTAAAAGAAAGAAAGCCCGAAATCGCAGGTATTTGTGACCCGAGCCGCAGGCGAGGGTTGCAAATATGCGATAGAGGGCTTTCTTTTTTACTACCCGTGATAAGTACACAATTTTACGTCTTCATCTGGCCATAATGCGAGTTTTACCGTACGCGTAGCGTGTGGTAAAACTTGCATTATGGCCAGCTGTGATGTAAAGGTATTTTTCATGATATCTTCGTTAATATCTTTAACAAAAAATTTAAATCAATTACTAAGATGTACCCCAACCTATAAGTGCCGAATTTGACATAACAATAAAAACTCCATTATAGCACATTACCGACATATTGCTTGGGGGCATCATTAATTTTGTTTCATATATATAAATCTTCTTGTAAGTGAAAACTTACTTGCGCTGGAAGCGCAGTATCGGGTCGTTCAACAGATCGCTTATATCAACACTGAATGGTTTGACTTCAGGATGTTTTCTGATCATCATCCACCCAATGTGAGAAAAGAAAAAGCCCCTCTTCGCATTGTGAGGGTCTGCATCCGTGTCGCAGTACTTGTGGTGCATGCGATGAATTCGTACCCAGTAGATAACCGAATACTATAAGAAAAAATTGAAATAAGATGTATCACCCTTTCTAAAAACTAAATGCATTGGATAGGTGTTCTATCATAATTTATGCAGTGACGATTGTGACGAACTTCATGTATATGTCGCAGTGAGATGGTTCTTGCCGTGATATAGTTATATCCCTAGGGATATAGCTATATATCGTAATATAGTTATATGAAAGCGGTTCATTACTGTCTTGCTAGGAATATAATTTAGATACGAGCACGATCTAGTAATATAACCACAGAACAGAAAAAAACAGTAGAAGTCGCAAGTAGGCGGGGCCCGCGTACCCCGAGTTTTGCGAAGTTCCGCGTATGTCTGCTTCCACGCCCACATTACGCACATCAGTCAAGCTACAACTGTCACGGTAAAAAGAACTGGAAAAAAAAATACAAAAATGCCCTATTGTGCTGTTTTAGAATGCAAACACGATAGCAGAACCAAAAATTTATCAAATGGAGGAATATCATACCATCGGTTAGTCATAATTGGATTTTATTTCGATATAAATTTGAAAAAACAATATTTTATTATACAAGACAAGTAAAAGTTGACTTTATGCTCTTTAATTTAAGGTCTACTTTCTTTTAAACTCAAACATATTTTTCGAGAAGATTCCAACTATACCATGTTACAGTCAGCTACTCAATTCGAGATTACCTTTATCGATAATCAGTTATCGATACTTTAAACTTACAATGTTCTATGTGTTCTATGATAAATATCGGGAAACATTTAACCGTGTGCAGTTTTTTTTTTGTGTGTTAGTGAATGTTCAAACCTTTTTAGGGTTCCGTAGTCAACAAGGAACCCTTATAGTTTGTTGTTGTTATTTCTAATTCTACCTTATCCGAGTTAGAAATAAGCAAAACATGAATAAACGTAATCTAATAATGTAATATTCTAATCGAGAAAAGATTAATCGAACAAGTTAATTCACAGTCTCAAACCTATAAAAAAGTGGGTTTCGTATTATTTTGTAATTTTAGATTTCCTCAGGATCCAGACAGGAAAGAGAAATGGATTGAAGGGACTGGAAGGCAAAGTTGGTTTCCTGCTAAAACTAGCACAATTTTTTTGTCTTTAGCTGTTTTTACTTATATAATTAATTAAACCATTGTTTTATTTTATTTTGTATGAATTAATTCTCACTTTTATAAACTTTGATCATTTTTTAATAATAATATTTATCGACTCTAGCTGTTGACTGTATTTTGTCTGAAAATAAAACGAATGTCGATAAATAAGTCAACGACGGTGGTATATCCCTAGAGGCGGACGAATTGTAATGATCTCGTTACGCAAATATCTATCTTAATAGTAACGAAATACAGCTTTAAATTGAGTGCATTTATTATAGTGACATCTAGCGGCGAATAGCGTAACTTGCTCATTAAAGTATTCCGTGTGCGGTTTAAACGGAAAAGGTATTAAATACTTTAAAAAGTAGACAATAAACAACTCTATCTTCATATAACTGTGGTTTATTTTCAAATAAGCGATGTCTGACATATTTCGTACTTTCATTAAATATTAAACTACCAATCACACCAAGGATTTCTTAGTGTTACGAAATACAATTAACCTGTGTATGTGTGAGTTTGGGTACGCTGGTTCTGATACTAATGAAGCGCTGTGCGACTTCTACTGTTTTTTTCTGTTCTGTGAATATAACTATCTTAATAGACAAATCTAGTAAAATAATTACAAGTTTTTTTTATTTAAGTTGCATAGCCGAAAACCATCTGGAAAAGCACAAGAAAGTCTACTGTGCTTTCGTTGACTTGGTGAAGGCTTATGACAGTGTGTGGAGGGAAGAACTGTGATCGACAATATCCGCGTACGGTGTGGACTGGACCTTATAGTTATAGTTATAGTTCTAGACAGATATGAACCGCTTTCTTATATATATTACGGTATATAGCTATATCCCTAGGGATATAACTATATCACGGCAACAACAATCTTACTTCGACTTATATTATAACTAGCTTTTGCCCGCGGCTCCGCCCGCGTGGATGTCGGTTATCGCGTAAAAAAGTAGCCTATGTCCTTCTCCATATCCCAGGCTATATCTCTGCCAAATTTCATAACGATCGGTTCAGGGGTTTACGCGTGAAAACGTAACATACAGACAGACAGACAGATAGACAGACCGACAGACAGACAGAGTTACTGTCACATTTATAATATTAGTATGGATTAGCTGCTGCCCGCGGTTTCTCAAGCGTCGCTTTTTCTAAAATAAAAGTAAATTAAGCTTAAATTATAACATCAGCTATCTGCCAGTGAAGTCCCGTCAAAATCGGTCTATCCGTTTCGGAGATTAGCCGGAACAAACAGACAGACATGTAGACCGAGAAAATGTTGTTTTTTTTTTTTTGTTCAGTAGTAGTATTGTTAATTTAGTAAAAAGCTATTATTTTGACATTACAAACAGACACTTCAATTTTATTTATTTTTATATATTTAGTTTAGAAACATTGTCTGCAACGGTCCACTAGCGCCACTCCTTTAAAAAATATTATCTCGTGACTGAGAAGGAATTATAAAAAAAACGGCTCATTGAGGAATCTCAGTATCTGTGTCTAGAATTTTGTAATACCTTTTATATCGTTTCATATTGAGACACGAAGCAACAAAATTTGATCTAAAGAAAAGCGGCCACATTCCTCTAGATCGTATTTTGTTATTAGAAAATTCTAGACACAGTTACCGAGATTCCTTAATGAGTTGTTTTTCTTAATTCCTTCTCAGCACTTGTTATACGCTCTCTTAAACCTAAATATACCAGAGCGTGTTATTTAATTAGATGAATATATCATATAATGACCGATGACCGCTGGGGTAGACGTGTTCTTGAGTGGAGACCGCGAATCGGAAAACGTAAGGTAGGACGTCCTCAGGCTAGGTGGAGCGACGATCTCCGCAGGGTGGCTGGTAGCAGCTGGATGAGAGTTGCCGAGAATCGAGCTGAATGGCGTGCAATTGGAGAGGCCTATGTCCAGCAGTGGACTGCCATAGGCTGATGATGATGATGATGATCATATAATGACACAATTACGAGAAAGCATATTTAGAAGTGGACGTTGCCACAAAATAATTTTGATACTACTCTTATTTCTGAAGGATGGATAGGATTTGACTCGATTCTCTATCTTGTGTGCTGTTACGTGATGACTGAGATCCGGCTCAGTCACCGAAATATTGATGTCTTTATTTATAACTAGTCAATAATATTTGTATGTACAGATACCTGAAACGACATAGTGAAGAACGACAGGAGTAAGAGACGCAGCGGCAGCTTAGTTTTGTATGCTTTGTGTGTCCATAGTCTGTGGGCACCAGCCGTTACGCTCACTGACGTGGCTACGTACAGCACATATGCTGCGGAAAAAAATATTGTACTATTACTTGATGGAATACATTATTTTGTCAACATGTGAGATAAATGAAGATGGTTGTTATGGCTGAAGAATCAACGCCCTTCTGAACATGGAATGAAATGTTAGGAGCATTCCATCTCTGGTAAGTAAGGCCAGGAAAACTTTAATGTTAAGGGCCTATACTACCTCAAATGGCTTAGCATGATCCTCCGTTATGTCGAAAATACTGCAGCATTAATTTTGAAATAAATATATGGTAAAGTTGAGGATTAATGTCAAATGTCTATGTTAGCCGAAAACACGATTCCATAAAATTTTCTCGATAGAAAAAAAATCCAAAGTTACCTTCAAGCCGAACAATAAACCGCTGGTATTCAAAAAATACTTTAAATTTGATTATGAAACTTTGCATATTAACTGAACTAACTATAAAGCAGGGCCTCAAGCCTGCTATTACAATAGTGTCAGAATGGTCTCGCCATTGTGAGTATTTGACAGTTTTTGTTTGGCAAATCTGTCAAAAACTCACAATGAAGAGACCATTACAACGTTTGTACATTAGTACACTTGGCCCCCAGGTCTTATGTTATTTACTTTTTTTAAATGACCATTATTTTCACCGTAAAACGAAATTACCTAAACTATCGGCGCCTTGGAGCCTTTTCCCTGCCGCCCTGTCTCGCTTGCACGCGAGATCGGTAGCAATAGTGTGCGAGCGAGATACAGAGTGAGGTGGGGCTGAGGTAGTATAGACTCTTAAGCAAATTGACTACCAACTTAATTCGTCCGTTTATTCAAGTCCCAACTGTTATTCTTTGAAAGTTGTATGTTATGGCTTATAACACGACAAATTAATGTAGGGTGTCGATTTGTTTCACATTTAATTTCCCTGAATGTACCAAGTCAGACCATGTTCCCGGTGCCAGTGGTTTAGTAAATGTGAATGTAAATGGGAAAAATTCCTGTCATTTTCACTCCACAAACATAACAATGCTTACCGAACAGACAAGTCTGCCACTTCGCCGCCATAAGGAATAGATAAAGGCCATAAATAGCAGCGATGTGCATAATGACAAATATCATCACTTCCCTCCACATTATGTCCCATTTCCTTGGATGTGGTGGTAGCACCACCTCTTTGTCTTTGTGTTCCGTTTCATTGTTGGAACTGTCATACTCAGCTGAGACAGCGGCAATGCTCGGTTTACTGCAATTAAAAAAATATTAAATAGCTAGCTGATGCTTCACACGCGATTTAAAAAAAAAAATAGAAGTAGCCTTAGTTACTCCTTATAACATCAGCTATCTGTCAGTCAAATCGGTCTAGCCGTTTCGGAAATTATCCGCAATAAACAGACTGACAAACAGATAGACAACATTTTTATATGTATATTTTTTTTTTTTGTTACAAGTTCTGTATACTACTTTACTTTCATATTCATTTAGTTTATATTAAAAACAGACACTTCAATTTTATTTATTTGTATAGATTTCTCCACACATTGCGCATAATCATAGTAGTTATAAGCGGAAATACTAATAATTTTCTTACCTATTCATTGGAATCGTTATCTGGTTATACAGATTATTTTATTTATGTATTTATCATACAATTATTATAGATATCGACGATTTGGGAGACCAACACGGCTGGCTTTTTTACCTGTAATAAAATAAACATAAACTCAAAATATATAAATATATCATCATCATCCTTTTCATTCTCATCATTCATTTTTTCTCCTAAACAGGTTATTTTGTAACCTATCTAGGAGAACAGTACGGCACCCACTAACTAGATTTAGAAACATTATGCTTGTGCTTTATATATTAGCTTGCCATGTAATGTAGTACTATTTGAGCAATAAATCTTTATTATTTATTATTTATCATCATCTCAGCCGAAAGACTGCTGGACATAGGCCTGAGTTCGCTCGCTGCGCTCGCTCTTGCATCCTAAGTTCTCCTAGTAACAGTGGTAACAAATGTCTTATGTACACACATACGATCAGTGGACACTAACTTTCTTCCATGCAGGATTTCTAGGTTGATAAAACAAATAAATTATCAAAACATTCGAAACGAATGAACGAAAACGAATGACAGTGATACATGACGCAAATAGCATACTCTTAAGAAAAAAATCGCTTTGTTAATTTCGATGGTAGGATTTATTTGATGGTTCCAAAATACTCTCACGCATTAGTATTGCCAGTGTTTTAATTTATTGTGGTATTGTTGTCTCCACATTGAGTGATCTTATCGCCACCAACTTTTTTAATTTTAATATTTGTGCAATCAATAGCGCCAATCACATTCCTGAAGCCAAAAATGTTTCTAAATCCAAAAACTACTTGTTCTTGCTCTTCAAGAGTCCCAGGCATACGTGTAAATTGTGACGCTTTATTTGCCAAATCGAGACCCACTCTTCGGCATAAATTCGTAATCAACTGAGTCCATGAATGTCTACTGCGTCATCTTGAACTTCTTGCCTAGCCCACGTCCTGAGAGCAGTCTGTACCTACAAACTTGTAGTTCTACAGCCAGCCCGCCACCACCAGTTTGTAGTTCGATATCGCTTGTAACTAACTCAACAATTTTCCGTACATACATATATTTTAGTGAATCTAATTTCATTCGAAAGTCTATCTTGGAAAGTAAAAGGATCGAAACGATTTTTGTAACATTTCCTTTTACTTGGTGGTTCTTTACCATCCATTTCATCAAAAACATCGAAATAATACAAATAATGCATCATTGAGATTTGCCAGAGGTCCGGTTACTACGGTAATGTGCTCACTAAACAAGGGTTGAGAACTGAATAACAGTTGAGTTTTCTCATACAATAAAAACCCTCCGTTGTAACAGATATGTACAACTGAACTGTTAAATATCTTTTTCACTTCTCATGCTCTAAAAGTACGCCAATAGCCCTACGAAGCGGGACTAAAGTGACCACTTTAGTCTCTAGGGAGTGAAAAGTAATTAGTTTTTTAATTTCCTTCATTTGACATAGACAAATTCAAACAGCCAGTAAATATACTATTAACTGTGGAGTGTGGATCATCTTCATTGTGAAAATGTTGAGAGTTTTAGTTCCATGGTATTTCCGCAAAGGTGGCGCCAAGTGTTTTAAATTGTTAATCTGTGACTGGTTTAGAAGAAAAAACTGACCGCGAAAATTTCTGAATTTTTGTCGAGTGTAAAATTCGGTTTTAAATAAATTTATTAAGAATTTCCAGTGACAGTGAAGAGTTTGATGTCAGCAAAGAGCGAAAGACATAATAGATAATCTTTTGCCGCCAAAATCACGGAAGATTTGCCTAAAAACTTACGAAAGTTTTATGGACTGGAGGAATAATATTTATTAAATGTTCTTGACTATTTTTTTCGCACTCAAAGTGAAAAGTACAGTTTGCACCTCGAGACTAAACACCAACTTAATATACCCTCGGTTTCAAAACCACCTCTGGTATATTATGGCATCGTTTAGTCCCTCGATATAAAATATACTATTATTAGCGTTATAACTCCGCTATACGTCGTGTGTAAATCTTTATTAACGCTATAAGTAAGTTTTAGTGCCTGCCTTAAAGACTAGTACCTCACTTTTCTTATCCTTTTATCTGAGCCCATGGGACAAACTCAAATGTCACATGTGGAATAAAAAAAAAAATCAACACTGAAACACAATATTGCAAATCGGATAACAAAAAGAAAACATAATACCTACTTACATATTAATATTATTTCACGAACGCAATAAAAGAATACAATGTGCACTTTATTATAGTTTCTGAAGGAATTTCTCTATCTATAAAATTTCTTTTAAATTGTGAATTTGATCAAAACACTTCTTATATACCTGGATACGTTGCATGTAATGAGCGTATGAATGTACGACATAATGCATTTATGCATATTAATTACTATTCATAGAATATATAAAAAAGTAAAATTCCATTAATTATGGCATAATTATGTTACATGAATTTTGATTGATGAAGGTAACCTTTGCACAGACATATTAACAAGACAAAATGTGTGATGTGCATGAGACCAACTATATAAATCTTTTTGATGTGTAACATTTTTCATCTTGCTTTCTGTGGTGAGTGATTTGTGGAAACGAAATGTGTAACAGGAAGCCGGGGAAGCGCGCGTTATTTGATTGAGCCAATGAGCACGCGCGGTGGTAGAGTTGGCCGTCAGATGGTACCAACACATTTTTATTAATTTGTCCTTTTTAGAGTTCCGTAGTCAACAAGGAACCCTTATAGTTTCACCATGTCCGTCTGTCTGTCTGTCCGCGGCTTAGCTCAGAGAATCTTAATAGTACTAGAAAGCTGTAATTTGGCATTAGTATACATATATTATTAATCACGCCAACAAAGTGGTAATCTTAAAAGCTTCTTGAAGCTTAAAATGCCCATGCATTCCATAACTTTCCTTGACAAATCCTTTACTGTCCAGGCCGCTCGTTTGTGGAATGCATTGCCAGATACAATAAAACGCGCGCAATCGCTGCCTATGTTTAAAAGACTCGTGAAGGAACATTACTTGTTGTTGTGATTTTGTTCTCATTGTTAACTGTAATAATCTAGTCTTCATTTGTTTTATTTGCTTATTTAGTTAGTATGTATGTATCTATTATATATCTGTGTATCTATTATAGGATATTGTACTGTTATACTTTTTATATTTGCACCAATGACAACCCCATTTTATGTCCATAAATTCACTGTCCATGCCAAGGTTGCCTGGAAGAGATCGCAGTATGCGATAAGGCCACCCATTGTATATTTTATAGTGTATAAGTTTTCTTTTCTTTTGTAATGTGTAATCTGATGTACAATAAAGTATATATAAATAAATAAATAAATAATCTTTTTTTTTTCGAGTAACCTCCCCTACACGTAAAGTTGGGATGAAACTTTTTTTCTCGTCTATCCCATGGTGTGGGGTATCGTTGGATAGGTTGTTAAAAATATTGCGGGTTTATGCAAACCATTTTTCGATTTAGGGATTCGTTTGCGTAATATTAAGCTTTGAAGTGCTAATTTTTGTTAGAGTCTGCCTGCCAGCTAAATGGTTGTACTTGGGTATGTGAAAAAATTCACAGCAGTATTTATTTATTTATTTATTTTATTATTTATGTACACACAGTTAAATACATAGAGATACGACATAAAATTTCAGTACAAAGGTACTGCTTATTCCTTAAAAAAAATCTTCCAGCAGACCAGCGAAAGGAGAAATGAAAAAGAAATGTAGACAATAATAACAAAAAAGTGACACCAAAGTAGCCACGAGCGTTTTAGTGGGTATGTGAGAACAAGAAGAGGAAAATATGAATATATGAAGTCTTAAACTAAAATAAAATAAATCCATACTAATATTATAAATGTGAAAGTAACTCTGTCTGTCTGTCTGTCTGTCTATCTGTCTGTCTGTCTGTCTGTCTGTATGTTACGTTTTCACGCCTAAACCGCTGAACCGATCGTCACGAAATTTGGCATAGATATAGCCTGGGATATGGAGACCGATATAGGCTACTTTTTTACGCGATAACCGACATCCACGCGGGCGGAGCCGCGGGCAAAAGCTAGTATACATATATATATATATATATATCACTTCACTACATATTATAAAACAAAGTCCTCCGCCGCGTCTGTATGTCTGTCTGTCTGTTCGCGATAAACTCAAAAACTCCTGCACCGATTCTCCTGCTGTTTTCACCAATGGATAGCGTGGTTCTCGAGAAAGGTTTTAGTATATAATTTGTTAAGTTTTTGTATGCATTTTTGTATAAATTAACGATATTTTTTGGAGGTGTCGGAAAAAAATAAGCCGTCTGGGAGCTTTCAACGAAAACGCTGTCTAAACCCTTTGAGATATAACAAAATAATGTATGGTGGAATTGTGTATCTTATAAAGATCTTCAGAAAAGTCCGCGATGGCATATGTCTATCTCTTAAGGATAACATACTATATCCATTTTATTGTCTTTTTGTGGGTATTTGCCGAATTTTACTCTTGGAAATACGATTACGATAACAATACGCTATAATATCAGTAGCTATTAGCCAAATTATGTTCGTAGATAAATAAGCTAGCTACTTATGTGTATTTCAAACAGTATACAAGAATATTTATCATAAAAACATTACTAAACACGGCGGCCTTATGACTAAAATTTGTGCATTCCAAAACTTTCGTTATTTTTTCACTGACATATTTATCACTTTTCGATAAACTAACACTCAATACGAAATCTACACTTATTTCTCAGTAATTCTGTATACAAGATTCTTAAAAGATTAAACCGTTTACTCATTGAATCCATTACTTTACGCACTTATAACCTTGATGAATGTTTACAAAAGCATCGCGCCACACCGCCACACAACCACAGAGTACAGACGTATTTTGTTTTCTTTTTTTTCGATCATTTAGTGGTGTTCCCGCTAAAATGTATTAATACCGGTCAACTATTAGTCGATTAATCGAATTCTACAGCCAGATCGTGTTGCAAGGTTGCAAGTATAAAATAAATGTCAAATATTTCATCAAATTGCGAACGTGACCCTGAGAAAAGTTATGCACCAATGGTGTTCATTAGACGTTTCGAGCGTTTTCTCAGAACAAACGCAAGCGATGTATCATATCATGCGACATTTCGAAGGTTAATTTCGTTTGTTTTCACATTGATGGTACTTACGTGAATTATTTTAAAATTATTATTAGTGTCGCATTTTTATTTCGTATTGTAATTTGGTACATGTGATTGCTTTAAGAATTTGAGTGAAATTTCGTATTTTGGTTTTGTGTTTGTTATCTTTAGGTAAAGACTCATTAGACGTTCAGAACATAAGTACTTTTATTATATTAAATCATTTGTTTCGGTTTCTATTCACATAGTGAATCACATTAAAATTAATATGCAGTTAGACATTTGAGATATAGCCTAGGTTATGGAGAAGGACACAGGGTACTTTTTATGCGATAACCGACATCCACGCGGGCGAAGCCGCGGGCAAAAGCTAGTCTATTATAATACTCACAGTTGAGAGGAAAGGTAATGCTCTTTTACTCGATATTTGAATAGAGATACCATAATCTTATAGCATGGACAGAGAAAGAATAAGAATAGTAGCTAGTTTTATGAGGATGAGATTTAAGGAGGGATCTAAGGTGTGAACTACACGGTGCGTCGCTAGGACGAGCGTATGATAAATGCTCTCGTAGGTAAGAAGAATAAGACAGCTTGTGTAAGATGTTGAATAGGAGACATAAAATCCGAGTGTTCCTGCGAAGGCGGATTGGGAGCCACTTGAGTTCCTTGCGAAGGTAAGAAACATGGTCATACTTTCGAAGACCGAAAAGAAAGCGAATGCACAAATTTTGCAAGCGCTCAAGCTTGTTCAATAGCTCCTTAGTAGCATCTAGGTAGCGGCATAATCTATAATCGGCTGAATTAATATTAATAATATAACACTGTTCCAAAGAGTTTCTTGTCCTTCTTTTCCATCGAGGCCTAGTTTGGTGAACGGACAACTAGCTTTCTCATTAAAAACTGACGAGTCTAATTAAATAAATATCTTGCTTTGTCAGTGTATCTATCATAAATAGAATTGCAAATGATCAAGAAGATTAAATGCAATTAACTATTCAATGCAATTTTCTTCATTATTTTTGCCGTTCAGATTATTCAATGATATTTAAAATTACAAGGTTTACAAGTGATGGAAAGATTGATGAAGATATGGAAAGGAGTAAGAGAAGAGTACATGCGGGGACTACAGTAAATGGTGCTATACATGCGATTGTGACCAACCAGTCGAGTCCCAAAAAGGCTCGACTGGCTGTTCAATACGGTGTGCTGGTGCCTACGCTTATGTATGGTAGTGATTGTTAGGTGTGGCAAAAGAAGCATGAAAGTAGAATAAAAGCTGTGGAAATGAGTTCCTTGCGAAGCATCTGTGGCGTGACTATGAATGATAGGCTGAAAAATGATGTGGTAAGGCAACGGTGTGGTTTAAAAGAAGATGTAGAGAGATACTTAGATGATTTGTTCATGTTTAGAGGATGAATACAAGGATATGATGGCAGATGTGAGTGGAAGCGCCGCCGCGCCGAGAGGGGACGCCCTAGGAGAACATAAATAGTGACCTAATTGGTGATGTTCTTCAGAAAGGTCAGGTGCGTAGCACTCGCAACCGGCGTGCGTGTATGACCAGATGTATGAATGTAAACGCAGCAAAAGGAGTATGTAAGGAGCGTAGCAGGTGGCGTTCTATAGTTTCTGCCTACCCTCATGGGAAGAAGGCGTGAGTTTATGTATGTATGTAATATTTGCTTGTGAGCTTTTTATTATAGGAATATAATAATGAAATTGTATGTATTCGATTGGAATTTCCAGTGCTCACAAAGATTAAGCTTATAGTATCTGTTTATTACAGATATGGTTAATATATCACTCTACTTACGTTTTTCTTTCCATTCATCATACTTTTTATTAGTTTTTCATCATATTACACAATTTTATTCTTTAAACGACATTGTCAAAAGTGTCAAACTGAAGTCTACTTATTTCATAGATTTTCTTACCAGCCTATTCGATGAAGGTTGCACTAAGTTTGTATTTTCTAAAAATCATTTACTTATATAATTTTGGATATTCTAAATTTCTTTTATACTTAAATACGTTGTCTACTAAATAACTAAATTCTAAATTATTATAATTATAAGTTTCTTAAACGCACTCTCAGAATTTGTTCAGGAGGTTTTATACATCTTGGCCGACTACACCTGGCTGGTTAGATAACTGGCAGGACAGAGGACAGCAAAAACTTGAAATCGAAAAATGGATTTTTCGAAGAGAACAGAATATTCAAGAACGTCCAGATTTTCCTGTAAAAGGAGCTTGAGAAGCAATTCAGTTGAGTTTACGTATACGTCTCGGTTCTGAGTGAACTATCTTCACTGCAGAAGGTATACTGCCTGATTCCTGGAGATTTATCTCGTGTTTGTACTGCTAAAGTTGGGGTCGCCGACACTCTGACGCGCCTCTACAATTCTTCTCGACACTGCGGAGACTGCACTCAGATTCTTTCCTCGGTGCTGCCTGACTCCTGTTCCTCGGAGCTGCCCTGCCCACTAGATTGTGGAAGCTTTCCTGACGCGGAGCTGGGAGTTACTTCAAGTAATATAAATTTACCTCCTTCTTACCTTGAGAGTGCGTGTTAGGTAGGTTTTATATTCTTAATTCTAAATATTGTATTTTTTTTTTACCTTTTCATTAAATTGTTCAGTCTACTTTTTTATCTTTTTATTTGTTAGGAATAAGTAAACTTGATGAGATTTCTACTTTACGATGCAAAATTGAAAATAAATAATAATTAGGTTCAGTTAAGTGTTTAAAATATGAAATTAAACCATGACTCGCTTGGAAATAACTTGATTTAATACAGATGTTATTAAATACAAACTATAATTTAAATATGGATCGCACGGTACGTCCGCCGATGACCGAATCTGTAGGCGAGTAGTGAGGGCGCGGCCGTTGGCTCGATCAGCTGTGTGACCCCTCCACTGGCGCGTCCCCTGCCGCTGCTGGTGTACGCGTATGATGCGTGAAGATCCTCCGGCACGTTGAAAGCCTAGCCTACGTAGACGAGGCAGGGAGCCTGGAAGCGGTCTTCTCTGCTTCGTTGTCATCTTTGGATTCTGAAGTTGGCAAAACGCTTAATTTATTGATAGCCCTTCGTATAATAATGCCCCTTGAAATAGTGACAGATACCCTTCTGACGTTGTCGGTAAAAATATATCATCAAAATATTTTGACCATTTTGACATTACGAATATGGATTAACATCATCAGCAAAACCACGGTAATACCACTTACGCGTTTATTTAACCTCAAAACACTTCAAACTTGCTTATTAAAAAAAAAAAAAAAACCACTTCGAACCTAACCTAAGTTTGGTATTTTTTTATTTTATTTAGTTTATTATTTGAAAGTACAGATTATTTCATGTTGAATTGTAATTCGAATAAGCTCATGTTTGTTGGTTAAGTACAACATTTTTGTCGGTTAATTTTGTATAAATTTTTCGGTAATTCATTTTAACACAGCTTAGTTAGGATTAAGGCGTAGATCCACCGCGGCGCACGAAGAAGCTACGCACGTGTGTTAAGCTTCGCTTTGCAAGGGAATGTATGTGATTGTGTCCACTGCAACCCACGGACACGTAGTGCACCGTGGAGGGCCACGCTACAGTCGTGGGCTAGTATTCGTGTATAGTATGTACTGCAGTGGAAACGTGGACCCACGTGGTCAAACAAATGAATCCACGCAGCTAAAATGCGCCGCGTGCTCATGCACAGCATGCGCCGCGGTGGATCTGCGCCTTTACAATCAACCACAAATCGTTGGGAGTCATTTGTTTTTCGGAAGCTTTATTATTTCCCATTAAAAAACATTGGTATTATTTAACCGTATAACGTTCGGAAGCGCCCCCGATTGGACCCGAATACACGAACCTCTTCTCGGTAGTGTGTCCCATTGGACCCCATAATGACGACATACGACACTCTAAATAGGTTTTCTAAATATTTATTATGCTACCCATCAAATCTAAATGTTAAATAAGAGGTTTCAATAGAAAATTCATGTGTTAACGCCATTAAATCTTTCATATTTATTGCGTAAGTTTACTAATTTACCTTTTTATATCCAAGTCTGTAAATGCGATAGTCGCCATTTTGATGAGAGTGTTGATCGAGGCTAACAAACATAAAAATTGGGGATTTGGAACATAGAAACTCCACCACAGGGCCAGTGAATAATACATAATTATTTGACGAAATCATCCATTGTTCAAGTTAATTATGTAGTAGGTAGTAATGAAATTTTTTGATATCCTAAGTCGAAGATTCGCGCCAATCGTGCGTGTTTATCATAGTGGCTCGGTATTCCGAAAATTATCATAACTTTGTTTAGTTATCTGGTTAAAATAACATCTTGCGTTAATATGCCACAAATATGGACACAATATCTGCAACCAGAGCCGCTACAATAATCCAAGAATGAAATTCGCAGCGGACTGTGGGTTTGCACCTGGGTTTGTTTCGAAGATCTATCAAAAATGCTTGGAATCGCTTCCAAGAGACCGGCAGTGTTGCAAGAAGACCAGATTCGGGTAGGGTCGCATCAGAACTGTTCACGAGGATCGGTACATCCGGGTAAGTGCCCGTCGAGAACGCAGTAACGGCTCGTAAGTTACAAAATCGCCTACGGTTGAGAACGGGTACTCATGTCAGCGACCAAACTATCCGAAATCGATTCAAACTATACAAAGACCAGCATACTTCAAAATGACGAGTTGTTCGGATTCATTTGTCCAGGGCTCAACGTGCCAATCGTTTAAGTTTCTCCCGTCAATATTCTTAGACTGGGGCATAAATCAGTGGCCCATGGTGCTTTTCACCGACGAGAGCACAGTATTTTTTTAATGACGATCGGCTCTTTAGTGTGTGGAAACGACGCAGCGAGCGATTTTCGGAAGCCTGCATACATCAAGTTGACCGTTTCGGTGGTTTGGTATGGAATTAGCTTACACGGAAACACTGAGCTCCCTATTTTAAATGAGGTTTCCGTAATTGCTGCGTGTGTGCAGTGTTACATTGAGGAAGTCATCAGACCTATTATGTGATCCCATTTGCACAGCAAATGGGTCCTGGGTTAGTCTTGATTCAGGGCACTCGTACACAAAGAGCTCAAATGACCCAGTCTATGCTGGAAGTCTCTTACATTCAAGTTTTACCGTTGGCACTAAAGATTCCGGACTTGAATCCAATCGAGCACATATGGGACCAATTGAAACGAAGGGTTAGAGAGTGAGCAAGAGGTCTGCAAGCAGCAGCAACTGATTGACGCTTTGAAAATTGCCGGCAAAAGCTTATCCCACGACTGCGCCACTTGTTCTTCGATTTTCTTGGTGGCTTACCGAATTATAACAATTTAATTTATTGTTGACCAAAAATTATACAAACATTAAAATATGATAAACACTGACTTTGTACTTATTTAGTTGTCCACATCAACACGTAGGTAATTAGTATTCTGACGAGATTTCAGCGTCTTAAAACTCACAGACCATCTTGCTGTTTCTAATACAACCGAAAGATAGGTACTTTTATTTTAAAATAAAATTGCGTATTTTGAATAATTAATTATTATGCCTAAAATTAATTGCAATAATTCTATTAGGACTATTAGGACTTCAGTCAAAGATAAGACTCTCATTCAAACCTTCTCTCGACTTACACTCATTCAGTTTCACGACAACTCGTTCATACAAGAGATGATCATTTAAGGATATAATATCTTGTACGTGATATTGTCCAGAATAGATACGGCATTTAATAAAACGAGGAGCGGGCTTTCCAGAAAATTAATCTGCTACTTGTGGAATTAATTTAACAAACGAACCACATTAAAATCAATCTGCCTAGCCTTTTCCCAACTATGTTGGGGTCGGCTTTCAGTGTAACCGGATGCAGCTGAATACCAGTATTTTACATGGAGCGACTGCCTATCCGACCTTCACAACCCAGTAACTGGGTAACACGATACCCCTTGGTAAGACTGGCTGTCAGACTTTTGGGCTTCTGACGACCGTAACGACTGTCAAAGATCCACGAATGACAGCCGGGAGCTTAGCGTGCTTTCCGAGGCACGGAGGAGTCTCGGTACCTATATAAAGATGGTCACCACGAACCAACCCCGGCAAGCGTAGCTTAACCTGGCGGATCGACCCGTGCGGCTGTTATTACTTAGCCACGAGCTCAAACAAACGAACCACATTCAAATTATTCTAATCTATCTGTTAGAACAAGACGAAAAATGGCTGATAGATCTACGCCTACTAGATAGATACAATATATCCAATACATCCATCTTTAAAACAAAACTTTATTGATTTATGTCGCAAAAATACTATTCCACCAGTTTATCATAAGTATTACGAAAATTTGGTAGCATCTAATGATAATTCAATGATATTTCATTGAATTATCACTAAATGCTACCAAATGTTCATTTATTATTACTAGTGATAATGATGACAATGAGTGATCTTGTTTTGTTTTTGCAATAATGATTATTTTTTTGGTAAGCATTTTGTATATTTTTACTTTATTATTTTCATCTTAGATCATGTTTTCAGAATCTTTATTTATATTTAATAAGTCTTGATTTTATAAACAAGTATAATTTGTAATTTTTTTAAATATTATTTTAAACTTCCAATTTGATTTCGGGAGAGCATAATAAATATTTACAAAATCAATTTAGGGTGTCATATGTCGTCATTCTGGGAGACCCACTACCGAGCCGACGAAGGTTTGTGTTTTCGGGTCCAATTGGGGGTGCTTTCGAACTATACCTATGGTTAAGTCACTCCTTTTTATAGTTTTGATGTGGGTCTTCGTTGTTACTGTCAGTATATACAATTTTCTTACGCACAGCAAAGAAGCTACGGCGACAGAGTTTCGACAGTTTGGACGGTTTGAACTTCGCGATGTGTTTTTTCGAGGATTATTAGATGAGGTTTTGGCGCTCCTTTGCAGATTACAATGACATCAATGAATCAGCGACTGACATAGAGCTATAATATAGACGAGCTTCTTTACATCTACTGATGCAATGTCCCGTATCATTATCATTATGAAGATTTGCTTCCGAATAGATTTTACAAGTTTCCTAATTTGTGGCTTGAATGATAGGTGTTGGTCTACGATAACTCCTAAGTATTTTATTACATCTACTCTGTCAATGTTATTGCATGTAAATTGAGTACTTATTAGTGCTAATTCATGCTTTGTCGCAATCTTCTCTTTGAATCTTTAATTTCCATAATGATAATTTGGTAGTCCGAATGTTCCTGAAGGTTATGTGTTTGGTCTTTTTGACATTAGTGTAAGTATATATGTGTTGAGCCATTTAACGATCGTGATCATTACTGCTTCTGCTGTCTTGTATTAGTCTTCCTAATGCTTATTCATGTATCGATGCAGGTATAAAAGTAGTCTTCTCATATCGAGAAATTAATCATATCCCGAAACGATTTCTATGGAAGATTGAGTACTGAGTCATAGATGAACAGAAAAGTATAGGTACTTCTAGGTAGTCATGATATAGCAAAAGACTGACTATCGGACCATCACAATATCCCTCCCTCACCCTTTTTAGGGTTCTGTAGTCAACAAAGAACCCTTATAGTTTCGACATGTCCGTCTGTCTGTCTGTCCGCGGCTTAGCTCAGAGACTCTCAGTACTTCAGCACCTGTAATTTGGCATGGGTATACATATTAATCACGTCGACAAAGTGGTAAAATAAAATCTTGAGATATTTTTTTAGGGTACCTCCCCTGCATGTAAAGTGGGGATGATATTTTTTTTTTCTCGTCTAACCCATGGTGTGGGGTATCGTTGGATAGGCCGTTCAAAAATATTTATTTTTATTTGTGATAATCATTTTTCGATTCAGAGATCCGTTTGCATAATATTAACTTTAATGTGCTAATTTTTGTTAGTCAAGTGTCCCCCTCCCTCCCCCCACCCGCTTAATGGTGTTTTTAGGGTATGTGAAAAAATTCACGGCAGTAGTATTTATAACGAAGTTAAAAGAAAAACTATCACATAAAAGTACGCTTTACATAACCAGTAATAGTCAAACAACATTTCCAGTTGGAATGTATTACAACTACAATGTTAATTTTGTTCGTGGGATAAAGTCGTCCCAACTACGGAACTCTTCATTGTGCGTGGTCCGACACGCACTTGGCAGATTTTTTTCAGATAAAGGACTATCTCTAGCAGTGGAGTATAATACGATATAGATATAGCCCGATGATGATGTAAAATAGTGTTGTGTAATTGCCATGCAAATGAGGTAGCCGGAATACATAACAGGTAATGAATATTTAAGGCGTCATTTGACAAAAGCAGAACCGTCACACGGTATAATTTCTTTATCCCGCCGTAAGGCGATATTATATTATTATTTTTATATTTAATTAATTGGCTTCCTTATTTACAATGATAAAGCATTCAGCAATCGTAACAAGCTGAAGGCTCGAAACTTGTCATTTTTTGTTATATTCTCTTTCTTATCCAATGGGTTTCATCTTACTATTATTATTTTTTGGTTTCAAATATTATTGACCCTGGTCCGGCTTGATGGATTTTAACATATAAGGTGTCGTTAGATTCGTCTTAATTGTGGGAGTAACATAGGCTACATAATATTTATATACTGCATCGGCTCTAACAAAAAAAAAAAAAGGGAGGGAAGGTTTAAAAAAAAATTACAACAATATTGGTATCAAATAAAAGCTAGTAATAAGATAATTCCAAATATGTTTATATATTTGTAATATTGTTGTAATTTATATATATAGGGTGTATCTATTCAAACATGAAATATTTTAAGAGATACACCTATAGGTGGTAAAGAAGCCGTGGAAATGTTTTTTTTTTACATTTGAGTATATTATTTAAAAAAAATTAAAGAATTTAAAATTACTTGATATTATGATTAATTATCAAAATTCACCGCGCGCATGCCGCCACCGTAGCGGCGTCGCCGCGTCCGGGCGGTCATTTATAAAATAAGTAAGTAAAGGCTTTTTTGCAAAATGTCTCAAGGAATTTTAAAATTATAATAATTATGTAAAAATATAAAACACTTAGTTAAAAAAAAAAGAATCTTGCTATAGCTATTTTACCACCAATAGATGTTTCTCTTAAAATATTTCGTGTTTGAATAGACACACCCTATATGTATATTTATTTAAAAAAAACTAAAAAGCTAAAAAAAGCAAATTATTAAAAAAAAACCCGACTGCAAAAACGCATACCTGAAAAGAGAAAAACAATCATTATACATAATCTATAGAATGTTGGTATTGCAGGCGGAAATAGACCAATAACCTGAAATATGGTGTAACTTTTGCTTATAGTTAATGCTTGTTTTTCTCTTTTCAGGTATATGTTTTTGCAGTCGGGTCTTCTGTTTTTTTTTAATAATTTGCTTTTTTGTAACAATTTCTTAGCAATGTTATAACTAACAAATTGTTTTTCAATCCAAAATCACTATCTGTACAACCACCTACCCATCCATACTTAATTATTACTTATTATTGAAGTGTTTTGTCTTCCTCGGGTAAGTCTGGATCATCTCCCCCCCACACTGGGTGAGTTCCGTCACCGGTTCGCTTCGCCCGTTTCTCTATCAATTCATCCGGTACGAACTTCAAATCATACGCCCATCCAATTTTTGACATGATGTCAATAAACAACTTGCCAAAATTGAGAGAATAGCCGCCCAATTCAGCTATTCTGTAGTCCCAAGGGAAAGTGTGGTGGAAGTTGTGAAAGCCCTCTCCAGCCATTAAGAATGATACTGTCTTCGTTTCAACTGGTCCGATGTGTTTATCATATGGCTTGGTGCCCCACATGTGTGCTGCTGAGTTCACTAACAAAATCGCGTGCAGTGTACATAAGAATCGAAAGCAGACACAAACGTAAAATGCAATCTTTGCTTCTTCTCCCCAAAGAGTAGGAATATAAGTGGGCACTATGAAACACGCGATTATTAGCAAATACCAGTAATATCTGAAAAAAATAAAATAATGGAATTTAGTATTTCTTTTATGATTTAAGTTAATGACGCCCCTAAGCAATAAGTCGGTAATTGTAAAACTCAAAGTTTACAGGACAAATGTTATTCTGTTTTTGTTGAATAGATTTTTAACTACGGCCTATTGAGGTCATTGATACATCAAACGAAAGTATTTTTTTTGTGTTATTCAATTACGATGTCAACATAACAACATAAATTATGTCTGTGAAAAACTTTGTACACATATGCGTAGCACATTACCGACTTATTGCTTGGGGTATAATTAATTTTGTTTCTTATATACAAATCTTCTTGTAAGTGAAAACTTACTTGCGCTGGAAGCGCAGTATCGGGTCGTTCAAGAGATCGCTTATATCAACACTGAATGGTTTGACTTCAGGATGTTTTCTGATCATCATCCACCCAATGTGAGAGAAGAAAAAGCCCCTCTTCGCATTATGAGGGTCTCCATCCGTGTCGCAGTACTTGTGGTGCATGCGATGAATTCGCACCCAGTAAATCACCGAATACTATAAGAAAAATTGAAATAAGATGTATCACTTTCTAAAAACTAAATGCATTGGATGGGTGTTCTATCATAATAGATGCAGTGACGATTGCGACGAACTTCATATTATGTATATGTCGCAGTGAGATGGTTGTTGACGTGATATATCCCTAGGGATATAACTATATACTGTAATATAGTTATATGAAAGCGGTTCATAAGTGTCTTACTAGGATTCCTCTCATTATGTAACTAAACTTTATTTTGTACACGAACATTTACGAAATTTGCATGCTGGTCCACAGTTGTTGCTAGCAACGATTAGAGAATCTATGTGGCCTATGAATGGCAGAAGGCTAGCTAGAAGTGTTGTAAAGCAATGTGTTACATGCGTGCGTGTTCGAGGGCAAACCATATGCCCAAAAATGGGCAACTTACCAACAAATCGTCCTTTTAAATCTGTTGGAATTGACTGCACCGGTCCTTTTCTCATATTAAATCGCAAGGGACGTGGTGCTTGATTAGTAAAATGTTACTAATGTCTATTTATTTGTCTACGTTTTAAATGTGTTCATTTAGAACCCGTTAGTGACTTGACCAAAGAAGCTTTCATTATGACATTCCATCGATTTGTTGCCCGCCGAGGCAGGCCAGCGGAGGTTTGCTCTGACAACGGACGAAATTTCGTTGCCGCTGTGCTATTATTGATCGAAGGCCGCTGCTAAGGAAATTAGCAATGTTTTAAAACTAAATATCGTATCTCTTTCTCAGTTTGCAGCCGGAGAAGGGATAACATTTTCATTTATACCTGCTTACAGACCTCACTTCGGTGGAATTTGTCAAAAGAGTCATGGGAAATTCCCATCTGTCCTTCGAAGAAATTGTTACCCTATTCGCACAAGTGGAGGCAGTTTTAAATAGTTGCCCCTTGTGCCCAATGTCTTCATCCCCTGACGATTTCCTATCCTTATCCCCAGGGCACTTTCTGATTGGCAGATCACTCAATGCGCTGCCAAACCCAGTTCAAGACGATTGCAATACAACTCATCGTAACCGGTACGCTCGCCTTGAGCAAATAAGGCAAGAATTTTGGAAGCGCTGACAAAAGGAATATATCTCCGAACTTCATCAGCGTACAAAATGGAAAACTGACTCTAAGAAGCTGAATATCGGAGATCTGGTCATTTTACAAGAAGACCATACACCACAACTCAATTGGCGCCACGGACGTGTCGCCAGACTTTTCCCTGGACCAGACAGCATATCTCGAGTCGCAGATATCAACACGGCAAGAGGATGTGTACGTCGATCTTTAGTTCCCCTTTGCCCCTGCCTACATGTGAAGAGTTTCCTGGTTGAAACTCTGCGTCCTTCAACGGGAGCTTATGTTTGCGCCTGCTCATTTGGTTTGGGCAAATCAGCACCCGCATGTTTTACTTCTACGTGCAATTTTTTATTTTTTTATATTATTCTTGTGTGTCGGTAGACGTGGAAGAAATATACTCTGTACTCATTCTTTCGGCTCCGCAAAAGGGAGATCAATTTTTTTTTTAATTATAGCAGTCTCAATTTCTTCATGAGTTTTTCTTAAAGAATTCCAATCTTGTGCTTAAACAACAACTATGATACGAGCACGATCTAGTAATATTTATAAGTATCTTACTAGACAAATCTAGTAAAATAATAATAAGTATTTATTTTATTTTAAGGTGCATAGCCAAAAACCGTCAGGCAAAGCTCAAGAAAGTCTACTGTGTTTTCGTTGACTTGATGAAGACCTATGACAGTGTGTGGTGGGAAGAACTGTGGTCGACACTATCCGCATACGGTGTGGAGTGGCCCTTAGTACTGGCACTGAAATCTAGGCAGTTATAATTCTAGACAGTTATGAACCGCTTTCTTTTAACTATATTACGGTATATAGCTATATCCTAGGGATATAACTATAACACGGCAACAACCATCTTACTGCGACATATATATAACTAGCTGCTGCCAGCGGCTTCGCCCGCGTGGCTTTTTCTAAAATTAAAATAAATAAAGCCTAAATTATAACACCAGCTATCTGCCAGTGAAAATCCCGTCAAAATCGGTCTATCTGTTTCGGAGATTAGCCGGAACAAACAGACAAAGACAGACAAAAATATTTAAATTCGTTTTTTTTTATTAAGTATTAGTACCGTATAATTCATATGAATTTAGTAAAACCTGTTATTATGACATTACAAACAGACACTTCAATTTATTAACCGACTTTCCAAAAAGGAGCAGGTTCTCAATTCGGTTGTATTTTTTTTGTATTTTTTTTTTGTATAGATCTAGCTTTAAAACATTATTCCCAGAATGACTTCGTGTCTTTTTTGAGAAAAAATTTCTTTAAGATGGCGTACAACGGTTAACTAGCGCCACTCCTTTAAAAAAGTACCTATTATCTCGTGACTAAGAAGGAATTATGAAAAACAGCTCAATAAGGAACCTCGGTATGTGTGTCTAGAATTTTCTAATTTCTTTGATGAAGTTTCATATTGAGACACGAAGCAACAAAATACGATCTAGACAAATGTGGCCGCTTTTCTTTAGATCGAATTTTGTTGCTTCGTGTCTCAAAATGAAACAATATAAAATATATTAGAAAATTCTAGACACAGTTACCGTGATTACTTAATGAGTTGCTTTTCATAATTCCTTCTCAGTCGCCAGATTATACATACTTTGTAATATACTATACACCGTGGCATTTTAGTCGTCTTACAGAGACAGCCCACTTCATGTATCCAATGACTACTAATTATTCATGTAGAAAAAACTTTTTTTTTTTGAACGTTCGAATTTTTATAATTTTTTATTTTTATTTATTATGACGCATGACATAGTTTAGTGCAGTCCGAGCCTTGTGATACAAGGGCGCCGCAGAATGGATTTAGTTGCAATAGTAAGAAACACATTTTTGCGTCAGGGTGAATGAACTCTGATAAAGATGTCGCCGCTCCATTCCGCGGCGCCCTTGTATCACAAGGCTCGGACTGCACTCGTATCAGGGTGTTTTAAACTATGTCAAAAAAACTAAAATAAAAAAATCAAATCTTCAAAAAAACTATTTTTTTACATGAATGATTAGTAGTCATTGGATACATGAAGTGGGCTGCCTTTGTAAGACGACTAAAATGCCACAGTGTATATGTATCGCTGTTGATTGCCTAAATAAATAAATAAATAACTCGTCAATAATATTTGTATCTACACATACCTGAAACGACATAGTGAAGAACGACAGGAGTAAGAGACGCAGCGGCAGCTTAGCTTTGTATGCTTTGTGTGTCCATAGTCTGTGGGCACCAGCCGTTACGCTCACTGAAGTGGCTATGTACAGCACATATGCTGCAGAAAAAAAATAAAATTACTTGATGGAATAAATCTGTACCTCAGAGGTATACAACATTATGTGATGAAACGAAAATTTAACAGGAGAGACAAAAATCCGCGGAGTTAAACTTCGAAGGCTATTGTTTTTTTATTATTGTTTTGGAAAATTAATACTGTTGAGTTCAACAGTATTTTTTATTATTATTAGATGAATCTTATCGTCATTTGAGGTCCTATACTCATTAGACGCTCAGATCAAATAAGAAGTTTATTTGATCTGAGATTAGACTAAGTGGATTTAATGTCATATACGATTGGATATTTCTTTTCATAGATGTCATAGGACTTAATGTCGTATACCAGTATGTAAACTGGTTCTTGCGATTTTAATGGTGCAAGAAACTATTTTCGAAAAAAAGTGGAGTTACTATTGTATACCTCTGAGGTACAGAAATTATTTTTTTCAACATGTCAGATAAATTAAGATGGTTGTTGTGCCTGAAGAATCAATGCCCTTCTGCACATGGAATGTTCAGACACAAACGTAAAATGCAATCTTTACTGCTTCCCCCCAAAGGGTAGGAATATAATGTTTAAATTTAAATATTAGTAGCATTCCATCTCTGGTAGGTAAGGCCAGGAAAACTTTATGCCAAGCAAATCGACGGAGTGTCATTCTGAATTTCGATAGCTACACTCCATTTATTATAACATTAGACAAATAACCGTTCTCACCCTTTCGTTATTTCGATGTAAACGTATAATAAACTCCGTTATTTCACGATAAATACAAAGCACTATAATCTATTCACCATTTACATTAAAAAAATAACTCTAAAGTGCAGTAATTTCAACAATATTACACAATAACTGTCGTTATTTAGCCGTTATTTGTCTAATGCTATAGTAAATAGAGTATAATTATTTCGACACGGTCTTAATTTCGAAAAGCAATAGTTCGATTACCCATTACTTCTACAGAACATATTATATTCGACAAGCATTAGTCCGAAGGAAAATACTTCTAGTCCAGGCAAATTAGGGGTGAACCTCGGAATGAGAGATAGCCAGCTATAAACTTGTATAAAAAATTATTTTGGCACCTTAAAACTTGTCTCAAAACCTACTTATCGTAGGGTGTCCGCGACTACAGATATTCCGAGGTCAAAGGTCAAAAAATCGACTTCGTTTTTTTTTTTTGATATCTCGATTCCTACGGGTTTTATGCTGTTTGTAGTTGTTATAAATATTGTAGAGGATTAAATTCTGTACAACTTTTGTTAAGACATTTTTTTTATATCTTGAACCATTTTCGAGATAGAGGGCAGAGGGCGCGCAGGGTTTGAGTATCATTCCAGGTCAACCTTTAGTCCCGATTAATCTTAACAGACTGATTTATAATGCAAACAAATAAATTGATTATGATGATAACATGCCATAACGATTAAATGACCTAGCTAAACTGATAATTTGGTAATAAGAGAAGTTTGTGTGTCTTTCTTAGTTAAGCTAAGTAAGTCAGAATGACTGAACGGTAGTTTTCTGTGTGGGAAATCTCTGGTATTGCCGATTTACACACGAAGACATGTGTCATGCAGGATGGCCGTGTCGGATTTTTCATGAGACTTAAAATGAGTCACAAGCGCCTTTGTTTAACGTTGTGCGGACTCTAGGATTGAGTATGGTGTTCGATACGGACCATGGAGCGACACAGTGATCGTTTAGACGTGGTCGGGACACATACTGGCCTAGGAACTGCTCAGTGTTTCCTTTTAAGTTCAGAGTATTAAGTAGTTAATGTAATGTTAGTAATTGACTCTGTAACAATAAACTGTGTAGAAGTTAAAAGAGCAATTTCACTCGTTTACCCGTATCCCAATTCTGCGCCCACGACTGTAAATGCTGACACTATGCATGTCACTAAGTATGTTCTGATTACAATCCAAGAATCCAAGAATATTATAAAGCTGAAGAGTTTGTTTGTTTGTTTGTTTGAACGCGCTAATCTTAAGAACTACTGGTTGAAATTGAAATTATTTTTGTGTTGGATAGTCCATATATCGAGGAACTATATGGGCTATATAACATTACGCTACAACCAATAGGAGCGAAGCATAAATGACAAGTGTTGCTAAAACGGGAAAAAATATTCCTTCTTGAAAGCTTCCGTTGCGTGCGCTACGTAAACGGTTTAAGTTACGCAAATATCATGTATCATGGAATTGTTCCTATTTAAAAGTTCTAAAAAAAAGTCCGCGACAGCATATGTCTATCTTTTAAGATTGACTCACTATAACCTTTTTTTATGGTAATCAAATTTGTTCGAAATTAATGCATTTATATTTTTGTATGTCATGAATAAACTCAAAAACTACTTGACCGATTTTATAAATTCTTTCACCAGGAGAATTCTATATCATCGCGAAGTAACATAGGCTATAATTTATAAAGATATCACGCGGGCGAAGCCACTGGCGGAAGCTAGTTTGCAATAGATGTGTAAAAAAACGTTTTGTTGACCTTTGACCTTGGAATATCTGTAGTCGCGGACATCCTACGGAAAGTAGGTTTTGAGACAAGTTTTAGGGTGCCTAAATAAAGGTTTATACAAGTTTATAGCTGACTATCTCTCATTCCGAGATTCTTGCCCTTATTTGGCTAATTTTCCTGGACTATTCGACAACTCACACCTTCGAAGAACACTACTTCGACAGAAGCCTTCTTCGATATACACTTGATCGGAGGATCTCTATTTAGACGGAACATACCTTCGACATAATACTGCTTTGAAATGTGGCAATAATAATTGAATATCGCTTTATGGTTTTAGGTACAAAATAAAAACATAAATAATGATCAATATAATGTTTTTAATTATTAACCAGTAACAAATCTTTGTACAGTTATATTTTTGAACGGCCTATACAACGATACCACACACAATTTTTTTTTCGAAATTAAGGCGAGGTTCTTCAAGTTAACCTCTAGAAAATGTAATTTTATTTAGAAACGGTACCTACTGATTAAACATTTGAAAAAAATATGTTGCTTTTGGAGACCTTTCTGTAGGTACGTGGGGTACTCGTTACATATTTGGATAAAGTTCCCTCGATAGAAAAAAAAAATTCAAACATACCCTTATTTTGTAGATTAAAATAATTTTATTTCAATATTATACCACATTGTGTATTGAAAATCACATCAAAATGAACGTCTATGATGATGTAATGTCCGTCGGGTTTAACATTAATATCGTAAAACATATAATTTTCAACCCAAAATTAACGAAATTCACGGCACAATTTACTCGCGCCCAACTGCCACCTCTAGAACAAAAATGCACGCTCGAAGAACCTCGCCTTAAGACCGTGTCGAAATAATTAGCTGTCGAAATTCAGAATGACACTCAAATTGACGCTTGCGGTCTGTTAGGACCGATTCCTATAATGTACTGATCTCATAATGAACAAATCTCAAAATTACCTTTTCCCAAAATTACCGATTTTCAAAATGTCTTTGTTTTTTATTGTCGGAAATAAAACTGTCATATTGGTGTACAGTCAGTAACACTTTATTTGAAAATCTTAAAATTAAATAATGAAACTTATATTGACTTTTTGATAGTCGTGGTTATTTTGTAGAAACTGAATTTCGTATGTAATTATGTAATTGCGTATCTTTACAAACAAGTCAGAGCAGGTTGACTATTTTTTTTCTTATTCCAATAATAATAACTAGATTAAATTAATGAAGCACACACAACCTCTACATCCGCCAATCTAAATAAAAATGGAGCACGCATGAGTCAAGTGCTCGAAGCGAGCGTTCTCTCATATACATATAGTAGTCTATGTTCGCCACGTCTTGTGAATCGCCGTTTTGTAACCAAGCTCGCCTCGAATGATAACCAACAAACGTTGCAAGTCAGTCTATACCATTTTTTTTTTTTATCTAGGGCTTCTCAGAGTGTAACCACTAAGGTTCCGACTCTTTAACCGGACTTTCCTGTGGCTGCCTTAAGCTCCTAACGAAACTTAATGCCTCCAGCCAGGGCGTAAAAACTATAAACTAAACGACTGCTGCTCGCTAAGGGCACCCCCTGTGGGGTACGAACCTCGGCTTAGGGCAGCTGAGTCGGAGGGAGGGTGGCAAGGGACTGACGGTGGCTGGATAAAATCAGTGTTTTGATTATTATCGTGGGGAGTTTGGATTACATGCTGCTCAGCTAAAACGCGTGCTGGCGCTTCACTTATTATAGTCAAGGGTCGGGGAGGACTATACGTTAGTCGGGGATTTCACGCGGGGCCTCGGCGGCGAGGTCGGAATGACGATCGTGTATTGTGTGCTCTTATTTTGCGAACTGTACTAGTTTCCCTACGACTCTCCTGGAGGAGAGTAGTGGGGTCGTCTGGGTCGGTCAGTGCATGCCTTGGACGGCGGGTCGAACTAATTTTTGAGGGGACATAACTTGCGGCCTTCACAACTAGAGCGTTGCGATGAGTGGCTGCTGAATCAAAGAAGCGCTTTGAAGTGCGCTTCATGAATTGGGCTATCGTGGGAATTTTGAGTTCAACGTGGAGGTTAGTGTTACGAACGAACCAGGGGGCTCCCGTGATTTTACGTAAGACTCGGTTCTGTAGGGTTTGCATCTTATGGATGAGATGGGGTTTGGCGTGTGCAAAGACAGGACTCGCATAGGTCATGATGGGGAGTCTCTACCATAACATAAATAATCTTATATATAAAATTCTCGGGTCACAATGTTAGTTACCATACTCCTCCGAAACGGCTTGACCGATTTTTATGAAATTTTATACGCATATTCAGCAGCGGCTACTAACTTTTTTTTTTAAGTTTTAGGTAGGTAGGTAGGATAAGGTAGGGTAGGGTAAGGTAGGTAGGTAGGTAGGTAGGGTAGTGTAGGATAGGGTAGGTAGGTAGGTAGGTAGGTAGGGTAGGGTAGGTAAGTAGGTAGGTAGGTAGGTAGTAGGTAAGTAGGTAGGATAAGGTAGGGTAGAGTAAGGTAGGTAGGTAGGTAGGTAGGTAGGTAGGGTAGTGTAGGGTAGGTAGGTAGGTAGGTAGGGTAGTGTAGGGTAGGGTAGGTAGGTAGGTAGGTAGGTAGGGTAGGGTAGGGTAGGTAAGTAGATAGGTAAGTAGGTAAGTAGGTAGGGTAAGGTAGGGTAGGGTAGAGTAGGGTAGAGTAGGGTAGGGTAGGATAGGGTAGGGTTATGGCGTGGTGGAGTTTATACTATAGCTTTTGACAGAACGAAGTCTGTCGGGTCAGCTAGTATAATAATAATGTAATTATCTTTGATTATTCACACGAGTATAATGAAGTCTGTACCTTCTCACAGTTGACCGATGAACAGAAATATCATCCATACTTTCGTATTTATAATATAGACTAGCTTTTACCCGCGGCTCCGGCCGCGTGGATGTCGGTTATCGCGTAAAAAAGGAACCTATGTCTTTCTCCATATCCCAGGCTATATCTCTGCTAAATTTCATGATGATCGATTTAGCGGTTTTGGCGTGAAAACGTAACATGCAGACAGACAGAGTTACTTTGACATTAGTATGGACAGGTAAGTTTGTTGCTTAAACATTGTTTATGATTTAATATCATGAGTGTACTTTTTCTGTCAGACAATAAGAGTTTCTGACATTCAAAAACAGAGAAATTTTGAAAATCGGTCATTTTGGGATAAGGTGATTTTGAGATTTGTTCATTATGCGATCAGTACAATATAGGAATCGGTCCTAAGCCTAACAGGGCCTCAATCTGTATTACAATAGTGTCAGAATGGTCTATCATTGATTTCATAATTGTTGATTTTGACAAGTTTGGTAGTCTACTAAAATAATGGCGTCATTATGACTTTCCAATGGTCAGCCACTGACACTCCATTGAAAGAATTGGTAATCTCGTACATAATGACAAATTAAACTTCCTACTAAACTTCCAACTTCCTATTACTTCAGATTGCTTACAACACTAATAAATAATATGTAAAAATATATTATATATAAATTAAATCTGGCATGAATAAATGTTCAAAATGCCATTGTAATACAATTCTATTACGAGACCATTGACCGACCAATGATCGACCATTATGAATTTAGCAGATTACGAACTTTTAGCAAAATGACAATGGGATCGTGTTGGAGTGACGAATTTATATAAATAGCAGACTTGGGCCCCTGATCGCACCCCCGATGCCAGCGGTTTAGTAAATGTGAATTTAAATGAGAAAAATTTCTCTCATTTTCATTCCACAAACATAACATTGCTTACCGAACAGACAAGTCTGCCACTTCGCCGCCATAAGGAATAGATAAAAGCCATAAAAAGCAGCGATGTGCATAATGACAAATATCATCACTTCCCTCCACATTATGTCCCATTTTCTTGGATGTGGTGCTAGCTCCACCTCTTTTTCTTTGTGTTCCGTTTCATTGTTGGAATTGCCATACTCAGCCGACACAGCGGTCATGCTCGGTGTACTGCAATTAAAAAAATATTAAGCAACTAGCTGAGTTACTTCTTATAACATCAGCTATCTGTCAGTCAATTCGGTCTAGCCGTTTCGGAGATTAGATAAACAGACTGACAGACAGACAAAATTTTTATAAATTGTTTTTTTTTTTATAAGTACTGTTTAAATTATGTACTTTCATATGCATTTAGTAAAAAGCTGTTATTTTGATATAAACAGACAATTTTATTTATTCATATAGATGTCTTCTATAAATGCACCTTGCACATAAACATAGTAGTTATAAGCGGAAAAACGAATAATTTTCTTACCTATGCATTGTAATCTTTATCTGGTTGTACAGATTATTTTATTGATGTATTTATCATAAAATTATTATAATTAGGGGAGACCTGTACAAAACCGTATACCTGGGTAAAACCGTATAGCGTAGCTATTTTCGCCAATATTTCAAATTTCGTGCGTACAAGCCGCTCAGTGGTTGTAAACAAACACTTGTCGCTGCAGGCTCGCGCAATTTTAAATTATTTTATTTTATTGTTTTTCTTTTTGATTGTGAAGTGTACATACGCTACAGGTAAGTCACTAATCAACTATGCTGTAGGTGATGTATTTGCTCTTAAATGCAATGTTTGTATCGGCAAGTTTGTATTGACAAAAAATATTTCTGTGAAAGTAAAAATAACAATTCAAAAGCGTTTTTCTCGAAAATTATATTTTCGCACATACGTCATTGTCGTTTTGAAGGTGCAGCTATGTTAATCAAGAGGGTTGGATAAAAAACTTATGTCTGAATTAACTTATAACGCCATTATTAAATCTTTCATATTTAACTTTATTAATATACCTTTATATTGGTTGCAGGTTTTTTAAGGTTGTATAAAAGATCGCTTTTAGCTATAAGACCGCCCATTGTGACACCCTATGTAACAGTTCTACATTTATATCTGTCATTTTTATGGTGTACATAACAAAGAGTATTCTATCTATATATAAGTAAATCCAAGTCTGTAAATGCGATAATCGCTATTTTGATGAGAGTGATGATCGAGGCTAACAAACATAAAATTTGTGGATTCGGAACATCTAAACTCTATTACAGGGCCAGTGAATAATACCTACATCATTTAATTATTTGACGTAATCATCCATTGTTCAAGTTGAATAAGTAGTGGTGATGAATTTTTTTGATATCCTAAGTCGAAGATTCGCGCCAATCGTGCGTGTTTATTTTAGTGGCTCGATATTCCGAAAATTATCATGACCAAAATTAATTATACTTTTTAATTAAGGTTTAAGTGTTAAGTGACAAATTTCTATATATCATGATACCTACATTTATGACGTTGTTGCGTCATGAAGGCGATCTAAACAAAAAATTAACACTCTAAAATCTATATATACTAATATATATACTAATATACTAATATACTATATATACTTATACTTATAATATATAAAGCTGAAGAGTTTGTTTGTTTGTTTGTTTGTTTGTTTGTTTGAACGCGCTAATCTCAGGAACTACTGGTTGGAATTGAAAAATTCTTTTTGTGTTGGATAGTACATTTATTGAGGAATATTAAAGGCTATATAACATTACGCTACAACCAATAGGAGCGGAACATAAATGAAAAATGTTGCAAAAACGGGATAAATTATTCCTTTTTGGGAGCTTCCATTGCGTGCGCTGCATAAACGGTTTAAGTTACGCAAATATCATGTATTATGGAATTGTTTCTCTTTAAAAGTTCTAAAAAAAGTCCACGACAGCATATGTCTATCTTTTAAGATTGACTCACTATAACCTTTTTTTATGGTAATCAAATTTTTTCGAAATTAATTCATTATTTGCGAAGGAGTTTTATCAACATAATATTAATCCTTATCCAAATAAATATGTTATTAATGACAAGTATTTAAATGTTAACAAAATTGTCCTGGACATCGCTTGATTTCAATCAACATCTTAGGAGATATCATAATTTTAAAATAACTCCGCAACAAAATAAGTAGAAAATTCATTACTAAAACCACTCTCTCTTTTACGAGTAGGTGACGCAGACGAAGTTGCGCGGGTCTGCTATATAATTTGCTAGCTTTTGCCCGCGGCTCCGCCCGCGTGGATGTCGGTTATCGCGTAAAAAAGTAGCCTATGTCCTTCTCCATATCCCAGGTTATATCCATGACGTTTCACATTTATAATATTAGTATGGATAAAGCTGAAGAGTTTGTTTGTTTGGTTGAACGCGCCAATCTCAGGAACTACTGGTGCGAATTGAAAAAAGATTTTAGTGTTGGATAGCCCATTTATCGAAGAAGGCTATAGGCTATATATTTACGCTACGATCCTTAGAAGCCAAGCGAAAAGATCGGAAGTCAGAAAGAGCGCTAAGCGATAACGAAGTTTTAGCGCGAGCGAGCGACGGGATGCGAATGCGACGCGATGGGTGGGCCGAAATTTCACGCGGACGAAGTCGCGGGCAGAAGCTAGTGTTTTATAAAATAGCACTTATCTGTCCCTAATTTCGTTTAGTTACTTATTAAGATACCAGCGGGGTTATTGCGTGACTCATATTATATTATAAAATGACAAATTGTTCGCAATGGTTTTCATTTTGACAGTTCATCCAAGCCCACTGCGAATTTTTCAAACCTTTGGCGCCTGTTACACGTAAAGTATTTACTGCGATTCGTCAGTTCAGTATTTATTGATAGACGTCTGTATTTATTGATGGATTAATATACCAGACACACGTTCAATATTTATAACGTCAGTATTTAGTCCGGTTTCTTGCTGAATACACGTTAAAATGGAGATACAGCTAAAAATTAAAGCTGGGCTATTACTTTTGCAATTGGTTTTAAAAAAAAAGTTAAAAGAACACGGTAGTCAAAAAACTGGTACCTAGAAAGAGAAAGGTCCATTTGAATTTAATGGCCGAAATTAAACTACATGGCGAAATGGATGATTACGAGAATTCGTTTCGAATGCCCGATATTTGCTTCGAAGAACTTCTAACAATGGTAACACCATTTTTAACAAAGCAAGATACAGTGATTAGAAAAGCTATTACCCCAAGAGAAAAATTTGCATTAACTATGCATTACTTATCAATAGGAAGGGACTTTAATAACGACGTGATAAATACTGACGCGAGATTAGACGTTCAATATTTATCACATTCCGAAGAATCGTCAATACGGAATCAAGAAATTTAGAATCCATTATTAAATATTGACATTCATCAGTACACTAGTTACACGTTCAATAAATACCACGATACATTAGTATTTATTGGCGGAACACAGTAAATACTTTACGTGTAACAGGCGCATATGCCATGAAATAATAAAATAAAATAAATTTAATTGAGGCAAAACACATATTACATCAAATTTAATTTCACAATACTGCAACAGAATAGATCAGAACAGAAAAATCGGCCAAGTGCGTGTCAAACATTACAAATTGGATACTAAAAGGAAAACATGCGAGTAATACCTACTTACTTATAATATTATTTCACGAAGGCAATAAAAGTATACTTGCGCACTTTATTAAAGTTTCAGAAGGAACCTATATTTTTTTTATTGAGCATTTGGTGTGCTTCTTATATACCTGAATATAAATATACGACAATTAATTCATAGAACGAATTTAAAAGTCCATTAATTATGGCATATTTATGTAACACACAATGCGATTTTTTTTTAACTAAGGTAACCTTTGCTACTTATTGAAAAGCGGTTAGGTATTCCTGAGGATTTATAACATAATAATAATAATACCAGCCTATAACTGTCCCACTGCTGGGCAAAGGCCTCTTCTCATACAGAGAAGGCACTAGCATTGAACACCACGCTTGCTCAAGACGGGTTGGCGATTTCAGACTTATATTAACTATAAGTCCAGGTTTCCTCACGATGTTTTTCCTTCACCGATGTCAGTAATATCCAAGATAAACTCAGAAAGTACATATGAATTGAAAAAGTCACATTGGTACTTGCCCGGATTTGAACCCACAACCTCATGCATGAGAGGCGAGGCTTTAACCAACGGGCCATCACGACATTTGAGGATTTATTCTGTTCTAATACCAAAAACTAATACCACTGATATTGGTTTATTCCGTTCTAATACCAAAAACAAATACCACTGATATTTTTGTTTCATCGTTGAAAAACAAACATAGTGGTATTAGTTTTTGGTATTAGAACGGAATAAATCTTCCCGAGCACTGTAATTTTTGTTATCGTATACCGATACGACAAAAAAATGAACATTTTATTAATAATTATATTTTTTTAGTGATGGGATGTACTTTTTAACATCGATACAAATCAGCAGAAGCTAAGTTGAACCGGATAATTCCATCTTGTCTACTTGGAGCTAATGTTTTATTTGTATCGCTGTCAGTAAATAAAAAATTACAGACCTTACCACTTTTTTAGCGGTTTCGTTAGTTGAATCATACAGTATTTCAACTAGGAACAAATGGTCGAATGAACACACTCATACAGACCCCTATACGAAATCTAAGTATGTTTCAGTATGCTAGTAATGAAGTATGTTAGTAACTGAAACGATTGCTTTCAGAATTGAAATATGTTATGTTATGTATCGTATGCGTGAATCAAATCAACTCTTCGCAACTGCAAAATTTACCCAGTGCTTCACCGCGACCCGTTTGCGTTGATGAAGAGGATGATGACGGGGCTATATCCGTGACTTCCCAATGCAATGTACGATTGAGGAGCGCTTTGGAGGATGCATTCCGGGTGTACCACTCCACTCCGCCTGACCTTAGACCACGTTTACCTCGTTTGCCTATGCTCAAGAAAAACAAGGCGCTGGTATGTGCTATAAACTCGCACTGTCAAATTGTTTTGACAGCAGTAAAGACCTTGCCGATACTCACTCGATCTTGTACTGTGCAACTGTAGCGTCATGTCGTATAGCTCATGTTAAATTTCCCAACAGTGACAGAGCTCCATGACCAAAACCAGCTGTACCAGCTTGGCAGTGCAGGATTGAGAGTCGCATCTGTGAGGCTAGAGTACTCATCGGCAAACTAATCTGCTTGAGGGAGGGCAATACTCGCCCTAGAGTGATGCGCTTTGTGAGGAGGGCATTCTCGGGGGCTGATATTAGTTCTCGAGATTATTTGACCCGCATCAGAACGTATCGACTTCCTGAAGCAGAAGATCTGTACATGGGCAAACCGTATTCGTAGGTACAGGTGCGATAACTCAGAATCGCACATTCCAGAGCGATGAAAGGTGGGTTTATAGGGCTTGGGAGCGACCGGATCAAAGTGTGATTGACACGCGCCTACCGGATGATGATGCTATGTGTCCGTTCTGGCGAAGCATCTGGTCGGTGCCGGTCAATCACACCAAAGGTGACTGGACTACGGAGATCGAGCGAACGTGGGATCAAATACCAGAAATGGGGGCACTTACCATCAGCCCCCAAGATGTAGCTCGTGCAGTCCGTCCGTTACCTAACTGGAAATCTCCAGGGCCAGACGGACTGCACAACTTTTGGATTAGAGTCAAGATCACTGCCCCAGTTCCTAACGACAAGAATAACCCACCTGCTCCATAAATCAGGTACCCAGTACTGCGGATCCCAAAAATTATTTATTTATTTATTTATTTATTTATTTATTTATTTACAACACAAACTATCTTTACAGGTTAACCTAAAGTGATAGAGTGGTACAGAACACAATTAAACTAAGATATAATCTTAAAACTAGGTACTTAAATCTAACTATACATGCAGATCAGAATAACACAATACTCTAGTGGTCGCCAGAGTAAAATCGTTCAGTGCACAAGAGAACAGGTCCAAGCTCATAGCTACCGCGTTGAGAGTGCACAGCGCACGTGTAAACGGGGCACGGCGGAGAAGGTTGGTGCGCGCTTTCGGTACCCCCAGCAGCCGCGGCCGCCGGCGCCTGTTTACGTACTCGTCAGGTACCCACAGCTTAATTGTCTGTAAAATGTCAGGATTGCCAATTTTTCCCCTTATTACTTTAAATAAGTATGTGGCTAATGCAAGCTCCCTCTTTACTTCTAATCTAGTATAACCTACCATGCCTAATACAAACAAGGTAGGATACAGCAGTGGGTATCCCGGATAGACTCCATACATCTTATGGTACATAAACCTGATATATTTGTTTTGTATCCGCTCTAACATTGTATTGTATTTGGCTTCGCTAGGACTCCAAATAGCTGCATTGTACTGTAGGTGGCTCTTCACCAGTGCTTCGTACAAAGCCCTTAAAGCACTCATATTAGTAAACTGGTTGGCCTGCCGTAAAAGAAACCCAAGGTTACGGTATGCCTTTTTGCAAACCGCAACAATATGTTTTCTGAACTGCAAATCTGCGGCGAAACAAACACCTAGATCTTTGACCTCCGTGACACGCTGCAGCGGTTCACCTCCCATAAGGTACTGGTGGCGACGCGGGGTGTGCGCGCGGGTGTATGACAGCACTGAGCATTTTGACACATTGAAATACAATTTATTTTCCTGACTCCAATCAGTGACCCTATCTAAATCTCGTTGCAGTGTGTCATGATCGGCAATATCTTTCACCACATGAATCAGTTTGAGATCATCAGCAAAAAGAAGGCAAGTTGACTCCTTAACTACTTCCGGTAAGTCGTCCACCACGAGGATAAAGAGAAATGGTCCTAAATTAGTTCCCTGACTTACGCCCGATCTAGTGAAGTAGATTTCGGAAAAGCTCCCCCCACAGTCAACATATTGACGTCGGTTGCGCAAGTAATCGGCAAAGAATTTAATAGTGTGTGGAGTAAATCCCTTGTTGGCCAACTTCGACAGCAGCACATCATTGTCCACTGTGTCAAATGCCTTCCGAAAATCTAGGTAAGCTACATCCACCTGTAGTCCAGCGTCAACAGCAGGCACCAGTTGCGTCATCAAATTTAGCAAATTGCCTGTTGTACTCCGCCCAGGACGGAACCCATGCTGCGCATCGGACAAATGTGCGTTCACCTGCTTATATAAGCTATTGTGAATTGCTGCTTCGAACACTTTAGCAGTAGCACAAAGGACCGCCACTGGTCTATAGTCGCTTGCCTCGGAGCCGCCACTACCTTTCGGTACCGGCACCACTCGGCTAAGCTTCCAACGATCGGGAAACGACGCTACAGCAATACAGACATTGAACAAATGTAGTAAGGGTTCATCCAACACCATGCGACTATCCCTTAAGATAAAAGGTGGTATACCATCAGGTCCAACTGATCGTTTAGGCGGTAGGCGGGCTAGCGCGCGACGCACTTCTGAAGCTTCAAAGCAACCGAGGTGAACCCACGCGCCACTTGGCTCCGCTGTTTCACTACAGGTGTCCGCATCTAACGTAGCCGGTTCCGGGTTATACACAGAGTGAAAAAATCGTCCAAACTCCTGAGCACATTCTTGGTCTGATAGAACTTGCCCGTCCTTATTCAAATTATACTGACTTGAATTTCCTCTTTTCGACCTAACGTAACTCCAGAAAGCTTTCGGGTCGGCAGCAAGATGGCTCTGCACGCGATCACGATATCGGTCGTGGGCAAGAGCAGTCTCCGCCTTAACTCTCGCCCGACACCGCGAAAACGCCTCGTAATCAGTAGGGGATTTACTTGCTTTGTATATTTTATGTAGCCTGTACTTCAATTGAATGTCCTTGATGATGTCAGAGGTATACCACACTGGGTATGTATATCTATTGTTATTGTTAGTGATTTTATTTTTAAGAGGTATACAAATATCAAAAACTTCATAAATCTTACTATAAAAAAAGTTTGAAGCTAAATCCGGATCGCATAAACTGTACATTTCATCCCAGTCTATTAAAGCTAATAAATGGTATAATTGATGGAAATTTGCTTTACTGAAATTCCATTTCTTGGTCAATATTTCATTTTGAGGTTCTAACTGTGCGTCTAATATGGCGGGTTGCGGCAGCGGAGAGGACGTAGGAACCGTGACCGCGAGCGGCGGGTGGTACACGTCCACGGGCAGCAGACCCTCATCCCCCACGCACACCACCACGCCACTGAGCCCGCTCAACACGAGGTCCAACTGTCTGCCATTGCAATTAGGAACTTTGTTACACTGAACGACTTCACAAAATGCCACGAAATACTCAAAATCGTCACAAACATGATTTGGGCATGAAAATAGATTAAAATCTCCTAATATAACTACCTTATTTTTATATTTTACACATATTTTTTCTAAAATATTAAACATTACTGAATATTCTTTTACATCAGTCTGTGGTGGAATATATAATACACAGCAGGTAACTAAAAAACGGTTTTGTGAATAAACTGTAGCACAAATCAACTCGAATTTATGAACATCAATATTAATATCATCGGGAATTGTTACCTGCCGCAATTCAAAACGCGGCGTGGACACCAACAGTACGCCTCCTTGCTTACGCCCATCGGCTCGATCACATCGCAATATCGAATAACCAGGTAACGTTATTTCAGCGTTCTGTATTGACTCATTGCATCCGGTTTCCGTAATTGCAAACAAGTCCGAACTAGAAGATTCTAACAGTGATAAGAACTTCGACGACTTTGTTCTTAGACCTCTGACATTTTGATATAGAATAGATAAACTCAAATTAAGCTTGCGGTTGTAGAGTGACTGGCGTGGCTGGACGACGAAAAAAAATCCACTCACTTACTTCTACATTCATAGGCCATACTTCAGGAACACAAAGTTTCTCAAAATTGCTTTCAGTCACTCCAATTTTGAACGAGGCATAGTCCCTTTCAGTTTTTGGCTGTATTTTAGTAAGAACTAACTCTGAGTCTTCTCCTAATATCTTTTGAATGTACTCCTTTAAAACGACTTCAGTCGTCGTTTTCTCTAACCTCCAAACATGAAGGTATTTTTTCCGTTCAACTGCTTTTAGAGCTACTATTGATCGGTTTCCACCTCGTATTATCGGGTTCAGTTTCTTTCTTCCTTTCACTTCTATCCAGTTGTTTTCCATGTTCATAGAACCTCCACTCGAAACCCCTGAATAACTGGCGACACTTGCGTAACTAACATTTGGCTGCGGCATCGGTTTCGAGTTGCTGTTGTCGCTTAAAGCGATTACCTCCGACGACGCCTCTGCTACTGATGCAGGTGTAGCTTCCGTATTTTGCCTATGAGAAGTACCCTTAGTGCCCAATTTTCCTTCATTAATTTGTCTAGTCTTTTTCTCCATAACTTTCAAAGTATTGATTTCTTTTTCGTAGCTTACACATTTGCTATTAGCAACACTTAACTCTTGCCTTAATTTGCTATTTTCGACAGCCAAGGCGGTTACCGTAATCTTAATTTCCTCCATAAGGTTTTTTTCCAGAGAGTTTAGCCTTTCAGTTATGACTCCTTTTACCATTTCCATAATATTCGGCAAGCTATCCAGGTTAAGTGATGCTGACGTACTCAAGTCAACTTCCTCACACGGATGATTTGCATCCTTGTCCGGACAATCCGCTGCTGCCCGGACACCGCGTACTGGGGTGTCGTCAGTTACTCGCACCCGCTGCGTAATGTTCGAGCAGGCCTCGCACTTAAAAGTACTTTTCAAATGCGCATACTTCTCCGTAAATACCGCCGAAGTGACATTCAAACATGCATAATGATAACACGTTTTACAACCAACACATCTGAGCAGCTCTCCAAGAATGACTTTCTTTTTGCACGCAAAACAAATCATTATGTATAGCAAAAAGTGTTACGAAGTGACAAATTGCTCGCAGCTGGAGAGTAGGCGCTCTGCTGTACTCGCAAACTTGTCGCACGATGACTCAGCGGTGACGTCGCCAGCGCGCGCGGCGCGGCGCACGCAGCGCGGTCGCAAATTTAGACACTTGATGACTAACCTTAGTGGCGCAGAGGCGGGACGTCCGGCCGCGAATCCAAACGTCGCAGGTTCAAATCCGGATGGATGAAGCACACAAATATCTATTTGTTTCTTTCTAGGACCTCCCACTAGGCGGGACCAGTCCATAGAAACAGTTCAAGCGAAAGCGAGAAACGCTTTTGAGAGCCATCAACCAATCAAAAATTAACACTCTCCAAAATTCAAAAACACGTCTACACTGTACCAAGTCGCTACGGTTATTATAGACCGATCACTTGTCTACCAACGGTCTATAAAGTTGTTACTTCTATTTTGAAAGCTAAAATTAACAAACATGTAGACGCCAAATCCATCATGTTTACCTCTCAAAATGGGTGTAGGAACGGATCCCGCTGTACTAAGGTGCTGCTCCTCATCGATATGGCCATTAGCCAACAGGTTCGTCGTTCCCGAAAGGATCTGTCCACATGTTGGATAGATTATAAGAAGGCCTATGACTCAGTGCCACATATATGGCTCATGAGGGTGCTGGAGTTGTATAAAGTAGATGCAACTCTGCGCACCATCCTGATGTCATGTATAATGGAGGACGGGCCTTCGCTATCCAGGATGTCGACATATCTAGAGAAATAGCGAACCGAAAAGGATCGAGCGAGGTATATTTCAGGGTGACAGTTTGGTTCACTTGGAGTCCACTTTAGGTCTGCCTAGCCTTGAATCTTCTAAGCAAGCTGCTGGAGGATTCAGGTCTAGGCTATCGATTGAGGAGAGGTGATGATCAGGTTATATCTCACCTCCTTTACATGGATGACTTGAAACTTTTTGCCCCCAACAATTTGCAACTGATGAAGCTACTGAAGGTAACCGTAACTTTCAGTAGCGCCATCAGGATGGAATTTGGTGTGGAAAATGTGCGGTCATGCACATGCATGTAAAGCGAGGGAGGATTGTGGAATCCGTGGGAACCTAACTCTCGGATTCCATATACCTGAGATCTCCTCAATCGAAACTTACAAGTATTTAGGTATATGGGAAGCGTTAGGCATCAACGCTGCTGTCATGAAACAATCGCTGCGGAAGCGCTTCTTTGGCCGCCTGAATAAAGTATTAAATAGTCTTTTATCAGGCGGAAACAAGGTGCGCGCCTTCAACGGTTGGGTCATGCTAGTTTTGATATACTCTTTCGGTATACTCAAATGGACTCAGACGGAACTTGACGCCCTGGATAAGAGGGTCCGCAGACTGCTAATTGCAAATCAGATGCATCACCCACGATCATCGGTGATGACACTGTATGTATATATTCCGCGGAAGGTCGAGGCTGCTTAAATGCTAAGACCCTGCACAACCGTGAGGTATGCAGTCTCAGGGAAAACTTACTAGAAGCCGACGTGGGGATGCACCGAGATGTGGTCTCAGTGGACAAGGGCCTAGCCCCGCTCTCCTTGGCTAACGAGAACTGACGCAAACCTTATAGTATTAGATACTAATGACCGCAGGGACGTATGACAGTGCAAAGAGCTTCACGGGCGCTTTTACCGGGCTCTACATGGGCCCGATGTAGACTTCTTAGCGTCCGTATCCTGGTTGAGTGCGGTGAAGTCTTTGGAGAAATCGAAGGCTTTGTCTTTGTCATTATGGACGAAGTTATGATGACGAACTATCTCTTTGGAGAAACCGAAGGTTTTATCTTTGCGATTATGGACGAAGTAATGATGACGAACAACTACCGGAAATATATTGTGTATTACGGCACGGTTGACATCTGTCGGGCATGCCACCGTCCGGGAGAATCAATCCGACACAGATTATTTCTGGCTGTTCTTGTTTGGACAACGGAGACTACTTGCATAGGCATAACCTTGTATCCAGGATTATCCAATGGGATTATCCATCAGCAACTTGCTTTGAAATACAGTCTTGTGGAATTGGAAGTACCGTACTAAAGGTATGTGCCCGACCCAGTTCTCGAAAATGGCAATATCACGTTGTATTGGAATCGATCTATCATCACTGACAGGACTATTGTTGCCAATAAGCCAGACATAGTGGTGAAAGGGCGATTAGAGCGTCGCACAATTACTATTGATATCGCGTTCCCGCATGACGAGAACCTAGTGAAAGCTAAAAAAGATAAGCAGATTAAGTATCTTGACCTGGTTCGCGAGGTTGTCGATTTGTGGGATGTGGATACAGCAGTCATTGTGCCGATTTTCATGACGGCCAGTGGCATAATTATAGCCAAGAGCCTTGACCAACACCTGAGGAGGCTCTCGTTAAGTAGCTGGATCAAGGGCTTTAACTAGAAAGCGATACTTCTGGACACGGCGCGAATCGTGGGAAGGTTCCTCTCTCAGGAGCCCTGACCATCGGTAGGTTAGACAATTTGCCCGATATCGGTGGGCTGCTATTTTTTATATTTTTAAATGTTTTTAAAAATTATATAAATGTAAATTATATGTTTATGAATGAAACAAAAGATATAATAATAATAATAAAATAATAATAACAATAACATATATATAATTATATATATACTCCCGGCACTCCAGTGCGGTGCCACTTTGTGATTTTTATTTTTATCTTTATTTCTTCCTGTGGCTTTGTTTTTGTTGTCTGACTAACAATAGCTTTATAAGGTTTTTTGTGTTACTAACAGTATATGGACTATGTCTGAAATAAATGTTTTGAATTGAATTGAATAAAAATAAAAATAAAACAAACTAAAATACTTAAATCTAACCGGCCCTGCTGACATGATGCCTATCACAGCAGTACAATAATACGGGCCGACGTCGCGGACATATTTAAGCTAGGTACAGAGATACGATATAAGCTCAAAGCTCGCTCGTTTTTTTTTTTTTGTATTTTGCCCATTTTGCCTATTAAACTTATCGCCAAATTATTTTAAAATTATATATTAATTATTATGCAGCTAATATTGAAATAGCATTTTATATAGTAAATTAATTACATTTGCCGAAATGTAAATGTAAAGGTTAATTGAACATTTCCAATTCAACCCTTATCCATAATTTATTGACTTACGTTATTAGGACCTACATTATAGTCAGTGTAATTATCACTGTAGGTAGATTGTTCCCAGTGTAGCTAAACAACATTAAAATTCCCCACTTTAAAACTTATAATAATTAAAAAATAAAGCGGGTAAATATTATCAAAAAAGTTGCTGAACCGATAATTTGACCTTAGTAAAGTGAGATTACGAGAAAACTTAAGATATATCAGATGGTAAACCTTAGACACGCATTTGGTTTCCGAACCAAGGAATCGATTGCAATTGGTGTGGGATATTGAGTGAAACTTTTTTTACATTATACCTATGCGATTTTTCTATTTTAAAATGTGCAACAATGTGTGTTCGTGTTTGTTCAACTTTTTATATTATGTGGAAAATTTTGTTGGTTAGGTATACATTTATACACCTATTTTAGTTTTAAGTTCTATACCATAATATTGTTATGTGTAACCGTTTATTTTCCCAAATAAAATAAAACATTCGATTTTCGAATTTCAATTTTTTTTTTTTGGGATAAGCCTTTTTTCCGGGATTTCATTTTGGTACTAACGGGATTGAATCAAATATTGTAAAAGTAAGGATTTTTAAACTACTACATTAGAAATTTATAGAATGCTATAGATAAAAATTTAAAATTGTTTTTTTCTTATACTTTTTTATGAATATGAAAACAGGTGAAAATAAAATAAAAAAGACGTGTGGCACTCGGGGACTGCTGCGGTAAAGCTATTGCATAGCATTTTGTATCAACTTATGCAATTATAATTATTTATTTATTTTATTTATGCAGTACCTATTTCTTTTTCTTTGATATTAATTCAAGTTACACTTTTTGAGCGTGGTGACCGATAAGAAAACAAACTTTTCTTTTATTAAATAAACAAAGAGTATATAATATTAAGAGACGGGAGTCCCATAGATAAAAATGAAAAACGTCGCTTGTATGAAACGTGAGCTAATAATGAATACCAACATAACAGAAATGACACGGACTGCAGACATGACATAAAGCTGCCAACATAATAACAAGATAGGGATGTACTACTACTCACTCGTAATTTTTATCGATATGTTGCTGTAAAAAATTTCGGGTTTTAGGATCCTGACATTTTTACGGTTTCATTCTTAATAAATTTAAGGCAAAGGTCACTTAGGCCAACGGTAACTTTCGATTTGAACTAAGGTTACGTGGTAATTTTCTTATAAAAAGAAACCAGCTACGGCTGTGATTCCACGTTGGCGTAAGCGGTTCAGAGACAAATCCCATTGTATAGTCTAGATCTAATCCGAGGTAAACTTGACTATAAGATGAAATTTGCTGTGATGATAATAAAATAAAACAAAACTTTGGACTTAAGTTTTTTTATAATAATTAGAACACCTTTTCCTTTTTATTGATCATTCAATTGGCAATGGTTCAGCAGTTGATGTTGAAGGTACTGAAATGTAGAAAACACGTTGCTTATTAACTGACACATGAACAAGTGAATTCAAATTTAATTCTAATCTTGAATAGTTACTTGGGCTTAGTCTCATTCTTTTTATCACATTTTCATTTGAAAAAGGGTCTGTAATAGACAAAAAAGTATCTGTAATATTTAATAAGTTTAAAATAAATATAAACCTTACCCGCAATAGAACATATTTTCCTGTCTTTTGAACATTCTACTGGCAATGGTTCAGCAGTTGATGTTGAAGGTACTGCAATAAAAACAGAATGTAGTCATTCACTTCTAATTCCAAAAACAATGAAGGGTATCGTAGTTGGGATGAATTAATCCCAAGAACCGAATTAACATTGTAGTTGAAAAACATGTTTCCCCATACTTTCCAACTGCATAATAATAATGTAAGTACACACAATATTGAGTAATTTACCATGTTATTTTAAGACCATAGACTTCTTAAAGGTTTTGCTGTAATCTTTAAGTATAGAACTGTACACTGTATTTTTTTTAATGTTAGGATCAGCAGTTTCGGAAATAAAGGGGGAAATGGTAAATTTTCATCTATTTTCTTTTTTTTTAATGTAGGATCAGCAGTTTCGGAGATAAGGGGGGAAATGGTAAATTTTCATCTATTTTCTTTAATAATTTTCATTAAAAATGTAAAATGAAATGGAAGGACTTGTCAAGAGGATTTTTTTTTAAATAATTAAAAAAAAAGTTCTCTTGTCAAGTCCTTTCATTTCATATGTCACATGATACATTTTGCATGTGTACCAAAATGCAACTTAATCGGTCCAGTAGATGAAGGTACATAAGGGTTCCGTTTTTTCATTCGGACGTACAGTACCCAAAAAAAAAAAAACTTACTAGATGTACCAGTCCAAGAATCGCAGTAGTCGAAGTAGAAGATAACTCTGCAAAATATAATTGAACATGAGTTACTAAAGTATCGGAAAGGGTGAGTTAGGATGAATTACGACTGGAAAATAAAGTCTTACCTGTTTGCTCACTTTTGAAGATGTGTAGTGGAAATCCAACGAACAGCTCATCTGCCATTGGTTCTGCAGTAAGTTCTACAGACGGAGTAGCATTTTTTCTTAGTTGTGTCTTCTTTTTATTGAAATCCTTTGGTAGAAAATGACTGCCACAAATATGTTCCAATTGATGTAGCTTTTCAATGGGTACATACACCAAGTCTTCTTTCCCGTAACTTTAACCCATTTTTTACATCTAGCTGGAATATTTTATTACATTATTATGATTATAATAGTAGTGTATTTAAACTTTATATCTTTGTTATTTTGGTTTTGCAGTATTAATAGAATAACAGAGAAAATTAAATGAAATAGGAATATTATAATAATAAAAATATCGACAGTCGATAAAAAAGTAACATGTGTCAAGCACTAGCATATTGATAGGTTACTTTGTAATTTTGTAAATTTTGGACTTTAAATCAAGTAATTTATTTTCTGTAAGAGCTTATCAATGTTTTTTAACATAACAATTGAAAATATATGCTTACCTATCTTCATTCAAAGGAAATTTGGCTATGAAGATTCGCATTTGACCATCTGACCGGCCGGATCTTATAACACATATTTCACACGTTTTGTAATGCATTGCAACTTAAATTACGTCACACGTACATACATAAATACAACAATAACTCTAATTTACGATAAATATCCACAAAACACAGAATAAAAACAAAAACAGCGCTTTGTTGACAAACAAGACAAGAATATGGCGGCCGGTAGCTATGGCGGCTGAGTAGCGTAGTGCGATAGAGTCGAATAGATGTTAAAGCGAGACAGCGATAGCGTGAGGTTTTTTCGTTACGGAATTTCTGCATTCGGTCCCCGCGCTCAAGGCCCGCGATAGAAGCTATGCAATAGCTTAAAAGCAGTTTAGATCAAAATTAACATCTTTATAGAATTGGTAGTTGCATCGCGTTGTGCGTACAGAGTCTATAATAAAGTGCCAACTACGTTCGCCGAGATACTATAGAAGGCCGATCACCTATATACTATTAAAAAAACAGCAAAAGGGTTAAATATTTCTTATTCATATTGATATATTCTTTATTCTACATATTGCATCTATGTATCTATTATATATCTGTGTATCTATTATAGGATATTGTACTGTTAAACTTTTTATATTTGCACCAATGACAACCCCATTTTATGTCCATAAATTCACTGTCCATGCCAAGGTTGCCTGGAAGAGATCGCAGTATGCGATAAGGCCGCCCATTGTATATTTTATAGTGTATAAGTTTTCTTTTCTTTTGTTATGTGTAATCTGATGTACAATAAAGTATATATAAATAAATAAATAAATATTGCAACAATTGAAATTCCTTAAAAAAATCTTAATAATTTCAAAAATTATTATTATTATATTTTATTATTATTATTATTATATTTTATATATTAGTATGGATATGCTTCCGGAATCCCGGAGGCATATCCATACTAATATATACGTGTCCGTTCATTGACCCCAAATCAATCTACCTACTCCGATCACTGTTTATAAGAGTCAAGTTAACGTTTTACATTTTCAGTTAGTTTTTTAAGATTGGTCGCAAAAACGTTAATATAAACGTTTATAAAACGCGAAAAACGCCCAAATTACAAAAAAAAATGTATCGTTTAGTAGTTCGTAGAAGTCAGCCAATGACAATTGACCAGTTTTATACAAGTTAAGTAAAAGTACCAGACACTGTTCGGTGAAGAGGTGGAGCCAAGGGTGTTATAAGGTTTGCGAGGTGGTCTACGGGATACTCTGAATTTGAACTTACATACCAATTGTGGGCAGTCAATGGTGTTATTGAGCAGTTTATATGCGAATCTCAAGTCCAAGAGCTCCCATCGAGCTTCCAAGGTAGGAGAGATACTTAAATTGCCTTCCCTTTGAGTGCCCTAGGTATCGGATAAACCTTTTTTGGACTCGTTCTATCCGCAGCGAGTGGGTTGCGTAGTGAGGCCTCCATATCACACTGCAGTATTCCAGGATGCTTCTTATAAGGCTATTGTAGAGAACTAATTTAGTATGTGGGCGTTGAAGTACCTTTCCATTACGAATGACAAACCCAAGCATACGTTGGGATTGACTGATTAGTCGATTGAGTTGGAGTGTATAGTGGTGTACGAACTCCTCCGTCATAACATACCTTTGTGGTGGACTGTCACTAACATGGCCGCCTGACAGACCTTTGATGTACCTTTCGCAAAATGCACCCCATACGCAAAACGTACCATTCTCAAAATGTACATTTCTCAATATGTACCTTTCTCATAATGCACCTTTCTCATAATGTACTTTTCTCATAATGCACCTTTCTTATAATGCACCTTTCTAAAAACGTACTTTTGTGCTTTTGAACCAGAAGAAGACGGTCGATGTCAGGGGCACCCCGAGGTTCAGTTTGATTAGGTTCCTTTAAACCCTACAGATGGAAATATGGGGCCCTGCGAAGCGGGTCTCCGTCGACTAAGCCTTATTATTCAACAGTAATCAATCAAGTCGAATAAAAAATAATGGAAAATTAAAAAAAATATATAAATAAAAAGCCATCACCCCGGTGGAAAGGTCGAAGGAGCAGAAGGGAATAAAGGTAAGAAAAGGTACGTTTTGCGAAAGGTGTATTATGAGAAAGGTGCATTATGAGAAAGGTGTATTTTGAGAAAGGTACGTTTTGCGAAAGCTGCATTTTGAGAATGGTACGTTTTGCGTATAAGGGTACATTTTGCGAAAGGTACATTCTGCGACTGAACCATAGAGACTTATGACATGAGCTTGCCAAGAGGCCCCAATATGGGCACGTTATGTTGCAAAATGTGTGGCAAAAATATAAAAGTTTAACCCTCAATGGAAGCCTTTTCAATAACCTGACCCACCCCGAACACACATTCTTTTTACACATCCTTGTTTCGCTACAATTTATATCTAATGAAATACACAGCCAAACCCTTATAATACCCATTTATTCATCTAACGACACACACTAATACAAAATTCGATAAAAAGATAAGTCCACAAAAGGAGTCACCTTTTGTGAATAAGTCGCATTTACATATGTATATTGTCAAAAATAATAACATCACCTCTTCAGAAGATTTTTTTAAAACTATCTAATCAGAATCACTTGGTAGCCATTCACGTTAAGATATACTTGCGCAAGTTTAGACTTACACAGGTCTGCATCTCACCGAATGGCTCCAATACTTGTGCTAATTCATCCCACACACGTTAATGTACACTTGTGCAAGTCCAATTTTGCGCAAGTATATCGTAACGTGTGTGGCCTACATTAAGGTCAAGGCACACTATACTGGCACCGCAACGGCACCACTTCAACCAAGCAATTAACTTGTCATTCAAATTAGAGCATTAAATCGTGTATCGTATAATATATTTCACAATGAAAAAGCCAACAGCGGGCAGTCAGCCCGCATGCTTACAGCGCGCCGACCACGTGGTTACAGCACGCCGACTTCGAGTCACAATGTAATCCGACACATTATGAAAACGTGCAAGTCCTAGGCTTGTTCAATCACAAATGCCATATAATAATTGTTTTCGCGGTGACAGCAAGCTTGCACCTCGCGGACTGCGAGCTTGCACCTCGCGGCCGGCGCGCGGACTGCGAGCTTGCACCTCGCAGACGACGCGTAGTTAGCGCGCTGGCGGCTAGCCGTTGCCTAAATTCGAGGCGACGCCGCGCGCCGCCGCCGTGCTGCAGCTGTGTAGTTGCGGTGCCGTTATAATGTGCCATGACCATTTGGCTTTTCGTTCCATTTATTTACAAATGCTTTATTTACAGTCTAATTTGTATACACAGCAAATTATTTTTAATGTTTATCTGGTCTGTTAAACTTGATTGACAATGTATAAAGTATTTTAATCTCTTAAGTAAGTACTTAAACAACACGTTCTTTTGACTTCGCACACAATATACAAGAAATAGTATTTAAAATATACACGTCATTTATAGTCTCATCGAGTATGGACACACTGTGTCGTTAATTACACGTGGGCCGGCTCACACTCGCCGAACTAAGTCAGAGACATACATCGTGATACTGCTATCACATACATTCAGAAAGTTTGCCTGGTGATGTATGGCTCGACCTATACATATTTTAATAGCTTAACACATAAATATTTATTGAAATACTTCCCGTACTCACAGCTTTCATTTCGATTCATTCTACCCACGCTCTAAACTCAACGTTTTTCGTTATTATTTCGTGCCTAGCATAATTATACTTTTTACAACCACCGTACTTAAATACTATCAGTAGAATATTATGGACTAACGTTAACTGACGCTACATATTTATACACCTATCGAGACTGATATGATCAATGAATACTTAACAATCATTTTGATAAAAATTTAATAAATACATACATATTCATTTCTATAAATCACTGACAGTTTTGATTGATTAAGACGCAGATATATGCCAGTGACCTTGAGTGGTTAGTTTCGTGTTCTGTACTGAGCTCACGCAACGCGTCGTACGTCCAACCACTAATAGGACTCGCCTATTCAGGAGCACTGTCCGAAAAAAAGACGCATTATTAATTTATTATACATAAAACAAAAAGTATTTTAATAAAACACGTATACTAAAATATCAATAATTAAATTATCTTTAAAAAGGTGACAGTTTCAAAAATATACGCTTGAAATATTTTGCGTGATTCTCAGTGCTTAATCCGCGTTAGACATAACTTTACAAATTCATTTCAACATAATCTAAAATATTCATAAATTTAGTTATTATGATAATGCTCTATTTTTTCCCAATCATTAACACTACTTGTTTAGACGTGATCTTCAGTATAAAATTATTAAAAATCGGTTATCGTCGCCTTAAAATTTAAATATTAACAAAGTCGTCACTATCAAAATGTCATTAGGTCGACAGGTCGTTATAGGCCGACATCTTATTAGGTCGACAGGTCGTTATTGCGACAACCAATGTATGTTTTTACTGTCGACCTAATGACATGTCGCAAACTTGTTTGTCGAACTAATGACATACACTCCGCGAAGACTGGAATCGGAGATGCTGCTAGGGGAGTCCGCGGAGTCGAAGGCGTCGTGGATCCCCAGGAGTCACGCACGGACCCAGGGCCCGTTCCCGCTCGGCGACCCGTTAACGGTTGTTGTTAGATCGCGCCCGCTGTATCACTGCGTACACAAACATTACACATTAAAAATAACAATAAATTAGCACATACTATAGGTAAACAATTATAATAGTCGTCATCATCCACGAATATGCACATTAACGATTATATATCATTGTTTTTACCTAGCCGAAAAGTTACTAGTAGGGGAGCCCAGAGGGTTTTTGAGCAAGCATAATACAGGGCGAAAAGTTGAGTAGGTGCAGCATGATGAGAGAAAACCGACAATATGTTTGAAATGTCTATATATGTGTGTGTGTATATGGTTGAAGACTTTTAATCATTACTTAGTAATGATAAAAAGTTTACTTTTCAAATATATTATACTATAAATACTACTCATACTCAAATAATTTATTTCGATTAAACCATTTACAGGTAGGTACTTTTGAATTGTCAAGGAGTCGGGTAAATCAGAGTCTAGTTGCCCATCCCAGTATTTGCTATTTCCAAACTTCTGAATACCGACAAATCTTCACAAAAATGCCAGCTACAAATTAAAACAGAAATCACAGCTATTGGGTTCGTTGATTTAGAGGTAATGCAAAATAATTACCTGTTTTGAGTACTTTTCTAAATCAATGAAAGTTCGCTTTGCCAAAAGGCTCCATCAATCCGTCACTTATTTATATATTCACTATCAGGACATAATTTCACAGAATATCTTTTATTCGCCCTGAATATCTTTAAAAAATTATCCAAAGAGTATTCAAAGTCGTCATATTTAGGTAAAGCGCACAATTTCTTCATCAGATTTGACTATTTAATTAAGTCATTATGCATCTGGCCTTTCCTTTTGCTTAATATTGTAAACTAGCTTCTTCCTGCGATTTCGTCCGCGTGAAATTTCTAGTTCCCCCGTTCCCCAATCCTTTCTCGAGATACCTATCAACAAAAAAGCGGTTCTGTATACAATGTATGAGAAAGTGAATTTTCTACATATTTTTTGTGTGAATTTTTCGTATGTTTTAATAGTTATTCTGCATAAAAATCGGTCCAGCCGTTCTTGAGTTATAAATGGTGTAAATAACACGACTTGGTTTTATATTTTTAGATATTAAAAATTTGGAATTGGTTTCAACAATCTACTACTATCGATCATTCTTCAGCCGTGTTGATATTGAACGCCTGCTGTGCACAATTCTTGAAGGCTAATATTTGTACCTACTTAAAAACGTTCAAATTCAAATCGCAATATGATTTCAATGTCAAAAATTTGCTTATACGTAGGTGAGGTATTTCTGACAGATTGAGACTAAAGGTCGTAGCACACGTATCAAATCGGAAAAGGATCGTCACCGTATCAACTCGAGCCGTTCAGTATTATTTGTATGAAACTCCCTACTGCAACGCACACTTATCGGAATCGTAACGTAATCGCCTCGCCTCGGGACAAGCTCACAACCGCGGTGCGGTGCGTGGTCGACTTGCAGTTCCCGCGCTTACGGTTCTCCGTAGCCTTGCTTACGTCTCTCCGTACCCTAGCTGACGTCTCTTCGTCCACGCCCCTCCCGCGCACAGTGGATCGTCCCCATACAAGAGGTGTGACATAGAATCAATAACTAGCCGTCGCCAGCGGTCGGCGAGCCGTAAGCGCGGCGTCGCCTAGCCGTAGCCGAGTCGACGTATTGAAGCTTCTGATCCGCTTTGGTTACGTGCTTACGTAAGGTTGACGACTGTTTGACGGCGACGCGAAAGGCGATACGGTTACGATCCCTTTCCGATTTGATAAATGTGCTACGACCTTTAGATTAGAATGCGTAAGTTCTTAAAAATACGGAAATTGCACCTCAATGTCCGTCATTGGTCGCTTATGGATGGCCTATGAACAACAGAGAACGTCTTTCGGCTGAAATAATGTTGATGGTGTATTGTTCATATTACAAAAATAATGTAGGTATTAAGCGCACTTTTAGACCAAATTCAAGCTTCTAATCCTAACAACTGTTCTTTAATACGGCCCCTAAAATTCAAGAAGCTCGTTTAGCGAGATAACCCTAAGTATGATTAAATAATTCATATTAAATTCGCACTCACACTAATGTGACATTTGATTTTAATATTTCATACCTTCCGATCTTCTACTAATAATTATAATCTATACTAATATTATACATGTGAAAGTAACTCTGTATGCGTGTCTGTCTGTTACGTTTTCACGCCATACTAAATGGGAACAATGGTCACGGTAACTAACGCTTCACTAACGCTTTAGAAAGTAGACTTCATTAGATTCTTCTCAGCTGAGAAGAAGCATTTATTTCACATCACTTAAAATTCTAAATCATCTATCCAAAACTTAATTGCTCGCTTATTGGTGTAGCAATTTCTATTCAAGGTAAATCTTTTAGTTATTTGTATGTACTTAATTTGTCCTTCAGTTCATCCTTGTATCTACCCGCTTGTTGTTCTGTCCTTTTTAAAGTATTTTCATCAAAAAATTCTCAGTCATCACCAGGTACCTTGTTATAATAATAATAAAAAAAACATAAACAACCTTAAAAAATAATTGAAAAACAGCAACAATTAATTCAATAGATAGGTCGGAACTTCAATGCTTTAATTACAGGTTGTGTATCTTAAATACTGTTATAATTATTATTGAAGTAACTAGCTTTTGCCCGCGGCGGCGCCGCTGTCCGCGTGGATGTCGGCTATCGCGTAATAAGTAGCCTATATCCTCCATATTGTTTATTGTTTATGCATACAGTCTTAATACAGGTTCGTTTGTTTTGTACCATTAAACCAGAAATGGTTTATATCCCAAGCTATATCTCTGCCAAACATGACGATCGGTTTCAGCGGTTAATTGATTGTGGGTCTGACCTCACCCGCGCTCGGGGCGCCGGATCATACAATTTTGTGGTGGCGGTGGTTAGCTTGCGCAGACGGCGGTTACTTCGCACACTGGCGCAGGCCCCTGGGCCCCCGGACCGCAGGCGCTGCGACGCTGGCGTCGCAGCGCCTGCTGGCAGAGCGCTGTAACTGCGCCACATCCACAGCCTCGTCCGCACCATGTCGCTAACGTCAACTGCAACAAAAAAAAAACTTAGTCGTTGGAGAATAAAGATATTTAGGCACATTCTATGAGATAGTTGTACTGGGGTTTTAAAACAAATGCAGAACAGTAATAAATAGGTACTTATGGCTCTGCCAGCAGGCGCTGCGACGCCAGCGTCGCAGCGCCTGCTGGCAGAGCGCTGTAACTGCGCCACATCCACAGCCTCGTCCGCACCATGTCGCTAACGTCAACTGCAACAAAAAAAAAACTTAGTCGTTGGAGAATAAAGATATTTAGGCACATTCTATGAGATAGTTGTACTGGGGTTTTAAAACAAATGCAGAACAGTAATAAATAGGTACTTATGGCTCGGCCACGAAAGTAACGCCACGCTTGAGGCGTCAATTCGCTACAAGCGTCATTTCTAAAAGCAACGCCACGAACTTCAAATGTTTGCCCGTAGCGTGTACGATGGGGGGATGAATCAGCCGATCTATTCTGTAAAAATCTCACCGTGAAAAGTCAGGTGAAGTGAGCATCAATACACAGTGTCAATCCCTAGCACCAATGGAATGACAGCTCACTTCACCTGTGTTTTCACGGTGAGTTTTTTACAGAATAGCACTACAGTTCAGTACAGAGTGAGCACGCGTCGACATTACACGTGAAAATATCGCTGTCAAAAATAACTAAATATTGTTTTGAAAGTAGTTGTTTTTTCTCACATGATAGTATTATGAATTTGCGACAAAGGTACACGATTTAAATAGAGTGAGTCTACAATGTGGTTGGTGAATTTCATAACATAATATATATAAAGAAATTAGACGGATTGCAGTGATAAATTCAACCGAAGTCAAACTACTGATAAACAGAGATATGACGAGTCCGACTTGCTAATTAAACATTTAAGATTTTATTTATTACCTGTTTACATATCTGACATATTTTTAATTGAATGTTTTTTTTTTGTTTTTGTATTCTATTGACATGTCACCTTAATTTTAATTGCTTTTTTATGTTAATTTTGTACGCCATAAATTGGCAAAACATATTGCACTTATTTTAAACAATATATTATCTGTAACCGTACCTGTGTTTAACAAAATAAATGATTGATTGATTGATTTTGCGAAGTCCCTTTTAGCCAGACGAAGCCCAGCTTACTCTCACCTACACACATTTAACTAGGTCTCCAAATCTCTGGACATCAAAGACTTATTAACCGCTCGCCTAAAAAGTGTACTAAAGAATTGGCTTCTGGTACTTACATACACCGAAACAGAATCATTTATCTAATGTTTGTCGACAAGCTAAAGTGCCAGATAAAAACATCCCTCTCTCATAATCTCACCCTCACTGACACTCACACAAACACTCACACTAATACACACACAACACAATACACGCTTCACTAAACAGACATATTATTTCTGCTCAATCGTACTCCGACCCCCAAGATTCAAGCCCTGCTTAGTTTGGGGGTCAACGGCCAAACCAAAATATCGTGATGTACAAACTTATTTATTGTGTTTTGTTAGATCATTGTCTTCATTACCTTTTCTTTCTTTATGCCAATAAAACTTTTTGTATTTTTCTATTTTGTATTTTTTGATTGAAATTCTTCAGTATTCATATTGGATTAGTTACTATAAACGCGACAAAAAAAGAAAAACGCTACAGCGCAAGCGAAAGCGCGTGGAGCGACTGTTTCGTGTACACAAATATTATACATGTGTTTTATAATAAACTTCCAAGCCACGTTCAAGATCTAAGCATTAATCAATTTTAATCATTCATTAAACGTAAGTTGTGCCAGAAAGCCTTTTATACCATTAAAGATTATATTGAGGACAAAAAGGCTTGGGATTGAGCTGCTTCAAATTTTATATATTGAAACTTTTTTTATTGTGATTGCTTTATACACATTGACATGAATATTTACTTGTGAAGTATAATGTTATTATTTTAATTATTGTGAATGTGAAGACTATGTGGGTCTTTGTTTATTTTTATTTTTTTCTTCTCAGTATATATATATATATATATATATATTTTTTCTGATCATGGTATGGCAGTTTGAGTAATTTATGCGGCCTGCCCAAATGTCCTTTCTTTGGTATTGTTCGTCGAATCGTTGAGCTCCTTATGTTCTGAGTTGAGCTGCACGATTACTGACAAATGCGTGCACTGAATGGACAGGTCCACTCAATCTGTGGGTTCTTTCTTCAAAAGACCATTTCAGACACCGGTCTACATGGTCTTCACATGATTTGACCAAGATTATGTCTGGACTTTAAAAGAGACTGTGACCTCTGAGTTTGTTTCGGTCTTTCTTCTCAGAGTAGTCAGATACGAAATGCCGACCTCATCTAGTTTTAAAATATGATTGACGTGTAAAAGTGTTTGTAAAAACCTACTTACAGAAATAAAATCATTTATCATTTATCACAATGTGGAATTTTCTCATACAATTGTTTTCGACGCTCATAAAAAATGCGCTTCGGATCATCGAACGCTTGTGCATATTCGCTCGTAGCAAACTTGGCTGCTGCTTGCAACGCTAGTTTGTGGCTTTGTAGATAATAGACATACATTTGTTTTTGACGCTCGACGCTGACGCTTGACCAGAATCAGTTTCTATTTGATAGTGCAATTGGCCTAATATTCTTAAAACGGTTCCGAATTCCCATTTAATTTGATCGTTTGTGTAGCTGCGTATTTGCATTCTTTGCCCAACTGTAAATGAGCGTACTGTTGCCTCATCAGTTGGCAGATGTGTTTCATCCCTCGTCCTCGTGTTATATCTGTGGCCTCTTTGCTTCGACTTCATTCATTCTATCATTTATTTTATTTTCTACATTGTCATGATATCCCGTTGTTACTGCCATATGTAATAAAATATTTTAGTCTAAATGATGAATATAATTACTTAACACCTTCGGCGCCAGTGTATCATTTTTGCACACACTTGTTAATACAATGTGTATCAAAAATGATACATATGGCCCTGTAGATATACACACACAAAAGTATTTGGTAGGCCAGTGTATCATTTATGATATACACTCTGAAAAACCTGAAAAAAGATGGGAAAAGGAAGATGAAAGCTTAAAACACATTAATACAATAAATAAAACGACATAAAAAAAAATATATACAAAAAAAAGTGTGATTTTAGAAATCATGCTTGGTGGTGATGGTGGTGTTAATATGAAAATACATAATATTCAGCGCAAGGCGAATTCGCTTGGAGCGTCGCATTTCGTGGCCCTCGGGTTAAAGTAGGTTTAGACCAAACGAGCAAATTCTTTTTGTGTAAACAGGGATAGAGCATTCTTTCGTTGGTCTATCTATAACTACATTAAGAGTTTACAAATGTTTGGAGGTCACCGTTACATATTCAGCCTTTAATGTTCCCTGGGACACAGGCCTTCTCTATTCGAGAGGGACTGGGCTGTAATCCACGTGGGCCCATCTACCGGCATGGTATCATGTCTTCGATTTTTTAGTTCTTGGACATACCGGTTTCCTCTCAATGATTCCCTTCGCCGTTTTGAGAGCACCGTTACACTGAATGTGAACAATTTAAGAGAGCTATGCTAAAAGCTAATGCTTGACGAGTACTTGAGCAATTTCCGTACTATACCGCAGCGCACTAAATGTTAAGTTGAGGTAGTACAGCCTAACTTACACCTTTTTTTTTTTGTTTCCTAGATGGAAAATCCTCATGGATGTCCTCCGCCCTGGGGCGGGCGGAGGGGTCTGTCAGACTCTTACTGGCTAAAAACCACCACGGCGTTCCATCTCACACCTACGCCGGGGGTCGCGGGAACGTACATCCTTCCGCAACCCCCGACTGGTGCCGGGCCCGCCGCGGCCTCTCTTCCGGTCGAGTGGGGGAGTGAGGTGTTTGACTCCCCCGTGGCGTTCAAAAGGGGCGCGCGTGGAACACTCCGCGCAGCCACCTCGGGTGCGATGTATGTGTGGCGACGGACGTCCACGAGCCGTCGTTCCTGGACCCATTTAGGGGAGCTGGAAGAGGGCGTTGTCCGCCCTCCGCCGACGCCCGGTGCGCCTGTTGCGGGCCGGGGGTGTGGACGAAATCTCCCTCTCCCTTTTCGCAGCCTCCTTCTGCGAGACGACTGTTTCACAGAAGGAAACCACAGCGTCCCAGGACTTTTCGCTGCCGACCTTCGACTCGACTATAGCCGGCAGCGACAGGTCACTGCCTACTTCTGAGATGAGGGCGCGGCGCGGCTCCTCCCAAGCGGCACACACTGTCAGCGTATGCCACGCCGTGTCCTCCCAACAGTCGACGCAGTAGACCGGGCGTCCGGGTCCCTGTTTATGCGACACAGGTACTTCCCGAAGCAACCATGCCCCGAGAGCACCTGCGTCACCTGAAACGACAGGGAGCCGTGCCTCCTCCCTAGCCAGAGCTCGAGTACCGGCTGGACCGCCTCGATGGTGGCAAGGCTGGCGGTAGGGCGTGAAAGCCTGTCCCGCCATTCCGCCACCAGGACCTCGCGAAGCTGTGACCGATGCTGCTCCATTTGTCACTGCATCGGTCGCTCACCTCGTGCCCGCATCTCCTCGCGCCACCGATATGATGACACGAGTACTTTCGCCTCCAGGCCGCAGGGCGAGGATCCGGCCAGTGCGCAAGCAGCCTCGTAGGAGATCGAGCCTAACTTACACCTAACCTAACGCCTAGACACGTTGTTTACTGGTTAAATATTTAACTTGTTTTAACTTTCTTATTCCATCAATATTCACGAAGGTACAATTCGTGCCACGTACAAAAGCGCTGGCTAACTGCAAAACCATACGTTGTATTAGTTCGCATCACGGAAATATGGTGTGGTACGGTTGTTTTCGCTGAAAACTCCCAGACGGCTTATTTTTTTCCGACACCTCCAACAAATATCGTTAGTGTATACAAAAATATATGCAAAAACTTAACAAATTACATACTAAAAGCTTCCTCGAGAACCACGCTATCCATTGGTGAAAACAGCATGAAAATCGGTGCAGCAGTTTTTGAGTTTATCGCGAACTGACAGACAGACAGACGCGGCGGAGAACTTTGTTTTACAATATGTAGTGACTATTTACGCTGCATAATTTGACTACCCACTGACCTATTGGTATTTTGACGAAGTCCAAATACCTACTTCATTGAATTTCGGTAAGAATTAACGCACGTTAGCGGTAACGCGTAAACATTATGTATTACGTCATTATTTATAATATACATTATGTATAGGCATTATGTACCTACAATTCCAATTTCAACTCTTTATTAGTGGCTTTTGTGGACATGATAATTTAATTCAGATTTGTTAATGTTGTTGTAACGGCAATCATTTCTTTTGGTCATAGGTTGTCATTTTTACATATATATTTTTTAAATATTTTGTATACTTAGATTCTTTTCTGTTTTGTGAATGAACAGCCCAAACCGAAAGGCCCTCGGGCCATTCGACCGTAATATATAAATAATCAACAATAATATTCAATAATAAAGTGTTATCAAAAGCTTCCAACCGACTTCCAAAAAAAAAAAAAACACAAATATAACTTTAATTTCGGAAACCCTTGAGAATACTTTTTAAAACAAAATGCTATTAAGGTTTAAATCACAATGCCTGTTGTAAAAGTAAGGTAACAACAAAGTATAATACAAGTAAATCAATCATAAAATTTATCGAAACCTTACCTTCAAGGCGTTTCTGAATTTACTCGACATGATGCTGTAGAGAAAGGGGTTGATGGCGGGTGACAGGAAATATAGCACCCCCGATAAAAACGTGATCACGATGTAGACCTGCACATAAAACAAACGCAAAACAATAAATATCAATATCACAAAAATAATCCCATAACCAATATATCTTAAACGAATGGGGCGTACAATTTATTCACGGTTATAGGGTAAGAATAGCGCTCACTGGGTAGTGGCGCTCACCTCTGTAACTGTCAAAATGGAACCTAGGAACACGCTGGCCCGCTTCGCGTGAAGCGCGGGGAGCCTCAGTGCGTTTCTCCATATATGGCCGCGCTGATCTAATTTTCTGTTCAGTGTTTCCGTCGGTAAGTCTAGACTTTTAAAAAGCAGAAACAAAATTTGTGTTTTTTTAGGAAAATGCTTCTCTATATATTCTTCTGGGACTCGTCCTCGATAGCCGGTGGAACTTCGTGGAGCATTTCCGACGTTTGGCTCCCAGACTGGAGCGGGCCGGGGCTGCCTTGAAGCGGCTCCTGCCCAATATATGGGGTCCAAACGCCACCTGCCGGAGGCTCTATGCGGGGGTCGCTCGGTCCATGGCCCTTTACGCGGCACCGGTGTGGGCGCGTTCCTTGAGGCGGCGACCTGCCCGCCGGTTGAACGCTTCCCAAAGGGTCACGGTCATCAGGCTGGTACGGGGATACCGCATGGTCTCCGGTGAGGCGGCGAGCCTCCTTGCCGGATTGCCGCCATGGGATCTGGAGGCAAAAATCCTCGCGTTCTTATGGGAGTGGCGCAAGGAGATGAAACGCCGGGGCGAAACTCCGCTGCCGCGAGAAATCACGGCTCAGCGGACAGAGCTCCGGCGGGATTTCATGGCGACTTGGAGGGTGCGATTGTCGCAACCCAGCGCCTGGCACGTCACAATTGTGGCGATAAGTTCCCTCTTTGAGGAGTGGCTAGAGAGGCGCCACGGCGTCCTTACCTTCCGCCTGACACAGATCCTCACCGGACACGGTTGTTTCGGGAGGTTCCTGTTTCAGATTAGGCGGGAAGACACGCCCGGGTGTTACCACTGTGTGGATCGCCACACAGTGGAGCATACGGTGGAGATCTGCCCGGCTTTGGCAGAGCACCGCCGTGTCCTCGCGGAGGCGCTCAGCGGCGGCGATTTCTCGCGTCCGGCCCTGGTCCAGACCATGGTCCGGAGCGAAAGTCCATGGCAGGCAGTCACCTCCTTTTGCGAAGCAGTAATGCTCGCGAAGGAGGAGGTGGAACGCGTGAGGGAGCGACAGTCTGTGCACCCTCACACCCCTAGTCGCCGCAGGAGACGCCCTGGGCGGTGGGAATCGGGCCGATTCCCGGCCACCGTAGGCGTGGGCTTGCGGACGGCGAGCTATGGGCAGCTCGCCGTCCAATAAGGACCAGGCCCGGGTCGACGGCGCGTTGTATTCCACGCACGCCTCAAAGAGATGTCAGCACGCACTGACGAGGTCCGCCGGGACAGGTGCCTGGCAGGGTTGCAGGTTTGTCCGAAAGAGATAGCGTGGCCCTCGCACACAAGCAACTGAAGGAACACGGCTGGGTTTTAGTCAGTAAAAGTCTGACACGCCCTCCCGCTCCGCCCAGAGCGGGAGAAGTTAAAGGATAGTTTCCCACCCAAAAAAAAAGGGTTTCTCACACGCGAAAGAGCTACATAAAGTTGGCCGTGGGAAAAGCAACCAATACTAAGGTCCACCCCCGCAACGGACAATGTTTGGCCCTGGGATTAATTAATGGTCATGGCGTAACATAGGCTGACGGGGAATTGCACACGTTTAAAACTAAACGGGAAGTTATAGAGAATGAGGGAAATTCTGGGAATAAAAACAAAATCACTGACGCCGCAACCTGTTAAGATTTCGGCTACGATGACGTTGTGTTGGAGATTGGTGACTATGAGCCGAGTGCCGTTGCAAAGTTTAGGAGGACTTAAATTTCTGAGAAGTATTATAAGCACACCGTTACCACCTTTTTTTCAAAAAAAATATTGTGGGCTGGAAGACCAGGAGTGTTAAGCCCAAAACAAATGAAACACTTTTATTTAGGAGTGGGCATTGCGACGACGAACCGTTTTCAAAGACCGTTTTGTGTTCTTCGACGATGAAACCGTTTTACGTCCTGGGTTCAAACAGTCTTCGTGGCACAAACCAGTCTTCGAATTATTTCGTGCGATTTTTTTTTTTTACGTCTATGAAAATACAGTCTAGAACGCAATGAGTCAACTATTTCATTCGTCGCGTCATCGTCCGTTCGTTTACAAAACAGTCTTTGCAATAAAAGTAAACTTTATGACAATGAAATACAGTCGATAATGTATTACCAGTTGTCAATGCGTCTCGTTCCGTTCATTTGCAAAACAGTCCTTACAATAAAAAGTGAACTTTATGTCAATGAAATACAGTCGATAATGTATTACCTTCCTTACCTTACCTACCAGTTGTCAATGCTGTCGACCCTCTGCTACTTTTATTATATCGACAATGAAGAAGTCAAGATCAAGGACACAGAGCTCTCTTCTCTTCGAAAATTAGGTTTATACATGAGCGAGGGTCATTCTACCTCAGAAAATCTTGACACCGCGATTCAGAAAATGACGTTAAAAGAACAACGCCATCTATCGAGCACAAAGTGATACTGTCAAAATATTACGCCTGGGAAAACGTTCAAATACTGTAAGCTATGTAGACTTAAAAAAACATTATATTAAAGAACTAGCTTCTGCCCGCGACTTCGTCCGCGTGAAATTTCGGGCCACCCATCGCGTCGCATCCCGTCGCTCACCCGCGCTATAACTTACCAGCTTAATATATTACCAGCGAGCACTAAGACAATGCTTGTGCAGTTCTTAATTTTCCCTATCATCGATTATGGTGATGTGTGCTACTATGACCTGAATGCAGATCTCCTCGACAAACTTGACCGTCTTCTCAATAACTGCATTCGATTCGTTTTCAATCTGCGTAAATATGATCATGTCTCTGCGCATCGATCGCTTCTAAAGTGGTTGCCCATACTCCAGCGCAGAGAGCAAAGGGCGTTGACCACCTTGTTTTCATTTCTTGACTCTCCATCTTCCCCTCGTTACCTAGCCCCCCCACTTTCAGTACATTTGCGCCAACCACAATAGAAATCTTCGTCCATCTCACAATCGTCTTCTTCAATGTCCCACTCACCGCACAGACTTCATTCACTCTTCCTTCTTCATACAGTCTATCTCTCTGTGGAATGCGCTTCCCCAGGAAATCAGGATGGCAACCAACCGATTATGTTTTATAGTAAAAGTTCGTGAGCATATTCGCAAGAAGCTGGCAGTATCATCATAACGGTAATGTTTTCCCATTGTGTGTCTTATTTGTTTTAGTATACATATTTATGTGTATTTATTTGTGCTTATATTTATATATAATAAGATTTATATATTGAATTTATAGTTTGTATTAGGTTTATGTATATTTAAATGAATATTTATTCCTCAATTTTCGCTATTGCACCTACTACTGTATGTCTCTGAATCACCCAAGGGTTGACTGGTAGAAAATGCCTATGGCATTAAGTCCGCCTCTGTACATGTTTTGTGCTTAAAGTATTAAATAAATAAATAAATAACTTCGTTATCACTTAGCGTTCTTTCTGACTTTTGTTCTTTTCGCTTGGCTCCTAAGGATCTCATCATCATCATCATTTCAGCCGAAAGACGTCTACTGATGGACATAGGCCTCCCCCAATTGGGGGGGTTTGCCATAATCGCCACGCTTGGCAGGCGGGTTGGCGATCGCAGTATGGTGTTAAAAATACATAGAGAACGCTACTGCCCATTCTCTAGTAAATCCCTTAGTCGCCTTTTACGACACCCACGGTAGGAAATGGGATGGAGCTATTCTTTACGTCCGGCACCACACGGAACTAAGGATCTAACGTGATGTTATATAGCCTTCCTCGATAAATGGGCTATCCAACACTAAAATAATTTTTCTATTCGAACCAGTATCTAGTTCCTGAGATTAGCGCGTTCAACCAAACAAACAAACTCTTCTTTATACTGTACTGTATAGCTTTATACTATAGCTGACCCGCGCAACTTCGCCTGCGTCTGAATTTTCTACTTATTTTGATACGAAGTTATTTTAAAATTGTGATATCTCCTTAGATGTTGATTGAAATCAAGTGATGTCAAGGACAATTTTGGTTACATTTAAATACTTGTGATTAATAACATATTTATTTGGATAAGGATTAATATTATGTTGATAAAACTCCTTCCCAAATACGGTATTAATTTCGAAAAAAATTGATTACCATATAAAAAGGTTATAGTGAGTCAATCTTAAAAGATAGACATATGCTGTCGCGGACTTTTTATTAGAACTTTTAAAGAGGAATAATTCTATCATACATGATATTTGCGTAACTTAAACCGTTTACGCAGCGCACGCAACGGAAGCTCTCAAAAAGGAATATTTTTTCCCGTTTTTAATATTTTTCATGTATGCTCCGCTCCTATTAGTCGTAGCGTGATGTTATATAGCCTATAATATTTCTCAATAAATGTCCTATCCAACACAAAAAGAATTTTTCAATTCCAACCAGTAGTTCCTGAGATTAGCGCGTTCAAACAAACAAACAAACAAACAAACTCTTCAGCTTTATATATTAGTATATAGATATAGATAAATAGTTTTTATAGGAATACATATTTATCATTATTGTTTCACGTTAAATAAATTAAGTATATATAAATTAAGTATAGCGCCACCTAGAGCACTACTACTAAACTATTTAACAATGCATTTTGAATACTTTAATAAGCCTAACCTTTGATTGGGTCATTGGGAGTTATTAATCTATTCACAATGTATCGAGTTAAGTTTGCGCGCGCAGTGTGCTAAAATAACCACCTTAAAAAAACCGGTCAAGGGCGAGTCGGAGTCGCGCACCGAGGGTTCCGTACCATCATATATCCGTAGCTTCATAAGCTTCATTCGTATAAGTAGGACCTAAATAGTTATGTGCCCAGAAAAAACTACAATTGTGCTTCACCCAAAGCAAACCGTGAGTACAGGAAGGACATTTTGGTTGTGAACCTCGAAATGTTTTTAAATTTTCATCAGCAAGGCCTATATTCGTCAGAGAATTTTAACTTCTCTGACGAATATAGGCCTCACCGATGAAAATCAGCGCCATCTATTGACTACTACTACTTACATAAACTTCTGTGACATAGAATAATTTCAGATTTTTAACTATGCAAACTTTGGAGATAAAGGGGGGAGGCAATTTTTTTTTACAGTTTTTGTTAAAAGTTGAAAACAACGCGAACTAAAAAAAATACACAGAAAGAGAAAAAGAGAGAGAGAAAATTTTAACACTGTGGTGTAGAATATTGCAGTTTTAGGTCATCGCCATCTCTTGACAGATAAAGGAACTAATGTAATTTTTGTTGATTTCTGAAAAAGTGTGCTATTTAGAGACATAGTTTTATTTTTCCTGCAGCCTAAAGAAAAAAGAAAAAATGTTTGAGAATGTGCAAACAGCGCTCTTTCATATGATACCCCACATGTCCTAGTAGCCGCATTTCGAATTTTTAAGACTACCTTTCAGTCCCTGTTGCAAAAAAAAAAAACTTTTTTGTTTCTTTCTTATTTTCAAAATAGTTGGGCAAACATCATCTAAAGCTATTCTAAATTTCAAGTTGATAGCATCAGTAGTTCTTGAGATATTCAGCTGTGACAAACAGACAGACTGAGTCACACCATAAGGGTTCCTTTTTACCATTTTGGTACGGAACCCTAAAAACACAACCTCACAAACCTACTTATAGTATCATTAGGTTAGTAGATGTCGTTACGTGTTTCAAGTGAATAGTTAAATTCTCAAAGATTTTAAATTGATAATATCTTTTGATAGAGTGAAGTGACTGCGATGAAACAAAAACTAATCACTACCCCGAGTTATACACAATATTTAACTATAAAAGTTAACCATATTGGTTTGGTACTTTTTACGTTGAACCTGTTCAAACAATCATAGACAGACAAACAGACAACTAGACAAAAATTCCAAAAATTGATGAAATGGCATCTGTTGGTTATTCTTTATCACCCCAATTTATTTATTTTGAATTATTTTCAATGTACAGAAACACCTCGTCTTCAGATTTATTATATGTATAGATATAGATATAGAAGAATAGAATAGATAGATATAGATAGATATAGATTGTATAAAATTCAAAGTTTACCTGATAGAAGGTAACCGAAGGGCGTTTCAAACTTTTCCCGTAGATGGCCAGCAGTCTTTGTACGTGGAAGGGCGCCCAGCAAATGAAGAACGACAGCGCCACCGCCACTGAAGGAAAAACAATTTTTACTACAAGAAGCGACCCTTTAATGATGTAAATATTAATGGAGAAAGACTCTTCAGGTTGACAGCAGGGCTTGTTAACGTTACCAAATAACAAAATAATAACCGTTACGTAACATTAAATTTCAATGTTATACCTACTAACGTTACAAAAATGTAACGTTACTTGATAACATTACCAGTAATATAACGTTAATTAACATTGACAAAAATACGATAACAAACGTTAATTTAGCTACGTTGCCGTTCTGTAGGTAAGAATCAGGTAGATTCAGGCAATGTTTTCGTTTATAGGTTGTTACATAGATGGTGTTTGTTTTAATAACGTGAGCTACGCGGACAATATGGTGCTGCTGAGCGCCTCGGTCTGCGGACTCAGAAGGCTTTTGAGTATCTGTGAGGATTATACAGCTAATCACGGACTGCTATATAATGTAAAAAAGAGTCAGTGTATGGTTTTCCAGGGTGGACCTAGAAAAGTAGTTGAAATGCCACCAATTAAACTAATGGCTCACCTTTAGAAAGGGTAGAAGAGTTTAAATACCTAGGCCACCTAGTGACACCTACCCTGAAAGATGATGCGGACATTGAACGGGAGCGGAGGGCGCTGTCGGTGAGAGCGAACATGGTAATCCGTAGGTTTGCTAGGTGTTCAAGTGAAGTTAAAATAACTCTTTTTAGAGCATACTGCACCACAATGTATATGTTACGGGTAATGCTAGAAGATGGAGTAAACCTAGGTTTACCCGGGTTGACTTAGTATTACCCAAGCTTTTTGGGTAAAGTCCGAATAATAAGTAAAATTAATTTTAATTCGGGGTTTACCCATACTCACCTAGGTCTACCCAACTCTGGCTGGGTAATGTTAAAAATGTATCTAATTAATTAGTAAAATGAAAATCCAAGGGCATTTTTAACTTTTACTATTAAAAAAATATATATTTACAAAGGCGAATGTAATCGCATGAAGAGCATAAACTAGTTTTAATAGCATATACTAATAGTGGGCTGAAACATGATATCTTTAAAGCACAAAGATATTAAAAGTTTGTGTAACAATTAGTGCACAAAATTACTACCAATCCATGTTATTTAAATTAAAATTATTTATTTGAGCAAGACAAACTACTGTGACATTTTGAATTGCAAAATTTTCCTGCAGCTTTGCATGAACACTTTTTTGTAGCACATTTTGTTTTGCAATTACACCTTTTATAACCTTGACCTCCTGAAAGCGATTGTTCATTTGCGAGCTCTAGAAAGCTTTTTGTTTTTACCGAATTTATCATTTTCAAATACTGTTCGTTACTAAAGTAAAAAGAATTAAACGCTTTCGCTGATAATAACTCTTGAAATTTTGTATCAAAATGCTCTTGGTGCAAGCGGTGCAGGGGAGGCGGGCCGCATCAGTGCCACGAGTTCGAAAATTACGCAACATCTAACATTACCCAGCCAGAGTTGGGTAGACCTAGGTGAGTATGGGTAAACGCCGAATTAAAATTAATTTTACTTATTATTCGGACTTTACCCAAAAAGCTTGGGTAATACTAAGTCAACCCGGGTAAACCTAGGTTTACTCCATCTTCTAGCATTACCCGTAACATATACATGCAGTCTGTGGACTGACTACACGCAAAAATCGTACAGTGCCCTTCGTGTCCAGTTCAACAACGCGTTCAGGATGATGTTGGGGCTCCCCCGCTATTGCAGCGCTTCGACAATGTTTGCGGAAGCCCGCGTTGATTGTTTTTACGCAACAATGCGCAAGCGAAGCACTTCGCTGGTGAGGCGAGTGCGGGGAGCACCAACTGCATGCTAGCCACGCTCGCGGGAAGGTTTGACTGTAGGATTATAACTCACTGTTGTAAGCGACACGTGGCGCGCTTGGAAGTATAAAATTTATATTTCCAAGCGTGTTACGTGTCGCTTAATTTGTCGAAAAATACTATCGAAAACACTATAGAATTTTATTTGTAAATTTTAATTTGAGTTTTTGATCATAATTTTAATTTTATCTTAATTATATTTTATTTGAATTTTATGTGTAAATTTATATGTTATTCTGTTATGAGTCTATTGTTACTTGAATTAAATTATTTGAATTTGAATTTGATCGGCACGGCATCAGAGAGGCGCGAGGGCGGGCTCCCGCCGCGCCGCATGCCTTAGGCCCCACTACTTACATCTCACCCGTTTAAAATAACGATAAAATTAATAGTCGCATAAATAACGTTAAATCGATTACCGTAATTTTAATAATAACGTTAACTCTATCAATACAAGGTAACGTTATGAAAATTTACCGGTATTTAAAGCCCTGGTTGACAGGTTCAATACGTATAAAGTCACTTTCGTGCGAGAGCGCTCAACGTACGGTTGTGTGTAGCGATTTAAGTGCGTAAACAGTGAACAATTAGCAATTTCGGAAATAAAGAACTAAGTGAAAGTAAAAATGGTGCAATGTAAGAAATGCAAACTGTTTCTATCTTTGACTAAAGATGATATAGTGAAATGTAAGGGTGAATGTGAAAATGTTTACCATAAAAAATGTGCAACTAAAAAGTTTCTAAGCAATACACTATGCGACGACTGCCAGACAAATAAAAGCAGTCCTAAACAGTCCGCAGATGATACGAAAATCACATTAAACCCTAGAGAAGAGTCTGGAGAGAACGTTCTAGCTGAGGTAAATAAAAAGTTAGCAGTGATTTATAACTTGGAGAAGAAAATAGAAGAACTTACCAACAGCGTTGAGTTTTATGGTGACATGTATCAGACGTTAATTGATTTTAAGGAAGAAGCTCAGAAGAAAATAAAGGCGATAGAACAAAAAAATGTTTATTTGGAGAAATGTAACAAGGCTTTAGAAGAAAGGGTACAGGAGTTGGAAATAAAAGACAAAGAGAAAAACATTGAAATTCACGGATTAGAGAAGTACGACAACGAGAATACTATACTAGTAGTCCAAAAACTGGCACAAAAACTAAATCTGGACCCAAATGAAATTCAAGATGCACAGAGGGTAGGCCAGGAAAAACCAGATGACACAAAGCCCAAGACTGTATTGGTCACGCTTCAGTCTAAATATGCTCGAAGTAGCTGGATGCTTGTAAAGAAGGAAACAAAAATAACCAATAATAAAGTCTATGACAATGGCAGCGAAAAGCAAATATACATTAACGAAGATTTACCCAAGTACAAACGACAGCTTCTTTGGACTGTAAGAAATAAACTTAAACCGAAAGGTTTCCAATATATTTGGGTGCAGAATTGTAGTATCCTGGTTAAAAAGAATAGTGATGAAAAAAAGATCTATAACATTAGATCGGAGGAAGACCTGATTAAGTTCGATGAATGTAAATAAACATGCGTACATGACGCGGTGAGTACACACGAGGTGATATCTAACAGTAACATTCGATCGTATAGACAGCTACTCCAGCAATTTTAATTTTAAAAGATACTATGATATAACAGCGCTAAATAACGACCTATCCCAAAATATATGGAATACCCACATTTTACACTTGAACATACGATCACTTCGGAAACATTTTAACGAGTTATTAATATTACTGGATAAAAATAAATATAACATAGACATCATAATATTAAGCGAAATAAATATAAAGAAGGAAGAACTTCCACTTTATCAAATATTAGGATATAATACATTTATCTATACTAGAGAAACGAGCAGAGGAGGAGGAATATTAATATACGCCAAGAATGGATTAAATTTTGAAGCTAAAGTGGTAAACACAGAAGCAGTAGAAACACTTCATGGTCAATTGAAGCACGGGGAAAATAAAACACATGTAATCGCTATATATAGACCACCTGCCAAAAATAAATTGATATTTATTCAGCAATTACAGACGCTAGTGAAATCCGTACCAGCATCTGAAAATGTTATAGTGATTGGCGATACCAATATAAACATCTTGAGTGACTTGGATAATCCTACTATAACACGGTACAAAAACGCCTTGTGTGAATGCGGCCTGATGTGTGTAATACCAAGTGAAGAGGTAACGCGCGAAGCGATCGCGGACGGCCGGCTTGAGGTATCGTGTTTAGATCATATCTGGGTGCGAGCGGGACGGAGCGAGCAAGACGCGTGCGCGTATGTGCTTGAGTCACGAATCGCCGATCATCATGGAATCGGATTAATGTTGAACTTAATTGTGAGTGGAAGTGAAAATCAATGTGTGAGTGGCAATGCCAAGAACAATAGTATGCACGATGTGTTAAGTGATAAAATTGTTAAGCAAAAGCTAGATGAATTTGAATGGGCCCAGTTAATAACAATAACGTGTCCAGTATTATTGTATCAGACGATGTGTAGCGTATTTGATTGCATTTACAAGGAAAGTACAATTAAGATTAGCACAGATAATAAAAAAGTTATAAGGCAGCCATGGATAGATAGGCATTTATATACAATGTTATTGCGAAGGGATTTTTTATTTAGAGTTTGGAAAGCGGATCCAAAGAACATGAACAAACGATTAGACTATACAAAATATAGAAATAAAGTAAATAAATTAACAATTATGGCAAGAAATAAATATAGACAGGAACAAATTGTAAAAAGCAATGGAGATTTTAGGAAAATATGGATAAATATAAACCTTTGGCTGGGTCGAAATAAAACGAGTTTGGACGATGTTATTTTAAGGTATTTAGGAAAAACTGATTGTATAGAGCAGATTTGTACAAACTTTTCTAAAACGTTTACAGAGGAAATAAAGGGAATTAAACATGTATGTGACTTGAAGTTTTTAGATAGAAATGATTATGTAAAACCGAGCGAAGTAAGCTTTAGATACAATAAGGTGACCTCGTCGGAGGTAGAAAAGGTCATAAAAACATTGTCCAGTGAAAAAGCACCCGGTTCAGATGGAATACGGGTGCAAGACATTATATATTTACACAGGCAAATAAGTCCTGTTCTAGCTGTATTAATAAATATGTCCTTAACTAACGGTAGTTATCCAGACCAGTTAAAAAATGCAATTATACGTCCTATATACAAATCAGGAAGTCACTTAGAATATGGTAATTATAGGCCTATCGCAATATTGTCTGTTATAGATAAAATAACCGAAAAAATTATTGTGGGACAAATTAGCGTGTTTTTAGAAAAACACAACATATTGTGTGACACTCAGCACGGTTTCCGGAGAGGGCGCAACACTGTCTCTGCCTTGTTAGGATTTTCAGATTATATTAATGACTGCTTAGATTCTGGCAAACAAATTATAGCACTATTTATTGACTATAAAAAAGCGTTTGACACATTAGACCATGAGATATTGTTACAGGCAATGGACGAATGCGGAATACGTGGTCCCACAAATAATTGGTTCAAAAACTACCTCACAAATAGGAAAATAAGCACAATTATCTCCCGTGTGGCTGGGAAAGAGGCGGATGTCGACTTGGGTGTGCCTACTGGATCGGTGTACGGCCCTGTAGGATATATAATGCATGTGAACAGTGTGTCAAACGTCGTACGTAAATGTGAGGTGTTCATGTATGCTGACGATATGTGTCTTGTCTATGCCTCCAAAGATATAGCTGAGGTACAAAAGTGTATTCAAGGTGACTTTGAAAATGTTAGCGAATGGGCACACGATAATGGAATTATGTTAAATCTTACAAAAACTAAATGTATGCATATATACTCGCCATATAATCGTAATGCTAAATCTGTAAATAATGAATATCTCACAGTGGTAGGACATACATATGAATGTTTACATAAAAATAAATGTAATTGTAACTGTGAAAAATTGGATTTTGTAGATAATTTTAAATATTTGGGTCTAACAATTGATAAGAACTTTAACTGGAGATTCCATGTAAATGACATTTGTAATAGGCTAAGATTGGTACTAAGTAAGTTTTACCATTTAAAAAATGTATTGAACAAACAGACTTTAAGAATTGTCTATTTCGCACTTGCCGATTCGCTAATAAGCTATGGACTCCTTGTGTACGGGCGAACCTTTATAACATATTTAAGAGATATTAAAGATATACAAGTAAGACTGATAAAGTTTCTGGTCAGTAAAAATGTTAAAGATAAGTGTAACAAAGAGTATGATAAGTTATTTCCCACCTGTAAAATTATGCCGATAGATAAAAAAGTGGATTATTTGTTAGGTCTGGAATATTATTATAATGAAGAATATAAAGTTAATGTTAAAAACAAGTACAACACACGTAGGGTTAGAGAGAACAGACTGGAACAACCACAGATAACAAATTATTATGGTAAGAGAACATCGAAGTATTTGGTACCTAAAGTGTTTAACAAAATAGATTTATTAAGAGAAAAAGAAAAAATTGGTATCGGATCACTTAAAACAAAACTTAAAAACTTTTTACAGGATAGCAAACAGAACTAAATACATTTTTTAAGATTAAACCATAACAGTATAATATATTAGTAGTGGCTATGCACGTAAGGTGGTTCATTGTTATGAAAAAGAGCGCCTCTCGCCATCAAACGTAAAAGTTTGGCGAGTTTAGAATTAAGTAACACCTCTGTATTGTAATTTCTTTAAATAAATTAAAAAAAAAAAAAAAAAAAAAAAAACTTACAGGCGTTGGAGATCAAAGAAATGATGAAATTGCGCTCGAAGGCTGAATTTATTTTCTCGATATCCCGCGTATTGAGAACATTACTGCAGCATGAAAATTAATTATCGTAGTCGATCCACCTCCACTGCGTTTTATTCTTAACTAGCTTTTACCCGCGGTTCCTCCCGCGTGAATATCGGTTGTCGCGTAAAAAGTAGCCTATGTCCTTCTCCATATCCCAAACTATATTTCTGCGGAATTTCATGACGATCGATTCAGCGGTTTAGGCGTAAAAACGTATCAGACAGACAGAGTTACTTTCACATTTGTGTATTGGTATGGAAGTATGGATTAATCGATGTACATATACATCGTTTCCAACGCTTTATTGCGATTTCTTACTCTTCTAGTACTCAAACCTCAGTCGGTATATGAGCGTTTTTTAATCCTCATAAGAAACAGGATCTACTGGCATCAAAACTTTGTTTTGTGAAAATTTCTCATTTTCTTGACTACATACATACATAGTTTTCAAAATCTGTGTATGCAGATAAAAATGTCTCAAAAGTTAAGGATACTCTACTAAGACCGACTTCATGTAGCTTCAACTTCAATGTGTTAAGGTATGGTAGGTAAGGGTAACAGCAGGTAAATTCCACATGTATACCTAATTAAAATTATGTTTATTTATCTCCACAAATTACATTCTTATACTAGTTATAATATTAAGTTGTATGTATTTAGACAAAATTTTGTAATTTGTGGGAGATCTGGAGTCAAAACTAAGCCTAGGCCTGTATTTTAGAACTCCAGGACCCCCATTATATCACATAGTAGAGGTTGTCAACGTGGTACAATTGCGAGTGATTGATTGCGTATGAGTATATCGACACCTCCCGCGGACGTATGTTTAAATTTGTATTTTTCAGGAGAGAGATTTTTAACGTCATCTTTGTGTTGATCAGCCGCAAAACATAATAAGACTATTAGCGGATTAGAAACTCGGTTTTTAGTGAAAATATGAAAATGTCGTTTTTAAGAATGTGTAGTATTTATATAATATTACATAAAAAGTACAAAAATCTTATTTTACTAAAAAAACATGTTACGACTTTTTGCGTGGGAGGTATCGATATGTATGTGTGAGGGTGTGTATGAGTGTGGGTGTGTAGTGATGTTAGGGTGTGTGAGGGTGGGTGTGCGTGTGTGCGTGTGTAAGGGTGTGTTTGTTTTAAGTACCATCCGAGGACGTGCATATGAATACACAAGGCACGACCGAGGACCTTTTCAAAGCGAGGACCTTTTCGAGGGTCCTCGGTTCGACTTGACCTGAGATTCGTATTCTGCAAGCGATTTTGAGTCTTTCTGTATACTTAATAAGAAAAAGTTGTCTGAACCTCGGTTTGATCAAGATTATTCATAATCTTACACAAAAATTGTGTATCCACCAGGTGGCGTCACTGTCGCCTCATACACAGACTCTTTACACTCATTTCACGTTCATTGTATTATCCGAGGACCTATGTGTTAACTTTAACACAAAAGACCTCGGTTAGCTAGCTTTTCCAAACAACGTGTATTTAAGACCTCGGTTTGCTAGATTTTCCAAACAGTGTGTATTCTAGTCCTCGTTTAGACAGTTTTCCTTATGTGTAGAAGACGAGTTATGTGCTATCGTTTAAATAAAATTATGGAGGAGAAAATCGAAGGTAGACTGAATCCTTATCCAAAACCTTTGTAGCTACTCGGTGCAAGAGGATTGAGTAGGCTTCTGCAGTATGTGCTAAGTAGCCTGCTTAGATAGAGGGACACGACATTATGATATGCACTATAAAATATTGTATTGTCATGGAATCTGAATACGTGTGCTATTTATGAAGAATCTAAAGTAGGAATGCCTTCCTTGGTGAAAATATGGGCAGCAGGATTTGAATAAAGAAAAAGTATAAAGAAATAAAGAACGTAAACTTACATAACACCGTTGTAAAGAAAACAACATAAACTTTGCTGAAATAGAAGTAGGTTTATTTTAAAATAAAACGAATTATTTAACTTACTTTTAATAACGATCAAAAAATTAAATTTTTATTAATTTAATTAAATTTAAAATTTTCTAACTTTTACCATTGAAATAATAACCAAGTTGTAGCAACATCTTTAAGAAGCATGATAAGAAAACTTTTATAACAATTATTATAAAACAACTTAAACAAAACGACAAATAGAAATTATAATTAAAAGAGATCGACATAATTTGGTCGAAAAATTTAACATTACACTACTTAACACAATGGTTAGTTAGAACGCAGAAGAAGTATGCAAAAAATTAAATACAGCAGCTTTTGTGCATTTTAATCTATCCAGGGAAGTTAATATGCCCACCAGATTAGTTGCTTACCATAGTTTGGTGGCGTCATTAAAATTTTAGTCTGAGAGACAAGACTCAAAAACGATGCATAAGGGCAATGTGTAACATGAAAGTAACATATAGTTGCGTAACTGTATTCAAGTCTCTAAATTTGCTAACATTCCCATAACTTTACATTTTCAAAATACCTGTCTTTGTAAAATCAAATATGCATCTTTTTAATAAATCATCTGACAATATAACACGACACGGTTAGAAGGCAGTATACAAACATGCTATGTGTTCATTTATAAAGGTTATTACTTTATTTGTGAATTTCTAAATGTTAAAACTTTATAAGTAGTTACCTAATTTATCCTGACCTATTTTTTTTATTTTAAACCTCAATTCTAGTTGTTAATTTTGTGATTCAAGGTAAACGATCTTTATCACAAAAACGGAAACATTGTACAACTGTCAATCAAAAAAACAAAAAAAACTTTTAACCTTTATTAGAATCGATACCAGACCACGTAGCAATTACTTTTTTCAAAAATATTATACTCGTGTGTTTAGTTTTGACTTCTCTACGATTTTATAATATGAATAGATAACTGTCCCAAAAAAATTAAAAATAAACATTCAAATACGACTACTATTGAAAACGGAAAACATTGAGCAGCATGAAAAAAATTTTTGGTAACATAATTCCTTAATCCTTCCCTACGTAAAAGTTTCTTTTAAGCTCTTTGACGTGGAAGTCCCACTCAAATACCAACATAAAACGTATGGGTAAAAAAAACTTTACAGGAGTACAGAGTAAAGTAGATTGCCAGTAAAGGGCTTCAGAAGAAAAAAAAATGGTTTAAGACTGTTCCTAAATTACCCTAGGCTGAAAAAATTTCCAATTTTACAGAACAGTTATGCCTACGAGACATTAACAAAGATTTCCATTCAAGGTTAGAAAAGATAACAGCTAGCATTCAGGCATTTTTAAATATTTTTAGACGATTGCCAAGGTCACAAGGTCAATAATTCAACGAAAATTTCATTAATTAGAAACATATAAACGACTATTTGATTGCATTCCAATCCTTCAAGACTCGATTCCAGTTGATAGTCTTCTTAACAATCCTAAAATCAATAATATAATAGGAGTTTCCAAGAAATGCACTCCAAATACAGGACAAACTTTTCGTTTAATAAAAAATATAAAACTGTTAGTGGAGTTGGTATGTACGGGAACACCCAAATACTCCGAAATATTTTATTCCGAATTTCGATGTTCCGATGTTCAAAAGTCCGATTTTCATAATACCTAAGAATTATAATGTATAATAATAAAAATCACGAAATTTATTTTACCGAAAGTCGTAAATGCATCGATTTAGAATACCCTAGATACACCGTCAACGCTTGAAATGTGTCTCGATACAACTGTGCTTAAATTACTTCTAAGCACAGTTGCGCTCTCAGTAACGCGCGCTTGGTTGTCGGGTGAACATGCCAAAGTGCTCCGTAAAAAAGTGCAAAAAGAATACTTTAACCACGTTGAAAAGGGATGGAATATCGTATTTTCGGTAAGTACTAGATAATAGTTTTATAATGTAGTGAATTTGTGGCAAAATACGCCTTCAAACTCATTAAAAACATTTTTTATTTTATTTATTTCAATACGTCTCTTCATTTGACGCTACGCAGTTGGCTTTTTCCCTCGCGCAGCACTTGTATTAAGTGGAAAAGAGATGGAAGATGTATAAAGTGGAACATAGTCAAATATTAAATGAATAGAGTCGCTTATTGTTTTTTTCTTTCTGCGGTATGTCAATAATATGGAATTAACATAGAATAACTATAGCTTGTCCGGAGATGAGCAAAATTTATTTGAATGGTGATTGGTGTTTTTTTATATTATAGTTATTATTAATTGAAAGGGAAAAATGGCGAAAAATTATAGCTAATGAGAGGAGTGAAGATTTTTTTAAGCCAAATGATTCTATAAAAAAAAAATTGTGTAGTTCGCTCTTGTCACTTCTCAGAAAATGACATGTATTATACGAAGAAAGGCTTTCGGGAAGTAAAGAAAGGGGTTATTCCATGTATTGCAGTAAGTTTTTACATAAAATATTGTGACTACTGAGTAAATGTGCTGAGTTAATGGTGCCGATTCTCTTGTACACCGAACTAAACTAACTGAATTATCACTAAAATTCCTTACTTTTGGCTATGCGAATCTTAAAGCTATTTATTCTGCAAACAAAATTCTCTAAATTTAAAAATAAGTTTGACATAATTAAATCGAATTTGACAATCGTGACTCCACGTGGTATTTTTTGTTATGGCTTCGCAACGTTGTACTTGTTTGCCTATGTTTTTTTTTTGAGCCGGAGACGCGCATAGGGCTGCCGTGACGTGTTTTTTTATGGAATGTTTCACTTTTTGTGTGGAAAATAAAAAAAAGATTACCTACATGTAGAGTAATAGCGGTTTAAGCGTTTCTAAAAGGGGGTCGAAATTTTCATTATTTTTACGATAGGACGCACTATTTTGGAGATATAAGGAAAAGAAAAGAAAAAAAAAATTGGGATAAACACGAAATATTTTAAGTGATACACCTATAGGTGGTAAAGAAGCCATGGAGATGATTTTTTTTTTATTCTGAGTATATTATTTAAAAAAAAAATTACTTGATATGATGATTAATTATCAAAATTCACAGCGCTCGTGCCGCCACCCCACCGCACCGTTCGGCGTCACCGCGTCGAGGCGGGTCATTCATAGAATAAGTAAATAAAGGATTTTTTCGCAAAATGTCTCAAGCTATTTTAAAATTATAATAATTATGTAGAAATATAAAACACTTAGATAAAAAAATAAAAAAAATTCGCTGCTGTGGCTTTTTTACGACTTAAAGATGTTTCTCTTAAAATATTTCGTGTATGAATAGATACACCTTATATACAGTACTGATTTTGCACCAGAAGTCGTGAGAGTCGATGATTGGTGTGAATTTTAGTTCATGAAAACTAATTTTATTCCACACCTTTTTAATCGCGATTATAAATATATCAGATTTAGTTAGAAAATCTAAATTTTAGTTTAAAAACGTCAAATTCAGAATAGTAAAATTGCCATTTTCACTAAATTTAAAAACTCAGTACCATCTTAGAGCTGTCAAACTAAATTATAGTTAAGCTGTGTCACTTTCGTCAATTTCAGAATAGGAAATGGTCGTTTGACAAGAATAAACAAAATTTTGGTGATTTTTAGTCTTAGTTTAGAGAATTTTGTGGCAAGAGAATCGGCACCATTATCTATCAATCTTTTTAAATTGTCTTAATAAATACAATAAAAATAAGTTAATTTTAACCACCTCAACCTGTTTTATTTAAGCACATAGTACTGGGTAAAATTTCAAGACCACTCCATTATCCTTCTGTTCCAAAGCAAAAATTTTTTACGATTGTCACGCGGCGTAAACTGAATTTGACTTAATAAGCATTTGCTTAAGGAATAGTATCGTTTAAAATTATCTTACCTACAGCTGAGAGCAATAAAATTTTACGACTTGTGCGATGGTCTAATTTTGAAATGTCATAACCGCCCGTCGCGCGCACTCGAAACCACACCTTAATTCCATTCACATAAGGTTGTATGTAAGGAAAATTGAAATGTTCTTAAGTACATTATGTGTTTTAGATTTTCCTTAGTAGACGCACACACTTGTAACTTAGCGATGGGACACTTTTGCGACTTTGATTTGTAGGTGATAGTGTATCTAGGGTATTCTAGATCGATGCGTAAATGCGATTTGTTTGTTTTCCAATTTCCATACGTTCGAAGAATCAAATACTTGATGGGTTCTCGGTCCGAAAAACGACATTCCAATTTTCAATACTCCGAATAAAATGCTAAAATGCTGCAGGTCCCCTCTATTGGTTGGTGAATCATTTGGGTTGGGTTGGGTTAGAACTGTGAACCATTAAAGTGCGAGCGACAGTAGAGAGCGTTCTGCGGCAGTGGCCGCTGAGAGCCAGATCCCCTCTAGTCTATTGTTGGTGCATCATTTGGGTTAGGTCAATTACGTGTTTATTTGTCTTGCTATTCAGTTTTCCAAGGCGTTTTTATTTCGGATTTCTAATTAATCGGTACTTTAATAATCGGAATTCGTATTTTTGATGTTTCGAATTATCATTAAGTTGTACTTTTTGTTATTCGATCTATTAAAACTCGGTATTTTGGGAATAGTAATTATAAACGTTAGGAATATTGAAATTTTGTGATTATAAAAATAGGATGAATGATAATTCGGAGTTGTTATACATATTAGGAATTTTGAACCATTCGGAATTATGAAAATCGGTATTTTAAAATTCGTTTTTGTGACTGACGGAATTAAGTTTTTCGTATTTATGTAGTGTACCCGGTAAGTACATTCAGTATGGATAAGGGTAACTCTTACTGAAAATATCTTAAAGAGGAAAATATTCGCTCTACTTTGCTAATAATCTCATTTACATACTTGATCCCACTAAAATAATTGTGTTTGTGTTGAGACTTACCGAGCATTCTGATGACTCTTCCCTGTGACGCTCCATTACTGCACTGCATCTGATTACTCGCTGTATCATTACTGTCCACCGAGAGCTTCTTCACGGGATGCAACACTTGAGAGGTCTGTAACTCAATGCCTATCAACGCGTACAACACTGATATTATCGACATAGGCACCACGAAGAACACGAAACTAGATATAACAAACACTTGGTGAACACCCACACCCTTCACTGTACACGCGCTCATGGTCACGCCATTACCCACATACGACACTAGACCGAACTGCGTCGCTTGCGGCACCGCCATACACAACGCAAACACCCATATAGCTATTACAAACCGCACAGCCCTTGATAGCTTCGACATTGAGTGAGACTTGAAAGGTCGACATATCGCTATGTACCGCTCCACCGTGAACGCGGTAATTGTCAACACTGTGGCGTTAACGGACGTCTCAGACGCCAGTGATATGGCGATGCAGTACGCCTCGCCCAGCGGGTACGTGTCTGGGTTCCACAATGTGTGCACTTCAAACGGCAAGCCACATATTAATAATATGAGATCTGAGATTGCCAGACTGAACAGGTAGAAGTTGGTGGCGGTGTGCATGGAACGGTTCCTCGCGATTACTATGCAGGTGCTGATGTTGCCGAGGATACCGGCAACGAAGATGATGACGTAGATGACGGTGAGCGACACCACCAGATCGAGCCCGTACTGCTCACCGTAGGCCGCGCGGCGGCTCGTCACGTTGGGCGTGTTCATGACGAACAGGTCCTTATACTCGTCCATGCTCGGGGGCGCTGGCAATGTATTTTTTCCTGTGAATAAGAAAAACTTGTTTACATAGATTAGCATTGACCCTTATAAAATAAAAACACTGAGGCAAAAGTAGAGCCATTCGTCTGGTTAAAATCAAATAGCCTTGACTTTGTATAATAACGGGATAAATAAATTAATAATAATCAGACAAAAATATAGATAGCATACAAGTAACATAGGAATAAGTAATGATCAAATTAAATCAATTTCTTTATTCGTTTAAGTACCAGGAACAAGTTTCGTGTCATAGTCAAATATGTAGGTATCATTTTAGGTAATTGATTTATATTAAGCTTGATCTAAGATCGAGAACATCAACAATTTTATTTATTTATTATTATTTATTTATTAAAACTTTAAGCTTAGGGTCATGCAGAGACACAATATGGCAGGTGTAACATAAGGGATAGATAACTCTAAAAAGGAAAAATAAATATAAACTAGTACATATATACATACATACATAAATATAAGCAAAATAAATGATTGGTAGGGGAGAAAACGAATCAGCGCTGGGATGATTCAGCCAACTTCTTACGAATATGTTCACGTGCCTTCACTTTAAATGATAACCGACTGGTTGCCATCCTGATAGTCAGAGGGAGCGCATTCCAAAGAACAACCGCTTGAACAAAGAATGAATAGTGAATGAAACCAGAGCGGTGAAACGGACATCGTAGAAGACGATTGTTGGTGGAACAAAGATTTTTACTATGGGCAGAGTATTGAACATGGGAATTCAAGTAAGAAGGATAAGTGGGTTTGTCGAGTATGGAAAACAACATAGACAGAGCCTCTCTCTGCGCTGACGAATGGGCAACCATTTTAAAACCAATCGGTGCGTGAACACCTGATCATACTTACGAAGATTGAAAACGAATCGAATGCAGTTATTTAGAAGGCGGTCGAGTTTATTCAGGAGAAAAAACAAATTATGAAGAAAAAGTCTGGGCTATCGTTGTATAGGCCGTTCAAAAATATAACTGTACAAAGATTTGTTACTGGTTATAATTAAAAACATAATATTGATTATTATTTATGTTTTTATTTTGTACCTAAAACCATAAAGCGAAATTTAATTATTATTGCCACATTTCAGAGCAGTATTATGTCGAAGCTATGTTCCGTCGAAATAGAGATCCGCCGAACAAGTGCATATCGAAGAAGGCTTCTGTCGAAGTAGTGTTCTTCGAAGGTGTGGGTTGTCGAAGTATGTTTTGTCGGACAATGCTTGACGAAGCAATGAGCAATGAACTATTGTTTTTCGAAATTAAGACCGTGTCGAAATAATTAACTATCGAAATTCAGAATGACACTCCTTGGACTATCGGTTTTTTATGCAATAAAACCAAGCTTTGTATTTAACGAACGTTAAACATCATATATGTAATCGTTATTATTTGACGTACGTACGTTACGTTACGTTAACCAACCGTTTGAGAGAACCGGCCCTTAGAATACTTAAAAATGGGATTAAACACAGGAGGACCTGCTGCAGCGACAATGGTGCGTTTTTTTACTTATGAAATTGACAAAAATATCTTGATTATCCAAAAAAAATATTTTTATTACTTTTTAATTATGGACTCAAACTATTATTATATCGTATCTCTATGTATTTTACTGTGTGTGCAATGTACATAAATAATAAAATAAATAAATAAATGGACGTTACAATACACGGGCCCAAAAAAACTATCTCCTTTGATATGGTAATTATAGATAGGTTTTTTATGATAAATAATAGTCGGCCAACTTAATCATCAAACCCTATCTATAATTGTCAAGATAAAAGCTTATAAAATTCAAAAGATTCAATCCAGCACTCAAATTGGCCAGTACCTACTACCTACTTTAAAAATCGAACTTAACCGAACGTCAATAACAGCTGAGACCTAAAATGGTATTGGAAGAATGCCGATGATATTATAGCCGCGTCGCGCCGCACCGTTTATTTTGTGTCTTGGTGTTGCTCGTTCAGAAAACATGTCCAAACGGACGTAGCTTGTGAACACCAAGGAAATGGAAGCTGTTATACACAAAGTCTCTAATTCAGATAATTTATGTAAACAAAGTAATGGCAAGAAATGTCACTGTCAAAATGACAGGACAGTGTTGCAAAACATTTTATCATCATTTTTTGTTTGTAAATAATCATCTATGAAATTAAAGTGAAATAATTATAAGAACTATGCAAACAAAATACCGTTGCCATACAATGTTTTATGTAGTGTGTCGGAGACACACTACATAAAACATAGTTTGAAAATGTTTTTTGAAAATGTTTGGATCTCCTGCATTGTTACCAGTATCATACAATATTTTATACCAGAAAATCTCCTTTTATTAATAACTTTGTTTAAAACCGAAAATTTATAAAAAATAATTACGGTATGATTATTTTTAAATTATTATTTCTTAAAATCAGTACTTAAAAGAAAATGGAACCTCTTTTTCGAAATTTTATGTGAATTACCATTACGAAGATATTTTTTTGATATGTTATCCCCTTTGTTTACATAAATTATCTGAATTTGAGACTTTGGGTATAGATGTTTATCGCTTTTTAAGAGCGCTGAAAGTAGCAGCTGAATTATTGTATGCGAAAATTTACTGTTTGGACTACCTCGTTGTGTAGTTAAATAGGATGATAAAACTAAAATCTTAGATAGTTAGTGATGTTAATCCTACCTATCAACAAGAATTACGGCATCAATTACAGACTCCAACCACACTCCGCTTGAAAGACGCCTCACATCTTTGGAGCTGGAACTGCCGTATGAAAAACTTCCAATAAGACTGGCTTCATCTTCGAGTCCAATTTCGAGTGTCGGTAACACACAATTACTCGAAACTGTATAAAACAGCAAAGATATAACAAAATTGATGCCACAATATGCGCCAAATTAGCCAACATATACATTCAGAGACGGTCAAAACTCCACAGACCACGATAATATACATTACATTATATTACATTATTTCCGCGGAGAACGAAAAAATATTATTTGAGTGATAAGTACGTAATAATAAAAATCTTGATAAGTGTTTTAGGTAGCAAATGATCCTACTTTAAAACTACTTAAGTTCAATTTTTATACGTGGTGATTTTGCTTATCGGAATTCCTCACTGACTTATTATTTCAAAACAGTATCATATAGGTTCTTCTAAAAATTACGGATGATATTATTTGGTTAACTATGGAAAACGGTAATCTAATGATGTTAGCTCTGCTAGATTTCAGTAATGCTTTTAATACTGTTGATTTTCGACAACTGCTGTGGATCGACTGGACGACTCTTCCCCAAGTTTCTTTTGATAACTCAGTTGTTCCCTTCAGTGAGAAAGGTGAAACCTTGGGGATATTTATTGATAAGAACTACTCTTGGACTGCCAAGCTACAGGATGTTAGCCTACCCTACTTACCTAAAAAAACTTAAAAAAATAAAATAGTAGCCGAATCTCAGACCTACTGAATATGCATATAAAATTTCATAATAATCGGTCAAGCCGTTTCGTAGGAGTATGATAACTAACATTGTGACACGAGAATTTTATTTAAGACAACGACCGCTATATAACAAACGGTCAAACGGGAATTTCCCAACTTAATGGCAGGTTTATACTTAATAAAATGTTCAGCATGGGACTTTCCGTGATAGTAATTTTGTGACGCAAATATGAATCTGTATTATCAGCATAAGATATTTTACCATATCTTCCGGCCTCAGTTAAGAAAAATGTATCACACTGCGTACGTTCTGCCCTCATCTTGAACATTAAAAAGACCCGTTGTACTGAATACTTTTAAAATTGTTGGAAATAATGCTTTCTTTAATGTTGGAAGAAGCAAAAACAACATCGTAAATTATTATTAGTTGGCATGATTACTTTATGACGTAATTTCATTACATTACAAACGTATACCTGTAGTGGACCGGTATCAGGTGGAGTCTCTGGATTAGAAAGTTCGATCCTCAAGAGGAGTGTTTCTTTTTGTCATTTTTATATTTGCAACAATAGTTATTATATTTAACTTAGTCAAATATTGTTGAAAATAGGAATAAACAACAGTGAAATAATCGCCCGATTATTTTACAGTTTTTTATATTGAATTATTATAGCAATTAAGACTTGTTCAGAATAAAAAAGTGTGATATTAAAACAACAGTATTTATTTACAACGCTTATATTACAAACAAAATGAATAAACCGCTACGTTAACTAACTAACTCATTCATGGGTCAATGTATACGCTTTTACAACAAACTTCCCATTGAAATTCGAAACTTACCCATTAAACGATTTAAAAGCTGTATTAAAACCAAACTTTGCAAAAAAGGGTACTATAACATTTCTGATTATTTAGAAGACAAAAAAGCTTGGGATTGAACTGTTCGCTCTGCTTAAAGCCGTTTGATTAAACCCTAAAACTTGACATTTTAATAATTATACAACGTTTTATATACATACCTAATTATTGACATTATTAAATATTATATACAAAATGACATGAATATTTACTTTGAAAAGTATTACATATATTACTTTAATTATTGTGAATGTGAGCACTATGTGGGTCATTTGTTTTCTTTAAGATTATCTCTTTTTTCCTCTTTCTCAAGTAGTTTTAATGATGGTCTGGTTTTTTGAGTACTTTATGCGGCCTACCCAAATGTCCTTTCTTTGGTATTGTTCGTCGAGTCGTTGAGCTCCTTAAATCCTGAGTTGAGCTACACGTTTACTGACAAATGCTTGCACTGACTGGACAGGTCCACTCAAAATTGTGTGGTTCTTTCCTCAAAAGACCATTTCAGACACGGATCTACATGGTCCTCACATGATCTGACCAAGATTATGTCTGGACTTTAAAAGAGACTTTGACCCCTGAGTTTGTTTCGCCATTTCTTCTCAGGGATAGTCAGATAGGAAATGTCGACTTCCTCAAGCTTGTTTTTATATTTTTTATATGACGTGTTAAAGTGATTCCGATATCCTATTTACAGAATAAACGATTTCATTTCATTTCATTTCATTTCATTTCGTTAAATTGATCTATGTTTGTTTTGAGATTATAGTTTAAGTGTTCGTTTTCTCGACGAAAAGAAGATAACCTCAATCTTACAATCATAAACTAACTTATTACCTACTATAACAGCCAGCACATTTCCCGTAAAAATAATCTAATTTTTTAAATTAAATATTTAGTGGAACCTCCATTATTATCAATGCAGCTTAGAAGACGTCGAAACATGGGCTCACAATATTTGCACATAAATATCTGTGCCATGTAAACTATCCTACAACTGCATGCAATCAGGACATCTCTCGTCTCGTGCTGCCCACCTTTGCACTATTAAACCCCATATATTTTCAATTGATGGCGCAATGACGTATCAAATTGTTCTGCAAATCTATAACTATATAGTTGGTATGAAACCATTTCATATTCTTCCATCCTACAACTTAGCTGAGAGTAGTTAATACTCGTAAGTGGCGGCTTTCCACATCTTACACGACTCTTCAAACTATCTTTTCCTCAAATCTCTTCACCCAACGACGACTTCCAGTATTTTTCTAAAATAAAAATGACACTATTACACACTTGAAACTAGCGATTTATTAACAAGAAAATCATACACTGTTCACAACTATCAGCACATAATATTAAAATATAACTTACTCATTGAAAATTTGAGATATATTAAATCCATTTCTATACAAGTCGACAATATTTGCCCTGGCTTCAATATTTATATTTGTTTTCATTTTGAATAAAGATATTCAAACAAAACACCACTAATAGCAATACCTAACACAAACACTCGTAATTAAGTTCACCAACCAACAACGTCATATTTACTATTTTATTCAATCCAGTTAATAAAAATAATTTAGTTTCAAATCCACCCACATCTTTTGTGATAAGTTTTATTTAAGATTCATTTTTGCACGGCATGGCATGCCAACCAACTATAATAATACAAAAGATTATATACCGCGCTCTTTCTGATAGACTAAGGATGAAAGAGTACGATACACGGGTGTGTGTGAATGTGTTTGAAATGTCTATATAGAAGAAGGTCATAAGTGCGACTGGTTTTGATACTCCATAACTTTGTGAGATTGGTAATCCACTTCTGACCGATACTGTACCTGCTTTATTTTGTAGAGGATGAGATAATAAATAAACAATGCATAACACGATATTGATAGATTTAAATCTTAACTCTAATTGATCATCAATAAGGACTTAGTACCGTTTAATAGCGGAGTCACCGATATAGCTTGCAGAGTAAGCAAGCTGAACTGGCCACTGCCACTGGCTATGTTTGTCGAAGGACCGATGGCCAGTAGAGCAGACGACTCTTGGATTGGAGATCACGTATCGGCAAGCGTATAGTGTCAGACGCCCACCAACTAGATGTACCGTCAACCTTAAAAAGGTGGCTCCACGGGACAGAATGGATGCGGAAGGCGGAGGACGGGGTGTTGTGGCGCAGCCTGGGTGAGGCCTATGTCTAGCAGTGGACTGCGATAGGCTAAGTTGAGACATTAACAGAGACATACCGTAGAGGTCTGCTTCGAATTTCTTTGCAAAACCACAAATATTTTAATATTATTTCTGATACCTAAGTTTACGAAATATTTAAAGTTAAAATGGTTCATGAATCATTATCACAACCGGTATTTCAACATCTTGACTTTCCTGTTACTTAGAACGCTCAGATCGCAAAACAAAATTCACACACAAGTCATCTTTGAAATCTTTTATTCAACTTTTTCGAGTAAAATAAACAGGGCGTCCCACGGATATGCCACATGGAGGGAAAGTATCTTGAATATTGTAGATTGAACATTTTACTGAAGAAGACATTATTTGAATTTAAAAAACAATTTAAACTGCATTCATAGATATTTAAATAATTACATGGTTGAACCGGAAATCGAACCCGTTACACGAGAAAAATAATCACCCTGTAGCTTTATCATACCGATCGAGAGGCTTCATCATAAGGATTATTTTTTGCTAAATAACATAGTGTCACAAATAAAAGGAAGACCATGAATTTTAACATTTTTAATACAAAATTAATCAATTTATGAAATGCTTTTCATTTTTCTGAACAAAATTTCACATCAAATGTTAAAATTCATGGTCTTCCTTTCAAATATAAAAATTAATAGAATATAATAATTAATACAAATTAATGAAATATAATAATGAATATACCTACATAAATCAAATAATTGAATAACTTCATGATAATAATTAAAATAACCACATATACCAAATACTAGTAATATTATCGATAATAATTATATTTGTTTATCAAACTTGCAATATAATATACCTACTCACTGGATGCTTGTTTTGTCCAGTTTATTACATTATCATGTTGCCGTGCCCTAACCGGGTATCATGTTGGAACTTACTTATATTGTTATGTAACAACTCATTGTACACATGAATGCAAAAAAGAGTTTGAGTTTGAGTTTGAAAATCTTTCTGAGGAACTCCTCAGTTTTTTTTTAGTTCCTAAGTCATCGTCATGATTTCAGTCGGAAGACGTCTATTGCTGGACATATAGGCCTCTTCCAAAAACCGCCACTTCAACCGGTTCTGTGCTTCCCGCATCCAGGGGATTCCTGCGTCCTTCACAAAGCCATCGATACACCTTATGGGAGGCCTTCCAACCATTACCTAAGTAATCAAAGATTGTTCTGATAATTAGAAAAATGTTTAGTTTCGAATAAGCTCCTTATCGAATGTTACAAAGTTATTTGACAGTTGACATACGGATCTAAGTAAAAGTCGAGACTAGAAATTAGAACCTGTGGGCCTAGCATGAACGCGCGGAGTAAACTTAACGTTAATTCGGACGATTTTAAAATCGAAAATACTCGTTTCGGTCAAAATATGTATTTAGTTTTAAGGCTTTTTCTACTTACGTACAATTGTTTTAGAGTTTAAAAAACTTTTATAGATTCGTGCAATATTTCACATAAGGCGGTAGTTAGTGACGAGCGCTGGCGAATGACAATTTGAATTTTATGTTCAGGAACGCATTGGTTGCTTTCTAGTTTTACTAGTTTTGTTTTCTAGTTTTACATCCAATGCGTTCCTAGTAACATTGTGCAGTTAGACCATAACAATGCTTTACAAAATACCTTTTGAATATCGAATATGAAATGAATTTAACAGATAATTAAAAGTAAATCTAAATGAAGAGCGAACAATTTCTTTGCGCTTTTGTAATCACGACCGGCTTATAAACAACAGGTTTTCAAATTAATATGCGAGTCCTTTAGATTAAATTAATGAAGTAATCATTAAGCCCGGTATGCTGTCAGGAATTTATCTAATAACTTGCTTATTGGCTTCAAAACAAATAGCTGTCTAAGTAAATGAGAGAATTAAAAGACAAAGTGAAAATTTGAATTTAGGATTTCAACAACAGGAGCTGATTTTGTCTGATTTGCAAGTCATTTAAATCCAAACACAGACAGGTACACATACTTAAATTGAAGTTCGAAATAAATCGTTGTTAACAAACAATAACTTATTTTTACACATACTTCTAAATTTCACAGTATCCACATGGAAAAACCTTTTCTCAACAATCCAATCTTGTCGTGTATAATGTATAACTTCAACAGTTCAACACTTACGTTAAAATCAGGCACTTGTACAGCAGACGCGGAAACTGAGCGCTTGTGCGACGCCTGAACGACAAAGTTGCGGCGCGGACAAATCGCGACTAAAAACATCCGGGCGTCGGCCACCGCGGATGCTCAACTTATGCTGCTAAGCTATTTTTCAATTCAGAGATCCGTTTGCGTAATATTAAGCTTTAAAGTGAAAATTTTTGTTAGAGTCAAGTGTCCCCTCCCCCTGCCAGCTAAATGGTTGTAGGTACCTATTTGGATACGCGAAAATATTCATTCATTCATTCACATTCGATCTACCAGCGATGGCCATTTTGCGTGGATGTGGCGCATATTTTCCCCCAACTTGTTATTTTCGTGATTGTGTTCTTTCTCTGCGTCATGCTTGACGCAAATAAACGTATTTGCTTTTTTTTCTTCTTTTTTTATCTAAAGAAAAACGGCCACATTTCTCTAGATCGAACGTTGTTGCTTCGTGTCTCAATATGAAACTTTAGAAAATTCTAGACACAGACACATTCAGTCACGAGATAATATTTTTTAAAGGAGTGGTGCTAGTGGACCGATGAGTGCCGTCTTAACAGTGCTGCTCGCAATTCGGGAGTCTTAATAAAAAGTTTTTATTATTTTTGAAAATAATATTCATAGCAGACAAATAATTATTTGCGTTAATGTTTACTTTTACGCAGTCGTAGGTTGTCAATCCATACCCACATTTTTTAAGAGCCTACACAAAATATGATTTAATATTACTAATTTAATAGATAAGTAATGAACACTGCCACATTGTGCGAGAGGGACACAATCAGTGTTGTTCCTTTCAACACCATTCCTTTCGTATGTTTATTTGAACTATATGTCTGACGTTTAGTTTGTTTTGTTTCTATTTGAAACTGTCGTCTGGATGTTGTGATGTGTTGCGCTCTGATTCGCGACCAATGTCACATGATCAATGCCTTTATTTTTACGCAATTATTTCTCAAAAATATTAATTATTATATATTATATAAAAATAATAATTATTATTATTATTATATATATATATATTAATTGTTATATTATTATTATTTTTATATATTTTACATATCTCGGGACCCTCGGGTCCCGAAACTTTGTAAGGCGTACGAGGGGCCGAAGCCAACTCGCAGAGGCCCGTTAGACGCATTTAAATTAAATGAGGTACCAACCGACAATATCCCTGCACTATGCAAGTGCTCCCAAGGACAACCCCCGGTTGGTGTAGGACTATTGCAAGATATGGAAACAAAGATATTGGACTATGGGTTTGGGTGGTTAAAATGGACTGGTTACCTAAAACTATGGAAGGACTATGGCCCCCGCCTGATTAATGTTTTATTATACACGGATAAAATGGCAGGCGGTGACTTGCACACTCAATAATGGGCCCCCGAAAACGGTCGCTAGCACATAGTGACGTAGCGACAAGGGAGCAACATATCCTGAGGTGCTCGAGGAGTGGAGAGGTATTCCACGGCTCTCAGAACAATCCCAGAGCCCGGAAGATGGTCAAGATCCCTACAAGCACTTACTGGAATACTTCCTTCCTCCGAGGACGTTTGCTCTTGCGAATCTCCACTCAAGCCGACCAATAAAGGCAAGAATGAGGTGGGAGCTCAGTTCCTCGTCAGCGTTCACTCCAGCTGGCCAATAAAGGCAAGCCAGAGATGAGGAACATGACTTCTCCCGGGAGATAGGGTCCGTGGGGTCGCATTTGCCCAACAGGCTCGCCACATGCTGCCCAGCGGGTTTCTGTATCTCTCTTGGTCTGGCTCCTCACCCTAGACATGTTCCCGTAAGGTAAACTCTACCGGCACAGACCTAGAGTTCGGAGCGCGCAAGCTCCACCACGACGTCAACGTAGAGATACGGCGGTGGGGTTATTATTATTATATTAATTTATTATTTGTATTAGCAGTACCTTTGTGCTCTTCTATGTTAATATATTGTCCTGTTAAGTATTTTGTGTGTACATAAATAAATAAATAAATCATCATCATCATCATCATCATCATTTCAGCCGAAAGACGTCCAGTGCTGGACATAAGCCTCCCCCAATTGGGGGGGTTTGCCATAATCGCCACGCTTGGCAGGCGGGTTGGCGATCGCAGTATGGTGTTAAAGTGCATGGAGAACGCTGCTGCCCATTCTCTAGTAAGTCCCTTACTCGCCTTATACGACACCCACGGGAAGAAATGGGAAAAAGAAAGGGAAAGAGTAATCTAAATAAATAAATAACCTAAAATTATTTACAAAATTAAGTTGCTTTTCTTGTATTTTTGTTCCCACCTATTCTACAATACAAAATACATAAGGTATTTTCCTTACGGTCAACTAGCCTGTCACCTATTTTCTTTATTTTTTTATTTTTATTATCTACGTTAGTAAAAAAAGATAGCCCAAAACGAAATAAACATCCCCCACAATAAAATGTTCCCACAGTTTCTCTGTCAGAACAAAACCGACTCAGTAAAATAGGGTAGTCCAAATCAAGTAAGTAGAAATACCTACTTAAATAAGAATTGGTTTAGTAACTTGGAAACATGCCGTTTCTAATATCTAGGTACAGTGACCACAATTAGCTGACCCTCCCTTGCATAAATGGTTGAGATTTTTTAGAATACGGATCGATAGAATTTTACATCGCACTCGCCTCCACAAAGTAGGCAACTCATTCATGGGTCAATGTATACGCTTTTACAACAAACTTCCTATTGAAATTCAAAACTTACCCATTAAACGATTTAAAAGCTGTATTACGAGTAAAACCAAACTTTGCAAAAAAGGGTACTATAAAATTTCTGATTATTTAGAAGACAAAAAAGCTTGGGATTGATCTGCTCGCTCTGCTTAAAGCCTTGTGATTAAATCGTAAAACTTGACATTTTAATAATTATACGTTTTATATACATAATTATTGACATTATTCAATATTATATATAAAATTACATGAATATTTACTTTGAAAAGTATTACATATATTACTTTAATTATTGTGAATGTGAGCACTATGTGGGTCATTTGTTTTCTTTAAAATTATCTCTTTTTCCTCTTTCTCACGTAATTTTAATGTCTGCCCAAATGTCCTTTCTTTGGTATTGTTCGTCGAGTCGTTGAGCTCCTTAAATCCTGAGTTGAGTGAACTACACGTTTACCGACAAATGCTTGCACTGACTGGACAGGTCCACTCAAAATTGTGTGGTTCTTTCCTAAAAAGACCATTTCAGACAAGGATCTACATGGTCCTCACATGATCTGATCAAGATTATGTCTGGACTTTAAAAGAGACTTTGACCCCTGAGTTTGTTTCGCCATTTCTTCTCAGGGGTAGTCAGATAGGAAATGTCGACTTCACCAAGTTTGTTTTTATATTTTTTATATGACGTGTATGAAGTGATTCCGATATCCTATTTACAGAATAAACGATTTCATATAATTTTTATTTTTAAATACCTATACGAAATCTACCCAAAACTAGAAAAAAAATTAAAATCGTACGATTTGTTAGTAAAAAACCTCAACCATTTGAGCAAAGGGGGGTCAGCTAATTGTGGTAACTGACTGTACCAGATTTTTTTTTTTGAGAATTTATAATAGGGTAAGTAGCGGTAGGTACACACGGCTACATATCAAGCTATACAAATCTAGTTTATGCTGGTCTCGCCTTGTATAGGAATTCCGTACAAGAGAGATCAGCTTATACTGGAAATGTATAGCTTGATATGTGGCCGTTTGTACCACAGCGTTAGTCACATTGATGTAAGAATGACGTAGTTTTGGGTGCGATGACTTTCAGACGTATCGGAGGTCACATTATTTCTCCATTGATCCAATCCTAAAAATAAAATTGCTTACTGTTAGGTCGTGCATTCGCGGGAGGTTTTAAAAAATGTAAATATTTTACTCGACTTATATTTGAAAAGATAAAGAAAATAGAAATTACAAAATTAGGAATTAGAACATGTGTAGCTCTTTCAGATGATGGAGCGAGACTCTCTTTATACTTACTTTACTCTTTGAGCGAGACTAAAAACTGTGACCTCGCAGTTGGCCCTTATCAGCGGTACTTGAGACTGGGATGCTCAGAAGTGCAGTACCGGTAAAACGGGGCTATTTGGATTTTTGGGGGTTATTTGGAAGAAAGTAATTGTAAGATTTGAGTTGACATAAATTCCCCTGTCTGGTCTTTACCGGACGGCAAGCTGCCCATACAACAAGCCCGCGCCTACGGTGGCCGGGAATCGGCTACCGATTCCCGCCGCCCTGGGCGTCTCCAGCGGCGACTAGGGGCGTGAGGGCACACAGACTGCCGCTCCCTCACGCGTTCCGCCTCCTCCTTCGCGAGCATTACTGCTTCGCAGAAGGAGAAGACTGCCTCCCATGCAGTCTCGCTCCGGATCATGGCCTGGACCAGAGCCGGACGCGAGAGATCGCCGCCGCCGATCGCCTCCGTGAGGACACGGGGGTGCTCTGCCCAAGCCGGGCAGACCTCTACCGTATACTCCACCGTGTTCTCCGGGCAATCCACACAGTGGTAACACCCGGGCGTTTCCTCCCGCCTAATCCGAAACAGGAACCTCCCGAAACAACCGTGTCCGGTGAGGACCGGTGTCAGGCGGAAGGTGAGGATGCCGTGGCGCCTATCTAGCATCTAGCCACTCCTCAAAGAAGTGAATTGTCGCCACAATTGTGACGTGCCCAGCGCTGGATTGCGACGATCGCACCCTCCATGTCGCCATGAGATCCCGCCGGAGCTCTGTCCGCTGTGCCGTGATTTCTCGCGGCAGCGGAGTTACGCAGCGGAGTTTCACCTCCTCCCGCCACTCCCATAAGTTTTGCGTGTTTGTTTTGTTTGCGAGGATTTTTGCTTCCAGATCCTATGGCGGATCTCGTCGAACGCCTGGATGCATTTTAATGATTTACATGTCGTTAGATTCGTGGTGGACGCTCAGCGTAACGCACTTGATTTTCAATAGCAATCCGAAGGATTTTGAAGGAAATTCCTAATCCAATAAGTGAAAGGTGACGTGTCACAAAAATCAACATGGCGGACTTTAGAAACTAATACATAAACTCGTGAAAACCGTTTTTTTTTGTGTGTCAAAATAAAGGGCTCAAGGAGACGACTCCAAAAATGTCACTACCAGGTCACCAGGGTCTTATATAAGATTGATAACAGCGCCATCGTGCTACAGTGAACAGAACTAAATAATGACACTCGTGGCCGATGGAGGTCCCGCGCGAATCGTCTTGGTAGTTTTCAGCAGTCTCAGTTGTTCGAAAAATCCCCGCTAGATGTAGGGACAAACTACATGTTGGTTCAATCAATTATTAATTTACACTAAAATATATTAGATACCACTATATAACGTAATTTATAAGGAAAACGTACTTCTTCCCAGATATTTTCCCACGTTTTTGCTTACAAATAATTTACCTGAATTTCTTAAAATTAAGAATTCTTAAAATTTACCCATGTGAGTCCCTAGTAACGCGCTTAATTCTAAATTTGCGAAAAAATAAATATAATAATTATTATAATAATTTGCTCCTACTATCAACGCACATAATATTTTTATTGATATTTATCCTTAGTCATAAATAATTACTGGTCACAATCATTATTATTTTTTTTTGAAAATCGATTTTATCGGGTCGAAGTTTAGATTTTTAATTTTTTACCGATTGTTTCGTACTCGACTGGTGAATCGGTATTTTGATAAGATTAAATTTGTTTTAATAGACAGAATGCGTTTATACCTAAGTATCATCGGAAATACCTACGTCCATATACGTGGAATGTTACTCCGTATTTTTTGAAATTTTAAGTGTTTACGTTGTCTTGGATGCAGCGTTTACGGCACAGGTTAATATAGGTATTTTACGGAGCACCTTACTCAGTGAAACATTATTACTATGATAAAAAAACCGGTCAAGAGCGAGTCGGACTCGCGCACCGAGAGTTCCGTTCCATCGAAAATCATCAAAAATAAATTATATTAGTTCCACTATCGGTAAAGAGATGGCGCTGACCTATAACTGCAATGTTAGAAAAAGTGTGCTATTAAAGACATCGTTCTATTTTTCCTGTAATCTTTACATAAATTTTCTATCACATAGAATAATTTCAGAATTTTCTCTATGCAACCTTCGGAGATTAGAGCCCTGGGGGAACGGCTGCTAACGGTATAGCGAATCACCCGTTCCCGTTCCATCGGTAAAAGGTCTTGTAGCTGAAGCGACTATTGATGAACGGTGTTTTCGGCGAAGATTTATTCGTGGAATCAACCGTCGACTAAGAGTGATTTCGGCGAACCATACCATCGGCGAAGAGTGATTCGCTATACCGTTGGTAGCCGGTATAGTATAGTATAATTGCATAGCACATGTGTGATCACTATGTCCCTATTAGGCTAGCTACCATTTACTTGGTACATCTTTCATTGAATTGAAGGTGCCCTGGCGACTGAGAGTACCTATGTCATGCTCACTCAAATGTCTCGCTGATGTGGTGGCGTGTGTGTTGGATCATTAAGTTCCTTTCAAAATGGTTGAGCTAAATGGTGATGATCCATGCGTTACGTTCGTGAACGGGCGCCATCAGAAGACACTGGTCATCTCTTAGCTGCCACAGCTTATTATATATATTTTTTTTTTTTTTTTGAATTGTTTTTTGATATTATCTTTTTATACGGACGCTTCTAACGTTCACGTCTTTGTACATTGTTCTCACACGTATAATTTACAACATGAATGATTTAACCAATATTCTGTAACAATATTTTGTTTTAAAAGAGTGTCTATGGAGTTTCTTGCCTGTTCTTCTCCATAGAAACCTACTACGCTTTGGGATGGCCAACTAGCTTCATCTTTCTGACTGACCAACTTCTTGACAATTCAAAAGTGTCTGTTATTTGTTTTATTTGAAATAAATGCTTTAAGTTTGAGTTCTCAGGTACGGTTCGGTCAAGTGCTGTTAAAATGAGTGCTCTGACTGGAATACCATTTTTTTTTGTCTCATGCACGTCATACATGTTGTCTTATCTCATTAGTCTACAAAGGTTGCCTCCATCAAAAAAATATTCTATTGTATTAATTCATGTAACATAATTAGGTATGCCATAATGAATGGACTTTTATTTTTAAATTCGTTCTATGAATTATTGTCGTACGTTCACACGCTCATCCAGGTGTATATATAAGAAGTGGTATCACAAGCACAATTTAAAAACGAAATATAGTTTCCTTCAGAAACTATAATAAAGTGCGCAAGTATAAGTATACTTTTATTGCCTTCGTGAAATAATATTATACGTAAGTAGGTATTATGTTTTCCTTCTTTTTCCAATTTGCAATATTGTGTGTTTTCAGTGTTTCAAGTTTTATATCACAGAAGATGTGACATGTGAGAGGTAGGACGCGGAGGCTCATGGGCTCAGATACAATGATGAAAACTGGGTTACTATAGTCTTTAAGGTAGGCACTAAAACTTACCCGATTGTATCTCAGTTAAAACTTTGCGGATGTTCCTTAATCCAAGTCACAACTTTCAAATATCTAGGCCACTGGGTTTCCAAGGACCGAAAAGGCATTCAGGATATTGAGCGTGAGCGCAGGGCGTTTGCAGTCCGCTGCATTATGTTGACTCGCAGATTTGAAGATTGCACGACTGAAGTATTAGTAAACTATTTGCAGCGACAGTACGCTGCAAATAATGTAGCATTTCGTCCTTCTATAAACATGCAGTCTGGGCCTCAGGTCTGCTATTATAGTGTCAAAATGGTCTATCATTGATTTCATAATTGTTGATTTTGACAAGTTTGGTAATCTATACTAATATTATAAAGCTGAAGAGTTTGTTTGTTTGTTTGAACAGGCTAATCTCAGGAACTATTGGTTGGAATTGAAAAATTCTTTTTGTGTTGGATAGTCCATTTATTGAGGAAACATATAGCCTATATAACATCACGCTACGACCAAAAGGAGCGGAGCATAAATGAAAAATGTTGCAAAAACGGGAAAAAATATTCCTTTTTGAGAGCTTCCGTTGCATGCGCTGCGTAAATGGTTTAAGTTACGCAAATATCATGTATGATGGGATGTTCCAAAAAAAAGGCCCCGACAGCATATGTCTATCTTTTAAGATAGACTCACTATAACCATTTTTTATGGTAATCAAATTTGTTCGAAATTAATGCATTATTTGCGAAGGAGTTTTCATAAACATGGTATTAATGCTTATCCAAATAAATACGTTATTCATCACAAGTATTTAATTTTGAACAAAGTTGCCCTTACATCATTTCATTTCAATGAATATCTTAGGAGATATAGCTGTTTTATAATAACTCCGCAGCAAAATAATGATCAACTCTGCGCGGTAGTCTATTCTTTAGAATAGACTACCGCGCAGAGTTGATCATTATTTTGCTCCGGAGGTAACTCTTCAGCTTTAGCTGAAGAGTTAGTTTATAGGGTTCCGTACCCAAAGGGTAAAATGGGACCCTATTACTAAAACTCCGCTGTCTGTCTGTCTGTCCATCTGTCACCAGACTGTATTTCATGAACCGTGATAGTTAGACAGTTGAAATTTTCACATATGATGTATTTCCGTTGCCGCTATAACAAAAAATACAAAAAAAACAGAAAAATATTATTTAAGGGGGGCTCCCATACAACGGACATGATTTTTTTGCCGTTTTTATGCTTTTGCCCTCGGCTCCGCCCGCGTGGATGTCGGTTATCGCGTGAAAAAGTAGCCTATGTCCTTCTCCATATCCCAGGCTATATCTCTGCCAAATTTTATGACGATCGGTTCAGCGGTTTAGGCGTGAAAACGTAACATACAGACAGACAGACAGACAGAGTTACTTTCACATTTATAATATTAGTATGGATGGTAAGGAACCCTTCGTGCGCGAGTCCGACTCGCACTTGGCAGGTTTTTTTGTTTTGAACACGCTAATCTCTGGAACTGAGAGTTGGATTTGAAAAAATCTTTGTGCATTTTACAGCCCGATTTTTGAGGAAGGATTACATTCCTATTAACTAGGACACAATTTTTTTTAATGAAAGTTTAAGCGAAAACGAAGTAAAAGCACGGGCAGGCAATGTGATGCGACGGGGTGGGTCGGGGGAACAAGAAATTTCACGCGGACGAAGTCGCGGGCAGAAGCTAGTCTACTAATATAATGGTATCATTATGACTTTCCAATGGTCAGCCACTGACACTCCATTGAAAGAATTGGTAATCTCGAACATAATGACAAATGAAACTTCCTACTAAACCTCCAACTTCCTACTACTTCAGATTGCTTATAACACTAATAAATAATATGTAAAAATATATATAAATGAAATCTGGCATGAATAAATGTTCAAAATGCCATTGTAATACAATTCTATTACGAGACCATTGACCGACCAATGATCGACCATTATGAATTTAGCAGATTACGAACTTTTAGCAAAATGACAATGGGATCGTGTTGGAGTGACGAATTTATAAAAATAGCAGACCCTGTAAGTCAACTACACGCGGAAGGCATACGACGCGGCGGCGGCACTCTGAGCGTACAATACAATAAGCATTCAAGGCTTTGACGAGGTTGCCGCGCTACTGCAGTGTTTCCGGCATGTTCGCAGAGGGAATAGCTGGCTTTCACGCCATCATGCGCAAGCGACGCGCCTACTTCCAGCAAGAGGGAGGAATACTGCTGCTGTATATGTAGGGATGGGGATCCAAGTCAAGTATTCTTTTGGGCCTACATTATAGAAGTTTAGGAACTGATAGACGGCTATTTTAACTCACGCTCCAAGCTCACTTCAATTTCAATAATATTTTTTTTTATTATTCTTGAACTTCTGTTTAGGATGATTTATGTCAGTAACTACCTATAAGTATCTTGAAGCCTGTTGGGATTTCTGCGTCAAGTTGTCTTGGTCGTGTCAGCGTCGTTGGGTGAAATCAAACACAAGGCTCCTTATGATAGCGTGTAATATTGTATAGAGTATGTATTAAGTCGGGTTTGTCTAATTGAACAGACAGATGTGCTGCTGGGGAGTTTATTGCGCCACTTCTTCTTCCCAGCTAAAGCACTAGGAAGTGGTGAAGGGTGGGCGTTTTGGGGGACTGTCTTATGTCATTTTGACGTTCGAAAAGTGGTGATTCTCAGCCTAATACGAATAAACTTTTGATTGATATCATTTTTACAGTGGTTTTGATGTGTTTTTCACAATATATTTATTTAGCGGTTACAATTTGCGTGAGATCGTTGTCATGTCAGCAAGACAGTGAAAATCCGCAGAGCGTCAGTAGTCTCGCGCCGTTGTGCTTGCTTTATCCCCGCACGCCGCCTTCACCCCATCGATAACTATTATTTGTAGCCAATAGGTGGCGATGTGGTTAGCAACAAAGCCTTTGTATCCATAAGAAAACATTAATTTTCATTAATTGCAGGCCTCTTATCAATAAGAATTTGAAGCTGTGTATTTCATTTAAGAATTTTCGTTCGTGGTCCCCAAATCATTGGCTCTTGCAACCTAATTACGTAACATATTTTCAGTCACAATCCGAGGGTTTTGAAGGATATTTATTGATAATCCATAGCGTCTGTTGAAAAATTCATCTGCTAAGCAACGTTAATGTAACCCATTGCGATCAATTGTCATTGTATGTGTATGTTATTCTTGAACTTCTGCTTAAGCTGTTTTATGTCGGTACCTACTTGAAGCTTGAAGCTTTCGCAGTCATAAAAAACCGGCCAAGTGCGTGTCGGACCACACAAAATGAAAGGTTCCATAGTTGGTTTCTATCTGGACGAGTTCGTAAACTCATATCTATGATTAAAAATCTACGTCACATCGCTGATCCTCATATCCTGAAACGAATATACTTTTCTCTCTGCCAGTCACTCATAACAAATCCGTATGGGGAGGTGCTCCGAAAACTACACTCAGGTCTGTTGAGGTTGCCCAACGTGCAATACTAAAGGTCAGCACCTTTAAACAAATACTTTTCTCTACTGCTTTACTTTACAAGATGTGTGGAGTACTAACTGTGAGACAATTATTCATCTTGAAAATTGTCATTATGCAACACACTTGTACAAATTACGACCCCCACATTTTAAATTCACGCAGAAATTATATGGTTTATGGTTTTTAACACAGGTCTTACAGTACTAAATTTGGTACTAATTTCTTTAACTTCCTCGGTCCCTATATCTACAATAAACTTAATAAAAATCTTAATATTTATCCACTCAACACAGATCGCTGCAAGAAAAAAGTATCGGAATACCTACAAGGTCTCACATATGATGAGACTGAGCAACTTCTAACTATTCCAAGATAGACACTAATAATGTTTGTTAGTAAAAAATCATTATCTATATACAAATATATATACATATTTTTATTTACACATTTAATATATCCGCGTATCTCACTAATTCATGTGTTCACTTATATTAATCACAAGCACACTCACAAATAGACACACCTTCTCACACACACTCACTATATCACATAACACAAAAAGAGGTGCAGATCATAAATACAACCTTAGACGATTCTTGTTCTTTTGTTTTGTTGAAATGCGAGCATTTAAGAACTCTAATCTAATGTAACCCGAGGGGATTGGTGCTGTTAGCCGAAATACAGGTTCCTCCTAGTTCGGCTCCAGATGCAAACATTTTTGTGTACTTTTGTTTTATCATAGCACATAACTGTAATGTAATCTAAGTAATGTTTTTATGAAATAAAGCTTATTATTATTATTATTAATAGCTGCGCCCTTGTAGAACATTACTGCTGACATATTTTATGGGTATATTTTGATTTTATATATGTACTAACTGATGCCCGCGACTTCACCCGCGTGGATGTCGATTATCGCGACCATAAGTAATCATGAAATTTTGATCCCGTTCCCGCAACCCATGGGAACCTATTACAGGGATAAAAGTAGCCTGTCTTATTCCAGGCTAGTATAATCTATCCCATTACCAAATTTCAGCCTAGATCCGTTTCAGACGGCTTATTATTTTCCGATACCTCCAACAAATATCATTATATTTTAGCCAATGTACACAAAAACTTGACAAGTTATATACTTAAACCTTCCTCGAGAACCACTCAATCCATTGGTGAAATCAACATGAAAATCGGTGCAGTAGTTTTTGAGTTTGTCGCGAACAGACAGACAGACAGACGCGACGGAGGACTGTTTTATAATATGTATTTTATTTATTTATTTATTTATTACATTAGAAAAAATGTACAGAGGCGGACTTAATGCCATATATTTTCTACCAGTCAACCTTATACATATGTATATGTAGTGATGAACATTCTTTTAAACATTACAGATATAAAAAGCCAGTCGTCTGTCTGTGTTGGTCTTCCAAATCGTTGATAGTTATAATAATTTTATGAAAAATACATCAATAAAATTACCTGTACCTACGACCAGATACCGATTGCAATGCATAGGTAAGAAAACTATAAGTATTTCCGTTTATACCTACTATGATTTTGTGTAAGGTGCAGATATAGGAAAAATAATATTTTTTTAATTGCAGTGAACCGAGCATTACCGCTCACTCGGATGAGTATGGCAATTCCAACAATGAAACGGGACACGAAATCAAAGAGGTGGTGCTACCACCACATCCAAGGAAATGGGATATAGCGTGGAGGGATTGTACGTTATTGTCCATTATGCACATCGGTGCTATTTATGGCGTTTATCTGTTCGTTATGGCGGCAAAGTGGCAGACTTGTCTGTTTGGTAAGCATTGCTACATTTGTGGAGTAAAAATGAGAGGAATTTTTCCCATTTACATTCACATTAACTAAACCACCGTGTACGTAAGCAAGAAAGTGTCTCCTAGAGTTATATGAGTAGAACGTATAATTTGTGCCTTATTTGCTGTAAATGTGCCCCCACATAAAAAATGTGTGCCCCCTGTCGTTTTGGAAAAAAAACGGAAAAAACGATTCTTGCTGGGGTAACGTTTTTCTAGCAGGAAAATTCTAAACGAATGATCGGAGAGAGAAAAATTATGCATGGCCATAGAGCTTATTTGTGTGCCAAAATGTACCCCCAAAAATAAAATCTGTGCCGCTTCAGGTTTTCGAGATATTGCATTTCCTGCTGGAGTAACGTTTTGATGAATCGTATATCTCTAAAACCATTGCATAAGCCCCTGTAGAATAAACATACACGAGTAGCTCTTAATGTGTGCCCCAATTAGATTTAAGCAAATATTTATAGTTTTCAAGTTATCGCGGTTTTATGAAAACCCAAAAAAACATCGCAGCGCTTAAATGAGACAAGGTATAAGTTCGCTGAAAACTGTATTCGGTCCTTCTTGACGCTAATAATAACCATACAAAGTTTTAAAACTGCACATGCATGCGTTTTTGAATAATCTTGCTAAAAGTCAAAACGATGGTGTCATAACTTTGACGGCAAAATACAAGGAACCGGCTCAATCCCAGATGTGTAGGTGTAAACCAAAATCTTGTGCCTTTAGTAAAAAATATATAGTGAAAATATTCAGCTTAGAAATGTTCGCATTAGGTAGATATAAACCAAAAACAAAACATTTACACAACGGCTGGTTATCCGACCAAATTCGAATGACTAGAAAAATGCGTCGATTTCATACTTAACGATGACCATCTTTATTGGACGTATTATACCTAAGCTGTTGTCCGTACAGTCGCGTTCAAAAGTTTTGGGGCTAATTAAAATATATATTAAATGCACCTTGTGACTATAATTAATGAAACAGCTTGTTGATGTGGAAATTATTATTTTTATTCCCTTAATTTTAATTCTTAAAGTAATTATTGCATCAAATCACAGATCAAATTTCCTACCTATAAATGTTAGAAATTATTTGCACGTTGTGTATTATTTAGTCATTATTATTTAAATCACAGATCAGATCATATAATTAGTAAATTCGCATCACAAAAAATCACAGATCAGTATTAAGTATAAGTATAGTAAACCACATAAAGATATAACTGTAAATATCGAATGTACACAAATTATCTGATGGTATTTGGCTATAAATAAACATATTTATCCCATATACGTAACAACATTATCACCTGACTGTGGAATGACACTTATATGTCTAAAACGCCATCAAATCAAAATTATGTGACACTACATAATCAGCTTTAATCGTTGGTTAATAATTATAAATCCCTCATAGGTACGTAATACGAAATACAAAATGGAAACACGTTGTTGCAACACAGATCATTGTGCGGTTGACTATAGGTATACACTAAATACAACTCTCAAAACTGTAGGTACCAAAATTTATTTGGTTAAGGTAGATGCTCCAACCAACCCGCGAAATACAAATTTTCTTACGTTTTTTGCAATTTGCAACCCAGTACTAGGTTGTATGATGTGAGCATTCATCTTTGCCCTGTACAATTTTGTCTATTCTACTATGTAGACTATTACATGTGGCATAATATTATATTTCCCACGTCGTTGGATTTTACCATATAAGTCATCATAACATTCAAATAAATTACAATTTTTTCTGTTGCAGTGAGCCCTGTAATGTCCAACACTTTTGGGTTTCGAAGCGAGTTCATATTCTATTACAGACAGAATTGTGTACTCCTTATTATTTACTTCAATGTTACGAGGCAGATCATCCAACTTGGCGCACACGTCATGAAGTTCTTATATGATAATATCTTTAACATTGTATCTGAATGATATATTTCCAGCGCAACAAATATGACACTCTGGAGTAAATTCTGTTCTTAAACATGATTCGCAAGCTTCTTGTAGGTGGTTGATACCTTTAGTATTTATTATATCCAAGTTCAACGGCAAATACTTGCAATTGTACAATTTGTTTTCATCTGCATGACTTGTGCACATACTATTAGAGCAAACTCTTTGTCTTATAGCAGAAACGAATAAGCTACTTGTACATATTTCATCTAATATTTTGGTCGTATTACATGAACAGTCAACTACGTATTGGGTTTTTGATTGTTTAAAAAGTTGAAGGAGCAATTTCGCTCTCAGGTCATATAATTTTTTACCACAATTCTTGGCATTCGATAATTCTGTAATTAATGATAAGAAATCATGAAATTCTCCTTTATTAATCTGTGCATCTACAGAGTCTCTAAATTTTTGTCTATCTTTGTAAGCTATCGCAAACGTTTGTGAAACAGAATCGAAAGCACATGTGTTTGTTATTATGGTCCTGTTCTCAGCGGTTTTAGAATTTGCCACGTTGCCGTTTTGTAAAATATAAATTGGTTTGGGTTTTAAACTTCTGTGTGTGGATACGGCTAGCCCTCTCCAATTCTCAATTTTTATCGGGTTATCTTGAAAAACTGACTGTGCCTCAAAATCGTTATTTTCGCACTTCAAGGGGTTAGGTTTTGGCATTTTATTTTCTGTCCTTTATGTTCGCACACTTTGTTGAGCTCGTTTGCTTGGATCTATTCTGTGCAAAACGTCACTGGAACTAAGTTTTACAGCTCCATTTATAAAACCATGGTGCTGTACTAAAAACTCGTCTAATCTCACGCGTTGGTTTTTTGTATCAAAGTATATAGTTTTTAAATCTTTGAAATGGTTTTCAACATTTGAGCTTGACGCATAGTGTTTGGCATTTTTGAAATGTTTATTCATAACGCAACCCCACAGTGGAATTTTTTTCAGAAGTCGTTTTAATGTACTGTTCAATTCCGGTAAGAAATATTCATTTTTGTTATCTGATGGTTCAACTAACTGCAGATACAATTTTTCGGTTTGTATTAAGTCATCATAAAAGTTTATTAAAGGTAATGAAACATCTTTGTCATTTTCCTTGTGAGGTAGTTCGATTTTTGGTTGTATGTCATTTTCAGTATGAATATCATCTAAATTTTCGTGATTCGTGTGATTTACAATTTGGACCTTTAATTTTTCAAAAGCTTTATTGCATTTGGGCTGTAAATCATTCAAGTCCGCACTCCTGAACTCATGGAGCGATAACGTGATTATGTCTCTTAAAATTGTTTTAAGTTCTTCATAGCAACGGACCTGCTGAATATGTTTCAAGCAGCGAATGTAAAAGAACTTTACTTTTTCGGATGTTTTATCAAAACATGATTGTTTATAAATATTTTTAATAAAATGGGATTTGTCCATACGAACATAACAGAGAGGTATTGCTGCGGTATTTCCTTCAAGCACATCAAAACACTGTTTTAAATAATCATTGAATTCGATTTTAAAAAATACTTTAGTTATTGCTCCTAACAAGGCAGAACTGTCTTCACTAATTATTTCATCTGGCAAAACTTTTCCGATTTGCCACGTATTTAACCATGTGGTTATCGTCTCCATTGTATGGGATTCGGAGGCCATGTAGCACATTGGTACACTGGTATCCAGAGTGTAGGCAACCACTGCATATAAAAATAAATGTTTAGGAGTGCGATATTTTAATAAATCATTATAAGGTGGTGGCTCGATTGGCTGAAATAAGGAGCCAGTAGCATCAACAGAAAGTATTTTCGGTCTATTTTTTAAAGTTTCATTGTAATATTGGTTTTGTTCATTCGTCCAAAAATATGTGAAGAAGGGAACAAGACTGATTTTACGGATAAAATTATCGTAAGGAATGCAGTGCGCCATAGCGTACAAAGATAGTATTGTATTTTTGTCAAACTGTAGCGCACTTCTGGCTTCATGACGCAATTTTCTTAAATTGGGTAATTTAGGGAAAGTTGTTGGCTTTTTTTGAGTATCTATAGTCATTACCTCGTTTGCCATCGTGTGTTGAACTTTTAAAGCTTTTTCGTATTTTAACTTTTCTTTGATTTGGTTTACTCTATCAGAAGTAAGTCTGTTTTTAATTAGTGGGTCATGAGGATCATTTTTGTTGTAATTATTTAATTTACAAGTAACCTTTACGAAATTTTTAGATGGGGGGGAGATATTCAATGACAGTAGCGCGTCACATTGGGTACACCTGCCAGTACATTTGATTTCATTAAAGTTAAGATCAGCAGGTACATAACTGTTACTGAAAGCAAATGTACACTCTATATTACTTTAAAAAAATATTTGGTCTTGAATTTCGTTAGTCCACTTTTTTGGTAGGAGACGGTAAATTGAATTTTGGGGTACGATGTTCGAATATTCTGCAAGGCTCATTTGAAATGTTATAATGTAGTGGTCAGTATCTTCTTTTTCTTCAAATAGATTTAAACAATCATCGAAATCAAAAAGATATGTTTTATTTCTTCTAATACATATTTGTATGGCTTTAATGGTCATATTGTGATTAAATTTTTCACGCAATTCCTGCTGTATGCAAATATAAACATTATTGCTTTTAGGAGGAATTGCTGCTTGTAATTTGTCTTTATATTTACTAATCACTCTCTTTAAATATTCTTTAGAAAAAAATCCTTTTCGAGTTGACATTATTGTATAGTAAAATTGACAAAATTGTACGTATGTGACTAAAAGAATGGGTGTGTTAAAAAAAAAGAAGAAAAAAAAATAACTTAAAAATAACTCTTGAGAGACTTGTGAAACGGCTTACATTTCTCTACCATAACTTACTTGGGGCAGACTACCCGCCCGTTGGTGAGACGACATTGTGAATGACAGCCTGTATCATATTGGGTGAGGTTGGTGCAGGACCGTGGTGAAAAAGAGGCATATACCATATGAACTTTCTTGAAGGTGGGTATTACACTGAAAAATAATTAAAATATTTCTATTAGATTTTTTTATCTTCAGACAATTTAATTCGGCAGTATATATTTCTTGAAGGAACTACGGGCAAAAAAATATTTGTTCCAGGGACTAAGGGACCGGGAGACCACGGACAATAAACGAGAAACTTGATTTATGTAAGATCAGCCTTCAGCGTTTAAAATGATGAGATAGGTTTTGTACTTGGCCCAAACCAAGGGAAGTTATTGTAAGAGGCCCAAAACTCGAAATTGAAATTTTGATAATATCTTTACGTTTCAAAGTTTCCTGAATCTATTTACACTATTTTTATAGGATGTAAGTTTGTGTATATCCGTGGATATAAAATTTTGTGGTCAATTTTTTCCAGAAGCATTCTAGCAATTAAGTTGAAAATACAGTTGTGATAAAACTTAGCCCTGAATAAATAGATATATTCAGCCTGATCGGTCCGCCAGAACTTTTTTAGATACATACATTCTATAGATCAACAAAATTATTACTTACATCATCTAGATAAACAATGGGAAGTTTATGCAACATGCCATTGCCAATAGGCAAAATGCCACCCCTCCCTGCTTGGTTTATATTATTTTTGTTATAGCTGCCATAGAACATTCTGGAAAAATCAAATCAAGTATTTAGCTATTTCGGCTAAAAAGATACAGCCCTGTGACTGTGACATGTTGAGTGTTGATGGATTGTGGTTGTCTTAGTTTTGGAGACATATGAATTCGTGTCTGTGTAACTAGAAGTTATTAAGGGAGTATAATATGTCATCAACCTAGCACAAGAAGAGAATTAAATACGTATTAAACAAAAAAGAAAACAAATTGCTGAATCGATTTTGATGAAATTTCTATTGGACCAATCGGAAAGTATGTATATCCTTTCAGATGAAAACAAAACAAACATGATTTAGAACATTTTTTGTTAAAAATAAATAAAAAGGTAAAGTAATGAAAAAAATTCAAGTACTTGATAAGTCAAAACAATGCCATTAAATACTTACCACCGCAGATCGTGCCATAAAATTCACCACCCCTACAACCACATAATTGTTATAAAATGCTTAATACGTCACTTTCAACCAACTTAAAAAAAAGTAAACAAACAGTATCAGTGCAACTGCGCGACTCAACGTAACAGTGTCCTTGGCGTCACACAGTGGAACGAATGTATGGGAGCGGTTGGACGTAGACATGTCCGAAAAAAAAGAGTAAAATTATGCCAAACTAATGATGCCATCTTATTCGATTACTTAATGCCTTCATAACTTGTGGTGATGAATTTCTTCATAACTCCCATATTTCGGGAGTAATTTGAGAAAATGTGAAATTTTACTATGAAAATGAGTGTATCGAGCTCTCTCCCTCCTGATTCCGGGCTTGTTTCAAGTAGCGGTCTCTAATATCATAATGCTAATACTAAGAGCTATATTTAATACTAAGACACATAGTGCGCCAAATGTGCACTTTCTGGGATAAAGAGTGATGTTTATTTTATAACACAATTTTTTTATTTTTTGTTTATTTTGTTGATTAAAACCGTTTTTCTAAAGGTTTACCTTATTACAATAACATTTCTGAGCAGCCAATTAGAGAAGATATAAGCTAATTAGGATATATAATTAGGGACTTAAGGTTTACATATAAAACTGATGCACTAATGATTACTGATAAGAACATTGCTATTATTTAATTACTAAATGGCTCTTAATACACTAATTTAGCATGCATCATTTACTAATTATCACAATAACTAATTACCTTGCAATATTTAACAAAGGATACCTGGGATACCTGGATTTTATATAAATAGGTCACTATTAGTAACTTTAAAATCAGTGTTGATTTACACCTCGTTGTATCCAAGCTAATCTCGCAATGTATTTTCCAAATTTTAATACAAATCTTGATATTCACGTTGCTTTATGCGCACGCGCACATAAAGATTTACGCGACTTTAACTATTTGTTCAGTGTTTTAAAAGATAACAGTTGTGTTCAGTTATGTGAAAGTGCTGAAACAAGTTTAAAAGACTGGTGTCGTCGATTTTGCTACCGCATTTATGCAAAATGGACACAGTCTGGAAGAAGCACAGATAAGTTTCGGAAGAAACATGAGATTTGGCTACAGGCTGCAATTCAATGGCCGGAATTACAGAATGAAAATATGGAACCTTCTACAGAAAATATAAGTGACGTCATCGAGCCCATAATTTCTCCTGCTAAATCTGATGCTTCAACTTGTACACATCCTAGTCCTCGTAAATCTTTTGAGGACCTTAGTAACCGGCAAAAAAGAAGACGCACTGAAGATAGTCTTTCATGCAGCAGTAGCAGCGCTGAAATTATGTTTTCGGCCGAAAGGGCGCTTCAAAAGGCAGGACAAAGCGATACAGCTTATGTTATGAAATACTTGACGGAGAATCCAGAAGAGGCCTCAAAAATCAAAGCCTTCATTGAAGGTAAATCAATTCAGGTACGGGAAATATCCCCTTTGAAGGCATTGGCTCTTTATGTATCGATGAACTTATCGAAATGGCGCTATAACACTCTTCGGGATTTCAACACTCAAGAAGGAGCTCTTCAATACCCGAGTTACTACATGTTGGTTAAAGAAAAAATTAAGTGCTATCCGGCCAAAGAAGATCTCACAGTTACAGAGAGCTCTGCAAAAATCAAATTACAAGCCTTGATGGATTTAACCTCAAGAAGACTTATTAGGTCGTTAGAAACCCCTGTTGATCCCAATCAACAGCTCGTATTGACCAGCAAATGGGGTTTTGACGGATCATCTAGCCAAAGCATTTATCATCAAAGGACGAGTGAAGATGAGCAAATCGATCTTGCTAGTAATTTTATGATTAGTCTTGTACCACTGCGGCTCGTCTCAAAAGGTGTAACAATTTGGGAAAACGAGCGACCATCTTCCACTTCATTTTGCCGGCCAATATTGTTTAAGTTTATAAAGGAAACCAAAGAAAATGTGCAGAGAGAGATGGCTGAAATCGAAGCAGAGATTGAAGCCTTAACTCCATCCACCATCACTGATGGAATTAGTGTCAAACACCAACTGCTGTTGACAATGATTGATGGTAAAATTCATTCCATTATATCCAATACAGCAGCTTCAGTGTGTGACATATGCAAGGCTTGTCCTAAAGAAATGAATAATTTAGAGTTAATCAAAGATAAACACGCAAACGAGGACATGTATAAATATAGCTTAAGCACCCTTCACGCTTGGATTCGCTCAATGGAATGCTTATTACACATTTCCTACAAATTAGACATAAAATCATGGCAAGTAAGGGGTGATATAGCAAAAAGGCAAGTTGATGACAGGAAGAAAAGAGTTCAAGAGGCTGTAAGAAGAGAAACGGGCTTACTTCTCGATGTTGTGAAACAAGGCAGTGGATCCACCAACAATGGCAACTCGGCAAGGAGATTTTTTGAAAACTACACTAAATCTGCTGAACTGACCGGAATAGATGCTATGCTTTTAAGAAAAATCTGTGTGATCTTGCAGTGTATTTCATCAGGAGAGAAGATCAACGTAACTAAATTCCGAGAGTTCTGCTTTGATACTGCTAAGCTTTACGTGGAGTTATACCCATGGTATTATATGCCTTCTTCACTTCATAAAATTTTAATGCATGGGCCAGACATAGTTCAGAACATGTCAATTGTGCCCATTGGTTTTCTATCCGAAGAGGCATCTGAGGCTAGAAATAAAGATTTTAGAAAATATAGAGAGGGGCATTCTCGAAAGCATAGCAGTATCTCATGCAATGAAGATATTATGCACAATCTTTTACTGTCTTCTGATCCACTTGTTACAAGTATCCGTCCAAAAGGAAATAAGTTTGTAAAAAAATCTTCTTTTAAGGAATTTTATGAGCTTACGGATTCTGAGAAAAGTGATATCGAATTTGTTAACATAAATGATTTAGCGGGCATCGATTCTGAATTTGAATTAATTGATGATGATGATGATGACGAAGATAATTAAATGATGTTATTGTTTTAAAATGTGTAACTTAGTAAATTAGAGCTTACATCTTAATTATTTATTGTACTTTTAATGAAACTAGGTAATTTATTATCAACTTACTTAAAAGTCATACTCTCATCAGTTCTTGTGAATATTTTTGTTAATATATATTTCTGTATATATATAATATATTTATAGACCTCTTAATAAGTCTGTCTGCGGTTTAAAGTAAATACAAATGGGGAAAAAACGTTTTTTTTTTTAAATTTTCATTTCCTTTTATCCCAGAAAGTGCACATTTGGCGCACTATGTGTCTTAGTATTAAATATAGCTCTTAGTAATAGCATTACGATATTAGAGACCGCTACTTGAAACAAGCCCGGAATCAGGAGGGAGAGAGCTCGATACACTCATTTTCATAGTAAAATTTCACATTTTCTCAAATTACTCCCGAAATATGGGAGTTATGAAGAAATTCATCACCACAATTTATGAAGGCATTAAGTAATCGAATAAGATGGCATCATTAGTTTGTCATAATTTTACTCTTATTTTTCGGACATGTCTACGTCCAACCGCTCCCATACATTCGTTCCACTGTGCGTCATGACATAACTGCAACTGTTTCCCAATACCAAGTAATAATCCAAACGCACTTCCTAGTCAACAAACACTTCGTACCTATTATTCATAATAGAGCGACGTTACACGTAACTGTCTCTGTCACACTAACACCGTACGCGTGCTAGCTGTCTCACTTTCTCCAAGCTAGACAAAGCGACTCCTTGCGACACCACGTCAGAATTATTTTTTGTTTTTGTTCCTACGCCTTTATGAACTTGAACGGTTGTATTGGTGATTTTGATGATTATAATTCTGTAACTACTTACGTCTTACAGCCGCGACTTACTGTTAATTTATCTAACCTACGGCTTATCAATAAATATATATATATATATATATAAAGACAAATACGGGCTTTTTATTTATATACAAAAAAGAGCTACCTATTTTTAGTAGTTTTATTTTCATCATTTTCACATTCATCACACATTTCATGAACTATATTTTTTTTTTAAACATCGGGACCAATCATGTTTTTGGTCAAAGACCTGGCAAATGGCAAATATCTGGATGTATTTCTTTCGTTCATAAATAAATTACTGGATGTATTTTAATGAAATTTAGAATGGAGAAGATAGCTTACCTTGGAATATAGCACTTAGGCTACTATTTATAATGTACTTAATCATGTGTAAGGTCATAGAAACAGCTAGTAGGATATAATCCAATAACAACTTTATTTTATTACTTATTACTTTTCTACTTTATTGTACTCAGGCACAACGCGTGTGAATCGGTTAGTAAGTAAAGTAAAGAAGGTCATCGATATGTATGAATCCGTCGGTTTTTAGTAGTCATTCATATTTGGTCGGATAGCCAGCCGTTGCTTACATATTTTGGTTTTTTCTTAATATTTACTTAATGCGAAACATTCCAAGCTGAATATTTTCACCATATATTTTTTACTAAAGGCACAAGATTTTGGTTTACACCTACACATCTGGGATTGAGCCGGTTCCTTGTATTTTGCCGTCAAAGTTATGACACCATCGTTTTGACTTTTAGCAAGATTATTCAAAAACGCATGCATGTGCAGTTTTGAAACTTTGTATGGTTATTATTAGCGTCAAGAAGGACCGAATACAGTTTTCAGCGAACTTATACCTTGTCTCATTTAAGCGCTGCGATGTTTTTTTGGGTTTTCATAAAACCGCGATAACTTGAAAACTATAAATATTTTCTTAAATCTAATTGGGGCACACATTAAGAGCTACTCGTGTATGTTTATTCTACAGGGGCACATGCAATGGTTTTAGAGATATACGATTCATCAAAACGTTACTCCAGCAGGAAATGCAATATCTCGAAAACCTGAAGAGGCACAGATTTTATTTTTGGGGGTACATTTTGGCACACAAATAAGCTCTATGGCCATGCATAATTTTTCTCTCTCCGATCATTCGTTTAGAATTTTCCTGCTAGAAAAACGTTACCCCAGCAAGAATCGTTTTTTCCGTTTTTTTTCCAAAACGACAGGGGGCACACATTTTTTATGTGGGGGCACATTTACAGCAAATAAGGCACAAATTATACGTTCTACTCATATAACTCTAGGAGACACTTTCTTGCTGGGGTAACGTACACTAAACCACCGGCATCGGAAACAAGATCTAACTTGGTACAGTCGGGGAAATTACAAATCATCGCTCTACGTCAATTTGCCGTGTTATAGCTATATCATACAAGTGTCAAAGAATAACAGCTTGGATTTGGATATGCGGATAATTGAAGTTTGTAGCCAATTTGCTCAACATTTAGTTTTCTTGACTTTACTTACCAGAGTTGGAATGCTCCTAAAATTTCATCCCATTTTCAGAAGGGCGTTGATTCTTCAGCCATAACAACCATCTACATTTTATCTCACATGTTGACAAAATAATGTGTTCCTTTAAGTAATAGTAGTAGTTATTGTTTTTATTTTTTTTGCAGCATATTTGTTGTACCAAGCCACGGCACTAAGCATAACGGCTGGTGCCCACAGACTATGGACACACAAAGCATACAAAGCCAAGCTTCCGCTGCGTCTTTTACTCCTATCGTTCTTCACTATGGCGTTTCTGGTGAGTACTTGTAGATACATATCTAAATTATTGACGAGTCATAAAGACATCAATGTTTCGGTGCTTGAGCCTCATCGCAGTTATCACTCGACAGCACACAAGATAGAGTAAAACCCTTACTGAGCCTTCAGAAATATAAGTGGTATCAAAATATACTCAATAAAATTTGCTAACGTTCACGTCTAAATATGCTCTCTCGTAATCGTGTCGTTGCATGATATCGTCAGATTAATGCAAAAACTCATTAATGGCAAAAAATCATAAAGTTTATAACGCCTCGAACTCGTCTTGGCGAGTTTTATATAATGCAAAAAATCATTGTGTTTAATTTTTAGGGTTCCGTACCTCAAAAGGAAAAACGGAACCCTTATAGGATCACTCGTGTGTCTGTCTGTCTGTCCGTCTGTCATAGCCAATATGCTCTGAATGTAATGGACCGATTAAGTTGAAATTTGGTATACATATCAATTTATGTGACCCAAACACGGACGTGAACCATAAATAAATGAATTTAGAATATTGGGGTCAGATTTGGGGGGCAAACAAAAAAACAAAAAAAAAGTTTTGCAAACTGTACCGTGTGACGATCAAATGAAGGGTCTCAAATATTTGTTTTATAATTATAAAATAAATTGTTTTTAAGTTATAAGTGAAAATAGACGAAAATTTACCCTTATCTCCAAAACAACTGAACCTAAAATTTTGAAACAAATACAGAATTGGTATAGTTCTATACTTATAGATTACAGGAAAATCTATTAGAAGTCTATGGTCTTAAAATAACATGGTAAATCTCTCGATATTGTGCGTACAAACTTTTGCAGTTGGAATGTATGTATGGGAGATTATGTTTACCAACTACAATGTTCTTAGGATAAATTCTTTCCAAGTACGGAACCCTTCATTGTGCGTGATCCGACACGCACTTTGCCGGTTTTTTCTTTAACATAAGCATACTGAAGATGATATAGGGCAATTAATACAACTAAAACTAATGTATTGCTTATTTCAGTTTTGACTATTTTTCTTAATGAGTTCTTGCAGTATTATTCATCTTATTTAATAACACGCTCTGGTATTTAGGTTTAAAGATATTAATTCTCAAAAAAACATTCTCTATACATTTTTTTTTTTTTGCCAACTTCGTGTCGGATCACGCACAATGAAGGGTTCCGTAGTTGGTATGAATTTATCCGAAGAAAAAACTTAACAGTGTAGCTGAAAAACATATTCAACTGTAAATAAATTGGTCGACTATTACTCGGTAACTTGTGAAGCATATACTTAGGTGTGCCAGTTTTACTTTTAACTTCTTTATGTATACTACTGCTGTGAATTTTTTCACTTATCCAAATACAAACCTTTAGCTGCCACTGGGGGGGAACCCTTGGCTCTAACAAAAATTAGCATTTTAAAGCTTAATATTACGCAAACGAATTACTGAATCGAAAAATGATTTTCACAAACCCACAATATTTTTGAACGGCCTATCCTAAGATACCCCACACCGTGAGACAGACGAGAAAAAAAATGTCATTCCCACTTTACATGTAGGGGAGGTGCCCTAAAAAAAATATTCAATATTTTATTTTACCATTTTGTCGGCGTGATTAATATTTATAATTATACCAAATTACAACTTTCTAGTACTAAGAGTCTCTGAGCTAAGCCGCGGACATACAAACAGACAGACAGACAGACGGACATGGCGAAACTATAAGGGTTCATTGTTTACTACGGAACCCTAAAGAAACACCAAGTTAACTACATGGGAATAATGGTTCTAAGCTAAATTATAAATATTATGAACTTTTTCACCATCACACACTGTCATAGGCCTTCACCAAGTCAATGAAAGCATAGTAGACTTTCTTGTGCTTTGCTAAGTATTATTTTACTAGATTTGTCTAGTGAGATAGTTATATTACTAGATCGTGCTCGTATCATAGTTATATTCCTAGCAAGACAGTTATGAACCGCTTTCATATAACTTTATTACGATATACAGCTATTTCCCTAGGGCAGGGGCGTATTTACCCTAAGGCCAAAAGGGCCATGGCCCGGGGCGGCAGGCTGCGAGGGGCGGCGCAAGCCGCACCTCGCTCAGCTTTTTTGACTTATAAATATCTAATTATCCAAAACTACAACTAATTTGGTTGTAAGTTTGATAGACATCAAGACGCGGGGCAATCATATTACTGACAGGCGCGCCGGGGAGCGGCGGCCGCGGCGGCGGAAGTTCGGGGCTAGTAGGAAACAGTATAAATATGGATTGTGCTACTGGATTTTATTTTATGATTCAATGTTTTGCTCTTTTTCTGTTAATTTATGGGGCGGCGAACCCTACAGGCTACAGGCCCGGGGCGCTGTCTGTCTTAAAATACGCCACTGCCCTAGGGATATAACTAGGTATATCACGGCAAGAACCATCTCACTGCGAAATATACATAATTGAAGATCGTCACAATAGTCACTGCATCAATTATGATAGAACACCCATCCAATGCATTTAGTTTTAGAAAAAGTGATACATCTTATTTCTATTTTTCTTATAGTATTCCGTGATATCCTGGGTGCGAATTCATCGCATGCACCATAAGTACTGCGACACGGATGCAGACCCTCACAATGCGAAGAGGGGCTTTTTCTACTCTCAAATTGGGTGGGTCCTGATCAGAAAACATCCTCAAGTCAAAGCGCACAGTGTTGATATGAGCGATCTCATGAATGACCCGATACTGCACTTCCAGCATAAGTATGTTTTCACTTAAAAAAACATTTATGTATAAGAAGATACCTTAAATCGGCATTTTTTTTATTAATTCCTGTATTTTTATTTTTTTCAGAAATTACTGGTACCTGGTAGTAATCGCGTGTTTCATAGTGCCTACATATATCCCTACTCTTTGGGGGGAAGAAGCAAAGATTGCATTTTACGTTTGTGTCTGCTTACGATACATATTTACAATGCACTCGATTTTTTTAGTGAATTCAGCAGCACACATGTGGGGCACCAAGCCATACGATAAACACATTGGACCAGTTGAAACGAAGACAGTAGCATTCTTAATGGCTGGAGAGGGCTTTCACAACTTCCATCACACTTTCCCTTGGGACTACAGAATAGCTGAATTGGGCGGCTATTCTCTTAATTTTGGAAAGTTGTTTATTGACATCATGTCAAAAATTGGATGGGCGTATGATTTGAAGTTCGTATCGGATGAATTTATAGAGAGACGGGTGAAGAGAACCGGTGACGGAACTCACCCAGTGTGGGGATGGGATGACCCAGACTTACCTGAGGAAGACAGAATAGCTTCAATAATAAGTAATAATTAAAAGTAGTACAGATGGTGATTTTACATTGAAAAACAATTTATAAGCTGTAATAAAGTATAATTGCTATGAAATTGTTACAAAAACAAACTGATGTTTTATTCAATAGTAACCTCATTATGGCCTTACAAATAAAAACGGTATAAAGTTATTTATTTAAACTTCATGTAAAATAGTGGTACATAGGCGGACTTAACGCCACAAGGCATTCTCTACCATTCAACCTTTGGGTTAAATAGAAAAACATAGTGATAGGGTACAAAAATAATGACTAAAATACTAACTTCTTTATTACGAGAATGTATATACTTTTATTGATACTAATACACATATACAAAAAAAAAAAAAAAACTAATAGATATTTTAACAAATACCACCTAATCATAATTACTATGACTAGACTACTAAAAGTTATGCTAGGAATAACTTCGGTATAACCATAAATGTTTTGACGTTTATACGAGTACCTAGCATTTTATTTCGTGTTTATTTGTATTAGGGTTAGTCTTTATACTTAGTACAGTGCAGTGTATCTGTCACCGATGTCCGCAATATGATCAATTTTATCGACAAATCCACCATAATAAGGCATTCCGCGTCGGCGGACGGCTAATGAAAATTGGATTGGAAGTTAACATAGTGGAAAACATAGCTGCTGCTATGTTTTCTACAATAACATACATTCGACATTATTGCTTGGTATAAGCCACATCTGTTTGGCGTTTTCATTAGCCGTCCCCCGACGCGAGGACGCTTGGATCAAAATATTTCCTACAACTTATACTAAATTTAAAGGGTCAATATATACCTATGATCATTTTAGTTTTTAGAGGTTTTTGTTGAGTCGGTTTTTTTTTTTTAAATTTTACTTATATTTCTTATTTTTAAAATTTATAATATTATAATAATAGTAAACATACTAGGATCGAAACGTGCCTCGCTGATATCTGCGAAGCTGTACCTACCTACTTATTTGTGCCACAGTGAAGCTAGTTACTCGTGGTTTTTGGCGTTCATTCCATACTAACCTACCTATTCCTAGTCCAAATATTTTAGCTGTAACCATGAGTACCTACCTACATGATTTTGAACACCCCTGAGTTAAATTTTTCCTCGGTTAATTAAAAAAAATTAGCTCTGCCATATTTCGTTATCTAGCGTCCAGGTCTATCATCTAACCAGCTCGATGGTACCATATCATTTTGTTATCATCGGAATGCATACGTTTGCGAATATTCAAACTAAGACCTCTAGAAGTGACTTACTATTCAAGTATTCCGTTATCTATCGTCCAGGTACGTCCTACGGAACATCGCCATAACTTTTTGCACAGCGATTTGAAAAGAACCGCCTTATTAGTTATTGCTCTTTATTAAAATGCCTATCTAATGAAATATGTTTTGTTGTTACTGGGCGTGGGGACCATTTTGTCCAGTCCTCCATCATCAGCACCTGGTCACCATCTATCTATAACCTATTCCTTGAGACCATTCCAAGGAGCCCAAACACGATACTTCTGCTGTATGTTAAGGGAGTTGGATTCCAGGAGATGATGCAGCAGCAGTTCAAGGTTACAATGTTCTTTTAATGTCACTGAAGTAACGAAATACCAAATTTCAACCCAATCCAACCCGTGGAAGATGATCACATCAATCCATTAACTAGAAAAGAACTGATAATCTTCAAACGGCTGAATCGATCCATTTCTCTTTCCGACTCCATCATCAGCCCCTGGTCACCATCTATCTATAACCTATTCATTGAAAACATTCCAAGGAGCCCAAACTCGATACCTCTGCTGTATGTTAAGGGAGTTGGATTCCAGGTGATGCTGCAGCAGCAGTTCAAGGTTACTATGTTCTTTTAATATCATTGAAGTAAGAAGTAACGAAATACCTTTCAACTCAATCCGTACTGTGGAAGATGCTCACGTCAATAAATTTGAGTAGGTACGGTCAGCTGCAGAGAAATCTCACCCCTTAGCAATGTATTTATTCATTGCTAGGGGGTGAGATTTCTCTGCAGCTGACTGTACCTACCTGCGCCAAATTATAGATTTCCATTTCTAGTACTAGTAGGTGGCTATACCTAATATTTGAGACACCTTCACGATTTCATAGGAAAATTAATAGATACTAAACTGGTATCACACTAGCCTGCGGGCATTACTAAGGTAGTGTGACCGAAGATGGCCCGGCACCCAGGATAGCCCACTTTAAAAAAATCACAGTTACGACTGTCCAAACCATTTCAAATTTCGCGGTTGTACGCATCTGTGGCCATAGTCAAAACTGCATCTGCGTTTGCCTCCAAGCGCACCGCCATTTTGAGTATGGCTAACAGTTTTCATTGTCGTGTCAAACGGTGCACGTGTTTCTAATTTCAGTCAAGTAAACTTTTTCAAAAATTAACAAATTTAATGCGCATTTCCTTGTTTTTACTAGTGAAACTACTTATTTAATCTGTTTAACATTGAATTACAGGTAAGTTTTATTATTTTATACCTTTTTTTGTATTTTTACGAAATTGCAATGAACTCGGGTAAAGTTTCTTAAGATGGCCCACCTCATGTTTCCCAAACATGGCCCGGGCCTTTCAAAGATTTGAATATTACATGAAGCTAACAATAATTTGCAAGTGAACTAACAAGTCCGTTTTCTTTCTCTTAAAAATATTGTGAAACTATTATCTAACTATTATTTAAGTATGAAACTATTATTGTAACACAATATTGGCATACAACAGTAGGAAAAAAATATTTTATTTTTGCACTAACTAAAAAGTATGTATATTATCATTTTGTATTTTTTTACTGTACAGTGTACTGTGTTTACTGTACAGTAAAAAAATACATGTCATGTTTTGTGTGTCGTGGTTGCTTAGTATTTTTTATTTGTTAATAGCCCAAAATGGAGCCACCAAATAAAAAACCGCGTGGAAAGTGGACAGAAATTCAACTAAAGGAAGCCCTTCGAACAGTGAGTAGCAGTCAGATGTCTCAACGAAAAGCAGCTGCAAAATATGGCATACCAAGGCGTACATTAAGAAATCATATAAAATCTAAATCCACCGAAAAGATAACTGGTCGTGTCCCGATTCTTAATAAAATACAAGAGAAGAATTTATGTAAAAGGGTGATTAGACTTGCTCAAATAGGTTTGCCATTGACCCCCAAAATTGTTCGTAAGCAAGCTTATGAATTCTGTAAAGCGAATAATATACCGAATTGTTTTAATGAAAAAAAGAATATTGCTGGAAAAAAATGGCTGAAAAATTTTGTCAACCGCAATCCAGAAATATCTCTTCGTAGGGCTCAATTAATGAATCCGGCAAGAGCACAGAAATTAAACAAGCCCATCGTGCGGAAACATTTTGAAGCCGTCAAAAAAATATATGATGAAATTAATATCTGTAGTCACCCGGAGCGCTTATATAACATGGATGAAAAGGGATGTAGACTTACACTGCACCATCAACAGAAAGTCTTTGCTGCAAAAGGGACTAAAAGAGTGCACCTTGTCGCTCAAGAACACGCAGAAAATGTTACAATAGCAATGTGTGTAAATGCAACTGGAAATAGTGTACCTCCAATGATCATTTTTAAGGGCAAAAGGTTGAGACCTGAATTTTGTGAAAATTTGCCACCTGGCAGCTTAGTAAAGATGGCCCCGAAAGGAAGTATGACGACCGATCTTTTTGTGGACTTTATACATCATCTGGGACGGTATAAATCACCAGAAAAATGTTTACTCATTTTTGATGGGGCTTCTTCTCATTTAGACGCCAGAATTGTTGATGCTGCAGACGCTCATAATATTGTACTGTATTGCTTACCATCCAATACCACACATGAACTGCAACCGCTTGACAAGTCTGTAAATAGATCTTATGAGCAGTTTTGGGACGAAGAAGTCTTACTGTGTGCTTATCAAAATCCAGATCGTAAGATTACAAAATCGCGTTTTAACAAAATCTTTACGAAGGTTTGGTCCAAGTGTATGACCACAGGAAATATCATCAGTGGGTTTAGAGCAACCGGCCTCTTTCCGTATGATCCTAATGCGATTCCTGTAGAAGCGTACGCGCCTTCAATACTTACACAACTGCCCAATCCACATGATTCACCTCAAAATGTTTCCAGAACGCATGACTCAATTTGTGATATGGCGGCTCCACAAGCTTCTAACTTAAGAAGTTCTGTTATATCCCCAAGACGTGACAACTGCTCTGATTCAGATGTCACAGATTGCGAAGAAAATCTTGGAAATGTTTCTCCATCTATTCTCACTCAGAATGAATTTAGCGAATTGAGGGAATATGACGTCATTGAACAAAGAAATGTACCAAAAAATCCACAATATCCAACTCGTATTGAAAAGTTAGTCGATTATAGTTCCTCTTCTGAATTTTCTGATTTTAATGACTTGGAAATCCAAAAACAGGTTCAGGGGCAACCTTTTCTGGACAATAATTACAGAAGCACTGAATTTTGTTCACCTGTTCCTACGACTTCTGGGATCAACATGCAGCCTCGCCCGCGGTTAAGTTCTTTTACTTCAGATAGCTCCAGTGTAGAAGACTTTGACACTTGCTTAAAATATTTTCAATATCCTCCAAAACATTCCATACTTACTGATATTTATAGTTCATCTTCAGAGTCAGATGAAGAAAATTTAAACCCGAACTGCAGAGAATTTATACCACTCTCTGAGCAAAACCAGGTTCAGTTCGAGGAATCTGAAGATGACTTACCATTAGCAAAATATAAAGAAGATGCTAGTACTTCAGCCTCTAAGTCACCGTTCCACAAACAAATTCCAACACCAAATTTTGCAACTATTAAAAATAAACCGCGACGGAAAGCGTTAAATTACATAGGCCAGAAAATTACCAAAGATTTGTTTGATGTTGTTAAAGATAAAACCAAGAAAAACACAAAAAAAGAACTTATTAATAAACCACCCAGAGGTGAAAGACAGCTAAGGGTCACAAATAAAAGTAAAAGATCTGGACAAAATAAAGAAAAAGTTAAAAGAACGAAGAAAAGCCAACACAGAGAAAGTAACAAACTTAAAAAAATAAGTAAGAAGGGCTCTAAAACACCTAAAAAAGCCAATGATTGGTATTGTCACGGATGTGAGATGAATAGAATTGCTGACATGCGTCAATGTATCAACTGCCAGAACTGGTATCACGAAGAATGTGTTGGCTTAACTACGGAGGACGAGGAACAATTTGTGTGTCCCGATTGTAACTAAAACGAGATCTCATTAAGCAGCCAAAGCACTTATTATAAGTAAACTAACTTTATTATTGATTGTTTTCCTTTTTAGATTTTGATTTTCTTATTGTACCTATATATATTTATATTAGTTATGAGTGTAACATTCACAGACGTTTAAATAATAGATTTCGCTTTTGAAATTATACCTTAACTCTCTTACGTAAGGTATAAATTTCAAAAGCGAAGTCTTATACTAAGGAGTCGCTTAATTAACCGCTAAATGTCTCTGAGTGCGGCAGTAAGTGTACTTTATTAAAGACAGGAGAGCCTAATTGAATAGTTACTATTTTAGCAATTTAACTTAAAGTCGATTTTTAATGAGCCTAACAAGGCCCATGTACAGGTGGTAAAAAAATCCATGACTGAATAAAGAACTGATTTATTAATATTATGTTACAAACTATTAAGATTGATGTCTACATACGTGACATATTTCAATTTAGAAAGGTATTTTAGTTTTATAGCAATTTTCATTTTTGGTTGATTTAACATGGCCCACAGCCAAATCTTTGATTGATTTTTTGACTTTATTACATATATTAAAATTAAAACTGTATTTTAAGATTAGTTCAGAAAAGATAAAAGCTTTCAAATGTCGATTAAGCATACATTTATATTGATATACTACGGGCCTTCTTGAGTGACCACCTCCCTAAGATGGCCCACTGCTTATGTTTTTTAAATTTGTTTTATTTCTGTCACTATGCAAAAAACATTGAGATTTCTTTTATTTTTATGGTTCATTATTAAACTAATTACGATTCTATTGAAGGTTTTTCTTTATTTATCTCAACGTAAAGATTTTATAAAACTTTGAAATTAAGTGGGCCTTCAAGGGTGCCTATACCTTAGTGCATTATTTTAATTCAATAACTAATTAGCTGGCAGGGAGGATACTTGACTCTAACAACCCTAGTAGCATTTTTTGTTGGCATTTAGTTGGGCCACTTACCTCTGGTTAGTTGGAAAATGCATACAATTGGCGGGCAGTTTGCGGGTTGGGCCAACAACTGATAGCCTAATAATTTAATTTAATAATTTGATTTGCCTACGAAGGCCCAACTTGCGATGGGGCCAACGTACATTGCCCTACGAAGGCCCAACGAAAACGTGTTATGGGTAAGCCCAACGACACATACATTAAGGCAAGCGGTTGTATGTTGGCTGGTCCTATGGCTGGTTTCAGAGCGACGCGTCTCGCCAGCGCCGGCCGTTCGCGCGTCGCTATACATGAACCTTATCGGTTTAAAAATAAGGTTGTTTTTAGCGATTTGTTTTGAAAAACCAACCTTATTTTGAAGCCGATAAGGTTCATGTGTAGCGACGATTTTTACACGTTTCGTAACACACATGCAATGAGTCTTCCGTGGCGTCATCCATTCTTCACGCACCACACCGAGTTCCCCACCGTAACTATCATCGTCGTAAAACTCCACAACTTTGTACTTTAACACTTTCACAAACACTAAGGGTTAACTAACTAAACTTAAACACAGCCTGCCAGCCTGATATCAGGCCAATATCTTTGTTGATGCGAACAAAACAAACACTCACAAACACTCCGCAGCCGCAGGTGCACAAATGAATAACAAAATGGCGGGCGGGCCGGGCGACGCGTGCCGGCGCCCGCTCCCCGCGCACTCCGCTACCACCCCGTTGGAGTAGCAGTAATTGGCCCGACAAAAATCTCCCAACAGTAGGAATAGAAGCAGCAGGCCCGCGATAGTTGGCCCAATGTTGTCAGTATACCTTAAATCTCTACAAAAATCTCCCAACAGTAGGAATAGAAGCAACAGGCCCGCGTTAGTTGGCCCAATGTTGTCATCATAACTTAAATCCCTACAAAAATCACCCAACAGTAGGAATAGTAACAGTAGGCCCGTCGTTGGCTATCCGTTGAGCAAATAGTGCGTTTTTATGACAATGGGCCTATTTTAAGTTTAGGTTGGCGGAATAACTAACCGTCTGCCAATACATTCCCAACTGTTGGCGTACGGAAGCCAACGACAATTGCTACTAGGGAAAATTAGCAATTTCAAGCTTAATGTTACGCTAAGGGATCCCTGAATCGAAAAATGATTGTAAGAAACCCGCAATATTTTTAAACGGCCTATCCAATGATAGTCAACAAAATAGGAAAGACGGGGAAAAAAATTATCCCCACATTACGTAGGGAAGGTACCCTAAAAAAATATATCAAGTTTTATTTTACCACTTTTTCGGTGTGATTAATATGCCAAATTACAACTTTTTGCCAAATCTCAGACAGACAGACGGACGTAGGTGCCGAGAAAAAAATTCCCTTAAGTTTATTTTGGGATTGGTGGGATTGTGGGAATATTAAAGGCTCCGCTAGGCTCAAGGGTGAGAAAGTTCACCTGGTGGGTCTAAATTGGTTTCCAAGCAATAATGAGGTCAATGACATCTCCGAAGTCAAGGTCAACACCTCAAAAGTCATGGTAGAACACCCTAACAGTAAAGGTCAGACCAAAAAATGCTCAAATAATACAACCTTGTGACAAGCTCTGACTGAGGTCAAGCATACTTTCAAAGTAAAAGAAAAAATCGTAGTCATATAAGGACTGCCGACAGAAGTTAAAACTAAAAACTTTGGAATAACTGTGTTCTTTTATGATCTTTTTAATCGCTAAAAGACACAAGCGTCGCAAGTCAAAAAAAAAAAAAAAATCGCATTTATATCTACTGGGCACATGAAACGTCAGAAGCTAAGTGCACGGTTCCAATAGTTCATATCCTATGGAGAAGAACCAGCAAGAAATTCCACGGTTTCTCTTTAAAAAAAAAGACGTGTGGCACTCGGGGACTGCCGCGGTAAAGCTATTGCATAGCATTTTGTATCAACTTATGCAATTATAATTATTTATTTATTTTATTTATGCAGTATTTCTTTTTCTTTGATATTTTTTTTTTTTTTTTCTTTACGGAATTTCTGGATTCGGTCCCCGCGCTCAAGGCCCGCGATAGAAGCTATGCAATAGCTTAAAAACAAAATAAATAAGTGCTGAACGTCGTAAAAGTGTATAACTACGTAAACAAAGTCAAATACTATTCAAATATAAGCATAATAACAACTTTAAAATAGACGAAAGTGTTGAACCTAAAGTAATTTTAAATAAAAAAAGAGTGACAAGTTGTTTTGACAGCGAAAAAATTCCATGTACATGAGTCATTTCCAACCGTCTAGTCAAGTTTAAAAATTGTTCAACTGGAATGGTATCAACTATTTGGCAAGCTTTAATTAAGTCATTGTAGCCTTGCGGTGCAACAGGGGAACTGAATGTACTCGTAATCGACTGCTCGTGAGTTCAAACCCCACTATCAACAATCACTTTTTGTGAAGATCATAATTTAATAAACTAATATTTATAAGAATAAAATACGCAGTACACAGACAAAAGGAACTGCCAGCAATTATTAGATCACTAGAGGGTACTGGTGTAGGAAAACCGTCGGAGTGGGGAGCGTGAGGTTTTTTCGTTACGGAATTTCTGGATTCGGTCCCCGCGCTCAAGGCCCGCGATAGAAGCTATGCAATAGCTTAAAAATATTGTTTTTTTAAAAGAGCTCGCCACATGCTGCCCTGCGGGTTTCTGTATCTCTCTTGGTCTGGCTCCTCACCCTAGACATGTTCCGGTATTATTATTATTCTCATCTTGCTGTGAGAATGAGACCATGGATTAGTGGTATTGAGTTATTATTCCTACCAAATACCATTACTTATAGAATAAACTGGAATATCCCAAACTCGACCTTGTGGCAATTACACTTCAGACACATAATAGGTACCTAATTAATTACTGATGACACATCTAGCTTTATGTCTTTTTTCCCATTGAGAAGCTTTAATCATCGAAATAGTCAAATCGTGTCACTTTAACATGACCCTATTGTTGAGCTCATAATATCGTGCCTCTGATATATAGCAGTAAAAACTGGATAGATTTGGGCTGCAGGCTTTATAAATGGTATAAATGTGATGAGACTCACAAATTGTTGCCAGAGAACTGAACTATACCTACCACTAAAGATGGTAAGTGAGTATTCTGTGTCTTTTTATCAAGCCCAGTTTATTTATTTATTTATTTATCACATGGAAAACCAACAGCTTTACATAAATACAATAAATATGCTGGCATAAGAAAATTAAAAAGCATAAATAACCATAAATAAAAATAAATATATAATAATAATAAAAATAAATTATTGTTTATTTATTTATTATTTATTTATTAAAGAACATAAATAGCATTATTACAATGTTTACAATTTTATTTAGGAAAGATATAACTGCTAATTTATACATGAGTTAAAGGTGTTTAACATTTGTTTTGTTGCGACCGTAAAAATAATGGGGCATATTATAATATTATGTAAATTATAATGTAACTATAGTCAGAAATAAATTTCATTATTATTATTATATGGTAATCAGTTACAATTTCTTCTAATGGTTTTCTATGTTTTACCAAAAATAAATAAATGCAGAAGCAAATTCAAGAAGATGAAAGTAGAGTCTTGCACAAACTAAAAAAATAAATAAAAATAAGATAATACTGTTTTATTCATCAGATATTCTCTTATTTTAGGGGAAGATTCTAGTGTTAGTGCTCATCGCCACAGCAGCTGCAGCTATCGCCAGCCGGGATGTTCGTTCTCCAGGTAAATAACACATTATTTTACGCTTATCTTATTGGTTTGCCCTAAAATTTAAGACACTAAAACACCCCTGTTTTAGCCCGGTAGCTCTCTACAGCACAATACCGATTACTTTAGTTAAGGCTGCAGTCTTGTGAAGTTCACTCGCGGCGAATTATTTGCGCAACTGTATTTTTTTTTTTTTTTTACAAAATAATGAAATAACTAAAAGGTATGAAAGTAAAAAATAATAATTTAAAAAATTAAAAAGCTCGCCTGCCTTGTCAAAAAGTGAATAAAATAATTAAAAACAGGCTAAATGGTTTTAGTTTTGAATGGGCACAAGGTACCTTAGTACTAAATAGATAATAATATTTACTGTACAGTTAAATCGCTATTGTGCCCAATAGTGGAAAACTGAAAACCAATCTTTTTGCACAGTAAATATTATAATCTATTTAGTACTTACCTTGTGCCCATTCAACACTAAAATCATTTAGCGTGTTATAATTTTTTTAATATTCACTTTTTTATTATCTCTTAATAAACGGTTTGTTTCATAATAACAATACATCGTATGTATGTAATTATTACATTATTTGAATACCAAGGCTTCAATAAAGCAAATACAAAAAAAAAATATAGCACCTAAATCACCTTACTCTAACAATAATAATAATCTCAAAAGACCTAAAAATCTTCTAGTGTACAATATAAGAATGGCGTGTGGCGAGTCCGCGCGCCGAAAGTCTTTTTAGGTCTTTTGATATTATTGTTGTTAGAGTAAGGTGATAGGTGCAAATTCTTTTTAGTATCTATTTGCTTAATTGTACCCTGAGATTTATTTCTGTCAAGATCCAGTAACATAATTATTGTATTCTTGTTTATCTACACAAGTAAATCAGGCGACAAGCTTTTATATCATATACAATGGTGCCGATTCTCTTGTACACCGAACTAAACTAACTAAACTATCACTAAAATTCCTTACTTTTGGCTATGAGAATCTTAAAGCTATTCTGCAAACAAAATTCTCTAAATTTAAAAATAAGTTTGACACAACTAAATCGAATTTGACAATCGTGACGTGGTATTTTTTTTTTTCTTTTGGCTTCACAACGTTGTACTTGTTTGCCTATGATTTTTTTCAGAGCCGGAGGCGCGCATGGGCGGGCAACCGCGACCTGTTTTTTATGGAATTTTTCACTTTTTGTGTGGAAAATTAAAAAAAAGATTACCTACATGTAGAGTATTAGCGGTTTCTAAAAGGGGGTCAAAATTTTCATTATTTTTGCGATAGGACGCACCATTAAAAAAAATTCGCTGCTGTGGATTTTTTACGACCTAAAGATATTTCTCTTAAAATATTTCGTGTATGAATAGATACACCTTATATACAGTACTGGTTTTGCACCAGAAGTCGAGGTGATTGGTGTGAATTTTAGTTCATGAAAACTAATTTTATTCCACACCTTTTTAATCGCGATTAAAAATAGTCAGATTTAGTTAGAAAATCTAAATTTTAGTTTAAAAACGTCAAATTCAGAATAGCAAAATTGCCATTTTCACTAAATTAAAAACTCAGTACCATCTTAGAGCTGCCAAACTAAAATATAGTTAAGTTGTGTCAATTTAGTCAATTTCAGAATAGGAAATGGTCATTTGACAGGAATAAACTAAATTTTGGTGATTTTTAGTTTAGTTTAGAGAATTTTGTGACAAGAGAATCGGCACCATTGTGTAATATAAAAATTGGGGCAAAACACAAAACTTTGGAATAACTGTTATTTTATACATATAGCTATGTATAAAATAACAGTTATTCCAAAGTTTTGCGTTTTCACTTCTGTCGGCCTGCCCCAATTTTTCATGGAAAGGGTTCGGTGACGATGACGCGAGTTCCATGATTTTTGTTCACCTAAAAAGCACACATATATACACAGTATACATATGAGCTAGGTATATGTATACTGTGTAGGTATATATGTGTATGGAAAGCGTTCGGTGACGATCGCGAACCCATAAGTTTTTCCTCTACCAAAAAGTGCTCAACGCGCCTAAAGAAGTTTTCACTTCAATAAACTGATGGGTTTTATTAAATTTAAAAGTTTATTTCCTTCTTTTGAGAGCATTTAAATAAAACCTTGTTTAAAAAAAAATGCTATTAATTTATTTTTTATTTTTGTTCGTATTCACTCAGCAAACCCTTTAATTTGATACCCATATTATAGGAGTGCAACAAAAATATAGCTAGTCCGAAATCTTGGGCCGTCCACCATATTGGATTTAGAATGACGTCACTTAGCTAACCATACATTGGTGCCGATTCCCTTGTTCAAAAACTAAACTAAATTTAAGTTCAGTGCATCTTTTTCTTTCTATTTCATTAAGAAAGGGACAGAAGATAAATTTTAGTTTAGTCCTGTCAAATTAATCAGCGTTTGGCGTATTTTGACGTAATTTTTGTCGGCAAGTTTTTAATCACGTCTAAACTTTTAGGGAGTAGTGACAGAGGCGCTGATTAATTTGACAGGAAACTAAAATTTATCTTCTGTCCTTTTCTTAATGAAATAGAAAGAAAAAAATGCACTGAACTTAAATTTAGTTTAGTTTGTGAACAAAGGAATCGGCAGCATTGTCATCTAAACCAAACGTGTATGAAAAATTTCGTCTTAATTGGTTCAGGATAACTGTCTTAAAATTCAGTTGCAAGATTTGACCCGAACATACATACAAACATTGCAAGTTAAATAAAATCTTGTCAATGATCACCACTGTGATGTTCTTCCCAGGTGGTAGCAGCTGGCAAGAAAGCAGCAGTTTCGGTGGAGCACCTTCCGATGGTTTCGCGCGCTCTTCTGGCGGTGGCTGGGCCAGCTCTGGAGGTGGTCTGGGTCGATCAGCAAGTAATGGTGGCTGGCGCGGGACCTCTGCTTTTGGATCAAACGGTCGCAGCCGTAGCGGAAGTGGAAACAGAAGTCCTTCAAGCAGCGGTTGGTCACAAAGTGGATACGGTTCAAACGGTGGTTACAGCGGGAATTCTTTCAGATCGTCTCTTGGATGGAACGACAGATTTGCAGATTCCACCGGGGTCGAAAGTTATGATTCTTCAAACAGCTGGGACAAATCAGACCTAGGCTTTCGCACCAATAATGGATGGCAATCTTCGGCATGGTAAAGAGACTTGATCAGATACTTAGGTAGGTACAGTGGCCAGCACATCAAGCTACCCGAAACTGTCGAATTTCTCCAAACGATTTTAAACTTTAAAATGTTGACGATTAAGTTCAAAATGGAACGATAAATTTTGACAGTTTGTGTTATCTTGATGTATTGGCCACCGTACATTGAGTGGAAATGGCATTTCAATTTTTTTTAATAATAGCTCGGGCTTTTCTGTATAATTTAAATAAATAATGATGAATATGCAATACAGTTTATTATTATTTGCATGTAAGCTCTGCACAGAGGATTGTCCGATATGTCTATTGTGTGGAATTGATTGTTTAGCGTTCAGTGTCCCGTAATGGTTCACCGTACGGGGCGAGAGTGCATGGGAGGCCGTCACCTCCTTCGCAAGCAAAGACATTAAATTATATTGTTCGCAAGCATTACACGGCGACTAGGGGCGTGAGGCGCACAGACTACCGTCTGTGCGCCTCACGCCCCTATTCGCCCCAGAACGGGAGCTGTTATTTGATAATTTCCCACCCAAAAAAAAAAGTCCTATAAAGTTCTTTGAACTATTTATTTATTTAATTATGGCACTCCAACGACTTATTCACTAATACATTTTTTGGGGTTTGTATAATTTAACTTAAAAGCTAGAGTGAATTTGTCACTTACAGGTGTGCACAGCACTTACATATTTCAAGTTTTATAGTATTACATAGAGCTAAAAGAAGCAAAACTACAAGAAAACAAAATTAAAAAATAAAAGAATTAACTAAAATTTTGTTGCTTTAAGGAATAACACGGTCAGTGAGAAATAATAATTAAGTAGTATTATATAAGTGTACGACCTGATGATGTCCAGCCAGGGTCAGCACAGGGCTTCGGATGGAACCAGGGAGCCTTTGAATAAAACACGACAACCCTGTTCCAACGGTATATTTCGGTCGCAATATGGGGTTATTCTATTTTTTTTTTTTTTATCTAGGGCATCTCAGAGTGTAACCACTAAGGTTCCGACTCTTTAACCGGACTTTCCTGTGGTTGCCTTAAGCTCCTATCGAAACTTAATGCCTCCAGCCAGGGCGTAAAAAAACTACAAACTAAACGACTGCTGCTCGCTAAGGGCACCCCCTGTGGGGTACGAACCTCGGCTTAGGGCAGCTGAGTCGGAGGGAGGGTGGCAAGGGACCGACGGTGGCTGGATAAAATCAGTGTTTTGATTATTATCCTGGGGAGTTTGGATTACATGCTGCTCAGCTAAAACGCGTGCTGGCGCTTCACTTAAAGTCAAGGGTCGGGGAGGACTATTCGTTAGTCGGGGATTTCGTGCGGGGCCTCGGCGGCGAGGTCGGAATGACGATCGTGTATTGTGTGCTCTTATTTTGCGAACTGTACTAGTTTCCCTACGACTCTCCTGGAGGAGAGTAGTGGGGTCGTCTGGGTCGGTCAGTGCATGCCTTGGACGGCGGGTCGAATTAATTCTAGAGGGGACATAACTTGCGGCCTTCACAACTAGAGCGTTGCGATGAGTGGCTGCTGAATCGAAGAAGCGCTTTGAAGTGCGCTTCATGAATTTGGCTATCGTGGGGATTTTGAGTTCAACGTGGAGGTTAGTGTTACGAACGAACCAGGGGGCTCCCGTGATTTTACGTAAGACACGGTTCTGTAGAGTTTGCATCTTATGGATGAGATGGGGTTTGGCGTGTGCAAAGACTGGACTCGCATAGGTCATGATGGGGGGGATGCACGCGGTGTAAATGCGCAATTTGCACTTGAGTGACAATTTGCTTTTTGCATTTAGGATGGAGTGGAGCCTATAGAGAGCGAAGGCTGCGCGAGCGCGTACCTTCTTTAGGTGCTCAGAAAAGGAGAGATGGTGGTCGAGAATCACACCCAGATATTTGGCTCGCTTCTCCCAGGGGATAGGCTTGCCGAACATGGTGATCGGTCGGATACTAGGGGGGCGCTGACGCGGTTTCGTATATGTAGAGTACCGCTTGACTTTTGTCGGGATTTACCTCTATGCGCCACTTTCTAAACCATTCGCCAAGCTTGTTTCTGCGGTCTGGAGAGTGTTAGAGATCCTATCGTGACTGGTCCCTCTGCAATAGATGGCCGTATCGTCTGCGAACAGAGCCAACTGTGCCTGTCTTTGCTTCGGGATATCGCTGGTGAATAGCGTGAACGCGAGGGGAGAAATACCAGAGCCCTGAGGGACGCCTGCGCGTAATGGGTGGGGGGCGGAGAGAGTACGGTCTATGCGATAGCGAAAAGTGCGATTCGACAAAAAGTCTCGTAAGATGAGCACGAGACGTTCCGGCACACCGAGTTGGTACAGCTTGTATAATAAGCCGTTGTGCCAGACTTTGTCGAATGCCTTCGCTATGTCAAAGAAGATCACTCCTGTCTTAAGACCGCGCTGGAAACCAGCGCTGATGTCTTTTACGATACGGTGGACCTGATGGGTCGAGGCATGTTGGGTTCTAAAACCGAACTGCTCATCGGGGATGAGGCCCTTGGTCTCGGCGTAGTCTCTGAGACGCTTATAAATAAGCCTCTCGTAGAGTTTGCCTAGGACTTTGAGCAGACTGATGGGTCGGTAGCTCGCGGGCTCCGCCTTGGGTTTACCGGGTTTGGGGATGCCGATAACTATGGCCTCTTTCCACGCTTGTGGGAAGATATTATTGCTCATAGCTCCATTGAAGATGGTGGCCAGTAGCATTATGAGGTGGGCGGGGAACAATTGGAGTACCCTATTGGTGATTCCATCTGAGCCAGGGGCTTTACGGGGTCTCAGACCCTTGATGAGTTCTTGCACTTCGTCTGGCGTGACGGGAGGCAGGGGATACTCAGGGTCTTCGACGGGCGGGAGGGAGGCTCTACGTTCGACTTCAGCGTCGACCTCATCGAGGTGAGCTTGGTCTACTGGTTGAGAGCTGGGCGAGCACTGGGCCTCTAGACTTTCGGCTAAGCATTCGGCTTTGTCGATGTCTTCGAAAGCGATAGACGCGGGGCATGGAGGCGGAACAACCTCGGGGGTTTAGTTTCCTTTGTAGTTGCCAAAAGGCCTGGTGGTTCGGCTCTAGATCGCTCAGCATCTTGTCCCATTCGGTGTCACGAAATTCCTTCACGCGGTTACTTACAGCACGCTGTAAGTAGCGCATGTGGACTTTGTTAGCCGTACAGGGGAAGATGCTGTATGCACGGGTAGCCGCGTTCTTTTTATTTATCAGTGCACGTACATCGTCCGGCAACTTTCCGCGACGGTTGTCCGTCGCCGAAACTTCCCTTGAACAATCGTTCAGGACAGATTGTACGTGATCTGTGAATGAGTCGATCGCGGCCGTCGTGTCAGCGATAGAGTCAAAGAGGTCGGGGATAGAGTCCAATTGGGGGGACGTTTTGGCTTTCAAGCTTTTGCCTACTCGCCTCCAGTCCATTACCCTTATGGTGCGCGTGGGGGCATTGGGGTCGTAAAAACCTATGCGAGGGGCCATCTCTACGACAACAGGTCGGTGGTCAGAGTCAAGCTCGTGCAGCGCCTCTATGGAAACCAACCGTAGGTTGATGTTCTTTAGAAGCGCCACGTCGAGCACGTCAGGGGTGGCGGGGTTATTCTAACTACATAGGGTCCTTATATATTAATCGACGGAGAATCATAACACCGCCATCTAATAGTAGTACAACGCCATCTATCGAGGCATCAAGAACAAATTTACACAAAACAGTGTGCCGATGGTATTTTCAACTTCGTCAACACAGTGCGAACAAGATTATACATTGTCCCCCCATTAAGGGCAAACATAAATTGACCTTAATTTATAACAAGTTCATGCAACAACAAACATTAAATATTACGTACTAACCAACTAAACCAATGTAACGTTAACAATTGTATAGGTGTAAACTAAAATGGTAACAACAAAAATAAATATAATTTGATTAAACACCGTGCATACTTATTTATAAATTATTTTTCCCAAGTATAAAAATCCGTTTATAACACAAATTGAATAGGCTATTCAGTAACAGGAAGCAAACATAATTTAGATACAGGTCTTTTAATAATCGAGTTTTTCGTTTTAATAGTGACCACTCGTACGATCCCGTCATTACCTGGATGCTCTTCCTCTACTAAACCCCAAAGCCAACGACACGGAGGAAGACCGTCTTCCTTGATTAAAACTACATTTCCTCTTTTCGGAGAGGGAGTTTCCGAGGTCCATCTATGTCTATAAAAGAATTGCCTCAAATATTTCTGAGACCACTTTCGCCACAATGTTTGCAACATACGTTGGGTATACTGGTTTTTTTAAGGTTGAATTTTCAAAGTTATAATCTGGTGGCGTAACAAGAGGCTCACCAACCAGGAAGTGGCCAGGAGTCAAAATTTCCGTATTTTCGGAATTATTTTCCAATCTAGACTGCGGCCGGGAGTTTAGGCACGCTTCCACTTGAGCTAACACAGTTGCTAGCTCCTCGTAAGTTAGGGTAGAAGTGCCAACGACACGTTTTAGTTGATATTTCACCGATTTTATTCCCGCCTCCCACAGTCCCCCGAAATTGGGCGAGTGAGGTGGAATAAAATGCCATGACGTTGCATTAGACCCTAAAGTTTCCACTATCTTCGACAAAATACTATTCTTTTCTCTGGTAAAGAGAATACCCAGTTCCTTTGCAGCGCCTACAAAATTAGTGCCATTGTCGCTCCACACCTCCTGACAATGGCCCCTTCTCGCTACAAACCTTTTGAAGGCCTGCAAAAATCCTTCAGACGTAAGGTCAGATACTGCTTCAATATGAACTGCACGCGTTAACATGCAGACAAACAAACATATATATCCCTTATAAGCTTTATGTCCACGACCCTTTGCTGTACGTAATTGAATAGGTCCAGCAAAGTCTACACCACTACGAAGAAATGCGCGAGAGGGTTTGGCACGAGCTGAAGGTAGCTGTCCCATCAGTGGATTACAGGTAAGCCCATTGTTTTTAACGCATAAAACACATTTTCGTATATGGCTGGATACGAGTTGCTTTGCTCCGAAGATCCAAAATTTATTATAAATGTAATTCAGGGTTAATTGTGTACCCCCATGAAGAGTTTGTCTATGACCGAAATCAATAATTAAATTAGTAAAATGTATTTTTTTTTTTGGTATAACAATGGGGTGTTTTCTTGAAATATTTAACTCGGATGCTTCTAATCTGCCGCCTACCCTTAAAATATTTTTTACATCCAAAAATGGATTTAATATTTTAAAAATACTCTTTGATTTAATTTGTTCTTTCTTTTCTAATGCCTTTATTTCCTCTTCAAAATGTTTACTCTGACACAATCTCACGCAGGTCTCAAAAGCTTCATTTATTTCTTCGGTTAGTAAATAACCTATCCGCATTTTGCAGATCTGATCTTCCTTGTTGTCAACATACGCCTACAATATGCTATAACCCTGGTAAGCCGCGTCAAAGTTGCATATCGATTACAGATATCCGGAACTTCTACAACGTGATGCACTCCGACTGACTCCAAGTCAGTGTTCAAATCTGGAGATGTATCATAACTAATGTTTATTTCCCGCAAGAAAGCAGGTCCTTGAAACCACAAGGAATGCTTGCTTAGTTCTGCTGGGAGCATGCCCCTGGATGCGCAGTCGGCAGGGTTTAGTTTTGTAGGTACATGCGACCATTGCCATGGATCCAACGAGGTAAGTATCTCTGACACCCGATTCGCGACAAATACCTTCCATCTATTCGGCAAACCATTAAGCCAAGCCAGCACAATGCTGGAATCAGTCCAAGCTCGCACATTCTGTTTTTCTATGTGCAATACCTTTGCTACTTCTAACAAAAGTCCTTTCAGCAAAACTGCCCCGCACAACTCTAGTTGCGGAATCGACACTTGTTTTATCGGCGCAACTTTGGTTTTGGCAGTAACCAACGAAATCTGAATGTTGCCCGTCGAATCAATCACACGGAGATAAATGACCGCCACATATGCCGATTTCGAGGCATCGTAGAAGCCGTGCAGTTCTACTCTGGCATTGCCAGAGTTGGTACCTATCCACCTGGGTACCGCAATATTTTTCAACTCACCTAAACTACTGCGGTAAGTATACCATTCCTTTTTTATTTCATTTGGGATTTCTTCATCCCATTTGATCCCGGAAATCCATAATTTTTGAATTTGCATTTTGGCTAATACAATCACGGGAGCTACCCATCCCAACGGGTCAAATAATCTTGCGATTTCCGATAATACCTTTCTTTTTGTTAAAGGTTCCTGCAGCGGAGACAACTTGACGGAGTACTGGAAGGTGTCGCAGCTTCTGTTCCGGGTAAGTCCCAGTATTTTTATTATCGCATCCTGCTTAATGTCGATTTCTTTACCTGCCCTTTCTGGTTCTTTACACCTTTCACCGATTATTATTTCCAGTAATTCATCACTGTTGCTCGACCACTTCTGTAAATTGAATCCTGCTTTAGCCAGTAACCCTTCCATTTGACTGTAAATTTGTATGCCTTCTTCAATAGTATCACAACCGGTCAGCAGATCATCCATATAGTAATCGTTGAGGACTCTTTCAGCCGCCAGTGGGTAATTTGCTCCTTCATCATACGCCACTTGCTGCATCGCTCGAACCGCTAAGAATGGCGCAGATGATGTTCCGAAGGTTACAGTAAGTAACTTATAATCCTTAATAGCAGAGTCCTTGTGGTCTCTCCACACAATGCGTTGAAAGTCTGTGTGTTCATCGGCCATGCACACCATTTGATACATTTTAATTATGTCCGATATTAGGCAGATACGGTGAGTTCTCCACCGAATTAATAAATGTCGCAGATCAGGTTGCACCCCAGGACCGATCATTAAGTCATCGTTAAGAGATATCCCATTACTTCCCTTGCAGGAAGCGTCAAAGACAACTCGGACCTTTGTTGTGTCCTAGTCGTTTCTCACAACCGCATGATGAGGTAAGTAGACCGCATGTTTATTTTCTATAACCGCTTCGGCTAGCGGCTTCATGTGACCTAGTAGTAAATATTCTTGTATTACCTCGGTGTATTTTGCTTTAAGCTCCACATTTTTATTAAGCTTAGCTTCCAGGGCATGAAATCGCTTTATGGCTATGGATTTTGAAACGCCATATTAGCAGCCTGGATCTTTGGTTCGGAATGGTAAGTTCACTATGTAACGGCCCTTCACATCTCTGACCGTTGTAGCTTTAAACAGCTCTTCGCATTTTATTTCTTCATTTGTCATTTTCTGTTGACTAGATAGTTCTTGATCTGTTTCCAGTTCCCAAAATCGTTTTAGTAAGTCCTCTTCTTTTTGGACTTGACAATGTAATGACAGTACACCTTCAGTTTGAGTAACCGATGAATCTACAACTCCAGATAAAATCCAACCTAAAGCTGTAGACTGAGCAATAAGCGAACCTGTTGGACTATACATCAACCTTTCATTTATTATCTGACTGTACATCTCAGCTCCTAATAAAAGGTCAATTTTATATAGTTGATGATACTGCGGATCAGCAAGATCAATCCCTCCTAATTCTGACCATTCCAATACATCTACTTTCCTCGTTGGAAGGAGAGTAGTGATTGAGGACTGAACATGAGCCTTAAAGGTGAATGTGCAATTTGGATTGACTCTAGATCGAATTTTCATGTACACGATTGATTTTGAAAGTAATTCTTGATCTCCCCCTAGACCAGAAATCTTACTTCTCAACGAAATCTTTTTTAATTTCAGGTCCTGAACCGTGCTTTCTGTGACAAAGTTTGCCTGCTAGCCTTGGTCCAGTAACGCTCTTAAAACGTGAAGATTACCGAATTTCGACTCTGCCTTGACTAGCGCCGTCGCTAGCAAACCCTGCTTACAAATTTTACCTGTCGAAAAACAGCTAACAACCGACGTTTGATTTTCTGTTTTTTCAGCAAAATCCCCTGCCTTAGGATACTCCGGCTCCTGTTGCGAATCGCCCTTGCCCGATTCCCGGTTTGAATTGACATCAGTGGTCTCAGGCGTATCTGAGTTCTTTGGGTGTAATAGTGTGTGGTGACGACGATGGCATAATTTACATTTGGTACTAATGCGACAAACCCTCGCTGTATGGTTATTGCCCAAACAGTTAAAGCATATTTTTTTTGTAGTGACGAAATCGCGACGTTTGTTCACTAATTCACGAGAAAATTTCTTACAGCCACTTAACCTATGTGTATCTTCAGAACAAAACGAACAGACAACTTCTGATACATGTAATGAATTTAATTTGGAATTATTATTGTTGTTTGCTCTGTTTGCTGAAGGTTTAATATCAATAAACTCTAGGGCCCTGTATCTATTTGTTAGGAAATCTTTAAATTGCTGGTAAGTTGGCAAGTCATCGGAACTGCTGCTACTACTGAATTCAAACTCCCATTGCTTTCTTGATTCCAAGTCCAATTTTAATGTTAAAATGTGAATAATCATTATATCCCAATTTGCTACATCTATTCCGAGGTTTGCCAACCCACTTAAGCAGTCACTGGTAGTGTCCACTAATTCCTTTAAGTGATATGCTGATTCTGCAGTAATGTTTTTCTGACTACGAAGTCGCCTTATTATGTTGTGAGATAAATACCGTTTATTATTACCTACTTTTTAATAACAACCAACATCTTTCGTAGTTGTCGTCCGCAATCGGTATTTGCCTTATTAATTGTTCGGCTTCACCGGTCAAGTAACTTTTCAAATAATGAATTTTTTGGACAATACTCAATCTTGAATTATCATGTACTAACGAAACAAACAAATCTCGGAAACAAACCCATTCTTCATACTTTCCAGAGAATTTAGGGATAACTATTTTTTGGTAATTGAACGGTTTGAGATTTTGTTTCGTCTTGTGGAGTCCCAGCGCATACGTTTTCATCTTTTGATTTTTTACCAAATAACAGCAAAACAGATTTCAATTCTGTTTTATATTCTAAATAACATTCTTCAGCTTCATCATACATATCGTTTTTTAAATATTCGTGATCACTTAACTGAGAACCAAATTTTTCGATTAACGTTCTGTGGGTATTAGTAAATACATCCCATAGTTTTTCTAAAGCTTCTAATCTCACTTGAACGTACACATCCGTGATCCTTTCCTTAGGAGACTTTTTAAAGTTACGTCTGGCTTTACTAATATTATTGAAATTGTCACTTTGAAGTAACAGTTTAGATTCCATCGTAAAAAATAACAAACAACTAGATAGAGAATAAATTAACAAGGATAAAATTAATTATCTAAGTTCGCAAAGGACTCAAGTCCAAACACAATAAATAACGTAAAACTAAACACAATATTTTTGTTAAAAATCTAAAAGGGTAAAGTCTCTGGAACGTTTTTATAAGCAGAATTGCAACACCGATGACAAAATTAACGTCACTTCGAATGACAGTCCGTGTTACTGTCAACGTCACTTCAAATGACAGTGATAATCCGTGTCACTGTCACTTATGGAAATGACAGCTGTCACTATTTGACAGTGACAGTAAATGTCACTTTGACAGTCACTAATTAAATTGTTCAAACACTCACGTTTCTTTCACTTGGTTCACTCACTCACGATTGCACCAACCTCGTGACGTCACTCCACTTGGTCACCCTCGATTCTTCAGGTGTCTCCCGGGTGCAATGTCCTGAGAGCGCCAGCACCTGTCTCGAAGTCCAAGGCAGGATTCACCACCAAACCCTGGCTCCTGATTGATACTGCAGCAGCTCCTCACGAGCTGGTCTGCTTGCTCGGAAGACCCCCCCCCCCCACTCAGTCACGCAAAAAATGCACCACCGCTAAGGTGCCCAGGATACTACAGTGTCACTTCTTCACGACATCTCGGCGGTCTGTCCCCGCCAGTTACCTGGGGGAGGCCCGGCGAGGACGACCAGCGACGAGATGGCGACTTTATGGCGCTTCTACTCGTACAGGTCAATGTAGCCTATACCCGACCTACTTATCAGAGCTAGCCAAACCATGACCCGGGTAATAGGCGGAATATGAGTGTGAGAGCGGCATAGTACTGTAGTGTAACGCCGCCCGGTGAATACGTGTAGTCGCGACCGCAGCTGCGACTCTACGTGCATATATATGTGTCTGTATAGAGGTGAATGTCTGTTTTCGTTACGTATTCATACCTTTTTTTTTGACGCTGAGAAATGCATTACGCATGCCCGCTCGTCGGGGGACGAGACGAGGTATGTGGGACTCCCTGCCAAAATGGCAGTATACCCACTAAAACTCAGCGGAGTTCCCTCATCGCCTTGATGGGAGGGTCATGGGAAACCGGCACAGCCTTTACGTCCACAACCCTCCCGGCGCATGCCCGCCTGACTGGCGGGCCCCGCATGCCCGCCTAACTGGCGGGCCCCGCATGCCCCTCAGCCTGGGGGCGATATGGGAATGACCGGGAACACCTGGCCATTCCCGTCCGACACTGGTGGAGGCCTGTGCAATACAGGCAAGGGTGCCCCCGCACCGTTGCTTGCTGGCCTCCACTTGGGACCTCGCGCCAGACGACCCCGCGTCCAGGCGCCCCTGGTCCCACCGCGACGGGTCAGGTTAGTGGCCCCGCCGCCTACCACTTTTCGGCCGCAGAGGATAGGGAGAGCGGCCAACGCAATACCGACACTCCTCTTCCTCTGCGGCCCCACCGCGTCCGCCATTCATCGGTGGCGACCCCGTCAAGGCCGCGGAAGGTAGGGAGAACGGCTCACCGCAATACCGGCACTCCTCTCCCGCCGCGGCCTCCCACACTCAGCCGCGATGCCGCCCATTCGACATCGCGGCCCGCCTCAGTTGCGATGTCGCCAAAGCGGCACCGCAACCTACGGCCGCTACGTCGTCGGCTAAGCCGCAAAAGCCCTGACAAGCGGCCCCCTCCTCGGGTTCCTCTTAGCTTCACCGTGGCCCTCCAAGCCACGGCTACTGAGCCCCCCCGCCTCGACAATGCGGGAACCCACCGGGGGGGTACGTATTCATACCTATATTAACCTAGCATACAAATACGTAACGGATGCATGTTGTTTGTAACGTGTAGTTGTCTCAAGCAAGCCGCGTGTAACCTGGGTGCCGCTTGCTTGGGCGTCATATCCGGTGCGATGGGGTCAGTCGTCCGCTACCAGGTCGCGGGGCAGGGGTTTCGCGTCGGGCGGGCGCGTGTGCCAGGGCGCAATCTGTTTGACATGTGGCCACTCAGATGCGTCGGCACGCGCGAACATGCCCTTCGCGAGGTGCCTCACAAACCCGTCCAGGCGCTCAATCCCGAGGTCCCGGTGGATTACGTCATTCCTCACTAAGCGAGGAGCGTCAACTATGGTCCGCAGCGCAAGGTTTTGTTGCGCGCGGAGCAGTTTTCGGCTCGACTGGCTCGTGAGAGCGTACCAAGCCGGGGCAGCGTCAAGATTGGGCGCACGTACATCTTGTACACGCCCAACTTGACGCGCGCCGGGATGCGGGACGAGAGCACGGGTTTTAGTAGGCTGCGGGCGACCCTTACCTGCGTGGCAACCTTACGGACGTGTGGCCCCATCGTGAGCCGACGGTCTATGGTCACACCCAGGTACTTGGCGCGGGGCGACCATGCGACGTCAGCTCCTTGTAGCTTCAAGGGCGGTGGGAGGGTCGCAAATCCCGTCACCATCGCCTGCGTCTTACTCACGTTCACCGACAGCCGCCACTTAGACAGCCACTCGGGGAGCTTGTCGAGTGCGCGCTGCATCTTGACCGCCGCGTACTTCGCATTGAGCGAGGTTGTTATGTACGCGGCGTCGTCTGCATACAGCGCGAGCGTCGCATCTGCCGTGGTGGGGATGTCGTCGGTGTAACGCGAGTAACACGCCGGCGACACGCAACTACCCTGCGGCACACCAGCCTGCACCGGGCGGACGCTGGATAGCGTCCCGTCGACCACCACCCTGAAGGTCCTGTTGGCAAGAAAAGTAGAGACCACCTTTACGACGCGACAGGGCGCGTCTGACGTGGTCAATTTATATAACAGGCCGTCGTGCTATACACGGTTGAAGGCCTTCTCCATGTCGAGGAATACTGCCACCGAGTACTCCTTTTTGTTCTGCGCAGCTGCGAGTAGGTGCAGTACCCTCGACAGCTGGAGCGTCGTGCTGTGCTCCGCCCGAAACTCAAATTGCTCGGGCCGCGGCGCGATATGTTTTTGGAGGTGTCGCAGCAGGAGTGCTAAGAACACCTTGGAGACTGTCGGCAGAAGTGTGATCGGCCGATAGCTCTCCGGCTTCAGGATGTTCTTTCCCGCCTTGGGCAGCATGATAACGCGCCCTTCCTTCCACGAGGCGGGGAAGGCCCCGGTGCGCAGTATCGCCGTGAACAGGCGCGCCAGTGCCGCGACCATACGGAAGGGCAGGTGGCGCAGCACTGTGTTGGTGATACCGTCCGCACCGGGGGCCTTCTTAGGCTTCGTTTTCAGGATGGCGCGTCTGACTGCACCAGGCGAGAAGAAGATGGGGTCTTCTTCGGGAGCTATCGGCGTTGCGAAGTAGTCTCCTAGGTGTTTCTCGACCACTGCGACATGCTCTGGATCGTGGGTCGGGTTTGGGCGGACCTGACGCTCCAGATGCTCGGCGAAGACCTCCGCCCGGTCCTCTGCTACGTACTTGAGCGCCCCGTCGCGATTTAGCAGTGGTCGCACCGGGGCTGGGGTATTCGTCAGCTGGCTGCACAGTCGGTGGACCGACGGCCAACTGTCTGTGGTGGCGGCGATCCTATCCTCCCAGCCCGCGACGGTATGTGCCTTGAGCTCGGCCTTAACCCTCTCCGCGAGACGGTTGAGCTGCGTCTTTAGTGTTGGGCATCGCAGTTGTTGCCACTGCTTGCGTAGGCGCCTCTTCACGGCGATCATCGAGCTAATGTGCGCTGGCAGGGGCGGCAATAGCACTCTCCCCTGCGGCTGTGTCGTTGTCGCCGCTTCTAAGGCGTCTTGAATGCAAGCAGTGACGTCCTTCGCCATCTGGTCAACGTCCGCGGAGGAAGGGGTTAATCTAAGTACATAGGGTCCTTATATATTAATCGACGGAAAATCATAACACCGCCATCTAATAGTTGTACAACACCATCTATCGAGGCATCAAGAACTAATTTACACAAAACAGTGTGCCGATGGTATTTTCAACTTCGTCCACACAGTGCGAACAAGGTTATACAATAAGTAAGTAATAATTTTAATATTAATAATAAGAATATAGAATAATATAGATATTAACTATGGCCACTGTGGGTCATTAACAATAGTTTGCGAAAATGCGATATCTTGTTGGCGAAGATGTCAATGCTTTTGGAACGTGTATGGAGCTCATTGTACATCCTCATCAAGCTGGGCCTCAAGTCTGCTATTACAATAGTGTCAGAATGGTCTCGCCATTGTGAGTATTTCACAGTGTTTGTATGGCAAATCTGTCTAAACTCACAATGAAGAGATCATTCTGACACTATTGTAATAGCAGACTTGAGGCCCTGTATGGGAAAACTTTTTTTCGATTTCTGACTTTTCTTGTACTCAAACCTCAGTTGGTCCCATAGTTTTTTGTGAAAATTGCCCATTTTCTTGCTGAATGTACATTTTTTTCAAAATCTGTGTATGTAGATCAATTTTTTTCTAAAAGTTAAAGATGTCTCTTAAGACCATTTTCTTGTAGCGACCACGGTTAAGGTACCTGCCCTTATGGACCCATCTCAAAACATAATGCAATACTGCTCATCCTCCATAGCAAATAGCGTGATAATTTATACGTAGTAATTTGACCAGACCTAAAGGAAATATCTATACAAAATTTGAACAAAATCTGTCCGGTAGTTTTTGCGTTTAGCTGGAACATACATACAGAATTTTTGTCTGTTTATCTATTTGTCTGTTTGTCTGAAAACAGACAAATAGATAAACAGACAAAAATTCTAAAAACTATATTTTCGGCATCAGAATCGTTCCCAGACCTCGTGGCCATTACTTTTTTTCAAAAATATTCAATGTACAGTTTTGACTTCGCTACGATTTTATTATATACTAGCTTCTGCCCGCGACTTCGTCCGCGTGAAATTTCGGCCCACCCATCGCGTCGCATCCGCATCCCGTCGTTCGCCCGCGCTAAAACTTCGTTATAGCTTAGCGTTCTTTCTGACTTCCGTTCTTTTCACTTGGCTTCTAAGGATCGTAGCGTAGATATATAGCCTATAGCCTTCCTCGATAAATGGGCTATCCAACACTAAAATATTATTTCAATTCGAACCAGTAGTTCCTGAGATTGGCGCGTTCAACCAAACAAACAAACTCTTCAGCTTTATCCATACTAATATTAAAAAACTTATTACAAAAAAAAAACAACCGACTTCAAAAAAAAAACACAAAAAAAATGGAAAAATAACTTTAATTTTGTAAGTCGGTGTCTTTAGTTCCGTGTTTTCGTTTTTTGCCACCGACTTCCAAAATTAAAGTTATTTTTTTTGTGTTTTTTTTTGAAGTCGGTTGTTTTTTTTTTTGTAAAAAGTTTTTTATTTTTCACTTTTTAGTTGTGGTACCTACCCCACACACCCATTCGTATACCACAATAGTGACAGGAAATCTTATAACATCATGAACATATACCGAGTGCATTAAATACCAGCTGAATTAAATTAATTAATACAAAACAGCTGTTCCATAGTAATTTTTACCTAGTGTTCTAAACTGTATGGTACAGCTGTTTATTTTTCGCGATTTCAAACTGGTCCCATAGTAAAAGTTATTCAGTTCGATGGTCTAAAGCACCTCTGAGGAGCTCGTGGCTAAGTAATAACAGCCGCACGGGTCGATCCGTCAGGTTAAGCTACGCTTGCCGGGGTTGGTCCGTAGATGGGTGACCATCTTTACATACAGAGACTCCTCCGTGCCTCGGAAAGCACGTTAAGCCGTTGGTCCCGGCTGTTATTCGTGGATCTTTGACAGTCGTTACGGGTCGTCAGAAGCCCAAAAGTCTGACAGCCAGTCTTACCCAGGGGTATCGTGTTACCCAGTTACTGGGTTGTGGAGTTCAGATAGGCAGCCGCTCCATGTAAAATACTGGTATTCAGCTGCATCCGGTTAGACTGGAAGCCAACCCCAACATAGTTGGGAAAAGGCTAGGCAGATTGATTGATCGAAAGCACCTCTTAAAGTTTGTAGAGTAAATTTTTTAACACGTTATACATACATATACACGAATTGAGAACCTCCTCTTTTTTTTTTAAATCGGTTAAACATCATTTATAGCAAGAGTGCATTTCATGACAAATCCAATAAGCCCAAACACGGCTAGGATACATTGTTTTATTACGGAGTTCCATTGCCTACCTTCCGGCTTCATCATCAGATCAGTTTGATGGTACCATTTTGATCAGCATTTATTTAAATTTGCTTAATCATAGTCGCTTAACTATCTTAATCGATATATCTTATCGCTACCTGTGAAATACGTATCATTGACGAGTTCCGGTGGCCATCTGTGGTCTTCTTCATCAGTTCCGGTTCACGAAATGATACTTTCTGAATGCAAATGCTTGATTTGTTGATGAAAATATAAAAATCGCTATATGAATGCCTATAAAATTTGAGGAGTTCCCTCAATTCCTCATGGATCCCATCATCAGAACTAGATTTTGAAAAAAATGGGACCAATCTGGAAGTATATCCTTTGAAACAAAAAAAGAACTTTCCAAATCGGTTCATAAACGACGGAGTTATGCCCGAACATACATAAAAAAAAAAAATATAAACTTCCGAATTGATAACCTCCTCCTTTTTGAAGTCGGTTAATAAACTAGCAGCCCGTCCCGGCTTCGCACGGGGTAGACAATTATCATTTTAAGACTCATTTTTCTACATCTTCGGTTACATTGTTCATATTTTACCAAGGATCCCTATTTTTTTTCAAAATGAAATGTAGCCTATGTCAAATTGGAAGAATGTAGCATTCTATTGGTGAAAGAATTTTTTAAATCGGCCCAGTACTTTTTGAGCCTATTCATTACAAACATACAAAAATAGGTACAAATCTTTCCTCTTTATAATATTAGTGTAGATGTGAAACGTCATGGATATAACCTGGGATATGGAGAAGGACATAGGCTACTTTTTTACGCGATAACCGACATTTACGCGGGCGGAGCCGCGGGCAAAAGCTAGCAAATTATATAGCTGACCCGCGCAACTTCGTCTGCGTCACCTACTCGTAAGAGTGAGAGTGGTTTAAGTAATGAATTTTCTACTTATTTTGTTGCGGAGTTATTTTAAAATTATGATATCTCCTAAGATGTTGATTGAAATCAAGTGATGTCAAGGACAATTTTGTTTACATTTAAATACTTGTGATTAATAACATATTTATTTGGATAAGGATTAATATTATGTTGATAAAACTCCTTCGCAAATAATGAATTAATTACCATAAAAAAAGGTTATAGTGAGTCAATCTTAAAAGATAGACATATGCTGTCGTGGACTTTTTTTTTGAGGTTTTAAAGAGGAACAATGCCATAATACATTATATTTGCGTAACTTAAACCGTTTATGCAGCCCACGCAACGGAAGCTCCCAAAAGGAATCATTTTTCCCGTTTTTGCAATATTTTTCATTTATGCTCCGCTCCTATTAGTCGTAGCGTGATGTTATATAGCCTATAATATTCCTCAATAAATGTACTATCCAACACAAATATATTTTTTCAATTCCAACCAGCAGTTCCTGAGATTAGCGCGTTCAAACAAACAAACAAACAAACAAACAAACTCTTCAGCTTTATATATTAGTATAGAAGATATATAGATATAGTATATATATATATATATATAGAGTATAGAATAGATATAGATTACTTTACTAACAAGGAGACCCTCAGACGGGTCGGGGATTTCCATGATTTTTGGTGAAGTGGTAGAGGAGCCCGAGGGTATCACAACTATCAGATATTAGGGTCAACTGGGCCCTCGTTAAAAAGATGTTAAGGGTCAAAGTTGAATGGGTAATTTATGTACTAGAGAAATTCTCATTTGAATCGCTAGCTGGCGGTAGCCTCGTGGTAACGTGCTCGACTGCGGAATCTATGGTCTCGAGTTCGAGACCCGCATTTTTTTTTTAATTATCACAATATTGTGTAAAGTTTTTTTTTTTTTTTCATAATTTTTCGCAGAATTATAAATTATTTTGCTGTTTTTCACTATCTCCTCCCTTTCTCGCTCTCTCCCATGTATCAGCTTTTTAATATGAAAATTGAGGGAACGAAAATAAATAATTATAAACGTGAAAAAATTATATTTATCGTATAATATGTATGTCGGAGTTGGACAGGGCAGTTATTTTTTTAAAATAAGCAGAACCGCTGACCTTATTCTGGCCTTCGGTTCTGCTATAACTACAGTGGATTTCACGGGTGCCTGCCGTTTTGCCGAAAAGATTTTGACAAAATTTCATTACCCAAACAAATTTTAGCAACCTTTTTTTATACCATTGCAATATTTCGAATTATTTTAGTACGCATATTTTCATTTGGTCAAATTTTTACTTGGCAAAATATTACCAAGTATAATGACATTATGGCATTTGGTCTTTAATCAAATGATTTATTACAGTAAACAGTCTTCAGACAATAATCGTTTGTCCAGTGACTGCGCTCAACAGAGGTGTTACACACGGTACAGAAAGGCATTTTAGATCATTACTAGCTTCTGCCCGCGACTTCGTCCGCGTTAAATTTCTTGTTCCCCCGACCCACCCCGTCGCAACACATTGCCTGCCCGTGCTTTTACTTCGTTTTCGAATAAACTTTCATTAAAAAAAAATTGTGTCCTAGTTAATAGGAATGTAATTCTTCCTCAAGAATTGGGCTGTAAAATGCAAAAAGATTTTTTCAAATCCAACTCGCAGTTCCAGAGATTAGCGCGTTCAAAAAACAAAAACCGGCCAAGTGCGAGTCGGACTCGCGCTCGAAGGATTCCGTACCATCCATACAAATCCTTACTAATATTATAAATGTGAAAGTAACTCTGTCTGTCTGTCTGTATGTTACGTTTTCACGCCTAAACCACTGAACCGATCGTCATGAAATTTGGCAAAGATATAGCCTGGGATATGGAGAAGGATATAGGCTACTTTTTTACGCGATAACCGACATCCACACAGGCGGAGGCGCGGGCGAAAGCTATCCATACTAATATTATAAATGTGAAAGTAGCTCTGTCTGTCTGTCCGTCTGTATGTTACGTTTTCACGCCTAAACCGCTGAACCGATCGACCTGGGATATAGAGAGATATAGGCTACTTTTTTACGCGATAACCGACATCCACGCGGGCGGAGCAAAAAAAACGGCAAAAAAGTCATGTCCGTTGTATGGGAGCCCCCCTTAAATATTATTTTTTTCTGTTTTTTAGTATTTGTTGTTATAGCGTCAACAGAAATATGTGAAAATTTCAACGGTTTAACTATCACGGTTCATGAGATACAGCCTGATAACAGACGGACAGACAGACAGACAGACAGACGGACAGCGGAGTTTTAGTAATAGGGTCCCATTTTACCCTTTGGGAACCCTAAAAACTAACTCTTCAGCTTTAGAATAGACTACCTCGCAGAGTTGATCATTATTTTGCTGCGGAGTTATTATAAAACAGTTATATCTCCTAAGATATTCATTGAAATTAAATGATATAAAGGCAACTTTGTTCAAAATTAAATACTTGTGATGAATAACGTATTTATTTGGATAAGGATTAATACCATGTTTATGAAAACTCCTTCGCAAATAATGCATTAATTTCGAACAAATTTGATCACCATAAAAAAGGTTATAGTGAGTCAATCTTAGAAGATAGAAATATGCTGTCACGGACTTTTTTTTAGATAATTTAAAGAGGAACAATTCCATCATACATGATATTTGCGTAACTTAAACCGTTTACCCAGCGCACGCAACGGCAGCTCTCAAAAAGGAAGAATTTTTCCCGTTTTTGCAACATTTTTCATTTATGCTCCGCTCCTTTTGGTTGTAGCGTGATGTTATATAGCCTATAACATTCCTCAATAAATGGACTATCTAACACAAAAAGAATTTTTCAATTCCAACCAGTAGTTCCTGAGATTAGCGCGTTCAAACAAACAAACAAACAAACAAACTCTTCAGCTTTATATATTAGTATAGATATAGATTACGTCAGCTAATTTTGTATGCTAAAATAGGTTTAGATTTACATACTATTAGATTCTGCAATAATCGATACAATTAATTTGGTGTTGGTGTCTCCAATAATTGAAAACTACATTATTTTAAATTTATACTATCGCTGTAAAAGACAGCCTCGGAATTGTCAAACAATTCGTGAGTTGATCTCATAAACATTTGCAGCCCGTCCCACTGGGGAGTGTTACGATCTAACTGTGCTTTTAAAGTGACCTGGGCTTTTTTCCACCGTTCTTGCTTGGGGGTAGAGGCAACTTCGTCTTTCGAATAAACCTTGACTTCCACGTAGAAGTCTCCCTTAAGGTCTGCCGCTTGACGTACTTTACCGTTGGCGACACGGCTGATGAGTGATGAACCGAAGTCTCCGCTTGAGGTCGTCGACTTCTGTACGTCCTCCAGACCAAATAGGTCCGAGCTCAAGCTGCGTCTTTTACTGTAATCAATTACACATATTTTCATTTATAATAATTTACATATATTTCTTAACTGTCGAAATTAAGGTGAAATCCTATGAGGAATATAAGGCGTGATAGACGTGATAAACGTGGTATATATTTGGATATAATAATTTCAATAAGAAATACCTAATGAAGTAACTTTCAACATGCCTGCATTGAATATAATCGGAAATTGATTTTACCGTTGTCTGCATTACAGTTCCAAGTTCCCTAACCATCATGTACCAGTGCATATAACATTTTAATTGATTTAAAATACCCAACAAACACCTAAACATACAAGCAGTAATATAAATTACCTTGACTTAGAGTTTGGCGGGTGGGCGGTGCATTCAGGTGTTTGGCGCTTCACCGCCTTTTTCTTAGCCTGCTTTTTTATCACCTCGGCTACTGCAGCTGTGGACCGTGGGGATTGGTATTCCAATTCCGAATCAGACCTGAAATAGAACACACTAAGATTAATTCCATAAGCAACATCAATAATTATGGAGAGGAAAGTTTCAATGGAGTATAGCTGGAAGATGACATGGATGGTATGATGGTGACAGTTACATCAGCCGGCAGGCAGAAACCAGGTCCGTAGCTGAGTACCGATTAAACATTAAAATATTCAATAAACTTAGTAGTACTTACTCACATTTTATATTTGTAGGATGACGTAATATGTAACGAAAAAGGTTAGTGGATCACTGGAAGATACTGGCGCGAATGTAATTATATGCAGGGCCGGATTTAGGACAGGGCAACAGGGGCTATAGCCCCGGGCCTCCACAAAAAAGGGGCCTCCACAATTTGATTTTTTTAAGTGAAAACTTCTTCAGTCGCGTTGAGCGATTTCTGGTAGGGGAAAAACTTATGGGTTCACGTCACCGAAATGCGCGACATGCACGTGATGTGTTGCGCCAGACTGTCAGTTATTCCAAAGTTTTGAGTTTTCACTTCGGTCGGCAGACCTTATGACTGCCTATTTAGTTAAGAAATAAATACCCACGTTGTGTCCATCAAAGACAAAATAAGTTCACATTCACAAGGTACTTTTTTAAATTGTTTTAAGATTTCGTCTGTTTCAAAAAAAAAATCGGTGCCTCCACTTCTTGGCTGCCCCAAGGCCTCCACATCTTTAAATCCGGCCCTGATTATATGATCGAAATTGATTGGTTATATACATAAAAAATATCATTTCAGCAATATTTACCTCATATCAAAATTAAACCTTAACTACATGACCTCACAGGTGTATAAATAATTTATGATGCTTACTGTAGTGTATGCGCCTGGGCGGCGCGCGCGGCTCGGGGGGTCGATCACTAACCGTGAGCGAGAGCAGACGTGCGCTAGACGTATATACTACTACCTCACTTGTGCGATCTGGCAAAGTGTGTTTTATTGATCCATTGAACATTACAAGTGGCGACGAGATAAAAGTAAGTACTGAAAACATTTACCAAAAAAGGGGGAGAATGCACGCTGAAAAATAAGGCACGTTAAAAGTTGTTTACGATCAATCAAGGGACTATATTTCGTATAATTATATAGTTTGGATACTAAAGTGAAAACAGAACGTAGTCACGCTGTACCTACCTTCACGTAAATAAATAATGCATACAACCCTAATCTATTCAAAGTGAGAGTGAACAGGCTTTTTCTGGATACGCTCATTCCATCGTAGACTTTGTCTCAGTCACCCAGACTTAGACTAGAGTCAAGAGCAAACCCATAGAAAAACAAAAATCGTTGTCAAGCTAGATGTTTACGTTTACAGCTAATGATTACTTTGTTTCCTCAGTTTCGTATAATAAAGTAACGGAAAAAAAAAACTGTTTCGATTGATGTAAACAACTGATAAGCGTAAATGTTATAAAGGCCATGCAGTGAGTGTTGTTTACAACAAAACAAAGGGCCATGCCTGAATAGTACGCAATTATTTTAAATGTAAAATGCAAACAGTAAATTATTGTTACTTATTATTATTAAGTAGGTGAAATTTAAATTTGAACATTTAAACAACAAGATACTTGAGTTATTTGCAAGCTTCTTATTTTAAATAAAAATAATAACCAATTATTCCAGCCAGTCAGTTATACCAATCATAAATCTTGGACATACTTAACTTTTCTGTCAAAGTCAAATCATTTATTTCAAATAGGCACGAAGATGCACTTTTGAACGTCAAAAAATTACATGAATAAATAATGTACATACCACTTATTGTAAATATAAAACAAAATCAGTAGATACTAGTTTAATTGGGTCACTGGTTTTGCTACGATCAATTGTTTGCATTTTGACACAGAAATATCAAGGTCACGCAAATACTATTCGCACATACGACCATGCCTAAAGAATGAATGTGAGAAAAGACCGAGAAACGTTAGTGTAAGCATCAATAATGGCTTAAATACTGGCATATTTATTGCTGACCAGTTAATAAACCTACTATGTTAATAGATAAAGTCAATTTCCCTAGTAATAGTAAAGTAACGTAATCGAGTAAAGTTATTTAGTATATTTAGTTAGTCATACTTACGCTTACGTCAAAGGTCATGCTGAATCCGAAATGCTCTAATGGGCACGCAAATACTAATAAGTACCCTAAGGCTCTGCAGTAGTGTTACTGTTATCTATATAAAAGATAAAAGGCCACGCATACGAGTCTCAAAATCCTCAAAAAATGACTCACGCAACTTCAACTGTTATTATCTATATAAAAGCTATATAATACATATGATCTAAGAGATAAAAGGCCACGCATACGAGTCTCAAAATCCTCAAAAAATGACTCACGCAACTTCAACTGTTATCTATAGGTATAAAAGATAAAAGGCCACGCATACGAGTCTCAAAATCCTCAAAAAATGACTCACGAAACTTCAATGCTGACAACTTTAGATCACTTTAATTGTGAGGGTGCCACGACATCGATTTGTACCTACCCGATGGGAGACATGGAAACGGGCCCTCTAAATTTATCTTTTAGCCGCTAATCAAAAAAATCAAAATCAAAATATTTTATTTCACATAAACCTACATGGGCACTTATGAAACGTCAGAAGCTAGGTGCACGGTTCGAGTTAGTCGTTTCCTATGGAGAAGAGCCGCTTAAAAAAAGCGAGCTACTCTTCTCCATGTTGGTGGATTAGCACTACAGGAGATTTAATACAATTTGCCCGGGGCCCATGCAAAGGAAGGTAAAGATGATGATGCCTCTATTCCATTTAGGGACACAGCAACAGGTCGAGACAATTTGGTTTATATAAATTTTCCTATCAAATGGCTTCGTTGGAGCTATTTGACAATTTGACATTTGGGAGTATCTCCAGCTGATGGTGCATCATAGGAAAACTTATGTAACCTATAAACAAATTTTTTTTAAACAAAATGTTCATTAAAATTAATTAGCTTCAACTGATAAATGAACCGTCTAAAAAAAAAAAGGTTTTTTTATGAGAAAATGATGACAGGTATTTACCTATAAAGTTTCCTACAATTATTAAAATAAGTTGAAAGATCATTAATTACCTAAACTCAGCTTGTGAACATTTAATTGAAGCATAACTTATAAAACCAATAATGATTATGTTGTTACAATGTTAGTTACTTATGTACAAGTATTCACAAAGATGAAACTTGGCAGGAAAGATTTAAGATTCTAGTGCTCACTAGGTGAGGCTGAGAATAAAATGCAAGTATTCATAAAATGACACTTGGCATAGCAAAGATTGTAGTATTAAAAAGATAATGATTGTTGTGAATAAGTTACAAGATTTCACAAATGAAACTCAGTGTTACTGAAATACTGATGTCAGATTTCAGTAACACTGAGTTTAAAAAATACATTTTGAGAAAAATTGGACGACTGATTAACATGACTATAAATATTTCATAATGTGGTACCTAGTAAGAAGCCAGAATTTAAAGTTGGTACTTGAAATACATATTTCTAGGAGGAGGAGCTCGTGGCTAAGTAATAACAGCCGCACGGGTCGATCCGTCAGGTTAAGCTACGCTTGCCGGGGTTGGTCCGTGGATGGGTGACCATCTTTACATACCGTGACTCCTCCGTGCCTCGGAAAGCACGTTAAGCCGTTGTTCCCGGCTGTCATTCGTGGATCTGTGACAGTCGTTACGGGTCGTAAGAAGCCCAAAGTCTGACAGGCAGTCTTACCAAGGGGTATCATGTTACCCAGTTACTGGGTTGTCGATGTCAGATAGGCAGTCGCTCCATGTAAAATACTGATATTCAGCTGCATCCGGTTAGACTGGAAGCCGACCCCAAAATAGTTGGGAAAAGGCTAGGCAGATTGACTTGAAATATATATTTCTCTTTGGTCTGATAAACTAATAAGTACGAAGTAGTGAATATCATTTAAATTGTTGAAAAACAAATGTGACAAGGTCAAAGGTTATTAGTCATTCTCTTTCTTTTATTGTTGTTCACTTTCAAAGTGCTTACTGATAGTATTGTTAAAATAAATTTTTAATTTTCTCTGAACCGCTACCCCGGGTCTTGATGATTTTGTTTTGAAATAACCTTTTACTTTAAGAGTAAAGTAGGTGCTTACTGTTTAGAGTAACTATGTCAAAAACTGAAATTATTTAACAGAAATAAGGGTTATCAATACAATTTGCAATGATATTGTCAGATTGGCTGACCAAAGTATTGTTTTGATTTTATCAATAATGAATACTGGATATTTTTGATAAACCGGGTAAATAGATGAATAATTGCTTTTCAGTTATTTTGTAAACTGACTATTATTAGGTAGGTACTGCTCTGAAATGTTTATTTATTTGATATAAGTTACACTGTTGGTTGACTAATTACTTGATTCTCTCAGATTATAGAATCTATAATCTATGTTTGCTCACAATTCCCAAGGGTAAAATTATAACTTTTGCAGATGACACTGTCCTTCTCTTTAGCGCAAAATCATGGCATGAGGTTTACGCGTCTGCTCAGACAGGCTTTGACGTTGTAATGGGGTGGTTGCGTAGGAATGTTCTCACACTAAACGCGGACAAAACAAAATACCTTGCCTTTTCTCTAAAGTCCTATACACACACAACTCTAACGACTCCTTTGTATTCCTTAATTGCCCACTACTGCTCTGACCGAAATGACAACACATGTGGTTGCACCCGCCTACAAAAAGCAAATACTGTAAAGTACCTAGGTATCATAATAGATTGCAACTTGAGATTTCACGAACACATCAACACCCTCAGTAATAGGTTGCGTAAACTAATATTTGTCTTTAAGACTCTGAGACACGTAGCTGACGTCCGATTGATGAAATCAATTTATTTTGCCCTTGCTCAATCCCTATTAACATACTGTATAACGTCGTGGGGTGGTGCACCTAAATACACAATCATACAATTGGAAAGAGCGCAGAGAGCTATTTTAAAGGTATCTTCCTTTCTACCTTTTCGATATCCCACAGCACTTTTATATAATGAGAGTAAAGTCCTTACTGTACGTCAGCTGTTTGTTCTTCAAACGGCCCTTAAACAGCACGAACTCCTTACCTTCAACTCCTCGCTGTTACAAAATAAAAGACGTTTTGACCCAGTAGATCGCCTTGGTAAACGACTTACCACTATGTTCTCCAAACGTTTCTTTTGTTACCTTGGCCGATTTCTCTATAATAAAATTAATAGGACGTTATCGATTTATGAGCTTACCAAAGCTAAGTGCAAAATGAAGGTTAGGAGTTGGCTCCAGGAATTAAATTATGAAGCTACGGAAAAACTTCTAGCCAGTGTTGCCAGTACCTGCGTCGACTTTCGGACGATTCACTACATGAAATGGGACGATTTTTGGACAAAAAGGACGGCTAGAGAAATATTAATTCGTTACGATTGAATGAGAAAAAAGTATACCTAAAAAGGTGTGAGTACGGTTATATTTTTAGGGCAAACAAAAAAAGTGAAAAAAATAATAATTAAGATGTCCAATATTTATTATTTTATAATTTTGTATTTGCATGTCTTTGGTCAGCTCAAACTTCACGACATCCTTAATTCCTGAAATCGGAAACTCGCAAAACGAAAACTTCATTTCAAAAACCTTATTGCCGACGAGCATCGTAGTAACTCGTACGTAATGAATTCAGCTGAATAACCGAATGATTGTCAGATCGTGGTTGTTTGTGTGCGTGGAAGGTACAGGCAAGCGATACGGATCACTACGCGTGGAAAAAGGATAGCTAGCTATATTCGCCAGCAGTGGTTTGACAGACGCCGCGCGTTTCGTTTTAGTATTACGTACGCATTTTTGTAATTTTTAAAACTGCGTTTTGTTATTTGCATTTTAAACGCATTAGTTTTGTAATAAGAAAGTAAATGATTGTAGTTGGCTATTTGAAAAGGGACGGAAAAGGGACTGAATATATGAACGGACATCGAAGGGACGTAAAGATGTCTAAACGGACAAAAATCGTCCCTTTTGGGACGTTCTGGCATCACTGCTTCTAGCTTCCATGGTATAGAAAATTGTACCTATATTTTTATTTTATTTACTTTGCATTCAATGCTTCCTATCATATTTCCTTACATTCACACACACACCACACACACACATACTAACCCTAGAGTAATAGTGTTACCCGTCTTTTCTTTTTTTTTTTTAAATTCTGGTTTTATATAACTTACCGCATTTGTGTACGAGTGCATAATCAAAAATTAATGTAACTACTTCCTAAGGGGTGGAGTCCTGGTGTCCTGAAATACAGGCTTTACGCCTAGCTTAGGCACCAGTCTCCCACAATATTTTTTAAACCATTATTGTATTGTCCTTGATCATATTTTGAAAATGTATTACATATATATTGTGGTGAGAAATAAATCCTTATCTTATCTTATAATCTGAGTTGATTCTATTCTATGTCACCAGCAGCAGAGCAGGCAGATAAATACCTAGTGATTGTTATTGACTTTGTGTAATCTGATCACATAGACTAGAAACGTAACATAAAAAGTTGATGCTTCTGAATCGGTCATTATCACATTGTTGTTTTTGGTCTTGATAAGTACATACTCCGAGAACGAAGCAATGGTCAGTATGGCCGTGTGAGATTATTCATATTTATAGGAGAATATCTGATTCTATTGATCACGTAAATTGATATTGTACAACAATAAATCACACATGAACGTCAGCTGTCAGAACAATGTCAGAATAATAGATAAGGTTGACGTATGGAAACGTTCCATTTTAACAATATTTTATTAAACCTAAAACTTACGTTTGGAAATAAAAAGGTTGTAATTTAAAATATATTATTATGGTATTTGCATTTCTTTAATTGATATTTCATAGACATATTATGTGTTTTCTATAAATGGTTTTTATTGTTAAACAAAAAACTATTCCAGAGTTTCTGAACAAGTCACGATTTGTGGTTTTTGAATAATCAATATAAATGTTTATTTACTTAGCGATACAATATATGATTAAGTAATGATTAATATAATAATAAGTAATTTTAAAGTAACAAAGTGTTTCAAACGATATTCACAACATCCAGTTTATGTTATTATATTATTCGATTTTACTTAAAAATTACAAATAAATACATACTACATTGCTAAATAATCGTAATATGTAAAAAAAAAAATATATATATAGTTCCACTAATAAGGTTTGTAAATTATTACCTATGTTAGAAGTTATTTAACAATTATGTATGACCGTCTAGGATTGGTTTAAAATGGCGGCAATGTTGGATGTACTTGAGTAATATTAAGAGACTATAAAAATATGTTTACCCGCCTCTTCTGGTACTTTTTGCTAGAACTGTGATGAAAGATGGACTGTGTTCACGTATATCTTGATTATTATTACTAATGACTATGTTGTTCTGTTTGTGTTATGATATGGCTATTATTGTATTGTGTTTAATCAAAGGAATATTCATGTTCTGTTTCTTTCCACTGGTAAAATTGATAACTTTGAGAAATTATCCAAGAGATTAATGTTGTAACAAAGTATTTTAAGCTAATGTAAAAATGTACATATTGCCCGCTTTTGAGATAAAGTTCTTTTCACTCCAAATGAAGAACATATACCTACTCATAGATTCTGATGTGAGAGATAGGGATATGCTAATGAAAGAAAAAGGGAAAGAATATGGGGATAGAAAAAGAAGAGCTAGTGATTCTAATTTAGGAATAGGGGAAACGGTAATGTAAGAAAAATATATAAATATGGATAACAAATTGACACCTAACTATAACCCTACCTCTCACACAGTGACGGGAGTCACCGATGCACAGTGGAACGAATGTATGGGAGCGGTTGGACGTAGACATGTCCGAAAAAAAAGAGTAAAATTATGCCAAACTAATGATGCCATCTTATTCGATTACTTAATGCCTTCATAACTTGTGGTGATGAATTTCTTCATAACTCCCATATTTCGGGAGTAATTTGAGAAAATGTGAAATTTTACTATGAAAATGAGTGTATCGAGCTCTCTCCCTCCTGATTCCGGGCTTGTTTCAAGTAGCGGTCTCTAATATCATAATGCTAATACTAAGAGCTATATTTAATACTAAGACACATAGTGCGCCAAATGTGCACTTTCTGGGATAAAGAGTGATGTTTATTTTATAACACAATTTTTTTATTTTTTGTTTATTTTGTTGATTAAAACCGTTTTTCTAAAGGTTTACCTTATTACAATAACATTTCTGAGCAGCCAATTAGAGAAGATATAAGCTAATTAGGATATATAATTAGGGACTTAAGGTTTACATATAAAACTGATGCACTAATGATTACTGATAAGAACATTGCTATTATTTAATTACTAAATGGCTCTTAATACACTAATTTAGCATGCATCATTTACTAATTATCACAATAACTAATTACCTTGCAATATTTAACAAAGGATACCTGGGATACCTGGATTTTATATAAATAGGTCACTATTAGTAACTTTAAAATCAGTGTTGATTTACACCTCGTTGTATCCAAGCTAATCTCGCAATGTATTTTCCAAATTTTAATACAAATCTTGATATTCACGTTGCTTTATGCGCACGCGCACATAAAGATTTACGCGACTTTAACTATTTGTTCAGTGTTTTAAAAGATAACAGTTGTGTTCAGTTATGTGAAAGTGCTGAAACAAGTTTAAAAGACTGGTGTCGTCGATTTTGCTACCGCATTTATGCAAAATGGACACAGTCTGGAAGAAGCACAGATAAGTTTCGGAAGAAACATGAGATTTGGCTACAGGCTGCAATTCAATGGCCGGAATTACAGAATGAAAATATGGAACCTTCTACAGAAAATATAAGTGACGTCATCGAGCCCATAATTTCTCCTGCTAAATCTGATGCTTCAACTTGTACACATCCTAGTCCTCGTAAATCTTTTGAGGACCTTAGTAACCGGCAAAAAAGAAGACGCACTGAAGATAGTCTTTCATGCAGCAGTAGCAGCGCTGAAATTATGTTTTCGGCCGAAAGGGCGCTTCAAAAGGCAGGACAAAGCGATACAGCTTATGTTATGAAATACTTGACGGAGAATCCAGAAGAGGCCTCAAAAATCAAAGCCTTCATTGAAGGTAAATCAATTCAGGTACGGGAAATATCCCCTTTGAAGGCATTGGCTCTTTATGTATCGATGAACTTATCGAAATGGCGCTATAACACTCTTCGGGATTTCAACACTCAAGAAGGAGCTCTTCAATACCCGAGTTACTACATGTTGGTTAAAGAAAAAATTAAGTGCTATCCGGCCAAAGAAGATCTCACAGTTACAGAGAGCTCTGCAAAAATCAAATTACAAGCCTTGATGGATTTAACCTCAAGAAGACTTATTAGGTCGTTAGAAACCCCTGTTGATCCCAATCAACAGCTCGTATTGACCAGCAAATGGGGTTTTGACGGATCATCTAGCCAAAGCATTTATCATCAAAGGACGAGTGAAGATGAGCAAATCGATCTTGCTAGTAATTTTATGATTAGTCTTGTACCACTGCGGCTCGTCTCAAAAGGTGTAACAATTTGGGAAAACGAGCGACCATCTTCCACTTCATTTTGCCGGCCAATATTGTTTAAGTTTATAAAGGAAACCAAAGAAAATGTGCAGAGAGAGATGGCTGAAATCGAAGCAGAGATTGAAGCCTTAACTCCATCCACCATCACTGATGGAATTAGTGTCAAACACCAACTGCTGTTGACAATGATTGATGGTAAAATTCATTCCATTATATCCAATACAGCAGCTTCAGTGTGTGACATATGCAAGGCTTGTCCTAAAGAAATGAATAATTTAGAGTTAATCAAAGATAAACACGCAAACGAGGACATGTATAAATATAGCTTAAGCACCCTTCACGCTTGGATTCGCTCAATGGAATGCTTATTACACATTTCCTACAAATTAGACATAAAATCATGGCAAGTAAGGGGTGATATAGCAAAAAGGCAAGTTGATGACAGGAAGAAAAGAGTTCAAGAGGCTGTAAGAAGAGAAACGGGCTTACTTCTCGATGTTGTGAAACAAGGCAGTGGATCCACCAACAATGGCAACTCGGCAAGGAGATTTTTTGAAAACTACACTAAATCTGCTGAACTGACCGGAATAGATGCTATGCTTTTAAGAAAAATCTGTGTGATCTTGCAGTGTATTTCATCAGGAGAGAAGATCATCGTAACTAAATTCCGAGAGTTCTGCTTTCATACTGCTAAGCTTTACGTGGAGTTATACCCATGGTATTATATGCCTTCTTCACTTCATAAAATTTTAATGCATGGGCCAGACATAGTTCAGAACATGTCAATTGTGCCCATTGGTTTTCTATCCGAAGAGGCATCTGAGGCTAGAAATAAAGATTTTAGAAAATATAGAGAGGGGCATTCTCGAAAGCATAGCAGTATCTCATGCAATGAAGATATTATGCACAATCTTTTACTGTCTTCTGATGCACTTGTTACAAGTATCCGTCCAAAAGGAAATAAGTTTGTAAAAAAATCTTCTTTTAAGGAATTTTATGAGCTTACGGATTCTGAGAAAAGTGATATCGAATTTGTTAACATAAATGATTTAGCGGACATCGATTCTGAATTTGAATTAATTGATGATGATGATGATGACGAAGATAATTAAATGATGTTATTGTTTTAAAATGTGTAACTTAGTAAATTAGAGCTTACATCTTAATTATTTATTGTACTTTTAATGAAACTAGGTAATTTATTATCAACTTACTTAAAAGTCATACTCTCATCAGTTCTTGTGAATATTTTTGTTAATATATATTTCTGTATATATATAATATATTTATAGACCTCTTAATAAGTCTGTCTGCGGTTTAAAGTAAATACAAATGGGGAAAAAACGTTTTTTTTTTTAAATTTTCATTTCCTTTTATCCCAGAAAGTGCACATTTGGCGCACTATGTGTCTTAGTATTAAATATAGCTCTTAGTAATAGCATTACGATATTAGAGACCGCTACTTGAAACAAGCCCGGAATCAGGAGGGAGAGAGCTCGATACACTCATTTTCATAGTAAAATTTCACATTTTCTCAAATTACTCCCGAAATATGGGAGTTATGAAGAAATTCATCACCACAATTTATGAAGGCATTAAGTAATCGAATAAGATGGCATCATTAGTTTGTCATAATTTTACTCTTATTTTTCGGACATGTCTACGTCCAACCGCTCCCATACATTCGTTCCACTGTGCGATGGTGACATTCATGTACGGAACGACGGTAAAGAGTACCGTCGAAATATAGTACATTTAAAGAAAATTAATGTTTCTTGGCAAGTTATGGACAATGATAATAAAGACCTTGTGGGTCATTGAACAATGAGGACTAAATTATTGCAATGTACCTTTATGCAATTAAAATGATAATCCGTCTGTTACTTTGTGGTTGATATAATGTTTGTATGCCTGATTCATTAGTTTATATTACTAAATCTATTCTGTTCTGTCGTTGTTAATATGTTGTTTAAATTATTGTTACAATCATTTATAAAATAAAGAAGGGATGTAGTGTATGCGCCTGGGCGGCGCGCGCGGCTCGGGGGGTCGATCACTAACCGTGAGCGAGAGCAGACGTGCGCTAGACGTATATACTACTACCTCACTTGTGCGATCTGGCAAAGTGTGTTTTATTGATCCATTGAACATTACACTTACGACAAATTAAACCGTATTGATTGAAAACCCTTCTGTCAAATTGCAATTTTATCGTGAGAAACGAAATACAAAACCAGCTTTAACCCTCACCGACAAAGGTGAAGCCGATACCAGGCTGTTACTTATAATAAATACAATAGGTATTATAATAAAGTATGTATGTTTGTTTGATAAACCGTATTATTTAACTCTGCATAACAACATAAATCAATCTGAAAAAAATAAAAAAAATCTGCAAGTTAAGATGAGCCTAAAGTAAAATATTCTGAAAACATTTTTTTATTTTTTGTGCAGAACAATACATGTAAGCGAACTCATGTCAAAAAGTAAGTTCACAGGTATTTTGCAGTAAACTTTAAATTGTTATAAAATCATCCAACGGCTAAAACAAACTTTTTATAATCATTTCATGCAAAGGTTCAGTACTGATATTAAGAATCATCTTTCAAACAATCCTAGATTGATAGAACTAACACCTTATTATAAAACATATAAAATAATAAACAAAAGAGAGAGAAATAGGAAATCCTATAAAAATCAAATTTTAATCAAAGACTGCAACATGCGCGGCGATCATCTTACAATGTAATTGCTGAATACATGGTAATTACTCACTCACACATACACCTCACGTAACAACGATAAAGTTCGAATTCAGCAAAGAACAATGCCTAGCTGTGGCCCACCTCGAACACGTTTTGAAAGTTAATAATAAATTATAAGTTTTTTAAATAGGAATTATCCGTATAAGATATGTCTCTAACTAAGACGCCGTGATCATAACAAATAAATAAGTAATTTATCGTAATACAAATGCGAGTTTGACTTTCAGTCGAAGTATAGGGTTGCCATTATATGGTTAATTTAATTTCGATTCAAATCTAATCGATTACCGATTAATTAATATTTATAAAAATTAACCTACGTGCTCAGTGGCGTGCAATCGAAGGGAGAGACTGATAACTAATATTGGTATACAATAAATAAACATATAATTTTAAATTAAAACACGATAGCGAAAAAAAAAAAACCTAATTGTTGGCTATTATATAAATTAAAACTTGAGCATTTATACTTTTGAATTCGGGAAGCGCTTATAATATTGCTAAATACGTTAGTCGGGTTTCAGTTGTTGTATTTCTATGGTTAGCCAAAAGTTTTTCTGATGTTACGGCCATTTTAGTTTCCTTTGAACGAAACCTACTCGAACAAGACAAAACAATTATGTTCATAAACACCGCAGACCAGAGATCTTATAGTCCACACATACATAAACACAGAATGATAAAATCATTATATTCTTTATTGCTTTGCCGTAGTTAGATAAAAATTAATTGATCGAGACCAACAATCGATGCAACTAATCAATTATATTTCATAAAATGGCAACATTATCCTTTGACAGCTGATAGATTTGACAGTAAACTGTAATCTAGCGCGCTCGCCAATCGCTATCGTGGTTTGTTGGTGTTTATAACGCTATCGTAGTTGTCTTTAGCCGTAGTTTGTGCTCTTTTGTGACCTTTTTTACGACAATGGACTCCGATCAACCTCACCCGAATGACGACCCTCGCGCGAACTTGGACTCGGCTCCTCTTTGAATGACAACCCTGATGTGAATGTGGAAGCTGCTGACCCAACATCTAATGACCGACCAATGATACCAATGATTACTCCGGTGCGAATATGGACCTGAGTAGCTCTGCTATCCCGACCACGTCGTCGCAGGGAATAACCGGCGCAAGCAACGTTCGCTGTGCGAATTGTAGAGGCACTTGCGATCTCATCAATTAGAAATTGTGGAAGTACGATCAATTGTACAGCAATGGGTTCTTCCACAACAGGTAAATCTTATATTACTCACCTACATACATTAAACGATACCTTTAGGAATCTATGATAATAATAACCAGTATTTATGCAAGCTTTTAGTAATTTGACTTAATATGAAACATTTTCATAGTAAATAATATTTTTAAATTAATACTTTTATTTTAATGAGAAACTAACGAAATCTTACAGCATAATTAAGTATGTAGTATTTTATGCTACTCATTTCATTCATTCTCATCGTTTACTGTGTAATTAATATTAAATCAATTGCATTTTCAGGTGCAATGATTTTGTTTGTCATTCATATTGGACTGCAGCATGGAATGAAATTAGACATCCAGCAGAAAGCATCTCACCTTCTGCTGCTCGCCTCATTTGTATAGACTGTGGTCGCTCACTACGTAGACAAAGAAGTCGCCTGTCTCAGGATTCTCCATGAGAAAATGATATAAGGGAAAATATTTCTAGGCAAATTGCTCCACGTCAGGTAAGATTTCAAAGTAAATAATTCTTATATTTCAGTTTATGGTGTGAAATATTTAGATTTATGATATTATTCAATAATTCATTGGTCTAGTCTATAGTGCTCTTACTTACTAGACTAAGATATATAGCTACATTCATTTCATTCCAACTCCAGAACCTTTTGAGCTATCCATAAGATATCACTATCAATTTTTATTGTATGAAATGGAACCCATAGCTGTTTAAACTTATAAAGTGACTGTTATTCAAAAGGTTAAAATGAGAAAATAACTTTTAAATGAATAATTACCATGTTAAAAATTATGTATTTACCATTCAAAAGTAATTGTAAGTCAAAAGTGGAAGTGGAATAAGTCTATGTTTATGATTAAAAAAAAATTATAATAAAATAAAAAACTGTTTTATTTCCAAATGGCGACTTATTTTCGTAACTGATAAGTACTACAAGGTGTTCATAACAGCTTAAACTATTGTGCCATAAACTATTTATCAGTGTTCACTGCAGGCCAAGATTGTTCTAATAGGTGGGCATTGACCTTTACTCAATGCTATTTTGCAGTCCGAGATTATAAAGACTCACTTACACCTATACTGTGAAAAATTAATACGATTGTTTCCGAAGCCGTCATTAGGCGGTTTACAAAGAGTATAGCACAATAAATAACCACGGGACGGCGCATGAACCGTTTCGAAGGCGAATGTATGAGTGTGAAAGCATCTGAATTAATCAAGCGCAACGCGGAGTAACAGCAAAGCAACGAGTAGATAGTTGATTGTTAACGTGTAAAGTAGTGTTAGCTGTATGAATAAATTAAATTAACATTTGGTTGTCCTTGGTACCCAATCTGGGGTCATGGAAATAGAATGAGCGTGTGCCTGTACGTGCATGCTATTTCTTGCTATGTGAAGAGACAAGAGTCAATCTGACCCAAATTTTTGTTTAATGTTTACGATATCCTAAAGTTCAGATGTCTTTAGTGCCCAATCTGGGGTCATAGAAATAGAATGTGCATGTGCCTGTAAGTGCATGCTATTTCTTGCTTTGTTAAGAGACATGAGACAACCTGTCCGAATTTACGGTATCCCAAAGTTCAGATGTCCTTGGTGCCCAATCTGGGGTCATAGAAATAGAATGCGCGTGTGCCTGTAGGTGCATGCTATTTCTTGCTCTGTGAAGAGACATGAGACAACCTGTCCTGAATTTACGGTATCCTAAAGTTTGGATGTCCTTGAGGCCCAATCTGAAGTCCTAGAAATAGAATGTGCGTGTGCCTGTAGGTGCATGCTATTTCTTGCTTTGTGAAGAGACATGAGACAACCTGTCCTGAATTTACGGTATCCCAAAGTTCAGATGTCCTTGGTGCCCAATCTGGGGTCATAGAAATAGAATGTGTGTGTGCCTGTAGGTGCATGCTATTTCTTGCTTTGTGAAGAGACATGAGACAACCTGTCCTGAATGTACGGTATCCTAAAGTTCGGATGTCCTTGATGCCCAATCTGAAGTCCTAGAAATAGAATCTGCGTGTGCCTGTAGGTGCATGCTATTTCTTGCTTTGTGAAGAGACATGAGACAACCTGTCCTGAATTTTAGCTTACTATGTTCGTATAGTTCAATTAGTAAACGAATTATGTGTGAAACTTGTTGTTATAAAACTTGTCAACTAAAGTCTTGGTTATGTGTGAAACTTTTTGATATAAAACTATTCAAGTAAAGTAGTGGATATGTGTGAAACTTGTTGTTATGAAACTTGGTGACTAAAGTCGTGGTTTAGTGTTCAATCCGAGAATCTGCAGCAGTTGATCGAGGTAAGCCATCGGTAATAATATTATACGGTAACGGTAAGGTAATACTGCGTTTTAGATCTAAAATAGTGGAATAGGCACCGAACCAGTATTTTACTCCACTATGTAAGATTTCTACTCCACCTTCCGTTCCATCGGGTGGAATAGGCGCCGAACCAGTATTTTACTGTACTATGTAGAATTTCATTTATATTATTGGGCATTCTACTCCACCGAGAGTGACGAGGTGAACGGAGTGAGCCGATGGAACGGAAGGTGGAGTAGAATGCCCAATAATATACTACTTATCCTTAACACGTTCTTCTAATGTATTCGCAAAACTGCATCCAATTTTTCGAATTGAATCGAAGTTTTAACAAATTCTGCAGCTCCATATATGACAACTCCTTGGGCATCTTCGGATGACACATATTCTTCAGAATTTTATATACATCTTCGTGAAGACTTATTAATAATATTGAGCATCTTTTTTCAGTTTTAGTCTCATTCGCTTCAAAATACTGCTCTATTCTTTCCAAAAAACACAAGACATCGCCATCTTGTTTGAAAGCGTCTATACGAAAATCGTTGGCCATGTTTCAGCCGTAAAAATGTACCTTTTACGCTTCGAAATTCTTGTTTATCCTCGGCGTATACACAGTAAATGGTTACTGTGTATACGCCTTGTATAACAATACAATATTGCCCAAATAAAACACTTTACTATCAAAAATAGTTTTAATGAACTTTCTAGTGAAGCGGACGGAAATGGAATGTGTCGGGTTGCTAGCCCTACATTTTTGTTTATTCCCTAAATGGTGTTACCAGTAAATACACTACAAAATATACTACACGTGTATGTACGGTGGCCAGCACATCAGGGCCTCAAGTCTGCTATTACAATAGTGTCAGAATGGTCTCTTCATTGTGAGTTTTTGACAGATTTGCCATACAAACACTGTCAAATACTCACAATGGCGAGACCATTCTGACACTATTGTAATAGCAGCCTTGAGGCCCTGGTTATACGAAACTGTCAAATTTCTCCAAACTATTTTAAACCTTTAAATGTTGACAAGGGCGTAGCTAGGATTTTTTGATCAGGCGTATACAAACCAAGAATATATCTAAGGTAAATGCTGCATGAGCAACGGGGCAGGTTACGTTAAAAATGAAAAACAAAATATCAATCAGTGAATTTATTAGACAAACAAAGTAGTCGACGAGGTTCTTCACAAAACCGTTTTAACACCTCAGATTCAATTATATCCTTAGTTTTTTGTACCATGGTTCGGTGTACACTGAGCATGCATAGGCCGTTCAAACGATTTTCAGTCATCGTTGATCTCAGCCATGTTTTAACACGACGCACTGTAGAAAAGACCTCTCTATGTTACTTGTAGTCACAACGTCGTTTTTGTTTATTAATTCGCTACCTACGTAATATTACTTTACGGTTTGTGAGTATTATAGGGGGGGGGGGCAGATGCCTTCTCCTGCCCGTACCTCGCTACGCCCTTGAATGTTGGTAGTTAAGTTCAAAATAAATATAATAAGAAAATTTGACAGTTTGCGGTAGCTTGATGTGCTGGCGACTGTACAATTATTAATATGTAAGTGTCGACCCGACCATATTATTTGACCGCGAGTGTATAATAAAGCTGAAGAGTTTGTTTGTTTGTTTGAACGCGCCGATCTCTGGAATTACCAGTCGGAATAGAAAAAATATTTTTGTATTTGATAGCCCAATTCTCGTGGAAGGCTATTTAACATTACGCTACTACCCTTGGGAGCCGAGCAAAAAGAAAAAAGTCTGAAAGAATGCTAAGGGAAAACGAACTAATAGTGCGATGCGATGAGATGGGTCAACGCCGAGGCAGTCGGAAAAATGTGGTTATTATTTTAGTATATTGTGTATCTTACGACTTCCGCGCGAACGAAAGTCGCGGACAGAAGCTAGTAAATTTTATAAATAAAAAGAGTCTATTGTAATCAAATTAAAATGAAACGTAGGTGATTACTTAAATGTTATGCAAAAAGAAAAAACTAATTAAAATAATTTAAGTAGGTACTACTTATAATGCCATCACGCCCATTCAATTCTAGTTAAGTATTCATTTGCCTGGGAAATGGTGAAGTTACCTCAAACATTAGCTACCTACTAGAAACGGAGCACTGTGTGGCTGGACCTATTTTTGTACATTTGATTAGTGGTGCAGGTTCCAAGGTATTTCAATTGCTTTTTACTAAAAAATATGAATAATGGGTAGTGGTTTGGCAAGTTATCGCCACTTTGATTATTATATTCGATTGTGGGTGGTATACAGGTGTCTGTAGTCCGATCTTAGGCATGTATGGCTGTCGCGGACGTGTGAAGAGGGTATCAGAAGACTAAGCGGCCAGTGACAGCTAATGAGAGCTGTCAGATGTAAAATTGCACGCGCCTCATTAGGTCGCATTTTGATCTCTCCGCAAAACCGCATTTTTAATCTTAATTAATCGCACCCGCTGAAACAATAAAATTATGTGCAATATCCCGTAATCCTTGGGGATTAGCCATTCTACGGTTCAACAATAATCATATTACCCCGCGTTCGATAAATTGTGTAAACCTCCAGACATTTAGTGACCGGTGTGTTCGAGTCGCGGGTGGCCACCTGCTGAAGAATCATCAGGACGGAACAAGAAGACCACTCAGGTACCGCTTTGCATTACTTGCTGGGGTTAACTACAAACGCCACCTTACCATCACCAATCTCCTTACAATTTGTCGGACAAAATAGGCATTTTGAATCCACGTGCATTCCAACACGCAGATTTTTCCATCGTCCTCATACCGCAGAGAAGCACGGCTATTTACACGCCTGCACCTCCAGGTAGGTAATACCCCCTCCAAAGTTTGCAAACCGAAAATCTGGAACAAACAATTTATAATTGATATCTTGTATGTAGTTTAAAAAAAATCTCTAACATTCCTTTACAAACAAACCTTAGTGGTCCTAATACCTACATAAGAAAATTAAAAAAAAAAAGAGGTTTTCTTTTAATGATGTAAAATGTTTATGTCTTATACATATATGTACCTACAAAAAAAAATGTTAAAATGTTTTGTCTTATAAATTCTTGATTTTTCTCATTGTAGTAAAACATTCTTGAATGAACACATGAATATGAATCCAGATTCTGAAGTTATGGGAGATTTGGCCATGGTTCCCAGAAAGTGGGAGATAGTGTGGAAAAGAGTGATATTAGCAGTATTGGTTCACATGGGAGCTTTGTATGGAGCTTATTTGTTCTTCATGAAGGCAAAGTGGCAGACATGCTTGTATGGTTAGTAAATTTAAACCTATTATCGTGCTACACCACCACCACCATCGTGATACCTTTAAATTGAAAGGTTTGAGGAGATTTGTGTTCTGTTTTCACAAAATAAAAAGATAAAAAACCGAAAATTAAAAAAAAAAATGATAAACAACTATAATTTTATATGTCAGTGTCTTTGGCTCCGTATTTTCTTTCATTTTTTGCTACCGACTTCCAAATGAAACTTTTTTTTTCAGTCGATTTTTTTTTTGTGAAACTTTTTTTATTTTTCTCGTTTTAGTTGTGGTATCTACCCCACACCAATTCGTATACCACAACAGTGACAGGAAATCTTATAACATCATGAACTTACACCGAGTCGATTAAATACCATCTAAATTAAACTAATTAGGTAAAAAAAACAGCTGTTCCATACTAAAGTTTAATACCTACTGTTCTAAACTGTGTGGGACAGCTGTAAATTTTTTCGCGATTTGAAAGCTGGTCCCTTAGTGAAAGTTATTCAGTTCGATGGTCTAAAGCACCTCTTAAAGTTTGTAGAGTAAATTTTTTAGACCTTATACATAATATAGACGAATAGAGAACCTGCTCCTTTTTTTGAAGTCGGTTAAACATCATTTATAGCCAGAGTGCATCTCATAAAAATTCCAATAAGCTCAAACACGGCTAGGATACATCGTTTTATTAAGGAGTTCCGTTACATACCTTCCGGCTTCATCATCAGATCAGGGCCTCAAGTCTGCTATTACAATAGTGTCAGAATGGTCTCGCCATTGTGAGTATTTGACAGATTTGCCATACAAATACTGTCAAATACTCACAATGAAGAGACCATTCTGACACTATTGTAATAGCAGACTTGAGGCCCTGTTTGATGGTACCATTTTTATCAGCATATATTTAAATTTGCTTCGTCATAGTCGATAACTATCTTTTCAACACACTTGCTCGTAAAGTGGCTTTTAATGAACCGCTTTTAGGCCCATAATGCAGTGTATTAAAAACGCGAGCTTTTTACTTTATGTTACCGAACTAGTGCTGTAACGCCACAGATAACTGTTTACTAGTCGATTATTAGCGCTTTTTTTTAAATCTCATCTAGTGACTTCATGCCAAAAGGAATCCGCGCGTTCACTTTTTTTTTTAAATAGTCTGAATTGTCTTTGGTCCCAAAATGAACTAAAATTTATTTATCTTAAATCCGGAGTGGGTTGTTACGGGTAAAATCGCATTTATGTTCCACGTAATTAACAGTTCCAAAAACCTGTTACAAAATAACAGGCTGTTATTTCATACTATGTAGGAACAAACTATTGTGTGTTCTCTGTTACCACAGCTGCACAGTTATAATACACGGAGGTACTTCTCTTTCTAAATAAGGTGTTACACCAATGCGAGAAAAAGGAAGAGCTTGTGACGGACGATTTAACAGGGTGTCACAGTGTACCAGTAATATTTTTTTATCTATGTTCTAACTAAGGTAACTGTCATAAGCATGAATAGACAAAAGCTTGTGACTGGATGAATTCTGTTATCACGTCGTGGAACAGAAGCTGTTTTTTCAGTTTATTTGTCACAGTTACAGCCTGTTACCTTATGATACCTGTTGTATTTAGCTGTTACGATATAGACGCCTTACCTTAAATGGTACGTGGTCCCTCCCGGAACCAAACGGAAAAGATCCTGACTGACGTTCTATTATTGCGGATTCTCACTGAACCGATGTATATTTCTCTATGCCAATAGTACTTTCTAACTCCATACTAACTAAACTACGATCAGTCAATTTTTTTTAATATAGGCTGTTTAGCGGTTTTGCCAGTGCCTTTATTTACACCTGCGCGCGCATTGCTAGCGGGGTTCGCGAAAAAAAAAATACAAAACCAGCGCGCCATTTTTCATAAATATTTATTAACGTTTTCGTTGTGTTGTTAGTTACTTTCGAAAATACGAAATCTAAAGTATTGTCACCAACCGACGTTGAACAGTTTTTTTTAAAACCGTCCGGATAGTCAGTACCTAGCAACAAACGTTAGTTGAACTTTATAAATGTAAATGTATCATCTCTATAATTACGTTATTGTAGCATAAGTTTTTACTACAAGTCTGTTTTTTTCCTCGCAAGTGTGTTGAAAAACGTCGTATGAAACGCGTGTGCATTGATCATTACACACTCGGCTCCCTTATCGCGCTCGTCTGCGACTCGCGCGAATAATACCGCCTCAAGTGTAGCGACCAACATAGCAAACTTGTATCATAATGTACTATTTCAACACACTTGCTCGTAAAGTGGATCTTAAAGAACCGCTTTTAGGTCTATAATGCAGTGTATTAAAAACGTGTGCTTTTTTACTTTACGTTACCGCGCTAGTGCTGTAACGCCACAAATAACTATTTACTAGTCGGATAATTGCGCTTTTTTTTAATCTCATCAAAGAGACTTCCATAATACCTGATCCATAATGCTATACTTCACTTTTTTTTAAATTTGAATTGTCCTTGGTCCCAAAATGAACTAAAAATTTACCTTAATTGTCTGTGGTCCCTCCCAGAACCAAACGAAAAAGACCCTGACTAGCGTTCTATTATTGCGGATTCTCATTGAACTAATGTATATTTCTCTATGCCAATAGTACTTTCTAATTCCATACTAACTAAACTACAATTTGACATACGATAACACTATGTTCAGTCTAAACATTATTTTGTGTGTGTAAGGGACAGCTCTCCGCAGACTGATGGGGTGAACTCAGTATATCATATTAAGATGCCCGGTATATGAAATTATTTCAGGAACGTTATGGGAATCTAATAAACCTGATTTGTTTTATTACCTCACACGCAATGTATCGTTACCGTGGCAAAACGCAGATTTAGAGGGGGGAACGGTACTTTTTTTTTAATTTTTCATCAAAAGTCGAAAACTATGCGGCCTAAAGAAAAAAGAAAAATGTTTGAGAATGTGCAAACAGCGCTCTTTCATATGATATCCCACATGCCCTAGTAGCGGCACTTCAATGTTTTAAGACCACCTTTCAGTCCCTGTTGCAATAAAAATAAAAACTTTTTTGTTTCTTTCTTATTTGCAAAATAGTTAGGCAAACGTAATCTAAAACTATTCTAAATTTCAAGTTGATAGCATCAGTAGTTCTTGAGATATTCAGCTGTGACAGACAGACAGACAGACCATAAGGGTTCCTTTTTACCATTTTGGTACGGAACCCTACAAAGATTTAAATAATGAAAAATTTTCTGAGCAAAGTTCCAGTGGAATATGATTCAAAATCAGGAGCTGAATGCACCCTGTTAGTTTGCGGAGGGCTGTCCCTTACATCCTGTATAGGTACTTATGTAGTTAAATGACATGACCAGTGGGACTACGAGTATGAGCGCCTGCCTAGGTATCAACATCAATGTGCAGCAAATATTGTTTTATTTTTGGAATTGTTATATTCTGTAGTTTACAGATAAAAAAGTTTCACGAGTCTAAAAGGTAAGGAAACTGAGAAAAATAAAGATAAGTTTTAACTAAAAAACTCTGCTTTTTGACAAGAGATGGCGCTAGGCGTTGCGGTTATCGAGTTTATGAATGATTTTTATGAATGGAAACGAGTTTAAATAGGTGGTTCAACATGTTTTGCCTTTCGGCGTACAAAATAGTATAGTATTTAATTGAAATTATTATAAACTAGCTTCTGCCCGCGACTTCGTTCGCGTGGAAGTCGTAAAACACCATAATATAGTAAAATACCAGCCATATTTTAATAAAACTTCCCTGAACACTACGTTTGTAGTTTTGGTCACAGCAGTCAAAATACACACATCAACAGAATCTAGGGATATTTTATATTTCATCAAATATCTATAAATCTATGAAGAATTTTCTGATATAGTAAATGGAAGAATGATAGGTTATTTTAAGGTCTTTAATAAAAAATAAAAAATATTTTATGATTTTATTGTTTTATATAAAAATGTTAATTTTTTTAATCGCCGTAGAAAATTTGTATGATAAAAAACTTCATTTCAACTTATAAAACTATTAATTTTAATAAAATTTGAAAAAATATTATAACATCTAATTATTAATAACCAGTGTTGCCACCTCTTACATTAATTACACATTGACATCGATTGATCATATTTAAAATTAAATTGTCAATGTCTTCCTGTGGTATAAGGTCCCATGTCCTTTGCAAGTGTTCGTAAAGTTGTTGTTCCGTCGTCAAATTTGGCGGGAAATCTCTCAAAGCTTTTCGTTGCAACATGTTCCAGGCATGCTCGATAGGATTTAAGTCGGGCGACTGTGCAGGCCAATCCAAAACTTGAATACCGTGGTCTCGGAGAGTGGCCGACACCAACCGCGCCATATGGGAAGGAGCATTATCGTGCATGAATAGAAATTCCTGGCCCATTTCAATTCTATGTAGGACAATAACGGGCTCTACTACCTCCTCGTGGTATTTTTGTGTAGTCATGTTGCCTTGGATCCAAACGAGCTGGGTTCGTCCGCCAAGACGAATTCCTGCCTACACCATGATTGTCTCGCCTTGGTATGAGTGGACCCCCTGAGGGTGCCGTAGACGGCTAACTCTCCCTGGAGTTCTCCAAACGCGTGTTTTTCGTGAATCGGGATGAAACCCAAACCGGGACTCATCGGTGAACAGCACCAAAGACCATTGTTCGTCACTCCATGGTAAATGCTCCCGAGCCCTCGAAAGCCGCCGCCCGCGATTGCCACGTCTCAATGCTGGAACACGTAGCGGTCTTCGAGCATGAAGACCAACTTCATGCAACCTCCTTCGCACGATTTGGTCGCTTACCAGCAGCTGGTGGTCCTCCTGGAGCCTTTTTACTAGTTGCATCGCTGTGATATTGGGTTGTCTTCTGGCGGTCATTTGGAGAAATCGATCCTGTCTCTGCGTAATAACAAGAAATCTAACCGTGTGCTGTTCAGCCACATCCCCAGTACTGCGATAACGTGACCACAACCTTGATATCACATTTTGGCTGGTGTATAGGGCCTCATTAATGACGCTTTGAATAGCACCATTTTCTAACATGCCCACGGCTCGTAATATTTCATCTCGACTCAAATGACGACGTTACATGACTCTTATAGCTCACACGGCACGTTAAATTAAAAAAGAAAAACAATCTAATCCCTTTTCATTAATTAATATGAATAAAACAATTTTAATTTTCCTTAACGTAACGAATTACTAACAATTTTGCCACCGTATTTTGTTGTTTCTTTTGTTTTTTTTTATTTACATTTTTAAATTTTGAAAATAGAATAAAAGAGGTTTCAATCTGTAATAAACTTATTTATGGAAACTAAAAAGATTTTAAACAATAAATTCGTAAATAATTTAGGATTAAGATATCCCTAGATTCTGTTGATGTGTGTATACAGAGAGTCAGGACTGGTGACGCGGGAGCAAGTGACGTACAGTTCTATGTTCTATGGTAAAAGGTTTGTTTTCCGCACTTAGTCCTTCAAGTGGACCATTGTACATGGGCCATGGCGGCCATCAGTGGTTATTCCAACTAGTCCACCTCCCTCCAGAAGTTAATTACTTCTCCCGGTATAATTAGAACATCTGTGAAAGATCAGGGTCCCCGAGGGTCTCTGTTCTAATCTGGGTGACGCCTGTGCATTCAAAGAGCATATGCGCGACGGTTTTCTCAGCCTCCATGCAAGCTCTGCACAGAGGATTGTCCGATATGTCTATTGAGTGGAATTGTTTGTTTAGCGTACAGTGTCCCGTAATGGTCCATGGTACTGAGCGAGAGTGCATGGGAGGCCGTCACCTCCTTCTGCGAAGCAGTAATGCTTGCGAAGGAGGAGGCGGAACGCGTGAGGGAGAGGTAGTCTGTGCGCCCTCATGCCCCTAGTCGCCGCAGAAGACGCCCTGGGCAGCGGGAATCAATTGGCGATTCCCGGCCACTGTAGGCGCGGGCTTGCGGACGGCGAGCAATGGGTAGCTCGCCGTCTGGTAAGGACCAGGCCCAGGTTGACGGCGCGTTGTGTTCTACGCGTGCCACAAAGAGATGTCAGCACGAACTGTGACGGGGTCCGCTAGGATCAATGCCTGCCAGGGTTGCGGATTTTTCCGAAAGTGATACAGTGGCCCTGGCACAAAGGCAACTGAAGTAACACAGGTGGGTTTTAGTCAGTAAAAGTCTGACACGCCCTCCCGCTCCCCCCAGAGCGGGAGAAGTTATTTGATAATTTCCCACCCAAAAAAAAAGTCCTATAAAGTTCTTCGAACTATCACAATTACAGTAACAAAATGTAAAAGATCAAGGGCAAGTCGGACTCACGCACCGAGGGTTCCGTACCATCATAATTGTATAGCTTTATTCGTATTAGTACCTAAATAGTTATGTGCCCAGAAAAAACTACAACTTACTGTGCTTAACCCAAAGCAATCTGCGAGTAGGTAGGAAGGAGGATATTTTGGTTGTGAACCGTGAAATGTTTTTAAATTTTCATCGGCGAGTTCAATATTCATCAGAGAATTTTAACACTGCGGTGTAAGATATTGCAGTTTTAGGTCAGCGCCATCTCTTGACTGATAATGGAACTAATGTAATTTTTGTTGATGATTTCTGAAAAAGTCACGTAACATACAGACAGACAGACAGACAGAGTTACTTTCACATTTATAATATTAGTATGGATACACGATTATTTGTTAATTCATGCTCAACTGTAATAATTAAATTAAAAATGAATCTATATTGCTACTTAAAATATAATACTTAAAAATTATAATTATGCTTACTGTAGGTTGGTAATAAATCGCTTCGAATCGAATAAACTGTAAAAAAAACGCAAAATGAATACAACCATCAACGACGTCTGCCCGCGTTCGAGTCGCGCACTCCGCGAAGGCGCGTCATTGCGTGGACCACCCCTTCACCCCCGCTCAGCCTGCCGCCGACCCTGTAGACATTAATGGCGCTCCACTCGGACTTAGGTCAATCTTATATTCTTAGCGTGATAACTTTTTAACTATTCGTCCAAATTGCTTTGTGTAAAATACAAAGTTTATCTACATTAAATACCGAAAGCAATAAAGGTATTAATTTTGATATGAATTGACTAAGTATTCTAAAATGTGCATTGTAAAAAAAGTATCCAATTTAAATGTATTTATGGGTCACTATTTTGGATTTATTGGCTTCCACATAAAAAGTAAATATATGCTGTCGCGGACTTTTATTTAGAACGGTTTAAGACAAACGTTCCCATGGTACTTACATTATATTTGTGTAACTCTAACGGTTTAGGCAGCGCAGGCCAAGATAGCTCTCAGAGGGCAGGATTTTTTCCGACTTACTTGATATTTACCATTATATTATGGCCAAGTCACACAAAATCTTTATAAATTGTAGCCTATGTGTTATTCTGATATATAAGCTATATTACTGTGAAGTTTCATCGAAATCTGCTCCGTAGTTTTTGCGTCAAGGAGTAACAAACATCCATCCATCCTCACAAACTTTCGCGATTTTAATATTACTAGCTTCTGCCCGCGACTTCATCCGTGTTAAATTTCTTGTTCCCCCGACCCACCCCGTCACAACACATTGCCTGCCCGTGCTTTTACTTTGTTTTAGTATAAACTTTCATAAAAAAAATTGTGTCCTAGTTAATAGGAATGTAATTCTTCCTCAAGAATTGGGCTGTAAAATGCAAAAAGATTTTTTCAAATCCAACTCGCACTTCCAGAGATTAGCCCATTAAAAAAACAAAAACCGGCCAAGTGCGAGTCGACTCGCGCGCGAAGGGTTCCTTACCATCCATACTAATATTATAAATGTGAAAGTAACTCTGTCTGTCTGTCTGTCTGTATGTTACGTTTTCACGTCTAAACCGCTAAACCGATCATAAAATTGGCAGAGATGTAGCCTGGGATATGGAGGACATAGGCTACTTTTTACGTGATAACCGACATCCACGCGGGCGGAGCCGCGGGCATTATCTATAAAAACGGCAAAAAAATCGTGTCCGTTGTATGGGAGCCTCCCTAAAATATTTATTTTTTCTGTTCTTTGTATTTGTTGTTATAGCGGCAACTGAAATACATCATCTGTGAAAATTGCAACTGTCTAACTATCACGGTTCATGAGATACAGCCTGGTGACAGACGGACAGACAGGCAGACAGACGGACAGCGGAGTTTTAGTAATAGGGTCCCATTTTACCCTTTGGGTACGGAACCCTAAAAACTAACTCATCAGTTGATCATTATTTTGCTGCGGAGTTATTATAAAACAGTTATATCTCCTAAGATATTCATTGAAATTAAATGATGTAAGGGCAACTTTGTTCAAAATTAAATACTTGTGATGAATAACGTATTTATTTGGATAAGGATTAATAACATGTTTATGAAAACTCCTTCGCAAATAATGCATTAATTTCGAACAAATTTGATGAAAAAAGGTTATAGTGAGTCAATCTTAAAAGATAGACATATGCTGTCGCGGACTTTTATTTAGAACTTTTAAAGAGGAACAATTCCATCATACATGATGTTTGCGTAACTTAAACCGTTTACGCAGCGCACGCAACAGAAGCTCTCAAAAAGGAATCTTTTTTCCCGTTTTTGCAACATTTTACATTTATGCTCCGCTCCTATTGGTTGTAGCGTAATGTTATATAGCCTATAATATTTCTGAATAAATGGACTATCCAACACAAAAATATTTTTTCAATTCCAACCAGTAGTTCCTGAGATTAGCGCGTTCAAACAAACAAACAAACAAACTCTTCAGCTTTATAATATTAGTATATATATATCATATATATATATATATATACTACTACTACACTATACTACTTCCTACTCCTACTATATATATATATATATATATATATATATATAGTAGGAGTAGGAAGTAGAATATAGTGTGATTCTACCATTAATATCTGTCATCAAGATGAATTTAACGAAGTAGGCACGTGGGGTGACATCTCTTTGAACCCAATGTATCATCCTATGTTTTGGCGTTACTTGTCTCGCCAGATAGTTTCGGTGTTCCTTAGAGGACAGATATTTGTGCTGCCACTTTTAAATGCTTTCCACAAATGATCTCATTTATATTTGCAGTCATCTTGACGACAGATATCTAGAGATGAATCATGAAATCTAATATTATTGCTGTGCTGTCCCCACAGTAATATATTTATTTTATGCTAGTGACTGTACCTAACAAGAGATTACAATCAAACTATGAAACAAACACACAAACAAACAATTTTAAATCTTTATAACCGACTTTCCAAAAAGGAGGAGGTTCTCAATTTAATTGTATTTTTTTTGTTCTTTTTTTTTAAACTGTTTGTTACCTCAGAACTCCGTCGTTTATGTACCGATTTGTAAAATTATTTTTTTTATTTGGAAGGAATTACTTCCAGATTGGTCAAAATCCAGTTTTAATGATGGGATTTATGAGGAATTGAGGGAACTCCTCAAATTTTATAGGCAAACATATAGCGATTTTTGTATTTTCATCAACAACTCAAGCATTTGCATTCAGAAAATATCATTTCATGAAGTGGAACTGATGAAGAACACCACAAATGGCCACCGGAACTCTTCAATGATAAGTATTTCACGGGTGGCGATAAGATATCTCGATTAAGATAGTTAAGCGACTATGAAGCAAATTTTATAAATAATTCTGATAAAAATGGTACTATCGAACTGATCTGAAAATGAAGCCGAAAGGTATGCGCCGGAACTCCGTAATAAAACAATGTATGCTAGTCGTATTTGGGCTTATTAGAATTGTCATGAGATGCACTCGGGCTATAAATGGTTATGAACCGATTTTTATTAACTTTGCTTGGGTAGTTTTTGAGTTAACTTTGATAATACGTATTTAATCCACTTCGTATATCTTGTGTCACTGTTGTTTATGCGGTGTAGCAAGTAGTGGTAATTGAATTGTGGGGTAGATACCATAACTAGAAAGTGAATGAATGTTGGTTTAGAAGGGAAGAGTTTCTTTATGTACTAATTGGTACCTGAAATAAATAAATAAATTTAATTTAATTTTGTATAGTTGACAGTGTTTGGCAATTGGCAATCTAAAATATTCAAAGATTCCTGAAATTATGTTCTTTTTTTTTCAGCTATAATTTTACAACATCTTGCATTGTTAGGTGTGACAGCCGGAGTACATCGACTATGGTCTCACAAAACATACCATGCTACGCTGCCACTACGCATCATACTCTTAACACTGTATACTATGGCATTTCAGGTTGTTTTTTTAATAGTATTCTAATAACTTTTTTATCTATACATATTTATAATAAAATCATAGCGAAGGCAAAACTGTACATTGAATATTTTTAAAAAAAAAGTAATTGCCACGAGGTCTGGGAACGATTCTGATGCCGAAAATATAGTTTTTAGAATTTTTGTCTGTTTGTCTGAATGTATGTTAAACTACCGGACCGATTTTGTTCAAATTTTGCATAGATATTGTCAAGTCTACTAATTCCTAACAAATAAAAAGATAAAAAAGTAGACTGAACAATTTAATGAAAAGGTAAAAAAATACAATTTCTAGAATTAAGATTATAAAAACCTACATAATACGCACTCTCAAGGCAAGAAGGAGGTAGATTTATATTACTTGAAAGGTAACTCCCAGCTCCGCGTCAGGAAAGCTTCCGCAATCTAGTGGGAATCCAGCTCAGAGGAACAGGAGTCAGGCAGCACCGAAGAAAGAATCTGAGCGCAGTCTCCACAGTGTCGAGAAGTATACTTCAGAGAAGAAATGTAGGGGCGCGTCAGAGTGTCGGCGACCCCAACACTATTAACTTTAGCAGTACAAACACGAGATAAATCTCTAGGAATCAGGCAGTATACCTTATGCAGTGGAGATGGTTCACTCAGAACCCAGACGTAAACGTAAACTGAACTGATTGCATCTCCAGGCTCCTTTTATAGGAAAATCTAGACGTTCTTGAATATTCTGTTCTCTTCGAAAAATCCATTTTCGATTTCAAGTTTTTGCTGTCCTCTGTTCTGCCAGTTATCTAACCAGCCAGGTGTAGTCAGCCAAGATGTATAAAACCTCCTGAACAAATTCTGAGAGTGCGTTTAAGAAACTTATAATTATAATAATTTAGAATTTAGTTATTTAGTAGACAACGTATTTAAGTATAAAAGAGATTATCAATCCAAAATTATATAAGTAAATGATTTTTAGAATATACAAACCTAATACAACCTTCGTTGAATAGGTTGGTAAGAAAGTCTATGAAATAAGTAAACTTCAGTTTGACACTTTTGACGTAAATGTCTTTTCAAGAATTGTTCGGGTCGCGACCTAAATGGTATAGACTATTAGGATGGCTATTAAAACGCTGAGTTAAACTTGCTAAAAACTATTTATTTTATAACTTATAAAAGGCTACGCTAAAATGATGACTAATGATAATGCAGGCGACTGCACCCGGTTGCTGTCCGAATATGCACTGATGTCGGCGCGCGCTCAACGCGACCTTATTGATTCGCTAAATCAGCAAAAGGGTGTTCGAATTACATTGAACAAGAATAAAATTATGTAAAATGATGAAAAACTAATAAAAAGTATGATAAATGGAAAGAAAAACGTAAGTAGAGTGATATATTAACCATATCTGTAATAAACAGATACTATCATATTCCCTATAGGTCTGGTCAAATTACTACGTATAAATTATCACGCTATTTGCTATGGGGGATGAGCAGTATTGCATTATGTTTTGAGATGGGTCCATAAGGGCAGGTACCTTAACCGTGGTCGCTACTAGAAAATGGTCTTAAAGACAAAGAAACTTTTAGAAAAAAATTGATCTGCATTCACAGATTTTGAAAAAAAATTACAGTCAGCAAGAAAATGGGCAATTTTCACAAAAAAGTTTTTTGATGGCAATGGATCCTGTTTCTTACGAGGATCAAAAAACTCTATGGGACCAACTGAGGTTTGAGTACTAGAAAAGTTAGAAATCGAAAAATAGTTTTCCCATACAGGTCGTAGGTGAGACTCAGATGTATGACAACAGTCGAATTATTCCATTACTACTACGCTGTGTTGAATAGGAAACAAATTTATCAGATAGTTACAGATTTAATCTTTTAAATGATTAAATGATGAACCCTATGGATCTAAGCAGTCAAATTTGACATATTATGCTATTTCAGTCAACTTTCAACAAAGCAATGCTTTGATTTCGATTCCAAAGAATTTATATTTATGTACTTCTTTTTAGGGATCCGTACCAAATTGGTAAAAAAGAACCCTTATGGTGCGACTCAGTCTGTCTGTCCGTCTGTCTGTCACAGCTAGATATCTCAAGAACTACTAGAGCTATTAACTTGAAATTTGGAATAATTTTAGATGACGTTTGCCCAACTATGTTGCAAATAAGAAAGTTTTTTTTTTGCAACTGGGACTTAACTGGGTGTCTTAAAAAATCGAAGTGGGACTACCAGCGTATGTGTGGTAGGGTTTCATACTATCGTATGAAAGAGCGCTATTTGCACATACTCATAAATGTTTTTAGGCCCTATTTTTTCGACTTTTGACAGAAAAATAATTAAACACCATTCCCCCGTTATCTCCGTTGTTTGCATAGAAAAAATCTGAAATTATTTTATGTGATAGTACTTTATGTAAAGATTACAGGAAAAATAAAACGATTTCTCTAAATAACACACTTTTTCAGAAATCATCAACAAAAATTACATTAGTTCCATTATCAGTCAAGAGATGGCGCTGACCTAAAACTGCAATATCTTACACCGCAGTGTTAAAATTCTCTGATGAATATTGAACTCGCCGATGAAAATTTAAAAACATTTCACGGTTCACAACCAAAATATCCTCCTTCCTACCTACTCGCAGATTGCTTTGGGTTAAGCACAGTAAGTTGTAGTTTTTTCTGGGCACATAACTATTTAGGTACTAATACGAATAAAGTTATACAATTATGATGGTACGGAACCCTCGGTGCGTGAGTCCGACTTGCCCTTGATCTTTTACATTTTGTTACTGTAATTGTGATAGTTCGAAGAACTTTATAGGACTTTTTTTTTGGGTGGGAAATTATCAAATAAGTTCTCCCGCTCTGGGGGGAGCGGGAGGGCGTGTCAGACTTTTACTGACTAAAACCCACCTGTGTTACTTCAGTTGCCTTTGTGCCAGGGCCACTGTATCACTTTCGGAAAAATCCGCAACCCTGGCAGGCATTGATCCTAGCGGACCCCGTCACAGTTCGTGCTGACATCTCTTTGTGGCACGCGTAGAACACAACGCGCCGTCAACCTGGGCCTGGTCCTTACCAGACGGCGAGCTACCCATTGCTCGCCGTCCGCAAGCCCGCGCCTATAGTGGCCGGGAATCGCCAATTGATTCCCGCTGCCCAGGGTGTCTTCTGCGGCGACTAGGGGCATGAGGGCGCACAGACTACCTCTCCCTCACGCGTTCCGCCTCCTCCTTCGCAAGCATTACTGCTTCGCAGAAGGAGGTGACGGCCTCCCATGCACTCTCGCTCCGTACCATGGACCATTACGGGACACTGTACGCTAAACAAACAATTCCACTCAATAGACACATCGGACAATCCTCTGTGCAGAGCTTGCATGGAGGCTGAGAAAACCGTCGCGCATATGCTCTTTGAATGCACAGGCGTCACCCAGATTAGAACAGAGACCCTCGGGGACCCTGATCTTTCACAGATGTTCTAATTATACCGGGAGACGTAATTAACTTCTGGAGGGAGGTGGAATGGTTGGAATAACCACTGATGGCCGCCATGGCCCATGTACAATGATCCACTTGAAGGACTAAGTGCGGAAAACAAACCTTTTACCATAGAACATAGAACTGTACGTCACTTGCTCCCGCGTCACCAGTCCTGACTCTCTGTATATTTTGACTGCTGTGACCAAAACTACAAACGTAGTGTTCAGGGAAGTTTTATTAAAATATGGCTGGTATTTTACTATATTATGGTGTTTTACGACTTCCACGCGAACGAAGTCGCGGGCAGAAGCTAGTAATAAATAAAAGTAGAAAAATATTTCCTAGCAGTTGATACGGAGTTTGCCTAGTAGGTATAGGTATAAGTGTGTTAACGTGTAACGATAAATGATAAATTCGGGTAAAACAAAGAAAGGCTATTTGTACAAGCTATTTTTTGTTTTAGGACTCTGTATTCATATGGGTAAGAAATCATCGCATGCATCACAAGTACTGCGACACGGATGCTGACCCGCACAACTCACTGAGAGGCTTCTTCTTCTCGCATGTGGGCTGGATGCTTGTCAGAAGACACCCCGAGGTCAAATCGAAAAAAGTTGATTTGAGTGATCTCCAGGCCGACCCATTACTGCAATTCCAAAATAAGTAAGTTTCTTTTCAACACACTTTCTCGTAAAGTGGCTCTTAATGAACCGCTTTTAGGTCCATAATGCAGTGTATTAAAAACGCGTGCTTTTTACTTTACGTTACCGTGCTAGTGCTGTAACGCCACAGATAATTATTCACTAGTCGGATGATTGCGCTTTTTTTAATCTCATCAAAGAGACTTCCATAATGCCATATTTCACTTTTTTTAATAGTCTGAATTGTTCTTGGTCCCAAAATGAACTAAAAATTTACCTTAAATTGTCTGTGGTCCCTCCCGGAACCAAACGCAAAAGACCCTGGTTGGCGCTCTATTATTGCGGATTCTCACTGAACTAATGTATATTTCTCTATGCCAATAGTACTTTTTAATTCCATAAATGATAAATGATTTTATTTCTGTAAGTAGGTTTTTACAAACACTTTTACACGTCAATCATATTTTAAAACTAGATGAGGTCGGCATTTCGTATCTGACTACTCTGAGAAGAAAGACCGAAACAAACTCAGAGGTCACAGTCTCTTTTAAAGTCCAGACATAATCTTGGTCAAATCATGTGAAGACCATGTAGACCGGTGTCTGAAATGGTCTTTTGAAGAAAGAACCACACAGATTGAGTGGACCTGTCCATTCAGTGCACGCATTTGTCAGTAATCGTGCAGCTCAACTCAGAACATAAGGAGCTCAACGATTCGACGAACAATACCAAAGAAAGGACATTTGGGCAGGCCGCATAAATTACTCAAACTGCCATACCAAGATCAGAAAAAAAAAAAATATACTGAGAAGAAAAAAATATAAATAAACAAAGACCCACATAGTCTTCACATTCACAATAATTAAAATAATAACATTATACTTCACAAGTAAATATTCATGTCAATGTGTATAAAGCAATCACAATAAAAAAAGTTTCAATATATAAAATTTGGAGCAGCTCAATCCCAAGCCTTTTTGTCCTCAATATAATCTTTAATGGTATAAAAGGCTTTCTGGCACAACTTACGTTTAATGAATGATTTGAATTGATTAATGCTTAGATCTTGAACGTGGCTTGGAAGTTTATTATAAAAGCGTATACATTGACATCTGAACGAACCACCTATTTTCTTGAGCCGTGTTTTAGGTACAACATACATGTGTTTGTTCCTAGTATTTATATTATGGATATCACTGTATTTTTTAAACAATTTTATGTTTTTATGGGCATATAAAAGATTTTCAAAAACATACTAACTAAACTACAATTTGACATCACCTTTATTTCGAAACCGTTACTAAACGAAATTCTTACGAAATTTAGTTAATAACGCCATCTTATAAATATATATATATATATATTTATAAGATGGATATTTAAAAGATATTATACATAAAAAAATAAAATTAAAAATTAAAATTTAGTTTTTTTGTTTAATAACGGTTTCGAAATGAAGGTGCACTACAACACTATGATCAGTCTAAACATTTTTTTTTTTATATAGGCTCTTTTGCAGTTTCGCCAGTGCCTTTATTTACACCTGCTTGAAAAACGTCGTATGAAACATGAGAGTCAAAATGGCGGGTGTACCATAGCGAATTAAATTATACCAATTACCAAACAAATGTACCTAAAATGTACTATTTAGTACCTAGCTCTAAAAAATTTGTACCTCCTTCAGAACGAAATTATTTCGAAATTAAGGTACACCCGCCATATTGACATCAAGATGGCGGGTGTACTAAAATATTTTATTATTTAACCATTACTCATAAAATGTATTTACACTATAAAATTGTACCTAAAATGTACCTCAAGTAAATAGAAACACACACATGATCAGTGGGATAGTTCCTGAGAAATAAAACAACCGTGTCTCGGTTTACTTATGTTTATTATTATATTATTAATTATTGATCTAGGTACATATTTATATATATTTTTGGGATAAATCATGAATGATAACGCGTCAAAGTTATTAGGTACCTCTTTATTTTCGTCCATACATAATGCAATTAGCGATAAGTGAATTCGGAGTTTTGGTAATAAAATTATTAAGATCATCAAAACATTTCCATTCAGTATTACGACGACAATGAGCCCGATAGTGACCAATATTGTGGATGTCTGTAATAACGCCGCCGGACGGTAAAAACTCAATTAATCCAAGAATTTCGTATTTTGTGTTATTTAATGTTATTTCCAGAGGTATGTCTTTAAGACAAATTACATCTGTTTGATTCAGTTCAAAAGCTATTGTATTACTTAGTTCATATTTTAATGTTCGTATGCCGTTGCAGTCATTACGTCTACATTGTACAATATTATTTTCTTCACATAACATAGACTCTGCCGATTGATTGAGCATTGATATATTTGGTATGTTAAAATTAAGTGGCAAAAAAGAAATTTTTCTTTGAACTTTGTTAATGCCACATTCAGTATTCGTACATGATTCTTGTACAGAGGCACTGTAAATTGCATCGATCAAAATATTGTCAAAAATATAAGCTATATTGCATTCGCAAGAGATGAAAACTTTATGATTAATGTCAGTTTTTTTAAAATATGGCTGAAGAAGGTGTGCACGGTATTTGTATAAATCTGTTCTAATAGTTTTGGCATCAATCATTTTTTTTATGAACTGACAGAATTCATTTTGATGATTGATTATATGAGTATTTAAATAAAACCCTTCAACACACCCTACTGCAATTACTTGTGCAACCGAGTCGAATGCGCAAGTATTTGATACGTGTAAATCCTTCGTGAAAGTTCGTAGTCTTGTTCCATTTAACAATAGTGGCACAGGTTTATGCATTTTCACTCTTTTTTTCTTCGTGGTCTTTCGAGCGTCACCTTTGCCCTTCCAATTTTCAGAAAACGAGGGAGTTTTAGAAAAAATTGAGTCTGTTGGAAAATCATCTTCTGTTTTATTTACCTTTGCTTTCGTATTTTTTCTTTTTTTTAAGTCACCCTTTTCTGTAGTTTCTACTTTACCTATAGCTTCTTTTAATTCCCCATCTATAAAATCTGCATGTTTGACGATAAATTGGTCCAATCTCAATCTATTGGATTTCACGTCAATATGACATAAGTATCTCTTGAGCGTTTTAAAGTAACTTTCCACGTTGGATGAAGACGCAGTTTGGTTTTCTGAATGATATATAGGAATCATCACATTTGACCACAATGGTAGTTGCTGTACTAGCCGGGTTAATGTTGGTATAAAAGTAGGCATGTAAAATAAGTTTTCGTGTGATAAGGAGTCACTGTCATCATCTGTTAATGTAACTAACAGATTTTCGCGATCTAATTTGTCCTGATATCATTTGGGAAATGTAAGTTCCTCTTTAAAGTCTTTAACTTCTTCTTTCAATATAAGTTGTTCTGGCAAACTATAATGTTCCAAGTCTTTATAATCTGGAAGATTTATGGTTTTACCGAATCTTTTTAACCTTGTTTTAGCTTCATCGCATGGAGATCCAATACTATCGTATTTATTGAGAGCTACAGTTATTATATCTAAAATTGTTTGTTTTGCAGTTCCGTAGGCATCTAGATTTTTAAGATACAAAATACACTTACAATAAAACGCTTTAGTTCTTTGGTCCACATTCCGAAAACAGTTAAGGTTGTATATCGTTTTTACAAAGTGGCTTGTGTCGATGCGAACATATAAGGCGTCGGGTGATATCTCATCAGCGTCAAGTTTCCTGAACGATTCTACAAGATAATCATTAGTACACTTATGTTCAGTAAAAGCTTTGATCGTGGCTCCTATTAGCGCTGAAGATTGGTCCAAAATCACTTCGTTAGGAATTGATTTCTGACCTTTCCAAGATTTTAACCAGTTTGATATAGTATCCATCGTCTGAGAACTAGAAATCATTTGAGCAACCGGAACACTTCTTTTATTTTCTTCGCTGTACATCACAGCAACGTACAGCAAAGAGTAATTTTTCACAAATAAATCAGTTTCCTTAAAAATGCTACCAGTTGCGTCGATGCTCAGTATAACTCTGTGGTTTTTATGATATTGATTGTAGTATATTTCTTGTGACGTAGACCAATAGTATATATATAAATGTGGATGAATTGTTATGTGTTTAATATAATCGTTATAGGGTTTTACGTTTTGAGCCATGTACAATAAAGCCAAAATTGGATCTTTATGGTAATACTCACTAAGATTACTTTCATGTTTTATCTGTCGTAAAGTTCCATGTGAAGGTAGATGGGGTGGCTGAGGATCCCCAACTTCCATGGCGTAACTAATTAATTGTTTATGAACTGTTATCGGAGCCTCTTTTTTCATTTCTTCCATTAATTCTTTGCGCTTTATGGGTGACAATTTGATTTTCTTTCTTAAATTATGTTTACCATATTTATCAAAATCTGTAATTAAACTGGTGCAAGAAGCAATATTTTCTGTAGGATATGTAATCACAATTTTTATTTTAGCATTGCATTCTTTACATGCACCGAGAAGAGTCACTCTTTCATTGCATTTAACATAATAGGTTTTAAAGGTCCAACTGCAAGGAGATTTCGTTTTATCCCAAATTTTTTCCCTTAACAAGCCTGCCCACTCGTATTTAGGTAATATATACTTTTTTTGTTTAACTGGATTATTGCTTCTCATTCGAACAGAGCATTTTGAGATTGGCCGAATTTTTCTCCATTGATATAAATCAAGTGAAAAATTAAAAGATTTACCTTCTTCACTACATGTAGTTTTATCCACGACGTAAGAATTTTCTTCGTTATTGTCTTCTTCAATCTCTTTTTCTGTATCAACATTCTTCATAATTAATATATCTTCGTCTTGCGTTTTAATCTCCAAACCCAAACAATTTTTATCTTCACTGTTTTCATCCCCCACGGGAAAAAAGTATTCAGAATTTCTTTTAATCGATATATAAAGTGCTTTAGGCGATATTTTTTGTTCAAGTTCACTAGACATTTTTGAAAATATTTCACTACACGGTGAAGGTAAATCATTAATCGATGGGAAATGTTGTTTGTATTTACAAAACACTTTTTTCTGTTCGTTTAAATCAACAACATTTTTTTTTCCGCGTTTCATAGTGATTAATTCTATATGATCGCAATTAAAATTATATTAATGATAATAAAGTTATCTGCGTATTGTAAACTATGAAGCTCGTATGATTAATCAGGAAATAGAGTACAAATTGCTAATTGTGTATCAACTACCCGCAACATACTTTATCATGAATGTGCATTTACGAAGCTAGTTCCGGACAGTTGCTAGTAACTTATTAATATAATAATTATTCGTGTGCATATAATTCATTATTTAAAAAAATCCGTATAATATAAATGTATACAGACAGGGTATCAGGGCCATCGACGCGAAGCCTGTTACCATAATTTTTTTTTGGGTGGGAAATCATCAAATGACTTCTCCCGCTCTGGGCGGAGCGGAAGGGCGTGTCAGACTCTTACTGACTAAAACCCACCCGTGTTCCTTCCCTTGCCTAGACGGGGGCCACGGTTTCCCCTTAGGACTATCCGCAACCCCGGTGGTAGGCATCGGCCCTGACGGACCCCTTCAGCTTCGCTGACAACTCTTTGAGGCGCGCGTGGAACACGACGCGCCGTCGACCCGGGCTTGGTCCTGATCGGACGGCGACCTACCCATCAGTCTCCGTCCGCAAGCCCGCGCCTACGGTGGCTGGAAATCGGCGATCGATTCCCGACGCCCGGGGCGTCCACTACGGCGGCGGCTAGGGACTCGAGGGAGCGACCTTTGTCTCTGCCTTACGCGCCCCGCCTCCTCCTTCACGAGTATTACTGCTTCGCAGAAGGAGGTGACAGCCTGCCATGCCCTCTCGCAAGCCTGTTACCATGGATTCAGTACATGATTCTGAACCCCCTGCGTTCAAATTTTGGGTCGGTTATTTTACCTACGCGGTCAAAATGTATGAAACAGCATTTCATTCAACGCAGGGGGGTTCAGAATCATGTACTGAATCCATGGTAACAGGCTTCGCGTCGATGTCCCTGACACCCTGTATAAACGGTGTAACAAGACCTTTAACGATGCCAAAAGGTACTTGTTCTCCCCGTCATTGCGATTATTTTGTTGTTCTAGACTAGACCATACCTAGGAACCTTCTAGTTACGGAGATATTAAGAGTCAAAGTTTAAACTTTTTCACATGTTTTTTTTTTAATACATGTTTTTATTAACGTAAGATTTTTACTGTAAACACTTCCATGACCTCCATACTATTCAATCCATCCATCAGCACGATGTTTTGAGTGCGTTACATTGAGTCCTACCGCAAAACGTGATTTTTCACCCCCCATTCAAGATTTATCCCAAAAATATATATAAATATGTACCTAGATCAATAATACATAATAATAATAATAATAAACATAAGTAAACCGAGACACGGTTATTTTATTTCTCAGGAACTATCCCACTAATCAAGTGTGTGTTTCTATTGACTTGAGGTACATTTTAGGTACAATTTTTTAGTGTAAATACATTTTATGAGTAATGGTTAAATAATAAAATATTTTAGTACACCCGCCACCTTGATGTCAATATGGCGGGTGTACCTTAATTTCGAAATAATTTCTTTCTGAAGGAGGTACAAATTTTTTAGAGCTAGGTACTAAATAGTACATTTTAGGTACATTTGTTTGGTAATTGGTATAATTTAATTCGCTATGGTACACCCGCCATTTTGACTCTCATGTATGAAACGCATGTGCATTGATCATTACACTCTCGGCTCCCTTATCGCGCTCGTCTGCGACTCGCGCGAATAACGGCCTGGACACAGCCAAGCGCGGCGCGGATTGCGGCGCGGTGTGAGGCGCGGTGGGCGGCGCGATTTGCGGTGGTATGCCACAGCTAGACTAATTGCGACCGCGGCTGCGTCAGCGGTGACGTATTTACAGAACGGCTAAACTACCTATCAAATTACTTGCCATTGCATTGCCATATTTAGTTTTTTCAATAGCTAGATGGTCAACATTCGCGGGCGTTTTAAATAATAAAGAAACATCGTCGGCAAACAAAATACACGACGAACTTATCTTTTTTGGCAAGTCATTTACGTATATTATAAATAAGGTACTTCCTATAACACTTCCTTGGGGTATTGAAGTATTAATGGTTGCCATGTCTGATCCTACGCTGTACATTTCCTGGTGAACGCTATCGAAATATTCTACTTCTACGAATTGTACTCTGTCTTGTAAATATGATTTAAACCAATTAAAAGCTTGTCCTCTAATACCCGATCCGTATAGTTTTTGTAATAAAATTGTGTGTGACACCTTGTCATAAGCCTTCGTTATGTCTAGGAATAATACAATAGCGTACTTTCGTTCGTTAATGCAACTGTATATTTCCTGTACGTAGTTGTATACCGCTAAAGTCGTTGAGCATTTTTTCCTAAAACCGAATTGGTTTTTATCTAAAATATGATATTTTTCTAAAAATCTATTGAGACGATTCGCCATTGCTTTTTCGAAAAATTTTGAGATAGTAGGTAACAGTGCAATAGGCCTATAATTACTAGGATTTTCTGAATTTCCTCCTTTTTTCGCAATTGGGCGTACCTTCGCAATTTTAAATTTATCTGGGAATTGTCCCTCGTCGAAAGACATACTTATTAGTTTAGTGAGAGGCGATGTTAGTTCCTTTACGCATTTTTTAACTAATAGCGGCGGAATGTCGTCCACTCCGAAGCTACGTTTGTTTTGCATACCACGTATAATATTAAAAACCTCTCTCTCGTTTACCGGTTCGATGTACATGGAGTTTATTGCGGGCGTATGCACCGAATGTAACGATGGCCCACACGGCGCTGGCGCCACGGCTCCCTTACTTTTGTTATCTACACCTACTGATACGAAATAATCATTAAATGCGGTGCAAACTTGTTGCGGTGATTTTATTAATATGTTATTCAATTTTAAGGTAATGTTCTGTACATTTTTAGTTTTATTAGGTTTAGTAATGTTATTGATTACTGACCACATCGTTTTTGTTTTATTTTTTGAGGCATTCATCTCTTTTATATAATTAATTTTTTTTGAACTTTTAATGCATCTTTTTAACATTTTCGAGTATTCTTTGTAATGTTTTTTAAATATGGCGCTATTGAGCTGATTCGAGATAATCCTAGTCAATCTTTTATTTTTGCATGATTTTTTTAGTCCCTTAGTTAAGATAATTGGTTGTTTTATTTTGCATTATTTTAATCCGTTTTTTTGGTATGTATTTATTCAAATTAGATTGTAAAATGTCATGAAATATATTATAAGTTTTATTTATGTCCAAGTTTTGATAAAAAATGTCATTCCAGTTTATTTTATTTAATGCTGTTTGGAAATTTGTCAAATTAATATTATTAAAGATTCTTTTAATAACGTAGGGTGTAGTTTTAAGACTTTGCGTTTCCTCGTTCCTAAGGCTATATATTAAGCTAAAGTGATCCGAGATACCATTACTATTAACAGTTATTTGAAATTCTGTGTCACTATTATTTGTAAATAAAAGATCTATACAAGTCGATGTTGATTTTGTGATTCTTGTAGGAGTTTTGATGATTTGGTGAAGGTGTAGTTCTGTCATAATATTGTTAAGTCTCTGGTATTCCTTTGCTTTTTTTAAATGATCTAAATTAAGTTCTCCGGTAATTATGAGGCGTTTGTTTTTGTACTTTAATGTAATGAGCTTCAGAAGTTGATTTAAAAAGATAAAAAATTGTTCTATATTTCGATTGGGCCTGTATACAAGAATAATAATTAGTTTTAGTGACTTAATTTCTATGGCACAACATTCCACAACATATTCAACGGATAGATTGGTAATTTCGGGTAGTTCTTTCCAGGGCCTCAAGTCTGCTATTACAATAGTGTCAGAATGGTCTCGCCATTGTGAGTATTTGACAGTGTTTGTATGGCAAATCTGTCAAAAACTCACAATGAAGAGACCATTCTGAAACTATTGTAATAGCAGACTTGAGGCCCAGTTTAATCCCGTTCGTGTCAGAATGGCGGCTCCACCGCCTCAGTGGTTTTGCCGACAGAAAGCCGAACTGAACTCGTATCCACTGACTGTAATTAATTCTTTTTGGTGATATCTAATCCACGTCTCGGTAAGGCAGACTACATTATAAGGTTCATTATATAGTAGGCTCTCAAGAATATGGGTTTTATTTTTCAGACTTTGCACGTTTTGTATAAATATTTTAAAGTCGAAAAGTATGGTCTTCGGTTGTTTATGACTAACATCACCGTGGCTGCTTCTACGCTGTGAAGTAGCAGATGTGGTTGTAACGGCTGTAACGGCTGTGATCTGTGGTGCAGTCAGGGTGTGGCTCACGAATGTATTATCTGATGCATATCCGTTGTTTCTTCGCGATAGATTCCATTCTTCTCTATATTTTCTTCTTTCATTTAGTGCGTCCGAATCGAGATATTCTGAAATATGAAGTCCTTGGCTTTTCAAAAATCTTGCCTGTGTTATGATATACTTCGTCATTCTTTTGCTGATGAGCTCTATTTGTATTGGTCTTTTTAACCCATTTCTACCTATGCGATGTAATTCCTCAATATAGCCAGTTAGGTCAATGTTCAGGGTGTCTTGGAATGCGTATATTATTCTATCCTCAAGATCTCTTTCAGTTTCCTGATAGTACTCATTTAGTCCGTAAATAACAAATCTTTTCGTGTTGTCGCCTTTTCGTGTACCTTGGTTTTGTAACTTTTCTATGTCATTCTTGAGCTTGTCGTTTTCAATTTCAAGTTTCCGTATCTTTTCGTTTACATTAACTATGTTAGTATTTATTGAAGTCTGTTCCAAGTGTAAGGCTTCTTTTGTTTGGGTAATTTTCGACTGTAGTTTGTGTATTGCCGTATTTATTTCACTTTGTACTGTCCCTTTTATTTCGTTTAGTATTGCTGTTTTAGTATTTTCAAGTTTCTCATCTAATAGCTGGCTTATCTGTAGTAAAGTAATAGAATTTATTATTTGGGGACTCAACTGTACATCTGCTGGGCTCGCAGGAGAGATACTCCTTCTTGTATGGCCTAGTACACTGTGATCATCTTCAATATGATCGTCAATGGACATTGTAGTGTCGTTCAACGTAGGCAGCGGTTGGCAACGGGCGGGAGTATCATCATTTTTAATCCGTGTTTTTGCGTTTTTACATGATGGGCAGCTCCAGGACATTGTTAATTTGTGTTTATTTTCCATATAAAAAGATGTTGTCATATTTACACATCGATAATGGTAAACATGTTTACAAGTAAAACAACGTAATAATTCTCCGCGTGCTATTTGCTGTTTACATGCTTCGCAATTCATTTTGTAATTCTTCGTGGATTTTTTATTATGTTCAACTTAGCTCACAAAAGAATAATAAGGTTTTAATCTCAAAAAGACTTTGTGTGACCGTGGTTCGAGAACTCGGGACACAGATTTCTCAATCACGTCACGTAACCACAGGGCTAATTGTTCTCGCAAACTATGAGTCGAAATTAGAAGCTGTTTCGTGTAGATGAGTTTATTGATATAGGGTACGGTGGGTATTCGGGTTTTAAAAATAGTACAACAACCGCCCCAATTTTCTTGATTCACAATAAATTAGATTAACCATTAATTAACTAATTAACGCACCTGGATTTTGATACTGTTTATTGCCACATCAATACTGCACATGCAGGTGGTTTCTTTGCACTACAATCCTTGTTTATTGTTTTATTTTTATCGTAATGTCACTGATGTTGTGGTGTTTGTTTGTGTAATTTGTTTTAACTTCACAGTTCGTGTATAAAACTCGTAGATAACACTTTCACGTAGTTATTAGTTGATATTTTAACTGGTGCACTTAGTTTTAATTACATATACGCACTAATAGTATTTTTTAAAGATATTTTATATCACAGCGTTTGCTTTTCAGTTAGGCTAGACGCAGCGCCATCTAGCGATTCACGGGTAATAGCGACTGTACGGACAACAGCTTACACACTAGAAATTTCTCCTGTATCGTGGGTGCGTTTACAAACATTTAAACTCACATGCACAAACAGCTAGACCCGGAACAACTACTTGTAGGTCATAAAAATATTTGTTCCGTGCGGGAATCGAACCCGCGACACGCAGTGCAGCAGTCAATCGCTTAATCACTGCGCCAACCGTGCCGCTATTCGAATTTGGTCGGATAACCAGCCGTTGTGTACATGTTTTGTTTTTTGTTTATATCTATTTAATGCGGACATTTCCAAGCTGAATATTTTCACTATATATTTTTGACCAAACGCACTAATTCTTGGTTTAGACCCATACATCTTGGGTTGAGCCGGTTTCTTGTATTTTGCCGTCAAAGTTATGACACCGTCGTTTTGACTTTTAGCAATATTATTCAATATCGCATGCATGTACACTTTTGAAACTTTTTATGGTTATTAAAAGCGCCAAGAAGGACCAAATACTGTTTTCAGCGAGCTTATACGTTTTCTCATTTAGGCGCTACGATATTTTTTCGGGTTTTCAAAAAAGCGCGAATACTTGAAAATTATAAATATTTTCTTAAATCTAATTCTGTCACAAATACCTACGCACAAATAAAGAGGTACTCGTATATGTTTATTCTACAGGCGCACATATAATGGTTTTAGAGATAAACGATTCTGCAAAACGTTACTCCAGCAGGTAATGCAATATCTCGAAAACCTGAATACGCACAAATTACATTTTCGGCGCACATTTTTGCACAAATATAAGCTTTCTGCCCATGCAAAATATTTCTCTCTCCAACCTTTCGTTTAGAATTTTCCTGCTGGAAAAACGTTTGTTAACGCCGTAATGATAATGTATGAATAGATCAAAGTTTAAACCAATTTTGTTGAAAATGTTTACGTCATGTCTCGATAGATGGCGTTGGCCGGTTTAAATGCGCGCTATGGTTTCGTTACCACATAAAGTATAAGAGACTTCGAAATTAGTAAATAAATGTTCGCGTAGTCATCCGTAGGATCCCCAATGAGATTCCCTGCTCGGACATCATAGCCGACCGTAGGTCGCAAAACGTCCCCGTAAACGAGGTCCACCGTATGCATCGCGCACGGCGCGGTGAGGCCTTCGATATGATCCTCGTGATCTGCCCACCCATCAAGGGATATAACCCGATCTTCCAGATCAAATCGATTTGTAGTCTATCCGGTCTCGAAAGCGAGAAACCCCGCAAGTTGAGCGTAATTGCGCAGTGCCATCGCTGCCAGCTCTACGGGCATACGCAGAAGCACTGCTATGCGACACCCAGGTGCGTAAAGTGCCTGGGTTCGCATAGCACTGCGGAATGCGCACGTCCGAAAGACCGCGCACTTTGCACCGAGCCACCTAGCTGCGTGCTATGTGGTGAGGCAGGCCACCCCGCAAACTACCGTGGTTGCACAAAGGCCCCTAAATCCTCCTCACCTCGCCTGACGAAGCGTGCCGACGCTCGTCAGACTCGCGAATGACCTTCCTACCAATTACCAGTAAGACTGAGTCCACAGAGGCCCAGTCCCTGGAATTACCTGCAGCATCAGCAGGCGTTCCCAAGCCTCCAGGCTAGACCCGCCCCTCAGGCAGTCGCCCCTCAGGCCACCAACCCCCAGGCCACCATACTCCGTTTAATGGACCCGCGAATCCGATTCGAAAACTCGCAATCGAAACCCGCGTCCACCGCGCCCCCCACCGTACTCGCGCCCACCCGCCGCCGCACCCGCGCCCGCGCCCGCCGCCACCGCTCCGAATGCGCGCGCCCCTCCTAAACACACCCCGAATACCGTGGCCGGTGTCAATCAGATAGATCTATTCCATGTGATCTCATCAACCTACATGGTCTTCCTCACCCCCCGCGCGAGGAGGATGGCTGACGAGATAGTCGCCGCGACCAACGCCGGTGATCTTTACCAAATCCAGGCAATCTAAAATGCGTATCCCGAAATCACGCAAGCCCTCTCTAGATTCGCGAACAACACCCCTAGACCACATAATGGATATTAGGTCCCCCGCTAGATTCAAACCCCGTTCCCTAAAGATAGGGACTTTCAACGCCAATAGCCTGAGCGATAAACGCGCAGAGGTCACTGAATTCCTCAGTGACCACAAAATAGACATACTCCTTATACAAGAGACCTTCCTCAAACCCCGGCACCGTAAACCGTCAATTGCGAACTATCGTATAGTACGCAACGACAGGACACGTTGCCATGGTGGAGGTACTCTAATTTACTACCGATCAGAGCTCTACTGCATTCCCTTAGACCCTCCCGCCCTCACGTCCCATCTGGAAGTTTCGATGTGCCACTTAGGCATGACAGGTCATAGCCCGATTACTCTAATATCGGCCTATCTGCCCCCCAATACCTCAGCAGACAACCACCAACAACTACTGACTGACGACCTTAAAACATAGTACTGACCATACCCCTGACGTGCTCGACATAGCGCTTCTAAGGAATATCAACTTACGGTTGGTCTCCATAGAGGCGGTACAAGAGCTAGACTCTGACCCCCGACCTGTTGTTATAGAACTGGCACCCCGCATAGGGCTCCATGACCCCAATATCCCCCAGCGCACCATAAGGGTTACGGACTGGAGGCGAGTAAGCGAAAGCCTGAAACCCAACACGTCCCCCCAATTGGACTCTATCCCCGATCTGTTTGACTCTGTCGCTGACACGACGGCTGCGATCGACTCACTCACAGAACACGTACAATCTGTCCTGAACAATTGTTCAAGGGAACTACCAGTGACGGATAACCGTCGTGGGAAGTTGCCGGACGATGAACGTGCACTGATGACTGAGGAGAACGCGGCTGTCCGTGCGTACAGCAGCTTTCCCTGTACGGCTAACAAAATTCACAAGCGTTTCATGCAGCGTGCTGTAAAGAAACGTATTGATGAATGGACTGACACCGAATGGGATAAGAAGCTGAGCGCTCTAGAGCCAAACCATCAGGCATTTTGGCAACTCCAAAGGAGTCTCAACCCCCGAGGTTGTTCAGCCGCTATCCCCCCACTGATACACCCTGACGCGTCTATCGCCTTCGATGACATCGACAAAGCCGAATGCTTAGCCGACAGTCTAGAGGCCTAGTGCTCGCCCAGTTCTCAACCAGTAGACCAAGCTCACCTCGACAAGGTCGACGCTGAAGTCGAACGTAGAAACTCTCTCCCGCCCGTTGAAGACCCTGAGTTTCCTCTGCCTCCCGTCACTCCAGACGAAGTGCACGAACTCATCAAGGGCCTGAAACCCCGTAAAGCCCCTGGCCAAGATGGACTCACCAATAGGGTGTACACGGCGATAAGGTTGATTATTGCTTGTTATAATTACTCGGAATAAAACTTCGTGTGGACTGTTTGACGGTTTATTTCTCACTAACGAATTTAAAGTAGTGTGGACTGTAAATACATGCATAGGTACACATGTAGCTATGTATAGGCTACCAATATCATTTGCTGTTGCGCTTGGACAAGGGTGCTCCAATTGTTCCCCGCCCACCTCATAATGCTTCTGGCCACCATCTTCAATGGAGCCTTGAGCAATAATATTTTTCCCCAAGCCTGGAAAGAGGCCATCGTTATCGGCTTCCCCAAACCCGGTAAACCCAAGGCGGAGCCCACGAGCTACCGACCCATTAGTCTGCTCACTGTCCTCAGTAAACTCTACGAGAGACTTATTTATAAGCGACTATTTACGCCGAGACGGGCCTTATCCCCGACGAACAGTTTGGTTTTCGAACCCAGTATGCCTCGACCCATCAGGTCCACCGCATAGTAGAGGACATCACCCTAGGTTACCAAAATAGTTTCATAACAGGAGCGATCTTCTTTGACATAGCGAAGGCGTTCGGCAAAGTCTGGCACAACGGCTTATTATACAAGCTGTACCAACTCGGTGTGCCAGATCGTCTCGTACTCATCATGCGAGACTTTTTGTCGAATCGCACCTTTCGCTATCGCATCGAAGGAGCTCTCTCGTCCCCCCATCCCATACGCGCAGGAGTCCCTCAGAGCTCTGTGATATCTCCCCTTGCCTTCACGCTGTACACCAGCGACATTCCAAAGAATGGATTGGCAAAGTTGGATCTGTTCGCAGACGATACGGCCATCTATTACAGAGGGAGATCCCCAAGTTATATCACTAAAATCCTCCAAAGCGCCGCAAACCAGCTCGGTGAGTGGTTCAAAAAATGGCGTATCGAGGTCAATCCCGATAAAAGCCAAGCGGATCTCTTCTCAAAGCCGCGTCACCGCCCCCCCCCCCCCAAAACCGACCGATCACCATGTTAGGCAAGCCTATCCCTTGGGAGAAGCAAGCCAAATACCTAGGTGTGACCCTCGACCATCATCTCTCTTTTGCGAAGCATGTAAAGACGGTGCGCTCGAGCGCCGCTTTCGCTCTCTATGAACTCCACTCCGTCCTAAATGTTAAAAGCAAATTGTCACTTAGGTGCAAATTGCGCATTTACACAGCTTGCATCCGCCCCATCATGACCTATGCGAGTCCAGTCTTTGCCCACGCCAAACCCTATATCATCCATAAGATGCAGACCCTCCAAAATCGATTCCTCCGTAAGATCACGGGAGCCCCCTGGTTCGTTCGGAACACTAACCTCCACCTGGAGCTTAAAATCCCTACCCATAGCCCAATTCATAAAACGCTCTTCAAAGCGCTTCTTTGATTCTGCCGCCACACACCGCAACCCTCTGATTGTAAAGGCAGCCAATTACACTCCCTCTATTATTAGCAGGACCCGCCGTCCACGGCATGCACTGACCGACCCAGACGACCCCATCACTCTCCTCCAGGAGAGTCATAGGTCTACTAGTACAGTTCGCAAAAGAGTACACACTACAAGATCGTCATTCCTACCTCGCCGCCGAGGCCCCGCGCGAAATCCCCGACTAACAAATAGTCCTCCCCGACCCTTGACTGTAAGTGAAGCGCCAGCACGCGTTTTAGCTGAGAAGCATGTAATCCAAACCCCCCACGATAATAATCAAAACACAGATTTTATCCAGCCACCGTCGGTCCCTTGCCACCCTCCCTCCGACTCAGCTGCCCTAAGCCGAGGTTCGTACTTCACAGTGGGTGCCCTTAGCGAGCAGCAGTCGTTTAGTTTATAGTTTTACGCCCTGGCTGGAGGCCTTAAAATCCGTTAGGAGCTTAAGGCACCACAGGATAGTCCGGTTAAAGAGTCCGAGCCCCTCGTGGTTACACTCTGAATTGCCATTTCCAAAAAAAAAAAAAAAATGTCGCCCTGGCTGGAGGCATTAAGTATCATTAGGAGCTTAAGGCAGCCACAGGAAAGTCCGGTTAAAGAGTCGGAACCTTAGTAGTTACACTATGAGACGCCCTAGATAAAAAAAAATATATATATATATATCTTCGTTCTGAGTACATGGTGTGGTTTTATTATCATTAAAAAAAAAAAAATACTCCCGACTCGTCGTTAAGAAAGGGCGGAAAAATCTTCGATGATCATAAGGTCCTACGATCCGGAACGGTTTTTGTATAGTACGTAGACGCGTAGACGGTAATGTTTAGTGTCTATGTATAATCCTAAAAACTTTGTTGACTCTACTACTTCTATTATGTCGTCATCACAATTAATGTTTAAAACCTCTATTGCTGGTCTTTGTCTAAAATTAATGGCCTTTGTTTAACTAATATTAATTTTTAAATTATTACTTACTAGCTGACCCGACAGACTTCGTTCTGTTAAAAGCTATTTGACTGTGTCAGTTTGTCTACGCGCAAAGGAAACTACCTACCTACCCTACCCTACCTGACCCTATCCTACCCTACCCTACCTACCTATCTACCCTACCCTACCCTACCTACCTACCCTACCCTATTCTACCCTACCCTACCCACCTACCTACCCTACCCTACCCACCTACCTACCCTACCCTACCCTACCAACCCTACCTACCCTACCCTACCTAACTAAAACCTTCAATATTATTTTTATTTTTTTGATAAAATCTATTCTCAGACCTACCAAATGATGACTGACACGTTATGTCAAACGCCATAAAGTTACATTAGAAGATAGAGTTACCTACTTATTATTACAATAAAAATGTAAATATGGTCGTTTTCTTACATTTTTTTTTTTATCTTTCTTAAATTTTTCTTACATAAGAACCTTCTCCTGACAATAACAAACACAACAAAAAAATAATTAGCGAAATCGGTCCAGCCGTTCACGCGTGATGCCGTGACCAAGGGAAATAGGGATTCATTTTTATATATATAGATTAACCAATTAATTGTATTTTTTAGAGTCAAATTTATATTTTTAATAATGTAATTTTTGTCATGCGAGTCAAAAATAATGGTACTGTCATCAGCAAATAGAGTCATGGGATTATCGGTTGCAGTTGGTATGTCATTAATATATACTAGGAAAAGCAATGGCCCCAGCACACTACCTTGTGGCACGCCATACAAAGCGTTCAACCAAACAAACAAACAAACTCTTCAGCTTTATAATATTACCTAACTACCTAGCTTTATTATATTATTATAATATTATTTTTAGTAATAAGTGCCGTGCCATGCGATGTTTTATATGCACTGGTACAAAATAAATCTTATTATTGGGACCTCGAAACTATACTTATTTGCTGTAAATCGTTAAACATGAAATAGTAATTTTCCATTAAATATGTATAATTTCGAGAGCTATATTGACATTTTAAATGATTATAAATTAGTAATCACTTTATCATAATGGCCTCGTATTGAATATTGATGAACGCACATCGTAAAACTGCACTGTAATTTGCAAAAAACGTAAGAAATTTTGAATTTCGTGGGCTACATTGACAGATCCCTCTTAAGTCAAATATTACTAAAAATTGGTATAAAATTATTGAATTTTTTGTTTACAGATATTACTTGTTCCTGAGTCTATTTATTACGGTGTTAATAAACTATGTTCCTGTTCTCTGGGGCGAGAACGCCTGGATTGCTTTTTATGTAGCAGTGATTTTACGTTTTACTTTAACGACACACATATCTGCACTAGTAAACTCAGCAGCACACATGTGGGGCACCCATCCATATGATAAGCACATACGACCAACGGAGATCAAGGTGTTATCATTCCTTACGTCAGGAGAAGGCTTCCACAACTACCACCACACTTTTCCTTGGGACTACAGAGCAGCTGAGCTCGGCGGCTATTCTCTTAACACAACAAAATTATTCATCGAAGTCATGTCGAAAATTGGATGGGCATATGATTTGAAATCAGTGCCGAAGGAAATGATAGAGAGACGGGTGAAGAGAACCGGTGACGGAACTCACCCGGTGTGGGGGAGGGACGACGTAGCCTTACCAGAGGAAGAGAAAATAGGATAAAAAATTAACTTATAGAATAAATACCTATCCATCTAAAATGTGAATAGTGGGATTAGCGGGTCTTATGACAACCATTTATTTATTGATGTTGTACCTACTTATTTTATTATGCTGTGGTTATTTGTAATTATAAATAATTGTTTTATATTGAAAATAAAATTATATCCAAGCTAAGCACTTTTTTGTCACCTCAAAAAAAGCAAGGCCCCGACTTTAGGCATCTTAAATATGTCTCGGCGCCATCTCGACGGGCGAGAGAATCACGGCGATAGCCTTGCCATGCCAACAAATTATCTTCATGATGATAACGCCGTGGGAAGAATGAATCATAGTTTGCTGGCACGGTGAGACCGCCGCGATTCTCTCGCTCGCGAAGACAAGTTTTGACTCAATCTGTGTTAAATAAACAATAATAATAATACCACCTTATTACTCACTGACGGGCAAAGGCTTCTTCTGCTGCTTTCTCTTATAGAGAAGGCATGAGCATTGACCACCTCGCTTGTTCAAGACGGGTTGGTGACTTCGGACCTATATTAATTATAAGTTCAGGTTTCCTTACGATGTTTATCTTAAAAGATGTCAGTAATGTGAATTGAACAAGTCGCGTTGGTACCTACTTGCCCAGATTTGAACCCACAACCTCGTGACTGAGAGGCGAGGCCTGGGCCATCATGAGGCCCATAACAATTATTTATGTTAATTTTTCTCTATTCAACAGCAAACCAACATTTTGTTTTGCAGTGACGGTTCCGCGTACAAAACCGACAAATAATCTGTTGTAAAATGTGTGTGATATGCATGAGAGCAAATAAACATAAAAAATAAACTATAGAAATTATTTATATACAGGATTATTGGTAAAAAACAACAACCTTTCAGAACTATATATCAATCAACTCAGCCTATCGCAGTCCACTGCTGAACATAGGCCTCTCCCATGCTGCGCCACAACACCCTGTCCTCCGCCTTCCGCATCCAGTCTATCCCAGCCACCTTTTTGAAGTCGTCGGTCCATCTAGCTGGGGGGCGTCCCACACTACGTTTGCCGATACGCGGTCTCCACTCCAGGACTCTTCTGCTCCACTGGCTATCGGTCCTTCGACAAATATGGCCAGCCCACTGCCACTTCAGCTTGCTTACTCTGCAAGCTATGTCGGTAACTCCGGTTCTCTTCCGGATAATTTCATTCCTGATTTTATCCTTCAAAGAAACTCCGAGCATAGCCCGCTCCATAGCGCGCTGAGCGACTTTAAATTTGTGGACCAGCCCGACTGTCAGTGTCCGAGTTTCGGCACCGTATGTCATAACGGGCAGGACGCACTGGTTGAAGACCTCTTCAAACATTGCGGTATAGGCGACGAAAAGACTTGACGGAGTTTTCCAAACGCTGCCCAGCCCAACCGGATCCTCCTGTCGACTTCTTTCTCAAAGTTGTGTCTACCGAGCTGGATGACTTGCCCTAGGTAGACATATTCCTTCACAACTTCGAGAAGCTACTCTTCGATGTGGATTGGACTCGGCAGGACGTGGGAATTGAACATGACTTTCGTCTTGTCCAAATTCATGCCGAGACCAACCCGCCGAGAGGCTCTATTTAAGCTGTGCAGCATCTAGTCTAACTGTTCCAGTGTCTCTGCCATTATGACGATGTCATCAGCAAAGCGAAGGTGTGAGATGTACTCGCCGTTTATGTTGATTCCCTGTCCAGTCCAGTCCAGCGTCTTAAAGACGTCCTCCAACGCATTGGTGAAAAGTTTCGGGGATATCACATCCCCCTGTCTCACCCCTCTGAGCAGTTGGATGGGGCTGGTTTTCTGGTCCTGGATCTGGAAAGTCATCGTGGCAGCGTCATACAAACATCTCAACACCTCGACTATATATACTAACACCATAAACAACAACTTTTCACTGAGAGATCACTCATCCTCTCATTCAGCCCGTAGCAGGCGCACCGGGCGTCGGCGGAGGGCGGACAACGCCCTCTTCCAGCCCCCCTAAATGGATCCAGGGGCGACGTATCTGGGGACGTCCGTCGCCCCCCATACATCAGGACTCGAGGTGGCGGTGCGTAGTGTTCCATGTGCTCTTAGACGTCGCGGGGGGAGTTAAACACCTCACTCTTCCCCCCGACCTGCGGAGGCCCGCCGAGGCGGGCCGGCACCAGTCAGGGGTTGCAGAAGAATCGTACGTTCCCGCAACCCCCGGCGTAGGTGTGAGATGGAACGATTTTCCACCCCGAAGCAAAAAAGAAAAGGTTAGAACTGTGACCAACCCCAGCGCGCAAGCCGAGCGGGCTAAGCGAACGGCCGGCGAGCGCTACATTTAAGTTGGTCGCAGTTACTTGGCTATGACTTTTAAAACCTTAAAATAGGAATTGGATTTGTACTGGTACTACTTAATTGGATTTGTACGTATTATTCGAGTAGAAACAGGTCGAATAGGAATTATCACCCGACTGCGTGGAAGCAAAGTCAGGGTTACGATTTCACGCGTATCTGGGTCAATATGCCCAAGCATTTTTGGGCAAATCGTCGAACGCTGAGCTTTGAACGATATGGCGGATGTAAGATGGTCAAATCAAGAAATGGCGTCGTAACGTGAAATGACCAGGTAGGCCACGATATGGCCATTACTACAATCGGACCACGACATATAATATATGTAGACTGATTGCTGCAATTAAGACTGGCCGAATATGACCAACATTTTTAGACTTCGAATTTTGAACAAATACGCATTATAATAATAATTATAATTATATGTATAAATAAGCTGGCAACACCAACGTCAACAAAACGTCGGAAAATTTGATTTTCATATTTTTATTCATTTTTACAGTATTAATATATTTTTCGACACAGTTTTAAAGTCTTTAAGTGTTAAAACCAAACCCAAATTAAACCTGAAACACCATTTATTCTGAAAAAGAGCATAATGCATTTGGACATGAATCAAAAACTGCCGAAAAGGAGGTGACATCTTCTGACATGTCACCTCCGATAAAATCAAAGAGATTTAAGACGTATAATTTAATGTCTTTGGATAAAATCAAGAAAATACCTAATATGAATATTGAAGCGATATGTTGACAAGATCAGCCGCACGTCGAGCACGCCTACTACCTCCGGACTCGTCTCTCAGCTCCACCTCACCGCCGCCGGTACCCAGCCTCACTGTAAACGCGGTGACGACACCGGCAGCGGTAGTTGCGTCGAGCTCGAGTGACGAGTATTTCTCCCCGCCCACGACGCCACCACCTGCTCGTCGACGGGGAAGACGACGGCCGCCGGACGGCTTAGGACCTCGAGGCCCACTGGCCTTTGATAGGGTCCCAGCTCCCGGCGGAAGTGTGCAGCGCATGAAATGGACACAATCCATCAACGAGAACGTCATGCGCTCATACTATGGGGCTACAGAGGGGGGACACAATCTGACCGCGTACCGTGTTCGGATGCTCTCTCTTTTTCAGGTGCTTGAACCAGCTGTCAACGTGTCGGCACAACGACTATCGGATCAGTGTCATCCAACATATGATTATGCTGGATGACCCATCCAGCATAATATGTTGGATGACACTGTACTTGATCGCCTGCGAATTGAAATGCAGAGTAGCCATGTCCTTACCCCCCAGTCGCAGACTGTTGTAGTAACGTATCATCACAGTCCAACCTAAACCATGCTGACGAGGGGAGTGATGACAGGGCTACAAACGTAAGTACCCAGTACAATGAGGAATTGAGGAGTGCTTTGGAGGGTGCGATTCGAGAATATTGGTTCATGTCGCCCGAACTTAGACCACGATTACCTCGTTTGCCCATGCATAACAAAAATAGGGCGCTGGTGGCGGTCCTGGATTCGCAGTTGTCAAATTATTTTGATGACTGCGAAGACCTCACCGATACTCATTCGATTTTGTACTGCGCAGCTGTAGCGGCCTGTCGTGTAGCTCACGACAAATTTGCTATTGACTCCAGAGCTACACGACCAAAACTAGCCGTACCAGCTTGGCAGTGCAGAATTGAGCGCCGTATTGGTGAGGCCAGAGTGCTCATCGGCAAACTAATCTGCTTCAGGGAGGGCAATACTCGCCCTAGAGTGATGCGCTTTGTGAGGCGGGCGTTCTCAGGGACTGATATCTGCCCTCAGGACTATACGTCCCGTGTCACAGAGCGCATCGACTTCCTGAAGCAGAAAGTGTATGCATGGGCCAACCGTATTCGTAGGTACAAGCGTCGAGTGAGCCGATACACTCAGAATCGCACGTTCCAGAGCGATGAAAGGTGGGTCTATAGGGATTGGGAGCGACCGGCCCAAGGTGTGACTGACACGCGCCTGCCGGATGATGATGCCATGTGTTCTTTCTGGTCGGTGCCTGTCAGTCACACCGAAGGTGTTTGGACTAGGGAAGTCGAGAGAGCATGCGATCCAATATCAGAAACGGGGGCTATTACCATCTGCCCCTAAGATGTAGCTCGTGCAGTCCGTCCGTTGCCTAATTGGAAGTCTCCAGGGCCGGATGGGCTGCACAACTTCTGGATAAAATGTTTTCAAAGGTCGCATGCTCGCTTGGCGGCACAGTAACAGACAGCTTTGGAATCTAGTTCGCTGCCCCAGTTCCTAACGACAGGAGTTACCCACCTACTCCATAAATCAGGTAGCACCGCGGAACCCAAAAATTATAGGCCGATCACATGTTTACCGACGGTCTATAAAGTTCTTACATCCATTTTGAAAACTAAACTTAACAAACATGTAGACACCAATTCCATCATGTCTGTTTCTCAAAAAGGATGTAGGAACGGGTCCCGCGGTACTAAGGAGCTGCTCCTCATTGATATGGCCATTAGCCAACAGGTTCGTCGTTCCCAAAAGGATCTGTCGACATGTTGGATAGACTATAAGAAGGCCTATGACTCGGTGCCACATACATGGCTCATGAGGGTGCTGGAGTTGTATAAAGTAGATGCAACTCTGCGCACCTTCCTGATGTCATGTATGGGGCAATGGAGGACGGTCCTTCGCTATCCAGGATGTCGAGATATCCAGAGGAATAGCGAGCCGATAAGGATCGAGCGAGGCATATTTCTGGGTGATAGTTTGAGTCCACTTTGGTTCTGCTTAGCCTTGAATACTCTAAGCACATTGCTGGAGGGTTCGGGTCTAGGCTATCGGATGAGGAGAGGTGGTCAGGTCATATCTCACCTCCTCTACATGGATGACCTAAAACTCTTTGCTCCCTACAATTTGCAACTGATGGAGCTACTGATAGTAACTGAAACTTTCAGTAGTGCCATCAGGATGGAATTTGGTGTGGACAAATGTGCGGTCATGCATGTAAAGCGAGGGGAGATTGTGGAATCCGTGGGAACTGAACTCTCGGATTTCATAAACCTTAGAGCCCTCTCCGCATCCGAAACCTATAAGTATTTGGGTATGTCGGAAGCGTTTGGCATCAATGTTACTGACATGAAGCAATCGTTGAAGGAACGCTTCTTTGGCCGCCTGAAAAAATATTTAATAGTCTTTTATCGGGCGGAAACAAGGTGCGCGTGTTAGAAAGTGGATGAAAAACTACATTTATAGTTATTGGTATCCACTTTATTAGCAAGCTTTGTTGTCAGAATGGTAACTAGTAATTTACAGTGTATGAAAGTCCCTATGAATATGGTGTATGTAGGGAAAGGATTTTATAAAGGAAAGCACAGACAGACAAGACTAGGTATTTATTTCAATTAGGCTTGTCAAAGTAACGTTACTGAGAAAGCTAGGTGTCCGTTCCAAAACTAGGCCTTCGTGGAGAAGAACGGCTAGAAACTCCTAGCTTGTTTTAAAAAAAAATTACCAACACATTTTACATTAGCATAATATACTTTGCTACAACATTAATCTCTTGGATCATTTCTCAAAGTTAGCAACTTTACCAGTGGAAAGAAACAGAACATGAATATTCCTTTGATTAAACACAATACAATATTAGCCGTATTATAACACAAACAGAACAACATAGTCATTAGCAATAATCAAGATATAATATCAATTAACTTACGTGAACACAGTCCATCTTTCACCACACAGTTCTAGCAAAAAGTCCCAGAATAGGCGGGAACACCCATTTTATAGTCTCCCAATATTACTCAAGTACATCCAACATTGCCGCCAATTTAAACCAATCCCCGACGGTCATACATAATTGTTAAATAACTTCTAACATAGGTAATAATTTACAAATCTTATGTAGCGGAACTGTTTTAAAACATAATATGATTATTTAGCAATATAGTATGTATTTATTTGTAATCTTTATATAAAATCGAATAATATAATAACATCAACTTGATGTTCCGAATATCGTTTGAAACACCTTGTTACTTTAAAATTGCATTATAAAATCGTGTTATATATTATTAATATCATATTAATTATTACTTAATTATTTATTGTATAGCTAAGTAAATAAACATTTATATTGATTATTCTAAAACCACAAATTATGACTTGTTCAGAAACTCTGGAATAGTTGTTATACAGCCTATTAGGTCACAATAAAAACCATTTATAGAAAATACATCTCTTTATGAAATATCAATTAAAGAAATGCAAATAACATAATAATATATTTTAAATTATAACCCTTTGATTTCCAAACGTAAGTTTTAGGTTTTATAAAATACTAGCTGACCCGACAGACTTCGTTCTATCAAAAGCTATTTGACTGTGGCAGTTTGTCTACGCGCAAAGGAAACTACCTACCTACCCTACCCTACCTTACCCTATCCTACCCTACCCTACCTACCTATCTACCCTACCCTACCCTACCTACCTACCCTACCCTATTCTACCCTACCCTACCCTACCCTACCCACCTACCTACCCTACCCTACCCTACCCTACCAACCCTACCCTACCTAACTAAAACCTTCAATTTTTTTTATTTTTTTTTGATAAAATCTATTCTCAGACCTACCAAATGATGACTGACACGTTATGTCAAACGCCATAAAGTTACATTAGAAGATAGAGTTACCTACTTATTATTACAATAAAAATGTAAATATGGTCGTTTTCTTATATATTTTTTTTTTTACTTTCTTAATTTTTTCTTAAATAAGAACCTTCTCCTGACAATAACAAACACAACAAAAAAATAATTAGCGAAATCGGTCCAGCCGTTCACGCGTGATGCCGTGACCAAGGGAAATAGGGATTCATTTTTATATATATAGATTATTGAAATGGAACGTTTCTGAACTATACGTCAATGTCATTATTCTGACAGCTGACGTTCTTGTGTGATTTATTGATAAACAACATCAATTTTAGTGATCAATACAATTAGATATTCTCCATTAAATATGAATAATCTCACACGCGCCTTCAACGGTTGGGTCGTGCCGGTTTTGATGTACTCTTTCGGCAGACCGCATCACCCAAGGTCATCGGTAATGAGACTGTATATCCCGCGTAAGTGTGGAGGTCGAGGCTTTTTAAATGTTAAGACCCTCTACAATCGCGAGATATGCAGTCTCAGGGAATATTCTCTAAAAGCCGACGTGGGGATGCATCGAGATGTGGTCGCGGTGGACAAGGGCCTCACCTCGCTCTCCTTGGCTAAAGAGAACTGGCGCAAGCCTGTAGTGCTTGACACTAACGATCGCAGGGAGGTATGGGAGAGTAAGGAGCTTCACGGACGCTTTTTCCGGGCCCTACATGGACCCGATGTAGATCTGCTAGCGTCCGTAGCCTGGCTGCGTTTCGGTGACCTCTTTGGGGAAACAGAAGGTTTTGTCTGTGCAATTATGGATGAAGTTATCATGACGAACAATTACCGGAGATTTATTGTGAAGGATGGCACGGTTGACATTTGTCGGGCATGCCACCGTCCGGGAGAATCAATCCGACACATTATCTTCGGGTGTCCTCGTCTAGCTAACGAAGAATACTTGCATAGACACAACCTTGTAGCCAGGATTATCCATCAGCAACTTGCTCTGAAATACGACCTAGTGGAATCGGAAGTGCCGTACTACAGGTATGTGCCCGACCCAGTTCTCGAAAATGGACATATCACATTGTACTGGGATCGATCCATCATCACTGACAGGACTATTGTTGCCAATAAGCCTGATATAGTGGTGGTGGATTGTATAGAGCGGCGCGCAATGATTATTGACATAACAGTCCCACATGACGAGAACCTCGTGAAAGCCGAGAAAGATAAACAAATCAAGTATCTTGACTTGGCTCGCGAGGTTGTCGACATGTGGGATGTGGATTCAGCGATCATTGTGCCGATAGTCGTATCAGCCAATGGCTTAATTGCCAAGAACCTCGACCAACATCTAAGGAGGCTCTCGTTGGGCGGCTGGATCAAGGCCTTGATTCAGAGAGCGGTACTTCTGGACACGGCTCGCATTGTTAGGAGGTTCCTCTCTCTGGAGTCCTGACCGCCGGTAGCTTGGACCCTGTTCCCGATACCGGTGGGCTGCTATTTTTTATATTTTTAAATGTTTTTATTTTTGTATGATTTTATAGAAATATTTAAAAATGTAAATTATATGTATAAAAATGAAATACAAGGAAATTATAATTCAATATTTGTATCTTTATGTAGATTTCATTGAAAAAAAGTGTATGGAAAAAGATTATGTAATCCATACCGTTAAATATTGTAAATACATCAATGTTGTATATTGAAAAAAATATTTCATTTACATCTACATGTTTTATTTGTTTACTTGGTATAGCGCTGCTGTATATTCACATAGCTGTATTGGCTTGCTGATACACTTTGTCATTGGGTGGCTTAGCCACTATACGAACTGTGACCTTAAACGTCTGTTCGATTTACCGTGTTGTTGCTGTCTATTGCTTTATCTTTATACTAGTTGCTATTTTATTTTATATTGTGTAATTAGTACCTACCGTAATAAAAACCCTGTAATTGCTTATACAGTCTTGTTTATCCCTATAAAATGGGAACTTCAAACCCTGACGATATACCGCTCGGCACTCCTGATCCTACATATATATATTTTTTATTATTTTATTATTATTATTATATTTTTATGTGTTTACATATCTCGGGACCCTGGGGTCCCGGACCTTTGGAAGGCGTACGAGGGGCCGAAGCCAACTCGCAGAGGCCCCTTAGACAATTTTAAATGGAATGAGGCACCAACCGACGATTATCCCTGTACGCACTATGCAAGTGCACCCAAGGACAACCCCCGGTTGGTATAAGACTATTGTAGGATATGGAAACAAAGATATTGGACTATGGGTTTGGGTGGTTAAAATGGACTGGTTACCTAAAACTATGGAAGGACTATGGCCCCTGCCTGATCAATGTTTTATTGTACACGGATAAAATGGCAGGGGGTGACTTGCACACTCATTAATGGGCCCCCGGAAATGGTCGCTAGCACATAGTAACGTAGCGACAAGGGGGCAACATATCCTGAGGTGCTTGAGGAGTGGAGAGGTATTCCACGGCTCTCAGAACAATCCCAGAGCCCGGAAGATGGTCAAGATCCCTACAAGCACTTAGTGGAATACTTCCTTCCTCCGAGCACGTTTGCTCTTGCGAATCTCCACTCAAGCCGGCCAATAAAGGCAAGAATGAGGTGGGAGCTCAGTTCCTCGTCAGTGTTCACTCCAGCCGGCCAATAAAGCAAGCCAGAGATGAGGAACATGACTTCTCCCGGGAGATAGGGTCCGTGGGGTCGCAACTGCCCAACAGCTCGCCACATGCTGCCCTGCGGGTTTCTGTATCTCTCTTGGTCTGGCTCCTCACCCTAGAAATGTTCCGGTAAAGTAAACTCTACCGGCACAGACCCAGAGTTCGGAGCGCGCAAGCCCCACCACGACGTCAACGTAGAGATACGGCGGTGGGGTTATTATTATTATTATTATTATTTTTTTTGATGATTTCTGGAAAAGTGTGTTATTTAGAGAAATAGTTTTATTTTTCCTGTAATCTTTACATAAACTACTATCATATAAAATAATTTCAGATTTTTTCTATGCAAACAACGGAGATAAGGATGGTTTTTTTTTGGTCAAAAGTCGAAAATGGGGCCTAAAAAATTGTGAGTTTGTGCAAATAGCGCTCTTTCATACGATACCCCACATACCCTAGTAGTCCCACTTCGATTTTTTAAGATACCCATTTAAGTCCCAGCTGCAAAAAAAAATAAAAAATAAACTTTCTTATTTGCAACATAGTTGGGCAAACGTCATCTAAAATTATTCCAAATTTCAAGTTGATAGCATTAGCAGTTCTTGATATATCTATACTCCATTTATAATAGCATTAGACAGAAGTTAAAAAAGGTTATTTTTGATGCCCACTTTATAACAAAAGTACAATAAACTTGTTATAGTTACGATTGACGCCAAATCGATTAAAATGAATTTATATATCAGCTATCACACTTAATTGTAATCATTTAAAAAAACAACCATATGCAATTAAGTAGCTTTCATTTAGATATATTATTTCATTCCAATTTAAAATTACAGTGCCTATGCTAAAAATCTAAAAGAAGCAGGAGTCAACAATACTGCATCGCTTTTTGTTTCACTATAATCCTACCAAATCTAAAATATTACTTAATCCCTTCATAGCTGTGACAGCCGGGGATTTCTAATTTTACTGGTTTATGTCGTCTGTGAAATTGACTTGACAATGTTCTAAGATTGTCATGTATGTCATTTACTTGTGAATACTTTGTTTGTTATTGTTTAATTTTCGTGATTTTGTTGTTATTTATTAAAATAATAAATAATATTTAGTTATTTCTTTATTATTGTATTGTTATCAGTGTTGTCATTGGGTTGTTTTTACAAAACGTTACTTTTTTTTTGAGCTATGAGTGATCCCGGTGCGGGACCGAGTGGCTTACAACATAAGTGCTGAGTCTGACCAAAGCCAACGGCGAAAAAAACGTGGTCCAAAAGTTGACTCCGACGAAATAATAATGTCTCCCAAAAAAAAGAGAACGCTGCGTGCTGTGGAAAAACAACCTGTGATAAATATTTTTAAGCAATTGGAGTCCTGGGCTGCAGATACTCCTCATTATAGGACTGAGATGATAAACAAAATCGCAGAAGTTGCCGGTAAGGATGATTCATAAAATTATTACTATAAAAATATTTGAAACTAACATGCATTGTGATAAAATGTATTATATTTTAGAAACTCCGCTCATGATTTTATTATTTACAGGCGTATCTCGGGCTACTCTGTCCAATATTCTCAAATAGTACAACATAAAAAGTCGCCTGCAATCTCCCCCTCCCCAACAGAAGCACATGAAACGTGATGATTTTGATGACATCACATTTAGTGGAATATGCAGGAAAATTCATTCCTTCTTCTTTAATAATGAGTTGCCCACCTTGGAAAAGATGCTGGAAGCAGTTAACAGTGACGAGTCTCTGCCAGATTTTAAAAAAGCAGTCTGTATAAAATAATTAAATAAACATTAAAGTTCACATAAATCAAACGGAGCAGAAAAAGTGCACTCATAGAAGTCATAGACAAGCAGGAGATCCTCCTTTGGAGACTAAAATATCTTCATGAAATAAAAAGGCTAAGGAATAAAGGAAGGAAAATATATTATTATTTAGATGACACTTGGCTAAATGAAGGTACAGTGCTTCTAAATTTCTTAACAGCTATTTATGCACTAAGCAGTGTATGACCTCTTGCATTCAATAACATTATAATTAATTATACAGTTAAACATAATTTCATAAAATTGGTTCGTGAAATGAATGGTATTTATATTAATAACCTTTTATCATACAAACAGGTCACACGAAAAGCCTAATATGGCTTGACACTAATAATAAGTCTTCAAAAGAAGCACATTGGGAAGGTCTATCTGCTGGTTTAAAAAATCCAACTTATAATCGGTCATACTGGTATGTATTTTATGGACTGTCCTCGCCATAAAAAAATGAACACCCCATTGTTATTGACTATTAATTAAGTAATACATATTATATTGTATTATGAATTAACGCATGCAAAGCGAACTTTTAAAGTTATAAATTTTGTTATAGTATTTATCTATGAACTATTTCCAGCAGTGAAATTATATAGGGGGTACGGAATAATTGACTTGTATTAATTTTATTTCACAGGGTTTGTGAAGGGTTTTTAATGGATGCTGCATTAATGTTTGATGCAAAGAAAGGTGATGAAGATGACCACTCCGAAATGGACGCCTTCAACTTTAATAATAACAATAATTTATTTATTTACACTTCAAGACACAATCATCTGTGTAGCCCTGACTCTTGTACTAGGATTTCCTGTTTCATAAGAGCCAGACCTCTCAATTTACAGGGAATATGTTATAGAAGCGCGATAGACAAAAGTGAAAATGGTTCAAGTTAATTTTGTCAAAAATTTAGAGTGGTGCTGTAATTTTTATGGACAATGCGCTATACCACTCAAGGACATTAGAGAAGCTGCCAACCACAGCTACACGAAAGGCAGATATACAGGAATGGTTTAAAAGCAAAAAATATTCCTTTTGAGGAAAAAGATCTTAGGGCAACTTTATTAGAAAAAGCAAAAATACAAAGACATTTATACCAAAAGTTTGTTGTAGATGCCATGTTGATGATAGCCATCTGGCTAGAGAGAAGGGTATTTCAGTATTGCGCCTCCCACCCTACCACTGCGAGTTCAACCCTATAGAATTAATATGGGCTCAAATGATGGGGTATGTGGCTCAACATAACAAAACGTTCAAATTAGACAAGGAGAAACAATTACTCCCACAAGATCTGGATAGTATTACGCTAGAACGATGGCAGTCTTGCGTTGCTCATGCAATTAAAGAAGAGGAAAAGTTAAAGCATAATGGATGATGTGGTAGAAAGATTTATTATTAGGTAACGTCGGTGAAACTTCTTCATCTTTATTCTCTGATGATACTCGTAGTGACTAAATTATATGATGAAGACGAAGAAGTTACACCAACTATTGTGTGTTGAAAGTTGTTGTTTTAAATAAAATATTGTAAAAAAAAAGACTTTTATTTCCTTTAATCTTAATTAAATTTAAATCATCACGACGTAATCGTTTGTTTCATTCATTCATTTCGTTGTGTAATGTGTGATGAAGATGTTATTACGACCTATTTATCAAAGTTATGTTAAAACATTTTTAGTTTAATTGTTTAAACTTTTAACTTTGAATAAAATGTTTCGCACTCCTGCTTCTACGAGCCTCTTTTGTAAATGAAGTATAGCTGTGACAGACAGACTGAGTTGTTCTTTTTTACCAATTTGGTACGGATCCCTAAAAAGAAGCACATAAATATCAATTCTTTGGAATCGTAATAGGATTTGCATTGCTTTGCTGAAAGTTGACTGAAACAGCATAATATGTCATAATTGACTGCTTAGATCCATAAGGTATGATAATCATTTAAAAGATTAGATCTGTAACTATCTGATAAAATCCGTTTCAACACAGCGAAGTAGTAATGGAATAATTCGACTGTTGTCATACACTGATACATTGTGTTCGTTCTCATCTCAGTCTCACATACGACCTGTATGGGAAAACTTTTTTTAGATTTTTGACTTTTCTGGTACTCAAACCTCAGTTGGGCCCATAGAGTTTTTTGATCCTCGTAAGAAACAGGATCGATTGGCATCAAAAAACTTTTTTGTGAAATTTGCCCATTTTCTTGCTGACCACATTTTTTTCAAAATCTGTGAATGCAGATCATTTTTTTTATAAAAGTTAAGGATAGTCTCGAAAGACCATTTTCTTGTAGCGACCACGGTTAAGGTACCTGCCCTTATGGACCCATCTCAAAACATAATGCAATACTGCTCATCCCCCATAGCAAACAGCGTGATAATTTATACGTAGTAATTTAACCAGACCTATAGGGAATATCTTTGCAAAATTTGAACAAAATCTGTCTTTTGATGTGATTTTCAATACATAAAGTAGTATAATACTAAAATGAAATGAGTTTTAATTTACAAAATAAGGGTATGTTTGGATTTTTTTTCTATCGAGTGAACTTTGTCCAATTATGTAACGAGTACCCGACGTGCCTACAGAAAGGTCTCAAAAGCAACATATAATTTTTTCACGTGTTTAATAATTACCGTTTCTAAATAAAATGACATTTCCTAGAGGTTATCTTGAAGAACCTCGCCTTAATTACACGCCCTGGTATATTAGGTTGGGGAAAAAATCTTTTCGCATTATAGTATGTATGAACTTGTAATAAAATCTCTTTGGCTATACTATTTGTATCTGGCTTGTTTTGGTATCATTGAAAGTTTAAATTTTAAAGAACATAATTCCAAATTCAAATTAGGAAAATGTGTGATTTTCATTTGTTTTTCGTACTGTCAAGATGAGTGAGTCTAATGAAGAAATTCGATACATTTTAAAATTTTACTACATTTTTGAAGAAACTGATAACTGGTGATGAAAAGTGGATTACGTACGACAAGAACTTGCGAAAAAGGTCGTGGTCAAAGGCCGGTCAGGCTTCACAGACTGTGGTGAAACCCGGGTAAACTCGCAACAAGGTGATGCTGTGTGTGTGGTGGGATTGGAAGGGCATTATTCATTATGAGCTGTTACCACCAGGCAGGACCATCGATTCTGAACTCTACTACGAACAACTGATGAGATTAAAGCAAGAAGTTGAGAGAACGCGGCCGGAATTAATCAACATAAGGGGTGTGGTTTTTCATCATGATAACGCTAGACCTCACACATCTTTAGCCACTCAGCAAAAATTAAGAGTTTGGCTGGGAGGTGTTAATGCATCCGCCGTATAGTCCTGACCTTGCACCTTCAGATTTCCACCTGTTTCGGTCAGTGTCAGGTTAACATCACGAGAGGACTGCCAAAACCACTTGTCGCGGTATTTTGATCAGAAGTCCCAAAATTTCTGTAGCAATGGGATCATGTCCCTACCTACAAGATGGCAAAAAGTTATCGAACAAAATGGTACCTACATACTATAGTTAAATGTAAATAAACAATATTAAAAAATGTTTTGAATTTTCTTAAAAAATGCGAAGAAACTTTTTCCCCAATCGTCACTGCACATAATATCCATTCAATGCGTAGCGGGACCTTACCGCAACACAGTGATACTGCAATGGATAGAAGGACATAGCGGATCACTGGGCAATGGCGCAGCTAACAAAACTAGCAAGGAGAGCATCCAACACGTCGGTCTGTGGACCCCGAACCTATTGTACCCGTCCCCTTCAACCTGTTACGCGGGTGGTTACAGGAGTTCACCCACACACAAGCAGCAGTCTGCAGGCAGTCCAGAGAGGCTATGCTATCCTTGGATGGTAGGCTAACCAGGCGTTTATTACAGTGTCCGAGCGTACGCTGCTCTGATTAGACGTCCAAGCGAGATCGCGCCGTGCGTCTGCCACTTGTCGTCAGCTGTCGTTCGCGATATTAATTATTTAACGTTGTTGTTCAGTGTTATCTAACTGTTAATATGGTTATCTGTGGAAGGTGTGGTGACGAAGGTGTGGAAGGTGTGGTTACTCTCACAAACTAAATCCCTGGCCAAGGAGAAAAATTTCCTATTTGTGTGGGTGAAGCATATGAAGATTTTTGTAAAACGGGATGCCACCTCCAAGACTTTCATAGTTACAACGGAACAGGACTTGCAAAATATTTAACATTAGCATTAAACTATTTTTATATAACGCCTAATTGCATCGTTGCTAGTATTACTCATAAATTAAAATTCATCTCATGTTTGCTATTCCTTAAAAATACTACGCTTAAACTAAAACAATTATTAAAAATATAATTCATTAGCAGTTTGAGAAACACGGAATGCGCGGCCTACTCGCTTATCTCAGTCCAAAGTCAATTGACCATACTCGTTGTGTTTACGTTCGGATTTCTTTTCTACCGCAATGTGTATTTTACTGCATAAATAGATATATTCATTGGCTTGCTAACAAATATGTTTTGATGGATGTTGAGCTGTTTTTCTGTTCATTTGAATCGCTTTTCTTGCGTTGTGTATTGAGTTTGGAGATAAATAATATTAACTATCTTTGTTTTAATATTATGAACTTGCATTTTAAGTTTTTGGCTGACCTACCCGTAATAACGAATACTTACGTCTATACCAGTAGTTTATATAGAACTAGCTTATGCCCGCGGCTTCGCCCGCGTGGATGTCGGTTATCGCATAAAAAAGTACCCTAGGTCCTTCTGCATTTCCCAGGCTATATCTCAAAATTCTAACTTAATATTAATTTTAATGTGATTCACTATGTGAATAGAAACCGAAACAAATGATTTAATATAATAAAAGTACTTATGTTCTGAACGTGAATGAGTCTTTACCTAAAGATAACAAACACAAAATCAAAATACGAAATTTTACTCAAATTCATAAAGCAATCAATTACAATACGAAATAAAAGTGCGACACAAATAATAATTTTAAAATGATTCACGTTAGTATCAACAATGTGAAAACAAAACGAAATCCTCCGAAATGTCGCATGATACACCGTTTGTGCTGATAAAACGCTCGAAATATCTAATGAACACCATTGGTGCATAACTTTTCTCAGGGTCACGTTCGCAATTAGACGAACTATTTGACATTTATTTTGTACTTGCAACACGATCTGGCTGTAGAATTCGATTAATCGACTAATACTTGATCGGTTGCCATTTTAGCGGGAACATCACTAAACGAACGAAAAAAATAGAAAACAAAATACGTCTGTACTCTGTGGTCGTGTGGCGGTGTGGCGCGGTGCTTAATGTAAACATTCATCAAGGTTATACGTGCGTAAAGTAATGGATTTAATGAGAAAACAGTTTAATCTTAGAAGAATCTTATACAGAATTACTGAGAAAGAAGTGTAGATTTCGTATTGAGTGTTAGTTTATCGAAAAGTGATAAATATGTCAGTGAAAAAGTAACGAAAGTTTTGGAATGCACAAATTTTGATCATAAGGCCGCCGTGTTTAGTAATGTTTTTATGGTAAATATTCTTGTAAGTATACTGTTTGAAATACACATGAGTAGCTAGCTTATTTATCTATGAACATAATTTGGCTAATAGCTACTGATATAATAGCGTATTGTTATCTTAATCGTATTTCCAAGAGTAAAATTCGGCAAACAAATACCTACAAAAAGATAATAAAATGGATATAGTATGTTATCCTTAAGAGATAGACATATGCCATCGCGGACTTTTTTGAAGACCTTTATAAGATACATAATTCCATCATACATTATTTTGTTATATCTCAAAGGGTTTAGACAGCGTTTTCGTTGAAAGCTCCCAGACGGCTTATTTTTTTCCGACACCTCCAACAAATATCGTTAATTCATACAAAAATGCATACAAAAACTTAACAAATCATATATTACAACCTTCCTCGAGAACCAATCTATCCATTGGTGAAAACAGCATGAGAATCGGTGCAGTAGTTTTTGAGTTTATCGCGAACAGACAGACGCGGCGGAGGACTTTGTTTTATAATATGTAGTGATAGTGATAGTGATAAAATGTACTCTATTCTTAATGTTCTTTGTGAGTAGTCGATGGAGCTTTTATTATCTTTTTTATGTTGATGAACGAAAGCCTATATTTTTGGTCGGGTTGGTCACGCATTATTTACACACTTTTTTAATTAACTACTTATTTGTAGATATCACGTTCTCTAATGTATGAACTAAACATTTATCACCAGAATGTTCGAGGACTGCGGACGAAAACAATTAACTTTTGCAGGAATTTAGCTAAATGTAACTATGATATAATCACTTTAACAGAGACCTGGCTCATTAATGAGATTTTGGACAGTGAACTGTTTGACGATAGGTACCTAGTGTGGCGGCGCGACCATGACTGCGCGACCACAGCGCAGTCGCGTGGTGGCGGCGTACTGGTGGTAGTCCGCCGGGAACTTGCTGTAGTTGAGAATGTTGACTGGCAATCCAGTGCGGAAGACATTTGGATTTCGATTCAATTGAGAACCAGCTGTGATAAACGTACCTACCGCCTTAATATATGTACTCTGTATCTGTGTGAACAGAATTCAGACAATAGCTTTGCTAGTCAGTTACATGCTTACTTAGATAATCTTTCGGACTTAATAAATAACCACCCTACAGATAAATTTATTATTCTTGGGGACTCTAATATGAGCTCCATTGCTTGGACTACTTCATATGATGGAATTAGACCTGTCGCACCTCAAACTAGTTTGTTTACTGATTTTGTTGACACTATTGATTTTTGTGGTCTACAGCAGTTTAACCTTATTAAGAACAAGCACGGCAAAATTCTAGATCTATTCCTCGCAAATACTCCTGTCACCGTCTCCGCATGTTTAGATCCCTTAACTATTGAGGACGCATATCACCCTGCGTTGTTAATTCAGCTTGATACCGTACAACCTCAGTCACTTAACGTCAGTACACGAAGGGCGTATCAATATAGCAAAGGCAACTCTGAACGTATTCGATCTGACCTGCGGGACATTAACTGGGATGACATAATATTGAAAGGTACTGTTGAGGAAGCTGTTGGGATTTTTTATTCAACTTTATTCGAGATTAGAGATAAGCACATTCCTCAGCGTCTGTGTAAACTCTTTAAGTATCCATCTTGGAATAACTCGGCGCTGATTAAGATACTTAAAGAAAAATTCAAATACTTTAGGAAATATAAACTCTACGGTAATATTTCTGATCGCTTATCGTATCAGTTGCTTCGCGACTGAGCCAATGATATTGAACAGATTTGATATAAGGCCTATATTACTAAAATCGAGTCCTCAATAGGTACTAACCCCAAGATGTTCTGGTCATATGAGAAAAGGAAATGCATGAACAGTAATTTCCCGTCTAGTATGTCATATGGTGATGATAGAAGTGCCACAGGGGGGGGGGGAATTTGTGAGCTTTTTGCTAATTACTTTCGCACAACCTTCCTTGATGCTTCCTCCGCAAGCCACGGCTGTGGTTCGATCGGCCGTGTTTCCAACTGTGATTTAAGAACAATTGAAATTGATGAAGTGATCGTTCATAAACATTTAAAATCCCTTGACTTAACCAAATCTGCCGGCCCCGATGCCCTACCTGCTATTTTCATAGTTAAGTGCGCTAAGGAACTAGCTCTACCTGTATTACTGTTATATAAAATGTGAAACTATAAATACAGACACAATTATTAACAATGATTGCGTTACATTTTATTTTCGAGGTACTCTTTACTGAATAATAAGCCTTATATAAAAGTAAAGATTGAAGTTTCTTTTTAAATAGATTTACATTACTTGAACTGCGTATAATTAAGGGTAGTTTATTATATATTTTAGGGCCCATGCAAACAAAGCTTTTAGAAAGGAGTGCGGTTTTCCCTGGTGGAACGCATAGTTTATCTGCGTGACGCGCTCTTGTGCGATACTCAAACTGTTCTAGATTGCAATGGATAAATAGTGCTGTCTCATAGATGTAGGTGGATGCTGGGCAGTGTAAATATTTTTAATCGTTTGAAATGTGGCTCACATGAGTCCGTTTGTGTTAAGTTACATATAGCTCTTACGCATCTTATGTGCGGTCCTTCCCCGTAGTCAAACTATTTTGTCCAACTGATTTGACCACAAGGAAATTTGACCATGGATCTTTCCCCGTGGTCAAACTACTCAAATGATCCTCCCTGTATATAAATTTTGACTATTAGAGTGTACAGTTATGATTAAAATTAAAACCGTAATATCATTTGTTCGAAGTTATATAAATCAACTGTGTGATTTGACTTGAGGATCTTTTCTGATTACAATCCACCCAATTTGAGAGAAGAAAAAGCCCCTCTTCGCATTGTGAGGGCCTGCATCCGTGTCTCAGTACTTGTGGTGCATGCGATGAATTCGCACCCAAGAGATCAAGGAATACTATTAGAAAAATAGAAATAAGACTTATCACCCTTCTTAAAAACTGAATGCATTGGATGGGTTCTATGTTCTATGTTAGAGGGTTTGGTTTCCGCACTTAGTTCTTCAGGTGGACCCTTGTGTGTGGGCTATGGCGGCCGTCTCGGTGGTTATTCCAACCAGCCCACCTCCCTCCAGCCAGAAGTTGATCACGTGTCCTGGTCTGTTCAGAACTTCGGTGAAAGATATGGGTGCCCCGAGGGTTCCTGTTTTAATCTGGGTGACGCCTGTGCATTCATAGAGCACATACGTAATGGTTTCCTCCGCATCCATGAAAACCCTGCACAGAGGGCTGTCCGTTATGCCTATTGTGTGGAAGTCTTTGTTTAGCGAGCAGTTTCCCGTGATGGTCCCCGTCACCAAGCGCAGGCCGTTCCTGTCCAGGCGCAATTTTATCTAAAATATACTTAGATTTATAATAATGAGACTTTAGTTTATCTGATAAAAATCGAATGCGGAATAATATAATGAGAGTCAAAATGGCGGGTGTACCATAGCGAATTAAATTATACCAATTACCAAACAAATGTACCTAAAATGTACTATTTAGTACCTAGCTCTAAAAAATTTGTACCTCCTTCAGAAAGAAATTATTTCGAAATTAAGGTACACCCGCCATATTGACATCAAGGTGGCGGGTGTACTAAAATATTTTATTATTTAACCATTACTCATAAAATGTATTTACACTAAAAAATTGTACCTAAAATGTACCTCAAGTCAATAGAAACACACACTTGATTAGTGGGATAGTTCCTGAGAAATAAAATAACCGTGTCTCGGTTTACTTATGTTTATTATTATTATTATTATGTATTATTGATCTAGGTACATATTTATATATATTTTTGGGATAAATCTTGAATGGGGGGTGAAAAATCACGTTTTGCGGTAGGACTCAATGTAACGCACTCAAAACATCGTGCTGATGGATGGATTGAATAGTATGGAGGTCATGGAAGTGTTTACAGTAAAAATCTTACGTTAATAAAAACATGTATTAAAAAAAAAACATGTGAAAAAGTTTAAACTTTGACTCTTAATATCTCCGTAACTAGAAGGTTCCTAGGTATGGTCTAGTCTAGAACAACAAAATAATCGCAATGACGGGGAGAACAAGTACCTTTTGGCATCGTTAAAGGTCTTGTTACACCGTTTATACAGGGTGTCAGGGACATCGACGCGAAGCCTGTTACCATGGATTCAGTACATGATTCTGAACCCCCCTGCGTTGAATGAAATGCTGTTTCATACATTTTGACCGCGTAGGTAAAATAACCGACCCAAAATTTGAACGCAGGGGGTTCAGAATCATGTACTGAATCCATGGTAACAGGCTTGCGAGAGGGCATGGCAGGCTGTCACCTCCTTCTGCGAAGCAGTAATACTCGTGAAGGAGGAGGCGGGGCGCGTAAGGCAGAGACAAAGGTCGCTCCCTCGAGTCCCTAGCCGCCGCCGTAGTGGACGCCCCGGGCGTCGGGAATCGATCGCCGATTTCCAGCCACCGTAGGCGCGGGCTTGCGGACGGAGACTGATGGGTAGGTCGCCGTCCGATCAGGACCAAGCCCGGGTCGACGGCGCGTCGTGTTCCACGCGCGCCTCAAAGAGTTGTCAGCGAAGCTGAAGGGGTCCGTCAGGGCCGATGCCTACCACCGGGGTTGCGGATAGTCCTAAGGGGAAACCGTGGCCCCCGTCTAGGCAAGGGAAGGAACACGGGTGGGTTTTAGTCAGTAAGAGTCTGACACGCCCTTCCGCTCCGCCCAGAGCGGGAGAAGTCATTTGATGATTTCCCACCCAAAAAAAAATTATGGTAACAGGCTTCGCGTCGATGGCCCTGATACCCTGTCTGTATACATTTATATTATACGGATTTTTTTAAATAATGAATTATATGCACACGAATAATTATTATATTAATAAGTTACTAGCAACTGTCCGGAACTAGCTTCGTAAATGCACATTCATGATAAAGTATGTTGCGGGTAGTTGATACACAATTAGCAATTTGTACTCTATTTCCTGATTAATCATACGAGCTTCATAGTTTACAATACGCAGATAACTTTATTATCATTAATATAATTTTAATTGCGATCATATAGAATTAATCACTATGAAACGCGGAAAAAAAAATGTTGTTGATTTAAACGAACAGAAAAAAGTGTTTTGTAAATACAAACAACATTTCCCATCGATTAATGATTTACCTTCACCGTGTAGTGAAATATTTTCAAAAATGTCTAGTGAACTTGAACAAAAAATATCGCCTAAAGCACTTTATATATCGATTAAAAGAAATTCTGAATACTTTTTTCCCGTGGGGGATGAAAACAGTGAAGATAAAAATTGTTTGGGTTTGGAGATTAAAACGCAAGACGAAGATATATTAATTATGAAGAATGTTGATACAGAAAAAGAGATTGAAGAAGACAATAACGAAGAAAATTCTTACGTCGTGGATAAAACTACATGTAGTGAAGAAGGTAAATCTTTTAATTTTTCACTTGATTTATATCAATGGAGAAAAATTCGGCCAATCTCAAAATGCTCTGTTCGAATGAGAAGCAATAATCCAGTTAAACAAAAAAAGTATATATTACCTAAATACGAGTGGGCAGGCTTGTTAAGGGAAAAAATTTGGGATAAAACGAAATCTCCTTGCAGTTGGACCTTTAAAACCTATTATGTTAAATGCAATGAAAGAGTGACTCTTCTCGGTGCATGTAAAGAATGCAATGCTAAAATAAAAATTGTGATTACATATCCTACAGAAAATATTGCTTCTTGCACCAGTTTAATTACAGATTTTGATAAATATGGTAAACATAATTTAAGAAAGAAAATCAAATTGTCACCCATAAAGCGCAAAGAATTAATGGAAGAAATGAAAAAAGAGGCTCCGATAACAGTTCATAAACAATTAATTAGTTACGCCATGGAAGTTGGGGATCCTCAGCCACCCCATCTACCTTCACATGGAACTTTACGACAGATAAAACATGAAAGTAATCTTAGTGAGTATTACCATAAAGATCCAATTTTGGCTTTATTGTACATGGCTCAAAACGTAAAACCCTATAACGATTATATTAAACACATAACAATTCATCCACATTTATATATATACTATTGGTCTACGTCACAAGAAATATACTACAATCAATATCATAAAAACCACAGAGTTATACTGAGCATCGACGCAACTGGTAGCATTTTTAAGGAAACTGATTTATTTGTGAAAAATTACTCTTTGCTGTACGTTGCTGTGATGTACAGCGAAGAAAATAAAAGAAGTGTTCCGGTTGCTCAAATGATTTCTAGTTCTCAGACGATGGATACTATATCAAACTGGTTAAAATCTTGGAAAGGTCAGAAATCAATTCCTAACGAAGTGATTTTGGACCAATCTTCAGCGCTAATAGGAGCCACGATCAAAGCTTTTACTGAACATAAGTGTACTAATGATTATCTTGTAGAATCGTTCAGGAAACTTGACGCTGATGAGATATCACCCGACGCCTTATATGTTCGCATCGACACAAGCCACTTTGTAAAAACGATATACAACCTTAACTGTTTTCGGAATGTGGACCAAAGAACTAAAGCGTTTTATTGTAAGTGTATTTTGTATCTTAAAAATCTAGATGCCTACGGAACTGCAAAACAAACAATTTTAGATATAATAACTGTAGCTCTCAATAAATACGATAGTATTGGATCTCCATGCGATGAAGCTAAAACAAGGTTAAAAAGATTCGGTAAAACCATAAATCTTCCAGATTATAAAGACTTGGAACATTATAGTTTGCCAGAACAACTTATATTGAAAGAAGAAGTTAAAGACTTTAAAGAGGAACTTACATTTCCCAAATGATATCAGGACAAATTAGATCGCGAAAATCTGTTAGTTACATTAACAGATGATGACAGTGACTCCTTATCACACGAAAACTTATTTTACATGCCTACTTTTATACCAACATTAACCCGGCTAGTACAGCAACTACCATTGTGGTCAAATGTGATGATTCCTATATATCATTCAGAAAACCAAACTGCGTCTTCATCCAACGTGGAAAGTTACTTTAAAACGCTCAAGAGATACTTATGTCATATTGACGTGAAATCCAATAGATTGAGATTGGACCAATTTATCGTCAAACATGCAGATTTTATAGATGGGGAATTAAAAGAAGCTATAGGTAAAGTAGAAACTACAGAAAAGGGTGACTTAAAAAAAAGAAAAAATACGAAAGCAAAGGTAAATAAAACAGAAGATGATTTTCCAACAGACTCAATTTTTTCTAAAACTCCCTCGTTTTCTGAAAATTGGAAGGGCAAAGGTGACGCTCGAAAGACCACGAAGAAAAAAAGAGTGAAAATGCATAAACCTGTGCCACTATTGTTAAATGGAACAAGACTACGAACTTTCACGAAGGATTTACACGTATCAAATACTTGCGCATTCGACTCGGTTGCACAAGTAATTGCAGTAGGGTGTGTTGAAGGGTTTTATTTAAATACTCATATAATCAATCATCAAAATGAATTCTGTCAGTTCATAAAAAAAATGATTGATGCCAAAACTATTAGAACAGATTTATACAAATACCGTGCACACCTTCTTCAGCCATATTTTAAAAAAACTGACATTAATCATAAAGTTTTCATCTCTTGCGAATGCAATATAGCTTATATTTTTGACAATATTTTGATCGATGCAATTTACAGTGCCTCTGTACAAGAATCATGTACGAATACTGAATGTGGCATTAACAAAGTTCAAAGAAAAATTTCTTTTTTGCCACTTAATTTTAACATACCAAATATATCAATGCTCAATCAATCGGCAGAGTCTATGTTATGTGAAGAAAATAATATTGTACAATGTAGACGTAATGACTGCAACGGCATACGAACATTAAAATATGAACTAAGTAATACAATAGCTTTTGAACTGAATCAAACAGATGTAATTTGTCTTAAAGACATACCTCTGGAAATAACATTAAATAACACAAAATACGAAATTCTTGGATTAATTGAGTTTTTACCGTCCGGCGGCGTTATTACAGACATCCACAATATTGGTCACTATCGGGCTCATTGTCGTCGTAATACTGAATGGAAATGTTTTGATGATCTTAATAATTTTATTACCAAAACTCCGAATTCACTTATCGCTAATTGCATTATGTATGGACGAAAATAAAGAGGTACCTAATAACTTTGACGCGTTATCATTCATGATTTATCCCAAAAATATATATAAATATGTACCTAGATCAATAATTAATAATATAATAATAAACATAAGTAAACCGAGACACGGTTGTTTTATTTCTCAGGAACTATCCCACTGATCATGTGTGTGTTTCTATTTACTTGAGGTACATTTTAGGTACAATTTTATAGTGTAAATACATTTTATGAGTAATGGTTAAATAATAAAATATTTTAGTACACCCGCCATCTTGATGTCAATATGGCGGGTGTACCTTAATTTCGAAATAATTTCGTTCTGAAGGAGGTACAAATTTTTTAGAGCTAGGTACTAAATAGTACATTTTAGGTACATTTGTTTGGTAATTGGTATAATTTAATTCGCTATGGTACACCCGCCATTTTGACTCTCATAATAATATAGCACATAAGCATTAGAAAGGACGTAAGCCTATTTCTTAAAAATATATTTTAAAGGATGCTCTCTAATACTGTTGGGTAGGTATTTATTTATTTAATGGTTTATGTAACAGACAAGAAGAAAGGAACAGAAAAATACTTATAATGGTAATGCTTATTCCTAAAGAAATCTCTACCAGCATACTTGCGATAGGAAAGTAGATAAATAAATGTAGACGACGTAAGGACTTTATGGGACATTTTTAACACCATACTGCGATCGCCAACCCGCCTGCGAAGCGTGTCGATTATGGCAAACCCCCCCATTGGGGGAGGCCTATGTCCAGCAGTGGACGTCTTTCGGCTTAAATGGTGATGATGACGACGTACCTATGTAAGAGTAGAAGAGAATGCAAATTACATAAAATTTAAATAAAACTATTATATTTTGTTATATAACTAGCTTCTGCCCGCGACTTCATCCGTATAAAATTTCGGCCTACAACCCACCCCGTCGCATCGCATTGCCCGCCGCCCGCATGATAACTTCGTTTTCGCTTACCGTTCTTTCCAAATTTTTGTTGTTTTGGTCGGCTCCTAAGGATCGTAGCGTATTTTTAAATAGCATATAACCTTTCTAAAGAATTGGGTTATCCAACACTAAAATAATTTTTCATTTTGAACCGTTCGTTTTTGGCGCGTCAATCAATCAATCAATCAATCAGTTTATTCGCATAATATGGGTTTACAAAGATGTTATACAGGTATACGGTTTCACCATATTCAGCTTATGTTAACATGCAAATTATAATAATATAGTGTTATAATATGTAAACAATTAGATCATATTCTTGAAAATATAAATTACTAGCTTTTGCCCGCGGCTCCGTCCGCGTGGATGTCGGTTATCGCGTAAAAAAATAGCCATCCATATCCCAGGCTATATCTCCGTGACGATCGGTTCAGCGGTTTAGGCTTGAAAACGTAACATACAGACAGACAGAGTTACTTTCACATTTTGTAGTTAGTCCTCCATCATCAGCACCTGGTCACCATCTATCTATAACCTATTCCTTGAGACCATTCCAAGGAGCCCAAACACGATACTTCTGCTGTATGTTAAGGGAGTTGGATTCCAGGAGGTGATGCAGCAGCAGTTCAAGGTAACAATGTTCTTTTAATGTCACTGAAGTAACGAAATACCAAATTTTAACCCAATCCAACCTGTGGAAGATGATCACATCAATTCATTAAATAGAAAAGAGCTGATAATCTTCAAACGGCTGAAATCGATCCATTTCTCTTTCCGACTCCATCATCAGCCCCTGGTCACCATCTATCTATAACCTATTCATTGAAAACATTCCAAGGAGCCCATACTCGATACCTCTGCTGTATGTTAAGGGAGTTGGATTCCAGGTGATGCTGCAGCAGCAGTTCAAGGTTACTATATTCTTTTAATATCATTGAAGTAAGAAGTAACGAAATACCTTTCAACTCAATCCGTACTGTGGAAGATGCTCACGTCAATAAATTTGAGTAGGTACGGTCAGCTGCAGAGAAATCTCACCCCTTAGCAATGTATATATTCATTGCTAGGGGGTGAGATTTCTCTGCAGCTGACTGTACCTACCTGCGCCAAATTATAGATTTCCATTTCTAGTACTAGTAGGTGGCTATACCTAATATTTGAGACACCTTCACGATTTCATAGGAAAATGAATAGATACTAAACTGGTATCACACTAGCCTGCGGGCATTACTAGTGCATAATTTTAATTCAATAACTATTTAGCTGGCAGGGGGGATACTTGACTCTAACAATTTTTTGTTGGCATTTAGTTGGGCCACTTACCTCTGGTTAGTTGGCAAATGCATACAATTGGCGGGCAGTTTGCGGGTTGGGCCAACAACTGATAGCCTAATAATTTAATTTAATAATTTGATTTGCCTACGAAGGCCCAACTTGCGATGGGGCCAACGTACATTGCCCTACGAAGGCCCAACGAAAACGTGTTATGAGTAAGCCCAACGACACATACATTAAGGCAAGCGGTTGTATGTTGGTTGGTTCTTTGGCTGGTTTCAGAGCGACGCGTCTCGCCAGCGCCGGCCGTACGCGCGTCGCTATACATGAACCTTATCGGTTTCAAAATAAGGTTGTTTTTAGCGATTTGCTTTGAAAAACCAACCTTATTTTGAAGCCGATAAGGTTCATGTGTAGCGACGATTTTTCCACGTTTCGTAACACACATGCAATGAGTCTTCCGTGGCGTCATCCATTCTTCACGCACCACACCGAGTTCCCCACCGTAACTATCATCGTCGTAAAACTCCACAACTTTGCACTTTTAACACTTTCACAAACACTAAGGGTTAACTAACTAAACTTAAACACAGCCTGCCAGCCTGATATCAGGCTAATATCTTTGTTGATGCGAACAAAACAAACACTCACAAACACTCCGCAGCCGCAGGTGCACAAATGAATAACAAAATGGCGGGCGGGCCGGGCGACGCGTGCCGGCGCCCGCTCCCCGCGCACTCCGCTACCACCCCGTTGGAGTAGCAGTAATTGGCCCTACAAAAATCTCCCAACAGTAGGAATAGAAGCAGCAGGCCCGCGTTAGTTGGCCCAATGTTGTCAGTATACCTTAAATCTCTACAAAAATCTCCCAACAGTAGGAATAGAAGCAACAGGCCCGCGTTAGTTGGCCCAATGTTGTCATCATAACTTAAATCCCTACAAAAATCACCCAACAGTAGGAATACGAGTAGTAACAGTAGGCCCGTCGTTGGCTATCCGTTGGGAAAATAGTGCGTTTTTATGACAATGGGCCTATTTTAAGTTTAGGTTGGCGGAATAATTAACCGTCTGCCAATACATTCCCAACTGTAGGCGTACGGAAGCCAACGACAATTGCTACTAGGGAAAATTAGCAATTTCAAGCTTAATGTTACGCTAAGGGATCCCTGAATCGAAAAATGATTGTCAGAAACCCGCAATATTTTTAAACGGCCTATCCAATGATAGTCAACAAAATAGGAAAGACGGGGAAAAAAATTATCCCCACATTACGTAGGGAAGGTACCCTAAAAAAAGATATCAAGTTTTATTTTACCACTTTTTCGGTGTGATTAATATGCCAAATTACAGCTTTCTTGTACTAAGAGTCTCTGAGCTAAGCCGCGGACAGACAGACAGACAGACGGACGTGGGTGCCGAGAAAAAAATTCCCTTAAGTTTATTTTGGGATTGGTGGGATTGTGGGAATATTAAAGGCTCCGCTAGGCTCAAGGGTGAGGAAGTTCACCTGGTGGGTCTAAATTGGTTTCCATGCAATAATGAGGTCAATGACATCTCCGAACTCAAGGTCAACACCTCAAAAGTCATGGTCGAACACCCTAACAGTAAAGGTCAAACCAAAAAATGCTCAAATAATACAACCTTGTGACATGCTCTGACTGAGGTCAAGCATATTTTCAAAGTAAAAGAAAAAATCGTAGTCATATAAGGACTGCCGACAGAAGTTAAAACTAAAAACTTTGGAATAACTGTGTTCTTTTATGATCTTTTTAATCGCTAAAAGATAAACGCGTCGCAAGTCAAAAACAAAAAAAAAAAAACTAAACATTTATTTTCGCATTTATATCTACTGGGCACATGAAACGTCAGAAGCTAAGTGCACGGTTCCAATAGTTCATATCCTATGGAGAAGAACCAGCAAGAAATTCCACGGTTTCTCTTTAAAAAATATTGTTTTTTTAAAAGAGCTCGCCACATGCTGCCCTGCTGGTTTCTGTATCTCTCTTGGTCTGGCTCCTCACCCTAGACATGTATGTTCCGGTATTATTATTATTCTCATCTTGCTGTGAGAATGAGACCATGGATTAGTGGTATTGAGTTATTATTCCTACCAAATACCATTACTTATAGAATAAACTGGAATATCCCAAACTTGACCTTGTGGCAATTACACTTCAGATACATAATAGGTACCTAATTAATTACTGATGACACATCTAGCTTTATATCTTTTTTCCCATTGAGAAGCTTTAATCATCGAAATAGTCAAATCGTGTCACTTTAACATGACCCTATTGTTGAGCTCATAATATCGTGCCTCTGATATATAGCAGTAAAAACTGGATAGATTTGGGCTGCAGGCTTTATAAATGGTATAAATGTGATGAGACTCACAAATTGTTGCCAGAGAACTGAACTATACCTACCACTAAAGATGGTAAGTGAGTTTTCTGTCTTTTTATCAAGCCCAGTTTATTTATTTATCACATGGAAAACCAACAGCTTTACATAAATACAATAAATATGCTGGCTATTATTTTCTTATTTGCATAAGAAAATTATAAAGCATAAATAACCATAAATAATAATAAATAAATAATAATAATAAACATAAATTATTGTTTATTTATTTATTAAAGAACATAAATAGCATTATTACAATGTTTACAATTTTATTTAGGAAAGATATAACTGTTAATTTATACATGAGTTAAAGGTGTTTATGTCTATGTGTCATTTGTTTTGTTGCGACCGTAAAAATAATGGGGCATATTATAATATTATGTAAATTATAATGTAACTATAGTCAGAAATAAATTTCATTATTATTATTATATGGTAATCAGTTACAATTTCTTCTAATGGTTTTCTATGTTTTACCAAAAATAAATAAATGCAGAAGCAAATTCAAGAAGATGAAAGTAGAGCCTTGCACAAACTAAAAAAATAAATAAAAATAAGATAATACTGTTTTATTCATCAGATATTCTCTTATTTCAGGGGAAGATTCTAGTGTTAGTGCTCATCGCCACAGCAGCTGCAGCTATCGCCAGCCGGGATGTTCGTTCTCCAGGTAAATAACACATTATTTTACGCTTATCTTATTGGTTTGCCCTAAAGTTTAAGACACTAAAACACCCCTGTTTTAGCCCGGTAGCTCTCTACAGCACAATACCGATTACTTTAGTTAAGGCTGCAGTCTTGTGAAGTTCACTCGCGGCGAATTATTTGCGCAACTGTATTTTTTTTTTTTTTTTTTTTACAAAATAATGAAATAACTAAAAGGTATGAAAGTAAAAAATAATAATTTAAAAAATTAAAAAGCTCGCCTGCCTTGTCAAAAAGTGAATAAAATAATTAAAAACAGGCTAAATGGTTTTAGTTTTGAATGGGCACAAGGTACCTTAGTACTAAATAGATAATAATATTTACTGTACAGTTAAATCGCTATTGTGCCCAATAGTGGAAAACTGAAAACCAATCTTTTTGCACAGTAAATATTATAATCTATTTAGTACTTACCTTGTGCCCATTCAACACTAAAATCATTTAGCGTGTTATAATTTTTTTAATATTCACTTTTTTATTATCTCTTAATAAACGGTTTGTTTCATAATAACAATACATCGTATGTATGTAATTATTACATTATTTGAATGCCAAGGCTTCAATAAAGCAAATACAAAAAAAAAATTAAACACCTAAATCACCTTACTCTAACAATAATAATAATCTCAAAAGACCTAAAAATCTTCTAGTGTACAATATAAGAATGGCGTGTGGCGAATCCGCGCGCCGAACGTCTTTTTAGGTCTTTTGAGATTATTGTTGTTAGAGTAAGGTGATAGGTGCAAATTATTTTTAGTATCTATTTGCTTAATTGTACCCTGAGATTTATTTCTGTCAAGATCCAGTAACATAATTATTGTATTCTTGTTTATCTACACAAGTAAATCAGGCGACAAGCTTTTATATCATATACATTGTGTAATATAAAAATTGGCAGGCCGACAGAAGTGAAAACACAAAACTTTGGAATAACTGTTATTTTATACATATAGCTCATGGAAAGCGTTCGGTGACGATGACGCGAGTCCCATGATTTTTGTTCACCCAAAAAGCACACAGTATACATATGAGCTAGGTATATGTATACTGTGTAGGTATATATGTGTATGGAAAGCGTTCGGTGACGATCGCGAACCCATAAGTTTTTCCTCTACCAAAAAGTGCTCAACGTGCCTAAAGAAGTTTTCACTTCAATAAACTGATGGGTTTTATTAAATTTAAAGTTTATTTCCTTCTTTTGAGAGCATTTAAATAAAAACTAGTTTAAAAAAAAATGCTATTAATTTATTTTTTATTTTTGTTCGTATTCTCTCAGCAAACCCTTTAATTTGATACCCATATTATAGGAGTGCAACAAAAATATAGCTAGTCCGAAATCTTGGGCCGTCCACCATATTGGATTTAGAATGACGTCACTTAGCTAACCATACATTGGTGCCGATTCCCTTGTTCAAAAACTAAACTAAATTTAAGTTCAGTGCATCTTTTTCTTTCTATTTCATTAAGAAAGGGACAGAAGATAAATTTTAGTTTAGTCCTGTCAAATTAATCAGCGTTTGACGTATTTTGACGTAATTTTTGTCGGCAAGTTTTTAATCACGTCTAAACTTTTAGGGAGTAGTGACAGGCGCTGATTAATTTGACAGGACTAAACTAACATTTATCTTCTGTCCTTTTCTTAATGAAATAGAAAGAAAAAGATGCACTGAACTTAAATTTAGTTTAGTTTGTGAACAAAAGAATCGGCACCATTGTCATCTAAACTAAACGTGTATGCAAAATTTCGTCTTAATTGGTTCAGGATAACTGCCTTAAAATTCAGTTGCAAGATTTGACCCGAACATACATACAAACATTGCAAGTTAAATAAAATCTTGTCAATGATCACCACTGTGATGTTCTTCCCAGGTGGTAGCAGCTGGCAAGAAAGCAGCAGTTTCGGTGGAGCACCTTCCGATGGTTTCGCGCGCTCTTCTGGCGGTGGCTGGGCCAGCTCTGGAGGTGGTCTGGGTCGATCAGCAAGTAATGGTGGCTGGCGCGGGACCTCTGCTTTTGGATCAATCGGTCGCAGCCGTAGCGGAAGTGGAAACAGAAGTCCTTCAAGCAGCGGTTGGTCACAAAGTGGATTCGGTTCAAACGGTGGTTACAGCGGGAATTCTTTCAGATCGTCTCTTGGATGGAACGACAGATTTGCAGATTCCACCGGGGTCGAAAGTTATGATTCTTCAAACAGCTGGGACAAATCAGACCTAGGCTTTCGCTCCAATAATGGATGGCAATCTTCGGCATGGTAAAGAGACTTGATCAGATACTTAGGTAGGTACAGTGGCCAGCACATCAAGCTACCGGATTTTAAACTTTAAATTGTTGATGATTAAGTTCAAAATGGAACGATAAATTTTGACAGTTTGTGTTATCTTGATGTATTGGCCACCGTACATTGAGTGGAAATGGCATTCCAATTTTTTTTCATAATAGCTCGGGCTTTTCTGTATAATTTAAATAAATAATGATGAATATGCAATACAGTTTATTATTATTTGAACCATGGTCCCCATAGTAGATTGCGTAATTAGAGAATATTGTAATTCAGGGAAATTGCGCAGGTATCTTACCTATGAAGTGTTTGTTTTCTATAGAAACATGGTAAGGGCGGACTGTCTGCTACTCGTACTCAATCAAATAACACCTCATGCAATAAAATTATGCAATTATAAAGGTACCTAGGTATGTTACAGGAAACACTACACAAACCTAGAAATTATTTAGAGTTGGTAGGTACATATGTAGATAGGTAAATATGTAGATAGGTACATAGTAGGTAGGTACATAATATAGGTAGGTGAATGAAAATGAAAAACCCCTAATCGTATATACAAAAAATTAAATTAAAGTGTCTGTAATGTCAAAATAACAGCTTTTTACTAAACACTTATCAAGTTATATAATGGTACATATGACAAAAAAAAAATTGTCTGTCTGTTTGTTCCGGCTAATCTCCGCTTGTTCCGTGTGGTGCCGGACGTAAAGAATAGCACTACCCCATTTCCTCCATTGGGGTCGTAAAAGGCGACTGAGGGACTTACTAGAGAATGGGCAGCAGCGTTCTCTATGCATTTTTACACCATACTGCGATCGCCAACCCGCCTGCCAAGCGTGGCGATTATGGCAAATGCAGTGGACGTCTTTCGGCTGAAATGATGATGATGATGAATCTCCGAAACGGCTCCTACCGAATTCGACGGGACTTTCACTGGCAGATAGCTGATGTTATAAAAAAGCCACGCGGGCGAAGTAGCGGGCAGCTAGCGACTATAATCCATTTGAAATAAATCCGTTCAACCGATTTTGACTTCTATTGCGTTGGTGGTATAACAAATGGTAGCTGCAGTAAACAGTTGGTATTATAACCACTTTTTTGCTTTTAATGCCATCCTTAAGCCTACGGAATAGAAGTTAAAATCGGTTGAACGGACTGTAAAAACGGTTTTTTTAAATGTCTAATCTTATTTCCAATGGGGTATAGTTTATTAAAAAAAGTAAGAACTAACTTTAATGTATTATGCAATTATTTAAATTACTTGCAGGTCATTAAATACCGACTAAACTATACTCCATTTATTATAACACTAGCTTTTGCCCGCGGCTCCGCCCCCGTAGATGTCGGTTATCGCGTAAAAAAAGTATCTTATGTCCTTCTCCATATCCCAGGCTATATCTCTGCCAAATTTCATGACGATCGGTTCAACGATTTAGGCGTGAAAACGTAACATACAGACAGACAGACAGACAGACAGAGTTACTTTCACATTTATAATATTAGTATGGAAGTATGGATTAGACAAATAACTGTTCTCACCCTTTCATTATTTCGATGTAAACAATAATAAACTCCGTTATTTCACGATAAATAGAAAGGACTGTAATCTATTTACCATTTACATTGAAAAATAACTCTAAAGTGCAGTAATTTCAACAATACTCGTATTACATAATAACTGTCGTTATTTAGCAGTTATTTGTCTAATGCTATATAGTAAATGGAGTATACTTGCTTATACTCGTAGGCATATTTATAAATAATTTATAACTAGCATGTAATTAACGGAAAAGTTTTTAATAGTTGTGTTATCATTATACAATTTTTATAATCAAAGAACAAAGTAGTAATGTAACTTATTTGATTTTAATTACACCAAACAACAAACACTAAAGAGGGTAAAGTTTGTTATTTCGATACTTTACTACAAATATAGCATAATATTCATATTTATTTATTTATTTATTTATATTTATATATACTTTATTGTACATCAGATTACACATTACAAAAGAAAAGAAAACTTATACACTATAAAATATACAATGCAAATATGCAATGTTAAATATACTAAGTTACCTCCGCATCGCTGTCGACTGGTAATGCAACCAAGAGCCTGGCCTCAAACATTGTGCTGAAAATAATGTTGAGTTTGTATTTAACATTGAGCCCTTAGCACAATGTTTTTCTACGTGTGGGTCGCGACCCCTAGGGGGTCGCCAAGCCTCTTTAAGGGGGTCGCCGTTACTTTAAAATTTAAAGCTTATAAATATAAAACCATATTAGTTCAAAATGTTATATTTGTTAACAAAAAAATATATATTAAAGGCTTAGGTTAACACAAATCAACAAATACCTAGTAGTCACATGAATTATAATATTATGTAAAGTTGAACATACGCACCCATTCACATTATTATGATGGTTGCGCCTGTTTCTCGTTAGCCAATTTTTTTTTTTTTACGTATACGGTTAACTCGTTCTCTAAATTTCGGCGATTTCTCTGTTTGCCTTTTAATTGAACCATCGATGAAAACCGTTACCTCGCACAAGTAAGAGGTTCCAAATGGAATGAAACACTTCGATGCTTCTGTGGTTAATTGTGGGTATTCTGTTTTTCTGCTTAACCAAAAAGTAACCAAAGTGACAGACTTGAATTCCAAGTTAGAAACCGCGGAGGGTAGGGGGTCGCGAATTTTTTTTTTCCATACTAAGGGGGCCACACTATGAAAAAGGTTGAAAAACACTGCCTTAGCAGTTTTAAATGACTAAAGTAAGCCAATAATTAAAACCTAATAGGTACAGGAACCTACCCACTTTCGTCAGCACAAAACTCATGATTAGCTACCTTTTTGGAAATTCCGACCTTACGAGATATTTCTAGTTAATGATCCTTTACCTACTTTTACCGCCACATAAAGTAAATAAACACTTAATAAGTAGTTCACGTCTTTCACGAACAATATCAAACATAACAAGACTTGCGACATTCTCCTTGAGGACGTGATTTGAATTCGATCATGCTGTTGTCTAAGGTTTGATAATTACTCGTTTAAATTAGTAGGTAGGTTTATTATAATAACTAATATAATTACTAAATTTATAATATATTTTAATATTCGATTGCAGATCATGAACCTGCTTCGGTTGTTGAGAGCTCCTGTAGGCGAGACTGACGACCTAGTCGCCCTGATAACCCGTCCGATTCACAACACAGGCCTCTCATCATACGTTACTATCCACAAAGTGCACTGGGCAGCCAATGTGTCCACATTCTGTTTCTTGATAACGTGCGTATTTCAAGTCATCGCACTCTTCATGGCCAAGGAAGATCCTGAAAGGCTCTTCGAATGCTTCAGTGTTCTCGCGTTTTGTGGCATGGGGGTCCTCAAACTACGTTCATTGCGTAGAAGCCATCAAAGCTGGCGTAAACTTCTCACCCAAATCTCAATTTTAGAAAACACACAATTGAGCAAAGTTCCAATCTCACACGCGGAGTACCAGTCGGATAGCGAGGACGATGAAAATTTTTCTGCCTCCATCAATATTTACACAAATAATTATAGAAATACAGCAACCATTCTTACTAGAATCTATAGCTTTACAGCAGTCATCTTTATAGTTTCTCCGTTCGTGGAACATTTTCTGTGTAAGATACGTGGTTTGGAATGTCTGGGGTATCCTCACATTTTGCCGGGCTGGGCTCCACTGGATGACTTGAGTATTTTCGGCTACATTGTAACAATGTTATGTGAATTTGTGTCTGCTATTTATTGTGTCTGTGTCCACATTGCATTTGATTTAACAGCCGTTGGGATCATGATATTCGTATGTGGCCAGTTTTCATTGCTCCGTGATTATAGTTCACGCATTGGAGGAAAGGGAAAACGGTGCAATCTATCAAAGAGAAGAGATGATAGAGCTCACTTCAGAATTATACGGTGCCATCAGACGTACAACTTATTAGTAAAGTAAGTATGGATAAAATGCAACCCGTAGGTACTATCGGGGACATCCGAATCGTTACACTTTCAAAACAAAATCCCGTGTTCACTATGTCGACATCTGTATACCGCCCCTTTTTGCGACAACCAATAAAAAAAAAACTTTTGTTTGAATAAATTTCTCAGGATCTGTCACAGATGTCATCAAATGTCGCGGCCTCGGTTGGGATTTACGGTCTTTTTTTTTTAATTTACAAATACAAGGGGCTTAGCAAAAATCTGATGCTGCGATGCTATTGGTTGATGAGCGTAGGTAAGCGTTACTATGGCAGCCGAGCGCTGCAAGCAAGAATAATCCTTACGGTGGTCAGGGGCCTTACTCCCGACAGCATCGAGTTCTGAATCAATCGAATTGGATTCGAATTAAATGCCGATCCATACTCTTGAATCCGACACTAGCGCACGATCGTGCGGTGGTTCGAAGCGAAACTAACTTCGATCGTAAGATTCGTTAGGATCGAAAAGTTCGTACTCCGCACGCCATCTGACAGATAGATATCGAGTTGTTGGATCAAAACTGATCGTCAAATTATACGACATCAAAGAAGCTACTTTATTCAAATCGAGTGAGATAACTACCTAAAAGACATAGAGTACTTGACGATGACGTAATCCCCCGGATACGCATAAAACGACGCTGATAATACTCGAGCCTATGTCGATCTTGTTTTACGATTCGAATTGGTTCGGGAGTAAGGTTTTAAATCGAGTTCGGATCGAAACGAGTTCGAATCGGAAACAAAATCAAACTCGAATCGTTTTCGGGAGTAAAGCCCTTGATTCGGATGCCCGCGATAGTATACTTCTGTAGGTATTCTTTTGACTTATGTGTCTATTATTTTTATTTTACTTTTTTTCTTACATACGCATGTACAGTCACGAGCACCAATGAGTATGCACTTAGCAAAATTCAAAAGATAGATAGATAGAATACTCTTTATTATGTACACCATAAAAATTACAGATATAAATGTGGAACTGTTACATAGGATGTCACAATGGGCGGTCTTATCGCTAAAAGCGATCTTTTACAGACAACTTTTGGATGGATCAAAAGTGGAAGGAGAGACAATACTGCAAGTATTCAGTGGTGTACCATTTATATATACAATAAATACATACACACATAAAGCACATAGATACTTATCCATATAAATATATATATATACATACAATAATAGGTAAACATGCAAGAGCAAGGAACTTTAAGTAATGATGATGTTTAAGGAGAGAGGAAGTGATTTTCAAAAGCAATTTTCATGGTGAATAACGATTGCAACTTTGAGATAAGACCTATTTTATGATAGTATAAGTTTTTAGTCTCAAAGCTGCTTTTGAATTTTGCTTAGTGTATACGTATTGGTGCTCGTGACTGTACACCGTAAGGGTATGTTACAGAGATCCTTTTTTATTTTGACCAGGTTAATTTTGTAAACCCTACAGCAACAACAATACATACTTATTTTCTATTCCATTTTCAGTTCAATTACTGAGCTTGACAAGTTGTTGAGTAGTATCATAGGAGTGTATTTCTTCCTAGCCACTCTAACATTGTGCTCAGTTGCTGTCAGATTGAAATCCGTAAGTACCAAATTTCCCTAGTGCCTATAAGAAGCCTTTTTTCTTAGGAAGAATAATAATAAACTATAAGCACCTCATTGAAAAATATTGAGATCTTGATAGGTACCTTAAAGAGGGTTTAATTTTGTCCTTAGGTACTCCTTGAGATAATGAGATAAAAGGTTTCTTAATTCCGATGTTTTGTTTGTGTCTGTAGTTACCTAAATTAAATTATTTGAGTTAATTTTAGTTAGTAGTGAGTAGACGTGACAACGTCTAATAAATCGATGAACGCCGGCTGCATGCACGAAAAAGAATGATTCACTGTCCCGTTACGCTCATTGTCCCATTACGCCCATTGTACGCTTGCGCTGCATCAATGTTTTGTTATGACGTTGTCACGTTAAACTATCGTCTGTAAACCAACTTTACAGACAACCAATATTTTTTTTTATAACAGTACTAGCTGACCCGACAGACTTCGTTCTGTCAAAAGCTATTTGACTGTGGCAGTTTGTCTACGCGCAAAGGAAACTACCTACCTACCCTACCCTACCCTACCTTACCCTATCCTACCTTACCCTACCTACCTATCTACCCTACCCTACCCTACCCTATTCTACCCTACCCTACCCTACCCACCTACCTACCCTACTCTACCCTACCAACCCTACCTACCCTACCCTACCCTACCCTACCTAACTAAAACCTTCAATTTTTTTTTTTTTTTTGATAAAATCTATTCTCAGACCTTCCAAATGATGACTGACACGTTATGTCAAACGCCATAAAGTTACATTAGAAGATAGAGTTACCTACTTATTATTACAATAAAAATGTAAATATGGTCGTTTTCTTACAATTTTTTTTTTTTAACTTTCTTAAATTTTTCTTACATAAGAACCTTCTCCTGACAATAACAAACACAACAAAAAAATAATTAGCGAAAACGGTCCAGCCGTTCACGCGTGATGCCGTGACCAAGGGAAATAGGGATTCATTTTTATATATATAGATTATTCTATTTTCAATTGTTGATGTGACAACGTCTAATAAATCGATGAACGCCGGCTGCATGCACGAAAAAGGATGACTCATTGTCCCGTTACGCTCATTGCACGCTTGCGCCGCAACAATGTTTTGTTATGACGTTGTCACGTTAAGCTATCGTCCGTAAACCAAATTTACAGACAACCAATTTTTTTTTAGAACAGTATTATTCTATTTTCAATAGTTTTTCTTTATTTCCTTTTCAGGAAGACATGAGTATAATGCAGCTCATGTCATTAACACAGTACATGTGCGCTACTCTGACACAACTCTTTTTATTTTGCCGATATGGTGACGCAGTATTAAACGAGGTAGGTAAGTGCATGTATGTAAGTGCACAAGGCTACATCATTTTGTGTGATTAAACATGCAGGATCTATATACCCTGCATGTTATATTTATTTTGTTTTTCAGGTTTCAAAGTTGTTATCTGTATAGACAGTTAACAAGTGTGAAACCTGAAAAACCTGAAAAATCATAGGCACGCAAGCAACCAGGGGCCTAAGTCTACTAATTTACAAACGTTGCAATGGTCTCGCCATTGTGAGTATTTGACAGTGTTTGTATGGCAAATCTGTCAAAAACTCACAATAAAGAGACCATTGCAACGTTTGTACATTAGTAGACTTGGCCCCCTGGGCCTCAAGTCTGCTGTTACAATAGTGTCAGAATGGTCTATGATTAATTTCACAATTGATGATTTTGACAAGTTTGGTAATCTACTAATATAATGGCGTCATTATGACTTTCCAATGGTCAGCCACTGACACTCCATTGAAAGAATTGGTAATCTCGTACATAATGACAAATGAAACTTCCTACTAAACTTCCAAGTTCCTGCTACTTCAGATTGCTTATAACACTAATAAATAATATGTAAAAATATATATAAATGAAATCTGGCATGAGTAAATGTTCAAAATGCCATTGTAATACAATTCTATTACGAGACCATTGACCGACCAATGATCGACCATTATGAATTTAGCAGATTACGAACTTTTAGCAAAATGACAATGGCATCGTGTTGGAGTGACGAATTTATAAAAATAGCAGACTTGGGCCCCAGGAATTGAGTGCCAATCATTGTATTCAATATTCCGAATTAAAATTAAGTTCGGTGAAAATGAAGTGTATGAAGTGGCTCCCTATTCGACTTCGCAGGAACACTCGCATATTATGTCTGCTATTTAACATCCTTCACAACCCTAAAACGCCATCCTATCTGCGACAACGCTTTTCCTACGACCGTCTTGCGGATGCACCTTGCAGGTCGCATCTTAGAAATCTCCTTAGACTCCCTCCCCACTCATCCGACTTCTACTCCTACTCCTTCACTGTGCACGCGGCTCGGTTGTGGAATTCACTGCCACCTGACATTAGGGTCTACCAAACTGTTGCAGCCTTTAAAAGAAGAGTACCTAAAGGATCACGATCTTTCCACTTCGTCATAGTTGCATAATATTATGTATTTATTATTTTCCACTACATTGTAGTTCTAAATATATTTTTGAGTGATATTTTATTTTAGAATTATGTATGTAAGTATATTCTCTTATTGTAAATATGTTTATAAGTATTTATATTAGTGTACTTATAGCTATTTTGATTTTAAGTATATATATTTTTTCTCTTCTACTCTTACACACGTTGTCTCTATATGTTCTCTCTATATCTACTTTCCTATCGCAGTTAAGCTGGAAGAGATTTCATTAGAAAAAAGCATCACCTTTGTACGATTTTTTCTGTTTCTTTCTTCTTGTCTGTTTATACGTGTGTAGGTACATAAATTGTTAAATAAATGAAGAGATCGGACTTCTCAACGTTTCTGCTAGTCATCAATTAATTCTGTTTAGTAAGATGTCTGAAGTCAGACAAAAATTCGTACGTGGTTGATTACGTTCCGCTCCCTCTCACAGAGAAGACCAGCCTGCAGTGGGAATATTATAAGCAAATTTTAAGCTTTTTATAACGTGAAAAATCAATCAATAAACATGAAGTTAATGTAATTTTTATTAACCTTACCTTACTTTGTATCAGAGCTCAATCGGTATGGGCCAAGGGCCTTTCGCAGCTGCGTCGTGGGGTCTCCACCCTCGCGTCAGACGGGACCTGACGATGCTCAGCGTCGGTATGATGAGTCCACGCCATCTGCGCGCTGGGCCCTTCAATTTCCTCGATTTGCCTTCATTTATTCAGGTAAGCTTTTGTCCCATACGTTATGAACAGAGATCGGAATATTCGGAATAGGTGGAGTTAATTTACCTATACTCCATTTACTATAGATTTAGACAAATAACGGCTAAATAAATACAGTTATTGTGTAATATTGCACTATCTCTCTGTGGAATGCGATCCCTCTGGAAATCAGGATGACAACCAACCGATTATCATTTAAAGTGAAAGTTCGCGAGCACATTTGTAAGAAGCTGGCAGTATCATCACAACGTTAATGTTTTCCCATAGTTTGTCTTATTTGTTTTAGTATATTCGTGTATTTATGTATGTTTATTTGTGCTTGTATTTATATAGAAATTGGAAATTTGGTATATATATTATAATTATAGTTTGTAAGTATCTTTATAGTTATTCCAAGATTTTTCGTAATTGCACCTACCACTGTTTGTCTCTGCATCACCCAAAGGTTGACTGGTAGAAAATGCCCATGGCATTAAGTCCGCCTCTGTACATTTCTGTGCTTGAAGTATTAAATAAATAATAAATAAATATCGTTGTAATTACTGCACTTTAGAGTTATTTGTTTAATGTAAATGGTAAATAGATTACAGTGCTTTGTATTTATCGTGAAATAACGGAGTTTATTAAACGTTTACATCGAAATAACGAAAGGGTGAGAACAGTTATTTGTCTAATGTTATAATAAATGGAGTATAAACTTCGAGGAAGGATGTAACACAGCGTGGATAATTCCTCCTCTAAAATCCCGGAATACTTACAATGACGTTTCAATCCCGGGATTTAAAAACCACGAATTATTTATTACGCTCCGATTAGACTGGAAGCCTAGAAAAGGCTAGGCAGATTATGATGGCATTGTTGATGTTGCACATCAAAGGCACGAGTTAGGTATGTAAATTTTATGAGCATTGGCGTAAAGCTATGATTCGAACAAACAATTTAGCTTACAATCCTTTCTCCATCGATTTGGGTATTCTAAATCGATGCCTTTCTCAGTTATTTTACCTCTGACAACAGCAAACCAAAAACAACCTTATAGTAACGAGAATAAAGATTACTGTGATTTTGAGTCTCGTCAGTGGCCAGTGGCGTGCCTAGAGGTCAAAATTAGGGCAAGCCAATATATATTTTGGATAAAAAACACATCCTACCCTATCGCCTGGCAAAGTGGCGCCTAACGACTGAGCCGTTAAAGAACTGACTAATATTCGTTTTTCATAATTGTAATTAATTGCGATTTATTCTTTTGTTCCAAAACTAATACCACTATGTATGTTTTTCAACAAATTTGATGAAACAAATATCAGTAGTATTAGTTGCTAGATAAGGTATAGATATAGACCTAAATATTTAAATATGAATTAACAACAAAACATGACTGGAAAAATGTGGGTGTAGCTAGGTAGGCATACCTCTGCTTAACCCTCCGGGGAATACAGGCGTGATGTTATGCTTAAATATAGGTAAATTTTAAATACGAAGAGTACCTACTGGTAATCCTTTAGAAAATCACAACTATTATAAGTACAAGTTATCAGTATCGTGTAAAATATGATACGTGAGCCATCTATTATCATTATTGGCACAACAGAGCTCTTCGAGTCGTAATAATTCATATTTCAAACGCTCGCAAATTCGCAACAGTTGTTATGGGAAAAATATTACAATACGGCTACTAGATGGCGCACAAATAATTGATTGATTTGTGATTTCTAACTACACATTGCTTACATTTAATTCGTTTGATAAGTAACTGGGCTCCGGTTTGTTGCCATCTTGTTGCTGCATATGTTTCTCTAAGACTAGGTCGTATAAAGAAAGCAAAGATACAAGCCCTAAGAAATTGCCTCTATTGAATGAGGTTTTAAACTCATTGTGACCTCGGAAAGGAAGTTCTTAAAGTGCTAAATGACACACAACATCAACGTAATCTTTGAAAAACAGCGCGATTGTGTTCGACACGCATAATGTATTCAGCGAGATTATATTTGTCTGTAAAACTCAAAGTATTTACCTTTTTCCAAGTAACGATTTCACACCAATACACACTTTAATCCTTCACAAGGAACAATTGCATGCGTTTCCGAATTCATTTTAATGATAAGAAACTTTTTTATCACTTCAAAAAGAAGGTAATTACAGCAAAAACTAATCACAACACAAACTCACAGAAAATTTAAAAAAATCAAAACATAAACGGCGTCAGTAACCGCTCAAAACAATTAATTTGAAATTACATCATGCAAATTCACGCTTTGCGCAGCGACTCGCGCACACATACTCAGGATCTACAATCCTACCACCTCCTACTACGATTCGTTTCATTCATAAAAAGTCAAAAGCCGGGCTTAAAAATTCGAACATTTGCAAAATGAGTACATACTATCATATCAAGGACGTTAACACATTTCTTTGCGAAAAAATGAGAAGTTAGAAGCCCGATTTGAAGCCACCTTGTGTGAGCGAGAAAGCTATACTTCATTCATCGATACGATCTCGCCTCCTGCTTAGCGCTATAACGTTAGAGCGAGATCGCAACTGCGGCATCGGAGATACCGTTTGGCAACGGTGCGTGATGAAAGAGGCGCGGAATTTAAATATTATTCCTTGAGTATGTAACTCTGGCAACGTTGCATCGTAGGTACGTATCTAGCGCGCGGCCGGTACCACGTTTTTATTCTTGTGGCCGGTACTACGCGGAGAGTTTAATGTTATTATTCGTATCAATTCTTGCGACATTGAGTTTGTTTACAGGTGTAGTTTTTTTATTAATAGGCTCACTTTTGATTGAAAGCCGGGCTTTTCGGCTTTAATGAAAGGAACGCCCCTGTCAGTGGCAGTAACACAACAGCAACCTTACCTATAGTAACGAGAATAAAGATCAATGTGATTTTGACACTGATGCAGAGGTAAATAACTGTGAAAGAACTTTAGTTTCAGGTTATAGTACAGTTCTGGGTCTGAACGCCGTGCTTGATTTTGTCTAAACACACTCAAGATGCGGGCCATTATGACACGCCAGGGTTTTCAAAGTTGAATTCATTTTATGTTGTAATTTTTATTGCAGGTCGTTCGCACAGCCTATAGTTATTATGCTGTATTGGGCCAAAAGGAATAAATTTTATACCTACGGATTTTTTGGCCATGTCTAACAAATCCTACTTAATCTTATAAATGTGAAAGTTTGTATGTTTAGATGTTTGTTACTCAATCACGCAAAAACCGCTGCACAAATGTGGATGAAATTTGGCACATAGATGGCTGTCTCGGGTCCACTAGCGCCACTCCTTTAAGAGCGGCCAACCCGCCATACTTTTCATACAAACGCTCGTACGTGATTATGGCGTTGGAACACATCTTTCAATGAATTTTTTTAACTAATTGGTATCATGTGCATAGTATCTAGGTTTCTATAAAAGCAAAAAATTAAAATTTGAAGAAACAAATTCAGTATAAGCCTCCAAAAATTTGCTTTTTGCACACATTTTACCTGAACTTTGGCCGTTCATAATGTGCTCATAAATTGTAAAAATAATGAAAACATCTCGATAGAAACATCGCACATGTAATGGAGATTCTAAATAACATACATTTATTTCACAAACTTGTAAGGCTTTCTCAAAAACACGTCTTTCCTGGAACAAGTTTTATGAAATTTGCGCACACTATTTTTCGTTCAATGTTATTGCGTTCTCACTTGCCTGTTAGCATTAACATTGCGCTGGATGAAACAACAAGCTTTTCAATCATGCTCGCGTTGACGATAGACGGACCGGGAAGGGCCCTCCTAATACGAAGTAACAAAATACGATCTAGAGGAATGTGGCCGTTTTTCTTAAGATCGAATTTTGTTGCTTTGTCTCAATATGAAACTTTATAAAAGGTATTAGAAAATTCTAGACACACTTACCGAGGCAGCTGATTGAGCCGTTTTTCATAATTCCTTTTTCAGTCATGAGATAATATTATTATATAATAGTGGACCCGAGACAGCCCTCTTAACACATAGGATTCTTTTTATCCCGGTAGAACGTTCCCGTGGGATAATTTCCGACATCCACGCGGGCGAAGCCGCTAGCTAAAGCTAGTACCTAATAAGGGAATCTGGCGAAAGCATACCGACCAATGAAAATATACCTTGTTTCATATAAAGAAGCGCAGTAAAATTGTGTTTTTATTTAATTAATTTGATTAAAAACTTTAAGGCACAATATTATTATAATCAAATGATGTATCCACATTTATATCTTAAATTTAAGTAGGGTAATTAATAATTATTTAATAGAGTCACATAGCTGCAATATCGATAAAGATTTTTTGTCGTCATTCGCACGTCATTGGCACTAACGCCCTTAGACGTAACATTTTGTGTATTGTTATGATTATTGTGTAGAAGTTAAATAAAAGTCCAATTAGATCTTACTTCAGTTTTATTTCATAGCCAAAGAGATACAGAGTTACAGACAGATTCCCAAAATGACGTGTTATTAGAACAACATTTCACGCGTATTATTTTAATGATTCCAGTACATTAGTAGTCAAACAGTAAGTATTCCAATTTCAGCAAACTTGTTACCTCTCAAACGGATTAAAATATAAGTAAGTACTTTCGCGGTCACGGAAATTTAACCACCTTGAAAACAAAATCCCGTGCACACGATGACCACATCTATTTACCGCCCCTATTTGCGACGACCAATAAAAAAAACCATTAAATACATTTCTCAAGCTCTGTTACTATGATGGTTTTTTTTTATTCATAAAAACAAAGGGCAGCAGTAATCTGATGCTGCGATGCTATTGGTTGATTAAGTAAGCGTTACTATAGACACCGAGCGCTGCAAGCAGGAATAGTCCTTACGGTGGTTCAATGTTTGAGACCGCGATAGTACATGCGCTTAGAGGGGGTTCTTAAGCAACCTTACAAAGTAACTGTTGAGATAGTTTAGTATTATTTAGCAAGACTATTTCGAATAAATTGAGAAGAACACCAAATTATATGAGATCTTTACAACTTACGTACATCGAGATCATCAGAAATCTTAAATAAACATTGACCTCTCATATGCTGTAATTACAGACACAATTAAAAAACCATTCCACGCGAGACACGTTCATAATTATAAAGGGTTAAAGAAACTAACTTACCTGCTCGAAAGGGTTCTACGTTCAGTATTATGTGATCTATGGGATCTATTCTTTGTTTGTGAATTTGTTGTTTTATTGTTTTTTTACTTATTTAGTAATTATAAATGCATTATAAATGTACAGAGAGTATACATCGGACAAAACTTGGTGTTTATAAATTTTAAAGAAAAGTTCTATATCCTAACAAAAAGTATAAACAGACACAAATAAATTTGTGTATAGTTAATGCTTATGACTACAACCTGCATGATCAAATCTTCTATTTTCTTTTTATCTTATCACACCGCGTTTGTCGCGAATCTATCAAATTTCAGTCAAATCACAACGCAATCCTCACTCGCATCCCGAATATATGTATAGACACCAAGATACAATATCATAGACATAAAAAAATTGAGCTACGCGTACACTTTATTCGTGAACGGATCGGCAATCCCGTAACCGTCTAATAGTAGATTATGCACTACGGAGATAAAGCAGTGTCTTATGTTAGGGCTCTATATTGAATCCCGAGCGTAACGAAGGACTTCTGAGCAAAGTGAGGCACTTAAAAGCCAACTAGTCGCGGGCTCGAACTCACTGGTGGGCGTGGCCAAAAAGCACGCTGTCTCACCTAGCATTGTGTGTTGATTTTCACGATAATCCACGCGCGTAAAAAATTACGAAAAGTCCTTTGGAAGTTTGAGTTTTATGAAAAAACTACTGGATAAATCAATTACAAATAATTTTTTTTGTTGAAATCTTCCATAATTGAGCTTTGTAGGAGCGGACTTTGTTTTGGAGATTTTACACTTCTTTTATTACTTATTTACGCCCAAAGTTGCGTTAAAATTAGCAGGAAAAACGAATCTTTGTTGGCTCATAACTGTTTAATGGCTTTTTATTTTAATATTCTGCTTCTGTACAGACAAAATTAATAATAAGACAAAACGATATCATGTTTAACTTTTGATGTACAATGTCAAACAGTGGAGTAATACCTCCCCGAAATTTGTATGGAAAAGCATCGACTAGTTTCATCTTAAGACTAGAATCCGGAGACCAGTACCTAAGGGATTCAAGCATATCCAAGACGAAGACACCTTCATCCCCGAGGAGAATACCCTACTTTTCACACCTTCTGCGAGGTAATAAAAAACAATTCAATTTTCGAATAATAATATATATTTTATTGTTTGTAAAAGTTTTACGCGAATTTTCCGTTGAAGTTCCAAATTCAAATCACATTATTATCGAGCAAGAGGTGTGAAAAGACTGTTTTATATTCCCGAAGGAACTGATATTGTCTCAGGATTTGTTTTTTGTCTGATATTGTTCTCGACGATTCGAGAATATAGCGTATGCGCAGCCTTACAAACACGTTCAATACCCTGATGTTAAGTACTTATAGCCTCAGAATTAAGCGCGATAGTTGTTGTTGATCCATGACGCCACGAGGTTGAGGTGGTAGGAGTTCCATCGTATGTTGTTGCGGACTGTCTCGAGCGCGCGCTTTCGAGCGGACTCACCTGCGCCCGCCTCGGGGTATTGAGCGAAGAATGCTTGCATCTACAAATAAAATGCACTTTATAAATACCTACAAGTAAGAAGGCATCGTATGTGTGTTTTATTTTTATTTTTACGTACTTTGCATGTCGAAAGGTAAAATATGGTGGTACCAAGACTGATATACAAATTATTACATGAATGTAAAACGTCTACACATATCTTAAACATGACTATAAAACTAACATTAATAAAACAAAATATCTGTAATAATAACATACCTACCAACTAAATAACAATATATAATAAACTAAACTACCCAAGAGACTGGCAGCAAAAACAAAAAAAAATAAAACTCAAACTACACATTGTTTCCCCATATTTGTGACATTCCTGATTAATTATGGTTTCAAATTTTAAGGGCTTTAACACACTGGCGATTTGCGAGCGATTTCAAAGCGAGGCGAAAGCGCAGCGGGATCGCCGCGAGTGGGAAACGAGGTAGCCGCGACTACGCGACGTGATCTCCGCGTTTTTACTAAATTGTACACTCGCTTGTCTCACTCTCCCTTAGAGCGGTTGACGTGACTGTATCACGTCAATCGCTCTCGTTCCGCAAACGCGGCGAACACGTTGCGTTGACGTGGCGTGCTCGCGACGCACACGCCCCGCTGGAATCACGCTCGCAAATCGCCAGTATGATAAGGCCCTTAGTAACAACTTCGGATCTAATTTCGTAGCACTTCGAGGAAGAATAATATTTGTCTGCTTAATGCTTGCCAATTTTAGAAACATTATAATGGTAAAAATTCATTAGATATTTTAAAATGTAAAAAATAAACATTTTATGAAGTGTATTTTGGATATGTTTAAGAACTGGCAGGACCCTACTCAACAGTGGCGTCCACTAGTGAGCACAAAAACGATAGCCCCCATTAAATACACATAAGATATCACACAACAGACCTCTTTAAGTTTCAAATCAGTGTTGAAACTCGCAGTAATGCTAGGTATCAAGCCGCCGAGATACCGGCTGTTGAGCGAGAAGCGCTGGACGAGCTGAAGCCATCGCGAACGCACGTCGTCCCACACGAGGGAAGTGCCCGACGGGTTGGCGCTGATCTGCGACACCACGGTCAAGTAGTCCTGACTGCGGATGTTGGTCTCATCCCAGGCCATTAGCAGGAATCTAGGAAAAAGAAAACGATTTTTATTACTACACTAGTTTCTGCCCGCGACTTCGTCCGCGTAAAATTCAGCCCCGTCGCATCGCATTGCCCGCCCGCGCAATTACTCGGATTTCGCTTAGCGTTCTTTTGACTTTTTGTCATTTGCTCGGCTCCTTAACATCGTAGCGTGATGTTTAATAGCCTAAACTTTCCTCGATCAATGGACTATCCAACACAAAAAGAATTTTTCAATTCCAACCAGTAGTTCCTGAGATTAGCGCGTTCAAACAAACAAAAAAACTTCTGCTTTATAATATTAGTATAGATTTTGTTACTGAAGTTGTAATGGCAACCACAGAACAGATAAAAGAGGTTAGAAGGGCCTTGTAGGCGGGGCAGACGCGCCGCACTTATGAGCAAACGCTCATAAGTCAACTGAAATTTGCTTCACCGGCCAACAATCGCGCTCTTATTGTGGCAGCGTACGAAGCTCCGTGAAAAATAAAAAATTATGCCCTCTTGCGCTATTATAACGTGTCGGAAAAGAAGCCAGGTGTACATACACATATATATGGTGTATTCTTTTTACCAGTAAAGACCAAAAACCTTAAAGTACAAGTGATATTTGTAATTATTACAACAGTATTATGTAGTTTGTAAACAAAAACGATACAATCGCAAACAGATGCAAAATTATACATTGCTTGCAAAACATGGATACCATCTCGTACTACGTGAGCTATCGCGCAATGTATTGCGTTCACTGCAAAGAGTAACCGTGGAGTTTTTTTTTCTCCATAAGAAACGACCAATTGGAACCGAGCACCTAGCTTCTGACGTTCCATAAGTGCCCATGTATGTGTATGTAAAATAAAATAGTTTTATTTGATTTGATTTTGATTTTATTTGATTAGATAGTTTCAGGAGTACGCAATTTTACGAAAATACAACTAAATTCTAAAAACATATTGTACAGCTGCGTCAAATAGGATGAGGTAGGCAGATTCTAAAGTCAAATAATTTATTTTGAATAGGCTGGTCAGACACAACTAACCTTAACGGTCTTATCACAAAACTAGAATTATCTTCAATCATCCATCGAGTTATTTTTTATTTTATTTCGAACTCTATTCCGACAATGTTAAAGTTATAAATACAATAACTGATTTGAAACCCGAGTCGTGAGTTGTTTATTTTGTATTATGAACTTCATCTCTGTCGGAATAAGGTTTGAAATACAAAAACTGGCTGAAAGGTTTAGCTTAAAGGCTCGGACTAAAATTTGAACTCTGTAATGGTTTATTGATTCACAATAGTAGGTTTATCTGTATGAATAAAAATGAAATGCTGTTCGCTGGCTTACCAACGAACAGAATCCAGGCATCGTTCGGTCGACCGGTCAATTTTTGCTTTAAAATGTTTGTTAGTCCGAATTAGGTTTTTATGGATAGAAAAAAATCGGAAAAGTTTTCAAATTCGGGAAAAACTGAACGTCTTTTTTTCTATGGGATTTTTGTTTGAACTCAAGACTATAACGCACGATTCAAACGATGGTTATACGTAATTCATTTTTTGTTTAGTTTATTAGGACAATGGAGAATGTTGTCTGCTAGTTTTCAATAAATTCCAAATAATTATGTATATTGTATTCTCGTAACCTAAACTTTACTATCCTAACTTAATATTATAAATTCGAAAGTAAGTTTGTTTGTTACCTTTTCACGCCCAAACCACTGAACCGATCATCCTGAAATTTTGCATATACGTAGTCAGGTGTACAGATACGGACATAAGGTAGATTTCATCCCGAAAAAAAAAATACTGTTCCCGAGGAAAACAACAATAACGTTCTTATGATAATAGATGGCGCCACGTGTCTTTCGAATCATGATTGAATTATATTATTATAGAAACTTTAGTAGTGTGTTAAGAGTTTTTTTTTTTCAATCGAAATTAACGCGATCGAAGCCGCGAGCTAAAGCTAGTATTATATATAGCCAGTACAAGCCACTTACTTGCGCAATATAGTGGTGTCTCGTGGTGCAGCTAATGCTCTTCGAAGCTTCATCTTCTCTTGGACATCTTCCTCCTTTTGGTACAATTGCCACAGACTGTCCCAATCTGCCATAGAAGCTGATTTCATACCTGGGACAAAACATAAAAATTTAAACTTGGATACACATTATTTTGTTAATTTTCATGATGTATTGCCACTTAATCAATTTTAGCGTTATGTAGTCTTAGTTAATTTTTGGTTGACCGTTGGTAATAAAAAAAAATGTTAGTTGCAATCGAATTTGAACTTTGTCATGTATGACATAGAGTTTGTATTCCCAAAACTTAATAGTTATTACGATTCTGAATTCAAATATGGCTGTTCTTTTTCTTCTTTTCGTGTCGATGGTAGTTAGTTTTTATATTGTTTGAGCCCAAGTTAATTGCGGCATCAGTGGCTTTCATTATAGATCTTCTTTAGTGCAAGTGAACAGGCACTTAGGACACTCCAGAAAGTGGAACATGGTCTGATCAGAAACACCGCACTCGCACTGGGTGCGCAATATAGCTGTTGGAATGTTATAATTACATCTGAGGATACTATGGAATGCACTTTGGTATCGAAAAAATCCCGCGATTCCGGGATCGACGAATTTAGAGTTCTGATTATAGAATCGAATGTATATTTACTTACATACAGATTTTGGCAAATATGGAATGCACTTTTATCGATCGCAAATATCTCGCGCTCCCGGAATTGATAAATTTACTTCTTTTTCGCTATAGAATCGAATTATTAATTATCGCTTATGAGTAAAGTAAAGTTAAATAAATACTACATATTTAAGAATTAGCTTTCGTACTATATACCCAACTATACCCAAAGTCTCAAATTCAGATAATTTATGTAAACAAAGGGGATAACATATCAAAAAAATATCTTTGTAATGGTAATTCACATAAAATGGCGAAAAAAAAAGGTTCCATTTTCTTTTAAGTACTGATTTTAAGAAATAATAATTAAAAAATAATCATACCGTAATCATTTTTATAAAATTTCGGTTTTAAACAAAGTTATTCAAAAAAGGAGATTTTCTGGTATAAAATATTTTATGATACTGGTAACAATGAGATCCAAACATTTTCAAATTTTTTACATCTTCAACAACATTAATATTACAATTCTCATTCATAGATTAATATTGTAAGTAGCATATCTAGCCACATTTGGATGAAAACGGCTGTAAACTGTTTCTAGTGGAAATCGATTTTAGGACTGGACTTAAAAGGGCTGATTATGACGATCATAGTCCGTGTCTCCGACACACTACACAAAACATTGTTTGGCATCGGTATTTTGTTTGCATTGTTCTTATAATTAATTCACTTTAATTTTGTAGATGATTATTTACAAAAAAAAATATATATATATAAAGTGTTTTGCACCACTGTCCTGTCATTTTGACGGTGACGTTTCTTGACATTACTTTGTTTACATAAATTATCTGAATTAGAGACTTTGGGTATAGTTAGGCATTCCCGGTGTTCTTGGCATCCCGGGATTATATTTTTTTTTTAAAGCCGCTTTCATACTTTCAAAGCTATAAATTAACTTTAGGTAAATATGCATTCCAATATCCAATCTCTAATTATAACTTACTAGCTTTAGCCTGCGGCTCCGCCCGCGTGGATGTCGGTTATCGCGTAAAAAAGGCTATGTCCTTCTCCATATCCCAGACTATAACTCTGCCAAATTTTAAGACGATCGGTTCAGCGGTTTAGGCGTGAAAACGTAACATACAGACAGACAGACAGACAGAGTTACTTTCACATTTATAATATTAGTATGGATGGTAAGGAGCCCTTCGTGCGCGAGTCCGACTCGCACTTGGCAGGTTTTTTGTTTTTAAACACGTTAATCTCATGACGATCGGTTTAGGCGTGAAAACGTAACATACAGACAGACAGACAGACGGACGGACAGACAGACAGAGTTACTTTCACATTTATAATATTAGTATGGAATGGATAGTATGGATTGCATCAGGAATTCGTACTTCGGCACTTTTACTTATTATAAACTTAACCTGGACTTATAATGTCTTCAGATTCTTACAAATCAGTTACAAGTACATTAACTGACGCGTACGCGTACGCACAAGTGCATAAACTTCAGAAAGCCACGTGCTACGATACTTACATACTCTTTTTGCTTCGTTTACGTTCATACATCTAGTCGTACATGCACGCCGCCGGTTGCGAGTATTACGCACCTGACCTTTCTGAAGAACATCACCAGAAAGGTCACTATATCTCCTTCTAGGGCGTCCCTTCCCAGCGCTTCCACTCACATCTGATTTGTAAATACTCTTTGTTAGTTTAAAGTATGTTCAGATAATTACCGTTAAAATACACGAGATCTCTTAGGTCTTGTTGAATGGGCGTGCTCTCAAACTTGCCGTGTCGGTTCAACCAAACTTGGAAGATAGTCTTCACTCTCTCTTCAGCCTCTGGTAACTGATAGCGCACAGCCAATGACAGTATCATTGTTCGTAGTAAACTGGAACAAATAGTATAGTCAGGTCAGCAATGGACTAAATTGTCAAACTTTTATTGCTTAAATACGAAGCTTTTGGCTACTTTGCATGTGTGTATTTTTTTTTTCTTTGGAACGTGCGCTTTGATTGTGCACAACAAAAAAAATTTTTTTTTTTTTGTTTGAACTTTGTTTAGGATTAAAAAAAATATTGATTGCTGTTTGTTGCTTACATTATTTTAAGTAAATATGACGTCATACTATGAAATGATGATTGGTTAAGCGGTTTAGCAAAAAGTTTTCCAAAATAAAGCCACAAACAAATAAAATATTAAAACTCCATTTAAATGGCACGGAGAATCAATAAAATAATTCTATTGCATACGGTACCTATCTTGAACGGGCAAATTCTCAGCGTCCCAGTCCTGTTTCACGTAAATCGGCCGAATAATGCGCTGAACGTATTTCTATCAACAATAAAGAAATACATAATCAATCGGTTTAATTAAAAAATATGTTTTTTCTTAAGACATGATTTACATCTAGCCAGTTTTTGTAATAAGAACCTTATCATGATCGAAATACAGTTCTTTATTCAAAATTGATCATTTGGTTCGGAACTAAGTTGTATGTTTTTTGTTATGGAAAAATTGTTCAAAATACAAAAACTGTCTCGAAGGTTTAATTGAGCTCTGTTTTGTAATAAGATGGGCAAATTTTTCTTGCAGGACAATTTTATTGGTCAAAATTCCATGCGTACCATCAAATTGTCATACGCCAAAGTATTTTGCAGTCTATCCGCGAGGTTCTTGAAGATAGACGAAGCAGTCTGCCAGGGTACGAGATCATTCTCCACCAGTAAGTATGTGGTTAGGTTCAGTGCCATATTGAATGGCACCGCGCGAGACTCCGCTAAAGCGAAAATATCGTCCATAAGGTTTGATCTGTCTGCTGGAGTGAGCTGCAAAAAGATATTTAATGTGTCTGGTACAGATTTTTAGGTCAATTCACATTTCGTTCGAATATAATCCAACATGACATAACAAATAGAAATATAAAAATACATCCATTACAATTTAAATTAGAAAATATTATTTAAATAAAAAATAAAATAAAATTGGAGTATACCATGCAAACATAAATTATAAAACCAATATAAACAGTAAATTAACAGCAATTCAAACGAAAACAATGATCAAAACATAAAAGTCTTATGAACACAATATAACACCATAGACAAATAATGACAGGTCAGTTTTAAGTGCAATAAGACTGTTACAAATCGTCTAATGAGTATTAGAGACATCTTTCCAACAGGAATGCCTTGAGCCTTGCATTGAATGAACCTGTGTACAGTATGCTTTTTAACTCAAGCGGTAATTGAAGCGAAAATAATTTTCAGAATCCGTTCAGTAGTTTCACATATTGTTCTATTGTACACGGATAAAATGGCAGGGGGTGACTTGCACATTCAATAATGGGCCCCCGGAAACGGTCGCTAGCACCTAGTGTCGTAGCAACAAGGGGGTAACATATCCTGAGGTGCTTGAGGACTGGAGAGGTATTCCACGACTATCAGAACAATCCTAGACACCGGAAGATGGTCACGATCCCTACCAGCACTTACTGGAATACTTCCTACCTCCGAGCACGTTTGCTGTTGCGAATCTTTACTCAAGCCGGCCAATAAAGGCAAGAATGAGGTGGGAACTCTGTTCCTCGTCAGTGTTCACTCCAGCCGGCCGATTATGCCGAACATGACTTCTCCCGGGAGATAGGGTCCGTGGGGTCGCTACTGCCCAACAGCTCGCCACATACAGCCCTACGGGTTTCTGTATCTCTCTTGGTCTGGCTCCTCACCCTAGACATGTTCCGGCAAAGTAAACTCTACCGGCACAGACCTAAATTTCGGGGGGTGCAAGCCCCACCACGACGTCAACGTAGAGATACGGCGGTGGAGTTATTATTATTATTATCTTTTATTTCATTAATACTTACATATAAATTATTATTATTATTATTATAACCGCATGTAACACTTTGAAAACCATTATAAAACAATGGTAAGAACTGCTGTCTTGTATGGGTCAGAATGTTGGGCCAAAAAAGGGATGAATGAAAGGCAATTGCATGCAGCTGAGATGAGAATGCTAAGAGGGATGTGTGGCGTTACGCGAATGGATATAATAAAAAATAAGTATATAAAAGAACCAAGGCCAAGAGATCAAGGTCTTCAATCAGTGCGTCCTGCCTGTTATGACTTACGGAGCCGAAACGTGGATACTCACGGTACGGCTGGTCCATAAATTCAAGTTCGCTCAGCGAGCTATGGAACGGGTTATGCTTGGAGTTTCTCTGAGGGATCGAAACCGGAACAAAGTGATTCGGCAGAGAACCAAAGTTGTCGACAAAGCTCACAGAATAAGCAAGCTGAAGTAGCAATGGGCCGGCCATATTAGCCGTATAATCGTTGACCGTTGGGGTAGACGTGTTCTTGAGTGGAGACCGCGAATCGGCAAACGTAAGGTAGGACGTCCTCAGGCTAGGTGGAGCGACGATCTTCGCAGGGTGGCTGGTAGCAGCTGGATGAAAGTTGCCGAGAATCGAGCTGAATGGCGTGCAGTTGGAGAGACCATGTCCAGCAGTGGACTGCTATAGGCTGATGATGATATCAAGAGAAAGTCTGAAAGTGACACCGGTGACTGAAAAGGTGAAATAGGTTGTCATGTTATGGCATGTCATGCGGAGGAATGAGGGAAATGTCGACAGGAAAGTTTTGAGTATGAATATGGAAGGCTATATGAGTAGGGGAAGACCAAAGAAGCGATGGATGGAATCCGTGAAAGATGATAAATGGTTAGAAAGGAAGTGACTACCGATATGACGATAAATAGGGAAGTATGGAAGAAAAATACAAGTTGCGCCGACCCCAAATAAATTAGGATAAGGCAAGGAGAATGATGATGATGATGATGAACACTTTGAAAACCGTCCTTAGTGCTAAGAAATAAAGATCACATTCGAAATTAAGATCACCTTTTTAAAGAAAGAAAAGAAGAAGAATAAAGAAAATACGTATATTTGCTGTAAACATGACGCAAAAAAGAACATAAACGCAAAAAAAATAAGAAAACTATGGGGGGAAAATGCGTCACATCCACGTAAAACGGCTATCGTTCAGCATTATGCTGCGACCCTATGCAAGACAGAGCCCCAGCGCTGGTTTTCAGCGACAGCCAGCGTTGACGTAATGACGTCGTCCGGTGCAGCAAACAATTATTACAGAAAATTAATATAATTTAATTTAAAATGTGATAGAATATAAAAAAAGAAAAAGGAATTATACATGCTATGAGAATATCATCCTCAACAAAATGTTTTACGCTTTATCTTTAGTATTTAATCTATGCGCTTTATGAACTGGCATCATTTCGAAGCGTCCTATTTGACGTACACCCAAAATGCATCAAAGAAATTACCAACAGGCGCAATTTGGATGGTTGGTTTCGGTGCATAATCGTTATCCCTACCTGTTTAGATTTAGACTTCATGGCTTCAATCAGTGTCTGCCACATGGGTAATGAATAATTGACTCTGTAGTACCCAACTTGACCGATGTTCAGTTTTATCCACCTATGGCCTTCGTCCCCCCTCAATTTTACTGAAAAATACAAATATTCTTATTCATGTTCTTTAATGGCAGACATACTCTTTAGTCCGTCGATCAGATAATAAAAAAATATTAGACACGTATTTTTTTGCTTTAACATAATATTAATAAAAAATTACTTAGATAAAACACATTAAACTTGGGGAGTGGGGGCTCGTTACGTCACAGCTACGTAAAATATCTAGCGAGCAGTGACCTCATGCCACATTTGAACTCAATGTATCGCCGTAATGTTTCGGTTACGTAATTTTTTTTTTAATAATACGTGTCCAATATATTTTATTTAAGAATCTACATGACGGACAAATTTTTTTTTATTCATCATCCCTATTACAAACGTTCGTAACTCTTACCGTTTTGAGCAGTATCGGAGAGCCATACAATCTCTTCATTTGTTCCAGTGTTGGTCTTGAATGTTATAGGTATAAACCAACGGTAGCTAAAAAGACACGAAACATCAAGACACATTTTCAGGTATATATACTCTTCAGGGACTGTACAAAGAAAATATTAAAATTCATAATTGTTCAAATGTGAAAGAGGGATAGCGCTATATGTCCTATATAGCTCCATCTCTTTCTCACTCCTGACCATTACCAGCGTGAAATATTTTGGCTGAAAACTATAGAAGATATTCGCACATCTACTGGGCCACAAAGTAAGTGGTAACTTACTATGTTTGTCCTTTTTAGGGTTCCGTACCTCAAAAGGAAAAAACGGTACCCTTATAGGATCACTCGTGTGTGTGTCACAGCCAATTTGCTCCGAATCTACTGGACCGATTAAGTTACAATTTGGTACACATATGAATTTCTGTGACGCCTCTATCCCTATGTCCGAAACTACTGAGACTAAAATTTTGAAGAAAAATAAAGAATAGTTCTATACCTACCTACTTATTATAGATTACAAAGAAACGTATAAGAAGTCTTAAAATAACGTGGTAAATCACTGAATATTGTACATACAAACTTACTTTGCAGTTGGAATGTACGGCGTAACATGTTTTCAATTACAATGTTAGAAAGACAGAAAAATATTTTATTTGGGACAAGCACAAAAAATACAAACAGTAAAAAATAAAAAATGAACATTTAAAACTAACAAAGCTTACATTGTAAACAACAACAAAAAACAATAGAAAAAGAGCTGTGCGAGGCCAAAAAGGCCTCTATCAGCATAATGCTGCGATATTAAAAAAAAAATACCGCAGCGCTGGTATTCTGATAGGGCCCGAATGTTAAGTTTGTTCTTGGGATAAATTCATGCCAACTACGGAACCGGGTCTCCCTTGTTTGACCGAAAGGAATTTGACAAATTTTCACTTCCCAAAAAAAATTCGCATAATTTCATTTGCCAAATTATTACTTAGCAAAAAATCTATTCACAAAAAATTGTAACGCAAACCTAATGTTTGGCAAATGAACGTTTAAACTATAACTTGTTTACCAACTAGTACTTTTAACATTTTTTATTTTGTCAAATATTTCAGTTGAAATAACAGTTTTTACGCAAAATCAAATAAGCCAAATATTTAGTATCGTCAGTTTTCAATTCTCAATAGTTGAGTTCCGGGTAACCTACTAAAACAATATATTTTTTTATATTAATGCAAGTCGTGTCAGGCGTAGGCGTAGGAGGTCACAGTTTTAACCTAACCGAACCTAACCATTTTTATTTTTTTAATAATTAACCTACTCTAACTACTATATTAAAATAAAATTTAATTTTTTTATTATAGAATTCCCAAAAAATCTTATTTTTGCCTTAATATTTTTTGTCTTAACAAATCATTTCACCAAACGTTAATAATGTCTGAAGATTGTTTGCTGTAATAAATCATTTGATTAAAGACCAAATGCCATAATGACATCATACTTGGTAATATTTTGCCAAGTACAAATTTGACCAAATGAAAATATGCGTACTAAAATCATTCGAAATATTGTAATGGTATAAAAAAAATTTGTTTGGGTACCATGAAATTTTGTCAAAATCTTTTCGTCAAAACGGCACGCACCCTACGGAACCCTTCGCACTTGGCCGGTTCATTGTTTAATGTGGTGTACAATAAAGTGTTTAATAAATAATTAACTTACTTGAACTTAGAATCGTTAGTGTAAGCTGCGTCAGGGTCAATTAGGAACCGAGACTGTGACACAAAGTAAGTGTTAGGCATGTCACCCATTTTTACTTCTAACACTGGGTAGCCCATCTGCCGCGTCCAAGTGTCCATTACGTATCTGAAACATGTGAATATAGCAGCATTTTATAACTACCAAAAGATACATAGATACGCATAGAAACAAAACCCAGTCTTTGTCGTCGCGCAATCGGGTAAAAATGCATATCTATACATCTATATAAATAAATCAAATTGAAGTGTCTGTATGTAATATCAAAATATATTTTTTTTACTAAATGCATTATTAAAACATATATGGTACTTATACAGGATAAGCTTTTAACCAGAGCGTATTATTTTATTTTTTTGTGGATCAGTAATAGAACACATTTCCATTATTTGTTCAATACTTTTTTTTTTTGTCTACTGGAAATCAGCTAAATATGGATACAATCTATTCGTAATAATATCAATGGGCGAGCGCACAGCTGATAGTCGATAGGTACCTACTACTGCGTTCTGCTTCACTAGCCGTGCCGCAGCGCGCCGGCGCGTTGCGCGACGAGTATCTATTATACCAGTTTCAAAATAAACATCTATCGTGAACAATAACTTTTTTTTTTGTACTAAGACATGTGGTCGTTTGGCATGGTATGGGCATGTGATGAGGAGGGAGGAAACGCATGTGACGAGGAGAGTGATGAAGATAAATGTGGATGGATGGAGAGGAAGAGGAAGGCCCAAAAAAATGTGGATGGATTGTGTGAAGAATGATATGAAAGAGAAGAGAGTGAATGATAGAGTGACGGTTGACAGGGGGGACTGGAAAAAGAAAACGTGTTGCGCCGACCCCAAGTAACATGGGACAAGGGCAGGAAGATGACTAAGACATGTCATAATAAGAAATAGGTGTATAATAACTCACGTTTAAGTTTAATTTGTCAAAATTTGCGCACTGATTAAAAACTTTTCCTGTATAATAAAATAATAAAAACCATTTTTTGTCTGTCTGCCTGTTTGTTCAGGCTAATCTCCGAAACGGCTGGACCGATTTTGACGGGATTTACAATGGCAGATAGCTGATGTTATAAGGAGAAACTTAGGCTATTTAAAAAAAAAGAGACGCAGGCAAAGCCGCGGGCAGCAGCTATCTGCCGGGGCAAGTCCCGTCAGGAGATTAGCCGGAACAAAGAAAACAGACAGACAGACCTAAAGACAAAAATATTAAAAAAAGTTTTTTTGTTTTAAGTACCGTACTTATATACTTTCATAAGCATTTATACCCAAAGTCTCAAATTCAGATAATTTTTGTAAACAAGGGGGATAACATATCAAAAAAGTATCTTCGTAATGGTACTTCACATAAAATGGCGAAAAAAAGGTTCCATTTTCTTTTAAGTACTGAATTTAAGAAATAATAATTAAAAAATAATCATACCGTAATTATTTTTCTAAATTTTCGGTTTTAAACAAAGTTATTAAAAAAAGGAGATTTTCTGGTATAAAATATTTTATGATACTGGTAACAATGCAGGAGATCTAAACATTTTCACATTTTTTACATCTTCAACAACACTAATATTACAACTCTCATTCATAGATTCATATTGTATGTAGCATATCTAGCCACATTTTGGATGATAACGGCTGTAAACTGTTCCGAGTGGAAATCGATTTTGGCAGGCCTACGTCTAACAATGGACTTAAAAGGGCTGATTATGACGACCATAGGCCGTGTCTCCGACACACTGCACAAAACATTGTTTGGCAACGGTATTTTGTTTGCATAGTTCTTATAATTAATTAACTTTAATTTTATAGATGATTATTTACAAAAACATTTAATGGTAAAATGTTTTGCACCACTGTCCTGTCATTTTGACAGTGACATTTCTTGACATTACTTTGTTTACAAAAATTATCTGAATTAGAGACTTTGGGTATAGTCTATAAGTTGTTATTTTGACATTACAAACAGATACTTCAGTTTTTTTACATATCGACGCTTGAAAGGCAAATTTTACCAAACGACATGTTGGCAACTTTACACTAGAGCATTTTAAAGATTATTTTTTGGAAAAAAATAAACTTTAAAATGCTCTTACTCTGTGTATACTCAAATAGGGCATTATAAGGTTTATTTTTTTTAATAGAAACTTCAAGCGACAAGCGTCGATATGTATTTGTAGGTATGCATCATTAAGCTCAAGAGTACTTACGACAGATTTAAATCAGGATAATCCTTCTTGAAGTAAGGTTCCAATGCAGACAACAAGTCTTGGGTGACAGTGTTGCCAAACTCAAACTTCTTCAAGTAATCCGAGACCCCCAAACGGAAGTTCTCATGGCCAATGAAACCTTCCAACATTCTTAAGATTGACGCTCCCTACACACAAATAATTTATTTAAAAAATTAAGTACAATTTCATAATAACTAGAAAATGAGGCTTTAATTTTTAGGGTTCCGTACCTCAAAAGGGAAAAACGGAACCCTTATTTTATTGGCAATTTAAGGTGACCACCAGCGACCACGCACTACTACGCGCCGCACGCAACGAATATTATTCATTTAATATAATTCTCCATATAACGTCATTTATGACTTCAAAGTCTCACTCACTGTGGAAAAGTGCTGAACTTGGCACCTCTAGTGTGCTGAGCGAATCTTTTACCAAATTTTGTGCATGAGGCTCGTATAGCATGTACAGTTTAAACGGCAGTTAACAAATGCCACCAAATACCGAAAAAAACATACCTTATTATATGAAATTGAGTCAAATATGGCCGTAATTTGATCGGGAGTATCCACAGTTTGCACTATTGGATGGCTTGAAAGTTTGGCATCAGTTACCAGCACGGGGTGCAAAGTTTTAGTAAGGAAGTGATCCAACTGAAAAAAACATTAATTTTATAGCTTGTTTCTTCATAACTGTGCAAACACTATTGTGTCTGCACATTTATGAAGTTGAAGATGAATCATACATGATGATTTTTATTTATGATTTAGTAATCTTACTAATGTATATTTAATTTTAATTTAAAAAAAAAAGCAATTTGGGTATTGTAGCAGGTGGCGTAGTTGGGAATTAGGTGTGATTTTATGACATGTTATTTATAAAACCGGCCAAGTTCGTGTAGGACTACGCACAATGAAGGGTTCCGTAGTTGGAACTAATCTATCCCAAGAACAAACTTAACATTGTAGTTGAAATACATGTTTTCGAATACATCGATATACGTGACAATCAATTCTCCAACTGCAAATGTAAGTTGGTTGACAATTCTCGTTATGTTGTAAAGCCTACTTTTCTGTGATAGTTTTTTTTTTTTAGCTTCGTTCTATATACTACTGCCGTGAATTTTTTCACGTATCCAAAATCAACCATTTAGCTGGCAGTGGGACACTTGACTCTAACAAAAATTAGCACTTTAAAGTTTAAATAATAATTTTTATAAACTCAATGTCCTTGAATTATATAATTGCATAGCACAGGTGTGAGTACTATGTACTATAGAGCTACCATTTACCGGGTAATATGTCTTTTATTGACTTGAATGTGCCCTGGCGGCTGAGAGTATGTCATGCTCACTCAAATGTCTCGCTGGTGGTGGCGTGTGTGTTGGATCATTAAGTTCCCTTCAAAATGGTTGAGCTAAATGGTGCTGATCCATGCGTCATGTTCGTGAACGGGCGCCGTCAGTTGGGACTGGTCATCTCTTAGCTGCCACGGCTTATTTTAATTTTTGAATTGTTTCTATTACGGACGCTTCTAACGTGCACGTCTTTCTACATTGTTCTCACATGTATAACTTCAACATGAATGATGTAACCCATATTTTGTAACAATATTTTGTTTTAAAAGAGTGTCCATGGAGTTTCTTGTCCGTTCTTCTCCATAGGAACCTACTACGCTTTGGAATGGGCAACTAGCTTCATCTTTCTGACTGACCGACCCCTTGACAATTCAAAAGTGCCTGTAATTGGTTTATTTGAAATAAATGCTTTGAGTTTGAGTTTGAGTTTAATATATCACCAACGGATTTCTGAATCGAAAAATGGTTTTCACAAACCCGCAATGTTTTTTAACGGCCTATCCAACGATACTCCACACCATGGCATAGAAGAGAAAAAAAACATCCCCACATTACGTGTAGCGGAGGTACCCTAAAAAAACTAAAACAAGATTTTATTTTACCACTTTGCCGGCGTGATTAATATGTATACTTATGCCAAATTACAGCTTTCTAGTACTAAGAGTCTCTGAGCTAAGCCGCGGACAGACAGACAGACATGGCGAAACTATAAGGGTCCCATGTTGACTACGGAATCCTAAAAATTACAGATAAATCTCATTATTTTAATGCAAACTTACAACTTTCCAGGTTGGTTCAATGGTATCTAATGCTTTGACTTGCATGTATGAAGCAAATCCTTCATTTAGCCAAACTTCATCCCACCACTTCATTGTCACTAAAACATTTTTAAATAAAATATAAATTTATTACAATACATAAATTAAATGATATATGAGCATGTATAACAATACCACATTTAAAAAAAAACTATACTTTAAACCAGGGATTCCCAAACTATTTTGGGCAAGAGACCCCTTTTCAAAAATGAACTGATGCCTCAGACCCCCATAGCTAAAGTACTTTAAAAATCCTATCTCTAGTTTTTTTCCTATTGATACAAAATACTCATAAAAAAACTTTGTGGTTGGTTGAGTAAACTTGACTTCATTTTATGATCAAAAATTAACAAAGTAAATAGACATCAAATTCAGTAAATATCAAGTGTAATTAATAGTTATTAATACAAATTACGTAAAAATACTTAAATAGGTAATTATATTTTGAAAAAAAAAGGCATGAATATTACAAAGTAAAAAAAAAAAATCAATGTGATGGAGGAACCCGGTGACTTTTTACCAATCTAGCTAAATCCGGTTCAATATTGGTGAGTTGCTGTCTTAAGTCTCCCCGTTCATTGATTTTCAAACGGTTTCTTTGTTTTCTCAAAATGTTTGTAACCACACTGAAGCCTTTTTCGACTAGGTATGATGATGGAAAAGCGATAAGGTATTTTTCAGCAATGCAGGATTCTGTGTTTTAATGATGCGTTTCAACCAGAACTTCTGGGTCAATATCGACTACTTTGGGAATCCCTGCTTTAATCGGTTATTATATTACCTAAGTTTCCAAACCACATATGAGCCAGTTCATGAGTAATTGTGTTGGCAACACTAATTTTGTTGCTAGCAGATGCCTTAGTCTCATCAACGAGGAATGAAGTCTCCCTATAAGTGATGAGACCCCAGTGCTCCGTAGCACCTGATACATAATCAGGAATACCAATCATATCTGAAACATTTGTTTATATTATTACATAACAGTAAAGTTTAATTGAAAAATAAGTAATATGATTAGAAATAAGTAGGGATGTAATAAGTAGCGAATACGAATATTCGTATTCGCCTAATAGTAGACATTTACCGAATATTCGTATTCGGCGAATACTAATACGAATATTTAAAAATTAATATGTTTGTACGCAAATCTAATTACTGGCAGACTTGGAAGACGTGCGTCGTCGGCACGTAAAAATACGACGTGTGCAAGGGCCTTAATCGCAACGACGACGCCGACTGCTGATCCACTGGCCTTTTGGCGAGAAGATGTCCATTTTCGAAGTCTGAAAAACTCGCCCAAAAATATTTTTCACTGAAACCATGTACAGTCGCGTCGGAAAGACTTTTTTCAACGGCTGGGAACATCCAGACTGAGATCCAGAAAATCTACAAATTTTATGTTTTTTAAATAAAAATTTGCCTATTGTAAATTTTAATTATTAGAAGAATAGAAATTCATCAAATAAATTAGTCTTTTATTACCATGGCGAGATATTCGTATTCGTATTCGCCGAATAGTAGGTTTGATATTCGTAAAAGTAGTATTCGTTGCATCACTAGAAATAAGTGATTTTGACTCTTAGAATTTAAATTTAGTCTTAAAAGTCATTCATAGATTTTTGACAACCATTATGAGTAGATGGAAACCCAAAAGACTGACAACCAGTCTTACTCAATTACTGGGTTGTGGAGGTCAGATACACAGTGGCTTTGATTTTGAAAATACTGATATTCAGCTGCATACAGTTAGACAAAAAAACAACCCTAACATAGTAGGGAAAAGGCAAGGTAGATTGTTTTATTTTACCTAGTTTAGGCAGAGGGAATGGCACTTCGTAATACTTGATGTAGAACTCAGTAGCTCTCTTTCCAATATCTTGAGCAAAGTCAATTTTGTGCAGTTCTTGTTTTTGAGCAAACGAGCGAAGCATGAAAGACTTTCCGATGCCTCCGGTATTAATTTCAGTCTCTTTGTGATCAAAATCACAGACAACGAAGCATGCTAAGTATGTGGACATTGGCACACTTGTTGCGAATGTCACCTGGTCCATTTTAGCATCAGTATCAAATGTTGATGATATTTCCTGGAGAAACAACATTTAAATAAGTTTACTGAGGAAAATTATATAACATTATATTATTTCTTACTACATAACATAACATCACGCCTGTATGTCCCGACGGTTTAGGCAGAGGTACAACTATCCCATGTAATAGGGGCGAGCCTATTGCCATCAACCCACAAATCCTCGTTCCGGGCTGCTACTGAGAAATTCCAGATGGAAAAACCCAATAACACTTAGCTAGACCCGGGATTCGAACCCAGGACCCCATGCTCAGCAGTAGCGCTTGCGACCACTAGACCAACGAGGCAGTCAAATTTTTACTATTATGTTCAATAAAAACTAATTTTGTTATTATCTGTTTTGTTATTGTGTTTTCTTGCTCGTCTTCGTGGCGGTACCAACACTATCTTAAGTTTGTTCGCAGATAGATGGGAGTCTCCAATACTGCGACATTGGATGAAACTCCACACTACTTAACTTGTATAATTATGTCTAGTAACACTAGTTTTTAAGACCATTGTTACTAACACTATGGGCGTAGCCTGAAATAAATGCTATTATTATTATATATTTATATATCTCGGGCCCCTGGGGTCCCAGACCTTTGGAGCCTAGGCATACGAGGGGCCGAAGCCAACTCGCAGAGGCCCATTAGACGGTTTTTAATTAAATGAGGCGCCAACCGGCGCTTATCCCTGTTATTTTGTTATTAGACATTTAAATAAACCTTTTTACAGTCCGTTCAACCGATTTTGACTTCTATTGCGTTGGTGGCATGACAAATGGTAGCATTAGTAAACAGTTGGTATTGTAACCACTTTATTGCTTTTAATGCCATTATTATACCTACGGAATAGAAGTCAAAATCTGTTGAATGGATTGTAAAAAAGGTTTATTCAAATGTCTAATCTTATTTATAGGTAGCCTCGTTGGTCTAGTGGTCGCACGCGCTACTGCTGAGAATGAGGTCCTGGGTTCGATTCCCGGGTCAGGCAGTGTTATTGGGTATTTCCATTAGGAATTTCTCAGTAGCGGCTCGGGGTCTGGATTTGTGACAGGTTGATGGCCATAGGCAAAGTGAGAGTGAACAGCTTCTTCTGGGTAAGCTCACTCCATCATAGACTTTGTCTCTGTCACCCAGACCTAGACTAAAGTCAAGAGCAAAACAAAAGTTAAATAAAAAAAAATAAAAAAATTGGCTTGTTATATAGGCTATTACATGGGACTTAAACATAACTGGCAAAATGTGGGTGTTCCTACTATGGGTTCCTCTGCCTAACCTGGGAAAAAAGGCGTGATGTTATGTTTAAGTATTAGCCTTAAACTAATGTGCTATTTTCACACTTGTACAAATCTTATTTGTTAAGATTTCCAAGTACCTACATTAAAGATTCACAACACACACACAACACACTAAAAGATTAATGAGTTCTAAAATGTTATTACATTAATAGAAAGATAAGTTTTATACTGTATGATACTCACATTCATGTTGGAAAGTGCAATGTAAGATGGTGGCTTCCACAAAGTTATATCATAGGTAGCCTTGAAATCTGGCTCATCGAAGCAAGGGAATGCTTGCCGAGCATAAGTTGGCTGGAACTTACTAGCCACCATTTTCCTGAAACAGTTAAGTAGATACTTTCAAAAATCACATAAAAAAATGTGATTTGAGTGTTCCATCTTATTATAAAACTATTTCGTAATTGAAATAAGTTTGCTTAAAGGAATTAAAAAAAAAAAAAAAAAAAATGTAATGTAGGTATTATTTATTTGAATTTCACCGCATGGCTTTTTATAAAATTTCAATAGCCTAAGTTACTCTTTATAGCATCAGCTATCTGCCAGTGAAAGTCAAAGTCGATCCAGCCGTTTTGGACATTAGCTTGAACAACTAACAGACAGACAAATTAATTGTTACAGTACTTTAATAATACTTTAATAATTATTCATTTAGTAAAAGCTGTTATTTTGACATTACAAACAGACACTTAAATTTTATTTATTTGTACACATGTACTCTGCCGTGCTAAATCAAAGCAAAGGCGGTATCTGAGGGAAAGCTAGTTTCGAGAAAATTTGGAACTATTCTAATATTACTTATTAAATGGTATTGATATATTATATTGGGTACATTTTTTGTCATTTGGTTAAAATATCAAAAAATGCATGCACCTTTTTCATGAGATACTGCCATCCTGCTAGGTGTTTATAGAATTAAGAATTGAGTTTCTGCTTCGTTACCCTTCCTTGGCAGTCGGGTGAAAATGATATAATATGGAATGGAAATGGAATACTTTTTTAAGGGTTATTTAATGTTTTAAATAAGATACCGCTATTTGGATTAGTTCATTAGATGCGTATTTCTTTAAGCTATGCGATGCAATAAAAAAAAACTTTTTTTTTTTGAGAGACCTCTTTTGTGCTTAGTACGGCAGTATAGCTTAATAAGTGTTTAGGTCAAATTTACCTTGAATCGTACAAACGTGAGGAATAGAACCCAACAATATCTCTGGTTAGGTCCCCATTGAATTTAATACAGATTTTGTAATTCCCTGTGCTAAGAGCAGAATCAAAATGTATGAATAATTGTTCCACCTCTTTGATTTCACAAAACTTTAAGACGTCGATCTCATCCGTCCCTTTGTGTACCTTTACTTCAATTATATTTAGAAATTTTGAATGTAAACATAAAAATTTTCTTTCTTGCTTTATCACAACGTCAATTTTCACTGTCCCCTGAAATTTCCCTTCTTCTAAATCAGGGCGCAATTCAAGGTTGTAGTTTACAGGACGAACTAACGGGGAGAGCCGATCAGTAAGTTTCACGTTAGGGCTCATAACGTCCATGGTATTAGTAGCAGCAGAAGCAAAATTAACCCGGTTTTGTTCAGTTATAACATCAGTGAACCTAAATATCTGTCTACGACTACGATGTCGAAGAGGCACATGGTTTATGTCCAACCACTTTTTAATTAATAAACCACGAGAACATAACATTAATTATAACAAAATGCTTGAACTTAAAATAATAATTATTATTATTTTGAATTGCACAGCTGATTTTACGCAAACGCAAGATACTATTTTGAATTTTGAAATGTCATTTAGGTTATGTCAAGTCATCCGTCAATGTGACATTTTTTTACTTTTTTTACAAGTTTTTTGCACTGAACTAAGCCTTTTATCCCGAAAAGGTAAAAGGTAATATTTTCTCCAACATTTAGACAAATTGGTAACATTGGTAAATGCCTAAAAATAATTGCTAGACTACATCTAAGTTGTTTATTTAAAAAAATCTGTCCGCTTACACCTCATAGACACGGTGATAAGTACGCTCTGTGAGATATTACGGCATGTTGACATTTGACTAATCAACATCAAAACATACTAGGTACACTATGCTGCGCCATGCGATTGTCTGACCTATCTATTGGTTATGAATAGACATTTAATTATAATGCTTGTGATTTTATCGACTAGGTGCCTACCTATGTAGATGGTTAGTGTATAAATGCGATAGGTTGTCTACTTACCCACCATTTTTTAAATGGCTTTCATAAAGTCCGACGATTTTATTATCCAATCTACCAGAGAATAAGATGAACAACTGGTAGTACTCCATATGTATTTCATGTTCTAAGTTAATAATCAACAGCTCTCTTTTATCTAGAGTCTTGTTAGTAGATAAAATTGGTATGCTTTGATTTTTACTGTTTTTTATGCTGATTGCATAAATGGTCAAATTATTTGTGTGCAGCGTTATTGTTTGAATAATTTGCTTTACTTTTAATGTTATCATTACAGATCCATCAAAAGTATTATTAGTCATGTTAGGATGTAACATGAGTCTATAATTTTTTGGTTCAACGGTTCTTGGTAGTCGGTAATAATTTTTATCCTGGAAATAAAGAAAAGAAGAATTAGGTACAGTCCTTTTGCCTTTCACAGATTTTCGCTGCTTTAATGTTGCTGTCAAAGGTAAAATAACTGCCCAAAGACTAATGAATCACTGGTGCTTAGCTGACAATGGTGCCGATTCCCTTGTTAACAAACTAAACTAAATTTAAGTACATTGCATCTTTTTCTTTCTATTTCATTAAGAAAAGGACAGAAGATATATTTTAGTTTAGTCCAGTCAAATTAATCCCACGTAGCTGGCGTCAAGACGAATTCTGACTGAATCCTATACATAACTAATTTTGTGTTTGTAACCGCACTGTTTGCGTCTCTAAAAGAGCGCTAGGTGCTTTGTTTTGACAGTACAATAACAACCACTGCATCATAGTATTGTAAAATTCATCTTCGCAACAGGTAAAACTACGCAATGGATATTGACAGTAGTAGGTACGTCGTTTGGGTTCTGCCCAAATTCAGGCACGTACCTGCATTTTTGTTACATTAGTTTCTTCTTTAGCTATGTTTGCTTCAATGGTTCCATGTTCAATGTGTTGTGCGCATGCTTCTCTGTCTATGGTCGCTAACGCAACGGTAGACATAAACAGGCATAGAGCGGCCAGTATGAAAAATATCAGTACTTTATTATTACTAGTCCATTTTCTTAGTTTTGAATTACTCATCTGAAATTAAAAAAGTGCTCTTAGATAAAAAAAATAAAAAAAAATAACTATGAAACACTGATTTGAACACAAAAATAGATAGAATTTTGAATTTACAGTTATCACATCACTGAACGTCACAAGCCAGCCCTTCCAGCAGTGTTACCAACCTTATTGTTTTAACAATAGATTTGCTCTTTTCACATTGATTCCACTGTCTTCTGTTTAATACCTAATTTTTACTGTTTTTCAATTAGCGTTCAGCGCCACCTATTATTATAGTATATTTATTGTTTACCACTATGTAGTTAATAGCCGATTACTACTCATTTGAAGCCACCGAAAGTTATGTATGATTTTAAAAAGGATACTGAGTCTGAAAATACTGAAGATGAGGCAATAAGGATGTGTCCTGGGTAAAAAAAAATACTGTTAATTCCGTCAATCAGATTATAAAAAAATATTAGACAAGTATTTTTTGCTTTCTCATATTAATAAAAAATGACTTAGATATAACACATTAAACTTGGGGAGTGGGGGCTAGTTACGTCACTTCTCACTAGATTTAATACGTAGTTATTATATCTAGTGAGAGTGTCAAAACATTACGGCGATACATTGAGTTCAAATGTAGCATGATGATGCTACATTTGAACTCAATGTATCGCCGTAATGTTTTGATTACGTAAAAAAAATAAAATATACGTGTCCAATATTTTTTAATAATCTACATGACGGACAAAAAATATTTTTTTAGTCATCATCCCTATTCAGGATGAAAGTGGAAAATAATTTTACTTTGATTTTTGTTTTTTATTATGTTGTAATCAATATCATAATTTAACAATGTATGTAACTAATAAAAGAAGGTGGTTGTGACTTTCCTCATATATATGAGGAAAGTATCAAAACTGCCTTTTTTACTTTACCTACTGTTTTCTCCCTGTTTTTTTAATGATGAGCTGTTGTTTTTTAGTTTCTTGGGGTTGGCAACACTGCCTTCCAGCCAAAATCCAAGTAACTACATATCTCGGTAATGCGGCACTAATCACACAAGGATTAGTGGAAAATTCGGATTAAGTACCTATATAGTAGAAAATGGGAAAATAATGCAAAATATTGGGACATGTTTGTATAAGTATTTCTTATTTAAAAAAAACAATGAACTTAACGGTTCTTGAAATAATCCGATTTAAACCTTTTGTTTTTTGGCCACTAGCCCTTGTTTTGAAACTTTCTCACGTGTAGGTATTTCTGAGAACCATCATTTCTTGTGTAGGAACTCCATTTTCTACTACCCAAGTAGGTATACATGAAACTGAGTTATCAGCGAAAATCAATCTCGTGTTTACGGTTTTGGCGCGCACTCGCGTTATCCTCACAAGGAAACTAACCTAGAAATACAATAAAAAAAAAAAAAAATAGCAACATAAGTTTTTTATTTTTCACTTTTTAGTTATGGTGCCTCCTCCACAACAATAAGATTACCTACCACAACTTGCTACACCGCACAAACAACATTGACACAAGATATTCTAAGTGGATTACCTAAATACGTACCTATTATCGAAGCTAACTCAAAAACTATCCAAGCAAAGTTAATAAAAATCGATTAATAACCATCCCGAGTGCATCTCATGACAATTCCAATAAGACCAAACACGGCTAGGATACATTGTTCATTGTTATATATTGGAGTTCCGGTTCATACCTTCCGGCTTCATCTTCAGATCAGTTCGATGGTACCATTTTCATCAGAATAATTTATTTAAAATTGCTTCATAGTCGCTTAACTATCTTAATCGAGATATCTTATCGCCCCCCGTGAAATACATACTTATCATTGAGGAGTTCCGGTGGCCATTGGAGGTCTTCTCCATCAGTTCCACTTTATTAAATGATACTTTCTGAATGCAAATGCTTGAGTTATACAAAAATTGCTATATGTATGTCTATAATATTTGAGGAGTTACCTCAATTCCTCATGGATCCCAACATCAGAACTTGATTCTGATAAAAATGAGACCAATCTGGAAGTATATCCTTAGAAACAAAAAATATCAATTTGGTTTATTAATGACGAAGTTCTGAGGTAACAAACATTAAAAAAAAATACAACCGAATTGAGAACCTCTTCCTTTTTGGAAAGGAACTCATTTAAAAAATGCGGTCTAATACTGCGCCGGATTAGGACGTGCCGGTGTATTGAAGTGCCGGATAACCGAGATTGTATATATCTGAATAAACAAAACTCGACAGTCAGAAAATGTTGATAACGTAGAGCACGGGGTAAGTCCCCGCAAAGAGAGAGATAGCAAGTAGGTACCTCTATGTACACACGAAACGAGATACAATATAAGTAGGTAGGTACCTAATATACAAACACAGTGATTAGCGTGATTATTAACATAATAATGACATATATTATTATGTACCTATTGTTATAATTTATGCAAACAGCACCATAAAATGCATATATTTTTAGCTGTGTGAGATAACTGAGATAGACAGTGTAGGAGGTAGGTATGGAGGTATGTACCACATAAATATGTATCATGTACCTACGTAACAAATAAATACTTCACTATTGCAGCCGAAAGACGTCCACTGCTGGACATAAGCCTCCCCCAATTGGGGGGGTTTACCATAATCGCCGTGCTTGGCAGGCGGGTTGGCGATCGCGCTATGGTGTAAAAATGCATAGAGAACGCTGCTGCCCATTCTCTAGTAAGTCCCTTAGTCGCCTTTTAAGACACCCATGGGAGGAAATGGAGTAGTGCTATTCTTTACGTCCGGCACCACACGGTACCAATACTATATAAATAAAAGATGTTATTATTTCGATTTATTATTTGCTCTCTCTTTCCAGTTTTATATTTATGTTGGTCAAAGTGATGGTATTCCCGGAAAGTGACACAATGATCTTTCAGACACAGACTACATACTGCTCACAGACTAGCAATTAAGAATAATAAAACCACTCAAATGATAATTACATTTGGAGTAAACTAAATTAACTGTTTTATTTCACTATAGGTAGGTACCTACCTACTGTCTGTTAACTTTCTCACTTCACTCTCTTCGTCACTACACTAATGATAATTTAATCATTTGTAATGAACACGCGAATTATCTACCTAGATACCTACCCAACTGTGCACATCATTGTTAGTGTCATAAAAACTCAATATAAAAATAATCATTACCTACCTTGCTGAAAATAATATCCTTTCACTTTTCAATTTGCGTTTATTTCACAGAATATGGAACTTATCACTTTAAATCTTCTTATATATAATTAACTATATTTACTAACAAACAGAACAGAGATGTGGTTTGTACTGGCTAGGCCGAACCAGTCACCAGTATACGATTAAAATGCTCGCACTAACTATCGATGTTACGACATTAAGTTTCACTTGTTCACTGCAGCCGTCACTCCAGATGGACGCAATAGTTTGACAAAACAAAGTAACCATGTTACGATTCTTAGTACTTACATCTATATAAATTAAATAGAATCTGACTGACAGACTGACTTAGTGACGTATCAACGCACAGCCGAAACTACTGGGACTATAATAGGAATGTAAAATTTTGCAAAACTCAAAACTCAAAGCATTTATTTCAATTAACCCATTTACAGGCACTTTAGAATTGTCAAAGAGACGGTTAGTTAGTCAGAAAGTTGAAGCTAGATGCCCTTTCCAATACGTAGATCACTATGGAGAAGAACGGGCAATAAACTTCAAGGACACTCTTTTAAATCAAGATATTACAAAACCCTGGGTACATTATTCTTGTTATGTGAGACATTGTAAGAACGAATAAAACAATTCAAAATATAAAATTAAAAATAAGCCCTGGCAGTCAAGAGATGACCAGTCCCAACTGACGGCGTCCGTTCACGAACATGACGCATGGATCAGCACCATCCAGCTCAACCATTTTGTAGGGAACCGAATGATCCAACACACGCGCCACCATCAGTGAGACATTGCACACGGCTTCCCTACCTATAAAATGTAGGAGAGCACTAAGAAGGGTTTTTGGAATTCGACCTATATGGGGTAGAAAAGGGGGAATTTTGTTTGTATGATAAATCTTATTCATTGAGTTAATAAACTTGAAACTTGGCACGAATACTTATTATAATGTTAAAGTTTGACATTTTTTGTTGCGGCTGCGGGTGTCAACCTCAGGACGAGCTAGGTACTTCACAAAAGGACAAATGTGCGCCTGTCTGTACCTACTGTCTTACGACTTCCACGCGAACGAAGTCGCGGGCAAAGTGCTAGTAATAAAATATACCAACAGTTTTTGCCAACATTTTCGTACTTTCACCAACATTTTAAATCACGTTTACTGTTGTTACAATTACGAAAGAACTCCTCGTCTAGCCTTGCAGTTAGAATATTATGTAGCTAAATCTGGAGGGTCGTTATATACGGGCGTTAGCCTGCTTGAAGCATTAGCCTGTTTGAAGTACATTATTTGGCAAACAAACTAGTTCTAAAAGGGTCTTTTTTCGAGGAGTGACGGTCTACATCCAACCTTAAACAACAAACAATAGCTAATAAAACAATTTTTTAAAATTAGCTCACAGCCTTAGAACTGAATTAATTTTGGAATACGCGGAATGGGACCGTCTGCGTATTCAGAAAATTATTCAGTACAATAAGTCAGTGGAGAAAATTATTCAAAATTAATCAGCAACTGAAAGAAAGAAAGAAAAGAAAGAAAAATAGGTTTATTTGTAACTCATGATCGTTTGCTCTGTATGTGACAAAAAAATGCTAACATATTCATACTAATATTATAAATGCGGAAGTAACTCTGTCTGTCTGCCTGTATGTTACGTTTTCACGCCTAAACTGCTGAACCGATCGTCATGAAATTTGGCCTGGGATATGGAGACATAGGCTACTTTAATATGCGATAACCGACATCCTTAGCTATTTGCCCGCGGCTACTCCCGCGTGGATGTCGGTTATCGCGTAAAGAAGTAGCATATGTCCTTCTCCATATCCCAGGCTATAATCTCTGCCAAATTTCATGAAGATCGGTTCAGCTGTTTAGGCATGAAAACGTGACAGACAGACAGACAGAGTTACTTTTACATTTATAATAATATAATAGTATGGACTAAATTTAGTTCAGAAGACCGATAAGCTACGTTTTTGAAGCTTCCTCTATCCTACTATTTTTGCTGTGCCCGACATAAACGACGTGACGTCCACAATCATCATCATCATCATTTCAGCCGAAAGACGTCCACTGCTGGATATAAGCCTCCCAATTGCCATAATCTCCACGCTTGGCAGGCGGGTTGGCGATCGCAGTATGGTGTTAAAAATGCATAGAGAACGCTGCTGCCCATTCTCTAGTAAGTCCCTAAGTCGACTTTTACGACACCCACGGAAGGAAATAGGGTGGTGCTATTCTTTACGTCCGGCACCACACAGTCCACAATGATCTCATATAATTTTAAGTTACCTTAGGTGGTAACTTAAAATTATATGAGATGTACACATTGTGGAATGCAAATAAAATATTGAGTATTGAGTATATTGTTTCTGTAGTTATTTTACGCTAATTTATGACAGGATATAATTATTATGTACCTAAACATTGTCGTCATATTTTGTACTGAATAGGCGGTTGCTTCTTAAGAGTTCTTCTCACTGGTCCACTAGCGCCACTCTTGAAAAACGGCTCAATCAGCAACCTCGGTAAGAATTAGATTATTAATTAGATGTCTAGAATTTTATAATACCTTCTATACAGTTTCATAATGAGACATGAAGCAACAAAATACGATCTAGAGGAATGTGGCCACTTTTCTTTAGATCGAATTTTGTTGCTTCGTAAAGTAAAAGGTATTAGAAAATTATAGACACACTTACCGAGGCCTACACTGTCCTGCCATACCTATTATCACTGTTATTTAATAATATTTTAAAGCCAATTATTTTTAAAAGAGTAACCGTGGAGTTTCTTGCCGGCTCTTCTCCATAGGAAACGACTAATTGGAACCGTGCACCTAGCTTCTGACGATTCATAAGTGCCCATGTAGGTTTATGTGAAATAAATTATTTTGTTTTGATTTTGTTTTTGATTTGTTGAGCCGTTTTTCATAATTCCTTCTCAGTCACGAGATAATATTTTTTTAAAGAGTGTTGCTAGTGGAACGGTGTGCGCCCTCTTAATTTTTGAGCAACAAACGACTAATTTATATTATATAGCATAACTTTAAAAAAGTTACAAAAAACTCGTTACATAAGTGACAGTCGCATTATGAGATCAATCAAAGTGAATCACTTGAGTTTTCGGAAAACAATCATCTTTGTAGGTAGTTATTTGATCGTTACTCTTGAATGAAACAAGTTACACTTACTAATTATGTTACGGCACTGACATTGTTTTCAATGAAAACTTGTGGAGGTTAATAGAAGCCAATTTGGTTTGAAAATAGTTAATGGCAATTTAAAATCTAAGCCATAGTGTCTTTGTGGCAGTCAAAAACTATTATATATATATATATATATATATATTATATCCTATCGTTTATTAAATTCTGGAAATGCTGTTGCCAACGGAGTAACAATTTTCTTCGAATTTGGTATGTACTATTACTCTAGTTTAATACCCTATTTTATTTGTCTTAGGTATAAAACCGAATAAAAATGTCTGCTTTCGAACTGTTTTGCTCCGGGTTTCGGACTATATCTACCAGGCATGTGTACTCTTGGTTCGTTTTTACCAGCCGCATGTAATCTGCATGCTAGCTCAGTGCCAACTCTTGACCGATAGTGGAACTCATGTAATTTTTTTTGATGATTTTTGATGGTACGGAACCCTCGATGCGTGAGCCAGTCTGGCTCTTGACCGGTTTTTTGATCATGCTGATGCATACCCGACTGCCCCAGAAGGGACGGTTATTATTTTGTTCAATAAAAAAAAAATTAAATTATTATACGTGTTAAAGTGGTGTATTTTCATTTTTATATCGCTGCAGTTGGTACCACTAAAATTGTTTATCTTTTTATTATTTGTTGTGAGAACTCCTGCGGCCCAAGTCTGCTATTTTTATAAATTCGTCACTCCAACACGATCCCATTGTCATTTTGCTAAAAGTTCGTAATCTGCTAAAGTCATAATGGTCGATCATTGGTCGGTCAATGGTCTCGTAATATAATTATATTACAATGGCATTTTGAACATTTATTCATGCCAGATTTCATTTATATATATTTTTACATATTATTTATTAGTGTTATAAGCAATCTGAAGTAGTAGGAAGTTGGAAGTTTAGTAGGAAGTTTAATTTGTCATTATGCACGAGATTATCAATTCTTTCAATGGAGTGTCAGTGGCTGACCATTGGAAAGTCATAATGACGCCATTATATTAGTAGATTACCAAACTTGTCAAAATCAACAATTATGAAATCAATGATAGACCATTCTGACACTATTGTAATAGCAGACTTGAGGCCCTGGAATCAAGACTATTCTGTGCAAATTTCAACTGTATAGACTAACCTACCTAAGCCCTATGACAGACAGTTGCGTCCGTCCGATATTGTTCCTAAATGGAACGTTTTGCCTGATGGAACAGGTCGAGCGCTCATGAGCTCAGAACCGGTTTTCTCATCCTAACATTTCAAATTTCTAATTTTATGCTAAGTAGCGTTTAGCCTGCGCCTTTCTTGGGAAAATTTATACAAGTTGGTGTTTTCTTAGTAATATTCTTGACTGAGGACTTTTATCGTTATATTATCACCCCGCAGATTTGTTTTGAAAAGTTTTTCTAACATTTTGCCTTTTAGTTGGACAAACCAAGAATGGGCCAACCCGTCTGCACCAGCGGTTCTCGTACTATTTTGCCAGAGGATTAGGTGCATCGGTAAATAGAACAATTTTATCTACAGAGACTGCAGATCCTTTTACTTCAGGTTAAGCCTACTATGTTTATCAACCAGTTCATCTCAAGAACATCTACTTATAGGGCGCTCACCGGTCGGATTTTTTTAAAGGAGTGGCATTAGTGGATCTTAGAGCGCACTCTTTAAGAGCGGCCAACTTGTCATACTTTTCATGAGCCAAATATCTAGGTGTGACCCTCGACCATCATCTCTCCTTTTCTGAGCATGTACAGATAGTGCGCTCGCGTGCCGCTTTCGCTCTCTATAGGCTCCATTCCGTCCTAAATGCAAAAAGCAAATTGTCACTTAGGTGCAAATTGCGCATTTACACCGCGTGCATCCGCCGAATCATGACCTATGCGAGTCCAGTCTTTGCCCACGCCAAAACCTATATCATCCATAAGAAGCAGACCCTCCAAAATCGATTCCTTCGTAAGATCACGGGAGCTCCCTGGTTCGTTCGGAACACTAACCTCCACTTGGAGCTTAAAATCCCTACCATAGCCCAATTTATGAAAGGCGCTTCAAAGCGCTTCTTTGACTCTGCCGCCGCCCACTGCAACACTGTTGTTGTAAAGGCCGCCAATTATACTCCCTCTACTATTAGCAGGACCCGCCGTCCACGGCATGCACTAACCGACACAGACGACCCATCACTCTCCTCCAGGAGAGTCATAGGTCTACTAGCACAGTTCGCAAAAGAGTACACACCACACGATCGTCATTCCGACCTCGCCGCCGAGGCCCCGCGCGAAATCCCCGACTAATTAGTCCTTCTCGACCCTTGCTTTCAAATGAAGCGGCAGCACGCGCTTTAGCTGAGCAGCATGTACCTTTAAATCCCCCTGATAATAATCAAAACCCTGATTTTATCCAGCCACCGACGGTCCCTTGCCATCCTCCCCCCGACTCTGCCCTAAGCCGAGGTTCGTACCCCACAAGGGGTACCCTTAGCGCGCAGTCGGATAGATTATAAGTATGCCCTGGCTGGAAGCCTTAAATTTCTATTAGGAGCTTAAGGCACCACAGGATAGCCCGGTTAAAGAGTCGCAACCCCTCGTGGTTAAACTCTGAAATGCCATTAAAAAAATAAATATATACAACGTGTTTTTTTTTATATCCCATAACTCTAGGGTTATATTCTATAAGTAAAAATAATACAAAAAGACCTAGAATATGTGGTCCGAAAATGCTTAGTTTCGAAGATAATTGTCGTCAATCATATTAATTTAGGTCACAAATTTTCACCCGTATGACGAATTTTTACTTTTACGACGTTGCCAAGCTGATGAAACTGAGACCCTGGATGTGTGTAGGTATCTAAATTTCATTGATAAATACGAATAATTAATTTTCATTCAAACTAATCATTGATATTTAAAGCTAAGAAAATGCGACGTTGTAAAATTTCATCTAAGGGTGTTTTACATTAATAATCGTGACTTTGTCGAATTATTTTGTATGAAAACAAAAAAAAAAAATATATAATTGAAAAATAATTCATATGCCAGTTGACTCTTTTATATGGTCTCATTCACACCCTAAAGTTATGGGATATCAAAAAAAACACCTTGTATACTAGCTTTTGCCCGCGGCTTCGCTCGCGTGGATGTCGGTTATCGCATAAAAAAGTACCCTATGTCCTCCATATCCCAGGCTATATCTCAAAATTCTAACTTAATATTAATTTTAATGTGACTCACTATGTGAATAGAAACCGAAACAAATGGTTTAATATAATAAAATTACTTAAGTTCTGAACGTGAATTATGTTATATAGGCGTGGAATTAATAAACTTTAGTTAAATCAAATAAGAATATAATTCATTTCTGTATAGGAATATGACAACACAAGAGAGTAAAAATATGATAAGTCATCTTGACACTTTTTTCACCAGAGACTTAAGAAAGAGGTTTTGTTCACAAATTCCAACACTACCCCTTGAACTAAACTATGCGTACCAATTTTAATTAAATCACAACACTACCCCTTAATCTCTAGTCTTAAACAAGACACGAATGTAACTCATATAATATCGTTAATTATTACTACAATATTTTAAGAAATATCACATTACACAGTAATAATTAGAATAATAATATCACACTGATAAAAGAGACAAAGAGAACTTAACATGTTTCTCTTTAGTTAACGGTTTAGTGAGTAAGTCAGCTACCATATCACCTGTAGGCATATATATGTATATACGCCTGCGGACATCAATAAATTTATTAATTACAATATCCCGTATAAAATGGTGTCTAATATCTATATGCTTGGTACGAGCATGAAACATTGAATTAGAGCATAGTTTTTGTGCCGACTGATTATCATTGTATAAATTTATCTTACAATGAACTTGAAGGCATTCATTCAAAAATATACGTAAAAACAACGCTTCTTTGCAAGCATCTGAAATAGCCATATACTCTGCTTCGGTGCTTGAGAGAGCCACAGTCCTCTGCTTACGGCTTTCCCAAGATATAACAGAATCACCTAATTTAAATACATACCCTGTGTATGAACGACGATCAACCTCATTGGATGCCCAATCAGCGTCTGTGTAGCCATTTACGACCAATCCGCCCTTAACATATTTAAGAAAATAATTATTTGTACCTTTGAGATATCGGAGGACCCTTTTCGCAGCTTTCCAATGTGTTTCATCGAAGCATTCATTAAATTGGCTCAGAACACTTATTGCATGCGAGATATCTGGTCTGGAACAAACTAAAATATACATTAAGCAACCTATGAGATTTCTGTAGTCAAAACGAATATCCTTTACTTCGCTTTTCTTCAGTTTCAATCCTACTTCCATAGGGGTTAGAGACGGTTTGCATTCAGTCATGTTAAATTTACGTAAAAAGGTTTCAATGTAATGTGACTGATCTAAAGTAATTGATTCTTTATTCCTGCATACTCTCATGCCTAATATTTGATGAGCAGGTCCCAAATCCTTCATCTCAAACTCTGACATGAGTTTTTCTTTCACCATATCTCTTTCTTTGGATATCGATGAAGAGAATAACATTATGTCGTCGACATAAAGGGCAATTATAACCATTTCCCTCTTTTGTCCTTTATAATAGACACATGGTTCTGAAGGCATCCTATTGAAATGGAGTTTATTTAGTAATACTCCGTTATTTTTTTCATACCATGACTTTGCAGCCTGTTTTAATCCATAAACAGCTTTTTCCAACTTATACACCTTTTGTTCTTGTCCTTTCTTAACAAAACCTTCTGGTTGTTCCATTAGCACATGCTCTTTAAGATCACCATTCAAAAAAGCTGTTTTGACGTCTAGGTGATTTATTTCCAGATCATATTCTGCAGCTAGTGCTAACAATAAACGGATGGTAGAGTAACGGACAACAGGTGAAAAAGTTTCATTGTAGTCAATGCCATACCTTTGAGTAAATCCTTTGGCCACCAAACGTGCTTTGTATTTTAGGAGACTTCCATCTAAGTTCCTCTTTTTCTTAAAGATCCATTTACATTTTACTGCTTTATGATCTTTAGGTAGATCCACAAGGCGCCAGACTTTATTGGTAATAAAGGATTTATACTCATCTTCCATGGCTTCCTTCCATTCTTTAGCTTCATTGCCACCAAGTGCTTCCTTAACAGTCTCCGTGTCTCCAAGATCCCTGTACTGTTGAGCTACCAGTTGTGCAAATAGATCTTCATTTACAGCATCAGTGAAGTCTGTAGTTATCGAGTCTTCACTTGAACTTCCTGGAATATAGGTTTCATCCGACGAGTTATCTGCTTCAGATGAATTACTACTATCATTGATACTAAATACTGTGTCCCTGTTCCTATTTCTGTCATCAGAAGGACAATTTTCAGACACACACTGTGGACTTTCATCCCTAGTGTTTTCGTCTGCCCTACATGTCTGTTCTGTATGTGAAACAACATGAACCACTTGATTAGTATCATCATTTGACAGATCCTTCTTCCAAAAACGATCTTCTAAAAACCTCACATGATGTGCTTTAACGCAATGTGTAGGGTTCTCTGGATCAATAAGTTTATAACCCTTTGTATCGTTGTAGTAACCTACAAATATATATTTCTTTGCCTTCGAATCCAGTTTCCTGTGATTTGAAGTCAAAGCATAAGCCAAACAACCAAATGTACGAAGATGACTTACATTTGTCTTTGTATTAGTCCATTTCTCCAGTGGTGTCATGCCCATGACAGCTTTTGTAGGTGAGCGATTCTTCAGATACACTGAAGTGTTTACGGCCTCTGCCCAAAAACGTTTGTCAAGACCAGCATCTTCTAGCATACAGCGAGCTTTAGCTTAGAGCTGCTAGCTCCATGATGGTACGATTAGCTCTTTCTGCCACACCATTCTGTTGACTACAATTCGGGACAGTAGTTTGGTGACGGATTCCTTGCTGTTGCAGAAACTCCTGAAATTTTTTATTAATATATTCACCACCATTGTCGCTACGAATAGTTTTTATTTTCTTATCAGTCTCATTTTCAACAAGTTTTTTAAACATTTTAAATTTTTCAAAAACTTCACCTTTTGTTTTCAAAAAATAAACAAATGTTTTTCTTGAACAGTCATCAATGAAAGTAAGAAAATAACAAGCACCACCTAATGACTTCTCTTGCATTGGACCACATAAATCTGTATGTATTAAGCCTAAAATCTCCTTAGACCTACTATGAGACACTTTTGGAAAAGATAATTTTGTAAGTTTTCCTTTAATACAGGCAATACATGATTGAAAACGAGTATTATCATAATTAATACCAAAGACCATACCTTGTCTCATGACATTCATGCTCCTGCTGTTGAGGTGCCCCAGCCTGCGATGCCATACTTCTTGTGACACCAAACTGCTCTGCTCTTGATCTGACACATCACAGTCCAGTAGTGATTTACTGCTGCTGTCAGACACCATGCATTGCACGGTTGCATGGCTGCACTTCGACATCAGCTCTACTGCTATTCCCTATAGAATCTAATTGAAAAATACCATTCACATAACTAGCAGTAGCTATGGTTTCATGCTCGTCCATTATTCTACAGGTTTTAGAATTAAAATTAACTGTATAACCTTTTCTTGTTAACTCACTAACTGATAAAAGGTTAGTTGACAGTTGGGGAACCAAATAAACATTAGTTATTGTTCTAAAACCGCTGTCTAACTTAATTTTAACTTCACCTAATCCTGCAGTACATAACTTATCACCATTAGCAATGTTCACAGAGAGTTCTTTAGTTGATTTCAACTTTGACATAACACTCTTGCTGTTGCACATATGGTTGGTTGCACCAGAGTCCACGTACCAGACATCATTCTTGAGATTTACCGACAATGCTGACAATAATACCTTCTTCTTGTCCTTGACATTACTCACTGGAGTCGTAGAAGTAGCATTCTTAGGGCAATTCTTTTTTGTATGTCCTGGCTTCTTACATCGGTAACATTTGATCTTCTTGATTGTAGTTAAAGCTGATGCAGTCTCTGTCTTGTCATCTCTTCTGTAAAACTCCTGTAATAATTTAATTTTCACAGTTTCACTGACAAGCTTGTCACTGGAATTCTCCAACGCCATGATGAGCGGGTCATAATCGGGCGTCAGTCCGCTCAACATGATGACTGCTATGAAGTCATCATCTAGTGGAGAACCTATATCATGCAATTGTTGTGCAATTTCCGTTATTTTCGTAATGTAAGCTTCCATGTTACAAGCATTCTCTTCGAGCTTAGCTCCAAATAGCAATCGCAGTAATCCTAAGCGTCTGCACAGACCCTTGTCCTCATAAGCCTTTTGTAAATTTGTCCATGCTTCATAAGCTGATTTTGCGTTACGCACAAGCGAAAAAGCATTGGGATGTACAGATAGACAAATTTTTGCAAGCGCGCGCTGATTTTTTCTTAAATCTTTGCTTCCGTCGGTGGACTCGATACATTCGAGTAGGTCCTCGTGCATTAGGAGCATCTTCATGGAAAACTTCCAGTTATTGTAATTTTCCATGCCCTGCAGTTTTTCTATTGGAAATCCTGTCGAACTATGTGCTTCGCTGGTCATTTTTAATTATTTTTAACCAGATTAGCACACGGAAAGGGGAAAAAAAAAATGCCGATCGTCTTTTTTTTTTTTCTTCTTACAAAAATAACTTTCCGAGAAATGAATAAAAAAACCTTACTTGAGTAGGTGTTCTGGGCCCATAACCTGTTTTATAGGCGTGGAATTAATAAACTTTAGTTAAATCAAATAAGAATATAATTCATTTCTGTATAGGAATATGACAACACAAGAGAGTAAAAATATGATAAGTCATCTTGACACTTTTTTCACCAGAGACTTAAGAAAGAGGTTTTGTTCACAAATTCCAACAAATGAGTCTTTACCTAAAGATTACAAACACAAAATCAAAATACGAAATTTCACTCAAATTCTTAAAGCAATCAATTGTACCAAATTACAACACGAAATAAAAGTGCGACACAAATGATAATTTTAAAATAATTCACGTAAGTACCAACAATGTGAAAACAAAACGAAATCCTCCGAAATGTCGCATGATACACCATTTGTGCTGATGAAACGCTCGAAATATATAATGAACACCATTGATGCATAACTTTTCTCAGGGTCACGTTCGCAATCGGACGAAATATTTGACATTTATTTTGTACATGCAACACGATCTGGCTGTAGAATTCGATTAATCGACTAATACATACTTGACCGGTTGACATTTTAGCGGGAACACCACTAAACGAACGAAAAAAAAAAGAAAACAAAATACGTCTGTACTCTGTGGTCGTAAAAAAAATAAAAATAAAAAACTCTGTGGTCGTGTGGCGGTGTGGCGCGGTGCTTAATGTAAACATTCATCAAGGTTCAAACAAATACCTACAAAAAGTCAATAAAATGGATATAGTATGTTATCCTTAAGAGATAGACATATGCCACCGCGGACTTTTTTGAAGACCTTTGTAAGATACATAATTCCACGATACATTATTTTGTTATATCTCAAAGGGTTTAGACAGCGTTTTCGTTGAAAGCTCCCAGACGGCTTATTTTTTTCCGACACCTCCAACAAATATTGTTAATTCATACAAAAATGCATACAAAAACATAACAAATTATATACTAAAACCTTCCTCGAGAACCAAGCTATCCATTGGTGAAAACAGCATGAGAATCGGTGCAGTAGTATTTGAGTTTATCGCGAACAGACAGACAGACAGACAGACAGACGCGGCGGAGGACTTTGTTTTATAATATGTAGTGATAGTGATAGTGATAGTGATACTTTTCATACAAATGCTCGTACGTGATTATGGCGTTGGAGCACATCTTTCTATATCTAGTTTTCTATGAAAACAAAAAATAATAATTTGGAGAAACAAATTTTTGTACAAGCCTCAAAAAATCTGCTTTTTGCACACATTTTACTTGAACTTTGGCCGTTCATAATCCATATCCATACTAATATTATAAATGCCAAAGTAACTCTGTCTGTCTGTCTCTCTGTCTGTCTGTATGTTACGTTTTAACGCCTAAATCGCTGAACCGATCGTCATGAAATTTGGCAGAGATATAACCTGGGATATGGAGAAGGACATAGGCTACTTTTTACGCGATAACCGACAACCACGCGGGCGGAGCCGCGGGCAAAAGCTAGAATACTCATAAATAAAAAATAAAGAAAACATTTTCATAGAAACATCGCACATGCAATGGAGGTTCTAAATAACACACATTTATTTCACAAACTTGTAAGGCTTGCTCAAAAACACGTATTTCCTGGAACAAGTTGTATGAAATTTCCGCACACTATTTTTCGTTCAATGTTATTGCGTTCTCACTTGCCTGTTAGCAATAACATTGCGCTGGATGAAACAACAAGCTTTTCAATCATGCTCGCGTGCGAAATTCAAATTTTCTTACAATTGTATGATTAACCCAAGGCTGAATAAGATACTTATTCGCGGCTTTCTGAAAGAAAAAAAAAAATTACTTTGTCACACTCAGTGAGCAAAATCACATTTTACACACTGATTTCAGGCAGCAAAACCTACATGTTTGAGCTACTGAAGTGAAAAATAATTTTTCAATTCAAACCAGAAGTTCCTGAGATTAGCGCGTTCAACCAAAGAAACAAACTCTTCAGCTTTATAATATTATAAATCGTTGAATAATATTTTTTTTTTTCTATATGAAAACGTCGCTAGGTCACACAAATTTTGGTTTAGTTCGGAAATCGAACCCGCGATTCACAACGCAGGAGTCGAAAACATTTAAAAACTCAGATGCAAAGCTAAAATTTCGGCACATGTAATAAAAAAAAAACCTGATTGAATAAAAGATGCATAAATATATTGATACGCAACCGTCATTCCGGAAAAGGAAAGTAATTCGATTCGAACTGCTTACATAATTTGTTAAAGTGATTTATTTGTCTGAATCGAATCTGAATGAATTAGCGATTTCTAATAACAATTTTGACTAAGCGAGACTCAATATTACGTTATAAAAACCGACCAAGTGCGTGTCGGACCACGCACAATGAAGGGTTCCGTAGTTGGTATGAATTTTCCGTATGAAAGAACATGTTTTCAACTGTAAATGTAAGTTGGTTGACTATTACTCAGTAACTTGTGAAGCCTACTTAGCTGTGATAGTTTTCTTTTTAATTTCGTTATATATCCTACTGCTATGAATTTTTTCATATATCCAAATACAACCATTTAGCTGGCAGGGGGTGACACTTAACTCTAACAAAAATTAAAACTTTAAAACTTAATATTACGCAAACGAATCCCTGAATCGAAAAATGGCTTTCGCAAACCCACAATATTTTTGAACGGCCTATCCTACGATACTCCACACCATAGGACAGACGAGAAAAAAAATATCATGCCAACTTTACGTGTAGGGAAAGGTACCTTAAAAAAAATATTTTTCACGATTATATTTTACCACTTTATTGGCGTGATTAATATGTATACTCATACCAAATTATAGCATTCTAGCACTTAGAGTCTCTGAGCTAAGCCGCAGACAAACAGACGGACAGACAGATGGACATGGGGAAACTTTAGTGCTCATTCACACTAATCCGCCAAAGACGATTCGTGTTTTTTGACGAATCGTCTTTTTTCACGAACCGTTATTTTTATTTTTATGGGCGGCTATACATTTTAATTGCCCGTGTTCACACTATTACGGAATCATGAAAAATGAAGGATACATCTTAAATGACGTTTCGTCTTTTTTCAAAAACCTTCAGTTTTAAATCACGAATCGTTATGACGGATCGGTCGGGACGACTCATCCATCGTGTTGGATAGTTCGTCCAAGACTGAAGTCTGAATCATGAATTCAGTGTGAACATCTATTCGGATATTTTGATGAATCGTGAAAAAACTCGATTCCGTATGCAATGTGAACGTTCATCCGTCATTACGTATCGTCTTTTTTGACGAATCGTCGTTGACGGACCCAGTGCGAATGAGCACTTACGGCGGTTTTTCCATCTGGAATCTCTCAGTAGCAGCTCGGAGTCTAGATTTGTTCCTGGTTGATGGCAATAGGGTCGCCCATATTACATGGAACTTAAACATAACTGGCGAAATGTGGGTGTAGGTACTATAGGTAGGACCTCTGCCTAACCTATCGGGGATTACAGGCGTGATCTTATGTCTTATGTTATCGTGTTACCCAGTTTCTGGGTTGTGGAGGTCAGCGTAGGCCGTTGCTCCTTGTAAAATATTGCTATTATTCAGCTGCGTCCGGTAAGACTGGAAGCCAACCCCAACACAGTTGGGAAAAGGCTAGGCAGATGAATCATGAAATATCAGTAACTTATCAAATGGGGCACGCGAGATTTTTTCCCGGCTGACAGTTGGAGTTATTTACAGAGGCATCATCAATCATTTCCGGTACGTTATACAACTCATCGATAAAAATTGAGGACTGGTTCGAAAGAGGCCATTCAAGTAAGTATTACGTAAGCAGAATTTTAGTAATTTTGAACCCCCACTCCCCCCTCCTATGCTTACGTAAACATTGGAAATCTGTTCAGGTTTCTTTAATGTTATTCATAAGTCTAGTAATAAGGAATTTATAGACTAAAAGTAATTGAATGCCTATTTAAGTTATTTTCCCTACTGCGGTTCTATCTAACCATAAAAAACCGCGTGAGAGCGAGTAAACAATATCAATTATTTTGGGGAATCCCTGAATATGGGGTTGCCATCTTTGTTCAATGCAAAATCAATTAAATTTTGCAGAAAAATCTGAAAAGTAAATAAATAAATATTGCTGACGTAATCAACATCCAGACCCGCCGTCCCCCATGTCATCAAAATTAATCAAAGCAAAGACCCCCCCCCCCCCTTTGGTGTTTACGTAATACTTGAATGAAAAGTGAGGTTATTCGAGGTTGATAAGTTTATGTAATATCTATTAAAACTTCAACAATAAAATAAAATCAAATTCATAGCAATCAAAACTAATAAAATATTAACGGCTTACACAATTTTGATGATGAATAATTGCATAACAAATTCGCTTTTAGAATATTTCATGGATTAAGAAAAAGAAATCAGATTCTATACAATAAAATTAACATGACCTGTCAGTGACTTCAAACTACTTAATATGCATTTGATACTTGAATACATTTATTAGATTCTCAAAAATACAACATAATGATGAGTAACTTATGTTTTGACTCGCACATGGCATACACGCACGCCGCGTTGCGAACACTACGCACTGGACCTCTTAGCTGAAGAAAATCACATATTTTTGCCGACTACGGCAAAGCAAAAGGATCCAAAAATCCAATTGTCCTAATTACATGACGTGTGACTTCAGATTTTTTATTTGTCTGTCTGTGATGTCTTGTTTAGTTGTCGTTTTTGTCGTAGTTGGGTTTTAGTTATGGGATGGCTGAGCAAAATACCAACTTGCTGCACTTGACTCGGTGGAACGCAGAGCGAAAAGGCTTATAGGCGACGAAACGTTGGTGTCTAGGCTTCAGCCTGGCTCATCGGCGTAATGTTGCTTGCCTGTCGGTCTTCTACTTCGGAGAGTGTGCGCAGAAAGCTGCACGATCTGATCCTGCCATCGCCCTTTTATTACCGGACCACTAGACGTACTGCAGAGTACCATCCGTACTTGGTTGATATCCCGTCCAGTCGTACTTAGCGCTTGCCCTCCACATTTATTGTGCACACAGCCAAAGTGTGGAACTCTCTGCCAGCGTCTGTGTTCCCTTCCACATATAACCCGTCTGCCTTTAAAGCAAGAGTGATCAGTCATCTACTGGGTACGCTCGTTCCATCATAGACCTCATCCATCGCTTCCCATCAAGCGAGATCGAGGTCAAGAGCAGTATCAGTAATAAAAAAAATAAAAAATATAAGTAATTTTTTTTTTCTTCAGTGCTCTTTTGAACCGCATCAGTATTTTTTTTTTAAATTACAATATCATTCCATAATAGACATAGTTACATCACACATTTTTCGCAAGGAAAGCATTATTAAAACATTTATACTACTTTCATGTCTCTTCTGCCACACCCAACATTCACTTCCATATACATATATTCCAAAGTATGTATTTGATTGAATAACTACGCTACGCTTGCCGGGGTTGGTCCGTGGATGGATGACTATCTTTACATACCGAGACTCCTCCGTGACTCGGAAAGCACGTTAAGCCGTTGGTCCCGGCTGTCATTCGTGGATCTTTGACAGTCGTTACGGATCGTCAAAAGCCCAAAAAAGTCTGACAGCCAGTCTTACCAAGGGGTATCGTGTTACCCAGTTACTGGGTTTTGGAGGTCAGATAGGCAGTCGCTCCATGTAAAATACTGGTATTCAGCTGCATCCGATAAGACTGGTAGCTGACCCCAACATAGTTGGGAAAAGGCTAGGCAGATTGATTGATTGTATTTGATTGAATAAATTATCGTCTGCGTTCGATGTTTATAAAAGAAAAATGTTTAATAAGTAATTTTGATTAAGTACCCAATTTATAGGTATATATATATATATATATTTTCTGATGGTGAGAATATAAAGAGTGCTACAAAAAATAAAAAATATAATTTTTATTTGTACTTTTTATCGGCAGCATGTTTTTTTTTTTTTTCAGGATTACAGCTAAACATTATTCACTTTTTACTACAGTAATTTCCACATCGTTAAGATCAATACAACATTTATTGATCTTTGCCTCCTGTATTTTTTTTAGAAATCATTATTATTTGCCAACGCGCGATGGAGCAGCAGTATTCTAGGTGTTAAATTGAAAGACCATATTCGCAATATCACACTGCGCACCAAAACACAGATTACTGACGTTGCTCAAAAAGCCGCTAAGCTGAAGTGGGACTGGGCTGGCCACGACTGCCATATTCTCAATGAGCTGTACGCCAAAATACCCATTATGAGGAGCCCTAACACAGCCAGAAGGCGTCGACGTCGCGGCAGACCTCGTAGTAGATGGAGGGACGAGTTGGAGAAAACAAACGACCAAGTGGTACTCATTAGCCCTGGATCGAAAGAGCTGGAAGTCATGGCGAGAGGCCTTTGCCCAGCAGTGGGATGACGCAGGCTAACAGTAACAGTAAATCATTTAGCTTACCTATGTAGTTCTATAGGGTAGTGCCAAACCAAACCCGTGACTTTCATACTTTTAGATGCTAGAGTAGCGGGTCCCCGTAATAATATAAGACATGCCTTGTTGCTTGTCTTATAGTACATACCTACTAATTCCTTGCATGTCTGCAAATAAGGAAAATCATTTTCAAACATTGAGGTTCAATGTAGGTAAATATTAAAAAACTCAATGCTTTCAAAATAAATAATAATAACAGATGGAACTATAATTTATTTGTGGTTGTTTATTTATATTGTGGTTAAAATACAACAATGTTTAAATAACCCTTGGCATTGCGTGAGTTTTTGAATAAATAAGCCAGTGATTTTGTTAACATGAAATAACTGTTCAGCAATAGAGCTTCCCCGGCTATGTTAGTTTTATAATTTCCGATTCTAAGTTTCTACAATAATAATCAGTAAAACTTCATGAACATAATTAAATTCACATTTAGCGTTCAATTGCAAGTAACAGTTAATATAATAAGTATAATTTAAACAACAGAGATTTTTTTTAAACTAAAAATGAACAATTTGAATGTCTTGACAGGTTAGGACATAAAAATCCTAAAGTTGCCTACTTTGAGCAAGAATGCGTACCACAAAAATCCTCAAGCTCCCGATACTTACATTTTAAAATAAATTAAATATAATATAATTTAAATAAATATTAAGACTAATAACAACTAAAATCAATACCATTAATAGTAATACAATTAATTAACACAATGCGGTATTAAAAAAATCATTTTATTAATTAATTGCATCACTTTATAATTTAAGAAATAAGTTAGTATAATATTTTAAATAACTAGGCAACATACATTTTGTCATCAATATGATAACGTTTATTCAAAGCAACAATTTATTTACTTAAACAAAATAACAAATCAGTAGGTATAATAACTAGCACCAGAAATTATAGATTTTGGATAGATTATTTAAATATGAAAGTCAAAATCTGTAATTTACCATGCGCCTGCACTTATGCCTACATTAGACTTCATGGCTTATTCCACAAATCCCCCCTCAAAATCCCCCTTAGGAGGAAAAGTGGAAACTGAAAATTGTCTAGAATTCACCCCTGATAATCCCGCTAAGGGGGGAAAACTAGAATTGAAAAAACAAAAAATTACTTATTCCAAGATCCCCTGAAAGTGATTTTTTTACATAATTGTTCAGTTTTTTCCACTGAGGGGGATTCTCTCAGGGGGGATTAGTGGAATAAGCCATTCAAAATAAATAAACTACGAACAATTAGATATTATTATTCGCAATTTTCTAGAAAAATGCTAGAATATGTAAACCGCCTTCTTCTTCATACACAAATGTTATGTAGTTACTTTAGTCAACTTACTATATTTTAAAATAAATAATTTAATATAATTATAGATATACAGTAGTAAGCGGTCAGTGGTGACAAAACCAGCATATTTTAGTCAAAATGTTGCCACTGTGGTGCGGTTGACTATACTAATTGAAATTATGCCTAATCATTGAAAAAAATATTTATGCGGCTAAGAATTTGGATCAATTATTATTAATGTATTGTATATAAACCAACGACCATATAGCCCATAGATGCCTAATAACAGGTGACCGATGTCTGTCAACACATCAGACTTATAAATCTGATGTAGGTCGCCACTTAATAATTTCGATTCAGTTTCGACCAGTCTTTGTGAGCCATAAACACTTCCGCGTTAGTCAATAAAAATTGGTGAAAATAAATATTATAATAGCCCCTTGCACAATACGTTGGTGTGGTAAAAACAGCCAGACTTCGAGTTTCCTTAAAGATGGCATAACAAATTCATCGGTAAGTTAATAGTTACATAATCATAATTAGATTAATTTTCTGATATAAACAGAAATTAAGTGTATTTCTTTTTAAACTTATTTCCCGTACAATACGCTTTTTCACGATTATTTTATAAGTATACGTACTTAGGTAGCTGTCTGGCTATGAACATAGGTTTATAATAAACGATCTAGGGCTTGACTGTGATATAAATTTTAAATACATATTTTATAAATTTATTGAGGAATCAATGATTTTAAGTTATGTATTTTTTTTTTTTGTTACTAACCAATGTGGTCATCGAGGTTACGCTACAAGGGAGATTGAATTTTATAATTTCACAGATTTATTCCCGCCTGTAAAAACGTCTGAAACCCTCATCAAGTTTGTGTCAGTAAAGTAGCTGTCAAAACTGAACTAAGCCTTGTTTGGTTGATCCAAATAACAAAAACCAAACTTATGCCAAATTGCTATTATTATTAGTTACTTACATAAAAAACTGAATAGGCTTTCGGTTCAGTAGACAACAATTGGCTGAAAAACTTATTACGTTGATCGTCGGCTATGTTGACAAAATGAAATTATGATGGGGGAAGCGTCAGTCGCATAATCTGATTGAATGTCTATTTCATGAAATCATGACTTTTACGATTATACTAACTTAAGGTATTACTGATTTACCTGCAAACTGCAAAAAAACGTAAGAAAAATTGAACTTCGCGGGCTACCCTGATGCTTCCCCTTAACGATAATAATTTGAGAAAGAGACATAACTCTACTTACATCTAGAAATACCCACATGTATTTTACTTAGATATTTTTTTTATTACTAGCACCCCTCTCCAGCTTCGCATGATTGCAACAATGTATCGACTGGTGCAGCTACATCTCAAAACATCGAAATTCACCGGAATTTCATTCATGTGTTCATATTTAATTTTGTTTGAAGCACCGGCTTTAAACAAAATTAAATATGAACACATTATACACAAACTTTCCGGAATGAATTTTCTAAATGATGTTGAATACCGTATCAAAATCCAATATGTAGTTTCTAAACTGAGCGTTTACACGGACAGACACGTTACTTTGTTTTATATATATTATGTACAGACAGATATCTCTTTAAAATTTATTTTATCTAAGTTGAAATAATTTTTTTACAGATTGCATTCAGTCATTACACCAAGAACATCTCGCAGTACGGAATAAAAGCTATATAATTATGAGTGTAAGGCCTGAAACTGCGTTAAGCGGGCGCCCGCGACGAGCACACGTTGCGTGTTTACGCGCGTGGACACGCGGGTGGGCTCCGTCGGTAATTAATTACCCGTACTTTAATTTTAACGGTGTTCATGTACAGTCGTAACGATGAAGAACTTAACAAAAAGAAAGAGAGCCAGTAAGCTGGCACTACGGGGTCCCGCGCGTGGCCCAGCGGTGGAAGACCGCGCGTGTCCCCGCGTCGGACGTCCGTGCGTGTCCCCGCGGCGGATGACCGCGCATGCCCCCGCGATGGAGCACTTTTTTATGGAACCGCGCGGGCGTTCGCTTCACGTAGTTTCAGGCCTTAACATACCTACTTACATTCAGTTTAAATAAGAAGTATAGTGCTCTATTCCGTTGTCATGGTAACCATAGTGAGCGCTGGCCATTTCAGAGTCTCTTCCTTTAAAGGAGTTATGATTTTTAAAGGCATTGATCATGATTAGGGTAAGTGCTAATTTTCCTATTAAGAAAGACTTCATTAGCATAAACTTCAACATTCCCAAGACAAGGGGTATTAGTGCTGACTGCATGATGAACGGCAAAATAAACATCGGTAGGATTCTCTGCATCATGCTCTTCTTCTTTTTTCGACCTGAAATAGAATAAAAAGAATACTGGTAAGTTTAAAAATAAACGGAAATTCATACTTATAGCAAGGTTTAAAGATTCTTTATTTATTCTAAAAGAGCATACATTGGTGCCAATTCCCTTAATCACAAACTAAACTAAATTTAAGTTCAGTACATCTTTTTCTTTCTATTTCATTAAGAAAAGGACAGAAGATAAATTTTAGTTTAGTCCTGTCAAATTAATCAGCGCTTGACGTAAATTGACGTAATTTTAATCGGCAAGTTTTTAATCGCGTCTAAACTTGTATGGAGTAGTGACAGGCGCTGATTAATTTGACAGGACTAAACTAAAATTTATCTTCTATCCTTTTCTTAATGAAATATAAATAAAAAGATGCACTGAACCTAATTTTTTATAGTTTGTGAACAAGGGAATCGGCACCATTGTTCACTTAGCGAATAAATACGTATATAACTAAGGTCAGTAACTAAGTTTTGTTTTGTTATTTTTTTTTTGTATGTACGTTCTTATGTTATTTATCGTACTTACGTTCTAAAGAACGTATCTAAATAAACATCAACGGAATCGCGGATACATAAAATGTAGGCAAGCATTTTTTTTTTTTTTTCAAGACAACGACGTTGTCAGCAAATTATAAATCTGACATGTGTTATCTTATGCTAAGTAAAACGACGTGAAATGATATAAAGTTACTTTTGCGTGACATCATGCCACTACACACTGCATAGCTTTCACGATAACCACGCAAACCGTCATAATTACTCGAATAAAATAATACAAAAATATAATGAGCGGAAGAACAACAGTCATCCAAAAAAAAAAAAATACACTACGAAGTGAAAAATAATTTTAATTTCGTAAGTCTGTGGTTTTGTATTTTGGTTTTTTACCACAGACTTACGAAATTAAGGATATTTTTTCATTTTGTACTGTTTGTTTTTGGGAGACAGGGACGTTTTTTTTTTTTCTGTAAATAACTTTTTAGTATTCAATTTCTTGTTGCGGTATCTACCACACAAATTCGTATACCAATAGTTGCTATATAAATGCCAATGACAGGAAGTTATTATAACATCATTAACAATCGCTATGTGGAAAAAATAAGTACCTAATAATTATTGAAGCTAACTCAAAAACAACATTTATGTGGTACCACAGCGCAAGCTTTAGTTACCAAATGAAAAAGAATCACGTACATCAGCCCAATAATCACGAAGAAATCGATGAACATACATAAAAAAACATTCCGACGAACTTACAACCGGCTCCTTTTTTGGAGTCGGTTAATTAAGTATAATAGCACTTTTACGAAAAGAAAAAAGTTTCTATTAAAATGTTCATTCACAAACATATTTATTCCATATTAAAATGTTGTATCAGAACATTTGATAATACAATCATTATTAGATTAGGTTATTTTCCATTTCGCAAGTATAAAATACTTAAAACGCTTACTTTAGTAAGTAGTTAATATAGATATTTATGGCTTATTCCACTAATCCCCCCTGAGAGAATCCCCCTCAGTGGAAAAAACCGAACCCTAATTAATGTAAAAAAATCACTTTCAGGGGAACTTGGAATAAGTAATTTTTTGTTTTTTCAATTCTAGTTTTCCCCCCTTAGTGGAATTATCAGGGGTGAATTCTAGACTGTTTTCAGATTCCACTTTTCCTCCTAAGGGGGATTTTCAGGGGGGATTTGTGGATTAAGCCGATATTTATATAGTTTCAGCTCTTTTTTAAGCATTAACTTATGAAAGTATTGCTCATCCATACTAATACTAGTCCATACTAATATTATAAATTCGAAAGTAACTCTGTCTAAAATACGAACAATAAAAAATGCATTCTGCTAACGACCTCACAACGATCAAAAGTTCATTTTCACTTCTCATGCTCTAAAAGTACGCCAATATAGCCCTACGAAGCGGGACTAAAGTGACCACTTTAGTCTCTAGGGAGTGAAAAGTAATTAGTTTTTTAATTTCCTTTACGTGACATAGACAAACTCAAACAGCCAGTAAGTGGACCATCTTCATTGCGAAAATGTTGAGAGATTTAGTTCCATGGTTTTTTTCCGCAAAGAATGTGCCGCTATGTGTTTTAAATTGTTAATCTGTGACTGGTTTAGAAGAAAAAACTGACCGCGAAAATTTCAGAAGTTTTGTCGAGTGTAAATTTGTTCGGTTTTAAATAAATTTATTAAGAATGTCCAGTGACAGTGAAGAGTTTGACGTCGAGCAAAGAGCAAAAGACATAATCGGTAGATAATCTGGTGCTGCCAAAAACGCGGAAGATTTACCTAAAAACTTACAAAAGTTTTATGGACTGGAGGAATAAGAAACATTTTTGTGAAAATAAGTAATATTTATTAAATGTTTTTGTACTAAATTTACTATTTTTCTCGTACTCAAAGTACATTTTGCACCTCGAGACTAAACGCCAACTTAATATACCCTCGGTTTCATTGACTCCCTCGCACGCTCGGGACTAGGTGAATTAGTTTTAAACCACTTAAAGACCAACAACAACGGACCTAATCCATATTATACTTACTAATATTATAGATGCGAAAGTAACTATGTCTATCTGTCTGTCTGTCTGTATGTTACGTTTTCACGCCTAAACCGCTGAACCGATCGTCATAAATTTGGCAGAGATATAGCCTGGGATATGGAGAAGGACATAGGCTACCTACTTTTTTACGCGATAACCGACATTCACGCGGGCGGAGCCGCGGGCAAAAGCTAGTATAATATTAAAGTGTAAAAGTAACTCTGTCTGTCTATCTGTTACGTTTTCACGCCTAAATCGATTAACCGATCGTCATGAAATTTAGGAGAGATATAGTCTGGGATATGGAGAAGGACATAGGGTATTTTTTACGCGATAACCGACACCCACGCGGGCGGAGCTGCGGGCAAAAGATAGTTTATTTTATTTTATTAATAAAGTAAATCGTTACTTTCGGATAGGGAATCCTTACAACCTAACATAACACGGTCCTTTACATAAGAAACCTCATTTTTTTCAAGTTGTTTTCTTTCCATTTCCAATAAAAATTACCTTTGTGGTTACAAAGGTAAACCGATTCCTAGTTAAATCGAAAACTGTTCGATACCATAAAATAAATAGGAATACTATTTGAGTTGTTGTTGTATTTGAGTTATACAGTGTGTTTAGAGAACGGTTACCGATACTTGGGCATATTACATACTCATTATAATCGACAAATGCACAAAGCCGCGAAATTTATATACATACATAATATTTTGGTATTTTGTAGGTCGACTTAAACCGCCTTACTTATATACACAGAATAAAGTTATACTAGGAATAACTTCGATATATACTTCGATAAACGTCATACATTTTTGACGTTTATACCTAGTATAATTTTGTTCCGCGTTTATAAGTAAGGCGGAAATATTTTTGATTAAATATAAAAACAATGCAACATTAGAGGGTAATTTTTTGGCTTATTCAACAAATCCCCCTGAAAATCCCCCTTAGGAGGAAAAGTGGAGTCTGAAAACAGTCTAGAATTCACCCCTGATAATCCCGCTAAGAGGGGAACACTAGAATTGAAAAAACAAAAAATAACTTATTCCAAGATCCCCTGAAAGTGATTTTTTTGCATTAGGGTTCAGTTTTTTCCACTGAGGGGGATTCTCTCAGGGGGGATTAGTGGAATAGGCCATTTTTTTACACTAGAGTAGAAAATGTAAAAAGATATTAATTTTTGTTGTAAAACTTTTTTTTTTGGTTGTTTTTGCTTATTATTTAGGAAAATGTATTAAGTAATCCGATAGCCTCGACGTTTACCTTTACAATAAGGTCATTTGCACATCTGTAGGTCTCTTATATTCAAATAAATATTAACATTTTATTGAACACACCCTATTCGAGCTTATTAAAAAAATAAGATGGCTGCCATTCGCGGGGTGTTAGGAGTATTTGTAGGATGTATCTATTCAAAGATAAAGATAAAGATAATTTATTTGTCAAACATGCGTTTACATAAACTGACTGATCAGACATGCAAGGTATTGAACTAATAGATGTTGTGTGCGTCCATGTTTTGCCAATAACGGCGTACAAATTTTGTAGGTATAGAAAATTACATTTAACTGCATTTGATATAATACTAGTCATTCTAAATTTCATTACAAAATACAAAACGAATACATAGTAATTGATGTCAAGATATTATAGGTATAATATAGTCAAAATAGATTAAATTATGTATTATGTAGGTATTCAAACGCGAAATATTTTAAGAGATACACCTATAGGTGGTAAAGAAGCCATGGAAACGATTTTTTTTTATCTGAGTATATTATTAAAAAAACTAAATAATTTAAAACTACTTGATATGATGATTAATTATCTAAATTCACCGCGCTCGTGGCGCCATTAGTCGCCGCGTCCGGGCGGGTCATTCATAGAATAAGTAAGTAAAGGTTTTTTTGCAAAATGTCTCAAGCAATTTTAAAATTGTAATAATTATGTAAAAATATAAAACACATAGATAACATTTTTTTTTTTCGTTGCTATGTCTTTTTTACCACCTATAGATGTTTCTCTTAAAATATTTCGTGTATGAATAGATACACCTTATATTATGCCCGTATCGGTAATCGTTCTCCAAACACACTTTATATCTCCGAAATGTTTACATAAAAAGATATAACCTACCTACAACCTACACGAGGTTGTTTCTAGGAGTAATTTTCTAGTCAGTCAAATAAATAAATGTGAAAACGGTCGTGTTTCTTGAAATTCATTGAAAGAGGAGGAGGTAACGTAGTTTATTGGGTTTCTATTTACATCCCATCGTTTATTACCCAAAAGGTCACCCACCTTCCTTTATAGGCAGCACTTTTGTACAAAAAACCAACTACAGTATATCTCTCATCAACTAAAGTATACCTAAACTGTAAAGTATATAATTATCTCATCAACTAAAGTAGATCAGGGCCTCAAGTCTGCTATTACAATAGTGTCAGAATGGTCTATCACTGATTTCATAATTGTTGATTTTGACAAGTTTGGTAATCTGCTAATATAATGGCGTCATTATGACTTTCCAGTGGTCAGCCACTGACACTCCATTGAAAGAATTGGTAATCTCTTACATAATGACAAATGAAACTTCCTACTAAACTTCCAACTTTCTACTACTTCAGATTGCTTATAACACTAATAAATAATATGTAAAAATATATATAATTGAAATCTGGCATGAATAAATGTTCAAAATGCCATTGTAATACAATTCTATTACGAGACCATTGACCGACCAATGATCGACCATTATGAATTTAGCAGATTACGAACTTTTAGCAAAATGACAATGGGATCATGTTGGAGTGACGAATTTACAAAAATAGCAGACTTGGGCCCCAGGTTTCTTGTCTTCACAAAGTTCATAATAAATAAGTTGCATTCAAGTCCATGGACCTGCGCGTGCGATCGGACCGGTTTACTTGCGATCATCGCACTTTCAAGTGCTCTAATTATTTCGGTAAAGCAAGTACTGTCGGCGTATAAAAATCTTGACCATACTGAGAAAATCTTGACCTACTTAGAACCTTACTTACACAGGGCCAAATTAAATTAGCTAGCGAAACTTCGCAGACGTGGCGGTTATCGATATCTAAACACCATGAAACAAAAGAAAACCGATTTTCTCAATTCATATTTCAAGTAACAAGGTAACATCACTACCATCGGTCGTTGACCATCAAACCGGCCAAGTGCGTGTCGGACCGACGATTCCATTGTTGGGATGAATTTATCCCAAGAACAAACTTAACATTGTAGTTGAAAAACAAGTTCGCCCATACATTCCAACTGAAAATTTAAGTTTGTACGTACAATATTGGAAGATTTACCATTTTATTTTAAGTTTAAGACCATAGAATTCACATAGGTTTTCCCGTAATAATAGGTATAGAACTGTCTTCTGTATTAAAAAAAAAAATGGTGCTCAGTAGTTTTGGAGTTAAGGGGGGGATTCGGGGGACCATTCCCCCGAATGGTCAATTTTTGTCTATTTTCATAAATAACTTTAAAAGTATTTATTTTAAAATTACAAAAGATATATATCTGAAATTCCTACAATAAGCCCTTTCATTTCACATGTCACTATTTTATCATTTGCTCCCCAAAAGTGACCCTTATATACAAAATTCATTTATTTACACATGCTTGCATTCACTGGACAAGTCCACTCAATCTGTGTGGATGAAAACGGCTGTGAACTGTTTCGAGTGGAAATAGATTTTGGGAGGCCTACGTGTGACAATGCACTTAAAAGGGTTGATTATGACGATCATAGGCCGTGTCTCCGACACACTACACAAAACATTATTTGTCAACGGTATTTTGTTTGCACAGTTCTTATAATTAATTCAATATAATTTTATAGATGATTATTTAGAAAAAATTTAATGATAAAATGTTTTGTACCCCTGTCCTGTCATTTTGACACTGACATTTCTTGACATTACTTTGTTTACATAAATTATCTGAATAAGAGACTTTTGGGTATACTTCTGTATGTTGTAAATGTAATGTCTGTAAAAATGTTGTCACTTTTTTGATAATATATATTATTAATTTATTTTATTTAAAAAATTTGATCACAAGTAATGTTTTGTTAACGTAGCCTGTAATGTTTTGTATTCTTATCACTACTCTACCAATAACCATTTGCTGTCTGTCACCGCTCTGATTATTACCTATTTGTATGTCGGACGCATTTCACTGTACTTTCTAGATACGATACATGAACCTATGAATTAGGGCAAGTGTTGATCAAATTTCCTTTCCAGTTATTCGTTTTTAGGTACTATGTTTACCTATACACCACTATTGTTTACCTCTTCTAAATAAATTGGATCGACTTCTCAACAATTGTATTCGGTTTGTTTTTGGCCTTCGTAAATACGATCACATTTCTTCCTCCCGTTCTCAGCTTAAATGGTTGCCTCTCTGCTTGCTCTTCACGATTATGAACGATCCATGTGCTCCCGATTATCTAAAGAGTTATTTCAAAGTGTTGGGCAGTTCTCATAGTCGTAACCTACGAGCTTCCAAGAATCTACTTCTCCAAATTCCTTCACACCGTACCGGTTTTATGTCAAATTATTACGCTATCTCTACTATAAAGCTCTGGAACGCGCTACCTTTTGGCATTTAAAACGCTGAATACAAATTTACTTTTAAAAGAAAAGTTCGTAACCACTACTTTTTTTTTAAATCTTTATTTATTTAAGGAAATTTGTACACATATGCGACGATGTCAACCACTACTTAAGTCAGACTAAATAACTCTTAAATAATAGTCTAGTTATAGTAATTATTATTAGGTGGTATTTGTTAAAATATCTATTAGTTTATTTTATTTGTATATGTGTATTAGTATCAATAAAACTATATAAATTCTCGTAATCAAGAAGTTAGTATTTTAGACATTATTTTTGTACCCTATCACTGTTTTTATATTTAAACCAAAGGTTGACTGGTAGAGAATGCCTTGTGGCATTAAGTGCGCCTATGTACCACTATTGTACATGAAGTTTAAATAAATAAATATACTTGTTTGTACTCATTTCACGCATAGGTACACACGGCTACATATCAAGCTATACCTTTCCAGTATAAGCTGACCTCTCATTCTACGGAAATCCTTTACAATGCGAGATCAGCTTATACTGAAAATTTATTTTGATATGTAGTCGTGTGTGCTTTCCCCGTGGCAGTTAGGGTTTAAACTTTTAGCGAAGTTTTGGATAACCTTGGCATCAAGACACATACATGGTCTACCTATGTGCCAAATTTCATTAAAATCCGTGCAGCCGTTAAGGCATGGAAATGCGTATTAGACAGACAGCGTTATTTTCACATCTTTAGGGTTCGAAATGAAAAAACGAAATCCTTATAGGATCACTCGTGTGTCTTTGTCTGTCCGTCTGTCACAGCCAATTTGCTCCGAATCTACTAGTCTGATTAAGTTGGAATTTCTGTGACCAAAACACGGAGGTGTATCGTAAATAAATACATAGTGAATATTAGGGTCACTTTTGAGGGGCAAATCAGAAATGAAAAAAAAAAAAAGTTTAACAAACTGTACCGTGTGTGCCAAATGAAAGGATTAATATAAGGATTCCATTTTTTTTTCCTCATAAGTTTATAATAAATACTTTTAAAGTTAATTAAGAAAATAGATAAAGATTTACCATTCCCCCCTTAACTACTACGGAGCATAAAATTTTGAAAAAAAATCTTATACTATACAAAAATATAATAAAACTTAATACGATAAATTCATCCCAACTACGGAACCCTCCATTATTTTTTGCACCATTTTTTCTCGTAGTAAGTGGCCAGTATAACTTCTCTACTCGTAACTGGAGTAGCTTCATCTATCTAGTAAAGATAGCTATAATTATCATTAATTGTTGCACACACATGTATAGACAACCGCTTTTCTTCAACAGATTTTTTAAAGTTATTTATCTCTGAGTTGCACGCACTCTTAACACATCATCGTCTAGATACTCTGACGTTAGTAGACGGAATCTACAGTTACATCAGTTACGTCTTGGCTGAAGAGGTGTGAGTATACCTACGTGGTCGCTTACATGGTACAAATCTAAATTATTTTATTAGTTTACATAAACCTACATGGGCACTTATGAAACGTCAGAAGCAAGGTGTACAGTAATTGATGAACCGAGATAAGTAGCCATCTTCCAAGTAAACTGTTAGGTAGGGTGGATACTTATCTCGGGTCAACGATCGTGCGAGAAAAAATATCGTGTTATTGTATTATCCTATGTACCTAGTAAAATGTGCCATTTTATCTTCAAAATATCAGTTTGTAACTAATAGCTCGAGATTGGAATACGTTAATTTACCTAAACTTCGAGGAAGGGTGTAAAATGGAGTACATAATACCTCCTCTAAAATCCCGGAATAATTATAATGACGTTTAAAAACCACGAATTATTATTTATTGGACTTAATTTATAGTTACAAATTATTTATTAGAAAAATTGTATGACATTTCTTAGGGTTCCGTACTAAAAATATTAAATTAAAGACCTTTTTTAGCAATTTTAGTACATAGCCCATTTTTTTTTATATAATAAGATTCTTCAAATCAATTATTTGTAACTATAAATAAAGTCTAATAAATAATTCGTGGTTTTTAAACGTCGTTCCGGAATTTTAGAGGAGGTATTATCCACTCTATGTGACATCCTTCCTCGAATCTCTGCTAATAACTAAGCAAGTAATAAGCAACATTCTCAAGATGCATTCCGTCTCGTATGTTTAAGAGAATTAATTTATAATTAACACAGATATCATACAATCGTAGCGGGGATGTTAATTGAACGACATGTGCTCTTAGTAATAATAGAATTAATCAGTGTTGTCTCAAAGCTGCATGTATACTTAATTATATTATATTATACCTACCATATAATATTCTTGTATGTATTTGTCTAGTCTTGTAAGATTGTAGCTTTGACAGTCGTTACAAGGAGTCAGAAGCCCGAAAGTCTGACAACCAGTCTTACAAAGGGGTATCATATTACCCAGTAACTGGGTTGTAGAGGTTCGATAGGTAGACGCTCCATGTAACATACTGTATTCACCTGCGTCCGAGTAGACTAGAATCCGACCCCAACATAGTTGGGATTTTTTTTGACGTATAGTCTCTAACATAACATAGATTAATATAGAATATTTTATATCGAGGGACTAAACGAAGCCATTATATACCAGAGGTGGTTTGTCAATGAAACCGAGGGTATATTAACTTGGCGTTTGTCTCGAGGTGCAAACTGTACTTTTCACTTTGAGTGCGAGAAAAATAGTCAATTTAGTACAAAAACATTTAATAAATATTATTCCTCCGGTCCATAAAACTTTATTATGTCTTTTGCTCTCTGCTCGACGTGAAACTCTTCACTGTCACTGGACATTCTTAATAAATTTATTTAAAACCGAACAAATTTTCACATCATCAAATTTTCTCCACAAAAATTCTGAAATTTTCGCGGTCAGTTTTTTCAGGGTGGACTGACCTCCCCAACCCTTTTCAACCTTTACATGGACGCACTGATCGTTGCGCTCAGCAGTGCGCATGTCGGTTGCCATGTTGATGATGTTTGCGTCAATAACCTTAGTTATGCTGACGACATGGTGCTGCTGAGCGCTTCGGTTTGTGGCTTGAGGAAGCTAATGCAAATCTCTGAGGAGTACGCGAGTGGGCACGGCCTTAAATATAATGTGACCAAAAGCCAGTGCATGGTCTTTGAGACGAGTAGTGCTAGATGCCCGCAAAGTATACCACCAATTTTCCTCAATGGTGTTCCCCTAGACTGGGTGAAACAATTTAAATACTTAGGGCATTTGGTAACGGCTGGCCTCAGTGATCATGCTGACATCGAACGAGAGCGGAGGGCCTTGTCAAAAAGAGCGAATATGTTGGCACGCAGGTTTGCACGCTGTTCTGATCAGGTTAAGAACACGCTTTTTAAAGCATACTGCACTTCTTTGTACACGTGTAGCCTGTGGGCTAGCTATACACAGGCGAGTTACAATGCCCTTCTCGTCCAGTACAACAACGCGTTCAGGGCAGTTTTGGGGCTGCCCCGCTTCTGCAGTGCCTCGGGCATGTTTGCGGAAGCGCGCACTGTTTTCACACCACAATGCGCAAGCGGTGCGCGTCCTTGGTGCGCAGGGTGCGGGTCAGCTCCATTGCTGTCCTAAAGATGATTGCTGGACGAGTGGACTGCCCTTATATCAGGAAGTGTTGCAGTAGGCATATAGTCAGGGCATGTTAACGAGCGACGTGATAATTTGCTATTTTTTATTAATTTATTTTTGTTCAAAATTTGCCTGAAACTTTTATTTTAATTTTATAATATTAATTTCCGATTGATTTTAAATTTTATTTGACATTGTATTTATGATTTGATGACATTGTATTTATTTTTATATTGTGATTTGTATTTATCCAGTGTTTTGTAACGTGTGGTTGTAATATGGGGGAACCTGAAATGAATGGTTTATTTTTTTTATTTTTTTTTTTCTTCTAAACCAGTAACAGATTAACAATTTAAAATACATGGCGGCACCTTCTTTGTGGAAAAACCATGGAACTAAAACTCTCAACATTTTCGCAATGAAGATGGTCCACACTCCACTGATAATAGTATATTTATAGTTTGTCTATGTCACATGAAGGAAATTAAAAAACCAATTACTTTTCACTCCCTAGAGACTAAAGTGGTCACTTTACTCCCGCTTCCGTACTTTTAGAGCATGAGAAGTGAAAAGTATTTTACTTTCGTTACATAAACTGTATTGGCTAGGTACTTGCTGAGTTACTAAGATCCACAGGCTTAAATGTCCATGTTTATCAATAAGCTCTTCAGCTTACCCTAAGTCTCGAAGCTTTAAAGTCCTGAGATGGCAGTGACGTAATCTAGGCAGTTTTAGTTCTGTCTAAGTCCTGTCTAAGTACTTTCACCATGTGGACCAAACAAACATAAGACTTGGAATAAGTTGGAATTGCCAACATCGAGAACAGTGAGGGTTGGGCGGTACATTAGTTAAATCAACGATGAAAAAAAAAAAATACCGGATATGTGCGTGTTGCACCACGTACAATGAAGGGTTCCGTAGTTGGGATGAACTTATCCCAAGAACAAATTTAACACTGTAGTTGAAAAACAAAGTCCCATACATTCCAACTGCAAATGTAAGTTTGTATACACAATATTGATAGATTTACCATGTTATTTTAAGAGCATAGACTTCTAATAGGTTTTCCTGTAGTCTATATGTAAGAACAATTTTTTTTTTTTCAAAATTTTAGGCTCAGTATTTACGGAGATAATGGGTAAATTTTCATATATTTTCTTTAATAACTTTAAAAAAATATATTTAAAAAAAAGTTTTGCAAATTGTACCGTTTTATACTTTGCAAAACTTTTTTTATATTTTCTAGTTTTCCCCCCATATTCAAAATTCTTTTATTTATGTAACACTTCCATGTTTGGGTCACAGAAGTTCATATGAGTAACAAATTTAAACTTAATCGGCCCAGTAGATTCGAAGTATTTTGGCTGTGCTGTGACAGACGGACAGACACACGAGTGATCCTATAAGGGTTCCGTTTTTTTTCCTTTTGAGGTACGGAACCCAAAAGTGCCGGCTACTTATGTCATAATAATAATAAATGAGGCAAACTAAAACATTACACTTACTGAAGTAGTGTAAAACAAAAAATGCAAACAATGCTAACACTACACTTGGTAGTACTCGTAGGTACTTATTTACAATAAGTATACAAGCTTCTACGAAATGTAATTATAATAATAATAAATACCCAGTAGTCCGCTTCTTAACCCTTTATAGGGCAGAACCGAAATTGGTACAGCGCCTGTAACCACCCGGCTTGTCTAACTTGAAAGGTAAAATCGACCTTAAAGTTGGATAAGTCAACTACAAATTTCGTTTCTGCTCTTTATTATAGGGTTAAAATCCAGAAATTATAAACATTTTATCGTTACTTTTAAGTAATAAAAAACAGAAATTAATGAGGTTTGCTCACTATAATGATGAACACATACGAAACCAAAAGGGCCTTAAAAGAAACGCGGAATAAAGTTATACTAGGTATAAACGTCAAAAAATTATGGTTATACCGAAGTAATTCCTAGGATAACTTTATTCCGTGTTTATATGTAAGGCCCAGAAAGTTTATGGTTACTTTATACACAGTGACTTAATAATAAAAAAAAAAACACTTGTTTACACAGGTTCGAGATATCGATAAAAATGTCCAAGATTAAATCGTATCAGGCCATACTACGTAAATCTAAAATAACCCTTACCTTCACTCAAGCTCCTGTCGGTATCCAGTTCAAAGGACAGCATCCTTCCCGTGCTATTATCCTTAGGTATGCTCACGAAAACACCATCGTACAGTTCCAGTTTTTCATCTTCCACGTGATCTTGTTTTGACGGCACATTGTGCGCAGACGCAGCACAGATTGCAACGAATAGCGCGACAAGGCACAGAATCCACATCGGTTGCGGTGCGTTCATTCCGCCGGTCGTTTGGGCAGTGTACCTGCGGCACCCGCGCGCCCCACCACGCCTTCTACCGTACGCCTAAACTGATCGAAGTCAAGCGCGACCATGTTTTACGCGACCACACTCTCGATATTCAATTTCACTTATTATTTGTGAAATTAGTTCGTAACGTAATGTTACAGGCAATTTGCAAGGTAAAAGTTTGATGAAAAATTTGTTGTACCATTCATTCATGAGCTAGGTGCGTTTATGTTCACTATCTATACAGTAGAACGGGGCTATTTGGATTTTCGGGGTTATTTGGAATAAAGTAATTGTAAGATTTGAGTTGACATAAATTCTACCAAAACACCATAGACAGCTGTTATTTTATTTCTGGTCTTGTTTACTTTTACAATTTTTCGTACCAAGATCACGATTCGAATTTATGTCAACTCATTACTCTGTTCCAAATAACCCCCGAAAATCCAAATAGCCCCGTTTTACGATTTTTCGTACACTTACGGGTAATCCAATTCAATACATGGTGATACGAGATTCCTAGATTGACGGATTCCGGGATTTGAGCATTTCAACACAGATTTTTACCGCTTATTTGTGTAGAGCGAATCGACCGTTGAAAAATGAAATACTACAATAGATTTCCTTTTTTCTGGCTCAAGTATATTCTACATACAATCACTTGATTCATAATTCCAATTTCCAGAATAAATAATAGCAGGGAATCATTGTCCATTCCAAGATTGCCTGGAAGAGATCGTAGAAAGCGATAAGGCCGCCCATGGTAGGTTTTGTATTATTTATTTTTATTTTGTTATTTTTGTTTCTGGTATACAAATAAAGTATATATAAAAATAAACACAAATCCTTAAATTAAAAAAATATGCCTTTTTCAGAAACAACAACGTCTTTTGGAAGATGTAGACCGTACGTAATCGTGAGTTTCAGTTAAAATATCATCATAATTATAGTAAAGCCCATAACCGTTCACTATTAATAGTTATTTATGCAACTGTTGTATAATAAGGGGTATTAAAACAGGAATAGTATCAGTATTTGAGTGTTTTAATACCTAATTATTATAGTTGCATACAAGACTTTATCTACACCCATGACATGAATCCTCTATAAAAGGTTCTGAAACAGTTTTTGCAATACTAATATCGGACAAAAATGGCGGGATATGACGCTATGGTATACATAGTATAGTGAAACGCGCGAACGGGACAATGTTCTTTTTTTGACATTCATAAATATACCACGAATGAGTAGTGAGAATGGAAGGGAGGATGATGATCCCTTTCTTACTCATCAAACAGATGAGTAAGGAAGGGATTGAGAATGATCATAATGTAATTGTAAAAGAAATTTGATAGAAAGAAAAAGACTGTGTAACCAAACTTAAACAACAATTTATTAATAAAAGGTTTATATTCAATATAATATAACTCCTCCCCTGGCTCGAACACATGCGGTGATCCTCCTGGGCATGCTGAGAATCAAGTTATCCAGCATTTCTGGGGGTAACCTATCCCATTCTTGGATAGCGGCTTCCCTAAGCTTTGGCACTGTCTGGGGACGTGGCTGACAATTGAACTGTTTTATTGTTTTATATTCTAAATATATTCATATTCTATATTTATCTATTTTTAAATGAAGAATCTAAAAAGAAGACGAAATCATAATGTAATCTACCGTAACAAAAGAGATTTCTATTTTTCAAAGTGATCGCAAACTTTTTTTGATGTGTGTAGGCCTTCCACATGTTTTTTCTCCATTTCTAAAATTATTTGGCTGATTATTCCTGTTCAGAGTCAGTAATTCAAACCTCGGTGGTACATAGTTAACAAAGACAGCAAAAAACACAGTAACTTGCTATCAAAATACAATAATATGAGACTTGTAGATGTGCAAATGGTGGCTAACGGTGGAAGTGGAGCATATCGGCAGACCACTTACCTCACTGAAGCGAAGCAAACCCGAGTTACAAAGTTACCAGCTCTTTCTGATACATTAAAACTGTATAGAGCACACAGTATTGAGGCCTCTTGAACATTTAAATAAGAAACCCAAAGAAAACGACGGTGAAGTAAGTTAATTATGTAATTTAAAAGTAGCAGGTGTTCGTTAAAGGACAATTAGTCATTAACTCAAGTTTCTATGAGCATAGCACGAGCGCACGGAGTAAAAATAACGAACCTAATTCAAAAGATTTTGAATTAACTTAGTTTTAATTAAGACTTTATTAATATCTATGGGCGACACTAATTATACTAGTTTACATGAGTTTTGTTCATGAAATGGAATATATACGGTTACATTACTTTGGGTATCTACATCTCGGAAAAAATATTTAAAAAAACCCAGCACGTCAGTTTTTTGAAATATTTATTACGAAGATTTTTACAAAAAAACTACATCTAAATAAACTAAAAAAGGTAATTTTTGCTCTTATTTTTTAAATATTTTCATATGTATTTCTCACAATAGACCAACAATAGTCACCTAACATATTTTGGTCCCAAAAGCCTTGTTAATTTTGCTCAAATGATTTTAAATCTTGGTGAAATCGCTCACCGTGTTCAAGACTTACACTACCGAGATTTTCTGAAAAAAAATCTAAATGGGAATGCAAAAAATGAATTTTTAGTGACATATTTACAATTTCTATTATTTTTTATTATTATTATATTTATATTTTTTGAGTTAAAAATAATTTTTAGGGTTCCGTAGCCAAATGGCAAATAATGTCCGTCCGACAGACAGCCAGACAGACATGACGAATCCATAGGGGTTCCATTATTTGCCATTTGGCTACGGAACCCTAAAAATTATGAGACTGTACAGTGAAAAAATAAAAATACATTGAAGTAATAGCAATCAAAAAAAAAAATCTTAATGTGGTTCACAGAATACACCTACGTGTATTCTGTAGTGTAATAGTGTGTATTAATAATAACTGTGTAATAGTTTGTGCGAGAGACACTTCCAAAGTGGTAAAATGTCCCCCCCCCTGTAATTTCTAAAATAAGAGAATAATAAAACAAAAAAAAAATATATGATGTACATTACCATGTACCTTCCACCGAAAATTAGTTTGAACGAGATCTAGTGAGTATTTTTTTTTTAATACGTCATTAATCGTAAACCGCGCTTGCCGCTACGGAACCCTTGAGAGCGGAGCACTGATTTAATATAATTAGTAATAAGATTTATTGTTCTCATGTAAGTGACGATTGTCTTAATGAAAAATAAAGTTCTTTAAACCGAACCCTTCATGGGCGAGTCCGACTCGCACTTGGCCGCTTTTTTTCCTTTTTTATTTGAGTACGATAAAAAAAATAAAACATATAATAAACATAAAACATATAATGATAATTGATCGCCATGGGTTCAATTTTGACAGTTGACCCACTTTATCTTGTGTTTAGGGTGCCAGCGTCCTCTTCTATAATTTGAACATATAACAGTAGTTATAGAACGAACACAATATATTATTGTTTACATAACTACTTACTAGCAAATGCATATATGATGTGGCCTAATAAAGTACCTATGGGGGTATTTGTATGTATTGAGAGAGAGATGTAAATATGGTGAGGATTTACTACATGTATCAATCGCTTAACCTAAGCTAATGTAAGCGATTGATACATTTAGTAAATCCTCAGTCTTATCGTAACTCAGTGTCAATAGGCACTTTGTAACATTAGGCACATGGGAGCAATGGTGCATATTTTATTTATTTTATTATACAGTGTGAGTCTTTATAATGTGCACATATCGAAATGAGGGAATCTATGCTTAATTTTATCTAAGGTAAAAATATAAAAAAATATAAATATTTTATTTTATTTTTTATGGAATTTAAAAAAAGAATGTTCCAAGTTAAACTAAATGATCTATCACGATGAAACAAACTCCATAATGATTGGAAGTAATTAGGCGTCCTCATAAAATAAAAATTGGGGAAAAAACTACCCTCAATTGAAAATAAACATAATTTTTCACCATAATTGTAAAATTTGTCAATAAGGGGGCGTCTTATTGAGAAATTTTGAAATAAAAATTAAAAAATAATAATACCATAAAAAATAAATGCAGTTTTTTTTAATTGTATTTTTTCCGTACATAAAATTAAGCATAGATTCCCCTCATTTCGATATGTGCACATTATAAAGACTCACACTGTCTAGATGGTTCGACAAAATTTCATAATGACGCTGAGCAAGGCCCGTTGTACATCCGCGAGTTGAGCATTCATTCATTCATTCATTTCAGCCGAAAGACGTCCACTGCTGGACATAAGCCTCCCCCGATGGGGGGGGGGGGGGTTGCCATAATCGCCACGCTTGGCAAGCGGGTTGGCGATCGCACTATGGTATGAAAAATGTATAGAGAACGCTGCTGCCCATTCTCTAGTAAGTCCCTTAGTCGCCTTTTACGACACCCACGGGAGGAAATGGAGTCAAGTTGAGCATACTTCGAAGTATCTATGATTCGGCTTGTATATCACCTGAAAGCAATGGATTAAGCATATCCTTCAAAACTGATTGTGATTTAAAGTGTGTTACGCAATTAGGGCGTCTAAGCTGCCCATCAACTCTGTTAAATCGCGCAGTGAAAACTAAATTGAAGTGAGCTTGAAATGAGTTGGCACTCCATCTAATGCTAGCTGGGATTGACACTTTTGACAGCTAACTGAACAACCGGCTAAGCCAGGCAAAGACAAGCGTCAGTCGCTTTCAAAGGGTTTAATATTTCTACAACAAAAATCACTGTCCATGCCAAAGGGCCAAGGAAGGAACACGGGTGGGTTTTAGTCAGTAAGAGTCTGACACTCCCGCTTCACCCAGAGCGGGAGGGGTCATTTGATGATTTGCAATCCTAAAAAAAAAAAAAAATGTTTGCCTGGTAGAGATCGCAAGGCCGCCCATTGTATATTGTGTACCTAGTGCTTTAAAAGTTTTTTTTTTTTTTTGATGTGTAATCTGGTGTACAATAAAGAATATGTCGTCGCATTAGTGGTGAAGAGAGCTAAGCCACACTTTTGACCGAATTGAGTTATGAACACCGCCATACTTGTCGTTAAACGGACATTCTAGTGGTGAAGAGATCTAAGTGATAGCTCAACTAGTGGTTTGGTTTTTCATTCAGACGTGAAAGGAGTTAAATGAAACTAGGAACATAAAATCAAGTGGTGAATTTTTGATTTATCTTTATCTTGGAACCAGTTTGGTGTGGAATAGCTCCCTTCACTAAGGCGACGATATGAATAATAAAAATACACGACTTTCAACAGGATTGATCTATAGAATCGTATTGAATTAGATCCACAAATAAATAAAATTGAAGTGTCTGTTTATAATATCTGAAAATATATACGGTACTAATAATAATTTTAAAATGTTTTGTCTGTCTGTTTGTTCCAACTAATCTCCAAAACGGCTGGACCGATTTTGACAGAACTTTCACTAGCAGATAGTATAAGGTGTAAGTTAGGCTACTTTTACTTTCGCCTAGCTGCTGCCTGTGGGTTCACCCGCGTGGAATATTCAATAAAAAACAAAAACAAAAATGAACAAACAATTCAATTTAATTTATTTGTGTAGAAAGAGCCACGCGGATGAAGCCACGGGCAGCGCTGGTCTATAATAATAATAACATTGACGAAGTTGAAACCAACAACCAAATTTTTAGGACATCCTATTGACATTAAATTAAATTAGAAGGCTTTTAAAGAGACTATCAGTAAGAAAATAAGTACCTCAGCATTATGCTCTGTACAAACTGGCTGCAGTAATAATTGTGGTCAGGGATGAGTTGTATGTACCAAAGAGGTCCTAACGGTTGGTTCTTTCACTCAGCAAAAAAGATACGTAAATCTACAAAGAGAAGGTTGATTTTTAATGTTGGAAACCAACCCACGTGTGGCTGCGTACCTTCCATTGATCGTTAGGACCTCTTTGGTATACACAACTCATCCCCATAATGTGGGTTGAGTCCTTTCTGCTTAACTACGTCCAATTAGTGTAGATGCTTTGCTCACCCCATACTACGGCTTGCTGGAGTCCATTTTAAGATACGTCGTTATCTTTTGGGGTAACTCGACTGACCGGGAACATAGATATATTCAAAACTCAATAGCGTTGCAAACTCAGCAGAGTGGTTTCAACTTTGAACATCGATCTATCGCAACGCTTTTGACCGTAACTATCCATCATGATTGCAAGTCTTATTTTCAAAAATACAAAATCAATTTACCTTCACTCTATTAGAAAATGCAATGTTCATAAAATCCAACCCTCAGCTCTTTTCTCGCATGGCAGATCGATTTCCTCGTGACAATAGCCAAACCCTACATCAATATAGATCGGCACTTAACGGAAAAGTTTCACTGACCGACCCAGACCACCTCACGCCTACGACTCTCCTCCAGGAGAGTCGTAGGGAAACTAGTACAGTTCGCAATAGAATACACAATACACGATCGTCATTCCGATCTCGCCGCCGAGGCCCCGCGCGAAATTCCAGACTAAATACACAACAAGTTACAAGCAAGGGTCGGGGAGGACCCCCGACCCTTGCTTGTAAGTGAAGCGCCAGCACGCGCTTTAGCTGAGCAGCCTGTAGCTTTAAATCCCCCGGATAATAATCATAACTCTGATTTGATCCGGCCACCGACGGTCCCTTACCACCCTCCCTCCGACGCTGCCCTAAGGCGAGGTTCGTACCCCACAGGGGGTGCCCTTAGCGTGCAGTCGTTTAGTTTCTAAGTTTTTACGCCCTGGCTGGAGGCATTAAGTTTTTAGGAGCCTAAGGTAAACACAGGAAAGTCCGGTTAAAGAGTAGCAAACCCTCGTGGTTAAACTCTGAGATGCCCTAGATAAAAAAAGGAAAAGTTTTGCATGGCTCCATTTTTTTTTTTTAATTTACTATCTAAAAGCTGTAAGCAGTTAAGCTACGTAGCGTTCAAAGAGAAAGTAAAAAAAATCTAGCAGTTATACATAAATATGTATTAATATAATTTAAATGAGTTTTTAGATGAGAGATTATGAAAATGTTTTAGGTACTCACTATTTTAATGATCTATAATATACTAGCTTTTTCTCGCGGCCCCGCCCGTGTGGATGTCAGTTATCGCGTAAAAAAGTAGCCTATGTCCTTCTCCATATCCCAGGCTATATCTTTGCCAAATTTCATGACGATCGGTTTACCGGTTTAGGCGTGAAAACGTAACATACAGACAGACAGACACAGACAGACGGACAGACAGAGTTACTTTCACATTTATAATATTAGTATTAGTATTAGTATGGATTATCATGATATTTTTAAATAATTACACTCAGAGTGACATATAGAATGTCACTTTAGGCAAAGTGACATTCTATATGTCACTTTGCCTAGGCCCTCCCTCTGATAAAAATGTAAAGATATATGTACATATGGACGCGATATTAACAATGATCCACTATAATTACCACCAGTTAGCCTACATAATAGCAACCCTGTTTCCTTGTCTTGTAACTCAAACGGGATGACACACGTCTGACACACACCTAAAATTACCACAAAGGCGTGTGAGACATTATTTTTTTCCCAGACCATACAATAAACCAACTTTCTATTACTTACTTTATGGGATACTGAGTTAAATGTTACAACAAAATAGCTTGTGATGTATGTATTATTGCAATTAAATGAAAGAAAATTTAAAACACATATTAAAACTACTCTTTGTAAACAAGCTTATTACAAATTAGAGGATTATATCCAAGATAAGAATGCTTGGAAACATGCTGGTCTTGCTCCGTAGGACAATGTAGATGAGTCTAGACAAAATCAAACAGGTTGCTAATTTATGTATAATGTATTATTTTTAAGACATTATTTTTATGATTAGTTCGCACACTGACTTTTTATTTGTAAAAAATTTAGTAAAATCATCTACTCTAACAATATTTGGAAATATGTGAGCACCTGTATCTAAAACATGGTTAATTTATCCGTCAAAGCTTAATTTTTTAATGTTATTACTTGTTGTGGTATAGCAATTTTAATCTATACCTAGATTAAAATTACATCACATCGTCTTCACATGTAATGATATAAATGATGTATGCAAACTATTGTAAAACTGTTTCTTGCCCATTATTTTCCATGCGAAACTACCTTTTGGAAGGGGCAACTAGAATCAATTTTTTTTCCGTGTTAATTTTGACGTTCAAAAGTGCCATTTATGTGCCCTATCCATACTAATATTATAAATGTGAAAGTAACTCTGTCTGTCTGTCTGTCTGTCTGTCTGTATGTTACGTTTTCACGCCTAAACCGCTGAACCGATCGTAATGAAATTTGGCAGAGATATAGCCTGGGTTATGGAGAAGGACATAGACTGCTTTTTACGCGATAACCGACATCTACGCGGGCGGAGCCGCGGGCAAAAGCTAGATTGAAATAAATGCTTTGACTTTGACTTACCTATAATAAATATGATAATACACATTATTTTTTATATGTAGCACTCTATCTGAATGTAATGTAGCACTCTCACTGTGCTTTGAAGGCCGGAAAATACCCAAATAAATAACGAAAGAATTTGTAAGGGAAGAGGCCCTGGAATTTTCGCCAAACGAATTCTGTTATTAGTAGTCTGTTATTGCTTTTGGGTGACAAAGCCTATTTGAGTATTATCCCGCTGTGTACGGCCTCTTATTAAAATTCCGGAAATTCAAGGATATTTATTAATTATTTATAATAAGCACACCAACAGTACAGTCACTTACAATTCAAATAAAAATAACATCTTAAATTGGCGTTTTCGTAACCATGCAAATAACAGGTATGCATGACATTAGTATATGAATATTAGAGACAAAAAAGCGTGTATATTAGACCTAAATCTACAATCTAGAACACTACAAAACAATTTGAGCTACAAAGAAGTGCGCTCGTCACACTATTTATATAGGGAAAGTCTGTATGAAGCAAAACTCATGGAGAAAATATCAATAGGGAATCTGTCAAGTTGGACCTTTCATTATATTGCCTGGCCATACGTGTTAAGGGGCTATTAAATGTGAAATTTAAGGTGGATGTAGGCAATCCAAAAATACGATGATGACGCTTACTACGTTGGCAAGATCTAAAGTTAAAATAGTTAATCAAATTGTGCATCTGTGGAACCGTTTATAATCTTATGCAGTATCAGTAAGTCAGAATGGTTACGTCTTTCTTTTAAGGTAATCAATTTAAAGTGCCTCAACCTCTCATTGTAATCAGGTATAGCTTTACGGATCCCATTCTTGATACATAAATACCTAACAAAACGGGACTGAACAGATTCAACATTATTAGTATAAGTTGAATAATAGGGAGACCAAATAGTGGAACAATATTCCAAGGAGCTCCTTACTAATATGCTAAGATACTTGTGTAACAAGTGGTATAATGCAAGTTTAAAAGAAGTAGGTAGTTTTCAGCCTGTTATACCTACTAGCCAGTTACGTAATAGTTATAAAGACCAGAAGTTTTTCTCGAAAACACTACGTCGAATCTGTTTGTCATTCAGTGGAGAAATAACTTTTTCACCTCAGCACCTCAAACAAGCAGGATTTGCTGTTTAAAGACAGTGAGCAAAATTAGATTTTGCTGTGAACGTGAGAAAAACTTTTTTTTATATGCCGAAAACAGTTCTGGGTCTACTCACAAAATTCCAAAGATTTAAACTTTGTTCTGTCACTTTCACTACGATACGAAAAAAGCGAGAGATACAAACAAGTCGATTCGAATCGATTTTCAAATTCGATACCGAGTAGGCCCAAAAAAAAAAACCGTCCAAGTGCGTGTCGGACCACGCACAATCAAGGGTTCCGTAGTTTGTATGAATTTATCCCAAGAACAAACTTAACATCGTAGTTGAAAAACATGTTCTTCCATACAGAATGTATGGTTAACATGTTTTTCAACTGTAAATGTAAGTTGGTTGACTATTACTCGGTAACTTGTGACGCCTATTTGGCTGTGATAGTTTTCCTTTTAACTTCGTTATATACTACTGCTGTGATTTTTTTACATATCCAAGTACAACCATTTAGCTGGCAGGGGGGACACTTAACTGTAACAAAAATTAGCACTTTAAAGCCTAATATTTCAGAAACGGATCCCTTAATCGAAAAATTGTTTTCACAAACCTGCAATATTTTTGAAAGACCCATCCAACAATAGGGTGTGCGAAAAAAAAAAACATCCCCACTTTACATGTACAGGAGGTACCCTAAATAACAATTTTTTCATGATTTTATTTTACCACTTTGACGGCGTGATTAATATGTAGGTATATCCATGCCAAATTATAGCTTTCTAGTATGTACTAAGAGTCTTTGAGCTAAGCGGGACGGACAGACGGACGGACATGGCGAAACCATAAGGGTTCCTTGTTGACTACGGAACCCTAAAAAGGAAACAAACAATAAAACGTTCGGATACCGATAACCGTAAAATTGCAAATCGTCTGTTATGGTTTTAAATGTAATTATTATATATTTTTCTGAAAAAAAAAAAAAAAAATACTGTTCGAATACTTAATTCGAACTGTGTTTTTTTTTAATAATCAAATAAAGAAAATGTAGAAGAAAAAAATACGAAGTTTATCATGTATGGACATAGTTATTTATAGTTTTAACAATCTTTAATATTGTGACAGAATACCGCAGAACGCATCTTTAAAAAATAGCGGGATTCACATTTTTATTGTTCTTCTTCTGTTAAGAGGCTACCGAGCGCACAGTGGCGCCCTCATCGTTAGTTCGGTGATATCTTTTATTTTAGAATGAAAATGCAGAAAATAAGCTCGTCAAGTTGTGCTTTACAAGACTAACGTTATTATTACTACAAACAGTAGTTTTAAATTGTTATGTTTTATTGTAATCATTAAAACGGAAAACAGTGGCCACTAAGCTCCGTTTTCAGGGGGGATTTGTAGAATAAGCCACGAATTTCAAATTTGGATTTCCCAAATTTCATCATCACCATTTCAGCCGAAAGACGTCCACTGCTGGACATAGGCTTCTCCAAGCACCACCACATCAACCGGTTCTGTGCTTCCCGCAGCCAAGGGAAGGTGGGCCGCGAACTAGGGGCCATTTTTTATTTGTGCTTGTCATTGTGGGGGGTTACCATAATCGCCACACTGGGCAGGCGGGTTGGCGATCGCAATATAATATGGTGTTACAAATGCATAGAGAACGCTGCTGTCCACTCTCTAGTAAGACCCTTAGTCACCTTTTACGACACCCACGGGAGGAATACTTATTACTTAAGTGGCGGCATCTACAACGCCACATGCGAACTACGCATCAAAGACCTGACGTCACACAAATCCTGCATCGCGAAATCAGAGTTTACCGCGCGAATAGCATATATACAACATCAACCGTCAGGCCTCCCCGACCCTTGCTCGCGCCACAGCTGAGCCTGTAGCTTTAAATTCCCCGTATAATAATAGATAATAACCCTGCTTTGATCCAGCTTGTCCCTTGCTGTTCTCCCCCGACGCTGCGCTAAGCCGAGGTTCGTACCTCACAGGAGGTGCCCTTAGCCTTATAATAAAAAATAAAAAATTCCTTTCCAAAGATCCAACCCGACTGGCTGTCACAAGATGTATAAGCACACTGTATCAGAATAATTGTTATGTCAATCAAAATATACAACCAAATTCCTAAACAGATAAGTGAGCTGCCACTAAACTTCTTTAATAATAAACTTCAGAAATGGCTTTTTAATAATGTATTCTACACATTAATTGAATTTTTAAATTAAAAGGAAAGTTCAAAATATGATCTCACTAGCAATATTATAATATGATGTAAGTTTAGAGATTTTTTTTTTTACCACATGATAATTTGATTTTTATGATATTAGTATTTTTATAACATAATAGTAACGATTGAAGTGTTTTTATTTACCTATAATTTTACTTTAAGGTATTTTTCGCATGCTGAAATAAGTAAGCAAAATATGTGAAACTATTTATATTTAAGACCTTTTGTGTAGGTACCATATTTTATGCCAAATAACAATTTTTACTTTTACTTTAGCGTGCAGTCGTTTAGTTTACAAGTTGTATGCCCTGGCTGGAGGCTTTAAGTTTTCGCTTAAGGCAGCCATAGGAAAGTCCGGTTAAGGAGTCACGAACTCTCAAGGTCAACTCCGAAATGCCATTTTAATAAAACAAAAAATTTACCGTCGGGCATTTGCCCACCTGACACCACACCCGTCTGGTCGGAGGATCCTCCCTTTTCAATAGAGTATGAGTGAACTTTACACCCTGCTCTTCATATAACCTCTATACATATGTTCCCGTGAGATAATTTCCGACATCCATGTGGGCGAAACCGCGGCTAAAAGCTAGAGGTTAAAGAAAGAGTTAAAGCTATCTTTCTCTTTATATGAAACTTGTCTTGTACGGGTATCTACTCGTGCGTAATACAACTGGGAATGCACATTTATTCAGTCAATAAACCTGTATTAAGCTGGTTAGAAACTCTAGGTTAGCTGCCTCATAGTCTAGATAGATTTTATGGCTATTTGTAGGTATACAAGCTAGCCCTTAGTTATGCCTACGGATGTAGTATCATAAGAAACAAATTGTGTTGCATGAAGATGAATCCCATTTCATCCCGCGGGTGTCGTAAAAGGCGACTAAGGGACTTACTAGAAAATGGGCAGCATATGCATTTTTAACACCATACTGCGATCGCTCGCCTCCCAAGCGTGGCGATTATGGCAAACCACTACTGGAAATGGTTAGCTTGATAATGTATCCGTATGTAACCTACACATTTTTTATGTTGTTTCTACATCTATGCTTTCTTATACGCTTAACATATTCACGTAATAGTCATCGCGTTTTTACTTAATTTCTGTTTATAAATGACTAATTATAAGTAGGTATATTCTAATTTTATTGTTAATTTTGAATTTATGGACGAAACGCATCGGTACGCAACGGCGTGGCTCAAAACGAAATCATTACATAATTTCAATGAATTTCAATTGAATGCTAAAAAACTAAGAAATATCTAACTCCTTTAGTAATAACGACGAGTGAAAGTTTTATCCAAATTAATATTTATTAGTTGGAAGGGTTATGATCCTCAAGTTTTTAACTCCTTAGACTTCAAAACTTGTGGTGTAGTGATACCTAAGTGCCGCTATGTAATATGAGTAGTTGTAGTTTAGTTTAGTTGTACTTCACCAGTCATGCATACCCACATCATCGTTCAGACATTGTTTTAGAAAATTTAACACTTAAAAAGAAATTTTTCCACAGCCCTAGGAGTCTAAAATTGCGTCCTTGGCAAAATAGGGGTAGGTACCTATGTTTCGCAGGATAATTGGAAAAATCTAATCTTTGCGAAAATCCTAGGATTATTGCAAAGGACTAGATATTCATTGTTCGCGATTTAGGTAGTACTACTAATAAAATAAACAGATAATAAAAAGATAAACTGGATTGGTTTAGTCCCATCTCGGCATCAATAAATTCATGGGTGCCGAGATGACACTAAACCACCGGATTTTGGCAATAATCTTGTTAATAGCTCGTATGATTACGAAAATTTTATACCCTTTCTGTTTTCCTTTGTATAATTTTCGTGTAATGTATTTTGATTTATTTTAATAGTTTCGTCCTTGACGAAACTTATTGTACCTACTTGGTTTATAACTTACTAGCTGATCCGACAGACTTCGTACTGTCAAAAGCTATTTGACTGTGGCAGTTTGTCTACGCGCAAAGGAAACTACCTACCTACCCTACCCTACCTTACCCTATCCTACCCTACCCTACCTACCTATCTACCCTACCCTACCTACCTACCCTACCCTATTCTACCCTACCCTACCCTACCAACCCTACCTACCCTACCATACCTAACAAAAACCTTTTTTTTTTTTTTCTGATTAAGTCTATTCACAGACCTACCAAATGATGACTGACACGTTATGTCAAACGCCATAAAGTTACATTAGAAGATAGAGTTACCTACTTATTATTACAATAAAAATGTAAATATGGTCGTTTTCTTACAATTTTTTTTTTTTAACTTTCTTAAATTTTTCTTACATAAGAACCTTCTCCTGACAATAACAAACACAACAAAAAAATAATTAGCGAAATCGGTCCAGCCGTTCACGCGTGATGCCGTGACCAAGGGAAATAGGGATTCATTTTTATATATATAGATAACTTATAATATGTGACCGATGTGGTCTCCTATAATTGAAAACGCACACTAGTTTTTGTCCCTGTTCTTGTTAACTTACAAGTGATTGTGTAGCCTCTGTTGCAGATCCAATATGAAGATAACAATAAAATATTTCTTAGTTTCTAATAATCCGGTCCTTTGCAATAATCCTAGGACTTAGGAAGATTCGTTTTTCCAATTATTCTGCAATATGTAAGTAGTTATATATTGCAGGCAGATTATATGATTCGTCATTATTCATACGGCGTCGTCCGTTCAAAAATGCTTGCAATTATGAAATATGCCGAAGGCAAATTGGCAACTCGTACAATTTTTATAATTTCGACATCCAGGCACCTCGACCAAATGGGTTAGGTGCAGGTGCACCGGGCGTCGGAGGACGGCGGACAACGCCCACTTCCAGCCCCCCTAAATGGGTCCAGGGGCGATGGATCCGGGAATGTCCGTCGCCCCCCATCCATCAGGACCCGAGGTAGCGGCGCGTAGTGTTCCACGCGCGCCCGTCTTAGACGTCGCGGCGGGAGTTAAACTCAATCCTCCCCCCGACCTGAGGAGGCCAGCCGAGGATTGCGGAAGAATCGTACCTTCCCGAGACCCCTGGCGTAGGTGTGAGATGAAACACCGGGGTGGTTTTTAGTAGTCAGTAAGAGTCTGACAGACCCCTCTGCCCGCCCCAGGGCGGAAGACGTCCATGAGGATTTTACAATCCAGAACAAAAAAAAAAGAACTGTAATGGTCGACGCCGTTTGTAAAAAAGCGGAATCATAATATTAATAAAATTGCTTGCGACATATACACCGTAAAATACAGATGTAATCTTATGTAGCGGAAACTTATAGGTCTATCTACTTTCGCTTTTTAATTAAATATTGATTTAGTAGGTTGATACGATGCTTATGGCGTATTGGATCGTCTTATGGGAGTTTGAAACAAGATGTTAGTTTGTTACATTATCAATGATATAGCTGTTTTAGAACCCAATGGTTTGGCACGCGACGATGGGAAGAGAACGGACGGAATGACCATAATGCCTTGGAAGTTAGGTCGGCCTTTGGTGTGGGATGCAACATGTGTCGACACCCTTGCGCCATCCCATCTTCCTAGCACGGCGGGCTGTGCTGGGTCGGCTGCTGCAGGTGCAGAAAACCTCAAACGGCGCAAATATAACAACCTTATTAAGAGCTATATGTTTGAGCCGTTTGGGGTTGAAACTCTAGGACCATGGGGTCTGAGTGCCCACTTAGTTTTTTGAGATATCGCTAAGCGGTTGGTCGACTCTTCACGTGACCAGAAGGCTGGCCTATTTCTTGGCCAAAAAATCAGTATTGCCATACAATGTGGCAATGCTGCCAGCCTTTTGGGCACTTTTCCTGTTGACAGCGATGCGGACGAATTTTTTGATGCCCTTCGATTCTTTCCCCTCTCTTTTTTTATATACTTGTACATATTATTATTACTTAAAAGATGTTAGTTAGTGTAATACCTAGTTATTTTTATTTCGCCTTTCAAAACAAGCAATAAATAATGTGCTATGAATCTCTTGTATTGAAGCAAACTTGTTGAATTTCCCAAGCGGTTTGCTCTAGCCAGGCACTGCTGTCTGGCTAGAGGAGCTAATCGCTATACTACACAAAAAAACTTTAATTAAAGCAGATAATAACTTAACCGTACTTAAATAGCATGCTTGGTGTGTAAGAATGTGATATAATAACGTGTCACAGTCTATCAATTTAATTACAAATACACTCTAACACGCAATTCTACAACAGCATGTATCATCGTCCGTCCTGAACAGAAATTATGTTTACATAAAAAAATAATTGGGTATAATGTACTTGGCATAACAAGACACATTATTTTTAAAACAGCTTTTGCTTTCAATGCTTTACTTTCGTTATTAAAATAAATAGGGCAAAATTGACAAATGACAGTAGAATCCTTTGCGCTTCTGAAAAACTAAAGTGAATGAACTATTTTTGAGTTCAGGGTGATGAAAAGAGCAGATATTATAATATGAATAATTAATTATTTGCTAGAAAAATCTACTATATTTCTAGCTAAAAATTATAAATTGTTAGCTAGACTAGAAAGTCAAAATCCGTTGAACTAACTGTAAAAAAGGTTTATTTAAATGTCTAATATTATTTCAAACGGAGTGTAGGTACGGTGGCCAGCACATCAAGTTACCACAAACTATTAAATTTTCTCGTTCGATTTTGTACTTAATCGTCGACATTTTAAAGTTTAAAATCGTTCGAAGAAATTATACAGTTTCGTCTATCTTGATGTGCTGGCACTGTGTTCATAATTATCTACCAAGAAACAACGACATCGTATTATCGGACAGTACCTAATTCAGAATTCAGACTGCTGGCATTTACAAAAAACAAAAAAGGTAGTATTACTGTTCTGGATTCCACGTGAGAAAGTAAAGTTATTATAGTAGCCATTATGTTGCTACCAGACGTGCGGCCATTTTAATTTCATTTCGCGCCATTATGAAAGTACTTACTACACACAGTGAAAGAGATTCAGTCACACTGTTTGAACCATTTCGTCATCTGCCTAGCCTTTTCCCAACAAAGTCAAAGTCAAATCATTTATTTCAAATTGGCACATAAAAGGCACTTTACAACGTCAAAAGTTACAAAAAAAAAAAAAGAAACTACTTGCCCCTACCAAAAGGTAGAACGTGTGGAGAAGAATTGACAAGAAACTCCATACGTATCTACTCTTTTAAAATGTTAAAATTTTCATAAGCTAAAAATATTAACTTTACCATCACTATGTATTTATGAAGCCTGTATTTTTATAAAACACAACATAAATACACACACTATTGTCTACATTTCTTTTTCATTTCTCCTTTCGCAGGTCTGCTGGAAGAAATTTCTTAAGAAATAAGCAGTACCTTTGTACTGAAATTATAATTATGTCGTATCTCTATGTATTTAACTGTGTGTTCATAAATAATAAAATAAATAAATAAATTTATATATGTAGTTTTGTAGAAAGTAAACGGCGCTCAAAAAAGTTGCAGGTGTTAGCAACAAAAACAAAATTTCATAGCAACAGCTTTTATGCAATGGCTCAAAAACTATATAATAAGTTACCACGACAAGTTATTTCAAGTATTAACACTAACGAATTTAAAATAAATCTGTTCAAATTATTAAATAACAAGGTGTATTAGTCTGTTGACGAATTTTAATTATAATATTTGTTAACTAAATCCAATCTGTTCTTATGTTATGTGACATACTAAATAATTTTGTTAATTTTGATTATTGTTGTATTAATGAATTAGTGACATTATTTTTCTATTTTTTTATTCTTTTTACTTTGTTTGATTTTAAATTTTTAGTGATTGTACCGACTTTTGATTTTCTAAAATGTATTTGTTAAACCTTTGATATTTTGTATGCCTTTTGGTGGGACACAGCTCGGATCTTATGTATTTATAAAACCTTCTGTATGTAACCTGTGTTCACGAAATAAATGAATTTGAATTTGAATTTGAACAATATTTTGTATACATTATTTATATACTTAATTATGTGTAAATACAATGTAACTAAAATAAAATTACTATACCACAAGAGGTAAACAGAATGATAAATAAAGTAATGACAAATAAAATAATGACAGACAAATTAACCCCAACTATTTTGGGGTTGGCTATCTGTCGAACCGACTGCCTATCTGACTTCCACAACCCAGTGACTGGATAATAAGATACACCTACATAGATACAGGATTTTCCTAGTTTGAAGGGCAGGGGTCTTACTCATCTATAATAGCCATACCCATCCCTTATTGAAACAGCACTGATGTTACCTAGGCTAAGTTTTTTGGTAAATAAATGATTACTTACTTACTTACTTACTTACTTACCTTGCTAAGAATGATTTTCAGTATTTCGGGCTTCTGACGACCCATAACGACTGTCAAAGATCCACGAATGACAGCCGTGACCAAAAGTTTAACGTGCTTGGAGGAGAATTCATCATCATCATCATTTCAGCCGAAAGACGTCCACTACTGGACATAAGCCTCCCCCAATTGGGGAGGTTTGCCATAATCGCCACGCTTGGCAGGCGGGTTAGCGATCGCAGTATGGTGTTAAAAATGCATAGAGAACGCTGCTGCCCATTCTCTAGTAAGTCCCTTAGTCGCCTTTTACGACACCCACGAGAAGAAATGGGGTGGTGCTATTCTTTACGTCCGGCACCACACGGTACACGGAGCGGAATTGGTGTCTCGGAATGTAAAGATGAAATGATTGTTTGAATCATTTATTGAATAATAAATACTTAAAATTAAGCCCGATCGTCTATCTTTCACAAAATCTCACAGTTTTCGCGAGAGGCAGACGAACTTACATAAACACATCGATAAAATCTTATTACTTTTGTGACAGGAAAAGTAATCAAATTCCTATAAATAAATTAATTCTTAGCGAATAAATAAATGCATGTTAATTGAACTGATTCGCTCAGTCGTTGAGGTAGCCGTAGCGTTTGCTCGATTGGTGGGTTTTCGATTGTGAGTCACCAGGACGTGTGCCTACTTAACATCTATTTTCCATGGAATAAGAAGAAATGGAGCACTAAATTTAGAATAGCTTCAAGCGACTATGTCATAAGCAGTGGATTCCTAAAGATCGTCGCGCCACAGATACTTACCAACCGGTCTTACCGACTCCGTGTATAAACAACCAAATAAAACATTGAATTCACTCTTAATACATAAAAATAAAATAAGTTTGATAGTATAAAGCGATAGCAATGTTGGTCGTCTTCAGTCAGACGTTTCTCATAATCATAATTTTTTGTTTTTGGAACGAAGTTCCTCAACGCGGATTGCGATAGAAGATGATTGGTTGAATTCGTCACGTAAGGAATTAGCGTTATGCCCCATTCAACTTTCTCACTCTTTCTGTTAGTTTAATTTTCCTTTTACCGCATTAACACTCCATCCTTATCACTCCATGGCTTTTTCCATACATTCCTAACAGGCACTGGAGTTGCAGATGATTTAGTCAGATATGGGGGCATCGTTGTCAGACCTGCCCCAGGGGGACAGCAGAGGGCCGGGTGCGGGCCAGGGGGCGGGGATAGCGGGGGCGGGTAGCAGCTCAGCTCGGGGGTGTAGGTGCACCAGGGATTGTGGTGACGCAGCCGAGAGGAACAGCCTGGATACAGCCTGGAAAATTAAAAGACGCTGGTTATAACATAAAATTATGCCTGTTTTCTCCGAAAGGCTATGCAGAGTGTACCTATACTTAAATAGTACCTGGTTATAGTCCTTGACTAATGTGTCTTGAAAATTCGAAACCGTAAATATTAATTTCAATGAAAAGTCTAACGTAAAAACTATAAAACCACAACAATCCTGTCATAAAGTAAGAACTAAGTTAAACTGACTCTAAGTCTTGTCTTTGGTTGCGTAAACTAACATGAACTAAACTTTTTAGAAAATAATCCACTGCGAAACAAGTCTTGACATACCTACTTATTTCAAAGCGGATTTTTCTCAAAAAATATTAGTTCAGAAAAGTTATTTATTAGTATCAAACCTACTGCTACTAGGTATTATATTACTTTTCTGAACTAATTTTAGTTTTAATTTTATTTTATTTGGGAAAAGAATTTAAAGAATTTAAAGGTTACACATTACAATATTATGGTATAGAACTTAAAACCAAAATGGGTGTATAAATACCATCAACATTTTTCACATAATATTATATATTATGTGAAAAATGTTAAACAAACTAACAAAACACTAACAAACTAACAAACTAGCAAACTAAAAAAACTAAAAAAAATGTTAAAGTTAAACAAACACGAACGACGTGCGATACAAAGTGTTGATATTTTGTTTTTGACGTGACAACGTCTAATAAATCGATGAACTCCGGCTGCATGCACGAAAAAGGATGACTCATTGTCCCGTCACGCTCATTGTCCCGTTACGCTCATTGTACGCTTAAGCAGCATCAATGTTTTGTTATGACGTTGTCACGTTAAACTATCGTCCGTAAACCAACTTTACAGACAACCAAATTTAATTGTATTTTATATTATGTTTTGATTTGTATTTTAATGGTATTTTTGATTGAATTTTTTAAAGGGAGGTTGTTAATGTATATTTGTGTGGTAGTAACACTGCATTGGCGTTATAGCTGTTAAGGTGTTATGTACGTAATTTTGAATGAATACATGAATAAATAACATTGAGTAGAGAGTATGTTTAAATATAAAAGAAAACTAATCTGAAACTAATACAAGTAAAACCATAACAAGAGAAAAAAGATAGTATAATCGAATATTGACGTGACAACGTCTAATAAATCGATGAACGCCGGCTGCATGCACGAAAATGTCCTGTTACGCTAATTATCCCGTTACGCTCATTGTACGCTTGCGCCGCAACAATGTTTTGTTATGACGTTGTCACGTTAAACTATCGTCCGTAAAGCAACTTTACAGACAACCAATTTTTTTTAATAAAAAAAAAGTCATTATATTTTAGGATTGTTATTTAACTAAAACTGCTATCATTTTAAGCGCAATACTTCTAAATCCAGCAGAAACAGCAAAGAACTCTATATCTCGGAAAATCTTATTGAACTGCATGGTAAGACGCCGCAGGGGTACCTACAGTCACGAGCTCTCATATATATCTCGTCATGAAAACGTTGCGTTACAAGTCGAACGCTTAGGCCGATCGTGCCTCTCTATCGCTTGTTCGTTGACGAGGAGCTGACGTGACGTTGCCGCTCCGTGGACACAGTTTTGATTGTTTCTACGCAAGATGCAAGCATTCGTCTTGCAATCGTCAATTGACGAAAGCGTGCGCATGTCGTGCGGTTTACGTGGACAATAGGCCTTATGCTTTTTTGTGCGTGCAGCCGGCGTTCATCGATTTATAAGACTTTATCACGACAAAAAAAAAACATATTTTCAACATGCATATTTCCTGCTTTATCGTTATGGTAAGGGGTTGTTTATAATGCAGTTGTATGACAAAAATACTATTATATGTTTAGTCACCTCTCATAAAAAGTGTGTATTTCCTTACCTGACTGACGGATACGATGAGCAGCATGACTCCGATGGCTAAGTTCTTCACAGAGATGACGGCGAGGGCCATCAGGAGTGTGGAGATGACACCCAGGGTGAACATGACTGGCAGGAAGATGAACGAAAGGCGCTTGAGGGCATTGTGACCAAACGTACGGCTGACGCTAAGGTCTGAAAACAAGCATTGAACTTATAAAAGTAAGCGAACTTAAAATAATCGGTTTTCTTTTGTTAATCGCAGAACTAGGTACTTATTATAAGCAGTTTTTGAGTAAGTTAGATTATATTAGGGAATGGCACAGATGGCAGCTACAAAAACTGAAAAAATCTATTTTCAGTTTGTTATTTAAACTCAAGTTTAATAAAAAAAAAATCAAAGAAATAAAATTAAAAAGTTCGTCATTGGAAATTGATGGTTATTGAAAGAATTTATAATTAAAGAAAAACAATATGTAAATATGGTATGTAAAAGATAAAAATAAAAAAACCAAAAACTTGGTAATTTGAATTTTTCCCATAAATTTTGAGGTTATGTGAAAAAAGTGTAAATACAAACGTTGCTGATCTTTTTACTACCTTCAACTTTGCCATTTAACTTTTTGCCGGAAATCGAGATAAACCGTTCTTTACCCTTAAAACCTCACCCCCTTCCACTTCCCAAACTCAGATCGCCCGTAAATTATTTTTCCTTAAATTTTTGTTATATTCTCTTCTTTTTCCATTGGTTCTCGTCCTACATTTTTTTTTTTACTTTTTACTATTTTCAAAGGTTTCGGCCCTGGTCTATAAGTCAAAGCTTCAATTTCTATTTTAAGTAGGTTACAACTACCTTCTTTCAACTTTTTACAAAAGGTAGTCTTTTGTAAAAAGCTACGAGACGTTCCTTTGCAGGATCGCACGAATACTTTTTAGAAACGCTCCGCTTTACAATTTTTTGCCTTGAAGGGTAATTCCACAGAACTAAACTTCTGAGTTATAATAATACAGATACACGTTTATAATATAACTGATGCGTAAAACAGTTATTTTAACATGAAACTGCGTCATTATCGTTTAAAAAAAAACCTGCTTACAGTCATATCTGTTAGATTTATTGACTTATAATATAAACTATGGCTATTTCTCAACAATTTAATGCACTTAATTCCATTTCGCAAAAATTGTGGATTACATAGCTCCATTGCCCTCCAAGGCGATGAAATTACATGTATTATAATCTTCGATCAACAATACAATACGATCAAAGATTATAATGCTCGAAATAATGTTACATTACATCATTTACGCAACGCTTTTACAGAAGGATTTTACGCTTGCATTATATTCATTCATGACTGCATAGTGTCTGCCACTATGCAGTCATGAATTAATATTATACACCACAGCAGGTTTTTGAATGGCACATAATAAACTGCTCTAGGTCAACATGTGTACAATAATATGTAACATGTATCGCGGGTAAACGTGCGAATATACACACACTTGGGTTTAGCTTAAGAACGCGAGTTATGTTATACTTAAGAGTTGACGTTCACTTTAATGCTTGGCAATAATATAAATCATACCCCAGATTAGTTATAATAGGAACGATGACTAAAAAAATTTTTTTTGTCCGTCATGTAGATTATTAAAAAATATTGGACAGGTATTTTTAATTTTTTTACGTAATCAAAACATTACGGTGATACATTGAGTTCAAATGTGGCATGACGTCACTTCTCAGTAGATTTTATACGTAGCTGTGACGTAACGAGCCCCCACTCCCCAAGTTTAATGTGTTTTATCTAAGTAATTTTTTATTAATATGATAAAGCAAAAAATACGTGTCTAATATTTTTTTATTATCTGATTGACGGACTCAATAGTTTTTCTTATTTTAACCCAGGACACATCCCTATTCGCTCGACTTGAGATTTTGAGAATTTGAGAAGAATCAAAATAATCTCCAACTGCTGTTATCTTTACGTCAACTTGTATTGTGAAAGTCATCAAAATCTAAAAAAATTGGGTTACGTTTCATTGCTTGCTCTACTTAATGATGAAAGCTATCGGCTGACATGAAACTGTGTCCAGACTCAAAGTACTTTATTGTTATAGTTTTAACAGTTACCTACCTATGGCTCATTTCCAGGAGCTCCAAATCTATTGTTTTCCAAGCAGTTTATCTCCATACTCAAGAGCTCCATAATTTTTATTAGTTAAATAATAAAATACTAAAATTGTTTATATTGCTTTTTAGGGTTCCGTAGACAAATGGCAAAAAACGGAACCCTTATGGGTTCGTCATGTCTGTCTGTCTGTCCGTCCGTATGTCACAGCCACTTTTTTCCGAAACTATAAGAACTATACTGTTGAAACTTGGTAAGTAGATGTATTCTGTGAACCGCATTAAGATTATCAACTGAAACAATTTTTTTTTTTTCATCATACCCATACGTGTGGGGTATTTATGGATAGATCTTCAAAAATGATATTGAGGTTTCTAATATCATTTTTTTCTAAACTGAACAGTTTGCGCGAGAGACACTTCCAAAGTGGTAAAATGTGTCCCCCCCTGTACCTTCTAAAATAAGAGAATGATAAAACTAAAAAAAATATATGATGTACATTACCATGCAAACTTCCACCGAAAATTGGTTTGAACGAGATCTAGTAAGTAGTTTTTTTTTTTTTTTTCAACTACAACGCTAAGTTTTTTCTTGGGTTATATTCATCCCAACAACGGAACCCGCATTGTGTGTGGTCCGACACGCACTTAGCCGGTTTTTTAATTTGGAGCCGCCGGGAATAAAATAATGGAGCGCCTGGGAATAAGCCATTAAGATAAGCAAAAAAAATTATAGTGACCAACATTTATTTTGTGAAGCGCAGTTATCTATCAGTCTAGATCGTTATGTTTTCAACGTCTCTTTTATGCTTGAGAATCTGATAAAAAGTGCGCATAATGTCTTCTTTTCAGCGCTCAGATACAGCCTCGTGCCATAAATATAACTGCATACGTTTTCGTTTCAATCTGACAAACGGGAGGGGGTGGTACTCCGTTACATGGAAAAGGTTAGTTTAAAACCCAATAAATCAATAGTTACTGTGGTTAAGCTATGTATTTTTTTTTTATTATTAAATATAAAAACTGCAGGCATCTTAATCCTAGTAACTAAGAGATATTGTGATTAACTTTAGTATAAAATGTAATATTTTTTATGCAAATTGTACATATAACTGCAGTATATAAAAATACCATGTTATAGTCAAGCAAAACGTAGTAAAAAAATACATGAACACATATATTACAACACATTAAATAGTAATTTCGAACATTACCCCAGATAGCGCTCGGTCTCGTTATTATATAGAACCAAAACAAGTATAAACACAGTAACTGAGGTTACTGTATTTATACTTGTTTTGGTTCTTTTTTTACGAGGGCAGTACTAGTAACTATACCCAAAGTCTCTAATTCAGATAATTTATGTAAACAAAGTAATGTCAAGAAATATCACTGTCAAAATGACAGGACAGTGGTACAAAACATTTTATCATATTTCTTTTTGTAAATAGTCTTCGCTAAAATTAAAGTGAATTAATTATAAGAACTATGCAAACAAAATACAGTTGCCAAACAATGTTTTGCGTAGTATGTCGGAGACACGGCATATGATCGTCATAATCAGCCCTTTTAAGTCCACTGCTAGACGTAGTCCTCCCAAAATCGATTTCCACTCGAAACAGTTTACAGCCGTTTTCATCCAAAATGTGGCTAGATATGCTACTTACAATATGAATCTATGAATGAGAGTTGTAATTATTAAAGAATAAGAATAAAAGCTGTTAGAAAAATGTATAATTGAGAAAAGCAAACTAGAAGAAGAATAACAACCCATAGCAACGTAACACCGATACAGAAATATAGTTATAAAGCAGCAGGATGCGCTCTATACTAGAAGTGCTTCCTTAACAGTAATATTAGTGTTGTTGAAGATGTAAAAAATTTGAAAATGTTTGTATCTCCTGCATTGTTACCAGTATCATAAAATATTTTTTATACCAGAAAATGTCCTTTTTTTAATAACTTTGTTTTTTTTTTTTTTTTTTTTTTTTTTTTTTTTTTTTTTTTTTTTTTTTTTTTTTTTTTTTTGTAATGGCATCTCGGAGGTATAACCACTGGGGGTTCCTGCTCCTTAACCGGACTTTCCTGTGGTGCCGCAAGCTCCTAACGAAGTTTACGCCTCCAGCCAGGGGGTTTATACTAAAATCTACTTATGCTAGACGACTGCTCGCTAAGGGCACCCCAGGTGGGGCTCGAACCTCGGCTTAGGGCAGTGTCGGAGGGAGGGTGGCAAGGGACCGTCGGTGGCTGGATAAAAGTATCAGGGTTCTGATTATTAATCGGGGGAGTTTGGATTACAGGCTCAGCTAAACCACATGCTGGCACATCGTTAAGCGTCGTCAAGGGACGGGGAGGGCTTATTAATCGGGGTCGTCGATTTCGCGCGGGACCTCTAAAGCGAGGTCGGAATTGTGATCGTGTTCGTGTTGTGTGTACTCTTCGAGCTGTACTAGTTTCCCTACGGCTCTCCTGAATGAGAGTGGTGGGGTCGTCTGGGTCGGTCAGTGCGTGCCTTGGACGGCGGATCGCGCTAATGCGGGAGGGGGTATAATTGGCGGCCTGCACAACGAGAGTGTTGCGGTGGGTGGCGGCAGAGTCGAAGAATCGCTTGGAAGAGCGTTTCAGAAATTGGGCTATTGTAGGCATTCTAAGCTCTACATGGAGGTTTGTGTTCCGAACGAACCAGGGGGCTCCCGTGCATTTACGGAGGAAACGATTTTGAATGGCTTGCATCTTATGGATGACATGTGATTTTGCTTGGGCAAAGACCGGACTCGCATAGGTCATGATGGGGCGGATGCACGCGGTGTACAATCGCAATTTGCACTTGAGTGACAATTTGCTATTTTCGTGGACAAGGGAGTGAAGCCTAGAGAGAGCGAAGGCGGCGCGCGAACGCACCTTACTTACATGCTCAGAAAAGGAGAGGCGTTGATCGAGAGTGACACCTAGATATTTGGCTCGCTTCTCCCAAGGGATAGGCTTGCCGAACATGGTGACAGGTTTGGGCTTTGGGGGGAGTTTTCTCGGTTTTATGAAAAGAACCGCTTGGCTTTTGTCAGGATTGACTTCGATCCGCCACTTTCTAAACCACGCACCGAGCTTGTCGGCTGCAGTCTGGAGAGTGTTGGTGATGACATTATGACTCTTCCCTCTGTAGTAAACGGCCGTATCGTCTGCGAACAGAGCCAACTGAGCCTTTTTAAACTTCGGGATGTCGCTGGTGTAAAGCGTAAAAGCCAGGGGGGATATCACAGAGCCCTGAGGGACTCCTGCGCGTATGGGATGGGAGGAGGAGAGGGCTCCCTCTATGCGATAGCGAAAGGTGCGATTCGACAAAAAGTCTCGTAAGATGAGCACGAGACGCTCGGGCACACCGAGTTGGTACAGCTTGTAAATCAAGCCGTTGTGCCAGACTTTGTCGAACGCTTTCGCTATATCAAAGAAGATAGCTCCTGTCATAAGGCCGCGTTGAAAGCCGGCGCTTATGTCCTCGACAATACGGTAGACCTGATGGGTCGACGAATGTTTGGTACGGAATCCAAACTGTTCGTGGGGAATAAGGCCCTTAGTCTCGGCGTAGTCTCTGAGACGCTTATAAATAAGCCTCTCGTAGAGTTTGCCCATGACTGTGAGCAGGCTAATGGGGCGGTAGCTCGCGGGCTCCTTCTTGGGTTTACCGGGTTTGGCAATACCGATTACTGTGGCCTCTTTCCACACTTGCGGGAAGACATTATTGTTCATGGCTCCATTGAAGATGGTGGCCAAGAGCATTATCAGGTGGGCGGGGAACAATTGGACCACCCTATTGGTGATACCATCAGAGCCAGGGGCTTTACGAGGTTTCAGACCCTTTATGAGCTCGTGCACTTCCGCCGGTGTGACGGGAGCCAGAGGATACTCAGGGTCTTCGACGGGCGGGAGGGAGGCTCTACGTTCGACTTCAGCGTCGACCTCATCGAGGTGCGCCTGGTCTACTGGTTGAGAGCTGGGCGAGCACTGGGCCTCTAGACTGTCGGCTAAGCATTCGGCTTTGTCGATGTCTTCGAAAGCGAGAGACGCGTCTGGGCGGATCAGTGGGGGCATTGAGGCTGAGCCACCTCCTCGGGGGTTGAGTTTCCTTTGGAGTTGCCAGAATGCTAGATGGTTCGGCTCTAGGCTGTTCAGTAGCTTATCCCAGTCGGCGTCACGAAATTCCTTCACGCGTTTACTTACAGCACGCTGCAAGTAGCGCATGTGGATTTTGTTAGCCGTGCAGGGAAAGCTACTGTACGCACGGACGGCTGCGTTCTTCTCCGTCATCAGTGCACGTACATCGTCCGGCAGTTTCCCGCGACGGTTATCCGTCGCCGGAACCTCCCTTGAACATGTGTTCAGGACAGATTGTACGTGCTCTGTGAGAGAGTCGATCGCGGTCGTCGTGTCTGCGATAGAGTCGAACTGGTCGGGGATCGAATCCAATTGGGGGGACGTGTTAGCTTTCAAGCTTTCGCCTACTCGCTTCCAGTCCGTTATCCTTTTGGTACGCGGGGGGATATCGGGGTCGTGAAGACCTATGCGAGGGGCCAATTCTACGAGAACAGGTCGGTGGTCAGAGTGAAGCTCGTGGTGCACCTCTATAGAGACCAACCGTAGGTTGATGTTCTTTAGAAGTGCCACATCGAGCACGTCAGAGGCATGGTCAGGATTATGCGGATAGTGGGTGTGATTCATCGGGGCGATGATATCAAAATTTAGGAGGGGGCAGAGGTCAAAGAGGGCTTTGCCTCTATGGGAGGTGAGTCTACTATTCCAGGCTGGGTGCTTGGCATTGAGATCACCCGCCATGATGACGGAATCACTCATGCTCAAGAGGGTGTTAAGGTCGTCGGTCAGTAGTCGATCTTGGATAGGATCAATTGAAGTGGTAGGGGGCAGATAAGCTGATATTATCGTTATAGATGGGTGGCCCGTCATACCGATTCGGCAGATCGAGACTTCTAGTAGGGACTTTAGGACAGGAGGGTCTATGGGCGTGCAATAGAGCTCTGATTTATAATAGATAAGAGTACCTCCCAGGTGGCACCGCGACCTATCGTTGCGAATTATACGATAATTCGCAATTGACGGGTTACGGTGCCTGGGTTTTAAAAAGGTCTCTTGAATTAGGAAAACGTCTACCTTATGATCGCCGAGGAATTCGGTGATCTCTGAGTTTTGGCCGTCCAAGCCATTGGCGTTAAAATAACCTAACATTAGGGATCGGGGTTTGTTTCTAGCGGGGGACCTAGTATCCATTAAGTGGTCTAGGGGTGTTATTCGCGAATCTAGACAATACTTGCGTGATCTCGGGATACGCATTGTATATTGCCTGAATTTGGTATAAGTCACCGGCGTTGGTCGCGGCGACTATCTCATCGGCCATCCTCCTCGCGCGGGGGGTGAGGAAGACCATGTAGGTGGAAGAGATCACCTGGAAGGGATCTACTTTGTTGACACCGGCCACGGGAGTGGGGGTGTGGTTAGGAGGGGGGCGCGCGTACGGAGCGGCGGCGACGGGCGTGGGCGCGGGCGCGGGCGCGGGCGCGGCGGCGAGGGGCGCGGGTGCGGTGAGGGGCGCGATGGTCGCGGGTCTCGATTGCGAGTTCTCGAATCGGGTTCGCGGGTCCATTAATCGGGGTATACTGGCCTGAGGGGCCTGGGGAGCGACTGCCTGAGGGGCGTGTCTAGTCCGGAGATTAGGGAACGCCTGCTGATGGTGCAGGTAATTCCAGGGACTGGGTCTCTGGGGACTCAGTCTTACTGGTTCCAAGTAGGACGGGCATTCGCGGAATTGACGCGCGTCGGTACGCTTCGCTAAGCGAGGGGGCGCGGATTTTGGGGCTTTAGCGCAGCCACGGTAGTTCGCGGGGTGGCCTGCCTCGCCACATAGCACGCAGCTAGGTGGCTCAGTGCACAGTGCGCGGTCCTTTGGACGTTCGCATTCCGCAGTGCTATGCGAACCCAGGCACTTTACGCACCTGGGTGTCGCATAGCAGTGCTTCTGCGTATGCCCGTAGAGTTGGCAACTTTGTTTAAAACCGAAAATTTATAACAATATTTACGGTATGATTATTTTTTAATTATTATTTCTTAAAATCAGTACTCAAAAGTAAATGAAACCTCTTTTTTCGCCATTTTATGTGAATTACCATTACGAAGATATACGTTTTTGCTATGTTATCCCCTTTGTTTACATAAATTATCTGAATTTGAGACTTTGAGTATAATGTTTTGTAAAACGTAAGAACAGTCCACTTTAAGTACTAATCTGTTAAGCTTTTAAAGCCTATTTTTTTGACCTTCACAAACGTAATTATTATAATTATACAACGTTTTATATACATACCTAATTATTGACATTATTAAATATTAAATACAAAATGACATGAATATTTATTTTGAAAAGTATTACATATATTACTTTAATTATTGTGAATGTGAGCACTATGTGGGTCATTTGTTTTCTTTAAGATTATCTCTTTTTTCTCTTTCTCAAGTAGTTTTAATGATGGTCTGGTATTTTGAGTACTTTATGCGGCCTACCCAAATGTCCTTTCTTTAGTATTGTTCGTCGAGTCGTTGAGCTCCTTAAATCCTGAGTTGAGCTACACATTTTCTGACAAATGCTTGCACTGACTGGACAGGTCCACTCAAAATTGTGTAGTTCTTTCCTCAAAAGACCATTTCAGACACGGATCTACATGGTCCTCACATGATCTGATCAAGATTATGTCTGGACTTCAAAAGAGACTTTGACCCCTGAGTTTGTTTCGCCATTTCTTCTCAGGGATAGTCACATAGGAAATGTCGACTTCCCCAAGCTTGTTTTTATATTTTTTATATGACGTGTAAAAGTGATTCCGATATCCTATTTACAGAATAAACGATTTCATTTCATTTCATTTAATCTAAGCCCGATTAAGTTTCAATTTATTATATGACTTTGAATTGAATATTTGCGGTTTTAGATTTTTTGTAGGCTTTTACTATCTAAATTTTTATTGAATATTTTTAATGCCTACCTATACCTAATTATTTCTTTCAAAATGAATAAATTGTTATTATTTTGGACGTAACTAATGATGTAACATTTATTAGTGGTTTTGTAAACCTAGACAGAAAAACATTCTATTGGTAGTCCAATAGAATGTTTTTCTTCTTGATACGTTCACACACCATAAGTCTGGTGCGTCATTTGGCTTCCCAGTCGAGCGCGAGGATTCCTTTTTCAAGATTTTTTCATCAAACATCTCGAAATTTTGTTATGTGCGCGGGAAACAGGCTGGCTTTCAGTTATATGGGGCTGAAGTACCTCTGACTCTTTGGACAATTAAATATCATAATTACCTTCGCTCAAGAAATCCTTGGTTTCCACATTATCACACTGCACTACAGAGACGAAGATGACGACGTACGTCAAAGTCAAAAGGGTAAGTTTGTTACACATTTTGGCTAACACTGAATAATTTCGGCCGAACAATTAGCTGGTGATCTCCAGACGCCTGCTGGTGTATGACTGATTGGTTACCTGCTTGCATGCCAGGATATAAAGTCTCCTATGAAAGACAATGGCCGGCGAGACCAAAGAATCACGACAAAAGAAAGCGCAGGACAACGTGACTGCACGGTAGAAATGTCGCCCCCGATATCGACGCCTGCGCCGCTTAAGGACTAATGTCGACTCATTAACGGTGTGTATGCTCCCGTTGGACATTGTAGCGATCGTTATCGAAGCAAATGAAAGGTGAAAGTGACGATAACATCCTCCTTACCCGTACCTGGTATAGGACTTCTTTAATCTAGCATTGTTTTGTATTCGCTGTAAGGATTAAATTATAAAGCGAATTTTAAGAGTAATAAGAATTGTAAGAGCAATAAAAGCCACTCGTGTCAGGCAGCTTTTAGTGTTTCCAATAACAATTGGACGTAGTTAAACGAAAAGGATCCAATCCACAACATGGTCAAAACTGATGCTAAAATCGATGCTATCGATTATCGAGCATAAAACAACAGTTTATCATTTCGATCACCCTCAGAACCAGCCCACATGCACGGAAATATAAAATATGTTATATCTTGTAAACTTCAAACGTCAATATCTCTAAAAGGACTTTGTGTGCATTGGATCCTTTTCGTTTAACTACGTCCAATTAGAACAATAAACCTAAGTATATTTATTTAGATGACTACCTACTACTAACTTACAAAATATTTTATTCATTAAATGAATGGTCGATTTCGCTAGACTTGAGCGTTTTGATTATGACGTTTTGACTCCGATTGTGTTTATTCAATAAGAATTCACAATTACGATTTACTATCTCTAGTCTCATCGACCTAATAATAGAGTTAATTAAAATAATTTATATTCGCACTAAAACAGGAATGAAAAGTAATTATCAACTTTATGTCTCCTGTAAGTTTTGCTTTCATTTAATTGCGAGTCATGTAAGAATAATTAGTAAAAATTATGATTTGCGTGTGTGGCGCATAATTAGTGGGCATTAATCAGGAATCTTGTCACGTACGGTGTAGAGAAACTCGATCGTGGGGCAGCGGTGCGCGACACTGCGCAGGCGCTGCACCGCTCAGCCGTGTCCGTGACCGAGCGTATGCTAATCACACACTATGTTCGGCATATAGGCCATTTCCTGTCAACACGGAATGCCGAAATATCGAAACGACAACCTATCGCCTAGAATTTTGGAACAAAATTAGTGCTTTCACGCACCTCTCATTTGTTATTGTGACAGAAACTTGTCAATGTTGATTTATTATTCGTGTCGTGATCACGGCAATGTTATCAAGTCTCTGGCACTGCGACGGTGTTGGTCGATAAGATCTTATACAGAAGTTTGAGTAGGTATTCCTACCGCGTAAGTTTAAATTCAAATCGTGCAAAAATAAAATGAGTCTTTTTTAAATCTACTTAGGTGGTCGACCATAGCCTTATTTCCTGAGCTGGCTGAAATACTGTGATTCAAAAGGTGCAACAGATTTTTTTATACTGCCTGTATTATTATTTTTGCCTGTAATTGGTTTATTTTATAATATTATAGATGCTTTGAGTTTGACTCATTTAGCTCCCTTCAAAAAGGTTGAGGTGAATGGTGCTAATCCATGCGTCATGTTCGTGAACGGGCGCCGTCAGTTGGGACTGGTCATCTATTAGCTGCCATGGCTTATTTTAATTGTTTTATTTTTGAATTGTTTGTTTTTTTTTTTTTTGGTTCTATTTGGTGTACCTACTCGTTCTCACATTGTTATAAATTCAACATTATATGTGTAACTAATATTTTTGTAACAATTTAATTTAAAAGAGTGTCCATGGAGTTTCTTGCCCGTTTTTCTCCATAGGTACCTACGCTTGGAATGGGAATGTAGCTTCATTTTTCTGACTGACCAACCCCTTGACAATTCAAAAGTGCCTGTAATTGGTTTATTTGAAATAGATGCTTTGAGTTTGAGTTTGACTCATGATTGATAGAAAGGTCAAAGATGACAATCGTACATAATTAACTTCTTGCGTCTATACAAATAAATCAAATTAAAGGTTCAGTTTGAAGTGTCAAAGTAGTTTTTAATAAATGCATATGAAAATATAAAGTCTTCTAACAAAAAAAAAATAACAGTTTTAATTTTTTTGTCCTTCTATTTGTTCCGGCTAATCTCCGAACCGATTTTGACGTGACTTTCACTGACAGATAGCTGATGTTTAAAGGAGTTAAATAAGCTACTTTTATTTTTTTAAAGCCACGCGGGGGACGCAGCGGGCAGCAGTTAGTCTTAAATATGAAAGTATGATATCATCAATACAAGCAAAAGCTATTATTACTTCACCCGTGACACAGTATCTGCAACTATACTACAAACATAATGCATGGGAAATGAAAATCGAAATCAACGAGCCTTAACAATACATAAACAATTGACAATCGATGATACTACGTACCGTTTGTGTTTTATAAAAAACGTTAAATTACTTTAAACGGTTAAAAAAAGCGTACCTACTTAGCACATGCGTTACTGAAACAATAGCTATGCATCTTGTCATATAGTTCGCAATTAAATACATTTGTTCGCGTTAAACGTCGGCAAAAACTTCAAATCACGTAACTCTTACATTCTCTATTATTAATTGTTTCACACTGATATCATGCCGGCGCGAGCGCAAAAAACTGCTTCATACCCAGCTTATTCAACTGTTCAACGTTTAAAGTAGCCTTTCGTTATCGATTATAATGACTGATGTCTAGACGTTGCTTTATTAAGAGGGAAGCGCTAAGGTAGCCTCCGAAATTCAAATATTCTTTAGTTTTTGCGATTAGCAGGTCAGTGGCAGGTTGTATGTTGATCAAAATTTATGTAGGAATTACTTTTAAGACATCAAATTTATGATAAGTTTAACTCGCACATTGACTTTTTATTTGTAAAAAATAATACAATATTTGTAAATATGTGAGCACCGTGTATGTAACACATGGTTAATTTATCCGTCAATGCTTAATTTTGTATTGTTATTACCTGTTGTGGTATAATAATTTTATTCTAGGTACATCGTCTTCACATTTAATGATATAATTGATGTAAACAAACTATTGTAATACAGTTTAAAAGAGTGACGGTGGAGTTTCTTGCCCATTCTTCTCCATGCGAAACTACCTTTTGGAATGGGCAACTAGAATCAATTTTATTTCCGTGTAAATTTTGACGTTCAAAAGTGCCATTTATGTGCCTATTTGAAATAAATGCTTTGACTTTGATATGATTCACCACCGTAACAAATACACTACAGAATTATAATCATTATAATCAGCAATACCTTGCACCTAACTGCAAATTACAAAAAAAAACCTAAGAAAATTTAAATTTCGCGGACTGTCCTGGTGCTTTCGCCTTAACCACGACTTTCCATTGCGTTTGCGCGTTACAATAAAAAAATAAACAGTATTTTTAGTCTGTGGTCGCTTTCACTTGTGACTGTCAGTCATACAAAGGCATATAGCGTGCATAGCTGGTCATTTTTAAATACAATTTATATGCACATCCTCGTCGCTAATTCGTATTTTTTTATTTTTATGTAATGATTATGCTTTTACATCAGGCGAATATGTAGATATTATACGGGTGCGACACGATAAGGCTAGCGTAATAGTAATAGTCAATTTATTTGTCAGAATATTGTTACAGAGTTGTTACATATTTTTAAAAGTTCATAATATTCTGCCGTTTCCGGCGTACAAATTTTCAGGGGTTTGGTTAGATTATTAGATATAATATAAAATAAGATAAAATTCAAATTGCAAATTAGTCAAATATTAGGTATGGAAATGTCAAAAATATTAAATTAAGTCAAAGAGATAATAAGTATTTAAGTCAACTTTTCATTCATAAAATCATCAGTCGAGTAGTAGCATTTAGGGTCAGCTCACACCGAGACGCGACGCGACGTGACGCTGCGCGCACACTTTAACCCATTTATAACGACCGATCGTTATAAAGATCAAAAAAAATACTAGGCAATACCCTCAATTTAAAAATAATAACGAGCTGATAAGTTTTGCTTTTTTTATACCAATCGACGCAGTGATCATTTGACAGTGTGTCAGTGCATAGAAAATTATCATAATATCATTATTTTGAAGTGATTTTGTATTTTAGTGCGTATTAGCGTAATTAACTTTCACTCTGTCTTCAAAACGGTAAGTGTTTACAAATTAACTTGTGATTGAAATTTATGTAATGCACGTTTTTTATAAATTTATAACCTGTCTAACATAACTGTGAATTAAAATTTGATCTTGTCATATCTTTTATAAAAAACAAATGATATTATATTTGATGATCGTTTTAACGATCGGTCGTAATTTGGGGATGTATTTTTGTCTTTCAGACCCAGGAATACCAATAAACCATTGTCTCTCAATGAAATCGTTGACGAATCGGAACAATTATAATAATTAGAAGAATTAGATGATAATGCCCCATTTTCAAGAAATATAACTATTTTACCACCAGATAACGCGAATGTCGCAGATGAAGATTCTGGTGATGAGGAGTTTGTAACTCTGAACAATCTTCCAGGTTTGATAAAGATGTCGTATTAATCTTTACGTTACTTTCTCATGTCAGTTGTTATTATTATTTTTTTTTCTATCTGGGTTTTCAGCTAAGAGCTCCTGCTGATATAGAATACATGTGTTCCGAAAGAGACGAGGACTGTGTACCCTTGTCTTCTTTAGCAAAAAGAAGTTGAACCACCGAAGAATCTCTAATTGTGGAAGGTCGTCAACCTGAGCCATCTACATCTAATTCTGCTCCAGTTATTAGCAGCACGTTAGCCGTTCCTTTTGTTGATCCAACCGTACCAAAAAATCAAAATTATACTTGGAGAAATCGCCATAATCCTCACGACCGACCACAATGGCAAGAAAACTATGGTCCAAGACACCTTCAAACACCTATGTATTACTTTGACTATGTTTGATGACTCTGTTATCGAATTATTGGTCAAATATACAAATATTTACGCGATTCAAAAGAACAAAGTGGGCAATGTGACGGGTGAAATGAAGTGTTTCCAGTGCATATTTTGGTTTGCAAAATAATGGAATGATAACAGTGTGGTGTCAGTAGCATCCAATTCAGAAAACATCGAGCCCTTAAATAAAGCTAAACGGTTCTCGCAGCAGCAGAAATAATATCATCGATCAGCCTGCAATTATAAAAAGCTACAATGAAAACATGAGGGTAGTCGATAGGTCCGACCAAAACATTGGTCTTTATCGTACATCTATCCGTGGCAAGAAATGGTATTTCTCATTGTTTTGTCACTGCTTGGACATGGCGACTCACAATGCGTGGCAACTTTAAAAAAATAATGGAGGAGAGTACGATCATCTCACATTCCGGAGAACTATCGCCAGAGGTATCTTGGAAACGTATAAGAAAAATGAGAAACGCGGTCCTTGTTCCACTCCTAGAACTTACAGGGAAACTTCACGCTACGATAGAGTCGATCGTCTAGTAGTGTACAATGACTCTCGATGTTCGCTTTGCAAAAAAAATACAAATTTCTCCTGTCAAAAATCTAAAATCCATTTGCACCCTAAAACGTGTTTTGTTACTTACCATACTCCTACATAGACTTGTTTGTTAATTTAAGTTTTTCATTTAGATAATAAAGCCTTTCTCATGATAATAACTGTGTTTCTTTAATTTGAAATAGGATACAATCGATAAAGTGGTAGTTATATGAGCGTTAACCTACCTGCCTATTACTACTGATCGTTAAAACGATCCGCATTTTCCGAGCTTTCCTGAAAACTCGGATTTTTTTTAGTATTTTTCCATGTTTACCATATGCATCAAGGTAACAATACTAAAAAATTACTGTGATTCGAGATTAAAAAAAGTTTCAGTATCAACTGGGTTAAAAGAGCGACTCAAAATACAACTTTATTTTCTACACGAAAAGATACACATTTCATTGTGAGAATTCAGAATACTTTGCACCATGCAGCGCTGCTCCTCGTGATGCCTAGCGGCGTAGAACGACGCATCGCGACGCAGCGGTGCATTGCAAGTACACGCAGCGTGCAAGAGCGGCGCTGCGCCTCACGAAGCCGCGCGACGCCGCGGAGCGCAGCCGAGGCCGCCGTGGCGACTTGTCTCTACTATTTTCGTCCAGACTTCGTGTAGAATTGATGCAGTTCGGTCGAGTGCTCGAGTGAAATTATAATGATAGACTGGAATCTTGTTATAATCGGACTTCTTGCAGAAGAGGAAGAAGAATATAAAAATAAAATTAAAAAGAAGACATCACACAGGAGTATTTGGGTGCATAATTTATACAGGACTGTGTATATAATGTAGACACGTTCCGCTGTGCCGCGCGGCGTCTCGCTGCGCAGCAAGGCGTCGCGTTGCCAACGATTTTACGATGCGCCTCGCGACGTTTCGATGCGTCTCGTGGAGGCGCGCGGCGCGGCGCGAAATCACTGGCCTCTTCCAGTATCGTCGCATCGCGTCGCATCTCGGTGTGAACTGACCCTTAGTTAAGAGATAATTGAATAATTTACATTTATTTATTTATTTATGATTCACAAAATACACAGCTCTTTGAAATTTTAACTTAAAATATATAAGCTAGTCTTACAGCCAATTACGGATTTACAATTTAATAGCTATTCAATACATGCAGAAACAAACATAGAATTATGTGAAATGCTAGCACTAACTAAGCATTTCTAAGTGTACAGTGTGTGTGAGTGTGTAGGATTGTGCACGAGGAGTTGCGAATGGGTGTGTATATATGTTATAATGGTAAGTATGTGGTGATTGTCTGTATATCTCCTATTAAATTCAATTTAGATTTATTTGTCAATTCGTCACATACTGACGTTATTAATTATTTCCTGAATATACCTTTTTTGGTGTTAAATAAGTATATCAAGATGAGAAAATCTTTTGTTTAAATTTCCTAATGTCAAGATTTTAGAACCCTCTTTTCTCATCTGAAACTTTCAGTGTTTTTTTCTTGCTGGCCACTAAACACGGTTTCTATATTATATTTTTTTCTTAACATATTCTGACAATGGCCTTTACATTAGTCTACATATAAATTATCATCCCACGCTCGGGCCGCTACTGCCTGTCCTCCTAACGTAGCTACATACTTATTATAAAGGTTACCTTAGTTTATGTGTTTGATATAAGTAATTAATTATTTATGCGGTAGTCCCTTAAAGGCTACCGTGTATTATTTTAAGAAGGAGTATTCTTTTGAAATATATGTTATTTCAAACAGTTTATTGTTTCCTTGTATTTCGATACGTAACCACCTTGCATGAAGGCTTTGTTCCAATACCTCTAGAGGGATAAAAATTATTTATGTAACAGTAGCCATAGATGAAATACAAGAAGTATGCCTGAGTTTCCCGAAGACTTTAAACAAAGGTGGTATATCCACCTTTCGCGAGTTATGTTTAAGTCCAATCGCAGCGTGACCTCTGGGGTTTAAAGCAATTGGTTTGTCTTTCAAAAACTTTTGCAAACTTATTGTACGTTATGTTTAAATTCTAATGGTGACAATTTATTTTCCAAATTTATTTCATCAAATAACAATCTAATTAGTTTTAAAATTATTTAAGAAAATTATTAATAATAAATTCTAATTAATATATATTTCATAGGGGAACCGTAACGTATTATTATTTATTTTCCATTCATCGCCCTACAATGAGCATCATTGCCTTTACAAAATAATTACACATTGCCCAATAACACGGGGATCGATCGCACCCCGGAACCCACGCTTTGCAGTCGCGATTGCTATGATTAGACAAACGAGGCATTCCAATAATATTAATTGTATGTAACCTAAAAACAATTAATACTTTCGCTTTAGGAGCATTGCGGAAGCGTTAATCCAACGGTTGAGGCCTCGAACTAAAGTGTAACGGAAGTACAGCCTTGCGATTAACCGTATATAAATATTGTGCCTTAAGCAATTGACGTCAAGAAAGTAATGATTGGAAACCGGTAGGATTATATAATCTGTATATATCTATACACACCGATAAATTAAGCGTAACATTAAAAAAAAAACGAAAAACTTGTTTGTGTAACATTGCTGGCTGGTTGTTAATTCGTTTTATATTAGAAACTAGCTTCTGCCCGCGACTTCGTCCGCGTGAAATTTCAACCCACCCATCGCGTCGCATTCGCATCCCGTCGCTCGCCCGCGCTAAAACTTCGTTGTCGCTTAGCGTAGTTCTTTCTGACTTCCGTTCTTTTTGCTTGGCTTCTAAGAATCGTAGCGTGATGTTATATAGCCTATAGCCTTCCTCGATAAATGGGCTATCCAACACTAAAATATTTTTCAATTCGAATCAGTAGTTCCTGAGATTAGCGCGTTCAACCAAACAAATTCTTCAACTTTAAGATGTTGATTGAAATCAAGTGATATCAAGGACAATTTTGTTAACATTCTAATACTTGTGATTAATAAAATATTTATTTGGATAAGGATTAATATTATGTTGATAAAACTCCTACGCAATCAATGAATTAATTTCGAACAAATTTGATTACCATAAAAAAAGGTTATAGTGAGTCAATCTTATAAGATTGACATAAGGACTTTTTTTTGAACTTTCAAAGTTCCATCATACATGATATTTGCGTAACTTAAACCGCTTACGCAGCGCACGCAACGGAAGCTCTCAAAAAGGAATCATTTTTCCCGTTTTTGCAACATTTTTCATTTATACTCCGCTCCTATTGGCTGTAGCGTAATGTTATACAGCTTATAAGTTTCCTCGATAAATGAACTATCCAACACAAAAATAATTTTTCAATTCCAACCAGTAGTTCCTGAGATTAGTGCGTTCAAACAAACAAACTCTTCAGCTTTATAATATTAGTATAGACATAGATAGATTAATTCATACGCAAATATTGGATGACATTGACAGGAGGTGAAAGTACTTTTAAATAGACTGATACTTTTACGATGTGTAAGTGCGTGTCGAACCACGCACAATGAAGGGTGCCGTAGTTAGTACGAATTTAACCCAAAAAAATAAACAAGTTCTCCCATACATTCCAACTGCAAATGTAAGTTGTTCGACTATTACCTGTTAACATGTAAAGCCTACTTAGCGGAATCGAGAAATGGCTTTCACGCACCCGTAATATTTTTTGACGGCCTATCAAAGGATACCCACCATGGGATATACGAGAAAAAAAAGTCATCCCCAATTAACGTGCATGCCCTAGTAGCATTTTTTGTTGGCATTTAGTTGAGCCACTTACAGAGTGAGAGGTGAGTGGCCCAACTAAATGCCAACAAAAATGCTACTAGGGTGGGAGGTATAATAATCTTGAAACAGCTGTATATTTACTTTAAGAGTTTAAAAGCCATATTAGTTGAAAACTTCCACTGTTTTTCACCGAATAAACTAAAATATTTAGCTACTTACGAATGAAAGGACAATCCGGCAATTTTCTTCTCACTATCGCTTTTGCAACCAAGAACACTGCACCTTACCATTTTGCAGCAATAGCTAAAGTCAATCCTGAAAAAAAAACACAAAATAGTTAGTATTTTTCGAAATAACAAATTACATAATTATATAATATTTTCAATATTTTATTTTACAACTTTGTCGGCGTGATTAATATGTAGTATACCCATGCCAAATTACAACTTTCTAGTACTAAAAGTCTCTGAGCTAAGCCGCGAACAGACTGACGAATACGGCGAAACTATAAGGGTTCCTTGTTGACTACGGAACCCTAAAAACATGAGTTTCATACCTATAAAAAATATGAAAAAAAGTATGTTGAAAAAATATCTGCTGTCAATGTCAATGTCAAATGATATTTTTTCAACATCTCATAGTGTAAAAAAATAAACACCTGGCTACCATCATTGGATTACATACAGACTGAAAAATTAATAACATAACCCCTGCAATTTTCAGCTGAAAAAAAATTTACTTTTAAAAGAAAAGTTCGTAACCACTACTTAAGTCAGACTAAATTAATTCTCAAATAATAGTCTAGTCATAGTAATTATTATTAGGTGGTATTTGTTAAAATATCTATTAGTTTATTTTATTTGTATACTAGCTGACCCGACAGACTTCGTTCTGTCAAAAGCTATTTGACTGTGGCAGTTTGTCTACGCGCAAAGGAAATATAGTATAAACTCCACTACACTACTCTACTCTACCCTACCCTACCCTACCCTACCTATGTACCTACCTACCCACCCTACCCTACCCTACCTACCTACCTACCTACCAACCTACCCTACCTACCTACCAACCTACCCTACCCTACCCTACCCACCTACCTACATTACCTTAACCTACCCTACCCTACCTACCTATCTACCCTACCTACCTACCCAATTCTACCCTACCCTACCCTACCCACCTACCTACCCTACCCTACCCTACCCTACCAACCCTACCTACCCTACCTACCCTACCTACCCTACCTACCTACCCTACCCTACCTACCTACCCTACCCTACCTAACTAAAACCTTCAATTTTTTTTTTTTTGATAAAATCTATTCTCGAACCTACCAAATGATGACTGACACGTTATGTCAAACGCCATAAAGTTACATTAGAAGATAGAGTTACCTACATAATATTACATTAAAAATGTTAATATGGTCGTTTTATATATATATTTTTTTTAACTTTCTTAATTTTTTCTTACATAAGAACCTTCTCCTGACAATAACAAACACAACAAAAAAATAATTAGCGAAATCGGTCCAGCCGTTCACGCGTGATGCCGTGACCAAGGGAAATAGGGATTCATTTTTATATATATACATAGATGTGTATTAGTATCAATAAAACGATATAAATTCTCGTAATCAAGAAGTTAGTATTTTAGACATTATTTTTGTACCCTATCACTGTTTTTATATTTAACCCAAAGGTTGACTGGTAGAGAATGCCTTGTGGCATTAGGTCCGCCTATGTACCACTATTGTACATGAAGTTTAAATAAATAAATAAATAATAACTAAACATGCACGATAAATATAAATATAAACCATGACGCTCACGCATCCTCGCACACGTACCCTCTCACACACACACACACACCCTAACACGCTCACATATACACACACATGGATACACACCTACCCACATACGCATCAAGCAGGAATTGAATAATTTAAAATTCTTTAAATTTTATTGCATAATATCTGTGTAAGACTACTGGGAGAAGACACTGATTCCTGTAACACAGGGTACACCTAGCGCAGGAGTCAGGGTTTCCATATATGTAAATGTAACTTACTTTTATGTCAATAAACATATTATATTATATAAAAAAAATATTAGCGTATAAAATTAAATTCTCCCCAGGAGTAAACTTCACAGGTGAGGTTTCTCGGATGGTTCCGATTCTCAATGTATATGCGGCGTCTCCTCGCAGTCCATGCCCCGCCTTTCATCATGGCCCTGTCACCTGTACACGTAAGGACCTTATAACTGCGTCGGCGAATGGTGTGGTGAGCGTTGGCGAGTTCTGGGCCAAACAGAAAATTTAAATAAAAAAACCGGCCACGTGCGTATCGGTATGAATTTACCCCAAGAACAAACTTAAGGGTCCGTGCACGAAAAAAACTCTCTTTTGGCAATTTCTTATCTAATTGTGAGAAAACTTGAAATAATCGAAACATTATGTCTGTGTAACTATAAAAGTACAGTTTTCATGGTGCTAAACCATTCGTGTCAGTCACAGCTGCTTTTAATAGTTTCATCATTTTTGTGCTCTCCAAAATATAGTTTATTTCGCCATTGATTTACTTAATGAAGATATTGTATAATCATAAAAAAAATATATATATATATTTCAAGGACAGCTGAAGACTAATTTGTGATTTTTAAATTTATTGATATGATTTGCTAAATAGGTAATAGGAAAAATATATATTACTGACGAGGTTTAAAACAAAAAAAGGTTTTTTCAATATTATTTTTCTGCTATATTTTGTATGGAAGTTGAAAAAAGTGGTTCCGCCACATGCAACTAGACCATATAATGATGTTGATGATATTTTTTAATGTTCAAAATCAAAAGTAGTTTCTTGTAGAATGATGATCAAATGTCAGTCTCGCGTCATTTTTCGGAAAACTTGTTGCAAATATTAGTGATTTACCGTGAATACTTCATTTATTTGAAAAATCCCTTTCAGACACATGCAAAACAAAGAACACGACTTTTCAAATCTCAAATAATTTTGTTTAAATTATGTTTCCCTTTCTCACAAACAATGAACAAAATTGATCAAAATCCGTCGATTTCGTGCAGTTGAAAAACATGTTCTTCCATACGGAATGTAAGTTGGTTGACTATTACTCGGTAACTTGTGAAGCCTACTTAGCTGTGATAGTTTTCCTTTTAACTTCGTTATTTATTACTACTGCTGTGAATTTTTTCATATACCCAAATGTAACCATTTAGCTGGCATCAGCTAGTAATATTATAAATGTAAAAGTAACTCTGTCTGTCTGTCTGTTACCTACGTTTTCACGCCTAAACCGCTCAACCGATCGTCATGAAAGGCAGAGAAATAGCCTGGGATATGGAGAAGGATATAGGCTACTTTTTTACGCGATAACCGACATCCAAGCGGGCAGAGCCGCGTGCAAAAACTAGTATAATATAAAGAAAAGAGAATTAAAACTAAAACTGAAAACGAATCCAGTATGCAAGCATGCGAGTGCTTGAGTGAGAGTCAGAGTGCATGAAAGTGAATGTGTGAATGAGCTAATCTGGTATAGTAACTATTTTAGAAAATATTATTTTAACACGATCGTATCATAATTATTATGATAAGTAGACCGTTTGTTTATGACAAAAGTAGAAAGTGGAATTATAATGATTATTTCTTCATCCTTAAAAAAAACACTAAGAAAGTCATTAGAAAGTGGTATAGGCTATCTAAAACACCAAGGGATTTTGCTAACCTTCTACACACATAAGTTGAAAAGTGGCATATGTGTAATATTGCCAGTTTACTCTTTAAAAACCCGTTAAGTGCGTGTCGGACCACGTACAACGAAGGGTTTTGTAGTTGGAATAAATTTATCCCAAGAACAAACTTAACATTGTTGTAACGGAAAGCACAATAATTCGGGCTTGGATGAATTATATATGTCATCAAATCATTGAAATGTATCGATTGGTCCGTGGAGACGAATATTGTTGTATATATTGCTTAAATAGCTTTATATACTAACGAAAATGATCAATATCTCAGAACTGTAAAGAGATAGCGTAATTTAAACACTGCCATTAGCTTTTAGTTAGAGCATTTACCCCCCAATTACCTATTTTGTATAACAGTATATACCCCCGGGGTACCGATTAAAGTAAAATCAGAAAACAGTGAAAACAGTGTTATGTATCATTTTCGTACTGCGTAGAACCACGTCTCCCGTACCCCTCCTACGTCTAAGGAGAGCTAACTGCGCAATACCCTGCAGACACCCGTTCCCCTTCAACACCCGCTCATCAGGTAGGAATATTTGTAACTGGTGAGTTTCATTAGTATACGACCAAGGGTCACCCGCAACTTGTGATCATGTGTAAAACCTATAAAGGGAACCCGAGCAAGTTAATTTTTGGTCCCATCATTCTGCTCAAAGTCCTAGGCAAACTCTACGAGAGGCTTATTTATAAGCGTCTCAGAGACTACGCCGAGACCAAGGGCCTTATCCCCGACGAGCAGTTCGGTTTTAGAACCCAACATGCCTCGACCCATCAGGTCCACCGTATCGTAGAAGACATCAGCGCTGGTTTCCAGCGCGGTCTTAAGACAGGAGTGATCTTCTTTGACATAGCGAAGACATTCGACAGTCTGGCACAATGGCTTATTATACAAGCTGTACCAACTCGGTGTGCCGGAACGTCTCGTGCTCATCTTACGACACTTTTTGTCGAATCGCACTTTTCGCTATCGCATAGACGGTACTCTCTCCGCCCCCCACCCATTACGCACAGGCGTCCCTCAGGGCTCTGTGATTTTGACCCTTGACTGTAAGTGAAGCGCCAGCACGCGTTTTAGCTGAGCAGCATGTAATCCAAACTCCCCACGATAATAATCAAAACACTGATTTTATCCAGCCACCGTCGGTCCCTTGCCACCCTCCCTCCGACTCAGCTGCCCTAAGCCGAGGTTCGTACCCCACAGGGGGTGCCCTTAGCGAGCAGCAGTCGTTTAGTTTATAGTTTTTACGCCCTGGCTGGAGGCATTAAGTTTCGTTAGGAGCTTAAGGAGCCGTGCACGAAAAAAACTCTCTTTTGGCAATTTCTTATCTAATTGTGCGAAAACTTGAAATAATCGAAACATTAAGTCTGTGTAACTATAAAAGTACAGTTTTCATGGTGCTAAGCCATTCGTGTCAGTCACAGCAGCTTTTAATAGTTTCATCATTTTTGTGCTCTCCAAAATATAGTTTATTTCGCCATTGATTTACTTAATGAAGATATTGTATAATCATTAAATAAAATATTGATTATATTTCAAGGATAGCTGAAGACTAATTTGTGATTTTTAAATTTCTTGATATGATTTGCTAAATAATAGGAAAAATATAAATTACTGACGGGGTTTAAAACAAAAAAAGGTTTTTTCAATATTATTTTTCTTCTATATTTTGTATGGTAGTTGAAAAAAGTGGTTCCGCCACATGCAAGTAGACCATATAATGATGTCGATGATATTTTTTAATTTTCAAAATCAAAAGTAGTTTCTTGTAGAATGATGATCAAATGCCAGTCTCGCGTCATTTTTCGGAAAACTTGTTGCAAATATTAGTGATTTACCGTGAATACTTAATTTATTTGAAAAATCCCTTTCAGCCACATGCAAAACAAAGAACAGGACTTTGCAAATCTCAAATAATTTTGTTTAAATTACGTTTCCCTTTCTCACAAACAATGAACAAAATTGATCAAAATCAGTCGATTTCGTGCACGGCCTCTTAAGGCAACCACAGGAAAGTCCGGTTAAAGAGTCGGAACCTTAGTGGTTACACTCTGAGATGCCCTAGATAAAAAAAAAAAAAAATTGTAGTTCAAACTCAAACTCAGACTCAAACTCAAAGCATTTATTTCAAATAAACCAATTACAGGCACTTTTGAATTGTCAAGGGGTCGGTCAGTCAGAAAGATGAAGCTAGTTGCCCATTCCAAAGCGTAGTAGGTTCCTATGGAGAAGAACGGACAAGAAACTCCATGGACACTCTTTTAAAACAAAATATTGTTACAAAATATGGGTTACATCATTCATGTTGAAGTTATACATGTGAGAACAATGTAGAAAGACGTGCACGTTAGAAGCGTCCGTAATAGAAACAATTCAAAAATTAAAATAAGCCGTGGCAGCTAAGAGATGACCAGTCCCAACTGACGGCGCCCGTTCACGAACATGACGCATGGATCAGCACCATTTAGCTCAACCATTTTGAAGGGAACTTAATGATCCAACACACACGCCACCACCAGCGAGACATTTGAGTGAGCATGACATACTCTCAGCCGCCAGGGCACATTCAAGTCAATAAAAGACATATTACCCGGTAAATGGTAGCTCTATAGTACATAGTACTCACACCTGTGCTATGCAATTATATAATTCAAGGACATGTAATTATATAATTAAGGTGTTCAGTAGGTAGTACATCAGTAGTACAGTAGTAGTACATCGGTAGTACATCAAGTAAATCTCTCAGTAGCAATAATCTCTCCGTACGATTCAGTTGCTCTCCACATATATTCGAGATATAGTCGCTCCGCACTTAGATAGTTATAATAAAGATAGGTTTAAGGTAGCTAATAATTTCAGTTTAAGGTAGTTTCTATATATTCTATTAGTTCGTAAGTGCTGATTTATATATTGTGATCCTATTTTTGTTGACTGTAATTATCGTGTGTATTAATTGATTATACAAGTGTTTAATCTGACAGTGTGGTTTTTCACTGGTTACGAGTAAGTGCGTTGGTAACCTTTAGACACCCCCGCCTACAACACCTGACTCCCCGAATATCTTACAATTGTAGCTGAAAAAAATGTTCTCCCATATATTCCAACTACAAATGTAAGTTTGTACGCACAATATTGTGAGATTTACCATGTTACATATTTTAAGACCATAGACGTCTTATAGGTTTTCCTCATTGACATATATATTACTGCGTTTTATATCAATGGTTTTCCTGTAATCTATAAGTATAGAACTATACTCTATATTTTTTTCAAAATTTTAGGTTATTGGTCAATTTGATACATTTTCCTAAATAACTTTAAATTTATTTGTTTTATAAGTTTAAAAAAATATATATACATACTTGAGATAGATATGAGCGCCGATGGGTACCCATAAGGCCAGCGCCGCGCGCCGATTTTTTTGGGGTCGGCGCGCGGCGGCGTCGTCATCGGCGGCGTGACTTTAAAAGCATTTTTTTAACGTAATGTTTTGTAATGACAGAAAATAAAAAAAATAAACCGGCCAAGTACGTGTCGGACCACGCACAACCCACGGCGCGACGCCGCCGTTTGATGATCTCGTTCATACCGACTTACGGAGGATGCGCTAAGGTAGCCCGTGAAATTCAAATTTGCTCACGTTTTTCGCAATTTGCAGGTCAGTGTCAGGTTATATGTTGATTAAAATATGATTCCAAAATAGTTGAGAAAAGGCTAAGGCAGATTAGTAGTCGGATAGGTATTCACCCTTCAACAAAACTTTAATTAATTACCTAGTTACTTATTCATGAAACAGAAGCGATGCCAAAAAATAGTTTGCTGTATGGGTAGGTTACCCACCGCTGTAAACCGAGAAAGTTATTTCTAGCGAAAGTGACATTATTAAAGATAGATTCATAAATATCGAAACACTAGTTGCCTAACACTGAGATAGATCGAGTTGATTGATTGATCTTTAATAGTATTTAATAACCAACCACTGCAGACTAAGTTTTTACCCGCCACATTAAGTATCAAATAATGTTATTTATTCTATTCGGGATCCTTACAGCTAAACTTATACATATACAGTGTTCTTAAACAATATGAAAATTAAAGCCATTTACTTCACTGATAAACAATAATAATAGTACACGATCGACTAATACAAACTAAAAATCGTTTAGATACAAACGATTACTTTTCCGTTTAAGCCGAGAAACACTGGTATTGAATATATCCAAATCATGTTCACTAGTTTGCAGTATAATTATCAATAGTAATTAAGTGTGTTTGTAATGTAAACCTTATAGAACATTAAACTGGATTTAAGAGCATTGGTTCTGGAATGTGGTAATCGAAATTATATTGTTTCCTACTTCACGCAAATAACTTTCTCATTTGTCGGAAATAATTGTACAAAACATTGCATTAATCATTATGATAAAACGCAACTTCCACCTTTCCGGAAATATTTCAAACTTACTTAGGGAAAACATAATCCTCGATAAAGTATTTTTTTCGTGCGCAACCAAACATCGCTTTCGCCCGCTGTGGCAATGCGCTAAGCATTTGGAGCGAGTAGTGAGTAGTGAGGGAACCTGCTTTGGCGTCAGTTCAACCGCAGCGATGCGACCGCTCACCGCACTGCTACTACTGGCCGCGAGCCAGTGTGTGTTCGCACACCAGCATCAGCGAACGTCGGCCGAACACCTCGACACCACGCTACATTCACTCCTCGGACAACACTACCACCCTGTACAACGCATAGTCTCCTGCTCACGCGCATTAGGACCCACAAAATGTCTCAGTGCTCTAAGTGTGTGGCGTGCAGAACGCGCCATCGAAGCCTACGCCAAAGACCCCTCCAGCCGATTCAACCTGACTGAGGATGTGGAACAGTTCCCATGGATGCAGTACAGTAATACCACCGACGAACAGTTATACTCACAGCTCTATGATGATACCAAGAAATTGCTACAGTATCGACCCCTGGGATTCAACATGATACCCGGCTATAACTTACAACTGAGTTCTAAAGGAAATGGAACGATGAACGTTGACATTTTTACAAGTAAGTTGTTTTTGCTTCATTTCAAGACGACATATACATACTTATTGAGATGACTGAACTCCAATAATAAAACACTGCAAACGCATCTATGTTTCTTATGAAATATTTTGTTTATTAATGTAGTCATAGATATCATATATCGTAGATATAGTCGAAAAAGAAAAGATGTTTTTATGTGTTTATATAGATATGATAGGTAGGTAGGTAATAATGCAGTGCAGAACCATTAAGTTCTGATAGCCCACTTATATATGCTCTACTTACGTCGCTGTCAATACCTTTAATATGGTGTGTTTACTGTTTAATTCACAAAATATACAAATATAAACATGTAAACACACACACACGTGAAACAGCACGCGATAACTTATCGTCATACTCGTATTTGTTGATGTTATTTTAAATTGATTACTTACTTACTTGTGAAAGTAGAACGACTGCCAAATATTGGAGAAAATTATTTCATTTCACTTAAATTATTGTTTTCACTTTCAGGTGACACAGCGGAATCTGGTCGAAGCACTATGAAGAAATTACAGAAAACATTTTACAAATTCGCACCATTAATGCTTGTGCCAGGTTTGGTTATGTCAGCCATCTTTCCTTTTATTTTGCCAGGGTTGAAGATGATGACCCTAATGGTTGGGATGATGAACAACATGGCGCTAATGGGAGCTATATTTACACTTCTACGGAATAATGCTTTTAACGACAAGTACGAACACAAAGTGGTTTATGTCAACGATGGGTACAACAACGAGAAGTATGCTGCAACGAATATTGAAGAACATGTCCATTCAGATCACTTTGGAGCACTGTACGATGACACTAAGAGACCTCCTAAACATGAAGATCACACATTCAGTGAAGATTTTGACCACGTAGAAGAGGTACCAGCATTATCTGTTAGCCCAGAATGGCTGCAAGCGTACGCTGATGGGAAAATGCTGGCTATTATTGGGAAAGATAATAATATTTATAATGGAAAACATTAGACAGCCAAAATTTTTTGCCTTCAAAATATAAAGTTGCCAGTTTATAATTACTTATTTAATGTTAGAATTGTCAGAAATGAAGACTAGAATTTAAATGTTTTATTAATGTGTGTTTTATATTAAAAAAAACATGTTGTAGATGCCTTAGTACCTATCTAATATATCGCACCTTTAGAATGATAGAGACCTAATTTGAAATCATCAATCACATCATCAATGAATGACATCATTAATTAGGTCTCTTTATTATAGTGATGTTCTTCAGAAAGGTTGAAATCTTAAAATTTTAAATATAGGTCACTATAATATTATTATAGTGAACTAATTAGTGGTGTTCTTCAACTTCCTAAGAAATTAGGTCTCTATAGTTCTAAAGGTGCGATATATCATGTAGATGTGGCATTAATTATTTATTAACATTTTTGTTAGGTTAATCCCTTAGTAGTTAATTTATCATTATTAATTTATTTTGCCTACTGTCTGAGTGTCTATGTACTTGTTATAAGTTCTACGTTGAATACTTCTAGTCTATGCCACTTGTTAATATAGATACTTGTTAATAAAAGTTGTTGTTAATTATTCCAGTTATAAAAGAAAATCTGATTGATTTTGATTTGTTCATAGTGAGGTCTGTATACTTTGGAACTTCTTACAAAGTTCTAAAGTATACAGACCTACGCTTCGCAAAATACAGTCTGGAAGTAGTAGAACTACGCGATCGAACTACGGGCAATAAACCAAAAAATGTATGGTTATACCGAAGTAATTCCTAGCATAACTTTATTCCGTGTTCATTTGTAAGGCCCTATGTCTATACTATTATACCTATGTACTTTATTATTTACTAGCGACCCACCCCTGCTTCGCACGAGATGCAACAAGTTAGGTACTTACTGATGTGGCGATATCTGAAAACATCGACATTTCTGTGCTTCATCTAAGTTAAATAAGAATGTTTTATAAACATTAACCTTTTGGAATAAATTCTCCAAATGATAATGAAAACCACATCAAAATCCATTGTGTAGTTTAGGGATTAGGTACGCTTAAACTCGGACGGCTCGCGAACTTGTTTCTCCAAATCAGTTGAGCGCCGCTTTAGGGTCAGCTCACACCGAGACGCGACGCGACGCGACGTGACGCGACGTGTTGCCAACGATTTTACTATGGTTGCGATGCCTCTCGCGGCGGCGCGCGGCGCAGCGCGAAATCACTGACCTCTTCCAATATCGCCGAGTCGCATCGCGTCGCGTCTCGGTGTGAGCTGACCCTTTAGACTCCTACAAACAGGCGCGGCACGCGACGCGACACAAAGGCACTGCTCGTCGCGCGCCTCGCGGTGTCTTTATGTTACGTCGCGAGTCGTTCTTGTTTGCAGGAGCCTATAAGCCGCGGGTCACACGCGTTCAAGGTACAGCTACGAACAAAGGTTATGAATTCTCTACTTAAAAACCTTCTTGCCACGAACGGCGACGTCTGTCGACGTTGTCACTGACGTTTCTTGCTAAATAATAAATTTGCAAATAATCCATTAAGGGGGAAGCGTCAGGGTAGCTCGCGAAATTCAAATTTTCTTACGGGTCAGTATCATTTTGTATGTTGATCTAAATAAATGATTCGCGACCTTAACAAATAATAGGTCTTTACCTATGAAATTGCCGTTCTGCCTTACTGGCTATTTCAAGTCCAATTTTTTTTCTTTTTTTCGCTAAGTATTCTAAGTTCAAATTATTTTTATTTTTAAAATATGGTATTCTTTTTTGAAAATTAGTCATTTGTTTAATGTTTAGCGTTCTGTTTTCATCGCATTTGTACGTTTTTCATCATCATGGATACGTTAAAAATTCGAGTGATTATGGAGTATGAGTACCGTCGTGGCAGCAAAGCGGCAGAAGTGGCACGCCACATCAACGACGTATACGGAGCGAAGACTACTATCAATCGCACCACCCGTTATTGGTTTGCCCGCTTCCTTTCTGGAAATTTCGACCTATGAAATGAACCCCGTGGTCGACCGAAAACTTCAGTTGACAATGACGAATTAAAGGCGATTGTGGAAGCTGATGATTCTCAATCTACAGCTGACTTAGCAGCAACTTTCGATGTTAGCATCAAAACAATATTGGTCCATTTGCGTCGAATTGGCAAGGTAAAAAAGCTTGACAAATGGGTGCCCCACGAATTGAATGATCGCCAGCGCGAAGCACGCGTCGAGTTGAGCCTTGCACTGCTCAACAGGCACACAAACGACGGCATATTGAATCGCATTTTTACTTGCGACGAAAAATGGATTCTGTTCGACAATCGCTTTGGTCAATCGTTCGGCTCCGCTGCTCCTGCACGACAACGCGCGACCTCATATTGCTCAGCAGACGGTCTCCAAGTTACACGAGCTAGGGTTGGAAGTTCTCCGTCATCCACCGTACGCACCAGACCTTGCCCCTACAGACTTCTACTTTTTCCAGAATTTGGATAACTTCTTGGCGGGGAAAAAATTCAATAACCGAAAGGCAGTTCAAAATGCCTTTGAAGAATTTGTTGCCTCCCGTCCAGCAGACTTTTTCAAAAAGGGCATCAATAAGCTACCACTACGTTGGCAAAAATGCATTGATTGCATGGGTAATTACTTTGATTAATAAAAATAAAAAATATAGGGAAACAAGGGCGTTAACTTATTTCATGATAAACAGTAATTTCATAGGTAAAGACCTAATATGTATTTACAGAATTATAATCATTAATATCATTAATAGTTCGTAAAATATGATTAAATGACTAAATCATGACTATTAGGATTGTATTAACTTATGGAGTTGTATTACTGATTCTTAAATTCTGTAAATACATAATTATTTGATCGGCAGCGAATCATATTTAGATCAACATACAACCTAATACTGACGTGCAAATTGCAGAATAGGTAAGAAAAATTTAATTTCGCGTGCTTCCCTGACATTTCCCTCTTAAGGCGAGGTTCTTCAAGTTAACCTCTTGGAAATGTCATTTTATTTAGAGACGGTAATGATTAAACACGTGAAAAAATTATATGTTGCTTTTGAGACCTTTTTGTAGGGACGTCGGGTACCCGTTACATAATTGGACAAAGTTCGCTCGATAGATATATAATCCAAACCACATCAAAATAAACTTCTATGATGATGGGTCCGTCGGGTTTAACATTGTTAATATCGTAAAACATATAATTTTCAACCCAAAATTAACGAAGTTCACGGCACAATTTACTCGCGCCCCGCTGCCACCTCAAGAACTGCCACCTCAAGAACAAAAATGCACGCTTGAAGAACCTCGCTTTAAGGCAGTCTACCCTACACAACTTTTGACGATCGAGGCCAAACAAAATTGTACTAGCGGCGCTGAATAGGCGAGCGCACACGGCGGATAAGGTTCCAGGTCTGACGTCCTTGCGGGCAAGGCTCGGATACCGGTTAAATTTACAAACCGTTATTATGTACTTGACGCAACACCTTTACATTCGGTTTCGTTCGAATAAACCGTTTGTTTTAGAGGAATCTTTACTTAATGGTTTTGGCGGATTAAACGGTTTAGAGCAATAAAAACCGGTTAATTCGGACGCACGATGAACAAACGGCGCGCGCGTTTTGATTTTGGCAGTAAGTTTTTTTTTTTTTTTTTGTTTCGGGACGGACATTTATTTCATTGCATCAATCAGCTCCGCTGCAAAAAAATCTAAAATGGGTAAATATTATCAATTTTTTTTTTGTGAAATTAAGTATCGCGCTGCCGCGCGTATCCTCACAAGTTGCAACGCGTTTATCGACACGCCGCTCATCGAATAAACCGGTTAATTTGGGTTATGATGAAGTACTTAAAACATTCACGTTTATAAGAAAAGGTCGGAGCAAAACAAAAATAAAACGGTATTAACCGGTATTTTTTAAACCGGTTCCAAGCCCTGCTCGCGCGAGTTCTAGCGTAACGACCCGGTCACGGCAATGCGCGGCGGCGGCAGCGGCAGCGGTTTTCCTAATTCAATGCATGTGATCCCAACTAGCCACAGTGCGTTGCGCGTCTCGACCGCGCACCCTTAGAAGCACGCACACACTCCCATACTCACCACCAATACACTTACACATACTTGTGCTCACTCTCTCACACTCAAACATATTTACACACCGGCACACAAATGTATTACTTAACCACCCTCGTACTAACACCCTGGCTGCTGCTATAGGTACCTACCTACATGACTAACCTAGTCTAGTAGGAACTAACTATTTGGCCTAACACTGTCTCCTAAGATACAGGACTACCTAGTTTAGGAGACAGAGTTACATAATCTCTTCGATCAATAATAGCATAATCTATGTAGATTTATGTACGAGTATACTCTATTTACTATATAGCATTAGACAAATAACGGCTAAATACGAGTAGCGACAGTTATTGTGTAATATTGTTGAAATTACTGCACTTAAGAGTTATTTATTGTATTTTATTTTATTGATTGTATTTTTTTTATTTGTATTTATCGTGAAATACCGGAGTATATTAAACGTTTACATCGAAATAACTAAAGGGTGAGAACAGTTATTTGTCTAATGTTATAATAAATGGAGTATAGATATACCATGTTATTTTGTACATCTGCTCTTGTATGTTTCATAATAAAGATTATTTTTATTATTTATTAATAAACAGAAAAAACGCTTGCCGCACCGTTCGCGCAATGTCGTGGCCTGGCCGAAGTAAGCCCTTAGAGATAAATTAAAACAGGACAGTAACGACTCACAATTTATTAAAATATCAAGATTTAATTTACAAAAGTGTTACACTAATGCCAGCACTCGCATACATCAATAATGTTAGGGAACCATAATGTTTCAGAGTGTGGGCGTTATTAACCTTATTTCAAGCAGCTTTCCATTCCTAATGTTTCGCTGCTAAATAAATTAAAACTTACATCAAGTTTGTGTCAAGTTTCACTAAGGGCCTGAAATATTTTAAAATAAGCGTCGTTTAAATGTTTGTTCAAAGATCTTTACTACTTATTCAAACGTGACGCTATTCAGGCTCTTAATAAAGTAATTAATTAAAAAATAAATATCTTTAACAGTCACCGTCAGAACAATATCACATACAAGTGTATGAAATATACTTAATACTAAAATAGTATTAGATACATAAGTAGGTTCAGTCACTTATGAATAATACCTATCCACAATCTCTTGTGTATATTAATTACCTTAAGGCTCCTACAAACAAGCGCGACACGCGACGTGACACAAAGGGACCGCTCGCCGCGCGTCACGCGATTCCTTTGTGTCGCGTCGCGTGTCACGCCTATTTGTAGAAGCCTTTAGCCTCATACAAGATATCGGCCGTATGCCGTTAATCTAATAATATACAACATGAGAATGTAATTCTGCTAAGAATGTGTCCCATCATCATTTACAACAAAGCCAAGAAAGTAACTATATAATAGGTACGTGTTACGTGTATAGTATACTTTTACATTACATTCACAATTTGTTATTTACAAAATTACAACCATTGGAACTGCTCTTGTTTGACGCTTTCGATCATTTGATTCATGTAGAAGCGACACAAATGTATCTAAATTCTTAAGCGATTTGTGTAGGTATCGAATTTCAAGCTCGCTAAACTTGAGTAATATGGTTAGAAATATTACAATAAAATTTAAACATAAAATGCTCACAAAATACAATAACAGTCAGTCACCAGAAATATGTATAGGGACGTTCATTCGTACAGAAGAAAAATTAAAACAAATTCCATAACTTGAGGAATCTATTCAGTTTTTCTGTGGACGATTTCTGCAAATTGTTTCTCTTCTTCAGTCATGTCCATGTCCTCCCAGCCCCAGACTGGGTTCTCTGGATGGTAGTGCTCTCCCTCCTCTAGACCCTGCTTAGACCACGGGTGGGTTCCGTCCCCTGTCCTGTTCACCCTCTGTCGGATCATATCAGCTGACACTGTTTTCAAATCGTAAGCCAAACCTGTGAAGAAAATAGAATTTGTTTTAATGTTTTTATAGAAAAATTTAACTTCAACAAAAACGTCTGTATCGGCACCATCGGTACCTACGCGGAATATTTATGAACGTAGGTGCCGTTTGTGGAATAACATAATCCTTTCCAAACCATTGCATTTTTGGTTCAGTATTCCAATTTAATAAGAAACTATCCCATAGTTTCGGTGCCATTCGCTTTTGTCAAGAGCTGTTCGAATCGGTGCTGTAAGTGGAATACTGGGAAGTATTCCACTTCCACTTATAATTGACAGATTTCCGATAATCGGACACAAAAGCCCGTGTATTGCTATGTCACGAATGGGACACATTAATTACAAAAGAATACGACACCGCAGGAAATGTTGGATGGAATATGGACAAAATTTCACTATGGCACGTACAATTTGTACCTTTATTTCATTATAATGTGATACTTAGTTTTCGATGTGATCAGTGTACGGTAAGAGTAATTATTTAGCAACACAATTTTGGTTGCACTCAGTAAGTAAAAGAAAAAAAAAAAAAAAAAACAAACTTAAGTCCTAAGGTCATTAATATTAACCAATCGTTAGTCACAAATCGAAGGTTAAGCTATGCTTCCCGCGGTTGGTTCGTGGATGGGTGACCATCCATTACTTAACGTGACCCCTCCGTGCCACGGAAATCACGTTAAACCGTTGGTCCCGGCTGTCATTCGTAAATCTTTGACAGTCGTTAGGGGTAGTTAGAAGCCCAAAAGTCTGACAACCAGTCTTACCAAGGGTATCACGTTACCCAATAACTGGGTTGTGGAGGTGAGATGGACATTCGCTCCATCTAAAATACTGGTATTTAACTACATCCGTTTAGACTGGAACCTGACCCCAACAGGGTTGAGAAAAAGGCCAGGTAGGTACATTTTTTAAAGGCACAAAGTTATAAATAGGTAAGAGTCTAGTCTTACCGTGTTTAGCGGCGAAGTCTATTAAGGCCGTAGACAAGTTTGTGCTGTAATTTCCAAGTTCTGCCGCTTTGTAGTCCCAAGGGAAGACGTGGTGGTAGTTGTGCCATCCTTCGCCGAACGCACAGAGTGCGACCGTCTTGTTGTCCGTAGCGCCTATGTTTCTGGAATAGCAATATGTTGCGTCAGTAAAGTTTAGAGTTTTATTTTTTGCTGTAAGAGGTTATTTCCATTACGTGGTAAGCGTCAGGGTAGCATGTGAAATTCAAATAAAATAAAAGAATTAGACTTTTAGGACAAGTACCATAATTGGACGTAGTTAAACGGAAAGGATCCAATCCACACAGTTCTTTTAGAGATATTGATGTTTGAAGTTTAAAATATATATACTTAGTTTATTATAACATTAGACAAATAGCATATTTTATATTTCCGTGCATGTGGGCTGGTTCTGAGATTAATCAAAATGATTTACTTTTGTTTTTTGCTTGGATCTATTTTACTCGCCGATAGTATCGATATTTAGATTTAACTTAACTTTAACTTTAACTCAACTCATTTTTGACCAGATAGTGGATTGGATCCTTTTCGTTTAACTACGACCAATTATGTACTTTCATTGTCGCTTAACTTCAAACTCGGGTAAATCCAATTTTGAGAATTTTTAAGATTTTGGTACCAAATTAAAGGCCAAAAACACACTTTTAAAACAATTTTATCAGTTGTATATAAATCCGCATAGTTCTTGAGAAAAAAACCGTTAAAATCATAAAATTTTATCTAATTCCGATAGATCCATGAGACAGTTTTATTCAAATGCAGTTAAGTCCATGAGAGCCAATCAGCTAACCGCGTTTGTTCAACATGGCGGTCAGTCGTCGTCAACTCTGCGACATTAACACCGTACGCTCCGGTTTTTTGTTGTTTCTTTTTAATTATAGACAGTTCCCATGGATAATGCCATTAAAATAGTTACACCGAGCAATGCCCGCAAGCGGCCTATTATAAAAATCCACACTGAGTTTTTTCAAAGATAGATAAATTGCATTCCATTAGATCAAATGAAGGTAAATCCAATCTTAATTTTACATTTTTGAAAGAATGTATGATTACAATACTAAATTTGCTTTATAGGATCGTTACCTTCAGTATTGTTGACATAAGAAATAAAAAACCGCCTTTTAATTCATGGAATTAAGACTGTTATCACTTTTTTTTAAATATCTCCCAAGAGGGTAAAGTGTATTTACCCGAGTTTGAAGTTAAGCGACTCATATGCATTTCGTAAAAAAAAAAAATTGACATTACAAACAGACACTTCAATTATATTTATTTGTATAGATGTATGGATAACTTTATATTTATACCCATTGCTCTCTAATTACTTAAATAGCATTATACCAAAACATTTTTTCTGCTTATTCTATGTTTGACGTTAGTCACACACATGAAACCTTTCAAGCGAACATCCATTAATGTAGGTAGGAGGATAGGTCCGGTTGCTATTTAAGAAACGATTCGTTTTGTTCACCTACTTTCCTCTGACTCTGCCCTAAGCCGAGGTTCGTACCCCACAGGGGGTGCCCTTAGCGCGCAGTCGTTTAGTTTATAGTTTTTACGCCCTGGCTGGAGGCTTTAAGTTTTTAGGAGCTTAAGGCAACTACAGGAAAGACCGGTTAAAGAGTCTCAACCTCTCATGGTTAACTCTGCGATGCCCTAGCAAAACAAAAAAAAATGTTCACCTACTAGTCGTATATTTTCGTAATGCCTGGCTAAAACTAGTAGCATATACCTAACCCGGTATTACACATATTTAACCCGTCTGCTTTCAAGCAAAGTAAGAGTGAACAGTCATCTTCTGGGTACGCTCGTTCCATTATAGACCTCATCCATTGCTTTCTATCAGGCGAGATTGAGGTAGGAGAGCAAGCCCAATCAGCAATTAAAAAGAAAAGAAAAAAAAAGTATTATCTAGATAATACTTTTTAATACTTTTTTTTCAATATCGATTGGAATCAAATTGCGTCTTCTTGTTTAGATACCTATCCACTTTAGGGGCCAAACTATGAATGGACGATTACTATATTATAATTACTATAATTAACACTATTATTTTATTATCTATTATTTTATTTGTAGGGTAAGGCAAGGTAAGGCAGGGTGCCTAAACTCTGCCTTACCCTTCAGGGAAACAAGGCGTGATATTATGTTACGTTAAATTACACATTACATTGTGAATGTGAGAACGTTGTAGGCCTAAGTAGAGTGTAGATTTGTTGGCACTTTTCTATTTTGTTAAGTACCAGGGCCTCAAGTCTGCTATTACAATAGTGTCAGAATGGTCTCGCCATTGTGAGTATTTGACAGTGTTTGTATGGCAAATCTGTCAAAAACTCACAATGAAGAGACCATTCTGACACGATTGTAATAGCAGACTTGAGGCCCTGGTAACTGTTGAAAGGCCTACACTGTCCTCCCCTAACTATTATCACTGTTATTTGATAATATTGTAAAGCCAATTATTTTTAAAAGAGTAGGTAACCGTGGAGTTTCTTGCCGGCTCTTCTTCCATAGGAAACGACTAATTGGAACCGTGCATCTAGCTTTTGACGTTTCATAAGTGCCCATGTAGGTTTATGTGAAATAAAATATTTTGATTTTGATTTTACAATAATTTGTCACTTTTTAAAATTATATTTTTTATTACATTAAATTACCTAGTCTAATGAACAGACTACTCTTAAAGTAATAAAAATAATCATTTATCTTAATTTCATTTTTTTTTATTTTTTTTGAACTAGGTACAGTTCATTATAAGGCAATAGTGAATTTCTGTAACTGAATAAATAAATTGACTGAAATATCCGGACGTTGGTAATTAGTAGTATCTAGTTACTTAACAAACATCACGCGATCTACAACATTCGATTCGATGTGTATATACAACCTATGTATAAACACATCGAACGTGAACTAAATTTTTGTTAGCAATTACAAATGGCTTGGGTTTTCTTTATTTCTTTGCGCACCGTCAATAAACAATGACGAAGAATACCTATTTCAAGATTTTTACGGCTAAGACAACAATAATTTTTGTTATGAGGACTGTGAAGCTGTAAATTTTCATACAAAAAGCGATATATGACGTTTTCCCCCTGTAAACATAGTCTAAATTTCAGAATTTTTGTAAATATTGTAGATATAATGAAAAACTAAGTATATACATTTTTATAAAGAAATATTGCGTACGATATAAGTTATTAGCATCTAAATAGGTAGGATCTATATTTTTGACTGAAAAACTTCCTGTAACGTTTTTATTTTTTTATCTTATTTATTAAACTAAACTTAATTACTAAAAGAGAAAAACGTATAGACCTAGATTATGGTGTACTGAATCTAATGAGACTATAATTATCTCATTATTCGTAAATGTTTAGGGGAAGTGAAAACATTATCGCCCGAATAAATATTTAAAAAAGGAAATGTACATAGGTTGTACAAGGCCTTCCAGACTTGCAACTCTATCACGTCCGTATGGAGGCAGAGCAAGCGGTATGAAGTAGATAGAATTTTTGAAAATACAACTCGCTCCGTGTGTCGGCACTTCACAATTCTCTTTAATATTATTGTTCTTTCTAATCTAAACGTATTGTACACTGAAATAAATAATTAGCCGAACTAATTAAGTTACTTCAAAAATAACTCAACTTTAGTTACTGAATTTGTAGTGTGCAAAACAGGGTTTTGTATCAGATAACATCTAGTTCGCAAGTCACAATTTTTGTATAAACAGTAACCAAAACTTTTGTTACAGTTATGCAAACATTTCTTTCAGTGTAACATGTATCTTCAAAGCATTATCTTTCTGATAATAGTTTAAAAAAAACCGGCCAAGTGCATGTCGGTACCACGCACAATGAAGGGTTCCGATAGTTCTTGCTCCAATGTTAAGATAACATTGTAGCTGAAAAAGATGTTCTCCCATACATTCCAACTGCAAATATAGGTTTATACGCTCTTTTCTGAGATATTTACCATGTTATTTTATAGGTTTTTCCTGTAATCTGTATGTGTATAGAACAATTTTTTATTTTTTTTATTTGACTCATTAATACATTATTAATTTGGAGAAAGGAGGGTCAATGAAAGAAATAGTAAATTATAATCGATTTTCTTAAAAAAATATTTTTTGGACTTTTTTTTTAAATTTAGACCTCGCTGTAACCCATTTCATTGAGTGTGTCACACAGTAAAGTTTGTAAAACATTTTTTCAATGTTTTAATTTGTCCCCTAATAGAGACCCGCAAAATGAATTCAAAATTCCTTTATTTACTTTACAACTCCGTGTTTGGTCACAGAAATTCATATATGTATACCAAATTGCAACTTAATCTGTCCATTAGATTCGGAGCAAATTCGCTGTGAATACGGACAGGCAGACATACAGACATACGAGTGATCCTATATGGGTTCCGTTTTTTTTATTCGGACGTACGGAAACCTAAATCTAAAGTGAGCATAACAAAGCATTATCATTTTCGTTTCGAACATCAAATACATTTACCTCCTTAAAAATATTATAATTTACCTACTTTTAATGTTGACTGTACGTGTTACAATATTGCCTTCAAGAATTTGCATTGCCTATTTATTGCTGTATTTAAGTAATGTATCGTTGTCACGTTTGAGCACTAAGTCAGGATATTGAAGTAATTTTAAATAGGTATTTAATAAAACACTTTTTTGTATATGTAGGTACAGCACCCAGCACATCGACGCCGTCGTTGCGACTTTAAGATCTCTTATGTGTAAAATTCAACTTTATGAGAAAATCGATATTTTAAGCACCAACATTGTATTAGGAAGCATATTACGTTGTAGAACTTGAAATTGGTCCAGAAATGATGATCAAATCGTCGTATACACATGAGAGTTTTTGCATTCGAAGAGCTTCAAAATGTGAAAAAGGCTGGCGTAAAAAAGTGATTTTGCCAAAAGTGACACATAAGAGGTCTTACAGTCGCAACGACGACATCAAGCTACACGAAACTGTCAAATTTCTCCAAACGATTTTAAACTTTATAATGTTATTGATTAAGTTCAAAATCGAACGAGAAAATTTGACAGTTTGTGGTAACTTGTGCTGGCCACCGTTCAATGCTATAATAAATTCTTAGTCTCTCTCTCAGGACAACATATATTTTTTCAACTAACTTATCGAGTACGTAATTATCTGCTAAAATGCCACCATAAATTGATTTGTGGAAATAACATAGTCAACATATATTATTATGTATCTTAATTTATCCAGAAACAACGTACGGAAACCTAAAGCATACAGTTAAACTTCTGACATTAATAACAAGATACACAAAATAACAAAGTAACTAAGTAATATTTCGTTCAATAATCTCTAAGTTAACCGAGCCGTAACCGGGTCAAGAATTCGCTACATTTTTTTTCAACTTTCACCAAATGTTCGTATAACTTCATTACTTAAAAGTGAAATGTTGATTACTTACTTGTCGTAGGGCCTATTGCCCCAGATGTGGGCCGCGGAGTTAACGAGCCAGGTGAAATGGAGGGCCACAGTGTATCTGGTGATGGACGCCACGTACCACGAGATCCAGGCGTTCTCTCCCCAGAAGTAGACGGGTATCCAGGCAGGGATAATGAAGCATAGGATTGGCATCACTACAAGATATGTTCTGGAAAGATATTGTAAAAAAAATAAGATGGCGTCGTACAGCTGTGCCTATACAGTGTGAGTCTTTATAATGTGCACATATCGAAATGAGGGAATCTATGCTTAATTTTATCTAAGAAAAAAAAAAAAAAAATACTAAATATTTATTTTTATTTTTTATGTTTTTATTTGAAAATTTCTCAATAAGACGTCCCCTTATTGTTTTTTTTTACAATTATTGTAAAAAATGATGAAAAAAAAAAGAAGAGATTTTTGCTAAAAAACACATGTTTCTTTTCAATTGAGCGTAGTTTTTTCCCCAATTTTTATTCAATGAGGACGCCTAATTACTTCCAATCATTATGGAATTTGTTTCATCGTGATAGATCTTTTAGTTTAAAAGTTACACCGTTTTGTTTACACTGCGAACATTTTTTTTTTAAATTCCGTAAAAATAAAATAAAATATTTAGATTTTTTTTAATACTTTTGCCGTAGATAAAATTAAGCATAGATTACCTCATTTCGATATGTGCACATTATAAAGACTCAGACTGTATACTGATATGTTAGTTGTAGTTTATGAAAGTGTTGGCTACAAAATTTCTTACTTGGAAACCAAAGAAAGTTCTATATGGTGGGCCAAGGCAAAACAAGATAAACCTTTTGAGGTCGTTTACAATAAATAATATCCACTAGACACGAAAGCTACATCGCTCGAGGATTCTTATTCAAATAAGAATCTTAATATATAGTCTCAATATTTGTTCGAAATGCAAAGTTTACTTTCTTCAAACAGCTAATTTCACGTGAACCGAGCAATATGTAAGTTCAAAATCGGGTGTTTAAAAACTAAGCAGATCTTTAGAACTTAGTTCTGAACTAGACATTTAACTACCGGTCGATTTGTTTTAACCGACATCATAAAAAGGAGGAGGTTCTCAATTCGGTTGTATTTTTTTTTTTTCAATTATGATTTTTACAAAGCGACTTCTCGTGCTCGCCCTCGGTCACGAGGAAGGTAAATAAATTCATCATTTCAGCCAAAAGACGTCCACAGCTGGACATAAGCCTCCCCCAATTGGGGGGGTTTGCCATAATCGCCACGCTTGTCAGGCGGGTTGGCGATCGCAGTATGGTATTAAAAATGCATAGAGAACGCTGCTGCCCATTCTCTAGGAAGTCCCTTAGTCTCGCCTTTTACGACACCCATGGGATGAAATAGGATGGTGCTCTTTACGTCCGGCACCACACGGTAAATAAATAATATATTATATTGTTAATTACAGGAAAGGGGTTCTGTGTATCTATCCATACTAATCCTTACTAATATTATAAATGTGAAAGTAACTCTGTCTATCTGTCTGTCTGTCTATCTGTCTGTCTGTCTGTCTATCTGTCTGTCTGTCTGTCTGTCTGTCTATCTGTCTGTCTGTCTGTCTATCTGTCTGTATGTTACGTTTTCACGCCTAAACCGCTGAACCGATCGTCATGAAATTTGGCAGAGATATAGCCTGGGATATGGAGAAGGACAAAGACTACTTTTTTACGCGATAAAAGACATCCACGCGGGCGGAGCCGTGGACAAAAGCTAGTATTATAAATAAGAAAGAACTCTGGCTGTCTGTATGTTACGTTTTCAGGTCTAAACCGCTGAACCGATCGTCATGATATTTGGTAGAGATATAGCCTAGGATATGGAGAAGGACATAGGATGGATAAGGACTACTTTTTTACGCGATAAAAAACATCCATGTGGGCGGAGCCACGGGCAAAAGCTAGTTATCTATATTTAATTACTTGAAAACGGCGATCATAATAGCACCTTTAGCAATGTCGAGTCGACATCAACCTAAAACCTTTTTAAAGGCGTGGCTATTTTATGACTGTCAAACGTGCACGAATGACAGCCGGGACCAACGGCTTAACGTGCTTTCCGAGGCACGAGTGTAAAATTCAAATAGACCACGTTAATTAAAGATGAACTCTTCCGTTCCCGGTGGAGTTGATTAAAATAAGTTACTATGTTTGACACTTACTTCTTTTGGAACATAACAATCGGATCTTTCTCCAGGTCGGACATGTCGACGGTGGCGCCCTTCTCGAAGACATCTTTGTGTTTGCGCACCATCAGCCATCCGATGTGGGAGAAGAAGAAGCCGCGCTTCGCGTTGTGAGGGTCTGCGTCCGTCTCCGTAAACTTGTGGTGGACTCTGCATGGGAAAGTGATGGTTAGTGTTTTTAGTGTGCAATAAAGAGTAGGTATTCTATCAATCTATTTATTTATTTATTTTATTATTTATGTACACACAGTTACGACATAATTATAATTTCAGTACAAAGGTACTGCTTATTTCTTAAGAAATTTCTTCCAGCAAACCTGCGAAAGGAGAAATGAAAAAGAAATGTAGACAATAGTGTGTGAGAACATAAAGAGAATAATATGAATATGCGAAGTCTTAAACTAAAATATTAAATATAACATATACGAGTACTTAAATAAAGCTACAAAATATAAATACATATATCTATATATATATACATAAAATACTCACAGTTGAGAGGAAAGGTAATGCTCTTTTACTCAATATTTGAATAGAGATAAGGTTTTTAAATCGCGAATGCTAGGCGGAAGCGAGTACCAAAATCGTACGGCATGGACAGAGAAGGAATAAGAATAGTAGCTAGTTTTATGAGGATGAGATCTATCTATCTATTAGTTAAAAAAAATCTCTATCTAAATAATATTTATTTTTTCGTCTTATTTTTGCCACCGACATGCTAAGAGGAAGATGGCCCTAGCAGCATTTTTGTTGGCGTTTGGTTGGGCCACATACCTCTGAAGGTGGCCCAACTAAATGCCAACGGAAAATGCTACCAGGGGGATCTATCGTTTTCGCTAGTTTGTCAGTTTTTATACTTATTTGTTGGAGTGTCCAAAGTGTCCCTACTACTGGGCCCCAAGTTTGCTATTTTTATGAATTCGTCACTCCAACACGATCCCATTGTCATTTTGCTAACAGTTCGTAATCTGCTAAATTCATAATGGTCGATCATTGGTCGGTCAATGGTCTCGTAATAGAATTGTATTACAATGGCATTTTGAACATTTATTCATGCCAGATTTCATTTATTTTTACATATTATTTATTAGTGTTATAAGCAATCTGAAGTAGTAGGAAGTTGGAAGTTTAGTAGGAAGTTTCATTTGTCATTATGTACGATATTATCAATTCTTTCAATGGAGTGTCAGTGGCTGAGGCTTTAGGTAACTCTAGTTACCTCAATTTTAATGATTGTGGACCTAAGCAGATGTTTGCTAACATGACCCGAAGCTTCTGAGCAATCAGTTCAGTATCCAACTAGCCAACATTTTGTGTTTAAAGACGCTAATTACTACAATGTACTGTAACTAATAATATGAAGAAGCAGCAATCCGATGTGATGGTGATCCATCGATTGTAGTGTTTATTTAAATCATCGTTTCTGCTAGTTTTTTCCATGAAGTAAATAAACCTAACCATAAGTGTACCTAGAAAATGTAAACGTGATAATTATAATATTGTAATTAAAGTGCTCAACTGTGCGTTACGAATCTTATATTTAGCTGACGTCAATGAGTCTTTGTTGTATTCTTCGTACCTAATGATTTTACTACACTTTACACTAATCACCTAAGTTATCTACCGGTAGAACGTGACATTTCCTTGGTCTTAACCAATAGAATACCTATATTACAGATTGTCCCGGAATTAACGCCACCACCATGTTTGGTTTCCCCAATAAAATTAGAATATTATGTTATAATCATAATACATACACGGAATTTTTATTATTATGTACAAAACATTGTTAATTTATTATACCTAATTATTTATGCAACTGTTGTATAATAAGGAGTATTAAAGCCAAGTGTGATAATAGTATCACATGAGTGTTTTAATACCTAATTATGTACAGTTGCATACAAGACTTTATCTACACCCAAGTTATCTAACTCTTTGATATTTTGGAAAATATCAAAGAGTTAGATAACTTGGGTGTTTCATGAAATCTTGGTACGGCTTTTCATATTGTTTTCTCGACTTTTCTGGTAATAGTTGGTTAGAAATGTCTATTGCTGCATTAGAAATATCTGGTGGTGTGTTATCAAAGCTTGTATCACTCGTTTTTGTTAACAAAAAACTTATACATTTTTGCAATACTAATATCGAACAAAAATGGCGGGATGCTACGTGAACTCGGTTATTTTATTTTTTTAATTCATAAATGTGGCTGTTTGATGAGTAAGGAAGGGATCGGAAACGCAAAGGAGTTGCATAATGAAATTTAGTACAACATTATAACCGCTGCAATATGTTGGCTCGCAGATTTGCAAAATGCACGACAGAAGTTAAGGCTACACTATTTACAGCGTACTGTCAGTCGTTTTATACATGTAGTCTGTGGGTCAACTACACGCAGAGGGCATATGGTACCCTGCGCGTACAATACAATAATGCTTTCAGGGTGTTGATGGGGCTGCCGCGCTACTGCAGTGCTTCCGGCATGTTCGCAGAAGCGAGAATAGATGGCTTTCACGCCATCATGCGCAAGCGTTGCGCTTCCATTATGCGCAGAGTACGCGCCAGCCCCAACAACATCCTGAAAACCATCGCTGATAGGTGGGACAGCCCCATACTGGGACATTGGATACGCCTACATGCCACTGTGGCGTAGTAATTAGTAGTTTGTTGTTTTTCTGGTAGATGTAAGTACTAACACTAGTTTCTAAGTTGTGTGTATACTAACCAAGTGGACTATATTTATGGGTCCAAAATAAAAGATTTTTTTTTTTTTTTTTATAACACTCGTTTGGATGATATTATGGTTACTATGACACCGGTTGTTTTGTGTTGGCAATAATCTAACTGTTTCAGAAACTTTTATTGAGGATTTGTAGCATGGATGTAGATAAAATTAGTTATCCTGATTGTAGGAGAAAATTGTCACATTACAGTCACATTACAAGTCTACGCTCGCACACGTATAAGGGTCTAGCGTAGAAGGTATTTCGTACATTTTGGTTTGTTTTGACTGAACAGCGAAAGTGTGGCTGTAATTTACGTAGTTTTAATTATTTTTGGTATAAAAAACTACGTAAATTAAAAATGACAGCAATCGATTCAGTAAACGATTCTGAACAAACTACTTTCGTAATGTGCATTAATTCAGTGAAACATTATATAGAAACTCTTTACAAATGTTTTGGGGACCCCTGGCTGGATGTTGGAGTTTGAAACTAAACGCATTCATTTGTTTTCTGGCCTACGTAAAACCACAAATCCATCGTTTAATTAGAACGTACATATGTATTTGAACCCACAATTTGACCCTTAATAGTACATTACTTACCAAGGGCTGTAAAAGAAAGAAAGCAGATATTTGTGACCCGAGCCGCAGACGAGGGTTGTAAATATGCGATAGAGAGCTTTCTTTTTTACTGCCCGTGGTGAGTACATAATTTTACGTCTTCACCTGGCCACAATGCGAGTTTTACTGTACGCATAGCGTGCGGTAAAACTCACATTATGGCCAGGTGTGACGTAAACTATGTTTTCATAATGATTACTTTCAAAACTAGAATTCATAGGGATGATAACAAAAATTTTTTTTTGTCCGTCATGTAGAATATAAAAAAAAATTGGATACGTATTTTTTTCCTTTTTTACGTAATCAAAACATTACGGCGATACATTGAGTTCAAATGTGGCATGACGTCACTTCTCAGTAGGTTTTGTACTGAGCTGACGTAACGAGCCCCCACTCCCCAAGTGTAATGTGTTTTATCTAAGTCATTTTTTATTAATATGATAAAGCAAAAAATACGTGTCTAATATTTTTTTATTATCTGATTGACGGACTTAACAGTTTTTCTTTTTACCCAGGAATCATGCCTACTCTGGATTGCACGTCTACGTACCTACCTACTTCAAAATGGGGTTTCGTTGAGTTCAATACTAGTCGGGGAATCCCGATAATAGACACGTGAGTGAAACCATAATTACTGTTATTTACAAGGTGGTGCAAAACTTCGATCTTCGTAGAGATACACTACTATCGAAATATCCGGCAAAGTGCTGAAGTTACATCACTAATAATATTTATAGATACCGTCGTGTGTGCAAGCATTTAGTGACCGCTGGTTAACCATTCATGTTTACTGTTGTTAAATAACTATCAATAACCTATTGATATTATAGGCAAACCTAACTCGAACGCCTAATTTTTGTACCATCGAATACATACTAGTGCTAATTTACTAACTCCAACGAAGAGTCACGAATTTATTTGGTAATGCGACATAATATTTATTTTTCAGAGGTTTTGCAATGACAATATTATTCTTCTTTACTGGAGTTACTATGCTGCTTGGAATCGATAATATTGTCAATGCTCTTTACCTTATTTTGCACGTACCTTTCAACATTCAACGCGAGGTAAATAGGGGAAAATATGATAAGCTAATTTTATTAATACACCAATATATAGTTAACAAAAGAATAAAGATAGAAATATATAATATCATCCATTTCAGCCTCTTAATTGAACTCAAAAAGAGCGACTGATATTCAACAACTCGTACAACATCGTATCTCCTATACAGGCTGTCTCAAACGTAGTGTTCCAGAGGCAAATGGGTTCAAGTGGAGGTGACCACATATCATTTAAAAGTTCTATATTCTCAAGAGTTCAGAAAATTACGCAAATTTATTCATTTTCCAGAAACTTTACACCTTCAGTTGGATTTTTTGACCCTGTGAACAAAATTTTCGACGCAGCGAGTTCAAATCTGGCTGGAGATGCTTTGATAGTGTAGACATAAGACTATGTTTCCAGTGTGGCTCTTTAACGCTTCAGATTTATTTTTTACTTGTCTTTTCTAACTTTTTATTAAACTTATGCGAAACTTTCTAAGCTCAGATTATTTTAAAAATATGCCTAGATTTAAAAAAAAAATATGTGTGGCCACCCCCGCTTTATTTATTGTGGCAGCTTTATGTGTATAATACTGATGTTAAACTTACATATTGTTACGTTACAAATAACCCAATATTATAAGTTAACATTTAAATATATAATAAAGAAAGTAAATTTAAAAAGAATTAGATTAGGTTGAGGTAGTAGTCATCCAACATAACAGGTGCATCAAGAATTTCCGTCAGGAGCCCGTGGAATGGAACTTGTTGTATTCCCTACTGAAGATGGACGTCCGGCCGGTGAATACACAACTCAAAGGCTGTTCTGGTAACCTTCCAAATTGGGTTATTTGTAACGTTATAGTTTAGACGGAACAAGGAAATATTTAATTATAATTACACTCCATTTACTATAGCATTAGACAAATAACGGCTAAATAACGCCAGTTATTGTGTAATATTGTTAAAATTACTGCACTTTAGAGTTATTTTTTTTATGTAAATGGTAAATAGATTACATTGCATTGTATTTATCGTGAAATAACAGAGTTTATTAAACGTTTACATCGAAATAACGAAAGGTTGAGAACAGTTATTTGTCTAATGTTATAATAAATAGAGTATAGTGAGGCTTATCTTTTTAATTAGATATCGTAAGCCTGTTTGAAAACCCTTTAAGAAATTATTTACAAGACAATAGGCTTTTTTACCAAGTTGCAAACCGCTCGAAGAGATTAAGGTTTAAGAAAAACCTCAAAGAGAAACCCTAGGAGTTTAAGAGAAACTTCTTAAAAGTATAAAAAGAAATAAATATGAGCACTCTTTAACCTTTTGAGCGGTTAGCAACTCGTTAAATAAGCCTGGTATTTTGCTTTATAAAACCACAATATAATAAAAAAGTCTCGATGTTTTGTCAAGTCGTAAAAACCGTGAGAATCAGGGGCCGGTCGCTAAAATGAACGAATAAATTAAGGTATCATGACTGACCTGTGATCTCGCACCCATTCATAGATGTGGTTCTGAAAGGCCATTGTCTGCATGAAAGCTAGGAATAGTCGCAGAGGCCACCGCGCCTTGTAGGAGCGATGTGCCCAGAGTCTGTGGGCACCGGCCGTCACGCCCATACCTGACATGATCGCGAAGCTTACACCTGAAAATAGAAAGATGAATCAATTTATTTATTTATTTATGTATGGTTAATTAAAACGGTACAACGCCAATTGCATTAATTAACATAGAAACATAAAAAAGATAATATATCAAGTTTTGTGTATAATGTAACTAGCTTCTGTCTCACGACTTCGTCAGCATGATATACATAAGACACTGTTTCGTTATTCATACTTAACACTACACTACACTACACTTATGAATATCAAACAACTTTATACGTATAACACTTGTATCTTGGTTAGAAAAATAATGGATATGAACCATTCACACAAACGTAACATTTACCAAAAAATCTCAGATATGTAAACGCAGTCTTCGTCGACCCAGCTTGCTTGTCGTACCAAAGACACGTACAAACTATGCTAAAAAGAATATCAGCTATGAAGGCGCACAATTTTACAATAATCTACCATCCTATATAAAAAATGTAAGCTCTTTCAACGGTTTAAAAAAAAAAAAACTATCGAATTACATAATTGAAACAATTCATTAACGATTTTACTAGCCTACTAGTTTTGAATACAACCGTTGAACTTGTAACCCAATCAATTTAAAAGCAAAATAACTTTAAGCCTAATTGTATTGTATCGGTGACCGTTACCTAGAATAAGTTTATTATGTCATTTTATGTTCTCATGTAAGTGGCTCTTTTGTCTTTATGAGAATAAAGTATTTAAACCTATATTTCGGCTCCAGACCCTCAGCGTCACATCCCGTTACCCACCCGCTATTACTTCGTTTTCAAATAGCGTTCTTCCTGACTTTTTTTCTTTTTGCCAGGTTCCTTAGGGTCGCAGCGTGATGGTAAATAGCCTATAACCTTGTCCAGGAATTGGGCTATTAGATACAAAAATAATTTTCAGAATCCGTTCAGTAGTTTCATAGATTACCCTCTACATACAAATTTATAAACAAATTGTAGGTGTACCTCTTTATAATATTAGTATAGATTAAAACTAACATGGAACAGTGGACTCCCTTGCATACTATCTCTCACAGAACACCATATACGCATAATTTTACTCCATTCATCCGCAAACACATCACGTTCAGGATTGGCAGTCAGAAGTTACGCGCCACTCTATTAAAAACATATTATCTCGTGACTGAGAAGGAATTATGAAAAATGGCTCAATCAACTATCTCGGTAAGTGTGTCTAGAATTTTCTAATGCCTTTTACAAAGTTTCATATTGAGACACGAAGCAACAAAATTCGATCTAAATAAAAATGGCCACATTCCTCTAGATCGTATTTTGTTGCTTCGTGTCTCAATATGAAACTTTAAAAAAGGTATTAGAAAATTCTAGACACACTTACCGAAATAGTTGATTGAGCCATTTTTCATAATTCCTTCTCAATCACGAGATAATAATGTTTTTAAAAGAGTGGCGCTAGTGGACCGATGACAACCCTCGTTTAGACGAGGTGAAGTATAAAATCATTAAAAATCGGTTATCGTCGCCTTAAAAAAGAATAGTTCTGAATACCGTGACAGAAATATGTAGGTATGAGCCAATGAGCAATGTAGTAGTGGAGCTGTCTAGGGTTCTTATACGTACCTACCTTCATTTAAGTATATTTTGCCTTGATTTTTACTGACTACGATATAGTACCTACTAATAAAGTAATCGATCTCGCTGGTCTAGTGGTCGCAAGCGTTACTCCGGAGCATGAGGTCCTGGGTTCGACTCCCAGGTCGGACAAAGCGCTATTGGATTTTTTCTATCTGAAACTTCTCAATAGCTGCCCGGAGTCAGGATTTATGCAATGGACTCGGCCCCTATTACAAGGGACTTAAACATAACTGGCGAAATGTGGGTGTACATACCTCTGCCCAACTCTTCAAAGAAACAAGGCGTGATGATAAGTACAAAAATAGGATATGGAACAAAAACTGACGTTATTATGCCCTGTGCCTTGCACAAATCCCGAAATATGTTGTGCCGTAGTAAGAACGAGACGTAATGACTTTTGTATGCCCAGTGTCAATGTTCAAAAGTCAAAGTCATAGCATTTATTGCAATTGTACCATTACCATGTCCAATGAGCAGTAAGGAAGTTTATCAGATAGGTTAGTTCAGATTTAAAAAAAAACGGGGCAATCTTTGGGGACTGCCAACAGAAGTGAAAACTAAGTACCTACATAACTAAAGCGTTCAGTGACGACGACGCGAGTTGCATGATTTTTGTTCACCCAAAAAGTACACATATACACAGTATACATATAGCTCATGGGAAGCATTCGGTGACGATGACGCGAGTTCCATGATTTTTGTTCACCCAAAAAGTATACATATATACACAGTATACATATAGCTCATGAGAAGCGTTCGGTGACGATGACGCGAGTTCCATGATTTTTGTTCACCCATAATGTACACATATATACACAGTATACATATAGCTTATGGAAAGCATTCGGTGACGATGACGCGAGTTCCATGATTTTTGTTCACCCAAACCAAAGCAGTTTTCACTTCAAATAATTGAGAGATTTTCTGAGTAAACTAATTTCATCACTATTCATTATAATCAGCTTATGTTCCCACTGCTGGGACACAGACCTCCTCTTTTCGAGAGGGAGTGGGCTTTAATATTCCACGCGGGCCCAGTGCTCTTTTAACTTATTATACCTACATTTGATTAATAATATCCCACGTAAATTCATTGTTGCACTGATTTATATTTTAAACTTTCTTCATTATTCAAAGTGTTCAAGAGAAAAAGATCTGTCCTCTTTGTCTTTATGCTACCCCTTATACTTGACCTGGGGTCTAGAAATACGATCTAGAGGAATGTGGCCATTTTTTGAATTTTGTTGCTTCGTGTCTCATTATGAAACTTTAAAAAAGGTATTAGAAAATTCTAGACACACTTACCGATATAGTTAGTTGAGGCGTTTTTCATAATTCCTTCTCAGTCACGAGATAATATGTTTTTAAAGGAGTTTCGCTAGTGTTAATCCTCTCAATGTCTTTTACCATCATAATTTTCAGAGAAGGTAACAGCCCGGAGGCTTGTTTTGTGCCCGGTAAAATACATTATAGTCAGTTGAAAATTCATTTAACAGCCTATGCAAAGCCCTTTGAGCAGAATACCTGCCAAATCATGTTATCGTGTTTGGAGTACCATGACAGTGTACAAGCGTTCCTCGAACTTCCTCTTTTTGGGCCCTTTAATGGGCTGTAGGGTAAAACATGCAGTTTTTAAGATAGAAGACTTGTTTTTGGGAGTTATCGTTTACCTACACACGGTTTTTGAATTGAGAATTTGATGTTGAGAACTTGGGTGTTGAAGTGATTCCTTCAAAGTAGACCATGAAATAATAATAACAATAATCATAAGTTTATTCCAGTTTAGTGTACCGTGTGGTGCCAGACGTAAAGAATAGCACCACCCCATTTCCTCCCGTGGGTGTCATAAAAGGCGACTAAGGGACTTACTAGAGAATGGGCAGCAACATTCTCTATGCATTTTTAACACCATACTGCGATCGCCAACCCGCCTGCTAAGCGTGGCGATTATGGCAAATTATCCCCCTTTTGGGGGAGGCCTATGTCCAGCAGTGGACGTCTTTCGGCTGAAATGATGATGATGATAGTTAATTTATTTTCTCTCACAATGGTTTTGTAGCACATAACAGCTTTGAACGATATACATATGTTCACATTGTGAAAGCTGGCTCCTGATGTAGGTTTAGTAGAAACCTGTGTTGCAGGTCACTAGGCCCCACTTGTGGCCTATATATATTAAGAAGTAACATGTATTTCTACCAAACAATTAAAACAAAAAGTAAATAAACGAAAAGAAAAATAAAATTAACAACTGAAGCAGCCAAAGGGGAGTGGTGAATGTTGGTGAATAGGGATGTGTCCTGGATAGAACAAAAAAGAAAAACTGTTTAGTCCGTCAGGACTGAACAGTTTTTCTTTGTTTTTTTACCCATTTTTTTACAAAAAATATTTCTTGTTAGTCATGTAGATAATAAAAAAATATTGAACACGTATTTTTTGCTTTATCATATTAATAAAAAATTACTTAGATAAAAAAAACATTAAACTTGGGGAGTGGGGCTCGTTACGTCACAGCTACGTATAAAATCTACTGAGAAGTGACGTCATGCCATATTTGATCTCAGTGTATCGCCTACCTTTACAATACTTTTTGGAATGTCTATCGAAATATATATTTAACTTTGCCTGGTTAGAATGATTGAATAATAGAAAACGGCAGCTGACGTTGATTCCATTTTTATTCTACAAAAGAGAGCAATCCACGCGATATATAAAATGGGTCCTCGTAAGTCCCTTAGAAATAAATTCAAAGAAATTGATATACTAACTTTGCCTTCTCTTTACACCTTAGAAAGTATTTTGTAAGTTCGCAAAAACTTAGGACTTTTCAAAATAAGAAGCGATTTCCATAATATAAATACACGTAGTAAACATGAAATTGTGATAACCAAATTCAGATTAACTAAAACTAGCAAGTAATTTCTTATAAACAGTATCCGCTTTTATAACAAGTTGCCAAAGTCGGTTACAGAACTCAGCGATGGAAAGTTCAAAACCCACATCAAATGTGTCCTTATCAAAAAAGCATATAATAAGATAAAGGACTACGTTGAAGACAAGGAAGTTTGGCAATAATTCCTTCTGCACATGTGGCTTCCCTGGTACCTCATAAACAACATAACTATGTAAATGTCTATTAACTGCTCCCAAATAACGATGTTTATTTAGATTTAAAAAAAAAAATTACATACTTCCTTGACATAATCTTTTCATTATTTGACATTATTTACCTACAAATCGAATTCCAATTCTTTATTAGTGGCTTTTGTGGACATTATATTTATTCAGATATGTGACTGCTCAGATCAAATAAAAACTTTTTATTTGATCTGAGTGTTACTGTAGTTGTAATTGCAATCATGTCATTAATCTTTTATATACCTACTTAGATTATTTTCTATTTTGTGAATGTGTGAACGTTGTAGGCCTAGTAGAGTGTAGATTTGTTGGCACTTTTCTATTTTGTTAAATACCTGGTTATTGTTGAAAGGCCTACACTGTCCTCCCATACCTATTATCACTGTTATTTGATAATATTGTAAAGCCAATTATTTTTAAAAGAGTAACCGTGGAGTTTCTTACCGGCTCTTCTGCATAGGAAACGACTAATTAGAACCGTGCTCCTAGCTTATGACGTTTCATAAGCACAGAACACTATACTCCTTAGCGAAGTTCATAAGTGCCCATGTAGGTTTATATGAAATAAAATAATTTGATTTTGATTTTGAAACCATTTTCGGACATGTCCAAATGTTTGCGTTTTTTGCAAATAAATTTTTACACCGAATGTCATGTTGAAGTAAAGTTTGACAAGTTCTCAACTTCAAATTCTCAAATCAGAAACCGTGAGTATGCTATATGAAGGATACTTACCAAATAAAATTGTCCACATCTTGACTTTTCCGGTGAACATCAAGTACAATCCGTAGAAAGCTGCAGCGTGCAAGTACACGAATGCCAGCACGTTTCTCCATACCACTTGCCATCTGCAATTAACAAGATTGCAATAAGTAAAATACATAGCTGTTTTAATTGTTTATAATAATTAGATAAGTAATGGGTGTGAGTTGTAAATACAATCAAGTAATTGTTTTGTGTTACCGTTGTTTCTGTTTCCTCCTCCGTTTTATAGTGAATTAAAAAAAACCGGCCAAGTGCGTGTCGGACCACGCACAATGAAAGGTTCCGTACTTGGAAAGAATTTATCCTAAGAACAAACTTAACATTGTAGTTGGTAAACATAATCTCCGATACATTCCAACTGCAAATGTAAGTTTGTACGCACAATATCGAGAGATTAACCATGTTATTTTAAGGCCATAGACTTCTTATAGATTTTTCTGTAATTTATAAGTATAGAACTATTTTCTGTATTTTTTTTTTAATTTTAGTTTCAGTAGTTTCGGAGATAAGGAGGAGAATGGTAAATTTTCGTCAATTTTCACTTAAAACTTTAAAACAATTTACTTTAAAATTAATTTAATATGTCACACGGTACCTACAGTTTAAAAAAAAATATTTTTTATTTTTCTTGTTTGCCCCCCAAAACTGATCCCAATATTCTAAATTCATTTATTTACGGTTTACGTCCGTGTTCGGGTCACTCAATTTGTTATTTGTACCAAATTTCAACTTAATTGGTGCATTACATTCGGAGCAAATTGGCTGTGACAGACGGACTGACAGACAGACAGACTGACACACGAGTGATCCTATAAGGGTTCCGTTTTTTCCTTTTGAGGTACGGAACCCTAAAAAGAAAGTAAAATTATAGATTGTGATAATTATTGTTGTTGTTGTTGTTATTGTATTGTTGTTGTATGTACACACGGCCACAAATCAATATAGTGAGGAAACCGGCATGTCTTATAAATTTGAAGACATGTGAAATCCGCCAACCAGTTCTGGGCCCGTGTAGTGGATTATGGCCCACTCCCTCTCACAGAGAGGAGTCCTGTGTCCCAGCTAGGGTTGCCAGATGGCCGGGAAATCCGGGATTGTCCCGAAATTACGTGTCTTGTCCCGTGTCCAGGAATTACACTTTGTAGTCCCGGATTTCGAATATTACCACGAGTATTTTTTTGTTTTTTTTGTTTTATGAGTAGGTACGATGCGCTACGTGCGTACCGTTTGCAATAAACATGGCCCATTTTTCCAATGCCTTTGTTATCCATTCTCCCGAATGTTATTCCAGTTTCATTTCGACAAATGCATATTTTATTTCACATTAAACTATAGTTTGTATTCTCGTTGTTTCCGGGCAGAATATTTATTACAATATTTTGCAAACAAGTACAAATCACCTCAATATCCATTTTGGTATGTACCTTAGTGTTATGGTATGAATATTATGTGTCTAGTGTTTATAGTGTGGTAATTAATTTAGTTAGAAATATAAAATAGAGGCCTACATAATAATAATTATTTAGGTTGGTATTATTTGTGTAACAAGTACAGTACAACTATTTTTATAATGTCGCTTGGCAACTTCGTGTTTCGTCAGTCGTTGGATTTCTATCAGTTACCCTTTGCACTGGTGCAGACAGTATAGTAGAATGTACTCTGTGGACCGGACACTCTCAATCAACTTGGAAGTATGTAGAGTTGTTAATACTGATTTAACTTAATGTAATTTGTTTTAAAAATGGGAGTATGGTGGCATTCTACCACGCCATATGCGGACTACGCATCAAAGACGTGACAAACTGACCTGACCTGACCGTCACACAAATCCTGCATCGCGCAATCAAAGTTTACCGCGCGACTAGCATATATACAACATCCCGACATCAACCGTCAGGCAGTTGCCCACCAGACATGACACCCATCTGGTCGGAGGATCCTCCCTTTTCTATAGAGTATAGAGAATGAGTAAACTTTACACCCTGTTCCTTATTATACCTCTATAGGAGGAACGCTGCGAACGACTGACGAAACACGAAGTTTGCAGAGGGACATTAAGAAAATAGTTGTACTGTACCTGTATTTTGTGCATTTCGTCACCTTAGTGGTGAAGTGAGCTAAGCTACTTTTGACCGAATTGAGTTTTGAACACCTTCATACTCGTCGTGAGACGAAGATTCTAGTGGTGAAGAGATCTAAGTGATAGCTCAACTAGAGGTTTGGTTTTTCATTCAGACGTGAAAGGGGTTAAATGTAAATAGGAACAAAAAATCAAGTGGTGAATTTTTGATTTATCTTTATCTTGGAACCAGTTTAGTGTGGAATAGCTCCCTTCACTAAGGCGACGATTTACTCGCTGAAATTTTCACTGGTGTTATAAACAGATTGTTCTAACTCTATTAAAAATAAGGAAATAACTAAAAATAAAACGAATTTAATAGACCCGATGGCCCGTTATGTGTCGTGATGGCCCGTTGAGGCCTCGCCTCTCATGCATGAGGTAGTGGGTTCAAATCCGGGCAAGTACAAATGTGACTTTTCAATTCATATGTACTTTTTCAGTTTATCTTGGACATTACTGACCAATTGGTGAAGGTAAAACATCGTGAGGAAACCTGGACTTATAGTTAATATAAGTCTGAAATCGCCAACCCATCGTGAGCAAGCGTGGTGATCAATGCTCGTGCCTTCTCTGTATGAGAAGATACCTTTGCCCAGCAGTGGGACAGTTATAGGCTTTTTATTATTAATAGACTCTGAATTAAAAACACGGAACTTTATTAATGGCCAAGAGCAATGACGCGAAGCTTGGTAATAAATAAATAAGTCTCACGCCAGGTTTGTGATTTCTGGAACGAAAATTATTGACGTGTCAAAATTAAACACAAGTCAAGTGATCCGTTTGGCTGTCGATAATTCAGTCAACCTTACTATCACAACAGTTGAGGTGTGCTTGACAATTAGTCAAGTTTTGTATAGAGTTTCATTCCAGAAACATCGTTTGTTCACGACATACTTATATACACAAGTTTCATGAAGAAGTACTCACTCGTAATCTCTGTTCTTATTCTTCACAGGTTCAGCATATCTGACGTCATCATCTTGCAGTTTGCTGGTGAGCATCGTGTTGGCGAGGAGCAGGGGAGCGCTCGACATCGCGGCCATTCCTCCTCGCTGCCTGCAGGTCAAATAAATAACGTTAGTACTTTGAACACACTGTAGCTTGGATGAGAACGTAGAATTAGGGGACAAACGGCCTTATTACATTCAATACAAGGTTTACTTTTAGATAAGTTTAAACCATCGAGTCAGTTTTGATGTTCGATCTCTATTTCTAAAATGTTCTAATTTCAAAAACTGATGTCAAACCCGAGTCAATAAATTAATTTATAATTATAATATATTAAATATTTAATTTATTTAATTAGTCAATTTTGTAGTAAGAAAAATTTTGTATTAAAATCTATTGGTACTAATTAATGCTTTACCAGAAGAAGACCAAACACACTGCCGGCAGTCGACTACTAGATCAACCAGATTTTCAACGAGTCAATAGACTTACGAAGTATCTACGACTACTTTGAGATTTCTTACTTATAGGTTGTGTTTGCACCAAAGCTCGGACCAAACTGAAGCGAATCCTGCGCGTCCTGACTTTTAATTGATCGCAGTACCTATTTATAATAAGTTTAATTGCGCTTGATGAATAATTAATTATACTCGTAAAGAGATAATTTGAAATTCAAAATGAGAACTTTTGTTTTTTGAATTACTGAAAATGTACGCTGAAAATGTACTGAATATGTTACGCTTCTTGGTGATAATTTTTTTAATATAAAATATCAGTTACGCTTCTTGGTTACTGTGATAATTTTTTAATATAAAATATGCAATAGTCCTAGGCCGTGAAATTATTACTTAAAATTCAGATTATTTTTGTTGCTTTTTTTAGAGCAACATTCTTTTGCAAATGATTGTCCAAAAACTCTTTATAACAAAATCAAATTAAATGTCCGATCTACCGAAGTTAAGTGCGCAATTATTTTGAAATCAAGTAATTGTACAGTCACGAGCATAAAAACCTTACAGTTACGCAAAACTGAAAAGCGTTTTTCCCATGAAAAAAACATATCAATTTCGAGAAAAGACCTTTTTAGGGATCTGTACGTCCGAATGACAAAACGGTACCCTTATGGGATCACTTGTGTGTCTGTCTGACTGTCTATCCGTAAATCTCTCAATATGGTGCACATAATGGTTTTATATTTGCGGTTGGAATGTGTCGGAAAATACGTTTTCCAACTAAAACGATAAGTTTGTCCTTGGGATAAATTTATCCCAACTACGTTATTCAACCCCTTACGTTGTTCCGTGTGGTGCCGGACGTAAAGAATAGCACCACTCCATTTCCTCCCGTAGGTGTCGTAAAAGGCCACTAAGTGACTTACTAAATAATGGGCAGCAGCGTTCTCTATGCATTTTTAACACCATACTGCGATCACTAACCCGTCTGCCAAGCGTGGCGATTATGGCAAACCCCACCAATTAGGGGATGCCTATGTCCAGCAGTGGACGTCTTTCGGCTGAAATGATGATGATGATGACGTCCCTTACGTATCCCTTCATAATAGTCTGTTCTGTCTGGTTTCGATATTACTATGTTCGTAACACCATAAAATGCCTTGGCTTGTGGCTAAATTACAACAGCTCCTGGAGGAGAGTTGTGGGGTCGTCTGGGTTGATCAGTGCATGCCGTGGACGGCGGGTATAATAATTGGCGGCCTGCACAACTAGAATGTTGCGGTGAGTGGCTGTGGAATCGAAGAAACGCTTTGAAATGCGCTTCATGAATTGAACGATGGTGGATTTTGAGGTCTACGTGGAGGTTTTGGTTTCGAACGAACCACGCTGCCGTGATCTTACGAAGAAAACGGTTTTGGAGGGTCTGCATCTTATGGATGTAACGGGGTTTTGCGTGGGAAAAGATTGGACTCGCATAGGTCACCCTCGTGGACCTACTGGTAGGACAAAATAGTTGGACCACGAGAAAATACCCAGTTTTATTTGTTTGTTTATATATTAAGATAGGTACTGGGTATGGGGTGGATAGGTGAAATATAGATAACATAAGGTAATGTGTTAGGTATCTAACAATAACTTTAGGTAGGTTTCACCTGAACATAAGACCTTGTAAGAACATAAAACGTGAATATGTTAGAATAGTCTTGTTATCTGACATCTCAAGCACAATATTGTGCTAATTAAATTATTCGCAGTCAAAGTAAGTAAACCTAACATATTTTATAAAAAAAAAACTGGTCAAGTGCGTGTCGCACCAAAACAAAAAAAAAAAAAGATTGTTACAGCTATAATGTGCCGTGTGTCCCGGCTGTCATTCCTGGATCTTTGACAGTCGATACGGGTCGTCAGAAGCCCAAAAGTCTGACAGCCAGTCTTACCAAGAGGTATCGTGTTACCCAGTCACTGGGTTTTGGAGGTTAGATAGGCAGTCGCTCCATGTAAAATACTGGTATTCAGCTGCATCCGGTTAGACTGGAAGCTGACCCCAACATAGTTGGGAAAAGGCTAGGCAGATTGATTGACAGCTACAATGTTTTTTTTTTTTTTGTTCGTGGGATAAATTCGTCCGTCGTGGGATAATGTTCTCCCATACATTCCAACTGCAAATGTAACTTGGTTGACTATTACTCGTTATCTTGTAAAGCTTACTTTTCTGTGATAATTTTCCTTTTAACGTCGTTTTAAAAACTACTACCGTGAATTTTTTCACATACCCAAAATCTACCATTTAGCTGGCAAGGGGGGGATACTTGACTCTAACAGAAATTAGCACTTAGCTTTACGCAAAATTGGGTGACCCAATTCGAAAAATCCCCAAGTCCTAGTTAGGGATTTTTTACACTAGTAACACAGGTTGATCGCCCGTTTTTTCTCTATCGATACGTCCAACAATTTTTTTGTTATGATATTCCTAAGTGGGTCTTTGAAACGTATAAAAATTAAAATTGACGATACTTTCAGTTCCAAAAATCCCCAAGTCCTATAAATCCCTTAGTCCGTAAGTTTTTACCGAAAAAGGACTAAATTAAAATTAAAATTAATATTTCAAAATCTTGCAACATTATGATGTAAATGGATCCCTGAATCAAAAACTGATTTTCACAGGCCCACAATATTTTTAAACGGCCTATCCATCTAATGATACCCCTCACCATGACGAGAAGAAAAAAACTCGATTTTGTCGGCGTGATTAAGAGCGTTGTCACCGGTCCACTAGCGCCACTCCTCTAAAAACATGTGTTATCTCGTGACTGAGAAGGAATAGTAATAGTATAAGTAATCTGCGGAAAATGCTGTGGGTAGTATATTTGTTAAGTTTAATTTTAAGACAACATTGTTTATGCTTAATATGCTACTGTTTGTTTTCCCAAATGTAATAAATAAATAAATGAATTATGAAAAACGGCTTAATCAACTACATCGGTAAGTGTGTCTTGAATTTTCTAATACCTTTTATAAAGTTTCATAATGAGACACGAAGCAACAAAATACGATCTAGAGGAATGTGGCCGTTTTTATTTAGATCGAATTTTATTATTTATTTATTTATTTATGTACACACAAAATTAATTATTATTAACACATTAACACACACATCACATCACATTATTTTTTTTTATTTTTTTTTTTATTGCTTCGTGTCTCAATATGAAACTTTATAAAAGGTATTAGAAAACTCTAGTCACACTTACCGATGTAGTTGATTGAGCCGTTTTTCATAATTCCTTCTCAGTCACGATATAATATGTTTTTAATAGAGTGGTGCTAGTGGACCGGTGACAACCCTCTTAATAAGTAAACACATGCCAAATTACAGATTTCTAGTACTAAGAGTCTCTGAGCTAAGTCGCGAACAGACAGACATAATTATGGACATGGGTTTTTTTTCTTTTTGAAGTACGGAACCGTAAAAATAATATCGCAAGTACTTTTGAACTTCGAAATACACTTGAAGTGATGGAATTATTTTTAAAGTGGTCGAGTAATTCAAGTATCCATGTTATTTCGCAACATGGTTTATAGAGAGTTTGACGAAGCCGTTTGGAGTTCTCAAGTGTTCCATCGCATTATCGAGTGAGTGCTTATAGAAAGTGGCGTTATTTTTTATTGAACATCTCATTATTGAGATTGCAAGCGTCGCAATAATCGAACGCCCCGCCACTAAGGCTACGTTCCGATTTAAGCCGTTATCGCTCATAGCACTCACATCGATAATTTGCGTTCCGATTTAGAATATCGCGATTATGACGGCTGAGAGCTGTTTGACAGCGCTCACGGTGATATTATTATAGGGTATGGTCGCCGATATCGCAAGATGGCGCGTGTCATGACGTCATGTATGACGATTCACGGGACATCGTTATCGCACTCACGCCAATTCGGTACGCGTATAATAACGCTCAAATCGATTACAGTGCAATTCGGAATGCGAGGTAAATTTCACATGACTTGTTGTTGTTATTCACATATTATTGCTGTGTTAAGGCGACGATAACCGACTATTAATGATTTTATACTGAAGATCACGTCTAAACGAGTAGTGTTAATGATTTGGAAAAAATATATACTAAATTAGAGCATTTTCTTAATAACTTAATATATCAATATTTTAGATTATGTTTATATTGCATAGTGAAATTAATTTGTAAAGTTATGGCTAACGCGGATAAAAAAACTGAGAATCACACAAAACCTACCAAGTGTATTTTTCTGAAACCTTTTTTTTTACCCTTTTAAAGATAATTTAACTATTGATCTTTTAGTATATGTGTTTTATTAAAATACCTTTTCTTTTATGTATAATATATTAATATTGCGTCTTATTTGGGACAGCGCCCCTTGATGGGCAAGTCCTATTACTGGCTGGACGTACCTACGACGCATTGCGTGAGCTCAGTACAGAACACGCAAGCTAACCATTCAAGGTCACCGGTATATATCTGCGTCTTAATGTCCTCTTTTTCGTTCTGGACATGTCGTTAAAGATGAGTAAAGGATCATGCATTAGAGACAAGCGGAAAAATCGTTCTTGTGCCTTAATAACCCCGAACTCTAGCCCTGCCTTTATACTAAGGTATAGGACATTTGGTGGAGCAGTGGTTCCCCAGTGGTAACAACCCTGACTAACGAATTGTTGGTCGTGGGTCCAAACCCAGACAGGCACTTTGAGTAAATAATATCATCACAACTGCTCTCAAAACATCGTGAGGAAACCAGCATTCCTAGAACCAAAAATTCGAAGACATTGTGACATCTACCAACGCGCAACGGGCCCGCGTGGTAGATTAAAGCCTCTCGAAGAGAGGGCCTGTATCCCAGCTGTGGTAACATTATAGGCTGATCATATACGTTACCGGCTAGACCCGATTTCAGTCCAAACTAGTTTGTCCTAGGCTAAACCGGTTTATCCTACACGTGTCAGGATATACTAGTTTAGCCCAGGAAAATCCAGTTTGGCCTAAATACTTTAGGCTTAACTATTGTTTGGAGTTGCATAGAAAACCTGTCAAAAAGGTGAACAAATATAGTTATCAATACATGTCTGAAACCACGTATTATATATACGACTGTTATAAGCTTTAGACTATTGTAGCATTGTGGCTTCTCAAAAGTAAATAGTCGAATGATGCAATTACTTACAAAAGCACATCCATACTAATATTATAAATATGAAAGTAACTCTGTCTGTGTGTCTGTCTGTCTGTATGTTACGTTTTCACGCCTAAACCGCTGAACTGATCGTCATGAAATTTGGCAGAGATATAGCCTGGGATACGGAGAAGGACACAGGCTACTTTTTTACGCGATATAACCGACATCCACGCGGGTGGAGCCGCGGGAAAAAGCTAGTCTCTATATACAACACAGTAGGTACTATTCTAGTCTTTAAGGAATCTGCTATTTCTGCATCCGCTTGCAAACTGAAGACAAGTTATTTCTGGATCCTCAAGATTCTAGGTGCCTCGATCTAGGGTGAGTTCCTTATATCCCTAATTTGTTATGTGTATACCTCTGTGCTAGATTTAAATCTGCTAAGATCACTATTTTACTTTCTGTTTTACGCTCGCCTGTCACATACATAAACTATATTGCATCTGTCATTCTGCCACGCTCTTTGAAAAGTCTTTGCCTGTAAGCCGCTGCGATGTGTTAAGTCTTCACCTGCCCTGCTCCCCACACTATCCTTGGTAGCTGAAAAAGGGAAGAAGCTGGCACATCGCATGCAGCTTGCTGCTAATGTACCGTAGAACGGGGCTATTTGGATTATGGGGGGTTATTTGGAACAAAGCAATTGTAAGATTTAAGTTAACATAAATTCGAATTGTGATCTTCGTACGAAAAATTGTAAAAGTAAACAAGACCAGAAATAAAACAAAAACTGTCTATGGTGTTTTGGTAGAATGTATGTCAACTCAAATCTTACAATTATACTTTATTCCAAATAACCCCCGAAAATCCAAATAGCCCCGTTCTACCGGTACTGCAAATAACGTGCGCTTCCTAGTTCGCCCAGGGTTCTACGTCCAGGCTGAGAGCACCTACTATCTGCACGCTACAACGAACCGCATGCTGTATGTGTGGACCATCTGCACGCTACATGCGTGGTGGAAACCTACCATCTGCACGCTTCTACACTCTGCACACATAGTTGATCGCGAGCCGTTACTTCGGCCTGCTAAAGCCGCTGGCTACCTGCGGTTCCGGCCGCCTACTGAGCCTGTGCTCTTAGGCGCACCACGTCTGCCACGTGTTGCCAAGGACGGTACCCTACCTACTTACTCCTCTAGTGTGCTAGTGCTCAGAACAGTGCTTACTGACCTTATCTACGACCTAGCCGTGTACTACCTACCTCTATTATATGTATTAACCTATCTTGCTGTTTTAATTATCTCTATCTTTTCACCTACCTAACCGTTAACGGCCTGGGCAGCCTGTCTCCAACAACACACACACACACTACACTACACTTATAGATTATATGAAGCAGGGCAGTGTCATTGGATGTTTAAGAAAACTCTTTCGACTAATATGCTTTCCCCCTATTGGTTACCTTGAATGGCCAAGGGGAAAAACCAATGCACCTCTGCGATGAATACATGACGGTACGTATGCTATTATGTTAGTCATTTCCCTTGTGAAAAGGACTAGCTAAATGCGCAAGCGCACGATCAGTTTAAACGCGCCGACCTTGGCATAGGTCGGGAAATCGCTGCATAAGCCTTGTCAGGTCATTATTATGTTTGAGTAATCACCGCGAAACAATGTGAAATAGACACGATTATATAATATAATATCATGTAGGTTTTTAGCTAAATGGTGAAGTTTCTTTCGCGTAATATCTAGACCATAGTGTTATATTAACAATTAGTGCATACTTCACGCTTCTCGGAGAGACAAAATGTAGTTTACCGGAGTTGAAAATGACATGTTTACGGGTTTTTTCGTAATAATAATAACAATAAATACTTTATTTCGGGTGGCATAAACCCATAGATACCTTAACCTAGTACATATTTATTTACATTTTTATTTGCCATGACTCGCCACACCTACACAAGATATGACCCACGGATTCTGAAAGGGACACTCAAAACGAAGCTATTGCGTTCAGAATGCTGTTGTTGCTACCCCGTGTACGAGGTAGAAGGGAAGGAAAGCAGGGAAACTGCTTTTTTTCGCCTGGAAACCATCAGTGCACGCTAATAATAACGCGTATAATATTTATCATACTTCTTGTTACGAGGGGCTTATGGTATAAAGCCACATGAATAAAATTGTGTACGAAGTAAAGCTGCTATCCGAGCATGGATGATTATTCTTCACCCAATGATACTTTACGAGGTGATACATAAACGATACCTACTTAAGTAAATAAATTCTTACTGATATAGGCTTCCAAGTACCTAATATTTGATACGTGGATATAGTATCTACAAAATATTACACCATTTTTCCTTCGAAAACCAACAGAAACCAAAATCGCTACGTTTCTTGACAAAAGAATTTTACTTAGTAAATAAAATCTCCACAATCATGCCTTTTTCCAACCAATTTTCAAAAATATTATCGATTAGGTATACATTCACTTTCTGTCTCCTAAATAGTAAAAGTGTTTAACATAAATGTATAAACACGTTATCCACTTAGAACATTGACGTTGTTGATTATTCATATCAGATTATTCTTTTTATTTTCTAAGTAGCTTCTGTCCACGACTTCGTTCGCGTGGAAGTCGTGAGACACCACATTATACAAAAATAACAGCCATATTTGTATAAAACTTCCCTGTATAAAACGTTTGTAGTTTTGGTCTCAGCAACCAAAATATATATAGGTACAGAGTCAAGACTGGTGACGCGGGAGCAAGCGATATACCGTTATCAGCAGTGATCGGAAATAGGTGAGCTAATATACCTAAAGTTCAAAGAACAGAAAAAAAAGTGGAGACTTCCTTACGTCAAAATTATTTTTTCGGGACATCACTTAAGTATATTTAATATATGAGAAACAAATAAAATATCTCGACTTAGCACACGAGGTGGAATGTGAGCTCAGCTATCATTGTGCTGATGGTCGTGCCGGTCAATGGCCTGATGGCTGAAAGCCACGATCAACATTTCTCGAGGCTCTCGCTAGGCGGTTGGATCAAGGGCCTGATTCAGAAGGCAGTACTCCTTGATACGGTTCGCATTGTGAGGAGGTTCCTGTCTCTGCAGCCCTAACCACCGGTAGCTTGGATCCTGCTCCCGACACCGGCAGATCAATATTTTTCATTATTTTAAAAGTTTTTATACTTACATTTATATTTTAAGAAATATTTAAACACAGGTTATTGATTATTTTACAGATATTGATTATTTCATCCAAGGGGTATCTTAGATTTGTTTATCGTACAGAGTGAATTTTGACCAGCTTTTTTTTGTAAAAAATACCTGTAGCAACAATATATATTTAGCAATATATATTATTCTAATTGTATGCTACCTAAATGGAATAATTTAAATATTATATTACATCGATGTTAATAGGATTAAAACCAGAAACAATTTTGACAGTCAAGAAGCAAACTTTATTTCTGACAGGAGTCATTACATTGTATTTTTTACTCAAAAGAGTATTTCCGTAGCATTTTCTTTTTCAACCTATTTACTGTCCCCAACTGTTTTGTTTTGTAAAGTCCCCCTCGTGGGTTTACCCGTAAAATCTGCCTAGCCTTTTTCCCAACTATGTTGGGGTCGGCTTCCAGTCTAACCGGATGCAGCTGAATACCAGTATTTTACATGGAGCGACTGCCTATCTGACCTCCACAACCCAGTAACTGGGTAACACGATACCCCTTGGTAAGACTGGCTGTCAGACTTTTGGGCTTCTGACGACCCCGTAACGACTGTCAAAGATCCACGAATGACAGCCGGGACCAACGGCTTAACGTGCTTTCCGAGGCACGGAGGTGTCTCGGTATCTAAAGATGGTCACCCATCCACGGACCAACTCCGGCAAGCGTACCTTAACCTGACGGACCGACACGTGCGGCTGTTATTACTTAGCCACGAGCTCCCCTCTGGTTTATTCCTAAAATAATATTATGCTGATAATATAAAGACAAAAAATATTAATTATGTGCTCACCACACACATGACATGTGGGTATTGATTATTATTATTGCTTTGATTGACCGTGGTTTCCCACGTCCTACATAGGTATTTCAATAGGTAGTAGACGCGATATCTTCACAAGGATAAAGTGCATAATCCTTTTTTATCTAAAGACATTTAACCTATACCTAAATTTCTTTGTTTTAATTAATTAATATAAAATAAATATAATATTTTTTTTTTTTTAAACCAAAGTAGAAAAAAGTAATATAAGGACTGCCGACAGATGTGAAAACTCAAAAACTTTGGAATTACTAACAGTCTGGCGCAACACGTCGCGAGCATGTCGCGCATTACGGTGACGCGAACCCATAAGTTTTTCCCCTACCGAAAATCGCTCAACGCGGCTAAGGAAGTTCACTTAAGGCGAGGTTCTTCGAGCTTGCATTTTTGTTCTAGAGGTGGCAGCTGGGCGCGAGTAAATTGTGCCGTGAATTTCGTTAATTTTGGGTTGAAAATTATACGTTTTACGATATTAATAATGTTAAACCCGACGGACATTACATCATCATAGACGTTTATTTTGATGTGATTTTCAATACATAATGTGGTATAATATTGAAATAAAATTATTTTAATCTACAAAATAAGGGAATGTTTGGATTTTTTTTCTATGGAGCTTACTTTATCCAATTATGTAACGAGTACCCGACGTACCTATAGAAAGGTCTCAAAAGCAACATATAATTTTTTCACGTGTTTAATCATTACCGTTTCTAAATAAAATTACATTAAATTTATATTTCCTAGAGGTTAACTTGAAGAACCTCGCCTTAAAAAAAAATTGCCAGTACTCAAACACACAAACTCAAGGCAATTAATTTCAATCAAACCATTTACAGGCACTTTTGAACTGTCAAAGAGTCGGTCAGTTATAATTAGCTAGTAGCTAATTCCAAAACGTAGATCTCTATGGAGAAGAACGGGCAAGAAACATCACAATATGATCTCCAATTCACCTATAAAATCCGGTTATTATCTATACCCAAAGTCTCAAATTCAGATAATTTATGTAAACAAAGGGAATAACATAGCAAAAAAATATATTCGTAATGGTAATTCACATAAAATGGCGAAAAAGGAGGTTTTATTTTCTTTTAAGTACTGATCTTAGGAAAAAATAATAAAAAAATAATCATACCATAATATTTTTTTAAATGTTCGGTTTTAAACAAAGTTATTAAAAAAAGGAGATTTTCTGGTATAAAATATTTTATGATACTGGTAACAATGCAGGAGATCCAAACATTTTCACATTTTCATCTTCAACAAAACTAATATTACAACTCTCATTCATAGATTCATAATGTAAGTAGCATATCAAGCCACATTTTGGATGAAAACAGCTGTAAGCTGTTTCGAGTGGAAATTGATTTTGGGAGGCCTACGTCTAGCACTGGACTTAAAAAGGCTGATTATGACGATCATATGCCGTGTCTCCGACACACTACACAAAACATTGTTTGGCAACGGCATTTTGTTTGCATAGTTCTTATAATTAATTCACTTTAATTTTAGCGATGACTGTTGACAAAAAAATTATATGATAAAATGTTTTGCACCACTGTCGTGTCATTTTGACAGTGACATTTCTTGACATTACTTTGTTTACATAAATTATCTGAATTAGAGACTTTTAGTATAATGTATCCTATTGCTTTTCATAAATTTATATACAGCGGCTTTGCCCGCGTGGCGTTTTCTAAAATAAAAGTAACCTATGTTACTCCTTATACTCGTAACTATGGGGGAGCATAGCTCTATAATAAACTTCCAAAAGATATAAAAGAAGCGACTTCACACAACATATTTAAAAATAAATTATTTAATTTTATTTATTGTGTATATTGATTGTGTTGTTTACTTTTGTCTAAAACAGCATCATCTTTTAACTTGTGCCACCGCCTTATCTTAGGAATGCAGTGAACTCTCTTTCAATTTTGTAGGTGATCATACTTTTATTTTTTGTTTTGTTTTCTTCTACCTGCACTGATTTAATATAATCAGTAATAAGATTTTCTTATTAAGTAATTAAGTATTGTTCTCATGTAAGTGACGATTGTCTTAATGAGAAATAAAGTTCTTTAAACCGATAACATCAACTATCTGCCAGTGAAAGTCCCTATAAATAGGTCCAGCCGTTTTGGAGATTAGCCGGAACTAACAGACAGACAGAAAGACACAACAAAAAATTGTACTTTTTTTTTTTTTTTCGTTATCGTCATCTAATATAAAATATAGTATTAATAGTTAGTGTAAAAGTAATTAGCGTTGCAAAAACATTAAACAACGCATCGGAATGAGGTATCTTCTCACGAAACTAATTGTCCTTTTTTATCTTTGTTAGGTAGGTACTGTGCGTAAGTGTTTACGCAATTGCAATTATTATGACGCCTTAGTACCTATTTCATTATGTACGAATGAGAGGAAAATATTTATTTTAAGATGCAGATTTATGCCAGTGACCTTGAGTGGTTAGCTTGCGTGTTCTGCACTGAGCTCACGCAATGCGTCGTACGTCCAGCCAGTAATAGAACTCGTCATTCCAGGAGCGCTGACCCAAATAAGCCGCATTATTAATGTATTATGCATAAAACAAAATATATAATAATAAAACAAGTATACAATTTTTTTGTTTGTTAAATTATCTTTAAATAGGTGAAGGTTTCAGAAATATACGCTTGGTAGGTTTTGCGTGATTCTTAGTTTTTTTATCCGCATTAGACACAACTTTACAAATTAATTTCACTATGTAATATAAACATAATCTAAAATATTCATATACTTATTAAGTTAAGAAAATGCTCTAATTTAACATATATTTTTTCCAAATCATTAACACTACTCGTTTAGTCGTGATCTTCAGTATAACATTATTAAAAGTCGGTTATCGTCGCCTTAAGGTCTGAAAGGCTTATTCCACAAATCCCCCCTGAAAATCCCCTTTAGGAGGAAAAGTGGAATCTATAAAAAACAGTCTAGAATTCACCCCTGATAATCCCGCTTAGGGGGGAAAACTAGAATTGAAAAAAAAAACTTTTCCAAGACCCCCCCTAAAAGTGTTTTTTTTTTACATTAGGGTTCAGTTTTCCCCACTAAGGGGGATTCTCTGGGGGATTGGTGAAATAAGCAGGGGTGAATTCTAGACTGTTTTTTATATATTTCACTTTTCCTCCTAAGGGGGATTTTTCAGGGGGGATTTGTGGAATGAGCCGTCTGAAACTTGCTGGCTGGCGTTAGGCGGGCGCCCGCGACGGGCGTTGCGAGTGAACGCACGTGTACAGACGAGTGGACTCCGTGGGCAATTAATTACCTGTAGTTAAATTTTAACGGTGTGCATGTACAGTCGTATCGATGGATAACTTAGCATAATGACGACAGTCAAAAAAAAAAAAACAGCAGTTGTCGCTACCGGGCCACGCGCGGGCCCCCGCGACGTACGGACGGACACGGCTTGACGGACGGCGCGGGTCACCGTGACGTAGCACTTTTGTATGAAACCGCGCGATTGTCCGCTTTAAGGCTCGTACCAACTCGCACGGACATAGAAATTGTGCTACTAGTGTCAAGTCGCGCCCGCGATATCGCACTAGTCTGTACGAGCCTTTACGCCCCCACCTACCATAACCTATTCATAACTCAATCTCAAACACTCACTTAAACCATTTACGGGCACTTTTGAATTGTCAAACAAAGAGACGGTCAGTTAGAGAAAGTTGAAGCTAGTTGCCCATTCCAATACGTAGATCACTAAGGAGAAGAACGGGCAAGAAACTCCTATGGGTACATTACGAGTATTCTAGTTGCCTCTATACACCGTGGCATTTTAGGCATCTTACAAAGACAGTCCACTTCATGTATCCAATGACTACTAATCATTCATGTAAATTTTTTTTAATTTTTTTTTTGTTAATTATGACGCATGACATAGTTTAAAACACCCTGTTACGAGTACAGTCCGAGCCTTGTGATACAAAGGCGCCGCAGAATGGATTTAGATTAAGTTGCAATAGTAAGAAACACATTTTTGCTTTAGGGTGAATGAACTCTGATAAAGATGTCGCCGCTCCGTTCCCCGGCGCCCTTGTAACACAAGGCTCGGACTGCACTCGTAACAGGGTGTTTTAAGCTATGTAATGCGTCATAATGAATAAAAATAAAAATAATAAAAAAATCCAATGTAGAATTTTTTTTTTTATGTGGATTATTAGTAGTCATTGGATACATGAAGTGAGTTGTCTTTGTATGACGAGTAAAATGCCACGGTGTATGTGAGAGAATATATAACAAAACTTTTTCCTGATCATGGTATGGCAGTTTGAGTAATTTATGCGGAGAATAAATAGATGGGTACCCAAATCTTTCAGTACCTTAGGTATCAACACCTTTCAGTTCAGTATTATAGCCCCAAATGCCAATGCCCAAATGTCCTTTCTTTGGTATTGTTCGTCGAATCGTTGAGCTCCTTATGTTCTAAGTTGAGCTGCACGATTACTGACAAATGCGTGCACTGAATGGATAGGTCCACTCAATCTGTGTGGTTCTTTCTTCAAAAGACCATTTCAGACACCAGTCTACATGGTCTTCACATGATTTGACCAAGATTATTGTCTGGACTTTAAAAGAGACTGTGACCTCTGAGTTTGTTTCGGTCTTTCTTCTCAGAGTAGTCAGATACGAAATGCCGACCTCATCTAGTTTTAAAATATGATTGACGTGTAAAAGTGTTTGTAAAAACCTACTTACAGAAATAAAATCATTTATCATTTATCATTTATCAAAACAATTCAAAATATAAAATTAAAAATAAAAATACAGCAAGGTTCTCCCAGGTTCTAGCTAACTATCAGAAAATAACAGCTCCAGCAAGGAATGTTTGACAGACCTCTCACATAACCAATCAATAATGGTCTCATTTCAATTTCAATTCAATGTTATCATTTCAAATAGATAAGTTACTACTGAAACACTCTTTACCATCGTCTTGATAGACTTGATGGTAACGAGTGTTTTTTCAATACAAAATTGAATTTCCGTGGTATGTATTATTCAAATTGTCATTATGTACAGACGCCAGCAGGTCATGCTACCCGAAACTGTAAAATTTTCGCAATCAACCTTGAACCTTATACTGTTGTGATTAAGTTGAAAATCGAATAAAGAATTTTGACAGATTGTAGTAGCTTGATGTGCTGGCGTCTGTACCTACATATTTTTTGAATAAGTTACTTGCAAAAGAATTTTTAAAATATGAACAAAAAATAATTATACAGAATGTAACAAATTAATTAATTTTTTTTTTTTTTTTTTTCAAATTTAAAATTACCCATCATAAAGTTTAACAACAATTATTTCGGCTGGCACTTAACATTAATACATAATGAGGTCTTTTGGGTACAGCTATGTAATTAATTTTATTAACTTTGTATTCGCTGAGATTCGTTATTCGTTTCGGAAATGAATTTAGCGATTAATTCCTAAGTTCATTTTCGAAACTCAGTAGCTCGGCGGACTTTACTCAGCTAACTAAATAATTAGGCCTCGGGTGTGGGACGCTACCTGTGTCGACACCCTTGCGCCATCTCATGTTTCAAGCACGGCTGGCTGTGCTGGCGCTGCTGCTGCGGCTGCTGAGACCCTCAAGCGGCGCAAATACTGTAACCTTATGGGTAACTACAGTTTTGAGCCGTTTGGGGTCGAAACGCTCGGGTCATGGGGCCCGAGTGCACGTCTCCTTTTTAAAGAAATTTCTCGCCGACTGATTTTTTTGTTTTCGTTTTTATATATATAGTTTGTTAGTCTTTTAATTTAGTATCTAGTGTAAATAGTTAGTTAAAAATGTATGAACTTGTAACAAACAACATAATATACTTTAAGTACTATTAGTCATCTAATTATTTAGTTATCAATTACGATCCGTATTTTAGAAGCATGGTAAAATCTGATTTATTTATTTAATTACGACGGTGTTTTAAGATCACTGATAAAGTGATTATATCTGACACAATAATGTAGTAACGTACATTGAAGACATCATTCATTTTCATCTCCTGTCTTGTTAGCATGCATCCGACCATGACTGATAGTATCCACGAACGAAGCTGTCCTATTATTTCGTTATCTATATGTCATGCGCGAGATTGAACATGCAATTAAGGGTATCTACTATCTCCTATAAATACATTGTCCTCAAATCGTGATTCAGGTAAAGTCAGGGATAATCATTGATTATTAAAATAAAAGTGGCCAAATGCGAGTCGGACTCGCCCATGAAGGGTTCCGTAGCTTGCTGCTACGGAACCCTTCATGGGCGGTTTATGATTTATGACAATCAACATCTTAGGAGATATCATAATTTTAAAATAACTCCGCAACAGAATAAGTTGAAAATTCATTACTTAAACCACTCTCTCTCCTCTTAGGTGACGCAGACGAAGTTGCGCGGGTCAGCTATATATTAATATTATAAAACTGAAGAGTTTGTTTGTTTGGTTGAACGCGCTAATCTCAGGAACTACTGGTTCGAATTGAAAAATTATTTTAGTGTTGGATAGCCCATTTATCGAGGAAGGCTATAGGCTTATATTACATCACGCTACGATTCGTAGGAGCTAAGCGAAAAGAAAAAAAGTCAGAAAGAACGCTAAGCGATAACGAAGTAATTAAATGTGTTAGTAGTTATACCCAGTCTCTAATTCAGATAATTTTTGTAAACAAAGTAATGTCAAGAAATGTCACTGTCAAAATGACAGGACAGTGGTGCAAAACATTTTATATATATATTTTTTTTTTGTAAATAATCATATAAGAAATTAAAGTTAATTAATTATAAGAACTATGCAAACAAAATACCGTTGCCAAACAATGTTTTGTGTAGTGTGTCGGAGACACGGCCTATGGTCGTCATAATCAACACTTTTAAGTCCACTGTTAGACGTAGGCCTGCCAAAATCGATTTCCACTCGGAACAGTTTACAGCCGTTTTCATCCAAAATGTGGCTAGATATGCTACATACAATATGAATCTATGAATGAGAGTTGTAATATTAGTGTTGTTGAAGATGTAAAAAATGTGAAAATGTTTCGATCTCCTGCATTGTTACCAGTACCTATCATAAAATATTTTATACCTGAAAATCTCCTTTTTTTTAATAACTTTGTTTAAAACCGAAAATTTAGAAAAATTATTACGGTATGATTATTATTTAATTATTATTTCTTAAATTCAGTACTTAAAAGAAAATGGAACCTTTTTTTCGCCATTTTATGTGAATTACCATTACGAAGATACTTTTTTGTTATGTTATCCCCTTTGTTTACATAAATTATCTGAATTTGAGACTATGGGTATAGTATTATTAACGCGCGGGCGAGTGATGGGATGCGACGCGATGGGTGGGCCGAAATTTCATGCGGACGAAGTCGCGGGCAGAAGCTAGTTCGTAAATAATGAAGTAGGTACTAAGACATTATAATAATTGCGATTGTGTAAATACTTACGCACAGTATCTAACGAAGATAAAAAAGGACAATTAGGTTCGTGAGAAGATACCTCATTCCGATGCGTTGTTTAATGTTTTTGCGATGCTAATTCCTTTTACATTAACCTTCTCGCTAGAAAGATGGATGTTTATTCTCAAACAGTTAACGTTATTCGAAAGTTATATCATTGAGAAAATGAACGAAAGGTGGCAACAGCGTACTTTCACAACCGGCGTATAGCAGTGACACTTGAAAGGTGCATTATGCCATGAGTCAAGCTCTGTACGTACGCCGCTTGTTGACTAATTACTCAAGAACTGGGGAAGTGAACACTGGGCTCGGGCATACGATCTCTGTCCAATTAAAGGCTCGTACAGACTAGTGCGATATCGCGGGCGCGACGCGACACTACTAGCACAAATTCTTTGTCGCTGCCTGTCGCACCCGTGATATCGCGCGAGTCTGTACGAGCCTTAAGGCGAGGTTCTTCGAGCGTGCATTTTTGTTCTAGAGGTGGCAGCAGGGTGCGAGTAAATTGTGCCGTCAATCAACTCAACTCAGCCTATCGCAGTCCACTGCTGAACATCGGCCTCTCCCATGCTGCGCCACAACATCCTGTCCTCCGCCTTCCGCATTCAGTCTATCCCAGCCACCTTTTTGAGGACGTCGGTCCATCTAGCTGGGGGGCGTCCCACACTACGGTTGCCGATACGCGGTCTCCACTCCAGGACTCGTCTGCTCCACCGGCCATCGGTCCTTCGACAAATTGTGCCGTGAATTTCGTTAATTTTGGGTTGAAAATTGTGTTTTACGATATTAACAATTTTAAACCCGACGAACATTACATCATCATAGACGTTTATTTTGATGTAATTTTCAATACATAATGTGGTATAATATTGATATAAAATGATTTTAAACTACAAAATAAAGGTATGTTTGGATTGTTTTATCGAGCGAATTTTATCCAATTATGTAACGAGTACCCGACATACCTACAGAAAGGTCTCAAAAGCAACATATAATTTTTTCACGTGTTTAATCACTACCTTTTCTAAATAAAATGACATTAAAATTACATTTCCTAGAGGGTAACTTGAAGAACCTCGCCTTAAATTGAGGACTTTGAAAATAATTGTTTTTTTATGCAGAATACGGAATAATTATAAAGGTTGGTCAAATATCTCAATGAAAAATGACCAAATTTTTTTAGGTTCCATAGTAAACAAGGAACCCTTATAGTTTCGTCATCCGTCCGTCTGTTTGTCTGTCTGTCTGTCCGCGGCTTAGCTCAGAGACTCTTAGTACTAGAAAGCTGTAATTTGGTATAGATATACATATTAATTACGCCGATAAAGTGGTAAAAACAGAAATGTATTCCTACTCCTTCTCTGTTCACGCAGTACGTTTGTGGAACTCACTTCCGCCTAACATTCGAGATTGTAAAACTTTATTTCTCTTTAAAAAGCAAGTCAAAGAGCATTACCTCTCTTCTATACAGTAAAAATCTGCCAATCTGCCAAGCCTTTTCCCAACTATGTTGGGGTCGGCTTTCAGTCTGCAGCCGGATGCAGCTGAATACCAGTATTTTACATGGAGCGACTGCCTATCTGACCTCCACAACCCAGTAACTGGGTAACACGATACCCCTTGGTAAGACTGGCTGTCAGACTTTTGGGCTTCTGACGACCCGTAACGACTGTCAAAGATCCACGAATGACAGCCGGGACCAACGGCTTAACGTGCTTTCCGAGGCACGGAGGAGTCTCGGTATGTTAAGATGGTCACCCATCCACGGAACAACCCCGGCAAGCGTAGCTTAACCTGACGGATCGACCCGTGCGGCTGTTATTACTTAGCCACGAGCTCCTCTCTTCTATACAGCAATATACTACATATAATATATATGTATGTATATTATAGGTAATATTTATATGTGTATGTATTTGTATTTATGTTTATTATATATAGTTATAGTTTTGTTTTAAGTGTTTCAATTTAAATTTTTCTTGTTTAACTTTTCTACACACTGTGTCTACATTTCTTATCCAACTTTCCTCTCGCAGGTCTGCTGGAAGAAATTTCTTTTGAAATAAGTAGTACCTTTGTGCTCTTCTATGTTAATATATTGTCCTGTCAAGTATTTTGTGTGTACATAAATAAATAAATAAAATAAAAACTTGTTTTTTTTTTAGGGTATCTCCCATACCTGTTAAGTGAGAATGACAGTTTATTTTCTCGTCTATCCCATAGTGTGGGGTATCGTTGGATAGGCCGTTCAAAAATATTACGGGTTAGTAAAAACCATTTTTCGATTCAGATATCCGTTTGCGTAATATTAAGCTTTAAAGTGCTAATTTTTGTAAAAGCAAAATAAAAAAAATAAAAATCATTTATTTCAGACAAAAAAGTCCATAGGGAAGGCAAGGTTGTTAGTAACAAGAAATTTTGCTTATAACTAGTGTTAGTAACTAAAAAGTAAAAAGAAGAAATTAGACACACCGTCTACCCCTGCACAGTAGGCTCATCGGTCTCGCAACACATGGAGTTCAGTGAACCTACTGAGCAGAACAGTATCGGTTCTCTCGCCAATCATCCTTAGGCCACCCCAAGCAAGCTAAATGGTTGTATTTAGATATGTGAAAAAATCACAACAGTAGTATATAATGAAGTTAAAATGAAAAGTATCACAGCTAAGTAGGCTTTACAAGTTTTAATAGTCGACCAACTTAAGATTTGCAGTTTGCAACTTAACTCATTTGCAGCCCAGCATATATAAGACCAAAAAAATTCGTTCGTGTGCTGACATCCCTCAAACGAGTCGTCGCTATACTATAGATGACTTCTGTTCATGCCCAGGACCCGACTAGCGATACCAAATCTAATTATGTAAATTTGCCAAACAATTTAAGACTTACAAGTGTGTGGCTGCCCAGTACAAAAATGTATTTTTGAACTGGGCAGCCAATGGGACTGCTTTAAGTATGTGTGTATGTTTTTCATCTACAATGTTAAGTTTGTTCTTGGGATAAATTCATCCCAAATAAGAAACCTTGGCCGGTTTTTTTATCACTTGATGTTGTTATGTGCTATTTCGGATGTATGTACACACATCAAAAAAAGTTTGTGCTAGCATAAGCTGATATAATTTTTTAAATTGAACTTTATCAAGAAAGATTCTTTGTTGTGTGTTTTCTATAAATAAAAATACCCCGTTTGAAATTAAAAATAAAACAATTATTTACTTTTTTTTTTTAAATTGAGTAATTAATCATAATGTAATTGTAACAAAAATTTGATAGAAAGAAAAAGACTGTTTAACCAAACTTAAATAAAAATTTATTAATAAAAGGTTTATATTCAATATAATACTCGAACACATACGGTGATCCTCCTGGGCATGCTAAGAATCAAGTTATCCAGCATTTCTTGGGGTAACCTGTCCCATTCTTGAATAGCGGCTTCCCTGAGCTCTGGGCACTGTCTGGGGACGTGGCTAACAGTTCCAAACAACTCGCTTACAAAAACGATTTCGATTTTTCAAAGTGATCACAAACTTTTTTTGATGTGTGTAGGTACGTTTCAGTTACGTGAACACTTTTTAATCTACAATACATTGTTAGCCTCTGAGGTTTATTTAAAATACCATGACGCATCAGTTAACTGGGTATTTAATCAGCAGACTCCAAGAAACTGCAAAACGGATGTTTATCTTTTTCGTCTCCTTTAGGCATTTGCATATATCCGTTTTACATTTAAGGTTTTCAGAACCTTATCTTAACTTGTTTCCACAACGTTTACCTTGACCCATTAACAAACAAAAACACTCCTTTTTTAACGAAATGACAAAAAATAAACTTAAACAGAATTTACCATTCGGGGAAAATAAAATGAAAACACGATAAATCTGCTGTTTTCTTTGTAAATAGTGGTTATTAGTATTGCAACAGCTGACGCAGGCAAACGGGTTGGTAAGATGCATTCTTGCAATCTGTAGACTCGATATACTAACCGTGCGAAGGGAGAAGTGACAGTATTTGATGCACAATATAAATATGTGTAACTATTGTAAATAAGTGCGAGTGCTAACTAAGTACCTATACTTACGCAACATGCAGGGTCGATACATCGATATAAAAAAAAGCCAATTATACGAATACCAGCTTGCGCACAACGTTCAATTCAAACTGTGATCGATAAACCTACTTTCTTGCGGTAGGTTCGTGCCAAAACATTTTATGCACAGTCAAATAACATTGTGGCCTAAAGAACATAATAGAATTGACACATAGACACGATGTCTTTGTCTAAACACTCCCATCTGTAAATTCTTTAGCGCATACAATAGATTTCGCTTAAGAAAGTTTTACGAATGACAGTGAGAGAAAGAAGTAAACACTTCTAAAGTCAACCAAAACGGCTCATGACATACAGCCGTTGGCAAAATATCGTCACATAACACATGGCTTCGCAAAGCCTCGCTAACTTTTACTTACTCTCGAAGAAAAGTAAATAATGGGAACGAAACTTGTTGTGCGCTTGACCCCGAGTTTAACCGACTACAGTGAATGAGATTGCGTGGGGATCGCGGGACACTTTCACCGGCGCGGGCGCAAGACGCGATGTAAGTACTTGTAGAACCTGTGGAGAGTGATTAGGTGACCACGTGCACGTCGGCTTGCCGGCGAATCATAGCTCCGTGAGCTTACTAAGAGTCAAAGCGCTCGTTTCTGGAGATTTGGAAGTTTAGTGCGGTTTTTGAATGAAAAATTATCAACAGGAAATGTATAGCCTTACCAATAAAGTAGACACTTTTCAAGATTCGCGAAGTTAAGATAGCTACTAACCTACTTTTATAGCACGAACTTAATGCTAATGTAGTTCAGTTACTGTAATAATAATCTTGGTACTTATTTCGGGCAAGTGATGAGATTAGATGAGTAATCATTAGAGATCGGAATAGGTAGAGCTAGTTTACCTATACTTCGAGGAAGGATGTAACATCCCTAGTAGCATTTTTGTTGGCATTTAGTTGGGCCACTTACAGAGGTAAGTGGCCCAACTAAATGCCAACAAAAAATGCTACTAGGGATAGAGTGGATAATACCTCCTCTAAATCTATAAATAACTATAAATAAAGTCCAATAAATAATTCTTGGTTTTTAAATCCCGGGATTTAAACGTCATTATAATTATTCCGGGATTTTAGAGGAGGTATTATCCACTCTATGTTACATCCTTCCTCGAAGTTTAGGTAAATTAGCTCTACGTATTCCGATCTCTGATAATCATACCTCATGTGAGCATTTACGGAAATCCTTTAAAATAATCCAGTATATTACCCAGTTTATTGTAGTATTTAGTATAGTATTATCTCTCCTTCTACTTTTGATCCATCCAAAGGTTGTCTGTAAAAGATCGCTTTTAGCGATAAGACCGCCCATTGTGACACCCTATGTAACAGTTCTACATTTATATATATAATTTTTATGGTGTACATAATAAAGAGTATTCTATCTATATATTTATCCAGTAATGAAGCTTAAAAAATATTTTTAAGATGTTAATTCTTATATAAACGTACGCAAGGTTCAATGTTAGTCGTCTTCCGTTACGGTTTTCCTCATTGTAAGAAAATGTGCGAGTGAGACACTTCTTTCGGTCAATTTATTTTTTATTATGTAAATGGCCTTCTCCGTGAAATTACCAATGTATTTATGGAACTATTAACAGTTTGTAAACCACTACCTAAAATTAATTAGAATGAAAATGGTTCTTGCATTCTAAATTATTATGGTAGGTAACGGAAGAAGGGAGTTTACTTTTATAGACGTATGAGGAACAGGGTGTAAAGTTCACTCATCCTCCATAAAAAAAGGAGGATCCTCCGACCAGATGGGTGTTGTGTCTGGTGGGCAACTGCCCGACGGTTGATTTTATTTTTTATTTTTATCTAGGGCATCTCAGAGTTAACCTTGAGAGGTTGAGACTCTTTAACCGGACTTTCCTGTGGTTGCCTTAAGCTCCTAACGAAACTTAATGCCTCCAGCCAGGGCGTAAAACTTACAAACTAAACGACTGCGTTCTAAGGGTACTCTCCCTGTGGGGTACGAATCTCGGCTTAGGGCAGAGTCGGAGGGAGGATGGCAAGGGACCGACGGTGGCTGGATAAAATCGGGGTTATAATTATTATCAGGGGGATTTAAAGCTACTGGCTCAGTTATAGCGCGGGCTGGTGCTTTGCTTACGAGCAAGGGTCGGGGAGGACTATTTAGTCGGGGATTTTGCGGCGAGGTCGGAATGACGGTCGTGTATTGTGTATTCTCTTTCGAACTTTACTCGTTTCCCTACTGCTCTCCTGGAGGAGAGTCGTGGGGTCGTCTGGGTCGGTCAGTGCCGACGGTTGATGTCGGGATGTTGTATATATGCTAGTCGCGCGGTAAACTATGATTGCGCGATGCAGGATTTGTAACGTCAGGTCTTTGATGCGTAGTTCGCATGTGGCGTTGTAGATACCACACTTTCTTTATTTTGGGTTTTGGTGTTTTGGAATGACAAGTCTGGCAATCAGTCTTACCAAGGGCTATAGTATCACCAGTCGCCCCATGTAAAATACTGGTATTCAGCTGCATCCGGTTAGACTGGAAGCCGACCCCAACATAGTTGAGAAAAGGCTACGCAGATGATAATAATGGTAGATAGATAGATAAAATACTCTTTACTGCAAACCGTAAAAATTACAGATTTATATCTAGAAAATTTGACAAGGGGTGCCACAATGGGCGGTCTTATCGCTAAGAGCGATCTTTTAAAGTCACGCTGATTGTCGGCGCTCAGCCGAAACATAAATGAACTTCTAGGAAGTGTTTTATAACGCGTAGCTATCAGCACTGACGGGTCAACGGCCGTACGCGTCGCGCGTCGGCGCTGCGTAGCCGTCGGCGCTGACCGCCGTTCGCGCGCCTCTGTCTTCAGTGAGCGTTCTAGTCTAGTGTTGAGCCGAGCGGCCGCCGTCAGCGTGAACAGTCATGAACTCATGACGCATTTCGCATTTTTGTGCGTCTGTACTCCGCAGAGATCAGCACAATACTGAAATGTCTCGAGCTGAACCTCAGCGCTGACAAGCTACACGCTGAACTGTCAGCGCTGATGGTCAGCGTGACTAAAACCAGCCTAAGGGGAAAGGAGAAATATTACTGCAGGTAGTTTGTGGTGTACTATTACTGATATACAATAAATACATACATACATACATACATACATAAATCACACCTTTTTCCCATGGGGGTAGGCAGAAACTATAGAGCGCCACCTGCTACGCTCCTTATATACTCCTTTTGCTTCGTTTACATTCATACATCTGGTCATACATGCACGCCGGTTGCCTCAAGTCTGCTCTTACAATAGTGTCAGAATGGTCTATCATTGATTTCATAATTATTGACTTTGACAAGTTTGGTAATCTACTAATATAATGGCGTCATTATGACTTTCCATTGGTCAGCCACTGACACTCCATTGAAAGAATTGGTAATCTCATGGTTGTACGTTGTTTCATAGCTTATAGTTTTATAGAATGTCGTTTCACATAAAAAAAATCTCATATTTTCGTTTCATAGAATAATCAATACGCAGAATACTTACTTTGAAGATTTTTAAACCATTGATTTTTGTTTCACATAAAGTTTAATGTTAGAATAGTCATATCATAGAATAAAAAATCACATATTCTTTATCCATATATTGTTTATATAATATAAAACTTATTACCAAGAATAACATTTTATCCATTTTCAATTTTTGCATTTTGCAGCATGCAAGCAAGCATGCAACATGCAGCGTGCAAGCAAGCATGTAGCATGGAAGCAAGCATGTAGCATGCAAGCGAGCATGCAACATGCAGCAGGCATGGTTTCTGTCACGGCTCCGGCGCTCCGGGGCTCCGGCGGTCCCACGCGAGCTTATCGTCGCAGATGGTATTCACGCTTACCACCGCAGCTTCGGCGCTCGCTCGCCGCTCGCTTTATTCTCCTGTCCTAATTATTTGAGGTCGGTGCAACATGATTTTTTCTTCCATCTTTTAGTAGTCTAAATAATTTGGAAACATCGTATTTGTTGGCGACTGGCTGGGATGCCACCTTTTCTTTATGAACTATTGGTTGGTTGAAAAAAAAAGACCGTGGTTGGAGGAAAAGTACCCTTAATATTGATGATGGCAAATTTTACTGAAAGGAAACATTCCTTTATTTTCAAAAATAATTAAAACTACATTTAAAGGTTTTTTGAAAAATCACCTGCTTGAGCCGGGAATAGAACCGGTGAAATGTGAAAAAAAAAAAACATTCTGTATTTTATGATACCAACCGAAAGAGTCATTTATAAGGATCAATTCCTTTTATACAACATAGTATCTTAAATGAAAGAAAGACGATAAAAAACTCGATATAAAAGGCGACACGTAGCGAATTCAGTCGAAGAATACGTCTGTGCATACGTGAAAGTGGGTCTCATTTTGAGCAATTCATAAGTTAAGTGAACTATTTTCTTTAGATAGTGAGTAGGTAAGTTTTACAACAAAATAAAATATTTTTCTTGGTCTTTCTTTAATTTAAGATACTATGTTGTATAAAAGGAATTGATCCTTATGAATGACTCTTTCGGTTGGTATCATAAAATACGGGATGTTTTTTTTTTTTTCACATTCCACCGCACACTGTAAGAAAATCGCAATCTAGCGGTATTTAATTCAAAATCCGAACAATGTTTTATCTACCAATTATTGGTGTCTTTTTATTCCTTACCCTCTAATAAAAACGACACCATATTTTTTTTAATGTGGGTATGTCAACATAAATATTAGAAATGTTCATATCAGAAACAAAACTGAGTCACACTCACTACGTGTTTTGCAGTGTTAATTTGTGCCAATTACGCTTACGATTACGAAGTGATTATTGGGTCAATAGTGTTATTTACTTTATTTGTCGTAGTGTTGGTATTTCATATGTAAGTACATACATATTTTGTTCGATTTATAATAGTAATTATATACTAAAATCAACCATTTCTGTTAGGACACGAAACATACTTCGATTTTTTTACATTTTAAATTCATTAGTCCCGAAAACATATTATATAGCATTATATAGTAAAGTATATACCATCACAGTACAGCTGATAGTTTTAACTAACAGATGCAACTCATAAATTTTGCGCTTTTTTGCGGCACCCATACATTTTTTTTTTTTCAGCATGGCTACCGAAATAACGAAATTGCAAATTTTCGAAATTTGGACTTCTAACAGAGGGAGTGATCGTTTTGACGAAGTTTTTTCATTTTTTATGAATAGATATCCTCGTGTAACTTATTCTGAATATTCTAAAAATAAAATCAAGGGTTTGCTGAGAGCATTATGCCAACAAATTGAAATAAAATGGACTAAATGCCATCGTCATCGGGATCGTTTTTTAGAAAATAATATGAATTGGTTAAAAACAACTATTACTTTACCTGAAAGTGTTTTACAAGAAATTCCATCATCCTCCTCCTCAATTACTCCAGGAAGACCAGCAAAACGTTTTCAAGACTGTTGTGATAGAACACAAAAACGAAAAATCCAAACACTTATAGAGACGACCAGTCCAGAAGAAATTGCTGTGGCTAATGAATGCAATTTACGCAATGCTGGCAAACGAGATTCTGCAGCCATAGTAAGAGAATTATCGTCTGAGTCCGGTAATAGTAGGACAGTAATCAAACAGGCCCGTAAACGTCAAATTAATGATCCTGTATCTCTATCTGCAGATGAAGCTCTTGGCATGATGATAGATGCTAAATTATCTACTCACCAGTACAATATAATTCGAGAAAAGGTTAATAACCTGGCTAAAAACTTGTTACCTTCTTATGACCAAATACTGGAAGTAAAAAAACAGTGTTATCCGTTAGAAAAGACTGTCACGGAAACAATTGCAGAATGCAATCTTCAATCTTTGGTGAATCATACTATCAATCGTATATGTTTAACCCAAAGAAATGTGTTAGATTCTACTGAAATTTTAAAAGTTGGATCAAAGGAACTAACCTGCCTGATTAAGTGGGGTTGTGATGGAGCTCAACAACAAAGGTATAAACAGAAGTTCACATCAGAAAGTCAGTTTGGCGAAAATCTCTTCAGCATTTCGATGGTGCCCATTCAAATGGCTTTGAATACTGAAAAGGAGAATATGGTCGTATGGCAAAACCCTGCTCCCTCGTCTACACGTTTCTGTAGACCTATTAAACTTCATTTCGCTAGGGAAACTACAGAATTAACAAAACAAGAGGTCAGCGCGATGCAACATCAAATAGATACATTATCACCTGTAGAAGTTCATATGGATGACGTTCTTATTTTTGTAAAACCGGTATTCATGCTTACTATGATTGATGGCAAAATTTGCACTGCCTTGTCGACAGTGTCCGGTTCCTCTCAAACTTGCTATATATGTGGAGCAAAGCCATCCGAAATGAATAAACCTGATGTTATTTCAAAGAAACCACTCGACACAGCTGCAATGACTTTTGGACTTTCTCCATTACATTCGTGGATAAGATTCATGGAATGTATACTGCACATTGCATATAGACTCGATATAAAAGTCTGGCAAGTTAGAGGTGATCAAAATAAAAATCTAGTCAAAAACAAGAAGGAGCAGATTCAAAGAAGATTCAGAAATGAAATGGGTTTATTGGTGGACATGCCTAATCAACAGTCGGGAAATACCAATGACGGCAACACTGCCAGACGCTTTTTTCGAGATTCCTCAAGAACAGCTCAGATAACTGGCGTGAATTCAGAACTGGTTCATCGATTTCATATAATTTTAGAATCTCTCGGATGCGGGTTTTCGATTGACGTAAATGCCTTTGATTTGTTTGTTAAAGATACCAGGGAACTGTATCTTATGGAATATTTTTGGTACAATATGCCTGTCAGTGTTCACAAAGTTCTTTTTCATGGTAAAGACGTGATATCATCATGTATACTACCAATTGGCCAGTTATCGGAAGAAGCCCAAGAGGCACGAAACAAAGACAATCGTTACTATAGAGAATTCTTTACACGAAAAACTTCGCGTGTAGATACAAATACAGATCTCCTAAATAGACTTTTAATCTCATCTGACCCCTATTTAGCAGGATTAAGGAGCATACCACGAAAAAATAGAAGTATATTGGAGCCAGAAGTTTTGTCATTGCTTTCCCTGCCCACAACGAATGAGTAATATGTTTATTTGCTGTATTTTTCAGTTTTTTAAATTTCAAAAATACACGAAACAATACAAAATTATTTTATAAAACTAAAAAAACATTTAATTATAACTTATATCAATCAAATTAATTCGTTCCGTATCATAAGAATAAAATCCCGTCAGATTGCGATTTTCTTACAATGTGCACCGGTTCTATTCCCGGCTCAAGCAGGTGATTTTTCAAAAATCTTTAAATGCAGTTTTAATTATTTTTGAAAATAAAGGAAAGTTTCCTTTCAGTAAAATTTGCCATCATCAATATTAAGGGTACTTTTCCTCCAACCACGGTCTTTTTTATCCAGCCTGTATATTTATATAATGACGTTTATATCTTTAGCATAGAAGAAATGATTTTGTTTTTAGCCAGTTGTCTAGTGTCAGTGTTCCCTATTGCATTGTTTTGTCCCGTTATTTTGTTATTAAACAGTAATTACTCATTTTACAGTGTTTCCATCATCGTCCAATTCATTCAAAATACCTACAGTCCACCAACTCTGCTGTAGCTCACCAACAGTATTGTTTTTTTAAGCGGTTCAAAAAAAGAACATCAATCCATACTATCCATACTAATATTATAAATGCGAAAGTAACTCTTTCTTTCTTTCTGTCTGTCTGTATGTTACGTTTTCACGCCTAAACCGCTGAGCCGATCGTCATGAAATTTGGCAGAGATATAGCCTGGGATATGGAGAAGGACATAGGCAACTTTTTTACGCGATAACCGACATCCACGCGGGCGGAGCCGCGGGCAAAAGCTAGTATCTGTACAAATAGTGATGTGAAGCGGCCGGCTCTAATCGTAACTTCATAATCTAAAGTGGGTCAAAGTCAGCTGACCTTGACAATTACCCTAATCTTAAAAACCGTACTGTTTCGCATTAATGACACTTGTAGCATTAATTTGTATCTCAACAATTGACAAGTTACTGTGTTTGCTTTAAAATTAAGATTGTATAAAACATAATCTATCGTTTCATGGAATAAAGATGCATAAAATTACATCGGAATGTTCGTTCTCTGGCCTTTTTCTTCGCATTCTACCATTCCACTTTTTTAACCGACTTTCCAAATAGGAGTAGGTTCTCAATTCAGTTTTAATATTTGTGACCTCAGAACTCCGTCGTTTATGAACCGAATAGATTTTTTTTATTTTGTTTGTAAGGATATACTTCCAGATTGGTCCCATTTTTATCAGAATCAAGTTCTGATGATGGGATCCATGAGGAATTGAGGAAAGTCCTCAAATATTATAGGCATAAATATAGCGATTTTAGTATTTTCATCAACAGCTCAAGCATTTGCATTCAGAAAGTATCATTTGTTGAAGTCGAACTGATGAAGAAGGCCACTGGAACTACTCAATGATAAGTATTTCACGGATGGCGATAAGATATCTCGATTAAGATAGCTAAGCGACTATGAAGCAAATTTAAATAATATTTATGAAAATGATACCATCGAACTTATCTGAAGATGAAGCCGGAAGGTATGCACCGGAACTCCGTAATAAAACAATGTATCCTAGTCGTGTTTGGACTTGTTGGAATTGGATGCACTCGGGTTATAAATGGCTATTGGTGCCGATTCCCTTGTTCACAAACTAAACTAAATTTAAGTTCAGTGCATCTTTTTCTTTCTATTTCATTAAGAAAAGGATAGAAGATACATTTTAGTTTAGTCCTGTCAAATTAATCAGCGCTTGACGTAAATTGACGTAATTTTAGTCGGCAAGTTTTTAATTACGTCTAAACTTGTATGGAGTAGTAACAGATGCTGATTAATTTGACAGGACTAAACTAAAATTTATCTTCTGTCCTTTTCTTAATGAAATAGAAAGAAAAAGATACACTGAACTTAAATTTAGTTTAGTTTGTGAACAAGGGAATCGGCACCATTAACCGATTTTTAATAACTTGGCTTTAGTAGTTTTTTGTAGCTTCGATAATACGTATTTAATCCACTTGGTATATCTTGTGTCACTGTTATTTATGCGGTGTAGCAAGTAGTGGTAATGGAATTATTGTGGGGTAGGTAACATAACAATAAAATGAAAAATAAAAAACTTTTTAACAATAAAACAACCGAAAAAACCCGACTTAAAAAAAAACAACACTAAATAGTCAAAAATGACTTTAATTTCGGCAGTCGGTGTCCTTGGTTCTGTATTTTCGTTTTTGCCGCTGACTTTTTAGTGTCTTAATATTTTATTTAATTTTAAATTCGGTTGTTTTTGGTTACAAAGTTTTCTTTGCATGAATATTAATCGTGTATTTCTGTTCTAAATGATCAAACGTGTTTGACTACATAATATTATTATAAAACTTTAATTAAAATAAAATAAAAAACTTACGCTACATTTTCTCTTTTGCAGTCAAATAATTGGAATCTTGTTAGAAATATTTATAATAATCTTTAACAAGTTCATTTTAGGTCGTTAGTTACAGAGAAATAAAAAAAGTAAGTACATTAGCTATGATAACTAAATCCAAGTACAGCAGATTAGAAACGCTAAAGATTCCTTGAACAACGTTTAAATTTCACGAACTAATTATATCTAGGTACAAGAACCGTTACAATTAAGTGTAGTAACATTATATTTTTTTTTAATGAATGACATCACTATTGTATATTTTTGCATGAGACTTCTTGTTTATATATACAGAATACATGTTTTCTTTTCTTTTTAGGGTTCCGTACTCAACAAGGAACCCTTATAGTTTCGCCATGTCCGTCTGTCTGTCTGTCCGCGGTTTAGCTCAAAAACTAATGACGCCGAAAAATTGGTAAAATAATTTTTTGAAAAAAAAAACTATTATTTAGGGTACTTCCCCTACATGTAAAGTGGGGATAATAACTTTTTTTTTCGTCCTTCTCATAGTGTGGAATATTGTTGGATAGGTCTTTTAGAAATATTAGGGGTTTGGGAAGACCGTGTTTTGATTTAGTAAACCGTTCGTGACTTATCAAACTTTAAAGTACCAATTTTCGTTAGTCAAGTGTCCCCCCCCCCCTCTACCAACTAAACGGTTGTAGTTAGAAATTCAAATGTTACGGCAGTAGTACTTATATATAACGAAGTTAAAAGGAAAACTATCACAGCTAAGTAGGCTTTACAATTTACCGAGTAACTGGCGACCAACTTACATTTACAGTTGAAAAAAATGTTCTCCCATACATTCTGTATAGGAAAACATGTTTTTCACTACATGATAAGTTTGTTCTTGGGATAAAGTCATCCCAACTACGGAAACCTTCATTGTACGTGGTCCGACACGCACTTGGCCGGTTTTTTTCTTTGTATAACTGGTTTCTTTACGTTTCTAGAGTCTGTCTTCATGCTCATGAGTATAAAATCGTTAGAACTTTTTATTTTATAATTCAATAAAAAAATAGAAAGTTCTGTCTACTAAGAAATCGTTATTAATCACACTCATTAAAGTAGCTTAAAGAGTAATGAGATTTCTATTAAACCTATTGGAATATCGACAAGTGCCTACTAGAAATGTAGATTAGTAATTACCTGTTATAAATATGACATTGGATGATTCATCTATATTTCTTTCTAGGTATACATAATTATGAATTAAAGTCATTGGTCGTGTCTGCCTTTGTGACCGCGTTGTTCTTCTAAACAAACGATTTAGATGCGGTTTTCACAATAATTTAGAGAATTTATTCCGGAAGGTTTATATGTGTATAATACATTAATATTAAACATGAGGAGCTCGTGGCTAAGTAATAACAGCCGCACGGGTCGATCCGTCAGATTAAGCTACGCTTGCCGGGGTTGGTCCGTGGATGGGTGACCATCTTTACATATCGAGACTCCTCCGTGCCTCGGAAAGCACGTTAAGCTGTCGGTCCCGGCTGTCATTCGTGGATCTTTGACAGTCGTTACGGGTCGTCAGAAGGCCAAAAGTCTGACAGCCAGTCTTACCAAGGGGTATCGTGTTACCCAGTTACTGGGTTGTGGAGGTCAGATAGGCAGTCGCTCCATGTAAAATACTGGTATTCAGCTGTATCCGGTTAGACTGGAAGCTGACCCCAACATAGTTGGGAAAAGGCTAGGCAGATGATGTACATTAATATTAAACTTACATATAATAAAGCAATCTCATTATTTTGTCAAGTCGTAAAAACCGAGTGAAGATGGGTCAGATCGCTAGTTGAATACAAACAGAATAACCTTGCTTGCACAAAAATACCGATCGGTAAATAAAAGTGGGTTTCTTCGATGTATAAATTCATTACGGTTAGTAATACCCTACAATTTATACACACGTGTGTAAGATTTGGAAACAATTGGTCAAGTATTCGACGAGTTATTAAGCAATAAACAAATGAACCAACTGCAGCTAGTACATTTTCGCAGTCACAGTAAAATTTAGTAAAAACACGGAACACTTACACTTTCTGTTAGAATACATCTTTAATTGTTTTATGTATGAACATTAAAATGTCTTTGTTGTTTTTACTAAAAAATACTTTACTAAATCAATCTGCCTAGCCTTTTCCCAACTATGTTGGGGTCGGCTTCCAGTCTTAACCGGATGCAGCTGAATACCAGTATTTTACATGGAGCGACTGCCTATCTGACCTCCACAACCCAGTAACTGGGTAACACGATACCCCTTGGAAAGACTGGTTGTCAGACTTTTATTTTATTTTTTTGGGCTTCTGGCGACCCGTAACGACTATCAAAGATCCACGAATGACAGCCGGGACCAACGGCTTAACGTGCTTTCCGAGGCACGGAGGAGCCTCGGTATGTAAAGATGGTCACCCATCCACGGACCAACCCCGGTAAGCGTAGCTTAACCTGACGGATCGACCCGTGCGGCTGTTATTACTTAGCCACGAGCTACTCTCTCTAAAAATTACTTTACTAACTGGACTTTATTTATATTTTTATTTATTACTAGCTTATGCCCGCGGCTCCGCCCGCGTGGATGTCGGTTATCGCGTAAAAAAGGAGCCTATGTCCTTCTTCATATCCCAGGCTATATCTCTGCCAAATTTCATGACGATCGGTTAAGCGGTTTAGGCGTGAAAACATAACATACAGACAGACAGACAGACAGAGTTACTTTCACATTTATAATATTAGTATGGATTTATGACAGGCTATTCTTTATTAATGTACCTACCACAAACTATAAATAAAAAAAAAAACTAACATCTTCCAAGTTTAACTTAAATACAACATACAAACTAAAAGTAAAATATTTATACTATACACATACACGAAAAAAAAAAGAGGGCTAGTGCTCATTGGGCATCAAAAAATTCTTCCGCATCGCCGTCAGTAGGAAAAGTGCCCAAAAGGCTGGCAGCATTGCCACCTTTACTAACTTGTTTTTTTTTTTTTAATGCATCTACCATGTTTTGTCTCTGCATTCCCCAAAAGTCGACCGGCAGAGACTTACCTACTTATATTTTGACATTAGTTCCGTCTTTGTGCAATACTCTTGTGCGTAGAGCAATTACAAATAAACAATTCTCAACAGTCGAGTAAAGAATAAAGTCAATACTTATTACTGTGTGGTTTTCTTTATTTATTAGGAAAACAACAATTGTGTTTATGGCCCAAACGTTTAAAGGGTTTAAAGTTTGTTTCCGAACACATAGTTTACAACTAGCGTGGCCTACAAACTGTTGCTCGTAAAGCCTATTCAACCAACACAAAGAGGTCATACCGATGCACTGTTTAGCAACTTTACTTACCTAAACAATGCTTAGAAATAGCTAGAATACTTCATATGACCAACTTATTTATTTTTACGTTTTAGGGTTCCGTACCTCAAAAGGAACAAAAGGAACCCATATAGGATCACTCGTGTGTCTGTCTGTATGTCCGTTTGTCACAGCCAATTTGCTCCACTGGACCGATTAAGTTTCAATTCAGTACACAAATGAACTTTTGTGACCCAAACACGGACTTAGTAACGAAAATAAATGAATTTTGAATATAATAATAATAATAAATATAATAAATATTTATTGCTCAAATAGGACTAGATTACATGGCAAGGTAACATATAAGGCACAAGCATAAAGTTTCTAAAAATCTAGTTAGTGGGTGCCATACTGTCTTCCTAGATAGGTTACAAAATAACCTGTGTTTAGGAGAAACAGTTCCGATCCCCGTCATAAATGGTTGACTTATAATAGCACGTGTTATAAGATTATATGTATAAAGTAACCATTGCAGCAAAGCTTGAACAAACAACAATAAAAAAAAACACTAAAACTTTAAATCTAATAATTGCTATTTCGGAAAATACTAAAACATAAAAAACAAAAATTTCAGTATGTTGGTGTGGTGAGTAATTTGTTAGTGTGGTGAGTGATTCGTTAGTATTTATTCGTATTTATTCGTTTATATGGGGTCCTTTTTGGGGGGTAAACTAGAAAATTTAAAAAAAAGTTTAGCTAACTGTACTGTGTGACATATAAAATGAAAGGGCGTATTGTAGGGAATTCAGTTTTTTTTTATAAATGTAATTTTAAAATAATTACTTTTAAGCTTATTTAAGAAAATATATGAAAATTTACCATTCCCCCTTTATCTGCGAAACTAATGAGCCTAAAATTAAAAACAAAAATTCGTAAAATAGTTCTATACTTATAGGAAAATTTATAAGAAGTCTATGATTTTAATATAACATGGTAAATCTCTCGATATTGTGCGTACAAACTTACATTTTCAGTTGGAATATAATTTGTAATTATATTATTATATAAAATAATAAGGAGAACATATATTTCAACTACAATGTTAAGTTTGTTCTTGGGATAAATTCGTCCAAACTACGGAACCCTTCATTGTGCGTGGTCCGATACGCACTTGGCCGATTTTTTTACATAAATATTAATATCTAAAGAAGTTTTCTGAAAATACGAGTAATCATCTTAAATTTTGAGGTTCTTTAATCAAGTAATCACCTAAACTTTAATATCTAAAGAAGTTTTCAGTAAATAATTAACTCAAGTTTTCAGGTTCGTTAATCAAGTAATCACCTAAATATTAATAAGTAAAGAAGTTTTTTGTAAATAATTAACTTAAGTTTCTCACTAGAGAATGGGCAGCAGCGTTTTCTATGCATTTTTAACACTATACTGCGATCGCCTGCCAAGCGTGGCGATTGTGGCAATTCCCCTCTTTCGGGGGGGACCTATGTCCAGCAGTGGACGTCTCTCGGCTGAAATGATGATGATGATGATGAACTTAAATTTTCAGCTTCGTTAATCAAGAAATCACCTTAAAATGAGGCAAAAAATAAAACATAGTTCAGGTTTTCAAACCTGTAGTACCTACCAAGCTATAAACAAATCCTTTTATTTAAAAAAATATTTACGCTTCTGAAACAAAACGTTTAAAAGCGTTGCATTTTTTTTTATTGCTCCCCTAATTCTTATATTAAATTCATCGTTCTCTCAGCCATCCACAGATGCTTACATCCTCTGTACAAAACATCGATGAACCTATTTAAGTACCTACCTAATTAATTTAAAGGCTGCCTCTCATTTCATCTCCTTAACAATAAAACAAAGGCTACTTTTTTTTTATGGCTTCTCAGATTTAACCACGAGGGGTTGAGACTCTTTAACCGGGCTATCCTGTGGTGCCTTAAGCTCTTAATAGAAATTTAGGGCCTCCAGCCAGGGCATACTTATAAGCTATCCGACTGCGCGCTAAGAGCACCCCCTGTGGGGTACAAACCTCGGCTAAGGGCAGAGTCGGCGGGTCCTGCTAATAGTAGAGGGAGTATAGTTGGCGGCCTTTACAACAAGAGTGTTGCGGTGGGTGGCGGCAGAGTCAAAGAAGCGCTTTGAAGCGCGTTTCATGAATTGGGCTATTGTAGGGATTTTAAGCTCCAAGTGGAGGTTAGTGTTCCGAACGAACCAGGGGGCTCCCGTGATTTTACGAAGGAATCGATTTTGGAGGGTCTGCATCCTATGGATGATATAGGGATTTGCGTGGGCAAAGACTGGACTCGCATAGGTCATGATAGGGCGGAGCTACTTACTTATTGATAAAGAAATTATTTATCAAACAGAACTAAAATTGTTTATGTTAAGTAGGACATCATTATTAATGCCTGGCGCTTGTCTATTTCGTGTCTGACTTTGAAAAGAGTGGCTGTGTTTATGTGACTATGAAAGTGTAGACTTATAACGTTTACTTTAATAATAAGCGGGGATTCATCTTTGCAAAGAACTGTCATTATCTTTTTAGCGATACTTAATGGGAGACTAACTGCTTTCATTTTTATTGAAACCGCGAGGGCCGAATTTGCAGCTTCCCACATTGACTTACAAATATTATTAATTTATTGAATTTTACATACTTTATTGTACACAAGAAAGTACACAGCGAAAAATAAATTTAAACATGTATTTGAAGGTGGTCTGGAGTTGTGATACAACCCGGTTTAGGTTGGGATGGAAAAGAGATAGCCTCTGCATCCATCTGGCATTCATCTTCAGTCTAGTCTACAGGAGAATCAAGGTAACCGACATAGCCCGAAGATTTGCCAAAATTAAGTGACAGTGGGCAGGGCACATGACCGATAGGGCTGAAAGATTCTGGAGTGGCGACCGCGTACCAGAAGTCGTAGTGTTGGAAGGCCTCACACGTTAGAGCTGGTGCCGAAACCAGAATGAAGCGCAGTTTATACAAGGTAGAGATGACAATACGACAGTAAATTAAACTTCATATATCTGATAAGTGATAGCGTTCCCGGTCTGAATACAAAAAATCATCTGTCAAATAAATCAAATAGTTTAGTCACTATAAAAGCTAGTATAAGATCGCCAGAACCTTTAGTTGGCCCATCACTACAATATGATTTGCCTTAAAAAAAAAAAACACTTTTAATTTCTATGTTAGAATTTATTTGATAGTTTCAAAATACCCCTATAGATGTAATATCAGTGTTTTCATTTACTGTCGTCTCCACATTGTATAATATGTTTAAAGCTTGGACGATATATCCAGTTAAACTTAACGCCAAGACTTGACCCCAGGTCAAGTATAAGGGGTAGCATAAAGACAAAGAGGAGAGATCTTTTTCTCTTGAACACTTTGAATAATGAAGAAAGTTTAAAATATAAATCAGTGCAACAATGAATTTACATGGGATATTATTAATCAAATGTAGGTATAATAAGTTAAAAGAGCACTGGGCCCGCGTGGAAGATTAAAGCCCACACCCTCTCGAAAAGAGGAGGTCTGTGTCCCAGCAGTGGGAACATAAGCTGATTATGATGAATAGTGATGAAATTAATTTACTCAGAAAATCTCTCAATTATTTGAAGTGAAAACTGCTTTAGTTTGGGTGAACAAAAATCATGGAAGTCGCGTCATCGCACCGAACGCTTCCCATGAGCTATAATTATGTATACTGTGTATATATGTGTACTTTTTGGGTGAACAAAAATCATGGAACTCGCTTCACCGCACTGAACGTTTTACATGAGAAAAAAATTAAATGAAATGGGCCTACGACAGTTGAAAGGATATGATACTGTGTACCTACATATCGCACCTTTAGAATTATAGAGACCTAATTTCTTCAGAAGTTGAAAAACATCACCAAATTAGGTCACTATAATAATATTATAGTGACCTATATTTGAAATTTTAAGATTTCAACCTTTCTAAAGAACATCACCAATGAGGTCACTATAATATTGTGAATTAATTGATGATGTCATTAACTGATGATGTGATTGATGATTTCAAATAAGGTCTCTATAATTCTAAAGGTGCGATATGTGTAATTTTTGGGTGAACAAAAATCATGGAACTCGCGTCATCGTCACCGAACGCTTTCCATGAGCAACTTTAATCCTTGACCATAAACACTTCTTTATAAACCAAAATTAATTCTAAATTAATAATCTAATAGCTCGACGATACAATTCCAAGTTACTTCGTTTTCACTTCTATCGGCAGTACCCAAAGACTGCCTCGTGTTTTTTGAAGCGAAAACTTCTTTAAACGTGTTGAGCACTTTTTGGGTGAACAAAAATCATGGAATTCGCGTCATCGTCACCGAATACTTTCCATGAGCTATATGTATACTCTGTAATGAGCTGTAATGAGCTATATGTATAATGTGAATACTTTTTACCGAATACTTTCCATGAGCTATATGTATACTCTGTAATGAGCTGTAATGAGCTATATGTATAATGTGAATACTTTTTACCGAATACTTTCCATGAGCTATATGTATACTCTGTAATGAGCTGTAATGAGCTATATGTATAATGTGAATACTTTTTACCGAATACTTTCCATGAGCTATATGTATACTCTGTAATGAGCTATATGTATAATGTGAATACTTTTTACCGAATACTTTCCAGGAGCTATATGTATACTCTGTAATGAGCAGCTGTAATGAGCTATAATTATGTATAATGTGTACTTTTTGGGTGAACAAAAATCATGGAACTCGCGTCATCGTCACCAAACGCCTCTCCTTGATCATAAACATTTCTTTATAAACCAAAAATAATTCGAAATTACATTCACAAGTTACTTAGTATTCACTTCAATCGGCAGTCCTTAAAGACTATAGGAATATCGCAGTAACCTTCAAAATCCAGGCGTTATTATCTACAAAATAAAAATTAAAGATCAACAAAAATTAGCGAATAGTTCGATTAATAAATACGTGATTACAAATCGGCACGTGCTTGACACGGTTTTGTATACATTTTACGATGGTTATGTATTGTTTATTATTAACAACAAATTCTTGTTTTAGACAGAGTCGACGATATTATTATTCTGCAGAAAACAATACGACATAGGTATTTTCGCGTACGAAATCCATACTAATATTATGAATGTGAAAGTAACTCTGTCTGTCTGTCTGTATGTTACGTTTTCACGCCTAAACCGCTGAACCGATCGTCATGAAATTTGGCAGAGATATAGCCTGGGATATGGAGAAGGAAATAGGCTACTCTTTTACGCGATAACAGACATTCACGCGGGCGGAGCCGCGGGCAAAAGCTAGTCTAACTAAGATGAAAAACTTAAGTTAAGATGATCAATTTAAACTGAATTTCTGAAATGCTTTGTACAAACCGGTACCTACCGATGTTAGTGAACTGTACAGAAAATATCTTTAGACAGAAAACCAAACTTGAATTTTTTTTTTTTTTTTTCCTTTGGAAACCTTTCTAATCAAAACTCAAAACATGTTTCCGAAATGAGGATTTATGAGTAAATTTTGATTTTCTTTTTCGAAAAAAATTACGAGACTGTTGTAATTTAAAATAGATTATGAATATAGTTAACATACATTTCACTAGAAGACATGCGTGGTCTCGTTGCTCATAAGAGCAAAACCTCAATTACGGCCCTTTAGCGGTTACACTAAACGTATTTTTTGTACGATGGCCAGCACATCAAGTTACCGCAAACTATGAAATTTTTTCGTTCGATTTTGAACTTAATTGTCAAAATTTTAAAGTTCTTTCTTCTTTTTTTTTAAAAACGTTGCCTCACACTAGGAATTTCTCCTGTATTGTGTGTGCGTTTACAAACATTTAAACTCTCTAACAGCCAGACCCGGTACATCTACTTGTAGGTCATACAAATATTTGTTTCGTGCAGGAATCGAACCCGCGACACGCAACGCAGCAGTCAATCGCTTACCCACTGCGCCAACCGTGCCGTCATATAAAGTTTAAAATCGTTTGGAGAAATTTGATAGTACATTAACACAGTTAATTTTTTAGTGTGTGATTTTTATATAAATGTTAAGAAATTAAACAAATAATTTTTATGACAACCTGTTACCCTAATACTAAAATGTAACAATGTAAATCTGAAATATACCTAATTATTATAATTCCAAACATAACATTCGAACCTGGAACCACACGGCTTTATAACTGGTAAAAGTCAGCAAAATAATTGCGTATCAAAACGCAAACTAAAAGTATGCACCACATTGATATGATGATGAAAGTTACTGTATTTTAAAGCAAAATTCTGCATGTAAAACTGTTTCGCCAAGCACATTACAGGTTCTTAGTAAAATCGTACTGGATCACCCACCAAGCCAATTATGAGCTTAATGGGGCTACAGTTATGACTAAATAATTATGATGACATTCGTGGTGTCAATGCATGGACAAGAAAGGAAAGACTTTCACGAAATGATCGTTTTTGCGTGAGTAAACTTAACTCAAAAAATATTTAACTTCGCGAATCAAAATCCGTTACTTGCAACTAGCAAGTGATTATTTATGCACTGTAGCAGAATGCTGAGAATTATGTATGTTTAAAGATGAAGAGACTTGGGTATAATCTTTTTAAGACCATTCATGATTTCTAAGTGATTTATAAAAAGTTTTACACTCGAGTTCAAGTCTCATCATCATCATCATCATCATTTCAGCCGAAAGACGTCCACTGCTGGACATAGGCCTCTCCCAAAAGGGGGGGATTTACCATAATCGCCGCGCTTGGCAGGCGAGTTGGCGATCGCAGTATAGTGTTAAAAATGCATAGAGAATGCTGCTACCCATTCTCTAGTAAGTCACGACACCCACGGGAAGAAATGGGGTAGTGCTATTCTTTACGTCCGGCACCACACGCAACAAGTACGGCACGAGTTCAAGTCTATTATTTATTTTTTCAGATATTCGATATCTAATAGTATCAAGACGATCTCAAAATATAAATAGAATTGATAAGGTCAGCAGAAGCAACAGGTATTCAGTACTCTACTGCTGCACTCCAGTTGATTTCAACCCCAGACCAAATAGCGAAAGTAACTTAAGGGGCCGTGCACGAAACCGACTGATTTTCATCAAATTTGTTAATTGTTTGTGAGAAAGGGAAAAATAATTTAAACAATATTATTTGTGATTTGAAAAGTCGTGTTCCTTGTTTTGCATGTGGCTGAAAGGGATTTTTCAAATAAATTAAGTATTCACGGTAAATCACTAATATCCGCAACAAGTTTTACGAAAAATGACGCGAGACTGACATTGGATCATCATTCTACAAGAAACTACTTTTGATTTTAAACATAAAAAAATATCATCAACATCATTATATGGTCTACTTGCATGTGGTGGAACCACTTTTTTGAACTTCCATAAAAAATATAGCAGAAAAATAATATTGAAAAAACCTTTTATTTTGTTTTAAACCCCGTCAGTAATATATTTTTTCCTAATATTTTGCAACGCAAATCAAGAAATTTAAAAATCACAAATTAGTCTTCAGATATCCTTGAAATATAATCAACATTTTATTTAATGATTATACAATATCTTCATTAAGTAAATCAACGGCGAAATAAACTATTTTGGAGAGCACAAAAATGATAAAACTATTAACAGCTGCTGTGACTGACACGAATGGTTTAGCACCATGAAAACTGTACTTTTATAGTTACACAGACTTAATGTTTCGATTATTTTAAGTTTTCTCACAATTAGATAAGAAATTGACAAAAGAGATTTTTTTTCGTGCACGGAGCCTTAAAATGACTCCAAGTGTGTATTAAATAACTAGTAATTTGTGACTACCTACCTAAACCTAGATACGAATGTTAAACCTTACCTACTTGCTACAAGACATCGGATTAAGGCGCTATGAACCGGCACTCCAGCCGATCTGCGGTAGGCTCGCAAAGTCGAGAGTGGTTACTTCGCGCATTTGGTAGGTATTTAAAAATAGTAATTCTTTTAATCATTTTATTAAGACAAACTGAGCAAAAACTAACTACCTTTTCATTTAGCTATATAAAAAATAAGATAAAACGTCTATTTGTAGCTAATGAGATTAATTAAATATTACGAAAAGGGGTATGATCTACGGTTTTTTTTTCTTCTATTCAGCAATATTAAACTAATCGTGTAAAGACTCGTACAGACTAGTGCGATATCGCGGGCACGACGCGATACTAGTAGCACAATTTCTTTGGCACTACCTGCCGCGCCCGCGATATCGCGCCAGTCTGCACGAGCCTTTATTTGAAGCGCCCGCCAGATCCATACATACCTACATAAGATATATCTTTTATATCTTTTTTTATATATATATATATTTATATGGATAAGTATCTATATGCTTTGTGTATATGTATTTATTGTATATATGTAAGTGGTACACCACTAAATACCTGCAGTATTGTCTCTCCTTCTACTTTTTGATCCATCCAAAGGTTGTCTGTAAAAGATCGCTTTTAGCGATAAGACCGCCCATTGTGACACCCTATGTAACAGTTCTACATTTATATCTGTAATTTTTATGGTGTACATAATAAAGAGTATTCTATTCTATTCTATTCTATTATTTTTTCCGAATTTTATAATACTGTTTTTTATATTTCCTATGGATTCAAAAAACAAGTAAGCGCAGTCTCTGGCGGATCAAACCGCCTTAAAACAAGATGGCGTATGCATTATTTTCGAAGACGAGCAATAAGAAAGTTGTAGGCAATCAAGTTGAACTGCTGTTATGCTAAGTTAATCAATTCAGTATGGGGACATTATTCGACAGTGCATTAATTAGTTCCGCCATGCTTGTGCCATTGTGTTATCGTTTCTACGGTAATAGCTGCTGTTTAATAATTGTCCAACATTCAATAATGGCATACCTTTCTTTCACGATTGCTTATAATATTTTATTTTTGAAGTCAATTAAGTATTTGGTTTAGAGTCTAGACAGATTTCGAACACTGAAATTACAGCTGAATGAGTTCTATTGAAGAAAAAGTCATGCTGCGTCGACTCCAAATTATTGGGAAAATGCCGAGAGGATGATGAATGGAGTACCTGTTATTGTGTTCTATAATTGAGTTCTATAAATAAATCTCAAGTAGATCTAGGTAGTCATAGTAAACAAGTACTTCACGATAGTTACGTAGGTACTAAACGTTGCGCCTGCGCTTGCGGTCGCATCGCCATTGATTGTTTTCAGTTGCATTTGCATTTTAGCCTCCAACATCTCATTTGTCGGTTCATTGCCATACACCTTAAAGTCCCTTTCATTCTAAATGTCTAGATTTCAAAATACCTGCATAATTCATGCAGGTTGCTTGTAAAAGATTATTTTTCCATGCACACGATACTGCGGTTTTACGTTGGTGACATGAAAATATGCTATTAAAAGGCTGTTATCGAAACTATTTCTATTATATTTGATTTATGCGATGTCGTGATCATGACTGACACGAATTCTAATACAAATGTAATTCACGCTATGGTCTGTCTATTGCTCGTCGTCGTTGGTTACGGCCGTGAAAAGTACCGTAGATATCTAGCCCAGTTCATTACTCAATACCTACAATTTATAATTGTGTAAAAGTACTAAACTTTACACTACTTGGTTTATAAAACATAGTTGAATTTTTTTTTCAGATTCTCTTTTAAAATTTCTCGACCATGTTTTCCAATATTTCCATATATTTATCAAAATTAATTTCTATAATATTTTCTTCGAGACCGATATAGTCAAAAGAAAACTTATATAAATTAATTTTAAACAACAATTACAATATTTTATGAAAGTTGCAGAGAATCCTAAACTTGTTAGTTGTTGAGTCTTCAGTATATTTTCCTAATATTCAAAAAAAAAAAATTAAAATCTTACCTTACTTCAAAATAGGGATAAATTAATTTTAAATAACAATTAAAATATTTTATGAAAGTTGCAGAGAATCCTAAACTTGTTAGTTGTTGAGTCTTCAGCATATTTTAATACTCTAAAAAAATAATTAAAATCTTACCTTATTTCAAAATAGGGATGATGTTTTGAATCCAGAAATGACAACACACACTGTTACTGGTTATAGCACTAGGAAATAAAAAGTTAATATGCTGCTGGATTTTTTTAGGGCATGAACACACCGAGCGCCCGTGACACTGCTCGCTGGTCGGAGCTTTGAGAGGCGCGTGCGCACAGACACCTTACTTATAGTTTCAGCGCGCGGTGTAACACTTTCCCCACCTATCTTCATCACTTTATAAATGTAAGCGATATTCGAATTTCTCTTTCGTTTAAGATAACGAAAATCTGATAGAAAAATCTTATGGTTTGTTTTTGTTTTGATTTTTTTGGTTTTGGTATGATACTTCTGATGCACACATAAAAGTTTATGATTTTTATAAAAAAAATCAAGAATGTAACTTATTCTACAATTTTCAAAGCTGAAAATTTTGGTAATACGTAAAATTTCTAGGTACACTGGAAACTTTGCATTCACCACCTTTCTGAACTAACATAATTTATAATAATATTTTTTTTATTTACTTCAGTTGTACAAAAAAAAACACTTATCAAAACAAATATGCAGGGTTACAACTAAGACAAAGAGTGTTTTCGATTAACTCTGGCACCCAGAGTAAGATTTAACTTGTGTTTAGGGTGCCAGCGTCCTCGCCTATAATTTGAACATTTATAGCAAATGCATATATGAAGTGGCCTATGTGGGGGTATGTGTATGTATTGAGAGAGAGATAAATTCGGTGAAAACTTGCGTTTATGTAAGTCTGTTGTATAAATATAATTATAAGTATATAACTATATTAGGTTAAGCCATTGTTGCACGTAGTAAATCCTCAGTCTTATTGTAACTCAGTGTCAATAGTCACTTTGTGACCTTGCTCTTACATCCATTTAGGCACATGGGAGCAATGGTGCATACTTTATTAATTTTATTATATAAATGGTTGGACAGAATATCATAATGACGCTGAGCAAGGGCTGTTCTACATCCGCGAGTTTAGCATACCTCGAAGTGTCTACGCTTTTTAGCAGCATTTGACTTGTAACAAAAAAATGATTTTCAATACAGTTGTTTTAACATGGCGTACTTTCAGAGGCTATAATTATGATTCGAAAATTAAATATTTTGCACAGGCATCTTTTGTTTACGCGGTCGTGACTTTTGTTTACGAGCTCGATCATTTTGTTTTGCAGTTTAGTTTTAAATTTATAAGTCAATTTAAAAAGTTTAGTAGCAAGGAGTTTTCATACATAGAATAAAATGGGATAGATTTTATACGAGGAAAAATGAATGAGTCCGTACGTCTTAGCATTGAATTCTCAACAGTCTTTTAAATGGTTGTTTATTATATTTAATTACCAGTTTTAATTTAATTATTTTCACATCATAATTTGTCAAAAATCGAATAGGCTGTATAAGCGGTTTTCGTTGTAAAAAAAATATGTCCAGTTGCAAAAACGCGCCATTTTCTGAAAATTTTTATTTGTGTGAAAATTGATATTTTTTTTTATTTGTTATTTATTATTTCCCACAACTGTATTGAAAAACGTCGTGTGATACACGGGTGTGTAGGTTATTGCAAACGAGCTGTCATTAACAAGCCCGAGCCGAAGGCGAGGGTTTTTAATGACACGAGTTTACAATAACCTACTTCCCACCCTTGTATCACAATGTACTATTAAAATACGAAAGGAAAAAAAGAGTTTTCATAAAATGCTTTATCACGCTGTTCGAAAGCGGATTAGCCCTGTCCCACTAATGCAACAGAAGAAAGATAACACTTTTGAAATACTTGAAAATAAATTGACCCCCTAACTGTAATTTGTATGTTGTACGGTGTCCGGCACATCAAGTTACCACAAACCGTAAAATTTTCTCGTTCGATTTTGAACTTAATCATCAACCACTTAAAGTTTAAAATCATGTTTGCTGTGTAGCTTGATGTGCTGGCCACTGTACATATTAAGAGGGCTGTCTCGGGTCCACTTGCGCCACTCGCCACTTTAAAAAATATTATCTCGTGACCGAGAAGGAGTTATGAAAAACGGCTCAATCAGCTGCCTCGGTAAGTGTGTCTAGAATTTTCTAATATCTTTTATAAAGTTTCATATTGAGACACGAAGCAACAAAATTCGATCTAAATAAAAACGGCCACATTCCTCTAGATAGTATTTTGTTGCTTCGTGTCTCAATATGAAACTTTCAGAAGAAGAGTAATGTTTTTCGAGAGTATCCATACTTCCATACTCCATACTAATATTATAAATGTGAAAGTAACTCTGTCTGTCTGTGTCTGTCTGTCTGTCTGTATGCTACGTTTTCACGCCTAAACCGCTAAACCGATCGTCATTAAATTTGGTAGAGATATAGCCTGGGATATGGAGGACATAGGCTACTTTTTTACGCGATAACCGACATCCACGCGGGCGGAGCCGCGGGCAAAAGCTAGTATTTATATAAATTACACCTGAAAATACAAAAAAAGGGAGAATGTTTAAAAAAAGTACTTATAAAATATTGGTATCAAATAAAAGCTAGTAAAGAGACAACTCCATATTGAATTCCAATTTGAGTATCCATACTAATACTATACTAATATTATAAATGTGAAAGTATCTCTGTCTGTCTGTCTGTATGTTACGTTTTCACGCCTAAACCGCTGAACCGATCGTCATGAAATTTGGCAGAGATATAGTATGAGATATGGAGAAGGACATAGGCTACTTTTTTACGCGATAACCGACATATACGCCGGCGGAGCCGCGGGAAAAAGCTAGTAATATATATAATAAATATAACTAATAAAACTTGAAAAAGTAAATTGTTTAATAAAACAAAAAACCCGACTGCAAAAACACATAACTGAATAGAGAAAAATAAGCATTGTATTCATTCTATAGAATTTTGGTATCGCAGGCCGGACCAATAATCTAAAATATGGTGTAACTTTCGTTTGCGATATCAATATTCTTTAGGCTAGTTTTTCTCTTTTTAGTTATGTGTTTTTGCAGTCGGGTTTTTTGAATAATTAAATAACTTTTAAACTAGTATAGCATCCTATATCGAGCGCTGAATTTGAATAGAAAAGGCGCTAATCCGCATCGAAATATTGGATAAATGTACACACGGCTACATATCAAGCTATACAAAACTAGTTTACGCTGGTCTCGCATTGTATAGGATTTCCGTATAATGAGAGATCGGCTTATACTGGAATTGAATAGCTTGATATGTAGCCGTGTATATGAGTATGTAAATCAGGCTTTGTAGATGACGGGTACTCGTAGTAATTACTGCCTCGTTGTTCGAGTGGTCGCAAGCGCTACTGCTGACTCTGCTACTGCTGGCTCGCCCCGTATATAATTAATAACCAACTTATATTAACAATTTGCACCACACATATAAGTTATCGGTCAATACTGGTAACTAACATAATAATAGGTATTGTAATAACTACACATATTACAATCATAAAATTTGGTGAAATTACATAAAAACTTGACATGACCAAATCAAACGATTGTTTTTTTTTTCAAAATTAGATAAAATTGGATAAAATCTGATAAAATTATATAAAATAAGATAAAATTAGAATAAAATTATTGATATAAAGTTACAATTTCACTAATTTACTCTAAGGAGATTGGGAGCGTATTGAATTGGGACTTATCTGGCGAAATATGAATGTACTACAGTGGGCCGGAATAAAAATTGTGGAGGCCCTGGGGCAATCAAGAAGTGGAGGCCACGATTTTTTTTTTAAAGGCGAAAAAAATATTTCAATTTTCAATCTCTACTAATGTAATAAAGCTGAAGAGTTTGTTTGTTTGAATGCGCTAATCTCTGGAACTAACCGTCGATTTTAGAAAAATATTTTATTGTTTGCATTTGATAGCTCAATTCTTGGTGAAGTTTATTTAACATCAAGCTACAACACTTAGGAGCCGAGAAATAAGAAAAAAAAGTCTCAAAATCTTTTCTCTTTGATGGACACGCTGGATGTTTTTTTTTTTTCTGATAAAAAAAACACGAATTGTGGAGGACCCCTTCTTTGTGGAGGCCCAGGGCAAGAGCTCCTGTTGCCCTGCCCTAAATCCGGCCCTGGGTACTAGGTACACTTCTGCCGAATCCTTCGGGAAAAACAGCCGTGATGTGATGGAGATATGTCGATAGTACACACGGCTACATATCAAGCTATAGTTTTCCAGTATAAGCTGATCTCTCATTGTACGGAAATCCTATAAAATGCGAGACCCGCGTAAACTGGATTATTATAGCTTGTTATGTAGCCGTGTGTAGCTAATTTTTAAAATAAATATTCGTTGTCTACTTTGAGAATAAATCAACATCAAAGAACAGAGTAGCTGTTACCGAATAGATACTCGTATAATCGTAGGCAAGGATTTCTGACTCTAAGGCCCGTATTACAGAACGTCACTCAATACTCAAGCATTACTTAAAACTAGTTTCAACCAATCAAATGGCTAGAATCTAGTCTTAAGTGATGTTTGAGTATTGAGTGACATTCTGTAATACGGGCCTTAGATAATGCGACCACAAAACGTTCTCTCGCAGACAGCCTTGGGGCCAGGCTTTAGATGGAACTAATTTTTAGATTGTACTTGCTTTATGCCCTTAATTCTGTCTATTATGACAGCTGTTCTAAATTGGGGAACCTGACTCAATTGTCCGTGGGAAATAGGCAGAGATGTCGGTGGTAATAGAGATTTTATAGATAACTATACTCCATTTATAGCATTAGAAAAATAACGGCTAAATAACGAGAGTTATTGTGTAATATTGTTGAAATTACTGCACTTTAGAGTTATTTTTTTAATGTAAACGGTAAATAGATTACAGTGTTTTGTATTTATCGTGAAATAACGGAGATTATTAAACGTTTACATCGAAATAACGAAACGGTTATTTGTCTAATGTTATAATAAATGGAGTATAGACAAATAAATAAAATTGAAGTGTCTGTTTGTAATGTCAAAATTTTTACTAAATGCATATAAAAGTAGGTGTATATACGGTACCTACTTATAACATTTTTTTTTTTTTTTTTGTTTTTCTATTGGTCTGTCTATCTGTTTGTTTGTTCCGGGTAATCGCCGAAACGGCTGGACCGATTTTGACGGGGCTTTCACTGGCAGATAGCTAATGTTTTAGGGAGTAACTTAGGCTACTTTCATTTTGGAAAAAGCCACGCGGGCGAAGCCACGGGCAGCAACAGTAGTAGTATTCATTAAAATGAATTGAATATATTTTAGAAGTATTTACCTGACATCCGTCAAAATAGAATAGGGATGATGACTAAAAAAATATTTTTTTGTCCGTCATGTAGATTATTAAAAAATATTGGACACGTATTTTTTCTTTTTTTACGACGACACATTGAGTTCAAATGTGGCATGACGTCAATTCTCGCTAGTTTTATACGTAGCTGTGACGTAACGAGCCCCAGCTCCTCAAGTTTAATGTGTTTTATCTAAGTAATTTTTTATTAATATGATAAAGCAAAAATACGTGTCTAATATTTTTTTATTATCTGACTGAGGGTCTAAACAGATTTTCGTTTTTTTTTTTACCCAGTATTCATCCCTATTCCATGCCCCTGAGTTTGTCAGTATTTCTCTCAGACTATTTCAGAGAACCGTGGTCCGATAAGAAATATTGGCGCTGGTTTATTCAAAGATGTTGACTTGTATGCGAAAGTTAGGTATACTATTACACATAACATCACGCATAATAATAACTTTTAGTTAGCGCGGTTATAATATTTAGTTTAATGCATAGCTACTTAAAACAACACAAATAATCATAATCATTCGCATTTACCAAATGAAAACAAATAAAATCGAATAGAGGGCATTATAAATATAATAATTAAGTAATATCAATTCCGGACTATGCAATAGCAATATGCGATTTTCAATGCTCTTTAACGAATTTCATTTGTTAATGAAAAGAGAAATTCAATCACTAGGTATAACTAAACGCCGGTTGCTAAAATAATAATTTTATTTGGTATGGCAACTCGTCCCAGTATCAAAAAGAACACAAATACATCATTTCATTTCAGCGATATCACTAGTTACAATAATATTCTATACATACTTTAATGTTAAATGTTTTATGAAATCTATACACATTTATAATGAATTCTAAGCAAAGTCAAAAATGTACAATAAATATAAGTATTTGCCACAAGGTCTGGGAACGATTCTGATGCCGAAAATATAGTTTTTAGAAATTTTGTCTGTTTATCTGTTTGTATGTTCCAGTATCACGCAAAAACTACTGGATAGATTTTGTTCAAATTTTGCAGAAATACTTCCTATAGATCTGGTCAAACTGTAGGGTATATTATCACGCTATTTGCAATGGGAGATGAGCAGTATTGCATTATGAAATCTTGTGGCTATGATGAAATTCCAATATCAGTATTTAAAGATAATCTACCAATTTTATCTGAGCCGCTCTCGACTTTTTATAATAAGTGCATTGTGGAAGGCTTCTTCCCAGAACAACTAAAAATAGCTAAGATTGCCCCAATTCATAAAAAGGGCACAAAAACTGATCCGACCTATTATGGGCCTATTTCTTTATTGCCCACTTTGTCAAAAAAAATCGAAAAAGTTTTAAAAGATCGCTTAAGTAGACATCTTAATTTAAATAAAGTAATTAATCCAAGACAATTTGTATACCAGAAGAATGTTGGTACAGGAGATGCTATATATACGTTACTAAATGTTGTAGTAAATAAAATAAATCTTAAAATGAGGGTAGCTGGTTTTTACTTGGATTTAAGTGCGGCTTTTGACACTATTGACCATAAACTACTCATCACTAAAATGGAGCAATATGGCGTAAGAGATAAAGCCTTACAAGTCTTCTCTTCATATCTTAAAAATAGAAAAATGTTTGTCGAACTTGAATCTACACAACCAAACGGGTATAAAAATAATCTTCTATGTTAAACATTACAGCCGGTGTGCCTCAAGGATCAATTTTAGGCCCTTTATTATACATATTATTCACTAATGACCTATTCAATTTCATACATAAACTTTTACCGGACATAAAACTAGTAGTCTTTGTAGATGATACAAATGCTATAATTGCAGCTAACGACATCCAAGACCTTACTATTAAAGTAAATGCAGCTCTACAGGCCTTTCATTCTTGGTTTAATACGAATATGCTAATGATAAATACCACTAAAACCAACATTATGTTATTTAAAACTACTGCGCGTAATAAAGATAATATGGACATCGGACTAGACAAAGTTAAAATTGAGCTTGTCAGGGAAGTTAAGTTTTAGGAATTTATATTGATGAATTATTAAATTGGAAGAAAGAATTAGCAGCATTGGATTCATGTATATCATCAGCTTGTTATGCCTTAAGAACTCTTAGGGATGAAGTGAGCACAGAGCATTTAAAAATGGTGTACTATGCGCTGATTGAGTCCAAATTGAGGTATAGCATACAGTTTTGGGGAACAGCTACCATTACAACTGGCATAGGGCATTCATTCTTCAAAAAAGAGCGATCTGAACCATTGTTCGCATTTCTCAACGAGACACCTGTCGACCATTTTTTAAAGAACTTGTTATTCTCACAGTTCCTAGCCTTTAAATTGTAGTGGTGTTAAATTTCTTAAAAAAAAATATATATGACTACGAAACAAACGAGGATATAAGGGAAAAAACGCGCAGAAAAGACTGGTAACAAAATCATCCCGGCTTTTCGAATAGTGAAACATAGTCCACAGTGTCAGGCAGTGAAGATATTTAATAAATTACCGCTTGAGTTAAAAAGCATACTGTACACGGCTCAAGGCTTATCTGTTGGAAAGATGTCTCTATTCATTAGATGATTTGTAACAGTCTTAGGTATTGCCCTTTAAACTGACATGTAATTATTTATTAGCATTATTTTGTGTTCATATTATGAATTTTATTTTTTTATTATAATTTATGTTTGCATGCTATTCTACAATTTTATTTTTATTTTGTATGTAATTTTTTTTTATAATTTAAATTGAATTGCATGTATTCTTTAATTTTTTTTTAAATTATATATAATTTTTTTATATTTATTATCTGTACATCTAATACTTGTTCCATGCTGGATTATGTTCGAACACAATATGAATTGTTACTGAAATAAATTGAATTGAATTGTATATGTTTTGAGATGGGTCAATAAGGGCAGGCAGGTACCTTAACTGTGGTCACTACAAGATAACGGTCTTAAGAGATTATCATTAACTTTTATTAAAAAAAAATATCTGCATTAAAAGATTTTGTAAAAAAAAAAATATAGTCAGCAAGAAAATGGGCAATTTTCACAAAAATTTATTTGATGCCAATCGATCCTGTTTCTTACAAGGATCAAAAAACTCTAAGAACCAACAGAGATTTTAGTACTAGAAAAGTAATAAATCGCTAAAAACTTTTCCCATACAGTTCGTAGGAATGATATTATGATGAGAGCGAACACAATATACCAATGTATGACAACAGTCAAATTATTCCATTACTGCGCTGGGTTGAATAAGAAACGAATATAGCAGATAGTTACAGATTTAATCTTTTAAATGATTATCATACCCGTATGGATCTAAGCAGTCAATCATGACAAATATTATGCTATTTCAGTCAATGCAAATCTGATTTCGATTCCTAAGAATTTATATTTTTTGTGCTTCTTTTTTTTTACATTTTGTTACTGTAATTGTGATAGTTCGAAGAAATTAAGAACGTAGGAACATAATACACTCCCGGACTCTTAAATCGATCCACCGTGCATTTTTATGTTTATCTACACCCATGCCAATCCTCTATAAAAGTTTCTGAAACAGTTAGCATATTGCCAACATTAAAACAACCGGTGTCATAGTAACCATTATATCATCTAAACAAGTGTTATAATGTTGTACTAAATTTAATTATGCAACTCCTTTGCGTTTTCGATCCCTTCCTTACTCATCAAACAGCCACATTTATGAATTTCAAAAGAGGACATTGTCATGCACGCGCGTTTAATTACCACAGCGCAGTGATAAAAAAAAAATTACTTATAGGTTATTCGAGTTCACGTCGCATCCCGCTATTTTTGTTCAATATTAGTATTGCAAAAATTTATAAGTTTGTTGTTTACAAAAATGAGTGATACAAGCTTTGATAACACACCTCCAGGGCCTCAAGTCTGCTATTACAATAGTGTCAGAATGGTCTCTTCATTGTGAGTTTTTGACAGATTTGCCATACAAAAACTGTCAAATACTCACAATGGCGAGACCATTCTGACACTATTGCAATAGCAGACTTGAGGCCCAGATATTTCTAATGCAGCAAAGGACATTTCTAACCAATTATTACCAGAAAAGTCGAGAAAACAATGTGGAAAAGGCGTACCAAGATTTCATGAATTGGAAAATATCAAAAAGTTAGATAACATGGGTAATAAAAGTAAAGTAAAGTTAAAGTAAAACAAAGTCTTGTATGTATGTATGTATTGTATGTACATAATTAGGTATTAAAACACTCATGTGATACTATTATCAAACTCGGCTTAATACCCCTTATTATACAACAGTTGCATAAGTAACTAAAACATCAAAATAATGATAAGTCAGCGAAAAAGTTTTTATACAGTTTTGAAGTTGACATACCTACGGGCCATCAATTCATATCACCATTGTTCCATATTTGAATTCATGAATTCGAAAAAGAGAAGAAATTCGGAGTTTGGTCGCTGTTAAAGGAACAACAAGCTTGGATTAGAGCATCTTTATGTCAATAGTTATTTCGTTATGTGTTTTGTTTTGGATAAAAATAGTAGGTATCGAAATTGTTTTTCTTTATTTACGTGAATACGTCTTTAAATTTGCTTCCATAGTGCAATTCAAATAATTAGAAAATCGGAGGATATATTTTGGTGTTGCAGCTACATCCAAAATTTTATTACTCCACTCGATAGCTAAAGGATAAAAAAAAATGCTGACTGTTTCCGCCGAACAGTTTGAAAAAGATTAAAAAAACGTGGCCTGCCAAGGTTGCCTGGAAGAGATATCGCAGTATGCGATAAGGCCGCCCATTGTATATTTTATAGTTTATAAGTTTTCTTTTCTTTTGTAATGTGTAATCTGATGTAAAATAAAGTATATATAAATATTAAAAAAAAAACGTACCTGAAACTTCATAAGCCAGCCAATGGTCCCAAACTGACACAAGCTCAGAGAATGGCGCATTGTCGACCATTTGCACTGGATTCAACGTTAATGGAGCCAGGTTCTTTTTACGGATGAAACCAAGATTATACTGTATGGTAATTATGGACGTAGGAAAATCTACCGAAGGCAGGGAGAACGATTTCAGCAATATTTTATTGAAGAGAAGGTGAGTAATGGCGGCGGGTCATGGACAGTCTGGAGTGGAATTTCCAATGAAGGAAATACTGGCCTTGAGGTTGTGACGGGACCACGGGTGCCAGCGCTAATAGAAACCGACCTTGAATAGCGACCGATACATTCGTCAATGCCTAGAGGCTCAATTGATGCCATACGCTAAGTTTGTGGGGCAGGATTTACCATAATCCCCGGATTCGATTAGCAACATTACCCCCTCCCCCCCTTTTGGGGTAGGTCTATGTTCAGCAGTGGACGTCTTTCGGCTGAAATGATGATGATGATGATGTAGCCGTGTGTACAAGCCGTGCGAGGCAGGGGCGGGTCGCTATAAGTAACAATATAAAACATACATAACTCAACATCACGCCTCGTTTTCCCCAAGGGAAGGCAGAGGTTTACCCATAATAGGTATAGCTACATTTCACCAGTTATGTTTAAGGCGGCGATAACCTAACCTTTTAATAATTTTATACTGAAGATCACGCTTATACGAGAAGTGTTAATGATTTGTCTTTTTTTTTTTAAACGTTGCCTCACATTAGTAATTTTTCCTGTATTGTGGGTGTGTTTACAAACATTTAAAGTCACATACACAAATAGGCAGACCCGGAACAACTACTTGTAGGTCATACAAATATTTGTTCCGTATATTAAATTAGAGCATTTTCTTATTTTAGATTATTTTCATATTGCATAGTGAAATTAATTTGTAAAGTTATGTCTAACGCAGATAAAAAACTGAGAATCACGCAAAATCTATCAGGCATATTTTTCTGGAACCTTCACCTTTTTAAAGATAATTTAATTATTGATCGTGTTTTATTAAAATACCTTTTGTTTTATGTATAATAAATTAATAATGCGTCTTATTTGGGACAGCGCTCCTGGATAAGCGAGTCCTATTACAAGCTGGACGTACGACGCATTACGTGAGCTCACTACAGAACACGCAAGCTAACCACTCAAGGTCACTGGCATATATCTGCGTCTTAAGTCCCATGTAATAAGGGGCGAGCATATTCCATCAACCGGGCACAAGTCCAGACTCCGGGCAGCTACTGAGAAATTCCTAATGGAAAAATCCAATAACACTGCAACGATATAAAACATTGTACTATTATTCACAATACAAAAAATCAATAAAATTCATTAAAAAACAAAAAACCCAGTAAGCCCCGGCTGATTCTCGCTGCTTAAATCTTTATTTTTACATAATAAATAAGTTTTAATGTCGTGTGTTTTTGTGTTTCACTCTATGGTCCGACGGATATTCTCGTCATAAAATTATTCAAAACAAAAAACGCCTGGCAACAAAACATGCTTGCCAAAATTGGGCTTAAAATAAAATATAGTCATTAAAATTAATTAAAATTTTAGACAATAGCTCTAACGTCCGTCACTATGACGCGCAGTATGTGAATGTGTGATTGACCAGCATTTGTCTATGATTTTGACGTCATCCTAATGCCTAACATGACCAAGCTCGAGTAAACTGGAATAAGGCACTTTAAGGCCTCGGCCACGACAAAGGGCGGTACGTCTTGCGGTGCGTCTTGCGAAGCGGGGCATCGCTCGAGTGTTTCCGCGCCGCGGCCGCGCCGCACTGTGGGCTGAGAATCGGCTTTAATAGACTTAGGGATTTCAATTTGCTAGTGCCGGATTTTTTGCCGGATATAGCTTCTATTAGTCATTACTTTTTACTACAAATTAGTGGCACATATTATAGCGATCACAATTTTACAAAGGAATGGTTGAAAGTGTAATAATCGCCATAAAACCCATGATATTGGAAATTACCTATGTCTTTTTTTTTAACTTTGCCCCACTAATCACCACCCTTGGAAAAGTAACTGGTGATTTTAATAATTACTAGCTCCTGTCCGCGGCTTCGCCCGTGTGGCTTTTTCTATACAAGTAAACAAAAAAGAAGTGTTTGTTTTTTTTTTTTAATCAACGTATGTAAGCAACTTTTTTTTTTATATAAAAGGGAACAAATAAAGACATAATTAACTTACATTATTTAAATTAAAAAAATACAAATCAAAACTCAATTTATAAGGTGGTGTTGAAGTGTACATTTAAGCAAGTGACTAATTAAATCAAGCATTACAATGAATACCTACTTATCAATGTATCTAATTAATTCATTATCTAACATTATGTTATTACAAATGCAAATTCATCAATGTAATGGGTACCTAATTAAGGGTTTAGTAGCATTAGTCCCTAATTGCGGTCTCACCCGAATAATAATAATACCACTTTACAAAACAATGATTCTGTTGCGTTTTCACCATAATATTGGATCTATGCGTAACAGTACAAAAAAGGAAAGTACAGATGGCGAGAAAAAGTATTTCAATATTTTTTTCGACTATGGCTAATAATAATTGTAATAGCTGTATCTATATTACTATTTAATTCAAACCTAATATTTTGCATGACATTATCAGCAATTCTTTCTTTCTTTATAGATAAGTCTTTATTAACGGATTTTTTCCAAAATTAGAATGTTTTTTTACCGCGTAAGGGTAATTAAAATATTTCTTAAAATAGATAAAATAATGTAGTGTGTATCTATAAATATGTTTGTACTATGTGTACTTAGGTACATCTAACAATCACAATAACAATCATAGTACTTAATCATAGAATCACAGTTTTCCTATAACCTAAGACTTACTAAATGTATTCAATCACCTACTAACAGTTTCTCCCAATTACGGAGATTAAAAGTCACGTGTATAGTATTTATTACTAGTCAACAAATGGGTACAAAAAAACCCCTACACCTAAAATAATAACAATTTAACTTAAAAATTGTTTGGTCTTTTTAAATCACAAAGAGCTGTATCATACTAATTTAAGACCGTTCATCCCGCGTTTTTTTTTGCCCCACAGTAGGAATTTCTCCTGTATTGTGGGTATGTTTACAAACATTTAAAACTCATATACTCAAACAGAACCCGGAACAACTACTTGTAGGTCATACAAATATTTGTTCCGTGCGAGAATCGAACTGACAAGTCTACTTATTCCTAACAAAATAATAGATAAAAAAGTAGACTGAACAATTTAATGAAAAGGTAAAAAAAAACAATATTTAGAATTATGCACTCTCAAACCTACCTATTATGCACTCTCAAGGCAAGAAAGGAGGTAAAATTAAATTACTTGAAGTAACTCCCAGCTCCACGTCAGGACGTCTTGAGGGCAGGCAGCTCCCAGGAACAAAAATCGTAAGTACAGACTCCGCAGTGTCGAGACGAATTGTAGGGGCGCGTCAGAGTGTCGGCGACCCCAACTTTAGTAGTACAAACACGAGATATATATATATGATAAATCTCCAGGAATCAGGCAGTACTTTCTGCAGTGAAGATAGTTCACTCAGAATCGAGACGTAAACGTAAACTGAACTGATTGCATCTCCAGGCCCCTTTTATAGGAAAACCTGGACGTTCTTGAATATTCTGTTCTCTTCGAAAAATCCATTTTCGATTTCAAGTTTATGCTGTCTTCTGTCCTGCCAGTTATCTAACCAGCCAGGTGTAGTAGGCCAAGATGTATAAAACCTCCTGATCAAATTCTGAGAGTGCGTTTAAGAAACTTATAATTATAATAATTTAGAATTTAGTTATTTAGTAGACAACGTATTTAAGTATAAAAGAAATTTAGAATATCCAAAATTATATAAGTAAATGATTTTTAGAAAATACAAACTTAGTGCAACCTTCATTGAATAGGCTGGTAAGAAAATCTATGAAATAAGTAGACTTCAGTTTGACACTTTTGACGTAAATGACGTTTAAAGAATAAAATTGTGTAATATGATGAAAAACTAATAAAAAGTATGATGAATGGAAAGAAAAACGTAAGTAGAGTGATATATTAATCATATCTATACTAATATATAAAGCTGAAGAGTTTGTTTGTTTGTTTGAACGCGCTAATCTCAGGAACTGCTGGAATTGAAAAATTCTTTTTGTGTTGGATAGTCCATTTATTGGGAAATATTATAGGCTATATAACATCACGCTACGTCTAATAGGAGCAGAGCATAAATGAAAAATGTTGCAAAAACGGGAAAAAATATTCCTTTTTGAGAGTTTCCGTTGCGTGCGCTGCGTAAACGGTTTAAGTTACGCAAATATCATGTATGATGGAATTGTTCCTCTTTAAATTTTCTAAAAAAAAGTCCGCGACAGCATATATCTATCTTTTAAGATTGACTCACTATAACCTTTTTTATGGTAATCAAATTTGTTCGAAATTAATGCATTATTTGCGAAGGAGTTTTCATAAACATGGTATTAATCCTTATCCAAATAAATGCGTTATTCATCACAAGTATTTAATTTTGAACAAAAATTGCCCTTACATCATTTAATTTCAATGAATATCTTAGGAGATATAACTGTTTTATAATAACTCCGCAGCAAAATAATGATCAACTCTGCGAGGTAGTCTATTCTAAAGCTGAAGAGTTAGTTTTTAGGGTTCCGTACCCAAAGGGTAAAATGGGACCCTGTTACTAAAACTCCGCTGTCCGTCTGTCTGTCTGTTTGTCCGTCTGTCATCAGGCTGTATCTCATGAACAGTGATAGTTAGACAGTTGAAATTTTCACAGATGATGTATTTCTGTTGCCGCTATAACAACAAATACAAAAAAAACAGAAAAAAAATATTTAAGGGGGGCTCCCATACAACGGACATGATTTTTTTGCCGTTTTTTTTGCTCCGCCCGCGTGGATGTCGGTTATCGCGTAAAAAAGTAGCCTATGTCCTTGTCTCTATATCCCAGGCTATATTCCTGCCAAATTTCATGTCGATCGGTTCAGCGGCTTAGGCGTGAAAACGTAACATATAGACAGACAGACAGAGTTACTTTCACAATTATAATATTAGTAAGGATTTGTATGGATGGTACGGAACCCTTCGTGCGCGAGTCCGACTCGCACTTGGCCGGTTTTTTGTTTTTTGAACGCGCTAATCTCTGGAAATGCGAGTTGGATTTGAAAAAATCTTTTTGCATTTTACAGCCCAATTCTTGAGGAAGAATAACATTCCTATAAACTAGGACACAATTTTTTTTAATGAAAGTTTTTGCGAAAATGAAGTAAAAACACGGGCAGGCAATGTGTTGCGACGGGGTGGGTCGGGGGAACAAGAAATTTAACGCGGACGAAGTCGCGGGCAGAAGCTAGTCTGTAATAAACAGATACTATAATACGACGCGATGCGATACGCAGAGCAGCAGTCAAACGTTTAACCACTGCGCCAACCGTGTCATCAAATCCGAGTAATATTTTGTTTACCAAGTAACTACTAGATCATTGTATTATAATTATTTAAATAAAAATACTTCATGGAAATACTGCTAATAGAAAATAATTGCCAGTAATTATGTCAAATGACATAATTACTGTCAATTTATGACTAAATACCAAAATTCCTGTAAAAAGATTGCACATACTTATAAATACCAACGATCTAGAACTTGGCTGATCAATATTGTACTACAATAAAATTATTGTATACTGTTTCTTACCCCAAATTTAATATGATAAATTAATAACGTTCAACACTTAATAATAATAATAATAACCCCACCGTCGTATCTCTACGTTGACGTCGTGGTGGGGCTTGCGTGCTCCGAACTCTAGGTCCGTGACGGTAGAGTTTACTTTCCCGGAATAGGTCTAGGGTGAGGAGCCAGACCAAGAGAGATACAGAAACCCGCAGGGCAGCATGTGGCGAGCTGTTGGGCAGTTGCGACCCCACGGACCCTATCTCCCGGGAGAAGTCATGTTCCTCATCTCTGGCTTGCCTTTATTGGCCGGCTGGAGTGAACACTGACGAGGAACTGAGCTCCCACCTCATTCTTGCCTTTATTGGCCGGCTTGAGTGGAGATTCGCAAGAGCAAACGTGCTCGGAGGAAGGAAGTATTCCAGTAAGTGCTTGTAGGGATCTTGACCATCTTCCGGGCTCTGGGATTGTTCTGAGAGCCGTGGAATACCTCTCCACTCCTCGAGCACCTCAGGACATGTTGCCCCCTTGTCGCTACGTCACTATGTGCTAGCGACCGTTTTCGGGGGCCCATTATTGAGTGTGCAAGTCACCCCCTGCCATTTTATCCGTGTGTATAAAAACATTGATCAGGCAGGGGCCATAGTCCTTCCATAGTTTTAGGTAACCAGTCCATTTTAACCACCCAAACCCATAGTCCAATATCTTTGTTTCCATATCTTGCAATAGTCCTACACCAACCGGGGGTTGTCCTTGGGTGCACTTGCGTAGTGCGTACAGGGATAATCGTCGGTTGGTGCCTCATTTAATTAAAAAGCGTCTAACGGGCCTCTGCGAGTTGGCTTCGGCCCCTCGTACGCCTTCCAAAGGTCCGGGACCCCAGGGTCCCGAGATATGTAAACATTTTAAAATAATAATAATATTGTATTAAATTGAAACTTACAATTGTTTAAACATGCAGCTTCCTAAATTATGTCTGTACCCGAAAACTTCATAGATTTGACTTTAACTTTAACGGCTAAGAGTAACTTAAGTACCTCGTTTTTGTGTGGGAAATTATCAAATAACTTCTCCCGCCCTGGGCGGAGCGGAGGGCGTGTCAGACTTTTACTGACAAAACCCACCCGTGTGTCTTCAGCCGCCTGTGTGCCAGGGCCACGGTATCCTTTTCGGACAAACCCTCAATCCTGGCAGGCATCGTTCCTAATGGACCCCGTCAGTTCCTGCTGACATCTCTTTGAGGCGCGCGTGCAACACAACGCGCCGTCGACCCGGGCCTGGTCCTTACGGGACGGCGAGCTGCCCATTGCTCGCCGTCCGCAGGCCCGCGCCTACGGTGGCCTCGGCTATCGATTCCCGCCACCCAGGGCGTCTCCTGCGGTGACTATGCGTGTGAGGGCGCACAGACTGCCTCTCTCTCACGCGTTCCGCCTCCTCCTTCGCGAGCATTACTGCTTCGCAGAAGAAGGTAAGAAGGATAACCGACATCCACGCGGCCAGAGCCGCGGGAAAAGCTGATGTCGGTTATCGCGTAAAAAAATAGCCTATGTCCTTCTCCATAATATCCCAAGCTATATCTCTCTCAAATTTCATGACGATCGGTTCAGCGGCTTAGGCGTGAAAACGAAACAAACAGCCAGACAGAGTTACTTTCACATTAATAATATTACTAGCCTTTGCCCGTGGCTTCGCTCGCGTGAATGTCGGAAATTCTCCCACGGAAAAGTGTGAAGTGTTAGTATGTGTGTGTGTTTTGTGATGAGGTGTGGTGTGGTGCGTATGAGTGTTGTGATATATGTAGTATGTGGTGTGTGTGTGTGTAAAAACGTTTTATTATTACCCCGTTTTCGAGCCTTAATACTTAACCGGGAGCGTAACCTTTGGACACTTATTATGTTTCCATTTCATGAATAAAGATTTCTAGATGCTTTTATTTTTGGACAATATCCATATTGTTCTTTTTCGAATATTTTATTTAGGGCAACGTACTCTACATACTTATTTAAGACATTGACTGACGGTACACCATACATGTTTAATTTCTTCGTTAAGGCCCCAATTGATTCTGCCATTATTTTTGTACTGACGCTTCCTCCGCAGCTTTCACCGCGTCTAGACTCTCATTAAAAAAAAAAAGTATTTATCGTTATCCTTTGACACGCAGGAATAATGTAGCTTCCCATTACTGAAATAATTATTTTCGGATCAGCAGTTCTAAAGATTACCCCGTCCAAACTCATAAAAGAGACGTTTCATTTTTGTATGGGACTCCGGCCATAACATGTACGCTTTACAGAACATGGGTAACGGACCCCTGAATACAGTAAAGACTGTTTTTCTTTATAATAACTAATATTTCTTAGGCACCAAACAAAAACTTAAAATGTTAGACGTTTGTCATGAGAGTTACGTTGTTGTTTTCGATTTTATTTATGTTTATTTTAAGACATTAGACAAAGCTGGGCCCGCCAAGACACCAACAAATCCTTTGAACCACTTCAGGGTATAACGAAATTCATTCCTGTACCTGTGAGTAAAAACAGACGATTTTCAATGAGCAGATAAATCCAAATCGCAGAATCTGAATTCATGTACCGTTAAACAAAGCCAAAGTCAATTCCAAAAACGATCAGAAATCACAAAAACCATTATACAATGCCAAATTCGTAAGAAGTTAAACAGAAAGAAAAAAAAAAGCAAAATAACACCGAAGGCCACGAACGAGACTGATAGATCAGGGGCCTAAGTCTACTAATTTACAAACGTTGCAATGGTCTCGCCAGTGTGAGTATTTGACAGTGTTTGTATGGCAAATCTGTCAAAAACTCACAATGAAGAGACCATTGCAACGTTTGTACATTAGTAGACTTGGCCCCCAGATGTGATGTCAAATAGCAACACAAACAATATGTTTGAATTTTTCGTCCAGAAGTACTTACAAATCTACAATCCACAAAAGAAGATTATTTTATTTTTAACCGACTTCAAAAAGGAGGAGGTTATCATCAATTCGGAAGTTTATATTTTTTTTTTAATGTATGTTCGGGAATAACTCCGTCGTTTATGAACCGATTTGGAAAATTCTCTTTTTGTTTAAAAGGACATACTTCACTACAAAAAAAAAACACTAAAAAATTGAAAAATAACTTTAATTTTGGAAGTCTGTGGCAAAAAACGAAAAACCGGAACCAAAGACACCGACTTCCAAAATTAAAGTTATTTTTAAATTTTTTTGTGTTTTTTTTTTGAAGTCGGTTGTTTTTTTTTTTTTGTAAAAAGTTTTTTTTAAACGACGAATCACACTCTCTTATAAAAAAAATAAAAGTTGTGTAAGATAGCTATCTTACTATCTTATCTTAATAGCACAGCTGTAATACAATTGTACTTGATATTAATATGTTTTAATGTAACATGATTTCTGGACGAAACAGTATGCAAGTAAGAAGACGCCATGATCAATATAATATGGCAATAATTTGAAAGACTATTATTTTTTGTGCCGAAGTAATCAGGAGAATTTTCAGGAAAGAATATTTGTCCTCCATTCGTGGATTTTTTTCCTCTTTTTTCGTTTCCGTACACTTTATGGCCCAAAATGAAACATCTCCTTTTACCTTTTTATAATATTTATAGATCAGTACTTACTCGTTTTTTAACCGACTTCAAGGAGGAGTTATGTATGTATGTTCCCCGATAGCTCAAAGACGGCTAGACCGAATAGAAAAAATATTTTTTGTTTAAAGGGTATACTTTCCAGATGGTCCCATTGTCATCAGGTCAGGATCTGATGATGGGACCCTGAAGAAATCGAAGGAAATCTTTGGGTATTTTTTATCGGTAGTAACTCGTGCATTTGCTCTCAGAAAGCACCATTTGGTAAAGTGGAACTGTTGATCAAGAACACAGATGGCCACCGGAACTACTCAATAATAAGTATTTCTCGGGTTGCAATTCGATTACTTTAATATGGTTGCTAAGCAATTTTTATGCTCGTCACAATGCAAATGGTGAAATGGAGCTGATGGTGAAAAACCAGGAGAACTCTAAGAAAAGCAATATTTTGTAAAAGGCGATGAGCAAGTTGACATCAGGCTATTGTAACTGAGATAAATTATAAACGGACCCACTAAAAAGCGAGAAATAAAAACTTTAAAACAAGAAAAACCGACTTCCAAAAACAAACACTACAAAGTGAAAAATTACCCTGATTTCGGAAGTCGGTGGGAAAAAACTAAGACACCGATTTCCGAAATTAAAGTTTTTTTTTGGAAGTAATATTTTATTTTATTTGTAAAAATGTTTTTATGCGGTCTAAATAACCAGCTGCAGAAAACGCTCTTTCAGCCTTTAGACTGGTAGGGAACACAGAGCGTAAACAATTGTCTGCAATGAGTTGTCCCTTAAATCCCCCGAAAAACATCCTCCGCTTCGAAAAACACATGTAGGTATTCATGCTCCTGTGAATGTGAGCATTATGTGGGTCATTTGTTTTCTTTAAGATTATCTCTTTTTCCTCTTTCTCAAGTAGTTTTAATGATGGTCTGGTTTTTTGAGTACTTTATGCGGCCTACCCAAATGTCCTTTCTTTGGTATTGTTCGTCGAGTCGTTGAGCTCCTTAAATCCTGAGTTGAGCTACACGTTTACTGACAAATGCTTGCACTGACTGGACAGGTCCACTCAAAATTGTGTGGTTCTTTCCTCAAAAGACCATTTCAGACACGGATCTACATGGTCCTCTCATGATCTGACCAAGATTATGTCTGGACTTTAAAAGAGACTTTGACCCCTGAGTTTGTTTCGCCATTTCTTCTCAGGGATAGTCAGATAGGAAATGTCGACTTCCTCAAGCTTGTTTTTATATTTTTTATATGACGTGTAAAAGTGATTCCGATATCCTATTTACAGAATAAACGATTTCATTTCATTTCATTTCAGTGTGCAATCTCGTTAAGGCTCGTACAGACTAGTGCGATATCGCGGGCGCGACGCGACACTAGTAGCAGAATTTCTTTGTCGGTGCCTGTCGCGCCCGCGATTTCGCGCGAGTCTGTACGAGCCTTTAATCTCGCGAGATCTCGTTCGATTTTCGGCCGAGTCTCGGTTAATATGGTCGAAATTGCATTCCCTAGTTGGGTTGTACGCACGGCTACAAATCAAGCTATACATTTCCAGTAAAAGCTGACCACTCGTTGTACGGAAATCCTATACCTACAATACGAGATCCGGTTATACTGGAAATGTATAGCTTGATTTGTAGCCGTGTGTACATGTACGTACCTAAGCTCTTTTTTGCCAAAAAGCCGCCCCTGCTTCGCACGGTTTTTACGACTTGAAAAAACATCGAGTTTTCAAAGTCAAAGTCAAAGTCAAATCATTTATTTCAAATAGGCACATAAAAGGCATTTTTGAACGTCAAAATTTACAAAAATAATTAATTGATTCTAGTTGCCCCTTCCAAAAGGTAGTTACGTATGGAGAAGAATAGGCAAGAAACTCCATACTTACTCTTTTAAAATGTTAACAATATTTGTATACATTAATTATTAATTATTATACCACAATAGGTAAAAAGAATGAAAAGTGAAGCATTCTTATTATATGTACATATTTTCACCGAAATATAGCCAAACGAATGAATGAGTTTTTCTGCAATGTGGTGTAGGTCTTAGTAAACACGCTACAACCGTTGAAATACACCCTATTCGCATCGCTTAAAATTTTGCTGTAACTTGCATCGACTTTTCGGCTTCTTTTTGGCGCAGCCGTGAGGCACACTTGCCTGCTAATTTCTTACATCGTTCTTAACACTTTTTTTTTGTAGATATCTGCTGTTACTACACCCACCAACGAGTTCAAGCCGTCGACTAGCTTCACCTTAAGGCGATTCCCTAGCGTGAGCGTTCGGTCCTTCTCTAACCTGTCACAGCGGGGACGCTCTGTTCCGCTCCCTGCGTACGCCGAATTCACACAATTTTTGGAATTATTTTAATAAAAAAAGAAGAGTGATCTTTTGAAATTAAATAAAACGTGAATTATTAAGATTTTTAAATTATCTGTCCATTAGTGTAACTCTCAAATTAATGGAACGCAATCAATAATTTTAGTACTTTTTTTACACGGAGATTTCAAATGTACTTATGTATATAACACATAAAAATAAATAAGAACGTGCAATGTGATGATAGGATATCGTACATTAATAATTTGTTTTTAGATGTAGTTGCTCTTGATTAATGAGTTAATAGCCTCTGAAAAACGCGTTTTGCTCGGGGTAGCGCCTTAAAGAAAGGATTGCTTCCTGAAACAAATTAAATTAGTAAAAAGACAACCACCGAACTACTATCTGCTCCATACAATGTTTCTGCCTCCCGTAGTACGAAACCAATCACTCAAGCACTATCATCTGCATACTATCAATTCGAGCAATGCGGAATATGGCGTCTTCTCGAGACTCCTAAACCATCCAAATATATAAAACAAAGTTGGGTTAGTTTCACCATTTATAACTTAAGAACATCCGGTACGATTTTAATGATCTTTAATTTGTTGGATTTGTCTCCACCCCGAATAACATATAAAAATAACAGAAAAACTATTAAAACATGCAAAAAATTCACGAAGAAAATTATCAAGAAAATTCATTTTCTCATACATTTTGTATAGAAAGGATATTGAAGTGATGTCTTACGACTTCCATGCGAATGAAGTCCGATGGCGGAAGCTGTCTTCATATAGATACTTAGTTCTTTGTCTAAGGCGGTTTTTAAATAATAAGTGTTATATTTATCTGTTATAATAATCAAACATTCTCAGTTTAATGACGTACGTGTTTAGACGATGTGCGTCACAATATCGTCGAACGGTGAACTTTAACAGTAAACGATGAATGAGAGCAATTTTTTTTATGTATTCGTTACTGCAACGACTAGTTAATCCATAGCTGGTTTCTGCATCTACGTAAGAAAGGTTTAAGGATTACAGTTAGCCCCTTCATTAACTGCTCAAATCATCCTTCCTATAATTGAACTGAGAATTTGCACATCCGTACTTGACTGTGGACTGTGGTTTTGACCTTATGAAAATTAACCCTACATTGTTTTTATTTTTACTATGTCGTCTCTGCATCACTCAATATAGCAATAATTATCAGACTATAATCACTGCTGGGACACAGGGCTTCTCTCTGTGCAAAGGAACGGGCTGTACTCCACTACGCGGGCTCAGTGCGGGTTGGTGGATGTCACATTTCTTCGTATTTTCGGTTCTAGGATATGCCGGTTTCCTCTTGATATTTCCTTCACTGATAATTTACACAAAGTTTCGAACTTCGAGCTACGATTCCTTAGTTGCGGCCGTATCCATTGACGTCACCCCTGCTCTGCGGTGAGTGTCTCTCTCGGAGAACATGCCAGTCATAAACTTGGCATCACACTATGCTGCTTAAAGTTAAAAGAAATAATACCTTCTTAAATGAATGCCTGTTTTCAGAATCCATGTTAAATGCTGTTAAATGCTGTAAAATTTCGTCAAAATTAGCTTGGAAGATTGTAGAAGCCGTGAAATTGTTAGTACTGCTACTGTTAACATGTATACACTACTGGGCAAAGGCCCATGACTCTCCCCATGAATTCCAGTGTTTGCGATCCAGATCCGACCACTAGTCGTTTGTTTTGTGCAGCTCGTCCCACCATCTTCTACGGGGTCTGCCGCAACGCCATCTAGCTGTCTCAGGGATCCACATAGTGACTATTTTGGCCCATAGCTCATTGGGCATGTGGCATACATGGCCAGCTCAGTCCCACTTAAACTTTGGGGCTTTTTAAGCAACGTCAGAAATCTGTGTTTTGGAGCGCAGTATGGTTTTGCGAATCAATAAATCTGCCTAGCCTTTTCCCAGCTATGTTGGGGTCGGCTTCCAGTCTTAACCGGATGCAGCTGAATACCAGTATTTTACATGGAGCGACTGCCTACCTGACCTCCACAACCCAGTAACTGGATAACACGATACCCCTTGGAAAGACTGGTTGTCAGACTTTTTTTTTTGGCTTCTGACGACCCGTAACGACTGTCAAAGATCCACGAATGACAGCCGGGACCAACGGCTTAACGTGCTTTCCGAGGCACGGAGGAGTCTCAGTATGTAAAGATGGTCACCCATCCACGGACCAACCCCGGCAAGCGTAGCTTAACCTGACGGATCGACCCGCGCGGCTGTTATTACTTAGCCACGAGCTCCTCCGTATGGTTTTGCGAATATGGTCTATTAATTGGACGCCTAAAGTACTGCGCTCCATCGTACTTTGGCGAAACATGAAATTGTAGATACTTCATTCAAAACAAACTTTCTTTCTCATAGATAGTTTAGGAAAAAGGTGTACTGATTGTACATTTACGATCAATACCAAAACTATTTGCACCACCGGGTTGAGTTTTCTTTCGATGTTGAGGTATGGGAATAAAATCTCATAATTTTTAAATGACTACTGCTACTGTTAACATGTATGCACTGCTAATTAATTAATTGTATAATTTATTATAATCAAGTTCAGTTATTTAAATTCAAAAATATAATGTAATAAGTCAAAGAATAATTAATATAATAAGTCATTTAAATGACTGAACTTTTTATAATAAATTTTATAAACTACGAATCACGCAAAATCTATCAACCGTTTTTTTATGAAACCTTCACCATTTTAAAGATAATTTAGCTATTGATCTTTTAGCATACGTAAAATAGTAAAATACCTTATATTAAAATACTAAAATAAAAAAAATAAAAAATAGGTAATATAAATTATATAAAATTATATAAAACAATTATATAATTATTAATAAATGATATATATATAAATTCTTATATTAAAATACCTTAAGTTTTATGCATAATAAATTAATAATGCGTCTTATTTGAGACATAGCGCTCCTGGATGGTCGAGTCCTATTACTGGCTGAACGTACGACGCGTTGCATGAGCTCAGTACAAAACACGCAAGGTCACTTGCATTTATCTGCGTCTTTAGAACAATGGTTCTTACAAGTAATATACCAGGAACAAACAGCACAGAGTACCTACTAACAGAACACTAGTGTGACTTATATGGACAGTATGCCAACAATACAGTTCATATTTATTTACTTAGCTCCTTTTGGTCCTTTGTCCGTTCGACTTATACTAATTTACATATCATTCTTAAAACACCTACAATTTACCATTCACTGGAAGTTCTGAAGCCGCAGCCGCTCTGTTAGGTAAGTAGGTACACAGTAAATGAATCAAAAAGCACGTTAAATTTAAATTTTACTTGTAAATTGTTATTTTTCCGACTACGCATTGCCAACATTTTTATAGCAAATCATCTCAATCAAAGGCCACGTTGGTCTCGTGGTCCCAAGCGCTACTGCTCAGTACGAGGTGCATTTTCTTTGCTGTTGTTAAATTATCAAATAACTTCTCCCGCTCTGAGCGGAAAGGGAGGGCATGTCAGACTTTTACTGACTAAAAGTCAGTGGTTCCTTCAGTTGCCTGTGTACCAGGACCACGGTATCCCTTTCGGACAAACCCACAACCCTGGCAGGCACCGATCCTAGCGGACCCCGTCAGTACGTGCTGACACCATCCAGGCCTAGTCCTTACCGGACGGCGAGCTGCCCATAGCTCGCCGTCCGCAACCCCGCGCCTACGGTGGCCGTGAATCGGCTACCGATTCCCGCCGCCTAGAGCGTCTCCTACGGCGACTAGGGGCGTGAGGGCGCACAGACTGCCGCTGCCTTACGCGTTCCGCCTCCTCCTTCGCGAGCATTACTGCTTCGCAGAAGGAGGTGACTGCCTCCCATACTGTGACACTCGCTCCGGACGGATGCTATTGGCTTTTATAAAGTTAAAGAGTAAAGGTAGTTAGGAGACTTCTGAGAACGTGCTGTTCTTAGAAACAATGCCAATGTTCTTGAACGTGAGTAGTTTCAAGGGCATCTGGGTGACCTGAGATCATTAAATAAATACCTAGTAAAATAGCAATGGTGAAAACACCATTAATACGATTCCTACCGGCTTCCCTTCGTAGGTTTGAACAAAAACTCTACCGCTATTGAAAAATGGCACAGTCAATAGTACTTACTATTGCCGACAAATAAAGTTACACTACGGGTATTTAATTGACCATAACATTCAAACAACAAAAACTCCCATTTTTGGCTTTGAATTACAACAACCCGTCGCCGTTGTACCGTGTGGTGCCGAACGTAAAGAATAGCACTATCCTATTTCCTCCCGTGGGTGTCGTAAAAGGTGACTAAGGGACTTACTAGAGAATGGGCAGCAGCGTTCTCTATGCGTTTTTAACACCATACTGCGATCGCCAAGCCGCCTGCCAAGCGTGGCGATTATGGCAAACCCTCCCAATTGGGGGAGGCTTATGTCCAGCAGTGGACGTCTTTCAGCTGAAATGATGATGATGATGATGATGATGAACCCGGCGCCAAAACGTCATAATTGAGAACTGAAAATCCATACAATAGCGATCCCGTGATGACATCACATTAGCTCACGTGGCACCGCTTGATATGGTCGAGAACATGCCGCTTTACAACGGGTTACGATAGAGACAAATACAGAAAAATATCGTCTTTTTGTTTCTACAGTCTGCTACTTGAAGATATGTAGATAACACACGATCACGATCTTAGAGATAGAGGTGCAATGCAGGAAAGACTTTTATTTTTAAGTTAATAAATTAATTTTTACTTTATTGATAATGATACGTAAGAAAATTAAAACCAGCTTCGCTTCGACTTCTCTATTACAAAAAATTGACATCTCGCCGCTGAGTAATAGGTACCTGTAATATATTAAAACATATCTAGTCTGTCTACGTTATTTACAAGAATCTCTTAAGTCAGAATACAAACAAACGTACGTAGGTAGTTTAGAGTTTGTTGGCGCCTAATGCTGCATTCATAGCAACAAGCCTCGTTCACATGCGACGCAGTAAATAGTTAGGAGTTTATTTTTTTCTTAGTTTTTACAAGGTACCCCCACACTAACTTTTATTATATCCATTTTGGCACAACGTTGATCGCTCCACTAAATAATTGTAAAAAACCTATTATATGTTGAAATACAAGTTGAAGACAAGGAAGTTTGGCAATAATTCCTTCTGCACATGTGGCTTCCCTGGTACCTCATAAACAACATAACTATGTCAATGTCTATTAACTGCTCCCAAATAACGATGTTTATTTAGAATTTTTAATTATTATTTTTACATACTTCCTTGACATAATCTTTTCATTATTTGACATTATTTACCTACAAATCGAATTCCAATTCTTTATTAGTGGCTTTTGTGGACATGATATTTATTCAGATGTTACTGTAGTTGTAATTGCAATCATGTCATTCATATTTTATATACTTAGATTATTTTATATTTTGTGAATGTGAGAACGTTGTAGGCCTATTAGAGTGTAGATTTGTTGGCGGTTTTCTATTTTGTTAAGTACCTGGTAATTGTTGAAAGGCCTACACTGTCCTCCCATACCTATTATCACTGTTATTTAATGGTTATGTAAAGCCAATTATTTTTAAAAGAGTAACCGTGGAGTTTCTTGCCGGCTCTTCTCCATAGGAAACGACTAATTGGAACCGTGCACCTAGCTTCTGACGTTTCATAAGTGCCCATGTAGGTTTATGTGAAATAAAATATTTTGATTTTGATTTTGAAGTATAAAGATATCCGGGAGTTTCATTTATGTCCAAATCGAGACAGAGTTAAACAAATAAAAGCCTTACTTTAATTCTCATAAAGGTAGAATAGAATCAAAGTAAAACTTTGCTATGTAAGTCAAATGAATAATTATGTCATAACGCTCTACAGAGTTTTAACAGACAACCAACTGATGGACTGGAAAACTAAGCGAGAAAAATAACGAGCAGTCCGAGGTAATTGGTCACATAGGGAAAACCAGAAAAGGGCACACTACTCGTACAATCTCGTACAATACTTCAAAGAAGAGTTCCTAATATAGTTGTTGTAGCAATTTCGCTAGCTATTAATAAGAATGAGGCTACAGTAGGCAGCGATTTGCGATGCGACTGGATGAGCGAAACGAGATAAACATGGTATGGCTACATTATAAGCGAAAATCCGGTGTATATTCGGCGATGACATGGCTACATTACACAAGCTACACAACGAATTAGCAAGAGCAATTCATGCGGCTACACTACAAAAAGTATAGTGTAGCCGCATGAATCGCTACGCATAATGTAGCCACACGCATATTTAGTAGCACTATTGAACTAGTCCTACAAGTGAGAAATTTTCAAAAAAAATCGCTTCAATTTCGCTGATATACTGATGTAGCCGATGCCGTGATTACAGTAATTTTGTTCCAATCGCATAAAGAAATCAAAAATCATGTAGCGCCCGTGTGCAATTAATACCCTGGCGCCCTATAGTAGGCACGCGATCTTTGGGTGCAAATAGTGCAATTATAAATGATTTTGGGAACCAATAGCCAGTTTACTTCGCTTGCAGTACGCCCCCGCGGGGGAGACTCGATAGTGAAAAGTATTGTCAATTCAAAAATCTTTATTTAACTACAAACGGCCTATTAATTTCTGATCATATTTTGGTCTTTGGGATTTGATTAAAAAGTATTCATCAAGATTTGGGGGCCCCCAGGTTCCGGGCCCTGGGGTGGACCGAAATTACAGGACGCTCGTAGCGCGCCTTGCTACCGCTCGCCGCAGGAGTTGGCCATAACACGAGCGCAAGGTCTTTGATAGCATTGTGTATGTCCCAGGCTCTTTGGAGACATCGCAAGCGGTCGGCGCTCGGCGCCCCCTAAGACCCTGCGCCCGTGTGCACCGCACACCCTGCACAATATGTAAAGCCGGCCCTGAATGCTGTTAGCATTGTTGTTATGACGACAGACTTAGATAAAATGGTGGTAGCTGGCCAGGCGGGCCTATAACAAGCCCTACCACCAACCAAAGTGAGCAGAAAATTTTGCGGGACCTCTGGGTTTGAGACAGTTGGTCTTACCACAATACCACAGAGGCGGCTGTCATAAAGTTTATGCAATCATACATTCAAATTGTAACAAAGATTTTCAGTGTGTAGGTGTGTAGTTGTGTACTAACTGAACTACATATTAACTAAAATGCGCCTGCTGTTTAAGTGAAGATCTATTGCCGCCTATCTGCACTTGTAGGTATAGTATTTTTAGCAGGCGCAAGCAGACGCCTCCGTTCTTTTGAAGAGTAAATAGATCTGAGGGCTTTCGAACGTGCTTCTACGATTACGATTACGATTGGCGTATTGCGATGTACGATCGATGTTGAATCGTACAGTCAGCTGCAGAGAAATCTCACCCCCAAGCAATGAATAAATATATTGCTAGGGGGTGAGATTTCTCTGCAGCTGACCGTACTAATAAAAATAATAGTATAGTTAAACAGCATTTTTAACCGACTTCAAAAAGGAGGAGGTTATCAATTCGGAAGTTTATATTTTTTTTTAATGTATGTTCGGGCATAACTCCGTCGTTTATGAACCGATTTGGAAAGTTATTTTTTTGTTTGAAAGGATATACTTCCAGATTGGTCCCATTTTTTTCAAAATCTAGTTCCTATGATGGGATCCATGAGGAATTGAGGGAACTCCTCAAATTTTATAGGCATTTATATAGCGATTTTTATATTTTCATCAACAAATCAAGCATTTGCATTCAGAAAGTATCATTTCGTGAACCGGAACTGATGAAGAAGACCACAGATGGCCACCGGAACTCGTCAATGATACGTATTTCACAGGTAGCGATAAGATATATCGATTAAGATAGTTAAGCGACTATGATTAAGCAAATTTAAATAAATGCTGATCAAAATGGTACCATCAAACTGATCTGATGATGAAGCCGGAAGGTAGGCAATGGAACTCCGTAATAAAACAATGTATCCTAGCCGTGTTTGGGCTTATTGGATTTGTCATGAAATGCACTCTTGCTATAAATGATGTTTAACCGATTAAAAAAAAAAAGAGGAGGTTCTCAATTCGTGTATATGTATGTATAAGGTGTTAAAAAATTTACTCTACAAACTTTAAGAGGTGCTTTCGATCAATCAATCTGCCTAGCCTTTTCCCAACTATGTTGGGGTCAGCTTCCAGTCTAACCGGATGCAGCTGAATACCAGTATTTTACATGGAGCGGCTGCCTATCTGAACTCCACAATCCAGTAACTGGGTAACACGATACCCCTGGGTAAGACTGGCTGTCAGACTTTTGGGCTTCTGACGACCCGTAACGACTGTCAAAGATCCACGAATAACAGCCGGGACCAACGGCTTAACGTGCTTTCCGAGGCACGGAGGAGTCTCGGTATGTAAAGATGGTCACCCATCTACGGACCAACCCCGGCAAGCGTAGCTTAACCTGACGGATCGACCCGTGCGGCTGTTATTACTTAGCCACGAGCTCCTCAGAGGTGCTTTAGACCATCGAACTGAATAACTTTTACTATGGGACCAGTTTGAAATCGCGAAAAATAAACAGCTGTACCATACAGTTTAGAACACTAGGTAAAGATTACTATGGAACAGCTGTTTTTTATTAATTAATTTAATTCAGCTGGTATTTAATGCACTCGGTATATGTTCATGATGTTATAAGATTTCCTGTCACTATTGTGGTATACGAATGGGTGTGTGGGGTAGGTACCACAACTAAAAAGTGAAATATAAAGAACTTTTTACAAAAAAAAAAACAACCGACTTCAAAAAAAAACACAAAAAAAATGGAAAAATAACTTTAATTTTGGAAGTCGGTGGCAAAAAACGAAAACACGGAACCAAAGACACCGACTTACAAAATTAAAGTTATTTTTCCATTTTTTTTGTGTTTTTTTTTTGAAGTCGGTTGTTTTTTTTTTTGTAAAAAGTTTTTTTAATAAATAAAATTGAAGTTGTTTGGTTATGTTAGGTTTTCTGGCTTTGCTGTCACGAACCCGCCTGACAAACTGGTGAATAATGGTATGAAGACGGTCCATAAGAGGTCATCACAGCCACAGTATAACATTGTGTCACAACGGTGGACTTTAACAAGCACGCTAGTGGTTTTTACTGCACTTGAGCTGGTCTAGCGTAGTACGGTATTGTTAAATATTACATTTATATAAACTTTTAGAACTAAGTATTGTATTCATTTTATTTTTTATTTCTTACTAGCCTTTGCCCGCGGATGGATGCCCGTGGATGTCGGTTATCGCGTAAAAATATAGCCTATATCCTTCTCCATATCCCAGGCTATATCTTTGCCAAATTTCATGACGATAGGTTCAGCGGTTTAGGCGTTAAAACGTAATATACAGACAGACAGAGTTACTTTCACATAATATTAGTATGGATATGGATTTTGTAATTTGTATCTCATCCATACTAATCCATACTAATATTATAAATGTGAAAGTAACTCTGTCTGTCTGTCTGTCTGTTACGAATCGCTGCTGAACCGATCGTTATGAAATTTGGCAGAGATATAGCCTGGGATAAGGAGAAGGACATAGGCTACTTTTTTACGCGATAACCGACATCCACGCGGGCGGAGCCGCGAGCAAAAGCTAGTTACCTATATACTGCACCGGTTGACGTCATCACATCAGCGCCGGCTGTCGCTGAAAACCAGCGCTGGGGCTCTGTCTCGCATAGATAGCATAATAAATAATTGTATTTTCTTTTCTTTCTTCTTACGGAGTTTCAATAGTATAACTCCGAGTCCTAACCAAAAGCACTTATCGCGCAAGCACGCGGTCGACACGATCGTTTGAATGAATTTTGGCGTACAAATGCGACTGATTGATCGCGCGACTATGTCTTCTGTACATAAAAATAAATCAAAATTGGAGTGTCGTTTGTAATGTCAAGTTAACAGCTTTTTACTAAACTACATACGGTACATAAAACAATAATTTTTATTTTTTTATTTTTGTCTGTCTATCCGTTTATCTGTCTGTTTGTTTCGGCTAATCTCCGAAACGGCTGGACTGATTTTGACGGGGCTTTTACTGACAGATAGCTGATTTTATAAGGAGTAATTTAAGCTCATTTTATTTTAGAAAAAGCCACGCGGGTCGCGTACTCGCGCTATGATCGCTTTTGGTTAGCACGCAGCCTAAGACGCCAGTATAAGTTCAGTTACCACTGACGTTCCGCCTACCTTAACTTTTTAGAGGTATGAGGAACTGGGTGTAAAGTTGACTCATACTCTTTAGCAAAGGGAGGATCCTCCGACCAGACGGGTATTGTGTCTGGTGGGCAACTGCCCAACGGTTGATATCGGGATGTTGTATACATATATGCTAGTTGCGCGGTAAACTCTGATAGCGCGATGCAGGATTTGTGACGTCAGGTCTTTGATGCGTAGTTCGCATGTGGCGTTGTTGATACCGCCACAACTTGTATGATTTGAGTCTTTAGCTAAACTAAATAAATACTTTGTATTTCTACGTCCTATTTCTGAACATTTATTATCAACGTGCAATTTAATTGTTTGCAATAAAACGCCTGTTACTGCTTTACGTTCTCCCATGACACAGAAGTTTATTGCTCTTACCTGTTGCTAGGCGCTTCGTGGAGATAAAGAGCCTTGTAGGAGGTCTCTACGAGGATCTCCGAGCCTTCTACGAGGTTTCTTGTCGGGGCTTCTAATAGGCGTCTACGAGAGGCATCAACGCTGCGTCAATGCCTATATGGGAAGCCTAGTGTGAAGACACTGTAACGGGTTTAATTCATACTGTCTTAGTAAAATTATAAATACGATAGTAACTCTATTTGTAACCAGTGGCGTAACTACAGGGTGGCAACTCGGCAAAATGCCACGGGCGGAGCCGGAAGGGGCCCCCCGATCAGTGGAGAATCCATTAAAAAAGATAGTATTTCATTTTCCAACGAAATTCTCAAGTTTCGGTCCTCTTTTAGACACGAAATAGAAACGTCATCTTCTATAAGAGAACTTGCTGACTTATTACCTAATAAAAGCTTAATATCCCTACAATAGCCCAATTCATGAAACGCGTTTCAAAGCGCTTCTATCACTCTGCCGCCACCCACCGCAACAATCTTGTTGTAAAGGCCGCCAACTATACTCCCTCTACTATTAGCAGGACCCGCCGTCCACGGCATCACTGACCGACTCAGACGCGTCCTCCAGGAGCGTCATAGGTCAACTAGCACAGTTCGCAAAAGAGTACACACTACACGATCGTCATTCCGACCTCGCCGCTGAGGCCCCGCGAGAAATCCCCGACTAAATAATAGTCCTCCCCGACCCTTGCCTTTAAATGAAGCGCCAGCACGCGCTTTAGCTGAGCCTGTAGCTTTAATTTCCCCTGATAATAATCAAAACCCTGATTTTATCCAGCCAACGACGGTCCCTTGCCATCCTCCCCCTGACTCTGCCCTAAGCCGAGTTTCGTACCCCACAGGGGGTGCCCTGAGCGCGCAGTCGGATAGCTTATAAGTATGCCCTGGCTGGAGGCCTTTAATTTCTTATAGGAGCTTAAGGCACCACAGGATAGCCCGGTTGAAGAGTCTCAACCCCTCGTGGTTAACTCTGAGATGCCATTTATAAAAATAAAAAAACCTAATAATAAAGAATCATTTTTATATCTTCAAGCTTTCCTGAAGTGTGCACTGCATTTCTGTTATTTCTCACCATTCCTGTGACTACGGCTAGTGCCGAGCGATCATTTCCAAAACTGAAATTGATAAAAACTTTTTTAAGAAATTCTATGGTACAAGAAAGGTAAAGGTACTATTTGGAACCGAACTGCCAACTGCAATTGCCGACAGCACGTGCAGGGCTTGGAAGCCATTTCATATAAATACATACAAACTAGCGGCCGATTGCATGCAGTCGCTGCATCGGCAGTTGCAGTTAGCAGCTCGGTTCCAAATTAGCTTTAAACAACTTGACTATTCTATCCATCGAAAATTCTATGGTCCGAAATTTAAACTTTGTGTTTAAAAAAAAAACGCTAAGTTTAAATTTCGGGCCATAGAATTTTCGGGCCTCGAACGGTATAGTTACGCTACTGTCTGTAACGGCTGAACGTAATCGATGAAATTTGGTACATAACTAGTTCCCCTATATTACCTAGGTTAGGACAATGAATGTTGTTAATATCCCGCCAGTACCTACGTTCCCGTGAAATAATTTCCGACCTCCGCGCGAGCGAAGCCCAAATTAATAGTAAAAACCAAACATTTTTAAAAACAAGCTTTTATTTAAATGCTCTTAAAAGAATCCATCAATTTATTACATAACACAATTTATATGTTACTTGCTTTTGCCCGCAGCTTCGCCCGGCTGGAGGTCGGAAATTATCTCACTGTAACGTTCGGGATAAACAGTACCTATGCTATGTGTTAATCCAGGTTATATATGTGTGCCTTTCATCCAAATCATTAATATTATTGATTGATACACTATCTTAAATTCATGAAAGCTTAGTACTTCTTTTTTATTTTGAGCTCAGATATTGTGCACAACCGTACTGTAGATTAAAAAAAATCCTTCCTGTTTATAATATTATTATAGAACTATAGATAATAGCTTGTCGCGAGATTTACTTATGTAGATTGTATTTACCTATTTTATAAAATAGGTACATAGGGGCCATTCAAGTATAACGTAAGCCGAATTTTAGTAATTTTGAACCCCCACCTCCCCCTTGTCAGCTAAAGTAAACAAAGCTCATACTCACCCCCCCCCCCCTTTGCTTACGTAAACGTTGGTATTTTTTTAATCTGTTCAGGTTTCTTTACTGTTATTCATGAGTCTAGAAATAAGGAATTTATAGACTAAAAGTAATTGAATGCCCATTTAAGTAAGGGTGATAGTTTCCCATGGACGAAAAGTACTATTTTCACCCCTCTGATCAGGTAACTTCAAACGTACCTACTTTCCAACTATGAGAAATGAAAAGTTAATTTTTGGTTAGGTACAGCAGTTAACATAAAACCTGATTTACACGGTGCGATTTTATTGCCTGTTAAATTGAAGCAACAAATTACTTGCATCGTCTTAACACTGTTGAGAAGATGCAAGTCATTTGTTGCTTCAATTTTATTGTATTTGCACAATGTAAATGGGGCTTAAACGATGGAACATCTGACTTAACTTTGTTCCACAGTAAATAGATACCTACCTAGTTAAGTTATACTAATTATTATGACCATAATATATGTTGCTGGCCATTGCAGTATTTACAAAAAAAGTGACATGACAATTTTATAATAACATACCATCACGCTAACATTTCCATGACCCGACTGAATAGAGGTCAGTGGTAAAGGAAATAATAGGGGTTAAAGTATGAAATTGCCGTTTTATAGTAATAAATACTTTGAATTGAAATTAAACCTTCATGGTGTAATATTCGAGTGAAACTTTTTTCACATTACACCATGAGATTTTTCTTTAAAAAAATGTGCAAATGATTTTATTATGATCTAAGTATCTGGATATCTAGATATTCTATTATATGCGTACAGTCAACCGTACTTATGTACATCAGTGATAACCAGAGAACATAGAGTGGATAAAACCTCCTCTAAAATCCCGGAATAATGATAATGACGTTCAAATCCCGCGATTTAAAAACCACGAATTATTTATTGGACTTTATTTATAGTTACAATTGATTGATTTGAAGAATTATATACAACATTTTTTAAGGTTACGTACCTACGGTGGCCAGCACATCAAGTTACCATAAATTGTCAAATTTTCTCGTTCGATTTTGAATTATCTATATAATTGAAGATTAATATTTATATATATATATATTAATCTTCAACATATTAAAGTTTAAAATAGTTTGGAGAAATTTGACAATTTCTTGTAGCTTGATGTGCTGGCCACTGTATTAAAGCTAAAAAAAGCTCTTTAATATTTTAATCTTTTTTGTACAAAACCCTATAAGTCTAATAATAATTCGTGGTTTTTAAATCCCGGGATTTTAACGTCATTATCATTATTCCATTCAAGGCCTGCGATTTAGTCAAGACGCGTTACGCCTTACAAGTAGTAGTTCTTCAGGACCGAGTTTTAATTTCTCACTTATTTACTATAGTTTTAAATACTTTTTTTGAATACCAGTGCTATTTTGTTCGGCATAACTTAGGTTCATCTTTATAAATGATACCTACTAGCTTTTGCCCGCGGCTCTACCCAAGTGAATCTCGGTTCTCGCGTAAAAAGTAGCCTATGTCCTTCTCCATATCCTAGCCTGAAATTTAACAGAGATATATGCTGGAATATGGAGGACAAATGGGAATGGAATGATGGGAAACAGACAGAGTTACTTTCACATTTATAATACATATAAATAAAAATTTGTAAATTAGTAATTAGTATTAGTATATTAGTATACTTATTAGTATGGATTATTCACTTGAAAGGTTACGTAATTTAGGATTCATGAACTCAAAACCGATTGTAATCGATTCATTATTTGGAAACCAAATGCGTGTCTAGGATTTACCATCTGATATACCTTAATTTTTCTCGTAATCTCTTTACATTCTGTTTTGATCATATTTACCCGATTGCCCCATAGGGAGGGTTATATTTTACTTAAGCTTTTTATAATTTTTGGTTCGTTTTTTTATTTTAATATTATTAAGTTATTCATCATCATCATCATTTCAGCCTAAAGACGTCTTCTGATAGACATAGGCCTCCCCTAAGCACGACCAGCATCCAGCGAATTCCTGCGGCTTTCATAAGTAAAAAATAACAATTATACACAATACACAATACAACTAATATACAATAAATATCGTTACATTATTATACATGTTAAAGAGCGACCTTTAATTTTAATATCGCTACAATAGGTATATAGTGGTACAGTGGACCCAGTTCTACTGGACTCGCTACATCCTACACTAGACTCGGTAGGTTCTACTGGATTATACTCATTTACTAATCATCATCTTAGAAGATATAATAATTTTAAAATAACTTCGCAACAAAATAAGTGTATAGGCTATTTAACATCACGCTACGCCCCTAAGGAGCCGAGCAAAACGACAAAAAGTCGGAAAAAACGCTACGCGAAAACAAGTATTTGCGCGGACGGGCGATGCGATGCGACGGGGTGGGTTGTGGGCTGAAATTTTACGCGGACGAAGTCGCGGGCAGAATCTAGTGTTATAATAAATAGAGTATAGATATCTATACAGTGGTACAGCGGACCTATACTCCATTTAAAATAACATTAGACATTCAAAAAAACCTTTTTTACAGTCCGTTGAAACGATTTTGACTTCTATTCCGTACGCATAAGGATGGCATTAAAAGCAAAAAAGCCGTTACAATACCAACTGTTTACTGCAGCTGCCATTTGTCATGCCACCAACTCAATAGAAGTCAAAATCGGTTCTTAATTTGTTTTCAATGCGATGAGTTGTCGACGAGCCCCCGCTTCGCGGGGACCCTATTTCTGCGTGGTTAAAATAAAAGCATTCGAACCTAACCTGTCCGAGTCAGGTAGCCCCGAAATATCCCGATTATTTAATTTGTAGTGAAAAAGTATATAAATGATAGAAATAAATTGATCGGTGATATTTTTTTTATTTTTTTATTTACTATTAATAATAGCCCTTATTTAAATTTCTTATCTTATTTCAAACGAAGTATAGGCTACTTTTATTTTAAGCGAAGCCACAGGCACCAGCTAATTCAAAATAATCACGGAAAACATTGTACAGGGTGACAGTTTTCATACGAGTTAAATACTACCACCTAAGTACCTACCTATTATTGGAGCAATGAGGAGTAAGGTACTAACTTTGAATAGTGGTCGGCCATGAACCTAAGCAAATAATGGTTTTATCGACCTTCCTAGCTCCAAATTACTTGTCTAGAAATAACACAAAAAGCCGTTACAATGGCATCAATAAAGTTTATGATAAAGTCTGGTAGTATTAGTATTGTTCTGTAGATTATCTACATTTGTGTCACGTATAGTATCCGTTTAATACCTACGTATGTTTTTGACGTCGTAGATAACCTTGTGCTCTGTGTACATTATAATGTGTACGTAAGTACTAAATTCCAGTTGTAAGCAAACGTTAGGTCATATCTTATTACCTCCAGGGTATAAGGTACTTGAAAAATTCATTGACTCCAGCAGTTCAACCTAGGAGTTTGTCGTCTGCTTAACCGGATTTTTCTGTTGGTGCCCAATAAATTAATTGGCTGGAGGCCTCAATAAATTAAGGCCTCCAGCCAGGGCAAAACACTTAAAACTAAGCGACTACACTCTGAGGGCACCCCCTGGAGGGTACTGACCTCGGCTTAGGGCGTCGCTGAGGGAGGACAGCAAAGGACGGGCTGGATCGAATTGTATTTGACTCCACTGTAGCCAACTTCCTTTGTAAGAAATCTATATCTGCACAAATAAATAAAATTGTAGTGACTTTTTGACAACTCTTTACTAAATGCATAGGAAAGTATATCCAGTATGTGCAGTCACGGACTTTAATTGATGAGCCAATTGCAACTGTTCGGATTTTAGCCGTGGAATGCAAATCGGGTTTAGGGCGTGGCCACATGTCTACGGTACGGCACCGGCCACCGCCGCTTCAGGGAGACGGCACGGCGTCGTGCAGCGGCACGGTGCCGTGTACGTTGCACTGCCGGCACAAGGCAGCAACCATCGTTCAGTATTTGTCTTGATATGGACCACGAAATACGTATTATTCTGCTCCTGTTACTAAGGCGACGAATGAAGAAAAACAGAATCAAAGTATCAATATTTTCAAATTTGTATCCTACGTACGTACGCTTTATTCTCCTTTGTCTTGTCCCAGAGAACGGGACGTGCTTCCACTAGTGAAATTAAAAAGTCGACGTCTAAATTGTCAGCCATTATTATGCATTAATGAACACGTGCGAACTAAACAACAACAAAACATTAACTACCGAGCGGTTCGCCGTATGCCACCGCGGTACCACACGGCACCGTGCCGCGGAACGACGCCGACGCCGTGCCGTCTCCCGGTAGCGGCGTCGTGCCGTTGCACGGTGACCGGTGCCGTACCGTAGACACGTGTCCACGCCCTTAGGCGGTTATACTCGTACATCCAGACAGGAAAAGTTATACGACGTCGTATTAGATAGAGTGACTACCCAAAGTCAACCAATTGCAGGTCCAGCAACGGCAACCCAGCGACAATTGTTTTAGCGTTATAGCGATAGTAACGCTGGCGTACGGAAAAATTATGATTGCGTCATTTCGACATCGGAAAAATTCGGATCCACGATGTTATCCGAACGCGCAAACGTCCAAGATGACATTCATGTGAAAATTATGATAACTGTTGCACATAAACTTATAAACACCTAACTGCCTGATCTTGGAAGAATTGATTATGAATTTTATTTACCTACTATTTCTGTTTTGAAGTTTATGTTGTTGGTTGGACTGACTTAATATCGAGTATATGCTTCTTGGCTGTCTATTACAGCTTGCAGTCGTAATTGCATGGAGTTTTAACCTATCTAATCCCAATATTAGTACCTCGCATCTTTTCCCATACTTCTTGGCAATGTTGAGCCAGATCTTCTTTTCTTCGTTCATTACGGTAATAGCATCGCTGCACCATTCAACCCCACAGATTTTCTATGGGATTCAGGTCAGGGGATTTAGCTAGCCAAGGAATTACCGTTATGTGTGGATGTGCATCAAACCAGGTGTTGACAATCTTTGCTCGATGTATGGCACAATTTTCGTGAACAAAATTAATATTTGCCAATTCGTGCTTATATACACTTTTTATACACAGCCCTTATAGAGGGAAGCATATCTTCTAAGATGCCAGTAGTGTATAATTGGGGTTCCTGGATCAAAGATCCAGGAACCCCAATTATACATTTGATATAAACTAGACAATCAGTCAATCAATCAATATTTGTCCATACATTTCATTCATTTATTTTAAGGTTGTATTCAGAATGAGTGTTCAGAAATCATCTATTCAAAGAGATTAATTTCAATAAAATCTATTTATACTTTTTGTGGTTGTGTGTTTGTGCGTGTGTTGTCTTTGGTATCATGATAAAAGAAATAAAGAATGCTGTCAACTAAGTAAACACATTTTATTATTATTTCACAAAAAGCCTGAGAAGAATAAATAATCAATTACAAAACATTTGATTTCTTGATCCACAATTGACATTTCATCATAGACATTTTCTACAATTGCATAGGCTTCAGACAATGTTTTCACTTGAGCGAGCTTGAATCGCTTTCTAAAGAAATTCATACGGGTCTCATAGTAACCTTTTACCCTTGTTAAGTAACGTAAACGTGAATCAAGACAATTCAGTAAATATTTCAGACACCACCACTCTTCACAACAGAGAACGATCGATTTTGTTCCAATGTCAATTATGATGAATTTTTTTCTTCCTTCTTGTTCATGTTCAGACAGGTTTATATACTTGATCACAAATTGTTGTTCTCGCTGCCGCTGCTTTGGTAAAGGAATTGAACTAGATGTGAAGAATCCTGATATTTCAGAGTCGTTTTCCATAAATATCATGTCCCACTCGTCTCTAGTTAATGTTATCCGATTAGCGATATCAATGCACTCTTCAAGTAATCCATTGATTCGATCTGATGGCTTCAAATATGTTTTAATGTATGGAATCGTGGAGCTGGAAACTTGATACATATACTTGCAAACTTCAAAATGCAAGGGTGGAATCGACGGAGTATATGATGATTGTATAAACGGATACATGTTGTCGTTTAAAGTGTTGATGATTAACTGCTCGCTTGACTACTATGACAGCGAGTTTATGAAGTAATTTTTTTAACAGCTTTTGTAAGAATACTATATTTGAAGAGAGAGTCATTTATGAACCCCGGAACATTTAAATAAAAGGAATTTCATCTTCCGGTAGAATCTGGTAGCATATAATGTTTTCTGAATCAGGTACCACTAAATCACGCATTACGTTCCTCATTGATGATGTCCTGGTGTACCGACACTTTGCTGAACCAGCTTTCAATTTTTCGGGACCAATCTGCATATCGTTAACTCGAGAGAATGTTAGCTCTCTATTACCACTTCTAAAGACAAGTTCTTGAATTTTTCCCGAATTTAATGCATCATGCATGTTTTGATAGAATAAATCTTACGCTAACAGCATTTAGTAGCTTATTCAGAAGACAATCAATCAATCCTCCTCCACTTCAGAATAATTTAAACCCCAAAGCTCGAAGAAATAATTTGTTATCTTTAGTTAGTCTTTTTATGGTTCGTATATGTCTTTGTCTTCTGACGGTACGAGAACGAGTAAAGCTATTTACTTTGGCGGATGATTTTATATTATAAACTATCATTATTATTATTATTATATATTTTTTTTCTCACTCTAATCTTATCGACATTCGTCTCTTGTAACAGATAATGTTAAAGTGTTGTCTTATGCAGACGACACCTAACATTTAAACCATTTTCAAGTACGTAATGATTTGATAAAGCCTTGCTTTTTCCAAAACTCTTTCAGAAATTTAATGCATAAATGTCCGCAATTGAATAAGTTATTATTTTGTAAATTATTGTAATTATAATTGATATTGTCAGAACCTACATAGCAAACAAATTCTATTGGAGGTTTCAAGTTGCCGTAACTGTCAAAGTATTCAATATATTCATTTAAAATTACATAGGCTACCCAATGTGTACCAGAATTTTTAGAATTATCTAAATTTATGATTCCACACTCTTTTAAAAACGGAGACTTCGGTAAGGTATCCCTCATATACACTCCGCGAAAATATGGAACGTCTTTAGTAAAATATATGATATCTATATTAGTAAGAGCACGATTAGGTAGCCTGCTATTTAGTTTTTTTTCTTTAAATCTGTATATATTCCAAGTCCATTTTTGTAATGGTTTAGCCGCAGTCCATTTCCAATACATACACCTTCTGCATTCTTATTATGACTTTTTATTTCTTTTAAACGCTTTTTTGCAAGTCTATATTCGTTTATGGTTTTGACGATTCCAGCAATTCCACTTGCAATACTGCCAGCAGCAGACAAACCAGCAAATATCGGTATTAAAGGTAGAACACCGCCAGACTTAGGAATTGGTATGATACGTGGTACCCTGGCAGATGAATCACGATTCAACTCTCTAGCAGCAGCGTAGGCCAATTCTATTAGCTTTTTCCTACACTTCGGTTTAATTTTTTTAATGCACTTTTTGGTATGGGTCACTATACTTTTAAAGTTTTTTTTTAGTCCAGCTCCAGAACTTATTTTTGTTAGCATTATATTATTAACTAAATTGGCAGCAAGTTTTTCTCCTGTGCTTGCATTAGAAGATAAAGCACGCTTTTTTGCCATTTTTAATAAAATTGTATCTGCTTTGTGACGATCTTTCAAACTTTTGGAATTATTATATGCAATATCGTGATGTTTACAATATTCATCTAATTTGTTTATACCCCTATCACCTCGAGCCAATCTTTCAAGTAATCTAGTTCCTGGACCGCAATAATTATATCCCGGTAAATGGAGCTCAAATGGTAAATTATTAATTAAATTATTGACAAGTCCTTCTCCCTTCATGTATACAAACAGAATGAAACCATTATCATAGAGGATAATGTTATATTGATAAAGCACTCATAAAACATTTGTATCACTGATCCAACTATTTTCACAGGATGATAACCCCAACCATTTCACGAAAACTTTTCTGCCTTTTCGTTTTAAAACTTTTTCTACAAGGTAAATGTCAGGATGTTTAGTTTTTTGTAATTCTTGATCATAAAATGCTCCTAAAATAGGTTGTTCTTTAACATCTTGTAATAAATATGTAACAGGATTTGTGTTTTGAACTTTACTGATCTTAAATACCTCTGTAGACCAATTAGGAGTGTAACCTTTTTCAAAACAACCTTTATGTTTACTTATTCGAACAAAATCACCTGTCTTAAATTTACGATATGTTGTTTTAGTTTGATTTTGATTGAAATATCTCTGCAGTAGTTTAATTTTATTGCTATGATTCACTTGAATGGGGGGTAAACCAATTGTTCTGTGTGTGGTATGATTATATCTATTAATGATATTTGCAAGTGTCCCATCCGTCCATTTATAATTCCCTTTGAAACTAAATTCCTTGTAAAGCTTACTTTTTATCGTCCTTATTAACCGTTCTACAATTGAAGCCTTTTTCGTTGAATAAGTGCAGTAGTGGTTGATAGAATTATTTAATAATATTTTTTTAAAACTTTGATTGTAAAATTCTTTTCCTAGATCTGTTTGCAAGTTTCTAGGGATACGTTTTTCTCTACTCAATAAAGTATTGAAAGCCTCAGATACAGTTTGTTTATTTTTTTGTTTTAGTGGAATAGCCCAAGCATACTTAGAGAATCCATCAATGACGACTAAAATATATTTGCAGTTATTGTTAAATTTGGAGAAACTTTGCATATCTATTAAATCAGCTTGCCAAAGATCATCAATATCTTTTAATATTACATGTCTTCGAGGAAAATTTATTCTTGCACTTCTATGAATTTCGTTTATAATTTCTCTTTTCACTTTGCTCATTTTATCAACTGTTACTTTTGAATTACAAAATTAGACTAAGTAACAGTTTATATGATAAGCCCTTTTATTCTTGTATTACGCCCGCTTCTTTTAGCTCTTCAGTAATTGATAAAATTTCATTGTCAAGATTAGTATTACCTGCAGTTTTAGATGCGATCAAAAGTTTAAGCCTGTCCACTAATTCATTAGGATCATCCCAATAAATAAGTTCAGTATTTTTTTTATATTTTTTAAGATACGGTAGACCTGCACCTCTTTTTTGCCTAGATTTAACTTCTGTAGGTTCTTGTAAGTGTTTACAAGACTCAGAAAATAACGGTTTGATCACTTGAGAATATTTTAGACCTTTATCACCTTTAATTTGACCTGCAGGGTCAAAGTCTCTTTTATGAGCATTCGTTGTGACGAGTATTTCCTTGTACACCGATTTATCTTTTAAATTGACCAAACTTAAATCAGGCTTTTTGCGAAGCAATAGTTCTTTTAGACCAGGTGTTATTTTATACTGTTTATTAGCTACGCAAATTTTATACACTTTACCAGAGTTTGCATGAGTGGTAGAGAAATTAACTATTGTATTTCCGATCATATGTTTGTTTTTGTCACTACGTACACCAAATGGTATATTCATATCATCATATATTTCAATGATATCTTCTTTTTTCAACGACGCATTATTATCATTTTCTGATTCAGATGTGTTACCTCCTTCATCTTCTGAATAAAAAATTTCTGATAAGCTTGACTCATTAGATGATTCATGTTCATACAAATCATTAGATTTATCATGCAAAAATATTTTTGAACCTATATCAGTGTGTTTAATTTGGTCATCATAAGTATCTTCATTTTTTATTGTAGAAATTTGCTTGTTAGCTACTATTGCATTAAGAGGGCCTGCGAGAGGCTTAAAAAAATACTTAAGATGAGAGTCAGTGTTAAACTCATCATGTTTCATTTGTTTCACTTTTTCCTTTATAGCGTCCGCAGACTTTATCAATTTATCTGTAATGTTATCCATTATACGACTTATACTGAGAAGTATTTATGGACAAATGATTTTTTTTTTTTGCAGTCATTAATTATATAACCATCAATCAAAATAAATAAAGTTGTCAAATGATTGCCTATATCTGCCTTTGTTTAATTCACAATCCTTATTAATAGTCAAAAAATCATAAGGATGTATCCAGATTTTAGAACACAGATCTTTGAACTTAGACCACTCCATATCAGAGCTAACATGTTCATCGTATATATGTTTCATGTTAACTTCATCTTGCTTGAAAATTATCAAAAAGTTAACATTGTCACGTAATAGCTGTTTTGGTATTTTGGAATACGTTTGAGATAAATAAAAACAATCTATACTTCTGTGTCTGCCCATTGTAAAATAATTTCGTATGTTAATTTGCTTTTCACAAACTACATCATCAAAAATAATAACAGATTTTGGTAATGCATCGTTAGGATGAATAACTTCATCATCAAAATTAAATATAAAAAATTTTACTTCTGGCACTCTTTTTAAAATCTGTTTCAAAAATCTATATTTTGGTTGAAAGCTAGTCTTGGAATACAAATAAACATTTTTAAACTTTAAACCATTTTCGTGGATTAACAAACTAATCATGACGTTCGTTTTCCCGCAATTCGAAGGACCACATATTATACATCTTATATTATTAGGCAGAAGAACGCTATGCTTAGCGTGTAGCTTATTTTCCTCTACCTCAATATTTTTAACTTCTAATGAAACTGGTTGCTTGACCCACTTCATGTTTGTATCTGTCAGAAAAGTAATATGTTCTAGTATTTATAATGCTTATTTATAATTATAATCCCACAAATAATTAAATCATAGTTATTTTAGCTTTGATTTCGTCGAATAAGGTTACAAATAAATAAAATTATCGTCTACACTTATTACTTAGTATCTGCACAGGTAATGTTAACAAAGGTTTACGAATCAAAACAGCAAATACAAGTAAATATGTGTGTATTAAATAAAAACATCATTATAAAATTTTATATAATAATTGAGAATTATCATATTTAAATTTATCATAAAAGTTTGCAATTAATTTTAGGTTTTAGTCCTCGAAAGGAGTCAATTTTTCTGGGTCCACTTCATGTTTATGTCTAATGTAGGTATAATTTATTTGCTCTTAAAAAAAAATATATATAAAAAATTGGTGAGGTTAAAAGTCAATTTATTTCAGAATTATAAACACAGAATATTCAGTATACAGTCTTACATAAAAAAAATACATAAAGCATTGATGTAAAAAAATACTAAATTAACATATGTAATCACAATGTCCCCAAGGTACAGTATCTATTTGATTTCCCAGAATATGCCTTTTATCGTCTATCCTGTTTAAAACTACTTTATTTACTTCTTGTGAGAACAACACATGCTTAATTGATTTTATCATATTCATCTTACGTTTTAATGTTAAGTTTTTAAATAAAACATCTTTATAATTAGATGATTTTAAACATTTTGTAATAGGTTTTGATACGCCTTTAGCTTTGTTTATTTGTGTATTTAATGATTTAATGCAATATAACTTTGCTCTTAAGCCTGTAAATTCGGTAATTGGATCACCTCCTAACTCATCCTTAAATAAACCAGGAATTTTTTCGTTCAACTTAGGAATAAAGTAAAGATTATTAGTTTCAAAATTACTTGTATCGAATTCTGATAAATTATCCCGCATGTCTTTATAAAAGTCTTTAGTATGTATTAAATACAACAAACTATCAGTATCAGTGTAGCATAATTTAGCTTTATCATCATATTTATTTTTAATAAAATTATAATGATAATTGTACAAATGCCACTTAGAGAATTCTAGCACCGCAAATCCAACATATATCGGTCTATCTAAAACAAGTTTCATGGGACTCAGTTGTATGGCTATAAAGTTTTCATTAAAGATAGAAACACTTTTTAAATTAGGTTTTGAGATTAATTTCTCAGCACCTACAATTTTATTCGTTTTATTCAAATCATCACTCCATTTGGTTACTAATTTGACCTCCACTTGCTTACGTTTATTTTCAATAGTTTTGCCAAATATTGAGTTATTTAAAAGCTTAAAAAAATCTCTTTCGAATGACGTTGAAGCTGCTTGTCTTAAGCTAGTATTCAAGTCTATATACTTTTTCAAAAAACATTCTTGTTTAAAATAAAGGATTCTATGAATTTTTTTTAAAACAAGGCCATTTTTAAGACATGCTTTTAAATGAACATAGTGAATAATGTAGTTATATTTATCATACAAACTTGCAATTAGTTTTGGTGTTTTCCCTCCAATAGGTATGAATTTCTCGGGAGCAAAAGGCAAATCGCTGTGTAAATTATGTAAATGATTTGGATATGCTAAATCTACTTCTAAAATGTAACCGTACTCGCCATTATCAGGAACATCAAACAAATTAAAAAAAATTATTTCATTATTTTTCATAAATTTAAACTCTGATATCGGTAATTTTTTAGTCATAGCATATCCGTAAAGATTATTACAGTCTAAATATATCAGATATGAGGATGGTTTAGAACTATCGAAATGAGGTAAATAAATGTTATTGGCTTCAGCATATCGGTGAGAGCACTGAGCTAATCCTCCACGTATTCCTTTTTCCAACATTTTATAAATTTCTATATCATTAATCAATTCTAGCTGAACACCTGTGTAAAGGAGCATAGCGTCCCAACTCAATCCAGGTGAAGTCACATAATAAGCAGGGTCGAGTTTATAGTGCTGGAGACAAATTTTTCTAAAATTTTCAAATATATCACATAATAATAGTACATCACACTTTAAATATAAGTCAGTATATTCACCAAGAGAACTAATATCAAAACATTTCCACACATTTTTGGCATGTTGATATTCAGTATCTGTTATATGTTTCATTTGTAAAGTGTTATAAAAATGATTCTTTGCTGGAAGTTGTGTTTCATTATATTTTTGCCATGAACAAATGTACTCATACGGATATATACCTTTACTTTGCAGTAAATTTAATTGGCCTTTATCAGGGAACTGTGATGATAAATGAATAAAATCGTTCTCCGTTAAAGTTTTACTCAAATTGTCAAGACTTGAACTAAGAAATTGAAATGAATCTATAAATTTAATCTGTATAGGTTTACATCCTGTACCGGTTTTGATTATTTTAGTTATGCTTAAATATTTTTCTTTTGTTTTTGGTATAATTTTTATCTCACCATCATATTTCGATAATTCCGTAATAAATATATGAGAATCATAACCAGATAAGTTATGAAAGATAACAGGTATAAATGAACAGACTCTATAAATTAAATTGCAATGCGAATGCGCTGCGCCTCTGTACTCGGATGTAATATGATCATGATCACAAACTTTATCATCAAATAATAAATGATTACAGATATGGCATGTAGTTGCTTTGCTATAATTATCAGTTTGCTCTCTCGTCATAGATCTCATGGGTTTCTTAGTCATTACAATTTTGTGAATTAACTTCGCTTCTTTAATTAATCTCTTAACAAACACTTCTACACAGTCAGGTCCTCTATATGTTACGAATTTATTCAAGCTACTATCATGTGAGCAACATACATAATAAGCAAAACAAGACGGTAGATGTAGTTTATTTTTTATCGTACATTTATCATTATGTTTTTCTCTATAATTTAATAGTATACTTTCAAAGTCAGCATAAATCACAAAGTTAATTTTTTGCTTTCGCTCATAATTTTTGAATTGTAATGTATTGTTTTTATCAGGAAGTATGGTTAAAATTTTGGAACAACTATGAGAATGATACATCTTTTCACTACTAAAAAATTGCAAACACGTTTCACATAAATGCATTTGACCTTTATGGCATGAAACTTGTCGTCGCACTAAGCGTAAAAGGTTTTTTATCAAACAATAATGACCTTTGTTTTGTTTTTCAAAATACAGTAAGTTAATATGTTTATCTTTCTTACAATTCGTCACATAAAGAGGACCAGTTACAGTACAACGTTCATCTAATCCGTAAATATTAATACTGAACTCACAATTATTCTTTTCAAACAACTTGATATCTTTAGGTAAAGGTGGAAATGAAATTCCTTTTATATTAAATATTGAACTAAAGTGTGGATAGGAGTTTGTTCTACAGACATTATTTTTTGCTGGAAATAATGAGGCAACAATACTCCATAAAAAACAGTATTCATCATTATTATGTATATTCAAACAACTCTTTGTGTTTTTTATTACTTCTGGTAGCTCTAAATAAGTACCACCCCGCATGGGGGAATATTTATTTATATTTATTTCTAAATGATTTATACAGACAAATGACCATCCAGATTCACAATGCTCGAATTCAGTAAGTTTTCTTTTGAATATTTCTATTATATTGGAATATATATTATTAAAATCAGTACTGCTGTATATAGTTTTATATTTCGTATTAAATGACTTGAGCCGCTGCTCACTTAGATGTGGTAGTAAAAAGTAAGCAAACAGTTCGAAGTTAACTTTAATGCAGGTATGTTCCATTAATGATAACTCAATGATTTTCAAAACATCTTTTCGCTTATCACCCAAGAACGCCTCTAGTATGAGGTACTCGTCTTCTATTGAAGGGTTTAAGCGATAAGTCATGATTCTATTTTTAAATGCTGTAGCTACAATATCAATATTTTCAAACTTTGACTTTATTAAACAATTCGATTTATGCATATTCGTTCTCTTATGATATCTATATTTATGTTCTGGGATCTCAATTTTGCATTTATCACAATGAATATACTTTGATAAACAATTTCGCTCATAAACATTTGTATCGTATTCATTTTCTGGGATATCAATTTGGCATTTATTGTATTCATTTTCTGGGATATCAATTTGGCATTTATTGTATTCATTTTCTGGGATATCAATTTGGCATTTATTGTATTCATTTTCTGGGATATCAATTTGGCATTTATTGTATTCATTTTCTGGGATATCAATTTGGCATTTATCGTATTCATTTTCTGGGATATCAATTTGGCATTTATTGTATTCATTTTCTGGGATATCAATTTGGCATTTATCGTATTCATTTTCTGGGATATCAATTTGACATTTATCATTATTAATATCAGAATTTGTTGATGAGCCATCACCGGGGTGTATAACTGGAAACAAAAGACAACATTTTTTATCGTATAGTTTAATTATTGGGATTAATTGCGGTTACAAAAATACTATCTTAAAATAAACTCTATGTAAGTATATAATGATTATATGTGTTATAACATAGACCTCTTAATGTAAACTATTGGTAAGACTATTGATAAGAGCTTATAAAAGTAGGAGCACATTTTTTAAACTCCTTCCTGGCGCTTGTTATATAGGCGTTTAGGTGACGCCAGGACTCTGAAACCTCGTCAGATTTGTTTTTAATTGTGATCACCGAGTGCCGCCACCTATTTACTGGTTGGACCCGCTCTATTTCATCACATTTATACACTTTGAGTTCTATATAGAACTCACCTCTTTTTTGCTCGTTCATTTGTCGTGAAAATCCGTTCGCCAGTCTCCTCGTGATGTACGAGTATATCGGGGGAGTCTTTTTATCCGCAACAACATCGATTTCATCGTCGTCACTGTCGCTCCCGAACAACTCGCGAGCCGTTGATTTTGTGAAAGGAGTCATTGGCTTAGTTTTCTTACTCGTAGACGGCTGGGAGTTGCTCGTTGACGAAGGCTTGCGCTTTTTGTTCTCCTTTGGCTTGGTTTTCACCGGTGCATGCTCCTCGTCTGCCGATTCGTTCTCCGAAGGGAAAATATGGTCAGCCGTGTTCTTGGACCTGTGATAAATAAAAACAATGAATTAGTATAGTAACAGTTAAATTCGTTTTAATCATGTAGACGACACTAAGTGCATGAATTTATTACTTGAATGAATGAATATCAAAAATTATGAATCACTGAACAGTTTAATTGTTATAAGTAGATGAAGACTCGCTAACTGATCTGAACGATTGAAGAGGTAAATGAATAGCTATAATACTTGAATGATTGAATAGTGAATGTACTATATTTTCTTATCCACTTAATTCTTTCTTGTAAAACTTTTACAGAAAACACAAGGTAAATTACATTGAAAATTGAGTAGATACTTACATTTTAGAAGATTGACGTTGCTTGGGTGGTTTTGTGTAAGATGTAACTGCACCTAGCTGAAGTGTTGATGTGATCCAGCTTCTGCAGGATGCACTCTTAAATAGTGGTAAATCCACGTCACGATATCCCATATAAGGAATTAGGGCAAGCGTTACTAAAAATGCTTTATCAGACCTAACACCCAAATATGTAATAGTTTACGTTGCAGAAAAATATCTTGCGAAATATCGAGATCATGCAATTTGAACTTTATCTTCATCATGTAAAGATGCTTAAATTTGCTAAGTCGATGGGTGGTCCGGATCAGATGTCTATTAGGTGCCGCTCTGGATGATGCCGCTTTCTGTGTGTATTGACTTTTAAGTCACCAGTTCACAGATAGCGATGCAGTGCGGTAGCGTTGCGGTGACGTTTTGTATTATTCAAATCAGTATGAGAGCGACCACACATGATGTGAAGCAGTGTTCAGGCATTCCCTAACATTTAAACACCACCGCGACGCTATCGCATAGCACCGCCGTCTATATGCCTGTGGCGTTATATTATGGTATGCAAATAATTGTAATCTGAAACGGTGTAGCGTCGTATTGTCTCAGCTAATATTTTCACAGCAATTTTGAACTTTATAACCATTGAAAATTATTTATTAGATTCCTATATAAAGGATAAATTATCTTGAAAATTTAAATATTATTTAGTTTCTTAGCAGCAAGCGCGAGTAATCAACGAGTAATAATTATGTCGGTGAGTATTCATTTAATTATTTTATTTTATATTTGATTTTATTACAAAATTTAATTTGATTTAATGATAGAATATTTTATTTTAATTATAATATTTTATAATTTCAGGATTCGGAAGAGCTGTTTAACTTCATACCTTTAAAAAAGGCTCCTGCTCAAATACACGCAGTAAATCAAAAATATTTGGGTCTTGCTGAAGCATCTCGCAAAATATCAAAGAATAAGCGAATGGTATATTCGTACATAAAAAAGCCTGTTACAAGACCTTCGAAAATCATAAGAATACAAATTATCGATGCAGAAAACTTCGAGCAGAAGGATAGTTCAATCTGTAATCATTATTGTGAAGCAGAGGTTTGTGCTCAACACGTCGTTAAGAGCATTTTAATGGATGACATATTGTGTAGCACTAAGGAGTTAATAAATAAAATTCAGGAAAACATGGAGAACCCATAGTTAATAAAGCTAAATATGTTTTAATGTTAGTATGTAATCCTATCAAATGCTATAATATTGGTGACTACCTGTTTGAGACTATTTAGTTAGTATAACCAAATATGTTTTACTATGGTTAGCATATAATACGAGTATAATCAAATGCTGTAAATGGTGTTATGTGACTATTTGTTTGGGACTACTAGGAATTACCTACTTTGTACCCTTTCTGTTTTATTGTATGTAATTAGAAGAATGTTGTAGTCTCTTAAAATACACGGACTTAAAATATTTTATAACTAATGTGTATTTTGCTAGAATGTATAACATGTGTAATTGCGTTGTCTCCTAAAAACGTATTTAAATTATGTTTTATATTTAATTGCTATAAATAAATGCATATTTGTAACCATTAAATTGCTTTTTATTTGACGTCCTTGTCATTTAAATTCACTGAAATTAAAAAAATGTAAAGTACTCTAGTAATAGATTCTTACACATCTACACAAACATAAACAATCACAAATACACACGTAGGTACCTATCATCTGAACATATAGGGGAGCGGTCGGTGTGGGGGGATAAAAGTGATGCGTTGTGTAGCGCATCCGCACTATCTCGACAGCATCACACCACAATGAATGGTAGATATTTAGAATACTCGAATAATCGTATTGTAATGAAAATGTGATCTAGGTATTTATAATCATATTTCGAATACTTGAATGTAGAACCTAAATAAATTAATGAATGAAATGTATGGACAAATATTGATTGATTGACTGATTGTCTAGTCCATATCAAGTGTGGAATTGGGGTTCCTGGATCTTTGATCCAGGAACCCCAATTATACACTACTGATGCCAATATAGTTCACGGCATTTGCACGAGGCGGTAGTTCAACAAGCTCACCTACACCTTCGGAGCTCATTCAACACCACATATTAGCATTAATCCTTCCCGATTCCCTATGATTCCCTATTTGGTATGACATGATCTACATTATACCGTGAACTGTTATATCGGTATAAATGTAAGCGTCCGTGTTAGCTTGATTGGAATGATTTCTCATCACTGAAAATTGTTAATGTCCAATCGAAATATAAATATTGGCGTACAAAATTTATGCGTGCGGTTTTATGAGCGTCTGTCATAATATCTACTTTGTAGGCAGGAATCCTGTGATGCAAATCCATTGAATGAAGATGCCTTCGGATGTTTCTCGGATCCACATCAAAACGTTCCACGCTGCGTGGGTATAAATCCATCAACTTCGTATTCACGGAGCATTTCTCTTCTCTGGGCTTCGCTTAATGCAGCAGGGCGATGGTTGTTCTGGCGACGATCGGTTATTTTATCCTTTTTTTATCCTTTTTCGGCGTATCATACCCACAAAGCAACAGCGTTTCAATAAAATACAACTTAAAATTTTATGGGTTTATGATATTTACCTTTTTTAATACCTATTTAAAAAAAAATATACAGAATGAGAGAATGAGCTCACCGTCAAGAGCAGATCTCTCAAAATTGTACGAATGCTCAGACCCTGCTGATGCATTGTTACAATTCTATGGCGAATTTCTTCAGAAATTGCAGCTAGCATTATTGCGTTAAGAGCATTGTCACTGGTCCACTAGCGCCACTCCTTTAAAAACATCACAACATTATCTCGTGACTGAGAAGAAATTATGAAAAACGGCTCAATCAAATATATCGGTAAGTGTGTCTAGAATTTTCTAATACCTTTTATAAAACGGAAAACAGCCACATTCCTCTAGACCGTATTTTGTTGCTTCGTGTCTCAATATTAAACTTTATAAAAGGTATTAGAAAATTCTAGACATACTTATCGAAATATTTGATTGAGCCGTTTTTCATAATTCCTTCTCAGTCACGAGATATTATTAGGTTGGGGAAAAAGTCTTTTCGCATTATAGTATGTATGTACTTGTAATAAAATCTCTTTGGCTATATATTTGTATGTATCTGGCTGGTTTTGGTATCATTGAAAGTTTAAATTTTAAAGAACATAATTCCAAATTCAAATTAGGAAAATGTGTGATTTTCATTCGTTTTTCGTACTGCCAAGATGAGTGAATCTAATGAAGAAATTTGATACATTTTAAAATTTTACTACAAAAAAGGTAAAAATGCAACGCAATCCGCGAAAAAAATTTGCGATGTTTATGGACCTAGTGCAGTGTTTGTGAGAGTAGCACAAATTTGGTTTAAGCGTTTTCAATCCGAAAATTTTGATGTCAAAGATGCACGTCGCTCTGGTCGCCCTATTACGGATAAAATGGATGCCATTTTTGATAAAGTGGAGCAAGATCGGCATATCAGTAGTTACGACGTAGCTGAAGAACTGGTAATTGACCACAAAACAGTTTTGGCACATTTGAAAAAAACTGGGTACACAAAAAAGGTCGATATTTGGGTACCTCACGAGCTCACTGAAAGAAACCTAATGAACCGTGTACTCATTTGTGATTCTTTATTACGACGTAATGAAACCGAACCATTTTTGAAGAAGCTGATAACTGGTGATGAAAAGTGGATCACTTACGACAAGAACGTGCGAAAAAGGTCGTGGTCAAAGGCCGGTCAGGCTTCACAGACTGTGGCGAAACCCGGGTTAACTCGCAACAAGGTGATGCTGTGTGTGTGTGGTGGGATTGGAAGGGCATTATTCATTATGAGCTGTTACCACCCAGCAGGACCATCGATTCTGAACTCTACTGCGAACAACTGATGAGATTAAAGCAAGAAGTTGAGAGAAAGCAGCCGGAATTAATCAACAGAAGGGGTGTGGTTTTTCATCATGATAACGCTAGACCTCACACATCTTTAGCCACTCAGCAAAAATTAAGAGAGTTTGGCTGGGAGGTGTTAATGATCCGCCGTATAGTCCTGACCTTGCACCTTCAGATTTCCACCTGTTTCGGTCTCTTCAGAATTCTTTAGGCAGTGTCAGGTTAACATCACGAGAGGACTGCCAAAACCACTTGTCGCGGTATTTTGATCAGAAGTCCCAAAATTTCTATAGCAATGGGATCATGTCCCTACCTACAAGATGGCAAAAAGTTATCGAACAAAATGGTACCTTCATACTATAGCTAAATGTAAATAAACTATATTAAAAAATGTTTTGAATTTTCTTAAAAAATACGAAGAAACTTTTTCCCCAACCTATTATGTTTTTAAAGGAGTGGCGCTAGTGGACCGGTGATAACCCTCTTAATAACTACGGCTACCAACGGCTACGATTCACCAAAATTCGAAATTACCGTCTCTGACATCGACATTTCAACTGACACTGTCTTCGGATAGGTTTTCAGAAATAACGAGTACATAAATGAGCTCTAATTCAAAGGAGGTCAGTATCAAATAGATTGGATAACCGTATGCAACATTGTATTGACTTATCATTAACAACTTTATTAGTCAACCTTCAACTACTATGGATAAGACTAGGTATTTCCGATTATTAGTAATTGGTAGGTAATTTATCGTCTTGTTTACGAGCATGCGGTTTGAGTTCGTATTAAGAGTCCACTAGCTCCACTTCTTTAAAAACATATTATCTCGTGACTGAGAAGGAATGATTAAAAACGACTCAATCAACTATATCGGTGTGTCTAGAATTTTCTAATACCTTTTTTAAAATTTCATATTGGGACACGAAGCAACAAAATTCGATCTAAATAAAAACGGCCACATTCATCTAGATCGTATTTTGTTGCTTCGTGTCTCAATATGAAACTTTATAAAAGGTATTAGAAAATTCTAGTCACACTTACCGATGTAGTTGATTGAGCCGTTATTAATAATTCCTTCTCAGTCACGAGATAATAAATGTTTTTAAAGGAGTGGCGCTAGTGGACTGGTGACAACGCTCTTAAATCGTGTAATCTCGTGAATAATATGTATAAAACTGCATCAATTTTATATTTGACTTATAATTCTAAATTCATTTTAAATTTCTGTGATTACTTTGTATGTCTATTAATTTGTAAGTAATAATACGTAACATTTATAGTGCAAGCATGGCAATTTGTAAAATTCCTTTTTATTTTATATGGTGGTTTTTTTTTTACCAGATTTTTTTTATTTTATAAAATTGAATAGTGAGAAATTGGCTCATCAATTAAAGTTCGTGACTGTACTTATAACATTTTTTTTAAATGTATGTTTCTCTGTCTGTTTGTTCCGGCAAATCTCCGAAACGGCTGGACAGAATTTGACGGGACTTTCACTGGCAGATAGCTGATATTATAAGGAGTAACAAAAACTAGAGTAGAGTATTTTTGGTAGTAGAGTACTTTTATTTAAGAAAAAGCCACGACGGCGAAGCCGCGCGCAGCATTTAGTTTTCAGTAACATTGTTCTCACATTACACAACAATAATAACGTACTCAAGATTATGTAATATCTTGATTTAAAAGAGTGTCCATGGAGTTTCTTGCCTGTTCTTCTCCATCCAGATCTACGTTTTGGAACGGGCAACTCGCTTCCAATTTTCTGGTTAGCTGAATGAATCCTTGACAATGCCTCTGTAATGGTTTAATATTATAATATAATAGGTATATTATAATTATTTAATGTTAATGAAGCACAAAATGATCTGGTTCCAATGCAATATGCTTACAAATATATATTAAAACAAATACTGAGAAATATTTAGGTCTTGCTCTTGATGATAAACTTACAATGAAACCTCACATGGAGAACGTAAGAAAAAAGATATCATCACTGACTGGTGCACTTACAGGAATTGTCCGATGTCTCCCACTACAGGTCAGATATGTAATTTATAACTCGATGGTTAAACCACATCTCGATTATTTAATGAAAATATGGGGAATTGTTGCTAAAACTCACCTTAAAATCCTACAAACATCTCAAAATAAAATTATTAAAGTCTTATTCAATTATGATTATTTTAACATCTTCTCAAAAGGTTTTAAAAAGAAACGAAACGAATGAATATTGATCAAATTTATAAATATAAAACTTGCATACTTGTACGTAAAATAATCAATAGAGACATATAATATACATGTCGGAGAACGTAAGGTTTCTCTCGTTATCATCAGCCATATTTTAACTACTGTGGGCGTACTGTGGGTAGTGTTGGTTATTGCGCAATAGAAAAACCGTTTTTAGAATCAAAAGTCATTTACTCAACCTGAGATAGAACTTTAAAGATTACACAATACAGTCCCCCAAAACGCCCATCCCTTCAACACTTCCTAGTGCTTTAGCTGGGAAGAAGAAATGATGGAACAAACTCCCCAGTAGCACATCTGTCTGTTCAGTTAGAAGAACTTGATTCTATACATTAATGGGTATGCAAAGTAATTAATGTTGGAACACGACACAACTATACCGGACGCACAACAATTCTTAGACGTCTTCACTGCTTGACCGCCACCGATGAACTTCACTTGTCGACTGTGCGGCGGACACATATAGTCGGTCGAACGTTATGTCGTAGAATGTGTCATGCGCCGCTAGGCAGTACTAGCGTCGCGATTAGTCAAGAACCGTTGTCGCGAACTCCAATAACTCCATCGAACGCAACTAGATGACGCTGGCGTACCGGATACAACTCATCTCCGACATACACAAATAACATTACAAAAATAATGCAAATTTTAAAGCGCATGACGCGGCAGGCTATCCATATAATTTTAATAGCACCGAGGACAAACAACGGTAGAAAGACTGTCGTATATGAGGGGGCTGAACTCTATATCTAAAGTAATTATGGAATCAAAATTACTTCCAACTTTTAAAAGGCTATTAAAGCACCAGAATAATGTAGGAATTGTTTGAAAAATTACCGTTTGTATAACTTAATTTTAGTTTATTACCAAGCGAACCGTCGCCTATCTTAATTATGGTTTTCCTCATAGGAGTGAATAATTGTGTTCAAATGAAATTTTATAATTAAAAAAAAATTGCTTTGAGCTTGAGAATTTGAGATCATAATAAAAACTGGCCAAGTGCGTATCGGATCACGCACAATGAAAGGTTCCGTAGTTTGGACGAATTTATCCCAAGAACAAACTTAACATTGTTGTTGACATATTTTTCCACTACATAATGTAACGCGCCACACAAGTTTAAGTACCACTAGCGCCATCTAGTATCGAGTAGCAGAACTAGTAGACTCGAGATTCTTCTAGAGAATTCGATGCTAGAACTTTCTAGAACTTTCGACATCTGGTCAGTAGGGGCCGGTAGTACTCGAATATTCTAGATGTTTCTACAAGGTTATGGAACTATCTAAGGACTATAATAAGGCCGGTATGGACCCCGATCGAGACAGTCGAACGACAAGTACGATACAAGCGATCTTCGAGTGCGATCAGTAGAGCAGTTGTGTTTTTCTTCATTAGTGTGTTCGAATTGTTATTAGTGTTGATTAATTAAAGTGTCATTTTTGGTTTTTTATTGTCACGAACCGCAAGCACGTAACAATAATAATATGTAAGTTGATCGACTATTACTCTGTAACTTGTAAAGCCTACTTAGCTGTGATAGTTTTCCTTTCCACTTCGTTACTACCACTGTGTATTTTTGCACGTATTCAAATAAATCATTTAGCTAGCAGGGCAACACTTGACTCTAACAAAAATTTGCACTTTAAAGCTTATTATTACCCATACGGATCCCTGAATCGAAAAATAGTTTTAACAAACCCGCAATATTATTAAACGGCCTATCGAACGATATCCCACACCATGAGATAGACGAGAAAAAAAATATCATCCCCACTTTACGTGTACCGGAGGTAGGTACCTTAAATAAACTTATTTCAAGATTTTATTTTACCACTTTTTGGGCGTGATTAATAATACCCATACCAAATTACAGCTTTCTAGTACTAAGAGTCTCTGAGCTAAGCCGCCGACAGACAGACAGACAGACTGACATGGCGAAACTATAAGGGTTTCTTGTTTACTACGGAATGCTAAAAAGGTAGAAGTCAAGAACATCGTTGAGATATTAAAAGGTTTTCTCGGAGTAACTTGACGTCGAGTGGAAATTAAGAAAATGTTTCAAGAACCCACTTGATACCCCTTTAGATTAAGTCCTTTAACTATCTGAAGTCTTACTAATTATTTCTTAACAAGGTTCTTAAAGTTGTATGTTTATGTAGGCACCTATAACTAGAAAATACCTACCTACCCACGCTCGATACATAAGTTTTCAAAGTGATGTAGCTTGTGAAAGCGAACCCTAATATGAGTCGACTAGTATTTCATAGAAAGTAAATATCGGATTTTGTTTTGTTTTTCTCATGATTAATTCATGATATTTTAATGGAACTGACTCTCGGCCACTTCCATTAAAACTGAGTCACCTACGTAGAAAAGGCAAAATAAAATTGAATTGAGCTTCCGAGAATTGTGAAAAATAAATTCATGGTCAAATACCATGAAATACGGCAAAGTGCTATAACTATGAGACAAAAAGGTTTTGTACACTGAGAGCTGAGAAGAAATACTTAAGTACTTAAATCTTAAACTTTCTTAATTGGTTATAAGATAGTAAAAACCGGCCAAGTGCGTGTCGGGCCACGCACAATGAAGGGTTCCGTAGATGGGATGAATTGATCCCAAGAACAAACATAACATTGTAGTTGAAAAACATGTTTTTCAACAGCAAATTTAAGTTTTTCGACTGTTGGCGTGATTAATATGTGTACTGATCAAGGTTCGAAAAAAAACCAGTTTTTTTCAAAAAGAACAACATGTTTAATTCAAAAAACAAAAAAAAAACAAAAAACCATTTTTTAAGTCAATTGTACGTAAATGTTTCAATTTACCTATATTAAAAATATTGTTAAAATCACTTTTAATAATTTAATTGATAATTATGATGGGAGGTGCTTTACGCTGGTCTCGCATTGTATAGGATTTCCGTACAGTGAGAGATCAGCTTATACTGGAAATGTATAGCTTGATATGTTGCCGTGTGTACAAAACTAGGACTACGCAGGACTGGCAGTTCTGCCAAAGCAGATCCTTTCTTCGTCCTGTAGACATTATTTATTTCGGAGCGAAGATCAAACTAAACTAATAACAAAATCTGTCAGATAGGATAACACTAGCTAGATATAAAATACGTAAGCAAATTCAATAAGTCACCACACCACTACACTATACAATAAAACAATAACATTTTTTTATTTCTCTCGGTACACTAAAAAATAAAACAATAACAGAGAGAATACCGTAGATCGCAGTCTGGGATATCCCCGAGCTCAATCTTCCAAGTTCTCATTACAAGTGTTTACAATTCACCTCAAACTTATAATGTTGCCAGAAAAAGTTGTGAAAAGTGTATGAAATAAAACATTAATGTTTTTTTATATATTTTAAACGGGTTTAAAACATAATGTTTTAAAACACATTTTAACCCGGTTTGTATTTTTCCCAGTGTTTTAAACAGTGTTTAAAACACTTGTTATAAACAAAAGTTTTAAACATTGCCAACCCTGATACCCATCAGGGTTGGCAATGTTTAAAACTTTTGTTTAAAGCTGTAATTTGGCATGGGTATGCCAAATTACAGCTTTAAACAAAAGTAGTAGTAAGTGGGTTTGTAGTACACCTAGTACGCCTCTGAGCTAAACCGCGGATATAGACAGACAGACAGACAGACAGACGGACATGGTGAAACTATACCTAAGGGTTCCTTGTTGACTACGAAACCCTAAAAACGGCGGTCGTTTATCGCTTTTGCCCGCAGCTCCGCCCGTGTGAAGGTTCCTACAAACATGCGCGACACGCGACGCGACACAAAGGCACCGCTTGACGCGCGACGAGCGGTGCCCTTGTGTAGCGTCGCGTGCCTCGCCAATTTGTAGGAGCCTTTAATGTCGATTTACCGAGATAAAAAGTATCCTATGTGTTAATCAAGATTATAAACCATCTGTGTGCCAAATTTCATCCAAACCGTTCAGCCGTTTTTACGTGGTTGAATAACAAACATCCAAACTTTCACATTTATATAGTAGGATTTCGTATTAGGCAATAGAACTTAATTCAGTTTTGCAGTACTTTTTATCCTACCAGTTAAGTGGAGTATCTGTGCTGGATCGATAAAACTAAACTTGCGTCACCCAGTCATTGACAAATAACCCTATCTGTTCTCCCGACACTGTCGCTAATTAATAGATGGCGATCTCAGGAACAATCAATAAATGTTGTGTTTGTTTCAGAAAAACTTTTATAAGTTCTAAGGGAATTTTTATTCCAGCATTCATACAAAATGGGTAACGCTTAGACATTTAAAAAAAACTTTTTTACAGTCCGTTCAACCGATTTTAACTTCTATTCCGTAGGCATAAGGACGGCATTAAATGCAAAAAATGTGGTTACAATAATAGCTGTTTACTTCAGCTGCTATTTGTCATGCTACCAACGCAATAGAAGTCAAAATCATTTGAATGGACTACAAAAAAGGTTTAAAAAACTTACAGTGTCTGCTTTGGTCGAGTTTCATAATACCCAATATATGTATATCATATCAATATAAATATCTAAGTATATCAATTATATATTATCACTATTGCAAGCTCTTTAGAAGCTTTGTCACTGTTCTGTTTCTTTATTCTGTCTGTAGTATAGTCTTAAGTAGATTGAGTCTTAAGTGCGGTTCTGTAATACGGACCTTAATTTCTCTCTTGTTATCTTTTCGTATAAAACGTTTGAAATAAGGTTAGACATTTAAAATAAGATTAGACATTTATTGTCATGTGTATAAATGTCTAATCTTATTTTAAATGTCTAACCTTATTTCAAACGTTTTATACAAATTATTTATAGTAGTATTTTTATATTAGTAATATAGTTGTTGCGTAAATTCAGCATAGCTACCACCCAATAGAATTGGCTTTATTATTTCCGATTGTTTACTCGTCCAGTTCTAGCCACCTTTTGAATACAACAATACGGTACATTGACTGCGCGCTCAGAGAACCCAAAGACACAAGTGGCGCCCTTTTTAGTTTCCAGTGGGAGCTTAAGATCTTTGTAGAGAAATGAAAAGATAACAAGAGAGAAATTAAGGTCTGCATTACGGAACCGCACTTAAGACTCAAGCATTACTTAAGACTATTAGTCCAGTCATTTCGTCCGAAAAAAAGGCAAATAAAAGAAAATGAATTTGCGCTTCTAATTTTTTAATATGTTGTAGGGGATACCTAGAAAAGCTTAACTTGAGATTGTCGACCAAGCTTTCCTAGGAGCTTTCGCCGCCATCTTGGAAAACGCTTAAAATTTGTTTTTCGGCAATAACTCGGCTATCCGATGAGATTCGAAAATTTTTGTAGGACACTTTTTGTTGCTTTCTTTGTGCTCTACAATAACGCCTGAACCATTTTTAGCGTATCATGCATCGTTATCGAGATATCGATCGATAAAGTCAAAAATTTAGGACACAATTTTTATTTTTTGCTTTTTTTTTCTTTGGGTCTTAATAAATATGAAAAATTGTGGAATTCAAACTTGTAGAGCATATTCAGACCTACAATTTCCTTCTTGGATTTTTTTATGTTGGACAAAAATTACGATCTCCAGCGCGCCGCAAAGTCGGTGAATCCACGCTCAGCGTCGAGCGCGCTCAAGTTAGTATATCGTATCGTGTTGAGTTTTTGTTGTGCGTAGTGTAAATCGAGGGTTCCGATATTCTGGGCAAAAATTTCGATATCTAGTTGGCTGTAAACTCGTTATAACGGAGATTAATAAATTACTTTTGTGTGATCCTTAATTTGTTGCTCTATGTACATATTTTTTATCCCATCAATTTCCTGAACAATTTCCCATTCGATTCGACATCCAGACACAACCGAGCGAACAGCTCGCTCGACGCTGAGTGTGGATTCACCGACTTTGCGGCGCGCTGGAGATCGTAATTTTTGTCCAACATAAAAAAATCCAATAAGGAAATTGTAGGTCTGAATATGCTCTACAAGTTTGAATTCCACAATTTTTCATATTTATTAAGAAAAAAAAGCTAAAAACAAAAATTGTGTCCTAAATTTTTGACTTTATCGATCGATATCTCGATAACGATGCATGATACGCTAAAAATGATTGGGGCGTTATTGTAGAGCACAAAGAAAGCTACAAAAAGTGTCCTACAAAAATTTTCGAAATCTCATCGGATAGCCGAGTTATTGCCGAGAAACAAATTTTACCCCTTTTTTCAAGATGGCGGCGAAAGCTCCTAGGAAAGCTTGGTCGACAATCTCAAGTTAAGCTTTTCTAGGTATCCCCTACAACATATTAAAAAATTAGAAGCGCAAATTCATTTTCTTTTTTGAATGTACGTAATGACTGGACTGTATACTACAGACAGAATAAAGAAACAGAACAGAGACAAAGCTTCTAAAGAGCGTGCAAAAATGATAATATATAATTGATATACTTAGATATTTATATTGATATGATATACATATATTGGGTATTATGAAACTCGACCAAAGCAGACAGTGTAAGTTTTTTAAGATAATAAAAATTATTATAATATCAAAATGTTAGAAGTAGCTTCGTTAAAAGCATAAAGTATCTAATATGTCCGACAGACGGCTTTTAATTTTGCAGGCTAAATAAAAACCAGCTGCAGAAAACGCTCTTTCAGCCTTTACACTGGTGGGTTCTAAAAAGCGTAAATAATTGTTTGCAAAGAGATCTCCCTTAGACCCCCCGAAAAAGACATCATCCGCTTCGAAAACACAAATGACGTGCTCTCTCATTGCAATCTCGCTAATCACGCGAGATCTCGTTCGATTTTCGGCTGACATTAATCTCGATGAAAAAGGCTAAGATTATATTCCTTAGCCACAAGTAGATGTCTACTACCTACTGTCATACCTATTTCTACCGCAAAGCATCGTTGTAGTGATCCGTTTCGAAGTGCAGGTACGTGTACCGCACAACTACAGCCACATTGGACATTTGAGCTTCTGGCAACACCTCTGGTATTGAAAATATCCGTAGGGGGCCGTGATTAGTGCTTCCAAAATTACGGATTTGCTAATTACGTAACTAGTTACGCATTTTGATGCTTCAATTACGTAACTACGTAATTACGTACTTAACTGTTTTGATTTTTTAAAGCACGATAAATTCTGGGCTTATTACGTATTTTAGAAGTAAAAAATCAAACAACTTCAAATGAAAAAAATTATAATATTAAGGAATTAAAAGTAAATTACAGATTAAAATGATAATTTTAAAATTAAACTCAAAATCAAAATCGTCAATCAAATCAAAATGTAATATTTTGATTTGATTGACGATTTTGATTTTGACTAAACTCAATCAACAATTCAAACAAAACATGTACCACGCACAAATGGTTTAAAAGTAAGAAACAATATAAAATATGGTTATTTTTCCAATCTTTGTTCTTGATAATATGATCTCATAAATGATAACGAATGCAATGTTCTGTCACCAAGGGAACTTCTTAGTTTAGAACAAAGATAGCCGGCAGAAGAAAATGCCCGTTCTGCTTCAACACTAGTAGGCATTATACATAGTAAATAATTATAAGCTGCTGTTAGGAAAACTTCACGACCGCCGCCAGTGCTATCGTAGATACACATTTCAACTCTGATGATGGATTCAAGATCTGTGTTTACTCCAGATTTGTTTACTGTAGACATAGTTTTCTGTATTTCTTTTTCTAGTTGCTGTGCAACAGTCAACTCGTCGCCACAACCATCATTAGCATCATTGTCATCTGCTTCGGAATCTAAACTCATTTGTGTACTTGTAGGCGGTGTAAATTTGAGCCTTTCTAATAAGTTTGCAACATATGTTCTAATATAATCCGACGTCGGTTTTGTAAAAGTTTCTGTTTCTTCGGTTTTATAATATTCTTCATTATTATGCAAATACTGCAAGACACCAGACACATTTGTTCGCCTTTCTTTTATTCTTTTTCTAAGGGATACAGCAAGCTTGTCACTGAGCCCATTGGACTGAGCATCAAGCTTATTTAACATAAACTGAAGCGCAGCATCTGCTGCTAACAAATTCGAGTCACGGCGACACAATGCCATCACTGTAGTTTTTATTATATCTAAACTATGATGAATGTTATGTAGATCTTGTATTTCTGTGTCTGTGAAACTTATATTTGATTTTAAGTCTAATAAAGCCTTAAATAAACTTGATTTCAATTTCAGAAATCGTCCAACCATATCTGATAAGCTGTTCCATCGCGTTTTGCAGTCTAGTATAAGATCGAGGCTTTTACCATACTCTTGTAAAGAATATTTTTGCAACAAATCGGTCTTCAGTGGTGATTTTTTGAATGATTTAACAAGTTTTCTTACTTTTACTATAATATCTTTGTACAGAAACTCTGGTTCTAGAACTCTAGGTACTTCTATGAAAAGTCCGCCATCGTTTTCTTCAATTTCTTCAGTGTCAGTATCTGAAGCTTCATCTTCTAGTTCTGGTTCAGTAGTTGTACTTTTCCGTGTCTTATATAATACGTCCAGCACTGCAAGTTGTATTCCGTGAGCAAAACACAACTGATGGTGACCATCAAAATTTTTGCCCATTTTAACCATAACACTGGCTCCGTCCGTTGTGAATGCAATTATATCTTCAAGTTTCAAATAAAAGTCATTTAGATGATTTTCTAACAGTACAGTTCCAACGTGAGCTGGCATTGAACCCTTTATCCTTACTAGTCCTAATTTTTTATATTTAGCTGGTTCTAGGTCTTTATTATGAATATTTATATTCATATACCTCCGGTTCCGGGTAGAGGTCCATTCATCAAACGTTATAGTAAACCGTTTTTTTTGGGACTTCATATTTTTAAACTGATTTATTAATTGTTTTTTTATGGCACAACTCTGTTCCAGGACAATTTTGGTAATAGTGAAGGAGATTTCGGTAGATCATAGCCAGATTTTTTGAAAACATACCTTAGATCTTCAGAAGTACAAAATTTGCTTAATGGGATGCCATCCAATGCTGCCATTCTAGTCACTATAACGTCCAAGGAATACTCAGTGGAAAAGTAATCCGTTAGTTTAGTTTTCTTCGATGGAGGTTCTAAACTTTTTCTTGCTTGAAAGCACGATGAAGTACTTGCCCTTTGCGCATCTTGCTCTTGTGACATCTCGCCAATATGTTTAGCACGCATATGTGTATGTAGTGCTCCAGTAGCACCACCAGGAGTCTTCAAATTTTTTTGACAATGTTTACATTGGACACTTTGCCCATTTTCAGCCCTCAAAAAGTGTTCCCATATAGCTGATTGTGTGCGTTTGTTCAAAAACTCCTTATAAATAGTCTTCTTTACTGCAGACCTAAAACAATATATAAATATTTCATAATTTAATAGTTAGGTAATACATATAAATAGCATCTATAGTTAGGCACTACACTTAAAACGGGATACATTTACATACGTACCGTGAACTCATAATCAATGTCTATTTGCACAGACATCTAACAAGCAACAATAAAATAAAATCGCACATATTTTTTTTTTTTTTTTAAACGTCGCACCACACTAGGAATTACTGCTGTATCGTGGGTGCACTCACAATCATGTAAACTAACATACACAAGACACCCAGACCCGGAACACCTATCTGTAGGTCATACAAATATTTGTTCCGTACGGGAATCGAACCCGTGACCCGCAGCGCAGCAGCCAATCACTCAACTACTGCGCCAACCGTGCCGTCAACAATATAAAATCAACTACTAAATTATATGTATAAACTCTCACACAATACCCTAGAAACAAAGTAAGTAGACAAGTAAAGTAATGTTAAAATAGGTACTTACATTTTCGTTGAAGTATCTCTACTCGTGTATGGTGATATCTACTTAGAAACTTGTAATGAAAAGCTTCTGAAAACCAAGCGTCAAACTTTGCGGCACATACACAAAATCACAAAAGTCAATAAAATAAGCTTAGACCAGGCAGGACAGTATCTCGCAGGTGTACGTAAGACGACTGAGTACCGAGTATTGAGATTGTTTCTAAATTCACGAAAGTAAAGAAAAATGTAGGGAGTTCCCTTAGCTTGCTCAATCCACAATATTAAACTTTATTATCTACGAGGTAGATCAAATACTTGCGAAACACTTATAAACTTTGATTGTGTTACGTACCGAACTATCCACAACCAACGGGGATTCCCTTCGTTTCCCGATTGGTCAACAATGAACTCTATTCTGTACGACTAAGAAATTAAATCTTGCGGACTCAAATTGGAAGTTATAAAATAAACCCCGGGAATTCGGGGGATACCCACAGAAAGGGTTTTGGTGTTGTCATAATGTAAGTCGTAGGTTAACTAAATTAAGGTAAATTGTAAATACACAGATAAACCCATGCCTTTTTCCCATGGAGTAGGCAGAAACTATAGAACTAAATAAATGGGTACCTAAATTAATTAATATTATCCTATAGTTACGTTATTACGGACTGCAGCTCTTCAGTTACGTATTTGTGAGATTTCTAAAATCTGTCCGTAATTACGTAATTACGTAATTACGTAATGGAAGCCCTAGCCGTGATCACTTACCTTTACGAGGAAAGCCCGTACCATAATTGCATGCACTATCAATCATAATTGAAACGGATCACTACAACTTCAAACTGATCTGATGATGAAGCCAGAATGTAGGCAATGAAACTCCACAATAAAACAATGTATCCTAGCCGTGTTTGGGCTTATTGAATTGTCATGAGATGCACTCTGGCTATAAATGATGTTTAACCGACTTGAAAAAAAGGAGGTGGTTCTCAATTCGTCTTAGATATGTATAAGGTGTTAAAAAATTAACTCTACAAACTTTAATAGGTGCTTTAGACTATCCGAATAACTTTTACTATGGGACAGCTTTGAAATAGCGAAAAAATGAACAGCCGTCCCATAAATTTGAATACAAACTAAATTATAAAATAAATAAATAACGTATTAAACTAGTATGGAACAGCTGGTTTTTATTAATTAATTTAATTTAGCTTTAGTTTTAAGTATAAATACTGAGTTTCGTGTTAATCAGACCGTGCGATTTAAAAAACAATTTTAGGTAGGTAAATATGTACATTTCAGCGTTTTCTAATTATTACCTTCTTGCTTCTGTCCGCGAATTCGTTCCCGTGGAAGTTGTAAGACACCATAATTACTAAAGAACAGCCACAGTTTTATAAAAAATCCCTTTATACAAAACTCCATACATATATCCTCAGGTATAACACTCAGACACACTCTCAACACCAACACGTGTTTTTAAATACCTCGCAATGCGTTGAGGTCGACATTGTCAAAAGCTTTTTCTATATCCAGGGACAGTACATAAATTCTCTTACCTGCGCGCCAATCTTTGTCCAAGACCCTTTTAAGCGCAAATATATGGTCGTCTGTTGATCTATTGTTTAAGATGGCACCTTGGTGATTGCCTAACTCATTTATTATTTCGTCTAACTTTTTTAGCAAGTACGATGTGTCTGAGCCCGTCTTGCAAACCGATATTCCCCTATAGTCGTTTATATCCTTGGGGTTATTTTTTTCGGAATTGGTACTTGCATTGTCTCTAACCACGTGTCCGGTGCTACGTTCTGTGTTCAGATTTTGTTCATGTGTTTGGTAACGGCTTTCCGTAATATTTGGGGCATCGCTTTGTACAGCTCGATTACCACTTGGTCTGTTCCTGGAACTGTCCCGTTCCTCATGTTGTTAATGATTCCCATTACGTCATCCGGAGTGGGTCCTAAATTTTGTGCGTCAGGTATGCCCTCTGAGCTTTTTACGACTTGTTCCCATTTGGACATTGGTATATAAGCGATTCTTTTCCGGCGTGTTGTTTGTATTTTGTTGCTTCTGCAAAATGAGTAAAGTACCTGCATGCGTTTTGAAGGGTGTTTTTTCCCCAATCCATTAAAGAAGGCCTGGCATGCTTTTTGTTCTTCTTGGTATTTAATCTTTTGAAGTGCTGATTGGCACTCCAAAGAGACATAATCGAGTATGTGTCTTTGGATTATCTGGTTGCCTTCTTTGTAAGAATATAGCCTTTTGGAGGTTAGCAAGGGCTAATCGTTGATCCCTGGAATGAGTTGGCCGAAAAATCAAGGTTTCCTGTGCGGCCGCTGTTAATACTCCAGTTATGGTACTCCATGGTATTTCTTGGCCAATTTGTTGTCTCCTTAGCAACTTCCAGTTGTTTTTGTGTTTGTGTTTGTTACCTTCTTTTGTTTAACTGCCTCCAGATTATTTTATGGTCGGAGGTGCCCCTAACGGCCCATTCCCCTTTGACTAAATGAAATAAAGAAAGTTTTTCTATTGCGTGTGATAATATGATCTAATTGGGATTTCTGATTACTCTTTGACCATTGCTATCCTGCATGCTGGTCTCGCTTTTGTCGTTTCTATTTGCAGTTTTTCCCAGTTGGCTATATCCATTAGCATTTCCCCGTTATTGTTGGAATAATCATGATGGAGATTCTAGTGAATCAGCCCTTTACCTTGGAAGCTTAGTGTATCTTATCGACCAATATGGGCATTAAAGTCGCCTAGGATTATTAGCGTGCATGTCTTTGGTTTTTGTCTAATCAAGTTTAACACACCTGTGAATGATCTGGTTGCTTATGAGGAACAGCTGTTGATGTGACAGTTGATTATAAATAGAGAAGCAGGCTTTTTCCTGCATTTTATTTCAATAGGGCATCCTTTCTGATTAAAATTGCTGGCCCCCTGTATGTTTTACCTGTGATTACAGATAGGTACACATCATAGTGCATCGAATTTTACACTCCTAAGTTTATCCCTGTTTCTTTTAGGTAGACTACGTGAATGCCTCTATGTGAAAGTTCAGCGTCAATGTTGTCTTTTTTTGTCGGTTTTGAAGCGTCTCCTACATTCCACGTTGCAATACGCAAGTCTGCCCAAGTAACACAATCCCGTCTAAAAACGGACTATTAGATATCTACACAGTTTAGTAAAAGTGGGCACAACCTTATCCCTTCTCATAAGAATGAGTTAAGAAAACATGAATAGATAGAGATAAGAGTTGTAAATTTTCAGATTGTTTGTAAAGATTTTTCTAGTGTCTCACTCAACTGTTTATAGACCACAAATTTTACTATTAGATAGTTTATAGATAAAGTTGAAACCTTTAAAGAAGTCTTTACTCGTCAAGTTTTTAAACCAAAATTAACTCAAGACTAACAACTTTAAGTTATATTTGATTTGTAATAGACAACGACACATAATGGCGCAGAACTTACAGGAGCTATTTAAACTTATTATTGTATTGCATCATGGCGTAACAAATTTCTTATTTCTGACATTAGGTACTTGTGTTTTAGCTACTTAATAATGGGTAAACCAGCAAATCCATATACGATTGAAATTCTATCGTCGAATATTATGTAAAACTCTCTTAAAATAAGAGCGCCCGCTGTAAATGTAAGATTTTTTTTTACCAAATATTTTATTATTTATTATAAGCAAATTTTTTAAATTGCATTTTAATGTTTAAAATACTCATTTTATTTAAAATATTGTAATTTAAAACATATTAAATGTTTAATTAGACAAAATTTAATGATAAGAACATAAAAATAAGCATTAAAATATGTAACGAAAATCATTTGAAGCAAAAGTAGGCAATAAAAATGGCGTCAAGATAAAATTATTAGAAAAACGAATTTAATAGAACAAACACTAGAGAATTTTCTGTCATAAACAGCTCTAGTTCTATGACAAGAATAATTTCACTTGCTATGTACTAAACTATCTAGTGAAAGAATAAATAAATTTATGGGTGGTTTAAGATTACCTAGTAACTGTCATCTCTGTATTCCTTTTTATCTTCTCACAGTATTTCTAGACGTTCATCAGTGAACAGGTAATTTGATGTGTTGTGAACGGGGACACTGCAAATTCAGTTGTATCTTCTGTCGTAGAACAATTTCCCGCATTTTGGAGGAAGTTACAAGAAAGTTTCGATTCTGTATATGAATTATTTTGCAACTCTTCTTCATTTTTCTTCCTTTTTTTAAATATTTGACGATTTTTCGACGAAAGCCAGCAGATCTTTTAATTTTTTTTTTCACTGTCTCCATTGCATAAAATCATCAAATTCAAATATTTGATACAAATGCACTTAATTAAGCTATTTTTAGGGAAAAAAAACCCACTAAAAACACGCTTTCACTATCATTTTTTTAGATAAACTGAAAAATATCCAGACTTAAGTCTCTATAAAAACAAAGATAAGAGTAGGTACCAAATCCGACCGATCACCATGTTCGGCAAGCCTATCCCCTGGGAGAAGCGAGCCAAATATCTAGGTGTGATTCTCGACCACCATTTTTCCTTTTCTGAGCACCTAAAGAAGGTACGCGCTCGCGCAGCCTTCGCTCTCTATAGGCTCCACTCCATCCTAAATGCAAAAAGCAAATTGTCACTCAAGTGCAAATTGCGCATTTACACCGCGTGCATCCGCCCCATCATGACCTATGTGAGTCCTGTCTTTGCACACGCCAAACCCCATCTCATCCATAAAATGCAAACCCTACAGAACCGAGTCTTACGTAAAATCACGGGAGCCCCCTGGTTCGTTCGAAACACTAACCTCCACGTTGAACTCAAAATCCCCACGATAGCCCAATTCATGAAGCGCACTTCAAAGCGCTTCTTTGATTCAGCAGCCACTCATCGCAACGCTCTAGTTGTGAAGGCCGCAAGTTATGTCCCCTCAAAAATTAGTTCGACCCGCCGTCCAAGGCATGCACTGACCTACCCAGACGACCTCACTACTCTCCTCCAGGAGAGTCGTAGGGAAACTAGTACAGTTCGCAAAATAAGAGCACACAATACACGATCGTCATTCCGACCTCGCCGCCGAGGCCCCGCGCGAAATCCCCGACTAACGAATAGTCCTCCCCGACCCTTGACTGTAAGTGAAGCGCCAGCACGCGTTTTAGCTCCCCACGATAATAATCAAAACACTGATTTTATCCAGCCACAGTCGGTCCCTTGCCACCCTCCCTCCGACGTTGCCCTAAGCCGAGGTTCGTACCCCACAGGGGGTGCCCTTGCCCCTTAGCGAGCAGCAGCTGGAGGCATTAAGTTTCGTTAGGAGCTTAAGGCAGCCACAGGAAAGTCCGGTTAAAGAGTCGGAACCTTAGTGGTTACACTCTGAGAGCCCTAGATAAAAAAAAAAGGTACCAATAGCTAAAATGGAATGTTTTATCTTAATATACATCATCTTATCTATAAAATTACTTCAAGTTAGGTACCTTTATGCTTTATTAACTATTTGTAGAGCATTTTATCTTAAAACATTGAATATACCTATAAACGTGCTTAAAATAAGTGTGCTATAGAACAAATGCTCTAAAAACAATCGAGCTTTAGAAGAAAACTCTATAAGAATACATTTTCTTTAGTAAAACTATCTTTAGAAAGCCCCTATCTAAAGATTAACCATGAATAGCCTGTCAATAGACAGATTTGTTTTAAGGGGCCGTGCACGAAATCCACTGATTTTGATCAATTGTGTTCATTGTTTGTGAGAAAGGGAAAAATAATTTAAACAAAATTATTTGTTACTAGCTGACCCGACAGACTTCGTTCTGTCAAAAGCTACGAGTATTTGACTGTGGCAGTTTGTCTACGCGCAAAGGAAACTACCTACCTACCCTACCCTATCCTACCCTACCCTACCTACCTATCTACCCTACCCTACCCTACCTACCTACCCTACCCTATTCTACCCTACCCTACCCTACCCTACCCACCTACCTACCCTACCCTACCCACCTACCTACCCTACCCTACCCTACCCTACCAACCCTACCTACCCTACCCTACCTAACTAAAACCTTCAATTTTTTTATTTTTTTTTGATAAAATCTATTCTCAGACCTACCAAATGATGACTGACACGTTATGTCAAACGCCATAAAGTTACATTAGAAGATAGAGTTACCTACTTATTATTACAATAAAAATGTAAATATGGTCGTTTTCTTACAATTTTTTTTTTTTTAACTTTCTTATATTTTTCTTACATAAGAACCTTCTCCTGGCAATAACAAACACAACAAAAAAATAATTAGCGAAATCGGTCCAGCCGTTCACGCGTGATGCCATGACCAAGGGAAATAGGGATTAATTTTTATATATATAGATTTAAAAATTCGTGTTCTTTGTTTTGCATGTGTCTGAAAGGAATTTTTCAAATAAATTAAGTATTCACGGTAAATCACTAATATTCGCAACAAGTTTTCCGAAAAATGACGCGAGACTGACATTTGATCATCTTTCTACAAGAAACTTCTTTTGATTTTGAACATTAAAAATTGTCATCAACATTATTATATGGTCTACTTGCATGTGGCTGAACCACTTTTTTCAACTTCTATACAAAATATAGCAGAAAAATAATATTGAAAAAACCTTTTTTTTTGTTTTGTTTTAAACCCTGTCAGTAATATATTTTTCCTATTATTTAGCAAATCATATCAAGAACTTTTAAAATCACAAATTAGTCTTCAGCTATCCTTGAAATATAATCAAAATTTTATTTAATGATTTTACAATATCTTCATTAAGTAAATCAATGGCGAAATAAACTATATTTTGGAGAGCACAAAAATGAACTATTAAAAGCTGCTGTGACTGACACGAATGGTTTAGCAACATGAAAACTGTAATTTTATAGTTACACAGACTAAATGTTTCGATTATTTTAGGTTTTCTCACAATTAGATAAGAAATTGACAAAAAAGAGTTTTTTTTTCGTGCACGGAGCCTTAAACCTCAAAGACTGTGTTACTTGGGTGGGCAGGTGTACTTAGTTTCGGCAGTCAGTGGATTTCTAAGTATTGTATATATCTTATATCCAGTGTCATCCGCGACTTCATCTGAAATCGGTGTACTTAATATTGATGATTTTACGAGCGGTGTTTGTGGGCTAGCTACTAGGGGGCTGTTCTTTTGGAAACGTGTTTTTCGATTATTGTTGTATTATTCGTCGTCGATCGCGACCCAGCTATCATAATGTTTGTCTTTATATAATATGTGAACTTAGCCAGGTAATGATTTGCCGGCAGGTGAGTACAGTCACGAGCACTAATATGTATACACTTAGCAAAATTCAAAAGCAATTTTCTTGGTGAATAACGATTGTAAATTTGAGATAAGATCTACTTTAAAATAGTAAAAGTTTATAATAGGTCTTATCTCAAAGTTGCTATCGTTATTCAAGAGAAAATTTCTTTTGAATTTTGCTAAGTGTATACTTATTGGTGCTCGTGACTGTACACCAGTGTGTTTCCGGTATTTATGTGCACATGCATATTTACGAGATAAAATTCGGAAGCTGCTATAAGGATGTCTTCTCCTCCCCATAACGTCTCGTTAAACTGCGCGGTTATGTATTTTGCTATCCTTCGGTCCTGAAAAAGATATTTGTTAGGAAGAAAGCCCTGAATATTATTCAGAAGTGCTAAGCAAATTCTGTCGTCGCTTCGGTTCGCCGAAACTTATGAAGCGAGGTCTCAATGTATCGATCTGTGATTTAGGGTAAGCCCCAATACGTTATTTATTTGATGGGCTATCGCCCTAAATAAACAGTTTCCGTCTTCCATGGGCACGATAATTGCCATTGTAAAGAGCTTTTTATATTATTTTGGGTACGAAAGTTGACCTGTATACGTAATACGAGAGTTTCAAGACACAGATAAAAAATTGACAGGATATCCTCTGATTTAAAGTTCCGGGTGATTTTTGTACGAGTGTGCTAGCAAAAACATGCTTTACAGCACAAAAAATCGCAGTAACTCGTCCTGAGGTCGACACCCGCAGCCTTCAGTAGCAATTTACAATACTAAGTTTTAGGTTTTTTGTGAATTAATAAACGCCTGCGTTTCTGCATATAGCACCTAATGGCACAACACTTATACACTGACTGATGCATTCTATTAGATTATTCTTGACGAATGGCTATCTCTAAAATAATATAACAACAGTAGACAATGGTGCCGATTCCCTTGTTCACAAACTAAACAAAATTTAAGTTAGTACATCTTTTTCTTTCTATTTCATTAAGAAAAGGACAGAAGATAAATTTTAGTTTAGTCCTGTCAAATGAATCAGCGCTTGACGTAAATTGACGTAATGTTAGTCGGCAAGTTTTTAGTCACGTTTAAACTTATATGGAGTAGTGACAGGCGCTGATTAATTTGACAGGACTAAACTAAAATTTATTTTCTGTCCTTTTCTTAATTAAATAAAAAGAAAAAGATGCACTGAATTTAAATTTAGTTTAATTTGTGAACAAGGGAATCGGCACCAATATACTATCTGTAACCACAACTATGTTTAACAAAATAAAGATTTATTCCGTTCTAATACCAAAAACTAATACCACTATGTATGTTTTTCAACAAATTTGATGAAACAAATATCAGTGGTATTAGTTTTTGGTATTAGAACGGAATAAATCAAAATAAATAAATGATTGATTGATAGATTGTAAACACACGGGATTTCTCTTTAACAGTCACCTAACGATATATTTTATTTTCATTATAACCATAGATATAAAAAGGCCTACACTTACTTCATGTTTTTATGGGTACATTCAACGAACTATCATACTCGTATGTAAGTATAATACTCCTATCCATGATAAAAAGTTCAAGTCCCATTTCCTACTAAATGTATGGCAAGTTATTTTTTTTTTTTGCTATTTCTGACTTTTCTAGTGCTCAAACTCAGTCGGCCCGAGAGAGTTTTTTTGATCCTTTTATGAAACAGGATCGATTGGCATCAATAAAAGTTTTTGTGAAAATTAACCATTTTCCTGCTGAACGTATCTTTTTTTTTTTAATCTATAAATTTAGATCAAAATTTCTGATATGGCGTGAAGATAATCATTTAAAAGGTAAAATCTATAACTTTCTGCAATATTCCAACCTTTTGGCTCGTCATTTTACAATTTGCGGTAAACTATAGAAAAATACGAAAATAATACTATACGAGTATTGCTGATGAGCAATATTGTATTTTCGTATTTTTCTAATACAAATTTTTCAAATTTTTCAATAATCTACTTATTTAATTATAATAGTAATAGTAATAAGTAAAGTAGATTATTTGTCAGAATATTGTTACAGAGTAGCTGCATATTTTTAAAAGTTCATATTATTCTGCCGTTTCCGGCGTACAAATACATGTTCAGGGCTTTGGTTAGATTAATAGATATAACATTGAATAAAATAAAATAGGATAAAATTCAAATTACAAATTAGTCAAATATTAGGTATGTAGGTATGATACTAGTGCGGTAAGTTGGTTTTTACAAACGAGTAGACGAATGTAAGCCCGAGACGAAGTTGAGGGCTTACCATAGTCACAAGTTTGTAAATACCAATTTCTGCACGTGTGTCATACAATGTTTTTCAACACATTTGCGAGAAAACAGTACAATATGTAATGAAATAAACAAAATGATAATATTAAAAAAAAACAGAAATTTTATAGTAGCCTTTTGTACAAAGTTTGGTTTTAATACAGCTTTTAAATCGTTTAATGGGTAAGTTTCGAATTTCGATGGAAAGTTTGTTGTAAAAGCAAATACATTGACACATGAACGAATTGCCTACTCTGTGGAGGCGAGTACGATTTACAGCAAGATTGTGTTTATTCCTGGTATTTAGACTATAAAAAAATTAAAATTCATTTATTTCAGGTACCATATAACCCATATTAGAATACAAATTTATCTTATTCAATAATAAATACAAAATCACACATAAATAAATGGAAATTAATAAATACAATATAAATACAACAACAACACACAAATTAAATAAATTAAATTGAATTATTCAAATTTAATTTAATTATTCATTACACTATGAATATCGGACATTTTCTTAAAATTTGATATATTTTTGTGTACGTAGGATAGATACAATAGATTTTTAAATATATAGGGTGTATCTATTCAAACACGAAATATTTTAAGAGATACACCTACAGATGGTAAAGCAGCCATGGAAACGATTTTTTTTTATCTGAGTATATTATTTAAAAAATTAAATAATTTAAAATTACTTGATAGAATGATTAATTATCAAAATTCACCACGCTCGTGCCTCCACCGACGCCGTTGTTGAACTGTCAAAATGAAACCCATTCCAACTGATAATGATTAACGCAATTACCCCGCTGAATGATTTCGAAATATTTGTCTGCTCAAAAACATACCAAAACAAACAAATTCTCTGCAGTGCTACTAGTGTCGCGTCGCGCCCGCGATATCGCACTAGTCTGTACGAGCCTTTAATCTAAAATCAGAGAATCTGTGAATTTTTCTACACTTAAAAAAAAAATAGGAATGAATGTTTACACATTGCATTAATTAGATTAAAAAAATCACTAACCATAATTTTTATTACTATACCTATCTATTGTGAAAGTGCTAATGTGCATAACCGCATCCATATAACAGCGTATCCGTAATAGGTCGCTTGCATCCTTATTAGTCACACGATGCACGCATGGACTGCATAGTGCACAGTTTACACTGCGGATAATGTACCTATTTATTCAACGGAATAAGCAGTATTGTTTACGGCCTTGAACTGTAGCATAATAAACATTAACTTCCAATGTCAATTTTAACAGTGAACGTCGAGCTCTTAAGATTTTAAAAGATGTGCGAACGAAAACATTCTTTCTCCCAAATGGACTATCCATGGGGAGTCTCCAATTCTCCATGGTTATTTATTTATTTATTTTAAGGGTAAAAAAAGTAGTATATTAAAAATAAACAGAAATAACTTAACAATAAACTTAACAAATATGCTACCCACTACATTTTCCACAGATTACAACTTAGATATTTACAAACTGAAGGCAAAAGTAGTTTAGTCAGGGCAAAATTAATTATACAAAAAAAAATGTAAATAAAAAAATTTAGATAAATTATAATAAAATATGTATTTATATTTTTTAGCTTCATTTAAGTATAATTATAGGTATGTTATATTTAATATTTTAGTTTAAGACTTTGCATATTCATATTTTCCTTTTCTAGTTCTCACACACTATTGTCTACATTTCTTTTTCATTTCTCCTTTCGCAGGTCTGCTGGAAGAAATTTCTTAAGAAATAAGCAGTACCTATGTACTGAAATTATAATGATGTCGTATCTCTTTGTATTTAACTGTGTGTACATAAATAATAAAATAATAAATAAAAATAACAAAACAAAACTCTTGTTTGTGTATTCTATACTATGAGTCATATAAAAATAATAATAATAAAAATACGCCAAGCATATGATCTACTGCTGATCCCTCAGAATTTCCGCTACATTATTTTTAAAAGTATTTTTTTAATAATTATGTTATAGTAAAGCATGTCTAACGAATTTTGTAGGAAAAACGGATAGATCAATATTTAATAAAGTTACCGAATATTCAGTAGCAACAGATGGCTTAAAAATATATGTGGAGTGGAGGCTGATTTTACGGTTCATCAAGATGGTGATGAACTGATTATATTGTTGTGCTCAAACTACGTAATGCACTGAAAGAAATGTTTGCATAATTGTAACAAAAGTTTTGGTTACTGTTTACACAAAAATTGTGACTTGCGAACTAGATGTTATCTGTTACAAAACCCTGTTTTGCACACTACAAATCAGTTTTGTTAATTTTAGCAAAGTTTATTTGTTTATAACTAAAGTTGAGTTATTTTTTAAGTAAATTAATTAGTTCGGCTAGTTATTTCTTTCAGTGTGGGCAGACGTTATTGCTTCGTGATATAAAGAACAGAAAAGCCGTAAAAAATTCCATAAAAATTAGGCCAATTCGATATATATTCCTACATAACAAAAATTTATCAAAAATAAGATTTGACGCGCATAAACGTCAAATTCGCATCGCATCTAAACGCCCGTCCACACCAAAATATAAAGTGTGTCAGACACGTGCGAGGAAAATTACGTAGCACAAGTTTAGTGCGGCGTTCGATGGATGAGCTAGCGATGGTGACGGCGAAGAGACCGTTGCGAGGCGCGTGGGTCGCGCCCCGCTGCCGCCGCGGTGACGCATCGTACCGAGACTAACGCGATAGTGACCAGCTAACACTACATGTCCCATGACAAAATTATCACGTAAAAATGTTAAAACAAATTAAATTTCACAAATTAATACTTATACCCAAAGTCTCTAATTCAGATCATATATGTAAACAAAGTAATGTCAAGAAATGTCACTGTCAAAATGACAGGACAGTGGTGCAAAACATTTTATCATATTCTTTTTTTGTAAATAGTCATCGCTAAAATTAAAGTGAATTAATTATAAGAACTATGCAAACAAAATACCGTTGCCAAACAATGTATTGTGTAGTATGTCGGAGACACGGCATATGATCGTCATAATCAGCCCTTTTAAGTCCAGTGCTAGACGTAGGCCTCCCAAAATCGATTTTCACTCGAAACAGTTTACAGCCGTTTTCATCCAAAATGTGGCTAGATATGCTACTTACAATATGAATCTATGTACATATGAGAGTTGTAATATTAGTGCTGTTGAAGATATGAAACATTTGAAAATGTTTGGATCTCCTGCATTGTTACCAGTATCATAAAATATTTTATACCAGAAAATCTCCTTTTTTTAATAACTTTATTTAAAACCAGAAATTTATAAAAATAATTACGGTATGATTATTTGTTAATTATTATTTCTTAAAATCAGTTCTTAAAAGAAAATGAAACCTCTTTTTTCGCCATTTTATGTGAATTACCATTACGAAGAATTTTTTTTGTTATGTTATCCCCTTTGTTTAGACAAATTATCTGAATTTGAGACTTTGGGTATACTAAAAAGCCCAAGGTTCATAACCTGAGGGTAAGTAGAAATCATTTTTGGAAGATCTTTTAAGAGGGCTGTCTCGGGTCCATATCTCGTGACTGAGAAGGAATTATGAAAAACACGAAGCAACAAAATTCGATGTAAAGAAAAACGGCCACATTCCTCTAGACCGTATTTTAGTGCTTCGTGTCACAATATGAAACTTTATAAAATGTATTAGAAAATTCTAGACACACTTACCGAGGCAACTGATTGAGCCGTTTTTCATAATTCCGAACGCATACAACCCTAATCTATTCAAAGTGAGAGTGAACAGGCTTCTTCTGGGTAAGCTCACTCCATCGTAGACTTTGTCTCTGTCATCCAGACCTAGACTAAAGTCAAGAGCAAACTCATAGTAGAATAAAAAAAAAAAGATAATATTTTTTTTAAAGGAGTGGCGTTAGTGGACCCGAGACAGCCCACTTAACGCAGCTTGCAGTAGGAGTTGACTGAGTGCTATAAATCGTCACGTAATGAAAAAGCGTTATGCTCCATGCGACTTTCTCTCTATCTGTCTCTTTCTACTATATAATCGTAACTCAAAGCAAACGTTTTTTTTTTTTTTTTTTTGAAATATGGAGATAATATCCAGGATAAGTTAAAACAAAAATAAAATTAGAACGACACAGCACAATGTTTTACATTCACACAATAGAAATCCTTCATACGGTTTGAGAAACATTAGCATACGTAAACGGAGCAACAAACAAAAATATCTCGAGAACTGTCGTCGGATTGATCGTCCGTGTTTGTATCGTGGTGGAGACACACTAGTGTAATAGGTAGTGCAGTGTTTGGACGGCCCCGACCCCATCCCATCCGTGGTGTTGAGCAGTCCACCATAGAACGCCGCGCGCGCCGCCTGTATCGCACCAAAGCCCCACGTGTCCAGTACCCACCGCTCAACTGTGCGCCGATTGTGTAAACGTGAATTAACCTAGCTTTTCGTCGCGCGAAAAGCGACAAGGTCGCTCTAGATTCAAACCTTTTTATCAAATCTGTGTTTAAAACCCGTGCCACCGTATCGCTCAAGGAACTTTTTGCTTCAATGCAGTTTAGTGTTTACTGTGCGAGTAAATAAATCGCAGAGACGCCGCTTTTCAGGTAGTGTGTCAAGGTCATTATGCGTACTTATAAGTTAACGTTAAGCTTGTCAAACCAGCTGTGTTATGTTAGATTTTCTATTTATTTACGTTCTATTTTGTGTTTATGTTAATAGAAGTCGTGTATTTGATTGTTTAGCTAGAACTTTACAAGTCACTTCGGTTCTAGGGTTCGATTCTTCTATAGCGTGACTCGAATAGTAAAATGGCCCCTTCGCTACGCGGCGGTAACTCGAGATTATTATGCCTGACATCTCATATTTACTAGAGGGTCAGATTTGTTGTGTGTTGACTGAGAAGTTGGTAATTAAATAACTAAGCATTAATTTGTAGTTCGTTCACCGCCTTTGGTAAACAGAACTCCGCTGTGCTCGCAGTGTGCTGTGCTGTGCTATACTGTACATAGATAGATCGAGATATAAATCTATAATTTATGAATTTCTTATCTTCAACAAAATCTATTGAGACCAAATCATCGGACTTTTCGGCTATTTATTTACTGTGACATCATCCTGCAACTGGTTATATTCAACATCAACAAATAATAATTATTATGTCATCAACACAAAAACTAATGTAAATAATCCGAATACTTTGTATAACTGCAAAGTTACTTAGTCTTTATCAGATACAAACCTATTTCAGTGACCAGTTTTAGGTACGAATGGTTGTTCGTAGGGCATGACGATTCTCAGGGCCATAGGAATCGTTGGGAGTTAACGCATAGACGCAGATATTTGATAAGCTTTCTCTTTTTCTGTCGCAACGCTTGGTTACGAGATGCTTGTGGGCGATACCTGCAGTAAGAACTTGTTATTGTTACCTACTCCTACAAAACTATGATCTATGTTGATGCGTTTTAAATTTGTTGTGGCATGCTGGTTACGTTATTTGTGTACGTGTTCGTCATTTTAATGGTTGTACTTACAAGTTTTCTACCAATGGAAATATTGATTCTAAATATTTGAGTGGTGGTTTTTTGTTTACTTAGTAGTGATTGTTTATCGGCAAAGAACACATTGGTGCCGATTCTCTTGTTCACAAACTAAACTAAATTTAAGTTCAGTGCATCTTTTTCTTTCTATTTCATTAAGAAAATGACAGAAGATAAATTTTTGTTTAGTCCTGTCAAATTAATCAGCGCCTGTCACTGGTGCCGATTCCCTTGTTCACAAACTAAACTAAATTTAAGTTCAGTGCATCTTTTTCTTTCTATTTCATTAAGAAAAGGACAGAAGATATATTTTAGTTTAGTCCAGTCAAATTAATCAGCGCTTGACGTAAATTAGCGTAATTTTAGTCGGCAAGTTTTTAATCACGTCTAAACTTGTATGGAGTAGTGACAGGCGCTGATTAATTTGACAGTACTAAACTAAAATTTATCTTCTGTCCTTTTCTTAATGAAATAGAAAGAAAAAGATGCATTGAACTTAAATTTAGTTTAGTTTGTGAACAAGGGAATCGGCACCACTACTCATACAAGTTTAGATGTGATTAAAAACTTGCCGATTAAAATTACGTCAATTTACGTCAAGCACTGATTAATTTGACAGGACTGAACAAAAATTTATCTTCTGTCCTTTTCTTAATGAAATAGAAAGAAAAAGATGCACTGATCTTAAATTTAGTTTAGTTTGTGAACAAGGGAATCGGCACCAGTGTCAAATTAGCACCAACTGAAAAATAACAGGAATGGTACAATTTCTCGTAAACTTCACAGGAATGGTAGAATTTATCTTAACAGCAGAAGAATGTAGGTAGCTACCGGTCTACAGTATCAAAACGATTACGATACCGACGTAAAATCAGCGGCACTGTAACTTGTATGTTGATTGACATTGTTGATTGTTTGTTTATTGTTGATTGTTGTTACTATGCAATATGTAGGCCATCATGTACCTATCTACAAGTGTAACTGGAGATATGTATGTTTGAATACACTGCTATGTTAGGGTTTCATTACTCTGTGGTTGGGGTTCGAGTATTATTTTGAAAACGAAATAATGAGGGTCATCAAAATTAAGTTCCAAAATACCTACCTACATACCTGGTATCGGATATACTAGTTCTGAGAGAAAACCAGTATCAACGCTATTAGGAATTTAAACTTTAACGGCACGTCCGATCACGGAAAAAAACCAGCAGTGCTATTCTGTAACCATCTCACCGTGAAAACTTAGGTGAAGTGAGCGTGAAGTGAGCTGTCAACAGTGTCAATCTCAAGCATCAGCCGATCTATTCTGTAAAAATCTCACCGTGAAAACTCAGGTGAAGTGAGCATCAATACACAGTGTCAATCCCTAGCATCCATGGAATGACAGTTCACTTCACCTGTGTTTTCACGGTGAGTTTTTTACAGAATAGCACTGCAGGTGGAATTACTCGTCACTTCACCTAAGTTTTCACCGTGAGATTTTTACAGAATTGCTCTACAGAACTGACTTCCCGCGGATTAGTAAACGCGAAACACCTATTAGGCTATTATATATAAGCGATTTAAAGCGGGTAGGTAACTTACACATAACATCACGCCTGTTTTTCGCAAAAGGTTTTTCTGAGTACAGAGACGTATCCTACTGTGTAGTAGGTACTATGGGCGATATCCGAATCGGCACACTTTAAAACAAAATCCCGTGGTCATGGATGTCCACATCAGACCTATTTACCTCCCTTTTACGACGCCCCTTTTTAAATTAATTTATCAGGCTCTGTTACAATGATCATCACAGATGTCTGACCACCTCGGCATGTTTTTAAGGTCTTCTAAAGCACTAGTAAGTGGTGAAGGGCGGGAGTTTTGGGGGACTGTCTCATGTAATTTTGGCTTGTTCCACTAATCCCCCCTGAGAGAATCCCCCTCAGTGGAAAAAACTGAACCCTAATGTAAAAAAATCACTTTCAGGGGATCTTGGAATAAGTTATTTTTTGTTTTTTCAATTCTAGTTTTCCCCCCTTAGCGGAATTATCGGGGGTGAATTCTAGACTGTTTTCAGATTCCACTTTTCCTCCTAAGGGGGTTTTTCAGGGGGGATTTGTGGAATAAGCCGTAATTTTGACGTTCGAAAAGTGATGATTCTCAGCCTAATTTGAATAAATGACTTTTGATTATGATACAATATTAGGTAAGCACCTATTTGTATATTACTGCAATAATTGGACGTAGTTAAACGAGAAGGATCCAATCCACAACCTGGTCAAAAATGAGTTAAGTGTACCAAACTGATGATAAATATCGATATCATCGGCGAGTAAAATAGATCCAAGCAAAAAACGACTGTTTATCATTTTGATCAACCTCAGAACCAGCCTACATGCACGGAAATCTATACTAATAATTATAAAGCTGAAGAGTTTGTTTGTTTGAACGCGCTAATCTCAGTAACTTCTGGTTGGAATTGAAAAAATATTTTTGTGTTGGATAGTCCATTTATCGAGGAAGGCTATTAACATCACGCTACGACTAATAGGAGCGGAGCATAAAAAAAAAATGTTGCAAAAACGGGAAAAAATATTCCTTTTTGAGAGCTTCCGTTGCGTTTGTTGCGTAAACGGTTTAAGTTACGCAAATATCATGTATCATGGAAATGTTTCTCTTTAAAAGTTCTAAAAAAAGTCCGTGACATATGTCTATCTTTTAAGATTGACTCACTATAACCTTTTTTATGGCAATCAAATTTGTTCGAAATTAATGCATTATTTGCGAAGGAGTTTTATGAACATAATATTAATCCTTATCCAAATAAATATATTATTAATCACAAGTATTTAAATTTAAACAAAATTGTCCTTGACGTCACTTGATTTCAATCAACATCTTAGGAGATATCATAATTTTAATTTAAAATATCTAAGTTGAAGAGTTTGTTTGTTTAGTTGAACGCGTTAATCTCAGGAAGTACTGGTTCGAATTGAAAAATTCATTTAGTGTTGAATAGCCCATTTATCGAGGAAAGCTATAAGCTATATAATATCACGCTACGTCCCTTAGGAGCCGAGCAAAAATATAAAAAGTCAGAAAGAACGCTAAGCGAAAACGAAGTTATAGCATGGGCAAGCGACGGGATGCCAAGTGGTGGGTCGGACTCGGGCTCCGAAATAACACGCGGACTAAGTCGTGGGCAGAAGCTAGTATAAAATATGTTATATCTTCTAAACTTCAAACGTCAATATCTCTAAAAGAACTTTGTGTGGATTGGATCCTTTTCGTTTATAACTACGTCCAATTTATCCTAACGATGCGACTGTGCATTCATATACCAATAATAATTGTTGGTCTGAGTGTGTATTGTTGTAAAACAGTTGGATGCTTATTGATTGGTAATAGAGAACACAAATAGGTAACTAATTACACAGACAGACTTAAGGCTCGCGTAGACTGGCGCGAGCCTTTACTTATCTAAACTTTTCTTGTGCATATTTAGGTTTATATTGGTGTACATTTTTCATATTCGTCTCAAAAATACCGAATATTCGGTTTTCTTCTTATTTTCATTTTAACGGATGTTTTAATAAGAAGACAATTCGTTCACTTTATTTGGAATTAAACTCTTGTACGCCACGGCCACGTGTGATAGAATTTTTCTTCACGTGGATCGGTTTTTTGCTGTCATATCGTCACTGGAAAGCCAATAATACTTAAGCGCCATTTTGGCCAAAATGAGTTATATATATATCGCTGGATTGGATTTTTTTGCTAGTTTCCAGCGATATATATAACTCATTTTGGCTAAAATGGTGCTTAAGTAGTATTGGCTTTCCGGTTACGATATGTTACATTAATAGGACATAGGCTGTATAAATAGTTATCACCTACCCTAGTAGCATTTTCCGTTGGCATTTAGTTGGGCCACCTTCAGAGGTATGTGGCCCAACCAAATGCCAACAAAAATGCTACTACGGTAAATACTAATAGATAAAGTTCCTTTTTAATAGCCATTGGTTTTTATACACGCCATTTCTAGGTTATCCACTAACTATCGGACATTCTGTATACTGTCTAACTTAAAGGGCCTCACTCCCTTCCTTTAAAGTCATTTAAAAAAGTGCTGAAATGTACGGATATTAAAAAATAGTCATAATGTACCAAAAGGCCATTATTTCACAACTTCCTAATGTTAAAGTTTAGGGAGAATTCGCTTTACTAAAAACATAACACTCCCAGCAACATGGTAATTATCTATTTGGTTCTACATATCTGAATGTCAACATTGTCAACACACGAATGCGTCATACAAAACGTTAATAACTAAATAAATAAATAAATACGCCTTCAAAACGGTATTATTAACGGTTTTTAAGGAGCCGTGCACGTAATCGACTGATTTTGATCAATTTTGTTCAGTTTGTGAGAAAGGGAAAAATAATTTAAACAAAATTATTTATGATTTGAAAACTCGTGTTCTTTGTTTTGCATGTGGCTGAAAGGGATTTTTCAAATAAATTAAGTATTTACGGTAAATCACTAATATTCGCAACAAGTTTTCCGAAAAATGACGCGAGACTGACTTTTGATCATCATTCTACAAGAAACTGCTTTTGATTTTGAACATTAAAAAATATCATCAACATATATGGCCTACTTGTACGTGGCTGAACCACTTTTTTCAACTTCCATACAAAATATAGCAGAAAAATAATATTGAAAAAACCTTGTTTTTTTTGTTGTTTTAAACCCCGTCAGTTATATATTTTTTCCTATTATTTTGCAAATCATATCAAGACATTTAAGTATCACAAATTAGTCTTGAGATATCCTTAAAATATAATAAAAAAAATATTTATGATTATACAATAATTATCTTCATTAAGTTAATCAACGGCGAAATAAACTATATTTTGGAGAGCCCAAAAATGATGAAACTATTAACAGCTGCTGTGACTGACACGAATGGTTTAGCACCATGAAAACTGTACTTTTATAGTTACACAGACTTAATGTTTCGATTATTTCAAGTTTTCTCACAATCAGAGAAGAAATTGATAAGAGTTTTTTTCATGCACGGAGCCTTAAAGAGATTCGCTTTTATAAGCTTCGCCGCTTCAGCTTTGAAAAAGCCGGCCAAGTGCGAGTCGGACTCGCGCACGAAAGGTTCCGTACCATTATCTATAAAAAGGGCAAAAAAAAACCACGTTTGTTGTATGGGAGCCCCATATTTATTTTATTCTGTTTTTTTGTATTTGTTGTTAAAGCGGCAACAGAAATGCATCATCTATGAAAATTTCAACTGTCTAACCATCACGGTTCATGAGATACAGTCTGGTGACAAACGTGCAGACGGACGGACGGACAGGGGTCTTAGTAATAGGGTCCCGTTTTACCCTTTGGGTACGGAACCTTAAAAAAGAACCCGTTCAATATCACGTACTATGTATATATACATAATTATGTAACACATAACATACTATCGTCGTTGAAAACCAGCGCTAAAGGCTCGTACAGACTCGTGCGATATCGCGGCCGCGACAGGCACCGACAAAGAAATTGTGCTACTAGTGTCGCGTCGCGCCCGCGATATCGCACGAGTCTGTACGAGCCTTAAGGCTGTCTCGCATAGGGTCGCAGTATTTTACCGAGCGATGGTCGTTTTGCGTGGATGTGACGCATGTTTTCCCCCAACTTGTTCTTTTCGTATTTGTGTTATTTCTTTGCGTCGTGTTTACCGCAAATAATCGTATTTTCTTTCTTTCTTTTCTTTCTTTCTTTCTTTCATTTCTTTCTTTCTTTCTTTCTTTTCTTTCTTTCTTTCTTTCTTTTCTTTCTTTCTTTCTTTTCTTTCTTCTCTTTCTTTCTTTCTTCTTTCTAATATCACGCCTATTACAGGCGTTCCCGAAGTGTTTGGCATAACGGTGTACCTACCTATTAGTACACCCACATTTCACTATGTAATGTTTAAGTCCCATGTTCTAGGGGCCGATCCTATTGCCATCAACCGGGCACAAATCCTGACTCCGGGCTGCAACCGAGAAATTTGTTTTAGAAAATCCCAATATCATGTACTATGTGTTTATTTAAAAATTAAAGTAACGTGGGTAGTTACAGTCGCCAGCACATCTGGTTATACGAAACTGTCAAATTTCTCCAAACGAATTTAAACTTTAAAATGTCAATAGCTAAGTTCAAAATCAAATGGGAAAATTTGACAGTTTGTGGTAATTTGATGTGCTAGCGACTGTACTTACTCGTCTAATAAAAAAGTATCTATACAAATTGACTTCTAACACGCATCATTACCCATTCAATTTAAACAAATACCGAACTGTTTTTCTAGCACAAATGAACGTTCTAGAGCCGTCTAAAGAGGAAAATAGATTTTGTGTGAAAAATCTAGAAATTAATGAATCTAGGAATAATATGGCATAATATTTTGATCTAAATACGTAAATAACATGTCACACATCGCCAACGAGAATGTCACAACGCAGCAAAAATTTAGTTTTGGGCGATCACTATTTTATTTTATTTTATTATGTATCTAAATTTCCATTGAAATATTTCTGAGAGAGGGGAGAACTTAAGATAGGTAATAATATATTTAAGAAGACTATTTAAAGCTCTATTATATTTTTATGGAAATTATATTTTACAGATATTTAGACACAATTTTTGTTAAATGAAATTTTAAATTTCATGGTCTTCCTTTTATGTTAGATACTATGTTATTTAGAAGACATTAATGTTATGATTGAGCCTTTCGATCAGGGCTTTAAATACCGGTAAATTTTCATAACGTTACCTTTTATTGACAGAGTTAACATTATTATTAAAATAACGGTAATCGATTTAACGTTATTTATGCAACTATTCAGTTTAATGTTATTTTAACGGGTGAGATGTAAGTAATAGGGCCTGAGGCGTGCGGCGGCGTGGCGGGAGCCCGCCCTCGCGCCTCTCTGATGCCGTGCCGATCAAAACGTTGCCTGAATCTGCCTGATTCTTACCCACAGAACGGCAACGTAGCTAAATTAACGTTAGTTATCGTATTTTTGTTAATGTTAATTAACGTTATATTACTGGTAATGTTAATGTTAGTAAGGTATACATTGAAATTTAACGTTACGTAACGGTTATTATTTTGTTATTTGGTAACGTTAACAAACCCTGCTTTCGATATGTAAAGTAATATTACAGGTTTCTTGTTTCACATTTAGCGGGGTCGATTCCCGGTTCAGACAGGCGATTATTTAAAATTCTTTGAATGCAGTTCGTACCTATTGTTTTTTAAATAAAAATTTAATCTTGATTCAGTATTTTTTTCTATCTGCAGTATTTAAGGTGTTTTCCCTCTATGTGGCAAAGTCGTGGGAGGCCCCGTACATATATCATGCATAATTCATCGTAGTTATTGCTTTTTAGAACAAGAAATCTTAGTCAACCTACCCCAGGACCGGGGCAGGTTGACCACAGGTCTGGGTTAGGTTGATTACATAGCGTATTCAACCCTTAACATACACAAACAACAAAAAGTATACGATAGTGAAATTAAATTTTCGGGTATGATAAATCAAAATCATGTCACCACGCACTACTAAACGGCACGCGACTGAGATAACGTGCTTTGTACAAATTTTGGGTACCAAGATGGACCTTCAAAATTCGTACTGCTGACGAGTTATTGACAGTCTAGCTACCCCCATAGGCAACTAACCCCGATCTCACCTACTTTTAATTACATGATTACATATCTTAATAATAATTAAAAGTAGGTGAGCTCGGGGTTATTATTATTTATTATTAATTTATTTTTATTATGTGTACCTAGTGTGGCAAAAACAAGACAGTATTTTCAGCATACTACCTATAATTTTAGACATGGATAAGTCAGCAAAACAATGACTATACAGCTCGCTAATTAGAATACAAAATGTAGGTACATACGTACATATGTAAAGTATACTGATGTCTGAAGGCTATTTGGTAAATTATAAAACAAATATACCTATAACTACGAAGCGTGTCTATACATACTTAATATATTATATTCATGAATGTATCATCAAAGTTGAGAGGTTTGACCTAATTCTTATGCATGGAGTATGCTTCCTCAGAATGGCACATGACGTCAGTTTTCTGCCCTTATAGCTAAGTAATACGATTATAATACTTTCTCCCCCAGTCGTTCCAGCGCAGCGAGCCGTTGGGAGCCGGCCTTGAATGAACGCATTCATATAAATATGACACAATCTAGCCAGTGATGTCATTTCAGAAGATATTAGACATGACACACTAAAGCAATTACAGGCACGTGTAGGAACATGAAATTCAAAAGTGAATTTCTCTCATCTATCGGAATTATAATATGTATTTACTGAATATTATCTATGTACATACCAAGCAGCTGAAAGCACAAATCTGATTAAGTAGGTAAACTATATAATTTGGAAATATTTCACATTCACAACTCGGTAGAAAATAGCTTTTGAAATTCTCTGTGTGAACGTTATGTTTACAAATATATTTTTGCACATAGCTATGCCTACCTACATTATATTGTGTATGTACAAAAAGTGTTCGCGGAATGTAAAACTTTATCTCCATCATAAAAACATGGCACATTTATCTAAAGCAACGTTTTTATTATGGTTTAAAAAACACAATATTAATCTTTGCAAACATTAATTAACGTGAATACGAGAGTAAATTAACATATCATATCGTTTATTTTCCTTTACATGGATTATAATGAAGAATTATTAGTTGAAAGCTTACTAATTAATAATAAATATGTACCTAACATCAGTTTACTATTTGAATAAAACATTTCATTGATGATATACAGAGCTATGTGCTTGTTTACTGCAAGACGACACTGACACTGCCACACGTGTTTAGTACAATTAGTTACTGCAATTAGCTGACCCCCCTTTGCTCAAATGGTTGAGGTTTTTTGACGTGGCAAAGTCTAATAAATCGATGAACGCCGGCTGCATGCACGAAAAAAGATGACTCATTGTCCCGTTACGCTCATTGTCCCGTTACGATCATTGTCCCGTTACGCTCATTGTACGCTTGCGCCGCATCAATTAAGAATTATAAAATTCTATTGATTCGTATTCTAAAAAATCTCAACCATTTATGCAAGGGGGAGTCAGCTAATTGCAGTACCTAACTGACTTCAATTGCCTATCGGAAATCTAAATTGCATGACGACAAGCTCACTCACACAAAAAGGGACACGCCCACAAGGCCACAAATGAGTGAATTTAATGTATGTAGTAGTTGAATTACTTTGAGGGGCTTGAGGATAAGTAATAACGACCGCACGGTTCGATCGATCAGGTTAAGCTTGCCGCTGTTGGTCCGTGGATGAAAATGTTGACCATCATTACATGCCAAGACCCCTCCCTCCGTGCCTCGGAAAGCACATTAAGGCTACGATAACCGACTTTTAATGATTTTATACTGAAGATCACGTCTAAACGAGTAGTGTTAATAATTTGAAAAAAATATATGTTAAATTAGAGTATTTTCTTAATAACCAAATATATTAATATTATATTTTAGATTATGTCTATATTACATAATGAAATTAATTTGTAAAGTTATGTCTAACGCGGATAAAAAACTGAGAATCACGCAGTCTATGAAGCGTATTTCTCTCAAGCCTTCACCTTTTTATAGATAATTTAATTATTGATCTTTTAGTACTTATACGTGTTTTATTAACCACTCAAGGTCACTGGTATATATCTGGGCCTTAAGCCGTTGGTCCCGACTGTCATTCGTGGATCTTTGACAGTCGTTACGGGTCGTCGGAAGCCCGAAACTCTGACAACCAGTCTTGCTAAGGGATATCGTATTACCCAGCAACTGGGTTGTGGAGATCAGATATGCAGTCACTCCATGTAAAATACTGGTATTCAGCTGATAGGCACATGTCATCATCTCATGTACGAGTAGTTGAATTATTTTGTCATCTTACTGCGCCACTTACTTTTGTCGCAGTGTATTTGGATCTGTTAATTTGTCCGCGTCCATACAAATAGTTTAGAGGTCGTTGACATACATTTTTGTGTATCTATGTACGTGCTGAACGCCGCCGCCAACGTTGAGATATTTTGAAATTATTGAGAGAAGACAACATTTATTAATTAGGCAAATGGTGGTCAGCGTAGTATATAAAAGCAAACAATTTTATTAATTACGAGATTATTTCGGCCATAAATAAAAAATATGTATTGATGGCAATATTTTATTATAATATTTTTATTTATGGTCGAAATAAGCTCGTCATCGGGAGAAAAAAAAAACGTTTATTGGCTCTCCCGTTAAATTTTCTCATTTGAGGTTCGCCCCTTTGCGGCGTTGGCGACAAGTTGGTAGGTATTGTAACCACTTTTTTTGCTTTTAATGCCATCCTTATGCCCACGCAATAGAAGTCAAAATCGGTTAAACGGACTGTAAAAAAGGTTTATTTAAACGTATAATCTTATTTCTAATCCATACTAATATTATAAATGTGAAAGTACGAGTAACTCTGTCTGTCTGTTTGTTTGTATATTATGTTTTCACGCTTAAACCGCTGAACCGATCGTCATGAAATTTGGCAGAGATACAGCATAGGATATGGAGAAGAACATAAGCTACTTTTTTACGCGATAACCGACATCTACGCGGGCGGAGCCGCGGGCAAAAGCTAGTGGAGTATAACTTTGTTATGAAATGTTATTATTACGTCCATCGTAGCCACCCTCAGGGAATTACCTCGATATAGCTGTTGCGTTATCCTCATTTAGTTTTCCTTCTTATAGAATGAATCTAGAACCTATAGTTACATACGTCTCTTTAACAGAGTGTTAAAGATTTATAGTTTAAGTTATAATAGGTGTAACTTACTAGTACAGGAATATTTGTCAAAACTCAATTATATATATATAGTCCTCCTTATCGATTTCGATAACGGCGACCCCTAGAAATCAATTCCTTGCGTGTGCCCTTAGATGACTCGCTAGACCGAATTTAGTTTTGAACACCCGGTCGCAACTAGAACAATAAAGTTGGCCTGCAGTGTTGTATGTATAAGTGTAGGAAGGCTTAGGTCTCTCTTTACGTATTTGACGCTTCCCGATGATTACTTCATGTCGGTTCTCTTCGAAAGATTTCATGTTTTTGTGTATAGTCCAGCGCCATGACGACCTGTGTAAAGCGAGCCTCTCCCAACCTTTAGGATCAATTGCGCAAAACTCAATTACGCAGACACGGAAAAACTACTAGAAATTTTAAAATAATATCTATAGCTACCTACTCTAATATAAGTCTCTTCCTTTACCTAAATAATAATGGTGTCCACTTTATTTACTTTAATATTATTTAAACACAATATATCTTACATAATCTAGTTTTAAAGTAATAAACCTATTGTTGTCTTATTTTTAAATGTTTGATGTAAATTGATGGCCTGAAACACAGGTTTTCAATAAACCTAGATCAGGCAGGTCTACATTACAGTTAGAATAAAATGTTCCTCGATTGTAATTAATCTAAATCATAATTTTACTTTATACTTGAATAAATCTATACTTCCATACTAACATTATCAATTAATGTGAAAGTAACTCTGTCTGTCTGTATGTTACGTTTTCACGCCTAAACAGCTGAACCAATCTTCATGAAATTTGGCAGAGATATAGCCTGGGATACGGAGATGGACATAGGCTATTTTTTTACGCGATAACCGACATCTACGCGGGTGGAGCCGATATATATATTGTTACGAGCTTGCGGTTCGTGACAAAAAAAAACTGCCGATTTAAAAACCAAAAATTACACTTTAATTAATCAACACTGATAACAATTCGAACACACTAATTATAAAACACAACTGCACTACTGATCGCACTCGAAGATCGCTTGTTCGCTTATTCGTTTCGACTGTCCCTAGTCGGGTCCTTACCGGTCTTATATAGTCCTTAGAAAGTTTCAGAACCTTGTAGAAACATCTAGAATGTTCCAGTACATACCGGTCCCTACTGACCAGATGTCGAAAGTTCTAGAAAGTTCTCGAATCTACTAGTTTTGCTATTCGATACTAGATGGCGCTAGTGGTACTTAAACTTGTGTGGAGTGAAACATTTTTTTTTTTAAATTGTCAAACCAAGGATTAGTTACTCGAAGTTTCCTTATTACTTTAGTCATGTAGGTATATTAAAAATACATCGCTGCTTTGCATGAATACCCGCACAAACGATTTTTTTTAAATACTGTTTTATAACACAAAATAGTCCTTATTTAATTAAACATTGATAAATGCCCTTTCGATTTATGCATTCTATTTATTCTTCTATTGATCAAATTCATGAAAAGTTATGACAGTAAATATTTTGTTATTTTCAAATAGCTACTAGTGATGGCAATTAATGCGATTTCGCATTAATTTCATGAGCATGCGAATTCATTCGTCTTAGCTTGCGAAATGCTATTGCTATGCTAATTTGCTAATATGACGATAATTGTTAATAATTAAGGCGGATGCGCTGTGGTAGCCCGCGAAATTCAAATTTTCTTCGTTTTATGCAATTTACAGGTCCGTGTCAGGTTGTATCTTGATCAAAATATGATAAGCGACCATAAAACATAATATGTATTTACATAATTTTAACCTTATAAATCATCAATACATCTTTCTAAATTAGATTTCGTGCAGATTCGTGCGACGAATCTGCGACAGAGAGCGCACGCTGCCGCTGCGAAACGTATGATAGATATGATTTCATATGAAGTACCAAGCAATGAATTAGCATTTCACAGAATTTCGCAACAACATCTCATTTGCGAAATGCTAAATGAGCATTCGCATGCTAACAATGAATGCGAATGCTAATTAATCCATCACTAATAGCTACCCTGTAAAATATGTGTTATTTGGATTGTGCGGTTATTCGTGCAAAGCAGCGACATGTTTAATATGAAATAAACCGTACCATTTCAAAGTCAAGCCTGTTTTCCTGCCAGGGTTGCGCGTTTGTCCGAAAGGGATACCGTGGCTCTGGCACACAGGCAACTGAAGGAACACGGGTGGGTACCAGCCAGTAAAAGTCTGACGCGCTCCCGCTCTGCCCAGAGCGGGAGAAGTTATTTGATAATTTCCCACCCAAAAAAAGCGGCTTATACCACAAATCCCCCCTGAAATTCCCCCTTAAGAGGAAAAGTGGAATCTATAAAAACAGTCTAGAATTAACCCCTGATAATCATGCTTAGGGGGGAAAACTAGAATTGAAAGTGATTTTTTTACATTAGGGTTCAGTTTTCCCCACTGAGGGGGATTCTCTCAGGGGGATTAGTGGAATAAGCCAAAAAAGCCTGTTTTGTATGTGAATAATAAAGATTACCTGTCTTAACTGGTTCTAACGAATATTATTTTTTGTATAAAATTACTTATGTTGTAAATGTTGTAATAAATAGTCTTACATACATATTTATGAACCTTTAACATAATAATATGATACTTTGGTATCTATTGAAATGTCTAATGCTAAACACGTGTAAATATAAATGTTAACATAAATTATAAATTATTAAAAAAACACAACTAATACATATTATTTATTTTATTTTATTTAGGTATTTATTTATTTATCCTTCCACTGGAACGCCATAATTATAGCAATAATAAAAGTAAGAGTGAACAGGCTTCTTCTGGGTAAGCTCACTCCATCGTAGACTTTGTCTCTGTCACCCAGACCTAGACTAGAGTCAAGAGCAAACCCATAGTAAAAAAAAAAAAACAACCAACGGAGCATAAAATAACTTCATGTGCTTATCCATACTAATATTATAAATGTGAAAGTTACTCTGTCTGTCCGTCTATCTGTCTGTCTGTATGTTACGTTTTCACGCCTAAACCGCTGAACCGATCGTCATGAAATTTGGCAGAGATATAGCCTGGGATATGGAGAAGGACATAGGCTACTTTATTACGCGATAACCGACATCCACGCGGGCGGAGCCGCGAGCAAAAGCTAGTATATACATAAGTATACATCCATTCTGTGCGCGGTGAACATCGAACCTGCAGCAACGGATCAAACATGTTCATCAACTCTTAACCACTGACGTATATTTACTTACATTAATACTGACATACGTCTATCAGACCTATGTTTTTTTTAATGCCTATAATTAGATAATGTAATATGATATAGTTTTTTTTTCTGCATTTATAAGGTCAGTTTAATATCTGAGATAAGTATGTAATAAATAAGAGAAAAGTAATATTGGTGTGCTTTAAATATATAATTTTTAAATAAATAAAAAACATTTTTTTAAACAAATTAAGCGTCTCAAAAATAGCCTCTCTTTCAATGGCCTTTAAACTAATTTATCAGTCTAATTTGAGCTCAGATCTGATAATAATAAAAAAATTATATAGTGATCTTTAAATTATGATAAGAAAATGCCACTTTATAAAAATTAAAATATATTGTATAAACACGACAACGCTACGTCGCACAGTGTGTAATTTCGGCCCGGCTGCGGCCACGCGTAGTTTATGTGTTTATTCGAAAGAGCTTGGTATTGCAAGCAATTGATAAAAATTCCTATAATTAATTTCTGTATACTTTTAGAGAAATGATTTTTTTTTTGTGAAAGGTTAATGTCCTTAAGGAAAACTTAATTATTTTTTTACTCCCAAAATATAATTGCTTCTGTTTTTGTTAGTATCGTAAGTAACGTAAAATTGCATTATGTATTCATATTAAAAAAATAGGAAATGTAGCTGTAATATTATAAGACATATTTAAGATTTTCTTATTTTCCCTTTTTATTGATTTTTAATTTAATCCTGTATCGGTCGCATTTTATTCTTCATTATAAATATGAACAATATAGTTGTTTATTATGTCCTAAAAAATTACACACGACAATAGAAGGGGTAGAGAGATATAGCGTTTCTAAGTATTTTAGATATTTCTATGGAAATAGGGTTGTCCAAATGTAACCATAAAAATAAATTAGAAACTTTAGATGTTTCCATGACGCCTCTCCCCCGCTTCTCCGGACATTGAGTACTGATATTGGGTTTTAGCATAAGCTTGACGAGGGCGGACCCCTTCCCAATATTACACAGTGTCCTTCATCGAAGATATTTTCATATTAAAAACTTTTGACGCAATGTTCTATTGCGTAGCATAATTTTTTAAGAGAGTCAAACATAATAACGCATATTATAAAATAAAAAAAGATTTTTTTTATATGACTTTTTTGTTTTTTTAATTTGAGTGATTTAATTATATAAGTTATATAATAAACCAACATTAACGATGTTATTTATGAGCAAAATCAATGAATATGACTCTGAATATGATCATTAAATTTCCATAGAAAAGATAGTGACAACCCTTACCTAGCTTTTATGCTGTCATCTACGGAATGGATCCAACGTTCACTCCCCACCAGTATCGAGTTACTTATCCCTACTTATGAACCGCTTACGTCACGTGGGTAAATAAAACTGTTATTGGGACTTGAACTCGTATGCCTCTCTGAACTAAGTAGTAATATATACCTATACCCAAAGTCTCAAATTCAGATCATTTATGTAAACAAAGGGGATAACATAACAAAAAAATATCTTCGTAATGGTAATTCACATAAAATGGCGAAAAAAGAGGTTTCATTTTCTTTTAAGTACTGATTTTAGAAATAATAATTAAAAATAATCATACCGTAATTATTTTTATAAATTTTCGGTTTTAAACAAAGTTATTAAAAAAAGGAGTTTTTCTGGTACAAAATATTTTATGATACTGGTAACAATGCAGGAGATCCAAACATTTTCAAATTTTTTACATCTTCATCAACACTAATATTACAACTCTCATTCATAGATTAATATTGTAAGTAGCATATCTAGTCACATTTTGGATGAAAACGGCTGTAAACTGTTTCGAGTGGAAATCGATTTCTGGACTTAAAAGGGCTTATGACGATCATATACCGTGTCTCCAACATACTACACAAAACATTGTTTGGCAATGGTATTTTGTTTGCATATTTCTTATAATTAATTCACTTTAATTTTAGCGATGACTATTTACAAAAAAATATATACGATAAAATGTTTTATACCACTGTCCTGTCATTTTGACAGTGACATTTCTTGACATTACTTTGTTTACATAAATTTTCTGAATTAGAGACTTTGGGTATAGCTTCTTTTCAAAGGGCTTGTCTGGAAAAGACTCGATCGCCATAATAAAATCTGTAATTATACTCGACGTTGTCTCGTCCTCAATAATGATAGAATTCAAGTGTACCTTGTCATCATCTTCGGCCGATACAATTACACTCGTTGTTGTCTTGTCCTCCAATGATAATTACAAGTCATCATCGGACGAGACTGTCGAACTTCACTTACAGCCTTACAGGTAAGTTACTCAAAGCCAAAGCATTTATTTATTTACACTTTTGAACGTCAAAATTTACACTTATAATAAAATTGACTCTAGTAAGTTGCCCCTTCAAAAAGATAGTTTCGCGGTGAGAAGAATGGGCAAGAAAGTCCACCGTTACAGCATTTTGTTTATACTCGTATCAATTATATCATTACATGTGAAGATAATGTACCTAGAATAAAATTACTGTACCACAACAGGTAAAAATAATTAAAAATTGTGTAATGACGGATAAATTAATTATGTGTTAGATACATTTTTTTCCTTTTTACTACCACTATTTAAAAAGTTAGAGATCTTTCGACAAAAATATGCAGGGTGGCCCATATCAGGTGTCCGGGAGTGTAATTAAGTTAGACATCTTCTGTTCATCTATGGTTATGATAAAAATATATATCTTTGGTTAGGTGATTGTTATTGAGAAATCCTGTGTGTTTACATACAATTACAATGTACAGTTACATTATATTAGTGATAGGTGTTTGTCAGGAATAATCTGTCAGAATGACAATAAGAAACATTCAATGTATCAGTGTTGTGACATTAGTGTATATGCAGGAATGCAGGCTTTCAATAATTCACTAGAAAAGAGCTGGTAGACCTCGATACCGGGCTGCAGACAGTCCAGGGAGCTATGCCATTCTAGGCTATTGATAGGCTAAACAGGCGTTTATTACCCCTGGAGAGGACAAGCCTGCGCCTGGTGACGAGGACCATCAAGGAACACTGCTCGCTAAACAAACACTTCCACACAATAGGCTTATCGGACAATCCTTTCTGCAGGGCTTGCATGGAGGCTGAGGAAATCGTCGCGCATGTGCTCTTTGAATGCACAGGCGTCACCCAGATTAGAACAGAAATCCTCGGGGTACCCAAATCTTTCACAGATATTCTAAACAGTTCGGGATACGTAATTAACTTCTGGAGGGAGGTGGGCTGGTTCGAATCACCACTGATGGCCGCCATGGCCCATGTACAATGGTCCACATGAAAGACTAATTGTCAAAACCAAACCCTTTACCGAACATAGAACTGTACGTCGCTTGCTCCCGCGTCAACAGTCCTGGGGCCCAAGTCTGCTATTTTTATAAATTCGTCACTCCAACACGATCCCATTGTCATTTTGCTAAAAGTTCGTAATCTGCTAAATTCATAATGGTCGATCATTGGTCGGTCAATGGTGTAATAGAATTGTATTACAATAGCATTTTGAACATTAATGCATATCAGATTTCATTTATATATATTTTTACATGTTATTTATTAGTGTTATAAGCAATCTGAAGTAGTAGGAAGTTGGAAGTTTAGTAGGAAGTTTCATTTGTCATTGTGAACGAGATTACCAATTCTTTCAATGGAGTGTCAGTGGCTGACCACTGGAAAGTTATAATGACGTCATTATATTAGTAGATTACCAAACTTGTCAAAATCAACAATTATGAAATCAATGATAGACCATTCTGACACTATTGTAATAGCAGACTTGAGGCTGTGCTTGAGGCCCTGACTCTGTGTATATTTTGACTGCTGTGACCAAAACTACAAACATAGTATTCAGGGAAGTTTTATTAAAATGTGGCAGGTATTTTAGTATATTGTGGTGTCTTATGACTTCCACACGAACGAAGTCGCGGGTAGAAGCTAATAATATATAGATAATATTGTAGTTAATTTGAATAAAAAACCAGCCAGTCGATTCTGTCAAAATATCACCGTGAAAATATAGGTGAAGTGAGCTTGAAATGAACTGTCATCCTACCTGACGCTAGGGAATCTATACTCCATTTACTATAGCATTAGAAAAAAGAGGCTCGTAGAAGCAGGAGTGCGAAACATTTTATTCAAAGTTAAAAGTTTAAACAATTAAACTAAAAATGTTTGAACATAACTTTGATAAATAGGTCGTAATAACATCTTCATCACACATTACTTACAACGAAACGAATGAATGAAACAAACGATTATGCCGTGATGATTTAAATTTAATTAAGATTAAAGGAAATAAAAGTCTTTTTTTTACGATATTTTATTTAAAACAACAACTTTCAACACACAATAGTTGGTGTAACTTCTTCGTCTTCATCATATAATTTAGTCACTATCATCAGAGAATAAAGATGAAGAAGTTTCACCGACGTTACCTAATAATAAATCTTTCTACCACATCATCCATTATGCTTTAACTTTTCCTCTTCTTTAATTGCATGAGCAACGCAAGACTGCCATCGTTCTAGCGTAATACTATCCAGATCTTGTGGGAGTAATTGTTTCTCCTTGTCTAATTTGAACGTTTTGTTATGTTGAGCCACATACCCCATCATTTGAGCCCATATTAATTCTATAGGGTTGAACTCGCAGTGGTAGGGTGGGAGGCGCAATACTGAAATACCCTTCTCTCTAGCCATCTCATCTGCAACAAACTTTTGGTATAAATGTCTTTGTATTTTTGCTTTTTCTAATAAAGTTGCCCTAAGATCTTTTTCCTCAAAAGGAATATTTTTGCTTTTAAACCATTCCTGTATATCTGCCTTTCGTGTAGCTGTAGTTGGCAGCTTCTCCAATGTCCTTGAGTGGTAAAGCGCATTGTCCATAACAATTACAGCGCCACTCTCAATTTTTGACAAAATTAACCTGAACCATTTTCACTTTTGTCTATCGCGCTTCTATAACATATTCCCTGTAAATTGAGAGGTCTGGCTCTTATGAAACAGGAAACCCTAGTACAAGAGTCAGGGCTACACAGATGATTGTGTCTTGAAGTGTAAATAAATAAATTATTATTATTATTAAAGTTGAAGGCGTCCATTTCAGAGTGGTCATCTTCATCACCTTTCTTTGCATCAAATATTAATGCAGCATCCATTAAAAACCCTTCACAAACCCTGTGAAATAAAATTAATACAAGTCAATTATTCCGTACCCCCTATATAATTTCACTGCTGGAAATAGGTCATAGATAAATACTATAACAAAATGTATAACTTTAAAAGTTCGCTTTGCATGCGTTAATTCAAAAAACAATATAATATGTATTACTTAATTAATAGTCAATAACAATGGGGTGTTCATTTTTTTATGGCGAGGACAGTCCATAAAATACATACCAGTATGACCTATTATAAGTTGGATTTTTTAAACCAGCAGATAGACCTTCCCAATGTGCTTCTTTTGAAGACTTATTATTAGTGTCATGCCATATTAGGCTTTTCGTGTGACCTGTTTGTATGATAAAAGGTTATTAATATAAATACCATTCATTTCACGAACCAATTTTATGAAATTATGTTTAACTGTATAATTAATTATAATGTTATTGAATGCAAGAGGTCATACACTGCTTAGTGCATAAATAGCTGTTAAGAAATTTAGAAGCACTGTACCTTCATTTAGCCAAGTGTCATCTAAATAATAATATATTTTCCTTCCTTTATTCCTTAGCCTTTTTATTTCATGAAGATATTTTAGTCTCCAAAGGACGATCTCCTGTTTGTCTATGACTTCTATGAGTGCACTTTTTCTGCTCCGTTTGATTTATGTGAACTTTAATGTTTATTTAATTATTTTATACAGACTGCTTTTTAAAAAATCTGGCAGAGACTCGTCATTGTTAACTGCTTTCAGCATCTTGTCCAAGGTGGGCAACTCATTATTAAAGAAGAAGGAATGAATTTTCCTGCATATTCCACTAAATGTGATGTCATCAAAATCATCACGTTTCATGTGCTTCTGTTGGGGATGGGGAGATTGCAGGCGACTTTTTATGTTGTACTCTTTGAGAATATTGGACAGAGTAGCCCGAGATACGCCTGTAAATAATAAAATCATGTGCGGAGTTTCTAAAATATAATACATTTTATCACAATGCATGTTAGTTTCAAATATTTTTATAGTAATAATTTTATGAATCATCCTTACCGGCAACTTCTGCGATTTTGTTTATCATCTCAGTCTTATAATGAGGAGTATCTGCAGGCCAGGACTCCAATTGCTTAAAAATATTTATCACAGGTTGTTTTTCTACAGCACGCAGCGTTCTCTTTTTTTTGGGAGACATTATTTCGTCGGAGTCAACTTTTGGACCACGTTTTTTTCGCCGTTGGCTTTGGTCAGACTCAGCACTTATATGTTGTAAGCCACTCGGTCCCGCACCGGGATCACTCATAGCTCAAAAAAAAAGTAACGTTTTGTACAAACAACCCAATGACAACACTGATAACAATACAATAACAAAGAAATAACTAAATATTATTTATTATTTTAATAAATAACAACAAAATCACGAAAATTTAACAATAATAAACAAAGTATTCACAAGTAAATGACATACATGACAATCTTAGAACATTGTCAAGTCAATTTCACAGACGACATAAACCAGTAAAATTAGAAATCCCCGGCTGTCACAGCTTATGAAGGGATTAAGTAACATTTTAGATTTGGTAGGATTATAGTGAAACAAAAAGCGTTGCAGTATTGTTGACTCCTGCTTCTTTTAGGTTTTTAGCATAGGCACTGTAATTTTAAATTGGAATGAAATAATATATCTAAATGAAAGCCACTTAATTTCATATGGTTGTTTTTTTAAATGATTACAATTAAGTGTGATAGCTGATATATAAATTCATTTTAATCGATTTGGCGTCAATCGTAACTATAACAAGTTTATTGTACTTTTGTTATAAAGTGTGCATCAAAAATAACCTTTTTTAACTTCTGTCTAATGCTATTATAAATGGAGTATAGAGATTGACAACTCAGTTTGAACTCACTTCACCTACGAATTCACGGTGACATTTTTTACAGAATAGCGCTACTGTATTTGAGTAGGTTACATTTTCAAGACAGACTATTAACCTAATTGAAATGTAAATACAAAACTCTCGTAGCAAAGCTTTACAAAAAAATGGGTTCCATGAAATCTGGGTTCATTTAACTTTACCAGGTTTTTAATTAAATTAAAATGTTATTTCATTTTGATAAAAAAGTACCTTAATTACGCTATTAGGGTACCTTTTTTACACACAATACCTAATAGACCAGGGTCGATAATTTTTGAAACAAAAAAAAAAAATATTAGGATGAAACCCATTGGAAAAGGAAGAGAATATAACATAAATTAAAGGAAAAATAATTTACGGGTGATCTGAGGTCGGGAAGTGGAAGAGGGTTAAGGGTCAAAAACAGTTTATCTCGATTTTCGGCAAAACTACATGTCCTATGGAAAAAACTTAAATGGCACTGTCAAAAATGATATTGAGGTTTCTAATATAATTTTTTTCTAAACGGAATAGTTTGCGCGAGAGACACTTCCAAAGTGGTAAAATGTGTCCTCTCTCCCCCCTGTAACTTCTAAAATAAGAGAATGATAAAACAAAAAAAAATATATAAATTGTTATGTTTTATTGTAATCATTAATACGGAAAATAGTGGCCACAAAGCTCCGTTTTAATGATTACAATAAAACATAACAATTTAAAACTACTGTTTGTAGTAATAATAACGTATAGTCTTGTGAATCACAACTTGACGAGCTTATTTTCTGCAATTTCATTCTAAAATAAAAGAAATCACCGAAATAACAATGAGCGCGCTACTGTGCACTCGGCGCAGTCTTAACTTGATTGACGATATCTTGTTTAGATTAACCTTTCGACATCATTGTAGAAGAGTTAAAAAAGAGACAAGTTTTTTTTTTTACTGTATCAAAGTACATAAGTTGGTTGTGTCAATCAAGCATATTGATTACTTCAATAAAGATCAGTGAAACTTTAATCTAATAATCTTGGTTGGAGCAACTATGTTTTGACTTGATTGCTGCAAATAGGTTTTGTGATAACTCCAATCAAGATCCCGTTTCAAATCTCAATCAAATAAAAGTAGTAGCTGTGATCATTGTGCTTGATAGGCTCAGATGCAAACAAGTAACTTAGTCAATCTAAATAAAATCTTGATTGTGGCAACAACTTTTTTTTTTTTACAGTGAACAATTGTTACAAAATATGGGTTACATCATTCATGTTGAAGTTATACATGTGAGAACAATGTAGAAAGACGTGCACGTTAGAAGCGTCCGTAATAAAAACAATTCAGTAATTAAAATAAGCCGTGGCATGGCAGCTAAGAGATGACCAGTCCCAACTGACGGCGCCCGGTAGGTCGTAATACCCATACTATTATAGTAAACCAAAGTAAAGTGTACGCAAAAATCTAAGCCAATGGACTGATGCAAGCCTATGTTTTTATCAGTTGATCGTGCCGTGACACGAAAACTTTAACAGCATGTCGTGTGGTCTCTCTAAGCAGTTACGAGTGTAACTTAATTAACCTATCGCATGTGTTATAGGGGCTTGTAGCTAAGTAATAACAGCCGCACGTATCGATCTATCAGGTTAAGCTACGCTGGCCGCGGTTGCTCCGTGGTTGAGTGACCATCTTTACATACCAATACCTCTCCATGCTTCGAAAATGACGTCCCGGCTGTAAATTGTATATCTTAGATAGTTGTTACGGGTTGTCAAAGCCCGAAAATCTGACAACCAGTACCAGTACGCTACCAAGGGGTATCGTTTTACGCAGTAACTGGGTTGTGCAGGTCAGATAGGCAGTCGCTTCATGTAAAATACTGGTCAGCTACATCGAGTTAGACTGAAAGCCGACCCAAACATATTTGGGTTTCACTTTTTTTTTAAAGGCATTATGATGATGACTTGTCGTATGTGAACGTAGATCAACGCTCCAAAATAAGTTACAATAGGCTGCCGGAGCATAGCTACCTATCTACGCGATATATCGCACTCGCGCGTACAATGCGTGCCATGAAAGATGAGACTTGACCGCGCTTCCCGCGCCCTTTCCATCGCCCTAATGACGACCGATCCGGTCCCGCGCACAGACCTTATACCGCTAAAGAGACCTAAAATCGTGTAGGTACTGCGTAAGCCAAACCACATGGTGTGTCAAGTCTCATCTTTCGTGGCACGCATTGTACCATAATACGCGGTGTCCCGAATGTGGTGTGGATACGAAAGGCAACAAAATGTTTTTTAGAAGAACAACGCGGTTACACATAAAGACATGAAAATCGACTTTTATTTATAACTAGCTGATGCCCGCGGCTTCGCCCTCGTGGATGTCGTTTATCGCGACCAAAAGTAATCATGAATTTATTATCCCGTTCCCGCAACCTATGGGACCCTATTCCAGGGATTAAAAGTAGTCTATATCTTATTCTAGGCTATAATCTATCCCAGTACCAAATATCAGCCAGATCCGTTCCAGACGGCTTATTTTTTTTCCGACTTCTCCAACAAATATAATTATATTTTAGCCAATGTATACAAAAACTTCACAAATTATATACTAAAACCTTTCTCGAGAACCACTCTATCCATTAGTGAAGACAGCATGAAAATCGGTGCAGCAGTTTTTGAGTTTATCGCGAACAGACAGACAGACGCGACGGCGGACTTTGTATTATAATACTAGCTGACCCGACAGACTTCGTTCTGTCAAAAGCTATAGTATAAACTCCACTACTCTACCCTACCCTACCCTACCCTACCTACCTACCCTATCCTACCCTACCCTACCCTACCCTACCTACCTACCTACCTACCTACCTACCCTACCCTACCCTACCCTACCCTACCCTACCCTACCTACCTACCTACCCTACCCTACCCTATCTACCTACCTACCTACCCTACCCTACTCTACCCTACCCTACCCTAATTTTTCGTAACAACCATAAAAAAATAATAAAAAATAAAAAAACGTAAAAACCATCCTTGGACTTCAACGAACATTAAAAAACAAGAATTGGTCCAGGCGTTGTTGAGTTATGCGCTTACCAACACATTTTGCGATTCATTTTTATATTATAGAAGATGTAGTGATAGTGATATGTATAGATATTACATTGATGTAAAATAGGTTTCCAAATTGCTTTTCTATCAAGGTCGTCTCGAAGAAAATGAAAGGTAGGATTGACTTAATTTTAACTTGATTCGGAAAGGCGGAAATTGGATGTGGTATCTTTGTTGGCGTGGTAATAAATTCTTGGATGACTCTTGGTGACTGATGGTTGTTAGCGAACCGTCATTTACAAGGTGATTAGCCCCATAAGCCCCACAATTCTCAAAAGACTCGAGAATTGTGGGGCTAAGTAGGTACTGAAGCTACAGAAAGATTAAAGTCAGTGACAGCGTTGTATTTTGACCTTGGTAGTCATGGAAACTTAAAGAGTCTTCTGCACTTTTTGGCAATAACTCTTTTTGCTTCTTTATCTACGATTGGAATCTAGAAAATTAAATTTAAAATACTATTGATTTAATTTAAAAATTGTAGCTAATAACTAATGTATTACAAAATACATTGGTAAATGTCTAGGTCACTGGTGAAATAGATATGTCTAACAAATTCAAATGTTGTAATTCTTAGATTGATTTATTTCCTTACTAGCTTTTGCCCGCGGCATCGCCCGCATGGATGTCGGTTATCACGTAAAAAAGTAGCCTATGTCCTCCATATCTCAGGCTGTATCTTTGCCAAGTTATTTTTAAAACCAGTAGAAAAATATCGAAAACAGGCGACGCATAATATAAAATAATCGATTTAAAAACAAACGTTTATGGCGGTATCTATAACGCCACATGCGAACTAAGTATCAGTCTCCACATATACGTACACTCGGCCACAAATCAAGCTATACATTTTCGGTTTAGGCTGATCTCGCATTGTATAGGATTTCCGTACAATGAGAGATCAGCTTATACTGGAAATTATAGCTTGATTTGTGGCCGTGTGTACAAGGGGTTCTAACTATTAGCTGAGACCTTCACCTTTTTAACGATAATGATGTTTTAATTTAATTATTGATCTTTTAGTATCGTGTTTTCTTAAAATAACTTTTGCTTTATCTACAGTTCTACACTAATATTATAAAGAGAAAAGATTTGTATTTTTGTATGTTTGTATGTTATGAATAAACTCTTAAACTACTGGACGGATTTAAAAAATTCTTTCACCAGTAGACTGCTGTATTATCACTGAATAACATAGACTATAATTCATAAAGATATCATGCGGGCGAAGCCGCTGGCGGAAGCTAGTGTATAATAAATTAATAGTGCGTCTTATTTGGGACAGCGCTCCTGGATGGGCGAGTCTTATTACTGGCTGGACGTTCGACGTGTTGCGTGAGCTCAGTACAGAACACGCAAGCTAACCATTCAAGGTCACTGGCATATATCTGCATCTTAAAAGATTCGAAATCGAATTAAAAAACCTGTTTTTCAAACCGTGACTTAATCGAGTCTTTGGACTTTTGACTAGAGTACTCAACCATATTATCACGGAATGCTAATTTATAGCACACTAGCTATTGCCCACGTAGATGTCACAACATAAGTCACGAAAACGTACCTACTACTGGGATTAAAAGTACTATAATAAGTGTTAATCCAGGTTATATACCGTTTGTTGTAACGTTACAAATAACCCAAACACAAAATTTTAAATAAATTTCATGGTCTTCCTTTTATTTTAGATGAAACCTCTTTCCTACCCCTCCCTTCTCTTTTCCCCTTTTTTTCCTTTTTTTTTGTATTTTTTTTTTGTATTTTTTTTTTGTTTTTATATTTAGAAGAAATAAATTTAGATTGAGCCGTTCGATCGGTACCGTAAAATTACAGGTTTACTTTTCTTCACATTTAGCGGGTTTGATTCCCGGTTCAGACAGGCGATTATTTAAAATTCTTTGAATGCAGTTCGTATTGTTTTTAAAATAAAAATGAAGGCTTCATTCAGTAAATTTTTCTATCTACAGTATTTAAGGTATTCCTTCCATGTGGCAAAGTCGTGGGACGCCCTGTATACACCGTGGCATTTTAGTCATCTTAAAACGACAGTCCACTTCATTTATCTAATGACTATAATTATTCATTAAAAAAATGATATTTATGAACCTTTGATTTTTTTTTTTTATTATTATTAATTATTACGCATGACATAGTTTGAAACACCCTGTTACGAGCGCAGTCCGAGCCTTGCGTTTCAAGGGCAGCGCGGAATGGAGCGGCGACATCTTTATAAGAGTTCATTCACACCCTAACGCAAAAATATGTTTCTTACTATTGCAAGTTAAACTAAATCTAAATAATAAATATCAATCTTTCTTTTTTTAATCGCGCCTAGAGGTATTTTATGTCGGATACATTGAGTGGACCACCTTTGTAAGACAACAAAAATGTCACGGTGTATAGAAAAGGTAAATAAAAAAAAAGAATTAAACTAGATTGAGGAAGTGGTAATCCAAAATATCAGGTGCATCAAGAATTCTGTCAGGAGCTTGTGGAATGTAGCTTGTTGTATTGTTTACTGAAGATGGACCTTCAGCCTATAAATACACAACTGTAAAGGTGAACACGCACCTAGACGCGCCGCAGGAGCTGCACGCGCCGCAGTCATCGCATTTTATAAATCTTTATATAAAATCATATGCAACGCCGCGCACCTATCCGCGCCGCACGAATTGCATTTCAGTAAAATTCTGTAAAATAGGTATACTGATTCCACCAGCGCTTGCGGATGACGTCATCAGCGCATTGGATGCGTGCGGCGAGTGCGGCGCGGACGGTGCGGATGACGTCATTCGTATTCTGACAGTGTTGCCATTGCTACGGCAATTGCCGTGTTTTACGGCATTGTGCTGCGGCGCGTTCGGCTCCTGCGGCGTGTTCGGTGCGTATTGCGCGAGGCCATGAGAAAATGCGATGACTTCGGCGCGTGCGGGTCCTGCAGCGCGTTTAGGTGCGCGATCAGCTTAAGTCTGTTTTGGTAGCTTCCCGGAGTGGCAGGAGCTTTAAGTTTTTGTCATCAAGGTTCTGTGTTCGTGAGTGCTCGGCCGATAACTTCCTCTGCTGCTGTTCGAGTCAATACATCTTCATTCTCGTCTTCATCATAGCTCAACATTTAATGTCACAAGTCATAGTTCGAATTAGGAGCGACTACTTATCAAGGGATATCATATTTCTTAGACCGAGTTGTGGTGGTCAGATAGGCAGTCACACTTTCGGGCTTCTGACGACCAGTAACGCCTGTTAAATATCCACAAATGACAGCCAGGACCAACGGCTTAACGTGCTTTCCGAGGCATGGAGGAATCTCGGGTCTTGTATGTATGTAGACTCGATGTATAACTAATTAACTATGACCCAAATGATTCAAATGACTTACTAAGCTATTGTTAATCAAGTTTAAAATTGCATGAAACTGTATTCTAAATGTAAAATGTCAATGCTCCTTATTATTTTATTGTGACTTAACATTTGCACAACCGTAAGGTTGAATATAGTGTAACAAACAAACTGTATAACATCTTATGTGCATCCTATATTATAGCAAATAAAGATATCATTCATTCATTCATTCATTCATTCATTCATTCGTTCAGCTACAATAGCAATCCTCAGAAATCAAACACTGAGAGTAAAAACATAAGTTTTATCAGTCTTTAAATACGAGAAACACTTAGTAGAGATAAATCTAATTATTAAACTAAAAAGATTAAAATTCAAAGACAATCCCTGACACTAAAACATTTATCAATCTTCGTTCCTAACAAGCCTTTCAAACTTAAGACAAGTTAAATCAAATTTGATTAGCCGGCCAGGGGCCCAAGTCTGCTATTTTTATAAATTCGTCACTCCAACACTGTGGCCGACGACCGTTGCTAATACTCTTTTTAGGTAGTTTTTTATTGTTTTCTATATACTTTTTTATTTTTTGACGTTGTTGTTACCTAAGTTACTGAAAAACACGTACGTATTAAAATATAAGAATTGGAATTTGGCTAATACTTTTTTATTTAATACAATTAGTCATCCAAATATTGGTCCTTCGATTTGTTTTTAAAGAATAAAACCAGTGCAATTTTATTATAATGGTTGTAACTCGTAGTCAAACACGGTTGGTAGAATCTTCTGTAGATACGCAAGCGGAAACCACAGGTAACGTTGCGACGGTTACTTAAGTAGCTCAAACTAGTACCGGTGGCGATGCATCTACGCCTAATCCCTCACGAACCCGATCTACTTCATCACGCACGAGCCGCTCTTCCGCGATGGTCACTGCGAGGAAACTCGCAGCGGAGGCGCAGCACGCCCGTTACCTCGCACGATTAGAGTTGGCTGCGCAAGAAGCCAAAATGAAGGCTAGAGAGGTGGAGCTTGAGAGAACAATGGCTGAGTTAGAATACCAAGCCCAACTTGCAGCGATTGACGCAGAAAATAGTGAACATGGTACAACAAGTGGTAGGAGCAGAGGTAGTATGAAAGAGTGGTTAACATAAGTGACAGGTAAACATGATGTCGTTATGCGCCAAAATCGCAACGATACATACGACTTCTTACCATACAACCAACTCGGCAACTCTGCCGCCGAACCAATGACAACTCAAATACAGTTTTCTCAACCCCAAGAGCTTGCTAACACTTTAAACCAGTTTCAGGTTTTCTCATCAAACAATAATGGTGCCGCTTTACCCATACCTTCAGGAGGGGACAAACTAACAACGTCTCGGTCCAGTCATTGCCAAGCGGTAACCGATAACGTGAATGATGACCCTGTAGCAGCTGATATTTCTCAAGGAAAGAATGAAGATAGTATCTCACGGCTAGTAAACACCTTTGAAAGCTTAGTAAACAAGCTAGGGCCTAATAAAAATACTCAAAGATACAAAATTGAGCTCCCAATTTTTGATGGTAAATCCCCAATGGATTGGCTTGTTTTTAAGCGTTCATTTATTAATTCCCAATCATCTTATACAGCAGCACAAAACCTAGCTCGCCTCAGCACGGCCTTAAAGGGAGCAGCCCGGGACGCGGTCTGTATACTTCTTGTGACAGCGCTTGATCCCAAGGTAATAATGCAGGAACTAGAAAGGCTTTTCGGGCGCCCGGAGCTAATTGTGCTGAAAGAGGTTGCGGCTATCCGTGCCTTGCCCAAAGTTGGCAACGATATTAAAGAACTTACTATATTTGCTTCTCGCGTGCGCAACTGTGTGGAAGTAGTTAAGCTATTAAACGAAACTGATTATTTACGTTCACCTGAGCTATTTGGGTCGCTAATCAACAAGCTTCATCCATTGTTGCGCACACGATGGTTAGACTACGCAGCAGCTCACGCTACCTCTACTGCGGAGTCTAGTGCTAAAGTGGGATTATTGTCCGATTTTCTATCGCGAGAAGTGGACCTACACATTAGTTTTGGTACTTCCGTCGAGTCACCACATGTGCCACGGGAACGTGCTCATGCTGTATCGGAGTCCGAATCAGACCCACCAAAGGAATCACATACGAGCAATAAACCTAAAAACATTAAAATTGATTCTAATAAATATTGTATTATTTGTAAACAAGCACATGACATGTCGTCATGTGACAACTTTAAGGCAATGTCAGTAGAAGACAGGTGGCGTTTCATAAAAGAAAATAAAATTTGCTATCGTTGCTTAAAAGGAGGTTCACATAACTTTAGGTTGTGTAATAAAAATAAAAATAAGTGCGAAATAAAGGATTGCAAGCGTAAGCATCACACATTACTACATAATCCAAACTTTATTCCTACGGCATCTGCACACAGTAATCAGGTACAATGTGCTCCTACAACATCTACTTTAAAGACTTCCTCTGCACCAACTACAAGCAACGCAGAAGAAAATACGGCGAGAGACTTAGTGACCCACACAAATACAAATTTAGGTATAAGCACAAGCTCTAGTCTCCGCCCCCTCTTGAAGATAGTTGCAGTTAAAGTCTCGGGGCCTACTGGAAGTGTTGACACGTATGCTCTTTTAGACGACGGCTCCACGTCTACATTCATAGATTCTGATATTTCCTCCCGCATTGGTGCTAATGGTCCAGTGGGACAAATTTATTTGGATTGTGTAGGTGGTTTGTGTCGAGAAACGTCTGTGAATTACGTTGATTTTGAAATAAAAGGCCTGCACTCTAGTCAAACATATTCAGTTCGTAGAGCTCGCTCGATCAAAAACTTAGGAATAGTATGTAATCAGTCAGTCAGTAGCGATGATTTACTTCGTTATCCTTACCTATCTGATTTATCCAATGAACTGTGTTATGACAATGCTTCTCCTATGCTTGTAATAGGGATTGATAACTGGCATTTGTCATTTGCGACCGCCACGAGGAAAGGCACAAAATCACAACCGGTAGCTATTCAAACTGCATTGGGTTGGGTTCTTTTCGGGTTTTCAAATAGTAAAACTAGGCCCGTCAAATCATTTAGGCCTGCCGAATCCATAAACCATGCGTATTCGACTGAACTTGATGACCCTAAGTTTGAACTTGAAGAGCTTATTAAAGCGCATTATAAGTTAGACTCTGTCGGAATCACCAAGAACGAGGCGCGAAGTACTGACGATCAGCGCGCATTGGAAATATTATCCCGCACTGCACGTCGACTGCCTTCTGGGCGTTACGAAGTAGGTCTTCTCTGGAAAACGGAAAACATAAAAGCGCCAGACAGCCTTCCTTTAGCTTTATCTAGGTTTAAGAGTTTAGAGAAAAAGATGTCGAGGGAACCCAATTTTGCCGAACGGTATCGAAAGAATATGTATGACACCTTAGAGAAAAATTATGCCGAAGAGTGTAGCAGGGTAGAGCCCTCCGGTGTTTGTTGGTATTTACCACACTTCGGTGTAATAAATCCGAACAAGCCCGCAAAGCTTCGAGTTGTCCACGATGCTGCTGCACGTTCTTGGGAGGTGTCTCTGAACTCAATGTTGCTGACGGGCCCTGACCTCTTGCAAAACCAACTAAGTATTTTGATGCGTTTTAGAGAAGGAAGGATCGCCCTGACAGCCGATATTAAGGAAATGTTTCCACAGATTAAGATAATTCCACAAGACAGGGATGCCCAACGATTTCTGTGGCGTGACGATCTTTCAGGTCCTATAAAAATATATCGCATGAGTTCTATGATTTTTGGTGCTTGTTCAAGTCCGTCAACGGCAATTTATATAATAAACTTAAACGCGTCAGAGTTCCGAGACGAGTTTCCCGAGACCGTGGACGTTATCAAGAGCAATATTTACATGGATGACTTTATCAGCAGCGTTGATAGCGTAGAGTCCGCAGTGCGTCTGGCTGCTGAAGTGGTGACCATCCATAAACGCGGCGGTTTCGAAATGCGCGGCTGGACGTCTAATGAACCAGCTGCCTTTGCCATGTTTCCAAAAGAGTTGCTGTCCGATGTGATGAACAGCAAGATTGACGGCGTAGATTTGTGTAAGGACTCTGTGGCTCGCACTCTAGGTCTCATTTGGCAACCTATACACGATCAATTTAAATTTAATTCTGGGTTAACAAGCGAGTCATGGGCTCCTACAACTAAACGGCAAGCTTTAACGCAAGTCATGCGTATTTATGATCCTTTAGGAATCTTGTCACCGATTATAGTTAGAGGTAGAATTCTTTTTCAAAATCTGTGGCGCAAAGGTTTGGATTGGGATGATGAGCTTTGCGAAGACGACTGCAAAGTGTGGCACGAGTGGTATGATAGTCTAAAGTCGATTTCAGAATTACGATTACCTCGGTGGTATAATTTGTGTGATATGGACGTCGCAGAACGAGAGTTACACGTTTTTTGCGACTCGAGTGAGCAAGCGTACGCGGCAGTCGCTTATTGGCGTTTCGTAGATGCTTTGGGCCAGGCACGTCTTTCTCTTAATGCAAGCAAGACACGTGTATCTCCATTAAAACCTACTTCTATACCACGCCTCGAACTACAGGCTGCCTTGATAGCCACTCGTCTCGCCACATTTATTTGCGAAGCGCATCATTTCAAACCAAACCGGCGCTACTTCTGGTCCGACTCAATGACTGTATTAGGTTGGTTGCGCAGTGATGGTCGGAAATTTAAGCCTTTCGTAGCCAACCGAGTAGGTGAAATTTTGGAAAATAGTGATATCTCTACATGGCGTTGGGTCCCCACGGATCTTAACGTCGCCGATGACGCTACTCGCACTAATTGCTGCACGTTAAATGTTGAGTCGCGCTGGATTTCAGGTCCCGAATTTTTACTTCGTGCTTCCAGTGATTGGCCATCTAATCCAGTAGGTAGTGTTATCATTGATCCATTAGTGGAAGTAGAAATGAAATCATCTGCACGTACTATAGAGTCACCATCGGTATGCTTAAAATCAACCTCAACCTCATCACCTAAAAATGATTTTTGTAATTACAATGATGTAAGCACGTTGCCCATGCCAGTAGTTGCTGATCCAACTCATTTTACTTCTTGGCTAAGGATGGTAAGGGCAACTGCTAGAGCTCACCAGTTTATTGCTATATGCATTATGAAGGTTAAAGGGGTTCCGCGTAACTTTGTCCTTTCTCAACTCAGCATAACAAATGTTAATTCTCAAATAAGACCCTTAAGGCCATTAAATATGCAAAACCTCAAAATTGCTTGCGTCCACATCCTACGCCAAAGTCAAAAGAATAAATTTGATAAAGAACTACAATGCCTGCAGCGTGGACGCCCCATATCACCTAAGAGTCGTCTCGTGAGCTTGTCCCCAGCTCTAAACCAAGACGGTTTGATTTATCTACAAGGACGTATAAACGCTGTCGAGAACGTAGAAGAACACACCAAGCATCCAATCATATTAGACGGGAAAGACCCAGCCGTGCGCCTACTCGTCAGTCATTTCCACAAGAAATTTGCACATGCCAACACGGAGACCGTGATAAATGAACTTCGGCAAGAATACTGGATACTGAGTCTGAGGAATACAGTTAGATCTATCGTCTACAACTGCCAACAATGTAAGTTGCTGCGCGGAAAACCTTTGCAACCACCCATGGGCAATTTACCTGAAGCTCGGCTCTCCCACCACAAGCGACCCTTTACGTTCGTTGGAGTCGATTACTTCGGTCCTCTACAAGTGATGGTGCGCCGTAAACAAGAGAAACGTTGGGTTGCGTTGTTTACGTGTTTATCTACCAGGGCTTTACACCTTGAAGTGGTACACAGCTTGTCAGCTGATGCAGCCATAATGTGCCTTCGCCGTTTTATATCTCGAAGAGGTACGCCAAGTCAAATATTCTCCGATAATGGAACGGCCTTCGTCGGCGCGAACCGGGAGCTGCGTACACTTTATGATCAGGCCGTCACCGACTATACCTCAAATATGAAAATTGAGTGGGTTTTCATCCCGCCATCAGCCCCGTTCATGGGGGGAGCGTGGGAGCGCTTGGTAAAGAGCGTCAAGACAGCTCTCCGCGTAACACTTCGGGAACGTACCCCAACCGATGAAGTCCTCGCGACGCTTTTGGCAGAGGCCGAGGCATTAGTTAACGCGCGGCCCCTTACTCACGTCTCCCCGGACCCGACTGATCCTGAGGCCTTGACTCCGACACATTTTCTGCTCGGCTCCTCATCGGGTCGCCCATTACCAGCCCAACTCACGGATTCTGACCTATGCAGCAGAAGTGGGTGGCGTAAAGCAGTACGATTAACTGATCACTTTTGGCGACGGTGGATTTTAGAATATTTGCCAATTTTGGCCCCACGAGTCCCACGACGTGTTCGCGGAGTTACGACCGCAGTTAAAATTGGAGATCCCGTACTCATAGCTCATGGAGATTTACCTAGGGGAACATGGCCACGAGGCAGAATTACTGCGACTTATCCAGGCCGCGATGGTGTCACGAGGGTTGTGGATGTGAACACTATGGCGGGGACGTTGCGGCGACCTCTAAAGAAAATAGTTTTGTTATAAAAGGGGGAGGATGTGGCCGACGACCGTTGCTAATACTCTTTTTAGGTAGTTTTTTATTGTTTTCTATATACTTTTTTATTTTTTGACGTTGTTGTTACCTAAGTTACTGAAAAACACGTACGTATTAAAATATAAGGATTGGAATTTGGCTAATACTTTTTTATTTAATACAATTAGTCATCCAAAAACACGATCCCATTGTCATTTTGCTAAAAGTTCGTAATCTGCTAAATTCATAATGGTCGATCATTGGTCGGTCAATGGTTTCGTAATAGAATTGTATTACAATGGCATTTTGAACATTTATTCATGCCAGATTTCATTTATATATCTTTTTACATATTATTTATTAGTGTTATAAGCAATCTGAAGTAGTAGGAAGTTTCATTTGTCATTTTCTTTCAATGGTGTGGAGTCAGTGGCTGACCATTGGAAAGTCATAATGACGCCATTATATTAGTAGATTACCAAACTTGTCAACATCAACAATTATGAAATCAATGATAGACCATTCTGACACTATTGTAATAGCAGACTTGAGGCCCAGGAGCAAAAGAGTGGCTTACAATTTAGACTTGCCTTAAATTACAAGTTTTATGAAACTACAGTGATAAATTAACTTTAGTTTCTATCCAAATGAATATAGTAGACTTAGCCATATTACTTGCCAGACAAGAGGTTCATTGACAAAACAGGGCCTCAAGTCTGCTATTACAATAGTGTCAGAATGGTCTCTTCATTGTGAGTTTTTGACAGATTTGCCATACAAAAACTGTCAAATACTCACAATGGCGAGACCATTCTGACACTATTGTAATAGCAGACTTGAGGCCCAGGACTACCAATAAAAACTAATCGATGACAATTTATGATGAAAATGTTAAAGTATAAAAATATTATAATAGAAAACCAATAAGGAAAAGTAATATAGTTTTGGATGCAGAAACAGCCAAAATAATCAAATGTATGCATATTAAAGAGGCAATATTCATGAAAGTGTAAAACGTAAGTTGAGTGAGTATGAAACGATTTCATATACAAAGAAATAATAAGTAAAGAAAAAAACAATAGGAAGGAAGAAATAATAGGAATAAGAAATATAGGTTTAGATGAAAAGGTCTAAACCAATAAACGAATAAAAATTCGGAACGGAAAGGAACGTCAGCTCCTTCAAAGAAAACTTTCATATTTTCTCGTTCGATTTTGAACTTAATCATCAATACTTTAAAGTTTAAAGTCGTTTGGAGAAATTTGACAGTTTCGTGTAGCTTGATCTGTGGCCGCTGTACATAAAAAGACAAGATAATTTAGTAGCAAAATACCACACTGTGTGCCAAAAATCCGAATCCCTTCAGCCGTTTTTGCACCACTCCGGAACATACATCCAGGGCCTCAAGTCTGCTATTACAATAGTGTCAGAATGATCTCGCCATTGTGAGTATTTGACAGTGTTTGTATGGCAAATCTGTCAAAAACTCACAATGAAGAGACCATTCTGAAACTATTGTAATAGCAGACTTGAGGCCCAGATAAACGGACAAAAATTCTAAAAACTATATTTTCGGCATCAGACTCGTTCCCACACCTCATTTTCTGAAAAATATTTGATATACGGTTTTGAATTCGTTACTATTTTATTATATGCATAAAACTAGATATGTCACACATAGGTCAGGCTTAAGGAAAACGTAGAATTACAAGTCATGCAGTAGATTTCTGTCTATATGAATATAAAGACTGACTAACTCGCAATTCTTACTTAGGAACCAAGTCCTTCAATTCAATTCTTACTTAGAACCTTCCAGTGGCGAAAACACCATACTAACCGATTCCTAACGGCTTCCTTTCGAAGGTTCGCATCAGCATCTCTACCGCTATTGAAAAATCATGACTTGCAGCTGCCCACTATTTCGGTTTTGTGCGCGTGATTACAATGTCGATCTATTTTGTTCTATTTTTCTGTTTACCTACTCACTCGAGTTACATAATTATCTTTGTGTATGCACGTGTTTCTGTGACAAATAAACCAATTTTTCTTTTTTTCTATAAATGGCACAGTCAATAGTGTCTACTATTTAATTGGCAAAAAAATATAGTTACAATACGGGTATTTAATTCACCCTAACATTCAAATAACAAAAACGCCTATTTTATCAGTTCGCTTCGTTTCGGCTTCTCACTTACAAAAATTCAAACCTCGCCACTGATACCTACCTAAGATAAAGTTAACTATACCCAAAGTCTCAAATTCAGATAATTTATGTAAACAAAGGGGATAACATATCCAAATAAACATCTTCGTAATGGTAATTCACATAAAATGGCGAAAAAAAGTAGTACTGATTTTAAGAAATAGTAATTAATAAATAATAATACCGTAATAATTTTTTTTTAAATTCGGTTTTAAACAAAGTTATTAAAAAAAGGAGATTTTCTGGTATAAAATATTTTATGATACTGGTAACAAAGCAGGAGATCCAAACATTTTACATTTTTTGATATCTTCACCCACACTAATATTACAACTCTCATTCATAGATTCATATTGTATTTGTAAGTAGCATATCTAGCCACATTTTGGATGTAAACGGCTGTAAACTGTTTCGAGTGGAAATCGATTTTGGGAGGCTTATGTCTAGCAGTGGACTTAAAAGGGCTGATTATGACGATTATAGGCCGTGCCTCCGATATACTACAAAAACATTGTTTGGCAACGGTATTTTGTTTGCATAGTTCTTATAATTAATTCACTTTTATTTTATAGATGATTATTTACAAAAAAAAAAAATGATAAAATGTTTCGCACCACTGTCCTGTCTTTTTGACAGTGACATTTCTTGACGTTACTTTGTTTACATAAATTATCTGAATTTGAGACTTTGGGTATAAATAACATAATGATGATAATATACAGGGTGTTTGGCAGAACGTTGAACATACGAAAATGGTGGGTAGGTGGGGTCATCTGCTACTTACTCAGCCCTAATTTATTTGGCCCTGGCCGACTGGGTATTTAAAAAAAAAAAAAAAAAGTTTTTTTCTTGTTTCACCACTTTCCTAACTTTAAAGTGTATTTTTTTTATTAAAAATGGGCAATAAAACAGGCAATTTTTTTTTTTTTTAATCTTTGATGTTGGCAGATTCTTATAAAATTATTGCTTTGTTCAGATGTTAGCTAGAAAAAAAGTTATGAGTCCTCAAACTTACAGAAAGATGTAAAAAATACTTGAATGTTAATTTCAACTTGCATTTAAAAAAAAAACAAAAAATGATTGAGGAGTTCCAATTCTAGCAAAACATCCCTAGTGTGTGAGCTTTCTAATGGTATGTAATTTGCTTTTATAAAAAAAAAACTTTAAGAGTTATTTCATAATTTTATCAAGTAGGAAATTTTTGACTAAACTCTACCTTTACGGAAAGTTAAATGTTTTGCGAAATTTAATACTGCAAAGTTGGTAAAAATTATGGATCGACGGCTTGCCAGTAGCAGTGGTGCAAATTGACATTCACTATTCCCTTGAGATGGTTACACAAAGCAGGTAGAAATTTTGTTTCACTCTTGCGCAGTCATAGCGTATTTTTGCTCTCTTTCGCTCTCGTGGCACCGTGACGCCTCAGAATGAATTCTTTTCTTTTATTCAGTCGAGACTTAACTGCCTCTGCGATCTCACGTGCCCGTTACGCTTACGTTTATTTTTGTTCACTTCGTTTTCTTTTATTGTTATCACTAGTTAAGTTTAAGTTTGTTAAGTTTTTTGTTATTACTGTTACCTGTTGTTATTGGTAAAGAAATGGCTGCTTTTACCAGTGAGGAATACGCGGACATGTTGTTAGCGTATGGAAGCGCTAATACAAATTCGCGTGAAGCGCGAAGAATTTATCAAGAGCGTTATCCCAACCGCCGAGTACCCAGTCATCAGACGTTTGCGAGTACTTACCGACGTTTACGACAAACCGGTAACCTGAACTTACAAGAACCACGAGTGAACGCAGCACGACCCGATGCTACCATTGACGAACAAGTTCTTGCCGAGTTTGACGCGGATCCTACCAAAAGCATTAGACAGATAGCTTCAATACTTGGCTTAAGCATATGGAAAGTGTGGTCTGTTCTCCGGCAAGATGGTAGACATGCTTTTCACTACACTCCAGTGCAAGGTAAGATTAAGCCGTTTATGCACTGCATCTGATACGATTTTGTGGAATGTAGTAAATTATGAGACAGTTCAATTGATCGTTCCATTTAACCTTGATTTCGTCACTTTCTTTATTAGTTGTTTTGCCTCATGTTGTTTTTAGCGCATTCAATTCTAATTTCAAATTAAATTCAATAAACTATTCCTATTCGGCCGCATTCACGTAACAATCAGGCGGCCAGCGCTTACAGGATTCGGATTTCGGATTCGGTTTGCGCAGGTGGTCAGCGTAGGTAAACTTGCCAGCACTTATGGGTCCTTTTTAGAACAAAATTGGAAAGTCGCACGCCCTTTTGTGAATTTGGTCTTACGTCTTTATGGCTAAGCCATAAAGCCAATTAGTGTTCTTAAAAATTGAAGATGAAAAATTTGGATAATTGTAGAGTTTGAACTCGGAGGAAGAAAAGATTCAGTATTGAAATCAATTCTTAGACATGTTTTGTTTGTTCTAGGTCTCGATGACAGTGATTTTGGGAGACGTGTGCAATTTTGTCGCCATTTGCTGCATACCGATGTGGACGACGTTAACTTTTTTAAAAGTATTTTGTGGACAGACGAGTCCAAATTTGACAAAGAAGGGATTGTCAATTATCACAATCTTCACCATTGGGCACTTAAAAATCAAAACCCACACGTGAAGAGACAAAGAGGCTTCCAGAGGAGATTCAGTGTGAATGTCTGGGCAGGAGTGATTGGCGATAAGCTAATAGGGCCTCATTATTTGCCCGACAACATCAACGCGAACAACTACTTGGATTTTTTGATAAATGATTTACCACCATTAGTGGAAGAAGTGTTCCAAGTAGACATAAACAGGCCTATTGTCTTTCAACACGATGGTTGCCCAGCTCACTTTAGTCTAGTTGTACGTGAGCATTTGGATAATTGTTTCCCAAATTCGTGGATTGGCAGGGGAGGACCAATTCCCTGGCCTCCGCGATCGCCCGACCTCACTCCGCTCGATTTTCACGTGTGGGGAAGGGCAAAGGAACTAGTTTACACTACAGAAGTAGAAAGTCGGGAAGATTTGATAAATCGAATTAATGCTGCTTTCGAAGTTATGCGACAGGAGATGCTGCTGCGCACAACAACTGTAGAAATCAGACGTAGATGCCGCACCTGTATTGCGAATGAAGGGCGTCAATTTGAACATCTAATATGATTTATTATTTAAATAAATTATTTAAAATTATTTAATTGTTTCATTAACGCACCTAACTGGTACAGCATAATTTCAATCGATCATTTAATTTTTACCAACTTTGCAGTATTAAATTTCGCAAAACATTTAACTTTCCGTAAAGGTAGAGTTTCGTCACGAATTCATTCTGACGCGTCACGGTGCCACGAGAGCGAAAGAGAGCAAAAATACGCTATGACTGCGCAAGAGTGAAACAAAATTTCTACCTGCTTTGTGTAACCATCTCAAGGGAATAGTGAATGTCAATTTGCACCACTGCTACTGGCAAGCCGTCGATCCATAATTTTTACCAACTTTGCAGTATTAAATTTCGCAAAACATTTAACTTTCCGTAAAGGTAGAGTTTCGTCAAAAATTTCCTGCTTGATAAAATTATGAAATAACTCTTAAAGTTTTTTTTTTATAAAAGCAAATTACATACCATTAGAAAGCTCACACACTAGGGATGTTTTGCTAGAATTGGAACTCCTCAATCATTTTTTGTTTTTTTTTAAATGCAAGTTGAAATTAACATTCAAGTATTTTTTACATCTTTCTATAAGTTTGAGGACTCATAACTTTTTTTCTAGCTAACATCTGAACAAAGCAATAATTTTATAAGAATCTGCCAACATCAAAGATTAAAAAAAAAAAAAATTGCCTGTTTTATTGCCCATTTTTAATTAAAAAAATACACTTTAAAGTTAGGAAAGTGGTGAAACAAGAAAAAAACTTTTTTTTTTTTTTTTTAAATACCCAGTCGGCCAGGGCCAAATAAATTAGGGCTGAGTAAGTAGCAGATGACCCCACCTACCCACCATTTTCGTATGTTCAACGTTCTGCCAAACACCCTGTATATATACCTAATAATAGTGTAAACAGTTAAGTTCTCAGTACATACATAAGTAAGATTTACGTTAAGTAAGGTACCTATTTGTTAAGTCATGAAGGTCATGTATAATTTATTGCCGTTTAAAAGTGTTTGTAAAAACCTACTCAGAAATAAAATCATTTATCATTTAACAAACAATTGACACTTACATATTGCTAGTTTATTGCTGAAATACAAATCTTATTAATTAAACGAAATAATGATCAAATTAATATGATATCTATATTTATATAAGAGGAGAAACTGACTGACTTGGTGACATATCAACGCACATCCGAAACTACTGGGACTATAATAACGTGAAATTTTGCACACGGCTTCTTTTTATAGTGTAGGGGAGCACTAAGAAGGGGTTTTTGGAAATTTGACCTTTAAGGGGGTAAAAAGGGGGGATTTTGTTTGTATGAAAAATCTTATTCCTTGAGTTAATAAACTTGAAACTTAGCACGAATACTTATCTAAGTAAATTTTTTTTGTAATTTTTATCCGAAATAGGGCGATAGTTGGGGTTATTTGCAGATTTTTTTTTTTTTTCAAATATATTTTTTACTGCAAATAACCCCAACTATCGCCCTGTTTCGTTTGATCCACCATTTTTTACCCAACTTGTATAATGTCATGTGGTTGCTCATAATAATTATGATTCAATTGTTTTGATGTTGCACGACTCGACTAATTAACAATATTCGACAAAACTTACATTTTTGCAGTTCAAAAACATGTTCTTTATTCATGTTTTTCAACTACAATGTTAAGTTTGTTCTTTGGATAAATTCATCCCAACTAAGGAACCCTTCATTGTGCGTGGTCCGACACGAACTTGGCCGGTTTTATTTTTATTTAGTTTTTTCTCTTGGTTTGCATATCATTTCCGTAACCAACACAGTCAACACAAAATACTTGTAACTAGATATATGTATATATGTGAAAATTTTCTTGCCTACAAATGATTTTTAATTTGTTATTAGTGTGTAAGCTATCTGTAAGAATAAAAATAAAAAAAATGGTATAGCCACTCATAATTAAAGTAATATTTTCTCTAACAATGATACAATAAATTATATTCCCACATATTAAAATTTTGACTCAGTGGGTGTGATAAATAACCAAAATATAAAAGGATAACGCAAAAATCCATACAATTGAGCTATTCATTACAATACAAATATTCCAGTTACGACAGCGAGACAGAACAAACAGTTTATAAAAAAGACCACAGTAAAGGTTCCCGCAGACAAGCGCGACGCGACTCTTATGGAACAATTTTATTTACATGTAAACTTGATGGAAATATTGTTCTACTGGAGTCGCGTTCGCCAGTCTGCGAGAGCCTTAAAGACAGATGTTTCGCTTCATCGAAGAGATCGGTAGTCATAGTCGAGTGGCAACCTTGAGACAACATCAAAGATGCATCAAGTAAACATCATCGCAAACATTTACGTGGCCTTGGCTGATCATTTTAAGCGATCTTGGAATTAGGAAGTTGTAAAACAGGAAAATGTTTCACCTTTAAGAAACACTTAGCGAGTGTTCCTAATTTGTCGTGATGACTGGTTCAAAGTGTCGTGGTTTGTATATGAAATTAAATTGAGCTGTCTTGGAATTTGTCAATAGCAGCCCGGAGTCTAGATTTGTGCCCGTTTGATGGCAATAGGACTTAAACATAACTGACGAAATGTAGGTGTACTATACTGTAATCACCTGGAGACCTTAAAGGCTCCTACAAACAGGCGCGACACGCGACGCGATACACAGGCACCGCGTGCCGCACGACGAGCGATGCCATTGTGTCGCGTCGCGTGTCGTTAACAGTATTATATACGGATAAAATGACACCCCTGTCATTTTATCCGTATATAATAATACATTGATCAGTCACCCCCCGGTGACTTGCACACTCAATAATGGCCCCCCGGAAACGGTCGTACGGCACTTATTGCCGTCGTAACAAGGGGGCAACATATCCTGAGGTGCTTGAGGACTGGAGAGGTATTCCACGACTATCAGAACAATCCCAGAGCCCGGAAGATGGTCAAGATCCCTACCAGCACTTATTGGAATACTTCCTCCGAGCACGTTTGCTCTTGCGAATCTCCACTCAAGCCGGCCAATAAAGCCAAGAATGAGGTGGGAGCTCTATTCCTCGTCAGTGTTCACTCCAGCCGGCCAATAAAGGCAAGCCAGAGATGATAAATATGACTTCACCCGGGAGATAGGGTCTGTGGGGTCGCTACTGCCCAACAACTCGCCACATGCTGCCCAGCGGGTTTCTTTATCTCTCTTGGTCTGGCTCCTCACCGGCAAAGTAAACTCTACTACCGGTACAGACCCAGAGTTCGGAGCGCGCAAGCCCCACCACGACATCAACGTAGAGATACGGCGCGGCGGTGGGGTTATTTTTATTACCTATACGTACACCTCTGCCTAGCCCTTCTGGAAAAACAGGCGTGATGTTATGTTTATGTTGAGCAGTTTTTTTATATATTTTTTTATTACTGATTGCTCTTGACCTCGATCTCACCTGATGGAAAGCAATAGATGACGTCTATGATAGAACGAGCGTACCCAAAAGATGCCTGTTCACTCTTGCTTTGAAGGCAGAAGGGTTATATGTAGAAGGGAACACAGACGCCGGCAGAGTTCCACTTTGGCTGTGCGCATAATAAATGTGGAGGAGAAGCGCTGAGTACGGCTGGACGGGATATCAACCAAGTGCGAATGGTACCCTGCAGTACGGCTGGTAGTCCGGTAATAAAAGGGCGATGGTGGAATCAATTCGTGGAACTCCTGCGCACACTCTCCGAAGTACAGTCAGAATACCGACAGGCAAGCAACATTACGCCAATGAGCCAGGCTGTGAAAGCCTCCTACGTATAAGCATTTTCGCTCCGCGTTTCACCGAGTGTTGTTTGTTTACTATGATACGATTAGCTGTAATCCACGATAGATATGCAGTGCGATTCTGTTTTCTCATCACGCTCGATCCTGTGGGAACAGCTAGAAATAACAGTTTTCGTCATGTCGACAAAATTAGATTGAGGATACAGGGCTGAGCTTACAATAATATTTAATTTTGAGATTAACCTAGTGTTTTCTCGGTAAATTCCATAGGGAATCAAGAGAACATTAATATCTTTGATATACTTTATTTTATTTATATTATAGTTATATCAATGTGATGGTTCTTACCTAAGTCACCCCCCATACATAAGCATATATATCTACCTAGCCTTTTTCCAACTATGTTGGGGTCGGCTTCCAGTCTAACCGGATGCAGCTGAATACCAGTATTTTACATGGAGCGACTGCCTATCTGACCTCCACAACCCAGTAACTGGGTAACACGATACCCTTTGGTAAGACTGGCTGTCAGACTTTTGGGCTTCTGACGACCCGTAACGACTGTCAAAGATCCACAAATGACAGCCGGGACCAACGGCTTAACGTGCTTTCCGAGGCACGGAGGAGTCTCGGTATGTAAAGATGGTCACCCATCCACGGACCAACCCCGGCAAGCGTAGCTTAACCTGACGGATCGACCCGTGCGGCTGTTATTCCTTAGCCACGAGCTTCTCCCATACATAAGCATAACACAGGGAAATACACATGCTCGAAACAGATAACATAATAATCAAAAGAAGCTTAAAATCTTTGATACAACACACTTAATATGTGGTTCAAATCTTGTATAATGTCAATGTTATGATTATTCCTAAGTCGTTCAGTAATAACTCATAAGCATAACACAGGAAAATGCACTTGCTCTATGAAAAAGTGACGTAACATGTAATTGTATGAATCATGCATGACCAACTCCAATAGTGACGTAATATACTCTTAATGGGTCTCGCCGATAGTGTGAAGTGTTTCAAGAGTGAAATAGATTCCCTGGAAATACTCATAACAATAACGGTACAGCTATCTTTATGTAAAAAACACCACATAATATAACATCACGACTGTATTCTCCTTAGGGTAAGGCAAAGGTTAAAATAAAAAAATAAAAAATGTTTATTTAAATTGCAAACTGCATTTACATACATGATTTGAAGATCTCCTTTTAAGCAAGAATTTCTTGTGTTAGGAGACTCCGTTCTGCCACTTAAATGCTAAGTGGCAGAACGGAGTCTCCTAACACAAGAAATTCTCTCTCGGAGATCCATTAATTTGCAATTGAATGTAAAAAAATACAAGTTTTTTTTTTTTATAATAACAAAAATTATAAAAAAATTGTTTAGTTTCAAATTATACAAAGAGCAAACTAACAACGAACGAACGTTATACAGAGAATAAAGGCTCCTACAAACAGGCGCGACACGCGACGCGACATAGACACCGCTCGTCGCGTGGCACGCGGTGTCTTTGTGTCGCTTCGCGTGTCGCGCTTGTTTGTAGGAGCCTTAAGGCAAAAAAATGCGCGTATTTGTCTGATTTGTGCAAGTATAGGTGAGAGTGTGGTAGAGTGTGTAAGTGTTAAAAAGACATCGTCGGAAATGGCCCCAGGACCAACAAACATCTGACCTACATAATAACTAATTATAAATATATTTTATTAGACTAACTAGCTTCTGCCCGCGACTTCGACCGCGTGAAATTTCTTGTTCCCCCGACCCACCCCGTGGCATCACATTGCCTGCCCGTGCTTTTACTTCATTTTCGCTTAAACTTTCAATAAAAAAAAAAACTGTCCTAGCTAATAGGAATGTGATTCTTCCTCAAAAATTGGGCTGTAATATGCAAAAAGATTTTTTCAAATCCAACTCTCAGTTCCAGAGATTAGCGCGTTCAAAAACAAAAAAACCTGCCAAGTGCGAGTCGGACTCGCGCATGAAGGGTTCCTTACCACCCATACTAATATTATAAATGTGAAAGTAACTCTGTCTGTCTGTCTGTATGTTACGTTTTCACGCCTAAACCGCTGAACTGATCGTCATAAAATTTGGCAGAGATATAGCCTGGGATATGGAGAAGGACATAGGCTACTTTTTTACGCGATAACCGACATCCACGCGGGCGGAGCCGCGGGCAAAAGCATAAAAACGGCAAAAAAAATCATGTCCGTTGTATGGGAGCCCCTCTAAATATTTTTTTTTTTCTGTTTTTTCGTATTTGTTGTTATAGCGGCAACAGAAATACATCATATTATGTGAAAATTTCAACTGTCTAACTATCACGGTTCATGAGATACAGCCTGGTGACAGACGGACAGACAGACAGACAGACAGACGGACAGCGGAGTTTTAGTAATAGGGTCCCATTTTACCCTCTGGGTACGAAACCCTAAAAACGAACTCTTCAGCTTTAGAATAGACTACCTCGCAGAGTTGATCATTATTTTGCTGCGGAGTTATTATAAAACAGTTATATCTCCTAAGATATTCATTGAAATGAAATGATTTAAGGGCAACTTTGTTCAAAATTAAATACTTGTGATGAATAACGTATTTATTTGGATAAGGATTAATACCATGTTTATGAAAACTCCTTCGCAAATAATGCATTAATTTCGAACAAATTTGATTACCATATAAAATGGTTATGGTGAGTCAATCTTAAAAGATAGACATATGCTGTCGCGGACTTTTTTTTAGAACATTTAAAGAGGAACAATTCCATCATACATGATATTTGCGTAACTTAAACCATTTACGCAACGCACGCAACGGAAGCTCTCAAAAAGGAATATTTTTTCCCGATTTTGCAACATTTTTCATTTATGCTCCGCTCCTTTTGGTCGTAGCGTGATGTTATATATAAATGTACGTGGGTGAACCCACGTCCATTGCGTTATTTACGTTGTTGAGCAGCCGAAGTTTTCAAACCTATGAAGCAATGGATTAGCAATATTCTCAAAAACTGTTGGATTGTGGTTCAAAGTGTGTTAGTAATTAAGAGTGCTGGCTAGAGAGCACATACACAACTTACAAGACAAACACATACATAAAGAAAACAGACTTGGAATTGAAATTAAACTTTTTTTTATTAGGTATTTATTTTTATTTTTTATAAGAGTTGGTGGAAAAAATGTTGAACATTTCTTAAAAAAGCGTGAATAAAAGTTTTTTTTTTTTTTTTCAAAAACCATGTGTTTAAGTAAGTAGGTACGTAGCAGTACTAACAAGTTTTTAAATATGTTTTCCAAAAGTGCCACATACATTTTTTTTTTTTTGTCAATACTGTTTAAAATTTATTAACAAAAAAATATTTGAGGAAAAAATCAAGTAATAGTAAATTTATGTTGAATTTGAAAGTTTTTATGGAGAATTAAGGGTAATTACGGATAGAGAAACTATTAAATAATATTTTGATGGAAAAAGTTATAAATGAAAAGTTTTTATTTACATAATTATGAGAGTCAAAAGAGTGACGCATGGCGGATGGTTATTTTGGGAGGGCTTAACCAAAGCTATCACCACCTACATTATGTAGGTCGATTTCTGGGACACTGTATATCGGTTGCATGGAACATTGGATCTCGAGTTATACAGGAAAAGTTATTAATCAGAGCGCAAATTTTTACAAATTAAATACACCTATTTCTTTTTTTTGTATGTCTTAGTACATTAAAATGAAGTTATCGTTAACGAACACAAATACAAATATTTTTATTTGTTGAACATAATGTAGGTTAGGTACAGATGTTGTGATTATTAAAGCACGCTATGTCTAGCCGTCATCGGCGTACAAATATTACATTGTTACAAACATGAAAAATGTTTATTTTGAAACTGGTGTAATGGATACACGTCGCGAAACGCGCCGGGGGCGCGGTAAGTGATGCGAAACGCAGTAGTACCCTAGGTACCTAGGGTACTACTGCACACACACAAGACGAAAGTCTTTGACCAGTACCTATCAGCTGTGCGCTCGCCCATTGATATTATTACGAATAGATTGTATCCATATTGCTGATTTCAAGTGGACCAAAAAAAAAAGTATTGAACAAATAATGGTAATGTGTTCTATTACTGATACTGAACCACCAAAAAATACCCACTGTTTAAAAACTTATCCTGTTTAACCGCGCACATAGACAGAAAGACTATGCCATTTAAAAAATGTTGAATCACAAAGTATCTCAGATCATAGTCAAAACGTAGACGTTTTTAATTAGTTTTTTTTTTTTTAATAATTGTCTGGTAGCTTTAGTGGTTTGTTATGACTATGCAGAGTTTAAATTTGTGTGCGAACTCGTTCGTTTTCATGTACCTACGTACTGTCTGCTTCAAAATAGTTTCCGATTCTTGCATATTCACGGTTTAATTAACTCGCTTGTAAAATGAGGTCGGCAACGTTTTCAATGAATACTTAGTTTTTGTTTTCATGCTTTTAAATGGGCCACGTTTTAATATGCCGGAACTGAATCCAAAAAGAAACACAGTGCTGATAAAACTAAATTAACTCTTATCATTTTATATTTGGTTTATTCAATTATACAAACACTTGATAAAAATTATCACTGACGAAGTGTGGATGGTGTTATTAGTATGACGTATTGTATGTTTTCTACCTTATATTTTCCTTGATTACAATGGGAAATACTGTTTACGAATGACATTTAATTAATTGTTGTCCTTAAGACAAATACCTATCATCTAGGTAGGTAGGTTCTACCTACCTAGCCTGTGATTGACTAATTTTTAGGCTTCCGTAGTCAACAAGGAGCCCTTACTTTTGCCATGTCCGTCTGTCGTGTCTGTCTGTCCGCGGCATACCTCATAGACTCTTAGGCTGAGGCTACATTAGGCCACGACGCGACCTGCGCCACGTGAGCGATTAAAACAAATAAATGAATACTTACGTATATGGCTAAACCGTATAATTATCAAATATTACTAGCGATTTTTGATTTATTTATGCGATAGGAACAACATAACTGTCTACCTCAATATATCAGCGAAATTTAAGCGAATTTATTCGAAAATTTCTCACTTGCACGACTAGTTCAATAGTGCTACTAAATATGCATGTGGCTACATTATGCGTAGCGATTCATGCGGCTACACTTTACTTTTTATAGTTTAGCCGTATGAATCGCTCTTGCTAATTCGTTGTGTAGCATGTATGTATACTGTAGCCATGTCATCGCCGAATATACACCGGATTTTCGCTTATAATGTAGCCATACCATGTTTATCTCGTTTCGCTCTTCCAGTCGCAACGCAAATCGCTGCCTACTGTAGCCTCAGCCTTAGTACTAGAAAGCTGTAATTTGGCATGGGTATACATATTAATCACGTCGACAAAGTGGTTAAATACGTAAAAATAATTGAAATATGGGTACCTAGGCTATAATCATTTGAAATATAGGTACCTAGGTCATAATCATACAGATTAGAGTATGGAGATACTCGTAGAACTGTGTGATTACCTATATATGAACAGTTTTCATGGTGCAAAACTATTCGTGATTGTGAGTCCTTAAAAAGAAAGTTATATTTATATACATAAAGATTACCTAACAAACTATAAAAATAAAAATATAATACTCGTAACCTAACCTTAATAAAACTATTAACAAAATAAACTAAAATATGGCGTCGAAAAATTCCTCCGCATCGCAGTCAACTGGTAATGTATCCAAGAGACTGGCAGCATTACCACGTTGTATGGTAATGCCGGGAGAGCTTCCGAAAGAGTGGGTCTTAGAATGAACATGGACAAGACAAAGGTCATGTCAAATGCCCGTTTAACACCCACTCTCATGAATATCGGAGACGCTACACTCGAAGTTGTGGACGAGTACGTTTACCTAGGACAAACTGTCAGGTAGGTCGAACTTCGAGAAAGAAATTAATCGTCAAATCCGACTCGGCTGGTCAGCGTTCTGGCTACGCAATATCTTCTCGTCCCACATACCACAGTGTCTCAAGACGAAAGTCTTTGACCAGTGCGTGTTGCCAGTGATGAACTATGGCACTGGAACGTGGTCGCTCACAGTGGGCCTTATTAGAAGGCAAAGTCAAATCATTTATTTCAAATAGGCACGTAAGATGCACTTTTGAACGTCAAAAATTACATAAATAGTTAATTGATTCTAGTTGCCCCTTCCAAAAGGTAGTTATGTATGGAGAAGAATGGGCAAGAAACTCCATACTTACTCTTTTAAAATGTTAACAATAGTTTGTATAGGTAAATTAATTAATAATTATAGGTGAAGACGATGTACCTAGAATAAAAATAAAAATTACTTACCACAATTGGTAAAAAGAATGAAAAGTGAAGTAATGACAGAAAAATTAAGGCTAAAAGTCACCCAAAGGGCAATGGAAAGAGGGCTATGCTTGGAGTTTCCCTACGTGATCGAATCAGAAATAAAAAGCGATCCCCAGGAGGACCAAGGTAACCGACATAGCTCAAAGAACTGCCAAACTTAAGTGGCAATGGGCAGGTCACAATGCTCGCAGAACAGATGGCCGTTGGGGCCGAAAGGTTCTGAAGTGGCGACCGCGTACCTACCGGCAGACGTAGCGTAGGAAGGCCTCCACAAGGTGGACTGAAGGCCTTGTGAAAGCCGCGGGAATCCGCTGGATGTGGGAAGCACGGAACCGGTCGAGGTGGCGGTGCTTGGGGGAGGTCTATGTCCAGCAGTGGACGTCTTACGACTAAAATAATGATGAATGATGATGCAATGCTTAGCCTCTAGCCGAGGTAAAATCCAGGCCTTTGGACACGGGAAGTGTCAAACAGCCTTTTGGAGATTTCATTGAACAAACCATGAGCACTGGGACCTCAAGGCCCGAGGGTTTCTTCAACCCCAACCAGCTCAAAAATATAATTACCGACAAGGTTATTATACTTTACTGTCACAGTACTTAGTTTACTTGTAAATAGTTTCATCACTTTTGCGCTCTCGTATACCTATTTTTTCCCCCCTTGATTTACTAAGGTATTATATTATATATTTTCGCAAAATAAAAGAGTTGCATTTTAATGATAATACTTTTAAAAAGAAACTGAAGTAAGAACGTAAATAGTCGAACATTAATATTTATGTTAACCATTGTTTAAATCTTGGAAATTCAAATAAACTAAGTATGCACACTAAATAACAAAATGAATTAAAATTTGTCTACAAAAAACTCTGAAATATTGAAACATTGTTGATAGTCTGTCGTAGGTAGTACCTATATTTATTACTAGCTTCTGCCCGCGACTTCGTTCGCGTGGAAGTCGTAAAACACCATAATATACTAAAATACCAGCCACATTTTAATAAAACTTCCCTGAACACTACGTTTGTAGTTTTGGTCACAGCAGTCAAAATATACAGAGTCAGGACTGGTGACGCGGGGGCAAGCGACATACAGTTCTATGTTCTATGGTAAAGGGTTTGGTTTCCGCTCTTAATCCTTCAGGTGGACCATTATACATGGGCCATGGCGGCCATCAGTGGTTATTCTAACCAGCCCACCTCCCTCCAGAAGTTAATTACGTCTCCCGGTATGTTTAGAACATCTGTGAAAGATCAGGGTGCCCCGAGGGTCTCTGATCTAATCTGGGTGACGCCTGTGCATTCAAAGAGCACATTGCGCGACTGTTTCCTCAGCCTTCATGCAAGCTCTACATAGAGAAAGAAAGAAAGAAAGAAGAAAGAAAAAGTATTTATTGGGACTCATACAGGAAGATCACATTTTAAACTAAACACTCATAATAACACTAGATATGTCCGATATGTCTATTGTGTGGAATTGTTTGTTTAGCGTGCAGTGTCCCGTAATGATCCATGGTACGGAGCGAGAATGCATGGGAGGCCGTCACCTCCTTCTGCGAAGCAGTAATGCTTGCGAAGGAGGAGGCGGAACGCGTGAGGGAGAGGTAGTCTGTGTGCCCTCACGCCCCTAGTCGCGCGGGAATGAATTGCCGATTCCCAGCCACAGTAGGTGCGGGCTTGCGGATGGCGAGCAATGGGCAGCTCGCCGTCTGGTAAGGATCAAGCCCAGGTTGACGGCGCGTTGTGTTCTACGCGTGCCACAAAGAGATGTCAGCACGAACTGTGACGGGGTCCGCTAGGACCAATGCCTGCCAAGGTTGCGGGTTTTTCCGAAAGGGATACCGTGGCCCTGGCACAAAAGCAACTGAAGTAACACAGGTGGGTTTTAGTCAGTAAAAGTCTGACATGCCCTCCCGCTCCCCCCACAGCGGGAGAAGTTATTTGATAATTTACCACCCAAAAAAAAAGTCCTATAAAGTTCTTACAGTAACAAAATGTAAAAAAACCGGTCAAGGGCGAGTCGGACTCACGCACCGAGGGTTCCGTACCATCATAATTGTATAGCTTTATTCGTATTAGTACTTAAATAGTTATGTGCTCAGAAAAAACTACAACTTACTGTGCTTAACCCAAAGCAATCTGCGAGTAGGTAGGAAGGAGGACGTTTTGGTTGTGAACCGTGAAATGTTTTTAAATTTTCATCGGCGAGGTCAATATTCATCAGAGAATTTTAACACTGCGGTGTACAATATTGCAGTTTTAGGTCAGCGCCATCGCTTGACCGATAATGGAACTAATGTAATTTTTGTTGATCTGATGATTTCTGGAAAAGTGTGTTATTTAGAGAAATCGTTTTACTTTTCCTGTAATCTTTACATAAACTACTATCACATAAAATAATTTCAGATATTTTCGATGCAAACAACGGAGATAAGGGGGGGAATGGTTTTTTTTTTTTTGTAAAAAGTCGAAAAAACGGGGCTTACAAAAATTTATGAGTATGTGCAAATAGCGCTCTTTCATACGAACCCCACATACCCTAGTAGTCCCACTTCGATCTTTTAAGACACCTAGTTAAGTCCCAGTTGCAAAAAAAAAACTTTCTTATTTGCAACATAGTTGGGCAAACGTCATCTAAAACTATTCCAAATTTCAAGTTGATAGCATTAGTAGTTCTTGAGATATCTAGCTGTGACAGACAGACGGACAGACAGACTGAGTCGCACCATAAGGGTTCTTTTTTACCAATTTGATACGGATCCCTAAAAAGAAGCACATAAATATCAATTCTTTGGAATCGAAATCAGATTTGCATTGCTTTGTTGAAAGTTGACTGAAATAGCATATTGTCATAATTGACTGCTTAGATCGATAAGGTATGATAATCATTTAAAAGATTAAATCTGTAACTATCTGATAAATTCGTTTCCTATTCAACAGTTGTCATACACTGATACATTGTGTTCGTTTTCATCTCAGTCTCACCTACGACCTGTATGGGAAATCTTTTTTTACGATATCTGACTTTTCTAGTACTCAAACCTCAGTTGGTCCTATAGAGTTTTTTGATCCTCGTAAGAAACAGGATCCATTGGCATCAAAAAACTTTTTTGTGAAAATTGCCCATTTTCTTGCTGACTGTATTTTTTTTTTCAAAATCTGTGAATGCAGATAATTTTTTTTCTAAAAGTTAAGGACCATGTAAGACCATTTTCTTGTAGCGACCACGGTTAAGGTACCTGCCCTTATGGACCCATCTCAAAACATAATGCAATACTGCTCATCCCCCATAGCAAATAGCGTGATAATTTATACGTAGTAATTTGACCAGACCTATAGGGAATATCTATGCAAAATTTGAACAAAATCTGTGCGGTAGTTTTTTGCGTTTAGCTGGAACATACATTCAGACAAACAGACAAACAGACAAAATTCTGAAAACTATATTTTCGGCATCAGAATCGTTCCCAGACCTCGTGGCAATTACTTTTTTTCAAAAATATTCAATGTACAGTTTTGACTTTGCTACGATTTTATTATATGTATAGATGTTCGGGTATAAAATCCACTTCATTTTCTGTTATTCATTCTCATCGTCTCCATTAAGTGTTCAAACTTTGAGAGGTAAGTGCATACAAAATAATAAAATAATAATTTTTATTTTTTATATTTAGCTTCAGCAAATACAAACAATGTAATGATTATTTGCGAATGGGATTGAAATTGTAACTCTTATAACTGTTTTCAAACATAGTTTTTAACCCCCGACAGAAACGGAGGGGTGTTATAAGTTTAACGTGTGTGTCTGTGTGTCTGTCTGTGTCATCGTAGCTCGCAAACGGCTGAACCGATTTAGATGTTTTTTTTTTTTTGTATTGAAAGCAATACAAACTAAGTAGAAAAGTAAAATGAGACTACTGTTGAACTATGAGACGAAAATAAATAATAAATAAAGCATATAATATAAAAAGGTGAAATAATATTATGATTGCGCCAAAAATATAAAAAAAAAACGGGGTAGTCTTTGGGGACTGCCAATAGAAGTGAAAACTAAGTAACTTGAAAGCGTTCGGTGACGATGACGCGAGTTCCATGATTTTTGTTCAACCAAAACGTACACATATATACTACACAGTGGACATATAGCTCATGGAAAGCATTCGGTGACGATGACGCGAGTTCCATGATTTTTGTTCAACCAAAACGTACACATATATACTACACAGTGTACATATAGCTCATGGAAAGCATTCGGTGACGATGACGCGAGTTCCATGATTTTTGTTCACCCCAAAAAGTACACATATATACACAGTGTACATATAGGTCATGGAAAGCGTTCGGTGACGATGACGCGAGTTCCATGATTTTTGTTCACCCAAAAAGTACTCAACGCGCCTAAAGACGATTTCACTTCAAAAAATATTACAACCTTATTGATATGCCATGTGACATCCACCATCTCACACTGGGCTCGCATGGTGAATTATGGCCTCTTCCCCCTCCTGTGTCGCAGCAATGGAAACGTTACAGGCTCATTATGCTTATTCTAAAGATTAGAAACCGTTAATAATAGAAAAAAATCAAAACCACATTTTATGTAACTAATCATAAATCTCAAAGATAAAGAGTTATTAACAATAGAGCGCATTATCGTGCAAGGAGAAAAACAATGGTTATTGTCTGTAATTAAAATGCGTGACTTACGAGCTCGTCACATTGTTACATCACGGAGATTTGAAACGGTAGGTATTGCATATGGTCTCGCCCTTAATTACCATAAATACGATGGATATTGTGATTGCAGATGTGCACAATTAATGCCTCATCACTGTCAGTACGAGACACTAATTATATTTGTGACTAGCACTTTACCAGGGACTACTTCTGCCCTATTTTATGTACTTACATTCATCATCATCATCATTTCAGCCGAAAGATGTCCACTGCTGGACATAGGCCTCCCCCAATTGGGGGGATTTTGTACTTACATTGTTAAAATAAAATAGGTCCGCTTCTGCGAGCAATGTGCCCACTGCCACTTAAATTTGGCAATTCTTCGGGCTATGTCGGTTACCTTGATAGCCGATGGGGCTGAAAGGTTCTGGAGTGGCGATCGCTTACCGGAAAACGTAGTGTTGGAAGGCTTCCCACAAGGGGGACCGATGACCTTGTGAAGGCCACTTGAATCCGCAGCATGCGGGAAGCACAGAACCGGTCGAAGTGGCGGTGCTTGGGGGAGGCCTATGCCCAGCCGTGGACGTCTTTCGGTTGTAATGATGAAAGCTCGCTTGCACCACCAATCACCAAATTCAAAAACGTATTTAAAACATAATTCTGTCTGTACCATCTTCAAATGATTGCCAGGAACAGAAGGATATTTTAAAATAAACGAATTTAAAACATCCTTCTGTTTCTTATCTACCTAACTTTGAAAATGTGATCGATTAGTTCTGGAAAATTACTGGTGGAAGCAAAACTAGGTCTTATAGCTTATATAAATATGTATACCTATTACCTTCCAGAAGATCCTTCGTAGTCAATGGTACCGATTCTTTTGTCACAAATCTATGACAAATGAAAACGACGATTTCCCATTCTGAAATTGACTAAAGTGACACAACTTAACTATATTTTAGTTTGACAGCACTAAGATGGCACTGAGTTATTAATTTATAAAAAACTAGCTTTTGCCCGCGGCTTCGCCCGCGTGGATGTCGGTTATCGCATAAAAAAGTACCCTATGTACTACCCTCTCCATATCCCAGGCTATATCTCAAAATTCTAACTTAATATTAATTTTAATGTGACTCACTATGTGTTTATTACCGAGCTGGTAATGAGTTGAACTATCGAACTAATGTGCACACTAATAGGGTTGAAAATAAAACCACAATTGTGTACTGATCTAAGCTGGTATATTTAATTAAAATTGCGAGACCCCAACCAAATCGCGGTAACGAAACCATAGCGAGATCTATTTCGACGTCAACGCCATCTATCGAGCTTGACATCAAACTCTTAACATTTCACAATAATAACTGTGGTTTTATGGTTTCTTCATGAACACTATGTGAATAGAAACCGAAACATGATTTAATATAGTAAAAGTACTTATGTTCTGAACGTGAATGAGTCTTTACCTAAAGATAACAAACACAAAATCAAAATACGAAATTTCACTCAAATTCTTAAAGCAATCAATTGTACCAAATACAACACGAAATAAAATTGCGACACAAATAATAATTTTAGAATAATTCACGTAAGTACTAACTTTTCTAAGGGTCACGTTCGCAATTGGACGAAATATTAGACATTTATTTTGTACTTGCAACACGATCTGGATGTAGAATTCGATTAATCGACTAATAATTGAACGGTTGACATTTTAGCGGGAACACCACTAAACGAACGAAAAAAGAAAACAAAATACGTCTATACTCTGTGGTCGTGTGGCGGTGTGACGCGATGCTTAATGTAAACATTCATCAAGGTTATACGTGCGTAAAGTAATGGATTCAATGAGAAAACGGTTTAATCTTAGAAGAATCTTATACAGAATTACTGAGAAATAAGTGTAGATTTCGTATTGAGTGTTAGTTTATCGAAAAGTGATAAATATGTCAGTGAAAAAGTAACGAAAGTTTTGGAATGCACAAATTTTGATCATAAGGCCGCCGTGTTTAGTAATGTTTTTATGATAAATATTCTTGTATACTGTTCGAAATACACATAAGTAGCTAGCTTATTTATCTACGAACATAATTTGGCTAATAGCTACTGATATTATAGCGTATTGTTATCGTAATCGTGTTTCCAAGAGTAAAATTCGGCAAACAAATACCTACAAAAAGACAATAAAGTGGATATAGTATGTTATCCTTAAGAGATAGACATATGCCATCGCGGACTTTTTTGAAGACCTTTATAAGATACATAATTCCACCATACATTATTTTGTTATATCTCAACGGGTTTAGACAGCGTTTTCGTTGAAAGCTCCCAGACGGCTTATTTTTTTCCGACACCTCCAACAAATATCGTTAATTCATACAGAAATGCATACAAAAAGTTAACAAATTATATACTAAAACCTTCCTCGAGAACCAAGCTATCCATTGGTAAAAACAGCATGAGAATCGGTGCAGTAGTTTTTGAGTTTATCGCGAACAGACAGACAGACAGACAGACAGACAGACGCGGCGGAGGACTTTGTTTTATAATATGTAGTGATAATAATAACCCCACCACCGTATCTCTACGTTGACGTCGTGGTGGGGCTTGCGCGCTTCGAACTCTGGGTCTGTGCCGGTAGAGTTTACTTTACCGGAACATGTCTAGGGTGAGGAACCAGACCAAGAGAGATACAGAAACCCGCAGGGCAGCATGTGGCGAGCTGTTGAGCAGTTGCGACCCCACGGACCCTATCTCCCGGGAGAAGTCATGTTCCTCATCTCTAGCTTGCCTTTATTGGCCGGCTGGTGTGAACACTGACGAGGAACTGAGCTCCTACCTCATTCTTGCCTTTATTGGCCGGCTTGAGTGGAGATTCGCAAGAGCAAACGTGCTCGGAGGAAGGAAGTATTCCAGTAAGTGCTTGTAGGGATCTTGACCATCTTCCGGGCTCTGGGATTGTTCTGAGAGCCTTGGAATACCTCTCCACTCCTCGAGCACCTCAGGACATGTTGCCCCCTTGTTGCTACGTCACTATGTGCTAGCGACTGTTTTCGGGGGCCCATTATTGAGTGTGCAAGTCACCCCCTGCCATTTTATCCGTGTGTAAAAAAACATTGATCAGGCAGGGGCCATACTCCTTCCATAGTTTTAGGTAACCAGTCCATTTTAACCACCTAAACCCATAGTCCAATATCTTTGTTTCCATATCTTGCAATAGTCCTACACCAACCGGGGGTTGTCCTTGGGTGCACTTGCGTAGTGCGTACAGTAATCGTCGGTTGGTGCCTCATTTACTTAAAAAGCGTCTAACGGGCCTCTGCGAGTTGGCTTCGGCCCCTCGTACGCCTTCCAAAGGTCCGGGACCCCAAGGTCCCGAGATATGTAAACATAAAAAAAAAAAAAAAAAACTTTATTTTCTCTCACAATGATTTTGTAGCACTTAACAGTTATGAACTATATAAATTCACATTATGAGAGCTGGTGCCTGATGTAGGTTTAGGAAAAACCTGTGTTACAGGTCACCAGGCTCCACTTAGTGACCTCATAAAAATTTACAGATAACATGTATTTCTACCAAACAATTAAAACAAAAAATAAACAAATGAAAAGAAAATAAAAATAACAACAAAAGCAGTCAAAGAGTGGGTGAAGAATTATGGTGAATGTGTAGGTGAATTATGATAAATGTGTAGGTGAATAGTGTGTATGTGAGTAGTATTGCTTCGTGTCTCAATATGAAACTTTATAAAAGGTATCCGAAAATTCTAGACACACTTACCGAGGTTCGCTATTGAGCCGTTTTTCATAATTCCTTCTCAGTCACGAGATAATATTTTTTTTTAAAGGAATGGTCCTAATGGACCATTGTACACCCTCATAATGCTCATTTTAATAGGGCCTTGAAGGATCTATAGTAAATTATTAATAGGTAGATCACTTAATTTAGAAAAATGTTAAGACCCAAACATCTGGTAATATATCGTCGATAACATACTTCATGAGTCATCGGAAGCGACTAACCTTCAGCTTCGGCCATTTTATAAAGTGTAGGTAGGTTCTAGCTAACATTGAGTCAACTTCTATAAAAATTTTGGAACACCTGTGTTTACTCATACAGCGATAAGGCTTACACCGACTGATTATTCAGAAATATCGTAAATATAAGATAAAATGTGTGTACAAATACTTTGTGCTTCACATCCTTAACAAATAAGTAAACTGTTATCCGCCGGCTGTTGCACTGGCAAGGCGAAGCTATTATCTTTAATTTGTCTCCATTTACTTTTGTAAGCTCTTTAGAGGTGTCTGCTATACGTACGTTGTCGTAAAGAAAATTTTGTGCAAATAATTTTCTGATAAAAGTTTTTCTTTTACCCGCAGAATGGCTCCAGCGCAACAGAACATCGAAATGTGTGGAGAAGAAATGCATTCAGAAATAAAAATTAGTCCGCTTTCATACAAAAATGGCAAAGTTGCACACTTAGAGAACAATAATACAGTGTTAAGGGACAGTGCTAGTGAAGTGACAAGTGACGCTGACTTTGATATAAAAAAATATGAAGCCATGGAATTTAAGGCCCAATGGCGATGGCCAGACCTTACCGTTCAAATTCTTTTGCATTTAGTTTCATTATACGGATTGTACCTGATGATTAGTAACCAAGTTAAGCTGTACACAATATTATTTGGTAAGTTAACTTTTTATTTTACCTTTACACATTTATTCAATATTTCAGAACTTAAAAAAAGTTCTACAAAAACATTATCTCTCATTGTGTCCGTAGCTGTTTGTAACCAACCTCACGTCTGCGGAAATGTCTTCGACTGTAGGTATATTATTTCATAGTTTACTTAGCACATTAAGGTACATTAATTTTCAAAATTTGTAATCCATTGCTAGACGAGAACAACTGCCGACAAACTGGTATGCAGTTTGGCAGACTTTATGTATGCTATTGTTAATACAAAAAAAAAGAAACCTACCTTAAGGCTCGTACAGACTAGTGCGATATCGCGGGCGCGACGCGACACCTCTAGGAGCCTTAAGTCAACATCATTCATAATAAATAAAAATATATGAGAAAAATCCTGAAAGGCTAAAGAAAAAGAAAGATTAATGTTATAGTTGATTTTTCCAATGAATTTGAAGCATTTTCTTTGAGTTTAGAAAGTTAAAGCTATTAGAGCTAGTAGAGGATTTAAAGGGTTTCCGAACATTGCGCGTATTTTTTTCTTTTTAATTCACGAGTATTGAGCTATCAGAAGCGTAGAGATTTCAGGAAGGAAAAAGCAAAAGAAACAGTACAGTAACATTTCCATAAATATTTATTCGTTTTCGTACGATTTCGTAAAATGTTTTAAAAATTTTGATCTCCCAAAAAATTTTTTCTTCAGCTTTGGAAGTTACTGAAGCGAATAGAAGTACTTAAATATTTTTAATTAATTCTTGATTTGGTAATAGTTAAAAATTTAATGTTGCCAAAACGAAATCAGAAACTTATTCAGACGCCAAAACTTTTTAAGCTATTGCATAGCTTCTATCGCGGGCCTTGAGCGCGGGGACCGAATCCAGAAATTCCGTAACGAAAAAACCTCACGCTCCCCACTCCGACGGTTTTACTACACCAGTACCCTCTAGTGATCTAATAATTTCTGGCAGTTCTTTTTTCTGTGTACTGCGTATTTTATTCTTATAAATATTAGTTTATAAAATTATGATCTTCACAAAAAGTGATTGTTGATAGTGGGGTTTGAACTCTCGACCTGTCGATTACGAGTACATTCAGTTCCCCTGTTGCACCGCAAGGCTACAACGACTTAATTAAAGCTTGCCAAATAGTTGATACCATTCCAGTTGAACAATTTTTAAACTGGACTAGACGGTTGGAAATGACTCATGTACATGGAATTTTTTCGCTGTCAAAACAGTTTGTCACTCTTTTTTTATTTAAAATTACTTTAGGTTCAACACTTTCGTCTATTTTAAAGTTGTTATTATGCTTATATTTGAATAGTATTTGACTTTGTTTACGTAGTTATACACTTTTACGACGTTCAGCACTTATTTATTTTGTTTTTAAGCTATTGCATAGCTTCTATCGCGGGCCTTGAGCGCGGGGACCGAATCCAGAAATTCCGTAACGAAAAAAAAAAAATTAATATCAAAGAAAAAGAAATACTGCATAAATAAAATAAATAAATAATTATAATTGCATAAGTTGATACAAAATGCTATGCAATAGCTTTACCGCGGCAGTCCCCGAGTGCCACACGTCTTTTTTAATTCTTTTTTTAATCAGATTTTTATTATATTTGCATTGCAGCGGTATCGGTACAGATAGTCCAGATAGTAACTTGTCTCAAAACCTACTTATCGTAGGGTGTCCGCGACTACAGATATTCCAAGGTCAAAGGTCAAAAAAACGATTTTTTACACATTTACTGTAAAAATACGATTTTAAGAGGTGAAACCCCTAATATTCCTGGACTATGATAGTTCAAACAATAACGAGCCATGTTTTTTTTTCTTAATAAAGTAATTTTTTCAGCTTTCGGCACGATATATACGTCCGGATTTGGAATCACAGCGGGCGTGCACAGGCTGTGGTCACACAAGGCGTACCGCGCGCGGTTGCCGCTGCGGATACTGCTCGCCATACTGTTCACAATTACTGGACAGGTAAGATAATTTTTGTATTATATAGATATAATACTCTTTAAAGCATTATAAAGTCAAAGTCAAAGCATTTTTTTTTTCAAATAGGCACATAAATGGCACTTTTGAACGTCAAAATTTACATGGAAATAAAATTGATTCTAGATGTATATCTATCCTTCCAAAAGGTACTCGTAGTTTCGCATGGAGAAGAATGGGCAAGAAACTCCACCGTTACTCTTTTAAACTGTTTTACAATAGTTTGTATACATCAATTATATCATTACATGTGAAGACGATGTACCTAGAATAAAATTACTATACCACAACAGGTAATAACAATAAAAAATTAAGTATTGACGGATAAATTAACCATGTGTTAGTTACAAGGTGCTCACATATTTACAAATATTGTATTATTTTTTACAAACAAAAAGTCAGTGTGCGAGTTAAACTTATCATAAAATTAATGGCAGACTTACTTGTTATTGCAAAATTTTATATGTAGAAATTTTACGAGGGATGTCACAATGGGCGGCCTTATCGCTAAAAGTGATCTTTTAAAGACAACCTTTGGAAGGATTAAGGAGGAAGGAGAGACAATACTGCAGGTAGTCTGTGGTGTACCATTTACTTATGTACAATAAATACATACATAGATAAAATATGTTATACTTATCTTTATGAATATATACAATAATAATCATGACACAAATGCAAAGAACAAAAAATAAAATGGTTGGGTGTTTTTTTTTTTTTGACGTGAGGCCTCTAATTAATCGATGAACGCCGGCTGCATGCACGAAAAAGGATGACTCATTGTCCCGTTACGCTCATTGCACGCTTGCGCCGCAACAATGTTTTGTTATGACGTTGTCACGTTAAACTATCGTCCGTAAACCAACTTTACAGGCAACCATTTTTTTTTTTATTGGACAAAGACTGAGCACGCCTTATCGACACGGGCAAGGCATCCCATAATCGCACTGCTTGAACTGTAGTATATTTATCTTAAATATTGGTGGAATGCATCTCTAGTCTCAAGTTTTCCTATGACCTCAGATATCTATTATGTGTGTCATGAAGAAACTTGAAACGTTCTTTAAGATGAGAACGAGAGATGGGGTTATAGCATTGAACAGAATACTGTAGAGCTGAAACAAGATGTGAGAATTCCGGCGAAGGCGTATGGGAAGCCACTTGAGCTTTGTACGAAATTCAGAAATGTGATTATATTTGCGCAAGCCAAATATAAATCTTATTATGCAAAAGCTTTGAAGTCGCTCAAGTTTATGTAGTTGTGCTTCAGTGAATGTGCAATTATGTTTGTTTCCAACTACTCTACCAAATTATATTATTAATATTCTCCTGGATTTCGGTCACGATGACCAATCTCAACGGGTATTAGCTAGGTACGCAGGAGATACTACTGTGGACAAGTGTGTGCGGAAACACAGGTGCACTTTCTTTTCGTTTATTGTCATAATTCCGATGAGATGGCCATCTGACCAAATTATTGGTTTCGCCTTTGCATTATACCTACATGTCTCTATACCCGGTAAAAGTATATGAATGAATTGGTCTTCGAGAACTTACTTAAGTGATTTCTATACAAATAAATGAAGGTTAAGTTGTGTAATATCAAAATAACAGCTTTTACTAAATACTTCTCTCTGTGTGGTCGGTCCCTCATGTCTGAGGATCGTGGTCAGCTTTTATTCGAAGCTGGTTTAAGATCGTTGCATTGGTGCGTTTGGCAGTCCACGATACTCTCAACATTCGTCTCCAGCACCACATCTCAAATGCATCAACCCTTTGTCTTTCTCGGGCCAAAATCGTCCACGTTTCTACTCCATACAGGAAGATAGGGAATACTAGGGCTCGTATCAATCTGATCTTGGTTTTGATACCAATTTCTCTCTTCTTCCAAATGTTATTTAAATGTGTCATCTTTGGCCATCCTAATACGCCTTTTTATCTCTACTAAATACATATGAAAGTATATATTGTCGTTGCGACTTTAAGACCTCTTATGTGTCACTTTTGGCAAAATTACTTTTTTACGCCAGCCTTTTTCACATTTTGAAGCTCTATCGAATGCAAAAACTCTCATGTGTATACGACGATTTAATCGGCATTTCTTTACCAATTTCAAGATCTTACAACGTGCATCCTAATACAATGTTGGTGCTTAAAATATCGATTTTCTCATAAAGTTGAATTTTACACATAAGAGGTCTTAAAGTCGCAACGACGATATGGTACACACGGCTACATATCAAGCTATACAAAACTAGGTTACGCTGATCTCGCATTGTATAGGATTTCCATATAATGAGAGATCAGCTTATACTGGAAATGCATAGCTTGATATGTAACCGTGTGTACTCATAACAAAAACACAGTTTTTTAAATTGTTGTGTCTGTATAAATTCTTATTACTTATATTAGTATTATTCTTATATAAAATTACCATGCATTTTATTCACTATAATTTTTTTTTATTTATGTTATCACTATTATTATTACAGAAATATTAATTTTTTATGTTCGATAAATTCCTTAATACTACAAAAACAACACTTTAGAAGCCATTCTGTCAGTTTTGTCTTGAACAAATTACCCTGTAATAATTTTAATTCATTCGGTAAGTTATTATAAACTAAAATACACATATTAAACACATTTTTCAGATATATTTTATACAGTGTGTCTTTATAATGTGCACATATCGAAATGAGGGAATCTATGCTTAATTTTATCTACGGAAAAAATACAAAAAAAAACTAAATATTTATTTTTATTTTTTATGGAATTTTTATTTCAATATTTCTAAATAATATTGAGAAATTTTACAATTATTGTAAAAAATTATGAAAAAAAAAACAGATGTTTGCTAAAAAAACATGTTTCTTTTCAATTGAGGGTAGTTTTTTCCCCAATTTTTGGAAGCCAAATTACTTCCAATCATTATGGAGTTTGTTTCATCGTGATAGATCATTTAGTTTAAAAGTTACACCGTTTTGTTTACACAGGGAACAATTTTTTTTTAAATTCCATAAAAAATAAAATACGAGACATATTTATATTTTTTTTAATATTTTTGCCGTAGTTAAAATTAAGCATTGATTCCCTCATTTCGATATGTGCACATTATAAAGACTCAGACTGTATATAAACAAGGAATTCATTCAGCCTCGAACCTACATGAAGCAATTTGCGTTGTAGAAACGTGACGGCACTAATGTATTCCCAGAAGGATAGAACAGACTAACAACTTTTCGACAGTTGTGTTGGTTTCGTTGAGCTTCTAGTTAAATCTTTTTAACTTGTTATTGGCTTACACAAACCATGGCGTGCTTACAGGAGCTATATATTGCACGCCATCACCCCTAGACTAACTATTTCCCCCCCCCAACTCCCACTGATGACCGTCAGACTACACATAAATTTAATTCTCCTCGGCCACCTTCAACTATTAGTGGCTTTTTAATCACAAAGGTCATGGTCACGTTTTCACCATCGCTAAAATGTTTCAGGTTAGGCGAATGAGTGATTTAGTCACTTTCCCTGATTTATATGACCTATAACTATCGGTTTCGACATTCATATTGTCTGTTTTTAAAACAATTTCTATGAATACATATGACCTTCTCGTTTTGTGACTAACAGCTGTGATTATACGAGTGCTGTTAGGATATTACGTGGTGTGCTATTTCTAAAGCAAAGTTGAGATACTCACTTCGTATTTACATGCGTTTGCTGCATTTTGTATCACAAAATTTATAAAAAAGTAAAAAAAAAAAACCCAAACAAAAGGCCTAAACATTCCCGTTACGACTGTATACATCAAGAGGTGGTGCCCAGTATCAAAATCAAAAACATTAAACTTGCCTGGGAATAGAACCAACGCGATATCTGCGCCTCACTGATTATTAAAGCGCCCACTCATATTATCACAATCACTTATTCATCCTGTGAATCACCAGAAAACTATTTAATATTACATACTATATTCATCAGCGAAAATTTGAGTATTTTTGAATTATAATACAAAACGTCAAACGACTGCCATCCTTTTTGTGTCGTCGAAATTCATGAAATTCATTTTTTGTCATTCAATTATATGTGATGTGACATATAATAGGGACGTGTCCTGGGTAAAAAAAAAAACTATTTTGTCCGTCAATCAGATAATAAAAAATATTAGACATGTATTTTTTTTTTTTTTCTTTATGATATTAATAAAAATTTACTTCGATAAAACACATTAAACTTGGGGAATGAGGGCTCGTTACGTCACAGCTACGTATAAAATCTAGCAATCAGTGACGTCATGCCACATTATATAAATATCTTAATATTTTTTAATAATCTCGATGAAGGACAAAACATTTCTTTTTTTTTCTTTTTTTCATTATTCCTATTATCGAAAATATGTACAAAGATTATTTAACACACATTTATAGAAATAAAATTAATGTCTTAGGTCTATAACTACTATGTGATGAGGCTGACTATGTATTTTAGCGTCTAGGAAAAATAAGGTAAAAAAATAGAAGAGCGAGAAAGTTTTTGCGTAGAAACTTTGCAATATTCTTTTCATTAAAAAAAATTTTTTTACGTATAAAGTGTCAATAAATCTACTAATTTTAAGTACATTTTTCATAGTAAAATAATAAAGATAAACGGATTTATCAATTCAAATCATTTAATTTACCCTATGCGCGGAAATAATATAATTGTAACATCCAATACGAGTACCTACCTCTGTCTGCTACGTATCACTAAACCATAGACGATTTCGGGCGATCATTGTTGTTTACATATTTGGTAGGGTAAACCCACCTAATGTTGGCACTCGACCAATTTATTGGCACGCTGCAGTTTTACCATAAATATTTTGATACAAAATAAATAGTAGTTTTATCTTTTATATTACCGGCAACACACAAACCGTTTTTTTTTTTTTTTTTTTTTCAATTTGGCTTCTCAATAATAAATTGTGTAATTAGACCTGACAAAAAAAAACGTTTTTTTTTTGCTATTTTAAGAGCAATTGGGTATTTTTTCAAGTTTAACTTAAATACAACATACAAACTAAAAATAAAATATTTATACTATATACCTACACGAAAAAAAAAGGGGAAGTGCTTATTGGGCATTTAGAGCTATTAGAATCTTTATATTTTTATTATATCATTTGACTTTTGAGTACAGATACTATAATATTTCGTTCGATTTATGAGTTACGTACTTACTTTCCCAGCCATGATTAACAATTATGGATATTATGCAGTGCCAACATTTGGTACGTGTAATAAAGTGTTTGTCCGTTTTATTGGCACATATGCCAATATTGTGATATTTTAATGAATTTACTTTTAAACAAAATTGTAGGTACCTGTTTCTATTTCGATATTCTAATTCTACTTCGATATTCTAATTCTAATTCGATTTTGATTTCATTTGAAATGCATATTATAGCTTTAAACACACCGTGCCAAGTGTTGGCCCAAATTGTATAAAAACCATTTATTAGCAGTAGGGTCAAGTTATTGAGGTGCAAATAATTAAATAACCATTTTCAGCTATCTTAAAAAACCCTCAAGGTGAAACAAAAGGTTTACTTGGAAGGATATTTGCAGCCAAGCTAAGCTCTTAAAGAGGTGCCCTTTGGGGGCATGAGTAAAAAAGCACCGCGTTCTACCATGAAAATTAGCACAGCAAACCAGGCCCTCCCACGATTTTAAATTAGGAGGAAAATTTATATTAGAGTTAAAATTTTGTTTGAAAATAGGTAGTCCCTAAGCAATGTTCGTACATAATAACATAAAAGTATTTATTATTCAAGACTTCTATTTTTGTAATATTAGTAAATGTCTAAAATAATACCTAATTAAAGTAGGTACCATGGTACCTAGTTTATACGATTTATTTATTCAGGGACAATAACGATGAGCCAATAAAAGGGTTTTCTATGCCAATGACTGGTATTCACAGTTATTTTCATTTAGGTTCAAAAATATTGAGTTTTACTGCTTAATTTATAAAAAAAAAGATTGCAAAATGTTCTCATAAGTTGTTAGACCAGTATAAATCCCTTTTTCTTGTTTAAATTAACAAGCGCTCTTTTTAAAGATATTGTGGAGTACACGCTTAAAGTTCCAATAAATGGGTGTTTTACCCTAAATTAAATACGTGCGGCGCGCGGAAAAACAAAACCAACGCCGTTTTCCATAAAGTTAATAAAAATACAAGTCTGTTTTTTCCTCGCAAGTGTGTTGAAAAACGTTGTATGAAACGCGTGTGCATTGATCATTGCGCTCGAGGCGGTATTATTCGATAAGGAAGCTGAGAGTGCGATAAGGAACATAGCACACATGTATCATAATGTACTATTATAATATCTGCATCTCTTATAGTTTGCCAAGTTTGTTAGTTGTGTCAGTAGTTTTAAACTTGTGGTGAAGGATAACTTGCAAGGCTGCTGATGCCTTGTAAGTGTATATATAGCCTTGCTGCCACAGCTTATCTTGCACCTAGTATGCAGGTTTCATAACTCGGCAAACAAGGATTAATGACATTATCCTTGTGCTCCAGCCTTATTACTAACTTCGATGTTTGCTATATTAGAACCAAAAACTTCACGCGGGAGACGCTAGTAATGTCCCGAAGAGCGAAGTCGGGGGACATGTAAAGAACTGTTCCAAGGTACCGTCCGACTACAACGAAACGATTTGTTTTCAGTTTTTCGCTTTTGGGCACAATGACGGTTTAATTGCACAGTAAATATTATAATCTATTTAGTACTTACCTTGTGCCCATTTAACACCAAAATCATTTAGTTTGTTTTTTTTTTTTGTATATATATACTATTTATATGTATGTGTACTTTTTGGGTGAACAAAAATCATGGAACTTGCGTCATCGTCACCGAACGCTCGAAATTAATAATCTAATAGCTCGACGATACAATTCAAAAGTTACTTAGTTTTCATTTCTACCGGTAGTCCCCAAAGACTGCCCCGTTTTTTTTTAGTTCACTTTTTGATAAGGCAGGCGTTGTTTTTTAATTATTTATTTTTTGATGAATTTAAACATGAATAGTAAAAACAAACATTGATTCTTTGCATCTGAGCTCAACCTGTGGAATTTTAAACTATGTATTTCCTTAAAAGGCTACAGAGCGCACAGTGGCGCCCTCATCGTTTGTTCGGTGATATCTTTTATTTTAGAATGAAAATGCAGAAAATAAGCTCGTCAAGTTGTGCTTCACAAGACTATACGTTATTATTACTACAAACAGTAGTTTTAAATTGTTATGTTTTATTGTAATCATTAAAACGGAGCTTAGTGGCCACTATTTTCCGTTTTAATGATTACAATAAAACATAACAATTTAAAACGACTGTTTGTAGTAATAATAACGTATAGTCTTGTGAAGCACAACTTGACGAGCTTATTTTGTGCATTTTCATTCTAAAATAAAAGATATCACCGAAATAACGATGAGGGCGCCACTGTGCACTCGGCGTAGTCTTAACTTTATCCCTTGAAATATTCCGCTTATTATATTTTACAAAGGACTGCATCAGCTGCACTGTAGAGCATCTGGTGAAAATCTGAGGAATTATTCGTTTTTATTTTATGGACCTACACTTTTTTATTTTTTTTGAGGATGGAAACGGAAGGGAATGTCAGACTTTCTAACTAAAACCCACCTGTGTTCCTTCCTTGGCCCTTTATGTTCCGGGACAGCGGTACCCCTTTCGGACAATCCCGCTGACCATGGACCTACCCTGCGCGGTCGCTCGCAGGAAAAAAAATGTTTTTTTTTTAAATACTGGTCTAATCTATGAAAACAATCTTTGAGTTTACAGTTTATACGGAAAATTACTTTACGACTAGTCTTTGCTATGTGTAATATCGCAGGTGTTTGAGATAAACTCATTTGGGAAAACGTTCTAATTGTTTGCTTAATAATTGAGTTACGATGAATCAACAGTAAGGAATTTCATAAAAGCGTATTATTAATTCTTGGCATTGATGTACAGACCTCTGATATTTATTCAGATTTGTTACTGTAGTTGTAATGGCAACCATTTCGTTTAATTGTTTTTTTTTTTTTGGAATTTGCTCCATAAGAATCGTTATTCATATAAGGCCAAAGGTGTATTGGAAATTTTATGAGGAGTAAAATTAATACAAGCGTTAATTCAAAAGCGTTATGCGAAAATCCAAGATGGCGGCTGCGACACTTCAAAAATGTTCATCATGGATGTCGTTTCCATGGTTTTCGAGAGTGCTAGGTTAAAATTAATATCCAAGATGGCGGCTACGAAAATTTTCAAATTTTCCATCGTGGGTGTCGTTTTCATGGTTTTCGAGGGTGATAATAATAGAGGGTAATAGTGAAGTCAAAATGTTTCACATTGGGCGTCCCGCGACGGCCATATTTTTGTTTACACTTGTAGTTAATTTGCATTTTCTTCGTTATATTCATTGAATTTAAAACAGTGGTTAGTATTATAGTTGGAGTTTGTATATGTATAATATTTCCCGAATCAATATGAAAAAAAAAATACATACATACTTTCAGTATTAAAAGAGATGCCTTTAGTGCGCGTGCCTATTGCATAATTCAAAGATAATCGTATTTAAGGAGTAAACTTCAGTCATGCGTCGTCGGAACTGACACACACAAACACGTTTTTATTTTCATTGATAACTTTTACATGTACAATGCGTGCCACGAAAGATGAGACTTGACACACCACGTGGTTTGACTTGCATAGTATACGATTTTAGGTCTCTTTAGCGGTATGAGGTCTGTGCGCGGGACGGGATCGGTCGTCATCGGGGCGATGAAAACGGCGCGGGAGGCGCGGTCCAGTCTCATCTTTCATGGCACGCATTGTACTACAATCTGTTTTGTATAAATAAAGATTATTATTATTATATTATTATTTATTCTTTATTTTGTAAATGTGAGAACGTTGTAGGCCTAGTAGACTGTAGATTTGCTGAAAATTTTCTATTGTGTTAAGTACTTGGTAATTGTTGAAAGGCCTACATCTTCCGCCCATACCTATTAACATGCTATTAGTAACACTGTTATTTGAAAATATTGTAAAAGCCAATTATTTTTAAAAGAGTAATCGTGGAGTTGCTTACTTGCTTGCCAGCTATTCTCCATAGGAAACGATCAATTGGAACTGTGCCTTCTGAGGTTTCATAAGTTCCCATGTAGATTTATGTGAAATAAAATATTTTCATTTGATTTGATTTGTACTAGATAATATTTTAAACAATAATTGCCTAAAAACAGTAAACATATTGGAACCAGTCTATTAGAAAACATACTGAAATACCAACAATATAAATATTTTATATCACATCTATTTAAAAAGAGCTAGTTTATTCTTCGTAAACAGGGATTAAAATAGCTCTTTAGTCCCTAGGGATTAAAAGAGCTAATTTAATCCCTGTTTTAATCCCTCGCTGCACTCAGGATTCTACTTTGGATTCAAAGAAACACAAGCGAAGTTTATTTAATTAAACTAGACTTAAGAAGATTTCGTGTGCATTTCAGTGCATTTGAGATGTCTGATTAATTACTAGCCAGAATCCGACGATTTAAACAAAAAGACAAACAAAACGCCTGCGACATACATTTTATACAGAGTGTCCTGTCTGCGATGACCAGATTAGAACATTTATTATTATTAAATATTGCGTTACAAACAAGGCCCTGCAATAATGTAATTTTATTTTGTATTCAACGTGAATTTATTTGGAATTTAAGCCTTATTGAAACTAAAATAACTGTAGTGTTGCCTATCAGCAACGGCCCGAACAACAGTGGCGTTGCCAGTAGTAAAATTTTCATATAATATCAAACTTTGTTGAAGGCCTATTTATCTGACTGTAGCGAAGCTCAAAAGTAGGGTTTTTTTTATATTGTTGAAATTAATGCAAGAGCGAGTGAAATCAGCTAGAAATTTGAAGAATCCTAAATCGGATAGTTTAAGCTGTCAGTGTCATTTAAATAAGAGAATGTAAGAGCGAGCGAAGTGAGCTCGAAAATTGGGGCATCCTGATTCGTAGGTGTTATTTTACTAAATTAATGTAAAGCTTGAGAGTTGAACCGTGACCTTAGCTTGAAGCGTTAATTTTCATATTTTCTTTAGGTATTCATTCATTACGAGCTCCTCATCAATAAGAATTTGAGATTTTGAATAATATTGTATGAATTCACTGTAGCTTGGGAGCGCCGTATCATTGATACGGCTGATACAGCGATAGCTACGCCCCTGCCGAACAATGTCAGAAATACCGAAAAAAAACCATTATTAAAATGATAATGATAAATTATTTTATTTCTGTATTTAGATTTGTACACACTCTTACTCGTCAATCATATTTTAAAAACTAGATGAGGTCGGTGTTTTCTATTCGTCTACTTTGAGAAAAAAGGCCGAATAAAACTCAGAGGCCACATTCTCTTTTAAAGTCCAAACATAATCTTGGTCGCATCATGTCGCACATCGGCAACAAGAGAGTCACAGCACATAAAAACACGAAGTTTAGGGGTCAAAAATATCTTTCGATTTTAATTTCTATAAAAAATATAATAGAGCATTAAATAGTCTTCTTAAATATATTATTATCTTAAGTTCTCCGATATACTCTCTCATAAAAATTGAAATGGACATTTAGGTAATAAAAAAAGAGGTTTCCCAAAAACTACATTTATTGTGTTGTGACACTCTCGTTGCCGATGTGCGAATGTGAAGACCATGTAGATTGGTGTCTGAAATGGTAGGCTTATTCCACAAATCCCCCCTGAGAGAATCCCCCTCAGTGGAAAAAACTGAACCCTAATGTAAAAAAACCACTTTCAGGGGATCTTGGAATAAGTTATTTTTTTGTTTTTTCAATTCTAGTTTTCCCCCCTTAGCGGGGTTATCAGGGGTGAATTCTAGACTGTTTTCAGATTTCACTTTTCTTCCTAAGGGGGATTTTCAGGGGGGATTTGTGGAATAAGCCAAATGGTATTGTCAGAAAAGATTCGGTTTAATAAAAATCACCGTTTTTTGTTGTTTTTTGTTTCATCCTGTATAGATGATAGTTACTTGTATCAGACGGATAAGTTAAATTGAACTGACGGACAGAACTTGCTTCCATTAAATTCAGTGAATTTAAAGCTGATAGAAACCAGCAGCAATTTAAATGAATGATTACTATTCCTATCTTCGTACTTTATCTGGTAAATCTGGATGTGTTGTGGAAGATGGACTTTAATTAAGTTCAGAATAAACAAATTAATTATGAAACACTACGAAGTACCCAGCCTTCAAGACCTTTACACACAGAATTCCAACAAACATTTGCGTAGACATTCCCTAAAGCTATGGGAAAATTTGTCAAAAAAAAGGCTTTGAACCAATTCTTACCTAATCGAGTTGTAACAGCATGGAATAGACTCCCGGAAAATATTGTGATGGCTCTCACAAAAACTAAACTGCTTCATGAACCGATTGGACAGATTAAATATCTCCAAACTATTAGAAACACACGCATCAGCTAATTAGCTGAAAGTGTGTCTTACCAAATAATAACAATAAAAGCAGAAAAAAAACAACACTGTTTTATTTTTGCATTATTTTCTATTATGACATTTTTAATATCATACTCCACAAGCTACCCGCCGCTGCTTCGCATGGTTTTTACGGCTTGACAAAACATGAAGATTTCTATATAATATTTAAATTAATAAAAAAAATATGAATACACATAAACCTTTCGGAATCATAGCTCTAAATGATGGTGAAATGTGTGAAAACCGCATTAAAATACATTGCGTAGTTTAGAAAAAAAAACGCGGTCACACAGAGAGACAATCAGGCTACGGACACGAAGACAGCGGGCGCGGGGTGGCAGCTGCAGCGCGTTTCAATGCATATATTTAAGGCTCTTACAGACTCGCGCGATATCGCGAGCGCGATAGGCACCGACAAAGAAATTGTGCGACTAGTGTCGCGTCGCGCCCACGATATTGCACTAGTCTGTACGAGCCTTTATACGGAACTGACCTCAAAGACAGCGGCGTGGTGAGCGGCGTACGAGCGATGCGCACCGGTCTAGTTGTGTCCGCGCGTCTGTATTGAAGTAGTGTTTCCTTGCCCGGTTGTAGGAATTCACATCTTCTTTTGCCCAAAATAAATCAACGTAACGAACAAAAACACTAATTTGCCGCGCGATCTGCTCGCTAGCTTTGAGTTACTTGCCGCGCTACTCCCCGCGCCACTGCCGTCGCTGCCTCCGCCTCGCAATCGCTGACTTCGAGACCGAGGCCTAAAAGCGACTTCAATTTATAATAATACTAGTTGCTGCCCGCGGCTTCGCGGAAAATAAAAGTAGCATAAGTTATATACTCCTTATAACATCAGCTGAAAGTCGCGTTAAAATCGATCCAGCCTTTTCGAAGGCCGAAACAAAAAGACCGACAGACCGACACACAGACAGACAGACAGACAAAACACTTTAAAATAGTTTTTTGTTATAAGTACCGTATATACTTTCATATTCTTTCATAGTAAAAAGCTGTTATTTTAACGTTACAAACAGACACTTCAGTTTTATGTAGTTGTATAGAAGATATTAAAAATACTTTGTAATCTGTATACCTACCCAGCGTATCCAGTGTGTGTTGTGTATCCTATAACCACATTGATATAATACCTACACCAACTCGTACATTATTGCTCATATAAGTAACTCCAACGTTTCCCATTCTCAGCCAACAGCTGTATGTTGTTTTAAGGGGTAAAAGCATGCCGCTATAGTCCTCTTTTGTGCAATTCCAATGCGAAGAAATCGCCTTTGCCGGGAACTGCATATATCTAATCTTAATACATAATACATACATTACCACTATACACGAGTGTGCCGTCGACTTCATTCAAAAGTGCAGTCGCAGTTGCTTTGTCTTTGAGTCACGACGTTCAAGGGTTGTTGTGAAAGGCAACATTTCAAGGAAACCTAAAATTTGAATGAATGTAAAACATGGTGATTAATTAATACTCTCTCCTTCTCTGAATGGGAAGCTGACAATAGAATTGAATATAGTTTACTAAAATGTTGTAGGTGGTTAACAATTAAAGTTGGTCGGAATTAAAAAAGTATCTGTACAACATACCTCTAAGATATACAATAATAAGAAAATAAATAAAGAGAATATTCAAACTTTGACTACTAAAATATTGCAGCTATACGCTAATTTGGTGACGGTTTAACTCGAGACGGTGTTGCTATGCAAACCGAAATTCTTTTCAAAGCCACACATTACGTCAGACTACTCGTTGACACAACCAAAACGATGTCGCCACAAGGCAGCATCAGGGAGCCGGGAGTCCCTCGGATTCTGAAATTACCGATATTTTCCCTCAACACCGCAGTATGCGACGAAACAGTATTTCCCATCTAAAAATGTTTCGGACAAAAGTAGTGTTATTGAAACCGTTTTGATTGTTTTATATTCTGAGGTGATAAAGTTAACCAATATATTAGTAAAAAAAAAAACAGTTGTAGGTACATTTTACACCCAAACTTTGAACTTCGATAATTTCATATTAACTAAGCTCCATTTGAAATAAGACTAGACATTTAAAAAAACCTTTTTTACTGTCCGTTCAACCGATTTTGACTTCTATTCCGTAGGCAGTAAGAATGCCATTAAAAGCAAAAAGTGGTTACAATACCAACTGTTTACTGCAGCTGCCATTTGTCATGCCACCAACGCAATAAAACTCAAAATCGGTTGAACGGACTGCAAAAAAGAATGATTTAAGGGTCCGTGCACGAAAAAAACTCTCTTTTGGCAATTTCTTATCTAATTGTGAGAAAACTTGAAATAATCGAAACATTAAGTCTGTGTAACTATAAAAGTACAGTTTTCATGGTGCTAAACCATTCGTGTCAGTCACAGCAGCTTTTAATAGTTTCATCATTTTTGTGCTCTCCAAAATATAGTTTATTTCGCCATAGATTTACTTAATGAAGATATTGTAAAATCATTAAATAAAATTTTGATTATATTTCAAGAATAGCTGAAGACTAATTTGTGATTTTTAAATTTCTTGATATAATGTGCTAAAAATAGGAAAAAATATATTTATTACTGACGGGGTTTAAAACAAAAACAAAGGTTTTTTCAATATTATTTTTCTGCTATATTTTGTATGGAAGTTGAAACAAGTGGTTTCGCCACATGCAAGTAGACCATATAATGAAGTTGATGATATTTTTTAATGTTCAAAATCAAAAGTAGTTTCTTGTAGAATGATGATCAAATGTCAGTCTCGCGTCATTTTTCGGAATACTTGTTGCAAATATTAGTGATTTACCGTGAATACTTAATTTATTTGAAAAATCCCTTTCAGCCACATGCAAAACAAAGAACACGACTTTTCAAATCTCAAATAATTTTGTTTAAATTATTTTTGTCTTTCTCACAAACAATGAACAAAATTGATCAAAATCAGTCGATTTCGTGCACGGCCTCTTATATGTCTAATGTTATTTCAAATGGAGTATAGATTACTCATTATGGAAGTTCAACTTAAGATATTTTCTAAGTTCTCCAAGGGAATATATACCTAAGTAATGAGAGGTATTTTTTTTTAATATTATTGCTATAATTTTTTTTATGTGATAAGGAAATTTTCTTACTTTTTAATTTTCAAGTTGAGGTTTCCTTGTTGCCAATAGCTGCCGATGTCGAGTTAATGAGGTCTTTACATTCCATAAGTATTCAGTAATACAAGGAAGTAAAAAAAACCTGCGTCATTACTGCGCGATTTCGAGCTAGAAGTAAAACTGTTGCACGAGGGAAAATCAAAATTACCATTGACGGGAAAGTTACTCAAGTGTTAACGTAGACACCATCGAGTGCATCATGCTCTGTTTGTCGAGCAACTCCTAGACAAATGAAAGATAACTAACTTCCTTCGAAATGGTTTTAGCGAACAAAAAAAATGTCTTAAGTTCTCATTCAAAGTCAAAGTCAAATCATTTATTTCAAATAGGCACATAAAAGGCCTAAGTTGCCCCTTCCAAAAGGTAGTTACGTATGGAGAAGAATGGGCAAGAAACTCCATACTTACTCTTTTTAAATGTTAACAATATTTGTATACAGTAATTATTAATTATATGTGAAGACAATGCACTTACCTAGAACAAAATTACTATAATTACTATACCGCAATAGGTAAAAAGAATGAAAAGTGAAGCAATGACAGAAAAATTAATTATGCGTTAGATGCATGGTGCTCACATATTTACAAACATTGTAAAAGTAGATGATTTCCCGAAAATTTTAACATTTAATAACCTATGTCAGTGTGTGAGTATATTAATCACAGAAAATAAAATGAATGTCATAAAAAATATAAATTATACAATTAAATTAGCAACCAGTTTGATTTTGTCTAGACTCTAAATAAATTGTCCTATGGAGCAGGACCAGCATGTTTCCAAGCATTCTTATCTTGGATATAATCCTCTAATTTGTAATATGCTAGTTTACAAAGTGTGCTTTTAATATAAGTTTAAAATTTTCTTTCATTTAATTGTAATATATCAGAAGGTATTTTATTGTAACATTTAACACAGTACCCCATAAAAGATGTACGTCCTTTAGACAATCTGAAAAATGGATGATCTATTTACATTACCAAATGTACCCCAAGTGGGTCCTAAATTTAAAACTTGATGGCAAGAAACTAGGTGCAATTACGGAAACTGTATTTTTAGGAATTACTTTGGATTCAAAATTGCAATGTGGCGCCCACATTAGAACTCTTTCAGGTAGATTAAGGCTAGGTTAAGTATACTTTGCTTATTTCCACAGCATTATGTCTTATGGCGTTCTGCTGTGGGGATAGGCAGCTGACGTAGATTCAATTTTCATTTTACAAAAGAGGGCAATGAGCGCGATCTATAAAATGGGTCACCGCGAGTCCCTTAAAAACAAATTCAAAGAAATTGATATACTGACGCTGCCTTCTCTTTATATTTAAAAAATATTTTGTCTTTTTGCAAAAACTTAGGAGTTTTCAAAATAAGAAGCGATTTCCATTAGTAGACATGAGATTGTACCGATAGAACCGTGCACCTAGCTTCTAACGTTTCATAAGTACCCATGTAGGCTTATCTATCTATATATATAAAAATCAATTGCTGTTCGTTTGTCTCGCTAAAACTCGAGAACGGCTGGGCCGATTTAGCTGATTTTGGTTTTGAAATGTTTGTCGTAGTCCAGGGAAGGTTTAAACGGTGATAAAATATGAAAAAAAAAACAACAATTTGTGAATGGCTGGACCGATTTCGCAATATTTTTTTTTTTTTTTTTTTTCGTTGTGTTTGTTATTTTCAGGAGAACGTTCATATGTAAGAAAAAATTAAGAAAGTTAAAAAAAAAAAGAAAATTTAAGAAATCAACCAAAAACCATATTTACTTTTCTAATGTAATCTTATGTAACTATCTTCTAAATGTAACTTTATGGCGTTTGACATAACGTGTCAGTCATCATTTGGTAAGTCTGAGAATAGGTTTTTATCCATTTTTTTTTTTTTTTTTAAGGTTTATTAAGAGATTATACATAATTTTGCAAACGATGTCATCGGGATTTTCCATAAACGCAGTAAAGTTTGGTGAATATACGCTGGGGACAGCACAGTTATATGTGAGTAAATATAGCTGGTACTATAAGCCATCTTCAGTCCAAAAAATTCTTATACATGGTGCCAAAATAATCGAGCATTTTCGAGATCGAGATGCTCAAGAAGCTCGTAATAAAGACTATATGAAATACAGGTTAAATCACGCTCGGAAGTGTTCCAGGTCAGCCACAATGGATGACGTTTTGCACATACTGTTGTATACTTCTGATCCCTTTATATCTATACTCCATTTACCAGCATTAGACAAATAACAGCTAAATAACGACAGTTTTTTATTTTATTTTTATAAAACGTTGCCCCACATTAGGAATTCCTCCTGTATCGTGGGTGCGTTTACAAACATTTAAACTCACATACACAAACAGCCAGACCCGGAACAACCATTTGTAGATCATACAAATATTTGTTCCGTGCGGGGATCGAACCCGCGACACGCAGCGCAGCAGTCAATCGCTTAACCACTGCGCCAACCGACCATCATTACCACCAGTTATTGTGTAATATTGTTACAATTACTGTACTTTAGAGTTATTTTCATAATGTAAATGGTAAATAGATTTCCGTAATTAGAAATGAAATAACGGAATTTAATAATTTACGTTTACATCGAAATAACGAAAGGGTGAGAACAGTTATTTGTATAATGTTATAATAAATGGAGTATAGCTGAAATAAATCAAGTATTGTGATGTCAAAAGAATAATCCGTTCTTTATCCGTGATCATGGTGCTTGCAACAGTGCCGAAATATCGGGAACTCATATCAAATAGTCAACATGGTAAATATCCCGTTTGTGTTAATAAAAGTTTTAGTATTGACAAGTGATGACTAGAAAAATGTTTTTTTTTTTTTTTTTTTCTTTACAATTAAGTATGTTTTTTTTTTTCTTAGATTAAAATTATGAGAATACGTAGTTATTAACTTATTAATAGTTTTAATTCAACCTAATGTAAGCAAAAAAATATTTTAAATAATTAAATTTAATTTTTGTATGAAACCTATAAATAAATATAGTTTTTAAAATAACGGTGTTTTTTATTATCTAATAGCATAAGTATTCAAGAATACATTTACAAAATTTCAATTAAAAATGTCAAGAATCAAAAAGTTATAGATTTTAAGAGATGGAACGCTTCGTTTCGACCCATAGTGCGTCGGTCTGAAAGGTCTACCTATAAATGATAAATGATTTTATTTCTGTAAGTAGGTTTTTACAAACACTTTTACACGTCAATCATATTTTAAAACTAGATGAGGTCGACGTTTCATATCTGACTACTCTGAGAAGAAAGACCGAAACAGACTCAGAGATCACAGTCTCTTTTAAAGTCCAGACATAATCTTGGTCAAATCATGTGAAGACTATGTAGATTGGTGTCTGAAATGGTCTTGTGAAGAAAGAACCACACAGATTGAGTGGACCTATCCATTCAGTGCACGCATTTGTCAGTAATCGTGCAGCTCAACTTAGAACATAAGGAGCTCAACGATTCGACGAACAATACCAAAGAAAGGACATTTGGGCATTGGTATTTGGGGCTATAATACTGAACTGAAAGGTGTTGATACCTAAGGTACTGGAAGATTTGGGTACCCATCTATTTATTCTAAAGTACCTATAGGTACGCAGACGACGCACGTTTCTTTTGGTCGCTGAACCAACTTTATGCCCTCCAGTTTCATTTTACGAAATTGCTGGGCAATAAATTTATGTTTACATTGTTATTAGGGGAACGCTATAGAACGAAGGGCACCTTAAGTAGTGCGTAGGTACCTACTTGTGCGTAAAATTCGAGTCTCATGGTTGTGTATCGATTTCGATAGTGTTTGGGAAAGTTCTAGTATCCTAACCAATATTGGTTTGTTTAGGTGTGAAAGATCAAATTACCTGCAGTTTGAATTAGTCAAAATTGATTTGAAATGTCATTAGGTAGTAGCTTTGTGATACAGTAGTGATATTCTGTCAAAATCTCACCGTGAAAACTTAGGCAAGTGAGCTCGTGTCAGAATTCCATATTGTTAGTGGTATCATCAACCGGTTGCCCCGGTCACCCCACAAGATCTACATTAAGTTCAACTGTATCATCGGAGATTTTAATCATTCTATTTTTTTTATCAATGCACACTTGTTTTTCCAATTCACTTTAGACATTGGCAATTGGTCGATATCGGCTTTGCTTGCGATACTAAAAATAGAATATAATAGAATAGAACTGACTTTTTTCGAACCTGTAATAAAAACAAATGGTTGCTACATAATATTTTAACGAGTATCGAATATTCCCGATACCGTCATGATTGTCAATTACATTGAAAGTTGTTTATATCGAATACATTAGTAATTACAGTACCTAGTGCCTGTTGTTGGTTGTAGCTCGTGATCAGCATGATCAAATGAAGTCAATTGCACGCATTGACCTCTTGTCCAGCCTTGGCGGCAGAGCATCATAAAATAAACTCTGTGACTGCTCATTATATAACCGCAACTATTCTACATAATATGTACGTCTCAGGCATCTCGTTTTCAGTATTCTTTTAAAATACTTGGTAACAAATTAAATTGGTTACTGAAAATATGTCTAATACAGAAAAAAATACGAAAGAAAAAAAATATTATTATATTATCTTTATAAATAAAAATCAATGGACCTCTATGCGTTCCTAAACCATTGATCAGATTGTGATGAAACCTGGTTCTGAGGATGCCCGAGAGGGTTTCTGGCCCAAAAAAAAATTGTGCGACCAAACACTTTATTACTTTAAGTGGCAATGCAACGTATTAGTGCAGCAGCTAGTATTAAATCATAAAAAATAAATATAACAAACATTTAAAAAAAAAAATATACATATATAGGGTGCATCTATTGAAACACGAAATATTTTAAGAGATTCAAGAATTAATTTTAATATGAGATTAATTTTTTAAAGAAGCCATGGAAATTATATTTTTTTTTAATCTGAGTATATTAATTATCAAAATTCACCGCGCTCGTGCCACCACCGACGCGGCCTTGCCGCGTCCGGGCGGGTCATTCAAAAATAAGTAAATAAAGTATTTTTTTGCAAAATGTCTCAAGCAATTTTAAAATTACAATAATTATGTAAAAATATAAAACACTTAGATAAAAAAAAATTTTCGCTGCTGTGGCTTTTTTACCATCTATAGATATTTCTCTTAAAATAGTTCGTGTATGAATATTTTTTTTTATTTTTATTTAGGGCATCTCAGAGTGTAACCACTAAGGTTCCGACTCTTTAACCGGACTTTCCTGTGGCTGCCTTTAGCTCCTAACGAAACTTAATGCCTCCAGCCAGGGCGTAAAAACTATAAACTAAACGACTGCTGCTCGCTAAGGGCACCCCCTGTGGGGTACGAACCTCGGCTTACGGCAGCTGAGTCGGAGGGAGGGTGGCAAGGGACCGACGGTGGCTGGATAAAATCAGTGTTTTGATTATTATCGTGGGGAGTTAGGATTACATGCTGCTCAGCTAAAACGCGTGCTGGCGCTTCTCTTACATTCAAGGGTCGGGGAGGACTATTCGTTAGTCGGGGATTTCGCGCGGGGCCTCGGCGGCGAGGTCGGAATGACGATCGTGTATTGTGTGCTCTTATTTTGCGAACTGTACTAGTTTCCCTACGACTCTCCTGGAGGAGAGTAGTGGGGTCGTCTGGGTCGGTCAGTGCATGCCTTGGACGGCGGTTCGAACTAACGTATGAATAGATACACCTTATATGTATATCCTATATTTATATATTTTTTCTCATACACAGAAAACGGTAAAATTGTTTTCGATATTCTCACAATATATAAGGTTAATTTAATTAACGTTAGCTTTGTTCGTTTCGTATTTTTGTTTTGCTTTCAAGACTGGTATTATTATTTTGATATTTATTAAAAATAATACTGCTTGGTAGCAAAAATGTTAATTAAGATGATTTGAATTTGTAGTTTTATGCTAAAGTATAATAAATTGTAGTGCCACCGAGATAAACCTGTAACAAAGAGCTAGAACTTGATTTTTAAATTATATTGTATACTTTGTTTTATTGTTTTGTTTTATTATTTTAAAAGCATGCGTCAAACAATACTCCTCGTTTTCATTGTTTATTGTTGGTCAGTCAATCACCGTTATTCACTACAGAAGTTTGCCACGAGCTCCATAAATTGCTAAGTCCATAGGGCTTTTAAAAATCCAATCTGGAAAACAATTGATTAGGTTAGGTTTCATCGGAATCCTGATGAAATAAATGAACAACTTCTAATCTTCTATTTAATATCAGCGTCATAAATCATTCTCAATCTGTCAAAAATTCCTCTAATTTATATACTTTTTGACAAGCTTTTCACATTGATTAGACTGAGACGAGATTAAAAAAGAAAAATATCTCGAGAATTGGCCTTTTGTTGTAAGAAATTGATAATTAACAATTTGTTTAACAAGTACCTACCTAATAGTAAGCAATAGGTAATTATGTTTGCATAGCCTTCTAAAATGAGAAATTTCATGACCTCAATTTAACATTAGCTTTACCAATTAATAATTGCTAACCTGAAAGCCTAAACCTAAATGCTATCATTTGTTTCTGTTAATCAAACAAACGTTTCTTTGGAAAACATTAATTATTTTGGTTTAAGCCATTCTCACAGAGGAACTCAATACAAACTTAACTGATTATAAACTAGTTATTAACCGCACATTGCACACGGTGCTAACCAAATAAAGGCTCCTACAAACAGGCGCGACACGCGACGCGACACAAAGACACCGCGTGCCGCGCGACGAGCGGTCTCTTTTTTTTCACATAAATTGTCGTTTAAAGGCTATTTTACTCAATTTTTAAGATTGTTTTGGCACTAATTGACGACAGACACAATATATTGATAAGTAATAATAATTTTATTTTCATAAGCCATACAAAAGGAGAGAAAAAGTGTTGACAATGAATTACTTCAGTAACTTGTGTGTATTTATCAAATAACGTCTCCCGCTCTGGGTGGAAATGGTCTCTCTCTCTCCGCTTTGACTGACTAAAACCCACCCATGTTCCTTCAGTTGCCTATGTGCCAGGGCCACGGTACCGGTGAAACTCCTGCGCCCTTAGCCAAGTTGACAATCTACAATCGATAACGCTAATAGAAACCTAATCAAATGTATGTATAGCAATGACATCATCTCAACGTTAAGTCACGTGGTCAGAACAAACGAATATAAAATTCGTAGACAAGTTTACAATTTATCAGATCGTTCAAAATGTTAGAATGAAATCTGATCCTTTCTACAACGTCGATCGCTACATCCATACTTCCATACTAATATTATAAATGTGACTGTTTGTCTGTCTGTCTGTCTGTATGTTACGTTTTCACGCCTAAACCACTAAACCGATCGTCATGTTTGGCAGAGATGTAGCCTTGGATATGGAGAAGGACATAGGCTACTTTTTTACGCGATAACCGACATTTACGCAGGCGGAGCCGCGGGCAAAAGCCAGTCCCATATAAATTACTAGCTTTTGCCCGCGGCTTCGCCCGCGTGTAGGTATGTCGGAAAAAATCCAACGGGAACGTACTACCGGGATTGAAAGGACCCTATGACCGAGATTAAAAATACTTTTGAGTTATTCAAGGCACGCAATAAAATTCTCCCCTAAAAACTTAATTACCCCTCATTCCTCTGTTTGGGATCAATTCTCAAAAACCCCATATAATCGTAATCCTTTTTTTTTTTCTGTCAAAAGAATGAGCACCTTTTGAGGGGATGTTTTGAAAAACGAATTATGACAAACTTTGTGTCTTATTTAAGAACGTATTTTTGCTAAGTTTCAAGTTTATGAACCAAAAAAATTAATTTTGCATACAGTCTAAATCCCCCCCTTTTCACCCCTTTAAAGCCCTTCTTAGAGGTCGCCTACAGTGTATGAAACGTAAATTTATTCTGAAACAGATCGGCTGTCATTCGTGGATATTTGACAGTCGTTACGGGAAGTCAGAAGCCCGAAAGTCTGACAACCATTCTTACCAAGGGGTATCGTATTACCCAGTAACTTCGTTGGGGTCAGATAGGCAGTCGTGCTATGTAAAATACTGTAAAGTTAGAAACAGTACACGTGTACTTATATTATTTTTACTTGAATACAAAATTTAGCGAATGAACAAATTCAATACAAAACTTCATCCCCCTTTTCAGACCCCCGTGGGTTGAAATAAACGATTTACGTTGTGTTAGTTTCCAACTATAAGCCAAAATATTAGTGATTTTAACTTAAAAAATTAAAAACTAAATTTCCTCCCCCTTCTCACCGCCTTATGGGTTGAAATTCTAACAACACCGTTGCGTTAGCTTCCAGCCATAAGCCTAGATAGTAAATTTTGTGATTTTTCTTCGAAAATGAAGGACTTTTCAACTTCATCCCCCTTTTAGACCTTCGGGGGTGGAATTATCAAAAACGCTGAGACACGTATAAATTAATTTTCAATCGTCAGCCTAAACACAATATTTGATGATCCTAACTTCAAAACTGACGGACTTTCATATAAACTTCCATCCCCTATTTTACCCCTTTAGGAGCGGAATTTCCAAAAATCCTTTCTTAGTGGATACTTACTCTTCACAAAGAACACACTCTTCAAGTTTCATGTCTCTAGGACCAGCGGTTTGGGCTGTGTGTTGATATATCACTCAGTCAGTCAGTCAGTTTACCATTTTATCTATATAGATAATCGTCAGCCTAATCACAAAATTTGAAGATCCTAACTTCAAAAATGACGGACTTTAATATAAACTTCCATCCCCTATTTTACCCCTTTAGGGGTGGAATTTCCAAAAATCCTTTCTCCTCTAGACCTCATAAGAAACCTACGTGCCAAATTTGGAATCTCTATTATAGACCCAGCGCTTTGGGCTGTGCGTGTGCGTGGGCGTGCGATATATCAGTCAGTCAGTCAAGACTTTGAATTATATATATATAGATAGATAGATCGGAATAAATGACCGCGCACTAAGTACACAACTGTAACTTTGAGGCGTCAACGATTGTAGAAAGAGATTCGATACGAAACGTTTGTAACTTGTTAAGGCCTACAGACACCCAAACCAGAACGTGAATGTCCTGTATCTGAGGTGTCAGCAAGGTACTAATCTGGTTTCATCAGTAAATAGTTCTAAATTGGAAACCAATAACTTCCTATTCCTCGTCACTTGAAACTGGTTAATAACGAGGTAATTATCGGTAACTCCGTGTCCACTGGAATATTATGCTAGTAACTGATTGATTTTATGACCTCTCTTTTCTTGTGCTAATCATGATAAAGAGTATTTTATTCTATTCTATTCTATATGCCCAGCAGTGGATGACGTCGGGCTGTGGATGATGATGATGATAAACTGTACCCCTAATTGCTTAACATACAATCAATCGCAATCTGAATGATTTTGAAGCAGATTGCTAATCCATTGCTTCATATGTTCAAAAAATTTGTCTGCTCAACAACTTAAATAACGCAATGAATGTTGCTGAACTGTCAAATTCCTACTGATAGTGTGTTATGCAATTAGGCCTCTAATTAAATTAGGTTTCATTTAAGTCACTCCGTGTAACAAGGGCATTATGTTACACGAGTTTGACCATGTCTTCTGTAACATGTTACGCTCATGTGCCATACATATCAAATAACTTGGCTGTATGCTTAACGTCAAGACAAATATGACGTACAAAACTAAGCACCCTCGTTATAATATTTTATTCAGAATCAAATAACGCGTGGTATTTACTTGCCCTTTCGAATTCTAGTTGGACAACAAATTTTCGTATATCACGAAACTAGGGGGTTAAAAAATTATATTAGGCACGTAAGTCGGTAAGTTCCAACACTAGTAGTCATTCTGAATAAACCGCTTCGTTATTTCCTATTTTCTATTGGTAAATAATAGGGATGGGCCGTGGTTTGAACCGATTCGGAACCGACCGGTTTATAATTAAAATTAAAATTATAAACCACCATTTATGACGTTTGCTTTTCGTAATTAAAACAACAATTGTGATGATCACGATCACATGATTGTCACATAAATAATTGATTAAGCCTGATTTTTTTCACGTAAGATTATATAAAGGTCACATCATAAATTATTGATTCTTAATGGCCTTTACGGATAGAAAAGGTTTTTATTATTAGAAACACATTATACCGTAGGGGCTGCCATATTTTGCTAGGGTCTCATCGGGACGCGTTGGAAGAGGAAGTCAAAAAAATACGCAATTTTAAAACAAGACAAAAATATTTATTTGCCTATTTAGGCAGATACATAATTTAACATATTTTACGTAGTTGTAGCGGAAGAAGTACTTGGTTTATTAAATGTATATTTATTATACTTTTCTGAGTGAAGACTGCCACGCGGGACTCGTGAGCCGTGTCAATTAAATTATTCAGATATTGTAAATATTTAGTGTTTGTGGGGACGTCTTGACGCGTCGGGACAGAGGACTCAATAACGGTGACAGTCCCGATATATCGGGACGGATGGCAGCCCTACATGCCATGCCAGCCATGCCATGAGGTTGACATAGAAATTCGATCAGTCTCGTTGATTGATCGATTGATTGACGATACTTTGAAGGATACACGTGTAAAAAATAGGATACAAAAACATGATACCCAATTACCTATACAATGTGGATACAACGTATATGACAATAAAATAATACTGGCAATAATGCACTTAGGAACTATCAAATTAACATAACATTGAATTAAAAAAAATAGTGTAATTGTTCAGGCCGCCAATTATTCCCCCTCTCGCATTAGTAAGCTCCGCCGTCCACGGCATGTTCTCCGAGACCTACTTGACCCCACTTCTGGGAGAGCACACTGAAAAAAAAAAGTTGTTGCCAATCAAGATTTTGTTTAGATTGACTAAGTAACTTGTTTGTATCTGAGCTACTACTTTTATTTGATTAAGATTTCAAACGGGATCATGATTGGAGTTATCACAAAACCTATTTGCAGCAATCAAAATCAAACTCGAATCTTTTTCGGGAGTAAGGCCCCTGATCCGAACTCGATTTAAAACTTAAAACTGACCGAAGTTAGTTTCGCTTCGAACCACCGCACGATCGTGCGCTAGTGTTGGATTCAAGAGTATGGATCGGCGTTTAATTCGAACCCAATTCGATTGATTCAGAACTCGATGCTGTCGGGAGTAAGACCCCAGAAGCGAGTTCGAATCGGAATCAGAATCAGACTCGAATCGTTTTCGGGAGTAAGGCCGGTGTCAAGTAAGTTAAGTAATTCGATATAGGTAATACCTACCTAAATTATTGCTTATTATGATTATGTTGTTGTGTAAGGTATATTACTGCTAATATTGCTGTGCTAAATTATGTAATGGAATATTCAAGTTTTTCCTTTATTATTGTTATAATGTTCCAATTAATCTGAGTAATGGTCCAATAGATAGAATTGACTGTTATTGAGATAACGGTTATTTATGGAAATGTAAGAACTATGATGCTAGAATATCTACTTTAATACTGTTTCATGGAGTTTCTTGTCCTTCTTCTCCATGAAGACCTAGTTTTGCGAACGGACAACTAGCTTTCTGATTTAATACTGGCAAGTCTAATTAAATACATATCTAGCCTTGTCTTTGCGTGCTTTACTTTATTTCCCTACAAACTATTGTATATTCGTAAGAACTTCCATACACAGTAAATAACCATTAATCAATCTGACATTCAAAGCTTACCATTTGGGTAACATTTAAATAAGCATTTGTAGGTTTTACCCACTAAGTCAACAGTACTTATGTAGGTACCATAAATCAATTATAATTGTTCACTTAAGAGTCTACGAGTATACTACCTCAGCCCCACCTCACTCTGTATCTCGCTCGCACACTATTGCTACCGGTCACGCGAGCAAGCGAGACAGGGCGGCAGGGAAAAGGCTCCAAGGCGCCGATAGTTTAGGTATTTTCGTTTTACGGTGAAAATAATGGTCATTTAAAAAAAGTTAATAACATAAGACCTGCTTTATAGTTAGTTCAGTTAATATGCAAAGTTTCATTATCTAATTTAAAGTATTTTTTTAATACCAGCGGTTTATTGTTCGGTTTGGAGGTAACTTTGATTTTTTTTTCCATCGAGAAAATTTTATGGAATCATGTTTTCGGCTAACATAGTACTTAAAATTAATCCTCAACTTTACCATATATTTATTTCAAAGTTAATACTGCAGTATTTTCGACATAACGAAGGATCATGCTAAGCCATTTGAGGTAGTATAGGCCCTTAAAGCGACAGTTCGGAAGCGCGCTCATACAATGTAATACTACAATACAACACTGTTTGTACATAAAACAATACAATACTTTACTATAAACTAGAATATGTTGGTGCAAAGGAGCTCATAACTTGTTTTTATCGAATGCACAGCGTAATCCCTAATGTAGACTTAAGCGAAAATAAATAGCTCACATAATATGGCAATGGTTAACATAAAATAAAATTGCGGAACCAATTGTTAAAACCTAATAAGCCCCTAATAAGCAAACTATGACTATGAGCGAAATTCTAAGATATCTAGGATGTCTCTCCTTCTACTTTTAATCCATCCAAAGGTCTGTAAAAGATTTGCGATAAGACCGCCCATTATGTCACCCTATGTAACATTTCTACATTTATATCTGTAATTTATTTATGGTGTTCATAATAAAGAGTATTCTATGTATCTAATTATCTATCTATATATCTATGTATTACTATAATCAAACATATTATGTTTGAGTCGGCTTCAGGCCCAACGGGGTGCAGTAACAAAATGTACTCTTGGCATATCTCGATTTATGTTTTTTTAAATCAGGGGGTAAGTATTACCTACTTACCTACCGGCTGGTATACGCTTATCTACAGTTATGATGTGTTCAACGGACGTATATATAGCCATGTAAAAAATGAATGCGATATTTTATGACACCAAGCGATATTTCGCATCAGTAAACTGGATGAAATTGGAAATATTACATCTCAAAGACTCTTTCAGGAACCGGTTTGGAAATAAATAGGAAATTGTACCGATCATTTTGTGTTCACGTTAGGTTTCAGCATGATTTAACAACGAATCATGTACGGTATAATTATACGAATTGGCCTCCTCCTCCTCCTTAAAGTATAGTAAGTAATTATACTCCATTTACTATAGCATTAGAAAAATAACGGCTAAATAACGACAGTTATTGGTGCCGATTCTCTTGTTCACAAACTAAACTAAATTTAAGTTCAGTGCATCTTTTTCTTTCTATTTCATTATGAAAAGGACAGAAAATAAATTTTAGTTTAGTCCTGTCAAATTAATCAGCGGCTGTCACTACTCCATACAAGTTTAGACGTGATTAAAAACTTGCCGACTAAAATTACGTCAATTTACGTCAAGCGCTGATTAATTTGACAGGACTAAACTAAAATGTATGTTCTGTCCTTTTCTTAATGAAATAGAAAGAAAAAGATGCACTGAACTTAAATTTAGTTTAGTTTGTGAACAAGGGAATCGGCACCAATGTGTAATATTGTTGAAATTACTGCACTTTAGAGTTACTTTTTTAATGTAAATGGTAAATAGATTACAGTGCTTTGTATTCATCGTGAAATAACGGAGTTTATTAAACGTTTACATCGAAATAACGAAAGGGTGAGAACAGTTAATTGTCTAATGTTATAATAAATGGAGTATAGTAACTATACTCCCCAGGGCCGGCGCTGAGCCTCTGACCAGACAGGTGTTGTTTCTAGTGTCCAACGATTTTTCTGACTTGTTAAACAGTTCGTCGATATAGGTATTCATAAATAATTTATGTATTTCACATTTTCTGTACTTAACTTTTTTTTTTTTTTGTTTTCAGCGCGACATCTACATCTGGGCCCTGGATCACAGGGTGCACCACAAGTACTCGGAAACGGTTGCAGACCCTCACGATATCAGGCGAGGATTCTGGTTCGCTCACGTCGGGTGGCTGGTTCTGACCCCCCACCCTGCCGTGGAAGACCGCCGCATCGCGCTGCGACCTACGTGTGCTGACCTTCTTGCTGATCCAGTGGTCAGGCTACAGAAGAAGTAAGTAAATGGACTCTAGGTTTAGCAGCGCTAAAATCAAAATTAAAAATGATTTATTCAAATTAGGCTGAGAATATTCTGCTTTGATTGTGGCTACGTACTTCAGTTGGTTTGAGAGCTCTGCTAGAGGAATCAAATCGTCGTTAATACTCAAAATTTACCGTGAGGACTGTGACGCTGATGCCAATCGAACTCAAATAAGGTTCTGAATCAAAAAGCAGGTTGTCTAATTGTCACGGAGGCGATCGGCGGCGGTGATCTCTCGCGTCCGGTCCTGGTCCAGGCCATGGTTCGGAGCGAGAGTGCAAGGGAGGTAGTCACCTCCTTCTGCGAAGCAGTAATTCTCGCGAAGGAGGAGGCGGAACGCGTGAGGGAGCGGCGGTCTGTGCGCCCTCACGCCCCTAGTCACCGGAGGAGACGCCCTGGGCGGCAGCGGGAATCGATAACCGATTCCCAGCCACCGTAGGCGCGGGCTTGCGGACGGCTCGCCGTCCGGTAAGGACCAGGTCCGGGTCGACGGCGCATTGTTTTCCACGCGCGCCTCAAAGAGATGTCAGCACGCACTGACGGGGTCCGGTAGGAACGGTGCCTGCCAGGGTTTCGGGTTTGTCCAAAAGGGATACCGTGGCCCTGGCACACAGGCAACTGAAGAAACACGGGAGGGTTTTAGTCAGTAAAAGTCTGACACGCCCTCCTGCTCCGCCCAGCGGGAGAAGTTATTTGATAATTTCAAACCCAAAAAAAAAAGATTTTCACAAGTTACTTAAGTAATTCATTGTCAACACTTTTTCTCTCTCTCTCGTCAATTAGTGCCAAAACAATCTTAAAACTTGATTAAAATATCCTTTAAACGACAATTTAAGTGAAAAATCAAAGTAATTTGATAATTTCCAACACTCAAAAAAAAAAAAAGTTGTCTGAGTGTATTCAAAGCTAAATATCTCTGACTGAGATAAACCGTAGCTTGCAAAGCATTAAAATCCACTACCCAGCTTTTACGTGGCTTTTAGCATTCAGATTTTTTTGAGCTGTAATTTGAGTTTTAGAATCTGAATACTAAATCAGCACCTGGCAGAATGTATTTAGAATTTAGTCGCTTAGGTATACATATACAGGACGTAGACGTATACTTATAGCTTACTGCATCACGTTATGTGATATGGAAACTCTTGACGCGGGAGAAATATGAAACGAGCCCACATCCCTTTGTATTCGCCGATCGCCGACAATCACCTTGAATACTGGATTAGTGTGAAAAGTGATGGAGCTTCGAGTACTCTCGTCATCAAGGGCTTCCATTTTCATTACATGTTGCATGTTTGAAACACAAAGCTAGCTTACGCTATATGTTAATAGTTGATCTATTTACTCTCAGACAATTTGTTGATAAATGAGCGATCAAGTTTTAAGAATGTTTTAAATGCCAAATTTTCTGTATCCCGGGATTTATGTATATGAAGAAAAACAAATTAAGAAGCCGCTTCCATAATTTCTTAGCGAAAAATTAACTTTAGGAAAATATGCATCCGTATATCGGAATATCGTATCACTGGTTATAAGTCGCGGATCATAGGGGTCATAATTATGTTTTGCCAGTATCCAAGCACAAATCCAGACTTAAGCATAGTTGCTGCTGTCAATTCTTTCTTATTTCATGTCCAACCGCCAACCCCGTTTTTAGAATAATCGCACTGGCTTGAAATCCTCGCTACGCTCAGGATTCTATATTTGATCCTACAATTCTTCGCTTGCTCAGGTTTCAATACAAGTACTCGTGCCAAAAATAACTATGCAGCCTTGCATAACAAATAACTATTGTCGGCAATAAAACGAAGCAAGAACCTGCTCTCATAGCAATAAAAAAACGAAGCAAGAACCTGCTCTCATAGCAACGTAGACATACCATATCGTTAAAGTTATTAAATGACCAGTCGGTTGTAGCCTGTCACTGTAAGAAATAATATGCATTTTGGTCGCCGCTAATAATGACAGTAAATCCCAGCTCCCACTGAAAACGAGGGATATTTTCGAGTCAATGCTAAAATTAATTTGATGTGCCATGCCAACTCGCTAATTTGCACAAAATTCGGCACAAGTCACACATATAACTGGAGTTTACGTGTGCTTCTTAAAATAATTTTAGATTTTACTGCCCGAGCAAACATTAACACTTGCCTGTGAATAATTGAAGTTTAACTGCATCCAAAATTATTATGTTATTGTTTCTTGAATTCAAAGTAAATTCTATTGTTCATTTAGGTACTATTTACCTAGAGTGTGGATCTAACAGTAATAGGTAGGTACATTTTATGTCTTAAGATATCGAAAGTGCCTAATTAAATTTATTTCACTTCAAAAGAATTGTTACACGGTATTTCACGGTAAAGACGTTGGCTCAAATCCATTATGTTCTGTATTTCTGTTTGGATTGGACGTTAGTCTGAGTACTGAGTACCAGATATCCTTAAGTGACAATATTCTGAAGATAGTTCAAATCAATCAAATCGCTTTGTCACTGCAGATGTTCATAGAACTCTCCTAAATTGAGCCACCAAGGTCACAACAAACCATAAAAAATCCTTTTATGAAATATCTGCAACTAAAATAATAGCTTTGCAATAGATACCAACAACATCCTATGAATACAAATTAGTCTTCTTTAGCCTTAGTTTTAGTAGCTAGTATCAAGGTTTCCGGCGACTGGAACCGTGGTCCCAGTTGCCGGATCCATTTTTTTTTTCTGGCGACTGGGACTCTATTGATAAATGAACAAAAAAAAAATTGTTCAAGCCAAAAACAGTACCTACAATAAAACGAAAAACAGGCCAAGTGCGAGTCGGATCACGCACAATGAAGGGTTCCGTAGGTGGGATAAAATTATCCCAAGAACAAACTTAACATTGTAGTTGAAAAACAATGTTCGCAACAGCATGTTTTTCAACTGTAAATGTAAGTTGATCGACTATTACTCGGTAACTTGTGAAGTCTACTTAGCTATGATAGTTTTCCTTTTAACTTCGTTATATATACTACTGTTGTGAATTTTTTCACGTATCCAAATACAACCGTTTAGCTGGTATGGGGGGGACACCTTAACTCTAACAAAAATTAGTACTTGAAAGCTTAATACTACGCAAACGGATCCCTGAATCGAAAAATGGTTTTAGAAACCCGCAATATTGTTAAACTGCCTATCCAACGATACCCCACACCACGGTATAGACGAGAAAAAAAAATCATCCTCACGTGTATTAGAGACACACACATTTTTTTTTTTTTTCCGCAGTTATACGCATAATTATGACAGTTTTATCATCACTGGGTAAATGTTGGTGGTTCTTGTTTCATTACAATTGCAGGGCATACACCTTTATTTTTCTTTTCTACTTTTCCCATGTTTCCTTTGAACAAGTCCATCAAAAATAAGAATGACACGTTTTGAGTCTATTTTATATATTTTTTTCCTATTTGGAATGAGCCCGCGCTGTGTCATCTGTGGCCCCCGCTTTAAATCCGTCCTTTGTTCACTAATTGCATAATACATATACTATTGTTTATCAAACTTGCAATCTAGTATACCTACTCACTGGATGCTTGTTTTGTCCAGTTTATTACATTATTATGTTGCCGTGTCCTAACCGGGTTTCATGTTGGAACTTATTTATATTATTATGTAACAACTAATTGTACACATGAATGCAATAAAGAGTTTGAGTTTGTCAAATAGTTAACTCGTAAGATTTAACACAAAAACCAGCGTTCCACTTATAGCCCGATGCAAATAAAGAAGCACCTGATTAAAAATCCAGTCTGTAACCATAATAGAGCTGGGGCCCAAGTCTGATATTTTTATAAATTCGTCACTCCAACACGATCCCATTGTCATTTTGCTAAAACTTCGTAATCTGCTAAATTCATAATTGTCGATCATTGGTCGGTCAACGGTCTCGTAATAGAATTGCATTACAATGGCATTTTGAACATTTATTCATGCCAAATTTCATTTATATATATTTTTACATATTATTTATTAGTGTTATAAGCAATCTGAAGTAGTAGGAAGTAGGAAGTTTCATTTGTCATTTTGTACGAGATTACCAATTCTTTCAATGGAGTGTCAGTTGCTGACCATTGGAAAGTCATAATGACACCATTATATTAGTAGATTACCAAACTTGACAAAATCAACAATTATGAAATCAATGATAGACCATTCTGACACTATTGTAATAACAGACTTGAGGCCCTGTTCTGTAGATATATTTAATAAGGGATTCCAATAACCAACTTCACTAGAAACGGACAAAAGAAAGTCAACATACTTACTGAATTTCAAAAAGAATTTCAAGAGACCAACTGCGAACGAAATCCTCATCTCCGGCGAAAGTAAGAATTTTTTAAATACTTAGGTATTCAAAATAATCCTAAATTACGGAGAGAGATTCATACTCGTTGCCGAAGTCCATGAACATTTTATTGATAGGTACTGCTAATTACAATGGGAAATAAAAAAATGTGTAAATAAAAAGATTATGCGAAAGTTTTTTGACATGACGCACACGCACAGCCCAGGGCCTCAAGTCTGCTATTACAATAGTGTCAGAATGGTCTCGCCATTGTGAGTATTTGACAGTGTTTGTATGGCAAATCTGACAAAAACTCACAATGAAGAGACCATTCTGACACTATTGTAATAGCAGACTTGAGGCCCTAGTAACATTATTTTGTGACCTTACACATACGCAAAATTCAAAAACGATTTCCTCGTGAAATGACGATTGCAACTGAGAATAGACCTACTTCGAAATAATATGGATTCGAAAATATATATATAGGATTCGAAAAAATATATATATATATATAGAATAGACCTACTTCGAAATAATATGGATTCGAAACCGTAACACCAAAACTATCAATACAATATCTAAAAATTTACTTAAAGGCGTGGCGGGACGGGACGGGACGGGACGGCCGCGCCCGCTGTGTGCAGAGACCTTTAAATCTTGCGTACGTGTAAGGTATATAAGCTCGTGACTGTACATAGGTACATAGGTAACTAATTAAACTGAACCTATAAAACAAATCAAGAAAAATATGGCAAGCTTCCTGAAAGTAGTTTTTCACTCGATCTCCGACAGTTTTCTTCGTTAATTTATTCCGAAAGGTCTTATCAGAAAGCTATAAATGCAAGCTTTAAAACTTGTTACAATATACATTGCGTAATAAAATGCGACATTAAAATGCGTAGTGCAGGACGCTCTACGCTAGGTGGAGCGACGATCTTCACAGGGTGGCTGGAAGCAGCTGGATTAGATTGAATGGGACTGGAGTTTAATGACGTGCGGTCTATATTCAGGAGTGCTATAGATTTATAATTATGATGATCTGAAAGAACAATTTCTAGATTGCAGATCAAATTAATAACTAATATTTAGGGTTCCGTAGTCAATAAGGAACCATTATACTTTCGCCATATCCGTCCGTCTGTCTGTTTGACTGTCTGTCCGCGGCTTAGCTTAGAAACTCTTAGTACAAGAAAGCTGTAATTTGGCATGGGTATACTGTATATTAATCACGTCGACAACATGGTTATTTTTTTTAGGATACACACGGCTACAAATCAATATATTCATTTCCATAAGCTGACCTCTCATTGTACGGAAACCCTATACAATGCGAGATCAGCCTAAACTGGAACTGTATAGCTTGATTTGTACCCACGTAAATTAGGGATGTTTTTTTTTTTCGTATATCCCATGGTTTTCAACATCATTGGATAGGCCGTTCAAAAATATTGTGGGTTTGTGAAAAGCATTTTTTGATTCAGGGATCCGTTTGCGTAGTATTAAGCTCTAAAGTGCTAATATTTGTCGAGTCAAGTAAGAAAGTAAGTGTAAGTATGGGGGGGACTCCATGCCAGATAAATGGTTGTATTTGAATATGTGAAAAAAATCACAGCAATAATCGCAACAAAAGTTGTTGTTTATGTTGTTAGTAGTTGTTGTTTAGGTTGTTATTGTTTTACCAATAACCCTGTATAACAAAGTTAAAAGGAAAAATATAACAGCTGAGTAGGCTTTACAAGTTACAGAGTAGTAGTCGACCAACTTAGCAGTTGAAAAACATGTTCCATAAGGTGCGTCCACAACTGGCGAATGCGCCGCGAATGCGTCGCTCGCGAGCCGCTTGCGAACTGCGCGCGCGCAATTCATGTTCGTACGCAGCTCCTGCGCCGTCCACTCGCCGCTCGCGCGCAAGCTACGCGCCGTACTCGAGCGACGCTGGAGGTGCACGCATGCCGCCCGCGATGCACCTCCCTCGTCAGTAATAAAATAGCCGATGCTGCAGCAATTATGCTAACGGCAGTCATATGGTCCGACATCTTCGGAAGCTAATTCACTACTGCCTTGCTAGGATTGCACTAGAGCGGCGCACCAAATGTAAGCTGTAACCGCACGCGAGCAATACGCGTGCAGTTCTCAAACGGCGCATTCGTGGCGTATTCGCCAGGTCTGGACGCACCTTAAAGTTTGGTCATGGGATCAATGCATCCCATATACGGACATCATCATTGCATCACTCTGCGTGGTCCGACTCGCACTTGGCCGGTTTTTTTTTAAATTAGGATTCGAAGTTTAGCTCTTATTCTACAAGGTAATCCCTTTACACCTGTACCTACGAGTATATTAAAATTTAATTAATCTTTGTTCCAGGTTCTTTATTCCAATGTTCGCGATATTGAACATCGGGCTTCCCATCTTCTTGCCGTGGTACTTCTGGAACGAGACCTTGGTGAACTGCTTCGTCATCAGCTTCGTTACGAGGTTCACGATTACGCTGAACATCGCCTTTTGCGTCAACAGCTTCGCTCATCTGTGGGGCAACAAGCCTTATGACAAGTACGACTATAAACTTAATACTTAAGCTTGGGTTAACTAAGAAAGCGTGCCATCTATGCCAGCCATTTCTTAAGATACCATTTTTAGGGTTCCGTAGTCAGCAAGGAACCCTTATAGTTTCGCCATGTCCGTCTGTACGTTCTCGGGTGTAAAATTTGGCATGGATATACATATTATTTGACACAGAAAAGACACGGATGTCTTACATGTCAACGATAGTCTCGCTGTTCTTTCAAAATGGTTCGCAGCTAATAATCTTTTACTTAATGCGAATAAAACGAAATGTCTTAAGTTCTCATTACCAAATGTACCCCAAGTGGGTCTAAATTTAAAACTTGATGGCAAGAAACTAGATGCTATTACGGAAACTGTATTTCTAGGAATTACTTTAGATTCGAAATTGCAATGGGGCGCCCACATTAGAGCTCTTTCAGGTAGATTAAGTTCAGCTGCATATGCAGTAAGAAAAATAAGGCAGTTAACTGATATAGCCACAGCTAGGTTAGTATACTTTGCTTATTTCCACAGTATTATGTCTTATGGCGTCCTGCTGTGGGGATCGGCAGCTGACGTAGATTCCATTTTCATTCTACAAAAGAGAGCAATCCGCGCGATTTATAAAATGGGTCCTCGTGAGTCCCTTAGAAATAAATTCAAAGTAATTGATATACTAACTTTGCCTTCTCTTTATATCTTAGAAAGTATTTTGTATGTTCGCAAAAACTTAGGACTTTTCAAAATAAGAAGCGATTTCCATAATATAAATACACGTAGTAAACATGAAATTGTGATACCCAAATTCAGATTAACTAAAACTAGCAAGTCATTTCTTATAAACAGTATCCGCTTTTATAACAAGTTGCCAAAGTCGGTTACAGAACTTAGCGACGGAAAGTTCAAAACCCACATCAAACGTGTCCTTATCAAAAAAGCATATTATAAGATAAAAGACTACGTTGAAGACAAGGAAGTTTGGCAATAATTCCTTCTGCACATGTGGCTTCCCTGGTACCTCATAAACAACATAACTATGTCAATGTCTATTAACTGCTCCCAAGTAACGATGTTAATTTAGAATTTTTTTATTTTTTTTTATTTTACATACTTCCTTGACATAATCTTTTCATTATTTGACATTATTTACCTACAAATCGAATTCCAATTCTTTATTAGTGGCTTTTGTGGACATGATATTTATTCAGATATGTTACTGTAGTTGTAATTGCAATCATGTCATTAATATTTTATATACTTAGATTATTTTATATTTTGTGAATGTGAGAACGTTGTAGGCCTAGTAGAGTGTAGATTTGTTGGCGGTTTTCTATTTTGTTAAGTACCTGGTAATTGTTGAAAGGCCTACACTGTCCTCCCATACCTATGATCACTGTTTATTTAATAATATTGTAAAGCCAATTATTTTTAAAAGAGTAACCGTGGAGTTTCTTGCCGGCTCTTCTCCATAGGAAACGACTAACTCGAACCGTGCACCTAGCTTCTGACGTTTCATAAGTGCCCATGTAGGTTTATGTGAAATAAAATATTTTTGATTTTTTTGATTTGATTGACTGGATTTTCATGACAGTTGTCATTTAAGGCCGTTATATGACGACACCGCTTTCTTAAGAAACTCAAGCTTCAAATCATTTTTCTGATTTTGAATAGCACACACAAACACTTAAAAAATATTGCAATTGGCCTCGTTTCTGTAGATTAACAAGTTAAAGATTTTTGGCATTAGGTACGGGTTTGCCAATAAGCCAGTACCTATAAGCTAAGTTTTGACTTATATAAACTTACGCTGTGGTCTATACTCTACGGTCTTAACAAGTCCCTAATGGGCAAGTGAGAACATTGCCTAATGAATGACGTAGAGTCGGATAATCTTGATCATTCTAACACTTCAGTGGGCAGCTTCTGAATAATCTTGAAGCGTGAGATACATTAAACCTTCATCATCATTCCTGCCTTTATCTCAATTTGTATGGGATAAGCGCAACATGTCCCTTTCTTCCATACTTCTCTTTTTATCGTCATCTCGATCCCCACCCCCTTTCTATAGGTATATAGAAAGGGGATAGATATGCCATATCTAGCCCCTTATAGGTAGTAGATAAACTTATAAATGTAGTTATTATGTATCTTGGAGAATATTTGCAAACAATATTTACGAAAGTGACAAAAAATACAGCGACCAATTTTGTTTCTAATTATTATTCAGACGTTTGTATTGTAATGATGTTATTTCCACCCATTTTATTACGGTTTACTATACATAAATGCAGAAAGTATAATATTACTCTTTACGAGCTACATCGCAAATAGCTAATGTTTTCCCTATTCTACGGACAAGACTATAATAGTGATTGTTGTAAACATTATTGGGAATTCACACGTCGTTTGAGTACTTTGATTTAAGTTTAATATATGTATACCCAAAGTCTCTAATTCAGATCATTTATATAAACAAAGTAATGTCAAGAAATGTCACTGTCAAAATGACAGAACAGTGGTACAAAACATTTTATCATATTTATTTATTTTTTTGTATATAATCTTCGCTAAAATTAAAGTGAATTAATTATAAGAACTTTGCAAACAAAATACCGTTCCCAAACAATGATTTGTGTAGTATGTCGGAGACACGGCATAAATGATCGTCATAATCAGCCCTTTTAAGTCCAGTGCTAGACGTAGGCCTCCCAAAATCGATTTCCACTTGAAACAGTTTACAGCCGTTTTCATCCAAAATGTGGCTAGATATGCTACTTACAATATGAATCTATGAATGAGAGTTGTAATATTAGTGTTGTTGAAGATGTAAAAAAAATAAAAATGTTTGGATCTCCTGCATTGTTATCAGTATCATAAAATATTTTATACCAGAAAATCTTTTTTAATAACTGTGTAAACACAGTTATTAAAAAAAGGGTTTTTCAAAAAAAAAAATCGGTTTTAAAAAACCGAAAATTTATAAAAATAATTACGGTATGATTATTTTTTAATTATTATTTCTTAAAATCAGTACTTAAAAGAAAATGAAACCTCTTTTTTCGCCATTTTGTGTGAATTAATGTTGTTAATATTTTTTTGTTATGTTATCCCCTTTGTTTACATAAATTATCTGAATTTGAGACTGGGTATAGATACCGTATAAATGTTACGAAAGCAGCGATATTTTCTTCCATGCGGGTACCATCAAAGAATCAATCAACACATATAGTAGGGCAGGTACAGCTCCCTTTTTGCGATGAATTTTATACCGTATAAATTTATTTGCTAGTAGTTGTTTACTCGTATTATTCAATAATCATCAAAGTGTCATACACCATCATTCGCCACACCAAAGCGATTTACCCCTAGGGTGTTTCGAATTTACCCCTGATGCGCCTTCGCAACAATCATGTTCATTTACGCGACTGAGTGCAGCAGACTTTTTTTTTTTTTTTTCGGGTCGATTATGACTCAAAAACCTTCCCATAAGGATTTGGCGCGGTATGAAATAACTTTTTTTTACAACTGACATATGTATTGTAACTTTGGAATCCCCCACTACTGGAGCAGCTGACGCTCAGATCTCTTATGCACTTAAGAAAAACTATTATAATATTCAGCCGGTATAAAATAACTTGTTAAAACGAATGCCACCAAAATGTACCAGTAGCAAAAGAAGCCCATGATGACACAAGTACACACTACTTGTCCCACATCATTTTATTAAGCGATCTATAATAGCTAGGCGATATAATACTTAGGTAAGCACACTTAGCAAAATTAATATCGCCATAAAAACACCTGTATATAGGAAATAATGGATTCCGCTTAGATACGAGGCATCTACTTGCCTATGTAGGTGTAAATCCATTATGGAATTGATGGATTCCTGCCAATAATGACTAATGCGTGCGATTCGCACCTGACGGAGCGGGACAGGTGGAAGTTTGCTGTTTACAGTGAAATTCCATAATTTCATTGCATTGACAGATATCGTCTATATCTAATAATTATCATAAAAAAACAGCTTGCTGACATAATCGCACCTTTCGTGGAATTAGATAAAATGCTGAATGGGTCGGAAGCAAGACGCAAAGAGTGGGGCCGCTTCAGTCGGTTCTATTTTTTTCCATGTACCATTTTCGTCTCGATGCAGTCATTTAGACGAAAATGGTACACACACAAACCATCGATAAAAAATGGACTGCTATTAAAACGTTCGAGGCTGTGCACGCAGCACCGCATTCAATATTTTGCTTTACGCTGCACTTTCATCCGCTTCATCGAGCTCAAACACGCTCCACCGAGCGTGAATCACGCTTAAAGTCCAACCGCTACTTATTTCATTCTCTACCGCCAACAAACAACAATATTTTACAAACCGTAATGACTACGAGTATTCACCGAGTTCCAATTTATGTTAATTCTTCGAAACATTACTATAAATTGCTTATTTAACTAACCTATTTTTGTTCCAAGTGGCGGATTAGCGGTAGGAAACTTTCCGAATGCCTAACAGAAAGTTTCCGAGTTTCCATTTCCGTTTCGGTGACTTTCCTAACTCACGATTTTCGATCGTCGCGACTGATCGGGATTTAGTTTTTAAAGATTAGTTGATTTAGATAAGATAAGATAAGATAAGATAATATTTATTTGCTTAAACATGTGTCATACATACAGGAAAATACATGCATGCAAGATGGCAACAACATTATTAGGTACAGGCATGTTTGCCACATGATGTGACGTGCAAATGTTAAGAATATTAGAATCAATTAAAACATTCTCTTAGAATAACAATAAATTAGGTAATTAAAGTGCAAAAATAATATTGTAATAAATTTAAAATAACAAAAATCAGTCCGAACATAATAATAATAATAACTTAAAGATCCAATAAAAGCAAATTAACAAATTCAAAAAATTTATAATCAAATCAAATAGTTACTATGTCAATACACATCTTTCCTCTAGGAACTCGTTAATATTATAGTATGCTATATTTACTAAATGTGTCTTCAGTTTTCTTTTCAAGGGTACATTATTCAGCTCCTTCCAACTCTTAGGCAACTTATTGTACATAATTGGAGCCATATTAAAAACTTGCGCATAAGTGCAGTCCTACAGGGAGGTAGGTACACAAAGTTGGGTTTGGTCACGCCTGTTCCTGGGAAATTGATCTGCTCTGCGCGGAAATAATTTAGGATTGTTCCTGACAAACATAATGGTTTCAAGAATATAAATGGATGGCAATGTTAAAATTTTATGCATTATAAAATAGGGTTTGCAGCTGTCCGTAGTTTTCAAATGAAACATTGCTCTAAGGCATCTCTTCTGTGCTTTAAATTCTACTTCTCTATTAGTCGAGTTACCCCAAAAGATAACACCATATCTGAGAACCGATTCAGCCAGACCGTAATAAGCTGTTAATAAAGCCACCCTATTAACATTTCGTGACAGCAAGTACAATGCATAGGCACTACTACTAATTCTCTTACTCAGAGAATCTATATGATCCTTCCAATTTAAATTTAAATCCAATTCCTTCCAATTTAGTTTATTTATTAGACTTTAAAGTCTAATTTAAGGTTCAAGTGTCGTCAGTTATCATAAACAACGCGGTTTTTTATATCAGGTGGGTACTCGTACACACAGCTTCATCAACCAGGTACCCTAGCAAAAACAAAATACGGGGCAGTCTATGGGGACTGCCGATAGAAGTGAAAACTCTAAAGCGTTCGGTGACGATGACGCGAGTTCCATGAATTTTGTTCACCCAAAAAGTACACACACAGGTTGGGGAAAAAGTCTTTTCGCATTATAGTATGTATGAACTTGTAATAAAATCTCTTTGGCTATACTATTTGTATCTGGCTGGTTTTGGTATCATTGAAAGTTTAAATTTTAAAGAACATAATTCCAAATTCAAATTAGGAAAATGTGTGATTTTCATTTGTTTTTCGTACTGTCAAGATTAGTGAATCTAATGAAGAAATTCGATACATTTTAAAATTTTACAGACTGTGGCCAAACCCGGTTTAACTCGCAACAAGGTGATGCTGTGTGTGTGGTGGGATTGCAAGGGCATTATTCATTATGAGCTGTTACCACCAGGCAGGACCATCGTAAACTAACACTCAATAGAAAATCTACACTTATTTCTCAGTAATTCTGTATAGGATTCTTCTATGATTAAACCGTTTTCTCATTGAATCCATTACTTTACGCACGTATAACCTTGATGAATGTTTGTTTACATTATGCGTCGCGCCACACCGCCACACGACCATAGACGTATTTTATTTTCTTTTTTTTTCGTTCCTTTAGTGGTGTTCCCATTAAAATGTATTAATACCGGTTAAGTATTAGTCGATTAATCGAATTCTACAGCCAGATTGTGTTGCAAGTACAAAATAAAGGTTAAATATTTCGTCCAATTGCGAACGTTGCCCTTAGAAAAGTTATGCACCAATGTTGTTCATTAGACATTTCGAGCGTTATCGCAGCACAAACGGTGTATCATGCGACATTTCCGAGGTTAATTCGTTTTGTTTTCACATTGTTGGTACTTCCGTGAATTATTTTAAAATGAATATTAGTGTCGCATTTTTATTTCGTGTTGTAATTTGGTACAATTGATTGCTTTAAGAATTTGAGCGAAATTTCGTATTTTGGTTTTATCTAAGTAATTTTATTATATAATATTAAATCATTGTCATTTGTTTCGGTTTCTATCCACATAGTGAATCACTTTAAAATTAATATTAAGTTAGAAATTTGAGATATAGCCTGGGATATGGAAGACATCGGGTACTTTTTTATGCGCTAATCGACATCCACGCGGGCGAAGCCGTGAGCAAAAGCTAGTATAATATAATTGTGAAACTTAGCGTACAGACGCCAGCAGGTCAAGGTACCCGAAACTGTCAAATTTTCGCAATCAACCTTGAACCTTATGCTGTAGTAATAAAGTTGATAATCTATTAAAGAAATTTGACAGGTTGTAGTAGCTTGATGTGCTGACGTCTGTACATAGCAAAAATTCAATTTTGTTCTATTGTAAGAATAGATTTAAAGGGTATTAATAAACCAAACTCAGGGCACTTACCGCGAGTGCCTATTTTGTTACGCTTATGAATAAAGACAGACTAATATAAACTATTTTGAACTTGATCTATTTTAATGACGTTCAGGATCACAAAGAAAAACTTAAGATAAGCAAAACTTTCTTCGAATCAAGTTTTATAATAAGTGAGAAAGGGACTTTTCAGTTTGTTAGTAAACATTTGGAGACATCAATATTCCCTCTCCATCGTTTCCGTTATCAGTACACGTTCAGGAGTAAAATTCAGACTCTAAAGGGGCTCTTACACGGCAATATTTTGAGCAATTATTGCTCGGCAACACTAATGGATCAATCTGGATCCACTAAATGAAGCAATCTGGAGCAACAACAATAAAATGCGTCAATTGTTTCGGGAATATTGCTTCTAATTGCTCCATATATTTCACATCTCTCAATGTCGCCATGATATGAGTTGCCGAACATCCTATCGGTTTGGATTTTTTTTTGTCAATTTTCTTTCTATCCCGTTAGGAACCGGCCGGCGGCGGGGGCAGCGGGGGAGTGCGCCGCCGCTGCCCCCGCCGCCATTTTCTTTCTTTCTACGTGCAACGCAGTTCAAGTGTGTCGTCGGTGTATTGACTTGTATTGCCTAGTTTTTAAGTTGCTCCATATGGCATGGTATTGTTTGGCCGTATATCTGGCAACAGGTTGGTACATGTTGCCATCGCCCTAAATTGCCGGATGTAGTCGTGACGCCATAGTTGACGAGAATTGACCAGGATTGAGCAATTTTAGTTGCCCGTGTAAGCACACCTTAAGACACCATTCCGAAATTCAAACAATGTCGAGATGTCAATCCGCCCTCGTTTACTTAAAAAACAAGTGAATTTGCTTTCGAATTGTGTACGATCACTTGGCCTTTATTCAATATTAATAATGGTCTGTGTCACTATGATTCCATAAGCTTACTTCGAAATCACTTCCTTAGCATAATACGACATCTGCTAATAACGTATTCTCAGTGACACGATGAACGAAACCGCGCGAAAAGAATGCGAAATTGACGTGTTTTGGACTGTCAAAATACCACGCTTGACAACCGTACAATTAGACAATTTGTCTCAGAGCATACAGAATACGATATTCCGATTGCTTGCCGTGACATGGGTTTCTACAAGTCACGTTATGGATGGTTTGCACGTGGTAAGATATAAGCGGGGAATAATAATTACCATACAGTATTGGGGCCCTGAATAGACTCCATGTAAATTCTATCTTTACCTGTCTATTTAGCCCGTTATATCTCGCTGGGCAAAGGCCTTCTCCCGTTTCTACACACGTCTGTCCCCTGCTATTGTGGACCAGTGCTTTCGGTATGAGTCAAGTTCGTCCTGGTCTATGTAAATTACCTTTGTTTTTTTTTTTGTCTCAGGTTCGTAAAATCTGTGGAAAACAGCCTGGTGAGCCTGGCAGCTCTGGGCGAGGGCTGGCACAACTACCACCACGTGTTTCCCTGGGACTATAGGACCTCGGAGCTGGGCAAGATGAATGTGTCCACCGGTTTCATTGACCTGTTCGCCAAGATTGGATGGGCTTATGACTGTAAGTTTTTTTAAAATAAATCATGTTATCAATGAAAATGAAGAACACTATGTTAATCATGTTTTTTTTCTTCATTTATGATCAAAAATGAGGTGAGAGTTCAAAACTAAACTAAATATAACTTTGATAAGTATCTGTCTTAGTTGATCTTGGAACATTGGCCTTCGGTTCCAGAAATCAACATACAGATGAAATCCCAGCATCACAAGGATTAATCGTCGGCTAAAAATATTCGTCAAACGTGGTTAATTTTTTTTAACCGACGTTTAATCCTTCATTTTCATTTTGTCCATGGTCCCTTTGCCTTCCGGTACACGGTTTTATATTATAACTAATGGACTAATGGAATATAATGGAGTTTCTTGCCCATTCTTCTCCATACGTAACTGCCTTTTGGAAGGGGCAACTAGAATCAATTAATTATTTTGTAAATTTTGACGTTCAAAAGTGCCTTTTATGTGCCTATTTGAAATAAACGATTTGACTTTGACTTTAACTAGCTTTTGCCCGCGGCTCCACCCGCGTAGATGTCGGTTATCACGTAAAAAAGTAGTCTATGTCCTTCTCCGTATCCCAGGCTATATCTCTACCAAATTTCATGACGATCGGTTCAGTGGTTTAAGCGTGAAAACGTAACATTCAGACAGACAGACAGACAGAATGAGTTACTTTCACATTTATAATATTAGTATGGATATTACCTACATGTAATATTATTATTTTAAAAAAAGTGTACCGCACCGTAACCGGTCTAGTGGTCGCAAGCGCTATTGGTGAGCATGACGTCTTGGGTTCGATTCCCAGATCGAGCAAAGTGTTATTATTAAGTTTTTCCGTCAGCGATTTCTCAGTAGCAGCCCGGTGCTGTCTGGCCCGGTTAATGGCAATAGGCTCGCCCCCCATTAAATGGGCCTTAAAAATTATTGGCGAAATGTGGGTGTACTATAGGTACACCTCTGCCTAACCCTTCGGGAAATACAGGCGTGATTTTATGTTGTGCTATAATTAAGGCCCAGATATATGCCAGTGACCTTGAGTGGTTAGCTTGCGTGTTCTGTACTGAGCTCTCGCAACACGTCGTACGTCCATAATAGGACTCCCAAATAAGGCGCATTTTTTAATTTATTATACTTAAAACAAAAGGTATTTTAATAAAACACGTACACTAAAAGATCAATAATGAAATTATCTTTAAAAAAGTGAAGGTTTCAGAAAAATACGCTTGATAGATTTTGCGTGATTCTCAGTTTTTACATAACTTTACACATTAATTTCACTATGTAATATAAATAAAGTCTAAAATATTCATATATTATGTTATTAAGAAAATGCTCTAATTTAACATATATTTTTTTCAAATCATTAACACTACTCGTTTAGACGTGATCTGCAGTATAAAATCATTAAATGTCGGTTATCGTCGCCTTAAATCATCCTATTGGGCAGTGACTTTATCTGATACTCTTACCAATAAAGCGTATGTTACCCCGTAGCAATTATCCGTAGTGCGTAGTTATCTCGTAGTATATTCATAGCTCGTAGCGGAGAATCGGCACCCCGTAGAGGGTGGATGCTCTTTTAATTACTAAGTCAATGACTCTGCAAACAGTTGATTGTATGGAGTAATAATATTTTAATTAAGCATTTAATTGATATTGAACCGTTTGATATTCTACTTTAACAAAAGGAATATTTTTCGAAATTAAAATGTTATAGTAAATCATACCTAGTTTATTCAAATTATTCAAGTTTTCTTTTCATTTCAACATCTCAATAGGTCTGTTAATCAAATCCATTGACTATTATATTACCGATTTGCATGTGGCTGACACCTGACTAATTGGCATGTAGCATCTATATTACAGAAACTGATACCTACTGCGTATTACGGCGTCAAAGCCTATTCAGCTTTCAATATTGCATCATAGCTCATAGGTACTTTGCATATAATCGTGAGATCGGACAGCATTTATTTATTTATTTATTTAAACTTCTCACACACAATAAGGTACAAAGGCAGACTTAATGCCATAGGCATTGTCTACTAGTCAACCAAGGGTAGTGAAGAGATAAGATGGCAGGTGCTCTATTTAAGAGGAGATAACAATAATAATAATAATAAAAATATTAAAAAGATAACAAATAAAATAGATACACAAGTACATAAATATGTTATAAACTTATAATAGACATACATATAAATTACTATAATATATAAATACCTACTTATTATATACACATATATATAAAGAAATTCAAGTAGAAATGATTGAGATGACTCTACACTATTTGTTGTGAAAATAACTCCGCAATTTCCGCTTAAATGCATACCGACTGGTGGCCGTCCTGATATCCAGAGGACACAGCACACATTCTCTCAAGCAAGAGTAAATATCCGATGACGACACGGTTGGCGCAGTGATTAAGCGATTGACTTCTGCGCTGCCTGTCGCGGGTTCGATTCCCGCACGGAACAAATATTTGTATGACCTACAAGTAGTTTTTCCGGGTCTGGCTGTAAATAAATAAATCCCTACCCTACCTACCTACCTAACTACCTACCCTTCCTATCTGCCTATCTATCTTACCCTACCTACCTGCCCTACCCTACTCTACCCTACCCTGGCCTACCCTACCCTATCTACCTACCTAAAACCTTTCCTGAACCTGAACCTTCCTTTCTTTCCTTATAATTATTAAAGTAGTAATATCACTATTAAAAAATAGGGGTTGGAGGTAGAAGGGTGAAAATTTAGGGTTGTATGTTTTTTTAAAGCCACATTATTAAAAAAAATTGTCAAAAAAAATGTTAGGGGTGGACAGCCCTTATCATTTAGGGGTATGAAAAATAGATAGTAGCCGCTTCTCCGACCTACTGAATATGCATATAAAATTTCATAAAAATCGGTCAAGCCGTTTCGGAGGAGTATGGTAACTAACATTGTGACACGAGAATTTTATATATATATATATATATATATGTGTGTGTGTGTGTCGGAGAACGGAAGGTTTCCCTCGTTATCATCAGCCATATTTTAACTACTGTGGGCGTACTGTGGGTAGTGTTGGTTATTGCACAATAGAAAAACTGAATTAAACTCAAATCAAAAGTCATTTACTCAATTTAAGCTGAGAATCAAAATTACATAAGACAGTCACAGCCCTTCACTACTTCCTAGTACTTTAGCTGAGAAGAAGAAGTAGTGGAACAAACAACCCAGTAGCACATCTGTCTGTTTACTTAGAAGAACTTGATTCTATGTAATGGGTATGCAAAATAATTAATTTTGGAACACGACACAACTATACCGAACGCGCAACAGTTCCTTGACGTCTTCACTGCTTGACCGCCACCGATGAACTTCACTTGTCGACTGTGCGGTGGACAGTTGCCACCGGTCGAACGTTATGTTGTTGACTCTGTCATGCGCCGCTAGGCAGCGCTAGCGTCGCGATTAGTCAAGAACAGATGGCGCAAATCCACCAACTCCATCGAACGCCAACAGATGGCGCTGGAATACCGGGTACAACTCGTCTCCGACACATATATATATATATATATATCCTGAACATTCGATGATTGTACTCACGTTACACACACGTCACTTTAGCTTGATAGCACTAATATAACTGAGATTGGTCTTTTACGATGAAGCGATAACGTTAATAATTATTAACGTTATCGCTCTATTATAAGAGACCAACTCTTCCCACGCCTTAGGTCGACGAATATTTTCAAGAGAATACAAGGATTGGGATGTGAATTAAGAACATCATATTAATGGGGACACGAGGGGGAACAGCGGGAATACACCTGCTCGGCGACCCGTTCAACTTTCGTGTATGACATTTTTAAATCTTTTATTTTTATTTTTTTTACTTTGGGTTTGCTCTTGACTTTGGTCTAGGTCTGGGTGACAGGGACAAAGTCTACGATGGAGTGAGCTTACCCAGAAGAAGCCTGTTCACTCTCACTTTGAATAGATTAGGGTTGTATGCGTTCGGAAACACAGACGCTGGCAGAGTTCCTAAATCGCTCATAACTACGATGTAAACCTCACCTTACTCAACACAATTTACTATGGGATCTCATTATAAATTGTGCTACAACTTGTCTCTTCATAGATGAAAAAAAGCAGTAATGTAAAAATACTTTTTGTTTCAGTGAAAGCAGCCACCAACGACATGATATCAAAGAGAGCTAAGCGAAGTGGAGACGGCACTTTTGGGGAGTCTGAAGAACCTTATCCTACGTCAGAACATTGTCATTCCGAATGAAGACCTAGATCCTACATCCTACAGATTAGGGAACATTTAAAATAATTGTTAAAAAGCTGTTTTCCTTGTAAACGTGCAATGGAGACAATCCACCTGTTGTTTTTATTTGTCTTATTTGATACATACCGTAAGTATGCATGACATAAGCACTTAGTAATAACTCAAAATTCTTGTTTACTTTGACGTGAAAACGTCTATTTGCTCGGCCACCCGTTCAACTTTTGTGTATGGCAGATTTCAGTCGCTCATATCTTCGATCTAAACCTATTGCAGGTATCCTACATCCTACAGATCAGGGAACATTTAAAATAATTGTTAAGAAACTGTTTTCCTTGTAAACGTGCAATGGAGACAGTCAACTTGTTGTTTTTATTTGTCTTATTTGATACATACCGTAAGTATGCATGACATAAGTACTTAGTAATAACTCAAAATTCTTGTTTACTTTGATGTGAAAACGTCTATTTGCTCGGCGGTATATTCCTGCTGTCCACATCGCCCGTGTCATTAATGGTATGCATATTATATTTCACATAAAATGGCGAAAAAAAAAGATTCCATTTTATTTTAAGTACTGATTTTTTAATTATTATTTCTAAAATCAGTATTAAAACAAAATGAAATCATTAGTTTCCGTTATTTTATGTGAATTACTATTAATGGGAACACGGGCGGTGGAGCAGCGGGAATACACCTGCTCCGTGACCCGTTCAACTTTCGTGTATAGCAGATTTCAATAGCTCATAACTTCGATCTAAATCTAAACCTATTGCAAGTACATCATTTCTGTTAACAATTTTGCAGGCAGGATATTTTCATGAAGATATCTAACTCAACGTTCATTAGACATTACACGACGACACTAAACACAGTTTAAACTTAACTTTAAAATAATTGTACGAATTCATAAGTGCTTAAATTAATGTTTGAAAACTTAAGAGGATTGTCACCGGTCCACTAGCGCCACTCCTTTAAAAACATATTATCTCGTGACTGAGAAGGAATTATGTAAAACGACTCGATTAACTATCTCGGTAAGTGTGTATGGAATTTTGTAGCTTCGTGTCTCAATATCAGGGCTTGTTAACGTTACCAAATAACAAAATAATAACCGTTTCGTAACGTTAAATTTCAATGTTATACCTACTAACGTTACAAAAAGTTAACTACTACTTGTTACTTACTGTTACTTGTTAACATTACCAGTAATATAACGTTAATTAACATTAACAAAAATACGATAACTAACGTTAATTTAGCTACGTTGCCGTTCTGTGGGTAAGAATCAGGCAGATTCAGGCAACGTTTTGATCAGCACGGTATCAGAGAGGCGCGAGGGCGGGCTCCCGCCGCACCGAACGCCTTAGGCCCCACTACTTACATCTCACCCGTTTAAAATAACGATAAAATTAATAGTCGCATAAACAACGTTAAATCGATTACCGTTAATTTAATAATAACGTTAACTCTGTCAATAAAAGGTAACGTTAAGAAAATTTATCGGTATTTAAAGCCCTGCTCAATATGAAACTTTATAAAAGGTATTAGAAAATTCTAGACACACTTACCGAGATAGCTGATTGAGCCGTTTTTCATATTTTCGCAGTCACGAGATAATATGTTTTTAAAGGAGTGGCGCTAGTGGACCGGTGACAACGCTCTTAACACTGAGTTTGTTCGCGGACGATTTTCAGAATCACGAGCCGTTTTATTTTTAAAACTCAATTACAGATTACAGGTGGTTAGCTATTACAATGAGTAATTATTCAAAAAAAACAGTAAATACTTATACTGGTTTTGGCAAACAGTAGCTACTTATACTCCTAAATAATAATATTTTTTGATACCATTAATAATAATGTATTTTGTTGAAATCCCTAAACACCAGTTTCCCTTATTTTTTTTTATTTTTTTTTTGTTTGTTTAACTTTTGTTAATATATTGCCAATGTTTGTTAAAGTTGAAGCGTAATAACAACGTGTGTGTAGATTATTGTATGAATAGAGAAGTGTTGATGGTTATTATAAACCTATTGTCTATGAACAGTTAAGTTTTTTGTAAGCGCAGTGTAAGCTTAAAGCTTATTGGAGTGTTCCTGCAACCTTATGGTGTATCCCACTCACAACCGCAAATTGCTTTCATTTTGACAGGTCAATTCAATGTTCATTTGGTTGTTGTTGGAACATGCAGCGGTCCTTGATTCATAAGCTTAGATAATAATAGAGCAAGCAGGGCCTCAAGTCTGCTATTACAATAGTGTCAGAATGGCATTCTGACACTATTGTAATAGCAGACCTGAGGCCCAGTTTGTTGACAAATCAAAATGAAAGTTATTGTTATTGTATGTTTTAGAGATCGGATATTCGAATGCATATTCACCTAAAGTTGAGATGTTGGCTAATATGGAATGCGCTTTTGTATCTAAAAATCCCACGATTCTGGAATTTACAAGTTTAGGTTTCTGATATTATGTTTCTGGTATATTTACTTACTTTTAAAATGTTGGTAAAAATCCCAATTCTAAATAAATACGCATCAGAATAGTTACGCAAGCCCGGTTTTTTTTTTTTAAATGAATATTTTTTAGAAGTCGCTTACATATTAAACACTCGACTAGTTATACATTCCCGTTGTTCGTGGCAACACGGGTTTTTTTTACAATTAAAATATTTTAAGAAGCCGCTTCCATACTTTCATAGCTAAAAATTAACTTTAGGTAAATATGTATGCATCCGAATATCCGATCTCAAAATTAACGCAATTATGGAGTTGTTAAATAAATAGCTATTTTCTTAATATATTGTGACTAACGAGGATCAGGGTGGAATAAATGTTTGTATAATTATATCGAATCATCAAGTAAGCAAAAAAGTACATTAGAATATTTTTATGGAGGTACTCGTAAATGTCAGCCTCTTTGGTGCGCTTACTCAGCTAAACTTCTCAACTGTTTTGTTGAAATTTAACAGACAGACAGATTAATACTAATTATAAGACCCTTTCAATCTACATAGTACAAGTAGTGTTAACGCAACTTCAACTTCAAACAGATGAGAAGGCACTCTTAAAGATCTTAATGCTCAATCACAAAGCGACAGAATAAGCACATAAATCCAACAGCTTGATTTATTTGAGGCATTCATTAAGATTTCGCCGGTTTCGCCTAGTGTTAGTGAAAATGAGAATAACTTTCCCTTTTTTGAAAACTTTAAACACAACGTGCGACAGACAGAGCTGTTTTATTGTTATTTTTTTGTATGCATAAAAATGTGGTGATAATGAATAGAGTTTATATAATATTTTAAGTGATATAGTAATTCCATACTTATATTTATATACCTATGAAATATACCTTTGAGAATAAGAAGTCGTTTTTGTTATGACCAACTAAACAGGTATAAGAAGGCATGTTATTATACCTTCCGATTAGACAAAGCCTGTCCAAATATAATATCAAAATAAATACTATTACGAAGACGAGAGTCCAGTGATTGATAAGTATATTGGATAGGTAGGATATTAAATGAAATGAGTGTAATTTAGAAGTTAACCCGTAACAAAGATATTATAATATTATTGGATAATTTTGACGAAAAGTGTCAGTTACTAATGCCAATATTAATCCCGCCGGAGTAACTGGACAGATTCTCAGCTGGACAGTTTCTCAGCTGAACAGATTAGCAACTGGACAGAACGTGTACAGTCCATGACATAATTAAAGTGGATGAGTTGGGAATATGAACGTTATGAAAAAATGGTCAAGATAGGAAAGTGAACGACTTGCTCTAGAGGGCAAGGGCTGACTCTTTTCAAGCTTCGATTAGGCCCATCACTCACGGTTTTTTATATTTAATCTGAAATTGATATAGACCATCAAATACTTATAAAATAAATTCTATACTTACATAGTAATACATTGAAGGATTGTTCGCTTTATAGGAACCAAAGCAAAGCAAATTTTAAGTGATAAGCAGATACAAAATATATTATCGGACAGCGTTAACGAAAAAATTTCAGTCATGACCTGCTTAGACCGCTTAAGGTCGTTAAAATTATCTCAATATGTATTAGTTTTCTTCCCGTAATCAAAAGTACCAAATATAAATATAATATAATATGGTATTTCACAGATTTTATAACAATACACAATAGTTCTTCATATTCCGCCAACTAAATTCGGCATACAAATTTTGTAACAATAACAATGATTCTAATTTTAAAAAATAATTAAATTCCAACGTCAAAAAAAATAAGTACTAAATCAAGAATTGTCTAAATTATCAAATTACAACAAATTGTGTAATTTCTCAACACAACATTGAAGACAGGCCTTATTCTAATATCGTGGCTTTGTGTTATATAGACTTTCCTTGAATAAACACTTTTTAAATTTAATAGTTACCTATGTTCCACAGTTTATAATCTTATTTTTTCACGACTGTACTCTTTCCAGTCGCTAATCTGTCCAGCTGCGAAACTGTCCAGCTGAGAATCTGTCCAGTTGCGAATCTGTCCAGTTAATCCGGAGCGATATTGTTCGTCAACTGGCGAGTGTGAAACTCGCGCATGCGCGTGTTTAACCAGAACGTGCAAACTCGCGCGCAGGCGCGAGTTCCATACTCGCCAGTGGAGGAACAAGTCCGTTTTAATTAAATTATGATTTTAAAATTAGGTATGTTAATATTGATGTAGTAAAATTAAAACGTCGCATCCAGCGGAGGCATTCGGAGAGGACGGTAATGCTGCGTCAACGCGACTGTAAAAATTGCTTCAAAATAAATCAAACATGCATGATCATTTCGTTTTAATGTGTTTTGGACGAATATACAATTTTCAGACCTTGAAACAGCCCACAGAGATTTTCCACAAACGTGCTCCTTCGACAAGATTTATCTCAAGAATCTCAACACGTAGTTCGACGAACTTATACCTACATCAAACAAGTTCAGAAAGCGTTATCTTTTGTCGATTGTTTTTAATATGTTTTACACATCTTGGGACCATGGGGTCCCGGTTCTTTCGGTGTCCCGGCGTCAGTTACGGCAATTAGCTGACCCCCCTTTGCTGAAATGGTTGATGTTTTTTTTACTAACAAATCGTATGATTTTCATATTTTTCTAGTTTTGGGTAGATTATGCATACGTATTTTTAAATATAATTGAGAATTATTAAATTCTATCGATTCGTATTTAAAAAAATCTCAACTATTTATCCAAGGGGGGGTCAGCTAATTGCAGTAACTTACTTTATGAGGGGCCGAAGTCAACTCGCAGAGGCTCCTTAGACAATTTTAAATGGAATAAGGCACTAACCGACGATTATCACTGTATATACTATGAAAGTACACCCAAAGACAACCCCCGGTTGGTGCAGAATTATTGCAGAACATGGAAACAAAACATATTGATGTGTTTGGATGGCTTAAGGAGACCGGTTATCTTGAACTAAGTCCCCTGCCTGACCAATGTTAAATAATATACACAGATAAAATGGCAGGGGGGACTTCTATTCTCATTATTGGCCCCCCGGAAACGGTCCCTAGCACACAGTGACGTAGTGACAAGGGGCAACATATCTTGAGGTGCTTGAGCAGTAGAGAACTATTCCACGGCTATCTGGACAATCCCCGAAGTACGATCCAGATCCCTACCAGCATCTTACCGGAATACTTCCTTACTCCGAGCACGTTTGCTTTTGTGAATCTCCATTCAAACCGGCCAATAAAGGCAAGAATGAGGTGGGAGCTCAGTTCCTCGTCAGTGTTCACTCCAGCCGGCCAATGAAGGCAAGCCAGAGATGAGGAATATGACTTCTCCTAGGAGATAGAATCCGTAGGGCCGCTACTGCCCAACAGCTCGCCACATGCTGCCTTGCGGGTTTATGTATCTCTCTTGGTCTAGCTCCCCACCCCAGACTTATTCCGGTAAAGTAAACTCTACCGGCACAGACCTAGAGTTCGGAACGCGCAAGCTCCTCCACGAAGTCAACGTAGAGATACGACGGTGGGGTTATTATTGTTACCCCTATTATTATTATATCTATACAGGAAAAGTTTTTTACCGGTGCGCAAATTTTGAAAAATTAAACTTAAACGAGTTTTATACCATTCCCCCTCTAAAAAGCTTATTTTATTCACTGAAAACAGTGAATAAAAAGCACTTATAATCGCTATTTTGGTGTTTGAATTTAAAACACACCAATATATTCGACCTCCATCTCAATGCTATACAACCTCCTTGCGAAAAATAGGTACTCGATACAAACAATACTCGACGGCACGGTTGAAGCGATTGACTGCTGCGCTGCGTGTCGCGGATTCGATTCCCGCACGGAACCAATATTTGTATGGCCTACAAGTAGTTGTTCCGGATCTGGCTGTTTGTGTAGGTATGTGAATTTAAATGTTTGTATATGCACCCACAATACAGAAGAAATTCCTAGTGTGCGGCAAAGTTTAAAAAACAAAAAACTCCATGTGCACTCCACGCCCTTCAACGTCCAAAGATGCCCCAGAGATTCCTCCAGCAGAAAGTTCTGACCATCGACAGGAAATAAATATCGCTTTACAGGTAGACAATCCTAATAATAATAATAAGAAAATAACTCCAAAATTGTTCCAATTTTAATGTGCATTTTAATTAATTTAACCTTCCTTGTTTCTTCATTAAATGTCTATTTTCGCTTAAACCTTTCTTTTTCTTGTAGTCATGGTATAAAGTATAAATGCAACTCTTCAATAAAACGTTCGGAAAGAAGGGATTTATATCGAGGGCCATGAAGCGACCCTTAGGAGCCGAGCAAAAAGAAAAAGAATCAGAAAGAACGCTAAGCGAAAACTAAATAATAGCACGGTCAGACGATGTGATGCGACGGGGTGGGTCGGGGTGACAAGAAACACGCGAATGAACTTAATTAATTTAATTTTTTTTTAAAGCTATGATGTATAGTCGACACGGTTGGCGCAGTGGTTAAGCGATTGACTGCTGCGCTGCGTTCGTGGGTTCGATTTCCGCACGGAACAATTATTTGTATGACCTACAAGTAGTTGTTCCGGGTCTGGCTGTTTGTGTATGTGAATTTAATGTTTGTAAACGCACCCACGATACAGGAGAAATTCCTAGTGCGGGGCAACAATTTATAAGAAAAAAAAAAAAAAAAAAATACACGACAGTCGTACACTCATCTCCCAATAGGTACTCCAGACAATAAATCTTGCACCTCAAAAACCAACAGAATGTACACAATAAGACTGACAGGTTATAAATAATACAAATATCAAGACACTATTGTCGAGTATACACTGTACAGCACATGTCAATTTAATTAAGAAGCGACCTTTGGTACCTATAAATTAGTTGTAGGTACCAGCTTGCAGAATATTACTTGTGGAAACCTTTGTTTCCAACAAACCAAAACAAAGAAGCCGTACTGTTGTGCATGTAAGCAAGTACTTGCTTTACTCTATGAAACTCTGAAATTATGCATTTCTGGCAAATCTAATTAAAACTCTTTGACAAGCTAACATAATGTGAGATCTGTGTATTTACTTAATATTATACTCTTATAATGTAAGCTGTGTAGTGTAGGTACAGATTTCAGAGAGTGACATATTCCCCGTTTCTGTAAACCTTTTAATAAGTGTTGAAAAGCCTACACTGTCCTCCCATACCTATTAACACTGTTATTTGATAATATTGTAAAACCGTGGAGTTTCTTGCCGGCTCTTCTCCATAGGAAACGACTAATTGGAACCGTGCAACTAGCTTCTGACGTTTCATATGTGCCTACGTAGGTGTATCTGAAATAAAATATTTTGATTTGATTTGATTTGAATAACTTTTCAAACTTACGTTTAATAACGACTGTATCATGTCAAAGTCAAAGTCAATCATTTATTTCAAATAGGCACGAAGATGCACTTTTGAACGTCAAAAATTACATGATTAGTTAATTGATTCTAGTTGCGCCTTCCAAAAGGTAGTTATGTATGGAGAAGAATGGGCAAGAAAGTCCATATTTACTCTTTTAAAATGTTAACAATAGTTTGTATACATTAATTAATAATTATAGGTGAAGACGATGTACCTAGAATAAAAATAAAAATTACTTACCACAATTGGTAAAAAGAATGAAAAGTGAAGTAATTACAGAAAAATTAATAAATGCGACAGGTACATGGTGCTCACATATTTACAAACATTGTACTTATATGATTTTCCAAAAAAATAAACATATAATAAGTGTGTGAGTTAAATTTATATTAATCACAGAAAATAAAAATAAATATAATAAAAATTATAAATTATACAGTTAAATTAGCAACCAGTTTGATTATGTCATGTTGAAATAAGATTTAATCGGGTTTAGACGACCATAATACTTGGAGAAGGGAATATGATGAAAATAAATTCTTGTTTTAAAAGTACCTAAAATATTGAATGAATGATATATTTATTTGCAAGAATATAGGTAATTAACATAAGTTCTTAAGATTTCGTTAAGTTTTTAAGTTTCACTATATTCGACAATTCAGCCGTGCAAATATTTAGATTTTACATCTTGGTTATACTTATAGCATGCAGTACACATTTATAATTAGCAATAACATAAAAATACTTTAAATTCATATTACAATGTAATTAATAAATTTTAAATCAAATCAAATACAATTCTATTCATTTAATTTTAATTATTTATTATTTATAACTTTATTATTACCTATTCTAATCTAGCTAACTTCCTAAACTACTTACTTTAGTTATTTACTTTGTAAATAACACTTAAACAGATAGATGGCTTAGACTATTTTGAATATAAAACAGTGTCAAGCTATATGTTTAATATAAGTGCCTTCAATACAGGTAACGTATTTTTTTGTGAATAAAATTAGCTAAGAGCAAAGAAATTTTTTCCTCTACCGTTTGTACTTATAAATAGTTTAAAAAGTTTATAATGTCAACACTTTGTAATATCACTTATAATGAAAATCACAATAATACACAATAATAAAAAAGCTTATTTTATGTATGCTCCTTCAATTACTAGGTAGGATAAAAATAAATTAAAGAAAATAAGTGATTAAATAAAAAATAAAAAATACCATCTCAAAATTGAACATTCATAATTTTTGCAATAGGGATGAGCCTGGGTAAACAAAAAAGAAAAACTGTTTAGTCCGTCAATCAGATAATAAAAAAATATTAGACACGTATTTTTTGCTTTATCATATTAATAAAAAATGACTTAGATAAAACACATTAAACTTGGGGAGTGGGGGCTCGTTACGTCACAGCTGAGTATAAAATCTAATGAGAAGTGACGTCATGCCACATTAGAACTCAATGTATCGCAGTAATGTTTCGATTACGTAAAAAAAAAAAATACGTGTCCAATATTTTTTTATAATCTACATGACGGACAAAAAATATTTTTTTTTGTCATCATCCCTATTGTTTAGTATAATTATTATTTCACATTTGCCGACTATATTTTTGACATATAAAATAAAAACCGGGGTAAACTGTGATAGCTTATATTTCAACCCCATATCGATCTATATCTATATAAATGAATGTTTAGCGCTTTTTAGTACTAAAATCATTTTGCAATCATTCATAAACTTTGTTTTGTAAGTAATAGAAGCTCATTATTATCCCTATAGCTGAAAGCTTTTGTATAATCGTGTTATCCAATATTTTGAATGGAAAGCTTTTATTAAATTCTTTGATGGGTGATGATTTTAATGAATAAATAATAATATTTTGAAATCTGATTGTTTCACTCTTAAAGCTAATTGTAGAAACAAGTGCTTGGCGTTACGATGACCGTATAAGTTAAAGTTTTGAATTATAAATCTCCCGAGTTAGTTTAGATGACTTCGCTACGATTTTATTATAAGTATGGATAACCTAAATAGCTCGGAGTTAACAGCTAACTCAGGGTTAATCAAATCATTCATCTTGCGCCACCAATAGTTATGTAGATGTAAAACTAGGGTTAAACTTTAAAATATTTAACCCACCGATGTTGGAAAGTTAAGTCGCTAAACTCTGGGTAAGTGTTAGTAAAGTCAAAATAAATTTACGTATGAGGTAGGTACTGCTAGGTACTAGCTAGCACTAGCTACTGCTAGGTGCTAGGTACGGTAGGTACTTACTTTGTATTTTATATTCTTCGAAGTTATAGTAAGTAAAAATTTGGTACTATATCAGATGAACTCATATAAAAATGAATATACAAATTATTAAAAAAAAACTTTAAACATATTTTTCCCTGACGTTTTCGTCAATCGATAAACTAAATCTCCATGGAAACCATAAACATCTATACTAATTTATATAACACTTTTTAAGGCGTTTTGTCAAATATTTTACACCAGCAGTCTGTGGGCTAATCATACCCAAAAAGCAGACAACACACTGCGCATTCAATATAACAATGCCTTCAGGGCGCTGTTGTGGCTTCCGCGTTACTGTAGTGCGTCAGGGATGTTTGCTGATGCGCACACTGACGATTATTTCGCGATCATGCGCAAGACAGTGGCATCAATGATGCGCAGAGTGAGGGGGAGCAGCAATAGTATTCTGAAGGTTTTTTCAGATAGGTTAGACTGGCCTACAATGGATAGGTTTAACAAGCTACATGTCAGACAGGGGGCTTGATAAATCTTCCTCAAATTGGATGCTGTGTTTTGTTTTTGTACTCTTGTGACTTTGTATACTAACATAGTTTTTAAGTATTTTTTTTGTTAATACTAACACGCTATGGGCCTTCGATGCCTGAGAATAAAAGAATTGTTTTTAAATATATTTTTTTATAAAGAGGAAAGACGTTTTTGTTTGTTTGTTTGTTTGTATCGAATAAGCTCCGAAAATACTGGACCGCCAATATAAAGCTAAATTATCAGGAAGTATCATAGGCTTTAAATTGTTTTAACAAAAAATTAGATCTCCTTAAGTAAATTGCAATAATATAACCCAAAGTAGCAAAATTTTGCCTATAAACCACGAATGGAAACTTACGCGGCTGAAACCGTTGGGAGTAGTTAGTCAGTTTGTGAAATCCAAAAACAAGAAAGAATTACGTACCTATCGTAATGTAGTCTAAAAGAGATGGGTATACAATTTCCGTTCATTGTTCGTTCATTCATTTTTGGTCAGATTACATTCATCAGGGTACAGACATTACATTTCTATTTTATGTTTCGTCGATTGAACTGCAATGTTACCAACTCAAAAACGCTAATGTCAGGTTAACTCACCCGGTGCTACTTTTTAGTGGCGCAACGCATAATTCATAAGAAAGCCATCGTTCCGATCGAGACTTAGGTTGTACTGCAGTCTCTCCAACGGTGCCAGATAGACTATCGGTACATCGAGATGCTTGTCTGTATAAAAGCATTACTAGATATGTCAGTCCGACTCCAGTACCAGACCTCGAGACCTATCCATTTGCAGCGAGGTGTGAGACAGGTAGACGTTATCTCTCCAAAACTGTTCACCGCTGCACAGGAGTATGTCTTCAAGGTTCTGGGATGGCAAGGGATTGGATTCAACATTAATGGCGAGTACATCACTCACCTTCGGTTTGTCGACGACATAGTAGTCATGACTGAGACTATGGAGGTCCTCAGTACAATACTCGATGACCTCAGTAGAGCTTCGTCTTAAAATGAACAAGGACAAAACGAAGATCATTTCAAATGCGTGTAATACCCACCCTCATGAAGATCGGAGACTCTACACTCGAAGTTGCGGACAAATTGAGCCGTGGAATTTACAAATGGGCTAAGTTTCAAAAAAAAATTGTAGGCACTTTGCACCTTTATATTGAAACTAGCTTTTGCCCGCGGCTCCGCCCGTGTGGATGTCGGTTATCGCGTAAAAAGTAGCCTATGTCCTTCTCCATATCCCAAGCTATATCTCTGCTAAATTTCATGACGATCGGTTTAGCGGTTTAGGCGTAAAAACGTAACATACAGACAGACAGACAGACAGAGTTGCTTTCACATTTATAATATTAGTATGGATGGCTGCCCAACATAGCACTTTTGAAAGACAAAATTTTGGTTTTGCTTTTTTGGCACTTAGCCCATTTGTAAATACCATGCCTCAATTATGTTTACCTAGGACAAACTGTCCAGTTAGGTAGGTCCAATTTCGAGAAAGAAGTCAATCGTAGAATCCGACTCGGCTGGGCAGCGTTCGAGAAGCTATGTAATATCTTCTCGTCTCACATACCACAGTGTCTCAAGACGAGAGCCTTTGACCAGTGCGATTTGCCAGTGATCACTGACTTTCAGCCTCATTAGACCGCTGAAAGTCACCCAAAGGGCATTAATAAATTATTCAATTATTTAGCCAACTGTAAAATCAATTAATATTAAAACATTTTGGCTCAACATTCACGGTGAGAACCCACACAGATTAAGGTTTGTCTTTTACTTGTGAATTATAAATATTCATGAATATGTACTAAAATATCTGCAATATGCTTTACGCTTTGCGTTATATTGATATTTTGTAAATATGTTGAATTTAAAATCCTTTATTCGCAGGAGATATTGGTAGTGCCTAAAGGCTCCTACAAACAGGCGCGATACGCGACGCGACACAAAGGCACCGCGTGGCGCGCGACGAGCGGTTCCTTTGTGTCGCGTCGCGTGTCACGCCTGTTTGTAGAGCCTTAAGAATGCTAATGCGAAAATAGCGAGGAAGCCATAGGATGACCTATGGCACTGAAACGTGGTCGCTCATTGGGCTTCATTAGAAGGCTGAAAGTCACCCAAAGGGCAATCATAAATTGTTCAATTACTTAGCGAACTGTTTAATCAAATAACATTTTGGCTCAACATTCACGGTGACAGACATATTAAGGATTGTCTTCTGCCAGTTAATCTATACTAATATTATAAAGCTGAAGAGTTTGTTTGTTTGAACGCGCTGAATCTCAGGAACTACTGGTTGGAATTGAAACATTATTTTTGTGTTGGATAGTCCATTTATCGAGGAAGGTTATAGGCTATATAACATCACGCTACAACTAATAGGAGCGGAGCATAAATGAAAAATGTTGTAAAAACGGGAAAAAATATTCCTTTTTGAGAGCTTTCGTTGCGTGCGCTGCGTAAACGGTTTAAGTTACGCAAATATCATGTATGATAGAATTGTTTCTCTTTAAAAGTTCTAAAAAACAGTCCGCAACAGCATATGTCTATCTTTTAAAATTGACTCACTATAACCTTTTTTTTTATGGTAATCAATTTTTTTCGAAATTAATGCATTATATGCGAAGAAGTTTTATCAACAAAATATTAATCTTTATCCAAATAAATATGTTATTAATCACAAGTATTTCAATGTAAACAAAATGGTCCTTGACTCACTTCATTTCAATCAACAATTAATAAAATCAAAAAAAATATTTTAAAATTACTCCGTAACAAAATAAGTAGAAAATTCATTATTTAAACCACTCTCTCTCTTAGGTGACGCAGACGAAGTTGCGCGGGTCAGCTTTATTATAAAGCTAAAGAGTTTGTTTGTTTGGTTGAACGCGCTAATCTCAGGAACTAGATACTGGTTCGAATAGAAACATTATTTTAGTGTTGGATAGCCCATTTATCGAGGAAGGCTATAGGCTATATAATATTACGCTATGATCCTTAGGAGCCAAGCGAAAATAACAAAAGTCAGAAAGAACGCTAAGCGACGGGATGCGACGCGATGGGTGGGCCGAAATTTCACGCGAACGAAGTCGCGGGCAGAAGCTAGTTATAAATATTCATGAATAGGTACTAACATATCTCCAGTATGCACAACATAATATTATTGATATTTTGTAAGTATGTTGAATAAAAAATCCTTTATTCGCAGGAGATATTGGTAGCGCCTAAGAATGCTAATGCTAAAATAGCGAGGGAGCCATAGGTGGGAGATCATTCAATTGTAGCACAATCGTATTGTACAAATATGTTATGGAGAAAACAACTGAAGAGCAACAATTAAACTCCCTTTAGGTGAAGTGTTTATATGTGTGCTGCTGACCGACACTTATGGACATCTATAAGACCAGAAGCATGGCTGTCACCAGTTGCCATCCCAGAAGCGCGGATATAGATAATATAGAACTTTTGTTGTGACGTGATGAGCGAGAGCGACGGTTAGTGACACAACTGTGTATCATGAGTCGCCTGCGAGAACTATATGAGCCGTGTGACGTCGCTTGGCCGCTTGCAATCGAGCTCGCAAGCCAGCGTCCATGTGTGGGTTACATACCACTACAATAATATTAAATATAGACAAAGTAGTAATAGGTATTTTCCCGGACGAGCCACTATTCTGCATTTTGCTTTACATTTTAATCATCCTCTACCATGCTATTCCTTTAACTTGTTGTTCGTGAACGAATGAAACGCTTTTTATTTTTGCCGTTCAATTAACGTAAATATTGGCAAAACAATTAAATGGTCTCAAAAATTATGGCAAAAACACAATAGGTATGTCTGCACATTAACAATCTTCTTGTAAGTTAACATTGTGTTTAGATGTGTTGTTAATTATTTTAAACAGTGCGTGTTACCTGCATTTATAAAAAAGCAAAGTCAGTATCAGAAACATACCTACAACTCTTTTTCTCTCCTTTTTTTTTCATTATTATAAGGTTGTTCAGACACTGTCAATAATAATAGATACCAAATCAATATTTATAATATACTAGCGACCTGCCAATGCTTCGCATGGAGCTATCTTTCAAGCTGGAGCTCATGGAGCTATCTTTGAAATCGGTTGGGTGGTTTCGGAGATTAGTGTGTACAAACATAGTGACACGTAACTAATACAGGATAAGTTTTTAACCAGTGCGCAAATTTTTTTAGTGTTCAGTTTCAGTAACAGTACATATGTATTTCCATTATTTGTTCAAAACATATTTTTTTTTGGACTACTTGAAATCGGAAAAATATGGATACAATCTATTTGTAATAATATCAATGGGCGAGCGCACAGCTGATAGGTACCTACTACTGCATTCTGCTTCACTGACCGCGTTGCGCGACGAGTATCTATTATACCAGTTTCAAAATAAACATCTTTCGTTAAAACAACTTTTTTTTTTAATTTTTTTATACTAATACATATCAAAATAAGAAATAGGTGTATAGTAAAACACGTTTAAATTTAATTTGTCAAAATTTGCGCACTGATTAAAAAGTTTTCCTGTATATAAACTCCGCAGATGCGATGGGTATCGATATCTAAACATGATAAAACAAAAAACAAAATTACGTTGATGATTTTTTTGTGGAGTCATCGATCACAGTTATTGTAGTCACTTGAAATATCCGTTTAGAAAATCAGTTTTTTTTTTTTTTTAGTGCAAACTTCACACACGTAATGGGTATGGTTAGCTAAACACGATAAAACATAAGACCACACAACAGTTTCAGTTTCAAATCATACTTCAAGTAACAACACTAACAGCAGTTGTTAACCTCCCAAATAAAACTCAAATATTTTTATTTTTTTTGTGTTTAGTTATCGATCCATCGCATCTGCGGAGTTTAGTTAGCCAATTCAAAATAACCCTGTATATGTTAAGATAATATTATAATGCGAAAATAATTCTGTTTACATATTTGATACCTTTACGCCTTAAGGCTGCAGTCTTGCAAAATTCACTCGCGGTGAGTTATTTGCGCAACTTTGTTTTTTTTTTTTTTTTTAGTACGTCGAGGTGGTTTATGTTAGGTAAATCAAGCGTTGAATACAGCTCTTTCTGCCCAACAACATTTGGGTATGTTTGTGCTCCTACTTTAGGTTAATTAAAAATTATTTTCAAAATCTTTTCAGCGCATAATTAGCTGAACATTCTCGTCTTCAAAATGCGCTGATTAGTTTTTTCTAATTATCTTTTATTTTCTTATTTTGGAGGTCACAAAGTCATCAATATTCTCTGTTTTTATCTCTTAATAACCGGTTTGTTTCTTATATAAAATGAATCGTATATATGTAATAATTAAATTATTTTAGGATTCTTTTTTAGGGTTGAATGGATTTAGATGAAATTTATGAGGTACTCAGGTAGACCATGTCTGGTTTAGGACAGAGAATACTTTTCATCCTGTTAGTACGTACCTGTGAGATAATTTCCGACCTCCACGCAAGCAAAGCTAGTAATATATATAAATAATCAAAATCTCAGCGACTAACAAAAAGTATTTACAAGGCAGATGTGACTGGAACTCCCTAGAAGGACATAATATCGCTCATTGGCAAGAAGGGTGACATAACAAAAAAATCTGCAATTTTGAGTTAAGTATAACTGAACGCGGCAAATTTTATTCCTTTTGCTACAAGAAGAAGACATTACGCTAAGTCTTAAAATGAGGGAGCTAGAGAGGTGTGACTTTATGCTTCGTCGACCTCTTGCTGTTGTTTTAAAACTTTTAAATCATCATACCCAAAAATTGCTCTTTTTGAATTATGTCAAGCAAATGAACGATATACTTACTCATAACCAATTAGAACTTGGTTGGGTAACCTCTATTCTTGATTACAGTTTTTCTTGCGACGTGGCATTGATTCTATTAACAATTTCTCACTCGTTTCCAGTAGAATACCTCTTCAAACTTCAACAAATATGTTTATGCGACAGTGTTTTCTTCACGATGTGCCATAAATTCTCTATCGGATTTAAATCTAGACTATGAGCATGCCGCTCCAACATTTATTTATAGGAAAACCAACAGCAAATGGATAACAATTGTATACTATAAAACATAGAGCCAATTACAGGTTCTCACGAACAAAAACAGAAACAGCAGTAGAAATCTTAGGATCACTAACAAGCACGATAGAAAAGAATATAAATATAATAGGGGTTAAAGTATGAAATTGCCATTTTATATTAATAGATACTTTGATTTGACATTAAACCTTCATGGTGTGAGATAATCGAGTGAAACTTTTTTCACAATATAGGATGAGAATTTTCTTTTAAAAAATGTGCAAGATTCGTTTTTCGAATTTCAATTGTTTCTTTTTTTTTTTTGCTTCAGCTTTCTTATGCAGCGTTTAGAGAGGAGACTGCTAATGAACGCACCGTGCAGTTCTGTTTTAAACGCTTTCGTAATGGAAACTTCAACTTGAAGAACGAACCACGTGGAAGACCGCCCACACAGGTGAATAACGCTGAATTGAAGGAGATAGTGGAAGTCAATTCGAGTGAAACTACCCAGGAATTAGCAGCATGGTTTAACATTCCCTCACGTACAATATTGACTCATTTGCATCAAATCAATAAGATAAAAAATATGAAAAATGGGTGCCTCATGATTTGACTGATCTGCAGAAAGAAATGCATGTTGTAACTTGCGCTACCTTGTTGAATCGGTAGAGAAATGACGGAATATTGGATCGAATTGTGACATTTGACGAAAAGTGGATTATTTACGATAGCCGTAAGCGAAAAATGCAATGGTTGACTCCAGGTCAACCGCCGCAACAATGCCCTAAAGCAAAGCTTACCAATAAAAAGGTAACACTAGTTTACAAAGTTTTTGTCCTTTGAATGAAACGTTTTTTTTTCTTAACAATCGAGGTGCACTGAGTTTCAGAAAAATTATAAAAAAAATCTAACACGTCATGTTTCCAAGATATTTATTATTTTTGATATTTTTTTACAAAAAATAGTGCTTACAAAAATATCAAACAAAAAATTAAAAGTGAATTGTCTTAGCTTTTTTCTTGTATTTATTCGTGTCTGTATCTCTAATAACAGACCAGCAATAATCACCTAACATGGCCTAGTCCCAGTATCCTTGATAATTTTGCTCAAAAAATTTCAAATCCTGATGAAAACGCTCTCCATGTTCATTGCTGACTTGTCCGAGAGCAGCCCAAGAGCTTAGAGTTTTTCTGCATCTTTCACAAAAAACGTGAGGAGCCCATGTTTTGTCCTGGTTTCAGACCGAAATTTTGAAATAACCGAAATATGCATCTTTAAGTGATTCCGTTATGGGATATCCTTTTTTAGATATTATAAATTCACCACAAACATAACAAAAACGATCAGAATGTACTTTACACAACCTTTTTGACATTTTTAAAACAAGTATTTATTTAACTGAACACTGCACAGAATCAAAATTTTAAAATAAAATCGAAACCAACTTATGAGTAGTTTGAAAATAAGATGTTATAAGAACTTGATTTATAGACGTGATAGAAATAAAACAAATATATGTTTGTGTTTAGTTATTACTACTAAATACATCGATATGGAATTCATTGAAAGGACATGACTTTTATTTTAATTTGTAAACTAGTGTAATCTGCAGAAAGAAATGCGTGTGGTAACTTGCGCTACCTTGTTGAATCGGTAGAGAATGACGGAATATTGGATCAAATTGTGACATTTGACGAAAAGTGGATTATTTACGATAGCCGTAAGCGAAAAATTCAATGGTTGACTCCAGGTCAACCGCCGCAACAATTCCCTAAAGCAAAACTTATCAATAAAAAGGTAATGGTAACTGTTTGGTGGTCTCTTCATGGTGTAATTCACTATAGCTTTCTCAGGTCTCCACTCAAGCAATATCAGCAGATGTTTATTGTGCCGAACTTCGAACAATGATGGCGAAACTGGCAGTGAAACAGCCCCGACTCGTCAATCGATCTTCACCATTATTGCTCCATGAAAACGCAAGACCTCACACTGCACGGGACACCGTTGTAACTCTACAGGAGCTACAGTTAGAAAACATACGTCATTCTCCGTGCTCGCGAGACGTTGGTCCAACTGACTACCATTTTTTTCGTGATTTGGACAATTTACTACGTGGTAAAAAATATATTTCCAAGAGGCAGTACAAAATGCTTTCACACAGTTTGTCGAACCTAAATCCCCAGAGTTCTATCGCAAAGGCATAAATAAACTTAAATGTATAGATAATGAGTGTAAATATTTTGATTAAATAAATATGTTACATTTTGGAAAAGAACAAGTTTTAATTTTGCAGTATAAATTGGACATACTTTAACCCCTAAGGTTAAAGTATGAAATTGTTAAGTTTAAGCACTATGTACTTTTAAAGAAATCAGCATTCAGAAGTGCATGCAGAATAGGTTTTGGTGGTAAATGGGTCAAATGAGAACTCCTTACAAAGAATATGAATGAAATTCCTTATTCGTTCGCAACATGTATGAGTTTTGCCTGTATATACATATATGTTATGTAAACAAAATCTCGTCCCACATCCAAAATAATTCGATACCTACTGATTACCAGTATAACCACACATTGAGGTAACTAATCTCCACAATCCAATTAGGTTTTGTAGGTACCTACCAAGAGATATCAGTTATTAGCGGTTGTTTATGTGCTACGCCTGTATCAGAATATGTCAGTAATCAATTGCATTGACCAACGCGTTGGCTATCCTTCACTATACTGTGTCAACTGCTCCAACATCCATTGTAGAGATGAGTCCAATATCATGTCACATGTGAAAATCATCGATATTTTAAAATAATATCATCATGCAGTAACAACGACAAAATCATCAATGCTAAAATAATTACTTAAATGAACGCGATCTTCGGTAATTCGGACGGGCGGGCAATCTCGGGGCGACCGACGACTCGGATGTTGCGAGGCTTCGCGATCGACGACAGCGACACTGACTGAAGTCACAGAACCACAGAGTTTCGATAAAATGCCTGGTGCTGGGCAGTCTGGGCTGGGCACATAATGATAATTTCACTAAGCCGTTCCTGTTCATTTCTGCACTCTTAATTGAAGTGACGTGATCTTATACATACTCAAATAAAAATCATTGATGATTTTTTCATTGTTCCCGTCATCGATATTTTTTTGTCATTGTCATGGAGTCATTGATACAGAAAAATCATCACTCAGCCCATCTCTAATCCATTGTTTCTAGATATACCAGGGGCGATGCGATGCGCAAACTGTTAACATGAATTCAGTACATGATTCTAAACTCACCAGCGACAGTATAATTATAGACTTTGATCCCTGATTGTTGTTTTGCTATAGGTATAATTTGATTAATTTTACTTAAACTGCACGAATGCTGATGCTGAATGTCTATTTTATTACTTGACTGCGCGACATCAAAGACAGGTTATGGTTTTCATTAGTAACGTTCAACGTTGAAGAATCCAAACGGCTTGATGGATTTTAATACATGAGGATTTTGATTTTGATACATCAACTCGTCGGGGTCACCCGATGGTTAAACGCTAGGTTTTGTTTTTATAAAATCTACATTATGGTTTTTGATACCAAAAAGTAGTAAAGTGAAAAAAAAAAATGTTTTTCGTACCACGATCATAATTACAAAAATATAACACAAGGCAGCAGCCAGACCGTGAGCGAAACAAAACCTTAAGGTCAAGGTCACAGTGTTACCACCGAACCGAGCAGACAATTTTTTTACAATTCAGTGTAAAATAAAGAATTAAGAAAGACCAGTTCGAAGTTTTACGCACCTAGAATTGCTCTCGCAATACGCGTAGGCGCCAATGGTTCTCTACGAAATTACATTGTTATCAAACTTATTATTTTTATATACAGGCTGACTTGTAATTCGACGGATTCCGAATTAAGTAGGTAAAAAAAAAAATGAATCTGGTTGACCATTTAGTATTCATGACTTTTGGAGGCTTTTTCGTGGAATGATGGCAAATGAGTTTTATAGAACTGGAAGCAGGTTATAACTACGAACAGTGGTAGGTATGCTTCTCATTATCCTTTTTATTTTTTTCATGAACTTGAAAGTTCCTTTTATTTCGTAGTCAAGTTTAGAATATAGTATAGGAACTAAAACAACACGAGTCAGCTAATTAGGTAAATTCCGAAACTTCCAAAAGTCCAAACTTCTGACAGACGTTAAGATCTAGGCACAGTCATAAAATAATAATACCTTGGATGCACTTGCATAGTCCGAACAGGGATAATCGTCATTTGATGCCTCATCCCATTTTAAATTGTCTAAGAGGCCTCTGGGAGTTGGCTTCTGCCCCTCGTAGGTACGCCTTCTAAAGGACCGAGACCCCATGGTCCCGAGATATGTAGACAAATAAAAATAAATACATACATAGATAAACTCACGCATTCTTCCCATGGGCGTAGGCAGAAACTATAGAATCCCACCTGCTACGCTCCTTACAGACTCCTTTTGCTTCGTTTACATTCATATATCTGGTCATACATGCACGCCGGTTGCGAGTGTTACGCACCTGACCTTTCTGAAGACAAAAACCACCAATTAGGTCACTATATGTTCTCCTAGGGCATCCCCTCCCGGCGTTTCCACTCACATCTGCCTTGCAAATACCTTTTGTAAGTCGCCTTTCATTCATCCTCTCAACATGACCAAACCATCTAAGCATGCTCTTTTCAATTTTTGTCACTACATCTTCTTTTAAACCACACCGTTGCCTTATCACATCATTTTTCAACATATCGTTCACAGTCACGCAACACATGCTTCGCAAGGAACGCATTTCCACAGCATTTATTCTACTTTCATGCTTCTTTTACCACACCCAACATTCACTTCCATACATAAGCGTAGGCACCAGCACACCATTCTTATCCCCGACGAACAGTTTGGTTTTCGAACCGAACATGCCTCGACCCGTCAGGTCCCATCAGGTCTGCATAGTAGAGGACATCACTCTCGGTTTCCAAACCGGTTACATGACAGGAGCGATCTTCTTTAATATTTTGTTTTAATTTAATTTTGTTTTTTTTTAAAACGTTAAACGTTAACGATATAGCGAAGGCGTTCGACAAAGTCTGGCACAACGGCTTATTATACAAGCTGTACCAACTCGGTGTGCCGGATCGTCTCGTGCTCATCTTACGAGACTTTTTGTCGAATCGCACCTTTAGCTATCGCATCGAAGGAGCTCTCTCATCCCCCATCCCATACGCGCAGGAGTCCCTCAGGGCTCTGTGATATCTCCCCTTGCTTTCACGCTGTACACCAGCGACATCCCCAAGAATAGATTGGCAAAGTTGGCTCTGTTCGCAGACGATACGGCCATCTATTACAGAGGGAAATCCCAAATTAACATCACTAAAATCTTCCAAACCGCTGCCAACAAGCTTGGCGAGTGGTTCCGAAAGTGGCGTATCGAGGTCAATCCCGATAAAAGCCAAGCGGTTCTCTTCTCAAAGCCGCGTCATCGCCCCCCCAAATACCGACCAATCATCATGTTAGGCAAGCCTATCCCTTGGGAGAAGCGAGCCAAATATCTTGGTGTGACCCTCGACCATCATCTCTACTTTTCTGAGCATGTAAAGACGGTGCGCTCGCGCGCCGCTTTCGCTCTCTATAGGCTTCATTCCATATTAAATGTTAAAAGCAAATTGTCATTTAGGTGCAAATTGTCACTTAGGTGCAAATTGTGTCTTAGGTGCAAATTGTCACTTAGGTGCAAATTGCGCATCTGCGTTTATCTGCCCCATCTTGACCTATGCTAGTCCAGCATTTGCCCACGCCAAACATCCATAAGATGCAGACCCTCCAAAATCTATTCCTCCGTAAAATCACGGGAGCCCCTGGTGCATTCGGAACACTAGCCTCCACTTGGAGCTAAAAATCCCTACCATAGCCCAATTTTTCAAACGCGCTTCAAAGCGCTTCCTCGACTCTGCCGCCACTCACCGCAACCCTCTGGTTGTAAAGGCCGCCAACTATACTCCCTCTACGATTAGCAGGACCCGCCGTCCACGGCATGCACAGACCGACCCAGACGACCCCATCACTCTCCTCCAGGAGAGTCATAGGTCTACTAGTACAGTTCGTAAAAGAGTACACACTACAAGATCGTCATTCCGACCTCGCCGCCGAGGCCCAGCGCGAAATCCTCGACTAATCAGTCACGCGTTTTAGCTGAGCAGCAGCATTTAGTCCAAACTCCCCATGATAATAATCAAAACACTGATTTTATCCAGCCACCGACAGTCCCTTGCCACCCTCCCCCTCCTCCGACACTGCCCTAAGCCGAGGTTCGTACCCCGCCGGGGGTGCCCTTAGCGAGCAGACGGAATTTAGCTTATAAGTATGCCCTGGCTGGAGGCCTTAAAATCCGTTAGGAGCTTAAGGCACCACAGGATAGTCCGCTTAAAGAGTCCGAGCCCCTCGTGGTTACACTCTAAGATGCCATTTAAAAAAAAAAACACCATTCTGAACAGCCAGTCGAGCCTTCTGGGCATCGACTGGTTGGACACAATCGCATGTATAGACCAATCTCCTTTTTACTCTCCTTTCAACATCTTCATCAATCTTTCCATGTCTTGTAAACTGACTCCCAAAATATGCAAACTCACCTATAAAAATAAATAATACTAATAAAACCTTCATTGTCAGGCAACTAAGGCCCATACATAAAAAACACTAATTATTCTAACATAATAATAAACTAATACAAATTAAAAACATCAGGCGCTAGTACCTAATCTACCTATTAACTAAGTACGTATTACGCTGAGTCGAGGTGTTATGTAGCCTTCCACGAAAACGCCGATACACGACACCCATTGGCAAACATTCTTCCTTCATGAAGGTTTCCAGGTGATGTGTCACCACAAACAACAACTATATAACATACCATAACAACAATATTACTCTGTCTGTAGTACTTAAACATATACTTAACTTAGTCCAAGATTGGTCGGCCGCAAATTCTACCCACTACTTCCAAAAGGTATTAAATGTTACTTTGATGAGAGATTTAAGGGGGAAGCGCTAATTTAGCTCGCAAAATATATATATTTTTTATTTTTTTTTCTATTTGCAGGTCTTTGTCTGGGTGATTAAAGTAATTCGGGACCGTAAAAAATATGTATTTACATAATTATAATTATAAGAATCAGTAATACAACTCCTTAAGTTAGTAGGTATAATCCTAAAAGTCATGATTTCGTGAAATAGTCATTCATAAGGATTATATGAATTAGATAGATGTATTGATGATTTTTTTTAAATTATAATTCTATATATAAATATTTGATACGGCCGCGAATTATATTAAGATTGTAGAATTGTAAAAACCGTAAGAAAATTTTAACTACGCGGGCTACCCCTTTTTTTTTGGGTGGGAAATTTTCAAATAACTTCTCCCGCTCTGGGCGGAGCGGGAGGGTGTGTCAGACTTCTATGACTAAAACCCACCCGTGTTCCTTCAGTTGCCTGTGTGCCAGGGCCACGGTATCCCTTTCGAACAAACCCGCAACTCTGGCAGGCACCAGTCTTAGCGGAACCAGTCAGTGCGTGCTGACATCTCTTTGAGGCGCGCGTGGAACACAACGCGCCGTCGACCCGGGCCTGGTTCTTACCGGACGTCGAGCTGCACGCGGGCTATCCTGTCGCTTTTGCCTTAAGATCTATTATTAGTCTTCATAGGCAAAAATGCTATAGTGGAAATACTATGCTTGCGTGGTCGGTAATGTCGGTTATCGCGTGAAAAAGTATCCTATGTCCTTCTCCTTATCCCAGGCTATATCTCTGCCAAATTTCATGACGATCGGTTTAGCGGTATAGGCGTGAAAACGTAACAGATAGACGGACAGAGTTACTTTTACATTTTATAATACCAATTAGTATAGTATGGATTTTACTTCGTACTTTACCTAACTTTGGTCAAGATTTGAACTAGTTTCTCATACGTTGCAGCTCTCAAGTGACATTAGAGTATTATTTTTTGCATCACAAGTCTTCAAATTGCAACAAAACTAATGTAGTTACATAGAGAATAAAAATGAATATTTTTTTTATTTTACTATTGGTTTGCTCTTGACTCTAGTCTAGGTCAGAGGTGAAAGAGACAAAGTCGACGATGGAGTGAGCTTACCCAGAAGAAGCCTATATTATATATGAGCATACCTAGGTACCTACTCATGTTATTAGGCAGCGAATAAATTAAAAATATGCATTAAAAGAGCTACACACACAAAAAATAGACAAACTAGTTTTTAAAATAAAACAGAACATGTGATACCTAATCAAAAACGAGTTTTACATGGCGATAACCAACAGTTTTTCATTTAGTTAAGTTTATTGAACTAAAAATACATACATAACACATACTTGTTAGAACAGAGTGTGTAGTAAATAGTGTGTTTAAATAGTTTATCTATCTATCTATATCTAAATATTTGGTCAGACAACCAACAGCGACACAATAATTGCTATTAAATGCTATCTGTTTTATTAGAGTTTGGTCTTCTTCTTAGCCGGAAAAGCTAATAAAGTATAAGTAATACTTACTACGCAATATCTTCTCGTCCCACATACCGAAGTATCTCAAGATGAAAGTCTTTGACCGGTGCGTGTTGCCAGTGATGATCTATGCACTGAAAAGTGATAGCTCACAAAATAGAGGGCAATGGAGAGGGCTATGCTTAGAGTTTCCCTACATGATCGAATCAGAAATGAAGAGATCCGCAGAAGAACCAAAGTAACCGACATAGCTCGAAGAATTGCCAAACTTAAGTAGCAATGGGCAGGGCACATTGCACGCAAAACAGATGGCTGTTGGGGCTGAAATGTTCTGGAGTGGCGACCGCGTACCGGAAGACGTAGCGTTGGAAGGCCTCCCAAGGTGAATCTAGTGAAGGCCGCAGGAATCCGCTGGATGCGGGAAGCACAGAACCGGTTGAAGTGTCGGTGCTTGAACCCGAGGCCTATGTCCAGCAGTGGACGTGTTTCGGCTGAAGTGATGATGATTATAAATATTTATATTAAATTGTTCTCGAATCAAATATCTTTCCACATACTCCACCGCATTGCATTCCGTGCACTCGTGCAGTTTGGAGATGTACCTATGTAACTTTACCCATCAATGCAGCAAAACTATTCAATGGATGTGTCCAGAACGAAGTCTCAAACTTGTCACTATTTTTTGTCTACTCATATCGGCGTTATGAAACCAATTAAAATTCTGAATAGTTCGAAGTATTCTTTCCAAATTTCATCACAATTTAATTTAACTACACTTAAAATATCCATCACCGGAACTCCCTCTAAGCACGCTTCTTTGACTAAATGAAGATGGTAATGTATTAAATGTAAAAAAAAATATTTTTAAATATTAAGCATTGGATGATGGGTTGAATCGTCCAGCCAGGTTGATTGATTGGTTGATGAATAAGGTTTATGTTGATTGATCCATGTTGATTGATTGAGGTATGAATGATGATCGGTCCAGATAGGTTCATTGAAGAATGAATGAACAATTTGGTGCTTCATTTAATAACGGGCAAATTCTGTGGAATGCCCTTCTGATTATGCCTGACTGTACTTTAATGTCCGCTACGCGAGCCTCTCCGTCAGGTCCCGGATAAAGCTTTAGAATTCGTCCCAGTGGCCATTGTGCTGCAGGTAGCGCCTCGTCCTTCACGACGACCAGCGAGCCCTCTGTGAGCGCGCCGTGTGAGCGTTGCCACCGCGTCCTTTGGTGCAACTGGGAAATATATTCCTTATTAAAGCGTCTCCAAAAATGCTGGCGCAGTAGTTCGACTCGTTGATGCTTCGGCAGCCGTGATGGGTCGCAGTCGGACATCTGTGGGTAAGGTATTACAGATGGAGAACGACCAATTAGAAAATGGAAGGGGGTGAGAGCTGATAGATCAGATGGATCGGATGAAAGAGGTGTGAGAGGCCTCGCATTAAGGATGCCTTCTATCTGAACAAGTAATGTGTACATTTCCTCATATGTTAGGTGTGCTAAGCCTAAAACTCTTTTGAGGTGGTATTTTACTGATTTAACTGTTTACTTTCCCACAGGCCTCCGAAGTGGGGTGAGTAAGGGGGAATGAAGTGAAAGTTTATACCTTGCTCTGCAGCGCAGTTGTAAATTGACTCACTGTGATTTTTGATAAAATTGGTGATCACACGAGCAGCACCTACCAGATTTTCCCATTGTCTGAATAGATATGATTGGGTTTACCCCTACGAGAAATGAACCTCTTCATTGCTGCTATGTAAGACTGTCGTCATATTTGTGACCATCTCCAAATGCACAGCTTTGACTACAAAACAAACGAAAATACAGATGTATGATTTAGTTAGTACACTTCCACGCCCTTTACGGCTATTAATCATGATTGGCCCTGCATAGTCTACCCCTACGTCGCTGAATACAAAATTTGCATGCAGTCTTTGCTCAAGTAACGGCCCCCTTATAGGAGTTATAGTTTTCCCTTGAAACCTTTTGCATGTTATACATGATTGTGTCGTTTGTCTAGCTAAATTACGACCTGAAATTGGCCAAAATAGTTGACGTATGTGTGACAGTAACAGTTGCGGGCCAGCGTGTAAAAGTGTTATGTGATATGTTGAAAATATGATTTTAGTAATATGATGAGCTGGATGCAAAAGGATAGGAAATTTCCTATCGTAATTATATAGCGAATGTGCTAACCTTCCGCCCACACGAATGAGTTGATTATCCCCTAGATAAGGGTTAAGTGAATTAAACTTATGTTTAGCAGGTAACTTTTTATTATTTGATAACAATTCGTATTCCTCTGGAAATGATTCCATTTGTACTATCTCTGCTAACTGATACCTAGCTAAATTAAGTTCTGTGGTTGATAAAGGCTTGATGTCACCTAAGCACACCTGTTTGTTTGCGTTACTTGTATTGAAATTGCTTGAATGTTTATTTCTGCAGTGAAGAATGAATCTAAGTATGTATGCTATGATGCATGTAAGTTTGTTGAAATTGGAATATTTATAAATAAAGGAACTATTATAATGTGTGTCTATGTGTGTAAAATGTGTTTGGGATCGACCTTCTGGGAAGGTCAGATACGCTGAGATGCCCATGTTGTTCAGGCCAGCTGTGGTTATCATCATTCCTTAGAAAGTCAGGCCCTGAGAACCATAAATGTGTCTGTATAAATTGTTTTGCATTAGTACACTTTGTTATAATGTCTGCTGGATTCTGTTTGGTCGGTACATAGTACCATGATTGTGGATCAGTATGTTTCAGAATGTTTGTGACTTTGCGTTTGACGAATGTTTGCAATTTATGTGTAGGTGTATTTATCCATGATAAAACTATTATCGAGTCGCTCCAATAATAACACTTATAGTTGTTTTTGTTACGAAGTGAATTTATAACTTTATTACTTAAATTAACACCGGTTAACGCAGCGCAGCGTTCAAGTCGCGGAATTGTAATGTTAGAATCGAAACAGGTATTTCACCGTCCCAACTAATGTTATTTATCCACATCTGTTGCATTAGCAGTTTAGCCTTCAGTACGCATGGACTTAGTAGTCCTAGTGGGTCAAATATATGACCTATAGTGGCTAAAATTGTGCGTTTTGTAATTTATTTTTGTGATATTAGGTTGGGGAAAAAGTCTTTTCGCATTATAGTATGGATGAACTTGTAATAAAATCTCTTTGGCTATACTATTTGCATCTGGCTGGTTTTGGTATCATTAAAAGTTTAAATTTTAAAGACCATATGTAATTCCAAATTCAAATTAGGAAAATGTGTGATTTTCATTTGTTTTTCGTACTGTCAAAATGAGTGAATCTAATGAATAAATTCGATACATTTTAAAATTTTACTACAAAAAAGGTAAAAATGCAACGCAAGCCGCGAAAAAAGTTTGCGATGTTTATGGACCTAGTGCAGTGTCTGTGAGAGTAGCACAAATTTGGTTTAAGCGTTTTCAATCCGGAAATTTTGATGTCAAAGATGCACGTCGCTCTGGTCATCCTATTACGGATAAAATGGATGCCATTTTTGAAAAAGTGGAGCAAGTTCGACATACCAGTAGTTACGGCATAGCTGAAGAACTGGGAATTGACCACAAAACAGTTTTGGCACATTTGAAAAAAACTGGGTACACAAAAAAGCTCGATATATGGGTACCTCACGAGCTCAATGAAAGCAACCTAATGAACCGTGTACTCATTTGTGATTCTTTATTACGACGTAATGAAACCGAACCATTTTTGAAGAAGCTGATAACTGGTGGTACGACAAGAACGTGCGAAAAAGGTCGTGGTCAAAGGCCGGTCAGGCTTCACAGACTGTGGCGAAACCCGGGTTAACTCGCAACAAGGTGATGCTGTGTGTGTGGTGGGATTGGATGGGCATGATTCATTATGAGCTGTTACCACCAGGCAGGACCATCGATTCTGAACTCTACTCCGAACAACTGATGAGATTAAAGCAAGAAGTTGAGAGAAAGCGGCCGGAATTAATCAACAGAAGGGGTATGGTTTTTCATAATGATAACGCTAGACCTCACACATCTTTAGCCACTCAGCAAAAATTAAAAAAGTTTGGCTAGGAAGTGTTAATGCATCCACCGTATAGTCCTGACCTTGCACCTTCAGATTTCCACCTGTTTCGGTCTCTTCAGAATTCTTTAGGCAGTGTCAGGTTAACATCACGAGAGGACTGCCAAAACCACTTGTCGCGGTATTTTGATCAGAAGTCCCAAAATTTCTATAGCAAATGGGATCATGTCCCTACCTACAAGATGGCAAAAAGTTATCGAACAAAATGGTACCTACATACTATAGTTAAATGTAAATAAACTATATTAAAAAATGTTTTGAATTTTCTTAAAAAATGCGAAGAAACTTTTTCCCCAACCTATTATGAAATCTGAATGTACTGTGTATGAAATTGTGTCTTTGTGAATGTTCCAATAAATGCCTAAGGTTTTAGATGGATCGTTTGAACTTAGATTGACAGTTGTTTTATCTGAATCATAAAAACCTAGATTTTTCAGAACGGGGGTACAATTTGATAACCATTTTCTAAGTAGAAATTGATATTTTTTAAGCTCGGAAAAACTCCTCTGGCTATTTCCAATAGACTGGATTCGTCATCTGTCCCCGTCAAGAGTTTATCACAGTAAAAATCATGTAAAATGGCCTCCGCGACTAATTTGTGAACATAGTTGTCTGAATGGTTTTCAATTTGCTTATCTTGACAATCTAAGCCTATTTGTTTGATGCAGCGTGTTGCTAAGAACGGCGCTGATGCGGTGCCGTATGTGACCGTGTTGAGCGTGTATGTTTGTAGGGGTTCCATTGGATTGTATCGCCATACAATTTGCTGTAGGGGTCGCTATTTTTCGACTACTGCAATTTGGTGAATTTTTTTTTCTATGCCAGCTGATATTATGTATTTATGCTGATAAAATCGTATGAGTATGGAAATGAGATCATCCTGGACAACAGGACCCACAAACTGTATATTGTTAAGCGATAACTTGCTAGATGATTTAGCGGAGCCATTGAATACTGATCTGAATTTAGTGGTAGTGCTTGACTCACGTATTATAATACCGTGATGTGGTAGGTAGTACACTGGTGAGCGATTGAGTGGTTGTATGATTGATTCTTCGTTATTATTTTCTGAATGAATGTATGAAGATGATGATTGTGAATTTTTCTGTGAATAATTTGAATGCTTGTTTAAAGTCATGTGACCGAGTTGTATGTATTCTGTCATGAATTTTGAATATTGTTCTTTGTATGTGTGATCTGAATTCATGCGGTTTTCTATGGAAAGAAACCGTTTTTCTGGCTTGATAGTAGGAATCATCAAACACTCTGGTGATTTTTTGAACGGAATAGGGACAACAAATCTACCATCACTTTGTCTTGTGGTTGTTTGTTTGAAAATGATCTCGCACGCATCTGAGTCGCACGGATCATTAATCTGAGAATTAGATAAACTGTCTAACTCCCAGAATCGTGATTACTGATCTGGGTTATTGTTATTGGAAAATCAATTGTTTGTGTGTTTGTTGGTGTCTGTTGTACACCCTGAAACTAGCCAGCCGAATTCAGTTTCTTGTAATGTAGGCTGTTGTTTACCTAACTGAACTCGACTGCGGCCAATTATCTGCCAAAATATGTCAGCACCTAGTAATAGGTCAATTACAGCAGATTCATAGATCAGAGGGTCAGCTAGTTTTAAATGTTTAGGTAGGTTAATATTTCTGTGTTGATGCGCACATTAGGTACTGAGTGTGCTATTGTGTCAAGTACCAATCATGGTATATTGACTGTGAATGAATTGTGTAATGATTTTATTTGAACATTTGTGCAATGAAATATATTTGTGTGTTGTTGTTGAAATATATTTGTGTTGTTGTTGACATTAAAAAAAAATTATAAGTATTTTTTTATTGTGATGCTAATTTTGATGATTAAGAATGTGAGTTAAATTGTTATTTTCGTGTGACCTACTTGTATTATTAATAATTTTTTGTATCATAGAAGGTTTCAAACACAATGTAAATTGTTTGTGAATAAATAAATTGAAATTGAATTGAATTGATGCTTGAAACTGTGCCTTGAATGGTTTCGAATGTGAGATTGAGTTTTGTACATAGATTATTTGTGATGTAACTAGAGGTCCATTGTCCAGTAATGCTCTTGCCAAGTGTGGTGTTCTATCACTGGCAATAACATGCACTATGGCAGTGGAAAGTAAAACTGAAACGTTTTGTGTACTAGTGTTACTAGCGAGTGTAGTGTGTTCTGATCCTAGTTTAGGTTGTTCCTTATGTAACATTGTGTTGTGTTTTTGTTAGCAATACTTTCATTCACCACCGCGACATGATTTGGACTCGTGCCCCGTATATAAACAGTTTGAACAATAGTCATGTAATTTGGAAACTTTTTCTATTCTTTTTTCCACTGTCATTTGCTTAAAAACTGGACACGCGAAAAAATTATGTTGAGCTTTACATAAGGGACAGTTAGGAATACTACATTTATTTCTGCGAGTTTGTGTAGTTGATTTGAATGAATGTGATTTTGAATCTGTTTTGATATTTTGTAAAATAATTCTTCAAGATTTTGTAAAATAATGGCACGATCACTTAGTCATGTTTTTAAATCTTTAAGTGTCGGCTTCTCGAGTGTGCTCTTGTGTTCCTCCCAATACCTGAGTGTTTTGAAGTCTAATTTGGAGGCAACAAGATAAATTACCAATGTATCCCAGGACTGTGTGGGTTCACCTATGTTTTCAAGTGCTCTGAGGTTTTTATTTACTGTATCTAGTAGTTGTCTGAGTGATGCGGATTCACTGTTTATGGTGTTTATGCTAAACAATGCGTGAACGTGGTTGTTTAGTAGCTGTCACATGTTATTGAATCTGTCAGAGATGAGTTTCCAAGCTACCCGATAATTGTCCGATGACATTTCTAATGATTTAATAACTTGAGAAGCTTCACTTTGCAAAGATGCACGCAAATAATGAAATTTTTGTATGTTGTCTAATGACTTATTTTTGAGTATGAGTGATTCGAACGTGTCTTTGTATTCAAGCCAAATATGATATTCGCCTGAGAAGTGGAAGGTTAATAGTAGTTAATTTAATGAACGCCGTGGTTTTTGTTTCACCTGCATTTGGAGTTTGTATAGACCCGTTGACGCAAGCAGTTTCATTGTCTCGTATCAACTGGATGCCGAGTGCAAGTTGATTCTGGTATTCTATTTCAAATTGCTCCCGCTCCCGCAGCTGTTCATCTGAAACCCCAATAATTTCATCGATGAAGGTCTGGTTTTCATCAAAATCTGATGCAAGGGACTTAAAGGTATCTGAGCGATTATTTAATTGTATAATATCTATTTAACAACGTTTTTTTTTTTTTCGATTTTAATGATTCTAGAAAATTTTTCAAAATAGTGACCTTTGCTTTGTGACTAGCTCGTCTTTTTTTGTAAGTGCTGAGCTGTGAATCGTCATCATTAGGCATATTAGATGTATGAGGTTTTCTGGTTTCCATAATTAAAGTAATGCAATTAAAATTTTAGAAAAATATGATGTGGGTAGGTGAGTGAAAAAGTTTTTATGCAATAGTTGCTTAATATTATAATGAAATCAATGAAATGATTGAATTTGAATAATTGGTTTTGTGCTTGAAAATGGGAATTGCTGGGAATTAAGTAAGTTCACTGAAAATTGAATGAGACTGGATGAAAAGTTTGAAAAAAAACAAATTGGTCGAACTCACGAAACTGCTGCTACCAAACCCTTTTTCATCCGTTATTGCAACTGATGCTGCCAACGCTGCTTGATTCTGCTGCTCCCAGATGCTAGTAGGCTGCGCTCGCTGTTGCGATGACCGCTTTTTGACCTCCAGCTGAATTCCGGACGCTGTGTAATGGCGTGGCTTTTTCCTAGCGATCGCGATTCGACTTTTAAACCTATTAGACTGTGGCTATGACGGATTTGAAGGAACATGTAAAGGCCCAGTTGGAATCAAACGCAGTGGACTGTATTTTATAATGGTTTTAATAGGTGGTTCAGAAATATAGCAAGCTAAGTACTAGTTAAAAGGTACATCCGAGCGCGGGCGTGTCGTACAATGCAATGCCGCGTCGCTGTTGCGTCTCCGGTCCCCGCGCTGTGCCGCGTCGCTCGTTGACGACGTCGTAGTCTCGTTGTATGTATGTGTGTTAACAATATTCAATATAATATAACTCCTCCCCTGGCTTGAACACATGCGGTGATCCTCCTGGGCATGCTGAGAATCAAGTTATCCAGCATTTCTTGGGGTAACTTGTCCCATTCTTGAATAGCGGCTTCCCTGAGCTCTGGCACTGTCTGGGGACGTGGCTGACGGTTCCAAACAGCTTGCTTAAGAGCATCCCATGCGTGCTCTATTGGGTTTAAGTCAGGCGAGCTGAATCATAATATAACTTACCGTACCTAACAAAAATGATTTCGATTTTTCAAAGTGATCGCAAACTTTTTTTGATGCGTGTATTACACATTAGAGGATTATATCCAGGATAAGATTGCTTGAAAAGATGCTGGTCCTGCTCCATAGGACAATGTAGTGTATACAAAATCAAACAGGTTGCTGATTTAATTGTATTTTTTTTTTATGACTTTAATTTTATTTTCTGTTATTACTTTTAACTCACACTCTGACTTATTATTTCTTAAAATTGTAGGAAAATAATCTTCTTTTACAATTTTTGTAAATATGTAAGCACCATGTAATATGTAGTCTGTCATTACTTCACTTTTCATTCTTTTTTTTTTTTTTTTTCTTTCACTTCGGCTCTTCAATCCTAACTAAATAATATATAATATTATAAATGCGAAAGTAAGTTTGTTTGTTTGTTTGTTACCTTTTCACGCCTAAACCACTGAACCGATCATCCTGAAATTTTTGATATACGTTGTAAGATGTCATTACGTCAACGCCGGCTGTCGCTGAAAACCAGCGCTGGGGCTCTGTCTTGCATAGGGTCGCAGCTTAATGCTGAGCGATAGCCGTTTTGCGTGGGTGTGACGCATTTTCCCCAATAATATTCTTATTTCTTTTGTGTTTATGTTCTTTTTTTTGCGTCATGTTTACCGCAAATAAACGTATTTTCTTTCTTTCTTTCTTTCTTTCATGTACAGAAACGGACATAGGGTACCTTTTATCCCGAAAAAAAGGTACTGTTCCCGAGGAAAACAACAAAAACGTTCTTATGATAATAGATGGCGTCACGTGTCTTTCGAATCATGATTGAATTATACGAGTATTATTATAGAATCTTTAGTAGTGTGTTAAGAGTTTATTTTTATTTAAGTATCTAATTAACGCGAGCGAAGCCGCGGGCAAAAGCTAGTTAATAATATATAAAAAAGTTAAATTAAAAAAGCCCCCGACATAAACAAAATCGTTTAAAAACTAAAAAAATAATGTGTTGGCCCTTTAAATTTAATATATGTGGTAATATTTTGGTCCAAGCGTCATCGGTTCGGGGAACGGCTAATTAATTTAGGAAATTAACTACAGCTATGCCTTCAACAATAACATAAAATAATTATTGCATGGTATAAGCCTTGTCTTTAGCCGTCCCTCGACACGACGACTCTTAGACCAAAATATTATCTATTATTTGTACGTGGTAGTTACGCGGCTGCAACTTGGCATCTACGCGGCTGCTACGCGGCTACTATACGGCAGCTACGCAGTAGCTAAGCAGCTGCTAGGCGGCTGCTACTTGGTTGCTAAGTGACTGCTACGCGACAGCTACGTGGCATCCACGTGGATTCGCGGCAGCTACGCAGATACTACGTGGCTGCTACGTGGCTTCTACGCACTACGCGGCTGCTACGCGGCAGATATGGTAGTTTATGGTTTGATTTCTGAGTTAGTATTAGTTTATTACTAATTTGCCAGCGAATCATACACCGTTTTTAGGGCCGAGGTACCTCAAAAGGAAAAAACGGAACCCTTATAGGTTCACTTCGTTATCGGTCTGTCTGTCAGTCTGTCAAGACCCTTTTTCTCAGGAACGCGTGGAGATATCGAGTTGAAATTAATATCAAATACGAAATTTTATGCTGTCTTGGAGCTCTGAAAAATCAAGCTTCCAAGTCTACGCAATAATAAAAAGATACTGCCATTTATGCGACATTTATGCGATATTCGCAAGTCAATCAAAACCTATAGGGTACTTCTCGTTGACCTAGAATCATGAAATTTAGCAAGAAGCAAGGTCTCACAGCACAATTAAAGGAAAAAGCCCGAAAACTGTTAATTTGTACTTTTATCACATAAAAAAATAGTTTTTGTTTGTTTACACATATGAATTTCTGTGACCCAAACACGGACGTGCAACATAAATAAATGAATTTTAAATATGGGGATCACTTTTGGGGGCAAATTGGAAAATAAAAAAAAGTATTGCAAACTGTACCGTGTGAATATTAGGTAAATGAAAGGGCTTACTGTAAGGATTTAAAATATATATTTTTTATAATTCACCTCACTCACACTCACCCTCACTCTCCAAAGAACGCAATGGTAATATTTAAACTCTTTTTTTAAATTAATATTGTATACTTGTAAACCTACCTTTTAATGCATGCCATAGCTATAACGTATCTCAATTTTGTCTATCGCGCTTCTATAACATATTCCCTGTAAATTGAGAGGTCTAGCTCTTGTGATACAGGAAATCCTAATACAAGAGTCAGGGCTACACAGATGTTTGTGTCTTGAAGTGAATAAATAAATTATTATTATTATTATTATTTTATTTTTATGTTTTCATATCTCGGGAACCTGGGGTCCCGGACCTTTGGAAAGCGTACGAGGGGCCGAAGCCAACTCGCAGAGGCCCGTTAGACGCTTTTTAATTAAATGAGGCACCAACCGACGATTATCCCTGTACGCACTATGCAAGTGCACCCAAAGACAACCCCCGGTTGGTGCAGGACTATTGCAGGATATGGAAACAAAGATATTGGACTATGGGTTTGGGTGGTTAAAATGGACTGGTTAATGCCCTGCCTGATCAATGTTTTATTTTATTATACACGGATAAAATGGCAGGGGGTGACTTGCACACTCAATAACGGGCCCCCGAAAACAGTCGATACCACATAGTGACGTAGCGACAAGGGAGCAACATGTCCTGAGGTGCTCGAGGAGTGGAGAGGTATTCCACGGCTCTCAGAACAATCCCAGAGCCCGAAAGATGGTCAAGATCCCTACAAGCATTTACTGGAATACTTCCTTCCTCCGAGCATGTTTGCTCTTGCGAATATCCACTCAAGCCGGCCAATAAAGGCAAGAATGAAGTGGGAGCTCAGTTCCTCGTCAGTGTTCACTCCAGCCGGCCAATAAAGTCAAGCCAGAGATGAGGAACATGACTTCTCCCAGGAGATAGGGTCCGTGGGGTCGCAACTGCCTAACAGCTCGCCACATGATGCCCTGCGGGTTTCTGTATCTCTCTTTGTCTGGCTCTTCACCCTAGACATGTTCCGGAAAAGTAAACCCTACCGGCACAGACCTAGAGTTCGGAGCGCGCAAGCCCCACCACGACGTCAACGTAGAGATACGGCGGTGGGGTTATTATTATTATTATCTTTTATTTCATTAGTACTTACATATAAATTACATTTTTAAATATTTGAATATAAAAAATATAAAAACATTTAAAAATATAAAAAATAGTGGCCCATCGGCATCAGGAACAGGGTCCAAGCTGCCGATGGTCAGGGCTCTAGAGAGAGGAACCTCCTCACTATGCGTGCCGTGTCTAGGAGTACTGCTCTCTGAATCAAGCCCTTGATCCAGCCGCGCAATGAGAGCCTCCTGAGGTGGTGGTCGAGGCTCTCCGCTATTAGGCCATTAACCGTAACAATTATCGGTACAATGACTGCAGAGTCGACATCCCACATGTCGACAACCTCGTGTGCTAAGTCAAGATACTTTATTTTTTTATCTTTCTCAGCTGTCACGAGATTCTCGTCATGAGGGACAGCGATATCAACAATCATTGCACGGCGCTCTCGTCGATCTATCACCACAATATCAGGCTTATTGGCTACAATAGTCCTGTCTGTGATGATAGATCGATCCCAGTACAATGTGGCATGACCATTCTCGAGAACTGGGTCGGGCACATACCTGTAGTATGGTACTTCGGAGTCCACAAGGTTGTACTGCAAGGCTAGTTGCTGGTGAATAATCCTAGCCACTAGATTGTGTCTGTGCAAATATTCGCCGTTAGCAAGACGAGAACAACCGGAAACAATATGTCGAATTGATTCACCGGGACGGTGGCATGCCCGACAGATGTCAACCGTACCATCCTTCACAATGTATTTCCGATAATTATTCGTCATGATAACTTCATCCATAATCGCACAGACAAAACCTTCGGTTTCCCCAAAGAGGTCGCCGAAACGCAGCCAGGATATAGATGCTAAAAAGTCTACATCAGGCCCATGGAGGGCCCGGAAAAACCGTCCGTGAAGCTCTTTGCCTTGCCATACTTCCCTACGATCGTTGGTATCAAGTACTGCAGGTTTGCGCCAGTTCTCTTTCGCCAAGAAGAGCGGGGTGAGGCCCTTGTCCACTGCGACCACATCTCGGTGCATCCCCACGTCAGTTTGAAGGAAATATTCCCTGAGACTGCAAATCTCGCGGTTGTGGAGGGTTTTAGCATTTAAAAAACCTCGACCCCCACACTTCCGCGGGATGTACAGTCTCATAACCGATGATCGTGGGTGATGCATCCGACATGCCGTCAGCAATGTACGGACCTTCCTATCCAGAGCGTCAAGTTCCGTCTGAGTCCATTTGAGTATGCCGAAAGAATACATCAAAACCGGCATGACCCAACCGTTGAAGGCACGCACCTTATTTCCGCCTGATAAAAGACTATTTAACACTTTATTCAGGCGGCCAAAGAAGCGTTCCCTCAACGATTGTTTCATGTCGGTAGCATTGATGCCTAATGCTTCCGACATACCCAAATACTTGTAGGTTTCGGTTGAGGAGAGGGATCTAAGGTGTATGGAATCCAAGAGTTGGGTTCCCACGGATTCCATAATCCTCCCTCGCTTTACATGCATGACTGCACATTTGTCCACACCAAATTCCTTCCTGATGGCGCTACTAAACGTTTCGGTTACCTTCAGTAGCTCCATCAGTCGCAAATTGTTGGGGGCAAAGAGTTTCAAGTCATCCATGTAAAGGAGGTGTGATATCACCTGACCGTCTCTTCTCAACCGATAGCCTAGACCTGAATCCTCCAGCAGCGTGCTTAGAGGATTCAAGGCTAAGCAAAACCAAAGCGGACTCAAACTATCGCCCTGGAATATTCCCCGCTCAATCCTGATCGGTTCATCGATCCCCCGGATCTGTCGACATCCTGGATAGACAAGGCCCGTTCTCCACTGCCCCATACACGACATCAAGAAGGTGCGTAGAGTTGCATCTATTTTGTACAACTCCAGCACCCTAATGAGCCATGTATGTGGCACCGAGTCATAGGCCTTCTTGTAATCTATCCAACATGTCGACAAATCCTTCCGGGATCTACGAACCTGTTGGCTTATGGCCATGTCTATAAGGAGCAGCTCCTTTGTACCGCGGGACCCATTCTTACATCCATTCTGAGACACAGACATAATTGAGTTAACATCAACATGGTGCGCAATTTTTGCTCTAAGAATGGATGTAAGAACTTTATAGACCGTCGGTAAACATGTAATTGGTCTATAGTTTTTAGGTTCCGCAGTACTACCTGATTTATGGAGCAGGTGGGTAACTCCTGTCGTAAAGAACAGTGGTAGCGACCCAGTCTCTAAAGATGACTGGAATTGTGAGGCTAAGCAGGCGTGTGACTTTTGTAGCCATTTAATCCAGAAAGTGTGCAGTCCGTCCGGTCCTGGAGATTTCCAGTTAGGCAACGGGCGGACTGCACTGGCCACATCCAAAGGACTAATAGTAATAGTCTCCATGTCTGGTATTGAATCACACGTCTGCTCAACAACTCGCATCCAATCACCTTCAGTGTGACTGACGGGCACCGACCAAATGCTTCGCCAAAAAGCACTCATGGTTTCAGTATCCGGTGAACGCGCGTCAGTCACACCTTGAGCGGGAATGGGCCGCTCCCATGCTCTGTATACCCACCTTTCATCGTTCTGGAACATGCGGTTCTGAGTGTATCGATCCACTCTTCTCCTATACCGACGGATACGGTTTGCCCATGCATAAACTTTCTGCTTCAGGAAGTCGATGCGCTCTGTGACACGGGATACATATTCTCGAGGGTTAATATTAGTTCCCGAGAACGCCCGCCTCACAAAGCGCATCACCCTTGGGCGTGTATTGCCCTCCCTGAAGCAGATGAGCTTCCCGATGAGCACCCTGGCCTCATTAATACGACGCTCAATCCTGCACTGCCAGGTTGGTGCGGCGGGTTTCGGTTGTATAGTTCGGTCAGTGTTTGGAAATTTGACACGAGCTATACGACATGCCGCAACAGCCGTGCAATACAAGATTGAGTGTGTATCGCAAAGGTCTTCGCTGCTATCAATAAAGTTTGGTAACAGCGCATCCAGGGCACACACCAGTGCTCTGTTTTTTTTATTCATGGGCAAACGTGGTAGCCGTGGTCTAAGGTCAGGTGATGTGAACCGATACTCACGGATCACATCATCCAGAACGCTCCTTAATTCCACATTGCATAGGTTATATGCAGATATAGCCCTGGCATCCTCCTCCTCATCACGCTGGTTTGCCCGCAGTGGAAAGTCAGTAGGTGCATGCAAGACATTCTGAGATGGAGGAGGGTTATTAACAGAGCTACTCTGCACTTCCGAGCGTAGCCGATCAAGTGTAGCGTTATCCAATCTATTATTGTGTTGAATGACGCGCACCTTATCCGACAATCGTTGGGCCGAGACGTTGACGGCAGGTTCAAGCACCTGAAACAGAGAGAGCATCCGACCTCGGTACGCCGTAAGGTTAATTCCTCCCTCTGTAGCCCCATAATATGCGCGCATGACATTTTCATTAATGGAATGGGTCCATCGCATGCGCGACACATTTCCATCGGCAGCGGGGACCCCGTTCGGGGCCTGTTGGCCTCGAAGTCCCAAGCCCGCTGGTGGCCGTCCTCTTCCTCGCCGCCGTGGTGGTGTTGGTGACGGTGCAGGTGACAAAAACTCGTCGCTCGAGCTCGACGCAACTGCAGCGACCGGTGACACGGCGCTCACGGTTGAGGCGCGCACCAGCAGCTGTGAGGCGGAGCTGAGCGACGAGTCCGGAGATGGTAGGTGTGCCTGTTGTCGTGCTCTGGCTCTGGTCTGCATTGTTTACTCACATTTTCTATTATTATTATCATTATTAATTAAAAAATAAATACTTTTAAAGTTATTAAAGAAAATAGATGAAAATGTACTATTCCCCCCTTAACTTCCTCCTTAACTCCGAATTACAGAGCCAAAAAATAGAAGATTACACGAAAACCTAAAAAAGTCTATGGTCTTGAAATAACATCGTAATTCTGTCAATATTATGGGTACAAACTTGCATTTGCAGTTAGAACGTATGGGAGAACTTGTTTTTAACTACAATGTTAAGTTTGTTCTTAGGATAAATTCATTCCAACTACGGAACCCTTCATTGTGCGTGATGCGACACGCACTTGGCCGGTTTTTCTACAGGTTGGCACATTCTTCAGGCGCGAAAAAATTTATCTCCCAGACGTTAATTACACACACAGATAAAGTCATGTGGATTGGTAATGAGCTGGTCGTCAACAAGCATCGGTTTCGACTCATCGGCGCTGATGAGTATGCTCTCCGGTACATGAACCTGAACGCTGTACAGGTGAGCTTTAAAACAACCCACTTAACCCGATTTGCATCCGAATTGAGATGAAGGCCCAGATGAAATATCTGAGCCTTGTACTCGACAGCAGGTGGCGTTTCGGCCCGCATTTTAGCGGGCTGTCGACACGCCTGCTGAAGACCGCGGGCGCCCTCTCGTGGCTGCTCCCCAAGTTGGGGGGGGCCAGCGCGCGATGCCGGCAACTCTACGGCATCTTGAGGAGCATGGCCCTTTACGGGGCCCCTAAGGGCCATAGCTCAGCGGGTGGCAAGGGCCTACCACACGGTGGGATTTGCGGCAGCATGTGCTCTGGCCAGCACCCCTCCTTGGGAGCTCGAGGCATGGGTGCTCGCCAGAGTATATGAATGGACGGCGGGGCGGGGGGCGAGAGGGGAACGCCCAGCCCTGGAAGAGCGGGAGGCCGTCCGGCGGGAGGTCAAGGACCCCATCGTCGTCCATTGGACGCGGGACCTCGCCGCCGCAGCCTTTGGCCGCCGAACCCTTGACGCGATTGGGCCGATCCTGCGAGACTGGCTCGAGCGGTCGCATGGGTTCCTCTCCTTCCGTCTAGTGCAGGTGCTGTCCGGACACGGTTGCTTCGGATCGTGCCTGCACAGTATCGGACGGGAGGAGACGCCGTCGTGCCACGGCTGTGGCGCGGCGGAGGACACGGCGCAGCACACCCTCGAGGTGTGCCCATCGTGGTCCGAGTCGCGCCACAGTCTCACTGCGGCGATCGGAATGGACCTCTCGCTCCCCGGCTTGGTCAACGCCATGCTGGGGAATGAGGGGTCCTGGGCGGCAGTCGCCTCCTTTTGCGAACACGTCATGGCCCAGAGGGGGGGGTTGTGGACGTAAAGACTGAGCCTGATTCCCATGTCCCTCCCGTCAAGGCGATGAGGGAACACCGCTGAATTTTAAGGTGTATAATGCCATTTTGGCAGGGAGTCCCACATACCCCGTCTCGTCCCCCGACGAGCGGGCATGCGTAATGCATTTCTAAGCCACAAAAAAAAAAGGTTAGGTTAGAACAGTGACCATTAACGCGCTAAGGCGAGCGAGCGTAGCATCTCTATCATATGATGCAACTGAAAAAAATTTGGAACCTTAAAACTTAACTATTGCAAACCTCCTTTTTTTTTTAATTTTCCAGTTGCCGCCCAAAAGTGAATTAAAAATTCACATAAGTAACACGTCCGTGTTTGGGTCACAGAAGTTCATTATGTGAACCAAATTTCAACTTAATGGGACCAGTAGATTCGGAGCAAATTGGCTGTGACAGATGGACGAGTGATCCTATAAGGGTTCCGTTTTTATCCTTTTGAGATACGGAAAAAACAAAATGTAATCTTCAGAATACCACGATTATCATCTTCAGTAACACTCATCCCATTTGAAAAGCCCTATTACCACCGACCTAATAATGTCCTACTATATCACTTGACTGTAACTCATTTCATAATAAACCAAGGACAGTTTTCCGCGATGTTATGGGAAAACTTGTAAATAATCTCTGTTTTCGCGAGCGTTCAGTGTTCGGCGAAGTGGAGTGGCGTTGGTTGGTTGGTTCTTAGTTCAGTCAAGTGGTTAGTACGGCGCGGTTCGGACGCGCGCGACTTCGCCCGTACATACCGGCAGTTTACGAACTTGTCATGTGAAGTTTTAACAATTTGCGATTAGCGCACAGACGATTCACTTGAATTTAAATATTTTCTATTCAAATAGAATACATAATAGATCCCTACTTATTAATAATTCAAAAAATATCTACATGTAAGTGTGATAAAATTAGTCCAATTTATTGCCCACTAGCCAGTCTATTTTTAATCTGAATGAACTTTCACATCATCATCATTTCAGCCGAAAGTCGTCCACTGCTGGACATAGGCCTCCCCAAGCACCGCCACCTCGACCGGTTCTGCACTTCCCGCATCCAGCGGATTCCTGCGGCCTTCACAAGGTCTTCGATCCACCTTGTGGGAGGCCTACCAAAGCTACGTCTTTCGGAATGCGGTCGCCACTCCAGAACTTTTCGGCCCCTACGGCCATCTGCGAGCAATGTGCCCTGCCCACTGTCACATAAGTTTGGCAATTTTCGAGCTATGTCGGTTACCTTGGTTATCCTGCGGATCTCTTCATTTCTGATTGGATCACGTAGAGAAACTCCAAGCATAGCTCTCCCCTTTGCGTGACTTTTAGTCTTCTAATAAGGCCCATTGTGAGCGACCATGTTTCAGTATCACTGGCAACAAGCACTGGTCAAAGTCTTTCGACTTGAGACACTGCGGGATGAAGGACGAGAAGATATTGCATAGCTTCCCGAACGTTGCCCAGCCGAGTCGGATTCGACAATTGACCTCTTTCTCGAAGTTGGACAAACTATCCAGTTAGGTAAACTGGACAGTTTGTCCTAGGTAAACATACTCGTCCACAATTTCGAGTGTAGCGTCTCAGGTCTTCATGAGAGTGGGTCTTACATGGTCATTTGAAATGACCTTTGTCTTGTCCATGTTCATTCTAAGACGCACTCTTTCGAAAGCTCTACTGAGATCATCGAGCATTGTACTGAGGTCTTCCGTAGTCTCACCCATGACAACTATATGGTCAGCAAACCGAAGGTGAGTGATATACTCGACATTGATGACCTTTCTGCTTTTCTTAAAATATGGTTCTTTATCTATATATAAAATTTCAGTCTAGACGAGTGTCGAGACCTTATTATTAATTAAACCTTATTAGTCACAGTCTAAAAATATTTATTAGTTTTCATTTTTGTGGGGAATAATGGTTCAACGCTGGGATTGTCAGAACGAGAAATAAACCTTGAAGCTCTTAGATCATTAGATCACATTGTGCACGGGTATAAGGTTATATCAGAGGGACTGATTTATGCGTGCGCCTTTTCGCATCTATGAGAGATAGACTACGTGCCGTCATACGCATACAAGTACCTGCTAAAAGAGGCTATAATAGTTATTAAAAAAATATGTGTCGATAGAAAATAATAAAATATACTCTAAATATAATAAACTTCCTTTATAAAATAAAGGTGTAGAATTTCTATTTGATTATTTCTTCCTATTTTTGCATTATGAGTAATAAAGTTTGACCTCGTTTGGTTAATGTCCGTATAAGCCAATTAATAGATATTTTTTTTTTTTACATAATTGTTTTTCTATATCTTTCCTAGACGACCGACGCCGCGACGTAAAAATAAAAAAATCTATGCTCTATACCTGATCAAATCATATATATAATCGACCTTGTAACATAAATGTATGCATGTAATTATCACCTTAACAATTACAACTAGATATCCATAATCCCTAGCGATTAAAAACTAGTAAAACTATCACAGCTGAGCTTTACAAGCTACCGAGTAATGGTCGACCAACTTACATTAATTACAATGTTAAGTTTGTTCCTGGGATAATTTCATCCCAACTACGGAACCCTTCATTGTGTGGATGTTATTTTTTTTTTTTTTTGTCACTATGTACACGGTACACTTGGCGTTCGTTAACGTAGTGCTCTGCTATTTCAGATCTTTTTGGTTCCAGGTAATTTTTCACAAGCTCCACTAACGTGATAAAAGTTTTATCCTCTGGATTGTCTGGAGCACACAGGTCACACATCAATCGGTAGGTCGGCGACATGCGTCACTAGCATAGTCACACGTAGGTTATCTTTTATGTCGTTTAACAAAATAAATTGTTCCAAACGCACATATAATATTGGCCAGTTTTCACCTCCATCCCGATCAAATACGTATATTTTCCCGATCGGCATCTTGATATTTTACTTTATATAATTACTCGTCGCCACTGTGGAATATCGATGCAAATACAAAGACAGTTCATGCGAGACTGATTTATTGTTCGTGTACCCACACCACAATATATTACAAAAATGAGCAGAGTATTAGTGTATTTAACTATGTATTAAGTGCAAAGTGTTCCCGATAAATCAGTTCATAGTTGAGAATTTTAAATTAATGGAATGATATTGATGACTGAATGTGACATACACTTCCGTAGAAAAGTTAAACAATAAAAATATTTAAATTTATCATTTTATAAAACAGACAGGCACATAGTAATTTAAATATTCCTAGTACTAATGACTTTAAATTTACATTTTCACACATATTACTGCAATAAAATAACATAGTATAAAATTAAAGGTAGACTTAAATTGTTGTTATGTGAAACGACTATAAGGTTAACATTGAAAAAAACTAGTACCAAGACCCGTATTTAGGAAACGAGTCAGCAAACAGAGCTATCAGCAACCTGTCAAGTTAGACTACTTGTTCTATCTTTAAAACACACATGGTCGCTCAGTTAGGTATTAGATATTTTACCGAAGATTTAGGGGTTACCTCACAAGTGTAACACAAATGGCTTAAGTTTTTGTCGACGTTTTAGGGAAGGGTTAGTCTCACGGGTGTAACTACCCTTAAGGGCCTATTTTTCAATCGTCAGATAACTTTTATCTAAGGAATACAAGTTGCGGTTAGACTGTTATTGTACCTGTAGAATATATGTCAAACCGTCGTACTTATTCTTCTCATAAAAGTTATCTGACAAAAAAAGTCGGACCTAAATGACTTAACCTATATAGTGATTCAAGAGCTCGAACGAAAATTAAAAACAATCTTGTACATTTGGTGTCCTGTCATTTCACCGACAGTTAATTTACAAATTCTCACTTGACAACTAACAATTGGCAAAAAACATGATTTGTCATTTCTTCACTACAAAACAAGAAGTTTGCCAAATAATTCACATAAGAAAATAATTAATCGATAATCTTTTTTTTTTTTTTATAACGTATTATTTGACAAAAAAAAAACTTGAGTCACATAAAACAACGTTTGGAACAAAAAGTTTAACATATTGCATTATTATTACGCATCTTCCTAAAAATGAGACTCATTAATAGGCAAAACGGTAATTTTAATGAGTAAACCAACAAAAAATATATCTTTAGTAGTTACAGAAAATTATAATTGCAAATGGCATGCTTAAGATTGTTACCCGGAACCGAACTAGTTAGATTAAGTTAAATATTTTTACTCGCGTAAAAAGTTTAGGTTAGGTTAGATAGAACTGCGACCCCCAAAAATCCGCATTTAATCCACATTCATCAATGTACACTTTAATTCCATTTCTATTCGATTTAAACACTTCAAAAATTAAATTATTGATCATTTAATAACACAACATTTGTTAACTGTATATAATACTGGACGCGTTGCTAACAGAATGATTGCCATCTGCTTCGAATGCAGTGCAATAATAGTTTTAGGCACTTACTGCCTAAAATTATGCAAAACAATACTGTCACGATCACTTAGTGACTGGTTTAAATAAATGATTATAAAATGATATTTAGTTAAAACGTGATTTCTTCAAAATAATCTAAATATTACCTACATATTTTTTTTAATAAATGATTAAATATCATGCGAAACATTTGTGAAAAGAAGCATTTGCCAAAAAAAAGTTTGTAAAAAGTTTGTAGTTTGTTGTTTGTTTTATAAAATAAAACATTCACGGAATAAGTTGTGAAATAAATAGTTTATGAAACTTTGGTTGTAAACTAAAAATACATCGACGATGTTTTGGTAAACATTAGTGAACTATACAGGGTGTCCCGTAAATAATGGATCAAACGTAACGGGTAGGTAGCTTACCTCATTTCCAACAACTAATTTGAACAGTAAAAAAAAAACTGATAAGGTAACCAAGATATTTTTTTTTTTTCGATTTTTATTATTTTCTGTACCAGCATTCAGTGTTTTTAATGCTGTTGCTGCAAATGGTATCTGTTTTTGTATATTATACCAATTTGCAAACCTTAGTAATTTTACAGGTTTTTAAAATAATGGTACACTTTGGTGTCATACATTTTTTTTACAGGAGAATTTTTCCAATTCTGGTCTTTTCATCGTAAAAACAAAACTTTTCAATTCAAGATTTTTTTTCTAAGGCAAATAAAATGTTATTTAAAAAAATGTTATCTTATAACATTAGTAAACTATTCAGAAATGTTTGACAAAAATCACACCTAAATATGATACCATTTGCAGCAACAGCATTAAAAACACTGAATGCTGGTACAGAAAATAATAAAAATCGAAAAAAAAAAATATCTTGGTTACCTTATCGGTTTTTTTTTTAATGTTCAAATTAGTTGTTGGAAATGAGGTAAGCTACCTACCCGTTACGTTTGATCCATTATTTACGGGACACCCTGTATACTTATATTTGAATTATACCCAAAGTCTCTAATTCAGATAATTTATGTAAACAAAGTAATGTCAAGAAATGTCACTGTCAAAATGACAGGACAGTGGTGCAAAACATTTTATCATATTCTTTTTTTGTAAATAGTCATCGCTAAAATTAAAGTGAATTAATTATAAGAACTATGCAAACAAAATACCTTTGCCAAACAATGTATTGTGTAGTATGTCGGAGACACGGTATATGATCGTCATAATCAGCCCTTTTTAGTCCAATGCTAGATGTAAGCCTCCCAAAATCGATTTCCACTCGAAACAGTTTACAGCCGTTTTCATCCAAAATGTGGCTAGATATGCTACTTACAATATGAATCTATGAATGAGAGTTGTAATATTAGTGTTGTTGAAGATGTAAAACATTTGAAAATGTTTGGATCTCCTGCATTGTTACCAGTATCATAAAATATTTTATACCTGAAAATCTCCTTTTTTTAATAACTTTGTCTAAAACCAGAAATTTATAAAAATAATTACGGTATGATTATTTGTTAATTATTATTTCTTAAAATCAGTACTTAAAAGAAAATGTAACCTCTTTTTTCTCCATTTTATGTGAATTACCATTACGAAGATATTTTTTTTATATGTTATGCCCTTTGTTTACATAAATTATCTGAATTTGAGACTTTGGGTATAGTAACTTTAAGTTGATAAACAACGAACGAACGAATCGAACGAACTGAATTACAACGAACGAACGACCACAACAACACTGAACGAACGATACTGCCAAACACTACTGCTACTGCGATACTGTCAAATATTAGAGTGACAGGGGCTGACCACTCCAAAGTGGAGTAAAGCTAAAGCCCCTTTTCTTAAGCCACCGGATAGTGCTGTATACCTAACCGGTACCGGTATCAAACGTTCTGGCTTTGTGCCGGAACATGTGAAAGCTTTCTTCCTTCGTCGGTTACCCATCGTTCCGTGTCGATTATCGCAACCGGAGCGTCTGTGTGTGAGGTCTTACCGGCTTATATAAGTGTTGAGTAGTTGAGTTGAGTTGAGTTGAGCGAACTTCTGCAAACGTCCCTCCAACTTTAGTCCTTCATCAGTCGTCTATGAAATGTAATGTTTTAAGGTGAAAATTAAATAATAACACATCACTCTTTAATCGTCCATTGTTTTAAATCTATGACAAAAAAGCCGGTTTATTTTTTTATTTTTTGTTTAATGTTTTTATTTTTCACCTTTTAGTTGTGTTACTACCTGCTATACAAATAACAGTGACAGGAAGTTATTACAACATCATCCACATAGACTAAGTGGGAAAAATACATATTATTGAAGCTAACTCAAAAACTACCCTACTAAGTTAATAAAATTTATTTGGGATCGGAGCGCAAGCTTCTTCTATATGAAATGAAAAAATAATTTCCAAAATCGGTCCACAATTGACGAAAATATCGTGTATTACATAATTATCATTAAACTCATCGATACAACTCTCTAAATAAGAATTAATCTAAAATGTCACGATCTCATGAAATAGTCAATCAATAAAGTAATCTGAACTTAGAGAGTTGATGGATGATTTTAATGGTTATAATTTTTTTTAATACATATTTGTTACGGTCGCGAATCATATTTTTGTTCAACATACAACTTGATACTGACCCGCAAAATGCAAAAAAAAACGTTAACAATTCAAGACAATTTGAATTTTGCGGACCTGTAGCTTTCAGCTTATTTATACGAGTAGGACCATGCGCTTTTGTGACCAAATCTAAAAATCGTAGAACGTTGATGTGACTATTTCATGTGAAAACTTGAATGTTGTACTTCATTCCATTGTAAATATATGGCAGCTTAATTCAAATGCAAATTTCAAAACGTTTCAGCGCATTTTGGCTAAAATATATGTATCATCCCAAAATAGAAAATACTTGTATCATATGCGTAAAGCCAGATGTCTCCTTTGGTGCCAATCTGGGATATGTTATTAATATAAATTAGGAACAACAGTGGTCCCAGAATTGATCCTTGAGGTACACCAAAAGTGGCCAAATGTGAACATTTTATTTAACTTTTCTATTATTATTTGGTGTTGACCTATTTTGACAATTTGCTTATGATTTTGCAGGTATGACTTAAAAATCTGTAGTGCTTTGTCTGTGATACCGATATGAGACAATTTTTGTAATAGCAGATCGTGACTAATTGTATAAAAAGCTTTTTTGAGGTCGATGCAGATACTTAAAGCTCTTTACTTTTGATCGATTTTGTTTTTAGGGTTCCGTACCTCAAAAGGAAAAAACGGAACCCTTATAGGATCACTCGTGTGTCTGTCTGTCTGTCTGTCCGTCTGTCTGTCTGTCTGTCCGTCTGTCACAGCCAATTTTCTCCGAATGTAATGGACCGATTAAGTTGAAATTTGGTATACATATCAATTTAAGTGACCCAAACACGGACGTGAACCGTAAATAAATGAATTTAGAATATTGGGGTCAGTTTTGGGGGGACAACAAGAACATTAAAATAAAAAGTTTTGCAAACTGTACCGTGTGACATACAAATGAAAGGGCTTACTATGAGGGTCTCAAATGTATTTTTTTTATAATTTTAAAATAAATTGTTTTGAAGTTATAAGTGAAAATACACGAAAATTTACCATTCCCCCCTTATCTCCGAAACTACTGAACCTAATTTTTTTTTTTAAATACAGGAAGTAGTTCTATACTTATAGATTACAGAAAAATATATGAAGTCTATGGTCTTAAAATAACATGGTAAATCTCTCGATATTGTGCGTACAAACTTACATTTGCAGTTGGAATGTATGGGAGATTATGTTTACCAACTACAATGTTAAGTTTGTTCTTAGGATAAATTCTTTCCAAGTACGGAACTCTTCATTGTGCGTGTTCCGACACGCACTTGGCCGGTTTTTTATTTCATTTATGACATTAATAGTATGTTGTCGAAAGAGTATTCGAGTGAGGTCGAAATCCGTATTGTTTTAGATACTCGTATAAAAAGTTTTTTGATTTAAGAAATGTTTCCAAACGGTTATATAGGATTTTGTCGAAATTTTTTGAGATAACATATAGGACGGTAGTTACAAGGATCAGACTTACTTCTAAATTTGTAAATAGGGATAACTTTAGAAATTTTTAAGTTGTCGTGAAAAATAACCCTCGGCCTTAACCTAGATTTAAAACAACATCATTTCGAACATTTGCTTTCCCAATTTAGACAACTCAGTTTTAATCAAGTCATCATCATCAGTTAAATTTCGTTTATATTTACGATGAGTACCTACCTAATCTGTGGAGTTGTGTCAATATGTATTTCAGACAAATTTGGCTGAGAACCTCCAACTCTTTCGCCGATGCCACATTCATTCGGTGAATGTACTGCATTCATTATTTATCTGTGTTCAGTAACTCACGTGAATCGTACGCGCAAACGTGAAGAATAAAAAAAAATGATGATCCCGTCTCTGTTACCCAAGGGGGTGAAGAGAGCGGTGATGCGTCGTTGTTTCTGCACATAAAAGCAATAGGTATTCATTTCATTTGCAGCAATATTCAAACAAACGTTTTAATTTGTAACATCTTTTCACTTCGTTTTGGCTTATAAACCTTTGGCACAGTAAAACACAATTAGTCGGTACTCAACGAATAAGTTAGAAAGAAAAATAATAAAGAAAGCTAAATAAGACTCAGAAGAAAATAAAAATCTAGAAACAAGCCTTCTGACAAGGTGAGTGCGTGCTCTGGAGGCTGTTCACCTTTATCAGGTATTAACATTGTTTACTTTAAAATGACATCCTTTTTTAGAAGTACCTAGTTTAAAATACGGCAGGGTCATTGAATGACAACTTGGCAAAAACAATAAGGCCGCATTCACACCAAACGTTTGAGTGGTGAAATAATTACTCGTGTCACCAAAAAAAAAAAAAAAAAATAACTCGACTCTCGAGTTAATTATATCTTTGTATGCACGTGTTTCTGTGGCAAATAAACCTATTTTTATTTATTCGTTTTTTTTTAGTTCACACGAGTGACACGAGTAATTATTTCACCACTCAAACGTTTGGTGTGAATGCGGCCTTATTGTTTTTGCCAAGTTGTCATTCAATGACCCTGCCGTATTTTAAACTAGGTACTTCTTAAAAAGGATGTCATTTTAAAGTAAACAATGTTAATACCTGATAAAGGTGAACAGCCTCCAGTTCCATTTTTCTGTGTTTATACATACGTATAAACACAGAAAAATGGAACAAAATAGATCTACATTATAATCACAAGCACAAAGCTGAAAATAGTCGGCAGCTGCACGTCATGACTATGACAAGAAGGCTTCCACTTAGCATGATGCTGTGCTATGAGGGACCCACAGCACAACGCTGATTTTCAGTGGTTACTCGAAAAAGACGTACGGAAACCAAGTCAGGTTTAAAGAATTGAACATAAATAGGCAACTAAATAAAATAAAACAAACAGTACTTAGACTATAATCCAACTATACAACCAGATATATGAATAAATATTATTAGATAACATACAAATTTATCCGCAAGCATCACCGCGCGTGCAGAAATAAATAAAGTAGGTATCCACTCAAAACATACTATTACCCAAGAATATAATTATGTCTCGCTCACACCACCTTCGCGTCGCCTGCGCCGAAAGGACTTGGGAGTGACTTTCGATCACTGTCTGACTTTAAGAGATCACCTTTTTACCCTTGCGAAGGAATCTTTCAGGCGCCTGGGTTTATTTTTGTGAAATGCTCGTGACTTTCGCAATCCAAATGTTATTATGCTGTTGTACAGCGCTCTGGGTCGAAGCAAACTCGAGTTCAGTGCTTTTGTTTGGCACCCGTATACCGCGACCTAAACACTGATGCTAGAAAAGGTACAGAAAACTTTCCTAAGATGCCTCTTCCAAAGGTCCATTTGTTTCCCTACCCTCTGTACCCTACCAACTATCTTTTAGGGACGTTGCACTTTAACTCGTTGGAGGTGAGAAAGGGCTTGATCAGCTCACGGTAGCCTTTAAGACCTTATGGGGACGTATCGACTGCCCAGGGCTCCATTGCCTTTTCTGCCGATTATTTGTGCCCAACAAATCCATCGGACACCGACAGAGTCGGCACAATCTGTTTACGCAACTCCCATCCAAAACTGTAGCCAGAGCCGAATCCCCAGTCTGTTGTACTCAAATGATGCTAAAGGTTCTTCTAATTGCCAACCCTGAATGTGCTGTGTTTGCGGATGAATGGAGAAAAATTATGCGGTTATGTCTGGTGTTCTGTGAGAGAAAGTATGCAAGGGAGACCACTGTTCCACGTAAGTTTTAAATTAAATTAATATACAAAATAATTATTGTCAATGTAATAATTGTTTCTATGTTAAATAATGTAAATTAACTATAAACAAATAAAACGTACTGTCAGCCGCCGACAATGAGCGAACGTTACGCAGTCTATTGCTTTCCATACATATTCAACTTTTTGTTCACACTGAACCTACAATACGCTATTAGTGAGCCCGTTGGGTGTGAACGCGGCTTAAGAACTGATCTTAATAGAATAATTTATCAGTTTTTTTTTTTTTGCATGTGAAAACGATCTCTGGTTAAGATAAGCCCGAAATAGTCTCTACTCATCAAATCCGGTGTAATTTCAATAAATGCTGTGATTACTAACGGATTAATAGGATAAAATACTAATCCAATTATCGGTTGACATTAAAACTTAGCTAATTGGGTTGGGATTTTAGAAACAGAGGGTAGAATGTCGTTTTAAACATTCAGGCTCAAAATGTCCAATTCACACGTTACCATTAGTGGTAATTGTCTAAAAGGTTTCTAATTTTCCTCAACGCTACCTACATATCGACGGTGAAGTGCCAATAACACCTAACTGACAAAGTCAAAAATGTACATAAACTGAATAAGGATGCATGCATGGAGGTAATGCCATAAAATAAACACGTTGGTTTAGTTGGAAATAGTTCCACATATTAGTTTAACAACTAAAAATATACTTAGTAGATTTCACAAAAACATGCGAATAACGCCTTTAATTAAATTGAAATGATAAAAAAGTGAATTCTAGAAAAATCTATACTATATATATAATATAATAAAGCTGAAGAGTTTGTTGTTTGAACGCGCTAATCTCAGGAACTACTAGTTGGAATTGAAAAATTCTTTTTGTGTTGGATAGTCCATTTATTGAAGAAACATTAGGCTATATAAAATCACGCTACGACCAAAAGAAGCGGAGAATAAATGAAAAATGTTGCAAAAACGGGAAAAATTATTCCTTTTTGAGAGCTTCCGTTGCGTGCGCTGCATAAACGGTTTAAGTTACGCAAATATGTATGATGGAATTGTTCCTCTTTAAATTTTCTAAAAAAAAATCCGCGACCGCATATGTCTATCTTTTAAGATTGACTCACTATAACCTTTTTTATGGTAATCAAATTTGTTCGAAATTAATGCATTATTTGCGAAGGAGTTTTCATAAACATGGTATTAATCCTTATCCAAATTAATACGTTATTCATCACAAGTATTTAATTTTGAACAAAGTTGCCCTTACATCATTTCATTTCAATGAATATCTTAGGAGATATAACTGTTTTATAATAACTCCGCAGCAAAACAATGATCAACTCTGCGAGGTAGTCTATTCTAAAGCTGAAGAGTTAGTTTTTAGGGTTCCGTACCCAAAGGGTAAAATGGGAACCTATTACTAAAACTCCGCTGTCCGTCTGTCACCAGGCTGTATCTCATAAACCGTGATAGTTAGACAGTTGAAATTTTCACATATGATGTATTTCTGTTGCCGCTATAACAACAAATACTAAAAAACAGAAAAAAATATATTTAAGGGGAGCTCCAATACAACAGACATGATTTTTTTGCCGTTTTTATGCTTTTGCCCGCGGCTCCGCCCGCGTGGATGTCAGTTATCGCGTAAAAAAGTAGCCTATGTCCTTCTCCATATCCCAGGCTATATGTATCTCTGCCAAATTTTATGACGATCGGTTCAGCGGTTTAGGCGCGAAAACGTGTATGTTACGTTTTCGCGCCTAAACCGCTGAACCGATCGTCAAACAGATAGACAGACAGAGTTACTTTCACATTTATAATATTAGTATGGATGGTAAGGAACCCTTCGTGCGCGAGTTCGACTCGCACTTGGCTGGTTTTTTGTTTTTAAACACGTTAATCTCTGGAACTGCGAGTTGGATTTGAAAAAATCTTTTTGCATTTTACAGCCCAATTCTTGAGGAAGGATTACATTCCTATTAACTAGGACACAATGTTTTTTTAATGAAAGTTTAAGCGAAAACGAAGTAAAAGCACGGGCAGGCAATGTGATGCGACGGGGTGGGTCGGGGGAACAAGAAATTCACGCGGACGAGGTCGCGGGCAGAAGCTAGTTTAAGATAAGAGGTATTGGCTCTTCACCGTCGATATTTCGTTTAAAACATAGGGCAGACGGTTCAGTTATTAGCTAACTAAATGGAAATACTAGACCATAGTATCGAATTACATACCAATTTATTTCTTATAATTTTATGTATTACTACTTGTTACATAACATAAACAATTACTGTCTAGCGGTCGTGCCCCGACTGATTAAAAAAGTAAAAAAAGAAGTTTCGTTTGCCTCATAACTTTCAGGTCGAAATACGTGTGGGAGGAGGCCCAATATGCCACAGGAATCTTTTGAGACCCTTCCAAGGCATTTGGCTGCGTAAATCACGAAACCTCACTCTTGAAACTTGAGTATTACGGACTAGGTAAACTTGCGCTCAGTTTAGTAAAACCTTATTTAAATTATAGAGAACAGCAAGTTCAAACAAATGGTATCAATTCACTCGGTTTAAAAGTAAAAATGTGTATTCCACAAGGCTCGATATTGGGTCCTTTCCTCTATTTAGTGTATATTAACCCTAGAAAGATAGTCTGCGTAAAATTGACGCATGCGTTTGCGAAATATAGCTCTCTCTTTCCAAATAGCGCGAATCCATAGCTGTGCGTTTAGGACATCTCATTCGTCGCTGGGAGCTGCCGTATGGCGCACGTGGCAACAAGGTACGTGTAACCGATTTTGAAATATATAACGACCGCGTGCGTCAAAATTACGCATGATTATCTTTTATGTGACTTTTATGATTTCGACTTGTATAATTTGTTTTATTTTTTTTTATCTTATTATAACTGTATATCATTACTTAAATTATCAGATTCTTTTTATAGTTATTGAAGCAAAAATATAAAACAATGGGGAGTAGAAACTTGGACGAAGACTATATCCTGGCCAGTCATATGCAAAGCGACGACGAGCTTCCCTGTGAGGATACCGACAGTGAAGCAGCGGACCATGAAAGTGAAGATGACGTGTAGAGCGACACAGAAGAAGCTTTTATTGATGAGTTACAAGAAGAACAGCCGACGTCAAGTGAAACTATAATCCTAGATGGGCCAAGCACTACTGAACAACCATTCTCCACATCGGTCTCTCGTAGGATCGTAACCTTGCGACAGAAGACTATCAGAGGTAAGAATAGACATTGTTGGTCGACGTCAAAGGCAACGAGGCGTGGCAGAGTCTCAGCGGTAAACATTGTTCGAGCTCAAAGAGGTCCAAGCCGCATGTGCCGTAATGTATACGACCCCGTTTTATGCTTCAATATGTTTGTCCAAATGAAGTAACTGGTACAACAGAAGACAATACTGAAGAGCCTGTAATAAAAATGGTATTTACTGTACTTTTTGCCCTTCTAAAATAAGTCGAAGGGCAAATGTGTCCTGTGAAAAATGTAAAAAAATAATATGTCGTGAGCATAACGTTGATATGTGCCAAAGCTGTTGGTAACAGATTTTTATACAACTATATGTTCCTAATATATATAAGATATTCTAATTGTTGATTTTGTGCAAAAAAAAAGGCTGATTATTACAGTAAAAAATAATTTGTAATGGAAAAAGTAAGTGTTAAAATGTTTTGTTGATTTATAGCAGAAGATTAAAGTTTTTGTTTTTTTTTTTAATAAATAAATAATTATAAATAAATTATCTGCAGTCTTAATTATTCTAATATACGTGTAAATATATATATAATACGATTTTTTTTAAATAAATTAATAAACCTCAACCTACAGCTAATTAAAACACATGCGTCAATTTTACGCATGAGTATCTTTTCGGTACTACACCATATGATTATCCTTCTAGGGTTAATGATATACCCCATTAATTAAAAAACCAACCACAAATCGTATTATTTGCTGACGATACTTTCTTAATTTTTCACATAAATAGACGTGCATTAAATCTTGACGACGTAAATAACGCCCTACTGCAGGTCAAAAATAAACTGCTAATAATTTAGTCTTAATTGGGTTTTCCCAATTAATACTAAATTATTAGCAGTTTATTTGCAGTTTGTTGGATGATAACCGAAATGCATAAGATTTGCTTTACCGAATGTTAAAAGTAGTGATTGTGATACAGTATTTAATAAGGAGAAACTAGTTTTCGTCTATAAAACTGTTTTCCTGGGGATCACGCTCGACTCAAGGCTACAAGGTCCTCATTTAACATCTCTTGCAGAACGGCTAAGTTCAGCAGCATATGCTATGAGAAGAATCCGTCAATTTACTGATGGAGATACCGCGGGGCTAGTCTATTTCAGTTACATTCATAGTATCATGTGTCTTACGGTATTTTACTATGGGGACGGGCTGCAGATATCGAGTCTACTTTTATTCTGCAGAAAAGAGCCATCAGAGCAATATATAGCCTCCGCAGGCGCGATTCTTTCAAGGAACTGTTTAAAGATATTAACATCATGACGGTACCAATATATTTATTTATGAAAACATCATGTACGTAAGGAAAAATATAAATCTTTTCAGTAAGGAGTGAAAGACACAATTATAGGACTAGAAATAGAGACCAATTAGTTCAACCAGGTTTCAGACTGGCTAAAGTAGACTCATCATATGTACCCCTTACATATTCCAACTAAATTTAAAACTTGTATAAAACGCACACTATGCAGCCAAGCATATTATAAATTGGGGGACTACATCGCTGACAAAAATGCTTGGCTCAACGCTGATCCTGCTCCACAAGAGCGCATCAACTAATTGATTAGCATTCGAAAATATTGTTGGAGCTGCTGTACTTTTTAGTATATTTGCATAGTATAAATTCAATCTCTTAGTACCTATTGTATAATTGCACAGCACATGTTCCTACTATAAAGCTACCTGGTAGCGCAACGTTTAAAAAAAAAAAGCTACCATTTACTGGGTACGTTTTTCATCGACTTAAAAATGCCCTGGCGGCTGAGAGTATGTCATGCTCACTCAAATGTCTCGCTGGTAGTGGCGTGTTTGTTGGATCATTAAGTTTCCTTCAAAATGGTTGAGCTGAATGGTGCTGTTCCATGCGTCATGTTCGTGGACTGGCGCCGTCAGTGGTCATCTCTTAGCTGCCAGGGCTTCTTTTATTTTCTTAATTGTTTTTGTTTTTGTTACGGACGCTTCTAACGCACACGTCTTTCTACATTGTTCTCACATGTATAATTTCAACATGAATGATGCAACCCATATTTTGTAACAATATTTTGTTTTCAAAGATTGTCCGTGGAGTTTCTTGCCCGTTCTTCTCCATAGGAACCTACTACGCTTTAGAATGGGCAAGCTTCATCTTTTTGACTGAATAACCCCTTGACAATTCAAAAGTACCTATAATTAGTTTATTTTTGAAACAGTCCTTGAAAACACAACACACAAGCTATACTTTGATCGAGCCATTCTTACAGACAAAACAACACATTACAATAAACTAGACATAACTTTACTAGGTAAAATTAATATAACCGCGCAAATTATTGACATAGCAGTTCCAAACACACACAACCTACAAAACACTATAGCAGAAAAGCTGTCCAAATATATAAGGTGTATCTATTCATATACGAAATATTTTAAGAGAAACCTCATAGGTGTTAAAAAAAACCATAGCAGCGAAATTTTATTTTATCGATGTGTTTTATATTTTTACATAATTATAATAATTTTAAAATTGCTTGAGACAGCAAAAAAACCATTACTTACTTTTTTTTTTTTTCTTTTTTTTTTTTATTCTATGAATGATCCGCCCGGACGCGGTGACGGTGGCGGCACGAGCGCGGTGCCTTTTGATAATTAATCATCATAACAAGTTTTTTTTTTTTAAATATTCTCCGATTAAAAAAAAATCGTTTCCATGGCTTCTTTATCAACTATAGGTGTATCTCTTAAAATATCTCGTGTTTGAATAGATACACCCTATATAGATTTAAAAATAGAAATAAGCCGAATGTGGCGATTAGGCAGCGTTGCCTTTATTCCTGTAGTAACTTCAACCACCGGCACCGGTGTCATTCCCAAACAACTGCATCAATCTTTAAAAACACTAGACGTAGCTCCCTCCACCTACCAAACCCCACAGAAAGCTGCTATCCCGAATACCTGCAGTATTGTCCGAAAAATTCTGCAGAACGACAATGACGCACAAATATCACACGCACAAACATCATTCACCACTGCAATACCAAGGCAAAACATAATATCACGCCAATCATCATAATTGTGCCGATTCCCTTGTTCACAAACTAAACTAAAGTTCAGTGCATCGTTTTCTTTCTATTTCATTAAGAAAAGGACAGAAGATACATTTTAGTTTAGTCCTGTCAAATTATCAATATAATAATTATCACTTAGTTTAATACTCTCAGGGGTAACACTTGGCTTTGACCCGTGTTACCCTATAAAACCGGCAGATTAGTGCCGAGATACAAAAATGTATACCAACAAATAATAATAATTCATTTATTGCAGGCGACGCAGACCCATAGATAAATACCTTAACCTAAACATACATATTTTATTATAATAACATTATTGTACACGAAGTGATGACGGCGTTGACTGCGAGGTGTCGCGTAACCTTCCACGAAAACGTCGGTACGCCACACCTTTCGGTCAAAACTCTTCTTTCATGAAGGTTTCTAGATACTGCGTTGGAACCCTCACCACAAAGTACTTGAAATTCATGTTATGGCGTGACTCCGACTTTTCTACTCTCAAGGTCCACTTTTCTTGACTCTGATGTATTCCACGATGTCTTCAGTTATCGTGGAGTAAAGCAGACGGGATACTTACAGCTGCGGCGCCGGTGTAGCAGGACGCAGGAACATAATTGGTCCCGCCAGAGCAGTTACGGCAAGTGGGCTTTCTTCGCTTTGACTCCACCGTCACGAAGCTCTCCTTGTCTTGGCTGCCCTTTCTTAGGGGCTGGGGACAAGATGCTGGTAGCCGGTGCATTGCAGCTTATAGATGCCCCAAATAATGAATTATTTTATATCTATTTTAAAAAAAATTGTTTTAGATGGGCAGGCTCTTTCTCGGATGTGTACAGGTTGCAGTGCGGGGTGAGACAGGGTGGACTGACTTCACCAAAGCTCTTCAACCTGTACATTAACCGACTTGTCGGTGAACTCAGCAGTGCCAGTGTCGGGTCACGGGTGCTACATAGACGGCGTTTGTCTCAACAATATTAGTTACGCAGATGATATGGTACTGCTGAGTCCATCGATCGGGGGTTTGCGTAAGCTGGTACGGATTTGTGAGTCCTATGCGGAGGCCCATGGGCTCAGATACAACGCGAAGAAAAGTGAACTCCTAGTATTTAAGGGGCGGGGCAAAAACTACGTGACTGTACCTGCAGTCACTTTAGCTGGTACCCCCTTAAACTGAGTCACTCAGTTCAAGTATCTGGGCCACTGGGTTTCCGAGGATCTTAAAGATAATGCGAATGTGGAAAGGGCACGTAGGGCGTTGGCTGTTCGGTGTAATATGTTGGCTCGCAGGTTCGCGCGTAGCAGTAATCAAGTGAAAGTGACTCTTTTTAAGTCTTACTGCCAAACACTTTACACGTGCAGCCTGTGGGTTAACTACACACTTGGGTCATACAATGCCCTACGTGTTCAATACAACAACACGTTTAGGGTGCTGCTGGGGCTACCACGATGCTGCAGTGCTTCGGCTATGTTCGCAGAAGCGCACACTGATGGGTTTCATGCTCTAATAAGGAAGCAGTGTGCGTCGCTGCTGAGTCGTGTTAGGTCCAGTAGCAACAGCATAATAAGCGTGTTCGTGGATAGGTGGGACTCTCCACTGCTGCGCCACTGGATACGTTTACATACTGTTTTGTGATTGTTTAATTTTTATTAGTTACCTATATTAGTTAAGATAATTATGTGTGTGTAATATGGAAATTTACTTTCTGAAATAAATGTTTATTATTATTATTATTTTATTTTCATATTTTTACATATCTCGGGACCCTGGGGTCCCGGACCTTTGGAAGGCGTACGAGGGGCTGAAGCCAACTCGCAGAGGCCCGTTAGGCCCTTTTTGATAAAATGAGGCACCGACCGACGATTATCCCTGTACGCACTATGCAAGTGCACCTAAGGACAACCCCCGGTTGGTGTAGGACTATTGCAGGATATGGAAACAAAGATATTGGACTATGGGTTTGGGTGGTTAAAATGGACTGGTTACCAAAAACTATGGAAGGACTATGGCCCCTGCCTGATCAATGTTTTATTTTAAACACGGATAAAATGGCAGGGGGTGACTTGCACACTCAATAATGGGCCCCCGAAAACGGTCGCAAGCACATAGTGACGTAGCGACAAGGGGGCAACATATCCTGAGGTGCTCGAGGAGTGGAGAGGTATTCCACGGCTCTCAGAACAATCCCAGAGCCCGGAAGATGGTCAAGATCCCTACAAGCACTTACTGGAATACTTCCTTCCTCCGAGCACGTTTACTCTTGCGAATCTCCACTCAAGCCGGCCAATAAAGGCAAGAATGAGGTGGGAGCTCAGTTCCTCGTCAGTGTTCACTCCAGCCGGCCAATAAAGGCAAGCCAGAGATGAGGAACATGACTTCTCCCGGGAGATGAGGTCCGTGGGGTCGCAACTGCCCAACAGCTCGCCACATGCTGCCCTGCGGGTTTCTGTATCTCTCTTGGTCTGGCTCCTCACCCTAGATATGTTCCGGTAAAGTAAACTCTACCGGCACAGACCCAGAGTTCGGAGCGCGCAAGCCCCACCACGACGTCAACGTAGAGATACGGCGGTGGGGTTATTATTATTTGCTTATGTAGTACCTACCAACATTATCTGATCAAATCTTAAATAAAGAGCAATATCCTCCATTGCTCTTGTGATATCCTTTAGAAGAGCAACCAATTATTATGTAAGTACCTGTAATGTAATTGTGTAAATAAAAGCAACAGACATTCTCGTTTATCAAACTACATATATATTTATAGCTCTAAGAAAGTATTGAAGAATTTCTCTTGCTCTTTGGCAAATAATCCGATTCATGAGTGAAGTGCTCATCGATCGTGATTATATCGCATCGGGTGTAATTTGAGCATTACTCACGGTGATAGATATTATATCGACATTTGTATCGTTTGAAACGGAGTACTTAATGTGTCAGCACAATTCAACGGGGATTTGAAAGTGTCTGCGAAAATATATTGGGAATTATCATTGGTCCGTATTGGGTGTGGCTGGCCACAGCCATAGGTTTTTTTTTTCCAAGTTTTGTGTTAGAATCGGCAAAGTGGAATAGGAATAAGTGGTTTGCGTGGACTTAAATAGAAATGAAGACCAATTCCCGTAATTAAAACGCTCAAAATTAGTCACAATCTCATCTCTTATTATATTATTTTCATAAACAAGATCAAAATTTTGTTAAATAATTACAATAATAAATATAATAATTAAATGTTTATTAAAATATTTTATTTTTCTTGATTTTTAAATTTTTTCTATATATTAGAAAGAAAACACATGTCGTGCCTAGGATTTGAACCTCCAATGTTATGATGCACGGCAAGCGGTCTTGAAACCTCCGGACTACTTAGACGTTGTATAAGTTTTCGTAAATGTTAAGCTTATTATTACTTGTCATTACATGCATTAATAAAAGTATTAACTTTTTATTGAATAAAAACAATATTTAAAACAGAAAATACTTATTTATTCACTAAAGCAATACATTAATTGTAATAACATGTTTTTGCAAAATACAAAAACCAACTTGGGCCTATCACGGATTTGAACGCACATGTCTTTTGGGGGGGTAAGGACTTAATGGAGCTTTGTGTACTAATAAAGTTATTTTTATTTGTAATTTAATTTATGGAATTCAAATGTAATTTACTTTAGTGTATATGTATACTGTAATTGTGTAATTTTGTGAGTAAATTCAGATACAAATTACTTGTTTATGAATAAATGACTATAACTATCTCAGCGAAAATCAATAAGAAAAACTTGTCAAAAATGTAGGGAAATAGATTTCCCATTAGTTTTATTTATTTTTATTTTTATTGTGCTTTTGCTTGTAATGTAGGTACTATTCAAAACAATGTTACATCACATCTTTCTGATACCACGAAATACACGTTTAATTTATTTACTTACTAAAACGAAAACAGAGCAACAGTTGTTTTATTTGTTCAATGCATTTGTATGCATCGGCAGGTACTTCGGTATGAAACAAACATACTTTGCATAAAAATGTCGCAGTCGTCGTTAATAATTACGTATTCCTCAATAATTTACATACCTACTAACTAAGTGGTTGACATTATTTGATTAATTCCTGCTAATTTATGATATATCTACTTAACAGTTTAAAAAATATAACATAGATCGAATTAACTTCACTGAAACCACAGGAGCAGGTAGGTTTCAGTAGTTTTTTCAGAAACTACTATGAATCAATGAATTCAATATTAACATTATTTTTGAAAAAAGTTTTTTTTTTTTTGTCGAAAGTTTACCAACCTCCTTTTAAAGTCCTGTCTCACTTCGGGAAAATTCCGAATTCACAAAAGGGAAGCGAGTCCACAGAGTACATCTAAATATAGGAGGATAGAGACGTCACTCGAACATTTCATGGCGCCCTCTAGGAATAAGTAAGAACAACAATCCATTAATCGACTAGGTACCGCCGGTGTACTTGTCAAATGCGGCAACAAATACTACGCCGTAGTACCCGAGCCAGTCATACTGCAACCTGTGTGTGACGTGTGCGTGCCAACTGTTTTATTAAGTTTTGGACATAATCCGAAGTAAAATGCCAGTTTGCGTAGTGAAACTGTGTAAAAATAATACTACAAGAAATAAGAAGGACACTGGCATCACATACCATCAGTAAGTATCGTATAATTTCGAAATTTTAACATAAAATAACATAAACCCTAACCGCCATTCAGTGTTTTGCCGCGTATACAAGAATCAAGATCCCCGTGGTTGAGATTTTTATAATCTGAATTTATTGTTTTTGTATTTTATTACCTATTTTATTTATCTAACCTAGTTCTATAAATTATTTAATGTTTATCTTTGTAATCTATACACTATCTATGTTAGCTGACACTATTCCAAGGGGTGATTCTACCCATGAAACTGAAAAATGTTCCCCAAGGAACATGGATCGAAAAATGATAAAATTGTTTTGTCTTCCCATACAAAATGAGGATGAAAGAGGTCAGTCAAATAAATATTACATGTAAAAAAAAATACTATTAAAAATGAGGCCTTATCATTGATACCTATACAAACATACCTTCCATTGTTCTAAAGAAGAAACCTACGTCTAAACTATACACAAATATTTATTGTTAATTTTTAAGTATTTTCTGAGCTACATTATTTTTCCCATTAACTCGGGTAACAGTTGAGCAGCTGGTATCACACAATGTCAACTGACAAATGTCAAGTGACGATGACTTACACACACAGCAATAATGAGTTGCCGCAATCACGGAGCTATTGATTTTAGATAGCGTCACAGAGTACATTTATATATAGGAGGATAGAGACGTCACTCGAACATTTCATGGCGCCCTCTAGGAATAAGTAAGAACAACAATCCATGAAGCATTAGATGAATCGTATATAGATATTTCCTTTCCTTTTAGATAAATATGTGGTAGTTATTAAAAATAAAACATTAGATACAATGACACATACTTTATTTCAATCTTTTTTTACAATATTTGAAGGCCAAGTCCTGAATTTTGTCTTCTACATCATAATCTTCACGTGATCCACATAATAATTTATAACAATGCGTTTCACAAACAAGTAAACAATCCAGATTTTCGTGCAAAGCTCAATCAGATAAAGAGATGTCGTCGGTATCCAATACTTTTCCAGGTCAATGTTTCGAAGCAAAATCGTCAATGTCCAAGCTAAGTCGTCAAGAAAAATCCACAAATATATCGAAGCGCATCCATTAGCAAAATTTTTACAGATTTGACACAAAACACTGTGTCAAATTTGTTTTCCTTTTTCTCTTTGCACTTTGACATTTACGCGAGTTGCGATCTTTTTGTTCCCTTAAATTTAAAACAGTTTAAAAAATTAGCCTTGCGTTTTCGATGATTTTATACATATAAACAAACTTTGTCTGTTAACACAATTAATTTATAAGGTGTCTGAACTCCTTTTTTTTTAATTTGTAAAATAAATAGTTGTTATATTTAGAAAATTTTAGTAAAATGGAACATGTGTTTCGACTAAACCCATGTAAATGAGAACAGCGCCATCTGTCAATACGTAAGTTCCACTTTTGATATTACTATCCGAGTAAATTAAAAATCTATTACATTGAGTAGTGTATCTCCAAAAGCAGAAGCCTACATAAACTGGTCGGTTATAATTCCCTTACTTTTGTTCTAAGCTATAGCACCGTGGTGGAGTCCACTTAGTGATATATTTGACAACTAATCTATAATTGAAACTTTGAAAGAGTTAGAAATATCCTGAGAATGTCAGTTCTCGAGTAGAAGTTAGTAAGTAGTGTAATAGTTAGGACGTGAGATGTCACACTTCCGCATCGATCGTTGAACGAACGAAAATTTTTATTATTGTGTTTTCATAAGTTCCTGTATATGATTTCTATAAAATTAAACCTTGTATCTCGAATCCAGGCTTAAAGTAGTCAAAAGCAATCAACGGCGGTGATCTCTCGCGTCCGGCCCTGGTCCAGGCTATGGTACGAAGCGAGAGTGCATGGAAGGCCGTTTCCTCCTTCTACGAAGCACTAATGCTAGCGAAGGAGGAGGCAAAACGCGTGATGGAGAGGCAGTTCGTGCGCCCTCACGCCCCTAGTCGCCACAGGAGACGCCCTGGGTCTGACGCCTGGGTGGCGGGAGTCGATAGCCGATTTTTTTGATTCCCGGCCAACGTAGGCGCGGGCTTGCAGACGGCGAGCAACAGGCAGCTCGCCGTTCGGTAAGGATCAGACCCGGGTCGACGGTGCGTCCCAAAGAGATGTCAGCACCAACTGACGGGGTCCACTATGAACGATGCCTGCCAGGGTTGCGGGTTTATCTGAAAGGTATACCGTGGCACACAGGCAACTGAAGGAACACGTGTGGGTTTTAGTCAGTAAAAGTGTGACACCCCCGCTCCCCTCAGAGCAGCACATCTTCTCCTCCCAGAGCGGGAGAAGTTTTGATAATTTCCCACCCAAAAAAAAAGGCTTCTAGTAGTCAACTTTATAGCGCAACTGTCTTTATTATTAACGATGTCATATTAATAACATTATAATAAAAAATCATGTTATGTGGGTTTGCACGAAAAACTAATTTACACTTAATTATAGTGCAATAGATTGAGAGACTTAAAAAGTGGACAGTATGTAAAAAACCGGCCAAGGCGTGTCGGATCACGTACAATGGAGGGTTCCATAGTTGGAATGAATTTATCCCAAGAACTAATAATAATAATAATTTTTATTTGCCAAAAACTAACTTAACAATGTAGTTGAAAAACATGTTCTCCCGTACCGAATGTACGGGAGAACATGTTTTTCAACTGTAAATGTAAGCTGGTCGACTATTACTCTGTAACTTAGCTGTGATAGATTACCTTTTAATTTTGTTATATATACTACTGTTGTGAATTTTTTCATGGTTCTGGACACTTGGTTCTAACAAAAAATAGCACTTTAAAGCTTAATACGAATCCTTGAATAGAAAAATTGTTCCGACAAACCCGCAATATTTTTAAACGGCCTATCCATCGATACACCATGGGATAGACGTGAAAAAAAAATATCATCCCCACTTTACGTGTACGGGAGGTACCTTAAAATTATTTTTCAAGATTTTATTTTACCACTTTGTTAGTGTGATTAATATGTATACCCATACCAAATTACAGCTTTCTAGTTCTAAGACTCTCTAATTTAAGCCGCGGACAGACAGACACAGACAGACGGACATGGCGAAACTATAAGAATTCCTTGTTTACTACGGAACCCTAAAAAACTTGTATATGGAAATAACAAAAAACCTGTTATCTGTGTCCCGCACTATGTAATACCTATATAATATAATTATGGATCTGTCGTAATAGTAACGTTATATGGATCGGAATGTTGGGTCCCTAAAGTTATGGATGAAATGCAATTGAATGGAGCTGACATGAGGACGTAGGGAATTGTTGTGTGACGAGAACGGGAATTACGAATGAGTAAGTAAGGGATAGTTTGAAAGTATTAGATGGCGCATGAGTTATCACCTCTTTGGAAGATGATCTCAGTTTTGAAAATGGAATGTTTAGTCACTGCGACTATTTTTGAAGTACACATCGTAAAATCACGGGACGCTATTATCTATAAAAAATAATAAAATAATTCTTTTTTTTTTTTCTCGTTGTTTTTAACCAATAATCGGTCGTCTATTCCCGTCATGGTTGTGCAACACCAACTGCACAAACATTGCGGAGTTTGGCCACTCGGCTTATGGAGACTGGCTCAACACGAGATAGTCTTAGGCATGGCCGCCCACGCAGTCATTTCGCCGAGAACATCGCTGCTGTGGATGCAAGTGACCAAGACCCAAAAACATCAACCAGACGATGTGCGATGGGCAATTGGGCATCAAGATGGTCTACACTACAGCGTATATTGGTGAAAGATTTGAAGATATCCCGAGAAAATACGATAGGTACGATAAACCATATATCAATAACCAGAAAGTTTATTTTACAAAAAAAGTAATAGCCTTAGGAAATCAGGTGATTACTTAGGATTACAAATTAACTATCAACTTAAATTATCCTTATATTCAAATAACAACTATCAAGGCTCCTACACACTGGCGCGATATCGCGGGCGCGACACGACACCAGTAGCACAATTTCTTTGTCGCTGCCTGTCGCGCCCGCGATATCGCACGAGTCTGTACGAGCCTTCATTCTTTAGGTTTTGTATGAAATTGCTATAATACGGTATTTTGACGTAGTAGGTACGTAAATTTTTTTTTTTTAAAAACCTGACTGTACACCAGTAACATCGTGGCATCCAACAATGACCTTGATTCCTGTAATGTATATTCCGTATTCCGTTTTCCTCTACATTACGGAAATAACCTTCAGGTCTTAAACAGGGCCACCACGTTTTGTACCTGTGCCAAATTTGAATACCTACTTTGAAAGTTCAAAGAAAATCGATTACGTCAAACAAAGAAATACCAAAATGGTTCTATATGTGTTCTATTTTGCGAATCCTAGCATGAAACGTGATAGCATTTCACCTTTTTGTGTATTATACGAGTAGGTACCTATACTAAATGTAATTAATATAGTTGAATGAAATCGTTTACGCAATACTACAATTTCAGCTATTAACTTAATGTATTATAAACGCCGCATCAGTTAGTCCATAGGTTACTAGAAATTAGCTTAAGCGATTACAGACTAAATAGGTAATTTGCTAGTTGTGCGAAACAATAAAATTGTCTCAATTTGTGCAAGCGCATATTTATTAATAGCTAAGTGAACAATACCTGGCGTGTTTAAAATTCTCTGCACACAGCGGGCGAAATTCCTTGAAATAATTGTGTAAAGGAGATGTTTCAAAATGTATGGAGCCCCGGCCTGGTCTTTGTACACTATACTAAATAATGGGGAAACACAATTAAAACAGTTTTCAATCATCCAATTACTTTAAATTGGCTTTGTTTGGTAGTAAAGCACAATAATGTACACTTGGAATGGCAACACACAACAAAAACCCGTCATGGCGGTAAACTGTCATGTTGATTGATTACTGACGTTCGACATGTTTATTTCTGTCATATTACATTGTCAAAGAGAATCTTACGTTATTCGTAGTTTTAGTCATTTGTAATATTTAGATCTAGTTGTGGTTTGTATATAAAGTACAGTCCAGTTGAACTGCGAGATGCCATGAAAAATATCTTTTAAGATTTTTACATATAGCATAATTGTACAGAATACATTCAATCGTCGAAATATTAACTCAGACAACAACAATGTAGCGATCTTTTGATTTACAGTTCACGATCTATGGTATACTGTCATTGTTTTTTAACCACATAGTAACTAAATTGGCGAGACGCCATATTGAAAGTCAATAAAAATAATTGATAAATATCAAATGATTACTAGAAAAATATGCGTTTATGCAATTTATCTGTATTTTTCCCAAATCCCTAGGATTTTTCTCGATTTTTCGAAGTACTGTACATATACTGGGCCGGTTTTGAAACATCTCCTTTGCCCTTAATCTGTGGATGCACCCGAATCGGGTTAGCTCATCCTGCAATTGCGATCTTTCATTCACATAAAACGATTCAAATGCCGCTGAGCGGATTGGACGTCATCGTAAGAATTTTAAGCGATGCAGTTTAGGAACCTAAACTGGTGTCTTGCTTTTGAATCGTTTTTAATTAGATCATGGTAGGCCACCTGATCTTTTCTTCTATCTATAAATTTAATGTTTGTCTCGTATGCCATCAACTTAAACTCACGAAGGCTACATGCTATAAGCATGTCAGTCAGGTTACAGCCACTACAGTACGTACTTTAGATGCTATTTAGGAGCTCTTTCATTAAAGTAACATCACTCCTACACGGCCAACGTTTGCCACATATGGGAATTTAAAACGAAATTATATCATAGGAGAACAATTTTTAAATGTGCAATTATAATATTTGAACATAAGAAAATTACTTAAAGAACACCCTTAGAGCAGAGTAAAGGCTCGTACAGACTCTCGCGATATCGCGGGCGCGACAGGCAGCGACAAAGAAATTGTGCTACTAGTGTCGCGTCGTGCCCGCGATATCGCACACTACTGCGATATCGCGGGCGCGACGCGACACACACACACAGACTACTGTACGAGCCGTAACTCAGTAGTAGTTCAAACATCAATATACACTTAACACTTAACTACGTTATTACATTCGATCACGAATTCAAAACCGCTGCACCGTAAGTAAATTGGAACGGTTAGATACAGATAGTTCATGCCCTTGGGAACTTTACTCAGTCTTTTTGGCTTTCACAGCTATTTTACCTCTGGCAGCACCCTAGTAGCAACCTTATTGCAATAGGAATAAAGCTCACTTTGATTTTAAAAATGATACAAAATCAGAAGAAAAAAAAGAAAGAAAAAGAAGAATAGAAAAAATAAATAAGAAGAGAAAGAAATAAGAAGGATAGGTTTCGAGGTCTGGTCCTGGAGCCGGACTGACATAGTGGCGTTTTTGTACAGACACTTCAGCACCTCGATGTACCGATAGTCGATCTGGCACCGTTCAAGAGACTGCAGTACAGCCCATATCTCGATCGAATCGAAGGCTTTCTCGTAGTCCACAAACGCTAAGCAGAGAGGCAGGTTATACTCTTCGGTCTTCTGTATAACCTGCCGCAGCGTATGTATGTGGTCTACGGTGCTAAAGCCTTTACGGAATCCGGCTTGTTCGGGAGGCTGGAAGTCGTCAAACCTGCGCGCGAGATGGTTCGTGATGACTCTTGAAAACAGCTTGTAGACATGGCTCAGAAGTGAGATGGGCCTATAATTCTTAAGGAGGGCATTATCGCCCTATTTAAAGAAAAGTATCACTACACCTCTGTTCCAAAATGAAGAGATCCGTAGGAGAACCAAGGTAACCGACATAGCTCGAAGAATTGCCAAACTTAAGTGGCAATGGGTAGGGCACATTGCGCGCAGAACAGATGGCCGTTGGGGCCGAAAGGTTCTGGAGTGGCGACCGCGTACCGGAAAACGTAGTGTTGGAAGGCCTCCCACAAGGTGGACCGCTGATCTTATGATAGCCGCAGGAATCCGCTGGATGCGGGAAGCACAGAACCGGTCGAGGTGGCGGTGCTTGGGGGAGGCCTATGTCCAGCAGTGGACTTCTTTCGGCTGAAATGATGATGACAAAATCAGAGGTAAAATAGTTGAGAAAGCACTTTACTTTCACTTTTTTCAGCGATTTTTCCGAATGTTCCCTGAAGACTACAAGTACCTACTTGATGGCGGTTGGGATGCGATATTACACGTTTCTTTCTGTTTCCTTTTACAACCAAACACGAAATGTGTAAATAAAATGTTCAATAATTTCAAGCGTGATTTGCATGATTTTTCGATTTCATTTATTCCCCTGAATCGGATGTTGAATTGAAGCTTAGGTACTATGTACGAGCAGCTATGGGGTATGATGAAGGTTTAGTCCCATCTCTTCCCCTTCCCATATTTTCCCCCTGCCATAAATCACTCAAACAATTTAAGTTTCTCTTGTTAAAAGTATACATCGTATGAAGTAAAAAGAGCGCTCACGTGAACTTGTGCAGTAAGCATCCAGCGTTATTTTTACGTGATGCGCACTCTACATAGATTATATTTTTTATTCTTTTTAAAACGTACGAGTACTTCAATAATATTTCATATTTGCAGATGATTTAATAGATGGTACGACTTAAAAACATGCTTAACATAGTAAAAAAAAAACTAAGGTGATGTTAGATATTATTTAAGTTTTTGATTATATAGAATAGAATTAATGTAGATTATATTTTTTTATTCTTGTTAAAACCTATTTCAACATTACCAAATTAATATTCGTAGATGATTTATTATATGGTACCGAACACTAAAAAAATACTTAAGTGTAAAAAAAAAACTAAGTTGATTCCTGTGATTGTAAATATACGTAGATTACATTTTTGTATTCTTGTTAAGATTACGCCGAGCGCACAGTGGTATGTTAAAACCACAAACAAATAGTGGCCACTAAGCTCCGTTTTAATGATTACAATAAAACATAACAATTTAAAACTACTGTTTGTAGTAATAATAACGTATAGTCTTGTGAAGCACAACTTGACGAGCTTATTTTCTGCATTTTCATTCTAAAATAAAAGAAATCTCCGAAAAAACGATGAGGGCGCCACTGTGCGCTCGGTAGCCTCTTAAAAAGTCACTTGATTGGCGTGCATTTTTTTCAGTGTTGTTTTAAAAGAGTGTCCGTGGAGTTTTTTGCCCGTTCTTCTCCATAGGAACCTACTACGCTTTAGAATGCTCATCTTCTTGAGCTTCATCTTTCTGACTGACTGACCCCTTGACAATTCAAAAGTGCCTGTAAATGGTTTATTTGAAATAAAGGCTTTGAGTTTGAGTTTGCCGGTTTATTCTGCATAAATCTCACCGTGAAACTTTAGGTGAAGTGAACGTGAACTGAGCTGTAATTGCACCTTGTGCTAGGGATGACACTATTGACGGCTCGCTTCACCTGTTTTTTATATCTCTATGGTTCCATATCATAAGAAATCACCGAAATAACGATGAGGGCGCTGAAACACTGTGCGCTCGGTAGCCTCTTAAAGCCTTTTTCAATAAATACCTACTGAATGTAGAAGTTAAAGTGTAAGTAAATTTATTTATTTTTGTTTTCTTGTTTTATATGTTTTACCTAATTCTTTCATTTAGCAAAGACTGTCAACAAACGGATATATCGAGAAGAATACAACTTGGGTGGGCCGCATTCAGCAAATTGGACGACATTTTGAAGTCAGCCAAAATCCCACAATGTCTGAAGTCCCGCGTCTATAACCAGTGTGTTCTGCCCACCATGACGTACGGTGCTGAGACATGGACGCTCACGCAAGAGGCTGTGTACAGGGTGAGAGTTGCACAGAGAGCCATGGAGCGTTCCATGCTTGGCCTAAGTCTTATAGACCGAGTCCCAAATGTTGAGATTCGCAGACGTACGAAGGTTTTTGATATCGAAAAACGAGTTATGGAACTCAAATGGAGTTGGGCAGGACACCTGGCAAGGCGAAGTGATGACAGGTGGAGTAAGGCAGTGACCGAGTGGCGTCCAAGGACTGGAAGACGGAGTGTCGAACGTCCAATGGCGAGATGGGTGGAAGACATTGTTACCATCGCGGGTAGAACCTGGATAAGGCTGGCACAGGAGCGTGGGGATTGGCACAAGAAATGCTCAGCAGTGGTTGAACTCGGGCTGTGGATGATGATGATGATGATGAATGTAGATGATCTATTATTATAAATGGTGACATTTAAAAAAATATTTAAAAGAATAAAAAACAAAACTGAAATGTCTTATAATATGTGATATATCACAGAAGAGATAAATATTTACAATATATGTTGATTATATATTTTTTTATTCTTGTTAGAATCTTTTTCAATAATTAAAATTAAAAAAAAAAACACACACATAAACACACATTCAAAATAAACTTACCGAGTAAAAACAAGACTAAAATGATTCCTGTGATATGTTAATTATTGTGCATTTACGCAGATTATAATTATATTTTTTAATTCTTGTTAAAATTAAAACCAAGTATATTTTATTTGTTAATTTTTAATATAATTAATTCTACTGCTTGTTTTTATTTCGTTCGTGACTGTACCGTTGAGTGATAAAAGGCAAGGGAAACAGATGGGAATTTTTTGGAGGTATAAACGCATAGAGGAAGAGATGGGACTAAACCATGATGAAACGATCATGATAGGTAGGTACTTAGTACTAAGAGGTTTCAGTTTTTTTTCAATAATCTTGTAAGCGACAAGATATGTACAACCGATGGATGCTTAGTTTATATCTATATGTCACATAATGTATTCTTACTTTTTGGTGAATAGACATTATTATTATTACCTATGCGCTTTTATTTTTATTTTTTTACTTTCTTTTTTTAACGTTAGGGTAGATAAACATATTTACTGTTGAATGTCTGTTGCACTTGCTGACGACTCGGACACAATGTATTCAGACCGTAGATAGAGAATGAATCTCTATCTACGATTCAGACAATGTCCGAATTACCACATTTTAATTACAATATTTTTTCACTGACAATTTAGACGTCATAAAATTATTGAAGCTATTTAGTAAATTTAATATGTGGAAAAAAAGTGTTATCAAAACTATTTTAGGGTGGCTTTAAGCGGGGCTTGGAAACGGTATATTTTGCAAAACGGTTTCGTCTTAAAAACCTAAGAAACGATTTGTTTTGGGTTACGTTCGAACGGAACGTTATAAAAACGTTTTTGAAGAAATCTCTCGTAATAAAACGTTTTTAACCATTTTTTTTTTTCCATTTTTGGGTTGATTGATAGGAAACTCGCAACACAACCCTATCCATTACCAATACGTATGCGGCAAGCGCATTGGAATCAGTAATGAAAAGAAATGAAGATATGGTACACACAGCTCCATTAAGTGGTTACCCCCCAAAAGACATGCGTTCAAATCCGTGATAAGCCAAGATGGTTTTTGTATTTTGCAAAAACATTTTATTATAATTAACTAGCTTTTTCCCGCGGCTTCGCCCGCGTGGATGTCGATTATCGCATAAAAAAGTACCCTATGTCCTTCTCCATATCCCAGGCTATATCTCAAAATTCTAACTTAATATTAATTTTAATGTGATTCACTATGTGAATAGAAACCGAAACAAATGATTTAATATAGTAAAAGTACTTATGTTCTGAACGTGAATGAGTCTTTACCTAAAGATAACAAACACAAAATCAAAAAACGAAATTTCACTCAAATTCTTTAGCAAATCAATTGTGCCAAATTACAACACGAAATAAAAATGCGACACAAATAATAATTTTAAAATAATTCACGTAAGAACCAACAATGTGAAATCAAAACGAAATCCTCAAAAATGTCGCATGATACACCGTTTGTGCTGAGAAAACGCTCGAAATGTCTAACGAACACCATTGGTGCATAACGTTTCTCAGGGTCTCATTCGGATGAAATATTTGACATTTATTTTGTACTTGCAACACGATCTGGCTGAAGAATTCGATTAATCGACTAATACTTGACCAGTTGACATTTTAGCGGGAACACCACTAAACGAACTAAAAAAAAAAAGAAAACAAAATACGTCTGTACTCTGTGGTCGTGTGGCGGTGTGGCGCGATACATAATGTAAACATTCATCAAGGTTATACGTGCGTAAAGTAATGGATTTAATGAGAAAACGGTTTAATCTTAGAAGAATCTTATACAGAATTACTGAGAAATAAGTGTAGATTTCGTATTGAGTGTTAGTTTATCGAAAAGTGATAAATATGTCAGTGAAAAAGTAAGGAAAGTTTTGAATGCACAAATTTTAGTCATATGGCCGCCGTGTTTAGTAATGTTTTTATGATAAATATTCTTGTATACTGTTTGAAAAACACGTAAGTAGCTAGCTTATTTATCTACGAACATAATTTGGCTAATTGCTACTGATATTATAGCGTATTGTTATCGTAATCGTATTTCCAAGAGTAAAATTCGGCAAACAAATACCTACAAAAACACAATAAAATGGATATAGTATGGTATCCATAAGAGATAGACATATGCCATCGCGGACTTTTATGAAGACCTTTATAAGATACACAATTCCACCATACATTATTTTTTTATATCTCAAAGGGTTTAGATAGCGTTTTCGTTGAAAGCTCCCAGACGGCTTTTTTTTTTTCTGACACCTCCAACAAATATCGTTAATTTATACAAAAATGCATACAAAAACTTAACAAATTATATACTTAAACCTTCCTCGAGAAACAAGCTATCCATTGGTGAAAACAACATGAGAATCGGTGTAGTGGTTTTTGAGTTTATCGCGAACAGACAGACAGACAGACAGACGCGGACGCGGAGGACTTTGTTTTATAATATGTAGTAAGTAAAATTAAAGTGATACCCTCAAATTATAACATCTATCGATTAGACAGAGACTTAAAGATAAACTGACTCGGACGATAGTAGATAACAATTTGATCGCAATTCACATGGCCTCGCTGGCTAGTGCGTCAAACTGGTATGTGTATGACGACGTTCGGTAGTGCAATGGTTCGAATCCAAGTCGAACTAACGAACTCTTTTTGAAGTATTCTTTAGATTATTTGTAACGAATTCAATATTGTAGCAGTGTAACATTTTAAAACTTGAGTGATTAGCACATAATGACGCTGTGTGTACAAGATTAAAAACTGTTTTTTTACAACTACAGGCTGGGCAGAGGATGAATTTCTACAATTAAGGTATCGTTGGAAGTTTTTTTCCTCCTCCCCTACGTGCAGAGTGTGGATGATATTTATTGTGTGGGGTATCTTTGGATAGACCGTTTAAAAATATTTTGGGTTCGTGAAAACCATTTTTCGATTCAGGAATCCGTTTGCCTAATATTAAGCTTTGAACTACAATTTTTTATTAGAGTCAAGTGTGTGTGTCCCCTAAATGATTGCACTTGGATATGTGAAAAAAATCACAGCAGTAGTATATATAACGAAGTTAAAAGGAAAACTATCACAGCTAAGTAGGCTTTACAAGTTACCGAGTAATAGTCGAACAACTATATACATTCCGTACCGAAGAACATGTTTTTCAACTACAATGTTAAGTTTGTTCTTGGGATAAATTCATAACAACTATGGAACCCTTCATTTTGCGTGGTTCGACAAGCATTTGGCCGATTTTTTTTTATTCGTGTCCGAATCATCAGTGAAAAAATTCAGATTCGGACACTGTCCAAATATATTGTGTCCGAGTCGTCAGCAAGTGGTCTGTTGAAATGCTGGATTGTACATAATATTTACATAAAAGTGTAATATCATTATATAACACGCATTTTTAAGCAGTTAGATAAAACAACTGATTAAGAGGCCGTGCACGAAATCGAATGATTTTGATCAATTTTGTTCATTGGTTGTGAGAAAGGGAAAAATAATTTAAACAAAATTATTTGAGATTTGAAAAGTCGTGTTCTTTGTTTTGCATGTGGCTGAAAGGGATTTTTCAAATAAATTAAGTATTCACGGTAAATCACTAATATTTGCAACAAGTTTTCCGAAAAATGACGCGAGACTGACATTTGATCATCATTCTACAAGAAACTACTTTTGATTTTGAACATTAAAAAATATCATCAACATCATTATATGCTCTTCTTGCATGTGGCTGAACCACTTTTTTCAACTTCCATACAAAATATAGCAGAAAAATAATATTGAAAAAACCTTTTTTTGTTTTAAACCTCGTCAGTAATATATATTTTTCCTATTATTTAGCAAATCTTATCAAGAAATTTAAAAATCACAAATTAGTCTTCAGCTATCCTTGAAATATAATCAAAATTTTATTTAATGATTATACAATATCTTCATTAAGTAAATTCATGGCGAAATAAACTATATTTTGGAGATCACAAAAATGATGAAACTATTAAAAGCTGCTGTGACTGACACGAATGGTTTAGCACCATGAAAACTGTACTTTTATAGTTACACAGACTTAATGTTTCGATTATTTCAAGTTTTCTCACAATTAGATAAGAAATTGCCAAAAGAGAGTTTTTTTCGTGCACGGACCCTTAATTATTATTTATTAATGAGTAGGCACTTAAATATAAAAAAAAACAATTTTGCCATTGTCCCGCAGACAAAAACGATTGTCTTGAGACAATTCTAAACATAATATATTTTTATTTATTAAAAAAATGTAAGTAAGATATATAAGTAGATAAACATATTTATTGTACAATTCTAACGGCCTCGAATCGGAATGTCCTTACAAAGCGGGTCATTTTTTATGACCTATAAAATGTTTACGTACAATATTTTACGCGCGTATATGCGGCGAAGGGGTACGATCCATGGAGGTATAGCTATGCTTTTAAGAATCCTGTTGGGAGAGCCCCGTCAAGAACGAAGTTCCTTACGCGGAACTAGAAAGAGACAGAGAGAGAGAGAGAGAGAGAATGTCGCATGGAGGGTACCATAACGGTTTTTTCCTTACGATTTCTACCAGTACGGAGTGTACTGGTAGAAATCGTAAGGAAAAAACCGTCCACAAGCCACGTTAAGGTTCCAAAAATTATGGCAGGTATGTCTACTTGTATCATTACCTTGGATGAGTCAGCAAAAACCTTACCCATGTTTGAGGGTAAATTAGGATAGTTGCACCACTTTACCTTATCATCTTTTAAGGTAAAGTCATCTTTTAACGTTTTTAGCTTTTATTCAGCAACAGACATGTAGGTTAGCAGCTAAATCAACTCAGCCTATTGCAGTCCACTGCTGGAAATAGGCCTCTCCTAGGCTGCGTCACATCATCCAGTCCTTCGCCATCCACATCCAGTCCAACAGCAGCTAAATAACCACAGGAAGTCTAGAAACAGTCATGATAATAACAATAATAATTGATATCAATTTTCACGACAAGATCTTGAAAACTGTCACTTCAAATCATAGTTAACGTTTCAAAGTGACCATCATCTAAGTCCATCTGACAGTAATGGTAATTTATACAATTACTGTCATAACGTGATGTTACGATCATAGTACCTACTAGTACTAGTATTACGATCATAGTATCTACTAGTACTAGTAGATACTGGGTACATTAGTATTTCTATTTCCTCAAAGTTATTACCTTCTGCTAACTATCTTGCTTTATTTATCAAGTTAAGTGAGATATGGTTTGATTTGTTTCTAAATTACTCTGTTTTCCGAGTTCTTTAATAGGGTTTGTATAGACCGACACACTTAATTTGTACTGAAAGTCATCTAAATTCATTTTACCCTCCGGTTTTTAAAAGTCGGATTAAATCTCTGAAGGCCAGTATTTAAATACGTTCAAAAGCTAGCCTACAATTTTAATACTATATTAAAGTACTTTTCGACAAACCACACAATTGAGATTATTATTTTAAATGGCAACACTGTTCACATTTTTTATCTCGAATTTCATTTCCGATTAAAGCATTCTCATGTCAGCGACAGCAATGACAAAGACTTGTCAAATATTATATAAATTGTGAAAGATTATTTCAATATTGGTATGGAATGGGAACGTTCGAACGTAACACAGGAATTGCACGGCTGGTTAGTAAACCAGTTGCCAAATTATTTATCAGTTGTAATTTTTGTTAATTAATCATAACCGAACATAATCATAACTAATCATAAAATAATAGTACGATTTTAGTGTGTATTATCTTTGGTGACTAACATAATTCTTAAGTACCCATACTAACAAAAATATAAATCAAGGTTTTTTTTTTTTTAAATAACCGTTGAAGTACGTACAAGTAATACCAGATTTACGTTTTCTTTTACCAATGAAAGCTATGGAGATGTGACGCAGTCTAACTACATCGTCATTATGTTTTCCAACTAAAGTGGTCTTATAATGGAATTGAAATCCAGATTCATATTCATGCATTTGTCACTCTTTTCTCAGACCCATACAAATGTATTATAGGATAATTTTGAGAGATTTATTTCTACAATATTCCAATGCTCCGATATCTTTATGTGCTTGAATTAAAGTAATTTATTCACTAGTGTACAAGGTGGATTTTCGAGTCGGGGCAGCAATGGTAGGTATCTTAACCGTTGTAGTTACAGGAGAACGGTCTTAGGAGACTGTCAGCCGGTGTATCCATCATAAAAAAGTAAGTTGGAGAAAAAAACTCTATTGGACCAATTGAGGTTTGAGCACTAGAAAAGTCAGAAATCACAAAAAAAAAACCTTTCCCATACATTTCGCATGATATCGTGCGAAATGTATGGGAAAAGTATTTTTTTGCGTTTTCTAAGAATACTGACCTTGTTTTTTTTTTTTTTTTATTGATCTCCATTTACCAGAATTTGAAAAATAAATTCAGTCGGCAAGAAAATTGGCAACTTTCATTAAAAAACACTTTTTTCATGGCAATCTGTCCTGTTTCTCATAAGGATAAAAAAAAACCTATACATTTCGCATGATGCGAAATGTATGGGAAAAGATCAAATAAAGATCAAATTGAAGATCGAATTGAAATGAAGATCAAATTTGAAAAAAAATCTTCTTAGACCATTTTCCTGTAGCTACAGCTACAGCTACCTGCCCTTACTGCCCCATCTTAAAATCCACCCTTCATATTATTATTTTTTTTTTTTCCTTTTTTCAAAGTTTTATTTCACAAGTTTGCAGGCGGGATAACTATGTATAACCATGCTAAACTACAGCTTTTTAGTAGCACCGGTCTCTGACTTAAGCCACAGACAGACAGACTTGGCGAAACTATAAAGGTTCTTAGTTTTACTACGGAACCCTAAAAACAGGGTGATAGGCAATCGGACTGAACAAGCGTTCTTCGATGGCTTGCTTCGTTCATATGCGCTGGATATAATAGGTACTATATAGCTTGCAATACCGGTGATTATCCAAGAGCATATTAAATGCATATTCATAACTTGTTTATAAGCAAATTATTGTTATTCCTATATCATTATATTGTTGTTTATCGCGAAGGTCAGACACAGGAAATTCCCTCTTAACAGTGCATTTTTGTATTCTTTGTAAGACTTCAAGACTAGTAGTCAACACTCCAACGATTATAACTAGAGATCGGATATTCGGATACCGGAAAACGTAGCGTTGAAAGGCCTCTTTCAAGGTGGACCGATGACCTTATGAAAGCCGCAGGAATCCGCTGGATGCGGGAAGCACAAAACCGGTCAAGGTGGCGGTGCTTGGGGGTGGCCTATGTCCAGCAGTGGACGTCTTTCGGCTGAAATGATGATGAATGATGAACCATAATACATAAGCTGAATGTTTACTACCTATTATGTATAAAACGTTGTTCATTTATTAAATTAGTTATACTACTCGTAATTGTGGGAGAAAATTGTGATCACATTACAAATTAATCTAGTACGCACGTACACAGTCGTGTAGGTAATAGGTGGGTAGTACACACGGCTACACATCAAGCTATATCTTTCCAGAATTAGCTGACCTCTCATTATACAGCAATCCTATACAATGCGAAATCAGCTTATACTGGAAATGTATAGCTTGATGTGTAGCCGTGTGTACTACTTCATCCATTTTGGTTTATTTTGATTGTACAGCGGAAGTTTGAGTTTAATTTACGAAGTTTTAATTATTTTTGGCATAAAAAATTACCTATATTACCTATTGGTATTTAGAAGGTAGATGTGAGGGGAAATGCCGGGAGGGGACGCCCTAGGAGGACATAATATTGTGACCTTATTGGTGATATTTTTCAGAAAGGTCAGGTGCGTAGTACTCGCGCCGGCGGCCATGTATGACTAAGTTATACTGGTCGGTCTCAGTACGTAACCGAATGAAATTGAACAATTATCTAAGGAATATGTTATTATATCTGTCAGTTTATTACCGTGGGATACTTACTTTACTTGTTTTTGATTGATTTTAAAGGTGTTATTGTTTTTTGTGCGCTAAGTGGCTGTGTTATAACGCCTTGTCGGTTAATGGCTATTAAATTACGTACATTACTTCATTGAAATTAAAGAGGTTGATCTATGTTAATGGAAGACAAGCAATGTATGTTGCTCATTGTAACTTAAGTACAATGGATCAGCTGATTGTAATCACATGCATGTTTTTTAAAGCATCCTCCATTTACTATAGAGTATGAGTGAACTTTACACCCTGTTCCTCATATCTCTAAAATATATATTATATATATATTATTCCTTACAGGTGTCGATATGTAAAAGACCTAAGTATAAAAAAATAAAAAAGTTACTTTTTTACCTAGTAATATTAAAAATTTTAGAAATCGATTCAGTAAACGATTCTAAACAAAGTACCTTCATAATTTGGACAAGGGTCCTCTAGCACCACTCCTTAAAAAAGTTAGTGTACAGACGATAGTTTAAGGTGACAACGTTATAACAAAACATTGATGCGGCGCAAGCGTACAATGAGAATGAGAGAGTAATCAAATTTGTTCGATATTAATGCATTATTATTTGCGAAGGAGTTTTATCAACATAATATTAATCCTTATCCAAACAAATATGTTATTAATCACAAGTATTTAAATGTAAACAAAATTTTCCTTGACATCACTTGATTTCAATCAACATCTTAGAGATATCATAATTTTAATTTAAAATATCTAAGTTGAAGAGTTTGTTTGGTTGGTTGAACGCGTTAATCTCAGGAAGTACTGGTTCGAATTGAAAAATTCATTTAGTGTTGAATAGCCCATTTATCGAGGAAAGCTATAGGCTATATAATATCACGCTACGTCCCTTAGGAGCCGAGCAAAAAGATAAAAAGTCAGAAAGAACGCTAAGCGAAAACGAAGTTATAGCACGGGCAAGCGACAGGATGCCAAGTGGTGGGTCGGGCTCGGGCTCCGAAATAACACGCGGACGAAGTCGCGGGCAGAAGCTAGTATCATATAAGGTGTTAGTAGCACATTGTGGTTCACGGAGCACCTCGATTTCGGATCGCTGTCCGTAGAGGATAAATGTTCACTAACGAGCCAATATTTAACCGATGTAATAATTGTTAACGTAGCACAATAACGAAGACTGCACTACTGACTTTGAATTATGTTGGTACATAAATTAACTTGTCTCTCGGAATCTGCAGTGGTTCCGTAAAACATATTTAGGTACTGTTAATTTTTTGGTGATACATGTGATTTAATGCTAAGCACATCCTACCACGCAATGAAAGGCGGTGAACAAACCATTCGCTAGTAGAATAACATTAATATTGTTATTAGAAATAGGTCCAGCCCCTATTTAATAAGGTTTTAAATTTATTTATTAAAAAATCAGGTTGTACAAAAACAGGTCGGATTTGCAACATTTTCAGAGTTAAGGATAGCACATAGTAATAATTGCATAACAGGTAAACATAAACCAAAATCAATAAAATAAAATAATAACACTTAAAATATACATTGCCATCAGCGTAAAATCAAACAAAGCAAAATAAAATCACCAATATAAATCAATAAAATAAAATATTATGTAATCATATCGAAACAAAATATAAATTTAAATAAAAACTAATAATATTTTTTTTTTTTTTTTTTCAATATTTGTTAACATACTGACACTTACAAGTGAAACTTACACTCTACACTTAATTGAAAGTGTGAATGTGTTTGATGGGTTTGTGTGTGTGTTGTGAACTTGAGCTTAGGAGGACCTTTAAGTATGTATGATGTGGCTTATAATTATCTACTTCATAGTAGGAGAGTGTAAAAAGCTAATTCTTTATTATCTTTTTGCATAGGGATATTTTGAGGTGTTTTATGTATAGCAGCAATTTATGACTATGTTGTAAATGCGTATAAATAGGTAGTCCGGGGAAAATCTAATAGCCATAAGGGAGCTTATTTGGGAGAAGGTACCAAGAGGATACAGTCATCATAGATAAGTGTAGGTCGGCTAATGGGATAAAGATATGCATTTTTTTACTTCTATGAGAAATAAATTAAGGTTATAAGAATAAGAATCATTTATTTGCAGAAAATATAGGTGTTACCAGTTGTAAAATTTGGTGGTTTCATGTAGTGTATATTTTACCTGTTTAGGGCATGCAAATTAATTTGCTCTATTCTAATATACGAGTAAAGTTGTATTACAAAAAGGGACTAAATTTTTTGTTGCATCTCTTGGTGTCTGTTTAGTATAATTGTCACCTCTGAATATGTTTGCTTACCGTAGGTTTGGTTAACTCTTAAATTATAAGGTGTGCAGACACGATCAACAGGCAAGGACATACAAAATTCGGAACAAAAAATGTACAACGTTTTAAATAAAAGACAATTTGGGTCTAAAAAGGGTGTTGGCACTTCAGACACAATTGTCCATGAATTACTTCTGAATAAAATGAGTCATTACGAAATAAGAGGAAATGCTTTGCGACTATTCTCTTCCTACTTAAAGAACAAGCGAATGTACGTTGAAATTGACAAAACTCAGAATAATTATAAGAAAAGGTATAGATCCAGAATTTTACTCATATCAACGGGTGTCCCACAGGGATCTATTTAGGACCAATTTTATTTTTATTATTTATTAATGACTTGATAAATACAATTTTACCGGACATTTAATTAGTAATTGACATTTTTTGACCTTGACCATTGTTCTAGTTGCCGAAATAAAATTTTAACATATTGACCAACTGTTAAACTGGAAACCAGAATTAAAAGCAATTGATGCATTGGCATACGCTCTGAGAGCCCTGAGAAATGAAATCAGCATAGAACAGCTAAAAATGGTATAATTTGCGTTAGTGGAGTCAAAAATTAGATATAGCATATTTTTTTGAGGAAATAGCTATGAATGTAATTAGAAGAGCTTTTGTACTACAAAAATGTGGAATTTGTACCATGGTCCGCATATCACAAAGGGAAAGTTGCCGACAACATTTTATCAATTTAGGTATACTAACAGTACCAAGTATTTATGTACTGGTTACTTTTAAGTAATATAGCCAAATACATGCAAGACTATGAGACAGTAGAAGAACGGCAGATAAGAGAAGACCCCCGTAGACTGAATTTGAAGAATATTTTTTTTTTACAAACCTAAGAATTATTCAATATAGTCCCCGGTACCAGTCTATAAAATTATTCAACAGATTGCTTTAGACATAAGAAGTGCTGTCTATAGTAGCGCTTTCAAAATAAAACTAAAAAAATGCTATTGAATAAGTGTCTACATGCTGTAGAAGAACTGTAATTTTATTGAATTGTTATTTTATTCAGATAATTCTGGGTTGTTAAATTTTATTGGATTTTATTCATTCTGATTTATTGATCTAACTATTAATTTAATATTATATTTTTTATTAATTCTATTAATCTATGCTAATTTATCTTTAATTAATTATTTTATTGTTCTTATTGTAATTTTTAAAGAGTTGACCATATGGTTTAATTAACATGTTGAATTACTATTGAAGAAATGTAAATTTATTATTTTTAAATTGTTGTATTAATTTATGAAATTCAAATGTAATTTATTATGGTGAAATCAGCAGACTTAAGAAAGAAAGAATAGAAAGAAATAATAACGTTTATTTGGACACAGTTCGTGAAACACAAAAAAAAAATAACAAATTTAATTTATTTTTACAGGAAGGCGACGCAAAAAATATGGACTTCAGCAGCGCGTTTCGACAAGGTGAGCCATCCACTCTTGGTAGCAAAACTCGAGATTAACGGTGTCCGCGGATCGCTGCTTAGGTGGTTCGCATCCTACCTTATAAATCGCTCTCAATTCGTTACTTTCAATGGCTATGTCTCTTACGAATTTCATGTACGCCCTGGAGTCCCACAAGGCTCTCGTCTCGGCTAAGTTTTGTTTTTGTTATTGTAAATGATATCAGAAGTCAAATCAAGCATAGTCAAACTTTGTTATTCGCTGATGACTTAAAGATTTATAGGAAGATCACGGGGCCCGCAGATACTAAGCTCGTTCAAAGCGATTTAACAAATATTGAAAACTGATGCATAGCTAATAATATGACCTTAAATATACGAAAATGTTTCTATATTCGTTGCTCAAAAAAAAAGTCATCCTTTTTTACTACAACACACTATGCAAGTGTAGTAGTAAAAAAGGATGACTCTTTTTTTCCGTGTAGTGCCGGACGTAAACAATAGCACCACCCTATTTCCTCCCGCGGGTGTCGTAAAAGGCGTCTAAGGTACTTACTAGAGAATGGGCAGCAGCGTTCTCTACGCATTTTTAACAACATACTGCGATCGCCAACCCGCCTGCCAAGCGTGGCGATTATGGCAAACCCCCCAATTGGGGGAGGCTTATGTCCAGTAGTGGACGTCTTTCGGCTGAAATGATGATGATGATGATCACTATTCAACACGTTGTCTAATGTATGTGAAATACGGGATCTAGGAGTTCTGGTCGCCGATGAACTAAGTTTTAAGCCACACATCAACGACATTGCTAAAAAGTCGTCACAGATGCTGGGTTTTGTAAAACGGAACGCCCGGGGTATTCAACTAACAGAATAGTCTTGTTCAACAACCTAGTGCCTTTTTTTTTGGGAAGGAAATTGTCAAATAACATTTCCCGCTCTGGGCGGAGCAGAAGGAGGTGACACACTTTTACTGACTAAGACCCACCTGTGTTCTTTCAGTTGCCTGTATGCTAGGGCCACGGTATCCCTTTCGGACAAACCCGCAACCCTGGCAGGAACAACCTAGTGCCTGGAATCCGTTCTATGCAGTTCATTCACAAGAGAATACAATGAGCATTAACTAAACATTTAGCCTTTATATCCAGGAAAATTTGCCATCGCTATCCGTATGAGAAACGATTCAATATAAAAATACTGCGACACCGTCGCCATCCGTGTGTTTTAATTTTCCTCTATAAAGTGGCAAACGGATTTATATAATGTAGCGATCTTGTTGAGCGTATCCAATATTCAGTCTCTTCAAAACCTCCCAGACATCCCATCACCCCAGGTCGTCTCATATCCCTTTCCGCAAATCCAATCTTGGTCTCAACGCTCCCTTGCTCCCAATGTGCAGAAATTACAACAGTTTTTGTAAATCGTCAGAAACCGACTTACACGGGGTAGGTATCACTTAACAAGTTTAGAAGATGTCTCTGACGTTCGGGAGTGCATAATACCTATATATATATATATATATTTTTTTTTTTTTCAAAAAATTCATTTTCATATTGCATCTTAAATCGACAAACACCCTTTTTCACCTTCCACCTTTCGTGATAACATTTAAATTATTTTATTTAGTATAAAGGCTCCTACAGACTCGTGCGATACCCCGGACGCGACGCGACACTAGTAGCACAATTTCTTTGTCGGTGCCTGTCACGGCCGCGATATCGCGCGAGTCTGTACGAGCCTTTATACAAATATCCACAAATAAAAAAAAAAAAACTGGAAATGATAGCTTGATTTGTAGCCGTGTGTACTAAGCTTCCGCCCACGACTTCGTTCGCATGGAAGTCGTGAGATACACAATAAACTAAAACTACAGCGGACAGGTTTTAACCGCGTCGCATTATCACATCGCCCGCCCGCGCTTTAACTGCGTTTTCACTTGTTTTCTGACTATTTTTCTTTTTGCTCAGTTCTTAAGGCGACGATAACCGACTTTTAATGATTTTATACTGAAGATCACGTCTCAACGAGTACTTAGTGTAAATTATTTGGAAAAAATATATGTTAAATTAGAGCTTTTTTGAGATTTTTAAAAAGTAAAGGCTACAAACTGGCGCGACACGCGACGCGACACAAAGACACCGCGTGCCACGCGACAAGCGGTCCCTTTGTGTCGCGTCGCGTGTCGCGCCTGTTTGAAGGAGCCTTAAAGGAGTACATAGATACCTAATTGAAATTAGATGTTATGCAGATTTCACATTGGCTGTGCCAGGAAGAGATAAAGAAGGACGCAAAGATAATTTTTGGCAATTATTAAAATGGCTCCGTTTTGGTTACACCTAAAGTAAGGGCTAACTATCCTGTACCTACCGATGGAATTCGTAACATTCAATCTAAAATTGCATAGCATATATGTGAGTACTATGTACCTACTATACTATAAAGCAACCATGTACTGGGTACGTCTTTCATTCGGCTGAGAATATGTCATGCTCACTCTAATGACTCGCTGATGGTGGCGCGTGTGTTGGATCATTAATTTCCCTTCAAAATGGTTGAGCTGGTTGGTGCTAATCCATGCGTCATGTTCGTGAACTGGCGCCGTCAGTAGGGACTGGCCATCTCTTAGCTATTATTCTTATTTTTTTTTATTTATCTATCTTTTTTTTTACGCTTTTAACGTTCTGCATCATTCTCACATGTATAATTTCAACACAAATGATGTAACTAATATTTTGTAACCATACTTTGATTTAAAAGAGTGTCCGTGGAGTTTCTTGCCCTTTCTTCTCCATAGGTATCTACAACGCTTTGGAATGGGCAACTAGCTTCATCTTTCTGACTGACCGACCCCTTGACAATTCAAAAGTGCCTGTAATTGGTTTATTTGAAACAAATGTTTTGAGTTTGAGTCTAAATAGTCTGGGGTTTCCAATTTAGCAGGAACTAATTTTATGTTGCGCAACATAAAATGTTTAGTTACCTTTTTTTTTTTTTTTTTTTTTTTTTTTTTTTTTTTTTTTTTTTTTTTTTTTTTTTTTTTTTTTTTTTTGTAATGGCATCTCGGAGGTATCACCACTGGGGGTTCCTGCTCCTTAACCGGACTTTCCTGTGGTGCCGCAAGCTCCTAACGAAGTTTACGCCTCCAGCCAGGGGGTTTACACTAAAATCTACTTAAGCTAGACGACTGCTCGCTAAGGGCACCCCAGGTGGGGCTCGAACCTCGGCTTAGGGCAGTGTCGGAGGGAGGGTGGCAAGGGACCGTCGGTGGCTGGATAAAATCAGGGTTCTGATTATTAATCGGGGGAGTTTGGATTACAGGCTCAGCTAAACCACATGCTGGCACATCGTTAAGCGTCGTCAAGGGACGGGGAGGGCTTATTAATCGGGGTCGTCGATTTCGCGCGGGACCTCTAAAGCGAGGTCGGAATTGTGATCGTGTTCGTGTTGTGTGTACTCTTCGAGCTGTACTAGTTTCCCTACGGCTCTCCTGAATGAGAGTGGTGGGGTCGTCTGGGTCGGTCAGTGCGTGCCTTGGACGGCGGATCGCGCTAATGCGGGAGGGGGTATAATTGGCGGCCTGCACAACGAGAGTGTTGCGGTGGGTGGCGGCAGAGTCGAAGAATCGCTTGGAAGAGCGTTTCAGAAATTGGGCTATTGTAGGCATTCTAAGCTCTACATGGAGGTTTGTGTTCCGAACGAACCAGGGGGCTCCCGTGCATTTACGGAGGAAACGATTTTGAATGGCTTGCATCTTATGGATGACATGTGATTTTGCTTGGGCAAAGACCGGACTCGCATAGGTCATGATGGGGCGGATGCACGCGGTGTACAATCGCAATTTGCACTTGAGTGACAATTTGCTATTTTCGTGGACAAGGGAGTGAAGCCTAGAGAGAGCGAAGGCGGCGCGCGAACGCACCTTACTTACATGCTCAGAAAAGGAGAGGCGTTGATCGAGAGTGACACCTAGATATTTGGCTCGCTTCTCCCAAGGGATAGGCTTGCCGAACATGGTGACAGGTTTGGGCTTTGGGGGGAGTTTTCTCGGTTTTATGAAAAGAACCGCTTGGCTTTTGTCAGGATTGACTTCGATCCGCCACTTTCTAAACCACGCACCGAGCTTGTCGGCTGCAGTCTGGAGAGTGTTGGTGATGACATTATGACTCTTCCCTCTGTAGTAAACGGCCGTATCGTCTGCGAACAGAGCCAACTGAGCCTTTTTAAACTTCGGGATGTCGCTGGTGTAAAGCGTAAAAGCCAGGGGGGATATCACAGAGCCCTGAGGGACTCCTGCGCGTATGGGATGGGAGGAGGAGAGGGCTCCCTCTATGCGATAGCGAAAGGTGCGATTCGACAAAAAGTCTCGTAAGATGAGCACGAGACGCTCGGGCACACCGAGTTGGTACAGCTTGTAAATCAAGCCGTTGTGCCAGACTTTGTCGAACGCTTTCGCTATATCAAAGAAGATAGCTCCTGTCATAAGGCCGCGTTGAAAGCCGGCGCTTATGTCCTCGACAATACGGTAGACCTGATGGGTCGACGAATGTTTGGTACGGAATCCAAACTGTTCGTGGGGAATAAGGCCCTTAGTCTCGGCGTAGTCTCTGAGACGCTTATAAATAAGCCTCTCGTAGAGTTTGCCCATGACTGTGAGCAGGCTAATGGGGCGGTAGCTCGCGGGCTCCTTCTTGGGTTTACCGGGTTTGGCAATACCGATTACTGTGGCCTCTTTCCACACTTGCGGGAAGACATTATTGTTCATGGCTCCATTGAAGATGGTGGCCAAGAGCATTATCAGGTGGGCGGGGAACAATTGGACCACCCTATTGGTGATACCATCAGAGCCAGGGGCTTTACGAGGTTTCAGACCCTTTATGAGCTCGTGCACTTCCGCCGGTGTGACGGGAGCCAGAGGATACTCAGGGTCTTCGACGGGCGGGAGGGAGGCTCTACGTTCGACTTCAGCGTCGACCTCATCGAGGTGCGCCTGGTCTACTGGTTGAGAGCTGGGCGAGCACTGGGCCTCTAGACTGTCGGCTAAGCATTCGGCTTTGTCGATGTCTTCGAAAGCGAGAGACGCGTCCGGGCGGATCAGTGGGGGCATTGAGGCTGAGCCACCTCCTCGGGGATTGAGTTTCCTTTGGAGTTGCCAGAATGCTAGATGGTTCGGCTCTAGGCTGCTCAGTAGCTTATCCCAGTCGGCGTCACGAAATTCCTTCACGCGTTTACTTACAGCACGCTGCAAGTAGCGCATGTGGATTTTGTTAGCCGTGCAGGGAAAGCTACTGTACGCACGGACGGCTGCGTTCTTCTCCGTCATCAGTGCACGTACATCGTCCGGCAGTTTCCCGCGACGGTTATCCGTCGCCGGAACCTCCCTTGAACATGTGTTCAGGACAGATTGTACGTGCTCTGTGAGAGAGTCGATCGCGGTCGTCGTGTCTGCGATAGAGTCGAACTGGTCGGGGATCGAATCCAATTGGGGGGACGTGTTTAGTTACCTTAGTATTCAAATGTCTTTTATATTCAGTAAATCATATTCGCAGACAGACAATAAAAAAATAAGCTAAATTAATACCAGTTTTATTTAAATAAGTATGAACATAAAATTTGTGGCTCATACCTCTATTATAATATAAAATGATTATAATTTGACGATTCTCCCACAATATCACAATGTGTTTATAAAAAAATTAATACGTATGAAAAGATCCTTATCTTAAACATTGTATGTACTTGTAGAATATTCTTTACAATTAATCGCTAGCATAAATTGCAAGAATGAGTGTTTGTTATTCATTTGGTTTTTCTATACATATTCAAGTAATTTATTCAATGTCCTTTAAATGTACTGTCTATGTGAACCCTGGTGGAACCAAAATATGAACGCATTTAAAGCTGCTCATTAATTATTTATACCGTTCTTGCCCTCGGAATGTTAAAAACTGTTAATTGACACCACCAAAGCAACAAATTAAAAGTTGAAAAATGATTAGTTTTCCCCGCTGATTCCATTTAAATATTATGATGTAGGTACCTATTCCAGGTAAGTATAAATTATGATGTAGGTACACCTACTCACTCCAGGTAGGTATACATTATGAACTAAGTATACCTACTCCAGGTACTGATACATTATGATTCAATTAAATTTATTTATTCAGTAACAATTCACATTGCGTTCGAATATAATCCATCATAAAACATAAGTATTAGATGTGATGTAGGTATACCTAAACACTCCAGGTAGATATACATCATGATCTAGGTATACCTACCTATTCGAGGTAGGTAAACATTATGATGTAGGTATACCTACCCATTCCAGGTAGGTATACCTACTTTGGCTTGGTATACCACCTACCTGGAATGCTTAGCTGATATAACGTCATATTTGAGATTGTACCTTTGCTAGCGTAACTTGGAACTGCATGGATTAATTATATAGCCATCCTTTATACAATAGTACCTAATGAACATCGTTATGTATGCAGGAGACTGTTGGATACTTGAACAGGCGTTGCTGTAAGCAATTTCTTGCGGAAATTGAATTAGAGAACACGCGCAAACAATAATATAATCTTTGTCTTTACATTACAAAATGAAATTTATTTATTTATTGGTTTTTTTTTTACATACAACGGGGAAGCTCTTGGCCTTCATCTCACCTGATGGTAAGTGATGATAAGGCCGAAGATGGAAGCGAGCTTCACCCGGAATCCTCAACCACAGAGAAACTGGCTATGTTACCTCTAACTGCCGAAACACAACAAATGCTATTAACATTGTGGTTTTGGCGACAAACTTAGATAAGATGGTGGTAGCTAGCCAGGCGGACTTAAAACAAGCCCTACCATCAACCAAACCGAGCAGAAATTTTTGCTCCCGCTGGGAATCGAACCCGGGACCTCTGGATCTGAGACAGGTGGTTGATATGGCACTTCAACGACTTACTCACTAAAACGTACAAAAACAAAGATCACATACGGTTTTAGGTATTGTGAATACGTCACTTACAGAAGTGTGCAGCACTAGCATAGCTTGAAGGTTAAAAAAAAACCAATAATTTTTATTTGTTTTTTTTTTTTTTTAGAATACGAATAGATATAATTTTATTTGAATTCCTACACGAAATCTACCCAAAAATAGAAAATAATGAAAATAAAATGATTTATTAGTAAAAAAAACCTCAACCATTTGCGCAAAGGGGTTCGGCTAATTGCAGTAACTAACTGTACTAAGGGTCTCTGAGCTAAGCCACGGACAGACAGACAAACAGACAGACGGACATGACGAAACTATAATTAAGGGTTCCTTTTTTTTCTGATTATGAAAAAAAGCACCACCTAGCCAAACAAACTGTTTTTGGTTGTGGCAAATATGCCAACCAAAAACAGTTTAGACACTTACGTAGAGATGGGCGATTGTAACTGATTCCAATAATCGAATGGTCAAACCATTCGATTATTGGAATCAGTTACTACTAATATTAAAATTCGAATACAAAAACAATCGATGTTTAGTTCGCAAATTCGCATAAAACTACTACTAGTTCATTCATTCACTTTGCAATACAAGCGTCAATTCAAAGTGGCGGGTATAATGGAAAAAGAAGCTAACGCTATGATCATAGATTTACATTTCTATAGCTATGATGATTGTTTATATTTCTTTCTCGCTTACACATGTTTCGTTTATATTTTTATTCCCTCGTACAAGTTAGTTAGGTCTTACAATCAAAATAGTTTCTTATTCGAGCGCAATAAAAACTACGAATATTCAAATACAAACTAGTAATGTTCGTTAAGGTTTGATGACTCAATTCGCCACGCGAAATTGAGTATTTTTTCTCAGTACATACAGTTTACTTTAGATCAGGTTACGGATATTCGAATATATAAACTAGTAGTAATGAAATTTTAATCGGAAAGAATGAGACGACGCAATACATTCTTAATTACTTCTCGCTTTTTTTTTTTTTTCAAATTCGAATTAGTTTTAAGGTTATTCGAATAATTTGAATGACTTCTACAAACGAATCTTTCGAATAATGTCATTCACAATCGCCCATCTTTAGACTTACAGTTACACACTGTATCAATTATATTTTAGTATTGTATTGAGGAATAATTTTGTTTGTGTAAAGTGCGATAATTTGATCAACGAAATGTTCTATTCCTAATACCAAGCAGTAAAATCTGTCCTCCAAAAATGGAATAACAATGAGCTAGTGGCAACAAGTCATTTGAATAGTATGTACCTACTAACTATCATCAATTGCTTGAAATAATATTTCGAACAATTTATCGTCAGTAAAGAGCCAAATTACTGTGATTTTTCTAATAGACATAAAAAAAAAACTTCTTAAACTTGAAAAAATATGATTGTGGAATAATAATCACTTTTTTTTTAAATTACAGATCACTATTTTTCATTACCGCTTGCATAAAACGTATTTAATTATAAATGGTGACTTTTAAAAACAAAGTTATGTGAGGTTGCTTTTTTTAAATTAAGTGATCATAATCACGTTTACGCTATGTTATATCAACATTGAGCAGTTGACCTTTTTGTTCTTACACAAAATACGATACAACATTGAACAATAACATCAGATTCATAATAACTGTTTGTATTTGATTGAAATATCAAACAAAGCTTGTAACGTTACATTTTTCCGGGAGGGGAAAAATGTAAGGTCAGAGATAAAACTACCACCTATCTATTATCAGAACTGGAGGAGTCCTAGCTCAAGAAGAAAATAAACAAATTAAAGAGTAAACAATTTAATAAATAAAATACAATTTAGATGGTTTAATAGGCTCTAACGAATGGGTATTGGAGTGTCCTAACTGAAAGATAATAAGAGACCAGGGAAACCGGGGAGAAGTTACGTTTTAGGTCCGTCCTTAAGAGTGAGACGTCCAGGGGTTTCTTGGAGGGAAACCTCTAGTCATGCTTCCAAGTCGCCGACCTCGGAGGAGCAGGTCGTATCAAGAGGTCCGAGAGCCACCAGCCGTCGGAGTGTCAAGGCTTGAAGATATAATGATGTTTTCTGTAACACGAAGGTAATATTATGCAAGCGTATGTCCTTCTCCATATCCCAGGCTATATCTCTGCCAAATTTCATGACGATCGGTTCATCGGTTTAGGCAAGAAAATGTAACAGACAGTGTAGCAGCAGCGGTGAGGTTTGATGAAAACTTACGGTGTTTTTAGAATGTGTTGAGGATTTTCAATAAAGTGATGCGTTAGCTTTAACGAACAAATTCCGTATTAGCCATCTTGATTTTTACAACATTCAAGGAAGGGTATGGGAACAATATTTAAAATTGAAACCAATTACAGTCGAACGATAGGTATGACCTCCCATATTATTATTTATACTCTTTGGGTGTGACGTAGCGTACGGTACCATTTCTTGCCTCGAGATGTCACTGTTAGTCCCTTTTGTGCGTTAATGGAGTGAGAGAGAGTGGAACAGAATCGAGTTGAGAGTGACAGTGGTAGCGGTACTGAGTGCAAAAAACGAACACGAAAGAAGGTAGACCGTTTTGTCTGCTCATAAACACCCACCCGCAATGACTTTAGTTTATCCGTGATCATGGTTCTTGCAACAGCGCCGAAATATCGGGAACTCACAAGAAATAATAAACATGGTAAATATCCCGTTTGTATTAATAATTGTAATTTTTGGATTCATCTTTATCTTGGAACCAGTTTAGTGTGGAATACCTCCCTTCACTACTGAGGTGACGATTTATTAAGCGCATATACAAAAAAAAATCTTTATGAAATTCTAATTGAAAAATTGGTAAAGGTAAAATTGATATATCTATAGAGGAAACTTAATCTACATACATATTAAAAACACTCTTTTCACCATCTTCGCTTGTTCTATATCTTTTCGCTTTATTTTATTAGAATCTCTGTAATCAATTAGCTATCGACGATATTGATGAGTATGATGACCTATTCAACGCCCTGGCAGAGTAATCAGACCGTCTATCTGTATGCGTCATGGCCTCAGGGGCCATGGGAGTGTACTACCATAAAACATGACCTAGCTAAACCACAAACAGGAACATAGTAAAAGTCCCGACGTTCACACGCATGTCGGGTCAATCGTCAGGAAAACCTAGAAAATTAAGAAAATCATTAAGTAACCTAACTCATTTAAGGAACTTCCCATCCCCATCTTAAAGGAAAAGCTAACAAGTTGGTTATTGGATAATTACTTTTATGACATTGGCGAATACATATTGTAAAAATCCAAGATGACATGTAATTAATTTAAATTTGACATTGATTTTAAAGTAACGATTACCTAATTGTAATAATATTAATTCTTAATGGACTTATTGTAAATAACAAATCTAAAAATGAATTGATTAGGAATGAAATTTGTATATTTGTACACCATTTATAATGTACTTAGTAGATAGAATGTATAGAACTTAACGAGATGTTAACACCATACTATGTAAAACTCGATTATCTAATTTTAATAATATTAATTCATGATAGACTTATTGTAAATCACGAATCTTAAAATTTATTGATTAAGAATAACATTTGAATATTTGTACACCATAATGTTGTGGTGGGAACTTAACAAAATAATTAACACCATACTAACAATCTATCTCTCTGTGGAATGCGCTCCCCCAGGAAATCAGGATGGTAACCAACCGATTATCCTTTAAGGTTAAAGTTCGCGAGCACATTCGTAAGAAGCTGGCAGTATCATAACAACGGAAATATTATCCCATTGTTTGTTTAATTAGTTTTAGTATATTCGTGTATTTATATGTATTTATTTGTTCTTATATTTATATATAATTAGGTACATATATCTTATTTATAGTTATTGTATACAATTATTCCTCCAATTTTCATAATTGCATCTACCACTGTTTGTCGCTGCTCCACCCAAAGGTTGACTGGTAGAAAATGCCTATGGCATTAAGTCCGCCTCTGCATTTTTTTTTTTTGTGCTATTGTATTAAATAAATAAACATACTATGTAAAACTAGATTCTTATAAATAAATAAAATTCTAATTCTAATTCTAGCGTATTTCTTACTACGATTTTGTTTTATATAACACTAGCTTTTGCCCGCGGCTTCGCCCGCGTGAATGTCGGAAATTCTCCCATGGAAATATACTACCGGGATAAAAAGGATAAGTATGTTCCGACTACCTAAAGACAACAAATATCTACAAAAAGACAATAAAATGGATATAGTATGTTATCCTTAAGAAATAGACATATGCCATCGCGGACTTTTCTGTAAACCTATATAAGATACACAATTCCACTATACATTATTTTGTTATATCTCAAAAGGTTTAGACAGCGTTTTCGTTGAAAGCTCCCAGACGGCTTATTTTTTTCCGATACCTCCAACAATTATCGTTAATGTATACAAAAATGTACACAAAAACTTAATAAATTATATACCAAAACCTTCCTCGAGAACCACGCTATCCATTGGTGAAAACAGCATGAAAATCGATGCAGTAGTTTTTGAGTTTATCGCGAACAGACAGACAGACAGACGCGGCGGAGGACATTGTTTTATAATATGTAGTGATAGTGATTACATAACGCCTGTTTTCCCTGAAAAGTTAGGCAGAGAAATTCCTGATGAAAAATCCAATAATACTTTGACTAATTTTGTTTTTTAAATAGTCAATTAAATACATAAGTTTAAAAATTAATGCTGAATACAATAGCGACACAAAACGAAACAAAAACGAGTACATACGATTTAGAACGAAAATAATTTCCTAACTCGAAATACTTACCTACCTACAGTTTGACCTGGCCTACTATTGCATTCAGACAACGAAATAGTTACCTACTTATAGCCAAAGTCTGTGATTCAGATAATTTATGTAAACAAAGTAATGTCAAGAAATGTCACTGTCAAAATGACAGGACGGTGGTGCAAAACATTTTATCATATTCTTTTTTTGTAAATAGTCATCGCTAAAATTAAAGTCAATCAAAATCAAAATCAAAATATTTTATTTCACATAAACCTACATGGGCACTTATGAAACGTCAGAAGCTAGGTGCACGGTTCGAGTTAGTCGTTTCCTATGGAGAAGAGCCGGCAAGAAACTCCACGGTTACTCTTTTAAAAATAATTGGTTTTACAATATTATTAAATAACAGTGATCATAGGTATGGGAGGACAGTGTAGGCCTTTCAACAATTACCAGGTACTTAACAAAATAGAAAACCGCCAACAAATCTACACTCTACTAGGCCTACAACGTTCTCACATTCACAAAATATAAAATAATCTAAGTATATAAAATATTAATGACATGATTGCAATTACAACTACAGTAACATATCTGAATAAATATCATGTCCACAAAAGCCAGTAATAAAGAATTGGAATTCGACTTGTAGGTAAATAATGTCAAATAATGAAAAGATTATGTCAAGGAAGTATGTAAAATAAAAAAAATAAAAAAAATCTAAATAAACACGTGAATAAACACAAGACATTGACATAGTTATGTTGTTTATGAGGTACCAGGGAAGCCACATGTGCAGAAGGAATTATTGCCAAACTTCCTTGTCTTCAACGTAGTCTTTTATCTTATAATATGCTTTTTTGATAAGGACACGTTTGATGTGGGTTTTGAACTTTCCGTCGCTAAGTTCTGTAACCGACTTTGGCAACTTGTTATAAAAGCGGATACTGTTTATAAGAAATGACTTGCTAGTTTTAGTTAATCTGAATTTGGGTATCACAATTTCATGTTTACTACGTGTATTTATATTATGGAAATCGCTTCTTATTTTGAAAAGTCCTAAGTTTTTGCGAACATACAAAATACTTTCTAAGATATAAAGAGAAGTTAAAGTTAGTATATCAATTACTTTGAATTTATTTCTAAGGGACTCACGAGGACCCATTTTATAAATCGCGCGGATTGCTCTCTTTTGTAGAATGAAAATAGAATCTACGTCAGCTGCCGATCCCCACAGCAGAACGCCATAAGACATAATACTGTGGAAATAAGCAAAGTATACTAACCTAGCTGTGGCTATATCAGTTAACTGCCTTATTTTTCTTACTGCATATGCAGCTGAACTTAATCTACCTGAAAGAGCTCTAATGTGGGCGCCCCATTGCAATTTCGAATCTAAAGTAATTCCTAGAAATACAGTTTCCGTAATAGCATCTAGTTTCTTGCCATCAAGTTTTAAATTTAGACCCATTTGGGGTACATTTGGTAATGAGAACTTAAGACATTTCGTTTTATTCGCATTAAGTAAAAGATTATTAGCTGCGAACCATTTTGAAAGAACAAGTGAATTAATTATAAGAACTATGCAAACAAAATACCGTTGCCAAACAATGTATTGTGTAGTATGTCGGAGACACGGCATATGATCGTCATAATCAGCCCTTTTAAGTCCAGTGCTAGACGTAGGCCTCCCAAAATCGATTTCCACTCGAAACAGTTTACTGCCGTTTTCATCCAAAATGTGGCTAGCTATGCTACTTACAATATGAATCTATGAAAGAGAGTTGTAATATTAGTGTTGATGAAGATGTAAAACATTTGAAAATGTTTGGATCTCCTACATTGTTACCAATATCATAAAATATTTTATACCAGAAAATCTCCTTTTTTTAATAACTTTGTTTAAAACCGGAAATTTATAAAAATAATTACGGTATGATTATTTGTTAATTATTATTTCTTAAAATCAGTAGTTAAAAGAAAATGTAACCTCTTTTTTCGCCATTTTATGTGAATTACCATTACGAAGATATTTTTTTGATATGTTATCCCCTTTGTTTACATAAATTATCAGAATTTAGGACTTTGGGTATAGTAATCATTTAGTTTGCAAGACCCCAACGTAACAATACAGACATTTAGGTATCAAATCACGACAGTAAAAATCACAATTAAACATTTATTTTCAATGTCATGAACAGTCGAGAGGACAACACGGAGGTAATCATTTGTTATTATAATAAATGTAATGAATAAATAGCAACAATAAATTATTTTATTAAGCTCACAATCAAACGGTAATGGCGTCCACCTGTCCACTTAGGTAATTACAAAGGTGCGATATGAGAAAGGCCAACAACGGGAACAATGCCCACCCTTAAAATGACATTACATTAAAGCGATTGCATATATCTTCCGATTGCATGTATTGATTCGGACCGTAAGCCATCAAGCCCCACTGTTTGACTTGTCCTAACGACCATCGTCACGTAATGGTAGCCATTAATATAACTAGGAAATTTTAGAATGACCTGAAAACTATGACAGATGAAAATGGAAGCCATCAGTAGATACGATCGAGTTGCGTGCTAGGATTAATTATGCCGTCCAATGCCGACAAATGATCTTGTAACAATCTGCGCGACCGGGCGACCTGGGGCCTAAGTCTACTAATTTACAAACGCTGCAATGATCTTGCCATTGTGAGAATTTGACAGTGTTTGTATGGCAAATCTGTCAAAAACTCACAATGAAGACACCATTGCAACGTTTGTACATTAGTAGACTTGGCCCCCTGCTTATGAGATCACTGAATAAATGAAGTACTTTTTACATGACAGATTTTGCGATATGATAGCAACAATCATCTTCTTCTTCGTCGTATCTATGGTCGTATTTTTTTGGGTTCCTGGTTTACTACGGAACCCTTATAGTTTCGTCATGTCCGTCTGTCTGTCTATATGTCTGTCTGTCCGCGGCTTAGCTCAGAGACTCTTAGTGCTAGAAAGCTGTAATTTGGTATAAGGCAAGCCAGAGTTTGATCCCTCGAGTTACCGTCCCATCAGTCTCCTCAATGTTCTCGACAAAATCTACGCGAGGCATATTTATAATCGTCTCAAAGACTATGCCGAATAAAAAAGCCTCATCCCCAACGAGCAGCTTGGTTTCCGAACCGAAAAAGTACTCTTGCATCTAACAAGTCTAGTCTCACATCGTAGGGCATTTAAATGCTAGTTTCCAGCCTAACGCGATGACGGGCATGTGATTCTTCGACATAGCAAAAGCATTTGACAAAGTCTGGCACAACAGCTTATTATATAAGCTTTACCAACTCTAGTGCCAGACCGTCTCGTCCTCATCTTACGAGATGTTTTGTCGGATTGCACCTTCCGCTATCGCATCGAGGGTTCACTTTCCACCCCTCACCCCATTCACGCGGGAGTCCGTCAGGGCTCCTAGCTATCTCCCTTCATCTTCAAGTTGTTCACCAGCGACATTCTCAAGAGTAAAAAGGCTCAGTTGGTTTTATTCGCCGACGACACGGCCATTTACTACACTGGTCGCTGATCGCTCTTACTCACGTTCGATGTTTGCGGTGGTTTGCCTCCGCAAACGTCTTAGGCGCTTGTTACCAGAAATAGAGGATCGAGGTTAACCGTGATAAGAGTCAGGTCGCGATTAACCTGTTAGCATATTACTGTCATATTTTAATTGACAGAGACCAGATGCCGCGGCATAGATGCAATACCACATTATTATTGCACTTGTTTAACTGAGCGACGGTCAGCGGGAAGCTGTGCACATATAACAACTATAATATGATATATCGGTTTTGCAAGGCATGCTTTGCAAAACCGATATATCATATAAAAATAACATATTTTAAACATGCTATGCATGTTTAAAATATTTTATTTTTGACTTCCCTTAATTCGCTGCTTCTTAATTCACTTTTTGTCTATCTACAATATGACTGATTAACGATGTTCTACTCTAATAAACGTTTTTTTTTTTTTTTAATAATATAATGACACAGATTTTTCTTTCAGCTGTAACTTTTACCCGCTGAATTGAGACTAACCGCCAAGTAATAAGTGACAGTTATGAAAAGAGCTATTCAACAACAAAAGTCTGGTTATTATTGATCACTGGGGACACCACGACGCGCGACGGGACGATCCCATAAATTTTTGCCAATCCTCTTTTGAATATATTTTGTCCCGTTGATGCTTCTATAGTTCTAACCATAATTATACAAGCATTATACGACAAGGTGGATAGCCCCTTTATTAGGCACTGGGTGCGGAGGCACGTGACAACATGTATTGAGCGACGATGCTATTAGTTTGTAAGTTTTACTAACATAGTTTTTTAAGTTGTTGTTACTAATACTATGTGGATTGTGGATATTTTTATGTGTGATCCGCAATAAATGAGAATAATAATACAAACTTTACCCAAAAATAGAACTGTTTATCCAAAATGTTGGGCAAAAAATACTTTGCAGCAAAAAGTTATAACAAAGTAAACAAATAAATTATAATATTATTTATAACACAAACTCAATCGAATCTCTGAGACTTTGTAACCCAATATAATATAATGACGCTGCCTGAAAGGCGTAGAGAACAAGCTTTTTTAGCACTGCTACGGCGTAGCTCTACGAAGCGCGCTGCTACGAAGGGCATGCTCGAGACTACAATAAATACCAGTCCTTAGTGTCCTTTGACTTGCATTAGTTTTGAATCTTTGATAGTGAGCCAACGAGATATTTTTTTATCTAGGTTATCTCAGAGTTAACCACGAGGGGTTGAGACTCTTTAACCGGACTTTCCTGTTCCTGTTTTCGCGCGGGGCCTCGGCGGTGAGGTCGGAATGACGATCATGTTTGCGAACTGTACTAGTTTACCTACGACTCTCCTGGAGGAGAGTAGTGGGGTCGTCTGGGTCGGTCAGTGCAACGAAATAAGTACTTTGCAAGTACTCATAGGCTATTTGTTTGATCTACGAATTGTTGATACATATTTGCTCTGTTAAGGTCAAAATGGGTTCGAACGTTCTAGATCTTCCATATCCAGACAGGGTAGTCCAAATATTTGGATTCTCCTTACGGAGATGGGACGATACTAAAACTGTTGTGTTTACTGAATAATATAAAACATTTGTAGAATATCACAACATACACTCATACTTCTATAGAAATTCACTCGGTCATTGTCCTCAAAAGAATTCCAATTTATTTGATTGCGAAACTTGCTCGGTTACGAAGTGCAGTTACGTGAACTGAGTTAGAATATGACTTGATCATGGTTGTCAGTTTTTTTTTGTAGAAAAAAATGTCACCTCAAACAATGTAAAGCTAAATCAAGTCATGGAATAAATTTTAGACGCTCTAATGTGAAATTGTACCAAGAGTAAAAGCTATTATATTTATTACTAGCTGACCCGACAGACTTTTTTCTGTCAAAAGCTATTTGACTGTGGCAGTTTGTCTATGCGCAAAGGAAATATAGTATAAACTTCACTAATCTACCCTACCCTACCTACCTCCCTACCCTACCCTTCCCTACCCTACCTACCCTATCTACCTACCTTCCTACCTACCTACCCTACCCTACCTACCCTACCCTACTCTACCCTACCTACCTACCTACCTAGCTACCTATTTACCTACCTACTCTACCCTACCTACCTACCTACCTAGCTACCTATTTACCTACCTACTCTACCCTACCTACCCCTACCTACCTACCCTACCCTACCCTACTCCACCTACCTACCCTACCCTACCATACCTACCCTACCCTACCTACCTTACCTACCTACCTACCCTACCCTACCTACCTACCTACCCTACCCTACCCTACTTTCCTACCCTACCCTACCCTACCCTACCTACCCTACCTACCGTCCAACCTTCTCCTGATAATAACAAACACAACAAAAATATAATTAGCGAAATCGGTCCAGCCTTTCACTTATAGTATTTTTTTTCCATATTTTCTCACCGTTTAAACCTTCCCTGGACTACGACAAACATTTCAAAACCAAAATCAGCTAAATTAGCCCAGCCTTTCTCGAGTTTTAGCGAGACTAACGAACAGCAAATGATTTTTATATATGTATATAGATTATTATAGGAGCTGCTGAAGATTTAAGACTATTCTTGCCTTAGAGCCAATAAACGTTTTTTTTTCTCCCGATGACGAGCTTATTTCGGCCATAAATAAAAAAATATTTATGGCAATATTTTATTAATTTAAGGCCGAAATAAGCTCGTCATCGGGAGGAAAAAAAAAGTTTATTGGTTCTCGTGTAAAATATTCTCATTTGAGGTCTACCCTTTTGCGGCGTTGGCAAAGATTAATTACTAAAGTTTTTAGTACTTTCTGCGTTAACATTTCAATCGTTTTATTTACGTTACGTTTTCTCGTAATCTCTCTTCATTAAAGCCAAATTATCGGTTCAGCAACAGAACTGTTTTGATCATATTTATCCGACTGCCCCCGAAGGGAGGATTGTTTTTTACTTAAGCTTTTTAGGGTTCCGTAGTCAACAAGGAACCCTTATAGTTTCGCCATGTCCGTCCGTCTGTCCGTCCCCAGCTTAGCTCAGAGACTTAGTACTAGAAAGCTATAATTTGACATGGTACATATTAATCACGCCGAAAAAGTGGTAAAATATAATCTTAAAAAAAAATAGTTTTAGGGTACCTCCTGTACATATAAAGTGAGGATGTTTTTTGTTTTTTCGCCTTCCCTTTGTTTTGTGGTATTGTTGGATGGGTCTTTCAAAAATATTGCGGGTTTTTGTAGGTGGTAAGAGATCCGTTTCTGAAATATTAGGCTTTGAAATGCAAATTTTTGTTAGTCAAGTGTCTCTCCCCCCCCCCTCCCGCCAGCTAAACGGTCAGTTTTGCATAAGTGAAAAAATTCACGAAGTTAAAAGGAAACATGTTCCCTCATACAATCTGTATATGAGAGCATGCTCAACTACAATGTTAAGTTTGTTCTTGGGATAAATTCATCCCAACTACGGAACCCTTCATTGTACGTGGTCCGAAACGCACTTGGCCGGTTTTATATTTTACTAGCTTTTGCCCGCGGCTTCGCCCGCGTGGATGTTGGTTATCGCATCAAAAAGTACCCTATGTCCTTCTCCATATCCCTATATCTCAAATTTCTAACTTAATATGAATTTTAATGTGATTCACTATGTGAATAAAACCGAAACAAATTATTTAATATAATAAAAGTACTTATGTTCTGAACGTCTAATGAGTCTTTACCTAAAGATAACAAACACAAAATCAAAATACGAAATTTCACTAAAATTCTTAAATCAATCAATAGTACCAAATTACAACACGAAATAAAAATGCGACACAAATAATAATTTTAAAATAATTCACGTAAGTATCAACAATGTGAAAACAAAACGAAATCCTCCGAAATGTCGCACGATACACCGTTTGTGCTGAGAAAACACTCGAAATCTAATGAACACCATTGGTGCATAACTTTTCTCGGGGTCACGTTCACAATTGGACGAAATATTTGACATTTATTTTGTACTTGCAACACGACCTGGCTGTAGAATTCGATTAATCGACTAATACTTGACCGGTATTAATACATTTTAGCGGGAACACAACTAAACAAAAGAAAAAAAAAGAAAACAAAATACGTCTGTACTCTGTGGTCGTGTGGCGGTGTGGCGCGGTGCTTAATGTCAATAAATGTTATGTGTAATTCATCAAGGTTATACGTGCGTAAAGTAATGGATTCAATGAGAGAACAGTTTAATCTTAGAAGAATCTTATACAGAATTACTGAGAAATAAGTGTAGATTTCGTATTGAGTGTTAGTTTATCGAAAAGTGATAAATATGTCAGTGAAAAAGTATCGAAAGCTTACAAAACTTTCGATACATTTCCACTGACATATACACAAATTTTAGTCATATGGCCGCCGTGTTTAGTAATGTTTTTATGATAAAATAATATTCTTGTATACTGTTTGAAATACACATAAGTAGCTAGCTTATTTATCTACGAACATAATTTGGCTAATAGCTACTGATATTATAGCGTATTGTTATCGTAATCGTATTTCCAAGAGTAAAATTCGGCAAACAAATACCTACAAAAAGACAATAAAATGGATATAGTATGTTATCCTTGAGAGATAGACATATGCCATCGCGGACTTTTTTGAAGACCTTTATAAGGTACACAATTTCACCATACATTATTTTGTTATATCTCAAAGGGTTTAGACAGCGTTTTCGTTGAAAGCTCCCAGACTGCTTATTTTTTTCCGACACCTCCAACAAATATCGTTTATTTATACAAAAATGTATACAAAAACTTAATATATTATATACTAAAACCTTCCTCAAGAACCAAGCTATCTATTGATGAAAACAGCATGGGAATCGGTGCAGTAGTTTTTGAGTTTATCGCGAACAGACAGACAGACAGACAGACGCGGCGGAGGAATTTGTTTTATAATATGTAGTGATAGTGATAGTGATTTAAGTTTTTTTTTTTTTATATATCTGTAAATTATTATATGTGTTATCGCTACAATACCACTTCACACACTACTTAACACTTCATTCTGCTTTTGAAAACGAATTGTTTTTATTTATTTTTTTGTTTTTTCATTTCGTTTTACCTCGTTCAATATATTAATACTGAACGAGGTAACAATTAAGCTGCTTTCAGACTACGCTATAATATAATAGCATAAAGTATAGCTCATAGCACAACAATATCGCACACCATACATTCCAATAATATATAGTACAGTACATGGTGCGCGATATTGTTGTGCTATGAGCTATATACTATTATATTATAGCGTAGTCTGAAAGCAGCTTGAATGAAGACATAGACAAGAGAACATACTTCTTAGCAGTCACAAATGGTAGACAATCTAATTAATAGGTACTTAAATGTTTATAAAGTAGCCTGTCATATGAAAGAAATGGCAGTTGTTTAGTGACCCAAATAATTTCTAAGAAGAATAAGGCAAATATACCGTCAAGTAAGGAAGTGTTAGTAACATTTTCTTCGCAAAAAATATCCTAAAACTGACCCAAGGCGTCGCAAGTCGCCATTCTAAAAGCCATTATGTTTTATAGTCCATAAAATGGATGTAGCTGAAGACAAGGTCCCCTAATATCACGACTTAATGCCGCACGATTCGTCAACACTAAATACAAATATAGGTTGGAAAAAACTAAAATAATTTACTTTAAAATCAAATAATTGCTTCAAAAAATATTATGTACTTTTTTTTACCATTGTCGTCATTTACCAAGCCTTAATACTTTAAGTACCTACATATCAATAAAGCTCATACCGACATTTTCTTAAAAAGTAATACTAGATAAATCTATGGTAGAGTATCTCAAGAACTACTAATGCTATCAACTTGGAAATAGTTTTCGATGACGTTTGCCCAACTATGTAGCAAATAAGTTTTTTTTTTTTTTTTGAATCGTACTGAACCCCCCGTTCATTACGATTCAAAAAAAAAACTTACTCTTAAAAATTCGAAGCCCCACTTTTTTTTCACGCAAGTATCTCTCTTTCATATGATACTGTGGCGGTATCAACAATGCCACATGCGAACTACGCATCAAAGACCTGACGTCAAAAAATCCTGCATCGCGCTATCAGAGTTTACCGCGCGATTAGCGTATATACAACATCCCGACATCAACCGCCGGGCAGTTGCGCACCAGACACAACACCCGTCTGGTAGGAGGATCCTCCGTTTTCCATTGAAGCCATAGGTGCTGGCTGGCTGTGTGACTCGCCGCTGAAAAGCTTGAGGAAGTGATGATGACGTCATGCTGAACTAACTGGCTGCGCTCATGCGCATGTTCGGGGTCACCAGTATAGAGGTATAAGGAACAGGGTGTAAAGTTCACTTATCCTCCGTAGAAAAGGGAGGATCCTCCGACCAGACGGGTGTCTGGTGGGTAATTGCCCAACAGTTGATGTCGGGATGTTGTATATACATATGCCAATCACGCGGTAAACTTTGATTGCGCGATGCAGGATTTTTTGACGTCAGGTCTTTGATGCGTAGTTTGCATGTGGCATTGTTGATACCGCCACAGTATCATATGAAAGATAGCAATTTGCGTGAAAAAAATAGAGGTTGGGCTTCGAATTTTTAAGACCCCTGTTCAGTCCGTTGCAAAAAAATAAACTTATTTGCAAAATAGTTGGGCAAACGTCATCTAAAACTATTCCCAAGTTGATAGCATTAGTAGTTCTTGAGATACTACCATAGATTTATCTAGTATTACTTTGAGACTGTCGGTATGAGCTTTATAGATAGTTACTTAAAGTATCAAGGCTTAGTAGATGACGACAATGGTAAAAAAAGTACATAACATTTTTTGAAGCAATTATTTGATTTAAAAGTAAATTATTTTAGTTTCTCCAACCTATATTTGTATTTAGTGTTGACGAATCGTGCGGCATTAACTGTGAAATGTTTTTAAAATTTCACGGTTCACAACCAAAATGTTTTCCTTCCTAGGTACTCGCAGGTTGCTACGGGTGAAGCACAGCTGTAGTTTTTTTTTTTTCTGGGCACAAAACTATTTAGTTACCTATACAAATGAACCTATATTATGACCGTACGGAACCCTGGGTGCGCGTAACCGTACCTATGCATACCTAATGCATTGGTTCCTACGTTTTAAGTACCTACATATGTTCAAAAGTGGCACCTTATGAGCATTCTTCCTCTCTCCTACTTTGCTGGTGAGTGGGTTGCCTTGCACCTTGTGTGTCATCTGACATTATGCTGAGCTGAGGCCCTTTTGGAATTATAATAATTGTTTTCTGTTTTTTTATGTTTTAAGGTGTATTTTTTTGCTGCAATGCCAATAAACGCATTTTTATTTCATTCTTTGTAAAACTTACCTTCTACGTTCACGTTGTGAAATAAAATAAATAAATTTAGTACGTTACTGACCTTTGAAGAAATACGGCAAAAAATCCTCGCAGTAGTAACCGGTTATGTTGTTTATTTTACAATTCTGCACAAGAAGGAGGAGATCAGATAGGACTCGAAAGCTAGATGACAAGCGAAAACCAACAAATTATCGAAAGCTGTCTGTCGTGTGCTTACTGCGGTCTGAATTTTACAGCGAAAATTGTTATAAAGTTCACACGTTTTTTGCTATAGCGAAAAACATGCTATATTCTTTAATGCAATTTTACTTATATGGTTGCTATAATAAAAAAAACAAGTGCGTGTCGGACCACGCACAATGAAGGGTACCGTTGTTGGGATAAATTTATCTGAAGAACAAACTTATCATGTAGTTGAAAAACATGTTTTCCTATACAGAATGTATGGGAGAACATTTTTTTCAACTGTATATGTAAGTTGGTCACCAATTACTCGGAAAATTGTAAAGCCTACTTAGCTGTGATAGTTTTTCTTTTAACTTCGTTATGTATAAGTACTACTGCCATGACACTTGAATTTCTAACTACAACCGTTTAGTTGGTACAGGGGGGGGGCACTTGACTCTAACGAAAATTGGTACTTTAAAGCTTGATAAGTCACGAACGGTTCACTTAATCAAAAAACGGTCTTCCCAAATCCCTAATATTTTTAAAAGACCTATTCAACGATATCCCACATTATGAGAAGGACGAAAAAAAATGTTATCACCCCCACTTTACATGTAGGGGAGGTAGCCTAAATAATTATTTAAAAAAAAATACCACTTTTTCGGGGTCATTAACTTCAAACCACATGCCAAATTACAGCTTTCTAGTACCAACAGTTTTTGAGCTAAACCGCGGACAGACTGACAGACAGACGGAAATGGCGAAACTATAAGGGTCCTTGTTGACTACGGAACCCTAAAAAATGGTATAATGCATTAAAAAAAATCTAAAAGGTTAATTCGTTCTCATACTGGGTTTAACAACCGACGTAGAATAGCAATTTAATATACAACAATAAGTAACGCAAAAACCATCAATTCTGAGAAATCCACATTGTGGTATTTACTTATTATGTGAACATAACCCTAGATAATCATTTTCTAGTTATAATGTAATTAATCGGCAACGGTATGTAGAATTGCAAGAAATGTTTACAATAACATTTTTGATCGAATAACAAAATGTATTAATGAAGCGATGGACGGACGGACATATTTGAACGTGGGTCATTCTGTAGCGAGATATATTCGAAGACAGCAGCTGTAAAATATTTGAACCTGTCGATGTGATTACCCTATAGAATGCCGCGTTGAAGAATATAATAGAATAATAATAATAATTTCACAGTAGTACAGAGTAATTTACCTTCTCAAAATAATAACTAGAATCTCACCTTGGTTCACACCCGTGAGATTCTGAAGAAGCCAAGTACTAACCTGAGAAAATTAAATTTAAAATCCATAATAATAATATCCCCACGTATCTCTACGTTGACGTCGTGATGGAGCTTGCGCGCTCCGAACCCTATCTCCCAGTAGAAGTCATATTCCTGATCTCTGGCTTGCCTTTATTGGCCGGCTGGAGTGAATACTGACAAGGAACTGAGGTCCCACCTCATTCTTGCCTTTATTGGCCGGCTTAAGTGAAGAATCGCAAGAGCAAACATGCTCGAAGAAAGGAAGTATTCCAGTAAGTGGTAGGGATCTTGACCATCTTCCAGGCTCTGAGATTGTTCTGATGGTCGTGGAATACCTCTCCAGTCCTCAAGCACCTCAGGATATGTTGCCTCCTGGTTGCTACAGCACTAAGTGCTAGCGACCGTTACCGGGGGCCCATTATTGAGTCTGCAAGTCACCCCCTGCCATCTTATCCGTGTATAACAAAACATTGATCAGGTAAGGGCCATAGTCCTTCCATAGTTTTAGGTAACCAATCCATTTTAACCCCCAAACCCATAGTTTAATATCTTTGTTTCCATATCCTGCAATAGTCCTACACCAACCGGGGGTTGCCCTTGGGTGCACTTGCATAGTGCGGATAGGGATAATCGTCGATTGGTGCCTAATTTAATTAAAAAGCATCTAACGGGCCTCTGCGAGTTGGCTTCGGCCCCTCGTACGCCTTCCAAAGGTCCGGGACCCCAGGGTCCCGAGATAATTATGTAAACATATAAAAATATTATAATAATATTAATATAATAAACGCTTGATAAAAATCTAGTACCGTATTTAAGTATCGATTAAGTAATGTCTGGAATTCTTTAAGCTAAGAGTCTTTTTTTCGGTCTATTAAATGCTAAAACTAATAGGTTAGCGCCTAGCCTATTTAATTGATAGAATATTCGAAGTTAATTAAAATGTCAAGCTATGTAGAAGTAAAGAGAAAGTATAATTCAATTGTAACAAAACCTTAAAAACTTAACGGAAAAAGCAATAATAAAATGTCTCTTATAGCCATCATAACAAAACGAATGACCGGGAAGAATCCATTACGTTTAATCAATAAAACATGCGAAATGCGTCCTACGCGTTGTCACACACGAAATAATCAAGATTCAATGGAAAATAACCCCTTTTCTTGTCACAGCCCCTTGTACACCCACTCATATACACATTTTCTCAAAAACTACAACATTGACATTCTAGTTTCACAATCAACTTTTGGGACAGTTCTGTCAGCACACGGATTAGTTAAGATTAAAAGGCTAAAAACCCTCTTTTGTTGTTTCAAAGCCTATCGGAATGTTATTGCTATCGAATCGTAATTACTTCATACCGTAACCACCGTATCATAAACTACGCAGATTCGGGGATCAGATCGACCTGTCATGATTTTCAAATATTAATAAGTGATTTTAAATCCATACTAATATTATAAATGTGAATGAAAGTAACTCTGTCTGTTTGTTACATTTTCACGCCTAAACCGCTGAACCGATCGTCGTGAAATTAGGCAGAGATATGGCCTGGGATATGAAAAACGACATAGGCTACTTTCTTACGCGATAACCAACATCCACGCGGGTGGAGCCGGGGTCAAAAGCTAGTAAGTAATACTTCACTAATTGTCACTAATAAAATTATGATGAATGGTTCGTGTTCGAGACAAAAGTTTTGTTACACAAGGGAAGAGTAAAGTAAGAACAAACTCAATAGATGGGCGGAGCCGCGGGCAAAAGCTAGTACTAAATATAAAACTGGAGGTATGTGATTTGCCTAAAATGATTTTTGTATCAGTGTAGCCATGAAGTTTAAAAGTGTCTCATTTGACAGGTACCGTCAAAGTACTGGTTTTTTAACAGAACGGAATGGAATAAAGGCTCCTACAAACAGGCGTAACACGCGACGCGACACAAAGAGACCGCTCGTCGCGCGGCACACGGTGTCTTTGCGTCACGTCGCGTGTCGCGCCTATTTGTAGGAGCCTTAATGATATTTAGAGCGTCGCCGTCGCCTAGTTTGTAAATTAATTCTCATCGAGCTTCAGAACCGTAAGATTGTCTTCAAGAAGTCTATAAATTGATATTATATTGAGTACCTAATTAATAGTTTTAATAGTTTGGCGATTAGGATATCACATTAAATAGTACAGCGGAGTTGTTATCAGTCTGTTAAAATAATAAAATAATAAATTTTACTAAAAATAGAAAACTGAATTTCTCAAACGAAAGAAATGACTTGAAAGTCACGAAATAAACCACCCTTGATAATAAGTTACTAAACGCGCGGGGCGATGGTTTCAACAATTCAACACCAATTTTATGATAGTGTTACCAAATAATACAAATAAAAAACATGATTTTGGAGATCTCCTTTTAAGCAAGAACTGCTTGTATTAGGAGACTCCGCCCTTCCACTTCGCATTATCCATTAACTTGCAATTGAATGTAAAAAATGCAAAAATACAAGAAAAGATTAAAAATAATAATAACAATAAATAAATAAATTGGTTAATTTCAAATTATACCAAGAGCAAACTAACAATGAACGAGCATTATACAGAGAAAAAGTCAAAAATTTTGCGTATAGGTGTGATTAGTGCAAGTATGGGTAAGAGGACACTAGTGTGAGGGTATGTGTGTAAATGTTAAATTTGAATATTTAATTCTACTATAACGTATATGTTTAGGTGTAAGTGTAATTTAGCCCTACGACAGTGTCTTGGGATCGGAAGAAGTCAAATATATAGCTGTATTTGATTTCTTCCGATCCCACTTCCCACACACTTCCACTAACCAAGCACACAACAATCCGCTTATAAGAAATTAGGTTATTGAAGCGTAGATACCTACAATAGACTCAACATTGTCGCAAGTTTTAGTCTTAAACCATTCAGTTATAACTTTTTTACAGTCTCGGAGCTTCAGTGAGTGTATACGTAGTTCTTTAGCAGTGGGAAGATTGTCTTGCGCACTGCCTTTTAGCAAAAGCAGATCTAGACGTGACAGTTGGAGCGACTACATAAGTAGCTCCTTCTGCTACTTGGCCTAGAGAGATTAAACGGGAGGGATGTGTGGTTCCTTAGAATGAGTTGAAGCAAATAGAGTTTCCTAGTTCAGATAATAGATAAAGGCTTTAAGTAGGGAATCTATAGGGTTTAAATAACATGACCTTAAGCAAAGTTCTCTGCGCCCTCTCAAGTTCTACATTTTTTTATTTTTGTTGTCCCTCCCCAGCATGGCAAACAGAACTTGAAGATCGACTAGGCCAGTGATATGTATACTTGCTTTAGAATTTTACTTGAAGCCACATGTTGCAGTATTAAAAAAAGTCCATATCACTTTCCTGACTCTTTTCATAATCAGTTCGGTGTGTGTGTGCCAGGACAGGCGCTGGTCAATCATAACACCTAATTATTTAGTATATTGTAACCTGTAAATTTTTACACATGAGCAGTCGGGGATTGGGGAGTTGGGACATTTGTGGATCTTTATTTGGAATTCTGATGACGGTTGTGAGTTATTATACTTTGTAAAGAAGATGTAGTTAGATTTTGAGATACGTTTATTGTGAGGTGATTATGATTTAGCCAAGATTCTATCCTCGCCAGGCCACCCTCGGCCGACCTTCTAACATTAGCCCAAGTCTTTACAGCAAAGACAATGGCGGTATCGTCTACATATGATAATATGACCCCACCATCAATCTGCATGTTGCATAGGCTATTAATGTATATAAGGAACAAGGTCGGACCGAGGACACGGCCCTGAAAAACTCCGAAAGTAACTGTTGATTCGGAACTAGTGTACTTCCCAATTTTGACCATTTGCTTGCGATTGTATAGGTAAGATTTTTATAGCTCAAGAGGGGGTCCCCTTATGCCGATGCTGTCGAGCCTATATGCAAGTATGGGGACAGACGCTGCGTCAAAGGCCTTTTTAAGGTTATTGAAGACAGCCAGACATTTGCTACCATTATCCACATTATCTATCAGAGTTGACGCTAGTGACAGAACTGCATCCTCAGCAGACTTTCCTTGCCTAAACCCAAACTTAGATGGTAACAGTATTTTATGGTTATTGAGGAATTTAATTAGGCGTGAGTTTATAAGTCTTTCAAGAATTTTTTTAATGGACGGTAGGAATGAAATTGGCCTATAGTTTCACCAGACTTGTACACAGGCGTCATAAGGGCTACTTTCAAAGCATCCGGGAAAAATCCCTACTCGAAGCATAGATTTGTTAAATGGATTATAATTGGTACAATTTGTTCGTGTACCGCTTTTATAAAGTTGACTTGTACGAGTATTTTGTCCCAACCAATATTAAACTTTATCACAAATTAAGTTTAATGTTGTTAAATAATAAAACGAAAAAAAGGTCCCACGGCTAGAATGTTAATTGTTATTAATTGGCAAGGTAATATATAAAGCACAAGAATAAATTGTTTTAATTGTGTATGTTTAAAATACATAATGAAGAATACGTGGTTTCAATTAATGTGATAAACTAATCGCCACACCGTATACCAAGTTTGTATGTGTGCAAGAATATATAGGTATACTTACAGAAATATTTATACTGGGTTAGACGTAATCATTTCAACACGATCAAAAATATTATTTCACGGTGTAAGTCTTTATAATAATATATATTCTTCTACATCTACAATACGGTACAATTCGGAAGCATTTGAAAAGAAAAGTTATTCATTCGATTCATTTTCAAATAATATCCTCCTTTAAAATAATTACAAAATGTAAGGTATCCCCAGCTAACAATTGTAATGGAGTTCATTTTATGAGGCCAGCGATTCGGCTTTCAAAGCTTATGAGAGACTAGCTTTTGCCCGCGGCTCCGCCCGCGTGGATGTCGGTTATCGCGTAAAAAAGGTGGCCTATGTCCTTCTCCATATCCCAGGCTATATCTCTGCCAAATTTCATGACGATCGGTTCAGCGGTTTAGGCGTGAAAACGTAACATACAGACAGACAGACAGACAGAGTTACTTTCACATTTATAATATTAGTATGGATTAGTATGGATATTTTTAACTGATAATAACTTAAATAACCCTGAAGTGCGACCAGAATATATCGGCCTAGCTGCCTAGGTAGGCTATAAATACTCGACTGCGCGCGCAATCGATTATTTAAAGGTACCTACTGTATAACAAAAGAAGTTGTTTATGATGTTAGTAATATAGTCCTGCGAGATTGTTAGTTTTATACCCATAGATACACCTAGATAACGCAAGAGCAACTACTTCGCGTGCCAAAAATCGCACAAGCTTACGTACAAAAATCGTAAGCTGCCACTTTCGCGCTCAATCCTGTGTACTGCTGGCTGGGTAAACGTGAGCGAGAGCGCGAGCTTGTGACGTCATAGTAGGTAGTCAAAATGGCACGCTTGGTTTTCATACAGTTCGTGATACTTGCGTTATCTAGGTCTATCTAAATCTGTGGTTTTACCAATAACCCTGTATAGCCACGTGCAAACACATTTAACACAATGTCAATAAAAGGACTGGTTTCCAGACCTAGCTTATAAACTGGTACACACACGCAGATTCACATGGCAACGAAATCGCAGCAGGCCCAGGCGGAGACGGCAAGATGAGCCGCACCCTAATGAGGGCTACCATTTTTGGGCTCACAACTTGGCGCCACTGTCGAGTAAGGTCCTGAAGTATAGCTGCCAAAGTTTGTTACTATAGGCGTGAAAACAAAGTTTACTTTTATATCATATATTTTAATACCATAAAACCGTACCGTAAAAAATCGAGCATGCCGCAGTGTTTCGCAGTCCCGTTTTGTTCAGAAAAAAAAGAAGGACATAAGTTTCTGAAGGATAAAACTGTCACAAAACACTGACATTAATTGACCCGTAACTCATATTTGCCATAATTAATCTCAGGTATTGCAAAATAATCACAACATTATTCTAATTTGAAATAAATCCACGTGTGACGTAGTGTCACAAACAGTGACATTTGACGTTTCGGAGACTTCACACAACACTAGCGCCACTAGCGGCGAATTCATACGCGATATTGTGTTACCTCATTGTGTAACACACTTTCAATCACAATCTACATGATTTTGAAGGATATTGCTAATCCATTGCTTCATATGTTCGAAAAATTTGTCTGCTCAACAACGTTAATAACACAATGATTTTTGTTGAACTGTCAATATGAAACCCATTGCTACTGATAGTGTTTTAATCAACTACCCCGCTGATTAAGAATTTACACAATGTGACAAGAACAAAACCACAAAAAACACAGAAAAAACCAACCACCTTAAACCACAAACTACCAAAACCGCCAAACCAACCAACCAACCTAACCATAAAAACAAAATAAATAAATAAAACCACAAAAAAAAAAACATAAACACCTCTTTTCTTCTGCAAACTGCACAAAATATAATTGCTAATTAAACCAAATATAAACGGCATTTAAAAACTAAAACGATGCAGTGTTCTTTAGTATGAAACAAAAGCGAAACATTATATTTAAGCTAATGAGGACCATCGCGCTTGAATTCGCCACTAGAGGCGCTAGTGCAGAGTGAGGTCTCTAAAAATGTCAAATAAAAACCTGAACAGTAAACGTTCACTATCTCATTTGACATCTTTTGCGGGATTTTTACAAAATTATTCATATTTGTAAAGATTCCTGATTAATTATGGCTTAAGATTATAAGTAACAATTTAGGACATAATTTCGTAGCACTTGGAGGAAGAATAATATTTGTCTGCTTAATACTTGCCAATTTATGAACATTATAATGTAAATATTCATTTGATATTTTAAAATGTAATCAAATAAACACTTTATGAAGTAAATACTCATTGTATTTAAACATATCCAAAACTTATAAAATAAAAGTACTGACAGGACCTTACTCAACAGTGGCGCCAACTGGTGAGCACAAAAAAGATCCGATAGGGACCTCTGTTTTTGAGTGCACATTGTTTAAGTGGTTAACATGCATTAGATAACATCATCTGTGTGTACTTTATACAGCAGCAACAAGTGTATGTTAAACCTCGTCATAGTTTTATGATTCCAACTTTGGGCACTCCCACGCTTGTTAAAAATACAAACAAAAGAAAATCTCAAATAAGGTTCTTTTGAGCAACTAAATAGGTACATAAATCTAATTAACTTAACTTAAAACTGCATTATTTGTGAAGGACATTCGACAGAATTTCTTAAAATCCTGGCATTATAATTGATAAATCTATTATCTAATTTTGAAAGTGTTCTAAAAAGCCACGAAGCCACGAAGGGGGTATTCCTCGAAACGCACCAACTTTGAAACGCACCAAATGAAGCGCACCAAAAGTACTTTAAACTATTTTAAACTTTGGGAAAGCTTCATTTGGTGCGTTTCAAAGTTGGTGCGCTTCGAGGAATACCCCACGAAGCGTGCCATTAGTTAAAAAAAGCATGTCCAATGTACTCTCAGTATGCGGCAGTCTATCCCGCTTCCAACTCCGCCACACCCTTTTGCTGTCATATAACGCGCCCCGGAAGCCTCATCTATGTAACTTTCAGGCTAAGTGAGATTTTGACGTCACAAGGGAAAATTGTCACTGACGTATATTCAGAAGCCCTAGCACGAACCGTTACGTTAATTCGAACAATTTGTGAATCGAAAAGGGAACTATAAAGCATTTTGGTTTAACATTTAACGACAATTACCTACAATTAGCCATAAATATGAATTGAGTCTGAAAACTAAGTAAATATTATGTACAGTGGCCAGGACATCAAGTTACCACAAACTGTAAATTTTTCTCTTTTGATTTTGAACTTAATTACCAACATTTTCAAAACGAGTATTTTCTTTTTTTTATCGTTATTTTACTCCACGCTTACGTACTAGGACCCGCTGCTGGAAGCCCGAGGGATATAACAAACACAGCAACTAAAAAAAATAGAACCTATTTCGTGGATGTTACATTTTATAAAGACATATTATTATTATTCAGTTCTCAGTACTACACATCATGTTCAGTGAGATAAATAACAAGAATATAATATTATAATAGCAGTCTGAACGGATCGGATTATCCAAAAAATAATATTTACTGATGCCTCGAAATAATCACATGAATTGTCACTCGGATCAACTGGACTGGCTATTCAATCGAGGTGCGACCTTGCCCCAAATAAAGACGACTAAGTCAATTGAAAATACAAGAGTGGGTTACATAACTGTAAGTATTGCAGAACAACAAAATAGTATATTCATAAATAACGAAGAATCGGTAAACAAGGGGCGCTCTACAACCAAAATTGGTCTATTCAATTTGTCTGGTGGTTTTCATATAATTATTTTTAAATTATGAAAATTATTCTTCAGAAAATCTTAACATGAAAACTTCGCTGCTGGTTTTTATTGATTTTATTCTTGGGTTGTAGCTGTTCCCGATGCACTATGAGCCGTGGGTCATCGGATGTATGGGGGACCTCAACTCCAATCTAAATATGCAACACTTATCTGATATGGAACACCTTCGCATTGCCTTGGATCAAAAGTTATTCGAATATTTTATCTTGGTACAAAACCGATTTTATAAAAATTTGTTAGTAACTGTTGTTCGACCATGTCTAACAACTAAATTTTATTTCGAAAACGGAACCTCTATCTATAAGATCACTGTCGCATTTTACTAACTTTTAAAAGGTCTACAAAAGGACAAAATGTTCGCTAAATTATTTTCAACGAACTTCATATAACGTTTAGAGCTACTTAAGCAAGTGTGTCATAAATGCTGTAATGCTGTGTGCTGTGTGAGTGTACTGGCTGCAGTTGTAGGTATTACAAACTGCAAGTCTTCGAGTAAAAGTTTAATGGCAGCTCGTGTATCTGTCGACGGCCATCTGTGCTGTCTGTGCTTGGTAGAGCTAAGTGACACGGAAAGGTCTTTCGCAGTTACTTACATTGTAAACTGTAAACAAATATAAATTGTGCAAGTTCAGAGTAATATAATTATGTGACTGGACAAATATAGGGTTAAGGGTTGATTAATACATACAAATAAGAGTTTGTTTTTCTTACTGCATTACAAACCAGTAATAGTATATTTTATATCGAGGGACTAAACGAAGGCATAATATAACAGAGGTGGTTTGACTCCCGAGCGTGCGAAAGAGTAAAAAAAAAAAGAAAGTGCCAAAAAAGGTACACGAAGGGACTTTTCGAAAATTAATATATATACTATCTATAATATATAAAAAATTCAAAGTCCTGACTGACTGACTGAGATATCAACGCAAAGCCCAAACCGCTGGACCTAGATATTCCAAATTTGGCACGTATGTTCCTTATGAGGTCTAGGGGTGCACTAAGAAAGGATTTTTGGAAATTCCACCCCTAAAGGGGTAAAATAGGGGATGGAAATTTATATGAAAGTCCGTCAGTTTTGAAGTTAGGATCTTCAAATTTTGTGATTAGGCTGACGATTAAAAATTAATGTATACGTATCTCAGCGTTTTTGATAATTCCACCCTCGAAGGGTTAAAAACAGGGATGAAGTTGAAAAGTTCTTAATTTTCGAAGAAAAATCACTAAATTTACTATTTAGGCTTATGGTTGGATGGGCACGCCACAATTGTGGCGATAAGTCCCCTCTTTGAGGAGTGGCTAGAGAGGCGCCACGGCGTCCTCACCTTTCGCCTGACACAGGTTCTCACTGGACACGGGTGTTTCGGGAGGTTCCTGTTTCGGATTAGGCGGGAGGAAACGCCCGGGTGTTACCACTGTGTGGATCGCCCGGAGGACACGGTGGAGCATACGGTGGAGGTCTGCCCGGCTTGGGCAGAGCACCGCCGTGTCCTCACGGAGGCGATTGGCAGCGGCGATCTCTCGCGTCCGGCCCTGGTCCAGGCCATGATCCGGAGCGAGAGTGCATGGGAAGCAGTCACCTCCTTCTGCGAAGTAGTAATGCTCGCGAAGGAGGAGGCGGAACGCGTGAGGGAGCGGCTGTCTGTGCGCCCTCACGCCCCTAGTCGCCGCAGGAGACGCCCTGGGCGGCGGGAATCGGTAGCCGATTCCCGGCCACCGTAGGCGCGGGCTTGCGGACGGCGAGCTATGGGCAGTTCACCGTCCGGTAAGGACCAGGCCCGGCTCGATGGCGCGTTGTGTTCCACGCGCGCCTCAAAGAGATGTCAGCACGCACTGACGGGGTCCGCTAGGACCGGTGCCTGCCAGGGTTGCGGGTTTTTCCGAAAGGGATACCGTGGCCCTGGCACACAGGCAACTGAAGGAACACGGGTGGGTTTTAGTCAGTAAAAATCTGACACGCCCTCCCGCTCCACCCAGAGCGGGAGAAGTTATTTGATAATTTCCCACCCAAAAAAAAAAAAAAAAGGTTTATGGTTGGAAGCTAACGCAACGGTGTTGTTAGAATTTCAACCCTTAAGGGAGTGAAAAGGGAGATGAAATTTGGTTTTTAATTCAAGTTCTTTATTTTTTAATTTAAAATCACTAATATTTCGGCTTATGGTTGGAAACTAACACAACGTAAATCGTTGCTTTATTTTTTAATTTCAACCCACAAGGGTCTGAAAAGGGGGATGAAGTTTCGTATTGAAGCAGTTCATTCGCAAAATTTTGTATTCAAGTAAAAATAATATAAGTACACGTGTACTGTTTCTAACTTTACAGTGTTTTACATGCAGCGACTGTCTAACTGACCTCCATAACGCAGTTACTGGGTAATACGATACCCCTTGGTTAAAATAGTTGTTAGAGTTTCGGGCTTCTGACTTCCCGTAATGACTGTCAAAGATCCACGAATGACAGCCGGGATCAACAGCTTAACGTGCTTTCCGAGGCACGGACGGGTCTCTGTATGTAAAGATGGTCACCCATCCACAGACCAACTGCGGCAAGTGTAGCTTAACCAGGTGGATACCGGTCCTTTACAGTAGGTATTTCTTTACAGTATTCCTCAAATATCACACGTAGTGGAGGACAATTAGCCATGAACAAAGCTCTATACTGTTATTGTTACAATAATTCATAATTATCTAGAAAAAATAATTTATACTCTACGCAGACGAAGTAAAATAAAATAGTAACGAAGTCAAACCTTACATTGAATATTCGAATCTGATGCCGAAAATATAATTTTTAGAAATTTGGTCTGTTTGTTTGTATGTATGTTCCGGTTTGCACAAAAACGGATGAACGGATTTAGATGATATTTGGTACACAGATACATAGTTTATAACCTGGATTAACATATAGGTAATTTTTTTTAATCCCGGTAGTACGTTCCCGTTGGCTATTTTTCCACATCTACGTGGGCGAAGCCGCGGGCAGAAGCTAGTAGGCTATATAACATCACGCTATGATCCTTAGGAGCCAAGCGAAAAGAACAAAAGTCTGAAAGAACGCTAAGCGATAACGAAGTTATAGCGCGGGCGAGCGACGGGATGCGACGCGATGGGTGGGCCGTTATTTCACGCGGACGAAGTCGCGGGCAGAAGCTAGTTTATTAGGTAGATAGATAAATCGCACACCATCAAATTTATCTTTATTTGGGTGGACCAAAGGTCGCTTTTAGCGACTATACCGCCCATTGTGCCACCCCTTGCAAAATTTCTACATTATAAAACTGTAATTTTTATGGTGTGCGATTTATCTATCTATCTAATAAATAGTATATATATTAATTTTCCAAAAGTCCTTTCGTGTACCTTTTTTAACAAGCATAAATCAGACAAGCAGGTACACATTTTATGATCAAAATAGCTACCTACTTTGGTACTGTGGACTAGAGTAGGTGCCACGTCTGATTTGAAGTTAGTTATTTTTTTTTGTACTAGTCTCTACCTCTACGAGTATTAAACTATTTTCTTCCTCCAACGTTTCGGTCAAATTACATTTCGACTAAGGGAACGACCCTTAGTCAAAGCAATATTAAGTAGAAGTCATTTCGTTCAAGTTAATTATATCCTTTTGTATTATAAATCTGATTACCGGGAAGTCTTAGAATTATTCGTTAAGCTCTTATAGCGTCAACGACCCATCGACTTTAATATATACTAGCTTTTGCTCGGGGCTCCGCCCACGTGGATTTTGGTTATCGCGTAAAAAAGTAGCCTATGTCCTTCTCCGTATACCAGGCTATATCTCTGCCAATTTTCATGACGATCGGTTCAGCGCTTTAGGCGTGAAAACGTAACATACAGACAGACAGAAAGACAGAGTTACTTTCACATTTATAATATTAACACGAGTATGGAATATTAGTATGGATTGATCGGTATTTCACAATAAAGGACTAACTAAAAACATGTTAAGTTTCCTTTTAAAAATCCGGATTCCAATTTCCAACTCCTTTGTTTGAAGCAAACGATAGTCCTTTTGTATTGTGAAAATTCTCGACTTCTATAGTACATTGTGATACAAGGGTGAAAAGTAGGATATTGCAAACGAGCTGTCATTAACAAGCCCGAGCCGAAGTCTAGGGTTTTTAATGACCCGAGTTTGCAATAACCTACACACCCGTGTATCACACGACGTTTTTCAATACAGTTGTGGGAAATATGTAGTAAAAAACAAATCAAAAATGAAATATGTTTATTATAACAAACTTATATAGGTGGTAAATAGAAAATAAAATCATCGTAAGTCGCCATATATCTTTCTCGAGATTTTGGTGGCAAAATTTCATTTTGCACAGTTTTCGCCTCAGATAAAATATCAGGTGGAGTAATTCCATTTCATCACTTGTACTTGAAATCATATTAACAAAAAAAAAAAAAAATTGTCACACAAAAAAATTAACATTTTCAGAAAATGGCGCGTTTTTGCAACTGGACAATTTTTTTTTTTACAACGAAAACACCCTATACAGCCTATTCGATTTTTGACAAATGTTGATGTGAAAATAATTAAATTAAAACTGGTAGGTAATTAAATATATTATACAACCATTTAAAAGACTTTTGAGAATTCAATGCAAAAAAATTACGGACTATTCATTTTTCCTCGTATAAAATCTATCCCATTTTATTATATGTATAAAAACTCCTTGCTACTATACTTTTTAAATTGTCTTAACTTTTTAAAAGGCGTGCGGCGGGGCGTTTTGCTTCGCGTGCAAGCGGCGAAAGATTGTTCGCCGCGCCGCTCGCTGCCACTCAGGACACTCGTGAGGGATTGTATGTGTTTAACATGAACGCCGCACGCGCCGCGCCGCCCCGCCGGACGCTCTAGTCGAGCTTGCACTCAGTTCAAACACTAAGCGAACACACGCGGCGAACGCTCTTGCACGCAACGCTGAACGCCCTGCAAGACGCCTTTTCACTAAGGCCGTACACTCACTCATACACTCGTATTTAGCTTTTCGTAGTTACAGGAGAAGATTCCAGCAACCATCATAGTCCCTATAGCCACCTACATTGAAAACCTTATATATACCTACGACCTGGTGTTTACTAAGAAATATAAGTAGGTACCTCTCTAAAAATAATAAAGCCCTCTTCCTCTATCCCATTTTGCTGTGTTCCACAAGGTCCACAATGAGCATGTCTTTGTAAAACCTACCATATAATAATAAGTAAATAATAATAAGTTCACATTGTGGAATGCAAATCACTAATGAGTATTAAGTATAATGCGAACACATCATTAGCTGAATGCAAAATAAACGTCTAGCTACGCAATAAACAAAGCAAAACGATGTTAAACAATGCATAATGCTGAAAGCATTTAATTGTTTAAATGTGTGAAAATAATGACTGTCGTTGGTACATATTGCAGGCAGATTGTATTATTCCGTAATAATCCGATCCAGCCCGTCCATTGCTGTTCTCCCTCAGCGACTCCCTAAGCCGAGGTCCGTACCCGGGTTGGCGGAGGGTTGTGATAAGAACCCAATTTTTGTTTCATTATGTTTTTATTTAAGTAATCGATATTTTCTATCATTTCTGGTACGAAAGTTCAACTCCGGCTTTGCTACGACTTTAAAAAAAAAAAAAAAAAGTTTCGTAATATCGGATCATGAAAAACGAAAACAAAATCTTATTTAAAAAACAGAACTACGTACTCCAGTTCTTATTTATTCCATTAATTAAATGTACAGTAACCTACCGTTCCACCAATTGGGACGCGAGATGTATTTTTTTTTTTTCTTTCTAATTTTTCGTTTTTATTTTTTTATTTACCTATCGTCGTCCGTGATTTCTACATCAAAATATTGCTTATACTTTATATATGTGTAGTATTAAAACTACAACATAATTCCGTGTTATCCAAAAGTTACAGCAAATTATAATTTTTCTTCAGGGCTGTCACTTTTGTGGATTGAATACTGTATCTGTGCATCTCGCTTGCATATTGACGAACTAACCTACGATGTTATAGGTGAATAAAAAAATAAAAACGAAAAATGAGAAAAAAAAATTATATCCCGCGTCCCATTCATACTAAAGCAACAGAAATTGGTGGAACGGTAGGTTACAATACAGACAATTAATAGAATAAATAGAAACTTGAATACGTAGGTAGTTCTGTTTTTTTTTTTTTTTTCATGTTGGGGATATTACGAAACTTGGATAGGGATTACAGGGTCTAGATCTTTCTGTCATCTCACCCGTTATTTCTGAATATTATGAGGCTCACTGCAAAAAACGATAAGGCAGAAACCAGCAATTATTAAATGCGTTCATCCCGCACGGGCTGGCAACATTGCATTTCTAGAGGCTTTTCGTATATATTTTATAAAAAAATCAAAGAACAATTTTTTTTTTCAGCCGAGCTCTATATCTTTGTATTACATATATAATTATTTTTAACATTTACGTTACAGTAAATACAAATATTTAGTCGTAATACTGCTACTACTAATAGAAAATAATTGACAATTTGTCTTTTTTTATGAGTAAATAACAAAATAACTGTAAAAAATAGCATACATACTTATAAATAATAAAAAGAACTAGTGCATGGCTGAAAAAAAAAATTGTTTGATTTAAATTAAATTAAATGATCACGAAAAACCTATATAAATGCGACTTTCCCAGCCCGCGACAGATGAATGCTCTTAAGAACACGTGATGCAAACACCAAACCCCTTTTATATGTCCTAACGACGAACGCTATTGTGTTCAAGCATAATGCTGTGTACTACCTTACATAATAATATTATACTCCATATCCGCATGTTTTCATACTTTGTAGTAGGTAATAACATATGTACTAAGTATGACTTATAATGACAGCGTAACAACTTGATTTCTCAAACGTGATGTCAAGTGCACGCGATGCATCCTGCCGCTGAATGGAACCCCGGTTTGATTAATTTACAGCTTCAGTCACTAAAGTATACTCAGCGACAAAATACGATCTAGCTAGAGGAATGTGGCCGTTTTTTCTTTAGATCAAATTTTGTTGCTCAGTGTCTCAATATGAAACTTTACAAAAGGTATTAGAAAATTCTAGACACACTTACCGAGGCCGCTGATTGAGCCGTTTTTAATAATTCCTTCTCAGTCACGAGATAATATTTTTTTAAAGGAGTGGCGCTAGTGGACCCGAGATAGCGCTCTTAATGCTTTTATTACTGAGTCGCTTTTGCCCGCGGCTTGGCCCGCGTGGATGTCAGTTATCGCATAAAAAAGTACCCTATGTCCTTCTCCATATCCCAGGCTATATCTCAAATTTCTAACTTAATATTAATGTTAAAGTGATTCACTATGTGAATAGAAACCGAAACAAATGATTTAATATAATAAAAGTACTTATGTTCTGAACGCTAATGAGTCTTTACCTAAAGATAACAAACACAAAACCAAAATACGAAATTTCACTCAAATCCTTGAAGCAATCAATTGTACCAAATTACAACACGAAATAAAAATGCGACACTAATCATAATTTTAAAATAATTCACGTAAGTACCAACAATGTGAAAACAAAACGAAATTAACCTCCGAAATGTCGCATGATACACCGTTTGTGCTGAGAAAACGCTCGAAATGTCTAATGAACACCATTGTTGCTTAACTTTTCCCAGGGTCACGTTCGCAATTGGACGAAATATTTGACATTTATTTTGTACTTGCAACACGATCTGGCTGTAGAATTCGATTAATCGACTAATACTTGATCGGTATTAATACATTTTAGTGGGTACACCACGAAACGAACATAAAAAAAAGAAAACAAAATATGTCTGTGTTTGTGTGGCGGTGTGGTGCGATGCTTATTGTAAACATTCATCAAGGTTATACGTGCATAAAGCAAACCATTTTCTCATTGAATCCATTAGGATTCAATGAGAAAATGGTTTAATCTTGTAAGAATCTTATACAGAATTACTGAGAAATAAGTGTAGATTTCATATTGAGTATTAGTTTATCGAAAAGTGATAAATATTATGTCAGTGAAAAAGTAACGAAAGTTTTGGAATGCACAAATTTTGGTCATATGGCCGCCGTGTTTAGTAATGTTTTTATGATAAATATTCTTGTATACTGTTTAAAATACACATAAGTAGCTAGCTTATTTATCTACGAACATAATTTGGCTAATAGCTACTGAAATTATAGCGTATTGTTATCGTAATCGTATTTCCAAGAGTAAAATTCGGCGAACAAACACCTACAAAAAGAGAATATAATGGATATAGTATGTTATCCTTAAGAGATTGACATATGCCATTGCGGACTTTTCTGAAGACCTTTATAAGATACACAATTCCACCATACATTATTTTATTATATCTCAAAGGGTTTAGACAGCGTTTTCGTTGAAAGATCTCAGACAGCTTATTTTTTTCCGACACCTCCAACAAATATCGTTAATTTATACAAAAATGCATACTAAAACTTAACAAATTATATACTAAAACCTTCCTCGAGAACCACGCTATCCATTGGTGAAAACAACATGCGAATCGGTGCAGTAGTTTTTGAGTTTATCGCGAACAGACAGACAGACAGACAGACAGACGCGGCGGAGGACTTTGTTTTATAATATGTAGTCATTTATAGATTTGTTTTAGCGGTAAGTCGATCCATTGTTACAGCCTCAGTAACTTTCAAAGTTCCATAATGTATTTTTATGCTGTAAAAGAAAGACATCCGGTTTCTGAAAAGCTAATTACTGTCGAATTCGTGTCAAGAGATTTCATTGATCGTTGTAATTTTAGTGAGTCGAGTTGACAGTGTTGCCGATTCTCTTGTTACAATTTTTTTTCCATACAAAAAGTAAAAAATTCCATATAAAACATAACACATGTTGAGGCTGCGCCCGCTCCTGCGCGCCACCGACTCTAAAAAATTAAAAATTAAAATAATGGGGTAGGGCAAACAACAACAACGTGGCGAAGCCAAAAGAAAACAAAAATACCACGTGGATTCGCGATTGTCAAATTCGATTTCAGTTGTGTCATAGTTATTTTTAAATTGAGAGAATTTTGTTTGCAGAATAGCTTTAAGATTCTCATAGCCAAAAGTAAGGAATTTAAGTGATAGTTTAGTTAGTTTAGTTCGGTGTACAAGAGAATCGGCACCATTAGCAGTTCATTAGCATTTCTGATAAGTGTTTCAGAAAACCTAAATCAGTATCAGTATTTTAACTCCTACTTTTCGGGGTACATCTGTTCCTGTAACTGATCGGTTCGAGCTTCTAGGCATGGAGTTGACATCTGGTCTCAACTTCGGCTATACCATCGAGTGCAAAGCTCAAACTGCGGCCAAGAAACTGGCCGTCCTAAATAGGATGAAGCGATACTTTACGCCTGGGCAGCGTAACCCTTTACAAAGCACAAGTCCGATCTTGCGTGGAGTATTGCAGCCACCTTTGGGATGGCTCAGCTAAGTACCAACTTGCTGCGCTTGAATCGGTGGAACGCAGAGCTAAGAGGCTCATTGGCGACGAAAAACTGGTGGATGCCAAGCTTAACAGCATGGCTCATCGCCGCAAGATTGCCTGCTTGTCGGTCTTCTACAGATGGTACTTCGGCGAGTGTGCCCATGAACTCCACGACCTCATTCCATCGGCTCCCTTCTACCATCGGACATCTAGACGGACTGCAACTTACCACCCCCACCTAGTTGATATTTCACCAACTCGCAGTAATCGTTTTCAAACGTCTTTTATAATGCGCACAGCAAGGAGTGGAACTCTCTGCCTGCGTCTGTGTTTCCGAATGCATACAACCCTAATCTATTCAAAGTGAAAGTGAACAGGCTTCTTCTGGGTAAGCTCACTCCATCGTCGACTTTATCTCTGTCACATGTGACCTAGACTAGAGTCATGAGCAAAGCCATCGTAAAATAAAAGTAAAAAAAAAAAAAACTGTTTATCTATTACTGATGTGTTAATGACTGAGTGACTCCGTCAATCTGCCTAAGCGTTTTCTCAACTATGTTCTGGGGTCAGCTTCCAGTCTAACCTGATACAGCTGAATATCAGTATTTTACACGGACCGACTGCCTATCTGACCTCCACAACCCAGCTACTAGGTAACACGATATCCCTTGGTAAGACTGGTTATCAGCCTTACTGGCTTCTGATGACCCGTAACGACTGTCAAAGATCCAAGAATGAGAGCGGGACCACCGGCTTAACCTGCTTTCGGTGGAACGGAGGTCTTGGTATGTTGGATGGAGAGAAAGATATCCTATATAGGATCTAATAGGCTTTCTACAAAACCTAGATAAAAATCCCAGTACGTCTTTTTTTTTTATTTTTGGGCTGGAAATTTTCAAATAATTTCTCCCGCTCTGTGAGGAGCTCAGGGCGTGTCAGACTTTTACTGACTAAAACCCACCCCGGTATTCCTTTTCGAACAATACCATAACCCTGTGGCAGGCTGTCGTAACCATAGCTACTAATCCATAGGTACTCAAACGGCAATGTTATTTGACCCTCCTATGACATACATAATACATACATACATGTGTAGAATAATTACCCGTTACGAGCTCTTTGTCTATCTCAGATTGACGTGAAACCTAATACCCTTGTCACGACTTGAATTCGCCTAATTCACATAATCTTGATTACAGAACATTATGGGGGTTACCTAACCACCACTGGGTAAAGGTTGCCCTATAATTCAGTAGGTAAACCGTGAATAAAATGTTTTTATCTTCTCGCCTGGATATTACTAAAACATCTTTATATTTCGATCTCGTAAAGGCAAACAGACTCATAAACTAAAACCTATTCTGTTAAGTCGAACCTATGCGATTAAATGCGACCGCAAACAGTCATTAAATAGGGATGATGACAAAAAAAACGTTTTTTGTCCGTCATGTAGATTATAAAAAAATATTGAACACGTATTTTTTATTTTTTACGTAATCAAAACATTACGGCGATACATTAAGTTCAAATGTGGCATGACGTCACTTCTCATTAGATTTTATACAAGTTTAATGTGTTTTATGTAAGTCATTATTTATTAATATGATAAAGCAAAAAATACGTGACTAATATTTTTTTATTATCTGATTGACAGACTAAGCAGTTTTTTTTTTTTTACCCAGGACACATCCCTATTGCAAGAATTGTTGGAACACAACATTAGTTGTCTAACCGCAAACGTAAGCAATCTCTATCAGCAATTTGATATTATTGCCTTTTTCAGTAAATACCACGAAACGTCAAACACAAACACTTAAAAACTCAAATATTTATTGCATTCACGTGGTAACCACTATTGCAGTAGGCAATCAAAAGCACAAGCCATTCACAATTTTCAATAGTCAAAATCAAAATATTTTATTTCACATAAACCTACATGGGCACTTATGAACGTCAGAAGCTAGGTGCACGGTTCCAATTTCGTTTCCTATGGAGAAGAGCCGGCAATAAACACCACGGTTACTCTTTAAAAAAAAATAGCTTTCACAATATTTTCTAATAAGAGTGTTAATAGGTATGGGAGGAAGGTGTATGCCAAAAAATCTACGGTCTACTAGGCGTACAACGTTCTCACATTCACAAAATAGAAAATAATGCATATCGCCGGATTACAACGAAAACCAATTAAATCGAAATTTTGACGAAAATTACTTAAAATTTGTGTTCTTTCGTCTGCTAAAACCCATTAATCGCTAAGTCTTATAGTTTCGCTGCTAGATAATAAGATAACCAATTATTTCAAGCATTTCCAAGGTTTGTTTTCAAATACAAAACATTAAGCAGATTATGTGACAATTATTGAAAATTTAATTACAAAGCAATAACTTTTTTAAATCTCAATAGACATGTTTAAATATATATATTGTGTTCCCTTTGTAGTATTATATTTTTATTATTACTTCTTATTAATAATAACAATAATAACCCCACCGCCGTATCATCATCATCATAATATTGTTATAGTAGGCATATTAGTATTTTCTATGTATTTATAGCAGTACTAATATTCAATAAGTTATTTTATGTATTTATCAAATATAATCAATGTAGATTTAATTTTGTATATCAACTAATAATAATAACCCCACCGCCGCATCTCTACGTTGACGTCGTGGTGGGGCTTGCGCGCTCCGTCCTTTAGGTCTGTGCCGGTAGAGTTTACTTTCCCGGAACATGTCTAGGGTAAGGAGCCAGACCAAGAGAGATACAGAAACCAGAAGGGCAACATGTGGCGAGCTGTTGGGCAGTTGCGATCCCACGGACCCTATCTCCCGGGAGAAGTCATGTTCCTCATCTCTGAATTGCCTTTATTGGCCAACTGGAAAGAACAGTGACGAGGAACTGAGCTCCCACCTCATTCTTGCCTTTATTGGCCGGCTTGAGTGGAGATTCGCAAGAGCAAACGTGCTCGGAGGAAGGAAGTATTCCAGTAAGTGCTTGTAGGGATCTTGACCATCTTCCGGGCTCTGGGATTGTTCTGAGAGCCGTGGAATACCTCTCCCTCATCGAGCACCTCAGGATATGTTGCCTCCTTGTCGCTACGTCACTATGTGCTAGCGACCGTTTTCGGGGGCCAATCATTGAGTGTGTAAGTCACCCCCTGCCATTTTATCCGTGTATAATAAAACATTGATCAGGCAGGGACCATAGTCCTTCCATAGTTTTAGGTAACCAGTCCATTTTAACCACCCAAACCCATAGTCTAATATCTTTGTTTCCATATCCTGCAATAGTCCTACACCAACCGGGGGTTGTCCTTGGGTGCACTTGCCTAGTGCGTACAGGGATAATCGTTGGTTTGTGCCTCATTTAATTAAAAAGCGTCTAACGGGGCTTCCAAAGGTCCGGGACCCCAGGGTCCCGAGATATCTCAAAGAGACTTTCGACAGTAATAATACAACAAAGGGTATTTTAAACCCCATAAACTTTGTAATCGCGATATCTCCGTTTGCTCTTTTAATTATTTAATCTGTTTTCGTTGTAGCGATATAAAGATTTAAAAAAAAAACTATTTAAAAATGGTTGCCATTACAACTTTACTGCAGTCAAAAATCTGAATACATAATCATGTCCACAAAAGCAACTAATAAAGAGTATAGTGGTTTTCTACACATACAGAAGTCACATAATAGCTGAGTCGGGCTTTTTGTGGTTAAGCCAGCAAATAAACTCGAGATTCAAGCCAATATAACTTTTATTCTGTGCAGACAAATAAATGTTTTTGTTGGTAATTAAGAGCGGGATTTAGTTAGAGCTGGTGCTATTGTATGTACATATATTATTATACGAGTACAATGTTAAGTTAGTTCTTGGGATTAATTCATTCCAACTACGGAACGCTTCGTTGTGCGTGGTCCGACACGCACTTGGCGAGTCTTATTTATTTATTTAATACTTTAAGCACACAAAATGTACAGAGGAGGACTTAATGCCATAGGCATTTTCTACCAGTCAACCTTTGGGTGATGCAGAGACAAACAGTAGTAGGTGCAATAGCGAGAATTGAGGAATAAATATTCATTTAAATATAAAGATATAATAATAATAATAATAAAAGCTTTATTAGTTTCACACAATAAAAATATATATATATATAAATAAATATAAAGATATACAATAACCTATTAAAAACTATAAATTCAATATATAAATCTTATTATATATAAATATAAGCACAAAAAAATACACATAAATATATGTACACTAAAACAAATAAGACAAACAATTTGAAAACATTACCGTTGTGATGATACTGCCAGCTTCTCGTGAATGTGCTCGCGAACTTTTACTTTAAAAGATAATTGGTTGGTTGCCATCCTGATTTCCTGGGGGAGCGCATTCCACAGAGAGATAGACTGTATGAAGAAGGAAGAGTAAATGAAGTCTGGGCGGTGAGTTCGGGACATTGAAGAAGACAATTGTGAGATGAACGAAGATTTCTATTGTGGTTGGCGCAAATGTACGCATATTATTTATTTATTTATTTATTGATATGGCACTTCAACGACTTTTACACTAAAACATACACAAACCTACAGTTTTAAGTATTGTAAATACGTCACTTACAGAAGTGCACAGCACTATTATGTCCTAGATAACGGGAGGAAGATGGAGAGTCAAGAAATGAAAACAAGATGGTCAGCGCCCTTTGCTCTCTACGCTGGCGTATGGGCAACCACTTTAGAAGCGACCGATGCGCAGAGACATGATCATATTTACGCAGATTGAAAACAAATCGAATGCAGTTATTGAGAAGAAGGGTCAAGTTAATCGGTCGGTTTAATTTCTATGGATTTATTTGATAGTCCCTAAATACTCCTACGCATTAGTATTGCCAGTGCTTTCATTTATTGTCGTATGATCACCTCCACATTGTACCTATATCAAGAACAAGTAAAATTATTGAAAATAAATAGCCCAGGTACCCGCTTCAAAAATAATTGACCAATTTTAATTCAGAAGAGTAATGTGATATCAGACGTAACAAATAGTAATTGACTTTTTGTTATTGCGATATAAAAATAGATATAGAATTGGCAAATAAAGCCATCAAAGCTATTAAAGCCTATCTGTGCAGACATTTCAAACAAGATACCTAACCTATCCAAATAATTGCGTGAATAATGTTTTATTTTTGTTTTAATACGTTTTGGGAAAGTTTCTTGTTAACAATACAATCCATAGACTTAAAGAAAAATAACTTGTTTTCCACAAGTAGATACCACTACAAATTAATAAGAAGTAAATACCAGTAACAACAAAATTTCAAGGTTCAAACGCAGTGGCTGCTGGAACTGACGTTTATAGACGATACGATATGGAAACGATTGTTTACCCGCTTGTGTAAACAATCGTTTCCATTATCGTGAGTTAGCTTAGTAGTACAGTCCTAACCCATATTTTTTTTTTAACTTACAACGGGGAAGCTCTTGGCCTTCACCTCACCTGGTGGTAATCTAGCGCGCTTAAGGGGTTCTGGTTCTATTTTACGTATAACAAGCTACTTTTCAACATCAAGTTATTCCATAACATTGATAGTGAGAGAATTGAAGTTATTCATTCGCAAAATTTTGTATTCAAGTAAAAAATAAGTACACGTGTACTATTTCTAACTTTACAGTATTTTTTTACATAGAGCGACTGCCTATCTGAAAACCTTTGGTAGTTAATTAATTTGTTTCCTAATTATATATATATATTTTTTTTTTTTTTTGAACTAGGGCATCTCTGAGTGTAACCACTAAGGTTCCGACTCTTTAACCGGACTTTCCTGTGGCTGCCTTAAGCTCCTAGCGAAACTTAATGCCTCCAGCCAGGGCGTAAAAACTATAAACTAAACGACTGCTGCTCGCTAAGGGCACCCCCTGTGGGGTACGAACCTCGGCTTAGGGCAACTGAGTCAGAGGGAGGGTGGCAAGGGACCGACGGTGGCTGAATAAAATCAGTGTTTTGATTATTATTCGGGGGAAATGCTGCTCAGCTAAAGCGCGTGCTGGCGGCGCTTCACTTACTAGTTTCCCTACGACTCTCCTGGAGGAGAGTAGTGGGGTCGTCTGGGTCGGTCAGTGTATATTTTTTATTTTAAGAGTTAATTTTATACTTTTTGCTGCGGTCCACAGGGTCCGTAATTGTACCGTAACTTTAAGCCTTTCAAACATTATGGAATGAAAATAAAGATATTAATATGTATTGAATTAGGGATGCATCCGATACCGATACCGATGCCGATATATCGGCGATACTCGAAGTTTGCCAATACATCGGCATCGGCGACATTTTTATGGCCGACTCAACGATACTTTTCTCATTAATGTTAATTTTAATTACTAAAACTATTAACTAATCTCAACCTGTCTATAGTTTTAAACGGTGTTATTTAGTTAGTCCTGTTATTTATTCTTTTTATATTAATTAAAAAAATAAAATGACTTGCGTTTTATTTATTTTACCTTCATTTTTGAATTCGATAAGCGTATCGGTAACGGTATCGGTATCACCGATATTTTTATAAGAGCATCGGTATCAGTATCGTATCGGCAAAAAGGCGTATCGAGGCATCCCTAACTGAAATGTTATATTTTGCAATACAAAGGATAACAAATACATTATATTATTGTCTGTGACTATTCGATAGAGCCTCTGGGCCTCAAGTCTGCTATTACAATAGTGTCAGAATGGTCTCTTCATTGTGAGTTTTTGACAGATTTGCCATACAAACACTGTCAAATACTCACAATGGCGAGACCATTCTGACACTATTGTAATAGCAGACTTGAGGCCCAGATAGCTTGATAGGTAAGCTACTTCCAAAAGAAAACTCATTGTTGATAGCAGCGTTCGTGGTTCCTTGATTGATTGTGATACATCAGCTTAGCTGACCTTCATTTTTTCTTTTACATTCATTTCCTTGTTTCCTCGTCATCAGTCGTTGCTCTGACATTTCGAGGAAATGTTATTTTCTCAATATAAATGTGTGATTTGAAAGAAAGAAAGAAAGGAAAATAGGTTTATTTGTCACAGAAACACGTCATACAAAAAGATAATTAACTCGAGTAGCTATACTCCATTTATTAGACAAATAACTGTTCTCACCCTTTCGTTATTACGATGTAAATGTTTAACTCCGTTATTTCACGATAAATACAAAACACTGTAATCTATTTACCATTTACATTAAAAAAAATAACTCTAAAGTGCAGTAATTTCAACAATATTACACAATAACTGTCGTTATTTAGCCGTTATTTGTGTTTAGGTACACAGAAAAATAGAACAAAATAGATCTCCATTATAATCACGAGCACAAAACCGAAATAGTCGGCAGCTGCACGTCATAATGACTATGACAAGAAGGCTTCCACTCAGCATGATGCTATGCTTTGAGGGACCCACAGCACTGATTTTCAGTGGTTACACGAAAAAGACGTACGGAAACCAAGTCAGGTTTAAAGAATTGAAAGTACATAAATAGGCAACTAAGGCCTGTGTTCACCAACATTTAAATCAACTGTTTAGATATTTAATCAGTTGTTTACTCAAAATTACATAGGAAATTTGACATAAACCAACTGTTTAAATGTCTAACCGGTGGTTTGAATGTTGGTGAACACAGGCCTAAATATAATAAAACAAACAGCGACAACCGTTCAAACCAACTGATTGTCAAGATATTATCAGATAAAATAATCCAACCTACCTATATGTTAATATTATAAATGTGAAAGTTTAGATGTTTGGATGTTTGTTGCTCATTCATTCACGCAAAAACGGCTAAATGGATTTGGATGAAATTTGACACAGAGATAGTTTATAACATTTTTTATACCAGTAGTACGATCCCATGGTATAATTTCTGACCACCACGCAGGCGAAACCGTGGGCAAAAGCTAGGCATGTATACGATTTTTTTTAAATCTTATGTTCCACCCATTCTGCCCATCATAATAATTATTTCATTATCTTTCTATGCCTACAATAAACACAGCCCTATTTAAAAGTGAACATAAAATAATTCCAACATAATTTAGACAAAGAAAACTGATAACAAAAGATTATTTCCGCCGCAGCGCTGTCTAGAGTTAAGTTACCCCAAAACCGACAGACTGACAGCAAACGTTGAACCCGTCTCTGAGACACAGTACTTTGGGTTCGAAAATATTGTAAAAGCCTATTATTTTTTTAAAGTAACCTTGGAGTTTCTTGCTGGCTCTTCTCCATAAGAAACGACCAATTGGAACCGTGCACCTAGCTACTGAAGTTTCATAAGTGCCCATGTAGGTTAATGTGAAATAAAATATGTCGGGAAAAGTGTTATTGAGTTTTTTCATCTGGAATTTCTCAGTAGCAGGTCGCAGGGTATCCTGTCATTTCACCTATAATTAATTTATAAATTTTCACTTTTGACAATTAATGATTAGCAAAACATGATTTGCCTTTATATCAATAAACAACAACAAGTTTGCCAAATAATTCACTTCACTTCATTAATTTATAATACATAAAGAAAATAAAACGGTACTTTAATAAAATACGTATACTTTTAAGTATACGTATTTTATTAAAGTACCTTTTTTAAATATAATTAATTAATTAATTAATTAATTAAATTAAATTATATTTAAAAAAGTGAAGGTTTCAGAAAAATACGCTTGATAGATTTTGCGTGATTCTCAGTTTTTTATCAGCGTTAGACATAATTTTACAAATTAATTTCACGGTGTATTGTAAACATAATCTAAAATATTCACATATTAAGTTATTAAGAAAGTGCTCTTATTTAACATATATTTTTTTCAAATCATTAACACTACTCGTTTAGAAGACGTGATCTTCAATATAAAATCATTAAAAGTCGGTTATCGTCGCCTTCAGAAAAGAATTACCCGATTAACTTTTATTTAATAACGTATTATTTGACACACAATTAATTTTTTATTCATGTTATCTCATAAAACAACATTTGGAATAAAAACGTTTTATATTGCATTATCAAGCAACTTTCTAAAAATAAAACTCATTAAATAAGCAACAGGGTAATTTTTTATTATAAAAAAACACAAATATATTATCAGCAGTTACAGATAATTATAATTCCAAATGAATGGCTTGCTAAAGATTGTTACCCGGAACCGAAATGATTAGATTAGGTTAAATATTTATACCTACTCGCAAAAAAAGGTTAGGTTAGAACTGTAACCCTCTATGAGTCTATGCCATAAACGACTAGAATTAACAGAAAAAGGTGTCATTATCACTTTGTGACTGGTTTATAAAATTTATTATAAAATAATATTTAGTAGAAACGTGATTTTTCCAAAAGGATCTAAATATTCAATGAAAAATGTATAAATTATAAATGAATAAATATCATGCAAAACATTTGAAGATGCATTTCACAGCGTTTGCCAAAATAAATGTTTGTAAAGCGAGTGTTTATAAAACAAAAAATTTGCGGTACATGTTTGTGGAATAAATAGTATAATTATGAAACGTTAGTTGTAAACTTGTCGACTGTGTTTTGGTGAAACATCAGTGAATCAGCTCGGAGCCTAGATTTGTGCCCGGCTGATAGCCAAAGGCGCGCCCCTTATTACATGGAAGTGGGACCTAAACAATCAATCTGCCTAGCCTTTTCCCAACTATGTTGGGGTCGGCTTCCAGTCTAACCGGATGCAGCTGAATACCAGTATTTTACATGGAGCGACTGCCTATCTGACCTCCACAACCCAGTAACTGGGTAACACGATACCCCTTGGTAAGACTGGTTGTCAGACTTTTTGGGTTTCTGACGACCCTTAACGACCGTCAAAGATCCACGAATGACAGCCGGGTCAACGGCTTAACGTGCTTTCCGAGGCACGGAGGAGTCTCGGTATGTAAAGATGGTCACCCATCCACTGACCAACCCCAGCAAGCGTAGCTTAACCTGACGGATCGACCCGTGCAGCTGTTATTACTTAGCCACGAGCTGGAAATGGGACCTAAACATAACTGAAAAAATGTGGTTGTTGTAAAAGTACTACCCTGCCCAACCTTTAGGGAAATACAGGCGTTATTTTATGTTTAAGTTTTGTTTTATTTTGGTCAGAACACACTCCTTTATTCCCCGAAGAGATGGACTAAGGTGCAGGAGCATCCATATTTTGTACAGAGGGGTGAGTCTGTTTCCATTGACTATGCACAAATTCAGACTCCAATTCCAGGCTGTTACTGAGATAATCCTCAAAGAAAATTAAATAATACTGCTCTATAGACCTTGCGCTCAGATCCCGCGCTTACGAAGCAGTGTTTTGGTTTTATTACATAATAAATAATATAATTCTATTAATGACATACACGTGTTAACTCGGGATTACCCAGATGACTTACCTAGTTTCTTACATTCATCTTGTTCAATTACTTTGTCTTAATGCACTGTGTTCGCGGCGATCGCGATGGAACTCGTTCCGATGTCGTAGTCGTTATGCAATTACCACTGATTGATAATTACGGTGCAATTTATACGATGCAGGCACTTTATTGCACTAACAACGTAAACAATATACCCAGAGGTACACATGCCTGTTAGCATTTAGCGTATCGTTATTATGATAGGCAAGTACGAAGAGGAAAATTCATATCAGTATGTAACTTATGATATTTTTAATTTCCAGGCAGTTGTGGTTCATACCACAACTTCATTTTGAACTTTTATACCGTTTTAGAGTTTCGTAGTTAACTTATAGATTCGCCATGTCCATCTGTCTGTCTTTCCGCGGCTTAGCTCAGAGACTCTTAGTACTAGAAAGCTGTAATTTGGTATGGGTATATACATATTAATCACGCTGACAAAGTGGTAAAATAAAATCTTGAAAAATATATATTTAGGGTTTACAAGGAAAGTAAGGTAAGTACCCTATTACAGGGTAGTAAGAATGATTTTTTTCCCCGTCAATTCCATGTTGTGGGGTATCATTGGATAGGCCGTTTAAAAATATTGCGTTGCGTGCATATTAAGCTTTAAAGTGCTAAGTTTTATTAGAGTCAAGTGTTCCCCCCCCCCCCTGCCAGTTAAATGGTTGTATTTGGATATCGACGCAAAAAAGCGGAAACGTAGTAACCCGCACCCAAGTATTTTTTTTATTTTTTTATTGCAGTTTCGGAATCAGAAAAAAATTCTGCGTCGAATGGTTCAACTCCCGTAACTCTACGACTAATAGAAAATTTTGTACAAGCCTATTTTTTTAAGGGAAATTTTGCTGTAAATAGCGTAAAAAATTGCATTTTTTACCATTTAGCATTTACACCAATTCATCATTTTGAAAATTTTTGATTCCGGTAGTTACAGCGCTGTTGAAATTTTGAGCAGTGTGGGTTTTTTCAAATTATGTTTTCTGCAATCTCAAACGTTTTTCGGCTCTGGTGAACATTTTTCATTTTGTGGGTTGTTTCCGCTTTTTCGCGTCGATATGTGAAAAAATTCACAGCAATAATATGTACCGGATGACATTGTTCAGTCATAATATTATTTTTTTTTTTTTTAAATATCGGTTGGTATGCCTGAGTTTTCCACAATCGATTATAAATCTATTTAATTAAACGAATCCAAATTTAATTCTTGCAAAAAAAAAACAAGCTTAATATTAATCAAAGTAGACTCATCGAATCGAATCAGCGTCGAAACAGACTAAGTTTTTGACATCGTTTTGCCAAAGAGCATTAGCCAAAAGAGATACCTACTTTGCTTTTTTATTTTTACACCATAACATTATTTCAAAATCTCAAATCTCATTGAATCAATCCAATTACTCGTTTAGTGGAAGACGTCAATGTTCGTAGACGGTTTTAATAAAAGACGGTATTGAATAATGTTTCTACTCACAAATTGTTACTGCAAAAAGTACCTATTCAATATTTATACTATCATTAGATACGTTATATAACTGTAATAAAGCTTCATACCAAGACCCTGTTTACCTAGTAGGTATTTAATTAACTTAAAAGCAAAAACAATATTCATGAGAACATAATAAATAACAAGAAATAATAAATCGTAGTCACACAGATTAGATCACATAATAACAGTTTTATATTATTGTATTACACTTAAGTTCTAATCCTACCTCGGAAAAAGATCTCAATGATAGTGAAAATCCCATAAAAATTCATCATGGAGTTTCAAAGCTAATACAAATATGTAGGTATGCGAACTGAGAAGGGATACCATTCGTCACCTTTTAAGATCCCGGAACAGTAGCCCCGGTAGTCATACAACCCCGTTAAGGCAATATAACCGACTATTAATGAAATCATTAGAAGTCGGTTATCGTCGCCTTAACTGGGTTGTATGACAATATTTTTTTTTTGTAAAATGTGTAAAATTACACTGAAGATCACGTCTAAACGAGTAGTGATATTTGAAAAAAATAAATAAATATATATATATATTGAATTAGAGCATTTTCTTAACAATTTAAATATGAATATTTTAGATTATGTTTATATTACTTAGTGAAATTAATTTGTAAAAAACTGAGAATCACTCAAAATCTATCAAGCGTATTTTTCTGAAACCCTCACCTTTTGTTTTATGTATAATACTCGTAAATTAATAATGCGTCTTATTTGGGACAGCGCTCCTGACGTACGAGTTGCGTGAGCTCAGTACAGAATTTATCCCAAGGACAAACTTGACATTGTAGTTGAATAAGATGTTCTCCCATACATCGATATACGTCACGGTCAATTCTCCAACTGCAAACGTAAGTTGGTCGACTATAACTCCTTAACTTGTGAAGCCTACTTAGCTGCGATAGTTTTCCTTTTAACTTCATTATATACACTACTGCCGTGAATTTTTTCACGTATCCAAAAACAACCATTTAGCTTGACTATAACAAAAATTTGCACTTTAAAGCCTAATATTACGCAAACGGATCCCTAACTCATCACCCCCACTTTAAGAGTAGGGGAGTACCAAAAAAAAATCCTGCTTCGCGCTATCAGAGTTTACCGCGCAACTTGTATAAATATACAATATCCCAACAACAACCGTCCGACCCAGACGACCCCATCACTCTCCTCCAGGAGAGTCATAGGTCTACTAGTACAGTTTGCAAAAGAGTACACACCACACGATCGTCATTCCGACCTCGCCGCCGCCGCCGAGGCCCCGCGCGAAATCCCCGACTAACGAATAGTCCACCCCGACCCTTGACTGTAAGTGAAGCGCCAGCACGCGCTTTAGCTGAGCAGCATGTAATCCAAACTCCCCATGATAATAATCAAAACACTGAATTTATCCAGCCACCGACGGTCTCTTGCCACCCTCCCTCCGACGCTGCCCTAAGCCAAGGTTCGTACCCCACAGGGGGTGCCCTTAGCGTGCAGTCGTTTAGTTCATAAGTTTTTACGCCCTGGCTGGAGGCATTAAGTTTCGTTAGGAGCTTAAGGAAGCCACAGGAAAGTCCGGTTAAAGAGTCGGAAACTTGGTGGTTACACTCTGAGATGCGATAGTTAAAAAAAAAAAAACAACAACCGTCGTCGGGCAGTTGCCCATCAGACACAACACCCGTCTGGTCGGATGATCCTCCCTCCCATATTAAGCTTTTATTTTGATGGCACACAACGCCACCTTGTTAGATGTGATGTGTGTGTGTGTTGTAGAGTACTGCCATTCAAACAATAGTTACTATGACAGCTCAGCTCTAAAGTCCGTCTCGAGTTATGCACCCTAATCTATGACGCGTATTTAATGAGTTACCTTTAATGGTCCTATACTATTTATTTCATAGTACAAACTCTATTGAACTCAAGGTGCATCATATTGACGTAAGTGGCATTGTGTGACATCAAGTTACACTTCACCGTAACAATGTCATGAGTATTTTATTAACAAAACTGAAAATATTAGTGCTTCTTATATCCTATTCAAACATTTTGGCTCAACAATAACGGTGACAGACAGATTAAGGATTGTCTTCTGCCAGTTAATTATAAATATTCATGACTAGGTACTAACTTAACTCCAGTATGCTTTACGCTCAATTTTCATGTATAAAGACAAACATAATATTATTGATATTTTGTAAGTACGTTGAATTAAAAATCCTTTATTCGCAGGAGATATTGGTAGTGCCTAAGAATGCTAATGCTAAAATAGCGAGGGAGCCATAGGAGGAAGATCATCCAATTGTAGCACAATCGTATCGTTAATATGCTATGGAGAAAATAACTGAAGCAACAATTAAACTTCCCTTAGGTGAAATGTTTACGTGTGCTGCTGACCGACACTTAATAGAGACATCTGTAAGACCAGAAGCATGGCTGTCACCAGTTGCTGTCCCAGAAGCGCAGACATAGATAATATTAAATATAATATACATAGTAGTAATAGGTATTTTCCCGGACGAGACAATAATCTGCATTTTGCTATACATTTTAAACATCCTCTACCATACTATTCCTTTAACTTGTTGTTGGTGAACGAATGAAACGCTTTTTATTTTTGCCGTTCAATTTACGTGAATATTGGCAAAACGATTGAATGGTCTCAAAACTTATGGCAAAAACACAATAAGTATGTCGGCATATAAACAATTTTCTTGTAAGTTAACATTTGGTGTGTTGTTATTTATTTTATACAGTGCGAGTTACCTGTTCACAAACTAAACTAAATTTAAGTTCTAACTAAATTTAAGTTCAGTGCATCTTTTTCTTTCTATTTCATTAAGAAAAACACAGAAGATATATTTTAGTTTAGTCCTGTCAAATTAATCAGCGCCTGTCACTACTCCATACAAGTTTAGACGTGATTAAAAACTTGCCTACTAGTGTTACCTGTTCACAAACTAAACTAAATTTAAGTTCAGTGCATCTTTTTCTTTCTATTTCATTAAGAAAAACACAGAAGATAAATTTTAGTTTAGTCCTGTCAAATTAATCAGAGCCTGTCACTACTCCATACAAGTTTAGACTTGATTAAAAACTTGCCTACTAAAATTACGTCAATTTACGTCAAGCGTTGATTAATTTGACAGGACTAAACTATAATTTATCTTCTGTCCTTTCCTTAATGAAATAGAAAGAAAAAGATGCACTTAACTTAAATTTAGTTTAGTTTGTGAACAAGGGAATCAGCACCACTGACAATAATAATAGATACCAAATCAATACTTATAATATACATACCTACTAGTGACCTGCCATGCTTGAAACCAACCATACACATTCACAAAATTTCATTGAAACCGGTTGGGTGGTTTCGGAGATTAGCGTGTACGAACATAGTGACACGTGATTAATACAGCGTGGCGATTAGTTTGTCACATTAATTGAAACCACGTATTCTACATTACATACGTATTTAAAACATACACAATTAATAACAACTAATTACCTAGTAATCGTATACCGTGTACCGTGTGGTGCCGGACGGTACCGTGTGGTGCAGGACGTAAAGAATAGCACCACCCCATTTCCTCCCGTGGGTGTCGTAAAAGGCGACTAAGGAAATTACTAGAGAATGTGCAGCAGCGTTCTCTATGCATTTTTAACACCATAGTGCGATCGCCAACCCGCCTGCCAAGCGTGGCGATTATGGCAAACCCCCCAATCGGGGAAGGCTTATGTCCAGCAGTGGACGTCTTTCGGCTGAAATGATGATGATGACCCAGTAACTGGGTTGTGAAGGTCAGATAGGCAGTCGCTCCATGTAAAATGTGTGGCCTCAGGCGTTATGTTATTAGTGTTATTCAAAATCAAAATCAAAAAAATCAAAATCAAAATATTTTATTTCACGTACACCTACATGGGCACTTATATGAAACGTCAGAAGCTAGGTGCACGCTATGTATTACGCTATGTAACATTATAAAATAAGCAGGCTATAATAAATCAAGTAAGAAAACAGTTTGACGTTCGCGTAGGGTTGAGAAATCGGAGAAGACAGTTAAATGGCGACGCCGACGAGGCGTTGAATATCCTTGAACAACAAGTATTTTCACCCTTTTCATATCAAAAGGACAAGGTATTTAATGGAAAGCTATTTTTAATCTGTTTTTTTTTTTTGTTCGGACCTATTGTAGTTAGCTCCGGAAAGATTTGACTGCTTAGCCGGGCGTTGGCGGGGCCAGACAGGCCTCGCCTGTTAACAAAAGTTAAGTAACAAAGCTAAAGTCGAACCTAGGCTTAGGGCGCTACTGATTACTGAACAAGAGGAGACTTGTTGCATCTTATTATTATTATTATTAGGGATGGTATTTAAGTTTTATCTGGTTATTTGTATACTAATTTATAGTACCTATTTATATCTGTGGCGGCATCTACAACGCCACATGCGATCTACGCATCAAAGACCTGACGTCACATAAATCCTGCATCGCGCAATCAAAGTTTACCGCGCGACTAGAATCCATACTTCCATCCATACTAATCCATACTATCGATACTAATATTATAAATGTGAAAGTAACTCTGTCTGTCTGTCTGTATGTTACCTTTTCACGCCTAAACCGCTGAACCGATCGTCATGAAATTTGGCAGAGATATAGCCTGGGATATGGAGACGGACATAGGCTACTTTTTTACGCGATAACCGACATCTACGCGGGCGGAGCCGCGGCCAAAAGCTAGTATATTATATACAACATCCCGACATCAACCGTCGGGCAGTTGCCCACCAGACACCCGTCTGTTCGGAAGATCCTCCCTTTTCTATGGAGAATGAGTGAACTTTACACCGTATTCCTCATACCTCTATAATATCTATTTTTTTTTTTTTTTTTTTTTGTGTATGGCATCTCGGAGGTATAACCACTGGGGTTCCTGCTCCTTAACCGGGCTTTCCTGTAGTGCCGCAAGCTCCTACCGAAGTTTACGCCTCCAGCCAGGGGGTTTTCACTAAAATCTACTTAAGCTAGACGACTGCTCGCTAAGGGCACCCCAGGTGGGGCTCGAACCTCGGCTTAGGGCAGTGTCGGAGGGAGGGTGGCAAGGGACCGTCGGTGGCTGGATAATATCAGGGTTCTGATTATTAATCGGGGGAGTTTGGATTACAGGCTCAGCTAAACCACATGCTGGCACATCGTTAAGCGTCGTCAAGGGACGGGGAGGGCTACTATTATTATTGACGATAATAATAGTGGATCGGGGTGGGTTTCGCGCGGGACCTCTAAAGCGAGGTCGGAATTGTGATCGTGTTCGTGTTGTGTGTACTCTTCGAGCTGTACTAGTTTCCCTACGACTCTCCTGGATGAGAGTGGTGGGGTCGTCTGGGTCGGTCAGTGCGTGCCTTGGACGGCGGATCGTACTAATGCGGGAGGGGGTATAATTGGCGGCCTGCACAACGAGAGTGTTGCGGTGGGTGGCGGCAGAGTCAAAGAATCGCTTGGAAGAGCGTTTCAGAAATTGGGCTATTGTAGGCATTCTAAGCTCTACATGGAGGTTTGTGTTCCGAACGAACCAGGGGGCTCCCATGCATTTACGGAGGAAACGATTTTGAATGATTTGCATCTTATGGATGACATGTGATTTTGCTTGGGCAAAGACTGGACTCGCATAGGTCATGATGGGGCGGATGCACGCGGTGTACAATCGCAATTTGCACTTGAGTGACAATTTGCTATTTTCGTGGACAAGGGAGTGAAGCCTATAGAGAGCGAAGGCGGCGCGCGAACGCGCCTTACTTACATGCTCAGAAAAGGAGAGGCGTTGATCGAGAATGACACCTAGATATTTTGCTCGCTTCTCCCAAGGGATAGGCTTGCCGAACATGGTGACAGGTTTGGGCTTTGGGGGGATTTTTCTCGGTTTTACGAAGAGAACCGCTTGGCTTTTGTCAGGATTGACTTCGATCCGCCACTTTCTAAACCACGCACCGAGCTTGTCGGCTGCAGTCTGGAGAGTGTTGGTAATGACATTATGACACTTCCCTCTGTAGTAAACGGCCGTATCGTCTGCGAACAGAGCCAACTGAGCCTTTTTAAACTTCGGGATGTCGCTGGTGTAAAGCGTAAAAGCCAGGGGGGATATCACAGAGCCCTGAGGGACTCCTGCGCGTATGGGATGGGAGGAGGAGAGGGCTCCCTCTATGCGATAGCGAAAGGTGCGATTCGACAAAAAGTCTCGTAAGATGAGCACGAGACGCTCGGGCACACCGAGTTGGTACAGCTTGTAAATCAAGCCGTTGTGCCAGACCTTGTCGAACGCTTTCGCTATATCAAAGAAGATAGCTCCTGTCATAAGGCCGCGTTGAAAGCCGGCGCTTATGTCCTCGACTATACGGTGGACCTGATGGGTCGACGAATGTTTGGTACGGAATCCAAACTGTTCGTGGGGGATAAGGCCCTTAGTCTCGGCGTAGTCTCTGAATATCTATTACCATTTACTTTTATTATTTACTTTTTCTTCTTACCGTCTCGATGGCAAAAAAAAACTCATAAAATATGTGTCTAGTCGCAAGTGCTACTGTTGAGCAGGAGGTCCTGGGTTCGATTCCTAGGTCAGGCAAAGTGCTTTTGAGTGTTTCCATTAGAAATTTCTCAGTAGCAGCCAGGAGTCTGGATTTGTGCCCGGTCGATGGCAATAAACGCGCTGCCAAAGATATTTCTCGCCCCTCTATTACACGGGACTTAAATATAGCTGTCGAAATATTGTACACCCATATTTCTCTGTCCAACCCTTTATGGCAAAAGCCGGTCTATTCTGTAAAAATCTCACCGTGAAAACTCAGGTGAAGTGAACATCAATACAGAGTGTCAATCCCTAGCATCAATTGGAATGACAGCTCACTTCAGTCAGTGATTGACACAATTGACGGCTCACTTCATGCTGACTTCACCTAAGTTATCACGGTGAGACTTTAACAGAATAGCACTACTGGCCTGATGTTATATTACATACGGGTTTCATGCTTCGTTCGTTAGTCAAGGCATCAACACTCTCGCATATAATTTATCATTCTGTATTTCATCCTTTCGCATCACCCCTGTCGTGAGTGGGTGGGTGGATGGGATGGATAAAGCCTGCTTAACCCACCCCTACATTTGTTGACAATAGTCAAGTCGTTTTAGAGCGGAAATTATACAATGGCGCGGTGTCAAGACGTCATTTGACATGTGGATGACATGTTTACTGATAAATTACTTCCAACGACTTTCGCTTTTCTATTTCATGTAAAATTATTCTATCTTGCAGCTCTGAAAGTATTTATATTAGGTACCTATTTATTTCTCATAGTAACTATTATGCAGTTTTTTTTTTTTTTATTGAATTAACTTATACATAAATCATGTGCAAAACAAAGTAGCTTCCCACTTATTCTCTAAAATTAAATTAGCAGTTTAACCGAATCGACTTAAATTATCTTTGATCTTGCTTAACCTTGACTATAAATCATACTTTAAAGTTTGAGTAACAAAAACCGGTCAAGTGCGTTTCAGGCCATACACAATGAAGGGTTCCGTAGTTGGGATGAATTTATCCCAAGAACAAACTTAACAGTTCTAATGTAACTCAACTTCATAGTTGAGAAACAAGTTCTCCCATACATTCCAACTACAAATGTAAGTTTGTACGCACAATATTGAGAGATTTCCCATGTTATTTTAAGACCATAGACTTCTTATTATAGGTTTTCCTGTAATGTATAAGTAAAGAATAGACACTAAAGATGATATACTATTTTTTTTTTTTCATTTCGTGTGCCAGCTCTACGGGCATACGCAGAAGCACTGTTATGCGACACCCAGGTGCGTAAAGTGCCTGGGTTCGCATAGCACTGCGGAATGCGAACGTCCCAAGGACCGTGCACTTTGCACCGAGCCACCTAGCTGCGTGCTATGTGGCGAGGCAGGCCACCCCGCGAACTACCGTGGCTGCGCTAAAGCCCCAAAATCCGCGCCCCCTCGCTTAGCGAAGCGTACCGACGCGCGTCAATCCCGCGAATGCCCGTCCTATTTGGAACCAGTAAGACTGAGTCCCCAGAGACCCAGTCCCTGGAATTACCTGCACCATCAGCAGGCGTTCCCAAGCCTCCAGGCTAGACCCGCCCCTCAGGCAGTCGCTCCCCAGGCCCCCCAGGCCACTCTACCCCGATTAATGGACCCGCGAACCAGATTCGAAAACTCGCAATCGAAACCCGTGTCCACCGCGCCCCCCACCGCACCCGCGCCCCTCGCCGCCGCGCCCGCGCCCGTGCCCGTCGCCGCCGCTCCGTACGCGCGCCCCCCTCCAAATCACACCCCCACTCCCGTGGCCGGTGTTAATAAAGTAGATCCCTTCCAGGTGATCTCATCCACATATATGGTCTTCCTCACCCCCCGCGCGAGGAGGATGGCCGACGAGATAGTCGCCGCGACCAACGCCGGTGACTTATACCAAATTCAGGCAATCTACAATGCGTATCCCGAGATCACGCAAGCATTGTCTAGATTCGCGAACAACACCCCTAGACCACTTAATGGATACTAGGTCCCCCGCTAGAAACAAACCCCGATCCCTAATGTTAGGCTATTTTAACGCCAATGGCTTGGACGGCCAAAACTCAGAGATCACCGAATTCCTCGGCGATCATAAGGTAGACGTTTTCCTAATTCAAGAGACCTTTTTAAAACCCAGGCACCGTAACCCGTCAATTGCGAATTATCGTATAATTCGCAACGATAGGTCGCGGTGCCACCTGGGAGGTACTCTAATCTATTATAAATCAGAGCTCTATTGCACGCCCATAGACCCTCCTGTCCTAAAGTCCCTATTAGAAGTCTCGATCTGCCGAATCGGTATGACGGGCCACCCATCTATAACGATAATATCAGCCTATCTGCCCCCACTAGTTACAATTGATCCTATCCAAGATCGACTACTGACCGACGACCTTAATACCCTCTTGAGCATGAGTGATTCCGTCATCATGGCGGGTGATCTCAATGCCAAGCACCCAGCCTGGAATAGTAGACTCACCTCCCATAGGGGTAAAATCCTCTTTGACCTCTGCCCCCTCCTCAATTTTGTATCATCGCCCCGATGAGTCACACCCACTATCCGCATAATCCTGACCATGCCCCTGACGTGCTCGATGTGGCACTTCTAAAGAACATCAACCTACGGTTGGTCTCTATAGAAGTGCATCACGAGCTTGACTCTGACCACCGACCTGTCCTCGTAGAAATGGCCCCTCGCATAGGTCTTCACGACCCCAATATCCCCCCGCGCACCAAAAGGATAACGGACTGGAAGCGAGTAGGCGAAAGCTTGAAAGCTAACACGTCCCCCCAATTGGATTCGATCCCCGACCAGTTCGACTCTATCGCAGACACGACGGCCGCGATCGACTCTCTCACAGAGCACGTACAATCTGTCCTGAACACATGTTCAAGGGAGGTTCCGGCGACGGATAACCGTCGCGGGAAACTGCCGGACGATGTACGTGCACTGATGACGGAGAAGAACGCAGCCGTCCGTGCGTACAGTAGCTTTCCCTGCACGGCTAACAAAATCCACATGCGCTACTTACAGCGTGCTGTAAGTAACCGCGTGAAGGAATTGCGTGACGCTGACTGGGATACGCTACTGAGCAGCCTAGAGCCGAACCATCTAGCATTCTGGCAACTCCAAAGGAAACTCAATCCCCGAGGAGGTAGCTCAGCCTCAATGCCCCCATTGATCCGCCCAGACGCGTCTCTCGCTTTCGAAGACATCGACAAAGCCGAATGCTTAGCCGACAGTCTAGAGGCCCAGTGCTCGCCCAGCTCTCAACCAGTAGACCAGGCGCACCTCGATGAGGTGAACGCTGAAGTCGAACGTAGAGCCTCTCGTCCGCCCGTCGAAGACCCTGAGTATCCTCTGGCTCCCGTCACCCCGGCGGAAGTGCACGAGCTCATAAAGGGTCTGAAACCACGTAAAGCCCCTGGTTCTGATGGTATCACCAATAGGGTGGTCCAATTGTTCCCCGCCCACCTGATAATGCTCTTGGCCACCATCTTCAATGGAGCCATGAACAATAACGTCTTCCCGCAAGTGTGGAAAGAGGCCACAATAATCGGTATTGCCAAACCCGGTAAACCCAAGAAGGAGCCCGCGAGCTACCGCCCCATTAGCCTGCTCACAGTCATGGGCAAAATCTACGAGAGGCTTATTCATAAGCGTCTCAGAGACTACGCCGAGACTAAGGGCCTTATCCCCCACGAACAGTTTGGATTCCGTACCAAACATTCGTCGACCCATCAGGTCCACCGTATAGTCGAGGACATAAGCGCCGGCTTTCAACGCGGCCTTATGACAGGAGCTATCTTCTTTGATATAGCGAAAGCGTTCGACAAAGTCTGGCACAACGGCTTGATTTACAAGCTGTACCAACTCGGTGTGCCCGAGCGTCTCGTGCTCATCTTACGAGACTTTTTGTCGAATCGCACCTTTCGCTATCGCATAGAGGGAGCCCTCTCCTCCCCCCATCCCATACGCGCAGGAGTCCCTCAGGGCTCTGTGATATCCCCCCTGGCTTTTACGCTTTACACCAGCGACATCCCGAAGTTTAAAAAGGCTCAGTTGGCTCTGTTCGCAGACGATACGGCCGTTTACTACAGAGGGAAGTGTCATAATGTCATTGCCAACACTCTCCAGACTGCAGCCGACAAGCTCGGTGCGTGGTTTAGAAAGTGGCGGATCGAAGTCAATCCTGACAAAAGCCAAGCGGTTCTCTTCGTAAAACCGAGAAAAATCCCCCCAAAGCCCAAACCTGTCACCATGTTCGGCAAGCCTATCCCCTGGGAGAAGCGAGCCAAATATCTAGGTGTCATCCTCGATCATCACCTCTCCTTTTCTGAGCATGTAAGTAAGGTGCGTTCGCGCGCCGCCTTCGCTCTCTATAGGCTTCACTCCCTTGTCCATGAAAATAGCAAATTGTCACTCAAGTGCAAATTGCGAATTTATACCGCGTGCATCCGCCCCATCATGACCTATGCGAGCCCAGTCTTTGCTCAAGCAAAACCGTATATCATCCATAAGATGCAAGTCATCCAGAATCGTTTCCTCCGTAAATGCACGGGAGCCCCCTGGTTCGTTCGGAACACAAACCTCCACGTAGAGCTTAGAATGCCTACAATAGCCCAATTTCTGAAACGCTCTTCCAAGCGCTTCTTTGACTCTGCCGCCACCCACCGCAACACTCTCGTTGTGCAGGCCGCCAATTACACCCCCTCTCGCATTAGTATGATCCGCCGTCCAAGGCACGCACTGACCGACCCAGACGACCCCACCACTCTCATCCAGGAGAGTCGTAGGGAAACTAGTACAGCTCGCAGAGTACACACAACACGCACACGATCCAAATTCCGACCTCGCTTTAGAGGTCCCGCGCGAAACCCACCCCGACCTACTATTATTATCGTCAATAATAATAGCCCTCCCCGTCCCTTGACGACGCTTAACGATGTGCCAGCATGTGGTTTAGCTGAGCCTGTAATCCAAACTCCCCAGATTAATAATCAGAACCCTGATGTTATCCAGCCACCGACGGTCCCTTGCCACCCTCCCTCCGACACTGCCCTAAGCCGAGGTTCGAGCCCCACCTGGGGTGCCCTTAGCGAGCAGTCGTCTAGCTTAAGTAGACTTTAGTAAAAACTCCCCTGGCTGGAGGCGTAAACTTCGTTAGGAGCTTGCGGCACCACAGGAAAGCCCGGTTAAGGAGCAGGAACCCCCAGTGGTTATACCTCCGAGATGCCATACACAAAAAAAAAAAAAAAAAAATCATTTCGTGTTTTTTTTCCGTACTAAACATAAGTAGGTAGGTAAGCTTTCGTCCTGGCCAGTTCACAGAGCTGATCGACACCAACATCGACAGTTGTGGTCTATACAGCAGTGCTATTCTGTAACTATCACACCGTGAAAACATAGGTGGAGTGAGCGTGAAGTGAGCTGTCAATAGTGTTCATCCTAAGCATCAGGTGGAATTACAGCTCACTTCAAACTCACTTCACCTAAGTTTTCACCGTGAGATTTTTACAGAATAGCACTGCTGAGCGTGAATACTTAGACAATACTGGTGTTTATCAACTCGTTGATAATATTCAAAAACACTATGTTTACAACCGTATACCCTTGACTTAACTTGAATAAGCAGACTTGTCCCTGAGATTACGCTTCATCCGACTCAAGGCACATTAAGACTCCCACAAACTGGCGCGATACGCGGGCGCGACAAGGGTCGTGCTGCCTGTCGCGCCCGCGATATCTCGCCAGTCTGCGCGAGCTTTAAAGCATTGCTTTATTTGACTTTAGTAACCACAAACCGATCTGGAAAATAATACGTTTTGGATAACGGTACGAATATTTTTAAATGAATGATATAGTACCACATAATATTTTCATACAGGTGGTAAGTATTCAAAAATAGACAATTATGGACCCTATCGGTCATGGCAAAATTATAAATAAATAGGAGAGAGAAAAAGCGCTTTAATGATTTTCCTTATTACTAAATTTTTATTTTTTATTTTATTTAAGTAATCAAAATCTTTCTTAACAATAACATACATAAAGTCTGCCAAACTGCATTACAGTTTGTCGGCATTTAAATTATTACCTATCTATCTGTGTTTACAACAGTATTAGTTATTATAAGTATATTACCACTCATTTATTTATTATCTGAATGTAATATGTGTAGGTCAATCTATTATTTGTAGTATTTATTTAGTAAGTAAAGTGTACAGTAAAGTCAGAAATATTTTCGAACATATGAAGCAATGGATTAGCAATACGCTTCAACATCGCTCAAACATGAGTTACGTATATTTTTGTCGCTGGAGAGCTGCACCACCACAGAGTTATATTAATTACAACCAAGAGCAACAACCCCAGGTAGCAAAATGACGTCTGCGGCAAAAAAATGACGTCATCTCAAGGTCATTTTAGGGTCCGTAGTTTATGCGTCGATTATGTACGTCACACTAACGTCGATTTATCGTCATGTCTTGAGGCTGTGACAAATTGACGTCATCTGATGGGACCCCCCGACGTCAAGACATGACATCTCTTACGTCGAGCAGTACCGTAAACGGACGACATAATGACGTAAAAATTCTACCTGGGACTAGGCACATTATTCTGCAAATGTGAATAACGTACAGAGCACGTACATTCACTGCAAGATGCTGCAGCTAATTCAATGCTTCAGGAGAGCTTGAAAAGAAAAATCGAGCAAAAAATTCTCTACTGCTCGCTTCACAGATTCGATTTTTTTTTTTTTTGTGATCAAAGTTTTCTATAGGGAAATCTACCAATCCTAATTACTTAAAACCTCAGCCTTTACCAAGGATAACACGCGCCTACACCTATAAAAAAATGTAAATATGGTTATCCTTCACAGCGTTTCTCTTATATAACACAAACGGAGAACGATTTAAAGGTATTGTATTGTATTGGCAAACAACCAATTTAAATCGGAAAACAGCTTATTATTCCAACGATCGCGTTATGAGATAAGCATGGAACAGCCAATCCAATTACGTACAAAATACACACAAAATGTATTCTAATACAGCATCTCGGAGGTACCTTTCCTGTTTATTCCATTTGTACTACATTTGCAATTATAATTGTGTCAATATTGTTCGTACTGCCTGTTTTTTTACTTACAAATTGTTGTTGCATTTCGGGTTTATTCCACACTTTCCCGAAACCAAAACATAATTTGATCTAAATAATGGTGTTTGTACTACATCTTTTCGTAAGAATATGAGGAATAAAACGAGTATCATTCGTTTTGTTTTCTAATAATACAGAAATCCATTCCTAAAATGTTTGCTATACATAAGTATGGTCATACGAACATCGTATCGTATAAAATTACAAACACAGATCCCACATTAGGGATAACACACACTTATATTAGACTAGCTTTTGCCCGCGGCTCCGCCCGCTTGGATGTCGGTTATCGCGTAAAAAGTAGCCTATGTCCTTCTCCATATCCCAGGCGATATGTCTGACAAATTTCATGCCGATCGGTTCAGCGGTTTAGGCGTGAAAATAAAATAGCAACATACAAACAGACAGATAAAGTTACTTTCACATTTATAATATTAGTATGGATACATATTATTTGTTGTTTATTCTTTTTTGTACGAGGCTATGCGCAGTATGGATCCAAAGAAGCCCCAGGGGCTATATTTTTCTTGACAGGTTCAAGGGTCAGGAGCCCAGTATTCTTTTTGGCTATTATAAATATTTGTCTGTCCGAAAAATAATTTAAAAATGTTCACTTGACAAGTAGCGATTGACAAAAACATTAAAAAAAAACTTTATTTCTCCATAAATGCATTTACATTATTTTGATCTAAAACTGGCTTGATTTAGTGCTCCAGAGTGAAAAACCCTGACTTCCAAACTAGGTTTATGTACCCGTATCTTAGAAGCCAGTGTCCCTTCAAATCGATGTGGATATAAAAAATAGGACACATATTATACACAAGAATCCATTAGGGCAACACCAAGAGAAGCAAAAAAAAAAATACAGAATACAAGAAAAATAAAAAATAATTAAAAAAAACATTAAATGAACGTTTTTTTTTTTTTTTTTTTTTGTGTTGTGTATGTCTCTAGTGTGTTTGTCTGGAGTTATATGTGTATGGATGTTTGAAGGTATGTGAATGTTTGTGTGCGAGTATATCAATCATAATTTTTCTTTAAAAAAAAAAACCCTAACCTATTCCAGTTGTTTCGGAAGGCACGGGACGCTGGTAGTCTCTTCGACTGGAGATTTGTGTGGACCAAGCGCGGCCGCATTCTTGCCAGGAGGAAGCCGGGTGACCCAACACAGAGAATACGCAGCGATGAAGACATATCTCGGATATTTGGACCTGTCAATGAAACATCCTGATTACTCTCTAGTTTTATTGTTCTTTATGTTATTTTATGTTAAGGTTTTGTTTATTTTTTGTACTTGGGAGGATATGCGTCGCAACTGTTTATATCGGGTGCTTGGCCACAATTCGGTAGGTCTGCTTAGTGAGTTACCATTACTACTTTTTTATATATTTATTCTACATATCAATACACTTAAAACACATAATACAAAATACCCTAATAATACCCAAAAATTATGTACAATCAATTTATTTACAATTTTTTTAATCTACGCAAATTACAATGTCAGTCTATTATCACTCCATCATTTAAGCTTATTGCAGCCCAGTGTTGAACATGGTTTCTACGTCCACATATACTTAAACTTACTCATACTAAACAGAAATATACAGATATACAAGACATACAATACACAGATGACAAGTGCAAATGACCCCTAGTAAATGTATTAAGTTTGGTCTACTGAATGCGGGCTCTCTAGGGACTAATCAGGATGAATTTTTGATGGCCATGGGCAACCATGCTGTGGATATCATGGCTATCAACGAAACTTGGTTGCGTAAGGGTGAGGAGGACCGAGCGCCTAGTGTACCTGGGTACAAGCTTAAGCACATACCGCGACCCGTATCTGTACGTGGTGGGCGCGGCGGAGGGGTTGCATTCTACATAAAAAATGGGGTTACTGCGCGGGTAAGAACTCATCCTGATCATCCCAGTGTTGAACAGCTCTGGTTGACCCTTAATATAAATAAGAAAAGGTTACTCATTGGCACTGCTTATCGTCCACCATGGTTAGACTTGGAGCTTTTTATTGAGGGCTTGACTGCCAGTATTGGTGATTTGGCCCCCTACGATAATGTAATATTATTGGGTGACTTTAATGTTAATATGCTAGATGTCAATAGCCCAAAAACCAAACAACTTTTAGATTTTTTTACCTATCTAAACCTAAATCAATTAGTCAAAACACCCACACACTTTGTAGGTGATAGTAGTACGCTAATTGACATAATCTGCACTGATGCTTCAATCCGTAATGTCGTGGTGAATCATATTAGTGAACTTAGCCATCACTCATTTATCACTTGCGAGACGATTTTTAAGAAGCATAAGGCTAAACCAAGATCAGTCGTATTTCGTCCGCTCACAGACATATTGGAGGACTATTTTAACATAGATTTAAAAATTATACCTTGGTCGATTATTGGAGACATGAGTGATGTCAATTCTATGGTGCAAACTTTTAACTCATTTATGATCCAGTTATTCGATCTCCACGCTCCTGTTAAAAGGAAGACATTTAAGACCCGCCCTACTCCATGGATAACTGAAAACATCAGACTGATGTCGGCATTAAGAGACGAAGCCAGGGACAGATTTCGGAAATCCAAACAACCCTGTCATAAGGAGTATTATCTGGATCTGAAGCACCAAGCAGTCTCGGCACTAATTAACGAGAAGACGGCATATTTCGCCAAAAGCATCAATGACCAAATTAAGGACCCGAAACTTTTGTGGCGCAATTTAAAATCGGATGTGCTTCCGGACCACAAACAAAAATTGCTGCCTAGTCACTTCAACAACCCCGATGACATCAATGCGGCGTTTCTGGACGTCCCAGGTAATTGTTGTCACAACATCTCACAATTGTCCTACTTTGAGTCTCATAGGTATGGCCCTGCCTCATTCTCACTCACGACAACTAATCCTGAGTCAATCCTCAAGATAATCAAGAGTCTAGGTTCAAATGCTCAGGGCGTCGACGGTATACGTCTCGATATGATATCTCTAACGTTGCCAACTACCTTGCAAGCCATTACAGACATCATTAATCGGTCCATAACCACGCGTACGTTCCCCGAACTCTGGCGATGTGCTATTGTACGCCCTATACCTAAAAACAATAACCCCATTAACATGAAGGACTTGAGACCAATCAGTATTTTACCTTGCTTGTCTAAGATCCTGGAGCGTGTTGTATACTCACAGGTTATTCAGTACCTCGAAAGAAATAATATTCTTCCTGACCTTCAGTCGGGTTTTAGAAAGGGTAGAGGTACTGCAACGGCTCTGGCTGATGTTGTGGGTAGTATCCTTGAAGCACGTGACCAGGGGGAAGGGACAATTCTGGCTCTGCTGGACTTTTCCCGGGCTTTTGACGCAATTAATACTACTCTACTGCTGTCAAAGTTAGCCTTTTATGGCTTCGACAGTGATGCGGTGGAGTGGTTTAATAGCTACCTTACGAACAGGACTCAATATGTGGAGATGCATGGAGAGGACGGATCAACGGTGTCATCCCCTCCCCTCCAAGTGTCAAGGGGTGTCCCTCAGGGATCGATTCTGGGGCCCTTATTGTACATTCTGTATAGTGCGGATATAATAAAATCTTTTATAAATTGCAAATATCACATTTATGCCGATGATATTCAGTTGTACATATCATTCAAAGGGGATGAAACATCATTGGCAGTGCAGAAAATGAACGAGGACTTGCATAGGGTGGTTGTATGGTCAGAGGAGAACTCTCTGGTTCTGAACCCCCTCAAATCAAAATTTATGGTACTTGGTTCTAAGAAACAAGTTAGTGCAATATTGTCTGCCAACCCTGAGATAGTTATTATGGGAGAGAAAATTGAGAGAGTGGAGCAGGCGTGTAATCTAGGACTAATTATGGATCCAGAGCTGCGCTTTGAAGCCCATGTGACCAATGTTCTCCGAAATTGTTTTTATAGGCTAAAGGTATTGTATGGAATAAGGAAATACCTAAGCATACCAGTACGAAAACAACTTGTTGACAGTCTCATCCTATCCAAGTTAAATTACTGCGACACAGTCTATGGACCATGCCTGCTTTCAAGAACGGAGCGTGTGATCCAACGTATCCAGAATGCCTGTGTTCGCTTTTGTGTTAACGTTCCGCGAAGAAGTCATGTTACTCCATACATTAATGAACTAAAATTATTAAAGATGGCCGCCAGGAGGAAGCTTCATTTAGCCAACTTGTTGTTTGGTATTGTTAAAACTCATAAACCACAATATCTCTATGAAAAGCTTACTTGGAAACAAAACCATCTAAAGTATGGTCTCCGCTCAATCGTAGGCCCACTGTCGGTGCCAATGCACAGAACTACAGCATTTAGGGGGTGTTTCAAGTTCGCAGCCACACGCTGTTGGAATGATCTCCCACCACCAATGCGACGCCTGAAAACAATACAAACCTTCAAATTGCAACACAAAAAGTTACTTGTACAAGAACAAAATTCCATCCAACCTTAAACATGTACTCCAATATCAGTTTACTGTACCTCAGGGGTCATAGCCTGCAGGCTTTGGCTTGGGATCTCTCAGAGCGTGGGCTGCCTACTTGGAATTTCGGTCTTCTGTCAGTGGGGCTGTATTTGATGTCTGCACAGGAACGCCAATTTTGTTTCTGTAATTTACGGGTGAAACCTATTTAATTAACTGGGACACTGCGACTTGCCAAGTATACGTCCTTGATAAAGCAAAATATCTTAATTTTATATATTTCTCATTTTTTTTTTAAATCTAATTTACAATCTAATTTTAAATTATTCAATAGTAACAAAATGTAATAAATGCACGATGCATTTATCTTAAATAATTATTTCATACTTACAATTTTGTCATTGATCTGTTGTGGTCGATCTCCTACAAGTCACCGAGTTAGTCATCTACACGACAACACATAACACAATTTCACAAACACTGTTTACAAAAACAATTCCAACACAATCACTTATTTCATCGTTTGATAATTTGTTTCCATCCAATATTACATCATGCGCCATGTTATTGATTAAGTCATAAGGTTCTGAACTGCACGCCACAGAGTACTATAAACTATACTCTGCACGCACAGATAACTTTAGACGGCGGCGCGTACGCCGCTGCCTACGGAATGGAATGTTGCCATTTTTTTATTGTTAAAATTTTATTTTTTATAAAAACTATTAGTAATAATTATGTATTGTGTATTTATGTTATTTTTTATCTCATCGTGTACCGGGCACTGGTCGGCGTCATCACGTCAACGCCGGCTGTCGCTGAAAACCAGCGCTGGGGCTCTGTCTCGCATAGGGTCGCAGCATTATGCTGAGCGATGGCCGTTTTGCGTGGATGTGACGCATATTTACCCCAAACTATTTTTTTTTTTTGTGTTGTGTTCTTTTTTTGCGTCATGTTTACCGCAAATAAACGTTTTTTCTTTCTTTCTTTCTTATAAATATTCCCGAAATTTCCGAACAGAAGATCCTCCATATTACGATAAGTTAGTTTTAGAAGAAATTCCTGTAGCTTAGATTTGAACTGATATTTAGTATCGGGATAAATTTTTAGTACTTTATTAAGCTGGTTATAAAGTTTCGTACTGGTGACATAATAGTGTCTCATGGCAAACGAGGTTCTATGTGACACTTCAGGAAAAAACGTATATTTAATTCTGCCTGTTGGCTCAGAGGACGGACGAGAAGGGTGTTTACGGAACATTGACTGAAGGACATACAGCTGCCTGACAGTCAACACTTTAGATTCCGCATATAGCTGTACTGTGGAATATCTTAGCGGCCGAAAAAGCAAAACCTGCAGGTGCTCGTTCCAGTCGAATGAAATGGTTCTCAGTAGCACCACGCCAGACTGGAATACAATAAGCTAAGATCGATTGGCACAAACAAAAATAAACCACCCTCAATGTTTCCCTATCTGCAGACTTGCGTAATTTTTAAAAAACGTAAATCAACATAATCGGTCATTTCTTCATTATACAACAAGTTAAATAATTCACTTAAGAAAATAATTAACCTATTTTTTTTTTTTAATAACGTATTATTTGACAAACAATTCATTTTTTATTCATTTTAACTCATGATGATGATGGGGCTCCCTTTTCCGCACTTAAACTCCCATTTGGTCCGTTGTTCGTGGGGATTCTGGCTAACAGAGCCAGCCTAAGCTCCACCCAAAAGCACAGAAGCTTCTTGGGAACTTCACAAGCTTCACGGTGCGACCTCACTGTTCCGAGGATTTCTTCACGTTGTGGAGCCATGGCCTCGCATTCCAGGATGACGTGGGCGGCTGATTCCTCGGCGTCAAGGCAGCCCCTGCAAAGGGGGCTGTCTGTGGCGCCTAGTTAAAATAGTAGATTGTATCATAAGGGAGCAAAATAATATTTTTACTGAATCCTGAACGTAGCGAGGGATTCAAAGTACGTCGCCCGAGCCAAAAATATATTTGCTCCCGAGTGATACACTCTACTTTTCATCACCCACTATGAGAAAATAAAAGGCACCTCATATTTTATTGTAATATTATCACTACATATTATAAAACAAAGTCCTCCGTCGCGTCCGTCTGTCCGTCTGTTCGCGATAAACTCAAAAACTACTACACCGATTTCCATGTTGTTTTCACCAATGGATAGAGTGGTTCTCGAGGAAGGTTTTAGCATATAATTTATCAAGTTTTTGTAGACATTGGCTAAAATATAATGATATTTGTTGGAGGTGTCGGAAAAAAATAAGCCGTGTGGAACAGATCTGGCTGAAATTTGGTTCAGGTATAGATTATAGCCTAGAATAAGATATAGTCTACTTTTTATCCCTGGAATAGGTTCCCATGGGTTGGGGGAACGGGATCAAAATTTCTTGATTACTTTTGGTTGCGATAACCGACACCCACGCGTGCGAAGCCGCGCGCATCAGATAATTATTTAATAAAACATAGAGTAACAACTAAATTGAAATTAAATAGTATCTAATAATAAAACAACTGATAACTTATAATCCATCACATTTCTTGCGTCAGTTCTAATACTTTCAGGAGTTAATTCCATACTTTCACTGTCACTTGAAGAACTCATTTTTCAAAACTAAACCATGAATTTCTAACAATCCGTGAAAATTTACGAAAACGCGGGCTGTAGTTCGCACGTTTTTAATTTGATATATTTTTTTTTTTATTCAGCCGGCGGCGGCGGCGCGACTATGGGCCGTCGTACCAGCCAGTCTTTATTCAAACAATATTTGCGTTCGATTTCTTTGGCGGTGAACGCTAAGATATTCCAAATTCAAAAAGTGCGCGGCAAAGATAATTGCGGCGCACTTATATATAATAAAAAGGATTAAAAACTCATTACTACCCGTTAAAAGTTTCTTATAGAAAACACTACCTTTGGGTGCACTTAAAGGCGAACCATGTCGTCCTTTTCGAATAGATGGGATGAAAAGATGTTTGTTAAGGAGATTATGGCCCGTAATTGTACCTATTATTATTCTAAGGTTATTTCTACTTAAGCTGAGGAGTTTTTCGGTTAATCGCGGGTGTACCATTGGTAAAGCCAATTTTGACTGTCTACAGTCTGTTACCCGTGACCATGTGTTGTTATGGAGTTCGGTAGATCTTTGGCGAATCCACGCACGAAAATTTTAACTCATAAAACAATGTTAAAAATAAAAACGTTTAACAAATTTCCTAAAAATTGAACTCATTAAATAGGCAAAAGGGTAATTTTAATTAATAAATCAACAAAAAAATTATTATCAGTAGTTACAGATAATTATTTATGTAAATACGTAATTGCAAATGGCTTGCTCAAAATTGCTACCCGTAACCGAAATTGTTTAGACAAGGTTAAATATTTTTACACGCGAAACAAAAAGGTTAGGTTAGATTATAACTACGACCCCCTACGCCATAAACGACTAGAATATATAGAAAAAAACTGTTTTGATCACTTTGTCACTGGTTAAAAAAAAAAAGATATTTAGTATAAACGTGATTTTTCCAAAAGAAACTAACTATTAAATGAAAAATGTATAAATGATTAAATATCATGCATTTGGCAAATAAATGTTTGTAAAGCGAGTGTTTATAAAATAAAACCATTTTGCGGAATAAGTTTTAAGCTATTGCATAGCTTCTATCGCAGGCCTTGAGCGCGGGGACCGAATCCAGAAATTCCGTAACGAAAAAACCTCACGCTCCCCACTCCGACGGTTTTACTACACCAGTACCCTCTAGTGATCTAATAATTTCTGGCAGTTCTTTTTTCTGTGTACTGCGTATTTTATTCTTATAAATATTAGTTTATAAAATTATGATCTTCACAAAAAGTGATTGTTGATAGTGGGGTTTGAACTCTCGACCAGTCGATTACGAGTACATTCAGTTCCCCTGTTGCACCGCAAGGCTACAACGACTTAATTAAAGCTTGCCAAATAGTTGATACCATTCCAGTTGAACAATTTTTAAACTTGACTAGACGGTTGGAAATGACTCATGTACATGGAATTTTTTCGCTGTCAAAACAGTTTGTCACTCTTTTTTTATTTAAAATTACTTTAGGTTCAACACTTTCGTCTATTTTAAAGTTGTTATTATGCTTATATTTGAATAGTATTTGACTTTGTTTACGTAGTTATACACTTTTACGACGTTCAGCACTTACTTATTTTGTTTTTAAGCTATTGCATAGCTTCTATCGCGGGCCTTGAGCGCGGGGACCGAATCCAGAAATTCCGTAACGAAAAAAAAAAAAATTAATATCAAAGAAAAAGAAATACTGCATAAATAAAATAAATAAATAATTATAATTGCATAAGTTGATACAAAATGCTATGCAATAGCTTTACCGCGGCAGTCCCCGAGTGCCACACGTCTTTTTTTTTTGTGAAATAAATAGTATATGAAACGTAGCAGTTGGTTGTAAACAAGAAAATTGTCAAAGGTGTTTTGGTGAAACATTTGTGAACCTACGAAACTCCTATTGTTAGGCAGAGTTAACTCCAAATTCTTCTGACCGTGTCTTGTAAACGTGCAATGTATATATTAATAATATACTTGTCGGAAATAAGTTAATCAGTGATTTGACTAATCGGGATACCAGCGGCGCCTAGCTGCGCTCGACAGAGCACACAACACAACGCTCGACCAGAATTAAGTTGAGTTTGTCATTGGCCGTCGAGCAGTGAGTAGGTTTAGAAACTGTCGCGCGTTCCGTATAGTTGTGTCGTGTACCTACGGTGTGTGAATTGCTAGTGTAATTACTTTGGACGTAAATTATAATTTGTTTTGAACTGCAAAAGGTTTTTCTATATGCAATAACCAACACTTCCGCCCACAGTGGTCAAACAAAACGTTTACGTTACCCCAGCAGGAAAGTGTCTCCTAGAGTGATATGAGTGGAACGTATAATTAGTGCGTAATCTGCTGTAAATGTGCGCCAAATAAAAAAATTATGCGTTTTGTCGTTTTGGAATAAAACGGAAAAAAACGATTCCTGCTGGAGTAACGTATTTCCAGCAGGAAAATTCTAAACGAAAGGTCGGAGAGAGAAATATTTTGCATGGGCAGAAAGCTTATATTTGTGCAAAAATGTGCTCCGAAAATATAATTTGTGCGTCTTCAGGTTTTCGAGATATTGCATTTCCTGCTGGAGTAACGTTTTGCTGAATCGTGTATCTCTAAAACCATTATATGTGTGCCTGTAGAATAAACATATACGAGTACCTCTTTTATTTGTGCGTATTTGTGACAGAATTAGATTTAAGAAAATATTTGTAATTTTCAAGTAATCGCACTTTTTTGAAAACCCGAAAAAATATCGTAGCGCCTAAATGAGAAAACGTATAAGCTCGCTGAAAACTGTATTCGGTCCTTCTTGGCGCTTTTAATAACCATAAAAATAAAAAATAAAAGAAAATAAATAAATAAACGACGATTTTTTCGGGTTTTCAAAAAAGCGCGATTACTTGAAAATTATAAATATTTTCTTAAATCTAATTCTGTCACAAATACGCACAAATAAAGAGCTACTCGTGTATGTTTATTCTAAAAGCGCACATACAATGGTTTTAGAGATACACGATTCTGCAAAACGTTACTCCAGCAGGAAATGCAATATCTCGAAAACCTGAAGACGCACAAATTATATTTTCGGCGCACATTTTTGCACAAATATAAGCTTTCTGCCCATGTAAAATATTTCTCTCTCCGACCTTTCGTTAAGAATTTTCCTGCTGGAAAAACGTTACTCCAGGAGGAATAGTTTTTTCCGTTTTATTCCAAAACGACAAAACGCACAAACTTTTTATTTGGCGCACATTTACAGCAGATTACGCACTAATTATACGTTCCACTCATATCACTCTAGGAGACACTTTCCTGCTGGGGTAACGTACACAAACAAAATATGGTTGATGATAACGAGAGTACCTTCTCCGTCATACTTAAATTCTTAACAGCTACGAGGCGCGTCAGTGCACTCGCGATATTGCTTACATTTGGTAATTTAATAGGTTTGGGGTAGATTGTCTTCAGTTATTATTCTTATAAGGGAAATGTGATGCACCTTGAAGTGATCAAAACTTATATCACCTTGAAGTGATATAATGACCTACTGAGACATTAGACACCACGGTTGAATTCAACCGCAATATGGACATACGATACGTACGTACCACAATACATAGGTATACTTACACTTTATTTCTTTGTTTCAGATGAATGAACCAAGAGACTAAAGCATCTTGATGCTATCGAAAAACCTGGGGCCGATACAATGACCACCATGAGTCCCATCAGTGACATCGCCAACGTGACCAACAACACCTCGGCATCCGTGGACCCCACGGTTATATTCGGTCCTCAGAGGGACCCCCTCTTCATCGTGCTCCCTATAACCATCGTATATTCAGTTATATTCTTTACCGGGGTACTGGGCAATATTTTTACATGTTTAGTGATAGTTAGGAATAAAAGTATGCATACAGCTACCAATTATTATTTATTTAGTTTAGCGATCTCAGATCTCCTATTACTGATAAGTGGGATGCCTCAAGAGGTGTATTCGATATGGTCGAAATGGCCATATGTGTTTGGACACAGTTTTTGTGTGATAAGAGGATTAGCGGCTGAGGCATCGACGAATGCCAGTGTTTTAACAATAACTTTATTTACGGTAGAGAGATATTTAGCAATTTGTCACCCGTTTGTTTCGCACAAGATGTCGAAACTATCGCGCGCGACAAAGCACGTGATATTCCTGTGGGTGGCGGCGGTGGGGCTGGCGCTGCCCCAGGCGCTGCAGTTTGGGATCCTCGAGCACAGCGGCGTGACCATGTGCCTACAGACGAGAGTCATCATAGAGCACTCGTTTGAGATATCGACGTTCTTCTTCTTTTTCGCGCCGATGGTGCTGATCACGGTGCTGTACTCACTCATAGGCCTGAAACTAAGAGACACGAACATTTGCAAAGAAAAAAGTCAAAAGGACTTCGACTTAACACTGAGATACACGCACAAGATCAGGCGGAAACACAGCCAGTCCACGAAGAGGGTCGTTAAGATGTTAGGTAAGAATCATCCAACATTGTTTATTTTTTATTTCATAGTTATATAACAATGAGGTCGTATTCAATGCAAAAAAAAAATGTGCTTTTTACCAGCATCCACAATACTGACATGACGTACCTGCCAAAAATACATTTTAATGGTTAATTTAAATTACAGAGAGGTTATGTAGATAAAAGTATAAATTGTGAATGCTAAATGGTTGCATGCATTTGAATAATCTCTCATTTATAGCAGCTACTTGACCTTAATTCGCGAAAACAATTGAATTAAATTGACAAAAGTAAAATATATATTGATATAGGAACCTTAGGTCGCACTTGACCCCTACTCTCTTATTAATAAACGCGGAATAAACTTACTATCAGTATAAACTTCAGAATTACCATACATTTTTCAAGGTGTAGGTGCGTTTTAGCGGTAATAAACGGGTTAAAGATAAGAATTAATAGGAAATTAAAACAATACAAAGTTTAATATTCTAGTTCGTAACTTTAAAAGAAACACATGCTTACACAAAAATTATGTGTCTCCTCATAACAAATTACCAAGCCATTTATTTATTTTATTCGGTAAAGTTTCAGCTAGCTTACATAGTGAACTTAAAAAATATGAAATTGGCGGCCATTTACAAGTCTCCACTGATAAGTACTAAAATAAAAACGAAAAAGGTCGATACAAAATACCTATAACATAGTTAAGTTGTAGACTCGAGAAAAAAATTGTAACTTCCAACTAACTTTACATAAAGTTGGAAATGAAAAGCAACTGCAAAGAGACGAGCGTCGTCGTGCTGTTTTTATTTGGTTTAAAACTACACTGCTTTTACCGTAACTGGATTTTTTATAATTTGTTCTCTTTGCTGCTTAGCTCTACCTAAAGATTCTCACCATTTTTGTTTGAAACAAAAAAAAAAAAAAAACCACAAACTAAAGTGCCACGCTGCACGGCATCCTGATGTCTGGAGTTGACGTTGACACTTGAAAAGCTCATTTTATTAATTTAATATGAAGTATTCGTATTATTATGCATTGAATATGTATTGAATACCTCTCCACTCCTCAGCTCAAGCACCTCAGGATATCTTGCCCCTTGTCGCTGCGCCACTATGTGCTACCGACCGTTTCCAGGGGCCCATTATTGAGTGTCCAAGTCACCTCACGCCATTTTTTTTATCCGTGTATCGTATGTATGTATAAAACATTGATCAGGCAGGGGCCATAGTCCTTCCATAGTTTTAGGTAACCAGTCCACTTTAGCTACCAAAATCCATAGACCAATTTATCAAGGTTTCCATACCCTGCAATAGTCCTACACCAACCGGGGGACCTTGAGTGCACTTGCATAATGCGTACAGGGATAATCGTCGGTTGGTGCCTCATTTCATTAAAAGCGTATAGCGAATCTCTGCGAGTTGCAATTGTTGCAAAAGTCTGGGACTGGGACCCCTAGGGTCCCGAGATATGTATGTCAAAAATATTTAAAAATAATAATAATAATAATCAGCCTAATATTAATAATTATGCCACGGCAGGGCAATGGCGTCCCTTTCCTTTTTCCACTGAACTTGATCATGAGCGAATATGGACCAATCCCTTCTATAAGCGTCAAGTTCGTCACGCCAAATAATCTACTATATAAAAATAAGTCGGGTTTTCCTTCCTGACGCTATAACTCCAGAACGCACGAACCGATTTAACCAATTCTTTTTTTTTAATGTTCGTTGAAGTCCAAGGATTTTTTTATGGTTTTTACGAAAAATTAGGGTAGGGTAGAGTAGGGTAGGGTAGGTAGGTAGGTAGATAGGGTAGGGTAGGGTAGGGTAGGGTAGGGTAGGTAGGTAGGTAGGGTAGGGTAGCGTAGGGTAGGGTAGGTAGATAGGTAGGTAGGTAGGTAGGTAGGTAGGTAGGTAGGGTAGGGTAGGGTAGGGTAGGTAGTTAGGTAGGTAGGTAGGTAGGTAGGTAGGTAGGTAGGTAGGTAGGGTAGGTAGGTAGGTAGGTAGGTAGGTAGGTAGGTAGGGTAGGTAGGGTAGGGTAGGGTAGAGTAGTGGAGTTTATACTATAGCTTTTGACAGAACGAAGTCTGTCGGGTCAGCTAGTCATTAATAAAATATTAATCGTTAATCAAATATTAATCAAAAATATTTATTTATTTTACTACATATATATGTACACACAGTTAAAAACATAGAGATACAATTACTGGGTACAACTTCTTTCTTAAGAAATCTCTTCCAGCAGACCTGACGATAATGACAAATTGTAATGTCCTATCATTTTGACATTTCTTTTAACCACTGACACGGGATTGTGAATTTAGGACATTACGAACTTTTAGCACCCCTGTTTGGCACAATGGTAATGGCGTTGGTTTGGCTTGGTTGTCACAATGATCACTGTTTGAACCATCGATTCCACGTGCCGTTTCTCTAAAAATTATTGACTCTTCTATGTACCTATTATCTTAAAATAAAGCCCAAATATTTACTTTAAGATATTACTTTCCTTGACAGTGACGCACGTAACTCTAGAAATCACAAATCAGATTTTCATTTCCTTCATGAACAACGTTCACAAATAGTTATTATTGCAGCAGATGCGGCTGTAATTAGAATATCTGCAGTATTAATAGTCGCCTACTATTAAGGTCGATGCGTACTGGACGGCGGCGTATAGGACGTGAACTGGGCGGAGATGGAACGTGTTGTTATGAAAACACGCGGATGGGTGTTTAATTAATGAATACGCATCGCAATAGTGGCCCAACACTAACGTACTAGTGTGGAGAACAAGAATAGATGTCACTAATTACCTTCCGTTTTTCTTTTTCGTTGTCCTTCTCATCGCTCTGGTTTTATAAAGTCTTCTTTCTTTGTCCAGGCGGTTTTCTTTTGGAATGCGCTCCCTCAGAATATCAGGACGGTAAACTCAAACTCAAATCATTTATTTCAATTAAACCATTTACAGGCACTTTTGAATTGTCAAGGAGTCGGTAACCAATTAGTTCACATTTAAAGTGAAAGCTCGAGGACACATACACAAGAAGTTGGCAGATTCGTCTCAGAATTAAGTTGTTGTAGGTTTTCTTGTTTAACTCTCATACAATTTTTATTTTTTGTTGTATGTATGTATGTATATATGTATTTATTCTTGTATCTTAGTTATAAATTCTTCTAAATTGTTTTCTGTTATTGCACCTACTATGTATTGTCTCTGCATCACCCTAAGGTTGACTGGTAGAAAATGCCCAAGGCATTAAGTCCGCCTTTGTACAGTTTTTTTACTTGTGCATAAAGTTTTAATAAATAAATAAATAATTACGAGTAGCTCTCCGGAGCGACTGGAGCGACTGTGTATACGCAGCGGAACCACGGACGGGACGTGACGCGCGCGGGGCGGGACGTGCTTAACATCGTCACCGACGATATTTTGCCCATCCCTTTGGTGCCACGTTGCCATCCAGTCCGTGCACCCGCGACGTATGCTATTCCGTAAACTTTTTCTATGAAACGATATTTCTGAAAATTGTCGTCCCGTCTCGTCCGGGTTAAAACACGTTAGGTACGTATGCAGCAACCACGACATATATAACAACCATCAAATATCAAAGTGTATATAAAACAATGTATAAAAAATTGTTTCCAAAAAATACAACATTCAGCGTGTAAAAATAGGAACAGCTCAAGCCAAGCTCAATCCACAACTTAGGTATGCTGGGAAAAAAACATGAAGTAGGTACTCTATCAATGCCGAATCGCAATTGATGTTGAAATAAACTTCACATTTACATGTAATTAATTCAGTGTCCGTAGCTACTCATGACCGTAAGTACCTACTAAGTGAGACATTAAAATTTGATACTTAGTCCGTAAGTTGTTAGTGCAATGTTTTAAATAACATTAAGGTAAATGTTTGTCATAAATTTATAACCTTCAATATGACAAAGATGCGACTAATAAAAGGTCTAACAAAAATAATAGGTAGATACAGGTAAAGAATACAGGTAAAATTACTAAGAACAAATAATAGGTAGGCATTGTATTTTTCGGTTCGTTTGAATCTCGTTTAATTAAAAGAGAAAAACAAATTAAAATTTGATTTTAAATTGATTCTGGACTTTCCTTCTACAATGAATTTAAGTGAATGAAGATACGAAATGATGTATTTCTTTGCGCACATATTGTGTGGAAGAAAAAGCCTTGCTGCGCCGATCCCTAATAAATCGGGCCTGCCATAATAATAGTAATAATAATGCCATTTATTTCAGGCAACACTGGCCTATAGAAAAATACCTTAACCTAAACATACATATTTTAATATAAAGCTTGTGTTAATAAAAAGGCTTAAGACTATGTTAGTAGCACTTCACTTTGCACTAGCTGCACTTTGTGCTGTCCTGTTGAACTTGTCCGCGGAAGCGACGGAACAATGCGAATGATGACGAAAAAAATATTTAACAAACTACCTGAACAAAAAGAAGACGTTAAATCTAGACAATTTCAAAACAAAACTATTAATAATTTTGATAAATAAATGCTATTACTCACTACAGGAATATTTGGGCGATAATTCTATAATTACTGCTTCAGAAAATTGTACATCGCCTCATCTATTTTGACGTTTTGTTTGACATCAGCATGAATAATAATAATTATGACATGTAACTTAATCTATTTGACATTTATTGAAATTGATTGTATTTTAAAGTTGTATTGTTTTGCCTTTCTTTTATGTACCTATTAATATTGACTTTATTACTAATGTGAAAGTTTACATAATTCTACCACCTTGTGATATATATAAAAGTTAAATTGTGTTATAAAGTTAAAAATTCGAAAATGTTAATTAAATATATTTGTACGCCTCTGAGCAAAACATAGAGGACCTACCAATCTGTAACACCTCGCACACTGTTGTAATTTGACCTATGTTTACAAATAAAGCATTCTGATTCTGATTCTGACGATAATGATGATGATGACAAATTAACCCCTTAAAAATATTTAACACTAAAGTTTTAGCTAGTTTTAACTAGTTTTAACACTAAAGTTTTAACACTAAAGTTTTAACACTAAAGTTTTAACACTAAAAGTTTAACACTAAAGTTTTAACACTAAAGGTTTAACACTAAAGTTTTAACACTAAGTAGTTCAATGTTATTATTGTTTTGTTCACAGTGGCAGTCGTCGTGGCGTTTTTCATCTGTTGGGCGCCATTCCACGCCCAGCGGCTGGTCGCAATCTACGGAACCACAGAGAACCATCTAGCGCGGTCACCGATCCTCCTATCCGTGTACTCATTTCTCACCTATATCTCCGGAGTTTTCTACTACATGTCTACATGCATCAACCCGATATTCTACCACATCATGTCCAATAAATTTAGGGACGCTTTCAAGGTAACTCAATCAACTTCTTGCATAATTAAATTACGTTTGTTTTTGACCCAGCTATTAAGTTAAATTGTATGCTTATTATGCTGGCATATTTAACTCGGATATACATAATCTTGGCTTAAAATAAATTGAATAACCAACAAAATAACCATTAATTTATTAATAGAAATTATATTTCATGTTTAATCTGAAGAGTTATTTTAGTTTCTGGTTTATCACCAAGTTAATTGATTCCAGTCTTTTTTAACTAAGTTATTAATATTAAGAATACTTATCTTTCTCTAAGTCATAAATTGATATAGGTGATACTTTTTTTTTTAAATTAAAACTCTAAACATAGGAATTCAATATTGTAGCAGTGTAACATTTTAAAACTTGAGGGGTTAGCACATAATGACGCCTACTGACCAGTTGACTGGCTCCGGTGCGCTAATACTCTGGGTATTAGACACGGTGGTGGGAATACCAATGCTAACCTGTAGTACCAAGGGTGACCAAAGGTATTGTGGAAAACAGCCACCTGATCTAAATCCAGACTTACATACCTGGACTACATGACCATTAAATTTTTTCGCTACTAGCAGTAGCGAAAAAATTTAATCTTCCCGGACTTAGACTAATGATAACTGTATATTATCAAATCATTTCCAATAAAAAAACAAACAGAACTTTTACAAAAAGAAAAAAAATATATAAAAGAAAATATAAATATAAAGATTGTAAAATTATTATCTTTACAATATATATATATTTTTTTTTTGTAAAATAAGATCACCATTTTGTTAAATAATAGCAATAATTATTATTATTTATTTTTATTGATTTTTAAATTCTTTCTATATATTACTAAAATAAAATAGAAAAATACTGTATATTAAAAAATGCATACTGCATGACAGAAAACACATATTTTGCGTAGGATTCGAACCTCCAATATCATGCACGGCAAGTGGCCTTGAAACCTCCGGACTACTTAAACGTTAAGTATGATTTCGTGAATGTTAACCTTATTATTGCTTGTCATTATATGCATTAATAAAATTATTAACTTTTTATTGAATAAAAACAATATTTAAAACAGAAAATACTTATTTATTCACTAAAACAATACATTAATTATAATAACATGTTTTTGCAAAATACAAAAACCAACTTGGGCCTATCACGGATTTGAACCCACATGTCTTTTGAGGGGGTAAGGACTTAATGGAGCTGTGTGTACCTGGTGATAACACCCGAATGGGAGGTCTTTTGGAGAACAGATTTGGTGGCTCGCTCCATGCGGCCTCCCTACCAGGTGAGGGATTTGGATCAAGTCTTGATAGACACAACAACCAATCGAACGCCTCCACAAGTTCATCAATTGAATTTAAAGGTGAGGTTAATACAGGGTGCTCATCGCTATTAGATTATTGGCAGAGAGATCATTTTAGAAGGTAGCTGGAAGAAATCGATCTTAAATACTTATAATCGACATCGGCATGTTTACGATGGTGTAAATGGTCATGTGACAATAACTTGAGCACTATAGATCCACTTTTATACGACAAGAGAAAATATACAGTCAAGATACACACTGCGCCATAAAAATAGGTTAAACTTACCAGGCTCTAAGCTAAAAATCCACTCAACAAGTACACTAGTCATGTCAATTAAAATTACAATAAATTACCAGAAAAAATTAAAGGTGCACAAAAACATGCTATTACAATATCAATGAATACTTAAATGACAAATTTTCAATAACATGTTATATGTTAATAATCACAATACCTATTTAATATAATTATTATTACAACTAAGTAGTCAAATAAAAGCCCCTCTTCCTCTCTCCTACTTTTGCTGTGCCCGACAGGGTCCACAATGATCATATCTTTGTAAAACCTACCATCTAATTTCACATATGGAAGCAATAAATATATTGAGTATTGAGTATTTCCTGAAGACGTGGCTTGATTTCTAACTGATTAGCATCTGAAATTTAAATTTGCCTATAATACAATTGCAGTACATTATGTCCATGGTATATACCTTTTGTCCTCTCACATTATTATAAAGCAAGTATTAAAGTATATAGCATTAAAACAGCCACCCAAAGCTAAACGTCCTATTTGGGCCCTTTATATTTTAATTGATCCCGTTGATCAAATTTGTAGAGAGGAAATTGGCGCACTGCTTTGACATTTAAAAAATATTATAAAAAAGAAATCAAGGATATGAATATATTATATATGGTCTACAAATAAATCAAATAGATCAAATCAGATCAGTAATCTGTTTCAAACGATATAATGATTTACTTTATCGTTATACCGATGTAGTGTTACAATTAAAGTCATAGGAACTAATTCTGTTGATTTAATAATAAGTTGAAGTATTAATAAATAACTTTGTTGATCACATTGGCGTTCTAATTTAGTCCCAATCCAGACACAATGTTACCCAATCGATAACAAACAATTCCCAATTTATGGCTTAGAGAAAGGTACAGTCAAGCTTAATGGAACAATTAGACCTAAAAATATAATTGATATTAAGTAACCTTTCACCAACCTTCAACCTTTGACCTTTCTCTAAGCCAATTTATATTTCTGTCTGCGAATTCTTAATTATAGATGTACGTGATAGACATCCTTAACAATCACTGTAAATTAAGCCACAATGAAGTTCATGGATATTATTATGCGTTGCACAAACGTATCCCCACCATCTGCCGGATTGCACCGTACCGGAACCGGATATGCCTATCTCAATTTATGGCTTAGAGAAAGGTTACTTAAATTTCTCTAAGTCATAAATTGAGATAGGCGTACGCGTGCTTAATATGATTTTATTTTTAAGTAAAATTGTTCTATTTGGGTCGAGTAGTTATTGAAGTTTTTTATCTGACAGCTGATAATTTTTTCGCGATTATGATGTTGGTCCCATTGATAAAGGTGTTTAGTTTGATGGTTGGCACCACACCCTTAAATTTGACCAATGTTAGGTAATAGGTAATACGGGCTGGTATCCGCAACTCCACGTCAATGCGCGTATTTTTCGTACGTACTATCGATTATTCGATCCACCCCAGCTCCTCAAAGAAAGCCAGCAACGCCTTAGTGTCACTGACAATCTCACTTAGGGTACCTGGGTTACCGAAGTACTTGGCCCTGTATGTGGCGACCACCGGGCAGTTTAGTAGCACGTGCTGCTGTCTCGTCGTCGTCCATGCAGGCCCTGCACAGCGGACTGAAACTGATGGATTGAACGGATTGTCTGAAACTCCCATAACAAAGAGGTGTTTATTACATGACCCATGGCCATTGACCAATGTTAAACTCGTCACGATTCCAAAAAGTCGTAAACTTCGTGAAAATTAAAGTTAACAGACGCTGTGTTTCAGAACTCAATGATGCTGTGGTGCTCCCGCTCGAGCGAGACAACCGCCGCCAAGCGCTGCTCCTACACGGCCATGGCCTTCCAACGGAACCCCACCTCCAGCGGTACTGTCAACTCAGGTTATTTTACACGATATTTTAATTTCCTCCTTTTTTTTTTCAATGCTACATGTACTATCGAGGAAAAGCATATCTAAGCACCGTATATTTGCTTGCAGCGCTCGGCCGCTACATAAATTTTTGTAAATGAAAAAAAGGTGCGTTTTTTTCATTGGTAATAAAATATCAATGGGAACCTTCCTTCGGTCGTAGTTCGAGCACGCTTGGGACAAGGATTTTTTTTAATTTTTATGAATGAGTTTTCTATGCTATCCGAAAAGTACAAAATTAGCATCTCAGTTGAGTAGATTTCTCACAATTGTATTTGGGTGAGAGGCGGAATATTTCCATAAAACTTTAAAAGCACAAAACTCGATAAGCACCGGTCACATTGGTTTGTTTTAAATTATCTCTAGTCATAACCCCTTCCCAAGGAATGCACCTAATTACCAACAACAAATTTGCAACTGACTGAACCCGAGAAATTAGTTGAAACAAAATGTAAATTATAAAAACATTAACATAAAAAAAAAATCATCTTGTTTCTTTTGCTCTATTCCTAGTGGTCGAAAAAAGGTCAGACATCTGTGATCAACTAATCATTGTAACAGAGCCTACAAAAATCACGGACATCAAAAAAACTAAAACGAAAAAAAGATTACTGTTTCATTGGTCGACGCAAAACCGGGCGTTAACAGATGTGGTCATCGTGTTCACTGGATTTTGTTTTCAAATTTCGTAGTTAAAACTTTCCTCGATAGTACCTATACTTCACTGCATGTTCTTAACTTTTCTTTGACAACAATAAAATAAACAAGAATAAAATAAAATATAGATTTTAAAATGTGTGCGCACGTCGCGCCAACTCAATAACATTGCTCTGACAGGTCCTCGTCGCGGCGTGCACTTTGCGTCCACATGTTTTGTTGGCGCTGCTACAAAGATACGCCATCTTTGTTGCAGCTTCAACGAAACTTAATAGAAGAATAATATAATTAAGGCTCGTACAGACTCGCGCGATATCGCGGGCGCGACAGGCACCGACAAAGAAATTGTGCTACTAGTGTCACGTCGCGCCCGCGATATCGCACTAGTCTGTACGAGCCTTTATGATCTAGGTACTGAAATCACTTTTCTGGAGTCTTTCTTTTGACACTGCTAAAATAAATTCTTATTTAAATCAGCATTAGGTATTTAATTTTCAAATGAATAGGAGTATTGAGTCAACCAACAAATACACGGGAACATTTTGATTCCATGCTATTTACCGGACACGATTTCATGATCAAAATACTTGTACACTTAGGCCTGTGTTCACCAACATTTTAATCAACTGTTTAGATATTTAATCAGTTGTTTACTCAATATTTCTTAGGCCTGTGTTCACCAACATTTAAATCAACTGTTTAGATATTTAATCAGTTGTTTACTCAAAATTTCTTAGGAAATTTGACATAAACCAACTGTTTAAAAACCTAACCGGTGGTTTGAATGTTGGTGAACACAGGCCTTAGGAAATTTGACATTAACCAACTGTTTAAATACCTAACCGGTGGTTTGAATGTTGGTGAACACAAGCTTTAGTTAATTAAACCAAGGTTTTAATTACTGGCCAAAATATTTGTTTCGACCTCGTTAAATAAAGTAACAGAATTAATCTAAATAATTGGCGGTTTCATGAGTAGAGTTATTCAATGGATATGTACGTACCTAATACATATTTTGTTATACAATATAAAGGTCATAGCACACATATCAACTCGGAAACGGATCGTAACCGTATCAACCCAAGCCGTTGAGTATTCTTTGCATGAAACTCCCTACTGAAAAGCACACTAATCAGAACGTAAACGTTTCGTCTCGGGACAAGCTCACAAACCGCGGTGTGACGCGTGGTCAGCCAGCGGTCCCCGTGCTTACGACTCGTCGTCCCCGCGCTTACGCCTCTCCGTCGCCGCGCTTGCGTCTCTTCGTCCACCCTTGCCCCTCTCACCCCTCCCGCGTTCGGATTTAAACTAATCTGGTGCCAGCCAGGTCAACCAGCAGCGGTCAGCGAGCCGTAAGCGCGGCGTCGCCTAACTGTAGCCGAGTCGACGTATCGGAGCTGCTGGTCCGCTTTGGTTACGTGCTTACGTTAGGTTGACGCCTGTTTGACGGCGAGGCAAAAGGCGATACGGTGACGGTCCCTTTCCGAGTTGATATGTGTGCTACGACCTTTATAAAATATTATTCATGTTTTGCAGGTAATTCACTGAAAAACTCTTTGAGAAACGAGGCGAGCATACGCTACAAAATGAGAGGCCAGGACGTCAAAGACCGAAGCATTCCCACAGTGCACGTGTGCCACAACGGAAGAACGATCGTCACGCCCCCTGTGCATGACAGCAGGACCTGCAGTAAGCACTCCTTCCAACAATCCTTCAAAGAAGAAATTATTAACAACAGAATCTCGTACTTAGACACGGCCATGCGATTAGCAAATGAAAAACGAAGACCCACCTCGCCGGTATGCTGCACCTACCCTTCGTCACCTACTGAAACAATCGCAGTGACACCCGACGCCATAGTCAATAATATCACAGAAGAAAATAGAGATTACTCGGCGGATGAGCCCGAGATATATCTCAAAGAGATCAAATTAAGAATTATACAACGTGAGAAAGAATACGGATAAAATTATGTTGTGAAGTTCTAAACTAGGCAACAAAATTTAAAAAAATTGTCAATTTCTTTACGTCAAACTTTAAATAGATAATAATGGCGTACAAGATTTCTAGTTATATAAGTACAATAATTGTTCAATGTGTAATGTTATCTGGATTCATGAAACTAGGTATAGTATTAAAACAATTTTTCATGTTGTTATGAATTTTAATAAACTTTGCATTCTACGTGCCTAGTTAAGCATTCAAGTAATATGTATAGTCGTTACAGATCAGTTCGTGTTACGGCTCGTATTTGTGTAATATGTTTGTCAGCATCCTCTAAAAATATATTTACAATCAGTTCCTTTTTGTAAACTTTTTACCATTATATTGGTATTAATCAACTTGTCCAACTTAGCGAATCATTTTTGCAGAAATATGTAGATCTGATTAATTAGGTACTTCCTTGATAGTCTCTTAGCATTTACCTACCGGTTATTGGCTCATGCAGACTGACGCGATATCGCAAGCGCGACAGGCAGCGCGACCCTTGTCGCGTCCGCGATATCGCACCAGTGTGTGGGACGCTTATATCATACACTTACAGCTTCTTATAGCTTGAATATGCGATTTACATACGGAGATAGAAAGAAAAGAAGAAAGAATAGTACATTGTGATACAAGGGTGAAAAGTAGGTTATTGCAAACGAGCTGTCATTAACAAGCCCGAGCCGAAGTCGAGGGTTTTTAATGATACGAGTTTGCAATAACCTACAAACGTCGTGTAACACACGACGTTTTTCAATACAGTTGTGGGAAATAGTAAAAAACAAATCAAAGAATTAAATAAAATTATCGTAAGTCGCCATAGATCTTTCAAGAGATTTTGGAGGCATAATTTCATCTTGCGCAGTTTTCGGCTCAGATAAAATATCGGGTGGAGTTAATTCCATTTCATCACTTGTACTTTAACTCATATTAACAAAAAAAGAAAACAATTTCTATAATATATCAGAAAATGGCGCGTACTTACAGTCGCGGTCGCGGGAAAGGATATATTTCCAGAATGGTCCCATTTTTATCAAAATCCAGTTCTGATGGTGGTATCTATGAGGAATTGAGGGAACCATTCAAATATTATAGGGATATGTATAGCGATTTTTGTATTTTCATCAACTAGTCAAGCATTTGCATTCAGGAAGTATCATTTGGTGAAGTGGAACTGATGAAGAAAATCACAGATGGCCACCGGAACCCTTTAATTACAAGTATTTCACGAGTGGCGACAAGATATCTGGATTAAGATAGTTAACCGACTACGAAAAGATAAATTTAAATGTTTCTCATCAAAACGGTACCATCAACCTGATCTGATGATGAAGCCGGAAGGTAAACACCGGAATTCCATAATAAAACAATGTATCCTACCCGTGTTTGAGCTTATCGGAATTGTCATGAGATGCACTCTGTCACTCTTTTTTTTTTAAATAATGGGATGAAAATACTAAATTCAAAATGGCGGCACTGAAAATTTGCAAATTTATTCATCATGGGTGTCGTTTCCATTCCAAGAACAACCCCCGATTGCTGCAGGAATATTGGAGGATATGCAAACTAAGATATTGGATTACGAGTTTGGGTTTGGTTACCTAGAACGATGGAAAGACTATAGCACCTGCCTGACCAATGTTTTATATATGTCGAAGACGAGTTGTATCCGGTACGCCAGCGCCATCTAGTCGCGTTCAATGGAGTTATTGGAGTTCGCGCCAACGATTCTTGACTGATCGGGACGCAAGTGCCGCCTAGCGGCGCATGACAGAGTCAACAACATAACGTTCGACCGGTGGCAAGTGATCGCCGCACAGTCTACAAGTGAAGTTCATCGGTGGCGGTCAAGCAATGAAGACGTCAAGAAACTGTTGCGCGTTCGGTATAGTTGTGTCGTATTCCTACATTAATTACTTTCCACTACTTCTTACTCTCAGCTAAAGCACTAGGAAGTAGAGAAGGACCGGGCGTTTTGGGGGACTGTCTTATGTAACTTTGATTCTCAGCTTATATTGAGTAAATGACATTTTTTTTACAACGAAAACAACCTACACAGCCTATTCGATTTTTAACAAATTTTGATGTGAAAATAATTAAATTAAGACTGGTAATTAAATATATGTATTAAACAACCATTTAAAAGACTTTTGAGGATTCAATGCTTAAGCTGCTTTCAGACTACGCTATAATATAAAAGCATATAGTATATAGCTCAACAATATCGCGCACCATACATTCCAATAATAGTACAGTACAGTGTGAACGTGTCCATAACAATGTATGGTGCGCGATATTGTTATGCTATGAGCTATATACTATACCCAAGTCTCAAATTCAGATAATTTATGTAAACAAAGGGGATAACATTACAAAAAAATATCTTCGTAATGGTAATTCACATAAAATGGCGAAAAAAGAGGTTCCATTTTCTTTTAAGTACTGGTTTTAAGAAATAATAATAAAAAAAATAATCATACCGTAATTATTTTTATAAATTTTTGGTTTTAAACAAAGTTATTAATAAAAGTAGATTTTCTGGTATAAAATATTTTAAGATACTGGTAACAATGCAGGAGATCCAAACATTTTAAATTTTTTCACATCTTCAACAACACTAATATTTCAACTCTCATACATAGATTCATATTGTAAGTAGCATATATCTTGCCACATTTTGGATGAAAAGGGCTGTAAACTGTTTCGATTGGAAATCGATTTTGGGAGGCCTACGTCTAGCACTGGGCTTAAAAGGGCTGATTATGACGATCATATACCGTGTCTCCGACACACTACACAAAACATTGTTTAGCAACGGTATTTTCTTTGCATAGTTCTTATAATTAATTCACTTTAATTTCATCGATGATTATTTACAAAAAAAATTAATGATAAAATGTTTTGCACCACTGTCCTGTCATTTTGACAGTGACATTTTTTGACATTACTTTGTTCACATAAATTATCTGAATTAGAGACTTTGGGTATATAATATGCTTTTATATTATAGCGTAGTCTGAAAGCAGCTTAAGACGTACAGATTCATTCATTTTTCCTCGTATAAAATCTGTCCCATTTTATTATATGTAGGTATGTTTGAAAACTCCTTGCGACTAAACTTTTTAAATTGACTTATAAATTTAAAACTCAACTGCAAAAGTAATGATCGAGCTCATAAAAAAAAGTCACGACCGCATACCAGAAAGATGCTTAAGCAAGATTTAATTTTCGAATCATAATTATAGCCTCTGAAAGTACGCCATGTTTAACAACTGTATTGAAAAATACGTTTATTTGCAGTAAACATGAAGCAAAGAAAGAACACAAACACGAAAGCACAAGTTGCGGGAAAATATGCGTCACATCCGCGCAAAACGGCCATCGCTCAGCATAATGCTGCGACCCAGAGCCCCAGTGCTGGTTTTCAGCGACAGCCGGCATTGACGTGATGACGTCAACCGGTGCAACATAATAATATAAAAAAAAACAAAATATAAAATAAAATACAGTAACACCAAATTCTAAAAGTTTATATAAATATAATATTTAAAAATTACAACACTCCTTTCCGTCAGCAATTTTAATCGTTATTCCGTCGGCAAGATCGGAGATGTCCCCTAGCTTTTTTTTTATGACCGCAACGAAGACTGCTGCGTTTTCGTAAAATAGATTACTTACTAATGAAAGATCTATCAGGAAGCCATTCAGGAGCATCTAAGGAAGAATAAACTATTTCTTCTTGCGATTCGATTCAACCATGTTTGGATCTCAAAAAATAAAGATGACCTTTATTAAGTACATCTTGGACGGGAACTTTAGCCAAGACCTTTATGATCATCAATCAACCAATCAACTCAGCCTATCGCAGTCCACTGCTGAACATAGGCCTCTCCCATGCTGTGCCACAACACTCTGTCCTCCGCCTTCCACATCCAGTTTATCCCAGCCACCTTTTTGAGGTCGTCGGTCCATCTAGCTGGGGGGATTCCCACACTACGCTTGCCGATACGCGGTCTCCACTCCAGGACTGGTCTCCTCCACCGGCCATCGGTCCTTCGACAAATATGGCTAGCCCACTGCCACTTCAGCTTGCTTACTCTGCAAGCTATGTCGGTAACTCCGGTTCTCTTCCGGATAATTTCATTTCTGATTTTATCCTTCAAAGAAACTCCGAGCATAGCCCGCTCCATAGCGTGCTGATGATCATGCTGACTAGAAATCAAAACGTCTATGCCAAGTATTGCCTAAACCTTATATTGACTAGGAAGCACAATGCCTACCTTGCAATATCAAACAGTATTTGAACTTAACCTTATTCTGACTATGAACCTTAATGCCTACCTTGCAATATGTCAATTATTTTAAGAGGAGGAGTTAGTACCGTTTCAAGCACTAGCCGGCCGCTGCCGCAACACGCTCGCTCGGATCGTGCGTTGTGTGGTCACAGTTCCAACCTAGCCTAACCTACTGTTCAGAGGCCCTAGTGTGAGTTTATTTTAACCATCTCGACTACTTAGAAATTATTGCATTTTAGGCATTTTGCTTGTTAAACATTTTGATCTCTAGGCGATTTACAGCTTGTGTAGACATTAATTTTACGAGTAGGCATTTTACTTCGTAGACGAATTGAAAGTTAGACACTCTGATCATAGACCTTTACGAGCACTTGTTACGGAGAATGAATACAAAATATTTTCGCGGAAAACAATATACCATTCTTTCTATTTTTCCTTCTACATGTACCAATGTAAGTATTGAAAAGATTTGGATTAGATTATAATATTAATTATACAACTATTGGACCTGACAGACGTTGTCATATCTGAACGATCCTAGAACCCGATTACAGCGCCACCTACCGGGTCCAATTGTGTTTTCAAACCATCCAGGGACTGAAATATACACTAAAAATTTCATCCAAATCGGTCAAGCCGTTTAAGAAGAGTTAGGTGACAGGTACAGAAGAATTTTCAAAACTTACATTAAACTTAATTATTATTATAACAAATACGGTCAATTGGTAGGTACGACGTGCTTCTTCTGCGCATTGTTAACAAGACCAATCATTGTTTTGATTAACTACTCTAAAATGATTTAGGTATGTATGAAATTTCGAACTTTTTAATAATTATTTAACATATTACTTGCGAGCTTACCGGTTGTATGTACATTATTGTAAGTACCCACGTCCATAAATATTATATTTCACAAAAGTATTAAGATTTTGTAGTGAATCTCTTAACATGTCCTGCCGGTCTATTCTGTAAAAATCTCACGGTGAAAACGTCCGTGAAGTAAGAGCTATCGTTTCACCTGATGCTAGGGATTAACAGTATTGACAGCTTACTCTAAAGGTGTGACCAAACATAAAGCAGCAATCGTGAGCGGTTGCCGCGCGCGGCTGGCCTCGCTATGATTGGACGACTGCCGCGCGCGGCAGTCGCGAGCTACCTGCCGCGCATGGCGGACGCCGCGAACGGTGTAGTGTTGGTTCAAAAGTGGTTGTGTGTGGACGGACGTATTTTATCAAGTAAAATGGATAACGAAACAGAAATTCGTCTTATTGAAATATATGGCTCCCATAGTCCATTATGGGAACACACGCGGCCGCTATCATTGTGGTTTAAACACGAAACAAAGAGCGCGGTGTGATACGTATTATGTCTAAGTAGTCTGTGGCGGTGTGTCTCGGAAATGCCGCGCAGCACTGCCGCGCAGAAGGTCTAAACTAGTCGCGCGGCAAATTTGTGTCTGGCGAATGCCGCGCACCTTGCACGCCGTGTTTGGACACACCTTAACTAAGCTCACTTCACCTAACTTTTCATGGTGAGATATTTACAGAATAGATCGGGAGTCCTAAGTGCTCATACACACGATCGTGTATAAACGCTAAGCTGAGAACTACTGTTGAAAAAGGTTTATGAAATTCTAAGCTCTTCTGACCAATAAAAATAAGAATAGCAATACCTAATCATGAACATGGATCTCCTGATGACTTGAAACTTTACTTCGATAACATTTATACAATTCTATCTGACCCATTTCTAAGGAAATTTCCAGGTTTATCTTGTAACTTTCAGTGCTCGACATATCGAGGATCGAGACGATGCGACCGCATTATTTCGAACTTCATCTCTCGACTGTCAGCTATGGCATCGTCATCTGTTACTAATTAGGACGTCCCTTTGGACACAGCTAAACTGAAAATACTTTCAATAGGTACTTTTAATAAAATTTTCTACTTTTAATAAAAGATCCTTATTATTCTTATTTTTATTGCATTTTGTACTTATCATATTTAAAATATACCTAAATGTATTTTTATGTAATTTTAACTTTTTGGGAGGACTTGGATGCGAGTCCAAAGTGTAAGACTGAGATTTTTTAAAAGTAATTAACTAATGGTTCACCAAAACACGAGAAGATATATTTAAGTACTAAGTATTTTACTCATTTATTTGTGATTGTTTTTTATACATACTCGTATTTATCATTCATATCCCTGTAAGTACCTTCGTGTAAATAGCATAATAAAAATAAATATGCATTATTATATATTTATTAGGTGTGTATATTATAAGAAGAATATTCCTTTATTGTTCTTCATTTCATTTTAAATGTTGTGTTCGTGTGAAAATCAAAGATCACAAATTCCTATGAATTAAGCTATTTTTATTTACAATGATTTTCGCACACACATGATTTATATTATTTTCACACAATGAAAATTAAAAAGTACTAATAATTATTAGTAAGTAGGTACTTTTTAATTTTCACTGTGTGATGCATTCTATGCGTTTTAATAACGCACGATTTTCAAAGGATTTCCCGAAAGTGTAATTAGACCTAATTCATACAAGGGCTTTTTGAACATGAGTAGCACACATACCTGGAAAAAGGCCTTTCTGACTTCGACCGGCCCAGACAATAAAAGTATTTCTAGAACTTACTTTATTTAGTTTAATAAAACTTACAGCTAGTACCTTTGAGTATGCATTTTGCTCGTTATGGTCCACAAATGCAATTATTAGTACACGATCTATGTCCGAACTCCGGGGATCGTTCGAGCCCTCGGTGATCTGAAACGACACTGCTTTGATGTAAACGAACATTGAGCGCGGATAAACTGAATCCCGACAGACCAGGGTCTATTTTAGGGGACCCCAAACTGTGTGCTTTATTGTTTCAAAAAGCGCTTGTGTCATTGCCACTTTAGACTTGGTGGTCATTGAAACACAAACAGAACATTTAAATTAAACCTTATTTTGTAAACAGTGTTAAATGTGAGATGCCTAAGAAGTTTTTTTGTTAAGGGTCCGTGCACGAAATCGACTGATTTTGATCAATTTTGTTCACTGTTTGTGAGAAAGGCAAAAATAATTTAAACAAACTTATATATGATTTGAAAAGTCGTGTTCTTTGTTTTGCATGTGGCTGAAAGGGATTTTTCAAATAAATTAAGTATTCACGGTAAATCACTAATATGCGCAACAAGTTTTCCGAAAAATGACGCGAGGCTGACATTTGATCATCATTCTACAAGAAACTACTTTGGATTTTGAACATTAAAAAATATCATCAACCTCATTTTATGGTCTACTTGCATGTGGCGGAACCACTTTTTTCAACTTCCATACAAAATATAGCAGAAAAATAATATTGAAAAAATCTTTATTTTGTTTTAAACCCCGTCAGTAATATATTTTTTCCTATTATTTAGCAAATCATATCAAGAAATTTAAAAATCACAAATTAGTCTTCAGCTATTCTTAAAATATAATCAAAATTTTATTTAATGATTATACAATGCCTTCATTAAGTAAATCAACTACGAAAAGAACTATATTTTGGAGAGCACAAAAATGATGAAACTATTAACAGCTGCTGTGACTGACACGAATGGTTTAGCACCATGAAAACTGTACTTGTATAGTTACACAGACTTAATATTTCGATTATTTTAAGTTTTCTTACAATTAGATAAGAAATTAACAAAAGAGTGTTTTTTTCGTGCACGGAGCCTTAATATAAGGGCTCTTTCAATTTAGACGTTTCATGTCGGACTGCTGCAGCGGCGCAGCGGTACGGGTGTCGTACTGCGCACGGCTAGTCGATTTTTTTCATACAATTTATGCACTTGAATTCCATACAGCAGGGCGTATTTCGATTTCATTTATAAATTCTTCCACTTTTAAGTCATCCATTTTAAGAGCTAATATTCCACAAAATATAAATTACAACTATTCACCGCACTAGTGAACAACTAACTAAGCACATGGAATATGCGACGTTGCCGACCTGCTGTCGTGCGTGCGCGACACCGGTGCCGCACTGCGCGCTTGGTGCATAAATTGCATAGAAAAAATCGACTAGCCGTGCGCAGTACGACACCCGCAGCGCTGCGACGCCGCAGCAGTCCTACACGAAACGTCTAAATTGAAAGAGCCCTAAGTTCTCATATACGCGAGCGGCATGTTACCAGCGTGGCAGAGGCAACTGCAGCACTCGTTGGCGGAAATATGCGTTTTATTACGGCAACACTGTCCATGAAAGTATTTTTTTTTATTTTTTACGGATTTCTTCTTTTGTATTATCTTAAAGCCACTGCACATATGCAATTAGTGGATCAAAAGATATATTGTGTGGTTAAACAATAATAAAGAGGGTAGATTTTGTTCATTGTTCGTCTTGTCTTTTATTTCGATTTCCATACTCTTAATAGGGAACCTTCGATGTTATTATGAGTTTCCTCTGAAAGCTGCTGTTGCATTAATTGATGAACTAAATAAAAACTCAATTGGATTATTCTGTTCATCAAAAAGGCTGCCCAGCTTTACAACCTGCCTATTTATCTCTACGCAGAATGAACGAACCAGTTGAAAACTTGTTTTGATTCGTTAGTTAGGATTTCAGCGCAGAAATGCGACAGAAATACTCGTCGCAAGGGTGCATTAATTGAAAGGAATCTGCAATTAACGTCTGCGCTATATTGTTGTGATGCAAATATTAATTACATCCGGGGTTCTGGGCTACACTTATATGACTTTGGTAAATAGTTGTACTGTCGCAGTAGGTAAGTGTAGCAAGCCGACAATTCATGTTGGAATTTCAAAACAATTAATATGAAATACGTAGATCTTCAGTCCCTTGGAGCTCTAAAAAAGTCAAGCCCCTTAGTAAACGCAATAAAAAAAGAAAGAAAAAAGAAAGAAAAAGTATTTATTGGGACTCATACAGGAAGATCTCATACACGGTCGGTAATACGGTCATATAAGCGAGAAACAAATCCAAAAAAAAAAAAGTAAAAATCAATTAATTATTAACAACCTTATTAAGAGCTATATGTTTGAGCCGTTTGGGGTTGAAATTCTAGGTCCGAGTGCCCACTTAGTTTTTTGAGATATCGCTAAGCGGTTGGTCGACTCTTCACGTGACCAGAAGGCTGGCCTATTTCTTGGCCAAAGAATCAGTATTGCCATACAACGTGGCAATGCTGCCAGCCTTTTGGGCACTTTTCCTGTTGACAGCGATGCGGAAGAATTTTTTGATGCCCTTTGATTCTTTACCTCCCTTTTTTATATACTTTTTTTTGTAATATAAATGAAAAAGGTTATGATTTAGTAACTGTAGTTTTATTCAAGAGAACATAACTTAGGTAGCCATTTATATTGGTACCTTAAACGAGAGTGAATGGTAGTGTTGCCAACATACATATTACATTGTTCAACTTACTTTATTGCCAACACCCCCCTTCAATGTAATATTTCAAATATAACTTAACTATATAAACTACACATTTTAGCAAATTTTAATAACAAATTAGCATTTAATGGCTTTGTCAATGCATCTGCTATCTGATCCTCTGCTTTAATATACTTAGCTACAATTTTTCCTTTCTTAATTAATTCTCTTATAAAATGGAATCTTATATCAATGTGTTTCAACCTTTTTACACTATCTGTCATGGCTACTTTCAGAGCAGATTGATTGTCACATAATATTGTTACTGGACACATGTTTTCATTAGGAAAGAAATCTTTCAGTATATTTATTAACCAGCATGCCTCGCTAGCGGCCATGCTCATAGAAATATATTCCGATTCTGTTGAGGACAGACTAACAGAACATTGCTTTTTAGAACACCATGCAATAAGACAGTTTTTAAATATAAAACAAAAACCTGTTGTGGATTTTCTGTCCAACAAATCCCCACCCCAATTTGCATCACAATATCCCATCAATTTAGTGTTAGCATCACATTTATAAACAAGTTTGTAATCTAATGTATGTTTAATATATCTTAATACTCTCTTCAAAGCTGACAGTAATGCATCATTAGCTTTGTTTTGATATCTACTTAATATAGATACAGCTACAGACAAATCTGGCCTTGTACCACAGACTGCATACATAAGACAGCCTATTATTTTTCTACACAAGTTTTCAAGAGTTTTATCTGACTTTTCAGTACAATTTTCAAATATCTCAATATTAAAATTTAGGTCCATAGGGGATGATATTGATTTACAGTTTTCCATCTGAAAACGTTTCAAAATATTTTCTAAATAGGCCTTTTGAGATAATTCAGTCACACCTGTCCTTAAATTCTGTTTTACATTAATACCAATGAAATCTGATATAAAACCCAAGTTTTTCATTTTAAATTCTCTACCTAGCATTTCTTTAAATTCATTTACACTGTTTTCACTTGTACCAAATGTTAAAATATCATCGACATACAATAACACAAATATTTTATCTTTACTATTACACTTCACGTATAGACACGAATCACACTTTGATTTCATAAAGGTTTCTCTAGTCATTATTGTATTAAACTTGTCATTCCAGTATTTAGGGGATTTTTTTAAGCCATACAAGGATTTGTTTAATTTAACTATATTATTATTATCATTAAACAACCCCTGTGGTAATTGTAGGTACACATTTTCATTTATTTCCCCATATAGAAAAGCTCCAGTGACATCCATTTGGTGAATAGGTAAGTTTAACATAGTTGCAATAGAAACAAACAATCTAAAAGTGGTCAATTTAGCCACAGGTGCATAAATATCATTTAAATCTATATCATCATTTTGCTCAAAACCTCTAGCCACTAACCTAGCCTTGTATTGCTTTATACCATTAGAATTTTTAATTGTAAATACCCATTTACTAGTAATTACCTTACAGCTATCTGGCTTCTTACAATTTTCCCATGTCCTGTTTTCCTTCAATGTGTTCACCTCTCTCTCAATTGCCTCTTTCCATTTTGAAGCGTCTTCTCTTTCCATAGCTTCCTGGTATGTCTTAGGTTCATCCTCATCCAAGACTACATTATTGCACTGGTAATATAATGTTTTCTTCTTTATACGCTTACTAGGCTCCCTCTTCTCAGGCTGTGAAGTCCCATCTGGTTCATCACTGCTGCACTCTTCACTTAAATTTGGTTCATACAAACTACCATGGTCAGAAGACTCAGGACTCATCACACTCAATTCTTGACAGCTTTCTTCCATACTCTGATTTGGTATTTCACTATCTTCTTGTTTATCTTCCAACAATGTAAGAAGTGGTGCATTGTCATTTATTTCTATTGGCTTCTCTAAAAATACTACATCTCTCTTTATCTGAACTGTGTTTTTCTTTTCAAAATATATCCTATATCCTTTGGTTTCCTCTCCATACCCAACCATTATACCATTTTCACCTTTAGAATCCCACTTCGCTCTCTTCTGCTTCGGAGTATGTACAAACACAGGTGTACCAAAGATCTTCAAATCTAGTATATCAAAACTTTTGCCCGTCCAGGCCTCATATGGAGTTTTGACTTTATCAGAACCTAATCCTGTTCTATTCAGTACATAACATGCAGTGTTTGTAGCTTCCGCCCATAATTTCTTAGGTAGGCTTTTGGCATATAATAGGGATCTAGCCGCTTCAACTAACGTCCGATTTTCACGTTCGGCTTTTCCATTCTGTTCTGGAGTATAGGTTACTGTAGTCTGGTGTAAAATTCCACAGTGGGAAAACAGTTTTTCCATATTTTTGTTAACAAACTCTAAACCATTGTCACTCCGGAAATACATAATCTTATTACCAGTTATATTTTCACTCATCTTTATAAACTTTTCAACATAAGTATTGACTTCATGTTTCCCTTTCAAAAAATAGACACTCCGATAGTTAGAAAAGTCGTCTTTCAATAGTAGAAAATACCTCGCTCCTCCAACGGAGGTCTCCTCCATGGGGCCGCAAACATCGGCGTGAATTAATTCGCACGTCCTTGAAGTCGTCGTTTGACTCGTATTAAAAGGCAAACGGTGTGCTTTGCCTTCCAAACATCCCTGACAGTGACCAACGAGGTCATCATTTGCCTCAATGTTATTGTTTGCAAGCACCTTTTTCACATGTTGAATATTTTGATGCGCGAGTTTTGCGTGCCACTCGCTAAGATTTAATTTCACTTGAGTCGTATTTGCAGCACTACATCTGAGACGAAAGTCCATTATATACATGCTTCCACAACGATTTGCGACTGCACATAGTCTTTCATTTTTGTAGAAACTGCATTCGTTTTGATTAGTCTTCATAACATAACCTTTCGCTGTCACACGGTTCACAGATAATAAATTGGTTTTAAGTTCCGGTACAAACAATACATTTTCTAATGTAGTTTCAATCCACACATGTCCATCGAATACCTGTGTTACCACCTGTCCGCAACCTAATGCACTTATTGCCGTTCCGTTTCCTACAATCACGGACTTCGTATCAAGAGACGAATATGAAGTAAACAATTGTCTTTCACGGCACATATGTTCGCTCGCACCTGTATCTACCACCCACTTTGAATGCGTGTATTGCTCGTCCGAATTATCAACTGATTCTAACATCACAAATGCATTGCTGTCCTTGTTTAATCGGTATCTACACTCACTTTTTAGATGACCAGGTTTATTACAGTAAAAACATTTTTTACCAAACTTATTTGCCGTATCACTGTCTTTAACCTTACTTCTACATTCCGATTGATAGTGTCCGAGTTTATTACATTTGTAGCACTTGATGTTTTTCTTGTTCACTGTTTTCTTTGCAACAAACGCTGATGCTTCCGGTATTTGATCACCTCTTTCCTTCATGCGTTCTTCTTCGATTAACAATCTTGCCACCAAGTTGTCATACGTCTGTTTCTCATCAGGGGCAGACTCCCACGCAGATACGAAGTGCTTATAGCGATCAGGCAATGACATCAGTACCTTAGTTATAACGAACTTTTCCGATATTTCCTCCCCCAATTGCTGCAACTGATTTTGCATTTCTTTTATTTTTGATAAGAATATAGACATCTGAATTCCTTCTTCGTATTTGAACTGAAAAAAACGTTGCTGGATGATATGTATGTTTGTGTCACTTCGTTGCTCATACACAGCTATCAACTTCTTCCACATTTCAGCAGACGTGTTGCATGAAATTATGTGAATCATAACTTCGTCACTAATACGTGTGACTATCAACGTTTGCGCTTTGGCATCTTTCGTTTCCCACGCTTTTTCATTTTCTTCTGTCTTTTTCAGATTTCCTTCGACCACATCCAATAAATTCTGGCCTCTTAAGATGACTCTCGTTTGAAACTTCCAAACATTCCAGTTTTTGGATCCCTCCAACTTAGTGATACTAAGATTGCTATCCATCGTTGCTCTTGCCTTCCTTCCTGCTTGTAATCAACAATTCCTTGTCCTTTACACCTTCCCGGCCGCAGTTTTCCTAACCTCTCAAACGCCTCGTGCCGGTAAATTTCACTCGCAGTATTCTTCTAACTATTTACTTAATTTCTGGATCTTCCTCACATGTCTGGGCCCATAACCTTTTGTAATATAAATGAAAAAGGTTATGATTTAGTAACTGTAGTTTTATTCAAGAGAACATAACTTAGGTAGCCATTTATATTGGTACCTTAAACGAGAGTGAATGGTAGTGTTGCCAACATACATATTACATTGTTCAACTTACTTTATTGCCAACACTTTTACATATTATTATCTATTTTCTTAAATAATGTAATATAATGAAATTAAAGTTAAATAATAAATATGAAACACTCCAGTATTAATTATTAATTGTATAATAAATTCATGCCAACTAAGGAACCCTTCATTGTGCGTGGTCCGACGGTTCTACTCATATTGAAAACTACCCGTTCAGTTATTATACTTTCTACCAAAACATTGTTGTCTTGTTCATCATAATTAAAACGTCATTTGTGTCAATATTGATCGGCTATATTGAAGTTACTGCTCCAACACAATTATTATTCATTCCTATGCAAATATATTTCTAAAATACTGGAAGCAAGCCAACACTGAGCAATTAATACCATCCATCTTGCTTCCGTACCAGAATATCTTAAGAAGTAAGCATCATCGAGGAATGCCAAAAATGCTATTTTATTTTTATGATCGCAAACATTGTATTCAGCGGTTTGAAAAGCTTTTAAAGTAAGTTTTTCGTGCGATCTCTCAAAAGTAATTAAACTAAAACATGAAAGTTTTAAATGAAACTATAGCGATATCAACAACGCCACATGCGAACTACGAACATCAAAGACCTGACGTCACAAATCCTGCATCGCGCTATTAGAGTTTACCGCGCGACTAGCATATATACAATATCCCGACATCAACCGTTGGGCAGTTGCCCACCAGACACAACACCCGTCTGGTCGGAGGATCCTCCCTTTACTATAGAGTATGAGTGAACTTTACACCCTGTTCCTCATACATCTAAAAAACTATGTATGAGAAAATTACACTCCGTAGACTGACGTTATTCGACGTTGACTGCTACAAGGCGTGGAAGAAACAATTTTCAACAGAAATAATTTTTCTCTGAAATGTTACTAGCAGAGCTCTATATTTTAATGAAAACGTCGCTGTCACAGTAATTAAAACGAACTCGTATATCATCGAATCGTTTTTTCATTGGTTCATAAATGTTACGACCTCTATCAGTCGGAAAATCTCAATACCAGCACTTGAGATGCCAATTTCCGTGGGTTAATGTGGAATCATCATCATTTCAGCCAAAAGACGTCCACTGCTAGACATAAGCCGCCCCCAAGCACCGCCACTTCGACCGGTTCTATGCTTCCCGCATCCAGCGAATTCCTGCGCCCTTCACAAAGTTATCGGTCCACCTTGTTCCTTCCAACGCTAAGTCTTCCTTTACGCGGTCGCCACTCCAAAACTTTTCGGCGCCATCGGCCATCTGTTCTGCGAGCAATGTGCCCTGCCCACTGCCACTTAAGTTTGGAAATCCTTCGGGCTATGTCATTTCTGATTCGACCACGTAGGGAAACTCCAAGCAAAGCCCTCTCCATTGCCCTTTGGGTGACTTTTGCCTTCTAATAAGGCACATTGTGAGCGACCACGTTTGTGTCATAGGCCATCACTGGCAACACGCACTGGTCAAAGACTTTCGTCTTGAGACACTGCGGTATGTGGGACGAGAAGTTAATGCGTAGCTTCCCGAACGCTGCCCAGCCGAGTCGGATTCGACGACTGACCCATGCAAATATCATCCATAGTTAATGTGGAATACTAAGGATGATATTCGCATGGGTGATTTTCAAACTAAACGGAATGCCTCTTTAATGAGAAACCCTAATGTTGGGTATGCATGTATACTATATATAAAATACTTATTTAGGCATAATATATGCATAAAACCGTCACCATTCAATGGATTCCGTCACACATTGGAATCATGGGTAACGAAGAAGCAGACTTAGCAGCCCAACAAGCATCGTATGAGGGTATTAATTACACATACACACCGTTATACTCAGATTGGCTTGGTCATGTCAAAGATCTATGCAGACAAAGATGGCACGAATATTTTGATGAACGATCAAAGTTAAAGGGAATCTGGTATAAAACCATCCAGTCTGAACCGCTTCGGTGCCCATGGTTTGAAGGAGGGGAGGTAGATAGGAAATATATAGTGGCTCTGTTGAGGATGCGTTCGGACCACATCCCATCCAATAAGTTTAAATATTTAATGGGTAAAAGTACCTCACCAAACTGCGAAGTTTGTGGGGTGATTGAGGATATTTACCACGTGCTGATGGAATGTGACCGGAACATACACCATAGACAATATTCGCTTGATGGGACCTGAAGTGGGGGCATGTACCTAACAGCATCATAGCGTCCCCCTTTGTCGGAGGAGGCTGGGATGTTGTGTCGACTGTTGTTAGTTATCTACCAAAACGAATAGGGACAATACTATTATGTAGGTCATAATGATAATAATAACTGTTTATTACCCATTGTCTAGTTGTAAGTTGTTGATTGTTTTCTGTTACATTATCACTAAGTGATAACACCCTTTAAAAAAAATAAAGATTAAAAAAACATATATATATATACATATATGCATGGTCCAGTCAGGTAAGGTAAGGTGACAGTGACAGGTGGAGAAGGAACAAGCAATAGGTGAGTGGTACAATGGGTAGATAAGATAAAGATAAATAGTGGTACAAAAATGAAAAGAAAACCTCAACTTATTGCGACACCAGTTCACTTCGACTACAGCCTATTGCACCGCAGTAACTTTTAACTGACGTAACAGCGCATACAAATGTTCAATCCATGAAACAATAACATTCTGTCCTTTTACTGAACGTAGTGTCGCTCTACACTAGTGTATGAAACTTAATTAAGCAGCAGTCTGCTGCTAATATGCTCTCGTGCGGGCTCTCAATATTCCAAAGCCAAATAAGATTTTCATGTTATAAGATAACATCCAGAAGTCCAAACTCAAGGTCACCCAACGAGCAATGGAGCGCAGTATACTATGCGTTAAATTAACAAATCGTGATCCAAGATAAGAATACTTGAAAACATGCTAGTCCTTGCTCCACAGAACAATTTATCTAGAGTTTAGACAAAATCAAACTGGTTGCTAATTATAATTTGTGTGATAATAATTTTATTTTTTGTGATTAATATACTTTAACTCACACACTGACTTATGTTATTATAGTTAAAACTAGGTAAACAAAGGGGATAACATATCGGAAAAAAATCTTCGTAATGGTAATTCACAAAGAATGGCGAAAAAAAGGTTCCATTTTCTTTTAAGTATTGAATTCGAGAAATAATAATTAAAAAATAATCATACCGTAATTATTTTTATAAATTTTCGGTTTTAAACAAAGTTATTAAAAAAAGAGCATTTCCTGGTATAAAATATTTTATGATACTGGTAACAATGCAGGAGATCCAAACATTTTCACATTTTTTACATCTTCAAAAACACTAATATTAGAACTCTCATTCATAGATTCATATTGCATGTAGCATATCTAGCCACATTTTGGATGAAAACGGCTGAAACTGTTTCGAGAGGAAATCGATTTTGGGCGGCCTACGTCTAGCAGTGGACTTAAAAGGGCTGATTATGACGATCATAGGTCGTGTCTCCGACACACTACATAAAACATTGTTTGGCAACGGTATTTTGTTTGCATAGTGCTTATAATTAAATCACTTTAATTTCATAGAGATTATTTACAAAAAAAAAATAATGATAAAATGTTTTGCACCACTGTCCTGTCATTTTGACAATGACATTTCTTGACATTACTTTGTTTACATAAATTATCTGAATTAGAGACTTTGGGTATAAAGACAACAAATACCTACAAAAAGACAATAAAATGGTTAATAATATGCAATTGCGGACTTTCTGTAAACCTATATAAGATACACAATTCCATCATACATTATTTTGTTTTATCTCAATAAAACATAACAATTTAAAACTACTGTTTGTAGTAATAATAACGTATAGTCTTGTGAAGCACAACATGACGAGCTTATTTTCTGCATTTTCATTCTAAAATAAAAGAAATCACCGAAATAACGATGAGGGCGCCACTGTGCGCTCAGCGCAGTCTTAAATGGGACTGGGAAAGACAATCATGTCTGCCGCATGCCGAACAAACTGTAGGCCTAAATAGCGCAGAATTGGTGCCCTGAGACAGTGAGGCGGGGTCGCGGCAGACCACGTAGGAGATGGTGGGACGAGCTGAATAGGTTCCGTAAAAACTGGAAGGAGGACGCGCGGGCTCGTGAAAGACGGAAGGAGTGCTGTTGCCAAGGAGTGGGACAGGGTAGGCTAAAAAAAACAGTACAAACAACGATCACAACTACAGTACTAATAGTTACCTGCATATTGTGAAGAACGCGCTAAGTACTTGCTACTCTATTGACAACAATTAAGGCTAAGTAATTGACGTGCCGTGCCGACAAACTATGCCATTAATCAGAGATCTATGCTATTAATGCTGTTACTTAATATACTGTTTATAGTTACACGACACGAATCAGTGCTACTGAGGTGTTTAACAGAGGGAAAATCTTAGCAGTTTAGTGTCTACATTTAAATCGCACTTAAAAGAATTTGTAAACTGCAATTTCCAGTTTTCTACGATAGAGTGACAGCATCGGCTAAAGTAAGTATAACATATAAAAAAACACTTGCCAAGTGTGTGTCGAACCACGCACAATTAAGGGTTCCGTAGTTTCCAAGAACAAACTGAACACTGTAGTCGAAAAACCTGTTCCCCCATACATTTCAACTGCAAATGTAAGTTTGTACGTACAATATTGAGAGATTTACCATGTTATTTTAAGACCATAGACTTCTTACAGGTTTTCCATTAATGTAAGTATAAGTATACACCAATTTTTTATAATTTTTTATTATTATTATTATTATTTTTTTTTTTTTTCAAAATGTAGTCTCATTTATTTCGAGGATAAGGGACAATTTTCGTCAATTTTTTTTAAGTAACTTTAATACAATTTTTTTTTTAAAAGATTTTCACTGTTATGTCCTTTCATAATTATTAATGTGTCATGCGATACAGTTTATAAAACTTTTTTTGAATATTCTATTTGTCCCCCAAACAAAAGCGTTTTAATATTATATATTCTAAATTCATTTATTTACGTTACATGTCCGTGATAAGGGTTTCGTTTCTCATTCGGACGTACAGAAGCCTAAAAATCACGATACTAAAATACGTAGATAATTATGGTATACTTCTGTGTACTTGTATCCAGTTTTCAGTAGGAATAAATCGTAGTTTTCAGTTTTTATTGAGCCGAAAAAGTTAAATTTGGGTTAAAATCGTTTCACATTAAATTTGATTATTCTTCCTTTGGGATCCAAATACTCTGCCGACAGCGTCCCAGCGCCATTCTATATTAAATTATCAAAATATCACAATACTCAATGCATATGATATGAAAGTTTAAGCGGTAATTTGTCTGTCTAGCTGTCTGTCTGTTTGTTCGGAAATCTCCGAAACGGTGAAGTGAAACTGAACGCGTTTAGCACATCTGAACTGCGTTCAAGAGCTGTCTGATGCCAATATTCCACAGAAAATGATGAAACTGACAGCTCCTAAACGTGGTTTTCTGCGCTGATCGCGTACAGTTTCATTGATGAAATTCGCCCTTAGGCTACTTCTATTCTAGAATACAACAAGCCACGCGGGCGAAGCGGCGAGCAGCAGCTAGTTCACAATAAAATTAATTTAAATTCTAACTTTGTTATACAATTTTACTCAGGCGTGTACCTTTCTGCGAATAGTTCAAAATCTCGTTACTGAGATATAAATAAAATTTCAAAGGCACTATGGTTTTTTTTTTATCTTGTGAATTTATTTTAGTTATTTTCTTACCAACTATTCTTTTGAACAAAGTCCGCTTTATGAACAATAATAAGAAATTCCTCTTTGGTCTCCTAAATCAACAATCTTTTGGTTTAAACTTTAAAGAAAAAGCGTACAGTATAATGCCCTAAAAAAGTTTTGCAGAATAATGTAGTTCTTAGACTACAGCATTAGTACAGTCTCGAATACTGAAGATCTTTGGTCATGTCTCGAGATGGAATAATGACTCTATACAACGCCTAGTGGTGTAGGGCAGAGTAGAGGGTAAATAGATCACACTAGAGCTGGACGGATCAAATTAAATCCGCGGTTGGAGGCCCTGGTAATGAATTTATAGAGGTATGAGGAACAGGGTGTAAAGTTCACTCATACTCTATGGAAAAGGGAGGATCCTCCGACTAAACGGGTGTTGTGTATGGCAACTACCCAACGGTTGATGTTGGGATGTTGTATATATGCTAGTCGCGCGGTTAATTCTGATTGCGCGATGCAGGATTTGTGACGTCAGGTCTTAGATGCGTAGTTCGCATGTGGCGTTGTAGATGCCGCCAAAATATTGGAGGGAATACACAACAGAAAAATTAAGAAGTAGTTTAAAAAACCTCCTGTTAGAGAAAGCCTACTACAGCACTGACGAATTTCTAACTAATTAATTAATCTGACTTGTGTGAATTATGTAGATTTTATTTATAATTACTTTGACTTATAACTGGATATCTAACTTTAAAATACATTTATATGACGAGTTGATGACACTATTCTGTAGTACATTTGTAATATAATAATTTGACTTATTACGTTTTAATTTGATATGTTAATTGCTTGGAATAATCGACAAATTTATAATTATTTGATGTTTAGATCCTACTAATAAAAATAATCTACCTATTTATATTTGTACGCCTTTAAGGCAAAACATGACTGTAAAATAATTTAATGTAACATCCTGCATGCCATGTGTGTGTATACTTATGTTTTGGACAAATAAATGATCTTATCTTATCTTATCTTATCCTAAAAATGCACCAAACTGTCAACTAACAGAACCAAATGGTGAAAGATCACACTTCATCGTTATCACGACCACTCTGTTAAGACTGAAGCGATGAAGAAGAAGACTTCGATGCCTTAATAAAGCCTTCAAAATAATTTCCTAATTACAGTCTTATTAATTACTATCTTTTGACCGCGGCTCCGCACGCATGGATGTCGGTTATCGCGTAAAAAGTCTATGTTCTTCTCCATATCCCAGGCTATATCTCTGCCAAATTTCGTGACGATCGGTTCAGCAGTTTACCTAGGCGTGAAAACGTAACAGACAGAGTTACTTTCACATTTATTTATTTATTTTATTATTTATGTACACACAGTTAAATACATAGAGATACGACATAATTATAATTTCAGTACAAAGGTACTGCTTATTTCTTAAGAAATTTCTTCCAGCAGACCTGTGAAAGGAGAAATGAAAAAGAAATGTAGACAATAGTATGTGAGAACATGAAGAGAATGATATGAATATGCGAAGTCTTAAACTAAAATATTAAATATAACATATACTTAAATAAAGCTACAAAAATATAAATACATATATTTATAAATATATACATAAAATACTCACAGTTGAGAGGAAAGGTAATGCTCTTTTACTCGATGTTTGAATAGAGATATAGTTAGTGGTGATGTGTTAGTGGTATTTATAATATTATAGTACATATAATATAGTATGGATATTAGTATGAATGATTTTTTATTAATTTAAATTACATTTTAATGCTGTGCTAAGCCGTAGTTAGGGTAGGGTACCTAATAGGATATGAAAAGTCAAATTGAGATTTTCTTAAAAAAAGTTATAAATCGTTAATGTAGAGAAGTCGGCAGTTTTTAATTCAATATCATAATTTGAAGAAATTCTATAAAATACGCTTTGATTAAGGCGACGATAACCGCCTTTTAATATTTTATACTGAAGATCACGTGTAAGCGAATAGTGCTAATGATTTGAAAAAAATATATGTTAAATTAGAGCATTCTCTTAATAACTAAATATATGAATATTTTAGATTATGTTTATATTTCATAGTGAAATTTACTTGTATATTTATGTCTAACGCGGATAAAAAACTGAGAATCACGCTAAATCTATCAAGCGTATTTTTCTGAAACCTTCACTTTTTTTTAATAATTTAATTATTGATCTTTTAGTATACATGTTTTATGAAAATATCTTTTGTTTCGTGTGTAATAAATTAATAATGCGTATTATTCGGGACTGCGCTCATGGATGGGCAAGTCTTATTACTGGCCGCTGGACGTACGACGCGTTTCGTGAGCTCAGTACAGAACACGCAAGGTCACTGGCATATATCTGCGTCTTAACGGTCATTCGGTATGTCACCTCTAGCTGAAAGGCGCTGAATATCAATTTGTGCGCGACTTGCTGAATAAACTGAACGATAAAAACTCGATATCATCCTTATTCGTTTTGCCAGAAAATTTAATTAGAACTCATAGAGTGAAGGGCTTAATTTAGTTGGTTTGAGTTAAATGAATTGCCAATAAAACAGTTATATTGTAATGAAATGTATTATAAAGTAGTAGGTATCGTGTGTAATTAACCATGTAACTTGGGTCATGTCTTGTGAATGTATAATGATTTGAGTAGCGTTAGTGCTTTGTCACTGTGTTGTGTTCAGCGATTACGGTTGCCTGTCAGCGGGGTGAGTATATTTTTTCTTTTTTATTATTATTATTATAGGTGTATACCTACATTAAAATACAGTTAGGATGTCTTAAAATCAAGGAATGCTGAATAATATACACTGAAAAATAAAAGGATTGCAACATTTTTAGTAGACTTGTTTTTATGATCGACATACGCTTACGTCTTCTTAATGGGCTTATCAGCACATTTTCATTCGTGAGCCATTCATTAGCTGAGTTGATTGTGAATTAAAGCTATTTGTAACTGGTGCAACACTTTTAACCTGTGTTTAAAGGATTTGCGATCATTAGTTCAACAGTTACACGCTCTTATGGGCAAATAAGTAGTTCTGACTAGTCTTTATAATGTTGTACTACATATGTAAATAACTTATAAGTACTCAATTCTACACTGCATAGAGAAGCCACCTATGCTACCTATTTCGGAAAGACTAGGCGTATTACATAACGAATAGGTAGCTTATTTTTAGGGTTCCGTAGCCAACTGGCAAAAAACGGAACCCTTATGGATTCGTCATGTCTATCTGTCTGTCCGTCCGTATGTCACAGCCACTTTTTTCCGAAACTATAAGAACTATACTGTTGAAACTTGGTAAGTAGATGTATTCTGTGAACCGCATTAAGATTTTCACACAAAAATAGAAAGAAAAAAAAATTGGGGTTTCCCCATACCTACTTAGAACTGAAACTTTTTTCATCAAACCCATACGTGTGGCGTATCTATGGATAGGTCTTCAAAAATGATGTTGAGGTTTCTAATATAATTTTTTCCTAAACTGAATAGTTTGCGCGAGAAACACTTCCAAAGTGGTAAAATGTGTGTCCCCCCTGTAACTTCTAAAATAAGAGAATGATAAAACAAAAAAAATATATATGATGTACATTACCATATAAACTTCCACCGAAAATTGGTTTGAACGAGATCTAGTAAGTAGTTTTTTTTTTTAATACGTCATAAATCGTAAACCTGCTGCTACGGAACCCTTCATGGGCGAGTCCGACTCGCACTTGTTTCTAAAAACGTTTTTGCTAAACTTTACCAACCCTGCTGCCATGAGGCCTTCTTTTTTGTCACAATATTATTTCGTATACATACCAACCTACATAAATGTAGTTTATTCCAAGCCTGGATTCCAGCTTTTTGCTGTTTAAAGCAAAAACTACGAATGTGCTCATATTTCGACAAACGCTGCAACAGTGAATGTGCTGAGGCCCACTCTTTTTACCCGACTGCCAAGGAAGGGTTATGTTTTTCAAGCGTATCTTGTATGTATGTTTGTGTGTAAGTTTCTTTATTACTTCGTATCTTCCAAACGGCTAGATGAGATTTCGACAGTTAAGGTATTAATACCAAAGTGTCATTAGATAGGTGTTTGAAAAAAAAATGGCAGATTTTTGGGAAGGGTTATGTTTTTCAAGCGTATCTTGTATGTATGTTTGTTCGTCTTTATTACCTCGTATCTTCAAACGGCTAGATGGATTTCGACAGTTAAGGTATCGTTATATTCGTCTTAAAAACCCAAGTGTCATTAGACTGGTGTTTGAAAAAAAAATGGCAGATTTTTGGGAAGGGTTATGTTTTTCAAGCGTATCTTGTATGTATGTTTGTTTGTCTTTATTGCCTCGTATCTTCAAACGGCTAGATGGATTTCGACAGTTAAGGTATCGTTATATTCGTCTTAAAAACCCAAGTATCAATAGAGAGGTGTTTGAAAAAAATTTGCGGGTTTATGCAGGTCCCGCCTGCTACTAAATGTAGGCTTTCAGCTCAAAATATAGTCTGTTAAACCGAAGTAGAGTTTACTTTGTTTATAATTTATCTCAATCGTATATCGGTCTTTTTAGTGCATTACTTTTAAATAGTCTTTTTTTTAATCTGGTGTTTGATTTTTTAAATTATTTATTTTATTACCTTTACGCGTAGGCTTCATTATGTACTAACTTATGCCCGCGACTTCGTTCGCGTGGTGGTCGTGAAACACCATAATATTGACGGCCGTCATCGTCACTGCGACCGTTATGTGGCGACCACCGATAATAGTAATAATTTGTGGTCTTATCAGACTTTGATTCATTATTCCTTTCTGGAGAGTTCTCCAGAAAGAAACAAAAAAATTTTTTTTTTTTAATAACAAAAAAATATGATAATGGGAATGCAAGCCATGTCATATTATTTATTATTTGTAAGTAAGGTAAGGTTCGTACGTATTTAAGGTATTTAACAAGGCAAAGCAATTTTTTTTAATAACAATACAGATGTTAGTGGAAACGCCGGGAGGGGACGCCCTAGGAGGACATATTATAGTAACCTAATTGGTGATGTTCTTCAGAAAGGTCAGGTGCGTGTCACTCGCAACCGGCGTGCGTGTATGACCAGATGTAGGAATGTAAACGAAGCAAAAGGAGTCTATAATGAGCGTAGCAGGTGGTGTTCTGTTTCTGCCTACCCCTATGGGAAGATGGCGTGAGTTTATGTAGGTATGTATGTATTATTTGTAAGTCGGGCATTAAAAAAATATTAAACACAATCACCTAAACAGAAAATCTGTTTGGGATTTAACCTAAGAACAATGGAGACGTCGAACCGATATGCTGTTAACTTCGCTGAGAATAGGATGGGTCCTGGGTAAAAAAAAAGAAAACCTTTTTAGTCCGTCAATCAGATAATAAAAAAATATTAGACACGCATTTTTTGCTTATCATATTAATAAAAAATTACTTAGATAAAACACATTAAACTTGGGGAGCGGGGCTCGTTACGTTACAGCTACGTATAAAATCTACTGAGAAGTGACGTCATGCCACATTTGAACTCAATGTATCGCCGTAATGTTTTGATTACGTAAAAAAAGAAAAAATACGTGTCCAATATTTTTTAATAATCTACATGACGGACAAAAAATATTTTTTTAGTCGTCATCCCTATTAGACTACAAATAGCCGTTCTTATACATGAGTCGTATAGAATCAAAAACAGCAATCTGTCAGTTTTACGCAATTCGAGTTATGAATATGGTAACACTGTCTTTTTAAAATATTTTTTACTTATTTAGTCACAACGTATCAAAAACAGCAATATTCCACCAAAAATCTGAATGTAAAACCCATATTGGTATCAAATACAGCAATCTGCATACGACTTTTTGTAAGAATGAAACTACTTTTCCTAATTACCGTTAATATGTCAAATGTCAGATTGCTGTTTTTGATTCTATTTATGACTCACATTTCATGATTGACTGGACTTTGTAGGAATAGCGTGATGATATTAATTTCAGAGATTAAATCTTTTTAAACAAACTTTTTACTTTAAAATTATAACACTTTTACTCGTCTAATCACAATCACGCGGTAAACTGTCAAAGAATACGAACATAATGCAATATTGATACTCCCGCATCACAAATAGCGTGATAATATATAGCCTATATTGACTAGACTTTTAAGGAATGTTTGTGCAAAATTTGAACAGAATCTATTCAGTACTTTTTTCGTCAATACGGAACATACATCCAAACAAACAGACAAACCGACAAAAATTCTACAAACTATATTTTCGGCATCAGAATCGTTCCCATAATATCTCGTAGTTATTTTTTTTTTTTTTCAAAAATTGTTGCTATTTTGATTTCGCTACGATTTTTTTTTTTTATCCACTGGCTCCGCGTGCATGTCGGAAAATATCGCACGGGAACGTACTACCGGCATTAAAAGAACTCTATTTGTTAACCCAGGTTCTAACCTGTGTTCCAAATTCAAATATGTTCAGAAGAAACTGGTGGTGAGCTTGACGTGACCCGTCATTCAGGTGGAATATCAGCTCACGTCAAGCTCACTTCACCTCAGTTTTCACGGTGAGATTTTTACAGAATACTAGCTGACCCGACAGACTTCGTTCTGTCAAAAACTATAGTATAAACTCCACTACACTACTCTACCCTACCTACCCTACCTACCTACCTACTCTACCCTACCCTACCTACCCTACCCTACCCTACCCTACCCTACCTACGTACCTACCCTACCTACGTACCTACCCTACCATACACTACCCTACCCTACCCTACCTACCTACCTAAAACTTAAAACAAAAAATAGACAGTAGCCAATAATTCTCAGACCTACTGAATATGCATATAAAATTTCATAAAAATCGGTCAAGCCGTTTCGGAGGAGTATGGTAACTAACATTGTGACACGAGAATTTTATATATAAGATAACGGCTGATCGTAGGGATTGACACTATTGAGAGTTGATGTCACCTAAGTCTTCATGGTGAGTTTTTTACAGAATAAATCGTCTGAACTAAGTAGGTTGCTTTAAAAGAAAAATCGACCTAAAACTATCAGCATGTTCGATGGTCGTGGTTTCAGCTTGTTGAAATGTTATTTTAATTTCAAATAAACGCGTTTTGGAAAGTTCATTCTTTTATTAACATACAATAGATTTGTTTGCCCTATCGACCTTAACATCGACACACTGTTGTTGTCACAACACGATTTTGGCTTGTTAATGATGCGGCATTGAAGGGGTAGTCTAAAAAACCAATGACAACCATTCAAGGTAAAACAAAATAATAGGTACATTTAATTGTTGCTCGATATATATTTAACAAAAATGTCGTTAATCTGCGCTTTTTAGAACGGTTTTTTTCTACGGTTGAAAGAGTTTGCCATGTCCGACTGTCTGTCTGTCTGTCTGTCCGCGTCTTATCTCAGAGATTCTTAGTACTAGAAAGTTGTAATTTGGCATGTATACATACATATTAATCACGCCGACAAAGTGGTATAATAAAATCTTGACATATTTTTTAGGGTACCTCGCCTACACGTAAAGTGTGGATGGTTTTATTTTCTCGTCTATCCCATGGTGTGGGGTACCGTTGGTAGACCGTTCAAAATATTGCGGGTTTTTTAAAGCCATTTTTCGATTCAGGGATTCGTTTGCGAAATATTAAGCCTTAAATTGCTCATTTTTGCCAGCTAAATATAACGAAGTCGAAGACTAACACAGCTAAGAAGGCTATACAAGTTTCCTAGTTATAGTCGCCCAACTGACATGTACAGTTAGAATGTACGGGAGAACATATTCATCAACTTTGTTAAGTTTGTTCTTGGGATAATTTCGGCCCAACTACGGAACCCTTCACTGTGCCTGGTCCGACACGCACTTGGCCGGTTTAAATGAAAACTTCTTTAGCCGCGTTGAGCGATTTTTGGTAGGGGAAAACTTATGGGTTCGCGTCATCGAAATGCGCGACATGCTCGTGCCGTGTTGCGCCAGACTGGCGAGGCGGAGCGGCCTGTGTACATGTATACGCATATATACATACATACACATACATTGTATTGTATATTGTATATACTCGACTGTATCATGTGCGTGCTCTCTGGATGGCTAAAATCTTGTGACTTTGCGTCACCAACATGCTATAATAGCAGTAAGTGAAGTTATTTATAATAAGCACACCAACAGTACAGTCACTTACAATTCAAATAAAAATAACATCTTAAATTGGCGTTTTAGTAACCATGCAAATAACAGGTATGCATGACATTAGTATATGAATATTAGAGACAAAAAAGAACAATAAAAAGTGTGTATATTAGACCTAAATCTAGAATCTAGAACACTACAAAACAAACCCATTTGAGCTACAAAGAAGTGCGCTCGTCACACTATTTATATAGGGAAAGTCTGTATGAAGCGAAACTCAGGGAGAAAATATCAATAGGGAATCTGTCAAGTTGGACCTTTCATTATATTCCCTGGCCATACGTGTTAAGGGGCTATTAAATGTGGAATTTAAGGTGGATGTAGGCAATTCAAAAATACGATGATGACGCTTACTACGTTGGCAAGATCTAAAGTTAAAATAGTTAATCAATTGTGCATCTATGGAACCGTTTATAATTTTATGAAGTATCAGTAAGTCAGAATGGTTACGTCTTTCTTTTAAGGTAATCAATTTAAAGTGCCTCAACCTCTCATTGTAATCAGGTATAGCTTTACGCATCCCATTCTTGACACATAAATACCTCACAAAACGGGCCTGAACAGATACAACATTATTAGTATAAGTTGAATAATAGGGAAACCAAATAGTGGAACAATATTCCAAGGAGCTCCATAGTAGTGCGTTGTAAAGTAAAATAATGCTACTACAATTACGATAAGGTTATGTTGATCACTTGAAAAGTTTATTTGGTGTAATGTTTAAATTGTGTTTTCGATAATCATTATTTGAATTGATTAACTGTAGAATTACTGCACAGTACAATAGTGAGTACCTACTTAATATACTTATATATATATGTAGAAAAAAAAAAACAAAATCTAAATTAAAATCACGTCGACACGACACTTCTGAGAATTAGTAAGGAGGTTATGGTTTGTTATATTTGGTAAGTCGTTAATGTATAAAAGGAAGAGAAGAGGCCCAAGGATGCTTCCTTGAGGTACTCCAGACCCATTGTGTCTAATTAAAGATTTGTATATCATTGCAACAAGTTTATCATTAATAAGTACTCGATTTATGTGCATTCAAAATCAAAAGCCATTTATTCAACTTAGGCTGGGAATCAGCACTTTCGAACATCAAAATTACTTATGATAGTCCCCTAAAACACTCGCCCTTTCACCACTTTCTAGTACTTTAGGTAGGAAGAAATGGCGCAACAAACTACCCAGCAGCACAGCTGTCTGTTCAGTTAGAAACATAATGTAGTAGGTAGGTATGCAAAGTTATTAACATTACGAGTCACAAAACATTAAATTAATTATGTATCTTATAAAGGTCTTCAAAAAAGTCCGCGATGGCATATGTCTATCTCTTATGGATAACATACTATTTCCATTTTATTGTCTTTTTTAGGTATTTGTCTGCCGAATTTTACTCTTGGAAATACGATTACGATAACAATACGCTATAATATCAGAAGCTATTAGCCAAATTATGTTCGTAGATAAACAAGCTAGCTACTTATGTGTATTTTAAACAATAAACAAGAATATTTATCAGAAAAACATTACTAAACATGGCGGCCATATGATAAAAAATTTGTGCATTCCAAAACTTTCGTTACTTTTTCACTGACATATTTATCACTTTTCGATAAACTAACACTAAATTTATATGAAATCTACACTTATTTCTCACTAATTCTGTATAGGATTCTTCTATGATTAAACCGTTTTCTCATTGAATCCATTAATTTACGCACGTACCTTTATGAATGTTTGTTTACATTATGCGTCGCGCCACACCGCCACACGACCATAGACGTATTTTTTTTTTTTTTCGTTCCTTTAGTGGTGTTCCCGCTAAAATGTATTAATACCGGTTAAGTATTAGTCGATCAATCGAATTCTACAGCCAGATTGTGTTGCAAGTACAAAATAAATGTCAAATATTTCGTCCAATTGCGGACCCTTAGAAAAATTATGCACCAATGGTGTATCATGCGACATTTCAGAGGTTAAGTCGTTTTGTTTTCACATTGTTGGTACTTCCGTGAATTATTTTAAAATGAATATTAGTGTCGCATTTTTATTTCGTGTTGTCATTTGGTACAATTGATTGCTTTAATCATTTGAGTGAAATTTCGTATTTTGGTTTTATATAAGTACTTTTATTATATTAAATCATTGTCATTTATTTCGGTTTCTATTCACATAGTGAATCACTTTAAAATTAATATTAAGTTAGAAATTTGAGATATAGCCTGGGATATGGAGAAGGACATAGGGTACGTTTTTATGCGCTAACCGACATCCACGCGGGCGAAGCCGCGGGCAAAAGCTAGTAATATATATATATATTATACTAGTGTCGCGTCGCGCCCGCGATATCGCACTAGTCTGTACGAGCCTTAAAAGGTTGAGGCATAAAGGGCGTGCCCGCTGACATGTGCAATGCTGGATTATATTCACATAACTGTAAGGCGCCTGTTACACGTAAAGTATTTACTGTTTTCCGCCAATAAATACTAATGTATCGTGGTATTTATTGAACGTGTAACTAGCGTACTGATGAATGTCAATATTTAATAATGGATTTCTAGATTTCTTGATTCCGTATTGACGATCCTTCGGAATGTGATAAATATTGAACGTCTAATCTCGCGTCAGTATTTATCACGTCAGTAGTATCAGTACGCATCACACTAGCGATGGAGGCGGAAAAAAAATTATATTAAATTAAATTAAATGATTTAATTATTACTATTTTATAATTTTCGAAAATAATTCTCGTAATCATCCATTTCGCCATGTAGTTTCATTTCGGCCATTAAATTCAAATGGGTGTACATACCTTTCTCTTTGTAGGTAGGTACCAGTTTTTTGACCACCGTGTTCTTTTAGCTTTTTTTTTTAAACTAATTGCAGAAATAATAGCCGCACAAGCTTTAATTTTTAGCTGTATGTCCATTTTAACGTGTATTCAGCAAGAAACCGGACTAAATACCGACGTAATAAATATTGAACATGTGTCTGGTGTATTAATCCATCAATAAATACTGAACTGACGAATCGCAGTAAATACTTTACGTGTAACAGGCGCCTTACTCGAAGTCATAAATGATAAACTAGGACCATCGAAGTAAAATAAATAAACAGTTAATTACTAATAACAATAATGAAACCATGGTCAGCAAGACGACCAATCAACACAAGCAGCACTCGTTCACGAGCATAACGCAAAGATCAGCCGTTACCCCCTCGCCATATTCGAGGGAAGCAGTGACATCTAAGGGAGGATGACGAACTTGCAGCCGGTTGCTCAGGCAATAATAATAATTATGATCGATTGTCGAGGTCCCTAGCTAATCACATATTGCTATAAAACTCATTAAAAAAACCGTTGTAATGAGTAGATCATGTCAGTAATAGGCTTTTACCTACTAGGTATATGTATGATAACAAAATTTCGACTCGAGCCGACGTGTGCAAAACAGACGTGTGAAAATGATTTAAATGTTTCAAAAGAAATAATTACTGTACAGTTAGCTGCAGAGAAACCTGACCCTCGAGCAATGTATTTATTCATTTCTAGGGGGTGAGATTTCTCTGCAGCTGACCATACATTCCAATTTATTCCCATCTCTTACAAAAAAAAACATAATCTCTATGTTACAGATCTCCAGAAACAATGGTGAAAGTGACTGATGCCGTCCCAGGGCCCGAGGTGCCCAAGCTCAGCAAGGGTCGGGAGGCGAACTGGCCAGCAGTGCTGTTCTTCATACACATCCACCTCCTCTCTTTGTACGGAATATGGCTGCTGATCTACGAGGTCAAACTGATGACCCTGATTTTCTGTAAGTCCAATAACAGACTACAAAAAATAAGAATCTATAAAAAAAAAACATTATATTTATTGCTTCAGAATGTTTATTTTAGAAGTTTTAATATAGTAAGGCGTATTTTTTGTAAAAATAATCCATCTACTTTCATTGAAAAGAAACAGAAAGCTTTACAAAAATCCCATTTCGCAATATCCAAGTATACATAATCCCTGAAAAGGTAAGTAAAGGTTAGGTTAGGTAGGTACACACGGCCACAAATCAAGTTATATATTTCCAGTATAAGCTGACCTCTCATTGTACGGAAATCCTATACAATGCGAGATAAGCCTAAACTGGAAAAGTATACCTAGCTTGATTTGTGGCCGTGTGTATACAGTAAACACGCAATTCGCCAGATTGTCACTTTTACTTTTAAATGGGCACCAGTACTCCAGGCTTAGATCATGTACTTGTCTAGATGACACATTGACCGTACCGAACGGCCCAAATAAAGTCTACTATTAATAATTGGTAGACTCGCTTCTCACAAACGTCAGTGTCATTTGAATCACGTATGGGTAACGTGCTCACGAATGATAATTAATTATGCCGGTTTGTGCTGTCAAATTGTGTCGTAATTATGTGGGAAAACCGAATAATAACACCAAGATCACTTTTCATCGGTAGGTTTTGTTATTTAACCACTAGTATTTTAAGAAAACATGATTTTTTATTCGTTATTTTGTAGGTTAGTCTGATTAGCCGGTGTTGTCAGTTTATTACTAGGGAGTTATGGCGAAACTATGGGAGACAAAATACAAACATCATTACTTCATCATTCTAAAAAAAAAAAATAAGATGTCATCATATTTGTAAATCAGATAACGTAGCCCAGGCAATAAAATTAAAGAGAAAACTGTTCCGAAAATAAACACAAAGAGATGGGTTTTGATTTATAAATTACTGTATTTTTTTTTTATTGTATTTTTTGTTGTATCTAAATTAAATAAAACAAAAATCTACAAAATAATTACTTTATTTAACCTATTTCGTTTAACTTTCATCTTATTAAAAATGGAGAAAGGGTAAGTTAATAATTTGGAGCAGGCATCCCTAAACACGCACTCCTAGACAGTTTGACTACAATAAGTACACGAGCGGTACTCACACGTATCACGCAATTGGAGACAGTATTCGGGTGTCGTTTGTTTGCATTGTTCCATCTAGACAAATAAATAATCTAAGACTCCAGGCTGTTACTGAAAAATCCTAATTTGAAACTTCAATATTAATTTAGATTAATATTGAAGTTTCAAATTAGGACTTTATACTAACTTGACATTAGTGTCAAGTTCATAAAATAAATAACCTTTATATTTGAGAAACTAGAAACTTAATAGATAATGTCAACGACCGCAACCCCTTGTGGTTTACAGACGGCTTCTCGCTTCTCGATGATTTTGATTTCGATTTTGACCCCCGAAAACCACATCAAAATCCGTTGCGAAGGTTAGAAGAACAATGCGGTCACACAGACAGAGACGAAAAGCGACTTTAATTTATAATATTATATGTAGATGAGACCGCAACCACGGTCCGTGCCTGGATATACTCAAAAATCAATTGCTTTTTTTTTCCGGTACATTTCATACAAATTTGTTTAAGACGCAGATAGTGACCAGTGACCTTAGTGGTTAGTTTGCGTGTTCTGTATTGAGCTCACGCAACGCGTCGCACGTCCAGTCAGTAATAGGACTCGCCCATCCAGGAGCGCTGTCCCAAATAAGATGCATTATTAATTTATTATACATAAAACGAAAGGTATTTTAATAAAACACGTATACTAAAAGATCAATAATTAATCTTTAAAAAGGGAAAAATAGGCTTGATAGATTTTTCGTGATTCTCAGTTTTTATCCGCGTTAGACATAACTTTACAAATTAATTTCACTATGTAATATAAACATAATCTAAAATATTCATATATTAAATTATTAAGAAAATGCACTAATTTAACATATATTTTTTCCAAATGACGTTAAGACGTGATCTTCAGTATAAAATCATTAAAAGTCGATTATCGTCGCATTAATAGGTACATCGTTAAGTAGCTGGTGTGTAAAAACATTCTGAACCTCTACTCATTTTTAGGGTTCCGTACCCCAAAAGGAAAAAACGGAACCCTTAAAGGATCACTCGTGTGTCTGTCTGTCTGTCTGCTCCGAATCTACTGGACCGATTAAGTCGAAATTTGGTACATAATGAACTTCTGGGACCCAAACACGGACGTGTAACGTAAATAATGAATTTTGAATATGGGATTCACTTTTGAGGGGCAAATTAGAAAATTTAAAAGAAAAGTTTGGCAAGCTATACCGTGCGTGTGACATAACAAATGAAAAGGCTTATTGTATGGTTTTTTTTTTAATAACTCGTAATTTTTTTTAAGAAAATAGATGAAAATTGACCCTTCCTTAACTCCAAAAATATAGAGCCTAAAATTAAAAAAAATACAGAAAATAGTTATTGACTTATATTTAGATTACAGGAAAACCTATAAGAGTAGTCTATGCTCTTATGCTCTTAATATATAATATGGTAAATTACTAAATATTGTGCGCACAAACTTACATTTACAGTTGGAATGTATGGTAGAACTTGTTTTTCAACTACAATGTTAAGTTGGTTCTTAGGATAAATTCATTCTAACTACGGAACCCTTCATGGTGTGTGGTCCGACACGCACTTGGCCGGATTTTTTTTAATGCTCTACCCTAATTGAGAACTAAAAAGAAACCCACTGGGAGAGTCGTCATCAATTCCAAGTCGCAAATTGAATTTATTATCCTAAGCAAGATCTCATTTTAAGGTGGGGTTAGACCAAACTAGCGAATGCATAAACAGGGAAAGAGCATTGTTTCATAGTTCTATAAAAAAAAAAAAACATAATTCTCTCACTTTTGCTCTGGTTCTATGTTCGCTTAGTCTGTTATTCGACCTTCAGAGTATCACAGTCGCCCTTCATACCTAACTTCTTCAAATAATTCACGAAGTACTCAGAAGACTAGAGACACTTTAGGAGCTAGCGGTACCGGGATAAATAAAATACTTGTTTATGATATAACTCAAATAATTTTTGGGATCAACTTTAAATATGTTTACAATATAATACGGGGAGCGGACACTCTCACCTTTTCTTCTATTATAATTACAAAATTGAATATTTGTTTCGTATTCATAAAAATTTTGCGGAGGTTTTATGCAAATACCAAGTCAGGTTAAAGCCTCTACGTACTGTATAGGCTTTATCCTGACTTGGCCTGCTTTGACCTGTATTGTATATAGGTAGCCTAGGTAACCCATTTATTAATGGCCATACAATTTCCAGTTGTAGTCTTGACGTCAGTGGCAATCCTGGGCATGACTACAGGAGCCCATCGGTTGTGGGCACATGGGGCGTACAAAGCGAGCACAGGACTGCGGATCGTCCTCATGCTGTTCCAGACCTTAGCTGGAGTTGTAAGTATTGTGTTTGGTACTTATCGAGCTTTCTGAAACGATTTTGCTACTGACAGATGAGTCAACAATCGTTAAATGGAGGGATTCAAGATACACCCACAATTACTCCAGAGTTATTCCGTATCTACGTTCGTAATTATACTAACCGAACAAACATTACATGATTGTGCTTCTTAGAAAGTAAGGTCGTCATTCTATAAGAAGCCCATGTGCATTTAGAATCCGGTACGCTAGATGTAATTTGTACACTTTGTCAAACTGGACCTTCTACTTACGTTTACGAGAGCAGTTACATAGTAAATATGCATCTGCCTGTAATTTTTATGGTGTACATAATAAAGAGTATTTTATCTATCGGCAGTATTCATGAAATAAATATTGTTGACGTCTTTGCTGCATCTTTTTCCACACCCGATACATACATTACCTACTACATTAAATAGTTTCTTGCTCGTTCTTCTCCATAGTAACTTTCTAATTGGGTAACTAACTTTAAGACTAACTGATCCACTTCTTAAGACTGCGCCGAGTGCACAGTGGCGCCCTCGTCGTTATTTCGGTGATTTATTTTATTTTAGAATGAAAATGCAGAAAATAAGCTCGTCAAGTTGTGCTTCACAAGACTATACGTTATTATTACTACAAACAGTAGTTTTAAATTGTTATGTTTTATTGTAATCATTAAAACGAAGCTTAGTGGCCACTATTTTCCGTTTTAATGATTACAATAAAACATAACAATTTAAAACTACTGTTTGTAGTAATAATGACGTATAGTCTTGTGAAGCACAACTTGACGAGCTTATTTTCTGCATTTTCATTCTAAAATAAAAGAAATCACCGAAATAACGATGAGGGCGCCACTGTGCGCTCGGCGCAGTCTTAACAATTTGAAGGTAACAGGAAATAGTCTGAACGAAATTAATGCTTTACCTTTGATATCAGTCAAAACCTATTTTATTAATGGACAGATGGACGTTGAAATACCGCTTATGGCACTCATTGATTCAAGGGACAATGGGTATTATCGGCATTCCACTTCAGATGATTGCCTCCTCAAATATTAATTAAGGTGATAGCACCAGGGCAGCTCGCAAAATGAAATTTTCTTACGTTTTTTGCAATTTGCAGGTGATTTTCAGGTTACATGTTCATCTAAATATGATTCGCGACCGCAACAAATCTATATTCATAGAATTTTAATCATTAAAATCATCAATACAGCTCTCTGATTTCATTTTACCCTATTGAATGACTATTTCATGAAATCTTGACATTTGAGGATTATAAATACTAACTTAAGGAGTTGTATTACTGATTCTAATGATTATATTATTTGTTACGGTCGCGAATCATACTTTAATCAACATAAAACAACCCAGACAATGAGCTCCAAATTGCAAAAATCGCAAGCAAATTCGAATTTCACGGGCGCTTCCGCAATGTTTGAAGACTAAAGTCTTCAACCAGTGCGTCCTGCCCGTTATGACATACGGTGCCGAAACGTGGACACTGACGGTCGGGCTGGTCCACAAATTTAAAGTCGCTCAGCGCGCTATGGAGCGGGCTATGCCCGGAGTTTCTTTGAAGGATAAAATCAGGAATGAAATTATCCGGAAGAGAACTGGAGTTACCGACATAGCTTGCAGAGTAAGCTATGGCAGTGGGCGGGCCATGTTTGTCGAAGGACCGATGGCCGGTGAAGCAGACGAGTCCTGGAGTGGAAACCGCGTATCGGCAAGCGTAGTGTTGGACGCCCCCCAGCTAGATGGAACGACGACCTCAAAAAGGTGGCTGGGACAAACTGGATGCGGAAGGCGGAGGACAGGGTGTTGTGGCGCAGCATGGGAGAGGCCTATGTTCAGCAGTGGACTGCGATAGGCTGAGTTGATTGCTTGATTGGGCGCTTCCCCCTAAATGATTAATCATAAAAATCTGGCTCTTCTACCCTTAAAAGAACGCTTTTCAACACAACTGAAGCACTATATCATTACTATAATTATTGATTAATTATTATAAGTAATTCAAGTTAAATCATGAGATTAAATTACTTGCTTCTTAGTGCAATCAAATGATATGAAATTAGTGATAGAAATGCTTAATAAAGTCGTGCACACCAACTGAGATTAGAGATCGACTGCGCGAGTGCAAATCGAGATTCCGAAGTCGACTGGATATTTGGAATAGCCTGATTGGATCTGACAAAAGCAGCTAGGTCGCTTCATTGACTCTATAAGGACGTCTGATGATGATTCAAAATGTCTATAAGGGAACGTTTGCCCAAGCCTTCTAAACATCAGTCAAACCGGTATGGACAGATACTGCAGTAGTATTTGTTTAGAGGTATTTAAACCTATGCGGTCCGCTCGATACTAAAGAATACGTGGTGTACTTTCAAAACGTCAATAAAACTTTTGTTCTGTTTCCCAGGGCTCCATATACGACTGGGTGCAGTACCACAGACTCCACCACGCTCACTTTGCCACAGACGATGATCCTTACGACTACAACAAGGGCTTTCTGTACTCACACTTCTTGACACGTATCTGGAAACTTAGCCCGCACCAGGAGAAACTGAAGAATGCTATTGATATGTCGGATCTTGAAAAAGATTCAGTTGTTATGTTCCAAAAGAGGTGAGAATTCAATTCATTACGGGATCTGGAATTACGACTCACCACATCAAGCGTAGTGATAATGGCCATGCTAGGTATATGTAGGTATCCCCTAAATTGCATGCCTTCCTCCTACATTATTCTATTAATAGACATGTCTGAACTTAAAAAGAAATTTACCTACCCCAGAGTTTTGTTCTCAGTGGTCACAGAGAAAACTTCGAAGCCAACAAGTACCTGTAGTTTTTAAAAGACCTACTTATTAAAACTGACGATTTAGTTCTTCTGTGTTTGTTTCAGATTGTACTGGGGGCTATACGCAGTACTGTTCCTGCTGCTGCCTCTGAACGCTCCTCTTGAGTACTGGGATGACACTATTCTGAGTTCAGTGTTCGTCATCGGCTTCCTTCGGTACCTGATCGTGGTCCATGCCTCCTGGATGATCGACAGCGCTATTTGTGTGTGGGGTCTCAAGCCTGGCGAAAAGTAAGTATACTGTTACAAGGATATGTGGCGCCTGAACGACATTGACAGGAGGGCGTTGCGTTGTTGATAGACATTCGAAAAATTGACACAGAAGTTGTTTTAAAACCGGTCAAAAGCGAGTTGAACTCGCGTACCGAGGGTTCCGTACCATCAAAAATCATCAAAGAAATTACATTAGTTCAACTATTGGTCAAGAGATGGCGCTGACGGTAAACTGCAATATTAGAAAAAGTGTGAGACATCGTTTTATTTTTCCTGTAATCTTTACATAAACTTCTATCACAGAGAATAATTTCAGATTTTTCTCTATGCAAACCTTGCAGCTCTAAATACCTATGCGTTTGGTTATCGACTTGCGTCAGGAAGCCGCTATGTAAATGTTATATCGAGAACGAAGCCTAAGTATAATGACGAATCACACAATCTGCCTGCCACATAGACAATATCATAAAGAAAAGAGTTCTTACATATTTATCCAAGTAGAGAGTTATTTTTTTTTTTTTTTTTTTTTTTCAATCTGTTAATTTTCTTCCTTATGTCGGTAAAATGGAAGTAGAAAGATACCTTAATAATACTGAACCTTTTTATTCCGAGACAGCAGTTACGTATGTAAAAGTAACATTTAATTTTCTAATCCATCCATTCATCGCGCGCCATTTAGTGCAATTCAGTGTTCTACAGTATTTGACAAGTGAGCCATTTTACGTTACACTCCCATTTTAGATTGAATTCTGTAAAAGGCCTGTGGCTGTTGGAACTATTTCAATTTCCCCGACAGTGCCTCCTAACCTTTGTTTTGCCTTGCAGATCTTCTCTTTGAAACATTTCAAAACATTTGGTACATTTCAAAATGTGTTGAAGTTAGTAAACGGTTGCTCTGATAGGCTAAGTCTCCCATTAGCTTGGATTTGCTTAGATACTAATCAGATTTCTGCTATACTAATATTATTAAGATTGTTTGGAGTACCTAATCTCAAAATTGCCAGTAAAGGCTCGCACAGACTGGTGCGAAGTCGCGGGCGCGACTTGGGTCGCGCCCACGATATCGCGCCAGTCTGCGCGAGCCTTAAAGCAAACTCATCATCATCATCATTTCAGCCGAAAAACGTCCACTGCTGGACATAGGCCTCCCCCAATTGAGGGGTTGTGCCATAATCGCCACGCTTGGCAAGCGGGTTGGCGATCGCAGTATGGTGTTAAATAAACTTTTTAGCAAAAAAACAACCGACTTTCAAAAAAAAATAACACTAAAAAGTGAAAAATAACTTTAATTTCGGAAGTCGGTGTCATTGGTCCTGTATTTTCCTTTATGCCACCGACTTCCGAAATTTTTCACTTTTTAGTATTTTTTTTTTTTTTGAAAGTCGGTTGTTTTGTTGTTAAAAAGTTTTTATTTTTCACTTTTTAGTTATGATATCTATCCCACAACAATTCGATTACCACTACTGGCTACACCGCACAAACAACAGTGACACAAGATACCTTTACAAAGTGGATTAAATACGTAGGTATTATCGAAGCTAACCCAAAAGCTACCCAAGCAAAGTTAATAAAAATCGATTAATAACCATTTATAGCCCAAATGCATCTCTTGAAAATTCCAATAAGCCCAAACACGGCTAGGATACATTGTTTTATCACGGAGTTCCGATGCACACCTTCCGGCTTCATCTTCAGATCAGTTCGATGGTACCATTTTCATCAGAATTATTTATTTAAATTTGCTTTATAGTCGCTTAACTATCTTAATCGAAATATCTTATCGCCACCCGTGAAATACTTATCATTGAGGAGTTCCGTTGGCCATTTTTGGTCTTCTTCATCAGTTCCACTTCATCAAATGATACTAACTGAATGCAAATGCTTGAGTTGTTGATGAAAATACCAAAATCGCTATATGTTTGACTGTAAAATTTGAGGAGTTCCTTCAATTCCTCATGGATCCCAACATCAGAACTGGATTTCGAAAGTATATCAATAATAATTTTCCAAATCGGTTCATAAACGACGGAGTTCAGAGGTAACAAACAGAAAAAAAAAAATACAACCGAATTGAGAACCTCCTCCTTTTTGGAAAGTCGGTTAAAAATGCATAGAGAACGCTGCAGCCCATTCTCTAGTATGTCCCTTAGTCGACTTTTACGACACCCACGGGAGGAGATGAGAAATGGGATGGTTAAAGCAAACTATGATTAACAATTGATTATCTAGTTAGGTATGTCAATTAGTTTCAAATATAAAATAAAAACTGGCAAATACAACTACCTACCCTATTTATTACATGATTACCACGGAAGTGACGGGTCCATTATACAAAATATTTACATGGAAATTAACCTACTTAGATTAACTACTTGGCATGACATTTATTTTTCCCGTGATTGGTTGCCAATGTATGTACTCGTATAACTCGGATGTTGTTTCATGGTGGCCTACATAAGTATCATCATTCACGTCAAAAAATAATAATGTGGAACTAGTGATAACAAAATCAATATTAGTTACATTATTTTCAAATTATTTTAAAATGGAACTAGTGATTAAAAAAAAAAACATCAGTAGTTCCATCATGGAACTGTTAATGGTACCGTAGAACGGGGCTATTTGGATTTTCGGGGGTTATTTGGAACCAAGCGATTGTAAGATTTGAGTTGACATAAATTTGAATTATGATCTTCGTAATAAAAATTGTAAAAGTAAACAAGACCAGAAATAAAATAAAAGCTGTCCATGGTGTTTTGGCAGAATTTATGTCAACTCAAATCTTACTATTACTTTATTCCAAATAACCCCCGAAAATCCAAATAGCCCCGTTCTACCGGTACTAGTGGCAACGAACGGTGCTTACATATGCACCACAACTCAAACGCAGCTTCTTTCTTTCCATTCTTGAGAACAACAAAAAAACTACTACTTATTTAAAAATATGTTGGAAATACCCTAAAATGACAAAAGCTTTTCTGCGTTAAGTGTAAGTGCTTTTCCCACACTTGGCTTGCCCACTTTATATTCTGTCCGGGCCAGACTTGGGCCAGATATAGTTTTATTTTATTTTTACACAACGGACAGTGTGAAAACACGCTTAAGATGAAAAAAATATACGATTACAAAATGGCTTTTCGTATATTTAACAAGCTTTTGCCAGCAGCTTAGCCCGCGTGGTGGTCGAATGTTATAATTTCTACAGACTGTACTTTGGAGAGTGTGCGCAGGAGCTCCACGACCTGATCCCACCATCGCCGTTTTATTACCGGACTACCAGACGTACTGCTGGGTACCATCCGCACTTGGTTGATATCCCGACCAGTCGTACTTAGCGCTTTTCCTCTACATTTATTATGCGCACAGCCAAAGTGTGGAACTCTGCCAGCGTCTGTGTTCCCTTCTACATTTAACCCGTCTGCCTTCAAAGCAAGAGTGAACAGGCATCTTCTGAGTACGCTTGTTCCATCATAGACCTCGTCCATCGCTTTCTTAATAAAAAAAAAATCCTAAACCCAGGGCATGGCCTATTCGTATGCCAAATCCGTTCAAACGTTAAGGCATGAAAAGAGACAATAAATTGAAATAATCTTCTATATAAATAAAACAGGTTTTAATGAGTCTAAGGCGTCGTACCCACGTGCGACTTTTTATGCCGCGAACAGACGGACATGACGAAACTATAAGAGTTCCTTTTTGACTACGGAACCCTAATATGAAAAGAAGTCCACGTGTTGACTCCAGGTCGAAGGTCCCACCGTGATGCGCCCATGCATCACCACATGAACTCCTCTTGCAATGCCTGCATCCAGCGAGTTCGACCTTCACTGTGAGCGATGTTATGTCCTATTGCTGCTAAAACCTTCCTTCTTTTATTGCAGATCGCCACCTGATTCTAACACAGTATTCATATTAACTAAAACATTCTGGCCTCACTACCATTACCTCGTGCCATATGACTACAAATCAGGAGAATACGGAACTTACGGTAAGTTACAAACTAAAAACTTCTATAAAAACGATATAATATAAAGAAATTCAATCGGCTTTCAGCTTTATTTCAGCGAATCCCAAATTGATTGTGAAAACATTTATTAAAGCTTTGCAAAACCAACCAAAGGACGAAATGATTCCGAAATGTGGCAAGATGATTATCTATCTATATATACCTATCTCTAACAAATAGTATAAAAAGGTCACTTTACGTGTCTGTCTGTGTGGCCACTTAGTTCTTTTAAACTACCTATTTAACTACACAATGAATTTTAATGCGGTTTTCCCCATCACTTAGAGTACGAACAAAAAGGTTTTGATACGTCTTAGCTTGGTTACAAAATAATGTCCATACCTCGATAAAACCAAGTATATTGTTTTCTCCCTCACTAAAAATCGCAATGAGTTGCTATCCCATTTCCACATTAAAGCACACTCTTGCATTGACACTAATTCTGACAGCTGCTACTATCCCGTTCTCCAAAAGACTACCTCCATTTAAAAACAAACTTGGAATTATAATAGACTAGCCTTTGCCCGCGGCTTCGCCCGCGTGAATGTCGGAAATTCTCCCACAGAAATATACTACCGGGATAAAAAGGATAAGTATGTTCCGACTACCTAAAGACAACAAATACCTACAAAAAGACAATAAAATGGATATAGTATGTTATCCTTAAGAGATAGACATATGCCATCGCGGACTTTTCTGTGGACCTATATAAGATTCACAATTCCACTATACATTATTTTGTTATATCTCAAAGGATTTGGACAGCGTTTTCATTCCCAGCTCCCAGACGGCTTATTTTTTTCCGACAACCCCAACAACATCCGGGGCAGTCCCAACAGCATCCTAAAAACATCATTACAATGGACGCTTAAGGCATCTAGCGATCTTTTGGCGTAGCTGACCTATAGACTCCCCGCATACAAACCCTGACAGAAAACCTTGAAAAGAGTTATCTTGACTTGGTCACTACAACGGGAGAATCTACGGGCCAACATATTACCTCGCACCGCTAGTGCCCTACGTTCCCTCTCAATGTCTACATTATCCTTAAGGTCGTCGGTAAGTATGTGCCCCGAGTACTTAAATTGGTCCACTTTATTAATGCTCATGCCATTTAGGGTGAAATTAGGTGTATGGTTAGCACACCTACCGTCGGCCCTAAAGACCATGTATTCGCACTTCCTGACATTATAAACCAGGCCATGCGTACGTGGACTGAGGGGTCTATCAGAGATATGCTGAGGGTCTGCCCTCAGCATATCTCTGATAGACCCCTCAGTCGGGCCCAGCAGCACCATGTCGTCCGCATAGCTAATGTTGTTAATACTAATACCACCACCCCCTTATGCACTTCCGACTCGCACGTTGTTTTTTTTTTTTTGTGCAACTGCTGTATGTTATTCTTAAAACATTCCTTTTTTTACAGATTGTGGCTGTTCGACAGCCTTCATCCGAGTGTGGGCAGCTCTCGGCCTGGCCACGAACCTCCAAACCGTGGAAACTATTACCATTCAGAAGGCATTGGCTGAAGCTGCAAGATCTAAAAAGGATCTGAAAACCTGCATAGATGAAGCTGTCACCAAACAAACGCTGTCTGAAGAACATTATCTTAAAAGAGGATAGGTTTTTAATGTTATTATTATTTATTAATTTAGGTTTTATTGTATGGTATTATAATAAATCTATGTTTAGTACCGTTTCTTTTGTTTGCCTATAATGCTGAAGGAAATTGGACTCTACAACTAAAACAATAAGTAAAGTAAGGTTTTATTGTGAAGATACAAGAACAATGAAGTGCTTATTTTCTGTTATTCCATGTTCACGCTGGTATACTATATATACTCCATAACTTTATAATGCATCTACAATTCTACATTATCAACTTGAATATGTGATGTGACCCTTCTTAACTTTGTGTGACCTACGCCTACGAACGAACACTGCAATTTAATTTAAGATCATTGTCACCAACATCTTGTGTCAGAGGTCGCCCTTAATGCGTTATAATATTGATTATTCGGCCATAACATCCAGCCAAGAAAGTCTTCAACTCCTTCCGATTTTTCCAGCAGTATTCTCCCATACCTGAAACAATATAATAATCAGTTTTTTTTTAGGTTCCTTAGTCAACAAGGAAGCCTTACAGTTTCGCTATGTCCGTCTGTCTGTGTCTGTCTGTCTGTCTGTCTGTCCGCGGCTTAACTCAAAGTCTCTTAGTACTAGAACGTTATATTAGGATATCTGAAAAAATTCACAGCAGTAGTATATATAACGAAGTTAAAAGGAAAATTATCACAGCTAAGTAGGCTTTACAAGTTCCCCAGTAATAATCAACAAGCTTACATTTAGGCTACGTCCGCACAGACAAGCGGCTTGCTTAGCGACTAGAGCCTAGTGGCTTGCGCTCTGGCTACTTGCTAGCATACACGGTGGCCGCACTTCAGGTGGTTTGCATGATGGGTCGCTATGTGCCATGCTCATTTGCTTGTCGGCAAGTTGACGAGATGTCACGTTCAAAAATAACTCTAAAACTACAGAAAATAAACATTTTTTTTTTTCTTTTAATAAAAACGTTGCCCCACACTAGGAGTTTCTCCTGTATCGTAGGTGCGTTTACAAACATTTAAACTCACATACACAAACAGCCAGACCCGGAACAACTAATTGTAGGTCATACAAATATTTGTTCCGTGCGGGAATCGAACTGGCGACACGCAGCGCAGCAGTCATTCGCTTAACCACTGCGCCAACCATGCCGTGCCATGCAGTTACTTTCACATTTATAATATTAACACGAGTATGGATTATAAGTATGAATTGATCGGTATTTCACAATAAAGGACTAACTAAAAACATGTTGAGAGTTTCCTTTTAAAAATCCGGATTCTAACTTCCAACTCCTTTGTTGAATCATTTAAAAATATATCATTTCACGGCCTTATCCATCATGTTGGGTTCATGACATAAATAAGTCACGGTCAAGTCATGGGGAGTTTAATGTTCTGAATAAAAAATTGCGTAATTTTGAAGATAAATTTTACGAATATTTGCGTATGACAAGAGAAACATTTGATCTACTTCTCAGTAAAGTTAAAGGAAAATTAACTCATTTGGATATCCATCTTAGAAAAAAAATCTTCTAAAATGCCTCGCGCCTCAAAACCAACACGTTTGTTTACTTCGATACACGCTAAGGGACTAGCTAGGCGCTAAGCGCGCAGTGCAGCGCAAGCGGACCGGTCGCGAACTTTCTAGAACGTTCGTTTTACTAAACTACTCGCTAGGTGACTCGCTAGGCTCTAGACGCTAAGCAAGCCGCCTGTCTGTGCGGACGTAGCCTTACAGTTGAAAAACATGTTCTCCGATGCATTTTATATGGGAGAACATGTTTTTCAACTACAATGTTATTATAAATATGTTCTTGGGATAAATTCATCCCAACTACGGGACCGTTCATTGTGCGTGTTTAGTCCGACACTCATTTGGCGAGTTTTACTTTCTATGATGTCACAGAAATCTCTTGAAGACAGACATTTGTTTAATATTTTATATTTAGGTAGGTATGTCGGTATAAGCATATAGGAAGCATTAATGGTTTGGAATTATTCAATCGACATGTAATCTACGGTTGATCCAGACGCGATCATATATGTATGTAAATTACCGAATATTCTCTCCAAAATTATAAAGTTTTAACCAAATTCCCGATATTATCATAATTAATAACGGCGATTGTATTTGGATGTCAGTTAAGCCATTTACTGACACTTATATAATAGATCCTAGTAATACATTACATTCCTGCTTATATTTTGAATGATAAATACATACCATTTACGAAATAGCTAACTCAACACGCATAAAACAGAAATGAAATGAAATGAAATGAAATTTATTTGCAAGAATTGTAGTACATTAAAGATGGTCAGGTTTTTTGAAAGTTTCTAAAACAATTCGCTAAAACTAGCATGCAAAATTATTGATTAGGTACATGAATTAAATAAATGAAGCTAATAAAATAAAATTGTTACATAAATCATAGTTATTAAATTTAAATGTCAAGTATTTGTCAAATTGTAATAGTAACATGTCAGTGTCTATCTTTAAAGTCTAAATACTCCTTCACAGAATAGAATGATTCTTCTATAAGCAAAGACATTAAATTATACGTCTATAAGCCATTTGAATAACGCTGTTTTAAATCGATTGATTGGAAGTTCCCTATACGATTTTGGTAGTTTATTAAATATCCTTATAACCATTGGAAAGCAACTTCTATGATATAAGTGGCTTTTCATCGGAGGAATAATTAATCTGTCAGGATATCTTGTCTTAAACGTAACAGTGTCCCCAAGACATTGAAATAAGTCGGAGTGCATTTTAACAAATTTACAGCATTCAAATATATACATACATACCGGGAACAGTTAATATTTTTAAATCCTTAAAAAGAGGTTTACATGAATTCAATGGTGGCACATCACAAAGAGCACGGATACATTGTTTTTGGGCTATAAATACCCTATTTATAAGAACAGAATGGAAGAACGTTTCACCCATTTTAGGAGCACCTCGTTCCCGGCACAGAATATGTGTTCCCGGCCTTGGCCCGCCTCCTTCCGATTGTTTATGATCAAAAGTGCAAGTATAGGTAAGTACCAACAGCCGGTTCCAAAACATGTCTCGTGGATTACCTTGTGATGTTTTTCCTCAGTCAATTTTGAGAAATGCGCCAATGACGTCAGATAGCAGATGGTCATCGCGACTTGCCGCATGCCCTTATGATTGCAACTTGCAAGGGCCCTGACATTATCACCGACATCGGACGATATTAAAGGCAGAGGCAATTTTATGGCTTAAAAGTGTTATCATCTTACTGTTTAAATTAATCATGGTATTGTTTGTCGGATCGATAAACTCCTGCACGATTAATGACAAATGAGTGCACTGACTGGACAAATCTACTACACACACACCAATCTGTGTGGTTCTTTCCTCAAAAGACCATTGCAGGCACCAATTTACATGGTGTTCACTTGATCTGACCTAGATTATACGGTCTGTAGGACTTTAAGAGACGTGACCACTGAGTTTGTTTCGGCCTTTCTTCTCAGAGTAGTCTCAGAGTAGTCATCGTTTAGTAAACGATGACCTTAAGTGATTTTTAAAATATGATTGACGTGTAAAAGTGTTTGTACAAACCTAAAGGTAAAGCAAGGAGTTAATCGGGAACGAAGTGCTTGTTCTGCATCTTTCACAGCTTTTTAGGGTTCCGTAGTCACGGAAACCTTACAGTTTCGCCATGTCCGTCTGTCTGTCTGTCTGTCTGTCTGTCTGTCTGTCTGTCTGTCCGCGGCTTAGCTCAGAGACTCTTAGTACTAGAAAGCTGTAATTTGGCATGGGTATACATATTAATCACGCCGACAAAGTGCTAAAATAAAATCTTGTTTGTTTTTTTAACCGACTTTCCAAAAAAGAGGAGGTTCTCAAATCGGATGTATATTTAGATTTTATGTTGTTTTTTTTTAATCCCATTGTGCAGAGTATCGTTGGTAAGCCGTTCAAAAATATTGTGGGTTTCTGAAAAAAAAACATTTTTCGATTCAGGGATTCGTTTGCGTAATCATCATCATCAACATTGCAGCCGAAAGACGTCCACTGCTGAACATAGCCCCCCCCATTTGGGGGAATTTGCCATAATCGCCACGCTTGGCAGGTGGGTTGGCGATCGCAGTATGGTGTTAAAATACATAGAGAACGCTGCTGCCCATTCTCTAGTAAGTCCCTTAGTCGCCTTTTACGACACCCACGTGAGGAATATTGCGTAATATTCAGCTTTAAAGTGCTTTTTGCTAGACTCAAATGCCCTCTGCCAGCTAAATATAACAAAGTATATATAACGAAGACTATCATAGCTAAGTAGGCTTTACAAGTTACCGAGTAATAGTCGACCAACTTAAATTTGCAGCTGGAAAACCTGTTCTCCCATACATTTTGTATGGGAGAACATGTTTTACAACTACAATGTTAAGTTTGTTCTTGGGATCAATTCATCCCATCTACGGAACCCTTCATTGTGCGTGGTCCAACACGCACTTGGCCGGTATTTTTAACATAAGATCTGTCTCGAACTGTCTGTCTGTGACGAACCATTTAGATCTACACCTATAAAAACAACAACTTTTCAAGCACACCAGTCAGTCAGCTCTGTCAAAATCTCCCCCTGAAAATATAGGTGAACTGAGCTTGAAGTGAACTGTCATCCTACCTGACACTAGCGAGTCTAGAGATTGACAGCTCACTTTGAACTCACTTCACCTACGAATTCACGGTGAGATTTTTCCAGAATAGCGCTACTGGTGCAACTATCACTTCAAAATGCAAAAAAAAAAACCTATTAAGGCGAGGTTCTTCGAGCGTGCATTTTTGTTCTTGAGGTGGCAGCTGGGCGCGAGTAAATTGTGTCGTGAATTTCGTTAATTTTGGGTTGAAACTTACATTTTTTACGATATTAACAATGTTAAACCCGACGGACATTACATCATCATAGACGTTTATTTTGATGTGATTTTCAATACATAATATTGAAATAAAATGATTTTAATCTACAAAATAAGGGTATGTTTGGATTTTTTTTTCTATCGAGCGAACTTTACCCAATTATGTAACGAGTACCCGACGTACCTACAAAAAGGTCTCAAAAGTAACATATAATTTTTTCACGTGTTTAATCATTACCGTTTCTAAATAAAATCACATTAAAATTACATTTCCTAGAGGTTAACTTGAAGAACCTCGCCTTAACAATCTCTGGCCTCTAACACTTACCTAAAAGTAAAGACGTGATGAGTCCCACAATAAGGAGGATGAGAGCAGATCGTACGTCAGTGGCTCGAGCGGAGGCAAAACCTGGGGGTGGTGCACACTGGGGCATGTCGGGAACTAAGGCGGCTTCCAGACGAGCCAGCGCGCCGCCACTTCGCAGCTGCAAGAGACTAATGGAGCAAATTCAATATAAAAACAATTTTACATAAAGTCATTGGAATGTAACTCATTCATTTTTGATGAATGATGGCTGAGAGTTGTACTCGTATATGTAAAGTAATTTTAAGGGTTCCATACCTCAAAAGGAAAAAACGGAACCCTTATAGGATCACTCGTGTGTCTGTCTGTCCGTCTGTCACAGCCGAATTGCTCAGAATCTAATGGACCGATTAAGTTAAAATTTTGAATATGGCGGTCACTTATGAAACGAAATGAGTTTTTTTTTTTTAAGTTTTGCAAACCTTACCGTGTCACATATCAAATGAAAAGACTTACGTGGTTTATTTTTTTATTAATAATAATTGTTTTTAAAGTTATTTAAATAAAATTGACCATTCCCTTATATCCCCCATGTCCGAAACTGCCAAGCCTAAAATTTTGAAAAAATACTGAGAATAGTTCTATACTAGGTATAAACATCAAAAATGTATGGTTATACCGAAGTTATTCTTAGTATAACTTTATTCCGCGTTTATAAGTAAGGCGGATAGATTACAGAAAAACCTATAAGAAGTCTATGGTCTTCAAATAACTTGGTTAATCACAATAATCACTCAATATTGTGCGTACAAGCTTACATTTGCAGTTGGAATATATGGGGAACATGTTATTCAACTAGAATGTTAAGTTTGTTCTTGGAATCAATTCATCTCATCTACGGAAATCTTCATTCTGCGTAGTCCAACATGCACTGTGCTCCTTAACAATAAAGAGTTGTCAACAATGACAACAGCGGGTACAGTAATAACAAAGTAGGTAGGTATCAGCTTTGGAATAAATAACAGAAACACAACATAACATCACGCCTGTTTTCCCCGATGGGTTAGGCAGAGGTGACCTAAGTACAACTACAGAGAAAAAAAAAAAGCACTTCCTCTCTCCTTAAACATCATCATTATTTAAAGTTCCTTGCTCTTGTATCATGTTTATTATTGTAGCATAGTATCTATATGCTTTATGTATGTATGTATTTATTGTATATATGTAAATGGTATACCACTGACTACCTGTAGTATTGTCTCTCCTTCTACTTTTTGATCGCTTTTAGCGATAAGACCGCCCATTGTAACACCCTATGTAACAGTTCTACATTTATATCTGTATTTTTTATGGTGTACATAATAAAGAGTATTCTATCTATCTATCTATCTATCTATCTACCTACAGTCCAGCAGTCCTACGACATCTACGTCTAAGCTATGTCTGGACTTTAAAAGAGACTGTGACTTCTTAATTTGTTTCAGTCTTTCTCCTCCGAGTAGTCGGAGTAGGAAACACCAAACTCATCTAGTTTTAAAACGTCATTTATTTTTGACGTTTAAAAGTGTTTGTACAAACTTACTTACAGAAATAAAATTATTTATCATTAAATGCAGTTACTTTGGTGGCATCAAATGATTTTTTTCTTCTTCTATAAGTAAGTTAGTACAAACACGTCATATTAAAAAACAAGCTAGGTGGAGTCAACATTTCTAATCTAACTACCCCCGAAACTATACAAACAAACAGAAAAAACAAACCAACTCAGTTAATAATCTAAGATTGAACTAAAAAAAATAACCTTGTTTCGGGTCAAGTCGGGTTTTAATTTTTTTTTGTAGCTGCACTTTGTAGTGATTTTTTGGAAATCGAGTTTGTTTTTGGAAAAAGCTGTTTTGAAATACTGATTCTCATAAATAATAAATCTCCATAATAGAAATATAATTATAACAATTATTTATGATTCGTTTTAGAAAATCTCTCTCCCATTTTCAGAGCTACCTACTATTCATTTTAAGGGTCGGATACACTGTGAGCGTGAGAGAAAATTAGGTATTGAAGCGCTACTCACACAGCGATAGACGCGCGCGCCCCGCTCACGCACACATAGATGTTTACATAGTGGTTCGCGCGGCACGAAGCGTGAAGACAATATTAAAAATAGAAGTGGATACTATTGTGGCCAACGAACGGGAAATACTCCTTTTAAGTAGTTTTTTATTGTCTTTTATATACTTTTTTATTTTTTGACGTTGTTGTTACTAAGTTACTGAAAAACACGTACGTAATTATAATAAGAATTGGAATTTGGCGAATTGTTTTATTTAATACAATTAGTCATTCAAATATTAAGAGGTCGTCGCAACGTTCCCGCCGTAGTCTTTACAACTATGTTGTTCTTTTTATTGCATTTATACTTAGTAAGGAAGAATGGGAGAGGTGGTGGTTTATTGCAGTTTTGTATGTAGTCATCAGTCAGCTGTTATATCGATGGCCCCACCGAAGAATAAACGTGCAATGCTTCTTATACGATTTTTTTTCACTTTTTTCGTTTCTGTTGCCTATCCTGTAACCACTTAATTTTTTTTAAATAAATTTCAGACTGAAAACACGCCTATTATAATAGTGAATTTCTTTATTCTAGGGAAATAATTAATTTTAAAATTATAGGAATAATAGTTATAATTACATGCTTTTTGAGTCGCCAAGAAAGTAAATATACAAGTCTATAGCTTATTTTTTTTATCTATAATTCGATTACTCATTATTTATACCTATATACAATGAAATGAGCGTTATTGAAGACGTTTTTATTTTTTGCTGAAAAGTTGTCATTTTTCTCTTATACTCCCGTATATTCGGTGGGGCCATCGATATTATGATTTTCAAAAACAATACGTCTACATCATGTTGTTTTTAATTTATAATTTCCGTAATTTGAATTAATCCATATAAATTATATTTTTAAATATAAGAATATAAAAATATAAAAAACATTTAAAAATATAAAAAATAGTAGCCCACCGGTATAGGGAACAAGGTCCAAGCTACCGGCGGTCAGGGCTCCAGAGACAGGAACCTCCTAACAATGCGAGCCCTGCCCAGTAGTACCGCTCTCTGAATCAAGCCCTTGATCCATCTGCCCAACGAGAGCCTCCTTAGATGTATGTCGAGACTCTTGGCAATTAAGCCATTGGCTGATACGACTATCGGCACAATGATTGCTGAGTCCACATCCCACATGTCGACAACCTCGTGAGCCAAGTCAAGATAGTTGATTTGTTTATCTTTCTCGGCTTTCACGAGGTTCCCGTCATGTGGGACTGTTATGTCAATAATCATTGCGCGCCGCTCTATTCGATCCACCACCACTATATCAGGCTTAATGGCAACAATAGTCCTGTCAGTGATGATGGATCGATCCCAGTACAATGTGATATGTCCATTTTCGAGAACTGGGTCGGGCACATACCTGTAGTACGGCACTTCCGAATCCACTAGGTTGTATTTCAGAGCAAGTTGCTGATGGATAATCCTGGCTACAAGGTTGTGTCTATGCAAGTATTCTTCGTTAGCTAGACGAGGATACCCGGAGATAATGTCTCGGATTGATTCTCCCGGACGGTTGCATGCCCGACAGATGTCAACCGTGCCATCCTTCACAATAAATCTCCGGTAATTGTTACTCATCATAACTTCGTCCATAATTGCACAGACAAAACCTTCGGTTTCCCCAAAGAGGTCACCGAAACGTAGCCAGGCTACGGACACTAGCAAATCTACATCGGGTCCATGTAGAGCCCGGAAAAAGCGTCCGTGAAGCTCCTTACTCTGCCATACCTCCTTGCGATCGTCAATGTCAAGCACTACAGGCTTGCGCCAGTTCTCTTTAGCCAAGGAGAGCGGGGTGAGGCCCTTGTCCACCGCGACCACATCTCGATGCATCCCCCCACGTCAGCTTTTAGGAAATATCCCCTGAGACTGCATATCTCGCGATTGTGGAGGATCTTAACGTTCAAAAAGCCTCGACCTCCGCACTTTCGCGGGATATACAGTCTCATTACCGATGATCTTGGGTGATGCATTCGATTTGTAGTCAGCAGCGTACGGACTCTCCTATCCAGGGCGTCCAGTTCGGTCTGAGTCCATTTGAGTATGCCGAAAGAGTACATCAAAACCGGCATGACCCAACCGTTGAAGGCGCGCACCCTGTTTCCGCCCGATAAAAGACTATTAAATACTTTTTTCAGGCGGCCAAAGAAGCGTTCCTTCAACGATTGCTTCATGTCAGTAGCATTGATGCCTAACGCTTCCGACATTCCCAAATACTTATAGGTTTCGGATGCGGAGAGGGCTCTAAGGTTTATGGAATCCGAGAGTTGGGTTCCCACGGAATCCACAATCTCCCCTCGCTTTACATGCATGACCGCACATTTGTCCACACCAAATTCCATCCTGATGGCACTACTGAAAGTTTCAGTTACTTTCAGTAGCTCCATCAATTGCAAATTGTTGAGGACAAAGAGTTTTAGGTCATCCATGTAGAGGAGGTGAGATATAACCTGACCACCTCTCCTCATCCGTTCGCCTAGACCCGAACCCTCCAGCAATGTGCTTAGAGGATTCAAGGCTAAGCAGAACCAAAGTGGACTCAAACTATCACCTTGAAATATGCCTCGCTCGATCCATATCGGTTCGCTATTCCTCTGGATATTTCGACATCCTGGATAGTGAAGAACCGTCCTCCATTGCCTCATACATGACATCAGGAAGGTGCGCAGAGTTGCATCTACTTTATACAACTCCAGCACCCTCATGAGCCATAATAATAATAATAATAATAACCCCACCACCGTATCTCTACGTTGACGTCGTGGTGGGGCTTGCGCGCTCCAAACTCTAGGTCTGTGCCGGTAGACTTTACTTTACCGGAACATGTCTAGGGTGAGGAGCCAGACCAAGAGAGATACAGAAACCCGCAGGGCAGCATGTGGCGAGCTGTTGGGCAGTTGCGACCCCACGGACCCTATCTCCCGGGAGAAGTCATGTTCCTCATCTGTGGCTTGCCTTTATTGGCCGGCTGGAGTGAACATTGACGATGTGACTGTACCACAATTACCCCAGGCTGATAAAATTTTCGTTTTTCCTAATTATGCTAATATTGGTATTAAGATCGGCTTCCCCTCACGGGAAGGGAACGTGCCCCTCTCTCCGCACGTTCCTGTAGGGCTCGTCACCAGACTTGGACACCCTCCCACCGTTATAAGAAATGAATTCCCAAAACTATACTTCCTTGTTCCGACTTAGAAAGCTAGGGAACAAGGAGGGGTTCAAGGTGATGTTAATATTGGGAATTCACAGTTAGTAAACATACGTATTATAATTATTAATATATGAAGCTAAGAAGACAAGAGGGTATGCAAAAGTATATAATAATTATATAAGGTGTAACGCCAACGTCTCCCCTTCGCAGGAGAATACTAATATCTGTAATATAATCTTGATTATGTGCAGCGGTAAAGGGATCGTTACACTTGCGCTTAATTCATTATTTATAGCTACGTTAATTTGTCTTTTTTCAATGCACCCACTTGCGTGAGACCGGGAACCGTTTAACAACGTTTGTCTCATAGTACGTGTTATGTTAGACCTAACATATAGAACCTATGAGGACACTATATGATTCTAACAAAACACGTTTCCTAAACATTATATAAATGTCTTACTCAACCCTAGGACAGAGTACTGAGAAGTTCAGCCGTCGTTGAGGAAGACAAGTATTGAGTAGTTCTAAACGCGCACTAATATGTATGACTCCTTTACGATGGTACGAGTATAGCCCTTTTTACTAAGATAATACAAAGCTAGCACAAATGTACCGTAGACTCAGTCTGTAGCAGATCTTGATGCGGTCATTCTCTGGGCACACCAAAGTGGTATTTCGTCACTTCACATTTCCTTAATCTGCCCCATTTCGAGGTTGCATTTTGCGGCTATTAGCGGCTATGCTTCCAAATAGCGTGTCTCAATAAATAGTGACGATTCAGTAATAGGCCTACAAACAGCCGGGTGATGGTTTTAATGAGACACGGTCCCTAGCGTTCTTAGAACGGTGACTACCAATCCAGTTAGGGGTACTTAGTGATGCCTAACCCCGCTCCCGGAAATGTGTGTACAACAGGCTTCTCGCAACAAGATCTGTGGCCAGACCTTTTTGGAAACAATTATCATCACTAACGTTTAGTTGTTTTATAATGCAATTACAGATCGGCCTTCTAGCCTTGTTTAATTTAAATGTACTGTGAGTATTTACGGTTCTGCCTTCCATATGTGGAGCGTCTCAAAGTCAACAGTCATCAAAAGTCAGAGCATTACTGCTCAATGTCAAGTTTAGCGGAAGGCTTTCCCCGTCTCCCTAAAACCAAACGCTTATGACAATATCTGCCAAGGTACGGATTAGGAGATGGACACATAATACTAGAAACAATAGCGTCCGTTATAAAATACGATGCTATCTCACCATGCTGGAATAAATTATCATTAATAACTCGTCAGCGATATCACCTAACTGTGACCTATATATAAATCACCACACAATTTAGCCTGCAAGAACAGTTATAACGGAGAAATCCGTAACTACTAAGTAGGTATATGCTACTACTGAATATAAAAGTTAATTAAAGTTGACACTTACCATATAATTCCTTAAAGAGAATTAGATTACAAATCACTTACAAGGCCACTGCATGAATTACCAGTATCACTCTCCGACACGTTCCTCACACTGCCTTAAATACTAAATTAGTCGAACCTAGGACTTCGCATCGTTTAACGATCGAAAACTAACTGACGTTATATCTAATACTCGCTATCTTGCGACAGCCCACTTGGACATCTCTTGGTATTCACCAAGGCTCCTAATTTAACTAGCCTAAACTAGGACTCTCTCCTCTCGTGGTCCAGAACCGACTGCCCCTAACTTAAAACTTCAAACTTCCAAATTCCCTAAAAACACGACGCGAGCGCGGGCCTTTCACGCGTTCCCATGCTTTCGGATATTTATTGCCGCTTTTGTAAAAGATCTCAATTGTTTCAAGGGTCTATTTGAGCCTCTTCGGCCCAACATACTCTAACCAGATGTGGCCATTATTCTAATGGTTCTTAGAATTTGCGGAAGAGTCTTATTGTTTTACAATTTTAAGGAATAGGATATTTTGTTAGTTTCTTTCGATATATTGAGTTATTGTATTCGAACTGTCTGCTTTGTCCTAAGGAGTTTATTTTCACATTCAATAGATAATCGATGTGCTCTTAAGTGGCCCGAACCACGTGCAGGTTTTAAAATAAATATAATATTTTGTTATTATATTGGAGTACGTGACAGACAGTCACAACGAGGAACTGAGCTCCCACCTCATTCTTGCCTTTATTCGCCGGCTTGAGTGGAGATTCGCAAGAGCAAACGAGCTCGGAGGAAGGAAGTATTCCAGTAAGTGCTTGTAGGGATCTTGACCATCTTCCGGGCTCTGGGATTGTTCTGAGAGCAGTGGAATACCTCTCCACTCCTCGAGCACCTCAGGACATGTTGCCCCCTTGTCGCTACGTCACTATGTGCTAGCGACCGTTTTCGGGGGCCCATTATTGAGTGTGCAAGTCACCCCCTGCCATTTTATCCGTGTATAATAAAACAATGATCAGGCAGGGGCCATAGTCCTTCCATAGTTTTTGGTAACCAGTCCATTTTAACCAAAAAACTCTTTGCGATAAAACCAATGGATAAAAACCTTGAAAACTTTACATAAGATGTTACCCTAAAATAGGACACAAATGGCTTGTTAAATAATTATAATCTATGTCAATAAATTAAATACTGTTCGTTCAGTGCATCAGCTAAGAGCGACTGGACCGTTAAGGTGTTTTTTTATATATATATTTTTTTTTTAAACGTTGCCTCACACTAGTAATTTCTCCTGTATTGTGGGTGCACTTACAAATATTTAAACTCACATACACAAACAGCCAGACCCGGAACAACTACTTGTAGGTCATAAAAATATTTGTTCCATGCGGGAATCGAACCCGCGACACGCAGCGCAGCAGTCAATCGCTTAACCACTGCGCCAACCGTGCCGTAAGGAAAGAAAAATTGGAAAATTCGGGAAAAGCTGGAAGAACTTTTTTCTATAGGACTTTTGTATGACCATGTTGGGACAGGACACCGTCCGTCAGGTTAGCAAATCTTGAATTAATAAAACTTACGAGAGTAGGGTAGGTCTAGCGTAGGGCGACTGGCGCGGCAGAGGAAAGGCGAGGTGTGCACGAGTGGAATGCACCGGCAGCTCCCGGACCGCGCACCGCCCGCGAGCCTGACTCAGCGACCTGTCCGATGAGTTATAAGTACATAACAGGCATGTAAACAGCCTATCCCTAATTAATAACCGAAAGCGACCATCGCGTCGCGCGAGTACGCGATTACGCGATCGTTTCGTTTGTATGAATGACGTCCAAACATGACTTGATTTATCGCGCGAATATACACACATCAAAAAAAGTTTGTGATCACTAGCATAAGCTGATAAAAAAAAAAATTGAACTTTATCAAGAAAAATTCTTTGTTGTGTGTTTTCTTTAAATAGGTAGAAATACCCCGTTTGAAATTAAAAAATAAACCAAATTTTTATTTTTATATTGAGTAAATAATCATTATAGAAAGAAAAAGACTGTTTAACCAAACTTAAACAATAATTCATTAATAAAAGGTTTATATTCAATATAATATAACTCCTCCCCTGGCTCGACCACATGCGGTGATCCTCTTGGGCATGCTGAGAATCAAGTTATCCAGCATTTCTTGGGGTAACCTGTCCCATTCTTGAATAGCGGCTTCCCTGAGCTCTGACACTGCCTGGGGACGTGGCTGACGGTTCCAAACAGCTCGCTAAAGTGCATCCTACGCGTGCTCTATTGGGTTTAAGTCAGGCGAGCCAGCAGGCCAGTCTAACCTTGTAATGTCGTATTCTCTATTTCGATTTTTCAAAGTGATCGCAAACTTATTTTGATGTGTGTATGCCATATTTACGTAAAAGAGCGCGAATATCACTTTTGGTTAGGACGCGGCCTATAATATTTGCACTACGGGGACTTGAGTCTCGTCTCTATCCCCACGTCCTAATCAAAGCGATCTTCACGTTTATATGTTATTCATTTATTTGGAAAACCGGAAGGACCATTCTTTTGGTTAAGACGGGGTCTATGAGAAAGACTGAGCCGTAGCCCACCACGTGGGCCTTGAGCGAGTTGATGGCCTTGATGGATATACAACGAAGTATACCAGCCACTTAACGCCTTTAAACACCAAGTTTTTTTACGGTTCTGTTCCTCAAAAGGGAAAAAACGCAACCCTTATAGGATCACTTCGTTGTCCGTCCGTCTTTCCATCCGTCTGTCTGTCACAACGCAAACACTATTGCAGCCGATCAATTCTGTAACAATCTTACAGTAAAAACTAAGATGAAGTTAGCTTGAAGTAAGCTGTCAATAGTGTCAAGCCCTAGCATCAGGTGGAAACACAGCTCACTTCGCTAACGTTCTCACGGTGAGATTTTTACAGAATAAACGGCAGTTGGTAGTTGTTTCCTTTTCAGCGCGCACAACCTAGACGGTGAATTTGATGCTCCACTCGATGGGCGACAAAAGGATACCAGCGTTTTGACAAGTTTGAGAATCTAGGAAAGAACATCTGATATTGAAAAACACATTGATCATCATACCAGGTTCCGAACCCATTCAACCCTAAAAACATTTTGCATGAATTTAATAATTATCTCTTTATTTGCTAGAACAGCGGTTCCCAAAGTTCACTGGACCGTGACCCACGTAGCAAAAAGTTCAAAATTCGGGACTCACCTCTTAGCTGTCATGGAGAAAAAAGTGACATAACTATATGAATGAAGAACTATTCAAATAAGAAAAAAACATTCAGTTACAATTGATAATTTCAATATTAAATACAAGGAGTGAGTGCTATTTCAATGAGAAGGATATATTTGTTTCAAATTTTTTGTTATAGCTTTAGCATCAACTTCAATTTTAGCTACTTCTAATCGCAATGAGTTTGATACTTCCAATTTATTTCGGTATTTAGCTATAATATTAATCATAGCTGAAAATCAATTTTTCAAAGCCCACCCAATATTCGCTCGCGACCCGAAATACTTTGCCAGTAGAATATTGGTAACACGGACCGCGGACTGCGGTCTTACCTTAACGTAGATCTTGCTACCCTTTGTCCCGCAAAGAATGCATAGTCCTGCCTCGCCGCTCGCGCCAGCCCCTCTTCAGCCGAAGATACTAAGTTATCAGCATCAGAATAGCCTCGAATGTAGAAAGCATTCAACTGCACGTCTTTTGTTGACTGCAATGTAAAGAACAAATCATTTATCAAGCATTTTGAAGCGAAAAACGCTATTTCAAGATACCACCATACAATTCCATTAGTATTGTATGTTTAAATCTGCTTTATCGTAAAATATAGGTACTAGGTGTAATTGCAATACCTGAAAATCTCTTAAGAGGTTATTGTACTCATCATTATAAACCACTTGTACTATAGGACCAACGCTGCAAACGCAACACAAAATCAGCTGCTCCATACATTTATGTTCACGTAACTCAGTGCTTTTCAAACTTTTTCATGGCGCGGCCCCCTTAGTATAGAAAAAAAATTCGCGACTCCCTACCTTGAAATTCAAGTCTGTCAATTTAGGTACCTTTTGGTTAAACAGAAAAATAGAATACCCACAATTAACCACAGAAGCTTTGAAATGTTTCATTCTATTTGGAACCTCCTACTTGTGCGATTTAACGTTTTCGTCGATGGCTCAAATGCAAACAAAGAAATCGCCAATATTTTGAAAACGATTTAATTCTAATCATAAAAAATTTATAAATTGAAAAATTGGTTAACGATAAACAGGCGTAACAATCACATTAATTTGAATGGGTACGCTTGGTCCTCGTCACATTAATGATTTATGTGATTTGTAGGTATTTGTTGATTCGTGTTAACCTAAGCCTTCAATTAACTTTTTCTTAATACATAAATAACGTTTTGAACTATTTATGAGCTTTACATTTTAAAGTAACGGCGACCTTTAAGAGGGTTGGCGACCCCCTAGGGGGTCGCGACCCACACATTGAAAAACACTGACGTAACTCAACAAAATGTATAGAGCAGCTAATTTATTGTTCCTTTTACGATTTCAGTGTTGGTCCTAATAAAAAAAAATACAATGTCGTCTTAAGGTGACGATAACCGACTTTTAATGATTTTATACTGAAGATCACGTCTAAGCGAGTAGTGATAATGATTAGGAAAAAATATACTTATGTTAAATTAGAGCATTTTCTTAATAACTTAATACATGAATATTTTAGATTATGTTTATATTATTACATAGTGAAATTAATTTGTAAAGTTATGTCTAACGCGGATATAAAACTGAGAATCACGCAAAATCTACTAAGCGTATTTTTCTGAAACCTTCACCTTTTCAAATATAATTTAATTATTGTTTTAGTTTACGTGGTTTTTTTTTTAGTCCTTTTGTTTTATGTAGGTATAATAAATTAACAATGCGTCTTATATGGGACAGCACTCCTGGATGGGCGAGTCCTATTACTGGCTGGACATACGACGCGTTGCGTGACCTCAGTACAGAACACACAAACTCAGCTAAAGCAGTTTTTAGTTATTACAATTACACCTTTTATAAACTACTCTTAGCTATTATATTTCGAGACAGTGCAATGCATCAAAATATCTTACAAATGCAGAATGACTCACGGTCCGGTAACTACCTAATTGCCAGAGCGGAAACACATATACATGCATTAATTAATAACAATAGAATACTGAATTCGTATATTTCAATGCTTTACAATACCAGCATATGCGACAAAATAATAGTCTTGACCATGTGGTATTCCAAATTTCTGACTGTTTACAAGCTTATTCATTGTGTGTTAAGGAGCTGATCTGTTGACAGAGCCCGAAGATGGTGATAAGATTTCGGCTCTGGTATAAAGATACCATACGTACCAAATTGACAGGTCTACCTTTTCACATAATAAGGAATCATCGAAATCGGTTCAGATTTCACGAAAATTTTATAATAACGTCAGAAAAAACATCCGCATCGAAAGAATGTTCTCTTGTTTATGAAGACCGTTTTTAGGGTCCATATTGGCTCACCTAAAGTGCTTTACCCGAAATTGTTCTTCCTAATGATTTGTAATCCGAATGATCACTCTTCCTAAAAATTTTCATCCTAAAGTTTTCATTCATACTATTTGTAGTGCTACCGGCGATGTTCATAACACTCATGTTTCCGAAAATTGTAATTAATAATATCATTAATGTAAATATATTTAAACTCCTACTGTTTTTATCATAACCCTTTTATCCCTAAACATAATTACCATAATATTCATTCAGGTCAGAGTGTCGTTTTGGGGACACTATGAAAAAAAATACATAGAAAAATTTTCGCGACCAATTTCGAGGTAGCGCTCGCCGGCCGCTGCCGCGGCACCGCTCGCTACGCTCGCTCGGCTCGCGCGTAGATGGTCACAGTTCTAACCTAACCTTACCTATGGATATCTTTGCAGGTACACACTGCTATAAATAAAATTAAAGAAGACGCTTTAATTAATAAAAACAAAAAACCAATTCATATAATTAGTGAGTGCGAAGCAAGCACTTGATTATTAGTAATAAAAAGAAATCTAAACAAAAAAGGTATGACTTTGAATAATAGTGTAAAAGATGGTTATGTTGAGAAAACATAGGAAAACAAATAAAAGTATAATAGATGTTTATTGCTACTGACATTATGAAGTTGAATGCTTCGGAATTATGAACATAAGAGACAGAGTAGTTAGGAATTGTGATTGTTGGTGGATGAAAAATGTGAGGAAGAACATTTTCGGATTTCCAATTATCGGAGTTGAAAATTTTGGTGAACTTTGGCGCACCCCCGTTTTTAATTTCTACTGATTTGTCGACTACTGCGAGCGCTTCTTACTTTTTATGGTTGTCAGTGACTTTGAGCCACGTCCATAGGAGGTCAATTATAAATCTAATAGTATTTTTTGTCGCAGGGCAAAATAACCCTAAAAGAAAACTCTTATTCAAAGCCAACTGCTTCAATAACCTTTTGACTCATACGACATTTTTACTTTGCTTTTCTAATATTTTTTAATAGTCGGGTGGGCAAACATATTTGTATTTGCGTTCCTAAACAATTATGTAAATAATTTTCATTATAAATTCTAGGTAGACAAATTGTATTGGTGAAAATCTATTCAGACTTCCACGAAATAAATACATATTAATTTACTACACGATACTTAGGTAGATGTCTACATTCATTTAGTATGATTCTAATGGCTCCAATAAACAGGCGCGACACGCAATGCGACAAAAAGACACCGTTCTTCACGCGATACGCGGTACCTTTTTGTCGTGTCGCGTGACGCGCCTGTTTCTAGGAGCCTTATATTAAATTTAACAAAAACAAATACTAAAAAAGTCTTCTGTAGAGCTTTGAACCTGTAACAATGAACAAATATTGAGATTTTATCTTGGAGCTACGAAAACCATTTGGCAATCATATTATTTTTTTCTTGGCACGGTTGGCGCAGTGGTTAAGCGATTGGCTGCTGCGCTGCGTGTCGCGGGTTCGATTCCCGCACGGAACAAATATTTGTATGACCTACAAGTAGTTGTTCCGGGTCTGGCTGATCGTGTATGTGAGTTTAAATGTTTGTAAACGCACCCACAATACAGGAGAAATTCCTGGTGCGGGGCAATGTTTAAAAAAAAAAAAAAAATTGTCTGTAATTTTATGACTGTATTCTATTAACACAGAGCAAAAAACTACATTTTTAACAGAATATTAATTGAAATAGAATCTTTTTATCTTCGTTTCTATTTTACTGTCGCAAATTCTTTACACCAGTTAGCAACAGCTTTGATTGTTTTATACTTTTGGTGATCGTAGGGTTAAGGAAGGTTCCAAACATAGAATTAAAAAGGCTTACCATAAGGTACATTTGATCAGCACCATTCCTTATGTACCCGATCTTGAAGTTGGGTGAATGTAGAACGGCAGCTATGGTATCGACGCTGGCCACCCGAACCGACAGCACTGAGGTTATGAACGCCGCGTACGCATTGTATGTGACCACCGCGAAGAACAGGCAAACGATCAGCAGAACACTGCCAGACGGGTTTGTGGGCGTCCATGTTCCACCTGCAGGAGATACAAATTAAACCGCTTGTTTGTATAAAGCCCTGTCTACTTCGAAACAAACCGGTAAGTATGGCAAAACATTGTGTCAGCAACATGTTAGTGTTGCGCCAAACAAGGTTGGGCGATTGTTGCACTACATTGATGCGTTTTTAAATAAAAATAAAAAATGTTCCGAGCAATTTGTGGTACTCACTTTTTTGACAGCTGTAAGTCACTATTTCAAAAACTTAAAATTCTACCTCTGCCATGTTTGTATATTTTTGAAATATGTATTTTTGTTAAGAGAAACTACAATTTATTTCACTCTAGCACTGACAGGCCAAATAGCCGAACACGGCATAAAGATAGACTTCGGCTGCCACCAATAAAACCAAAATTATTTAAGAAAAATGTATACTGCATGTCGATTATTATTTACAATCATTTACCAAATAGTTTTCAAGACTTGCCGCTGACAATGTTTAAAAAAATACTTTTCAAACTATTATTATTTAACAGATATTATACCATTAAGGACTTTTTAGAAGACAAATCAATAGAATCTGTAATTTGTAACTTTGAATAATTGACATCGCTGATTGTCAATACATTTGCACGCCATGTTATGGCAGGATATGCTGAAACAAAACTGTAACCTGAGACTGTAACACCTTATGTACCTTATGCTAGCAAATAAATATTTTTGATTTGATTTGGTTGTTTTCAGTGGACTCGGAGCTTTCCTGCATCAAGAGCTGCTCTGTTTTAGGCACAGGTTTTAGGAGACATTTTAGATTTTTGGATTTTTGATTTTTTTATTAAATCTTTTTTGGTCTGATAATAATCAAGGCTGTTTCAGGTAGATAATGTCACTCGGAATGTCGTGAAAATTATTTCGTGAATTGAACCGTAATTCCGAATTTCGCATTGTGTAACGCTTATGATTGCGCATATTTTTATAATAATAATAATAATAACCCCACCGCCGTATCTCTACGTTGACGTCGTGGTGGGGCTTGCGCGCTCCGAACTCTGGGTCTGTGCCGGTAGAGTTTACTTTACCGGAACATGTCTAGGGTGAGGAGCCAGACCAAGAGAGATACAGAAACCCGCAGGGCAGCATGTGGCGAGCTGTTGGGCAGTTGCGACCCCACGGACCCTATCTCCCGGGAGAAGTCATGTTCCTCACCTCTGGCTTGCCTTTATTGGCCGGCTGGAGTGAACACTGACGAGGAACTGAGCTCCCACCTCATTCTTGCCTTTATTGGCCGGCTTGAGTGGAGATTCGCAAGAGCAAACGTGCTCGGAGGAAGGAAGTATTCCAGTAAGTGCTTGTAGGGATCTTGACCATCTTCCGGGCTCTGGGATTGTTCTGAGAGCCGTGGAATACCTCTCCACTCCTCGAGCACCTTAGGATATGTTGCCCCCTTGTCGCTGTGTCACTATGTGCTAGCGACCGTTTCCGGGGGCCCATTAATGAGTGTGCAAGTCACCCCCTGCCATTTTATCCGTGTACAATAAAACATTGATCAGGCAGGGGCCATAGTCCTTCCATAGTTTTAGGTAACCAGTCCATTTTAACCACCCAAACCCATAGTCCAATATCTTTGTTTCCATATCCTACAATAGTCCTACACCAATCGGGGGTTGTCCTTGGGTGCACTTACATAGTGCGTACAGGGATAGTCGTCGGTTGGTGCCTCATTCCATTTAAAATTGTCTAAGGGGCCTCTGCGAGTTGGCTTCTGCCCCTCGTACGCCTTCCAAAGGTCCGGGACCCCAGGTTCCCGAGATATATAAACGTACATATATAAAATAATAATAATAATGAGACTGTACATCCCGCGGAAGTGCGGGGGTCGAGGATTTTTAAATGCGAAGACCCTTCACAACCGCGAGGTGTGCAGCCTCAGAGAATATTTTTTTAAAGCCGAAGTGGGTGTGCATCGTGATGCGGTCGCAGTGGACAAGGGGCTCACCCCGCTGTCCATGGCTAAAGAGAACTGGCGCAAACCTGTAATACTTACTACAGATGACCGCAAGAAAGTATGGCAAAGCAAGGAGCTTCACGGGCGCTTTTACCGGGCTCTCCATGAGCCAGATGTAAATTTCTTAGCGTCCGTATCCTGGCTACGTTTTGGTGACCTTTTCGGGGAAACTGAAGGTTTTGTTTGTGCAATTATGGACGAAGTTATCTTGACGAATAACTACCGAAGACATATTATGAAGGACGGAACGGTTGACGTGTGTCGGGCATGCCACCGTCCGGGTGAGTCCATCAGACATATTGTCTCTGGTTGTTCTCGTCTGGCTAACGGCGAGTACTTGCACAGACATAATCAAGTAGCTAGGATTATTCACCAGCAGCTTGCTTTGAAATATAAACTTGTGGATTCTGAGGTACCGTATTACAAGTATGTGCCCGACCCAGTTCTTGAAAATGACCATGTCACGTTGTACTGGGATCGGTCTATCATTACTGACAGGACTATTGTTGCCAATAAGCCTGATATGGTGGTGATAGATCGATTAGCGCGCCGCGCAATGATAGTTGATGTTACCATTCCACATGACGAGAACCTCGTGAAATCTGAGAAAGAGAAACAAATAAAGTATCTCGACTTAGCACACGAGGTTGTTGACATGTGGAATGTGAGCTCAGCTATCATTGTGCCGATTTTCGTGACGGCCAATGGCCTGATGGCCGAAAGCCTCGATCAACATCTCTCGAGGCTTTCGTTAGACGGTTGGATCAAGGGCCTGATTCAGAAGGCAGTACTCCTTGATACGGCTCGTATTGTGAGGAGGTTCCTGTCTCTGCAGCCCTAACCACCGGTAGCTTGGACCCTGCTCCCGACACCGGCGGACCACTATATTTTATATTTTTAAATGTTTTTTATATCTATTTTTAAGAAATATTTAAAAATGTATTTTATATGAAAAAAAAATGAATCAACGTCATAATAATAATAATAATAACCCCACCGCCGTATCTCTACGTTGACGTCGTGGTGAGGCTTGCGCGCTCCGAACTCTAGGTCTGTGCCGGTAGAGTTTACTTTGCCGGAACATGTCTAGGGTGAGGAGCCAGACCAAGAGAGATACAGAAACCCGCAGGGCAGCATGTGGCGAGCTGTTGGGCAGTTACGACCCCACGGACCCTATCTCCCGGGAGAAGTCATGTTCCTCATCTCTGGCTTGCCTTTATTGGCCGGCTGGAGTGAACACTGACGAGGAACTGAGCTCCCACCTCATTCTTGCCTTTATTGGCCGGCTTGAGTGGAGATTCGCAAGAGCAAACGTACTCGGAGGAAGGAAGTATTCCAGTAAGTGCTTGTAGGGATCTTGACCATCTTCCGGGCTCTGGGATTGTTCTGAGAGCCTTGGAATACCTCTCCACTCCTCGAGCACCTCAGGACATGTTGACCCCTTGTCGCTATGTCACTATGTGCTAGCGACCGTTTTCGGGGGCCCATTATTGAGTGTGCAAGTCACCCCCTGCCATTTTATCCGTGTATAATAAAACATTGATCAGGCAGGGGCCATAGTCCTTCCATAGTTTTTGGTAACCAGTCCATTTTAAGCACCCAAACCCATAGTCCAATATCTTTGTTTTCCATATCCTGCAATAGTCCTACACCAACCGGGGGTTGTCCTTGGGTGCACTTGCATAGTGCGTACAGGGATAATCGTCGGTTGGTGCCTCATTTAATTAAAAAGCGTCTAACAGGCCTCTGCGAGTTAGCTTCGGCCCCTCGTATGCCTTCCAAAGGTCCGGGACCCCAGGGTCCCGAGATATGTAGACATAAATAAAATAATAATAATAATAAATCATTTATTTGAACCAAACACTTGTACACTTTTTATAAACCTGCCAAACTGCGTGACAGTTTGTCGGCAGGATTAGCGCTCGTTTTAAAACATTCGGTATACTACGTATATTTAATTAAACATCTAAGTAGGTACATACATATAATTTACATGAAGGGTAAGAGTATTTTAAACATCTAAATAGGTAGATAGGCACAGATAATTTAAATGAAGGGTAAGAATTAGTATTCTTGCCCTTCATTCAAACCATCCTTATCTAATCGGTTGAGTAACACTCAACTGAAATATATTGCGCTGTATAAGACACATACAAGGCAAGGCATAAGGCAAGGGATAAGGCATATAGGTAGCTAACTAAGTAGGTATGTGAAAATACAGTCCACTGCAAACATACTCAAAACCTTCAAACCACCGTTTAGGTATTTAAACAGTTGGTTTATGTCAAATTTCCTAAGGCCTGTGTTCACCAACATTTAAATCAACTGTTAAGATATTTAATCAGTTGTTTACTCAACATTTCATAGGAAATTTGACATAAACCATCTGTTTAAATACCTAACCGGTGGTGTGAATGTTGGTGAACACAGGCCTAAGAAATTTTAAGTAAACGATTGATTAAATATCTAAACAGTTGATTTAAATGTTGGTGAACACAGGCCTAAAAGGTTTTAAACGTATTCCAGACGTAAAAATAGGTTATAAACGAATTCCAGACCGTACCAATAGTTTATAAAATAACTATTCATGACGGTTAAATACTACCTAATTATTTGAAGAATTGACCGATGATTGATGCAGATATGTCACAATATCTGAATACTTTTAACGTTTTTTCCTTTGATCTTAGTATTTTTTTTCCAAGGAAATTATGGTAGGTATCGAAAAGCTCATTTCTCTAATCTCTCAACACTAGAAATTCGAAAATGCCAGGAATTCCTATATGATATAATCATAGTGATGGTATTGTGCACTCAGTAATACATTACCATCCAGCCTATAGCTGTCCCACTGCAGGGCAAAGGCCTCTTCTCATACAGAGAAGGCACGAGCATTGATCACCACGCTTGCTCAAGACGGGTTGGCGATTTCAGACTTATATTAAATAAGTCCAGGTTTCCTCACGATGTTTTTCCTTCACCGATGTCAGTAATGTCCAAGATAAACTCAGAAAGTACATATGAATTGCAAAAGTCACATTGGTACTTGCCCGGATTTGAACCCACAACCTCATGCATGAGAGGCGAGGCCTTAACCAACGGGCCATCACGGCTCCCTTAACCAACGGGCCATCACGGCAGTAATACATTATCAATCGCGAATCACGGAAAAAGCTTTCAAACAATATCCAGTTTTAAGATGAGACGATTTTATGAATAATTGAGCGCGATTTATGTTGGACTTTATTACATAGGTAATCCGGATTCCTGAAATCAGTCAGTCAGAAATGAAGAGATCCGCAGGAGAACCAAGGTAACCGACATAGCCCGAAGAATTTCCAAACTTAATTGGCAGTGGGCGGACACATTGCTTGCAGAACAGATGGCCGATCCAATGGGGCCGAAAGGTTCTGGAGTGGCGACCGCGTAATGGAAGACATAGCGTTGGAAGGCCTTCCACAGGGTGGACCGATGACGTTGTGAAGGCCGTAGGAATCCGCTGGATACGGGAAGCACAAAACCGGTCTAGCCTATGTCCAGCAGTAGACGTCTTTCGGCTGAAATTATCTCATAAATACATTAACAAATTATAAGTAGCTAGGTATAATATAGATATGCATGCGCATATTTAAAGAGCAAGATATACATATGCATGCGTCAATTATTTCAATAAAATAAGTAGTTGGGTACAAAACCGGTTTTAGGGTTCCGTAGTAAACAAAGAACCCTTATAGTTTCGCCATGTCCGTCTGTCTGTCTGTCTGTCCGTGGCTTAGCTCAGAGACTCTTTGTACTATAAAGCTGTAATTTGGTATCGGTATACATAATATATTAATCACCCCGACAAAGTAGTACGAGTAAGATAAAATCTTGAAAAAAAAAATTGGGTACCTCCGGTACACGTAATGTGGAGATAATTTTTTTTTCTCGTCTATCCCTTTATGTGGGATATTGTTGGATAGGCCGTTTACAAATATTGCGGGTTTGTGAAAATCTTTTTTAGATTCAGGGATCCGTTTGCGTAATAATAAGCTTTAAATTGCTAATTTTAGTTAGAAACAACTGCCGGCTAAATGGTTGTATTTGGATGCGTGAAAAAAATCACAGCAGTAGTATATATAACGAAGTTAAAAGGAAAACTATCACAGCTAAGTAGACTTTACAAGTTACCGAGTAATAGTCGACCAACTTACATTTGCCCCATACATCCCATACAGAATGTATGGGTGCACATGTTTTTCAACTGCAAATGTAAATTGGTCGACTGGTTGGTTGGTTGGTTATTTTGTTTGTTTGTTCTTGGGATAAATTCATCTTAACTACGGAATCCTTCATTGTGCGTGGTCCGACACGCACATGGCCGGCTTTTAGGACTAAGTTTCAGGAAAAAAATATTAGTCTTTTGATACACTATATTAAACAAATAATAAATTTAAAAATATCAATAATTCGTTTAAATGTTTAATAGTTAATTTATAAAAACTGTTTTTTTTAAAAGAGTAACCGTGGAGATTCTTGCCGGTTCTTCTCCATAGGAAGCGAACAATAAGAACCTTGGACCTAGCTTCTGACGTTTCATAAGTGCCCATGTAGGTTAAAAAATAAAACATTTTGATTTTATATTACAGTAAACGAATAAAATACCCGCCCCCCACCTGACACCCTACACACACATTCACAACCTACATCCTCACTACACACACATACCATACATATTCACACCCTACATCCACACTACACACACATACCACACACATAAACACCCTACATCCACAATACACATACCTACCACACACATTCTTACATCACTCACTCGTCCTCTTTTAGACTTAAGTACCTCGTTTCATAGTCTAATTCATTTAATTTTGGAATAGTTATGTATGTGTATATACAGCATGTTACGGAAAGGGTATATCCATACAAACGGGGTGAAGAGTGTATCTGGTTCAGAATCTCTGTACAAAATTTCAGCTCAAAAGCACTAACTAGAAAATGCTTAATATTTTTTTTATTTCAATAGTTTATTAAATTTAAATCATAACAAACGTGTTACCGCCGTTTCTTTGTGTGTAATTTATTGACACCGATCAGCTGACTTGGTCTAGTGATATGTAGAATTCAATTGGAAACATTTGATTTTTAGTTAAATGTTTCTTATCTTATTATTTATGTAGGTATAGGTATTAAAAAATATTGCCCTGTAGTTTGTTATCACCAAAAGAATCCGTGCCTTTGATATGTATGATAGCGCTGACAAATAAAAACAGTTCCGTAGACTGAAACAAACGTCATAACGGCTGATATTGTAACAGAAACACGAATCAGTGCAATAAATAGTGATTTTGCATTACATCATAAAATCGTATTAAATAATAATGAATAATAATGTTTAATCGTATTGTTAATTTTAAGGTTCGTTTTTATTTAAGTATTAATTTAAAAGTCTAAGAAGGAAATTGGAACATTGTTACCGTTAGTTTTTTAAATAAAATTATTGTTACCTAACCAAATTTACAATTTAAAAAGGGTTATTAATTACAAATCAAATATTGTGCGCACTTACATTATGTTTACTAAATACAATCTAAACTGTAAAAACAAATGACAACGGAAGTCGTTGCTGTCTGACGTTGATGTTATAAATAGGCTCACTCTAGTCACAGAGCGCTCAGTATTAAATTGTATTTTGAACTGTAAACATCTAGTTGTAAAATAAAGTTGTGTGAATCATTGTTGGTGTGTAATAAAGTGTTTACAAGATGTCTGATCGTTATCATTTGAGATCCCTGAGCCCTCCCGCTCTTACATGTATATACCCTTTCCGTAACACGCTGTACAAGTAAGTAACTTGTTGCGTCTTAAACAACGTGTGCTGAGTACCTAGTCAATTCTTTTACATCACTCTTTTAAGTATGCCATGCATGAGCTAAAAATTTGTCTCGAACACAATAAGAATGAAAATTGGCAGTGTAATGGAAAGATAAATATTTTTGCCTATATACTCGCTTTTTGCTTGTTTCACTGTACCGTACGGTGTACGTTCAAGAGCACGGATTTCCAAGATACACGTTTTTACCTAGTTTCGAAGTCAGGAGTTGATATAGTTTTAGCCGTCAACTCACTTACATTATTTGTATCCTAGTTCTTAGTAATAAAACTGTATTAGACATTGAAATATTACAAGGAGGAAGATATCTTACGCGCTAACATCGTAATCAGTAAACCTGGGCTCGGCGCACGACTACATGCACCAAAACTCACGCATTTGTGATCAGTGTGATCATAGTCGCAAGCCTACAGTTACCGATAGACAAGAACAGAGATAGAAGCCGTCTTGCGAGCGAAATCGCGTTAGCTGCCGAATGTTGGCCGAATATTTACGATTATGAATGACATTGCATGTAGCACAAACATGGCGAAGCAAACATGAAATAATATTACAACTTTCAACAAATTAGCATTTTTGATTGTACTCACGAGTGGCACTCGTAAGTAATCCCGTGTGTCTTATTTTTCTTCCTTGTATTATTAAAACACTGTTTAGCTGCACAAGAATTCATTTTGATGCGAATTTATCACAAAAAAAAACTGTATTATGGAGCTATCAACGATATCCCGTGCGCGACTGAGTGCAAACTACGGGCCGTCACTTAGTTTGATAGGATCAGGCGCTACTAAGTTACTAAGTCCCATATCTACCGCTTTTAATACGTCAATGGTATTAGGCTATATTTTATTGAGTCCAAATAAACGTTATCTATTATTATTACAAAATAAAACCGTTTTTTGTTTATTGAAAATAATATTCAGCTGCTTTACTAATCATCACTTAATTAAACTGAGTCGTCAAATTGTTAATTTACCTACCTAATAAGATTAATTCTACAGAACCCACTTCAATTATCAGTCTCCCCCCGCTCGACCGGAAAGCCGACACGGGCTTACTACCTACCACTTCATTAATATTAGACCAAATTTTTCTCAAATCTAATTATTTAGGGTCCAACGTTAGGACACAGCACAAGTGCTATGTTCATCTCGTGATTAGGCAGACTTTCGTTTAGAAGCCATCCGACAAGACAAGAAGAAGCACCACCTTGGCTGACTATAAGTTACCAGACGAGGTTAGTGAACCAAATTTATTTAATAAAAACGTTAAATTCATTCGTTAATTCACTGACAAACAACATACAGCCTTAACCGCTCCACTCAAGCATACAATTTTACACGAGAGAGTTTTATAACAACAACTGAGGAAAGAGTTTTGAAAGTTCTTCCTTAAAGGGGTAAAATAATAAATAGGGGAAGAAAGTTTGTATGGAAGTTCGTCATTTTTGCCGATGAGAAATTCGGTCGGGCTTGTATCTCATAATTATCTAGGTACATATCTATGAGCTAGTAATTAGTTCATGAGACTTACAGAATCAATTTTCACACTCACACACTTGACTTTTTTTTTTTCTTATATCATGCCGACTTCTGTTCAACTGTAATACCCCAAAATAATTTAACTGTGTGATCATTGTATTTCATTTTATAATTAATGACTAATTTAATAATAATGTACGTGCCTATTTATGGTAGATTGTAAAGTTTTTATTTTTGGAACAAAAATAACAACATTTATGGTAGATTGTACAAGGATCACCCATATTTTAACTGTAACATCTTATGTACTGTACCTACAATCTATGCAAATAAGTATTTACTTTACTTCACTTTATTCACTAAAACAAGGGGTTGCTGCGGGTTTAAAATGCGATCTCTTTACATCGTGTTTTTCACCAAATTGCATACTTCAAATATTCTGCTTTTAGTGTTCAAGCTACGCAACATCTTTTCGTACCACATACCGCAGTGTCTCAATACGCAATTTTTTAGCTAGTGCGTGTTCCCAGTGATGGGACCTATGGCTCTGAAACGTAGTCGCTCACAATTGGCCTTATAAGAAGGCTAAAAGTCACACAAAGGCCAATGGAGAGACCTATGCTTGGAGTTTCCTTACGTGATCGAATCAGAAATGAAGAGATCCACAGAAGAACCAAGGTAACCGACTTAGTCTGAAGAATTGCCAAACTTGGGTGGCAGTGGGCAGGGCACATTGCTCGCAGACCAGCAGTGCTATTCTGTAGATATCTCATTGTGAAAACCTAGGTGAAGTGAGCTTGAATTAATGAGCTGTCAATAGTGTCAATCCCTAGTCTCAGATGGAATGACAGTTCACTTCGAGATCACTTCACCTAACGTTTCACGGTGAGGTTTTTTCAGAATCGGCCGGCTGATGACCGATGGGACCGAAAGGTTCTGGAGTGGAGACCCGTGTACCGGAAGACGTAGCGTTGGAAGGCCTCCCAGGTGGAGCGATGACCTTGTGGAGGCCGCAGGGATCCGTCGGATGCAGGAAGCACATAACCGGTCACAGTGGCGGTGCTCAGGGGAGGCCTATGTCCAGCAGTGGACGTCTTTCGGCTGAAATGTTATTCAAAATTGACCACTACACGTCCCTTTAGATAACCCCGCAGAAAAAAAGTCAAGACCTGTCGAATCTGGTAACTTTGGGGGTCAATTAATGTCAACATCTCAAAGTTCCGATGATGTTTTGTGCTGCATGGTTTCTTGCTCCATCTTATTAAAACCACGTGTTTTCTGGTCTAACTGTCCATCAGTTATTACGCGATACTTGATCAATATTCAGCATTTTTAACAAGAATGAATAATTTTGTCATAGCTTGTAGACTGAGGAACTCAGACTCGGGGATTAATTCAGCCCTAAATCCGAGTAATTCAGAAAATATAAACCAGTTATTTAGAGGTAAGTTTGTGAAGGTAAAATTTGGTTTTTCAGAGTAAAGTTCAGTTCCTGGGAAGTACGTGTGGGTGACTAGATTTGTGTAGAGTTGATCTCCTGATAAGTATGTGTGAGCGATTAAATTTGTGTGTTGATTAATTTCTGATACGTATGTGTGTGTGAGTTGTATGACTGAATTCGTGTGTAGATAAGGCTTATAAAGTAAAAAGGTATACATTTGAAAAGATAAGTGTTTAAAAAACAAGGAAGACATTATTTTTTGAGTTTTAGGTAGACAACCGGACCCAGACATCAGTCATGTACTTTGGGAGCAGTTAATAGACATTTACATTGTTATGCCGTTAATGAGGTACCAGGGAACCACATGTACAGAAGGAATTATTGCCAAACTTCCTTGTCTTCAACGCAGTCTTATAATATGCTTTTTTGATAAGGACACGTTTGATGTAGGTTTTGAACTTTCCATCGCTAAGTTCTATAACCGACTTTGGCAACTTTGATAGCTATATCAAGGCAAATTCATGTAAAGTGTGAATTTGTTCAACAATTAATTCCCCTGACTGTACCTAAGTACTCAACAACACGGCATGGTTGGCGCAGTGGTTAAGCGATTGACTGCTGCGCTGCGTGTCGCAGGTTCGATTCCCGCACGGAACAAATATTTGTATGAGCTACAAGTAGTTGTTCCGAGTCTGGCTGTTGTGTATGTGAGTTTAAATGTTTGTAAACGCACCCACAATTCAGGAGAAACTCCTAGTGTGGGGCAACGTTTAAAAAAAAAAAACAAACCCTGCTGACAAAGTATCCCAGTAGACCAAATCAGTGCTTCAGTATATCCCATGCGTCGATGACTGACGCACACTGTGGCGGTGGCCCGGCTGATCACCACGATGGCAATGGCGGCGATCAGCACCACCGCCACGACGCACGCCACAAGGCGCACGCTGAACGGCGCCAGGAATATGTCCCGCACCGTAGACGTCTCTTGCTGGCGAATGTAAATGTTGCACCTGAAAGGACATCTCCATTCTGAGTAAAAGCAGAGATAAAAACCAGCCAAGTGCGTGTCGGACCACACACAATGAAGCGTTCCGTAGTTGGGAAAGTAAAATAAAATAAAAAACAAAACCATGAACAATATAAGAAAATCCGTTAGTTGGTAGATTTTTTTTAATCTTAAAAAATCTGTCGGGTTGCCCTAATTTTGAACCCCGGGCACGCCACTGCGTCGACTTTCTCTTCGACAGTGCCTGTGGTTTCCCTAACAGGGCGAATCGATTTTAAAGTTTCAGTTGGAACTTATCGGATCCTAGAGCGGCTTGAAGCTGCGTAGGTCGGTGGGTAGGCCACATCATGCGAATTCTATAAGCTCGAAAATTGATACTAAGAGTGCCTCGAACAAGCCTGTGATCGCTTCCGGTATTAAACCTACTGATCACAGAGACATCGTTAAATATGTATTTCTTATCCGTCATGAGTAGTCTATCTCGTCCGTTGTCACCTTATCAGGACTCTGCCTTTGGGGTTTCTTTTCGAAGAATGAATTCATAAAAAAGTGCCCCTGCATCTCTAAAAACTTGACCAGCATTACCCCAGGGACCACAACCCCAGGGATTCCTGCGCCTCAAACCGAACAGTCCGACTTTCGATTTGCCACTTTCTTGTCTTCCACTTTGGCATTGAAGTCCCCTATAACAACGTTGTATGTGCATTGCCTTCGCAATATCCTCATACATGGCCTCGGCTGTTTCGTCAGAGATATATTGTACCTGTATCACTGTCAGTGAGTTTCAGTACAAGGTACACTACCCGTATCGACATACTACTGATTTCCACAACAGTGCTAGTAAGTTACTTGTTGACCAGTAAGCCACCACCTTGGGAGAGCTAGTAGAGAGAGGAAGTAGAATAGGTGGCCTGACTCCAGGGTTACCGTGTCTTCCCCCTATCTTCGGACTTCAGTTAACCCCAGTATATGCTAGTTAATTTGACCTAACTCTACCTCAAGTTCGGCAAGGTGATGGTCCAGCTTCATGGAACGTAATCGTCGTAGGCTACCGTAACCCAGGGATTATTTGCAACCCCCGTCCTGCCATTACCTTACCGTGGCCACTACGTTGACCAAGAATAGTGGGACCGCGCATCATGAGAGGTTTAATGTCCGTAGTCACCACGCTGGGCATGCGGATTGGTGACCGTATAGCCAATCCTTTCGCAACGATGATGCTGCTGCCGTCATCGCTCTGGAGAATTTAGGTTGGCTTGTTGGATGGTTATCCCGCCATTGGTCGGTCGCCAGCGCCTCGTCTGTCAGTGGCAGGGTGTACCGCGCGCAGTTGAGGTTAACATTTTTCAGTTACTTTTGTCTCATGTAGTGATGTGCCTATTGGCATCAACCGGGCAAAAATCCAGACACCGGACTACTACTGAGAAATGGGAAAACCCGAAGTCACTGCCTGACTTGGGATTCGAACCCAGGACCTCATGCTTAGCAGTAGCACTTGCGACCACTAGACCAGCAACGAAGCAAAATAATGAAAGTATTTTAATTTCATATTTTCTTTTTTTACTAAATGTATTAAATTTACATTTTTGTTAGTCTATCGATTCCAAGCCGTATTTGTAGAAAAAATTTAATCTGCTGGTATCTTATGCCCTCTAACAGTAAAAAAAAGCTCAATTTACTCGTATCACTTTACATAGTCTGACAACCAGTCTTACCAAGGGGTATCGTATTAACCCAGTAAATGGGTTGTGGAAGTCAGATAGGTAGTCGCCCCATGTAAAAAAATACTGGTATTCAGCCTTTTCCCAACAACTATGTAGTGGTTGGCATCCAGTCTCACCGGATGCCGACCACTACATAGTTGTTGGGAAAAGGCAGATGAAGGTATTGACTTACATAGTCTCAGCAATGGGAAAGATAAAATCCATGTCTTGAAGACGAGCCGCGTGCACAGTTACTGGTTCCAGTGCCACGTCCACTGTATGGTCCATCAGAGCCCCCAGCAAGCCGGTCCAAGTGCCCTCGTATGTACGGAATCCCAGCTTACCGTAGTACCGGATCGATGAACTGGGGACAAACATTCATAACTTTTCTGGACATGAAGCACTGGACAGGACAAGATATTCTTGACATCGCATCGCATCGTCCAAGAATATCTTTATGAACCTCATATTTTCATGGAACTATGCAAATCTTAATAAAGTCGATACGATCAAGAACGCTGCTTTATCGTGAGATTTACAAGAAACCGGAAACAGACTCAGACACTGACTTTGGAAACAGAAACGTCTCTCTTCTTCGTCTTCGTCTTTCCACTATCCCATTGCTTGCTTACGGATGCATATCTGGTAGGCTCTAATAATCCTTCCATATCCTATGGGCACGTCTTCCCTACCATTATCGTGCCCCCCGGTCTACTCCTTGATATGCAATGGCCAATGTAGTCCTATGAAACATGAGGCTCCAGGGGCTAGTGTGAATCTTTGAGTTCATTCGAGTAATCGAGTCTGGTTAAACCACGCTAGGGTAAGTTGCATTTCATTCATTCATTCATTCATCAGTAAATCACATAATTTATGTTTGGAAGTCACTATCTAAATTAAAGTTACAACAAACTTACGTTGTGTTCAATCGCACTGTCAAGAAATGGAGGATGTCATCCAACATCGGTTCAGCAGATGGGCCATCGTCATCCAGCGATGGACCTCCATCCCTAGTAGAGTTGCATCTTCCTACCACCAGCTCCTCACCCAAGAAATTGCGAGATTCCACTGGATAAGGAACCTCAACTCCTGACATTGACTGGACGCGATCCCAATTACCTGCATTTCAGTGATATCATGGAGTTTGGAAGAACACATAGAAAAGGACTCAATTAAATCAAGCGCGTCGCTCCAGTTGCTGTAGTCGACCAGATTAGCCTGGGATCTATGACAGGGTAATCCGGCGTTAAAGGCTAACTAACCTTAAAGCCTCGCCTGAAAAAATCCCGTGCTACATTTTTGAGTAAAATTTTGCCATTTCTTAACTTTTTTTCATATTCAAAACCCCAAACACTCGTAACATACTATACTGCGATAAAAAAAACAATAGTTACTCACCTAAAAAATAGGCATACAGCGTAGAATTTGTGCGTACTTTAAAATACTGCAAAATACTTATTATTCTCTCTGTTGGCTCAAGACGGTGAACTAGGCTCCACTTCCTAAACTGGAGACTCAAAGAAAATCTACTGACATTCAGCATATTAAATACTCTTGAATAGTTGTAATTCGTTACTCCTGACTGAAATAGGGGTAGCACACTACCATCCCTTTTGTACGTGTTATTTCTTGTTAGATTTCTATATCTTTCTGATGTGCGGTAGTAGTTTCGTTCGTATTCCGTTTTCATGTTCTGAATCTCATAAACATCCCGAAATTCATTATAGTGATACCCCCGATGCTGTCGTCGACTGGGATACTGACTTGTGCCTTTGTATATGAAATTTCCACTGCACAGTCCGAGGTTGTTAGTTTTCGGGATATATTTAGTTTGTGTGTAGGCGACGACAATATTTTGATCAAAACGAACTGAAGTAGCATTCAGTATTTCATTGATAAAGCCGAAATCTTTATTCGATCTCGCTGTTAGAAGCCAGTCGTATGATGACGTATCCTGTTTTTGATCATGTAACTAAAAAGTAATGCATTTTAAAGAGATAGGTAAGCATAATTGAAATCTCTCATTAAAACTTTGGGAAGAAGATATTGGTTTACCACGTATAAGAATATTTTTCATCCCGCAAAAATAAAACTAAATGAACGCAAAATTTCATTTTTTCGCCTGAGTTTTGTGAGGGAATTCAATAATGAAAGAACATTTATTTTAATACTTAGTGTACGTGAGCGAAATTGGTATGTAATTTAACTAAAAATGCTAAACTAGCTCTTCTTGATTTTGCCAGTATTTATTAAGCCACTCTGCCATTATTTATTATAATTTTTGCCCTTATTCATACAATATCTAAGTAAATTCTAATAACCTTATTAGTGAGTTTCGTAAGGTTGGCAGTTGCGTTGCGTCTTAAACGCGGAGATAAGATGATGATTCCGAGGTTATCTCGTAAGCGAACATTCTGCAATGATTCTGAAGCAGTAGCGACTCCATTTATACTCAGGCATTTCATCAGTCGGACGATAGCCCATCGACAACCTGCGGAGAAGATATTTTAATAGTACTAAGTTGCAAGTCAAGCCTATGTTTCAAGATCATTTTTGACGTGAATACGTCTTTTTTGCTTCAATAGTGGAAGGTAATTCAGAAAACTGATGATAACATTTTTTTTTAATTTTTTTATTACACCACTCGATAGCTAAAGCATTAAAGAATTCGTTACGTTTAATGACGACTATGACGCATCGCGCGTGGTTGAGGGGGAAGCGGCGCTGTTTTGAGGCCGTTTCGCTGCGTCACATAATTTTCGTTAAGTATAAAAGGCCAATTTCGGCCTGTCGTGGACAAGCTGCTCAGTAAAAAGTATTTTATCAAATTAATAAAATTAATTCTAAAATAAATATTGTTGCAAACCTCTTTGCAGGAAAGTTTAACTTGCTGCAACTTTATTATTATATTTAATTTATTTTAGGGATTAAATATTAAAAACGCAAGTCATTTAATAATATAGTTAATGTCCACGTTAGGCCAGAGCACCCTAACAAACTGATCAAAAGGGATGATGACTAAAAAAAATTTTTTTTGTCCGTCGTGTAGATATTCAAAAATATTGGACATGTATTTTTTCTTTTTTTTACGTAATCAAAACATTACGGCGACACATTGAGTTCAATTGTGGCATTACGTCACTGCTCGGTAAATTTTATATGTAGCTATGACGTAACGAGCCCCCACTCCCCAAGTTTAATGTGTTTTATCTAAGTCATTTTTTATTAATATGATAAAGCAAAAAATACGTGTCTAATATGCTTTTTATTATCTGATTGACGGACTAAACAGTTTTTCTTTTTTTTACCCAGGATAAATCCCTATTCCCTTTTGTCTCGGAGAAGCTACGACGTTCGTTTGAGTTCCAATCGTCAGCTCTTGTAAAGATCTATCGATTGTGTATATAAAACATTCACCGTGAATATATATGGTGTTAAAGTAAACAAAATAAATAAATAATGCAATGTCGGCCTACACTCGTCAAAACGCCAAATCAAAATATAAAGATCGTATACGTATACGCTTGGAAAGGGCTTCTCAAGAGCAATTTAGTGATACTCATAGAACACCACATGACAGAGTGAAGCGGTGCCGGGAACGTAAAAGAATGAAGGCGTCCGAGCGGATCAGCGACGGCGCCAGTACATCTGGCAAAAAATATTACCCGTTACCTACACGTATTAACGTAAAACACACAGCCGTGTCCACGACCCAGCCACCTCCATTTTTTTTTTTTTTTTAATAAGGGCCGTGTTTGCTATTTAACCCTAGAATCCTTCAGGCTCACCCCTGAATTGGAGTGGTAAGAAATCTGGTTAACCCAAGACAAGAACATTTGTGACGCCTCTAACTGGCCCACAGAATGCACAACAGAATCTCTAATCAAAATACCTATCTAATCCGGGCGAGTCGTAGAAGAGAAATTCAATTTCACGTCGAGTGGCTCTCTATGATTTTTTACAAAGATAAGATTGTTCATCATACGTATTAAGTAAAGCTCTTATGTTCTGTTAAAACAAAACTTTCGTAATAACTATTGACCAAAGTAGTTTGTAATTGATTACACTTTAAAGGAGAGCATAATAGCAGGCGCACGGGTCAATCTTCAGGGTTTAGCAACGCTTGCCAAGGTTTGTCCGTGGATGGGTGACCATTCATAACATACCGAGACCCCTCCGTGCCTCGGAAAGCACGTTAAGCAGTTGGTCCCGGCTTTCATTCTTAGATCTTTGACAGTCGTAACGGATAGTCAGAATCCCGAAAGTCTGACCACTAGTCTTGCCAAGGGGCATCGTGTTACCCAATACTGGGTTGTGTAGGTAAGATAGGCAGTCGCTCCATTTAAAATACTGGTATCCAGCTACATCTGGTTAGACCGGAAGCCGACCCCAACATAGTTGGGAAAAGGGTAGGCAGATATTAAAGGAGAAAATGTTTTTCCGATCTCATTACTACCTACTTATCACTAACAAATTAAAGCGCGCGTGGGCGTGCTTCGGAAGTACATTTTCTGTGCATAATTGGAATAAATGATTTGAATTTGAATGGACCTGTCCATAAAAGTAACCGATACTGTGATACCGCTACGATATTTTTTTTTATTTTGTTCTGCTACCGCTTTTTCCGCGGAGTTTTTCACAATATATATTTTTATAGTATAAATTGTGTTATTTAACATACTAGTGTAATACAATTACAAGAACCCTTGTTATCTCCCTCACTCAAGAGCTTTATACTCTCCACTGTTTTTAATATTCTTAATTAGATAAAATTTCAATATATGAGGCTTCTAATTGCAAACCCCGCTAAAACGATTTTACCTTGAAACCGACTTTATTCTCTCTTTTGAAAGTTTTCTCAATTCTGTACTACGTGACAAACTCATTTCCGAGCAAATCCCTTTCTAACAGTACTAAGGCCTGTGTTCACCAACATTTAAATCAACTGTTTAGATATTTAATCAGTTGTTTACTCAAAATTTCATAGGAAATTTGACATAAACCAACTGTTTAAATGTCTAACCGGTGGTTTGAATGTTGGTGAACACAGGCCTAAATTGAGCCTCCAACCCTATGCTTGGTAACAAAATCCACTATAAATGGCATGGGTAAAATTCAAATTCCTCTACAACGAAAATAACCAATCACAGCGCTTGCTTTTGCACCAAGTGACCTTACGAATAGTATGGCGGACCAATGGAGACTTGTGTAAATGTGTCTTGCACCAAGGAGTGCGATTACATTTTATTGAATTTAAAACTCATCAATAACTCAATATCCAGAAAAATCATTTAAGCGGGGTTTGAAATTAGACGCCTCATATATCTAACTTATCAGAATCTAGTAAAGGATCTTATCTGGTCTCAAAACAATTGTGCAAACGAATTTGATTCACTTCATTGTTGAAATATTTGGAACAGCAAATCTCTAACAAGAACCAAGGACCTGCTAAAGTACTTAAGTTTTGAAAAGCCAATACAAAGGTTTTCATTCATCACCTGTACATTTAATTTAACAGATAACTATAGGTACACAACCTATAGTTATCTGTTGTAGTTGTAACCTATAGTTATCAGATAACTATAGGTGTGTACCACCTGTGTGTACTAGGGTTGTGTACTATAGGTACACAACCTATAGTTGTCTGTTAAATTAACTTAAAGGTTATTTAGGAGATAAGACGTAGTGAACCGAAGTCTCTGCATTCTCCCCCAAAATGTTTATTCATGAATATATACATAGAAATAAATAAAATTGAAGTGTCTGTTTATAATGTCAAAACAACAGCCGTTTACTAAATGCATATTAAAATATATACGGTAATTATTTTTTTTGTCTGTCTGTCTGTCTCGTCTGTTCCAGCATCGTATGTCCGAAACAGCTGGACCAATTTTAACGGGACTTTCACTGGCAGATAGCTGATATTACAAGAAGTAACTTGTTACTTTTATTTTAGAAAAACCACGCAGGCGTAGCCGCTGGCAGCAGCTAGTATGAACTATTATGGAAGTTATCTCAATTCTTACTCATTCTTACAAAGAATGTAGAAAGGTCTTAAAGACTTAGCCAGCGACCACGTTATGTACCACACATGCGTGCTGAAGCAGAGTTATAGAATAGACGAAGTTCACTCCCGAGTCTTCAGGTCCGCACTTTCTTCTAGAACGAATTAGGTTGTAGATTTTCCCGAGATTATCACTGGCAGAACGAATGTTATAAGAAGTCACTTAGGCTATTTTTGTTATAGAAAAAGCAACGCGGGCGAAGCCGCGGGCAACGGCTAGTTGCTAAATATGTACATCCTACGTAAACTTGTTGTTCAGCGGTATTGAATGCGAGTAATATTTGAAGTAAAGAAAGAAAGAAAGACATTTATTCGTCGGATATGGTAGATAGAAGTTGGTTAGTGTAATTAAGTTCCACACATCCGCCACTTAAAGCAGCATACAAATATTTATTCTAATAATACACAGGCCCTTAAAACCTAACTTATATACTACCATATCCTACCATATCCATGTCTCCATATCCCAAGCTATAACTCTGCCAAATTTCATGACGATCGATTCAACGGTTAAGGCGTGAAAACGTAACATACAGACAGACAGACAGACAGATAGACAGACAGAGTTACTTTCACATTTATAATATTAGTATGGATATGGATTATATATTCTGCTATCAAAACAAAACACAAAATAAAACATAATTAAACCTTTTTAGATTAATTAATGCTTCAAATAAATTTTCGCTTTCTACTTGAAACACACTACGAGCTAGCTTCAACTTTGTGACTAACTGACCGACTCTTTGACAATTCAAAAGTGCCTGTAAATGGTTTAATTTAAATAAATGCTTTGACTTTGAGAGTTTGAGTTTGAAACAGAAATATTACCAACATTATACTGTTATTGAACCTATTAAAATGAACTTATTTTTCTTCCTTTCTCTGTTAATATTTTGAACTAAATTATTTATTTTTTCAGCTGTGTACCTGTGTTTTTAGAGTTCCGTACCACAAAAGGAAAATACGGAACCCTTATAGGATCACTCGTGTGTCTTTCTGTCTGTCCGTCGCTCTGTCACAGCCGATTTGCTCCGAACCTACTGGGCCGATTAAGTTGAAAGGCACACAATACATATGAACTTCTGTGACCCGAACACGGACGTGTAACGTGAATAAATGCATTTTGAATATGGGGGTGACTTTTGGGGGGCAAATTAGAAAATTAAAAACAAAAGTTTCGCGAACTTAACCGTGTGGTGTGATATATGAATGAAATGAAAGGGCTTATTGTAAGGATTTCAGTTTTTAAAAAAAAATATAATTTTAAAATAAATACTTTTATTTAAAGTTATTTAATAAAATAGATGGCGATTGACCATTCCCCCCTTATCTCCGAAACTACTGACCCTAAAATTATGAAAAAAATACAGAAAATAGTTTTTTACTTATAGATTACAGAAAAACCTATAAGTCTATGGTCATAATATAACATGGTAAATCTCTCAATATTGTGCGTACAAACTTACATTTGCAGATATGGAATGTATGCAAGAACTTGTTTTTCAACTACAATGTTAAAGTTCTTGGGATAAATTCATCCCAACTACGGAACCATTCATTGTGAATGGTCCGACTCGCACTTGGCCGGTTTTTGTTTTGGTTTCTCGGTAAAATGACAGTGTCAACAGTTTTTATTTTTATACACTCGAATGTAATTCAGTGCCTTAGTAGTGATATAATCATCTATATAAAACAGAAAAGTAGGTAATAAAATAATAAATCGCTCGACACAAAAAGGCTTATTCCACAAATCCCCCCTGAAATTCCCCCTTAGGAGGAAAAGTGAAATCTATAAAAAAACAGTCTAGATAATTCTAGACTGTTTTTTTATAGATTTCACTTTCACCCCTGATAATCCCGCTTAGGGGGGAAAACTAGAATTGAAGAAGAAAAAAAAACTTATTCCAAGATCCCCCTGAAAGTGATTTTTTTACTTTAGGGTTCATTTTTCCCCACTGAGGGGGATTCTCTCAGGGGGGATTAGTGGAATACCTAAGCCACACAAAAATATTATAAAATAAAATCGCATCAATTGAAATTTTCTTTGTTTATATTCTATTGTTACAATCATTTTATATTATTGTTATAATATAAAAGGCTGATCGGTTTAAGCCCTTGATAGATATAATGACTCTTAATAGCGATGTAACATTGTCAATCGATGGCACATCATTGTACTGAGTGAAAGTACGTGACAAGGTTTCTGCTGAGCAGATTTTGAACAGTGCTTCAGACACGTAGGACGAACAAACGTGAGCGGCGCGGGCGCAGGCTGCTGCACGCAGTACATCTCGTACATTATACTGATATTAGTAGGACAGAAGCACACGTGGTTAATTTATGGTGTTTTTTTTTTTAATGTTGTGATTTGCAGTGTAGTTTTTAAGCCGGAAAATAATTGGTGAGTTTTAATAGCGTTTTTTTTTTTTTTTTCGTCAATTGGAAGTTAGGCTTGTTTTTAAGTTTTCTATTATTTTTATTCATACAATTTAATTCGTGCAATTGAATATTACTCGATTTTATGTTTTTAATGACAATTTATTTTTATTTAATGACATAAATAATGATTTTGTAAAATAATATCATTAAATAAGTCAAATAATAGGCCGTACCTTTGTGTACTTTAATTTGTACATAAATTAAATTAATAAATAGCCCATCACCGCACTTTCAATTTTGTTTTAGTCTAGGTACTTAGATATTATTTCGCTATAGCACAGATAATTTTAATACTATAAGTACCTACAGCTACTCTGAATTATTTTTAAACCAGTTCTGAACCATTCTTACCTCATTTTTAATGACGCTTAAACATTTATATTTTTTTAATATTAATATTATTAATATTTTGATATTTATTTTATATTCCCGGCTAGCCGGAAGCGCTGATAACACGGGTCAATTGATTATTTATCAGTTGGATTAAGTGTATTATTAGCTTTAGTTTTCCCTTAGATAATTGTATTTATATTATAAATCTTTAAAATTACACTAACCACTTTTGTTTAAACCTGCCATTATAAGTACCTAGATAGGTATTTAATAAAGGTAATATCAACACGTACCTATAATAAAAATAATTACGTGTCTTAATTCATAAGTTTTAAAGGCAAAAAACTTCGCTAATATAGCAAATGAACACTATCTACATACTTACTTATTTACCTAATTACATCATTAATTATAAATTAAATCAAACATGTATCTTTGATTTAATTATTTGAACATAAACTTTCTTAAACAAAAGAACGACACTGCAAATATTAATACTTTATCAGCAACCCACATACGTAGGTAATGATCTCAAAGATTCGTACGTGCCGTATCTAGTCGATGTAAGGAAAACACACATTCCAGCATTTTTGAACGAACTCATAATTTAATCAATAGATCTTGCCTGTTCATCTCCATGGGAACCTATACTACGCTTTGGAATGGGATTCTAGCTTCATCTTTTCGACTGACCGACTCCTTGACAATTAAAAATGTCTGTAATTAGCGCTTAATTGCAATAAATTCTTTGAGTTTGAGTTTAGATCGATTTGCTGATATCTGAAAATTTGACTAAATGACTCAGGGTGACATTTTCTTTATACAACGTGGAGCCGACATTAAAAATTAAAAATTAAATTAAAGTGGAGCCGACATACGACAATAAATTAAATTATATTTCTAATGACGTAATGACGTTTCCAGTACGAAAATTCAATCAAATATAACCAAAAGTTTAGTCACTACCTATAATTAAAAGACAAAATCGGCAAAATCCATAGTCGACATTTAAATAAACATTTTTTACAGATTTTTTAGAGAATTTGACTTCTATTGCGTTCGTGGCATTACAAATGGCAGCTGCACTAAACAGTTGGTAATGTAACCACTTTTTTGCTTTTAATGACATCCTTATGCCTACGGAATAGAAGTCAAAATCGGTTGAAAGGACTGTAAAAAGGTTTATTTAAATGTCTAATCTTATTTCAAATGGAGTATAGTTTGTTAGAAAAAAACACTGTCTTACTTTCAATATTAGGATTTATTTGATAGTTAGCTTCATCTTTTCGACTGACCGACCCCTTGACAATTCAAAAGTGCCCGTAATTGGTTTATTTGAAATAAATGCTTTGAGTTTTGAGTTCCTACATACTTCTATGCATTAGTATTGCCGGTGTTTTCATTTACTGTCGTATTGTCGTCTCCCAATTGTATATTTTACAATCTCTTTTCGCCTGGTAAAATGATTTCGTAACTTATAGGATCGTTATTGGTTGTAATTTGAAATCTTTCATCTAATCTAAACAAATAAATAAAATTGGGCTCCGTTTCAACTTTTCTGCATTTCTAAATGTCACTATTGGTATATGCAAAACGATCAGCGGGGAATTTTGCGTAACACGTACTATCAGTAGCAATGGGTTTAATTTTGACAGTTCAACATTTTTTTTTTGTTTTTTTTAACTATGGCATCTCAGTGTTAACCATGAGAGGTTGAGACTCTTAAACCGGACTATCCTATGGTTGCCTTAAAGCTCCTAAAGAAACTTAATGCCTCCAGCCAGGGCGTAAAAACTTATATGCTAAACGACTGCGCGCTAAGGGCACCCGCTGTGGGGTACGAACCTCGGCTTAGGGCAGCGTCGGAGGGAGGATGGCAAGGGACCGTCGCGTCGGTGGCTGGATAAAATCAGGGTTATGATTATTATCAGGGGGATTTAAAGCTACAGGCTCAGCTATAGCGCGTGCTGGCTCTTCGCTTACAGGCAAGGTTCGGGGAGGACTATTTAGTCGGGGATTTCGCGCGGGGCCTCGGCGGCGAGGTCGTAATGACGATCGTGTAGTGTGTACACTCTTACGAACTGTACGAAACAGTTCAACAACATTCATTGCGTTATTTACGCTGTTGAGCAGACATATTTTTCGAACTTATTAAGCAATGGATTAGCATTATACTTCAAAATCATTCAGATTGTGATTGATAGTATGTTACGCAATTAGGGTGGCGTTTATAACACTTAGTAACAAGCAATTTACCTTACCCTTGTTGGTAAAAAAAGAGTTTATTTTAATTTTATGAAAGCCGTCTTAATTACAATCCACAAAGTTGCAAAGAAAGCCAAGTCCGTATATCTTTATAACTCGTTTAATACCAATATTACACTTTGATAACACTTTCTAAATACACCAAATACATCTACACTCAGCGAGTATTCAAGAAAAAAAATATATATATACGTATATATTAAGTAGGTAATAAAAAAATTTAATGCATGGATGCCTATTTAGAAGGACACGACGAATGACAATTGCAATGCTTGTAAAAGGCTGCTAAGTCATAAATAATAACATAACACCAATATTGTACACTTAATTCGCAATAATAATAGTAATAATAACTTTATTTCCAAAAAGCAAAGTACAGTACAATTAGTGTGCGCATTTACAACCAATAAGCAATAAACCTTTTGAATTTGAATTTGAAGATCACTGTCATTTCCCAAGTGAAGTTATACACGTTGGCTACAGAATGACAGCTAGTGGGCGCTTGAACTTGAAATCCGTTTAATAGTTTGACAGTCAGTTGGCGCCAAACGGCAAAAGTCAGTTTAACAATTCGTTTTATTAGTCAGTTTAAATTCAGTTTATTATTAAATATAATTTCACTTGGGCACATGGTTACAACTTTACGAAATAAAATATTAAATTTGAAATACATGATTGTAAAAATAAATTAGAGCATTGCTTTAAATAATTAAACAAAAATAATAACAATATAGAATTTGAAATTTTTCCTCGATAGCAAAAAAATTTGTACCATATATATATTTTATTTTTATTTTAATCTATTATAATTGCGATGTAGAAAACATTCTATTATTTTCTTCATCGCAATTATAGGTATAACAATAGCACGAGCCGTACAAATTGTACAATTAAATATTCAACATACCTAATTAGTTGTACACCTCTTCTTAGAGTTCCGTAACCAAAGATTACAACGGGACTTGTAAGTCTACTCCGTCTGCCTACTTCGGAAAGTGTGTGCAGGAGTTCCACGACCTGATCCCACCATCGGCCTTTTATTACCGGACTACCAGACGTACTGCAGGGTACCATCCGTACTTGGTTGGATATCTCGTCCAGTCGTACTCAGCGCTTCTCCTCCAAATTTATTATGCGCACAGCCAAAGTGTGGAACTCTCTGCCAGCGTATGTGTTCTCTGCCACATATAACCCGTCTGCCTTTAAATCAAGAGTAGCAGGCATCATCTGGGCTGGCTCGTTTCATCATAGACCTAATCCATCGCTTTCTATCTAAGATCGAGGTCAAGAGCAGGCCCAATCAGTAATAGTAGAGAAGTTACTGTGACCTCTGTCATGGCGAAAGTTTTGATGACGGAACCTTTAGTGCGCGAGTCTAACCGCACCTGGCTGGTTTTTGTACGGTGACCAGCACATCAAGTTACCACAAACTGTCAGATTTTCTCGTTCTATTTTGAACTTAATCATCAACATTTAAAAGTTTAAAATCGTTTGGAGAAATTTGACAGTTTCGTGTAGCTTGATGTGCCACTGTACAAACACCAAGAATAATCAAATTATTACATAAGTAATTAGGAATTTTAGCAATCTTTTTAATTACCAAACATGTAGGTAGATACTCGTGGTTCTTCCATGATAGAGTACGCTGAACATTACACGTTGTGGTCACGTTCCCAAGAATATTATACCGGTAATCCGGTATTGAACGCAAGTTCAATTAGGTCATTAATAAAACCAAATAAAACACGTGTTTTTTTATTTTCAGATCAGTCTTTACTGTTCTTATTACGATAAAATAATTACGTTTTATATAGGTATAGCTCTCTTATATAACAATTTGATATTGGTTGATTATTTAGGTAGGACTAGGAATTAGGAACATAATGAAAACTTTTTGGGTATGACACGAATAGACAGCAACGACGGTAATCTAATAAAACTAGCAAAAATGTACGCTAGTAGATCACAACTTCACAGTCACAAGTTAACACTACACAATAAAAAAACCTTTACTTATTTTTTTTTATTCTATGAATGACCCGGCGCGGCGTGGCGACGCGAAGGTGGCGCGGTGCCTTTTGATAATTAATCATCATATCAAGTAATTTTAAATTATTTAATTTCTTAAATAATATACGCAGATTTAAAAAAAAAATGGTTCCATGGCTTCGTTACCATCTATAGGTGTATCCCTTAAAATATTTCGTGTTTGAATAGATACATCCTATATAGTAGATAAGAACTCAACTACATACATAAAGATGTACATGTATGTATTTATTGTATACGTAAATGGTACACCACTGACTACCTGCAGTATTGTCTCTCCTTCTACTTTTAATCCATCCAAAGGTTTTCTGTAAAAGATCGCTTTTAGCGATAGGACCGCCCATTGTGTCATCCTATATAACATTTCTACATTTAAGTATATCTGTAATTTTTATGGTAGGTATACATAATAAAGAGTATTCTATCTAGCTATCTATAAGAGCTAATAAACGTATTAATTCAAGCCATTATTGTCTATTGGTCTGCCAAATTACATACAAATCAATGCAGTCGTTAAAGGATGTTTGAGTAACAAACATCCAAACTTAGAAACATTCAAGTTTTTACATATATTCATATCAGAAAGCAGGAAATAAATATTTACGTCCAACTGAAGTCCTATGTATGTGCCTATCTATAAGAGCTAATAAACGTATTAATTCAAACCATTATTGTCTATTGGTCTGCCAAATTACATACAAATCAATGCAGTCGTTAAAGGATGTTTGAGTAACAAACATCCAAACTTAGAAACATTCAAGTTTTTACATATATTCATATCAGAAAGCAGGAAATAAATATTTACGTCCAACTGAAGTCCTATGTATGTGCCCTTGATTAAAGTTAAAACTACCGGTGAACTTGACTTTCAAAAATATACTTATTATTTAATAATCGCATAAGGTAAACCAGAGCTTTTGAAGAACAACGCCTTGATGGCGTGATCTTAACGATTCCGAATGACTGGGCTCACACTGACCTACATAAACTATAGGTATTTTTTACCTACAAATTGCAAGGGCCATTATTACTTCATGATTCATAATATTATGCCTTACATATCCAATCCGGTTATGATCTTCGAAGTTAAATTGTACTTGCATTGACATGCCAATATTTTACATCAGCGTCGAGTATAAGTCACATATTCTGATATTAATTATCTACCTACAAGCTATTGTAAAGCAGAGTATATTGATGATATTAGTAATTGGTTAACTCCAGATTAGAATTCCTTCTAACGACTGCCATGGAGACACTTCACCGTTTTACTTCCCTTTGTAAGTCACAGAGCTGCTTTATATTCGTCTCAGGATGGTCTTCTGAGAATCTTCAGCTGAAATTTACTAACCAACTAAGTATCTGTTTATTTAGTTTTAAATCACGATTCATGATTCAGCATTTTGTCATACTTTGTCCAACTTGAATGACGTTTCTAACCAGCTGTGGCATAATGGTTTTGTCATCATTACCTGCACATTTAATCTATTAATTAGCATGCACACATGAATTTAACATTGCTGACGATGGATCCTTTATAGGTATTGTTATAACAAAACATAATGCCTTTATATTCCAGAAAACATGGACCAAATACTCTCACGGTCAAATAATTTATTAATATTTTGCCTTGTACTTATTTAAGCATAGATTATTTGTAATAGGGGCTGTACCACCATTATAGAAGTTCTAAACAGCTGAATTTCTTCATGTTCTATCGAACAATAAGTTTATGGTTTTACGCTTCTCTTTCATTTCACCCTCCTATCGCTGTCCTAATTTCTTTGGGATTGACGTGCAATGTCTCTTTCTATGTATCTGTGTAGGTACAGCCATTATCTCATTACCTATAATACATTCTTCTTCATCCAGGTATTAATGTATCGCATTCCAACACCCAACACACAAGTCCAAACTCAAGGTTCCCAACGTGCGATGAAGCGCAGTACACTAGGTGTCAAATTAACAGACCATATTCGCAACGTCACACTGCGCTCCGAAACACAGATTACTGACGTTGCTCAAAAAGTCGCAAAGTTGTAGGGGGACTGGCCACGTCTGCCGAATGAGAAATGAAATGTGAGCTAAAATAGCTACCTACTATGTGGAGCCCTGAGACAGCCAGAAGGCGTAGCGGCAGACCCCGTAAAAGATAAGATGAGATATGAATGAGCTAGCCAAAGCAAACGACCAGTGGTCCTCATTAGCCCTAGGTCGCTAGAGCTAGATGTCATTGGTAGACCTTTGCCCAGCAGTGGGATGGTACAGACTAACAGCATTAACGCGCAGCGTTGACGCATTTTAGATACGTACTCGTATAACGCCAATAACCACCCTATTGGATATGTTTGCGCTTACACACTTTAAGTTCAAAAAGATGGCTATTGAATCTTTAAAATAGCCATCATACAATGATATTATAATGAAAAGATATGCTACGTTCATACTGAGTAGCGTTCCGATATCGTTGCCTTGTTATTACAATTGTAATTACAAATGATGGTATGAAATTCCTTCACTCTTATTTACGAGATCTTGGACATAGTGCACTTTCTTAACGTACAACTTGGCACTTTAGATATATTATTGTCACGCTACGGACGCGCTTCGTTTCGCTCGGTGCTATTAGCCGACTAAATCATCATCATCATCATCATTTCAGCCGAAAGACGTCCACTGCTGGACACAGGCCTCCCCCAATTGGGGGGGTTTGCCATAATCGCCAAACTTGGTAGGCGGGTTGGCGATCGCAGTATGGTGTTAAAAATGCAAGAGAACGCTGCTGCCCATTCTCTAGTAAGTTCCTAGTCGCCTTTTACGACTCCCACGGGATGAAATGGGATGGTGCTATTCTTTACGTCCGGCGCCACACGGAACACGACCGGCCGACTAAATCAAATGACAACAATTGTCTGAATTTGTCTGCAACAATTGCAAAATAATAATAATAATAATAATTACAATTGAATTTTGTTTGTCTGCAGTATTTTTTACTGTTCTGTAAAATCATAGAAGCAAGTATAAACCATTATTTCGCGGAGATTGGTGTGGATTTCACGTTTACCTAGTTTGTAATTTATTATGTCACACATAATTATATTGTAAATTGTAAATACAACTGTTTTATGTCCCAATAAAGTAAACTTCAATTAAATTAAACAGTTACAGTATCCCAACACATACCTTGCTCAAGGTCTGGGGTATAGAGAACAGCCTGGTGCCACCCGCGCCACACAGCGTACTCCAACACAAAGGGAAGTGGCGCCAACGCAGCCTCTGGACAGTAAGCATTTACATGCAACGCCTGCGCAATCATTAGCGCATAAATGCCGTGACAAAGCTTCATCTTGGTCCCAACATGTAGGTACCTATTGGTGAAAGTTATGTTAGATTTTTTTTCCATTCATATCTCCCCTAATCGGGCTATTGATGGCCACTCTTAAGTAGCCATAATTTATCGCGGGTGCGAATTAATATTTATATTTCCTTCATGCGTAAATTATGACAATGTAAATGTCAAATTAAAATGTTTTTATATTGATATTAATAATATTTTCTGCTTTTTTAATGTATCTAATAATTATAATTATAATAATATTGCAACTCAATTTTAATTTTAGTTGAATTATAACTGTAAGTATAATTACTTAAACCCAAATGTTTGCATGTCACAGTATTATGACTAAATGTTATGGAACTGTATTTATTTATGTTAAGACCGAAATTGTACCAACACTTATGGCAAATAAATTGATTTGATTTTTCAACTCACGCGCGATTGACACGAACTGTTTTGAATTAATTTTCTACTTTAATTTTCTACTTAGCTTTATTGATTATTTTCTCGTAAATGATCGTACTAGCATGAAGTATACTATTGTTTTTTAAGTTTTAACAACCACGCTAGCGAGCCACCGAATGAAGAGTAAAAGAACCATACGAGCGTAAGACTCACAAATGAATAGAGTTGGAAAACAATCCATTGTAGAGAAAACAAGTATGGTACATGTATTCCAAACTTGGTGAAACAAATACATATCAATTAATTAAATCAATCAACCATACATAAGTCATGCGCGGTTACGATTGACATATAGGTACGGTTAGCAACAAAAGTCATCGTCGATTAACAATGTAACACTCAACTAATGAATATTTTGCTAAACAGTTAAGTTTTAATTTTTAACTGTTAAGCAAAATATTCATAATTAAAAACTGGCATCTGGAATGGGCAGCAGCGTTCTCTATGCATTTTTCACCATACTGCGATCGCCAACCCACCTGCCAAGCGTGGCGATTATGGCACCCCCCCCCCCCCGCTTTGGGGGAGGCCTATGTCCAGCAGTAGACGTCATTCGGCTGAAATGATGATGAATGATGAACACTTTAAATATAATAATATTTTTTGTCTCTCTTTGTGACACCTAGTCACTAGGCCCAGTGAGGGTTGCCTCACTGGGCCCGCGTAATAGATTACAGTCCACTCCCTCTCGAACAAAGAGAAGAGGCCTTTGTCCCAGCAGTGGGAACATTATAAGCTGATTATACTTTATGCTTACCCTTATATATATTTAACTCTTATCGCCGTCGAGGTAGACCGCGGCGAAGGTGGTGTGACGGTCTAATCTTATTTCCGGGGCCAACATGGCCAAAAATCGCACAACAAATACACCACGCCGAGGCCCAGCAACACACAGATGATTATCAGTATTCGACATGTGCTCCTTTACTGCTTCCACGTGCCCCCGATTTGAACCAGCGGCATTTTGGTTCAGGAACACAGTCTCTTTCTCTACGCTGGAACGACACATTTTCGCATCACATTTATTTTATTTTATTACAGGCTTCGTAGGATAGTTTATTTTGGCACTGATGTTGTTCATTCTATTTTTAATTTTATTAAATCATGTTGAGTATTTGAAGCCGCAACACTAGATAGATATCCGGTGACGGTTTAGAGGTATGAGGAACAGGGTGTAAAGTTCACTCATACTCTATACTAAAGGGAGGATCCTCCGACCAGACGGGTATTATGTCTGGTGGGCAACTGCCCAATGGTTGATGTCGGGATGTTGTATATAATTATGCTAGTCGCGCGGTAAACTCTGATAGCGCGATGCAGGATTTGTGACGTCAGGTCTTTTGATGCGTAGTTCGCATGTGGCGTTGTTGATACCGCCACAACGGTATCGCCACGGCCCCAAATATGGCATGGTCGCCATGTAAGGATGGGACTTAAGAGACAAGTAATTTACACGAGGTTTGAGTAGATACTGCATATATTGGGATTAATAGGTCACATCTATAATTACTACATCTCAGCACAAAACAGAGAAATTTGAAAGGAAAAAGGGTCACCTTTGCCCAGCAGTGGGACACATAAAGACCTTAAACAAAAAAAAGTCTTATCTGAAAAATTACATGTAATTCTGAAAAGTCATGTATCGAAACATTTTATATCTATTTAGATGATATGTAAAAGTAAACATTGTTAAACGAGTTTCATTGCTGACTGTACTAGTACCTGGCATTGTTCTGGTTGAGTCTATTAATTCATTGTGCTACGCACGAAACTTCATAGGTTCAGAAACTTTGAAGAATACGTTAAAATAACTATTTATCTCTGTTCTGTCTGTGTTGACACTTATCATTCATTTCACGATTGTTTTGTAACTAATTACATAATTATATAGGCTTATGTGGAAAACTGCAAACAAATCATTTAATTAATATAATTAATAATAATAATAATAACCCCACCGCCGTATCTCTACGTTGACGTCGTGGTGGAGCTTGCGCGCTCCGAACTCTAGGTCTGTGCCGGTAGAGTTTACTTTACCGGAACATGTCTAGGGTGAGGAGCCAGACCAAGAGGGATACAGAAACCCGCAGGGCAGCATGTGACAAGCTGTTGGGCAGTTGCGATCCCCCGGACCCTATCTCCCGGGAGAAGTCATGTTCCTCATCTCCGGCTTGCCTTTATTGGCCGGCTGGAGTGAACACTGACGAGGAACTGAGCTCCCACCTCATTCTTGCCTTTATTAGCCGGCTTGAGTGGAGATTCGCAAGAGCAAACGTGCTCGGAGGAAGGAAGTATTCCAGTAAGTGCTTGTAGGGATCTTGACCATCTACCGGGCTCTGGGATTGTTCTGAGAGCCGTGGAATACCTCTCCACTCATCGAGCACCTCAGGATATGTTGCCCCCTTGTCGCTACGTAACTATGTGCTAGCGACCGTTTTCGGGGGCCCATTATTGAGTGTGCAAGTCACCCCCTGCCATTTTATCCGTGTATAATAAAACATTGATCAGGCAGGGGCCATAGTCCTTCCATAGTTTTTGGTTACCAGTCCATTTTAACCACCCAAACCCATAGTCCAATATCTTTGGTCCCATATCCTGCAATAGTCCTACACCAACCGGGGGTTGTCCTTGGGTGCACTTGCATAGTGCGTACAGGGATAATCGTCGGTTGGTGCCTCATTTAATTAAAAAGCGTCTAACGGGCCTCTGCGAGTTGGCTTCGGCCCCTGGTACGCCTTCCAAAGGACCCCAGGGTCCCGAGATATAAAAATAATAATAATAATAAATCTTTATTGCAGACCACATGGTCCATAAAAAACACAATAAAATAGTTACACAATACAAAAAAAAAATATATAAGAAAATGGCATACAAACATTTACGCGGCAATTTCTAACAAAAAAAAAACCTACATATATTTTTGACTGTGGTTATACTTTTCGCCGAAGTATTAGGTACCAGTTCATTGCGTTAATAAAACCATAAATACGTACAGACAAAGTCCTATGAATCAATTTCCGGAAGATAAGTAAATTCTCACCGTTAAATGCGAATTAAGACATTAAGTAACTCCATGTAAATTATTGGCAACGAATAATATCGAGTACGTTTTTCTAACAAAGCTAGAATAAACCTTTTTACAACAAAAAAAAACCGGCCAAGTTCGTGTCGGACCACGCACATTGAAGGGTTCCGTAATAGGGATGAATTTATCCCAAGAACAAGCATTGTGTTTGAAAAAACATGTTCCCCCATATATTCCAACCGCAAACGTAAGTTTGTACGCACAATATTGAATGGTTGACCATGTTATTTTAAGACTATAGGCTTCTTATGAGGTTTTGCAAGGGTTTTTTTTTTTTTTTTTTTTGTGGGTTTATCTTTGAGTATATTCTCCGTATCTTTTATTTTTATTTTAGTCAATTTCGGAGATAAGGGAGGGGTATGTAATGGTCAATTTTCATTTATTTTCTTTAATAACTTTAAAACCAATTATTAAAAAATTATAAAAATAAATTATTTGAAATCCAAATAGCAATTCCTTTTATTTGTTATGTCGCACGCTACAGTATGCAAAACTTTTTTTTTCTCATTTGCCCCCAAAAGTGACATTCAAAGTTAATTTACTTACATGCCATACCCTGCCTGATCAATGTTTTGTTGTACACGGATAAAATGGCAGGGGGTGATGGTGATGGGCTTGACACGATCAAACAAATAAAAAAAATATTTGATGTTTTTTTTTTTTTTCGAAGCCAATGACCACTGGTAATGAAGTTATTTGAAATAGGTAGTTGAGATTTTTTTTTTTGTTATATCGTTTTAAAATATATAACCATCACGTCTGTGAAGTTTACACAGAAAAAAAACTGATTTTGAAACAAATATGTCAAGTAACTATAGTCGTTGACCCCAAAAAAAACAATAAATCATATATATTGATTTTTATCTTACTTTTACTTCACATTTCACTTGGTCTAAGATTAAAGGCTCGTACAGACTCGTGCGATATCGCGGGCGCGACAGGCAGCGACAAAGAAATTGTGCTACTAGTGTCGTGTCGCGCCCCCGATATCGCACTAGTCTGTACGAGCCTTTAAGAGCTTTCAATTTTTACTACACTTGATAACAGCAGAATAATAAGGTCTCTATGATTAATTAAGTTATTTGAAAATCAGAGGACCATTGAGATCGTTAGAAATAGAAATAAGAAAATATATTTTACTATCTAAGATCCAGGTAGTACAATAAGCAGGTTCACAGGTTAACACCAAGTTGAGACGACATGAGTAGCTTAAAATATTACCTACAGATAAGTACAAAGTATTATTTACTAATGAGTACCAAACTAGACAGTTAATCTGTATCTTGGAGCTTGGGGTACGATTTCCAGAATAGAGATATCACATCTACTAAAAATAATTATTATATTTCCATCTCTACTTTGGAATTATTATTATTTAGAGAATTATTATAATTTAAACATGTATTATTTTTATTACATATAAATTACTATAAATCAGCATAATCGCACTTTTTAATACGGTCGAACGAATCGACTGAGGCGATAGTCTGGCTATGCAAGACTAGATAAAACACTGCAAAAACAAAAACAAAGTGTATGTCCTCTCCCTTTGAAACCCTGGCCTCAATGATTTTATAAGAAGCCTGCCCCACTTAAATAATCTAAAATGATGCTAGAGCTCTCTACTCGACATGGTTGAGCTTTCACATCTATTAAGTGCCTTTGTGAGACACATTGTCATCATTACTGCGTCGAGGCGAAGGTTTGCAATGACCTTTTGACTAAAGTTAATAATGAATTTAAAACAATAACTATACAAGGTGTTTTTTGAAATCTTGTATCACATAACTCTAGGGTATGAATGAGACCATATCAAAGAATCAACTGGCATTTGAATTATTTTTCAATTATTTATTTTATGGTTTAATTTTTTATAAAAAATAATTCGACAAAGTCACGATTATTAATGTAAAACACCTACGTCCCATTTTCTTAGCTTTAAATATTATTGATTGGTTTGAATGAAAATGAATTACTCGTATTTAACAATGAAACTTAGATACCTACACACATCGAGGGTCACAGTTTCATCAGTTTAGCAACGTCGCAAAAGTAACAATTCGTCATACGGGTGACAATTTTTGACCTAAATTAATATGATTGATGATAATTATCTTCGAAACTATGCATTTAAGAACCACATAATCTAGGAATTTTTTGTATTATATTTGCTTATAGAAAAAAAAACACGTTGTATAATGTTTTTAAGTTCACTTAACTTGCGTATACAGGGTGTAAGGGACACCCCTCCGCAGACTGATGGGATAAATTCAGTATATCATACTAAGATGACCGGTACATGAAATTATTTCAGGAACGTTATGGGAATCCAATAAACCTGATTTGTTCAATTACCTCACACGCAATGTATCGTTATCGTGGCAAAACGCAGGTAGCGAACGGTAGCGCAGCGAGTGAGTTCGATGAACTCTGTAGCTAGGCAGAAAGTGAACAGTTGATTTCGCGCGTCGTTCGTTAGAGTATTTCAACATCCATTGTGGTTTTTTTTATTTTAGCTGTTTTATTTACATAAATGGAGTGCTGCGTACAGAGAATGTAATTTTACATAGAACTAAAGGAATACTAGCTGAAAAATCTATAAAAATAATGAAAACTTTCCTGAGTAAATTTCCGGTGGAATATGATTCAAAATAAGGAACTGGATGCATCCTGTTAGTTTGCGGTCCTGTTCCTTACACCCTGTATAATATTTAAATTTAATATTGGGTTCTCTGACACGTTTACGATCATGATTGTTCATCACGCTATTTAATTAATAGGAGAGTTTCGAACCTGAGTGCTTTTTTTTTTTTTTTGTTACGTAATTTTTATTTTTTTTTTTCAGTTAGCAATGATGGCTCCAGTAACTTTTACGGAGACTGAATTGGAACAACCGCTTCACACGACCGACTACATACAGTACAAGCTCCATCACCCAGCGAAGGACTCCAGCGACACCGGAGCCAATGGCAAAATGTACCAGATTAGTACTTACGATCAGATGCTATGTAAAAATGACCCAAAGTTCCTCGCACCGATACGAAAATGGGAGAAAAGCATGGGATTCCTAACTCCAATCAGATGGGTCAATACCATATCCATTACGCTGTTCCACGTTCTAACCGTCATATGGTTCTTTAACTATCTCGGCAATAAACCATTTACATGGCAGACTTTCATATTCGGTAAGTGAAATTACCATGCATGCAGGTTAATCAAAGCTGATATCTATCATTTTGACTTTCAAAGTGTAAGTCCACTGTTAAACATGAGCCATCCAATAATTCTACAATTAAATGGTCAAAGAGGAAATTGACCTAATTACTGAATGTAAGTACATATATAGCTTGCTCAGAAAACTAATTACCGACCACATTATGTTGGTATTATTAACAGGTAAACACGAGGGGGCTGGGGTAAACGTGTTCTAGAGTGGAGACCACGAATCGTTAAACGTAAGGTAGGGCGTCCTCAGGCTAGGTGGAGCGACGATCTTCGCAGGGTGGCTGGTAGCAACTGATTTGCCGAGAATCGAGCTGAATGGCGTGCAATTGGAGAGGCCTATGTCCAGCAGTGGACTGCTATAGGCTGATAAAACAGGAGAACACTTCAGGCACTGCATTCCATTTATGACATTACCCGCCATGATTCCTAAGTGGTATTGATATCGCTTTTGCCCATCACGGTTCAGCAAGAAGGCCGGAATTATACAGCGCCTGGTTCGAGTGTGCTTCTCAACCTTAGACTTAAAGCCAGTTGGATAGATAACCTGCCAACCTTCGTCACTACTCATTAGGTACACTCACCTGCAAAATTGCATGGATACCTTAGTGTCTATTTTCCAGTGAACGTTTGAGTTCAAATTTTCGAAAATAGAACTAGCTTTCGCTTTTCGCTTCACACGATTTTGTTTCTGTATTGTCCATGGATTTTTGCAGTCGACCGTACCTACTCTGAACCTTAAGAGGGCCCTACCCGGTCCGTCTATCGTCAACGCGAGCATGATTGAAAAGCTTGTTGTTTCATCCAGCGCAATGTTATTGCTAACAGGCAAGTGAGAACGCAATAATATTGAACGAAAAATAGTGTGCGCAAATTTCATTAAACTTGTTCCAGGAAATACGTGTTTTTGAGAAAGCCCTAAAAGTTTGTGAAATAAATGTGTGTCAATTAGAATCTCCATTACATGTGCCTATGTTTTCTTTATTTTTACAATTTATAAGTATATTATGAACGGCCAAAGTTCAGGTAAAATGTGTGCAAAAAGCAGATTTTGGGAGGCTTATACTGAATTTGTTTCTCCAAATTTAAATTTTTGGCTTTCATAGAAACCTAGATATAGTGCACATTATACCAATTAATTCAAAATTTTCATTTTCATAATCACGTACGAGCGTTTGTATAAAAGTATGACGGGTTGGCCGCTCTTAATATCCCGCGGTTAAAGATTTACTTTTATTACCATAATTTTTATGCCATAGAAACGATTTAAAAAAATCGAAGAATATTATTTAAAAAATTAAATAATTTAAAATTACTTGATATGATAATTGATTATTAAAAGGCACCGCGCTCGCGCCGCCACCGTCGCCACGTCCGGGCGGGTTAAGGCTTCTTCAAACAGGCGTGATACAAAGGCACCGCGTGTAGGGCAACGAGCGGTGTCTTTGTTGCGCGTCGCGTGTCGCTTCTGTTTGCAGGAGTCTTCATTCATAGAATAACTTATGTTTTTTTTTTTTGCAAAATGTCTCCAGCAATTTTAAAATTACGTTAAAAAAAAATCGTATCTATTGCTTTTTTACCACCTATAAATGTTTCTCTTAAAATATTTCGTGTATGAATAGATACACCTTATAATAACGTCCTATAGGTAGATATGTCTGATAACCAGTCTTGCCAAGGAGTATCGTGATACCCAGTAACTAGGTTGTGGAGATCAGATAGGCAATCGCTCCATGCAAAATCAACAGCATCAGGATAGACTGGAAGCTGACCCCAACATAGCTAAAAGGCTTCGCAGATGATGATAATGAATCTTCTAGGTCTTATAGTCTCATAGGTCATCAGTGATGACCTATAAGTAGGCGAGTAGATGTGTGTAAACCGATTGATAAAAAAAAAATCTGGTACTTAATGTTTCAGGATATTTCACCGGCCTGGTTGCTGGGTTCGGGGTGACAGGAGGGGCACATCGGTACTGGTGTCACCGCTCTTACAAAGCGAAACTGCCTCTACAATGGATTCTAATCATATGCTATTCGGTGGCTGGTCAGGTAGTATCCCCTTTATCTTGCACTTTTAATCTTTATTGCACTCTTTTGAAGCCCTCTCTGTTAGATGCAAATGGCAGGGTGGGTTCACTGGGTAGTTTTAACATATCGGCAACTGCCCACCCCTCGCTGTAATTTTTTTTGACTGAAATAAGAAATGCATATGGTAACTAAGTAAAAAATAACGAGACCCATACCTCTGCAATTTATTGAAAGTCACCAGTTTCATTGGTTTTGTTAAAAATTACATTAGCACGTGTGATGACACAAAAAGATATTTCGCAAAAAATACGTTTGTCACCTTCACATGTTTTGATTCGATTATGAATAATCACAATGACAATTTACGCTAAAAATACTTCTGCTGCCAGTAGGCCTGGGCCTCAAGTCTGCTATTACAATAGTGTCAGAATGGTCTATCATTGATTTCATAATTGTTGATTTTGACAAGTTTGGTAATCTACTAATATAATGGCATCATTATGACTTTTCAATGGTCAGCCACTGACACTCCATTGAAAGAATTGGTAATCTCAACAAATGACAAATGAAACAATGAAACTTCCTACTAAACTTCCAACTTCCTACTACTTCAGATTGCTTATAACACTAATAAATAATATGTAAAAATAAATGAAATCTGGCATGAATAAATGTTCAAAATGCCATTGTAATACAATTCTATTACGAGACCATTGACCGACCAATGATCGACCATTATGAATTTAGCAGATTAGGTACGAACTTTTAGCAAAATGACAATGGCATCGTGTTGGAGTGACGAATTTATAAAAATAGCAGACTTGAGCCCCTGGTTAATTTATTACGTATCTTTGATAACAGAACACTATATACGAGTGGGTTCGGGACCACCGCGTGCACCACAAGTTCTCTGAAACGTCAGCGGACCCGCACGACGCCAACCGCGGGTTCTTCTTCTCTCACGTCGGATGGCTGATGATGAAGAAGCACCCTGACGTGCTGAAACAAGGCGTCAAGATCGACATGAGCGACATCGTCAATGATCCCCTTATTCAGTTCCATACCAGGTAGTCCAATACCTACCGTCTGTTCATATTTCAATATCAGTTTTTTTTTAATCATCATCGCGCTTGTTTTCCCCGAAGGGTTAGTCAGAGGTATACATACTAACTGCCGCTAGTACAGCCTCATTTCGCCATATCGTCGCCTTAGAGTGAAAACCTCGGGAATGCAATTTTGGTCATTTTTATTTTATTACATTTTTGGAAAGAAAACCTCGCAACGCACGTCCTAGTTTCACACAAAAAAGTTTTGCAACCTGTAACGCCATCTATGACGAGTTTGAATCATGCACACTAAAAGAGAGATATTTGAAGAAGCTATGGTAATAACATTTTACAGGGCGCAGTTTTTTCTTCTTCCTGTAAAGTTGCCTTTTTCGCATATACGAGGTTTTCACTCTAAGGCGACGATATGTTTAAGTCCCATGTAACAGAGAGCGAGAATATTGACATCAACCAGGGACAAATCCAGACTCCGAGCTGTTACTGAGACATCGCTGATGGAATACGCAGTAACACTTTGTTACCCAAGACTTCATACTTAGCAGTAGCGTTTGCGACCGCTAGACCAACGAAGAAGTTTAAAAAAGTTCCTTCCCCTTTAGTTCACAGTTTAAGGTCCTTTAAGTTTTGTTGTAACTAAGTAACCTACCTATTTTCATCTGCAAACTATACATAACATAACATCACCTAGAAGGGTTAGACAGAGGTACCTATAGTAGGTACACCTACATTTCACCAGTTATGTTTAAGTCCCTTGTAATATGGGGCGAGCCTTTTGCCACCAACGTGGCACAAATCCAGACTCCGGGCTGCTACTGAGAAATTCCAGATGGAAAACACAGAACACTATACTCCTATGGAAAAACGCAATTACACTTTGCTCGACCCGCGAATTGAACCCAAGACCACATGCTCAGCAATAGCACTTGCGACCACTAGATCAACGACCGACTATTCATAGATACGGTCGCCAGCACATCAGAAAAGGTCAAATATCTCCAAACGATTAATAGTTATTTATGCACCTGTTGTATAATAAGGGGTATTAAAACAGGAATGTGGGTTTATCACTCGGGGCGAAGCCGAGTGTGATAATAGTATCACCTGAGTGTTTTAATACCTGATTATTACAGTTGCATACAAGACTATTATCTACACCCATGACATGAATCCTCTATAAAAGGTCCTGAAACAGTTTTTGCAATACTAATATCGAACAAAAATGGCGGGATACGACGCTATACGCGTATAGTATAGTGAAACGCGCGTGCGTGGCAATGTTCTTTTTTTGAAATTCATATTTTGAAGGTAAGTAAGTAAGTTCAAAATCGAATGAGGTTTGTCAGTTTGTGTTTATTTGATGTGCTGGCGACTGTACCTATACCTATCCATGATTTAATATAGAAACTGTTTGTTACCTATTCTATTTTATCTAATTCCGTTAAAAGAATCCGAAGCTACAAAATCGAATGTAAACAATTCTATGCAAGCGTTCCTGATGTTTTTCTACGTTCCTTTGCTACAGGAATTTTCAACCTTAATTAAAAGCTGTTCTCTTGGAGAAAATACAATATTATCGTAGCCTTTTCCGTAAAATAAAAGAATTGCGAAGCCATTGTCGTAGAGAAAATTCTATCTTAGCATGGTCTAAGATCCCTTTTCGTAGAAAAAATAACGTATAGAAATTCAAATATTCGCGTAGTTAGCGAAGATAAAATGATAAAAACAATATTATAAATTATATAAAGTCGTTTTTCGTCTGTCTGTGTGACAGCGTTGTTGTTCTAAACTCTGCAATGGATGTCAATGCGGTTTTCACCATCATTTAGAGAATTACATTTATTCCGGAAATATGTCATCGATCATCATTCTCCTGCCCATATCCCAAGTTTTGGGGTCGGAAAACATGTCTTTTTCTTCCATACTATACAGGTTGGCTTTTTAATATGGGGCAGTAAGGGACGGTTAATGTACCTACATTTACCGTTGTAGCTACAGGAAAACCGGTCTTAGGAGACTGTCTTTATTTTTTAGAGAAATGTTGATCCATATTCCAGATTTTGAAAAAAAAAATACAGTTAGCAAGAAAATGGGCCATTTTCACAAAAACTTTTATTGGTGCCAATCGATCCTGTTCCTTATAAGGATCAAAAAACTCAATCGGACCTACTGAGGATAAAAACTGGCCGAAAATGAACAAAAATAAAATAAACTTCGGATTTCGAACGACAAAGCGTTGTAACTTTATTTACTTTGAGAACAGAATTTAGATAGTTTATTGCTTGCGTTTTCGGTAATTCTGAAAAAAATGTCCTTCATCAAATTGAAAATTTTAGATTGTTATGGATTTTTTTATTTTTTTGGAATTCTGGCTTTTTTAGTGGCCAGTCTATCCATCATAAAAAAGTAAGTTGCAGTCTTATTTCCAACGAAATGTAGGGGAAAAGTTTTTTTACGATTTCTGACTTTTTTAGTAACTCTAACCTCAGTTGGTCCGATATTTTTTTTTGTTTCTTATAAGAAACAAGATAGGCATCAAAAAAAATTTTTTTTTGTGTAAATGACCTATTTTTTTGCTGACAGTACATTTTTTTTTATTTTTTTTTTCAAAATCTGTGAATGGAGAACAAAATTAAAAAAAAGTTATGGACAGTCTCCTAAAACCGCTTTTCTGTAACTACAACGAATGAGGTACCTACCCTTACTGCCCCATCTAAAAAATCCACCCTGTATATGTAGTCATCTCAGTAGTCACTACCTTTCTAGCCATATCATCTTTCACAAAGTCCATCTATAGTTTCTTTGGTCTTCCCCTATTCGTATAACCATCCACATTCATACTCATAACTTTCCTGACGACATTTCCCTCATTCCTCCGCATGACATGCCATGCCATGACAAGCTATTTCCATACACCTTTTCAGGCACCGGTGTCACACTGAAAAAAAAAAAAAGTAGTTGCCACAATCAAGATTTTGTTTAGATTGACTAAGTAACTTGTTTGCATCTGAGCCTATCAAGCACAATGATCACAGCTACTACTTTTATTTGATTGCGATTTGAAACAGGATCTTGATTGGAGTTATCACAAAACCTATTTGCAGCAATCAAGTCAAAACATAGTTGCTCCCACCAAGATTATTAAAGTTCCAATGATCTTTATTGAAGTAATCAAAATGCTTTATTCACACAACTAACTTACTTTGTTACAGTTATTTATTTTACTTGTCTCTTTTTTAACTCTTCTACAATGATGTCATGTTAAGGGTAATCGAGAAACTTGTTTGAGCGTTCAATCATTTGAACTACTATTGCTGCAATCATGTCGTGATGATCAACTTAACTAGGATTTTGATTAATCTAAACAAGATATCGTCAATCAAGCTAAAAAGTCACTTCAGACTTCCTCTTATATACTCATTTATTATTCTATCCACTTGCGCAACAGCACACATCCCTCTTAGAATTTTCACCTTTGCTGCATGCAATTGCCTTACATTCATTCATTTTGTGGCCCAACATTCGGAAGGTTTATATGTATAAGACATTAATATTAAACACACATAATAAATAAATCTTGATGTTTTGTCAAGTCGTAAAAACCGTTCGGTCGCTAGTCAATTCTAAAAGAAAGCATGCAACATTTTTAACTACTTGACCATAAACATCTCATCATCATCAATACAAAGGTCCTAACAAAACATTCTATTTTGAACTATTTCAGGTATTTCCTGTTATTCAAGATAGCATGCTGCTGGATTGTGCCGTCGATAATCCCTGCCCTGTGCTGGAACGAATGTTGGGAAGCGTCCATCATGTCACAGGCCGCACTGCGATACTTACTGAGTCTCAACTTTACCTGGTCGGTCAACAGCTTCGCGCATTTGTGGGGCAACAAGCCTTATGATAAGTATGATTCCTTCCTTATTACCTACTTTCTTCAGTGAATTGTGTCCCTTGCAGCACGGCAAAGGCCTCCCTCCTTTCTTTCCATTCTGCCCACTCTATTTATCATCAGTAGTACGCAAAATAGTATGAAAAATATTTGGCGTATTTTCCATTAGTTTAATCACACCCTTCGTGTCGTAAAACTTGCTCGTAAGACGCGGGGTGTGTACGGCCGCACCACAGATATTTCTATGGGCCGGTTTTTAAGCCATAGAAGGAACCCTTATACTTTCGCCATGTCCATCTGTCTCTCTTTCCGCGGCTTAGCTCAGAGACTCTTAGTACTAGAAAGCTGTAATTTGACATGGGTATACCCATATCAATCTCGTCGACGCGCGACGTGGTAAATGTGGTAAATAAAAATAATCTTGGAAAAAAAATTGTAGGCTAACTCCCTTGCACGTAAAGTGGGGATGATATTTTTTTCCCGTCTATCCCATTGTGTGGGATATCGTTGGATAGACCGTTCAAAAATATTGCGGGTCTGATAAAGCCATTTTTCGATACAGGGGTCCGTTTGCGTAATGTTAAGTTTTAAAGTGCTAATTTTTGTTAAGAGTCAAGTGTCCCCAAACTAATTGGTTGTTTTTGGATATGTGAAATAATTCACGGCAGTCGTATATACCTATACCTAATATACCTAACGAAGTTAAAAGAAAAACTATCACTGCTAAGTAGGCTTTACAAATTAACGAATAATAGTCGACCAACTTACATTTGCAGTTGGAATGTATGGAAGACCATGTTTTTCAACTACAATTTTAAGTTTGTTCCTGGGATAAATTCATCTCAACTACGAAACCCTTCATTGTGCGAGGTCCGACTCGCACTTGGCCGGTTTTATACGTAACTAGCTTTTGCCCGCGGCTCCGCCCGCGTGGATGTCGGTTATCGCGTAAAAAAAGTAGCTTATGTCCTTCTCCATATCCCAGGCTATATCTCTGCCAAATTTCATGACGATCGGTTCAGCGGTTTAGGCGTGAAAACGTAACATACAGACAGACAGACAGAGTTATTTTCACATTTATAATATTAGTATGGATTCGTGCCAAGCCACAACTTTTCTATATTATAGATTTCAGCAGTAGGTAGATACAAACGGTACGTGATGCTGAGGAAGGTTTCCAGTGCCCCTAACCCATACCTAATTACTGACTTTTCATTTCAGAAACATAATGCCAGTTGAAAATTGGGGGGTTTCCATAGTAGCGATGGGTGAGGGCTGGCACAACTACCACCACACCTTCCCTTGGGACTACAAGGCAGCCGAACTCGGAATACCGATCAACATGACTACGTCACTATTAAATTATTTTGCGAGTATTGGATGGGCGTACGACATGAAAGAAGCTTCGCCATCCCTCGTCAGGTCGGTGGCAAAAGCCCGAGGTGAGCCACGAGACGAAGACGACTAAACCAGTTGACATAATATGAAGCAATAATTTTCTAAGTTTATTTAGGTACCATGGATCAACTTGACACCTACAAAATCTTGGTATTGTCAAATAGATATCTACTCGTATCAAATAAATTATGTATTTTAAGTAGCATTTAAACTGGTAGGTACCCTAAATTGTATAGCGTAGAATAAGGGCAAACGTGATCTTAGGTTTTATTTATTGATTAATTAATTTAATTGGTATTTCTGTACTAAGTACAAAATAATGGAAGATGGCACTTTATTACCGCATATTTCACGCTAGGTATTGAAACCTCTGAATGATCTTTTTCATTTGTTTTTCTTGTTTTTTTTTGGCCAGCACATAAGGTTATAAGAAACTGTTAAATTTCTCCAAACGATTTTAAACCTTAAATTGTTGATGATTAAGTTCAAAATCGAACGAGCAATTTGACAGTTTGTGGTAACTTGATGTGCTGACCACCGTACCCAGTTGAGGGTAGCACGCAACGGAAGGAATGTTTTACGGGGTCCCTAGACGGTCAAAGTTGCTTGACAAGCATTTACGTGCTTGACAAGCACGCTTAACGTCAAGCATACGCATTCATTTTCATCAAGCATTATCAAGCACGTAGTTTGCTTATCAAGCAATTTTTATTGTCCAGGACTCCATTAGGTTTGGTGGTCCCAAGACTTTTTTCTTTATGAAGGTATGAGGGAAGTAAAAATAGACAATGATAATAATAAAGAATTCCTATTTATTTAGTCGGTGTAGGTTTAGAAGACTTAGCGCTATTTCAAAAGGTCAGCTAAATATCTGCAATCTTAGGCTTCTTACATCGAATGTTTTACATAAAAGACCCCTGACTTTTCTCCAGTCATGAGAAAAGCTCTATAAGTTATCTAAAGTTATTGATTTACATACCGACGCTTGAAAGGCAATATTGACTAAACGACATGTTGGCAACGTTACACCAGAGAATTTAAAAGATTTTTTTTCAAAAAAAAAAACTTGAAATGCTCCAGCAGAGCACACTACTAGAGTATACTCCAGAAAAAAATATAAATTACCTACTCCATTGATATTTTTTTTCGGAAAAAATAATTTAAAATGCTCTAGTGTAAAGTTGCCAACATGTCGCTTGGTCAATATTGCCTTTCAAGCGTCGATACCATAACTACGCTCAGATTGCCAAAATCCTTGTTAAGGTGTGACCAAACATAAAGCGGCAATCGTGCGCGGCTGCCGCGCTATGATTGGACGACTGCCGCACGCGGCAGCCGCGAGTTACCTGCCGCGCACTGCGAACGCCGCGAACGGTGTAGTGTTGGTTCGTCAGTGGTTTTGTGTGGACGGACGTATTTTATCAAGTAAAATGGATAACGAAACAGCAATTCGTCTTATTGAAATATATGGCTCCCATAGTCCATTATGGGATACTAGGGAGCTACAACACACGCGGCCGCTTTAATTGTGGTTTGATAACGAAATAAAGAGCGCGGCGTGTCTCGGACATGCCGCGCAGAAGGTCTAAACTAGTCGCGCGGCAAATTTGAGTCTTGCGAATGCCGCGCGTAGCTGCCGCGCTTCTTGCACGCCGTGTTTGGACACACCTTTATAATGATGCAAATGCAAGCTACAATCGATCAAGTGAATGGTTTTCAATTTACAGTAAAGGAAAACATCGTTAAGAAACATAGACTAATAGTGAAAAATCACAAATAGAGCTGTATTGAATTATACATATTGACATAACGCTGCATGTTATGAGGCTATCGAGCGCACAGTGGCGCCCTCATCGTTATTTCGGTGATTTCTTTTATTTTAGAATGAAAATGCAGAAAATAAGCTCGTCAAGTTGTGCTTCACAAGACTATACGTTATTATTACTACAAACAGTAGTTTTAAATTGTTATGTTTTATTGTAATCATTAAAACGGAGCTTAGTGGCCACTATTTTAAAAAAATGTGAAAAGAATCGAGATTCGCGGCGCAGCGTAAAAATTGTGGGTGTGGTACTAGTTGTTTATAATAATATGTATAAGTACCTAGAAGTTGCTGTTCTTCCAAACGACGCAGCGGATTTTAATGCGGTTTTCGCAATTTATTCCGGATGGTTTATATGTATAATAAACAAAAAGTAAATAAATATTAAGTGTATTAGTGTGTGTATATTAAAGTCGTAAAAACCGTGCGAGGTGCGGAGGCGGGTCGCAAGTTAACAATAAATTCCTTTCCTCAGGCTTATTGTAATGAATATAAATCCAGTCTCAATTTGATTGTCTATGATGTAGGTACTCTAAGTATATGGAAACATGTATTTTGTATTATAAGACTTATTGATAATATATTATATAAGTATAGATGCGAAAATAATACTTCTTGTTTTATTTAAAATTACCACTTCACAGATGCTTATTGCTCAAGCAGTTATCATACGACCACTTAGGCTTCTGCCTCGAATCTTGCGGGCAGCGAGGCGGCGGTGGCGGCGGCGGCGGCGGCGGCGCGGGAGCGGCGCGGGCAACGCAGACCCGTTCTCGAAACCAGCGGGCAGATCGCGCGGCACTATAGCGGCGTAGTGTTGTGTTCGTGGTTGTGTCGTCGAGATATTTGTTTTTATTCGCGAACGAAATGTCTGAACAACGGCGACAACATCTTTTTAATTCAAATTTATTCCTAACGTCACAAAAATAAATTGCACAACACTGCAATGCAGACGCGCGGGCGGTCACCACTTGACTGGAGTGCACCGCTCGTTGCCCGCGCCGCTGTTTTCGAGGGCCGGTCCATTCGATTTTACGCATTAGATCCTGCCGCTCCCGCGCCGCCGCCGCTCCGCTGCCCGCAAGATTCGAGGCAGAGGCCTTAAATGGACACAACAATTCGAATAAAGCATCTATAGGTACATAACTTATTATCATATAAAAAGCTTTCAGAGGAAGCCTTCCAATAGGTACCTAGGTAATTAATGTTTAAAGCACGATGTCCACTCGCAAGTTTAGGTACCTATTTTCGCAAGAAAAGTACCCCAGTTGACTTATAAAGGCTCCTACAAAACGGGCGCGACACGCGACGCGACACAATTACACCGCGTGCTGCGCGTGTCTCTTTGTGTCGCGCCTGTTTGTAGGAGCTTTAGGTCCGTGACACTCGTGTCTCCTCGTTATATTGTGGACACTCACAGCAAGTCTGTGTTCTCACAAACTGAACTTGCAGTACCCAAGTTTTAACTGCACAACTTTGCTTCCACAGGCGTCAACTTGCGCAGCTTGCAAGAGGGCATTGTGCATAAGGACTAAATAAAATCACAATACAGCACCGACACTTTACCAACACTATAGAATAACAAAATATTGTAAAAAGTAAAACAAAACAATCATTTCTTCTCTGCTTCTATGCTAACTTAAGCTTAAATGAGAGCCTGTTTACGATCAGAACATGATTGTTATGATAAAATTATTAAAGCTACAATAGAATTTTGAAATATTAGAGAAAGCAACGAAATAATAAAAATATAATTTTAATAAAATGGCAGTCCCATTCTTAGAACACTGCCTAGAATGCAGAAAGTAGAATAATTTTAAACAAGCAAGCTGCATTCATGCTATGACTAAAAGCATTATAATATTTAGGACTGTTTTATAATTACTCTCCATGATGAAAAATCTACACCTTCATGTGTCATCGACCCCAGAATTTAGATTCCATGAGACTTGACTAGCCAGTCATTAATATTAAATTGCTCTCGACAATAGTAGTACATATTTGAAATCAAATTCCATAATTACTATTCTATGAGCTTATATAAAATTTCGGAATTAAAATGTAATGTGATGAAATTAAAAGTATAAATTGATGTCAAACAATTGACATTGTTTAATGACATCAATTTTATTAATTTCATTACATTTGGATTATACAAATAGACATCTCACAAAACGAAAGCACCTTAAAAATTTTCTTTTTTTTAAAGACACATTGAATGGGTTTTTTTTTTTGCTTCACCATATTATAAATCATCAAAAGTACCAAAGTTCGAGGACAAGTAGTGCTTCAGTCTTCAATTAAAGTAAACAGGTCTTTCTTAGGCTTTACAGGAATAACAGCAGCTACGACTTCTAATTTATCTGTACTCATTTTAGCTTCCTTCACAGGTCGAATGTTCTCATCCTTAGATGGTTTTCTTTTTAAGCTCAAAACTTTGTTAGTGTAGATGCCATCACTCCCATTGTGATCACTAGCTGACACCTTTCTTTTCTTAGTCTTAGTAATGACAAAGTCTAGGTCAGAAGAATCATCATCAAAATCAGCATAGACAGGCACAGACCTGCCACTTCTTGTAGATCTTACTGGTTGTACTCTAGTAGTTTCTTCAACAATCTGCAGCGGTGGGGGCCAAACTGCAAAGTTAGCAGACTGTCTTGCTTGGTGGTAGCTGTTCAGAGACATAAGTTTTATATAAACAGCTAGACTACGTGCTTTTTCAGCCGGTGTTATTGTGGTGGGTAGTAAGCTCCATGGCAAACGTCTGTCTCTTACATTTAAGTACCGTCTTTTCATGGGTTTTTTGGATGTGGTACTACTGGTGCTAGACTGGTTGTTCTCAATCTGAAACAGAAAAATTAGTCAATTTATTGTTACAATAAAATAATTCTAAATGTATTTGAGGGCTTGTGCCCTTTTCACACATTCACACTGCCTGCTAGAGCACAGTACCTGGAAGCAGAATTATAGGTGAGATGGCTGAAATCTGAAAGAATGTGTGAAAGCTTTAATACTTGCCCATACATCAACACAATGCTGGACTACCCAGCAGCCTAAGTGTGTGAAAAGGGTGTAATTATACATAAATCAAACTGAACTGACATCTACTCCGTCACGAGCGACTTCTTCTAGTTTTTCTGATGATTTTGAATTCTTCAAAGCTTTCAGAAGATCACTCATTTCTTCCTTGCTCAGATTCTCTTCCTCCAATCCAAATTCTATGAAAACGAAATGTGTAGGAAAAGCAACATTATTAAAGATTAACACTACGATCGCAGAAAAATTACGGGTAGTGTGCATTAAGTACAGCAACAGACCAATTAGGATAGTGATAATATAAACAAAGCTAACTTGAAATCAAAGGAAGTTAGTTTAGATCACGCTAGACAATAATTTCAGTAAAATTACACATCTACATTAAAATTGATATTATAACTACCGATCAATTCATTCTTCATCAGCTTCATTTCTGAATCGCAACTATCGTCAGAAGATAGCGCGGGCTCCATTTTTGAATTTGTTTACTTCGGACAATTATGCTATTGTACTTAATCTACATTACAATTTGGTGTATAGTTAATTGAACAGCGCATTATAAAAAGATAAAAACATTGAAAGTTGATAAACACAACTTTAATCAATTTCCTATTTACTAACTGTCAAATCCATATTGACAAATTGATTTGACATTTATTTTCTCAATGTTGGCAATAAATTAAGCCGGCTACAAAACTTTACTTGTGCTAAATCTATCGGATGATTAAGAAAACCGGTAAAGTCGTACTACAATCGCGACTTGGCGACGCACGCACTATTTGCTATGCCGGTTCCACACGCTTGTCAAACCTCGACAAAGCACCACAAATTCAAACGTGAAGACCCGGGTGTTTGGTTTGGCGGATTTTTAGACTCCTGGCAGGATTCCGGCCGGATTCTTGATTTTTAGATTTTCAATAAAATACAGTAGAATTTTTAGATTTTATATCAGAACGTTACAAACAAAACACAGTCAACTTTGGATGATATCACAAATCAACGACGTACTTTAAAAAACATTGGTGCCGATTAGGGAATCGGCACCAATGAACTTAAATTTAAGTTCTATGTTCTATGTTCAATGAACTTAAATTTAAACTAAATTTAAGTTCAGTGCATCTTTTTCTTTCTATTTCATTAAGAAAAGGACAGAAGATAAATTTTAGTTTAGTCCTGTCAAATTAGTCAGCACCTGCCACTACTCCATACAAGTTTAGATGTGATTAAAAACTTGCCAACTTAAATTACATCAATTTACGTCAAGGACTGATTAATTTGACAGGACTAAACTTAAATTTATCTTCTGTACTTTTCCTAATGAAATAGAAAGAAAAAAATGCACTGAACTTAAATTTAGTTTAGTTTGTGAACAAGGGAATCGGCACCATTAACTAAATTTACATATTTTGGACTAGCTTTTGCCCACGGCTCCACCCGCGTAGATGTCGGTTATCGCGTAATAAAGTAGCCTATGTCCTTCTCCATATCCCAGGCTATATCTCCGCCAAATTTCATGACGATTGGTTCAGTAGTTTGGGCGTGAAAACGTAACATACAGACAGATAGACAGACAGAGTTACTTTCACATTTATAATATTAATATATATATATATATATTACGTTACGTTAGCGTACCGTTACATTTTCGTGCCCATTGCCGTTGAGACCATGGGTTGTTGGTGCACTGAGGCCAAGAAGCTCATTAGTGAGATAGGGCACAAGATAAGTGACAAAACGGGTGACTCCCGCTCCGGCTCGTTCTTGGTGCAGAGGTTAGCCATTGCCATCCAGCGTGGCAATGCAGCAAGCGTTTTGGGCACTTTTGCGCTGGTAACAGTTAGGGGCGGGTTATTTGAAAGTGTTTGACAGTAGCTTTTAATATGATGTAAATAATGTATGACCTAATTTAATTTTTATATAATTAATGTGTTGTAATAATAATGTAAATGTATAATTTGTATTATCTGATTGATTTTAATGTATGTGTTTATAGTATGGATAAAAGATTAAGGGGTTTATTTATAAACGCTGCTTAAAGTTAAGTAATGATTAGCGACTGTTTAACCATACATTTTTGACGTTTGAACGTCACTTAACTTTAAGCAACGTTTATGAATAAACCCCTGAAAATCAACTTTTATTATGTGAAAACATTATCTCACAAATAATCAATAATTTCATTTAATCTGTGATACTAATTCAGTTTTATCGTACTTATAGTGGCCAGCACATCAAGCTACTCGAAACTGTCAAATTTCTCCAAAGATTTTAAACTTTAAAATGTTGTGATTAAGTTCAAAATCGAACGAGAAAATTTGACAGTTTGTGGTAACTTGAGCTGGCCACCGTACAACCATTTAGCTAGCAGGGGACCCTTGACTCTAACAAAATTTTGCACTTTAAAGCTTAATATTTTATATTACGCAAACGGATCCCTGAATTGAAAATTGGTTTTCATAAACCCGCAATATTTTTGAGCGGCTTATTCAACGATACCCCGAATTAAAAAAGAAAAAAAAAACATCTTTGTCGGCGTTATTAATATGTATAGGTATGTACCAATGGTAAATTACAGCTTTCTAGTACTAAGGGTCTCTGAGCTAAGCCGCGGACAGACAGACAAACAGACGGACATGGCGAAACTATGAGGGTTCCTTGTTGACTACGGAACCCTAAAAAAGCACCTAATAAAAATATTCTGCCGGGTGCGAGGCCCATGGTGTAGGTAGAGGAGTAAATAACACACAACATTTTTTTTTTGTCACTGTAATTTTTTTGCAAAATGGTATTAAAAATACTTACATAAACAGAGAAGACTGGGGGACCTCATTTTGTTTTGCCGCCCCGGATCCCCGAAACGTAAAATAATTAAAATTGTATTTTTTTTTTTGTAAGGAAATAACCGTATATTCATGAATTAATTAAATTAGTCGATTCTGGCTGAACGTTTTACCTTTTTTTTTACACTGTGTGTGAGTGTGACAGTGTGAACTGTCTGCTGTCTGTATTGTAGTGGTCAATATTCAATGTATGTACTCTGTGGTAGTGGTCCGTCTGTGTCTGTGTTGGTCTGTGTTGTGTTGCAAATGTAATGCATTTTATGTTGCGTTATTTTTAATGTTGATTTTATTTATTATTAACTTAGACTTAAGCAATATTATTGAGTAAATAAGAGTATGTGAAGTGAATTAAAGTTTACTGTCACAACGGACTTATGCTTCACAATTCACTACAGTTAGAACAAAATGGAAGAGGAGATTAGATGTTTTGTTTGTAAAGAATTCTACAGGGAACCAGTATTACTACCTTGCGGGCATGCACTTTGTAGAGTTTGTGCTATAAATTTACAGACTCATATACACGAAGGAGATAATTCTGCAGCATCGAACGATTATCAAGAAGCGGACAAAGCCTCAGTGTCTAGCGAAACTGACAGTGGAGTAGTATGTGGATCAAGGCCTAATAGTTACGCAGGAACCCCGGCTGCGCCCGCATATTCGAGCGCAGCATTTACAATATCATGCCCATCCTGCAATAAGTTAGTTTACTTGGACGATAATGGAGCAGAGGGACTTCCACCGTTTCGCGTTATGCGAACAATTGTTGAGCGATTCGGTGGGGTCACGGGTGCTCCGCCCGCCGAGGAGGCCTGTCAGATGTGCGAAGGAGAGCGGCGCGCGGCGGTTGTGCGGTGCGAGCAGTGCTCGGTGCGGTACTGCGCAGGCTGCCGCGACGCCTGGCACCCCACGCGCGGCCCACTAGCGCAGCATGAGCTGCGCCCGCTGGGCACCACTTGCGCCGACCACGGCTCGCCCCCTGTCCTCTACTGCAATGCCTGCTTAGTACCTATATGTCAGCGATGTCTCGCTGAAAGACACTCAACACATGAAACACAGGCATTGTCCGTTGCTGCTAGAGCCAATAAGGTAATTTAGTACTCATTTGATACTACAACATTTGAAATCAATTACAGAAGCACAGGATGACCAGCCACATCATGCCAGATTACTTGATGGGAATCCAAAATTGTTATAAGTCCCTGCCCCTACTCTCTGCTGCCTTACACTATTGACACTAACAAGTCCCTGCCTTTACTCTCTGCTGTCTTACACTATTGACACTAACCTGCCTCTACTCTTATCTGCCTTACACAATTGACTCTGACAAATCCCTGCCTCTACTCTCTGCTACCTTATACTATTAACACTAACAAGTCCTTGCCTCTACTCTCTGCTGCCTTACACTATTGACACTGACCTGCCTCTACTCTCTGCTGCCTTACACAATTGACTCTGACAAGTCCCTGCCTCTACTCTCTGCTACCTTATACTATTAACACTAACAAGTCCCTGCTTCTACTCTCTGCGGCCTTACACAATTGACTAAGTCCCTGCCTCTACTCTCTGCTACCTTATACTATTAACACTAACAAGTCCTTACCTCTACTCTCTGCTGCCTTTCGCTAATCAATTTTAGTATTATTAGAGGAATCTGGTTCAGATTACTAGTTTGCTGACCTATTGGCACATATTCAACATTGTTTAACTATTTTTATTTCAGACTGAATTATCACAATCATTGCAACATCTATCTGAACAAGCCAAAGCCATGACAGAATATATACAGTTAGTAAAAGGAACAGGTGATAAAATTAATGTAAGTACTAAATTAGACCACATGTGTTTTCTTAACAGACAGACACATTATTGGAATCTAAGAAAACTGGCTTTGATTAATTTAGCTTTTGAAGTATCATTACTAAATATGACTGTTTGCAGAGGACTGCTCCCTGAATCTTGAATAAAAAAAGTTAGCTTTGGAACAAAAATGTTTATTTTTGTATTATTTATCAGGAATCTTGTGAAGAGTTGGAAAAACAAATAGATCACACTTGTTCTGAAGTAACCCATGCCATAGAGAGGAGACGAGATGAGCTCATACGTGCAGCTCGGAACACACGGTCTCAAGCCATAACCAACATGCGGTCACTCACATCACATGCTGCTCAAAAGCTGCGGGAGGCAACGGCACTGTTACACTTCTCCATTGAAGCTCTTAAAGAATCCGATCATGCAGCTTTTCTACAGGTAAGAAAATAATAATCATTCTTAATAAGTGTGAACTCAGTTATTTGCAAGGTTTGCATAAATAAGTAGGGCTACATTTATATTTAAGTTTACTGCTTTTACCAGACCTTATCAAGTTAATTTTGTAATTAATAAAGCCGGGTCCAAATATGCATAATATGTAATGTAATGGGAATAGTGTGGATGGCATACAAACTCAACGCGAATCCGATACGAGAATTCTCATTACACTACACGATAAATTCAAACCAAAAAAATCCATCATTGTATATTACAGGTCTAACCTGTAATTCTAAAATGATACAATGATGGAAGGTGTTTTATTTTTAATGTTTACCAACAATGTACTACATATAGAGATTCATAAATAAAATTATGTTTGGTACAATGTGTCTTTTGGCACACTGACTAATTTCTCAAATGTCTTCAAGTCATGTCTTCTTCGGTGCTTATCAATTCAATATTATTAGATTGACCTAATTCTAATATGTGCTGGTATCAGCAAACAGTATTACATTATGTACTGTCACACTGATAAAGCTTATCTGCCATGTTATAGTGTAACACTAATAGGCCTCATCGTAATTGATGAGTTATCCATAAATAGCATATTTATTGATGGTACTAGCTTCTGCCCGCGGCTTTGCCCGCGTTAATGTCGGTTATATCGCGTAAAAAAGTAGCCTATGTCCTTCTCCGTATCCCAAGCTATATCTCTGCCAAATTTCATGACGATCGGTTCAGCGGTTTAGGCGTGAAAACGTAACAGACAGACAGACAGAGTTACTTTCACATTTATAATATTAGTAAGGATGAATGAAGATAAGAAAATGAAAAATAAATACAAAATATATATTTTTCTGTGTAAAACATAAATAGTAGTAAGCTATTTCTAGGAAATCATATTATATTTTGTTATCCCAGGTGTCTCCTATCAATGAGTAAAGCTTTTTATCTAAGAAATGTAAACAAATCAATGACACCTACATTCCAGTCAGTTCTAAACAAAAGATAATAATATTATGTTTCACTTATGGAGCATGCACCATACTGGTTTTTGGAATCCCTTTATAAATTATTCATTCTATTCATCAACTAATTTGTTAAGTAATGTTTTCAATGCGCGCACCTGGTATGTGGTATTGTACCTTTTTAATAAACAAGCAATTTGGTCCTTAGATGGCTAGTTTGTTTATTAAGAGGGTAACTACCGAGCGCGCAACAAATTTGAAAATATGCGCAACAATTACAGAAGCTGGGCAAATATCTATAACATTTAAATGACATACAACGACATTATTTTTCTGGTGTAACGCACATCCTCCCATCGGCAAAAAAGACGAACTTCCACACAAACTTTCATCCTCTATTTAACCCCTTTAATGAACCCCTAGGGGATGAACTTTCAAAAATCCTTCCTTCGTGCTCACCTTCGTCATAAAATGAACGCTTATTGCAAACTTTCATGCTTTTAGACCATTGTTGTCTGAATAACTCTGAATGATGTAAAAAATGATAATTCTATAAGGTGGGGAACATACTGTCTGCGCGGGCGCAGGAGACCGCATCCAATCTATGTTCGTCGTTGGACTCGCCCCCCGCCGCCCCCGCACTCACCCTGGACGTCGAGCCGGTGCTACGTACTGTCAGGAGTATGAACTTCGTGGAATGCATACGTAAGTTCACCACCTATAACAATGCTACCTTTATATAATAATAATTAATGTTATTGATCAAATTTTATAATTAGCTTACTTCATTTCGGTTGGTCTGTAGGTAACTGTTAACGATCTTCATTTTGATCTTAACGGTGGTCCCCAAACTAGGTGGCGCCTGTATCTTGGGGACCAGCGGGGTAATTGAGTAACACACATAAAATGATAATTGATCGCATTTTCATTTAACCCCTGAAATGTCTTGAAATGAACTTTGATGGAAATTAAATAAAATAATCACGAAATACCTCCAGAAATGCGCCGTTGCTAGCCCGCGCGGGATAAACTCTCTTAACAGTTCAGCCACGTTCATGGCGTTATTTACGTTGTTGAGCAGACGAATTTACTAAACTATAAAACAATGGATTAGAAATATCGTTGAAAAGTCTCGGATTGTGATTAGATACTGGTGCCGATTCCCTTGTTCACAAACTAAACAAAAAAGTTCAGTGCATCTTTTTCTTTCTATTTCATTATGAAAAGGACAGAAGATAAATTTTAGTTTAGTCCTGTCAAATTAATCAGCGCCTGTCACTACTCCTTTTAAGTTTAGACGTGATTAAAAACTTGCCGACTAAAATTACGTCAAAATAAGTCAAGCGCTGATTAATTTGACAGGACTAAACTAAAATTTATCTTCTGTCCTTTTCTTAATGAAATAGAAAGAAAAAGATGCACTGAACTTAAATTTAGTTTAGTTTGTGAACAAGGGAATTGGCACCATTGTGTTACACAATTAGGGTGCACAATGAAATACATGGTCTGTTTTAACACTAAATTCTCTTTTCCAATTTCTTTTGCGTACATCGGAAATACAGCTGCGGAATGCCTAATGAAGTCATCAGGTAAATAATAAGTCCTTATTAAAAAAAAAACTTGTGCTTGTGGCTAAGTAATAACAGCCGTACGGGTCGATCGATCCGGTTAAACTACGCTTGCCGGGGTTGGTCCGTGGATGGGTGACCATCTTTACATGCCAAGACCCCTCCGTGCCTCGGAAAGCACGTTAAGCCGTTCGTCCCGTTGTCATTCGTGGATCCTTGACAGCCGTTACGGGTCGTCAGAAGCCCGAAAGTCTGACAACCAGTCTTACCAAGGAGTAGAGCAGATGAAGATTTTTTTTTTTACAATTTCTTCCACATTGCTTTTTCTGAAGGTTGGAATCTGATTCAGTGAAACCAAATGCAACAAATAAACGTCATGGAGCTACACTGCCATCTCAGTTTCACATCCCAATCTATGGTAGAATAATGGTCAGGTGTTCGAGCTTCTGGAAGCGAGTCATTGTTTGTATGACCACTTTGGTCCACGGTTTAAAATGGTCCTACTTAAACTATGATGTTTTTTTTTTCTCCCTTATATATTATAAATCAAAGTCGCTTTTCGTTCATTTAGAGAAATTATTCCGGAAGGTTTATGTGTGTAATGATTTAATATCAAATAATATAGAAAGCCGGGCGAAACAGGGGCGGGTCGTTAGTATTATATACAGAATGGATTTTTGAGATAGGGCACTAAGGGGAAGGTACCTTAACCGCTGTCGCTACAAGAAAATTGTCTTAGGAGACTGTCCTTAACTTTTTGAGATTTTTTGATCAGCATTCATAAATTTTGAAAAAAATGGGCAGTTTACACAAAAAAGAAAAGTTTTTGTGAAAACTAACCATATTTTGTTTTTTTTTTGTTTTCAAAATTTGATGCCAATCGATCCTGTTTCTTATAAGGATCAAACAACTCGATAGGACTAACTTTTCCCATTTATTTTGTTGGAAATGAGACTCCTACCTACTTTTTTACGATAGATAAACTGGCCGAAAATAAACAAAAAAATAATATTTACTTCAAAATTCGAACGAATACGCGTTATAATTTAATTTGGTTTGAGAACAATATTTAGATAAGTATTTAGTTGCTTTGAAAAAAAAATCCCTTCATAGTTTTTTTTGCGGTTTCTGACTTACAGACTTTTTTAACGTTTCCCATGTAAGAAGTCTGAAAGTTCTAAATTGTTTGAGGTAATTTTCTTCTCAGAACGTCGGAAATCACAAGCATCAAACAATCTTGTTCTTAAAGCAAATACTTTTATAACGCTTGTTCGTTAAGTTTTTTTTTAGTTTTTTTTTTCCGCTATTACGACCATCATGAAAAAGTAAGTTGGAGCGAAATGTATGGAAAAAGTTTTTTTCTCAAGTTCTAGTACCAACTCAAACCTCAGTTGATCCGATAGTTTTTTGATCCTTATAAGAAAAAGGATGGATTGGCATAAAAAAAAGTTTTAAAAACAGCGTCTTTTGCGTCAGCAAGAAAATGGGCTGTTTTCGCAAAAACTTTTTTTCAAAATCTATGAATGCTGGTCTAATTTAAATGACTTAAAAAGTTAAGGACAGTCTCTTAAGACCGTTTTCCCGTAGCTATATCGGTTAAGGTTCCTTAACTGCCCCGTCTCAAAAATCAATGCAAAGTAGTCCGATTGTAGGGCACTCTTCGAATGAAACTAGTGGTCGAGGTACTTCTTCTTTATTCTTGCTTCTTCAAGTGACGGCCGCCGACTGACTACAGTCTCACAATGGCGCCTTATTTATACAATTTTGGCTAATGAACAATCATACAACTAGCGCCCTCTACTGGACACGCCTATATTACGTAATTTATTATTGACCAATCAGAGCCAAGCAAACAAAAAGCGACACTAAGCTTTAGTGCATCGAAACTTTACCGTAACGAGGACCGTTCTACTTTCTTATTTAACTTTCCCTTGAATTCAGGTACCTCGCTATGATAAATTCACAAAAACATATGACAAAATACTAATTAGAATCTAACTAGACTAACTACAAGCAATGGGATCATATTTCCTATAAAATAACACTAATTAGACTCTTATAGGTCTTATACAAATTAAATTAGAGACACATAAAAACATCGTTCATATTCACTATACTTACATGATTCTAAGTTCTAGTTATTCTAAAATATAGCTCTATTTGAGAGTCTTAACACTTTAAAACACTTATTCACACTCGAATATGTCTCTTATAAGAGTCTTTCACTTTATAACACTTAACTACACTTATTTACACTGATTAAGCGTCTCTTTAGCACTTTAGCACTGAATGTCCATGTTCACTAATCTCACTACGTTGAGCCTTCGCGGACGGCGTCGCCAACAGTCTCCCCCTCGGTGTCTTGCACCTCAGCTCGCAGGGGCGACGTCGCTGGCACGATCACGACCAGCCGGGATGCTGGCCGCCGCAGTACGCCCGCCGAGGTGCGGACGTCGACGATCCGGGTTCTTCCATCTGGCCCGGGGTAGGTCGCGCTGATCTCGCCGCGTGGCCACGAGCAGCGTGGCAGGGTGTGGTCCACCAGCAGGACAAGGTCGCCGACGGTGGGATCCCGGTAATGGGGACCCTGGAAGTACCGGGGTGAGAGCGTGGGTAGGTACTCTCGCACCCATCTGGCCCAGAAGTGGTCGGCCAGGCGCTGGGATGTCCTCCAAGATGGAGAACCGATGAGCTCGGAGTCGTCGAATGAGCCGAACAAATGGGCTCCGCTGGACCTCCCAATAAGGAAGTGGTTGGGAGTCAGTGCTTCTTCTTCATTGGGGTCTGTGTTCACGGCGAATAGTGGCCGTGAGTTGACCACATGTTCGGCCTCAAGCAGCAGGGTGTGCAGAACCTCTTCCCTCGGTCTTCTTTCGTGGAGCGTCGCTGCCAGTGCGGTCTTGACGGTGCGCACCAGCCGTTCCCATGAGCCGCCCATGTTTGGGGCTCCCGGGGGGATGAATCTCCATACTATGCCGATCTTGTTGGTAGCCGCTTGAAAGGCCTCTTGAAGTTCGCGACTTGCACCTATGAAGTTGGTGCCGTTGTCGCTCATGATGACTTTGGGAGTGCCTCTTCTGGCGATCATTCGTCTCAAGGCCATTATCATGGAGTCGGTCGTCAGTGATGCGGCCAACTCTAGGTGAACTGCGCGCGTCGTCATGCACGTAAACAGAGCGCCCCATCTCTTCTCGACGCGTCGTCCCACGGTGACCAGTAGTGGACCGAAGTAGTCCACGCCCACACATGTGAAGGGAGGGCTCGTCCTTGACAGCCTTTCTTGTGGTAGGTCGCCCTGGGGTGCCAGTTCCGGTGCCTTCTTCTTCAGCTTGCACCACCCGCAGTCTCTTGCTGTCGCCTTGACAATGTTTCTCAACCCAGGAATCCAGTATCTTTGCCGCAGCTCGTTCATAACTGTCTGATGATTTCCGTGGTTCAATCGCTCGTGCACATGTTTCACTAGTAGTTGAGTGATTCTGTGACGTCCGTCCAACACGATAGGGTTCTTGTAGGCGGCCGTTAGGTACTTAGCCGCGCCTATGCGGGTCGATAACCTTATCAAGCCATCTTCAATCTTGACAGTGAAGTTCTTGAGCTTGTGAGCGTGGTCGCTCTGTCTTCTTAGGGCGGCTAACTCTTCTGGGTAGCTATCTTCCTGGACGCGTTGAATAAGAAGTCGTTCGGCCTTCTCGACGTACAGTGCCGACTTCTGACGAAGGTTCAATTCTTCGCTCCTTTTCTTCATGACGAACGGCTTCTTGTCCTTTTTCTGTGGCTTCTTCCAGGCTGGATCACGTTCTTTCTTGGTGATTCTTCTGGTGCTGAGCGTTTTGTGGGCAATGCTTCTTTTGAAAGCGTCCACAACCTGTAGGAATCTAGCCGTCGCGTGCAACAATCTTGTCCACCGCGAGAATCTTCCTGGCTCTGGAACGATGGTAGGCACGACTTTTCTCGCGCTCAACGTGACGGCGTTCGGCTTCTCTTCTCCGGTATCCTTGACGGGTTCCTTATCTTCTTGTGGCCATTCTTCTTGACCTGCGTAAAGGAATGACGGCCCCGTGAACCATCGATGTTCTTTCCCGAAGTCTTTGGGCGCGTCTCGTGTAGCGTCGTCCGCAACGTTATGCTTCGTAGGTACCCATCGCCATTCTCTGTGTCTGGTTAATTCTTCGATCTCGGCGAGTCGATGCGCGACGAATGGCTTGTACCTCCTGGGGTCTGACTTGATCCATGCTAGCGCCGTCTTCGAATCTGACCAGAAGTGTCTTCCTGTGACGCGTAGGTCCAACTCTTGCTGTACGTTCGTGGCGAGTCGACTACCCAGGAGACAGGCTTGCAGCTCCAACCTAGGGATCGATGTGGGCTTCAGTGGCGTCACTCTTGCTTTCGCCGCCAGGAGCTTCACTTCCACTCGTCCGTCGACGCGCTGTGTGCGCCAATACACCGCGCACGCGTAGGCCTTCTCGCTGGCGTCGCAGAATGTGTGGAGCTCCCCCTCGTCGACGACTCTTGCTAGACAGCGCGGGATACTCAGGCCCACCAATTTCTTGAGGTCTTGTAGCCATTTGGACCATTCTTCTTCTCTTGCAGGTGGCACTTTCTCGTCCCATTCCACGCCGCTTCTCCAAAGATTTTGCAGCATGATCTTGCCTTGGATCGTGATGGGAGCAGCCAAGCCGAGCGGGTCGAACACTGTCATGACTGCGCTCGTTGCTTCCCTCTTTGTAGGTGCGCGCCTGCCGTCGATGGCTTCTTCTGGAGTGTTTCTTAACGTCAGCGTGAAGTGTAGACTATCTTCTTTCACGTTCCAATTCAGCCCAAGGGTCCTCTCCACCTGGTCCTTTTGCTCACCCAGTCGAACTGTACCCGCGCTATCCCCGGAGTGAAGTTCTTCTAGCACCTCTGGATGATTGCTCGCCCAGCCTCGTAGGAAGAACCCTCCTTTCTTGTGTACAGCGTCGACTTCACTGGCGACTCTTCTTGCTGTCGCCACGTCTGGATAGCTTGCCAAGTAGTCGTCCATGTAATGGTTGCGTGTGATCGCCCTTGCCGCCTCTGGAAACTGATTCTCGAACTCGCTGGCGTTCTTGTTCTTGACGTATATCGCCGTACATGGAGATGACGCGGCCCCGAATATCAATGACGTCATCCTGTATTCCTTGTCTTGCCACAGGAATCGAAGACTGTCTCTGTCTTCCTCGTTAATCTTCACGCGCAGGAACATTTCTTTGATGTCCGCCACCACAGCTACTGCACTTTGACGAAACCGTAGCAATACTCCAAACAATGATTGCAGTAGGTCGGGTCCGGCTAGTAGCGCGTCGTTGAGTGATCTTCCATTTGACTTAGCCGCGGCGTCGAAGACCAATCTCATCTTCTTCTTCTGTGGGTGGACGACCGCGAAGTGTGGCAAGTACCAAGTCCTCGGGGAGGTAGCTTCTTCCTTGGCCTCCTCTGCATACTCGCTGACGATCAAGTTGTTGATCTGTTCTTCATATTTCTTCTGAAATTCTTCATCCTTTAAGAATCTCTTCTGTATTCCTTTCAAGCGTCGCGCAGCTGTCGTCTTGCTTTCAGGTAGTTGCTCGTCTTCTGTCTTCCAGATGAGCCCCGTGCTGAATCTCCCGTCGGTCAGCCTTTTCGTAGTGGCGTCCAGGACTTGTAGCGCGCGTTGATCGATGTCATTAGACGGCTTCTTGGCGGCGATTCCTAGCGCCTCGACGTCGAAATGATCTCTTATTAGCTTCTCTAAGTGATCGTCCTTGGCGCTGGGTTGTGTGACGAGATGATTCACGACTCTGACTGGAGTGCTGCTGCTTGACCGTACTCCGTGTAGTACCCATCCCAGCTGCGTTCTTGAGGCGACTGGCTTGCTGCGATGACCATGCTTGACCTCTTGCGAGACGATGAGATTCCAGTTGTCTTGACCTATGAGCACCGACGGCTTGGCATTGGGGTACTTCAGTTGGTCTTGCATTTCTTCTAGATGCTCGCATCCTTCCAGGTCCTTTTCGTTGACTTCTTGAGGCGTCAAGTGCAGGTTCTTCACAGTGTACCCGGACAGCTTCTCGATGTTACGGCTGAACATACCGCGAATCTTGATGTCAATCTTCTTAGATTTCTGGTCCATGCGGTGGCCGCCTACGCCTTCTATTCGCAGCACCTCTTCTGGCCCTTGTGCCCCGATCTTCTCTACGACGAAGTCTTCAATCAATGTGACCGTAGAGCCTTCATCCATGAGGGCGTAGACGCAGGCGTTTCCTTCTGGTCCCATTAATTCCACAGGAACAATCTTCAGGTACGCTTTTGATACTGTCCGCGCCGCGTTGACCGTGGAGGCTATCGTCTGGGCCGTTGTTTCTTGAGTCGGCTGCTTCGTTGTCTCTTCGTAGTGCAGCAGCGGATGATGACCCTTCTTGCATTTGCCGCATGGTTTCGCTTTGCAGTTGAATCTTCGATGCCTTCCTTCCAAGCACTTGTAGCACAGTCCAGACTTCTTAGCTTGCTCCCACTTCTCTTTGATGGACGCTTCGCTGAACTTCTTGCACTTCGGAAGAGTATGTTCGCCGTTGCATTGTGGGCAGGTACTCTTCTCGCGTTCCTTCTTGCAGTCTTCTTTGCAGGAACATACCGTAGCCGACTTCGTCTTGCGTTCGTGTTCGTCTTCAGAGTCATCTTCTGATGTGTAGCCTCCTTGCTTCTTGGCAGCTCGAGTAGTATGCACGCCGCGAGATCCCCCAGGACGCGTTCTGAATTTCATGCCTTCTTCCTTCACTCTTGATCCCGTAAACTCGTGCATCTCGAATTGATCCACCATGTTGTTGAAGAAATGCATGAGGCTCAGAAGTATGGGTTCATCTTCTTCTTCTTTCTTCGCTCTGTACTCGTACCACTTGAAGCGCACCAACGTACACATCTTCTCGATGATTCTGCTTGAAATATCGCTTGAGTGCAGGTAACTCTGTTTCTTCATTTGCTTCACGACGCTAACGGTGTTGGACACTGCCCCGGCGTAGCGCACCAACTCTCTTGCATCTTCTGACATGGGAGGGAGCTTCTCTATGTTCTCTATCTCGCTTCTAATGAGATAAGTCGGTCGTCCGAAACGGCGCTCCAATGCAGTCATCACTTCTTGCGGGTCGATTTGAGTGAATAATAACGATTTCACTGCTTCTTTCGCTTTGCCCTTGACGGCTCTTCTCAATCTTCCCATGTTTTCTATGTCCGAGAAGAGCGTGCAGGTATCTTCGTAAGTCGCTTTGAACGCCATCCAATCGCTGGCGTCGCCCTCGAACTGGTGTAGCTCGCTGACATACTTCGGCGCGCGCTGCATGAATGATGACGTCTTGTTCTCCGACGTGGCCTTGACTGCTTGAAGAATCGCTTCTGCCAGCTGGTTGGTGTGACTCTGTGCGGCGGTCGCGGTCTCTGGGGCGGGCAACCCACTTGGCGGCTCCCCCTCGTTGCGCTCCGCACTCTTCGTCGTCGACACCCATGCCGCAGTTGCTTTGGCTGCGGCGGCTTCGGCTTCGACGTCTTCTTGTTCTTGGTCACTAAGGTCCGTGTCATCTTCTGCGCGCGCCAGTTCCAGCTTGGTACTAGCGAGCTTAGTCTTGATTCGTATTTCTTCTAGCTGCAACTTTTCGAGGTCCAAACGAGCTTCTAATTCCTTCTTCTTGCTGGAATTCTTCTTAGAAACTGACTTGGGCTGCTTCTTCTTGCATTTTTCCACCATGGTGGCGTCGGCGTCTTCGACCACGGTCGTGTCTTCAGTCGCCGCGGTGCCGTCGGTCACTGTCTCAGACGTGGCACCCGACGATGTTTCGCCGCCGCTGGTTTCTTCTTCAGTATTTGACCTCGTGCTATCTCCTTTTCGGCTTCGCGTCATCATTTCTAGCTTCGGGACGAGTGACTTCTAATTCAATCTTCCCAGCAAATCCCGACGAATCTTCAATAGGAAATCTTCCTGCTTCCAAGTCGCGACGCACCTAAGGTACTTTTCTTCCGTAGCGCAAGTAGCGGCGGGCCCGCTTGCCTTGAAGATTACGTGCCCTAATCCAAAGTCGTGCTCGAGCGTGGATTCGACGCGGGGTTCCGATGAAATGATGGACGCAGCAATGATTCTTCTAGATCAGCTTCTCTTGTCGTTGTTCGTGGCCAGTCGTTGCTTAGTGTGGTCGTTTAACGTTTTATGACGTACGATTTTGACGAAACTGCTAAGAAACACACGTTTTCGACTCTGTATAAGAAATAAACACGACCACACGTAAAGCTGACCGGACGATAGCACGATTCTTCTATTCTTCAACAGCGGCGGGACTCTTGTATTCTTCAACAGCGGCGGGACTGCATTTCTTCTGGCTTCAGTCTTGAATCCGGCTCTCGAAGGACCATGAATTGTAGGGGACTCTTCGAATGAAACTAGTGGTCGAGGTACTTCTTCTTTATTCTTGCTTCTTCAAGTGACGGCCGCCGACTGACTACAGTCCGTAGTGGTCGTCTCTGCGCCCCCGAAGGGGGCGCGAGGGGTCGGTTTCGGGGCTTTTTGGCCCCTTGACCGAGGCATTTTTCTCTCGGTCCTCAAAATTGGGGACCCGTCTTTGGGTTTTCCTCCCCCCTCCCGAAGGGAGGGGGTGGGAGTGCTTCTTCGCACACCTAGTCGCTAGAGGGGGGGTACCCCTCAGCGGTCTGAAGTGTGTTTTGATGGTGTGACTGTGGAAGCGCCCTAAGTTCTTCACGGCGCCCGTGCGACCAGGCCCCTGCTAGGTGAGATCCCCAGTTCCCTGGGGAAGGCCCGGCAGGTGCCGATCTAGCAACAGGGCGACGGTTTGTTTGGCGCTTTCCAACAGTGGGTGCTTTCCCCGCCCCCTACAACGTAACCAGAGCGAGCCGGTAGCGCTGCAGGGCGCGTGGCGTTGTGGTGTACGAGCGATTTGTTGTGTGTGTGCGTCGCTCGTGTGGCTATTCCTGTGTGTGCTCTGCGAGTGTGGAGTGATGAGTGGGTGTGTCGCGCACATTTGACGCCTATATTAACTTAGTACGTTTCGTGCGCGACGGGTGTCGTGTAATGCGTGTGGAGTTCTCTAGTTTGAGTAGGTCGCGTGTGATGTGATGGCGACTTACTCAGGCGTCAAGTCCGGTGTTTGCGCGACGTCTGCGATGTAGTCGCGCGGGAAGCGCTTGTAGTCGGGCGGCCGCGCGTGCCAAGGTGCAATGTCCCTGATGTGGTGCAATTCAGAGACGTCAGCACGCGCGAACATTCCCTTCGCTAGTCGAGCGGTGAATTCTTCGACGCTCTCGACACGCAGGTCCCTGTGGATAACAGAATTCCTCACGAACCGAGGAGCTTTAGTGATTTGACGCAGCACGTAGTTTTGCTGCGTCCGGAGCTTTTTGACGTGGGTCTCGGCCGTGAGGGCGAGCCAAGCCGGGGCTGCGTATGTGAGTTGTGGTCGCACGTAGGTTTTATAAATCCCCAGCTTGACTCGCAAGGAGAGGCGTGAAGAGAGCACCGGGCGGAGTAGGTGGCGAGTCACCTTGACGCGCGCGACGGTATCGCAGACGTGCGGGCCCATGGAGAGCCGATTGTCTAGTGTGACCCCCAAGTACTTGGCGGTCTTAGTCCACTCGACTTTGGTCCCCATGAGCTCAAGGCTCGGTGGGGTCATGCGGCCGCGTGCCGTGACTATAATCGCCTGCGTTTTACCTGCGTTCACCGACAGTCTCCATTTGCGGAGCCAGTCGGGAAGGTCGTCCAGGGCGCGCTGCATCTTGATGGCCGCGTGATTAGCCGACAGTGATGTGACTATGTACGCGGCGTCATCGGCGTACAGCGCGAGCTTCGCTGTGTGCGTGGCAGGTATGTCGTCGGTGTACACAGAGTACAACGCAGGCGAGACACAGCCTCCCTGTGGCACCCCCGCTGTGACGGGGCGTGCGCTGGAGAGCTGGTCCTCCACCGAGACCCTGATGGTTCTGTCCTGGAGGAAGGAGGAGACCACCTGTATCAGGCGGCGGGGCGCTGTGGTGCAGGTGAGTTTGTAAATTAGACCGGCGTGCCAGACCCGGTCGAATGCCTTTTCCATGTCGAGGAATACTGCAGCGGCGTACTCCCTCTTGTTAACAGCCGCCGTGAGGATGTGCAGTACCCTCGACAGCTGGAGCGTCGTGCTGTGCTCAGCCCTGAACCCAAACTGTTCCGGGCGCGGTGTGAGGTGTGGCATGAGGTGTCGCAACAGGAGCCTCTCGAACACTTTGGAGGTGGTGGACAGGAGCGTGATTGGCCGGTAGCTTTCCGGCTTCAGGATGTTCTTCCCGGGCTTGGGCAACATGACGACCTTCCCTTGCTTCCAGCAGGACGGGAAGGTGCCGGTGCGGAGTATGCCATTATAAAGGCGAGCTAGTGCTGCCACCGTCTTGGGTGGTAGCTGGCGGAGTGCGGCGTTTGTGATTCCGTCCGCACCGGGGGCTTTCTTTGCCTTTGTTTGTCTTATTGCCCTAAGAACTTGGCCCGGGGAGACGAAGATTGGGTCTTCATCAGGAGCTACCGGCGTCTTGAAGTACTCTCCAATGTGTTGCTCAACTGTTGCGACATGGTCGTGGGCATCGGTTGGGTTGGGCGAGAATTGACGCTCCAGATGGGCAGCGAATATTTCGGCCCGGTCGGCCGCCGTGTAACGTAGCGCCCCGTCGCTGTTTCGCAGCGGGCGCACCGGGGCTGGGGTATTCTTGAGACGTCGGCACAATCTGTGTACCGACGTCCAGTCGCTGTCTGCAGATTCTATTAGGTTCTCCCAGCCCTCGTTGGTGAGCGCCTGTACTTCGGCCTTCACCTTGTCCGCGAGTCGGTTGAGCTGGTTTTTCATTGTGGGACATCTTGTTTGTTGCCACCGCTTTCGCAAACGCCTTTTGTCGGCGATCATGTTTGCGATGTGTGCGGGGAGCTTCTGGTAGCGCCCCTGTGGCGCGGCATGTGTGCATGTCGCCTCCTCTAAGGCGCTTTGCATGCAGGCGGTGAGTCCCACAGCCAGCTCGTTCACCTCCGCGGTGTTGGTGACAGGCCGAGTGGGTGTGGTGGTCTCCATCCTTTCTTTGAATTTTTCCCAGTCTGTGTATCGACGTGGCGCTGTATGGGCAACTCGAGTTGTGGGCACTGATAGTAGGACGAGCACGGGCTGATGGTCAGACCGCAGCTCGTCATCCAGCACCTCCTGCGCGATCTGGCAGTTTAGGCCCTTGTGCACCACTATGTCCAGTACGTCTGGTGTGTGGTGCACGTTGTCGGGGTAGTGTGTGGGCACCTCTGGTCCGGACACGTCGTACCCGCGGGCCTCCGCGTCTGCGAAGAGTCGTCTCCCCGCCGTGTTCGTGCTGCCACTATTCCATGCTGGGTGCTTGCAGTTTAGGTCGCCGGCTATGATGGTGGGGTTCGGTGACGCGAGCAGTGTGTGTATGTCGGCGTCAACGAGCGGGTCGCCCGGTGGTTTGTAGGCCGCATACACATATAGGTCGTCGCCGGCGACGTGGAGTTGCACACCCAGCGCTGTGATGCTGCTGAGTGACGGGAGCGGTGGCAGCTCCTGGTGGACGACTCTGCGTTTCACCAGTACGGCCAGACCGCGGTAGTGTCTGTTTGTTGTGATATTGAGTTGCCCATCCATCCTATAGATGATGTAACCCGGGAAGCTGATCTTGTCCGCGGGTCCCAGGAACGTTTCACTAATGAGCGCCACGTCGATATCCTGTTCCTTCAGTAGCGGACGGAGGAGGGCGGCCTTTTCCCTAAGGCCGCGGGCGTTCCAATGTATTATCCTCACCGGCTTATCTAGCTCTACTCAGCATAACGATCTCTGTCATGCCGGTGAGGACGGCATGCATCGGGTCCTGTCCCCTGCTAAGGGCTAACAGAATGTCCTGCAGGACCCGTAATGCGGCCTCTATTATTCTATTCGTGTTTGTGTACGTGTTTTCTGTGGCGGCATTGGCCGCATAGTTTACCCCGGGGATCGTGGTGTTTGTACCTACCCCGGGTCCGCCCGTTGGCCTAGGGTCCAAATGTGGTGGCCGCATGTCTCTGCGACCCTCAGGAGCCGAGAAAACCCCAATGTTATTGTGGCCCGCCCGGCCCCCCTGCGTCGCGGCACGGCGATAGTCACCTGCTCGTGACGTATGAGCGGTACCGTTAGCGATATCTGGGTCATTACGGCTGTGTGCGTGTGACTGGCTTTGATTGGTCGGCGGGCGATAGCGGTTGGCGTTAAGTGCCGTAAGCTCCGCCCCTTGTGACGTAGGCACCGTGTAGTGCGGTGTGGGTTCAACTTCTAAGTACACGCCCGGTGTTTTGGGGTCGGCAGAGATGCAGGTTTTTTTTCTATCATCTACTGTGTTATTTTCGTTAACATTATTATTGGCATTTTGCGTTTTTTTTTTTTTTTTGTTACGCTTGCCGCCGCGCCTGTCCTTCCTCCGTCCGGTGGTGGTTGTGGCCGCGTTTCGTGCTGTGGGTTCGTTTGCGGCCGCCATAAGCGTGGCCGACTGAGCTTCGCCAGCAGGTATCGAGAGCTGCGGCTGTGGCTGCCTGTCGGTTGCCGTGTCCGGTCTGACTACAGTCTCACAATGGCGCCTTATTTATACAATTTTGGCTAATGAACAATCATACAACTAGCGCCCTCTACTGGACACGCCTATATTACGTAATTTATTATTGACCAATCAGAGCCAAGCAAACAAAAAGCGACACTAAGCTTTAGTGCATCGAAACTTTACCGTAACGAGGACCGTTCTACTTTCTTATTTAACTTTCCCTTGAATTCAGGTACCTCGCTATGATAAATTCACAAAAACATATGACAAAATACTAATTAGAATCTAACTAGACTAACTACAAGCAATGGGATCATATTTCCTATAAAATAACACTAATTAGACTCTTATAGGTCTTATACAAATTAAATTAGAGACACATAAAAACATCGTTCATATTCACTATACTTACATGATTCTAAGTTCTAGTTATTCTAAAATATAGCTCTATTTGAGAGTCTTAACACTTTAAAACACTTATTCACACTCGAATATGTCTCTTATAAGAGTCTTTCACTTTATAACACTTAACTACACTTATTTACACTGATTAAGCGTCTCTTTAGCACTTTAGCACTGAATGTCCATGTTCACTAATCTCACTACGTTGAGCCTTCGCGGACGGCGTCGCCAACGCCGATTTTTATGTTTCTTTGTTTTTAGGGTTCCGTACTTCAAAAGGAATAAACGAAAACCTTATAAGATCACTCGTGTATCTGTCTGTCCGTCTGTCACAGACCATTTACTCCGAATCTACTGGACCGATTAAGTTGTTTGGTACACATATGAACTTCTATGACCTAAACACGGACGTGTAACGTAAATAAATGAATTTTGAATATGGGGGTCATTTTTGGAGGGCAAACTTAAAAGATTTGCTAACTGTACCGTGTGATATCAAATGAAAGCATAATTTTAATAGAAATAAGTACTTTTAAAGTTATTTAAGGAAATAGATGAAAATTGACCATTCAACCTCTGAAACTAGTGAATCTAAAATTTTGAAAAAAAAAAAAAAGAGAATATTGTTCTTATAGATTACAGGAAAACCTCTAAGAAGTATATGGTCTTGAAATAACACGGTAAATCTCTCGATATTGTGCGTACAAACGTACACTTGCATTTGGAATGTATGAGAGAACTGGTTTGCTAACTACAATGTTAAGTTTATTCATCCCAACTACGGAACCCTTCATTGTGCGTGGTCCGACACGCACTTGGCCGGTTTTTTTAAACATAATCTGATGTTGGCACAGCGCCGGGTGCGCCGGAGATGGCGGTGGAGGCGTGTGCCGCGCGCGGCTGCTCGTGCACGCTGGCGTGGCGCGCGCCTGCTCAGCCCCACGCCGTACGCGGGTACGTGCTCGAGTTGGACGACGGACTGGGCGGGCCCTTCAGGGTAAGCATGTTTTCTCCAAATTGTCAATATTTTGCATGCCAAATGGTAAAATTCGAGGGTACTACACTTGTTTGGCTTGTCATTCGAATCGGCAGTATTTGTTGAACAACAAAGCCGGCCCGAAGGTATTTCTACAGATATTCTGCTTTCAATTGACTCGTATACCCTCGCTGAATCATGTTCGGGTCGGTCAAAAGTCAAAATCAAAACATTTATTTAGAAAGAAAGAAAATAAAGAAAAAACGTTTATTTGCGGTAAACATGACGCAATAAAGAACATAAACACAAAAAAAAATGAAAACTATGAAAAAAACTATAAAATTCGTTACATCCACGCAAAACGGCTATCGCCCAGCATTATGCTGCGACCCTATGCAAGACAGAGCCCCAGCGCTGGTTTTCAGCGACAGCCGGCGTTGACGTAATGACGTCGTCCGGTGCAGCAAACAATTATTATTTCAAATAACATAAATGGAACTTTTGAGAGTCAAAATTTACAAGGAAATAAAATTGATTCTAGTTGCCCCTTCCAAAAGGTAGTTTCGTATGGAGAAGAGTTGGCAAGAAATTCCACCATTACTCTTTTAAGCTGTTTTACAATACTTTGTATATGTCATAGGATGATTTGATATTTTCGCGAAAACCTTAGGGATATTGCGAAAACACGGATAATTAGACAATGGTGAAAACATTTCTCAATGCTACTGGAAAAATATAAGATTTTTGCAAAAACAGGAATCGCTCTAGTAACATTGAATATTCTTAATTCTGATCGGCTAGATTTTTGCTTACTGACCAAATCTTATTCTGATTGGTTCCTAGTTTTACCCTGTGAGCTTTGTAGTATTATATCATTGTATGTAATTGCAGGAAAGATATTTATCTCTAGCGCACAGCGCAACTTTTTGATCCATACAAAGGTTGTCTGTAAAAGATCGCTTTTAGCGATAAGACCGCCCATTGTGACACCCTATGTAACAGTTCTACATTTATATCTGTAATTTTTATGGTGTACATAATAAAGAGTATTCTATTCTATTCTATTCTATAAACTGTGTACATTATTATTCTTTCATCAACACACGACCATGGTAACTCCCTAAGACAAATATGCACCTCGTTCTTAGCCATTATTTCGAATGTTATGCTTTGCATTTATTAAATCAAGCTTCTTTGTCTCGGGCTGCCGATTGTTTCAAACGAACAATGGTTGAAAGTTGCCAATTATTTATCACCAAAAGTAACAGTGATAATAAGCTGTCCGCTTTGCTAACAATGTTAATCTTTAAGCGCTCAGACGAGAACAAAGCAGCGATTATATTTCAGACTAGCTGCTGCCCGCGGCATCGCCCGCTTCGTTTTTTCTAAAATAAAAGTTACTCCTTATAACATCAGCTATCTGCCAGTGAAAGTTTCTTCAAAATCGGTCCAGCCGTTTCGGAGATTAGCCGGAACAAACAGACAGAGAGAACGATTAAAAAAATTGTTTTTTGATGTACTGAATATACTTTCATATGCATCCATACTATACTAATATTATAAATGTGAAAGTAACTCTGTCTGTCTGTCTATCTGTCTGTCTGTATGTTACGTTTTCACGCCTAAACGGCTGAGCCGATCGTCATGAAATTTGGCAGACATATAGCCTGGGATATGGAGAAGGACATAGGCTACTTTTTATGCGATAACCGACATCTACGCGGGCGGAGCCGCGGGCAAAAGCTATTTTAGTATAAAGCTGTTAATTTGACATTACTTACGGGCACTTCATTCAATTTTATTTATTTATATAGATAATCCTATCCAAAAGTCCTTGATTCATATGGTTTGGACTTAGGTTTGGATTACCATATGGATATATGCCTCATTGTTTTCACGCTCCAACCGCGCTATCCCTTACTCATAGTTAGTTTATTTATTTCACAGCACATTATCATCTCTGTATGTTTATGTAATGAAGCGAATGCGGCCTTGGGGCGTATTTTTATGCACAGAAAAACAATCTTACCATTTTATATGGTGCCTATATGAAAATTAATAATAAATATTCAAACACGCTTTTATAGAAAATCCAACAAAAAAATGATTTAATAGTGAATTGTCATCGGTCCTTGATAAGTATACCAAATTTCGAGTTAATCCGACGTTATGAAGGGGGTCAAGCTCATGTTCAAAGTTTCCGTTACGTATGAAGCTAATAAAAGCGTGTTAAAAAGCCATCTCATTGTTTACCGATTTTTTTTAGATTTTAAATAAGATAATTTTCGTCTGATATTTTTTGTTTTTGTTTTGATAAACAAAACAAAGGCCAATAATCTATGTTTTAGGTATATTTTGTAATTACCGCTTATTTGTTAACGACATAATAATGTTCAAATTTTTGCAGGAAGTATATTGCGGGCGCGAAACAGTTTGCACCATAGACGGGTTGCACTATGCTTCGTTGTATAGTGCCCGTGTGAAGGCATTCAACGGCGCCGGAGAGGGCCCATACAGTGAAGTCATCGGGCTACAGACTTCCCCAGGTACACATCGAAATTTCGTAACATTTGGACTTTACTATTTGCCATCTTGCCATAAACACATCAGTTATAACTTATAATCCAATTACTTACACACCCATAGACACCCGAAATCACCTTCCGTCTCTAAACATACACGACACACATCACACACTCAAACACACATCATGCATCACACCCTCATCACACAACACACTCATACACTTTCCCCATTACACCACATTACACGCGCTTACTCACACACTATTGTTACTGTTACACGTTTTAGCGTCCCCAATTTTGTAAAATAATCTTAGCGGACGAATGGATGGCCCCTATAACTAAAGGTTTTCCTAGCATCCGGGTCATTATTCACAAAAATTGAGCACAAATGTAATATCTTAATAACGTAACATGCATTGTATTTCTTCTTTTTGGTAAATTACAATATAACTACTTAGCAGCTTTGATAATGCCAGAGATTATCATCATTTAGGCTGCAACAAGACTGCGGTCGCCATCGACCAGTCGATTGATCATAATAAGTCTCAAAATATGACACGATGTCATCGATCGAACGCAATCTAATGGCATCTTTATAGCTTTGAAAGTTTAGCCAACACAAATGTATTATTGACTAGCTTTTGCCAGCGGCTTCGCCCGCGTGGATGTCGAGAATTTACCCACGGGAATGTACTACCGCGATAAAAAAGTATCCTATGTGTTAATCCAGGTTATAAACTATCTGTGTGCCAAATTTCATCCAAATCCGTCCTGCCGTTTTGTCGTGATTGAGTAACAAACATCCATCCATCCTATCTATCTATCTATATATCTATCCAAAACGTAACATACAGACAGACAGACAGACAGTTACTTTCACATTTATAATATTAGTATGGATTATGTATAGATATAGAGTCCAAAATGACGTGGTTGTTCCAGTGGCATGGTTCACATGGGACGCTCGCTGCGCTGACGCAGAGGGCGGCGTCACGCTGAGCGCGGACGGTCTGGGCGCGGCCGCGGCGGGCTGGCAACCTCGCGTGGCGCTGGCCGACCAGCCGCTCGCGCGCGGCCTGCACTACTGGCGCCTGCGCATCGACCGATACGATGGCGACGCTGATCCAGCCTTCGGGATCGCGAGGGCAGATGTCGCCAGGGATAAGATGCTCGGTTAGTTGAATGTTTTTGAATCAATATTTCGCGCCTTATGAGGCCCTGCTGTGAGGGCTGATATGCCTATATGTTATGTGAATGGAACTTGAAGTGAGTTGTCAATAGTGTCAGTCTTTAGCATTAGGTGGAATGGCAGCTTGTTTCACCTAAATTTTCACAGAGAGTTTTACAGAATAGATCGGCTGGCCTTAGATGTCTCTAGTGAATTACTCAAAAGAACGACACGTCCGACCGTCCTCATCGAGCAGAATATCATAGTGGAATTATGACGATCACCGACGCTGTGTTTTTGACGTAAATACGTCTTTAAATGTACAGACGCCAGCACATCAAGCTACTACGATCTGTCAAATTTCTTTAATAGATTTTCAACTTTATCACTACAGGATAAGGTTCAAAGTTGATTGCGAAAATTTGACAGTTTCGGGTAGCTTGACCAGCTGGCGTCTGTACTTCCATAGTAGGAGGCAATTCAGAAAACTGATGATAACAAATCGAGGGATACAGTTTGGTGTTGCAGCTACATATGTATCTATAATCTGCATTTAAATTTTAATTTCACCACTCGATAGCTAAAGGATCAAAGAATTAGTAAAGTTGAGTGAGGATTGTGAAGAATCGCGCGCGGTGGATGGGGGAGCGCCGCCATTTTGAGGTCGTTTCGCTGCGTCACATAATTTTCGTTTGGTATAAATTTTGTCTCGGAGAATCTACGACATTTGTTTGAGTTTCAATCGTCAATTCTTATCAAGATCTATCGATTGCGTATATGATGATGATGATGGGGCTCCCTTTTCCGCACTTAGACTCCTATTTGGTCCGATGCGGGGATTCTGGCTAACAGAGCCAGCCTAGCTCCGCTCAAAAGCACAGAAGCTTCCTGGGAGCTTCATATGCTTCACGGAGCGACTTCACTGTTCCGAGGATTTCTTCACATTGTGGAGCCACGGCCTCGCATTCCAGGATGACGTGGGCGGCTGAATCCTCGGCGTCAAGGCAGCCCCTGCAAAGGGGGCTGTCTGTGGTGCCTATGTTAAAAAGATGTTTGTTAAGGAGATTATAGCCCGTAATTGTACTATTATATTATTATTCTAAGGTTATTTCTACTTAGGCTGAGAAGTTTTTTGGTTAATCAATTGCGTATTCGCGTATATGAACGATTTGTGTATGATGTTAAAGTAAAACAAAATTATTAAAAATTCAATGTCGGCCTATACTCCTCAAGAAGCCAAATCAAAATATAGAGATCGTATACGATTGGAAAGGGCTTCTCAAGAGCAAACCAGTGATACCCATAAAACACCATATGACAGAGAGAAGTGATGCCGGGAAAGTAAAAGAATGAACGCGTCCGAGAGGATCTACTACGGAGCTAGTACATCTGGCCGAAAATATTACCCGTTACCTACTTGTATTCACGTAAAACACGCGGCCGTGTCCAAGACACAGCCACATTCCGATTTTTTTGTTTTATTAGTATGATGCTTTGTATTGCCCTGTATGCAAAAGTGGATTGATTTTCTAACGTAGACACACGGTGTGCTCGAGACTGCGAAGCGCATGATAATAAAAAAACGGGTTATTTCTGAAGCTGCAGTTCATAAAATCATGTTTTTACTCTCTGCATAAAACTCTCCCTACGTACGAGCTATCAATTCAATTCAAATAATTTATTCCAGATATACAAAAATATCCATATAATGTTAGTAGCAGTATAACTTAGCCTAATTTTAGTCTTAAAAATTATTAATAATAAACAAATATAATTATTTGGATAAGTGTGTCTGAACACTTACCCACCTTCGAAAGAGGGGAGAGTCCCACCGGTCAGAAAACACATTCAGGATGCCATTGGTGGAGGAGCGCAAGCGCGCTATCATGGAACCCGTCGACGCACGCTTCCGCAAACATATCTGACGCGCTACATCGCCACGGCAGCCCCAAAAGCACCCTGAATGCGTTACTGAACGCGCAGGTCGCTGTATGCCCGCTGGGTATACTGTAGCGGTATCAACAACGCCACATGCGAACTACGCATCAAAGATCTGACGTCACAAATCCTGCATCGCGCTGTCAGAGTTTACCGCGCGACTAGTCTATATACAACATCCCGACATCAACCGTTGGGCAGTTGCCCACCAGACAATACCCGTCTGGTCGGAGGATCCTCCCTTTACTATAGAGTATGAGTGCACTTTACACCCTGTTCCCCATACCTCTAAAATACTTGGACCACAGGCTGCACGTGTAAAACGACTGGCAGAAGGCCTTAAAAAGCGTTATCTTTACAGAATCAGTACAGCGTGCAAACCCCCTATGCTACCCCCTATATGATAGTTTGTTGAGCAGTGGTGGTCCAGAGGCAACAGCCGCGACATATGAGTTGTAGGTTCGAGACAGGCGCTGTATACGTTGTGTAAATTATTTCATCACCACTGCTCTAAAAACGGTGAAGAAAACATCGCGAGGAAACCGATATGTCCTAGAACCACAAATTCGAAGACATGTGACATCTATCAACCCGCACTGGGCCCGCGTGATAGATAACAGCCCACTCCCTCTCACCGAGAGGAGACCTATGTCCCAGCAGTGGAAACATTGTAGGCTGATTATGCTACAAGACTAGTATAATCAGCCTACAATGTTACAAAAAAATTGTCGAGACCCTAAGACAATTTTCTTGTAGCGACAGCGGTTAAGGTACCCTGCCCTCACTGCCCTATCTCAAAAATCCATTCTGTAATATACAGGAAAAGTTTTTAATCAGTGCGCAAATTTTGACAAATTAAACTTAAACGTGTTTTATTATATACCTATTTCTTATTTTGACATGTCTTAGTACAAAAAAAATAAGTTATCGTTAACGAAAGATGTTTATTTTTGAAAACTAGTATAATGGATACTCGTCGCGCAACGTGCCGGCGGCGTGGTCAGTGAAGCGGAATGCCGTAGTCGTAGGTACCTATCAGCTGTGCGCTCGCCCATTGATATTATTACGAATAGATTGCATCCATATTTTGCTGATTTCAAGTGAATAAAAAAAAAGTATTGAACAAATAATAGAAATGTGTTCTATTACTGATACTGAACCACCATAAAAATTTTACGCACTGGTTAAAAACTTATCATTACATATTATAAAACAAAGTCCTCCGCCGCGTCTGTCTGTCTGTTCGCGATAAACTCAAAAACTACTGCACCGATTTTCATGCTGTTTTCACCAATTGATAGCGTGGTTCTCGAGGAAGGTTTTAGTATATAATTTGTTAATTTTTTGTATACATTTTTGTATACATTAACAATATTTGTTGGAGGTGTCGGAAAAAAATAAGCCGTCTGGGAGCTTTCAACGAAAACGCTGTCTGCCCTTTGAGATATAACAAAATAATGTATGGTAGAATTATGTATCCTGCTATGCTACTTTTATTTTAGAAAAAGCCACGCGGGCGAAGCCGCGGGCAGAAGCTAGTCCTGTATAAAGCACAAGCATAAAGTTTCTAAATCTAGTTAATGGGTGCCGTAGTGTTCTCCTAGATAGGTTACAAAATAACCTGTGTTTAGGAGAAACAGTGTATAATAATTAACACTGTTAATTAACAGTGTTAATAAGTAGCAAAAAATTCTGCAAGGGACGTTCACATAACTGTTTCACTGTTGGGCAGTACACCCCAACCCTCTTTATTAGGTCAAAATTCATTAGTAACGAACGTTACTGCAGGAAGCGATGCGCTAGGCTGGGCAATGTACATCGACGGGTCGCGCTCGTGGTTCGTGCACGGCGGCGCGCACGGCGGGCGCGCGGCGGGCGGCATCGCGCGCGGGGCCAGCGTGGGCGTGCTGCTGGACCTCACGCGCGGCACGCTCAGCTTCACCGTCGACGACCAGCCGCAGGTAACGTACTACAAGGATCTTTTCACACCGTCTTCTCGATAATGTGCAAATACCTGGGCTGATTGATGTTTCCGAAACGACGAACTTAAAAAAAAAGATACGCAAGAAAAAATATTACATTATATTCTAGCATTTTTTCTAAAATAGAACGCCAAGTTTGAATTTAACGAACGGATGGAATTTGTATGAGAGGACCTAGAACTTTCGCTGTCGTGACTTTTCTTAACAATGGAAACAAACGAAATTTTTGCGGTGATAAAGTTTTACGTTTTAAAAGAAAAAACAGCATCGCAGATTGAAGTCAAGCTAGACAGTGTTTTACGTAATTCTGCTCCTGCGTTAAGTACAATTCACACCTGGGTAACTGATTTTAAACGTGGAAGACAGAGCTGCGAAGACGCCCCCAGGTCTGGCCGGCCAAATGAAGTCACGAATCCGGACATGATCAAAAAAATTCACAAAATTATAATTCTTTGTCGTTTCGGAAACTTATCAATCAGCCCTCGTATATGTCATGTAAACCTAACCTAAGACAGTCATTATAGCCCTGGGGTCTAGCCGGACAATAATATTGCACTAAATTTCATTATGACTCGCTAGTCTATATGATTTGAATTTGGCACCTCATCTGAAAATTCGTATAAGAACTTTACAAAAGAAAAATATTCGAAAATCAATTAACTTTTGTTACCCGGAGAAGATGTAAAAAGAAGAGAATTCTCCTCGAGGGCAAAGGTGTCTTCGTTTTGGGCGAGCTTGAATCCCTCACTGTTCTCAGGATTCTTGTATCAACTCCCTCGCTTAGTTCAGGAGCTAACTCCGAGCTTCCTCGCTGCGCTCGGAAGCACTAGAATCTAGTTTCAGGAATCGCACAGTCCATTTCTGAAACGTGTCGGCCGTATATACGAATATTGTGGCGTGCACTCCATACATTCAAATAAGTTCTGCATACCGTGGAGTCCCATACGCCCCTCTAACTAAATTAAAATATAATAATATAAACTGATAAATAAATAACCGCACAGCACTGGCTTCGCGTGTTTGTTTACGCGGCATCTATTGCTTTTTGTTGGAACTAACTCCTTCGAGCAATGCCGCCATGCGTCACCGCGCAGAGAGAGCGCTCTCGTGACCAAAAAGCAGTACTACGCCTTGCTTTTCCTTCATACATCCCATCTCGTGTAGTACACAGCAAAAGTGTGACTGGATCAAGTCCCCAATCACTATAGAGTCACGGTAACCCTATAGTGATTGGGGACTTGATCCTGTCATCTTGATGATCACGAAAAGTGAATAAGGCTTTCGATGGTCGACGCGTATTTTGTGTACGGGAGATAGATAGTAACAATGGTGTATGTTTACAGGGCGACATAGCGTTCACGGGCCTGCGCGGCGCGTTCTACCCGGCCGTATCGCTGAACCGCGGCGTGGCCGTGACGCTGCAGCCCGGCCTGCCGCCGCCGCCAGAGCTGCTCATGTCGCAGCTGTCCATCGACTGAACCCCACACATCACCAGCTAATCACTAACGCACAAGGCGGGAGGTTAGCCGAAGTACACATACAAATACTTCTGCCTAGTAGATACAATATACGCCTAAAGCGCTAAGTCCAACTTTTTCCTAAACAACTAGAATTATTTGCCGCCCGAGGCGTTAGATACATACGTTAACTTTTTGTTTAGTAGAAAATAACTATACCCAGTTAAACTTACTGTTATCGAGTTAATATCGACGTGTTTTTAGGGTTCCGTAGTAAACAAAGAACCCTTATAATGTCGCCATGTCCGTCTGTCTGTCTGTAGACTAGTACTAGAAAGCTGTAATTTCGTATGGGTATAAATAAATATTTATCACGCCGACAAAGTGGTAAAATAAAAACTTGAAAAAAAAAGATATTCAGGATACGGTACACATAAAGTGGGAATGATTTTGTTTCTCGTCTATCCCATGGTGTGGGGTATCGTTGGATAAGCCGTTTAAAAATATTGCGGTATTGTGAAAACCATTTTTCGATTCAGAGATCCGTTTGTGTCCTAATAATAAGCTGTAAAGTGCTAATTTTTGTTAATAGTCAAGTGTGTCCTCCCCCCCCCCCCCTGCTAGCTATATGGTTGTATTTGGGTACGTGAAAAAATTCACAGCAGTAGTATATATTACGAAGTTAAAAGGAAATCTATCACAGCTAAGTAGGCTTTACAAGTTACCCGAGTAATAGTCGATGAACTTACATTTACAGTTGAAAAACATGTTTTTCCATACAGAATGTATGAGAGAACATGTTAAGTTTGTTCTTGGGATAAATTAATCCTAACTACGGAACCCTTCATTGTGTGTGGTCCGACGCGCACTTGGCCGGTTTTTTTATAGTCAACAATAATAACTTCGCGATCAGCGAGTACATTTTTGTTAGTAATACGAAAGTGATTCACGCACATTATTCTTCTTGTATTCGTACTTATCATAACCGTACGGACGTAAAATCGTCCATGGCGCTTTGGTTATACTTTACACATATTATGTAAATCGCCTACTTTAAAATACGCAATAGAGTATCGAATTTACATGAATTGTTATTAAATACATATTTTGTAATGGCCCCCATAGTTGTAAGCTGCGTTTAAAAACTAATATAATATATTTAATGTCATTTAGATAGGTATAGAAATGGGATTGTGTGAGATTTTGGTTTGCTTACATATTATGTTGGCTATTTGTTTCAAAAATAGTCATGGTATGCCATAAAATGCTATTAATATAACAATTAATGAAGTACATAAAATACTTCTGGTTAAGTAAATTTTGAACTTGTACTTAATTAACATGATTTGATCTCTTATTAAACTTTATTAGTCATGAACTATGAACAAAATAATGTGTAGCATTAACAAAAAATTGCTAAGACATGACATTGCCGTAAGTTATATTCACTAATTTGTAAGTCAATACTAGTGTTTTGTGTTCTTATTTATAATCTGATTAACCAAGTTATACATAGTTTATTATATCAGGGGACCTGAACTGTAACTAAAATATTCCATTACCCACCAGAACTGTCCGCCAACTTTTCGTTACTCGTAAGGCAGCTATTTTTTATTATATTTTACCTTATTTAATTTATATGAATATTATATTTCATTAATAAAACAATGTGTTCAAAACTTTAATATTATTACCTAGTTGTTTTTTCTATAAAAATGTAACATTTAAAATTAAATTTCAATTACAAAATATTTGAAGGGAATTGTCATTGTGACTTCTATTGGAAAAATTATTTAATTTAATTTAGTACACAAGCTATATTCGCGACAATCTAAGAAGTCGGATTTAACGTTTCTCATTCTACATGCCGCGATAACTTTGTAGGAACGTCTACGTTAGAAATCGAAAAATCAAATTCATAATCATAGGTACTATGTTATCCATATACTATAACAATGAGTATCATTCAAAGGCCCCAAGTTTCATTTTATATTGGTAAAATGCACTCAAAAACACGAATTAATCGTTGATTAATATTCCGACATGACGTTAGTACAATGTCATGTCTTTGGGTTCAATGTAGTAGTGTAGTGACCGATATAAGCCGTTTTTTTACCGAATAAAATCGATGTGCTGAAAAAAAGATTATTTACATATTTAGTGAATTTATTTATTTACCTGACCCAATCACACTTATTTATTGTTAATTTTATTCTTGACTAGCGATCCGCCCCGGCTTTGCACGGGTGCATATCAGTGGCTTGCCTCTAGGTACGCCACTGGTGCATAATACACAATTTATGTATACATAAACCATCCGGAAGAAATCAGTATGTCGGGTATTAGTTTATGTCTTGGTTTGGATTTGAAACTTGCCCAAATATAAACTTAGTTGGGTTTTATGTAATAACTGTTAAATATTACAAACTCGTAAGTGTAATAAAACGATATGCCTCGAGAATCAGTTTTAAGCAATGTAGATAAATTTTCGATTAAAAGTCTTAAGTATGATAAATCGATATGACTCGAGGATCGGTTTTTAAAGCAACCGATTCTTTTTTCTCATCACTACACAAAGTATTTTTATAGCTGTAAAAATCCAACTTCTTAGATTGTCATGATTTTAACTGATTTATTTCAACCAATGTTGACATATATGAATCTGCTGAAAAATTCGTTAAAAATTCAATTTTGGAAATCAATTAATATGATTATGAGGTCTCATGATATTCCATATCATTTGGTTATGACCTTTACCTTTTTCGATGATTAAATATCTTAATTTGCTTCTATACTAATAGCAAGACATCAGCGTATCTTAGATACATATTATTATTATTTATTTGTAACTTAGCTATAATAAAACCAGCCTTTAACGACATTTAAAGTTATGTATCTCATATAATTTTGTGGAAAAACTACATATCCTATATAGAACAAAATGTAAATTATTTAATTGCATCATGTCTTATGTATTTTATGTAAGTGAAATGGTTAAAAAATATATTAACGACATAATTAATCATAGAAAATATAAGACGTTTATTTAAATATAAAAGATTAAAACCAGTGCTATATCATCCATTACATGAACTGTGTATGTACTTAATTATGACTGATTTTCATTAAATACTTTTATTACATATTTTGACGCGTATTATTGTTATTTGATTTTCATTCTATTGTAAACAAGCAAATAAAAAGATAATCAAAATTGGTTCAGAGTTTAGTTGTATTTGAGAAATTCGCGGTCGTACAGACGAACGGTGGATTATACGTTTATAGTAATTTCTAGGTACGTTTTGAAGGGTTATGCGCACTTCGTCTCGCGTTCGCAGTTGGTCACATCAGCACTTCGTCCCATTCGCACTTTGTCCCATTCGCACTTGGTCCCATACGCAGTACCTAAGTTCCATTGGCAGTTCGTCCCATGCAAATATTTTGGAGGGAAGAGGTAGGTTTATGGACCAAGGTAGGTTGGATTTATAAAAAATCAGCAAATATAGTAATCAAACATCCAAATTCGATAAGTTAGCAATGTAATACCTAAGTAAAATAATAACACACACTTCTCAATAAACTAATAACAGTAGTAAGTATACAATCAGTGAATATTGTCAAGTAAACATGGATTCAGTACAATGAGTATGTCATAATTCTTAATATAATAATAAAACACCCAAATTCGATAAGTTGGCAATGTAATAAGTAAATTATTAAACACTTCTCAATCAACTAATAAGGCTGTAGATATTAATCATGATCGAAAATATAATAAACTCTTACAGAAACTAGTGAAACTACAGCAGGGTTCTTTTTCTTTGGGAGACTTTCATGAAGAAAGTAATATTTTTACAGTTAAGTAACTTTTACGTGTGACTTATAGATTATATTACCTACTTACTGTTATTAGTTGATTGAGAAATGTGTTATTATTTTACTTATTACATTGGAACCTTATCGAATTTGGATGTCTTATACTATATTTGTTGATTTTTTATAAATCCAACCCGCTTTGGTCCATAACCCTACCTCTTCCCTTACAAACCACTTAAAGAAAGAAAGAAAGAAAAAGTATTCATTGTGACTCGCACAGAAAGATCACACAACTATAAAAGAATAAAAACAGAGTCCTGTACGAGGCCAAAAGCACTTGCATGGGACGAACTGCAAATGGGACCAATCGCGAATGAGACCAACTGCAAACGTGGGACGAAGTGCGCATAACCCGTTTTGAAGTCTATTAAAACTGACGAAGTACATGTCAGAGCACGGGTAGTGTACGGTTCTTTGTTTATACATATACATACCTACATAATGTGTAGCGTAAACCGCATAGACTCACTGACTCAGGTAAAAAGGTGAAAAAAAAAAGACCACACTCGCATTAAAAGGAACTGTCTACCAGTGTGTCCCAATTTCTTTACATGGTTTAAAAAAATGTAAAATCTCGCGTATGGCGATTATCAACGAATTGGTGATCGATGATGCGGTCAACGATGGTGCACGCTGATGCCTTCCCCCCTGGCATCGCCGCTGTGACACCACCTCGTATTCCTCTTTCGAGTAATTTTAACAGGTTCACTGGACGCGAATCATACACAAAGTTCAACCGTAGATATAATTATATTTATGAGTTAAAGTTTAACATGGGCTATACTGAATGTTTAACTGTTCTGAGCAGCCCATGTAGCCAACTGATTAATAGCAGTCCACTAGTCCGTACCCCATTGCTGCATTATGGTTTTGTTTTTACAACAGGCCGGGTTTTTCGCGACGTGGTGGCAGTTTCTATTTTCGCCATGAATGTAATGGAATGTAATCTAATGTAATGCATGGCGAAAATAGAAACTCCCATCATTTCTGTTTCACTCTCTTCTCTATTTTACATAAAATCCACAAGTGATCATGAATCACGAGTTCTAAGTAAGAGAAAAAACTGGCAAAGAGCGAGTCGGACTCGCCCATCGAGGGTTCGTGTAAAGATATTTTTAACCGACTTCACAAAAAGGAAGAGGTCAATACGGATTTTTTTTTTTGTTACGTCAGACCTCCGTCGTTAAACCGATTTTTTGTTTGACAGGATATACTTCCAAATTGGTCCTATTTTTATCAAAATCCAGTTCTGATGGTGGGATCCATGAGGAATTGTGGGAACTCCTCAAATTTTATAGGCATACTTATAGTGATTTTTGTATTTTCATCAACAAGTCAAGCATTTGCATTCAAAAAGTATCATTTGGTGAAGTGAAACTGATGAGTAAGACCACAGATGGCCACCGGAACTCCTGAATGATAAATATTTCACAAGTGGCAATAAGATATCTTGATTAAGATAGTTAATGGTTCTGATGAAAATGGTACCTGAACCCGAACCCAAACTGATCTGAAGATGAAAGTATGCACCGGAACTCTGTAATATAACAATGTATCCTAGCCGTTTTTGGGCTTATTGGAATTGTCATGAGATGCACTCTGGCTTTAGATGGTTATTAAACGATTTTTATTAACTTTGCTTGGGTAGTTTTTGAGTTAGCTTCGATAATACGTATATCCACTTCGTATATCTTGTGTCACTGTTGTTTGTGCGGTGGTGTATAGCAATCTCTTTCATAATTGGTAAATAATTTGTACTCCATTGGTACTAATTAGTACTCGAACAACAAAATTGGGACCTTAGTAGTTTTCGAGAAAATCGACTTCGAAGGTGGTCCGGGGTAGTCACGCTCCCTTCAGCAGGACCATCATGAGCGTCGAAAAAGAGGGCATGCTACAGCTATTCTAAGTAAACAAATAATTTGTACCCTTATTTATGTGACTAATTTCGTAAAAAAAAAAACAGAACTGAAATATTTGTATTTACCGAGAAATCAACGATGATAACTTTGAATGTAGATTCCAAGTCTCGAAAACTACTAAGGTACCAATTTTGTTGTTCGAGTACCTACTAATAAGTACAGAGTACAAATTATTTTACCAAATATGGAAGCGATTGGCGTTGGTCGTCCGGCGGTAGGTAGTCACAGACAGTGCCGGTTTTAGCATTACCGGCGCCATGGGCGAGGTTTCTATGGTGCCCTCTTTCTACTTACCAATTCACACAAATGAAAAAAAAAAAAACCCGTGGTTTTTTTTTACACAACCGTTTATTTCAATAAAACTTTTCCAAAAAATACTACTACTACTTTTTTAGCCTTTCTATCGGCAAACTCTCATATAAAGTCATCGAAGTCTATGTTTTCTGCAATTTCATTTTCGATTGACAAAGTTGCCAAGTTTGTCAATCTCGACTGAGATATTGTCGATCGCAGATAGGTTTGTATCAGCTTAAGCTTAGAAAAAGTATTTTCTCCACTCGCTACCTTTACAGGTATAGTTTCCAATATTCTCAATGGAAGGACGAGACTGGAAACCAGACATGAAGGGGCGCCCCTTCATGCCTGGCGTCCTTGGGCGGTCGCCCAACCGCGCTCTACCCTAACGCCGCTACTGGTCACAGACACGAGGCAGTTTGATGATTGAATACCTTTTTTAACCGACTTTCCAAAAAGGAGGAGGTTATCAATTCGGTTGTACGTTTTTTTTTTTTTTGTATGTGTGTTACCTCAGAAATCCGTCGTTTATGAACCGATTAGGAAAATTCTTTTTTTTATTTGCAAGGATATACTTCCAGATAGGTCCCATTTTTTTTTTTAGTTCTGATGGTGGGATCCATGAGGAATTGAGGGAACTCCTCAAATTTTATAGGCAAACAGCGATTTTTGTATTTTCATCAACAACTGAAGCATTTGCATTCAGAAAGTATCATTTGATGAAGCGGAACTGATGAAGAAGACCACAAATGGCTACCGGAACTCTTCAATGATAAGTATTCACGGGTGGCGATAAGATATTTCGATTAAGATAGTTAAGCGACTACGAAGCAAATTTAAATAATTCTGATGAGAAAATGGTACCATCCAACTGATCTGAAGATGAAGCCGGAACATTGCACCGGAACTCCGTAATAAAACAAACCTAAACTAGCCGTGTTTGGGCTTATTGGAATTGTCATGAGATGCACTCTGGCTATAAATGTGGTTATTAACTGATTTTAAATTAACTTTGCTGGGATAGTTTTTGAGTTAGCTTCGTTAATACATATTTAATCCACTTCGTATAGGTATCTTGTCACTGTTGTTTGTGCGGTGTAGCAAGTAGTGGTAATCGAATTGTTGCAGGATAAGTATCGTAACTATAAAGTAAAAAACTAATAACAAAAGTGAAAAATATTTTCATTTCGGAAGTCGGCGTCTTTGGTTCTGTATTTTCGTTTTTTGCCACCGACTTCCGAAATAAAAACAATTTTTACTTTTCAGTGTATTTTTTTTTTTTTGAAAGTCGGTTGTTTTTTTATTTGTTAAAGTATTTTTTTTTTTGTTTTATATTGTTTGGTTATGTTATATATAACCTAATGAACACCACTTATTCAAAGATTGGACATTTTGAGAATGGGACTTTGTGGGAAATGGACATTTTGAAACCATAGGGGGACGTTTTGGGAATTGGTCATTCTAAACCTGAACGATCATGATGCTTGCATTTAAAATGGCTTTCTTGTTTCACAATTTTGGTACTTTGTAGGATTCAAAATGAAAGGGGAAAATGGCGTGAAGAGTTTATTTTTGGCCTGTTTTTTAACAACAATATATTTCTGAAATAGATAAAACAAGATAAACAATTATTAAATTACAGAATATGCCACTGCCAATATAGGTCACTCTAGAATGTATACTTTTCGACACATTTTGTATAAGAGCATGATTTATTGAAACTATAACATCTATATAAAATCTTATCTGATATGCTTTCTATTTCGGGTTTCAAAAATCTGGTGTAGCTAAGATCATAACTGTCACTTCCGTTTGTAAGCGCGACGTTAATTCAAGGTTTTTTTTTTTTCTTTTCATTTCGTAATACGTCACGGGGTCACTTGTTCTGTCTAAACCTCATACGCATGATTAACTGAAGAGAGATCAAATACTACACATGAGCATGACAATCAGTTTAAAGCATTCATTTCAAGTGATTCAAATAAGCGAGTCAAGTTCGTATCGAGTCTGTTATCAGACGCCAATACAGTAACCAAGAATCAACGTCATCACGTTTGAATAACACATTAATCGGGATATTGCCACTTTATTTTATTAACCTGTGTCGTTTCATAATATTAAATGGTCAGTTACATTTACACATACTTCGAGATTATCGGAAGACTAAATAATTAAATGTTTAGTTAGAAGGTACACACAACTCTTATATTAATCCAGTTATGCACGATCAGCAACACAGATGATTATATTTTCACATTTTATCCAATTATTCAGTATATTTAAGAACTATAAACATTATATAGTCGCTGTGTTGCTGGGTGTACCATGAAACTATCATCAACCTTTATCACAGATATATTTTGTCAAAATCATTTTCCCTGACTCACAACATTTGTATGCATTTTCACCAAATATTTATTGAATTTCAAGCTTCCATTTTTCAAAACAACCCTTATACTAAATACAATCGTCAATCAGCAAAGCAATCTTCCCAAACAATTCTCAACTTGGTCTATCCTTAATTTACAACCTGCATTTGCACCAATGCTTTTCTTAGAGGTCAAATTTAACAGGCTAATAAAATAAACAATTCTTGACAATTATTATCTAATCAATCTGAAACACCGAATTCTTATTTCGTTAGAACTGCTATCTTTTGGATTTTCGTAGAAATAGTTTTGTTTGCAATTTTGATCATGTTAAAATTTGACTTGGAAACAAATGTATTTAAATTGACAGTAGGACATACATGTACATGAGTGATATTTAAGTCTGTACTGAGTTACAAAACAAAGATTTATTTAGATCAACTTAAAATATTCGACCAACTTTGATTGTACTCTATACTTCCTGTAAGGCCTGCTTACTAAATAACTCTTCACTTGACATCCCAAATTGTTTTTATCCCCAGAGAGCAGAATGATGTTAGTTTCGTTCGACAAAACGAAGCCCTCTAAAAAAAAAGTTCCCCAGTATGAGCAATGTGCCATATCTGCAAGCCGTAGCAGAATGGTTCATTGCTCAACTTTAACGTCACAGTTCCTTGCAAATATTATGTTTTTGTTGTTTAAAGCAACATGCCATTTTCTTACCAGATAAGGACCTGGAGGACTTGATAAAGTATGAATGCTATTTATATTTATTGCCATGAAAGAGATTTGTGATTAAGCATGAGGATCATTTTAGACAAGCTTTCCGATTTAGTCAGGTCCTCCAAAGTCTTTGAACATACTGTATATTACTAAACTGTGACAAAACCGCTTAACGATAAAATTAATTCAATAATACATGACAACATAATTCTTTAAAGCTAGGTCAAAATGAAACTACACCTAGACCAAAAAATAAACTGAAAAATTGTTTTTCTTTTGATTACACTTGCGTTTTTGAGATCAGTTTAAATTTTGTCTAAAAGGATTAGAATCATGATGACCTTCCTTTTATAAATACGGCTTGATGACAAACATTGTTTCAAGCGGCCAGAAACAACGCGATTTACACTGATACGTTTCTTCATTTAACAATATGTTGTTTGAGCTAGGCTGGCTACCTACCCAACCTCACAGAATTTTAAGTTTTTTAATTAAAAATAAAACAGGTGCTAGCTCAAACTTATATATGGTGTGGGTAGGTATTCGTGATATCAGCAGAAAGTCAACCACAATTTATGTAAGATGATGGACAAATCTAGGTAGACTCTCACAGATGATGCTCAAATAAATATTTTTTATATTTTAACAATGTAGGAATTCGCACACAGTATCCAATATGGACAAAGTACACAAGATACCTTTTTGTTTATGTCCTGATGTGTGGTTTATTTACACTTTAAAAAAGTAACCCATTTCAGGTCAAAGTCTTACTCACGATAAACTATTTACACTCACATTTTGTTACAATAAATTCATTACACTTTTTTACAAATAAGTTTTTTGTTTTTAAAGATTTAAACTATAGTTCCTTTCACCAGTCAGCAAGTCCAGTTAGTTGCGGTGCGCGCGGCGAGCATGCGCGCGAGCAGTGCGACGGCGGCACGGCGTTACTTGTCGGCCGAGTCGTCGTCGTCCGCTGGGCGCGCTACGTACAGCGCCGGGTCGATCACCTTCGGGATTGGCTTGATCTCCGTGCCCAGTTCCTGCTCGATGCGGTGCAGAGCGAAACGGTCCTCGTACGTGATTAAGTTGATAGCGATACCCAAGTGGCCGAAGCGTCCCGAGCGACCGATGCGATGCAGATAAGTTTCGGCCATGCGCGGGAAATCAAAGTTAATGACGACATTGACGGCTTGCACGTCGATACCTCTAGTGAAGAGGTCTGAGCACACGAGATTGCGGCACAGTCCCGCGCGGAAGTCGTGGAATACACGATTGCGGTGTGCCTGCGCCATACGCGCGTGTATGTAGTAACAGCAGTAACCTAGCTCAGTTATTTTTTTTGCTAGCAGCTCTACACGCTGAGTTGAATTACAGAATATTATGGACTGGTTTATTTGCAACTGAAACGAAATGAGAACAAAATTTAATGCAAATTTTGATGTTATGTATTTGTTGACTAATTTCAAGTGAATAATAAGAACAACAGGCTAAGTCTTATCACTGACCTTTGAAAAAAGTGTATTTAAACAATGCACTTTCTGTCTCTCTTGTACAAATGCATAGTATTGTGTAACTCCTTTCAGTGTTAATTCCTCCATGAGATTAATCTCATACGGCTCTCTTAAGTGCTTTTCCATGAATTGTTTCACACTCAGTGGGAAGGTGGCAGAGAACAGCAAGATCTGGCGTTCTTTGGGTAACCTATGGAAACATATTGATTAGAGATTGTCTAGGAAATAAAAAACAATAATTAAGACTTTATTATCAAATTTAACGAACCGTGAAATAACCATATCCAGCATTCCTTTGAAGTCTTGAGAAAGAAGTTTATCTGCCTCATCAAGAACCAGCATCCTGCACTGGTCCATCTTGGCAACTTGTTTATCCATGAGATCAATCATACGTCCCGGCGTAGCTATAATAACTTGAACTGAAACAAAAACATGACACTCACATAAGATAAAGATATAAATATGAATTTACAGAAAAAGAATGAAATTGTGTTTTTACCATTTTGATAAATACGCATAATGTCATCCCGGAGATTAGTACCTCCTGTTGTAACCATTACACGAATATCTGTGTGTTTTGCCAGTTCAATGCAAATTTGTGATGTCTGGAGCGCTAACTCCCTAGTTGGTACCACAATTAAAGCTTGAATAGCATCTTTTTTGGGATCCACCTAAATATAGAAAATAAAAATATTTATATAAAGTACTAATACTCCCTATGATCATTTATGCAGGCAGTAATATCAATCAGTAAAATACGGGTTTTATCACTTATAGAGAAGTGAAGGGGAATCCAAAAATATCATCATTCAGGTCATTTAGACAATAATTGTACATCAATAACAAACAATAAGAGTAATAAATAACATTTAATCAAACCTGTTCTAAAACTGGAATACAATAAGCGCCAGTTTTGCCAGTTCCATTTTTAGCTCTTGCAAGAACATCTTTACCACTGAGTGCGATAGGAATAGAAGCCTCTTGAATGGGGGAAGGTTTTTCCCATCCTTTCTCAAAAATGCCCATCAGCAGCTCACGTTTTAGGCAAAACTCTTCAAACTCATTACCTCTTGTGTCTGTTACATCCTTTAAATCCAAGAAAATACAATGAGCTTCATTGAGATACACTAACTAAAGCCTAACACAGTGTAGTCTTATGGCAGCATTTTGATAGCTTCTAATTGCAACAGACAACTGCATAGCTAGCAAAATTTACACACTCCCAAAACTTAGCTTAGAATGAGCCATAGATTGCAATTGCACTTTGTAGCTATTGGTTGTCCTAAATATGTATTAGGTAGAGAACCAGTTTAAAATAAAACAACATAAATATACCTACAATAAGTGTCTAACACAAAAACATGAAAAAAAAAATTGGATTACGATAGTGTTTACACTGTGCAGAGACAATTATGTTCACCACTGTACTTATAATTCACTCAACCTACAATAAGTGTCTAACACAAAAACATGAAAAAAAAAATTGGATTACGATAGTGTTTACACTGTGCAGAGACAATTATGTTCACCACTGTACTTATAATTCACTCAGAGAAGTGATGTTGGAGTGCATTTGGAGCTAAGGGAATGTAACAAACTTTTATTTATTTAACCAAACTACCGGGCTACTGAATTCCTGATAATAAACTAATCAAATAACTTTTAGTACATTCCTATTTTAAGTTATGAAGATCGCTTGATTCAGATTTTTTCTAAGATAAGAAAAATGGTAAACTGAAACTTTTTGGTTACTTGTTTTTTTTTTTTTTTTTAATTATTTCCACTTTTAAAATTGTTACCTACCCAACAACAATTCGTATACCATTACTTTGCTATGTAAATAACATTGACAGGAAGTTTATAAAATCAACATACACTAAGTGGAAAAATACGTATTATTGAAGCTAACTGAAAAACTACCCAAGAAAAGTTAATAAAATTTATATGGGAGTACTTCGCGAGCTTCCTGTATCAAATTAATGATCAGTTAAATCGACCCAGTAATCACAGAGAAATAGGGGTACATTTTTATAGATGAAAAAAAAAAGCCTATTTTTTTATTATTATGAGTCCACCTTTGTAATTTTCTTACTTGTGCATAAAATGGGGTTCAGTAACAGTTATTCTGATTATCTGATTATTAATTTTATTTTTAACACGAAAATAATAACAGAGGGTATTTATTAAAACATAAACTTACACTAGTCTTTATTCTCCTGTCTTTCGGGGGTATTTTTAATTTAGATTTCCAACCGATGTCATCGATAGTTTTATCGACATCTCTGAAAAAATAATTAACGATTTTTATAAAATAAATATAAATACATTAATATAGCAACAAAGAGTGATACGAACCCCTTATTCTGACTGGTCATACTGTTTCCGACGTGATTACTTGAACTAATTCTATTTTCGGTCATCATTTTGCCAAATAATCCCACTAGGGACACGACTAAAATTAGAAACTTAGAATCACAATTCTTTGTCCAAGTCCGACACTAAACAAATTTTACGATAAGTCACTTTTCGACACATAAGCTATTTAGAAGTTTATCACGTTCACCAACTTAGTCCGGGGATATCTGTAACAATAAATAGACCATAATCAATTAACATTATAGTATACATAGCTACGCTGAAGCAAGATCGGTAAACGAGATTACGAGACGCGTCAACAAGCTCCAAAATAAGTACAAATAAATTACAAAACAGAAAATTCTGTCTTGCAAACAAATACCTACTATAACTAATGTAAATATACTTTAGCGTATACAATTTTATTGTGATTTGTTGAGTATTTAGACACAAACAGAACAAGATTATAGAGATTATAAAGGATAAAACAAAGTCGTAGTTTATCTTCAAATTTTAATATGGCCGCCAAGAAATATATAAATGACAAGTAGTTTGTAGCGGCTGTAATTACCCAAGTAGTTAAATAATACCCCATTTTTGACTTACACTTATTGGAAGTAAAAATAAATCATGCAAAATTCATAAATAAACAATACCTTGATAAAATTCTACAAAAGACGACGACACTCGATACTCGACGACGACATCACAATGTAACCAAAACAGTGTTGCCATTTGATCTATAATGTATGTTTCTTGCTACATAAACAATAAAATACTATTTCAGAGGCTCTTTTAGAAATCTTGGCACGCGGTGAAATATGGAACTAAAAATAAATTTACTAAAGACATATTTGATGCTCAGGTTTGTGCACTCTTTCCAAGCAGCGCGCCTTACTTGCATTTAATTGTTTTGCATAACTACTACGTATGTTACATGTCATGCTCTGTGCATACTTTTATTGCAATGTGTTTGAATACCTTTTAACATTTAATTAGGTTTTTTAAACATTTGATTAACTAGATAAATCTTTTCTTTAAAACTGAGCTACATACTAAAAATAGAATACCTTTAAAAATATAAATACCGTTAACAACAATAAAGGGCAATACTGAATGAATAGATAAGATGAAAAAAAATAGACAATATTGTTTACTTTTAAAAACACAATTACAAATAAAGGTAGTAAACAATAATGTCGGCGATCCAAGTCGCTGCGTGTGTAAAGTCGAATATTTAATTCATTGGAGTAATCTGACATGTCCTAGCTGTCACTTTGTGTAATAAAATAGTCATATTTATTGTAATGTTGATCGTTTAGTTTATCTATATATATAAAAATGAATCCCTATTTCCCTTGGTCACGGCATCACGCGTGAACGGCTGGACCGAATTTGCTAATTTTTTTTTTGTTGTGTTTGTTATTGTCAGGAGAAGGTTCTTATGTAAGAAAAATTTAAGAAAGTTAAAAAAAAAAAAAATTGTAAGAAAACGACCATATTTACATTTTTATTGTAATAATAAGTAGGTAACTCTATCTTCTAATGTAACTTTATGGCGTTTGACATAACGTGTCAGTCATCATTTGGTAGGTCTGAGAATAGATTTTATAAAAAAAAATAAAAAAATTGAAGGTTTTAGTTAGGTAGGGTGGGGTAGGTAGGGTTGGTAGGGTAGGGTAGGGTAGGTAGGTGGGTAGGGTAGGGTAGGGTAGGGTAGAATAGGGTAGGGTAGGTAGGTAGGGTAGGGTAGATAGGTAGGTAGGATAGGGTAAGGTAGGGTAGGTAGGTAGTATCTTTGCGCGTAGACAAACTGCCACAGTCAAATAGCTTTTGACAGAACGAAGTCTGTCGGGTCAGCTAGTTGATTTATAAAGTGTAAAATAAATGTATAGATTATGTATTGTATATGTGTAAAAGTCTAGAATACATTACATATTAATTTAAAAATGTGACAGCTAGCATCTGTCAATACACACTGACAATAATTCGACTTTAGGTATGTACGGTGGCCAGCACATCAAGTTACCACAAACTGTTACATTTTCTCGTTCGATTTTGAACTTAATTCTCAATTATTTAAAGTTTAAGATCTTTTGGAGAAAATTGACATTTTCGTCTAGCTTAATGTGCTAGTCACTGTACCTATCATTAGAATATTAGACGTGTCAAAATAATTTTCATGCACGATGGAATTTATTGCATACACACGGCCACAAATCAAGCTATATTTTTCCAGTTTAGGCTGATCTCGCATTGTATAGGATTTCCGTACAATGAGAGGTCAGCTTATACTGGAAATGTATAGCTTGATTTGTATTCGTGTGTACATATGTACGTACTATAAGTTTGTTTTGTACGTACCTCTTTATATGTCTGTGGTACGTACGGTGGCCAGCAGATCAAGTTACCAAAAACTGTCTAATGTTCTTGTTCTTTGAACTCAATTTTCAACAAGTTAAAGTTTAAAATCGTTTGGAGAAATTTGACAGTTTCGTGAAGCTTGATGAGCTGGCCACTGTACAAGTTGGACCTCACGGAATGAGCGCATCTCTCTTAATAAGAGTCCCCTGACTTTTGTTATGAGGGATGCGCTAAGGTAGCCGCGAAATTCAAATGTTCTTACGTTTTTTACAATTTGCAGGTCTGTCTCAGATTTTATGTTGATAAAAATATGAATCATCACAAATATATATTTCTAGAATTACAATTATTGCTGTTGGCGTATCTATTTTAAATAAATAATCATTAAAATCATCAGTACAACTCCCTAAGCTCATATCACCGTACTGAATGACTATTTCAAGAAATCATAACATGTAAGGTCAATAAATTCTAACTTAGAAAGTTGTATTTATTTATTTGATACACCTAATTGTCACGGTCGCAAATCAAATTTTGATCAACATACAACCCAGATGCTGACCTGCAAAAAAACGTAAGAAAAATTTAAAAAGTGTGATCCTAGGCTTATCTTGGGGCAAACATGTGGATTGGTGGAGAGGGACGGATTTTTTTTTTTAGATAGAATAGAGACTTTCCTTTCTGACGAGTGACGTGTGTCATTGGGAAATGTCAGTCGTATCGTACTCGATTGCTAATGGCGATGGTTTTGACGTTTTCAACGTTTTGTTGGGTTTTGTAAACTTTTGTGTAGAAAGTAAAGCGACGCGTATAATGTAAAATATTTCCTTAATATCTGTGCTGCATTTATAAATGTATATAGTTTACTTTATAAATTTGTCATTATTTAATTGTTCAAAAATCTTCAGAATTACATCGAAAAACAATGTAAGTACAATTTTTTATTAGCACACAAATTCTGCCTCAAAAATTTATACGTATTTAATTAAATTATGTTTTCAGGACGGAATACTGGAAGTCTCAAGCACGAAAGTATTGCGAATTTTGCAAATGTTGGTTTGCTGATAACAAAGTGGTAAGAACTCAAATCATAGCTGTTTTGGAACCAAATGAAACCTGAACATTTGATTTTAAATGTTCATAAACAGTCATGTGCTGGGCATATCCTAACCATCTGATACCTACTCACCATAATTTAACGTTCCAGTCAATTTCATTTCATGAAAACGGTAAGCGTCATAAGGAGAATGTTCAAAAACACATATCACAGCTCAGTAAAAAGAGTGCTAAAGAATTCAAGCAGAAAGAAAAGATTGATGACGATATCAAAAAAATGGAAACAGCCGCTATGGCTGCTTACTTGAATGATGTGAAGAACAATGCTGACATCACATCACAGGTAAACACTTATTTAAAATGGTAATTAATGTGTCAGTAACTATTTCATGTAAAAGGTAGGATGGCAGTTAAGGTAGCTTTTATCTGGAGTAAAATTCATGGCATTACTAGGACAATAATTTTGAATACTTATTGTGCAATTTTGTAGTTTAACATGTTAAAAGTGTGACACAAGGGTGGTGGCTGTTTGTTAGTGAAAAAACTGGTATTTTTTCTTGGTTGATAAATCTTTTATTGCATTAAGGTATAACATTCTTAACACACCACAATATGTACTGAATACACCACAGACTACTTATAGTATTAATTGTCTCTCCTTCTCCCTTTAATCCATCCAAAGGTTGTCTTTAAAATATTACTTTTAGCGATAAGACTGCCTTTTGTTTCACCCTATGTAAAATTTCTACATTAATATCTTTAATTTATATGGTGTACAAAAGTCATAATAAGGCTTGCCATTTTTGTAATCCATTGTTTTTTATTTTCAGAATATTAATGAATTGCTAAATCAGAGTGGTAGTAATGATACTGCCATAGTTGTTGGCACAATGCCCGTATCAAAGGCATCCCCTACCTGGGAAGAAGTCAAGAGTGAGGATGGGAGCTCCTATTTCTGGAATACTGTGACAAATGGTATTGGATGTTGGTTTAATTTAGTGTAATAGTTTGTTTTATCGTAACATGAGATTGTAATGTAAAAAGAAAGCACTGAATTCACAATTGGCACTACAAAATTGCATCCACATGGGACGTTTCCTGATCCATTTGTTGGCATGTTTATCAGACAATTTGAAATTAAATCCAATCATACACTAAAAACAGAACTTTTTAAATAAACAAAATATTCTGTTCCATACTTCCTATCCTATTAATTGGAAAATAAGTATAAATATATACTATGTATCTATGGTAGTAATTAATATTAATCATTTCCATTTACTAGCTAGTCAAAAATGAAGTGATGTGTCATTAAATATACAAATACTAGTTTTTTTGCATTACAGAAACCACCTGGGACACTCCTGATGAGTATGTGTCAGTGGCAGATCAAGAAAAGAACAAATTAAAAGACGAAATACAAGATAAAAAGAAGCAGAAACTGAAGTGAGTGAAGTATAGGAGACAGTAATTTATATGTTAGTTAAAATCGAAACTATGTATTACACCATGGCCTGTCCTGCAGCCGAGTGCGGGTCGCTTAGCGCGGCACGCAAACATTACCTCCGCTCGTCGGACATCATCCGACGAGCGTCGATCATGTCACCGTCGCGTCGACGTTCCAGCTGTATTAGAACCCATTGGCTTGACGCGCGACGATGGCAAGAGACCATACGTCTTTATTTCCTTGGAAGGTGGGTAGGCCTTTAGTGTAGGACGCAACGTGTGTCGATACTCTTGCGCCATCCCACCTTCCTGGCCCGCCGTGCTTTGCTGGCGCTGCTGCTGCGGCTGCTGAAAACCTCAAGCGGCGAAAGTATAGTAACCTTATCGGTAACTATATTTTCGCCATTTGGGGTGGCAACCCTCGGTCCCAGTACTCATGTTTTGTTCAATGAAATCTCTAAAAGACTGGGTGACACTTTCTGTGACCCAAGGGCTGGCTTTTACTTTGGCCAGATGCAAAGCATTGCCCTACAATGTGGCAATGCTGCCAGTCTCTTGGGTACATTACCAGTTGACTGCGATGCGGAGGAATTTTCCGACGCCATATTTTAGTTTATTTTGTTAATAGTATTATTTAGGTTAGGTTATTATATTTATTTTAATTTTAATAAGACCTTAATGTACACACGGCTACATATCAAGCTATACAAAACTAGTTTACGCTGGTCTCGCATTGTATAGGATTCCCGTATGAGACACCAGCTTATACAGGAAAGTATAGCTTGATATGTAGCCGTGTGTACCATGTTTTAAAATAAATAAATTCCCAAAATGCCTTACTGCTTAATGCCTTAGTGTTATTGATGTGAACCATCATTAGGTACTAGTACACAAGTTGTTTCAAGTAATTGGGCATCTATTATTTCATTAAAAATATGAGCTTTGGTTTCCAGAAAACAACAACAAAAGCAAGCCCAAAAAGATGTGCATATGGAGGTAAATGCTCACATAGCAAGAGAAAGAATGAGAGAGTTGGCCGTAAACAAGGACCCTCCACCCGTTATGAAGTTTGTGGACTATGGGCCAGCTCCGCGCGCCAAGCCGTACGGCTCCTGGACTCCAGTAGTGAATGAGTAAGTCAACGTTGGTGTGATTCTATGCCACTTCTATTTAATAAATTAAATCAACATAATTGGTGACATAAAGAAGGATAGGAGAGGTTTTTCTTCCCCAGCTAGGAGAAGAAATACATATGAGCAAATGGACACAAGTGTCCAACCATCATAAAAATACATTAGACTTCCTTCAAGAATAAGGGGTTTATTCATAAACGTTGCTTAAAGTTAAATGACGTTCAAATGTCAAAAATGTATGGTTAAACAGTCTCTAATCATTACTTAACTTTAAGCAGCGTTTATAAATAAACCCCTAAATGTTGCAGGTTACATAAAACTTTTAATACATAGCATAAATACCACGCCGGTATTACTCAAAGGGTTAGGCAGGTTAGATGTACCTGTGTACACACATCAAAATAAGTTTGCGATCACTTTGAAAAATCAAAATCTGTTTTGTTAGGTACGATAGATTATATTATGATTCGGCTCGCCTGACTTAAACCCAATAGAGCACGCTTAGGATGCTCTTAAGCGAGCTGTTTGGAACCGTCAGCCACGTCCCCAGACAGTGCCAGAGCTCAGGGAAGCCGCTATTCAAGAACGGGACAGGTTACCCCAAGAAATGTTGGATAACTTGATTCTCAGCATGCCCAGGAGGATCACCGCATGTATTCGAGCCAGGGGAGGAGTTATATTATATTGAATACTAGCAGCCCGTCCCGGCTTCGCACGGGGTGGACAATACGGAAGACATTTTAAGACTCATTTTTCTACACCTTCGGTTACATTGTTCAAATTTTACCAAGGATCCCTAATTTTTTTCAAAATGAAATGTAGCCTATGTCAAATTGGAAGAATGTAGCATTCTATTGGTGAAAGAATTTTTTAAATCGGCCCAGTACTTTTTGAGCCTATTCATTACAAACATACAAACATACAAAAATAGGTACAAATCTTTCCTCTTTATAATATTAGTGTAGATAAACCTTTTATTAATAATTTGTTGTTCAAGTTTGGTTAAACAGTCTTTTTCTTTCTATCTTTCTGTTACAATTACATTATGATTAATTACTCAATTTTTTTTATAAAAAATGTCTAACAGGGTATTTCTATTTAAAGAAAACACACAACAAAGAATTTATCTTGATAAAGTTCAATTTAAAAAATTATATCAGCTTATGGTAGTGTTCACAAACATTTTTTGATGTGTATAGTACACGTATAGGGGCGAGCCTATTGCTAACAACCAGGAACAAATCTAGACTTCGGGCTGCTACTGCGAAATTCCAGATGGAAAAACTCAATTAAACTGTGTTCGACCCGGGATTTGATCCCAGGACCACATGTTCAGCTCTTAATTAGCGCTTGCGACCACTAAACCAATTAGCAGGTTTTAAATAGATATTATTCATCTTTTTCCAGACCTGTAGAACACATCGATCTTCAGCTACCGAAGTCTGAAAAGGAGCTGCCGCCGCCACCAGTGATCGTACAGCCAGAAATAATTCAGTTCAAGGAGAAGCGCGTCGAGTCACTCGGTGATGAACCCGTCGAGTTCAAAAAGAGAAAGTTCAATAACCCCAAAAGAAATATGCGTCAAAAAGTAGATGATGACTGAATACTATGCCAATTAAATATGTAAATAAAATCAAAATACTGTAATACAATAGTGTTTTTACTGTGTGAAAATACTTATAATAATAATAGCCGTATCTCTACGTTGCCGTCGTGGTGAGGCTTGCGCGCTCTGAACTCTAGGTCTCTGCCGACAGTTTAACTTTGCCGGAACAGGTATAGGGTGCGGAGCCAGACCAAGAGAGATACAGAAACCCGCAGGGCAGCATGTGGCGAGCTGTTGGGCAGTAGCGACCCCACGGATCCTATCTCCCGGGAGAAGTCATATTCTTCATCTCTGGCTTGCCTTTATTGGCCGGCTTGAGTGGCGAAGTACTCGAGGCAGGGAATATTCCATTAAGACTACGCCGAGCGCGCAGTGGCGCCCTCATCGTTTGTTTGGTGATTTATTTTAGAATGAAAATACAGAAAATAAGCACGTTAAGTTGTGCTTCACAAGACTATACGTTATTATTACTAAAAACAGTAGTTTTAAATTTTTGTTTTATTGTAATCATTAAAACGGAAAATAGTGGCCACTAAGCTCCGTTTTAATGATGTAATTTTAATAGTTTAATTATTTATTTAGACTCTTATTCTTATAATAAGAGCCCGTCCACATTGGTATTCGTCGAGCGTGTACGTTTCTCGAGAGTCTTGTACTATGGCGTCACGTTTCGAGAGCGTATACCCAGCGTGAAGTCGGTTTATTTTCTCATTCTTGGCCATTCTTTATAGGGGCTTGTTAGCTAAGTAATAACAACCGCACGGTTCGATCGATCAGGTTAAGTTACGCTTGCCGCGGGTGGTCCGTGGATGGGTGACCACTTAACATACCAAGACCCTTTCGTGCCTTGGAAAGCACATTAAGCCGTTGGTCCCGGCTGTCATTTGTAGATCTTTGGCAGTCGTTACGGGTCGTTAGAAGCCCGAAAGTCTGAACCATTCTTACCAAGGGGTATCGTGTTACCCAGTAATTGGGTTGAGGAGGTCAGATAGGCAGTCGCTCCATGTAAAATACTGGTATTCAGCTGCATCTGGTAACACTAGAAGCCGACCCCAACAAAGTTGGGAAAAGGCTGGGCAGATGATGAGTCGGTGACAGAGTACGGGTTGATACCGAATACGCCCAACCGAATACCTGTTTACACTAGTCGTTGACCGAATACGGTTGCAGCCGAAAACAGCCTAACCGACCTAATGTAAACACGCCATAATAGTTGTATGTCAAAGGTTTCTTTGCGGTCCAATTTAAATACGAGTAAGTGTACCTAAGTTTTAACACGTGGGTCTGGTCTGGGTATCTACCTGGTACAACAACACCACACAGTCCACACTAGATTACGCAGAACAATTAGTATACTAAATGAGTACCTACTTCGTGTCAAAACCAGGCTGATCCCTGCCAACCTTCGAGGCACGAAGAAAAATTATATCCATCCATAAGTAGCAGGTAAGTAGGCTATGATAGGCCGACATCAATTGTCATTCAAGCTACACGATTAGCCTCAACATTACATACTGTGACACTATTATGATCTATGATGATTTAATTTATTTTTATGATGACATAATATAATTACTCACTGATTAACATGGTTTTATTTACATAGGTAAACTCAAGCATTTATTTAAAATAAACCAATACAGGCACTTTTGAATTGTCAAGGGCTCGGTCAGTCAGAAAGATGAAGCTAGTAGCCCATTCCAAAGCGTAGTAGGTGCCTATGGAGAAAAACGGGCAAGAAACTCCACGGACACTCTTTTAAAACCAAATATTGTTACAAAATATGGATTACATCATTCATGTTGAAGTTATACATGTGAGAACAATGTAGAAAGACGTGCACGTTATAAGCGTCCGTAATAAAAACAATTCAAAACTTAAAATAAATTAAAATAAGCCGTGGGAGCTAAAAGATGACCAGTCCCAACTGACGGCGCCCGTTCACGAACATGACGCATGGATTAGCACCATTTAGCTCGACCATTTTGAAGAGAACTTTAATGATCCAACACACACGCCACCACCAGCGAGACATTTGAGTGAGCATGACATACTCAAAGCCGACATTCAAGTCAATAAAAGACATATTACCCGGTAAATGGTAGCTCTATAGTACATAGTACTCACACCTCTGCTATGCAATTATATAATTCAACGAGATTGAGTTTATACAATGCAAAGATACTCGTAGTCTTACAATCTTCAGCAGCTCCAATTATATTTTCAAATGCTAATTAATTAGTTTATGCGCCCTTATGGAGCAGGACCGGCATTGAGCCAAGCATTTTTGTCAGCGATGTAATCCCCCAACTTATAATATGCTTGGCTGCATAGTGTGCATCCATACTATCCATACTAATATTATAAATGTGAAAGTAACTCTGTCTGTCTGTCTGAATGTTATGTTTTCACGCCTGATCCGCTGAACCGATCGTCATGAAATTTGGCAGAGATATAGCCTGGGATATGAAGAAGGACATAGGCTACTTTTTTACGCGATAACCGACATCTACGCGGGCAGAGCCGCGGGAAAAAGCAAGTTTTATATAAGACTTAAATTTAATTTCGTTCATTTGGAGTAGGTACCTAATGAGATATACCATAGTCTCCGGGGTAATTGCGTAACACAGTAGCAATGGGTTTCATTTGACAGTTCAACAACATTCATTGCGATAGTCACGTGGGTGAGCAGAAAATCATTTAGATTGTGATTGATAGGCTGATTGTCTATGCAGATAAGCAGATACACACGGCTACATATCAAGCTTTAAATTTCCAGTATATGCTGAACTCAAATTGTAAAGGATTTCCGTAGAATGAGATGTCAGCTTATACTGGAACTTATAGCTTGATATGTACTCGTGTGTATTATATCACCTAGCTAGGTAGCGTTGCTATCTGGAACAGTTAGAGCTATCAACTCAAATTACATAGTAGATGATAATAAACTTCCACAGAACATGAAAAGTTAAGGGAATAGAAACCATACTGTTGTAATTACTCACCTTTGTAAGTCTTCACCTCGATTCAGAAGGGTTCCCCTAAATTGAAAAATGTTTATACTTTGTGTTTAGAAAAGATATGGGTCTTCGGAAATTGTTTGTGTAATATTGAATGAATTCGTTTCTTGTTTCATTTTTAGGGTTCCGTAGTCTACAAGGAACCCCTATAGTTTCGCCATGTCCGTCTGTCTGTCTGTCCGCGGCTTAGCTCAGAGAAGCTGTTATTTGTCATGGGTGTATACCCATGACAAATAACAGCTTCTCTGAGCTAAAAAAAGGTATCTTTTTTTCTTAAATATGTTAAGAGGTACATCTATAGGTGGTAAAAACGCCATAGCAGCGATTTTATGTTTTAAATGTAAGTGTTTTATATTTTTACATAATTATTATAATTTTAAAATTTATTGCTTGATACATTTTGCAAAAAAAACCTTTATTTACTTATTCTATGAATGACCCTCCCGGACGCGGCGACACGCCGCAACTGTGGCGGCACGAGCGCGGTGAATTTTGATAATTAATCTCATATCAAGTAAAAAATCTGACTAGCCTTTTCCCAACTATGTTGAGGTCGGCTTCCAGTCTAACCGGATGCAGCTGAATACGAGTACCAGTATTTTACATGGAGCGACTGCCTATCTGACCTCCACAACCCAGTAACTGGGTAACACGATACCCCTTGGTAAGACTGGCTGTCAGACTATTGGGCTTCTGACGACCCGTAGGTAACGACTGTCAATGATCCACGAATGACAGCCGGGACCAACAGCTTAACGTGCTTTCCGAGGCACGGAGGAGTCTCAGTATGTAAAGATGGTCACCCATCCACGGACCAACCCCGGCAAGCGTAGCTTAACCTGACGGATCGACCCGTGCGGCTGTTATTACTTAGCCACGAGCTCCTCTTAATCATCATTAATTTTTAAAATAATATACTCAGACTTAAAAAAAACCATTTCCATGGCTTCTTTACCACCAATACCCTTAAAATATTTCATGTTTGAATAGATACACCCTATATAATATATGCATGCTTGCATGGTTGGATTGACCGTTCAAAAATATTGCGAGTATTTATGTGAAAACCATTTTTGGATTCAGGCATCCGTTTGCGTAATATTACGCAAATTTTTGTTAGAGTCAAGTCAAAAAAAATCACAGCAGCAGAATATATAACGAAGTTAAAAAAAGTCAAAGCATTTATTTCAAATAGCACTTTTAAACGTCAAAATTTACACGGTAATAAAATTGATTCTGGTTGCCCCTTCCAAAAGGTAGTTTCGCATGGAGAAGAATGGGCAAGAAACTCCATCGTTACTCTTTTAAACTGTTTTAAAATGAAAACTATCACAGCTAAGTAGGCTGTAATAGTCGACCAACTTACCTATATTTGCAGTTGAAATGTATGGGAGAACATGTTTTTCACTACAGTTTTAAGTTTGTTCTTGGGATAAATTCATGCCAACTACGGAACCTTTCATTGTGCGTGGTCCAACACACCCTTGGCCGGTTTTTGACGTAATCGGCCGAACATCGTCTTTGAGCTGGCCTAGCGTAGCCACAGAGTTTCAATAGCATGCGAGGCCAGCATATACTGGTTTTGTTACAAGTATAACGTGCAGCCTACTGTAGGTACTGTACCTTTATTGTTTGCAGACCGTGTAGGTGTGTAATTCTTTCTTGGTAGATGGTATTGTTTTACCTCTTTATGAACTTGGATCATTTTCCATTAATCTGGATTCTTCACAACCTTGGTATGAAGAATGATATACATATTTAGTAGATTAGTTATTCCCAAAAAAAAAAAATCATAAACGCGATTTGAATACGACATGCATGGTACCTGCTACCTGAACACAAAAAGTCTTTATTTTATATTCAATACACGGTGTTTTTATTGATGCAAACACGTCAGCAGTCATCAGGATCTAGTGTTTTACAAAACGTTCTGACTGCTTTAATGCTACATTCTCGTTAAAATATCTGCAGGAAGGTAGGTATCTATTAATTGTTGTGTTGGATTTTAGATACCTATGTATGTATCTACATACGTTAACTACCACCATTGAGTAGCAAGTTTTAGAGATGACCATTGTTGCCTTAATTTTTCAAATCAATTAGGGCTTCGAAACCTGAAAAAACTGAAGAGTACCTACCTAGATAGGTGACTGATTACCATAAGGTTCCGAACTTCCGATAAGGAGATGAAAAATGGTAAAGCTGGAAAGGAAGTTCTTAAGTTGGTACTGAAATACACAGCTGAAAGTAATATATGTAGGTACCTCTGATCTACTTACCTATTTAGGTATGGAAGAAAAAGATTTAGATTAGAATAAGCGCAGGAAAATGAGTCCGTCGAAGCCTAAGAGAATCATGACATAATTTTTTGTTGAAACTCGTACCTTGTTGAAAATATTAAAACTACCTAATCATTAGCATAGTGTACGGTAGTATGGATAACACTAAGACACCATTTCTAAAGTACACACGGCTACATAACTACATTTCCAGTATAAGCTGACCTCTCAATGTAAGGAAGTCCAAAAGACAATGCGAGATCTTATACTGGAAAGGTATAGCTTGATTTGAGCCGTGTGTACCTGCTAGAAGTGCAAGTAGTACAAACGACTAGTTTCAGTTATTGGCACTGCAAAGACAATTAAAAATAATTGACTGAATTATCCATGCTTTGTCAGTTTTCGGAACAATGTTCTTTCAAAGTGAGTGCCCGAAACGAATTGCCATCGTTTTCATACTTTTCAGTAGCTACGTCCTTACCCGTCCCGCAAATGTCCGCTATGTGATGAATGATGATTATTACCTACGTATTGGACTAATTTTGCATACAAATGAGAAAAGTTGCTAATCGTGTTCTTATGTAGAATAAGAACAATTACATGCCTAAGCGTAATCTGAACTTATTATATCTTGTTAAAATTCATAAAAACAATCAAGCCACCTTGATTTATTATATTATAATGGACTAGCATCCACTTGCTAGTAAGTATTATTTATTTTATAATACCTACTTATAAATATTGTTATAAACCGTTACTGGAAAATGGGAAAATCCCCCAAAGCACCTTATAAAGAAAAACTTGGGGAGGGAAGGCATGTCATTTGGAGTATGTAGGTAAGGTTTGGAGCAGTTGTTCTGTAGTTTCTGTCTACATCCGTTGGAAAAAGGCGTGAGTGAATATTTATGTCTCTTATTAGAAAAAAAAAATGGGTTCAGAATGATACGAACACTCGTACCCGATGACTTGTTTCACTCTTTAAATCAACGGGCCTATCACGGATCAATCACTGGCAAACGGTCTAAGGAAAGGCTAAAGCTGTGGCGAGATAGCGCTTCCCTACCAAACCCATTCGTTATACTTGCTGAAAACCTCCCACCTGGACATGAGTTGCCTTGGCTAAACTGGAAGTCTTTAAATAGACTCCGTACTCCGGTATGACGAAACAAAGAAAACCTGCTCAGGTGGAAATTAACAGATAACTTCGCACTGGAGTGTAAATGTGGTGCTGTCCCACAAACAATGGGGCACTTATATCGTGCTCAGTGAGTCCACGCTAAAGAAGCTGATGGACGTTACTGAAGATGCCAAGTTCGTAGCCAAATTCTGGGCTGACTCTATATAGATTGCCATCGACACGCTAAGAAGAGAACCGGCCGATCAATTGGCCATTTCGGCCAATTTCTTTTGAACGATTGGGGGCTTTTGATGCATTGGTAGAACAAGTCATCGAGTATGAGCTGTTCGGGCTTAGATATGTCTGTCATTCGGTATAACATAGGGAACTCAAATAATAGGGATGTGCCCTGGGTTAAAAAAAAAAGAAAAACGGTTTAGTCCGTCAATCAGATAATAAAAAAATATTAGACACGTATTTTTTGCTCTATCATATTAATAAAGAATGACTTAGATAAAAGACATTAAACTTGGGGAGTGGGGGCTCGTTACGTCACAGCTCAGTATAAAATCTAGTGAGAAGTGACGTCATGCCACATTTGAACTCAATGTATCGCCGTAATGTTTCAATTACGTAAAAAAAGAAAAATACGTATCCAATATTTTTTAATAATCTACATGACGGACAATTTTTTTTAAATTCATCATCCCTATTATGTATGTGAATCGTTAATGCAAAGAAAACTTGCCAAAATAATAAAACAAAAAATACATTACATACTGCATACATCGATACTCGTACATACTGTCTTGCCTTTTCCTGTTGCAAGACAAGAATGTTGGAGTCGGCGTCCAGTCTACCCGGATGCAGCTCAAAAGTATACTGGGTGTAACAAGACCCTTCACGAAGCCGTCTTAAGAGCGCTATCTCGGGTCCACTAGCGCCACTCCTTTAAAAAAAGATTATCTCGTGACTGCGAAGGAATTATGAAAAACGGCTCTATCAGCTGCCGCGGTAAGTGTGTCTAGAATTTTCTAATACCTTTTATAAAGTTTCATATTGAGACACGAAGCAATAAAATTCGATCTAAATAAAAACGGCCACCATTCCTCTAGATCGTATTTTGTTGCTTCATGTCTCAATATGAAACTTTATAAAAGGTATTAGAAAATTCTAGACACACTTACCGAGGCAGCTGATAGAGCCGTTTTTCATAATTCCTTCTCAGTCACGAGATAATATTTTTTTAAAGGAGTGGCGCGCTAGTGAACCCGAGATAGCGCTCTTAATTTACTTACTGATAAATAATCCTATAATAAGGGTTCCGTTTTGTCCTTTTGAGGTACGGATAATCATATTATAAGCTAAATAGTCGAGTTTTCGCATGTCTACCTATATGGATTTTCTAGGTCTAACTATTCCGTACACTTAGATCCAACTTAAAATAAAATAGATCCGATATAAATATCTCACAGTTCTAAGTATAACGTGTTAAATGTTACATAAGTGGCCCGTCTATATTTTTTGCTGCCATTAATCTGGTGTCGAATCTTCTACGCGTCTATTGTCACACTATGATCCGGGTCCGATATGGAAATGAAGTACTATTAACTGTTAATGTGACATTGTGTATAACATTTTTTACATCCTATATGCAGTGTGTTGAGGTCGGTCGGACGATCATTAGTTTTTCCAATCACGGACGGGACGCTCGCCTCTGGGCTCCGTATATAAGCTGGAGCGCGGGAGAAGATGCTATGATATCGGTCGTCGCATCCATCGACTACAGTCCTGTCTAGTGTCTATTAGATTTTTTTTGGTGCTGTGTTTCGAGGAGGATCTGTAAATATTCAACATGTTCAAATTGGTGAGTTTTAAAAATAATACCTTAACTAGTTAGAAAACGCAAAAGTGATTTCAGATATTTTCCTCCTTCTCTAATTGGACGTAGTTTAGCAGAAAGGAATCAACCCACATTATGGGCTAAAAAGAGTTGTATATAAAGTCGTATTATACAACTATTTTTTGACCATAATTTGGGTTGAGTCCTTTCTGCTAAACTATCTACGCCCATTGTCCAATTAGAAATCCATATTGTGTAGTGTACTGAAGTATCTTATCGTGTATCGAGGGTTCGATTCCCAGGTTTAGATGTGAAATGGACATTAAAAACGTTTGATTTAGACCCTTAATAATTATGATATCTAATACGTGATGACACAGTGGTACAGACCACGCCTTTTATGCATGAAGTGGTTCAAAACCGGGAAAGTACAAATGGATTTTTTCAATTTATGAGTAGTTTCTGAGTTTATCTTGGACATTACTGACATCGGTGAAGGAAAAACATCGTAAGGAAACCTGTGTTTATCTTAACCATCTCGACTTTACGCATCTACCGCGTTCAGCACTCCGATTGGTGAAGGGCCAATTGGAGCGACGAACGCGGTCGATGCGTAAAGTCAAGATGGTTAAAAGAAACTCACTCTAGGGCCACTGGACTTTAGTTAATATACATCTGGAATCGCCAACCCGTCTTGAGCAAGCGTGGTGATCAATGCTCATGTCTTCTCTATATGAGAAGAGGCCTTTGCCCTGCAGTGGGACAATAATAAGCTGGTAATATTAATACTTATTTTGTCACGGTCCTCTACAAAAGGTTACTTGTAGGATGAGCTATTAAAGTAGGTATTAGGGCTTTCATCCCGTGAGTCTCGGTCTCGAAAATTTTGAGAGTAACAAAGCTTTTTTGGTATTTTCGAAACTCGAGACTGATATTTTCGGTCTCGGGAATAACGAGACTTTTGAGACTTATCTAATGGTTTAGGGAAATACCTAAACCATTGTTACAATTACTTGATATCACTAGCGTAGAAGCAGAGAGCTTTTTATAACGCGGATTACTTTTATTATAAATCCAGGTCGTCTCTATCTGAAACTACATTAAACGCCTTTTGTTTCTTACGTGCCCACTATAAAAAAAAAAAAAAAAAAAAACATGAATCATTTTTGATTTTGAGTTTATAAACTATGTTTAATAAAGAACTTGATTGAATACCTTATTTTGACTGCCTAAAAACCTAGCCTTTATATATGAAACCTACTTTTGAACTAGTCTCGAAAGTCTCGTTTTTCCCGGGAATTTCGAGACCGCATCGAGTCTCGATTTTTTATTCCCGAGTCTCAGCAATGCAGCGCGACTGAAAGCTCTAGTAGGTACCACTGTTATGTACGTAGGAATTTTAAGATTGATAGAACCAGCTGAATTAATAAACAACCAATTACCCTTTCGGGGAATTAACGATAAAAGATAAGGTGTTGATGTGGTGTGGATTTGTACCTTCATTGAGCTCGTGGCTAAGTAATAACAGCTGAACGGGTCGACCCGTCAGGTTAAGCTACGTTTGCCGGGGTTGGTCCGTGGATGGGTGACCATCTTTACATACCGAGACTCCTCCGTGCCTCGGAAAGCACGTTAAGCCGTTGGTCCCGGCTGTCATTTGTGGATCTTTGACAGTCGTTACGGGTCGTCAGAAGCCCAAAAATCTGACAGCCAGTCTTACCAAGGGCAAGGCATTACCCAGTTACTGGGTTGTGGAGGTCAGATAGGCAGTCGCTCCATGTAAAATACTGATATTCAGTTGCATCCGGTTAGACTGGAAACCGACCCCAACATAGTTGGGAAAAGGCTAGGCAGATTGATTTTTTTGAGCTCGATTGCGCACAGACATTGACTAATAAGTCGACTGGTGCGTACATACTACCTACTACTAGGGAAACTTTACTGCGTAAATAAAAATCTGATAGTAGGTTCCTTCACGAAGAGAGGGTACCTGTGTAAGTTAAAATTAACAATTTCTAATTAGATTATTTTCTCCATCAGTTAATGCTGATCGCCTTCGCCGCGGCGCTGATGGTGAGCCCTGCAGTGGCCAAGCCTCAGGTGCTGCTGGACTACGGCTACAGCTACCCCGCCTACGCCTACAGCCCCTTGGCGTACACCTACTCCTACCCCTACGCCTACACCTACAGCTACCCGCTAGCCTACTATTAGCACTAAATGTACCCACCCCTAACCACCAAAACACGTAGCTGTTCTCACGATACAAACATGAAATGTTAATAATCAGTATTTAATTAAAGTCATTGCAAAATTGTGTTGTGAATGTGTGATAATTATGTTTTAATTGTAAGTCTGAGGTATCGTTATCAATAAATGTATCTATACTGAATTCACACTTGTTTATTTTCCTGCTTTGTTCTTTTAGTTGTGTGTCTAAGCCATAGATATAATTTCTATAGTCTAAGCACTAAGCGGAGCTTAAAATTGTTCCTGACTGTCTATCTTATTAGTTTAAAACTACATTATACAATTTTTGGCGGACTCTACTCCCTTTATATTACACTAGCGATTCGCCCCGGCTTTGCACGGCTTCAATTATTTTTTAATACTTAATATGTAGGTTTTGTCAATCTGGAATAATTTACCTTTCAAATGGTGAAAGTATTTTTTAAATAGGAGCTGTGGTTCCGGATTAAAATATTGAATATTATTGAGTTTTTGAAATTCCTAGTCTAATATTCCATTAACCTACAGTTATGTAATATTCTTTCAGCAAATCGCTACTATTTTATCCTAGCTGCTAAATGACGCATTTTTTTTTTGACCTGAATGGTGATGGTGCCGCTAATAAATATGCTAAACTATGAATGGATCTGATTTGCATAACAATTAAACATAGAATGAGTCGCCGTACATACCTATAGGTAGGTACGGCGACAAGTATATAATTACAGAAGAAAAACAACAACTTCATATTTGGTCCAAAATATTTTGCAATACCTGTAACGAATTTAAATGAAATTGTGTAGGAAAAAAAGAAATTGTGAAATTGTACTTTAATAATGAATTCAGTTATATATACTATTTTAGAATATGCATTAACTGAACAAGTTTTTGAAATAATGGGCATTAATAACTATGTATAAAGTAGGAAGGAATTGTTTGAATTGGAGCACTTAAGAGTTAAATGAATGCAGCAAGACGCAGTATGGGTTAAATGTTTCTGTAAGTAGGTAACCGCTCTAATCAGTATTATTTCATACAAGCTTTTGCCCGCGGCTCCGCCCGCGTGGATGTCGGTTATCGCGTCCTTCTCCACATCCCAGGCTATATCTCTGCCAAATTTCATGATGATTAACCTCTCGTATGTCGTAATTAGAGACACAATTAAAAACCCATTGTGTCTCGCGTAGATCGACGTTCCGACATATGAAGGGTTAATATACATTTATTTAGTAAATAAGCCTGATATAGGTACATAATATTGATGTAGTTGTTGTCTTTATTTGCTCTCACTTCGAGACGGCAGAAGTTAACAAAAGCTTGGACATTTTTGATTGACAATGACATGAAACTAGTTTAAACTTATCACGATCCGATTCGGGTTGAAGACGGGGCGCGTGCCCACGTGAATAATTAAATTAGTTATAAGTTAGTTAAGTAATTATTACAGGTAGGCTTTCGCTACAGATAGGTACCTGAACCACAGACCACAGTATAAAAAGGTCCTGATATTTAACTGACCAGGAGTCCTATCTTTAGGACCTAAAGAAAACTATGATTCAATTTAGCCGATGGCATCTGACAGCGATTTTCCCAAACTGAGTCGCAAGTTTTGGTTTCAATCATTCAATTTGGTACCATGACGTTCTTAGTGCAACTCAACTGAAACGTTCAACTGTCAAAATAAGCGATTCAATAAAAGTTACTATTTCTTTAAAATAATTATTGACGAAAACAAAGTTGTTTAGTGCTATTTTTGTGGAACTTTACATAAATTATACATTAATTTATCTAAAGTAAAAAGTATACGATTAATGTAGGCGAAGTGATGACAGGTGGAGTAAGGCAGTGACCGAGTGGTGTCCAAGGACTGGAAGACGAAGTGTCGGTCGTCCAACGGCGAGATGGGTGGTTGACATTGTTGCCATTGCTGGTAGAACCTGCATGAGACTGGCACAGGAGCGTGGGGATTGGCACAAGAAAAGAGAGGCCTATGCTCAGCAGTGGACGTGGTCGGGCTGTGGAAGATGATGAGGCCACCTGCACCCTAATTGCTGAATGATTTTGAAGGATATAGCTAATCCGCAATTTTATATGTTCGAAAAATTTGTCTGCTCAACGTATATAACGTAATGAATGTTGTTGAACTGTCAAAATAAAATCCATTGCTACTGTAAGTACTTAGTTGCCACCGACAAGCTAGGCTTCAGTTTGCTCGCGATCACTTAGATTGGGATACCGAGCAATGGAGGTGAGTCCTGTTGTCGGACGAATTCCGGATGTGCCTGCTTGATAGCGACCCTCGACAGAGAGTCATTTTTTTTATTTTTTATATTAACCGTCATCACAGAGCGTTTCGTGTTTCCTCTGACATGTTAATCAGAGACCTTTTTTTTCCATTTTTATTAATAACAGGGTATGGTTTCTTAACCTATATAGTTCCTATAATTCCTTTACATACTATTTTAGTAGTACCTACTTACTTACATTCTTACCTATTCTATTGTTAGTCTTAATGCATAGGTAGCTTTTTACTTACTACTCGGTGTTTACTTCTACTCACATTGATTACTTAGCAATATATTCTTATAATACGACAGAGAGTCATTAGGAGACCGGGGGAGCGATTCGCACAATGCTATTTTGCGGAAACAGTAGCATACGGGGCTGGATCCTGTATGATGTGGGCGGGGATATCTATTGAAGCAAAAACGGAGTTGATATTCGTACCTGGTGGAGGTCGGGGAGGGTGGCTAACCGCGGAAAGATACATCAACGACATTCTGCTAGGCCATGTGCTCCCCTACGGTTTATTGACGAAGATTTCCTGCTAATGCACGGTAATGCCTGCTGCCACACCGCTGCAGTGACTAGACCTAGTACCTCGTAGAAGTCGGGATTCCCACACACACCAACATATATGGGACGAGCTGAAAAGGCGCCAACAGGATTCCAACAGGAAACTCATTCGGTCAATGAAAAACCGTTTACAGGCAGTCATTAGGGCCAGGGGGGTAACACTGAAATAATTTGTCATGCGCCTAATTCAATAACAGTAGATTTTATTCAGTTGATGTCTACCTGATCAATAAGTCTCCGAATAAACCGATGACCAGTACGGTCACATCATTGACCACACACGGCACCACGCGCGCATAGTATCTAGTCGTGGTTATTAATCGGGATGACATAGTCAATGACACAATAATGGTGGCACTACAAGGTCACACTTACATCAGTTCCTATACTGCTCATGCTCATTTGTATGCCGGTGCAACATCCCATCCTTTGACAACACAATGATACCTAATCCGCCTTTGGAAACTCCATTAACGTTATCATGGCTTGTCATCAAGGAAAATACCTTGGTGTTATAGATTAAAAAGTGTGAACATATTAGGAGGTAGCTGTTTATATTTTCATAGGTATGTAGGTATGTGTCCCAAAATTAGCATATTCTATGGAAGACACTGCAGTAGTGGAAAACTGGCACAATCACTATACCTACATTATTATGGGCATTAAAATAGTAGCGAAGTCAAAACTGTACATCCATACTAATATTATAAATGTGAAATTAACTCTGTCTGTCTGTCGGTCTGTCTGTCTGTATGTTACGTTTTCACGCGTAAACCGCTGAACTGATCGTCATGAAAGGCAGAGATTTAGCTTGGGATATGCAGAAGGACATAGGCTACTTTTTTACGCGATAACCGACATCCACGCGGGCGAAGCCGCGGGCAAAAGATAGTTGAATATTTAAATTTAAAAAAAGTAATGGCTACGGGGTGTGGGAACGATACTGATACCGAAAATATGGTTTTTAATATTTGGTCCGTTTGTCTGTTTGTCTGGATATATGTTCCGGATTGACGCAAAAACTACTAAATAGATTCTGTTCTTTGCACAAAATTAAATATTCCTTAAAGGTCTGGTCATCGAATAGGCTATATATTATCACGCTATCTTCTTAGCAATATTGCATCATGTCCGTAGGTATTCCTCAACAGTTTACCGCGAGATTTAATTAGACATGATTATTTTTTTAAATAATATTGCAGATAGTTACGGATTTAATCTCTGAAATGAATATCATCACGCTACACCTACATACGGAGCTAAGCTGTCAATCTTGACATATATTTAATAACGGTTATTTTAGTCAAATTGCCAGCGAAGTAAGCTGTTTCACGTTCGCCTTGTAAGCCACGGTTCGTATTCCTAACTGAAGTTCACCTTTTGTGTTTGTTTTTGAATAATCACAATAAGCCGAATAATAAGAATAATAATCTTATATAAGTACCTATAACACTAGCTGATAATAAGAACACTAGTTGATAAAGTAAGCAAACACATTCTTAATAGATATAGCAGTCCCAAATACTAATAACATACAAAAAACTATCACAAAAAAAATCAAGAAGTACACAGAATTACTGTAAGAGGAAGTTACCAGAGTTTGGAAAATGAATAGTCACTATAGTTCCAATTAGTAATATACAGGTGTTATCGCAGAACTATTGTTATTCAATAGTTTGAATGCGCTTAATATATTCAAATATACATAGGTACATAACACTACAAAAAGCTGCCATATTATACACTTGCCGCATAGTAAGAATTTTATTACAACTAGACTTGGACAATAATATCACAGCAGTATAGAGCAATTTACCTTCTCAAAATAATAACTAGAATCTCACCTTGGTTCACATCCGTGAGATTCTGAAAATGCCAGGTACAAACAGGAGAAAATGAAAAAAAAAACAATATACCTATAATAACCCTACTGCCGTATAGGTAGAGTTTACTTTGCCAGAACAGGTCTAGGTTGAGGAGAAACCCGCAGGGCAGCATGTGGCGAGCTGTTGGGCAGTAGCGACCCCACGGACCCTATCTCCCGGGAGAAATCTAGTTGTCTCTGGCTTGCCTTTATTGACCGGCTACAATGAATACTGACGAGGAACAGAGCTCCAACCTCATTATTGCCTTTATTAGCTTTGCCTTTATTGAGGAATTCTCGGGCGCTCGTATTCATATTGTCCTATTGACTACCCGTCGCCTTATTGTGTATCCGGCCATAGAGTGAAAACGTTCCTGACACCTGTCAATTGGACAATTTCTAGTTGTATTATGGATGTAATTCGCAAAACACATAATCATTAGTATGAAACTGACAGGCTGACAGGTGTCAAGAACGCATTATCTCGACGGCCAGGCCAGGCTGTAGTTGCATGGGTGACAGTGGTAGATTTTGTCTTTCTCCGTAAGAGACGGGCCCTCGGGCAGAGGTCAGGCACATCCACAGGGTACATTAAAAGTAGGTAATATCATTTGTAGGTAACAGCCAGCACATCAAGTTACTACAAACTGTCAAATTTTCTCGTTCGATTTTGAACTTAATCATCACCATTTTAAAGTTTAAAATCGTTTGGAGAAATTTGACAGTTTCGTGTAGCTTAAAGGCCATTGTACCTATAGTTTGTTTGTAATATCGTTCGTAAGAAAACGCAGATGTGATTAGATATATTATGTAATTATGGATTTAATTACTTTTTTATCTAGATAAACCATACATTTAGTTAAGTAGACCGTATTATTGCAATAAACCTGTCACGAAGCAATTTATTAACATAGACAAGACAGTTTGTTTTCTAATTTGTCGCAACTGTTTCAACCTCAAAATAATAACAAGTAATTATTGAACAACATATCATTTATAAACTTACCTAAACTAAAATCATAATTAAGAGTTCGTCCATGGCTGTTCTAGAAACTGCGGTAATATACAATGAGTGAACTCAATTTTTTTTGTAAAGGCTTCCTACAAACAAGGGCTACACGCGACGTGACACAAAGGCACCGCTCGTCGCGCGACACGCGTTGCCTTTGTGTCGCGCCTGTTTGTAGGAGTCTTAAAACTGTCTGGTTTACATTAGAAGAATACCTAAGTTAGAAATCATGGTAAAGCAATAAAGCATACGTATATCGTCGTTGCGACTTTAAGATCTCTTATGTGTAAATTTGAACTTTATGAGAAAATCGATATTTTAAGAACCGACATTATATTAGGAAGCACATTGATAGATCTTGAAATTGGTAAAGAAATGACGATTGAATCGTCGTATACACATGAGAGTTTTTGCATTCGATAGAGCTTCAAAATGTGAAAAAGGCTGGCGTAAAAAAGTGATTTTGCCAAAAGTGACACATAAGAGGTCTTAAAGTCGCAACGACAATATGCACGTATACCCGTATATGCATAGATCTAATTATAGACTAAAACAAAAACATATGCTAGTCTATAATGAAATCTATAAATGCGATTTATATTATCGGTATATAATTAATTATTTTTTAAGTATAATAATATGTACAAGTATATAAAAAAAGGTGAGGGAAAGAATCAAAGGGCATCAAAAAATTCATCCGCATCGCTGTCAACAGGAAAAGTGCCCAAAGGTTAGAATAAGATAATAAGATCTATTGATGCTGAGTCTGGCTATCATAGTCAGAAATAAATACATTGCCTAAGCCTTTATAAATGCTACTATGTCATGTCCTCAAGACATCTACAAAAATCATAAGCATAATTAAAGAAAATCTCTAACGCCCTTTAAGTATCTTACAACTCTCACTGGGCCCGTGTGGTAGATCACAGACCACTCCCTCTCACCGAGAGGAGGCTTGTGTCCCAGCATAGGGAACATTATAGGCGAATTATGCCCTTTAAGTATAAACTATACAGCAGTGCTATTCTGTAACCATCTCAGTGCTGGATTAAGCAAGCGCGGGGCCCGTAGCAAATACTATCGAGGGGCCCTTGATCTTTGGGATTTTACATCTGGTCTCACAAGCACTTTACCACTAGCGCGATACATATTTTATAGGAAATTGATCGTTTTAAAAAAAAGGTCTCTTATAATTCTTCGATAAATTCACTTTTTCAAACGTTATTCGAATTTTAAAGTTGGACATACCCTAAGTTGTCAGTATTTCTTTCATGTGCGTGGGCGGGTTTGGATACGCGGGGCCCCCTTTTGCGCGGGGCCCGTAGCAATTGCTACTCTTGCTACGTGGTCCATCCGGCACTGAACCATCTCTCCGTGAAAACGTAAGTGAAGTGAGCTGTCAATAGTGTCAATCCCAAGCATCAGCAGTGCTATTCTGTAGAAATCTTACCGTGAAAACCTAGCTGAAGTGAGCTTGAATTAATGAGCTGTCAATAGTGGCAATCCCTATAAATAGTCTCAGATGGAATGACAGTTCACTTCGAGATCACTTCACCTAAGTTTTCACGGTGAGATTTTTACAGAATCGACCGGCAGGTGGAATTAAGGCATTAAAGCCGCCTCTGTACTTTTGTGTGAGAAAGTGTTAAATAAATAAATTACAGCTCACTTCACCTAAGTTTTCACCGTTTTCATTGATTTTTACAGAATAGCACTGCAGGATGGTTTGTGGTGAGCAGATAATCAGATAGCTAGACTGTACGATAAGACAGCAAGAGAGAGCACAAGACGATCCATTACTTTTTGATTTCGAAGAAAATGCCAGTTTATAGGCACTTCCTCAAAATAAAAAGATGTGTAGACTAGAAAAAAAAAGCCGAAGTTAGTTACATTTCAAGCCATGAAATTCTTCTACTTATCTCCACTACAAGTATTCTTATAATGTAAACTAGTATTTAAGTGCAACAGGCGATATTCTTTCATTAATGATTTTTAAGTAATTTTTTATAAAATTTAGGTATAATTAATACACGGTGCTAAAACATTTATATAAATTTTTATTTTTTTATTTTATAGGTACTGAATTTTCAGAAAGCGGAAATTCTAATTGCTGAAGTTATGTAACATTTTTTATTTTGTCGATTATAATTTACATCAAGGGAATGAGCACGTATTGTATTTTTATAAGCTTTGTTATTTGACATGTATCTACATTTATTAGGAGAAAGGTTATCTTCTAAAGTAAAATAAATCGTTTAGTTGAAGAGGAAGTCGATAAGCGCTGATACTATTCTACATACGTACATAATATATTATGCCTCTAAACATTATAGGTACATTCTTAATCCACGATAAGTTATAATTTTCCTATGTATCATGTAAGTTGAGTTAGATATAATTCACAATTTAGATATCTACCAGTCAGAATAATTTCACAACACATAGTTCACTGTCGTCCTCGCACTGAGTTTAGAAGTCACAGAAACACTTGAGATGGCACCCTAAACACTTGTCTAGTGAACAGTACTAGATAGTTCATGAGTCTTTGAAGATAGCGTTGTTCACGAATGTTCTGGTGTTTGGAAATTTAGTGTTTAGGCGACTTCTAGGTCAGAGTCAGAGTCGTCGGTGTAGGGGCGCGGCGTGGGCGGCGCGGGGGGCGCGTGCACGGGCGAGTGCGCCGGCGATAGCGGCGCCCGCGTCAGCAGCGGTGCCCGGCCGCACACGCGCTCCTCCTGCAGCTTGCGGAGCCGCTCCTGCTCCTCACGTTTCTGCTTGCGCCATTTCGCGCGACGGTTCTTGAACCAAACCTGCGAAAGAAAAGAAAATTTCAATAAACATGTCTTCAAGATTAGTGGAAAGTTCTAGGGGTTCCCGTACATCCTAGATCATGCTAGGACGTCATTCCCTATACGTTTCAAAACCTTTTTTATCCATGAAGATATACAACATGCATGACTGCGATAAATGATGACTAGAAAACAACATATCAATAAGGTTCAACTGGCTAATACCTATCATTCTAAATTCCTTTCAAGAACAAAAATTCCTGTAGTAGGTATACCTAACAGTGAAATCTTTCTTACGGAAGTTTCTAAAATTACAAATATTTGCAAATTCAAAACAAATTCTATCAACCGATTTCACGTGCGTATTATTTAAATCTGTATTACCTATTGGTTCAGAAACTGAACAAAACATTTTTTTCTGTGAGGATAAGAAGTAACAAAGATCCAAATATACGGTGTGATATCATAACTCAAAGGTTTCTTAAATATTGAATCATTCAGTACAGTAGCTAATACGAGCCGAACGGATCTCTTGTAAGCGATCAATTGATTGTTATACACCGTGTTATCTACGGACAATTGGAACGACCCAATTTTGTAGCAAACATTGACCGAGCTACTGAACTACATAATAGCAAAAAAAAAACCTCAAAGCTAGTATTGTTGTTGAGGTATCATTGATATTTCCCGGGAGAGAGGGGCTGCGCGGCCGTGCTCACACTCGAGTGGGTAGACACAAGTGTGAGATGTTCCCAGACTGCGGGTGGTCGCCGACGCCGACTGTCCGGCTGGCGATCCATTGTAGCACCTCGCCGTCACAACACTGGACCAGCCTTCTTTCCTTTTCAATCAATGCGCACGAATTTATTGGTAATCTCTCATTTTCTTTACAAAACTGACGTACACATTGATGTTCTATGTGAATGTAAATATAATGTAACTCTTTACAGGAAACTATCATGCGTGCAGGCCTAGCGAAACAGATTCTTAATCCATACTTCCTATACTAATATTATAAAGGTGAAAGTAACTCTGTCTGTCTGTCAGTCTGTTACGTTTTGACGCCTAAACCACTGAAACGATCGCCATGTTTGGCAGAGATATAGCCTAGGATATGGAGAAGGACATAGGCTACTTTTTTACGTGATAACCGACATTCACGCGGGCGGAGCCGCGTGCAAAAGCTAGTACTCTTAATAATAATAATAAATATATATATCTAATTTACTGGGCCAACATATTTTAAAAGATGTTTTTACGAATGTAATTTAATTAAATCGATAGTTTAGTATCTCTAGATCCTTGTATTTAAAAGTGCCCAGCTTTTTATGCTAGAAAAGACAGGGTTGATAATTAACAGTTTTCATTGATAATAAATTCATGAAAACTATTAAACATTTCAAGCAATAATTAAAAAAAAAAAATGTTCCACGACCTTTTTCCAAAACATAAGACAAGTTGATCCGTCACTGGATACCATACCAAACAAAATCTACATTTTCAAAGGGGCACTCTGAGCTTATTCAGTAGGAACCTTTAAAATTAATTCGTTAACGATAGCACCATTGTCGGAGTTAATTGCATTATAAGAGTCGGTCGGCGGCCGACAAAGGTCCCATTAACTTTCGATGAAAGAGTGACGGGGTTTTCGCGTTGGGAACCCGCCCGCGCCCCTCCGCTCATTGGGCGCCACTCGAGCGGCAAATATGGCCCCTGCCACCGCCAGACTCCGGGGCTCCGAGCTCGCCAGCTCCTTATACCACTCGCACTGTTCGCACCCGACTCCTTTGTCATTCCTCACCCACAATAAGATTAGCCCGATGTTCTTTTGTGTACTACTGATTGTATTTGGTTTAACTCGTTTGCTGTTTTCATTGCAGGCGATGAGTTCATTTTCTGCAATAAAAGCACCCCTGTTTCCTGCGTATCGTTAAGTGCGTTAGGTACTTATCCGTTTGTGAGATATACAAAAAAAAAATATCGACAAAATTGGTCATTTATTTCAGAAGTCTTCACCAAGATTGGCTGCATTCATAATCTATTTCGGCTCACAGTTGATCAGCACCCTAATTGCGTAACGATCTGAATGATTAGCAGCATTTTTTCATATTAATTTAGCAGCATTTTATAAATTTTGTAAATGTGAATACCATGGAGCCGTTTATTATGTTATTATGATTTATGTTGACTTGAAAGAGCATGGCCGTTAAGAGTATGTCATGCTCACTTAAATGACTCACTGATGGTGGCGCGTGTGATGGATCATTCGGTTCCCTACAAAATGGTTGAGCTGGATGGTGCTGATCTATGCGTCATGTTCGTGAACGGGCGCCGTCAGTTAGGACTGGTCTGCCAGGGCTTATTTTTAATTTATAATTTTACTAGCTTATGCCCGCGGCTCCGCCCGCGTGGATATCGGTTATCGCGTAAAAAAGTAGCCTATGTCCTTTTCAATATCACAGGCTATATATCTGCCAAATTTCATCATGATCGGTTCAGCGGTTTAGGCGTGAAAACGTAACATACAGACAGACAGAGTTACTTTCACATTTATAATATTAGTATGGATATTTTGAATTGTTTTATTAGTTTTTACATTGTCTCATATATATAAGCAACAAGAATAATGTACCCAGGATTTTATAATATCTTGATTTAAAAGAGTGTCCTTGGAGTTTCTTGCTCGTTCTTCTCTATATAGTGATCTACGTATTAGAATGGGCAACTAGCTTCAACTTTCTGACTAACTGACCGTCTCTTTGACAATTCAAAAGTGCCTGTAAATGGTTTAATTGAAATAAATGCTTTGAGTTTGAGTTTGAATGATTTTGATTGATATTGCTAATCCATTGCTTCATATATTCGAAAAATTTATCTGCTCAACAACGTAAATAACGCAATGAATGATGTTGAACTGTCAAAATGAAAGCCATTGCTACTATGTGTTATGTAACCCCACCGGTTCACCATATAGCACAATAGTCAAACTGCAATGGTGCCCTAAGGCAACAAGACGGTCGTGGCAGGCCACGAAGGAGATAGCGGGTAAAATTGGATGGATTCCTTAAAAACCTGAAAGAAGAAGTTGAAAGTTTTTTGAATCGCCTCCCAAAATGAATTGTCATACATTCCCCCTTTCTTTTCACAAGTGATAGGTACCTAATAATAATTCGAAGTGCATGAGCATCAGTGTGAAAGATTGTATTCTGAACCGGATTTGGGCAAACAAAATCTATGTAACTTTATAAACCTGCTTACCACTACTTAGTTCCTATAATATCCTTTTCTGATTTAAAATACGAATCTATTATTAGGACCAAATTCACCGCAGTGTTACATAAATCGAAGCCTTTCATTCGCGAGAGACCATAAATTGTTGATACGTGTAACATAGATGTACCATAGATTAGCTTCAAGCGACGTCGAAACTCTCGAAAGCTTATAGGCACAGCTTACATTGGAAGTTTGATATTCCCCATTGTTTTAATTCCATTGAGAGCGTGGAGAATTCCCAAAATCTATTGTACGCTACCACTGCAGCGCACTGGCATCATGCATGCATAATTTCAATGCGGTAATGTTCATTCTGCTGAAGACAAACACGGTATTGAAGAGCTAAACTATGAGGATATAACGTAATCATAACTAGATGAAACATTTAAATGTTTATTACTCGTTTATGTAAGTAAGTACAGCACAATACCTACATAAGTACCTATGCTTGAAACCTACATATCCAACGATGGAATAGACGAAAAAAAAAAATATTATCCTATAAAACGTAGAACGTAACCGAAGACTCTTTGTAACTTATATATATTAGAATACCTATCGAAGGGAACAACATCAGAAACATTGCACTGAATGTTTAAACAAACCTTTGTTTCAGGTAGGTACGAGTGTCAACTGGATGGTTAAACTGGGGCAACTTGTCTTCAGACTGTGTTAAAAATGAAGCACCTTGCCACCATAATTTACATTCTTGGAGGTGCTGCGGCATTACTCCCCGAGACACCAAATCAGCCGGATTTTCTTGAGTAGGCACATATCTCCACTCGTGGTCGCTAGTAAGTTCTCGATTGCTCAAGAAGGTCTGCAATCTTTACGGTTTAAAGAGTTGAAGATATCTCGCTGCGTTCTTTGGACGGATTCATCGATAGTTTTAGGATGGATTCAATCGCAGCCGAGGACGCTTAAGACCTTTGTGTGTAACCGAAAACACGTAGGGTACGTGTAGGGTTCCTCCCCTACACGTAAAGTGGGGATGATATTTTTATATACCCTAAAAAATATATATTTCAAGTTTTTATTTTACCTCTCTGTCGGCGTGATTAATATGTATACCCATACCAAAATACAGCTTTCTAGTACTAAGAGTGTCTGAGGTAAACCGCGGACAGACGGACAGCCAGACGGACATGGCGAAACTATAAGGGTTTCCTTGTTTACTACGGAACCCTAAAAAGAAAATAATTAAAAAAAGACGTGTGGCACTCGGGGACTGCCGCGGTAAAGCTATTGCATAGCATTTTGTATCAACTTATGCAATTATAATTATTTATTTATTTTATTTATGCAGTATTTCTTTTTCTTTGATATACTTTCTATATACTTTCTTTGATATAAGGAATTTCTGGATTCGGTCCCCGCGCTCAAGGCCCGCGATAGAAGCTATGCAATAGCTTAAAAACAAAATAAATAAGTGCTGAACGTCGTAAAAGTGTATAACTACGTAAACAAAGTCAATTACTATTCAAATATAAGCATAATAACAACTTTAAAATAGACGAAAGTGTTGAACCTAAAGTAATTTTAAATAAAAAAAGAGTGACAAACTGTTTTGACAGCGAAAAAATTCCATGTACATGAGTCATTTCCAACCGTCTAGTCCAGTTTAAAAATTGTTCAACTGGAATGGTATCAACTATTTGGCAACCTTTAATTAAGTCATTGTAGCCTTGCGGTGCAACAGGGGAACTGAATGTACTCATAATCGACTGGTCGTGAGTTCAAACCCCACTATCAACAATCACTTTTGTGAAGATCATAATTTTATAAACTAATATTTATAAGAATAAAATACGCAGTACACAGAAAAAGGAACTGCCAGAAATTATTAGATCACTAGAGGGTACTGGTGTAGTAAAATAACCGTCGGAGTGGGGAGCGTGAGGTTTTAAGCTATTTTCGTTACGGAATTTCTGGATTCGGTCCCCGCGCTCAAGGCCCGCGATAGAAGCTATGCAATAGCTTAAAATTTGTTTTTTGGCTGATGAATGATGTGTGCTGTTGTAAGTCTTTATAAGTAAAAATATAGCTACATAATAGGCGTTTAAAGTGTAGTTCCGTGAAATGACTGATGGACAGCGCATAGTTTGAACTGCTTACGATAAAACAAGTGTACAAGAAAGTTATGTTCCTATCCCTAGGTTGAATTTTTTATGCGAATGAAATCGTAGGCAAGAGCTAGTATGACATTAGGGGGATTATTTATAAACGTTGCTTAAAGCAAAGTTATGATTTACGTTTGCTTATCCATACATGTTTTGACGATTAAACATCTTTCCGCCTTACTTATAAACGCGTTTAAGCAACGTGTATAAATTATCCAACTAACAAATTAATATTTTATAATACTCGAGTTTACATTTTATATTTTCAGATAGTTTTTAAGATTGGTCGTATAAACGTTTATAAAACGCGAAATAGGCCCAAATTACAGGAAAATATTATCGTTTAGTAGTTACGTAGAAGTCAGCCAATGACCGTTGAACGTTTAAATACTTCTAGGGCCTTTATTCCGTGTTTGTTTGTAAGGCCCATACAATTTAAATAAAAGTACGGACTAAAGTGTTGAAATTCAACATTTTAGTCACAAAACGTCTTAGTTAATCTTCCATATGAACAAAATAGTTTTGTTATACATATAAAGGGCATGCACAAACATTTAAGCAGCGTTTTAATTATATAAAAGTTATTTGTTAAGATTTTGCACACAACGATGGTTGTCTTACGAAAATTGTTTGTTAAACCGACAGTTTATTTGACAATGTCCAATAAACGCTATGGCTGACACCATTATACGACGTCGTATAAGTTATTCCTGAAATGTTTACTCAACTTATATATTTAAAAAGAGAGGAACCGTCCTGAAAAAGTCACGCGACTAAAACATCGTAAGATGAACGTCTATATCACGTAATAACTAAATACCACTATATAACCGCTATATAACATGTAGTCTTATAAGACTGAAATTATACGACGTTCTTGCTTATTGGGTAATAAAGGCGAATAATTATTATATTCAAAGGACAGATGGTTGCATAAAAACGATTTTGAATAAGATCAACAAAGTCATGTCACGAAAACTCACGCTTTGTAACATTAAATAGTCCGCTTTAATTAAAATAAATAAACATGTTTATACGTTGAAGTAGTGGTTCATTAGGACGGTGCAGTGGTGGTAGGATGTGTCGTGTGGGAAGACAAACAGATGAGACGGCAGGGCGGGGCGCATGCCCGCGGCGATGTGCACCACGCCTCGACGCCTGCCCACCCCACGCACCCCAAACACTAGCTACTTAGCGGGACAGTAGCCTAAACATAACTATAACTTGCTATAGTCACTACCAAAACACCTAAACTCAATATTTTGCTGACTTTACCATGAAAATTGCAATAAAAGGTTTCGATTACCACCTACTTATGTTGACTAAATCATTTTGTAGACGTCCCACTGTAGTAGTGATATAATACAGTAGTAATATAATAACGTTGTAATATGCCAGAATATAATCTTATGAATAATTTTGTGATAATATACAGAATTAGGTACTTTTTAGGTATTTTGTTGTTTGATATTAACAATCAGTACCTAAACCTTGTCAATTCAGTGACTTCATTTTATCGTGATTTGCCCGCTATTTGCACACAGAAGCGAATTGCCGAGAAATGCTATATTTTTAGGGTTCCGTACCTCAAAAGGAAACAACGGAACCCTTATAGGATCACTCGTGTCTGTCTTTCCGTCTATCACAGCGAATTGCTCCGAATCTACTGGACCGATTTAGTTGAAGTTTGGTACCTACACATATGAACTTCTGAAACCCAAACACAGATGTGTAACGTAAATAAATGATTTTTTCTCAAATATGCATGGAAATATTGTCATTATTTTCGAAAAAAGAACACGCGAAGTATCGAATTTACGGACAAAGAAAATCAAGTCCATTGCAGGAGCGTTTTTTGAATTTGGAACATTACAACGCTCCAGCAATGTTACAACGCTCCAGCATTGTTTTATTTCCCTGCATTCTTTTGAGAAAAGCACTATATATGCCTCGGCGGAAATGGCAATTGCCTGTCTCGTATTAGTGAAGTCCTCGCCTACGGCTCGGCCTTCAAACTCATACTCGACCTGCAATTGCCTATTTCCCGGCCTTTGCAATAATTTACTATTGAATATGGGGGTCAAGTTAAGGGGCAAATAAGAAAAAAAAAGTTTTGCTAACTGTCGCGTAGGGCATAGGATCAATAAAAGGGCTTATTATAAGGATTTCAGACATATTTTTAACTAGCTGCGCCCCGCGGTATTACCCGCGAACACTACATTCTTTCGGGACAAAAAGTAGCATATGTGTAAATCCAGGGTGTCAGCTACGTCCATACCAAATTATATTAAAATTGGTCCAGCCGTTTGAGCGTGAAGAAGAGACAAACACACACACACTAAGTTTAAAGTTATTTAAGAAAATAGATAAAAATATACTATTCCATTCAAAATTCTACGCTCATTAGTTTCGGATATAAGGGGTTATATCCGAAACTATTAAGCCAAAAATTTTGAAAAAAATAATATACATAATAGTTCTTTACTTACGATTACAGAAAAACCTATAAGAAGTATATGGTCTTAAAATAACATGATATATATCACAATATTGTGCGTACAAACTTACATTTGTAGTTGGAATGTATAGGAGAACTTGTTTCTCAACTACAATGTTAAGTTTGTTCTTGGGATAAATTAATCCCAACTACGGAACCCTTCATTGTGTGTGGTCCGACACGCACTTGGCCGGTTTTTTTTTTTTGTGTAGGTAATATATAAACGGCTACACGAAGGGTTACTAAGCGCGATTTATCTAGTAAAAAATATACATAGCCTAGCTTATATTTTTATTTTACTATGGGTTTGCTCTTGACTCTAGTCTGGGTCTGGGTGACAAAGACAAAGTCTACGATGGAGTGAGCTTACCCAGAAGAAGCCTGTTCACTCAAACTTTGAATAAATTAGGTTGTATGCGTTCGGAAACACAGAAGCAGGGCCTCAAGTCTGCTATTACAATAGTGTCAGAATGGTCTCGCCATTGTGAGTATTTGACAGTGTTTGTATGGCAAATCTGTCAAAAACTCACAATGAAGAGACCATTCTGACACTATTGTAATAGCAGACTTGAGGCCCAGGCAGAGAGTTCCACTCCTTTGCCGTGCGCAATATAAAAGACGTTCGAAAACGCTTACTGCGAGTTGGTGGAATATCAACTAGGCAGGGGTGGTAACTTGCAGTGCGTCTAGATGTCCGATGGTAGAAGGGGGCCGGTGGAATGAGGTCGTGGAGTTCATGGGCACACTCGCCGAAGTACAATCTGTAGAAGACCGACAAGCAGGCAACCTTGCGGCGATGAGCCAAGCTGTAAAGCTTGGTATCCACCAGTTTTACGTCGCCAATGAGCCTCTTAGCTCTGCGTTCCACCGAGTCAAGCGTAGCAAGTTGGTACTTAGCTGAGCCATCCCAAAGGTGGCTGCAATACTCCATGCAGGATCGGACTTGCGCTTTGTAAAGGGTTAAAAGCTGTCCAGGCGTAAAGTATCGCTTCACCCTATTTAGTACGCCCAGTTTCTTAGCCGCAGTTTGTGCTTTGCACTCGATGGTGGAGCCGAAGTTGAGACCAGATGTCAACTCCATGCCTAGGAGCTCGAGCCGATCAGTAACAGGAACAGATGTACCCCGAAAAGTAGGAGTTTGATCAAAACGACTCGTTTTAGCGGTAAAGAGACACGCCTGTGTTTTGGTGGCATTAAAAGAGACCAGATTGTCATCACCCCACTGGGAGACAAGCTCAAGGTCAAATCGGTCCGCTCTACCATGGCCACTTTCAGGGAACGAAGTTCAGCCCCGCCGGTTTTTGCGCTGGACAAGTATCCCTCTGAAACGGTACTGTCATCCGCATACCCAACAATACCAGGCAGAAGCAGGTCATTGATGTGCAGCAGGAAAAGAGTTGCAGAGAGAACAGATCCCTGAGGAACTCCGGCATCAATAGCCATAAGGTCAAAGGAGCAGCCGTCCACGACTACTCTGATCGACCGTTCACTCAGGAAGTCTGATATCTAGCTACAAAAATCAACTGGGATGCCATAAGCAGGAAGCTTGCTGAGTAGTGCAGCGTGCCAGACCCTGTCAAAGGCCTTCGAGATATCAAACGATACAGCAAGTGCTTCGCCGTGTTTCTCGATGACTTCGCCCCAGCAGTGCGTGACATACACAAGAAGATCGCCAGTTGACCGTCCCCAGCGAAAGCCATATTGACGGTTACTAAGGAGATCATTGTCTTCAAGGTAGGTCAGCAACTTACTGTTCAGTACCCTTTCCATAACTTTGCTCAGAATGGAGGTAATGACGATCGGACGGTAATGGGCAGGGTCTGCATGGTCGCCCTCTTTGGGGACTGGTTGTACATTTGCAAGCTTCCAGGATTTTAGTACCGTTCTTTTTAAAAAAGAGAGGCAGAACAAGCGTGTCAACACAGGAGACAGTTCAGGCGCACACTGCCTCAACACTCTCGCTGGACAATCTCACACACTATCACAATACTGCACAATACTCTTCGGACCTCTTTAATGTGAACTGCGATTTCCTGCATCGAGGAGTCACAATGAGGTATAGGTGATTGCTTGGAGCCAGCGTCCAGACGTGAATTGCTTGCGAAGAGAGATGCAAATAAATTAGCTTTCTCACTCGCAGTGAGCCGGCGACATATACATATACATGTATAATATATCTAGCCAACCCATTATTAATGTCTCCCATTACTTATGTCCAATATAACATATTTCTGTGAATGGAATTTGTTAAGAGGCTTTACCAAGTTAACCACCGCGGAACAAAATTCGAATTAAAAACGATTACTTTTGTGAATTTTAAATAATAGGATCTTGTGTGAAATTTTGGTTTCGTAAAACAATCATTTTATTCAAAAGTTTCCTGGAACAAGTCACGTAAAACTAAAATACTGAAAATTTATAAATATTTGGGTTAATAATAGGTTTAGGTATTTGAAGTGAATTTGAGTGAATTTGAAGTGTTGCCAAGTGACAAAGATACAGTTGAAGTAGTAAGTACCTACCTAGAGCTGATACCGCTCTTAAGGTGGGTTGATATCATGCTGGTTTCTCGATGAGAGGAAATATTCTAAAAGCTGGAATTGGACATAGGTAAGTGCTTATACAACTGGTTTTAACTTTTCAAGCGTTGAGTAAATGGGACACAATGATTTTTTTATTGTTAGAACCGCCGATTAACGTTGCTATTATGATTTATCGGTAGTAGGTAAAACCTGCCTTCATCCACGTTAAAGTCGTGTACTCGTTATAAACCGTGGTTTGCAGTCTTTTTGAAGAAACAGTTTTTCAATATATATATTTTTTTTAATAACCTTGCCCCACACTAGGAATTTCTCCTGTATCGTGGGTGCGTTTACAAACATTTAAACTCACATACACAAACAGCCAGACCCGGAAAAACTACTTGTAGGTCATACAAATATTTGTTCCGTGCGGGAATCGAACCCGCGACACGCAGCGCAGCAGTCAATCGCTTAACCACTGCGCCAATCGTGCCGTCAAATTCATCAATTCGTGCCTGCCAGCACAAATAACTGTGAGTGGACCTGTTACAACACATTGCAACTATTCAGGAGCAGGCTAAAATTATACTATACCTACCATCTTACAGTTTCAGAGAATAAACCTTGTGACAAACAGACTGACGTCATAAGCTCAGAAATAAGAATCCGGCGACACCCTGTGAGAAACCGTAAAAATGGATAACGTCGTTTCTAAAAAAACTTGATAGTTTTTTCGAAAAGTAACAATAAAGCAATATCTAAGTACCAACAACTTCCAAAAATTCGGACATAAAATATTTTCAACAAGCTTGCTCGAAAAGTGGCTCTTATTGCAGAGCTTTTAGGTTCACAATGCGGTGTCTTTAACACACGTGTATATTAAATAAAAACATTCAATTATTTTTTTTTTCATACCACAGAAAGGCACTGATTCGAAACCGCTAAACAGACTAAAAAAGTCAAGAAAGCCTAAAAAAAAATTCGTGAGCTATTTTCACAAATATTTGTTCCAAAATGTTATGTTTATAAAATTTTATTATTTCCTCGCCAGTTTGTTGAAAAACGTCGTTTGATACGCGTGACATCGAAAATTAATGTATCAAATACGATATATTTCCAATAGACCTTTATCGCCATTGACTAAAACCGCTGGAATTCAGAGCCGTAAAAAGTAGACTTATTTTCATCAATATTTTATTAGTTTATTAAGATTTTATATCAGAAATGATGTTTCTAGTTTGCTATTTATATGCATAAAAAACAAACACAATACTCGTAACAGTACTACAGTAGTAGGAGTTTTGCATCAAAATGTTGGTACTAATTCAATTCTGCGCGTAGTTCACCACAGATTACTGCTACATAGAATCAATTTCATCATTCCCTGAACCCTCCGATACAAATTCAATTTTTTGTGAGCTCATCTCGCAATCTGTTAGTAGTCTTCTTATTACGAGCCGCACTTCTGTGACTTCACCTAATAGAAACGGTTAATCGGCATCAGTTAAGTGACAAGTTTATTAACTTATCACTTAACAGTTTAGAAAAAGATATAGTATCTATATTATAATATTTATAACATACTTTAACTTTTTCTAAACGATCAAATTTCAAAAACTCAAAACTTAAAGCATTTATTTCAAATAAACCAATTACAGGCACTTTTGTATTGTCAAGGGGTCGGTCAGTCAGAAAGATGAAGCTAGTTGCCCATTCCAAAGCGTAGTAGGTGCCTATGGAGAAGAACGGGCAAGAAACTCCACGGACACTCTTTTAAAACAAAATATTGTTACAAAATATGGGTTACATCATTCATGTTGAAGTTATACATGTGAGAAGAATGTAGAAAGACGTGCACGTGATAAGCGTACGTAATAAAAACAAAAAACAATTCAAAAATTAAAATAAGCCGTGGTAGCTAAGAGATGACCAGTCCTAACTGACGGCGCCCGTTCACGAACATGACGCATGGATCAGCAACATTCAGCTCAACCATTTTGAAGATTACTTAATGATCCAACACACACGCCACCACCAGCGAGACATTTGAGTGAACATGACATACTCTCAGCCGCCAGGGCACATTCAAGTAAATGGTACATAGTACCTACTCACACCTGTGCTATACAATTATATAATACAAAGAAGATTGAGTTTATACAATGCAGACAGTCTCACAATCTTCAGCAGCTCCAACAATATTTTCAAATGCTAATCAATTAGTTTATGCGCCCTTGTGGAGCAGGACCAGCATTGAGCCAAGCATTTTTTCAGCGATGTAATCCCCCAACTTATAATATGCTTGGCTGCATAGTGTGCGTTTTATACAAGATATAAATTTTGTTTTATTCAATTGGAGTATGTCGGGAGGTATTTTATTGTAACATTTTAAACAGTACCCCATGAAGGATGAGTCTACCTTAGCCAGTCTGGAACTTGGTTAAACTTGGTCCCTATTTCTAGTACTATAATTGTGTCTTTCACCTCTTTTACTGAAAATATTTACATTTTTCCTTACGAACATAGTGTTTTCATAGATATATTGACAAGGTATATACCATCATGATGTTAATACCTTTAAACAGTTCCCTTAGAGAATCGCGCCTGCGGAGGCCATGTATTTCTCTTATAGCTCTTTTCTGTGGAATAAAATCGATTCGATATCTGCAGCCCGTCCCCATAGTAAAATACCATATAACATGATACTATGAAAATAACTGAAATAGACTAGCCTCGCGGTATCTAAATCAGGAAATTGACGGATTTTTCTCACAGCATATGCTGCTGAACTTAGCCGTCCTGCAAGAGATGTTAAATGAGGACCCCATTGCAGCCTTGAGTCGAGCGAGACCCCCAGGAAAACAGTTTTATCAACAAATTCTAGTTTCTCCTTATTCAATACTATGTCACAATCATTACTTCTAACATTCGGTAAAGCAAATCCTATGTATTTAGTTTTTTTTTTTTGTTTTTTTTTTTTCATTTCATTTTACTAAATTATTAGCAGTGAACCAATTTTGAACCTGCAGTAGGGCGTTATTTACATCGTCAAGATTTGTTGCACGACTATTTATCTTAAAAATAAAGGAAGTATCGTCAACAAATGACACCATTTGTAGTTGGTTCTTTAATAAATGGGGTAGATCATAAATATACACTAAAAAGAGGAAAGGACAAGCCTTCTGGAACACCCATTTTTACTTTTAAACCGACCAGTTTTTTGATACCATTTATTTGAACTTGCTGTTGTCTATCATTAAAATAATCTAAAGTCTATCTCCATGAGATGATAATTGAACTGTATCATTACGAGTAATATAGGTAAGTTTTTCCGATATTTTTTTTGTAATGCCCCAATTCCGATTGTCTTTTGTTGAAACCGACGGTTGCATATCTTCGTGAAGAGTGAATTTTCATCCTCCAAAAAGATTTTCGAGAATCAGTGATACATAAAGATGTAGTACCTACCTAGTGGTACCTAATTAAAGAGATTTTCCGGAAAACGGATTGGTTAGAAAAACAAAAGTACAAAAAGGACTCGGTACTAAAACTGGGCATCTAGCGTACACATTTTTACCTGCCCGATATTTGCACCTATATCTTTAGACTTTTGATTTCCGTCTAAAATCCCTGTTATTCCGATTGTTATGTCTGCCTACAAAATATTTATTATTATTATTTACAACATCTCACAGTAGATTCCAAGACGACGTTATACTAACTATAAAATATACTTAGACGTTCAAATTCACCATAAAATGAAAACTAACATAATAAAGATTACAATATTTTTCTATAATTCTATGCCTCCTTCAATGGACCTTTGTACTCCTGACACAAATTTCGACAGGCTATGGAATAATGGAACACATCTTCCGACGGCATATTATTTATTATACGCGCGGCCCTTGACGAACTTTAACAAAATAGGTGACTGAAGAAAAAGAAAAAGCAACAGCACAGTAAACGTTGTTTAGTAATATAAATATGTACCTAATGTATGTTTAAGGTTTGCAACGGCAAACCATCGTGTGAACCGCGCGGATGGGGCTCGAAGCGGACGCGATGCGAGGCGGGCGCGGCGCGGCGGCGGAGCGGCGGCGAACCGAACCCAAACTTATTGTAATAATGTTGTTAGAACAAACACCGCGCTCCCTCCGCCTTGTTTGAGATTACAATTACGGTTTTAGCGAACTGATTTATTAATGGACCGCCTGATCCGCCCTTGATACTTTAATGTCGATTTAATTTGCATATCTAGGTAAGTAGATGCTTGTGTTTAAGATCCAGGTGATTATTGGAAGAAACTTTAGCTAGTTATTAACTATTGGTGTCTTATTGTACAAGTGCTAAGTATGCTTATCTGCTATCATACGATAACCGTAGAAATAAGCCTTAAATACTGCTTTCATTAGGGTAATAATTACTAGGTCTGAAAACCTGCCTACTCCAGCTGCACATAACATTCTTACAAACAGGAATGCACAATGTATATACTATCGACTATTCAGCTTACCTTTACAGAAAATCTAAACTAACTAAATAATTGACACTGCTCCCCTAGACGCTACCGGCTCCAGCCAATTAATTAAAAAGTTACAGTGAGACTATCTACCCGTGAAATGTCACACATCAAACAATTGTATACTAAAATCAAACAGAGTAATGAAAGTGTTGTTTTTTTAATCCCGAGCGTCGTTAAAACCCTCGCACCTGTCGTATTCCATTTCCCCATTAGCAACGAAATGCATTAGTCAATATTAAAGACGCCATCCGCGACTATAATTCCACAAAGGGCACTTCAAATCACACCCATCTCTTTTCGGTTCATGTCAAAACATTACTCCTCTCTAAGGCCGGAGGCTGAAAAAGTATCCCCTCGTGTCTGTCACTTCGTATCAATTACCGCACGCAAACACCCATGCATTGCTCTGTGAAGAAACGTCGTATCTGCGCTCTGTGCGCCACTCGAACCAAAATTCAATTGTCAAAAGATTGCTTTAATAGTACTACAATACCTTCGCAAAGCGAAAAAGTATTTCATTCCCGCGATAGCCTTACAAAATAACACTTAAAGCTACATAAGTAAATGTCAAATTCGTTGAGCCCCGCTAGCCCGTAGGGAGTCCCTGAGGGTCGTTCTGCAAACAACGCTCCCCTAAACGTTATACTTTGAAAACAATAATTTGTATTGCGTATCGAACGCGTCTATAAATAATAGAGTGATACTTCACTCACTGATGTGACCGCTCACCGCGCTAGTTACATTCAACGAGCTCAAAATAATAATTTAATTGATAACAGTTTTAGGGGCAATTTTAAGCGTCAAATCGTTTATTGTAATTGTGTTATTGAGATAATATTTAATGTAGATTAGATACCTACCTACGTTGTGACTTTCCTACCTTGCCATGAATAAACATACCACGCGCAGAATTAAAATAGTACCTAAATTTTGACGCAAATGTGCAAAGTTTATCATTACATTCGAGGCGGGATTTCAGCCCGAGCCAACGCGAAGGCGTATCAAATGACTTTTATACCATTCCCCCTCTAAAAAGCTTATTTTATTCACTGAAAACAGTGAATAAAAAGCAATTTAATCACTAATTTGGTTTTTGAATTTAGAACACACGACCTCCATCTCAATGCTATACAACCTCCTTGCGAAAAATAGGTACTCGATACAAACATTAGTCGACGGCACGGTTGAAGCGATTGACTGCTGCGCTGCGTGTCGCGGGTTCGATTCCCGCACGGAACCATTATTTTTATGACCTAAAAGAAGTTTTTCCGGGTCTGGCTGTTTGTGTATGAGACTTTAAATGTTTGTAAACGCACCTACAATACAGGAGAAATTCCTAGGGTGGAGCAACGTTTAAAAAAAAAAAAATTGTGCACTCCAGCAGAAAGTTCTGACCATTGACAGGAAATAAATATCGCTTTACGGGTTGACCATCCTAATAATAATAATAAGAAAATTACTCCAAAATTGTTCCAACTTTAATGTGCATTTTAATTCATTTAACCTCCCTTTTTTCTACATTAAATGTCTATTTTCGTTTAAATTTTTATTTTTCTCGTAGTCATGGTATAAAGTATAGTATGCAACTCATGAATAAAACGGATTTATATCGAGGGCCACAGATGAATCGCGAGCAAGTGTTAGAATCCTGAGCGACGCGAGTGTTTTTTATTCACTAATTGCATAATATACTATTTGACCACACTTGCAAGGAAAAATAAATAAAATTTCATAGAAATTGTATAACAAATATTTGTGCAAAATGCCTCGCGGATTTTTTTTGTGCACCGTGCGTGCGGTCTTCGAATCAGTGCACTGACTCAGCTAATATTAAAAAAAAAACCGTAATATTTATATTTATTGATGTTAATTTGCTGTCAAAAATAAATGATTTGATGAAATATAATGTTTTCATGCATTTTTTTTGTGTTCGAAAGTTAAAAATTACGCACCGTACAACGGAATGTGCGGTAAAATCGGTACTCTCACCTAAGTAAGTAGGTACCTGTTATACCGCATACACGGAATACGCGGTGTAGGTATAGCGCCGTGCGTATTCTTTACGTTTTTATTTTTTAACTTCCATAAAAAAATATAGGTATAAGAATTCCATCAAGGCGTTTCACATGACGAGAATAAATAAGCTGAATTATCGCTTTTGAAACGCTTTTGCTCAATACGTTTGTCTTACTTTAATACTAAAGAAAAAATGGGACGAAAGATGTAGTTCTAATTTTCACCATGCACACGCGGCGCGATTTGCAAATTCGCGCCATTTTCATATCAGAAACGTCAAAGATTGTTGCGAATTTCCGACTGATTGAATGCACTCTATTTCATTACCTATTGTACTGTTTTCTCGCAAATGTGTTGTAATATTACATTGTGATACAAGGGTGGAAAGTAGGTTAAACAAAATAATAAATGAGTTCAAGCGAGGAATTCGATATTAATATGGAATCTACTCCACCTGATATCTTGAATGAGGCGCAAATTGCAGAAAATGGTATCTTGCCGCTAAAAACGCGAGAGCGCTATTTAATGATTTACAATAATATTACATCATGGAAGACTCGAAGAAATACTCAATCATTCTCTAAAAATGTTTTAATGGCTTATGTCAATGAATTACGTGTGAAGTACCTATAAGCCGTCCTCAATCTGGTCAATGTATTCAATATTAGAAAGCACTCTATTTCATTACCTATTGTACTGTTTTCTCACAAATGTGTTGTAATATTACATTGTGATACAAGGGTGGAAAGTAGGTTATTGCAAACGAGCTGAAACCGAGGGTTTTTAATAACACGAGTTTGCAATAACCTAAACACCCGTGTATCACACGACGTTTTTCAATACAGTTGTGGGAAATAATAATAAAAAAAAAACAATTTATCACACAAAAACTTAAAATATTCAGAAAATGGCGCGTTTTAGCAACAGGTTTTTTTTTACAACGAAAACAGCTTATACAGCCTTTTCGATTTTTGACAACTGTTGATGAGAAAATAATTAAATTAAAACTGGTAATTAAATATATTAAACAACCATTTAAAAGACTTGAGAATTCAATGCTAAGACTCATTCATTTTTTCCTCGTATAAAATCTATCCCATTTTATCCTATGCATGAAAACTCCTTGCTACTAAACTTTTTGAATTGACTTATAAAAAAACTCAACTGCTAAAGAAATGATTTGTCTTTGACTTTGACAAAATATGTCGCAATGTAAATAAGTTATATAAATGGCCATATTTTTTTATTACGTTGAGATAGAAGTTTGATTTTTTTAGACCACCAAGGGACCGCAGACCTCCGATTTTGATATTAATTTCAACTTGATACCTCCACGCGTTTCTGAGAAAAAGGGCCTTGATAGACATGACAGACACACGGACAAGAAAGTGATCCTAAAAGGGTTCCGTGTTTTCGTTTTAAGGTATAGAATCGAAAAACCCAAGAAGGTTAACTAAATTATGTTTTTAAATATTTTGATGATAATTTCCTTGATTTGTGATATTATCCAAAGAAGATTAAGTATAATGTTTCTGTTTATGTTAATTGACACTTACTAATAAATTTAAAAAAAAAGAATAATCTAAATAAGATTTTCAAATCCGGCCGCAATCCAGTAAGGAGCCCTCTGGAAATCTCAGCACAAATTCTGAGACATATGCAAGTGTGCTGTAAATATTTTACTTCCGAATTCTCGGAAGTTGCCATGCAGATATTGCTTTTTTTATCGAAAAATCCATCAAGTTTATCCATTAAGTTAGGAACGACGTTTTTACGGTTTCTCTCCAAAAAGGAGTCGCCCTATTTCAGAGCTAATAATGTATGTCTGTCTGTCACAAGGTTTATTCTCAGTTACTGTTATATGTTTGGTTTCTAGTACCTACTTATAATTTTTGCCTGCTTGTGTATAGTTGCAATGTGTTGTAACAGTTCCACTCACAGTGTTTTGTACATCAGGCTGTCAGGCACAAATGTTATTGAAAAACTGCTTCTTGAAAAAAGCTTCAAAACGTGTTCTTTAGCGTGTTTATGATTTAAAATATAAATATATATTTCAAGATACCTAAGGTATGTTAGAAACGCACCTACATACATACATAAATAGCCTACCTATAAAAAATAATTGCCAACAAACATGAACAAATATACAAGCCGTCGTTATTTGAACTGTGTATATGATACCTACAAAAAAGAATTGAAAGATTGTGTTATCACCGTTTCGTTTGACAATGAAAGAAGAGCAACAAGCGTAAAATGAAACAGGACGAGCTCTTTGATCACTTGATGCCGGATCGCTGCTCAGCTCATAAAGGCGTTATTGCTTTCAGGCGACACGGAAGCGCAGGACAAAATGGCGCCGCTTTATTACTTAGTAACACATTGCTAGCGTATCTGTTTTATTGTAGCTACCTATTAGGAGATAAGTCCTGCCGGGGGGAGGCTGCAGATCACAAGAAAGCGTGGCCGGGAGCTGGGGGCTGGGCGGAGCGACACGCCCACTTTTTCTTGTTCATCGCTGTGTGTAGGGATGTTCCTCCATTTGTGTCATCTGCTCGCACACGAGCGCCACTATACCAATATCATTATGAATGCTGTTCCTCAACTTCGATACAAATTATGAATTTCTGTCTACGTAAGACTGAATAAGATGCAGAGGGTGTATATTTTTGCTCAAGTTATTGTTACTGGGAAATGCAACTTTAGCTGAACTGACTTTTTGGTTAAAGCAGCAATTTTTGCATGAAATACAGTCTTTTACGAGGGCCTATTTATTTATTTATTTATAAGTAATAAGCACGCCAACAGTAGTCACTTACAATTCAAATAAAAATAACATCTTAAATCGGCGTTTTAGTAACCATGCAAATAACAGGTATGCATGACATTAATATATGAATACTTATTAGAGACAAAAAAGAACAATAAAAAGTGTATTTATTAGACAGTGCCGGATTAAGCAAGCGCGGGGCCCGTAGCAAATACCATCGAGGGGCCTTTGATCTGCTATGGGTCCTCAATTATAAAATGGTTAAAAAAAAAACAAGAGTTTTATATGTGGAATTTTATGTGGTCTTTGGGATTTTACCTTTTTTTTAAATAGCCTTTATAAATGCTACTATATCATGTCCTCAAGACATCTACAAAAATCATAAGCATAATTAAAGAAAATCTCTAACGCCCTTTAAGTATCTTACAACTCGCACTGGGCCCGCGTGGTAGATCACAGACCACTCCCTCTCACTGAGAGGAGGCTTGTGTCCCAGCATTGGGAACATTATAGGGGAATTATGCCCTTTAAGTATAAAATATACAGCAGTGCTATTCTGTAACCATCCCAGTGCTGGATTAAGCAAGCGCGGGGCCCGTAGCAAATACAATCGAGGGGCCCTTGATCTACTATGGGTTCTCAATTATAAAGTGGTAAAAAAAAACAAGAATTTTATATGTGGAATTTTATGTAGTCGTTGGGATTTTACATCTGGTCTCACAAGCACTTTACCACTAGCGCGATACATGTTTTTATAGGAAATTGAATGTTTTATAAAAAAGTTCTCTTATAATTTTTCGATAAATTCACTTTTTCAAAAGTTATTCGAAATTAAAGTTGGACATACCCTAAGTTGTCAGTATTTCTTTCATGTGCGTGGGCGGGTTTGGATACGCGGGGCCCCCATTTGCGCGGGGCCCGTAGCAATTGCTACTCTTGCTGCGTGGTTAATCCGGCATTGATATTAGACCTAAATCTAGAATCTAGACAATTGAGCTACAAAGAAGTGTGCGCGTGCTTCGCACTATTTATTTATGTGACACAAAATTTCACACAATTTATTTGGTTACTGAATAGGTACTTTGACTCTACATAACACAGTTATGGTAAAAATCAGGGAATAACGTCCAACTTAGTACCTTTTATGTGTTTATCTACGCCCATGCTATAAATCCTCTATAAAAGTTTCTGAAACAGTTAGTTTATTGCCAACATTAAAACACCCAGTGTCTGATGAGTAAGGAAGGCATCATCATCCTCCCTTCCATTCTCACTACTCAATTCGTGGTATCTTTATGAATTTCAAAAAAAGAACATTGTCACGCACGCGCGTTTCACTATACTATACCATATCGTCGTATCCCGCCATTTTTGTTCGATATTAGTATTGCAACAACTGTTTCAGAACATTTTATAGAGGATTCATGTCATGGGTAGATAGTCCTGTATGCAACTGTACATACTTAGGTATTAAAACACTCATGTGATAAACCCACATTCGTGTTTTAATACCCCTTATTATACAACAGTTGCATAAATAATTATTATGTGGCATTAAGTTAATAATAAATTAAGAAGTTTCGCAAAATCTCAAAATTGCTCAACCGATTTGAATATATATATATATATATTTTTTTTTTGTTAGCCTCAATACTGGTGGTTTAAAAGAAAATTAGGAAACACCCAAAGGAACAGCCGAAAAATCGAAAAAATCTAAATTTTGTCCCAAGTGTTTGTGTTTGTGCGTTCACGGGGACATCTAATAATAAATAATTTAAAAGGGTCAACATGGTATATTTGATAAAGTCTTTGTAAACTGTTTTCCAACTTCCAAGACAAAATCTTAAAAACATCTAACCAAGAAGTGACGTATTCCTATCTTCATTGTATTATAAGTCTGAACCTATGTAATTACACCGGAACCCCACTCCAGCCACTCTTCAACCGAAAAATGCACCAACGCTGCTTGTCGGAAGAAATGTCTGTGGTGATAGTAATTCCCCGGAAATGTATCACAAAGAGGTCTCTTCTACTTATTACTAGATACCTACCTACCTAGTTATATTTTAGTGATGATGACAGACAGAATTCACTGTAGGTACTTAATGCATTTGTGCAATGAAGCGTAGCGTGAATACGCTCTGCTGAATTACAATCCGTATTGCCAATGTTACTACATTCACCTACATTTCTGCAATTGTATCTTACTGAAACATGAAATCAGAGTGATGACAAAACTAAACCAAAATTGGATTGGTATCTTATGTCCGTCGCCACTAAGGCAGCTGTCTTTACTTCAAGGAACGAATTTTTCAATTAGACGAAGGTTATAAATGGGGTAGGCCGGTCAAATCTATTTATAGATGGCGTGACCATAGCTCGGTCTCTACGGCCTATACTAAATTTAACGTTTCGTCTATTCATACCATTTCGTGAGTCTGGTTTTATTTCACTATTTCGATATTTTAGGTGATTTGAATATTTTAAATAAATATATTCGACATGGAAAATGTCAGAATTTATAACCTTAATTATTGTTTATTTCCTCGTAATCACTCTCTGATTAGTGTTTCCAACTTAAGTAACCTCGAAGTCTGTTTAATGATTTTATTTTTCCGAAAATTATTCGTTATTGTGTTGTTAAATGCTCCGAAACTGGAATCCACCATTTTACCAAGGAATAAAATTAGGAGATTGTGACTCTGTTTAATGATTTTTTTTTATCTATGACTTTAGTCATAGAGAAAAAAAAAATCATTAAACAGAGTTAGCAAATTTGGTTTAAGCGTTTTCAATCCGGAAATTTTGATGTCAAAGATGCACGTCGCTCTGGTCGCCCTATTACGGATAAAATGGATGCCATTTTTGAAAAAGTTGAGCAAGATCGGCATATCAGTAGTTACGACGTAGCTGAAGAACTGGGAATTGACCACAAAACAGTTTTGGCACATTTGAAAAAAACTGGGTACACAAAAAAGCTCGATATTTGGGTACCTCACGAGCGCACTGAAAGAAACTTAATGAACCGTGTACTCATTTGTGATTCTTTATTACGACGTAATGAAACCGAACCATTTTTGAAGAAGCTGATAACTGGTGATGAAAAGTGGATCACGTACGACAAGAACGTGTGAAAAAGGTCGTGGTCAAAGGCCGGTCAGGCTTCACAGACTGTGGCGAAACCCGGGTTAACTCGCAACAAGGTGATGCTGTGTGTGTGGTGGGATTGGAAGGGCATTATTCATTATGAGCTGTTACCACCAGGCAGGACCATCGATTCTGAACTCTACTGTGAACAACTGATGAGATTAAAGCAAGAAGTTGAGAGAAAGCGGCTGGAATTAATCAACAGAAGGGGTGTTGTTTTTCATCATGATAACGCTAGATCTCACACATCTTTAGCCACCCAGCAAAAATTAAGAGAGTTTGGCTGGGAGGAGTTAATGCATCCGCCGTATAGTCCTGACCTTGCACCTTCAGATTACCACCTGTTTCGGTCTCTTCAGAATTCTTTAGGCAGTGTCAGGTTAACATCACGAGAGGACTGTCAAAACCACTTGTCGCGGTATTTTTATCAGAAGTCCCAAAATTTCTATAGCAGTGGGATCATGGCCTTACCTACAAGACGGCAAAAAGTTATCGAACAAAATGGTACCTACATACTATAGTTAAATGTAAATAAACTATATTAAAACATGTTTTGAATTTTCTTAAAAAATGCGAAGAAACTTTTTCCCCAACCTATTAAGTAACTACACACGCAACAAGATAATATTATGATTATAATCGAAAGAGCACACGGGTGTGGGACGCGTTATTATGGTTTAATTATGAATATCGTTAGAAAACATAAATCGTGGAGTTATAAGTGAATATAAGCCATTCAGTTAATCAGACAGTGGTGGCGTAAGATCAACAATGTGGGCGCAAGCCCGCGGCGGGGCGCCATCGAGCACTCTCGGAGACAACTAGATTACACCTCACTTAATAATTAATTTGTGTAAAGAGTTGAACGTCTATCGTACAATGGAAGATTGCGAACCACCCTTCATTGTCTTTTCGTTTACTCAGCCGTCGTTCTTCGTACAATATTGACACAGTGACTTTTTATTCAACAAACCTACCGGAAAGATGTCTCAAATCAAACCAAAGTTGCATTTAAATAATTTTCTTCCCCACATCTACTTATTTTAATTTTATTTTTTCATTAAAATTTTCTGTATACTACCTACCCACGTACTGATTTATATAAATCAATTAAAAAGATAAAGGCAAGACGCGGAAATGCATTTTGAATGCGAGAAACCCTCTATAGTTGACGATACTTGAATATGTCTGGCGCGCCTCGAGCAGACTCTCGCGGACCCGCGCTACCAGTCATACTGTCGGCACGGGCTACTTATTTAGCACGACATAATATTTCGAAATTTGAATAAAACCATAGTCAAAATTTCAACCTAATTATTACAGGAATTTTTGATTTCATGGCGTAGCCAGCCGGCGTAGCGCGGCGTAGCACAACGTAGCACGGCGTAGGCGCATTATCAAATCTTTAAAAATAGAAGATTCGGCCATTGTTAACGAACAAAGGATGATTTGTGAATGTCGTTTCTCAGTGCGGTATCTTAACATATCCAACATACCTATACTCCATTTATTATAACATTAGACAAATAACTGTTCTCACCCTTTGGTTATTTCAATGTAAACGTTTAATAAACTCCGTTATTTCACAATAAATATAAAGCACTGTAATCTATTTACCATTTACATTAAAAAAATAACTCTAAGGTGCAGTAATTTCAACAATATTACACAATAACTGTCGTTATTTAGCCGTTATTTGTCTAACAAAAAACTTAGTTTTCACTGACTTGGATATTTCACGTCGATGGGTATATGCTGGATACATTATTATTTCTTAATCTCCCACATGTCTATCCATACTATATATCCATACTCATATTATAAATGTAAAGTCTGTCTGTTACGTTTTCACGCCTAAACCGCTGAACCGATCGTCATGAAATTTGGACGAGATATAGCCTGGGATATGGACAAGGACATAGGCTGCTTTTTTACGCGATAACCGACATCCACGCGGGCGGAGTCGCGGGCAAAAGCTAGTTTTCTATAGTTTTTTTTTTTTTTTTAAACGTTGCCCCACACTAGGATTTCTCCTGTATCGTGGGTGCGTTTACAAACATTTAAACTCACATACACAAACAGCCAGACCCGGAACAACTACTTGTAGATCATACAAATATTTGTTCCGTGCGGGAATCGAACCCGCGACACGCAGCGCAGCAGTCAATTGCTTAACCACTGCGCCAACCGTGCCGTCAATTAGTCCTCAGTTATTATTAAAATACACATTTATTTTCATTATTACTGAACTTTACCCAGCTCACTGCATCAGTCAATACTACAATCAAAAAAGTTGGATCCAATTCAGAAACAAAGCAATAGCTATGAGCGGGCGCTCGATTTTGAGCAAGTGTTGTGATGCCTAAACAAAAGCGCTTTAATAATGCAATTTCCAATTGCCGCTGCGCAAATAACAGGGGCAGCAACGAAACCGAGTGTATTGCCTCAACAACTCACACTTTTGTTGTATCTACAATGTACCTCCTCCACACAACCAGCCACCGCTAAATTATTAAACGTTTCGAATGTTCTTTTAAAGAGGTGCAGGTTTTTGATGTTTCGTGCTTACATAAGTCAACTTTACCCCGGAAATATAAGATGTCCTCACGGCGTAGTCTATTCCGTCGGTGTCCTACTCAGTGTGTATTATAAAATTACTAACAAAAAGTTCTTCATCATTTCGTAAAATCAATAAGAACATTCCATGTCCGACGTATGCGAAAAGTGAAAAATATCCGGAAGAATCAAAGATGAAACATATTATACTCGTAGTATAATTATTTGCTAAATCAGTTAGTCGGAATTTATCTGGATGTCGTTAATGTTTAGAATAATAATTATGTTATATTTACTGTCAGCTGTGAAGCTACCTTATAAATAAATAAATTACAAGGCTAAAGGTTGAGAGCATTTTAGTCCGTCAATGCGATTCAATTTATTTTTTCAGCAACAATTCACATTGTATTCGAAAATAATCCAGCATGAAACAAAAAAATAAAAAAGCGGCCAAGTGCGAGTCGGACCCACCCATGAAGGGTACCGTAGCAGCAAGCGCGGTTTATGATTTATGACGTATTAAAAAAAACTACTTACTAGATCTCGTTCAAACAAATTTTCGGTGGAAGTTTACATGGTAATGTACATCATATATTTTTTGTAGGTTTAACATCCTCTTATTTTAGAAGTAAAAAAATGTGTGTGTGTCCCTATAGGGGGGGACACACATTTTATTATTTATTTAATACTTTAAACACAAAAAAATATACAGAGGCGGAATTTGGAAGTGTCTCTCGCGCAAACTATTCAGTTTAGAAAAAAATGATATTAGAAAACTCAATATCATTTTTGAAGAACTATCCATAGATACCCCACGTATGGGTTTGATGGAAAAAAAAAATTATTCCAGTTCTAAGTATGGGGAACCCCCAAAATTTATTGTTTTTTTTTTCTATTTTTGTGTGAAAATCTTAATGCGGTTCACAGAATACATCTACTTACCAAGTTTCAACAGTATAGTTCTTATAGTTTTGGAAAAAAGTGGCTGTGACATACGGACGGACAGACAGACATGACGAATCCATAAAGGTTCCGTTTTTTGCCATTTGGCTACGGAACCCTAAAAACGCGATTCGTCGAATATAAAAAAGGGAATCTGAAAGCCGGAAGATGACGGGATAGACCCAGATAAAAGTACAGAGAACCAATGCAAGAATAAGAGGAAGATGACACTTATAGAAAAGGAGTACCCATAGCATTGCTATTGGATAAACAAATATGGTTGGTTGGACGAATGGAATTGATAAAGTGGTAAAAATGTTAACTGAATTTTCAATCGGAAAATAGTAGGTACAAATGAAGGTTTCTCTATTCAAAACCAGCTATATAATACCTTTGAACTCACTATTTGGTACTTGGGCAGCTCAGTCTTGTGAACTGACCTAACTGACCCTGAATTCAGATGAAAATAAGGTAGGCTGAGTGTTCCGTGCGTGGATGAAGTCAATAAAAAATATATGAAAAAAAGTTGGGCATACTAGTCTAGAAGAAACACAGTATACGTAACACTGTGTTTCGATATTTATGCACCTAAATCATCATTACAATATTGAATTAAAATTAAAACATATTGCAGCTTATTTAATTCGTAAGCATCATTGTTCAGCTAATACAATAGCTACTCCTGACCCCTGCATATCCACGGCTTCATGGAAAAAGTTTGGATATGAAAACAATTTATCCTTCAACAAATTAAACCTGGCCAGTGATAAATGAAAACAACAGCTTCGCATAAAGAATAACTTTGGTTGATTACTCAAGTTGTAAGTTACGCAAATCGGAAAAACTCTGTTATCCGGGAAAAAGCCGTAAAAGTGACCCTCATTAGTCGTATTGTTGTGCTTTTATCGTTCCCTTCGCTCCGGCCGGGGCAGCATAAATAAATCAAATTTAATTAACTCAGATTAATTTTCGCGGCGCCCGTCTCACCGCGTCGGGCGTCCCTTTTTATTTGCCCTGAGGCAAAATTCTACTCGGTTGAAAACTCTACCCGCCCGCGGTGATTTACTATGGATTCCTTAATAAAAAGTTTACACTAAAGCAAATTTCACATGTAGACCGTTGCTCTCAGCCAGACAAGCCATACAAGTCATTTAAATTACTTATTTATATTACGTACTGATCTTTTAACTTGGTTACACATCGGGCTTCATTTTACCAATTAAGACGAAAAATTAATGAACTTCGACAAGTCGTTAAAAATGTATATTACTGAAACATTAAAACTGCAGATCGATGTAAGCTATGAGAAAATACGACTCATTGAATCTTTCTAATAAATCACCAGCGGATTCAAAATTGAGGCAGAAATTCAAACGACTTATGCTAATATCTATTAAATGTTGGTTAACGAATTGGGTGATGCCTATAACTAATTAAGTTATGACTTGACTTACCTTAGTCCTGTCAAACTCTACGTGAATTCACATGAAGCTAAAAACGCCGTTTTTAAATATTTTTATCATGTAAATAGCTTATAATGAGTTATATTATCCGTGTCATACCTATATACGCACATAATGTCGAGCCAACAACACTTGATAATGAATTTCATTAAACCTTCGAAAGTTAAGAACTACAGAATGTCATTTGGATTTGCGCAGTCCGTGGCCGGATAAGATGAGTGGTCGAGTAAACATTGCCGTCCGGCTGGGTGGCACGCTGTCGAGTGGTCGGCACACATGCACACACGCACACATGCCGCAACACCGGTAGCCGACCGGCAGCCCACAAACATATCTCGACTTACTTTCAACATCACAAATTCTATTGAGAGCACTCCGTGTTCTAGTATCTACATGCGCTCGGGCTAATCTTGCCATGCAGCGATGAAGCTTCGAACAAACCTCCAGAAAATTTATTGGAGGCTCGAAATTGGTAATGGGACTTAGCTACTATGTAGGGAGGAGTGAATATGACCAGCGGTGCAGATATGGATTGGTAGTAAACGACAAAACCCAATTTGTTCTTCATCATTTTCATCATTCATTTTAAAAAGCTGTGCAAAAACCGAAATTTCATCAAGACTTGCGTCAAAGTGTCCATGCGTCTCAGCAGTTATATTCTTGGTTCTAGAGAAAACATGTTCAGTTCTTGACGCGTTTCATAACGGCCGACCACCCACATGGTGTCGTAAAATATGTCACGTCAGCATTGTTGACACGTTGGCCCTTCGCTACTACTAAACGTTACGCCCCGTTAATCTTGTCACTCGTCGTCACATACCAGCCCACGGGCCACGGGCGCCCAACTACAGTTTTTTTGGTTCGGGGAAGGATTAGACAAAAGTGTATAATTTATATTATTTTGTAAATAGTATTTTTTATATCCTATGATTAAGATATTACGACTGACGTACAATTTTATAAGGACCTTAACTATAATGAAAAGTTTGGTTCATACGTGTTTAGTTTAAAAAAAAGATGAATTAATGAAAAATAACCATTGTAGGTAGTTATACCAGTATATCCCTAATAGAAATCTTTTCAATATTTTGTTTTTGTGTATTTCAACTGAAAACTGAATACGTATTCGAAAACAAAATAAGTTAATAATAATCCACATTATAATATTGTTTATAGGTGCTATGGCACTCTCGTGCATGAGGTAATTTTAGGATGGCCATAGAGACTTGAACCTGGACTTATACAGGTCCTAGTTTCCTTAAAACAAAAAACGTATTGTATTTTGATAATCTTTATCCCAGAGGTTAGAGTTAAAAGATTCTACGTAATCTAAATGTTTCGATTCCTTTCACAAAATACAAAAGTTGGTAAGTAGGTAAATGAAGAATTGTTTTTCTTAAAATTCAATGAAAGAAAAGTGTCAAACACGCGTAGTTACATACCAGCTACCAGTAACAAAAAAAATATTTCTTTATTACATTGAACGTGAAGCCTTACACAACAAAGAAAAGAAAATACGGTTTTCTGTTGGTATTATGAACTAAGTAGATTTCCTATTTAACTTTGTTTGGAGGAAAATAGTGAAACAATGGAAAATTTCACAGTTCCATCATTCGATATAAGCTACTTATTGTATGTACAATCGGCAAAAAACTGGAAACACGACCAACCCGGCAGAAAATCGATACACGAATTTGTTTTTTTAATGTGATTCGATACTTTTCTTCTGCCCGAGATGCCCCGAGAGACGCTTCATATGACTGCTTTATATATAAGTAGGTATACGTACTACCAACCGAAATAGTGCATAGCAGCAATCTTAAATACTCAGTTCGGAGCTAGAGCTACCTAAAGTAATGGCGTTTATTTCGCGTTTGAGGAAATAATTGTCATTAATAAGATAGTTAAATATCCGTCTACTCAGGTTCCTCCATTAAGCGTGATTTAGAACGATAATTACAGTTCCCGGATAGAACAAAGATGTCAAAGCCGTACCTCCACCCTCTCTTCTTTCAAGTCGACCCGCAACGCGAGCTGTTCTCTTAGAACAACATCGGGATAGTGCGTCTTGTCGAAGGTGCTCTCGAGTTGTTCGAGCTGCTCCTCCGTGAAGATAGTGCGATGGCGACGCTTGCGCTTGGGCGGTGGGCCCGTGAGCCCGGCCAGCGCGGCCGCCGCGTATCCGCCGTACAGCCCCGCGTACCCTCCACCCGACACCGCGCTGCCGACGCCGCTCACACCTGCACATGAAAGCATTGTTGAAAATTATCAAGTACCGAAATGTAATTGACCAAAGAATCGTCAAAATCGGACTACTCTGTGAAAAATTATTAGAATTGATTACTACATCACGCACAAGCCAAAGTCTACTGTTGGATAGTGAGGAGATTCTTCAAATTCAAGCTAATGTCCCGGAACCTTAACTCTTTGTTTTGATCAAGCGTGGCCTTACAGCACATTTTTCTGACAAATCCAATAAGAAATATTGTGTGCCAGATCTGAGCATGAAGACATACAGAGACTGTTTACAATGGTGCCGCCTTAGAGTTTAATCTTACAGAATAACCCCACATTGAGTATTGGATATAAAACACCTGTAAAGTGCTACGGAGATATACTGATAACCGGGAAGCACGGCAATTTGTTTTTCGCACACTAATTCATAAAATCTGCTGCCATTTAGGTACCTACAAGACTCTCATTATAATGAAAAGTGTGTCCAAGTCCGGAAAAATGCAACTGAAACGTAAAAAATCCTGGAAATCTTGTTAGTTTCTTTTAAAATGTTACATTTAATACTGTATTAACATTACCTGCATTTTCAAATTTGAATATTTAAAAAAAGGAACCTAAAAATATGATGCGTCACCACGTATCAGTGTTAATACGCGTTCGAGTAGGCGGTGCGTGAAGATCTGAGCTTAGAGCCCCATGAGCTCCCCCGGGCCGCACTCCAAAGCGAACCGTTCAAAATATTAGCGCCAGGAACAAAAATTGAATATTTTTATACAGTGCCGGAAACGCGAGAGGTATTACACTGTATTATTTCTTAAAGGAATATAAAAGCTTTTAAGGCCGGCGGCACGTTGCTAAGGCGCTATCGGCAGTATTCCACACGCGCCACCGCAGCGCCTCGGCCCGCCTAAGCCCTATCGATTTTGAATACAATAAAATCCTATGCTACGCGAAATTTTCAATTCTGTTACGAGTTAGCGGTCCGGACTGTTTTGATCTGAACAATATAAGAAGCCAATTCACAAGTCATTGTTGTTATAAATTACCCGTGGTAAACTTTTAAACAAAATTAAAACTCAGGTTTCCAACATTCCTTTGTTACAATTACTTTAATGGACGCCAAATCATTTCAACTGACATGATACTGAGCAATTAATGTTTTGACCCCTAATTGTAAATTAATTTGAGAAGCACCCTCAAAGAGGGTTGGCGAAGGGAGCAATTCAAATTAATTGTAGTGTCAAAGTACCTACTTAATAGAATTAACATGTTCAATGGTTTCCTGAATGTGACACTAAATATTTATGTCTTCATTAAGATGAGGAAGAGGAATAAAGTTAGGCAGAATGTATTATGTTTGTACCTAAATAAAGTTATGAAAGATTGTTAATATAATAAAAATCATGTTATCAGACGTGATTGAGAATTGAGAGCACACCGTTGAACCGTGATTTTTAATTCGATAAACCTGCGCATTGTGAGACCAATAACTGTTCCTAAATATGTATGTAAATACTAGCTTTAGCCCACGGCTTCGTCCGCGGGAGTTTGCCAATTATCCCACGGGGACGTTCTCTACCGGGATAAAACTATCCTATTTCCTAACCCCGCTCTTGCACCAAATTTCATTGAAATCCGTTCCAGACGTTAATGCGTGAGAGGAAACCGACAGACAGTTTCTTTCGCGTTTATAACATTAATATGAATATAGTTGTTTACAGTTTGTATTTTATTACCTAAACGGCTATTATCGGCTATTTATACCTTCAATAAGATTCAGATGTAGTAGATATTTACTCTAAACATCCAAAATTACTTGCGAACTAAATAAAAGAAAATAAAAGTTTGTTTTTGTTATGGCAACGATTCACCAAACCCTGGGGATATTTGGAAATTTTAAAATGTTCGCTTGGATAAGAGGAAAAAAGATTTTAATTGAGATAAGCCGTCTTCACCCTCGATGCGGTTTGGCGTGTATTCCAGGGATCGCCCGGGGCTCGCTCCACCGACGTCCAGCACTTAACCGCTAAAGTACATAGACGGGTAGAGTTTCATAAGTTCATGACTAATACTGATAAAAAACCGATACATTTTAAAATTAGTTTTTATAGCAGCTGAAACCGTGCCACTTACTAACCATACCGATTATCATAACAATAATATGTAGGTATATACAAAGGTTAAAGGGGCAAAAACTTCATAATTATGTTACTTGAGTTAGAATCGAATAGCGTTTATTCCCTGGATAGCATGATTCTGTATTTTTCAACAGCCAGATATCCAGTATCTGACAAGTTAAGCCTGTAACTGAGGAATAAAGTTTACTGTCCCTTCTAGGGAATAAACAATGTTTTGATATTTTTTTTTTTTTTTTGTTTGGCGTTATTTTGTCCGCCAGTTCTATACAATTCCTGTCTGTGTAGTGTCATTTTTGAGTTTTTTCCTTTTTTAGGCTCTCGTAGGTACTTTAATTTTAATGTTTTAGCCGTAAGAACTACAGATTCACTCGATGAGTCGATGCAGCATTGAAAGTGTTTACAATTTTATTCCAAGTATATATCATCTTTTTCTTCGTTGTTCACAGCGTCGTCGGTTTATTTATTTTAAATTACTGACCGATATTTGTTCACTAATTCTGACGGTAAGCACAAAAGAACAAAAAACAAGTGTCAAATTTATTCTTCAGGTAAAAGTTAATCAAAATCTCGTCAAAATGTCAAACAATAATACATTATGATACATGTGTGCTAATTTGATCATTGCGCCCGAGGCGGTATTATTCGCACAAGCCGTAGGCGAGCGCGATATGGAAGCCGAGAGTGTAATGATCAATGCACACGCGTTACATACGACGTTTTTCAACACACTTGCGAGGAAAAAAACAGACTTGTATTGTTATTAACTTAATGGAAAATGGCGCTGGTTTTGTTTTTCCGCGCGCCGCTCTAGCGATGCGCGCGCAGGTGTAAATACAGGCACTGCCAAATCCGCTAAAGAGCCTATATAAAAAAAACACAAAATAATGTTTAGACTGCTCATAGTGTTGTCGTACCTATGTCAAATTTAGCTAGTATCGAATTAGAAAGTACTATTGGCATAGAGAAATATACATTAGCCCAGTGAGAATCCGCAATAATAGAACGCCAGTCAGGGTCTTTTTCGTTTGGGAGGGACCACAGACAATTTAAGGTAAATTTATAGTTCAAAAAGTGAAAAATGGCATTATGGCTCCAGCATTATGGAAGTCTCTTTGACAATAGGCGGCCTTATCGCATACTGCGATCTCTTCCAGGCAACCTTGGCATGGACAGTGAATTTCTGGACATAAAATGGGGTTGTCATTGGTGCAAATAAAAAGTATAACAGTACAATATCCTATAATAGATACACAGATATATGCTATATAATAGATACTTACATAGATACATACATACTGACTATATAAGCAAAGAAAATATTATCACAGCTAACAACGAGAACCAAATCACAACGTAATGTTCCTTCACGAGTCTTTTAAGCACAGGCAACGATTGCGCGCGTTTTATTGGATCTGACAATGCATTCCACAAACGAGCGGCCTGGACCGTAAAGGATTTGTCAAGGAAAGTTGTGGAATGCATGGGCATTATAAGCTTCAAGTTATCTGATGACCTTAAAAATTTCGTGTGAGAGTCGCAAAGAAACTGAAAACGTTTTTCAAGATAGAGAGGGGTGGGCTCATTTGGGTCTTTAAAACTTTACGACATATTATGTCCGCTTGTCTTATAAACAAGATCTATAATATCTTACTGCATTCCGATTTGGGGTGGAGCTACCAAAATTAAATCCCTAGATCTGGAAAGAGCTCAGCAATCACTTATCAAGGTGATGTACTTTAAACCATTAAGTCATCTAAAACAGACCTCTATTACAAAATAAGCAACTTCTCTCAATTAGAAAACTTTATATTCTAAAAACGTGTCCATAACCCTAAGTATCTTCCTTTGGACTCAGCAACTCAGAGCAGAAGGCGGAAAGACAGTGGCCCACTTCCCAGGGATTTTTTGTCTTTGCCAGACGTCAATATATTATACAATCTACCTACATCCATACTAATATTATAAATGTGAAAGTAACTCTGTCTGTCTGTATGTTACGTTTTCGTGCCTAAACCGCTGAACCGATCGTCATCAAATTTGGCAGAGATATAGCTTGGGATATGGAGAAGGACATAGGCTACTTTTTCACGCGATAACCGACATCCACGCGGGCGGAGCCGAGGGCAAAAGCTAGTCTATAATAAACTGAACCGTAAATAAGATAATATCACCTGTTCTTATACGATTTAAAAAATAAACTGAATGGTTAAGACCCCTAACATATGAAGAAACAGAAAACAATCTGAAAAAAAATAAAAAAAATACCATAAGCTAAAAAAAAAAACAATTCACCCACACGCACACTCATATACACACACGCACATACACACACCCTCAAGTACACACACGTGCATACTGTCAAATACACACACGTGCACACCTCATAAACCGAGAGCGCACATAAAGGCCGCCTTCCGAATTGGCTAAAATCGCTCACATCGCTCACATCGTCTCACATGCGTTCCGATTTAGATATTACGATTATGACAGCCGATGGCTGTCAACAATTCGGTACGCTCGTGAACGCGCTCACGGTGCTCACTCAATGTCAAAACGATATTAGAGTATTTCTCTGTGTATACACCAAAAATGTCTTCTTATTAGGTTAGGTAGCAACTGTAGCCAGAAGAACAATTTTGAAAATGCCACGTTAGATACGATGCGACTCAAAACAAAACAGCACAACTGTCGTTTTTGACAGCGCTCACGGCGATATTAGTAAAAGGCATGGTCGGCGTTATCGCAAGATGGCGAATGTCATGACGTCATCTATGACGATTCACGGGACATCGTTATCGCGCTCACGCTAACTCGGAACGGGCTTTAGCACGCGAATATCGATATTATCGCAACTCGGAACGCAGGGCAAGTTACCACAAACTGTCAAATTCTCTCGATTCTCTCTAATCTCGTTCGATTTACTTATTAACCTCATCATTGTAAAGCTACCACTTAAGGGAAGACTGAGACAGCTGCGACACAAGTACTATTGTAACTTACTGGGGCTGCCTCAATTTATGTATGACACAATGTTTAAGTCGAAATAAATATTTCAGTTTTTTTTTTAAACCTTTCGGAATGAAATATCAAAATTATGGTGAAAATCGCATCAAAATCCGTTGCGTAATTTAGAAGAAAAGCGTGGTCACACAGACAGACATGAAAAGTGACTTTAATTTATAATATGTTTATATGTTACGGCTAAAACCCGAAGTGTGGCTATAACTAGTTTTAGCCGCCTAGAACTAGGTGACCGGTAGCAGTTGGTTAAACTTAGGTGTAGTCTATTAATAGAAACTAAAGAACAAATTATTATTATTGCCTAGAACTAGGTGTAACCGGCGGCATTCGGCTAAAACTAGGTAAAGCCAAATTTACCTAGCGATTAAAACTAGGTGTGGAATCCATATCGGCAAAAAATTTAAAGAAGAATGTTGAAATGCAATTTATATCGCTCTATAGATACTACATGTCTTTGGTAGTAAATTAATCAAAGAATCATAGTAAATCTTCTCTTCAGAAGCTAACAACCAGAAATCTTCTGCGCAAGCAAAAAAAAATAGTTTCAATTTTAATAAAAAATTAAACTTTTACTTCTTAATAAGAAAAACAATCAACAAAACCGGTCCCGCCCTCCCCGCCAACCTCTGAACCCCGTAACTAGCGTGCATTTAACTTTAACCGCTAGGGATTGGCTATATCTAGTTGAATTCCGGCAATTTCGTAGAAATAGACCAAGTCTCCCTAAAGGCGCTTTCCACCATTGTGCACTAATGTTTCTTTCGGTGGACTCACTTAAGTAAATATTTACAAATGTGCCGCACTATACGCTTACAAAAATTACATACAGCTTTGCGCTTGGAAACGGATCTGCAGCTCAGGACGTGCACTGTTGGAGTTCTGCACAAAATGGTTCTGAACACAACTTTGGTGGAATTGCGCCTTTAGGTTTACAATATAAGTAATATGTTATTTTCTGGGTGTCTGTTTACCTGTCTAACTGGAAACTGTTCCAGATTGCCTGCTTCTGGATTACCCTGACAGTGTCAGGAGTTTATATACACCTGCGTGTAAAAAAAATCGACCCACCCCGTTCTCTTCGATTTGAAACAAGATCATTCAAAGAGTTCAATTAAAAATAACCTATTACATTGTGTACTACAACCTTCCTGAATTGTGTGTAGATTACGTTAATGAAAAAATATCAAAACTGATTCGTTCGTTTTTGAGAAAATCGCGAACTTAAAAACATACGAGTCGAAAAAAGAACCTTCTTTTTGTTGAAGTCGGTTAAAAATTCAAGTTAAATGATCAATAAACGAACAGTAATGAACAAAATTAAGCTTTTCTCATCTTCACTGACAAAAAAAAGGTCACGTAGTTTTTCCAAACAAAAATGAGTGATGAGAACATCTGAAGAATCGAGTCGATCTTGTCAAGAATATTGCTTTTATCAAAGTATAGGATATGTGTAAATAATTTTTTTCTTACCTACCTTCACACAATATAAAATAATTAAAATATACCCCAAATTTTTTGAGATATCGTCTCTCAAATAGAGAGCATGGGGTGGGCCAATTTTTTTGCACGCAAGTAGTTAGCTAACGCAAGGGTATTTGGTGCTATGTTTTCATTGTAATTACGACAGATTTTTCTGATTATATAACAAAAAGTTTAGGACGACTTATATGTTTAGCGATGAGACAATTTCTGAGAAGGCAAACTGAGTGCAGACCGAAGAAAGATTTATTTAAACCATTTATGTATCTACCGTCATGCCGCGTTGGAACTCCGACATAATATCTCACATCACAAAGATAACCGCACAAAATAATAATTTTACTTAACATTTTCAGTCAAGTTGGACGTAAAAAACCCAGTAGCACGGAACCAGCCACTGAAAATGAATAAAATACTCAATTATTTTTATATTTTTTTTAAACGTTGCCCCACACTAGGAATTTCTCCTGTATTGTGGGTGCGTTTACAAACATTTAATCTCACATACATACACAAACAGCCAGACAGACAGATTCTGGCAATACTTTAAGACTCGACTAGCGTTATAAACAGAACTTTAAAAAAACCTGAGATATTGATTGGTAAAACCAATACTAACCGCACCTGACATAACTTAATAAACTCCCAACATTTTGCATTGAGAGCATAACAAGGGGGATGGTATGCACTGATCAAAAAATAATTGCATCATTTGGAAATAACATTATTCACTTGAATATGTATTTTTAAGAATACAGAACTTGTCCTTATTGTACACATAAAAAATCTGATAAGCTCAATTTGGAAATAACACAAGCAGGTTAAGCTACGTTTTCTGCGGCCTGTCCGTGGATGGGTGACCATCTTTACATACGAGATCCCTCCGTGCATCATGAAGCGCGTTAAGCCGTTGCTTGGTCCCGGCTGATATTCGTGGATCTTTGACAGTCGTAACGTTGATTAGAAATCATAAGTTTCGGTCTGATAGTATGTTATTGTAACTATAAAGAGTCCGATAAGCTCAAATGGCTAGTTTGAAAACGAGTCAGTCAAATAAATGCTTTTTTACCATTGCCACTCGAAAAAGGGCATTTTATTCATCGATAACAGTAAATAAAATGTATTTATTGTTTTCCAGTCGCAGAACAAATTGTATGTTTTCGGGAGTTGTACCGAGATTTTGGCGGCAACAAATCATCTACTACTGCTGCTTTAGAACGAAGTGAGTCAGTCTCTCATTTTCGTCATCGGAAGAACTCATTTTATTATAATTTATGTTAATATATTTTCCAATAACACAAAACAACCACGATAACAGACAGAAAAAAACTAAATTGGTAGGATATTTTTTTTTTTTTTGTTTGGAATGGAGTAGCTCCATTCGGCCACCCAGCCTACGTAATTTCAGCATATATATATTTTTTTTAATACATAATTCGTGTTTGTTCCAAATTCAAAATGTCTTTATTCACTCAGTGAGTAAAATTAATTTGAATTTTGAAATTTTTCGTTCTTATTTAATCCGAAATTAACTTCTCATGTTGTTTTATTACTGATTATATAATAAAATGCGATAAATATAAATCCATGCTCCTATTTATTTTCTCACAGTCAATGGTAAAAAGTAGAGTAAAAACACGTGAAAAAAAAAATCTCGGTCCTTGCATCCCTCGCTCCGCTCAGGATTCTACTCTAGAATCCTTCACTGCTCTCGGGATCCAACTTCGTCCCTCGAATTAAATTCCCTTTTTATTCACTTGTTGTATAATCTACTATTAGTAAAGCCTGTACTGTTCTTACAAGTAGTGCTAATAATATACTTACAGGGTGTAAAAAGACCCATCGCCGTTAGCTACGTATTCTGTACATCAAACTAAGTAGACATTGAGCGAAAATTATTGCTGAGAAACGACTTTTGGGTATTTGATTTTCGGTGTGAAATATAAAATAATTTATGTTTTTAGGGTTCCGTAGTCAACAAGGATCCCTTATAGTTTGCCATGCCCGTCCGTCTGTCCGTCCCCAGCTTAGCTCAGAGCCTGTTATTACCTACTAGAAAGCTATAATTTAATACTTATGTAAAATAAAATCATAAAAAAAAATTGTTATTTAGGGTACCTCCTGTACGTGTAAAGTGGGACTGTTTTTTTTTTTTCGCCTACCCTATGGCCACACCATAGGGTAGGCGAAAAAAAAAAATTATTATTAAAAAATTAGTATTGTTAGATGGGTCTTTCAAAAATATTGCGGGTTTGTGAAAACAATTTTTCGATTAAAGGACCCGTTTCTGAAATATTAGGCTTTAAAGTGCTAATTTTTGTTAGAGTATCGCACGCAAATTACATTATGCTTATTGCATGCTGCGGTACAGGAGTTGTGGGGGTATTTAAAAGTTAAGTTATAACAGTTTTCGTGAATAAAAGTTGGAAGTTTGACCTTCAATATCTCCGTAACCAGAAGGTTCCCAGGTATGGTCCAGTACAAATAAAATGATCACAGTTGTACACTCCACATTTGGCACATAGATAGTTTATAACAGGAGGCCCAAGTCTGCTATTTTTATAAATTCGTCACTCCAACACGGTCCCATTGTCATTTTGCTAAAAGTTCGTAATCTGCTAAATTCATAAAGGTCGATCATTGGTCGGTCAATGGTCTCGTAATAGAATTATATTACAATGGTATCTTGAACATTTATTCATGCCAGATTTCATTTATATATATTTTTACATATTATTTATTAGTGTTATAAGCAATCTGAAGTAGTAGGAAGTTCGAAGTTTAGTAGGAAGTTTCATTTGTCATTATGTACGAGATAACCAATTCTTTCAATGGAGTGTCAGTGGCTGACCATTGGAAAGTCATAATGACGCCATTATTTAGTAGATTACCAAACTTGCCAAAATCAACAATTATGAAATTAATGATAGACCATTCTGACACTATTGTAATAGCAGACTTGAGGCCCTGGACTAACACATAGGAAACTTTTTATCCTGGTAGTACGTTCCCGTTAGATAATTTCCGACCCCCCACGTGGGCGAAGCTGCGGGCTAGTATTACATAAAATCTTACATATTATCTTTTAAAGTAAAAGTTCGTGAGCATATTCGCAAGAAGCTGGCAGTATCATCATAACGGTAATGTTTTCCCATTGTGTGTCTTATTTGTTTTAGTATACATATTTATGTGTATTTATTTGTGCTTATATTTATATATAATAAGATTTATATATTGAATTTATAGTTTGTAATAGGTTTATGTATATTTAAATGAATATTTATTCCTCAATTTTTGCTATTGCACCTACTACTGTATGTCTCTGCATCACCCAAGGGTTGACTGGTAGAAAATGCCTATGGCATTAAGTCCGCCTCTGTACATGTTTTGTGCTTAAAGTATTAAATAAATAAATAAAAACATTGTTTTTTACCTACAATTGTGGATGGAGCATTAATCGTTATGCGGAACGATGTATGGAAGAACATTTTTTCCATAGCAAAGTACAGTTTATCTTTTATGGTAGTAGCTACAACGCCACATGCGGAATGTGTTTTCGTAAGAGCAATGTTCGGTGCTTACCTCACATAGGTATAGTTTTTGGTAAAAGTAGGTTCTGGTTTGATACGGAACCGTAATTATTGTGTGAGGCCAATAAAAAAAAAACAACTTAATTTGTTAACGGCTGATTTTTCATTCGTAAGAAAAAAATTATGTGAGAAATAAATATCACGGATGGACAGCTTTTGTATAGAAAATATGTCAATCCGCCATATTTATTCTAAGAATAAATTATCAGAATATTAAAAAATCGACCCAAAATGTTTTGTTTTAAGACATCGCATAACGGTTGCTCTCTTCACGTAACCAGAGAGTTGGGCCTCAAGTCTGCTATTACAATAGTGTCAGAATGGTCTCTTCATTGTGAGTTTTTGACAGATTTGCCATACAAACACTGTCAAATACTCACAATGGCGAGACCATTCTGACACTATTGTAATAGCAGACTTGAGGCCCTGGCCAATGTTTTGGCCAAAGAATCAGCTTTGCCATACAACGTGGCAATGCTGCCAGCCTTTTGAGCATGTTTTCTGTTGACAGCTATGCGGTTTTTTTTTATGCCCTATGATCCGTTTTTTATTTGTATACCTTCTAGCTAAAACCTACTTTGTTTTTTTTTTGTTCGTATCTTCTTCGGCGCGCATTTAATAACTTACTAAAGTTTCATCACAATCGGTCGAGGCATTTTCGAGTTGTTGCGTGACTACCGCACGACAATTGATTTTTTTAACCGACTTCATAAAAGGAGGAGGTTCTATGTTCGACTGTATATATTTTTTTTATGTATGTTCACCGATTTCTCCGTCAACTGTGGACCGATTTTGAAAATTCGTCTTTTGTTTGAAAGGTTTTTATATATCAATGTTGAAAGGGTATTGCTTTCGAGGTAGTTCCATTGTCACGAAGTCAGAATCTGATATGGGGATCCCATAGAATTCGAGGGAAATCTTTTTTATAGTAATTTCACCGATTTCTCCGTCAGTTGTGTACCTATTTTGAAAATTCTTCTTTCCTTTGATAGAAGAAGCTTGCGCGTTGGTCCGATATAAATTTTATAAACTTTGAATGGGCAGTTTTTAAGTTAACTTCGATAATACGTATTTATTCCACTTTCCCTATCTTGATGATTTTATAATACTTCCTGTTACTGTTGTTTAAATAAAGGTACAATAACTAAAAAGTAAAAAGTAAAACCGTTTCACAAAAATAAATTAAACCGACTTCAAAAAAAAAAAAAAACAATGTGAAAAATAACTTTAATTTCGGAAGTCGGTGGCAAAAAACTAAAATACAGATCCAAAGACACCAACTTCCGAAATTAAAGTTATTTTTCACTTTGTAGTGTTTTTTTTTTTGAAGTCTGTTTATTATGCAGTTGTGGACATACAATTAGGAACGACTGATGCCGCAGTCACTTTTCTATACACAAGCATTTTTGTATCAATTTACTGATAATAACTTTTGACATCATGGTTAGACATCAATTTTAATAGGCTTTAAAAATACATACAAGATACGGAACATATAGTTGAACTGCTGTTAAAAATTTAACTATGGTCTATTTGAACTACCTATTCGAAACTTCCTAGCTGTGTACAAATAATTAGGAAAGGGTAAAATGACTTCATTTATTAAACAATATCAGAATTTATTTAATGAAATTCAAAGATCTTTGCTTATAATATCTGCTCTGCACCGACGGGGGATGGAATTTATTAAATTTTTACAAGTTGCAACAGAAATAGTAGTGCTCCGAGATTTGACAAAGGAGTCATACAGTTCATTCAAATTACTTGCCCTTTTAGCAGCCGCAATCTTCTTTACTTCTCCCCGTAGATTTTTGATCAGATCAAGATCTGGGGTGTTTGCAGGCCAATCTAACACAGTGACTTGTTAATCTCTAAGATTTTTTTTTCTGAATGAGCAGTGACTTTGGGGTCGTTATCATGTTGAAATGATCTAATCTAATCTAATCTAATCTACAGGCAGTATCCTCAGCATAATAATAATAATTTTGTTTCAGAAACATCCATAAATTTGTTAGTAAACATTTAACCTTAATAACTATGTTAGAAAACATGCAGGTTGGACAAATAACGGACGAGCGGGCAATCTAATTTCCCTGCTATATATAGGTAACATTCAGGAGACTGTTCGAGCTGTCCCGGACCCTCTGCAGCAACGACGCGGCACGCTTACGTCTGATCGCTGCGAAGCCATCAGTGTGCGCATCAGCAAACATTCCCGACGCACTGCAGAAGCGTGGCCGCCCCAGCAGCATCCTGAATGCATTATTGTATTGGACTCGAAGAACATTGATGGTTTTCTGCGTTCAACTTGTCCAAAGGCTGTACGTGTAATAAGGAAGCAAAGTCTCCTCCAATATTTGTCTGTATTGAAATTGGTCCAAAATGCCTTCAATCTTTTTAACTGGCCCAACACCATGCCCTGAGAAATATCCCCAAAGTTTTATGTTTCCACCCCCATGCTTTACTACTTTTTTCGTGTACTTAGGAAAACTACTTAGAGTAAAGCAGGCACTGACTGCTGAGCATGTCGACGCACTCTCTGTTTACCATCAGAATTTAGTCTAGATCTTCTTTTCGTCAGAAAATAATATATTTTTCCATTGACTTGCTGTCCAATTGCCATACTTTCTAACGAAATCTAATCTTGCTTTTCGGTCCATCTTTTTGAGAAGTGGTACTCTCCGGGCGATTCTTCCAAATAACTTTGCATCCGTTAAGCGTCTTCGTACTATACCTACACGCTGATACTCCTCCACTGCCAAAAAATGCCCTTCTTACAATTTCAGAACCTTTAAATGGATCCGTCTTCGCTGAACGAACAATCACGCGGCCGCGCGGTAATGTTTTTCTTAGGTTTTCGAAGAACATTATTGGTAGTTTAGTTTAGGAGCACTCCATAATTATGATCAACAATCTTTTTATACGACCAATCACGTTCATACAGTACTATAATCGTTTTCTGGGTTGATGGATTACAACTTTCCTTTTTACCCATTATTTTGAAATTATGCAATTTTGACTAAAAAAATGTTTGACGCCGAATAAATTACAGTCATACTTCAACTGTAGTACATTGGAAACAAACCAAAATAGACGAAGTACTTATTACATTAGACCCAACGTGTGCGACTGTGTGCGTGCGTAGATTTGTAATGTGACAATTTTCTCCCACAATCAGTATAACAAATTTATTTTATTTATTTTGATTATTTTTCGATGGGTTTGCTCTTGACTCTAGTCTAGGTCAGAGGTGACAGAGACTAAGTCGACGATGGATTGAGCTTACCCAGAAGAAGCCTGAAGAATTAAATAAATAAACACGCGCTCGCACTCACTCGACTCACCACACTTTATTCTAATTTGTTTTATTTCGATTTAATTTTAAGTTTTATGATCTTTTTTTGTGTTTTGTTTTATATTGTAAGCTCCAAAACTTAAAAACATTATTCGAGGAGTCGAAACTGTCTCTCCTTAATACAGATTACCAAGTGATCTAGCTAGGAGAGCAGCGATTCACCCGACAATTAAATTGTGCCTACACCATGTAATTAATAATGCTGCCTACTTTGTAAGTCCGTCATGTACTACAAAATGTTTATGTACTTAAATAAATTATTATTATTATTATTATAAACAATGTTTAATACCTAATAGTAAAAATTCAGTGTATGTATTATGATTACAACATAATATTCTAATAGGGGTATTTGGTGGAGTGCGTTAATTCCGGGACATATTATTTTAAGACCGTTAGCTTATTATTTATGTAAATATTAAATTAAATAAAGGTTAAAATTTCAATCAAAAGTTTTAAATTATTTTAATTATATTAGTCAGTAAATCCATACTAATATTACGTACGTTACGTTTTCACGCCTTAACCGCTGAACCGATCGTCATGAAATTTGGCAGATATATAGCCTGGGATATGGAGAAGGACATAGGCTACCTTTGTACGCGATAAACGACGTCTACGCGGGTGGAGCCGCGGAAAAGCTAGTATTTCTATAAAATAAATACTTATCGATTCATTATTACTAACAGTAGTTTGTAAGCTCGCTTTATTGTACGTACTAACAAATATGGATGTAATCGTAGGATGAATCCGAAATAAATGATTATTATTATTATTTTATTTATATATGTCTACATATCTCGGGACCCTGGGGTCCCGGACCTTTGGAAGGCGTACGAGGGGCCGAAGCCAACTCGCAGAGGCCCGTTAGATGCTTTTAAATTAAATGAGGCACCAACCGACGATTATCCCTATACGCACTATGCAAGTGCACCCAAGGATAACCCCCGGTTGGTGTAGGACTATTGCAGGATATGGAAAACTAAGATATTGTACTATGGGTTTGGGTGGTTAAAATGGACTGGTTACCAAAAACTATGGAAGGACTATGGCCCCTGCCTGATCAATGTTTTATTATATACGGATAAAATGGCAGGGGGTGACTTGCACACTCAATAATGGACCCCCGAAAACGGTCGCTAGCACATAGTGACGTAGCGACAAGGGGGCAACATGTCCTGAGGTGCTCGAGGAGTGGAGAGGTATTCCAAGGCTCTCAGAATAATCCCAGAGCCCGGAAGATGGTCAAGATCCCTACAAGCACTTACTGGAATACTTCCTTCCTCCGAGCACGTTTGCTCTTGCGAATCTCCACTCAAGCCGGCCAATAAAGGCAAGAATGAGGTGGGAGCTCAGTTCCTCGTCAGTGTTCACTCCAACCGGCCAATAAAGGCAAGCCAGAGATGAGGAACATGACTTCTCCCGGGAGATAGGGTCCGTGGGGTCGCAACTGCCCAAAAGCTAGCCACATGCTGCCCTGCGGGTTTCTGTATCTCTCTTGGTCTGGCTCCTCACCCTAGACATGTTCCGGCAAAGTAAACTCTACCGGCACAGACCTAGAGTTCAGAGCGCGCAAGCCCCACCACGACGTCAACGTAGAGATACGGCGGTTATTATTATTATTATACAATATGGGTACCTACATATCTATGTTGTTTTATCTGCATGTTTGGTTCAAAAGACTGCTACATAGCGTAGCCAAAAAACATCTACACCGTAGAAGTGTCGTAGTAATTCGTAGCAACGCGTAGCGCGCGTAGCACACATTTATAAATAATATTTTTAGTTTCACCATTATTAATTGTAGGATAATATTTTTGTGTTCACCAAAAATCTTAAGGTACATCTATGTATGCATTTCTAAAATTTTATTCTTCCCCGAGAAATACTGATCGTGCACCAAATATTAAAGGTTAGGTTAGGTTATATTTGTGGAACACAGGCAAAATTAGGTAAATGAAATGGGAGTACTTTTAAATAAAATTGAAGTACTTTTAAATACCATCCTTAATTGTAGTTTCCAATAACTTTTAGAACTTATGTATCGTAGTATTTCGATATTGTAATAATGTAAAACATTTGCTTATAAAAAGTGTGAATAATTTGGAAAACAAAGTTGATTAAGTTTTTAATACAAGAACAAATAACAGAAGCTCTACACGTTGTTAGGATCAATTATTATTGCTGATTCAATCCATCTGTGGCCCATTTTCATTGGTTCAAAAGATTAACAATTAGGAAACGTATCTAGCGAGCTTGGTCATTACCATTTACCTAAATTAGGCAGAAGACATTTTACTAGCAAGGTAGGTATGTTAGAAAAAAAGAAATAGGCTCCTTAAATCTTAGTAAAATATGGGATGGGTGACCATTCACTACATATCGAGACCCCTCCATGCCTCGGAAAACACATTTATCCGTTAGTCCCGGCTGTCGTTCGTACATATCTTTGACAGTCGTTACGGTAGTCAGAAGCCCAAAGGTCTGACAACCAGTCTTACAAAGGGGTAGGCTTGACAGCCGGTAACTGGGCTGTGAAGGTCATACTGGTATTCAGCTGCATCCTAGACTGGAAGCCGACCCCAACATAGTTGGGAAAAGGCTAGTCACATTGATTGAATTCTTAGTAAAATATGAATGTCAAGAGTAAATGATAAATAAATGATTTTTTCACTCCTCTTGCTCAAAAAGACCGTCATTTTGGCGTCAAATAGCATTTCTTCTTCTAGGGGTAAAAGTTTTTATTTTTTTATTTTTGTCTGTCAAATGACAATGAGCCTACAAAAACGAAAAACTCTTTAGTCATAAGTAGAATAATCATGAGTAAAGACTCGACTGTTTCATAAAAAAGAACAACATTTTATTTTTGAAAATGGAACTAAAATCGGCGATCTCTTTGGTAGAATGCATGCAATGCGTTGCGGCTACAGAGGAAATAAAAAAAAGACATTGGCGCGAATTCTTTAGAATTTTCCTCTAATTTGAAAATTGAATTAGTGGCCGTAATTTATTTTTAATATTGTATTGGATTATTTTATTTTCTCGCAATCGTAGTGAAAAGTAGAGTGTAACACACGGCACTAAAAACTCATTATAGCTCGGTTTCTATTTACTCCATCGCTAAAGCTCGGGAGTTACCTCGTATAAATGGGTCATTTTAGCCCCTTGTATAACAATCTACTATACTTTTGTAAGTAGGTTTTTACAAACACTTTTACACGTCAATCATATTTTAAAAGTAGATGAGGTCGGTGTTTCGTATCTGACTACTCTGAGAAGAAAGGCCGAAATAAAATCAGAGGTCACAGTCTCTTTTAAAGTCCAGACATAATCTTGGTCAAATCATGTGAAGACCATGTAGATCGGTATCTGAAATGTTCTTTTGAAGAAAGAACCACACAGATTGAGTGGACCTGTCCATTCAGTGCACGCATTTGTCAGTAATCGTGCAGCTCAACTCAGAACATAAGGAGCTCAACGATTCGACGAACAATACCAAAGAAAGGAAATTGGGCAGGCCGCATAAATTACTCAAACTGCCATACCATGATTAGAAAAAAAAACTGAGAAGAAAGGTAGTTAGAGAGAGAAACGACGAGAAGAAAGGTGTTTACCTAAGCTGTTGGCAAACGTACCAAAGAGGTCATGTGCTCTATGGAACGGCGAGTGCGCCAGGTGCTGCAGCTGCAGCGGCGGCAGCGGCGGGTGCGGGCGCGGCGCGAGGATGCTGTCAATGGTGAAGAGCGGCGCGGGCGGGCGCTCGGGCAGCGTGCCGCCCAGCAGCAGCGCCGTGCTCAGCAGCGCCGGAGCCTCGCGCGCCCAGCCGCCGCCCGCGCCGCCCATGCCGCCCTCGCCGCCGCACGCGCCCTGCGTCGCCACGGCGCCGACCACCGCCACGACCCTCACCGACCCCCACGCAGTACACGACACCACATCATACCGAACTTAAAAAAGTTTTTACAAACATTTCCAACACTCGCTTTAATTTTTTCTGCACTTTGTCCAATTCAAATACGTCAATTATTTGGAATCCCAATCACAATCAGCGACCGAATTAACTATTTGCCTCTAAACCGGAAAAGCGTCAATTTTTGGTGTGATGATGGGATAAATCTCGGGTGATGCGATTGCGAGCAAATCGTTTTAGTGAGTAAGAGCGGGCGCTGCGCGAGTGCCGGGCGCGGCGTGTGTGGGGTGTGCAGAGCCGGGGCGGGCGGGGGGCGGGCGGAGGCGTGGCGCCTCTGGCCCCGCCCCGAGCACAGCTTAATGGATGTGACAATACGACGCCGCCGCTCCCGAACAGTTGATATAATAGTAATCTGTGTATCCCTCTCCGTAAGTTGTAATCTGTTATAATGAAACGCGTAGGTATGCTGTGCAGATAGCACGCCGCATCGTGCTCGCTAGACCGGCTAGCGTCCACGTTCATGTAATACGTGGTAATATCACATAATCATTAACAATGATCATTACTGCCGGCACTGTTATAAAAATATTGTTTAAGTACTTAGTATGGTCTGTATGTTAGGCCAGCAGTTAATACCTCTACTTATATGGCAACTAGTAAAGTGTAGATCAGAGCCTCAAGTCTGCTATTACAATAGTGTCAGAATGGTCTATCATTGATTTCATATTTATTGATTTTGACAAGTTTGGTAATCTACTAATATAATGGCGTCATTATGACTTTCCAATGGTCAGCCACTGACACTCCATTGAAAGAATTGGTAATCTCGTACATAATGACAAATGAAACTTCCTACTAAACTTCGAACTTCCTACTACTTCAGATTGCTTATAACACTAATAAATAATATGTAAAAATATATATAAATGAAATCTGGCATGAATTCTCGTAAATGTTCAAAATGCCATTGTAATACAATTCTATTACGAGACCATTGACCGACCAATGATCGACCATTATGAATTTAGCAGATTACGAACTTTTAGCAAAATGACAATGGGATCGTGTTGGAGTGACGAATTTAAAAATAGCAGACTTGGGCCCCAGAACAGACGTAATGGCTTAATTGAATATTTAACTTGTACAGCAAGTATCAGAAAGGTATGGTGGCCATATTCAAGGGTGTGGTACAAATCATCAAACTGAACAAATTTGTGCATGAGAACAACATCGTTATCGCGAAAAAATTACCATACAAAACTTCAATACCTACTCGACCCAAATGTATGGGACAGCTGATATTTTTTTCGCGATTATGATGCCGATGTTGGTCCCATGGAGAAATTTGTTCAGCTTGATGATCTGTACCACACATTTGAATATGACCACACCTTTCTGATACATGCTGTACAAGCAATTTTAATTTAAGTAAATCTCTCTATAAGTATATTAGCTGATTTCCTAAGACGTGTTTTACCTAAATTAATTTTAATTTATCAAAAACTGTGCGCTTCGATTTTTGTCTGCTTATGATTACAAGAATTGTTGAAGGCAGACAGGAATCCGATAGCATACCTACCATTAGGTGACTCGGTTGATTCACTTACAAAGCATAGGTACCACATAATCGCTTTTTTGAAGAGATTAAAAAAATTAAGAACTGTCTGCTAATGTACCATCCTCTAACTAAAACAAATCATACTGATCATAGGTACTCGTACAAGACGCGGCGCGATGCATCACTGCATCCTTCGCACCAGCCTAATTGCGACGACCCCAGTCTCGAATATCTTTTATTCTATTCGCACCTTTATATATTTTAAATTAGCTATTCAAATCATTTAATTCGAGTAACATAGACTCATAAAATAAAATTGAAATTAAATGAATAATTAAATACAAAATATATATATATTTATAATATTAATTTATTAATATTATTCATTATGCGTCGCAATACATTTTTCATTAAAAAAAAATGTTAAGAACCTTCTCCGGCGCGCCAACGATTTAACAATTGACTAAAGTTTCATCACAATCGATCGAGCCATTTTCAAGTTTTAGCAAGACTAACGCATGGCAATTGATTTTTATATTCATAGATAGATAGATTAGCTAGATATAAGTATGTGTAGACTTCTTTTATACAGGTTTAATAACTCCTCCACTTCCGAGGAATACGGGGTACCTACATGATTACGACTCAGCCTTTTTGTGACAATTGTGGAGATGTAAGGGATTACAACTTGTACCTAACAGCGAACAAATTGAATAAGTTGTTTTGTCAAAAGTTGCGCCCGCGGCGTTCAAGACGTGTTCGCCTTTTTGCAGCTTATGAGAATCGTATAACAATACCTAATACTCACACACTAACACACATCTTGTATTATACGGATAAAGGGTAAAAAAAGGTTCTTGTCAATCTCTGGATGTAAAAGAAATTAAATGGGTGTTATTAGTTATAAAGCTGTCGTGAAAAGAACATTGAGTTAAAATAAATAAATATGCGCGATTCAGGCTTAATAAATAAACAACAAAAAAAGTATTTTTTCGTTAGTTTAGTAACAGTTTATTAGGTAAGACGAGAGTCAAATGGGTTCCATTATTGCTCAATTAAAGAATACCTACTAAAATTACAGCCTCGAGCATAATGGCATCTAAAATATTCCTATCAGCGAGCTTCTTAAATTCCTTTGTAATTTGACAGAGTCGTTACGGTCAGTTTGGAACTAGTCAGAAGTGTAGGTAATCTCGCGATGAAAAGTTCCAAAGTGATGTGTGCATGAGGATGACCTTGTGCATTAATAATGTCCGCGGCTGTGTGACGTTGCGTAGGCGAGTGTCCATTCGGGGCGGGGAGGCGGCCGTGGCCACTCGCCAAATATTGACAAAGGTGGGAGCGAAACCCGAGCGGGGCTCTGTTTGCCTGTAATTGATGTAATTAGTCGTGTCGCCCAGCTGCCAACGATAAAACCTCCGATCCAATGTTTGAACAGTTAATATGATACTTTTACGAACCGGAAACATCTTTACGGTGTTCTATTCCGACAAATATTGGTCACTCGACGATGCGTGACAGTAAGTCAAGATTACTTGTAAAATCAAGGTATTTTTTCCTACCAGATGAATGCAAACAATTTAAAATTCGTTTTCGAAACGACAGAAGTAAACAGAAACTTGTTTATTGCCTCAGTTGTTAAAACAACAATCGAAAATACTTATTCTCTGCTTGGGTAAAATATGAGGATTGGTTGTGATCTAGGGTCTGCGTCAACTATCAGATGAATGTACAACACCAACTGCAATGTGGGAACACTTATTGACACATCATAAATACTTAATAACCGAATCATAACATCCGGTGATGTTAGTTGAATAAAATATCGATTTGGCATTAATATTGTCAAAATTAACTAGAATTGAACGTGGGACAACATAATACATGTAAATAATCCACATATTTCGGCCTGCGTAGATGTCACCGGTCTGTTTCGCTGCGACAGTAAGCAGCTGCCAATCCCTCTGATACGAGCCAATGGAAAATTAACTCTATATAATACGGCGATTCTCCGCGTATGAGTTAATACACGACACACACAAAGGGCATAAGCATTAAAATAGCTAACAATAGCCCGGATTATCCGGGGCTAACCTCCTGATTGCTAACAATGTGTTGTTCAAACCACGTTCGCCATGCCGTAAATATTATATGGGTATCGATGTACACATGCATTTATAAACTACAGTACAATGCAATGTGCGTCTTTAAATACATGCATAGGTATAATTCCGTGATGGCTGTTTGGTATAAATAATAGTAATTACAATTGTATTTTTTTATTAGTTTATTATTTATGTACACACAGTTAAATACATAGAGATACGACATAATTATAATTTCAGTACAAAGGTACTGCTTATTTCTTGAGAAATTTATTTTTGCTTTCTTCGATTTACCCACATTATTATATTAGAAACTTTCTTAAGCTAAATTGTGGGCATTTTAGACACAACATCACGCCCGGTTTCCCCGGTTGGTAGTCGTGTTCCCATGATACACCCACATTTCGCCAGTTACGTTAAAATCCTATGTAAAAGGGGCATTTAGTATAGTCAATAATAACGTATCCTATTGGTAGTAGTTTTTATAACCAGGAAACCCATTTGAAATCGAGCAATTCAATCAAATCATTTGATGGCGGACTGGTTGGTCTCCTAGAAGAACAAAAGAAAAAAATATACGAAGGCTTACATTAATCTTTCATGTTTGATAAACATTGAATACGTTCATGGCACGTATTTGAAACTTAACTAGTGAAGATATACTTAATTTGTACATATAACCACAACTCCTGTCTACACTGACTCCTAAACACTCCGAACCCCCACCACGGTATCCTACTCACCTATATCTTAATATTATTTTAATCCTAAGAATATAATGTTACAGTAATAACAGTGTTAGCAAAGTACGCGCTAACAAGATTGAGTGATGTAGGGCTAGGCTTCTTAGTGCCTAATACCCTTAAGTACGGCGCCCTGGATGCACTAAGAGCATTAGAGCCTTGTGACTTACTGGAAATAGGGCTCTGGCTTGAGTATACGATTTCTTTGTAGAGATTTACGAGTAATAAGTTCATACGAAGTTTTGCTTATAAAAATGAGTATCTTAAAAAAGACCAAGAACGCGCGAGAGAGATCGTTTTTTTACCAATAGCCCAATAGTAATCACGTAACGTTCACACACATAACAAAGAACGCGGATGTCCGAATGCAAGAACACAGTATAAAAAGACCAAACACTGCTATTATTTTGACATCTAGAAATAAATAGCTATCTTTTCTATGAAGGAAACATTTTTGATTGCTACACACTCTCACATGTCTATCGGCTACGAACATGTGCTACGGCTACGAAACTGCTACACCATGATTTCGCATTACGAGCTACGGTCTACGGCATAGTCACATGTACATATGTACATATCGAAATTCAAGTGATTTTTTCAATTTTGATGTACACAATAGAAGAAAGTCACTAAAATTTATACCTAATAAATTTTCATATTGTTTTGTGCTGTTATTAGAAATTAAACGAAAAATGGTTTTGAAATCGACCCTGTTTCGGTTTTTTTTTTTCATCGAGCAAACTCCAATTTATCGTGTTTTTAACCGTTAATTTCCCTAAAACAAGGATGCATCAATGAATTTTTTTTTAAATCCTAAATAAATTCACTAAATTAACTATATAAAATTAATATATTACTATCATACCTAACGCTAAGTTATGAAGTTACCGGCGCTGAAGTGTTGAAGGTAAATTAAAAGGCGTAAGGATGGGGTGGGTTGATTCTGACCACAAGGACGATTGACCTAAACTGTGTAGTGTAAGTCTCGGTGTCGGTTCAGAACCGAAGCCAAACCCGTGCAATAGAGTCAAAGATAGTTGAAAATATTTTTTTTTCTTATAATGGTGGATGTAATTATATTTTGCAAACGGCTATCAACCTACTTTAGTAGTCAATTGAATTACTAGGTACCTATAATAGAGACAATAATTACATTATGTCATGTGAATTGCAATCCACATCACAGATTTTAATTCTAATAATACTTTACAATGGTTTCTAAGTAGGTAATGTTATACATGTTTGTATATTAAGTTTACCTAAATATGCTAAACGTAGATTAGAAACAGCATCAAAAGTGGTCAGGTACTATGTAGATAGTACACACGGCTACAAATCAAGCTATACATTTCCCGTATAAGCTGACCTTTCATTGTACGAAAATCCTATACAATCCGAGATCAGTTATACTGGAAATGTATATCTTGATATTTTGTAGTCGTGTTTACCTACATAAATTTTATTTTATTTTTCTGGTTTGTCGGAAATCTATATGGAAATGATGCAAGTAGACATCATAGAAACCACGGAGCTAGAAACTCTTTAAAATTACCTAAGTAGGTCCTTATAAAGAGTTTCAAATCACAAAATTGATTTATTACCTCAAATGCATTATTCTATTCTAATGAATAGATACTTTAGCCACATAATGTTTAGGTATTTCTTCCATTGTAAGCGAAAGTACTTTGGAAGGCCACGGGCGGCGGCCTTGAACACTCGGGGCTCTTTTGAAAGCGAACCTTTAGAAAAGAGCTCAATAGACCGTGACGATCATGAACTTAGAGCTCATAATTATGAATTTGTGCAAGAGACATGTTTTTATTGATATTATAATAATTATTTTATTATGATTTAAACAATACCTTAAGATATTACGAACATACTATGACTTCACGTTTCCAACTTATAGGTAATGCCAATAGAATACGCATTAAAGTACCTAATATTTTTAGTTTAATAGCTGCCCAAACTTTCTGTCTTCTTACTAATGATGGCTAAGGACCATAATATGATGATAGGAGTCTAAATATAAATAGGTAGTAGATAGGAAAAGTAGTAGTAAAAAAATTGCTCATGAAGATAAAATAAGTAGGTGTATCATAAATATAATGTAAACTGTGAACAGTTTATGTAAATGTTTATGTAGGTACAAGTAAACCTAATTTCTTATGAATCTAGTTTGTTACTAAAAAGTGTTGAGTCATCTTTAACTTTAGTAACGCTGCACCAGGCTCAACATCTCTTGCAAACTGTGGTTAGTGGTATTGCTAATACCATCTTATTGCATGAAGTGTTTGTAAGAGATTTCAATCTCCCATTCTTAGCCAAAGGTAGTTACTTTATTTTATGTCCCATTAAGCAATTTGACGTACTGTCTCACTAGACGAAACAGTCAAAAAACAACCGTCAAAATTTTATGACTAACATGATATATAACTTACAGAGTTTGATGAAACTGACCCGTTGCACATTGAATTTAATTCAACGAATAAGCTCACTATAATTACAAGTATTGGACAACTACAACTACTTTTTCAATCTATCACAACGTAACCGTTGTACGAATTAAGTCAGTTAATTAATCTGGGTCATATTAATTTATTTTATTTATTTCGTCTTTCTAGATTAAATATTAACGATTATAGTGAAGGAAGATGCCATGAACAAACTATATTTTATACTAACATAATACTTACCTAAACAAAAAGCATGCCCATATATTTATATGTACAATGACTCGAATGTTTACAAAAGACCGTGATGAACTCATAAGCGTGTATAATCAAAGTGAATACTCAAACAGATCTGCATTATGTTGTAGAGATCCGGACATGGACCAACAAGGGCGAGGATTAACAGTGCTTAGTCACTCGGAAGAATTGTTTAACGCTATCCAAATAGCGGCGAACGGAACGCGAAAAGACCCACTAAGCAGATAATTTTCGATAGACTCCAGCTTATGAGCCGTCAATCAACTGTGTGTTATGTTGAATGAAGATTTCTACGTGGTAAGGTTCACAATGCCGCCATTGATGTCGAGACCTATTCAACTTGAGTCTTAGCTACGCATTCGCTCGACCGGCAGTTACTCGTAAAATATGAACACTTGCTCATAATCGTGTACCTGAAAGTATGGATAATAATCAGGACCTGTTTGTAGGTAAAATAAATATGGTAGTTACTTTAAGCTTCAGAGCAGTTCAGAGGGCGTTTGTATATTTTGTGTTACGACTGTTCCGCTGTTATGCAGATTGGGAGAAACCATACTTGAATGAATAAACAATAATATTAATTTGATTGGACAGCCTTATTAGCGGCTTACAACAAAGCGGCCTACACGCATCGTTTGAGGAAATCGTCGTTAGGTACTCGTACTGACAGGAAAATCAATAACAATAGCTTAAATAGGTGCGTCACAGAAATGTATGATGAATGAACAACTTGTATATATTTGGGGTGCGATGAGTTAATTAATGAACACCTTGTATCATGCAGGGGTGATCGCGACGCGTAGGTCTAGGTAATAGATAATCTGTGCCTCGGGCGAGCGCCCAGCACTGCGAGACGAGGGCATATAACATTGTGTGTGACATGTTACAGTCAATGTTATTAATTTTGTATTAACCCATCAGAGACTAGCGTTGCCGCACGGCAACGTAAGTAGTCGATTTAATTTCCAAATTAAATCGACGATAATAATAATCGAATATATAAAAACTGTAGCCGTCCTTCGTTATTGAAAACCCATATTGAGATATACTAGCCATTGATTAGAAACAATCTGATCTGGGATCAGAAGATTTTCAAGTTTGCTCTAGTGCTGTTTTAATCTTTTGGATGTCATAAATTCCGCAGAAATGGAGAAAAGAAAATAGGAAGACCCATTTTTTTTATTTCGCGTTGTTTTTTTTCTTTTGCCTATGTATAGTACACACGGCTACATATCAAGCTATAATTTTCCAGTATAAACTGACCTCTCATTGTACGGAAATCCCATACAATGCGAGATCAACTTATACTGGAAATATTTAGCAGCCGTGTGTTCAGATACTACTCAGGTTTATAGCTGCGCCACAGTATTTTACTTTTCTGCCTTTTAGATACTATCTTCGTTTTCCAAATCAAACAATAAATCAAATAAAAAAAGTAAGGAAGTTAAATCAATCAATTTGTTTGTCTGTTGCCATGCGGCAACGGAAGGTAAAGAATTCTAATCTTTCTGACCTTCCTTCTCCAGAAAGAGAGAGGGTCTGCTGCTGGGGAGTTTTTTGCGCCACTTCTTCCCACCTAAAGCATGTGATTTTTGACGTTAAAGGTACTGATTCTCAGCTTACTTTAAATATATGACTTTTGATTTTGATAATTTTTGAAGAATTCCATTGTTCTACGGATATGTATGTCTGTACCAGAATTAAGAGTGATCCCAGTGTTCCCACCACCATACGATGTATCTACGTTTGGATTCAGAATTTTCGAAAGATTATAGACATAATAACGAAATATATTTTCTAAAATCATGAGAAATTAGACGTATTGGAGCTGACTGTACAACTATTGTTTGAGTTACAATATGTTCAAATGTGATGTTGGTCTAAGTAGGTATTTTTATGTCCTATTCATTGTAGATTCTAAGTAATTATCTAAGTATTTTGCATAATTTAAATAAAAAAGTCGATCAATATGCTTGCAGTTAAAACTCTATTTTTTTTCGCCATAATCCTTTTATCTGAAAGTTATTCTAACCATATATATAAAAAAAACAAAAATAAATAAATACAAGAAATCAGTTCAAAAGACAGTCTTATCGTGACAATATTATATTTATTAATTTTTTTGTCATTTCTTTGTTTTCTAATGTCGAGTGTAATGGTACGCTGAAATACTATTAAGCCTTGCAATTCATTAATGATAATAAGACACCAGGAAAATAATATAGAAAACCACTTCTCGATTATTCGTGCACCCACATATGTACGTAAGGAGAAAATCAAAAAAGAAACTCTCTTTCTACGTCAAATATAAATAAACTAGATACTAATATCTAGGGTTGAGGTTCAAACATTCAAAGTACCTACTTATGAGCCAAATCTTTACAGGAATGACGTTACGTACAGCTTTAGACAATTAGGTAGGTACGTAAACATGGGTTCGTAAGTTATTAACAAACCAATTCTCCATCCCTAAAATTAGTCTTATTTGAACTTATTTGTTTATTGTTAACGTGTAGAGTAGGTATAGTATATAAAATTGCCAAAATAGTCAACTAACGAAATAATGGTAGGTAGGCAATTATATTCTTTCTCAACAGCACGAGCCTAATATAGGAGCTGTCAGTCTGCGAACTTCGTAACTAGGAATTCAAATTAGATTCGTTCCATGCCAGATATGGCCCCCGAATAGATGCCTCTACAAGGAATTTTCATCATACCTATTTTTGACGGAAAAGATATTACGTACTAAATACATATTATAAAATCGGTATATTTATCTTGCTATCCATACTAATATTATATATGTGAAAGTAACTCTGTCTGTTTGTCTGTCTGTATGTTACATTTTAACGCCTAAACCGCTGAACTGATCGTCATGAAAATTGGCAGGGATATAGCCTGGGATATGGAGAAGGACATAGGCTACTTTTTACGCAATAACCGACACCCACGCGGGCGGAGCCGCGGGCAAAAGCTAGTTCCAACATAAAACAATCACTACATCTAAGTCAGGTTCCTATTATAAAGACAGTCAACCCCAAAAGAGAGAATCCATACTTATGATTATAAATGTGAAAGTAACTCTGTCTGTCTGTGTGTTACGTTTTCACGCCTAAACCGCTGAACCGATCGTCATGAAATTTGGCAGAGATATAGCCTAAGATATGGAGAAGGACATAGGTTACTTTTTTACACGTTAACCGACAACCACGCGGGCGAAGCCGCGGGCAAAAGCTGGTATAATATATATGTTAAACGTAGAAAACAAACATCATCATCCGCCTAGCCTTTTCCCAACTATGTTGGGGTCGGCTTCCAGTCTAACCTGCTCCAGCTGAATACCAGTATTTAACAAGGAGCGACTGCCTATCTGACCTCCACAACCCAGTAACTGGGTAAACGATACCCCTTGGTAAGACTGGTTGTCAGACTTTCGGGCTTCTGACGACCCGTAACAACTGACAACCGTCAGATAGGCAGTCGCTCCATGTAAAAAACTAATTGACACCGGGAACAACGGCTTCGAGACACGGAGGAGTCTCGGTATGTAAAGATGGTCATCCATTAACGTACCAACCGTGGCAAGCGTAGCTTAACCGTAAATGATAAATGATTTTATTTCTGTAAGTAGGTTTTTACAAACACTTTTACACGTCAATCATATTTTAAAACTAGATGAGGTCTTCGTTTCGTATCTGACTACTCTGAGAAGAAAGGCCGAAACAAACTCAGAGGTCACAGTCTCTTTTAAAGTCCAGACATAATCTTGGTCAAGTCATGTGAAGACCACCATGTAGATTGGTGTCTGAAATGGTCTTTTGAACAAAGAACCACCCAGATTGAGTGGACCTGTCCATTCAGTGCACGCATTTGTCAGTAATCGTGCAGCTCAACAAACATAAAAGCATTAATAACTTACTTACTTTGATAAATATATACTGTCATTTAATAACTTACCTAATAAGCAAGTTAACGATAAGTACATTCTCATTACTAAACAGAAATGTAATAATAAAGCTACACAGAAACATGCAGATAGTAAGCACTTCACTTCCTTTCATCTCTGCAAGGATTTATAACATCCCGTATTTTTTTAAATTAATTGTACATCTGTAAGCACCCAATTTAATTAGTGACTAGATCATCTTGTTCAAATGAGTTGCTAATAGTAATCTAAACACCTAACAAAAAGACCGCTGCCTTTTTTAATTTGTCCATGAACTAGTACGGACGCTTGCGGAATAATTTCTCCACCGCTGTAGACGGTGCTCTACTACTCACCGATATAAATAGGCAATCAATGTATCAGAGGTCAGTTACAACCGGACTTCCTCTCAGGACTTACCTACCGAGGAAGTACAACACTAATATAACATGAGGGTGCTTTTAGTACTTGGTGTGCTGTGCCTGGCGGCAATGTGCTCCGGAACCGAAGCCGACCGCGAAGACCAAGCGGTGGCCGCGTCCGGACACCACCACGAGCATGGCGGCGGACACGAGCACCATGCGCACCATCACCACGACCACGGCGGCCATGGACACAAAGGTCACAAGGGTCATCACCACCACCACAAGGGCGACCACGGTGACCACGGCAAGCATCACCATGCAGAACACCACCACGAGCACGGTGGCGGCCACAAAAAACACTGGGATGAGCACGACCACCATGGTGAACACCATGAGCATGGACACCACCACAAGGGTGGCAAGCACGGACACAAGGAGCATCACGACAAGGGCGAACACGTCGACGGCTACCACAAGAAGCACCACAAGGATCACTTCCACAAGGACCACCACTTCCACGACGGCCACCACCACGAAGGCAAACACCACAAGCACCATCACCACCACGGACACCACGAGAAAGACGGCGGACATCACAAGAAGGGCGGTCACCATCACTCCGGTCACCACGAGGGACATCATGGCAAACACGGCCACCACGACAAGCACCACTACGACGAGGACCACAAAGGACACAAGGGGCACCACGGACACGAAGGACACCATCACCACCACCACGATCATGGCAAGAAGGGCGAGCACGACGACCACAAACACTGGGGCTTCCACCACGGCAAGCACTGATACCACTTTGTATCCTGATTGTTATGAATTACTATTGTTAAGAATGAAAGTTGTTATTGTTGTTGTTTTTATTTTTATACAAAGTAAATAATTTTTCACAAACCTATTGTGTTCTCTCTCTCCCCATTTTTCAATCTTGAGATAAATTACTTAGATTCTTTGGTAACTAGATGCTTTAAGAAACAAATATCAAGACAATCAATAGGTATTAAATGTAATGTGTTAATAATGTCCCTTAGTCAGCGATTGTGTAACAGTTTTAAGGCAGCTTCCTTACCTAGCCCATTGTCTTGAAATCTTGAAGCAGAGAGCTTAAAGCTTCGATTTCCGTTGCCATTAATTTTTCTATAGGTAAAAATGTTCATTAGTTCTTCAAATAAACATGCATTAAAAAAAAGTACTATACCTACATATAATCCTAATTCCAACTATTTATTAGTGTTGGCAAAAAGGCAATCATGTCATTTGGCTTAAATAGGTTTTCATTTTTATATATTTTTTTAAATGTTTTATAATAATAATAATACTTAATCCTTTTATTCAAGCAACAAGACTCAAAGTGTTAGTAAAAATATACTTACAAACTATGTTAGTAAAACATTAACAGAAGCAATTTGTGACATCAATGCTGCAAGGTGACAGGCCCAGCCGATACCTTGCAGCATTGGTTCAAAATGCACAATCTAGCCTACTTGCTACCATAGACAGGATGCTGTTGGTGCTGCCCCGCACCCTACTAACCAGGGATGCGCACCGGTTCCGAGGATATGTATTAGATATATACGATATAATTATAGATTCTTTTCTATTTTGTGAATGTGAGAACATTGTAGGCCTAGTAGACTGTAGATTTTTGTCAATTTTCTATTTTGTTAAGGATCAGGTATTAACACTGTTATTTAAATATAAGTATTGTAAAAGCCAATTATTTTTAAAAGAGTCACTGTGGAGTTCCTTGGCGCCTCTTCATAGGAAACGATAAATTGGAACCGTGCACCTAGCTTCTGACGTTTCATAAGTGCCCATGTAGGTTTATGTGAAATAAAATATTTAGATTTTGACTTTTATACCTAAATCCATACATTAATAAAATAAAGTTAGGTACTTTTCGTGTCTGTGTGACGCGTTGTTCTCCTCAAATACGCAACGGATTTTGAGTTGCGGGTTTCATCCACAGATCTTACAGAACTTATTCCGGAAGGTTTATGTGCATTAAGACGCAGATATATGCCAGTGACCTTGAGTGGTTAGCTTGCGTGTTCTGTACTGAGCTCACGCAATGCGTCGTACGTCCAGCCAGTAATAGAACTCGCCCATCCAGGAGCGCTGTCCCAAATAAGACGCATTATTAAATTATTGTACATAAAACAAAAGGTATTTTAATAAAACACGTATACTAAAAGATCAATAATAAAATTGTCTTAAAAAAGTGAAGTGTGATCGATTTTGCGTGATTCTCAGTTTTTTATCACTATAATAATAAATAAATAAATTAGTTTCACTATAATAATAATCATCATTTATTCAAGCAACAAGACTCAAAGTGTTAGTAACAATATACTTACAAACTATATTAGTAAACATTAACAGACACAATTTGTGACATCACTGCTACAAGGTAACAGGCCCAACTGATACCCTGCAGCAGTGGTTCACAAACGCACAATCCAGCTTACTTGCTTCCATAGATAGGATGCTATTGGTACCGCCCCGCACCCTACTAGCCAGGGATGCGCACCGCTTCCGCATCACAGTGTAGAAGCAGTCAACGCGAGCTTCCGCAAACATCCCAGATGCGCTGCAATATTGGGGCAACCCCAACAGCACCCTGAATGCGTTATATACGTCACTATGTAGGTAATATAAACATAATCTAAAATATCCATATATTAAGTAATTAAGAAAATGCGCTAATTTATCATATATTTTTTTTCCAAATCATTAACTCTACTCGTTTAGACGTGATATTCAGTATAAAATCATTAAAAGTCGGTTATCGTCGCCTTAATATAATATGTTATGGGGATTTTTCATCTGGAATTTCCCAGTAGGTACCTACTGGCGAAATGTGGGTGTACTATACGTGCACCTCTGCCTAACCCTTCGGGGTATACAGGCGTACCTAATATTATGTTATATTATGTGTGGGGTACTGTGTTAAATGTTACAACAAAATACCTTGTGATGTATTGCAATTAAATGAAAGAAAATTTAAAACACATATTAAAACTACTCTTTGTAAACAAGCTTATTACAAATTAGAGGATTATACTCGTATCCAAGATAAGAATGCTTAGAAACATGCTGGTCTTGCTCCCTAGGACAATGTAGAGTCTAGACAAAATCTAACAGGTTGCTAATTTATGTATATTAATTTATACGATAAGTTTAACTCGCACACTGACTTTTTATTTGTAAAAAATAATACATTATTTGTAAATAAGTGAGCACCTTGTATCTAACACATGGTTAATTTATCCGTCAATGCTTAATTTTTTATTGTTATTACCTGTTGTGGTATAGTAATTTTATTCTAGGTACCATCTTCTTCACATGAGTGATAATTGATGTATACAAACTATTGTAAAACAGTTTAAAAGAGTAACGGTGGTGTTTCATGCCCATTCTTCTCCATGCAAAACTGCCTTTTGGAAGGGGCAACTAGAATCAATTTTATTTCCGTGTAAATTTTGACGTTCAAAAGTGCCATATAAGTGCCTATTTGAAATAATGCTTTGACTTGACTTGTGTAAACATGTAGGTATACATACAATAAAGAAATCTCGATGTTTTGTCAAGACGTACAAACCGTGCGAAGCGGGGTCTGGTCGCTATTTTAATAATAAAACCGGCAAGTGCGTGTCGGCCCGCGCACAATGAAGGGTTCCGTATGTGGGATTGATGAGTTTATTCCAAGAACAAACATAACATTCTAGTTGAAAAAAAAGTTCTCCCATACTTTCCAACTGCAAATGTACAATATTGAGAGATTTACCATGTTATATTAAGACCATAGACTTCTTATAAGTATTCCTGTAATCTATAAGTAAAAAACTATTTTCTGTATTTTTTTTTCTGGCTCAGTAGCTTCGGACATAAGGGGAATGGTCAATTTTCATCAATATTCTTAAATAACTTTTAAAATATTTATTTTAAAATTATAAAAAATATAATATCTGAAATCAATCTGAAATCTCAAAACAATAAGCCCTTTCATTTGATATAAGTATAACACGGTACAGTTCGCAAAACTTCTTTTTTTTAATTTTCTACTTTGCCCTCCAAAAGTGACCCTCATATTATAAATTCATTTATTAACATTACTAGTCCGTGTTTGGGTCACAGAAGTTCATATGTGTACTAAATTTCAACTTAATCGGTCCAGTAGATTCAGAGAAAATTGGCTGTGACAGACGGACAGACAGACCGACAGACACACAAGTGATCCTATAATGGTTTTGTTTTTCCTTTTGAGGTACGGAACCCTAAAAATATGCGATTATGTTGTTATTCAATTAAATCGTAAGTACTTATCATAATTTTTATTTTGATTTTGAGGATCGGGAATAAAAAGATTTGCCTATTTGCTTTATATCGCATTCATTTTGACAATTCAATATTTTTTTTTTTTTTTGCAACAGTGACTGAACGGGAATCTTCAAAATTCGAAGTGCATGTGGGGTATCGTATAAAAGAGCGCTACTTACAGGTTCTCAAGAAAAAAACTTTTTTTTTTCTCGTCCGCATAGTTTTCGACTTTTGACGAAAAATGTAAAACAAAAATACCGTTCCCGCCCCTTATCTCCGACGTTCGGAGATAAGGGGGGGGGGGGTTATCTCCGAAGTTTGCATAGAGAAAAATCTGAAAATAATCTATGTGATAGCAGTTTATGTAAAGATTACAGGAAAAATAAAACGATGTTTAAAGCACACTTTTTCTAATATTGCAGTTTTAGGTCAGCGCCATCTCTTGACCGATATTGGAACTAATGTATTTTAACGCTTTTGACCGGGTTTTTTTTAACCTTTATATGCAGCTACGAGTACTCCTTCCTCAATCATCCATGAGCCGCATCATCTCTCATTAGATGAAAAACAAAGGCACTGCGATTACGTACCTACCTACTATTTTTGTTTGCTATATAAATAAGTAAACTAATATTAAAAAGAGGAAAGATTTTTTTGTTTGTTTGTTTGTATCGAATAATAAAGTTCCGCAACTACTTAATGGACCGATTTTGACCATTTTTCACCAATAGAAAGCTAAATTATCAGGAAGTACTAAAGGATATCTATAAATAATTTTCAAAAAAATTAGAGATCTTTAAGAGGGCATATATAGGTCCACTAGCGCCACTCCTTTAAAAAAATATTAAGGAATTATGTAAAACGGCTCAACAAATACCTCGGTATGTGTACCTATAATTTTCTAATACCTTTTATAAAGTTTAATATTGAGACACGAAGCAACAAAACTCGATCGAGAGGAATGTGGCCGTTTTTCCTTAGAATGAATTCAGTCAAATGAATGCAGACAAAAGTAACTTAAATGTAAATTAAATAATTGTAAATTAAGATGTTAATAAGAAGTCAATAATTATTATGGTGTAAGAGGATTACCTGAGCAACTCTCAACAAAAGTGTCTCCATTTGAAATATGGGTGTTTAAGTTAAATTTTATGACAAAATCAGATGCAAGTATTTACGAAAACTTTTTTTTCCATATATTTTTATTTTTTATTTTATATAAATGCTAATAAATCGTAATAACCGTAATCCATCGTCGACTTTGTCTCTGTCACCTCTGACCTAGACTAGAGTCAAGAGCAAACCCATCGCAAAATATAAAAAAAAATACCAACAAAAGGTCAGGAAATTGTAAAAAGGTTTTTTTTTTCTGATTGTTGTACATAGCTATAAATGTAGGTATGCATCATATTACATATGTCAACCACAATTTGAAGAGTCAGACTCGTTACAGTATGTTGGATTGGATGCTTCCTTTCCGAAAATTACGGATGAGTTACCGAGCCGCAGTGGTAGCCCAGTGATGACGGACCCGACTTACCAGTTGTAGGTTGTAGGTTCGAGCCCAGGCGGGCGCTTTACTTTGTGTAAATACATAATTTCATCACCATTGCTCTCAAAACGGTGAAGGAAAACATCGTGAGATAACCGGCATATATAATATGTCCTAGAACCAAAAATTTTAAAACTTACATATATGTGAGATATATCAACCCGCACTGGGCCCGCGTGGTAAATTACGGCCCACTCCATATTCTCACTTCCTCCTCACATCAGTGGGATCATTCCTATTGACTGATTATGCATAATTATGGTTATGCATAGAGCGGCCAAGCACCGTTAAACACCTTTATGTATTTACCAGGTGTAGGTATTACGTTGACGTAGGTATATTAAGAAACAAATGATAATAGTTCGGTATCGATTTTGCATCTCTGTGTAAACCCCTTTGAGGAGAATACTCCTCAAAGAGGTTTATACAGAGATGCTAACAGCTGCCTATAGCTCAGGCCTCCAACAAAGTTTGGCCAGTATTATGTTTAAGTCCCATGTAACGGGACTACTTATTGCTATAATAGTGGCCGTATTCTGGATAAATGCCCGGTTAATGGTTGCTACTTATAAATTCCCAACGGAAAACCCAGTAGTAACTGCTCAACCCGAAGATCGATCTCTGGACTCTATACGCTACAGTCGCACTTGTAACCACTTTAGATAAACCAATAGACATAATCATGATTAGATGATAAGATAATTTAAAAAAACCGGCCAAGTTCGAGTCGGACTCGCGCACGAAGGGTTCCGTACCATTAACTATAAAAACGGCAAAAAATCATGTTAGTTGTATGGGAGCCCCCCTTAAATATTTGTTTTATTTTAATTTAAATATTTATTATAAAAGTGAATATATAACTAAATATTCTGTGAATATTTCAAGCGTCTACCTCTTGCCGTTATCAATATCGAGCAAAAACGAGCAAAAAAATCACGTTCGTTGTATGGGAGCCCCGCAGTTATAGATATACCTAGATAACGCAAGTATCACGAACTGTATGAAAACCAAGCGTGCCATTTATTGACTACCTACTATGACTTCACGAGCTCGCGCTCTCGCTCACGTTTACCCAGCCAGCAGTAAACAGGACTGAGCGCGAAAGTGGCGGCTTACGATTTTTGATCGTAAGCTGGTGCGATTTTTGGCACGCGAAGTAGTTGCTCTTGCGTTATCTAGGTGTATCTAGATATATCTGTGGGGAGCCCTCTTAAATATTTATTTTATTCTGTTTTTTAGTATTTGTTGTTATAGCGGCAACAAAAATACATCATCTGTGAAAATGACAACTGTCTTACTATCACGGTTCATGAGATACAGCCTGGTGACAGACGGACAGACAGACAGACGGATAGCGGAGTCTTAGTAATAGGGTCTCGTTTTACCCTTTGGGTACGGGACCCTAAAAACCATCAAATTAGCTTTATAGTTTTTAGATACGGAGCAGGAACGAATCAAAATAACTAATCTATACAAATAAATAAAATGGATGTAACAGTAATAACAGTTTTTTACTAAATACATATGAAATAATATACGGTACAAACAAAATTGTTTGTTTTTTTTTATCTGCCTGTCGGTCTGTCTGTCTGTTTGTTCCGACTAATCTCCGAAACGACTGGACCAATTTCGACGGGACTTTCACTGGCACATAGCTATATAAATATTATAAGGATTAACTTAGGCCACTTTTATTTTAGAAAAACCTACGCGGGCGAAGCCGCGGGCAGCAGCTTTGGTAATAAAAACTGAATTGCTATGAAGTGCCTACCTACCTTCCACGGCACAGTTTCTGTGAGCACGTCGATTGTTTATGAATTAACTGATAAGTACCTGTATTATTTTTTGCGTAGGCATTTAGACATGTCGCAATGGCAAGGCGTAACGCGTTCCGAGCTGGCGGCGTGGCGTCCTTGCCGATGGTTTCACCGACTGCAACCCGCAAATCTAATGATATAAAATGCTGTCACAGGCGGTTTACAGGCAGTTCAGTCCTAGTAGCCAAATACAGAACAAATAGTGAAGTAAAACAATAACAATGAGGTCGCTAGTCGCCCTTGCCGTGCTAGGATGTGTCGTAGTAGCGTGTTCTGGACGAGAAGAAGAGCAGGCAGACCTGATCGCTGCGGCCAGCCACCACGGCCACCATCATGAGGAAGGTGGTGGCAAGGAGCACCACGCACACCATCACCATGAACACGGGGAAAAGGGGCACAAAGGACATAAAGGACATCATCACCATCACAAAGGAGAACATGGTCACCACGGCAAGCACCACAAAGCTGGACACCATCACGAGCACGGAGGCCATCACAAGAAGCACTGGGATGAGCACGACCACCACGGGAAACACCACGAGCACGGACACCACCACAAGGGCGGCAAGCACCACCACAAGAAACATCACGATAAGGGCGAGGAAGTTGAGGGCTACCACAAGAAATACCACAAGGATGAGTACCACAAGGATCATCACTTTTACGATGACCACCACAAGGAAGGAAAGCACCACAAACACGGCGACCACCACGGACACCACGAGAAGAAAGGCGGTGGCCACAAGAAGGGCGGTCACCATCACTCCGGTCACCACGAGGAGCACCATGGCAAACACGGCCACCACGACAAGCATCATTATGATGAGGACCACAAGGGACACAAGGGGCACCACGGACACGAAGAGCACCACCACGACCATCACGACCACGGCAAGAAGGGAGGCCACGAGGATCACAAACACTGGGGATTCCACCACGGCAAGCACTGATAATATTACTGATAAGATTATGTTATTGTATACTTTGTTACTTTACGCATTACCTCTTTGTAAATAAACTAAAACCGATTTTTAAAATAGCATGTTTACTCCCTCATTTTCATTCATACATAATTTAACCTATCTATACAACCTATAGGTACCTACTAAATAGTAAAAGTACCAATAATGCAAATTAATAAGTGCCACTTCAACTATAATTAGCTGTCGATCTAACGGAACTAATTCAGTTTAACCATAACATGATGTCGTCACTGCCACCGCGTCGTCGCCGTCGCGGAATCATTCATCCAGAAATCTGCAGCAACAATTGCCAAACACCACTCTGTAATCGACATCAGATGAAAGCGATCTAATCTATAAATTCAAAGTGCGGAAACAGTTTTGACACTGTTATCGTAGCTTTGGTGACGGCTACGTCTTTAGTCGAGCCAGACAAAGTGAGTTGGACTTTTATTTACACATAGATATATATCAATAAATATGTTTGTACACATACATTAAAATTAATTTTATTTTATTTTTTCAGTCATGAGGCTCCTGTTTTTAATAGAGCTTCTGGCTTGCGTGGTGCTATTCGCGCATGCTCGGAATGTAGCCAATGTTAAAGGTGAAAAGGATATCGCACCCAAAGCCGCCCCGGAATTAGCCGCAGCACCCACAGGCGGTGACCTGTCGGCAGCTGGCAGTGAACCCAGCGACCAGGCGATAGCGGGCACCGAACACAAGAAGGCGAAGGAAAGCCACCACGAACAGGGTGGCGGCCATGAACACCATGCCCATCACCACGAGGAACACGGGGATAAAGGTGATAAGGGATACAAGTCGCATCACCACCACGATAAAGGCGACCACGGAAACCATGCGAAACATCACCACGAAGGACATCACGACGAACACGGAGGGCACAAGAAGAAGCACCACGATGAACACGACCACCACGGCGAACACCATGAAGCTGCGCACGGGCACAAAGGAGGGAAATTCGGACACAAAAAAGGCCACAAAAAAGGTTCAAAGACCACCGGTTTCCACCATAAATCCCATAAAGACGAATTTCACAAGGAACACAAGTTCTACGACGACTTCCACAAGGGAGGACACCATCACAAACACGGTGACTTCCACGGACATCATGATAAGAAGGGCGGTCACCACAAGAAAGGCGGTCACCATGAAAAGGGTCATCACGAGAAACACCATGGCAAGAAGGGACATCACGACAAAGCACATTATGACGAAGACCACAAAGGGCACAAGGGCCATCACGGTCATGAGGAACACTTTGCGCACCACCACGACCACGGTAAGAAGGGCGGACATGCCGGCGGCAAGGAACATGGTTATAGTCACGCAAAGAAGGCGTAAAGAGGAAAATATGTACTCACTTAATTATTTGTTATATAATGTTGTTATTGTTTTTTATTGTTATGTTTTTCAACAAGTCATTGTACATAAAAGTTTACGTAAGACATACTTAATTAATTTAAATTAAAATTCAATTCGAAGTTGTCTCGCGACTCTCATTTTCAAACCCAAATGAACATATTATTTACTGCACATTTAGCATTATGTATTTTGCACCGGCCAAGTGTGTGTCGGACCACGTACCTACAGTTAAGTGAAGGGTTCCGTAGTTGGGTGAATATTTACACATGCACAGATTTGATTTTACCGACCGCAATAATAAGTTTATAGTTCATAGTACTTCACGCAAAACTGAAAAACAAAGTTATTACTGCGGCTGTAACCGAAATTATCCCGTATTATCTCAAAAACTATTGACTAAAATATGAAAAGTCACTGACACATCATAATTTTTTGTATTATTATCCAACGATAACACGCTTGATTACATTGAATTATTTTTATCATCCCTCAGTCACATGTATGGAGGTTAAAAAAAAATAAGGGTGGCACTACTTTTTAACTTTTTTTGTTTTTTGTAATTTTAATGCACCATTGTTTAGTGGTGCACAGCATACATTTTAATAGTCTCTGAGTAAAATAGCTGTGTGTCATCGGGGCAGACGGGTGGACATGACGAAATTATAAGGGTTCCGTTTTTACTATTTGGCTATGGAACCCTAAAAAGAAATCAAGTAAGTAGGCACTTGCACAAAAAACGAGTTATAAACATAACATTACAAGTGGTGACGCAAGCAAGCAGAGCAAGAAATGACACAATTATTTTATTTTAAATTTATTCAATACAAAGTTGCATAAGATTTACAACAAAGCCATCAGTGGCGCTAGATGTTCGAACTCAATCTTCTCAGTAATGTTCTTAGTCTTTATGTTTTCATCTTGGTTGGCAATGAAGATCAGGTTGCCATCATCTCTCCATCCATATTTTTTCACCCAGTGTTTCAAAGTCACATCTAAAACCAATCAGAAACAGATTTTTGAAACTGTGAAAACTGTTTGTAACTTGATGGTATCTAAATAACAAATAAATAAAATTGAAGCAGACACTAAAATTTTTGTAATGTCTAAAATACAGCTTATAAATGCATATGAAATTATATACGGTACTTAGAACAAAAACACAAAATTTTAAATTTTCTGTCTGTCTGTTTGTTCCGGCTAATCTCCAAAACAGTTGGACAGATTTCGACAGGACTGTTACTGGCAGATAGCTGATGTTATAGAGATTTTATTTTAGAAAAAGTAGGCAGCAGCTAGTTGGAAATATGAATTGAATAAGTGTTTGTTTGAAATTTCAAAATAGCAGGTTTTACTAAATGCATAAAAAAGTATACAGGTTGGATTTTTCAGATGGGGCAATAGATGAAGTTACAGAAAAACGATTTCAGGAGACTGTCCTCATTTTTTTTGACAAATTTCGATCCATAGTGGCCAGACTACCCATCATAAAAAGTAAGCTAGAGTCTCATTTCCTATGAAATGTAGGGGAAAAGTTTTTTGCAATTTCTGACTTTTCTAGTACTCAAACCTCAATTGGTCTGATAGAATTTTTTGATCCTTATAAGAAACCGGATCGATTGGCATCAAAAAAGTTTTTGTGAAAAAGGCCCATTTTCTTGATGACTGTACACTTTTTTCAAAACCTGTGAATAGGGAACAAATCGCATCCCCGTGCGATAAAGGCGTAAGTAAGAATACGTCTCTTTTTTTTATTGCAGTTTCGTTTGCGCTATACGAAACTGCAATAAAAAAAAGTGACGATAAAGATACACAATGCTCAATTTGTCCGTTAAGATCTGACGAAAAATTAAGCCATTATACCAAAAAAGACATTTGTCGCGTCACATAAGTTTTACATTTTTTCAGATAAAAAGGTCCATAAACGTGTGTAGAACATAAGATATTAATTATTCTTTATACACGACAATTTGAGGTATCTGAAATATTATTGAAGAAAAGCTTGATTTTTTTACTGTTTAATGGTATATAACATCAAATGCTAAATAGATATACCAGAACAAACAGTGTTTTTGCTCTCGTGTAAAGTTAGTATATTCTTCTTACGCCTTTGTTGCACCGGTGGTGCGAAATTTTCTCAAAGAAATAAGGACAGTCTCCTAAGACCGTTTTCCTGTAGCTTCAATGGGTAATGTACCTGCCCTTAGTGCCACATCTCAAAAATCCACCCTGTATACAGCAACTATAGCAAAAAAACCTATTTTTAAATGTTTATCTCTCTGTTTGTCCCGGCTAATCTCTGAAACACATGGACTGATTTTGACGGGACTTTCACTGGCATATTTTTATTACAAAAAGGCATGAGGGCGACAACATGGGCAGCAGCTAAAATAAAATTAAATGCACCATTATTTTTTATTATTCTTACTAACCATCAATCCCTCCTAATAAGTTAGCAAGGTTGTTCTTATCAATGGTCTGGAAGGTAATGCCAACAACATGGCATACAAACTTCCTGATGGAGTCATGGAAGCCGCTGATACGGTTGCAAAGCTCCGGCATTTGATGGACTCTGTTCCAAAACTGTGCAAAGTCACACTGCTCTAGAATATCAGCCAAATATTTGATTTGTGATATTGTCTCATTCTCCACCTAAAAGATACATAAACATTGAGTTAATACAAAACTTCAAATAATAAATAAAAAAATTACTTATAATGAAGTACAATAGTTCCAGCCTTCATTTATTTAATAAATACAAGGAGTTGGAAGAAGAAGACATATTGCGCCAACCCCAAAGAAATTGGGATAAGGGCTAGGGAATGACGAGGAGTTCTTCCGTTGTTCATGTTGTTATTAATCTCAAGCCTACATTTATTTTAACATAATATTTTTTCTCAAAAACACTTACCACAGATTCAAGAAGCAAACATTTGCACAGTGTAAAATCAGTATGTGGGAAATTAGTCAAGGCTTTCAAAAGAATCTGGCATGTGATGTCAGCGTTGAACTTCTCTGGATTGAATTGGTACAGTTTTAAAACTGCCAGATTTGCTTCCAAATCATAAGTATTCTCTCGTGACTGCATTTCAACATACCTCTCCAAGGTTTGAAGATTGGCCGGATTGTATCTATAAACATGTCATACAATGTTAGCAACAAATATTCATGGTATGCAAAAGGCTAAGTTTAATCCTAAAATGAATTAGTATGTAACACCACAAGAATCTTATAAAATTTCCAATCTCCTACCTAACCTCACACAACACTGAATATCAATGCATGAACTTACCTTTCAATACTTTTTAGTATGGTTGCGACGGTTTGCTTCATAGTCTCAGCCATTGTAAAGGCTAATTGAATTTCAATTTATAGAGAAAATAAAATATAATTCAACAAGCGTGGCATTCATCAATTTGAAGAATTACAGATACAATGTCATTGACATTGACATCAGACATTTTGATTTTGACACTTTGACAGTAATAGCTTTTTTTTTTGCTGACTTGGCTCCCGAGTCTTTATGAAAGTGGAGAAAACCGAAATAACAGAGGAGAATCAGAAACAGACTGACTTAGAGCCGTGTCGACATGATTGGCACTTGCCACAAACTACAAACCTTTACAAAAGTATGTAAAAACATGTGGAAGCAGCGCAAGCGCTTGCCACGCACATGCCTCCAATGATTTGAGCACAAAAGGAAAGTTGGCACATAAGCATAGTGCAAATCTACATTACAAAATGTAATAGTCTATAATAGAGTATAATCAGCTTATAATGTTCCCATAGCTGGGACGCAGGCCTCCTCTATTCAAGAGAGAGTGGGCTGAAATCCACCACAGGGCCTGCGTGGTGGATTTCACCACTGTGGGTTGGTAGATGTCACATAACTTTGATTTTCAGGTTCTAGGACATACCGGTTTCCTTACGATGGTTTTCCTTTAGCGTTTTGAGAGCAGTGGTGATAAAATAATTTACACGAAATAAAGTGCCTGACTGTATTCGAACCTACGACCATTAACTCATACGTCGCGGCCGGTTCTACAGGGCCTCCAGCATTGGTGGCCCTGTGAAAGGGATAAAAATACAAAGCTTGCAAAAACTATAAACATTATTTATTTTGAATATAGGCGTGCATGCAGTGATTCACCATCAGAATAGTGTCATCATCATCTACCCAGCTTTTCTCAATTATGTTAAGTTTGGCTTCCAAGTCTCAACCGGCTGCAGCTGAATACCAGTATTTTGCATGGAACGACTGCCTATCTGACCTCCACGACCCAGTTATTATCCATCACTTTAGTGTACGCGCCTATATGCAGCTTTATAAAAAATCATTCTGAGTGATTCCGACAATTAAGTACATACTAATTCCAGGTTCCTACACTAATGATATAGTACATACTTACTCCATGCTAATGATTGACAATGACACAAATGTGAGTTGTGACAAGTCTGTCTGTCTGACTGACAAATTGACAATAATTTCGAATGGTCTCGGAAATTGGTCGGCGGAGGCAAAACCACAATTAAACAGTGTGAACTGAATTTTATGATGCTTTTCGCCTCATAACGAATGTTGAAAGACGGTGATTGTGATAACATATAAAATTAGAGTCCATTCATTTACTGGAAATTAATTACAGGCAAAAAACATTCGTCCACGACAGTTTCTAACTTTAGGTCAATACTATCAGAAAGTGAAAATCAAACTTCAAAATGGATCAAATGCTACCGAGTCCGTACAACATACCTGGCATAGGTACTCCTTTGCATCAGCCAGAAGAGGATCAACAGATTCTGCCAAATGCTATGCAACAGCAGCATCAGCAACAACAACAACAGCAGCAACAAGCCCTCGCCGCGATGGGCTCCTCACCGCTCGTCGGTTTTGGTTCATCGCTAATGGGAACTCCTCAAAGATCAGTTCATACTTATGCGCCAGCCGCCAGCTACGCTACACCTCAACAAATGATGCAGCCACAAACACCAGTAATTATTATTGTGTATTTATCATGTGCCAAAAGTTATAGAATCGTAATCATGAAAAAATCCATTATCTCAGAAGGTACTGCTTTATATTGATATAAGTTGGATCCTGCCTTTTTGTATCCTGATTTACTTATAAGAATATCAGAATTGTGCTATTACTTTACACCATTAACTAAAGCAATCACTCCAGAACTATGATTAGCGAAATAGATTCTACCTAAAATTTACTACAGAATATAATCAAGATACTTTATTAGTCACACTCGAAAACTTTGTTAGTTTACCACAAACATTGTTAGTATATTTTATTAATACTTAGGTATATGTTTTATTTAGCAAAACTTAATGTCACCAATGATCACAAGTGGCAGTCTAGCAGGCCAACAGATGCTGAGCCAGGCCAGTCCCGCCCCAATGACACCTTTGACCCCACACTCAGCTGACCCTGGCATCTTACCACAGTTGCAGTAAGTACTCTTAAACTAGTTTTGTTTGGTCAGAGCCAGTAAAATGTATAATGACATTGAGAAACAGACGATAACATTTTTGAGATTTCTCTCTAGGTCAGTAGATGAAAAAAAAAAATGTGAATAGGTAAATAATCAAAATATTATTTTTACTTTTCAGAAATATTGTCTCAACAGTGAACCTAAATTGTAAATTAGACCTAAAAAAAATTGCTCTCCATGCAAGAAATGCAGAATATAACCCAAAGAGATTTGCTGCCGTCATTATGAGAATAAGAGAACCTAGAACTACAGCACTGATATTTTCATCAGGAAAGATGGTTTGCACTGGTGCCAAAAGTGAAGAAGACTCTCGTCTCGCTGCTCGGAAATATGCTAGGATTATTCAGAAGCTTGGTTTTTATGTAAGTATGAACTGATAACATCACAATAACCATGTAGGTATAAGTAATGTAAATAATAAGTTAAGCATTGTTATTATAATAGATAAGTCACAATATATTTCTCACTTTATTCAAAAGGCATACAGCATCAAATATCACATGACTGTCAACTGATCATGGCCATAAATGATGGCAATGCAATAAGTTGATACAAGAGAGTAGGTACCATAACCATTGTAGTTACAGAAAATACATCTTAGGAGACTGTCAATCTATGGAAAGTTTGATCCCCATTCTGATTTTGAAAAAAATGTACAGTCAGCAAGAAAATTGGCCATTTTCGCAAAAACTTTTTTGATGCCAATCGATTCTGTTTCATATAAGGATCCAAAAAATTCTATTTGACCAACTGAGATTTGAGTACTAGAAAAGTCAGAAACTGCAAAAAACTTCTCCCATACATTTCCTAAGAATTGAGAATCCCAACTAACTTCTAACGTCTTGGCTTGACTTGCGTTCTAACTTATTGCATGTTTACAAATATAGCATTAAGCTAAATTGCCGTAAACTGCATTTATGCAAATCTTTTATTCGATTATTTTAACTCTACAAAACGGACGCTCAAATAATGCTCCAAACAAACGTGAATCAATAGTTTTTGTGAAGTTTGTACCTGTCTGGAGCCCGTTTTTTTTTTTTTTTTCTTCAACAAAAAATCGAAGCAGCCGAACAAATGGTACCAACACAGGTACCAATTCCGAAAAATAGTCCTAAGAATAACTACATGTTTGACGCCGCGAACCACCAATACAGAACCCAGCCAAATCCAAGAAAAACGGCTGATCTGTTTACACATGGAACCACAACCTAAAACAGGATAAGACCTACTTCGACAAGGCAATACATTTTTGGACAGACACGGCTGGGGACCGAGATAAGATCAAGAATGCTGTTTTATTGCGTGATTTACAAGAAACCGGAAACGGACTTCAGACGAAGACTTTAGAAACAGCAACGTGTAAACGTAAAACATAGCATAGCAGTGACACAGAAAGCAGTCGAGAAAGCAGCTGGACCTGAGCCAAAATGGCTGCGACGTCGTTAAAAGATAAATATCACCCGTCTTTCCAATATTCCATTGCTTGCTATAGGATGCATATCCGGTAGGCTCTAATAATCCTTCCATATCCTATGGGCACGTCTTCCCTACCATTATCGTTCCCCCGGTCTACTCCTTGATATACAATGGCCACTGTAGTCCCATGAAACATGAGGCTCCAGGGGCTAGTGTGAATCTTTGGGTTCATTCGAGTAATCAAGTCTGGTTAAACCACGCTGGGGTCGGTGCATTTCATTCATTCATTAAAGAAACAGGATCGAATAGCATCAAAAAAAGTTTTTGTGAAAATGGCCCATTTTCTTGCTGACTGTACCATTTTTTCAAAATCTGTGAATAGGGACCGAAATTTATCTAAAAAATAAGGACAGTCTCCTAAGACGGTTTTCCTATAGCTACAACGGTTAGGGTACCCTGCCCTTGCTGCTCCATCTCAAAAATCCAGCCTGTATATCATAATTATCATCTGATGAATGTGGGCTGCAAATATTCACAATAAGCTGTGAGTGCATGAATACAGTAAATACTAGAAATATTACTTAAATTCTTCTTTGAATCCAAAAAAATACATGTTTAAATTATGTCAAAATGATTGTTTTCATATGATTGATTAATGTTTTTATTTATTACAGGCTAAGTTTTTAGACTTTAAAATCCAAAACATGGTTGGAAGTTGTGACGTGAAATTTCCAATTCGCCTAGAAGGTTTAGTACTGACACATGGACAGTTTAGTTCATACGAACCAGAGTTATTCCCAGGCCTTATTTATAGAATGGTAAAACCAAGAATAGTATTATTAATCTTTGTGTCTGGAAAAGTTGTGTTAACTGGAGCTAAAGTGAGAGAAGAAATATATGAAGCATTTGACAATATTTATCCAATATTAAAAAGCTTTAAGAAGCAGTAAGTTGTAAGTCTGTTTTTGCTTAAGTGAGTTAGTAAATTCTGTACTGTTTCTATTTTACAAATTATATTTTGTAGTTTTATTTGCATTCTTTCTCTGAATTCCTTTCTCGCACGAAACTTACATAAACATACTCATGGCCCAGCATGAATAAAAGAACATAAACATAGTGATTTTTGCTTCATACCGCGCCAAAACCTTATGCAGGCGGTTTCTAGGATTATCTTGAACTCAAAAAAATTGTCAGCGGCATGAAAGTGGGGGTAATATAATTATGTCAGTCGCGTTAATGAACATGATTGTTACGATGGCATATCAGGGTTAACTTCGAAACTATGGTTTAAATAGGGCAAAGTGGTCAAAGGAACCATCGCAACAATCATAGGCTTAGGCTATCTTCTAAAATATGTGGGATAGTGTTACAAGTTTAGTACTGATGTGTACATAAGTGTTAAAAAAATTCATCATTTCAATAGAAAAATTTCTTGCCTTCTTTTAAAATATTAATTAAACTTAAAAAAAATCACATAAAAATAACAGATAGCAATTCTCCTTTTGGATTCTCCTTTTTCTTTTTTTGGCATTCCCCATTATTTTTGAATCGAATAAATGGAAGCTCGCTTCCATGTTCGGCCTTATCATCACTTAATTTCTCGGGTAAGCTCGTCTTTCTTTCTTTGTCTAAACTGGTCTAAATGGTGATTGGTAATTAGGTGCATTCCTTGAAAAGGGGTTATGACTAGAGCTAATAAACAAACCAAATGGTTATCGAGTTTTGGTGTACGTTACCCCAGCAGGAAAGTGTCTCTTAGATTGATATGAGTGGAACGTATAATTAGTGCATAATCTGCTGTAAATGTGCGCCAAATAAAAAATTTGTGCGTTTTGTCTTTTTGGAATAAAACGGAAAAAACGATTCCTGCTGGAGTAACGTTTTTCCAGCAGGAAAACTCAAAACGAAAGGTCGGAGAGAGAAATATTTTGCACGGGCAGAAAGCTTATATTTGTGCAAAAATGTGCGCCGAAAATATAATTTGTGCGTCTTCAGGTTTTCGAGATATTGCATTTCCTGCTGGAGTAACGTTTTGCAGAATCGTGTATGTCTAAAACCATTATATTTGCGCCTGTAGAATAAACACATACGAGTACCTCTTTATTTGTGCGTATTTGTGACAGAATTAGATTTAAGAAAATATAATTTTCAAGTAAATTACTTGAAAATTATATTAATTTCGCGCAAAATATCGTAGCGCCTAAACATTGATATAAATAGTAAAGATACGGTCGTCCGAACGTTTGCAGGACACGGTCGCCATACAAAAACACTAGCGCCATCTATTAGAACTACTATGAACTACGATGTCAATCGGCGTGGTCTGCTCCTAGACGTAAACTTGTAAGAGCGGGTATTTTTCGAGGTACAAAGAAATAAAAAAACCTTCTATTTTTCGAAATTTATATTTATTGCAGTTTGTTTGTGTTATAAAATTTCCATTGGCCTTCGAATAAAACAATATTTTTAAACTTATTTTTTTTAACTTATGACACGACTCCAAACTTTATTTCGCACGGAATCAGAAGGAAATCTGCAAAATAAATACGTATTTCACTGTACTTACAGATTTTTTAGCAGTAAGTACATAAAAACACATTTTAATTTGCTTTTAATAAACAATAAAAATAATTTTATACATAATTAAATCATATAGTAATAATAATAAATCTTTTCATTTCATCGGATAAAAACGCGCGCCGCTGCAAAGTTATGTCGCACTTTTACGCGGCTTCGCGTCGTCTTTGCCAAACGTTGAGACAAATTAGAAAGAAAATTGTTTTAAATAATGTTAGAAGTTGATATAATTACATATTTTTAACTTATCGGTGATATGAAATGTTATCAATTGTTTTATTGGGCTTTTTGTCGTAGTTCACCCAACCCTTCACGACACAACTTGGCATTTTTGCTTGTAAAATTTTACGACCGCCCCCGAAGACAGCCGAACGCGTTCTAGTTCACTTCGATATAGGGAAGACCATTTTGGGACCACGTTCGAGGCGTCATTATAACATGCGGTACGCCCAGTCCTTACGCAGTAATATATATGTCAATGCGCCTAAATGAGAAAACGTATAAGCTCGCTGAAAACTGTTTTCGATCCTTCTTGGCACTTTTAATAACCATAAAAAGTTTCAAAAGTGCACATGCATGCGTTATTGAATAATATTGCTAAAAGTCAAAACGACGGTGTCATAACTTTGACGGCAAAATACAAGAAACCGGCTCAACCCAAGATGTGTGGGTCTAAACCAAGAATTAGTGCGTTTAGTCAAAAATATATAGTGAAAATATTCAGTTTGGAAATGTTCGCATTAAGTAGTTATAAACAAAAAACAAAACATGTACACAACGGCTGGTTATCCCACCAAATTCGAATGACAAGTAAAATGCGACGATTTCATACTTAACGATGACCATCTTTATTGGACGTATTAAACCTAAGCTGTTGTCCGTATAGTCGCGTTCAAACGTTTATTGGCAATTATATGACCTAACTTTGGGGGCTAATTAAAAATATTAAGATGGGACTTAAACACAACTGGCGAAATGTGGGTTTACTAAAGGTACACCTCTGCCCTTTCGGCGCACATTTTTGCACAAATATAAGCTTTCTGCCCATGCAAAATCTTTCTCTCTCCGACCTTTCGTTTAGAATTTTCCTGCTAGAAAAACGTTACTCCAGCAGGAATCGTTTTTTCCGTTTTATTCCAAGACGACAAAACGCACAAATTTTATATTTGGCGCACATTTACAGTAGATTACGCACTAATTATACGTTCCACTCATATCACTCTAGGAGACACTTTCCAGCTGGGGTAACGTAGGTACACCGAGTATTGCGCTTTTAAAGTTTTATGGAAATTTTCCGCCTCTCAGTCTCTCACCCAAATACTGCTAATTGTGAGAAATCTACTCTTTTTTTTTTGGTACGGATCTATTGCAGTTAGCTGAAAGCTTTGACTGCTTAACCGAGCGTTGGCGGAGCCAGAAGGACCTCTCGCCAGTTAACAAAAATTAAGTAGCACAGTTAAGGGCGTCCCATAGTGGGACTCAAAGAGTAAAATAATAATATGGGAGGTGGGACTCGAACCTAGACTTAGGGCGCTATTGGACACTGAACAAGAGGGGACTTGTTGTAACTGGTTATTATTATTAGGGACGGTTATGTGTGACTGGGACTTCTGTCATGTGATGTGTTAGCGGCCTTGATTGCGGGCTAGTTTGACGCTCTCTTGGTAGAGAGTGATGATGTCGTCTTTTTCTAATAAGACGTCTGGGTCGACGAACTCGTGAGATGCGTGAGGGTATGTATCGGGCAGCTGCTGCCACTGGTTACGGTTAGTGTGAGTGGTAGCAGAGTCGAAGAAGCGTTTACTAGCTCGCAAGAGTTTAATTGGACGTAGTTAAGCAGAAAGGACTCAACCCACATTGTGGTCAGAAATGAGTTGTATATACCAAAGAAGTTCTAACGGTTGGTTGTTTCACTCTGGAAAAAAGATCCGTGACTACAAAGAAAAGGTTGATTTTTTAATGTTGGGAACCAACCCACATGTAACTGGATACAGTAGCTAGCACATAAGTTACCACAAACTGTCAAATTTTCTCGTTCGATTTTGAACTTAACTACTGCGACCCGCTGTGACCCAATAACACAAACAAAAAAATTAAAAGTCAATAGCTAGAGATAAAGCTCTGTGCTAGAGAGTACATACTATTTCCATAGCTAGAGTCTCCATTACTAAGAGCTACGCTCATTACGCTACGCTACTGACAGAAGTAATGAGCTTCTTCTATTACTAATAAAGCAGTTTTTTTATTCGTGATTAACATACTGATGAATTGAACTGGATCTACCTTACTCAAGAAAAAATACTATCTGTTGACTAGGCAGCATGGTCTCAGACCATAGCCTGATCCGTCAGGAACTAATAAAAAAAAAATACGCTACTGACAGCTTCAGAAAACAACAACCACAGCGAACCACAGACTATAAAGTTTGCAACAGCTGTTGTTGTGGTCGGGACATTTATGTAAAAATATAAATATTGATGGACAAAAGCAGTGATATCATTTAAAAGACAAGTATTGTTCGTTGTAGTTGATATTTAATCAATCAATGAAATAAAAATAATGTTTTTTTCCAATTGTGGTGTCATTTAAAGATTTTATTGTTTGTTGCAAAGTTCTTCACCTTTGTTAGCAAACACGTCAGCAAATTATATCATTTTGGTAAATAAACCACTACAGCAATGAGAACCGACATAGAGAAAGAAGCTGGGACTTGGCTTCTCAAAAGATATGGGCAGTTTTTTAAAGCACAATATCAAGATCTTGCATCTACACTAAAAGGTGAATTCTGGGAAGAAAACAGGACTTACTTGCCAGTACAAGTTGTAATGACACCAGAAGAACTTATTCCAATCACAGAATTGGTATCATCTGATAACACTTTGATGACCAAAGTGTTGAGTGTGCTTTCTTCATTATGTGTTGAAATTGTGGCTCTCAAAAAGGAAGCATTTGAAAGGTATGATTATGATAGTTATTTAGAAGAACATAATCTAGAAACAAAAAAAAACTGTTAATTTGACCTTTTATATTCTATTACAGGCATTTTAGTTTTTTATCAGTGTATGATGAATATAATAACAATGATATTAGTACACAAATGGAGTCAATTTGTTTACTGAGTGCATTCACAAGCCGCTGTGATGATGTGCTGCGAAACCTCTGCAGCCAAGTGTTTGCCATATTCACCAAAGGTGCCATTAATATCAGTGAGTTTATTAAAAGTGACCTTTTGAATTGGATCAAAAGCCAAATAAATGGAAAAGTGCAATTAATATGTACATTTCATGTTTCAGATGGGATACAACTACATTACATTATAAACCACATTGGAGAAATATTTACTGTTCTTGTTTTGCTGGAATTATTAATATCCAACACTTCTTTGATCACTAATTGGAATAAATACTGTAAAACTATGAAATCCTTCAGCCATTCACCAGAAAATCTGGATTTAATGGAGGAAAAATTCAAGGCCATGATGGGGGCTATAAATACTGTCACAAATAAGATAATGAATGATGACATTGTACAAAAGAGTCTTCAAAATCTGACAGCATTAAGAAGCAGTTTAGTTGATAAGAACTGCTCATTGGTAGCAACAGAATTCACTCAATATCTGAAGCAGGCAATAGCCAATCTAGACAAACTTATACAAGAGCAGCCCAATGTTAGCAATATGTATAAATGTATCAAAGTGAATGGCCTTTATGTACTTTCTGCACATTTGTTTGGAAACAGTGACAGGAAGATTTTCAAAGCCTTAATTGATTTGAATACAAAGGTAATTATTAAAATGCTGATGAATGGCTTAATTCACTTCCTCCAATTTTTACAACATTGGCAGTATGTCTGGCTTACTTTATATTCAAAACTTAACTTTGATATGTAATTTAGCATTTGTTATAAAAACTATTAAATCAATGAACTTTTGTTATTAATGAGTTCATACAATTTACTTTCCTAAAATTTAGTTTTATGATTGCAGTGTGTGTACAGAAATTTGATGTTGAAAGTAGGTATAGGTACAAATATTGGGCCTTGAGGAATTCCACCATAATTAATTAATTTTAATTTTAAACTGTGTACAGTCACCAGCACATCAGGCTATACGATACTGTCAAATATCTCAAAACTATTTTAAACCTTAAAATGTTGACAGTTAAGTTCAAAATCGAATGAGATGTGCTCATGAGATCTTGATGTGCTGGCGACTTACCTTTCCTACTCTACTTATGTAGTAGGCCTTCATGGTGTAAGCTATAGCAACACCCAATAGTGACCAAAATTTCCAAAACATTATGAAACATTAATTTCTTCTTTCATAGCACTGCATACCTAATGATGAATTGAGTACCTATTTAAATTGGGTGATTGGCTTATTTGCTAATACAGATTTTGAATAGTTTTAGTTTTCCAATCTGTAAAGTCTGATGAATCAGCATAACTCACTTTGCACATTGTTACAGGCACACAGTATAAACATTATTGGGACAACAATCTGGTTTCCTGAACAATTTCTTCAAAGACATGTTGCATCTCAGTGTGCTAAACATGACAAAATATCACAAACAATGGTTAAGGCAAGACAAGCCTACATCAGTACAAAGAAAGCTAACTTAGCCAAGGACATTGCAAGTCTTCACATGATATGTATGCAGTGGGTGCTTAATATTGAAGAAATATTTTCTTCCAATCATCACAAACTGAGTGCTGCTGAAATGAGTTTGCATGCTAAAACTCTTTTGGAAGGTCTTGACATTGCATCCAGAACAAACCATTCAGTGCTCACTTTAATTAATTTACATCTCACCCTGGGTATACCACTGCCAAAAAGTATTTTGATATCATTGTTTGAGATTATGTACATGTTAAAAACTTTAAAGAATGCAGTAACCCGCAATCGTAATCAAATAATTATTTCAATTAACATGATTCTGCAGCACCTCGTGTTTCAGTCAACATCCTCTATACTTGAGGTAAAAAAGTCTTTAATGACTGATAAAAATTATGCAAATAAGCGACTTGATGAACTGACATGCCTAGTGATTGCGGAAAGGGCACTGAAAGGAGCTGCAACCATCGAAAGAAATATAGCTGCTAATATTGGCTTGAGCTTTGTTCCAGACACAACTTACTTAGAAGACAGCTACATTAGACTTGGGAAACTACTTGAGAAAATCCAAACTTTATCAAATTTTATACACTCTATGGATAATTTATGCAATTGCTCATGGTTATTGTGGCACCAAAATATTATCCCCATTTATTTTGAACAAAATTTCAGCCTGCAGTTGAATACTTTGAAACTGAAATATTTCCTTATGGTTTTGGAAGACTGCATTGTATTATTGCATACTACTGATCAACATTATGGAATGGCAAAGTACCAACAGTTTCTAAACAACATGAAATCTATGATAGAGAATAAAATAATACTAAGTGCAAGTCAAAATATAGAGACAAATTTGAGACTTCATATTCATTCACATTTACAGTTGGATGTTGTGAATCCATTTACATTTGATATGACCAAAAAATTATTACTTATTGTGGATAACTTTAGGATGCAATTCCTTTACATGTCCATTGTGCCTTCAGTAGAACACTACTTATCTACGATGTACTACAATCTGACAACAGTTGTTCTATCCGATTGGAAAACGTATGGTGAAATGCGACAAATGGCCAAATTCAAATTTAATCTGAAGACGGTGCAAGATAATCTACCCACGCAGACCTTAGAGCAAGGTTTAGATGTTTTAGAAATTATGCGCAACATTCATATATTTGTTTCTAAGTACTTGTACAACTTGAACAACCAAATATTTATTGAAAAAAGCAGTAATAACAAACATTTAAATTCTATTAACATCAGGCACATTGCAAATTCTATTAGAACTCATGGTACAGGCATTATGAATACGACTGTGAATTTTACTTATCAATTCTTGAAGAAGAAGTTCTTCATTTTTTCCCAATTTATGTATGATGAACACATCAAGTCAAGATTGATTAAAGATCTAAGAAGCTTCAAGGAAACTGCTGATGCTAATGGAAATGTATATTCATACAAAAATGCCGAAAAATTTAACAAGGGCATAAGAGTGCTTGGATTAAATGAAGAGGGCCTGAGCTATTTAGATTTGTTCCGTGACCTTATAAGTCAAATTGGAAATGCCATGGGATACGTTAGAATGATTCGGTCAGGAGGCCGACATTGCTGCTCTGATGCTACCATGTTTTTGCCAAATCTCGATAATGTCGAATCTTTTAAACAATTAAGTGAGGAGAGTGGTCTTGGACCAAGAACGATTGAATCGTCACAAAATTTAGATCATAATGTCAATGACTTGATATCAAATTTTATCCAAGGAACAGAATATTTTAAATTACTCGTTGATGTTTTCGCACCTGTATTTCGGAATCCTAAGAATGTTCATCTTAAAAATTTCTACATCATAATTCCACCTTTGACTTTAAATTTTGTAGAACACATGATATTATCCAAAGACAAAATGTCAAAGAAAAATAAAATTGGTGCAGCATTTACTGATGATGGCTTTGCAATGGGTGTTGCTTATATTATGAAATTACTAGACCAGGTTAGTAACACAAAACTATTATACGAATCTTCTTTACTCTCACCCCGCGTTTATACCAAGGTGTATAGGTACGGTAAAGTTTCATATTGAGACACGAAGCAACAAAATATGATCTAGAGGAATCTGGCCGCTTTTCTTTAGATCGAATTTTGGTGCTTCGTGTCTCAATATGAAAAGTTATAAAAGGTGTTAGAAAATTCTAGACACACTTACCGAGGTTCCTTATTGAGCCGTTTTTCATAATTCCTTCTTAGTTACGAGATAAAACTTTTGTAAAGGAGTGGCCATAGTGGACCGTTGTACGCTCTCATCGTTTGTTTGGTGATTTATTTTAGAATGAAAATTCAGAAAATTAGCATGTTACGTTGTGCTCTACAAAACTATACGTTATTATTATTACAAACAGTAGTTTTAATTGTTAAGTTTTATTGTAATCCTTAAAATGGAAAATAGTGGCCACTAAGCTCCAGTTTTAAGGATTACACTAAAACATAACAATGTAAAACTACTGTTTGTAATAATAATATATTGCCAATAAGCCTGATATAGTGGTGTTGGATCGAATAGAGCGGCGCGCAATGATTATTGACATCTGCTATGTCAATAATCATTGCGCGCCGCTCTCCCATATGACGAGAACTTCGTGAAAGCCGAGAAAGATATAAAAATCAAGTAACTTGACTCACGAGATTGTCGACCAGTGGGATGTGGAATCAGCGATCATTGTGCCGATAGTCGTATCAGCCAATGGCTTAATTGCCAAGAGCCTCGACGAACACCTAAGGAGGCTCTCGTTGGGCAGCTGGATCAAGGGCTTGAATTCAGAGAGCGGTACTACTCTCTGGAGCCTTAACCGCCGGTAGCTTGGACCCTGTTCCTGATACCGATGGGCTACTATGTTTTTTTATTTTTTTTAATGTTTTTATATTCAATTATTTAAAAATATAATTTATATGGATTTATTGAAATAAAGAAATAATAATAATAACGCATAGTCTTGTGGAGCACAACGTAACAATCTTATTTCCTGCATTCTAAAATAAAATAAATCACCAAACGAACGTTGAGGGCGCCACTGCGCGCTCGGTACCCTCTTAAATTAAATCAGACTGTTAGCGTGTCACGTGTCCTATTCAATGGCAGTCGCAGATTGTGGTTAGTTAGGCGAACCAACTGCAGTACCAGCGTAAGGCTGCTTTTCCACTATACCCAAAGTCTCCAATTCAGATAATTTATGTAAACAAAGTAATGTCAAGAAATGTCACTGTCAAAATGACAGGACAGTGGTACAAAACATTTCATCATTATTTTTTTTTTTTGTAAATAATCTATGAAATTTAAGTGAATTAATTATAAGAACTATGCAAACAAAATACCGTTGCCAAACAATGTTTTATGTAGTGTGTCGGAGACACGGCCTATGATCGTCATAATCAGCTCTTTTAAGTCCACTGCTAGACGTAGGCCTCCCAAAATCGATTTCCACTCGAAACAGTTTACAGCCGTTTTCATCCAAAATGTGGCTAGATATGCTACATACAATATGAATTTATGAATGAGAGTTGTATTATTACTGTTGTTGAAGATGTAAAATATGTGAAAATGTTTGGATCTCCTGCATTGTTACCAGTATCATAAAATATTTTATACTAGAAAATCTCCTTTTTTTAATAACTTTGTTTAAAACCGAAAATTTATAAAAATAATTACGGTATGATTATTTTTTAATTATTATTTCTTAAATTCAGTACTTAAAAGAAAATGGAACGTTTTTTTTCCGCCATTTTATGTGAATTACCATTACGAAGATATTTTTGATATGTTATCCCCTTTGTTTACATAAATGATCTGAATTTGAGACTTTGGGTTATAGAGATGTGCTATGCAACGTTGCTATGGATGTGTTTGATATCCACCAATCATATTCATTGGTCCACATAGCATAGCACTGGTAGAACCTGATTCAACTAAGCTACGTTTTTTATATGGAAGGATGCGTGCTATGGATGGTTGCGAGTGTAGTTATGTGCAGGCAGAGCAGTGTACCTACAATAGGCGCGCGTTTGTCACCGAAAGTACACATGACATTTTCATAGCACATCTTACTCGCTCCGCTACATAGCTTAGCATCAGTGGAAAGGGTCACATAGTTTCGTAGCTTAGCTTTTACATTCTCGCAGCATAGCTACATAGCACATCTCCGGTGGAAAGGCACCCTTAGGGTAGGACGCGGCTGGGCGACTGCCCACGGCGGTGATAATTTTAAGTAAGCCAGATCTATTACTATACTCTATGATTTTAAAGTTGCAACTTTTCTGCATATGTCGATACAGAACTCCCACCTACCCCCTCCTTCTAGGTATATCAATGGGCAAAAGAAAACGTAGCCGAGGTACGGTGTTAAAATGTATTGTAAACAAAAGAATACCTAAACCTTCGGAGGCGGGTTGCTAAAATGCTTGCCTCTCTACTCGTCGGTAGTGCTAAAATATCTCAATGTACGGTGGCCAGCACATCAAGTTACCACAAGCTGTCTTTTCTCGTTCGATTTTGAACTTAATCACCAACATTTTAAAGTTTAAAATCGTTTGGAGAAATTTGACAGTTTCGTGTAGCTTGATGTGCTGGCCACTGTATGTACCTAATTTAAAGCGGTGTATCTCTCCTCATTCTAATCATTTAAGTATAATATTCTAATTATTATTTTCAGGACTCGAACTTTGAAGGTCTTCATTGGTTTGATTCTGTTTGGAAGCACATAAGTGATGAAAGGAAACTACTGCAAGAGCAGCAAAATAAGGGATCTGTACAACTGCAGCAGGCATTAGCACTAACCGAGAAGAAAATCAAAACTTTAGAAGAAGAGTATAAGTTATTGTATTACAGTCTTACGAGTGCGAGAATATTTTTCAGATAGAAACTCAGTTGATCAGTTCTTAGATTCGTTCCCTTTTTGCGCTACCCCTTTGGGGTAACTCACATGATGTATTAAAGTAGGTATGTAGGTAAAACGTAACCTCATATGTTTACCTACTTTTAATACAAAAGTAACAATTGTTAATTAATGGGCTCATAAGTCGATAATTACATGAACAACTCGTTGCTCGCAAACTCGTTTTTAGTTGCTAGCTCTACTAACTTCTCGTTAATCGTCGGCGGTGGGACAGGTAATTCAGTGTTATTATTGCAATTCATAATCAATATGTTAGTACACTACAGAGGGATATTTAATAATTTCATTTACCTAGTAAGGCGCCTGTCCCAGCGCCGGCGATTAACGAAAGCGATTAGAGGTCGCAATCAGCAAGCGCGCGGCTGCGGCGACGAGCGATTAGTTATGCGTATGTACTAGAGATGGTGAATATAACCATCAACCAACTTTAACTATACCTGAAGTCTCTAATTCAGATAATTTATGTAAACAAAGTAATGTCAATAATGTCACTGTCAAAATGACAGGACAGTGGTGCAAAACATTTTATCATTAAATGTTTTTGTAAATAATCATCGATAAAATTAAAGTGAATTAATTATAAGAACTATGCAAACAAAATACCTTTGCCAAACAATGTTTTTTGTAGTGTGTCGGAGACACGGTATATGATAGTCATAATCAGCCCTTTTAAGCCCAGTGCTAGACGTAGGCGTCCCAAAATCGATTTCCAATCGAAACAGCTAGATATGCTACTTACAATATGAATCTATTTATGAGAGTTGTAATATTAGTGTTGTTGAAGATTAAAAAATGTGAAAATGATTGGATCTCCTGCATTGTTACCAGTATCATAAAATATTTTATACCAGAAAATCTCCTTTTATTAATAACTTTGTTTAAAACCGAAAATTTATAAAAATAATTACGGTATGATTATTTTTTAATTATTATTTCTTAAAATCAGTACTTAAAAGAAAATAGAACCTCTTTTTTTGCAATTTTATGTGAATTACCATTACGAAGATATTTTTTTGTTGTGTTATCCCCGTTGTTTACATAAATTATCTGAATTTGAGACTTTGAGTATAATATTGGAAATTAACTATGATATTCAATAAAACAATTAACATTGACGAATAAAAATATCATATCAACTTCTCCGGCAATCTCCATAACTTAACAATTTCAACATGCATTAGAATATTCGACCATTCACCATGTCGCAGATACTTGAATAAAAATATTAACTAACAACCAATAAAAATTATCGTTTTTAGGGTTCCGTAGTCAACAAGGAACCCTTATAGTTTCGCCATATCCGTCCGTTTGTCCGTCCCCAGCTTAGCTCAGAGACTCTTAGTACTAGAAAGCTATAATTTGGCATAGATATACGTATTAATCACGCCGACAAAGTGGTAAAATAAAATCATGAAAAAAATGGTTACTTGTAAAGTAGGGATTTTTTTTTTTTTCGCCTACTCTATTGTGTGGTTTGTATTATTGTTGGATGGGTCTTTCAAAAATATTGCGGGTTTGTGAAAACAATTTTTCGATTAAGGGATCCGTTTCTAAAATATTAGGCTTTAAAGTGCTAATTTTGGTTAAAGTTAAGTGTGTGCCCCCTTTTCGTAGCCTCCGTAATTAAGTCAGTTTATAAAATAATTGATGACACTTTCTTGTTTTTTGAATAACTTTTATTCCATTCAGGATTTAAATCTGAAACTTTCATGGATGTTTTATAACAAAATGAACAAATTTATTCTCTATAGTCCATCGTTTTGTATTCAGAGGGAGCTGTGTATTCGATCGCCAAAGAAACACCGCTTGAAATTTGATGAAATCTCTTTAAATCTTCATATCGCGTAAAGTTTTTTAATCCAGATTTGTACACCATAAAAGGGTATATTATAGGTATATTTAACTGCTTTTTATTTGTTTGTAGATGTACAAATTTAAGAGTAAATATATTTTTTCTGATTCTTAAAAACAATTACATCGACATTTGTTGATGAATCGAAATACTTATATTTGAACAAATTAAGGCCTATAACTGGTATTTTTTTCAAACTTCTGCGATGAACAGTTTTCGAGATTTTGAAAATCCCAAAACGTCACCCCAGCAAAATTTGAATATTTCAAAAACTATAAGATGAACAAATTTTGCTATTGGTATACATTTACAACTCATCAAAAGCTATCTTTTCATGTACCTACTTGGTTCCAGGCTAAATGCCTTTTTTGAAAAACATTTTGCTGGGGTAACGTTACTCCAGCAAAATGAGTTTTTCTCGAAAAACTTCGAAAACACTACTTGAACAAATTTTGCTATACTTGAACAAATTGCAACTAACTATGAACTAATTATCTGTAATACTCAATTTTCTCTAAGGCGCAGTATTTTGCTGGGGTTACGCATACGTTCTCCCATACATTTCATATGGAAGAACATGTTTTTCAACTACGATGTTAAGTTTGTTATTGGGATAACTTCATACCAACTACGGAACCCTTCATTGTGCGTGGTCCGACACGCACTTGGCCGGTTTTTTATTCTCATCTCTAGTACCTATGTACCAAGCGTGACTCTCTCTCAGCGAGTGTTCTCCCCGCCAAGCGAGCGTCGCTGAGCGAGTACTCTCTGTGATAGCTCTTGTCGCTGCGACAAACGAGAACTCCAGTCAGTGTGAACAGTCAACTATTAATTTAAGTTTCTATTTTACTTAAGAGGACCTACAATCATTTGTACGTTTTGTCGGCGGCGGCGGTGGAACAGGTGTATTTAAGGTACACCTCTGCCCAACCCTTTGGGGAATACAGATTATGTTATTAAAACAGCGAAATAATTTCTTATGTTTTGCTGGAAAATCTTGGAATCGACCGACTTAAGGCTCGTACAGACTAGTGCGATATCGCGGGCACGACGTGACACTAGTAGCAGAATTTCTTTGTCGGTGCCTGTCGCGCCCGCGATATCGCGCGAGTCTGTACGAGCCTTTACGACGGTGGCCGACTTACGACGGTAACCGACTTAAAAAAAGGATGTTATCAGTCGGAATCATTTTTTTTGTATGAATGTTCAGCGATATTTTACCACTTCGACCAATGTCGATGATTATTGCTTTATTGGAAAGGAGTTACTTTAGGTGTGGTCCCAAGTTGAAGTTTCGCCAACTATTATAATTAAACAAGCCCTGGTAGTAAAAACGTTTATGACATAACTGGTGATAAGTATACCACCCATGCATACCCAGTAGGAAATACAGGTAGCAGATGTTCATAAATGCTCAATACTGAGGTAAATGTGGAAGGATTGTAGGTATTTAGGCCTGATATCAGGTTCGAATCCAAGGCTGGGCCAGTTTCTAAGAAAGCAATGGTTTACATTTAGAAACAATGATTACTTGATGATTAATTTTCCTAATATAGGAGTATAAATAAAGAGTATATTTAATAATTATACTATTTATAATCTTTGAATCAATAAAACATATTTTATTTTAAAACAATATTTTATTTAAATAGAATCATTTGTACTAGCTATAATTTGGTGCATTTGCAAAAGTGCTCCATATTCAAGATGATTTTCCAGATATTTGGCATATTTCATAATTGAACTTCCTGCACCCTCTCCTTGTAGATAAGAAACAATTCTTTTCATTGCCTGATAGGCCTCCATTCCTGAGGTGGACTGACACGCTTTTTGACTTAGCACTTCAGTAGCTTGCATACTTTCATCCAGTTGCCCACAAAAAATACACGGTAGTTTGTTGTCACAAAAAATATATTTATCTAATGAACTTGGGCACTGTTCCGAATTCAGTGCAACATTATACATCTTGCACCAACGAGATATACTATGATCACTGTCACTGTCCTCTTTGACATTAAAGAATAGACTTCCATTCATGGGTGGAAAGCATAGGCTCCTGACATATTTCTGTGGTATATTATACCATGCACTGCCTATCATATGAACGTTATCCACAAATGATGAGTTGTCTTTACCATAGGTTAAAGATCTACTTATTTGTAATCTTCGGTAATGGTACTTAAAACATTCAACTACCTTTTCTAAAATATTTGTCCCATAGCTTAGATCAGTAGTACGAACTATTTTTATATTTTCAAAATGTAGGTTTCGTGTGAAGCTTTCTGGGACATCTAATACCAAGATTACATGGTTACCTTTAGATACTAATTCCTTTTCCCATTTTGTTAAGTAACTCAGGACTATAGAGTAATTAATTTGGGAATTAATACAGTAGTAGTAGTTGACAGGCAAGCTTCTTACATGTGGTTCTGTTTCCAATAACTCTTTGCCAACGACTGCTACTTCCTTTTTGTCAGTTCCTAAAGTGTTAACTACAAACAATAGTGAAACATAACTGTCTGCATGTTGTCCACTTAGGTAGCTGTTGTAGTCAAGATTGTGTGATAATGCACAAACACCACCCAGGTAAATATCTTTGGACTCTGAACCATTGAGAAACCTTTTCCAATCCTCCTTAGCTTTTTCACTGCATACATTATCAGATGTGTATTTGGATATATTATGTCTTGTGCGAAAACTTAACAGCCAATCATCAATGCAAGTAAATTCTTCACTCAACCCCTTAAGTATGTCCTGTGCTTTATTGCGTAGATTATCTTCTGTGATAACATTTTCACTTTCAAATTGTTGTTCAAACCAATCCAAAAGGTTTTGTTCCAGATTAAGACTACAAATTTCCTTCAGAAGGTTATACTTCTGCGTATATTTTTTTATGATAGAATCTTTCTCTTTGTAAATTGATGAAATAGTCTGGGGAGAAACACCATATTCTCTAGCTATGTCGGATTTACATTGACCATTATCTAGAGCTTGAATTACTTGTAACTTTGAAGTAGCGTCAATTTTGGTGTATGATTTCTTGGGGAAATCTGTTATAAATTCCGACTGATCTTCATCCACATTTTTGTGACCAGAGCTCCAAATTGACATACTTTTTAAATAACGTATCTTTCACTATCTACATATGCAATATGATTAGATTGAATTTAATATTGATTTCTCAATGTAAATAGATAAATAATAAATACGCGACACGCGTAAGTTTCCATTACTTCATTACTTCTTTTTAAGATTTATGAAATGTCAGTCAGTCACAGTGTTGCCAACCCTAAAAGTTCAAATTATCGAGTTCCGACGTCGAAATTATCGTTTTTTGGGCAAAATTATCGAAAAACAGACAAAATCCTAAAAAAAAATTGGGCTGATATTTCTAACGCCAGATAATTTTATCGGAGGAATTTTTTACAGTCTTCCTTATAAAAATTGTCAGACATCAATTTTATTTCACGAATAAAAATTATCTGTCGATAATTTTTTTTTTTTTTTAAATTGATAACAATCGTCAATGAATTTTAAACTATGTAGACTAAAAGAAGTGGAAGTTTATGCCAAGTTTCACCACTAGTGGCGCTAGCAGCACAAACCGTAAACATGTTTTGTCAGTCTAGTTGTTTTTTTTTGTTTTCTAGATAGAAGCAAATATAAATGCCTTTCTATTTGCTTCTATCTAGAAAACAAAAAAACCCACACACACAGGAATACAGTTGGTGTGGGAGTTTCGGACGAAACGCAAGTGAAAGAAATGTGAGGGAAAGAGAGAGAGAGAAACATTTACTGTGACTTACGTGACATTGACATTTTGTTGATTTTTACGTTTTGTTAATTTAACTTTTTTTGTCTTTAATACTCAAAATTATCGTACGTTAGACATTCACTATCGTACATCGTACCATTGCCCAAATTATCGTACGCCCCCATAATTATCGTACGGGTTGGCAACACTGGTCAGTCACCATGAACTGTCACTGCCAGACTGTCAATCAACTGTCAAAGAAGATAATGATAGTACATACTTTCTAATTCCTTATGATCTACCCATGGAATTAGTAAGTACTTTATTATCTTACGACCTATTCATTTTTGGGAAGCCGCAGCCCAGAAACAATAAAAAAACAAAACAGCGGCCGCTTTTTGAAATCATTTTCGATTATGGGATACACGCGGATACCTTGCAAATTAATACTCTTTTAACAAAAAGTGAAAAAGGTGAATCATATCTCTAATCTCGGAAGTTGAAGTTTTATTTTCATTATTTGCCTGTTTTTTATTTTTCACTCTTTAGATATGGATAGGTACGGTGGCCAGCACATCAAGTTATCATAAACTGTCAAATTTTCTCGTTCGATTTTGAACTTATAAGTGTTTGGAGAAAGACAATTTAGTGTGTCTATTGCGGCGATAAGTAATCCCCTTTCTTTGAGGGGTGGCTAGAGAGGCGCCACGGCGACCTCACCTTCCGCCTGATGTATGTACAGACGCCAGCAGGTCAAGCTACCCGAAACTGTCAAATTTTCGCAATCAACCTTGAACCTTATACTGTAGAGATAAAGTTGAAAATCTATTAAAGAAATTTGACAGATTGTAGTAGCTTGATGTGCTGGCGTCTGTACATACATCAGGCGGAAGGTGAGGTCGCCGTGGCGCCTCTCTAGCCACCCCTCAAAGAAAGGGGATTACTTATCGCCGCAATAGTGGCGTGCCCAGCGCTGGGTTGGACATTCGCACTCTCCATGTCGCAATGAGATCCCGCCGGAGCCCTGTCCACTGTGCCATGATTTCTTGCGGCAGCGGAGTTACGCCCCGGCGTTTCACCTCCTCGCGCCACTCCCATAAGTGCTCGAGGATTTTTGCCTCCATATCTCATGACGGCAATCCGGCAAGGGGGCTCGCCGCCTCACCGGAGACCGCACGAGTCCGCACGACCCCCGCATAGAGCCTCCGGTAGGAGGCGTTTGGACCTCCTAGTTTGGCTAGAATCCGCTTCAAGGCAGCCCCGGCCCGCTCCAGTCTGGGAGTCAAACGTCGGAAATGCTCCACGAAGTTCTACCGGCTGTCGAGGACGAGACTCAGGTACTTCATCGTCGACTCGACGCCGATGTGAACCCCTCCTATCGTTATTTAGAAACCCGTCAGTGGTCTACATGTGTGCTAACAATTACATAATGCATTTATTAAAATCTAAAAAGAAGAAACCTAAACAGAGACCAATTATTTTTCAAACGACGCCCTGCATCGGCCACCAATGTTTTTTTTTTGTTTCACATTTTTTGAATCCCATTATGATGGACTCAGTTGAATAATTATGGAGATATATTCCAGCACCATTTTATCGCTCCACTCTGTTTTTACTAAAGAAATATAACGATAAGCGCTAAGGTATACCGCGCGCGTCTGAATTAATCGAGAACAACCGCCGAAATGAACAACGCTAGTCTGACCACGTAGCGCGATATGCTGGCGCGTTAAAACCCTTTAATGTACGGTGGCCTGCACATCAAGTTACCACATGAAATTTTCTTGTTCGATTTTGAACTAAATCCTCAACCTTTTAAAGATTAAAATCGTTTGGAGAAATTTGACAGTTTGTGGTAACTTGGCCACCGTACCGTCTCCCGCGCGATAACGCACACGCAGCCCGAATGATCCCGACGATAGCCGATAGTGGCCGGTCACATCATCTGGGCGTATCGTGAGATAGCACGAAGCTTCGCGTCAGCACGTTTATGCAGTAGCTAACTTTTCAGTTTTACAAAAAGTTTGGTTGACTGACCCTAACACCCCCCACGTTGTTTGATTTCTGGGGTAAGAGAGACTACACACCGCGCTGCTTAAGGGATTCAATATGGAGTTCCCCATTACGAAAGCCATAGATCTTTTGGGTATCCCAAACAATCTATCTTTGATAAAAAAATACAAATCCGACTAGACGAGGATCGCCGATGCTAGGGCTTGCGCCCCGCAGAGCTACGCATCTTCACGGATGAATCCAAAACAAGTACTGGCACAGGTGCTGGCATCTTCTCGGAGGACTTCAATATAAACATAGCCATAGACTAATATATATATAATTTTGATCGTGTAGGTATTGCCATTTTGTATGCTGCTGTTCGCAGGTGACTAAAGGATACTACTCTGCATGTTTAAACATTTTAATGTGCATATTATCACCAATATATTACACTGCTTATGTTTATTATATTGTGAATTGTTAGCTATGTATGTATAATACCAATAAAACCGTGAATACGCATGTTTATCAAATAGGTAATCAGTTAAACTTCCAAGAACTGATTTAAAATGTATATATTGAAGATATCTATTAGCTAATCACATAGCTGTGTGAGGCACCGGCTCACGATGAAAAGTTGCTTAATTACGATTGCAATAAGGTCTTAATTCATTATTACTCAAGGGTCAGATAATGTTGCTCACCCTCTCTGTACACCTATGCCCGTTTTCACTAACGTCAAGTTATTTTTTGACAACCCGCAAGAGTTGTAAGGCCCATCTTTTTAGCGTCCGTCGTGGTCGTGGAGACGTTACTCGAACGTAACTAGTTAAAAACTCAAATTACCAATGAGTACCCCCAATCAATGTCCCAGAATAACTGGTTACGTTTGAGTAGCATCGTGTTCGTGGAGACGTTACTCAATGGTAACTAGTTAGAAACTCAAATTACCAATAAGTACACCCAATGTACCAGTACTAGTATATCAATGGCGGTCCATAAACGACGCAACCAATCATAAACTAGTTAATAACGCCTTAGTAAGCCCCGTCGTGTTACACCATAGTGTTAAACGTTACTTTTAAGCAGTGCCGTGGACGATGGTCCTAAGTATTACGCATCGGCAAATCGTGCCAATTTTCACGATCGTCAAGCTAAACTAAGCCTAGTCTCGTTTCACGTTCACCATTCGTTTCTCAGTATACAACTCGTAAGCTTCGAAATGTACATTTTTGACACTTATTTGTGGCTTTTAAATCAGAAATCTATAGCTAGACAACCCGTTAATGAGAGTTGCTTAAGCATTACGCATCTGCAAATCGGTGTCAAAACTTTAGTCTTGCCTAGTGCTTAATGTTTATGCCTTACATTTAGGTGTCGCCTAGTGTTAGTGAAAACGGACAATGGACACGTCGGTGACGATATAGGCTTCGCATATTGTAGCTTTGAATCTTTGATTGCCTATTACGATATGTAGGATAAAAAATGAGCTATTATTGGAAGATTGGAATGCGTCATTTCAAAACTTGCCCAACTTGGACAGTAAAATTGTTTGTATTCTGTAATTAAATTCTAAAACTTATACCTAAGAGATGACAAAATTACGTCAGACCATTAATGCTAAATATGTAATAAACAATATAATAATTAATTATACATATTATATTTTTCGTTCAGTCTCACAATGCGATCCCATAAGGTCTAGTTTGCGATACATCTGAATAAGAACCCTATCTGCAAAAACTTTTTAGGGGATTTGAAAAACAAATTCATCTTTTAACCACGCCACTAAAAAGCTACACTAGCGGTAGTGTCGTAGGTATATTTCTTCACTAGTATCCAGTAGCGTCGAAATGAACTAGAAAACGACCATAAAACGTTTCTAATTTGAATATGTGCCGAGGATTCACGCCGTCCTCACCGAAACGCGTCGTCGGCAGCTATTGCGACGAGAGGTCGGATAACGCCAGACGTCTTGCACACAAGATGGATTTTTGAGACGGAGCAGTACGGGTAGGTACCTTAACCGTTGTAGTTACAGATAAACGGTTTCAGGAGTCTGTCCTTACTTTTTTGAGAAATTTTGATCCCAAATCACAGATTTTGACAAAAATTTTGTCAGTAAGAAAATGGTACATTTTCACAAAAACTTTTTTTGATGCTGATCGATCCTGTTTCTTATAAGGATCAAAAAACTATCCGATATCCTTTAGTCCACTATTTTTTTGATCCTTACAAGAAACAGGATCGATTGGCATCAAGAAATAAAAACAGTCTCCTAAGACCGTTTTCCTGTAGCTAAAACGGTTTATGTACCTGCCCTTACTGCCCCATCTCAAAAATGCATTCTGTATAATAAAATATTCCACGTAACGTATTTTTTCAAATAAAACCTCAAAAGGTTTGCGACCGCAAAACAATATTGGTGAATCGGGTATTCTGCGACTGAACGAGATTTTTTACTACTCTTTTGTCATACAGTCTATGGAACACTCAATATTAAATAAATGAAGATGAAAGCACTCTCTATTTTTCTATTAACAAGAGACATTAAAATAAGCTGCTAATGAAAAACGTCATTCAAAAGCATTTAAACATACACAAATTCTTTTTCTATTTTGTTTCCATTTTTAATAATACAGTTTAAAGATCCTGAATATATATTTTTTTAAATTATATTTGTATGAGAGCACATTGCGGAGCCATAAAAAAATGTACAGGTCATTACTGCTGTCGTAGTGTGTGTTCCTTGAACTGTCTGGCGCGGTGCCGTTGCGAACAATGACGCGGCAATTATTCGGTTCACGTGCATACGGTGATGATAAAGTTCATGCGGTTATAAAGTAATAATGTCCTGCTTTAAATGATTTCTGAGTAGATGAATTCGACAGCATGATATCACGTGAGAGTATAGCAAGTTTATGAGAGAGAATGCTCGTCCTCGTGGGCGAGCGCGTCATCAACAGCGTGGGCCCCGGGCGGCGCGGAGGTGACGGTGGCCGTGGGGTAGCGGTTGAAGATGTGGATGTGCGTGACGCGGCGTCAGTCGGCCTCGTGCTCGTGCAGCTGCGCCAGCAGGGCCGCGCGCCGCGACTCCAGCTCCGCGTCGCTCCACGCCGTCGAGCCGCCGCCGCTCGCTCTGCGCACACTCACACTCATTTATTCACTAACAATCATTTGTACCTGAATTTACGCAAAAAAAAAAAATACTTAACACACAAAACAAAATTGACGTTACGAAATTAATTCAATTACATCAATCATACACAAATTAAAATAAGATGGGAATTACAAAATTTACAAATCTTCAATGGCATATTTACAGAAATTTATTCAATTGGTTTTTTTTTTTTTTTTTCTAAAGACGTGACCGTGCGTGCTATTCAGAATTAAAGGCAACCTGTTAAATAATTTTACTGATTGGTATACCTACATATTCTATTTATTATATCACTATAGTGTGTAATATAGTGCTTCGCACGGTTTTACGAATTGACAAAGCTCCGAGATTTCTATATTTTAAGTAAGTTTAATATTAATGTATTAAACACATAAATCTTCCGGAATAAATTCTGTAACTGATGGTGAAATTTCTGTATCAAAATCCATTGCGGAGTTTAGAAGAAATATGCGATCATAGACACACGAAAAGCGACTGGCACACCTCACACACACACACACACCCTCACACATCACACACAGACGCATCTTGACACACACATCTTGATCATCAGACTCCTTTTGAGGATCTACTTCGCTCTATAAAGTTCTAAATTACCTGTTAAATGACAGAAATTCGAAAAAAAAAAAATAAACCTATTGGACACTATGCTCTTAGTTAAAAAGTTGTCGTTTGCTGTTCACTTTTGTGCGTGTGAACGGTGTGTAGTGCTCACCGTTCTTTCTTATCTTTCTTGTCCTTCTTCTTCTTGGGCTTGTGGGGGTGCTCGTGCGATTCCTCCTCGGGACTGCTGGGAGCGCTACGCTTCGACTTCTTACTCTTGTGACGCATTGTCTCGTCGTCCGTTATACCGCCCTCTTCCGGCGTCGGAGATTTCTAAACAAAATCAAGTATTCTCATAAGTTGGACTAAACCATTTACTGCATTTTACTGTAAAATATCGCACAATGCAACGTTGTGTGAACTATTCACAACTACTAAGTATTACTTACAGGCATTGGCGAGTGTTTGCGGTGCTTCTTCTTTGTTTTCTTGTGTTTCCTGCCTTCGTCCGAAGTCCATGTGCCGTGACTGGGCGCGGGCGACGGCGAGCGCGCGGTCTGCACGGGCGATGGAGAGCGCGACCTCGACTGAATACGAACACGCATTGAGAATGAAAGCGATGACGACTGTGGTCATAGCTTATTCTAATGAAAGCAACATTGTTTTTAAAACGTTTTGTAGTGTCGTTAGTCCGGTCAGATAGGCAGTCGATATCAGTGCATCCGGTTAGAATGGAAGCCGACTGTGGCCGACGACCGTTGCTAATACTCTTTTTAGGTAGTTTTTTATTGTTTTCTATATTACTTTTTTATTTTTTGACGTTGTTGTTACCTAAGTTACTGAAAAACACGTACGTATTAAAATATAAGAATTGGAATTTGGCTAATACTTTTTTATTTAATACAATTAGTCATCCAAATATTGGTCCTTCGATTTGTTTTTAAAGAATAAAACCAGTGCAATTTTATTATAATGGTTGTAACTCGTAGTCAAACACGGTTGGTAGAATCTTCTGAAGATACGCAAACGGAAACCACAGGTAATGTTGCGGCGGTTACTCAGGTAGCTCAAACTAGTACCGGTGGCGATGCATCTACGCCTAATCCCTCACGAACCCGATCTACTTCATCACGCACGAGCCGCTCTTCCGCGATGGTCACTGCGAGGAAACTCGCAGCGGAGGCACAGCACGCCCGTTACCTCGCACGATTAGAGTTGGCTGCGCAAGAAGCCAAAATGAAGGCTAGAGAGGTGGAGCTTGAGAGGACAACGGCTGAGTTAGAATACCAAGCCCAACTTGCAGCGATTGACGCAGAAAATAGTGAACATGGTACAACAAGTGGTAGGAGCAGAGGTAGTATAAAAGAGTGGTTAGAAGAGACAGGTAAACATAATGTCGTTATGCGCCAAAATCGCAACGATACATACGACTTCTTACCATACAACCAACTCAGCAACTCTGCCGCCGAACCAATGACAACTCAAATACAGTTTTCTCAACCCCAAGAGCTTGCTAACACTTTAAACCAGTTTCAGGTTTTCTCATCAAACAATAATGGTGCCGCTTTACCCATACCTTTAGGAGGGGAAAAACTAACAACGTCTCGGTCCAGTCATTGCCAAGCGGTAACCGATAACGTGAATGATGACCCTGTAGTAGCTGATATTTCTCAAGGAAAGAATGAAGATAGTATCTCACGGCTAGTAAACACCTTTGAAAGCTTAGTAAACAAGCTAGGGCCTAATAAAAATACTCAAAAATACAAAATTGAGCTCCCAATTTTCGATGGTAAATCCCCAATGGATTGGCTTGTTTTTAAGCGTTCATTTATTAATTCCCAATCATCTTATACAGCAGCTCAAAACCTAGCTCGCCTCAGCACGGCCTTAAAGGGAGCAGCCCGGGACGCGGTCTGTATACTTCTTGTGACAGCGCTTGATCCCAAGGTAATAATGCAGGAACTAGAAAGGCTTTTCGGGCGTCCGGAGCTAATTGTGCTGAAAGAGGTTGCGGCTATCCGTGCCTTGCCCAAAGTCGGCAACGATATTAAAGAACTTACTATATTTGCTTCTCGCGTGCGCAACTGTGTGGAAGTAGTTAAGCTATTAAACGAAACTGATTATTTACGTTCACCTGAGCTATTTGGGTCGCTAATCAACAAGCTTCATCCATTGTTGCGCACACGATGGTTAGACTACGCAGCAGCTCACGCTACCTCTACTGCGGAGTCTAGTGCTAAAGTGGGATTATTGTCCGATTTTCTATCGCGAGAAGTGGACCTACACATTCATTTTGGTACTTCCGTCGAGTCACCACATGTGCCACGGGAACGTGCTCATGCTGTATCGGAGTCCGAATCAGACCCACCAAAGGTATCACATACGAGAAATAAACCTAAAAACATTAAAATTGATTCGAATAAATATTGTATTGTTTGTAAACAAGCACATGACATGTCGTCGTGTGACAACTTTAAGGCAATGTCAGTAGAAGACAGGTGGCGTTTCATAAAAGAAAATAAAATTTGCTATCGTTGCTTAAAAGGAGGTTCACATAACTTTAGGTTGTGTAATAAAAATAAAAATAAGTGCGAAATAAAGGATTGCAAGCGTAAGCATCACACATTACTACATAATCCAAACTTTATTCCTACGGCATCTGCACACAGTAATCAGGTACAATGTGCTCCTACAACATCTACTTTAAAGACTTCCTCTGCACCAACTACAAGCAACGCAGAAGAAAATACGGCGAGAGACTTAGTGACCCACACAAACACAAATTTAGGTATAAGCACAAGCTCTAGTCTCCGCCCCCTCTTGAAGATAGTCGCAGTTACAGTCTCGGGGCCTTCTGGAAGTGTTGACACGTATGCTCTTTTAGACGACGGCTCCACGTCTACATTCATAGATTCTGATATTTCCTCCCGCATTGGTGCTAATGGTCCAGTGGGACAAATTTATTTGGATTGTGTAGGTGGTTTGTGTCGAGAAACGTCTGTGAATTACGTTGATTTTGAAATAAAAGGCCTGCATTCTAGTCAAACATATTCAGTTCGTAGAGCTCGCTCGATCAAAAACTTAGGAATAGTATGTAATCAGTCAGTCAGTAGCGATGATTTACTTCGTTATCCTTACCTATCTGATTTATCCAATGAACTGTGTTATGACAATGCTTCTCCTATGCTTGTAATAGGGATTGATAACTGGCATTTGTCATTTGCGACCGCCACGAGGAAAGGCACAAAATCACAACCGGTAGCGATTCAAACTGCATTGGGTTGGGTTCTTTTCGGGTTTTCGAATAGTAAAACTAGGCCCGTCAAATCATTTAGGCCTGCCGAATCCATAAACCATGCGTATTCGACTGAACTTGATGACCCTAAGTCTGAACTTGAAGAGCTTATTAAAGCGCATTATAAGTTAGACTCTGTCGGAATCACCAAGCACGAGGCGCGCAGTACTGACGATCAGCGCGCATTGGAAATATTATCCCGCACTGCACGTCGACTGCCTTCTGGGCGTTACGAAGTAGGTCTTCTCTGGAAAACGGAAAACATAAAAGCGCCAGACAGCCTTCCTTTAGCTTTGTCTAGGTTTAAGAGTTTAGAGAAAAAGATGTCGAGGGAACCCAATTTTGCCGAACGGTATCGAAAGAATATTTATGACACCTTAGAGAAAAATTATGCCGAAGAGTGTAGCAGGGTAGAGCCCTCCGGTTTTTGTTGGTATTTACCACACTTCGGTGTAATAAATCCGAACAAGCCCACAAAGCTTCGAGTCGTCCACGATGCTGCTGCACGTTCTTGGGGGGTGTCTCTGAACTCAATGTTGCTGACGGGCCCTGACCTCTTGCAAAACCAACTAAGTATTTTGATGCGTTTTAGGGAAGGAAGGATCGCCCTGACAGCCGATATTAAGGAAATGTTTCCACAGATTAAGATAATTCCACAAGACAGGGACGCCCAACGATTTCTGTGGCGTGACGATCCTTCAGGTCCTATAAAAATATATCGCATGAGTTCTATGATTTTTGGTGCTTGTTCAAGTCCGTCAACGGCAATTTATATAATAAACTTAAACGCGTCAGAGTTCCGAGACGAGTTTCCCGAGACCGTGGACGTTATCAAGAGCAATATTTACATGGATGACTTTATCAGCAGCGTTGATAGCGTAGAGTCCGCAGCGCGTCTGGCTGCTGAAGTGGTGACCATCCATAAACGCGGCGGTTTCGAAATGCGCGGCTGGACGTCTAATGAACCAGCTGCCTTTGCCATGTTTCCAAAAGAGTTGCTGTCCGATGTGATGAACAGCAAGATTGACGGCGTAGATTTGTGTAAGGACTCTGTGGCTCGCACTCTAGGTCTCATTTGGCAACCTATACACGATCAATTTAAATTTAATTCTGGGTTAACAAGCGAGTCATGGGCTCCTACAACTAAACGGCAAGCTTTAACGCAAGTCATGCGTATTTATGATCCTTTAGGAATCTTGTCACCGATTATAGTTAGAGGTAGAATTCTTTTTCAAAATCTGTGGCGCAAAGGTTTGGATTGGGATGATGGGCTGTGCGAAGACGACTGCAAAGTGTGGCACGAGTGGTATGATAGTCTAAAGTCGATTTCAGAATTACGATTACCTCGGTGGTATAATTTGTGTGATATGGACGTTGCAGAACGAGAGTTACACGTTTTTTGCGACTCGAGTGAGCAAGCGTACGCGGCAGTCGCTTATTGGCGTTTCGTAGATGCTTTGGGCCAGGCACGTCTTTCTCTTATTGCAAGCAAGACACGTGTATCTCCATTAAAACCTACTTCTATACCACGCCTCGAACTACAGGCTGCCTTGATAGCCACTCGTCTCGCCACATTTATTTGCGAAGCGCATCATTTCAAACCAAACCGGCGCTACTTCTGGTCCGACTCAATGACTGTATTAGGTTGGTTGCGCAGTGATGGTCGGAAATTTAAGCCTTTCGTAGCCAACCGAGTAGGTGAAATTTTGGAAAATAGTGATATCTCTACATGGCGTTGGGTCCCCACGGATCTTAACGTCGCCGATGACGCTACTCGCACTAATTGCTGCACGTTAAATGTTGAGTCGCGCTGGATTTCAGGTCCCGAATTTTTACTTCGTGCTTCCAGTGATTGGCCATCTAATCCAGTAGGTAGTGTTATCATTGATCCATTAGTGGAAGTAGAAATGAAATCATCTGCACGTACTATAGAGTCACCATCGGTATGCTTAAAATCAACCTCAACCTCATCACCTAGAAATGATTTTTGTAATTACAATGATGTAAGCACGTTGCCCATGCCAGTAGTTGCTGATCCAACTCATTTTACTTCTTGGCTAAGGATGGTAAGGGCAACTGCTAGAGCTCACCAGTTTATTGCTATATGCATTATGAAGGTTAAAGGGGTTCCGCGTAACTTTGTCCTTTCTCAACTCAGCATAACAAATGTTAATTCTCAAATAAGACCCTTAAGGCCATTAAATATGCAAAGCCTCAAAATTGCTTGCGTCCACATCCTACGCCAAAGTCAAAAGAATAAATTTGATAAAGAACTGCAATGCCTGCAGCGTGGACGCCCCATATCACCTAAGAGTCGTCTCGTGAGCTTGTCCCCAGCTCTAAACCAAGACGGTTTGATTTATCTACAAGGACGTATAAACGCTGTCGAGAACGTAGAAGAACACACCAAGCATCCAATCATATTAGACGGGAAAGACCCAGCCGTGCGCCTACTCGTCAGTCATTTCCACAAGAAATTCGCACATGCCAACACGGAGACCGTGATAAATGAACTTCGGCAAGAATACTGGATACTGAGTCTGAGGAATACAGTTAGATCTATCGTCTACAACTGCCAACAATGTAAGTTGCTGCGCGGAAAACCTTTGCAACCACCTATGGGCAATTTACCTGAAGCTCGGCTCTCCCACCACAAGCGACCCTTTACGTTCGTTGGAGTCGATTACTTCGGCCCTCTACAAGTGATGGTGCGCCGTAAACAAGAGAAACGTTGGGTTGCGTTGTTTACGTGTTTATCTACCAGGGCTTTACACCTTGAAGTGGTACACAGCTTGTCAGCTGATGCAGCCATAATGTGCCTTCGCCGTTTTATATCTCGAAGAGGTACGCCAAGTCAAATATTCTCCGATAATGGAACGGCCTTCGTCGGCGCGAACCGGGAGCTGCGTACACTTTATGATCAGGCCGTCACCGACTATACCTCAAATATGAAAATTGAGTGGGTTTTCATCCCGCCATCAGCCCCGTTCATGGGGGGAGCGTGGGAGCGCTTGGTAAAGAGCGTCAAGACAGCTCTCCGCGTAACACTTCGGGAACGTACCCCAACCGATGAAGTCCTCGCGACGCTTTTGGCAGAGGCCGAGGCATTAGTTAACGCGCGGCCCCTTACTCACGTCTCCCCGGACCCGACTGATCCTGAGGCCTTGACTCCGACACATTTTCTGCTCGGCTCCTCATCGGGTCGCCCATTACCAGCCCAACTCACGGATTCTGACCTATGCAGCAGAAGTGGGTGGCGTAAAGCAGTACGATTAACTGATCACTTTTGGCGACGGTGGATTTTAGAATATTTGCCAATTTTGGCCCCACGACGTGTTCGCGGAGTTACGACCGCAGTTAAAATTGGAGATCCCGTACTCATAGCTGATGGAGATTTACCTAGGGGAACATGGCCACGAGGCAGAATTACTGCGACTTATCCAGGCCGCGATGGTGTCACGAGGGTTGTGGATGTGAACACTATGGCGGGGACGTTGCGGCGACCTCTAAAGAAAATAGTTTTGTTATAAAAGGGGGAGGATGTGGCCGACGACCGTTGCTAATACTCTTTTTAGGTAGTTTTTTATTGTTTTCTATATTACTTTTTTATTTTTTGACGTTGTTGTTACCTAAGTTACTGAAAAACACGTACGTATTAAAATATAAGAATTGGAATTTGGCTAATACTTTTTTATTTAATACAATTAGTCATCCAAACCGACCCCAACATAGTTTGGAAAAGGCCAGGCAGATTGATTTTTTCTAGTTTCGTTAAAGTATTAAACCACTCACCAATGAGGCAGAGTGCGATCGCTTCTTTTTCTTAGAGCGCTTTGTTTTCCTGGATTTCGGATGGTGGTAGTGCATGCAGCTTTCTTCTTGTTCGTGTTGGAAGTCCTGCAAAAAGACGACATTGAATTGGGGATTATTTAATTTTCTCCATATTAACAGAAATAACACAGCTTCTTTAATTCAAGCAAGGGAGGAAATGTGACAGTACTTACATAATTTAAAAAGACAATCGTTTGTAAATAACTTTTGCCCCAAAATAATCTCAGATACTTTGAATTCTAATTTCGAGGTGCGAGGAGAGTGAAATGTGCCAATGTGTGTGAATTGGATACTTCAAGGAAGGAAGTTTGTAACCACAACCCATAGTGATGTGAAGGAGACACCAAATGTCGGCAATGTCTGTCGATATATTTTGGCTGATGATTTCAAACATCGAGCTTGATTTAGAATGAGATTGTCATGCAGGTATTAGTGACAATGACGATAAAAATGTATGACCCACCTTATATATTCTGACTCTATCCTCATCGTAGGGCATGGCCGCGAACTCTGGCGCATTCAGATCGAGCTTCTCTTTGACCTCGTTCCACGGCAGCTGGTGGTCGATGTTCGCTTCACTCAGGGCCCATTTAAATGCACTCTCTACTTTCTTCTGAGCTTTGGACTCTTCTTTTATCTTCTCTTTGTTTCTGGCTTCAGCCTGAATAAAATTATATGTTTGAGAAAACAAAAGTACACAGCAAAAAACCAGCCAACCGAGTACGGCTCACACAATTAAAGTTCCGGACCAAACTTCACTGAGCAGTCTATGGAACGGTAGCTGGCGTGCCGTAATTACTGCATTGCGCGTAGTTTTTAAACCTGCGCTAGCGCATAAACGATACATCTAAGCGACATAGACTCGAGGGAAAAAACTATCTGCACTATCCGATTCAGCTAACGATTTTGATAACGATTGAATATACTACATAGGTCAAAATGCCATCGTGAATAAGCACCTACTTTTGGTATTTTCTAATTTAAAAAAGGAAGCCGAATATTCACCTTTTCAAGCAATGAATTATATGTGAGCTTAACGTTGCCCGCATCCAAAGAAGCTGACTTGCTGTCCTCGCAGACGACGGTCGCAAACTCTTCGAAGGTAGTATCGGGCTTGACTTCGAAACTCTTCTCTTTTAATATCTCTTTTATAACTTTCTTTTCATCATGGAACCGCGCTTTCAGGTTTTCTACGTAAAATTTGAATAGATCCAGTGGAGTAGATCCGTTTTGACCTGAAAAGTAAAGTATAATAATTAATATAGGTTTGTTTTTATAGTTTTGGTTGCTTCTCTCATTTCTTTGAATAGTTTAGTTAATTAAAGCATATACAAATGGGTTCACTCACCAAGCATAGCTGAGAAGCGCATATCAGCCGATATGACTGGGTACAGCTCTACCCACAACGACATGGAGGTAAGTTTACCTTCTTCATGCAAAGTGTCGAGTAAAACCTGTAACAAATGTTCATGAAGCGTGTCAGTATGTCTGGCACGAGACGTGCGTGTGAGACGCGCACGTCTCGTGCCAAATATGACTACTGCCAAATATCCGATACTGGTGGAATACACTTGAGCAACATGCTGTTTTTACTTATCCCCCCTTTTTAATTGCTGATAAGTTTTTGCTTATTGTCAAAATAATATAACATCTTACCAAAAAATTGTCTCTGTTTTTTCTTTGCTGCCTTTTATTCCGTTTTTTGACTTGTTCTCGTTCTTGCAAATATTCTGCTTCTAAATTTCTAATATGTTGTTCAAACACTGAAAGGAATTACAATATTATTTGTGATTGATTTATAGGGACAACAGTCACTCATCTATACAAATAAATAAAAATAACATTTTTTTCAACAAAATTTTTGTCTGTGTGTCTGTCTGTTCCGGCTAATCTCAGAAACGGCAGGACCGATTTTGATGGGACTCACTGGCCGATAGCTGATGTATAAGGAGTAACTTAGCTACTTTTATTTAAGAAAAAGCCACGCGGGCGAAGACTGAAAGACTAGATAGTCTCTGTTTAGCAAATATTATAAATGAGCTCTTGTGATTGCTTACCACAAAAAAACACTAACCTATAAGTGCGTCCTCTTTGTCCATGCCCAGCAAGCTCACGTCGTTCTTGAAAGCAGAGTTTTCTAACAATAACACTTGTGCCTCGCTCCAAGTGCTACTGTATGTTATTTCACTCATATTCTCTAGTACCTGTAATAAATCATTTTTTATCTGCCATGGGTTAATGTACAGGCAGAGACAAAATTATGTTAACACATTCATACGAAAATGACACATTCAGTATTACTTGTTTGCAACAAATATTACTTAGTATCGACACCTGCAAGGAATAACATTGTAACTAATATTTAGTAACTTTACAGGAGAGCGCGTCAAAAAAGTCTTAAAATATACATGTATATAATAATATAAACATACGAAAGTGTAGCTAATCCCTCGTTGACTCATATTTTCAAGGTTGGTTGGCAATAAGACAACCGAAATTTGAGAGATTTTTTAAAATCTTTGACGCGCTCTCCTGTAAAGTTACTAAATATTAGTTACAATGTTATTCCTTGCAGGTGTCGGTATGTACCTTAAGACTAGTATTATAATAAACAACGTGTAAAGAAAAAGGTTATATAAATGGTAAAAACGGAAACCTTATATATGTTACGGCTAAAACCAGAAGTGCGATTACAGTTTTAGCCGGCTACAACTATACTCAATTTGAAATAAGATTAGACATTTAAAAAACCATTTTTACAGTCCGTTCAACCGATTTTGACTTCTATTCCGTAAGCATAAGGATGGCAATAAAAACAAAAAAGTGGTTACAATACCAACTGTTAACTGCAGCTGCTATTTGTCATGCCGCCAACGCAATAGAAGTCAAAATCGGTTGAACGCACTGTAAATCTCATTTGGAGTATAGGTGCGGCCAGTAGCAGTTGGTTAAACTTAGGTGTAGCCTATTAATTCACGGCTAGAACTAGGTGAGGCATTCGATTAAAACTAGGTGTAGCCATCATCTTATCGGCTACAACTAGGTATAGCCAATCCCTAGTGGTTCCAACTAGGTGTGGAATCTATATCGGCCAAAAATAAAATAAAAAAAATTACGTTGAAATGCACTTGCACTTTATATTGTTCTATAAGTACATGTCTACTGAAAACTTAGTAGTAATAGAAATCAAAGGATCTTATTAAATCTTCTCTTTAGAACCAGAAATCTTCTGCGCAAACATGAAAAAAGTAGTCTCAATTTTAGTAAAAAATTAAACTTAAACTTCTTAATGAGAAAACAATCAACAAACTGGTCCCGCCCTCCCCTCCAACCTCAGTACACCGTAACTAGCGTGCGTTTAATTATAACCGCTAGGAAATGGCTACAACTAGTTAAAGCCGGTATGATGAAGGCTACCCCTAGTTTTAGCTGAATGAAATCGGTTACACCTAGTTCTAGCCGTGAATTAACAGGCTACACCTAAGTTTAACCAACTACTACAGGCCACACCCAGTTGTAACCAGCTAAAAAATACTAGGTGTAGCCGCAATTCGGGTTTTAGCCGTAATGTTATACAGGGTTATTTGTAAAACACCAACAACTTCGCAGGAGTAGATTACTAACATCATAAACAAAACAACATTTGTTCTACGACTTTTTCGAAAACAAGCAAAAAAAATCGACTTTTCATACAATACTCGATCAGCTGTTCGGACATATGTATGGAGAGTTTAATTTTTTTTGTCTGTTTTCGGAAAAGTCGTAGAACAAATGTTGTTGTTTATGATGTTAGTAATCTATTCCGGCGAGGTTGTTGGTGTTTTACAAATAACCCTGTATAGGGTGTATCTATTCAAACACGAAATATTTTAAGAGATACACCTATAGGTGGTAAAGAAGCCATGGGAATGTATTTTTTTTTCTGAGTTTATTATTTAAACAATTAAATAATTTAAAATTACTTGATATGATGATTAATTATCAAAATTCACCGCTCTCGTGCCGCCACCGTTGCGGCATCGCCGCGTCCGGGCGAGTCATTCATAGAATAATCATAGAATAAGTAAATTTTATAAAGGTTTGTTTTGCAAAATGTCTCAAGCAATTTTAAAATTATAATAATTATGTAAAAATATAAAACATTTAGATATAAAAAAAAAAATTCGCTGCTATGGCTTTTTTAGCACTTAGAGATGTTTCTCTTAAAATATTTCGAGTATGAATAGATACACCTTAAATGTATATACAGGATCAAATTTAATTCGTTTAAATCCTCATAAGGAATCATTGTACTCATCATTATGAACAACTTTTACTATGGGACCAAACCTGAAATCGCGAAAAAAAATCAGCTGTTCCCTACATTTATGTTCGCATAAGACGTCAAAATGTAGGTAACAGCAGATTTTTTATTTTTTTTCTGTTCCCACTGCTGGAACACAGGCCTCCTCTCGGTGAGCGGGAGTGGGCCGTAATGTCTTTGAATTGTTGGTTCTAGGACATGCCGGTTTCCTCGCGATACTTTCCTTCACCGTTTTGAGAACAGTGGTGAAGAAATTATTTACACAAAGTAAAGCGCCTGCCTGGGTTCGAACCTACGACATACAATTTAGAAGGTCGCGGCCTTTCCCACTGGGCCGCAATATTATAGTATTATACATAGTGGGTGTACTATGTACATTTGCTTGTACTCGTAGTTTAACAAAGGCAACTGCCATCAGCGTCCAGTGATACAGTACACCGCTTCAGCATAAAGCAAAATAAAAAAACCGAGCATGAAGACGCCTCGGCGGCCGCTGCTAGAGATGGCATTCACTGTCAAAACTTTCGATACAAACCAAGCGTGTAACTGTTTACTCGCACTACGACACAAATGACGACTGATTATTGAAACTGAAGGTTTTCAAAGGCGGTCCGGACGCGTATAGCCAATCCCTGTGTATGAGCCAATGCCTTAGGAGCTGAACCGCAAAGTTATGTCACTGCTAAAAATAATGTTTTGATTTATTGTGCGGACAATATCTGTCACGCAAAAACCACCGCTGATAGCGTTGAGTCGCAACATAATTTGTCCGCGCTATCAAGAATGTAATGAATGTTTTATTAGACAATATGAACTGTTATTAATGAATCAACTCTGAACATGTTATGTTAGTAATGTAGATTGGGTGAGATTTAAAAACTTAATTTGTGAATTATGCTTGTGTAGGTACTATCATTTTGTTTGTAAGTAGATATATTATAATCATAAAGTTACAAACACTAAGGTCATAAAATAACGACCTTAGTGATTGTAACTTTATATTTAATCGTATTTCCAAAAGTATTTGATGCAAAAGTAAACAAATGAGTCACAAAACGTACCAGATTGAGTGCTTTGATTTGATTATTTTAATACTTAAATCCGAAATTCTAATTTGAAATCACTTTAAATATATTTCTCATTTGACGATTATTTTTATAACCTCAATTTAATAATGTTATTCAAACAATAATTGTTGTAAAAGTAATGTCTTTATATCATTATTTGTTTTTTTTTTTCGTTCTTTATTATTACACATCACATTTAAAAAATATTTTAAGTCATGTTCCTGCGTTAATTTCATTTTTATGTAATTACTCAAACGAGACATAACTTTCGCACGTGTCAAAGTCAATGAATGTCGCAGTTCAACTAGCTGTAACGAAAGCAAACAAATAAGTAATAGTGCACACTGTAAACACATGCATACACTTTTTTCGCTCTAACTCACACTTCAGTCGTTGATTTATTCCTAGCCGCCTTACTTTCTTTCAAGGTCAATCATGTTGCGATTTCGTGCGTGGAAGTGTTGAGAGCAAACATGATTGTCGTATTGTCGATTACAGGCCAAACTCTGTGTGGTAAAAACCAATCAACTGAAATGCTGGCTGGAAACAGATTTGTACGATTGTTTTCAGAAGTGTGCAGGTCTGTGTATTATTTAGCACCATGCGATGTTGGTTCATAAACATGGATTGGCTTTTCGCGGTCCGAACAGAAGTTGTACGCTGAACGTACTTTCGGAGCCACATATTTAATTAGTGCTGCAGTCTCTATACGCTGCCGCCGCAGCGATTCCATGCTCTGTAAATAAACTAAGTACTGAAATGTTACCTGTGCCAGCATTTTCATGTTACGTTTCTTTAAAGCTTTAGCTTCTTCCTTCTCACGCTTGGTGATAGTAAATATGCAATCTTCAAATATATCTCTCCGATCGGATTCAGGAACACAGCGCCATATCTAAGAGAAATGCTTGCTTACATTACATCACAATTTTTAGTTTGAAAGATACCGCTATATTTAATGTTGTTTAATTCAATAATTAAAATTGGGAAACTCGTCTATTTCAAGTTGCCAAACATAGATAGATAGATAGATAGATAGAATACTCTTTATTATGTATACCATAAAAGTTACAGATATGTATAAATGTAGAACTGTTACATAAGGTGCCACAATGGGCAGTCTTATCGCTAAAAGCGATCTTTTACAGACAACCTTTCAAAATATTCAGCTTGTTGTTTATAACATTAAAATAATAATAATACGAGGCCACGTAAGCCACGTGAAACGCCCTTACCTCAAGGTTGTTGAACATTTCCTCGCATTTATAATACTTAGTTAGAGATGTTACACGGTCACAGCTTAACAAAAACTCTTCTAAGCTTTCTCTATTTTTTTTTGTTTTCAATCTGGAATATGAAATTGTAAATTGGACTAATGAAGTAAAATGTGTAATTTCTAAAATAAAAAAATAAACACATAGCTACAAATAATAAAAACTAAATATAAATGTTGTATCTTTCACCTCTGCTCCTCTCTTTCGTCCTTCAATTTTTGCGTTTTATATGCGTTGAAGGCCTGTTTCTTCTCATTAAGCTTTTTAAATGTTAAAAAACGAGGATCTTTAGATATTATCTTCACACACTGTTCCCAAGTTGCATTTGAGGGCACATTCTGAAAGGTAAATAATAAATATAATTTTATTATGTCATCCTTGAGATGCATTTATCATGATCACAACTTTTTTGGATCTCTCACTGCGATTAAAAATGTATGGTATGTAGCTAAAAACATTTAAGGGGTTTATTTATATACGCTGCTTAAAGTTAAGTAATGATTAGCGACTGTTTAACCATACATTTTTGACGTTTGAACGTCACTTAACTTTAAGCAACGTTTATGAATAAACCCCTTAATACATACTCATAATCAGCCTTTAATCTTCACACAGACCTCCTCTCTTCGAGAGGGAGTAGGCTGTAATCTACCCCACACATATAAATACATATAATGCCTCAATTTCAGACTTCCCACAGGCGGGATAGTGACTACTGAAAGCCATAAGTCGATAACGCGGTCGGTACACCGTCTTCGGGGAATCCCCGTAGCGGGCGTAGCGAACAATGAAATTCATCGGTCGGTAAGCTGCTTACCGACCGATGAATAGTCATTGGTCATTTGGTGTGAGTCTCCGCATGCTTAACCGTTAAGCCACCCAATGAAAATGAGCCTTCAATGCAACTGCCAATCGTACTGTGCCGGTTCTCCGTATACCGCAATCGTTCCCTATCGACTAATGAAAACGGTTCCGCGATTACGGGCCCTATGACACGCTTTACAATAATCTCCAGCACCCTGCATAGGAGCCCTGAACCAGTGAAAATGAGCCATAATGGATGCTGGTATATCGTTTTCGTTTTGGATTAATAGACCTACACCTTTGATTCGATCTTTAATTGAGGAGCTCGTGGCTAAGTAATAACAGCCGCACGGGTCGATCCGTCAGGTTAAGCTACGCTTGCCGGGATTGGTCCGTGGATGGGTGACCATCTTTACATGCCGAGACTCCGCCGTGCCTCGGAAAGCACGTTAAGCCGTTGAACCCGGCTATTATTCGTGGATCTTTGACAGTCGTTACGGGTCGTCAGAAGCCCAAAAGTCTGACAGGCAGTCTTACCAAGGGGTATCGTGTTACCCAGTTACTGGGTTGTGGAGGTCAGATACGTAGTCGCTCCATTTAAAATACTGGTATTCAGCTGCATCCGGTTAGACTGGAAGCCGACCCCAACATAGTTGGGAAAAGGCTAGGCAGATTGACCTTTGATCGATCCCCATGTAAGAAGAAAGAAGCTTAAATATACGTATTTTCACCGACCTCGCCGCGTGTGAAGCCGCAGGCAAAATCTAGTATACCTAGTACAGTAGTATTTATACTATAAAGGCTCGTACAGACTTGCGCGATATCGCGGGCGCGACAGGCAGCGACAAAGAAATTGTGCTACTAGTGTCGCGTCGCGCCTGCGATATCGCACTAGTCTGTACGAGCCTTGATATTATATATTATAATCGATTAATTTCTTACCCTATCTTTTAAAAGTTCTTTGAATGCCTCAATGGCTTCCTTCTTGTCCTTATATTGTAGTTCTGGCGGGTTTTCAGAGTTCTCATTGTTATTGCCTTGCGGTGGTGCCGTCATTTCTTCGGGCTTGCCTAAACGATAAAAAATATTTAAAATTTTCAATATTTAGGACTACTTGCGCCACAAATCACTAAATACATTTAGCGCTAATCGTATTTGAAATATCAATCTGTCTCTGTCATCTTCATACAACTGATGGAAATAGAACAATGCATTAAATGTATTTAATGTTTTGTGGAGCAAGCGGGCTTTACAATGTAAAAGAGCCAAGTATAAAGCGCAAGTCGTACTTTGAGTAATTAGTGTCCCGTATCGTATTTACTGGCACAGGCAACGACAGCAGTCAATGAGCATGTAAAACTGTACAATGCTCCACAAGTCGATAACACCTTAACCGTATAGTTCGGTAGGGGTTCCGTTGGACCCCAGAATGACGACATACGACACCCTAAATTGATTATGTAAATATTTATTATGCTACCCATCAAATCTTATTTAAAAAAAAAAAACAATTATGTTAACGCCATTAAATCTTTCATAAATTAATTAGCGCGCAAGTTTATTAATTTATCTGGTTATGGTTTATTTGGTTACCGTGTGTCAACCAGTCTTACCAAGGGTGTATCATATTACCTTGTGACTGTCGGTAGTGGCGGTCAGATTCGCAGTCGCTCCATGAACGCACTAGAATTCGGCTGCATCCGGTTAGACTGGAAGCTGATCCCAACTTAGTTGCGAAAAGGCTAGGCAGATTGATTGAATGTCATAATTCTTCATCGTGGGTCCATTGGGACCCACTACCGAGCCGGCGGAGGTTCGGGTCCCATCAGGGACGCTTCCGAACTATACGGTTAAACAAAAAGATGCAGGTTCGCTCAATTCAGGTGTCCGGGAGTGTATAAGTTGCTCAGATTTTCTTCTGAAAATTCATTTTTAGGCATAGATTGACCGAAATCTATTACGTAACCCGATTTTCAGAGGAACAACAATATTTTTTTCTCCTTTTTTTATTGTTTCAAATGGTCTGCGCGATGTTACAAATTTCTGATAAAAGTGTTTTCGGTGGCTTAAATCTATCATTCAACTACAATTTTTTGCTTGATTTCATCGAATCTGTCGATTTTGTGAGGTTTTGCTATAAATATACTGCAAAAATTTTGGTCATCAGCTCAGTTTATAGTGTTTGTTTTATACACTGCCCGGGTCGCTACATGCACCAGCTTTTACGTGGGCCGCTCAACAAAAAGCGCATAAAATGTGATAGCCAAAATTTATGATTTATACCCAAAATTATATAATTATACCAAAAGTTCACTTACTTTCTTCTGGTATTGGTATGGAGTTGGCAAGAGAATGATCAATAGATGCAAGAGTTTTTGCCATCGCCTCATCTAAGGCGGAGCTTCCAGTTTGATTTGATGGAGACATTGGCAACGGCACTTCTCCAGGAGGCACTTCTGCATTTAGTGCGGCTCTGTAAGTATTATTTATTGATTAAAAATAACACCACTGTTGATAGGGATGATAATACTGTATAACAATCTATTAATCAGCTTTATTTCATGTCTTTTTGTCCGCTCAGTTCATCTAAACTATACAATTGATTTATTGCGGTTTAGAGATAATCAATTGTATAGTTATAATTGTTCAATCATCCGTTATAATACTACTTTATCCCATAAGGTTTACTGTTTTCTTGGCTATTTTCTTTATAATTCAATTAATTACAAAATATGTATCTACACTCATAAAAAAACTATTTGTATCCGAAAATTACACATTTGGCTATTAAATTGAGCTACATTACCACTGAAAACTTATTAAAACCAGTTTCTTAACACCCACACATTTATACTCACACTCCTGCACTTAAAAACATTCATTACCTACACACAACATTCTTCATTTCCCTATTTCCATTCTTCATTACTATTTTATTTTTATTTTTTATGTAGATACATAAGTACGTTAATAATAATGTACATAATTTGAATATTTTTCATTGAACTTTATGTTAACATAAATTGGGGTGATCTGTAACTCAGGACCTTCCACCCTCAGACATCTCTATTTAATTGTTCATTTTATTAACCAGTGACTGTAATATAAATAAACATTTTATTATTATTATTTTTATATATTTACATATCTCCCCTAATCTACCCTGGAGTCCCGGACCTTTAGAAGGCGTACGAGGGGCCGAAGCCAACTCGCAGAGGCCCGTTAAACGCTTTTTAATTAAATGAGGCACCAACCGACGATTATCCCTGTACGCACTATGGACGTCCACCCAAAGACAACTTTCGGTTGGTGTAGGACTATTGCAGGTTATGGAACCAAAGATATTGGACTATGGGTTGTTAAAATGGACTGGTTACCTAAAACTATGGAAGGACTATGGCCCCTGCCTGATCATTGTTTTATTATACACGGATACAATGGCAGGGGGTGACTTGCACACTCAATAATGGGCCCCCGAAAAACGGTCGCTAGCACATAGTGACGTAGCGACAAGGGGGCAACATGTCCTGAGGTGCTCGAGGAGCGGAGAGGTATTCCATGGCTCTCAGAACAATCCCAGGACCCAGAAGATGGTCAAGATCCCTACAAGCACTTACTGGAATACTTCCTACCTCCGAGCACGTTTGCTCTTGCGAATCTCCACTCAAGCCGGCCAATAAAGGCAAGAATGAGGTGGGAGCTCAGTTCCTCGTCAGTATTCACTCCAGCCGGCCAATAAAGGCAAGCCAGAGATGAGGAACATGACTTCTCCCGGGAGATAGGCTCCGTGGGGTCGCAACTGCCCAACAGCTCGCCACATGCTGTCCTGCTGGTTTCTGTATCTCTCTTGGTCTGGCTCCTCACCCTAGATATGTTCCGGGAAAGTAAACTACCGGCACAGACCTAGAGTTTGGAGCGCGCAAGCCCCACCAGGACGTCAACGTAGAGATACGGCGGTGGAGTTTTATTATTATTAATTCCGGAAGGTTTATGTATGTATGTAATTTAATCTAACTAGCCTATTATTGTGCCACTGCATGGGACAAGCACTTTTCCACACAATTCTGTTTTCTGTAAATGTTGGCCAGTCCTTTCAGTACGAGTCAAGCTCGTCCCACCATCTTCACCTTGGCCTGCCGCCATGTCGCCGAGCGTTTAACCGGACAGTCCCAATTCAAATCGTATTAATTTAACAACGGTAACAATCAGGTTTTGATTGTAACCACATCAGTAGATTGCACCCGTGCGCAGCAGGGACTGATCGCTAGATACAAATACTTAAAGAAAATTGAAGTGCTGTTTTTAATGTCAAAATAACAGCTTTTTACTAAATGCTTATTTATGAAGGTATATACAGTACTCATAACAAATTTTTTTTAATCTGATTAATCTCCGAAATGGCTGGATTTAGAAAAAGTCACTTGGCAGCAGGTAGTTTCATAATAATGTAGATTGCGACAGCAATGGAACGTGCATGTTGATTTCATGAATCTACGCTATAGCATAATGTTTTTAGGAAAACGGAAAACTATAATTGGGCCATTTTGAGCTGAAGTCATCAGGTAAAACAATAGCTACTCTAATCCACATCACCAGCACGCTCCGTAAGCCTAACACGTGCGAGCGACAAAGATCACAAAAAAGATTTATGGCCTGACGACTCTGTTCAAAGCGGCCCAACTATAATGAGATTTACTGTGCAGCTTCTTCAGCAGCTATTTTGTCTTTGATCTCCTGAAGCTCCTTTGGTATAATCCAGCTAGATTCTTTAGTTTCAATGTTGTGATAATACACGCGCCCAGCATCTGTTGTATATTCTTTCCAAACACAAGCAGACAGTAATTTCTGTTGAAAGAAAAGAAAACATAATTTTCATCTAATTACTGGTGAAAATGTTTTGATTACTATTGTAAAAGATCTTGAAGGAAAACATCCGATTTGCAGAATAACCATTTCGCAAAAAGTCCGGTTTCCTTTTATTATGTAGTTATTAAATTCTGTAAATAGTATAAACGCAAGATGAAAAAGTATAATTATTTAGGAATTATTTATTTGTTAGTACTTGTTTAATGTAGGAACTACTAAATTAAAAACTAGAAAACTCAAACAAAAATAATAGAGCATAACTATGAACAAACGTGACTGCTTACATTATCTATCTATATATATAATAACTAGCTTCTGCCCGCGACTTCGTTCGCGTGGAAGTCGTAACATAACACAATATACTAAAATATGAGCCACATTTTAATAAAACTTCCTTGAATACTACGTTTGTAGTTTTGGCTACAGCAGTCAAAATATACAGAGAGTCAGGACTGGTAACGCGAGAGCAAGCAACGTACAGTTCCATGTTCTATGGTAAAGGGTTTGGTTTCCGCACCTAGTCCTTCAGGTCGACCATTGTACATGGGCCATGGCGGCCATCAGTGGTTATTCCAATCAGCCCACCTCCCTCTAGAAGATAATTACGTCTCCCGGTCTGTTTAGAACATCTGTGAAAGATCTGGGTGCCCCGAGGGTTTCTGTTCTAATCTGGGTGACGCCTGTGCATTCAAAGAGCACATGCACGACGGTTTCCTCAGCGTCCATGCAAGCCCTGAACAGAGGATTGTTCGATATTGTGTGGAAGTGTTGGTTTAGCGAGCAGTGTCCCGTGACCAGGCGCAAGCCGGTCCTGTCCAGGAGTAATAACCGCCTGGTTAACCTACCATGTAAGAATGGCATAGCCTCCCTGGACTGTCTGCAGGTCGGTGTCGAGGTCCACCAAATCTTTTCTAGTGAGTTATTGAAGGCCTGTGTTCCTGGATATACACTAATGGCACAACACTGATACATTGAATGTTTCTCATTGTCATTCTTACAGATTATTCCTGACGAACAGTTATCACTATTATAATATAACAGTACATTGTAATTGTTAACACACGGGAAGTCAAGTATAAGTCCCCTCTTTGAGGAGTGGCTAGAAAGGCGCCACGGCGTCCTCACCTTCCGCCTGACGCAGGTCCTCACCGGACACGGTTGTTTCGGAAGATTCTTGTTTAGGATAAGGCGGGAGTTAACGCCCGGGTGTTACCAGTGTGTGGATCGCCCGGAGGATACGGTGGAGGCCTGCCCGGCTTGGGAAGAGTACCGCCATGTCCTCACGAAGGCGATCGGTGGCGACGATCTCTCGCGTCCGGTCCTAGTCCAGGCCATGGTACGGAGCGAGAGTGCATGGGAGGCCGTCACCTCCTTCTGCGAAGTTAGTAATGCGCGCGAAGGAGGAGGCGGAACGCGTGAGGGAGAGAGGGGTGGAATGGTATTTTTTTTTTTGGTCAAAAGTCGAAACCAATGCGGCCTATACATTTTTTTGAGAATGTGCTAGCGCTCTTTCATACGATTCCCCACATGCCCTAGTATCCCGACTTCGAGTTTTAAAACCCACGTTAAATCCTAGATGTAAAAAAAAAAAAAACTTATTTGTTAAATAGTTGGGCAAACGTCATCTCAAACTATTCCAAATTTGAATTTGATAGCTTTAGTAGTTCTTGTGATATCCAGCTGTGACAGACAGACGGACAGACAGACTGAGTTGCACCAAATCGAAATCAGATTTGCATTGCTTTGTTGAAAGTTGATTGAAATAGCATAGGCCGCTTTCCGAATTGGCTATAATCGCTCACAGCGCTCACATCGTCTCACATGAGTTCCGATTTAGATATTACGATTATGACAGCCGAGGGCTGTCAACAACTCGGAACGCTCGTGAACGCGCTCACGGTGCTCACGCAATGTCAAAACGATATTAGAGTATTTCTCTGTGTATACACCAAAAATTTGTTCTTCTTAGGTTAGGTAGCAACTGTAGCCAGAAGAAAATTTTTGAAAATGCCACGATACGATAAGATGCGACTCAAAACAAAACAGCACACTGTCATTTTTGACAGCGCTCACGGCGATATTAGTAAAAGGCATGGTCGGCGTTATCGCAAGATGGCGAATGTCATGACGTCATCTATGACGTTTCACGGGACATCGTTATCGCGCTCACGCTAATTCGGTACGGGTTTTAGCACGCGAATATCGATATTATCGCAACTCGGAACGCAGGGGTAATATGTCATAATTGACTATCAACCCAGCGAAGCAGTAATGGAATAATTCGACTGTTGTCATCTCAGTATCATTCTTAAGAACTGTTTGGGAAAAGTTTTTTTTGATATCTGACTTTTCTAGTACTCAAACCTCAGTTGGTCCTATAAAGTTTTTTGATCCTCGTAAGAAACAGGATCGATTGGCATCAAAAAACTTTTTTGTGATAATTGCCCATTTTCTTGCTGACTGTACATTTTTTCAAAATCTGTGAATGCAGATCAATTTTTTTCTAAAAGTTAAAGATAGTCTTTTAAGACCATTTTCTTGTAGCAACCACGGTTAAGGTACCTGCCCTTATGGACCCATCTCAAAACATAATGCAGTACTGCTCATCCCCCATAGCAAATAGCGTGATAATTTATACGTAGTAATTTGACCAGACCTATAGGGAATATCTATGCAAAATTTGCACAAAATTGGTCCAGTAGTTTTTGCGTTTACCTGGAACATACATTCAGACAAACAGACAAAAATTCTAAAAACTATACATATTTTCGGCATCAGAATCGTTCCCAGACCTCGTCGCAATTACTTTTTTTCAAAAATATTCAATGTACAGTTTTGACTTCGCTATGATTTTATTATATGTATAGATAAAATGGTAAACTGACTGACTGACTGGGTGATATATCAACGCACAGCCCAAACCGCTGGTCTTAGAGACATGAAACTTGGAGGGTGTGTTCTTTATGAAGAGTAAGAATCCACTAAGAAAGGATTTTTGGGAATTCCATCCCTAAAGGGGTAAAATAGGGGATGGAAGTTTATATGAAAGCCCGTCAGTTTTGAAGTTAGGATCTTCAAATTTTGTGTTTAGGCTGACGATTGAAAATTAATTTATACGTGTCTCAGCGTTTTTGATAATTCCACCCCCAAAGGGTTAAAAAGGGGGATGAAGTTGAAAATTCCTTAATTTTCGAACAAAACCACTAAATTTACTATCTAGGCTTATGGTTGGAAGCTAACGCAACGGTGTTGTTAGAATTTCAATCCTTAAGGGGGTGAAAAAGGGAATGAAATTTTGTTTTTAATCAAGGTTCTTTATTTTTTAAGTTAAAATCAATAATATTTCGGCTTATGGTTGGAAACTAACACAACGTAAATCGTTCGTTTTTTTTTTTATCTATTTGAACCCACAATAGTCTGAAAGGGGATGAAGTTATGTATTGAAGTTGTTCATTCGCTTTTTGTATTCAAGTAAACAAATAAATATATGTTTCGACACCCACCCGGGCGAAGCCGCTGGCAAAAGCTAGTTTCATATATAAAGTAACAACAGGGATGTTTTATGAATTGGAATTTTTTCCAAACAGACATTGCACACTACTGTGGGTTTTGCGTATTCATTAAATAAGCAAAACCCACAGTAGTGTATGGCTAATATTAAGATTAATAACTATGCATACCATTGACTGCATTTATAATATTAAATAGTCACCAACAATTTGTCTGTTTTTAAATTTAGAATAATGCTTACTTCTGCTGGAGTTTTCAAATCATCAGGTTTCTCCCAAAGACTTTGTTTACTAACAGAATTGTAGTAATATGTTCTTCCATCTGGAGCTTTATGTTCAGACCAAGGACTGCTTTGGTTGGCCATTGGGGCCACATCTGGAGCTGGAGCACTCATATCCTGCAATTGTTGAATGCTCTTTCACATCATTAGTAAGTACATGTATAGCAAAACAGTCATGTATAAATGGTAATAAGAAAAAGGAAAGAAATTAGAAAAAAAAATTGTGATGGAATCTTTCACTATGTAAATAATTTAGCAAAATAACAAAACTCAAAAACTCAAAAGCATTTATTTCAAATAAACCAATTACGGGCACTTTTGGATTGTCAAGAAGCTACTGTATATACAAAGATCTACTGTGAATTTTTGAAAAATAATATTAAATTCGCGGGTCACAATGACCATTACATTACCTATGACCGATTTTATTCAAATAAATAAAATTAAAATTAATTTTTGTCCATTCCCCACAAGTAAAAAATTTAAGTTATGACTTAGTCCTGTATTACAGAACGTCATTATTTAAAACTAGTTTCAACCAATCATGTGGCTTGAATCTAGTTTTAAGTAATGCTTGAATATTGAGTGTCATTCTGTATTATGGGCCATAGAATTAAAGTTACTTTAACATGTTGACGGACAGAACGCCTCTCGACGTTGTCTCTGTAAATAATAATATGACAGTATGCCTGTCGACGTCAAAGTTTAGACTTGTATAAAATCAGTATGCCTTGTGGCAGTTTATTTACTATACAATACAAGGAAGGGCATTCTTTAGTGTCACTACAGATAGAACTTTAACCTTTTACTGTCATATCATGGCATTAAAAAACACATTCTACAAAAGTGGGCATTCTCCAAAATTGCTCTAGGCAATGTATGAAAATTTGTAGTGAGTGTGGTTCAACCAGTGAGGGAATACTGTCCGTCAACATGTGAAATATTTTGCTTGTTCAATGCAAAAATATTAAGTATAGTAAATACTAATGGTTATGTGATTTTGTGGTCTAAGGGGCCCCGTGAGTCACTCTTTTTTACAGAAAGAACGCACAACAGGTTCTACAGACCCTGTGGAGCCATTAAATTAAGGTATGTGATGTTATTCAAACAATATGTAATGGACACAAAGTCCAACATAGCAGTTAAAAAATTCTAAGAAAACTTACAGGTTTAAATGCAGGAAAGCCTGGTGGTGGCATTGAAAATGGTGGTATCATGGGCGGGAAACCCATGGGTGGTGGCATGCCAGCCATGTTCGGTGGCATTCCAGGTACAGGAGGCATGCCAACTGATGGAGGCATAGGCGGAGGCAGGCCACTAAGCATCGCCGGAGGCATGAGAGGCCCCGACCCTATCAGACCAGGTGAACTGGTCCCTGAATTTGGCGGTTCCTGTATTATGACAATACGCTCATCAAAAACCGTTTAAAACTCACATACAAATACTTATCAAGGATTCTTTTATTACAGAATAACTGTTACTGTTAGCCTGTATCATCCCACTGCTGGGCAAAGGGTTCTCCCCAAGACTAAACAAAAACCGAAAAAAGCTGAATTCGAAATAATTAAATATAATAAGTTCTTTACATTTATGGATAGTTACAAAATATGATTAGATCCAGTAAGTATGTAACCAAATAATCTTTGACAGTAAAATAAATATTATTTCTTGTTATAACCTAAAATTCTCACCATAATCAGGTAATGATCGTATGTATTTGTTAATTCAGTTTAACACAGTGTAAAATCCAAATCTCATGAAGAAAAATTAAATGGTATCAGCACCATTTCAGGTTAACACAAAATATTAATAAATTCAATACTATTGGCTATTGGCTGGCTGGCCAATGCCATTATTTGTTAATTAATTGTCTATCTGTCAGACCATAGAGTAAGTTAAGTATCAGACTATGAGACTATCAAGTAGAGGTACCTACTAATTCCATAGTCAGTTTATCCAAAAATAATAAAATTAGTGGTTTGTATCTAAACGATGTGTTTATATTTTTCGCATTCCGGATAAAACAGGAATTTATGAGAATGAAAAATTCAATTAATTCAATGAATATTGATTCATAAAATACTAGCTTTTGCCCGCGGCTCCGCCCACGTGGATGTCGGTTATCGCGTAAAAAAGTAGCCTATGTCCTTCTCCATAACCCAGGCTATATTTCTGCCAAATTTCATGACGATCGGTTCAGCGGTTTAGGCGTGAAAACGTAACATTCAGACAGACAGGCAGACAGAGTTACTTTCACATATAGAATATTAGTATATATTGTTTATATTTATATATATTATATGTAAAGAAACAATCCACTTCTTTTACTTATAATGAATTAATATGGACCCTGTTAAGCAGAAAAGATCCAACCAACGTTTCATTAAACGTTGGTTGGACATATTATGTCCCGTTGCGCAGCTTTTGACTGCAAAAATCTGGGGACTCATGTATTCCCCAAAGATGTTAAAAAAAGAAAACTGTGAAAATTGGAAACCCGATACTTTGTCAAGAACTCTAAACCATTTAAAGAAGAATTTTATGGGAGAATTTCGTATGGGTTTACAGGTGATGCTGCAAAGAGATAAGTCTGTTTTCTTTACCTACAGGCCATTGATGTAAAGGGAAGATTAAGTACGCTCGCCTCGACTTGGACCGCATAACATACGCTGACCGGCAAAACTTACCTTAGTCACAATCGAACTGGCGTTTGTGTAGCACCTGTGCAAAATAAGGGTATGTTTGGATTTTTTTTCTATCGAGCGAACCTTATCCAATTATGTAACGAGTACCCGACGTACGTACAAAAAGGTCTCAAAAGCAACATATAATTTTTCCACGTGTTTAATCATTACCGTTTCAAAATAAAATTACATTTCCTAGAGGTTAAATTGAAGAACCTCGCCTTAAGAGTCCTCCTCACGAGAGAAGTCCCGCGGCATTATGCAATATTTACATAAAAAGACTTAAAAATGATAACATTAGAACATTACTAATAAATGATAAGAAAAAGAAGGGGATGGAATCATAAATACCTACCAAATCAATGTGGATTAAAGGGGATCGTCGCATGACTGTAACGTCGCGTCTGCCAGACTTCTGCCGAAAGACGGACTTTACTTGCCCTGCGTTCCGAGTTGCGATAATATCGATATTCGCGTGCTAAAACCCGTACCGAATTAGCGTGAGCGCGATAACGATGTCCCGTGAAACGTCATAGATGACGTCTGACATTCGCCATCTTGCGATAACGCCGACTATGCCTTTTACTAATATCGCCGTGAGCGCTGTCAATAATGACAGTGTGCTGTTTTGTTTTGAGTAGTATCTTATCGTATCGTGGCATTTTCAAAATTGTTCTTCTGGCTACAGTTGCTACCTAACCTAAGAAGAACAAATTTTTGGTGTATACACAGAGAAATACTCTAATATCGTTTTGACATTGCGTGAGCACCGTGAGCGCGTTCACGAGCGTTCCGAGTTGTTGACAGCCCTCGGCTGTCCTAATCATAATATCTAAATCGGAACGCATGTGAGACGATGTGAGCGCTGTGAGCGATTATAGCCGATTCGGAAAGCGGCCTTACTCTAAGGTCTGTCTGTCAGTCTTTCTGTTAGTTCCGGCTAATCTCCGAAACGACTGGACCAATTTTGACGGGAGTTTAAAAGGAGGTTATTGATTTTCAGTGGATTTCTAGTAATCCAAATAAATAATGTGTAACAGTATGAATATTTTATTGCTTGTATTTCAGCTTGTATTTATACTATTTTAGAGTGACAGCGAAAAAATATTCTAATCAAAAAACTAAATTTAGAACCTATAAAAAAATACCTATGAAGAAGGTTGCTTAAAGCTGCCAAATAGTTCCAACACTTCCCCTACTTCTGAATAGATAATAGACCATTATAATTAATGTTAACAGCAGTGTTATCAACGTTGTACTATAAAGTACATACTAATTCCATGACTTATTATTATCATTAATGTCATGACTGTGGTGACACTTGTTGTAAAGTCAATTTTGACATTTATTTGTTGAAAGAAGTCAAAGAAGCGGAAACAGGGCTGTGAATACAAATAATTTACTAATAATTATCATAATAATGAGGATACAAATATGATTTCACTTGTGGCCAAAATTATCAATATATTTGCAACCAGTCTTCAAACTGTTCTACTTTTAGCATCATTTACAGGAAAGTTAATAGTTTCAACTGTAACATGGATCTTGTCTTTATTATTAAGCACTCTCAAAAGCTTACTGTTATTTTTTCAAATTGTGTATGAAGACAATTTATCAATATTTACTGAAGAAATACCGGCGTCGGCCCATGGGATTATTGATGCGTTTATCGATCAATTAATTTACATACAAGATGGAGTTTTTAATATATATAACGAAATTTATTCAAAATTCAGTGGACTGATATCTACGGCTAACTGGACAACTCGAGCAGTTTTTGTGATGTTAAGTGAAGTTTTGACTTTAGTGAAGAGTTCTGTGATATTTGTGGGAGACACAATGTGGCTTATAGTAACATTTGTGCCTATACATCTTCCACAATTGTTGAGGGCAATGTTCAAGTATATTGGTCATGTGATAGGGAGATTAATTGTGGATGCCTATATGACATTACTGAAATTCACGAATTATTTAACAGAAGTGCCTTTACAATCTTTCATGGGAATCACAAGTGCTATAATAATTGTGCGCTTGTGTGTGCATTTTAGGGAAACAATAGTTATTCAAATGACCATGTTGTATTGGTTATTAATAAGAAACATTTTGTATTTATACTATTTACTTTTTAATTATTTCACCAACTCAGAAGTTGGTATAATAACACGAATGGCCGGTAGGCAAGACTTAAATTCTAGAGACGTTAACTTTAGTTCTTCATCTATTGATGATGCTGCAAATGCTGCCGACTCACTCTGTGTGATATGTCAAGAACGGCAGAAATGTGTACTAACACTGCCATGTCGCCATGTATGCTTGTGCACAGATTGTTGTAGACGCCTGTATGGATATCAGCGCACTTGCCCTATTTGCAGGACATTTATTTATCACACAGTGACAGTGTATTTGTGACATTCAGATAATATGCTTTTTATATGTATTGTCTACATTCCTTGGGTTCAAAGCATTTATCTTATTATCAGTCATTATTTTTTATTGTATGTTATAGGGATGTGCATAGTTTGATGCTTTTTGTCCAAAACAACTTGCCTACAACTTAATTTTTATTGAGATTCAATTACTTGGAGCTTATGTTTATTTTGTAAAAAAAAATGTGCTTACAAACAGTATGTAAATAAAACATTTTTAAATGTCTTGGGAAACATTATTTTACTTTATCAATAATTGTCAAATGGGAATAAAACATGAATTTTCAAGCATGGATCTTACATTTTCATCTATAAAATCTACATTAGAACTTAACATTGCAAATTCTTAATACATTCCTATTTATAAAATAGCACATTACATGTAAAGACTAGGACTGAACTTGATTAAATTATTATGCCATCAACGTAAATATTCAGGTACCTACAGTGTGCATAGTTATAATCAGGACATAATTACCACAGATAGGCTAGAGAAAAAACACTGATCGATTATTTAGGATATTCAAATAAAATTTCATATCAATAAAGGGCAATAAAAAATTAAAACACTAGGTATGCATTATGCATATTACTTAGGATACGGATACTTATTAACATGCATATGTAGGTGCCTATTGTATGTCTGTCTACATTCAAGATTACATTCAAAGCTACAATTTGAAAGTTATTTCAAAAAGCTAATCAACCCTTGAAAGAAAATTAAAGTAAACAAAAAAAAAATTACCTTATTATAACTAACCAAAAAGTATGATGAGGATGAAATAATCAATACTTAATTTAATCAGTTTTAGAATATTATTCATTCATAGTCTGTAAATGCTAGATTTGAAAATGAATGATCAAATATTGACTTATGTATTTTAAATTATTTTTCACAAATGATGCTCATAAGTTCATGTTACAGCTGTCTTATATGTGAGCTTAATGCATAGTTCTCCGGTTCTCTCACTTCTGCAGTGTGTATATTTAGTGCACTCCTCCTCTGTCGAGTGTTAAGCTTTAAATCTTTTAATGATATTTGAAAATCCTTAAATGCATTTAACATAAATACTGCTGTTATCACTATGAGGAAACCACATATGCAACCTATGATATCAGGAGTAATCATATGATCCCATTCCTTAAAAAGGATGCCTGATGCAATTATAACTAATATGGTAAACATGACATAGTACACAGGAGTAACAATACTTGTATTAAAAATGTCTAGAGACTTATTCAAATAATTCATTTGAATCATGATACATATGACAGCAGTGACAAATAATAACCAAAAAATATAATTTGAAAAATTGTTTACATTTCCAGAAACACTCTCCCTTACACCTAAAGCAACTCCTTTACAAAACACCACAGTCAGACTACCAATTGATGAACAAAGTAACAAGTAAACTGCAATGTTTGTATTTCCAAACCTTGGTATAAAAACTAATTTTATAATAAAACACATAAAAAAAATTGTTCCAACATATGTTAGAAATAAATAGTCAAATAACTTATCTACTAACTCACTAAAACCTGTGATTTCTTCTGACTTTGGCGAATGAATCACAAATATTATTGATCCAATAATGCATAGAAAGCATCCAATCTGTAATAGAAATGTTAATCTGTCAAAGTTTTCAATATCTGAGAAAGTTGTTGTTTTTTTATTTTAATAATACAGATAATAACTTACTTTTCCAATGAAATTAAGTTTCTCATTAAGAAACTTTGAAGAAAGGACTGCAGCAACAAGAACACTAAGTGCACCTAATGGAGTCACCAGTGCTGCAGGAGCAAATGCATATGCCAGGAGATTGGCTGCCTCACCAATGCCCACTGTTAGGAATGTTTCTTTAGTAAAAGTTTAATCTTAGTGTCAAGTGAGAGTTACATAAAGTTTATAGTTACCTACTTGTTATCAGACCGAGCCACCACAGCCATTGTTTTAAGTAAGCAAACCCACCCGCCGATGCCCGAACATTTCCCGAGGCTTGGAGTTTTTTTAAAGCAACTTTTTTTATAATGAAACTGGACCCGATAAATATACTAGATGATATAGCAAGACTTAACCCAATCGTAAAGTGGTTATTATTGTAATTCTGGCCATTTATAGTTAAATGAGAGGTCTTCATTGTAGCACTTTTTTTTAAAACATTTCCTACTAATTCATCCTAATCATCCTATCTAGCAGGAATGTATGAATCATATTCGAGGTAGAATGTTCTTATCAGATAGATAGATATAGGCACCTCATTCTGGATTTTACCATGGTAGCAAATACTGACCAAATGACACCAATGTAAAATTTTTTGATAGTGGCAGATGCAGAAAAACGAAATAGCTAAACATTCATTTAATTTTAAGTTACGTTTTAGTTCTAAATATTTTTGTTTATCGTGAAGTGTCGTAGTGACCTGTGAATTCTGTGATCTTTATTGACAACTGCTATGTCATAGGATCTTAACTGTCAGCTGAATGACATTGACAACGTCAAACAAAATCGGGTACGTTCATACGTTGTGTTCATAGAATTATTGTTACTTACTCTTTGGCATGCTACAGCTGCTGTGACCTAAAATGATTTTAAAATGATTTTGCTATTATTTGTTCCTTGTTCCTACTCTATATGACTTTCATACTAATACTAATACCTTATTTACCATTTTGTAAGTCTTTCACTGAATAAGGTACCTGCATTAGGTTATGGCCCCAGAACACCCAATATACCGAGTATAGATTCAGGATACCCAGGATAAGACCCAGTATACAAGTCAGCAAATAAAACAAAAGTTTTTCAGTGCTGTAAAAATGGAAAATTTTACCACCACCAATATTCAGATCGGTCAGCTCATAGGTAGGTAGCCAGAATTGGGCTACATGGTAGTATAAGGTGTCCATCATGCTGCGGGCCACAGAAGGTGACATGGAGGCAGTAGAAGGAAAACTAAAAAAGCCAATTTAAGGAACAGGCGATGGTGCGCTGATGGTCTATAATGCAGAATTGCTAAAATATAGGAAGGCAGAGCGTTGCTGCGCTCTATTAATAATTACGAGCAACATGACCGAAGAGAATTTAGTGAAAGTCATGCGATTTGAGACAGCAAACGAAGTATGACAGGAACTTCACCGCTTGTTTGATGGTCAGACAGAAGACAGAGCATACACTTTGTGCATGCAATTCTTTAGCTTCAAAAATAACTCTAAGGATGACGTACATATCTACCTTGATGTCGAATCTTAAAAATAAAAACATTTGGAACAATTTGAATGCTGAAATTTTGAAGACCGATCTTAACGTGAAGTTGCCGGAAATGTTATAAATCTGTAATAGATTCCTTCAATGAAAAATTTTTCAGTTTCAAATCAAGTTGGATGCTGTTACAAAAACAATAGAGGACAATTGAATCACTGACAGCACAACAGTGCGGCTACGAGAAAGCGCTAGGTGGTCATATTGAAGAGACTCAGGAATAGGGCTTGCAATCCGGATATCCGTATTATCCGGATATCCGCCGATTTTCAAATCCGGATTTTACTTGCATCATTATCCGGATTTTACGGATAGTGGTATTTCTCTTTTAAATATTAAATAAAAAGCTGTCATCTTTAAAGTACATAACTGTTATTACGTTATTTATTATTGTAATATAGTTAATCACTCTTCAATTATTTATTTACTTTACAAATCACAATAAGTTAAAATAAAATTTTGTGACAGAAATCACAACAACATTGGACACTTATTAACTCTGTTTAAACTCACATCCATACTGCACGCATTTTCAAGTTTGTATTGTATTGTATCGCAAAGATTAAGTTAAGATTATTAAGATCATATTACCAAATTTTCGCTAAAAAATAATTTAAGAATTACGTCATCATTCATCATCATTTCAGCCGAAAGACGTCCACTGCTGGACATAGGCCTCCCCCAAGCACCGCCACCTCGACCGGTTCCCTGCTTCCCGTATCCAGCGGATTTCTGCAGCTTTGACAAGGTCATCAGTGCACCTTGTGGGAAGCCTTCCTACGCTACGTCTTCCGGTACGCGGTCGCCACTCTCAATGGCCATCTGTTCTGCGAGCAATGTGCCCCCTGCCCATTGCCACTTAACTTTGGCAATTCTTCGATCTATGTCGGTTACCTTGGTTCTCTTGTGGATCTCTTCATTTCTGATTCGATCACGTAGGGAAACTCCAAGCATAGCCGTCTTCATTGCCCTTTAGGTGACTTTTAGCCTTCTAATAAGGCCCATGGTGAGCGACCACGTTTCAGTGCCATAGGTCATCACTGACAACACGCACTGGTCAAAGACTTTCGTCTTGAGACACTGCGGTATGTGGGACGAGAAGATATTACGTAGCTTCTCGAATGCTGCCCAGCCGAGTCGGATTCGACGATTGACCTCTTTCTCGAAGTTGGACCTACCTATCTGGACAGTTTGTCCTAGGTAAACATACTCGTCCACAACTTCGAGTATAGCGTCTCCGATATTCATGAGAGTGGGTGTTACATGGGCATTTGACTTGACCTTTGCCTCGTCCATGTTCATTCTAAGACCCACTCTTTCGGAAGCTCTACTGAGGTCATCGAGCATTGTACTGAGGTCTTCCATAGTCTCAGCCATGACAACTATATCGTCGGCAAACCAAACGTGAGTGATGTACTCGCCATTGATGTTGAAGCCAACCCCTTTCCAGTTCAAAACCTTGAAAACATCCTCCAGTGCAGTGGTGAACAGTTTCGGAGAGATAACATTTCCCTGTCTCACACCTCGCTGCAGAAGGATAGGTTTCGAGGTCTGGTCCTGGAGTCGATCTGACATAGTGGCTTTTTTGTACAGACACTTCAGCACCTCGATGTACCGATAGTCGATCTGGCACCGTTGAAGAGACTATTGTACAGCCCATGTGGTGTAAGTTGATGCGGCTTTTCGAATGACCATAAGCGGGAATATAATTTTATGCGTGGTGGAATGTTGGACGACACACAGAATTGAGCAAAAAGGGAATATGAGGTATTTGAGATAATTAGTAAGAAAATAGGAGTGGATGGACTTACTTGGGAATCTTCTGCACGAAGCACGTTGGCGTATTTTCTTACTTTCCTTGTGATGCACTTTCGCTTGATATTTAAATGTCACAACACTTTTATAAAGACAGTTTAAAGTTTTTGATATATTTGCGGATTAATTTATGCGACGATGCGCATTGCGTGAACGTTGAGTTAGAACAGCAATTCAAACGAGAGAGTTTTCTCTCAAATCACAGTTGATGTGTGCAGCGATTGGCTTACGCTGCAGCGCAAGCGCCTCTGATTCGGTGCGTGCGATGAGCCTTCCTCTCGTTCTATTGGTTGGGAATTGGGAGGGAAGGAAATATAGCTCAAAACTGCGGTCGGAAATGTTATACTAAAAACTTAGTTTTAAGCTTGTGCGAGCACCATGTCTCGATCGAATCGAAGGCTTTCTCGTAGTCCACAATTGCTAAGCAGAGGCAGGTTATACGCTTCGGTCTTCTGTATAACCTGCCGCAGCGTTTGTATGTGGTCTACGGTGCTAAAGCGTTTACAGAATCCGGTTTTTTCGGGAGGCTGGAAGTCCAGAAACTGCGCGCGAGACGTTTCGTGATGACTCTTGAAAACAGCTTGTAGATATGGCTCAGAAGTGAGATGGGCCTATAATTCTTAAAGAGGGCATTATCGCCCTTCTTAAAGAAAAGTATCACCTCACCTTTGTTCCATGCCTGTGGCGTTTTGCCCTCAAGTATGACGGAAGAAAACAGCTTCTGGAGAGAGCCTCTCGTAATATTATAAATAAAGGGTTATGGTTATTTTGACATATTTTGTAAAAAAAAATTATGATATTTTATTTATACTATTGTTGTTTAATAATTGAGCTCTTTTGGCAGGGAAAGTGATATTTTTAGTTAATTATATGTTTTAAATAGGATGATTTGAGTGGGATGTTGTGATAAATGTAAGATCACTTTTTAATTAGAATTGTTTTTAGTATGAGAAGAATAGATACAATTTATTTGTGCGGTATCGGTGTTTTATTGTATAATTTTAGAAAGTGAACTAGTTTTTTTATGTGATTTTTACTTGGAATATTGGTATAATTTATTAGTTCTTTGACATTTTGCTTGAGAGACTGATTAAAACGTGTTACAAATGCTTGATTTATAATAAAAACTAAAGAAATATCCGTATTATCCGCATTATCCGGATAATCCAGATAGTAAAATATTATTATCCGTAGTATCCGGATAGTAAAAATGGACGGATTTTGCAAGCCCTACTCAGGAAGTGCTCGCCCCTACCTCAAAGGTGCAGCATAAATCGCAGTTAAGGGACGAAAACATAAGATGCAGGTACTGCTCAAAAATAGGCCACCGCATTAAGAATTGCAGGGAGTGGATTAATGATGGCAGACCTAAGAAACCTACACAGTCTTTGTCCAAGCAGCAGCAAGTGCAGTGATTTATACTTGCTCAGAAGAAAGCGATACAGAAAATTGGTATGTGGATAATGGTGCCACGACTCGCGTTACTAATAGGGGAGACATATTCACATATTTTGAGGACTTTGGATCGAACCACACTGTTACGAGTACAATGGCAGATGAAACTGTAGTTCCTGCAAAAGGGAAAGGGTCTGTGGTAGTTCAAACCAAAGTTAACGGCAAAACAATTAACATAACTCTGAGTGATGTCTGGTACGTACCAAAGCTTACAAAAAATTTGCTATCCATGTTAGCTGCACAAGATAAACTGCAAAATAGTACATTTATTTCCACCACAAAAGAATGCAGGCTGGAATTAAATGGTCAGATTTTAGCAGTTGGACACAGGAAGCAGAGTGGAGGACTGTATAAGTTACAAATGAAGACAGTTCTACCAAACAAACCTGTAGAGATTAATGCTATTAATCCATCGAGCTTGCTCCAGCTATACCATGAAAGATTTGGTCACCAGAACAAGAAATACATCAAATATCTTATCAAGAGGGAAATGGGGATTAATCTAAATGATAAAGATGATATACAGTGCGAGGGCTGCATTTATGGGAAGGCACAGCGTCTTAAATTTGGCAAAAGAGAAATAATTTTAATATTTCAATTTCGACGATAATTCTTTGCATGTATCTAGCTAAAACTACAAAAAAAAAAATGCGCTATTGAAAAGAAGCGTTGGATCGGCCTTCAGGGGCCCCCGTGAGGTTGGGGGCCCTGGGCAAGGGCCCCGTGTGCCCTTATTGTAAAAACGGCATACTGGCTGGCAACTGTAAGATCTTTGCGCAGTGTTGCGGCAAGAGAGAAACTGCATCTTATTCAGTTTGATATTGCAACAGCCTTTCGTGTTTTGAAAGAAGATATATATAAATGATGCAGCCAGAAGGTTTTGAGGATGGGACATCAAGAGTATGTCACCTAAAAAAGAGCCTCTACGGATTAAAGCAGGCGCTCCGCTGCTGGAATTATTGGGGTTTATTTATAAACGCTGCTTAAAGTTAAGTAATGATTAGTGACTGTTTAACATACATTTTTGACGTTTGAACGTCACTTAACTTTAAGCAACGTTTATGAATAAACCCCATTGTTTTTCAGAAACTCTTAAATCTTTGGGTTTTAAGACCAGCGACGCGGATCCATGCCTATATATGAAAACCATGGGTGATAATAAATTCATAATAGCACTCTACGTTGATGATGGTTTAGTTGCAGCGAGTGATAAAAACCTTGCAAATGAGTTCATCAATGACTTGTAAAAGATTTTGCTGAAGCTGGTTTGGTTGTGATAACCAAACCAGCTTCATATTATCTCGGGTTAGAAATAGAGCAAATGGAAGATGGGTCGATTTTAATAAAACAAGAAGCTTACGCAAGAAGCTCATAGAGAGATTTAATATGAGAGACTGAAATCCAGTGTTAACTCCTTTACAGAAAGAAGGAATTATTGAAAAAGGGAAAGCTGAGAATGAGTCACAGTCATTTCCATACAGAGAAGCAGTAGGCTCGCTCACCTACTTGATGGTAGGCACTCGCCCTGATTTGGCTTATGCTGTAGGAGTAGCTTCGACAGCATCCGCTCGCTTCGTCTCCGCCGTGATCTGCATCACTATAACAGATGAGACGCTTTTCACCTTTCTTGTACTCAAGTCCAGTATCAATAGTAGGTTTATCTAGGTTTCGAGATACTACCCCAACCGCATACGCAATGTCAGGTCGAGTTCCAAACATCAAATAGGACAAAGATCTAACAGCTTCCCGATAAGGAAAAAAACTGCATTTCTGGATTTTCTTGTTCCTCATCACCTTTCCCGGATTTTATTATGGGTGTCCTTACCGCCTTGCAATTGCTCATTCCAAACTTTTCTAACAATTTTATAGTGTAAGCAGTTTGGTGGACTTTTACTCTACTTTCTTTGTGTTGTTCTATCTCCAGGCCAAGAAAATAGGACGCTACTTTCGTGGTGATTTTAAATCGCCGTTTTAATTCATTTTCAATGAAATCGTTAGCTTCTTTCTCATCTGACGCAGCCACGAGTCCATCATCTACATAAAGCACGAGCATTATCCTCTTTTGTTCACGTTCTCTGATGTAGACGCAGGGGTCCGCTTCGCTCCTGATGAATCCTCTCTCCATAAGAAAGTCGTGGATACACTCATTCCAACATTTAGGTGCCTGCTTCAACCCATACAAGCTTCTTTTCAGTTTGCATACGCGACCAGTCCCGTCATCGTATCGTCGTTGTCTGATAAAGATTTCCACTTTGACCGTGCCATATAAGAAGGCTATAGAGACGTCGAAACTGTCTGAGTGCTAAATTCTCATTGGCAGCAATACTTAGTAGTATTCGAATTGTGCTCATTTTAGCGACAGGGCTAAATGTCTGGTCATAATCAATTCCCTTCTTCTGAGAATATCCAACAGCAACTAATCGTGCTTTGTACTTATCGACAGTACCGTCAGGGTTCTTTTTGATTATATATACCCATCTTAGTGCTTTTCTATTCTTAGGTAGGTTCGTTAGTTCCCAGGTCTGATTATCTTGTAAAGATTTGACTTCATTGTTCATCGCTTCGATCCATTTATCTTTTTCAGAGCTTCGCAAGACGTCTTGATATGTAGTCGATTCAGGAATAGATATAGCTTCACTAACAAACTGCTCAAACCATTGTGGAGGTCTGATCTGGCTTTTATCACGCAATTGTCGTGTCGTAGGTTCCGTATTTACAGGTTCATCATTTACAGGCTCGTCTTCCTCTAAGGACTCATAATTTTCTTCTACGCTTTCATTTGCTTCTGAAGATGGACGAGAATTACTCTCTTCGTAAACAGATTTAGAATGTGAAAGAAGCATTGGCAACTCGTAGGTGTTTATTTGAGGTTCAGGTATTGCAGAAGTTGTGTCAATCTTAGTTTTCTCAAGTGAAGGTAACTCATCAAACACAACATCTCGAGATCTGATCAGTTACAATTCCTTTACATTGAAAATTCGATATCCTTCATCACCGTCGTACCCAATAAGAATGCCTTTCTCAGCTTTTCTGCCAATCTTACTTTCTCTCTTTTGTTTTGGGACATGCACATAGGAATCGCTTCCAATGATTTTCAAATTATTATTCTTGGGCTTCTTGCCATACTACAGCTCATGCGGTGACTTTTCTTCTATAGGAGTAGGTCCCGTTCTGTTTAATATGTAAACAGAGGCTTTGGCTACCTCTGCCCATAAACCATCTGGTATCTTTTCATGAGCGTGCATCAGTGCTCTTGTCATCTCCACGATTGTACGGTTCTCTCTTTCTGAGGATCCGTTTTGTTCTGGAGTATATGGTATTGTAAATCTTTGTTTTATGCCATATTTTCTCAAAGTATTACGTACTTGTTCATTATCGAACTCGCCTCCATTATCGCTTAGTAGCTCCATCACGACGTGTCCGGAAGTTTTTGCTTCTTCTAGAAAGTCCTTCAAGCGAGCGTGAACTTCAGACTTCTGTCTCAGGAAGTAGATCCATCGATATTTTGAGAAGGAGTCTTTGAACAGAACATAATATCTGAACTTTGAGATCGAGTAAGGGAATGGACCACATACGTCTGTACTGATTAGCTCTCGAGGTTTGTTTGCTCTTGGTCTCCCTCCGAACTTCTGCCTATGGCTCTTGCCGAAGACGCAGCCTTCACAGATATCAGCAGAACTTGAGTCCAGTTTCACTCCAAGCTCTCTTTGTATCAGTTTTGCTACATGTCTCTTGTTCTGATGTCCTAGGCGTTCATGGTAGAGTTGAAGATTCTGTGACGTCGATTAGTTGGTTTATCTCAAGCTTCGGCATCAGTACTTTTACTTGTAAGTTTGTACAGACCACCATACTTGTCGCCATTTCCGACTAAAATTACTTTGTCATCGTTCTTCACATAACATGACTGAGCAGTTGACTGAAAGATGCTATTCTTTAGCGTATCTTGTGCAGCTAGCACAGAAAATAGATTGCGTTCAATGTTTGGAACGTACCATACGTTTGTTAAGACCAGTAATTCTTTGTGGCCGTTTATATCAGCTTCAAGTTAAATAGAGCCTTTTCCTATGGCTTCAATCACCTCTCCATTGGCTGTCAAAACTTTATGAGGGTCGTCAAAAACTTCGAAGGTGCGAAATACATCTCTCCTATTAGTGACGTGGCTTTTCGCGCCATTGTCCACATACCACAAGTCTTTATCTGTTTTCTTACTATCGCAGGCTAGAGCTAGGCCTGTCAGCATCCCAATATTTGAAGATTGCTTTGGAGGTTCTGGAGGTCTACCGTCCGCAATCCACTTCTTGCAAGATCTGACTTTGTGAAAGCCTTCTCCACAGTAGTTGCATTTCTTCCATTTCTTTTTGCTAATCCCTTGTTTTTTGTAGCGCTTCTCTTCTCTTAACATAAGAAGTCCATTGCTACTTCCGTTTTCTTCTAAATTCTTCTGATCTAAAAACCTCTCAAAAGCACATACTTGTGTCGTCAGGTTTTCTATATTTTTGTCACTCTTATTCATCAACAGCCAGCTCGATTTAAAGTTGAAATAGCTCAGGAAGTGTATCCAATATTTTACATATCAATAAAATTTCTGGTAGATCATTCCCTTCAATCTCATTGTTCAAGTCCAAACAGTTTTGAGAGTCGAAATATGCGTGGCCATATCATGCTCCTCGCTTTTCTGGTAGCGGAAGAACCTCATACAGAGATCGTAACTCCTGTCTTCCTTTGCTCCATCATAAAGTCTATGAAGCTCTTTCCACATCTCACATGACGTTTCACATCGCATTTCCTTTTGTAAAGTTTCTTCAGTCATATTCGAAGTAAGAATTAGAAGTGCTAGACTGTCACATTTTTGAAACACATCCATTTCATCCTTAATAAATATTTTTTTGTAAATCTTCAGTTCTAGCCGTTTGTCCTGGATCTTTCTGCTTAATTAACTTGCCTTCAATTGCTTCTAGCGTATCTGGAGTACTCTTCAGTTGTAATTTTACCTTGTATCTCCATGTTTGCCAGTTAGTGATACCGTCGAGTTGACCAATCTCTATTTTTACGCCGGACGATTGCATATTTGAGAACTCGTTAGTTTTTCACTATTGCAACTACACAATGTTAATTGTTATTGCCATATTAAAGAATAAGAATAAACGATGTTTAGATAAATGTATATTTGTGAAAAGCAAACTAGAAGAAGAAACAACCCATCAACGTAACACCGATACAGAAATATAAACATAGATAAATGATTGGTCTCGCTGCACTCGAGCGCAGTGAGACCAATCATTAATCTATGAATGTAAAGTTATAAAGCAGCTGGATGCGCTCTATACTAGAAGTGCTTCCTTAACAAAAAGCTCGTATCTAGTTTGAACGTAAGACAATTGATATAAAGTTCATTTTGCTATGTACAATGTCGTTACAACGTCATTATTAAGTTCACATGTGAGTAGTAGCATGATTCAACATAAAGTAAATAGGAATTAAAATATTGTTATCATTAAAAAATCTGATAAAATTACAATAAACTATATCACATTTAATTATGTGATCTCACCTCTCACGAAGTTTCAAGTTTAGGAAATAAATACGTTCGGAAATAAAAATATAACTTTTTAAATATCCTAAACTTTTGCACTATTTTATTGCTTTTGACCGCAGACCGTCTAGTCTAAGCTTTTGACGTAATTTTGACAGAGAAGTTTTATGGTCATGAATAAAATTATTAAAAAAAAAAAGTATTCCATTGACAATATTTGACACGTCGACACGTCATCACACAGACCATATAGTATTCGTCATCAGTAGCTATGAAAACAGCTGGTTGTCAAGAATAAAACATTAATTCTTTCGTTAGCCATCGTGTTTTGCTAATTTTTAACGTCTGTTTATTCAGTGAAGAACTGTCGAAGTAAATTAGTATATTTTACCGAAAATACTAAAGAATGCGATGCTCCCTCGTCGGCGAAACATCGGAGGTGTGACAGAGCGATCACTTTTGGAAAACGATTTAGATACTTATGATAAATTAGACAAAAAAGGGGTTCAACCGTCGAATACGAATTCATCTTTGTTCATTCCGTTTCCAAGTCTACAAGTGAAACAAGTGCATTCAAATCATTTAACAGAACCAGATATAACATTTGACATTCTTGAAGAATTTGTGTTCGAGCCCGTGATGGCTGCTAGGGACAGAACCAATGAATTTATATCAGCTGTACGAAGCCTGCAGGGTAGAACTCTGGCCAGGCCAGTGGTCAGAGATGAGCGAAAGGCTCAAATGCTGGCGACATACTCCCAATTTATGGGTATGGCAAAAGTTATCAGTAAAAACATTACAAGTACTTATGCCAAACTTGAGAAATTAGCTATGTGTGAGTATGAGTGACTTATCTTTACTTTGTTTTAAACAACATCATCTTCCTTTCGAGTTGATGATAAATGTACATATTGTGTTAACCGAGTTGAGCCCATGCCAAACACAGAATCAGTGGCATTTTTTAGGTTCTCAGAAGTGGAGTTGTATGGACCCTTTCGACACTCCCAACAGATTGGGTTTAGTTTGGTCAAGAACCACACACCACTTTCAGACCGGATATCATTTTATAATGGTCTATCTTTAATCTTGTTTTATTTATTTTTCTTTAGTGGCCAAAAAGAAGTCCTTGTTTGATGATCGACCAACAGAGATACAAGAGTTGACATATATAATTAAGGGTGACTTGAGCTCTTTGAATCAACAAATTGCCAGATTGGGTGAGATGCCAAGGGGTCGCCAAACTATGCACAGCCACTCATCTAGTGTAGTGCTTGCTTTGCAGTCACGTTTAGCTTCAATGAGTAATCAATTTAAACAGGTAACAACATTTATTATTAACACAGGATGATGGTGCAAGAACTGACACCATTTTTTGGGGGATTGAAGGGGAATTATTAAGTCTTTAAGTTTCACAGTAAGCAAGATATTTTTTTTTATAACTCAACCATTAAGTGGTTATAACTTTTTTGTTTGTGGTAATAGCAAGAAATAAAGTTTTGGTGTATTCTGCATCTGCTATGTTCTTTTATATACAATACTAGCTGCTGCCTGCGGCATCGCCAACATGGCTTTTTCTAAATTAAAAGTAGTAATAAAAGTTAATCCTTATAACATCAGCTATCTGTTAGTGAAAGTCCCATCAAAATCGGTCCAGCCGTTTCAGAGATTAACCGGAACAAACAGAGACAAACAGACACTTAAATTTTATTTATTTATATTATTATTTATTTGTTTGTTAATTATGAAAATACTATTAGCTAATTTAAAATAGCTACTGAACCAATCCATCATCATCCCTCAAAAAATTGTGTTGATCCTCATGCCAGACGCCCTGTACAAATATGTTCTATATATATATATACTGCTGGAATAAAATAAAAGTTTGAAGTCATTAAAAGTATAAATAAAATGGAAAGTGAGCAAATCACTGTTAGTATGATTTAAATACATTTTATCCACAACAGTTAAAACTACATAGTATATTATGTTTAAATAATTTATAGTTTCTTCTTGATTATTTGATATATCATGTCCGTTTGGATTGAGGAGCCACTTCACGATTTTAATAGGAAACTTACCCCTTTATTTAGTAGGTAAGCAGATAATTTTGTAGGCCAAATTATGAAATTTGTAGTTAAATATATCCAAAGTTATATCAATGTAAAAGTGGCTCCTCAATTCAAACGTCTGAATTGAGGAGCTGACACGGAAAGTACTTAATGAATATTTTTGTCAATTTTGTATCATTTAGTAGTAATTGTGTATAGTGCCTTCTAAAATCTTAGTCCAGTACTGTTGATATTCAAGAATATACAATACTTTTAATATGGCTCCTCAATCTATACATAAGAGCGTGAATTTCCATGAAAGTAATTGGTCAATTTATATGCCACTCCAAAAAACATTTAGTAGTGTGTTCGAATTTGTAGTACATAGAGAAAGTAGTAAAACTGAGTGAATTTAGTAAATAAAAGCATTTTATTTGGCTCCTCAGTCCTGACGTTCTGCATAATAAATAATTGATCGTATCTACCTGAGATCACAACGGAATCAATAACCAGAGACACTAATATTTTGTATAAATTTCTACTAAATACATATGTAAAAATCAACATTGTATATATTCGGTATCTGTAAAACAAATTACGTTTAGATATTCGTTATGAATTCGTTGTTAAGGGTGACCATATTGTATGTGTACCTGGGACATACGGTCAAACTAGATAAGTGCAACTTCGTTAAGTTAGGGAAGCTACGGAAGATCTTCTCGTCCAAAATACCGCAGTGTCTCGAAAAAAAGTCTTTGACCAGTGTGTTGCCAGTTTTGGTTTACGGCACTGAGACGTAGCGTTTTACTATGGGCCTCATAAGAAACCTCAAGGTCACCCAAAGGCCAATGAAGAGGACTATCCTCAGAGTTTCTCTGCGAGATCGAGTTAAGAATGAGGGGGAACTTTGAGGGAGGTCCAGCAGTGGACGTCTTTCAGCTGAAATTATGATGATGATGTTAAATGAAACCAGGATGACTAGTTTTTGAAATTTATTTTTTTAACAAATCGTCACAGTAGGTAGGGTACAGAGATTCTTCATGTTTTAGGTACTTAGTAGTCAATTTCGACATAAGTTAATGAATGAATTAATATTGGTTGGTCGGTGCTTTTACGAATTTTACAGTGAGAATCATAGTCGTCTTAACAAAACATCTCATCCTTCGTTGGGTAGTGACATTTATAGTGGCCCATGCCAGCGTCGCTAATTATTATTATTTATAAGACACACTAGCAGCTAATTAGCTGATGCGTGGGTTTCAAATAGCTTGGAGATATTTAATCTGTCCAATCGGTTCTTGAAGCAGTTCAGTGTGGGAGCCGTCACAACATTTTCCGGGAGCTTATTCCATGCTGTTACAACTCGGTTAGGCAAGAATTGATTCAAAGGCTTTTTCCTTGAAGAACTTTACCACAGTTTTAGGGAATGTCCACGCAAATGTTTGTTGGCATTCATTCATTCATTTAAATGCAGGTATAAATTCTATAACGCCTATTAATGTATATGATTTACTTGAAATCATTGTAGATTCTGGTACCTCGTTTACTCGGGCAAAGTTTTATTGGGTTTTTCCACTAGGAATTTCGCAGTAGCAGCCCGGAGTCTGGATTTGTGCCCGCTTGATGGCAATAGACTCGCCTCCTATTACATGGGACTTAAAACATAACTGGCGAAATGTGGGTTTACTACTGCCCAAACCTTCGAGGAGGACAAGGCGTGATGTTATGTGTTATGTTTCTATAAGCCACGAAACGAAGATTTTCTTTTTAAATAATGTATTCATGGTCACCCTTCAAAACAATTTCATAGAAAATTAAAGAATAGCTAATAACTTCGTAGATATGTTCTTTTTTATGGCAGTAAATATACTTACTACTAAATGATGAAGAAATTGCGCATTAATTGAACTACTGCTTCTTTGAAAAATGACGAGTCGTATGTGTATGGTCTGAGGAGCCAGATATAATGTATGGTAACTTAATTATTTTAACACTACTGAGCTCAGATTTTGTCTACTAACTACTCTCAAATGCTACTAAATCATACCAAATTATGATAAATATTCATCCATGATGTTCCTAGTTCTGACGTGGCTACTCAATCCAAACATTTAGATTGAGGTGCCACATTTATGTTCATATAACTTTTGAAGTATTATACTACAAAATCGAGGATCGAATCTACAATTTGTTTAAATTTATTACTAAATAAGTATTTAATTTCATTAAGATACGAAATGTGGCACCTCAATCCTTACGGACATGATATATCTTGATCTTTGATAATGCTTTCAGATGATTAATTTATGTGTTTTACTTAACTTTTTAAGGTCCTTGAAGTTAGATCTGAAAACTTAAAACATCAAAATACCAGACGAGAACAGTTTTCAAGAGTGGCACCTTTGGTTAAAGAGGTCCCCTCCCTTTTACAACAGGATGATGTTAGCATAGACTTGGGAGATGCACCCAGTATGCAAACACAACAGTTAGCTATGCGAGATGACTCCGACACGTATGTGCAGCAAAGGGCTGAAACCATGCACAATATTGAGAGTACTATTGTTGAGTTAGGAGGAATATTTCAACAGTTAGCACACATGGTGAAAGAACAAGATGAAGCTATTGGTAGAATTGATTCAAATATTCAAGAAGCAGAAATGAATGTTGAAGCTGGTCACAGAGAAATCATGAAGTACTTCCAAAGTGTCACGGGTAATAGAGCCTTAATGTTTAAAGTTTTTGGTGTCTTGATATTTTTCTTCATATTCTTTGTAGTAGTAATGGCTTAAAATGTATATAATTTTGTGATACAATATAAATGTATTATGTTATTTGGAAATAACTAACAACAGGATATTTAACTGGATCCCTTTAACATATGAAACAAATATGTCGTAAAGATATAGATAACCAATGATCACAGGCTACACATAGGTGTCCCCCCCCACTTGAAGTCGAATGAATTTTGATTGAATAACAAATGTTGAAAGCGTCAGCTCTACTTGGAATCGATAAATTATTAGCGTGACAGACCTTGATGCTTCTAGATCTCAAATAACTAAATTAGAAACATCATTTCTCGAACGACAATCGAATCAAATTTTCAGAATAGCTTTAAGGATTTTTATTGGGGTACATTACTTACTAGGATTTATGATGAGTCAATTGAGTCGGTACAATGACTAATGACACCTTTCAGGTTTTCCGTTATTTCAATCACACCTTGTACCTTTAACGAAACAATAACTAAGTAAGTTCCTAGGAATATTTAAACAAAAAAGCGAAGCGAGTGGCGCCTTGTGTTTTTATTACGTAATTAAAATTTCAGCCATAAGCTATATCATCTCGAGTCGAGTATATCTCTAAGTTTATCTTAAATAAACCGCACACCAAAAATTAAAAAGGTAGATTTGATTTGGAACCTTTTTAATTTCTGTTTCGAGCAAGTGATATTCCAGGTAACGTCAATCGATTTCATGTAGAGCCTCATTGGTATACGAAGCCATAAAAATGATGTGAGTAGGTAATATGTAAAGACGCCAGCACATCAAGCTACTACAATCTGTCAAATTTCTTTAATAGATTTTCAACTTTATCACTACAGTATAAGGTTCAAGGTTGATTGCGAAAATTTGACAGTTCCGGGTAGCTTGACCTGCTGGCGTCTGTACATAGGTAAGTATTTTACGTATAGTCGACTTCGTAATTGATTTACCTCAGTTGACAATCAAAACAATCCTCAGTAAATTGAAACTATCTAAGGGTGAAGCCAGACGAGCGTAATTTTTTGAGTTGTGAGTCGCGTAATTTCGGCCGCGTAATTTCTGCTCGGCAGAAATTCTGTTGGGCTGCCAGACGAGCGTAATTTTTCAGTTGCTTTTCAACGCTTGTATTGGGTGTTTGTGTAGTGCAATGGATATAATAAAAAACGTGTATTTACGAAGCATTAGCGAAGACACAGAAGATGATGATAGAAGAAAATAGCGACAAAAAGCACACAAATAAGTGGACGATCGGGAAAAAATAACGAATTCCCGTTCGTCCCACTAGGTGGACGAAGTCGGGGGGACGAACGGGAATACACGGAAAAACGTCGTATACATCGACCATAATAGCCCATAGACGCCTAATAGAACACTATAATCAGGATAAGAACGACAACTTCATACAAATAAAACGCTTACACGAGAGCACACTAGCGCTCCAGTTTATGCGTGTGCGTTACTTCAGCGGAATGTTGTCGCTTTTCAGGATTTCGGCTTGACAGATAATTAGTACCCCATCTCGTGTAAATGTGCCCGAAATTTAAAATTTGTGCGTCCAGCCGATCCAAAGATATTCACGATAAACAGATTCCGCTGGAGTAACGTTACCCCAGCGGCATGTTTTTTAACCGGTGGTCGTAGCTGAGTACAAACTAGCTACTTAGTTAGATCACATTTGTGCCTAATTGTGCCCAAAAAATTAAATTTGTGCGTCTTGAGGTTTCAGAGTTATTCAAGATGCCGCTGGGGTAACGTTTAGCAAATTGCTGTACCTCTTAAACGGCATGACATACAACTACGATTTTTTTTACTACGGTGGGTCTTAATTTGTGCTTATGCTGTGCAATTTAATTTCTTCTATAATCGACACCGTTGGAAAATAAGAAATTGATTTTCAAAAACCCTAAAATCGATCCTTGCGCTTCAATGAGAAACCCTAGAAACTTTCCATTTATGGTGGTTTGTACCTTTAATAAACTCAAAGCATCATGCGAAATTAGATGTTTCTATTGCAAATCCTCAGCGAGCTATTCCATTTTAATTAAAATCTGGCTAGGCTAAAATGTAACAAATCCAATATATGAGTTATTATTAAGTGACGGTAATTGTGTGTAAATAAAGTCCCTACTCTCTGATAACTCTCTGTGTTACATATTTATATAAAAGTAAGTATACAGTTATTTAAACCGTTTGTACGCATCTGTACCCAACAAAATATGATTATAATACTAAAAATTTAAAAAGGTTGCCACAACGTACTGCGCGCCCGCTTTTAGACAGTCATTCGAATTTATTCGGTTAATCGTGAAATTTCTTTTCCTATGGTTTTTTTCTAATATCAGTGTAGTTACAAGGATTTTTCAGCTGAAATTTTAAGGATAAGCAATTGAATAAAGGTACTAATTACTCGTCCAATCACAATTACCACACTTAATAATAACTCATATGTTGGAGTGTTACATTATAGCCTAGCCAGATTTTAATTAAAATGGAATAGCTCGCTGAGGAGTTGGAATAGAAACATCTATACCCAAAGTCTCAAATTCAGATAATTTATGTAAACAAAGGGGATAACATAACAAAAAAATATCTTCGTAATGGTAATTCACATAAAATTGCGAAAAAAGAGGTTCTATTTTCTTTTAAGTACTGATTTTAAGAAATAATAATTAAAAAGTAATCATACCGTCATAATTTTTATAAATTTTCGGTTTTAAACAAAGTTATTAATAAAAGGAGATTTTCTGGTATAAAATATTTTATGATACTGGTAACATTGCAGGAGATCCAAACATTTTCAAATTTTTAACATCTTCAACAACACTAATATTACAACTCTCATAAATAGATTCATATTGTAAGTAGCACATCTAGCCACATTTTGGATGAAAACGGCTGTAAACTGTTTCGATTGGAAATCGATTTTGGGACGCCTACGTCTAGCACTGGGCTTAAAAGGGCTGATTATGACTATCATATACCGTGCCTCCGACACACTACAAAAAACATTGTTTGGCAACGGTATTTAGTTTGCATAGTTCTTATAATTAATTCACTTTAATTTTATCGATAATTATTTACAAAAACATTTAATGATAAAATGTTTTGCACCATTGTCCTGTAATTTTGACAGTGACATTTCTTGACATTACTTTAGATAAAGATAAGAGAGATAAAGAGATATTTATTTGTAAACATGTGTAACAGTATACATATAAATGCAAATGTGGATGTCAAAGTGAAAAGTTCGAGTTCAACATGTTTTGCCACCATTGGCGTACAAAATTAATTATAGCCACTTAAAATATAACACTATTTAGAAAGAGAAAAAAATAAACTAAAAAAAATAGTAATAACAAAATTAAAATGTAACACAGATTAGAAACTGTCATTTAAAAAATCTTTAACATAAGTAACATATCTTTGTTTACATAAATTATCTGAATTAGAGACTTCGGGTATAATTTCGCATGATGCTTTGAGTTCATAAAAGGTACAAACCACCATAATTGGAAAGTTTCTAGGGTTTCTCATTGAAGCGAAAGGATCGATTTTAGGGTTTTTGAAAATAAATTTCTTATTTTCCAGCGGTGTCGATTATAGAAAAAATTAAATTGCACAGCATAAGCACAAATTAAGAACCACCGTAGTAAAAAAAATCGTAGTTGTATGTCATGCCGTTTAAGAGGTACAGCAATTTGCTAAACGTTACCCCAGCGGCACCTTGAATAACTCTGAAACCGCAAGACGCACAAATTTAATTTTTTGGGCACAATTAGGCACAAATGTGATCTAACTAAATAGCTAGTTTGTACTCAGCTACGACCACCGGTTAAAAAACATGCCGCTGGGGTAACGTTACTCCAGCGAAATCTGTTTATCGTGAATATCTTTGGATCGGCTGGACGCACAAATTCTAAATTTCGGGCACATTTACACGAGATGGGGTACTAATTATCTGTCAAGCCGAAATCCTGAAAAGCGACAACATTCCGCTGGAGTAACGCACACAGTTTATGCCATTAGAAATTAGTGAGGCGCGGGAATTATGAACAGATAGGTAGTGATAAAGTTGAAAATCTATTAAATAAATTTGACAGATTGTAGTAGCTTGATGTGCTGGCGTCTGTACATACCTACTATTTTTTTTTAGTTTTATTTATATCTACAACGAATTTTTATTTTGCAGTTTGTATAGGAATATGTATTTTATGTTACGTATACTTAGTGCATTAAATAAAATACATATTCCTTTGACAAAAACTGCAAAATTAAAATTCGCTCAACACTAATGTAATGGCAGACAACAAATAAAACAAATCTTTTAAACATGTTTAATATATTTATTTTTCTTTTCATAAACTTTTTGGAGGCTTCTTCAACAAACTCTTGGTTTTTCAATTTGCAAAACCGTTTTAGGCTTAAGTAATAAGTAGCACGTTATGACACACACCTCTTCAGCCAATCTGTATCTATATAAGTTTTCACAAGGTTATGCAATGAGGATATATTATACTAGAGGCGAGGAGGATGTTTCTATTGCAACTCCTCAGCGAGCTATTCCATTTTAATTAAAATCTGACCAGGCTAAAATGTAACATTGCAATATATGAGTTATTATTAAGTGACGGTAATTGTGATTGAACGAGTAATTAGTACCTTTATTCAATTGCTTATCCTTAAAGTTTCAGCTGAAAAATCCTTGTAACTACACAGATATAAGAAAAAAACCATAGGAAATTTCACGATTAACCGAATAAATTCGAATGACTGTCTAAAAGCGGGCGCGCAGTACATTATGCCAACCTTTTTAAATTTGTAGTATTATAATTAAAATTTGTTGTGTAAAGGTGCGTACAATTAATGGTTTAAATAACTATTTACTTACTTTTATATAAATATGTAACGTAGAGAGCTATCAGAGAGTAGGGACTTTATTGAAGAGTTTATTTCAAACATAATGTTGATAAACTTTTATTTATTTATTTATTTAAACTTCTCACACACAATAAGGTACAAAGGCGGACTTAATGCCATAGGCATTCTCTACCAGTCAACCAAGGGTAGTGAAGAGATAAGATGGCAGTTGCTCTATTTAAGAGGAGATAATAATAATAATAAAAAAAAAAGACGTGTGGCACTCGGGGACTGCCGCGGTAAAGCTATTGCATAGCATTTTGTATCAACTTATGCAATTATAATTATTTATTTATTTTATTTATGCAGTATTTCTTTTTCTTTGATATTAATTCAAGTTACACTTTTTGAGCGTGGTGACCGATAAGAAAGTAAAGTCAATCCATAATCGGCCCAGAACTTTGGAGAACCGTTTAAAAGTGGTTTTTATAAGCTATGAAGAACGTTAATGTTTAATGTTAATTCTAGCTAGAAGAATCATAAACACGAGTAAAATTATTGATTTATAAATAAATTGCTCACATACCTCAACAACCTTTCAAAAACTTTTGAATTACGATGCCTGCCATCTAGTGGATAAAACCGACAACAAAACACAACTGAGACCACCAACAGAGCAACGCTTGTCTCGATTACGAATCACAAGCCACGCCAATGTCACCTCTATTTAGTTAGTTCTACCTGCGATTACTAGATGGCGTTGCGTTGCGCGGTAAATCCACCACAGAGTTTCGTAGAGTCGTACAATACGTCTAATCGCACGCACACAACGCCGTGTCGAAGACTGCCGAACTGAAACGACGTTAGACGATGCACGGCCTTCAAGCCACACCTCCGTGCCCGTCGGAGTGGGGAGCGTGAGGTTTTTTCGTTACGGAATTTCTGGATTCGGTCCCCGCGCTCAAGGCCCGCGATAGAAGCTATGCAATAGCTTAAAAATATTAAAAAGGTAACAAATAAAATAGATACACAAGTACATAAATATGAGCGATGGCGTACGTACTCCGTCCACTGTCGGTTGGCGGGGGTGTGAAGTCGCGGGCGGGGATGTCGTCTCCCGTTGCATTGCGCAGTGGTAGTGGTCACATAGTATGAAATGCTATTTTATTTCAATTGATGAAAACAAAATCGAAGTCATAATTTTCTTTTTTAGCCATAACAAATACCATTTATCGTCAAATATACATAGTGTAGTGTTTATTAAATTGCTGTAGGTAGTTATGTTGTTGTAACATTTGACTGAATATAATATGGCTTACATACTGTGCGTATGTACAGACGCCAGCACATCAAGCTAATATAATCTTCAAATTTCTTTAATAGATTTTCAACTTTATCACTACAGTATAAGGTTCAAGGTTGATTGCGTAAATTTGACAGTCTAGGGTAGCTTGACCTGCTGGCGTCTGTACGTACGTGTTTTACAAACCAATAAATAATTTTATGTAACACTTTTTTGTGAGACTTAAAAAAAACGAAATCTTGTACTAAAAATTTAAGAAGGTTGGCACAATGTACTGCGCGCCCGCTTTTAGACAGTCATTCGAATTTGTTCGGTTAATCGTGAAATTTCTTTTCCGATGTTTTTTTTCTTATATGTATCTGTGTAGTTACATGGATTTTTCAGCTGAAACTTTAAGGATAAGCAATTGAGTAAAGGTACTAATTGTGTGTACTAATCACAATTACCGTCACTTAATAATAACTCATATATTCAGTGTTACATTTTAGCGTAGCCAGATTTTAATTAAAATGGAATAGCTCTCTGAGGAGTTGGAACAGAAACATCTAATTTCGGATGATGCTTCAAAGCATCATTCGAAATTAGATGTTTACCAATTATGGTGGTTTGTACCTTTTATGAACTCAAGTTCATAATAGGTACAAACCACCATAATTGGTAAGTTTCTAGGGTTTCTCATTGAAGCGCAAGGATCAATTTTAGGGTTTTTGAAAAAAAAAAATCGTAGATGTATGTCATGCCGTTTGAGAGATACAGCAATTTGCTAAACGTTACCCCAGCGGCATCTTGAATAACTGAAACCTCAAGACCCACAAATTTCATTTTTTGGGCACAATTAGGCACAAATGTGATCTAACTGAGTAGCTAGTTTCTACTCAGCTACGACCATCGGTTAAAAAACGGTAACATGTTTGTGCGTCCAGCCGATCCAAAGATATTCACGATAAACAGATTCCGCTGGAGTAACGCACACATCGGAATGGGCCACAAAGGGATGAATGAAATTGCATGCAGCTGAGCTAAATATAAAATACCGGAATGGATAGAATAGTGTACGTTACCCCAGCAGGAAAGTGTCTCCTAGAGTGATATGAGTGGAACGTATAATTAGTGCGTAATCTGCTGTAAATGTGCGCCAAATAAAAAGTTTGTGCGTTGGGTCGTTTTGGAATAAAACGGAAAAAACGATTCCTGCTGGAGTAACGTTTTTCCAGCAGGAAAATTCTAAACGAAAGGTCGGAGAGAGAAATATTTTGCATGGGCAGAAAGCTTATATTTGTGCAAAAATGTGCGCCGAAAATATAATTTGTGCGTCTTCAGGTTTTCGAGATATTGCATTTCCTGCTGGAGTAACGTTTTGCAGAATCGTGTATCTCTGAAACCATTATATGTGCGCCTGTAGAATAAACATATACGAGTACCTCTTTGTTTGTGCGTATTTGTGACAGAATTAGATTTAAGGAAATATTTATAATTTTCAAGTAATCGCGCTTTTTTGAAAAAATATCGTAGCGCTTAAATGAGAAAACGTATAACTTAAAATGTATAACGGAAAACTGTATTCGATCCTTCTTGGCGCTTTTAATAGCCATACAAAGTTTCAAAAGTGCACATGCATGCGTTATTGAATAATATTGCTAAATGTCAAAACGCCAGTGTCATAACTTTGACGGTAAAATACAAGAAACCGGCTCAACCCAAGATGTGTGGGTCTAAACCAATAATTAGTGCGTTTAGTCAAAAATATATAGTGAAAATATTCAGCTTGGAAATGTTCGCATTAAGTAGATATAAACAAAAAATGTACACAACGGCTGGTTATCCCACCAAATTCGAATGACAAGTAAAATGCGAGGATTTCATACTTAACGATGACCATCTTTATTGGACGTATTAAACCTAAGCTATTGTCCGTACAGTCGCGTTCAAACGTTTATTGGCAATTATATGACCTAACTTTGGGGGCTAATTAAAAATATTAAGATGGGACTTAAACATAACTGGCGAAATGTGGGTTTACTATAGGTACACCTCTGCCCAACCCTTCGGGGAAAGGAAGCATGATATGAAAAAAAATGCGTATTGATGACGAAAAACTTAATTATTTATCTAACCTACGGCTTAAATCAATGTCTATGTCTTTTTTACTGTTATGTTAATCGGCTTTTTATTTTTTATCTATAAACTGTAGGTATCTGTAGGCTCTTTTTCACACATTTCTTGTCTACTTTTTTTTTTTTTTTTAAACGACCGCATATCATGTTTTTGGTCTTTACAGTACTTTTTTTCTATAATATAAATGCAAATGTCTGGATGTACCTACCTATGTACTTCGTTCACACACAAAACACTGAATGTATTTCAATGTTTGGAAATAAGAAGATAACATATACCTTGGAATAGCACTTAGGCTACTTTTTATAATGTACTTAATCATGTGCAAAAGTCACGGAAACAGATAATGGAATATAATCTAATAAAAAGTTTATTTTTTTACTTCTTTTCTACTTCAGTGTACTCAGGCACAACACGTGTCAACCGGTTCGTGAGTAAAGTTAAGAAGGTCATCGTTAAGTATGAAATCCTCGCATTTTACTTGTCATTCGAATTTGGTGGGATAACCAGCCGTTGTGTACATGTTTTGTTTATATCTACTTAATGCGAACATTTCCAAGCTGAATATTTTCACTATATATTTTTGACTAAACGCACTAATTTTTGGTTTAGACCCACACATCTTGGGTTGAGCCGGTTTCTTGTATTTTACCGTCAAAGTTATGACACCGGCGTTTTGACTTTTAGCAATATTATTCAATAACGCATGCATGTGCACTTTTGAAACTTTTTATGGTTATTAAAAGCGCCAAGAAGGATCGAATACAGTTTTCAGCGAGCTTATACTTTTTCTCATTTAGGCGCTACGATATTTTTTCGGGTTTTCAAAAAAACGCGATTACTTGAAAATTATAAATATTTTCTTAAATATAATTCTGTCACAAATACGCACAAACAAAGAGGTACTCGTATATGTTTATTCTACAGGCGCACATATAATGGTTTCAGAGATACACGATTCTGCAAAACGTTACTCCAGCAGGAAATGCAATATCTCGAAAACCTGAAGACGCACAAATTATATTTTCGGCGCACATTTTTGCACAAATATAAGCTTTCTGCCCATGCAAAATATTTCTCTCTCCGACCTTTCGTTTAGAATTTTCCTGCTGGAAAAACGTTACTCCAGCAGGAATCGTTTTTTCCGTTTTATTCCAAAACGACAAAACGCACAAACTTTTTATTTGGCGCACATTTACAGCAGATTACGCACTAATTATACGTTCCACTCATATCACTCTAGGAGACACTTTCCTGCTGGGGTAACGTACACGATAGAATAAGAAATGAGTATATGAGAGGTCGCTCACAATGGGCCATAATAGAAGGCTTAAAGTCACCCAAATGGCAGTGGAGAGGGTTATGCTTGGAGTTTCCCTACGACATCTAAAATCAGAAATGAAGAGATCTGCAGGAGAACCTAGGTAACCGATATAGCTCGAAGAATTGCCAAATTTAGTGGCAATGGGCAGGGCATATTGCTCACAGAACAGATGGCCGTTCGGGTCGAAAGGTTCTGGAGTGGCGACCGCGTACCGAAAGACGTAGCGTTGGAAGGTTTCCCACAAGGTGAGCCGATGACCTTGTGAAGGCTGCAGGAATCCGCTGGATACGGGAAGCACTGAACCGGTCGCAGTGGCGGTGCTTGGGGAGGCCTATGTCTAGCAGTGGACGTCTTTCGGATGAAATGATGATGATGACATAAGAGGAAAGGAGGAGAAGGAAGGGAGGGAGGGAGGAGGAGGTCTGAAAGTGACTCCGGTGACTGAAAAGGTGGGTGGTAATATGTTATGCCATCTATGGGCAGAATAGAGAGTTAGTATAATATGATTGTAAGATGCCGTGGTATTAACGGAACGGCTTTGGTTAGTCTGGATTGTTTAGATGTACGCTACGCTTGTATTTTTTTCCGTTATAACTTAGCTTCACAGTACGCAAAGCACTATTATTAGTTGATGGTATTTTAAGATTTGTCTTAAAATGCTACGCTAAGGCTCTGCATCAAGGCATACTCTATTCCAAAACAATTTTACATTTACCTGTAGATACAAATATTTAACCCGAAATTTCAAATTTAAATCACCATGAAGTTATAGGTATTTTTATAACATCAATTTTCTATTAGGTAGGTAGGTACATACCTACAGTCTAATATGTAGTGTTACTCAAACAATAATTGCAGATTCTAAACACACAATGAAGGTGTTACTAATTACCTAATACCTTAATTATAAATTCTTTAATGAATGAAACAATAACTCACGTTAGTGAGTGATTATTTCATTCACTAAAGAATTTAACCTGAGCTTTGTTTACACTTTCATCAAGTTTTGGAACACATTTATAGTGAAATAATGATCAACTCGCCATCATAAATTGTAGATTTCAAATAACTACTATCGAGATAACGTTGCCAGCATTTGTTATTTGATCAAATTTCATTTGATTTCAAGTAGGGAATCCAATAAGAACACATCAATCAATATATCTCGAAGTGAATACATATAATAAGTACCATAAAGATAATATAACATCAATTATAATGAAAAATTATATTATTGTTGCACCTTGCTAAAAGATAGGTAAAATAAGTGCGCATTATAAATAAATTAACTTATTCGATAACTCCTTAAAATTGGATAAATTATGTCTAGGGCTTCGTTGATTTCACCTCTGGTTTTGCCACCTGCAATAAAGGGAAAATACAATACTTTGAAACACTGTTTCACCAATCACGTCTATCCCATAAATACTTTATTAATTTTATATATGCGAAAGTAACTCTCGTCTATCTGTTACGTTTTCACGCCTTGGGAGGGCCTACAACGGACCACTAGCGCTATTCCTTAAAAAAAATATTATCTCGTGACAGAAGGAATTTTATAAAAGGTATTAGAAAATTCGTAATTCATACAGAGGTTCCTTATTGAGCCGTTTTTCATAATTCCTTCTCAGTCACGAGATAATATTTTTTTAAAGGAGTGGCGCTAGTGGACCGATGTGCGCCCTCTTAACGACTAAACGTACCTATTAGTATGAAATTTGGCACACGCATAGACTATGACCTAAGTTATAACATAGGATCCCTTCTATCCCGGTACGTTCTCGTGGTTAATTCCGAGTCCGACTTCCACGCGGGCGTAGCCGCAGGCCAAAGCTAGTTATTTAACCATAGAGTACTTATCATCACCTCTGAGGCCGAAGGAAGTCAACTGCGGCGACGCATTGGATTGTACGTTCGTGTACCGAGGGGTAACCTACGAGTCCACAACGCGCTTAAAGGGTGATCCCGCGCTCGGCTAGCTAAGCTAGCTCACATCGTTACCGAGATATTGACTGTGCGATCGCCTAGGATGCTGGTCATGTTGAAAAAGGAAGGGCGTCCTGCGGACTCACCATCCACTTACCGGCCCATTGTGTTGTTGGATGAGGTGGGCAAACTCTTCGAGAGAATTATTGCAGACCGCCTTATGCAGCACATGGCAAGAGAGGGGCCGGATCTGGCAGATAACCAGTTCGCTTTCCGTCGGGGGCGCTCTACGATAGACGCGATCATTCGCGAAGGTCCTGGCGGAAGAAGCAGTGGCCCGGGGTGAGGTCGTCTTGGACATCGCCAATGCCTTCAACACCTTGCCTTGGAGTTGCATTAGGGAGGCACTGCAGTAACATAGGGTGCCAAACTACCTCCGCCGCATTATCGGGGCTTATCTGATGGACAGATATGTCATCTCCGGCAGGCGACTATTAGCGACAGCTAGGTCAATCGTAGGCAGGATCCGGCGGTGGCAAGGGAAGGAAGATGGCATTGCATAAATCGAAAGCCATTTGTTTCTACGGTCCCCGGAAAGCGCTACCTTCGGGATCCAACATCATAGTAGGTGTCCACATCGGTATCAAGTCGACTATGAAGTACTTGGGACTCGTCCTTGATACCCGGTGGAACTTCAGGCTGCATTTTCAGCGATTGCCTCCCCGATTGATGGACACCGCGAATGCACTCTCACGTTTGTTGCCAAATCTTGGGGAGCCAAATACTTACTCTATGTCGGAATCAGAACGATCCCGTCATAGGGCCTCTGGCAGGAAGTATTTCCATGGCGCTCTATGGGCGGACAACCTGACGGTCCGAAACATTCCAATACTGAGAAGATCACAGAGAACAATGGCTGTCAGGGTGATAAGAGGATACCGTACGGTCTCCTTCGAGGCAGCGAGCCTCTTGGCCCGAGCACCACCCTGAAATCTTGATGCCAAAATCCTAGCGTCACTATATCGGTGGCACCGGGACGTGCTGGAGCGAGGCAAGCACCTGATGCCTCGTCATGTCGAGGTGTACAGGGCAGAGCTCCGCAGCACACCCTTGAGGAATGCCCTGCTTGGGCAGCGCAACGCCGTGAACTCGTCACGGTGGTTTGTTGGTGGTGGCGGTGCTGCGGATACTCTCGGTTCCGTACATGCTCCAGTCCATGGTCCCTTATCTCCGAAACTAAAACCGAGCCCAATTTTTTTTTTTTATACGGAAAATAGTTCTGTACTTATAGATTACAGGAAAATCTATAAGAAGTCTATGGTCTTGAAATAACATGATAAATCTCTCAATATTTATCCAAACTACGAAACCCTTCATTGTGTGTGGTCCGACACGCACTTGGCCGGTTTTTTTTTATACAAGACTAGCGCCCGCGTGGCTTTTTTATAATAAAAGTAACATAAGTTACTTCTTATAACATCAGCTATCTGCCAGTGAAAGTCCCGTCAAAATCGGTCCAGCCGTTTCGGAGATTAGCCGGAAGAAACAGACAGACAGAAAAATTATAAGTACCATCACTACATATTATAAAACAAAGTCCTCCTCCGCGTCTGTCTGTCTGTCTGTCTGTCTGTCTGTTCGCGATAAACTCAAAAACTACTGCACCGATTCTCATGCTGTTTTCACCAATGGATAGCTTGGTTCTCGAGGAAGGTTTTAGTATATAATTTGTTAAGTTTTTGTATACATTTTTGTATAACTAAACGATATTTGTTGGAGGTGTCGGAAAAAAATAAGCCGTCTGGGAGCTTTCAACGAAAACGCTGTCTAAACCCTTTGACATATAACAAAATAATGTATGGTGGAATTGTGTATCTTATAAAGGTCTTCAAAAAAGTCCGCGATAGTATATGTCTATCTCATAAGGATAACATACTATATCCATTTTATTGTCTTTTTGTAGGTATTTGTTTGCCGAATTTTACTCTTGGAAATACGATTACGATAACAATACGCTATAATATCAGTAGCTATTAGCCAAATTATGTTCGTAGATAAATAAGCTAGCTACTTATGTGTATTTCAAACAGTTTAATAGAATATTTATCATAAAAACATTACTAAACACGGCGGCCTTATGATCAAAATTTGTGCATTCCAAAACTTTCGTTACTTTTTCACTGACATATTTATCACTTTTCGATAAACTAACACTCAATACGAAATCTACATTTATTTCTCAGTAATTCTGTACAAGATTCTTCTATGATTAAACCGTTTTCTCATTGAATCCATTACTTTACGCACTTAAAACCTTGATGAATGTTTACATCGCGCCACACCGCCACACGACCACAGAGTACAGACGTATTCTGTATTCTTTTTTTTTTCGTTCGTTTAGTGGTGTTCCCGCTAAAATGTATTAATACCGGTCAAGTATTAGTCGATTAATCGAATTCTACAGCCGGATAGTGTTGCAAGTACAAAATAAATGTCAAATATTTCGTCCAATTGCGAACGTGACCCTAAGAAAAGTTAGGCACCAATGGTGTTCATTAGATTTCGAATGTTTTCTCAGCACAAACGGTGTATCGTGCGACATTTCGGAGAATTTCGTTTTGTTTTCACATTGCTGGTACTTACGTGAGTTATTTTAAAATTATTATTTGTGTCGCATTTTTATTTCGTGTTGTAATTTGGTACAATTGATTGCTTTAAGAATATGAGTGAAATTTCGTATTTTGATTTTGTGTTTGTTATCTTTAGGTAAAGACTCATTATACGTTCAGAACATAAGTACTTTATTATATTATTTTGATTTTGTGTTTGTTATCTTTAGGTAAAGACTCATTAGACGTTCAGAACATAAGTACTTTTATTATATTAAATCATTTGATTCGGTCTCTATTCACATAGTGAATCACATTAAAATTAATATTAAGTTAGAAATTTGAGATATAGCCTGGGATATCGAGAAGGACATAGGGTACTTTTTTATGCGATAAACGACATCCACGCGGGCGAAGCCGCGGGCAAAAGCTAGTATATTATACAAATGTATTTACTTTCAATACTGTACTTACTTTAATACTTTCAAATGCGTTTAGTAAAAAGCTGTTATTATGACATTACAAACAGACACTTTAATATTATTTATTTGTATAGATTTCAGAAAGGGTAATGCTATAATATAATTATTTATAAGGTTAATTTATGGATTAGTATACTTTACCTACCTGTAAATACAATCTTTCCGTTGACAAATATTAATAACACAACTCTAGGTCGTACCATTCTGTACACTAGACCAGGAAATAATTCTGGTTCATAGGATGCGAATTGGCCATGTGCTTGTTGTAGTGCCTCTAATCTTATCGGAAACCTTAAATCGGCCGTTGCTATAAAATTTTGAATTTTAAAGTCCAAAAACTTAGCCTGAAATAAAACAAACAAAATTACTATCAAACCAAGATCAATCTGTTCCAATAAGCCGATTATGATTTGACATAAGTACATACAGGATATCCAAGTTTTTGAATAATTCGTGCAAATTTTCTAGCAGCTATATATGAATCATGTTCATTTCTTAGTCCAGTGCAGAGTACTTTTCCAGATCTGTAATAGACATCTCTTTTAACAAGTAGGAACTGTCAAGTCAATATAAAGTGAATGGATACCTACATTAGATAGGTAAGCTATTTAGGTAGGTATGTAAGCTCCAATACAAAAAATCCCTAAGTCCGACTTAGTCTATTTTACACTGTCTACACCAGCTGATAGAGCTTTGATTTCTTTATGGACTGGTGTTTTTTTTAGGGTTCCGTACCTCAAAAGGAAAAAACGGAACCCTTATAGGATAACTCGTGTCTGTGTGACCGTCTGTCGTGGTCAATTTGCTCCGAATGTATTGGACCGATTAAGTTGAAATTTGGTATACATATCAATTTGAGTGACCCAAACACGGACGTGAAACTGGGGTCAGTATTAGGGCATTTTTTTTTTTTTTTTTTTAAGTTTTGCAAACTGTACCGTGTGACATAATGTGGAATGGGCGGCATCGCGGCTGAGGGTGGGAGGCCGCTGAGGGAGAGGAGTGCCGGTATTGCGGTGAGCCGTTCTCCCTACCTTCCGCGGCCTTGACGGGGTCGCCACCGTTGGATGGCGGACGCGGTGGGGCCGCAGAGGAAGAGGAGTGTCGGTATTGCGTTGGCCGCTCTCCCTATCCTCTGCGGCCGAAAAGGACGCGGGGTCGTCTGGCGCGGGGTCCCAGGTGGAGGCCAGCAGGCAACGGGTGCGGGGGCACCCTTGCCTGTATTGCACAAGCCTCCACCAGTGTCGGACGGGAATGGCCAGGTGTTCCCGGCCATTCCCGTATCATGTGGGGCCCGCCAGCTAGGCGAGCATGCGGCGGGGGGGTTGTGTACGGGTTAAGCCGGATTCCCATGACCCTCCCATCAAGGCGATGAGGGAACTCCGCTGAGTTTTAGTGGGTATACTGCCATTTTGGCAGGGAGTCCCACATACACCGTCTCGTCCCCCGACGATGAGTAATGCATTTCTCAGCATCAAAAAAAAAAAAAAAATGCGATATTTCAGGGTACGCATTATAAATGCTATGGATCTGGTCGAGGTATGATTTAATGTGTTTTTTTTTTTGCTCATAAGGTCAAAAGTGGGAAGGGAAAATTCACTTTTTCTAATTGGGGCACCCCTACTCAATACTGTTACAAATAAGTATGACAATTTTTTTACCTGAAGACCAGTGCTGTGGCTCTTGGATCAATAATTTTCATGACTACACCATGAAATCTTGCTGGATTGTATTCGGAAAATCTGGTTCTACAGTAAATATCCAACAATTTTAATTCACAACCCAAATTTATAGTTGATACGCAGTTCCTGTAACAAAAATATACATATAACCAAACCTGTTTCATTTCAGTAATAACCACTACCACACCATATTCATATATTTCAGTTTCACAAAGAGACACAACCATCATTTGTGAAAATGGCAATAGGGTGACTATGTCACTATACTGAGATTTTATCCCCTTAGATTTTTATGCATTAGAATAACACTCTGCAATAAAGTACTCAGCGATATTGCTGCAGGTATTGATCATTGCCACTAACTTGTCAGACATTAATCTGCATGCTCCTCAAATGATCAGACCAAGATTATGTCTGGTCTTTAAAAGAGACTGTGAAGTTTAGCATGTTTCAGTCTTTCTGCTCGGAGTAGTCAGATAGGAAACACCTAACTCATCTAGTTTTAAAAGCAATTTTTTTATGTGAGGCATGAGGGACAGGGTGTAAAGTTCACTCATACTCTATAGGAAAGGGACGATCCTCCGACCAGACGGGTGTTGTGACTTGTGTCTTGCCTGACGATTGATGTCGGGATGTTAAATTAAATATGCTAGTTGCACGGTAAACCCAGCGCAATGCAGAATTTGTGTGACGTCAGTTCTTTGATGCATACTTCACAAGTGGCGGTGTAGATGTCCACATATAGAAGTGTTTTTTGTGTGAAAAAAATTAACAGAAATAAATATTATTTATCATTTGACACTAGCAGGCTCCAATCTCACCAGCACTTATGCAGTAGGTGTCTTTGCATTGGGCTGATGTAGCATAGATGCCATGTTATATAGTTGTAGCAGATTAGCATGGCAATAGCAGTCATTGATCCATCTATATTTTTTGACATTCTTCATTTCCAAAACAGAAATACAGCCTGTCAATGTCCTAAATCTAGATCTATTGTGATCCACAAAATTTTTGACAAAAAAATTAAACATTTATAATTTAGTTGTTCAGGCTCCTACAAAGAGACATTAGTGAAAGGGCAATGATGAAATATGCCATGCTAAAATGCAACAACTATAGTACTATGATTTTTAGGAAACACTTGGTTACTTACTGAACTTTAATGCTGTTCCTAGCTTGGTCTGTTCCACTCACCATTGGGGTGATAGCAGTCATTGCACTATGGGGATTTATGGCTTGAGGTGTAAAAGTACTATGGGTTGGTGTAAGTGCCACTTCCCCAGCAATATAAGACTGTGAAGTTGGCATTGCAGGAGTAGTTAGCGATGAGCCACTAGTTCCACAGTGAGCAGGAGTACGATTAACATTTGTACTATTCCCATTATTTGAATGACCTGTCTGATTTGAAATGCTACTGATTACAGATACTCTGTTCATTGTGATATCTTCTGTGTCATCTTGCAAATTATGGTCATTAGTTTTTCCACCTTTTTGTTCATTGCCAATCTCCATCTGTTAGCAGAGTATTTATTATTTTTATAGTACCTACTTTTCGAAAAGGAGATTAAAAAATGTGAATGCAGGGAAGAAGAGGTTTCGAATCTTGATAAAATTAAAACAAACCAATTTTTTTTTTCTAAATTCGTTCTTTTATAAATAATATATAATGATCCCCATGACAGTATATAACTCATGAGATTTACCTCATTATTAAAATTGGTGCTCCAATCAGGTGTAGGGACACAGGGAGTTGTTCTTTTCTCCATATTTTGTACCGACATTGCTTATCTTGAACTATCCTGAACTATCGATATTTTCTAATTATAAAACGTCAAATGGTAAGAATTATTATTCTATGTAAACAGTAGAAGCAACGTTAGAAGTACAAATTTGAAGTTCTACCACAGATCTATGGTGCTACTACCAAAATTTTCGGAATTTTCAAATTCAATCGTTCAGTTAATTGGTGATAAATCGTGACCGTTTTTACTGAATACTTTAGGAATTAAATAAATGTTGGCACATCATCAGCAGTCTTTTTTTTTCATTATTTTTATTTTTCAGGTTAGGCTCAGTGTTGCCAACTTTATTTTCCAGGGGATCGTACCTTAAACTATAAATCGTATTTTGCTAAGAATTGTAGAAAAAAAAATAATACGCATTGAAATTCCAATAAAACAATAGTAAATGATTAAACGCGTTATAATATTATAACTTAAAATCAATATTTACATTAAATATTTGGTATTTAGACAGGAACAATGAGTGATTTTCTGGATCTTGGTTACCAGAATCGGGACACTAATTTTCTAACTAAATTCAACTAAGAAGTTTATATTTGCCATAGTAGATCATTAATAGGCACAGTGCCATCTATGATTTTTTTGTAGAATCTGTCCCAGAAAGTCCCTTTGTACGGTGGCCAGCACATCAAGTTACCACAACCTGTCAAATTTTCTCGTTCAATTTTGAATATAATCATCAATTTTTAATGTTTAAAATCGTTTGGAAAAAGACAGTTTCGTGTAGCTTGATGTGCTGGCCTGCTGGCCACTGTACCTAACATGTATTATTTGAATATCAGACTCAATGAGCGCAGCAGTAGACGCGGGAGCCGATGTATTTTGTTCTTTTTTAGCAAAATTTATTAATGTAATATTATTTTTCTATTTAGTTTGAAGATTGAAAGATTTGAAAAGATCGTATATTTTGAGTACGATTTCGATTAAATGATCGTACATCGTATCAGCTCTAAAAAGCTCGTATAAATACAATTTAAATCGTACGGTTGGCAATATTGCATCGATAATCGGCAATACTTTTTGAGCGATATTTAATATTTCGATATATCGATGTATCGATATAAAATTCCAAGTATCGAAAAGGCATAAAAATCAATATTTTTTTCAGACCAATATACATTTATAAGTTTTAAGATTAAAAAATCCTAAAAAGGAATACTTTTTTTAATATTAACATCCTTAAACAAATTATATTTTATGTATTTTTGGTTTTTGGTCGACTCGATTTGCTGTTTCAAAAGAGTTTTTCTTATGTCTGTATCAGATAAATATTGATTTGATTAATAAATAATTAAAATTTCTTAATAGTTCTTCTTGATTTATTAAAAATGATGTCTATTGATTAGCACGAATATTCTCTGTCAAATCATACCGATATATCGATATTGATATTTTCAAAAAATATCGATACGATATATATCGATACTTTATTGTATTTCGGCGTAGACTGAGAAAACTATAGACCGCTGGTCATCTTCTATCTTACTTACACAAGAAAAAGAAAAATATATACAAGATGCTTGTAAAAAAAAGAGACCGAGGCTAACATTTTCTGTCCCTTATCGCGTGTCGCGTTTTTCAAGGACAGCACTTCAGTTGCTAAACAAAGTTTGACGTTTGATACGCGTTCGAAAAGTGGTTGCGACGAAAGTTTAAATGATTTAATTTGTTATTTCGAAAAATACTAACTATTTTGTGTTTTTTGTTGAGGATTGACTTTAGCTATTGCTGCAAAATGGTAAGGTGCAGTGTTTTTGGTTGCAAAAGCGATAGTGAGAAGAAAATTGCGGGATTGTTCTTTCATTCGTAAGTAGCTAAATATTTTAGTTTATTCGGTGAAAGACAGTGGAAGTTCTAATATGGTTTTTAAACTATTAAAATAAATATACAGCTGTTTCAAGATAAAATGAGAGCTGAATTATGTTTTCACTTCACATAACCTCCAAGCTCAGTGCTGCTTACTTTTTATTCGGATACTTCCCCATTTCAGGGGAAAATAGTACGCCAATAAAATAAATTACCTTCATCAATCATTTCAGATGAATGCTTTATTAGAGTGTATGTATAGCGCTGGCAGCAAATTTGTTCCACTTTTCACTGGACGTAATATTACATCTTTACCTTTTAGTATCTATTTATAGTTTAAACTAGTGTATTTGTAGTAGGTATTAAAGTGTTAAATGTTCTTTTTCCCGCAGATTAACTCCTATCCTAATAAACTATTTTGACTTATACCCAAAGTCTCTAATTCAGATAATTTATGTAAACAAAGTAATGTCAAGAAATGTCTTAATTTTATCATTTTTTTTGTTGTAAATAATCATCTATAAAATTAAAATTGAATAATTTTTAGAACTATGCAAACAAAATACCGTTGCCAAACAATGTTTTGTGTAGTTTGTCGGTGACACGGCATTATGATCATCATAGGTGCCGATTCCTTTGTTAACAAACTAAATTTAAGTTCAGTGCATCTTTTTCTTTCTATTTCATTAAGAAAAGGACAGAAGATAAATTTTAGTTTAGTCCTGTCAAATTAATCAGCGCCTGTCACTACTCCATACAAGTTTAGACGTGATTAAAAACTTGCCTACTAAAATTACGTCAATTTACGTCAAGAAATGATTAATTTGACAGGACTAAACTAATATTTATCTTCTGTCCTTTTCTTAATGAAATAGAAAGAAAAAGAACTTAAATTTAGTTTAGTTTGGGAACAAGGGAATCGGCACAATAATCAGCCTTTTAAGTCCACTGCTAGACGTAGGCCTCCCAAAATCGATTTCCACTCAAAACAGTTTTCATTTCACTTACGATATGAATCTATGAATGAGAGTTGTACTATTAGTGTTGTTGAAGATGTAAAAAATTTGGATCTCCTGCATTGTTACCAGTACCATAAAATATTTTATACCAGAAAATCTCCTTTTTTTAATAACTTTGATAAAAAAATTATAAAAATAATTACGGTATGATTATTATGAAAGTGGAGATAAAAAATATTTTTATCTCCACTTTCATTCATAATTCCCGTGATTTTGGTTTGACGGGATTTTGGTTTGATACCTACTACAAATACAATATTTTAAACTATAAATAAACTAAAAGGTAAAGATGTAATATTACGTCCAGTGAAAAGTGGAACAAATTTGCTGCCAGCGCTATACATACACTCTAATAAAGCATTCATCTGAAATGATTGATGAAGGTAATTTATTTTATTGGCGTACTATTTTCCCCTGAAATGGGGAAGTATCCGAATAAAAAGTAGGCAGCACTGAGCTTGGAGGTTATGTGAAGTGAAAACATAATTCAGCTCTCATTTTATCTTGAAACAGCTGTATATTTATTTTAATAGTTTAAAAACCATATTAGAACTTCCACTGTCCTTCACCGAATAAACTAAAATATTTAGCTACTTACGAATGAAAGAACAATCCCGCAATTTTCTTCTCACTATCGCTTTTGCAACCAAAAACACTGCACCTTACCATTTTGCAGCAATAACTAAAGTCAATCCTCAACAAAAAACACAAAATAGTTAGTATTTTTCGAAATAACAAATTAAATCATTTAAACTTTCGTCGCAACCACTTTTCGAACGCGTATCAAACGTCAAACTTTGTTTAGCAACTGAAGTGCTGTCCTTGAAAAACGCGACACGCGATAAGGGACAGAAAATGTTAGCCTCGGTCTCTTTTTTTTACAAGCATCTTGTATATATTTTTCTTTTTCTTGTGTAAGTAAGATAGAAGATGACCAGCGGTCTATAGTTTTCTCTGTCTACGGATTTAGTCGACCGAAAGACTAAAAGTCTTTCTGTGATTTTCTATGGTCATGAATAAAATTATAAAAAAAAACAACACACCACACTCAATAGTTACTATACTCTATGACCACACTGCATTTCCCGCCATAAGTAACGTCAACTGTCTCTGAGTACTTGCACGACCGTGATTTAAATTTCTTTCCTTCACAAACAAATCCCGAAGACAAAACAAAGAAGTTATCTGGATACGGATTCTTAGTTTTAATAAGTGTTTACATTCGAAACTATTACAGAACTGATCTGTATACACCATGGTTGGCAAACTCAATAGGCTGTTCGTTCTCAAAAGAGGTAAGGAAGCTCGTGTACATTTTAACATTATCCTTGTGATTTCTATTCTTCAACCTGTAACCCTAAACCTTACTTTCTGTTAAAGTCACTTTCTGACATACCATATGAGTTCGAGGGGCACTATTGGCACCAAAGAAAACAAAAACAAGTTTTTGGTTAAAAACATTTTTAAGTCTTTTATTGCATTATTTGGTTAACCTTTATTTATCCTTAGCCATTGAAACCATTTAACATCTGAGAAGCAGGGCCCTGCGACGCACCGTTTTTGTGATACCTGTGGGCCTTTAAAGAGAAATTACCAAAAACCCTGAAGCCCCATTATATTTCGGACACGGTGCGTAATAAGGCCCTACTTTGGAAATTTTTAACAATTTAATAAATATATTTGGATGCCTGGCTACGTCGTGGGGCTATTAAGGTTTGCTATAATTTACAAGTTTTCTATGGACTTTGCTCTCGCTCCATTTGGCTCCTAAGACTACACATAATGGCATGATTAACAGTGATCAGATTTTGGGGTGCAATTACTGGGATTTAATGAAGCTCTCAGAATATGGATATAATTCTGGTGTCCCAGTAATAGTGAATTTGCCAAGTACTGGTTATACTTAGTTGTAATATCAATTAAAATTTTGTAACTGACAATTTATTTGTTAGTTCATAAATTTAACAAAATGCATTGTGTTCTCAGAATCTGATAAGAGTGATAGAGAAGTAACAGTGAGAGAGATAGGAAGTGTCAGACTATTGTTCTTTTGTAGAGTGGCAGCTAATAGCTAATTAGGTTTGTTTGCATTCTTCAGTTCATTGAATGCGCTCATAGTGACCTGTTAGTATTGAAGATACTCAACTTACCTCAACTACTTTGGCTTTTGATAACTGAAATTACGAATTTCTGCTGTGATTGAATTGGATGTTAGTTTGGACTGTTTCACATACAAAGCATATTAAAAAAAAAGCTTTTAAAAACACTATTTAATTTTATAGAAGAATTTTGTAGTAGTTGTTCCGGGTCTGGCTGTTTGTGTATGTGACTTTAAATTTTTGTAAACGCATCCACAATACAGGAGAAATTCCAAGTGTGTAAAAATATATCTCGAAACTTACAAAATCCCAGGATTCTGGGATTTCTCTTCTTCCTTTCTTAGGCTTATCCATACTAATGATATTGTTTGAGGTTGTGGACCCTTAATTATTGTTCTACCTCATCACTGACACTGATGATAAGCCAGATTTATTACATTTTTCTTATATTATTTCCTAGATTAGGAGACATTAGGTGAATGCCAAGGCCAGAGCCTATGACCTGTGAGTGTGAGGTGTATTTGAACTTGAAGTCAAGTACAGTAGAGCAATTCTGTAAAATTTCACAGTGAAAAGTTAGGTGTAGTGAGCTTGAAGTGATGTGTAATTCCACCTGATGCTTGGGATTGACACTATTGACAGCTCACTCCATGCTCACTTCACCTTAGTTTTCACAGTGAGATGGTTACAGAATAGCACTGCTGCTCACACTCACAGGACATTGGTATAGACTTTATAGTCTATTGCTTTGCTGTAACTTAAGTGTTTTTGTGGCATTATGAGTAAAATTACGTCTTTGTTGCAGGCGGAAGAATGGAAGAGGTACATATTGACAAGATCACCTCAAGAATAAAGAAGTTATGTTATGGTCTCAACATGGACTTTGTAGATCCGGTATGTATTTGAGAGTCTTTCTACAAACTATAAAATATTGTTTAATCAAGTTAATAATAGTATTATAATTGTTTATTTGCCTGAACAAGGTTGAACCTGTGCTTGAGGCTAGAAAGTGCATAAATGAACAATAATCTTAGAATAATTATAAAGTAATATAATAATATATCCGTGCATGGGGTAAATAACTTGAAAACTCAACTAGTATGTTTTTTTTATTAGCTCAAACGCTTTCTATGTAGAAATATATATGAATTTATATGAAAAAAAAAAACGTCTCAGAATATGCATTAGTTTTGTAGAATTTGAATCCGTACTTAACTAATTTGACATCTTAGAAGTTAAGATGTCAAGTTATTCATGTCCACTAAGTGAAATATTTTAGTTGATATTTTTTTATATCAAAATACGGGCTACTAATAAATATTTAAAACATATTAGACTCTTTAACTATCACTTATCCCCAATATGCGTTGTGCAGATTATTATTAGGTACTCCAAAATCGCAATGAGTCAACTACCTCGTCCGTCGCGTGATTTCCAATACCGGTATTGGAAAAGTCAATACCGTGATCACGGTATCAATAATAATAATAACCCCACCGCCGTATCTCTACGTTGACGTCGTGGTGGGGCTTGCGCGCTCCGAACTCTAGGTCTGTGCCGGTAGAGTTTACTTTACTGGAACATGTCTAGGGTGAGGAGCCAGACCAAGAGAGATACAGAAACCCGCAGGGCAGCATGTGGCGAGCTATTGGGCAGTTGCGACCCCACGGACCCTATCTCCCGGGAGAAGTCATGTTCCTGACGAGGAACTGAGCTCCCACCTCATTCTTGCCTTTATTGGCCGGCTTGAGTGGAGATTCGCAAGAGCAAACGTGCTCGGAGGAAGGAAGTATTCCAGTAAGTGCTTGTGGGGATCTTGACCATCTTCCGGGCTCTGGGATTGTTCTGAGAGCCGTGGTTTGGATGACTAATTGTATTAAATAAAAAGTATTAGCCAAATTCCAATTCTTATATTTTAATACGTACGTGTTTTTCAGTAACTTAGGTAACAACAACGTCAAAAAATAAAAAAGTATATAGAAAACAATAAAAAACTACCTAAAAAGAGTATTAGCAACGGTCGTCGGCCACACGTGGAATACCGCTCCACTCCTCGAGCACCTCAGGATATGTTGCCCCCTTGTCGCTATGTCACTATGTGCTAGCGACTGTTTCCGGGGGCCCATTAATGAGTGTGCAAGTCACTCCCTGCCATTTTATCCGTGTACAATAAAACATTGATCAGGCAGGGGCCATAGTCCTTCCATAGTTTTAGGTAACCAGTCCATTTTAACCACCCAAACCCATAGTCCAATATCTTTGTTTCCATATCCTACAATAGTCCCACACCAACCGGGGGTTGTCCTTGGGTGCACTTGCATAGTGCGTACAGGGATAATCATCGGTTGGTGCCTCATTCCATTTAAAATTGTCTAAGGGGCCTCTGCGAGTTGACTTCGGCCCCTCGTACGCCTTCCAAAGGTCTGGGACCCCAGGGTCCCGAGATATATAAACGTATATAAAATAATAATAATAATAATAAATTTATTTAATCAAGTAACAACATCGATTTAGAATACCCTAGATACACTATCACCTACAAATCCATGTCGCAAAAGTGTCCCATCCCATCGCTAAGTTACAAGTGTGTGCGTCTACTAAGGCAAATCTAAAACACATAATGTACTTAAGAACATTTCAATTTTCCTTACATACAACCTTATGTGAATGGAATTAAGGTGTGGTTTCGAGTGCGCGCGATGGGAGGTTATGACATTACAAAATTAGACCATCGCGCAAGTCGTAAAATTTTATTGCTCTCAGCTGTAGGTAAGATAATTTTAAACGATACTATTCCTTAAGCTAATGCTTATTAAGTCAAATTTAGTTTACGCCGCGTGACAATCGTAAAAAAATGTTTGCTTTGGAACAGAAGGATAATGGAGTGATCTTGAAATTTTACTCAGTACTAACTATACCCAAATTTATGTAAACAAAGGGGATAAAATATCAAAAAAAATATTTTCCTAATGGTAACTCACATAAAATGGCGAAGAAAAAAAGGTGCCATTTTCATTTAAGTACTGAATTTAAGAAATAGGTAATAATTAAAAAAATAATCATACCGTAATTATTTTTATAAATTTTCGGCTTTAATCAAAGTTATTAAAATAAGGAGATTTTCTGGTATAAAATATTTTATGATACTGGTAACAATGCAGGAGGTCCAAACCTTTTCACATTTTTTACATCTTCAACAACACTAATATTACAACTCATTCATAGATTCATATTGTACGAGTATGTAGCATATCTAGCCACATTTTGGATGAAAGCGGCTGTAAACTGCAGTGCAAGTACGTAGGACTCGATTCGATAAATTTGACAATTATTCTCGATAAAATGAGTTTTTATCGAATCGAATCGATGTCGCAAGTATGTAACTTCTACTTTAACGATCGGTAAATAAACTCTAAAATGTTAACGAATTTAAAGAAAATGCACGAAACGACAATTTTACAGTTGAGATCGCCAATTTACGCCGTCAAGCTCGGTAATTTATCGACACCTTGTAAAAGCCCGATAAGCATAGCGATCATTAAGTACTAATACCATCGATTTAGAATACCCTAGATACACTATCACCTAAAAATCCATGTCGCAAAAGTGTCCCATCGCTAAGTTACAAGTGTGTGCGTCTACTAAGGCAAATCTAAAACACATAATGTACTTAAGAACATTTCAATTTTCCTTACATACAACCTTATGTGAATGGAATTAAGGTGTGGTTTCGAGTGCGCGCGATGGGCGGTTATGACATTACAAAATTAGACCATCGCGCAAGTCGTAAAATTTTATTGCTCTCAGCTGTAGGTAAGATAATTTTAAACGATATTATTCCTTAAGCAAATGCTTATTAAGTCAAATTCAGTTTACGCCGCGTGACAATCATAAAAAATGTTTGCTTTGGAACAGAAGGATAATGGAGTGGTCTTGAAATTTTACTCAGTACTATGTGCTTAAATAAAACAGGTTGAGGTGGTTAAAATTAACTTATTTTTATTTTATTTATTAAGACAATTTAAAAAGATTGATAGATAATGGTGCCGATTCTCTTGTCACAAAATTCTCTAAACTAAGACTAAAAATCACCAAAATTTAGTTTATTCCTGTCAAACGACCATTTCCTATTCTGAAATTGACGAAAGTGACACAACTTAACTATAATTTAGTTTGACAGCTCTAAGACGGTACTGAGTTTTTAAATTTAGTGAAAATGGCAATTTTACTATTCTGAATTTGACGTTTTTAAACTAAAATTTAGATTTTCTAACTAAATCTGATATATTTATAATCGCGATTAAAAAGGTGTGGAATAAAATTAGTTTTCATGAACTAAAATTCACACCAATCACCGACTCTCACGACTTCTGGTGCAAAACCAGTACTGTATATAAGGTGTATCTATTCATACACGAAATATTTTAAGAGAAACATCTTTATGTCGTAAAAAAGCTACAGCAGCAATTTTTTTTTTTTTTATCTAAGTGTTTTATATTTCTACATAATTATTATAATTTTAAAATTGCTTGAGACATTTTGCGAAAAAATCCTTTATTTACTTATTCTATGAATGACCCGCCTCGAAGCGGTGACGCCGAACGGTGCGGTGGGGTGGCGGCACGAGCGCGGTGAATTTTGATAATGAATCATCATATCAAGTTTTTTTTTTTTAATAATATATTCAGAATAAAAAAAATATCATTTCCATGGCTTCTTTACCACCTAAAATACCACCACTTACAAAAAATAAATCACTTAAAATATTTCGTGTTTATCCCAATATTTTTTTTCTTTTCTTTTGCCTATATCTCCAAAATGGTGCGTCCTACCGCAAAAATAATGAAAATTTCGACCCCCTTTTAGAAAACTTTAAACCGCTATTACTCTACATGTAGGTAATCTTTTTTTTTTTTCCATACAAAAAGTGAAAATTTCCATATGAAACACGTTGAGGCTGCCCCGCCCCTGCGCACCTCCAGCTCTATCGGGCTATTACATGGTGTCGATAAATTACCGAGCTCGACAACGTAAATTGGCGATCTCAACTGTCAAAATGTCATTTCGTACTTGCATTTTCGTTAAATTCGTTAAAATTTTAGAGTTTATCTACCGATCGTTAAAGTAAGTACCGTACTTACTCTTTTTACGTGTTACGTACTTCCAAATTCGTTAACAAGATCGATAAAAATGCAAACCTTAGCGATCTCGATGTCTTGTCGATGCAAAGTGCGTACTTGCACTGCTGTTTCGAGTAGAAATTGATTATGGGAGGCCTACGTAACGTCTAGCAGTGGACTTAAAAGGGCTGATTATGACGATCATAGGCCGTGTCTCCGACACACTACATAAAACATTGTTTGGCAACGGTATTTTGTTTGCATAGTTCTTATAATTAATTCACTCTAATTTCATAGATGATTATTTACAAACATCGATTTAGAATACCCTAGAAACACTATCACCTACAAATCAAAGTCGCAAAAATGTCCCATCGCTAAGTTACAAGTGTGTGCGTCTACTAAGGCAAATCTAAAACACATAGTGTACTTAAGAACATTTCAATTTTCCTTACATACAACCTTATGTGAATGGAATTAAGGTGTGGTTTCGAGTGCGCGCGATGGGCGGTTATGACATTACAAAATTAGACCATCGCGCAAGTCGTAAAATTTTATTGCTCTCAGCTGTAGGTAAGACAATTTTAAACGATACTATTCCTTAAGCAAATGCTTATTAAGTCAAATTCAATTTACGCCGCGTGACAATCGTAAAAAATGTTTGCTTTGGAACAGAAGGATAATGGAGTGGTCTTGAAATTTTACTCAGTACTAACTATACCCAAAGTCTCAAATTCAGATAATTTATGTAAACAAAGGGGATAACATATCAAAAAAATATTTTCGTAAGGTAACTCACATAAAATGGCGAAAAAAAAAGGTGCCATTTTCTTTTAAGTACTGAATTTAAGAAATAGGTAATAAAAAAATAATCATACCGTAATTATTTTTAAAAAATTTCGGCTTTAATCAAAGTTATTAAAATAAGAAGATTTTCTGGTATAAAATATTTTATGATACTGGTAACAATGCAGGAGATCCAAACCTTTTCACATTTTTTACATCTTCAACAACACTAATATTACAACTCTCATTCATAGATTCATATTGTATGTAGCATATCTAGCCACATTTTGGATGAAAGCGGCTGTAAACTGTTTCGAGTAGAAATTGATTTTGGGAGGCCCACGTAACGTCTAGCAGTGGACTTAAAAGGGCTGATTATGACGATCATAGGCTGTGTCTCCGACACACTACATAAAACATTGTTTGGCAACGGTATTTTGTTTGCATAGTTCTTATAGTTAATTCACTCTAATTTCATAGATGATTATTTACAAAAAAAAAAAAAAAAATATTAAATGTTTTGTACCACTGTCCTGTCATTTTGACAGTGACATTTCTTGACATTACTTTGTTTACATAAATTATCTGAATTAGAGACTTTGGGTATAGATGCTTAAAATAAAACAGGTTGAGGTGGTTAAAATTAACTTATTTTTATTTTATTTATTAAGACAATTTAAAAAGATTGTACACAACATACGTACATGTGTACGTATGTTGTGTACTCAGTAGTCACAATATTTTATGTAAAAACTTACTGCAATACATGGAATAACCCCTTTCTTTACTTTCCGAAAGCCTTTCTTCGTATAATACATGTCATTTTCTGAGAAGTGACAAGTGCAAACCACACTAGAATCATTTGGCTTAAAAAAATCTTCACTCCTCTCATTAGCTATAATTTTTCGCCATTTTTCCCTTTCAATTTCATTTTTAGGAAATCTGGAATAATAAATAAAAACATAATATTATTTATTTATAATATAAAAAACACCAATTACCATTCAAATAAATTTTGCCCATCTCCGGACCGGCTATATTTATTCAAAATTAATTCCATATTATTGACATACCGCAGAAAAAAAAAACAATAAGCGACTCTATTCATTTAATATTTGACTATGTTCCACTTCATACATCTTCCATCCCCTTTCCAATTAATACAAGTGCTGCGCGAGGGAAAAAGGCAACTGCGTAGCGTCAAATGAAGAGACGTATTGAAATTAATTTAAAAAAATTATGTTTTTAATGAGTTTGAAGGCGTATTTTGCCACAAATTCACTACATTATAAAACTATTATCTAGTACTTACCGAAAATACGATATGCCATCCCTTTTCAAGGTGGTTAAAGTATTATTTTTGCACTTTTTTTACGGAGCACTTTGGCATGTTCACCCGATAACGAAGCGCGCGTTACTGAGAGCGCAACTGTGCTTAGAAGTAATTTAAGCACAGTTGTATCGAGACACATTTCAAGCGTTGACGGTGTATCTAGGGTATTTTAAATCGATGCTGAGTAGATAAATTCGTTGTTTAAGGACGAATTTATCTGTGTCTGTCTTGAAAAAAGAACCTCACATTTCCCAAATTCAATCACAAAGCCAATAGTAGATTGATTCGAAAGTCAGACTAGGACGAGACCCGCAAAGCTACTCAAACAGTCTGTAAGGATACGTTCTGAGAGGCCTTACCAAAATAAGGGATTCGTCAGTGTTTTTCTCGAGTAAAAAAAGGGACTTCACTCTTGTGTAATGTCTGAGATTGTAACTTATGTAACTACTTAAATGGCTTAAACGTTTAAATCTCATCTCATTCTTTATCTTTCCACATAACAGTGGCGTGCACAGAGATTTCAGACAGGGTATGCAGATGCACAACTAAAATAAAATAAAATACCCTTCTGAGGCAGTCGGGTAAAAATAAAAACTTACCGGTTTCAGCTTTCAGTCGGTGGCCTACCGACTACCTATCCTACCTGATTATGCTGATGCTATATATATTACCTGATGCTTCGCATGATGTTTGTTTGCGACCACCACGAATATCTAAATGATTGATGGTAACATAACGGGTCACATAAATGATATCCAAAGTGGTCTTTGATTTTGAAAAGGCCGTTTGTTTTCTTTGCGCAAATTAATTAAAATTCTAAATAAAATTCCTACTTTAATTTAATAATATACGTTAAGAGGGTTGTCACCGGTACTCCTTTAAAAACATATTATCTCGTGACTGAGAAGGAATTATGAAAAACGGCTCAGTCAACTATATCGGTAAGTGTTGAGCCGTTTTTCATAATTCCTTCTCAGTCACGACATAATATGTTTTTAAAGGAGTGGCGCTAGTGGACCGGTGACAACGCTCTTAAAGGTCCAAACATTCTTTTTAACTTGTGTTGTAAACAAAATGCAAGGGTATAATTATTATATTTTTTTTTTTTTTGAAAATAACGAATAGCATTACCTTTTTTTTATATAAAATTCAACCCTGGTACACATACCTACTCTTTGCAATCAATTTAACTTTTTCTTCAAAAGATAACAAGATAACATCGAAAACGCGGTAGATTTTAATTTATTTAAACACACTTCGCCAGCGCAGGTCTCACACGTAGGTATAATTTTCCATTTATAGCAATAAACTTACTTAATCATTACTAAGACAGTCAATCACTTGCGCCAAGAAAATCAATATGGCGAAAAAACTTCAAAAAACTGCAATTACGAACGAATAAATCAATCAGTAATTTGGTCAATCCGACTAAAAAAATCGACCCATTAAAATCAACAATGTAGTGGTGCTTTTACGGCTTCTTAATTTGGACGGATAACAATGTAAGCTGTGCTTCTAAAACTCTATCACATGCACACATTTTCATGCACGCAGTCACACTTTTGCTGTGTACTACACGAGATGCGATGTATTAGGGAAAAGCAAGGATTAGTACTGCTTTTTGGTCACGGGAGCGCTGTCTTTGCGCGGTGACGCATGGCGGCATTGCTCGAAGGAGTTAGTTCCAACAAAAATCAATAGATGGCGCATAAATAAACACGCGATGCTAGTGCTGTGCGGTTATTTTTGTTTATCAGTTTATATTATTACTAGCTTTTCCCCGCGGCTCCGCCCGCGTGGATGTCGGTTATCGCGTAAAAAAGTAGCCTATGTCCTTCTCCATATCCCAGGCTATATCTCTGCCAAATTTGATGACGATCGGTTCAGCGGTTTAGGCGTGAAAACGTAAACATACAGACAGACAGAGTTACTTTCATATTTATAATATTAGTATGGATATTTTAATTTTGTTAAAGGGGCGTTTATGTATGGGACTCCAGTATATGCAGAGCTTATTTGCATGTATGGAATGCACGCCACTGCCACATAATATATACACATAACAATCTTAAGTCTAGAAGGCTAATATAGGTTGCTAGAAGTGAGAGAATTATCTAAAATTCTAATTTACATTTATCCTGACCATAATTGTATAAACTGTTAGATTCGAAGTGGCCACCATTTCATATTATGAGCACAGCTGAACTAACTTGTTGTCTAATTATTATTATTTTCATAAAGGTGTCATTTTAATCTCCTGTTTCCTTTCAGCGTTTTTCTAGGACCTATATGTGCTTCAATGATCTCTCTCATTTCCCTTACTAAACCACACATCCACCCTTGCACCTGAATAGCGTACAACTATTTTATAACATAACTAGCTGGTGTCCGCAGCTTCGCCCGCGTGGCTTTTTCTTAAGTAGCCTTAGTTACTCCTTATAACATCAGCTATCTGCCAGTGAAAGTCCCGTTAAAATCGGTCTAGCCGTTTCGGAGATTAGCCGGAATAGACGGACAGACCAATTTTTTTGTTATTTTTTGTTATAAATACCGTAACTATATACTTTTATATAATTATGCATTTAGTAAAATGCTGTTATTTTGACATTACAAACAGACACTTCAATTTTATTTATTTGTAGTATAGATAACATCATGTCTTATTTTCCCGAAGAGTTAGGCAGAGGTGTAGCCGTAGTAGGTACACCTACATTTCGCCAGTCATGTTTAAGTCCCATGTAATAATAGGGGACGAGCCTATTGCCATCAACCGAGCACAAAGCCAGCCTTCGGGCTGCTACTGAAAAATTCCTACTGGAAAAACCCAATAACACTTTGCCCGACCTGGGAATTGAACCCAGGACCGCACAGCAGTAGCGCTTGTGACCACTAGACCAAAGAGGCAGGCTCACTATTATTATATTGTTGTAATCTAATGCTTACAGGTATCTATAACTCTGAAAGTCATCAGTGGTATATACTCTGGAGTAACAACTGTGGAACTTGATAACTTAGCTGCTGAAACAGCAGCAACCATGACTACAGATCATCCGGATTATGCAATACTTGCTGCAAGATTGGCCATTTCTAATTTGCATAAAGAAACAAAAAAACACTTTTCTGGTAATTGTAAATTATATCTTATTAAGTTGCTTTTTTTTTAAACTCCTAAATCCTACTGCTCAAAATTAAACTGAAGCAAATTTAATAGTTTTTATTTTATTATTTCAGATGTAATGTCTGATTTATACAACATAGTTAATCCACATACCAAGAAGAGGACACCAATGATTTCTGATTTTCATTACAATTTGATCATACAAAATAAGGAGAGGCTGGATTCTGCGATTGTGTATGACAGAGATTTCAAATACAACTATTTTGGATTCAAGACTTTGGAAAGGTCATATTTGTTGAAAATCAATAATAAGGTAAACTTCTTATTACCAGTGTAGTTTTTTTAGTTTTTTGTTCTAAGCACAGAATTTTGACCTTAGCTTAATTTCAGGTTGCAGAAAGGCCACAGCACATGCTAATGCGGGTTTCTATTGGCATTCATGGCGAGGATATTGAGGGGGCTATTAATACATACAATTTACTATCTGAAAAATATTTTACACATGCAAGCCCAACTCTTTTCTCAGCAGCCACTCCACGACCTCAATTATCTTCTTGCTTTCTCATAGCCATGACAGATGATAGTATTGAAGGAATTTATGATACTTTAAAACAATGTGCACTCATTTCTAAATCAGCAGGTGGGATTGGCCTCCACGTTCACTGCATTAGAGCTAAAGGTACTTATATAGCTGGTACAAATGGTATGTCCAATGGTCTTGTGCCCATGTTAAGAGTTTATAATAACACAGCGCGTTACGTTGATCAAGGGGGTAATAAGAGACCTGGTGCTTTTGCCATATACTTGGAACCATGGCATGCTGATATATTTGAATTCTTGGATTTGAAAAAGAATACTGGAAAAGAAGAAGTACGTGCTAGGGAACTATTTTATGCACTATGGATACCTGATTTATTTATGAAAAGAGTTGAAAGCAATCAAGATTGGAGTATAATGTGTCCTCATGAATGTCCTGGTCTAGCTGATTGTTGGGGAGAAGAATTTGAAGCATTGTATGAGAAATATGAACATGAAGGTCGCTTTGTAAAACAAGTAAAAGCTCAGGTTTTGTGGAAAGCTATAATTGAAGCACAAGTAGAAACAGGAACTCCTTATATGCTTTACAAAGATTCATGCAACAGAAAAAGTAACCAGAAGAATCTAGGCACTATTAAATGCAGCAACCTGTGCACTGAAATAGTAGAATATACTTCACCAGATGAAGTTGCTGTGTGCAATTTAGCTTCTATTGCATTAAACATGTTTGTAAATGATGACAAAACTTATAATTTTATAAAATTGAAGGAAGTTACTAAAACTATAACTGAAAATCTAAACAAAATTATTGATGTGAACTTTTATCCAGTGCCAGAGGCAAAAAAATCAAATATGAGGCACAGACCCATCGGAATTGGAGTTCAAGGATTAGCTGATGCTTTTGTATTAATGCGAACACCATATGAAAGCGAAGCTGCTATAAAGCTAAATCAACAAATATTTGAGACAATCTACTATGGTGCACTAGAAGCTAGTTGTGAATTAGCTGAGAAGTATGGAGTATATGAGACTTACCAAGGCTGTCCTGCAAGCCAGGGTATATTGCAGTATGACATGTGGAACAAGACCCCAACAGATTTGTGGGACTGGGTATCATTAAAAGAGAAGATTGCAAAGCATGGTCTTAGAAATTCACTTTTGTTAGCACCCATGCCAACTGCTTCCACTGCCCAGATATTAGGAAATAATGAATCATTTGAACCGTTTACTTCAAACATTTACCAAAGACGTGTCTTGTCGGGTGAGTTCCAAGTGGTAAATCATCACCTGTTACATGATCTAACTGAAGCTGATTTATGGGACGAAGATATGAAAAATCTTATTATCCACAATAATGGATCTATACAAAACATTGAATCTATTCCTAAAGACATAAGAGAGTTGTATAAAACTGTCTGGGAAATTTCCGTGAAAACTACAATACAAATGGCTGCCGACAGAGGTGCATTTATCGATCAAAGCCAGTCCTTCAATATCCATGTTGCTGAACCAAATTATGGTAAATTAACATCTATTCATTTTTATGCATGGAAAATGGGTTTGAAAACTGGAATGTACTACCTACGCACAAAACCTGCTGTCAATGCTATACAGTTTACTGTTGATAAATCTAAGGTTAAGAGTGGGGTTACAAACGGAAAATCAGACACTAATGGAAAGTCAGAGGTTGATGATGCCAATATGGCTGCAATTACTTGCTCCTTACAAAATAGGGATGAATGTATGAGCTGTGGCTCGTAATTCATATGACGGTAGTAATGTCTTCTATCTCCAGATTCAATGTGGAATTTTGTAATTTTCCATATTCGATGTTTTTTTTTTTTTACGTATCTCAAGTCTTAAATCTGAATAGGAAAAAAATGCGGCCAGTTTTAATTCCTGTTTTCTGCCTACAGCATTTTTTTTAAATCTGTTTTTATCTCTACCAATTTTAAACATAAGTTAAACGTAACGTAACGTTTTAAACGTAAGCATGTAAGTTATAATTAAGTACCTACCTATTCAACTAATAAAGATGCATGTACCTTTTTTTTTTTTTATTCATGTAGTTATAGGGGCGAATCAGTGCTGGTGGGTGCGGGTGCTTGCATAGGCGTCTATAGTCTGTTCAAAAAGTATCAGTTGAAAATGTAAAAAAATGGAAAAGAAAACGTACCTGTGGATGCCAATTTGTAGTTTCACTTACAAATTGAGTGCTTTGATTTGAATACAGATGAATGTGTTACTAATTCCTTTTAGTGAGTAAGAAATAATTTTATCTGAAAAGGGTTGGTTATCACTCGATCAGATACTTATTGATCATTCCACACATACATTTAATTATACTAGACGCACCCGCGTAAGCACCCTCCCCGCTTGTACTCTTGTTTAGCCGTGTACGTTACCCCAGCAGGGAAGTGTCTCCTAGAGTGATACGAGTGGAACGTATAATTAGTGCGTAATCTGCTGTAAATGTGCGCCACAATAAAAAATGGTGCGCTTTGTCGTTTTGGAAATAAAAGGAAAAAACGATTTCTGCTGGAGTAACGTTTTTCCAGCAGCAAAATTCTAAACGAATGATCGGAGAGAGAAATATTGTGCATGGGCAGAGAGCTTATATTTGTGCAAATATTTGCGCCGAAGATATAATTTGTGCGTCTTCAGGTTTTCGAGATATTGCATTTCCTGCTAGAGTAACGTTTTGCAGAATCGTGTATCTCTAAAACCATTGTATGTGCGCCTTTAGAATAAACATACACGAGTAGCTTTTTATTTGTGCATATTTGTGACAGAATTAGATTTAAGAAAATATAATTTTCTCGTTTGTTTCTAGTCATTCGAATGTGGTCGGATAACCAGCCTGTACGTTTTGTTTATATCTACGAACATTTCCAAGTTGATATTTTCACTATATATTTTTGACTAAAAGCACTGATTTTTGGTTTAGACCCACACATCTTGGGTTGAGCCGGTTTCTTGTATTTTGGCGTCAAAGTTATGACACCGTCGTTTTGAATATTAGCAATATTATTCAATAACGCTTAAGTTATATGAACATAAAGGTGGCTCCTCAATTCAGACATTTGGATTGAGGAGCCACTTTTACATTGACATAACTTTGGATATATTTTACTACAAATTTCAGAATTTGGCCTACAAAATTATCTGCTTACCTACTAAATAAGGGGGTGAGTTTCCTTTTAAAATCGTGAAGTGGCTTCTCAATCCAAACGGACATGATATTTTTTCTGGTTTTAAAAATAACGCGATTACTTGAAAATTATAAATATTTTTTAAAATCTAATTCTGTTACATATACGCACAAATAAAGAGGTACTCGTATATGGTTATTCTACAGGCGCACTTAGAATGGTTTTAGAGATACACGGTACTGCAAAACGTTACTCCAGCAGGAAATGCAATATCTCGAAAACCTGAAGACGCACAAATTATATTTTCTGCGCACATTTTTGCACAAATATAAGCTCTCTGCCCATGCAAAATATTTCTCTCTCCGATCATTCGTTTAGAATTTTCCAGTTGGAAAAATGGTACTCCAGCAGGAATCGTATTTTTCCACAACCACAAAGCGCACAATTTTTTTTTATGTGTCTGACATTTACAGCACATTACGCACTAATTACGAGTATACGTTCCACTCATATTACTCTAGGAGACACTTTCCTGCTGGGGTAACGTACACCGTTTAGCCCTACATGTAGTGGATCTCTGTTTATGACTAAGTAAGGACCTCCCATATTATTATCATACTCTTTGGTAAGGACTACGCCGAGACGACGACGAGTCGGACCAACGCCAGCGCATGTTGCGAGGGAGGGGATCCCGAGCCGCGCCAATCAATGCGCGGCTTGCGTTCATGTATTTTTCAATCTCAGATAATTTAGTCTCAAATTCAGATAATTTATGTAAACAACGGGGATAACACAACAAAAAAATATCTTCGTAATGGTAATTCACATAAAATTGCAAAAAAAGAGGTTCTTTTTTCTTTTAAGTACTGATTTTAAGAAATAATAATTAAAAAATAATCATACTGTAATTATTTTTATAAATTTTCGGTTTTAAACAAAGTTATTAATAAAAGGAGATTTTCTGGTATAAAATATTTTATGATACTGGTAACAATGCAGGAGATCCAAACATTTTCACATTTTTTAATCTTCAACAACACTAACATTACAACTCTCATAAATAGATTCATATTGTAAATGGCATATCTAACCACATTTTGGATGAAAACGGCTGTAAACTGTTTAGATTGGAAATCGATTTTGGAACGCCTACGTCTAGCACTGGGCTTAAAAGGGCTGATTATGACTATCATATACCGTGTCTCCGACACACTACAAAAAACATTGTTTGGCAACGGTATTTTGTTTGCATAGTTCTCATAATTAATTCACTTTAATTTTATCGATGATTATTTACAAAAACATTTAATGATAAAATGTTTTGCACCACTGTCCTGTCATTTTGACAGTGACATTTTTTGACATTACTTTGTTTACATAAATTATCTGAATTAGAGACTTCAGGTATAGTAATGTTATGTTATGAGGGCGATACTGAAAGTTATTAGAACAGGCCACTTGTAAACGATGTAATAAAAAAAAACCGGTCAAGGAGCGAGTCGAACTCGCGAACCGAGGGTTCCGTACCAGCCCAGAAAAACTACAACTGTGCTTCACCCAAAGCACACATAATATAATACTACGTACAGATACCCAATACCGTACAAAGAAATGACACCTCCCTAAGGCTGGCTACTGAGCTGGCTATTTTTTTCCCTCGATTTTTTAACACATGGCAGCATCAGCGACTCACTAATAATTAGTAAAAATTGGCAATTATTGCTAGAGACTATAGTTTTACAACGCCATCTAGGAGTCGGCCTAGATACTAGGGTCATTCTCGTGATTTATGAGTGTAAATAGATAAATCAACATTAAACAAGGAAGTTTTGATTTTTACTAATGTTACTTCAGGCAAAATCGGCCCTATATTATTGTTAATTTCATAATTGTTACCTATGCTGGCATTTGTGAATTTTTTTCAAGACGAATTATAATTTTTTCGAGTTGAGACCCCATGCCCAAAGCAACCTGCCACCTGCTAATATGTAGGAAGGAGGACATTTTTTGGTTGTGAAACATGAAATGTTTTTAAATTTACATCAGCGAGGAAAAGAATAAAAAAAAGAAAAAGAAAATTTTAACACTGCGGTGTTGAATATTGCAGTTTTAGATCATCATTGACAGATAAAGGAACTAATGTAATTTTGTTGATTTCTGAAAAAGTGTCCTATTAGACATATTTGTAGTTTTCCTGTAATCTTTACATAAGCTTCTATCACATTTTTTTATTATGACTGGTATTTTTATTTTATTTTTTTCATCTAAAGTCGGAAACTGTGCTGCCTAAAGAAAAAAGAAAAAATGTTTGAGAATTTGCAAACAACGCTCTTTCATATGATACCCCACATGCCCTAGTAGCCGCATTTCAAATTTTTAAGACCACCTTTCAGTCCCTGTTGCAAAAAAAATAAAAACTTTTTTGTTTCTTTCTTATTTGCAAAATAGGCAAACGTCATCTAAAACCATTCTAAATTTCAAGTTGATACCAACAGTAGTTCTTGAGATATTCAGCTGTGACAGACAGACAGGCTGATTCACACCATAAGGGTTTCTTTTTACTATTTTGGTACGGAACCCTAAGAACCGGCCAGTGCATGCCGTGGACGGCGGGTCTTACTGATGCGAGAGGGGGTGTAATTGGCGGCCTGCACAACTAGAGTGTTGCGGTGAGTGGCTGCGGAATCAAAGAAGCGCTTTGAAATGCGCTTCATGAATTGAGCTATAGTAGGTATTTTGAGGTCTATATGGAGGTTTTGGTTTCGAACGAACCAGGGGGCTCCCGTGATTTTACGGAGAAAACGGTTTTGGAGGGTCTGCATCTTATGGATGAGATAGGGTTTTGCGTGTGCAAAGATTGGACTCGCATAGGTCATGATCGGGCGGATACACGCGGTGTATAAGCGCAATTTGCACCTGAGTGACAATTTGCTTTTTGCATTTAAAACGGAATAGGATAGTTTTCCGTTTAAGTGCCCGATTTTTGGTGTGCGTCAGGATTGCTCCGCCAAGTTATCAAATCACAAAATGGTTTCAGCCAAACATTTGTCGATATTTGTCAAAATCGAAAGAAACAAACCCCGTATTTGTCAAAGCAGAAATAAAGAAGTTATAAGCGTTTTAAGTTGGCCGCGCAATCCTGACGTCAAGGACTGCGCGGCCACGGAGATCTCAGCAACTACTTGGGATAGAGAAATAATTCCTTTTGTCAACTCAAGTCTGTATTTGTCAAGATTTGTCGAAAAATGAATCAAAGCTCTATATCAATATTATAATTAAATATTCGCCTTGAAAGTCATGGCCGCGCAGTCCTTGATTTGCTATTTTGTTTTTAGTATTTTTTTTATTAAAATTGAAGACTTCATATAGTATAGGAGTTAAAAGGAGAAAGGTCTTAATTTGTCGAAACTGACAAAAGCTTTAAAATACGACTAAAGTGTAATTAAACAGACGAAATCAATTTAAAACACAAAACTCGTGGCCGCGCAGTCCTGACGTTACTTTAAACCATGATATCTCAATAACTATAGTAGCTAGGATTTTGCTGTAGACGTCCATATAATCCTCATATTAACCCCATTAAAATGACATATCCTTTTACCCTCAACACTGTTTGGGACGCGAGTAATCTCAAGAATTATGTTACCCCATACAATGTTCTAGTAGAGTGACCATAATTTCGATTTGTTTTTAATCTTTGTCAAACTGGCTATGACAGCACAGTTCAAGGGCATTCTGTTCTGTTAGTCAAAAACTTAAATAAAATACTAAATAAGACGAAATAAAAAACTTGTTTAATATTTGAATATTTTTATTCATTGCACAAATATAAAGATTTCAAAAATCAACAAAATCATTATTCTTCAACTTTAAATGTTTTTCATCGGCTCTTACACCTCTACTAAAACATAAGTTAAAAAATGGATATATACAGAATCGTTTGTACTCTCTTCTAATTTACTCTTGTTATCGTCGTAACAAAGCATTCCGCTATTTCTTATAATATGACACTTATAATGCCCTATTGTTCCAAGTATTGGAGGAACATATTCTACGGCACCTAATAATTTATAAATGTTTTGTTTAATTATTATACTTTTAGGTACCTCATGTAAAAACACCATTTGCGTGCCATTTAAATCGAATGTAACAATTTTTGACAAGGTATAATGAAATAGAACTACTTCATTGCATTTTCTGCATTGCTTGTTTTCCCAATCATGAATAATAATAGAATCTTCCAAGTTACTGATGGTGAAAATATTAATTATATCTAAATTTAACGGTATAAACACATGTTTTCTTCTTGATGGGGTAGAATTTATGCATGCACTATTTGAACAGTTACTTACAGAAGAAGCACTAAAAATAATATCATTTAAGACGTGCTCATAAATAAATGTAGCGTTACATTCACAATCATAATGATTGTTTTTGAAATGTATCGAAGCAATTCTTGTTCTTAATTTGTTTGCTTCTTCACTGTTATTATCAGAGTTACAGAGGATTTGTAAAAACGCTGTTATATCCCTATTTCTGCAATTATTGTCAAATAAATCGCGTATGCATGAATACTCTTTAAATCCGTGGGCCAATAAAAAAAATACGGAATCAAATGCACAAGTGTTTGTTAATTTAATATTTTTTTCAGATATATCTTGTACAGTAAAATTACTATTTTTTAAAAACATTATATTTACAGGTTTATTTGCAGAATCATCTTTAGGAACACCTTCGCCTCTCCAGTTTTCAACATACGTAGGAATTACTGAGAATACCGAATCATTTAAAAACGTTTTGGTTACACTAGGTTTTTCTTTTTTGCAGCATTTGTTTTCAAATGGTAACATTTTTCGCTTCCTAGTCTTACCTCGTTTTCTTTTAATGTTTTTCTCCTTTTTGTCTACAATGTCGGCGAAATTATTTAAACAATTTAAAGCAATTTTTATTTCACCTAATAAATAATCATAATGCATATTTAAATATTCATCAATGTTATATTTCTTCGACCTTGTTGTGAATAACAAATTTTTCATAGTTTTAAAATAGCTCTCTATAGCTGAAGATGTTGGTACTTTGTTTTGTGATTTATATAATGGGCACATAATATTACTCCAGAGGGGTAACTTTAGGAGTAACCGTTTGAGCGTTGTTATTAAATGAGGCATGTAGAAAGAGTTTTGTGATTCTGACGAACTTTTTGTTTTATCTAGGCTTTTTTCCCTCTCAACAATTTCATCAAACCATGAGAGCAAACCGTCATCATCGTCGAGGATTATGTTTTCGTGAATATTTTCCTTCTCATCGGTGTCTTCATTAGGTTCCGTATATGTAGTATTACCTAAGGTGCAACTTATTTTCTGAATATAAACAGAAACAGGGTTTTCTGGGTTATCGTATTCGGTTAGACATAGTCTTACAACATCAGTAATGAGAGTTTTAATTTGCTGAAACGATTCACATTCTTTCATATACAAAATGCAACGAACGTATAACATTTTAACATTTATATCCCTATTTTCAAAGCAACGTAAATTATAAATTGTTTTGATAAAATGACTTGTATCTAGCCTAATAAATACTTCAGGTAATGCATAATTGCGGCCACTTAAGACTAAAACAGATCGTTTAACATAATCTTTTATACTGCTAAACGTAGTAAATGCTGAAACATTAGCTGCAATTAATGCTGATGAGTCATCGGTAATAATTTCATGTGGCGGGCTCCTTACTTGAATTAACCATTTTTTTAACCACGCTGCAATTGAATCTTTATTGTGAGAATCGGTAACCATTCGAAAAATTGGAGTAGATTTAATTGAATCCGAAGCAATCATGCCAATATATACAAATAGTCGTTTTGTTAGTGTAGTTCCATCGGGAAGCTTTATAGCCTGAAAAAAAGATCCAGTTGCATCTACAGTAATGGTCACTTTAGAAAAACTATTACAATAGTTAGTATAGTACTCTATTTGCTGATCAGACCAATAATATAAATGAAAACACGGTATCAATGTCACTTCACGGATAAAGTTCTGTACCTCTTGAGTCATCATGAGTATACTTAAAATTGGGTGAGCATGAAGTCTCTTGCTTTGTCGTTTCTCATACTTGATCTGGCGGAGAGCTGCTAAACTTGGCAGCACTGGTGGGCAAACTTGATTTGGGTCTTTAATTAATTTGGCCGCAAGTTCTTTTTGTACGACTACGGCAGGCTTATACTGTAGAATTTTTGCTAATTTACCTCTTTTGTATGGAGTTAATTTTGATTTTTTTTTAGGATTGTGTGGTACATTCTCTTCCTTACAAGTAAGTATATCGCATGTAAATCTTACAGTTTTTTCAGAAATTGCTTCGGTTTTTATTATTGTTTTTCTTTGACATTGTGAGCACTTTCCAAATAACGAAATGTTATTTTCACCGTCAACTTTCTTATTTTTAAAGTTCCAAGTACATGGTAGCTTAGATAACTCCCAGAGCTTTTCTCTCAAAAAAGTCGCCCACTTAAACTTTGGCAGACTCCTGTATTTTTGGTGTGTCGATGAGGTCCTTATATCTCTTCTAGCATAATGTACCATCACGGGTTGAATTTTTTTCCATTCATGCTCGTCCATTGTAAAACTAAATGTTTTCACCTTGTCTTGATATGTCAGCGATAATGAAGCCACACTATGACGCGACGGTGAAGAAGATGAACTACTCTGAACTCGGGGTGAATAAAGGTTATCATCTTCATCATTTTGAAAATACTCGTCGTAGTGCCTTTTCAATGCTTTGTAGATTGCATAAGGAGCTATCGTATTATCTAACTCATTAGATATTGTTTTAAATACTGGATCATTATATTTAATACTGCGATTTCTGCATACATCTCCGTACTTAAGAAATATTTTTTTTAATTTTTCACTATTGACTTTTCCTTTGCGACCCGCTTTTATCTGAAAATTAAATTAAAAAGTATATTTTTAAATATCTATTTATTTATAACTGCTTTTTAATAATTTGAGATTACCAGGAGTTAAAAGTTGCGTCTGGTTTAGGCAAAACCTTAAACGCTCTATTTAGTTTTTAAATAGAGAGCCTGGGAAAGGTTTACCTTACCCAGGCTTTATTTATTATTATTAATTATATAAAACACAATAAATTCCATCCTTGTTCATTAAGGCCTAATTTGTTAGGACTTTATTCCGATCTACTTTTTAACTAGGTACCTATGTAAAAGTACTGACTACAGCAAAACTGGTAAAAGTTTTAACATGGTATGGTGGTAGATAACACAAAATAAATATCGTTAACAAATTTAATTCAAAAATAAATAACTCACCATATTGATTAATATCACGTAATTATTTATATCACGTTTAAATATACACTAAGTCTCTCACTGAATACACACTTATGTCCTTTTTATCGGAATATCACTGTCGGATCCACAACGTACAGCAGTAACAGTCCGTTGAGATATAATACTGGTATCGTGACGATTCGACGCGAGCGCGGTGGTCCGCTGACCAGCAGTTGTGCGAATGAAAAGCAATATTAGAAAGAGAGCGCAATAGGCAAACTCGCGTCGATGCTCCTGTAGTGCGGCCGAAGAGACCAACTTAGAATAATGTTAAAATAGTAATTTTACTGATTTATCTGTAAAAAATATTAAATTTACTCGTGCATTTAATTCAGTGTTTTTTTTTACTGACCCTGGGAATAAAGAGTATTTATGTATACTCAATTTATTTGACAATAATCACAGAAATAACGATATAACAGCGTTATATTAACAGTGAAGAATCAAACAGATTAAGAATAAGAATTGCTTCGATATATTTTAAAATATATCATTATAATTGTGAATGTAACGCTGCATTTATTCTTGAGCACGTCTTAAATGATATTTTTTTTAGTGCTTCTACTGTAAGTAATTGTTAAAATAGTGTATATCTATTTATAACGTTATTTTAGATATAATTAACATTTCCACGAGCAGTAACTTGCAAGATTCTATTAATATAATTCTGTACATTTTGTTTATAATGTATAAGAATATCTAAATATTAAAAAAGTTTTTTATCAGTTAACAATAGAAACCAGAACAGAAATGCGCTTAGACTGTATTGTCTTGAACTTATGGTCTTGAAATTATGGTCACTCTACTAGAACATTGTATGGGGTAACATAATTCTTGAGATTACTCGCGTCCCAAACAGTGTTGAGGGTAAAAGGATATGTCATTTTAATGGGGTTAATATGAGGATTATATGGACGTCTACAGCAAAATCCTAGCTACTATAGTTATTGAGATATCATGGTTTAAAGTAACGTCAGGACTGCGCGGCCACGAGTTTTGTGTTTTAAATTGATTTCGTCTGTTTAATTACACTTTAGTCGTATTTTAAAGCTTTTGTCAGTTTCGACAAATTAAGACCTTTCTCCTTTTAACTCCTATACTATATGAAGTCTTCAATTTTAATAAAAAAAATACTAAAAACAAAATAGCAAATCAAGGACTGCGCGGCCATGACTTTCAAGGCGAATATTTAATTATAATATTGATATAGAGCTTTGATTCATTTTTCGACAAATCTTGACAAATACAGACTTGAGTTGACAAAAGGAATTATTTCTCTATCCCAAGTAGTTGCTGAGATCTCCGTGGCCGCGCAGTCCTTGACGTCAGGATTGCGCGGCCAACTTAAAACGCTTATAACTTCTTTATTTCTGCTTTGACAAATACGGGGTTTGTTTCTTTCGATTTTGACAAATATCGACAAATGTTTGGCTGAAACCATTTTGTGATTTGATAACTTGGCGGAGCAATCCTGACGCACACCAAAAATCGGGCACTTAAACGGAAAACTATCCTATTCCGTTTTAAATGCAAAAAGCAAATTGTCACTCAGGTGCAAATTGCGCTTATACACCGCGTGTATCCGCCCGATCATGACCTATGCGAGTCCAATCTTTGCACACGCAAAACCCTATCTCATCCATAAGATGCAGACCCTCCAAAACCGTTTTCTCCGTAAAATCACGGGAGCCCCCTGGTTCGTTCGAAACCAAAACCTCCATATAGACCTCAAAATACCTACTATAGCTCAATTCATGAAGCGCATTTCAAAGCGCTTCTTTGATTCCGCAGCCACTCACCGCAACACTCTAGTTGTGCAGGCCGCCAATTACACCCCCTCTCGCATCAGTAAGACCCGCCGTCCACGGCATGCACTGGCCGGTTCTTAGGGTTCCGTACCAAAATAGTAAAAAGAAACCCTTATGGTGTGAATCAGCCTGTCTGTCTGTCACAGCTGAATATCTCAAGAACTACTGTTGGTATCAACTTGAAATTTAGAATGGTTTTAGATGACGTTTGCCTATTTTGCAAATAAGAAAGAAACAAAAAAGTTTTTATTTTTTTTGCAACAGGGACTGAAAGGTGGTCTTAAAAATTTGAAATGCGGCTACTAGGGCATGTGGGGTATCATATGAAAGAGCGTTGTTTGCAAATTCTCAAACATTTTTTCTTTTTTCTTTAGGCAGCACAGTTTCCGACTTTAGATGAAAAAAATAAAATAAAAATACCAGTCATAATAAAAAAATGTGATAGAAGCTTATGTAAAGATTACAGGAAAACTACAAATATGTCTAATAGGACACTTTTTCAGAAATCAACAAAATTACATTAGTTCCTTTATCTGTCAATGATGATCTAAAACTGCAATATTCAACACCGCAGTGTTAAAATTTTCTTTTTCTTTTTTTTATTCTTTTCCTCGCTGATGTAAATTTAAAAACATTTCATGTTTCACAACCAAAAAATGTCCTCCTTCCTACATATTAGCAGGTGGCAGGTTGCTTTGGGCATGGGGTCTCAACTCGAAAAAATTATAATTCGTCTTGAAAAAAATTCACAAATGCCAGCATAGGTAACAATTATGAAATTAACAATAATATAGGGCCGATTTTGCCTGAAGTAACATTAGTAAAAATCAAAACTTCCTTGTTTAATGTTGATTTATCTATTTACACTCATAAATCACGAGAATGACCCTAGTATCTAGGCCGACTCCTAGATGGCGTTGTAAAACTATAGTCTCTAGCAATAATTGCCAATTTTTACTAATTATTAGTGAGTCGCTGATGCTGCCATGTGTTAAAAAATCGAGGGAAAAAAATAGCCAGCTCAGTAGCCAGCCTTAGGGAGGTGTCATTTCTTTGTACGGTATTGGGTATCTGTACGTAGTATTATATTATGTGTGCTTTGGGTGAAGCACAGTTGTAGTTTTTCTGGGCTGGTACGGAACCCTCGGTTCGCGAGTTCGACTCGCTCCTTGACCGGTTTTTTTTTATTACATCGTTTACAAGTGGCCTGTTCTAATAACTTTCAGTATCGCCCTCATAACATAACATTACTATACCTGAAGTCTCTAATTCAGATAATTTATGTAAACAAAGTAATGTCAAAAAATGTCACTGTCAAAATGACAGGACAGTGGTGCAAAACATTTTATCATTAAATGTTTTTGTAAATAATCATCGATAAAATTAAAGTGAATTAATTATGAGAACTATGCAAACAAAATACCGTTGCCAAACAATGTTTTTTGTAGTGTGTCGGAGACACGGTATATGATAGTCATAATCAGCCCTTTTAAGCCCAGTGCTAGACGTAGGCGTTCCAAAATCGATTTCCAATCTAAACAGTTTACAGCCGTTTTCATCCAAAATGTGGTTAGATATGCCATTTACAATATGAATCTATTTATGAGAGTTGTAATGTTAGTGTTGTTGAAGATTAAAAAATGTGAAAATGTTTGGATCTCCTGCATTGTTACCAGTATCATAAAATATTTTATACCAGAAAATCTCCTTTTATTAATAACTTTGTTTAAAACCGAAAATTTATAAAAATAATTACAGTATGATTATTTTTTAATTATTATTTCTTAAAATCAGTACTTAAAAGAAAAAAGAACCTCTTTTTTTGCAATTTTATGTGAATTACCATTACGAAGATATTTTTTTGTTGTGTTATACACAATATTTAAATATGCATTATGATTATTTATTAGGTGAAATAAAAATTGCTTTAAATTGTTTAAATAATTTCGCCGACATTGTAGACAAAAAGGAGAAAAACATTAAAAGAAAACGAGGTAAGACTAGGAAGCGAAAAATGTTACCATTTGAAAACAAATGCTGCAAAAAAGAAAAACCTAGTGTAACCAAAACGTTTTTAAATGATTCGGTATTCTCAGTAATTCCTACGTATGTTGAAAACTGGAGAGGCGAAGGTGTTCCTAAAGATGATTCTGCAAATAAACCTGTAAATATAATGTTTTTAAAAAATAGTAATTTTACTGTACAAGATATATCTGAAAAAAATATTAAATTAACAAACACTTGTGCATTTGATTCCGTATTTTTTTTATTGGCCCACGGATTTAAAGAGTATTCATGCATACGCGATTTATTTGACAATAATTGCAGAAATAGGGATATAACAGCGTTTTTACAAATCCTCTGTAACTCTGATAATAACAGTGAAGAAGCAAACAAATTAAGAACAAGAATTGCTTCGATACATTTCAAAAACAATCATTATGATTGTGAATGTAACGCTACATTTATTTATGAGCACGTCTTAAATGATATTATTTTTAGTGCTTCTTCTGTAAGTAACTGTTCAAATAGTGCATGCATAAATTCTACCCCATCAAGAAGAAAACATGTGTTTATACCGTTAAATTTAGATATAATTAATATTTTCACCATCAGTAACTTGGAAGATTCTATTATTATTCATGATTGGGAAAACAAGCAATGCAGAAAATGCAATGAAGTAGTTCTATTTCATTATACCTTGTCAAAAATTGTTACATTCGATTTAAATGGCACGCAAATGGTGTTTTTACATGAGGTACCTAAAAGTATAATAATTAAACAAAACATTTATAAATTATTAGGTGCCGTAGAATATGTTCCTCCAATACTTGGAACAATAGGGCATTATAAGTGTCATATTATAAGAAATAGCGGAATGCTTTGTTACGACGATAACAAGAGTAAATTAGAAGAGAGTACAAACGATTCTGTATATATCCATTTTTTAACTTATGTTTTAGTAGAGGTGTAAGAGCCGATGAAAAACATTTAAAGTTGAAGAATAATGATTTTGTTGATTTTTGAAATCTTTATATTTGTGCAATGAATAAAAATATTCAAATATTAAACAAGTTTTTTATTTCGTCTTATTTAGTATTTTATTTAAGTTTTTGACTAACAGAACAGAATGCCCTTGAACTGTGCTGTCATAGCCAGTTTGACAAAGATTAAAAACAAATCGAAATTATGGTCACTCTACTAGAACATTGTATGGGGTAACATAATTCTTGAGATTACTCGCGTCCCAAACAGTGTTGAGGGTAAAAGGATATGTCATTTTAATGGGGTTAATATGAGGATTATATGGACGTCTACAGCAAAATCCTAGCTACTATAGTTATTGAGATATCATGGTTTAAAGTAACGTCAGGACTGCGCGGCCACGAGTTTTGTGTTTTAAATTGATTTCGTCTGTTTAATTACACTTTAGTCGTATTTTAAAGCTTTTGTCAGTTTCGACAAATTAAGACCTTTCTCCTTTTAACTCCTATACTATATGAAGTCTTCAATTTTAATAAAAAAAATACTAAAAACAAAATAGCAAATCAAGGACTGCGCGGCCATGACTTTCAAGGCGAATATTTAATTATAATATTGATATAGAGCTTTGATTCATTTTTCGACAAATCTTGACAAATACAGACTTGAGTTGACAAAAGGAATTATTTCTCTATCCCAAGTAGTTGCTGAGATCTCCGTGGCCGCGCAGTCCTTGACGTCAGGATTGCGCGGCCAACTTAAAACGCTTATAACTTCTTTATTTCTGCTTTGACAAATACGGGGTTTGTTTCTTTCGATTTTGACAAATATCGACAAATTTTTGGCTGAAACCATTTTCTGATTTGATAACTTGGCGGAGCAATCCTGACGCACACGATTTTTGTAGGTATGCACGCTAATTTTGTAGGTATGGCAAGTCCATAGGTTTTTTAGTCAGTGGGTATGGAATGGAAGGATCTAAAACAATTATTTTGCTTGTTGTAACATAACGCTACTCCTCATTTTTAACAAATTGTTTGTGATACACCAGTACCTTTGGAAAACTTGCACCGAACTCTTTTTTCTACCCAAATCGGCCAGTGGCCAATTCGATCCTGCCGTACTGCCAATGGGGGGACATGTTGCACTGGCCCCTTGTGATTTTTAACTTGAATTTCATTTTCAATTGGCCTTCGGTTCTTGATATTAGGTATCAAGCACAGCTTGCTAAGCAGCAGTTTTAGGTAAGTAACTCGAAACCTATCTTTCTGCAGCGAGGTGTAAGACTGGGAGATGTTATTTCTCCGAAACTGTTCACCGCTGTACTAGAGGATGTTTTGAAGGAACTTCGGACTGGAAAGGGGTTGGCATCAATATCAATTTGATGTTGGTTGGAGTAGCGAAATCCCATAAATTTAAGACTTGAAACATTATTTTGTACTCCGTAACGAAAATAATGAGACAAAAAACAAATCAGCTGGATCAAAAAAAAAAAGGGGGACGGGGTCTATAATAGGTTGCCCATCGTCCTTTGACTAAGAATGAAATATCCTAATACATAGCTTAGGCAACATTTTTGAAGAATGAAATCCATGAAATGCATTTAAAAATTTAAGGCGAGGTATAAAAGACTTGTTCCAGTGCCGTAAACCCCATGAACAAATAAAAAAATCACATCTGGCAACCCTAGGGTCAGTTGTCATTGTCAGACTGTGAGTGAGTGTTGCCAACCCGTACGATAATTATGGGGCGTACGCATAGACTTAGAAAACTATAGACCACTGCTTGGCGTGCCGCTGTAAGGGACAGAAAATCAAGGTACTTGAAACTTTAGGGTTACCCACTTTAAAGTGATTTTACCCCGAATGCTCTTCAATGTTCAGATGTTTTTCAATCTCTATTATCTACTTTGTACAAACGCACAGGGTTTATAAATAGAAACAAAACATCTATACCCAAAGTCTGAAATTCAGATCATTTATGTAAACAAAAGAGATAACATATCAAAAAAAATATCTTCGTAATGGTTATTCATATAAAATGGCGGAAAAAAAGGTGCCATTTTCTTTTAAGTACTGATTTTAAGACATAATGACTATAAAATATCATACCGTATTATTTTTATAAATTTTTTAACAAAGTTATTAAAAAAAGGAGATTTTCTGGTATAAAATATTTTATGGTACTGGTAACAATGCCGGAGATCCAAACATTTTCAAATTTTTTACATCTTCAACAACACTAATAATTACAACTCTCATTCATAGATTCATATCGTAAGTAGCATATCTTGCCACATTTTGGGTGAAAACTGTTTTGAGTGGAAATCGATTTTGGGAGGCCTACGTCTAGCAGTGGACTTAAAAGGGCTGATTATGGTGCTGATTCCCTTGTTCACAAACTAAACTAAATTTAAGTTCAGTGCATCTTTTTCTTTCTATTTCATTAAGAAAAGGACAGAAGATAAATTTTAGTTTAGTCCTGTCAAATTAATCAGCGCTTGACGTAAATTGACGTTATTTTAGTCGGCAAGTTTTTAATCACGTCTAAACTTGTATGGAGTAGTGACAGGCGCTGATTAATTTGACAGGACTTAACTAAAATTTATCTTCTGTCCTTTTCTTAATGAAATAGAAAAAAAAAGATGCACTGAACTTAAATTTAGTTTAGTTTGTGACAAGGGAATCGGCACGTATGACGATCATAATGCCGTGTCTCCGACAAACTACACATAACATTGTTTGGCAATGGTATTTTGTTTGCATAGTTCTAAAAATTATTTCATTTTAATTTTATAGATGATTATTTACAAAAAAAAAAAAATGATAAAATGCTTTGCACCACCGTCCTGTCATTTTGGCAGTGACATTTCTTGACATTACTTTGTTTACATAAATTATCTGAATTAGAGACTTTGGGTATAAGTCAAAATAGTTTATTAGGATAGAAGTTCTTTCACCTGCGGGAAAATGAACATTTAAAGAAAACCTGAGATACAGCATAAAAATATTTTATCTCCACTTTCATTCATAATTCCCGTGATTTTGGTTTGGCGGGAAATCTGAAAGTTTTTAACACTTTAATACCTACTACAAATACAATATTTTAAACTATAAATAGATACTAAAAGGTAAAGATGTAATATTACGTCCAGTGAAAAGTGGAACAAATTTGCTGCCAGCGCTATACATACACTCTAATAAAGCATTCATCTGAAATGATTAATGAAGGTAATTTATTTTATTGGCGTACAATTTTCCCCTGAAATGGGGAAGTATTCGAGTAAAAAGTAGGCAGCACTGAGCTTGGAGGTTATGTGAAGTGAAAACATAATTCAGCTCTCATTTTATCTTGAAACAGCTGTATATTTATTTTAAGAGTTGAAAAACCATATTAGTTGAAAACTTTCACTGTCTTTCACCGAATAAACTAAAATATTTAGCTACTTACGAATGAAAGGACAATCCGGCAATTTTCTTCTCACTATCGCTTTTGCAACCAAAAACACTGCACCTTACCATTTTGCAGCAATAGCTAAAGTCAATCCTCAACAAAAAACACAAAATAATTAGTATTTTTCGAAATAATAAATTAAATAACTTAAAATTTCGTCGCAACCACTTTTCGAACGCGTATCAAACTCAAACTCAAACTCAAAGCATTTATTTCAAATAAACCAATTACAGGCACTTTTGAATTGTCAAGGGGTCGGTCAGTCAGAAAGATGAAGCTAGTTGCCCATTCCAAAGCGTAGTAGGTTCCTATGGAGAAGAACGGACAAGAAACTCCATGGACACTCTTTTAAAACAAAATATTGTTACAAAATATGGGTTACATCATTCATGTTGAAGTTATACATATGAGAACAATGTAGAAAGACGTGCACGTTAGAAGCGTCCGTAATAGAAACAATTCACAAAAATTAAAATAAGCCGTGGCAGCTAAGAGATGACCAGTCCCAACTGACGGCGCCCGTTCACGAACATGACGCATGGATCAGCACCATTTAGCTCAACCATTTTGAAGGGAACTTAATGATCCAACACACACGCCACCACCAGCGAGACATTTGAGTGAGCATGACATACTCTCAGCCGCCAGGGCACATTCAAGTCAATAAAAGACATTACCCGGTAAATGGTAGCTCTATAGTACATAGTACTCACACCTGTGCTATGCAATTATATAATTCAAGGACATTGAGTTTATACAATGCAAAAATAGTTTACAATCTTCAGCAGCTCCAATAATATTTTCAAATGCTAATCAATTAGTTTATGCGCCCTTATGGAGCAGGACCAGCATTGAGCCAAGCATTTTTGTCAGCGATGTAATCCCCCAGTTTATAATATGCTTGGCTATCAAACGTCAAACTTTGTTTAGCAACTGAAGTGCTGTCCTTGAAAATCGCGACACGCGATAAGGGACAGAAAATGTTAGGCTCGGTCTCTTTTCTTTACAAGCATCTTGTATATATTTTTCTTTTTCTTGTGTAAGTAAGATAGAAGATGACCAGCGATCTATAGTTTTCTCTATCTACGGGCGTACGATAATTTGGGCAATGGTACGATGTACGATAGTGAATGTCTCACGTACGATAATTTTGAATATTTAGACAAAAAAGTTCCATTAACAAAACGTATTTGTCTGACAAATTACAAACGCTAATAAAAAATCAACAAAATGTCAATGTCACGTATGTCAACAAGTAAGTTTATGTCACAGTCAGTGTTTCTCTCTCTCTTTTTCCCTCACATTTCTTTCACTTGCGTTTCGTCCGAAATTTCGCGTTTTATCCTCTATTCCTGTGGTTATATGAAATGCCTTTCTATTTGCTTCTATGTAGAAAACAAAAAAAAAACAACTAGACTGACAAAACATGTTTACGGTTTAAGCTGCTAGCGCCACTAGTGGTGAAACTTGGCATAAACTTCCACTTCTTTTAGTCTACATAGTTTAAAATTCATTGCCGTTTGTTATCAATATTTTTTATTGCTGGTTGTTTTAATCGACAGATAATTTTGATTCGTGAAATAAAATTGACGTCTGACAGTTTTTATAATGAAGAACTGTAATAAATTCCTCCGATAAAATTATCTGGCGTTGGAAAATTCAGACCAAATTTTATTTTTAGGGTTTTGTCTTTTGTACACTCGGCTACATATCAAGCTATACAAATCTAGTTTACGCTGGTCTCGCATTGTATAGGATTTCCATATAATGAGAGATCAGCTTATACTGGAAATGTATAGCTTGATATGTAGCCGTGTACAGACGCCACCAGGCAAGCTACCCGAAACTGTCAAATTTTCGCAATCAACCTTGAACCTTATATTGTAGTGATAAAGTTGAAAATCTATTAAAGAAATTTGACAGATTGTAGTAGCTTGATGTGCTGGCGTCTGTACGATAATTTTGCCCACAAAACGATCATTTCGACGTCGGAACTAGATAATTTGAACTTTTGGATTTGGCAACACTGCTGTGAGTCTGACGTTGATGTGATGTGACTGTCAGTGTCTGTTGTCCACTGTTGTCGATGCTGAGCTTTCTTCACGAGAGTAGTGTATTCTTTGTTTCTTCAGTTGAAACCGCTTGTAAACGACTTGAAGCCTGATTAAAGTGACTAATACATAGTTACCTGTTCTATATTATATATTAGTATATGGTTATCTGTGCTTGAAGCCACTGCCAGACAGCAAAGATTTGAAACACCACCGGCCTTGAAACAGTTTATCAGTGACCAAGTATTAAAGGTGTTCTGTACAGTGAATCCATCGAAGGCAGAGGTCAATTGCAACATTCGTTTTTCTCTTGATCTCTTTTTATTTAGTAGCCGAGATATTACACGGTTATCCCCGTACAGTTCAACTAAAGACAGTATACGTGCAGTATACACAAGAGTTTCGTGAGCTGATGCTTGAAGGAATACCCACAGGTATTTCTTTAAGTACTGTTAACTTCTATGGTCTGGAGCTAGAATAGATCATCATCCTATGAGATTAATACACTCTTAAACAGTTGTAGAGTCATAAATTTGTATCGAGTGCTTATATGTTATGATTTAAATTATATCTGGTTTTATATCTTTGCGTTAATATTTTTTATAAAATCTTATAAATGAACATGCAACAAAGAGAAGAAAAGCAACTGGAGACTACAATTCAAGCAATATTAAACAGAGTAAATGATTTGAAAACAGCAATCCAGTCACTTATTAATAAGCTCGAAAATGAATATGAAACTATCAACTGGCCTACATTTCTCGACAACTATGCAATTTTATCAGGACATGTAAGTGTTGGCACTTGTTTATTCATGTTTATTTATTTTAAATTAGTGAAAAGTTGCCCTGCCTAATCGGTAACAAGGTCCAACCTAGTGATATGCAAGTAAGTACAGTGACTCATTGTGAAACAAACTATTATTTGGGAATAAAATAATAACAATTTTTTTTTTTTGGAATATAAAACCGTTACACGTTACAATTTTAGTGAATAATAAACTAATACTTATAGAGGTAAACATATAACCCACACCAATGTCTGCAGAAAAATATTATGGAGAAATGAAACAAAACAAAACCATACATCTGTTGGAGGCGAAATAGGTTAGGAAGAATTCATAAATTATTGTGCAAACAATTGAATAACATTCTTTTAAATTTTGTTTGGGATAGTGAAAATATATCAAGATCGAAAAAGTGTGTGTTATATCGTCGTATCCTACGAATAGGGGCGTAACTGATTAGCTACTTTTCAGGAGACACTTTTTTGTGTTTAATTAAATTAAATGTGAAAAAATATGTATTGGTGATTTCTTATAATGTGTATTCAAAAAATCAAAAAAAAAAAACAAAATATATTTTATTTCACATAAACCTACATGGGCACCTATGAAACGTCAGAAGCTAGGTGCACGTATTGGTATTTTAAGGTTCGGCTAGGATTATTCATACTAATATTATAAATGTGAAAGTAACTCTGTCTGTCTGTCTGTATGTTACGTTTTCACGCCTAAACCGCTTAACCGATTGTCATGAAATTTGGCAGAGATATAGCCTGGGATATGGAGAAGGACATAGGCTACATTTTTACGCGATAACCGACATCCACGCGGGCGGAGCCGCGGGCAAAAGCTAGTTTTCAATAAATTATCTTTATATTTTATACGAATTTAGTCCTTTAAATCCCGTTTTTAATTGTTTTGTTGAACTGGTTATATGTGGTATGATGAGCAGAATTGAATTATGCAATAAAAAAAGAAAGCCCCTATGTTCGCTGGACGACAGAGGGGCGCCCTTGCGCGGGCATTGGATCTGCACTGTACAGTGTAGAACAGCTGTGGCACGCGCGCCTCTCGCTGTAATACAGTTCTGGGTACAATATAACGAAAGTTTATTTGTGATATCAGAGCAGTCAAAGTTGTTATTACATAAGCCATGCAGCATCACAGCCTTATCTGGTGCGCCTGGACTCCAAGCCCAGAAGTTTATATTATTTTAGTCGTTGTACGTACAATAGTTTTGAACGGCGGCATTTATAGTTTATGGAGCATAAAAATTTATATTATATCAGCAATTATAATATCTCTATGTATATTTTCATAGAATAATCTTCTCGTTTTTGTTGATGGTAAAGCACCAGTTGCTGAGGCACTCCCAATGAACATAGAGGTAATAAACATTTATTTTTTTCAACAGTTGACTGGATTGAGTAAAATACTCCAAGCAGAACTGGCAGCCTCACTTAGGTCACGAATTGTGTTGCCTCTTCAACTGAGCTGTGAGCGTGATGAAGCATTGGCACGACTAACAGAAGGTCGTGTTCCAGCATGCACTCATGATCTTGTCCCAGATTTACTACGCACCAAGCCAGAACCTCAAGCTGAACAGAGGCTTCAGCAATTTAACCATAAAGCCAGTACCCTAAGCTATGATACGGCACAGGTAAAATAATAGTTTCAACAGAATTTTATAAAAATAAAAGTTGAAGTGGCTGATCTTTAATTTTATTTTCAGAAACAAGTTGCTCAATTTACTAAAGTGGTAAGCCATGTTTGGGAAATAATATCCAAAGGCCGGGAAGATTGGGATGGAGAGTCTATGCGATCAGCTGGTATGTATTTTATGTTATTGAATAACTTTGCCTTCCATGGTGCCAAGAGAAATTAAAGGGTTAAATAGTTACATCGTATGTCTTGATATAAATTTTGATGGATAGAGAGGGTGAGGAAGACCAAGAAATGAGCTAATTCCTACATTTTGTTCAGTTATGTGAACATAAATGTAGGGTATTAATTGGTCTACTTGGTGTACGTTATCCCAGCAGGAAAGTGTCTCCTAGAGTGATATGAGTGGAACGTATAATTAGTGCGTAATCAGCTGTAAATGTGCGCCAAATAAAAAATTTGTGCGTTTTGTTATTTTCGACTAAAGATAATTTATACCAATTTACGAGTTAATTGAAGCAACTAGTAAACCGTCCCCAAAAAACTTTATTACTCTTTTACAAAATTTGCACCCAGCCTAGTTAGGGGTTTATTTGATATCAAAACTAATAATGGTGCCGATTCTCTTGTCACAAAACTCTCTAAACTAGACTAAAAATCACCAAAATTTAGTTTATTCCTGTCAAACGACAATTTCCTATTCTGAAATTGACTAAAGTGACACAATATAACTATATTTTAGTTAGACAGAGTTTTTAATTTAGTGATAAATTCATCCCAACGACGGAACCCTTCATTGTGCGTGGTCCGACACGCACTTGGCCAGTTTTTTAACAATCCATAATAAGGTCGTTGGCGTTTATTCCATACTAACCATCGAGATATAAGTACTGTACATTAGTACTTATATCTCGATGATACTAACGTATTCCTCCGTTTTCTCTTTGGTTAATGATACTCGTCCAAATATTTTTTTCTCAAACTTGCATGGAAATATTGTCATTATGTTCGTAAAATAAACTATGTATATTTTTCTTTTTAGGAATGCAACCAACTCACAGCATTTCTGATACCCACGCACTGGTGACTGCCGTGGGCACGGGTAAAGGGTTGCGTCCAGGAATACCATCCATAGTACCGCAAGGCGTAGCGCCAGGGATGGGTCCCTCGCGTGGCGCAACACCACAACTTGGCCAGGCAACTCCATCATTACCAAAAGCACCATCTGCTATTAAAACGAATATCAAAGCTGCTAACCAGATTCATCCTTATCAACGTTAACTAAGATGTAAAATTTGTTTACAGATGAATTTATTTGGATGTGTTTGTTGTTTAATAAATAAATTGTTGTTATTTTCGAACGTATTTAACTTTTTTTGAAGTGCAAACTTCTTTAAGCGCGTTGAGAACTTTTTGGATGAACAAAAATCATGGAACTCGCGTCAGCGTCACCGAACGCTTTCCACGAGCTATAAGTAATGTACCTATACTGTGTATATATACACTATACTGTGTGTATAATATACTTAGTTTTTACTTCAATCGGCAGCCTACACCTTTTGATGAAAATAATGGTACCTACATAAGAAAAAAAAACATGGTAAGTATCAGCTTTATAATATACTACCTTTTGCCCGCGGCTTCGCCCACGTGGATGTCGGTTATCGCATAAAAAAGTACCCTATGTCCTCCATATCCCAGGCTATATCTCAAAATTCTAACTTAATATTAATTTTAATGTTATTTAATATAGTAAAAGTACTTATGTTCTGAACGTGAATGAGTCTTTACCTAAAGATAACAAACACAAAATCAAAATACGAAATTTCACTCAAATTCTTAAAGCAATCAATTGTACCAAATTACAACACGAAATAGAAGTGCGACACAAATAATAATTTTAAAATAATTCACGTAAGTACCAACAATGTGAAAACAAAACGAAATCCTCCGAAATGTCGCATGATACACCGTTTGTGCTAATAAACGCTCGAAATATCTAATGTAGTATCTCTAAGTAGTCTGTGTATCTAATGAACACCATTGGTGCATAACTTTTCTCAGGGTCACGTTCGCAATTGGACGAAATATTTGACATTTATTTTGTACTTGCAACACGATCTGGCTGTAGAATTCGATTAATCGACTAATACTTGACCGGTTGACATTTTAGCGGGAACACCAATAAACGAACGAAAAAAAAAAGAAAACAAAATACGTCTGTACTCTGTGGTCGTGTGGCGGTGTGGCGCGGTGCTTAATGTAAACATTCATCAAGGTTGTAGGTACGTGCGTAAAGTAATGGATTCAATGTGAAAACGGTTTAATCTTAGAAGAATCTTACACAGAATTACTGAGAAATAAGTGTAGATTTCGTATTGAGTGTTAGTTTATCGAAAAGTGATAAATATGTCAGTGAAAAAGTAACGAAAGTTTTGTAATGCACAAATTTTAGTCATAAGGCCGCCGTGTTTAGCAATGTTTTTATGATAAATATTCTATTAAACTGTTTGAAATACACATAAGTAGCTAGCTTATTTATCTACGAACATAATTTGGCTAATAGCTACTGATATTATAGCGTATTGTTATCGTAATCGTATTTCCAAGAGTAAAATTCGGAAAACAAATACCTACAAAAACACAATAAAATGGATATATGTTATCCTTAAGAGATAGACATATGTCTATCTCTTAAGGATAACATACTACAATACACACAATTACAATACAATATACAATTTATAAGATACATAATTCCACCATACATTATTTTGTTATATCTCAAAGGGCAGCGTTTTCGTTGAAAGCTCCCAGACGGCTTATTTTTTTCCGACATCTCCAACAAATATCGTTAATTTATACAAAAATGCATACAAAAACTTAACAAATTATATACTAAAACCTTCCTCGAGAACCACACTATCCATTGGTGAAAACAGCATGAGAATCGTTGCAGCAGTTTTTGAGTTTATCGCGAACAGACAGACAGACGCGGCGCACGGTGGATCGAAAATCGGCTGTAGAAGACAGGATCTCGATTTCTTAAATGTTATTTTTTTTGCTGGAAATGACTTCTGCTGATCATTACTGTTCTATAAAATGTCATATGAAGTAAATGTGTGCACAAATGGAAGAGTTATAATTTTTATAAGAAAAAAATGTATGGAGCTAGTATGAAAAATCGAATTATCTCCTAAACGGCATGTTTAACCATAATATCCTTGGCGGTGGTCATAGTCCTAATTATTTATAATTTTTTGGTTGCGGATTTGACGAAAAATTTCATGCCGTTTTTTTTTTTAAAAATCGTCAAAATATTTTCATTTGTTTTTTCATATGAAACGATTCCTTTTAGTGTTTATGTTGAAGAACACGGACTTTTAACTACACGTAACATAAAATAGCATCACTCCTATATTTCCGAAGGAGTTGGCAGAGGTTTATAGTACACCCACACGTAGACAACTATGTTTGAGCTAGATATTTATCAACACATCATGAGTTTTAAAACTTTTCATACAACCAAATTACCAATTGTTTACTCTTCTAATGAGTCCGAAAAGAAGTGATTAAGTAACTACACTGATTAGGTCTTCTAATGAATCTTTATAGGTGATTTAATGATTTTCAATATCTCACGACAATTGGTGCCGATTCTCTTGTACACCGAACTAAACTAACTAAACTATCACTAAAATTCCTTACTTTTGGCTATGAGAATCTTAAAGCTATTCTGCAAACAAAATTCTCTAAATTGGTATTTTCTTTTTTATGGCTTCGCAACGTACAAATGTACTTTTGCCTATGATTTTTGAGTTCGCGACGTGTTTTTTATGGAATTTTTCCCTTTTTGTGTGGAAATTAAAAATAATATTACCTACATGTAGAGTAATAATGGTTTAAGGCAGTGATGGGCAAAAAGTATTTAGATTAATAATTACAAATTACAGTTACATTGTAATTAGTAATTGAAATACTTTGTAACAGATTACTTAAGTAACTAATTGCAATGAGTACATACTGTAATTAAATACAAAGTAATTGAATTGCAAGTTAAATCTAATTACATTATAATAGATTACATAAGTAATCTGATAAAATGTAATTACACATTTATATATTGGGACACCTTTTACAAAAATGCCATATTTAATACAGTTTTGACAAATACGAAAATAAAACACATATTTATACCAAAAAAAAAGTAATCATCTGTCAATCATTGTTTAGTTTTAAATCTTTTATTAATTATAATTTTCACCATTGGCTGATAAAAAAAAAAATAGTTTTCTGATTTATAATTTAAATTAACCTTTAATATGACTCTTTTTTCAAACATTTCGTCTGACAAACGGTTTGCTTTCGGACAATTGATCATTGTCGCGTACGAAAACATACGTTCCACAGGTGCAGAAGAAGGTAGAGGGGTATTAAATTTTAAAAATATTTCTTTAATTTCCTTATGATTATTTAATATTTGAAGTTCTCTGCTGTCTTCTGCCAAAAATGAGTGACTAATAAGTTCAGCTTTGGATCTTGGTTCACTGCTCTGGTTGTCTGAATCCGAACTTGAATCGATTTCAAAATAGTCATCCTCCCTCGACTTCGTTGATGGTTTTTCTCGAGATAATTGATTTGGTATTATCTTTACGACTTCTTTTACGAGTAAATTTTTCATTATACTACATTCTGCCTGGCCAATTAATGATGTCCATTTCAATTTTTTATATTTAGGATGAGAAACTGCAGCTAAAGCAGCATTTTCAGCTTCAGGTCCCGAAATTTTCAGAAAATTTTTAAACCTTGTCTGCACACTTTTGAGGTAAGTTTCAGTCAGAGTGTTGCAGTACTCATAGTCTCTTGTTTCAGTTAAATTTGTCAACTTTTTCTTCAACGAGAGTATAGTTGGCAAAAATATTCCGTAATAGGTTGCATTTTCACCTTGAAGAATGTCAAGCGCATCAGCGACAGGTTGAGTACAAGACAGGTATTCTTTTATATAGGTAAATTCAGATTCACGAAGTGGATTTTTTATGTTTAAAGCTCTGTGAAGTGTTGCAGATTTATCTTTTATGGATGCGATTTTTTTAAAGGCATCATAAAGGCTATTCCACCTTGTCTCTACTGGCCTATTTAGAGTATGGCCAAGAATATTTTGTAAAATTTCAGCCGATTTTGGCCTATTTGCAGCTTTCCATAATGTGTTAAATTTTTTGATTGTTTGGTCATGCATTTTCGATAGCTCCGTTTCCTGGTTTTCTAGTATTTTGTTAGCGTCGGTGGCACAAAGACTCAAAGTATGTGAAGCGCATCTTAGGTGTAATGGCAAACGAGTCTCTAAATGGGTAATTGTTGAAGAAAGGTCATTAAGATACGTTAATTCGTCGTCTGTACTATCAGTATCGGAGCAAACGAGCAAAACACTAATTCTTGTGATGAAGACATCACAAGAATCAATAGTGTTTTGCTCGTTTGAAACATTGATACGATGTACACCGAAACTTTTAAACGCTTTCACAAAATTGCTGCCGTTGTCTGTAACACAAGCCACAACGTTTGTGCTAGTTAAGCCATACCTTGAATTAATTTCTTGCAACAATTCGTATATTTTGTCATAACTATGAGTGCCTTTAAAACGTTGACATGCTAATGCCCTTGAGACACGCTTTAAACTATGTGAATCAATCCAGTGTGCTGTTACACCTAAAAAGCTTCTTCGACGTCCAGACCAAATATCAACTGTCGTACAAACGTGTTTCACTTGATTAAGTTCTTGTTTCACTAAAGTAGACTCTTCATCAAAGAATTCCGTAATCATTCTTTCAAGTGTCCGCCGGCTCATGATTCTTAGATTATTCGCACCTATATTTAATCGACGTAAAATTTTTCGGAAGTAAGGGTCTTCAGTGCACTTTAGAGAAATCATTGAGTTAACAAAATACTTAACAATATCTCGATCGAATTCAGCTTGAGAATATGAGGGTACATTTGACGACCTTCGTGGTGATAGTTCGTTTGACGAACTGGAAGTACGAACGTTTTTCGATCTTTTAGTTTTAATATATTCTTGGTATTCTTGTATGGTTTCTTGTCCATGTTTCCGTTTTAAATGAGTTTTGAAATTGGATGTACACAATCTTGAGCCTTTTATTTCTACTTTATTAGGCAGACATTTCTTGCAAATGGCGACTATTTTATCAGTTCCTGATGAATCATGAAGTATCTCAAAGAATTTACCGTCAAGTATAGTGGGTTGCACTGCAGAAATATTGCTTGGTGACGGTAATGTCGATTGACCAGCAGACACAGATTCGTCCACTGAACTGTCATCTTCTAAAAGTAGTCTTGCACTTTCATTCATTGTACGTAGCACAAAAGTTTTTACACTAATCACCAAAATACATACGACTTGTAATCTTAAGAAAATGTTGCGTGCTTACAATACAAAAGATTAGAAGAGACTGAAGCGGGCGGGTGAAGGGGGGTGGCTAGGAGCGGCGGCGCACGAGCACAATGCATAGAACCCCCCCGCTCCCCCGCACATTATACCTACTTACTACTTCCCGATGACGTACGGGCCGCACTTGCAATACCTATATCGCAACTGTGCGATGAAGCATGCGATATATCATATTCAAAGCAATTATAATTATAATATAATTAAATACTATGTAATTAGGTTACATTGTAATCAAATTATTTCGTAATTAAATACATTGTAATTAATTTCATAGCACATCCAAAGTAATCTAATTACAATGTAATTGAATAATATGTAATTAAATTTTATTTTAATCAAATTATTATGTAATTCAATTATTAATTAGATTACATAAATAACTAGTTACGCCCATCACTGGTTTAAGGGTTTACTAAAGGGGGTCGAAATTTTCATTATTTTTGCGATAGGACGCACCATTTTGGAGATATAAGCAAAAGAGAAGAAAAAAAAAATTGGGATAAACACGAAATATTTTAAGTGATACACCGATATGTGTATTACAGTGATACGGTGGTAAAGAAGCCATGGAAATGATTTTTTTTAATTCAGAGTATATTATTAAAAAAAAAAAACTTGATATGATGATTAATTATCAAAATTCACCGCGCTCGTGCCGCCACCCCACCGCACCGTTCGGCGTCACCGCGTCGAGGCGGGTCATTCATAGAATATGTAAATAAAGGATATTTTCGCTTTTTTACCACATAAAGATGTTTCTCTTAAAATATTTCGTGTATGAATAGATACACCTTATATACAGTACTGGTTTTGCACCAGAAGTCGAGGTGATTGGTGTGAATTTTAGTTCATGAAAACTAATTTTATTCCACACCTTTTTAATCGCGATTAAAAATAGTCAGATTTAGTTAGAAAATCTAAATTTTAGTTTAAAAACGTCAAATTCAGAATAGCAAAATTGCCATTTTCACTAAATTTAAAAACTCAGTACTATCTTAGAGCTGTCAAACTAAAATATAGTTAAGTTGTGTCACTTTAGTCAATTTCAGAATAGAAAATGGTCGTTTGACAGGAATAAACTAAATTTTGGTGATTTTTAGTCTAGTTTAGAGAATTTTGTGACAAGAGAATCGGCACCATTGCCAACTATGGATTACATTCAACTTTTCCTGATAAGTAAGCTAATTTGTTAATTAGCAGTGCTATGAGTTCTAAGAATAGTTAGTGACAATTATAAATTTTCATTAGCTAATGAGAAGATAACTAATGAGGGTAGTTACCTAATTATTGGCGTTTTGCAATAAAAGGGCTAAAGTTTTGTTTTATAATTTAGTTTGTTCACAACTGTGTAATTGCTAACACTAAATCTGCGACTATAAAATCTTAGAATGGAAAGTTTAATCACGAATTTAGACTTGTTTGTTCTTCTACGAAGTGAGAGTACTTCATTTGATCATGAAGTATTGTTCAGTGCAGTTGTATCCCGCATAGGCGATTCCCTGTCTGACGAAGGTCGGAGATTTACGCGAGCCGCTTTACAAAGGTGGCAGAAATCCAACCGATTCCTTGATAATTTCAGGAGAAAGTACGAGAATTGGTTGGGAGCAAATATTGATTGGCCGAGTTTTGTGCAAACTTTAGTTAATCAAGAACCAAGTGTTGATGAGATACCAAGAGCGCCCTCAGTCTCTCCAGAACCGTCGACATCAACGTCCATTGGAACAATGACGAAAAGATCCCGTAAACCATTCGAAGATCTGGGAAGTAAACAAAAAAAGAGAAGATCTGATGAATACACAGGCGAAGATTTCAGTGAATTGGCATATGCAGCTGCAGCACGTTTAAAAGAAGAAGGGCATGGAGATATCGCCTCTGTCATCGAATACATGATGAAAAATCCTGAAGCAGCCGCTAAATTAAATGAAACGCTTAAGAAACCAGCGAAAACAATCATATTTACGTCAGAAAAGGCGCTTGGATTGCTTCTTTCGCTAAAACTCTCAAAGTGGCAATATATTACGTTGCGAGAGGCTGCCATTCGGGAAGGTGCTAAGGATATTTATCCATCTTACTATAAAGTGCAACAAACTAAGCTTGATTGCTACCCTCCAAAGCAATCAGTGACAGTTACTGATTCATCGGCTAGGATTACACTTCAAGCTTTACTTGATATCACAGTTACAAGAATCCTTCAAAGCCTTTCTAAGGAAGAGCATAACAAGCAATTGAAGCTGATATCCAAGTGGGGATTTGATGGTGCTTCTAACCAAAGCCGATACAAGCAGAAAATGGAGGGTGAGGAAGATGACTCGAGCATTTTCATGACCTCCTTGGTGCCACTTAAACTGACAGATGGAGACAACATCTTATGGATGAACCCAAAACCATGCGCAGTTTTGTATTGTCGTCCAGTTCAGTTTACTTTTGTAAAGGAGAGTGAAGCAGTTGTCCTTGAGCTGAAAAAACAAATGGATGAAGAAATTGAGGCCCTCATCCCCACAGAGTGCAATAATAATAATAGGGTGACTCATGAACTAATGATGACGATGATCGACGCTAAAGTTTGCACTTACCTTTCTGAAGCTAGATCAAATGCATCGTGCTACCTGTGCTTAGCAAAGCCTACAGAAATGAACCGCTTAGATGCTGTAACATCAAAAATTGTGTGTTCTGACCTGTATGAATTTGGCTTGTCAACCCTACACGCCCGTATAAATTGTATGGAATGTCTGTTACACATTGCATACAGGCTCGACTTCAAACGGTGGGCAGCGAGAAATGATGAGCACAAAGAAATGCTACAGACAAGGAAGAAAATAATTCAAAATAAATTCAAAGATGAGCTCAATCTGTTGATTGATATAGTAAAACAAGGCTCGGGAACCACCAATGAAGGGAATACTGCAAGAAAATTCTTTGAGTTTCCTAATAAAACCGCAGCTATAACCGGTAAGATTTGCTGTAATTTTACAAGCAATTACATCTGGAGAGCAGGTCGATATAATAAAATTTAGAGATTATGCCCGCAAAACAGCAGAAAAGTACGTATTATTATACGACTGGTACTACATGTCGTCAACCGTTCATAAATTATTAATCCATGGGGCTGACATAATTGAGAAAAATAATATTGTGCCGATTAGGACTCTCTCGGAAGAAGCCTCAGAGTCTCGAAACAAAGATTTTAGGAGGTTTCGAGAACATCATTCGCGGAAAAGAAGCAGGCAGGATTCCAATCAAGACATTTTAAATATGCTTGTTGTTTCTTTGGATCCTTTGCTAAGTGCACAAAGGCCTAAGTTAGATGCCAAGAAAAAGCAGAGCTTTTTTGCTGAAACTCTCGACTTAATTCAATTTCAGGAAACTGAGTTCGAGTTTTTGGATATATCCAATCTGGATGCTGACTCAGAATTGGAGTCTGACAACGAGAGTGATAAGGAAAATTTGTAAAAAAATTATATATGTACTTATTTGTAAATTTGTATTTGAGTCTGTTTGGGTTTTTTTTTTGTAATATTTAATGATATTTTGTCTTTTTTTTAATTTATTTTACTTTATTTTACAAATGCTTAGTATTAATTCCTTAAATTAAATTATTTTGTATATAATATAACTTTATATGTTACTTAAATAACAGTTTGATAATCTTTTTTTATTTAAATTAATAAAAATGTGTCAAAAAACAGCAATTTTTTATTTAATTTTTCTTGTTTTGTGTGTTCTTAATATTTGGGTTGATAACATATCGAACTTTTTAACTTGGACACTAAAAGGGATCGTTTTACATGTAAAAATAAATAAAAATATTTTGACGATTTTTTTAAAAAAACGGCATTAAATTTTTCGTCAAATCGGCAACCAAAAAATCATAAATAATTAGCACTATGACCGCCTCCAAGGATATTACGGTTAAACATGCCGTTTAGGAGATAATTCTATTTTTCATACTAGCTTCATACAAATTTTTCGTAAAAAAAATATATTTCTTCGTTTTTGGGCAGAATTAACTCGGGTGTCATTTTTGTACATAGTAATGATCAGCAGAAGTCATTTCCAGCAAAAAAAATAACATTTAAGAAATCGAGATCCTATGTCTTCTACAGCCGATTTTCGATCCACCGTGCGGCGGAGGACTTTGTTTTATAATATGTAGTGACTAGCTTCTGTCTGCGACTTCGTTCGCTTGGAAGTCGTAAGACTATACAATATACTAAAATACCAGCCACGTTTTAATAAACTTCCCTGAATACTACGTTTGTAGTTTTGGTCACAGCCAATGATATTAAAAAATATAGATACGTTACCCGCGCTCTGTAGTGGCAAGATGAATGCAAGGTAATTATCGGACTTCGATTTAGTCGCGAACCAACTAGTGCCGCGGCTGTACGTGATTTTTATGTGTGGATAACTTCCTGCAAATAACAAAAAAAAAAATGCCGTCCTGTTTTTAGAGGGAATGTAAAAATTATACTGCAACTGTGAAAGATAAAAAAGTATCATTTCACTCGTAAGTACCAATTTTTTTTTTTTTTTATCTAGGGCGTCTCAGAGTGTAACCACTAAGGTTCCGACTCTTTAACCGGACTTTCCTGTGGCTGCCTTAAGCTCCTAACGAAACTTAATGCCTCCAGCCAGGGCGTAAATACTATAAACTAAACGACTGCTGCTCGCTAAGGGCACCCCCTGTGGGGTACGAACCTCGGCTTAGGGCAGCTGAGTCGGAGGGAGGGTGGCAAGGGACCGACGGTGGCTGGATAAAATCAGTGTTTTGATTATTATCGTGGGGAGTTTGGATTACATGCTGCTCAGCTAAAACGCGTGCTGGCGCTTCACTTACAGTCAAGGGTCGGGGAGGACTATTCGTTAATCGGGGATTTCGCGCGGGGCCTCGGCGGCGAGGTCGGAATGACGATCGTGTATTGTGTGCTCTTATTTTGCGAACTGTACTAGTTTCCCTACGACTCTCCTGGAGGAGAGTAGTGGGGTCGTCTGGGTCGGTCAGTGTAAGTATCAAGAAAAAATATTTTATTTTATATTTTTCGACGTCTTCTAATGGCGGCTGGCGCCTGAAGTAAGTCACGTGCCGTTAGGGGAAGATAGGGTACTTTGCACCAGTGTGTATAAAACCTACATTGTTTTTAGTTTAATGAATTATATTGTTTGAATATAATAATATGTGTTATGACACCTAATGATCAATATAATAATTAGATTACCTAAAGATGGGCTTATGAGTGAAAAGTGGTTAAGCGTTATAAGAGGTCAACGCGTGGCGACGTGAAGACGATTGGCTAGCCACAAAATAGTCTACGGTCTGCTCGGAACATTTTCTAGCCAGCGACATATACATAACGAAGAATAATTTTCGAATGAGAGGATTTGTAATTTAATTTAAACGGTTGTTGTACTTTCTATTTTTAATTATATACATTTTATAATAAAGATTTTTGTTTATAATATTACATTTTGTTTTATTAAGTAACAGTAATTACTCTTGCGAAATACTGCATTCATATTTAGATCGAAAATAATATTATTTTACCCATAAATCTACTACCTATATCAACACGAGAAAATCGAGTGTCCATTTATTCCCCAAATGCCTCCTATTGTACACGTTCGGCCAATGAGCATGCAGAATGACAACTTAATTAAAAAATATATTTATCTCTCTAACAACAGGAATTCCGTAGATGACATTTAATTTTCTTTCCCTTTCTTCGTTCGTCTAATTGTAAGTAGCTATCTAGTTACAGATAGTATTTACGCTGTTTTCGAGTGCCGAAATGTTCATGCATGACGCGTCTATTTATATTACGTCATTGGTCACAGCAGTCAAAATATACATAGTCGGGGCTGGTGACTCGAGACGTACAGTTCCATGTTCTATAGTAAAGGGTATGGTTTCCGTACTTAGTCCTTCAGGTGGACCATTGTACATGGGCCATGGTGGCCATCAGTGGTTATTCCAACCAGCCCACTTCCCTCCAGAAGATAATTACGTCTCCCGGTCTGTTTAGAACATCTGTGAAAGATCTGGGTGCTCCGAGGGTTTCTGTTCTAATCTGGGTGACGCCTGTGCATTCAAAGAGCACATGCACGACGGTTTCCTCAGCCTACATGCAAGCCCTGCAAAGAGTACATGCAATATCCAGTGTACGTTACCCCAGCAGGAAAGTGTCTCCTAGAGCGATATGAGTGGAACGTATAATTAGTGCGTAATCTGCTGTAAATGTGCGCCAAATAAAAAAATTGTGCGCTTTGTCGTTTTGGAAAAAAACGGAAAAAAACGATTCCTGCTTGAGTAACGTTTTTCCAGCAGGAAAATTCTGAATGAAACGTCGGAGAGAGAATTATTTTGCATGGGCATAGAGCTTATATTTGTGCAAAAATGTGCGCCGAAAATATAATTTCGTGCGCCTTCAGGTTTTCGAGATATTGCATTTCCTGCTGGAGTAACGTTTTGCAGAATAGTGTATCTCTAAAATATATATATGTGCGCCTGTAGAATAAACATATACGAGTACCTCTTTATTTGTGCGTATTTGTGACAGAATTAGATTTAAGAAAATATTTATAATTTTCAAGTAATCGCGCTTTTTTGAAAACCCGAAAAAGTATCGTAGCGCCTAAATGTGAAAACGCAAGCTCGCTGAAAACTGTATTCGGTCCTTCTTGGCGCTTTTAATAACCGTAAAAAATTTCGAAAGTATACATGCATGCGTTATTGAATAATATCAAAACGACGGTGTCAACATTGACGGCAAAATACAAGAAACCGGCTCAACCCAAGATGTGTGTGTCTAAACCAAAAATTAGTGCGTTTAGTCAAAAATTTATAGTGAAAATATTCAGCTTGGAAATGTTCGCATTAAGTAGATATAAACAAAAAACAAAACATGTACTGTACACAACGGCTGGTTATCCGACCAAATTCGAATGACTAGAAAAATGCGACGATTTCATACTTCACGATGACCTTCTTAACTTTACTCACGAACCGGTTGACACGTTTTGTGCCTGAGTACACTGAAGTAGAAAAGAAGTAAAAAAATAAGCTTGTAATTAGATTATGTTCCATTATCTGTTTCCATGACTTTTGCACATGCTTAAGTACATTATAAAAAGTAGCCTAAGTGCTATTCCAAGGTATATGTTATCTTCTTATTTCCAAACATTGAAATACATTCAGTGTTTTGTGTGTGAACGAAGGACACAGGTACATCCAGACATTTGCGTTTATAATATTATAGTAGAAAAAAAGTACCTACTATAAAGATCAAAAAAATGATATGCGGTTGTTTTTAAAATAATATATAAGTAGTTCTAGAAATGTGTGAAAAAGAGCCTACAGATACCTTCAGTTTATAGATTATAAATAAAAAGCCAATTAACATAGCCGTAAAAAAAGACATAGAGTATCTACATATATTGATTTAAGCCGTAGGTTAGATAAAATAATTAATTTTTCGTCATCAATACGCATTTTTTATCATATCACGCCTCTTTTCCCCGAAGGGTTGGGCAGAGGTGTACCTATAGTAAACCCCCATTTCGCCAGTTATGTTTAAGTCCCATGTTAATAATTTTGATTAGCCCCCAAAGTTAGGTCAAATAATTGCCAATAAACGTTTGAACGCGACTGTACGGACAACAGCTTAAGTTTAATACGTCCAATAAAGATGGTTATCATTTTAAGTATGAAATCGTCGCATTTTTCTAGTCATTCGAATTTGGTCGGATAATCAGCCGTTGTGTACATGTTTTGTTTTTTGTTTGTATCTACTTAATGTGAACATTAGTAAGCTGAATATTTTCACTATATATTTTTGACTAAACGCACAAATTTTTGGTTTAGACCCACACATCTTGGGTTGAGCTGGTTTCTTGTATTTTGCCGTCAAAGTTATGACACCGTCGTTTTGACTTTTAGCAATATTATTCAATAACGCATGCATGTATGTACAGACGCCAGCACATCAAGCTACTACAATCTGTCAAATTTCTTTAATCGATTTTCAACTTTATCACTACATTATAAGGTTCAAGGTTGATTGCGAAAATTTGACAGTTTCGGGTAGCTTGACCTGCTGGCGTCTGTACACTTTTGAAACTTTTTATGGTTATCAAGTGCCAAGAAGGACCGAATACAGTTTTCAGCGAGCTTATATTACGTTTTCTCATTTAGGCGCTACGATATTTTTTCGGGTTTTCAAAAAAGCGCGATTACTTGAAAATTATAAATATTTTCTTAAATCTAATTCTGTCACAAATACGCACAAATAAAGAGGTACTCGTATATGTTTATTCTATATATATATTTTAGAGATACACGATTCTGCAAAACGTTACTCCAGCAGGAAATGGAATATCTCGTAAACCTGAAGGCGCATGAAATTATATTATCGGCGCACATTTTTGCACAAATATAAGCTCTATGCCCATGCCAAATATTTATCTCAGACGTTTCATTCAGAATTTTCCTGTTGGAAAAACGTTACTCAAGCAGGAATCGTTTTTTCCGTTTTTTTCCAAAACGACAAAGCGCACAAATTTTTTATTTGGCGCACATTTACAGCAGATTACGCACTAATTATACGTTCCACTCATATCACGCCTAAGCTTGTCCGAATCTGCTGATAAGTCACTCTTTTGTCAGTCTCTATCATACGCCGCGCAACACTGATGTTATCTTCAGTCGTCGCCGTAGGAGGCCGTCCGTCACGCAGATCATCGGTGAGATTAGTGCGACCACGTTTAAACTTATTAAACCAGTTGTAAACAGTGGCATGAGATGGGGCTTCATCGTGAAAGGCCAATCGAAGTCTATCATAACTTTCTTGTTGACTTAAATGACATCGAAAGTCATAAAAAATCATTGCACGAAAATTTTCTCGCCTTAAATTCATGCTGACGTGACACAATTTTCAATTTGCCGCCAAATCGGAAACAAATGACAAAAGAATAAAATACATACAAGATAATATTGGTAAAAAGTACCATTTTCAAAATTTGAACAATTTTTTTTATTATATCGTTTATGGCCAATTCTGAAAACTTTCAATATCGCTATCGTATACGTTCCAGTCATATCACTCTAGGAAACACTTTCCTGCTGGGGTAACGTACACCAATATCCAAGAGCATGGACTCGCGGGCACAGCGATAAAAATAAATAAAACAAGTTACATCTTTTGTTTTTAGTTTATTAGGAAATTAATATCCATATTATAATACTTATGTTGTTCAAATCGAAAGAATTAAGAAGACATACTTCGCCAACTCCAAATAAATTGGGATAAGAGCAGGAAAATGATAAACTGTGCAGTAAGTAAAATATTTCTTATTAGAAGCTTGGTGTGCACTTAAGTAATGCTCTCTTCAACAAATCAAAAGACAAGTCTAAACTAATATTATAATAAAGAGGTAAAATTCTTGTTGTAAGACGTATTCTCTGTACTGATCAGATTTCAAAAATTATTTCACTGATAGAAAGCTAGACTATTGCCGAGTGCCAGAGTAATGGGATATGTTTTATGGTAAGTTGACTTTCAAGCGGACGAAGTCGCGTGCAGAAGCTAATGTAAAATATAATGGTTTTGAGTGTCTCTAATTAAAGTCCGTAATGACTGTTGATATAATATTAGTAACGACAAAATATTAACCGATTTTTAAATTTGGAATTTTTTTCACTTGTTTGTGCTGAGCAGCGCCAGTAACTAAAAGTATTGTACTGACTTTCAAGGTCTTTATATTCCCCTTCTGCAGGTGTAAAATTATTAAAATAAGACACAATGCAATAATAAAACTCATTATATATAATGACTGTGGAGGGTTATTGACACTATTGAATAAGTTGAGGCTTTATTTTACACAAGCACTTTTCCAGCGACTTCGTCCGCCCCATATTCTCTATCCCGGAATTTAGAAAAATCCAGCCTTATTCCTCTTCTATATCATAAAGGGATTGGGCTGGGCGTTGATGAGTCGGTCAGTGAGTCAGTATTAATAAATTAAATGCTTTTAATATGGTCGACCTCGAAATTGCTACAGTCCTTTCAGTTATTTTACCAGCAGCAGCAGCAACCTAACATCAACCTTATTACAACGAGAATAAAGATCACTGTGATTTTGACAGACTCGTCAGTGGCAGCGACCTAACAGCAACCTTATTGTGACGGGAATAAAGATCACTGTGTTTTTGACAGTGATGCAAAATCGGAGGTAAAATAACTGAACGGACTGTATTCATTCAACAACAAAAGTCCATTAACACTGTCACTTTTGATTATCATCAAAATTGACACAAAATTATTCGAAAAAATGCTTTGCAGCGTTTCACGTAACACCTAACGCCGCGTCCTAACCGAAAGCGATAGTCTCGCGAATATACGATCGTCAGGACACGAGACAAAGTTAATATTCTTAAAATAATGCGTCCGCTCTGATTTAAACAAATATTTTACTCAATAATTCTTAACATTAAAAATAAACTGAAGTGTTAATAGACTTTCACTGCTGACCATACAAAATTTAATGCTAATAATTATTTATTATTGTAAAGCATTTTGTAAAGATACTCAGGAGACATTTAAAGCTTATTGTTTGCCCTCTAATTTAGTGTGTTTATCTGAAACAAAAAGAAAAAAATATGAATAAGATTTTTTACATGTTCACAAATAAAAAACCGGCCAAGTGCGTTTCGGACCACGCACAGCGAAGGGTTCTGAGGTCGAGATGAATATTCACTCATAATAATTAAAATTAATAATAAAATAATAATTAAAATTAATTAATTATTAGTTAATTATTATTATTTATAAGTAGTGGAGACCTGTAATTGGCTTTCAGAATATTGTACTGTCCTTGATCTGTTTGTTTTAGCTGTAAGTTTCCCATGTCATTTAAATAAATAAATAAATAATCTCATAATCTCTCAATTGCTTCAGCAGCAATTTAAAATATAGTTCTATTTCTGTAAATCTTTTGAAGATTATGAAGACAGACTGATGTTTTAAATACGTTAAGCGATTTGTGGTGCAAGTACGCCTTAGTTTAAAATTCATAGTATTTAGAGAGCTACATTATTCAAGTCCAAATAGGCGTGGTTCACACAGCAATGCGAACAGTGACGCAGCATCGCGCGGGAGCGAGCCCCGGACCCCGTCGCAGTGTGAGTGACGTCTTTTAGTGAGTTTATAATATAATGCTACACCGCACCGCGCGTGTCTTTGTAATTCTATTTACATCCTTAGCTAGTTTGTTGGGTCAGCAAGCCCAAATAAAGCGCAGGGCACACTAGTGGTGGTCTGCTACCTGGCTATAGATATTTGAATGAATGGCCCTCTCGCATGTTTTTTTCCGTGATAACAGCAAGATACTTACAATGTCGTCTATCTTGAGGATGGCGCGCACGGTCTCCGTGGAGAGCGCTAGCGCGGAGGTGGTGACATGCAGCGGCTGCAGCACGTGCTCCTGGCGCATGTCGGTGACGCGGCCGCGCCGCACGTTCACGCCCGCGTTCGAGCCCACGCCGCTCTCCGCGCCGCCCGCGTGCGCCGCGCGCAACTCTGTCACCGTCTCGATTGGGTTCAGGCCTGTGAACGCACCATTCGATAATTACTTCATTTTGATTTCATATTTACAACAGCATTTTAAGTGACGCACGTGGGTGACGTGTATACGACTATCGTCTTGTTAAAATTGTGTAAAAGCTATGTGTCATTTCTGTACTTTATTGTTTTTTTATTCAGGTATAATAATATAGGTTTTGCAGGATGTGTCTGTTGCTTATTATTGTGCACTTGGTTTGTGTGTTGGCTTGTTACTTGGTTGAACAATGTAACGATTCGAATACGACGTCTGCTAAAGGGGGTTTCGTGTTCAGTGACGTGTAAGGAACTCACCGGCGTTCTCGGCGAGCGTGGAGGGCACGACCTCGAGCGCGTCGGCGTAGGCGCGCAGACAGTAGTGGTCGGCGCCGGGCGCGGCCACGGCGGCGCGCGCCAAGGCCGCGGCCGCCGCCGCCTCGGGCGCGCCGCCGCCCGCCAGCAGCGCGGGCCGGCGCGCCACGCAGCGCACGGCGCACAGCGCGTCGTGCAGCGAGCGCGCCGCTTCCGCCACTACGGCGCCGCTGGAGCCGCGCACCAGCACCGACACCGTGCGCCCGCCCGTGGCGCAGCCGCTCATCTGCACGAGCGAGGGTATCACTTTTATACGCGATTCATTGCTTGCTACTTATGGAAAATGGCTACCTGTCTCACTCCAATAAAACTTGGTTAAAACTCCCATCCTCTTATTCCTCCTCCCTCGGAACCTCTCAACCCTTCCACTGTCTCTCCTGTTTCCAGTAGACGGTCACTTTGCGAACCTTATTTGGAAGAGTCATGAGCGTTTACCCTCACAGTGTAAGTGACGGGAATCACTGAGGTGAAACCGGGGCATCACTTAGATGGCATGGATTCATATTTCCCCCTTCCAGATTTTGAAGTCTTCACTTCAACCCAGGCAACATGTTAGGAATCGAACTCAGCATCTTGCGCGCGGTCTACACGAGCAGACAGCGTGATCAATGCGTCATTAGCAAATTGAAACGCGACGCGGCGACGGCACGGCTCGGCCCACTGACCACTCATTTCAACGGACTCCATCCTAATGGACGATACTTCTTACTAGTTTTATTATTAACTGTTAATCCGAGACAGTTTATAACTTGTAATACACCATTGTCTAAAATACAGTCCACTCTTTCACTACGCCAAGAAGAATGTTGCAATGTTTTCGACATTGCAACAGTCTGCTGTGGTTTTACAGACAGTAATGATTTTTGCATGAACATGGCTCCTAGTATATTGACACTCAAATATTAATGCTCAAGTACTCACTTTGATGTATTTCCCAGCAGGCTCATTGACCTCCTCGACTAAATCGACGTTAACGAGATTTTCGGCCGTAAAATGGTCCAGTGAAGCAATGGGTCTGCAGCCAAGAGTTTTGCACACAAACTCGATGTCTTCACGTTCAATGTCCTTAATTACCATTGTTTTGATCTTGTCCAAGAAGTGAATAGCCAAATCACTTAGAGCATCACTGTAATTCAAATTTTCAAAGATTAATCAATGAGACTGACATAACAGTTTCAGATCTAAATACTAGTATTGACCAATGAGCAAGGAGCTTACCGCAAAATTGACTTTTGCACCAAAAGCACATTACAACCAGCTTTTTTTATTTGCTTGACGATATTCAAGATGTACTGACGTTCCTCCTTCAAGACGCGGTCCATTGCGGCATAATCTGATACGATAACATTGTGATCCATCTAAAACGAAAATTAAATAAATGAGTCATTAAGACAAAACTAGTTTTGAAGGCAAAAATCAAAACCCTTTTTTTAGGGTTCCGTAGCCAAATGGCAAAAAACGGAATGCTTATGGATTCGTCACGTCTGTCTGTCCGTTCGTATGTCACAGCCACTTTTTTCCCAAACAAATCTTAATGCGGTTCACAGATTTCATATTCAGATATTTCAGATTCAGAAGATTTTCACACAAAAATAGAAGAAAAAAAAAACAATAAATTTTGGGGGTTCCCCATACTTAGAACTGAAACTCAAAATTTTTTTTTTCATCAATCCCATTCCTGTGGGTTATCTATGGATAGGTATTAAAAAATGGTATTGAGGTTTCTAATATATATTTTTTTCTAAACTGAATAGTTTGCGCGAGAGACACTTCCAAAGTGGTAAAATGTGTATAACTTCCCCCTGTAACTTCTAAAATAAGAGAATGATGAAACTAAACAAAATATATGATGTACATTACCATGTAAACTTCCAACGAAAATTGGTTTGAACGAGATCTAGTAAGTAGTTTTTTTTTATACATCATAAATGGGAACTTTTATATTATGTTACTTGTTTGCAATTACTAACATTTATTCAGAGGCCCAGTAGATTCGTACCAAATCGGCTGTGACAGATGGACAGACAAGACGAACACACGAGTGATCCTAAAAGGGTTCTGTTTTTTGCTTTTGAGGCAAGGAACCCTAAAACTAGTTTTTAATAGAGAAAATTAGTTATAATTAATAAGGGATAATTCTGTTACATAATACACTTACATCTGTCTTTGGTGGTGAAATACAGAACTGTATGAGACCCACTTTGGCCTTTTCAATTCTATGTGGGCCATTGACATTGGACGCACGGTGGGGAATTACAAGTCCTTGAATGAGTTCAGTGTCTTCGACTGTCCCTCCAATGCGTTCAATTACTTTCACATCACGCAGATCAACACGTGCGCCCACACCTCCCACTATAGGCTCCATTACTGAAAAATCAATGTAAGTACTTGAGTAGAGTAACATAGTCATAAAGATATAAAGAATTATTAAATAATACCGAAATGATCATTGCTATAATACTGACCTGCACGAATAGCTTGAACAGCAATGGGAGCAAGGATTGTAGAATGCTGTGACACAACTTTAGAGTTCAGAGATGTTGCTGCTGCCTTCAACAGAGCATCTTCATTTGTCAAATCCACTGGAGTAGCCATACCTTCAACCACCTAAAAGCATAAATAAATTATGATTTTATTCATACTAATTTTTTTATAACACTTAACTCCTTTTTCTCGCCCAAAGAGAGACTTATAATCAACCGCACATCAGTAATAGAAATTTGACAATTACAGCGCATTTATGTCGTAGCATAAGGGGATTTTCGTAGTGCAAGAATTACCAGTGATGTGCTGGCAGTTGGCTGTACCTATATAGCAGACCCACAGATAACAATATGAAATCAATTTTACAACCATTGCTTGAGTATTTCGTTTGAGCGTGGGGTGTACATTAACAATTTTAGGAGCAGTCGTGAGTCTGGATTTGTTCCAATGTAATGGCAAATGGTAATAAGGATCTCTTTAAGGTACGTGTCCATTGGCCCACGCCGAGGCTAACGAACTTTTTTATATGGAAGCTGGCATATCGACCCACCGCCATTTTGATTTTTTTTCGAAATCGCGGCGCACGGTGAAAGTGGGTAGAGGACACATAGACGAAAAAAAAAAGTCAAGTAACATGGTAACCTAACACCCCAAAGTGTTAGGTTACCGAGATATTTAAAGGTAAAGATCGACATTTGAGTACAACGATAATCATTAAATATAGAATTTAAATTAAAAATAGACTTATTACGTGTCTTAGGCGTCAGATTGTATCCAAATAATCGTTCCCAAGCTGATTATTATTATTAGGGATGGGCCGAATGTTCGTTTTATATTCGGTATTCGGCAGGTTTACTGAATATTCGGCTATATCGCCGAATGTTCGGCAAAGTGGTACTCAAAGTTTTTATTGTATTGAGCCGTGTATGATTTATCGTGAGTTGAGTGTTAAATGTGTTGTGTATTTCTATCATTTCCAATAACAGTAGATAAAAAAGATGGTTATTAAAAACAAAATATAAGTATGCAGCTGTTTCGGGCGAAGTTTTACTCCTTCCTTACTAGTTGATGCAATAACAACATCTGGTACAACGGGGGTAGCGGGCGGGAGGGTCTGGCCCAATCCACGCGCTTTGCGCTAACAAGTTCAGACCTGTATACTGTTCATGTAAGCATGTAATCAATTATTTTCAGACCTGTATACTGTTCATGTAAGCATGTAATAATTCATGTAATCAATTATGCCGAATATTCGTTTCGGTAAAAGTTTTACCGAACATTCGGCCGAATGTTCCTATTCGGTGAAACCCATATTCGGCCCATCCCTAATTATTATTACTGTTTATTGGAAGAGAGTATACCCAAAGTCTCTAATTCAGATAATTTATGTAAACAAAGTAATGTCAAGAAATGTCACTGTCAAAATGACAGGAGGTGCAAAACATTTTATCATTATTATTTTTTGTAAATAATCATCTATGAAATTAAAGTGAATTAATTATAAGAACTATGCAAACAAAATACCGTTGCCAAACAATATTTTATGTAGTGTGTCGGAGACACGGCGTATGATCGTCATAATCAGCCCATTTAAGTCCACTGCTAGACGTAGGCCTCCTAAAATCGATTTCCACTCGAAACAGTTTACAGCCGTTTTCATCAAAAATGTGGCTAGATATGCTACATACAATATGAATGTATGAATGAGAGTTGTAATATTAGTGTTGTTAAAGATGTAAAAAATGTGAAAATGTTTGGATCTCCTGCATTGTTACCAGTATCATAAAATATTTTATACCAGAAAATCTCCTTTTTTTAATAACTTTGTTTAAAACCGAAAATTTATATAAATAATTACGGTATGATTATTTTTTAATTATTATTTCTTAAATTCGGTACTTAAAAGAAAATGTAACCGTTTTTTCGCCATTTTTTGTGAATTACCATTACGAAAATATTTTTTTGATATGTTATCCCCTTTGTTTACATAAATTATCTGAATTTGAGACTTTGGGTATAGGTACATTACATACTACTATACTCCATTTATAATAGCATTAGACAGAAGTTAAAAAAGGTTATTTTTGATGCACACTTTATAACAAAAGTACAATAAACTTGTTATAGTTACGATTGACGCCAAATCGATTAAAATGAATTTATATATCAGCTATCACACTTAATTGTAATCATTTAAAAAAACAACCATATGAAATTAAGTAGCTTTCATTTAGATATATTATTTCATTCCAATTTAAAATTACAGTGCCAATGCTAAAAACCTAAAAGAAGCAGGAGTCAACAATACTGCAACGCTTTTTGTTTCACTATAATCCTACCAAATCTAAAATGTTACTTAATCCCTACATAAGCTGTGACAGCCGGGGATTTCTAATTTTACTGGTTTATGTCGTCTGTGAAATTGACTTGACAATGTTCTAAGATTGTCATGTATGTCATTTACTTGTGAATACTTTGTTTGTTATTGTTTAATTTTCGTGATTTTGTTGTTATTTATTAAAATAATAAATAATATTTAGTTATTTCTTTATTATTGTATTGTTATCAGTGTTGTCATTGGGTTGTTTGTACAAAACGTTACTTTTTTTTTGAGCTATGAGTGATCCCGGTGCGGGACCGAGTGGCTTACAACATATAAGAACTGAGTCTGACCAAAGCCAACGGCGAAAAAAACGTGGTCCAAAAGTTGACTCCGACGAAATAATAATGTCTCCCAAAAAAAAGAGAACGCTGCGTGCTGTAGAAAAACAACCTGTGATAAATATTTTTAAGCAATTAGAGTCCTGGCCTGCAGATACTCCTCATTATAGGACTGAGATGATAAACAAAATCGCAGAAGTTGCCGGTAAGGATGATTCATAAAATTATTACTATAAAAATATTTGAAACTAACATGCATTGTGATAAAATGTATTATATTTTAGAAACTCCTTAGATTTTATTATTTACAGGCGTATCTCGGGCTACTCTGTCCAATATTCTCAAAGAGTACAACATAAAAAGTCGCCTGCAATCTCCCCCTCCCCAACAGAAGCACATGAAACGTGATGATTTTGATGACATCACATTTAGTGGAATATGCAGGAAAATTCATTCCTTCTTCTTTAATAATGAGTTGCCCACCTTGGACAAGATGCTGGAAGCAGTTAACAGTGACGAGTCTATGCCAGATTTAAAAAAAAGTAGTCTGTATAAAATAATTAAATAAACATTAAAGTTCACATAAATCAAACGGAGCAGAAAAAGTGCACTCATAGAAGTCATAGACAAGCAGGAGATCGTCCTTTGGAGACTAAAATATCTTCATGAAATAAAAAGGCTAAGGAATAAAGGAAGGAAAATATATTATTATTTAGATGACACTTGGCTAAATGAAGGTACAGTGCTTCTAAATTTCTTAACAGCTATTTATGCACTAAGCAGTGTATGACCTCTTGCATTCAATAACATTATAATTAATTATACAGTTAAACATAATTTCATAAAATTGGTTCGTGAAATGAATGGTATTTATATTAATAACCTTTTATCATACAAACAGGTCACACGAAAAGCCTAATATGGCATGACACTAATAATAAGTCTTCAAAAGAAGCACATTGGGAAGGTCTATCTGCTGGTTTAAAAAATCCAAGTTATAATCGGTCATACTGGTATGTATTTTATGGACTGTCCTCGCCATAAAAAAATGAACACCCCATTGTTATTGACTATTAATTAAGTAATACATATTATAATGTATTATGAATTAACGCATGCAAAGCGAACTTTTAAAGTTATAAATTTTGTTATAGTATTTATCTATGAACTATTTCCAGCAGTGAAATTATATAAGGGGTACGGAATAATTGACTTGTATTAATTTTATTTCACAGGGTTTGTGAAGGGTTTTTAATGGATGCTGCATTAATATTTGATGCAAAGAAAGGTGATGAAGATGACCACTCCGAAATGGACGCCTTCAACTTTAATAATAATAATTATTTATTTATTTACACTTCAAGACACAATCATCTGTGTAGCCCTGACTCTTGTACTAGGATTTCCTGTTTCATAAGAGCCAGACCTCTCAATTTACAGGGAATATGTTATAGAAGCGCGATAGACTTAAGTGAAAATTGAGAGTGGCGCTGTAATTGTTATGGACAATGCGCTATACCACTCAAGGACATTGGAGAAGCTGCCAACCACAGCTACACGAAAGGCAGATATACAGGAATGGTTTAAAAGCAAAAATATCTATATAAGCATAAGATCTTAGGGCAACTTTATTAGAAAAAGCAAAAATACAAAGACATTTATACCAAAAGTTTGTTGTAGATGAGATGGCTAGAGAGAAGGGTATTTCAGTATTGCGCCTCCCACCCTACCACTGCGACTTCAACCCTATAGAATTAATATGGGCTCAAATGATGGGGTATGTGGCTCAACATAACAAAACGTTCAAATTAGACAAGAAGAAACAATTACTCCCACAAGATCTGGATAGTATTACGCTAGAACGATGGCAGTCTTGCGTTGCTCATGCAATTAAAGAAGAGGAAAAGTTAAAGCATAATGGATGATGTGGTAGAAAGATTTATTATTAGGTAACGTCGGTGAAACTTCTTCATCTTTATTCTCTGATGATAGTGACTAAATTATATGATGAAGACGAAGAAGTTACACCAACTATTGTGTGTTGAAAGTTGTTGTTTTAAATAAAATATTGTAAAAAAAAAAAACTTTTTTTTTCCTTTAATCTTAATTAAATTTAAATCATCACGACGTAATCGTTTGTTTCATTCATTCGTTTTGTTGTAAGTAATGTGTGATGAAGATGTTATTACGACCTATTTATCAAAGTTATGTTAAAACATTTTTAGTTTAATTGTTTAAACTTTTAACTTTGAATAAAATGTTTCGCACTCCTGCTTCTACGAGCCTCTTTTTTCTAATGCTATAGTAAATGGAGTATAGGAGCACGAGACAACTGCTACTATAATTAATTAATTGCCTACTAAATCGCATCGCAATGAAACGCTATATTACATATGTCAAAGAATATCGCGCGCTTGTTGGCTTGTCTTTCATCTTCCTTTGTCTTTTCTCGGTAACGTGACACCATGTTACTTGACATTTTTTGTTCGTCTATGTGTCCTCTACCCATTCCTACATACCACTTTCATCGTGAGCCAACAGTGCACCGCAATTTCGAAAAAAAAAAAAATTGCGGCGGCGGATCGATATGCCAGATCGGTTCTATCCCCTTTCTCAGGAAAAACATTTTTTACAATAGTAAATTTAACAATTGTGAAAAAAAAAAAAAAAAAACAAAAGGAAGTGTAAACAAATTTAATTTTTAGTACTTCATGTAATAAACCTTCTGGATTGCAGGTTTTTTAAAGTGTTTTATTAAAATTAAGTACAGAATTAAATTAGGTATGATGATTTCCACTTGTTCCTAACATAAAAAGACACCCTTATTGTCTGCACCTATAAATTCGTGACTAACGTCTTATTACTGTATCTACTATCTCTATCAAAACTGTACCACATTATGGTTTTTATGGATAAATTAAATTATAAACCCTTGTATGCTGCAGAACCAGGGTGGGTTCTGGATACCAAAATGGTTTCTTAGTACACGTACCGGATGAGGATACCCTTATAAATTGAGCAAAACATGGCTGGCGCTCATGATGGCCTGGCATTAACCATCCCTGTTGGTGTTATATTTAACAACAGACAATTGAAAATAATTTACCTGTAGAGCCATCACCAATGCCTTTTGGAAGCCATCAGAAATGACAGTTGGGTGTATTCCTTTTTGCAGCAGCTTTTCAGCAGCGTCCAAAAGAGCACCAGCGATAACCACAACAGATGTAGTGCCATCACCAGCTTCAATATCTTGCGCCCGTGACAATTCCACCAACTGTAATTAATGTTTTCTTAGTGTTTACAACTTCTTGCTTAAAAAAAGTAGCATATGTATATCAGCACCATGTAAACAGTATGGACCTATATTGGTTTGATAATTTTGTGATTGCTTACCATTTTAGCAGCTGGATGAATTACACTCATTTGCTTCAAAATAGTGGCACCATCATTAGTGATTGTAACCTCTCCATTACTAGCTTGAATCTGAAAGTGTTGAGGCAAATATTAAAGTCAAACAGTAAAATTACAATCTTAAATATTCAGTTTAGCTTTTTCATCATATTCTTATTGAACTTTACACAAGCTATATTCAATTCTATGCATCTTCTGTTTCCAGTATAGTACATATTAGCCACTTGTGGGGTTTGTAAAAGAAAAGTAAGAGGGTGAGCTTTTATGTGTAGAAGCCATAGTAATATTGGAATATAATGTGTGTCCTATTTTAACACGTTGACTGCCCAAGCATAATTTTCTATGTACCACGAAACATCCAGATAACTTTATTTTTTTTTTTGGTGTTTTAATTTCCTTAAATATTTTTTCTATTTCAAACATCCAACTCACAAAAGCCAATGTAATTTGTATTACCTAATGCATTAAATGTAATGCACGAATGTCATGGCTGAGTTGGAAATGCATTACATTATAATGCATGGACAGTCAACTTGTTAAAACAAGGCCGCATTCATTTGATTATACTCATTCAACAAGAGAGATAAGAAGTTAAAATAAATGACAGAATATGAAAAAAAAAAAAAACAATTGCTTCGACTGATTTTCAAAAATATTTGTTACAACTATGTTTAGGATAGTTAATACATTTTTTTTATGGAATGTAACAAAATGAGATGATTATAACTTTATTTACCATTTTATCCATACCACGGGGGCCCAGACTTGTGCGAATTGCATCAGATACAGCTGAAATTGAACATAATGACATATTTAATATTTTGGTTCAAAAATAAAAGTTCACATAGAACCGTGGTATGATTTTTTCTGTAATAGATGTGTTAAGATCATATGTGAGTAACTTAAAGTAGACACTTTGTTCAAATTAGGTAAATTCTTAAGTACAACAAATTAAAAATATTGTGTATTATTATGATTGGATATTTGATGATATATCCTATTACTTACTGTGTAAGCTATGTTTGTACGCCTTGCAGGGCAGATTTTTTTATTTTATAACATTGTGTCAACATTATACATGCACAAAAAATAAATTTCAAAAATAATTTATTAGAGCAACTAGTCTTTTATGCTAAATCGAAGCTTAAATTAACAAACAAACCTATATTAAAATAAGTCACTTAGGCCATAGATAAGCTGAAAAATCACGAGTTTTTTCAGATTTAGGTGGAAAGATTTCAGAAAACAAAACTGAGTCAACCTTTATTACGAGTTTCTAGTAGTTTAACTGCAAATTATAATATCGTTTTTGTTATGAATAGCTATTTATCATCATAAATAGTTACAGATGTTTTTACACTTTTACCTTTTGCGGCATTTATGTTGCTGAGCCGAATGTCAGTTGGTTTGCTTTTATCTTTGTATACCGCCGAATTAACTTTAGCAGAATCACCACCAGCTTTTGGAGCCATCGTGATATGAATTTATATTTAGTTCAAAACAATGAAAATCAAGATGAAATTGGATTTAAATTTCTGTTATTCGGTAAATTTCATTTGTTTCCGATGGTAGAAATGAAAATGAAGAATGAACTGACACTTGTCACTTTTTCAGCTGTCACTCACATGACAGTTTGATCAGTGTTGCCATTCATTATAAAAATACGGTAGATTTCATAAAACTGCGGTGATTGGGTTTTGAGAAAAATGGTGTAATTACAGTGTAGCACTTTTATTAAATCATACAAAAATCCAAGTAAAGTCACATAAATTAAATAAAACTGATAGTTTGCCCGGAAAAAATAATTCCAATTTTTGTTGTATGGAATGAAACATAAACTGCTAAAATTTGGCCAAGTCTTGAGTCTTGCTTTAAAACTACTTTATTCTTATTCTTTGGCTTGTTGGCTGTAATTCTACATTATCAGCGCGCGCCCATACTTGCCCGTTCAAGAGTTATGAGGTTCAGTAAAATTGATTTTGATATTGATTTTTGTTCATAAAAAAAAAAAAAAAAAAAAGTGAGTAAAAGGTACTGTTTTATTAATGATGTCATAGGAAAAATAATTGTGTTACATTAAAACACTATAATTAAGGAATATTAATCATTTCAAAACATCTTTCGATAAGTATTTAAAAAAAAAAGGAAATTGTAAAAAAAACCCCAATCTCCCTCATATATGTAGCTGTTTCGAACCACCGTGAGACGGCTTATTTTTTTTCCGACACCTCCAACAAATATCGTTAATGTATACAAAAATTATACAAAAACTTAACAAATTATATATATATGCTAAAACCTTTCTCGAGAACCACACTATCCATTGGTGAAAACATGAAAATCTGTGCAGTAGTTTTTGAGTTTATCGCGAATAGACAGACAGACGCGATGGAGGACTTTGTTTTTTAATTATGTAGTGATATTATATACTAATTCCATGCACTCAATAGTATTTGCTTTTCTGAGCCATTCATTGACATGACCATAGAGGAAAGTAATTTAACGGACATGACACATTGACAGTGACACTAACACTGTTGACTACTTGGTGCTACGTGCTCCAGCCACTGACTTATCAGCTTTGTTTGTGCTTCATAAAAGTCCTTCACAGCTGGCTTACAAATAATTTATTTGTTATTTTTCGTACATAAATGATTGTTGGTCTTGATAGCATTCTTCGATTGAATGATCAGTAATAACTGTTTTACTAATAAAATATCTGTGTATAAAGAAATTTCTAATACTATGAGATAATTTGTTTAATAATAAGTTGAAAGAAAAAAAAAAAAAAAAAAAAATGTCTTGTCAAGTGGAACAAATAGCTGACTGTGGCGATATATCCAGTTTAGGAAGAGCTTTGTTTATATCAGAAAAAGAAGGTATTTTTTGTTGTGAGATTAATTACTATAAACGCTTAATTCTTTTTAGTTTAATGTTTACAATTTTACTTCAGACACAAAGTGGCTGCCACGGTGTTCCATTTCTCTGTCTTCCTGCAGCAGTTTGTTGGCAGTTGGATATAAGAATCGTCTGTGTCTACTTACTAATCAATGGATTAGCCTAACAAATAGTCACACATTTCTTATATCTTGGAGTGGAACTTTACCTTCAGAAATAACAGTGGTGTTGGCATTACCTATATGTCCATCGCAGCAGTCATCTCAGGTATTTATACCAATGTTATTTACTAATACTCTCAACAACATGTATGTAAATCAAAAACCTTGACATGCTGGCAGGCTCCTGTGCAGTAGTTTCTGCTATACTACTATAGCAGAAACTATTATTAATTATTTATTTTGTTGAAAATAAATAATTGTTATCTACATAACAATTATTTATTTTAATAACTATGATTAGAAACACGAAACAACTACCTTATCTGTGAATCTGTGAATAGTTAAAAACAAAGTAGCTTTTCAAGTGTCTCTGTGACCCAATGAGGTTATATTATACTAGAGGCGCAACGTCCTACTAAAAATGTCCGAAAAACGTAACCACTTACGAGTTAAAGACGTAGCTTTGAAACGGATACATAAATTATGTCAAAATGTCAAAATAATCTGTTTGTCTCATTTCTTCTTCCGTCAAACTAATTACGTTGGAACGAGACAAGACATTGTCATCGGAAAAACAGCCAGAGTTGCCAACGATCAACGTAATTACCCCAGAATGAATAAAGATATTTTTTATTGAATCAATTACCTACTATGAAAAATTGTATTATAGAACTTTCAATAGATTAAAGATTGAAAGAAATTGAAGAATTTGATACATATAGGAAGAAAAAAAATGTGCGTAAACGTAAATATTATATTTCAAAATATTAATATTGTGTCAAATAACTATTGTTTAAAATGGAATGATATTATTTAAATGTTTATGACAATCATTTATACATAATAATATTATAAATGTGAAATTAAGTAACGCTGAACCGATCGTCATGAAATTTGGCAGAGATATAGCCTGGGATGGAGAAGGACATAGGTTACCTAAATGATCTCCCAAAATTCATAGCAGAATCCGGACCATGCGTTTTGTTTGCGGATGACATCTCCATTCTCACCTCTTGCCATGACAATACAAATCTAAATAATACCCTGAACGAGATACTTAGCAAAATAATAACATGGATGAACGAACACAACCTCGAAATTAACTTCACAAAGACTAAGCTCATAACTTTCTATCCCCACCAAAAACATCCTCTAAATGTAGTTTTTTATTTTAATAATATTTCAATAGAAACCGTAAACGAATTCTCATTACTAGGCATTAACATAGACAAGAATATAAATTGGAAGTCACACGTACAAAAAATTAAATCCAAACTTTCAAAATTCTTTTATGCTTTTCGTGAAGTTAAAAAAACCACAAATTTACAGACTGCCTTGGTAACATACTACGCTTATGCTTATGCCTGACTTAGTTACGGCATAATAATGTGGGGAAACAGTACAGATGCACTGACACTGTTTACAGTTCAAAAGAAATTTGTCCGTATCTTAGTAAATATACAACAAATAGATAGCTGCAAACCCCATTTTATCAACCAAAATATTTTAACACTGCCTTGTATTTATATACTAGAAATATGCAAGTTTGCTCATAAACACCAAGACTTTTACACAAAACGAGAAGACATACAAACAAGATACACACTCCGATACAAAACACGTCTACACCTACCAACATCCCGCTTAAAGATGCATTCAACAGGCCCTCTAGTTATGTATATAAAAATATATAATAACTTACCCGAATCAATAAGAAAAGAAGAAAAAAAACATTTTTTTACAAATAAATTAAAAAACCTATTGATAAGTAAATGCTATTACAGTGTTAACGAATATTTAAATGATAAATCCCTTAAATGCAATTAAAATACAAATGTTTTATTTTATTATTATTTTAAATTATGTTAGATTATAAGTCGTCTTCTCTACTTCCTGTTTCTTTTGCTGTGCCCGACAGGGTCCACGATTGTTTCTTAATTTATGTTTACCACTTAAGCTTATACATTGTGGAATGCAATAAAGATTTGAGTATTAGAGTATACCTTTGACGCGATAACCGACATCCACGCGGGCGGAGCCGCATATGATAAATGATTTTATTTCTGTAATTAGTAGTTTGTAGTAAGTTTGTACAAACACTTTTACATGTCATCATATTTTTTAAACTAGATGAGGTCGGCGTTTCTTATCTGACTACTCTGAGAAAAAAGGCCGAAACAAACTCAGCGGTCACAGTCTCTTTTAAAGTCCAGACATAATCTTGATCAGATCATGCGATGACCATGTAGATTGGTGTCTGAAATGGGCTTTTGAAGAAAGAACCACACAGATTGAGTGGACCTGTCCAGTCAGTGCACAACACTATTTAACACAATGTGATCATAAACAATCTAAAATTTTTCATTTACAAATATAACCTCACTTTACGTCTAAGATTATTCATTGCTAATAAAATTATTATTTTTTGTAAAAAGTGATGATTTATTAAGTTAAAACCTTCGAAATACACGTGAATGTGTTACTTTTCTATTTAGTAAGTGTTTGGGTACTGCACAGTATGTTTAAACCAAACAGACTATAATAATAATTTAGACTTACAGGAACATACATTCGTCATTCACTAAACTCCCAACAGTCTGGAAAAATCAAAATCGTTTTTACTGGTAACCCTGATGGCAAAAAATGTTTGATAAATGTAATTCGTCTTTTAATGTTTTTTTTTTTGATAATCTGAAGAAAATTTAGCAAACTTTCTTTTGAAATGTAATACCACTTGCTTTATTAATCTTTTCAGACCGTGACATGCAAATTTTAACCGCACGTTTCACCATTTTGATATTGTTTATTCTTAAGCTATCGTTCACTTGACGTCAAGTTGACAACTGAAGTCAGATATGCCTGTGGACATATACGACGTAGTAATGCGTTGGTGCTGTACATTGCTGATCTAGTCCTTTTTAAGATCATTGCTGTGACCATGTTTATATGAGTGCAATACATAACATTTAAAACGAACATATTTACATCTTCTTAATAAAAATCTTAAATTCACGCGGTTTTCATCAGCATTAAGAAAATTTATTGAACAAGATACAGCAAGATGGAGGCCAAAGATGACACAGGCTCGTGTGGTGGCGGCCTTATATAATAGCACCACTCCATTTCATCCCATAGGTGTCGTAAAAGGCGACTAAGGGACTTACTAGAGAACGGGTAGCAGCATTTTCTATGCATTTTTAACACCATACTGCGATCGCCAACCCGCTTGCCAAGTGTGGCGATTATGGCAAACCCCCCCCCAAATGAAAAGCACAAATAAAAAATAGCCCGTAGTGCCCGGCGGCCCACCGTCCCTTGGCTACGGTAGCGGTCAAGGCCACGGTGAGGCAAGGGGTGCGAAGAATCCCCGGAAGGGATCCGGCTACCACATTCACCGAAAACTGGACCTGGCAACATTTAACACATCTTCTCGTCGGTCCGGAGTGTACGTTACTCCGGACCGACGAGAAGATCATCGAACTCGAGGAAGAATTGAGCAGGTTACGATGGGGTATAGTAGGGTTATCAGAAGTCCGAAGAGAGGGTGAGGACTCGATAATCCTCAAATCCGGGAACTTGCTCTATTTCCGGGAGGGCGACCAGCAGTCCCAAGGTGGTGTCGTGTTTATCGTCCATAAGTCCCTTGTGAGAAACGTGGTGAAAATCGAGAATGTGTCGACCAGGGTGGCGTACCTTATACTCAGAATATCCGCAAGATATTCGCTGAAGGTCGTACAGGTTTGCGCCCCGACCTCGTCACACCCCGACGATGAGGTGGAGACCATGTATGAGGATATTTATAGAGCCATGCATGGCTCTATAACTCACTTCACCGTTGTCATGGGGGACTTCAACGCGAAACTGGGCAAACGAAATGATGATGAGCTGCGAGCAGGGCAATTTGGAGTTGGATGTCGGAACCACCGCGGTCACCTACTGGCCAGTTTTATGGAGCAGGAAGGCCTCCTTATGATGAACTCCTTCCTCAGAAAACGTGAGCACAGAACGTAGACCTGGCAGAGCTCTGATGGTGCAACAAAAAATGAGATTGACTTCATTATGTCGACGTAGAAGCAAATCTTCAATGATGTCTCTGTGATCAACGCGGTGAAAACCGGAAGTGATCACGGCATGGTAAGAGGCACATTGAACTTAAATACTAAGCTGGAAAAATCTCGACTGATGAAGTCCACGCTCCGCCCAGCACCGATCCAAGTCCAAAACCCCGAGAGCTTTCAGCTCCAACTTCAGAATCGTTTCGAGTGCCTAGGGAGCTCCGTGGACGATTATAACGATGGGTTCTTGGAAACTGCCCATACGATACGGTCGGGTCTAAGATCTTCAAGACTTTTCGTACAGGTAGAAATAAGAAGCTCTCTGATCCTACTTTACAGCTCATGGAGGAGAGGCGCGAGATGATCCTGCAGTCTTCAGACGATGCGCTAGAGTACCGGCAGCTCAATAAACAGATCTCTAAGTCCTTGAAAAGCGATCTTCGCCGCTTTAATGCAGAACGCATTAAGGACGCAATAGAGCGGAATAAGGGCTCCGAGGTCTTTGCAAGAGATCTGTCTATTTATATTGTATATTTTTCTTAAATCCCTTTAGTGGGCAGATAGATTGGTGTTTGGAGATTTATTTTTATTTTTCAGAATGGTCCTGATTGGTTCTGTATAATTGTGGGCTTTAAAAATGGTAGTGTTGGATTCTATACCAATACAGGTCACTTGCTGTTACTTGAAAAATTAGATGATAAGCCAGTTTTGAAAATATCCTGCCACACTGGGACTTATGGAACTTTACCTGATGATTTACATATACTGTATCAAAGTTGTGAGTGTATCATCTCAGGATCAAGCTTGTACCAAACACTCAGGAACGCCAAAGCACAACTAGCCAGAGGTATTTTTAATCACTTATATCACAAATCCACAAACATTCAAATACATTTATTTAATTAAAAGTATATATTTATAGTACGAGCTGGTATCCAGGGGGACTACTCAGTGGATAGCCGAAGCATCAATATTCGAAAATGGACGTTCACTGAACAAGAAGTTATGAATGATGCTGCAGTTGTAGGACTAGATCTCAAAAACACTTATGATCACCTGTTAGCAGCATCCACTTATGGAGGATATGATGTTTGGTAATTAAAATTCAATGTTTTAATTGTTGCAGTTATTAGAAAATCAGGTCTTGATCGGTTGATTTATGATATGTCCAAACCCAACTCGTATGCTATCAAATTGACAAAAACAAATTTACACACAAATTGAAATTGATTTTTACTTCAATAAAATGTAAATAAGATATTTACTAGGGTTTGGGCCGAATATTCGTTTTATGTTCGGTATTCGGTATATTCGGCATGTTTACCGAACATTCATATTCGCCCGATTATTTGGCCGAAAATTCTACCGAATACTATTGTATTAAAAAGTTGCCTCATAAGTCTTTAAGCATAATTAATGAAGTGGCTCAATGACATAGTTGTATCCGTATCAAGTATGTCATATCATTTATTCAGTCTATGTAAAGAGATACATAGTAATAATCTTCATTGCTTCGATTCGAAGCAGTTATGGTCTAATACAAGAAATGAAAGTGGCAGGTTTGTATTGTTTTAATATTATAATTGTTCAACATTAACATTAACACGCGTCAATGTTTTGCTGCTAACTAGATGATGCAATCGAGCCGTCCGCGGGTAGTGGCCTCAGCGGGCTGAAGGGACGTGCGCTTCAACGCGCTCGACAAGCACAGATAGAATTTTTGTGATGCACAATAAAGCACACCAAATCCTGCCGAATGTTCGGTTCGGTAAACTTTTAACCGAACATTCGGCCGATAATTTGTATTCGGTAAAACCCGTATTCGGCGCGTCACTAATATTTACCTACCTTGATCGCGCCTTTAGAATTCAATGCGTTGTTTAAGCTTCTTCTGATGAGATTGGAGACCCAATTGAAATTTGATGCATATTGATATTTATGAATTTTCCTAATAATTTTCTAATTGATTATTAAGAACAATTTGAAACGAAATATAAAACTGGGTTTTGTCTATTTTTGCCAATTGGCTTTTAATATTATACATTGCAGATGTATGCAAATCAAGTACCTAATTTGATCTAAAAAAAACTGTTTAAATATTACAGGTATCGTTCTGTGCCACCTGTAAACACTTTGATACTTGGAGCTGGTGTTAAGCCATATATTGGTTTTCACTATGCTCTGGAAGGAGGAACTACTCCCCCACTGCAAGATGTGGCTAGAGCTGTTGCAAATAAAATCAAGTCTGCTCTTCCGTAAGTATGAGATAATGCATTATAAAACTTATTAAATATTCAATGGAACATCATCACTAATACCATGTCACACGAGGACTTTCTGATTATGGCTAGAAAGCCGATTGGAGAATCAAGATGAAAAAAAGAAAATTGGTTTTATTAAAGGGGCTGGCTCGGAGGGGGCTCTGCAGACAACACAATGGCTGGAAATGAACCATTAATTCGTTCTGAACCTTTATCGATGCGCAACGGCTTATATGATGGGCAGCGACACGGCAACCTGGTGGCTGTGTCGCCGGATCGACGGCTCGCGGCCACAGTCGACAGTTTCGGACGCGTTGCGGTTCTAGACGTTACACGAGGACATTTAATTAGACTCATCAAAGGTTGCAGAGATGCTCAGTGTGCATTTGTTCAAGTATGTATAAACTTACAGATACATTAACCGTTAATTGTAGCTACAGAAAAACGGTCTTAGGAGACTGTCCTTATTTTTTTGAGAAATTTTGATCCTCTAGTCTCTAGTCATTCATTCATTCATTCATTCACAGAATTTGAAAAAATCTATTCAGCATGAAAATAGGCCATTTTCACAATAACTTTTTTGAATGCCAATCGATCCTGTTTCTTATAAGGATAAAAAAACTAGCGGACCAACTGAAGTTTAAGTACGTCAAAAAAACCAAAAAACTTTACCACCCTTACTGCCTGTCTCAAAAATCCACCCTGTATAGTGCAGATCATTTTTTCTTTGGCGCAAATTTATTGATTTCGCACAGTAAATACGGCTGGCCAACGGCCGTTCCAAATACTGCTAAGTACAGTTTGGTTTAGTTGTATGAGCCCGACTCGCTCTTGTGCGGTTTTAGGTAGATTTCGTCAGAAAAAATCTACCTATTGGTCATGCCTAAAGTCGAATTTTCCGAAAATTTCACCATAGGGGGTCTAGTTATGACCCCTAGAACCCAAATCAACCGCCGGTTAAAAAGTTTATATATATGTATACGTATGTATGTATGTTGGTTGGTGGGGCGACAAGCAAAATTTAGCCACACTCTACAGAATTGTGCACCGATTGCTTTCAAACTTGGCCCAAAAATCGAAAGGGTCAAAACTTAGGTTAATTCGTGAATGGGCGGAATTCGTCCATGAGGGGCGGGAGGGAGCGGTTTTTCGAAAATCAGTTTTTTGGCCATAACTTTTTTCCTATGGAATTTTTTTGAACCGTTTAACATTTTTATCATTCCGAGTAAGAATACGGACAACTTTTAAATTGAAACTTTTTTGATGCAACCACTAATTTTGGATGGGGGTTGAAATTTCCAAAATTATGTGATTTGAAGTGTCGCAAGTACTTTTTTGTTTAAAACAAATGGTTTACTCTAGATTTTTTAATGTAAAAGTCTAGCGATAAAACTTATAGATTTCGAATTAAAAATTTATAACTGAAAAATTGAGGGCGTTTCCATGCTAAACTCGTTGCCGTGACGACCAAGTCTTTTGTTAATATTCATAATGGAGGTACTTCTAAATAGTATTTAGTCGCAACACGGAGGCAGTCACGTGACAGGCCTCGTTGGTATTTTTCGGACTCTTTGGGGTCGTTTGAGTGGATATAATAAACCAAAATAGAATATTAATCATTTAATTAACATCATCATTGCTCCTTTGAAAAACAAGGGATAAATACTAACGTTATAAGGTTTGATTATAATCAAAATATACACTAACTAGCTTTTGCCTGCGGCTCCGCCCGCGTGGATGTCGGTTATCGCGTAAAAAAGTAGCCTATTTCCTTCTCCATATCCCAGGCTATATCTCTGCCAAATTTCATGACGATCGGTTCAGCGGTTTAGGCGTGAAAACGTAACATACAGACAGACAGACAGACAGACGGACAGACAGACAGACAGAGTTACTTTCACATTTATAATATTAGTATGGATAGTAAAATTTCCGTTTTATTTATGTACGTATGTGTACTGTTCACAAATGAGAATGTCAGCGCGGAGAAAGCTTCTTCGTGGAACTTTCTTCGAAATCTACCTCCTTCACCACTTTCATCCAATTCCGTTCAACCGTTAAGGCGTGAAAGGTAACAGACAGACAGAGTTACTTCGTTATAAAATAGGTTTATAATTGTGTGGTAACACAGAATACAAATAGCTACATATGTTTTGTCAGAGGGATTTGCTAAAAATACAAATTTCTCTACATAGAACCTCCAATTACAAGAAAAGCAAAAATATTTATGCTAAGTAACAATATTTTTTTATAAAAAATATTTTAACTGAGCGACTTGTAAACGTTCAGCCAAAGAGTCCTAACAGAATGAGCAATTCCCTTTTGTGTTTGCAAAATTAAATTATGTGTAATCCAAAAAAACAATACGATCGACTAACAAAAGAATACGTATTCTTATAAATAAACTGGCTTTCAAAACCGAATAGGTTGCCGCCAACGACATTCAGCTTCTGAATGGTCGTTGATCGCCGCCAGTTGCGTATCTTTTGTCCTGACTGACTTCCACCTTTATATTTTTATTTGTTTGAAGTAGTCTACTAATTGGAACTACAAAAACTTAATTTAGTTTGCTTAATTAGTCTTCGACTAGCTTTTTCCTACGTTTGTAATATTTTACATCAGTATTACCATTAGACCTTTTTAAACCCCATGTATTATTTTTTTGCAGATATTTGATATGGATGACAAAAAACTCCAACTATCCGTTGTTAAAGAACTTAGGAGAGCCATATTTTTAATTATATATAACCCTAAAAAAGGGCTCATAGATATAAGATTAATGCAAAAAGGAAACAGAGTAGCAGCATTTACCGCGGCGAAAAACGGCTTACTTCTATACAACACTTGTGGTCTAGTTGGTGCTGAGAAAAATTATTCATATAAAAAACTTAATTTACCCGAATTTCAATGTGTATTAATAGACCCAGACGGAAAATTGAAGAAGTTTAATATTCCTTTTTTTTATGCCTTGGAAGGAGAACATTCCCAAAGGTCTAAAGATCTTCATGCTTTGAGAGATTTACGTGAGCATCTCAAAAAATCTTCTTCAGACTCTGAGGATTTTGTCGATGAATTAATAAAAAAAGCCGTAGAATTAAAAACGTTGGACATTAAAAAGCATTGTTTAGACCTGTTAGTAAGAAAATATGAAATATCCCCAAAAACTGTTATGATTTGTCTAAATTTGTTTTGGGATAGCATTGAAAATGATAAACTGAATGTTCAAGAAATCGAAATTAAACACTACTTTGCAAATCTTGGGTTAGCCACTTTGTTTTTTAGACATATCAATGGAGAAAACACTGATGATATGAAGGACCTCATAACTAAAATACACACCTATATGCATTTAAATACAGAAAGAACTGAAAAAGTTCAACTTACTGAAAACTGCCAGCCCCTATGTTTCGATCTTTTGGAGGACGATAATTGTATATTGGAGAGATTGTTGACCTTAGCACAAGAGAATAATTACAAGGAACACCATCACGCCAGAGTTACGTTTGCAGTTAACAATACCAGCACATACAAAGAGTTTGTTTCATGCTTCAAGTTAGATGAAAGTAATAAATACATATCTTTGAAAATTGATACAACAGAAGACCAAATCAATAATCTAGCTAGTATCACTTTTAAATCTATATTTAAATTAAAGGACATCACAATGTTAAGTGATTTTGTGAAAGAGTGTAACATGGACGCAAAAGAAATAGTAAAAGTATTAATTATACAGTTAATGAACATGCCCTTGGAAGAAATAAGTGTTGAACTAATTGAACAGTTCATACAAGTTTTATACTACCTGTGTAATGTTATAGAAGAAGCGACTCATATAGCTTACAATGAGATATCACCCTGGTGGCAAGATATTCGCGATGTGTTAGTAGACATGCCTTGTCCTTTGAGGAGCATGATAGTTGCAATGGCTTGTAAAGCAGTAAGTAGAATATTTGAAACTAAACGTCAGGAGATAGAAGATGATATATGGGAGTCTGTAACAAAAGAAAATGCTAAATGGGGTATATTAATCGGTAAGCTAGAGGACATTTCTATCCTTAGTATTATCCTTATGTTCAAAGACTCCTTCAATGGAAAGTCTTTACCTAAATTGCAAATGAGTGAATTAAATATTAATCTCAAATATATTTACACAAGAGGGAAAGGATCTGTAACAGAATTAATTGCGAAATGGTTATGTGGAATGGGCGTTGTTCCTGAATCAGTTGTTGCTAACGAATTACTAGAAAAATATTCCAGTATGGGTTTGGAATCGCCTGAAACCAACGATGACGATGATTCTGATTATCTTTTCATAGAAAACAATCGTATCTATGTTGACGAAAATCCTAAGATATTTAAATGGCTCTCTCTGTTAAGACAACAATTTCCATTAAGCACATCATCAAATTACATAATTTCAAACATGTGTTGGGAATATTCCATGGCTTGGCAGAAATCCATGAAAAATTGTGAGCAACTTGAAACAGTCCTTCGATGTCTTACGTGTATATCGGACTTGCATATTAGATTAGGTTTATTTTCCATTATATGGTCCACTTATATTAAGCAAGTGTTTGAAATGAGTAGTCGCTTAGTAAACAAAGTCGGAAGACTGCCAAAAGATCCATTGTGTCTACAAGATGTTGGCTTTGACAGCACAAGCATGGTCAAATTCCTTCAAATTGCATCTATATATTTATATGAATTCCTGAACTGTACAAATTTGTCAATCAATCAAAATAAAAAAACCATTCAATACGAGAAAATTTGGGATGAAAGTATTCCTTCTTTAGTGGAAGTGGCACAGGATAATAAGAGTGTTAATGCCGATATATTGAATTTAAATTATCAAATATCATGTACGGTGTACTATATGTGTCATTTTAATGTAAAACTGTCCAAACCACTGGATAGTCTGTACGATATTGACTACCAGTATATATTTGAAGCATTAACTGGTAACATACATAACAGAGAAATAAGCATGAAAGCATCTGAAAAATTGAGAAATCCTAGGATGAAATTTTTAACGAAACTCATTCGATCTGCGGTAGAAACAATAACCACATCGGAAAATGACGAACCATACCAAACATATAATAGTGAAGAATGCCTTGCTTGGATTGAAAGAATTACCCTACTAGCAGAGTTATGGAACATTGATAACGACTTTATAAGGCGTCAGCAGGTAAAGACCGTACAAATCCTAGAAAATAAATACGTTTTTGCAAATAAACTAGATTATTTAATTGAACTTTTGTTACAGGTAATTTCACTTTACCATCTTGGCTATGACATGTTGGCTGAAAATATAATAGGCTTACTTGTGGAACCTGAAATAGTCTTGCCATCACTTTTAGCCTTAACTACGCAAAGATTCAAGAGAAGTTTGGAACAATCAAGCAATCAACCGGAGTGGATAGTTACAATGCCACCTCAACTTTACAAACGTCTGCAAAATACGGTCAGTATTTTCTTATCCCTCCATTCAGTCATCAAAGAGACAGTTCGCTTTACTTTTCCAGTATAAGCAGTATTTTAGATTTTGTGCATTCTTTTGCTATCCCCATTCAATATTTTGCTTCTTTTCGAGTCAATGGTACTTTTTAGATGAGTTTGTCCCAGTAGGCACGCGAATGCCAGCAGAAAGACATGATTTTTTGTACCAGGGAGAACACAATGATCTTCAACTATATCCCAGAAAATTATTTGACTTTGACTTTCAGTAATTCAATTACGGTAATGAAATTGGTGTGCAAAAGTAGTTTATAATCTAAATTTAATTTTGTGTTTGTTACAGACATTAGATACTTCAATACCAGCTCATCCGTCAATGATCACAACAAAAATGGTACTCGAAAAAATACTTATCCAAATAGATAAAAAAAATGCAAATGATCCTATAAATTCTCAAAATATTAAAACTGCTGAACTTTTAATTGAAAGTTGCGAAGTGTTGATAAGGCGTAAACTGTAAGATATTTTATCGCATGTACAGTGGCCAGCACATAAAGCTAAACGTAACTGTCAAATTTCTACAAACGATTTTAAACTTTAAACTGTTGACAATTAAATTCAAAATCGAACGATACAATTTGGCAGTTTGTAGCTTGATGTGCTGGCCACTACATGTATTTAATTGATCCCCAAATAATTATCTTTTTAATTACTAAAAATACTAATCAATTGTCTTTTTTATACTTACTAATCGTCTTTTTGCGATGTGCTCTAGCATATAAAATAATAGTAATTGCGACAAAGATGGATGTAGCTCAAGAAAATGAATTGGACTGCAAAAAAAAAAGCAGGATATTTAAGTATTGCTGCTGATGCGTTGCAATGCCACGTAAAGTAAAAAAGTGTGGTCGAACTTTTTTTTTGGGTCAGAAACCCTCCCGGCCGTACTCAGAACACCCTATCAAAGTTTTATCATTATCTGATCAATGGTTTAGGAACGCATAGAGGACAAACATACATATTGATTTTTAGGGTTCCGTACCAAAATGGTAAAAAAGAACCCTTCTATGGTGCGACTCAGTCTGTCTGTCCGTCTGTCACAGCTGGATATCTCAAGAACTACTAATGCTATCAACTTGAAATTTGGAATACTTTTAGGTGACGTTTGCCCAACTATTTTGCAAATAAGAAAGTTTTTTTTTTGCAACAGGGACTGAACGGGGGGCTTCAAAATTATAAGTGGGGCTACTAGGCTATGTGGGGTATCATATGAAAGAGCGCTATTTGCACATTCTCAAACATTTTTTTTTAGGCCACTTAGTTTTCGACTTTTGACGAAAAATACCGTAATTATTCTATGTGGTAGAAGTTTATGTAAAGTTTACAGGAGAAATAAAACGATGTCTCTAAATAGTACACTTTTTCTAATATTGCAGTTTTAGGTCAGCTCCATCTCTTAACCGATAGTGGAACTAATGTAATTTTTTTTAATGATTTTTGATGGTACGGAACCCTCGGTGCGCGGGGCCGACTCGCTCATGACCGGTTTTTATTTATGTAGAAGATTAGAAATAGGTACTGTGTAAGAGCGAGCGCGCACTATGACTTCGTCGTGCGATTATTTTGTCGTAGAAATGCAACGCATTGTTTCGTTTGTATGGCATAAACGAGAAAAATGTCGCCGCGATTTTAAAATTATGATTGGTCACTTTTTGGCGCAGCTGCTCGCGACACGGTTGTCGCAAAAGTAAATTGCAGCATATGAAGTTGTATGGCCCGCGCGCTCTGTGATTGTAAAATCGCACCCTGGGCCCCGCGGCGGTCCTCAGTCCATAGATACCACACTATATAAAAGCTCCCGCCTCCCCCCGCGATCCTTTTTTTTTTTTAGTTGGGAAATTATCATATTACTTCTCCCGCTCTGGGCGGAGCGGGAGGGCGTGTCATTCTTTTGTTGACTAAAACCTACATTATTAGTTAAGAATCGATGGCGTGAACACCACCAACTCTATCGAATGCCACTAGATGGCGCTGGCGTACCGGATACAACCTGTCTCCGACATATATATATATTTTTTTTATACTTTTTATCCCGGTAGGTAGTACGTTCCTGTGGGATAATTTCAGACTACAACGCGGGCGAAGCCGCGGAGAAAATCTAGTGCTTAAATAAAATAATCCTGGTGAGATATCTTCATTAGGATTTATTTCGCAGATTTATCTTATTCGTAACCTATATAACCCATTTGGTCAGTGTGTCTTGTGACTTAGTAACTACGACGGACTTTAAATGCACAGACAGTTTTTAAAACGTCCAGAAAGTCAAAAGAAGATCATTGAGTAAAAAAAAGGCAATCATCGTTAGAAAATTTAAAAGTTTTTGGAGGATCAATTAAATATTCTCCATATTTTATTAGTCTGCTTTGTATTTTACTGTACCTATGTATGTACCTATACGAACCTAAATAATCATTTCATGTAAAATCACATTATTGAATTGCAATAAAACATTTTTTAATCTTATGTGTGTTGTATTCTTGTATTGTAATGTAAAACCTCCAACGAGATTCTGGTCTGGGGGCGGCATCGATGAAAGAAGAGAAGAGGCGCCTTTACTAATGCTAGGGTTAACTTTACTAATAATATTTATAAACGTTGCATAACACATTCGAGTCCACCCACTTTTCATAGAACTTTGCTATTCTGCTATACATATTGCTAGTGAACCCTCCAGGAGGGTCAGCGGCATTATGTTGGCACTAAAGTAAACCCTCGAGGAGGGTTCTTGGTATTACGTTTGAAACCGTGTTATAAAACGTACTAAAATTGTGATTTCAGAGCAGAGGGTCTCGGCGATAAAGGTACTTAGTATTTCTGGGGGTATGCACTAGTGGGATGGGAATATGGCGTGTGTGTTGGATCATTAAGTTCCCTTCAAAATGGTTGAGCTAAATGGTGCTGATCCATGCGTCATGTCCGTGAACGGGCGCCGTCAGTTGGGACTGGTCATCTCTTAGCTGCCACGGCTTATTTTAATTTTTGAATTGTTTTTATTACGGACGCTTCTAACGTGCACGTCTTTCTACATTGTTCTCACATGTAAATATCCATACTAATATTATAAATGTGAAAGTAACTCTGTCTGTCTGTCTTTCTGTATGTTACGTTTTCACGCCTAAACCGCTGAACCGATCGTCATGAAATTTGGCAGAGATATCGCCTGGGATATGGGGAAGGACATAGGCCTACGTGATAACCGACATCCACGCGGGCGGAGCCGCGGGCAAAAGCTAGTGTACATATAACTTCAACATGAATGATGTAACCCATATTTTGTAACAATATTTTGTTTTAATTTAAAAGAGTGTCCGTGGAGTTTCTTGCCCGTTGTTCTCCATAGGAACCTTCTGCGCTTTGGAATGGGCAACCCTAGTAGCATTTTTCGTTGGCATTTAGTTGGGCCACCTTCAGAGGTATGCGGCCCAACCAAACGCCAACAAAAATGCTACTAGGGTTGCCCATTCCAAAGCGCAGTAGGCTACGAAAAGGCGTCGATTTCATACTTGCGGGTGTCCTACCCAAATTAGCAGCCTAATAACCGATATTGAGTACGGTCGAGCAGAAAAATATTCATGTACTTAACCGAAATCTCAAATGTTTTAAGTATAGGTTGTTAAATGCTATAGATTTTTTAAGTATTTTTGAATGGTACGGTAATTATTTAAAATCATAGACATAATCATAATCACAAAATAATGCCAAAAAAGTCATCCTTTTCGATTTATTATGCATAACAATATGTACTTATTAAATGTCGTTATGTTGTATTTTTGACGTCTCAACTAAAATAGCGTTTTCAAACTCCAACGAACAAATAAAATCGACCACAATAATCCTTTTATATGTGACTGTGCCACCTACAAATTACTCTTATACCGTTTTTTCAGATGGTTACGCTTAAGTATGAAATCCTCGCATTTTCGTAGCCTCCGTAATTAATCGGTTTATATGAGAATTGCTAACACTTTCTTGTTTTTTGAATAACTTTTATTCCATTCAGGATTTAAAGCTGAAACTTTCAGGGATGTTTTATAGCAAAATGAACAAATTTGTTCTCTATAATCCATCGTTTTGTGTTCAGAGGGAGCTGTGTTTTCGATCGCCAAAGAAACACCGCTTGAAATTTGATGAAATATCTTTATATCTTCATATCGCGTGAAGTTATTTAATTCAGATTTGTACACCTTAAAAGGGTATATGATAGGTATATGTAACTGATTTTTATTTGTTTGTAAATGTACAAATTTACGAATTAATCGTTTTTTTCTGATTCTTAAAAACAATTAATTACATCGACATTTGTTGATGAATCGAACACGAACGTTTGAACAAATTTGAACAAATTAAGGCCTATAACTGGTATTTTTTTTCAAAGTTCTGCGACGAACAGTTTTCGAGATTTTGAAAATCCCAAAACATTACCCCAGCAAAATCTTGAATATCTCAAAAACTATAAGATGAACAAATTTTGCTATTGGTATACATTTACAACTCATCAAAAGCTATCTTTTCATGTACTTGGTTTCAGGCTAAATGCCTTTTTTGAAAAACATTTTGCTGGGGTAACGTTACTCCAGCAAAATCAGTTTTTCTCGAATAACTTCGAAAATACAACTTGAAAAATTTTTGCTATACTTGAACAAATTGCAACTAACTATGAACTAATTATCTGTAAAACTCAATTTTCTCTAAGGCGCAATATCGTCGACCGTAGGTTCAATTGACGTAAGGGACAAAATACCCAAAATGAGCTAAGTATACAGTTTTGTTCAGAATTTTTCGCTCTTTCGAATGGTGTATATGAAAAAATTCTAGCTTAAGAAAAATGTCCCTTACCCTACTGATTTTTTGGATCCAAATTTCGAATCAGCCCCATAATAACAATGTATTTGAAAAACTATGCAATATAGCAACTTGAAATGTTGTATTTACCGCCACCAATCGAATCAAATAAGGTAAGATAAGGTAAGGTAGGTAACGATTTCCAAATTTAAGATATCCGTACGCCAAAAGTGTGTACTTAATTTTCTGTCAACAATCTCTTTACACTGTATTTCTTTTCATAAATTTTTTCAACAAGTGATTTACACTATCTTTTCACAATTTTTCCACAATTTTTGATCCAACGTAGAGGTCAATTTAATGTAAGGGACGGGACTACAAGATACTTGATCAGTAAGGGACATTACTAACAAAATACGTTGGTGTAAGGGACATCTATTTTCTTAAATAGATAAATTATTTAAATAAATTTTACACAGGTAGATAGAGCACTAAAATAAAAGATTATGTGCGAAATCAGATCCGAAAAAGGTTAATAACGAAAAAAGTTATGGGCGATTTAGTCCGAAAAAAAACTTTGTCGGCCTCTCCTGAAAAATCGTATTTTGTCCTTTACCTCAATTGAACCTACGGTCGACGATATTTTGCTGGGGTTACGCATACTGAGCAGTATTGCATTATGTTTTGAGATGGGTCCATAAGGGCAGGTACCTTAACCGTGGTCGCTACAAGAAAATGGTCTTAAGAGACTATCCTTAACTTTTAGAAAAAAAATTGATCTGCATTCACAGATTTTGAAAAAAATGTAGTCAGCAAGAAAATGGGTAATTTTCACAAAAAAGTTTTTTTTATGCCAATCGATCCTATTTCTTACGAGGATCAAAAAGTTTATAGGACCAACTGAGGTTTGAGTACTAGAAAAGTCAGCAATCGGAAAAAACTTTTCCCATACAGTTCGTAGGAATGATACTGAGATGACAACAGTCGAATTATTCCAATACTACTTCGCTGGGTTGAATAGGAAACGAATAGAGCAGATAGTTACAGAATTAATATTTTAAATGGTTATCATACCTTATGGATCTAAGCAATCAATTATGACATATGACGCTATTTCAGTCAACTTTCAACAAAGCAATGCAAATCTGATTTCGATTTCAAAGAATTGATATTTTTTGTTTCTTTTTAGGGTTCCGTACCAAAATGGTAAAAAGGAACTCTGTCAATCCGTCTGTCTGTCACAGCTGGATATCTCAAGAACTACTAAAGCTATCAAAATGAAATAGTTTTAGATGACGTTTGCCCAACTATTTTGCAAATAAGAAAGATATTTTTTTGCATCTAGGATTTAACGGGGGTTTTAAAACTCGAAGTCGGGCTACTAGGGCATGTGGGGTATCGTATAAAAGAGCGCTATTTGCACATTCTCAAAAATTTTTTTAGGCCGTATTGTTTTCGACTTTTGACGAAAAAAAAATACCATTCCCACCTCTCTTCCTCACGCGTTCCGCCTCCTCTTTCGCGCGCATTACTGCTTCGCAGAAGGAGGTGACGGCCTTTCATGCACTCTCGCTCCGTACTATGGGCTAGACCAAGACCGGACGGGAGAGATCGTCGCCACCGATCACCTTCGTGAGGACACGGCGGTGCTCTACCCAAGCAGGGCAGGCCTCCACCGTATGCTCTACCGTGTCCTCCGGGCGATCCACACAGTGATAACACCCGGGCGTTTCCTCCCGCCTTATCCTAAACAGGAATGTCCCGAAACAACCGTGTCTGGTGAGGACCTGCGTCAGGCGGAAGGTGAGGAGGCCGTGGCGCCTCTCAAGCCACTCCTCAAAGTTTTTAACACTTTAATACCTACTACAAATACAATATTTTAAACTATAAATAGATACTAAAAGGTAAAGATGTAATATTACGTCCAGTGAAAAGTGGAACAAATATGCTGCCAGCGCTATACATACACTCTAATAAAGCATTCATCTGAAATGATTGATGAAGGTAATTTATTTTATTGGCGCACAATTTTTCCCTGAAATGGGGAAGTATCCGAGTAAAAAGTAGGCAGCACTGAGCTTGGAGGTTATGTAAAGAATAATAAATAATAAAAACATAATTCAGCTCTCATTTTATCTTGAAACAGCTGTATATTTATTTTAATAGTTTAAAAACCATATTAGTTGAAAACTTCCTCTGTCTTTCACCGAATAAACTAAAATATTTAGCTACTTACGAATGAAAGGACAATCCGGCAATTTTCTTCTCACTATCGCTTTTGCAACCAAAAACACTGCATCTTACCATTTTGCAGCAATAGCTAAAGTCAATCCTCAACAAAAAACACAAAATAGTTAGTATTTTTCGAAATGACAAATTAAATACTTAATTTAAAATTTCGTCCCAACCACTTTTCGAACGCGTATCAAACGTCAAACTTTGTTTAGCAACTGAAGTGCTGTCCTTGAAAAACGCGACACGCCGTAGACAGAGAAAAATATAGACCGCTGGTCATCTTCTATCTCACTTACACAAGAAAAAGAAAAATATATACAAGATGCTTGTAAAGAAAAGAGACAGAGCCTAACATTTTCTGTCCCTTATCACGTGTTGCGTATTTCAAGGACAGCACTTCAGTTGCTAAACAAAGTTTGACGTTTGAAAAGTGGTTGCGACGAAATTTTAAATTATTTAATTTGTTATTTCGAAAAATACTATATTGTGTTTTTTGTTGAGGATTGACTTTAGCTATTGCTGCAAAATGGTAAGGTGCAGTGTTTTTGGTTGCAAAAGCAATAGTGAGAAGAAAATTGCCGGATTGTCCTTTCATTTTAGTATCTATTTATAGTTTAAAATATTGTATTTGTAGTAGGTATTAAAGTGTTAAAAACTTTCAGATTTCCCGCCAAACCAAAATCACGGGGATTATGAATGAAAGTGGAGATAAAAATATTTTTTATGCTGTATCTCAGGTTTTCTTTAAATGTTCATTTTCCCGCAGGTGAAAGAACTCCTATCCTAATAAACTACTTTGACTTATACCCAAAGTCTCTAATTCAGATAATTTATGTAAACAAAGTAATGTCAAGAAATGTCACTGCCAAAATGACAGGACGGTAGTGCAAAGCATTTTATCTTTTTTTTTCCTGTAAATAATCATCTATAAAATTAAAATTAAATAATTTTTAGAACTATGCAAACAAAATACCATTGCCAAACAATGTTTTGTGCAGTTTGTCGGAGACACGGTATTATGATCGTCATACGTGCCGATTCCCTTGTTCACAAACTAAACTAAATTTAAGTTCAGTGCATCTTTTTCTTTCTATTTCATTAAGAAAAGGACAGAAGATAAATTTTAGTTAAGTCCTGTCAAATTAATCAGCGCCTGTCACTACTCCATACAAGTTTAGACGTGATTAAAAACTTGCCGGCTAAAATTACGTAAATTTATGTCAAGCGCTGATTAATTTGCTGATTAAAAAATGGCACCTTTTTTTTCGCCATTTTATATGAATAACCATTACGAAGATATTTTTTTTGATATGTTATCCCTTTTGTTTACATAAATGATCTGAATTTCAGACTTTGGGTATAGATGTTTTGTTTCTATTTATAAACCCTGTGCGTTTGTACAAAGTAGATAATAGAGATTGAAAAACATCTGAACATTGAAGAACATTCGGGGTAAAATCACTTTAAAGTGGGTAACCCTAAAGTTGCAAGTACCTTGATTTTCTGTTCCTTACAGCGACACGCCAAGCAGTGGTCTATAGTTTTCTAAGTCTATGCTTGATTTTCTGTCCCTTACAACGACACGCCAAGCAGTGGTCTATAATTTTCTATGTCTATGCGACACGCGATAAGGGACAGAAAATGTTAGGCTCTGTCTTTTTTCTTTACAAGCATCTTGTGTATATTTTTCTTTTTCTTGTGTAAGTGAGATAGAAGATGACCAGCGGTCTATAGTTTTCTCTGTCTACGCCCCTAATAGTCTAAGGTTTGGATCATTCATGAATCGTTCATTGTTCTGTCAAGTGTCACTCTCGGTTCTGTCATGACTGTCACTTCGACAGCTTCTCGACTGGACATGGACTGGACTTCACTCTATTTTCTGCTCTATTTGTAATTAAAATCAGTGTTAGAATCCAATCAATCTTCTTTGGTATTTGCAGAGTAATTGGATACCGAATAATTTTGTGATTCTTTGCATTTTACGTATCTTTTGATTTATAAGAATACACAAAAGATACCGTTACGTTTAAAGACAGTATAGTTTTAGGTAATGAATGAAGGAAACTGATTGATCACTCCAAATTTTAAGTAATTGGGTAAGTACTAATGATTACAATACAACGGTGTGCTGTACGAATGTTCTGGTAGCTGTGTGTTGATCAGTAAAAATATTATTCGTAATTATTATGGTTTAAATAAAATGTTGACTGTTGTGTTGTTTCATGATAGAGTTCTTGATCCAAGACAGGTTATTTATTCAGTCTAACAAATAACAAAACACGCGTATTATTTTTGAGATTTTAATTATTATATTATTGTAGTCTGTCAGAATGCACACAAGCTGTGTTTTACAAAACAGCACTTCGCCCGAGACTTCGTTCGCGTGAACTTAGTATTTGCCCTACGAATCCCAACACCCATAAAAAACTAACTTTTCAACCCTTGAAAAGGTACTTTTCAAAAATTATTAATTAAGTATATTCTTAATGATAATTATTTAGAAGTATTTGGGGCTAGTTTCAAGATTATTTATCAAAGGAATAAGATTTTCATATAAACTATGCCCAGATCTTTCCATATGGCTGGAATTGTTGAAATTGTTTGTAACGTTTCCACTATTAGACTGCAAAAAACACTAAAGCTTATTGTTTAGAAGTTTTAACCTAAGAAATCTAGTGCTGATGTTTTGTTTTCAAAAAATTCTACAACATACAGTAAAGCAATTATGAGGCCGACTACAGAACTCTTATTAATTAATAATTAAACCATATAATTATGTTCTTTGTTATTACAATTATGTGATATATTTATCTTCAAATACCAAAACCAAATTTCTTAAAGAATTGATTGAAATGGCGAATAAGCAAGCTGCCTGTTGTTGGACACATTGTAAAAAGCATACCTATAATTTTATTGTTATAGCAGCTGCATACTTTTGTCAATCATACTAATAGTGTTTTTATTTGTACTTGCAGATTATACAAATATATGGCAATTTGTTTTGAAATGTAATGTAATGGGGTGCTTACACAGCAAGAAGGAAACTTCTGACTTGCATCCTAATGTGTTTCGTGTAGTAAACATTGATGAGCATGGTGCCGATTTATGTTCTGGTCAGTTAGAGATTACTGAATCTGATATAATATTGTATCGCGAAGGAAGAGATTCGACTGTTTGGCCTTTACATTCATTAAGAAGATATGGATTTGAAGGAGATATATTCAGTTTCGAATCAGGTTTGTATTTACAATATCTTGCAAGGGTCTTCCCCCATCAGTTTTCATATCTATCACTGTTGTCTTTTCTGACCAGTCTCGAACTAAATAAAATAACTAATACTTATTTGCTTGGGTTATCAATATAAAGTAACCCCTAAAACGTCCGAAGCACCCTGGACACCTAGCACACGGTAATGCAGAGTCAAGGTGACCAAATTTGAAATTCAAAAAGTACTGATTCTCAGCTTAGTTTGAATAAATGACTTGGATTTTCAATTTGACCTCACTATCGGCTTTAGCACCCTCGAAAACCATGAAAACGACACCCATGACGAAAAATTTGAATATTTTCGCAGCCGCCTTCTTGGATTTACATAAATCATTCTTACCTTTCAAGATCAACAGGGAGTTTAAAAAACGAAAGTTAACGTATAACACGACCACACTCGTCACGACACGGCATTCGCGACTGAGAGCACTGCCACGCTCGCTTTGGTGTCTCGTCGATGCGCGCGTCTGTGTGAGTGTGCCGTTTCGAACGTTTCTTCGTAGTTTCTGTACTGTCCATATTTTTATTGTGGTACGCGGCAGCTAAACAGTGGCGACCACGATAATCAAAATTAAATAAATTTTAAGTTTTTATTTAATGCTGAGGTTGTGGGTTCAAATCCGAGCAAGTACCAATGTGACTTTTTCAATTCATATGTACTTTGTGAGTTTATCTTGGACATTACTGACATCGGTAAAGGAAAAATATCGTGAGGAAACCTGGACTTATAGTTATTATAAGTCTGAAATCGCCAACCCGTCTTGAGCAAGCGTGGTGATCAATGCTCGTGCCTTCTCTGCGTGAGAAGAGGCCTTTGCCCAGCAGTGGGACAGTTATAGGCTGGTATTATTATTATATTTAATGCTGGTGTATTTTTTGATTTTTGAATAATAACATACATAACACGTTAAATTCACTGGCAGACAGCAGACACAATACATCTAAAACTCATGTACTCACCAAGAGACTAATCTAACAAGCCTAATCTCGGTAGGTTTATGTTTACCAGAGTGTAGATCCTATGACCACCTTCCAATTCCATCATCAGGCTGGCACAGTGTTATCATAAAATTTCGTTCTCTCCAGACTTACATAAGTATGTACAATTTCAGCATTATCAGACTTCAGGAAATAGGATTAAAATCGATGTTATTACAAATAGATGAAGTTAAAGAAAAGTTCAAAATATTTACAAAATAACACTTCACAGTTCTATGATTTATATTTATTTCATTCGGTATCAATACCATCTTTATTTTTTTATGAAATTCTTAAAAAACGGGTCAGCTATCAGGAAGTTACCAGGGTCAACTTTATCTTCACATATAAGCATGGATAATTATAAATTCATTATAATAAAGAATTAATTATACAGGCGTACTAGTAATACGTAGTACAAATACACCATTAAATAAAACCTGATGAGCGCATAAACATTTAAAATGGCATTTGAAAAACCCTATGTAATCTGGTAACTTTCCAGAAATATTGCCCAATATTGCTGGCAATATTGGAAACTTTCCTGGTAAGTTTCGGAAACTTCCTCAGCACAGGTCCAAGAACAGCTTCGACACTTTCTTGGACTGTTTGCGCTCGGAACTTTAAGGAGATTCAAACAACGTGGCCTGAAACCTTATAAGCCAGCCTATAGGTCCGAAACTGACACGTGCTCACAGAATGGAACCCTACAGTTTGCACGTAAACATTTGCATTGGACTCAACGTCAATGGATACCACTCTCAAATATTTTTGTATTTAAGTACCCATGGTTTGAGTGACAACGGTGTTTACCCTTACACACTGTATATCGCACTGGGTGTCCTGTATGGTCCTGACTAGCCAGCGCCAACGTGACTTAAAATACTGCTTCATGTAACAAAAATATGTTTTTGGTTTTCAGGTAGACGATGTGAGACTGGAGAAGGTATATATGCATTTCGCTGTCGAAGAGCATCCCTGTTATTTCGCACATTACAACAACAAATTCAATTAAGGAATGTGATTCATGACTCCGTGCCATATCCTGTATCCAGATTAACGCCATCTCCTCAAGGCAGGCAAACATTACAGGCTAGTGTAGTTCATCGCTCTTCCATAGACAACGGTCAGCCAGAAAATGCGCGGCTGGCTGCTAACAATAACCTCCCAAATATGATATCTAATGCATCAGTTCCACGTAATGTTACTCAGTCACCACGATCACCATCAAGCGCGGATATATTAGAGGTAATGCCATTATATCCAAGATCTCATTCTAGTACCAATCAAGTCACTAATGTCTATCAGCTCAGGGATTTTAAGAGAGAACCCAATAATAATCTAGGTGAAGCGCCGGCTCTTGATAACCGTGCTACTGAAATCCGACATGTTTACTCAAATGATATAAATAGAGATTTAGCTTTCTTACGGAGCACGTTGCGGCAAGAGGCTGCTATGAATACGATGAAAGAAATAGAAGACGAAAATATATTCCTTGAAAGTTTAGATAAAAATACTTCAAATAAACAAATAAATAGTCCTTTATCCCCAACATTGAGTAATTCGAGTGAACACTACGCTCAATTGAGTCTAGAACAACAACAACAACAACAACAGCAGCAACAACAAGAATCTGCTAGGATGTACATGAACATTGTACCCAATGATTCAGACGCCGGTAAGAATGATACCGTGCCTACCACTCCTTTGACACCAAAACAAGTAGAATATTGTAATTTATCCGTGGGGAATAAACCAGAGATAAACACATACGCAAATTTATCACTAGGTGATATGGGCGATAGTATTAAAAATGCTAAACAAATATTAAGTTTCTCAGCACCCACTGATCACAACCAAAAATTCTCAGAGTCAGATACTTTTACTTCTATGTCACCTGTGGAAGAATTGGAAGTCAACTACGCAATATTAGATATTGATACGAATAAAGAAATTGTAAAAATTACAAGGGATTTAACTTCTCCCGAGAGTCAGTCCTTCAGCAGTTCTAAAAATGAAAGCGTTGCTTCGTATTCCTCGCAGCCACGTGGACGTCTTGTATCGCAGTGCAGTGTAGAAAAAGTGAGCATTGCCAACAACCCCGCAACGGCACCGTCTGCTGCCGTCGGTTACACGACTATTGACTTTGATAAAACCGTCGCGTTAACATCTGTAGCCGCCGGAGCAGATTGCGATGCAGATGGCAATCGTAAGACTAGACATAATTCATGTAATATCATTTGCGGAAGTCCAGCCAGTAATGACAAAACAAAATAAAAGTTAAATATTGCACCCTGTATAACAAAATATTTTAAGGCTAGCCGCACTTTTGAAAAGGATTTGTATCGCACGTAAACGTTCAAAACTGGTTGTGCAAGTGGAGTGCAGATACTGGTTACGTGTTTTTTGTCACTCTTTTAACGTTACCGTTTCGCACTTTAATGTAAAATATTCCAACTATATCGAATTATATATGGTGGATTTTTGAAATGGGGCAGTAAGGGTAGGTTAGTTTTTTTTTTTTACCTTTGAATCTACAGGAAAATGTTCTTAGGCGATCATTTTTCCAAAATCTGAGAATGCAGTTAGCAATTACAAATGTTAAGGACATTCTCCTAAGAACAACGGTTAAGTTACATGCTCTTACTGCCCCGTATCAAAAATCCGCCCTACAGATCGTGTTACTCGTATTTAAAATTCCGTGCAACTTATTTTATTTGCACAGACATGTAAAGTACCTATGTCAATATGCTTGAACTCGTCACCTTCATTGGTAGTTCAGTCACTGTAACCGGCAGTCACTACGGCCACCCAGACAGCGACAGAACTACTTGCATGTGTCAACATGCAGTGAAGCGGGGCGCGCAGTTTTGAATTAGATAATCTATATCCGTAGCACTTGGTGGATCGTGATTTTTTGTCCGTTTACACCATACCCAAATTCGTACGTCAGTAAATTCCGATAAGACGTCTTTGAGAAGGATCTCGTCTGAAGAAGTAGGTACCTACTACGTCCATAGCCATTTCTGCCGCGAAACAGCGTTTTTTCGGTTTCAAGGGTGCCAGAGTAATAGCATTTACATAGTTTCAACTTTTGGGATTGCAACGCCTGTGGAATCGGTGAAGAGTTATTATCAGATGCGAAAATGTGTCCAAATAGCGGCCGGCTTAAACAGGCTATACATAAATGCCAATATTTAATGAATATGTGGAGTGCAATATTAAGCAATAGGTCATATACAGGAAACTTATTAATGTAGTATAGCTGCATTAATTGGGTATCTCACACATTTTGTGATGCCCTAAGGAAAGAAAACGTCCTTTTTTGGACAATATAGGCACCTTTTTATGAATAAATGAATCCATTGGTAGGTGTAGTGAAAAATATTAAAACTGAATGCTGGCTTTTGCCTGTACCTACAGTTTTCTTGTATACAATACATAGACTAAATAATATAATCTATTGTACATTAATTATAATTATTTTTAGTTCCTAAATTAAATCTGTAAATATTTATATTGCATGTTGTTACCAAAGTAGAGTTAACCAAATGTAACTTGTGTTTTAGGTAGATACCTACCATAACTTAAGGTAACTTACACCTAAAAGTAGAACACCAAAAATAGAACATAATAAATTATAATAACTCTTTAAATATATGTGTATGTCTGGATCTTTAATGTTCAAATGTATTAGTTATCCAAACTATAATATTATAAATGCGAAAGTAACTCAGTGCCAAAGCCGAATTAAGTACAATTTATATACCACAAATGTTACATGGTTATTTTCAATTAAATGCCAGATTTTTTTGCATGTTCCAAGTTGCTGTGGTAGCTTAAAAATACCGCAATAAAAGGGTCCTTAACACATGGACAACAAACTGTATACTGATATTCTACGGGTTCCGTTTTTAGGGTTCCGTACCTCAAAAGGAAAAAACTGAACCCTTATAGCCTCATAACCCTCGTGTGTCTGTCTCTCTGTCTGTGCGTCCGTCTGTCACAGCCAATTTGCTCCGAATGTAATGGTCCGATTAAGTTGAAATTTGGTATACATATCAATTTGAGTGACCCAAACACGGACGTGAACCGTAAATAAATGAATTTGGAATATTAGGGTCAGTTTTTGCAAATAAGCAAATAAAAAAATATTAAAAAAAAGTTGCATACTGTACCGTGTGACATATATCAAATGAATGGGCTTACTGCGAGTTTCTCCATTTTTTTAATTTTATAATTTTAATATAAATTGTTTTAAAGTTATAAGTGAAAATAGACGAAAATTGACCAATCCACCCTTATCTCCAAAACTACTGACCCTAAAATTTCGAAAAAAATGCAGAAAATTGTTCTATACGATTACAGGAAAATCTATAAGAAGTATATGGTCTTAAAATAACATGGTAAATCTCTCGATATTGTGCGTACAAACATACCTTTGCAATTAGGATGTATGGGAGACTATGTTTACCAACTACAATGTTCAGTTTGCTCTTAGGATAAATTCTTCCCAAGTACGGAACCCTTCATTATGCGTGGTCCGACACGCACTTGAACGGTTTTTTTTCTATTGAGGTACGGAACCTTCAAAAGGCACCACTGCTCCATACATTTTGGTCATTGAATTTTATTCTTTGCTACAAGATGATATGATATAGTTTGATAGTCTGTCTTTTCCGCATTTTCAGTGTAAACTCATATTAATCTTTTGATTTACTTATTGAAAAATTGTTTCCTGAAGTATAACCGAAAGTTATTTTTTTTATGTAAAACCTTCAAATACCTTCGGCTCGAGTGCCATGCATAATGTATACCAATGAAACCGAAGTTTTAAACATTACTATAACACAAGTAGTCTATTGTTTATGAGGCTTTAGTGTCATTGTTTTTGTACATTGAATAATATATATTAATTATTGTGTAAAGAAAAAAGTAGAGCATAACGTTCAATTTTGAGGATAATAAAATGCACTATTGAAATGTTTACGAAATGGTTTCGCCAGTAGGTTAGATTTGTTAGTGTAGATAGGTGCTTTATTGGTGAAATTTGAGAATAAGGTGCTGGAAAAGGTCTAACCTAAATATGCGTAAAGTGAATACACCATATAGTTACTTGCTGTGGTATGTGGCTGGCTTAACCACTATTAATTACATACTTGACAACCAAATAATGACAAACAGCAACATTAAATATATTTTTTACATAATTTTAATAAAATTGTACATCAACAACATAATACTTGTCCTGAATCCTGAACATAATTCATTTGTACATTATAAATGTAGACTTGGCACTGTCTAGGCGAAGTTGCCCAGTTTGTAACGTGGAGTCTATTGAACATTAGGATGTTTTTTTTTTTTTTTTTTTTTTCATTTATTTGAAACTTTGTACCACGCCTGGACTTTATTACCACAACGTGTTCAAAATGTAAATGTTGAAATGTAATTATTTATTTGGGAACTTAACTATAAAGGTGTGTCCAAACATTAAGCAGCAAGAGCGCGGCAGCAACACGCGGCGTTTGCAGGACACAATGTTGAAATGTAAATTAGGCACAATTGCAGCTTATGTTTGGACACACCTTAAGAATAACTGGTCCCTAATAGAATTAAAATTATGTTTAGTATCATAAATCAAGGCTTGTTATGGTTAAGTTTCTAAAGTAAATAATTCGTCATAGCCTCCCATTTGGTTATAGCTGTCTGCGCTCATTATAAACCGGGTGCAGTCCTTTAAATTAAGAAAAAATGCACGAAATGAATTTAAAAAAGTGTTAGTAACATCATTTTGCGAATTCTTAACGCATCCGTTTCCTTTTTAATGTAAATTATTATATTATAATATGTATTATCAAGTGAATATTTTATTGTGATATTGTGCACTTTTTTTTCTAAACTGACGATATTGTCGTGGACGTCCACGTCCATAAAATGTATGGAAATACGTGTACATTATAACGTTATTATGGACGAAGTCTTTATATTTCCATACATTATACTTCCCTGTTTTATCATGATACCGAGGACGTCCACGATAATATCGTCACATTAAGCCGCTGATAGACTTGAGCATTCACTTGTGATAAGTTTAGCGAATGTTAAAATAAGCAGGAGCGTTTTAGCGAGCATTAGATAGCGTTCTAGCGAGCATTCTAGCGAAACGACAGTAAATTTGTTTTGAGCTTTTTTGCCGAGTCGAGCAATTTTGTAATGTAGCACACGCAACCGTCAAGTCTGACATCTTCGTGAAGAATACATTTTTAGATTGATCGTGAAAAAGTTTGTAGCGACGCGATGCTTAGCTCTGTTCGTTGTTCAGTTCGACAAATTTAAAAACAGCGAATGCTCAATGTTCTATTACAAGTGAATGCTCAAGTCTATCAGCACCTTTAGAAATTATAAACGCGCACATTCATTTGACGCGATAAGCACACATGGTTCATATACCGAGTTGAGAAACTATCTATTTCAGCTTTTTGTGAAACTGATAACTATTGTTTCAGTCCTATCCCTAATGCTTTAAAAATGTAAAAACCAAAGACTTTTATTCCAACCCTTCCGATAAATTGTGATGTTTTATGTTGTCTTTTATTTGACTGAACAGTTTAAAGGATAACTAATCATTAGGATGTGGTTTAGATTTTAATTATTTCTACATGAAGTGTGCCATTTGAAGTAAGGAGTAAAGAAATTAATTATTTTAGAGATGCTGTGTATATAAAAATAAGATAAGAAAAGCTACCTAGTAAATATATAATTTTGAAATATTAAGGACAGATAATAGAAATTACCTATTTAAGGAAAATATAAGATATTGTTCTTTAAATTGTTTGTTATTCCTTTCTCCTAAATTTCTGATCCATATCAAATCAATTGACAATCTATATCATCATACAGCCGAAAGACGTCCACTGCTGGACATAGGCCTCCCCCAAGCACCGCCACTTCGACCGGTTCTGTGCATCCTGCATCCAACGGTTCCTGCGGCCTTCACAAGGTCATCGGGCCACCTTGTGGGAAGCCTTCCAACGATACGTCTTCCCGTACGAAAAAAAACGTTATTATCGTGTTAATTTTATGTTAAGAGTATTTTTTTTTGTTTTTTCGTCTATCTACTTTGACTCAGCCCCGGATCTAGGGGGGGGGGGGGGGGCAAACCGGGGCCCGTGCCCCGGGCGCCAACTTCATGGGGCGGCAAATTCAAGCGTGGCAGACAAGTGCACCACCCAGCGCACCGCAACTTTGCAATAACTGAGACGCGCAGCACTTATTCTCTTTCTCTGCGAGTGGCGCATTGAGGAAATCACTACGTGATTAGCGTAGGCATAGGTCGTCAAACGGTGTTAGCGAGTTGCGGGTGGGCGCAATTGAATTCTGCCAGGAACACTCCGTTTAAAAAAAAAATGCTCCAGTTTAATTGGCCATGTAAAAGTATAGCTTTCTCTTGCAATAGATCTATGTTACGGCGAACCACAGGAGGATGAGTGCCTCTGTGGTCAAAAATTAAAGGAAAAACATCCTTGATTATTAAAATTTTAATTTCCGGTGGTCCCGGCTTCACCGACGCCTGAAAGTACAATGTCGACACGATTTTCTTTATTTTTTTACCACAGTTTTGGCGCTCCTGATTGGCGCATTATTCGATCGATACAATTTGACTAAATATGTTACTGCCAACATTTTCGAGCTCGCTTCTCTCACTCTTGCAGCCAGTAATTCGTAATTCTTGATTATTAAAACGTTTCTATAAGTCAACTAACTAAGTAAGTAGGTACTTAACTCTTATTTTGGTATGAAGGGTCAAAAGAAAATCGAACTTATCTCAGACAAGGAACTAAATTGTTTGCGCTCGCTCTTGCATTCAAGATTGTCTTAATTGGTGTTAAGCTTAACTGCATAAGTCGAGTCTCGCGATTGCGATCTTAGCAATCTAAAATCGGACCGCACATCAGATTAATTATGAAAATAGATAATGTTTGCAGAACAAAAGGCTCGAACCCTATATATCCCTTTAAATCCTGTCCTATCCTAATTAAATGACCGACATACATTAAAAAAAATAAAAAATAAGGGTTCATAGAGAAACTTAGAGGATAAAGGATTGGCAGGGGGGCGGCAAACGGCAGTTTTTGCCCCGCCTCGAAAAAATTCTAGATCCGGGGCTGCTTTGTCTGAATCTAGTAGCAGTATGTAGTATCGAGTGGTAGTATTCATTATAGTTAGTTACTTGAGTGAAATTTTCTTCTAATAATCATCACTTTATTTATATTTATTTTGTGAGTACCTAATTTGATCAAACATTGTTGTACACGGTAGGTTATTTTAAAATGGTGCAAAATTAGAGAGGGAGTGGTAAAAAAAAAAAAAACTCGTAGGTTTCACACTAAGAGTTCTTCTTGAGACTTCTCGAAGCGGGAATTCCCGGGAAATCTGCACTGCTATTCAAAACCGTTCGATTCTATAGGGTCAGGTGGCGTGAATATGAGGTTTGTGCTGACTAGTTCCTTTAGCAGTTCCTTTGGAGGAACTACTGAGAATTTTAGGATCAGTAGTTTCTTTGCAAAAGCTAAAGGAAACAATATAGTATATAGTTCCTTTGAAGGAAACAAACATTTATAAAATTCAAAATGCCAAAGACAAATTGGCACCTTAAAAAGTTCAGGTTTCAAGGTTTCAGGCTAAATGCGTTTTTTGAAAAACATTTTGCTGGGGTAACGTTACTCCAGCAAAATCAGTTTTTCTCGAATAACTTCGAAAATACAACTTGAACAAATTTTGCTATACTTGAACAAATTGCAACTAACTATGAACTAATTATCTGTAAAACAAAATTTTCTCTAAGGCGCAATATTTTGCTGGGGTTACGCATACATTATGAAAGCCCGTTCTAAAGTCCACCATGAACTCGGTGCTGACCCATGGATGGCTCCAGACGAGGGAGCTCATAGACGGTCAAAAGCACAGACACTAAATTTTATTTACGCATTCACACACCTTGACCCATCTGCTGACCTGAGATTGGATCCATAAGAGAGATCTCCTCAGTGGCATGAAACAGGACAGGCACGAAATTTTGTATACGGATTCAATTATGATAGCCCTTTCTAAAGTATGGCATGGCTTGGATAGTGCAACTCGGTTGGCTTCATGACTTCAATTTGGAACACTTTTCAATCTGAATTCGCTATAAGGTCCCATTTCGTTATTAATCAAGGGGGTTCAGTTATCGTTGATCAAAGATTGGATGTTCCCGTGGGATAATTTCCGACCTCCACGCAGGCGAAGCCGCGGGCAAAATCCTACTTCGTGTATTTAATTTAAAGAAACGTAGTTTTCTTTTCCTTAAATTATTTTAAAAGATTAAATCTTAATAAAAGCGATCATTTGCAACAATAGGTATCTTTTTATTCATATTGTAAATTGAAATAATATTTTACAAGTACTTACTAGGTAAAGCTTAATAAAATTAACAGTTAATAACATAATAGCGTAGTTACGTAATTAGTATCACAATGGAGAAAAGTCAGAGTGTCGTTTGTAGATGCGTCACGACGGCTGCCAACGTCAGCAGTGCCCACGAGCAGTGGAGCCGAATGCCGTCGTCACCTGGAAAGTATAATTATTATAATGAGAAAGGTACCTATATCTATAGTTAATTACGTTGACGCTTTATCTTCAGAGAGGGACAAAGGCTAGGATATAAAAATCTCAAATTCATTGAGAGACAAGACAACGCACAGTCGAAATAAACTTAGGATTCGTAGAAGCTTGTACCTGAAGTCAATGACCAAAATGTATGCAGCAGTGGGGCTTTCATTTCGGCCATTAATGAAGCTTTAAACCTAGGTAGGTACAATATAACATTACTAAATGAATATTGTAAATCATAAATCAATCCGAACTAAGTTATATCAGTTTAGACAGGGTGATTTAGACGTGTGCGTTACCCCAGCCAGAAAATGTCGAAAATCGTCATCTAAGTGCAATAGATAAATAGATATACAGCTTCTGTAATTGGTAAGCAGATTTTTTTATTTGGTAAACTGAGTTTTTTAATTATTTGATAAAAACGGTTTCGGCTGGAGTAACGTTACCGCAGCCAGATCTTTTGTTTTCTAACGGATATGTTGAAACAAATGTTATCTAAATAAATATATAACAATTTGAAATAAATGTTACAACTTAATTTGTATTTGTTATGGTTGCGCACAGACATTTAAAATAATCCTGCTGCAGTAACGTTTGCACGATTGCTGCATCTCGGAATTGACTAAACGGATGATTATAATTTTTGACAGGACATCTGGCTAAGTAGTTATAATTTGTTATGCAATAAAAGAATCCACAATAATGCACCGTTTTGAAGTTATTTTAGTAAATAGAAATATGCTTTAATACGTCCTAACACTTCCAATAATCGCTCCTAAGACTAACTTGAAACGTACTGAAGTTTCATTAGTATCCTATACCTACGTAACTAAAAAGTTATGATGAAACTTCAATTTGTTCCGGCCACGGCGCGCAGCTGAGTTATTTGACGACCGATTAACCGAGTTTCCTGTAGTAGTGGTAACTGAATCTTATATCAATAATTATATATACAGTTCAATTACATACCTGTGAAGTTTCAGACTTGTACACTAATTAATTAACGAGATAATCGATAAAAAAAATATGTATGCGTGGTAACCCGACCAAATCTAGAATGTCATAAAAAAGCGGTTACTTTCGTATTTACATACTGATTTTTAAGCTTTATCTTTATGTATCGCCATACAACTTTTTTATGTTATTAAAAAACTTAATTTTGTCAGTCTGTAAATGCGAAAGTAACCACATTTTTATAACATTCTAGAATTGGTCGGGTTACCACGCATACATATTTTTTTTATCGATTATCTCGTTAGTTAATTAGTGTACAAGTCTGAAACGTATAGTTTCGTAATGCAGCCGGAAAAAAGCACCAATTTTGGTCATTGGCTCTTCGCACATGATTTCCATATAAATAACGAAGGTCAATTCCACACCCTATGACTTTATTTGCAGATGATAGCACGGTGACAATTTCTAGTAATAGCAACGACATGATCCAATATAAACTTGACATTCTCAATGCCTTGACATCTATAATAGAATGGTTAAATAAAAATAACTTAAAGATTAATTTAGATAAAACTAAAATTATACATTTTAGCCAACGATTGACTATAGAAAATATGGACATAAATATAGATGATAAAATTGTTGAAATCGTAAATACAACTAAATTCCTTGGACTAATAATTGACAAAAGACTTGACTGGAAAGCACAAATCGAGAACCTCTGCAAAAAAAATTGTAGCTCTGCATTTGCATTGCACTCTCTAGCTGCAATTGTGAATGTAGATACCTTGATTGCGGCCTACCATGGCTTAGTTGCGTCTCACTTAAGATACGGCATCATATTTTGGGGAAATTCTACCGACGCTAACACGGCATTTAAGGCCCAAAAGAGATGCATTAGATCTATGTTTGGACTAAACACGGTTGATACATGTAAACCATATTTTAAAAGGTACAAGATATTAACTCTTCCTTGTATGTATATCCTCGAAGCCGCAATGTTTGTTAAAACAAACCTCAATTTGTTTCCACGTCTACAGGACGTTGTACCGCGTAACAGACGGGATATGACCATTCTTCGAGTATATCCAGCAAAAACGGCACTAATGCGCAAGAGTATCGTCTGCATGGCGCCTACTATATTTAACATATTGCCTAAACGTTGGAAGGAGCTACATAGTAAGGCATTCAAGCGACAATTAAAAATGTTTCTTTCACAAAAAGCATACTATAGTGTCTCCGAATTTCTAGCCGAAAAAGTTTTTCTGGATTGAATAATTTTATCTTTTTTCTGACACTATACCTATATTGTTACTTTTAATTGTTTTTCAGTGTTATGGAAATATTTGTAAAATATTTGTAGCATATCTTATCAAAAATGTTATTATAGTGTATCAGACTTAAATAATTCTAATTTGATTTCATTACATAATTCTATAATAATGATACTATATTATTAACGAAATTCTGACAAGCATTTGTTATGACATTGATATTTTTTATGAATTATTTTTTACTTAGTGTTGACATTTTTAATTTATTTTGTTTGCTGAATTCACTTCATATTAATGATATTGACCTAAAATTAATTGCTTATTAACAATCATACCTATTCATATTTGCACGCCATAGTATTTGGCAAACATGTCTGAGCCTGTATTTTTGTCTTTATGTTATCTTGCATGCACGTTTTTATTTATAAAACTCTTGTATGTGTACACATGTTTATGCAAATAAATATATCTTTATCTTTATCTTGTCAATGGAAGGATTTTTGAAAATTCATCCCCTACTGGGAATAAAAATTTAATACGGAATCCCAATTAAAGTTTGTATGGAAGTTCGTCATTTGAAAATCTCTTCGGGCGCACAACTTTTGTTGAGAAAATGTCATCTTTAGACTATGCTTCTCTCAAAATTGATGCGTAAATTTTTAGGGGACGGTTATTCAGAATAAAATAAATACATACATTGAGAACACCCTGAATGGATGAATGGGTATTTTAGAAGGTACAACCTACTTCAAATAATAATAATGTTTTCACAGGAAGGCATTGCAATGGATATATGTGGGAGACATCATTTAATTATATTATGGTCTTAGTAATAAACGAATCAGAAGTTTCTCTGCATTACTAAGAGGATTTCTGAAATCTTATTGGTATACCTAAATAGATAAAATCCATTATGGAGCGGCGTGTGCATGCCAATATTGTCGCCGTGGATTATTGAAACGGGTTTTCAAATTTTATGAATACAACCTTTTTAAATACAAGTCAGGCCGGTGTAACACAACAAAAACATCACATAAGCAAATTTTAGTAATGAATCAATAACATCATGGTAAGCAAATAGTTTAGAATTCAGGCAAACGAAGAACACTTATATTTGTTTATGACCGACTTCAAAAAAAGGCGGATGTTGTCAATTCTTCGGAATAATTGTTTTTAGTTAAAAATATATCTTTGAATTTACAAGTGCGCAATTAATTATTGCCATTTGACCTCGTAATTATAAAAACTATTTGCCCACCGAAATAGCTAAAAATATATGGTTAAATCGTTTTTGTGATTATTGTGGCTTTGTTAACTTTATAATCATTAAACCAAACAACAAAAATATAAGGACTTATGTCGTAGGCGTAAGCGTAAGGCTAGTCGAGCTGACATTTTACTTTTGATTTGAACCTTTGTACCTATATTAAAACTAACATTACAGGAAGACGACATTTAACTAGGTGGTGTACCACCGTGGTTACAAGCTAGTCAACTCGAGTAACCGTGCTTCCACATACAATATTAAGATTTTGTTAAGAAGTAATTATATCAGGCATATGGACGTGGCCAGGATCCTCGGGTGGGTAAAATATTATGTAATTTCCAATATTTACATAAACGAAATAAATAAATGATAATACTACTTGGATATAATAAAAATAAAATTACACATTATATTGATAGTGTTCAAGTAAGTACCTTTTCTTAATAAGTTAAGATAGTATAATTTATTATTGATCTTAAATACACTTTCAGTTAGTTAACATGATCTTTTCGGATCAGAAGACTGATGTAAAGTGTAGTCCCTGGTCTTGTGTACCTAGTTTGTCTATGACTTACTGGGGTTTTGCAAGGAGTCGTGCGTAGGATCCGGCTCGGTCGTGTCCTCGGGCGGCTCAGTGGCGGGCGGCGCGTCGCGGCCTGGCGTCGACCATCACCAATAACCAACGTTAGTAAACAGACAACACACAGTGGCACACACTACTCTACGGCCAGCCGCAGTACTCATTACGTCATTTATTAACAACTGATTGATCCTAGCACATAACACATTGATATCCTGCATTTCATGCAGGCGCTAAAGTAAATATTTAATTAGGCTATCCAAATTATTACAAATAAATTTTACTGTTGCAAAATGTCAATAGGTACGATTAGTAGTCTTATTGTTGTGAACAAAATGTTGAACGGTTTTTAACGAATCCTGTAAAATACAAATGATTTAATCGGTTTGAAACTAAAAATATGTTTATATAATCTATCCCTTTACTAAAAGCGTTACTCATCATGCTTTTGATTTTAATATCTAAGTACTGTGGATAATGGTGAAATGTTCAGTAATAATGAGAATGTTTAGTTGGTTGTGTAAATGAAAAATGCAAATATGTAAGTACCATTCGTTGTTCGAATAAACACAATAATGTGAAGACGTTCCAAAGCAACACATGTGCCATAAGCGATCAATTGATGCATTTAACTTGTAGAGTTAACAGCTTAACTTTAAAATGACCATGTTATTAAACCATAAATACTTAGGTACCTACAGTCTTGAACCCATAAAATTGAGTAAAACGTGTGTCTTCTCGCTTTCTTCGTATTAAGTATAACATACCTGCAGGTATGTATTTCTCCACATCTACGTACGGAGGATGTTCTAAAGTAGAGTATGTTAGCTCGCAGCGTATTTCGCCATCGCCGACACTTGCTGCACTAACGGTTGCGTTAACGTATATTTTATACAAGCCATTTTCATCTGTGTCTTCTACAGTCTGTGACATGTTGATTGCTTCCCTGAAAAATATTTAAATAAATATCAAAAATATATTCTTCCTTCATTTCGTAGCTACATGTACATTTTTACAATTTAGGCTGACGTAAACAAAAATACAAGCCATGTGTGGTTTTAATTTAAACTGGGTACTGCGTAGGGTATATCTGTAAATACATTTTATATCTCGAAATCCAGAAATCACATACCTATCTCATCTGCCTAGCCTTTTCCCAATTCACATACCTAATATTGATTACACTAATCTCTAGATACCTATGCTTCAAATTAGTCGTGAAGCCCAAAATATTAATACTATAACAGTTTACATAATAAGAGTGAATAAAAAATCTGTAACTATATTACGATGTGGGAGGAGGCATCCTGTTTGCAAAATGTTTAAAGCCGCATTTACACATTCGCGTGAGCGGCGAGTCGAGCCACTAGCACGAATATGTAAATGGCAGTTCGTCATTCGCCTCGTGTTTCGCGTCGCCGCTCGTGACACTCGCGTCGCGGTCGGGAGCGGTTTTTTGGACACGAAGTCAAAGAGAAAAGAGTAGCGAGACGAACTAGTCTTTACACATTCGTTTTTTAGTTCATTTCGTAGCAAACGGCCTATCAAGCAACATAACGAAATGGATTGGACGAACAATAAAATTATGATGTTTTCGGAGCTTTACCAAAGTCAGCCTAGCTCTAAATAATTATATCGACTTTGCAAATGCATTGCAAAAGCCGCTAGAATGACGACATCGTCCATATCGTCAAGCTGAAGTAGAAATGAATAGACGCGAATGTGTAAACGGTCAATCGTGTAACCTAAAGCTACACGAATATCTCGCCAAATAATTCGTTGAACGGCGAGGAGAATTACGAGCACGCATGTGTAAATGCGGTATAAAACAAACGTACCCTTGAAAGGTGATGGTCATATCCGGCAAGGGCGCGACGTCTTCAGCTGCACATTCTATTAACAACATATCCTCTTCATCCTGTGCCTCGCTTTTTACTAACGTGTAATTTATTTCCGGGCCAGTACCCATCGCTGAAAAAGAAAACAATTAAGATTACATAAGGTTTCGATATTTTAGCAGTATTTTGTAATACACTTTTTTTGAAACAATTCGGGTTTTAGGTTTAAACAAAAAATATCTATTATATGGATGCTTTTGATAAATTACAAATGCCGTAAATTAACAAAGATAATATACAAATATACACGTCAATGTAAGCAATTGCTTGGGTGGGTGTGGTTCTGATGTACCTTACTATACCTGGTATTGTACACCGGCAAAGAACCGGCAAGGACCTACTTTAACCAAACATTGCTCTAAGAAAAAAGTTAGTAAAAATGTTCTCCCATAGGTCGTTCTACATCACGATACTCGCTCCAATTTCAATTATTGTAAGTTTGTAATCACAAAAACTAATATTTATATAATGATATAGCTACAAATTACAAATTTCCTTATTGTCGTATTGTTTTTCTTTACTTGTAGGTACTGTGAGACCTTGTTTCTCGCTTAACTTCTAATGCTTTGCCATGTCTTTTTTTTGTTAGGAACCTTCTCTGGCGCGCACATAACTTATCAAAGTTTTCCTTTACTTGTGCTGTGAAAACTTGCTTCTCGCTTAATTTTATGCTGCTAATTTAACGGGAAGTGACATAATTGACCGAATCTTTTGATTGCGTTGACTAAGGCCCGTATTACAGAACGTTACTCAATACTCAAGCATTACTTAAAACTAGTTTCAACCAATCAAATGGCTTGAATCTAGTTTTAAGTAATGCTTGAGTATTGAGTGACGTTCTGTAATACGGGACTTAGAAGCTTGAATTTCTCACCCGTCCAAGGGACCGTAACTCTGTTAACTTGATACCTCTAATTTATTATTTTTATTTATTATTATTATTAATTTATTACACTTTTCAAGGCTTATTGCCAGAGTTTGTACACGGGCAATCTATGGGTCAATTATACTAAGAGATCGCTGGATGTCCTGCGCGTCCAATATAACAATGCTTTCAGGATGTCGTTGAGGCTGCCTCGTTACTGTAGCGCGTCGGAGATGTTTGCGCAAGCCCGCATTTTTCGGCTTCTATGCAATTAAACGCAAAAAAACTGCGTCGCTACTGCGGAGAGTGAGGGGCAGTCAAAACAGCATCCTGACAACTGTAGCCGAGAGCTTCGGCTCTCCGACTGTACAGCAGTTAGTGAGGAGGTTGATTTTTACTAACACTAGGCAATAAGTTATTTTTGTATGTTACTTTATGGATATTTTGTGTCCGAAATAAAGCGATTATTATTATTATTCAAATTTATGATCAATATTCTAAGGAAATTCAAAATATGATCTCACTAGCAATATAATTATATGATGTAATTTTACAGATTTTATTTTGTTACCTCATGATCACAATAGTAACGATTGAAGTATTTTTATTCAGTGAAAAGATATATGCGTAAGGCTATGCACGTTCCTCTGAGTTAATTTGATAAACAGAAAAAAATATAATTTAATCCAAGTTTATCCTTCTATTATTCTACGCATCACACATCACAGTATCCATGTACTTGTATGAAATAGTTGATACTTACAAAATACAATAAGCTTTTCGTGCTGTCTTATTTCGTCGATATTTGACACTTCACACTCGTAAGTTCCAGAATCCACAGGGTTCACAGCTAGTAAGACGATGGAATCGTTACCCTTTATCTCTGAAAAGTAATGCAAGTTGCGCTTTAAATATGTTTCGAAGAATACGTTTGGCGCAGTGGCTAGTGTGTTTCTGCGCTACGAGTGGCTCTATTTTTTGAGGAATAATACAATTTTCATGGCCGCCATATGATATCTATTGAATAAAATCTAGACTTTTTGGGCCAATGGTTATTAGCATTAGATCATTTCTTTGTGATCATTCTAGTTACCTATTTGGCTAGTATTGTCGTGATGGATGGACTCTGCGTCATGGCCGACTATGCGCTGGTACATCAGCAGCTTCTCGTCCCCGTTGCCGGTCTCCGGCGTCCACCACCATTTGACGTAGAGCGCGTCGTCTGTCTCGTTCTCTCCTAGCTTGTACTGACATCGCAGTTCAGCATCTTTCCCGACTTCTACTGCTTTCGGCACCACAAATTCATTTATCGATAACTGTCGACTACCTGCAATACAAATTGGTTTACTATACGTACTTTTGTACACTTTTCTGGCTGCACTAAAATTATACTCGTATGATGGCATCCCCGTATGCATTCGGATTTTTTGCTGACACAAAAAGAAGGAGATTATTATTAACACAAACGGGATATTTACCATGTTTATTATTTGTTATGAGTTCCCGATATTTCGGCGCTGTTACAAGCCATCGATCACGGATAAACTGAAGTCATTGCGGGTGGGTGTTTATGAGCAGACAAAACGGTCTACCCTCTTACTGGTTCGTTTTTTGGACTCAGTACTGCTACCACTGTCACTCGCAACTCGATAAATAATAAACATGGTAAATATCCCGTTTGTGTTAATAATAATATTAGTGACCATGACAGTTTAAAAACTTAAGAAGGAGATTCTCAATTCGGTTGTATTTTTTTTTAATGTTTGTTACCTACCTCAAAACAAACAACGTTTACAAACCGATTTGGAAAATATTTTTTTCATTTGAAAGAATATACTTCCAGATTGGTCCTTTTTTTATCAAAATCCAGTTCTGATGATGGGATCCATGAGGAATTGAAGGAACCCCTCAAATTTTATAGGCATACATATAGCGATTTTTGTATTTTCATCAAAAAATTAAGCATTTTCATTCAGAATCAGAAATCAAGTAAGTATTTCACGGGTATATAGCGATAAGATATCTCGATTAAGATATTTAAGCGACTATGACGAAGCAAATTTAAGTAAACGGTTCTGATCAAAATGGTACCATCAAACTGATCTGATGATGAAGCCGAAAGGTAGGCCATCAAAACTCCGTAATAAAACAATGTATTCTAGCCGTGTTTGGGCTTATTGGAATTGTCATGTCATTCACGAAAGTCGGTGGCAAAAAACGAAAATACAGAACCAAAGACACTGACTTCCGAAATTAAAGTTATTGAAAAATAACTTTGATTTAGGAAGTCGTTGTCTTTTTTGTGTTTTTTTTTTGGAAGTCGGTTTGATTTAAGGTTCCGTAGTAAACAAGGAACCCTTTTAGTTTCACCATGTCCGTATGTCTGTCTGTCTGTCTACCTGTCCTCGGTTTAGCTCAGAGACTCTTAGTACTGGAAAGCTGTACCTAATGTGGTATGGGTATACATATTAATCACACCGATAAAGTGGTAAAATAAAATCTTGATTGTAATATTAAGCTTTAAAGTGCTAATTTTTGTTAGAGTCAAGTGTCCTCCCCCCCCCTGCCAGCTAAATGGTTGTATTTGGATATGTGAAAAAATTCACAGCAGTAGTATACATACATATATAACGAAGTTAAAAAGGAAAACTATCACAGCTAAGTAGGCTTCACAAGTTATCGAATAATAGTCGACCAACTTACATTTACAGTTGAAAAACATATTCTCCCATACATTCCGTATGGAAGAACATGTTTTTCAACTACAATGTTCAGTTTGTTCTTGAGATAAATTCATACCAACTACGGAACCCTTCATTGTGCGTGGTCCGACACGCACTTGGCCGGTTTTTTTCTCATACTGTAAAAACAAACACTCTGTAAGTCTGTATATCTAATAGTATTTATAAGAAACTATACGGTTTTGTTCATTTGTGCCAGTGTCTCCGAAAATAGGCATATTTTTTGGTATCTCATTATAGCATATTGATAACCTCATGTTCAGTTTTATTTTAATGCCTCCCGATATTATTACTTTTAGAATATATAGCAATCGATAGGCGCTATAAAATATTGCTTGGCGGTGAAAAGGTTAATGTGTTTTTTTGATATGACTATCGCACCGGATCACGAGCGCACCAGTCTTGCTATTCATAATTATTCAAATAAAACCTAGCTAGTTTAAGCACTGACTCGTTTATTGAAAGAAAACATAATAAGTGTAAATACTTCAACTTTAGCGGCCTAGTAATACTATGTCCAGTACCTTTATATTATCGCCGAGACCTAAGTATGTAACAATTATTATTTTATGGTATTGTTTCAATTAAAACTTTCCAAATAATTTTAATGTTAAGAGTTCCATGACCATGGTACTTTAGAGGTATGAGGAACAGGGTGTAAAGTTCGCTCATACTCTATAGTAAAGGGAGGATCCTCCGACCAGACGGGTGTTTTGTCTGGTAGGCAACTGCCCAACGGTTAATGTCGGGATTTTGTATATATGCTAGTCGCGCGGTAAACTCTGATAGCGCGATGCAGGATTTGTGACGTCAGGTCTTTGATGCGTAGTTCGCATGTGGCGTTGTAAATACCGCCACAGTACCATCACCATGACAGAGTCAGAGTCGATGGTTATCAGACCTGCTTCGGATTTTAGTCCTAATTCGAACTTCTGAACCCTTGATCAATAGTTAAGTACTTAAGTCCACTACCCTAGTCTTAAGTCTGGTAATTAAATAGGTACCTTCTTGTTTGTAATCATCCGTTGATTGATTTAATAATTGGTTTGACAATCTACGTACCTACATGCTTTTTACGCAAAATAAGCTCTTTGACGTGGAGTTGCGGACACCAGCCCGTGTTACCTATTACCTCGACAATCTACAGACAGCTAGATGAACAATGCGAGTGAATGAGCTGCTTGCACCTAGTATTCAGAATCCTTATAATTAAACGTGATCGGTAACATTAATCGTCACACTTGGCAGCCAGAGCGTGGGGCGCAGTAAAATGTTATGGTGTATGTTCGGAACTGCTCAGCCAAGGTTGTTGTTAAAGCGGTCTAAGGTGAAGTCCATGTTCACCAGTTTAAGTCTACGACTACTTTGCGTTAAACGATATTATTATTCCGTTTATGTAATTTCTTTCTTCTTAAATACATTTATATTTCTTAAAAACAGGGTCTATAGGAAACATTTAAAAATATAAAAAATTGTGGTCTGCCGGTGTCGGGAGCCGGAAGCAGGGTCCAAGCTACCGGTGGTTACGATTCCCGAGACAGGAACCTCTTCACGATGCGAGACGTATCGAGGAGTACCTAATGCCTTCTGAATTAGGCCCTCCATTTTGAGCTGTAGTGTTGACCGCCTAACGAGACCCTCGAGAGATGTTGATCGAGGCTTTCGGCCATTAGGCTATTGGACGTTACGACAATCGGCACAATGACAGTCGATAACTCGGAAAGAAATAACGTCCGAAAAAAAAAATTGCCAAAAAATATATATGTAACATAAAACAACTTTGTACCTAAAATTGCAAGTGTTTATATTAACTATATTCACGCATTGATCGGTTCTTGTTTTGGCTACAGAGCCCAGAGCATCTAGTCTTAAGTAATTGTTTTATTGTTGCTACAAAGAGCTTAAGAATTGAAATTGACGGGCAGTATAGCAGGATCACTAATCATTACGATACCGTGTATGTTCCTCCGGAACTACTAGGGTGGACAATAAATCTGCATTACCTAAGATTTATGAGCACATACGATTCCTACGATGATTTAGATATATATTTTTAGTACCTATATTGCTCATCACTGGAGTTTCTTTAGTAATAGACCACCCACGCTACAATTTCGAAATGAAAATACAATAGGTGTACGGCGTCATTTGCAGATTTGTGTTTGTACTATGTAGGTGTGTTGTATAAACATAACGCTGTTGCACTTAATTTAAGTGCGAATGAACTAACTTCCGCATACAACACCTTAATGAGGTCGATTCTCTATTATGTTTATAATTCCAAAATGTTTGACTTTGGATCCATTCCTTTATGAATTTTCTATAAATAAGTTGTTATAGGAAATTAGGTCATATCCCAATGAATAAGCGACTATCTTGGCTAACCTTGAGGCGGTCCGGGAATGTTAAAAATACCACCGCGACCAGAGCGCACGCGGTGTGTGCCGACGCGATTTGTATTATTCGATAAAATACCAACTAGTTGATCAACAATTGGCAAAAGCACATCTTTTCTCTCACTCACTATAACAAACCTATCTATAAAACCAATTAAACAGTAAACAAACCCTAAAGGAAATATAAATTACCCAAATATTAGTCGCGTAGCGCGCACAAAAGCAAATTGCATACAAAAGTTTGTCTTCCTGTGGTGTTATGATTGGATGAGTCATGTGAAGTAGAACAGGGATTTGAACATCCTATTGTATCTATACGTTTAGAATATACTGGTCTGTACTCACAGAAATATTGCTTTAGCAGCTGTTTAGTGTAGTTTACCTGTCTGCCCTACAAACATTCCTATAGCTAATGTAGGTACATAATTTGATGCAATGGGGCGCCTACCTTACTTATAAAAAAATACAAGACTATTTCATAACTCATCATGTCATATTTTCAGCTTTAAACTGAGTTTAAAACAAATTTAAATCAGAATTTAAATGAATATTCGAAACAATACAGATATTAATTTAAATGTCTTGCAACGATAACTGTAACAACGATACAACAGTGTCAATTAGATAAAATGTAACTAATGAAAATCATAAAATATCAAAGCCCGATTTAAATGTGTAATTTCGCGGGACGGAATTGATTGACGGAAAACATTTCACGTGAAAGTATTAGGTCGGCGCACTGAGCACGAGATGCACGATGCGAGTACGAGTAGCGACAGGCGCTCACCTGCCACCAGGCACAGAAGCAGACAGCATGCGCGCAGCGCGGCGCTAGCGGACATGGCTGTGGCGTGTGGCGCAGCGCGGCCTGCGACTGACTGCCGCGCACTCGCGCCGCCCGCCCTTCGGACCATCAATTGGCCTTGAGTCAGCGCGAGGTAACCACTAAATTGCACCCAATGTTACTTGTAGATCAGTCCAATCGATCAGAAGAAGCAGAGCGCAGGAGATCATTGTTGTGTCATCGAGAGCGAGATCTAGTACATGTCATGTCTCGCAATAAACGACTTAGCTACTTCATCTGTTTATTTAGAGAGCTAAATTATGAAACTGATGCAAGTACTTACCTAAACTCCAACTAAGTCTGGAAGGTTCATTTTAGTCGTTGTGTGCCTAATTTTAAGTGTTGTCGTGTATCAATCAATTTAACCATGCTTGTACCAAGAGTTGCTTCAGCATATACCGCCATTAAAAGCCAGAAAGCAATACAATTTCAAAGCAAACATTATAAAGAATCATTAAAATGATTCTAATCGTTCAGTGGAACAAAAATGGTGGTTATCGAATGTTGATGTTATGATTGTTAATGTGACTGTCAACTTCGATAATACAAGTAGGTATGTTACCATAGACATGCATACCTAGGTCATAGGTATACATTACATAGTTTGTTTTGTAGTTGATGATTTATCATTGCGGTAAGCTTAAATAAAATGTTTTATATAAATAAAAATATATTTGTTCATAATTTATACATTTATACTTATAATTAGATTATTTTAAATGTAATAATACGAATATATTGCCGCCAGAATAAAAGCCGAGCGCCATTCAGAACAAACATCGCTGTTTCTTTTACAAAACCTTGCCATTATTGTTAAGGCCATAGTTCCAAGTTTTTCTGGAAGAGGAACATGTTACATAACGTGATAGTAACTCCACTTTCTGTATCTGATAGATGTTTTGCGGAATGTTAACTAAAGTTATGGTTCTTTACACGGAGTTCGTCAACCCCTCTATTTCCAGTTTCCACCAATAAAAACGACTGTTGCGTGTATGACTAGCGATGACGAATGTAGCAAATCTATATCTATCTGTTTATGTATGAATATTATGTGGGTGTACTATAGGTACTACACCTCAGCCTAACCCTTCGGGGATAACAGGCGTGATGTTATGTTATTGGGGCCTATCACACTATCAGTATTATCACGCTATACTCGATATCGTGATCCAGTATAGATGATTTTTTTTTTTTTAAACTTTGCCCCACACTAGTAATTTCTCCTGTATCGTGGGTGCGTTTACAAACGTTTAAACTCACATACACAAACAGCCAGACCCGGAAAAACTACTTGTAGGTCATACAAATATTTGTTGCGTGTGGAAATCGAACCCGTGACACGTAGCGCAGCAATCAATCGCTTAACCACTGCGCCAACCGTTTCGTCAAATTGATGGTATTGATGTCAAATTATGATTACTACATCGATAATTTTACTGATGATAATATCACGATATCCACGATCATGATAATATTGATAATGTGAGGGAGTTTTATGTGAGTGGCAGTCTTCTATAGGTTAAAGTGTGCGAGTAGTCTGTCGCTGAAGGTGATGTGCTTGAAGAGCGAGGGGTGCGAGTTGGCGCGCGGCGGCGGGCGGGAGGCCAGCGCGATGGCCACGGTGTCGCGCAGGCGCGCGCGCGGCACGTCGCCGCGCAGCCACAGCAGGCGCAGCAGCTGCTCCTCCGACATGTCGGGGCACTTCGCCACCACGCTGTGCAGGTCCAGCGACAACATCTCGATATCCTGGCACCTCAGTACCTGCATACAATTGCCCTTCTACAGTTAAGCTCAAACCATGCTGCTAGTCTGACCGAGGTGCGACAACACGCAACCATACAGCGTAAAAGTCCGAACACATTAATTTGCCTACAATGTTTATAACAAGACGAACCGTCAAACTTTTCTTACACCGAACACGTCATGCGTATCTCGGTATCTATGATTTAAATAGAAAGCGAGTTTACTCCAGGTTAACTCACATCCACAAACTCTTTCTTCGTGTTTTTTAATAAGTATGAATGAACTTGTGCAACAAGCGGTGAACGGTTGATAACAAAATTATCACCCATCATCAACAGACTTACGTATAATTGTAACTGCAATTGGCTAGTTCTTATAGTTTCAGGTCAATATTAGATTCGTCAGTAGGGTTTGTAAAACTCACGCAAGGATTTAATGATATGAACTCACCTCTGCTAGCATACTGATGACTTCGAAGGGCCAGTCCACGTTGACACCTTCCGCCGCTATCTTCCTGAAGAACGACCTTATTTGATTCGCCTCCTTCACTATTTTGGTAGCGGCTTGCTGAGCTTCGTCTACATTTTTAAAAGCCACTTTCTTGGATAGCATCGCCGTAATATACTTTTTGTAAACCAAGTTTTGAGCTTCGTTTATGACATATTCAAAGTTTTTATCTCTCAGATGATTGTAATCTTGAAAATAGTCGTCGAGTGTGATGCAAATAGTGTCGACTGGAATGGTAGAGAGCAGCCATTTCGCTGTAAATAGGTCATCGAAGTGAACTTCTAGGTCTAAAAACGCTTCCTCAAGAAGAAACTTTGCGGCTTCATCTCTTAAGCTCTAAAACAAAGATAATAACAACATCACACCTGTATTCCCTGAAGGGTTAGGCAGAGGTGTACTAAGGAACACACACACATTAAAAAAAATTAAAGATCTTTGATCTGTTGGATTTGTCTCCGCCCCGAATAGCAGAATAACTATTAAACTCTTGCGGAAAATTCCCAAAAAAAAAAAGATTTTTTTTTTTCATACAGTTTGATGATATTTTGAACGCCTATTTTGATGAATACTCGAAAATGGATTGGGGAACGGGGGAATAAGAAATTTCACGCGGACCAAGTTGCGGACAGAAGCTAGTAATAATGTTTTTGAAACATGATAAATATAAATAATAATATATTATTTTTGTATCTCAAAAATCCGGGGCAGTAAGGACAGGTATAACTGTTGTTGCTACAAGAAAATGGTCTTAGGAGACTGTCCGCTTCTGTGAAAAAACTTTTCCCAAATGGATGGGACTTTTTTTTGCGATTTCTTATTTTCCTTGTACCTCAGATGGTCCGATAGAGATTTTTGTTCCTTATAAGGAACAGGATCGATTGGCATCAATTTTTTTTTTTTGTGAAAACTGCCCATTTTTTTGCTGACTCTACCAATATTTTTTTCAAAATCTGTGAATGCAGATCTTTGAGATTTTTGAGACATTTAGTCTCAAAAACTTAAGGGCAGTTCTCCTAAGACCATTTTCTTGTAGCGACAACGGTAAAGGTACGCTTACTGTCCCGTCTCAAAAATCTAACCTGTATATTAATAAAACAAAATAAAGTTTTACAGCTTGAAAGTTACATTCCTGGGCAACTTTAAAAACTCTTACACAATTATTTACACCAGTCAATTCAAACTAATCTAATGTGAAAGTATTCACTCAAGCAAAATAGAGAAGCTACTTGATATTTAACCTTATTAAGAAATCTCATAAAATAGGTTTCGATTGTTCACAAATTCGCGTTTAGGGCTTGGGCCAAATTTACTGTCCCTGAGGGCACCTGTTCCTGATTTTGGAAATCAGTACCAATTGCGCAGCAAATTGGCTGGAAAAGCGACCTATTACATTAGCAAACAATCCTTCGGGAGTTTAGTTCTAAAGTTAACAAACGGAACTAAAGATTGTCAACTTAGGAAGTGGAAAGTAGCACCGCAAACGAACGAATTAATTGTAACAACCTTGACACTATCGAGCAACTGTAAATTTCTTAACCGCCACTGCTGTTTAGTATATAAAATCATTGTCACCAATGGACCGACATCATTCAGTAACAACAAGTCTAATCAACCATGAGGAGTAGCCTTCTGGTGGCATTTGGCCTTCTGGCCATCGCCGCCCTCAGCTCCGCCAGGGAGATCCGGGAGAAGAGGGACGCCGATCTAGAGACTGCTGCATCAGGTCATAAGTGGGACAAAGGTGGCGGCCACGAGCACCATGGACACCACCACCACGACCACGGTGGCGAGCACCACAAGGGACACAAGGGACACCACGAGCACCACCACGGCAAGCACGGACACCACCACCACGAGGGACACAAGGGACACCACGGTGAGCACGGCGGACACAAGAAGCATCACCACCACGACGACGGCTACCATCACCACGAACACCACGGCGAGAAGGGCGACCACGGCCACGGCCACGACGAGCACGGCCACTGGCACAAGGGACACGACACAAAAGGACATCACGGCGTCGAGAAACACGACGAGTTCAAGAAGGACAAGCACTTCCACGACCATCACGGAGAGAAAGGCTTCCATGAGCACCACGGTGGGCACCATCACGAGGGCGGACACAAGAAGGGCGGACACTTCCACAAGGGACATAAGCACGGCGGCCACCACGAACACCACCACGGCAAGAAGGGTCACCACGAGCACGGCGGCCACCACCACCACCACAAGGGCCACCACGGCGAGGGCGGCCACCATGAGCACCACCACGACCACCATGACCACGACAAAAAGGGAGGCCATGAGGATCACAAGCATTGGGGACACAAGAAGGGTCACTAAGCTGTTGCTGAATGTAACTGAACTGTTATTTGTTAAAATGTTGCTTACGACTGTTTTTGTTATGTTCTTACACCAAAGAATAAAGTTTTGTACAAAGTAATTGCATAGACTTGATTTAAAAATAGCTTCGCCCTGCGGTTTAACTTGCATGGAGATTTCCACACGAACCATGCATTTTTCTGACATAAAAAGTGTTGCGTTATTGCGTAGTAATTAGAGAAGATGGATAGTAAGGTATCAAGGACTTGTGGCTAAGCAATAACAGCCGCATGGGTTGATCCATTAGGTTAAGCTAGGCTTGTCGGGGTTGGTCCGTGGATGGATGACCATCTTTACATACCAAGACCCCTCCGTACCTTGGAAAAGCACGTTAAGCCGTTGATCCCGGTTGTCATTTGAGTTTCTTTGACAGTCGTTACGGGTCGTCAGAACCCCGAAAGTCTGACAACCAGTCTTACCTAGGTTATCGTATTTCCCAGTTTCTGGGTTGTGGAGGTAATTCAGCTGTATCCGGCTAGACTGGAAGCCGACCCCAACATTGTTGGGAAAAGGCTAGGCAGATTGATTGGAAAGTAAGGTATCATTCAGAGAAGTCACTCGGGAACAGTGACGCTTTTTATCAGTGAATTATTTTTAATAATTGGATTAGAAACAAGGTTGACTAGGGAACAAAATACTCATGTAGGTAATCAATAGGTATTTCTTCAAATTCCATGCTTTGGTTTTCTAGTCAGGACACGGTTTCTTCTATCCAGCGGTGCGCGGGATATGCAATAAAATCAGATTTAGGAACTATCATTGTTCATTATCGTGCCATCACAAGTTTCTTTGCCGTTGACCGCGGAAAGCCGCTTGACCTTGTACCGAGGAGATTTATTTACACATCGAGATCTCACTGACCGTAGCGAGCGTTGAACTGTCGCGACTGGCCCTGAATTGTTCGTCTATGTTCACTTTCGGTGATCAGATCTAGGTGGTAGGTAGGTTTGGAGTGCATTTTTTCCTTACTTATTAAGCAAAAAAAATACGGCGCTTTGATTTCTGGATTTTGAGGAAATAAATGTGTGTAATGTGTATTCGAAGTAGTATTTGAAATAATTCATAGCTTAAGTGTTTATCACAACGATCCATGACTTTCATACATAACTTCAAGTGTGATTGATGCGAAACTTGTGATTTGTTTACCAGACAAGTACATGTAAAGGGAAATCCAATTTATATTCTGTTCAGAATTTAGGCTCCAAAAATTTAATGAAATATAAGTATTATTGTATTTTTTTTTTTCCAACAATTTTAATGCTACAAAATAAAGTTCAGTTTGCGCTAAAACGTCCACATTTTTTATGACTTTTTCATTAGTACGAGTTATTGTAGCAGTAGAAATAACATCATTGGTCACAAACATTTTTGGTTTGCAGTTTAAGTGAATAGTACAAGTTACCTGGAAGGTGTTAAGCATCTTGTCGAACTTAGCCTCAGCCGGCGGGTCGTGGCGGGCGGGAGGCCAGTGGCGCGCCTGCGTCTGCTGCGCCAGCCGCACCATCTGCTCGCTGTTGTTCACGATGGTGATCATGTGGTGCGTGAAGTACGCCACGCGGGACCGGTCCGCAAAGTGAGAGTTCTATTCATAAAATATCTACTTAATAATAATCTATACAAATAAATAAAATTGAAGTGCCTCTTTGTAATGTCAAAATAACAGCTTTTTACTAAATGCATATGAAAGTATATACGATACATATTTAAAAAAAAAAAAAATTGTCTGTCTTTGTGTTTGTTCCGGCTAATCTCCAAAATGTCTTGACCGATTTTGACGGGACTTTCACTGGTAGATAGTTGATGCTATGAGCAACTTAGGCAATTTATTTTAGACTAGCTGCGGCATGCGGCTTCACCTGCGTGGCTTTTTCTAAAATAAAATAAAAGACAAGTCACGCGGGCCAAGTCGAGAATAGCAGGTAGTCTCAAATAAATACATTAATTAACTGACAGACAAGCCAAAGCCTAAACAGCTGGGTTTTGAAGCACGAAATTTTGCTAAAGAAAAGAGTTCCTTCTTTAACAGAGGTGAGCACTAAGGAAGGTTCATCCACTACTTATCTGGTTAAATAGGGGATGAAAGTTTGTATGGGTTCGCCATTTTTGTAAGGCTTGTTTTTTATATACCTATCTTAATTAAGCCTGCGGTAGTCGACGGCTCGAACTTGGGCAACAATTATCGCGCGGTTTCCGAAAACGGGTCAATTTTGCGTCCCCAGGTTTTTTTCGGGGACACCGGGACGAAGAACCGAAAAAAGTGACGGTCCCGTTCAAAACGGGACGTATGGTGACTTTAATCATGCTTTACTACAATGCTAAACAGTGAAGTAATCACCCCACGTTTGTACAGCAGAATTATCAGTTATTCAACTTTTTTTTGTTATTGCGAACTCACCTTAAATTGTATGACCCCATCTCTGTACATATTCCCGTAGCGTGTAACTTGATCAATACTAAGTAGCAACGCCTTAAACGTTATATCTTTGCTTATAGTTTCAGTAACCTGTAAAAACACATAAATCAGGCACAGAGAAAAATAACCATGGAAAGTTATACAATAAGGCCGCTTTCGAAACGGTTGCGGTGCCGGCTGACTTGCAGCAAGGTCAAGGTTATACTTATTGATAATACATTATTCTTTTCGTAGTTGTTAAAGTTAAACAATTTAAGAAACTATTATTTGATAACTTCCAGACTTCCAGGGGTCGTAAAATTCACCCCGCGATGAGTGTACAAATCATGGAAGATATTGCGTGACAATCTACGGCCGCTTGTTCACTACATGGAATTTTACTGACCAGATGTGATCACGTGACATTTGCTTGAAAATCGAACCGCCCCGGACGTTAAATTCCGTGTCACAAACAACCTAAGCCCACGTTCATACATAGGTACGGCATTGAACATTGAACTGTAGGATATTTTACGTAAGATGTTGGGATCACAGGACAGTTCAAAGCGGAGTTTACTTTGTACTAGCGACCCGCTCCTGCTTCGCAAAGTTTGTACGACTTGACAAAACATCGGGATTTCTCTATTATATCTAAGTTTAATACAAATATTTTTATACACACAAACCTTCCGGAATAAATTCTCTAAATGATGGTAAAACTGCATCAAAATCCGTAGCCTAGTTTAGAAGAACAATGCGGTCACACAGACACGAAGAGAGACTTAATTTTGTAATATGTACAGATACAGATTAAATGACAATGGCTTACCTGCAAGTTCTGATCGATCATCTGGAAGATGATGACGGGCGCATGCGTATGGTACGCGTTGGAGTGCGGCTCCACGTCGGGCGCGCGTTGCCCCGCCCACTCCGCGCGCTCTGACTCCAAAGTCTTCTCCATCCATTCCATGTAATTCGATTCCATTTTCTACAAATATTAATAGCACATATTTAAAAAATAGAATAAGAAACTACTAGAATTTCTCAGTAGCAGCCTGGAGTCTGGATTTGTGCCTGGTTGATGGCAATAGGCTCACCCCCTATTAGATGGGAGTTAAATATAACTGGCGACATTTGGGTGTACTATAGGTAGACCTCTGCCTAACCGGTGTGGTGTTATGTTATGTATAATATTTAAAAAATAAAGGAAATTGTCGTCGATAATTGGTTCAAAAACACACAAGGCAAAAATTGGGACAAACGGAAGGGTTGGGTGGGGGTGGGTGGGTTGTTGTTTCGTTAAACGAACCCGAAATTTTTTCCCAATAGTTTCCCCCTCGTCCCGCATCTATTATTTTTCTTATTTTTTTTTGTTTTTTTTTTCTGATTATTTATTTCTGATGCAAAAAAACTCTATTGATGTAAAACTAGTTTTTTTTTTTACATTTTAAATAAAAACCTTATTACATTTGTTGTGATTATCTATTTCAAGAAAACATTATTAATTTGGTGCCTCAAGTCTTAATTAAAGCACTTTCAAGAACCGTTTTATTTTTATTTCTTTTTACTTTTCTTTCACCTGACTCCTGAACTATACGCGAGACGAGGGTATTAACTATTGGGAAATAAATGTCGTGTTCGTCAACACTATTAATCAGTAGAATGCATCATTCCCAGTAGTTAATAGTGTTAACCACGAAGTAGTAACCATCGGAAAGTACCCGTTCAAAAATATTGCGGGTTTGTTCATACCATTTTCCGATTCAGGGATCCGTTTGCGTAATAAGCTTTAAATTTAGCTACATATAAGTCACAGTAATTTTTTTCATTAATCTAAAACCTCACCTGCAAGTATTCATCCTGTATTTTTTGCATGGTTTCCTTACTAAGCAAAGGTGGCAAGGTTGATACATCAATATTTAACTCTGAACTTCCCATCAATTCGTGTCCTGGATAGGTATTCAATACCCATGATAGAAGGGTTACATACTCATTGCCTTCTATGCCATTAGTTACTACATCTTGGAGCTGTAATATTAATAAAAATATCGTTATACAGGGTTATTGGTAAAATACTAACAACCTCTTAAGACTATATTACTAACATTATAAACAACAACTTTTGTTCTATGACTTTTTACAAAACATCATACATTTACCAAAAACAAACCTTCAAGATTTCGTCTTTCTATACATTAAGAGCGTTGTTTTTTTTTTATGAATTTGACGTTTTTCACCTAAAATTGGTAAACATGTATTTATTATAGAATATACAATATATGTTGCAACTAACTATATTTACACTAGGTACTAAATTAAAAGAGTAACAAACATGGGGGTTTATTCATAAACATTGCTTTAAAGTTAAGTGACGTTCAAACGTCAAAAATGTATGGTTAAACAGTCGCTAATCATTACTTAACTTTAAGCAGCGTTTATAAATAAACCCCTAAATATATAAAAACAAATAAAATACAAAGAAAAACAAAAGCACACGTAGGCGTCGAAATACTCGTCCGCATCGCTGTCATCCGGAAACGTGCCCAGAAGACTGGCAGCATTGCCACGTTGAATGGCAATGCTAATTCTTTGGCCAAAGAACGAGCCAGCCCTCTGGACACGTGAAGTGTCGACCAGTCGGCGAGAAATTTCCATAAAAAGGAGAAGTGCAAAAAAAATATATATATATATAAAAGTCTGATGAATTATTAAAAGTCTAGAACAAAAGTTGTTGTTTATGATGTTAGTAGTATAGTCCTAAGAGCCCTGCCCTGAGAGCTGTGCTGTCCTGCGCTGCTGGTGAGTATAATTATATAACCCTGTATAGGGTGGTTTTTTGAGGCAGGTTTTTTAACCATTGTAGCTACAGGAAAACGTTCTAATGAGACGGTCTTTGACTTTTTGAGTAATTGCTCAGTGCATTCACGGAGTTCGAAAAATGGTACAATCAGTTAGAAAAACGTAAATTTTCACTTTTTTTTTAAATGATGTCAATCGATGCAGTTTTGTATAAGAATTCAAAGTCTCTTCTGGACCAACTAAACCAACAGAGAAGAGACAAGAGCCGCAAAAAAAAAAATACGGGATATGAAAATTATCTTATTGTAAAGGTATTGTGAACTTAAAAAATAAGAACCAGTTTTTTTTTGCAGTCAACCTTTTTATTTTGGATTTGCTTAGTGAAAAATCAAGAGGTATTAGATTAAGTTTATAAGGTGATCATTCAGCAAGCTGGGTGCTGCTGTAGGAAGTCTGAACTGCTCAAAAATTTACAAAGAAATAAATGACAACACTTACACTTGTAGATAAACAAATGTGGTACATATTGACGTATTTGTTTACAATATCGTAGTGAGGTGGGAAGCAGGGGACGCATAATGTTTTGACTACTCTCAAGTCCTCTAGTATGAGTTGTCTGGTGAGTTCCAAGTATCGAACCAGCCACAGTTTGTTATCTTCTCGCTCGTCGACGCGCGTGCCCTCTATACGCTGGGCGACGGCACATTCTAGAACTTCAAAAGCTTTGGCTCGCCAGTTTTTAGGGCGGCCCGGCGGCATAAAACCGGTTTGGCTCTGTTGCTGTAGATTAAAATTCGAAAATAAATTTCTATGATAAATATTTTATTTTTAAGGAAAATAATGCAAACTCAAACTCAAATCATTTATTTCAATTAAACCATTTACAGGCACTTTTGAATTGTCAAGGAGTCAGTCAGTAAGAAAAATGAAGCTACATTCCCATTCCAAGCATAGGTACCTATGCTAGTACCAACCTGTAAAGCCATTTGATCCCTTTTCTCTTCTCTCTCTATAATCCGCAGTGCAGTTACAATAACAGTAGGCTCTTTACGAACAGTATTCAAAGTTCGCGCCAAAATCAGTTTAATCTGTTTTTCAAGCAAATTGGACACCATTTCAACATCTTCAAAATACGCCTTCAGCATAATTTTGTCATGTGAGGATTGGTTTGGTAACCTATGCAGCTCATACAGTAAGTCATCTCTGGAGTTCTCCAAATCATTAAGACACTGAAAGTGGAAACAAATATTCAAATCAAAAGAACTTGTAAGCAAAGAGATTTTTTTATTTCCTTTTATTTCAGTGATTATTGTAATATTTAAAATATAAAACTTAGGTATCATTATCACAAATAACACACTTACTTGATGGGCATGCAGAAGCTTGCCTTCCCCTATCCATTGTTTAGTTTTGGCCACACTTTCTGGCACTGTAAATATGTGTTTCAAACTGTCCATAGCTGTGACATACTGTGAGTGACGGGAGTCTTCCTCTCTGACTGCTTGGAGTGATGCCACCAGGGGTGGCACACTTTTCAAAAGCTCCTCCAATTCATCCATTCTGAAGTGAGGTTCATTTTTAATTGATTAAGAATCCTTTTGCCTTTAAAAAACTATACAGAGATTATGCCTTCAGTCTTAGCACAATTATAATTCTTTGTCAGGTTTACACGCGGTTTCTGGAACGAAAATTATCGTGTCAAAATTAAATGTAAGTTAAGTGATCCCATTGGCTGTTGATATGTCAGTCTACCAATCAAGCAGTTTACGAGTGCCTGATAAATTTATTGCAAAATTTTGTGTTGATTTTGGTTCCAGAAACCGGGCATTAGGTTTGTACAAACAGTATGATGATAAAATAATATTTATAATATAAAATTCATCAACATCAATATGTATATGAAAATCCGGAAATAATCTTGGTCAGATCATTTCAGGAAAATATAAAATACTGGTATTCAGTTACATCAGGTTAGGTTTGTTTAGGTTAGGCCACCCCTAGCATAGCTGGGGAAAAAGCTAGGTAGATGAACCTTATACCTACAAGTGTGAGTTGTTACATTAATTCTTTTTTCTTTCCTTTGGGAATCTATTGATAAAGGAAGGAATATAAAAAGTTAAATGGTCTAAGTATGATAAGCAAATTCTGAGATACAGATTTATTTTCTTTTTATGTAGGCCATACAGCTATATTCTTCTTAGGGTAGATAATAAATAATACTAACTTGAGGCTAACTTGCTGCACATCCTCCAAACACTCCTGCAACTGTTTCAAGCCAACACTCACTCCATCTAATTTGCCCTGCACAGCTGATTTCAGCTGAGCCTCAATAGACGCTTTCTTGTGAGTGATTCTTTTTTTGTAATGTTCCACCTGGGATTGATAACATAAATAAAATCTATACTAATATTATAATGTGAAAGTAACTTTGTCTGTCTATTATGTTTTCACACCTAAACAGCTGAACCAATCGTCATGAAATTTGGCAGAGATATATAGCCTGGGATATGGAGAAGAACATAGGCTACCTTTTTACGCGATAACCGACATCCAGGCAGGCGGAGCCGCGGGCAAACGCTAGTAATGGATAAACATGTTTATTTTTTAAGTTGTACTTAATTGGCACATTTGCTTGGTTAAAAATAACTTTTTAAGTACTAAGTACCTACTAGATCCTCTGCACAATTTATTTATTACCTGTAAATCCCAAAGTAGACTACATTTAGACTTAATAGCAGATTGGGCACAGTCAAAGAAGCATCATCAGTCTTATAAGTTATATGTGGGATTACCCCATAAAACTATTTTAACATACACATTACCACTGCAAATCTCTGCACTAAAGAGTGTTAACAGAACTTAAGTCTAGAAACCACACATTGAGATAGGTTGCCTTGTGATAAGATTATTTTACGACTCATAGTCTATATTATTTAATAAAAAAGTATATTTTCGGTTTTAGCAACGCCCACTGAATATACCTGTACCAAAAAATACCTATTTAAAGGGTTTTTGGTCAAGACATGGAAATATTTGAGTAGGTAGGTACGGTGAATTAATATTAATCGTAACAAAATTGATGTTCTCTTCTTACTTTTTCAAGTTGTCCTGGTCTTTGCATCATATTCATTACCATCTTTTCGGCTGCTGCTTTCGCTTCATCTTCTATTTCGTCCATGGTACTCATTTTCGTATTCAAGTAATTCACCGTTTTTTGTAATATTTAGGCGACCGCTGATCGGTTGATTTAAACCAGATTATTAACAAAGTAAGTATGGATGATAGAATTCGATGAATTAATGAAGTGATTTAAAAAAAAGTATAAATATTTTTGAGACAAAATTAGAAGAAAAACACAATAACATTGACAATTTTGACAATAACTGACACCTGACACGGACAGTAGCAAGCAGCAGCCACAGATTATGTAGTACGCAGCAGCTGTCTGTGACATTGGCTGCTGGCAGCTATTCTGAGTTATCACACACACATTAGCTCGGCACCGGATCGGCATGTAAAGCTAGTTAAGAATTTATGGTGCTAATCATGCTAAATCGACACATTGGGCGTGGACTCGGCTTTATCGGCAATCGCATCCCTGGAAAATAGCGCTAGATACGCCAATGCCCAATAAGTCCAACTCCTCAGTCCTCGACTCGAACTGTTCAGCATTCTTTCGAAACTTCATTCAGTATTGTTACGATATCGCATCGTCTCGGAAAAAGCTAGTAAATATCATGCTGTTAGTGGTTAATTCACACTTACCATGGCTATGCTAGATACAAACGCTGGGTTAATTATCGTTTTGGACAGCCGATTATTCGCTAGTGATGTCAAAACCTGTGGGCGTGGAATTTTGAAATCGTCAGCGAGTCGCGCGCGTCTAAAGTCACTGCGTGTATACTCGTACGGCAATAACCTACTAGTTATTTTACAACTATTCCAGTGTACACACGGCTACATATCAAGCTATACCTTTCCAGTATAAGCTGGTCTCTCATTGTACGGAAATCCTATACAATGCGAGACCAGCGTAAACTGGATTTTTATTGCTTGATATGTAGCCGTGTGTACATACCTTAGTAACAGTAATACGAGCTAACAAGAGCAATTGTTTTTGTTCATTCTGTTACAAATAGGAAAAAATCTTTCATTTTTTGTAAAATCGTATTTGATTTTATAAAAAATAAATAATTTTTGGGACCCAGTGACCTAAGTAATGTAAGTTGGCTCTACTGGCAGCCCCGGTGGCCTGGCCAACTCACAAATTACCTTCCTTTGTGTTCGTGATACTGTCATTTGCTGTCATGTAATTTACTCCTGTCACTGAGCCACTCAGCTGTCAATTCAATGTTATTGAACAAAAATTCGTACTATTTTACTTTTAACTATTTGCCAATGATCCTGTTTGTTTAATAAATAGCCTGCAAGATGTGGGAAATATTTATATTATTAATACTGTCGGCGGTAGCCTTCTTCGTAACAGATGAATTAATACCCAACCTTACAGACTTGTTCGTTAAAGCCGGTCTATTTGGAATAGATCTATGTAAAACTAGTAAGAAAAAGATGTAAGTAAATGAAACATATTTTATTTAGTTTCGACTAAGTTTGATAGTTCAATTGTTTGGAAGTTCTATGACGTTGTAAGCACTACTGCTGTCTTTGAGGGTCTGTAGCTTTTTACTCACTCTTTATCATTATTTTCAGCCCAGAAGCAATAGGTGTCGTATCTGGATGTGTCTTCTTAATTACGAGTTTTATATTTATACCAATTGTCTTTGGTAATGGCTTGATGGACACACAACACTTCCCTCACAATGAGGTAAGAGATTATTATTTTATTTTTCAATTCAAGCCAGTATAAATGACATAGTGTCTCCTACTGGTTAATTAGTGAAGGCCAATATTAAATTCATGTATACTAGGTTAATTAGTGAAGGCCAATATTAAATTCATGTATACTAGGTTAATTAGTGAAGGCCAATATTAAATTCATGTATACTAAATGGTTCTTATTTAGTTTGCAGAACTATTGGCGGGATTGTTATCCATCTGCTGTATGCTCCTCCTTGGCTTCGCTGATGATGTTTTGGACTTGAGATGGAGATATAAACTGTTACTGCCCACAGTGGCATCACTACCCCTGCTTGTGGTTTACTATGTGAACTTCAACTCCACTACTTTTGTAGTTCCTATTCCTTTGAGGCAATGGTTGGGAGTTTCCATCAACATTGGTATGTACTATTTATAAAGACATGTAGATAAATGTGGACTACCTCTTTTTTTACTTCTTCGGTTCTATTCCAGGTGTACTGTACTACATCTACATGGGGATGTTAGCTGTATTCTGCACAAATGCTATTAACATTTTGGCTGGCATCAATGGACTCGAAGTCGGGCAGTCTGTCATCATAGCCTTTTCTATTATTATTTTTGACATAATTGAATTGAGAGGAGATCAGTATAAAGCCCACACTTTCTCATTACATATTATGATACCTTATCTTGCAACTACACTGGCATTGTTGAAACATAATTGGTAAGCTATTGCATTGTAATAATTACATATTTCCTTTCATCATCATATTCAGCCTAGTTTTGTAGCATGGCCTTGCATTATTAATAAGTCACTTCAGAAAAAGCGTTTACATTTTGTATGTAAACAGATGGAATTTATAATATTAGAAATTTTCCAAAGCAGACATTCCAAAATCAGCGCACCTTTAACCATTTATATGAATGTGGATGAACGCGAGACAAATGGTTTTTTAATTGTGTCTGTAATTACGTCGTACAAGAGGGTAAATATACACTTTCGTATCCAAATAATCACATGCTATGACATAAATGTTTCTTTTTCTATTTTTCAGGTATCCTTCAAAGGTGTTTGTTGGGGACACATTTTGTTATGTTTCTGGAATGACATTTGCAGTTGTAGCTATATTGAGTCATTTCAGTAAAACAGTTTTACTATTTTTCTTGCCACAAATCATAAACTTTCTGTATTCAGTGCCTCAACTATTCCACATTATTCCATGCCCAAGACATCGCTTACCAAAATATAGTGAAGAGACAAATTTACTTTATGCAAGCCGAACAATAATAGCAAAAAAGGAAATGACTGCCTTAACCAAATTGATACTTCGTGTGTTAACCATCTTACATCTAATTGATAAAACTGAAGATAAGGAAAGCATAACTATAAATAATATGACATTAATTAATTTATTTTTAATTAAGTTAGGGCCGATATCTGAAGTACAACTGACCATGAAGCTTATGGCTTTCCAAATTATTTGCACTTGTATAGCATTTATAATAAGATATCCATTAGCGTCATATTTCTATGATAGTTAAAATTAGTAAGCAAATAGTTAAGTAAATATTATTTTATGAAGTTATTTATGTGACCATATCAATATTTTAGAATGTTAGCCAAAGATTAAAATGTGATAAAAAACTAAATTGGCATGAACAACACTGTAATTCAAATACCTACTATTCTTTTTTTCTATTATTGGTCCATAAGTTATCGTAAATATAATTCCATTGAAATCATAATGGCTGTTAATATTTTTCTATGTTGTTATCTATACAATAAAAAAGGCATTTATTAAAGAAGTCCTTTATTTTCGATAAATAGCTATATGTAGTATCCATCTCAAACACAATTTAGGTACAACATTTAAAAACATCATAAGCTCGTTCAAATATTGCTAACGTGCGATTTGTGACAAGGTGGTTATGCAGAACATAATCATATAAAACCGGCCAAGTGCGTGTCGAACCATGCACAATGAAGGGTTCCGTACTTGGAAAGAATTTATCCTAAGAACAAACTTAACATTGTAGTTGGTAAACATAATCTCCTATACATTCCAACTGTAAGTTTGTACGCACAATACCGAGATTTACCATGTTATTTTAAGACCATAGACTTCTTATAGATTTTCCTGTAATCTATAAGTAAAGAACTATTTTCTGTATTTTTTTTTTAATTTTAGTTTCAATAATTTCGGAGATAAGGGGGGGGGGAATGGTCAATTTTCGTCTATTTTCACTTATAACTTTAAAACAATTTATTTTAAAATTATAAAAAAATATATATATTTGAGACCCTAGCAGCCCTTTCATTTGATATGAAACTTTCACACGATACAGTTTGCAAAACTTTTTTTTTTTTAATTTTCTTGTTTGCCCCCCAAAACTGACCCCAATATTCTAAATTCATTTATTTACGGTTCACGTCCTTGTTTAGGTCACTCAAATTGATGTGTATACCAAATTTCAACTTAATCGGTCCATTACATTCAGAGCAAATTGGCTGTGGCAGACAGACACACGAGTGATCCTATAAGGGTTCCGTTTTTTCCTTTTGAGGTACGGAACCCTAAAAATTACAATCAGTTGCTTTTATCAAAATATAGTTTATCTTGCCTTAAATTTTTTTTTTTTTGAGATATCTCAAATAGAGAGCACAGGGTGGGCCGATTTTTTTGCACGTAAGTGGCAATTGATATTTCCCTAATGTAAAAATAATTGTACACACGGCGACATAAAGCTATACATTTCCAGAAAAAGCTGATCTTTATACGGAAATCCTATACCTATACAATGCGAGATCAGCTTAAACTGGAAATGTATAGCTTTATGTAGCCGTGTGTACAGTCAGTACTAAAAGCGTTCGTTGCACAGAATTCTACTTATTTTCACATGTTTACGCCGCACATTTGTACATAGGTACAGTCAGCCTCAAAAAGATGTACCTATACACGGACAAAGATTCATTTAATTGTCTATAATTTTTATTCTATCATTTTGTATCAATTTGTGGCTACAATTAAGTATCCAATGTGTAACATTTTTTGTTGTTACGCATTGATACAATATGGATCAATGTAGACAATTATTGTATGAACCTCTATCCGTGTACACATTTTTTTTAGGCTGATTGTATACAGGACGTATTCCTTGTTATTTTTGTAAGTATGTAACTGGCTCCTTGTACGATCAGCAACGAAAGTAGATTAACACTGTAACTTTTACAAACCACCAAAATGGACACTTTTGGTACTACGTTCTTCAGCATTTCCTGTGATGCTGGTGACAAGAGGTTTTATTTATCGTTGAAATTTTACATATGTTCCGCTTTTACTTCTAATATTTTAACCAATAAAAATGGTTTTAAAACGCATGCATCCCCAAATAATTATTGCTCTTTTTTAATTTCCTAATATTACTAATCGATACGCTATATACCTGTGACTGGGCCCTAGCCTATTAACTGCGAACAATTTGGGTGTAGCGCGGACGGTTCTAACCTAACCCATTTGGTCGTGGTGCCCTAGCTTAGGTAGGTACAAATAGTTGTAAAAAGACCGGAAAGTTAAAAGATCATTCAGTAAAAAAGGCGATCATCATTAAAAGACCAAAAAGTTTTTAAAAGATCGATAAATATTAATAATATACCCCTTTTAAAAACGTTATGTGTTAAACGACATTTGTTGTTGACTGTACTATCAGTTCGTGCCTTTTGGAAATATCAATATTCTGTATAACAAAAAAATAACTAAAGTACCTATGAATAATCGATAAAATGGGCCAAATCGACAGATCTTAAACTACGGTTTCCTAGAACAGCGATGGCCGCCTCATAATGGCCGCAATGAAGCATAAAAGTGCCTGACGCCTAAGACTGGCCGTCTTTACCCTATTGTAGGCCCTGGGGCACATTAGGATAATGGGGCCCCAATGACTGACAGCGGACTGTTTTGTCAAAACAGACAAAAATATTAAATAAGCAGAATTCTAGATTCATTCAATTGTTATTTTTATTTGTTTTTGTCTTTGATTAACGCCGGTCCACTAGCGACACTCCTTTAAAAACATTATCTCGTGACTGAGAAGGAATTATGAAAAACGCCTCAACTAACTATATCGGTAAGTGTGTCGAGAATTTTCTAATACCTTTTTTAAAGTTTCTTATGAGACACGAAGCAACTAAATTCGATCTAATTAAAAACGGCCACATTCCTCTAGATCGTATTTGGTTGCTTCGTGTCTCAATATGAAACTTTATAAAAGGTATTAGAAAATTCTAGACACACTTACCGATATAGTTAGTTGAGGCGTTTTTCATACCCTTCTCAGTCACGAGATAATATGTTTTTAAAGGAGTGTCGCTAGTGGACCGGCGTTAATCCTCTTAAAACAAATAATAACTATGTATAACATAATCTGGAAAATTAACATTCACAGGTTAGGGTTTAAAAATCAATGTTGATTGAAGATGTACCTTTCTAGTTTTGAGATAAGCAAAATCATTAATTACTTCTTCTAAGTCGATATCTTCGAGCATATAACATTCTATTGTCATTAGCGACATTTAAATGTATTTTAGGTACCTATTTTTATTCATCGGTAATAATTAGTTAATGCTTGGTGGTCTGGCAGGAACTCCCCTAGTTCCTGTCAGACTACCAAGCATTAACTGTCCCTTCGATCGCGGGGCCCATGGGCAATTGCCCAGAGTGCCCACTGGAAAAGAGGGGCCTGCCTAAGACATTTGTCAAGTTGTACAAGAGCATATTCCAAGAGAGGTCGTATGTGAGTCACATACGACCTCTCTTGGAATATGCTCTATGTGTGTCTCTTGGAATATGCTAATGTTATCTGGAACCCGTATTTCAAGAAAGAAAGAAAGCAAGAAATACATACATTTATTTAGCACAGTTATACTAAAAGGCACAGGTGACAAGACATCACTCTACTTGATAATGTGCAAAGAAGGGTAACGAAGATGGTTCTCACCATGCATAATATACCTTACGAACAGCGCCTCAAAGACCTTATCACACTGGAACAGCGTAGACAAAGGGGTAGTCTCAATGAGATGTACAAAATACTTACGAAACACTACGAAGTGCCCAGCCTTCAACACCTTTCCACACTGAACGCCAACAAACATTTGCGTGGACATTGCCTAAAGCTATGGGAAAATTCGTCAAAGAAAAGGCTTTTGAAGCAATTCTTGCCTAACCGAGTTGTAACAGCATGGAATAGGCTCCCAGAAAATGTGACGGCACCGATTGGACAGATTAGATATCTCCAAACTATTTGAAACACAAGCATCAGCTAATTAGCTGCTAGTTTGTTTTACCAAATAATAATATCTGACACTGGCATGGCCATTATCAGGGATTTTATAACACAAATTTGACGCTAATTAGTCAAAGACGCCAAATATCAGAACTTGTTGGTCACTGGTTCAAAAGTGGGGAGGTGGCCGATCTAGAGAGCATCTCCCCGCTTGGCCACATATCTCAAAAACTAGGGCACTTAGCGAAGATCTGTTTTCTCCCAATTTTTCTCGCTAATTAGTCGCAATTTTTCGCCAAGTAACGAAATCTTGAAGGTTTATTTTTGGTAATGTATTGTTTTGTGAAAAGTCATAGAACAAAAGTTGTTGTATATGATGTTATTATAAAGCCCTCAGAAGCCGTTAGTATTTTACCAATAACCCTGTATATTATACCTATAATAACGGTAACAAAGCCGTTAAAGCGCGAAAGGTGGTAGGGAGGGGCGTTCCTGGCTGTGTCGGATTATGACGGTTGAAAGAAAAGTAAAGCGATAATGTGGGCCATGCATAGGGTTATCATTTCGAAATCTGAAAAGTCCTGACCTAAAAGCCGGACATTCGCTTATAGGATATTAGACTGGGAAACTATTTGGGGTAAACTGGCAGCGGCGCACAGTGGAACGAGTATATGGGAGAGGTTGGACTTAAGCATTTCCGAGAAAGTCTATTTTTTTTAAACTAATAATGCCATAGTTTTTCTCAAGTGCAGCAGATTTAGATTAGTTTCAAAAAATCGCCTTGCCGAGTTGCAATTGTTGGTAGATCCACTACCTTGTTTCACAACATCGAGAAGTAAGCCCGTTTTTCTTCTTAGATTGGATCCTTCTTTTCCTCTCATCAATGTGCTTTGCCACATAACCCTTCGCTTGCTACGACTGTATGTCTAATTTATAGGAAATGTGTAGGAAACATTCCAGTGACCGAATCCAAGCGTGAAGAGAGCTTAAGCCGTATTGGTACATGTCCTCGTTTACTAAAAATATAATATACAGGGTGTTTGGCAGAACGTTGAACATACGAAAATGGTGGATAGGTGGGGTCATCTGCTACTTACTCAGGCTTAATTTATGTGGCCCTGGCCCCCTGGATATTAAAAAAAAAAATTTTTTGCTTTCTTCTAGTTTCACCACTTTCTTAACTTTAAAGTGTAATTTGTATTAAAAATGGGTAAAACAGGCAATATTTTTATTTATTACATCTTTCTGTAAGTTTGAGGAGTCATAACTTTTTTTCTAGCTAACATCTGAATAAAGCAATAATTTTATAAGAATCTGCCAATATTAAAGATAAAAAAATAAACTAAAATATTGCCTGTTTTACCCATTTTTAATAAAAAAATACACTTTAAAGTTAAGAAAGTGGTGAAACTAAAAGAAAGCAAACAAATTTTTTTTTTATATTCAGGGGGCCAGGGCCAAATAAATTAGGGCTGAGTAAGTAGCAGATGACCCCACCTATCCACCATTTTCGTATGTTCAACGTTCTGCCAAACACCCTGTATAAATCAACCTTTATGTCTTAGCAGTAAATGTACCTTTTGCTAAGCGTAATAAAAAAACTTGAAAAGAGGGCGGAATCAGGGTAAAATTTCACATTTTCATAATTAAGTCCTGAATTACGAGAGATAGAAAAAAATTCGTCAGCGCAAGTTTTGAAGGCATTTGATAAATACATAAGATGGCATTATTCGTTTTTCCAAATTATACTTTTTTTTTTCTCGGGAATGGCTAAGTCCAACCTCTCCCATACACTCGTTCTACTGTGCGGCGTGATGTTACATAGTAAGTTATGTATGTGTCATTTAACTTTTTTAATTTTCTAAAAGAAATCCCATTTAGATTGAAAAGTCCGGACAAGGGGCCAAATAGCCGGCCACGTATTTGTACGGCTGGTATCCCTAGCTATGTAACGTGTAAACCATAGACTGTAAGTAGAGGAATGGTATGGGTAATGGGGTCTCTGCACTGCATGTATGAATCATTTGGATAATCTAGCGCTGAATACTTAGGGGTATCCTGTTTTCTCATTATACATGAGGAATATTAAATATAAGTACACAATTATATCATTTAAACTTATTAAACAGTTTATTTACATAATATATATACTTACATCAGTTTCATTAAACAATATTAGGTATTACAATGAAATTTTTCTTTGGGCTTTTACAAGTTGGTTTTGTACCAAAGTTGAAATGACATATCATTGTATTGCACACCATAATTAGAACAATAAATAGATAGTTTTTAAAAAGAATAAGTATTTTTTTTACAAAAATGGCTACAGAATATTCTCTCTATACCTTATAATATGTATAACTTAATTCAACCAAATATCATACAATATATTATCCTCTGCATCGTTTTCGTTTATCACCCGTAGTGTTTTGAGGGTTTGCAAGTAAAAAGTCAATTCTGAGGTGACTACACCATGCTGAGGACTACCATTTGCTACTATGTTCATCTTTACTAATTGTTCTCTGAGTTTATCTTTGAAGTTATCATGCACTCTTTTATAAATAGTCCTTATTTGTTCATTAGGAAATATATCAATAAGTGCTTCGTGTAATTTAACTAAGTGTTTAGAAATATTTCGGAATGTTTGAGATGGAACAGGGGGTTTAGCATCCCACCCTGTTAGTTGAGATGCAAGCATATTACTTACTATGAGACAAATCTTATTCTCTATTTCCTGCTTATGGCTTACTATATCACTTTCTATATTACTAAACCCATTCAGTGATAATTCTTTTGAATGCTGTCTTTCTAGCAATCCTCTTATCTTAGGTAGAAACCACATGACTACTTGCAGGGATCTTGATACTAAAGCAAGGTTTGATGTAGAGATAGTTTTTAAGCCAGCACTCTGTATTGCTCCAGCACCTAATACCAATTGGCAGCACCGAGAATTGAACAATCGAATCAATTCCAACATGCAGTGTACCAAGTACTGAACGATGACAGGGGACTGTTTTGTGGCATCACAATATTCCAGCAAGATCTTTATTAAAAGCTGCACTGTGGCAACAACAGTATAGCTCTCCTTATTTATAAGTAAATATTTTCCATCAGGCTTCCCACTGTCGTATTTTAGAGCATTTGGTATTTCACCTGATTCATGTATTTTATTTATTGCACTTTGTAATTCACAAGGGACATCTGCAGCTTTCCATCGCTCTGCATTTAGAGCAGATGTCAGTTGAGTCCTCCTTTCAGCATGTAAACATTGTATATACTTCATTGCATAGCTTCGAAGAGCTAGCTTCATTGCGTTACTGCAATGACCAGTAATGTTTTCACATTCGTCACAGAAATTTTCAATGAGTTTGGACAAGATTGATAATTGAGACATATCAGAAAAAACATAATCCTTGTCAGTTTTAGTTACTATAAGATTAGCACATCGTTCATTACAGTAGTCAGAAAGAGATCCAACCATTTTCTTTAACTTCTCTTCTACAAAAAGTAGTTCCTCAGGTGACCAAACATCTTCACTATCATTTCCAGTAACATCATCCATTTGAGTTATTTCCAATATCAAATTATTTAAGGATAAGATTCTTTTAAATAAATTAATTAAGTTTGGAGTAACTTTCTGCAGAAATGTTATACCTTCATTACACAAAAGCCATGTATTGTCAGCAGTAGATCCTCTCAAAACAATTTCTGTGTTTCCATCCCTTTCTGAAATTATTTCTATTACAGATTGTTTGATTGTAGCTTGAATAGATGTCATTGCCTCTATTTTGAATGTATCAATAAAATCAAATTCCTTCAGGCGGAGAATTCCAGACACTATAGATACAATTTTCTCTCTTTCAGGTATTTCTGTGTCATCTTTTGGAGGTCTGTTTAGGTCTGTGACAATGAATCTTAAAAATTCATTGCTCAGCATTTTGTGTATTAATCTCTTCATTTCAGTTAGTTGTGGAGATAAATGTCGAAATGCTTGTATACCTGACAGGCGTGTAGATAGCACTTTTTGGGTAGAACTGATCAAGTCCAAGGCAGCTACATAATCTGAAGTACTCAAAAGAAGTTGTATCATTGGTTGTGTCTGTTGTACTGTACCCATTAACTTTAATAGATCATGAACATTATTCAGATTGTGATTAATTTTAGTTAAACTTGCTAATTTTAGTGGACATTCAGTTAAGTTTCCCTTTACATGTGTTATATTTTGTCTGGTTTTTCTAACTGTTTTTACTGCTCTAGCCATCTGCTCCATTATAGTGTCATGAGACAGCATTGCATGAAAAAATGCATCTGATTTTTGAGCTACTTGCTTAGAGATTTTCATCTCAATAACATCTAGGTATGTACTTAGTGTTTCTTGGAGAGCTCTTATAGCAATACTGGGTTCTTCAGAATTACACAGACTAGGAAAAACTTGGCTAAATACATCTGGATCATTTAATGGTAGTGATTGCTCATAGAATATGCTCGGTACCTCACATACATTTTCTACTACAGGTGTTTTATTTTTGACTGGAATACTTTCTTTTAGTCTACAATGACGCCGATATTTTTTTGCAACTCTTTTGCAATATGATTCAAAATGTGCTAATGTGATTTCAGGTAAATATGGACTAGGGTATATATCAACTTTATCAATAAAACTGTCTCCCCACGTCTTCGTGAAAAAATTGCTCTGTTTACCTCTGTTGGGGTCATTTAATACTGCTGGCAGATTTTGAGAGGAAGAATAGAAGGTCCAGTCGTCGTTTGAGTCTTTTGTATATAAGTGGTACTCTCTTACGTGATACTTAAAGCCTGCTTTCCGCAAATCACCAAACTGCAAAGACGAACACATTCCATTTTGCCCATACTGACAGAGTATGATGGATCCCTCTTTAATACTGTGCTTCTCTTGAACATGCCTGCAACAAAACATATTAATGAAGCAACGCTCTTATAATGCATAATGCTTTCAGTTAACCGATAAATACAAATAATATGTGTATAACCTTTCAAATTCCGTGGCAGAAGTGAAAAGTAGTCTCGGACAGTGAACACAGTTTTGCCATGTTGGCTTTTTACAAGATGTAGAGTTGTCCTCCATACCATTTTTGTCTTATAGAACAGGAATAATTAATTTTATGTTCAAGGTAATTAACACAGCTTTAAAAAATTTCGTAAATCCACCCAAGAAACTCATGACATGGTAAATAAAAAGTGACAGACATCAGACATGACACGATTTGACAATTGACATTACGTTTACGTTGACATACAGGACAGCCGCCAGCGAGCCAGCAGGGGTTATTTCGTTAATCAAGAGAGCAATTGTCATACCCCACGCCATCTCTTGTGTGTTCATTCAGTCATTCCCATGCCCGACGCGGGCATCACTTATAATATCAATAAAAAAGAAGACAGGTAAAGAATAGAAAATAATTAGACAACGTAAGTGTAGTAAGCCCTGAACCGTATAGTTCGGAGCGGGCTCTTATTGGTGCCGAACACACGAACCTCCTGGCTCGGTGCAGGCCCTGGTTCCGTACCAAAATGGTAAAAAGGAACCCTTATGGTGTGACTCAGTCTGTCTGTCCGTCTGTCACAGCTGGATATCTCAAATTCTCAAGAACTACTAATGCTATCAACTTGAAACAAATAGTTTATAGACGGCACGGTTGGCGCAGTGGTTAAGCGATTGACTGCTGCGCTGCGTGTCGCGGGTACGATTCCCGCACGGAACAAATATTTGTATGACCTACAATTAGTTGTTCCGGGTCTGGCTGTTTGTGTATGTGAGTTTAAATGTTTGTAAACGCACCCACGATACAGGAGAAATTACTAGGGAGGGGCAAAGATTAAAAAAAAAAAAAAAAAGTTTTAGATGACGTTTGCTCAACTATTTTGCAAATAAGAGAGATTTTTTTTTTTGCAACGGACTAAACCTGGTCTTATAAATTCGAAGTGGGGCTACTAGGGCATGTGGGGATATCATAATTATGAAAGAGCGCTATTTGCACATTCTCGAACAATTTACTTTTTTATGTTTTCTACTTAAAATGTAAAAAAAAATACCGTTCCACCCTTATCTCCGATGTTTGCTAGAAAAATCTGAAATAATTATTCTATGTAATGGAAGTTTGTGTAAAGATTACAGGAAAAATAAAACGATGTCTCTAAATAGCACACTTTTTCTAATATTGCAGTTTTCGGTCAGCGCCTTCTCTTGACCGATAGTGGAACAAATGTATTTTTTTTTTAATTTTTGATGGTACGGAACCCTCGATGCGCGAGTCTGACACGCTCTAGACCGGTTTTTTTAACAAGTGTGCGGTTGTAACTATGATATTGAACGGAAACGATTAATGCTAGAATTATAAAATATTCGATATGTAACTTTGACGTAACTCGTCCGGATGTAGAGTTTGGCCAGCAGCCAGTCATGGCACAAGGAAATGGCGTCTTAAAAATCTTCAGTTAGCAACTTGACCAAAAAAAATAGGTTTGAGACTTTTGTAGATTATTGTTATGAGTAAGTTCTATGATAAATTGATAACATTTCGAACTATGTTTCATGTCCCCAGGTGAGACTTTTTAAATTTGCTGCCATTTTCTTGTGCCACGACTAGCGGTCGTACTGTTGTAGTATTCGGTCTGCACTAGACTCAATCACTAGACCTGCGGTCTCGAACGTACTACACACACTAGTTTGGGCTCAGATTCGACCACAGGATTCGACTCATGGTCATGTTCGGTGGCCAGCACATCAAGCTATCAAGCTACACGAAACTGTCAAATACCAAACGATTGAAAACTTTAAATTAATGTTAATGGTTAAGTTCAAAATCGAATCAGAAAATCTGACAGTTTGTGGTAACTTGATGTGCTGGCGACTTCGATCAATAATAGCATTGATCGAAGGCTGGTGACTGTACAAGTGACATTTCCGTATGTTTATTGCTAAGGTTTATTGCTACTATGTACTCTGTGGATGGTAACGTTGAGTTGAGACCATAGACTACTATTATATATGGTTGAGACCTTAGGTTGAGACCATCCGTGGCGTGGCGTAAGCACGCGCGTGGGATTGCTCTTACATGGCATGCTGCGTATTCCGTTAGACACACGTTCGTGTTACCGGCTTTGGGGTAGGTATTAAAATAACGAAATAAGCCTTGTTGTAGATTGCGATAAGTATAGGATGAGTTGGTTACTGAACGACGAATGTAATCCACTGGTATACCTATATACCTCTTCCACCCAAGTTGCTCATTTAGGAAAGATTGAGGAATGCACATTGTCATATTTTACATAAAATAACAACATACCATCACGCCTGTATTGGTATTCCCCGAAGGATAAGGCAGTGTTGTACCTATAGTACGGTGGCCAGCACATCAAGCTCACGAAACTGTCAAACTCCAAACGATTTTAAACTTAAGACGGTTAAGTTCAAAATCGAATGCGAAAATCGACAGTTTGTGGTAACTCGATGTGCTGGCCACTGTACAACCCGGCAGTTTTTTTATGCCCCATTTTATAGGGAGCGAGGCTGTTGCCATCAACCTGGCAAAAAATCTGATTCCGGGCTGCTACTGAGAAAATCAGATGGAAAAACCTAATAGCTAATATTAATATAATTAATTATTATTATTAATTATGTTTGTATTATTATTAGCGTTTTATATAATTATGTCTACCTGTGGACAGCGTTGTGGGTTATATTATTATTAAAACGTTTTTTGTTAAATTAGTTATAAGTTCTTATAATGTAACTGTTTGCTGTTCCTTTCAATAAAAAAAAATCTAAAAATAAATAGCAGTTTGCTTGACCCGGGAATCAAACCCAGGACCTCATGTTCAGCAGTAACGTTTGCAACCACTAGAACAATGAGGCCATTGGTCATATTTTAATCATTTGGTATTTTGTTACTTCGATATTGGCAGTAGGTACCTATAATAGGGATGATGACAAAAAAATATTTTTTGTCCGTCATGTAGATTATTATAAAATATTGAGCACGTATTTTTTCTTTTTTTACTTAATCAAAACATTACGGCGATACATTGAGTTCAAATGTGGCATGACGTTTCTTTTTATTTTTTTTATTTTATCTAGGGCATCTCAGAGTGTAACCACTAAGGTTCCGACTCTTTAATCGGACTTTCCTGTGGTTGCCTTAAAATGCCTCCAGCCAGGGCGTAAAAAACTACAAACTAAACGACTGCTGCTCGCTAAGGGCACCCCCTGTGGGGTACGAACCTCGGCTTAGGGCAGCTGAGTCGGAGGGAAGGTGGCAAGGGACCGACGGTGGCTGGATAAAATCAGTGTTTTGATTATTATCCTGGGGAGTTTGGATTACATGCTGCTCAGCTAAAACGCGTGCTGGCGCTTCACTTACAGTCAAGGGTCGGGGAGGACTATTCGTTAGTCGGGGATTTCGCGCGGGGCCTCGGCGGCGAGGTCGGAATGACGATCGTGTATTGTGTGCTCTTATCTTGCGAACTGTACTAGTTTCCCTACGACTCTCCTGGAGGAGAGTAGTGGGGTCGTCTGGGTCGGTCAGTGCATGCCTTGGACGGCGGGTCGAACTAATTCTAGAGGGGACATAACTAGCGGCCTTCACAACTAGAGCGTTGCGATGAGTGGCTGCTGAATCGAAGAAGCGCTTTGAAGCGCGCTTCATGAATTGGGCTATCGTGGGGATTTTGAGTTCTACGTGGAGGTTAGTGTTACGAACGAACCAGGGGGCTCCCGTGATTTTGCGTAAGACCCGGTTCTGTAGGGTTTGCATCTTATGGATGAGATGGGGTTTGGCGTGTGCAAAGACTGGACTCGCATAGTTCATGATGGGGCGGATGCACGCGGTGTAAATGCGCAATTTGCACTTGAGTGACAATTTGCTTTTTGCATTTAGGATGGAAGCATGACGTCACTTCTCAGTAGATTTTATACGTAGCTGTGACGTAACGAGCCCCCACTCCCCAAGTTTAATGTGTTTTATCAGTCATTTTTTATTAATATGATAAAGCAAAAAATATCTACGTGTCTAATATTTTTTTATTATCTGATTGACGGATTATACAGTTTTTCTTTTTTTTTACCCAGGAATCATCCCTAATATGTAACTAGCTCTACCAAAACTTAGTTACAATACCAAGAAAAACCAAGAAATAGGGTCGTTATCAACTATATGGGTGCAAAAGAAACACATAAATCTAATATTGTTCGATATGTTTAATCGCACTTAAAGTTAATTATAGGTGTGTAGAAAATGTTGCAAGTTACATTTTAAATCGATTTTACATAAATAAAGAGGTGTTATGTAGGTATCAGTACATAACACCTTACATTTTAATGATCAATTTAAATGATATCCCTAGGCAATAAACAAACAGTAATTTTGACGTATTTTACAGAGATTATTCCTTTTGGCAATGGTAACAAGCACATGTAACTGCTGACTTAAATATCAAATTTCTTTCTCCATCCAAGCACAACACCTTAACGGGTACCTGAAATGAAAAAAAGATTGAATTCCTATAAATAATAAATTAATTGAAGGTGTCAAGTCTTGGCTAAAGTATGATTATCATTTCAATTTGACTGTGGGTCGTAGAAATAATAAGGGAATGCTATTTCATTACCTGCTGCTTTCGTAATTTTCTATACTCCATTTATATAACATTAGACAAATAACTGTTCTCACCCTTTCGTTATTTCGATGTAAACGTTTAATAAACTCCGTTATTTCACGATAAATACAAAACACTGTAATCTATTTATCATTTACATTAAAAAAATAACTAAGTGCAGTAATTTCAACAATATTACACAATAACTGTCGTTATTTTTGTCTAATGCTATAGTAAATGGAGTATTAAGTACCTGCATTCGCAGCCACTATGATATAGTCGACGATCTTTTCAATTTAAGATCGATTTCTCGATCGATTTTTTATCTGTGTGTGTACGTGAGATGTGAGATGTCGAATTCCAGCGAGTAGCTGACGACTAAAGTCGCTGCGTATGTACAGTGGCCAGCACATCAAGCTACACGAAACTGTCAAATTTCTCCAAACGATTTTAAACTTTGAAGTGTTGATAATTAAGTTACAAATCGAACGAGAAAATTTGACAGTTTGTGGTAACTTGATATGCTGGCTACTGTACTTCCTATGAACTAACGGTGTAATACCGCTGACCCCACCGCCCATCATCATCATCATTCATTTCAGCCGAAAGACGTCCACTGCTGGACATAGGCCTTTTGTTTTTTTTTTTGACGCTGAGAAATACATTACGCTTGCCCGCTCGTCGGGGGACGAGACGGGGTATGTGGGACTCCCTGCCAAAATGGCAGTATACCCACTAAAACTCAGCGGAGTTCCCTCATCGCCTTGATGGGAGGGTCATGGGAAACCGGCACAGCCTTTACGTCCACAACCCTCCCGGCGCATGCCCGCCTAGCTGGCGAGCCCCGCATGCCCCCCCGCCTGGGGGGATATGGGAATGACCGGGAACACCTGGCCATTCCCTTCCGACACTGGTGGAGGCCTGTGCAATACACCAGCAGCCAAGGGAGCCAAGCCAACCTATGGCCACTACGTCGTTGGCTTAGCCGCAAGAGCCCTGACGAGCGGCCCCCTCCTCGGGTTCCTCTTAGCTTGACCGTGGCCCTCCAAGCAACGGCTACTGAGCCCCCCCCGCCTCGACAATGCGGGAACCCACCGGGGGGGGGGACATAGGCCTCCCCCAAGCACTGCCACCTCGACCGGTTTTGTGCTTCCCGCATCCAGCGGATTCCTGCGGCTTTCATAAGATCATCGGTCCACCTTGTGGGCGGCCTTCCAACGCTACGTCTTCCGGTACGCGGTCGCCACTCCAGAACCTTTCGGCCCCAACGGGCATCTGTTCTGCGCGCAATGTGCCCTGCCCATTGCCACTTAAGTTCCTCACCGCCCGTATCCCCATTAATGGTAATTCACATAAAATGGCGAAACTAAAGGTTTTCGTTTGAGTACTGATTTTAGAAATAGGTAATAATAAAAAAATATGTACCTACTTAAAAGAAAATGGATCCTTTTTTTTCGCCATTTTATGTGAAATATAATATGCATACCATTAAGGTGAAACTAGTTGATACTTTTTCCATACAAATTTCGGGGTGGTATTACTCCACTGTTTGACATTGTACATCCAAAGTTAAACATGATATCGTTTTGTCTTATTATTAATTTTGTCTGTACAAAATTAATTTTTAAAAAGCTATTAAAACAGTTATGAGCTAACAGAGATTCGTTTTTCCTGCTAATTTTAACGCAACTTTGGGCGTAAATGAGTAATAAAAGAAGAGTAAAATCTCCAAAACAAAGTCCGCTCCGACAAAGCTCAATTATCGAAGATTGTAATAAATTTTACTTGTAATTGATTTATCCAGTAGTTTTTTCATAAAACTCAACCTTCCAAAGGCCTTTTCGTAATTTTTTACGCGTGCGGTTTACTATGAATTATCGCGCATTTCACTCAACACACGATGACGGACACGATGCTAGGTGAGACAGTGTGCTTTTTGGCCACGCCCACCAGTGAGTTCGAGCCCGCGACTAGCTCTCTCCAAATATCTTTGTGTCGCGTCGCGTCGCGTGTCACACCTTTGCGCGACACGCGACGCGACACAAAGAGACCGCTCGTCGCGCGGAACACGGTGTCTTTGTGTCGTGTCGCGTGTCGCGCCTGTTTGTAGGAGCCTTAATGGGGACACGGGCGGTGGGGACAGCGGGAATACACCGAACCAACTACACAACAAAGAAAGAGCCGCATGTCATGAAACATGTAAAAGGCAACATCGGCAATTTGTTGCATTTCAAAGAGTGCAGGCAGGTTTATACGAGCCCAGTAATGTGACAGTACAGTAAGTCAGTCAAGCGCTGACTTGCAACTGGACTCGGGCGTGTAGACACTAGTTTCAACCCAGTCTAGTGCTGACTTTGTGCACTCAAGTCGGTCCAGTTGACTAACCTACCCGTCTATTTTCGCGCCCATTCAGTAGCTTCCCCCGCCACGCGACTACATGAACCTCCTGACCGGGTCCGAAATTCCGAGTCACTGGGTCCAGCCACTGCCATCGTATACACCAGGCAACAAACAAATAAGTAATGAAATCTTGGCAGTAAAGTGGCATACGTACGTCTTCGGATTCCATGATATTGCAACATTGGCCCAATGAAGTAACGGGATGTCGCTTGAAGCCCAACATGATGCTGGGCAGTGACCAAGATTCGCAAAAGCCGCGACAGGCGTTTGTAGTTATTTTGAATTCTACGCAGTCTGGTATGCTTATGTTCCGCGTGTGACCTGAAAAATGCAATTCAAAATATGTAATTACCTATCTGATTTTCCAATGGCGTTTTTTTTAATAGGTAATGTGCTTTTAAAATTTCTAACGTGACGATAATATTGTGGACGTCCACGTCCATAAAATGTATGAAAAAATGTGCACGGTAATTTAAAAGCGTCTCCATATAATTATATCTCCATAAACTTTACTTCTCTGTGTCATCGTGATGCTGTGACGTGGACATGGACGTCCACGATAATATCGTCGCGTTAGAAATTATAAAAGCGCACATTGTTTAATTATAAGGATAAATGTTAGTAAATAATGTTCTAATTAATACAAATTGTATTAGATTTATAAATAAATAATAATAAAAAGTTTATTTCGACCAGCAAAGGATCGTAGGACACAAAGTTCACAAAAAAAAAAAAAAAAGACCACATATACATATTACATACTTCGATTGCTTAGTATGTGAACCATACAACAATGGTTCAGGTACTGACAATCGAACCTCTGCGCGAATGCCCTCAGGGTGCCGTTGGAGTTAGCCCGAACTTTACGCACCAGGGATGTGCATCGATTCCGCATAGTAGAAAAACAGTCTACTTGCGACTCGGCGAACATCCCTATCCTATTTATGTATGTAGAAAACAGTTAGCTAACCGATTCGATGACATCCTGGTTTCCTCCATGATTCTGCAGTGTATACGTTGGTAAGAGATATCAGCAGTATTAAACTCCACAGAAGCATTTTTGAATTGTTCTGCTCGAACCACGGTTTGTGAATGAAAAAAAATTCGTGAGTCTGTGCTTTTATCATGAAACTCTTAAGCAGAGATAGTCAAGTCGCACTATACTACGGAAAATTAAAAAAAATGCTCTTCTTCTTTTTATACCCTAATTAACAGCTAAGAAGAATGGTTTGACGATTTAATGTACATACTACCAATAAATTTTTTTAATATTTATATTATATCCGTGGTGGCTCTGGAAAAGGATACTTGAAAGAATTTGGGAGAGGTCTTTACCAAGCATTAGTACAGTGTCGGCTAACTATACGTAGGATGTTTCATAAGTCTTGCAAAAATCTAACTATTTATTAAACTTTTTCAAAATAAGAACCTGTTAATACACTTATGCATGCGTTCAAACCACGTATTAAACATAATCTTCCACTGATCCTTTGTGACACTGGCACAGGCCTCATCCCATGCACTTATTAATTCGTCATCAGTTGCAAATCGTCGTCGTTTCAACTTTCAACCTCTTTGAAATTCCTTATACCACCTGAACACAGTAGAAAGAGAAGGGCTCTCTTTACCGAAGGTATTAAACATTTCCTCGTGGCACTCCTGGTAAGACAATCCTCGTTTGAAATTATAAAAGAAAATCACTCTGTACTCGCGGTTACCGAGACTAGCCATTTTAACAAAATTTTTACTTTATTTACCAAAGATTACTGATGCCAAGCTCAACAAACACTGCGTGCATGGACTGTAAGTGCCAGATAACCATACGCTCAGTCATACATGTCCAAACTTGTTAAATTCTTTCTATTGCAACACTTATGGAACAGCCTACGTATTATAACCACTACCTACAGGCAAACACAAAATGTGAGTAGGTACTACTGGTATATCATAAATAGACTATGACTTTCACGTATACAATTATTTATTTTATAATAATTAAAAAAGTATTATGGCCATAAAGGTTGACAACGTCTGATTTTGTAAATGGAGTTCGTTTCAGTTCATAAATTTCGTTGACGTTGGGCATAAAGTGTTATGAGGCGCGCAGCAAACAAGTAAACGGCCTGTGATAATTTCTGTTATGGCGTAAACGTAACGTAGCAGCTTTAAGTAAATATACCAAAGTGTTGTTGCATTGACTCGAGTAAGTAGTACTTATCCTAAACAGTTGGAAATTAGGAACCATATCGATAGGCACCCAGGCCCCTAATTTCCAGTGGGCACCTGGGCAAGTGCCCAAGGCCCCGCGTTCTAAGCGCCGTATCCCAGTAGTTCCATTTTCTAGTTCCTTTATGGGACTACTGGGATTTTTTTCTCCCAGTAGTTCCATGGAACTGGCATACAGGCTGTGGCATGAATAGTGATCCAACATTTAGGGGTCGATACACCATATATTCAGCTATCACATAGTCCCATGATGGAACTAGAGAAAGGAACTACTGGGACACGGTGGTTCTAAGGGGGCCCCTAGTTCCTGCCAAGTATTAACTGATTGTGAATACCGATGAATAAATAGGTACAATTTTAAATGTCGCGATGACCATAGAATGTTATAAGCTCAATTTAAAGACATCGACTTTGAAGAAGTCATTGTTGATTTTGCTTATTTCATAACAAGAAGGGTACCTCTTCAATCAACATAGATTTTTAAACCCTAACCTGTGAATTGTAAAAGTTACTTTTCCGGATGATGTTACACATACTCGTATTATTAATTTTAGGTGACAGAAAAAAAAATCTCTTGAATGAATCCAGAATTTTGCTTATTTACTCTTTTTGCCTGTTTTAACAAAACCGTTCGCTATCAGTTTTAGCACTAGTAGCATTTTTTGTTGGCATTTAGTTGGGTCACTGTTATAGAAGTAAGTGGCCCAACTAAATGCCAACAAAAATGCTACTAGGGAGGGGCCCCATTACCCTAATGTGCCCAGGGCCTCCAATAGGTTAAAGACAGCCCTATAGATATCTACACTACCTACCCAGCACACCAATGAAGCAAACTACGTTTTGTTGACGCTTTCAGTTGCTAGGCACCGAATATTTCGTACATCCTTAATCAAAACATGAGAGTATCGACACTTTAAAATGGAAATCGAGTATAGAATATTAAATCTTTACAAGACAAAACAATTTGATGAATGTCTCAAGTTATGTGAAACGGCCTTGCAAGAAAAGGATGACCGGATGATAGAATTCATACGAATGCGTGCTATGACTATACAAGCGAAGGTCGTCGGAAATGGATACGAAGAAGTGGAGTATTATCCTCAACAAGATGAGCTTGTGTCTACGGCGGTTGCCAAAACACCGCGGCCTGGAACTTCATTTCAACGAGATACTAAAACTACTCGGAATAGTGATACATCATATCAGGTAGGTCATCACAACCCTTTAGAATATTGTACTGGAGAGAGCTGTTCCTTGGAAGTGTGATGTTATAATTTAAGGTAGGTAGATAATGCAAATGAGCCAGTATGGGCATTGTTGCATAATTAATTGCATTTAGCACAAAATATCAAATAGCATAATTTTTTACCCGACTACGGCAAAGTCAAAGGAAGGGTTATGTTTTTAGCAGTCTAGGTACCTAAGTATGTTTATATTTACGATGTTCCTCCGTAGCGCCTACACTACTCATTCAATTTTGAGGATTGAGTGGTCAATCGATTCGTTATTCTGGTTCAGGTGACACATTTTTTTGTCTAATTCTAGAAAAGAGCTACAGCCACAGTGCGGTCCCGGGCGGGCACCAACACTGCCGGGGCCCGCAGCGTGCGGACTGCGCTCAACACCGCCTCTCGAATGTCCCGCGCAGCCACCGCCCTCGCCGGAGGAGCTCCCTTCACTCCTGGCGCACCACTATCTCTTAGATTTCTATCAAAAGAAGACAAACTATTTGCTCCAGCGGCAAAGACTTTATTTGAGTACGTGTTCTACTGCGAAGGGGACGTAAGAAAGGTACCTCACTCGTCTAGCTAGACTAGAATATGAAAAAATATCTATCAAAAATTACTAACTTAGTACCTTAGATTTTGATTGAATAGACATTACTTCTTTTCAACAGGCTATGGAAGTAGCATTTCAAGCACAGAAATCTGAAGACTCTACAGACTGGTGGTGGAATTTCTCATTAGCTCGTTGCTACTACGCACTCGGAATGTACAGGAACACTGAAGATTGTCTGCGTCAGGCACTCAAACAAAACAAACACATCTCCATATACCTTCGCCTGGTGGCGATGTACGTAGGATTGAATCAACCAATTTCAGCTTTGGAAGTCTGTAAGCAAGGACTATCCGTGTTCCACGAATATACACCATTGTTAATAGAGCAGGCAAGGATACATGAGCAGATGGGCAACTCCGCGCTGGCCGTCAAAGAGTACCGCACGGTAGCGCTAGAAGACCCATCGAACATGGAGGCCATAGCTAACATAGGGATGTATAATTTTTACAACGATCAGCCAGAAATTGCTTTGAGATATTACAGGTAAAATGAGCTCTTGGAACCTTATTTTATAGTTGGTAACTAAACTGACCTGATGGATGTTTGATTTCCAGGAGGTTACTAGCTACAAACCCCGCAGGACCGGAAATATACAACAATCTAGGACTGTGCTGTTTGTACTGTAATCAATGGGATTTGACAATACCATGCTTTCGGCAGGCTCTCTACTTTTCTGCGGATCCTGATATACGGTCGAACATTTGGTTTAATCTTGCTCACGTCGCTCTGGTAAGACTTGGAAGTATTTAGTTCGCTACTCGAAGCATGAAGCCTTATTTGATTAATATTGTCATGATTTAACTCCATTTTCCATTTAATTTTAGTCTACCGGAGACGTAACATTGGCTTACCGATGCTTGCAAGTAAGTCTCGCAATAGACTCGAAGAACGAAGCTTCACAACATGCATTGCAAGCTTTAGATGCCAGATTGCGTGCAAGAAGAAATAATGTCACTTAATTGTAAAAATATAACATAACATAACATTGTTTTCACGAAATTGAAATGTTTCTGTCGACATGTAGATAGCTAGAAAAGATTTTTTTCGGTTGATCACTCTGGTGATTATATCTAGAACTTGTAATACAGGGGCCCAAGTCTGCAATTTTTATAAATTTGTCACTCCAACACGATCCCATTGTCATTTTGCTAAAAGTTCGTAATCTGCTAAATTCATAATGGTCGATCATTGGTCGGTCAATGGTCTCGTAATAGAATTGTATTACAGTGGCATTTTGAACATTTAATCATGCCAGATTTAATTTATATATATTTTTACATATTATTTATTAGTTATAAGCAATCTGAAGTAGTAGGAAGTTGGAAGTTTAGTAGGAAGTTTTATTTGTCATTATGTACGAGATTACCAATATTTTCAATGGAGTGTCAGTGGCTGACCATTGGAAAGTCATAATGACGCCATTATATTAGTAGATTACCAAACTTGTCAAAATCAACAATCATGAAATCAATGATAGACCATTCTGACACATTTGTAATAGCAGACTTGAGGCCCAGAGTGCCATGAATCACATCGTCATCAATGATGCTAAACTTAAAATATCAGGGTAGTTGGTTAGACAGGAATTAAATTAAAATATTATAAGTAAAATATTAAAATGTTTTGTGTATGTTTTATTTATTTATGGATAGTAAATAATCAATAGAAATGTCGAGGGACTCCATATTGCGCAGTTCATTATATTTGAGAGCCACCAGCGCGTCCAGGGCGGCCTCAGGATGAGCGAGCATTTGCGATGAAACTGACGTGTTAGATATACTGGTCACGGCATTCGGTGGTATTCGAGTTATATGACGGACTTTAACCTGAAATTATTTGATTAGATTTTAATAATTTATACGAGAACCAGCTGGTCAAACTAAACTAAATAAAAGAGCCGCTCTGAAACCATAAAATCATTATTTTTAAATCAGCGCAGGGTAGAGCGAGATTGTCTATCGCCGCCCTTTGGTCGACGTTTTCACTTCACGTTAATTCTACTTCAGTTTTATATTAAATAAATAATAACTCCCAAATTATCAAAAATCTACTTTTATTGCAAATATCAACACTTATTGAATTTCTCAAAAGGCGCCAACAAAATTTTATTTTGAGCTGGAAATTGTTTTTCGCATTTAGGTTTTCGGCTCCCCTTGGTATCTGGCGACTAGAGTGACTGCTCCTCTCGCTCTACCCAATGGTCGAAGCTGCGCTGTATTAAATGTTAAAAACCGGCCAAGTGCGTGTCGGACCACGCACATTTTTTTTTTTTTTTTGAAAGGTCATCTCAGAGTGTAACCACTAAGGTTCCGACTCTTTAACCGGACTTTCCTGTGGCTGCCTTAAGCTCCTAACGAAACTTAATGTCTCCAGCCAGGGCCTAAAAACTTATAAACTAAACGACTGCTGCTCGCTAAGTGCACCCCGTGTGGTACGAACCTCGGCTTAGGGCAGCTGCGTCGGAGGGAGGGTGGCAAGGGATCGTCGGTGGCTGGATAAAATCAGTATTTTGATTGTTATCATGGGACCACGCACAATGAAGGGCTCCGTATTTGAGGTGATGTTATCCCATGAAAAAACTTAACATTGTAGTTGAAAAAAATCTTTTCCCATAAACTTAGTAGTATGTATGTAAGTATATTCTCTTATTGTATGTTTATAAGTATTTATATTAGTGTATAGCTATTTTGATTTTATGTATATATTTTTTTTCTCTTCTACTCTTACACACGTTGTCTACATCTCTATATCTACTTCCCTATCGCAGGTATGCCGGAAGAGATTACATTAGGAATAAGCATCACCTTTGTACGGATTTTTCTGTTACTTTCTTCTTGTCTGTTTATATGTGTGTACATAAATTGTTAAATAAATAAATAAATAAACATTTCAACTGCAAATATAAGTTGGTCGACTATTACTCTTTCACTTGTAAAGCCTACTTAGCTGTGATCTTTTTCTTTAAAATTCGTTATATATAGGGTGTATTTATTCAAACACGAAATATTTTAAGATTTATAGATGGTAAAGAAGCCATGGAAACGATTTTTTTTAAAAATCTGAGTTATATTATTACAAAAGTTAAATAATTTAAAATTACTTGATATGATGATTAATTATCAAAATTCACCGCGCTCGTGCTGCCATCGTCGCTGCGTCCGGGCGGGTCATTCATAGAATAAGGGTAGTAGGGTAGGGTAGGGTAGGTTTTTTAGCAAAATTTTTCAAGCAATTTTAAAATTATAATAATTATGTAAAAATATAAAACACTTCTGATAAAAAGGTTTTTTTCGCTGCTATGGCGTTTTTACCACCTAGAGATATTTCTCTTAAAATATTTCGTGTATGAATAGATACACTTTTTTCGTGTATGAATAGTATTATAATAATAATATTCGTGTATGAATAGATACAATTTTTTCACATATCCAAGAACAACCACTTAGCTGGCAGGGGCCAGGGTCTGGGAGGACACAGCGGGATACTTGACTCTAACAAAAATTAGCACTTTAAAGCTTAATATTACGCGAATGGATCCCAATCGAGAAGTGATTTTGACAAACCCGCAATATTTTTGAACGATCTATCTAGCGATACCCCACGCCATGGTGTAGACGTGAAAATAAATATCATTCCCACTTTAGGAGTAGGGGAGGTTCCCAAAAAAAAAAAACACCTTTACCACTTGGTCGCCATGATTATTATGGGTCCATATTGGCTCACCTAAGCTTCTTTACCCGAAATTGTTCTTCCTAATGATTTGTAATCCGAATGATCACTCTTCCTAAAATTTTTCATCCTAAAGTTTTCATTCATACTATTTTTAGTGCTACCGGCGATGTTCATAACATTCATGTTTCCGAAAATTGTAATTAATAATATCATTAACGTAAATATATTTAAAATCCTACTGTTTTTTATCATAACGCTTTTATCCCTAAACATAATTACCATAATATTCATTCAGGTCAGAGTGTCGTCTTGGGGGCACTATGAAAAAAATTTCGCGACAAATTTCGAGATAGCGCTCGCCGGCCGCTGCCGCGGCACCGCTCGCTTCGCTCGCTCGGCTCGCGCGTAGTTGGTCACAGTTCTAACCTAACCTAACCTATGGATATCTTTGCAGGTACACACTGCTATAAATAAAATTAAAGAAGACGCTTTAATTAATAAAAACAAAAACCAATTCATATAATTAGTGAGTGCGAAGCAAGCACTTGATTATTATGAATAAAAAGAAATCTAAACAAAAAAGATATGACTTTGAATAATAGTGTAAAAGATGGTTATGTTGAGAAAATATAGGAAAACAAATAAAAGTATGATAGATGTTTATTGCTACTGACATTACGAAGTTGAATGCTTCGGAATTATGAACATTAGAGACAGAGTAGTTAGGAATTGTGATTGTTAGGATGAAAAATGTGAGGAAGAACATTTTCGGATTTCCAATTATCGGAGTTGAAAATTTAGGTGAAATTTGGCGCACCCGATTATTATGTATACCCATGTCAAATTACAGCTTTCTAGTACCAAGATTCTCTGAGTTAAGCCGGAGACAGACAAACAGACGGATATGGCGAAACTATAAGGGTTCCTAGTGTATTACGGAACCCTAAAAACTGCACAGGATCGTCGGCCCGGCTACATCTTGTCGAACATTATGGTCAAACTCAAACTCAAATCATTTATTTCAATTAAACCATTTACAGGCACTTTTGAATTGTCAAGGAGTCGGTCAGTAAGAAAAATGAAGCTACATGCCCATTCCAAAGCGTAGGTACCTATGGAGAAGAACGGGCAAGAAACATTGTATACAGTACAGTAAGCCGCACATCTATGGTAACAAATTGAGTTTGACAGCTTCTTAATTATTATTTCGCATGTACAACTAATAACAAAAACTCGCTAACTCTACACTATTTGATGATTTTTTTTTCCAAAATAATGAAGAACTGGTGAATGGGCCTTATGTCGTAGATAGGTTTACAGGTGCAAACCGTAAAAAAGCAAAATTATTAAAAAAAAAAAACAAATAACCCGACTGAAAAATATAACTGAAAAGAGAGAAAAAAAAAAGGCATTATAATCTATAGAATTTTGGTATTGCAGACGGGGACAAACAAAAGTTACACCATATTTCAGGTTTTTGGTTTGAAGGGCTACACTACTACGAAAAACTACGCTGCTACGAAGGGCTACGTTACTACGAAGGGCTACGCTACTACGAAGGGCTACGCTACTACGAAATAACGGCTACGCTACTACGAATAGCTGCGCTGCTACGAAGTAACGACTACACTACTACGAAGGGCTGCGCTGCTACGAAGTAACGACGACACTACTATGAAGGGCTACGCTACTACGAAATAACAGCTACGCCACTGCGAAGGGCAATGCTGCTGCGAAGTAACGGCTACGCTACTATAGAGGGCTAATCTACTACGAAATAACAGCTACGTCCCTGCGAAGGGCAACGCTGCTACGAAGTAATGGCTACGCTACTGCGAAGGGCTACGCTACTACGAAACAACAGCTACGCCACTGCGAAGGGCAACGCTGCTACGAAGTAACGGCTACGCTACTATGAAGGGCTATGCTACTACGAAGTAACGGTTACGCTGCTACGAAGTAACGGCTACGCTACTGTTAAGGGCTAAGCTACTACGAAATAACAGCTACGCCACTGCGAAGGGCAACGCTGCTACGAAATATCAGCTACGTCACTGTGAATTGCAACGCTGCTACGAAGTAACGGCTACGCTACTATGACGGGCTACGCTACTACGAAATAACAGCTACGCCACTGCAAAGTGCAACGCTGCTACGAAGTAACTGCTACGCTACTATGAAGGGCTATGCTACTACGTAGTTACGGCTGCGCTGCTACGAAGTAACGGGTACATTGCTACGAAGTAACGGCTACGCTGCTACGAAGTCACCGCTACGCTACTACGAAATAAAGGCTACGCCACTACGATGTAACGGCTACGCTACAACACTACCCATAGCGTAGCCTAACTGGTTACGGCGTAGTAAAGCCTTAACGCTATAGTCTCGTTAAAAATAGGACATAATTAATGGCTACCCTGCTACGGTGTCACGGCTACGCTGTTACGAACTAACGGCTACGCTGCTACGAAGTTAAAGCTACGCTACTACGAAATAGCGGCTACGCTACTACGAAGGGCTACGCTGCTACGAAGTAACGGGTACACTACTACGCTAGCCATAGCGTAGCCTAGCTGGTTACGGCGTAGTGAAGCCGTAACGCTATACATAATGGGGTTTATTCATAAACGTTGCTTAAAGTTAAGTGACGTTCAAACGTCAAAAATGTATGGTTAAACAGTCGCTAATCATTACTTAACTTTAAGCAGCGTTTATAAATAAACCCCTATATGTCGACTGGTTAAGAAGGGATAATGGTGTAAAATTAGCAGGCAACACTGGGGCTGAACTGATGAAAAAAGTGGTCGCAACATGTGGCTGAACTGAAATATTCTTACCGTCGTCCATTTAAACTATCTGCATCTACCTAATTAGACGTTTAATTTAAAAAAAATATATACTAAAAGTTTTAAGACGAGCGCTAATCCTGCCGACAAATTTTCATGCAGTTTGGCAGGTTTATAAAAATTGTACAAGTGTTTGGTCCAAAATAAATGATTTATTATTATTATTTTTATATGTTTTACATATCTCGGGACCCAGGGATCCCGGACCTTTGGAGGGCGTACGAGGGGCCGAAGCCAACCCAGAAACGGTCCCTAGCACATAGTGATGTAGCGACTAGGGAGCAATATACCCGGAGGTGCTTGAGGAGTGGAGAGGCATTCCAAGGTTTATAACAGGACAATCCCAGAAGTATGGTCAAGATCCCTAACAGCATCTTACTGGAATACAGATATACGAATATTAGTATTCTAGTAAGATACTTTGTATTCCAGTACTCGGAGTAAGGAAGTCTTCCTTCCTCCGAGTACGTTTTCTCTTGCGAATCTTCACTCAAGCCGGCCAATAAAGGCAAGAATGAGGTGGGAGCTCAGTTCCTCGTCAGTCTTCACTCCAGCCGGCCAATAAAAGCAAGCCAGAAATAAGGAACATGACTTCTCCCGGGAGATAGGGTCCGTGGGGTCACTACTGCCCAACAGCTCGCCACATGCTGCCCTGTGGATTTATACATATGTATCTGGCTCCTCATCCTAGACTTGTTTCGGCAAAGTAAACATTACCGGCACAACACACCCCAATACGACGTCAACGTAGAGATACGGCGGTGGGGTTATTATTATTATTACATTAAGTAAACCATCAATCATCAGTAAGTTATAACTCACCTGTTCTATTGTAGATGGCGCTACTCCAATGCTTTCCCAAGTATCCGAATGTTTAGGTATAAGCAAAGGCTTTGTGTAGTTCGTATTCTTCTCTTTGATGGGAATACAATTTCCAAAAGCTATGTTGAACAGCATGTCTTTGGCGCGCCTTAGAAGTTGTGGTTCTTTAGACGAATAGAACAATAAGTGCGCATGATTGAGTAATGCGAAGCTTCTTAAGGTTGTGCAGATCATCTTTTTTATGTCGCTATCTGCAATACAATGTTAGTGATTAGTGAGAAAATGTCGACTATATATTCATAATTGTACCTTATATTGGCTTAAGAGAATTGGAAAATGCCATCGGATAACGTTAAGCTACTATATGTACGTATGGGTATGCGGTAGAGATGAGTTCGATATCATGTCACATGTGAAAATCATCGATATTTTAATATCATTTTATCATGCAGTGACAAGTTGACAACGACAAAATCATCAATGCCAAAATCATTAGTTACGTGAATGAACACGAACTTCGGTAAATTGGACGGGCGGGCCGTCTCGGGGCGACCGACGACGTGGACGTTGCGAGGCTTCGCGATCGGCGACACTGAAGTCACAGAACCACAGAGTTTCGATAAAATACTTGGTGCTGGGCACATAATGATAATTTCATAAGCCGTTCCTGTTCATTTCTGCACTCATAATTGAAGTGACGTGATCTTATACATACTCAAATAAAAATCATTGATGATTTTTTCATTGTTCCCGTCATCGATACAGAAAAATCATCACTCAGCCCATCTCTAGTATGCGGTATACAATACTATTGTGTCCAGCCAAGAGTGTTCAAACTTACCAAAATTCTTAAAAAGATCATATTTCCCACAAATAATTATTAACTCTGGTAAACTTTCTGCGCTTGAATATACGTCCTTCATGGTTTGAGTACAAGTTTCTAAAATTTCCCAAACACTTTTAATTTTACAAAGATCTACCATGATACAGAAAAAGAACTTCCCGCGTATCGGTGTAGCTTGCAGCACATTATTCAACGTTTCCAACTTGCCGCCGTATTCCCAAATGTGACACAATGTTTTGTCGATTCCTTGTTTTTGATTTGATTTTCTTCCAAACGAGTATTCTACCACTAGTGTTTCGCGTGGTGGATCGTTCTTCTCCAGAAAGGTACACAACAGTGTTGATTTGCCCTAAAAGTTTTGTGTGATGGATTAAATTATTTTTACTGTAACCCAAACAATGTGAAATATTGTAATGCATGAAACCAAAGTACGGAAACTGCACCTTAATTGCGTACACTATCAATTGCAATCTGAATGATTTTGAAGCATATTGCTAATCCATTGCTTCATAAGTTCGAAAATATTTTTCTGCTCAATAACGTAAATAACGCAATGAATGTTGTTGAACTGTCAAAATGAAACCCAATTCCTACTGATAGTGTTTTACGCAATTACCCCGCGGGAATGAATATAATTATAATTCAACTCACTACAGATTTGCTGCCAACAAAAAATATTGTTCTCGAGTTATTTTCGTTCACGTTAGTATGCGTTTTATCAATTGTTTGTGTAGCTATTTCTGGTATTGACAACATAATTCTAGTTAAGTGGTGAACTGCTGAACTTCCGACTTAATGAAATCAGCGCTTTACCAAATATTTTAATTGTACTTTACCCAGAGAATACGCAGGTAAACTAAGGTCCAAGGGAAACACTTTGTCGTTGTTTACAAGATTGTTTTGATTAGGCTATTGGTTTCCTAGCAACTATAAAAAAATAAAGAGTTCCACGTACGTTTCAAACTTGCAAAAATCGGCATCAGCTAGGCAGGTCTATAGTCGTCTTTATTCCCAGGTCACCGCACACATATTAGCTGATTGCGTTGCATCGAAAAACGCCGCCACCCCTCATCGAATCGTTGTCAACCAGGCATACTCATTAATGGAATTGGAGTGGCTCAGCACTTCCGCGGTGTCGGCTTGGTGGCGTTGGCAATTTCTCAGTAACAGTCAGGAGTCTGGATTTGTACCTGGTTGGCAGCAATAGGCTCGTCCCCTATCACATGAGACTTAAACATAACTGGCGAAATGTGGGTGTACTATAGGTAAACCTCTGCCTAACCCTTTGGGGATTACAGGCGGGACGATATGTTTATGGTATGTTATGAAATTACGTTATTTTGGTCAAACAAATTTCAAAATGCTCGTTTAGTGGCGTGGGGTCACCTTAATTTGGTTTATCATTTATTGTGCTTGTCTGTGGTATGAGAAACAAAGTTGCCAAACAAAAATAGTGAAAAAAAAAAAAGTTTATTTATCTGTGGAAATGGCGATTGATGATCTTGGTGTCAAGAGATTTTTGTAGAAAATCTTGTGCGAATAAATTGCGTTGTAATATCAGCTGGGTGTTAATTCTTTTAAAATAAACTTTAGATTTCTTTAAAATAGTTTGAAGTGCTTTTTATTTGATATCGATGATTAGTGTCAACTGATTGCAAGTGGTAAGAAATACATTGTCACCTTCACTCTTGTCCTAAAACATTATTTATTTATTGTGCTTATTTATCATTGTTTATGTTTTTTAATCATAATTTACTGTTTACTTTATCGTTCCTTTTCGATATTTTGGACATAATGTTGGTCTTCTTTTGAGTTACTATTACGAAAGAGAAAGGACCATTCTGCAGTCTGCACATTATTCTCAGTCATATTATTCCGTAACCTACATATAATTACAATTAAAATCTCATGTCTAACAATTCTCTGTTCGATGTTTTTTTCTTTGTATGAACATGTTATTTTTTTCTTGTAACTTATTTGGAAACTTGGGATGTTTATAAATAGTATATAGTTCATTGAACTAATTTCATAATTACGTTTCAACATCCTAATTATAGTGTTATATCGTCTTCATTAAGTTACCAAAAAAATTATAGTAGGTATAGAATTTTTTAAACATGAAGTGGTGACTAATGCATTGTTCACAGTTATTTATTCCCATTTCAGGTGACCTGGGCCACTAAATCAAGAAGGTAGCTATGTGGTGCTTTGTTCTACTTAATATTTTGTGTCAAAATTGAACTGCATTTGAATTCATGGAATTTTAGATAATAGTTGTGATGTAATTTAAACATACCTATTGTAATATAGATGGCGGAAGTGGATCCAGAAACCCTGTTAGAATGGTTGCTGACAGGGCAGGGTGATGAGCGTGACATGCAGCTCATTGCTCTTGAACAACTGTGCATGTTGCTGCTCATGTCTGATAATGTTGACAGATGCTTTGAAAGGTAATTAATTCTAAAATATGATCTGTATGGCAAACAGCCAACTAAAACATAGCTTATCATCATTCAAGCTTGAAAAAGGCTTGGCTTGACTAAGCTAAACAACAGATTGATAGAAGTGATTATTAACATCTTTGTTTCATCAACTTTCAATTTACTGTTGCAATAAGACCTGGATATGTGTTAGCAACAAATTTTTAATTAAGTTCATTTTTAATAATAAACTACTGCTACTGTTTTTAGGTCATAATTATATATTTCATCAGATTAAAAACTAATTTAGTTTTCAGTCTGATGAAATATTCTGTTCATTCCAAAACAGAATATTTATCAACAGTATTTTGAAAGCATCTGATATCTAGGCTCAATCAAACATAGCATTATTAAATATTAAGTATTACATTGTTAAATTCATAAAATTATAACAATTTCACTGGCAATAATTACAATTCAAAATAAATTCTCCAAATATAGGTGAACACCGCATCTAAATTTGTTGCATTGTTTAGAAGAACAACATGGTCACAGATAGAAACGAAAAGCAACTTTGTATTAAATATTTTATAGAAGCATTAAAAGCAAAAACAAAATACATTTGGTCATGTTCTTATTATAATTTGTCTATATTTACTAACAGTATGACATTTTTTTATTATCTTATCAAACATACAATATTATAAAATTATCATATTGGGAGCAACACATTGAATGTGACCTACTTTTATTTCAGCTGCCCTCCTAGAACATTTCTACCGGCGTTATGTAAAATATTCTTAGATGAATGTGCACCAGATAATGTGCTGGAGGTGACAGCCAGGGCTATTACATACTACTTGGATGTTTCTGGTAAGTCTGATGACAAAAATGTAAAGTATGTTGTTACACATACCTAAACATTTATGTAAATGATTATGTTCAAATTGAATTCTAATGTAGACAAATTTAATTCCATTGCATGTGGTCATGATCATGGTCCTTATTATTATTCACCATTTGAATAAATAAAATACATTTGTTTTACTTCTGTTCTCGAAATGAAATAGATATTTCAATCAGCAATATAAATGCATGACTAAGCATTATATCAGTATCTCTTTTATTTTCTTAACAATAAAAAAATATGGTGCCTACAAAATTGTCTTTCTGTTAATTTTGTGTTAGAGTTAATGTACAAAATTGTTTTTCTGTAAATTTTGTGTTAGTTAATGTGTTTTGCTATACATTTAATTTGATTTATTTTACAGCTGAATGCACAAGACGGATTGTTGCTATTGAAGGAGCAGTTAAGGCTATTTGCAGCAGATTGCTCACAGTAGATCCTAACAATCGTACCAGCAAGGACCTTGCTGAACAGTGCATCAAAGTAAGTTTTTGAAGCATCTCTTGAAGTTAGTGAGTTTAAGCTTTTAAAGCAGTGTTTATTGGTGTAACTGTACCTCCTATGTTTGATCTTAGGTGTTGGAGTTGGTATGCACCAGAGAAGCAGGTGCCGTTTGGGAAGGTGGTGGCCTCCCTGCAGTGTTACACTTCATTACACATCATGGAACATCTGTGCACAAGGATACTCTCCACTCAGCTATGGCAGTGGTTTCAAGGTATTTTATTTATTGATAAATTCCATTAGGTTATGGCCTGTTGTTGGTCTTTGTTATTGCTGGTATATTCCTAAACTTGGCATGATGAATGAAAAATAATTTCAGGGTATGTGGCAAAATGGAACCGGGTGACGCCCGCGTGGGTGACGCAGTTTCGTCTCTGTCGGCACTGCTGCGTCACAATGACACGCGGGTGGCCGACGCGGCGCTCCGTTGCTTCGCGTCGCTTGCTGATCGTTTTGCGCGCGCTCATGCTGATCCAGCCCCACTTGCTGAACATGGTATGTAATATGACATCTAATAAAGTAAGTGAAACACGTCAGTGCGGCTGAGATTTGAGGCATAAAAGGAGCTATTATATTATATACTAGCTGTGTCCCGCGGCTTCGCCCGCGTGGATGTCAATACTTCCCTAGTTCTGTAAAATTTACTACCCCTTTTCACCCCGTTAGGGGTAGAGTTTTGTAAAACTGTGATACATGCTATTCTTTATTTTTGGTCGCAAGTATTTCTACTGAGTTTCAAGTTAATCGAACCGCGCGGTAAAATTCCTACATACAAACTTTGACACCCCGCAATCCCCCTTTGAGGGGTAGTTTTGAAAAACTAATCATGAAAAATGTTATTACTTAGGCAAGTATTTGTGCCAAGTTTCAAGTTAATCAACCAAATGAATAAGATTTTTCATACAAACTTTCATCCCCTATTTTATCCCCTTAGGGTTGGAATTTCCAAAAATCCTTTCTTAGTGAACCCCTAGACCTCATAAGGAACCTACGTGCCAAATTTGGAATATTTAGGTCCAGCGGTTTGGGCTGTGTGTTGATATATCAGTCAGTCAGTCAGGACTTTGAATTTTATATATATAGATATTAAAATTAAAATTTATATTTGGACATTTAGAAACACACCTTGTGTTCTTTGGTTTAAAAATAATTTAAAATGTCTTTTCTTTAAAATAAATTGTTGGCTTAATTTTAAGCCATTATTCATTTCCAGTATTTCATCTTATGCATTATTAATCTAAATTGTACCCATATTTTCCATCATAGGTTTGATAGAGGAACTAGTTCGTCGTCTGGGCAGTGCTGAAAGTGGTGACGACAAGTGTTCGGCTCCAGCAGTATCTACTACTGTTAGCCTACTCTCTACATTATGCCGTGGATCCGCACAAATTACACATGTAAGTTAAAAAATAATTATATCTTACTAGCGACCCGCCCCTGCTTCGCACAGCTTTACGACTTGACAAAACATGAAGATTTCCTTATTATATCTAATTTCAATATTGATGTATTATATACACGTAAACCTTCCGGAATAAATTCTCCAAATAATGTTGAAAACCGCATCAAAATCTGTTGTGTAGCTTACAAGAACAACGCGGTCACACACACACACCAAAAGCGACTTCAGTCACACTAATATTATAAAGGCGAAAGTTTGTGAGTGTGTGTGACCGCGTTGTAACGTATGTTTGTCTCTTCTTCACGCTCAAACGGCTGGAATAATTTTGATAAAATTTTACGAAATCACGAAAGAATGTAGTGTTCGCGGGTAACACTGCGGGGCGCAGCTAGTGTATAATATGTATATGGTCAGAAATGGAATTCGAGATCAAAAATGTCAACAAAGAAATGTCATTGTCAAAGTGATGTTTCAGGGATACTCGACATTTCCCTAGAAATTCTAATTATTTGATCTTATTACATTTTGTGTAGTCAAAATGTTTAGAGCATCTGCTTTATTGCCAGTATAATAAAAAATAATTTGCGATTTTATTTCAAACAGTTATATTTTATGATTGGAGCGTAGTTTACGTCACTTTAGAGCTGAAAACTGTGCAATATACACTTTATTATAGTGTATATTGCACAGTTTACGGAGCTTAGTGGCCACAATTTTCCGTTTTAATGATTACAATAAAACATAACAATTAAAAACTACTGTTTGTAATAATAATAACGTATAGTCTTGTGAAGCATAACTTAACGTGCTTATTTTCTGCATTTTCAATCTAAAATAAAAGAAATCACCAAACAAACGATGAGGGCGCCACTGCGCACTCGGCGCAGTCCCAGTCCCGTAACCAGTTTTAAATGCATTTATCTCAAAGTTCTTAACTTTGAGATAAATGCATGTAAAACTGGTTACTGATTAGGAATGTTCACGAATGTGGTAAATGTATACAAATTACAATGGTTTATAGGATCTCGTCCGCCTGGAGTTATGTTCAGCAGTGGAAGCGGCGGTGCAGGCCGACGAACGGTGGTGCCTCGAGTGCATGCGGCTCGTCGACTTGTTGCTGGTGCTCTTGTGTGAGGGACGGCATGCCATACAGAAGTAAGCAACTATATAACGGTACAAGGATTTACTGGCGCTCTGCCAATATTGGAACTAATGCCGCCACCTTGTTTTTTCAATACAATTTCCGTGAAAAAGATCCTTGTTGCACTCTCCACATGCGATGTATTTGTATTTACCACATGTCATATATATTAAAAAAAAAATATTATAAAACGCACTATTGGAAAGCAGCAGAAATATACGGTTTACATAATTTTTGGATAAAAAGATTACATGCACTACATAGAATATTATCTGAACAAATTAATGATATTTTAAAAGGGAATCAATAATCTCCCAGAATTTCTGACTAAAGGTTCCAAAATCAAGTAGAACCCAGGATCCCTCACAGTATAGATAGACCAATTACTTGCCTCCCAACTATGTACAGAATCATCACATCATTTTTACTGAACCTTGGTGAAGACAATATTGAAACAATAGATAAAGCGAGACATATTGAAGAGATACACAAAAAATTAAGGCAGAAAGAACTACACGGATCCTAATGATTTATACCAAACACACATTGATAAAGAAGCTTCCAACAATTGGCTGGAATTAAGTGGATTATTTCCAGAAACAGAAGGATTTATGCTGGCCATCCAAGACCAAATCATAAATACCAAAAATTATAGAAAATATATAATTAAAGATAACACGGTAAGAAGCGATTTATGCAGAAAATGCCACAGCAAACCTGAAACTATACAACACATCACAGGAGCTTGTAGCAGACTCACCCAAAACGATTACACACATAGACACAATCAGCTTGTTAAAATTATACACCAAAAAGTCGCAACAATACACAACTTCATGCAGGATCCATAATATACCATACTACAAATACCTAGGGCTGTATTAGAAAACCAAGCTTCCAAATTATATTTTGACCGCACCATAATCACAGACCATATAATATATAATAACAGACCTGATATAACACTTGTTGATAAAGAAAACAAACACATATACATAATAGATATAGCACTCTCAAACACCATACACAGAAAATGATCACCGAAAAACTAAAAAAATACACAAAACTTCAAGAAGAAATTACCAGCGTCTGGAAAATGAACAGAGTAACCATAGTCCCAATAGTGTATAAACGACTGGTATCATCCATAAACAACTATTTATCTGTTTAAATACAATAAATCTTTCCAAATATACGTATTTTACACTACAGAAAGCAGCAATAATTTTAATGCAGTACAAAACACCTAATCTATCTACTCAAACTTAAAACCTCACCTTGGTTTACACCCGCGAGATTTTAATAAAATACCAGGTTCTAGGAACCTGAGAAAATAAATTAAAAAACCAAAAATAATAATATTGTGTGCCACACGGCTGCGCCAAATAGGCCCAGTTCAGCGACATGCCAGACAACTAGTGCCTGACGCTGGTTCTCAACTGGGCCTTACGATCAGTGTGACGAGTTCTCAGTTTCGTTATAATAAAATAAATTTTAAAGATATTTATGTGTAGCAAATGATAGGAAATATGATAATAATACATACCTGCATAAACTCACTCCTTCCGATGGGGTAATCGTAAACTGTAGAACGCCACCTACTGCGATCCTTCATACTCCTTTTGCTTCGTTTACGTCTAATATGTTATTTGTGTAATATGAAAAGAAAAACTGAGTGGATGACTGTCTCCGTTCTGTACCAGTGGTTCCACTCGCAACGGCAGCTCGACGTCGGGCTCCAGCGCGTCGGGCGGCGCGAGCGGCGAGGGCTCGTCGGCCAGCGGCAGCGGCAGCGGCGCGCGCGGCGACAAGTCGCATCGCCAGCTCATAGACTGCATCCGCGGCAAGGACACCGACGCGTTGCTGGCTGCCGTGTCCAGCGGCGCCGTCGACGTCAACTTCACCGACGACGTCGGACAAACCCTGCTCAACTGGGCCTCGGCTTTCGGTACAAGGGAGATGGTCGAGTTCTTGTGCGAGAAAGGTGACGTTTTGTTGTTATATATAATCTTTATGTGTGTTTTTGTCAAGGGGTTGGTCAATCTGAAAGATGAAGCTTATTGCCCATTCCAAAGCGTAGTAGGTTTCTATGGAGAAGAACGGGCAAGAAACTCCACGTAAAATACTTATATTACTGTATGTCACGTTTTGCGTTAGGTGCTGACGTAAATCGTGGTCAGCGTAGTTCATCTCTGCATTACGCGGCCTGCTTCGGTCGCCCTGCTATTGCCAAGGTGCTTCTCCGTTACGGTGCCAATGCTGACCTACGAGACGAAGACGGGAAAACGCCTCTTGATAAGGCGCGGGAACGACACGATCAAGGTAGACCATACTAATATTATAAATGTGAAAGTAACTCTCTCTGTCTGTAACGTTTTCACGCCTAAACCGCTGAACCGATCGTCATGAAATATGGCAGAGATTATAGCCTGGGATATGGAGAAAGACTATAGAGGCTACTTTTTTATGCGATACTCCCTTTTTTTTCATGACGTAATTAACTAAAATGATTTTTATTTTGCGTTTGGGCTGTTCTTGATCTCGGTCACGCCTGATGGAAAGTGATGGATGAGTTCTATGATGGAACAAACTTATTGCATAATTTAAATAAATATCTTTATTTGTCCATCTAGGTCACAGAGAAGTGGCAGCTATTCTTCAGTGTCCGGGCGAATGGTTAGTAGTCGGTAATCACGACTCACCCTCGCCGACCAATGACGATGATTTCCCTGAAACTGGAGATAAGGAAATGGCAGCAGTATACCTTGAGTAAGTAATGATTATAAAATAAAAAATATGTTTAATTGACATAAAAAAAGTTGATACATTTTAATCTGAAGCCATGACTCCTGAGCTAGGTGATACCTGTGCAGGTGTTACAGGAGTCAGTGTCTTCACCCGTTTTTTGAACTATAACAATTTATGCAATAAAAAATAATATAAATTAAAATGTAGGAATCCAATTTAGTGCATGCATGCTCTTGAGTGGTTTGTTATGATTATTTAAGTGTCATTCATCACATTTGATTATTTGGTTAGGACGACGCCGCTTATGTTGTTTTGGCTTGATGTGGATTTACGGCCTATAAAACATGAAAAAAAAAAAAACAAAAAAAAAAAAAAACACGCTCCTTATAGATTAAACCTGCTTGTCCACTTTTACTTTCTCTGCTGTGAACTCTGTAATTAGTAGTTGGCTCATTTGCTGAGTGTGCATGAAATTTTGCACTAGATTTTCTAATATAACGAAAGTGAGGAACGATTTTTGAAAATTCATGCCCTAAAGGGGTTAAATGTTCGTATAGAAGTTCGTCATTGTTACCGATGGGAAGTGATACTATCACGCTCACTCACAGTGTTCGATTTGATGGAAAAAAAAAAATCTGCTCTTTATGGTATTTATCGATCAAGGGATAGCGATAACCGCGATAGTGCTACGTGATTTTTTATCAGTGATAGGCTTTGTTACCAGCAATATTTCTGTGCTAGTATCAAGTCGCAGTTTTGAGTTTATAGGGAGAAAAAAAAAATACGAAAATCTGAAAAAATTATATTACTCTGTATCTGGAGGTGGTTTTCCAAAAATAAAACTGTAAAATATGCGTCCAAAGAAGCTCTATCAGATTATATTTATATAAAATAAATATCTTGGACAGTTACGTTTTCAGAATTTATTTTATTTTTTAAAATGAAAAGATCAGCTAAACTTCATGTTAAAAAAAAAAGTATTTAAATGAACACGTGGGTGTTTTACTCGTGCATGATAAATGCATCCCGTGATGGAGAGATACCATAAACAGCAGATGCATTTTTCATGAAATGGATCACTGTGGCACTGTGTATTGACGAGCCCGCCTGGCAGACGCCTGGTGCCGCTGTTCTGCGCGCGCTACCTGGGCGCGGGCGGCGCGGGCGTGCGGCGCGCGTGCCTGTCGCTGGTGCGCAAGATGGTGCACTACGCGCCCGCGCGCCTGCTGCGCGCCATCTCGCTGCGCCGCGAGCCGCACGCCGCCGCGCTGCTAACGCAGCTCGTGGCCGCCGTGCTCGACAACGCCGTGAGTCACCCCGTCACCCGCTACGAACATCTTGACCTTCTAACCCTGCGTCCTAACCGAAAGCGATCGTCGCGCGAACACACGATTATGCGATCGTCTACCCGAAAAATTACCTACATATGCGAAAATGTCAACTATACAAAGAAATCAAATTTAAGTGGTGACTGTAATATCAAAATAACAGCTTTTTACTCAATGCATAACAAAGTATAAACGGTACTTAAAATAATAAAGTATTTTTTAAATTTTTTGCTGTCTGTCTGTTTGTTCCTGCTAATCTCCGAAACGGCTGGACTTCACTGGCAGATACTTGATGTTATAAGAAGTAACTTACTTAAGGCTATTTTTATTTGAGAAAAAGCCACGCGGACGAAGTTGCGGGCAGCAGCTAGTATTCATATAAAAGAGCGCAATGATCGTGTACTCGCGCGCCGATCATTTTAAATTAGGACGCGGCCTAATGATGTACAGTTTTCTAAATTAATGAACCTCTAAAAACCTTTTAAGTTGGTCACAGTTACTTGCTATTTAGTATTTTAGGACCCCGAAATAGGAATTATTAGAGGTTCACAAAAAGAGACGCATTCATTTTATTAGAGTATTCAATAATTATTTTTAGGAATGTAAAATAGAAATGATTGATTTGCGATTAAATACATGCCCAAATTATTTAATACATTATACAGGATGGATTTTTAGGCGGGTCTTATCCGTTGCTGTTACAGAAAAAACGGATTCAGGAGACTCCTTATTTTTTTGGGAAATTTTGATCCCCAATCTGTACACAGATTTTGAAAAAAAAAAAAAAAAAAAATTTACACAGCAAGAAAGTGGCCCATTTTCACAAAAACTTTTGTATTCATATCAATCCTATTTCTTATAAGGATCATTACAGAAAAAAGAGTTAAAAAAAAGCTGAAAAAAAAGAGAAAATAAGAGTAGAAATTAAATGAGGGCGCCACTTTCTAAGTAACTGACACATTTTTGACGTACAATGCTTAAACATGGCAACAATTTAGTATGGAATTTTTATAGTTCCATTTTATTTAATTTCTACTCTTTATGGCCAAGCTGTATCTTGCTATTGCATATCATTTTCTTGCTGACTGTACAACTTTTTCAAAATCAACATTTCTCAAAAAAAATAGTATATTCTCCTGAGACTGTTTTCCTGCAGCAACAACGTTTAATGTATCTGCCCTTACTGCCCCATCAAAAAAATCCATTCTGTATAGCAGCCTGCTCGCCAAAAATAGCCCATGGTACAGCCACACGTTTCTTTGCGGATAATTGCAATCGATGACGTCCCAGTACAGTAAAAGCAATAATAACCGTTTAATAATAATTATCGTTTATTTATAAAAAGGGGCATATTTACAATAATTTACTTAACAATTAAAATAGAGCACAATTACTTATTTGCCTCAACTAGGTTGAACCTGTGCTTCAGGAATAGATTTATTATGGACATAAATTTGCACTGCTGTCAGTTTGATTGCCTGACTGATGCGAGTTATGATAATGAGTGTAAATTCACGTAATGGACAGTACTATGATTTAAGTTATATGCCTCGGAAGTCTTCGTGTTTTCGAAGTGCGAATAGACTACCAATATCTGGTCGTCGCGCCTAGGCGCCTTTCACTCAGTATTTCTATACTATGATCTATGTTAGAGGGATTTTTTTCCGCACTTAGTCCTTCAGGTGGACCATTATCTGTGGGCCATGGCGGCCATCGGTGGTTATTACAACCAGCCCATCTTCCTCCAGAAGTTGATCACGTCTCCAGGTCTGTTTAGATCATATTTATATACTTCCATCTCTTGTAAATTGACAAACCAATAATTGATTTGACGGTAGTATCGCTCGCAATTATTCGCGTCAGTAGTGTGGTCCCCCGGGCTGATGTAGTGTGGTCCCGGGCTGACGTAGTGTGGTCCCCTGGCTGACGTAGTGTGGTCCCCCGGACTGACGTAGTGTGGTCCCCGGTTTGACGTAGTGTGGTCCCCCGGGCTGACGTAGTGTGTGTGGCAGGGCGAGCTGGGCGCGGCCCGGCGCGCGGCGCCGCGAGTCCTGCGCAGCCGCTATATTCGCCCGCCCGCGGTAACGTTACGATGGTGTGATGCGCCCAGGCCTGACCAAGCCGGCTCTAAAATGACTGATTTATACCTGTTACTCCAAATTATATGCAGCCAGTGGTTTCGAACGAAACAATAAACATCCTTTATTCTAATATGTATATTAAAAAATGATTGAGAATAAATGAACCTTGCTAAACTGATCATACGTTTTAGAGCCGTAACCTCATCATTGCTTGAGACACCGTTGCACGGATTTTATGTGTACGTTTGAAATCCATGTTTGGCTTGAATCCGTCGAACGATGCCATCAGCTGCGCTCAGCTTAGAATTTAGAATAGCTAAACACAAATAATGAATGTCAGTTATCATAAGCATCAGACTTATAATACTAATATTTTTATTTGTTATCTGCTGAGTTGATTAAGATTCTGATTTCTTGTTTTTCTCACTATCATTTATTCTTGAATGCATCCACATTTTTGTAAAGACATCACACCATCGAAACTTACCTGCATCAACAATCCTTCTCTTGTGTTTATTATTTTTTGTGTTTTAATAATAATTTATTTTTATTGTTGTAATTTTTTGTGTTATATCAATATTGTGTTTGTTTAATAATGTTACAGTCAAGAAATCTGTGTCAAATAATGTGCAGTTTTTGTTCTCTGTATTTAGAAAATCTATTAAAAGAATTACCTCCTTACTAATAAACGTTGTATAGCGTCTGTATAGTTACACACCGATTTCTCTCTTTCACTCGTCAGTAATTTGACTTTCGAAAGAAGAAGACAAAGCGTTGTGTAACTATACAGACGCTATACAACGTTTATTAGTAAGGAGGTAAGTTTACTTCGAATAAAAATCCTTTTAGGCCCGAATTTTCTTTCTTTGAATATTTCTGACCAGACTTTTAAAATTATGGTAACTTACTACGACATAGGACGACGACGACGGTCACCTCATAGTGCTGGGGATCGCCGAGGAGCTGATGGTGAAGGCTTCCGACATATACCTGGAGCAGTTCGCGCGTCTCGGAGTGTTCAGCAAGGTGGAGGGACTGGCGGCCGCGCCCGCAGCCTTCTTGTCGTCTGACAGTGAAACTTCTAGTATTCCTGGTAATGAAATATAGCTGTACAAGGATCTTTTGGCACGTGGCCTAAATGTAGCTGTACAAGGATCTTTTGGCGCTTGGCCTAAATCGGAACGAATGCCGCCATTTTATTTTTTCAATACATTTCATAAAATTAAATTCACAAATATTTACCAACAGTGCCTCCCTTTCTACGTCATTCGAGTACCAATAAATCCTTGTATCCATGCTTAATTCATGGTATCATTATTTTGTGTTTTAATTAAATTATAATAAAACAGTAGAAGTCGTAAATCTGCTGCTGCATCGGCGTGTACGAGAATATTGCAGGCTGTATAGACATTTGACATTCATCTAGGTCAGGCTGTCCAGTGTGATAACTAGAGTTTTAATTATAAAATATTTTAAGTGACAATCTTACAATACACTTCCAATCTGAGCATATGGCAACTGCATTTGATGATTAACGTTTTCAAGAACAGAAACGATAATATCTTGTTGAAAATGTATTATGTAACTTGTTTTTAGTTGGTTTTAAATGTAATTATTTTATTAAAAAATACATTATTTTGTAGTATTGATTTAATGGTTATTATTGGTGATGCATTTTTTTGTCACTTTTTAGCGATTTTGTTGCATTATTCGACCATTATAAATTTTATAAAAAGTTCTCTACCATAATCTTTCATGGACTGAGTCTATCAATATTATTCTTGACACTAAATACTGGGCCGCTGTTATGATGCCTGTCTTTGAACTTTTTTTTTGCCACCTAAGATGGGATCCACATTATAATAACGTGTGTAAAAAGACGCTTAAACGAAGCCTAGAGTCACATAAACTCCTCTGATAATAATTAACGTAATTCTGATATATTTTCTTAACTGGGCCATTCCTGTTGGTTACAGAGATATTGAAGGTCAAAGTTCCAACGCGCTGCCGCTAACAGCGATTTTTAACACCAAAAATCGTTTCCAGCAATAATTTTTGTTCAGTTTGATGGACAGAATACGTAGATAACGGTTATGTGATGGGTCTTTTTACACGCTGTGTTTGTGTCGTATAGGCTGCAGTGAGGACGCGTCATGTCTGTCAAGCGGCGTGGGCTACTCGTGGGCCGAGTGGTCGCTGTGCCGCGGCCGCGATGCGCTGTACGTATGGAGCGATGCGGCCGCGCTGGAGCTCAGCACGGGCAGCAATGGCTGGTTCCGCTTCCTGCTCGACGGCAAGCTCGCCACCATGTACTCCAGCGGCAGCCCTGAACACCAGACTGATAACACCGGTATGTACTGTTATTGTATTGTCATTTAAGAGTCTATACAACCTCAACGCCACCTCACTCTGTATCTCGCTCGCACACTATTGCTACCGGTCACGCGAGCAAGCGAGACAGGGCAGCAGGGAAAAGGCTCCAAGGCGCCGATAGTTAAGGTAATTTCGTTTTACGGTGAAAATAATGGTCATTTAAAAAAAGTAAATAACATAAGACCTGCTTTATAGTTAGTTCAGTTAACATGCAAAGTTTCATTATCTAATTTGAAGTATTTTTTTAATACTAGCGGTTTATTGTTCGATTTGGAGGTAACTTTGGAATTTTTTTCTATAGAGAAAATTTTATGGAATCGTGTTTTCGGCTAACATAGTACTTAAAATTAATCCTCAACTTTATCATATATTTATTTCAAAATGAATGCTGCAGTATTTTCGACATAACGGAGGATCATGCTAAGCCATTTGAGGTAGTATAGGCCCTTAAGGCAAAAGCGCCGTAACCCGCAAAATAACACTTACTTTTTTTTGCAATTTGCAGGTCAGTATCAGGTTGTATGTTGATCAAAATATAATTCGCGACCGTTACAAATATGTATTCACAGAATTTTAATTTCGCGGGTTACCACGTATCCCCCAGGCGTTTAGTGCCATCTACGCACGCACACGGCATTGCCCGCATGCGTGTCATTTTTATTTAATGTTGGGTATTCAAATAGTAGTAAAACAAAATAGAATCTATTCGGAGGGCTTGCAGAATTCCGCATGGCATTAAGAACGCTTTATGTTGGTTTACACTACTTTGGGAGAATGCACTTATTGTTGGTCAATTGCTGCTAACATCTAGAGACAGCATTTCTGAAATGGTCTAGTGTTGCTTCAGAGCACATTACATCGTACACGCCGTTTTCACTACATATTTAATTCATTCATTCATGATTCTATGCTCATAAACAGTTTGCCATCTTCTATTATTTAGATGGTCCGTGTTCGCGATTGTGAGATTTTATTTTTGTTTTTTTATCCTCGAATTAAAATATTAGCATTAAGCATTTGACCGTGGTTTAAAAATTTACTTTATGCATGTTGTGTTGAGGAAAAATTGTGAGTTATGTTTTAATTACAGAAAATCGTGGCGAATTTATCGACAAACTTCAAAGAGCGCGAGCTTCAGTAAAGAATTCGGTCCCTCAACCGATTCTGTCTAAACCTGGAGCCTCTAAATTGATTATCGGTAATTGGGCTCTCTCATGTAAAAAGTAAGTAACTTGTACTTTCTGAACAAACAATATAATATTTTGTCATTTGATACTATAAAGACTTCACTGCATGTTCTTTCAGGGAAAAAGAACTACAAATCCATAATACTGATGGTCAGCAACAAACTACAATACTCAGAGAAGACTTGCCTGGTTTTATTTTCGAATCAAACAGGGGTACCAAACATTCGTTCACAGCTGAAACCTTTTTAGGTAAGAATATTAAACATTAATGCATATTAATTGTGGAAACCGTATAAAGGATAAGTAGAGTAAGAATAAAACGAAAGTTACAATAAATACTTCTTTTCTTTGTAACTTTCTCTAGTGCTTTTTGCAAATTGTTCTCCTACCTTTATTATTTACTGTTGGGCAAAGGTTTATTTTGATAAAATTATAATTATCTTTTTAGGTCCTGAGCTAGCGAGTGGCTGGACAGATCGCAGGACAGTGACGCCTCATAACGCGGTAAACGCGAGTCGATCAAGATTAGCGGCTAAAGCAGAGGCGTTGAAAGCACAGGTTGGTTAATGTGTCTTTAGAATTTGAATACAAGTAATGAAATTCGACTAAAACCAAGGAAACATCTTGTTGTCAATATCTTTTTGGATAGCCAAGCCCCGGTCTTGTCGTATTTTAATGGTGTCTTTTATGCTAACAAGACTTTAAACTAAAAACGAATGTACAGACAGCGTTTCTATGTGGGGGGACCCCTCAAGTTTTAAAGATTATTCTTGTTCTTTATTATAAAAAGCAACAAAAAATTAAAGATTAATTAGGGAAAAAGTTTTATCTTAATTTTTTTTTTTTTTTTATGTTAATAAATATTCCAAAATAAAGTAGGAAAAATACCTTACATTGAAAAACATTGTAATGGCAATAAGAACACTTCGTTACTAGGAATTCAACCTCCGATCATAACTGCTTCAAACGATCTTAAAACCTCCGAGCGAAAAACAAATTCCAAATTTTGTTTAAAATTTTTTCTGTATGTGGTTGTCGATATACTTATTATAAAATGTTTTTATAAACATACACAGCTATGTCGGATTAGAAGTTGTGTGTCTTTTGCTTCTCTAGGATACCTAGTTGCTGAAGCTGTCTGTACATTGTTTTAATTTGTTTGCACCAGGTATGCGAGCGTGCCCGTGCGCTGTACTCGCGCCACCTCGCGAACGCGGCCACTCGCCAGCCGCGCCCGCCCGTCGCAAGGCTGCGAGCATTACTCGCGCGAATGCAGCGACTCGCCACGCAACCGACTGGTAACGAAATATTTTTTATTTATTTATTACTAGCTAGCTAGCTAATAGCTAAAAGTGTCCCGTCCAATTTTCAATAATTCATACAAAAATCCCATAGAAAAAGACCGTTCAGTTTTTCCCGAATTTGTACATTTTCGGGGAAACTACCAAATTTTTCATTCCATTTAAACCTAATTGGGATTATTACGAACATTTTAAAACAAAAAATAGCCAATTCGGTTCCAGCCATTCTCAAGTGATGCGTTTACCAACGAACTGCATTTCATATTTTTTAATATATAGACAAACATCTACAAAACTTCATACATTTTCAGAGGACTGGCAAAATGAGCTGACCGAGTCACTAGATCAACTGACAGAGCTGTTGTGTGGAGACGAGCTACTCTCGGCGTATGAGTTGCAGTCATCTGGCTTAGCGCCTTCCTTGCTGCAAGTGCTTTCACCGCAAGCTAATGGTAAGTTACCATGAACTAAGTATGGTACACACTGAGTAGTCTCGTATTTTACCAATTTTCTAGTATATTTGTGATGTGAGCAGACAATGTGAAGCTGTAGACATTATTTTCAAGTCAATATGTTTTGGTATAATTCTTCTTAGTGTATTAGATTTAATTGAGTTTGGACTTTGGACTGCACTTAGGAATGCGAGTGTACATGGCAGTGCCGAGATGTGGCGTCACTCACTTGCATACGTAGGGCGAGCGCAGCGTCGTTCAGGCGCAGAAAACTAAATTTAGAAAATGTGATTATGTTTAATAGATAGGGTAAATATACCTAATATTGACAGTCCCTTGATTTTAAACACATTTTTTAGGTTAGTGAGGTAAAGTACCCAAAGTTATTCCTGGAAAGTGTAAATGTCCTTAAATTGGGATTTATGATGACAAGAATCAAAAGCCATTTATTCAAATTAGACTGAGAATCAGCACCTTTCGAACGTCAAAATTACATAACGACAGTCCCCCAAATCGACAGCCCTTTACTTCCTAGTGCTTTAGCAGGGAAGAAGTGGCGCAACACACTCCCCAGTAGCACAGCTGTCTGTTCAGTTAGAAAAACTTGATTCTATACAATAGTAGGTATGCAAACTAACGTTATGAGACACAGAACAGTAAATTAAATTATTTGCCATATGTCAGCTAGCACACGCCAATATACCAGTAAATACAATGAAAACTATACCCACTCAAGCGAAATACCTGGGCTTCAAGTCTGCTATTACAATAGTGTCAGAATGGTCTCGCCATTGTGAGTATTTGACAGTGTTTGTATGGCAAATCTGTCAAAAACTCACAATGAAGAGACTATTGCAATGTTTGTACATTAGTAGACTTGGCCCCCTGGTGCCATTAATGTTGATGGTTTTGATCTTGAAAGTAGATTGGTACTCTATTTGCACAACATCAAAAAGGGCTCCATAGATTTCATTAGGATTCTCGTGTTCTATTATAGATGGGGTAATTCTATGAGCTATATTATTTTACTTTGACTGACTTTATGGCCTGCATTCTATTTTATGCGGATTTTTATGTAATGGCATGGCGAAGCTAGCTAATAAACTACAGTGGTCAGAGGTCAAGTCACTTAACACTCATTAATTTTTGGCATCATAATCACTAAACATTGGTGCCGATTCCCTTGTTCACAAACTAAACTAAATTTAGGTTCAGTGCGTCATAAATTTGACAGAACTAAACTAAAATTTATCTTCTGACCTTTTCTTAATGAAATAGAAAGAAAAAGATGCACTGAACTTAAATTTTGTTTAGTTTGTGAACAAGGGAATCGGCACCATTATCAAGACAAGTTGACGAGGATACCGTGATCCTAGTAGGTTCAAAAACTAATTAAATTATAAGACCTAAACATATTAAGAAGTCTCATACATGATGGCGTAAAATCTAAAAAATAATAATTAAAATCTCCACATTAAATTATACTTTTATTACTTGATTTTAACCTATTGAGTGAATCCTCCATTACCGATTCGAAACGAATAAAATCACCAGGGGGTAGATAAATGCAAATTATAACGTATCGCTCAAGTTCAACACAAGACAACTCACTCAATAGTGCACTCGATAGAAAGATTAACTAAATTGCTACCTCTAAATTGTTTGAAACAAGAACTAAAGATCCACTAGACTAAGCTACCAGTGGAGAGACTATACTTAAAAAGGCTATTGGTTTTAATCCTAAAACTTTAGTAAAAATGAGTGTTTGTGGTTGTCTATATGGGTTATAATGAAATAAAACATAGTAAAGTAATTCATATTTCATTTTACTTTTGTTTTTTATTAATTTATGTTTTTATTAGTGTTACTAGTGTGTTTATTTTCAAATGTGATCTTCCTGTATGCGTCCCAATAAATACTTTTTCTTTCTAATACGTTTATTGTATTAAAAAAAGTATAGAAATTAAAAATTATCATTACAATATCAACACTATTAAATGTCATTTATAAATGACATTTAATAGTGTTGACATCCTTTCCAGTATTTATTTTATCTTCCAAAAATGCTTATCTAAACATGCAAGTCTGCCCACTGGTTTTTTAGCGTGAGTTACCCTTAAACTGTTAATAATTGGGTGTTTTACCCTGTGAGTGTCTGTTACGTAAGACGCTGGACATAAGCTCGTGTCGTGTGCAGACGGCGCCGGGCAGGCGAGCGCGCGCGCGCGCGCGGTGCGCGGCTGGTTGGCGCGCGCGGGCGGCGTGCTGGCGGCGCGCCTCGTGGCCGTGCTGGAGAGCGTGGAGCGCTTGCCCGTGCACGCGCCCGCCGGCGACGCGCCGCCGCCCTCTGCCGGCACGCTGCACCACCTCACCAAGAGGATCAGGTGACTTACTCCTCTAACCACAGAACCAACCTCTTCTGCCTCGTCTCTGCCCAACTACTCCCATTTACTCGGTTGGCTTGGCTGGGTTCGGGCTTCTGGCTACCCTTAACGATTGTCAAATATCTACGATTAACAGGCGGGACCAACTGGTTAACGTGCTTTCCGAAGCATTTATGGGTCTTGGTACGTAATGGATGGTCACCCTTCCACGGAGTGACCTCAGCAAGCATTACTTAGCCTTGAAGATCGACCTGTGCGGTTATTATGTTTTTAACTACGAACCACAGAATAATAACAAAAATAAAATGTCTTAAATATCGATATGTGACTTATTTATCGTTGATATCAAAACTCTGTCAATGTTTATCTGGGGGCACGACATGCCCTCCGCCAAGTCGAGCAAAACAAACAAAAAGGCACAGCCGTACTCTTTCCTCGAAGGCATTTAGGACATTGTAGACCCCCTGTGTTATACTTTCGTCTGCTAAATTATTTGCTCAGTTAACGACAATCGTAAAGCATCTCTAATCATCCGTTTCTCTTTAGGCTGCGTGTTGAACGTGCAAACGATGAATCTACGGAGGACACAACTTCAAACAACGGCAACAACGCTGGCCGCAATCTGAAGGTGGAGGCGTTGACGACAGTGCGGCAGCTCGAGAGATTCCTCGCCAAGTCTGTCGCGCGCCAGTGGTACGACATGGAGCGAACCACTTTTAACTTCGTACAGAAGATAAAAGCAGAAGCCCCTATCACGTTTACATACGAAGTAAGAGACTTCGAGAGTATTTTTGACTTGTTTAAATTTATTGTTTTTACTAACCACGGAAATTAACTTACCTTTTTATTTTTAGCACGACTTCGACGAGAATGGTATTTTTTACTTTATTGGCAGCAATGGAGGTACTTGCGAATGGGTAAATCCCGGTGCTCACGGTTTGGTCAGCGTATGGTCGTCTGACGGGAGGCAGTTACCGTACGGCCGTGCCGAGGATGCACTCTCGAGGTCACCAGAACCACTGAATGTACACACGAACGATGACAGACGAGCTTTTATAGCGTGTGACTTGGGCTTACAAGTAGTGCCTTCGGCGTACACGTTACGTCATGCTCGCGGGTATGGACGCTCGGCGCTCCGGAATTGGTTATTCCAAGTAAGTAATGCTGGATCTTGTTAACTTATACGAGAATGCAAGCAGTTGTCTGCAGTTTAACTTGCATCCTTCAGAAACTACTTCATGTATCAAGAAAAAGTATCTTATGTGTTAATCTAGGACATGTTCTATATTATGCTGCCAAATCTCATCCAAATCTGTTCAGTTGTAATTTTGATGCAGTTGTGATTGTGCAAACAAATTCAGGATGGATCAGAACCAACCAAAGTTCGCGAGCACATTCGTAAGAAACTGGCAGTTTCATCTTAATGTTAATGTTTTCCTTTTGATTTTTTTATTATTTGTTTTAGTAAATTCATGTATTTATTTGTGCTTATATTTATATAATTACGTATATATATTATAGTAATAGTTCTTAATAGGTATATTTTTATATGTAAATAAATAAATATTCCTCAATTTTCGGTATTGCACCTACCACTGTTAGTCTCTGCATCACTCAAAGGTTGACTGGTAGAAAATGCCTATGGCACTAAGTCCACCTCTGTAAATTTTTGTGCTTGAAGTATTCAATGAATAAATATTTGTTTTGCTTGGCGTTTTATCTATATTTCTTACTCGTTTTCAAGATGTCAGCGGACGGCGTGACGTGGAGCACTCTGCTGGCGCATAGCGACGAGCAGACTCTACAAGAGCCGGGCAGCACAGCCACGTGGCGCATACGTGCCGACGCGCCCTACCGCTTCCTCAGGATACAGCAGAACGGCAAGAATGCTAGCGGACAGAGCCACTATCTGTCGCTTTCTGGACTCGAGATCTATGGCAAGGTATCTACTAGTAGTTACACACTTTTTGGATTGCTAGTTTTAATTCGGCTCTTTCGTTCCCTCATACCGATTTTATGCTATATTATTCGATGAGAAATATTTAAGTGATCCTCTCAAAACTTATGGACCATTTAATAATGTATGCTTTTTTATGAATGCACCTCTAAAAACTTTTTGTGCTTCTAGTGATGTACTTTTTATGGGAGGAAATTAAAATGGGAATTAATTGAGGTTCGAGTAAAATAAATGCCTTATTAGATGCGTGTCCCAAGTGATCCGTTTGGCGGCAGGTGGTGAGCGTCAACGAGGTGGCGCCCCGCGCGGCGGGCGGGCCGTGCGGCGCCAGCGCGGCGCCGGGCGCGCGCGCGCGGCGCTGGTCGCGCGGCGCGCGCGGCGTGTGCGCGGGCGCGCGCGTGCTGCGCGGGCCCGACTGGAAGTGGCGCGACCAGGACGGGCCGCACCCCGCGCTCGGCACCGTCACCTCCGACCTGCACAACGGCTGGGTTGATGTTAGGTGAGACACGCTTCTTGACTTTGAACTCTTTCCACAACCTTATATATGAGGATATTTTGTACAATTGCGCTCCTTCAAACTTTTTAACTTAGTTCTCATCTTTGGATCAATTCTAGAATTCGTATTGTGCTGCTATTATTTGATGCGTAACATAGTGTTCGTGCTATAATTGAATCGTGTGTAACATGAGGTGGGACCACGGCGGGCGCAACTCGTACCGCATGGGCGCCGAGGGCAAGTTCGACCTCAAGGTGGTGAGTGGCGGCGCCACCGGCGGAGAGGCCAAGCAGGGCCGCAAGAGTCACTCCACGCCCAGCCTGCCTGACGCTACAGCCGTCGATCATCAGGTGAGCCAAGGGACAAAATTATCTTCTTTTTACGTAGTCATTATCTACGCATTCTGTGCATCAAACTAAGTAACATTGAGCAATAATTATCATTATTAGTTATTATATTAAAAAAAAATGGTTTAAAAAATCGCTGTTACGGCAATGCACAATTATTGAAATTGATTAGAAACGCACGCAAAACATTGTGCTCGCAAGTACTGGCGTTGTAGGGGTATTTAAAGTTGACTTTATAACATTTAGAACTAGTTTTCGTGTAAGAAAGTTTGAAAAAGGTGGAATTTTGACCTTCAATATCTCCGTAACCAGAAGTTTTCTATAATAACTTATGGTTCAGTAAAAAAAAAAAAAAAAACACACTACCCCATCATTGTGTTTGTCTTTTTACGCCCAAAAAAAAAAACAAAGAATGATTATGATGAAAATATTATGGAATATCATAACGATATTCCTTAGATATCCATCATAATCATTCATCTTTTTTATAGTCTTTTTTGATATCTGATGTGGTTGAGTGTGAATTTACAAATATGTTTAATGTTAGGTGTCGGTGGCGTCAACGGAGCAGGCGTCCTCAGCAGACAACATATCTTCCGAGGAGATGGCCAGCAACATGTCGCGACCGCGCACGCACGCCACAGACCTGTCCGCTATCAACAACTCCACACATCATATCAACACAGGTAAATACTGTCAATGTATTTCCACTAGTTTGTCATCAAAACATCGTCGGCAATTTTTTATCCATGTGATAATAAAACTCGAGTCGAGATAAATTTATCGCGTGCTCAGGTTAGCGCACGGAATAATTGATTATAATTATAATGTTTTGTTTGTATTTCTTTTAGATCTCGCAACAATAGTAGAGTCGCTGACCCTAGGAGCTGAAAGCAATAACTGTATGACCGATTTGGGAAACACATCTTTCACAAATATGGATATGGGACCGACAAGTATCACTGATATCACTAAACCCTACCCAGCCAAAGAACCGGTACCGGAAACGAATACTCAAGAGGTCAGTCATTATGCTTCTATCTCATGTACCTAGTTTATTTATAGTAATAATATACGATCCTGCACTACAATCATCAACCCATTTAGAATGAACTTAGGAAAAGATGTGCCGTTTTAGGTGGAGTTTATACATAAGAGACCTCGGGCAGCGGCATCATGATAGTATTAATGACATTTCCATGTTTTTGTGGTGCACTCAAATTGTACAAATGAGCCGTTACGCTTCCAAGCGTAACGAGCTAAGCTGTTGGCAACGCGTTTGCCTCATCACCAACCAATATCTTTGAGAATCATTGCACATGAAGAACTAAGACATAAGTGGTGTTATAAATGAATATAAGCGGTTGTGCTGTTGCCTTATTGCTTATTTAAAAAGTAGGGATCGATTGTTGTCATGTGAGAAATGTGTGCGAGCGGCTAGGGTGCGTGTTTGTGTGTGTTTAGTGCTGAGAGAGTTAAGCTGGGTTCATATTCATAGGGGCCATTCAAATATTACGTAAGCAGAATTTTTGTAATTTTGAACCCCCACCTCCCCCTTGTCAGCAAAAGTAAACAAAGCTCATACTCCCCCCCCCCCTCTTTGCTTACGTAAACATTGGTATTTTTTTAATCTGTTCAGGTTTCTTTACTGTTATTCATGAGTCTAGAAATAAGGAATTTATAGACTTAAAGTAATTGAATGCCCATTTAGGTAAGTTCCCTACTTCAGTTTTTTCTAACCATAAAAAATCGCGTGAGAGCGAGAAACCAATATCAATAATTAGTTTGAGGAATCCTTGAACATTGGGTTGCCATCTTTGTTCAAATCAAATTAAATTAAATTTTGCAATTGAATCTGAAAAGTAAGTTAATAAATATTGCTGACGTAATCCTACCATCCAGACCCCATGTCATCAAAAATAATCAAAGCAAAGACCCCCCACCCCCCTTTGGTGCTTACGTAATAATTGAATGACCCCATATTATTGTCTCTGGGTGTGCCAGTGCACACTAAATGCAGGGGATATTAAATGTAAATATATGCAGACAATATAAGTTCTACTCATTTAGTATCTTCATATTAATTGTTGTTGCGTTGTATGGTGGCGGATTCTGCTAACTTTATGATAAGTAGGGATGGGCCGAACATGGGTTTCACCGAACACGAACATTCAGCCGAATGTTCGGTAAAACTTTTACCGAACCGAATATTCGGCATAATTGATTCCCTTACGTGAACAGTATACAGGTCTGGAACTTGTTCACGCAAAGCGCGTGGATTGGCGCCGGACGCTCCCGCCCGAATATTACGAATATTCGGCCCATCCCTAATGATAAGTGGAATCGGTCTGGTATGCCACGATGGGTGGCGCTTTTGAGTGTATGTGTGTGTGTGTGTGTTGTGGCTGTGGCTTGGTGGCGTGGAGTGGTGGTAGTGCGGAGTGTGACGCGCGGTCCTGGCACAGGCCGGCGAGGCCGCGCGCGAGGCGGTGCGCAACAGTGCCAACGCGCTGCTGTCCCGCGAGCTGCTGGCCGTGCCCGCCTCGCTGCTCCACTCTCTGCGGAGCAATGCCAACCGTCTCCACATACAGGTATCGACGATACTATTCGCACTCCATTCGAGTGCGTTCTTAGCTTTTGGATTATGTTTTAGGGCCTTCGTTCAGTTACGCGTTTACTTACGACTGCACGTACTCGCACGGCTGTCGCTAATCGCGTAACTGGCGCCGTGCATACCCGTACACAACACGTGGGTTGTAGCGGAGGCCCTTGTTACTTTATTTTGTAGTCGTATAAGCTTTGTCATGGTTGTTGTATAAATGTTGTACGCCTTGGACGTGTGTGATTGATCCTACGAGTTGTTTCCAGTGCGAGGACAACGACGCTGCCGATGGTCAGTACGGTGACCACAGGAAGGACTCTCAGTCCGGGGGCTCGGGCGCCATGAGCGCTAGTGAACCAGATTTAACGCAACAGGTAAACAAATGCCGCGTGAAAGTGTTCATAAAGCACTACGTGCGTATTTAAAAGGTCATAATAACGAAATATTAGGCGTAAGATATAATAATGTCAAAATAACATTGATCATGCCGTTTGTCGTTGTCCTCGCAGCGTAGGGTCCAATCACATCAGCTTTAATAGTATATTACTTTCCAAGGGCTGTAAAAGAAAGAAAGCCCGAAATCGCTGGTATTTGTGACCCGAGCCGCAGACGAGGGTTGTAAATATGCGATAGAGGGCTTTCTTTTTTACTGCCCGTGGTGAGTACACAATTTTACGTCTTCACCTGGCCACAATGCGAGTTTTACTGTACGCGTAGCGTGCGGTAAAACTCACATTATGGCCAGGTGTGACGTAAAATGTTTTTACATTCAAATATTTTTGTTGCATGAAACATTTATTAGCTTGAATTGAAATTAAAATTATTACGAAATGGAAATTTTGTCTTTTGAGCCCAATATTTTGTTAAACTACAAGTCTGTCATTTGTTTTCTGCTTTAATGTAATGTTTGCGTATTATTCAGGGCGCTGCAAGATTGTTAGAATCTCTAGGAGTGGGACGCGGCGCGGGCGCGGGTCGCGGCAATAATCCGCAGCGCGCCACCAGAACTAACCACTCTACTAGTCTTTTCCCGAGGTAAGTATTTCTGATTTCAGGGAAAACGAGTGTCTATTTTTACAGTACTTGGCCGAAAATATGGCATTTCGAGGTTTAGAAAAGTTCAGATGAGCGTCTAGAGGGGTCGCTCATATTTATTTATGTTCACACAAGATACTTGACAGGAAAATATATTAACATAGAAGAGCACAAAGGTACTGCTTACCTATCATAGCTAAGCAGTACCTTTGTGCTCTTCTATGTTAATATATTTTACTGATTATTGTCATTGATTGTCACATAGGTAACCTATGTGACAATCTCATTTTAAATAATCAGTCACAGCCCTGATGTAACATTTTAACGCCTGGGTTCTGTTCTATTACATCTATGATTGTTTTGTATAAAGCATACTTGAATGTTATTAATACACTTGTTGTTTTCAGTTTGGTGCGGTTAGCTCTGTCGAGTAACTTCCCAGGTGGTCTTTTATCAGCTGCTCAAAGCTATCCCTCGCTGGTCCCAAACGCACAAAATGCTCTCACTTTGTCTCTCACTTCAACGTCTAGTGAAAGCGAACAGGTAAGCTTTATTAATACTCGCAACTCAGCAGAAATATCTGTAAACCTCGAACTCATAATATATCCTTCTGTCACCTGTTGTTGCATGGTTTTTAATAATGTAATTTTAAACAATTCGGATTGGTCGAATGTCAGCACCGCAGATATTTCCACTGAGTAGTCACACCTTGTATATTGTGAGCACGTAGCAGTAGTTAGATATTTAATCTGGGTCTAAATATTAAAAGTGGCTGCAGGTGTCGTTAGAGGACTTCTTGGAGTCGTGCCGAGCCCCCGCTTTGCTAACAGAGCTTGAAGATGACGATGAAGGCGATGACGCGCTCGACAGCGACAAAGAGAATGAGCCCACATACCAGGAGGTAGTGAGTATAAATTCTGTAAGTAGGTTGGATCATTCATAGCTGCATGACTGTACAGTCTAGAGTTTGGTAGTGTTTTACCTGTTTTTTTTTTTTGTTAATTTATTTTGCTTGGTTGTCTCTGCAGGTTATTCTTGAAAATAAATCTGTTTTTTTTCTTAATTTATTTAAGTACTAGCTATTCCGACAGACGTCTTGCCCAAATCTAATATAGTATTGAATTCATACAAAAATCCCATAGAAAATAGCACTTTCAGTTTTTCCCGAATTTCCAAATTTTCTAATTTTGCTTTCCCTAAAAACCTTATTCATACTACTATAACAAACAAAAAATTATTTTTATAGATTAAGAGTGGCCAACCCGTCATACTTTTCATACAAACGCTCGTACGTGATTATTGGAACATCTTTCAATGAAAATTTTGAACTAATTGGTATCATGTAGACTATATCTATGTTTCTATGAAAGCAAAAAAATAAAATTTGGAGAATCAAATTCAGTATAAGCCTCCAAAAATCTGCTTTTTGCACACATTTTACCTGAACTTTGACCGTTCATAATGTTCTCATAAATTGTAAAAATAAAGAAAACATCTCCATAGAAACATCGCACATGTAATGGAGATTCTAAATAACACACATTTATTTCACAAACTTGTAAAGGCTTTCTCAAAGACACGTATTTCCTGGAACAAGTTTTATGAAATTTTCGCACACTATTTTTCGTTCAATGTTATTTGCGTTCTCACTTGCCTGTTAGCATTTAACATTGCGCTGGATGAAACAACAAGCTTTTCAATCATGCTCGCGTTTATGATCGACGGACCGGGAAGGGCCCTATTAAGCTTGCAATTTCTTGCGTGCTTATCCTTTTGTATGCACGTGTTTCTGTGTCAAATAAACCAATTTTTCTTCCTTTCTTTCTTTCAATAGTATGGTCAGGGTAACTATCAACATGATTTATGATTTTTAAGAGTAACCCTCTGTTAAAGTTGAATATTATTAATAACATAATTAACATATTGCAAGATTGAAGATTTTTATGTTGTTTTGTTGCTGACTGGTTCTGACGGTTTGTTGTACGCTTTTTAGAAGTTACAAAAATATGTCTGACGTTTAGAATTCCAGTGAACTTAAGAATATTGTTGATAATTTTTTTTTTTTTCAAATTATCCTGTTTATGCATATTAATATGTATAACTAGAAAAGTGCTATCATGTTGTAAACTTGTGTGCCACTAAACTATTGCAAATGCCTTACTAGTATGATCATTTTTAGGTATCTCGGAATCTTCTGTCGTTGATGGAAGAGGAAGCTTTGGAGGCAGTCCGGGGTAGCAGCAGTCAGGGAGGTCGCCAACGTAAGCCCTGGGATGATGACTTCGTGCTAAAACGACAGTTCTCTGCACTAATTCCGGCTTTTGATCCTCGCCCCGGAAGGACCAATCTGAACCAAACAGTTGGTAAGTGGTCTGATATTCAATCTGTAAACTGAACCATATAAAATTTCCAGGGAGATGGTATGTTGTGCATGTGCATTCAATTAAATTCGTAATTCTTTATTCTACACATAAAACACAAATAACTAGGCCTAACACGTGGGACTAGTCAAAAGTATTAAAGCGCACTTTAAGTATCGAGTGCAATCGCTTAAGCTTCCGATTCCAAGTTAGTCAACAATAACCGTTTTACAGATCTAGAAATCCCACTAAACGAGTCGTCAGACGGCGAAGAGCACAGCAACACAGATGCGGCAAACGCCAGTGCTCGGTCGAGCGCCGGCGCCAGTAACTACCCCGGGCGCCTGCCCGCGCTGCGCCTCGTGCTGAGCGCGGCCGGCGCCTCCGTGCCGCTGGAGCGCCCGTCGTGGACGCTGTACCGCGCCGTGCTCGCGCTCAACAACCGCCTGCCTCTACTCGACACGCACCGTGATCTCACATACACGTACGTATAACGAGCATTACCTTCCCCCGGGCGCCTGCCCGCGCTGCGCCTCGTGCTGAGCGCGGCCGGCGCCTCCGTGCCGCTGGAGCGCCCGTCGTGGACGCTGTACCGCGCCGTGCTCGCGCTCAACAACCGCCTGCCTCTACTCGACACGCACCGTGATCTCACATACACGTACGTATAACGAGCATTACCTTCCCCCGGGCGCCTGCCCGCGCTGCGCCTCGTGCTGAGCGCGGCCGGCGCCTCCGTGCCGCTGGAGCGCCCGTCGTGGACGCTGTACCGCGCCGTGCTCGCGCTCAACAACCGCCTGCCTCTACTCGACACGCACCGTGATCTCACATACACGTACGTATAACGAGCATTACCTTCCCCCGGGCGCCTGCCCGCGCTGCGCCTCGTGCTGAGCGCGGCCGGCGCCTCCGTGCCGCTGGAGCGCCCGTCGTGGACGCTGTACCGCGCCGTGCTCGCGCTCAACAACCGCCTGCCTCTACTCGACACGCACCGTGATCTCACATACACGTACGTATAACGAGCATTACCTTCCCCCGGGCGCCTGCCCGCGCTGCGCCTCGTGCTGAGCGCGGCCGGCGCCTCCGTGCCGCTGGAGCGCCCGTCGTGGACGCTGTACCGCGCCGTGCTCGCGCTCAACAACCGCCTGCCTCTACTCGACACGCACCGTGATCTCACATACACGTACGTATAACGAGCATTACCTTCCCCCGGGCGCCTGCCCGCGCTGCGCCTCGTGCTGAGCGCGGCCGGCGCCTCCGTGCCGCTGGAGCGCCCGTCGTGGACGCTGTACCGCGCCGTGCTCGCGCTCAACAACCGCCTGCCTCTACTCGACACGCACCGTGATCTCACATACACGTACGTATAACGAGCATTACCTTCCCCCGGGCGCCTGCCCGCGCTGCGCCTCGTGCTGAGCGCGGCCGGCGCCTCCGTGCCGCTGGAGCGCCCGTCGTGGACGCTGTACCGCGCCGTGCTCGCGCTCAACAACCGCCTGCCTCTACTCGACACGCACCGTGATCTCACATACACGTACGTATAACGAGCATTACCTTCCCCCGGGCGCCTGCCCGCGCTGCGCCTCGTGCTGAGCGCGGCCGGCGCCTCCGTGCCGCTGGAGCGCCCGTCGTGGACGCTGTACCGCGCCGTGCTCGCGCTCAACAACCGCCTGCCTCTACTCGACACGCACCGTGATCTCACATACACGTACGTATAACGAGCATTACCTTCCCCCGGGCGCCTGCCCGCGCTGCGCCTCGTGCTGAGCGCGGCCGGCGCCTCCGTGCCGCTGGAGCGCCCGTCGTGGACGCTGTACCGCGCCGTGCTCGCGCTCAACAACCGCCTGCCTCTACTCGACACGCACCGTGATCTCACATACACGTACGTATAACGAGCATTACCTTCCCCCGGGCGCCTGCCCGCGCTGCGCCTCGTGCTGAGCGCGGCCGGCGCCTCCGTGCCGCTGGAGCGCCCGTCGTGGACGCTGTACCGCGCCGTGCTCGCGCTCAACAACCGCCTGCCTCTACTCGACACGCACCGTGATCTCACATACACGTACGTATAACGAGCATTACCTTCCCCCGGGCGCCTGCCCGCGCTGCGCCTCGTGCTGAGCGCGGCCGGCGCCTCCGTGCCGCTGGAGCGCCCGTCGTGGACGCTGTACCGCGCCGTGCTCGCGCTCAACAACCGCCTGCCTCTACTCGACACGCACCGTGATCTCACATACACGTACGTATAACGAGCATTACCTTCCCCCGGGCGCCTGCCCGCGCTGCGCCTCGTGCTGAGCGCGGCCGGCGCCTCCGTGCCGCTGGAGCGCCCGTCGTGGACGCTGTACCGCGCCGTGCTCGCGCTCAACAACCGCCTGCCTCTACTCGACACGCACCGTGATCTCACATACACGTACGTATAACGAGCATTACCTTCCCCCGGGCGCCTGCCCGCGCTGCGCCTCGTGCTGAGCGCGGCCGGCGCCTCCGTGCCGCTGGAGCGCCCGTCGTGGACGCTGTACCGCGCCGTGCTCGCGCTCAACAACCGCCTGCCTCTACTCGACACGCACCGTGATCTCACATACACGTACGTATAACGAGCATTACCTTCCCCCGGGCGCCTGCCCGCGCTGCGCCTCGTGCTGAGCGCGGCCGGCGCCTCCGTGCCGCTGGAGCGCCCGTCGTGGACGCTGTACCGCGCCGTGCTCGCGCTCAACAACCGCCTGCCTCTACTCGACACGCACCGTGATCTCACATACACGTACGTATAACGAGCATTACCTTCCCCCGGGCGCCTGCCCGCGCTGCGCCTCGTGCTGAGCGCGGCCGGCGCCTCCGTGCCGCTGGAGCGCCCGTCGTGGACGCTGTACCGCGCCGTGCTCGCGCTCAACAACCGCCTGCCTCTACTCGACACGCACCGTGATCTCACATACACGTACGTATAACGAGCATTACCTTTTGATTAGAGAATGCAAATTCGAGATTGAGCGTTCGAGATCTCGCCCGGCAATTTGGCAAAATATGCTCTAACTAAATGAACAGCAGGGTTCTACTGGTGTATAAAAAAAAACAACGTTTAATTATGTAATAATCACCTGCTCTGCGCATACATAACGCAGCACATACGCATCACGCACACTATGTATCCATTAGTTATGAAAATGGCTTCTCATGAAGCATAGTGTGCTTAAAAGTCACGAGCGAGTCTCGAAATCTTGGTCGAGATCTCAAGAAATAGATTAAAGCTTGAAAAATGATTCGAGATTTCATTACTTCCCTACATCCACTGATCAACTAAAAACCAACGTATGTAAATCCTAGAATATAATCAATCCTGAGCTGATTTTACTGTTTTTTTTCCAGATTGACATATAAGGAAATTGAGGGCATGGAAACATTTGCCTCATCCAGTGACAGCGAGGATGACGAACCATGTGATCCAGGTGAGAATTTCCAAATTATTTGAAAATGTATGAAACTGTATGTATGTTCCCATTTTCCACAATTCTATTGCCCTATTCTTTGTCATATAACAAAAAAAAAATGCATTACTTTGCGGAAATACATGACAGTATAATGTCGCATCTTCCGAATGTGCATACTGCTTTAAGCCTGATTATTGCGGAATTAAAAGGAAATAATTTTACTTATCATTATAATATATATATTTTTTTTTGTGCATAATTATAAATTTAGTGCCGTGTGGTGCCGGACGTAAAGAATAGCACCACCCCATTTCCTCCCGTGGGTGTCGTAAAAGTCGACTAAGGGACTTACTAGAGAATGGGCAGCAGCGTTCTCTATGCATTTTTAACACCATACTGCGATTGCCAACCCGCCAGCCAAGCGTGGCGATTATAGCATAACCCCCCAATATTGGATGTCTAGCAGTGGACATTTTTCGGCTGAAATGATGACTGAATGATCAATTTATTTACCGCCTTGTTTTTCTACAACGGAATTTGATGCGGTTTTCACCATATTTTAGACAATTTATTCCGTAAGGTTTACGTGTATAATATATTAATATTAAACTTATATTAACAGAGAAATCTCTGTATTGAGAAGCCGTAAAAACCGTGCGAAGCAGGGGCGGGTCACTAGTTAGACAAAGTGTTGATTGGCTGTTTTTGCCAGAGCGCGGCATCGCAGGCGCGGAGGGCCCCGAGGGCCAGATGGCGACCTGCTGCGTGCGCGTGCTGCGGCGCCTGCGCAGCGCCGCGCCCTCGCTGCCGCCCGACGTCTTCGTGTCCACCAAGCTCACCAACAAACTGCACCAGCAGCTACAAGAGCCACTCACACTCGCTGCTGCAGCCACACCGCTCTGGTAAGTTCGCTTACTGATTTTTGCTGAAGTGGAAGTGATCCTCGTTATCCCCCTAAAAATACAACGTAACAGTACTGCCTTTTCTCCAACTCCCCACGACCTTAGTTCTTTAAGCTGAAGTTTGAGCTGGCTGGCATTAATAAGTGACAGTTATAGTCACATACTTATTATAAAGGTTAACTTAGTATGTTTGATATAAGTAATTAATTATTTATGCGGTAGTCCTTTAAAGGCTACCGTGTATTGTTTTAAGAAGGAGTATTCTTTTTAAATATATGTTATTTCAAACAGTTTATTGTTTCCTTGTATTTCAATACCTAACCACCTTACATCTGGGCTTTGTTCCAATACCTCTAGAGGGACAAAATCTTTTATGTAACAGTGGCGCCACGATACCACAATAAGGCTCCGTCCGAGAATAGATCTAGAACCGATTTGTGTTATTTTTTTTCGTACTGGACTGTATCTGGAAACGTAGTTACGGAGAAGTCACAAGATCCATTTTCAATCTATGAGAGGTCTATGTGGGTCATTTTTCTTTATTCTGTTATAGTTAATGATTGTCTGACAGTTTGAGACCTTTATGTGGCGTACCCAATTGTCATTTCTTTACAGTATTTTCGTTGTAGCATGATGCGGGTGACATTACACGAATCAATCCTTTTCACTCTTGAATGTCAATGCGATTTAAAATCATGACTGAATATTTTAGCTGCATTCTAAATACCAGAGTCGTAAAATACGGAATCAGTAATAACTGTAGTAAATTAGATAAGTTTACCCTGCCAAAATGTTATAGTCTAAAAATAAAATAAAATTGAATAAATTATGAAGCAAAGTGCTATGCGTGTATTGTAACGCCATAGGCATGTTTAGGATGTATTGCTATGATGGATAGTCGATATTTTTTTATAGAAATAGAAGTTTACTGTATGTATTTTTAGATTTTTGTTGTTCTCTTTCAAAGTAGTCTCGGAGGCGAACGAACAAACTCCCTTGCCTGAGCACAAAACAGTTTTGTTTTGTGACAAAATAAAAAATTAACATAAAAGATAATAAACAACGGAATGGCAAATGGCAGTACGTGTTGCATACAAGGCGCTAGCAGTCGTTTTGACGCAAAATGGCGAAAATGTTAACAAGATTTTTTTCTTTCTAAATCTCGGTTGTGCTTTGAATGTGTTTTATTGTAATGCTTTGCATTAAATACATTTTTTTAATAAATTACATAATAATAAATAATAAAGAGAACGAGATACCTGTGAGAATCGTTATCGATAAAATTGAATTGCATAATGTCACTGATCTAGTCGATCCTAGATCTACAACGAAAATACTTTAGTATTGTTCGACGAGTTGTTGAGTTCCTTAAGTCTTTAGTACAGAGAACTATTCGATATCTGAAACATCCTCAAAAGACCAACTCAGACACCGACCGTGCATGTTCTGACCAAGATAATTTCTGTACTTTAAACGAGAGAATCTCTGAGTTTGTTTCGATATTTCTTCTCAGAGTAGTCAGATAGGAAACACCGAACTTATCTTGTTTAAAATAAAAACAATTGCAATGTTAAAACAAATTTACAGATTAAAAATAATTTGTCTATATGAACTAATGCTATATCCAGGTGCCAGCAATTAAATGACTGGTGTCCGTTCCTGTTCCCGCTGGAGACTCGTCAGATGTTCTTCGCATGCACCGCCTTCGGAACGTCCCGCACCATTGTGTGGTTGCAGGCTCAGAGGGATCGGGCCCTCGATAGACAAAGGTAATTTATTTTTCTTTCTTAAATACGATCGCGGAGTAAACTGCGAATAAAATGTGCTAGAAAAAAAATATAAGTCAAGGTTTAGAGATTAGAGTTTGGCCAGCGAGTCGTGGCACAAGGAAATAGCGGCAAATTTAAAAAATCTTCAGCTGTCAATATGAAATATAGTCTGAAAGAAAACGATTTGATACTTTTGTATTATTATGTAAAATTATTAGTTAGTTGATATGAGTTGTAATGTAGGATTATGATGACATTTCAGACTCTGCTTCATGTAGCTAGTTGATTTTTATTTGCCGCCATTTCCTTGTGTCACTACTCGTACTAGCTGATATCAGACTCTTCACTTTCTATTCATTTTTGCATTTCATCTTTCACTCGGAAGTGAAATGTCCGAACATAAGAAGAATTAAATCTATTCATTTTCGGCATCATTCACTCGCCTACCGAATGATAGCAAAATGAAATGAGACGTGCAGATGAACAAAAAAAAAAAAAAAAAAAATATGATAAAGGACTAATGATATGATTCCTAAATAACTTTGTGTCGTGTGACCGTGGAATGAAACAAAAATAACATGACATAAATGAATAAAAGGGACATGAACTCAACTCAGTACTCTTTTATTGCCCAGTTTTTGACTTTCAAAAGGGTTACTAACCATTGCGGATATTTGAATGTTTTAGATCTGGTAATACGGTTTCACCTCGCCGCGCAGAGTTGGAAGCGACAGAGTTCCGTATGGGACGTCTGCGGCACGAGCGCGTGCGGATACCGCGACAGCCAGACCTGCTGCGATCTGCTATGCAGGTATGAACAAATTGACACTAAGGGGTTTATTCATAAACGTTGCTTAAAGTTAAATGACGTTCAAACGTCAAAAATGTATGGTTAAACAGTCGCTAATCACTACTTAACTTTAAGCAGCGTTTATAAATAAACCCCTCAGTGCCGTTGTCACGCCCCGTGTTATTTGTAAATTCTTCCTCAGAACCGCTGACACGCCGCGCGTATTTTGAAACTTTTAGTAATATTTTGGAAATTAAGCTGTATTGCCTCTTCAAAATCTGTGTATATTTAGGCGATAAATTGATTTTTGTCGTGGCCCGGTTATTTTTGAATGTTGCTTAAATATTGTTATTAGTGCCGCTGACACACAGCATGTTTTGTCACGGTATGTATGTGACTTACTTATGTATTAAGAGCTTCATGAAACAGAGGTGGCAATGAAAGTGTTCAAAAGTACAACCAGAACTACTTGCTAGCGAATATATTTTGCGTACGCGGTAAATTTTATACAGTGCTTGCTTTTCTATAGTAGTAAAAAGATTCGCAAGATTGAATAGAGGCGGGCAAACCAAAATGTGCTAGACATTTGTATTGATACTCGTGGAAAACACTTAGGCTTTCACGAACTACGAGTACACTTAAACTTGTCCTTACCTTACCTTAAAACTACAGTTAGGCCCGATTATATCACAAATCACTTAAAGGGTTTAAACGCATTTTTTTTTATTTCTTTCAATCTTTTGAAGATGAAAGAGAGAGAACGATGTTTTAAATTCGTTTAGTGTTAAACGTATTTACTGATTTGCCACAAACAGCTTACCTACCTTTTCATTGTTCAAAGCGCCATAATATAGGGTGTATCTATTCAAACACGAAATATTTTAAGAGATACACCTATAAAGAAGCCATGGAAACGATAAAAAAAAAACTGGGTATATTATTTAATTAATTAAATAATTTAAAATCACTTGATATGATGATTAATTATCAAAATTCACCGCGCTCGTGCCGCCACCGTCGCCGCGTCCGGGCGGGTCATTCATAGAATAAGTAAAATTTGGAAAATGCAACTCCTTTGCAAAATGTCTCAAGCAATTTTAAAATTATAAAATATAAAACACTTAGATAAAAAAAATGTTTTCGCTGCTATGGCTTTTTTACCACCTACAGATGGTCCTCTTAAAATATTTCGTGTATGAATAGATACACCTTATATATTTATCGAGTGTGAACCTTACACCACGTGTCCAGGTGATGCGCGTGCACGCGGGCCGCAAGTCGGTGCTGGAGGTGGAGTTCGCGGGCGAGGAGGGCACGGGGCTGGGCCCCACGCTGGAGTTCTACGCGCTCGTGGCGGCCGAGCTGCAGCGCGCCGACCTGGCCATGTGGCTGCACGACGCGCCCGCCGCCAGCACGCACGACGACGACAACGCGCCGCACCATCTTGTGCTGCCCGACGGTATGTTCAATTCTACTTACTCAAATTATGACTCAAACTCATCTTGAAACCAAATTAAACAACATTACCTGTAATCCCCAAAGGCTTAGGCAGGTGTACCTATAGAGGGTACCCTTACCTGTCCTTAGATTGTATTTTAAACACCTATCGATATCTCAGTGTGTCGTTAGTTTATTGATGTCGAATCGAAAATGGACATTTTACATGGCCACAGTTGCAATTGTTTGTATGTAATTGATTCGGATTGTTATTCATTTCGCGCTGTTCAGTTCAATGTCCAAAACATCTGGAGTCCTACCACGAGCTCTTAACGCAATCCATCTTCTAATTCGTACCATGACGTCAGTTTAACGATTAAATTTAGGTGATGGCATGATCTGACAGCGATTTTCCCAAACTGAGTCGCAAGTTATGGTTTCATTCATTCAATTTGGTACCATGACGTCCTTAGTGCAGCTCGATTGAACGCTCAACTGTCGAAATAAGCGATTCAATAGAATATATTATTTCTCTAACATAAACTGAAACGTTTGGTGAATTATTGACAAAAACAAAGTTTTTAGTGCTATTTTAGTTGAATTTTACAAAAACGAATGTAAGTGGACTTTAATCTTTCCTTTAAAGTCTAAAATACCTATTTACCTTGCCTTTTTTTAACCGCATTTGTTTTTGACACAAAGACTCAAGTGGTTTCTCGAGGCAAGATACATTTATTCACTTTCATAATAGGTTTATGGAAGGAATTATTTAGTTTCAGTACCTAGAAAAATTATACAATGTGACTTATGACATTCCTTGAAATAATTGTGTAAATGTGTAGTCCCTTAGTTAGTTAGTGTGCAGTCCCTTAGTCTGTGGACGCACTTGAATCGGGCATCTTTCAAACGTATCTAATCTGTGTAGGCACCCGATTCGGGTTAGCTCAGCCAGAAATTGCGACCTTTCATTCACATACAATGATTCAAATGCCGCTGAGCGGATTGGACGTCATGGTACACACGGCTACATATCAAGCTATAAAAAACTAGTTTACGCTGGTCTCGCATTGTATAGTATTTCAATATAATGAGAGACCAGCTTATACTGGAAATGTATAGCTTGATATGTAGCCGTGTGTACGAATTTGAAGCGATGCAGTTTAGGTACCTAAACTGAAATGTCTTGCTTTTGAATCGTTTTAAATTAGATCATGGTAGGCCACCTGTGCTTATTTCTGAACTCGTTTCTAATTTATGTGTTAGCCTACAGAAGTAGCGAAGTGCGTTAACTGAAACTGATCTTTTATCTACAGAAAAACCTCCAGGATACTACGTGACGCGTTCAGGCGGCCTGTTTCCAGCGCCGCTGCCTCAAGATTCCCAAATCTGTGATACAGTTTGCAAATATTTCTGGTTCTTAGGAGTATTCTTAGCTAAGGTATGATGAAACATAATTCTTTTTCTTAGTTTGTCATTCGATAAAAGGAGAAATTAACAAACGTTTGTTACTTCACAGGTTCTGCAGGATGGGCGGCTCGTTGATCTCCCGATTTCGGAGCCCTTCCTACGTATTATGTGCGGCGAGGAATTGACCAATGATTGTTTAGAGGAGATTGATCCCATTAGGCATCGGTAAGACTTGTGTGCACTGACTGTACGCCTTTATGTTGTAGCAGCAAGCGGCTGTATGAAGTAGCAGTATGCTGCGCAGTTGTGTTTTAGTTTTCCTCCCTTAATTCGTTTATTTTTAGTTTTGCAGTCGTAGAGACTAACTATACAGGGTGGATTTTTGAGATGGGGCAGTAAGGGCAGGTACTACATTAACCGTTGTAACTATAGGAAAACGGTGTTAGAAGACTGTCCTTATTTTTTAGAGATATTTCGATCCACATTCACAGATAAAAAAAAAAATTACAGTTCAGCATGAAAATGGACCATTTTCACAAAAACTTGATGCCAATCTTATCCTGTTTCTTATAAAGATCAATAAACTCTATTAGTCGAAAGAGTCGAAATTACCCTTAAGGAGAGCCTATAGATGTTTCACATCATTAAAACATGCAAAAATACGAATATTACTTTTACTTTAGTAATGGCGGTTTTCGTAGTTCACAATGACGTGCTGTTGAACTTAGCATTTCTGTCCAGATTCCTGCAGAGCGTGCTAACGGCGGCAGAGCAGTACGACGCTATCATGCGCGACCCCGCACTGGACAGCGCCGAGCGTAGCTCCCGCGGCTCCCAGCTAAGCGTAGAGGGCGCCACCTTCGAGCAGTTGGCGCTCACCATGACGCACGTGGCGGCGCACCACGACGCGGACGTCGCAGTACAGCCGCTCTGTGATAACGGGGAGAACATCGAGGTAGGCAGTGCAATCATTCAGTTTAGTGTCCCCCCCGCCTGCCAGCTTGGATGTGTGAAAAATTCAGAGCAGTAGTATATAACGAAGTTAAAAGAAAAACTATCATAGCTACAAAACTAATTTTGCATGCCCGTAATGTGGGTGAAATATGTCCTGTGCTATAATTTAATTTAACATCTTATGTAACCATATTTCATGCAAGTAAATGATTTATTATTATTATTATTGAAAGTCTCTTTGAGATATCTCGGGAACCTGGGGTCCCGGACCTTTGAAAGGCATACGAGGGGCCGAAGCCAACTCGCAGAGGCCCGTTAGACGCTCTTTAATTAAATGAGGCACCAACCGACGATTATCCCTGTACGCTTTATGCAAGTGAACCCAAGGACAACCCCCGGTTGGTGTAGGACTATTGCAAGATATGGAAACAAAGATATTGGACTATGGGTTTGGGTGGTTAAAATGGACTGGTTACCTAAAACTATGGAAGAACTATGGCCTCTGCCTGATCAATGTTTTATTATACACGGATAAAATGGCAGGGGGTGACTTGCACACTCAATAATGGGCCCCCGAAAACGGTCGTTAGCACATAGTGACATAGCGACAAGGGGGCAACATTTCCTGAGGTGCTCGAGGAGTGGAGAGGTATTCCACGGCTCTCAGAACAATCCCAGAGCCCGGAAGATGGTCAAGATCCTTACAAGCACTTACTGGAATACTTCCTTCCTCCGAGCACGTTTGCTCTTGCGAATCTCCACTCAAGCCGGCCAATAAAGGCAAGAATGAGTTGGGAGCTCAGTTACTCGTCAGCGTTCACTCCAGCCGGCCAATAAAGGCAAGCCAGAGATGAGGAACATGACTTCTCCCGGGAGATAGGGTCTGTGGGGTCGCAACTGCCTAACAGCTCGCCACATGCTGCCCTGCGGGTTTCTGTATCTCTCTTGGTCTGGCTCCTCACCCTAGACATGTTCCGGTAAAGTAAACTCTACCGGCACAGACCTAGAGTTCGGAGCGCGCAAGCCCCACCACGACGTCAACGTAGAGTTACGGCGGTGGGGTTATTATTATTACAGTTGAAAAATACACACACACACACACACACACACATTTTACTATGTTAAGTTAGTTAGGGCGGGTTGTTTCACGTCCACTTAACGCACGCGTATACGTCATAAATGGCGCTAACTATCGTCAAACCGTTGTTTCACAAAATTATGCCCTTGACGTTCGTTAAAAAATAACGATTACAGTAACAGGTGTCATACCCACTGGTTAACGTCATTTAATTCTTTTACATTTGAACTTTGACGATCGGTTTTTATGCATTGAAACATCGCTTTGTATTTAACGAACGTTAAACATCATATGTAATCGTTATTATTTGACGTACGTATGTTACGTTAACGAAATGTTTGAAACAACCGGCCCGGCCCTTATTGGTATAAATTCATACCAACTACGGAACCCTACATTGTGTGTGGTCCGACACACACTTCGCCGGTTTTTTTTAAACACTGTAAAAGTAACCTGAAGCGAAAACTTTATTATAAAACTAGCTTCTGCCCGCGACTTCGTCCGCGTGAAATTTTTTGTACCCCGGCCCCCACCCCGTCGCATCGTATCGCCTGCCCGCTTAGTGTTCTTGCGTCATGTTAAAAAGCCCTTCTCGAGGATTGGACTATTAAATGCTATTTTTTTTTTAATCTGACTGGTATTTCCTGAGATTAGCGTGTTCATACAAACAAACTTCAGTTTAATTACATTATTATTATTTGCATAAGGATTAATATTATGTTGATAAATAAAACTCCTTTGCAAATAATGCATTAATTTTTAATAAATTTGATTATCATAAAAAAAGGTTATAGTGAGTCAATCTTAAAAGATAGACTTAAACGGAAAACTTAAAAAAAAAGGAATAATTTTCCCGTTTTTGCAACATTTTTCATTTATGCTCCGCTCCTATTGGTCGTATCGTGATGTTTTGTTATACCTTCCTCGATAAATGGACTATCCAACACAAAAATAATTTTTCAGTAGTTCCTGAGATTAGCGCGTTCAAACAAACAAACAAACAAACAAACTCTTTAGCTTTATAATATTAGTATAGATTCATATTTATTTACGCCAGTCATGTTATGAAAAATGTTGACCATTGGATTTTTGTGTTAATTTAAGAATTTGTTGTTTTGCCAGGTGGGGCCGCACAACGCGCGGGCGTACGCCGAGAGCAGCGCGCGGTGGATGGTGCGCGGCGGAGTGCGACGCCAGACGGCCGCCTTCCGGCGCGGCTTCGGCGCCGTGTTCCCGCCGCGCCGCCTGCGCGCCTTCTGCGCCGCCGAGCTGCGCCTGCTGCTGTGCGGCGAGCGCGGGCCCGTGTGGACGCGCGACCACCTGCTGCAGTACACCGAGCCCAAGCTCGGCTACACGCGCGACAGGTACGAACACATAACCTCGGCGCCCTGTTCCCGCCGCGCCGCCTGCGCGCCTTCTGCGCCGCCGAGCTGCGCCTGCTGCTGTGCGGCGAGCGCGGGCCCGTGTGGACGCGCGACCACCTGCTGCAGTACACCGAGCCCAAGCTCGGCTACACGCGCGACAGGTACGAACACATAACCTCGGCGCCCTGTTCCCGCCGCGCCGCCTGCGCGCCTTCTGCGCCGCCGAGCTGCGCCTGCTGCTGTGCGGCGAGCGCGGGCCCGTGTGGACGCGCGACCACCTGCTGCAGTACACCGAGCCCAAGCTCGGCTACACGCGCGACAGGTACGAACACATAACCTCGGCGCCCTGTTCCCGCCGCGCCGCCTGCGCGCCTTCTGCGCCGCCGAGCTGCGCCTGCTGCTGTGCGGCGAGCGCGGGCCCGTGTGGACGCGCGACCACCTGCTGCAGTACACCGAGCCCAAGCTCGGCTACACGCGCGACAGGTACGAACACATAACCTCGGCGCCCTGTTCCCGCCGCGCCGCCTGCGCGCCTTCTGCGCCGCCGAGCTGCGCCTGCTGCTGTGCGGCGAGCGCGGGCCCGTGTGGACGCGCGACCACCTGCTGCAGTACACCGAGCCCAAGCTCGGCTACACGCGCGACAGGTACGAACACATAACCTCGGCGCCCTGTTCCCGCCGCGCCGCCTGCGCGCCTTCTGCGCCGCCGAGCTGCGCCTGCTGCTGTGCGGCGAGCGCGGGCCCGTGTGGACGCGCGACCACCTGCTGCAGTACACCGAGCCCAAGCTCGGCTACACGCGCGACAGGTACGAACACATAACCTCGGCGCCCTGTTCCCGCCGCGCCGCCTGCGCGCCTTCTGCGCCGCCGAGCTGCGCCTGCTGCTGTGCGGCGAGCGCGGGCCCGTGTGGACGCGCGACCACCTGCTGCAGTACACCGAGCCCAAGCTCGGCTACACGCGCGACAGGTACGAACACATAACCTCGGCGCCCTGTTCCCGCCGCGCCGCCTGCGCGCCTTCTGCGCCGCCGAGCTGCGCCTGCTGCTGTGCGGCGAGCGCGGGCCCGTGTGGACGCGCGACCACCTGCTGCAGTACACCGAGCCCAAGCTCGGCTACACGCGCGACAGGTACGAACACATAACCTCGGCGCCCTGTTCCCGCCGCGCCGCCTGCGCGCCTTCTGCGCCGCCGAGCTGCGCCTGCTGCTGTGCGGCGAGCGCGGGCCCGTGTGGACGCGCGACCACCTGCTGCAGTACACCGAGCCCAAGCTCGGCTACACGCGCGACAGGTACGAACACATAACCTCGGCGCCCTGTTCCCGCCGCGCCGCCTGCGCGCCTTCTGCGCCGCCGAGCTGCGCCTGCTGCTGTGCGGCGAGCGCGGGCCCGTGTGGACGCGCGACCACCTGCTGCAGTACACCGAGCCCAAGCTCGGCTACACGCGCGACAGGTACGAACACATAACCTCGGCGCCCTGTTCCCGCCGCGCCGCCTGCGCGCCTTCTGCGCCGCCGAGCTGCGCCTGCTGCTGTGCGGCGAGCGCGGGCCCGTGTGGACGCGCGACCACCTGCTGCAGTACACCGAGCCCAAGCTCGGCTACACGCGCGACAGGTACGAACACATAACCTCGGCGCCCTGTTCCCGCCGCGCCGCCTGCGCGCCTTCTGCGCCGCCGAGCTGCGCCTGCTGCTGTGCGGCGAGCGCGGGCCCGTGTGGACGCGCGACCACCTGCTGCAGTACACCGAGCCCAAGCTCGGCTACACGCGCGACAGGTACGAACACATAACCTCGGCGCCCTGTTCCCGCCGCGCCGCCTGCGCGCCTTCTGCGCCGCCGAGCTGCGCCTGCTGCTGTGCGGCGAGCGCGGGCCCGTGTGGACGCGCGACCACCTGCTGCAGTACACCGAGCCCAAGCTCGGCTACACGCGCGACAGGTACGAACACATAACCTCGGCGCCCTGTTCCCGCCGCGCCGCCTGCGCGCCTTCTGCGCCGCCGAGCTGCGCCTGCTGCTGTGCGGCGAGCGCGGGCCCGTGTGGACGCGCGACCACCTGCTGCAGTACACCGAGCCCAAGCTCGGCTACACGCGCGACAGGTACGAACACATAACCTCGGCGCCCTGTTCCCGCCGCGCCGCCTGCGCGCCTTCTGCGCCGCCGAGCTGCGCCTGCTGCTGTGCGGCGAGCGCGGGCCCGTGTGGACGCGCGACCACCTGCTGCAGTACACCGAGCCCAAGCTCGGCTACACGCGCGACAGGTACGAACACATAACCTCGGCGCCCTGTTCCCGCCGCGCCGCCTGCGCGCCTTCTGCGCCGCCGAGCTGCGCCTGCTGCTGTGCGGCGAGCGCGGGCCCGTGTGGACGCGCGACCACCTGCTGCAGTACACCGAGCCCAAGCTCGGCTACACGCGCGACAGGTACGAACACATAACCTCGGCGCCCTGTTCCCGCCGCGCCGCCTGCGCGCCTTCTGCGCCGCCGAGCTGCGCCTGCTGCTGTGCGGCGAGCGCGGGCCCGTGTGGACGCGCGACCACCTGCTGCAGTACACCGAGCCCAAGCTCGGCTACACGCGCGACAGGTACGAACACATAACCTCGGCGCCCTGTTCCCGCCGCGCCGCCTGCGCGCCTTCTGCGCCGCCGAGCTGCGCCTGCTGCTGTGCGGCGAGCGCGGGCCCGTGTGGACGCGCGACCACCTGCTGCAGTACACCGAGCCCAAGCTCGGCTACACGCGCGACAGGTACGAACACATAACCTCGGCGCCCTGTTCCCGCCGCGCCGCCTGCGCGCCTTCTGCGCCGCCGAGCTGCGCCTGCTGCTGTGCGGCGAGCGCGGGCCCGTGTGGACGCGCGACCACCTGCTGCAGTACACCGAGCCCAAGCTCGGCTACACGCGCGACAGGTACGAACACATAACCTCGGCGCCCTGTTCCCGCCGCGCCGCCTGCGCGCCTTCTGCGCCGCCGAGCTGCGCCTGCTGCTGTGCGGCGAGCGCGGGCCCGTGTGGACGCGCGACCACCTGCTGCAGTACACCGAGCCCAAGCTCGGCTACACGCGCGACAGGTACGAACACATAACCTCGGTAATTCCGTTAAAGTCATGAAAGTCGCCATCAGGCTACGGTCCTCGATCTTCACAGACTGGCTAGCAGTTACATGACAATAGCAGAGTTAAATTGCGTACGATTGAATAAGCCTATCCTATATATTCCAACAGTGGACGCTATAGGCTAATGTCGATATTTAATGTTTTTAAGTTCAAAGCTATGGCATGTCTGTCTTTCTAAAGTAGATAGAACACCAAACAATTCACTTGATCGTTCACAGTCCCGGTTTCCTCCGCCTCGTGGACGTGCTGGTGGAGATGTCTCTCCGCGAGCGCAAGGCGTTCCTGCAGTTCGCGACGGGCTGCAGCAGCCTGCCGCCCGGCGGCCTCGCCAATCTGCACCCTCGCCTTACTGTCGTGCGGAAGGTATAACCACACCCCCCTGTAGAAGCTCTTCTACAGTGAGAATGTTGTAGGTCTTGTAGATCCATAGATGATTCGATTTGCTGACCATTTTCTATTTGGTTAAGTACCTTATTAACAGGCCTACACTGTCCTCCCATACAGTGCGACATAGAATTTCAGAAATTAAATCAAATGGAACTAAAAAAAATCCATACTAAATTGTTGGTATGTTTAAGCATTTTACGTCAAAAAATGTGAGTTACGTAGAAAGTGGCGCCCTCATTTAATTTCTACTATTTTATGTCGCACTGTACCAGTAACTGGATTGTGGAGGGCACTTAGGCAGTCACTTCATGTAAAATACTGGTATTCAGCTGCATCCGGTTAGACTGGAAGCTGACCCCAACATGTTGGGAAAAGGCTAGAATATAATAATATAGAATACTCTTTATTGCACACCATAAAAATTACAGATAATTAAGATACTTAGAAAATTTACAAGGCTAGGCACATGATGATGATGTCAATGTCTATAATATTTACCTTTCCAGGTTGACGCCGGAGACGGATCCTACCCGTCAGTGAACACATGCGTTCACTACTTGAAGTTGCCGGAATATTCGTGCAAAGAGGTTCTGCGAGAAAGGCTGCTCGCTGCCACCAATGAGCGCGGCTTCCATCTCAACTAGATGCAACTATGACCAAACAGTCCTGACTGTCGGCGGCTGGGCGTTTCAGAATGTTGAGAATAACTTTTACACTATTGTTACTCACACACTTTCGCCTATGGACACGCGAAATTAGAAATAATTATCTATTTATTCAACATCAGTAAGCCTTTATCCTTGACTGTTAAGCGAAATAAAAACCATAGTGCTCGTCAGCCTTTAACTTAAATAAATAAACTAACAGAGTACATTACATAAGAAGATACAGTTATTTTTAACATAGATATTATGCCAGCTCATAACATACTGATCTCTTGAAACAGTTTTTTTTTCAAGTTATTACTTCATATGAAATAAATAGTATTTTATTAAATCAAGATATCGATCTTATTCTCTGAAAGAAAAGTGTGTCGTTCGTCGTAATTTTGTTATTATTATGCAATAATATATTTTATTTTTAATATTATGTATAAATAATTGCATGGGTTTATAATATGTATTTTATAGGATGGTGTGATTGTGTGAAAAATAAGAGGCTGTCCACTGTAACCTATTTATTATTGGGAATAAATGGCAATATTCAAAGGATTTTTAAAAAGTAATTTTGAGTGATCGACAAAAATATACATACATTGCAACAGTCTGTATCCACAAATAAAACTATTTTTTGATATTAATATAATAATAAGATAAGCGATTTTTACTTCAATTTGACTTCGCTTTACTTTTAACATAACATTTTAATGTTCATTTCACCAAAAGTTTAACAGTAGAGTTTGTTAAAGTAACTTTTTTTTGAGTGTGTTTTAAGATAAATTAATGAAAATAAATATTACATAGGCGTCTAGCGTTTCAAGCTAATTTTAGATAAATGTTTGTGGATGCTGTGGTGATAATTAGTTTTATTTTCGGATATGTAAGTTGTTCCAAGACGTGTTTAGATTGAAATGTAATCTCTGGTCTGTCAGAAATAAAAGAAGTGTTTCAAAATATTAACCATTTACTTTGTTTTGAGTTTATGCTTCCATCGCGACTTAATAGTGCGTATTCTTTTAAAAACAAACAAATCGTAACATTAATTACTATTCTTCAAAATTTTGACTTCTATCAAGAATTGTATTAAAACCAAAAACAAATAATTGCAAGCTTTTCGGTAATCAACACATGTTTTTGTGTAACGGCTAAAATGTTCGTTGAGCGCAATTGTATTTAATTTATAACAGAAACATAGACAGCTAATGAAGATATTTAAATACTGCGCAAACATTGTCGCTTGTAGCCGTTGCATTCAATATGTGCTTGTGATACCATAATTAGGACTGAAATTATGATAAAGTATATCAAATTTTAACTTTAGGGTGTGAAACACTGATGCGTTTCTACGAAAAATATTTAGATATGTTCCTTTAGTTCAATAATTTTGTCAACTGAAAGTTGGTATATATTGTGATTTATTATTATAAAAGTACTTTACGAATTAAAATATATTTAGTTTAAATTTAATAGGTATTTAGATTAAAATTATTAACCATAATGGCATCATGTAGTGCTCATGTAATTGTTGTTGAGGATTATATCAATAAATTAAGCAAAAATCATTTGCCTTTTTTATAACTCATAGAAACCTTTGGTTCAATAATGAACTCAAAATAAATGGAGGTTGAAAGGAGTTTCGCACAGCACACACAAGCGTCAGCGCGGGAGCGACACGACTGCGGCATGATGAGGCGCGGCGCGAACCAGTTGCCAGGCGCTTCCAGCCCTTACCGTCCCACTCTACTAGTTACTCACCATTGTTCTTTATTGGACTTGTTACCCGTCTAATTATTCATTTATGGTTCAAACTAGCTGATCAGACGTTGACAGACGTTGTCCTGTTTCCTAGAACTCGAACGTGGTGCTACGTACCGGGACCAATTGTGAATCTAAACCATCCGGGAACCCACTAAAACACACACTAAAAATCATCAAAATCGGTCCAGTCGTTTAGGAGGAGTTCAGTGACATACGGACGTACAGAAGAATTATATATTATAAAGTTAAGAGAAACGACTAGCAATAGAAGAATAAATAAGTTAAAAGATCAGAGGATCCGGTTAAAATTGTTCAAAAGAGCATTTAGGTTAACATAAAAAAAATATCACACTGTAAAGTCCGAAGTAGTAGGCTGATTTGCTGACAACTACGATGTTACTAAGGCCCGGTATCCACCAAAGTGAAGATGGATGGAGAGGACTGGAGAAGGGATGCTCTTGCTTCTAAGTTTTGGATTTGTTTTGGATAATGTTGTAGGGCTTGTAGACTCATAGATGCTTTGAATTGTTGACCATGTTCTATTTGAGTCCCTAGTACTTGTTGACAGGCCTAAAATAATTTGAATTTGACATGGTTGCAGAGAAGACCTATTATAACATCACGCCTATGTTCCCCGAACTGATACGTTGTGCAGATGTACAGCACACCGGCAGTTAAGTCCTAATATTATTGAGGGGCGAGCTTATTGGTATTAGGCACAAATCTAGACTCCGTGCGACTGAAAATTTAACACAATAAAATTGGTCGACTCGAGGTTCGAATTTAGCCACCAAATGCTTAATAGTCGCGCTTGCGATTACATTAAATTACGTATTACCTATATTCATGACACTGCCATAGTGGCCAACGAGGCAGTAAGCGCTTGCTATTACATTACATTACATATTACCTATATTCATGACACTGCCATAGTGGCCAACGAGGCAGTAAGCGCTTGCTATTACATTACATTACATATTACCTATATTCATGACACTGCCATAGTGGCCAACGAGGCAGTAAGTAAATAAGAATAATAAGTTCTTTAAGATCTTGGAATCACAACAGTGTAAAGCTTTGGATATCTTAGAAAGCGGTGAATGGTCACACAATATATCGCCTCTCGAAATACAGATCGTTTTTAATACCTTTAAGGCAAAAGCGCCAGGGTAGACAGCGAAATTCAAATATTCTTGTCATTTTAAGGTCAGTATCAGGTTGTATGTTGGTCTGAATATGATTCGCGACCGTAATAAAACTATTTATAGAATTTTAATCATTAAAATCATCAATACCACTCTCTAATTACATAGTACCCTATTGAATGACTATTTTATGAAATCTTGACATTTGAGGATTATATTAACTTAAGAAAGAGAGAAAAATATTTTATTTGGGACACAGGAAAAAACAGTAAAAAAAAGGTGCATTTAAAACTAGCAAAATTAACCCAAAAAAATATTGAGTTAAGACCTGTGCGAGGCCAAAAAGGAGTTGTATTACTGATTTTTGGAAGGCGCAACTAGAATCAATTAACTATTCATGTAATTTTTGACGTTCAAAAGTGCATCTTCGTGCCTATTTGAAATAAATTATTTGACTTTTGACTTTGACTTTGACTTTGATTCTTATGATTATAATTTATTCTGTAAATAAATATTTGTTACGGTTGCGAATCATACTTTGTTCTGTTGACTTAAATAGCAAAGTCGTTAGAAGACTTAGAAGCATCTCTACGGAACCATAAAAATGGTAAGCGAACCGTTCCTCCTCGTGGTCTCACTGGCAATCCTTCATGGAAACTGATGGCAGTATGTTTATTTTAGTAGGGGTTTAAATAACTATTGTTTCCATTCTCACGTCGGAGCCGATTGGTCGGGGTTGAGTTTTCCCAGGGTTGAGTTGTCGGGGTCGAGTTGCCGGGATTGAATTGTCCGGGTCGACTTGCAGTGATAACGGCCCCAACTTATGAGTTGTTGTTTAGTTGGTCGTGGGTTCGAACCCAGGCAGGCGCTTTACTTTGTGTAAATAATTTTCCCTAGTAGCATTTTTTGTTGGCATTTAGTTGGGCCACTTACAGAGGTAAGTGGCCCAACTAAATGCCAACAAAAATGCTACTACGGTGAAGGAAAACATCGCATAGAACCAAAAATTCGAAGACATTTGTGACATCTACCAATCCGCACTGGGCCCGCGTGGAAAATTATAGGCCCACTCCCTTTCAAAGAGATGAGGCATGTGTCTTAGCAGTGGGAACATTAACGGCTGATTATGAATGATGATAGGTATTTGCATGCTGCTGTTAATTAATAGAGACTTTTCATACCATAAATAAAAATCTTTTCCCAGCAGTAACTTTGGCTCAATCATTGTTTAAACATCAATGGGCGCAACTCAATGATACCTACTTAATTTGAAGTACCTACAGAATGCGTCTAGATAACGCCTATGAAAAGGATCTTGTTACACCCTGTATAAAATAGCTATAGGTATTAAGCTATTAAGGTGCTGTAGGGCTTATACGAGCTTTGTCAGGTACCAGAATAAATACGGCGTTGCCGTTAAATTATGACACTATAGCTACTGAGTTTCAACCATTTACTTATTTCAAGAGGATGTGTTCACTTTTACGCGCTTAATACAATCGTGTCTTATTCTTAAACAAACGCTTCGTTCAAACGATAGGTACATTTATGTTATAACTCGTAGTCGGTAATAGGTATGCAATACCTATACATATTATTCCAATAGATATCTAAGAAGAAAATCGTACACTGTATCCCACATGACAATTTCACCTTCCGCCCCCTCCATTCAAGGCGTCAACACGTTTTCGGTCTCACCTGCGTCCACTGTTCCAATGGATTTATATCGTAACAGCTCATTTTCACAACAATCAACCGGATTTAAAATATTATGTTAATGATCGATATAGGTTTGTACCTACTTATTTAAGTTACAAACATATTGGGTAGGTAGGTACCTATATTGCCAATGTAACAGATGCTTTAAGAGTTTATGTCTATGTCAAATTCATGAAATTCAGGGCTCATTATAGCAGCAATATGAAGGGAAACACAAACACTAGTTGCATGACATGCAAATCCATACTTTTTGTTAGTACAGCTCTGATTTTCACGTTGAGACACCGGGTGGAACTGCGCAACACACCCGTTCTACTGCTTCGCCATATAGCTGCAACCTTGGAGCTTTACACAATTTTCATACAATTCCAACTAAACGGGCTCCCAGTATAAAAACTAAGCAGTCGCGAACACAGGCATCAGTCAACTGCTTAGATCACATCGGTGCACTGGAAACATGAGGGCTTCACTGGTGTGCTGCATAGCCCTAGCGGCGCTAGCTTACGTTAGCTGTAGGACTACCCGCGAGAAACGCGATGCGGACCTCGAGGTAGCAGCCACACATAAAGGTGGCAAGTGGGACAAGGGCGGCGGCCACGAGCACCACGGACATCATCATCACGACCATGGCGAAAAGGGACACAAAGGATACAAGGGACACCACCACCACGAGCACGGCAAGAAGGGCCATCACCACCATGAAGGGCACAAGGGGCACCACGACGAACACGGTGGACATAAGAAGCATCACCACCACGACGACGGTCACCACCATGAGCATCATCACGGCGACAAGGGTCACAAGGGCCATGGTCATCATGAAGAAGGCCACTACCACAAAGGACACTCCACTAAGGGTCATCACGGTGTACACAAACATGACGAATTCAAGAAAGAAAAGCACTTCCACGACAACCACCACGACGGCGGCCACCACGAGCACCACGGTGGACATCACGAGGAGCACGGACACAAGAAGGGAGGCGAATTCCACAAGGGACACAAGCACCACGGGCACCATGAACATGATCACGGTAAGAAGGGCCATCACGAAGAGGGAGGACATCATCATGATCACAAGGGACATCACGAGGAAGATGGACACCACCATCACCATCATCATCATCATGATCATGGCAAGAAGGGTGGTCATGAGCACCACAAGCACTGGGGCCACAAGAAGGGACACAAGTAAATGTTTCTTAGACTGATACCTACCGATGCGAGTTAATGAAGTTTTTATTTAGTTATATCTAATTAAGCTTTCATAATGTGTTAAGTTTTGTTGACTGTGATGTTTTGTTATTAATAAAAATAAATGTTTTTGAAACATAACAATTGATTTCGTGTTTATAAACCTATTCATTGACACATAGGTACCTAAATATAAGTAGTTTAAATAGATAAACCAATTAAAATCGATTACTAATTCAATTATAAAAAAAGAAATAATGTTTGCAATTGGATGCAGATACAAAAACAAACTTATCAATTTCACAGCACGTTTCGACAACAAAGTTACATAAAATAGTTGGCGTTGGTCCGTTGGCAACGGCTCCCGACGAGATAAGTAACTCAGCGTTGAGAAACTAGAGCGCTGCCCGAGATTGGCCTACATTTTACTGGGCAACGAATTAGACGTGGTTGCAATCAACCGTTTCCTATAGAAAACGTTTACAGCCACTGAAATTGATAACATTTCTCAATAGTCAGCTTGTCAATACCAATAAGTTAGTCTAACAAAAGCCAAGATAAAATTATCTTGGCCATGTTTGGGATGTCTCAGTTAACTTATTATACGGCCGTCGTTTTTTGCAAAATAGTAGCCAGTTGTACACTTTCAATGGCACGTACCACTATTTTTCGACGCTTCACGCTTTATTGAACACTTAAAGTGGGTACAAAGCTCTGTTTGTGCTACCGATTCCGTTTGTAGAAAAAACAACCATGCATAGCACAGTGTATTTTTTGTCGACATCGGTCAATGTGATGTGTTAGTAACACTGTTAGTAAACATTCATGACATGTAATAACATTGGGTTTTATTTAATGTTCAATTGTTTTTTTGGAACCTACCTGACGATTTTTATGAAATGTAACAAATCTTCCCGATATGAAACAAATATAAAAATAAATAACCAATATTATCAATCTATGAAAGACCAAACTAAAAAAATATTCAGAATTTGCAGTTACTTAAAGTTCGTCCCTGAAGGTTTCAGGAAAGTTTGGTCGCTCTGTATCTGCCTTATAGGTAGATGGTGCTACTTGTTGGGATTTTCGATCAGGGTTCATTTATTTTTTACTAGCGACCCGCTCCTGCTTAGCACGGTTGTTACGACTAGATAAAACATCGAAATATCTCCATAAATATACAAATAATAAAATTTAAGTGTCTGTTTGTAGTTTCAAAATAACAGCTATTTTACTAAATGCTTATGAAAGTATATACGGTACTTATAATAAAACAATTTTTAAAATTTTTGTTTTTCTGTCGGTCGGTCTGTCTGTCTGTCTGTTTGTTCCCGCTAATCTCCGAAAGAGCTGGACAGATTTTGACGGGACTTTCACTGGCGGATAGCTGATGCTATAAGGTAACTTAGGTTACTTATTTTAAAGAAAGCCACGCGGGTGAAGCCGCGGACAGCAGCTAGTCTTTAATATGGTATCTAAGTTTAATAAGAGATTTTCTAAATGATGGTGAAAACCGTATCAAAATCCGTTACGTAGGTACCTAGTTTAGAAGAACAACCTTACGTGAAGAAGATCCGAAAAGCGAATTTAATTTATAATATGTAGGTACCTACAGTATACTTATATTTATGGTGCCTTCAGTTTCCTAATTTGGTTTCTGATTTCTTCTTACTATTTAATAGAAACAGTGTACTGTCCTGGAATAAGAATTAGGTGGATACTTTAAATAAGAAGGTACATGATAAGTTAACTTTCCGAAGTTATGTTTCCCTCATGACTGCTAGACGTATTACAAAAACAGTTAAATTAAATTAATCCATACTAATATTATAAATGTGAAAGTAACTGTCCGTCTATTACGTTTTCACGACCGCTAAGCCGATCGTCATAAAATTTGACAGAGATATAGCCTGGGACCCATGTCCCCGGAGGATATAGGCTACTTTTTTACACGATAACTGACATCCGAGCGGGCGGAGCTGCGGGCAAAAGCTAGTTGACTATAAAAATAAAATCACTTGGCATTCTAGGTTTTCTAAATAATTATATCGTCGCCTTAGAGTGAAAACCTCGTATATGCGAAAAAGGTAACCTTACAGGAGGAAGAAAAAACTGCGCTCTATAAAATTTTATTACAGCAGCTTCTTCAAATATGTGTCCTTTAGTTCGCAATATTCAAACTCGTCATAGATGGCGTTACAGGTGGCAAACTTGCGAGGTTTTCTTTCGAAACATGTAATAAAATCAAAATTACCAAAATTGCATTCTTGAGGTATAATGTTCTATAATGTTCCCGCTGCTGGAAAGCAGGCCTCCTCTCTGTGAGAGGGAGCGGGCCGAGGTCCACCATGTGGGCCCTTTACGGGTTGGGGGATGTTATAAGTCTTAGAACTTTCGGTTCTAAACTGAAATAAACAAACTTTATTATTTAATTAGGTAATAAGCATTCGTGCCAAGTTTCAAGTTTATAATATAAACTTAAGGAATAAGATTTTTCAAACAAGCGAAATCCCCCCTTTTTAACCCCTTAAAGGTTGTATTTTCAAAAATCCTTTCTTAGCTGACATCTTCTACTCTATATCCTAATCTAATCTAACCTAATCTAACTATCCTAATCTATATCTATATCGATTCTCCCGGAGAAGGCGATGGGGGGTGTTCTCCGCGGCTAAATAATAACAGCCGCACAGGTCGATCGATCAGGTTAAGCTACACTTGCTGCGGTTGGTCTGTGGATGAGTGACCATCTTTACATATAGAGACCCGTCCGTGCCTCGGAAAGCACGTTAAGCTGTTGGTCACGGCTGTCATTCGTGGATCTTTGACAGTCGTTACGGGAAGTCAGAAGCTCGAAAGTCTATCAACCATTCTTACCAAGGGGTATCGTATTACCCAGTAACTGCGTTGTGGAGGTAGGCAGTCGCTCCATGTAAAATACTATAAAGTTAGAAACAGTACACGTATACTTATATTATTTTTACTTGAATACAAAATTTTGCGAATGAACAACTTCAATACACAACTTCATCCCTCTTTTCAGACCCTTGTGGGTTGAAATAAAAAATAACATCGATTTACATTGTGTTAGTGATTTTACTTAAAAAATAAAGAACTTTAATTAAAAACAAAATTTCATCCCCCTTTTCACCCCCTTAAGGGTTGAAATTCTAACAACACCGTTGCGTTAGCTAGATAGTAAATTTAGTGATTTTTCTTCGAAAATTAAGGACTTTTCAACTTCATCCCCCTTTTTAACACTTCGGGGGTGCAATTATCAAAAACGCTGAGACACATATAAATTAATTTTCAATTGTCAGCCAAAACATAAAATTTTAAGATCCTAACTTCAAAACTGACGGTCTTTCATACAAACTTTCATCCCCTATTTTATCCCATAAGGGGTGGAATTTCCAAAAATGCTTTCTTAGTGCACCCCTAGACCTTATAAGGAACCTACGTGACAAATTGAGAATCTCTAGACTGATATATCAACGCACAGCCAAAACCGCTGCGTTGATATATCAGTCAGTCAGTCAGTCAGGACTTTGAATTTTATATACATACATATATAGATTAAAATCAAAATTAAATTATAACTTCTTGTGACTTGACCACGACTATGTGACCCCTGGCACCAAAGCTGGATCCGCCCTTGCATATATGTAACTAGCTATTTCCCGCGGCTCCGCCCGCGTGGATGTCGGTTATCGCGTAAAAAAAGTAGCCTATGTCCTCCATATCCCAGGCTATATCTCTGCCGAATTTCATGACGATCGGTTCAGTGGTGTAGGTGTGAAAACGTAACATACAGACAGACAGACAGACAGAGTTACTTTCACATTTATAATATTACTATGGAGTATGGATATACCATAACTATATATATATATCATATAAGATTTATAAACTCGTAAATCGTGCTAAAATGAATACGACGTACGTATTCGGAACATTATTATTAAGATATTTTTCCGAAGATAATATTTTTTTAGAGGAGTAGCGCTAGTGGACCCGAGACAGCAATCTCAACCATTTATGCAAGGGGGGGGTCAGCTAATTGTGTATACTGACTGTACGTAATTAAATAAACAGTTTTAATAAGAGTGACAGTTTGTAAGGTGACATGCACTTTCACGCTATTTAGGAACGGAATTTGTTTGAAAATTGCTTAAGGGGCTGCCTCGGGTCCACTAGCGCTACTCCTCTAAAAAAATATTATCTCGTGACTGAGAAGGAATTATGAAAAACGGCTCAATCAGCTGCCTCGGTACGTGTATTTAGAATTTTCTACTACCTTTTATAAAGTTTCATATTGAGACACGAAGCAACAAAATTCGATCTAAATAAAAACGCCCGCATTCCTCTAGATCGTATTTTGTTGCTTCGTGTCTCAATATGATCACCTACTGACACTGTCTTTAATAAAAAAACGTAATCTAAAACAATTTTTTTTTTATAAAACTGCTCCACACTAGGAATTTCTCCTGTATTGTGGGTGCGTTTACATACATTTAAACTCACATACATAAACAGCCAGACCCGGAACAACTACATAACTTGTAGGTCATACAAATATTTGTTCCGTGCGGGGATCGAAACCGCGACACGCAGCGCAGCAGTCAATCGCTAATCACTGCGCCAACCGTGCCGTCAAGTTTCAAGTTTCAAGTTGATAGAATTAGTAGTTCTTGAGATATCCAGCTGTGACAGACGGACAGACAGAGTCGCACCATAAGGTTTCCTTTTTACCATTTTGGTACGGAACTCTAAAAAGGTTGCAAGGCGCAAACTTAAACAATTTCTTAAATATCAATTTCGAAGTAACAGTTTTTAAAGTCAATAAAGAGTGTTATGATAATTCTTTTCCACTTTGCACGATATTGGACGACGTCGCTTGTAAATGACAAGAAATGCAGTTAGCTCTTGGCACTATGCCATTATGAGTATGGCCCTCACCGGATGAGTTTAGTTTCAGCTGTATTTTGTTCAGAGATTAGTATGTTTCCAGTTAATAATTAATGTTTTAGTAATTATGTACATTGCGACTTTATGTGGTTAACGGTATCCCGTGCAACAAGTGGTTGAATCTTGAGGCCAGCGGTCGACCGCGGGATCGAATACCTAATAATAAAGGACATTGTATTTACTCTATGCATTAACACATTTCTTGAGTCCGTTTGTGTTCGTTGCATCCTTTCTTTTCAGTTTAGCTACCTGAGTAGTAAGAGTAAAGTGTGAAGTAGGTACCTCCTCCTTTTATAAACTCTATGATAATCTAGCCACAAGAGCAGTAGCATTTTTTAAATATTCACTAGCTGACCGAGCTCACCCGAAAGACGTTGTCCTGTCCAAATTTCAATAATTCAAACTAAAATCCTGTAGAAAACAGGACGTTCCGGGAAACTTTTGAAAATTTTCTTTCCATAAATACCTAATTAAACACAAAACAAATACAAAACAAAAAAAAAAAACAAACCAAACAAAAAACACAACACAAACAAACACAACACAATACAAATATTTTAAAACAAAAAAATAGCCAAATCGGGCCAGCCGTTCTTAAGCGTTTACCAACGAATAGCATTTAATTTTTAGGGTTCCTTAGTCAACAAGGAATCCTTATAGTTTCGCCATGTCCGTCTGTCTGTCTGTCTGTCCGCGGCTTAGCTCCGAAACTCTTAGTTCTAGAAAGCTGTAATTTGGTATGGGTATACATCCATATTAATCACGCCAACAAAGTGGTAAAACAAAATCTTGATTTATTTTTTACTTCTAAATTGGTGATGCTATTTATTTTCTCGTCTATCTCATAGTGTGGGGTATCGTTTGATTAGCCAAAAATATTGGGGGTTTGTGAAAGCCTATTTTCGATTCAGGGATCCCTTTGAGTAATATTAAACTTTAAGGTGCTAATTTCTGTTAGAGTCAAGTGAGTGCTAATTTTTGTTAGAGTCAAACCCTGCCAGCTAAATGGTTGTATTTGGATATGTGAAAAAAAATCACAGTTCCTTTTTCTAATTTGCATTTTGTTTTCCCATACAAAATGTATGAGAGAACATGTTTTTCAACTACAATGCAAAGTTTGTTCCTGGGATAAATTCATTCCAATTACAGAACCCTTCATTGTGCGTGGTTTGACACGCACTTGGCCGGTTTTATTTTTAACTAGCTGGCTTCGCCCGGGTGGATTCTAAAATAGTAGTAGCTTAAGTTACTCCTTATAGTATCAGCTATCTGCTAGTGAAAGTCCCGTCATAATCGGTCCAGCCATTTCGAAGATTAGCCGGACAGACAAAAATTGTGAAAATATTTTATTTGTTATAAGTACCGTGTATACTTTATTTTGACATTAAAAACAGACATTTCAATTTTATTTATTTTTGCATAGAAGTTATAGATTAGATTATTTATGAATCTGATTTCTAAAATGGATTTAGTAGTCTGAACAATCTACTTTTTGTACTTGCGTTGTTCGTTTTCACCCGGTTTATTTATTTTATATTATCAATGCAACATAATCTCTTCAGGAAAAATATTAGAAATACCTGTAGATCAAATAGCAAACCTACTTTCGGAACTTGGTTAGAAAACAGAAATAAGCTCCTAACGAAAAAAAAAAGAAAGGAAATACCTTTATTACCGTTAACGTGACGCAAAGACAGAACAGAAACACAAAAAGAACAAGTTGGGGGAAAAATTGCCTTGTTGTGACCATTACAAAATATTCTAAGGATTGTAGGTAGGTACTTCATTATAGCTGTATTCAGGTTGGGAGTCGTTCCCAGGTGTGAACGTTTCAGTACTAGTTTACAACGACGATGGCAAGAAACTGCAGTATTAAAATATAGGTGATAACAATTTAATAATGCAGGGGTCATGTCTTTGTGTACAAGCAGGATTGATTTGGATACAAAGCCGTCTCCCGGCAAGCGCTTGCCGCAACTCGCGGCCGCCGAGTCTATCGCGCGACGCGGCGATTAGCACATCTTACACAATGCCTTATATAAAACTGCTGCACCATCAATGATGTTGTCAATATTAGGAGTGGAGCACACCGCATCAACACCGCGAGATAAAAAAAACCTAGCAATATGAGGGTGGTGTTAGTTTTAGGTTTTCTAACGTTATTGGCAGTCGTGCATACACGTCGCTTACCCTCACGGCAAGTGGAAAAATATACAGACCTGGAGTCAAAAGATCAAGAGCCTGCTGCAACGGGACACAAAGAAGAAGCCCCAAAGAATCATGAATACAAAAAAGGAGGCGGTAAAGATCATCATGCCGATCACCATCACGACCACGAAGAAAAAGGTGTAAAGGGATACAAGGGTCATCATCATCATGAGAAGGGAGAAAAAGGACATCATGATAAGGAGCACCACAAGGGCGAATACGACGACCATGGCGCACACAAAAAAGAACATCATCACCATGATGGCCATTATGATGAATACCACAAAGGCGAAAAAGGTGAGAAAGGTCATAAATACGAAGAGAAGGGGCACTACGACAAGGGACATTCGACAAAAGGACACCATGAAATACATAAGCTTGATGAATTCAAGAAAGATAAACACTTCTTTGATGAAGAGGGAGATTCCGGCCACGAAGAGAAACATGGAGGTCATCACGAGGAGCATGGTCACAAGAAGGGCGGCCACTTCCACAAAGGTCATCATCATGGTGACCATCACGAAAAAGAACATGGTGAAAAAGGTTCCCATGAGAAGGGCGGCCACCACCATGAACATAAAGGACACAAAGAGTCCGGTGGACATGACTCACATCATAAACATCATCACGACCATGGCAAGAAGGGCGATCATGAGCACCATAAGAAATATGGATACAAGAAGGGTCACTGAACGCATCTCTTGGAACTGGCCGAATGAGGGACAGTCCTTGACAGACGACGCTAGTTATTTCGGATTTATTTATTTTCTGGGTACAGTGACTTATCTGATGACAGTGCACTCAATGCTACGACAACGGTTAAGTGACGGTATAATTATGTAGGTAATTAATAACTAAATTATTATTTTTTATATTAAGAACTACTTAAGTTATTAAATAAATAATATGTACAGCATAATCTGAGTTGATTACTGGTATTTCACATAACCCTATTCCTAAATGATACTGCAGTACATAGGTCGCACTTTAATTGATTCTAATGTCGAAGTGGAGAATGTATTTAAATCGTAGCTTCATCCCGGCACTTTAGATGGTGTGAGTGCAAAATTCCGTCGCTTATCTAAGTATGCTTTTAAACTAATTAAGGTTGGTAACCCACCACTCAGGATCGTACGACTTTCGCGTCGAGATAATATGCAAATATTATGTTTACTGTGTGGTAATAAAATCAGAAAAGTGGGATATATATAGATCTGCCTGATACATGTTTGACCGTAATCACCGTTCACCTGAACTTTGAGTACGGCCAGCAGCCACGAATACGTCGCGTCGGTCTTTTGAGGCATGTAATTGTCAAAATAGCCTAAGTAATAAAAACTATCATATTTAGGTACGAAATGGTTATTTGAATAAAGAGCATACAGTTAGTTATTTATCATTTGTAATGACTCTTTAGATGTATTTTGACAAAAGCTAGCTTATCACCCCACGACATATTGTGCAAAAAATAAACAATAGTGTCTGAACAAAACGAGATCACGAAGGTCATACTTTATCAAACAGCCAATTAACCTCGTACTGTCTCTGTCTTCAATTTCTACAGCATTGTCAGAGTCACGTTGGCTCTCGGCAATGTCACCTCGCCTCGGATTTGTCACGCTTGGAGTTCTGCCCACCTGTAAAGCTAAATAGCGTGATATTGGATCTATGTCGCTAGCTGACGGATTGAACGATTAAGGGTTCAGTTACACGATCGATTTCTGGTCGAACAACGTGTCGGTCAAGGATTAAAAGTGAATGAGGTTCAGCACTGCAGCGTATGCGAGCGGCTCAATCAAAATGTCGTTTTGCCGACAAACAGTTCAGTCCATTGTCTACATGTTTTATTCTGCAATGTTATGGGAAACTCACTTTTTCCATACAAGCAGCGTTTCACCTGTATTTTTAGACGAGTCTACTGTTTCATTGCGTTGCATACGTAAACAGCTCACGTACTAATTAAAGTACCTATTGGAACGTTATTCGTTTAATTCGGTGGTAACAGATTGCGGTCTATCTAATTATTTGCTAATTTCACAGGCTGTGCCAATATGATTTGTATTTTATGTTACAACATATTTCTGATTTTGTACCTAGTACATTATAGCGCAGAGTGACCAACTTTGTAACAACAATGTTATCATGGTGTCAACAACAGAACTATAAAAGTTAGGTCGGTTAGTTATAAACTATTGATGGAAATGATAACAAAGAAGGTCTACGCTTTTAGATAAACCTTAGGAAAAGTTTAGAGATTCCGTCAAGAGTTTCATTATCGCATATTATTTTTCCAGTTATATGTCGGGTAAGGACACTTTATGTAAGGCTTTAATCACTATGAAATAAATACCTATATATCTACCAACTAAATAACAATATATAATAAACTAAACTAAATAAAACTAATAACAAAATAAACTAAAATATGGCGTCGAAAAATTCCTCAGCATCGCTGTTGACTGGTAATGTACCCAAGAGACTGGAAGCATTGCCACGTTGTATGGCAATGCTTCGCCTCTGGCCAAGTTAAAAGCCAGCCCTTGGGTCACGGGAAATGTCAACCAGCCTTTTGGAGATTGCACTAAATAAAACATGAGCACTGGGACCCCACGGCCCGAGGGTTTCAACCACAAACGGCTCGAAAATATAGTTATCGATAAATGATAAATGATAAATGATTTTATTTCTGTAAGTAGGTTTTTACAAACACTTTTACACGTCAATCAAATTTTAAAACTAGATGAGGTCGGCATTTCGTATCTGACTACTCTGAGAAGAAAGACCGAAACAAACTCAGAGGTCACAGTCTCTTTTAAAGTCCAGACATAATCTTGGTCAAATCATGTGAAGACCATGTAGACTGGTGTCTGAAATGGTCTTTTGAAGAAAGAACCACACAGATTGAGTGGACCTGTCCATTCAGTGCACGCATTTGTCAGTAATCGTGCAGCTCAACTCAGAACATAAGGAGCTCAACGATTCGACGAACAATACCAAAGAAAGGACATTTGGGCAGGCCGCATAAATTACTCAAACTGCCATACCATGAACAGGAAAAAAAAAAAATATATATATACTGAGAAGGAAAAAAATAAAAAATAAACAAAGACCCACATAGTCTTCACATTCACAATAATTAAAATAATAACATTATACTTCACAAGTAAATATTCATGTCAATGTGTATAAAGCAATCACAATAAAAAAAAGTTCAATATATAGATAAGGTTACTATACTTACGCCGCTTGAGGTTTTCAGCAGCCGCAGCAGCAGCGCCAGCACAGTTCGCCGAGCCAGGCTAGGCTTAATCATTCAAGCTATAACGGCAGTTAGGCACTCGGCAGTATCTGTGGGTGGATCGCTCATCTCGTAGAGTCTACGCGGCGTGGCGTAACCGCCGTAGCGCTACGTGTGTAGCGCTACACGCGGCTACGTGTGTCGTAGCATCCATTATTGTACGAACACAAATTACACATTAAAATCTTAACGGTACTTGTGCGAGTAATGTAATCGTTTATAGTTCACAAACTTATTCGTTGACATAGATCTAATTTATAGCATTTACATATCCATATATGTATATCCATGTATATATATGTAGGTAGTAAATAATTGAGAATATATTCCGCCGTATTTCATGAGATGTAAACGATTGATGGGTTGTAAAGATGTCATCAAATGTCAACACGCTCTCTAATTGTAGATAATGTATACCAAGGATGTATGTATGTGTGTGACGTATCAAAATTATTACAGCAAACATCTATCTCAACATTGAGTGTGTTAATCTGGAATTTTAAACAATTCTCGTAGGAGGTGTGTTTTAACACTTTTGTTTTTACTTTTTACGATGATACCACATTTCATTTCTTTACTGAAGAAAATAATTATGGTGACGGTGGTGGGATTTTAAAAGCCATGTGAAAATGCATACGTCTTCGTGATATTAGGTTCTTTACTAGAAAACGTCGGATAAAGCGGCTTATTCCACAAATCCCCCCTGAAAATCCCCCTTAGGAGGAGAAGTGGAATCTATAAAAACAGTCTAGAGTTCACCCCTGATAATCCCGCTTAGGGGGGAAACAAAGAATTGAAAAAAAAAAAAAAAAAACTTATTCCAAGACCTTACTGAAAGTGATTTTTTTTACATTAGGGTTCAGTTTTCCCCACTGAGGGGGATTCTCTGGGGGATTAGTGAAATAAGCAGTTGTGAATTCTAGACTGGTTTTTATATATTCCACTTTTCCTCCTAAGGGGGATTTTTCAGGGGGGATTTGTGGAATAAGCCAATAAAGCAGAGGAATGAATCGGTTTCTAGTTTACTAGAAAGTAAATGCCAGCTCTGGGAAACGGATTCGCTGGTTTAAAAGTATATTTTACGTACTTTATTACATTTTACCCTAATTATTTAAGTTACTATCGTAGGTTACTCAAACAGAAACTAAGTGTATACTTACTTTCTGCTTGACTTTATAACATCTAAAATCTGACACATTTTAATAAAGGCCAGAGGGCGGGTATAGAAAATGTAGGAAGAATACAAATACGAACCTTTTACGTAAGATTTTTGTTAAGGTTACGAGGTGCATGTTATATTTCTACTTCTCGAAATAAAGGACTTCGAATAGAACGTATCGTAAAGTGCGTCACAATGGATATTTTTGTTAACTGAAATTGTTAAAAGAATATGAATCTATTTCTTCTCTTAAACTGCTAAACGAAATATTTTTTAATAGATCGTGATGGTCTGTTTAAAAATAATTCGTTTAGTGGTACTAAAATATTGGTCAGGTGCTAGCGAGGATGCTGGGCTAATTGTCGACAATAAGGTGCTAGCGGGGCTGCTGGGATAACTAGCGACAGTAAGGTGCTAGCGGGGCTGCTTGGCTAACTGCCGACTACGTGCTTGCGGGGCTGCTGGGCTAACTGCCGACAGCAAAGTGCTACGGGGCAGCTGGGCTAACTGTCGTCACTAAGGTGCTAGCAGGGCTGCCGGGCTAACTGCCGACAGTAAGGTGATAGCGGGACTGCTGGGCTAACTGCCTACAGTAAGGTGCTAGCAGGGCTGCCTCGCCAACTGCTGACAATAAGGTGCTGGTGGGGCTGCTGGGCTAACTGGCGACAGTAAGGTGCTAGCGGGGCTGCTTCGCTAACTGCCGACTATGTGCTTGCGGGGCCGCTGGGCTACCTGCCGACAGCAAGGTGCTGCGGGGCAGCTGGGCTAACTGCCAACACTAAGGTGCTAGCAGGGCTGCCGGGCTAACTGCCGACAGTAAGGTGCTAGCGGGGCTGCTGGTCTAATTGCCGAAAGTAAGGTGCTAGCGGGGCTGCTGGGCTAACTGCCGACAGTAAGGTGCTAGCAGGGCTGCCGCGCCAACTGCTGACAGTAAGGTGCTGATGGGGCTGCTGAGCTAACTGCCGACAGTAAGGTGCTAGCAAGGCTGCCGGACCAACAGCTAACAGTAAGGGGCTGCTGGGGTACCTGCTGACAGTAAACCGGAGGTGTGAGCTAATGATTTGTTACATAAAAGCGATTCAGTGACTATAGCTGTACACGCTACCTTGATCCAAAAACTTCTACATACTTATAAATTTACTACATACTTATTATTTCAGAAAAGCCCACGTTCTACGCCCAGTTTATCCTTTGCTTTGAGAAACTGGAAAGGAAATGGCTGTGCTGACTATAGTAAGCTTCTGTTAACCCACAGTATGGCAGGCTTGAGGTAACGCGGACCGATTGCAACTTGCACTCTGGCACCCGGAACTCTTTCATAATTTCAGCTGAAAGACGTCCACTGCTGGACATAGGCCCAAGCACCGCTTCTTCGACCGGTTCTGTACTTCCCGCATCCAGCGGATTCCTGCGGTTTTCAAAAGGTCGTCGGTCCACATAGTGGGAAGCCTTTCAACGCTACGTCTTCTGGTATGCGGTCGCCCCTCCAGAACCTTTCGGCCCCAACGGCCATCCGTTCTGTGAGCAATTCCCATTGCCACTTAACTTTGGCAATTCTTCGAGCTATGTCGGTCACCTTGGTTCTCCTGCGGATCTCTTCATTTCTGATTCGATCACGTAAGGAAACTCCAAGCATAGCCCTCCATTGCCCTTTGGGTGAATTTTAGCCTTCTAATAAGGCCCATTGTGAGCGCCCAAGTTTCAGTATCATAGGTCATCACTGGCAATACGCACTGGTCATAGACTCTCGTCTTGAGACACTGCGGTATGTGGGACGAGAAGATATTGCGTAGCTTCCGAAACGCTCCCCAGCCAAGTCGGATTCGACGATTGACCTCTTTCTCGAAGTTGGACCTACCTAACTAGACAGTTTGCTTAGGTAAACATACCCGTCTACAACTTCGAGTGTAGCGTCTCCGATATTCATGAGAGTGGGTATTTGACATGACCTTTGTCTTGTCCACGTTCATTCTAAGACCCACTCTTTCGGAAGGTCTACTGAGGTCATCGAGCATTGTACTGAGGTCTTCCATACTTCTAGGAACTCTTTAGTTATCCGAATCATAATTATTCTGTTGTACAGTTTAATAGTTTGCCATGACCTATTTAATATATAACATTATTATTTTTATACGTGGAAAATCTATACAAATAAATAAAATTGAAGTGTCTGTTTTTAGTGTCAAAATAACAGCTTTTTTCTAAATGCATATGAAAGTATAATATATACGGTAGATTCCTAAAACAATTTTTAAAATTTTTGCATGTCTCTCTGTATGTTTGTTCCGGCTAATCTCCGAAAGGGCTGGACCAATTTTGACGGGACCTTCACGGGCAGAAGTGGCAGATAGCTGATGTTATAAGGAGTAACTTAGGCTACTTTTATTTTAATAAAAGCCACGCGGGCAAAGTCGCAGGCAGCAGCTAGTTGTAAATAATTTTCTCCTGTAAATGGGATTTTGAGAGCTGAGAGCTCATCCCTCGTTGACTTTTCGTGGAATTTTTCTATCGATAAAAAATACAGGGAAATGCCATTATCATTATGGTATTAATAGAAGTAATTCCTTTCGGTTAAATGTTGAGTTTTATAAAAAAATAACAAACATCTATGTACCTACGCAGTTATTTACCTAGAACAAAAGTCGATGTTTAAATCTTGTGCGGTTACGAATAGCTGTTAATTTCGTACCCTAAAAAACCCTCATCGGTGTTAATGTCAGAACCGCAAAGAAGATTTGTGAGCATTTATCCACATATTTTAGATTTTTGCTTGGTTACAGAGTAGACGGTTGAGGGTGTAATCCATTGATAACGCTTTTACACTAATTAGCGAGTGAGTATGGAGCTTAGTGACGTCCCGTCACTAGATTTATGGGTGCAGACGCTGTCAGCTCGTAATCCTGACCAAGTGAGCAGGAGCTGACGTGCCGAGCTCTGCCGAATCGCGTCGCGCCGCCCCGCACCGTTTTGTTATTGTCGCCTCTACTGTTAATTGCACCATTATTTCGGCGTAGGTATATTATAAGCTTAACTCTTCATACACTGCTAGGCAATTTAAACCTATTAAAATAAATACCTAGTTATGTACCTTAATGTAACGTGATAATAATACCTAGTAAACCTAATCGGATATTCAGGTACCGTAATAATTTAATTGTTACCGCAAGTACCTGTGTATGCGCTATAGCGTACTGTGGTTAAGCGTTCGATAACGCACACAGAGAGAGCTTGTCAGCTCGTTAATCGTCAATCACCACCACTATGAACTCGATTTCCATTCACACATCATTCACGCGAGACTAAAGTTATTATTAGCGTTTAGTCGTAATACGTTATAATACAACGTTTTATTACGCAGGATTAATTAACTGGTGGTGCTATATGAACACATTGAACGAATATATCACATTCATCACACCTGCACCACAACGGGGTAGGCATTTATAAGTGATCTTAGATGACGGTCCTTATATAAAACAGTACCGTGTGGTGCCGGACGTAAAGAATAGCACTACCCCATTTCCTCCCGTGGGTGTCATAAAAGGCGACTAAGGGACTCACTAGAGAATGGGCAGCAGCGTTCTCTATGCATTTTTAACACTATACTGCGATCGCCAACCCGCCTGCCAAGCGTGGCGATTATAGCAACCCCCCCCCCCCCCTTTCGGGGGAGGCCTATGTCCAGCAGTGGACGGCTTTCGGCTGAAATGATGATGATATAAAACAGGTAAAAACCAGAGAAATCAATTAAATTGACCATCATTTGGTACGATTGCAATCTCTAGACTTTACTGGTATCTAAATGACAATTTCCCGTGCCCGGGAATGGAGCCCATGACCTCAAAACTGCGTATCCAATCTTAAATGTCTAGACCAATGAAGCAGAACAAAACGCTATGTGAATTAAAAATTTGTTTCGGCGATCAAAAGGAAAAACCGTAGAAAACATTAGGTGGTTTTTCACACGTACGTCGTAAGACTTACCCTTACCATCCGAGAAATATATTACCGTTACTGTTATTACGTGATGGCCGAGCTACATCACTATTTAATGTTATATTATAGTTATTTTATTCCGGAGAACTATGCTGCTTTGAATTTGGTACCTACAGTTTAGTTTATAAGGTTAAGATAAAATTTTCTAAAAACTAAAATATAAAACTGGTACCTATTTCGTTATAAATGTACCACAATATTCGGCCATGCAGAATTAAAAGGCACGAATATTGTGGTACATATTACGAAATACCAATTTTATATTAACATTTTAGAAAATTTTATACAAAGTGCAATGGATTGGCAAGCATTGGATTGCTTGAGTGAGAGGAGATGTTGTGCATGTGCAGCGTGCTAGAGAAAAGGATGATTATGATCACTAAGCTCCATACTTACTCGTTAATTAGTGTAAAAGCGTTATCAATAAATTACATCCTCAACCGTCTACTCTGTAACCACGCAAAATTTTAAATATGTGGATAAATGCTCACAAATCATAAATATATTTCAAGGACACTCAGGGAGGGACGACTCAGGTCACTGCAATCTTTATTGGCTGAATTCTTTCTACAACTAGCTAAGACAATGCTATTATTAATATTATTATCGCCAATTGCTTTTACTATTTAATATTTTTTATGAATACAGTTAAGAAAACAAACATTTTTTCAGTTTACAAGTAGGCTACGACGGCAACGCTAGAAAAATGTGTTGTTATTTATTATTCTGTTCTGTTTTTCGACCTAACAACGACATTGTTATTTTAACTTTTTACGGACTACGTGAACTTGATAATGACTTATGGTATTGAGGAAAAACACTTAGGAAACATTACAAAAGTTTTGTGGCAGTCTATTATGCTTTGATATACGGCTATTGAATATTTTTCACTGAAATTTATGTAAGATTTTAAGTGTCAGTTTTTTTTTAGTTTTCAACGATCGATGGTCGTTGTTCTAGGAAATACGCGACAGCAATTTCGAATAGTTCAGTATAACATATGGCGCTCGGCCGCCATTGTTGTAGTGTACAAGACAAACAAGTGAATAATGAACGCGTTCGGCCAACAATATCTTTTTGAAGCGCCGACGTCCATACAAGAGTTCTATCGGAAAACGCCTATTTACTTTGAAAAGCACAATGTGAGCGGAGCTATTGTTGCGGCAACTATAGTTAACCATAAATTGGTGTTTGACGTTTAACAATTTGAACATGTTAACATAGATAACAATTAAGTTTTAGTTCTACTCGCTGTAATTAATGTTTGCTTCGCTGACAGGTTTGCCCTTAACCTATACTTACATTATTAAGTCATCATCTGCCTAGCCTTTTCTTAACAATATTGAGGTCGGTTTCCAGTCTAACCAGATCCAGCTGAATACCAGTATTTACATGGAGCGACTGCCTATCTGACCTCCACAACTCAGTTACTGGGTAATACGTTACCCTTTGGTAAGACTGGTTGTTTGACTTTTCGAGCTTTTGACGATCTGTAACGACTGTCAAAGAGACGGGTCTTAGTATGTAAAGATGGTCACCCATCCATGAACCAACCGTGGCAAGCGTAGCTTAACATGATCGATCGACACGTGCGGCTGTTATTACTTCACCACATGCCCCTCATTATTAAGTGATTACACTGGAAAAAAAAACTAGTTGCCACAATCAAGATTTTGTTTAGATTGAATAAGTAACTTGTTTGTACATGAGCCTATCAAGCAATGGTCACAGCTACTACTACTTCTATTTGATTGAGATTTGAAACGGGATCTTGATAAGAGTTATCACAAAACCTATTTGCAGCAATCAAGTCAAAACATAGTTGCTCCAACCAAGATTATTTATTAGATTAAAGTTTCAATGATCTTTATTGAAGTAATCAAAATGCTTGATTGACACAACTAACTTACTTTGTTACAGTTAACATTTTTTTAACTTGTCTCTTTTTTAACTCTTCTACAATGATGTCATATTAAGGGTAATCGAGAAACTTGTTTGAGCGTTCAATCATTTGAACTAGTGTCGCTGCAATCATGTTGTGATGATCAACTTAACTAAAATTTTGATTTATCTAAACAAGATATCGTCAGTCAAGCTAAAAAGTCACTTGGAGTGCATTTTTTTTCAGTGTAGGTAATATTTATAATTAGATATCTAATTTAAGTGAATACGTTGTTAATAAAATTACTGCACTGATTTCAGTACTTTCGTAACGAATTGCATAAAACTCCAACCCCATGCATAATTAAGAATTTTTGTGGCAGACAACATTAATTAGGTACACTTAATGTTAATCCAGAAGCTTATGATCTGCCACCGCGCCATCCTTTTACGTTGTTAGTATAAAACTATGCTGGCAGAAGCGCAGTTTTTATTAGAGCTCTTTGTAAAACGGGACTTTGTCTATTTGTGTTGGATAAACCAGATATGACTAACTCAAGCTAAGTTTGCAAAAACTGTGGCCATTTCTTTAATTAATCAAGTAGTTAGGTTATCTGCTTGCGTAATACAATTTGCAATTTTCTAGCTCTTAGCATGATTACAAAAACTTGTCTGTCGTGGTTGTTAGCACTTCGTTACCCTGTAAACTAATGTCTTTTAAATTAATTTCATGCCATTTTAGGGAGGTTGAATTTGTGCATTAAGTCATTAAAGTTTTCTTGTTAAAAACTTTACGAAATAATAATGTTTAGACATTGCATCTAAGTGAAGGATAGGTACGAGTACTTACATTTGAGGAGGTTAGGAACAAAAAGTGATAAATTACAAGTTTGCTTTTTTCGAGAAAAATTATCACTTTTTGTACCAAACTTGACATTTTATCAATTTATTACTATCATTTTAACATGTTTTGATACGAAGACATGCCAAGGGTCGATAAAAACCAAGGTGTAGTGTAGAATAAAATATTAAAAAAAATATATGGGGCTTTTAGCGATAAGACCGCCCATTGTGACACCCTATGTAACAGTTCTACATTTATATCTGTAATTTTTATGGTGTACATAATAAAGAGTATTCTATTCTATTCTATTCTAATATCGAATTATCTTTTTTAACCTCCTCATTTATTACCCATTACCCAGTTTCAGCAGCTGCATTAAATGATAACTTATACTTTGAAAATATCTGCTTAATCATAGTATGTTTCTCATAAAATGAGGATTTAATCTTAAGGCAAATATTATCATATTAAAATCACACGTTAATTTTTAATGAACAAGCGGATTATTATTAAGTTACTGCAACTTAATTGCATGATAGGCTGTTATTTATTTTACCCCGCTTGCACTACAGTTCCGATTCTTTGGTTAAAACCAAATCAATCAATCTGCCTAGCCTTTTCCCAACTATGTTGGGGTCGGCTTCCAGTCTAACCAGATGCAGCTGAATACCAGTATTTTACATGGAGCGACTGCCTATCTGACCTCCACAACCCAGTAACTGGGTAACACGATACCCCTTGGTAAGACTGGCTGTCAGACTTTTGGGCTTCTGACGACGTAACGACTGTCAAAGATCCACGAATGGCAGCCGGGACCAACGGCTTAACGTGCTTTCCGAGGCACGGAGGAGTCTCGGTATGTAAAGATGGTCACCCATCCACGGACCAACCCCGGCAAGCGTAGCTTAACCTGACGGATCGACCCGTGCGGCTGTTATTACTTAGCCACGAGCTCCTCAAAAACTTGGTTAAAACCAAATACCAAATGTATAACCTTCATATAATTTTTGACAGTCATTGAAAGTTTCCTATAACGTTGCCTAACGGAAACAGTATTATTTAAAAAAAACCCGGCCAAGTACGTATCGGACCACGCACAATGAAGGGTTCCGTAGTTGGGACGAATTTATCCCGAAAACAAACTTAACATTAAACATGTTTTTAACTGTAAATATAAGTGGGTCGACTATATCTCGGTAACTTGTAAAGCCTACTTAGCTGTGATTATTTTCCTTTTAACTTCGTTATACATACTACTGCTGTGAATTTTTTCACCTACCCAAATAAAACCATTTAGCTTGCAGGGGGGAGACACTTGACTCTAACAAAAATTAGCACTTTAAAGCTTAATATTACGTAAACGGATTCTTGAATAGAAAAATAATTTCCACAAACCCAATGTTTTTGAGCGGCCTATCCAACGATACCCTACACTATGAGATAGACGACAAGAAAAGTATCATCCCCACTTTACGTGTAGGGGAGATAACCTAAAAAAACACTTTGTCGGCGTAATTAATATGTATACTCATACCAATTACAGCTTTCTAGTACTAAGTTTAAGTCTCTGAGCTAAACAGCAGCAGACAGACAGACAGACAGAAGGACATGGCGAAACTATAAGGGTTCCTTGTTGACTATGGAACCCTAAAAAATAGTCAATTAGTCAAAAATAGTTAATTAGTCAATTAGTCAGTTTTTTGAGTTCCGTAAATGTTAAAAACGGAACGCTTCTAATTTCGTCTTGTCCGTCTGTTCTGTCCTTCCGTCCGTATAGGCAGTGGAGACTTAGTGGCACTATATCGATAAAATTTGGAAGGAAAGTGTGTTCTACCGCAAATAAACGTTTTTTCTTTCTTTCTTTCTTCTTTCTTTGTAGTGATGGGCTGAATACGGGTTTTATTGAATACGAATTATCGGCCGAATGTTCGGTTAAAAGTTTATCGATTTGAATATTCGGCAGAATTTGGCACTCTCTATCGCGCATCTCAAAAATTCAAGTGTGTGCTTGTCGAGCGCATTGAAGCGCACGTCCCTTCAGCCCGCTGTTGACGCCGCCGCTTCCCCCGGACGGCTCGTACTGTTATTGTATCATATAGTTAGTAGCAAAACATTGACACGTGTTAATGTTGAATAATTATTACATTAAAACCATACAAATCTACCACTTTTATATTTTCAATTAGACCATAACTGCTTCTAATCGAGGCAATGTAAGATTATTACTATGTATCTCTGTAAATAGACATAATAAAAAAATAACCCTGTCTTTACCGCCGCGCTGTCAATAGCACCAGAACCTCAAATTCATACGACCGGATCACTAAACCATAGACAATTTCGAGCGGCCCTTGTTGTTCATATCTTTGACAAATTTGAAGACATGCCAGTCGATTCTTTATAAATCTCACCGTAAAAATATAGGTGAAGTGAGCGTGAAGTGAACTGTCATCCTACCTTATGAGTCTAGAGATTGACAGCTCACTTTGAACTCACTTCAAATAAGCTTTCACGGTGTGATTTTTACAGAATAGCGCTACAGCACTGTAGATTACAATATGTTTGTAAGGTTTGCAATAAACAAATAGAAATAAGTAAACATGTGAGAGAACAGAATCGAGCGCAGGCATTTAGCATCCTCTAGATCAGTCGATCAGTTCTTGCCCCAGTCGAGGGCCAATTACTGTGCTCGCATAATTTAAATTGATACTATAAAACAAAGCCGTAGATATACTGAGCATTCTGAATGCCACCTTTGGAAAATATCAAAAATTAAAATCACATTATTTTCTTGCAAAATAATTAATTAACACCCAAATATTAATCGTAATGGGAATATAAAGCCTATTTCCAAATTCAAGATGACGGACGATAGAAGGAAATAAAAAACAAGATAGGAGTGAATGCGAATTTTTTACGTTTTTGCGGTTAGTAGGAGGACAGTATCAGGGCCTCAAGTCTGCTATTACAATAGTGTCAGAATGGTCTCGCCATTGTGAGTATTTGACAGTGTTGGTATGGCAAATCTGTCAAAAACTCACAATGAAGAGACCATTCTGACACTATTGTAATAGCAGACTTGAGGCCCTGGTCGTATGTTAGGCAAAATATTATTTGCGACCGTAACAAACATATATTTACAGAATTATAGTTAGACTTTTTACACCGGCCAGATGCTCTTACTTGCGTGAATAGTATTGCGTACAAAAACAATACCTATGTCTTTCAACTAAATAATACCAAACGCAAAACACTAAAAACTTCGTTTCATCTTCACCTTATTTTTTAAGAAAGAGCGTCCTCCGAGTTCTTAGTGTAAGTTATATTATGTTATCTAAATCTTAAGCTAATCTTAAGCAATCTTGAGACATCGCCAAGCGGTTGGTGGACTCTTCACGTGACCAGAGAGCTGGCCTATTTCTTGGCCAAAGAATCAGTATTACCATACCACGTGGCAATGCTGCTAGCCTATTGGGCACTTTTTCTGTTCACAGCGATGCGGATGATTTTTTTGATGCCCTTTGATTCTTTCCCCTCCTTTTTTCCATAATTACTATAATTAAAAAAAAAAAAAAAATGTAAAATCAGGCTAAGTTATATTAACTCTTTGGTAATTATATCAAAGAGTTTCCTCGGGTGGACAATATTAACATAAATTCATCTCTACTGTTTCTAAGTAAAATGTAACGTGCTTAGGAGAGCACCGGCTGTCTATCGAGCTATTTGAAAGTCATTAGTTCGTTACCCGAAAGTCCCTTATTATTCAGTCAAAAGCCCAAAAGTCTAACAGTCAGACTTACCAAGTCGCGTTACGCAGTTACTGGGTTGTGGTGGTCAGATAAAATACTTTTGTTCCATTCAGTTGCTCGATGTAGAATCCACAGCAATCCATTTAAACATGAAGCCAACCTCAACATAGGAAAACACTAGATAGATGATAAATAAATATAATATATAAGGTGTATCTATTCATACACGAAATATTTTAAGAGGACCATCTATAGGTGGTATTTTTTTATCTTAGTGTTTTATATTTTTACGTAATTATTATAATGTTAAAATTGCTTGAGACATTTTGCAAAGGAGTTGCATTTTCCAAAATTTTACTTATTCTATGAATGACCCGCCCGGAAGCGGCGACGGTGGCGGCACGAGTGCGGTGAATTTTGATAATTAATCATCATATCAAGTAATTTTAAATTATTTAATTTTATAAATAATATCCACAGAAAAAAAAAATCGTTTCCATGGCTTCTTTACCACCTATAGGTGTATTTCTTAAAATATTTCGTGTTTGAATAGATACACCCTATATATAATATATCTCTACTAAACAAATATACACGCAAATATGATCACAATTCTGAATTTCGTACAAAGCTCAAGTGGCGCAAGATGTGAGAATTCCGGCGAAGGCGTATGGGGACGCCTTCGCCGGAATTCTCACATCTTGTTTCAGACCTACAGTATTCTGTTCAATTCAAAAACCCCCTCTTATCAATTAATTACTTTCTAACCGATATCTTTCTACGAAATTGTCAATAGTATAACATTGCGGTTTAATTTTGCGCTATCCTGTGATATTATAACTATTTAACATGTTAATGCATTAGACTGAACAACACGGGTTGGTGTACAACATAAATAAAAGTGAGTGGATGGTCTTTCAGGCTCGGGGAAGGTCCCTAAGTCATTCACCTAAGGTTAGACTGAATGGTTACCCCCTTAGTAGGGTAGAACAGTTTAAATACCTTGGGCACTTGCTAACCCCGGATCTGAAAGACGATAATGACATAGAAAGGGAGCGTAGAGCGTTGTCTGTTCGTGCGAATATGATAGCACGCCGATTTGCTCGCTGTTCAAGAGACGTCAAGATCACCCTGTTCAGAGTATTTTGCACGTCCTTCTACACGAGCAGTCTGTGGGTGAATTATACGCAAAGCAGTACAGCACTCTACGCGTCCAATACAATAATGCATTCAGGGTGCTGTTGGGGCTGCCTCGCTTCTGTAGCGCTTCGGGAATGTTCGCCGAAGCGCGCGTGGATTGTTTTTATAAAACCATGCGGTGCACATCCCTGGTGCGCAGGGTGCGGGTCAGCCCGAACAGTATCCTGAGTGACTTCGCCCAGCGTTTCGACTGCCAGTACATGTATCACTGTGACATGGTACATGTACGGGCTAATTTGGAAATATGTTTTTAATTATGTTGACTTGTAATTGTATATTGTATTTTTGTATTGAAATTGTATTTAATTGTATTTGTATTAGTTCGTTTTTAAAAATTGGTCCGTGTTGGCCTTGAATTCAATAAAAATAAAATAAATAAAATAACCTAGACGTTCTTATTTAAACCGGTTGCAACTGTGTTATGCTAGGACGTTAATAAAACAGCAATTATAATATTTTCAATCATTTATAGTGTCTGAATTGAACTCGTGATATATTTTCTTTTTAAAAACCAAGCCTACAACCAATACCGATAATTAAGTAGTTTTTTTATAACTTTTTGTTTTAATTTTTCGTATTTTTATTTATTTTAAATCCAAAATTATTTATTTAGTTATTTAAACTTCATGTACAATAGTGATACATAGGCGGACTTAATGCCACAAGGCATTCTCTACCAGTCAACCTTTGGGTTAAATATAAAAACATAGTGATAGGGTACAAAAATTATTAATAATTCATTAATTATTAATTATACGTTTTAAAGTGGAATTAAGTGTTTTCCTTTAATTTCTGACGCTACAAAATAATATGAAGAACGTTTCAAGTTCCTTCATGACACACATAATAGATATCTGAGGTCATCGGAAAACTTGAGACTAGAGATGCATTCCACCAGTTTCTACGATAAATCTTTTACAGTTCAAGCAGTGCGGTTATGAAATGCCTTGCCCGTGTCGATAAGGTGTGCCCAATCTCTGTCTATTTTTAAAATTATGTAAAAAAAGCACTATCTCTGTCCTTAACTATAATTTCTTTTTTGTTTTGTTCTTTGCACTTGCTTCGTGCTTATTATTGTATATATTTATATAGATAAGTATAACATGTTTTATGTATGTATGTATGTATTTATTGTATATATGTGAATGGTACACCACAAACTATCTGCAGTTATGTTACTCCTTCTCCCTTAATCAATCCAAAGGTTGTCTTTAAATGATCGCTTTTAGCGGTAAGACCGCTCATTGTGTCACCCCTTGTAAAATTTTCTACATATAAATCTGTACTTTTTATGGTGTGCAATAAAGAGTATTCTATCTTCTATCTATATACTGTCATAGGACTCATAGGGACCACAAGATTATACTAGTTCAAACCGGATTATTTCGATACTACTACGACTATTTCGAACCTATTTCAAACCTGATATAACTACAGGAAGTAGTCCAAAATCAGCTGGTACAAATCCACCTATAAGTAAAACAGAAAGGCCTATAGTTATTATTCTTAGGTCATATTAGTAGAATTTGTTTGTGCTTCGCCCGGTGTCGCTAGTAATTACAAAGGACCTATCAAACTATTGGTAGTTTGATAGCTATTCTTATTTATTTTGCTGTCTCCAACTAACATAAAACATTAGGTATAAATATCAGTCTGTGCGTCTATTTTATTATCTTTATAAGATGCCACGACATGACTGCCTATCGTTATTGAGAGTTTGTTTATTATACCTAGTCTAGACATGTAACCACATAGACTTGCTACAAATATATATTTAACACATATCTACAACAAAATAAACGTAACTTATGATTTTATGAGACATCGACACAACTTGTTTCTCGAGTTATTTGAAATAAGCTGTCATAGCAACTTTTGTTACACTTGTCCACACAATAGGGATAACGGACAGCCCTCTGTGCAGGGCCTGCATGGAGTTGGTGGAAACCGTTGCGCACGTGCTCTTCGAGTGCACAAGCGTCACCAAGATTAGGACAGAAACCCTAGGGGCACCAAGATCCTTCACCGATGTTCTGGACATACTGGGAGACACTATTAACTTCTGGAAGGAGGTGGGCTGGTTGGAATAACCACCGACGGCTGCTATGGCTTACGCACAATGGTCCGTCTGAAGGACTAAGTGCGGAAACCAAACTCTCTAACATAGAACAACTCTTGTTGTAAAAGAGTGAAGGAGCTTTCTAATGACATTATAATATTTGTGTCTTCTTCTTCGCCTCGCCCTTGACGATGAGTTTTGTCCGATCGCAGTCGTAGGTCGTAGCTCGTCTAACGACATAATGTCTTGTTATTACGAACGCCAGGATTTTAATATATTTTTTTAACCGAAAATAGTTTATTTCTGACTGTAATTCAGTTAACCTATTTTAGCATTGTAATATAGAGGTATCCTACTCGCTCTCATGGGACAAGAAAAAGAAGAGTAAGAAATGTGAATTTGGGATAACACGAAAACATCCGTGAAATCGTAGCACGTAAGCTCATTGTTTTTTGCTTTTCTCATGGGAGAAAACTCGACTTTCAAAATGATAACTGGGCAATATATAGATTCGTAAGCTAATTTTACCTGTGATAGCTATGATAGCTATCACAGGTAAAATTAGCTTACGAATGACTCCCATATGACTTCTCATATGGAAGTCCATATGGGAGCAAAAGGGAAAAGCTATGCTTCATTATTAGTAAAGATAATAGTCTTAAATTATAGGAATCCGCCATTAGCCAGAAAAAAACTCATCATTACGTCCTGCACACTCAGGGCAGCCAGCCTTGCTACCAACGTAGCTGACAGACTAGTCTTGACTTACGGCATATGTTACAGATAGGTCAAGCCGTCACGAAAAAGAAAATAAGAATAATATATAAAACACGGAGCTCGTTAAATTGAAATTATTTCAACCATTAACAATGACTAGGTACAAAAACAATATTGTAATCGTCGCCTTTAGGCGGAAAGCGTTATTAGCGTTGGATACTATTCATAGCCGACCAATCAAAAGTTTTAATAATTCCAGACACTAGCTTAATTCAAACTAGTCTACAATTTATTACAAGATGATTTAATGAAAACTGGGAGTCCTTTCGCTTCCGCTGCTGAAAAACTTGACCCGTGAAAACGATGTATTATTTCGTCTTGCCCACTTAGTCTAAGAAAGTCACTCTCAATAAAATAGTGTTTATTTACATTGTGTTTATAACAAAAATATAAAAACATAACAATTACAAGTCTATCAGTGATGTACTACATCAATAAAGTGGATCACCTAATTTTTAATGTCCTTTCTTGTGTCCCCAGTGTTTGTGGTCTTCATGTTCGCCCTTCTTGCCGTGGCCGTGGTGATGGTGGTGGTGCTCGTGGTGGCCACCCTCGTCATGGTGGCCCTTGTGCTCGTGGTGGTGTCCTCCCTCCTCGTGGTGTCCCTTCTTGCCGTGATGGTGCTCATGGTGGCCGTGATGTTTGTGTCCTTTGTCGAAGTGTCCGCCCTTCTTGTGTCCGTGCTCGCCATGATGGCCACCGTATCCCTCTTCGAAGCCTTTCTCGCCGTGTTTGTGGTGGAAGTGCTTGTCCTTCTTGAACTCGTCTAGCTTGTGAACACCGTGATGTCCTTTCGTTGAGTGCCCCTTGTGATAATGTCCCTTTTCTTCGAAACCGTGACCTTTCTCTCCCTTTTCTCCGTGGTGGTGCTCATGATGGTGTCCATCATCGTGGTGATGATGTTTCTTGTGCCCTCCGTGGTGTTCATGGTGTCCTTTGTGTCCTTCGTGGTGGTGGTGACCTTTCTTGCCATGTTCATGGTGATGGTGTCCCTTGTATCCTTTGTGTCCGTGTCCTTTGTGGTCATGATGGTGGTCATGGTGATGTTCCTTGCCGCCACCCTTTTCGTGGTGATGTCCGGAAGCGGCCGCTTCGAGGTCCGCGTCACGTTTCTCACGGAGGTCACGTGCTTGTGCTAGTGCGGCCAGCGCCAGCACTGCACAGCTCAAAAGGAGCGCCACCCTCATAGTTGATGTATTCTTGGACAGATCGAGATGAGATATGGCACGTAATATTGTCACCACAACGTTTTATAGATACTGTGGGTCTGGTTTTCTCGTACTTGCATTAGGCAATTGTTGCACTGGCTCGGGTGCTTGCACTTACTTACTACCAAGGTCAAGCGCCCTAGCGCTAGGTAAGTATTGATTTAATATCAACATTGATCGGTAACGGTAACAACAGTTTTTACTTCGATTGTTATGTAGTGTTTAAAAACCTTATTTTGCTTATGTGCTTTGAACAGAAAAATTGCCGGTAGCGTATAGTACGTTATCGTCTGCTGTTTAGATACAGGTTTTATCCATATTTTCAAAATAATGAACTAAACCATTTATATTATGTATTTGTTTCTTAAATTATTTCATTCATATTCTTTGTTTAACGAACTGCCGAATGATCATTAAGTGTTACAATCACTTCCCGTAATTCTATCGAGTGGTCATGGACATTCGTAAGGTTCCGTAGAATTACAAAACAGTCTAATAATGCATGTGTTACTGTTTTACTGATGATTGTGTCGGAAGTGAAAGGCTTTCAAAACTTTGTTATTAATTATTTATCTTTTGTTTTATTTGAGTACTAGCTGTTGCCCGCTGCTTCGCCCGCGTGGCTTTTTCTAAAATAAAAGCAACCTAAGTAGGAACTTGGGTTGCTTTTATTTTTGTCTGTCTGCTTGGCTGTTTGTTCCGGCTAATCAATCGTTTCGGAGATTAGCCGGAACAAACAGCCAAACAGACAGACAAAAACAAAAAATAAAGTTTTTTGTTATAAGTACCGTGTATACTTTCATATGTATTAAGTAAAAAGCTATTTTACCATGACAAAGAGACAATTCAATTTAATTTATTTATATAGACTTATTAGTTTATTATAAGCCAATATAACGATATCTTGTTAGATTGAAACACGAGAACTTACATGTAATCAACAGGCAGCTGTAGGGTAACAAGGGCTCATTATCTTACTCGTTTGTGCTAGTGATATTTGTGCTACATGTTCATGGCATGTATGTACGTACAAACATATTGCATATTGTTCCGATGTTAACATGCGGAAACCACTTGTTCTTTGCCCTATTTCAATCATCATTTATCGTACGAGCGATGTTCGAGGTAAATTGGATATACCTACCTATACTATCTATAAAAAACCAGCCAAGTGCGTGTCGGACCACGCACAATGAAGGGTTCCGTAGTTGGGATGAATTTATCCCAAAAACAAACTTAACATTGGTAGTTGAAAAACATATATTCTCTCCCTACGAGATTTACCTTGTTATTTTAAGACCATAGACTTCTTATAGGTTTTCCTGTAATATATAAGTATATAACTATTTTCTGTATTTTTTTCTAAATTTTAGACTCATTTGTTTCGGAGATTAGGGTGGTAAATTTTCATATATTTTCTTAAATAACTTTAAAACTATTGATATTAAAATTATTAAGATAAAAAAAACTTAATACCCGCACAGTAAGTAAGCCCTTTCAGTTATATGTCACAAGGTAAAGCTTTTTTTATTTTCTTATTTGGCTCCCAAAAGTGACCCTCATATTCAATTATTTACGTAACACGGCCGTGTTTTAGGTCACAGAAATTGATATATGTACCAAATTGCAACGTAATCGGTCCATTCGATTCGGTGTAAATTGGCTGTGGCAGATGGACAGACAGACAGTCACACGAGCGATCACACATACGGAACCCTAATAGGATAAAATAAAGTCGCTTTTCGTGTCTGTGTGACCGCTTTGTTTTTCTAAACATAATGAATTTTTATGCGGTTATTACCATAATTTAGAAGAAAAACTAATACTACTATACCCAAAGTTTCTAATTCAGATCATTTATGTAAACAAAGTAATGTCAAGAAATGTCACTGTCAAAATGACAGGACAGTGGTGCAAAACATTTTATCATATTCTTTTTTTGTAAATAGTCATCGCTAAAATTAAAGTGAATTAATTATAAGAATTAGGCAAACAAAATACCGTTGCCAAACAATGTATTGTGTAGTATGTCGGAGACACGGCATATGATCGTCATAATCAGGCCTTTTAAGTCCAGTGCTAGACGTAGGCCTCCCAAAATCGATTTCCACTCGAAACAGTTTACTGCCGTTATCATCCAAAATATGGCTAGATATGCTACTTACAATATGAATGTATGAATGAGAGTTGTAATATTAGTGTTGTTGAAGATGTAAAACATTTGAAAATGTTTGGATCTCCTGCATTGTTACCAGTATCATAAAATATTTTATACCAGAAAATCTCCTTTTTTTAATAACTTTGTTTAAAACCGGAAATTTATAAAAGTAATTACGGTATGATTATTTGTTAATTATTATTTCTTAAAATCAGTACTTAAAAGAAAATATAACCTCTTTTTTCACCATTTTATGTGAATTATCATTACGAAGATACCATTTTTTTTGTTATGTTATCCCCTTTGTTTACATAAATTATCTGAATTTGAGACTTTGGGTATAGGTACTTAAAACTTTCCGTGGAGTCGTGAAGCAGCGGCGAGAGTATATAAACTCATGCCTGTATCCTGTAGTACTTACCTACTGTAAGATGGGTCTAATATATAATTAATATATTTAAGTACGTGATGATTCGTGTACATGATGATGATTCTATTTATAGATTTACTAGCTTTTGCCCGCGGCTCCGCCCGCGTGGATGTCGGTTATCGCGTAAAAAAGTAGCCTATGTCCTTCTCCATATCACAGGCTATATCTCTGCCAAATTTCATGACGATCGGTTTAGGCGTGAAAACGTAACATACAGACAGACAGAGTTACTTTCACATTTATAATATTACTAGCTTTTGCCTGCGGCTCCGCCCGCGTGGATGTCGGTTATCGCGTAAAAAAGTAGCCTATGTCCTTCTCCATATCCCAGGCTATATCCCTGCCAAATTTCATGATGATCCGTTCAACGGTTTAAGCGTTAAAACGTAACATACAGACAGACAGCCGGACAGACAGACAGAGTTACTTTCACATTTATAATATTAGTAGTAGCTGTGATGGGAGCATGAGAAATGAAAAGTGTGAACAAAAATGTTAGATCGATAACATGTTTATTTTACAAAACAACCAACTTACAAAAAAAAAAAACTAAAAAGTGAAAAATAACTTTAATTTCGGAAGTTGGTGTCCTTGGTTCTGTATTTTTATCTTTTGCCATCGACTTCCTAAATTAAAGTTATTTTTCACTTTTTAGTGTCTTTTTTTTTGGAAGTCTGTTGTTTTTTTGTTAAAAAGTTTTAATTTTCACTTTTATTATGTTAACTACTCCACATCAATTCGATTACCACTACTAGCTACACCGCACAAACAACAGTGACACAAAATATATGAAGTGGATGAAATACGTATTACCGAAGCTAACTCAAAAACTACCCAAGCAAAGTTAATAAAAATCGGTTAAAAACCATTTATAGCCCGAGTGCATCTCGTGACAATTCCAGTGAGCCCAACACGGCTAGGATACACTGTTTTATTACGGAGTTCCGGTGCATACTTTCCGGCTTCTTAATCGAAATACCTTATCGCCACCCATGAAATAGTTATCATTGAAGAGTTCCGGTGGCCATCTGTGATCTTCTTTATCAGTTCCACTTTACCAAATGATATTTTCTGAATGAAAATGCTTGAGTTGTTGATGAAAATACAAAAATCGCTATATGTATGCCTATAATATTTGAGTAGTTCCCTCAGTTCCTCATGAATCCCATCATCAGAACTTGATTCTGATAAAAATGGGATCAATCTGGAATGCCTTTCAAACAAAAAAATAATTTTTCAAATCGGTTTATAGACGGCGGAGTTCTGAGGTAACAAACATCAGAATCTCCTCCTTTTTGGAAAGACGGTTAATTTGATTTCGAATATTGTGTTACAAATAGGCTACTTTTTCACGTCTTTTAATTTTTTTGTTAGGTTGCCCATTTGGACCCGGTAGTGACTTTCGTTTAAGGCAACGATAATCGGCGACTTTTAATGATTTTATACTGAAGATCACGTCTAAAAGAGTAGTGTTAATGATTTGGAAAAAAAAAATATGTTAAATTAGAGCATTTTCATAATAAATAAGGGCTAATTTCACCAATGAAACTGAACGCGATCAACACATCTAAACCGAGTGCAAGAGTTCTAAAGAAAATAATGACAGCTCTTAAACGTGGTTTATGTGCTGATCGCGTTGAGTTTCATTGGGGAAAATGGCACCTAATATATGAATATTTTAGATTATGTTTGTATTAAATAGTGAAATTAATTTGTAAAGTTATGTCTAACGCGGATAAAGAACCGAGAATCACTCAAAGTCTATCAAGCATTTTATTACATGATTTTTTTATTACTGATTGGGCCTGCTCTTGACCTCGATCTCGCCTGATGGAAAGCGATGGATGACGTCTATGATGGAACGAGCGTGTGCAAAAGATGCCTATTCACTTTTGCTATAAAGGCAGACGGGTTATATGTGGAAGGAACACAGACGCTGGCGGAGAGTTCCACACTTTGGCTGTGCGCATAATAAATGTGGAGGAGAAGCGCTGAGTACGACTGGTCGGGATATCAACCAAGTACGCATGGTACCCTGCAGTACGTCTGGTAGTCCGGTAATAAAAGGGCGATGGTGGGAAAAGAAACTTTAAAAAAAGATTGCATGTAGCGGAGATGAGAATGTTGAGATGGATGTGTGGAGTGACGAGAATGGATAAAGTCAGAAATGAGTATATAAGGGGAAGTTTGAAAGTGGCGCCGGTGACAGAAAAGTTGAAAGGACGTCGTTTGGCATGGTATGGGCATGTGATGAGAAGGGAGGAAACGCATGTGACGAGGAGAGTGATGAAGTTAAATGTGGATGGATGGAGAGGGAGAGGAAGGCCCAAAAAAATATGGATGAATTGTGTGAAGAATGATATGAAAGAGAAGGGAGTGTATGATAGAGTGACGGTTGACAGGGGGGAATGGAAAAGAAAATGTGTTGCGCCGACCCCAAGTAACATGGGACAAGGGCAGGAAGATGATGAGATGACGATGGTAGGAAAAGAAACTTTTCTGAAACCTTCACCTTTTTAAAGATAATTTAATTATTGATGTTTTAGTTTATCCGTGATCATGGTGCTTGCAACAGCGCCGAAATATCGGGAACTCAGAAAAATGAATAAACATGGTAAATATCCCGCTTATGTTAATAATAATGTTAGTATACGTGTTTTAATAAAATACCTTTTGGTTTATGTATAATAAATTAATAATGCGTCTTATTTGGGACAGTGCTCCTGGATGGGCGAGTCCTATTACTGGCTGGATGTACGACGCGTTGCGTGAGCTCAGTACAGCTGATGAAGTGAGCTTGAAGTGAGTCGTCAATAGTATCAATCCCTAGCATCAGGCGGAATGACAGCTCACTTCACTTAAGTATTCACGGTGAGATTTTTACAGAAGAGATCAGCTGAACACGCAAGCAACTACTCAAGGTCACTAGCATATATATGTCTGCGTCTTAAAGTAAACTCTTTTGTAGCCAAAGAAGTGTTTTCTTTAATTTCTTTAAATATGCATGGCGTTATCTTTGTGTCCTTTAAGCTTGAAGGACTTTCAGAAGTGTAAGCTTTGTTTGCTTAAGCTCATAGACCATCCAATCTACAGGATTGTTAAGTAGCATATCAGGCATGTATATTTAAGGATTTATTATTAACATAACATCACGCCTGTGTTCCCCGAAGGGTTACGTAGAGGTAAGTACACCCACATTTCAAATTATATTTATATTATAGACACGAATCTAGACTCCAAGCTGCTACTGAGTTTTAGATGTAAAAATCCAATAATAGTTTTGCCCGACCCGGGAATTGAGCTCACGACCTCATGCTCAGCAGTAGTGCTTGCGACCGCTAGACCACGAGGAGGATTTATTAATAATATAATAATACAAGCTTTTGCCCGCGGCTTTGCCCGTGTGGAGCTTGGAAATTATCTCACCGGAACGTACTGCCGGAATAAAAAGTATCCAGGTAATAAACTATCTATTTGTCAAATTTCATCCAAATTCGTTCCGCCGTTTTTGCGTGATTGAGTAATAAACATCCAAACATTTAAAAATCCAAATATACAAACTTTTACATTTATTATATTAATAACAATAATATTATATGTACTTATTAATTAATATTAAGTAGAATAATATTATGATTACTTAACCTGAAAGACAAGAACAATTACTTCTGAATTCGTATAAAATACTTATATTAGAAATAAAAGTACTTAGTTGATTTCGTTCTCATAATTAATTCCAATTTATGTTGAAGATAAAAATAATTATATAATAAAATTGTATTGTATCATTTTTTCTAAGAATGCTTGAATTTATCTTATTATAGTTTCATTGTTAAATAGGGCTCTGACATTTTCATAATAAATATTAATTTGCGTCTTTTTTTTTTTTTCAATAGTTATTTGGTTCTCTTCATTTACCCTTACCTACAATAAATTGACTTGTTCACGATTGGGTGGGGACCACGAGCACCACCATGACCACCATAAATTACGATAAATTTTATAATTTTGATTATTTAGTTAAATAAATAAACTATAAAAAATTAGTGAGATGTAAATATAACAAATAATATTTAATATTTTATGCAAATATATACCTTATTGGGATCTATGAGCCGTTTGGGGCTGAAATACTAGGACCGTGGGGTCCGAGTGCCCACTTAGTGTTTGGAGACATCGCCAAGCGGTTGGTCGACTCTTCACGTGACCAGAGGGCTGGCCTATTTCTTGGACAAACGATCAGTATTGCCATACAACATTGCCCAATGCTGTCAGCCTTTTGGGCACATATCCTGTTGACAACAATGCAGACGAATTTTTTGATGCCCTTTGATTCTTATAAACTTGTACATATTATTATTGTTTTAAATTTTATTTATTGTTTTTAATATTAAGACTATTAGATGTTACTTAGGTATTCTCAGTCATTCCACCGTTGGAATTTTGTAAAAGCGAGGGTAAAATATCCTTGGGCATGCAATTCTTGAATTGTATCAATTCTACATGAAGTCTTGCCGACATATAGGACCGCATGCATTTGCATACCAAAATGCGAATTATTAGGGTATCGCATAGTAATGACTGATACTTCATGACGATATGGAATGAAAGAGAGAAGTACTTAGTTATTTTGTATAAAATGTAATTCATTGTCGTATAAACATAACAAAAACACTCGATAACAATGTAATATCAACAAATAACAGTTCAGGTACATTTAGCAACAGCTTAGTGACCCTTCTTGTGTCCCCAGTGCTTGTGATCTTCATGGCCTCCTTTCTTGTCGTGGTCATGGTGGTCATGGTGGTGCTCGTGGTGGCCGCCCTCACCGTGGTGGCCCTTGTGGTGGTGGTGGTGGCCGCCGTGCTCGTGGTGGCCCTTCTTGCCGTGGTGGTGTTCGTGATGGCCGCCGTGCTTGTGTCCCTTGTGGAAGTGTCCGCCCTTCTTGTGGCCGCCCTCGTGGTGGTGCCCGCCGTGGTGCTCATGGAAGCCTTTCTCTCCGTGATGGTCGTGGAAGTGCTTGTCCTTCTTGAACTCATCGTGTTTCTCGATGCCGTGGTGTCCCTTGGTGTCGTGTCCCTTGTGCCAGTGGCCGTGCTCCTCGTGGCCGTGGCCATGGTCGCCCTTCTCGCCGTGGTGTTCGTGGTGATGGTAGCCGTCGTCATGGTGGTGGTGCTTTTTGTGTCCACCGTGCTCTCCGTGGTGTCCCTTGTGTCCCTCGTGGTGGTGGTGTCCGTGCTTGCCGTGGTGGTGCTCGTGGTGTCCCTTGTGTCCCTTGTGGTGGTCACCACCGTGGTCGTGGTGGTGGTGTCCATGGTGCTCGTGGCCACCACCCTTGTCCCAGTGATGACCATGTGACGCAGCGGTCTCTAGATCGGCGTCCCTCTTCTCCCGGATCTCCCTGGCGGAGCTGAGGGCGGCGATGGCCAGAAGGCCAAATGCCACCAGAAGACTACTCCTCATGGTTGATTAGACTAGTTGTTGCTGAATGATATCGATCCATCAGTGACAATGATTTTATATACTAAACGACAGCGGCGGTTAGGTAAGTCTGCTGCTGAGAGTGTCAAGGTTGTAACAACTAACGACCGCCGGAGATTTCCACTTCCTTCCAGGTCGACAACATTAAGTTTGTTATGAGATAACTTCCGAACCAGTAGCGTATCAGAGTTAGAGTTTTTTTTTATTATGTCTTTTTGTTTCTAATGTACAAATTTGTCTATAGTTGTGTGTGTACTGATGCTATTTTACAAGACTACCAATGTATTTTTATCTATTTTGTATTTCCTTGTAAATTGATAAAATTCTCGTTCCAATAAACCTTCCTACGGGGACTTTTCTCTGTAATTGAAGCGGTTGGAATAACATGTTTAACAAATCGATTGTTGATCGCAGTATCTAGATAACTTACATGAGTGTGCAGCAGCTCATTTTTACGAGTATTTTGGTAACGACGGGAAAAGTAGGATAAAGACATAATTTCTCTCCCTAAAACATAACAGGTATTCATAACCAAATATAGGATTGCCATTTAAAGTATAATAGTAGCCAACTGCGAACAGTAAGCATCCTGTAAACCTTTCACAGTTAATTCGAGTAAGAAACAGTTTTATGTTTTCTTTCATTACTTTAGAAGCACAGAGAACATTCTACGAAAAAGTTCTACTGGGAAAATAAAAACTAAAAATAGCATGATAAGTTCATAGACAATGGAATACAATAATTTATAGAACTTTTAAACGAAAAAGTCAATGAAATTTCTACGTAAAAGAGTACTTTTGTACGTATGAGTATAAGTAATATGATTTGTACGGTGGCCAGCACATCAAGTTACCACAAACTGTAAAATTTTCTAGATTCTGAACTTAATCGGCAACATTTTAAAGTTTAAAATAGTTTGGAGAAATTTGACAGTTTCGTGTAGCTTGCTGTGCTGGCCACTGTACATTAACACGATCCTTATCTCGTTTGCCAAATGACAGACATGCCGTTAATATTCACTATGAAAATGATAAATGAGACAGATTTAAGATATTTATGTACCTCTTGCTTATTACCCGTGTTCGTACTCGCTGATTTTTGTAATTCATCTTTGTTTTGTGACGATATCTGATATGTTAGGGGTAGCGTACCATTAGTGTTGTTTTATTATATATATTTTTTTCTGTTAGTATCAATAATTGCATTGAGATGCATTGAAAGTGGGCTACGAAACAAGGTGTGTTTTCGCGTATAGATGGTGCTTTTGAGAAAAATACAGTTGTTTTTATTGCCCAAAACAATGATGCGCGATAAATAAGCAGTGTCCTACATGTTCCACATTACAGACACTAGATGACCAGGTCCGGCAGACGTGTCAGGCAACACATTCACAATAATATGATTGATTGTAAAAGTTAGTGCTTAAAGTTGAAACGTTGCTTTAACTATTACCAATAAACCATTTAACTAATGAACCTACTAATTGACCATTAGTAAACTGAAGATATTTAAAATCTTCTTTATCCGGAACAGTTCCTGTAAAAAAGCTTTACCCATGGATGCGACTAATGAAGCAAAAATTCTTCTACGTTGCACGAGGGAAACTACGCTGCATAAAAAACACGAGTCGTAGATTTAAGCAATAACGGTAAGAAAGATAAAGGAATTGAATCCGTAGCATTTGAAGCTAAACCCGGAGTAGTGATTGTAAATCATATATTTGTTCCGTACCTAAGTCTATACATCAGAATGTTATCCAAAATCTCCACAGTGGATGGTTGGTTTGTTGCGCAACAGGCTAAAATTGTACGCCCAGTTAAGTTCAGAATATGTAGCGCAGGCATTTACATAAGTGCAGGCAGTGTATTATATCGAACATTTGGTTTGCATTACAATCCGCTAACTTGGGGTTTCACCAAAATGTTACTTGTAAAGTACCTACATTTTGAAGTAACGTTCGTGTTATCAACATAACGTGCTTATGAATAAGCTCAATTAATTATTTGAATGTCAACGAACAATTGTTGTCGGACAATTGGAGAATTTGTACGTAAATTGAACCATGAAACAAATGAAATGCTACTAATCACTCCTCCCATGTTTGGCATTTGCTTGAGGTGTGTAATAGTTATTTATGCAACTGTTGTATATTAAGGGGTATTAAAATACGAATGTGGGTTTAAGATAATAGTATCACATGAGTGTTTTAATACCTAATTATGTACAGTTGCATACAAGACTTTATTCTACACCGTTGTTATCTAATCTTTGATATTTTCCAATTCATGAAATCTTGGTACACCTTTTCATATTGTTTTCTCGACTTTTCTGGTAATAATTGGTTAGAAATGTCCTTTGTCGCCTTAGAAATACCTGGTGGTGTGTTATCAAAACTTGTATCACTCATTTTTGTAAACAACAAACTTATACATTTTTGCAATACTAATATCGAACAAAAATGGCGGGATGCAACGTGAACTCGAATAACCTATATGTTTTTATTTTTATTACGGCGCCGTGGTAGTAAAATGCGCGTGCATGACAATGTTCTTTTTTGAAATGTATAAATGTGGCTGTTTGATGAGTAAGGAAGGGATCGAAAACGCAAAGGAGTTGCATAATGAAATTTAGGACAACATAATAACTCTCGTTTGTATGATATTATGGTTAAGCTAACTGTTTCAGAAACTTTTATAGAGGATTGATAATGAGTGTAGATAAAAATACTTAGTTCATGCCGTGGTCATAAACTACTCCCAATATCTTCTCTAATCATTATGATTTACAGTTTCTTTTTTCATTTCCTAGAGAATGAAGCGATGCATTAAATAAATATTGGCATGAGATGCTAGCAATGTGAGGGGGTCATAGTTAGGAATGTCATTATCTTTGCGACCGTCACTAGACCCTGAAGGGAATTCTTGTGGATCGGTATGTGCCAAATGAATCTGTAGTTTGTCATAAAAATACTCATCTTTATTATACTGATATTACACTTCTATTTTACGATTCTGACATTTTTACAATTATAAAATTATTTATTTTGAACAGAGTATTGAAATTTTATTAATCACATTTTTATTTTGGGTTTTTATCTGTTTAAAATAGTATCGTTATCTACTATATAAAAATAAGTCGGGTTTTCCTTCCTGACGCTATAACTCCAGAACGCACGAACCGATTTCCACGGTTTTGCATTCGTTGGAAAGGTCTCGGGCTCCGTGGGGTTTATAGCAACGTTTTTTTTTTTTTTTTTTGGTTTTTACGAAAAATTAGGGTATGGTAGAGTAGGGTAGGTAGGTAGGTAGATAGGGTAGGGTAGGGTAGGTAGGTAGGCAGGGTAGGTAGGTAGGTAGGTAGGGTAGGGTAGGGTAGGTAGGTAGGTAGGGTAAGGTAGGTAGGGTAGGGTAGCGTAGGGTAGGAAGTTAGGTAGGTAGGTAGGTAGGTAGGTAGGTAGGTAGGTAGGGTAGGTAGGTAGGTAGGTAGGTAGGTCGGTAGGTAGGGTAGGTAGGGTAGGGTAGAGTAGTGGAGTTTATACTATAGCTTTTGACAGAACGAAGTCTGTCGGGTCAGCTAGTAATTTATAAGTTTAATTTAAATGTATGAGTATGTGTCTATACTCATACTATAAATGTATGAACTAAATAGATTATTATTATTATGATAATAAATACATGATGAATAATAATAATAATAAGCATGCATCAACGCATGCTGAATCAATTCGAGCAATCTTTAAATTTTTATTTTTAAATCATGCCATCAAATTAAAGGGGACAAAACTTTTAATATCTGGATAAGAAATTAACATTGATACAGTTGTGTGGGCTAAAACAATTAAAAATATTGCGAATAAAGACGAAAGTCTACAATGCAGCAACCAATTAGATAACCGAAATCCGGATGCCGTCATATTCAACAAACCCAGCTATGCATAGCTCATGCAATACTCAAATCAATGTAGGTAGGCTGAAATATACCCACAATCACCTTACAATCTATTCCGTATACGAACTAAAATAGATATTCATTGAGTCCCAATATAAAAAGCCCTTTTTCTGTTCTTGGTATAACTTCGACTGTTCTGTTCTTTTTCTGTCCTTTCTCCTACACCTTACAATTTAAAAAAGTTGATAAATGTCTTAAGCATTTATGTATAGTTACTTATAAGCTCATCGTATACAAATCCCTTGGTCAACTCATATAATCTGGTGAAATACAGCTGACATTATTCTGAATCCAGCTAAAACAATGTTCTTTCATAAAAGTTTCATAAAAACGAAGATTCATAGGCTATGAACACGACGATACAATCAACGGCATACTAAGATACTGTCGACAAAGTCGCTTGTATTTTAGTATTCTGAACTACAATGCATATCATATCGCTAGTGTATATTAAGGGTTCCGTAATAAAACCGGTTTTGATATGTCAGTACGTCGGTTTCATAAACGTCTTGGCACCAAACTTGTCTCGCATTTTATTGGAAAACCTTGTTAGCTAAATTTATGTTTAAGGCCTATAAACTTGTTAACTTATTTAATTTTTAGACATTATCGGTATAATTACGTTATTATTGACTTGTTGAATAACTACATTTTGTTAATTAATTAACTTTGATAAAGATGGCATTATGTCAAAGATATATTATTATGCTTAGTAATTGTACTAATTATAACAAGTGGTGCAAGTTAACCCCTTATTGTAACAAAACATTAAACAGGCATTTATATATTTTTTTTAATTTGAAGAAATTTTTGCATAACCGATTTGTAACAGCATGGAATAGGCCCCCGGAAAATGTGACGGCTCCCAAAAATAACTGCTTCAAGCAACAATCGGACAGATTTAATATCTTCTATCTAGTCGAACCAAGGTAACCGACATAGCTCGAAGTATTGTCAATTTTAAGTGCCAATGGGCAGGGCACATTGCTCGCAGAACAGATGGCCGTTGGGGCCGAAAGGTTCTGGAGTGGCGAACGCGTACCGGAAGACGTACCGTAGGAAGGCCTACCACAAGGTGGACTGATGACCTTGTGGAAGGCGCAGGAATCCACTGGATGCGGGAAGCACGGAACCGGTCGAGGTGGCGGTGCTTGCGGGAGGCCTATGTCCAACAGTGGACGTCTTTCGGCTGAAATGATGAATGGTGATGATGATCTATTTCAAACACACGCATCAGCTAATTAGTAGCTGTTAGTGTGCCTTAGCATAATCAGACTATAATGTTCTCACTGCTGGGACACCTCTCGGTGACTGAGAGGGAGTGAGTCGTAATCCACCTCGCGAGCCCAGTGCGCGTTGGTAGATGTCACATCGGTCACATCATGTGTCACTGTCGTATGTCATAGACCCCATCACAGCATTCAGTCACGTGGATGATGTTATTAATGCTTTGCAACTTTTGAGAGATAAAGTTGACGAAGAGTACCTCCATCTCTATGAAGAAGCAAATGGTGGTATACTGCTTATGCCACGTATCGTCGGAAGGCAATTGAATCGCTCTAACAATCCTGCGTCGGATATATCCACGTATTACAAAATAAATTTATTCATCCCATTTCTCGACCATACAATTCAACAATTGATTGAGAGGTTTACTCGTACAAAACACCGTAAAGAACAACAACATTACCTACTTGTCACAATATTACTTGTCGTTGTGACTTTGTTTTCGTTGTTAGCTGAAATAATCTATAGTCTTCATTTATTTTCTATGCTTATAAACTTAGTATATATGTATCTATTATATAGCATATATCTGTGTATCTATTATAGGATGTTGGTGCCGATTCTTTTGTTCACAAACTAAACTTAATTTAAGTTCAGTGCATCTAACACAGGATTTTCCTAGCATCGGGGTCATTATTCACAAAAATTGAGCACAAATGTAAAATCTAAATAATGTAACATGCATTGTATTTCTTCTTTTTGGTAAATAAATTATTATTATTATTTATCTTTTTCTTTCTATTTCATTAAGAAAAGGACAGAAGATAAATTTTAGTTTAGTCCAGTCAAATTAATCAGCGCTTGACGTAAATTGACGTAATTTTAGTAGACAAGTTTTTAATCACGTTTAGACTTGTATGGAGTAGTGACAGGTGCTGATTTATTTGACAGGACTAAACTAAAATTTATCTTCTGTCCTTTTCTTAATAAAATAGAAAGAAAAAGATGCACTGAACTTAAATTTTGTTTAGTTTGGTTTGTGAACAAGAGAATTGGCACCATTGTAATGTTATACTTTTTATTTGCACCAATGACAACCCCATTTGCCATTTGCCAGGGTCCTGGAAGAGATCGCAGTATGCGATAAGGATGGGGATTTTATAGTGCATAAGTTTTTCTTTTCTTTTGTAATGTGTAATCTGATGTACAATAAAGTATATATAAATAAATAAATAAAGTAGTATCGGCACTATCTGGTGTGTTACCGTCAAATATTGCGGCTGGTTGTGAAATCGAAGAGGCATTTTGTATGTATTCGGCAGTGCTGCCTGAAAAAAGTACATCTGCCGTCAAAGCAGAACTTGAAGTGTGAAAGCAGCTGTGACTCTCACCTCTCCTACTCCAAAATCAGCTTTAGAATGCTTAGATAAGTGTGATCAAAATCTATGTCCAAATATTTACACATTGTTGCAAATATTGGCTACCATACCTGTTTCCACTGTTACCCTAGAAAGGATCTTTTCAAGTCTAAGAAGACTTAAAAACTACTCGCGGAACACAACGAATGAAAACAGACTGAACGGCTTGGCTCTCATGAACATTTACTATGGGATAGAAATTGATGCGAATGAAGTAGTGGATATATAAAAAAAACAGAAGAAAAATTTTGTAGTATTCTGTGTTTCTGTGATATACATATAACAGAACGTTATTTTCTTATTTAGCTTATAGTTTATACTGGCCCACTGCTCGAAAAAAGGACTCCCCCAATTCCTTTTTCTGTAGGTATGTATTTTTCACATCGGTTATTTTATGTACTTTTATTTTATTGAACCCCGAATCCACTCCCCCCCGATACTAAAACCTGGCTACGCCCGTGGCCACATGTCTTCGAATTTTTGGTTCTGGGACATGCATGCCGGTTTCGATATTCAGTGGGTTTTACCAAATCATAATTTATATGTCACTGACACGGCTAGGCAGCAGCCTAGAGTCTGGATTTGTGCCCAATAGCCTCGCCCCTATTACATGGGACTTAAACATAACTGGCGAAATGTGGGTGTCCCCGAAGGGGGGTGGAGGTGGAGGGCTATGGTAGGTACACCTTTGCCTAACCCTTCGGGGATTACCGGCGTGATGTTATATATGTTATTCATTTTGTTATAATTAACCATGAACACTTCTTCGCATGTCCTACACGTGGCTTGCTCACTTCTGACTTCGTTTTAAATAGAACCTTTTTGTTAAGCCTTGCGATGACATTGGATTAACATTATAATTTACAAGATACGTAATAATAATTGAATCGTTTCCATTAAGTTAATAAATTACAGAATTTGTTTCGGCACATTAAACTGTTTAGCTCTTTTAATTGAATTTGAATTAAAAAAGACGTTATGAATATAATTTTTAAAATTTTGTAGTATTTTTTTAGCTACATATGACTTTAGCCAACAATGACCCACTGTTACGTAATGTTAGTACATAAAAGAAGCTAGTGAAAATATAGGATACTTTTCAGTGGACGGGCACTCGGCTAGGACACTGGATTAGGTATTCAGTGGGGATTTCAACCGCCGACGCTTCTCGAGAGTCCCGCGTTGTTAGTTTTATAAATCCGTGGCTAATAAACCTAATGCCAGAGTTTTCAACTATTTTTGTTTTAACAACGGATTTTTCACGAAAGTCTAATAGAAATATTAATTTGTTTAAAACTTACAGCCCTTATTTATACCAAGAGCATTATACTGTCTGGCTTTGACTAAGTATTTGAGTAAAAATTAAAAGTTATTTATTGGTTGTTAGATATTATTTTATCTAAAAATAAAGAAGTAAGTGGTTATTTGTTTCACCTATAAATTATAATGTCAATGTCTTCAGAAAATAAAAGTAATACTTAAATTTTCTTCCTTAATATAACGGGATGATGTCCTTTTGAAAGAAAATCCGGTTGTCTAATATTTGAACGCCTGTAATCTCTGTTTACTTTCAGGCAAAAGAGGAGGGTTACCTAATTAATTTAGGCAAGTAAATTACAAAAAAGAAGTCCACTTCTTTATTGACGTATGTTTTTAAATGAAATCTTTCAGTAGCATATTAAAATAAATATTTATTCGTGTATCACAAAGTATCAACAATAACAAAAAGCCTCATCTCTTAATAATCACAGCGTTAACTTATTTATGACCTTTCTTCCAGCCCCAGTCTTTGTGGTCCTCATGGCCTCCTTTGTTGCCGTGGTCAGCGTGGTGTCCCCAGTACTCGTGGCCGGCACCTTCGTCGTGGTGACCCTTGTGGTCGTTGTGGTGACCTCCCTTTTCATAGAAGCCCTTGTTACCGTGCTCTTGTTCATGGAAGCCGCCATCCTTGTGTCCCTTGTCGAAGTGTCCACCTTCTTTGTAGCCTCCCTCGTGGTGATGTCCGCCGTATCCTTCTTCGAAACCAGACTCACCATGCTTGTCGTGGAAGTGCTTGTCCTTCTTGAATTCGTCTAATTTGTGGATACCATGATGTCCTTTCGTGGAATGCCCTTTGTGAAAGTGTCCGTGTTCTTCGAAACCGTGGCCCTTCTCGCCTTTCTCACCGTGATGATGTTCATCATAGTAACCATCGTCGTGATGATGATTTTTCTTGTGTCCTCCGTTCTCGTCGTAGTGGCCTTTGTGTCCTTCGTGGTGGGAGTGTCCTTTCTTGCCGTGCTCTTGGTCGTGGTATCCCTTGTATCCCTTCTCGCCATGTCCGCCGTGCTCGTGATGGTGGTCTCCGTGGTGCTCACCCCCTTCGCCCTTTTCCCACTTGTGTGAGGCTGCAGTCTGTAGGTCGACGTCTCTCCGGAGGCGCATGTCCCTGGCGCACACGGCGACCACTAGCGCCAAGAAACAAGCTGCAACGGTAGCTCTCATCCTGCACTGTTGTCCTGGTTCTGTTGGGTAATGATTGCCAAATGATGCCTGTTACGGTTTTCTCTGAGCTTATATAGTATTGCCAATAATAGTGTAGTGTTTGCTTTTAATGTCAGGGTAATGAATGACGGTCACAGGTACGCGACTGACCTGAATTATATTTTAAATAATAGATACGTATCGCCGCCAATGTTTCGGTCTTAACAACTTCTGAATTATATTGCAATTAAATGCGATACAATGTAAGCTAATTTAATCAAATAAAAGCGATACAAGAGAAGTAAGTTGTCAGTTTACAGTATGTAAACAATAATAAACCGATTTCTAAAGATATGTGCGTTTTTTTTAATTTTTTTTAAACGTTGCCCCACACTAGGAATTTCTCCTGTATCGTGGGTGCGTTTACAAACATTTAAACTCACATACACAAACAGCCAAATTATAACTCTATATAGCTTTAATGAAAAGAATGGAAAGAGAAAACGTGTTGCGCCGACCCCAAATAACATGGGACAAGGGCAGAAAGATGATGATTATAGCTCTGATTAAATGAATATAATATTGATATTAAAATAAATACTGATAAATACAACCATGGTTGGTAAGGACAAACAGCTTTAAATTGTATAAAAATACTACAATGTTGTACCTAATAGATGTAAATATAATGATGTGCAACTACTAAATTAAGTCCCATTCAGTGAAGTTACCGTATGTAAATATACGTGAGTTTTCACCACATGCGCCACTTTTCAGACTGGCATTATATAGTGGAACAGTAAATAGTCACATAATGTATTTATCAATGTTTGCCGTTAAATTGCGAATTGTTTAACTTGCCATTAAAAAAAACACGTTACAATTCCATTTATCAAGTTTAATTTTGGGATTATAATTATGATCAAATATTCGTTTAGAATAAACTCTTCATGCGGTCCTTACAGACTTTCTCCTAACTACGTCTGTGTTAGAATTGCTTAAGTTACTCAAATTAAAATTCATGAAATTTACACCAAACCGACGCAAAAGTCGGATAAACTACCATCGAAGAGCCGTCGACGACGAGTACGAACTTTTGATACAATTTGAACTTTGCGCCAATCCGTCACGCACTCGGGGCAGGGAATAAATTAATGCGTTGTGTGTGTACAGTCTGCTTCCATATTTCCTTGCGAGTTTCAAAAATATGGCGAAGTGGAGTGCTCTAAGTAAATAAATATGAGCGATTATAACGTACCTACTAGTTCTCTTTTGTATAAATATGTTTCTACAATAATGTATACTTACTTAAAATTATGTACTAAAAAAAAAAAAATTTTTAATCACTACGGCAATAAACAAAGAACGCACGACTTCTTTGTTATTTTTTGTTAAGTCCGACGTATAAAAAAAAATAGCTATAAATTTATGGCTATAAATAAGCATAAAATTAAACTTTCACATTAAGTTGATATTTACTTCGACATCATCTACACATTGCAGACGAACAAACATAATACAGAATTTCATTTTGCTAAGGTCGCAGAGCTGATGAGCCGTCCGAAGTCGCGACCGTTTTCACTAGAGTCAAGGGCGTCGCCAGTCAAGGTTATGTTGCGAAGCAGTCGCCCTCATTTTTTATTATCTTTTGTCTAAATAAATTTCTTCTGATCGATTTCTTTCGTCACCGTTTCCGGTCGGGTGCGCAAGAGTCGCGCGCTCGCCACTGACAAATAGTGTTGCACAGCCGATCAATTGACACCTGCCTGCATTGAGAGAAACTTAATTAAAATAATTTATTAGACTGACTGGTTGAATTTTGAGGCAACACGTGTTTTTGTGGTTTCTTAATTGCTTTTTAGCATCTTTTTTATTATTTTGATGCCATGATAACTTACAGACATGTTTAAATTATATATTATTTTAAGTAACTGTGTTTGTGATTCAAGTAGAGGTTAGTAGAAGATTCTTTTTTATGTTGGAATGGAAATATAGGTATATTATTAATATCACTCAAACGCAAACTGAAACTCAAAGTATTTATTTAAAATAAACCAATTACAGGCACTTTTGAATTGTCAAGGGGTCGGCCAGTCAGAAAGATGAAGCTAGTTGCCCATTCCCGAGCATAGTGGGTTCTTATGGTGAAGAACGGGCATGAAACTCCACGGACACTCTTTTAAAACAAAATATTGTTACAAAAAATTGGTTACACCATTCATATTGAAGTTATACATGTGAGAACAATGTAGAAGTGAAATGAATGTGCACGTTAGAAGCGTCCGTAATAAAAACAATTCAAAAATTAAAATAAGCCGTGGCAGCTAAGAGATGACCAGTTCCAACTGACGGCGCTCGTTCACGAACATGACGCATGGATTAGCACCATTTAGCTCAACCATTTGGAAGGGAACTTAATGATCCAACACACACGCCACCACCAGCGAGACATTTGAGTGAGCATGACATACTCTCAGCCCCTAGAGCACATTCAAGTCAATAAAAGACATATTACCTGGTAAATGGTAGCTCTATAGTACATAGTACTCATACCTGTGTAAAATACGGAACAAAAATTTGACATGCTACTCGAGCATTGTTGTCAGTACCCAGTACCTAGCACTTGAGAGGTGACTGGTGATATTGCCATTCCGCGAGGGTAATTCTAATGTTCAGTAGTCTCCCTTACCGTTAAAAGAGACCGAATATTATAATAAAATACTGAAAACGTTCATCCCATTCTAGTTAAAATTTGCGTTGGTCCCTAGATTATCAAATAAAGTTAATCTCATAACAATTCTGTTGGTCGATCCGCCCGTCTCTTTAAGAAACCAAACCAAATGGGAGAAAGAAATTTACTACACAGCCGTGTTCAGAATTCGAATCAAGGAGAGGTGTCAAGTCTTAAACAATGGCTGTATACTTATATCAACCTGTATACAGGTGCCTCCTTAGAGAATATGAAAACATTCGGGGTTATCAAAAGTAAGTATTTTGGAAAAGTATTGTGTGAGGACAATAACAGTAGGTAGGTATCTAGCACAAATTTAATTAGAAAAACAAACAAAACCAAATAGGTTTTTGTTTACGAGGATTTAAATGTTCATTTGAGAGCCACACCTGAGAATTTCATTTATCAGCTTAGTCACTTAGGGCATTTGGGCCCATACGTATTCTGGCATTACTCAAGTAGCAGTGATAGCCTAGTGGTGTGACCGTCGGATTGCTAAGTCATAGGTCTCAAGTTCGAATTCAAGGCACGCACCTCTGACTTTTCATATTCATGTACGTATTGTATAATTATCACAAGCTTAAAAATGAAAACGGCGATAGAAAACATCGTGCGGAAACGGGCAAGCCTGGAGATATTTCTCGACGGCATGTGTAGCCAAGTCCATAGGCACCATGTATACTCTGACACCAGGGCCTCAAGTCTGCTATTACAATAGTGTCAGAATGGTCTATCATTGATTTCATAATTGTTGATTTTGATAAGTTTGGTAATCTACTACAATGGTCAGCCACTGACACTCCATTGAAAGAATTGGTAATCTCATACATAATGACAAATGAAACTTCCTACTAAACTTCTAACTTCCTACTACTTCAGATTGCTTATAACACTAATAAATAATATGTAAATGTATATGTACAATTCTATTACGAGACCATTGACCGACCAATGATCGACCATTATGAATTTAGCAGATTACGAACTTTTAGCAAAATGACAATGGGATCGTGTTGGAGTGACGAATTTATAAAAATAGCAGACTTGGGCCCCAGGTTAGTTACTAACCACACGAAAAGGAGAAGATGATTCAAATGTAGTAGTAGCTATAGGTAACAAAATATTGTATGCATATACGTAACACCGAAACTAATTACGGCGTAGTCCGCGTAAGCCGAGTCTGCGCTAAACCAAACCCGGTATTAATCCTTCGTAGTGGGATACTTCCAATGTGTCGGTAGTCAGAAGGCAACAGGCGGGTGTCGGGCCCACTTTATTACGCCACATTATGTATGTATACCGGGCACAGTGAATGCGGAGCTGAAGGATCGTGTGCGCAATGAGAGGCCTATGTCCGACTATGTTGAGTTGATTAATTACGAGCTTGCATATTTACAGGTGGTTTGGTTGGAAACTATGAGTGAGTTGAACCTTTCGGTATTGCAACCACTGTGTCTGTTTATTAGTAAAGGCTGGTGTGGAGAATCAGTATGGTGGTGGAGATGGAGAAAGTACGTACAAGTAAGCTAGGGATTTTTATTTATTTCTAGAACATTTATTGCTGTTTTCATTAAAATCTATAACGTACCCTGTTATCATTAAAATCTATAACAGGGTACGTATGAGTCATGAAAATAAAGAAACGACTCGTTTTATTTCATGAAAACAATTAGGAAGCATAGTAAGGCCGGAGAAGTACTCCGTGCCTCCCCCTATTTAAATATCTTTAAGACTCATTTAGAACTTCTCCGGAAATCCATTTTGTACTTAAGATCAGCGTCGTAATTAATTATTTCAGATTAAATAAACTTCCGTTCTTAATAAAGTAACCTAAGCTGTAGAACTACCATTAGGATAATAAAGATGCTCTTTCCAGTTGAATTTACTTTATCTTATCCTACTTCACGGGTTCTCTGCAAAAATCACAGTTCCTCTACATAAGAGGTCTAGTTTCCAACCGATAGCTCTCGATGTAACCGCCCATCAGTCTATTGGTCAAGCGTGAGGTGTAGGTTTGTATTCCTAGGTCTGGAGCTAATTCTACTTTTTGATCCATCCAAAGGTTGTCTGTAAAAGATCGCTTTTAGCGATAAGACCGCCCATTGTGACACCCTATGTAACAGTTCTACATTTATATCTGTAATTTTTATGGTGTACATAATAAAGAGTATTCTATCTATCTATCTAATTGGCAATGAGCCTGAAGTCATTCTTCTCCATACGTAACTACCTTTTGGAAGGGGCAACTAGAATCAATTAATTATTTTTGTAAATTTTGACGTTCAAAAGTGCCTTTTATGTGCCTATTTGAAATAAATGATTTGACTTTGCCTGCGTAGTATACAGGGTTATTGGTAAAACATTAACAACCTTGCAGGATTGTATACGAACCACCGAACCGTTTTCAAAGACCGTTTTGTGTTCTGCGACGATAAAACTGGTTTACGTCCTGGGTTCAAACAGTCTTCGTTGCAAAACCAGTCTTCGAATAATTTAGTGCGATTTTTTATTTTACGTCTATGAAAATACAGTCGAGAACGGAATGAGTTAACTATCTCGTCCGTCGCGTCGTCGTTCCGCGTTCGTTAACAAAACAGTCCTTACAATAGAAAGTGAACTTTATGTCAATGAAATACAGTTGATAAGGTATTACCTTACCTACCAGTTGTCAATGCTGTCGTTCGTGATGCGACGATCAAACCCGTTGATAGGTGTTAGAAACCGCAACTATTTCACTCGACGAAAACGCAATTCTATTTCATGTTGGATAAGTTTCGTCGTCCGTCTTCAAACCAGTTGCAACGACGACCGTTTTTTGCAACCGTTTTCGTTGTCGGGAAAACGGTTGCGTTTCGTCCGTCAAAAATTCGACAACGACCCACCACTACAGGTCTGTATTGCTAACATCATAAACAACAACTTTTGTTCTATTTGTTTTTACAAAACATAGCACATTTACCAAAAACAAACATTCAAGATTTTGTTGTTCTATACATTTGGAGCGTTGAATTTAGATATATATTTTTATTTATGTATGAAAGTCTGATGAATCAAAATCTGATGAATTATTAAAAGTCATAGAACAAAAGTGTTTGTTTGTGATGTTAGTAATACAGTTCTCAGGTTTTTAGTGTTTTACCAATAATTCTGTATACAAGGCAGGCCCATTGCCAATTATCTCCCTACCTAAATAAGGTGTATCTATTCATACACGCAGCATGGGCAGCAGCGTTCTCTATGCATTTTTTAACACCATACTGCGATCGCCAAACCGCCTGCCAAGCGTAGCGATTATGGCAAATTCCCCCCTGTTTGGGGGAGGCCTATGTCCAGCAGTGGACATCTTTCGGCTGAAATGATGATGATGATGATTCATACACGAAATATTTTAAGAGGAACATCTATAGGTGGTAAAAAAGACATAGCAGCGAAACAAAAAATTGTTTTTATAAATGTTTTATATTTTTACATAATTATTATAATTTTAAAATTGCTTGAGATATTTTGCAAAAAAACCTTTAGTTACTTGTTCTATGAATGACACGACCGGACGCGGCGACGGACGGTGGCGGCACGAGCGCGGTGAATTTTGATAATTAATCATCATCAAGTAATTTTAAATTATTAAATTTATTATATTATATTATACTCAAATTTAAAAAAAATGTGTCCATGGCTTCTTTACCACCTATAGGTGTATGTCTTAAACTATTTCATGTTTGAATAGATACACCCTATATAGGTACATTAGTAAGCAAAATATTAATTCGCAGAAAATATCGTACCCATAAAGGACGTTTAATATTTTTAAAGGTCTTTTCACATAGGTTACCTTCAGAACGTAAACATTAATATCTACCTTACTTACTATTCAGATTTGTGTTGATCTGTTTCAATAAAAACTTTACATCAAAAAGCCTTTATAAACTTGACCTCGAACCTTAAACCTCTTTTAATCATAAGCCGTTTGTACATAATTTATGAATAGGTACGGGGGTTAGTAAGCCTACGTACGGTACATGTAAATCAATATTATGTTATTCACATGAAACGTCAGAAGCTAGGTGCACGGTTCCAATTGGTCGTTTCCTATGGAGAGAAGAGCCGGCACGAAACTACACGGTTACTCTTTTAATAATAATTGGCTTTTACAATATTTTCAAATAACAGTATTAATAGTTATAGGAGGACAGTGTAGGTCTTTCAACCAGTACCAAGTACTTAAAAAAATGGAAAAATGACAACAATTCTACAGTCTATACTAGGCCTACTACTTAGGCTTAATAATCTAATTTTTATGTTTTTGATGTGTCTGTCACCTAAATTATACCAATATGAAAGTTTTTTCTACTTTGGCTCTTATCACTACATATTATAAAACAAAGTCCTCCGCCGCGTCTGTCTGTCTGTCTGTCTGTTCGCGATAAACTCAAATACTACTGCACCGATTCTCATGCTGTTTTCACCAATGGATAGCTTGGTTCTCTAGGAAGGTTTTAGTATATAATTTGTTATGTTTTTGTATGCATTTTTGTATGAATTAACGATATTTGTTGGAGGTGTCGGAAAAAAATAAGCCGTCTGGGAGCTTTCAACGAAAACGCTGTCTAAACCCTTTGAGATATAACAAAATAATGTATGGTGGAATTGTGTATCATAAAAAGGTCTTCAAAAAAGTCCGCGATGGCATGTGTCTATCTCTTAAGGATAACATACTATATCCATTTTATTGACTTTTTGTAGGTATTTGTTTGCCGAATTTTACTCTTGGAAATACGATTACGATAACAATACGCTATAATATCAGTAGCTATTAGCCAAATTATGTTCGTAGATAAATAAGCTAGCTACTTATGTGTATTTCAAAGAGTATACAAGAATATTTATCATAAAAACATTACTAAACACGGCGGCCTTATGATCAAAATTTGTGCATTCCATAACTTTCGTTACTTTTTCACTGACATATTTATCACTTTTCGATAAACTAACACTCAATACGAAATCTACACTTATTTCTCAGTAATTCTGTCTAAGATTCTTCTAAGATTAAACCGTTTTCTCATTGAATCCATTACTTTACACACGTATAACCTTGATGAATGTTTACATTAAGCCACGCGTCACACCGCCACACGACCACAGAGTATAGACGTATTTTGTTTTTTTTTTGTTCGTTTAGTGATGTTCCCGCTAAAATGTCAACCGGTCAATTATTAGTCGATTAATCGAATTCTACATCCAGATCGTGTTGCAAGTACAAAATAAATGTCTAATATTTCGTCCAATTGCGAACGTGACCCTGAGAAAAGTTAGTACTTACGTGAATTATTCTAAAATTATTATTTGTGTCGCAATTTTATTTCGTGTTGTATTTGGTACAATTGATTGCTTTAAGAATTTGAGTGAAATTTCGTATTTTGATTTTGTGTTTGTTATCTTTAGGTAAAGACTCATTCACGTTCAGAACATAAGTACTTTTACTATATTAAATCATTTGTTTCGGTTTCTATTCACATAGTGTTCATGAAGAAACCATAAAACCACAGTTATTATTGTGAAATGTTAAAAGTTTGATGTCAAGCTCGATAGATGGCGTTGACGTCGAAATAGATCTCGCTATGGTTTCGTTACCGCGATTTGGTTGGGGTCTCGCAATTTTAATTAAATATACCAGCTTAGATCAGTACACAATTGTGATTTTATTTTCAACCCTATTAGTGTGCACATTAGTTCGATAGTTCAACTCATTACCAGCTCGGTAATAAACACATAGTGAGTCACATTAAAATTAATATTAAGTTAGAATTTTGAGATATAGCCTGGGATATGGAGAGGGTAATACATAGGGTACTTTTTTATGCGATAACCGACATCCACGCGGGCGAAGCCGCGGGCAAAAGCTAGTATCTAATATAATATAAGTAACTCTGTCTGTCTGTCTGTATGTTACGTTTTCGCGCCTAAACCGCTGAACCGATCGTCATGAAATTTGGCAGAGATATAGCCTGGGATATGGAGAAGGACATAGGCTACTTTTTTACGCGATAACCGACATCCACGCGGGCGGAGCCGCGGGCAAAAGCTAGTTTACATTTAATTTACATCACATTCACATCTTCCTGTCCTGCTTATAATCATGCCCTTCACAGTCGATAATAATGTCAAAGCCACAATTTCTGTTAAGTATTATTCAAGCATAAGGTTTCCGCGCCCTCACCCATTGCTCAGCAAATACACCTGCCGCTTGCAATGGTTACGCCTCTAACTATGTAACTCGGAGTTAATTAACTACGGCTCTTCGTCTAGCCGGAGCCGAGACAAATATCTGAGCTATGTTTTAAAAGCTAGAATATGGGCCAGTCTGTCTTCGTCAGAATAGTTACAGAACTTTTAAATAATAAATTCATTCCGAGGTATTCTCTTCCATTTTTTGTTTTAGTTTCATTGGTGACATTGTGCAGGTATTGTAATACAAAACTTACACTTACTTTTGTAGTTTGATGAGAAAACCGAAGCTCGCAGCGTTTCCATTCAATCTTGCTAGTAATGGAAACAAGTTGGATTGAGAGTTGACAGTAGTTTGCTCTGTGATCAGACATGAAATAATACTTTTTAGTACTTTCCCGATACTATTTGTTTTTGTTCTTCAAGTTAAGTGAAATATTCCCCAAATCGTCTGCTCAAGTACACAACTGGGTACTTGTTTAAGGCTGAAGTTGGCTCGGTGTCCCCAAAGTTTAGGCGTACTATTAACATATCTCATATGATATCTAAATACATGAAAGCTTTACGTCCTTGCGGCTGTAGTTCAACACCTGTGGTACACGTCTTCGCTGGTCAAAGGTTACCCTAATGCCGGCATAAAACAGGGTCTAGGATAAGCACCGCCATACATAATCGTAACTTGCTCGCTTTATTAACTTATGAGTACGTGCATGAAATTGTTAAACCAGACATTGGTGCCGATTCCCTTGTTCACAAACTAAAGTAAATTTAAGTTCAGTGCATCTTTTTCTTTCTATTTCATTAAGAAAAGGACAGAAGATAAATTTTAGTTTAGTCCTGTCAAATTAATCAGCGCTTGACGTAAATTGATGTAATTTTAGTAGGCAAGTTTTTAATCACGTTTAGACTTGTATGGAGTAGTGAAAGGTGCTGATTTATTTGACAGGACTAAACTAAAATTTATCTTCTGTCCTTTTCCTAATGAAATAGAAAGAAAAAGATGCACTGAACTTAAATTTAGTTAAATTTGTGAACAAGGGAATCGGCACCATTGTATGATATTTCTACTAAACCAACTGAAATCTACAATAGTGGATACGACTAATATTGAATACGACCAGCTTTCAGACTAATATTTTAGCACCGAACGCAATAGTGTGTGCTTGTTACTTGCACATCAATGTCAATGTGTTTGTATTAGCGCGGTTGGCTCAATAACACACGAAATAATACAACCCACTAGACGTTCATCGTTATACATAGATGTGAAGTTTGCTTAGTGTCTAGCTAAGTATTTCAATATATTTCGCTAACCAACTAGTCTATTTAATTAACGTTCAGAAATATCAAAGCAAAATACTTTTAATGTGAAATAATATGGGATAAGTACCTACGGTTAGAGAGGGCTGGGTTTACTAAATTAATTTCATGAACAATGTTAGTGGAAATAATGTAAGATATCGTATTTTTTGGATGATGATCAGAATTCTAATAAAAATAGATAGGTACGAGTTTACATACCTAGTGCGAAGTGGCTGGCTTAGAGAAGGCTGACTGTAAACCGTCTACTCGTAGGGTAAAGTGATTTCTCTATAATTAAAACTGAACTAAAACTTTGGCTGGTTCTCAAACTATCACTACTATTAAAACTAGCGTTAGGTATAATTTGGGTACGGTTTCCAGGCGTTGTTTTCGTAAACTACTTCGAGGCACGTGAATAATCATAAAAACTTTTTAACCAAAAATCAATCGACTTCCAAAAAAAAATAAAAAAAATACTCGAAGTCGGTTTTTTTTTGTTAAAAAGTTTTTAATTTTTCACTTTTTAGTTATTTATTTATTTATTTTTATTTATTTTTCTTTAAAGGCCAACCAACAATTGTTTACACTGTTTAAAATGATAAAATAATGTTCCGACGGACATTATATCATCATAGACGTTTATTTTGATGTGATTTTCAATACATAACGTGTGATAATATTGAAATAAAATGATTTTAATCTAGAAAATAAGCGGGAGCGGCAGGATCTAATGCGTAAAATCAAATGGACCGGCCCTCGAAAACAGCGGTGCGGCAGAGGCGCAGGCGCGGGCAACGAGCGGTGCACTCCAGTCAAGCAGTATAAGCAGTAAGTATGGAGTTTCTTGCCCATTCTTCTCCATACATAACTACATTTTGGAAGGCGCAACTAGAATCAATTAACTATTCATGTAATTTTTGACGTTCAAAAGTGCATCTTCGTGCCTATTTGAAATAAATTATTTGACTTTGACTTCGACTTTGACAAGCGGTGACCGCCCGCGCGTCTGCATTGCAGTGTTGTGCAATTTATTTTTGTGACGTTAGGAATAAATTTGAATCAAAAAGATGTTGTCGCCGTTGTTCTGACATTTTATTCGCGAATAAAAACAAATATCTCGACGACACAACCACGAACACAACACTACGCCGCTATAGTGCCGTACGATCTGCCCGCTGGTTTCGAGAACTGGGCCTCAAGTCTGTACTATTGTAATAGCAGACTTGAGGCCCAGGGCCTCAAGTCTGCTATTACAATAGTGTCAGAATGGTCTCGCCATTGTGAGTATTTGACAGTGTTTGTATGGCAAATCTGTCAAAAACTCACACTGAAGAGACCATTCTGACACTATTGTAATAGCAGACTTGAGGCCCAGGTCTGCGTTGCCCGCGCCGCTCCCGCGCCGCCGCCGCCGCCGAGGCCGAGGCCTTAGGGATGACAATTGTTTTTTGTGCGTTGATAGCGCAGATGACGTTGTGGTATACATATAACTAGAATCAATTCTATTTTCTTGTAAATAAATATTGACGTTCAAAAGTGCCTTTTAATGAGCTACTTGAAATAAATGTTTTGACTTTGACTTTGAATTATTTATAGGTAGGTACATAATAGGTATGTGTATTCTGAAATAAGTTTACATAAATGAATGTGGTGTTGAATGTGAGTGAAGTGTTGACCTTGTGAAAGCCGCAGGAATCCGCTGGATGCGGGAAGCACGGAACCGGTCGAGGTGTCGGTGGTTGGGGGATGCCTATGTCCAGCAGTGGACGTCTTTCGGCTGAAATGATGATGATGATGAAGTGAATAGATACATACCAATTATATACTACTGCTGTGATTTTTTTCATATTTCCAAGTACTACCGTTTAGCTGGCAGGGGGGGAGACAATTGACTCGTAACAAAAATTAGCACTTCAAAGCTTAAAAAGAACTCTGAATCGAAAAATTGTTTTCATAAACCCACAAAATTGTTGAACGGCCTATTCAACGATATCCTTAAACATGGAATAGAAAAGAAAAAAAAAAATCTTCTCCACTTTACGTGTAGGGGAGGTACTCTAAAAAAAACAAGATTTTATTTTACCACTTTGTCGGAGTGATTAATAATGTATACCCATGCCAAATTACAGCTTTCAAGTTCTAAGGGTTTCTGAGCTAAGCCGCGGACAGATAGACAGACAGACAGACGGACATGGCAAAACTACCTTGTTGACTACGGAACCCTAAAATGCATTATAATCAGGCGCCACAGAGGGCGCCACCGTCAGTGCGCGAATATGTAGGTAGGTACCTATGACTCACATTTGGCAGGTTCTTAAAATCCTAACATTATTAGTAAGGGAGTAAAACTTTACACACACTTCAAACACTAGACGCATAATTATAATTATATTAAAACTACTTAAATTATAATTAGAATTAAGTGCTACTAAGGCGTCTGTGAATAAAATTTAATTACTTGTTTATGTTACACAGGAAGTTACATTGTAGAGCACATCAGCGTCCCAAAACTTGGGGACTAGTTCAGAACTTGTGCCAACTAGTTAGTGCGATTAGCAAAAGAACCTTCTACTTGTTATACTCATAAAATATGTCGCAGCTGAATTTTATTCATTCGTTTACTTTTTGCCCTCGTTGGACGAAATAAAAAAAAGCAGCATTTTTTTTTTAACATTTCAGATATTAATTTTATGAAAGTATTTACATAAGAAATGTCAGCGAAGTATGTCTTCATAAGGCTCAAATAGAAAATATTTTACTGCTGAAAAAATATTGTTAAAAACGTTTCAGATTTCCAACTAAAAAATACAGTTTCACTATGGAAGAACGGTTTGCCAACTAAAAAAGGAGCTACATATGTTAAAGCAAAAACATAGTACAAAGCAAAAGTACGCAATGCCTCCATAACGTATGTTTACAATATGTGCCTTACATTATGTACATTTTACATACGTAAAATGTAGATACACACGGTTACATATGAAGCTATACCAATCCAGTATAAGCTTATCGCGCATTGTATAAGATTTGATTACAATGAGAGGTCAGCTTATACTGGAAATGTATAGCTTGATACGTAGTTGTGCGTACCTACTATCTGCCTAAAGATGTAAAGCGAAATAAACAATAGGTATACATTATTGTGAAATCCATACTGGTTTGACGCAGAATGTGCACTTCGCAAAATGTGCACTTGACGCAGAATGTGCACTTCGCAAAATGTGCACTTCGCAAAATGTGCAATTCTCAAAATGGCACTTCTCAAAATGAGCATTTCTCAAAATGAGTGTGAATTATCACAATGGTCTCAAAATAAAAACTGTTTGCTAACACTAAACACTAAACACTATGCTTTTTTGAGAGGTGCTCATTTTGAAAAATGCTCATTTTGAGAAGTGCTATTTTGAGAATTGCACATTTTGCGAAGTGCACATTTTGCGAAGTGCACATTCTGCGAAGTGCACATTCTGCGTTAAGTGCACATTTTGCGAAGTGCATATTCTGCATCAAACTCATCGATACAAGTAGGTACGCAAAGAATCTAGACAATGAAACCGCTTTATATAAAATAATCTTTAATCTTAACCATGCCTGTAGGTAACGAGCAACATGATTACTTGTAAATTGTAATACTTAGCAGTGAAAAATACCTGTTATTATAATACCTGTATTAATTCGACGAGTAGTAATAAATCCAGCGTGTGATATTCAAGTAGTTGGGTGACGTGCGCTCACGGCGCGTCGGCGGCTCGCTAATCGTTTGTTAATTACAGCGCTCGTTATAGCCTCGCTGCAGCGGCCGTAAACAAGGGAGACTTTGAGGTATTCCGAAGCCGACGCAGTGGCATCCCTACGCTGCGACGGAAGCTATTAATGAAATTGGAATTGTCGCCGGCCCCGGAGCTCCTCGTTCTCCCCAATTGATTTTCATAGACAAGAATTGTCATTCCGCTAGAGAGCCGATTCCTCGGGGTCGGCAATTGTCGTGATATGAAAAGCAGGTGGATCGACCTTTCGTGACTCGAATACTAAACGCCTTGTTATCATCTCATTCTACGCCACCAAAGGTTAAAATATCTCCGTATCCTCTTTTGATATTCTTTTTAAATCCATTTCATTTTAGATTTTAATTTACTTTAGCATCTCTCGGGAGCCACGCTGCTGCATAGAGCTTTTGCTTTGTCTGTATTGATTAAGTTTAACGTTTTTATTATTGTGAGAGAAATGTACAAAAAGGAAAATTTACTTACATATTTGATTTATATAAAACTCTTCTTTTGAAACACCGTCATAAATATCTTTTAGAGTTCTGTTGAATCCTATTTATAACATTGTAGTGCTTTCTAGGAGTTATATAATTTGAAGAAGTCGAAAAATCGAAAGGGGAATGCGGCTTTGAGAATGCGTAGAACGTGACAGAGCGCTAAAAAATGGTGTGTCGTTAACAGCAATAAAGGCTCCTATAAACAGGCGCGGCACGCGACGCGACACAAAGACACCGCGTTGCGCGCGACGAGTGGTGTCTTTGTGTCGCGTCGCGTGTCGCGCCTGTTTGTAGGAGCCTTAAAAGTTGCTACCGGGCAAGTGAATATTGTAATGAATTATTAAAGGGACATGTTATTGAGTATCGAGAGGCTACACAACACAGCGGACGCGTCGCTCGTCGCTGCAAGTTTCCGACCGCATTTACATAACTTGACAATTTCGGCTCAGAGCGACGCTGACGTTGCTTACACAGTTCAACACAGTATTCTTCACATGGCTCGTGCCACTTTAGCCACTTGTGCACTAAGTGACAATTCGTTCTCGTTAATCGTTTAACTGGAACCACGTTAGTCTATTTAAGCTTTCAGTTGTGTTTTGTAGACTGGTTCCACTGCAAATTGGGAACGTTTGAAGAAATAACGACCCAAAGTGTGTTATAGGTTATCGTTGTAGGTTTTTGTTGTATATACATAAAACAAAAAGTATTTAAATAAAACAAGTGTACTAAAAGATCTATAATTAAATTATCTTTAAAAAGGTGAAGGCTTCAGAAAAATACGCTTGATAGATTTTGCGTGATTCTCAGTTTTTAATCTGCGTTAGACATAAATTTAAAAATTAATTTCACTATGTAATATAATAATCAAAAATATTCGTATATTAAGTTATTAAGGGAATGCTCTAATTTAACATATTCTTTTTCAAATCATTAACACTACTCGTTTAGACGTGATCTTCAGTATAAAATCATTAAAAGTTGGTTATCGTCGTCTTAAACAATATTTCCCATGCTTGGAAACAAACTAGGAGGTTTTAGGCTAATTGCAACGTTCGGAATGGTAAGAACTGTAGTTAGGAGTGATTAGAATGTGCAGGAGGCACATCGGGCCCCGGGGGGGGCGAGGTGCGGGGGCAGGGGGTGCGGTAACGCGGCTCGCGGGGCCCGTGCGAGCACCACCCATGCATTTCTCAGTTCGCTGACCTGGAATGTATATTTAATTGATTTCGGTATTGCGGTTGGCATGCTAACGAAGCCTGAATTTCAATGAAAAGTTCGATCTTTCGGCTAGAAACAATAGTTGAGAGAAACGTGAGGTTCGCTCGAATTGATCAGCCAATGAGCTCGTCTGATTCGTACAAATATCCCATAACTTTTCTATTGATCATTATCATCGTCCTGCCCTTGTCCCATGTTATTAGGGGTCGGCGCAACACGTTTTCTTTTTGCATTCTCCACTGTCAACCGTCACGCTATCATTCACTCCATTCTCCTTCATACCATTCCTCACACATTCCATACATCTCTTCTTTTGACTTCCTCTCCCTCTCCATCTATCAACATTTACGAGTATATTCATCACTCTTTTATGCGTGGGCATGGGCATGTGATGACATGCGTTTCCTCCCTCCTCATCACATGCCCATACAATAACAATTATTTCCGTATTTATAGGAATTCATTTTACTCTTGTTTATTTGGTAAAAGCTGTAGACGATATTCATCAAAGCTTCCATAAGACGAATTTGATTTATTGTTACACCTACAACATATGTGAATATTAGAACACAGGAAAACAGTTTTGATTCAGCAGTGGTTGTTGGAATGTTATATTATATACTCGTACTAACAGAACAAGGTACTTCGTAGCACAAGTTGAAGTGCTACGCCGACGCGTAGGTAATCGGACGCGTGCAGTGCTCGTAGCACGCCTCTAAACCGCGTAGACACTTGTAAGACGTAAGCGCAAACTAATCTTGTTACACTAATACGCTTATATTTTATTTTCATTTTAAAAATCTGTATATTTTATTCATTTCTGATTCGATCACGTAGGGAAACTCTAAGCATAGCCCTCTCCATTGCCCTTTGGGTGACTTTTAGCTTTCTAATAAGGCCCATTGTGCGCGACCACATTTCAGTGCCATAATATGTCATCACTGGCAACACGCACTGGGGCCTAAGTCTACTAATTTACAAACGTTGCAATGGTCTCGCCATTGTGAGTATTTGACAGTGTTTGTATGGCAAATCTGTCAAAAACTCACAATGAAGAGACCATTGCAACGTTTGTACATTAGTAGACTTGGCCCCCTGGTCAAAGACTTTCGTCTTGAGACACTGCGGTATGTGGGATGAGAAGATATTGCGTAGCTTCCCGAACGCTGCCCAGCCGAGTCGGCAGGAGAACCAAGGTAACCGACATAGCTTGAAGAATTGCCAAACTTAAGTGGCAATGGGCAGGGTACATTGCGCGCAGAACAGATGGCCGTTGGGGCTGAAAGGTTCTGGAGTGGCGACCGCGTACCGGAAGACGTAGCGTTGGAAGGCCTCCCACAAGGTGAACCGATGACCTTGTGAAAGCCGCAGGAATCCGCTGGATGCGGGAAGCACAAAACCGGTCGAGGTGGCGGTGCTTGGGGGAGGCCTATGTCCAGCAGTGGACGTCTTTCGGCTGAAATGATGATGATGATATTTTATTCTGATTCTATATTTTGACGGGGCATTAATATTTTAGACAATACATAATTGTTGATTGTTGTAAGATCTTTCATGCCTTTAACAAACTAGGCATAGTCGTTATTACACTTGAGAAAACGATCGAATACTGAATATCAGAATTTCACTGGAAGCAACTGCCTATTGAGTCAATAACTCGGGGCACAAATATTCCTTAGTTAGGCCGCCTGTCCGGCTTTAGACTAGCTGTGACGACTGTGACATGTATTCGTAGAACCAGAACAGACACTGTGGAGTACGCTTTGGGGAACGGTAGCTTTGTTTAACGGGCTCAGATTCAATACTTGACTATAAGGTCACGTTGTTTTACCTTCATAACCTATTTGTACACGTAATAGGTAGGTAAAATACGCTTCACGATATTGTACATGGTAGATTTTATTCTGAATTTTTTTTGCGGATACTTTTACCTAAAGGATGAAAACTAAAATATAATTTCCACCCGAGCCATATTCTACAAGGAGATCGAACACCCGAATCAAGCAATAGAAAAAAAGTTATCTCAGTGGAGCCTCTTATCCTTGATATTCATTAGAGTAATGTCGGCCAAGGGTAAAAAGCTAAGGGGGTTGCCTTCGAGCAGAATAAGGGCGAGGGACGTGTCGGGCGATGTGACGAATAATAAAATTGACAAACAAGATCACAACTCGAGAGAAGACGTCGAACGTTGAATGACGTCACTCCTAATGGGAGGTCGAGATTTTTCGTGGAATTCATTAGTGTTTTAAGATTAGTTCACGATAAACAATTACTTGTAATTTACCCAGATCGTAAACAAGTGCGTTAGGTTTATGTTTTCTAAAAGAAAGATTCTCGTAAAATATTTTTCAGTTCCCGGTACGCGCCGTACAACATGCTATTAAGAGGCACTCCTATACTTTTTACGGTAGGTAGGACGATACTCAATATTTTATAAAATGTAAAGAGAGTCACGGCCACCGGGTAGGTATTAATGGACGCTTAAATGGAGGTGAAACTTTAGCCAAGTCCCGTTACCGCGGCAATTTGTCAAACAAAAAATATGAGTGAACTTTCAGGCCAGAAGCGTTGTCTGACATGACTTATATAAATAACCTGTGCCCGACGACCGACCGACGGTTAGTTTTAGCTTTATTTTATGGGACTTTTTTATTCGACAGAACTTAGTGTTGCCCAAGTCAGGGGTCTCGATGACCCTTGTGAGTAAATTTGTTATACGGACGTAAGAAGTAAGTAGATGTAACAGGTTGAAACGAGAACTGATTAGTTTTTGTCTAGTGTTTAAAGCTATGAGGAACAGGGTGTAAATTTCACTCATCCTCTATTGAAAAGAGATGATCCGCTGACCAGACGGGTGTTGTGTCTGGTGGGCAACTGCCCGACGGTTGATGTCGGGATGTTGTATATATGCTAGTCGCGCGGTAAACTCTGATTGCGCGATGCAGGATTTGTGACGTCAGGTCTTTGATGCGTAGTTCGCATGTGGCGTTGTAGATGCCGCCACATCACGCCCCTTCAGAGACCGGAGGTCGATAGTGGGCTAAGTCAATGCATATGATGTTTGCCAGGGCCAGTTGTGCTTCAAGTGAGTCGGAACCGGGTGCCGCATAGTTCACAGTGAGTCGGAACTGTCTGCGGAGATTCCCTAGTGAGTCGGGGTGGCGTTCCGTTATGCTCCAGTGATTCGGATGTGGTACTGCGCCGGGTTGAAGCTGACTACTGGCGTCGACCAAGAAGGGGTTGATGGGCTCTGCTTGTGGACAGGTCGAAAGTGCAGTGTGCTGTGCCAAGGTTTCGCGTCGTTAGGCGTTCGCTGCATGCTGGTGGTCAGCACACCCGTTGAAGCCGTGGGTGCTGGCTGGCTGTGTGACTCGCCACTCGAAAGCTTGAGGAAGTGATGATGATGGCGTCACGCTGAACTAGTTGCTCGAAGGCTGCGCTAATGTCCATGTTCAGGGTCACCAGTATAGAGGTATACTGGTGACCCAAACAGGGTGTAAAGTTCACTCATCCTTTATTGCAAAGGGAGGATCCGCCGACCAGACGGTTGTTGCGCCTGGTGGGCAACTGCCCGACGGTTGATGTCGGGATGTTGTATACAATGCTAGTCGCGCGGTAAACTCTGATTACGCGATGCAGGATTTGTGACGTCAGGTCTTTGATGCGTAGTTCGCATGTGGCGTTGTAGATGCCGCCACAAGTGGAAACAGCAGAAAGTGTGGTATTTCTGTCAGGCTGGATAACAAATAGATTCAAAAAAAGATAAATTGGTGTAGGTACAATTGTACCTACACCAATTTATCCGTTACCTACGGGTTTGAATCTTATTAGATTCTTAAAAATAAATTACTAATAATAAAGATTTTATTAATAATAAAGATCTTATTAAATTACTATCCGTTCAGAGTTTACAATTTATTGAACTCCATATAATTTTTTATGCAACGCTGCTTCTGAGACTTATATATTATCAGTCCTAATCTTAAATTTTGAATTCCAAGCATTAAGTTTTACGATAGTTTGAAATAATTAATTCAGAAACGTAAATATATTGCGAATATCCATTGTTAATATAACGGAAAAGGATAGCAAATGTGTCGCGGCTGCCTGCTACATTGAGTGGAGTACTCAGATATTCTGGTAATTAACCTCTCGCCACGATTCAGTTTTAAATCCGTGCACCACGCGATTTTATTATTGCAAATGTTTTTGGCATGCCGATAAACTCGTAACCCCTTTTGTGAATTCTTCAGGATATTATTTTATAGATTTACTACAAAAAATAATAACACTGAAGATTGAATACTTCATAGATATTGTACAATTATCCTATACTTCATAGAGATCTCGTTGAAGTACGCACAAAAAAGTACTGTTAAATTTTGAGCTCGAGGAGACGTTATTAAGCTGATCATGATGATCAGTCGTTGAAGTAGCAAACAGTAAACACGCCTGAAACTTTCTCCCAATCTGCATACTATTCATAAATATGTAGACAAACTTTATAACGTTCTTGTATAACAATGTAAATGATAGGTAAACTTGAGCGCACGTTCACGTGAATCATTGATACGGTGAAGACGCCGCGAGCTGTAATCAAAGCATGAAACAGCCACTCGGGGAGAGCTTCCAAACTAGTATCTATCGCACAAACATTTAACGAATTACCCGAGGATTACTAACTTATTTCATTAAGAACTTTGCGCAGGCGAAATGTTATTTTGGATAAATCCCTCAAGTGTTATCTAGATGATTGCAGCCGGAATCTCGCTCTTTCAACCACGCCACGACATTGTTTTTGTTGACTGTACGTGGCTATCTTAACGGCTTTCTCTATGTAACGAAATACATGGGTGCGCTGCTATTGTTGTGGTAAAATTGTTTTACAAATTGTTTTGTTTTTTTAAATCTTCACAATCACCATGCTTAAATAACAGTGTGACAAAATAACCAAACCGAGTGTGGTGCAACAATTCTGTTCACTGTTTTGACAACAAGCCCTCCTCAGCGGCCGCACCTGACAAAAACCACACGATAAAAACTCCCAATTATTGGCTCAACATGCTCCATTCTATTCATAATAACCTTTCCTACCGATAACAGCTACCTATGTCACCTGTTCCTTGTAGTACATAGCATGTAGGCAAAGCAAATACCAGTCAAACATTTTGCATAATAAAACAACTGCCGCGCGATTATAAGATTAATGGAATATTTCAAAAGCAAGGATTAAACGTCTACACTGTTGGAGATCCTTTTATGAGAAATCTGATTAAGATTTGTGAACTAACTGCGTTTCGTAAAGTGGGATTTGAAACTTAGTCTAGTGAGTAGTTTCGCGGGAAAATCCAACCACAGAAGTTCAGAGTCTTTGTTTTTGTTTTAAAATAAAATATAATATAATATTTATTATGCTCCATTGAATTTTAGTTAGAAGCGGTATAAGTTAGTAGCTACACATGTTGCGATTATTTCTAGACCAAACTAGGATGGAAAAGAGTGCCTTGGACAAACAATATTACTAATCGTAAAGTTCATACATCATCGTCATAATATCAGTCATAATATTAAAACGTGGTCTTTGGACATTCAAAAACCACGTTTTAATATTATGACTGACCCTTCATTCACTTGTTAATTTTAGAGTCATAAACTTTTTCCCAACTATGTTGGGGTCGGCTTTCAGTCTAACCGGATGCAGCTGAATACCAGTATTTTACATGGAGCGACTGCCTATCTGACCTCCACAACCGACTATCTGGGTAACACGATACTCCTTGGTAAGATTGGCTGTCAGACTTTTGGGCTTCTGACGACCCGTAACGATTGTCAAAGATCCATGAATGACAGCCGGGATCAACGGCTTAACGTGCTTTCCGAGGCACGGAGGAGTATCGTTATGTAAAGATTGTCACCCATCCACGGACCAACCCCGGCAAGCGTAGCTTAACCTGACGGATCTACCCGTGCGGCTGTTATTACTTAGCCACGAGCTCCTCAGTCCATTAAAGTCATATCAAATGAAAGAGATTTTAAGGAGCGGCACCACTGAAACCATAAGTTAACATGTATTCGGGCTGTCAGTTTACTTCCAGCAGGTCACCAAATAAATACGTTCAGCTCAGGCATTAGGGCCGTTCTCGTCGGTAATAATTCTTCCGCATATCAGCCTTTGCTCTTCGATGTCCCTTAGTCCCTTGTCTTTGATCGAAAGCCTCTTCGATTGATGACATCTATTTGCGCCGAGTTTGAGTTCGTTGAATGACTTTCAAGTTTGCCTTTAGCGTTTGAGTTGTTCGAAAAATATATCATTGGAATAATATTGGTTCATGAATCATGTGCCTTTATGAGAGTTAACATACGATTAGGTAAGTATTATTATTAACACGAACGGGATATTTGCCATGTTTATTATTTGTTGTGAGTTCCCGATATTTCGGCGCTGTTGCAAGCACCATGATCACGGATAAACTAAAGTCATTGCGGGTGGGTGTTTATGAGCAGACAAAACGGTCTACCCTCTTTCTTGTGTGATTAGGTAAGTAATTTAATTAATTTATTTATTTGGTACACCAACAGCAGTACATACAAAAGATTAAAGAATAATAAAATAATAAAAGTACTAGTATGTATGCCTAATTATAGGTGTACACAGCATTCACCACAAAACAACATCTTAATTACGAGTAACTAAAAATAATAATAATGAAGATAAATTAAAAAATACAATTGGAATAAGAAAACAAAATTAAAATAAGTGGATATTTGAATTATACTAAATAAAACTATTTCAATGAAATCACGAAAGGTGGAAGGTGAAAAAGGGTGTGTGTATTAATGATACTAATATTAAATATGATAAAATAAGAACATGAATTTACAAAAAAAAGTGTGTGTTAGGATATACTAACCTACACTTTTTATTTTTTGTAAATTCATGTTCTGTCGAGTTCTGTGTTCAAGATCTGCCTCTGATATACGGGAGTGCATATGCACTCCGTATATCAGAGACAGATCTTCTAACTTGTTAAGTGATACACTGTGTAAGTCGATTTCAGATGATTTGCAAAAACTGTTGTAATTTCTGCAAATTCGGAGCAAGGGAGGTAAAATGTAAGTAGGTATAATGTTATGTATAAAGTCAAATGTTTTGGAGAACACTCATCTGCCTTTTTCGCAACAATTTAGGGGTCAGCTTCCAGTCTAACCGGGTGCAGCTGAATACCAGTATTTTACATATAGCGACTGCCTATCTGACCTCCATAACCTAGTTACTGGGTAATACGATATCCCTTGGTAAGACTGGGAGTCAGACTTTCGAGCTTCTGACGACCCGTAACGAATGTAGAAGATCCACGAATGACAGCCGAGATCAACGGTTTAACGTGCTTTCTGAGGCATGGAGGGGTCTTGGTATGTAAAGATGGTCACCCATCCACGGACCAACCGCGGTAAGCGTAGCTTAACCAGATCGATCGACCCGTGCGGCTGCCACAAGCCCCGTTTTGGAGAACACTAAAGTGCAGATTTATGACAGTTTGGTATCCACTGTGGCATGTTGTCTACGCCACCTTAAGTCCTTCCCAGATGTGCTGTGAAGGTCATCTCATTTTTAAGTGAAATAAATAGTCAACAAGTCACGCAGATAAAAAAAAGTGGACAATCAATGTCACCAAACTCAATTTTTCATTAAAATCAACTTCACAAAGAGAAACCGTAAAATAGCATTTGAATTTAAGTCGCATTAAAAGTTTGCGTGAGCTGAGTTCGTAGCACAATGGGGCCGTTGGAAAAATTCTAATTACTTTACCGAGTTGAAATTTAAAAAAGTTACGCTCACTGGTCGGCCGTCTGGCTTGAAGCACAAACTTATTTTTATCATTGAAACATCACTAATGGATATACACACTATTTCAAAATTAATCACCGAAATATCCACTCAAATATCGAAAATGCCATGGCAGCACTTAAAATTATTGCTATCCATGTATATGAGTAATTTTTTTTTTCGAAAATCTGTTTTGTTTTCATTATTGCTCTGCACGAAAATGGTTTGCCGAAAGATATTCAGCCACATTTTTATTTTTGCGAATATTTATCAGTTACTATGCAAGTTAATGACAAATGAATTTCCCTTTTACATTTATCGTCAGCGTTTTCGTACTTGCAATACGGAAAATGGAGGTACGGTATCGTCTTTTATCTGGCGCATACACTGATGGCGCTATCATATAACACTTTTCGCGATCCCGGATCGATGCAATGTAACAAATAATGAAGTGGAGTGAACTCCAGTAAACGCCCACGGCTCAGAAGTGTTGGCAATTTAGAACAGCCGGCGCCGCTTGTTGCCGTCGTTTTTCTTGCCGCTTTGTTCAATAAATGTACGCCTGGAGTGCCTTTCTCACGATGTTAGGTACATATTACAATCATAATTACGTTATAATGTTGAAACCATGTATTTACACTCGCATCGAGATGCGTGACTTCAATTTCCTATCTTGTAATACATTTTATCTGAACTGACTTGAATGTCTTTCTATATTTTAAAATGGCCTTTTATTTTATTAAAGTCTTTTATCTTCATTACCACTAAGAAGTTTAAACAGAATCAGGACATTGTGTCTCAAGGAATTAATGTAAGTTATGTAAGTATCCATTAAAGGAAGACAAAGTTTGATCATGGGTTCCTGATTATTTAATAGACTTGAGTTTCTAGAATTGATTGTATTTAGTTTGGGTTCAAGTTTTTTCGTATTAATTAAGGTGGCGTCGTTTTGCTAATGTATTGTTCACTTAAAGGCAGTAGTATTAACATTTATAATATAGGTATGCAACCTACCGCTAAGCAAAGATAACAAAAAAAATAAAACTGTGAATATATTTCTCTGAACATCAAATTAAATGCTACAACGTAATCGCATAATGAAGTCACCTCTAATCAAGAGGCCATAGCGTTTATCAGAGTGTGGTATAAGCCATAGATCTATGGGTATAAGTACCACCCCCTAGGCAAGTATAAGGGTGGCTTCTGTTTAGTCAGCTGGGTACACACATATATCTATTCATATTAGCTTATACAGGATGGAAAAAATCAATGGGCCCTGAAGGGCCTGAAGGCACTTTAAATCCTTAATATAGATTATACTTAAAGGAAACATTCCTTTATTAAAAAAAAGAAACAAAACTGTATTCACAGAGTTCTAGACTAGCTAAACCGATAATCGAACCAGCTAAAAAACAAACCCTCGCTATTTTATTCTACTGATCGATAGGATCAGGATAAAATCTCTCTAATAAACATTTGGTTTTAGAAATAAAAAAGATCATGTACGTTAATTTTATTTTATCATCAATTCTTATAATGTGAAGAACACGTAAACATGAAAGAAAATTATTACCTATCTAGCAAAAAATCGATACTTGGACTATTTAAAATTACGTCAGAACGCCTCGTCTAAGAAGGAAATGTGCATAGAATTATTATTACTAATTAAACGATTTTCTTCAACAAGAGATAAATTAGCAAGCTTGTACTTCATAGAATGTCTTTGGATGTTAGAGTTATAAGAAAATTATGACGTGTCTTTTCCTTGTTGAAAGTGAACAGTCTAGGTAATGTTGATTATTATGTGATGTACTAAATATTAGATTACATGGATATCTTGTACGACAGACGAGTTTAAGACCTAATGTTTCATGGAGAAATTTTATCTTTAACATTGACTGTATCGACTAGTGAAATAAAATAGCGAGTGTTTATTTTTTTAAATTTTTACTGGTTCGATCCCCGGTTTAGGTAAGCTTGTCGAGAAATCTGTGAATGCGGTTTTGTTTCTTTAAAAATAATAAAGGAATGTTTCCTTTAAGTAAAATAATCTATCTTAAGGATTTAAAGTGGTTTCCGTTCAGGGCCCATTGATTTTTTCCACCCTGTACATAAGGTGTATCTATTCATACGCGAAATATTTTAAGAGGAACATCTATAGGTGGTAAAAAAGGCATAGCAACGAAATAATTTTTTTTATCTAAGTGTTTTACATAATTATTATAATTTTAAAATAGCTTGAGACATTTTGCAAAGGAGTTGCATTTTCCAAAATTTAACTTATTCTATGGATGACCCGCCCGGACGCGGCGACGGTGGCGACATGAGCGTGGTGAATTTTGATAATTAATCATCATATCAAGTAATTTTTTTTTTAATGATGTACCTTCTCAGATTAAAAAAAAAAAATCGTTTCCATGGGTTCTTTACCACCTGTAGGTGTATCTCTTAAAATATTTCGTGTTTGAATAGATACGCCCTATAAAGCTAGATCTTATCCTGTATCTATGGAATTGCGCGGTATTTTTTGGCAATGAATATCCAACCGAATAATATTAAGTTTCGGCTAAACAATACTAAAAAAATATTTATCCTTACAACAAATAAACGCACAATAATCGAGAAATTTAATTTTTGAATTGTTTTAATTACGGACGCTTCTAACGTGCACGTCTTTCTACATTGTTCTCACATGTATAACTTCAACATGAATGATGTAACCCATATTTTGTAACAATATTTTGTTTTAAAAGAGTGTCCGTGGAGTTTCTTGTCCGTTCTTCTCCATAGGAACCTACTACGCTTTGGAATGGGCAACTAGCTTCATTTTTCTGACTGACCGACCCCATGACATTTCAAAAGTACCTGTATTTGGTTTATTTGAAATAAATGCTTTGAGTTTGAGTTTGAGTTTGAAAATGCTGAAAAGTTGCCTTTCCTCGCAAATAATACCAGGTTGTTTATTAATAAAGAAAAATATAACGTTTATTTCCGCGTGATTTAAGTTTAAACTGTTTAATTCAATGGTTAAAAGATTGACCCCGTATTTATTTGACTTTTACCAAACAAAGACTTATCGACAAATAAACAATTTATTTTTCGTTTTCCTTTTTTCGGCTGAAAATGCAAATCAAGCGGATTTTCGATTGCATTTTCCCCCGAAAAGTAACTGTTTTCGGTCAGAGTTTACATATTTTATGCTTTGTAATTTTTTGAGTGTAAGTTATGTCCCTAATAATTATTCACAACCTGAAAAAGTGCCTATGTCTATCAGCTAACAAATGGCACGGTACGTAGGTAATCCTCTAACAAGGGGAAGTCTACCTACTGACGGTCAGCAGCCTCAGTCGTAAATTTTGTAGTCGAATAAATGAATGTTTAAAAAAAGCCGAGATTTGAGTAATTACTCAGGTAAATAAAAAGAGTTGGGCCAATTAAGCCAGTTTCGATAAGAGTTGTCATAATATTTAGGGTGGTGTGGATTGGTTAAACAATTCAGAGAATTAGTTTTAGTGTATTTAAACGACATGTTGTTCAATCGCATCGTATCGGAATAGTAACGAACACAGCTAAATCGAGATAGAACGCAGGTAGTAACAGACTGAAAGCAAGCTGTACGACTTCGTTTAACAAAGCCGTTCCGTGCCCCATGCGAATTAAAATCCCAACAATACCTTCGGGCAGGTGTTTTACGTGTGTTGTGTTTTATACCTATTATCCTGTAACATCCGTCCGGACCTACTTTCAGACCGTTTCATCTTACGCCCAAACGGGTCAGCGTAATTTATTACCTATTGTGCGGATATTTCATTTATCACGGTGAATTCAATTTACAGAACAATTAATCATTCCACAATACTTACTTGCCGACAGCGGACTGGTTGCCCGCCGCTGCTGCCGGAGACGGAGCCACTGCGATAAAAAAAACTTTTCGTGCTCAAAATACAATAAAAATATCGTTTTCACACGTCCTTTACCCATGTATACGTAACAGTGCCTATTTACCTAAACATATTCGACGTTCTTATCGTGACTTTCGCTTGGTCGTTTTGTCGCCCACAATATTCTTAAAAAGCTGACTCAGCGTAATTACAGAGCGGTTTGAATTATCCATTAATGAGCCAGTGAGGACACTTGATTAAAGTGCGATCAAGACTGTTAAATTGTATTACTTACAAAAAATCCCTTAAAAAGGTGAGCGAGAAAATCAAAGGCCTCGAAAAGTTATTCTCGAAGAAAGAAATTAAGTTTGAGTGCAAGTTTAAAAAAAAAAATCTAAGTCCTTAAATCGCTTAGAATTATAGTAATCTTGAGTATGGTTACGTCAGAACCGGTAGAAATCCCCGCGCTTTATATTCGGCGCGTATTATTAGTGAATAGAGTATGTTCTCGCATGTGTTATTTCAGTATACGTGTTCATTTTAAGCCGGTCGTTAGCATTCAGTTCGCTGCTGCGGAATTGAATTAGTCGTCGCCGTCTACCCGTAACCTTACGTACGCGCCGAGCCGACGCTGTACGTTTGACATGACATGTCTGCCGTGATTGCGATCCCGCACCAATTAGAACATGTGTCCTTTTAACATGTAAACATCTAAACTTTTCATGCTTTTCACCGAAAAACATACATAATTCAATAGCATACGTAAATATGATAATTAGGTCAGTAGGTCTATCCTACCCACGGTTTTTGATTGATTAATTTACGGCTTGTTTTCCCTCCTTCGCGTTTTATGGGAAAATTCGTTGTTATTTTATGAAAACGCTTTTTAAAGAATTTTTGTAAAACTTTTGACGTTCATTGTATTGTGATGCAAGTTAATAATAATAATAATAATGTCTTCATATTACTTGAATTAGGTATCTCTGGACAAATAAGATAGTTCAGCGCTGGAAATGAAGCATTATTTAACTTAGCTAATTGAACCACCGCTAATCCGTTCATCTGGTTTCCATAATAACGTTCCAGAAGTATCACTATAATAACTTTACAAACGGGACACTTATTTTTATCATAGTTCAATAAATAATTATATTTAATAAAATAATTATAGTTGCTCCATAATGGGAGTTTGTCCTGCGTAGCAGTAGACGTCGCGTATATAGCGTAGCCGCGTAACTCAACCAACGCGGAATACGATGGACTCTAGTAAGCAATTGATACCAACACGAAGAAAAAAGACTGGGTTTGTATATGTACCTAATTGATAAGGAAACCTATTTAACTTTTCGTGTAAAGTTTGAATACGACAGATGTCGTATTTCTTGTTTGCAATCTCTTCACCTAATTTACTTGTGAAGGATCGTTGAACACGTGATTCGTTTTATTTGATTGGAAACTTCAGCAACTCAAGCCAGTTGTTAGGACAAGAACGAATGCCTCGCCTGAAATCCGTCCTTGTTATGAGCACAGGGTATTTTGTACAATACACAGGCGTATTCCAATAACAATAAGAGGACTGGCTTTTGATTTAAATAAAAATAAACAAAACAAATGCCGGGCACATTTATGCGAAAAACGTATATTTGGTGAGCAGATATACGTTTATTTCGTTTCACAAAGCTATTGAAATACAAACGGCGGCAGTAAGGAGTGGCTGCCTACGTCAACCAGAAGTGTCGTTAAGTGCTGGGGCCGCGCCGCCTCTGACAATTACCGCTACGAGCCTGTAATGACCCAGAGAGACCCTTATTAAAACTTGCTTCACCCCACTTCCACTAAGTAAAGTTTAAAGTAACGATGCGTATTAATTGAAATATCGATACCGTAGTTTGTGGACACTTAACATCAAACGGCCTCTGTGACTGATGAGTGATGACCTGATGGAGCAAACAACTAATTGTTCCAAATTATATTATTTTATATGCCCACATTATACATCAATATCTACAAAAATATCCGGATACAAACATTTTTTTTTAAAGGAAATAAATGCCTTTGAAAACTACCACTTTAACTGAAAAGTAACGTGTCTAGAAAATCAAAAAGAACTTACACGCGTATTGGAAGTAGGAACGAATTAATGTACGTGCCGAGCTTAAATGTCAATAAAAAGATTCATTTAATACAACGTATGAATACAAACATTGTTTTATTACGTATGCTATAAAATAAAAACTTCTTAAGCATATAAATTGGGGCGTGACATAAACAGAGTGGATGGGTGATGCAGCCCGGTTTTATAGGTGTCATCGAATTGTGTGATCGTAAGCGCCGTGTTTTATTGCATCCACTGCTTATTATTACCCAGTTTTACTGCCGCGTGGATCCAATATAACTTCGGCCAATATGGCTGGGATATAGTTTGATTGAGCTCAGTGACCGCAAACGTTTCGCTTGGAATCAATAGAGAACAACACTACAACTATGAAAAACGTGTGTGAGGACTTACGTTTAGAATTAGTGGTTGTAACTGTTGTGGTATTGTATTGTTTTGTCAGTTGGGAATTTGGGATTGAACGCAAATTGGTACAATATTCAATTCTTTATTGCGTTCTACAATGTATTATGTTATGTGGTAAACATTAAATTAATTAACAATAGTGGACCCTGTCGGGCACAGCAAATGAAACATAGTAAGTAGAGAAGACGATTTCTAATTCAATGTTTAATATACCCACGGTACCAGCTGACATTATCCAAATAATAAATTCTCTGAAAAATACTAACAGCACCGGATATGACGATATAACCACCAAAGTGATTAAAGCTACATCTTTCATTATTGCACCCATACTCAGTCTCATTATCAATAAATGTATTGAGAAAGGCATATTCCCAGAAAAGCTAAAAATTTCTATAATTAAACCAATGTTCAAAAAAGGTAACAGGCAAGATCCCAGCAACTTCAGACCTATTGCCCATATTCCAGTCTTTTCTAAAATATTTGAAAAAAATACTACATAAAAGTATATATTCCTTCTTAAAAACCAACAAAATTTTAATCGGCGAACAATATGGTTTTAGGAAAAATAAAAGCATTAACTCCGCTATATATGCGCTTGTTGAACACGTTCTTACTAATGTAGATAAAGTAACTCCTGTAGTAGCATTGTTTATGGACATGACGAAGGCCTTTGACTACGTTAGTCACAAAATACTCCTAAACAAATTGGAAAAATATGGCATCAGAGGGAATATTAAATCATACCTAATGAATCGGGAACAATTTACATGCATAAAGAAAATATGCCCATATACTAAAACAGAAATTACATATACTTCTGAATATCGCAAATGCTTAGTCGGGGTACCGCAAGGCGGTGTCGTAGCACCATTATGATTCATTATATATATTAATGACATGCCTAAAATTATTTATAATCCGATGATCTTATTTGCGCACGATAGCACAATATTATTCAGAAGAAAAAATGATGAGACTTTCGAAAATGACATAAATAATAACTTAAATGACATAATAACCTGGCTTACTGAAAATAACCTAAAAATTAATCAAGATAAAACCACTTACATTTCATTTGAACAAAGAACATACAATAAAAAACTAGATATTAGATATGGTGACAAAAGTATTCGCGAGACTGATTATACTAAATTCTTAGGTATCTGGATCGATAAAAAGATGAACTGGAAAGCACATATTGAAAATGTATGCAAAAAACTTAGACAATGTTCCTATGCTCTTTATAACTTAAGGAAAATCTCAAATCGGCCAACATTATTAATGGCGGGCTTATGTTTTGGGGGAACTCGACTGATAGAGAAGTGGCGTTCAAAGCGCAAAAGAAATGCATAAGGGCAATATGTGGCATTCAAAGCATAGACAGCTGTAAGCCGCATTTCCGAAAGCTTCAGCTACTTACACTTCCATGTCTGTACATTTACGAAGTAGCAAGCTATGTTAAAGCAAATATGTACCTGTTTAACCACCCAAAGAGTTTACGACACAAAGATAAAATATGCGCAAACACCACATAGAAAACTAATTTTTTATAAAAATCTTTTAAGTATGGCACCCTAAATTTACAATAAACTACCTAAACACATCATGGAAATTAGAGATATAGATCTATTTAAAACCAAAATATACGAATTTTTAGTTGCGAAATGTTATTGTCATATTAATGAGTATTTAAATGAAAGATGCTAAGCCTGCTACATCTGATTTACTTATTATGTTAGGAAAAATCATTTGTTATTTATTATTCTGAACTTAATTAATATTGATTATTCTGTATTTAATTGGTAGGTATTTTGTATAATTTATTATTATTTAGTTATTATTTAATTTTATTTATGTAGGGTGGTAACTAAATCAAAATAATAAAAATAAATTAACCTAAACTAAATAAAAGTAATAACAAAATAAACTAAAATATGGCGTCGATAAATTCCTCCGCATCGCTGTCGACTGGTAATGTACCCAAGAGACTGGCGGCATTGCCACGTTGTATGGCAATGCTTAGCCTCTGGCCAAGATAAAAGTCAGCCCTTGGGTCACGGGAAGTGTCAACCAGCCCTTTGGAGATTTCATTGAACAATAAATGAGCACTGGGACCCTACGGCCCAAGGGTTTCAACCCCAAACGGCTCGAAAATATAGTTACCGATCAGGTTACTTTACTTTCGCCGCTTGAGGTTTTCAGCAGCCGCAGCAGCAGCACCAGCACAGTACGCCGAGCCAGGAAGATGGGATGGCGCAAGAGTATCGACACAAGTTGCGTCCCACACTAAAGGCCTATCCACCTTCCAAGGAAATAAAGACATGCCATCCGGTCTCTTGCCATCGTCGCGTGCCAAGCCATTGGGTTCTAAAACAGCTGAAACGCCGACGGAGACAAGAGCTCGTCGGATGATGTCATTAATGTTTGCGTGCCGCGCTAAGCGACCCGCACTTCGACTGCAGGACAGGCCGTGGTGTCCTAGGCTGTTGACAACCTCACCACAGTGACAGCGATGGGGAGAACAACAAGGAGCTCCTAGTCGTAGGGAAGCAGCGAGGCGGAAAGTAGTGTCGTCAAACAAAGTGCGTATGTTCGACGAAGGTAGTGCATGAAGCAAGATTATTATTATTATTTAGGTATTATTGATTTATTTTAGATTATTTTGTTGTTTTAAAATTGTGATTTATTGAATTTAGTTGACCTTATTGATATTTTTAAATTGAATTACACTATTTGCATACCCATGTGATGGTAAAACATGGAGAACTGTATTATAAGGAAGAATATCTATGTATCTCTTACCCATGTTTGTAAATAAATAAATGATTTATGATTTATGACGACTTATCGTTTATTTTGTAATCTAACTTATTCTAAAAATAATAATGAAAATATTTTTTTTTTGTGTATTTTTGATATACATGATTACGATTAGCTTCGTTCAGAAGTAAGGTTGCTTTACTATAACTTAGTAAAAATCGGTAGTAGTAGGTACCTACATAAAACTAGTAGTTGAGAATTGATCACAGTTTCAATAAGTAATCGTTATTGCATGCAAATGACTTCATTAGTATTTTATGCGCACGTTTCTGAAGTAACTATGGATGGCCGTGTGTTTAATTTTTATTACTGTGTGCACCATTGATGATCATTTATGTGTGTGTAGCACTTCATAATAACGTCTCGACCCGGAATTTTCAGAACGCAACATGCAATGTTAGTTATTGATAACAGCTATATATGCCTGCTACATTTCGTGAAGAAAAACTTTAATGCGCCGCACTACAGCAGCCAACAACGGCTAAGCTACGCACGTGTACCTATGTGTACACGTGCGATCCCCAAGCTATGCACGAAACAAATGCTAGCAAACTAATTACCCGTGGTAAACCTCTATGCAAAGTGGAAAGGTCCCGAAGGTAAAAAAGACAGAGGCAGACCCAAAGATCGTTGAACTCATGATATAAAAAAGTAACCGGTAAAAACTGGATGGAACAAGCAGAAAACAGAGACAAATGGAGACAGTTGGAGCAGGATTAAACCCAAGAGGGGTTATAACTTATACAGTAACCTACCACCTATTTATTATTTAAAAAAAAACTGCCTAATTCGGCTACAGATGAGCACACCATTTACTGACCTAACTTAGCCTGTCAAAAAGTTTTTTATTTAATTTATTTCTAAGTTTTCCTTAAATAAACGTTATTATTATTTTATTTATATATGTCTACATATCTCGGGACCCTGGGGTCCCGGACCTTTGGAAGGCGTACGAGGGGCCGAAGACAACTCGCAGAGGCCCGTTAGACGCTTTTTAATTAAATGAGGCACCAACCGACGATTATCCCTGTACGCACTATGCAAGTGCATCCAAGGACAACCCCCGGTTGGTGTAGGACTATTGCAGGATATGGAAAACAAAGATATTGGACTATGGGTTTGGGTGGTTAAAATGGACTGGTTACCAAAAACTATGGAAGGACTATGGCCCCTGCCTGATCAATGTTTTATTATACACGGATAAAATGGCAGGGGGTGACTTGCACACTCAATAATGGGCCCCCGAAAACGATCGCTAGCACATAGTGACGTAGCGACAAGGGGGCAACATGTCCTGAGGTGCTCGAGGAGTGGAGAGGTATTCCAAGGCTCTCAGAACAATCCCAGAGCCCGGAAGATGGTCAAGATCCCTACAAGCACTTATTGGAATACTTCCTCCCTCCGAACACGTTTGCTCTTGCGAATCTCCACTCAAGCCGGCCAATAAAGGCAAGAATGAGGTGGGAGCTCAGTTCCTCGTCAGTTTTCACTCCAGCCGGCCAATAAAGGCAAGCCAGAGATGAGCAACATGACTTCTCCCGGGAGATAGGGTCCGTGAGGTCGCAACTGCCCAACAGCTCGCCACATGCTGCCCTGCGGGTTTCTGTATCTCTCTTGGTCTGGCTCCTCACCCTAGACATGTTCCGGGAAAGTAAACTCTACCGGCAGACCGCAGAATGGCAGACCTAGAGTTCGGAGCGCGCAAGCCCCACCACGACGTCAACGTAGAGATACGGCGGTGGGGTTATTATTATTATTATTACTATTAATTCTTGTTAAAAATTTAGTCTTGGAAATAAAGAGGAATTATTATTATAAACTTCAAACACAATCTGCATAATAATGGACGGTCAACTTTATGCCATTCAAGTTTCCCTTCTGCAAAAATCAGCAACATCTGTGAAGCCGTAAAAAAGTTACGAACAAACTTATTTGCATTATAACTTGTCTCATGACTAAAGCTTAATGAAACAGTAAGTTAACTCGCACTTAATTAGAGGGCAAGTAATTAGGTGTATCTGCGCAAAGTGGGTACGCGAGTGCGACTCGTATTTTGCATTATTATGCAAGATTACCGAAAAGCTGCACTCCGCTTCAGTGCGAATCCGGGCGAAACAAACGCTACGTATAAAAGTTAACACTACGGCAGATAGCACTACCAATTAATTGTACCTGTGATAATTTTACATCGTTCAACTAGGGAAAATAATAACTTTTCACTGATGATTTGCGTATTTGATATAGGTCTTGTTGTGTAGGTACGTGTATTATTATGTCATTTAGCACACATACCTCTGAAGCTTTATCTCATCTGTAGGTATAGCGAAAACTATAATTATCAATATACTATATTATTTAGACCTACTAATAAGCTCAACTTCCTGGTACAACATTGCGTATTTTTCTGTTCCTTTCTTCTTGTCTGTTTATATGTGTGTACATAAATTGATAAATAAATAAATAAATAATAAATAAACATTGCTCAGACCAGTCCACTCACAAATTTAGAAAAAAAAAGACAATTATTTAGGGTACCTCCCCTCAATAATTGTATTTTTTTTCTAAATTTTATTTTACTACTTTTTCGGCGTCTTTTCTAGTACCAATAGTTTTTGAGCTAAACCGCAGACAGACGGACATGGCGGAACTATAAGGGTTCCTTGTTGACTACGGAACACTAAAAAAGACAGTCACTTACATGAGAACAATTTATCAATTGTTCGTCAACAACTAACTTTTTGGGTGTTTCACTGATCCAATGCATTCCCTTATTTGTAATTGCCTACTAATTAAAGGTTATTCGTTATTTTTTATTTATTAAATATTGGGCTAATTGCTTCTTAAATGCATTGAATGACTGTACATTTTTTATACATGACGGTATTTTGTTATACAACTGTGCTCCTTCAAATGTTAAATTTTTCTTGCCGAACTTAGTTCTCATCTTTGGTAAGATAAGCAAGCTAACTCGACGAGTGCTACGTTGGGTTATTTGTTTGACTTGAGTAACCGATAAGTTGGTCTGTATACTTTTGTTAAGAGCTTTTCGGATAAAAATACATGTGTTGTAAATATATAACTGCATAATGTTCATAATTTTTGTTTTTTCATATACTGTGCTTGCTGGTGTTAAATATGGATAATTAAAAATAATTTTAATTTATTTATTTTGTGCAACTTGGAGATTATCTAGCTTCGTTTTAGCCGCACTGCTCCAAACTTTAATCAGATATATTTAATTTTATTTATTAAAACTTTATGCACAAGTAAAAAAATACTGTACAAAGGCGGACTTAACGCCAGAGGCATTTTCTACCAGTCAACCTTAGATATAGCAGGTGTGGTTTTACTAGGGCGCAATTATCAAAAGTTATATAGCAAATGACACAGTAGAAAAAAAAAAATAGGCGACGGTGACGGTACTACATACGTTGCTAATGGGTGCGACGTTTCATAAAGGCTAATGCGCTTGCAGCCGAGCTGGGTATTAGGCGTTAGACTACTAAGAAATTTCAAATTTCCATGAAAAAATTATTCTCTGTCTAACGCTGGTGCTGCTTTTAGTCTATCTAGCTGAAATGGCTTTATGTTAAAGTTTTTATTAAGTCTCGCGAAAATAATACACTCGGGGAGATGCAGCAATGTTAGCTATCCACATGTAAAAAAAAACCTATTATAATTTTCGAGGAACTCCGGAGAACGGAGAACATCAGAGATGGACTTACGACGGCCATGTCAATTCAGCTGAGCACATTCAAGATGCCAAATGGAGATGAATTTTGAATACCATGTGTGAGATGTGCCATTCTGAAAGTCTGTTTTTATTCAATAGATATAGTAATGCTGAGGGCGGTATTTTTCACATAATACTAGGTGTACTCGTAGGTATTCAATATACATATTCAATACTCTAATGATGTATGTCCCGAATACATTAATTTATGAACTCCTTGAATAGAATTAATGGTTATTAGTCCTTTGTCGATTAAGTCATCAGAACCAGCCAATACCAATGGAGGATAATTTTATAGAACTCAGCAAGTAAGCTGCCTTGAAGCTTGTCTTGAAGCGTGTCTTATTGTCAAATAGAGATGAAAAAAATATAGTTCAGGATAGTACCAATAGTAAAGATAATCCTGAGCGTCGGGATATTTGTTTATTGACCTTATAGTTTTCCAAAAATACGTAAGAACTCTCGGATCCTGTATTATCCTTACAATTCTATTTTAAGCGTTGCCATTTTCCTAATAACGCGCAGGACTGTGTGATCGTGAGTGGAACTGTGGACAGGCAAACGTCTATATTTATAATTTTCCAGCGGGTACTTCGTCTATCTTTCCGTCCAGCCGTCGTCCACTGACCACGGCTATTGTTCAGTGATTAATTGCTGGGAAAATTGAATCACCGTGATAAATGAAATATCAACACAATATGTAACAAATCGCTATAGTCCCGTCCTTCGATCAACGGCCAGCCGCGATTGTTTGATTACGAACGAGTGAACGACACAGAAAGGAGCAAATTAACGAGCGGACGCCGGCTCTTTGCGGTTTTTGTACACATGCTAAATCACAAAAAATCCCTGCGTAGTTTACTTACAGCTAACACGGACGAATTATTAATACCTACATTTATTTCGCTACATTTGTTTTATAGAAATTCAAAGTAAAGAAGATTAATTTTACAAGTATAATAATTACTTTTTAACCAGACTTTGGGAAAATATATTGTATTTTTAGCACAAATCGATGCGCAACATCTTTCCCTAGTAAAAAGGTTAACAGATTGAGTTTGGAGTGATCCAAATACGAAATATTCTCGTCGACAGAACGATCAATCAATTTGATATGCTTTCACTTTTCTTACAACAACATGGCAACCCCTACACAAAGTTAAATAGAACATAAAATAATATTCGTTGGACGTGGTATACAATGTGTAACTGAATTAATGCACATTATGAAAGTAGTTGGTTTTCTGAACACGTTTACTGAATCGATGTCTGTCATCTTAATACATAAAACAAAGTTGGGTTATTTACACCATTTATAAACTAAGAACGGCTGTATCGATTTTTTTTGATCTTAGATTTAGTGGAGTTGTCACCGCCCCGAATAGCAAAATACATAAATATTAAATTCACGAATTATGTGGAAAATTCAATTTCTCATACATTTTGTACAGAACGGCTTTTTTGATGATATCTCGAGAACGGATTGGGGAACGGGGGAACTAGAAATTTCACGCGGACGCAGTCACGAGCAGAAGCTAGTTTTTAATGTAATAAATAGTTTTTAACTCAAAAATAATTAAAACTACGTAAATTAGTCACACTTTCGAAATAAAGTCAAAACAAACCTAAATGGACGAAGTTTCTACTACGCTAGACCCAGGGCTGAGCAAAATACATTCTGTGCTTTATTAAAAAAGATTTTTTTTTTTTAGGTCTTTTATTTGAAATATAAAATACAAAATACAGTATTTTAAATCTTTTTATTTAAAATACAAAATACATTGAGAGCATTTTAATATAATAAATTGTAGTATAAGTGCCCTAAAGTAAGAACGACTTTAACGTGCACACTTAAAAGTACGAGTATCATATTGCATATAATTTTGGAATATGGTACAAGTACTAGGTACAAAGCCCAGTTTTTAGTTCATGTACTTCAGTCATAGTCAGCTTATTTTTAATTTCCTTAACAAGATCGCTTTATTTATTTTAAAATGTATTGAAGGCATAAGTACCTGTTTGACATACTAACTACTCGTACATAATATCTCAGCGAATAAGCAAAAAATATAATTTGTAATTGGTATTTCAAATTACATTTTTAGGAAGTAATTCAGATACAAATACCAAATACGTATTTGTAATTCAAATACTGCCCAACCCTGGCTAGACCCTTATAAGTGTGCGACTGTGTGCGTGCATAGATCTGTAATGTGACCACAATTTTCTCTCACAATCAGGGGGCCTATTACGAACTTTAAAAAAACCAGGCAAGTTCCAGGCAATTCATTTCACTGGCTGGTTAAATTTCGTATTACGACATTCCTAATTCTAACCGACTTCACGCTGGGTAGTTTGTCTATGGCTGGCTTGTAATTCTCTGCCGTAACGTTCAGAAACACAATTAAATATTTATCGGTAAGTTACGGTTTTATTTAAATCACATATTTTGTGATAAAAATAAGCAATTTATATTGATCTAGTTACTTTAGTATAAAAATAGGTGAAAATACGAACGCACTGTGTATTATGCTACCTATATAATTAATTCATATTATAATTTTCTGAGTTTGTAAATTATAACGCGAGATTAAGTTTCCGAACGAACTCCACTTGAAGGTCAGCGGGGAATTCGACCACATGGAAGAGTATTGTTTCATTGTTTCACAAACTACTATGAACACTATCTTATTGTTTGTTTAATACTTTCATTCGTAAGAATTTTCGGGGTATAAACAAAAATATGGCGGAAGCTCGTTATTGAGTATTTTCCTATTCAGTTTTTGAGTATTTTCTTATTCAGTGTAAGAAAGTTCTTAAATATGATATTTTAAAGTTGTATCCGATAAATCCGTGAATTTTGTATGACAGTCCCTGACATGTCTCAACTCCTCACTTGATTAAGTTGATATCGTTCAATGAATTGCACATCATCCACGTCGAACGCATTAAGGCTCTTACATACAGGCGCGACACAAAAAAACCGCGTGTCGCGCGACGAGCGGTGCCTTTGTGTCGCGTCGCGTGTCGCGCCTGCTTGTAGGAGCCTTTAATTTGATCACGAAGTCGTCTCCAACTCCTCACTTGATTAAGCTGATATCGTTCAATGAATTGCACATCATCCATGTCGAACGCATTAAGTCTCTTACATACAGGCGCGACACGCGACGCGACACAAAGGAACCGCGTGTTGCGCGACGAACGGTGCCTTTGTTTCGCGTTGCGTGTCGCGCCTGTTTGTAGGAGCTTTTAATTTGATCACGAAGTCGTCTCCTTTTGTTCCTAGATTCGTTATTTTGATCAGAAAGTCACTTTCCAGGATCTCAAACAGTTCATATTCGTCGCACATCATATTTTCTTTTGTTATTTATTTATTACTCGAGTAACTTCGGAAAATAAACCCAAAACAATTCAATAAAAGCTCCTCTGAAGTAGCGTAAACTGAATGGATTGTGAGGTTACTGTTTGACAAGTTGTTGTATGAAAAGAAATGTCAAACGAACGTTCGTAATACGGTATTGCCAGGCAATATTCGGGCAGAAGTCGGCCAGGGTGTCACGTGACCGCTGACTGGCTTGTTTGACGTGTTCATAATACGAAATTGCAAGGCAGTTCTGTTTACGCTGTAAACTGCCTGGAAATAAGAGTTCATAATAGGGCCCCAGTTTAACTAATTTGATACATAAACAATGTTTTTTACATAATAGTAAAAATTCAGTGTATGTGTTATGATTATACCTAACAAAATATTCTAATTGGGTGTTTGTTTAGTGGTGAGCGTTAATTCTGCAACATTTTGTATAGGAAAATAAATAGATTTTTAATCCAACACGTGTAGGGTTGCCTAGGATACCACTCCGCTCGGCATGGTTTGTTAGATTCCTAAATTACTTCGTAGGTACGTGATTGATATTGATTGTATTATTAGCTACACGTGTACCTACCTATGTACTTTTTAAATTCCTAAAATTTTATACGTTCGTGGGTGCGTTATCTCTTATGTAAAAACTGAAAGACTACGAATGTAGGTTTAACTACTATTATATTAACTACGATAAAGTATCCTTGTTATAGTAAAGTCCAGGGTTTGGATTGTGCTCTCATAATTATTATCTTGCTTGCATTTCAAAACAACAAGCCACTACGATGTGATTGAATGCCGTATTCTAAACTAAAACAGTAAAAGAGAAAACAGTTATTTCCGGAAAAGCCCTTTAACCTCGACCGACATACAAGATAAACCGAATAAAAAGTTAAAGCCCGATTAAGATATCTTTTTTATTATTTTGGGTTCAGAATCACACACATACAATCATCTCGTTAAAACTTGCTTGGTTATAAATACGCAACCCGAATGAACTGAATTTTTGCAGCAGCGAAAAGTTGTGTTACAAATTTGTTCAACACAGTAGGAAAGTGTATTTCAACCTGCTCTGATAACAAACTCCGTGGTTTTTCTTCATTCCCAGATGAGTACAGAAATTATGTGTATTTGGTATTTTTTCCACGTAGAAACTTTTTACCGAGATATTATTACAAGGAGGGTCGTTGTACGTTGTGAGTCATATTTTAATAATGAATGGGTCGTGCATTAAAGCCGTGACATTTAGGTTATATAGTTGGTAGCGGGTCGCGATGCTCCGGCCGCCTGCCCCGTCGCGCGTCGCTCTCGACCCCCGGACACCTTGATTATAACATAATTGAGTGCTTCCGGTGAACCGAGGAGCCTCCGTTACTTTATAGGAAAATTTGAAACATTGTGCTCTATCGTGTACGCGGTGAATGCGCGCTTGGAAAATCTACAATAAATAGAACTGAACTTTACTTGAAATATGATAAAAAGCTATTCCAAATCGCTGTGTTGTGAACTGTAAATATAGTTCAGACAGCAAACTGAGTCTATGTACCTACCGCTAAATCGACTCGATATTTTGAGATTTATAAATATACATTTTGCTAGACTGACAGATTTATTATTATATATATATATTTATATATATATATATATAAATAGCATAACTGGAAATCTGATTACCAGTTTTATCTAAAAGGAATTATCAAGTTCAATTGAATCGTTATTTTCCTTCTTATTTTCAAAGGATTTCTGTGTATAGAAAAGAAAACCAGATTTTAATAGTTTTAGATGTTTTCAAAAAGAACACCAGCATGTCACTGTAAAAAATCTGTAGGAGTTTTTAAAATATTCCAGTGTGATAGTTTATTCGCAGAAACTTTTCCGCTTTTTATATTTCTGCATGGAAATGAAAAAGTTTAGCGAGTAGCGGCATCGCCCCGAGCCACATCCGTTCTCAAATTCTTTGACTCAGGCTGGATCATATTTTTGGCTGGCTAAATTTGCGGCAATGAATCTTTTCAAAGTTTTGATTGTACACATTCGTTACCTCCTACCATTCGTCAACGCTAAAGAGTTCCAATCCATATAACTTTGCGGTCCAAAGAGTTAAGCTTCAAAGTACTTGGAAATTGAAATTTGTTACGGAATTAATGTGTCTTACAAGTTTAAAAATATGGGTATGGAATGAGTTTCAGGCTTTGTTGATATGTTGGTGAGTGATTCATGTAAAACATTTCTTAAAACAATGATTTATTACTTGCTGTCGCAGATTAGACACTATTATAGTAAGTTCCTTGGCACGTGTAGGTACGGTATGAAAACAGAAATGACAATTCAGTGTTTACTGAAGGTATTTCAATCAAAGAGAACAAACATTCGTTACAAATATTATGAACCTTTGATTATTCTTTACAATAAAGCAAGTTTGCTAATATAATATAATATAATATTTTTATTGACATAAAAGTATGTTACATTTATATGGAAACCCTGACTCCTGCGCTAGGTGTAACCTGTGTTACAGAAATCAGTGTCTTCTCCCAGTAGTTTTACAGAGATATTATGCAATAAAATTTAAAGAATTTTAAATTATACAATTTCTGCTCCATGCGTATGTGCGAGGGTGGGTTTGTATCCATGTGTGTGTATATGTGAGCGTGTGAGAGGGTGTGTGTGAGGGTGTGTGTGTGTGAGGGAGGGTGCGTGTGTGTGTGTGTGAGAGAGGGTGCGTGTGTGTGGATGCGTGCGCGTGCGTGTGCATGTATATCATGGTTTATATATATTTATCGTGCATGTTTATAATGGGACCTGGCAATAGCAGGGTTTATGTTATTAATTTTCCAGTCTGTATGTAATCCAATGTTTGTAGCCAGGTGTTTATTTTCTTTTTTATTTCATTAATGTAAATATGTTGAGAATAAGCAGAAACTCTTAAGGAGGAAGCGTCAGGGTAGCCCGCAAAATTCAAAATTTTTACGTTTTTTATAATCTGATTGAATGACTATTATATGAAATCATGAGTTTTAGGATTGTACTAACTTAAGGAGTTGTATTACTGATTCTAATGATTATAATTCTGTAAATACATATTTGTTACGGTCGCGAATCATATATAGATCAACATACAACCTGATACTGACCTGCAAATAGCAAAAACGTAAGAAAATTTGAATTTCGCGGGCTAACTTGACGCTTCCCCCTTTAGTAAATATCTCAAATTTTTGTCAACGTATATTTTATTGTACAGAGATTTCACAGACCTTCGAAAAAGGGTGGGATAAAATATAATCATTCTCGTCTACTGTGAAGCTAATGAATACTTTTCTGATTAGCGAAATAAGTGCCGTCATTAAATAGCCACTCAAGTAGATGAGCCTAAATGTTGGACAACTTTGCGAAAGTTAAATTCGCTCTACAATCATGATTTATATTTCTTTAAAGAGGTACCTATTAAAACTTTTTTCAGATTGCAACTCCTTTAACACTTTCAATTCCAAGTGCAATAAATCAGAGCTAACCGCGGCAGCTTTCACGTTATGACTTCCTCGTAAAATTTACATTTAAAAGTTAATTTTCTCGCTCCCCAGCTTAGGGCAATTGTTAATCTTGGATTCGCTCGTACTGCTCTCAGTGTAAAAATTAAGAACATTAAGTTGCAGCGGGCGGGGTAGCCAGACAGTCAGCCAGGGCCCCAACCGCTCTCGCCTCTGCAACACTCATACACTGGTACGATTATTGCCCCGGCGCGGCGCGCGGTGGCGGCGTGGCGGTGCGGAACCTATGTTTGTCTTGTTTGTTTATTTTTAAGACTGTTTCCTCATAAAGTGAACATTAAACGGGTTCATGAACGTAGCTATACGACTATTGCCTAACTTTATAATTAAATTCAAGATATCTTGCGCTGCCAGCCATGTTATTTGGAACTAATGAAAGCTTATAACTTCATCTGCATAGAGCTTAGATTTCAAGAGAAGGGGCAGTAGTATCCTCGTGTGCTCTAGTACCACCTTACCTCCTGCTTCTGTCATTGCCATAGATGCCTTTCCATTAGTCAAATTATGGAAATAATGGCTTGACACCCTCAATATATTCATTCATTTCAGTCGAAAGACGTCCACTGTTGGACATAGGCCTCCCACAAGTACCGCCACTTCGAACAGTTCTGTGTTTTCCGCATCCAGCGGATTCCTGCGGCCTTCACAAAGTCATCGGTCCACCTTGTGGGAGGCCTACCAACGCTACGTCTTCTAGTACGCGGTCACCAGTCCAGAACCTCACAATATATTCCATGAGAAAGCTTATCAACAGCACGGAGTCCTTTTATTATGTGCTATATGTAATTTATTTTCTGGCTGCAGGTGCTGCTATATGCTTAGGATGACCGTGTAAAGTAGTATTGAATAAATCTTACAAACATCTCACAGTTTAAGAAAATAAAATCATTTTTCAAACCTTTGTATTAGTAGGTACTTGTACAAGTTAGCGCTGAAAACGAATGGCTAACGAGCAGAGAAATGTTATCACCATCACATCACATTCAGCGAAGGCTTAAGAGATAGTTACAGACACGAAAAATTGTGTGACCAAACTGCATAAATATGCAGAATCTAGGTCGTTAACCGAGAAATCCGGTTACACAAAAGACTTGGTCGGGTGCAGAGTATTTCGTAGTCCGCAAACGAATTGCAAATGCGGCTAGAGCGCGAGTTTGCTCACCGAGTCGCCAAACACGGCGTGCGCCCGCCCCAGCCGCGTCCTCGCGCGCTGAATCACAACACTAGCGACCGATAAATACACAAATATTGTTCTGCACATATGAGAGTATCACCTAATATATTCGCATCGCACTATTTTCCCCGGTATTTTAATATTCTACACGTATGTATATCAAGCTTTCACGCAACAGCGGCTAAGTTGATTGACTTGGGACTCCATTATAATAACGAGGTCAAAATTAAGCTTAGGTAATTTTAAAATTGGCTAGGTACCCACCACAAAATTTCTCGATGCTCTCGTTTGATAAAAAGTAGAAGTTAAAAGTCAATCAATATTGGTTTGCCACATTACTAGCTCAAAGCGGTGCACATTCTAAATAGCTTTGAAAATATAACTTTAGAGGTTGAGTAACCAAACCATTATCCATCAACTAACCAACAAGAGTTTGATTAGTTGATTGGTGGTAAAAGTATCAAGAATACTTACTTAGATTTACATTAATCCCTTTTTTTTTTTTGTGAACAATAATTAAGATTGATTCGCAAAAGGGTTTACAGAGGATTAGTTCGCTGGAATTATCTAATTGGTATTTGGAAATCATAATTATTTACCGAATATTCAGATAAATAAGCCCTCTAAGCTAATGGCCCTAGGGCCATTCGACCGTAAACAAAAATCGTCTACGTTCCAAAGGACCAGTGAAAAAAATTTGTAAATAAATTAAATGTCATAAACTACATCAATTACCTACATTCGGGTGCAAAAGTTAAAAAGTAGAAATTAAAGTTTTTTTTTCTTTGATTTGTATTGCCTTTTTTAGAAAAACAACCAACAATAATATAAAATGTTTACAAAAGTTAAATTTGCTATTAAATAATTAAAAAAAAAATATCAGTCTTATTAAAAAAAAAAAACAAATCATTAAAAAAAAAAATAACAATTAAACAGCAGATTGAGTAAAAATCGTGCTAGCTACCTGAAGTCGTGCCGGTTATGAAGACGTGTTCTGTTTATTTAGATGATTTCAAAATGTGAATATTTAAATAGTTAAAATTCATAAAATATGCGACTATCACAATGTATGCGACTGTCCCGTTAAATTAATTTTGAAAGCATTTTATGGAATTTATTTCATTCGTTTCATATTATTTGGAATGTAGACTTTTTTTGAATACGGTCGAATAGCCCGCGGTCCATTCGCTATGGGCCGTTCAGACTAAATACTCACGTAACCACTCAATAGTCAATGAACTATTTGGTATTTTCTTTTCAATATCATGTAAATTTCGTTGTGCAGTTGTGAATGTATTCTCGGTATATGAAGAGTTTTCTGTAAGAGTATAATGTTAAAGAATCATTGATGAGTGCTCTGTAAAACATTTCTGCAAAAATAGACACACACATAGACATACCCAAGTAACACAGACTTGCTGAATAAAGTTTGAGTAATAGCAAGTGGCAAATATTTACAGCTATTAGCTCCATAACGTGTGAGTAAAGGCTATTAAAATAGCCAAATTTTAAATAATATTCTCTTTCGGCCTTTATAACTCTTGAAGATTAGTAAAACTTGTATTAAGTTGAATATTTTTCTTAAAGCTTAGTAATAACTTCTATACCCCATATTACACAGATGTTATTAAGCCTGAAGCATTACAGATGATTTTAATTTGAAAAAGAGTGTCTGGGACAGCATTTATCTGTATAATAGTATAAGTAGCTGAATAATCGTAGTTATCACTAATATACAAACTTTACTCAGCTTATTGCTTATGAAACCACTATATACTGTAAAATAGTGTCCTCGGCAGCTGTCTTCTGAAAAATGGTGTAGTTAATGTTTATTAAAAAGCTTGATTTTGAATAACCACTTTTATTTTGTCTTCAAGTCACATATGGTTCCACATTTTATCAATTATGCAGCTACTGTCTAAAAGTGTTTTCGGATTCTATAAAGAGCATATTCGGTATAATAGAAATGAAGTCATAGTTTATAGCTAACTAACACAGATGGAAGCTGAATGATGTATTTTTATTCCGCAATTAGTGTAAAAGTACAATTTTTAAACAAGTTATACAGAGTTTTTCTGGGTAGTAATTGAATTAGGGACGTTTATTCAAGTGTTATTCAGATATTTTTACTGCCAGATCACTGAGAAATAGTGACCTGGCAGTACAAATATCTGAATAACACTTGAATAAATGTCCCTAATTCAATTACTACCCAGAAAAACTCTGTATAACTTGTTTCTATTCACGATAAAACTATTTGCGCAGTAATATTTAACGTATATCAGGGTTTATAATACTTAATAACACCGTGCACCTCGTTATTGATATTTATTCAATGCAATTAAACTATTAAGTATCAGAACAAAGACACACTGCAAGATTAAACGCCACTTTTTTCTACTTTACAACATAACTCTTAATTTTGTTTGAAAAACATTACGCAAGTGAACTTAATCCTGAATAATTTCTGAATATCAATATCCATATGCATTTGTCTGAATAAATATGAAATAACAGCTCTGTAAAAGAGATGTCAGCTTTTTCTCAGATGTTACTAAGCTAAGTGGGCCATTACTAAGCTATTACCCAGACTTTAAATCGCTGTTATACAGACCAAAGCATTTAAAACTGTGCCCAAATTGCTTGATTAACAGCTGAATAGACGTTTAGTCAGACATTATCCAGACAATAGTTTCAGCCTATAGTTTCGCGGATCGCTATTATTCAAACTTTATTCAGCATGACTGTGTTACTTGGGTAGTCTATTTGCAGAAATGTTTTATCAAGGTTTTACGAAATATAATATTTAAAGGTACTTTTCATTATTTATTGTTTGAATACGCATTAACTAGGGCATTGAGTTTCTAATTAGCTTTTACTTCAGAAAGCGGTTCTCTTCACGGAAGAGCTTATGACTTCGGAGAATCTAAAAAACAATATTAAATTCTTCTTCCGATATAGGTTGAAAGGCACAACATTGTCAGAGGATAATGAGTATGGTACCTACTGGTGAATTTACAAAAAAACATAAGTAGGTACTGTCCGTAATAGATACTGTTCATGATTGTCCTGACAAATTAAAAAGCTATTTTATCGACATAGTTTATGTTTAATCCGTTTCGTTACGTGTCGCACAGCAATAAAAAGTGCCTGATTTATTTTTAAGAGACTATAGACAATTTGCGATTGGTGTCTTTCTTGTTATTTAGGAACTTTGAAATGCTGTATCTGATAATAAAACGAAAATAGTTAGTAAGTATATATTCTACCTTTAAACGTGTACCTTCTGCCAGTTAATTTGATGGTGATGCTTCCTAAAGTGGGCCACGTAACATAGTCCCCTTTAAGGAGAAATACTGAGCTTGATCTTTCCTCCGTCTTTTTTCAGAAAATCTATTATCTGCTAACCAGTCGCTGGCAGAGTAAACCTGTAGGTATTAATATATCCATAACAGGAATCAGGTAAACTTGGTTTCCTCAAGTAAATAAATTTTAACTTCAGAAAAGGTTTTACATAAGCTTTTCGACCGGTACCATGAATTGTGAAAAAGATATTCACAAAGTTAGAAATAGCGGTTTTGTTAAACTCTTTTTACTCTATGCGTGTTTTCTCCAATAGGCTTAAAACAGACTATGATGAAACGTAAGTAAACTAATGTCTATTCAACTACAAGAAATACTAATGTTCATTTGGCACCGGTCTCCTCACGATTAGCAGGAAGTGCCAGACCATAGACAATAAGGGGACATAGCTAGTAACTCGAGATGTCTAATTCAGAACCTTAGTTTCCGGGAGAGTTCCGGCTACACCCTAGATATCCGGGGTATCTCGTAGCTTTAGTAGCAGTTATTAACAAGACAGTGCCAGAAGTAATATGATCAATTTCCATCCGATGATTGCGATACATAGAGTGAATTGAGAAGAACCAGTATATCAACATTCCAGATTGAAATTCAAACATTAATTAGTTAATGAGTGTTGAAAGCCGAAGAAATAACAAATGGTGAAAATTGGCTTCTATCACTGTTGTCCAACTCGTTTTGCCATTGGCTATGACAGTAAGTGGACATAGATAGTACCTTGAGATGTCTAGTTCAGAAACTTAGTTTCCGGGAGGGTTCCGGTTACACCCTAGATATCCGGGGCATATCGTGGCTTTAGTAGCAGTTATTAACAAGACAGTGCCAGAAGTAATATGATCAATTTCCATCCGATGATTACGATAGTTAGTGTGAACTGAGAAGAACCAGTTTATCAAAATTCCAGATTAAAATTCAAACATTAATTAATGAATTCGCGTTGAAAGCCGACGAAATATAAAATGGTGCAAATTGGCTCTTAGCACTGTTGCCCAACTCATTTTGCCGTTGGCTGTGTAACTAGGCAAATGCATCGTGGACAAATAGAAGCTTTAGAATTTCACAAATAGTTGGATAAACGCCATGGTTAGGCGGAATGTTTGTTCAGCCGCACTTCTATAGATACCTAGTGTGGCAGTAATAGGTATGTAGCGATGTACTATGCTGCAACTACCTTCGAAATCCAGTGTGCATCTGTTGACTGCTATATTAATTTAGATTTATTAACTATTGTTTGTAGCCTTGGTATTATATGTATGTAGGTATATTCCAATTTGCTATTTAATTATGGAGGTAAATAGAGTAACATGTATAATGTGTAAGCTCATTATTATTTATGTAGAACACATACTATTCCAGGAATTAATTAGGTAAACCCAAAATGTTATGATCGTTTGCCAGAATGTTCATTTCAGGACTTGACAATTTTTCGATACAATCATATTTCGTGTAAACACATTTTCCTTTATCCGAAACAGTATTTCATTATTAATATTGGCCTCAATTAGAGGCAAGGCGACACGAGGCGTGCGCCAGTGGCTGTCACCATAACCGAGCCGAGTTAACCGCCTCTCCGAGAGTAATTACACTGAACTTCATTTAACTTCCGCAGCTCAGTCCAAATACCAGTACCACTAAGCACTGTACTTACTTTACTTAGCCCGTAACAAAACGATGCAATTTTAAGTAACGGTCCGGCGGGATAAGTCGAAAACGTATATAGCTTAATGTACTTATGGAAGTAAACTTTTGTATGGAAGTGTAATGTTCTTGCTAAATAGTTTTGTGAGTTAGGTCGCCTGCGCTATGTACTGTTACTGCTAGTTATTCAAGTTATATCTCGACCTTATCTGTTCAATACATAGTTCAAGGTAGATGACCCAGTTACATAGCATTATTACATTTTATAACTTTTTGATGAATGTTTCTGTGCTAACATTGATTTTCGTTTAGTTTAAGTAGGTTTACTTACGTAATGTTTGTTTTGTCCTAGTTTATTTTTATCGTAATGTGATAAGTTTGTAAGCATAACTTTCTTAGCCCGGTTACGTAGGTATCACATAAGAATAGCTACTCTTTTACGGGAATCTATTTATAATAATAATACGTTGCAAATAAACCTGATATAGTGGTGATATATCGATTAGCGCGCCGCGCAATGATAGTTGATTTTACCATTTCACATGACGAGAACCTCGTGAAAGCTGAGAAAGAGAAACAAATAAAGTATCTCGACTTAGCACACGAGGTTGTTGACATGTGGAATATGAGCTCAGCTATCACTGTGCCGATTGTCGTGACGGCCAATGGCCTAATGGCCGAAAGCCTCGATCAACATCTTTCGAGGCTTTCGTTAGGCGGTTGAATCAAGGGCCTGATTCAGAAGGCAGTACTCCTTGATACGGTTCGCATTGTGAGGAGGTTCCTGTCTCTGCAGCCCTAACCACCGGTAGCTTGGATCCTGCTTCCGACACCGGCGGACCACATTTTTTTATATTTTTAAATGTATTTTTATACATTTTTTAAGCAATAAAAAAAAAATGATTTTTATATGGATAAAAAAAACTTTTTACAAAAAAAAAACAACCGACTTCAAAAAAAAAAACACAAAAAAATGGAAAAATAACTTTAATTTTGGAAGTCGGTGTCTTTGGTTCCGTGTTTTCGTTTTTTGCCACCGACTTCCAAAATTAAAGTTATTTTTCCATTTTTTTGTGTTTTTTTTTTTGAAGTCGGTTGTTTTTTTTTTGTAAAAAGTTTTTTATTTTTCACTTTTTAGTTGTGGTACCTACCCCACACCCATTCGTATACCACAATAGTGACAGGAAATCTTATAACATCATGAACCGAGTGCATTAAATACCAGCTAAATTAAATTAATTAATAAAAAACAGCTGTTCCATAGTAATGTTTACCTAGTGTTCTAAACTGTATGGTACAGCTGTTTATTTTTTCGCGATTTCAAACTGGTCCCATAGTAAAAGTTATTCAGTTGGATGGTCTAAAGCACCTCTGATGAGCTCGTGGCTAAGTAATAACAGCCGCACGGGTCGATCCGTCAGGTTAAGCTACGCTTGCCGGGGTTGGTCCGTGGATGGGTGACCATCTTTACATACCGAGACTCCTCCGTGCCTCGGAAAGCACGTTAAGCCGTTGGTCCCGGCTGTCATTCGTGCATCTTTGACAGTCGTTACGGGTCGTTAGAAGCCCAAAAGTCTGACAGCCAGTCTTACCCAGGGGTATTGTGTTACCCAGTTACTGGGTTGTGGAGTTCAGATATAGGCAGTCGCTCCATGTAAAATACTGGTATTCAGCTGCATCCGGTTAGACTGGAAGCCGACCCCAACATAGTTCGGAAAAGGCTAGGCAGATTGATTGGTCGAAAGCACCTCTTAAAGTTTGTAGAGTAAATTTTTTAACACCTTATACATATACACGAATTGAGAACCTCCTCTTTTTTATTTTTTAAAACGTTTAAACATCATTTTATAGCAAGAGTGCATCTCATGACAAATCCAATGAGCCCAAACACGGCTAGGATACATTGTTTTATTACGGAGTTTCATTGCCTACCTTCCGGCTTCATCATCAGATCAGTTTGATGGTACCATTTTGATCAGCATTTATTTTAATTTGCTTCATCATAGTCGCTTAACTATCTTAATCGAGATATCTTATCGCTACCTGTGAAATACGTATCATTGACGAGTTCCGGTGACCATCTGTGGTCTTCTTCATCAGTTTCGGTTCACCAAATGATACTTTCTGAATGCAAATGCTTGATTTGTTGATGAAAATATAAAAATCCCTATATGAATGCCTATAAAATTTGAGGAGTTCCCTCAATTCCTCATGGATCCCATCATCAGAACTGGATTTTGAAAAAAATGGGACCAATCCGGAAGTATATCCTTTCAAACAAAAAAAGAATTTTCCAAATCGGTTCATAAACGACGGAGTTATGCCCGAACATACATTAAAAAAAAAATATATAAACTTCCGAATTGATAACCTCCTCCTTTTTGAAGTCGGTTAAAAATAAATAAATAAACGTCATAATAATACCAGCCTATAACTGTCCCAATGCTGGGCAAAGGCCTCTTCTCATACAGAGAAGGCACGAGCATTGATTACCACGCTTGCTCAAGACGGGTTGGCGATTTCAGACTTATATTAACTGTAAGTCCAGATTTCCTCACGATGTTTTTCCTTTACCGATGTCAGCAATGTCCAAAATAAACTATGAAACTCCTTTACGGGGAACTATTTGTACGGTCTAATATAATGCAGCTATTTCATGCTTTCCTTTCATCGCAGCACATAAACAACCGTGCACCTATAAGTTTACCTTCTCTGATGTCGGCAACCGTTAACGACGAATTTTTCAGAAATAAATTGAGCGGGAAGAGGCGAAATATGTTTTCACCGGGAATATTAGAGAGCGATCGGGTACCAGCTCTAAAATATTTAAAATGGAGTAGGTGTTTGCGCTCCGGGGGTAGTTACTTAACGATTTTGATACATAATATATGTCCTATAGGTAACGTCTTTCAGAAACACCCTCGGTGCTCCGTTCCTATTAACTCCATAATCTGGAGTCATGCCTTGGGGCTTTATTAGCCTCATAGCGTGACGTAATTCATCACTGTTACGGCAAGTGAGTTTAACGTGCTAATATTATATAGCACGTTTTTTCGTACTAGCTACATAATTAAGCGTCCATTTTAGTAGGCGCTTGTGTTTGTAATTTTCAGAATGTTATGAGTACGAGCTCACTAGTTTAATCTAAACAAAACTCAAAGTTATTCATCTAAGAGAATAATAGCTTTCTTGTTTTAGTTCCTTTTCGGTTTTTCTTAATTTTCTCGACTGTGAGTACCAGTTTACAAGTCTCACTTGGTAAAACTAATAGTTAAACTTTTTAATGTTATCTCTGTACAAGCTAATTTAATCAATCCTGTGCTGTGTATTGGAATTTTAATACCTACACATATTCGTCGTTCGTTCGTTATTGATTTGGGGATGTCCTTTTCACAATACTGCTTTTTTCTCCATTGTATTTTAACTACTAACACTAGTAATAAGTTATAATATTGTCTACTAACACGCTGGATCATTGTTGTCCGAAAATAAAGAATATTATTATTATTATATTACTTTTGGTTCTAGGTATAGGTATCCAGTTCTGAAAGTGGTGGCTACATGGCCACGTCACAGCAGCAGCAGACAGAACGTTTTCATTGCGACAGTCACAATAGGGAATTGAGAGAAACAAGTTATGGCGGCAGGAAATGGACTGGCAACCTGTGACTGCCTTGTGCACTTTTATGATAAACGAATATTGAGAGAATTCTAGTTACGTCGTAGAAGAAAATAAATCAATGTTACGGACAATTCTTCTGTACCATGGAACTTACTTATTTTTCAGAAAAGGACTGGCGTAAAACTGCGGTGAAGAAGAAAAGCGAGGTCTTTGTTCTGCAGTGAGATAGTTAAAACTTGTAATAGGTACCACTTAAAGAGACTAAAATATGAGTTAATTTTCTATACCTAATGCTAATTGAAAACATCGGTCACGGCACTATCTCAACCTTACATTTTGCATCAAAAAACATTAACAACACCAAATCTATTTAATTTAGTTATTTGTGCAATGTAAGCTGACATGACAAGCAGTGCCAACAAACGTAAGAAGTATGGTATCGATATAATTTGCGTTGTCATGCCCTATTCCAAAGGAATGGAATAAGGCTCTTGAAGCTCTGCTCTCAGAGATCTGATGAATTGCCTCATAAATTGTAGCTTACGCTATCCTTCGTGCGAGTCGCGAGCGGCCAACTCCGCGCATGCCTCAGAACATTTGGTGCCACTCCGAGAATAGGTTTTTTCTTTTTTTTTAGAATCTTAAATATGAAACGCTTACTTACTTATTTATGACTAAGAGATGAAAATAATTTCTTATATGTAATGTTTGTTAAATTAATTATTTGTATAGACATTTTCTAACAACAAATAAATTGCTACAGCTTGTGAGAAAATTTCTTATAAGTCATTAGCGTCAGCTACAAAAAGATTGTTAATATCGTATATCATTACCTATTTTATTTAACTCTGACTATCCGATGTTAAGATGATCGGACAAGTTTTTAGGAATTGGTTATTTCAGTTTAGACCTGTTTCGAGTAACCCTGAAGCTACAAGGGAACACGTGCAATATCTGGTCACACCTACTAGGTGTTCAATGAGGGTCAAAGTTATTGCAAGGTCAGGCTTGCCTTAACTATAGTTAAATCCAAGCACAATTACACCATGGACAGGAAAAAGGCAAGATAACCAAGACAAGGAAATAGATACAATTTAACGCTATAGGGATAGGTATATTTTGCAGAACTATGTTCACATATCAAGTAAATAAACAAATATATTAGACGTTTCTACATGACGGCCCGATTGGCGATGGCAGTGGCAGGTCGGGTTCAGCGCTGAGGTCTGCGGCTGTGAGCTCAGCAAAGCAGAAATATCTATGTGGTATGGCCTACAGATAGTTGTCTAGATCAAGATAAGTTTGTCCAAATGAGATACTGAGATTTGTGTCTGTTAAACGCACCTACGTTAGAGATAAAAATATTGCGTTGCACGAAAAGGAAAAATGTTACAAATCATCTGGACTCCGCAAAAGCAAAAGAGGATAACAAAACAAGGAAACAACACTGAATGGTATTTCTTATCACTTTATCAAGGATGCTGCATTTGCGATAACATTGTTTTGTATATGCGGATGTTATTCTATCAACGTTTGCGTTTTCATTAGGATTCGTAATTTCCAGGTTGGGAAATTGCGGATCCGGCGAAGTCGACGGTGTTGCACCGACTCGCGTCAGTGACGTCACAAGCACGAGGCGGAAGGAAGAGGGGTGAGGGCGAGGGGGGTTACCTGACTACTACATGACGTACTGCTTGTTCATTAACTGCACTTGACTTCTCCGCTATATTATCTTATTATCTCGCGTTAGTACATATGTATCTCGCAGTGGAGTCGCGATTCATTATGGTTAGTGCCGCCGGTGTGAGGAGAATCTTGAAGCGCGCGTAGGAACATTACGAATTATATCTTTCAGACTTCTGTTTTACTATTACTATAGTATCTAACCCATGTGTATGATATGAGTATAATCTGCCTGCCTAGTCTTATTACGATACCCCTTTGTAAGACTGGTGGTCAGACCTTCGGGCTTCTGTCGACCTGTAACGATAATCAAAGATCCACGAATGTCAGCCGAGACCAACGGCTTAACGTGCTTTCCGAGGCACGGCAAGGGGCATTTATTATAAGCCTTAAACCTATTCTATCTATAAACATTCTAATTGTGGTATGTGTTTAGATACTAGCTGTCTAAAGATGGTTTTAGGGAAAACAACATTTTCTAATAGGGTAAATTAACTTAAGTCAAAATTTTAAAACCTCCATAATACCAATCAGCTTGATAATGTTCAAATATCTATCGGCGGACTCTTATAGGTTCTAATTTTAAATCCTTCTGTAGATTAACCAATTATTTTAGTATATAGGAAGTTAATTTATTCTATAAATATTCGATTAAGTCAAATAATACTCCTTAAAATTGTATTCAAAAGTCTGTTCTAGATTTTAGTAGATATTTTTGAATGTTCATCTATTGATACACACTAGAAGTGCGTCGTTAGAGGTTTTTATAATAAAAAATTTTTTTTTTGAGTTTTCATTCTATTGATTGGAAAAATTTATGCAAAATGGACAAAGTAAAAAATATTAAAAGATCTAGTGTATTTCGTATTTCACCAATATTTAAAAACCGGCCAAATGCGTGTCGGACCACGCACACTGAAGGGATCCGTAGTTGGGATGAATTTTTCCCAAGAACAAACTTAACATTGTAAGTAGTTGAAAAACATGTCGGAAAAACACACAGAACAACATACGGAATGAATGGGAGAACATGTTTTTCAACTGTAAATAAAAGTTGGTCGACTATTACTGGGTAACTTGTAAAGTCTAGGTACTCTTTAGCTCCTCACATGATCTGACCGAGATTATGATGAAGATTGTAAGACTGTCTTTGCATTGTATAAACTCAATGTCCTTGAATTATATAATTGCATAGCACAGGTGTGAGTACTATGTACTATAGAGCTACCATTTACCGGGTAATATGTCTTTTATTGACTTGAATGTGCCCTGGCGGCTGAGAGTATGTCATGCTCACTCAAATGTCTCGCTGGTGGTGGCGTGTGTGTTGGATCATTAAGTTCCCTTCATAATGGTTCAGCTAAGTGGTGCTGATTCATGCGTCATGTTCGTGAACGGGCCCCGTCAGTTGGGACTGGTCATCTCTTAGCTGCCACGGCTTATTTTAATTTTTGATTTGTTTCAATTACGGACGCTCTAACGTGCACGTCTTTCTACATTGTTCTCACATGTATAACTTCAACATGAATGATGTAACCCATATTTTGTAACAATATTTTGTTTTAAAAGAGTGTCCATGGAGTTTCTTGTCCGTTCTTCTCCATAGGAACCTACTACGCTTTGGAATGGGCAACTAGCTTCATCTTTCTGACTGACCGACCCCTTGACAATTCAAAAGTACCTGTGTAACGGAAAGCACCATAATTCGAGCTTAAATGAATTATATATGTCGTCAAATCATTGAAATGTATCGATTGGTCCGTGGAGACGAATATTCTAATATAAATTGCTTAAATAGCTTTATGTACTAACGAAAATGATCGATATCTCAGAACTGTAAAGAGATAGCGTAATTTAAACACTGCCATTAGCTTAGTTGGAGCATTTACCTATTTTATATAACAGTATATACCCCCGGGGTACCGATTAAAGTAAAATCCATTGTGTCGGAAAGTAAACAGTGTTATGTACCATTTTCATACTGCGTAGAACCACGTCTCCCGTACCCCTCCTACGTCTAAGGAGAGCTAACTGCGCAATACCCCGCAGACACCCGTTCCCCTTCAACACCCCCTCATCAGGTAGGAATGTTTGTAACTGGTGAGTTTCATTAAGTATACGACCAAGGGTTACCCGCAACTTGTGATCATGTGTAAAACCTATAAAGGGAACCCGAGCAAGTTGATTTTTGTAGTAGATTGGTAGTACATCAGTAATACATCAAGTAAATCTCTCAGTAGCAATAATCTCTCCGTACGATTCAGTTGCTCTCCACATATATTCGAGAATTAGTCGCTCCGCGCTTAAATAGTATTTAAAAGTCAGTTTAAGTTAGTTTATAATTTCAGTTTAAGATAGTTTCTATATATTCTATTAGTTCGTAAGTGCTGATTTATATATTGTGACTCTATTTTTGTTGACTGTAATTATCGTGTGTTATTTTATTGATTATACAAGTGTTTAATCTGACAGTGTGGTTTTCACTGGTTACGAGTAAGTGCGTTGGTAACCTTTCGACACCCCCGCCTACAACACCTGACTCCTCGAATATCTTACAACCTGTATTTGGTTTATTTGAAATAAATGCTTTGAGTTTGAGTTTGAGTTTATGTTTGGAAATGTCGACTCCATCTCGCAATTTTTTTTTTATATGACCTGTAAAATTGATTCCGATATCCTATTTACAGAATAAACGATTTTATTTCATTCCATTTCTTACTTAGCTGTGAATTTTTTCACTTATCCAAGTACAATCATTGAGATGGTGGGGACAATTGAATCTAACAAAAATTAGCACTTCAAAACTTAATATTACGCAAACGGATCCCTGAATCGAAAAAATGGTTATGACAAACCCATTCGGTCTATCCAAAGATACCCCACAAACTTGGATAGACGAAAAAAAAAAAACAACCTCAGTTGACGTATACGGGAGGTACCCTAAAAAAATATATATTGCAATATTTTATTTTACCACTTCGTCGGCGTGATTACTATGTATACTCATGCCAAAGTATAGTTTTCTAGTACTAAGGGTCTCTGAGCTAAGCCGCGGACAGACAACAGACGTACATGGCGAAACTATAAGGGTTCCTTGTTGACTACGGAACCCCAAAAATAACCAAAACCAGCGGAGCTCCCGCAAAGTTCTCTTCGCGCAATAGTACGTAATACAGCTGAAGAACCTTCAACATCTAACACTGTATCACATTTTTTACGTAAAACACTCCGCAACTTGTGAACAAACTATTTCTAAAACAGGTTTAGAAAGACTGCGAAAATAATCGTTTACAAATATAAAGTTTTACAGACAGCCTTAAGACCACCATAAGAGCTGAAACTCTTCTACAGTTCGAACTTGACTAGGTTTAGAAACCTATTCATATTCTAAAACTTTTCTATAGATTTAGCTATAGAAAAATACTCTTGAAACCTTTAATCTTGTAGCCATTTTAATGCTAAATAAAAAAAGTGGCTGCGATATTGTTGTAAATTATTTTAAAGAAATCGATGATAAAAGTCGCAAGAGGAAACAAAACGTCTTGCATCTATTTACTTTATGAGTTTCTTAGTTTATTTAAGTTTTCTAATAACAAATAAAACAAAAATGTATTATTGTGTACTTTTATTATATATAATTTATACCTAAATATTTAAAATAGAGCGAGAGCGCATTTGTTTTACGACAGGTTTTTCATTATCTTTCACGATGTATATAAAAACGCATGTCCATTCGCGCTTAACAAACGATAACCCATGCATGGGAAACTAAGGATTAATTAATTGAATATAATGCTAAACAATTTGTTAGTTTGTATGCCATTATAGTTAAAAACATAAACATAACTAATTCGTTATGCTTTACAGTTCCTTTGGTTTTGAAATTGCTTTATGAAGATAGGAAAAAGAAACTCCCTGTCTTAACACTAGCTATACCCATTTTCTCATGTCACTCTTGTAAGCTATTATAAAGTTGTGCCCACTTGTACTATAGTGCATCTACTCTAGCATCACTAGTATTCTTGAAGATATCTTGAGAAAATACTGTAAGTACTCTTAAAATATACAATCGAATTAAATTCTATTAGATATCTTGTAGTCATTTCTAAGATGAAAATTTGCCCCTAGGGGGAAGAGTAAAGCTGATCACGTATGTAAAGATGGTCACCCATCCACGGACCAACCTCGGCAAATTAATGATATTAGTATAATATCGAAGCAATAGGCTTCTCATAGATTTAAAAGGGATTATAATGCAATAAAATTAGTATTTATACTATTGATAATAATCAAGTAATCATCAAATAATCAATAACATGCAATTACTGAAAAATAAATTATTGAGTAGAAACCTTGATAAAACGCGGCAAACCACTTTCACGAAACAAAAGGTCAAGAATATAAGCAAATGATCGATGGGATATAATGCAGTTATCCTTATTCGAAATATCACTTCTAACGATAAATTCATTCTCTGAATTAATTAAGAATGTTCACTGAACTAACATTTATTTTAGGACTCATCCAATTTGTACTGAATTTTATTTCATGCCCTAGGCTATTCTTAAACAAAGGTTCGTTACAGACAGACTTGCAGTATTCCAATCGATTTCGGAGATTTCTCAGTAAAGTGTTAGAGTTATTAGAAAAATAAACATACCCTGTAAATTTCAATGACTCAATATTTAGATATTGGTGCACAATCAAAGATTTCTAACCAATCTACGTATTTATTTACTGAGTTTGAAATTCATTTTGTCGAAATGTTAACTAAGATTCTACGAAATATAATTCCGAAATAACTGGGTGTTTCTAGGTTCATATCTACCTACAATGTACATGTGTTTCTATGCACGTATCTGCGTACAGTGTACATTTGTGTTTCTAAACTCGTATCTACCTACACTGTACATGTGTTTCTAAGCTCGTATCTACCCACAATGTACATGTGTTTCTAAACACGTATCTGCGTACACTGTACATGTGTGTCTAAGCACGTCATGTGTGTCTAATCAAGTCATGTGTGTCTAAGCACGTATCTATGTACACTGTACATGTGTTTATAAGCTCGCATCTACCTACACTGTACATGTGTTTCAAATTAATTTTATCGTTAAAACAGACTCCCTATTTTCGTTAACGCTGTCAAAGTGTTCGGGAGTGACATTTTCTAATTAACGCAAAATTGATCTGTTATAAATCTGTGGAGCGGACGGCATATTTATGAAATCATTTTAGCTGACGGTTGAGCATGTTTTCACAAATTATGCCCAACTTTATGCATAGCACTCAAAGCCTGAGCAGTTTTAATGGGCTGTCGCTTTTATTTAATTTTTATTATAATCTCTAATGACGTGGTTTATGTCTCTGAGATGTTGGAGATTTCACAATGGCCTAGTGGTATGGCTACACCATACTACCATCTAAGGATTATGGGTTGTGTTGAATTCTATATTATGAAGCTGATGACGTATTTTTACCAGTTGGAAAGTAATTCCCACCGTGGGATTCCCCTGCGGACCCGTATAGAGATCGGCGGATCCCTGTCCCAATGATATAGAATAGAATAATAATTTTGTAACTTATTATATATGCCTAGATTCCAGCAGCGCTTTTCGGCTCACTTTGCCATTCATGCCTCCTGGGGGCCAAGTCTACTAATGTACAAACGTTGCAATGGTCTCTTCATTGTGAGTTTTTGACAGATTTGCCATGCAAACACTGTCAAATACTCACAATGGCAAGACCATTGCACCGTTTGTAAATTAGTAGACTTAGGCTCCTGCAAATACGTTACGGCAAGTCTATCGTTGCGTGCTCCCGAAGGGCAAATCCTAATTGACAAATCGTTAAGAAAGAACCACGAGCTCTATTGATTTTACCTTTACAACGCAGACTACATGTTCTACGTACCTTATAGCTATGTAATAAATATAATCCGAACCTCTCACATATATTTTAGGGAACATATTTCGTAATGTAGGTGTCTAATTATCTGTAGGCGGGTGGTGTTAAAGATATTTTGGTAATAAATTAGCGGAGACCCTTTGTATAGGACGGGCAGGCCCGGGTCTTTGGTCGAGGGGCGATAATAGGATCCCTGTCATCATACATGTGCCATTTATGCGTTATTACCTGTTGAACATTAGCCGTATATAATAATATCCGAGGACAGCAAAAGATTACGGTGATGCTGAGACAGAACATATTCATAAGATATCCTCTTTACATTACTTAGGTAATTTTTTATTTGTGAAAGCTAAAATTCGAATCTAAGGCCCTTTTTTTTTAAAGAGTGATTTATCAATGTATCAATATACATTGATCAATCACTCTCATAAAAGAGCTCCTCTAACTATAAAATGCTCTCTATCTCTTAGAATGCTGATTTGAAAAAGAAAAAAATCCTTTTACGTTGTCAATGTATGAATTTCAGATAACACACGTTTACTATTCAGAGGTTTTTTCAGGGTCGGTCCTATGTCTGTATTGGTTATAAATGCGGGATATATATAAACTGGTAAAACGTTAAGACTGAGTGCGGCTATTGAATCACTTAAATCAAGACTAGAAGTCATACGTAGACACCTATGTACATACAATCGTCTATATGCGCAAAAGATATACAACATATGAACATAGTATAGAATTTCGTACCGTTCACAGCTATATGACTCAGGATATTACGCCCGCGAGCATCAAATGCGTCTTCTTGTTTAATTTAATAAACTACAAAACAATGGCATCGATCACAGGTTCACTCACACTGTTTTAGACTTGATTGATATCACACGTTGTCATGGCCACGGAATGACTATGTGCAGTACTCTCAACATTTTATTATACTTATGTACTTGTCAGATCATAGCGTAGCGTTTCGTGGTATCCGTTCCGTAGTCTTAAGAGTCACATAATTTCAAAATATGTAGACATATTGTCATTAGAATTTCTTGTAAAGTTTTAAAAACAACGAAAATTAGTTAAAATAATACACCAGCTAAGTAGCAGCTCTATTTTCATTTTATATGTCCTCGCTTACGAGGAATTTGAGTGCAGATGCTTGTATAATATGACTGCTGTGACAGACTAAACGAAAGGTTGTATGATTTCTACAGAATCCTAAAAAATGAATCCTAAATGATGAAACATTAATCTTGCTATGTTGGAGTCAGAAAGTTGTCACTTAGCGCAGGCAAAGTGTCTGTCTAGTCGTAATCGAGCCGGGCGTGGAAGCTACGTTGAAGTACTTATGAACTAACTAGTAAGTATACTTAGGCATGTGACTCTCTCTCCAGCTACTACATCAAATATTGAGCATTTTAGATAGTGTATTCAGCGAACCCGCCGTGGCCAAGCAAAGGTCGAAACTTAATTAAGGTAGCAAGATAACATAATTTAAGAATACAGCTGTTATAAATTATTGTTATTTTCATGTTATTCAGAAGACAGATATAACAATTTGGTAAATTGCCCAACAATCTCCTTACAGATCTTTTAACGTTTTGAATGTATGAAGCGAAAAGAAAAGTCGTTTGCCGTCGCCTAATTAGCACCAAGTAAACTAGTTGCTGTATAAACAGCGTGAGTTAAAGCTTTTCTAGACCTAGACAAAAAGAAAACGTAGGATTGATCGCCGAGCTTAAAACATTATTCGTAAATGTAGGTAGTTTGTAAATACGGTCGGCTGGTCGGCAATTGTCGGCCATCATTCGGCAATCAACCTCGCTAAATGAAGATTTCCTGTTGTCGTGAGGTCTCTTGTTGGCCGCAGCGGGTGACATCATTCGGACGGATTGCTATATTTTCCTCTAAACGTTTTCCTTACACGGTAGACATAAAACCTTTACGAATTGTTATGGTTTGTGTTCTACTCGTACATGAAATAGGCAGTTTCAATAAAAAATACCAGTATAATATTTTTGTATAACACTGTGATTAATGAAATTATTGAACTCAATAATCCATGCCTCGGAAAGCACGCCATGCCGTTGGTCCCGGCTGTCATTCATGGATCTTTGATAGTCGTTACGGGTCGTCAGAAGCCCGAAAAATCTGACAACCAGTCTTACCAAGGGTATCGTATTACCCAGTAACTGGGCTGTGGAGGGCAGACAGGCAGTCGCCATGTAAAATTCTCGTATTCAGCTACATCCGGTTAGACTGGAAGCCGAGCCCAATGTAGTTGGAAAAGGCTAGGTGATTTTCTCTAAGGCGCAATATTTTGCTGGGGTTACTCATACCATCTAAAAGTATTTTTTTCCAAGAAAAAAAAAAATCAATAAACTTTAAAATGGAGTATTTTATATATTTTTTTTGTGTATACTCTAGTAGAATATACACTAAAACTAAGCATTTTAATGGGTTTTTCTTATTGGAAAAAATATCAAGGTTGACTGGTAGAAAATGCCTCTGGCATTAAGTCCGCCTTTGTACAGTATTTTTTTACTTGTGCATAAAGTTTTAATAAATAAAATAAAAATAAATAAAATGCTCTAGTGTAAAGTTGCCAACATGTCGTTTGGTCAATATTGCCTTTCAAGCGTCGATATAGTGCAATGATAGCTCACATCTAGCTCACTTTACCTGTGTTTTCACGGTGAAGTTTATACAGAATTGGTTGGCAGGTAGAATTACAGCTCACTTCAAACTCACTTCACCCTCACTTCACATAAGTTTTCACGGTGATACTCGTATGCTTATAGCCGGTCGATTCTCACCGTGAAAACGCAGGTGAAGTGAGTTCAAAGTAAGCTGTCAATCTCTAGACTCCCCTAGAGATTGACAGCTTACTTTGAACTCACTTCACCTGAGTTTTCACGGTGAGATTTCTACAGAGTAGCGCTACTGGTCGGTTTGCAATTAAAATTCAGGTTAATTAGATGTAACCAAAATGAACATAAACCGTAATACCCCAATCCTTTTGAGTACCTACATTATTTAATTATTAGCTTTATGAAATTAACACGTAATATTTATTTTACGAGGATAGTGGTCGGCTTTCATTTGTTATCATTATTATTTTGCTAGTCGAAAATGTTGTGGTGAATTATACGTATTGTGTGACCGTGTGACCATAACTTTATATGCATGTATTCACGGCAGAAAATAATTTAAGTTAACGTGTTAGTGTTATTATTTTAATTCAAACGAGTTACCTAATTAATTGAAATAAAACAAATAGTTTCTGTGTTTGTCTTTATTGTAATCTAACTGAAATTATACATTTAAAGTAATGAGTGAACTAATGAATGTGCGATACTTAAAAATATACCCTACATAGCTTTATAGGTATTTTTTTTGGTGTCCGTGTTTTTATGTGTAGATTTCGAGCTGGTAGTTGAGTCCTGATCCGCGGTCGCTCTTGAGCCTGATGTTGGCGTATGAGAAGCCGACTCCTCCGGCTGTGACGCTGGGGATGGCATCAGTATGGTCCAGGTCCCGCAGAATTATACCCTGGAAAAAGCAAATGTACCAATTAGATGAATGTCTAGTATAATAATATCAAAACATCGACCGTTTGTTCTCGAAAATTGTTTGTTTAGACTGAACTGTCATAACAAAGGTCAATTCGCGAACTCGTCACAAGTTCAATTAATGATTAGGAAAACTGGTCCGTTATATCCCGAGACAAGTAGATAATTTGATACCGAATGTTTATTTAAGTATAATTTTATAAACAAAGAAATGAAACAGAACATTATATGTCAATCTATTTTTTTTTATTACCAATGTTCAAGTATACTTGGCTTGGAGGGGCTTGTGGTTAAGTAATAACAGCCACCGCGGTTGGTCTGTGGATCGGTGACCATCTTTACATACCAAGACCACCTCCGTGCCTCGGAAAGCAGGTTAAGCCGTTGATCCCGGCTGCCATTTATAGATCTTTGACAGTTGACACGGATCATCAGAAGCCCGAAAGTCTGACAACCAGTCTTACTAAGGGGTATCGTGTTACCCAGTAACTCCCCGAATAGCCCGGGAGACTCCGGTAATAATAGTTAACCTCCCGACATCCCGGGATGCAATAATTTCTCCTGGCTCATTTACACTCGCGGCTCGCGGCTCGTCTCGCGGCTCGTCTCGTGTCTCGCGACACAGCTCGTTCGCTCGTCAAGATAATCAATTTATGTTCACACTCTCGCGGCGCGTTCAGTTGTTTTCGAACCATCGACTATGGAGGATGTCGAGGTATTAGCGGCATCAACTCTTTCTTTACTGAGCTTCTTCTACTACTACGCAACTAAACAAACTCGAGACCAATCCATTGCATTTATAAAAATCTAATTCACACTACCTACTCACAACGCAACCGGGACGGCTAAACAACTAACGATCGAACCGCGTGAGTAAACACCACGCGCGCTTCCTTCGCGAGCCCCTTTGACTCGTGCCCAAAAAACCGCTTCCGACGCGAGCGCTGCGAATGGCGAGACAAGCTGCGAGGCAAGCCACGAGCGCACCGATTACACACTCGTCTCGTGGTTCACCTCGCGGCTCGTCTCGCCGCTCGCGCGAGAGTGTAAATTAGGTATCTGATTTTTCTATGAGAGTGAGATGCAACCATAATGATGCAACCGTATCACATTACCAAATCCATTGAAGAAAATCGAGTGGATTTACGCTGGGTTGACTTCTTTATGAAATCGAAAGACAGAAATCCCTGTCCTGAATTGAAAAAAACTTATCACGTTTGTTCTTTCCCTTCCTGTCTCTAATGCACCCGGTAAATTCTGCATTTTAGGCATTTTGCTTGTTAAACATTTTGATCTCTAGGCAATTTGCTGTGTAGACATTAATTTTAGGCATTTTGCTTCGTAGACAAATTGAAAGTTAGACGCTCTCGCTCGAACCTAGACAGTAGAGCTTTACTTTGAGTAAATTATTTCATCACCACCGTTCCCAAAACGGTGAAGGAAACATGTGATGAAACCGGCATGTCCTAGAACCGAAAATTCGAAGACATGTGATATCCACCAACCCGTACTGGGCCCGCGGGTCTCCACCACGCGGGCCCACTCTCACGGCCCACTCTCACTCAGAGAAGAGACCTATGTATGTCCCAGCAGTGGGAATATTATAGGCTGCTTATGCTTATGATTGTGCAAAATTATCTATTCCTAGCCAACTCTGGTTCATCATCATCATGACCGGTAAATTCTTGCGAGCGCGTATTCAGCATGATGGAACAAGTATGGAGCAAGGAGAGAAACAGTTTTTTTTTTTGTAATACCAGTGTGACAAATACTAACAAACTTCAATTTTTTATGTGAATTTTTTTATGATTTTGTGGTAAAAAACCGTCAAATATTAGATGCTGATAATAAATGATCTCGATACTCGATTTCTTAAAATTCTCCCGGGTTGGTCCTTTCGAGAGTTGGCAACCCTAGTTGTGGAGGTCAGATAGGTAATTTCTCCATAACTACTGGTATTCAGCTGGATCCGGTCAGACTGGAAGCCGAACCCAATAAGGAAAAATGCTAGGTAGATAATGTTCCACGCCGGGAGGGTCGTGGATGTAAAGGCTGTTCCAGTTTCCTATGGCCCTCCCATCACGGCGAGGAGGGAACACCGCTGGGTTTTTTAGTGGGTATACCGGTTCTACCTGGGAGTCCCACATACCCCTCCCGTCCTCCGACGGGAGGGTATGCGTAATGCATTTTTCCCAGCGGGAAAAAAAAGGTAGATAATGTTCAAGTATACTCGTAGTAAAAGGTTGACTGCTCGCGATGCTTCCCACTTGATGAAATGGTTTGAGCTGCCATAATAGACGGACACCTACAATACCAAAAGGTGTTCCGACTCGCTGCCGGCTTTAGTTTGGCGCGCTTTCAGCTTGTTCAGTGTAAATAGTTGTGAATGATGTTTTGTGCTATTAAATGAATGTTCAAATTCAAGTTTTAATGACGGAACGGAAAGCGCTTTTAGCGTACGAAATAAGTTATGAAAAATAGTTGCGAATAGGTTCTTTTTTATCTAGGGCAACTCAGACTTAACCTATAGAGGTCGTGACTCTTTAACCGGTCTTTCCTGTGGTTGCCTTAAGCTCCTTAAAACTTAAAGCCTCCAGCCAGGGCGCAAAAACTTATAAACTAAACGACTGCGCGCTAAGGGCACCCCCTGTGGGGTACGAACCTCGGTTTAGGGCAGAGTCGGAGGGAGGATAGCAAGAGACCGATGGTGGCTGGATAAAGTCAGGGTTATGATTATTATCAAGGGAATTTAAAGCTACAGGCTCAGCTATGGCGCGGGCTGGCGCTTCGCTTACGAGCAGGGGTCGGGGAGGACTATTTAGTCGGGATGAGATAGGGTTTTGCGTGTGCAAAGGTACTGGACTCGCATAGGTCATGATCGGGCGGATTGCGAACAGGTGTAGGTATAATAATATTTATACGGTATCGATCCTCTGGTCATGAGGTATTACGCATCTTCATGCATGTACATGTACCTACCTATAACTATTATCTTATTATTATTGATTGTATAATACGAGTATAACGTGTCTGGCATCGCGATGAGTCGATTATCTTTATCTCTTGTGTCTGCACGAGTTGTTATGAGTGGTATGTCACTTATGCAGTTAATGACTGGCTAAGGTTGGCTGGAATGATGATACCTATATTTAGTAGAGCTGACATATTGGTGCATCGGTAGTAGTCCCTCCACTAACACAATTAGAAAGCACATCTCCCGACATTCGTCCTATCGTCCTCGCCGACGTGGCCCGTCGCGACGTCCCTGTCCATCCCCGTCCCTACCCTTGCTCGAGCCAGCCCGTGCCGCTGACCCTGTAGCTTTAAATTCGTCCCTAAATAATCATAATCCGATACAGCTCGTCCCTTACTGTCCTCCCTCAGCGACGCCCTAAGCCGAGGTCCGTACCCACGCAGGGGGGTGCCCGTAGCGTAGTCGCTTAGTTTTTAAGTTTTATGCCCTGGCTGGAGGCCTTAATTTATTGAGGCACCCACAGGAAAGTCCGGCTAAGCAGTAGACAAGCTCTTAGGTTGAACTGCGAAATGAAAAAGAAAAAAAAAAAAAATTTGGTTGCAGCTCTTAGAGTTCTGTACTCACAATTTCTCTTTCCACATAACCCGACTAGAGATACAGTAGGCCGCAGGTCAGAGGTAACAAAACCAGTATAAGCTGACCTCCCATACCGTTGAAACTCCGTACAAGGTTAGGCCAGTTCAAAACAAAGTATTACCACCGACCTGCGGTCGACCGTACGATTTAAGAAAAGCACACCATGGACACGCAAAAAAGAAGAAAAGTCTCGCAAGTATCGGTGTATAAAATAACTTGGGGTATTCCTCGAAGCGCACCAACTTTGAAACGCACCAAATGAAGCGCACCAAAAGTACTTTAAACTTTTTAAACTTTTGGTGCGCTTAATTTAGTTTTTATTTTCTCATTTTCGCTTCATTTTCTCCATTGCTAGACGAGAACAACTGCCGACAAACTGTTATGCAGTTTGGCAGACTTTGTATGTTATTGTTAATACAGATTTTGTATAAATAAATAAATTTGGTGCGTTTCATAGTTGGTGCGCTTCGAGGAATACCTCGCCCCCCACACCCCCCAGGCATAATATGATAATAACAATAATATGCAAGGTAACCGGTTCCAAAAAAAGAAAAGGGAACGAGTTTCATAAGTGAACTACGTATATTTTTTATGAAGTCACATCGCCTACGAGATTGGTAACATACCTCTATACATAATAAACCTCATACATAATAAATTATTATGCCAAGGTAGCCGACTTGGATTCTTGTTATTATAACAATGCCAACAACAAGCAATGTATAAGTCATTGCAGTTCATCTGACCCGGGGGGATCCCGGACAACTCCCCAGTGAGGGTGTCTGAAGCATAAAGATTAGATGTAGGTTTTATTGTATCTTCAGCTATAAAATCACGGCAATCCTTCGTACAACTAAATAAATAGATCCCTGTTCTAATTTTAATTTGTTTACCAAAATTCTTCTCTCATTTTTTTATTAATACATATTTTGGAATAGGGAAAATAGACATGAAAATGTGATGCGATGGGAGAGTCGTTTGCTTTTTAATTAATTAATATTATTTTTTTCTCTTTATTTTATGTAAATTACATTAACGACTGAACTGCGAGTCTGTAAATCAATTAAATGGCAAAAATAACTTTTTGTATGACAAAAATAATATTTTGTATGACAAAAATAACATTTTGTCGTTAGGAAATAACGATTATTATTTGTATTTCTGACCATTAGTTAATTAGTCAGAAGGTTCGTAGATTTTCATGATTATTTATAAACAAAGGTGAAGACAGAAAGTTGCTTATTCATTACATTGAATATTTTAATATTTATCTTTCATTGTACGTATTCAGTTCGAGTAAGTACAAACCGCAAAGCTATTTTCAGAACAATAATGGTGCAAATGAGAATAAGTTATATTATTATGTTCTGTGAGCATCGAAGTTGTTTGAGAAAAACTTAATTAATACCCTAAAATTATGTTGAAGTCAATTTCATTGCGAATAAACTAAAAATATATCTACATCCAAAAATAATGACTTCACATTTACCAAAAGCAATAAACGTTAACTTGCTGACAAAAAAAATAACAACATAAAAGCCAATCGATCTTGTTCATGGTGCCAAAAAAAAACTTTAAGGCTCACACACAGGCGTGGCACGCGACGCGACACAAAGAGACCGCGTGCCGCGCGACGAGCGGTCTCTTTGTGTCGTGTCGCGTGTCACGTCGCGTGTCGCGCCTTTTTGTAGGAGCCTTTATATGACACGCGAGTATAGATGCAAAACGTTTTTTAAACGTTTTAAAGCATTTAGTTTTAATCCGTCTTTTTGGTTTAAAACGATTTAAAACCACACTTAGCGGTGTAATAATGGTTTAAAATGTTTTTTTTTTTTAATACAGTGCACTGAGGGTTCACACGAAGTGTTCTAGACCACACCTTCTTCCTGATTTAGAATATATCAAAGGAAATTATATTTTACTCGTATGTATATTAATAAAAAATGATGTAAAAAATGTTCCATTCAGGGTTTTAAATTTTGATTATTGCATTTAAATTAACCACTAAGTCCGCCTTTGTACAGTTTTTACTTGTGCATAAAGTTGTAATAAATAAATTAGGGAAACAGTTGACAAAAGTGAAATTATTGCTTAAAATTCCTAATCAAGTAGAAAGAAGAAAGAAAATACGTTTATTTGCGGTAAACATGACGCAAAAAAAAAGAACATAAACACAAAAGAAATAAGAATATTATTGGGGAAAATGCGTCACATCCACGCAAAACATGGCTATCGCTCAGCATTATGCTGCGACCCTATGCAAGACAGAGCCCCAGCGCTGGTTTTCAGCGACAGCCGGCGTTGACGTAATTACGTCGTCCGGTGCAGCAAACAATTACGCTGTACCAGTACAGCGTACTTAAAGAAAATTAATATAATTTAATTTAAAATGTGGTAGAATATAAAACAAGAATATAAAAATTAAAATAAAAAAAACAAAGGAATTATACATGCTATGAGAATATCATCCTCAACAAAACGTTTTACGCTATAACTTTAGTACCTAATTTATATCTATGCGCTTTATAAGTAATAAAAAAAACAATTTGCCTTTTAAACTAAATTTTTAAAGTAATACGTAATCAATGTATTTATTTAACATTTACGTGGTCGTGGTTTTAAACAAATTTGAAACGGGTTTTAAACCACGGCATTTTATTTAAAACGGTTTATTTACACTACGTACATATATACACGCGAGTGGTGAATGTGAAATCACAGCAAAAAGGATTTTTATTTGTAAAACAACAGTAAAAAAACCTTTGCGGTTGAATATCAATTAAATGAATAAGATCAGAATGATTTTACATACCTATGTATGTATGTTTACGTTGAGTTTCGCAATAAAAGAACCCTTTTCTGAAAACGATCTTTATTCACAGTATTAGGTACGATATGTCTGCGGTTTCAAAACATTCAATAGTGTTCGCTTACTCGTAAGTGAGGTATAAAGGCTCTTGCAGTCAGGCGCAAGCGTGAGCCCAGGGCCTCCAGTCTGCTATTACAATAGTGTCAGAATGGTCTCGCCATTGTGAGTATTTGACAGTATTTGTATGGCAAATCTGTCAAAAACTCACAATGAAGAGACCATTCTGACACTATCGTAATAGCAGACTTGAGTCCTTCAGACTTGAGTCTCTTCATTGTGAGTTTTTGACAGATTTGCCATACAAATACTGTCAAATACTCACAATGGCGAGACCATTCTGACACTATTGTAATAGCAGACTTGAGGCCCTGGTAGCTAGCACGATTTTTACTAAATATTATTGTTTAATGTATTTTCTTATATTATGTTGATTTGTTTTTTTTTTTTAATAAGACTGTTTTTTATTTAAAATTATTTAATAACTAAATTTAAGTTTTGTTAACATTTTATATTATTGTTCATTGATTTTCTAACACAAATCTAAGAAAAAAAAAAAAAAAAAAAAAACGTTTTTTTCAACTTTTGCACCCGAATGTATTTGATGTAGTTTATGACATTGAATTTGCTTACAAATTTTTATCACCGGTCCTTTGGAATGTAGACTATTTTTTTTGACGGTCGAATTGCCCGAGGGCCATTCGGTTTGGGCTGCTCAGACTAAATACCCATTAAACATCAGTCTCGCCTCATATTTTGTAAAACTTGTTGCGAATATTAGACATTTTCCGTGAATTATTAATTTATTTGTAAAAATATATTTCAACCACATGCAAAACAAAGAACACGACTTTTTAAATCACAAATAATTTTGTTTAAATTCTTATTCCCTTTCTCACAAACAAGGAACAAAATTGATCAAAATCAGTCGATTTCGTGCACGGCAGTTCCAATACAGTATTTAAGAACTCAGTTATTTTTGTTAGGTACTGTGGTTGAATTATTTGTAAGAAGGTTTTATGTTGCTAACATAACGCTTTGTTTAAACTACTCAGGGTATTTCTTATCGTTGGAATGCCGCACAATTTTTACCGCATTGTATTTCCATTTTCTTCTAATATACAAAACAATGCGGCTTGAAAAGTTGGTAACACTTTTGTCTCTAAATAGACTTATTTAGTGACAGAAGTGTTACCAACTTAGACCAATGATATTAAAAACTTATATTACGTCATTGGTATAGACTGGATGATTATTAACACATTTGAGGCTGTAAGCGCATCGTAATACAGACAGCAGTTTTTTGGTCCAGTCCTGGAGAGAAACTTTTAGGTATGGTATGTTATGGTTCCTGGGCCTCAAGTCTGCTATTACAATAGTGTCAGAATGGTCTATCATTGATTTCATAATTGTTGATTTTGACAAGTTTGGTAATCTACTAATATAATGGCGTCATTATGACTTTCCAATGGTCAGCCACTGACACTCCATTGAAAGAATTGGTAATCTCGTACATAATGACAAATGAAACTTCCTACTAAACTTCCAACTTCCTACTACTTCCGATTGATTATAACACAAATAAATAATAAGTAAAAATATATATAAATGAAATCTGGCGTGAATAAATGTTCAAAATGCCATTATACACAATTCTATTACGAGACCATTGACCGACCAATGATTGACCATTATGAATTTAGCAGATTACGAACTTTTAGCAAAATGACAATGGGATCGTGTTGGAGAGACGAATTTATAAAAATAGCAGACTTGGTCCCCTGGAGCATAGTCATGAACTCATTGCTTACCAGGTATAGACATAATGACGTAATAGTTGTATTGACGTTGTAGTGACGGAAATTGCAAAATGTTCCATAAATAGTGTGCGAAGGTTATTTATATGAGTAGGTAATAAATAAACCAAAATGATTCGTGCAAAGTTTTGTCCTGCATTGCGGCCCGGAATAATACGCGCATTCCTTTACAGACATACGGTACTACCTATTTATACAAAAATGTGAGGAATTTTTGCTTGCAATTAGCTTTGTATAAGGCCTATGGTATACAACGTGAAAACTACATGACTTATATGCGAAGTTGTATAAAATATTACGCATTGCTTGTTCCAGATTTCAACGGGTTATGACTGAAGTACCTATTTGGCACTTACCTAGCTCGCACGTTGTAAAGTAAAAACTACGTTTCTAATAAATGTTCATTAGTTCAACAGTTCAAATTAATCTTCAAATGTTATGTATTTCATAAACAGATGGAGTTTTTTTATCAACGTGTATGTAAGCGCTTGGCGTGACCCTAATTGATAACATAAAACTAAAGCATAAATCCTTATTTACATCGTTATTCTTGACGACTCACTTGCATAGTGTTGGGAAACCGCGTTCGTATTTATATATAACTAAATACCTTTCGTTTTCCCGGACAAAATAAATACATAGAGAAGAGCAAACGTGTATACTTGGTCTTGTCTGCGGCGCGGTAGTTTTAACAATCTCGAGCTGAAGCAGGCGAAAATATTCCAAGTTTGATTCCAAGAATCAGTTGAATGAATAAATAATTTAAAGTGAACAGGTTAGGTTAGATTTACTAGTAAAGAGTTGTTGTCGCAATTAGATCACCTTTAACTTTGTCTATGAAACTCTTAGTGCCAGTTATCATTAAGAACTTCTGCGAAAGTCAATCAAGTCAAGGTTTGAAAGTATAATTAAATATTTTATACCATTTATTAGAAACTTAATTAAGATAAAATGGGCACCTACTGAAAAGTGTACGATGAAGTTACGCTAAAAGCGTTTAAACTTCTAATAATATTTTAACATTAAGTAGAACATACAATAGGTGCACAGCATGCTTACCTTAATAATTTGTTGTCCCGGATCAGAAAAAAACACTTCTTTAACTCGCTTCTTCAGTGGGATGGCATTGTACTCGGCTTTCTGCTGCCATAGCAATCTGTTGTTGAAACTGGAGCCCACAATCAGATCCTTACAATGGACGACACAAATGATCGACAAAAGTACGATGAATAATACAGGCGCGGTCTTCATTTTGCTGGTAATGTGTGTAACGTATTAGGTAATGCGACCCGGTCAGTGGATGTCGATCGACTGGATAACTCGCCTTCGCGTCGTATACAAAAACCCGTTTACCTTACAGTGTGAGCAAGCGGAAAAAAGCGTTTACGTGTTAAACAAGGGCTCTCGTGACTGCGTATATATGTACCTACAAAGTTTATACCTAAATATACATAGTTACTTACGCTAAGTATTGATTTCTCCCAACTAACGTTTAATTACGATTTTATTTTACGTTTAGTAAAACAATGTTATGGTGAACTGTGAATCATTTACTCGGCTCGGTAACTACTTGGCATTTTTGTCTTCACGATTCCTTGACGATGAAGTTCATGATATATTCATCGTAATTGTCAGTAAGGGAGGGTATCAAATGGCTCAAACAGTTGATTGTCATAATTTTGTAATTGTTCTGCCGCTTATAGGTAACACTAGCTGTTCTTTATTTGGGAACTGGGTAATTACGGTTGTTATTGTAAACACAATGTGAGCCACAAGGACAGTGTAAGTGTGAGATATCACCCTCGAATGTGGGTTATATCTATAAGCTAAATACGCGTTATATAAAAGTCTTTGGGAGTCCATGTAGGTCAAATTCAAATTCGTGAACTTATAAGTTAAGGGGACGATAACCGATAACTTTTAATGATTTTATACTGAAAATCACGTCTAAACATTGATGTATTAAAAGCGTAAATACGGGACTTAGTAACAGCGCCTGGTCCTATCAAAGTGAGAGATTGCCCCTAGGTGGCACTCAGTTGCGCACGGGATATTGTTGATCAAACAGCTCCATAATTACAGTTTTTTTTTGTGATAAATACGCATCAAAATGACTTCTTGTGCAGCTAAACAGTGTTTTAATAATACAAGAAAGAAAAATAAAATACACGGGATTACTTACCACTAAACAGCTACAGCCAACAGTACAGCCAAAAATGCTAATTTGTTGAAAGTTATAATAATATTCGTTTGCTTCGCCATGTTTGTTCTGCCACATGCAATGTCATTCATAATCGTAAACATTCGGCCAACATTCGGCAGCTAACGCGATTTCGCTCGCACTACAGCGACGTCTCATAACTCTGTTCTTGTCTATCGGTAACTGTAGGTTTGCGACTGTGATCACACTGATCACAGATGTGTGAGTTTTGGTGCATGAAATCGTGCGCCGAGCCAAAGTTTACTGATTGCGATGTTAGCGCGTAACATATCTTCCTCCTTTTAATATATCAAGGCGTCTAAATGAGTAGTGTTAATGGTTTGACAAAAAAAAAATATATATATAATTAAATTAGAGCATTTTCTTAATAACTTTTGCTAGCTTTTGCCCGCGGCTCCGCCCGCGTGGATGTCGGTTATCACGTAAAATTTGCCTGTGTCCTTCTCCATATCCCAGGCTATATCTCTGCTAAATTTCATGACGATCGGTTCAGTGGTTTAGGCGTGAAAAAATAACATACAGACAGACAGACAGAGTTACTTTCACATTTATAATATTAGTATTAGTATGGATTGAATTAATTTGTAAAGTTATGTCTAACGCGGATAATAAACTGCGAATCACGCAAAATCTATCAAGTGTATTTTTCTGAAACCTTCACCTTTTTAAAGATAATTTAATTATTGATCTTTTAGTATATGTGCTTTACTAAAATACCTTTTGTTTTATGTATAATAAATTAATAATGCGTCTTATTTGGGACAGCGCTCCTGGATGGACGAGTCCTATTACTGGCTGCACGTACGACGCGTTGTGTGAGCTCAGTACAGAACACGCAAGCTAACCACTCAAGGTCACTGGCATATATCTGTGTCTTAAGAAGTTTGACTTTGGCAATTTTTCAGCGATTAATACAAGTATAGAATGAGAAGTATGCTGGTGTTGCTTACCGTAAAAAATAAATATATTCGATTGATATGATTTAGACATTTTTTGATACATTGGCTTCTTTTTATTTTTAGTTTGTGAAAAGTTCTGCTTTTTTTCACTTCTTAACTTGAGTAAGGGATTCTAAAAAAAAAAAATATTTCAAAACGAAGTGTGCGTCGCAATATGTGGTTTACTAAATTACAATTCCGATATCAAAACTTTGTACCGACAACGAAACAACCTGTACCAAATTGGGAAAAAATAACACGTTCAGAGTCTGACCTTTGGAAAGGTTCTGAGTTAGTTAGACATTCATACAACAGCCTGGATTATCCGCTGTTTTGTATTATAAGTATTTTGTATGTACAGAATGACTTTTCTACCCATCTAAGTTAACCAAAGCACTGCGGTGCTCAACCTCCCAGGGGCCCAAGTCTGCTATTTTTATAAATTCGTCACTCTAACACGATCTCATTGTCATTTTGCTAAAAGTTCGTAATCTCCTAAATTCATAATGGTCGATCATTGGTCGGTCAATGGTCTCGTAATAGAATTGTATTACAATGGCATTTTGAAAATTTATTCATGCCAGATTTCATTTATATATATTTTTACATATTATTTATTAGTGTTTTAAGCAATCTGAAGTAGTAGGAAGTTGGAAGTTTAGTAGGAAGTTTCATTTGTCATTATGTACGAGATTACCAATTCTTTCAATGGAGTGTCAGTGGCTGACCATTGGAAAGTCATAATGACGCCATTATGTTAGTAGATTACCAAACTTCAATGATAGACCATTCTGACACTATTGTAATAGCAGATTTGAGGCCCAGATCGACTGATGTACTATGTAAAAGCCATTAAGTCAGTCTTTCAGTTTCATTTCTTTTCTTATTTCACAAAGCAAGTTGCCGGTCAAGTCTCAGGGCTTTAAGTTATTTCATTTTGAATATTCCTGTAGCTTATCAGAATTCTTTGCGTAAAAATCCCGATAACCTCGACAGAGTGTATCGGTTATTTACATTTAGCTAACAAAGTGTTCTCGCTTCTTTTATCGTGTTCAAGGAAATTTCATATTCTATTAGGAATTTTAATTCTGGATGGCAGAATGTATAACTGAATTTGTACTTTTACTACCAATAGGGAGATTTTACGCAGGATTTTACGGTTTCTCGATTTAAGAAAAGGCGACTTTGATAAGAATTTACTGCAACATGTGGTTCATCAGTAAGGCTAAGTTTAATGTTTAAGATTGTGTATCTAGACCGGAGGTGCAAGAAAATGCTATGATTCTAATAACTAAATCAAGGAAATCAAGCGGATTATAGCAATATTAAAAACTTAGGGTATATTACAGGTGTGTATAAACGCCTGTTCAATAGACTAGAGCAACATACAGCTAAAGTTGAAATAGTTGTGGCTCAAAACATCAGCTGATGTTTACGTTTTATGACCAACCGGCGGAAAGCGTGGGACTTTCCAAACAGTCAGTACGCCTCGGTTTAGGGGAAAAACTATTCATCCAGTCAATCTATGTCAACTGATAGCTGAATAAACATCGGTTCAGATAACGCAGAATAGTTCAGACGTATGTGATTCACGAATGTGTTTATCTTTACACACAAAAATAAAGCAAAGAGGAAAACAAAATCTCCTTACTGACTTACCGTTATCACCCGTCTTACTTGTCAACACTTATTCAGCATGTTTAAACTACTAAAATAACGGGGTAGCTTATCTGTTTGCGAAATTCGTGTAGCAAAGCCATCCAGGAGGTAGCGCTCTAAGCATAGGTAATTTATTTCCTTCAAAGAAGCAAAGTATGCCGAGCCGGAGCGTTTGTACACATTAACGTGGCACACCTCATGAAAAATCGCTTAGGAGACGCTGGAGTTCGTGATACGTTATATTACAATGAATGTTCTTTATCCCTTTTTCTTTTGGCCTGTTAAAAGTACGCTTCGTTACACAACGGCACATGCCACAAGTATGCCTGCCCAATTTTTTTTTGCAGAGTAGTGATGTGATTATTATTTGACCTACCATAAACTATAGTATGTATAATTATCAATTTTATTTTCCGAGAAAACTCATTCGAATTAATTAAGTTTAGGTACACACGTGTAAAATGTTGAGTATGCTTGGCGGAATTCAAAAGCGGTTTTCTGCTAAATTATTGTGAGTGTATTTACATGCAGTAAACGAGTGTAAACATTTACTATCATGATGAATTATGTAGCAAAACGATTTTGTATTTCAGAATATAAAAACAGAAAAAGTATTATAATATTACTAGCTTTTACCCGCGGCTCCAACCGCGTGGATGTCAGTTATCGCGTAAAAAAGTAGCCTACATAATGTCTTTCTCCATATCCCAGGCTATATCTCTGCCAAATTTCATGATGATCGGTTCAGCGGTTTAGGCGTGAAAACGTAACAGACAGACAGACAGAGATACTTTCACATTTATAATAATTGAATTAGTATGGATTACAAATTATAAATATTAAGTAATTATAATTATGTTTACTTAGCCGAAACAAGTCTAGGGTGAGGAGCCAGACCAAGAGAGATACAGAAACCCGCAGGGGAGCATGTGGCGAGCTGTTGCGCAGTAGCGACGCCACAGACAATATCACCCGGGAGAAGTCTTGTTCCTCATTTCTAGCTTGCCTTTATTGACCGGCCAAAGTGAAAACTGACGAGGAACAGAGCTCCCACCTCATTCTTGCCTTTATTGATCAGCTTGAGTGGAGATTCGCAAGAGCAAACGTGCTCGGAGGAAGGAAGTATTCCAGTAAGATGCGGGTAGGGATCTTGACCTTACTTCCGGGATTGTCCTGATAGCTGTAGAATACCACACCATTCCTCAAAAGCACCTCAGGACATGTTGCCTCCTTGTTGCTACGACACTATGTGCTAGCGAACATTTTCGGGGGCCCATTATTGAGTGTGCAAAGTCACCCCCTGCCATTTTATCTGATCTGAAACATTGATCGGGCAGGGGCCATAATATTTCCATAGTTTTAGGTATCCAGTCCACTTTAGCCACCCAAACCCATAATCTCACTTTCGTTTTGATTTCGGTGTATTTCTTCTTCACTCTTTCCAAATCATCTGCCACATTCATTGCCTGATTCATCCTATTTTAGGCCTTACAGGCTATCACATTAAGCCAGGCCTCTTTCTTCTTCCTCACAACCTCTTTCAAATCAAATCAAAATCTTTATTTCGAGCCAAGACTCATAAAGGGTAAGTAAAAATGTTCTTACAACTACGTGTTAGTAAACAACACAATACGGTTACACATGTAACTGACAACAGTGAACTATATAAGGACAGTCCACTTTGTTTGCTATCATTTTCAGAACCCTGTTGGGGCTGGCCATGACTCGTGCCACCATTGATACACCGCGCTTGCGCATTATAATGTAAAAACAATCCACACGCGCCTCCGCAACCCCATCAGTTTTCTGAACGCGTTATTAAATTGGACACGAAGGGCTCCATATGATGTTCGCGAATACTTCTCCCACAGGCTGCACGTGTAGAAGGTGGTACAGAACGCTCTTTATCTTCACCATCTACCCAAGAATCATTCGTTTTACTGCCACATTTCCATTTCGCCAGACCACATACTTTTGTGGCTAATTGCACACAAATACTCCTAACCATAACCATAATCTACTTTTCAATATATTCCAAATTTCTTCTAGACTGGAATGATTCGTATTCGTGCGTAATGTGGGGTGTGTAATTAGACGAATACTACCAAATTTCATTCGGCGATGCCAGTTTTGTTTGAGAGTAAGGGGAAGGAATTTTGAACATCTATTGTAATTTCAATTTAATAATACATTTACATATTAATTTCGTTGTTTTATTTTATTCTGCCACGTAGCTATAAAATTGTAAAAATACGATCTCCTTGTTAATAAAATTCTCTAACTTTTAAATTAATAAGAATATTCCAGTGATTCATACCTCCAAAGAATCTCTATGACTTGGACCAGTTTTTTTAATACGTGGTCAACTTTCGCTAGTGTAACTTTTTCCCATGAAAATCGCTCGCAAATTGAGTAAAATTTTTGCCAGACCGAAGCCTTTGCTGTAAATGTTTTTTCTTATTCAACGCATGTTTTCTAGCTGCGTAAAAGTATTACCACAGAAAAGGCCTACTTTTCTACAAAGTTCTGAAATAAAATTAATTGATAGATCTGCTAGTTTATTTCTATGATGTTTTTCATTGGGCACTATGCGAAGTGATTGAAGAAAAACAAAAATTGGTCATAACATTTGATCCGTAAAAAATTGCACCAACATTCTCGGGTTAAAAAGTTTGGAAATGACCTTGCCCACGCCCCTATTTGATTTAATCCATACTTCCAGGGACACCCGTTCATAACACACAGATTCTTCTCCACACATATATCTAGTAAATTCATTCCATTCTCATTCATTCTATCATCCCCAAATGCACCTGATACTTTTTTCGTACCCATTCGTTTTCACACCAACCCAACCATTAAAGTCTCCAAGCATAAAAATCTTCTCATTTGACCTAAATCCATTCACTAAATCCCTTATACTGCCCCAAAATTCCTCCCTATCAGAAGGTTAACTTCCCATATATAGTGCATACACGCACAAAATAAAAATAGGGTTTAGGCCCACTTTGGTTATTAACCATAGGATCCTAGGACTCACACAAACATAATCTTTCACACATTTCATCATCCGCTCGGAGAAGACAACCCTCACACCCTGACAGGCCCTACGTGTCTCTTAAACACCAGACCAGATAGCGGCCAGAGAAACATGTTTGGAAGTGTCCACTCCCTTTCGTCTCATTCACACATAACACATCTATTCTTTTATCCTGCACCATCTCACACACCTCATCCATCTTATCTTTTATACCTCCCTGCACATTCAGCGTAGTTAAGCGACACTCCGCAGCTCGCTTTTCGCCCCGTGAAAACACCTGACGTGGTGTGTGGCGAGCATCACCGCCGCCTCCCAGTTGATTATTATTTGAATTTCTATGCAGAAGAAAAAATCTGCTAACACTCTACAGAGCCCTGCATGTAGAGGTAAGGCTTGTTAGTGCTTGGGGGCGCCTGATCCCAGACAACAGGCACGCTGGCGACTATTAGGCTCCCCCCTAGCCATGCAGCTCTCGTCATGGCAACCTTAGCTTGGGTGTCTGTTGTTCGTACGACACAGAGGAAAAACAATAGCATTCTCAGCTGTTCCTTTAGTCGCCTTTTACGACACCCTCGGGATGAGATGGGTTGGTTCTATTCTACTACCCGGTAACCACACGGGGCACGGGGCATCATAAAAATACCATTGTTTTAAACCTTTCCAACCGTACCCGAACCATACATATATGCACGTTATATATAGGTACACGTTTATGTTCTATAAAATATACAGATTTAATTATTTCAACAAATAATGAAACTGATATCAGTAATCAAAAAAACTTTTAGTGTTTGATCACGCATTGTAAACTTTATTAAAAAAAACCGGTCAAGAGCAAGTCGGACTCGCGCACCTAGTGTTCTGTACCAACAAAAATCATCAAAAAAGTTACATTAGTTCCACTATCGGTTAAAAGATGGCGCTGACCTAAAACTGCAATATTAGAAAAAGTGTGCTATTTAGAGCTATCGTTTTATATTTCCTGTAATCTTTACATAAATTTCTATCACATAGAATAATTTTTGATTTTTCTCTATGCAAACTTCGGAGATAGTATTTTTTTTTACATTTTTCGTCAAAGTCAAAAATTAGAAAAATGTTTGAGAATGTGCAAATAGCACTCTTTCATATGATACCCCACATGCCATAGTAGCTCCACTTCGAATTTTTATGACCACGTTCAGTAACTGCTACAAACAAAAAAAAAAAAAAACAAAAAAACGATTCTAAATTTCAAGTTGATAGCATTAGTAGTTCTTAAGATATCCAGCTGTGACAGACGGACAGATAGACTGAGTCGCACCATAAGGGTTCCTTTTTACCATTTTGGTACGGAACCCTAACAAACCTCTATAAAACCAACTAATTTAGTAGGCGGCGAAGAACTGAGTGTTTCTATAAGTAAAAGTTATTAATGATTAATATTATGATATGATTTCCGTTATTAATCATTTTATTATGCTGCATTTGTTTATTTAGAATTTTAGATAGAGATCTTGATACTGGAATACTATTTATGTTTGCTTCATTGGGTACAATTTCAGGAACATTGTTGCCTCTAGGATGTTTAATATTATATCATTACGGCTACATAAATGAACAGAATACACATTTAAAGAAATGCATTTTGTAATTGCTCCTGGGTAATATGTACATTTGTAACCCAGATTTAACCAAAATTTGCATAATGCTTTAACTTGTCACATAACAGCGCAGGAACAGTGGCTATACTGAGTTTAAATTGCATTTTGGTAGTTTGGGAATGTTGCGGCTGCATGTGCGTGGCCGCATTTTAGCACTAAAATATAACCGGCGATAATTGGTTGTATCTACATAAACTGGCAATATCACGGATTACTACTGCCAAATTAGTAAACGGATTAACAGCTTAATAGTTACACGGTTTGCTAATGGAATTAATTTAATTTAAAAAATTGGGTCTGCTGTGAAACTTTTATTCACGACTGCATAGTCCGTGACGGCCCTAAAAGCGAGCGCAGATTTCAAATGCTTCTCAGATTTTATAGAACACATTCCAGACCGCTCACTTTTCCCAATGTCCAGTTTCTTTTGTGTTGATACGCGTGTAAAGTCCAATAAAATGGCTTTGACTCTTATACCTAAGGGTTTTTTCATTAAAATGTTGAGCACGTCGAGTAGAAGTTGGGGCACGAGTACCTACCAAATAATATTTTCTTACATCGTTAGTGCTACTCGGTAGAATTACAATTGAGCTGGTTGAATGATTCCCAGTTGATGTTGTAACCCTGATAGTTACAATGATTAGTATAAGTGGAAGAGCGCGATTAATATTCGGTAGGTGCCACGCCGTCACTCACTGAATAATCAGATTTTCCGCGCGGCTCGAGGTGACTCCTTCGAGATGTTATTAGGATGAGAAGTGGCGCTCACTTACATTAGTATTATATGATTATGTAAAAGGTAACACGATAAAAGACTAGACTACTGTAATTACGAGTATATTGTCCCGAGTTATGGAACGAAATCGAGCTATAATATCATGAAGCGTGTCAGAAGCCTAATTAAAGGCACGGTTGGCGCAGTGGTTAAGCGATTGACTGCTGCGCTGCGTGTCGCGGGTTCGTTTCCCGCACGGAACAAATATTTGTATGATCTACAAGTAGTTGTTCCGAGTCTGGCTGTTTGTGTATGTGAGTGATGTTTTTGATGTTGAAATGATGTTTGTAAACGCACCCACGATACAGGAGAAATTCCTCGTGTGGGGCAACGTTTTTGTGTAAAAAAAAAAAGAATTATGTGTCCTTCACCACACAATCCTCACCTTTGAAACCTTCATGAAAATCAATTTTGAGTACGCAAAAAAATACTCAAGAAATAGTCGTATTATGATTCCGAAGTTATAGCTATACTGCAATGGTATGTTGGTGAGGATTGTGGGGTGAACGTCTCCACACAGTCCACCTGAGTGCAAGCCAACGACTGGGACTATCGACTTGGTCTCAATTCCAAAAAAAAAAAACCGGCCAAGTGCGTGTTACTGACTAAAACCCACCCGTGTTCCTTCAGTTGCCTGTGTGCCAGGGCCACGGTATCCCTTTCGGACAAACCCGCAACCCTGGCAGGCACCGGTCCTAGCGGACCCCGTCAGTGCGTGCTGACATCTCTTTGAAGCGCGCGTGGAACACAACGCGCCATCGACCCGGGCCTGGTCCTTACCGGACGGCGAACTGCCCATAGCTCGCCGTCCGCAAGCCCGCGCCTACGGTGGCCGGGAATCGGCTACCGATTCCCGCCGCCCAGGGCGTCTCCTGCGGCGACAAGGGGCGTGAGGGCGCACAGACTGCCGCTCCCTCACGCGTTCCGCCTCCTCCTTCGCGAGCATTACTACTTCACAGAAGGAGGTGACTGCTTCCCATGCACTCTCGCTCCGGATCATGACCTGGACCAGGGCCGGACGCGAGAGATCGCCGCTGCCAATCGCCTCCGTGAGGACACGGCGGTGCTCTGCCCAAGCCGGGCAGACCTCCACCGTATGCTCCACTGTGTCCTCCGGGCGATCCACACAGTGGTAACACCCGGGCGTTTCCTCCCGCCTAATCCGAAACAGGAACCTCCCGAAACACCCGTGTCCAGTGAGGACCTGTGTCAGGCGAAAGGTGAGGACGCCGTGGCGCCTCTCTAGCCACTCCTCAAAGAGGGGAATTATCGCCACAATTGTGGCGTGCCCAGCGCTGGGTTGCGACAATCGCACCCTCCATGTCGCCATGACCACGCACAATGAAGGGTTCCGTACTTGGAAAGAATTTATCCTAAGAACACAATATCGAGAGATTTACCATGTTATTTTAAGACCATAGACTTCTTATAGATTTTCCTGTAATCTATAAGTATAGAACTATTTCCTGTATATATTTTTTTCAAAATTTTAGGTTCAGTAGTTTCGGAGATAAGGGGGGGGGGGGGGGGAATGGTCGATTTTAAATAAAAATATATATATTTGAGACCCTCACAGTAAGCCCTTTCATTTGATATATTACACGGTACACGGTACGGTTTTTTTTTTTATTTTCTTGATTGCCCCCTAAAACTGACCCCAATATTCTAAATTCATTTATTTACGGTTCACGTGCGTGTTTGGGTCACTCAAATTGATATGTATACCAAATTTAAACTTAATCGGTTCATTACATTCAGAGCAAATTGGCTGTGACAGAGGGACAGATAGATAGACAGACACACGAGTGATCCTATAAGGGTTCCGTTTTTTCCTTTTGAGGTACGGAACCCTAAAAATAGTTAAAATTTAGTCGCAATGATTTAGGAAAAATATATGTTAAATTAGAGCATTTTGTTAATAACTTAATATATGAATATTTTAGATTATGTTTATAATAAATTACATAGTGAAATTAATTTGTAAAGTTATGTCTAACGCGGATAAAAAACTGAGATTCACGCAAAACCTATCAAGCGAATTTTTCTAAAAACTTCACCTTTTTAAAGATAATTTAAGTATTGATCTTTTAGTATACGTGTTTTATTAGAATACCTTGTATTTTATGTTTAATAAATTAATAATGCATCTTATTTGGGACAGCGATCCTGGATGGGCGAGTCCTATTTCTGGCTGGATGTACGACGCGTTGCGTGAGCTCAGTACAGAACACGCAAGCTAACCACTCAAGGTCACTGGCATATATCTGGGCTTTACTTAGGTAACTACTCATATTTTAATAATATAATTTGATCAAGTTTTTCCTTGCCCGATGCGGGCCTTTTTAGTAAAGAATTTGTTGCGTATTTTATTTTTGCGCGTGATACCAAAGAATTATAATGAAAAGCCTATAATATATTCGTAAATACTTGTGACCTTGAAATTGATGTACCGTCTAAAGGAGGGGAATGCCAACGCACGACGGCTGGGCGGCGGAATCTCTGCGAAGCCGCTGGGATTAGCGTCAAACGAAGAAAAAGAGAGGCGGGAAATAAGCCGTAATCCATGAGACGTGACCTAAATTCTTCCTTAAACATCGACGATTTGATATCCTCGTGAAAACAATTTGATTTCTCCCTTTCTTTTCTAACCGTGCCCTTTGACAGTAAATTGGATTGATCCGTGTTTTACGCATGATCATTTGCATAATTTGTCTACATATTCAGTAGACGAATTTTATATTTATTTACACTTCAACGTAATTCCTGTTTTGACTTGGTAATGATGTCATACTCAGGGATATGTTTGACGATATTTACCTGTCTGATGCGAGCTCGGTGACTAGATCACCAGTGTGGCTAGCAAGTGGTGGAGAGTTTGACTCCCACCCGTTGCATTAACTAAGTCATGTGTAGCTAAGTATAACTTATTAGTTAATAGTTATTTATGCAACTGTTGTATAATAAGGGGTATTAAAATACGAATGTGGGTTTATGATAATAGTATCACATGAGTGTTTTAATACCTAAGTATGTACAGTTGCATACAAGACTATCTACACCCATGTTATCTACTGTTTGATATTTTCCAATTCATGAAATCTTGGTACGCCTTTTATTTATTTATTATTTATTTATTTTATTATTTATGTACACACTTAAATATATAGAGATACAACCGACAACAACACAAACTTTTTATATTGTTTTTTCGACTTTTCTGGTAATAATTGGTTAGAAATGTCCTTTGTTGCATTAGAAATATCTGGTGGTGTGTTATGAAAGCTTGTATCACTCATTTTTGTAAACAACATACTTATACATTTTTGCAATACTAATATCGAACAAAAATGGCGGGATGCGACGTGAACTCGAATAACCTATAAGTTTTTTTTTATTTTTTATTACGGCGCTGTATTAGTAAAATGCGCGTGCAAGACAAAGTTCTTTTTTATTAAATGTATAAATGTGGCTGTTTGATGAGTAAGGAAGGGATCGAAAACGCAAAGGAGTTGCATAATGAAATTTAGTACAACATCATAACACTCGTGTGGATGATATTATGGTTACTATGACACCGGTTGTTTTAATGTTGGCAATAAGCTAACTGTTTCAGAAACTTTTATAGAGGATTTATAGCATGGGTGTAGATAAAATCATTTTGTAAGTGATTACAAATAAACATGAAACTACTAATAAAATGTACATGTAGCATAATCAGTCTATAATGTTTCCACTGCTATGACACAGACCTCCTCTCGGTGAGAGGGAGTGGGCCGTAATCTACCTCGCAGGCCAGTGCGGGTTGGTAGATGTCACATGTCTTAGAATTTTTAGTTCTAGGACAAGCCGGTTTTCTCACGATGTTTTCCTTCACCGTTTTGAGAGCAGTGGTGATGAAATTATTTACACAAAGTAAACCGCCTGGGTTCGAACCCACAACCTACAACTCGCATGTCGGGGTTACCACTGGGCCATCACTGCTCTCACTGGGCCATCACTGCTCTCACTGGGCCATCACTGCTCTCACTAGGTCATCACTACTCTCACTGGGCCACCACTGCTCTCACTGGGCCATCACTGTTCGCATTAATGTACATGTTATGTAATCAAATAATACAGCGTGTTTTTAATTTACAAAAGGAATATTGAACAGGCAAAGTGAGACAAAGCGAAACACGGGAACTGTGAATAGCTTATTATTCAGGCCAAGTAGACCTGCTTGAAGGTGCTCATACATCTTAGGCAGCCTTTACTTGATACATACACTTTTTAAATGTTTAACGGTCTTTACGTTATTGGCTTTTGTGAACCTTTGCTGAACGACTTACGCCATTCGCTCTTTTGAGAAACTCGGAATCAAAGAGAAAGACAATTTGGTATGTACTTACTCACTTACTTTCCTTCCTTCCTGGGTAAGTCAACTCATAAAAAAGACGTGTGGCACTCGGGGACTGCCGCGGTAAAGCTATTGCATAGTATTTTGTATCAACTTATGCAATTATAATTATTTATTTATTTTATTTATGCAGTATTTCTTTTTCTTTGATTTTTTTTTTTTTTTTTTTTTAATTTCTGGATTCGGTCCCCGCGCTCAAGGCCCGCGATAGAAGCTATGCAATAGCTTAAAAACAAAATAAATAAGTGCTGAATGTCGTAAAAGTGTATAACTACGTAAACAAAGTCAAATACTATTCAAATATAAGCATAATAACAACTTTAAAATAGACGAAAGTGTTGAACCTAAAGTAATTTTAAATAAAAAAAGAGTGACAAACTGTTTTGACAGCGAAAAAATTCCATGTACATGAGTCATTTCCAACCGTCTAGTCAAGTTTAAAAATTGTTCAACTGGAATGGTATCAACTATTTGGCTATTAATTAAGTCATTGTAGCCTTGCGGTGCAAGAGGGGAACTAAATGTACTCATAATCGACTGGTCGTGAGTTCAAACCCCACTATCAACAATCACTTTTTGTGAAGATCATAATTTTATAAACTAATATTTATAAGAAAATAAAATACGCAGTACACAGAAAAAGGAACTGCCAGAAATTATTAGATCACTAGAGGGCACTGGTGTAGTAAAATAACCGTCGGAGTGGGGGGCGTGAGGTTTTTTCGTTACGGAATTTCTGGATTCGGTCCCCGCGCTCAAGGCCCGCGATAGAAGCTATGCAATAGCTTAATAAAATACGCAGTACACAGAAAAAAGAACTGCCAGAAATTATTAGATCACTAGAGGGTACTGGTGTAGTAAAACCGTCGGAGTGGGGAGCGTGAGGTTTTTTCGTTACGGAATTTCTGGATTCGGTCCCCGCGCTCAAGGCCCGCGATAGAAGCTATGCAATAGCTTAAAATCTGTTGTTAGAAACGGATGTCTGGGCGGGTCATTAAAATAAATTGTTAGTGACATAATTTCATATGGACGAAAATGTATCCGAGATTCTGAGTGTTCGGCATTGCACCGCGATGTTCTGCGGCACTCGACTCGCTACTAAAAACAGAAAAATAAAGCGATAGAAAACACCAATGATTACGTGAAATGTAATTCGGAAATGAAAAGGAATGCACTTTTATTTTTCTGTAAGCTTATCAGCATAATAATACAATTATTTTATGAAAAAATACACAGGAACAATAGTTGTTGGCTTGCGTCGAAAGAAATGGCCTTGCTTTTTATAATTTCGCAAAACAAAACACGGGGCACGATGAGTCGCTAGATGTAATCAAGCTAAATGTTAAAGAGCAACCGTTTACATTAACCGCTTTTGTGAAACAAATGAAAACTACGCTCAGGGGCAGCGTTTCTAAGTAAAATATTATTCTTTACTTTTTGTATCAGCATTCTAATTTTCTTTTGTGAATCCCCAATACTGAAGTTGTATAAGTCATACCCAGGTATGTGATTGCATTAAATTCATGATAAAATTCAGATCGAAGTAGATATATTTTACAGATGCTGTTCTTAATAGGCATGAGATAGATACGGTGACATTAATGAATTACGTTTTCCTCTAAAACTGTTGTATAAACATGGGAGTTGACATAAATATTCATTCATATTTACATAAATTCAAAAGAGAACAAAATACTAAAATATAAAAAACAAAACCAATTACAAAATGTTCAGAACAATAAAACGTTGGTAAGCTCGCATTTGTCTGACATGATACGGAGCAGAGAGCTGTCTGAAAACTATTAGTGTTCTATTCATGTTATATTTTGCTATACTGGGCACGATTCCAAACTTTGAATTCACTAAATATTAGAGCTTTTAAGGTAACGAAAATCCCGAACGGAATCGACTTTATCAAGCATCAATTCGACGTCAAAGAGCAGTGGGAAGTGGCGAGTTAAGCAGTGGGTAACAGATGTGAGAAAATAAATTTCAATTGCATTGAAAATGACATCGGCCAGGCTATCGCTGGCTAATAGAAATAACTTTTGGAGCTTCCCACAAGTATTGGAAAGGGCCGCAAGATTAGGAGGATTACGTATATGTGAACAAGCCGATATAATTCGTCCACACTTTGCGCAATGTTTCAATAACCCATATCACGGATTAAAGGGTTTTGGTTTGCGCATAATCCTTTCTTATTCCTTCGTAAATGGATATTGAAAAAATTTGATGGGCCCCTTTTTATCGGAAACTCTTTTTTAGAAGTGCTCTATTTTGCCTCTCGGAATGACGTCGATTTAAGGTGAATGAACGGGCGAAATCCCTCTACATGGAAGAGGCGGTCCTGAGGAGGTGATGAGTTTATACAGTACCATTTAGTCGACGGCGCACCTTTGAACCAATAAATTGGCGTCAAGAATAAGCGTACTTACTTTTCAGCAATCTTTTACGTTCGCTTCTTGTGCGAAAAGGGGTGTCGCTTTCTTTCAGTTATGGAACAAATCTTCAGTATAAGTGGATCGACATTCTATTCCTTCCATCTTGCTTCAATACGGTCTTGATCGCGATACTTTCTTTGGGAAAGTATACGTCGCGGAATTTTACTTTGTTATTCGGTGGTTCATTCTGGCAAATGTAGGTACACTTTTTAGTTTCAGTCTGGTAAATTGAAGGTAATAACAGTCTTAGGGCGGGTTGTTTCACGTCCACTTGACGCACGCGTATACGTCATAAATGGCGCTAACTATCATCAAATCAAAAAAAGCGTTGTTTCACGTTCGTTAAAAAAAAAAACGATTACAGTAACCCACTAGTTAACGTCATTTTATTCTTCTACATTTGAAGTTTGACGATCGGTTTTTTCTGCAGTGAAATAACGCTTTGTATTTAACGAACGTTAAACATCATAATTATGTAATCGTTATTATTTGACGTACGTAAGTTACGTCAACCAACCGTTTGAAACAACCGGCCCTAAATAGCTTAATTATTCACGCAGCACATATACAAAATTGTAGGGGATTCTGCTAGTAGTTTCTTCTGTGGTATTGGTGTCGAATAAATTCGTTATTATGGGTTAAATTTGCAAATCCGCATGTTATTATGGTGGCGGGCAGCGGCTACTGTGTCTAGAATTTCATTTAACGATCCCAGCTCGACAATAACCGTCCGTGGAATTTAATGGTTCGTAAAGCGGTCTCGATTAAAACTGCCGTCCGTATGGATAAGGTCAGTCGTTTTAGTATATGGAGGCAACTTTTAATGAGTTTATGAGCGCTCCTAGCGTGGCTTGGTGTAGGTAACCCGTCTGTAACTTATTCCCGAACGTCACATTGACATAATTAGTTCGTCCGTGTGACATGTTGAATGACAACTGTAATGTGATTTTGTTTGAAATAATAAACGCGTGGATAAGGGTGGCGTTATGTGATTGTGTTTACATTACCATTTCCGTGTTGATTTGGGATACAAAAAAATAGAAAACGCTGAGATGTGTTTTTAATATTTCAGTGAAATCTCAGAATGTTGTCAAGTATGTACGCTCCAGTAGGATGTGATTTCAACAGTTGCAGTTGGGTCATACACAAAAATGAAAACAAAATAATATATATATATTTCATGCAAGTTAAAACCGTTATTTTAATACTATAGGTACCAACATTAGTTACATTTAATAGTTATTTCGTCTTCAAAACTTATCATGTTTCATAAAAAAATTCGCACTTTATTGAAATTTACATGATAAACTAGCTTCTGCCCGCGACTTCGTTCGAGTTAAAGTCGTAAGAAACCACAATATACTAAAATACCAGCCACATTTTAATTTTTTCCCAACACCTCCAACAATTATCGTTAATGTATACAAAAATGTATACAAAACTTAACAAATTATATACTAAAAACCTTCCTCAAGAACCACGCTATCCATTGGCGAACACAGCATGAAAATCGGTGCAGAAGTTTTTGAGTTTATCGCGAACAGACAGATATACAGACGCGGCGGAGGACTTTGCTTTATAATATGTAGTGATATATACACATACTTTCGATACTTTTATGTCGTTTTCATTACGTCAGTTATACATAACACAACGTAGAAAAAAAATATAGTTCTAAATTTTGAAATAAAACGTATAATCACGTTGTTCAAAGATTTTAAATGTACTTTTGTAGACGCATAAAATAAGCCAAAATTTGTCAAAGATGAACGCATCGTTATTTTGTTTTTTGTGTTGGGAGCACTGTACCTATTCTCTGTCATTTGCTCGGTGGTAAATTTTACGTAAAAAGCGTGTGACGTGAAAATCCCAATTTTATTTAATTACATACGTTTTCGGTCGAGATTAGTGTTTCTTTCCTGTGCAAAGGATACCCGAGTAAGTAGCCTTTTCAAATAAATAAAAATATCAAGATAGTATATGCGTATGGGCGCGATATGCAAATATCACTTTCATTAAATTCTAACCTCATAATGTAGGATGCCACCTTTGATTTTATCAAAATGCGTATCTCGTGTGGACATCTTTACTATAGACCAGTAGACTGTAGACTGTAGTCTACAGAAGGGAGCTATGGCAACAGAAGTGAATTAGTGACAAAATTAAAAAAAAAAAAAAACTTTGTTTTTACTCGCTTTTTAACATATTTCATAAAAGAAAATGTTCTCAATTAGAATGTATTTTTTTAAATATTTTTTTAACGAAATTGTATAATTCTTTTTTTTATAGGGGACTCATTTATAGCCACTCCTGATTCATACTTGTACATTTTGGACCTGAAAGATCAGCATCACCAGACGCCTCGTCTGAGTATTTGCCTATCTTTGATTCTCCTGTGGCTCCAGCTACTTCTGGGGCTCCGACTTCACCAAATTCACCAGGACTCTCAGATACACTGACACCAGATCTTTCTAGAGAAATATTCAACCAAAGGCATAGACCCCAGGAGAAAATAATCTATTCGGGCGACTCTGAAGCCTCCGAAGATTCACCACAGAAAAAAACGGCCGACGAATTTCATGTGGGATGACGCTGACGAGGATTATATATTTTAATATTCGATTCCTATATATATAGGAACCGAACTACTGATACTGATTTTTACGGGCTCTTATGGAGACTCAAGGCATCTTTCCTGACTCGATTAGCATGTACTAATCAAATATTGTCGGTGATATTTTGCTGAAATTATGTAATTTTGTACTCATGATTTAATGTAATTTTAATGTAATTTAATTTTAATAGTTTAATTTAATTTCAATTTAATTTATTGTGATGTAATAATTTAACAACAATGCATTGTAATATGGATATGAGTTAATATCTGAAATAAGCGATACCTAATAATAATAATAATATGCCCACAGAAGCATAATGTCTGTTCAGTGGACAAATTTCGATCATTTTTTGTACTGAATTGGTAAAGATTTTTGATTATGACTTGTTTAGGGGTTAATCAGAACTCCATTTTTTTTTCTGTTCTTGATCTTATTGATATGATTATATAAGGATAATTTTTGTTCTCATGTGTAGACAATACAATCTTAGACGAATTGTATACGTAAAAAAACAAAAAACGTGATTAATTCCTGAAATATCCAAGACTGATCTCTAGTGATATTATTGTAAGAATATTATTATCTAACTTTAAATAAATATCGTGTCATAATAATTCGTGGAATTTTATTATATATTTTGTGTTTTTCACTTTTTGCGCATCAAAAAGCTTAGAAATCTTATTCTCATAAGAAAAGTGCGAAGGCAATAAAACGATAAAGTTAATGATGCTTAAACACACATGTATGTGAGTCAGTACCATTGGCTGCCGCCAGAGTTTCGCCTTCCGTTGGTCTATATATTTAAGACGTCATGTACAAATGTTGCACGAACAAGGTGCAGAAAGTTGGACAGCAAAAGGGACATAAATCAGGGCGTGGAGTGCGCCAGCTGGCAGCTCGTGAATAGTTCTGTCGGGTAGCGACCGCGTATGACATTCGATTACCCTTGTGCCAGGAGAATGTCTAGCGTACATGGCGTATGTATCGCGATTGCGGCATACGTACGGGTGTACGGGACACCCGTACGTATGCCGCAATCGCGATACATATCGGAAAATTAAAGTGAAAATGGTCAGTTAAAGAAATTATTTTTATGCCATAATTAAACACTGCAGTAATTGTTCGTCGTCGGACGCTTTTAGATTTTATTTTATTTTCGCTTGTGGTTGATTAAAGTTTGCAATGAACCATTGTGGGGAAATATATTTTAAACGTCAAATTAATACTGGACGTCACTTAACCAAGAGTAAGTGAAGCTTTTGCATTTCTTATGCATTAACTAGAGCGCCGGCGCCCCGGTTCAAAGAATCTAAATCCCAGTAAATGTCCCTAGTCTACAATTTACAATATCTAGTATATAAGAACGGTACGGTAGAGCTCGGAGCTTATTGTCTTAATAATAGTCATTAACATTCATGGAACTTGTGGATATTTTGTAAGAAGAAATACTGTAGTCTTAATATTCTTAGTTAAGATGTTAAGGAATATAAAAACAACAAGTTCTAAAATTTGCTAAGTAAGATGATCATAATGATCAAAGTAATAAATTATTTGATTTGAGTTGAAAGGTTCTTCTTTATCTGTCGTATTTAACCGAAAATTATATTAGAACTAGCTTTTGCCCGCGGCTCCGCCCGCGTGGATGTCGGATATATCGTGTAAAAAAGTAGCCTATGTCCCTCTCCGTATCCCAGGCTATATCTCTGCTAAATTTCATGACGATCGGTTCAGCGGTTTAGGCGTGAAAACGTAACATACAGACAGACAGACAGACAGAGTTACTTTCACATTTATAATATTAGTATGGATAGTTAAAAATGTCAACAAGGTCTATGATAGTGCACATTTAAGTATCGGCATTCAAAGAGGTCAGGCCTATTTTTTAATATAAATAAAGGGTAGACCCTAGTAGCATTTTTCGTTGGCATTTAGTTGGGCCAACTTGAAAAGTATGTGGCCCAACCAAACGCCAACAAAAATGCTACTAGGGGACAGTTTTTGGTCATTGCCTTACTTAATAATCTGTGGAGTTCCGTAAACGTACTTATAACGTCGTTAATGTTCATATAATGAAACATTGATGAGTAAATCTTATTGCGTGCATGCTAGACTAGATGGCTTGATATCACATCATGAATGTATAACAAAGAACGGACAGCCAGGTGACCTCATTCAAATTATTCCAACCTACATTGGTTGCAGTATAAGTCATTGAGGAAGGAAAATCTTCGATAAAACAATCAGTTGTGGCAAAACTTAATTTAACCCACATGACTGCTCGTAAACATCCTTATTCCGTTTGCCTGTTACCACCGCAAACTCATAAACTGTAACGTTCTTAATAAACTGTGACGAAACGGCTACTAATAAACACATACAAAGGCTTTGAACTAGATTTGTCATGCTTTTTAACTATAAAAGAAAATATTATTTTTCATTTTTCATACTTGGAAAGTACGCTTGAACTTACCTGATCAGAGGGATGAAAACAGTACTTTTCGTCCCTCGGAAATGATTATCCCTGCTGTCAAAAAACTATGCAAGTCATGTACCAACTTTTTATACAGGCACTCTGTTAAATCGCGGCGTAAAATTGTAATTAAGAAATATAATCAACAATTTTGTAATATGACTTTATACTTATTATTTACTTTTCACTAAATTATTATTTAATTACATAGATTTGAGCTAAATACTAACCTATCTGTCTATATTAGAGGGTTTGGTTTCCGCACTTAGTCCTTAAGATGGACCATTGTGCGTGGCTAAATACTTATCGTCATCAATGATGAAGTGCGTGTCGGACCACGCACAATGAAAGGTTCCGTAGTTGGGATGAATTTATTCCAAGAACAAACTTACATTACTTCGTTATATGTATACATATACATATAACGAAGTAATGTAAAAAACAACAGTATAGTTAGTAGTATAGTTTAATAAATTCACAGCATTAGTATATACCTACTATTATTCCGGAATCGAAAAATGAAACTCTCAATATTTTTGAAAGGTCTATCTAACGATACCCCACACTATGGGATAGACGAGAAAAAAATATATCATCCGCACTTTACGTGTAGGGGAGATACCCTAAAAAAAAATATTTCAAGACTTTATTTTACCACTTTGTCGACATAATTACCAAGAGCAAGAGGCAATTCGATCTTCAGTTGTTTTGTCGAGTGGTAATTATTTACGTACCTATACAGATATTTGTATAAAATGAGTTCATCAGATTCAGATATGTATTTGTTTAATTAATCAGAATTATCTTTACTTTTCTCATATTCGAAATGAAAAGCAGAGTGTTTACCTGGGGTGAAAGAACCTATTTAGCCACTCTATTGGCGCCCTCGCTACGCTCGTGCGCTAATCCACCTCGTGCCTAAATAGGTCCCTTTCATCCCTTGTATAACAATCTACTATTTTTTTGGTATACCAATTTAATAAATAAATAAACTACGAGGTAGATTTCAGTGCCCAATATTTAATAAATAAATAAATAATAATATTTAATTTTATTTAATACTAGTTTCTGCCCGCGACTCCGTCCGCGTTAAATTTCTTGTTCCCCCGACCCACCCCGTCGCAACACATTGCTTGCCCGTGCTTTTACTTCGTTTTCGCATAAACTTTCATTAAAAAAAAAATGTGTCCTAGTTAATAGGAATGTAATTCTTCCTCAAGAATTGGGCTGTAAAATGCAAAAAGATTTTTTCAAATCCAACTCGCAGTTCCAGAGATTAGTGCGTTCAAAAAACAAAAAACCGGCCAAGTGCGAGTCGGACTCGCGCACGAAGGGTTCCGTACCATCCATACAAATCCTTATCCTTACTAATATTATAAATGTGAAAGTAACTCTGTCTGTCTGTCTATCTGTCTGTCTGTCTGTCTGTCTGTCTGTCTGTATGTTACGTTTTCACGCCTAAACCGCTGAACCGATCGTCATGAAATTTGGCAGAGATATAGCCTGGGATATGGAGAAGGACATAGGCTACTTTTTTTTACGCGATAACCGACATCCACGCGAGCGGAGCCACAGGCAAAAGCTATCCATACTATCCATACTAATCCATACTAATATTATAAATGTGAAAGTAGCTCTGTCTGTCTGTCTATCTGTCTGTCTGTCTGTATGTTACGTTTTCACGCCTAAACCGCTGAACCGATCGACATAAAATTTGGCAGGAATATAGCCTGGGATATAGAGAAGGACATAGGCTAGTTTTTTACGCGATAACCGACATTCACGCGGGCGGAACAAAAAAAAAACGGCAAAAAAATCATGTCATGTTGTTGTATGGGAGCCCTCCTTAAATATTATTTAAATGACAGACAGACAGACAGACGGACAGCGGAGTTTTAGTAATAGGGTCTCATTTTACCCTTTGGGTACGGAACCCTAAAAACGAACTCTTCAGCTTTAGAATAGACTACCTCGCAGAGTTGATCATTATTTTGCTGCGGAGTTATTATAAAACAGTTATATCTCCTAAGATATTCATTGAAATTAAATTATGTAAGGGCAACGTTATTCAAAATTAAATACTTGTGATGAATAACGTATTTTTTTGGATAAGGATTAATACCATGTTTATGAAAACTCCTTCGCAAATAATGCATTAATTTCAAATAAATTTGATTACCATAAAAAAGGTTATAGTGAGTCAATCTTAAAAGATAGACATATGCTGTCGTGGACTTTTTTTTAGAATATTTAAAGAGGAACAATTCCATCATACATGATATTTGCGTAACTTAAACCATTTACGCAGCGCACGCCACGGAAGCTCTCAAAAAGAAAGAATTTTTCCCGTTTTTGCAACATATTTCATTAATGCTCCGTTCCTTTTGGTTGTAGCGTGATGTTATATAGCTTATAAGTTTTCTCGATAATTGGAATATCCAACACAAAAATAATTTTTCAATTCCAACCAGTAGTTGATTAGCGTGTTCAAACAAACAAACAAACTCTTCAGCTTTATATATTAGTATTAGTATAAGTATAGAAGTATAGATGGGTCATTGTGAGCAAGAAGACTGCGTCTTCAGCAGTAATCATCCATCTTTATATTCTACAGTCCCACTATAATGAGCACTTCGAGGAACGTCATTGTAACCACACTAACTACCAAGGACAAATGTTAGAAAAAAAACTGGGCCACCTTTTACGAATTACCTAAGGAAAAGCAGTAAGTATTGCCCATTATTTCCAGGAAATCCCGCGGAAAAAACATTATCCTGTCATTACTACACCGCAGTCGGGTAAAAGTCATCTGGGAAAAAAGCTTTTTAAAGTCTTTTACCCCGTATCAATAAAATCTATAAATCAGTGATTTTGAAGATGAAATCAATAGAAAGTAATACTGAGAGGCAAAATGTAAATGGAGAGGTAGACATTTAAATAAGGGGGGCGATGAAGGAGAATTTAGAAGTATAATTTACGTAAAAACGTGCGCTGTGATCATGGGCTCTCATATTAACTACCTAATTAACTCCATTCTGAAGATCGTGCAATACTAACGAAATGTTACAACGTTGTATTTGACAGGAACTTTAGCAATAACTGCATCCATTTTTGCTAACGAAGCTTTTATATGAGGGAATTAAAAGTCAGAATAATGTTGGCATTTAAAGTACGCATAACAAAGGTTGTATTGTAAAAGTTGTTGGTATTCTATTTTGGAAATTGTACAACCGAAATCATTCCGACAGTGTTTGCATAAAATGTAATGGCAGATTGCGGCCGTGCCGGGAAGTACTACCAGCGATTCGCATTGTGCCATCTGCTCACATTTAGATCCCTTGTAAAATGTTACTGCGCATTATCACACGTGGATATGGCCCCGGCCTCGCGGTTATTTCGAAACGTTACCTTTTTACGACACTAATGGAAAATACTGTTTAGCTTCACACTCATATTTATTTAACGCACTCGACATGAGATTCCCAGAATGGACATTTTTATTACTGTTTTGTAGAACAATCAATCACGCCAGCACGCGATATATCCAATGTACGGCTGTCGGTCGCTTTGCCACCCCTATTTACATTTTTGTTATCCACTGATTGTAAATAAATGTTTCCACATTTTTCAATCACGTGCCACAATATCGCAGTTCGATGTAATAGAAATTCGTGTAGATGATGTTTTTACTGATTTCATTCGAGTACCTATAATATTTGAGTATTTACCCTTTTACGATGTAAGTGTAAAATCAAATGTGTGAATTTCGATACGACACGTAAGGTTGTGCAAATGACCATATAAATCATAGTGACTGACGTAAAATTGACATATCGAAGTCATAAATCAAACTGGAATACCATAAGAGAACAAGTTTTGACAAGGCACTTAACTCCGTCAGGGAAAAAGTGGTTTTTGGTAAAATTTACCTACTCATATGATGTTAATACACATGTGCCGAATGTATGTTCATAATTATACTTACAATGTTTTCTAAGTGAAGTTGAACACGGCCGCAGTAGATACAGCCGGTTTAGTACGAATACTCGTAAATGAATATGTCGTCGGTGTTTTACTATTAATTATAGTAGCAGTCAACCATAGTTCTAAATTGATTATTATGCAAGTCTATTGGTGTAGTATAATCTGTTATGTTTTTTTTTATACAAAACTAGCTTCTGCCCGCGACTTCGTCCGCTTAAAATTCAGCCCCGTCGCATCGCATTGCCCGCCCGTGCATTACTCCAATTTCGCTTAGCGTTCTTTCCGACTTTTTGTCGTTTGCTCGGCTACTTAAGGTCATAGCGTGATGTTATATAGCCTATAACCTTCCTCGATAAATGGACTATCCAACACAAAAAAAACATTACATTTAAAGTGAAAGCTCGAGAACACATACACAAGAAGTTGGCAGATTCGTCTCAGAATTAAGTTTTTATAGGTTTTCTTGTTAAACTCTCATAACTTTTTATTTTTAGTTGTATGTATGTATTTATTCTTATATCTTAGCTATAAATATCTTCTAAATTGTTTTTCTGTTATTGCACCTACTGTGTATTATCTCTGCATCACCCTAAGGTAGACTGGTAGATAATGCCCAAGGCATTAAGTCCGCCTTTGTACAGTTTTTACTTGTGCATAAAGTTTTAATAAATAAATAAATAAATAAAAAAAAAAAAACAGTTCCAACCAGTAATTCCTGAGATTAGCGCGTTCAAACAAACAAACAAACTCTTCAGCTTTATAATATTAGTATAGATAGATAATAGAGGCAAGTTACCATACCTACATAAAACATGAATTTCGGACAGGAATAGGAGGTTCGAAAGGTTTCGAATAGGATAACCAAGATCCTTCTGGCCTAATGAAGTTTCGTATCAATAATTAAGCCACGTCAAAAAAAAAATCCACCTCCTACCATCCTAAAAAGTGCTTGGTTTATTTGATGACTCATCACCTGCCTAGCCTTTTCCCAACTATGTTGAGGTCGGCTGCCAGTCTAACCGGAAGCAGCTGAATACTAATATTTTACTTGGAGTGACTGCCTATATGACCTAACTCAGTTACTAAGTAACCCGATACCCCTTGGTAAGAGTAGTTCTGGACCCCTTGGTTTCTTTGATGACCAAATTAATATTTTTTTAAAGATAGGGGTTCTCTCAGAACTTTTTATAAATAATTAAAGTGGAAGAAAGGGATTTTTACTCCGGACTGACTTTTTATGACGGCCGAAGCTTTTACGTAATTTTCAGAATTATAAAAGTTGAGAAAGTATTCTAACTCTTAGGATATGAATATGGAATCATTTAGTTGTAAGATTTTTATGTCTCTCTCAAACGAATTGCTTCAAGCAAAAAGGAATAAAAATGATTTGTGTTCCACTTTGACTGCGAATAATGCCTAGCTGGAATATTATAGGTATATCGTTAACTTTTTTTATATCTCATTGCGTTCTATAAAAACTGAATACGATGAATATGAAGAGTCTGTCTGACAACCATGAAAGTAAGTAGAAAGTTCGTAAAATAACTTAGAACTTGTATCATCATCATTCATCATCATTTCAGCCGAAAGACGTCCAGTGCTGGACATAAGCCTCCCCCAATTGGGGGGGTTTGCCATAATCGCCACACTTGGCAGGCGGGTTGGCGATCGCAGTATGGTGTTAAAAATGCATAGAGAACGCTGCTGCCCATTCTCTAGTAAGTCCCTTAGTCGCCTTTTACGACACCCACGGGAGGAAATAGGCTGATGCTATTCTTTACGTCCGGCACCACACGGTACACGGAACTTGTATAATTATAAGTTATTACTTAGATCATAGGTGTTTAAGAAAAAGGTTTTTTTTTTTAGCAAGCTGAAGTAAGTTTTGATATAGGATATTCTCTCGATCCACCGACCCTCAGTGGGACCACGTGGTGGATTACGGCCTACTCCCTCTCACAGACTCTCCTGTGTCCCAGCACTGGGACACCCGCGATTAACCAAAAAACTCCTCAGCTTAAGTAGAAATAACCTTAGAATAATAATAAGTACAATTACGGGCCATAATCTCCTTAACAAACATCTTTTTAACATGCCTATGTGTCTGTGGCGCCTGCCACAGACAGCCCCCTTTGCAGGGGCTGCCTTGACGCCAAGGAATCAGCCACCCACGTCATCCTGGAATCCGAGGCCATGGCTCCACAACGTGAAGAAATCCTCGGAACATGAGGTCGCTCCGTGAAGCCTGTGAAGCTCCCAGGAGGCTTCTGTGCTTTTGGGCGGAGCTAGGCTGGCTTTGTTAGCCAGAATCCCCACGCACAACGGACCAAATGGGAGTCTATGTGCGGAAAAGGGAGCCCCATCATCATCATCATCATCATCCCAGCACTGGGAAAATTACCTATACGCTGATTATTCTATAGGTATTTTGATAAAATAATATAAAAAAACGAGCCTGAACTATTGTGTTTCATAATAAAGTCAGTGAAAGATGAACAAAAAAGCAAAAACATTGTTATTTATACTTAAAATACTAAAGTTCTGACGGAACTAAAGAAAGATTTTGCCGATACGCTTCTCGAACAAACTTTGTATATACAGCTTTGTACTATATGTAGCTAGGTACTAACATTTTCAATTAAAAATGTATAACTTCCGCCACCGAGACTGGATAGTTATTTTACGTCAAAAGTTTATAGTCGACTCACTCATTATTTATACAGGTTGGGTAAAAAATTGTGGATCAAAAGAAGCAGGGCGATAGTTGGGGTTATTTGTAGTAAAAATATCTATGAAAAAAAAAATATATATATATATATGTCGGAGACGAGTTGTAACCGCCTCTGTGGTCTAGTGGTAAAACCACTTGTCTCAGATTCCGGGTTCGATTCCCAGTGGGGCCAAAAATTTCTGCTCTGTTTGCTTTGTTCTAAGTTCACCTGGCTAGCTACCACCATCTTATCTAAGTCTGACGCCAAAACAACAATGTTAACAGCATTTGTTGTGTTTCGGCAGTTAGAGGTAAGATAGCCAGTTCCTCTGTGGCTGAGGATTCCGGGTGAAGCTCGCTTCCATCTTCGGCCTTATCATCACTTACCATCAGGTGAGATGAAGGCCAAGAGCTTCCCCGTTGTATGTTTAAAAAAAAAGTACGCCAGCGCCATCTAGTGGCGTTCGATGAAGTTGGTGGAGTCTGCGCCATCGATTCTTGACTAATCGGGGCGCCAGTGCTGCCTAGCGGCGCATGACAGAGTCTAAAGCATAAAGTTCGACTGGCGGCAAGTGATCGCTGCACATTCGACAAGTGGAGTTCATCGGTGGCAGTCAAGCAGTAAAGACGTCTAGGAACTGTTGCGCGTTCGATATAGATGTGTCGTGTACCAACATTAATTACTTTGCATACCCATTACTGTATAGAATCAAGTTGTTCTAACTGAACGGACATATGTGCTGCTGGGGAGTTTGTTTCACTACTTCTTCTTCCCAGCTAAAGCAGTAGGAAGTGGTGAAGGGCAGGGCGTTTTGGAGGAATGTCTTATGTAAACTTTAAGGTGCTATCTCAGGTTGAGTAAATGACTTTCGAGTTTAATTGGGTTTTTCTATTGCGCAATAACCAACACTACCCACAGTGTGCCCACAGCGGTTGAAATATGGCTGATGATAACGAGAGAAACTTTCCGTTCTCCGACATATAATATATAAAGAAAAAAAATACTGCAAATAACCCCAACTATCGCCCTGTTTCGTTTGATCTACGATTTTTTATCCATCCTGTATACTATTCTTTTTTTAATTTTTTTAAGTAATCTTTAGGAAGGGAGGCATTTCGTACTGCCCAGCCTTTACCTACTTTTAAGGGATCCGTAGTCAACAACGAACCCTTATATTATAGTTTCACCATGTCCGTCTGTCTGTCTGTCCTCGGCTTAGCTCAGAGTCTCTTAGTACTAAAAAGCTTTGATTTGGCATAGGTATATATATTAATTACGCCGACAAAGTGGTGGTTTAATTTTTATTTATCTTAAAGTGGGGATGATATTTGTTTTTCTCTCGTTTATCCCTTAAGCTGTGATATCGTTGCATAGGCCGTTCAAAAATATGGCGGGTTTGTGAAAACTAGTTTCTTTTACGGAACGGCAATCGGAAATTCTCGGGAATGTCTGGGTAATAGAACCAAATTTTCAAGGTGACACCGGTTACCCAATTTTGACTTTTTTTTGACAATAGGTAATACTCCTTCGTTTGATTACCGGAATGAAAACGTTTACGTGCTCACTTATGTAGTTACGTCCCCTCCGTGCCTCACAATAAATGCTATAACTTGTTATCATGAATTTATTTAGGTCATTACGCTTAGCAACACATGCCTGTATGTTTTTATACATTCTTCGATATGAATGTGCGGCTACTTTCCTCCCTTCCCGGCTTGCATACATGTCTTACACACTTGTGACTAATGTTCGCAACCCGCGTCAATGCTTGACGAAGGTGAAGGCACAGGTGCACCCCACTGGGGCCAGTATTGACGCTCCAGTTACGAATTCTATGCCAATAAATTCCAAATCAACGTTGTGATAATATCGGTGGCACCCGTCGTTTCTCATTTTCGTTACATCGTACAAAATAAATTGACGATCGAGTGACAATTTACCTTTTTTACGGTGTTTTGAAAATGTTATCCAAATGCCGTGTCGCATCGCATGACTTGTCGTAAGATTTGAATATAACCACCGAAATCGAAGAAAATGTTACGATCACGTTCAATTTTCAATCAACTTGTTTTATTCTAAGCTCCTATTTCTGCTTGTCAATCAAAACGTTAATTTTGTCACAACTAAATAAAGCCTACCAAGACAACAAATTCCTGTTCAAAGGCTTTACTGTTCTTCTTAAAGGGGTAATTTACTTTTTAAACGGAAATTCATGTTCTAAAGGAAAAAGAAACCCTAACGACGCGGTCCCTTAGAATTTAGGACACGAGACGTCTTAAATGAGCAAGAAGTCTGTACAAACGATCCAGAGATGTCTTAATTTAGACATCTCGTCCGCGGCCCTCTCGCGCTGAGAATTAATTTAAATGAAATCATCACAGTTTATTCTACTGTGATGGCGAAACGGGCGTTCAACCGACAAGAAAGCGCCGCAAGACTCATTTACAATTCCAATTAAGGGCAATTCTCATTTACTTTTGTCCTGCAGAAGTAACGAACCTAGTGGCCCGTCTCGTGCAGCGCGACCTCCAAACATTTGCGGGCTAGTTCCCGCGGTCAGCTCGCGGCTCGCTCCATAATTTATAGTCTCTATGTTCGTTTTCGTATCATGCTGCGTATTGCGTGCGTGCGGGCCGCCGAGCATCTGCCTCTAATTGTATTTTATTTCCCAATAATAACCTCAATATACCATAGTTGGCAATTAAAAGATAATGTAGGTATCGTAAAAATGTTATCTGTTCTAAGTATCGCTTTTAATTCACTAACTAGACGTTAGCGACGGCGCCGGCGGCTTAATATTGTTGTTATATTTTGAAGAACTTTGAAGAGTTATAAATCTATTTAAAAAATATTTTCTCAGTGGCGGACCTAGCTGGAATCACAGCAGACGAGTAAAGCTACGGGATTTTCTTAAAGACTCCGGTCGCTTCCAATAGATACTGGTATTTGCTGAATCCTCGATTGCGAGCTTAGACATTCAATTTAACTTACTGTACGCTAACGGAGATTTGTGATAGCGTCGTACACAGACTTGGTGAAAAGTAATTTATTATTTTCTTGAGTAAAACACGCGTATGCTTGCTTTCGATTTATGAAGTAACACATCTTCGATACTAAAAGTAATATTAGAAGAAAAATGTTTAGTTATGCGTGTCAATATTAGATACTTAATTTATTACATTTCTATTAGAACAAAACGCTGTACATAGCACCGAAGTGCCGAACTCACGTACAAATTGTAACGTTTGTGTACACATGCATGTCAAACATCAGTTACAAGTGGTGTATTTGCGTTTTAATAACATTGTGAACGACGGCGCTCGGAGAGTTTTAAAACAAAACACTGCAAATTAATAAATTGATTTCAACGATGATAACATCGTTCATCTAGTTGGTTTAACGAATTTTTTAATTAAACTGGGCACGTATTTTTGTTATAGGCGCAAAATAGTGAGGAATTATACACCGTGACATTTTAGTCGTCTTACAAAGGTGGTCCACTCAATGTATCCGACATAAAATACCTCTAGGCGCAATTAAAAAAAAGAAAGATTGAGATTTAGATTAAGTTTAAGTTGCAAAAGTAAAAAAAATTGCGTTAGGGTGAATGAACGTTGATAAAGATGTCGCCGCTCCATTCCGCGCCGCCCTTGGAACACAAGGCTCGGACTGCGCTCGTAACAGGGTGTTTTAAACTATGTCATGTGTCATAATTAATTGGAAAAAAAACCTAAATATATATTTTTTTACGTGTTATAAATCGATTAAAAAGCATGACTCATTGTCACGTTCCGCCTGAGCCGAGTGTGCAAGCGAGAGCGCGGAACAAGCGATAGAGAGGCACGATCTGCCTAAGCGTTCGGCTTGTGACGCAATGTTTTCTTATGACGTTATCACGTAAAATTATCGTCCGTAAACCGACTTTACAGACAACCAATTTTTTTTTATGAATGTCTGTTCTGTATGAATTAGTAGTCATTGGATACACGAAGTGGGCTGTCGTTGTAAGACTACTAAAATGCCACGGTGTATTTAATTCTGGCAAACTAACGGCTTCCCAAATGACGGCGCAGCGCGTTTGGGGTCGTCCGCCCTTCAAACGGTCTTAATCGGCACATAAATTTTCTTGTAGGTTCCCGCTAGGTACATGGACCGACGGTTGGATTGAACAGTATATGTATTTTTTAACTTTTGTTACGAATTTTTTAATAGTCGTGACATATGTTTGTGTCAGCATAATAAAGGTACGAAGAGAATATTGACTAGGAGCGTTATAATATATGAAACCTTCTGCCTGTCGTTAAAACCTTTCACCGTACCTATGTGGTACAAGAACAGAGTAGGTACCTGCCAATTATAATTAAATAAATACCATGTATACTAACACTAATACAAATAAACACAGAATAAAGTTATACTAAGTATAAACCTCAAAAAATGTATGGTTATACCGAAGTTATTTCTTTCTGGGATAACTTTATTCCGTGTTTATTTGTAGGGCCCTATGTATTTAATTTCTATTGGTTTGATATTTTTTAATTTCTCTTATTTTTAGATTATTATGAGGGCGACAGGGCGTAGAAAAATATGTTTCTACCCTAGGTACACGAAATTTTAGGCAATCATAAAAAAATCATATTTTCATAAATTTTATAAATTTTTGAATTACCAAGACAAATGAATACCACCTTTGTTTCTTCAAAATTCTAACTCACAATGATGAAAGTGAGAACAAAAATTATGCTGAAGTAGACCTAGAGAGAAATTAAGTTTCTAGATTTATATTCAACTATTTTAAATTTCATACTCTTTGTCTCTGAGCTATATCTAAATTAATTCTGAATACTTTATAAGTGTACGTATATTTCTATGAAATTGGATGTTAAAAGTTGGTCGCGACCGCAGGTGCGAGTGTCACCTCGACTCGTATGAAACATTTCTCACTTGCAACTTAAATACATATTTTCAGAAAACAAATTGCTGTATTTACGGCACTTTGAAGTTTCCAATTGGAAATTCATTAATTATTCAAGAAAAAAATGTGTGAACAGTTTCTAAATAACAGGGCTCTTATTTTGATTAATGTATTAATTAAAACAACTTAGGAGTATACTTTTAGGTACAGTTAAATTACTAATTTTTATCCGTTTTCGCAAGCGTGGTTAGCGTGATGTGTTAAAAATGTTTATTACCTCGGAAAATACCTTATTGAGCTTATCATTTTGTTAATATTTTAATAGCCGTAGTGAAATTATTTTATCGGGTTATAAATCAATGTCTAATGGATCGCCCGATCACAGGACATCGCTTTCAAAACTAACTAGATTACACAAGTAGCAGAAGAACTTTAATAGAAAATGATTAAATGATGATTATTATTATACCCCCGCTTATGTAAATTATTAAATAGCTGCAGTGATCTTATTGATATTCACTCTGACTCACTTGGTAGGTTCCGAAATATTATGAACAAAAATTTGTAAAATAATTTTAGTATAAATAATTTAATAAGTTTAGTGTAAATTTAATTTCGATTTTAATTTTAGCGCTGATTTTGATTTTAATTGCCGTGTTGATTATGATTTTAATTGCAGTATTGATTTTGATTCTAATTATATTATGATTTCAATTTTGTTTTTAGTTTGAATTTTAATTGTGATTTTAATTTGATTTTATGTGATTTTAATTATGATTTTAATTTTGATTTTTGATTTTAATTTGGATTTTATTTTGGAAAACATTCTTATGTTCGGTGAGTATAAGAACTCATCTAATTTTAAGTTGGTGCACAATTTCAATCAACAAATAATTTATGCATGATGTGCTTACCTGTAAGAAATTGGTACACTAGTCTATAAGTCTATTGAATGTATTTCTTAACTTTGTATCGGTGTATTCAATTGTTGGTGAGCCAAATAAATAAAATAAAATAAAAATAAAATAAAATTATCATGTAAACTGGGGAGAATGGATTAAGAAAACCTTTATAAACACCGTTTCCAAGTTACATGAACAAGAGCAGGTACAAGAATTACGTACAGTGTAAATCTAAAATAATGAAGTCGTAACTTATGATGTTACTAACATTGTGTAGGTGTTTATTAATATAAAATTACACTAGCGTATTTCTAAGACATTCATTCAACACTCAACTCAGCCGCAACAATTCTACGATTTGACACAAATCACCATATTTACAAATATTCAAAATTTTTGTTGTTTTAGACAAAATTGTAGTGGACAGACGGAATAATCGACGAATAATGAAAAAAGCTCTCTGTTTTCCACCGATATGTTAATAAAACTTGTGAAAACCTTTGTCAGGTAATCGTGATATGCGCAGTCGAAATATTTATTGATATGGACAGTTGAACCATCCGCCTGTGTTCGTTGGTGATCAATCGGATTTTAATATTGAATGTTTTATTTATTTTTAGGTAAGCGGGGTTATGGTATTATGGGCTCTATGTACATATCAGCTGAACTTATTGGTAGGTGTCGTACGCTACGAAGAACAAGATTAAATGAGTTGCTTGTCACCGAGGTCAACAGTCCAGTCTCTATACGTTTTGGTTTATTCGACTAACGTCTACGCAAATAAATGTATAATGTAGTAGGTAAGTTGACGTGTCAAACATAATTATTTACCTGATATATGATGTTGTAGTCAATGTACCAATTTGTTTGCATAATTTTTTGAGGACCGCTATAATAATGTTGATTCTCCTGCCATAAAGGACATATTATGGCCACTCCGTTCCGAGTCAGATGTGAGCTAAAATATTTTATGATAATATTTTCATCTGGAATGTTGTTCAAATACACACTTCATTTTCTTAAGTAATAAAATTGGATCCGTGTTCAACAGGTAATAAGATACGATGACAAGGATCGCATTATCGCGCACAAGGCAGAATCCCGAAAGTGGGTTGATTTATTGCCCGAAATATCCTTGACGTACCTCGCTGAGAATTATGTTTTACCAAGATACAGCCCTTCTTTAAATATAGATCCCACTTTTCCACGGGAATGTAGTTTTATAAGAACTTTGGCCGGAGCAATTCCTCAATGTAATTTATTAGTACTAGAACAGCTTACGTCTCCTTGAAAACCGTCGAGATTCAATCTGAATCAATGGTAATTTTTGAAGATGTCGAATTTATTATAAAGAGAAATCTTTTTCTTTCTTGCGTTTAGCCAGCGTACCACAAAGTCTTACCTCTTATAAATTAATTAAGATCAGTATTTTTTATCCACAATTGTTTCTGGTTCTAGCGGCAATTTTTTTAACATTTAATTTGCATATTTTGCCAACGGAAATACATTTCAATACTTTATTATCTTAATAAATTCAACAAAGAGAAATTAATTCTTAATTTAAATAGCGGGAAGCCTCAGCTAACATACGAGTTTATAAATATTTCACAAACAAATCTTATCAATTTATGGATATTGAACAACATATTTATGGTTTCGAGTTATTTTAATGTGACTTTGTATTGCGGTGCTTCTTACTTTGATTTGCTGGGTTGTTTGTCGCACTGCTATTACCTACGTACCATTTTTGAGAAAAGCACCTTCAAGTTGGTGATTTATTACGTGTGCCGTTTGGCCTGTAGACCTCACTCGGGTCTCTTGTTTATTCTCTTAGCGTTTTCTTTCACAAATCACTTTAACATCAGCTGTTCCGGCCCGCCTTCTTTATAACCTCAACGCGAAATGGAGGGCCGTTATGAGTTGGAAGCCAATGTTCTTAGCCAACTTTTATGGCAAAATATGATTTCGGGTCTGTGTGTGCTATTTATTTTGCTAGACTGTATCTCCGCAGCTGCAAAAAAGTAGATGTGAATTTGTTTAAAAATCTAATTAGAGTTTGTTTCATCTGTTTATTAACGAATCAGTCGCACGACCCGTAAATTTGAAGCGTCATAATAATTAAATGTCATATAGAGAACAAGGAAAAATATTCTAGCACAGAAATGTATTAATTTGTCAGTTATAAAAATAAAAATAAAAACAAGTCAAGAGCGAGTCGGACTCGTGCACCGAGGGTTCCGTACCATCATATATAGCTTTATTCGTATAGGTACCTAAATAGTTCTGTGCCTAGATAAAACTACAACTGTGCTTCACCCAAAGCAACCTGCGAGTAGGTAGGAAGGAGGACATTTTGGTTGTGAACCGTGTTTACATAAACTTCTATCACATATAATCATTTTAGATTTTTATCTATGCAAACTTCGGAGATAAGGACGAAAAATGTATAAATGGAACGGTTTTTTTTTTTGGTCAAAATTCGAAAACAGCAGCACAAAAAAAATTGAGATTGTGCAAATAACGCCCACATGCCCTAGTAGTCCCACTTCGAATTTTTAAGACCCCCCCGGTCAGTCCTTGTTGCAAAAAAAGAAAAAAAAAATCCTTTCTCATTTGCGAAATAGTTGGGCAAATACGTCATCTAAAACTATTCCAAATTTCTAGTTGATAGCATTAGTAGTGTTTGAGATATCCAGCTGTGACAGACAGACGGACAGACAGACTGAGTCGCACCATAAGGGTTCCTTTTTACCATTTTGGTACAGAACCCTAAAAACAGATACTTTAGCGAAATAACAATATTATATTTTACACCTTGTGCGTGTTTATTGACTCGTCATTGTTGTGGTTCGAATTTACTCACGATTAAACTTGTCATCCGATGAATTCCATCTAAGTAATTCGCCGAAAGGGTATCTGGATGAATAGCCATCACTCAGAGAAGGGCCGTCGAGCTTCATTTTAGACTTCACGTAACAAATGACAAGTGTATTTTGGTATGAAACGACAAACATTTAGTGAGATACATTCGCACTATGAAACTCTTTGATAACATGTTAGGAGTGGTGAAATAACTGGACCTCAAGTCTGCTATTACAATAGTGTCAGAATGGTCACGCCATTGTGAGTATTTGACAGTGTTTGTATGGCAAATCTGTCAAAAACTCACAATGAAGAGACCATTCTGACACTATTGTAATAGCAGACTTGAGGCCCTGAATAGATACATTCAGTGGTAGGTTTAAATTACTCGGGCGCATATTGAAATATCATGAAATTTGTAGCCATCAGGAATAAACACATTTTCATGACTTCGGCATTGTTTAATCTAATATATATCAATCTGCCTAGCCTTTTCCCAACTATGTTGGGGTCGGCTTCCAGTCTTAACCGGATGCAGCTGAATACCAGTATTTTACATGGAGCGACTGCCTATCTGACCTCCACAACCCAGTAACTGGGTAACACGATACCCCTTGGAAAGACTGGTTATCAGACTTTTTTTTTGGGCTTCTGACGACCCGTAACGAACAAATGACAGCCGGCACCAACGGCTTAACGTGCTTTCCGAGGCACGGAGGAGTCTCGGTATGTAAAGATGGTCACCCATCCGCGGACCAACCCCGGCAAGCGTAGCTTAACCTGACGGATCGACCCGTGCGGCTGTTATTACTTAGCCACGAGCACCTCCATTGTTTAATCTCATATTATAAAATAAATATGTACTACGACGCCGGTTTCATTTTAGATATTTTGTTGACACCGAAAATACATCACAAAGGCTCTATTTTGGGATCTACATTTTCCCCCTCGTCAAATAAGAAGTCGGGATAAGATTTAACCTAATGAAACTTTAGCAAAGCAACCATATCTTTCAATTCAATTACTGAGATATAGTGTCATTCTCATTAGTGAACAGAAATAAATATGTCCAACTTTCACTAAACATTGGCCTTCGTCTGCAGGAAGAAGTCATGACATACGAGCGCAAAGGGCTTATTCTATCTTATCGCGGGCCCAGTAAACTTGCTTTGAAAACTCCACAGGGAATACACTAGCGCACAAGACAAATGGAATCGTCCCCGACACTCGAAAGCGATAACTGCGAAAAAATATGTTTCTGCTCGAGATAATTCTAATTTCTTTTTAATTTATTGTTGGTATCATTTTTAAAATACTTTTATTCTTCTCAAACTTTTTGCTTAACAGTTTCCAGTCTTGTAAAGCAAATAAATTACTGCTTGGACATGACTACGTACTTAGAGGCTTATCTTTATTTGAAACTACGTGGATTAATGGTATCTACCTAATGTTTCTTAACTGTATAGCTTTAAAAACAAAACATTAAATAGTAGCAACTATCTGTGATAAATGCACTACAAAGATTTATGTTGATACTAATGCATATCGAAGTGTTAATACAGTAGAACAATATCAGTAATGGTAGCTATTTAGAATAATTTAATTGCAGCGAAGCAATTAGTTCGGGTGTAATGAATTAATGGCCATATTTTATTCTGAGGCTGGAGAATCGGCCACCATTTATTCAAATGGCTTCACTCGTAGGTACAGTTATCAAAGGCCCAAACAACGAAGTGAGGACTCTGTTTGGGAATCTGAATGAATTGAGTTGTTAGTGAAAAAATGTAAATATGTTACTGCTATTGCTGTCACTGCTACTAATTATTATTTTCCTTGCATTTTTTAAGCACAGCTTTTGAACCGCCTCTACAATAATGTGAGTAGCGTACACGCAAGCTGAAAATAGCTGTAAGTAATTAAAAGTGCTTTACTCGGCGGACATTAGCATAATTATGTACGTATAGACATACGTCTAACTTGAATGTCAAAGTAACTCGAATAGCGTCAACGTGCATGTCGATCTAGAAACAAATGATTGTATATAGGTAAAAAGAGGTGCTATTATGCTAAAAGTATATTACCTAATCAACATTTGTACCAGTTTAGATGCCTGTCATAACTATAGATCAGGTAAAAAGGTATTGACGAGCCGGCCTTGTAAAATGTGCTTCGGTTAATCGCCCTCGTGTCGCAGTAATTTGTAATCGTCTGCTGATGGTCTGGCCATTTTCTTAATATTATGTCCTCGCAGACGTGACGCCTCGTTGGCGCTGGTGACAATAGTTACAGCTGCCAACTTCCAAATGAAAATTTGAGAGCAAAACTTAATATTGAAACTGTGAACATGCATTTAGAATGTGTCGTTTGATATGCCAGGTCACGTGATATTTGACACAGAAAGTGTTTATTACGTGGTCCTTGATTAAATAGAGCTACGCTCTACGTATTTTGCGGTTCGTTGCAATTTTATTGTGGGCAATACAACTTGCGACGAGACGATTCTTTGTGTGAGCGAAACATGAAAAGGTCGTTATAACGTATGTGGATTCGTTTCGTTACTGCAGTGTTTTTCAACCTTTTTCATAGTGTGGCCCTCTTAGTATGGAAAAATATTTCGCGACCCCCCCTACCCTCCGCGGTTTCTAACGTGGAATTCAAGTCTGTCACTTTGGTTTTTGGTTAAGCAAAAAAACAGAATAGCTACCCACAATTAACCACAAAAGATTCCAAGTGTTTGAGTCCATTTGGAACCCCCTATTTGTACGAGATAAGGTTTTCATCGATGATTCAGTTTAAAGGCAAACAGAGAATTCGCCGAAATTTAGAGAAAGAGTTAATCGTATGTGTAAAAAAAGACGTGTGGCACTCGGGGACTGCCGCGGTAAAGCTATTGCATAGCATTTTGTATCAACTTATGCAATTATAATTATTTATTTATTTTATTTATGCAGTATTTCTTTTTCTTTGATATTAATTCAAGTTACACTTTTTGAGCGTGGTGACCGATAAGAAAACAATTTTTTCTTTTATTAAATAAACAAAGAGTATATAATATTAAGAGACGGGAGTCCCATAGATAAAAATGAAAAACGTCGCTTGTATGAAACGTGAGCTAATAATGAATACCAACATAACAGAAATGACACGGACTGCAGACATGACATAAAGCTGCCAACATAATAACAAGATAGGGATGTACTACTACTCACTCGTAATTTTTATCGATATGTTGCTGTAAAAAATTTCGGGTTTTAGGATCCTGACATTTTTACGGTTTCATTCTTAATAAAGGACATAGACCAAGTGACTAAGGAACCTAGTATCGGTATGAAACATGCGGTGCCTCAAAGATTTATGGTTTAATTTAAAGAATGATTTTAGGGTTTTCATATGTTATTTACTATTTTATCATAATTCTCAGCATTACACAGTAATTAGGTATAAAAATCTAAGTTTCGAATCGAATCTCCTGGTTTTTGTCACAATGTATGCTGGTAAAATCAAAATAAGAATTAGTAAAAATGACGATTGAGCATTTTTAATACTCGTTAATTTCGCTCGAGAAATCTTGGAAAGAAAATGTAGTCTGTTATGAAATATAAATCGCTTTCAATGCTTACCGTTGTGTTCAACTTAATTTATATACTATTAAACAATTACCTACGTTACAACAAGTTCACAACAATAACATTAAACCGCTAAACATTTTTGGTCTAATAAATATTCAGAAAACACACAAATCACGTGTCAAAAGCATTTCATTGAGAACTGCGTTACCACTAAAACCCTTTTTTTAAGCGTATGAATATGTTCCAGTTTCTACTCACCTTTAATATGGAGGCTTCTTTTGAGGTTTTGTTTCACTTTACAAGAGAAAGGCTAAACTAGGAATGCGTAATGCAGGTTACAGACATTGTAAATTAAAACTCCAGTAAATAATATACACAAGTTCCTCTAATAAGCAAATAAGAAAATGAGCATTGAATTCTATGGCGCGCGTTTGTTCTGTTTTCAAAGAGTTTTTAATGATGAATCAAACAGGCTAAGGTCTCGAAAACATTCTGCCTTTCTATTAACCAAAAGTTTTGCTTAGCTACTTTTAACACTTTATCAGGTTGTTATTACAATGTAATAATAATAATTAGTTGTTATTAATATCTGTTCTTACTAATTATTCTATAAGTTCAATAATCGGATGCGTAATTTAATTATTTTGCGTAAGTCAAGGTTTCATTATTTACATACTCTTTGAATGCCATGCCAATGACATGTGACAATACTTGCGTGAAAAAAAAAAAACTATGTATGGGTAAAATAGGAAATCGAAATAAAAACTAATACTTTTATGATGTTTTTTATGCGGAGAATTTAAGGATTCGCATTACCAGATAAAATCATTATATTTAAAAACAAGAATTATCAACATTATAAAATTAAGTCACCACAGAACAAATAACGATACTAGGTCCTGTCAATCTCCTTTAAGGCAAAGGTCACTTAGGCCAACGGTAACTTTCGATTTGAACTAAGGTTACGTGGTAATTTTCTTATAAAAAGAAACCAGCTACGGCTGTGATTCCACGTTGGCGTAAGCGGGGTTCAGAGACAAATCCCATTGTATAGTCTAGATCTAATCCGAGGTAAACTTGACTATAAGATGAGATTTGCTGTGAAAATAAAACAAAACTTTGGACTTAAGTTTTTTTTATAATAATTAGAACACCTTTTCCTTTCTATTGATCATTCAATTCGCAATGGTTCAGCAGTTGATGTTGAAGGTACTGAAATGTAGAAAACACGTTGCTTATTAACTGACACATGAACAAGTGAATTCAAATTTAATTCTAATCTTGAATAGTTACTTGGGCTTAGTCTCATTCTTTTTATCACATTTTCATTTGAAAAAGGGTCTGTAATAGACAAAAAAGTATCTGTAATATTTACAATTGATACATTCAATACAGTTAATCAAATAGTAAAGTGAATTTAATAAGTTTAAAATAAACATAAACCTTACCCGCAATAGAACATATTTTCCTGTCTTTTGAACATTCTACTGGCAATGGACGTTGATGGCAGTTGATGTTGAAGGTACTGCAATAAAAACAAAATGTAGTCATTCACTTCTAATTCCAAAAACAATGAAGGGTATCGTAGTTGGGATGAAGTAATCCCAAGAACCGAATTAACATTGTAGTTGAAAAACATGTTTCCCCATACTTTCCAACTGCATAATAATAATGTAAGTACACACAATATTGAGTAATTTACCATGTTATTTTAAGACCATAGACTTCTTAAAGGTTTTGCTGTAATCTTTAAGTATAGAACTGTACACTGTATTTTTTTTAATGTTAGGATCAGCAGTTTCGGAGATAAGGGGGGAAATGGTAAATTTTCATCTATTTTCTTTTTTTTTAATGTTACGATCAGCAGTTTCGGAGATAAGGGGGGAAATGGTAAATTTTCATCTATTTTCTTTAATAATTTTCATTAAAAATGTAAAATGAAATGAAAGGACTTGTCAAGAGGATTTTTTTTTAAATAATTAAAAAAAAAGTTCTCTTGTCAAGTCCTTTCATTTCATATGTCACATGATACATTTTGCATGTGTACCAAAATGCAACTTAATCGGTCCAGTAGATGAAGGTACATAAGGGTTCCGTTTTTTCATTCGGACGTACAGTACCCAAAAAAAAAAAAAACTTACTAGATGTACCAGTCCAAGAATCGCAGTAGTCGAAGTAGAAGATAACTCTGCAAAATATAATTGAACATGAGTTACTAAAGTAATCGGAAAGGGTGAGTTAGGATGAATTACGACTGGAAAATAAAGTCTTACCTGTTTGCTCACTTTTGAAGATGTGTAGTGGAAATCCAACGAACAGCTCATCTGCCATTGGTTCTGCAGTAAGTTCTACAGACGGAGTAGCATTTTTTCTTAGTTGTGTCTTCTTTTTATTGAAATCCTTTGGTAGAAAATGACTGCCACAAATATGTGTAGCTTTTCAATGGGTACATACACCAAGTCTTCTTTTCCGTAACTTTAACCCATTTTTTACATCTAGCTGGAACATTTTATTACATTATTATGATTATAATAGTTGTGTATTTAAACTTATATCTTTGTTATTTTGGTTTTGCAGTATTAATAGAATAACAGAGAAAATTAAATGAAATAGGAATATTATAATAATAAAAATATCGACAGTCGATAAAAAAGTAACATGCGTCAAGCACTAGCATATTGATAGGTTACTTTGTAATTTTGTAAATTTTGGACTTTAAATCAAGTAATTTATTTTCTGTAAGAGCTTATCAATGTTTTTTAACATAACAATTGAAAATATATGCTTACCTATCTTCATTCAAAGGAAATTTGGCTATGAAGATTCGCATTTGACCATCTGACCGGCCGGATCTTATAACACATATTTCACACGTTTTGTAATGCATTGCAACTTAAATTACGTCACACGTACATACATAAATACAACAATAACTCTAATTTACGATAAATATCCACAAAACACAGAATAAAAACAAAAACAGCGCTTTGTTGACAAAGTTCTTGACAACAAACAAGACAAGAATATGGCGGCCGGTAGCTATGGCGGCTGAGTAGCGTAGTGCGATAGAGTCGAATAGATGTTAAAGCGAGACAGCGATAGCGTGAGGTTTTTTCGTTACGGAATTTCTGGATTCGGTCCCCGCGCTCAAGGCCCGCGATAGAAGCTATGCAATAGCTTAAAAAAAATTGGTTAGCGAGAAACAGGCGCAACCATCACAATAATGTGAATGGGTGCGTGGATTTGTATATATATATTTTTTTTTAAACATTGCCCCTCACTACGAATTTCTCCTGTATTGTGGGTGCGTTTACAAACATTTAAACTCACATATACAAACAACCAGACCCGGAACAACTACCTGTAGGTCATACAAATATTTGTTCCGAGCGGAAATCGAACCCGCGACATGCAGCGCAGCAGTCAGCGTATGTTCAACTTGACATTAATAATTCATGTGACTACTAGGTATTTGTTGATTTGTGTTAACCTAAGTCTTTAATTTATTTTAATTTTTTTGTTAACAAATATAACATTTTGAACTACTATGATTTTATATTTATGAGCTTTAAATTTTAAAGTAAGCCTCTTTAAAGGGGTCGCAGCCCCTTTAAAGAGGCTTGGCGACCCCCTAGGGGGTCGCGACCCATATGTTGGAAAACACTGCGTTACTGCTATCCAACTTCTGGCTGTGCCCTATTTTTTCATAAAACTTGTACCAAATGAATAAAGATGAATGAAACGCACAAAAATAGAATATTCTATCAGTTATTTCAACAATTATCAGCATGCGTTTTTCCGTATAGTATAATAAATAACATCTGCATAGTAGGTCGCGAATTGATTCGATTCAACCGTCCTTACCGTGTTCAATGAGAGCTCTCGAGCTGGCCAGCCGGGCGGCCGCACGGTTCGCGCTCATGTCGGAATTTAATTGAAACGGACGCAATTCGATCCGGCTCGACATATGACACGCACCATGCGACGCACTAATTACAGACATCATAGCGGCCACGACTAGAGTGACGTCTAGTGGTCATACCAAATTCACAAGTGCCTACGGGACGGTATTGACCCTTACAGCTTTCACGAATGCCAGCATGTTATGAGGACGTTCTATGAGTATTCGGATTAAATTCTTAAAACGGCACGATATTTTATTAAGTCGGCTCTGTTTTGCGAAGGGATGACCACTCCAAACGTCGGGCCTTGTCATTTAATTCCTATTTGAGAACGGTTGAGTTTCGTGAAATACAAAGATAAAGGGTGGCCATATTTATTTAGCGAGTACCTAATTTGGATGGAAATCTGTGTATTTTTTTAACGATTATAATAATAAAACCATTGGTCACGTTATTGTATTTCATTAATTTGACTATTTTTAATTCTAAAGTTAGTAGTACATAAGTCGCAGTCAATTAGGGATGCTACATTTATCTGATTATTAAAAGACCGACATAAGTTTAGGCATCACTGAAAAGTCCATGGGATACCAATCCAAAGTAACCTACCTAAAAATAAATAGGAATACTATTAATCATAGGATAGTAAGTACAGAATTATGATTTGAAAAATCTAATAAAAACCGGCCAAGTGCGTGTCGGACCACACGCAATGTAGTTTTCGTAGTTGGGATAAATTTATCCCAAGAACAAACGTAACATTGTAGTTGAAAAACAAGTTCTCCCATACATTCTAACTGAAAATGTAAGTTTGTACGCACAATATTGAGAGATTTATCATATTATTTTAAGGCCATACACTTCTTATAATAATAATAATAATAACCCCACCGTCGTATCTCTACGTTGACGTCGTGGTGGGGCTTGCGTGCTCCGAACTCTAGGTCTGTGCCGGTAGAGTTTACTTTCCCGGAACAGGTCTAGGGTGAGGAGCCAGACCAAGAGAGATACAGAAACCCGCAGGGCAGCATGTGGCGAGCTGTTGGGCAGTTGCGACCCCACGGACCCTATCTCCCGGGAGAAGTCATGTTCCTCATCTCTGGCTTGCCTTTATTGGCCGGCTGGAGTGAACACTGACGAGGAACTGAGCTCCCACCTCATTCTTGCCTTTATTGGCCGGCTTGAGTGGAGATTCGCAAGAGCAAACGTGCTCGGAGGAAGGAAGTATTCCAGTAAGTGCTTGTAGGGATCTTGACCATCTTCCGGGCTCTGGGATTGTTCTGAGAGCCGTGGAATACCTCTCCACTCCTCGAGCACCTCAGGACATGTTGCCCCCTTGTTGCTACGTCACTATGTGCTAGCGACCGTTTTCGGGGGCCCATTATTGAGTGTGCAAGTCACCCCCTGCCATTTTATCCGTGTGTAAAACAACATTGATCAGGCAGGGGCCATAGTCCTTCCATAGTTTTAGGTAACCAGTCCATTTTAACCACCCAAACCCATAGTCCAATATCTTTGTTTCCATATCTTGCAATAGTCCTACACCAACCGGGGGTTGTCCTTGGGTGCACTTGCGTAGTGCGTACAGGGATAATCGTCGGTTGGTGCCACATTTAATTAAAAAGCGTCTAACGGGCCTCTGCGAGTTGGCTTCGGCCCCTCGTACGCCTTCCAAAGGTCCGGGACCCCAGGGTCCCGAGATATGTAAACATTTTAAAATAATAATAATAATATTTTATTTTATTTTCAGAATAATTATGTCCATAATTGTTAGTTACAAATATCATAAAACTATGTTAGTATTACAACATTTATAAGATTCAAAATTCACATAATAAAATCATTTAATAAATTCATTTAATTTATTCATCATTTTTATTGAAGCGATATTAATCTCCCCAGAACTGCAGACTCTGGCCTGTAGATCATCTTTAGGATTCCGTATTGGCGCTCCCCCGAAGAATCCAGCGCATCAGGTGCCCAAGTCTGCTATTTTTATAAATTCGTCACTCCTACATGATTCCATTGTCATTTTGCTAGAACTTCGTAATCTGCTAAATTCATAATGGTCGATCATTGATCGGTCAATGGTCTCGTAATAGAATTGTATTACAATGGCATTTTGAACATTTATTCATGCCAGATTTCATTTATATATATTTTTACATATTATTTATTAGTGTTATAAGCAATCTGAAGTAGTAGGAAGAAGTTTCGTAGGAAGTTTCATTTGTCATTATGTACGAGATTACCAATTCTTTCAATGGAGTATCAGTGGTTGACCATTGGAAAGTCATAATGACGTCATTATATTAGTAGATTACCAAACTTGTCAAAATCAACAATTATGAAATCAATGATAGACCATTTTTACACTATTTTAATAGCAGACTTGAGGCCCGGAGCTGTTTTCTTACGCATAATGGCATAAAAGTCATCGACTCTTGCGTCAGCAAACATGCCCGACACGCTGCAGAATCGAGGGAGCCTCACCAGAATCCTAAAGGCATTATTGTATTGTATGTGAAAAGCGTTGTAGACCCGCTGGGTATAGTTGAACCATAAAGCGCTGGCGTAAAAGTTTTGGCAGTAGGCTTTGAACAGTGTTACTTTTACGTCTCATGCAGTACACCTTGCGAATCAATGAACCAACATGTTAGCACGCACCGACAAAGCTCTTCGCTCCCGCTCGATATCCGCATTGTCATTGAAGGTATCTGTCACAATTTGCTCTATAGGTACTTAAACTGAGCGACACGTTCTAAAGGCACTCAGTTCAGATAGACACGTGGTATATGCTTCGGTTGTTTATTCCTACCACTAATGACCATACACACACTCTTCTTCTCGTTGTACAGACGCCAGCAGGTCAAGCTACCCGAAACTGTCAAATTTTCGCAATCAACCTTGAACCTTATGTTGTAGTGATAAAGTTGAAAATCTATTAAAGAAATTTGACAGATTGTAGTAGCTTGATGTGCTGGCGTCTGTACCTCAAACCGTGAGCCACAGCATATGACTCACAGATATCGAGCAGTATAGGCTTTTCTGTAATCTATAAATAAAGAACTATTTACTGTAGGTATTAAAAAAAAAAAAAACTCAATTATTCGGAGATATAAGGGGGAATGGTCAATTTTATCTATTTACTTAAATAACTTTACAAGTATAGAAAATCATATCTGAAATTCTTACAATAGGCCCTTTTTATTCCATATGTCACACGGTACAGTTTGCATTTTTTTTTTGTAATTTCTAGTTTGCCCTCCAAAATTGACCCCATATTCAAAAATTCATTTATTTAAGTTACTCATCCGTATTATGGTCACAGAAGTTTATATGTGTACCAAATTTCAACTTAATCGGCCTAGTAGATTCGGAGCAATTTGGCTGTGACAGACAGACAGACAGACTGACAGACATACGAGTGATCCTATAAAGGTTCCTGCTCCATAGGACAATTTAGAGTCTAGACAAAATCAAACTGGTTGCTAATTTAACTGTATAATTTATAATTTTTATGATATTAATTTTATTTTCTGTGATTAATATTTTAACTCACACACTGACTTATTATATGTTGTTTTTATTTTTTATTTTTTTTGGGAAATCATACACAATGTTTGTAAATATGTGAGCACCATGTACCTATCGCATTTATTAATTTTTCTGTTATTACTTCACTTTTCATTATTTTTACCAATTGTGGTAAGTAATTTTGATGAATTTTTTTATATTTTTTATTTTTTTATTCTAGGTACATAGTCTTCACCTATAAATATTAATTAATGTATACAAACTATTGTTAACATTTTAAAAGAGTAAGTATGGAGTTTCTTGCCCATTCTTCTCCATACATAACTACATTTTGGAAGGCGCAACTAGAATCAATTAACTATTCATGTAATTTTTGACGTTCAAAAGTGCATCTTCGTGCCTATTTGAAATAAATTATTTGACTTTGACTTTGACTTTGACTTTTTCCTTTTGATGTGCGTAACCACAAAAACGAATATAACTGAAACCGATTTATCGCACCTAATATCATTTTGTTAAATACTAGACTAATTTCCTGAAGGTCAATATTATGCATTCAATTTAGGTACATGCAATGTATTTACATACCAATAAATCAGTGCTGGGAGATTGTTCGTACTTGTCACGCTTGGTGAACATGTTTCACTCTGGCATTTAGCATTACAAGCTTCAATTCGCCCGATTGATAGCAATTGAAAGTAAATTGCATTTCACAGTCTATAAAGTACCTATCTGTTTGTCCCGGAAAAGTTTGATAAATTCAATTTTCAACTGGGTAACTTCCGTGTCTGGGCGGTTCACGCTTGATACTTTTTGAATAAATTGGCCTCGCGCCGAATCGATAGTAGTATAGAAAACTCGGAAGTTATCGAAAGGCAACATAACTTTTCGTAGAATATTGAATCAGTAATATCCGTATTTCTGAGCTTGTTTGTGGTCGACGGTCGGACGGCGTCACATCTATCAAGAAAAATATTATTTTTGGAAGTAGGCGTGATATTCGCCGGAAATTTGACTTCCTGTGTTTTGTTACCATACGTAGAATAGATACATCGAACTGAAATATGTTCACCGCAAGCCGATGAATAAGCGTAGCAACATTAAAAAAAAAAATGAGCCATTTATTACTAACTAACCCAAATCAAATAATATTTAATTAAATAAGCAAGTCTCGTGAACAGAAAACAATGCAGTGCAAACGTTTATTTCTCGTGGGTTTATTTGGACGTTTCAGTCGTAACATAAAAAAATTTGAACTTAAAGCCAATACCAAGTACAAAATGTGTATCTAAAGAGCTTTAATAGTTGGAGGTCTACATTACAGTATAGTCACAAAGCTCGTAGAAATAAAAGTTAATTGTTGGAATCAATTTGTTTTTAAATGCGACGTCGAATAATCCGGCGAACAGCCGCAGGGTTAGGCCCAAAAATAATTCAAATAAGGTGGTCTTCAATGAAGGATTAGTTTATGCGGTGAACCCATACCCTTTAAATCTGATGCAGGGTGGAGACCAGGACTAATCAGCGCGGATTGTTGCCCTTCCGCCACTCTACGCCCTGATTCAAGTAAATGAGAAAACTTTCTAATTGGAATTTCAAATAGGCCTCCGTTTATCCAGACGAGAGCTGTTCGCGGTTCGACGCCAACATGCTGGGCCGCATTATAATTCTCTTCGGTTTGTGTAATTGATATGGGTTTTAGTAATTTAACATCCAGTACCTACCATTGTCAACAGACCATTTGTTACATTAATAAATGCAGTTGTGTGATAACTTTGAGGGCGCCATTACAATGCGGGGATGTTTTGGTGTCTAATATGAGTCCTTGTTGCGAAGTAGTTTTGCCGTTTAAACTCATAAAGTTATATTTTATTTGATGTTGTTGTATTTATTTGTTTATTGCGTCAAAGTTTGTGGCCGGCCTTTTGCCTAAGATTGTATTTCATCATTTAGTTTTGTAACAGTTTGAAAATAAGTATTTGAAAACGTGCCACGCTCTCAATTTCCTTTGATGGTATAGGCAAAGTTTTAAATAAAAGTTCAAGAAGCTAAAATTTACAGTTTTGAGGTACGTCAGGTCGATTCGAAGCAAGTACCAATATACGATCAAATATCTCTTCACGAATCATATTAAAATTCCACGATTAAGGAAAATTCTTTGAGAATATTTCCTTCTTATGTGTAATGCTCTGAGAGCGGAGTTAGATTGAGCCACCTGTCATGTTTGGCATGCTCATTAAGCAATTTACCACATTGACGTGATTTCGTTAAGTATCCTTTTATGCCGTGAAGGAAAACATGCGTGCAAATCCCTAATTTTTATTATTCGTGACCCAAATACGGACGCGTAACGTAAATATATATATTTTTTTAAATATAGGTTTATTTTGGAGAAAAAAAAATTTTTTTTTTTTGGAAACTTTACCATCTGACATATCATATGAAAGAACTTGTTATGAGGATTTCAAACAATTTCTTTTTATAATTTTAAATTTCTTAAACAAAATTGATCATTCCCCTCGATACCATAATATATCTCCGAAACTGCTGAGCCTTAATTTTTTTTTAAATACAGGGAATAATTTTATACTTATAGATTACAGAAAAAGGTATAAGAAGTCTGTGGTCTTAAAATAACATCGTAAAACAACCAATTTTGTGCGTACAAACTTACATTGCAGTTGGAATCCCATACATTCCAGGAACATATTTCTCAAATGCAATGTTAAGTTTGTTCTTGGGATAAATTCATCCCAACTACTGAAACCCACACGCATTTAGCCGGTTTTGTTTATGTTTTCCGTTATGATATATATTACAAAATTTGTTATAAACACTTTCTATATTCACTGTACCCAACTCGCCTACTCCATTGTTGTTTAATCCAAATATGGGTTTATCTAAGCCATTTTATATAGGTTCGAATAGGTAAAAGTTTCACGAACATACGGAGTAGATATCGATTTCCAATCTAATTATTGTATAACCTTACTAATCCTCTAAAGTAGGCTTCGTTTGGGTAGGATTAGATTCGTCGATAGCGATTTCAGCATTCAATATCACAATTACTGGAAACTAACTACTAGGTATTTATTTTTAATATAGTTTACGAACTTTGATTTTTATTTAAAAGAGTTTTTGAATAGTTTTATATTGATTAGATACCAAAAGTAAAATAAAAAAAGAGAGAATGGAACTTAAAGTCAAAACCATAAACTGCTTTTTTAATTTTGCAAAACATAAAATGCCGTTATCTTATTACAAAACACGTCAAAACTAAAACCAACGTCAAAAAATTATGAGTTTAATGTAATGGAGTAGCTCAGTGGCGGGATCGTAGCACATTGATATCCTGCTACGACTGCGTAGCGGTTCGGTAGCCCGCTACGACTGCGTAGTTGGCATACGTAGCTGTGAGAACGGCGTCGTATTGGTAATTTGTGCACAAGTAGTGCAATGTTGTTTTTGGGTATTTTTATTTGATTTTATTACCGTCACTGCGACTGGATTTATTAATACGATACGAATATACACTGGATCAGCTTCTTAAAAAAATTACTAACAAAATATTTTAAAAAAATATATATATAATAACTAACGTAACCTAATCTAACTAAAATTACATATTAATAAACTAAAATATGGCGTCGAAAAATTCCTCCGCATTGCTGTCGACTGGTAATGTACCCAAGAGGTATATATTAGGATAGCCATATTAAGTATAGTATAAATAAAGTAAAAGACATATAATATAATAGGTATTAGCAGAAGTCACTGACCTCCATGGAGGTCAGTGACAGAAGTAGATTCATAAATGGAAAACAAAACAAATAAAAACACAAAAAACAATAAAGATTAATTTTGTAAGTTATAAGAGATTGTAATATGTTAACTTGTTTACCAACCTAGTATTGATATAAAAAAAAAAAAAAAAAAATACGGAAAAGTTTGACGAAGTGAGGCAACAGCTTCCAGGAACTCTCCACATCCTAAAGCAGGTCTGACAAGGATAAAGATAAAACAGAACAACGACAATCAAAAATCATTGCCAAAAAAAGGTATCTGATCATGTCAGAGGGACACGCAGCAAAGGCAGGAGTGGGTTTTAGCCGGTAAGAGTCCGGCACTGCCCAGACTGACCCATCTGTGAGGTAGTCTGGGCGACCATGAGGATTTCCCACTCTTGCTAAATAAAAAAATAAATTAAAAAAGTGTACCCAAGAGACTGGCGGCATTGCCACGTTGTATGGCAATGCTTAGCCTCTGGCCAAGGTAAAAGCCAGCCCTAGGGTTACGGGAAATGTCAACCAGCCGTTTCGAGACTTCGTTCGTCATCATCATCATTTCAGCCGAAAGACGTCCACTGCTGGACATAAGCCTCCCCCAATTGGGGGGGTTTGCCATAATCGCCACGCTTGGCAGGCGGGTTGGCGATCGCAATATGGTATTAAAAATGCATAGAGAACCCTGCTGCCCATTCTCTAGTAAGAAGAGATTTCGAGATTCCGAGATTTCGTTATCGTCTCTTAAATAAGTCAAATAATTTTCAAAACTGTACAGTATCCGTTTAGAACAGGCAAACCTGTCTGTGGACATTATCGGATTGGTTCAGATTTAATTACATTTTAAAATAATTTAATTAATTTGAATCGGCTTCCAGTCTAATCGGATGCAGCTGAATACCTGTATTTTACATGGAGCGACTGTCTATCTAACCTCCACAACCCAGTAACTGGGTAATACGATACCCCTTGATAAGACTGGTTGTCAGACTTTCGAGCTTCTGACGACCTGTAACGACTGTCAGAAAGAATGACAGCCGGGACCAATGGCTTAACGTGCTTTCCGAGGCACGGAGGAGTCTCGGTATCTAAAGATGGTCACCCATCCACGGACCAACCCTGGCAAGCGTAGCTTTACCTGATAGATCCACCCGTGAAGATTATTACTTAGCCACGAGCTCCTCCTAACTCAGATGATCAGATTATCAGACTGGTTATATCTAGCAAAAAGGTTATAAAAACTTGATAGGTCACTACCGGTGAAATGGTTAGTCATAAATGGAAGCGTCAGTGGCAGCAAAACTTTTCTAAGATTAAATAGGGAAAATGAAGTGCTGAATCAGCGCGAACAGTGCGCATGTATTAGAGAGTTTCGTCAGAGCATTCGCGTTACATCAGAGACGTTGTAAAACTTGTCCGGCCGATGGTCGAGTAAGCTCGGAACGAAATTGCCAATCCTCTTTCACAATGGACCGTAAAATGGTTTTCCGTTTTTGCCCGACCGAGCGGAGCGTTTCTCGTTGATTCACCGGACACGTCGCTCGGTGGCCTATCACTAGTAGGGGGAATTTGTGGAAATAACTCTTCATATACCTGGAAGCCGCGCCGCGGGAAAAACTGTACCAAGCGTTTACACGCTCTTCAGTACCTGCCTCTTTGTAATTACCGAGAAATTAATCTAAACGGCAAGTTCTTTCTAGTTAGTTTTTATATATTGTGTTGTTATCAGTAAACGGTTTGACATTTTACAGAACCCATTACCTTCAATAGTGAATACAGTGAAACGAAAATGTATCTTGAAAAGCTTTAATTACGCTTAAACTTTTACGAAGCCAATATATTGTTTTTGACGTATTTTTAATTATACAATACGAAAATGTATTTGTTCAAATATAACAAAATGCGCTGGTAAAGCATTCGTTTATTAACAACGAAAATAATGATTTTTAATCTCCTCGAACACGTATACAACAAATCAGAATTTTTCGAAGTATAAAAAACCGGCCAAGTGCGTGTCGGAACACGCATAATGAAGGGTTCCGTACTTGGAAAGAATTTATCCTAAGAACAAACTTAACATTGTAGTTGGTAAATATAATCTCCCATACATTCCAACTGAAAATGTAAGTTTGTACGCAGAATATCGAGAGATTTACCATGTTATTTTAAGACCATAGACTTCTTATATATTTTCCTGTAATCTATAAGTATAGAACTATTTTCTATATTTAAAAAAAATTATTAGGTTCAGTAGTTTCAGAGATAATGGGGGGGGGGGGTGGTAAATTTTCGTCTATTTTCACTTATAACTTCAAAACAATTTATTCTAAAATTATAAAAAAAAATACATTTGAGACCCTCACAGTAAGCCCTTTCATTCGATATGTCACACGGTACAGTTTGCAGAACTTTTTATTTTAATTTTCTTGTTTGCCCCCCAAAACTAACCCCAATATTCTAAATTCATTTATTTACGGTTCACGTCCGTGTTCGGGTCACTCAAATTGATATGTATACCAAATTTCAACTTAATCGGTCCATTACATTCGGAGCAAATTGGCTGTGACAGACGGACAGACAGACAGACAGACAGACACACGAGTGATCCTATAAGGGTTCCGTTTTTTCCGTTTGAGGTACGGAACCTTAAAAATGATGCGTAACGCCTGTTCTGCCGAGGATAAGCAGAACTCCAGAAAACTACGGTGAATTCATAAACACTTCTTGTTTTATACTCGTATCTTGCCCTAGAATTTCATATGACATCTCAGTACTTAATACTTCATATCAAAACCGGCCAAGTGCGTGTCGGAACACGCACAATGAAGGGTTCCGTAGATGGGATGAATTGACAAGAAAAAACTTAACATTGTAGTTGAAAAACACGTTCTCCCATATAAAATGTATGGGAGAACATGTTTTTCAACTGCAAATTTAAGTCGGTCGACTATTACTCGGTATCTTGTAAAGCCTACTTACCTTTATAATATACTACTGCTGTGAATTTTTTCACATATTAAAATACAACCATTTAGGTGGCATTTTTGTTAGAGTCAAGTGTCCCCCACACTCTCTAACAAAAATTAGCACTTTCAAGCTTAATATTACGCAAACGGATCCCTGAATATACAAATCTGCAATATTTTGAACCACCTATCTAACGATACCCCACACGACGGGATAGACGAGAAAAAAAAAATATCATCCTCACTTTACGTGTAGGGGAGGTACCCAAAAAAAAATATTGTAAGATTTTATTTTACCACTTTGTCGGCGTGATTAATATGTATACCCATGCCAAATAATAGCTTTCTAGTACTAAAGGTCTCTAAGCTAAAAGTAGCTAAGCGGACAGACAGACAGACAGACATGGTGAAACTATAACCTGGGGTTCCCTAGGGTTCCTTGTTGTAGGTTGTAGTCAACAAGGAACTCTAAAAAGGAAACGATAGTGTTCTGTAGCTAGTTGCCTAGGTCCCCAACAACTGCTAAAGTATTATTCACAAATCTTAGAATGTTTGTGACAATATCAACGTTCCGAGAAATACAATTTCTTTTACAAAAGTTTGTTTTTATTCTCAACAATGCGAGAAGGCACATAAGTGCTTAAAAATATTTAAATATTCTTTGTCGGCTATGTTTCCAGTGAACAACACAATTCAACTAAAATATAATAACATTGACGCTTACATTTACCATCTGTTCAATAATTATGTTGTTTCTCAAACAGACCTTTTGATACGTAATAGAAAAAGTTAAATTATACCTAAATATTTTGTTATATATTACATTTCTTGGACCTATCGTCTGTTTTGTATATTGTAGAAGATGTCCTAGAAATTAGAATGTCAAGCAGAGTGAAAATGAGCTACATTTCTTGTTAGAATTCCGCTACTTTTAAATTGAACGATGTCGGATAAATGCTACTTTGTTTCGTTCAAAGCTTTATGTTCCAATGGCGAACTAGAATTAGATTATCAAGAGTGTTTACACCTGCAGAAACTCTTACACTGCTTAATTCTGCAATTCTGCATACATATTTAACAATTTGTGAAATGCACCCGTGCGCCTTTGCGACACATATGCACGTCTAGGGAGTACAATGAGTAGACTCTCTACTTAATGCATCCTATGTAGTCTTCGGTCTGAATCTGTGTCTTATAAGCTCATAGGTAAGTTTTAAAATCCTACGATATTGTACTGCGCCCATTATTTGACCAAAATATAGAAATGCTTTTTACTCTAACAGAGATAATGGTGCCGATTCCCTTGTTCACAAACTAAACTAAATTTAAGTTCAGTGCATCTTCTTCTTTCTATTTCATTAAGAAAAGGACAGAAGATAAATCTTAGTTTAGTCCTGTCAAATTAATCAGCGCCTGTCACTACTCCATACAAGTTTAGACGTGGTTAAAAACTTGCCGACTAAAATTACGTCAGTTTACGTCAAGCGCTTATTAATTTGACAGGACTAAACTAAAATTTTTCTTCTATCCTTTTCTTAATGAAATAGAAAGAAAAAGATGCACTGAACTTAAATTTAGTTTAGTTTGTGAACAAGGGGCACCAGTGTTAACAATGGACATCAAAATAAGAACAAAGAAAATTACACCGAGTCCTAAACATGCATTATTTAGAAATAAAAACGTCCATAATGTAATGTTCCTAAACCAAATCACCACAAGTTACATTACGTCCACTACATATTAATAAACATGAAGACAAAAAACGGTCTGGTGAATAAAAAAGAATAATACAGCGTAGAAACACATTCCGCGCTCGGTCCGGGTGTACAATGCGGGGAAACGACACAAGTACATAAGCCAGTTGAAACTACTGGCGGTGACAGCTACAGGCAATATCTTTGCTACACCAGACCAATATCTGTAGAGCTGCAAAAATAATGATACTTGAGAAAAAGTTGCACTACGGAATAATCTACTCTCTTCTCTACATAATATGAAGTTGTTCCTTTCTTGCTTTTAAGCGAGTAAATTATTATTTCTATCTTATTCTATCCTATTCCTTTTCCTCATTAAAGCCAAGATCTTTGCACTGTTGCTGCTATGTCCTTCCGTCGTTATTGAGAGAAATGGAATAATTATTTTACATTAAGTGCTTAGCACAAAGGCAAAGCAATCATAATGATTAAGGATTTAATTTGATTTTTTACGATTTTAAATTGCTCCTACAATTTCTAGGTACAATATCAGATTTCGATACTATTTTATTTATTTAGATTTTTTTTTATAAATATGAATTCGTTATTATATTAGAACATAAAATGATAAAACGAAATTATCTGTGCCTAATTCAATGACACTTCAAATAATCAATAATCATAATATCCTTACCTAATTTTAAGGAAAATATCAGGTTAAGGAGAAAAACATGCCCGTTTTACCTCGAAACATCACGTAACACTCCCGGGATGGTATTTAATTCAACACGGCCGAATATAAGCATATCTCTATGTAAAAATGAAAAAAAAAAAAAAAAAACCCTTACTGTATTTCACACATGAATTGTATCGCCGATGAGCGGCTGTGTCAGAATAAAATGGAAAATGAGCGCCAACGCCAATTATTTCAGCATTTATTCGATAACTTTCGTTAAAGTGAGACTTGTTAGCAATCGGATGTTTTATTCCATTACTTTCTGTTTAAAATATGAAAAATATACCGAGGGACACGCACTCATTAAAATATAATTATTATCTTAACAAGATAAGCGGGTCGCTATAGGATTTAACGAAACTATGTACTTACGTTGATAGGTATTGTGTAAAGATGATTGTTATTAAGCACCGATACAATAATTCTTTGAAAATTCAGAAATTAATTATAACATCAAAGTTAACTTTAATAATATATTTTTCGATAGGTAGATCGAACGTTTAATGTGCCATGTTTATAGTTGTAAATAAACCGTTTTGAACCAAACCCGTTTTAAATTTGTTTAAAACGGTTTAAAACTACGACCACGTGGACCGTACATTGATTACATATTACTTTAAAAATTTAGTTTAAAAAGCTAATTGTAATCATTTACCATTTTTATTAATCTAAGTGAAGTATTTATAGAATTATTTTTTAAATTTAATTAATAGTTATTTTTTATTACTTGATTAGAAGTTTTAAGCAATAATTAAACTTGTGTCAACTGTTTCTCTAGTTTAAATGGAAAAATCAAAATTTAAAACACTGATTATGGTTTTTTTTTTTCATAATTTTTGTATTCATATACATAAAATATAATTTCCTTTGATATATACTAAATCTGGAAGCAGGTGTGATCTAGATCACTTCGTGTGAAGCCTCAGTGCATTCTATTGCATTCATTTTAAACTATTATTAAGCCGCTAAGCGTGGTTTTAAATCGTTTTAAACCAAAAAGACGGTTTAAAAACAAATGGTTTAAAACGTTTAAAATCCGTTTTGCATCTATAGCCATGTTACAGTGTTATTTATTAAGGGAGATGTAAAGTATTTATTTAATCCATATTATTCCATATTGCTACTATTATTTAATTATGTTACTCGATCATTTTGCGTGCAAAGTGCGTGGCGAAGGAGTGTGGTCATTATTTTCTTTAAAAAGGGTGGTAAGACCCTTTTAAAGAATTTTACAGACCCATTTCACTCCTTAGCCACGTATATAAGTTGTTTTCAAGAGTCGTTACGAATCGTCTAGCGCGAAGACTCGACGAGTTTCAGCCACCGGAGCAGGCCGGGTTTCGAACGGGAAACAGCACGATAGACAATATCCACACAGTGCGGCAAATTACACAGAAGTCCGAAGAGTATAATCGGCCCCTATGTCTTGCATTGTGGACTATGAAAAGGCTTTTGACTCTATCGAGACCTGGTCTGTTTTGGAGTCTCTGCAGCGATGCCAAGTCGACCGGCGATACATCCTAGTGCTGAGATGTCCTTATGACAATGCGACAATGAACGTCCAAACCCAGGATCAGTGAACTGAACATATCCCCCTGCGTCGAAGCGTGAGACAAGGGGACGTAATTTACCCGAAATTGTTTTCTAACGCATTGGAGGATGTGTTTAAAATGCTGAATTGGGAAGGACGTGGCATCAACATCAACAGCTAGTACATCTCAATTTGCAGATGACATTGTCATACTGGCTGAATCCCTACATGACTTGCAGCAGATGCTGGATGGCCTAGTTGGTTCTTCTGTACGCATTGGTCTCTGGATGAACTTGGACAAAACCCAAGTTATATTCAACGACCACGTCACTCTGGGACCGACAGCTGTTAATGGCGGTGCTCTTGAGGTTGTTCGAGAATATGTTTACCTCGGGCAAACTCTTCAGTTTGGTAAGAATAACTTTGAGAGGAAGGCTAACAGAAGAATTCAGCTGGGCTGGGCAGCATTTGGAAAGCTTCGTCGAGTCTTCTCGTCGCGTATTCCACAGTGCCTAAAGGTTAAGGTCTTCCATCAGTGCGTCCTGCCTGTAATGACTTATGGAGCCAAAACGTGGACACTCACGGTACGGCTGGTCCATAAATTCAAGGCCGCTCAGCGAGCTATGGAACGGGCTATGTTTGGAGTTTCTCTGAGGGATCGAATCTGGAACGAGGTGATCCAGGAGAGAATAAAAGTTTTCGATATAGAATAAGCAAGCTGAAGTGGCAACGGGCCGGCCATATTAGCCGTAGAACCGATGACCGTTGGGGTAGATGTGTTCTTGAGTGGAGACCGCGAATCGGCAAACGTAAGGTAGGACGTCCTTAGGCTAGGTGGAGCGACGATCTTCGCAGGATGAATGGTAGCAACTGGATGAGAGTTGCCGAGAATCGAGCTGAATGGCGTGCAATTGGAGAGGCCTATGTTCCCAGCAGGGAACTGCTATGTAGGCTGATGATGATGACGACTTTGTGTGGCGGCCTATAAATATGTATTGTGTAAATGATGGGATTGTTTAATTTATTTAATGTTTTATTCATTGGCAGACTGTTATTAAATAAAAGACTGTTAAAAATATTTGTCAAATAAAGCTTTCTGTTTCATGTCAGCATTTCACCGGTCATTGACTTATCTGCCTTCGTTAAAGAAACTGAGTTTACTTACAATGTATTAACAAAGAAATCTAAAAAAAAAAAAACCTACATGGGCATTATGAAACGTCAGAAACAAGAGAAGCGCCGGCATGAATATAATTGGCTTTTACAATATTTTCAAATAACAGTGATAATAGGTATGGGAGGACAGTGTAGGCTTTTCAACAAGTACCAAGTACTTAACAAAATAGAAAATGCTCAGTCAATTTGACGACACGGTTGGCGCAGTGGTTAAGCGATTGACTGCTGCGCTGCGTGTCGTGGGTTCGATTCCCGCACGGAACAAATATTTGTATGACCTACAAATAGTTGTTCCGGGTCTGGCTGTTTGTCTATGTGAATTTAATGTTTGTAAACGCACCCACGATACAGGAGAAATTCCTAGTGTGGGGCAGAGTTAAAAAAAAAAAAAAAAAAAAATCTACAGTCTACTAGGCCTAAAAAAATACTTATTTAAACCAAAAAACATGATTGCCATTACAACTACAGTAACAAATCTGAATAAATATGACAAACATATCATGTCCACAAAAGCCACTAACAATTTTTTCTAACTAATAAAGAGTTGAAATTAGAATTGTAGTTATAAAATGTCAAATAATGAAAATATTATGCCAAGGAAAAATGTAAAAAAATACAAATAAACATCGTTATTTAGGAGCGTAGTTCTGCCATTAATGGGGTACCAGGGAAGCCACATGGGCAGAAGAAAATATTTCCAAACTTCCTTGTTTTCAACGTAGTCTTTAATCTTATAATATGATTTTTTTATAAGGACACGTTTGATGTGGGTTTTGAACTTCCATCGCTGAGTTCTGTAACCGACTTTGGCAACTTATTATAAAAGCGGATACTGTTTGTAAGAAATGACTTGCTAGTTTGAGTTAATATATAGGGTATCACAATTTCACGTTTACGACGTGTATTTATGTATGGAAAACGCTTCTTCGTTTCGCTTGTTTCTTCATTCATAATTCGGTGAGTTTGGACTTTTGGAGAAACAGTTTTTTGACTTCCGAGAACTCATAAGTTTTCACAGTTTAAGTTAATAGAACCTTACAAAAAAATATACACAGTTCGCTTGGTCACTTGTTCTAGAAATAGGTACACACATCAAATATTAGAGGTTATTATGTATAAGGCTACGACCACATCACATACAAAATCCATAAAGTCTCCCTTTATCAGATAAAAAGGGTTATACCATAGAATATTAATACAAGATCTTCTATTGAACACACTTGATTTAAGAGCTATAATAAAAATGTCCCTTACAAGTGAGCGAGAGGATTCGTTCTCGTATTGCTTGACCCTTATGCGGATTATTATGAACTGGGTCCGGCACGGCTGCTAACATTTATGGCGTCATTAATGCCATTAATTATGTCTGATCTGTCAATAATACCGTGACAGGTTAAATTCGACGTTATTACCTATAGACGTATTTTTAGGGTTCCGTAACCAAAGGGTAAAACGGGACCCTATTACTAAGACTCCGCTGTCCGTCCGTCTGTCTGTCTGTCCGTCTGTCACCAGGCTGTATCTCATGAACCGTGATAGTTAGACAGTTGAAATTTTCACAGATGATGTATTTCTGTTGCCGCTGTAACAAAAAATACTAAAAAACAGAATAAAATAAATATTTAAGGGGGCTCCCATACAACAAACGTGGTTTTTTTGCTCGTTTTTGCTCGATATTGATAACGGCAACAGGTAGACGCTTGAAATATTTACAGAATATTAGTTATATATTCACTTTAAAAACAAATAATTAAATTAAAATAAAACATATATTTAAGGGGGGCTCCCATACCTACAACAAACATGATTTTTTTGCCGTTTTTGTAGATAATGGTACGGAACCCTTCGTGCGCGAGTCCGACTCGCATTTGGCCGATTTTTTTTTAATTCTCGGACTTTACTTTGATATACGTCATAGTGTTTTATTTCTACCCTCGTTTAGGTGGTTTCTTAGTGAAACTAAATACGTAATGATGAATATGATGTATTTTCTTACTTTCTTCTTTCTTAACGTTTGTGGTAGATAAAAGCTGTATCACACGAGCAAGCTCAAACATGGGCCCAACGTGTACATAGTTGCAATGGGTACTTTAGTGTTCCGTTCAATGGTTGAACATGCACTAAACTCGACGAATCGCTGCGGTGCACGCCGCCTGAAAAAGGCATGCAGACTTTACTTCTTATGGACTTGGCATAAGTTTTTGAGTAGTGCTTGTTGTAAAACACAAAGGATTTTGGGTCACAGGATGGATTTTTTCAATACTTACGTGCAGCGTGTTTGTAAGATTGTTAGGGGCTTATTCCACAAATCCCCCCTGAAAAATCCCCCTTAGGAGGAAAAGTGGAATATATAAAAACCAGTCTAGAATTCACCCCTGCTTATTTCACTAATCCCCCAGAAAATCCCCCTCAGTGGGGAAAACTGAACCATAATGTAAAAAAAATCAAAGTCTTGGAATAAGTTTTTTTTTATCAATTCTAGTTTTCCCCCCTAAGCGGGATTATCAGGGGTGAATTCTAGACTGTATTTTATAGACTCCACTTTTCCTCCTAAGGGGGATTTTCAGGGGGGATTTGTGGAATAAGCCGATTGTAGGTAAGTATGTTTTATTTTCTCCGTTTTAGTAGAGTTTTGTTAAAGTGAATGGTACCTAATATTTCTAGCAAAATAATTAAATATTATGTATGTATTATAACAAGAATAATTTACCTAGTAATTTTGTCTCAACCGGAATCCCACCTTTCATAGCCCTAGCGGAAATTGTTTTGAAAGATACTATTCAAAATATTTTTGTAATTAATTTTACAGATATCAATCACGTGACGGCGGGTTAATTAGCTAATCACCTTGACCCTGCCTCGCGACCGCGGCTGGGGAGCTGCTGCAAGCGATACCGAGGGCCTGCTAAAACGAATTCCATGTTTCTTAATGTAGCGACGAAATAATGACGCGGTAAATATTAAAATTATATGATCAGAGTAACAACTTAACATTTTAATTAGACGGTAATGTTACTTGAACATTAGATGTGGTCAAGCGAATATTATATTAAGTATAACTAAATAGGTACACCGACTATTTCATAAGTGAAATACGATACAGCTCGCAACGTGATTCACATTAAATGTGGTTTCCATTTTAATATCATACAAAGGTATTAAAACAATATCTCACACACGATAATAACGTCAAATTCTCATAAAAATAAAGTAGATCCTGTTAGATTGTAGTCGTATATAAATACATCTAAACGACGAAGTAAAGGTGATCGTATAGCTATTTACGTGTTTAGTACGCATTCAGTAAAGGAAAAGATCGCGTATCGTAACGGAAACATTTGTGAAGTATCCCTGAACATCGGGGCGTGGGCATTCGGGTCACGTCGGCGTAACAACGCGAACGCCGAGCACCTCGGGTTTGTTGTGATATCGCCCCTGGTTTTTTCACAATACCTGACCCCACTACGAGAGATTCCCCAACGTTAGTTTGTTGAGATAGCTGTACCAACTTTATGTTCTTTTTAATGTTTTAGTGGCCAAAGCGCTACGTGCCGTTCACGATGTTCGGATATCTGTCGTGAACCCTTTTTATCTCTGCGAAATGTTAATTGGAAGGGGATTGCTGAATAAATTGAACTTTACTATACGTAGTCGTAATTGTAAATATCTAAAAACTGATTTTTCTATGGATTTGACTACATATGTAAATATAAAACAATGTATAACCCTATATTTCTCTCAAATATTTTACTCTTACTTAAACCTTTTAGAAGCTAAAGGGTTGTGGTTCAAGATGCGTTGGCGTTTTTCGCATATAATCTGTCCCTACACCTACTTATTTTAGCGGAATCCGAAATAAAACCTCTTCACTGATACGTTTGTTAAGCTTACAGTCAAATGCTATCTGATTTTGTTCCAACACAAGTACAAAAGTACTCAATAGACTAGAAAAGTAGTCTGATTTGATATAAAATCAGATATCATTTGACTTACCTTTCTCACTCCAATCACCTCATTCAAGCTCGGTTCCAATAAAAAATTAATGTATTTTTAAATACGTATCCGTTCGTAACAACAAAATTATGTTACAGAATGTAATAAAACACTCTACAAACGACAACAGTTTGATAAGACTGCTTAGAAGTTCATTTTATAAACGAGTATTATATTATTTACTTCTCTATACAATATAATGTTTGTTTATGACTCCTTATTATTCCTTAGTGTTCCAGAAACTTCTGTGGAATGGGCTCAACAATCTTAAGACTTCTTTACAAAAACAAGAAAATATTACGTTTCCTTTATAACTTTCGGTACCACGTACTTGTGTTGGAAACTTTACCAGTGTCTTTGCAATGCTTTCTAACACGTAAAACGTGATTAAAAATATTCTCTTACCTACTGTGAACGTATTAAAATTTAGCACCAGCTGTGGTTGTTTGTCGTCTTTTTAGCAGCTAAACCTTTCTCTGGGATGTATAGAAGTCTGTCTCTAATTTAACCAGATGTGGCTGAATACCAGCAGAGTTGGTAGCATCATGTTCGACTTAAAAGTTTCATTTTTGTGCTGTCTTTCCCAATAATTATTAATAAGGTTGCTGTTGTTGTCTGTTTTAATGGTTTAACATAGATATTAGCAAAATAACTATCACGTAAGCTTATTTTTATATCGAGTGCATTCATTACATATTTGCACCAAAATGGCTAAAAATTTTGAATGGCGGATTAACTAAACTGATTTGGATTAGAGGCAATTTCAATATATAGATTTACGCTGAAACGATTGTATCACATGTTGTCATTCTTTTGTGAACCCAATTTGGTCTTTCATTTCTGCTTATGCATGATAATGCATGTTTAATAATATTTTTGATAATGCATAATTTCACACTGCTAGATTCGTTGCAAACACACTTGCTTCAGCTAATATCAACGTCCTACTATGGCCTGCTCAATCGCCAGACTTGAATATCATTGAGCACGCATGGGATATGCTTCATAGAAGAGCTCTGCCAAATGTGGATGCTGCACCAGAATGATTTTATCGCCTGATACAACGGGCGTGGGCGGGCATTCCGCAACGTGATTTTTATGAACTTATTTTGAGTATGCTACGATTGTGTTTTAGTCCCGTATTACGGAACGCTACTCAATACTCAAACATTACTTAAAACTAGTTTCAACCAATCAAATGGCTTGAATCTAGTTTTAAGTAATGCTTGAGTATTGAGTGACGTTCTGTAATACGGGCCTTAGACGTTAATGGCGGAAATACGGACTACTAATTGTTTATTTTTCGCACTTTCACCTTTAAAAACGTTTATTTTTATCACATTTAATTTCAGGATTCACAAAGGTAAAAAATCAAGCATAAGCTAATGGTTCTTTTTTTTCTTTTTTCTTTATAATAAAAACGTTGCCCCACACTAGGAATTTCTCCTGTATTGTGGGTGCGTTTACAAGACTTTAAACTCACATACATAAACAGCCAGACCCGGAACAACTACTGCAAATATTTGTTCCGTGCGGGAATCGAACCCGCGACACGTAGCGCAGCAGTCGATTGCTTTACCACTACGCCAACCGTGTCGTCGCAGAATGTACCTTTCGCAAATATCGCGAAAAGTCTTTAACTGACTTAAACCCCAATGTACCAACATTGAAGGGTTGCTATATTTTGCATCTTGCTATGATTCTTTTCTTTAAGTTTTTGCAAAAGCAGATAGTACTTCATCGATCTACACATAAGAAAACATTTTATTTAATCAATCCAAATAGACATTTTTATTTAATTTCAACAGCGCAATATCATTTTTTTTTAATACCTACCTTGATCCCTAGACACTTCTATGTTCTATGTTAGAGGGTTTGGTTTCCACACTTAGTCTTTCAGGTGGACCATTGTGCATGGGCCATGGTGGCCATCGGTGGTTATACCAACCAGCCCACCACCCTCCAGAAATTGATCATGTCTTCTGGTCTGTTTAGAACATCTGTCAAAGATCTGAGTGCCCCGAGGGTTTCTGTTTTAATCTGAGTGACGCCTGTGCATTCAAATACTACATGCGCAACGGTTTCCTCTGCCTCCATGCAAGCCCTGCACAGAGGATTGTCTGTTATGCCTATTGTGTGGAAGTGTATGTTTAGCGAGCAGTGTCCCGTGATGGTCCCCGTCACTAGGCGTAGGCTGTTCCTGTGAAGGCGTAAAAGACGCCTGGTTAGCCTACCATCTAAGGATGTCATAGCCTTCTTGTACTGCCCGAATCCCGGTGTCGCGGTCCACCAGCTCTCCGCTTGTGTGTGGGTGAACTCATGTAGTCACCTACAAAGCTGGTTGAAGGGGATGGGTACGATAGGTTCGGGTCCACAGACTGACGTGCAGGATGCTCTTCTTGCTAGTTCCTCATCTGCGTCGTATACCTAGTGATCCGCTGCGTCCTTTTATCCATTGAAGTGTCGCGGTATCAACAACGCCACATGCGAACTACGCATCAAAGACCTGACGTCACAAAAACCTGCATCGCGCTATCAGAGTTTACCGCGCGACTAGCATATATACAACATCCCGACATCAACCGTTGGGCAGCTGCCCACCAGACACAATACCCGTCTGATCGGAGGATCCTCCCTTTTCCATAGAGTATGAGTGAACTTTACACCCTGTTCCTCATACCTCTAAAGTAGTGTCAGAGTCACGGTTAGACCCTGTTACTCGTTCTAGTGCATTGTGACATTCTAATAGACCTAGACACCTTTGATGTGTGTAGTTGTGCTCATATAATTTAGAAGATAGAGAGTAGGCCGGAGCAGTGATGACCCAGTGGTAACAGCCCCGACTTACAAGTTGTAAGTCATGGGTCCGCACCCAAGTAGGCGTGTTACTTTGTGTTATTTTATAACCTTTGCTCTCAAACCGGTGAAGGAAAACATCGTGAGGAAACCGGCGAATCCTAGAACCAAAAATTCTAAGACATGTGACATCTATCAATCCGCACTGGGCGCGCGTGGTGGATTCCCACACTCATTCATAGAGAGGAGAACTGTCCCAACAGTGAGAACATTATAGGCCGATTATATGCTATATAAAATAGGCTGGATATGTATCAGAAAAAATATACTTGTTTATGATCGATCAACGACACAAAGAGATGTTCAAAGAAAAATTGTGTGCGACTGCTTTCGGGAACACCAGCCGATATAAAGGCACTACGGCCCGACTTTGGAGTTCCGTAATCATTGGAAATATGATGTTACCTTTAATATTCCAGCTATTCGTAAGAAACATTGTTACGAAAATAAAGTAAGTATTTATGTTTACCTAGAATTATGTCAGAAGGTATAGAAAAGTTAAGCATAGAAAATTCACACGAATTGAGTAACGGTAAAAACAAATAATCAGATCTTGTAGGCACGTGTCGTTGACAATCGTATTCGTTTATATTTAAGACGCAGATATATGCCAGTGACTTTGAGTGGTTAGCTTGCGTGTTCTTTACTGAGCTCACGCAACGCGTCGTAAGTCCAGCCAGTAATAGGACTCGCCCATCCAGAACCGCTATTACATTATATATAAGACGCATTATTAATTTATTATACATAAAGCAAAAGGTATTTTAACACACTAAAAGATCAATAATTAAATTATCTTTAAATAGGTGAAAGCTTTAGAAAAATACGCTTGATAGATTTTGCGTAATTCTCAATTTTTTATCCGAGTTAGATATAACTTTACAAATTAATTTCACTATGTAATGTAAACATAATCTAAAATATTCATATATTAAGTTATTAAGAAAATGCTCTAATTTAACATATTTTTTTTCCAAATCATTAACACTACCCGTTTAGACGTGATCTTCAGTATAAAATCATTAAATGTTAGTTATCGTCGCTTTTAAGGATTAGGTCGCTTTTTTTTATGTTCGATGTTCTATTTTTGGGGTAACAGTCTACCTATCTAAAGTTCGATGAAGGGTTTGTAGCTAAGTAATAACAGCCGCATGGGTCGACCGATTAGGTTAAGCTACGCTTGGCGCGGTGGGTCCGTGGATGGGTGACCATCTTTACATACCAAGACCCCTTCCATGCCTCGGAAAGCACGTTAAGCCGTTGGTCCCGGCTGTCATTTCTAGATCTTTGGCAGTTGTTATGGATCGTCAGAAGCCCGAAAGTCTGACAACCAGTCTTACCAAGGGGTATCGTGCTACCCAGTAGCTGGGTTGTGGAGGTCAGATAGGCAGTCGTATATAAAATACTGGTATCCGGTTAGACTGGCAGTCGACCCCAACATAATTGGGAAAAGGCTAGGCAGATAATATAAGAACATATCCTTTCTGAAGTTTGCATAGCGCATTTGTTGATTAAACCATTCTAGAAAATACCTTCGTAAGGTAACGGCCATTATCCATCGCAAAGAAAGACTAGAATTATCTTTAAAATTTTGAAGATTCCTCAGTTTCTAGGTCGGGATCGAAAACTCAATACTAAGATATTGCTACTCTACTGTCCAGTATCGACAAGACAGCAGCGCTGTTTTGTTAAATTATTATTAGGGGTGATTGAATCACCCCTGATAATAATTTAACAAAATCATACTTAAGCTTCTTTCAAGGGGAACAAACTTCAGTTTTTACGGCTCTTATTAATATTCCCTACCTAATATAAAAGTAGGGAGAAAGGGCACTACAGCTGCTGGCTATATATGGTGTTAAATTATGATACAGAAAAATAATTCAATTCAATCTAATTCAATTTTCATGTATGTTATTGTACCATTATCACTATAGTAAGGATATTGAGGTCAAAAGAAAACTAGTCCATTTGGAATTAAATACGTAATACACAGTGTAATATGTCTTTCTTTTTCTCAAGGATCCAAAAGATTGACATTCGACTTAGTGTTTGTATAAAGTAAGTAAGTACATCGAGACAAAAAAACGAATATGAGATGAACGATATTTATTTTAAATTGTGTGCTCTCATCTATAGATATAATAAAATCATAGTGGAGTCAAAACTGTACTTTGAATATTTAAAAAAATATGTAATTGCTACGCGGTCTGGGAACGATTCTAAAAATATAGTTTTTAGAATTTTTGTCTGTTTTTCTGTGTCTCTATTTGTCTGAATGTAGGTATGTTCCAGCATCACGCAAATACTACCGTTAAAATTCTGTTCAATTTTTTTTTTTTAACTTGTCTTACGACCTCCACGCGAATGAAGTTGCGGGCAGAAGCTATTATCTTCAATACAACAGAATCGATCATATACCTACGCAGTTAAGGTTTTGTTTAAATCTTGAGAAAATTTATGTGAACTGACTAACTTATAATCAAGGTAATAATGCAAATATCTAAGCATAATAAACCGCGCCCGCTGTGTATACACGGTTATTGTGAATTTAAAAATTGTTTTCTCGGTAGGGTTTTATGCTGCGGCATAGATCTACTGTTGCGCTAAATACAACTACGGGTTAAAACCGCATGTGGGGACTATTCTCGTTTTATATTGTTCGCAATTGTACGAATTCATATTAAATGTGTCGCAGGTAGATTGTATGATTCGTCATATTACAAACGGCGCCGTCCGTATATAAACGCTCGCGGTTATGTGAAAGGCCTACGACAAATTAGCAACTCGTTAAAAAAAAAAAAATCGTCATCCAGGCACCCCGACTAAATGGGTTAGGTTAGAACTGTGTCGCCCCTAGGTAAATGCAATGGAAGGAGGCTGCAGAAAGGGAGAGAGATATCTCAATCAAAATCAAAAGTCATTTATTCAAATTAGGCTGAGAATCAGTACTTTTCGAACCAGTCCCCCAAAACGCCCGCCCTTCACCACTTCCTAGTGCTTTAGCTGGGAAGAAGAAGTGGCGCAACAAACTCCCCAGCAGCACATCCTCTCACTCGGCCCGTAACAGGCGCAAATGAGTCCAGGGGTGATGGATCCGGGGACGCCCGTCCGGCCCCATACACTAGGACCCGAGGTGGCGGCGCGTAGTGTACCACGCGCGCCCATCCTAGACGCCGCGGGGGGTGTTAAACACCTCACTCCTTCCTCCGACCTGAGGAGATTTGCCGAGGCGGACCACAAGTCGGGGGTTGCGGAAGAATCGTACGTTCCCACGACCTCCTGCGTAGGTGTGAGAATGAACACCGGGGTGGTTTTTAGTCAGTAAGAGTCTGACAGACCCTTCCGCCCGCCTCAGGGCGGAGGACATCTATGAGGATTTTACACCACAGTACAAAAAAAAAAGGTTAGGACTGTGACCAACTGAGCGCGAGCCGAGCGAGCAAAGTAAGCGGTGCCGCGGCAGTGGCCGGCGAGTGCCCTTAGGCATTTTGCATTCGTAAACGGACGGCGCCGTTTGATGAAGCAGAATCATACAAATTGCCTGCGACACATGCATTGCATCTAGCAAATGTTTATTGATGTGTGACCTTTAAGATTAAAAGATGAAGTTCTATGTAACATTTTGGAATATTCAATCGCACACGGGATCAAATATCACACCGTGAGTTATAAGATAATAAATATTCCGCGTATCATCAACAAAAAGATCTAAAACTAAACTTTAAAATGAAACCTTGCAACCGTAAACCGCAGTGATAGCCTAGTGGTGTGACCGTCGGACTGCTGGTTTAGTCCCATCTCTTCCCCTTAAATTCCCATCTCCTCTCCTATGCGTTCATATAAGAGATGGGAAAATTTTGTAGTTAAACGCATAGGGGAAGAGATGGGAAGGGGAGGAGATAGGACTAAACCGGACTGCCAAGTCATAGGTCTCGAGTTCGAAACCAACGCACGCACCTCTTGACTTTTCGGATTCATGTGCGTATTGTATAATTATCAATTGCTTAAAAAACGGTGATGGAAAACCTCGTGAGGAAACCGGCCCGAGGGATATTTCTGGACGGCATGTGTAGCCAAGTCAGAGGCTCATGGCATAAGGGCTTACAATTCTCTGCGCATCCAGTTCAACAATGCCTACAGGGCGCTGTTACGTATGCCGCGCTTCTGCAGTGCATGTATAATGTTCGCTGAGTCAAGCTCAGACGGTTTTGATGCCACCTGGCGCAAAAAGACAGCCTCACTGTTAAGCAGATTGCCTGGGAGCAGTAACAGCATCATGAATGTAATAGGCAATAAGTTAGACAGTCCACTGGTGTGGAGCCTCACCCAGAGGACTAAGTGTCTCTTAGTTATTAGGTACTAACATATTTTTTAAGTTCATAGTAACAAATAAATATGTAATGGATCAATAGTTGTCTGAATAAAAAATAAAAAATAAATCCTTTATTTCATTAATATACATATAAATTATATTTTTAAATATTAGAATATAAAATATATACAAACATTTAAAATATAATAAAATAGTAGCCCACCGATATCGGGAACAGGGTCCAAGCTACCGGCGGTCAGGGCTCCAGAGAGAGGAACCTCCTAGCAATGCGAGCCGTGTCCAGTAGTACCGCCCTCTGAATCAAGCCCTTGATTCAGCTGCGCAACGAGAGCCTACTTAGGTGTTGGTCGAGGCTCTTGGCAATTAAGCCATTGGCTGATACGACTATCGGCACAATGATCGCTGACTCCACAGCCCACATGTCGACAACCTCGTGACCCAAGTCAAGATACTTGATTTGTTTATCTTTCTCGGCTTCACGAGGTTCACGTCATGTGGGACTGTTATGTCAATATATATTATTATTATTATAACATACAGCATAGTCAGCCTATAATGTTCCCACTGGGACTCAGGCCTCCTCTCTGTGAGTGGGTGTGGGCCTTAATCCACCACGCGGGCCCAGTGCGGAGTGGTAGATATCACGTCTTCGAATTTTCGGTTCTAGGACGTGCCGGTTTCCTTCACCGTTTTGAGAACAGTAGTGATGAAATAATTTGAACAAAGTAAAGCGCCTGTCAGGGTCCGTACCTACGATCTACAACTCGTATGTCGCGGCCGAGGCCGTAGGTGTAGGTGCCGAGCCCCATGGGCAGCATAAAAACTCTGACAACAGGCTAGTCACTAAACACACGAAAAGAAGACCGCAACCGCATGCGGGCACGGCAAATGAAACTCACCTCAGAACCATCCGACTGCAATATTTTTCTATTTCCTTTTTTGTCTTTTTTACTTTTTTATATTTAACATGTTTTCGGTTTAATAATTTAAGTAAAAATTATACGTTTTAAAGATCTCGTTGTGATCATTTTTTTTATCACTCTACAAAATGAGCACCATCCATCCGACTGCAATATTTTTCTATTTTCTTTTTTATTTCTGTCTTTTTTACTTTTTTATATTTTTTATCATGTTTTCGGTTTAATAATTTAAGTACAAAATTATACGTTTTAAAGTGGTTGTGATCTTTTTTTTTATCACTCTGCAAAATGAGCACCATCCGACTGCAATTTTTTTCTATTTCCTTTTTTTATTTCTGTCTTTTTTACTTTTTTATATTTAACATGTTTTCGGTTCAATAATTTAAATACAAAATTATACGATTTAAAGTGGTTGTGATCTTTTTTTATTTTTATCACGCTACAAAACGGGTAAGTGAGTAAATTGAGTGAGTGAGTGAGTTTATTCCCTAGTCGATTTCAATGGTAAACGTCAACCGGCCTTCTGGAATGGGTGCCTGAATATTTAATATCAGTTTCAGCATGTTTACGTCGATTATACGGAACATTCGATAAATAAGTGGGTTCGGCCTTGGCATTTTTTACAGGGGGGAAAGGAACTCATATGAGAAATATTAAGGCTTAGCGATCGCCAACAGCTGACGCGGGCCACGCGTGACTCACACCGAAATGTACCCTATGACCTTCTTCACCTTGGAAAATGACATTTATCCATACATTATAACGGAAAAGGTGAAGTTTTCTTTTAGAGACATGATATCTGACTCTTAGGCTAGGTAAGTAGGTACTCGTACTATAATTGATGTCAAGCGATGGATATTTGTTACACGTGTCCTATTTAAGTATTCTCATTTATTATCAACATGGATTTAGAACTGAAGTATAGCTAACAAATGGTTTAATTAATATCTATCACTTCTTTCCACAACATAGTTATAGTTAGAAGTGAAGAAAATATTAATATGTTCAAGTATTTCATAAGGCTCCGTGCACGAAAAAAACTCTCTTTTGCCAATTTCTTATCTAATTGTGAGAAAACTTGAAATAATCGAAACATTAAGTCTGTATAACTATAAAAGTACAGTTTTCATAGTGCTAAACCATATGTGTCAGTCACAGCACCTGATGTCAGTCTCGCGTCATTTTTCGGAAAACTTGTTGCGAATATTAGTGATTTACCGTGAATACCGTACCGTGTGGTGCCGGACGTAAAGAATAGCACTACTCCATTTCCACCTTTGGGTGTCGTAAAAGGCGACTAAGGGACTTACGAGAGAATGGGCAGCAGCGTTCTCTATGCATTTTTAAAGCCATACTGCGATCGCCAACCCGCCTGCCAAGCGTGGTGATTATGGCAAACCCCCCCAATTGGGGGAGACTTATATCCAGCAGTGGACGTCTTTCGGCTGAAATGATGACCGTGAATACCTATGTACTTAATTTATTTGAAAAATCCCTTTCAGCCACATGCAAAACAAAGAACACGACTTTTCAAATCACAAATAATTATTGTTGGCGACTGGCTGGGATGCCACCTTTTTTAAGAACTCCATTTTATTTATATTATTATGTTCAAATTATTTTTCCCTTTCTCACCAACAATGAACAAAATTAATCAAAATCAGTCAATTTCGTGCACGGCCCCTTATATTTAAAACTGAAACCTTGATGAGAATGCAATGGACAACCCATAAACTTTTATTATCGGCATAAAATATCTTTGAACCAAGTTAAATGCATTTTTAACTGTTTTCAGTATCTAGTAATAGTGCTGTTGCCGAAATAATTTTAAAACGATCAACGACGCCATTGAATCGAATGGTCTTATCAACGGATAGAGACAAGAAATAATTTTCTAAAAGAAATGACGTAAAGAACATCACTTCATCTGATAGTACTCCAACATTCATATTGCAGAACTGATTGATAAAAAACTACGTATTGAAATTACTGGCAATAATTCCATTGCTAGTATTTTGACTGTTGCCGTTGGCTTACGTATGATATATCTGTCATGAGAATTATTTTATTAGAGCTTAAAAGCTTGACTGTCTTTGAAATGTGGTCTTATAAAATAAACATGCATGATACTTGAGAAATAAATACACGATATAAACGGATAGCTAATCTTTTGACGATAAGCTCATTGTGATTATTTCATATCGTCAAAGCATTCTTCAGTCTGTTGTGTATCATAAATCTATTGTCTTCAATTTATTATCATCTTCACAATGAAAGCAGTAAGTAATTAAATTATCTAATCATAGCTAGACGTCGTAATTATTTTTATGGCGGCCGTTCCACAACCATCAAAAGGCTCGTAACTTAGAATTGTAAGCTTTTTAGTATAATCGGTTAGAAATAAAACCAGAACACAATTTAGACATTTTACTTTATTTTGGTTAAGCTGCTTTTGTTGGCATTATTTATTTTTCATTTTTTTTTTCTATTTTGTTATATTTTTAATTTCGACACTCAAACAGCTACGTGTTTGTAGTAGAGATGTCCCAGACACGCTCGCGTTTTGCCAAAAAAGATTCTGGTGTCGGGAGTGAGCTCGTTTGTCAGGGAGGGCGCCCGGCCGGTGCCTCCAGCAATCTGTTTGTCCAGCTGCCACCTTCCTTCTTTTAACAAGAGCTTTGCTTGATATCCGGAAATTTATTTTTCTCACAATTTGTCGCGACGTACCATTGCTCGCGGCCGCGCCGACGATTTATGACAACATGCCGAGGACATCACGAACGTTATTCGTAGAAGCACGTTGATTAAAGTGCCTATCATTCACCAGATATATACGTCGCAATCTAAACTAAAACATGTCAAGCCTTTCTATACTTTTAGATTTTTATATACATTCCGTTGTCGACATAAAACTTGGAAAATATGTATGAAATAAAAATGATTAAATTCTCTTCTGAAAAGTTTCTACAACCTATATTTGACCTGACCTGTAGTTGAGTTGATAGTCTTATTGAAATTACAAGAGTAGCGGAGACTTAGAAATCATTTTGACCCTAACGAGTTTCAAAATACACGTAAGTAATTCACAACGCCGGAAAATTTAAACACCTACACGATGTCAGCGTATTTAGAATGACATTAATCAACTTAAATGGCGTAACGAGGTGTTGAAGACGAAAGTACAAAAATAAATTGTATGTGTAGGTGTTGCCGAGTGTTACTCGAAGACAATAATCAAATTAACTAGAAAATTGTATTCATTGTTTCAATATAATGTTTAAGGAGTATTTTAGTGGGCACGTGTAAGTACGTGCAGACATAGATTGGGCCCTCATCAAACCCTCGGATCCACGTCTGAAGGAAGTTTGACAACTCTCTAGTTACAAGTGCAAACTTTACGAGTTCACGAATCATTATCTCATTGTTCCGGTGAAACTCAAAACACGTCGTTCACGGCAACGCTTTGTTCCCCAAAATTATGATCGTCCCCTCGGTTATCCCGTACCATTAGTAACATTATGTCCTCGGGTATTAGCTTAGTTATACGCCTGCTATCTCGTCTATGATTTAGACGTCAATATTGTGTACTATACGTACCTTTCTTCGTTGGTAAGTGTTGGTACAGGGTTATTGGTAGAGGAATAAGAATAAGAATAATATTTATTTATTTAAAAATATGGTATAAAAAGATGGTAAAAATACAAAATAACAAGAGCATACATGTTTTTGCTTAACAGTTATAAGCGTACAAATTTTCACAAGCTTAATTAACATTCATTGTCAAAGAAGTCTTTGACACTATAAAAACTATGACTACATAACGTCGCCTTAGTAGTGAAGGGAGCTATTCCACACTAAACTGTTTCCAAGATAAAGATAAATCAAAAATTCACCACTTGATTTTTTGTTCCTAGTTTCATTCGACTCCTTTCACGTCGGAATGAAAAACCAAACCTCTAGTTGAGCTATCACTTAGACCTCTGCACCACCAGAATCTCCGTCTAACGACGAGTATGGTGGTGCTCATAACTCAATTCGGTCAAAAGTGTGGCTTAGCTCTCTTCACCACTAATGCGACGATAACCATACGTGCAATTTATTTTTGAATAATCTCATATTTAGTCTTAAGATTTATTTTTATTTTTAATGTTGCCCCACACTAGGAATTTACAAACATTGCAAACATTTAAACTCACATACACAAACAGCCAGACCCGGAACAACTACTTGTAGGTAATACAAATATTTGTTCCGTGCGGGAATTGAACCCGCGACACGCAGCGCCGCAGTCAATCGCTTAAGCGCTGCGACAACCGTGTCGTAGTTATGTACATGTACAGTGACCAGCACATCAAGCAACGCGAAACTGTCAAATTTCTCTAAACGATTTTGTATGGTAGCTTGATGTGCTGGCCACCGTATAAGAGGTCTTGACGACAATGTGTTAACTATATTCATTTATCGAGTAAGATTCTATTTTCACGAGTACTTGTTGGTTGAGAGGATCAACTTGTCACTAACCTTAACCAAAAAGTTCTATTATTTAGATATTCATATAGGTTGGGAGGTTGGTATGTTAGTAAAAGGTAAGCTTAGAGGTATACAATTTTGTAAAGTAAAAGTAAAGTTTGCTTTTATCAAAGGAAATATAGCATTGTCATCATGAAACGAACAAGTTGTGGTGAAGATAAATGGTTATAACATTACAATATGTACATGCATAAATAGGCGCGTGTTTCTTTCTTGGAATATTCTCTTTCAGAGGCAATTGACCACTTTAAAAACCTTTTTCACTTCTCATGCTCTAAAAGTTCGTCTTTATGTCGTGCGTAGGCGACATATAGTCGCTTTTTATGCTCTAGAGCATAAAGTAAAATCTTCGTCGAAGACCAAGGCAATCGGTCCAACAGCCACATGAACAACTTCAACTTCATAGAATAACCTCTTTATTTTAATTCGTTTCGTTAGTATTCTAAGAACTAGGCAAGGATACCAACAGCCAAAGTACACAATAAAACTTCATGAAATAAACTTATATTTTATATTTCGTCCATTTATTATTTTAAAATTAATTTTTTATATTAGTTAATCAATATATTTAAACTATAACTAAGTTATCATAGATATAAAAACATTTTTTTTTTATAAATGAGCAATATGTAACGTCCTACACGATCCTAAAGAAAAAAAAAAAAAAATGAAAAAAGTTAATTGGCGGGAACCATAATTATTTTTCAATTTTAATTAAATTTACAATATTTACATGTTGCTGTTTCATTTCCTCGCAATCGAAGTGAAAAGTAGAGTGTATAACTCGTCCATAAAACCCATTTTACACTCTATATCTATCCGAGCGAGCTTGCGAGCGAGGATGGATAAACGTCTCGCGTAAAATAGTGCGTTTTATGCACTTGATGTACGATCTACTACGAGTATTGCCAACGTGAGAACCACCCTCATTATGGCCAGAGATCGGAATAGGTAGAGTTAATTTACCTAAACTTCGAGGAAGGATACTTCTTTCCTCGAAGTTCTATGTTACTACATAGAGTGGATAATACCTCCTCTAAAATCCAGGACTAATTATAATTAAATCAATCTATTACACAATTGACGACTTCCTTACTGATAAATCTCTGCACTGATTGATAAACTATTAATATGATTGACATACATGTTCCTATTCTGTGACTTTTTATTCTGATTGACACTTTGACATACTTTATAATTTTTTTGACATTACTGTACTACTGTTATTAGTCCTTTTTTGTTTTTTGTAATTCTAATGATTTGAAATTTATATTTATTCGGTATCAATAGAATCTCTGTTTAATTTTGGAATTGAATATTATTTGCATGCCCATGAGACGGCTGAATATGGAGGACTACCTTTTTAAGAAAACATCTATGTATCAATTACCCATGTTTGCAATAATAAATGATTTGATTTGATCAGTAATTAGTAACTATAAATAAAGTAAACAAACAAACAATAAACAATTCGAAGTTTAGGTAAATTAACCCTACCCATTCCGATCTCTCATTATGACTCAATCTCTCTGTTATTACATTATTCCCAAAACCCTCTATTTTAAAATATAACTACACAGCTGACATTTTTATCCAACGTTATTTATAACTTCAAAAATACTAGATGCAAACCTAAAAACATGACCTTTAAAATACATTTTCAAGAGTTAAGCTCGTTTAAATGCATTTTATTTATAGAAGCTCTTCATTTAAGCGTAAACTCGTTTACGGTTGACCTTCACTGTAATGTCTGAAAAGCGTAATAGAAAATAAGTCGCATTTGACCCTTTCTATGAGGGGATCAGATGTTTTTATGTAGGTTAGTAACTTTGTCAGTGATGGATTTACCTGCAGGCTGAGTAGGCTGGAGCCTAGGGCGGCAGATTTTAGGGGGCAGCAAAATTGGTTCAATTTTTTTTTTTTGTCTTCGAGATGTAAAGTCAGGCGCAGTCGGGGGCAGGTCCAGATTGATGAAGAAATTACTTATTGGGAAATGTTCTGAAGAGAGTTATTGACGTAGTGAAGCGACTGTGTTCAAGAGGCCTCTCTTTCAGAGGAAAAAATGAAAAGTTCGGTGAACCGCATAACGGAAATTGTATGATTTTGGAACTGTTAGCGGAATTCGATCCATTTTTAGACTGCCATATTGAGTAGTACATGATTGAGCTTCTCTACTTTTCTTAGCTAAGAAAAAAAAAAAAAAAAAACTAATTCTTGTGTAATCTTCACTAAATCGTGGCTTGTAAAAATAATCTAGGAACTGACACATCCATCGCCTAGTTCACAAAACAATCATACTAATTTTCCTAGTTTGGGGAGCAGGGTACATATTTTATTTGGACTTTTGATCACACTACCTACCTATTGTATCCAATTTTGTTTACCTAAACATGCTCACCTTTCTATGTTATTTATTGTCAAAGTTTATTGTTTTTTTGAATAAAGAATTATTATTATTATAACGGGAAAAAACTGATGTAATGACGACGATAGTGCAGAAATCATAAAGTTGCAATTTCATTGATATTTTTTTTTTATAAATATGATTGTGAACTAGGGTATCGAATTGTAGAGGTCAGTAAGGGCGTCAAAATTTGAATAGCCTACTGGCGGCCAATGTGTAAATCCGCCACAGCTTTCTGTGATTCTGTATAATCTTGAATGTTATGGAATGGAGGTCAGATAGACAGCCGCTCCATGTAAAATAGTTACTGGTATTTAGCTACATCCAGTTAGAATGGAAGCTGACCCCAACATAGTTGGAAAAAGGCTAGGTTATATAAATAATTGGTCTCGCTGCACTCGACTAGATACCGCGCTATCTAAAAACAATAGCTCCGTGAATGCGGCAACTCATTATTGTGGTGTGTGTAAGTCATCGTCACTTGACATTGTGTGATACCAGCTGCTCAACTATTAACCGAGTTAATGGGAAAAATATTTTCTGCTATGGTCTATTAGTTAAGTTAAAATACTTAAAAATGAACAATAAATTAAAAGCAAATGTATAAGTATATTTGTGTATAGGTTAGACGTAGGTTTCTTCTTTAGAAAAATATGTTTGTATAGGTATCAATGATTAGGCCTCATTTTTAATAGTATTTTTTAAACATTAAATAATTTATAGAACTAGGTTAAGTATATAATAACTAGATTAGATAAATTAAATAGGTTATATAATAAAATACAAAAACAATAAATTCAGATTATAAAAATCTCCACCACGGGGATCTTGATTCTTGTATACGCGGCAACACTGAATGGCGTTTAGGGTTTATGTTATTTTATGTTAAAATTTCGAAATTATACGATACTTACTGATGGTATGTGATGCCAGTGTCCTTCTTATTTCTTGTAGTATTATTTTTACACAGTTTCACTACGCAAACTGGCATTTTACTTCGGATTATGTCCAAAACTTAATAAAACATTTGGCACGTACACGTCACACACAGGTTGCAGTATGACTGGCTCGGGTACGCCGACTTCGGCGTAGTATTTGTTGCCGCATTTGACAAGTACACCGGCGGTATCTAGTCGAGTGCAGCGAGACCAATCATTTATCTAAGATCTTTCTTTATTTGAAATCGGAAGTGAGATATAGAGAAGCTCTGCCTCCAAAAATAAGGTTGTTAGCCTATATCTCAGGAGACAGTCCCTCCCCTGATTACATAATGAAGACCTAAATATAATTCTCATTCAAGAAATCCAAAGCAAGATATCGTTTACAGCATTATTTACAACCGAGAACTCTGCAATCTCCGTTTGTAATGTTATGAATGAGATTTGATTGTAGTTCTATTTGTTACTCGATCCGGTCTCAAAGGACCAATGGCTGGCGATGAAACTTTGCAGGCAAAGTTGCCTTCGCGCAGACATAGGCTACTTGTTTACCCGATTGGATCGCTAGCTCCTGAGAGATCAAAAGTGAAATATGATTTCTTTCAGATATTAAGTTAATATTTCTTTGCCCTAAACTTTATCTGGATTATTGCCGAAGTTTGACTTGTTATATGTACCGTTCTAGAAATAAAGTAAAAAGGTACAAATATGTACTATATATACAAATATGTAATATATATGTACTATTCGAATAACAAGAAGTGTTACGATATTTCCGTAAATTAATCAGGTACACACAGAGTCTATGTTCCCGGAAGTTAAGACCGTCTGACTGATCAACTATCGGGTAAGTTCCAGTAATATAGAACTGAACGGTCGGAACGGTCGGAGAACGGAAGGTTGCTGAACGCTGGTGTACCGAATACAACACGTCTCCGACATAATATGTTTATGTAGATATAGATACCTATATAAATTCCACAAACTCGTCAATGTTAATTAAATTACGTTCGAATCACCTCTAATACCTACTTAAGTGTCTCAGATTGAAGAAGCACAACGAACAGAAGCATAAAAATCTCAAATCAGTATGTAAAGAAAAAGAACGTGACAAAACATACATTGGATCAACTTCCGAAAACGGGCACGAACTACTAAAACGTGGCAGTGAAACGACATCATTTATATACGCTCCATTTCGCATCTTGTATCATTTGTTAGTTGTGGTGGTATTAAGCAAATGTTTGTTTACATAATACAACACGGCAGTAGTAGGTACTAGTGGCGGTGGTCAGGCGGTCATCTGAACGCCACACAGTGCTCCGTAATCCTCCAGTGCATCCATCATTCGGTAAGCCCCGCTCTAGCTCACAACCGCTCAAAACGGCTATAAAGGGGCTTTAAACGATTACGTGCGTAAACGCTCCTTATATCGTTCAGTGTTCATTAAAAGTGATAATTAAAAGAATGGTGCTGTATATAGTGATGAAGGTAGAGGATTTATTATTCGCGGGAATTGTGGCCGTTTATGGTGTTCAAGGAACGTGAGAAAATCCGTAAATAAGCTGCTACTTGCGTTGACCGTCGCTCCTAAGTTGTGGTTGATTCAAGTGGGGAAAAGGTATCATTGTGGGTTACAAGAGGTGGGCGAGTAAATGTTACAACACAACCTACACTTTTTGGGAGAATATTTAATAAAATACTCACTGCTATAAAAAGTTTTTTAGCAGAATTTGGCTGTTCTGATCACTGGGTGGAGTACTTTTAAACGATTTGACGGGAATAAATCGGTGAAAATAAAATAATTGGACTTGTACGAATTCTTGACCGAAATTCTGAATTCACTGAATAAAAGTTAAGCTACTGACGACCTTCAGTGAACCTACATATTTACATTATTATAAACTGAATATTTTTATAACATCCTTAAGAAAAAAACTTAAATCAGAAAGCTCAAAGCATAAATAAACATAAATATTGCCTGAATTGTTTGAACTCACGCTTATTTTCATAAATTATTGTATTACTTAGTACTTAAACGTAATGTATACTTTTGTGAGTTAAGAAAGTACAGTCTCAGTCTTTTATTTGGTTGTTATTTCATTAGGAAGAATCTAAACAGATGTCTGGTTACCTATGTATGTGTAGGTACCTAATGTCAGTTAGGAACACAGTTGCTGGCACTCAAATTATTTTAGACTAGTTCTCGCAAAAAGCAATATATGAGTGAATTTCTCAGGCGAAAAATTTACGCTTCTAGGCTGAAAACGCAGTTCTGCTTTACAAATAATGGAACGATTTTTTTTGTCAGAATTAAAGAGACGTGAATCTAAATGAAGCCACTTAAATTATGTTTATAAGACTAATACTTTTTAAGAAAAACATCAGTAAATGATGAATTATCAATTTCTGTGTTTTATCCATAATCACTTTCATACACAGCATTTACCTCTCAGGAAGATAATCTCCAAAAAATATAGGAAAAAGTATTTTGATTGCGTTAAGTAATAATTGACCTACAAGAAGCTAATTATTTTTGAATGTTTAGACTTAAAGTTAATGAGTACATGTCAACGGTAGTTTTGTCCGAGCAAAATTACTAATTTCTATGGTCATTTTGTTTCTCCGTAAAAATCGAGTTGTTGAAATTGACTCATATAGAACTAAACCTAGACATTTTACGTCTGTAAAACCCTTCCTCAAAGAAGTAAGTGTTCTGTAATTCAAGTGAATTTATACATATTATAAAGTCACTTTTCGCGTATGTCTGACCGCATTGTTCTTCTAAACTTGGCAATGGATTTTGATGAGGTTTTCACTATCATTTATAGGATTTATTCGGGAAGGCTTAAGTGCACATTCATATTTAACTTACACATGTAATAAAGAAATCTGGATGTTTTGTCAAGCCGTAAAATAGATGATAAATATTATAATTAAGTACCTATAAGATCATATGTACATGTGTTATTTCTAAATTCCAGGAGGCTTCTAACAATTTTGTTAACAACATGATTGACTGAAAGGTTACTAAACTTCAACAAATATCGAACACCTTTTGCATACATGATTATGTTGGAATATATGGGTAGGTACTTATTCGCGGATTAGATCGTCTGTGGCAAACTACTTTTATTTTGGTAGCATGTTTGATCCCACTCCTAGAAAAAGACATCATCATTTCAGCCGAAAGACGTCCACTGCTGGACATAAGCCTCCCATAATTGGGGGGTTTGCCATAATCGACATCACTCCACTCCTATTATACTTTTAGGAAAAGTCGGTAGGTACTATCGCGGACACCCGAATTGGACCACCGTAAGAACTATTTCTGCTTGCAGCGCTCAGTCCTCGGTCGGTTTCTCGTCCTTGGGTCTTTTATTGTTCTATTCCTATTGGTCGAAAAAGGTTGGTCAGACATCTGTGATCATTAGAACAGACACTGAGAAGTTTATATAATACTAGCTTTTGCCCGCGGCTCCGCCCGCGTGGATGTCGGTTATCGCGTAAAAAAGTAGCCTATGTCCTTCTCCATATCCCAGGCTATATCTCTGCCAAATTTCATGACGATCGGTTTAGCGGTTTAGGCGTGAAAACGTAACATACAGACAGACAGACAGACAGACAGAGTTACTTTCACATTTATAATATTAGTATGGATTCCTATGTATTTTTGTTTTCTTGGTTGATGTAAACAGATGTGGGCACCGTGAGCACGCGATTTTATTTTAAAAGTGAGCCGATTCGGCTGTCCGCGATAGTACCTTTAATTAAATTCTAATACAATAAACTACTCCGTTGATCTCGTGGTCGCAAGCGCGACTGCTGAACGTGGGATCCTCGGTTCAATTCCTAGGTCGGGCAAAGTGTTATTGGGATTTTCTATTAACATATAGATTTCTCTGTAGCACACCTGAGTTAAGAAGTTGGCGGTAAGATACTCACGGAAAGCACGTTAAGTCATTGGTCCTGCCGTCATGTCGGATTGTGTCGTTCCATCGGACTATGAGAGTGCCGGAAGAGAGAGTGCACCTGTGTTACACAGTTGCGCACTCTCTCTCACTATTTCCAGCGTCGAAGTCTCCACTGAGAATGTTTCGCCATTTCTTAAAAGAAAAAAAAAAAGAGAAATTGTTTATTCTGCACAAACAAGACGCACATTACATGAAAAATAGACAAAATACAATTAAATAAAATAAAATAAATAAAATACTAATACACAGTTTTTAGTATATTATTTTAAACTGTGCGATCTACTTTTTAAACATTAATAAAAAATAAATAAAAAATAAACATGCAATACATACTAATACACACTAATAAACATTCTTCTCAGGGGTAGTCAGGTAGGCAATCTCGACTCCATCTAGTTTATTTTTTAATATTTTTTATTTTTACGCATTAAGTGATTCCGATATCCTATTTACAGAATAAACGATTTCATTTCATTTCACCACCATGACAGAAGTTCGGTCAGGAGGCCTAAAAGAATAATATTTATTAGACCAAAAATAATACACATGATACACAATTTGTCTTAGCTACTTATACTTATTCTTAAACGTAAAACAGTTATAATTGTGTCTAATATTAGCATCTGCTGCCGAACTAGGTTTATTAGCCTGTGTTTCAGCACGCAGCGCCTCAAGCTCTCGGATTAGTTATGCAAGTATGAGCCAACGAACAAAAGGAAACAATTTATATTACAATACGAACTTACATAATTACTCTAAAAGAATGATAGGGTTGCTGTTCTCTGCTGTGTAAGGTGAAGGAGATGAGTGTATGTGTGTGAGAGGGTGTGTAGAAACAATATAAATAGTTTGCGCGAGTAGAATGCTCGAATCTATAATTTGTGTGGGATTTTTGCTGTCGGGCCACCCATCCCATTTGGTACCTTCAACACAATGGGGCTAGCGTTAAATAGACGGGCATTGAGGTCCCCAACGCCTTACTTCCGATGAGTCTCCTCTTGAGATACACCGTGTATTTGAAATACAAACAAACACAGGGACAACAGAGTATGTCGAATACGAGTATACATATTATGTTTTCTCTGGGAACTTAGTGGCATCGAACCCTAAAACAGTTCCTTTTCGAGATTTATCAAAAACATTGTTTCAATCGTATAAAAAGGAATATCTACCATAAAATAAAATTGAAAACTGTGGATTCGTCACACACCTATGAATTTTGCAATAACTGTTATAATTTAATATTTTAAACCTTTTTGTGATAGATTATTCGGAATGCCGGATTCAACATTGAATTGACGTAAAATAACGACCAACGGAAATAGGAGTCACAAAATTCATTTTTTTATTAATATCCCTACCGTTGTATGCGAATTTTTGACGCAAACTGGAACAGAGAATTTCAAAATAGAAAAGCTCAAATACACTTTTTTCTATCTGGAAATGGAAACCTGACCTTTTAATGCTCGACAGGCGCACTTGCGAAATAAAATAATAATAATAATACCATCTGTTAGGAAATGGATTTTAATAATGTTGCTTCCTTGAATCGCTCATTATTGCGACTATAATATCAAAGTGTTGGACGGTATGCTTGATTCTTGCTTAAGTAATTACATACATCTTCATGGCGCACAGTTCGGGTTTCGCCCCGTACTATCTACTGAAAGTGCTATTTTAAGTCTCAAGTATACCGTTCAATTTTATAAAGATCGCGGTACGCCGGTGTTCGCCTGTTTCCTTGATCTCTCCAAGGCGTTCGATCTTGTCTCGTACGATGTGCTCTGGAGAAAGATGGGAGACAGGGGTATACCTGCGGAAATATATGGGCTATTCCAATATTGGTATGGTAACCAAGTCAATCGGGTGAAATGGGATGATACAGTCTCTGAGCCGTATAGGTTGGAGTGCGGGGTGAGACAGGGTGGTTAGACGTCTCCCAGGCTCTTCAACCTCTACATGGATGACCTGATAGTCGCACTCAGCAGCATGCGTGTCGGATGCAGTGTTGATGGGATTAGAATGTACAACATCAGCTATGCAGATGACATGGTGCTGTTGGGTCCGTCGGCGGGAGCCATCTGAGAGATGCTTAAAACGTGTGAGACCTACGCTGTCGCACATGGATTGAAATATAATGTAAAAAAATATGAATACATGGTCTTTGAGGTCAGCGGCAAACGCCGTGGAGAAGGACCCGAGTTGCTTTTGAATGGGTCACCAATTAATAGGGTGTCAACTTTTAAATACCTAGGGCATTGTCGTGCTGCTGACCTCAGGGACGATGTAGACATTGAGCAGAGCTCTAGCGGTCCGGAGCAATATGTTGTCCTGTAGATTTGCGCGGTGTACAGACCAAGTAAAAGTAACACTTTTCAAGGCTGATTGTCAAAGTTTGTACACGGGCAATCTATGGGTCAATTGTACTAAGAGATCGCTGGAGACATCCAGCGATCTCTTAGTCGCAGGACACTGCAGCCTCAAGAACATCCTGAAAGCATTGTTATATTGGTAACAATGCTTTCAGGATGTTCTTGAGGCTGCCACGTTAATGTAGCGCGTCGGAAAAGTTTGCGCAAGCCCGCACCGGCTTCTATGCAATTATACGCAAAAAAACTGCATCGCTACTGAAGAGAGTGAGGGGCAGTCAAAACAGCATCCTGAAAACTGTAGCCGAGAGTTTCGGCTCTCCGATTGTACAGCAGTTTGTGCAGAGGTTGATTTTTACTAATACTAAGCAATAAGTAATTTTTTTTTATGTTACTAACACTATATTATGGATATTTGTATCCGAAATAAAGCGATATTTTTATATTATTATTATTACTTTATCTTTTTCACCACCGTTTTTTTTCTCTGGCTATAAGAAGTGGACGGTTGTAACTAAATGTACGAGTAGGTTGCTAATAGTACAGTCAGGGAAATTAATTGTTAAGTAAATTAACAACCTACGACAATTTGCTGCATTAAGGAGTCTACCCACTACACCGTATCATACCATGACCGTGCTAGGACTGAACGTGTCAATGATGGCTATTGTTATAGACGAGGAAGAAAGAGAAAACAATAACATCAGACGATCACGACGATACTGGGTTCAGATTGCTTTAAAAAAAAAAAGGAAGGTCGAGGGAACAGTTTATGACAGGTTTAGAACGGTCATCATACGTGGTTATTACATGTATGCTCCCCGTTTCCCCGCCTACGCGCACCGATTTGGCAATGTTGGCTGCCATGCACGGAACGTATCGGCACCAGAAAAATATCTCTCGCGGTAAATTATTGACGCTCCATGCATAGCTCGCGATGGTATTGGTATATGACGAAACGGTCTAGCAGGCATAGTGTCATACTTTTCAATACAAAGATTTTTTTTTGTCTGACACTTTCCTAACACGGTCATGGATGGTATGATACGGTGTAGTGGGTAGACTCCTTTAAGGCTAACGGAAATTGGGGCGGACCGCGTGATACTTTTTAGTATGAAAATGTGTTCCGCTGAGATGATGTCGTGAGCCAAATTTTAATTGTGCTCGGCCATTTACGCAACATGGTTGTTCTAATGTTAATATTTTTTGTGTCAATAAATTATTATATTAATTATTATATTATTAACCACCCAATATTAGCCTATTGAGCTGAATTTCACACACTTCAGTGTCCCTTAACAATAGAGGTACTGAGGCCCTAGTGTGAGTTTCTTTTAACCATCTCGATTTTACGCATCGAGCGCGTTCGGCGTTCTGATTGGCCTCCGATTCGCCCTTCACCAATCAGAGTGCTGAACGCGCTCGATGCGTAAATTCGAGATGGTTAAAATAAACTCACACTAGGGCCTCTGTACCATTTTCTAATAATATTATATCGATGCTCAAGTTATAGATAGGCAGGTCCATGGCAGCCACGTTTTCTCTGTAACACATAGTTTTAAACACTAAACGTATTAGCAGATTTTATTCGAATAAACTTAGGGTAATCTGATCATTTCTTTTTATTATCCTAATAAATTATTCAACTGAATCTGAACAACTTTACGTCTGTATTCGTATTAACTCAAAAAGAACGCTTGAAGGCGAATCATTGAATGTAATCTGCTCATCAGACATTCTGCTTTATCTTTACAAATCGTCTCTGGGCATGCAATAACGCGAATGTACTTTTTTGAATGAGGCTTCCTTCGCGACAGCTCATGTTTCTTATTCAACTGAAATCGGATCACACTTTAAGTCACCGAAAGTGTATGAGTACTGTGTATCATGTTTATAAAACAACAACATACATACCTACATTATATGGCCTTTTTTCATATGTATTCGAAATTAAAACAATTTATACAATGATTTACACGACCTCTTTTAAGCTAGGAATTTTATAAAATTTAAATTATATAATTATGTTATTTATTTAATCAACAAAAATTAATTTCATAAATATAGCGCATCAATACCAATTGTATGGCGCAATTGTATAGCGAGCTACGAAAATTAAACACAAGTACCTACCAGCCAATAAATTGACAAATTTCACTCGTATAACCCTCTTTTAGGCTTGTTGAAATCACAAATGAATATTCAAATTTTACATTGACTAGCTTACGAGCTTTAATTTATAATTGAAAGTGTTGCCTTTCCTGACGTTTTCACAATTCGGATGCGGCTAATTGCGATTCTGAATGGAACTTTGAGTTGGGACTTAAACTGGTTATAATGTCCGCCGTACTCAGGTCACGTAACGTTTTAAGCCCTAGGGTTGCTCCTTCCACTTCGCACATCTATTTGTTGTTCACTGTTTTTGACGTTTCACGCCTTTGGAAGTAGATTATATTGCGCTTATTTAATATTTAGGTCACGAACCACAGGTACAGATAAGGTTAAACTGGATCAATTTACTAAGAACGTTGAATGTATTTTGCTCATTTTAAAAAAGCAATTTACACTAAAAGAAATAAAGTAAACAAACTCGTTTACTTCATGTGCCACGCGTAGTGGGTATTTTACACTGTTTCAGAAATACTATTGCAAATGAATAAATTGGAGCTAATTTAATTCAGCTGTAATAAAATTTAAATACGGGTTAAATCTGAAGCTGGATTTAAATTCTCGAAACTAATTTCAGATTTCAGTACATTTTAATGACTTAAGTAATTTTAAGTTTAGAAAGCAATGAGAGCAGCTGTAGTTGTTAATTGAAAATATGTATAGCCCTAGTGTTGTAACTGTGTTGAGTGTTGATACTTTTCGACTTAGAGTTATGGTTCTACAAAGAAACAAAGAAGATTCAAAAAAGTTTACACACGATATGAATTCCCGGGAGAGGAGACGAGACGTGGTCGGAGAGAGTGTCGGCCGAAGCGCACCGCGCCGCTCCGCGCCGTACCGCGCCACTCCGCCCGGCGCCCGGCGGCACCCGCTCGGTATTACAAACGTGCCTGTTTCAAACGTCTAACAAGAATTGTATATTTCGAAAATAAAACTTTAAGGAACGCAACGCTGTGCAGTGTGCACCCCGACTTTTCAAGCGTTGGTAATAATCTAGGGTTGGTTCCTTTTTGAAAAGGTAGGTACTTACAGCATAGGAGAAAACAATAAGACTTTCATATCTTGATATTTGAACATTCTGAAACTAGTTAGGCACTTTCACACTGGGTTTTTTGAAGGTACGTTCGTAACAGTAGCGTACAATAGACCAAAGTTCCGCATGCTCACCTTAAAGGCGATAAGCGCATGGCACGGCTTACGACTCGATCGCACAATGCATGCGTTTTGACCAATAGGATGCACGAAGCGTATTTTAGTCGTGTTCGTATTAGTATAATGATATACAGAAGTGTGACACTCACACTGAGAGTGTGCTATGTTCACTTGTTTTGTTTGTGAGACGATTTTTTAATGGGCACAGCCAGCGTGAGCTCTTTATGAATTGTTATTATATTTTGCGATTAAAAAGGTGTGGAATAAAATTAATTGTCATGAACTAAAATTCACACCAACACCTCGACTTCAGGTGCAAAAACAGTACTGTATCTTTTTTTTCTTTTCTTTTGCTTATAATTCGAAAATGGTGTGTCCTACCGCAAAAATAGTGAAAATTTCAACCCCCTTTATAAAGCGCATTAACCTCTAAAATTCAACATGTAGGTAATGATTTTCTTATTTTCCATACAAAAAGTGAAATATTCAATATAAAACACGTTGAGGCGGCCCTGCGCACCTCCGGCTCTAAAAAAAATCACGGGGTAAGGCAAACAAGTACCACGTTGCGAAGCTAAAAGAAAAAAAAAAATACCATGTGGAGTCGTGATTGTCAAATTCGATTTAAGTTGTGTCAAAATTATTTTTAAATTTAGAGATTTTTTTTTGCAGAATAGCTTGAAGATTCTCATAGCCAAAAGTAAGGAGTTTTAGTTATATTTTAGCTAGTTTAGTTCGGTGTACAAGAGAATCGGCACCATTGTTAAAGTATATCTATCTACACTTGCATCGTAAAGTTCTTATTATGAAATCAAAACAACAATGACAAACAGACAACACAACAAAATTGGCACTGCCGCACTCTGGCTAATGTTAGTTATATTTTGTCACACGACTTTTACTCACAAAAAAAGGATATTGTCTCTACTTGGGCGAAACCAGGAAGGGGTGTGGTTTGTGACTAGCTGCACTCTCGCAAAAATATTTTCTGTAGTGAGCATCCTTAAGTTTTGTCCACTATACATACTTTTTTACATAAGCTACATAGATATATCAGCTACCGTTGATAAAAACTATTTGCGTAGCAACAGAAAATTACTTCATAATGTCTCGGCATGAGGTCAAGAAATCAAATATAACTTTACAGAGATTTAGAAAAAGCGTATGCGTGTGTGGTGAAAAGATAACAGATTACAGTACAGTAAACACATCCGGTAGTAGTGAAAGTCACTGATTAAAAGCACGTTAACGATGACTCAACATTCAACATACACCTGAATGACGAATGCAAGTTGGAACATTTAACTTGAGTATTCGATTGCAAAACCATTATGGTAGACACTTACATATATTTTTGTCATTATCAGGACCTAAGAAGTCAAACTGAGCCACCATTCGAGTCGAAAAATAAACGGAAACTGAAACTTGCTCACGTTACTAAAGCTTTGACATTGCTGGACGCAATAAATACTACTCCCAAGAATGACCAACTCTTACCGAAATCGAAAAAAAATATATATATAAGGATAACGCTGAACAGCATTGCTTTCCGTGTAGGATTATTCTTTATTACTAGAGAGATTTACAGTTGATCTATGTGAGATTTGGGCCCAACCCCGGTGGCCCAACCCCGGTGGCTTTCCTCACAGTAAAAGACAGACATAAATCCACAATAATATAAATGCATTCAAGTTTATTTTCTGTAGTGGACGGTTAAAATAGCAGGCGAGCCCCACACGCCTATAGCCAGCGTAAGGCTGGGTTTATAGAGGTATGAGGAACAGGGTGTAAAGTTCACTCATCCTCCATAGAAAAGGGAGGATCCTCCGACCAGACGGGTGTCGTGTCTGGTGGGCAACTGCCCGACGGTTGATGTCGGGATGTTGTACATATGCTAGTCGCGCGGTAAACTCTGATTACGCGATGCAGGATTTGTTTGACGTCAGGTCTTTGATGCGTATTTCGCATGTGGCGTTGTTGATACCGCCACATGTTCACACGGCAATAGACCGCACGATTTTTACAATATTCGATTTAAGCCGTATTAACAGCGGGCTGTTCACACGATACATTTTCGATAGACCCATTCACACGTGTGAACGGGCTATACTCGTACACTGAAAAAAAATTCACTCCAATCACTTTTTAGCTTGATTGACGATATCTTGTTTAGATTAATCAAAATCTTAGTTAAGTCGATCATCACGAAATAATTGCAGCAATACTAGTTCAAATGATTGAACGCTCAAACAAGTTTCTCGATTACCCTTAACATGACACGATTGTAGAAGAGTTAAAAAAGAGTTAAGTTATAAAAATGTTAACTGTAACAAAGTAAGTTAGTTTTGTCAATCAAGCATTTTGATTACTTCAATATAGATCATTAAAACTTTAATCTAATAATCTTGGTTGGAGCAACTATGTTTTGACTTGATTGCTGCAAATAGGGTTTGTGATAACTCCAATCAAGATCCCGTTTCAAATCTCAATCCAATAAAAGTAGTAGCTGTGATCATTGTGCTTGATAGGCTCAGATGCAAATAAGTTACTTCGTCAATCTAAACAAAATCTTGATTGTGGCAACAACTTTTTTTTTTTACAGTGTACTCAATGTATTCGCCACTAATTATTCGGTAACTTTAACTAGCAAGAAGCGTGCAGTACAATGCCACGTGAATCTAGCCAAACTTATAGACACGACCGATTACACAGCAGTGAGACAAATGAACGGACGCATTATGTTTTTTTATCATCAAATATGTTTTCAACTAGCTTTTGCCCGTGGCTCCGCTCGCTTGAATGTCGGTTATTCCGAAATAAGTAACCTACGTCCGTCTCCAATCCCACGATATATCTCTGCCATATTTTATGACGATCGGTTCAGCGGTTTAGGCGTGAAAACGAAACAGACAGACAGAGTTATTTTCACATTTATAATATTAGTATGGATTGTATAGAAGGTTTTTTTCTAGGTAGGCCGTTCTATCTCTTCCTATAACATAGATTATATTATTAATGATCTCGCTTGTCCTCGTAAGAATAGTAGTTTATTCACATCTACATCGTGTTTATTTACGACGTCCTGTCAAAATTTCAATCTATGACTTCCAGTTTTTCTCGAGTTATACATACAACTTTTCCAAATTTGTTTCCATAAAAACCTAATTCGGACTATAACGAATTAATAAGTGCATGTTAAGTTAAGTGCCTGTGCCAGTGTCACAAAGGATCAGTGGAAGATTATGTTTAATAGGTACGTGGTTTGAACGCATGCATAAGTGTATTAACAGTGATGGTTCTTATTTTGAAATTTTTTAATAGTTCGATTTTTTGCAAGACTTATGGAACACTAGCTTTCGCCCGCGGCTCCGCCCGCGTGGATATCGGTTATCGCGTAAAAAAGTAGCCTATGTCCTTCTCCATATCCCGGGCTACATCCCTGCCAAATTTCATGACGACCGGTTCAGCGGTTTAGACGTGAAAACATAACATACAGACAGATAGACAGACAGAGTTACTTTCACATTTATAATATTAGTATGGAAGTATGGATATGGATTTCTAACGCGGATAAACACCGGCCAAGTGCGAATCGGACTCGCGTACGAAGGGTTCCGTACCATTATCTATAAAAACGGCAAAAGAAAACATGTCTGTTGTATGGGAGCCTCCATTAATATTTATTTTATTCTGTTTTTTTTTTTTTGTATTTGTTGTTATAGCGGCAACAGAAATACATCATCAACCCATATTTTGTAACAATATTTTGTTTTTAAAAGAGTGTCCGTGGAGTTTCTTGTCCGTTCTTCTCCATAGGAACCTACTAAGCTTTGGAATGGGTAACTAGCTTCATCTTTCTGACTGACTGACCCCTTGACAATTCAAAAGTGCCTGTAGTTTGATCATCTGTGAAAATTTCAACTGTCTAACTATCACGGTGCATGAGATATACAGCCTGGTGACAGACGGACGGACAGCGGAGCCTCTGTAATAGGGTCCCGTTTTACCCTTTGGGTATGGAACCCTAAGAACTGAGAATCACGCAAAATCTATCTAGCGTATTTTTCTGAAACCTTCACTTTTTTATAGATAATTTAATTGTTGATCTACACGTGTTTTATTAAAATAACTTTCGTTTTATGTATGTCGGAGACGGGTTGTATCCGGTACGCCAGCGCCATCTAGTGGCGTTCGATGGAGTTGGTGGAGTTCGCTCCATCGATTCTTGACTAATCGGGATGCCAGCGCTGCCTAGCGGCGCATGAGAGAGTCTACAACATAAAGCTCGACCGGGGGCAAGTGATCGCCGCACATTCGACAAGTGAAGTTCATCGGTGGCGGTCAAGCAATGAATACGTCTAGAAACTGTTGCGCATTCGGTATAGTTGTGTCGTGTTCCTACATTAATTTCTTTGCATACCCATTACTGTATAGAATCAAGTTCTTCTAACTGAACAGACAGATGTGCTGCTGGGGAGTTTATTCCGCTACTTCTTCTTCCCAGCTAAAGCACTAGGAAGTGATGAAGGGCGGGTGTTTTGGGGGACTGTCTATTGTAAATTTTGAAGTGCTGATTTGATAATCAGCACTTCAAAATTTACAATATACAGTCAATAATCAATATTTACTCAACCTAGGCTGATGCCTAGGTTGAGTAAATTACTTTTGAGTTTAATTTGGTTTTTCTATTGCGCAATAACCAACACTACCCACAGTACGCCCACAGTTGTTAAAATATAGCTGATGATAACGAGAGAAACCTAGCGTTTCTCCGACATGTATAATAAATCAATAATGCGTCTTATTTGAAACATCGCTACTGGATGGGCGAGTCGTATTACTGGCTGGCCGTACGACGCGTTGCGTGAGCTCAGTACAGAACACGCAAGCTAACCACTCAAGGTCATTGGCATATTATCTGGGCCTTAAAAACAACAGTTAAGTTTCCAAATGCTCAAATACGTGCGCGTATTCAGAAGTAAAATTAGATTTTTCTTTGTTGATAGCTGAATAGTAATGGCCTATTAATACCCCTTGTGGGAGAAGGCTCCGTTGTTGAAGTTATCAGCACGACAAGAAGTAATTGGCATAATCGCCAAGCTCCCTACAGAATGTTACTACTAAGTACTCGCTTTGCTTTTGCTGAATTGTGCCTACGCAAATACCTGCTTTATATTTGACAATAGATCGATCCTACGCAAAGTTAGGTACATAGAAATAATGAATGACAAGAGAGAGGCATGAAAGCAAAGTAACAAAAAAAAAAGCCGGCCAAGTACTACGTGTCGGATCACACACAATGAAGGGTTCCGTAGGGGATGAATTTATTCCAAGAACAAACTTAACGTTGTAGTTGAAAAACCAGTTCTCCTATACAATCCAACTGCAAATGTAAGTTTGTACGCACAATATTGAGAGACTTACCATGTTATTTTAAGATCATAGACCTTATAGATTTTCCTGTAATTTTGGGCTCAGTAGTTTCGGAGATTTTTCATCTATTTTCTTAGATAACTACGATAAATTAGATAACAGCGTAAATATTAGTGTCGCATTTTTATTTCGTGTTGTAATTTGGTACAATTGATTGCCTTAAGAATTTGAGCGAAATTTCGTATTTTGGTTTTGTGTTTCTTATCTTTAGGTAAAGACTCATCAGACGTTCAGAACATAAGAACTTTTATTATATTAAATCATTGTCATTTGTTTCGGTTTCTATTCTCATAGTGAATCACTTTAAAATTAATATTATGTTAGAAATTTGAGATATAGCCTGGGATATGGAGAAGGACATAGGGTACTTTTTTATGCGATAACCGACATCCACGCGGGCAAAGCCGCGGGCATAAGCTAGTGTTGCATAAAGTTATGTGGTCACTTTTTTGTGTTAGATGTTGACGAAAGTTTGGTTATGCAAAAGTAAAAATTTTTTTCAGTGTAGGCATAAAAGCCGTAAGAGCTCCTTACCCTCTACGCAGGCCATCCAGGACAAACCATCCAATGAGAGAAACCTATTGTGGGAAGAGAAGTATCCCACCTTCGTTAAACCCCAGGAGCATTTGTCTCCCGGGTGTGACCTGCAGTAGCCTATACGGAAAGCTCTCAATCGATTGCGTACTCAAGTAGGCCGCTGCAGACACAATTTGTCGAAATGGGGTATTACTGACCCATCTAACACCCAGTGCGAGTGCGGTGCTTCTGATCAGACCATGCCCCACTTGCTGGGTGTCTTAAGTGCCCGTTCACCTGCACCTCGGATGACCTAAAGAATGCCACTTATGCCGCAATTAACGTGGCCACCTACTGGGCTAATAAAATATAAAATAATAATAAAAAAAAAACAAATGAAAACACATGAAAAGAAGTAGACGGTTCAATTTGCAAAACTTTGTTTAAAATTTTCTAATTTGCCCCGAAAAGTAAACCCCTCCCCATATTCAAAATTACTTTACTCGTCCGTATTTGGGTCACAGAAGTTCATAAATGTGTAGGTACTAAATTTCAACTTAATCGGTCCAGTAGACTCGGAGCAAATTGACTGTGACAAACGGACGGACAGACAGATAGACACACGAGTGTGTGTGTGTGTTTTTCCTTTCGAGGTACGGAACCCTATGAACTTTAAATTAACAGAAGTGCGATAAGTTCATAATTATTCAATTATTATTAAATTAAATCTGAATATGAAAAAGAAATGAATGATTATTATTATAATGATATTCTAATCATCTAAGCTCGTGGCTAAGTAATAACAGCCGCACGGGTCGATCCGTCAGGTTAAGCTACGCTTGCCGGGGTTGGTCCGTGGATGGGTGACCATCTTTACATACCGAGACTCCTCCGTGCCTCGGAAAGCACGTTAAGTCGTTGGTCCCGGCTGTCATTCGTGGATCTTTGACAGTCGTTACCAGTCAAAAAAAGTCTGACAACCAGTCTTTCCAAGGGGTATCGTGGTACCCAGTTACTGGGTTGTGGAGGTCAGATAGGCAGTCGCTCCATGTAAAATACTGGTATTCAGCTGCATCCGGTTAAGACTGGAAGCCGACCCTTACATAGTTGGGAAAAGGCTAGGCAGATTAATTGATTCTAATCATCTATTTCTATAATATCTGGTGTAGGCCTATCGTCTCGTCATAAACGTTTGCGTTGTTAGCTTGAGCAAGCTAACAAGCTAGTAAATAACGAGTTTCAAGCTCTAATGGATCCCTCCGTCGCATCTCGCTCAATCTCGCAGCCCTGAAACTAGATGCGCAATATTTAGTTACCTGTATACCGATATGTAAGATTGTATACCATCTCCAAATCTACCAACGAATTATACAGAGCGGCGATGAGGTTATAGGTACGTATTCTACGTGACGTTCTTTGAATACTTACTTACACACAATGAAAAAAAAAAACAATTAAAATTCCAGTTTCGATACATTTTTTGTTTTAATGTTTAACAACGTCGTGCATTTACATAGAGATAGAATCAACGATCCTTGACCGGCGAAGATTGTTCAAATATTGCGATTCCGAATTACTCAGATAACGTAAAAAAAAGCAAGAGAAAGTGTCTTAAGGGTCCGTGCACGAAAAAAACTCTCTTTTGGCAATTTCTTATCTAATTGTGAGAAAACTTGAAATAATCGAAACATTAAGTCTGTGTAACTATAAAAGTACAGTTTTCATGGTGCTAAACCATTTGTGTCAGTCACAGCAGGTTTTAATAGTTTCATCATTTTTGTGCTCTTCAAAATATAGTTTATTTCGCCATTGATTTACGGAATGAAGATATTGTATAATCATTAAATAAAATTTTGATTATATTTCAAGGATAGCTGAAGCCTAATTTGTGATTTTAAAATTTCTTGATATGATTTGCTAAATAATAGGAAAAGTATATATTACTGACGAGGTTTAAAACAAAAAACGGTTTTTTCAATATTATTTTTCTGCTATATTTTCTATGGAAGTTGAAAAAAGTGGTTCCGCCAAATGCAAGTAGACCATATAATGATGTTGGTGATATTTTTTAATGTTCAAAATCAAAAGTAGTTTCTTGTAGAATGATGATCAAATGTCAGTCTCGCGTCATTTTTCGGAAAACTTGTTGCAAATATTAGTGATTTACCGTGAATACTTAATTTATTTGAAAAATCCCTTTCAGCCACATGCAAAACAAAGAACACTACTTTTCAAATCTCAAATAATTTTGTTAAAATTATGTTTCCCTTTCTCACAAACAATGAACAAAATTGATCAAAATCAGTTGATTTCGTGCACGGCCTCTTAAGGCCTTCTCACGGTTAAAAATGTAAGACTTAATTTTCAATGCGCGAAAAACATTCAAGCGAAAAATGCGCAAGATTCGTATTTTCTCCGGCACGTGCGACAACGCGCGGTATGAAGTTACTCACAGTCCGAGGACGCCACCGCGCAGGTGACATTGAGGGTAGTTCGCGAATCGCGAATTTGAGTTTTTTTTTTATTCTACTAGTTTAGTGAAGTAGTGTAAGCAAAACTACACAAAACTGTCCATCGCATATATGAAATCCAGATCTCACTCTAAGACCGAAATAACTACACCAAAGCATAGGAATCTTTAGACATCGGTAACAGAGAAAAAACAATAAACAACATATCGAAAAGGAAAAGCTTCCCAATCCGGTTGGTCACAATGGGGTAAGAGACCAAAACCCCCCGGTTTCGATACCTAAAATTCAAAATACATCAGAACAGAAAACGTCATATATAAATAAGGAAAAATAACTAGGAGTTGCAAATAATAAAGGAAACAGTAAGAGAAACAGTATTTATATAATCCTATGTCTATGGCATTAAGTCCGCCTCTGTAGGTACATTTCTGTGCTTGAAGTATTAAATAAATAAGTATATATCAACACTTAACACCAGAGGCCTTACAAATAAACACGGAATAAAGTTATCTTAGGAATAACTTCCGTATAACCATAATTTTTTTGACGTTTATACCTAGCATAACTTTAATCCGTGTTTATTTGTATTAGGGTACGACTTTAAGAACAGACGAATCCTTACAAGAATTGGAATATTATCCCTTAGGCCTGAAACTGCGTTAAGCGGGCGCCCGCGTCGGGCACCCGTTGCGTGTTGACACGTAGTGGACTCTGTGGGCAATTAACATCACGTAGTTTAATTTTAACGGTGCGCATGTACGGTCGTGTCGATGGAGATCTTGGCAAAAGCTCGAGTAACAAAAAAAAAAAAAACGACAGCCAGTAAGCTGGCGCTAGCGGGCCCCGCGTGTTCCCAAGCGACGGAAGTCCGCGCGGGTCCCCGCGACTGAGTACAACATTGTATGGAACCGCATGGGCATCCGTTTCAGGCAGTTTCAAATCATAGAATCCATAAATTGGGACATATGTATTTGGCTTGAGCGAAGTGAGAATGTCGGGCGTTCAAACAGTTGAAATTTGAAATAATTTTTTTCTTTAGTAAGTACCTTTAAAACGACATTTAATATGTTATTTTCATGTGATAGCACATTTAATCCATAGTTATAAACAAAAAACAAAATTAATAAATAATGTCATTGGAAATTACAGCCAAATTAGTAGAGCACGGTGTACATTTTTCAAAAAATTATAAAAACATTTTATTCTGAGACCTATGGAAAAAAATGGTTCAAATTGTGGTAGGTGATGCTGACGGTATCACGACTCGTTAAAGTAGAACCATTATTTGTGCCACACCCTGTATGAACTTGTGTAAACCGCTGTACTGTTTAGTGTAATAACTAACTCGCCACTCAGTATATTCGCGATCATGAAAGATTTTATGCCGTTGAATTACTAATCATAGATATACATACATATCCAGATTTTTGTGTTCGTTGTACGGCCACCCTCTTGACAATCACCTATGTGCCTTTTATGACAATCTTGGAAAGAGGATGGATGATCATTCTTCACAAAAAGTGCTCTTATTTTACAAAATCCAAGAAAATATCAAAATAATGTCATCTTTTAAGGTATATAATGTTGTACATGGAGCATATATGAGTGCTAAAGTTATTGGATATGTGGTGTACGCCGCAAGTTATAACAGAATTCTATTGTCGTCTCAAAATAAAATAGAATTTATTGGATGTAGTATTATAATATATAGCCTCGATGGTCTCAATATGTCTTCAAGTATATTTAAAGCATTATTTGTTATACTTACTCACAATTTTATAAAGAGATACTTGACATTTTTGGAATACTTTGCATATTCTTCAAACGGAGGCGCTTTTATTCTGCTGGTCCGTTCAAAGGGAGGAAACATTTTCATGGAAAAGATGGCTAGCAGGTTTTATGGCATGTATGTATGACTGGATACGTATAGATAAAATTGAATAATATATTTTACGCTCATTGATGGCAACTTAGAATTTGTTGTTAGCTTGTAATTATCCTTCTATTCCCCCTGTAGTCGTCAATCAAATCAAATGTCATTTATTCAAAATAGGCTGTGAATTAGCAATTTTTAAATATCAAAATTGCATAGGATAGTCCCCCAAAACGCCCGCCCGTCACCACTTCCTAGTGCTTTAGCTGGGAAGACGAATTGCCGCAACAAAATCCCCAGCAGCACAGCTGTCTGTTCAGTTAGATAAAAATGATTCTATACAATAGTATGCAGTGAAGTGCGGGTCACTAAGCGCGGCACGCAAACATTAATGATATCATCCGTCGAGCTCTTGTCTCCGTCGGCGTTCCAGCTGTATTAGAACCCAATGGTTTGGCACGCGACGATGGCAAGAGACCGGACGGTATGTCTTTATTTCCATGGAAGGTGGGTAGGCCTTTAGTGTGGAACGCAACTTGGGTCGATACTCTTGCGCCATCCCATCTTCCTGGCTCGGCGAACTGTGCTGGCGCTGCTGCTGCGGCTACTGAAAACCTCAAGCGGTGAAAGTATAGTAACCTTATCGGTAACTATATTTTCGAGCCGTTTGGGGTTGAAACCCTCGGGCCGTGGGGTCCCAGTGCTCATGTTTTGTTGAGTGAAATATCCAAAAGGCTGATTGACACTTCCCGTGACCCAAGGGCTGGCTTTTACCTTGGCCATAGGCTAAGTGTTGCCATACAACGTGGCAATGCTTCCAGTCTCTTGGGTACATTACCAGTCGACAGCGATGCTGAGGAATTTTTCGACGCCATATTTTAGTTTATTTTGTTATTAGTTTGATTTAGTTTAGTTTATTATATATTGTTATTTAGTTGGTAGGTATGTTATTTTAAAGTTTAATTAATATATTATTTTAAAAGTTCATAGTATGCAAAGTAGTTAACATTAAGAAACACAAAACATTGAATTAGCTAGCACACGCCATTTACCTACGAAAAAAATGAAAACTGTACTCAAGCTAATAATAAAAACTAAAAACACGCATGGCACTATGGCATTAAGTCTGCCTCTGTACATTTGTGTGAGAAAGTGTTAAATAAATAAATAGAGCTTAATACCTAAATAAAAGCCTCCAGGTATAAAGGTCATGCCCGATTACATATAACTATATATAGCTGTAACTAGAAGTCACAAATGATAAAGTAGGACCATCGAAGTAAAAATAAATAAGTTTGCGTTTGCTCACTGCTAAGCGACGTGATGTGCCCGACCACATTTTTTGGTGTAATTATCCAAGCTCACTTGCCTGAAGCAAACCTACAAGCTTCATTTACCATAAAATTATAAAACATAATTATTTTTAAATAAAAATGAAGTTCGGTAATGGCTGATTTATGACATCTACCCCAGCAGAAGCAGACAAGCAAAGACCCCTCTGCCCCTTTCCCTTCCATTCTAATAAAATCACTACTCATCATTTTGCCACTTCTAAAAATTAATGGATGCCTTACGCAACTCGTAACTCATCGATATTAGAAATATTATTGAACATTACAGATAGTGCCCATTTGTAAAATGGTCTGTTAACTTGATTAATTTCAACTATTATCCATACTAATATTATAAATGTGAAAGTAACTCGTCGGTCTGTCTGTATGTTACGTTTTCACGCCTCAACCGCTGAACCGATCATCATGAAATTTGGCAGAAATATAGCCTGGGATATGGAGAAGGACATAGGCTACTTATTTACGCGATAACCGACATCCACGCGGGCGGAGCCGCGGGCAAAAGCTAGTTGAAATATATTTTGATTCGATAACGATTTGCTGAACGTTATTAAAGATGAAATACAATTCTTCTTGAAGAACAAAAACGAAGAGCATGATCAATATTCAGGCAAACATTTTTAAGTGCCTTAATTTGATTGAAATGATTAGTGGGAAACAGGAAAATGGTAAATAAATTATCCTGCGGCGAGCTAGAAAAAACGAGAATTTGATCGAAACGGTAAAGTTATTTATTTACATACGAATAATAAATTTATGAGTTCGATAAGAATGTTAGGAAAATCACCATTTGATGCGGCGTCAAGATACCGTTACTAATATAAAAATATCTATAATATTTCCATGTTACGCCTGATTAGCTTAAGGCATATAGCATGTAAGGAAAATGTATTAACGTGCAATATGTGCGCAAAAGATTTTCCTCAGCTAGTGAAAGTGAGGTGGAACCTCGAACCATCGTCAACGTCACCTCCCTGCGATTTTTCAAACGGTAATACCACTTGATGTATCTGTTCGTCGAACTTGATCGGAGATTTATACATACCTACATATTTTACGTAAATACTGTAATAACCTTTCAGGTAGATTTTATAGGCATTTTACACGCACTCGAGTGTTCGATTTTATTCTTTTTCTGGAGTGTTCGGTTTTTGCTTTGGTGTGTCGCTAGTTTTGCTTATGGCACTGTATTATACTATAGTACATTACTTACCAAGGGCTGTAAAAGAAAGAAAGCCCGAAATCGCAGGTATTTGTGTCCCGAGCCGCAGACGAGGGTTGTAAATATGCGATAGAGGGCTTTCTTTTTTACTAATTTTACGTCTTCACCTGGCCACAATACGAGTTTTATTGTACGCGTAGCGTGCGGTAAACTCACATTATGGCCAGGTGTGACGTAAAACAATATAGGTACCTAATACGTTTGACAAAGTTAATATGTTATCATACTGTTTAATTATTTTAAACAGTATGATAACATATTAATTAGTAGTTAGTAGTCATTTTATTATATAGTAATTAGTAGTCATTTTATTGACTTTGAATCACTAGACTATTTACTAAAATAGACGCCATTATCTACCGTATGAGTTACAATTAATAATAATGGTACATTTAATATAATATGTTTAACGTTTGTATGGAAAATACATTAAGTCACGTTTTTTTCCATGGGGGTAGGCAGAAACTACAAACCGCCACCTACTGCGGTCCTTACATACTTCGTTTGCTTCGTCCAAGTTCATGTTTAATAACTTTAAGAATATGTATTTTATTAACGAGTATACTATGAAAATAAAAGGTAATCGATTCGATTCCTTTTCGAACATTTCTGAACACGGCTGTCTAACTAATATTATTTCCAAAACATTTGTCAACAGCTTCGGGTCGGAAAATGTAGTGCGAAAACCCGCGTTTCTGCAATATTCTAAGGAGTGTTATACCATAGGGACGGCGATGCCACCAACCTGTCATGATAGGCACGATATACCAGCACGACCAGTATTATACTTAGATCTATATATTATGTCGCAGGGTTGATACATCCCAACAAATCGAGGTGACGATAAAATCCCTGGAAGTGTCCCTCTTTCAAGCGATTTGTACAGGCAATACCAAGCGAAGCGAGTAACTAAGTGCAAAAATCTTATAGTCTTAATCTTATAAAAACATAAAAGGTATACTTAACCTTGTATCACCGTTCTTTTTACAAAAGGAATCTGCTTCAATGCATAATCAGCCTTTACCGTTCCCATTGCTGGGACACAGCCCTACTCTCTATGAGAGGGAGTGGGGCATAATCCACCATGTAGGACATGACATTTCCTCAGCGTTTTGAGAGCAGTGGTGATGAAATAAATGACAAAAAAACCTGTGAACCCACGATCTACGACAAGTAAATTGGGGCTGTTACCCCTCTCTTCCCACCGCCCTCCTGTTTCAATGCTAAAACCTTATTATCGTCTGCTTCAATTCTAAAACCTTATTATTTCAAACGTTTTATTTCCCTAATCTTTTTTATATGTACCTATGGATGTAATCTTAACACTCAAAGCCGTTCCTATTACGTAAAACAATTTTTTTCGCAAACGGAAGACCATATTTCTTAATCGGCTTAAATGAAATTCGGCATATGGGTACTTTGGGGTCGGTTAAATTCGCGAATGAACCAAATCGACTCATTAGAATTAAAATGGTGCGGTTTGAAATTGCCATAAAAATTACACGCCACCCCACATACCTACGCATACGAGAAAGAATTGGCTGAAAAGCTTAGCATTCGTTTGTCATTGTAATATAGACCTTATGAGTTCGTCATGAAGTGCACGGTTGTTCGAGGTAAGATATGAGTAAAATTCCTCAGACCTCGTGTCCCGTCTTTCCTAAATCCCGATCCCGAATTGTATCATATTAGATCTGACAAAAATAACCCCTTCGTTATACGTTGGAGATACTGTTCTTATTAGGACTTTCGACGTAGCCTCTACTGATGAAAACATAATCTTATTGATCAATGGCCATTAGCAAGTATTCATTTTCAGAGTAGTGCAATATAACTAGCAAATCCTGAACTAAGAGCATCGCCAGCTACCCAATTAGGTAAACTGCGTGCAAACTCTGACATAGTAATTTACAACGTTGAACTAAGAAGAAAAAAAAGAAAAGAAAAATCGTTTATTTGCGGTAACCATGACGCAAAAAAAAGAAAAATTGGCCAGTCATAAGGATTGCCGACAGAAGTGAAAACACAAAACTTTGGAATAACTGGTCTTTTATAATATAGCTCATGGAAAGCGATCGGTGACGATGACATGACGCGAGTTCCATGATTTTTGTTCACCCAAAAAGTACACATACATACACAGTATACATATAGGTCATGGAAAGCGTTCATTGACGATGACGCGAGTTCCATGATTTTTGTTCACCCAAAAAGTACACATACACCCACAGTATACATATAGCTCATGGAGAGCGATCGGTGACGATGACATGACGCGAGTTCTATGATTTTTGTTCAACCAAAAAGTACACATACATACACAGTATACATATAGCTCATGGAAAGCGTTCGGTGACGATTTCGCGAGTTCCATGATTTTTGTTCACCCAAAAAGTACCTACACTTACATACACAGTATACATATAGCGCATGGAAAGCGTTCGGTGACGATGACGCGAGTTCCATGATTTTTGTTCACCCAAAAAGCGCTCAACGCGCCTAAAGAAGTTTTCATTTAAGAAAACACAAACACAAAAAAAAAGCAATTTGGGGGAAATATGCATCACATCCACGCAAAACAGCCATTGCTCAGCATAATGCTGCGACCCTATGCGAGACAGAGCCCTAAGCGCTGGTTTTCAGCGACAGCCGCAACTAAATGTGCCTTTTACAATAAATCTATTTAGGAAGACTAACGCGGTCATTAGTATGGCCAACAATTTGGCTGCGGGTGTAGTGGTAGGTACATCATTTAGGTTAAGACTAAATGGGACAGTGTTATAGAAACGGTTGTGCAATCCATCACGCGTAAGCGAGGCCCGACAGACCACTTAGCCACTGTCCGCCGGTATCGGACGTAACCCTCCGCACAACATCCGCCACGCGCCACGCGCCTCGCGCCACGCCACACGAGTCGTGCATACTACGCGCATACGTGTGTAACGACCACGAACCGAACAAATGGAAATCCTTCAATCTTGCGCGACTGCCCGAAAAACTCTTTCCGAATCGGACGGCTTTATTTTCAAAGGCTGTATTTTCAGTGGTTACTTTGAAATTTGAACTTATTACACGGAAAAAAATTACAATCTTCGTTCGAAACGTAATTCTCAAATTGATTTATTTCTAAACACAATCTAACTTAATGTACCTGAACAATACTGCTTACGTAATTCAAATACATAAATTGTAGGGATGGTTGGTGTGTTTGCTCTTGGAGCCCTAACAAACACAATTGTTTACGTTACAATATTTCATTGAGAATCAATCAATCACGAAAGATCCCTTCGATGAAGGCATTGAGCTTTCTCCGTATATTAACTTGTATCTATTGTCTTGAACATTCTACATGTTGTTTAATGCTTCTTCTTTAACGTGATGTTCAAGTGTATTTAAACCAACTGTATCAACGTAATAACTAATAGTGTAATCAAATATCATAGCTCGCTCCCACATTAGGACCAAGTTTTGTTTTTCTCATGCGTACTGTTGCTTAGCAACCGGGGTATTGATATGTGATATTATGTTTGTCAATTTTTTTTTTTTATTTGCTAAACTTGTTTTGGCTCCTATTTTGTTCCTATTATTGGTTCTTGATTAGGAATTACGCTTGAGGTTTTTTACTGTTCGTGGAGTATTTAAAAAATTGCACCGTGTGAGCAAAACCGTAAATAACCAAAACAATATGATTTTTTTTTGTTGAAAATACCTTAGGTACTCAATATAAATCTATGCCTAAAAGGAATAAGATACAACATGATTATTTTCAGGATTTGTGAATATCTGCTAGAACGTGGTTTCAACATAATTTTCCACAACATATAAGCTAAAGTGATATTGTGTAGCGAAACACAAATGAAATTATGCAAAAAAAAAAAAATGGCTTATATGGGAATTGACCCCCGTTTGATTTTAGTGGCGATATCATTATTCGGTATTCTATTTTAGTTTTTAACTGTACGAGTCAGGATACGAACATTTTCACTAGTTTTGTAACTTATCGTGTTCGTCTGCTTAAACTTAAAAAAAAATAAAAAAATCAGAACTGTCTCTGAACTAGTGACTAGGTGAAAATAGATGCATGTCGTCACGGAAATTTTTACAGGGATCGTATCGATAAACACAGTTTGAAATAATTTTCAGCAAAAATTCTGCGATCTTAGGGTTTTTTTCATTTCGCAAGGTATCCGGAGCTTACCTATCTAGCCATAGTAAGTAAAATTCATACTTGTAAGTGGCAATATAAGAATCCTGCTAGGCTCAAAATGATAGATAAGGTCGTCTAATGGTAGAGAAGGTCACAATACTTATATGTAAAGCAGTGGTAATATCTTACTTCTGTCCCACTCTAAGCCGAGGGATGGTTTACTCTTGTGGGGAAAATGTTCAATATTAACAGATTAACTCGGTCGGGGATCTCGCTTCATAAAAATAAATTCCAATATTCCCCTCGTTGCTCTCATAACTCGTAAGAAACGGCTCTCGCTGGAAAGTTTAAGGCGGACGATTGGAGAATAAAAATTGCATTTTTACTATGTTAAATTAAGTTTTTATTGTGAAATTTACGGGTTGTAGTAAAAAGAATGTTACGTTATAGCAATTAGATATTTTTTACGGGTTCCGCGACTGTATAAATGTTACTGTAAAGAAATTACAAGGTCTTAATACTTTGTAGTCGCAGTAATGATTTGTTTTATTTTTCCTTGCTAAAGAATATAATTAGGTACATAATTGGTGTATACTTACTTTTATTAAGAGTCTATACTACCTTAGCCCCACCTCACTTTATATCTCGCTCGCACACTATATCTAGCGGTCAAGCGAGCAAGCGAGACAGGGCAGTAGGGAAAAGGCTCCAAGGCGCCGATAGTTTAGATAATTTAGTTTTACGGTGAAAATAATGATCATTTAAAAAAAGTAAATATATTAAGACCTGCTTTATTGTTAGTTCAGTTAATATGCAAAGTTTCATTATCAAATTTAAAGTATTTTTTGAATACCAGCGGTTTATTGTTCGGTTTGGAGGTAACTTTGGATTTTTTTTCTATAGATTTTTTTTTATGGAATCGTGTTTTCGGCTAACATAGTACTTAACATTAATCCTCAACTTTACCATATATTTATTTCAAAATTAATGCTGCAGTATTTTCGACATAACGGAGGATAATGCTAAGCCATTTGAGGTAGTATAGGCCCTTAAGGAATCTACTCCTCAAGTTCTCTTCGCCATATATTCTTCCTCTAACCATAACTATATGTTCTAGATAGATTTAAATTAGACATAAAATCCCAGTGTTTTAGGTACCTACTTCACAGATTTAAACATTCATGTAACACGAACACCAGAGCATTTTGCGATACCTCTATAAAAAGAAACATCAAACTATACTAATTACGTAGAAAGGGAAATACAAATAAAATTACAAGCTTTTCATATTCATCATAAAATACGCATCGTTAAACATCAAACAGTTTAATCATTTCCAAATAATGTTACCGTTTTGACAGCTGCTCATGAGGACATGTATTTATAGGTTAATTACACCAATGTTTTAATGATTCACTTATGTCACTTTATACCTATTAAAATACGTATTTATCTATACAAATAAATAGAATTGAACTGTCTGTTTGTAATGTCAAAATAACAGCTTTTTACTAAATGCATAAGAAAGTATATACGGTAATTATAACTGTTTGTCTGTCTGTTGTAACGGTGGAGTTTCTTGCCTATTCTTCTCCATGCGAAACTACATTTTGGAAGAGGCAACTAGAATCAATTTCATTTCCGTATACATTTTGACGTTCAAAAGTACCATTTATGTGCCTATTTGAAATAAATGACTTTGACTTTGTTCCAGCTAATCTCCGATATTGACGGGACTTTCACGAGCACATATAGCTAATGTTATAAGGCTACTTTAGTTAAAGACTAACTTCCGGTCGTAGATGCGCCCGCGTGGCTTTTTTTAAATAAAACTTTTTTGGCAGCTTTTTTTTACATTACAAACAGACACTTCAATTTTATTTATTTGTATAGAAAAATCCACGCGGGCGAAGCCGCGGCCAGCAGCTAGTTTTGAATATAGTTTCAGCAAAAATAACTCTTACATCTTCGCTCGCACAAATGTTATTATCCAACGGAGCGTAGACATTTCGCTAGTTAGAGAATAACTGGCATAACCTTGCTGTGACAATGACTGTCTGGAGTCTCGGAGGAGACAAACATATTATAATTAGCTATAAACTTTTGTGATAATGTTGTTTGTATTACAAATGTGCCATTATTTAACTAGTGCTGTGGTTATATTTCCAAATTTCCAAGGAATATAATGATCCTCCCATTATTTTCCTTGGAAATTTGGAAACTTAGGTATACTTTGAGGGTTTTTAACGATACCAAAAAAAAAAAAACTCTTTAAAAATAAATAGAAAGTATTATATAATATTAATAGAATATTACTGCAATCCACAATGTGAACTGAGGTGTTAGGTAAGTAACAGATATCATCCAACATAAAAGGACCAAATTCTTCCAATAAACCACGAAAATTACGAATTTAACCCTTAACGCGCTCAGTGCCAACTTTCGAAAGAAGTGTCATTACAAATGAAATGAAATCGTTTATTCTGTAAATAGGATATCGGAATCACTTTTACACGTCATATAAAAAATATAAAAACAAGCTTGAGGAAGTCGACATTTCCTATCTGACTATCCCTGAGAAGAAATGGCGAAACAAACTCAGGGGTCAAAGTCTCTTTTAAAGTCCTTCTTTTAAATCTTGGTCAGATCATGTGAGGACCATGTAGATCCGTGTCTGAAATGGTCTTTTGAGGAAAGAACCACACAATTTTGAGTGGACCTGTCCAGTCAGTGCAAGCATTTGTCAGTAAACGTGTAGCTCAACTCAGGATTTAAGGAGCTCAACGACTCGACGAACAATACCAAAGAAAGGACATTTGGGTAGGCCGCATAAAGTACTCAAAAAACCAGACCATCATTAAAACTACTTGAGAAAGAGGAAAAAAGAGATAATCTTAAAGAAAACAAATGACCCACATAGTGCTCACATTCACAATAATTAAAGTAATATATGTAATACTTTTCAAAGTAAATATTCATGTCATTTTGTATATAATATTTAATAATGTCAATAATTTGGTATGTATATAAAACGTTGTATAATTATTAAAATGACAAGTTTTACGGTTTAATCAAACGGCTTTAAGCAGAGCGAACAGTTCAATCCCAAGCTTTTTTGTCTTCTAAATACCCTTTTTTGCAAAGTTTGGTTTTAATACAGCTTTTAAATCGTTTAATGGGTAAGTTTCGAATTTCAATGGGAAGTTTGTTGTAAAAGCGTATACATTGACCCATGAATGAGTTGCCTACTCTGTGGAGGCGAGTGCGATGTACAGCAAGATTGTGTTTATTTCTGGTATTTAGACTATGAATATCGGACATTTTCTTAAAATTTGATATATTTTTGTGTACATACAATAGATTTTCAAATATATATTGAGAGGCTACAGTCAGAATATCTATTTCTTCAAATTTTTCCCGAAGGGAATCTCTTGCACCAAGGTTATAAATGGCTCGAACAGCCCTTTTCTGTAAAACAAAGATTGTATTAATATCCGCACAGGTTCCCCAGAGAAGAATCCCATATGACATAAGACTATGAAAATTACTAAAATAAACAATTCTGGCAGTATCTAAATCAGTTATCTGTCGAATTTTTTTAACAGCATAGGCGGCCGAACTTAGCCTTCCTGACAATTTTTCTATGTGTGGGCCCCATTGTAATTTACCATCAATCGTTATTCCAAGAAAAACCGTCGACTTAACAGGGTCCAAATCTATTCCATTAAGTTGAACATTAGTAGTTAGCTGCCTGACAGCTTGGCGATATTCAGCAATAACAACTAAATACATTTGCTATTAATCTAGTCGCCAAGTAATAAAGCAACATCCTGTGGATATAACAAATGTGGGTAAGAAACGCATAGTTATATCCATACATAAATACTTACCTATTTATTTGAAACAGCCACAGCTAGTAATTACTGTAATAAAATATACAGAGTAAAGGCTCCTACAAACAGGCGCGATACGCGACGCGACACAAAGGCACCGCGTATTGCGCGACGAGCTGAGCCTCTGTGTCGCGTCGCGTGTCGCGCCTGTTTGGAGCCTTAAAATTACAATATATTACTATTTGAACATCTGCTATTACTTGGTAATTTTTATAATTATTTTCGTATTGAATTTAAAGCAAAAAGAGAACTGCATTCCTTCATTAAAAATATGAATAGATTATCACTTTAGCTGTTCACGTTAAAGTTAGCTTGCCTTGTTAATTTAAAAGTGAATGCAGTGACTTTGGAAGTTCAACTTTGTACCTACTATACTAAATTTTAAGCACGAATAGAGGGAAACTTTCCTGCTTCTACTCTCACGATTGTTCTCACCCCTTCCTACATAAGTACGTAGATACTGTAACAAGATCACTTTAAAATCGCAATTCATCGGACTTGTCACTAATTTATTTTCATGTTTATTTATTTATTTTATTTGAAGGAGGTCAGTAGAGGCAGGGAAATTAGAAACCAGGCTTCATTGAAAATATTTAATTTGATTTAAAATCTTAATAGAATGGCTTTCAATACAACAAATTATTATCTCATAATTGTATTCAATTCTAAGCGAGAAATACGAATTAACTAGATGAATCCTTATAAATATTGAGACGGGTAGGAAATACTAGACAAGCATTTTCCCTGTTCTTTACATATTCCTTTAGCACCGAAATCAACCTAATATCAGCAATATACTATCAGTGAATGGGACCTCGAGTAGACAGCAAGCGATTCTGAGAGAATAATGAGATAATCATCGCGTTTGGCAGCCGAATTGATCACGACATAAGGCCAGAACTCCCACCCGCTCCCATGACTTAATACCTCAGTCGCCGCTCACAAAATCCACGGCAAAAATACCGACGTAGTGCATTTGTCCTGTATCGGACTTTTTGTTTTAAATTCGTACCTGTGTAGTTCTATTCACGTTTGAGACTATCGGTAATAGTTTACACAAGTTATATGAACCCTTACCTAATTACTGTATGTAGTAGGTAACTCCTTCACAATACAGATCCACGCGTGGGTAGAGTGCCAATATTTCCTTTGCGACTAGCTGACTGGGTTATTGATTTATTTTTGATGAAACTAGTTATTAAAGTACCTATGTACTTGATATTAACTTACTTCAACTACCACGACGAGGGGGTTCTGATTGCCGCATAAATTGAAGTACCTTACCTACTCACGTAGATTTTGAAACAATTTTCAATGTAATTTACTCGTGAAACTTGCATAGTTCGAGGAAATTATTTCGGCTCTGGAAATAGGTCAATAACAAAATGTAAATACCCTTTCATATTATGATATTGAATTTCAGTTCGAAACGAGTTGCTTTTGAAAAATAAAAGCTGTAATTCGTTCGTATGTTAACAATGGTCAACATAGCTTAGCCGTCCACCAACAAAATAAAACAATAGGTGTAAATTTTAAATTGTTAATCTTCATTCTCAAACAAAAAACAATTTTGTTCAGCTACCTACCTTTAAAAGTAAATATTATTCAGAATATCGCTTATATTCGCTTTTGTGTACCTTTTAACTAAGCTTACGGCTAGATATTGACATTGTCGTCTGAGTAACGAGTAATAAACGCCACCATTGACATGGTTGTGTTGATTCTGATATTTATATTAGAAGTGCTGGCGTTCTGCTTTATAATAATGCAGATAACCCGCAAAGAATGGGCGGGTCAGGGTGTGGGGCGCCCCCTTTACTGTTCAGGCTTAATGGGCCTGTCGCAAGTCAACAAGCCGACCGACGTGCTCAGCGTCCCCAATTAACACGTACCACCTACTGAAAATAAACATGACGAATGATTGACTTTTCCATATTCAATTTTTGATTCGCGGTCGCAGATAATGGTATTAGAGTTAGTAGCCGTGCAGCAATGAGTGGTAAATTCATTTTAAATCTCACAATATGTATCTATATAATTATGTACATTTTCTGTAGTTGAATAAAATCTTGGTGCCTATACTGACTAGGTTAAAAGATTCAAAGTCAAAGTCAAAAGTCAAATAATTTATTTCAAATAGGCACGAAGATGCACTTTTGAACGTCAAAAATTACATGAATAGTTAATTGATTCTAGTTGCGCCTTCCAAAATGTAGTTATGTATGGAGAAGAATGGGCAAGAAACTCCATACTTACTCTTTTAAAATGTTAACAATAGTTTGTATACATTAATTAATATTTATAGGTGAAGACTATGTACCTAGAATAAAAATATAAAAAAAAACATCAAAATTACTTACCACAATTGGTAAAAAGAATGAAAAGTGAAGTAATAACAGAAAAATTAATAAATGCGATAGGTACATGGTGCTCACATATTTACAAACATTGTATATGATTTCCCAAAAAAATAAAAAATAAAAACAACATATAATAAGTCAGTGTGTGAGTTAAAATATTAATCACAGAAAATAAAATTAATATCATAAAAATTATGACAGTTAAATTAGCAACCAGTTTGATTTTGTCTAGACTCTAAATTGTCCTATGGAGCAGGACCAGCATGTTTCCATGATTACCTGTTCAATGAAACATTAGTCTGACTCCGACTGTCTATTCACCAACTACAATTATCATTATATTTACATAATTTAATTGCTAATAATCTTAAATTAATAATAACAATAGGTACAAGTATATAAAAAAGGGAGGGGAAACATTCAAAGGGAATCAAACAATTCGTCCGCATCGCTGTCAATAGGAAAAGTGCTCAAAAGGCTGGCAGCATTACCACATTGTCATAGTTAAATACTACAATTTATTAATGTGCCAATTGAATTTATATTAATATTAGTTCATTTGGGGACTATCATAAGGGTCTTCTCTAGGCTGCCTCTATAGATAAAAAATAAAAACCTATTCAAATCAAAGTACTTGACAGGCGGTTAAGTATTCGCAATAATAAAATTATATTTTTGTTGTCTGTTTGTTCAACATAATAATCAGGACAAATAATTATGTTCACGTAGGTAAAGGGAAACAAAAGAGTATATAAAGAACTTTTAGAATACTATGGCACATATTCACAATTTGTCGATCTATTTCTATTAAAATCCAGTATGCGCCGCAGATCGATGGCAAATCGTTAGCACTGGGCGTCGAAGTCGATTGAGATAGAGCAGGCACAAGTGGCCGCATCCATCACACGCCTATCACGAGCTTGGACACTGCATTTAAATATTGGTTTTCACTCGTTTAGTATCTTGTTATCAGTTAATAGACTGATGTTTACGCTATGTGAGTATCTATACAAAAATAATATGTAGTTTAACACTTTATCTCAGGAGAGCTAAGAACTTCAGATATAGTTAAGAAATAATACCATACCTTAACATATTAACTAAAAAATAACAAAACAAAAAATGAAGTAAATTTAAGTTAAAGTAATTTTATAAAATATTCGGTATTATTTAAGCTTAATAATATAACAATGAGAAAAGGGGTTATCTTGAACATGTCATTAAAATTTAGAACAAATAAAGCGCGAGTGGCTTATTAGGAAAATTCTGTAATTGTAAGTTTACAGGAATATTTAAAAGGCGAAATATAATAAATAAAAATATTCAAACCCACTACAAATCTTGCTAGTCTCATAAAGTTTTAAAGTTATGCTTTCTTCCCATGGCGGTAGACAGAAACTATAGAACGCCATCATACGATCCTGACATACTCTTTTTGCTTCAATTTTTTTTTTTTAAGATAACTTTATTAGGCCATTAAGTCCTTCCATTTCAAATGATCAAAATATTATTCTGAAAACGATTCATTTCGTTTGATTGCAGACAGAGTGAAAATTGAATCGAGTAGGTAGTCGGAATTTGCCGTCAGCTGCTATTTAGTTGATTGACTTCGATCTACTGACAGATTATCCGAATAGTGTAGCGTACCAGCGAAACGGCAACTGCATTATGCCGATCCATTTAACACTTGGATTTAGTACGCGACGAGCCAATAAAACAGCAGCAGCGCGTCACCGGCATCACCTCCGCCGTTATAGAGGTACATTGTTATATAGTTACGATGTTTATATAAAAACTCAGAAATACCAATTTTTTTTTTTATGTCTGATCAGTCTCGGGACTTTAGAGGTTGGAAGGCGTACGAGGGGCCGAAGTCAACTCGCAGAGGCCCGTTAGACGCTTTTTATTAAACGAGACACCAACCGGCGATTATCCCTGTATGCACTATGCAAGTGCACCTAAGGACAACCCCGGGTGGTGTAGGACTATTGCAGGATTGGAAAAAAATATTCGATTATGGGTTTGGGTGGCTAAAGTGAACTTGTTAACTTGGAATATGGAAAGAGTAGCCCCCCTGCCTGACCAATGTTTTATATAAAATACACAGATAAAATGACAGGGGGTGACTTGCACACTCAATAATGAGCCCCTATTATAATTTATTTAAATCACAAATAAAACAACTTTACAGAGTCATCCAAGGCTTTGTTATAAGTCACATGTCAACATCTATACGAGTATATCTATAATATTATTATTAATATAAATAAAATTCAAAGTCCTGACTGACTGACTAACTGACTGAATGACTGACTGATATATCAACGCACAGCCCAAACCGCTGGGTCTAGAGATTCCAAATTTGGCAAGTAGGTTCCTTATGAGGTCTAGGGGTGCACTAAGAAAGGATTTTTGTAAATTCCACCACAAAGGGGATAAAACAGGGGATGAAAGTTTGTATGAAAGTCCGTCAGTTTTGAAGTTAGCATCTTCAAATTTTGTGTGTAGGTTGATGATTGAAAATTAATTTACGCGTGTCTTAGCGTTTTTAATAATTCCACCCCCGCAGGATTAAAAAGGGGGATGAAGTTGAAAAGTCCTTGATTTTCGAATAAAAATCACTATCTAGGCTTATGATTGGAAGCTAACGCAACGGTGTTGATAGAATTTCATCCCTTAAGGGGGTGAAAAGGGGATAAAATTTTGTTTTTAATTAAAGTTCTTTATTTTTTAAGTTAAAATCACTAATATTTCGACTTATGGTTGGAAACTAACACAGTGTAAAACGATGATATTTTTTATTTCAACCCACAAGAGTCTGAAAAGGGGGATGAAGTTTTGTATTGAAGTTGTTCATCCGCTAAATTTTGTATTCAAGTAAAAATAATATAAGTACACGTGTATTTTTTCTAACTTTACAGTATTTTACATGGAGCTACTGCCTATCTGACCTCCACAACGCAGTTACTGGGTGATACGATACCACTTGGTAAGAATGGTTGTCAGACTTTAGGGCTTCTGATTTCCCGTAACGACTGTCAAAGATCCATGAATGACAGCCGTGACCAACAGCTTAACGTGCTTTCCGAGGCACGGACGGGTCTCTGTATGTAAAGATGGTCACTCAGCGACAGACCAACCGCGGCAAGTGTAGCTTAACCTGATCGATCGACCTGTGCGGTTGTTATTATTTAGCCACGGGTCCCTTCCCTGGAGAACCCCCCCATCCCCTTCTCCGGGAGAATCGATATAGATATAGATTAGGATAGTAGATTAGGATATAGAGTAGAAGACGTCAGCTAAGAAAGGATTTTTGAAAATTCAACCTTTAAGGGGTAAAAAGAAGGATTTCGTTTGTTTGAAAAATCTTACTCCTTGAGTTTATAAATTTGAAACTTGGCACGAATGCTTATCTAATTAAATAATAAAGTATGTTTATTTCAGTTTTTTTAAACTACCCCATAAAGGGGGATTGGGGGTGTCAAAGTTTGTCTGGAAAAACTGATGGCTATCAATACATAGCTCAAACCACTGAACGGATTTGGCTGAAATCTGGCACACAGATAATTATTGTGATGTAGGCATCCGCAAAGAACGGATTATTGAAAATTGAACCTGTAATGTGGTAAAAAGGGGTGATTTGATTTGTTTGAAAAATCTTATTCCTTGAGTTAATAAACATTAAACTTGGCACAAGGGGGGATTGGGGGATTTCAAAGATATGGAAAAAAAAACCGTAACGGACTGATCTGTTTCAGAATAAATTTACATTCCATACATTGTAGGTGAGCTCTTAGAAGGGGTGAAAAGGGGGGGATTTAGACTGTATGAAAAATATTTTTTTATAGTTCATAAACTTGAAACTCAGCACAAATACGTTCTTAAATAAGACACAAAGTTTGTCACAATTCGTTTTTCAAAACATCCCCTCAAAAGGTGCTCATTCTTTTGACAGAAAAAAAAGGACTACGAGTATATTGGGTTTTGAGAACTGATCCCAACGAGGGAATGAGGGGTAATTAAGTTTTTAAGGGAGAATTTTACTGCGTGCCTTGAATAACTCAAAAGTTTTTATTTATAAGTTTTTGAATTACTCAAAAGTATTTTTAATCTCGGTCATAGAGTACTTTCAATCCCGGTAGTACGCTCCCGTTGGATTTTTTCCGACATCTACGCGGGCAAAGCCACGGGCAAAAGCTAGTAAATAATAAACCACTAGGGTGTCTTAATACTACTTAAATTTTTATTACTAACATAAGAATAAGTATAAAAATTTACCCAGTCCCTAAGTCTGCTACATATATACTGCATAAGGCTGGTCAAGAGTATTTCGGGCATGAATAGTTGAGTAGTGTTGCATTTGTTACAGCATCATCGCAGCATCTCTCCAGTATATTTTAGGAGCTGCTAAATTTATAAAGGTTCCCGCTTCCTACCGTCCAGTTGTGTCCTAAAGTCTTGTTCAAACAACAAACATGGTGCTGTTGACTGCAAAACTCCTAGCTTGTTGCATGTCCCTCATAGGAAGTCCGCGTACAGGCAGAATTCGTATCTTATTCGTGCGAGCAGAAGTTTTAATAAACTAACTGGTGAACATGATTTGGACATTTTCAATACCAGTGTTTCTCGGCTTAAGCAGTTGTTGGTGAAAAGCTTTTTTACGGAAAAGTAATTGTTTACGTCTGAATGATTTTTAGTTTGTGTTAATCGATCGTGTTATTTTGTTTCGTACTTTATGTTATAGGTATTTTGTACCGACCTTATTTGTTGTCTTTTTTGTTTCAAGTGTTTATCAGTGGAAACTTGTAAAATGGCCTTCAAATGCATATTGTTTAAGAACACTGTTTATGTTAGCTGTAAGTTTCCCGAATAAAATAAAATAAATAAAATAAAACTTTCATTGCTCTGCAAATAATTGTTTTGATACATTACCTGGAATAACAACCCACTTTCATCGAGCACATTACGTCATCACGGAATGAATTATAACGGTTGTGAATAATTTATTCAAGCTAAGCCCTAAACCGAATCATCCGATCATTATACGGTTTATTATGATGCATTAAACAAATAAACATATTATTGATGAACAAAACATATAATTTCAGAGAAACCGTAAAGTTTCAACCTATCCGAAGTGCGATAGCAATCGATATGGTACCTCAACATCGATTGCTATCGCCATTGTCCATAATTTTGAACTGTCAAACAATCAGAATCATCGGTAAATGACTAGATCAGTATAACGTTATCATGTCCAGGAACGTTTGAATACTAATCACATTAATGTTGGTATGGATTACTCATTGGAATGTCCATACATCGGACGTGTCGGACGTATCGAAAATGTGACAGTCGTTATTCCGAACTGGGACGTATAACAATCTGATTTTCGAACAGAAATCAATGACATTCTGAGTAAAAAGTAAGTAACACTGCAAATAAAATAAGACGTCTTATTTATTTGGACTGCCCTAATGTATAAAACCAAATCCTACTATACTTTGACGGTGCGGCAACTAGCTCTCAATTAGCACTGATTCCGAGAGCTATATCTGGTTTCGCTTCTGTGCTGAGCTCGATTTCCGCACGAAAACAATATTTATATGGCCTACAGATATTTGATGCGGAATTGTTTCTGCATTTTGTGTATGTAGACGTACAGGCGCTGTGGCGATATGACGATACAAGAGGAACTCCAGCGAAAAGCAATGTTTTTCAAGTCTTTATAATCTTTGTAGAATATAAAATTCAAATATGATACTCATTCCCTACAGTCCACTGCAATGTATACAAAGGCTTCACCCAAGTTGCGCTACGACACTCTGTGTTTCGCCTTCTCCTAAAATATGTATGGGTCAGTTTAATATTTTCATGACACTAAGTCTAAAGTCAAACCGGAATAGCCTTTTACAACTGATTAAGAAACTGCATGCAAATGTTCATTCACACTGCACTGCTGTGTCACTACACGAACTAAAACTGTAACTCGCAGGATAATGAAATTACCAGAACTATACTACATTTAAAAATAAGATTAGACTTTTAAATAAACGTTTTTTACGGTCCGTTCAACCGACTTTGACTTCTATTCCGTAGGCATTAAAAGCAAAAAAGTGTTTACAATACCAACTGTTTACTGCAACTGCCATTTGCCATGCCACCAACGCAATAAAAGTCAAAATAAGTTGAATGGACTATAAAAAAAGTTTATTTAAATGTCTAATCTTATTTCAAACGGAATATAGAAGCTCTTTAAAAACATGTCTCAACTAGGACGAGAATACATTCAATGATCGTATTCGATAATACATTCTAAGATCGTACACAAGAAATCTGTTATTTTGAAGCATGATTATTATGGCATGACGGAGGAGGAGCTTGTGGCTAAGTAATAACAGCCGCGCGGTTCGATCGATCAGGTTAAGCTACACTTGCCGCGGTTGGACCGTGGATGGGTGACTATCTTAACATACCGTGATCCCTCCATGCCTCGGAAAGTACGTTAAATCGTCGGTCCCGGCTGTCATTCGTGGATCTTTGACAGTCGTTACGGGTCGTCAGAAGCCATCTTAGCCAGTCGTACCAAGGGGTATCGTCATCATTCATCATCATCATTTCAGCCGAAAGACGTCCACAGCTGGACATAGGCCTCCCAAGCCACCGCCACTTCGACCGGTTCTGTGTTTCCCGCATCCAGCGGATTCCTGCGGCTTTCACAAGGTCATCGGTTCACCTTGTGGGATGCCTTCCAACACTACGTCTTCCGGTACGCGGTCGCCACTCCAGAGCCTTTCGGCCCCAACGGCCATCTGTTCTGCGCGCAATGGGCCCTGCCCATTGCCACTTAAGTTTGGAAATTCTTCGAGCTGTGTATCGTATCGTATTACCCAATAACTGGGTTGCAGTCGCTCCATGTAAAATACAGCCGCAATTGGTTAGACTGGAAGCCGACCCCAACATAGTTGGGAAAAGGCTAGGCAGATGATGATAGTGATTATTTCACTTCTCATGCTCTAAAAGTACGCCAATATATAGCCCTACGAAGCGGGACTAAAGTGACCATTTTAGTCTCTAGGGAGTGAAAAGTAATTAGTTTTTTAATTTCCTTCATGTGACATAGACAAACTCAAACAGCCACTAAATATACTATTATCTGTGGAGTGTGGACCATCTTCATTTCGAGGATGTTGAGAGTTATAAGTTCCATGGTTTTCCGCAAAGAAGGTGGCGCCATGTGTTTTAAATTGTTAATCTGTGACTGGTTTAGAAGAAAAAACTGACCGCGAAAAATTCAGAATTTTTGTCGAGTGTAAATTTGTTCGGTTTTAAATAAATTTAGTAAGAATTTCCAGTGACAGTGAAGAGTTTGACGTCGAGCAAAGAGCAAAAGACATAATAGATAATCTTTTGCCGCCAAAATCGCGGAAGATTTACCTAAAAACTTACGAAAGTTTTATGGACTGGAGGAATAATATTTATTAAATGTTATTGTACTAAATTGACTATTTTTCTCGCACTCAAAGTGAAAAGTACAGTTTGCACCTCGAGACTAAACGCCAACTTAATATACCCTCGGTTTCATTGACTCCTTCGCACGCTCGGGAGTCAAACCACCTCTGGTATATTATGGCTTCGTTTAGTCCTTCGATATAAAATATACTATTTTCGCATGACATTTAAACGCAAATACTTCTACCTAAACCTAGATAAAAGGTCATCAAAGAGAAAACGTATACAGGGTTATTGGAAAAACTTTAACAACCTTGCAGGACTGTATTACTTACATAATAAACAACAACTTTTGTTCTATGACTTTTTACAAAACATAATACATTTACTAAAAACAAACCTTCAAGATTTCGTGGTTATATCTAACACTTCTGTATTTTGTTGTATCCACCTACGCCTCCCATGCACTGTGACTCGTAAGATACGGCAATTTGTTTTGCTACGCGTAGAGTTCGTAACATTTAGAGCGTTGAATTTTAATATTTTTGTATGAAAATCTGATAAATTAAAATCAGATGAATGATTAAAAGTCATAGAAAAAAAGTTGTTGTTTATATACAACAACTTTTTATAATCCCGAAAGGTTGTCAGTTTTTGGTTTATGATCAGAGTGTCTAATTTTCAATTAATCTACGAAGCAAAATGACTAAAATTAATGTCTACACAGCAAATTGCCTAAGCTGTAAATCGCCTAGAGATCAAAATGTTTAACAAGTAAAATGCCTAAAATGCAATTATTTCTAAGTAGTTGAGATGGTTAAAATAAATTTACACTAGGATCTTTGAACTGTAAGTTAGGTTAGGTTAGAACTGTGACCACACAACGTGCCAGAAACGGTACTCCCTTTCTTCTCCTAAAATAATAGACGTATTGCAAGGTAGGCATTTTGGTTCATAGTCAGAATAAGGTTTAGTTCAAATACTGTATAGACATATTGCAAGGTAGGCATTGTGCTTCCTAGTCAATATAAGGTTTAGGTAATACCTACTTGGCATAGACGTTTTGATTTCTAGTCAGCATGATCATAAAGGCAGTTTTTTACCAATTACCCTGTATATGTAATAACCATATCCTTGTATAAAGCGAACAAAACATAGTAACGTGTTAGGTGCCCATTAATGAGTGGTAAGATCCTGCTGCTTTGAGAGACTGCTTTGTACGTAGGTAAACAGACTAACCAAAGCTTTGAAACGAGCTTACCATAGTTCATCCTGTTTCGTATGTTGACTCATTGACACCCTCTGATTGAGGAATAGGGAAACTTATGTCAGACTCCTGCCGAATATATACACAAAGTACAGTGCTAAACAACCACGATACGGTACGGTTGGCGCAGTAGTTAAGCGATTGACTGCTGCTCTGTGTGTCGCGGGTTCGATTCCCGCACGGAATAAATATTTGTTTGATCTACAAGTAGTTGTTCCGGGTCTGGCTGTTCGTGTATGTGACATTAATTGTTTTTAAGTGCACCCACAGTACAGAAGAAATTAGAAGTGTGGGGCAACGATAAAAAAAATAAAAATACATTAAACTGTTTGGTTGCTATTATCCACGGTCCACCGCGTAAGTAACAGAGCTTGTATAGTGCTACGCTTTCGGAAATATCGTTTTGCAAATAACCACTATACCTATAATGTCATCCTCCACAAAAACCATAGAACAAAAAGGTTAGAACTTATGAACACTTATGAGCAAATGCTCTGGTCAACCGAAATTTGTTTTACCTGCCAACATTCGCGCTCTTATTGTGACAGCGTACGAAGCTCCGCGAAAAATACAGAATTATGCCGTCTGGCGCTATTATAACGTGTCGGAAAAGAAGCCAGGTATGTAGAGTAGCCAGAAAAGGGATTTCTTTTCACCAGTAAGTCCAAAAACCTTAAAATACAAGTGATATTTGTAATTATTGCAATGGCAAATAGATGCAAAATTATACATTGATTGCAATACATGGGTACCATTCTACATTACGTGAGCGATCACGCAATGTATTGCGTTCACAGGCGAATTTCGTGGGCGCCGAGCCAATGCGAAATCGATGCGTATCGACAATGTTGTAACGAGTTGTAAACAATGTCGATAATATGTATGTGTATACACACATACATACTATCGACATTGATGTTTCTAATTTAGAATGAAAATAACTTTGTTTATTACCACCGTTTATTGTTTATTGTGACATAATAATTATGACGTAAAACAGAGTTGCAATTAGCTAAAAACGAAAGAAAATTTGAATTTCGCGGCTATATCGGATGTTCCCCCTTACGTATTTAGGAACTCCATACTATTCGTACCCCGTCCGTCCCGAAATTAAAGCAGAAGAAATTGAAAAACTGAAAGTAACAAAATTACAGTAATTGTATCGATACAAATAATTGACATTTTGCTAACCGTAACATATATTAGAAATTAATGTGTGTGTTTGTCAAACGCAGTGTTTGCGTTAGTGTGACAACCAATAGAACAAGAGCCCGCGACGATGACCAGACCTTCGTTATTTAATAAAAGCAGAAAGTTTATCTGCGCATTTCTCCAACACATGTAAGAAAGATCGGAGACTGAACCTTGGACCGCGGTTACTTTGGCGTGTAACAGGTAAGAAAGGTGTCTATAATAGTACCTTAAAATCGTTTAAGTATGAAGCTCAGTTTTTTTAAATATTTTCTTTAGAATAATATTAGAAATCACGTCATCGATTACCTGACACTTAGTACCTATAGCTTCAACCTTCAAGTTTAGGGGTGACTGGTAACAGTCACCCCTAAACTTTAATAAATTATAATTATACTTTCGGTATAGTATACAAGCTGATTTTTACATAATTATGTTAGTTGGGTGACTATTAAAAGATGTTACCTCAGTAGCCGGACAGTTTGATGGTTTCTTTTTTTGCCGTAGGTATTATATATATTGCTTATAAATCTCTGAATAATATTAAAGACGTTTTATTGATCACCACCATTTTCAATCAATTCGCTGTTACCGAACTTCATGAAAGCTATATAAAATAAAATAAATAAAAATAAAGCATCAATCAACAAATCAACTCAGCTTATCGCAGTCCACTGCTGAACATAGCCTCTCCCATGCTGCGCCACAACATCCTGTCCGCCGCCTTCCACATCCAGTCTGTCCCAGACACCTTTTGGTGGTCATCGGTCCATCTAGCTGGAGGGCGTCCCACACTAGGTACGCTTGCAGATATGCGGTATCCACTCCAGGACTTGTCTGCTCCACCGGCCATCGGTCCTCCGACAAACATGGCCAGCCCATTGCCACTTCAGCTTGCTTACTCTGCGAGCTATGTCGGCAAAAAAAAAGCTTAATATATAATAAAACGCACACTGAACGTATAATAAATAGTTCATTATAATTATTAGAGTACTAGCTTCTACCCGCGACTTCGTCCGCGTGAAATTTCGGCCCACCCATCGCGTCGCATTCGCATCCCGTCGCTCGCCCGCGCTAAAACTACGTTATCGCTTTGCGTTCTTCCTGACTTCCGTTCTTTTCGCTTGGCTTCTAAGGATTGTAGCATAGATATATAGCCTATAGCCTTCCTCGATAAATGGGCTATCCAACACTAAAATATTTTTTCAATTCGAACCAGTAGTTCCTGAGATTGGCGCGTTCAACCAAACAAACAAACTCTTCAGCTTTATCCATACTAATATTATAAATGTGAAAGTAACTCTGTCTGTCTGTCTGTCTGTCTGTATGTCTGTCTGTCTGTCTGGCTGTTGTTATCTTACGTTATGTTACGTTTTCACGCCTAAACTGCTGAACCGATCGTTATGAAATTTGGCAGAGATATAACCTGGGATATGGAGAAGGACATAGGCTACTTTTTTACGCGATAACCGACATCCACGCGGGCGGAGCCGCGGGCAAAAGCTAGCAAATTATATAGCTGACCCGCGCAACTTCGTCTGCGTCACCTACTCGTAAGAGAGAGAGTGGTTTAAGTAATGAATTTTCTACTTATTTTGTTGCGGAGTTATTTTAAAATTATGATATCTCCTAAGATGTTGATTGAAATCAAGTGATGTCAAGGACAATTTTGTTTACATTTAAATACTTGTGATTAATAACATATTTATTTGGATAAGGATTAATATTATGTTGACAAAACTCCTTCGCAAATAATGAATTAATTTCGAAAAAATTTGATTACCATAAAAAAAGGTTATACTGAGTCAATCTTAAAAGATAGACATATGCTGTCGCGAGCTTTTTTTTGGAACTTTTAAAGAGGAAAATTCCATAATACATGATATTTATTTTTCCCGTTTTTGCAACATTTCTCATTTATGCTCCGCTCCTATTGGTTGTAGCGTGATGTTATATAGCCTATAATATTCCCCAATAAATGGACTATGCAACACAAAAAGAATTTTTCAATTCCAACCAGTAGTTCCAGAGTAACTGTCCGGCTACTCAGGTAACATCTTTTAATAGTCCCCCAAGTAACATAATATGAAGATCAGCTTGTATACCTACTATACCGTAAGTATAATATAATAATAATTTATTAAAGTTTAGGGGTGACTGGTAAGGGGCTGAAACTATACTAAGCGTCTGGCAATGGATGACGTGATTTCTAATATTATTCTGAAGAAAATACAAAAAAAAAAAAACTGACCTTTATACTTAAACGATTTTAAGGTACGATTTTATACACCTTTCTTACCTGTTACCTGCCAAAGTAACCGCGGTCGAAGGTCTTCGATCGTTCTTACCTGTGTTGGGAAAAAGCGCAAATAAACTTTCTGCTTTTATTAAATAACGAAGGTCTGGCCGTCGCGGGCTCTTGGGCTACAATAGCAAACTCGCGATCTAAGTGCGTCTGGTTTATTTGTGTGCGTAATACGCGTACGTATTGGTCTCTTGCTTGTAGTGGAGCTAGAGAGTGGGAGGCAAGCGGCGACACGCGTTTTAATACAAATCTGGAACTATTTCCGTTCTAACCTCTTTTATCTGTTTTGTGACAAAAACCTATCTGTGAAAGATTGCTCTCAAACTCCGTAAAATTAATCAATTTATTTATTAATTACTTTAATAATTAAAAATTAATTAATCGTCCCACATACCGCAGTGTCTCAAGACGAAAGTCTTTAACCAGTGCGTGTTGCCAGTGATGACATATGGCACTGAAACGTGGTCGCACACAATGGGCCTTATCAGAAGGCTAAAAGTCACCCAAAGGGCAATGGCTATGCTTGGAGTTTCCCTACGTGATCGAATCAGAAATGAAGAGATCCGCAGAAGAACCAAGGTAACCGACATAGCTCGAAGAATTGTCAAACTTAAGTGGCAATGGGCAGGGCACATTGCGCGCAGAACAGATGGCCTCTGGGGCCGAAAGGTTCTGGAGTGGCGACCGCGTACCGGAAGACGTAGCGTTGGAAGGCCTCCCACAAGGTGGACCGATGACCTTATGAAAGCCGCAGGAATCCGCTGGATGCGGGAAGCACAAAACCGGTCGAGGTGGCGGTGCTTGGGGGAGGCCTATGTCCAGCAGTGGACGTCTTTCGGTTGAAATGATGATGATGAATTTAAAATTTCAATCTGTTTTTAATCTAAAAAGAACTGTAACGTTCGTTTAAATGCAACTTCCCCTAGAGAACGGCGTATTACGAATAACAGAATTCTCGCACAGAAAGGCTTTTGTTAAACTCGTTGCAGAAAACTTTGGACACACATTTTAGTTTGCGGCAAACCTTAATACACTTTATTTTATCATTTTGTCAACTTTATTAAACTTATCATAACATCACGCCTGTATTCCCCGAAAGGTCAGACAGAGATGTACCTAAAGTACACTCACATTACGCAAGTAAGTCCCATGTAACAGGGGGGCGAGTCTATTGCCATCAACCGGACACAAATCCAGACTGTCACTTATCTCCTTCGTTACCACGAGTACCATTAACAGTTCCATGATGGAACTACTATGTTTTTTTTAAATCACTATATAGTTCCATTTTAAAAGAATCTGATAATAATAGAACTAATGTTTAGTGTTTTTAGACCCTTAAAAAAATTCACAAGTGCCTAAAATAATAATGTGGAACTAGTGATAACAAATTCAACATTAGTTCCATTATTTTCAGATTCTTTTAAAATGGAACTAGTGATTAAAAAAAAACATTAGTAGCTCCATCATGGAACTGTTAATGGTACTGGTGGCAACGAAGGCTTTGTCCGACCCAGGAATCAAACCCAGGCCGTTTGGTAGGTACGTTTTGAATGCTCATGTGGTGGAAATAATAACTGTTTTAAATTATTACAACTAAATATGTACTGTCGTGTTTCATGTTGTGTGATAAAATATTGTGATATTTTAACACGATCCATTAAATATCTAATGTCTATATCATTTTATAACCTCAAGGTGCTCCCACAAGCACCCAGTGGTTCTGTGATAGCTTTTAAGCTGAGATCCGGATAAACCTTTAAGGTTTACCGAGACCTGCGAAAATCTAAGGTACACCCAGTAAGCCCCTGGGATCTTCGTGTTGTGTACCCAAAAGTTAATTAAAAGGGCCTTTTTTTCTCATGTCAATAATATTTTCGGTGCTACCGCTAGATGTGTTTTATTTTAAGGTTAATGTACTTTTCATCCCCCCATCTCGGAAAGAATATTTTTACTCTTCGATATCTGAGTGCAAAAGCCGTTTTTATCGCTAGAGGATAAAGTAAATTGAATTTAAAACATCGTGTGCACTAAGTTTGTGAATTCAAAACATCGTTAAACCTATTTACTTCTACCTCCATGGTGCCGAATTTATCATACAACCTTTTTTTTAATTTGGTAAAAACTCAGACTCGGAACCTTCTTGGTGTAGTTTTATTTAATTTGCTTTGCGCGCGCCATTTTCTTTTCACGTCATATTTTCAACCTAAGGTTAATAACAAGAAACTTGAAAACAAGTGAAAAACCTAAAATGAGTGATTCTAGCGACGAGGAAGTTTATTTGACGCCAACAGAATTGACTGAAACTGTTAATAATGCGCAAATGAGCTTTTTCCCTCAACAATCACGCGAGAAGTATTCGAAACAGTACGCTATGTTTAACGCGTGGCGACTAACTAAAGGAGCCAAAACTTTCTCAGAAAACGTTTTGCTGGCATATTTTATTGAATTATCCGAGACCGAGAAATCAAGCAATCTATGGAGTATCATGTATTCAATCCTAAAAGCAACAATAAAGATGAAAAAAGACATACATATCAACACCTATCCTAAATTTGTGGCATTTCTTAAAAGAGCCTCATCTGGTCATAAACCAAAAGAAATCGAAGGTTTTCACAGCATCTGAAATTGAAAAGGTTTCTTAACGAAGCACCTGATTCCGTATATTTGGCGGCAAAAGTAAGTCAGTTGCACATTCAGTATCTACTTTTATTATTTCTATTTTATCTATTAATCAACTACTTAACATAATCTAATACGTACTTAGTAGATGTTGATAGGCATAATTATGCAACCGCGGCATATCAATTTTATTAATTTATCTAAAACAATACTCTTTACATTATAGGTTGTTCTTATTATTGGTATAAATGGAGCATGTCGAACTAATGAACTAACACAACTTAATGTCAAAAACATTGAGAAACATTCAAAATCAAATTCAAAACGCCTGCACGCTTCTGTTTTAAACTTCCCTTGGCATGTTACACCTTTCTTTAATGAACACAACATTTTAAAAATGAAAGCTAGAAGTAAACTCCACCTAGCGAGCCTACTCTTTGGCGTTATTAAGTCTCATTCCCCCTCTTACTTATATGACAGACTACCTTGGACAAGAAGACACAGAATTGGTGAGGGAACAAAATGTTCTCAACAGCTTTCCATCCCACGTCACAAGACAGCGGCTTTCAGAGGCAGTTTTCGCTATGCTGCTACTAAATGCTGGAACAATATCCCTCCTCCCATAAAGTACAGTAAAAGTTGCTCAACTTTCAAATTTAAATTAAAAGGATTTTTATTAAATCATCAATTAGATTTTGAAAATGTTCGAGCCGACATATCTGCCATATAAAATAATGTATTTAATTTTTTTTATCGTTTTTATAATTTTTTACATTTTTACCAATTTTAATAATTTTATCAATTTTATTTTTTATTTATCAATTATTTTTATTTACTAAAAAAGTTAATGAAAACCGCATCAAATTCCGTTTTGTAGTTCAGAAGAACAACACAGTCACATGATTTGCCTTGGGTAGTTTCTATTAATAGATTTATTATTTTAATGTATATAATAGGTACACAGATATTGGGTATTTAGTTTGGTAATTTTCCATTAATCACAGCACAACACATATACAAACATGTATGTCGTAACAATTTATTTTATTTAGTATGAGTATTTTATATCACCTTTAATTTATCTTAATTTATGTATTAAAACGGACACATTTACCTATGTTTTTATTATTCTAGCGTATGGCACTCGTTGGTTGCAGCTGAAAATCAGCGTCAGGTGGTGCACCATGTGTGTCATCTGACATTATGTTGAGCTGAGGCCCTTTTGGCATTATAATCATTGTTTTCTGTTTTTTATAGTTTTAAGGTGTATTTATTGCTATAATGCTGTAAACGCATTTTTCTTTCTTTCTTTCTATTCAGATGACTTACTATTAATAAATTTACCTAATACAAAGACAAAAAGAGACCGCAACTTCGTCATTCGCATGGAATACGTAACAATTGTTGAGAAATATCAAGCCTTACGCCCGCCTAACCCTCCATTCAATCGATTTTTTCTACAATATCGCAACGGAAAGTGTGTTAGACAGCCAATTTTATTAGCACTCATAAGTGCTAATAAAATTGGCAGTATCCCACGAGAAATAGCAACATTTCTTGAACTTCCAGAACCCCTGTTGTACACGGGTCATTGTTTCCGACGAACTTCAGCCACACTTTTGGCCGATTCAGGAGCTGATCTCCTGTCCCTTAAGCGCCATGGAGGCTGGAAGTCCAATGCGGTTGTAGAGGGATACATAAAGGATTCCATCCAAAATAAGTCTAAAATATGTAAAGGCATCGTAGGAGCCATTACACTGAAAGAGCCTCAGTCAGATCCTTGGACTGGCCCTTCTACATCAAAAATGAGCCGTTACGAAACACCTAACTATCGCCCTCTCTCGCCAACACTTACGCCAAAGGAACCCGATGAATCGGTACAACTATTAAGTAAATATGATAGATAGTTTACCGAAAAACAGTACACAAGTCACTAACACCAACATTACAGTACCTACGTAACAAAAATATTACACTCAAGTAACTGTAGCAACGCTACTTTAATTTTTTCTTAATTATACCTAAGTATTATTTGTTATAATTAAAAAATTATTCTGTAATACTTACCTATCATAATGTAGTAGTTAATACCTAAACTGAAATAAAAGTATCTTGTGATTGTAATTTTTTTTTTTTGTCATTTTCTCGCTGAGGTGGGATGAAAAGTTACGTGTTGCACTCAAGTGCAAAGATTTTTCTCGCTCAGGATTCTAATTATTAAAACACTCGCTGCGCTTGTGATTCAATTTTAGAATCCTGAGCGTTAGCGAGGGAATCAAAAGAGCACGAGGTGAAAGAGCAACTTTGCACTCTTGTATAACAAATAACTATTATTATTTCAGTTTAAAAAACGACTTTAATACATAATTTAAAAGACCTTAATATTCTGCATATTATTATTATAAAGATATAAAAATTAAAATGATTGACAACCTTGATTAAGTCATATTCAAATTAAAAACCGGCCAAGTGCGTGTCGGACCGGGCACAATAAAGGGTTCCGTAGTTGGTATGAATTTACCCAAGAACAAACTTAACATTGTAGTTGAAAACATGTTCTTCAATACGTAATGTATGGGAGAACATATTTTTAAACTGTAAATGTAAGTTGGTCGACTATTACTCGTACTTGTAAAGCCTACTTAGCTGTGAGTTTTTCTTTTAACTTCGCTATATATACTACTGCTGTGAATTTTTTCACATATCCAATTACAACTATTTAGCTGGCAGGGGGGGGCACGCCACAATTGTGGCGTTAAGTCCCCTCTTTGAAGAGTGGCCAGAGAGGTGCCACAGCGTCTTCACCTTCCGCCTGACACAGGTGCTACCGGACACGGTTGTTTCGGGAGGTTCGTTTCGGATTAGGCGGGAGGAAGCGCCCGGGTGTTACCACTGTGTGGAGGCAGTCACCTCCTTCTGCGAAGCAGTAAAGCGGCAGTCTGTGCATCCGCTAGTCGCCGCAGGAGACGCCCTGGGCGGCGGGAATCGATAGCCGATTCCCGGGCACCGTAGGCGCGAGCTTGCGGACGGCGAGTTATGGGCAGGTGGCCGTCCGGTAAGGACCAGACCCGGGTTGACGGCGCGTTATGGTCCACGCGCGCCTCAAAGAGGTATCAGCACGCACTGACGGGGTCCGCCAGGACCGGTGCCTGCCAGGGTTGCGGGTTTATCCGAAAGGGATACCGTGGCCCTGGCATGCAAGCAACTGAATAAACACGGGTGGGTTTTAGTCAGTAAAAGTTTGACACGCCCTTCTTCTCCGCCCAGAGCGGGAGAAGTTATTTGATAATTTACCAACCAAAAAAAAGGGGGGGGGGCACTTGACTAACAAACATTAGCACTTCAAAACTTAATATTATGCAAACGGATCCCTGAACCGAAAAATGGTTTCTGGGCCTGTCCAACGATATCCACACAATGAGATACACGAGAAAAAAAAAATATCATCCCCACTTTACGTGTAGGGTACCCTAAAAAAAAAAACAGATTTTATTTTACCACGTTGTCGGCGTGATTGATATGTACGTACCCATACCAAATTACAGCATTCTAGTACTAAGAGTCTTTGAGCTAAGCCACGGAAAAACTTTGTTTAAAAATCTGAAAAATTTAGAATAAATAATTAATGGCCAGCTAGGAAAGGAAAACCAATAGGTTTAAACCGTAGAGGTCACGCTGCAATATGTGTAGTTGCAGTTTGTAAAGGATGATTGGAATTCCATGAAGACAATAACAAAAAAAGAGTTAGGTTAACTAAAATATTAATTCAACATGAATGAAAAAAATGATGAGTGATGAATTGTTAATTCGACATGACTGTCACTGGCCAAATCCTGTCCAATAAGCGGTGGTAAGTGGGTTGTCTTCTCACTTTGTCAGATTCGTATGAAATCGGCATCGTTTTCATCGCTTAATCATTTAATTTTGTAAGGTTACAGGAAAAATTGCATCGTGATCAAAGCAATGTTGTCGTCATATTTAATGTTATCCTATAACGTAATAAAAAAGTAATTTAGCTTGATGCCTTACTGATTTTTAGGGTTCCGTATGGCGAATGAAAAAACGGAACCCCTAAATGATCTCTCGTGTGTCTAACTGTCCGTCTGTCACAAACAATTTGCTGCGAATCTAATGAACCGATTAATTTAAAAAATTTGGTACACATATCAAGGGAGACAAATAAGAGAAGAAAAAGAAAAGTATATCAAATGAAAGGGCTTACTGTGAGGATATCAATTTATTTTTTATTTTTATTAAGTTGTTTTAAAGTTAAAAAAAAAACGGAAATAACAGTTCAATACTTTTAGATTCCAACGCAACGTCTTCCGGTACGCAGTCGCCACTCCAGAACCTATCGGCCCCAACGGCCATCTGTTCTGCGCGCAATGTGCCCTGCCTATCGCCACTTAAGTTTGGCAATTGTTCGAGCTATGTCGGTTACCTTGGTCCTCCTGCGGATCTCTTCATTTCTGATTCGATCATGTAGGGAAACCCCAAGCATAGCCCTCAAGGTGGACCATAGGCCTCCCACAAGGTGGACCGATGACCTTATTAAAGCCGCAGGAATCCGCTGGATGCGAGAAGCACAGAACCGGTCAAGGTGGCGGTGCTTGGGGGAGGCCTATGTCCACCAGTGGACGTCTTTCGGCTGAAATGATGATGATGATGATGATAATGACTTTTAGATTACATACAGTAAAACCTATGAGAAGTCTATGGTCTTAAAATAACATTGTTTTCCCAATATTCTGCGTGCAAATTTACATTTGCATTTGGAATGTATGGGAGAACATGTTTTTCAACGATAACGTTAAGTTGTTCTTGGGATAAATTCATTCTAACTACGGAACCCTTCATTATGCGTGGTCCTACACATACTTGGCTGGTTTTTCCTTGTTATGTACACGTGTCTTCGCTTAAAAGATTCCCGAGATCGCTGAAGTGAATGTAATTAGCCCAGCCTCTGGCCGACCGATAATTAAGTTAATCAAACGTTAGCTATGTCAACTTGTTAAAATGTACGCATCTCTCCATAATAATTAACTTACACCTACAGGGCAGCTCCTCCCTTCTCACTTAGTCGCCATGGTAACTGTAAAATCTAAGTTACTTGAATATTCTAGGAAGTTGATCGCGGCCTCCTTAGCTCTGCTTAAGCTTGCTCTTATTAGCCAAATCATAATCTACGTGACTCTATAATAATAATTATTATAATAATAACTACCCCAACACCGTATCTCTATTATTATTATTTATTTATTTATTAACAAACATGTTTATAGTAATCTTAAATTAAGTACTATGCTCCGCAAAACCGTTTTCACGGTTTGTCTGTGGGAACAGAACGTTGACGTACGTTGACGTCGTGGTGGGGCTTGCGCGCTCCGAAATCTAGATCTATGCCGGTAGAGTTTACTTTACCGGGACAGGTCTAGGATGAGGAACCAGACCAAGAGAGACACAGAAACACGCAGGGCAGCATGTGGCGAGCTATTGCGCAGTGGCGACCCCACGGACCCTATCTCCCGGGAGAAGTCATGTTCCTCATCTCTGGCTTGCCTTTATTGGCCGGCTGGAGTGAACACTGACGAGGAACTAAGCTCCCACCTCATTCTTGCCTTTATTGGCTGGCTTGAGTGGAGATTGGCACAAACAAACGTGCTCGGAGGAAGGAAGTATTCCAGTAAGTGCTGGTAGGGATCTTAACCCTCTTGCGGGCTCTGGGATTATTCTGATAGTCGTGGAATACCTCTCCTGTCCTCAAGCACCTCAGGATGTGTTACCTCCTTGTTGCTACGGCACTAAGTGCTAGCGACCGTTTCGGGGGCCCATTATTGAGAGCCGCCTGCCATTTTATCCGTGTACAATAAAACATTGATCAGGCAGGGGCCGTAGTCCTTCCATAGTTTTTAGGTAACCAGTCCATTTCAACCACCCAAACCCAAAATCCAATATCTTTGTTTTCTATCCTGCAATAGTCCTTTTTTTTTTTTTTTTCCGCTGTGAAAAATGCATTACGCATACCCTCCCGTCGGGGGACGAGAGGGGTATGTGGGATACCCCGGTAGAGTACCGGTATACCCACTAAAAAACCCAGCGGCGCTCCCGCATCGTCTGTATGGAGGGAGACTGGGAATCTGGCAGAGCCTTTCCATCCAATCCCCCGCCGACGCTCGCCCGCCTTTTCAGCGGGCCCGGCGCACCCCTCCTGTCGGGGAGGGGCAGTACGGCTGGTGAACAGTGCAATGCAGGAGAAGGCGCCCCCGCGCCTATCTCCCGCTGTTCACCATCAGGAGGCAGAAGGCGAGATCGCCTTCTCCCCCACGCGGCGGCCACGTATCCCGGTCCCCTCTCTTAGAGCGAGAGGGGAGGGGAGTCCGTGGAAGACCGCGACACAAGGATGCGATGTCTGACCCTATCCATCAATCAGACATCGCACCCCCCTCCTCAGCCGCCAAAGTCCCAGCCTCAGGGACGGCGGTGGCAGCGACAGGCCGGATCCGCGCCTGCTCCTTGCCCCTCTTAGGGGGAGGATTGCATTTCCTCCCCATCATTACGTGGCCTGCCGGGCAGCCACTGGCGGCACAAACCGCGCAGTGCGGCGTGGCAACCTCGCAGGAGGCGGACTTGTGCCCGTCCTTGCCACAACGGAAGCACAAGTCCGCCCTGTCGACCTCAGACGGACAAAGGGCCCGAGTGTGTCCAATGCCAAGGCACTTGTAGCAGCGCGGGCCTGGTGATTTTGGCCGCGTCAGCGATGACCTCCTGCAACTTAGTTGCGAAGAGGTCCGCGCTGACGCCACCCTGAGCCCCCGGGAACTCGAAAATTCGAGCCCCGGCCTGGGTTCGGCGACACGTGACTGCGCCGATCCCCAGTTGGGTAGGATCCACGTTTGCACGTGCCCGCATCAAAATTGAGAGATATGTCTCTCCCCGCTCCGCAGCCTCAGCGGTGAGCGTCACCACTACGGCCGCGGTCTTGGGAGGGACCAACTTCCTCTTCGGCCTAGCGGGGGCTCCATTAGCGGCAGGAGCAGCGGCGGGAGCAGCAGCAGTGGGCTTGGGGACCGACGTCTTCCCCTTCCCCTTACCCTTGCCTGTTGTCTGGGACAGGCCGGGAGGGGTGGTGGCAGGGGCGGCTGAGGCAGCCGCCGTCCTCTCCGCTCGTTTGCCATTTTTGGCCACCTTCGTCCACCCCTGCTGGTTGACTGGTGTGGTGGATGGCAAATGTGCGTCTTCCCCCTGAGAAGGAAGCTCCGGCTGGCGTGGCCTATTGTTCGCCGCGAGTGGCGGTCGGAGGCGCTTTTCGGGCAAGAGCCTGTCCTCTATACCCGCAAGACAGGCTCTCGTGAAGGCCCTCTCCTCCGTGACGACCTTGCGGATTATATCCTCAAGGTTGGAGGACGGGACCTCAGCCGCTGGTCTCGGCTCGGCTTGGTCAGGCCGGGCCGTGGCTTCAGCCAGCTTCCGATGAAGCTGACTGACCTCTGACTGCAGGCGATCGACTTTCGCCTGCAGTTGCCGCGTTTCGTCAGAAGCCTTGCGCTGCACCAGCTCCCCGACGATGCCGCGCATGCTCGTGGCCCTGCACTTAAGAGACTTTTGGAAAGTCCCTTTCAGATTGGAGGACTTAGAGGCGACTGCCACTATCTCCTCCTCGTCCTCCTCAGCCGTCAGCTCCAGCTCGGCCAGGGAGTGGTCCGCGTAGTGAACGCGGGACGCGCCGTATCCAGACTTGGCCCGGGCGACGCGCGTCCGTTGCTCCTTGGCCGCAACCCGCTCCTCCAGGTCTTGCTGGAGCTGCACCCGCCGAGTTAAGTCCAACTGGCGTTGGGCCTCTGCCAGACCAATGTCGTGGGTATCCGACACCGGCTTCTTGAACTTGGCCAGTGATGGCCTCCTCGATTCTGAGGAACCCCCGGACCCATTTCCTTCAAGGGCCCGCTTCCCCGACTCCCGGCGACTAATTCCCGAACTAGAGTCCGACAAAAAGGACTCATCGTCTGAGTCCAGCAAACAGACGCTAGCCGCAGACGGCGCGCGGCTAGCCTCCGACGCCGAAGCGCCCTCGGATTGGCCCTGAGAAGGGCCTTTTGGTTGGCCCTGAGAAGGGCCTTTTTTAAAACACCCGGAGGCTTCCCGCGCGTGTTTTGGCATAGCCTCCGCAGGTGTCGTAGCGTTCCGACTTAGAATAAAATAGATAAAAAGATTAAAATAAGCTACGATTTCACAGCGCACTTTAGCCGGCGGTCTGCCACTCCGTTACGGTGGTCAGACACGGCGTTGCCCAGGGGATACTACGTGGAAGTATGCGCTGTGGGGGATCCCCCATCCTGCAATAGTCCTACACCAACCGGGGGTTGTCCCTGGGTGCACTTGCATAGTGCGACAAGGATAATTGTCGGTTGGTGCCTCATTTAATTAAAAGCGTCTAACGGACCTCTGCGAGTTGGCTTCGGCCCCTCGTACGCCTTCCAAAGGTCTGGGACCCCAGAGTCCCGAGATATGTAAAAACTAAACAAAAAATAATAATATACAAACATAAATAATATTATTATCGTTTATTTATAGTAGAGGCACGTTTACAAAAAAGAGATTTACGCAGTGGTCCTGGTCATCTATTCACTAAATACATTATAATTATTATATTGCCACAGGGGCCGCCACAATAATTCGATCACAATATTGTGCACACTCATCCACAAAATAATATTATCCAATTAGCTAATTAAAATAATAAACATAATTACATGTGCTGAATATGACAATAGATTTATTTGCAACACAGCATAATAACCAACAAAACATTGAACACACTATTTAAAACAGTCCAAATGCTGTTAATCTAGATACCTATATTAGAGTAGATAGGTATAATTATTAATAATATTGTCCTATTACAAATTACGGTAAATTGCTGGAGGTTAGTGAGCAGCGCACTAAATTAATTACAAGCCATAAATAATGGGAATCATCTTGTTAGATCACAGATAACTAAAGCTTAGCCTCGGTTCATACATATATGTATTAGGTTATATCCTACCTATTTACATATTCATGTTAGTCTTAAGGTATATAACAACCTTTTTTTAAGAACGTATGTACATATTTTATTTAGTTCGAGCACACATGTATAAGCAATAACTATACAAGAAATCAAAATCAGTGCTCTAAAATGTGTATAGTTTTTAGAGTTTTTATGTGGTTAGTTTTTAGAGGTCTAAGACCGTTTAACGTTTGAATTTTAATGACTTTTTTGTAGATTAAACTTTCAGGTTTGTGTTATAAAAAATGGTACTTAAGACGCAGATATATGCCAGTGTTCTTGAGTGGTTAGCTGGCGTGTTCTGTACTGAGGTCACGCATCGCATTGTACGTCCAGCCAGTAATAGGACTCGCCCATCCAGAATCGTTGTCCCAAATAAGACGCATTATTAATTTAATATACATAAAAAAGGTCTATAATAAAACACGTTACTAAAAGATCAATAGTTAAATTATCTTTAAAAAGGTGAAGTTTTACGAAAAATACGTTTGATAGATTTTGCGTGATTTCCAAATTTTTATCCGTGTCAGACATAACTTTAAAAATTAATTTCACTATGTAATGTAAACATAATCTAAAATATTCATATATTATAAATTATTTAAAAAAAAAACTAATTTAACATTTTTTTCCAATTCATTAAGACTAAGAACTTGTTTAGACGTGATCTTCAGTACAAAATCATTAAAAGTCAGTTATAGCCGCCTTAAGGTACAAGTTCGTGCCAATCTGTCAAAACTTTTTATCCCCCTATAATGCCGACCGAGAACGATTCCGTAAAGTAACAATAAAAAAATAACGATAAACGCTATGAGGTCTAAATTTGAAGAAAATTACCCAAGACCTCCATTGTTTGTAATGGCTTTCTTTGTGCTTTAAAATTAAATTTGTTTCTTGTTTGTTGTTCTTCCGGAACCCCAACGTGACTGCGGCTCGCACTAGATACACCAATTTTATATTTTCAAGACTTACTTGAACAAAACTAGGTAGGTAAGGAAGGAGCAAAAGGAGGAATTGCATCTTTCATGTCCCGGGTTGGTACGTGTAGAAACAGTTAAGGACCTCGCTGATAGGATGTATGTTACCAAGACCTACAAGCGTTGGTTAGAAATAGCCGCGTGAATGTTTGTCATTTTATTGTATTTTTTCTTTCTTTGTGTAACTATTTTATTGTGTTTTTTTATGGACCATGTGGTCTGCAATAAAGATTTATTATTATTATTATTAATATTAAATTCAAACTTTCAAATTGCTATGTAATTTTACATGGTTTCCTAGAACCAAACAGATTGACTTGACTTGCGGTTTTCTTGTAGATATAGGTTTCGCCCTATTATGTACAGACTCAGAAGTGGGACAAGATTTAATATTAAACATGACACTGACGTTGACTGAGTTTCGTGACTCCTGTTGTTTTGTGTGTAGGTATCGATTTGTTGAATAGACTACGATGGATGACCATAGTGTGTTCAGGTAGTAGCAAAATATAGTAAAGTTTTGCCCAGCAGTGTGACAAAATAAAATAAAGACGTAAATAAAATAAAATGGTACTGTACTGTTTCCTGTGCTGTGTGCTGTGCCGTACTACGCCGTAGGCAACACGTAGAGGTCGCTACGCAAGCTACGCCCTCGTAGCAGTCGCATCCGCTATAATTTTGAACAGAATTTATTTAGAAATATGTTGACTTTATATATATGAAATATGTTGAATTTCAGTTAAAATCTATATATTTTAAAGAGTCGTTTAAATTAGCAAACGATTCTATCCTTTCAAACGAAGCCACACCAATCGAATGGAAGAAGTTCCGTAGCTTAACTTACCCAAATCCTGTTTGTAATTACTTTGACTGATGCTAATCTGCTTAATTGTACCTCCACAAATATAAGGTTCTCTCAATACTGTTCGAAGTTTGAGAGGAAGTTCAGAATTTATAAACAATGGTTTATTTTCTGCTACAATGTTTAAAAAAAAATGCTTTTGTTTAAACCATATTTTTGACGTGGAACCTAAAAATATAATACCTCTAGTAATGATCCAGATGTTTCATTGACTTTCATATTTGTACCTGTTTCAATTTAATCGCCTCAGCCATCAAATTCTGAATATGCAGTCGGTGTTTACGTAAACACCGACTGCACATTCAGAATTTGATGGAATTTAAATTTGCTCAAATATTGTAGTTTCAGTTTACTTGTGTTGTCTAGCTTGTATTTAAATAGTAGCCGTGTCTAGATAGATAGATAGAATACTCTTTATTAGATACACCATAAAAATTACAGATATAAACGTAGAACTGTTAAATAGGGTGTCACAATGGGCGGTCTTATCGCTAAAAGCGATCTTTTACAGACAACCTTTGGATGGATCAAAAAGTAGAAGGAGAGACAATACTGCAGGCAGTCAGTGGTGTACCATTTACATATATACAATAACTACATACATATATAAAGCATATAGATACTTATCCATATAAATATATATATATTTAAATTATATATATATTTATATACATACAATAATAAACATGATACAAGAGCAAGGAACTTGATGATATTTAAGGAGAGAGGAAGCGATTTCTAACCGAGATTGCGGTCATATTTACGTTAAGAATAACGATGAAGCTACTAGCCTTGTAATAGTTATTTATGCAACTGTTGTATAATAAGGGGTATTAAAACACGAATGTGGGTTAATAGTATCACATGAGTGTTTTAATACCTAATTATTACAGTTGCATACAAGACTTTATCTACACCCATGACATGAATCCTCTATAAAAGGTTCTGAAACAGTTTTTAAAATACAAATATCGAACAAAAATGGCGGGATACGACGCAATGGTATATATATGTATAGTGAAACGCTCGTGCGTGACAATGTTCTTTTTTTAAATTCATAAAGATAGCACGAATTGAGTAGTGAGAATGGAAGGGAGGATGATGATCCCTTCCTTACTCACCAAACAGATGAGTAAGGAAGGGATCATCATCCTCGTAAAAGCAAAGGAGTTGCATTATGAAATTCAGTACAACATTATAACTCCCGTTTGGATGCTATTATGGTTACTATGACACTAGGTGTTTTAATGTTGGCAATAAGCTAACTGTTTTAGAAACTTTTATAAAGGATTTGTAGCATGGGCGTAGATAAAATATGTTAGGATGGTAAACGTGGTTAGGTTCACCGCAGGCAAACGTGGAGCATGTGTAATGAAAGGTTTCATTATAATCAAGGGCCCGTAAGTATAACTATTTGAGAGAAGCGAGCTAATCACGGCGGCACTTAAAGCCTTTCCACGCCCTAAGTGATGCAAACGAGGAAACTTGGAGATCGCAAACGGCTTAGACTTCATCCCATAACTTTGATCGACACTTCAAAGTCAAAAGTCAATTAACTGCAGTGAAAACAGCATAATGTTTCTTTGACACTCTGTATTTGTTGTGACAACAATTTCTGTTTGATAAGAAAAGATAGTTGGCGGATTATTTATCGTGTTTGTCGGAGAACAGAAGGTTTCTCTCGTTATCATCAGCCATATTTTAACTACTGTGGGCATACTGTGGGTAGTGTTGGTTATTACGCAATGGAAAAACCGAATTAAACTCAAAAGTCATTTAGTCAATCTAAGCTGAGAATCAAAATTACATAAGACAGTTCCCCTAAAACGCCCATCCCTTCAGCACTTCCTGGTGCTTTAGTTGGGAAGAAGAAGTAGCGAAACAAACTCCCCAGCAGCACATCTGTCTGTTCAGTTAGAAGAACTTGATTCTATACAGTAATGGGTATGCAAAGTAATTAATGTAGGAACTAGACACAACTATACCGAACGCGCAACAATTCCTTGACGTCTTCACTGCTTGACCGCGATTAGTCAAGAACCGATGGCACGAATCCACCAACTCCATCGAACGCCAACAGATGGCGCTAGCGTACCGGATACAACTCGTCTCCGACATGTTTATATTATTTTTAGTTTGAGTTAATTTGTTTTGTTTTGAAGAAAACTTATGCAAAGGATAATGAAGCGCCGTTATGAAGTGCAAAGTTAAAGTCTGTATATTTACTTCGTGGTTTAAACGCATTTATTTATTTTGGCAAGTTATATTATTATTAATATTATAGTGATCCAGCTTACAAAAAAGATAAGAAGATTGTTTCTTATGTAGGTACATATAAGTAGGTATACTCGTATCCCCATCAGGTTCGGGCTTTATGGTCAACTGTTATATGCTTCATAAGGGTAGTACTGCAGTGACCGCTTGGCAAACAGATAATAATCCCAGTTAACTAAGCTGTTATTAACAAACAGTTGGTCGCTATATTGCCCATCTTCTTAAAGTACTTCTTGAGTCAAAATGAAATGGGTAGCTACTTAGCTAGTTGCTTCACAAATGACAATGTTGATGGCTTTGTGTCCCTTGGCTTTTGGGGTAGTAGGACGTTATGTGTACAGCTAAAGGATTTTAGACTACTACCGAAAAATAATCACTTAACATTTCAGTCTGTACCGTCCATTCACATCGCGTGCGCGATACGTGTTAAATTAGTGAAATAATAAAGAGGCCCTTGCCGAGCTTTAGTGGTAATAGCAAGATAATAATAGACACGTTTGCAAATAACACTAATATAACACATTTTTAAAATTGGCTTTTATTTGTTGTACCATCGTGGATTTTGTTACAACAGAAATAAAATTATTTCTGTTAGAGACCTACCTCTAAAGAACAAATCTAGAAGAAATTATATAAGTATTTATATTGGTGTATAGCTATTTTGATTCTATGTATTTTTTTTTTCACTTCTACTCTTACACACGTTGTCTACATCTCTATATCTACTTTCCTATCGCAGGTATGCTGGAAGAGATTTCATTAGAATACATCACCTTTGTACGTATATTTCTGTTCCTTTCTTCTTGTCTGTTTATATGTGTGTACAAAAATTGTTAAATAAATAAATAAATATGGCAAGTATTTAATTTTGAACCCAGTGGATGTCGCCTGTAACATGTTATAGTATCACTTAGTTTTAACAAGGTGATAAAGAAAAGGTGGAAGGGATCTTTATCCGCGTGTTGAACTGAAAACGATATAAAAGGATGTTTTATTAAAGCTTTCTAACCTTGCCCAACAGATTCGTCGAAAATGTTAATAGTACCACAGTAGTGTTAGTTCGCCGCACCCCATATTTATGTTCAACCTCCACAACCCGCGAAAAAGCTTTTTAACTGTGACCGACATATAACACAAACCAGAAGCCCGATAAAGGTATTCCCTTGTGTTGTTTTAGGTTCAAAATCACATTTACAATCAACTCGTTCAGGCTTGTTCGGATTCCAATACAACCCGTATAAAATGCCAATAAAATAAAGTTCAGAAATATTATAGTTAAAGACGAGGATCGTAGATAAGACAGCTGATATCATCTATCGCCCCAATGTAATGATAATCCTAGGCGGCTCTGATTCCATAATGAAATTCGCGGCAGGCGAGAGCGATCTCAGTTGATTAATGCCAGTCTCTTTCGGGCTCCGACGGAAATTAAGCTTCCTTAACGAAGTTTATTGCACTTTTTGTTAACTTGTTTCCTAATTAATTTGCAGCAACAAGTGCTCTCCCAGTGTTTCAGCTTATTAATCAACACGGAGAGATGGCCACGTATTTAAATATCACTACTACAAAAAAAAAATTAAGAGGATTCCTAATCTTTTCAAAATTTTAAGAATAACGCGTAAATGCTGGTTCAGCGCTGTAGCGAAACTTTTCTAAAGATAAATGTGCCTATTGTTGCGATTGTGGAACTTTGCAAATCACTCTGTGAGCTTACTCCAATGGAATAATCGGTAAAACTTTTTGTAAATGCTGGCTAACCAATTAAACGAGTTTCTGTAGTAAATTGTTACAGGGGCGGCATGAAAAATTATTTTCATCGAACTCCTCCAAACTTCGATAGATGCCATTATGTCGTGTTTCGAAATATGAAACAATCCGGTAGGAATACCTATAGCACGGCCTTCACCCTCATCAGAACCAATATTGTAACAAATATTTAATATGTGATGAATAGTGAGGACGTGAATGTGAATAGGAAAGGCATCAACCACAACGTACCCTAGCTGAATTCTGTAAGATAAGTTAGAGATGTCTACGAAAGAATCTCATAAGCTGAGCTCATAAATCACGTAGGTACATACATTTCATGTGGCTTAGCATTTTTTAGCTTGAAGCTGACAATTGTAAATCTTACCTTTTATTATTGGGTTTATTCTAGACCGTAATAGGAGCGCGATATAGATACAAGTTGAAAGCTCGCCCACGGCCACGGATCACGCCCCATTACACAGGTCCTGGCTCCGGCTAATAGCCGACCGCTAACTTCTGCTCAAGCATAAATCAGGATAATGGGTAACACTTATAACCTTAATTCAATATATTGTTTCAATGTTCTATGTTATACGGATAGGTGAGTCGTTTAGCTCTACACTTTAGTCCGACCATTTTGTTCGTTAAGCTGCGTATATACTACTATAAACAGATACCATACACATTTATTGCGGAAAATCATTTTATTGAACTTATAGGGTGTAGAAGGCAACCTATTGTTTTATTTGAATACAAGCGATTATGGAGTAATAGTAATAAGTCTCAGAACCTTTGCCTTGTTTATATATAATGGAATCTGCTTTGTTTGTGAAAAGTAACCCACATCTATTTAAAAAAATATCAGAAGTCAAGAAAAATCCAATACGCACTCAATACGTCAATAAATTATGTCAAGTAAAATGTAAAACCGCACTAATGCAAAAAAGTTTTTTTTGGTATTGCCCCACTCATATATAATAGAGTACCTAATATTATAAAAAATATGACTACATTAAAATTATAAAGGGAGCTAAAATAAATTTTAATTTTGAAAACTTATTACACGATTGACGATTTTCTTAATGACGATTCACTAACTGATTGACATTACTGTTACTCTGATTGACATAATTATTGTGATACTGGTTTCACTTACTTTTTATTTCCGTTTGACATTATATAGACTCATTTTATTTTATTTTATATTGCTTTGACCACCCTGACATTTTTTATTTATAATTTGTAATTCCAATGATCTGCACTTATTTTTGTTTTTTTTTTATTTTTTATTATGAATTGTAAACCTTTGCATACCCATGTGACGGTAAATATGGAGAACTTTATTATAAAAACACCTATGTACTATACCCATGTTTGCAAAGAAATAAATGATTTGATTTGATTTGAAATCTTATGTGCTTCATGTAGACTATTCATAATTTATTTCAAAAGAAGACTAAATTAAAAACCTATTAAATATTAATTGTCTTTTTACTGATCAATAAAATAACCATTATGAGAAAATGTACGTCCTGTCCTTGCGTCTTGTGCCATGATACCGCCTGAATAATTAATTGGCCTTTCAATACATTGAGTAATTAAGGATAGGGAAGGGTACGTACCGCTGCCACCGATACCGGTGTGCGGTGCAATATTCTCTTTTTACCTAAACTCCGCTGGGCTCTTCCATTCTATTTTCGGCTTCACATTTCTATTTTCTTGGAATAGGTGTTGAATCCAAAAAGTTAAAACCTCCTAAGTACAATTGAAAACAACTTAAACATACAACAAGAACTTAAATATCTACCTTAATTACGGCCTGTTGTTCTTCAATGGTTTGTAATAATTAATTTATCGAGATTTCATAAAAGCAAACAGTTCAAAAGTGGAGTGGGTAATACACGTATTACTTATTCACGGCGAAACCCCCTCGTATAGGTTGGATGTGGCTGGTGAAAGCTCGTGGACCATTAATGCATCCTCACACATCCCCCGCAAGCTTAGGCGGCTGAAATCACTGTTATAAGTAATATCAAAGGCATGGATTGCGATGTCGGCGCCGGATCAAATATTTGGCGAACAACAAAGAACTTGCCTCGTGTATCGCCAGAGCCATTAATCACCCTATTATTGTACGCAGTGGCACAAAACGCAATATTGCCCTTCGACCGACGTCGCCGCGATACTCATAAACACACTGCCGTAATGACCTATTTAAGAAGAGTTAAATGAAAATCGATAACCACGAACTGTTTAAACGGGGTCGAAATTTAATTAAAATCAAATGAAATTTTGGCATTTTTTTGTGACAATGGCGCGTTGATATTTCGATACATTCAACAACAGACATTAAACAATCTATAAATTGTTTTTTTATATTGCAGTGCGGGAGCCAGCGGCTGCTTGTGGTAGGTAGGTATATATAGCACGTTGACACTCTGTACAGTAATATTTCAGAACAGGCTGTCGGGTGGAGTTCGGTTTTATTTTTTAAACGATAAAATCCTACGAACTACGACACTATTAATTAACCAGAGCATGACGTGAACACATACGTACACAAATAAAACAATTTTATGGGGGTATTATAGCAGCACATTGTCAGTCAAAAGAAAGACATCATTCAATACAGATAATAGCCACTAGGTACTCATCCATCTTTATGACATTCGGTCTACGTATTTTATTACGTACCTACCTATTTTTCAACTAGGAAATTATTATAATAGGTAAGGGGCTTGTGGCTAAGTACAAATACTTTTTCTTTCTTTTCTTCCTTTAGTGGAGTTTCTTGCCGGCTCTTCTCCATAGAAAACGACTAATTGGAACCGTGCACCTAGCTTCTGACGTTTTATAAGTGCCCATGTAGGTTTATGTGAGATAAAATATTTTGTTTTTGATTTTGAGTAACAGCCGCGTGAATAACAGTTGATCGATCAGGTTAAGCTACGCTTGCAGCGTTTGGTCTGTGGATGGGTGACCATCTTTACATACCAAGACACAGATATAGATAGACCTAGATACGCAAGAGCAACTACTTCGCGTGCCCAGCTTAGGTACAAAAATCGTTAGTTACTACTCTACTCTGTCTAATTAATCGATATTTTTTTTTTTTTTATCTATTTAAACGATTCTTAATAATTCTTTAATGTACACAATTACTCAATAAATAGTATTTGTACAATATACGAACTTTCCCATCACTAAATAGTGCTTGTGACGTCATAGTAGGTAGTCAAAAAATGGCATGCTTGGTTTTCATACAGATCGTGATACTGCATCCGGTTAGACTAGAAGCCGACCTCAACATAGTTGGGAAAAGCCAGACATTATTATAATACGTAATGTAGGTACCTGTACCTTGTAGTTACTATAGAAGCACTAAAACCATTGAAAATATGTCAACAAAGCAGATTCCCTTGCAACAATGAAGCTTTGACATCATTCTACATTTAAAGGTATGGAAATTGGATGCAATTCAAATGTTTTGCAAACTGGTTCAGTGAAACAAATGTATCAATTTAAATAATGTCTCCATTGGATTGAAGAGATCGGAAAGGGAGGGATCGGATACGGGCTTTAGGCTTTTACTTGCTTTTATATTGTAGCTCATGTTTGTATATCCAAGGAGGTTTTATACATAAAATGTTGAAATCTTATTTGGCCCAAGGAATAAAGAACAGCTAACGTCTATAAATGTCATCCAATTTAAGTAAGAAACAGATTTATGTATAAGTTATTATTTTAATAGGTCATGGCACTTAGAGAACCTACCAAGTTATCACCTTAGGTATAAGAGAAAGGTCAAATAATTATTTGACCTTTTAATTACCTGCTACGGCTGCGCATTACAAAATTAATACAAGTAGGTAGAAATACTAATTACCTTGGCGCTCTTAACAGTCTTTAGTGAAACGATTTATTCCGTTCTAATACCAAAAACGAATACCACTGATATTTATTTCCGATACTCCTACGTGGTCACTACGTCTAATGGGGTGGAGCAAAGGAAACATGCAGATCACATGAGGCCGCGACTTGCTCCTGCAGCCGCGTCACCTGAAAGTGTTGCGACAGCCTCTACGTCCACCACCACCTATGTCAATCCCTTCTCCATCTACACCGTCCTCTCACATTCCATCCACACTAGAACCATCTCCATCCACATCTGCATCTACATCATCATCCTCATCTCCAGTGTTTGAAACACCGACTGCGGCGGTTGCAGCACCTCTTCGGCGCAGCCAGCGTGAGGTGCGACCTCCACGGCGTTTGATTGATGAGATCTGAATCAACCATAAATGGGGAGGAATGTTATATCTATGGACGTATTGTCAAATGTGACTTGCACTTTTCTGTCATTCAATAAAATATTTGCATAGAAATATGATTCATTTCATTAAAAAAAAAAAATGGTGAATGAACTCTGATAAAGATGTCGCCGCTCCATTCCGCGGCACCCTTGTAACACAAGGCTCGGACTGCATTCGTAACAGGGTGTTTTAAACTATGTCATGCGTCATATTTAATAATAATAATAAAAAACGTTCAAAAAAAAACTTTTTTTTTTTACAGTAAGGTTTAGTAGTCATTGGATACATGAAGTGGGCTGCTGTCTTTGTAAGACGACTAAAATGTCACGGTGTATGTTGAAAAACATACATAGTGGTATTCGTTTTTGGTATTAGAAAACATAACGAACCATTGACGGCACGGTTGGCGCAGTGATTAAGCGATTGACTGCTGCGCTGCGTGTCGCGGGTTCGATTCCCGCACGGAACAAATATTTATATGGCCTACAAGAAGTTGTTCCGAGTCTGGCTGTTTGTTTATGTGAGTTTAAGAGGGTTGTCACCGGTCCACCAGCGCCACCCCTTTAAAAACATATTATCTCGTGACTGAGAAGGAATTATGAAAAACGGCTCAATCAACTATATCGGTAAGTGGGTCTAGAATTTTCTAATACCTCTTTTAAAGTTTCATATTGAGACACGAAGCAACAAAATTCGATCTAAATAAAAACGGCCACATTCCTCTAGAAAGTATTTTGTTGCTTTGTTGTTAAAAAAAAATCTGCTTAATTTTCAATAGATGTTCTTCTTTATTAATAATATAACAAAGTAATTAATTCACCTCGGAAAATTTTCTCCCTCGTCAAGCCAACGCCTGTAAAAATATAATAGCTACCTGCCGCAGTACACTTGCTTGCTACGATTAATTTATAAGATAGTGTCTAGCATGGCTACAGGGCGTAGACCTGACGTAAGGCAGTTAAAAACGATACTGCAATTAGATTATTTTTGTAAAGACGATACAAAGAGCTTAAAATACCTACTTTGAGTAGTAGTAGTTTAATCAAAGTAGGTATTTTAGGTAAGCAAATATAAGTAAAGTATTAGTAATACTTACGTATACTTATAAATATGAGAGTAACTATGTCTGTCTGTCGGTGTGTCTGTCTGTATGTTACGTTTTCACGCCTAAACCGCTGAACCGATTGTCATGAAATTTGGCAGAGATATAGACTGGGATATGGAGAAGGACATAAACTACTTTTTTACGCGATAACCGACATCTACGCGGGCGGAGACGCGGGCAAAAGCTAGTTTGATTTATATGGTAACGACAATGTTAAAATTGGGTGTTAGGTACTATCGGGGACATCCGAATCAGACCACCATATGGAATGTTCTTGCTTGCAGCCCTCGGCCGCTATAGTAACGCTCACCTATGCTCATCAACCAATAGCTTCGCAGCATCAGATTTTTGCTAATCCCCTTGTTTTTATAAAAGAAAAAAAAAAGATCGTCATAACCAGCCGAGGTGGTCAGACATCTATGATCATTGTAACAGAGGCTGAGATTTAAAAAAAAAAGTATTTCGTTTATTGGTCGTCGCAAAAAGGGGCGGTAAACAGATGTGGACATTCGAGAGCACGGGGTTTTGTTTTGAAAGTGTGTAGTACCCCCGATAGTACCTACTTGGTATGTACGTAGTTATGTACCTTACTTACCTATAACTACCTAGTATATACACTTGTAACAAAGTTTCTTGGCACTTTGTAATATAAATTATATCCATGAGTCAGCATTAGCAAGCAACGGTTGATTTTGGGGTTATTTGCAAAGCAGCTGGCACTAACATATATGGACGCGCTCTCTTTTACCAGAGCCCCTTGAAAAGGTCTTTATCGGTCCATAAAACTTCTTTTATGCCACGCGAAGTTTCTGTAGCGAACGGTAAGTTGTTTGATGGTCACCCTCGAAAATAATTTTCCAAGCCCTCCTTCAGCGCCGCGATCGATTCACAAGTTACTGCCGATAAAATAAATTCTATATAAAATAAATTATGTTATGATCCCTTTCACTTTTTACTGAAAGCTCTCCGAACGAGTAATAATAGGATGATCCAAGAATGAAAGTTTTCAATAAGTTGGTCTTTTTTAACTTGGTTTCAAAGATTTTCTTTTTGAATATGACGAAAAGGTAATGCTTGGAATTTCAGTAATAGGTACTCAAAGCTTTGATTAATTTTGTAACATGTGTATTTTACGTGGGTAGCCAGTAGCCTCAATCTTTTTCAAAAAAACTTTTTGTACAATAAAACCTTTCTGCTCACTAGTTCCTTTAGCAGTTCCTTTGAAGGAACTACTGAGAATTTATGAATCAGTATTTCCTCTGTAAAAGCTAAAGGAACTACTGAGACTAGTTATATGTAAATGATAACGTGTACCACGTGCTGTCATATTGGTCGGATGTCGAAATTATAAAAATTTAACCAGTTGCCAATTTGCCTCAGGCATTTTTGTGTTTTATGTATTATGTTTGTTTCCTTCAAAGGAACTGCTAAAGGAACTATCTAGCCTCAGTAGTTTCTTTAGCTTTAGCAAACAAACGAACTACTGATCCAAAAATTCTCAGAAGTTCCTTTATAGGAACTGATAAAGGAACTAATGAGCAAAGACCTAATAAAATTCCCCACATACTTCAACTGAATGAGACGAAATTAAAATCTTGTATAAAACGCACAGTATGCAAGCAGGCATATTATAAGTTTTGGTATTACATCGGTGATAAAAATGCTTGGCTCAATGCTGGTCCTGCTCCACAACCACAACTAATTGATTAACATTTGAAAATACTGTTGGAGCTGCTGAAGATTGTGAGCCCATATTTGCATTGTATAATATAATTTTCAACACACTTGCTCGTAAAGTGGCTCTTAATGAACCGCTTTTAGGTCCATAATGCAGTGTATTAAAAACGCGTGCTTTTTACTTTATGTTACCGTACAAGTGCTGTAACGCCACAGATAACTGTTTACTAGCCGAAAATTTGCGCTTTTTTTTTTATTTCGTCAAAGAAACTTCATTCCTATAGGAATCCGCGCGTTCACATTTTTTTTTAAACAGTCTGAATTGTCTTTGGTACCAAAATTAACTAAAATTTATTTATCTTAAATCAGGAGTGGGTTGTAACAGGTAAAATCGCATATCTGAAGACCGCCCATTGTGGCACCATATGTAACAGTTCTACATTTATATCTGTAATTTTAATGGTGTACTTACATAATAAAGAGTATTCTATCTATCTAAAACTGCATATCTGTTCCGCCTGCTTCTGTTCCACGTAATTAACAGTTCCAAAAACCTGTTACAAAATAACAGGCTATTATTTCATACTATGTGGGAACAAACTATTGTGTGTTCTTTGTTACCACAGCTGCACAGTTATAATACACGGAGGTACTTCTCTTTCTAACTTAGGTGTTACACCTATGCGAGAAAAGGAAAGAGCTTGTGACGGACGATGTAACAGGGTGTTACAGTGTAACAGTAACATTTTTTTATCTATATTCTAACTAACGTAACTGTCATAAGCATGAATAGACAAAAGCTTGTGACTGGATGGATTCTGTTATCGCGTCGTGGAACAGAAGCTGTTTTTTCAGTTTATTTGTCACAGTTACAGTCTGTTATCTTGTGATACCTGTTGTATTTAGCTGATACGATATATATACGCCTCACTCCTACCTTAAATTGTCCGTCGCACGGTGGATCGAAAATCGGCTGTAGAAGAAATAAGATCTCGATGTCTTAAATGTTATTTTTTTTGCTGGAAATGACTTCTGCCGATCATTACTGTTCTATAAAATGTCATATGAAGTAATTGTGTGCACAAATGGAAGAGTTATAATTTTTATAAGAAAAAAATGTATGGAGCTGACATGAAAAATGAGGATATCTCTGGAATCGCTAGGATGGCCATTATATCCTTGCACACTGTTATAGTACTATTTATTTGTGAATTTTTGACATACTTTTATAGTACTATTTATTTGCGATTTTTTTTTTAAATCGTCAAAATTTAAAAATAAAAAATGTTTATGATATGTACATTTTAATGCTTAAATATGGCTATACCAAGTGTAACTTACAATATTTTTTATGCTTAGACCAAAACGTTCTAAGAAATCACAAAGTCGTATTACCTACTTATTTGAAATGACATGGTAATTATGAATTACATAATATGTAATCTTGTCTAATGCCTCAAGTCCACATTAGCTAATGATTAATAAAACTTAATACCTATATACCTGTTAAAAGGATACGTACCATAATGAGGGTAATTAGATAAACGTGATCATTAGTCAATAACAATAAATGGTGAACTATTGTATGATTAAAAATAAAAGCAAATTATTAAAAAAAAATATTAACTTAACCTAACCTAACATAAACAATAAAAGTTAACTTATTTTATACTTCGTCACCATCAGAGTCCACTTCAGAATCAGGCTCTACAATAGATATAACTTCTAAGAACTCTGTCGGAGCTTCCTGATCCTGAAGTTTCAGTAGTTCTACTGTTTCCTTAAAGTATGTCTGCCTCTTGTGGGCATTTAATTTTGGTCTTGTGGAAGAAATTAGAGGATCAGAAGAGACGATAAGCATATTGAGGATATCCTCGTTTGATGCTTGTCTACTCTTTTTCCTCGAATGGTGTTCTCTGAACCTCCTAAAGTCTTTGTTTCGGGCCTCTGAAGCTTCTTCCGAAAGACTTCCATTTGGTACAATAGCATTTTCTGCAATTATGTCCCCTCCGTGAATCAACAATTTGTGGACGGTTGATGACATGTAGTACCAATCGTACAGTTCCACGTATTTTTTAGCGGTTGTTCTAGCGTATTCTTTAAATTTCGGCACGTCTACAATCTCTCCAGATATGATAGCTTGCAGAATCACAGCAAATCTGCGTATTAGGTCTTCATCTAATCCAATGATCGCTGCAGTTTTATCAGGAAATTCAAAAAACTGCCTTGCTGTGTTCCCGTCGTTAGTTGTGCCTGATCCTTGCTTAACAATGTCAATCAAAAGGATGAGATCATCTTTGAATCGATCTTGAATGAGTTTTTTTCGTGAATGCAATAACTCTTGATGACCTTCTCCTCTTGCAGACCACTTTTTGAAGTCGAGACGATACGCTATGTGTAGAAGACATTCCATCACATTAATGCGGGCATGAAGTGATGATAATCCGAACTCATACACACCAGAAGAAATGGTTTTTGACGCAATGACATCTAACTTATTCATTTCTGTAGGCTTAGCCAAGCACAGGTAGCAGGCCGCATTTGACTTAGCTTCAGACAGATATGTACAAATTTTGCCGTCAATCATCGTCATCATTAATTTGTGACTAATTTCATGTCCTTGACATTTTGAGGGAACGAGAGCTTCAATTTCGTTATCCATTGCAGTTTTTTTATTTATGACAACGTCTTTGGTTTCTTTCACAAAACTAAACTGGACTGGACGGCAATACCTAGGTGAGCAGGGTTTTGGATTCACCCATACGGTATCACCGTCAGCTGTCAACTTTAATGGAACCAAAGAGGTCATAAATATGCTGGAATCATCTTGACCACTCTCTATGTTTTGCTTATATCTACTTTGGTTAGATGCACCGTCAAATCCCCACTTTGATATTAATATCAATTGTTTATCTAGTATCGCATCAGGACTACGAATAGTTTCAAAAATTCTGTTCACTGTTAAATCTAGTAACGCTTGTAGTGCAATCTTAGCAGATGAATTCGTTACAGTCGCAAATGTCTTCGGAGGGTAGCACTGTAGCTTAGCTTTTTGCACTTTATAGTAAGACGGATATATCTCCTTTGAACCTTCTCGAATAGTCGTTTCCCTTAATGTGATATATTGCATTTTCGATAGTTTTAATGAAAGTAGCAAACCCAGTGCTTTTTCTGGTGAAAATATTGTTGAAGGAGCTGGTTTGTTCAACATTTCCTTGATTTTTGCTGCTGCTTCTGGATTTTGGAGCATATGTTCAATAACAGATGCAATATCCTCACGACCATCTCCTTTCAAAAGTGCTGCAGCTGAATAAGCTACTTCATTAGGGTTATCGCCTATATGTTCATCAGATCGTCTCTTCTTCTGCTTGTTACTTAGATCTTCAAACGGCTTTCGAGATCTTTTTGTCATCGTTGAAGTTGATTTCATTGTTGAAGTTGATGGTACAGGTTCAGGTACAGGTTCAGTAGAAATATTTTCACTTGTTGATTCTTGAATGAGCGAATTGGTTTGCACACTATAACAGTGTGCAAGGATATAATGGCTATCCTAGCGATTCCAGAGATATCCTCATTTTTCATGTCAGCTCCATACATTTTTTTCTTATAAAAATTATAACTCTTCCATTTGTGCACACAATTACTTCATATGACATTTTATAGAACAGTAATGATCGGCAGAAGTCATTTCCAGCAAAAAATATAACATTTAAGACATCGAGATCCTATGTCTTCTACAGCCAATTTTCGATCCACCGTGCGTCGTCCCACCCGGAACCAAACGGAAAAGATCCTGACTGACGTTCTATTATTGCGGATTCTCACTGAACTAATGCATATTTCTCTATGCCAATAGTACTTTCTAATTCCATACTAACTAAACTACGATCAGACTAAACATTTTTTTTTTTATAAAGGCTGTTTAGCGGTTTTGCCAGTGCCTCTATTTAAACCTGCGCGTGCATCGCAAGCGGGGCGCGCGGAGAAAAACATACAAAACCAGCGCGCCATTTTCCATAAATATTTGTTTTGTTAACGTTTTCGTTGTGTTGTTATAAGTTACTATCAAAAATACGAAATCTAAAGTATTGTCACCAACCGACGGGTCGACGGCGCGTTGTGTTCCACGCGCGTCTCAAAGAGATGTCACGCACTGACGGGGTCCGGTAGGACCGGTGCCTGCCAGGGTTGCGGGTTTGTCCGAAAGGGATACCGTGGCCCTGGCACACAGGCAACTGAAGGAACACGGGTGGGTTTTAGTCAGTAAAAGTCTGACACGCCCTCCCGCTCCGCCCAGAGCGGGAGAAGTTATTTGATGATTTCCCACCCAAAAAAATAAAAAATAAAAAAACACACTTGTATCATAATTTACTATTATTGTATAATAAAATAAAAATAAAATATAATTACATAGCACAGGTGTAAGTACTATGTACCTACTATAGAGCTACCAAATCTTAATTAGGGTTCCATAGTTGTCAAGTCTACTTATTCCTAACAAATAAAAAAAGTAGACTGAACAATTTAATGAAAAGGTAAAAAAATATACAATATTTAGAATTATGAATATAAAACCTACCTATTATGCACTCTCAAGGCAAGAAAGGAGGTAAATTTAAATTACTTGAAGTAACTCCCAGCTCCACGTCAGGACGTCTTGAGGGCAGGCAGCTCCCAGGAACAGAAATCATAAGTGCAGACTCCGCAGTGTCGAGAAGAATTGTAGAGGCGCGTCAGAGTGTCGGCGACCCCAACTTTAGCAGTACAAACACGAGATATATATATATGTGATAACTCTCCAGGAATTAGGCAGTACCTTCTGCAGTGAAGATAGTTCACTCAGAACCGAGACGTAAACATAAACTCAACTGATTGCATCTCCAGGCCCCTTTTATAGGAAAATCTGGACGTTCCTGAATATTCTGTTCTCTTCGAAAAATCCATTTTCGATTTCAAGTTTATGCTGTCCTCTGTCCTGCCAGTTATCTAACCAGCCAGGTGTAGTAGGCCAAGATGTATAAAACCTCCTGATCAAATTCTGAGAGTGCGTTTAAGAAACTTATAATTATAATAATTTAGAATTAAGTAAATGATTTTTAGAAAATACAAACTTAATGCAACCTTCATTGAATAGGCTGGTAAGAAAATCTATGAAATAAGTAGACTTCAGTTTGACACTTTTGACGTAAATGTCGTTTAAAGAATAAAATTGTGTAATATGATGAAAAACTAATAAAAAATATGATGAATGGAAAGAAAAACGTAAGTAGAGTGATATATTAATCATATCTGTAATAAACAGATACTATATAGTCAACAAGGAACCCATACAGGGGGTCTACTCCCTAAGCACGAAGTCCGTCGTTTCGGGCTTCGTTTCGGGCGTTTCCTACTCCCTATCACCAACGGACGGACGATTCGTTCGGGGCCCGACGAAGAATGAATGACAACACGATTTGACAACTGTCCCTACTCCCGATGCGTTTTTGCCCGTCCGAAAAGTTGAACTTGACGCTTGTTTTGACGGAACCTTGTGTCAGTTGATACGACATCAAAATAGTTATCGTTCTGTCGACGAACGATTATAATTGTTTATACTATTTAGAGACGAAGTAAGGAATTCCTAAGTATGGCTGCTTTTTTATTGCTTGACAAAGCTATATAGGAAGAGCGGAGGCAACGTCGACAATATTTACGCCAAGAATTTAGGTTGGCGAGTATTCCCGACGTTACTGACTTATCTTAAGCTATTTGGCAATTTTGATATTCTGAATTTGACGTTTTTAAACAAAAATTTAGATTTTCTAACTAAATCTGACTATTATTAATCGTGATTAAAAAGATGTAGAATAAAATCAATTAGTTGTCATGAACTAAACTTCACACCAACATCTCGACTACTGGTACAAAATCAGTACTGTTACTGTATATATTTTTTTTCTTTTCTTTTGCTTATATCTCGAAAATGGTGCGTCCTATCGCAAAAATAATGAAAATTTCGACCCCCTTTTAGATAACCCAAGCCCCTAAAACTCAACATGTTAGTATTTTTTTTTTTTTTTCCACACCAAAAGTGAAAAATTCTATATAAAGCACGTTGAGGCTGCCCAGCTCCTGCGCGCCTCCGGCCAGAGTCCGTGTCCGTGAGTTTCTGCAGCGGTTGGGGCCATTTTACGAAATGAATAAGAAAGAAACTAAAATAAAATAATTTTCAAACTTCCCGGCTAGTATCGTTGAATTAATATGAAAATTTCCGTCAAAATGTCAAAAAGGAAAAAGGCAAAGGTATCAACAGGATAATGCCGGTTTCCGGACAAAAATGTCAAAAATAATTCTAATCTTTATAATAAAAAGTATATTGTTAAAAATGTAGTCATTTTCTAAAGAAAAAATATTGATTTTTGTTTATTTAGCTCGAAAACCACAAAATAATTAAACCGGTAATCGACCGGTAAAATAGCACAACTCTCTTGTCATCAATCGCCATGCGTCTTTCGTTCACGAATATTGTCTACGATTCCGTTGGAAACTGATGAATCCGAAATTACTAGGGAGTAGGGTTCAGTCCGATGTGTCGGACTACTAACAGACGGGCCCGTTACTTCGTTGACGGACTTAGGGAGTAGACCCCCTGTTTCGCCATGTCCGTCCGTCTGTCTGTCTGTCAGTCTATCCGCGGCTTAGCTTAGAGACCCATAGTACTAGAAAGCTGTAATTTGGCATGAGGTACCTCCCCTACACGTAAAGTGAGGATGATATTTTTTTCTTATCTATCCCATGGTGTAGAGTATCGTTGAATAGGCTGTTCAAAAATATTGCGGGTTTGTGAATACCATTTTTAGATTGTGGGATCCGTTTGCGTGATATCAAGCTTTGAAGTGCAAATTTTTGTTAAAGTCAAGTGTTTCCCCCCCTGCCAGCTTAATATCTCATATCTTTGGATATGTAAAAAAATTCACAGCAGTAGTAGGTATATATAACGAAGTTTAAGGAAAACTATCATAGCTAAGTAGGCTTTACAAGTTACCAAGTAATATTCGACCAACTTACATTTGAGGAAGTAAAGAACAAAACCTCTGTTTTGCACTTTTCAAAAATAAAATCTTTAAATATATTTTTATTTAGGGTAGGTACCTCCCCTACACGTAAAGTGAGGATGATATTTTTTTTTCTTATCTATCCCATGGTGTGGAGTATCGTTGGATAGGCTGTTTAAAAATATTGCGGGTTTGTGAAAACCATTTTTAGATTATGGGATCCGTTTGATTTTGCGTGGTAGGAAAAACAATAAAATGTAATTAATTAACCCTACACAATTACTACATTTATTTTGATTAGGTATGTCATTTTAAACTAGGTTTTGTACTGAGTTTAAAGTTTTTTATTTGTAATTATAATAATGAGTAACTTTGCAATTTTTTTTTAAAAGCTTAATGAAATTTTGTTGTGACTTTTTTGAAAAGGTAAGGTTTTGATTTGAATTACTGTAAAAGATAGGTTTTGATATTTACCAAAAGGCAATGTGCTGTTTTGATAGACTGGATTTGAAATTTGGCTTAAAAAATGTATCTCAATGACAAAAAAACATTGATATCTTTTTTTTTTTTTGTTGAAAAAACGTTTCCCCACACTAGGAATTTCTCCTGTATCGTGGGTGCGTTTACAAACATTTAAACTCACATACACAAACAGCCAGACCCGGAACAACTAATTGTAGGTCATACAAATATTTGTTCCGTGCGGGAATCGAACCCGCGACACGCAGCGCAGCAGTCAATCGCTTAACCACTGCGCCAACCGTGCCGTCACTACTATACTTTTTTTTTTGTATATACATAATCTTACTGCACTAGTGAATGGCTCAAGACAATCACATGCTTCATTTTCATCATGCTCTCGCTATATAACATTGTGTCATCCACAGGCCTTAATATTTTTCAACATACCATTTCAGCTCGTCTAATTCCCTCCAATCATCACCAAATTGTTTCTTCAACAAATTTTCAACATCTTTCCTCTTTGCCGGTCCTATTTCACGGCCCAAGGAATATTGTTTCAGTAATTTAATGTTACTTTTACCTTTTTTTAATAGAGATACTCCTTTTTGTCCTAGATCTTCAAATTTAAATGTATCAAAAAATAAAAAAACTTAAATAGTGTTGCCATTTATGTGGCCAGTATTTCTTACAAACGGCACAAGACTTGGAATTTGAGCCTTTACAAAAATGAAAAATTATAATCAATGGATTTAAACTGTTTTGATACGATCTCATGACATTATTTCTGAATTCATTGGAGGAAAAGTGCGGTTTTGTTTTATATTAGTTTTGACTGCCATAATTTTGTGGAATGGTGTGATTTTGAACGAAACTAAATATAAAGGTTGACTGGTAGAGAATGCCTTGTGGCATTAAGTCCGCTTATGTATCACTATTGTACATGAAGTTTAAATAAATAAATACTATTAAATTTTCGATTTATTTCTATTAAAAATAAGTGATTTTGGGTGTGTAATATTTTTTCTAAATGATAAGATTTATCATTCTGCTTCAGAAAAATATATATAAACATAAACACGGAAAAGTAAGGTTTTGTTCTTGACCTCCTCATTTACAGTTGAAAAACATGTTCTCCCATACATTCCGTATGGCAGAACATGTTTTTCAACTACCATGTAAAGTTTGTTCTTGGGATAAATTCATACTAACTACGGAACCCTTCATTGTGCGTGGTCCGATACGCACTTGGCCAGTTTTTTCTTTTTTACATTGTTCTCACATATCGTTATAAATTTAGCATTTGTAACTAATATTTTTGTAACAATACAATAATTTAAAAGATTGTCCAAGGAGTTTCTTGTCCGTTCTTCTCCATAGGTACCTACTACGCTTTAGAATGGGCAGCTCGCTTCATATTTCTGAATGACCGACTCCTTTTTTTTGGGTGGTGAATTATCAGATAACTTCTCCTGCTCTGGGCGGAGCGGGAGGGCGTTTCAGACTTTTACTGACTAAAACCCACCCGTGTTCCTTCAGTTGCCTGTGTGCCAGGGTCACGGTATCCCTTTCGGACAAACCCGCAACCCTGGCAGGTGACCGACTCCTTGTCAATTCAACAGTGCCTGTAAATAGTTTAATTGAAATACCTAAATGGTTTGAGTTTGAAAATTTGTCGAATATATTCCGTACAGAATATTATTTTCATATTTTACAAAAGTCTGGCAAAAAAAAAAGGATTTTCTTGTTAATACATATGTATACGCATTCATTATCTTGCTTTTGTGTGACTAGTTTAATGTAGTATGTATTTGCAAAAACAAATTGATAGCATAAATATTTTTACTAGCTTTTGCCCGCGGCTCCGCCCGCGTGGTTGTCGGTTATCGCGTAAAAAGTAGCCTATGTCCTTCTACGTAACTCAGGCTATATCTCTGCCAAATTAAATGACGATCGGTTCAGTGGTTTAGGCGTGAAAACCTAACAGACAGACAGAGTTACTTTCACATTTTTAATATCAGTATGGATGAATGGATGTGTATACTACTTTATTTTCATTCATTCATTCATTCACTGACAGACAACGTTCAGCTTAAACCGATGGCTCTAAAATCTTGAAAATTAGCACAAGAGTTATAGAACAAAAGTGATACCCACGGCAGAATTTTTGATAATAATTTATCCCCTAAATAACGAAGTTTGAATGTTCGTCATTTTTCCATGGCTAGTGATTACCTTTATGAATTACCATTTTTAGGGTTACATACCAAAAAGGTGTCTACGGAACCCTATTAAGTACTAAGCCTATGACGCCGATGCCGCGCCGTTACGTCTGTATGTCTGTCCGTCGGTTTTTCACAGGGCTGTGTCTTTTAAACCTTAACAGGTAGCTATATTCACATAATAGACATATTGCTATGGTCTATGTCATGGCAAATAATAAAAATAAGGTAAGTAGAATGTACACCGTGGCATGTTAGTCGTCTTACAAAGACAACCCACTTCATGTATCCAATGACTACTAATCATTCATGTAATTTTTTTACATTTGAATTTTTTATTTTTATTAATTATAACGGATGACATAGTTTAAAACATCCTGTTACGAGTGCAGTCCGAGCCTTATGTTACAAGGGCGCCGCGGAATGGAGCGGCGACATCTTTATCAGAGTTCATTCACCCTAACGCAAAAATGGGTTTCTTACTATTGCAACTTAAACTTAATCTAAATCCATTCTGCGGCGCCCTTGTTTTTTTTACATGAATTATTAGTAGTCATTGGATACATGAAGTGGGCTGTCTTTGTAAGACGACTAAAATGCCATGGTGTTTTAAATTTAGTGGTCGCTCTGAAACCTTTAGTGCGCGAGCCCTACTCGCACTTTGTTAGTCTTATTATCTGAACTTTCCTGTCATAGCTACCTCTCACGCCTCCAGGCACCCGCTAAGTGGCCAACTCGCAACTGAGATTTTACAAAACCCGAACATGTACCCTTATCAATACATTTCCCAGGGTACGTCCAAACCACGATTATGAATATTTTCGCTTTAATAGTAATTGGCTGCCCCTAGAGGCAGATTACACCTGTTTATATTCACCACCCTTAATGGAACGGTTGCTATAGCGTACCCACAGACATAATATAGGCAACTATCTACGTCATGTCTGTGAGCGACCCCGGTAATGAAAATAATCGACTCGTCCCCTCTGACATGGATATGGGAAAGCTATGGCTGTACCGTTGTACCTACCAAAGATATTACTTATAGGTAGGTAGATGATTACCTGCTTACCCCTTTAGCAAGCGAATTGCGCAATTTTTTTCTTTTGGGTTTTGTTTTAGATATAATAGCGATTTGAATAATCTAGCATATTCGATTAATATAAAACCTTTTGTCTCACGATATACCTCTAAATTATACAGGAACAAAGTCCCGGGTGCACACTGTTTGTTTTATTTTCGTTCGACAAACACATCGCGTAATTTTTTTTTTGCCGTTTATTATCAGCGTCAACCAGCTCTACTGGGCTACTCGACAAAAGTATGAAAGTATCATGTCATCATTTTCGTCAGCTTGAACCTCAATGTCCTTGCTAGTCACTGGCCTATTAAATTAAAAAAGGTTATTTAAAAATAAAATTCTTTCTATTTTTAAAACCCCGATGCGAACCCAAATCGTATTTAAAATTGCACGCAGGGGCATACCAAAAGGTGGCATTGTTTAATTTATTATTGATACGAGTATTTGATTTCAGAAAATCAAGGTTGGAGATATCACTGGTGTGGGTCACGTCCGGGAACTTAAAACGACACTGGTTGCGCGACTGTCCCATATATTTGAACGTATGTCGTAACGTAACGCTGGCGCGGTGTGCCCTGATACCAATTGTGTGACACCGCCAGGTCGATAGAAGCCTTTCACTTCCTTCCAAAAAATTCTAAGAAACCGTTCTTAGCGGTATTTTATTTCCTTAGTATGTGTACTGGGTACCTACGGTAGGCTTGTGCGTCGTAATGACTGTTATCCACCTTTTTGTTTACATATTTTTGATATTTAGGAATGGCACTATATGCTTCATAATAGGCCGAGTTTTACTGAAGTAGTGTTGGGTTCCGGAGGCGCAGCGCGACGCGCGGCTGGGACCGATTTCGTGGTCCGCTGGCCGCCACACACCGGTGACCATAGACAATGGCAGCCGGAGCACTGCCCTCGCGTCTCGTCGCACCGACACACAAACTTCTCATTGTTTCTGATTAATCACGCATAGCAGTTTAGATGATCCGTTTTATCAACAACACCAAGTAATTGCGGACCATTAATTGGAGCGAAACCTCGTGATAAGTATGTTTTGTAGGAGTGAGCAATTCAGCCGCTTTGGGTGTCAAGCATAGCAGATGTAGAAACGGAATAGGAGATCTAAAGATAAATGAAACGGAGGCGAGCGGGGAGTGAACGGGCAACCCATAACGGGAGCTATCTATAGCGTAGTAAAATCTGAATACTTACCTGTTGTTTATCCGGTTGAGCAGAGGGATTGAGGCTCGATGGACGTTTCGTTTCCGCTCGATGTTCGCTCCACATTTATTACAGTGTTCATTCTTGCGCATCGCATCGCACTTTATTGCCGCTTGCCAAGTTGTTTGAATGCAATTATTAGAAAAATTTCATGTAGACGATTTAATACATTTTCCTTCTAGTATTGTGCTGATATTGTGTTGATATTTCCGTCAGTTTAGACATAATGAGAGTTTGTATGGCCTTATCTTGTGTATTATTTATTCTTGGCATATTTGCGTTGCGTTAGGCAACTTTTAATTATTACTTGACACTCACAAGAGACACTCCCCAAAAGAGCTGACTATAGAGAACATCTGTCAAAGCGGGTGTTCAGAATTCCTACTCCACCTGCGAAGTCCCTTTTGGCCAGACGAAGCCCAGCTTACTCTCACCTACACACATTTAACAAGGTCTGCAAATCACTGGACATAAAAGACTTGTTAACCGCTCGCCTAAAATGTGTTCTTAAGAAATGGCTTCTGAAAACTTACATACACCGAAACAGAATCATTTCTTTTAATGTTTGTCGATAAGTGCAAGAAAACAACATCCTTCTCTCACACTCTCATCCTCACAAACACTCACACAACATAATACACGCTTCACTAAACTAGCCTGTAATCCGACTTATATCTGTCTTCCCAAACGTACTCCTACCCCCAAGATACAAGCCCTGCTTAATTTTGGGTTCAACGGCCAAACCAAAATATTTTGATGTACAAACTAAATTGTGTTTGTTAGAGCATTGTCTGTCATCATCACCCTTTCTTTTTGCCAATAAAACTTTTTGTATTTGTATTTTTTTGTATTTGAATTTGTTTGTATTTAAAACTATGTCTGGTAGAGTAAAACATGTAAGCATGCAGCTTCAGGGTAAGACTGAGGGAGATACTTAGGTCGTATCTAGGTGTTACTAACCTAAGGTAATTATTATTACTTTTCCTACATTAATCTACTAGAAAAGTACCAAAATTTGTCAAAGTAGTTTAAAACTACGAGTAGAATAGATGGGCTGATAGGTCGGGAGGTAGAGGTTAGCACAGGCGGTGTCATTGTCTGTGGTAACTGAAACAATTAATTACTTTTTGGTTGCGGCGAACGGCGCGGCGCCACTATCGAGTTGAGCAACTAAAGTGAAAGTACACACTTGAAAACAACGGTAACTGCTTTAATTTATATAATTAATTTTCGCTTATTTCGTATACTTGGGTTGAATTGTTTGTGAAATAGAACCGGGCTGGAAAAGCGAACAGTGACGACAGATGATGAGACATGGACTGAATGATGATCAAAATGTATAAGCGAAAAGTTTGTTACCAGTCGGCCCTACGATTTTTAAATCTCGATTGTGATTACAGAGGAAATCGACGCTTGAAAGGCAATATTGACCAAACGACATGTTGGCAAATCCAACTTTAAATAATTTTTTTCAAAAAAAAAAAAAAACTTAAAATGCTCCAGTGTATACCTACTCTACTAGAGTAGTACACTCCATTAAAAAAATATAAAATACCTACTCAATGATAAAATTTATTTTTGTTTGAAAAAAAAAAAAAAAAAAGACTTTAAAATGCTCTAGTGTAAAGTTGCCAACATGTCGTTTGGTCAGTATTGCCTTTTAAGCGTCGAAATGCAAAAAAAGGGTTCCTGTCTCTGACATCACAGCTTGGTTATCATGATCGTTTAGAGCACTAATAATGTCCCACAATATAAAGTGATCCCAAAAGTCGCTCCTTGTAAAATACTGGTGTTCAGCTGCATCCAGTTAGACTGGAAGCCGACCCCCACATAGTTGGGAAAATACTAGCCAGATTGATTTAATCTAAAGTGACAATAGTTGACTTCACCTAAATGACAATATTATGTATGCAATATACTCGTATCGTACGTACCACAGAACAGATTAGGGCCTCAAGTCTGCTATTACAATAGTGTCAGAATGGTCTATCATTGATTTCATAATTGTTGATTTTGACAAGTTTGGTAATCTACTAATATAATGGCGTCATTATGACTTTCCAATGGTCTGACACTCCATTGAAAGAATTGGTAATCTCGTACATAATGACAAATTAAACTTCCTACTAAACTTCCAACTTCCTACTACTTCAGATTGCTTATAACACTAATAAATTATTAATTAAAATATATATAAATTAAATCTGCCATTGTAATACAATTCTATTACGAGACCATTGACCGATCAATGATCGACCATTATGAATTTAGCAGATTACGAACTTTTAGCAAAATGACAATGGCATCGTGTTGGAGTGACGAATTTATAAAAATAGCAGACTTGGGCCCCTGTTCTGTGGTACGAACCAACGCAATCAATATTCACAATTTTTGTACCGTTTTTTAATAGAATAGCTTTCGACCGATAGCAACATCATTATGACGCAAACTCTTGGAATGTTGCTACACCCTGCTAGGGGGCGTGGCCGGCGGAGCCGGAGCTATGCTCCCCGTTCGCAGCGGATATGCGGTGGTCCATGAATATGCCCCTTATCATGGTTGCATCGGGCGGCTTATGGCTGATGGGCCCGCGGACAATTCTGGATATCTGTGATTGTTTCTGCAGGCGCGCCGCGACACTGATACACAGTGACGCTTCTTCAAGACATCTCGGCGGTCTTTCCCCGCCAGGTGAGACCCCCGTTACTTGGGGGAGGCCCGACGAAGACGATCAGCGACGAGATGGCGACTTTATGGCACTCCTACAGGTCAATGTAGCCTATAACCGACCCACTTATCAGAGCTAGCCAAACCATGACCCGGGTAATAGGCGGAATATGAGTGTGAGAGCGGCAACGAATGCCATGACGCAAACGAATTGCTACACAATATATTATTAAATTAAAAAAATATAGGGAATGTTCACCATAAAATATACCTAGTTCCCGGAAGCTGTTCTATTGTATTCCCGGAATTCAATGAATTCAATAGAATAGTAAAAATTTTGTTGAATATTTGATAAACTGTAACAACGGGCTTTTGTATATTTAAATAATGTGTTCTAACTCTCATGCCTGTCCACTGTTAATGAATTTGGGCTTTGTAATCACTGAATGTTATTTAAAATAAAAACCGGCCAAGTGCGTGTCCGACCACACACACAATAAAGGGTTCCGTAGTTGGGACGAATTTAACCCGAAAACAAACTTAACATAGTTGAAAAACAAGTTCTCACCAAGGAACCCTAAAAATAAGTACCTAGAAATGGGCCAACTATGACTTGGGCCGACTAGCCGACTGGCCGACTAATAGTCGGTTACAAAAAGACCGAGCCAAGCCGATCTTTGCTTTCGGTGGAGTTCGGGTGCACAAAACTGAAACTGTGATTCTTATATATAGCTAGCTTTTGACCGCAGCTTCGCCCGCGTGGATGTCGAAAAATATCCGACGGGAACGTACTACCGGCACCGGGATAAAAAAATTACCATAGGTTAATCCAGGTTATTTTCATCCCCCTTTTCACCCCCTTAAGGGGTGAAATTCTAACAACATCGTTGCGTTAGCTTCCAACCATAAGCCTAGATAGTAAATTTAGTGATTTTTCTTCGAAAATTAAGGACTTTTCAACTTCATCCCTCTTTTTAACCCTTCGGGGGTGGAATTGTCAAAAACGCTGAGACACGAATAAATTAATTTTCAATCGTCAGCCTAAACACAAAATTTGAAGATCCTAACCTAAAAACTGACGGACTTTCATATAAACTTTCATCCCCTATTTTACCCCTTTAGGGGTGGAATTCCCAAAACTCATTTCTTAGTAGATACGTCTTACTCTTTACAAAGAACACACTCTCAAAGTTTCATGTCTCTAGGACCAGCGGTTTGGGCTGTGTGTTGATATATCACCCAGTCAGTCAGTCAGTCCTTCAGTTTACCATTTTATATACATATATAGATAGGTTACAACGTACTTTTTTATTAGAGTTGTAGGTGCTCTCGTTTAGAGTGTTTTTTGTTGAAATTATATTTTTTTTTATTCCAGATCAATTTTGAAAATGAGACCGTATTTACCTTAAAACCTATTTTTACGCGACTTATTAACGACTACAAATATGCCCAGTTAGCCGGCTTTGCCAACTCTAGTTACCTCTAGGTATATCATCATCACCTTATTCGTAACAATAAAACCACCGTAATATCCTTTTTGACTTCTTACCTTACCTAGTACCACTAGTGTTCCAGCCGTTGGCAATTAATCAGTAACTTCGGTAAAAAATATCCATATTTTCTGGGTATTTTATTTCTGAGGAGGCTGGCTATTAAGCCAGCCTCCTCTATTACTACCCAGAAACCCTATAATCTGTAACCTGAAAAGGCAAAAGGTGAAAAGCACGCTCAAAATTTTATTTTTATCACAGAGCGTAAAAAATGTTCGCAGTGTTACGTTACCAACAATTCTAACGTTATAACGAGTATCTTCATGTATTCGCCAATGGGTTCACATTCCCGGAATTCTTAAAAAAATAACCAAAAAAGTCCGATTCAGTCTCTTGGTCGTTATTTATTGTTGGATAACGATTGTTTTCCCGGAATTTCCTGTGATACGATGACAACCCTAATTATCTTCTGTACGTATTTCTTGTGGCTCGTGTAAGTAGTTCCGAGGAATTCGTTTAGCTGCAAAAGACGAGAACATTCACTTGTGACACGACATGCAAGATGCTGTAACTACAGCCCAAAGCTGTGGTTTTTTTTTAAATTTTTTTATGATAATAATGATTAGGCCTGCTCTTGACTTCGATGGATGAATTGATGGATGATGGATGGATGGTTAATAATGCGTAGGTACCTAAAAATTAAGTCACTTGATGAAAAAAATTGATCAATACTTAGGTCATCATTATCATTTTCAGCCGAAAGACGTCCACTGCTGGACATAGGCCTCCCCCAAGCACCGCCACCACGACCGGTTCCGTGCTTCCCGCATCCAGCGGATTCCTGCGGCTTTCCCAAGGTCATCAGTCCACCTTGTGGGAGGCATTCCTACGCTACGTCTTCCGGTTCGCGGTCGCCACTCCAGAACCTTTCGGCCCCAACGACCATCTGTCCTGCGAGCAATGTGCCCTGCCCATTGCCACATAAGTTTGGCAATTCTTCGAGCTATGTCGGTTACTTTGGTTCTCCTGCGGATTTCTTCATTTCTGATTCGATCACGTAGGGAAACTCCAAGGATAGTCCTCTCTATTGCCCTTTGGGTGACTTTTAGCTTGAATTTTACAAACTATAGTTCAACCTTTCAAACGAAATCCATGGAACATGGAGAGACGTTTACTTAAAAATAGCAGCACTTTTTTTTTTCATTTGGTTTAAATAGGTTTTTATAGATTCTTTTCAATTTGGTGATTTTGGGAATGTCAAACAGCTTAGTGGACTGTAGTTTCATTGTCATTTTTCTATTTTGTTAAGTACCTGGTACTTTTTGAAAGGCCTACACTTTCCTCCCATACCTATAAAATAAAATCCAATTATTTTTAAAGAGTAGGTAACCCTGGAGCTTCATGCCGGCTCTTCTCCATAGGAAACGACCAATAAAATTGGAACCGTGCACCTACGCTTCTCGCGTTTCATAAGTGCCCATGTAGGTTTATGTGAAATAAAATATTATAAATTGATTTGATTACCTTCCTCGAAATAATTACGGTTTGACACATTATATTTATAATAAATAAAAATAAATACCAGAGCGGTGGTGACCCAGTGGTATTTGCCACGACTACTAGTGATTAGTTGTAGGTCGTGAGTTCGAACCCAGGCAGGCACTTTACTTTGTGTATTTAATTTCATCACCAGCACTGCTCTCAAAACGGTGAATGAAAACATCGTGAGGAAACCGGTATGTCCTAGAACCAAAAAAATCGAAAACATGTGACATCCGCCAACCGGACTGAGCCCGCGTGGTGGATTATGGCCCACTCTCACTTGGGACTAGTCATCTCTTGACTGCCAGGGCTTATTTTTAATATTAAATTTTATATTTTGAATTGTTTTATTAGTTTTTACATTGTCTCACATATAGAAGCAACAAGAATAATGTACCCAGGATTTTGTAATATCTTGATTTAAAAGAGTGTCCTTGGAGTTTCTTGCCCGTTCTTCTCCATAGTGATCTACGTATTGGAATGGGCATCTAGCTTCAACTTTCTGACTAACTGACCGTCTCTCTGACAATTCAAAAGTTGGATTTGAGTTTGAGTTTGAGACTCCATCTCACAGAGACGAGGCTGTATCCCAGCAGAGGGAACATTAGGTATAGGCTATTTATGTAAATACTAGGTACCTACTTGAACCAATCAATTCCTTTAAACAATCTATTAATCTATATATATATAAATCAATTGCTGTTCGTTAGTCTCGTTAAAACTCGAGAACGGCTGGGCCGATTTAGCTGATTTTGGTTTTGAAATGTTTGTCGTAGTCCAGGGAAGGTTTAAACGGTGAGAAAATATAGAAAAAAAAAACCATTAGTGAACGGCTGGACTGATTTCGCTAATTATTTTTTTGGTGTGTTTGTTATTATCAGGAGAAGGTTGGACGGTAGGTAGGGTAGGGTAGGTAGGTAGGTAGGGTAGGGTAGTTAGGTAGGGTAGGTAGGGTAGGGTAGGGTAGGGTAGGTAGGTAGGGTAGGGTAGGTAGGTAGGTAGGGTAGGGTAAGGTAGGGTAGGTAGGTAGGGTAGGTAGGGTTAGGGTAGGTAGGTAGGTAGGTAGGTAGAGTAGAGTAGGGTAGGGTAGGGTAGGGTAGGGTAGGTAGGTAGGGTAGGGTAGGGTAGGGTAGGTAGGGTAGGGTAGAGTAGTGAAGTTTATACTATATTTCCTTTGCGCGTAGACAAACTGCCACAGTCAAATAGCTTTTGACAGAACGAAGTCTGTCGGGTCAGCTAGTTATTATTAAAGTTGCTTAACTATTAAATTACAAGCAGATAAAACTACGAAAATACTCTATATATCCTTCTACATAACGAAGGTTCGCTACTACGAGTACTCTGAAACCATTTAACCGATTTCGGGACTGTACCCGGTGAAGTGTAAGGCATTTATCACTAAAGGTCGTATATCTTTGCATAACGATACAAAGGAAAAGCAAATAAAAAATAAGCTTTGAAAAAATGTGTTAATATTTTTTACGGAACACATTTGCTAGACAGATGTAGAAATTTTATTATTTATCGTATCTTATATAGTACCTGTTTAAAAGGGGGGTTAAATTAATGCATCGGGAGGGACAAAATCTCATATGATGTAAAATCTCATATTATGTAACAGTGCCACTGCCACTTAAATGAGATTTTGATTTTGAGTTTTTTTTTGTTTTTGTCAGTACCTCCCGTTGTGAAGGAACAAAAGCCCAGATGCAAGATGGTTATGTATCGAAATACAAGGAAACAATAAACTATTTAAAATAATATATATTTATAAAAATATATCTCCTCCATACAACATTGAAAACAAACGATGCAACATTGAAGTTGCATCGTTTGTAAAGTCTAACCCCCAACTCTTTCCAAAACTATCCGACACCTTTCCGCGCAACAGACGTGACAATAGCCAACTTTGCCTGCACTCGTCAAAAACTGCCCTCATGGGAAAAAGGTTTTTTGTATGTCCCCTAAAATATACAACAAAATACCACAGTCCTATAAAGCCATGAAAACAAATCAATTTAAAAATAAGATTCGAAATTTATTAACAGACAAGTGTTACTATAATATAAATGACTTTTTGACAGATACCTTTTGACATGATTGAACTTTTGTAATTATTATTATTCTATTTATATTATTATTCTCATAAAAATTAAATTATGAATGTTATTGAACCAGTATTGTGAATTAAATTATTTATTTGTTAAATAAAAATTAAATTAAAATTTGTACGCCTCATCAGGCAAAACATGTACGGACTTTTTAACTATATTTAAGATATTGCATGCTTGATTTGTATGGAAACGCATGTTTGACAAATAAACTATCTTTATCTAACAACACACGGTAGCCCTTAGGGGTCTACCGCAATAATAAGTTATGACAGAATTTAATTTTTCATATTAAGTAGGTAGGTGACTATAATTGTCACTTATTAATGCCAGCCAGCTTAAGCTACAGCAGAAAGAACTAAGTTCGTGGGGTAGTTGTTAGTAATCTATATTACTAACATATTTTTTTTTTTATTGTTTTTATTACGGACGCTTCTAACGTGCACGTCTTTCTACATTGTACTCAAATGTATAACTTCAACATGAATGATGTAACCCATTTTTTGTAACAATATTTTGTTTTAAAAGAGTGTCCGTGGAGTTTCTTACCCGTTCTTCTCCATAGGAACTTACTACGCTTTGAAATGGGCAACAAGCTTCATATTTCTGACTGACCGACCCCTTGACAATTCAAAAGTGCCTGTAATTGGTTTATTTGAAATAAATGCTCTGAGTTTGAGTTCATAAACAAAAACTTGTCTTTTAATAACTAATCAGGTACGAGTAATAGTCCAGAGTACTAATAACCAGAGAGCCAGAGTAGTGTTTTACCAATAACCTTGTATATGTAGTCATTACTTTTTTTTTTTTTTTTCTAATCATGGTATGGCAGTTTGAGTAATTTATGCGGCCTGCCCAAATGTCCTTTCTCCTTTGTCCTTTTCTTTGGTATTGTTCGTCGAATCGTTGAGCTCCTTATGTTCTGAGTTGAGCTGCACGATTACTGACAAATCCGTGCACTGAATGGACAGGTCCACTCAATCTTTGTGGTTCTTTCATCAAAAGACCATTTCAGACACCAATCTATGTAGATTGGTGTCACATGATTTGACCACGATTATGTCTAGACTTTAAAAGAGACTGTGACCTCTGAGTTTGTTTCGGCCTTTCTTCTCAGAGCAGTCAGATACGAAACGCCGACCTCATAGTTTTAAAATATGATTGACGTGTAAAAGTGTAAAAACCTACTTACAGAAATAAAATCATTTATCATTATTAATTAATGACGTTATGAATTTACTAATAACTTTTTTTTTTAGGTCATTTACACTAAAATTGCGCACCTCTTCATTATGTAATTTTTAGGGTTCCGTAGTCAACAAGGAACCCTTATAGTTCCGCCATGTCCGTCCGTCCGTCTGTCTGTCTGTCCGTCTGTCTGTCCATCCCCAGCTTAGCTCAGAGACTCTTAGTACTAGAAAGCTATAAGTTGGCATGGATATACATATTAATCACGCCGACAAAGTGGTGAAATAAAATCATGAAAAAAATAGTTATTTAGGGTATATTTTATCTCCTGCACATCTAAAGTGGGGATTTTTTTTTTCGCCTGCCCTATGTTGTGGTGTATTGTTGGATGGGTCTTTTAAAAATATTGCGGGTTTGTGATAACAATATTTCGATTAAGGGATCCGTTTCTGAAATATTAGGCTGTAAAATGCTAATTTTTGTTAGAGTCAAGTGTCCCCCCCCCCTGCCAGCTAAACGGTTAGTTTTGCATAGGTGTAAAAATTCACGATAGTAGAATATATAACGAAGTTAAAAGGAAAACTATCTCAGCTAAGTAGGCTTTTCAAGTTTACGAGTAATAGTCGACCAACTTAAATGTGCAATTGAAAAACATGTTCCCCATTCAATCTGTATAGAAGAGCATGTTTCTCAACTACAATGTTAAGTTTGTTCTTGGGATAAATTCATCCCAACTACGGAACCCTTCATTGTGCGTGGTCCGACACGCACTTGGCCGGTTTTTTTCGATTGGTGAGACAAGTCAATTTTCACAATTATCTATGTGCACAATATATCTAAAGCCACGGTGAGGAAGTAATGATGGCAAAGCCGTTTGAATGTATTGCGTCTATACACATACTTAGTTTAAATTAAGGTACACACGACTACATATCAAGCTATACGGTTCCAGTAGAAGCTGACCTATCATTGTACGGAAAACCTGTACAATGCGAGATCAGCTTATACTGGAAATTTATAGCTTGACTTGTAGCCGTGTGTACATTTATATACAATTAAGGCGCGCGCAATTTTAGCTTGCCTTAGACGATCTCTACACTAGGCTCAACATTCATTCCATCAAAGGCAAATTCATTAATAATTTGTTATACTTGATTCTATTAAGAAACTTTCAATTACAATCCAGCAATGATCAAAGAAATATCTTTGTCTAAAACTATGTAACAGGTACACATAAGTATCAATTTAATTTATTCTGAACAACATGTGTCGTCTCCGGCGTCCTAAATGTAACACTTTGAGAAGACAAAGGCTTGTGCTTGTCTTTTGCCATAACACTTCACAAACAAAGTGGTTTCTGTGGCACTCTATTAACTACAGTTCATTACCAAATGTTTTCAACTGTAAATGTTCAGATGTGTAGATACCTACTGCTATGACGTTGTAGTCCTTATTTAATTGAAAGCAAAACAAAGCTTCAAGCTTCGTAAAAACAGTTTACCTACTTGAGTTCTTTATACTGCGATCAATACTTAATGAAGGGTAGTATTAAAGTCACGACTCGTTTAAGAAACTGAACGTCTACCTACATCAAAAGCCATATTCAAAATGGCTTTATAATAAATCACTAAACAACAGTTCCCTTAATGTATTCAAATCCACAAAGGTGCTGTCTATTATCCCTAGCTTACCTTAAGAGCCACGTTGCTTGAAAGTTTGATTACTCTGCGAAATTAAGCGATGAGCGTTATTAAATTGTCATTAGAAAAGCATCCCGTGGATGAGTCATTAAGTATGGTTCTAATGAGTGATTTAGGTGAACTGGAGTGTGCGATGTCACACTCGTTACGGAGGTGATGTATGCGGTGTATGCCCGCTACGTTACACGATTAATGCTTCGCCTCGCACGGAACTGAGCAACCTGTTATAAGAGCGCTTTCAGCCGTTAAGTTCAGCTACACGTCCCCGTTACCAACATTGACGCCTTACGCGACCTATGTCGCAGTAATTGTACTTACGACGACACTCCATTTATTGAAATAGCTTTGTACCTTGGGGCGTCACTTAAAATCCAATCACCTACAATTATATTTTTTTATGTGAAACGTCTAATGCAGCGCGGCGGGTCAAATCGGTCTGCGACTCTCTCGTAGACTTACGAAATTAATTTTGATATTCAATTAATACATATTTTTATAGCCTGCAGAGTAAGCAAGCTGAAGTGGCAGTGGGCTGGTCATATTTGTCGAAGGTCCGATGGCCGGTGGAGCAGACGAGTCCTGGAGTGGAGACCGCGTATCGGCAAGCGTAGTGTGGGACGCCCCCCAGCTAGATAGACCGACGACCTCAAAAAGGTGGCTGGGATAGACTGGATGCGGAAGGCGGAGGACAGGGCGTTGTGGCGCAGCATGGGAGAGGCCTATGTTCAGCAGTGGACTGCGATAGACTGAGTCGATTGATTGATTGACATATTTTTATATAAAAAAATATAAAAAGACTTTAAAAAAAAATCGGAATATTTTGTTTTTGATTATGCCGTATTTCCTTTAATAAACCATCCTTTCATTTCATGCATATTTTCTATATAAAATAGTTTCATATAACATAACATAATATTACGCCTTGTTTCCCCGACGGGCTGGGCAGATTCGTACACACGGCCACAAATCAAGCAATAATTTTCCAGTATAAGCTGACCTTTCATTGTACGGAAATCCTATACAATGCGAGATCAATCTAAACTGGAAATTATAGCTTGATTTGTAGCCGTGTGTATGTATACGTATTATATAGTACACCTACATTTCGCCAGTTATGTTTAAGTGCAATGTAATAGCGGTAAAATAGTTTCGATGTTTAATTACTCATCTGGTATTATAAGCAAGTGGTAATAAATTATTGACCTCTACTATAATAAGACGATGTCAACAACTCAAGTTTATTAAGAAAATTAAAATGGAGACAGAAGGGTTTTTAGGGTATGCAAGCAAGTTTATCGGTGCGACTTCGGACAATTAACAAATTGACGCATTTCTAACACAGTCGCAACATAAATGTGCGTATTTAAGATGTGAATCAAACACAGGCATTATCAAATCATACGCAGTGGGATTTGGATCGTGAATCACGAGTCGTCAAGTAGAATTCGATTGTAATAGCGGCACGGCTGAGCGCGTCGGCGCCCCGCCTGCCGATAATGAGCGTCGATACGACGGAATCACACGACACGCCGCGCGCCGCTTTCCTCGCCGCCGGAATAATTCACCGTGCACTCGGTAAAAAATATGTGAACCAAATTTGTCTCAGTTACGATAAAATCGAATTTTACCGGAACGGAAGTTTGTCGGTCTGGAGAAGCTGCTTAAACCTGGCCTGCACACACGTACAGTTCGGCGCTCCCCGTAATGAGATGCCATCGATTTTATTAATTACAGATGTATTAACATATACACACAATCACTACAAACATCGGCATTGATTATGGAATAAAAAAATACATAAGAGAAGTGTTATTATTATTTATTTCCATTCTCTATACTTTCTCGTCGCGTATTCCACAGACCCTAAAGACCAAGGTCTTCAATCAGTGCGTCCTGCCTGTTATGACTTACGGAGCCGAAACGTGGACACTCACGGTACGGCTGGTCCATAAATTCAAGGTCGCTCAGCGAGCTATGGAACGGGCTATGCTTGGAGTTTCCCTGAGAGATCGAATCCGAAATGAGGTGATTCGGCAGAGAACCAAAGTTGTCGACATAGCTCACAGAATAAGCAAGCTGAAGTGGTAATGGGCCGGCCATATTAGCCGTAGAACCGATGACCGTTGGGGTAGACGTGTTCTTGAGTGGAGACCGCGAATCGGCAAACGTAAGGTAGGACGCCCTCAGGCTAGGTGGAGCGACGATCTTCGCAGGGTGGCTGGTAGCAGCTGGATGAGAGTTGCCGAGAATCGAGCTGAATGGCGTGCAATTGGAGAGTCCTATGTCCAGCAATGGACTGCTATAGGCTGATGATGATGATCATGATGATACTTACAGTTAGGTAGATACCAACCCGCGTGTAGGGTAATAGAGAGTCAATCAAAATCAAAGCGAAGGTAATTTTGATATTTTGATCGACCTTGTAATATATTATAATAGAGGGAGGGGGCACCCTAGAAAACAACATTGATCTTATTATATTGGTAATGTCCTTTAAAAAGTTCAACTGCTTAATAAGTACTTGCAACTTTGGTGGAGTAAAAGAAGTGTGTTACGAATTTAGAATTTCGAAGTACTTGGTGTTCTGTGGTTTCTGTTACCTCTCAAGGCAAAACCATGTGATTTCATGTATACTTGCAGGTATGAATTAATTGTAAATCATGGTTTTAACAAAACCTAACTTGCTGGAAACACCACATACAAGTGAAATTAAACTTACACGTCGAACAGATTCATCAATTTTAATTAAAATTGGGAGCAGTCAGCTAGCTAAACACCTATAATCGTGAAATAGCGAACAAAATCAAATCAAACTTCGAAAATCGAATCACATTCAAAGTCAAAGTTTATTTAGACTATAGTAACACTAGACGGGTACATAATAAGTTTATACTGGGGAACATAAGGCCCAATTCACACTAGGTGGGGCTGACATCGTTCCAATTACCAGACGATGCATTTTACGATAAAATATGCTTAAAAGCGAAACAGCACAAAAGCTCCATAGTGTTAGCTGTGTTAACGCCATTGTATGGAAAACTTGCATTATTATTAACGTTCTGTATCACTAATATCAACAAACACTACGTGTTTTCGTAAAAATATTATTATTTCAGCAAAAGATAATCGTAACAATAGACAGAAAAGCTTATTTAAACTCTTGTTTTTGCCATTATTATGAACCTGTGGTAGGTAACATGTTTTATTTTAAGAAGATTTAATGCAAGACACAGGAGGGGTTCAAAGTATGTGGGAGTGGTGATCAAATGGTAGATGCTTCGGAAAAAATACTGAAATTCGAACACGTCTAGGTGGATGATGATAACATAGAGAACACAACCTTCTACTTTTAAATTCAGATTATATACTGATATTGAAATTATAGTCGTACCCGATTAAATTGATCGGCGCCCCACTATAATCATAAAAGCGGGCAGTAGATGTACAATATTATACTGGTTCCCCTTTTGGGTTGTAGGCTTATTCCACGGATTAGGGGCGTAAGCGGTAAAGCTGGGTTATAAAATAATTATTATAAGTAAGCCTCCGTAAGTTAGGGTGGACAGTGAAGATGGCAAATATTTCTTTTACGGGACAGATAACCAGATCTTGAGGAGTAACGTAAAATAAGACAAAAAAAAAAAAAAAAAAAAAAAAATACAGTGATAAAATTGATAATCATGATATTATTCCACTTCACCATTAAAGGTTATCCCGTGGCTGAAATTACTAAAAATATAAATGATTGAATGTATTTCATAAGGTAATCAACACAGACAAGAAATCTAAATCCGTAACTACTTGGACTTAGTGACCAAGTGCCGCGCTTGAGCTAATCGATAATAAAATGAACCGCGGCGCCTTATTGTTTATTACCTACTTAGAATCTAAATAATCTAATAGAAGTTTAACTTTCATGTTGTAGCAAGATTTTTTCCTTAAAAATATCAACTAATAATTTATTCCTAAGTACCTCGGCAGATACTTTGCAGCACATTGTTAGGGTGCCTTTCGTAGTCCAAACGAATATTATACAAGTTGCGTGAACATGGGGTACTCATATACCTAAACATATATACTTAAAGTATAATTTCACTCGCTTTGCGCTCCGCCGTGCTCTCTCAAATAACTGTGAGGGAAATATTTCTTTTATGGATACCCAGGAACGTTATATCCACATTTTCTCTTACAGAGAGTTTCACGTAGGCCCGAAAAATATTCCGGAATTATAATATCGCTTCATTGTCAACATACCCGATGTACCCACGTTAAAACGCGCACATCAAACAAAGAGTTCCAATAATTAAAAAAAATGAGTAACTCCCAATCATACAAAATGAAACGATCAGAAGTGATCAAAGAGGATTTTCTCAATTTATCATCTTTTAAAACGGCCAATGTCCCCCTTCTCGTCAAATCTCACCAGATTACAGCATATGGTGAGACGCGAGCTTACGCCGGGGATTAGTTACAAAAGAGAGGGTAAGCTTACAGCCTAATATCTTCTTTAAGATTTTATGATCTGGATTAATCCATACTTCCATACTAATATTATAAATTCGAAAGTAACTCTGTCTGTCTGTCTATATGTTACGTTTTCACGCCTAAACCGCTGAACCGATCGTCATGAAATTTGGCAGAGAAATAGCCTGGGATATGGAGAAGGACATAGGCTACTTTTTTACGCGATAACCGACATCCACGCGGGCGGAGCCGCGGGAAAAAGCTAGTAAAATAGAAATCTGTGTATAAATAAAAATAGAAATATGAACCTAATTCTTTAAAGCTTTCCCGAGATAATTAAATACATATGAAATAGTTTCAAGATGATCCAACGACAAGGTTTAATGACTTCGTCCATGTCTGAAGGCCCTAAAAAATAAAAGGTATATAGGTAGGTACATACACATACATACGACATATAATTTTATTCAACTTGCATGTTTTAATATACATACGTATTAAAAACTGGGGGCTCATCGTGAGGGTTTAAACGCAAGCGTCCCTGCGAGTGGGAAAATTAAGGTAAGTGCCAATAAATGTGCGGGACCTGCGATACGTGCCAACATGGCGTCGTTGAATTTTTTTTTTATTTAGTAACCCGGTCACGGTAAAGACTATAAAAGTAACTGTTGATTTCTGTGAACATCCTTCTCTATTAAAGGGTAGTTTAGACTCGTGCGCCCTCCGCGCGTCTAGCAATCTATTTATCTAACTACCCTCTTTTTTGTTTTTCTTCGTTGTGGGTAATATTCGTGGTCGTATTCCTTATATCTTAAAACGTAGCTAGACATAAGCGATAAACGTAGAGAGAACACCCCGGGGACTCAATTCCTTGTATATTGCCCGCGAAAAATCTGTCTGTCAGCTTGTTACCTGAGGATTTGACATAAAGTGTTATTTCTACAGTAGCTAGCAACTCTCTAGAGCATTAAGTATGATGATATTTCCAACTTCTTTTTGTTTTGTTAACTCCACCTAAACCAAAAGTTTGTTGGCTTTCACTTTGTATTTTTCTCATTCGTTGAATTTGGTGTCTGTGACACAATTTTCAAATAGAATAAATCGATCCACCGTGCATTTTTAAGTTTAATAGGCCTAAAACATCAAAATAATGGATAGGTCAGCGAAAACTTTTTATGCAGTTTTGAAGTTGACATACTGGCCATCAATTGGATATCGCCATTGTTCCATATTTGAATTCACGAATTCGAAAAATAGAAGAAAATCGGAGTTTCACTAGCTTTGATTAGAGCACCTTTATGTCAATGGTTATTTCGTTAAGTGTTTTGTTTTATTTTTTAGTTTAACATAAACCCTCAAGGCACCCTGATCTTTCATAGATGTTCTAAACAAACCGAGAGAAGTAATTTACTTCTGGAGAGAGGTGGGGGCTGGTTGGAATAACCACTGATGGCCGCCATGGCCCATATTATAATGGTCCATCTGAAGGACTAAGTGCGGAAACCAAACCCTTTACTATAGAACATAGAACTGTACGTCACTTGCTCCCGCGTCACCAGTACTCACTCTCTGTATATTTTGACTGCTGTGAACAAAATTACAAACTTTTATTAAAATGTGGCTGGTGTTTACAACCTATATTGTGGTGTCTTACGACTTCCACGCGAACAAAGTCGCGGGCAGAAGGTAAGTACGCAAATAATTGTGATGCAGCTAATCTGAAAAAGATATTAGACTCAAAAATTGGAATAGGTAGAAGGTACATGCATCGACGATCGCTTTTCGACATTCGAACCAAGCGACACAGGAACCAAGTACCTACCAAATACCTACAAAGTACTTACCAAATACCTACCAAGTACCTACCAAGTATCTACCAAGTATCTACCAAGTACCTACCAATTATCTACCAAGTATCTACCAAGTACTTACTAAGTACCTACCAAGTATCTGCCTATATCAGTCGCTTCTACTAATAAGCCCGAAGTTCGAACAATTACTCTTCAATTGGGCCTTTGACTTGTCAAACTTGGCTACCGTTGAAATTGACTCGATTCCACCTTGATATGCAGAGCGTATCTTGATTCATTACGTCAATGCTTACTCATTAAGTGTCTGAGAAATTTGCACTTAATGACTAAGGCAAAAGGTTTCATATCCGGTTCCTATTACGAGTACGTACCGATCGCTTTGTGTAAAGCTCGTGTTTAGGTAGGTAGGTACCGTACCAGTGCCATGCCAATACTGTAATCTTCATAGCTTAGCATCTTCATAGCTTAGCATTGGAGACCCTACATCCGTTATAAGCCTGTACTGGTAAAATTTGCTTAAGAGTAGGAGACAGGAGTTCCACGAGAACCAATTTCTAACAAAATTCTACAATTGGTAAATGAAACGATATTTTTCGGGATAAAACACCAAACTTTTTTTCAAACAATGTATTGTTTCGTTTCATATCTTTAAGTGAATCTTTCTTAATCTTTAGCCTCTCACACGGTGGATCGATGACCTTGTGAAGGCCGCAGGAATCCGCTGGATGCGAAAAGCACAGAACCAGTCGAAGTGCTTGGGGGAGGCCTGTATCCAGCAGTGGACGTCTTTTGGCTGAAATTATGAAGTGAACCTGAAATTGTGAGTTGGCATCTATTCAAGTCCGATTCCATAAAGACTAAAGTTAAACTTAATTAGGTACCTTTCGGTTTATAGTGCAGGTTACTTATCGGGAACTATACCCAAAGTCTCTAATTCAGATAATTTATGTAAACAAAGTAATGTCAAGAAATGTCACTGTCAGAATGACAGGACTGTGGTACAAAACATTATATATATATATATATTTTTTTTGTAAATAATCATCTATGAAATTAAAGTGAATTAATTTTAAGAACTATGCAAACAAAATACCGTTGCCAAACAATGTTTTATGTAGTGTGTCGGAGACACGGCCTATAATCGTCATAATCAGGCCTTTTAAGTCCACTGCTAGACGTAAGCCTCCCAAAATCGATTTCCACTCGAAACAGTTTACAGCCGTTTTCATCCAAAATGTGTCTAGATATGCTACATATAATATGAATATATGAATGAGAGTTGTAATATTAGTGTTGTTGAAGATGTAAAAAATGTGAAAATGTTTGGATCTCCTGCATTGTTACCAGTATCATAAAATATTTTATACCAGAAAATCTCCTTTTTTTAATAACTTAGTTTAAAACCGAAAATTTATAAAAATAGTTACAATATGATTATTTTAGAATTATTATTTCTTAAATTAAGTACTTAAAAGAAAATGGGTCCTTTTTTTTTTCGCCATTTTATGTGAATTACCATTACGAATATATTTGTTTGATATGTTATCCCCTTTTTTTACATAAATTATCTGAATTTGCGACTTTGGGTATACTTTAAAATCTTCATTGATATTGGACCTCTCATTTAATTATCAGTATTTTCATTTAGTAATCAGTTGACAATTCAATTCTATAAACTGAGTTTAGTATCTCGTTTCGTTCCTGAAGAAAATTCATGAAATTACTGAATATTAAATATGTGTGAGAAGTAATAAATCTAGAAAATTAAAGATAACAGTTAATAACTACAACTCAGTGTCAGATTCATTTTGATTTCTGTTTTCTGAAAACCCTTTTGAGTACAGAGGCCCTAGTGTGAGTTTCTTTTAACTATCTCGATTTTACGCATCGGCGCTCCGATTGGCCCTTCACCAATCGGAGTGCTGAACGCGCTAGATGCGTAAATTCGACATGGTTAAAATAAACTCACACTAGGGCCTCAGAAGAAAACCGTTAATGTATAATCCCAACTAACATTATAAATGCGAAAGTAAGTTTGTTTGTTACCTTTTCACGCCTAAACCACTGAACCGATCATCCTGAAATTTTGCTTATACGTTGTCAGGTGTACAGAAACGGACACAGGGTACCTACCTTATATCCCGAAAAAAAAAGTACTTTTCCCGAGGAAAACAACAATAACGTTCTTATGATAATAGATGGCGCCACGTATCTTTCAAATCATGATTGAATTATATGATTATAGAAACTTTAATAGTGTGTTAATCTATACTAATATTATAAAGAGGAAAGATTTTTTATTTGTTTGATTGTTTGTACCGAATAAGTTCCGAAACTGCTGATAGAAGAAAGAAGAAGATATTCACCGATAGAAGGAAGTAACAGGCTATAACTTATTTATTTAAAAAAAATAGAGATCCTTAAAGAAAATTGCAATAATAGATTATTGCAATTTTCTTCCATCGATCGATCATTCGATCTCTAATTTTTTTAATAAGCGCGGGCGGGCGGGTCGATGTGATGCGACGAGGAACAAGAAATTTCACGCGGATGAAGTCGTGGGCAGAAGCTAGTTTAGGTATGAATGCGAAAGTCAGTTTGTTTGTTACGCTTTCACGCTAAAACGGCTGAACGGATTTTGACGAAATTTGACACATGGGTAGACCATGACCTGGAGAAGGATATAGGCTATTTTCATCCTGGATCGTAGACGAAGTCGCGGGCATCAGTTAGTATGATAAATATTCTTTAGAATATTATTAAAATACTAGCTTTTGCCCGTGGCTCCGCCTGCGTGGATGTCGGTTATCGCGTAAAAAAGTAGCCTATATGTCCTTCTCCATATCCCAGGCTATATCTCTGCCAAATTTCATGACGATCGGTTCAGCAGTTTAGGCGTGAAAACGTAACATACAGACAGACAGACAGACCGACAGACAGACAAGATTTACTTTCACATTTATAATATTAGTATGGATACCTATAGTACCTACCTATTTTTTTGTGTCCGTATAGATCGTAGAGTGTCAAATATTGCCATATTTAAAGCGGGTACTACCAATATTTAGTAGTAAATTATTCGATTTTGTAGGCACGATCCTGAAATTTGTAGTAAAACCTTAAAAAGTTACAGGACGTTAAAGGTGGCTCCTCAATCCATACGGACACTTTTTTAGGGTTCCGTACCCAAAGGGTAAAACGGGACCCTATCACTAAGACTCCACTGTCCGTCTGTCTGTTTGTCCGTCTGTCACCAAGCTGAATCTCATGACCCGTGATAGTTAGACAATTGAAATTTTCAAAGATGATATATTTCTATTGCCGCTATAACAACAAATACTAAAAAACAGAATAAAATAAATATTAAAGGGGCTACAACGAACGTGATTTTTTTGCTGGTTTTTGCTCGATATTGATAACGGCAACAGGTAGACGCTTGAAATATTCACAAAATATTAAGTTATAATATAAAAATAAAGAATTAAATTAAAATTAAAATAAATATTTAAGGGGGGTTCTGCACTGCTGGGCATAGGCCTCCCCCAAGCACCGCCACCGTGACCGGTTCTGTGCTTCCCGCATCCAGCGGATTCCTGCGGCTTTCATAAGGTCATCGGTCCACCTTGTGGGAGGCCTTCCAACGCTACGTCTTCCGGTACGCGGTCGTCACTCCAGAACCTTTCGGCCCCAACGGCCATCTGTTCTGCGCGCAATGTGCCCTGCCCATTGCCACTTAAGTTTGGCAATTCTTCGAGCTATGTCGGTTACCTTGGTTCTCCTGCGGATCTCTTCATTTCTGATTCGATCACGTAGGGAAACTCCAAGCTTTTATAGATAACCGTACGGAACCCTTCGTGCGCGAGTCCGACTCGCACTTGGCCGGTTTTTTTTTCAAATTAATGGTTATAAACGAACGTACAGGGCCCAGCTTCGCACGGTTTTAATGACTTCACAAAATTGATGTTTTGTGAAGTCATTAAAACCGTGCGAAGCTGGGCCCTGTACGTTCGTTTTTATTTAACTTTCTTTATTAAATGTGAGTTTAATATTATACAATGTATTCTTATATTATACGTACGGGTTCGTATTTCATTGACTTGTCAATGTGCCCTGGCGGCGGAGAGTATTCATGCTCACTCTAATTTCTCGCTGGTGGTGGCGCGTGTGTTGGATAATTTGGCTCCCTTCAAAATGGTTGAGCTGAATGGTGCTACTCCATGCGTCATGTTCGTGAACGGTCCCGACAGTAGGGACTGGTCATCTCTTAGCTGCCACGGCTTATTTTTTTTTTAAATCTATTTATTAAGGACGCTTTTAAAGTTCTGCATCGTTCTCACATGTATAATTTCAACATGAATGATGGAACTAATATTTTGTAACCATACTTTGAGTAAAAAGAGTGTCCGTGGAGTTTCTTGCCCGTTCTTCTCCATAGGTACCTACTACGCTGTGGAATGAGCAGCTTCATCTTTCTGACTAACCGACCCCTTGCCAATTCAAAAGTGTCTGTAATTGTTTTATTCGAAATAAGTGCTTTGAGTCTCCGAAATTGATTAAAGTACACGTATAATCCATTTGAAATAAGATTAGACATTTAAATACACCTTTTTTACGATTTATTCCATTCTAATACCAAAAACGAATACCACTGATATTTGTTTCATGAACTTTGTTGAAAAACATACATAGTGGTATTAGTTTTTGGGCTTATTCCACTAATCCCCCCTGAGAGAATCCCCCTCAGTGGAAAAAACTGAACCCTAATGTAAAAAAAAACACTTTCAGGGGGATCTTGGAATAAGTTTTTTTTTTTTTTTTTTTTTCAATTCTAGTTTTCTCCCCAAATGAATGGTGAATTCTAGACTGTTTTCAGATTCAACTTTTCCTCCTAAGGGGGTTTTCAGGGGGGATTTGTGGAATAAGCCTATTTTTTGGTATTAGAAAGGTATAAATCTTTTTTACAGTCCATTCAACCGATTTTGACTTCTATTCCGTAGGCATAAATAAGGATGGCATTAAAAGCAAAAAAGTGGTTACAATACCAATTGTTTACTGCAGCTCCCATTTGTCATGCCACCAACTCAATAGAAGTCAATATCAGTTGAACGGATTGTAATACAGGTTTATTTAAATACCTAATCTTATTTCAAACGGAGTATATGGGTGCTGTTGGGGTTGCCCCGATATTGCAGCGCATCTGGGATGTTTGCGGAAGCGGTGCGCATCCCTGGTTAGTAGGGTGCGGGGCGGTACCAATAGCATCCTATCTATGGTAGCAAGTAAGCTGGATTGTGCGTTTGTGAATCACTGCTGCAGGGTATCAGCTGGGCCTGTTACCTTGTAGCAGTGATGTCACAAATTGTGTCTGTTAATGTTTACTAATATAGTTTGTAAGTATATTGTTAAGTCAAAGTCAAATCATTTATTTCAAATAGGCACGTAGATGCACTTTTGAACGTCAAAAATTACATGAATAGTTAATTGATTCTAGTTGCGCCTTCCAAAATGTAGTTATGTATGGAGAAGAATGGGCAAGAAACTCCATACTTACTCTTTTAAAATGTTAACAATAGTTTGTATACATTAATTAATATTTATAGGTGAAGACGATGTACCTAGAATAAAAAAATAAAAAATATAAAAAACATTATAAAAATTACTTACCAAAATTGGTAAAAAGAATGAAAAGTGAAGTAATAACAGAAAAATTAATAAATGCGATAGGTGCTCACATATTTACAAACATTGTATATGATTTCCCAAAAAAAAAAAAAAACATATAATAAGTCAGTGTGTGAGTTAAATATTAATCACAGAAAATAAAATTAATATCATAAAAATTATAAATTAACCAGTTTGATTTTGTCTAGACTCTAAATTGTCCTATGGAGCAGGACCAGCATGTTTCCAAGCATTCTTATCTTGGATATAATCCTCTAATTTGTAATATGCTTGTTTACAAAGTGACTAACACTTTGTCTTATTGCTTGAATAAATGATGATGATTATTATTATTATATTTATTTCCGGACTATCTATGTCATACTAAGATCTTATGACATAATAATATCAACAACTACAAATAAGCTTGTTTTCATACTCCTCTTTTCATCAGCTGCTTATTTTCCCGCACACGTAACACGGATAATGAAACAATGGTCAACTTATCATTCATCTTCATAATACAATGAGAGCTAATTAGACACTGAATTAAAATACAAGTAATATTTTTATACTGATTCCAAAAGTCGTGAATTTAGCGGAAACAACAGGAAATATTTAAATTTTTCTGATATCTATTTGACTGAGAAGGTACGTCTCTCTCGTTATCAACGGCCATAGTTTAACTACTGTGGGCGTTCTATGGGTAGTGTTGGTCATTGAGCAATAGAAAAACCATTTGCAGTTCTAATCAGATTATAATTTACAATCAAATTAATGACACTAGTAATTCATACACTGTAGGTACAGGACATAACTATATGGAACGAGCTATAGTTTCTAAACGTATTCACTTCTCGACGGCCACCGACAAACTGAACTTAACTCCGGTCGAACGTTGTGTTGTAGCCTCTGTCGAGCGCCGCCAGGCGACGCTGGTGTCCCAATTAGTCAAATCAGTGATTAACGTAATTCCGACACATTTATGTTTCTGTCTCCAATTGAAGCCAATTTCAGCTACATATCTATATATTAGGCTACTGAATTTAGAAATAATTAAATTACCGTGTATTTAAGTGTGAATCGGCGAATTGTTGCTTTTTAAGTGAGAGTTCATTTTCAATAGCTTTAGAAAGAAAATACCTAAAACCAAGTCTTCATAGCTAAAAGTATTTTGCAAACTACTTTTAAACGATAGTTAACAAATACTTTCCAAACACATCTTGCTCGTCAACTCAAGAGCAAAGAAATCGTGATCAATGCCCTGACGCCTCTGTAATCCAAAACCTAGTACATAATTATGTAAAATTAACTTTCCAATTGCAGTATTAATTCCACAAAGCTTTTCAACAAAACACAAACTGTTATGGCAGTAAACACAATTAATAGAGCACTTGTTTTAATGCACATGTCACACGTTCATTATGATAACGCACACATTATTTAAAATACCACACGCGCCCACCTTTTAATATTTTAACGCCAATATCATGCATGTCGGTATCAGTATCAGTCAATCATGCTGCTAAAACGGATGGAACTTTAGGTATAGAAGGCTAACATAGCAAAAGAGGGTACTTTTTATCCCGTTTCGTAATCCCCGCGGGGTCCACAAGCAGAATGAATTATTATTTCTTTTTGTTGTTCCGTCTCAACGGATTAATAATTTTACGAGAACTTAAAATCTACGTGTTGCTGCGGATAAAAGCTTGTTTGTAACGGTATTCCTGTTTTCTCTTTCGCATTGGTTTAAAAGAAAAGCTCTGTCAGAATTTTAAAATGCAGGTGTGTAGATAATTTTGTTATTGTTTTTGTAAAATAACCTACTTTTGCTTCCTTGTTTACCCAGTTTGAGGAAAGGAAGTTTCGGATAAACATTAACTTAAAAATCACATTTATCAGTTCACATAAAAAATGCCTGCCTTCAATGAACTCTAAACTTTTGAGTTTTACGTAGACCAAAACTTTCAAAACCCTGTAACAATACTTTGAGTACTTATACGTGAATACTTATTATACTTACTCTATTTTTTTTTACGTGATGGCTTTTTTCATTATTTCTGCCAGCGACTTCGTTCGCGTGGAAGTCGTAAGAAACCACAATATACTAAAATACCAGCCACATTTTAATTTTTTGCGACATCTCCAACAAATATCGTTAATGTATACAAAAATGTATACAGAAACTTAACAAATTATATACTAAAACTTTCCTCGAGAACCACGCTATCCATTGGTGAAAACAGCATAAAAATCGGTGCAGTAGTTTTTGAGTTTATCGCGAACAGACAGACAGACGCGGCGGAGGACTTTGTTTTATAATATGTAGTGATAACAAAAGCCTTATAACATCTAAATAAAAGCGCATGTAAGTGTTTGAAAACGCAAAGTACAATACAAAAGTGCAAAGTGGCGTTCTCTTCATGTCTAGTCCTTCAGGGAAATGTTATATCACATGCACATAACAAAACTACGTATTTTTATGTGTTTATTTTAGACGATAAAACTGGCGTCGCAAATGTTAAGTTGAACTTTAAAAGAGTATATTTAACGGCGAGTTTTGCCTCGTGCCGCAATTTATTGCCTCGCCAAGCCGATTCATGTTTGAACACTCGCTTTTATTTTTAAAGTGTATTGCTTTACAATTGCTGGATAAAATGGTATAGCGTTGAAAATAGACTTGATTGCTTATTTTTTCTACGGCGCTAACTCAATTGTTTATTGACAATTGTGCGTGGTTTTATTTATTGTTCTTTAACTTTTTCGAGGCGGGTCCCGCGTTCGGTTTGCATGAAAGCCTTTGAAAAGGGAGAAAGCTATAAACTTTTGATTTTTATTGTTGACTGTGCCTATTTAGGTGCCTCGCGTATGGGCTAGGCTTTTCTTCAAATAACTCGGCATAAAGCCAATAAAGGTGTAAAGTAAACATCAGCAGTGGTTAAATCATTTGATGAACACCGCGAGCGCCACATTCACGCAAGCCCCTAATCAAAATTCAGAATCTTCCAACGACGTCACGCAATTGTTGCCTTTTAAGGTCTTGCAATGAGGCAAACGCCGCCGCGCCGCGCCAGTCGACCGCCATCATTACTTTAGTCCACTACAGGATCGATAATAATTTACTTATGCATACTGGGTCTACCTCAATGCCACTTGCAATGATGGATTGAACATTACTTTGGGCTTCGCACGCTAAAACTAAAATGGCGCAAGTTGTTACTCTTTATCTTCTTTTATATAGAAAGTTAGAGTTTTGGGTGTTCTTCAGTCGATATGATACTTATACACATACACATAACTGGTACAAAAATGCTCGCAAGATTGAATAATACATTATGTACTTAGGTACCACCTTATTTATAAATGCAGAATAAAGTTATACTAGGTATAAACGTCAAAAATGTATGGTTATACCGAAGTTATTCATAGTATAACTTTATCCGCGTTTATAAGTAAAGCGGTAAATCATAATTTTTCGCTGTTTAGTTTTATTTAGCTACATTTTATCTCGATTAATTTTAATCAAGGTACTATAGGTTGGTACAGGTACACCCGGTGGGTTCCCGCATTGTCGAGGCGGGGGGGCTCAGTAGCCGTGGCTTGGAGGGCCACGGTCAAGCTAAGAGGAACCCGAGGAGGGGGCCGCTCGTCAGGGCTTTTGCGGATAAGCCGACGACGTAGCGGCCGTAGGTTGCGGTGCCGCTTCGGTGACATCGCAACTGTGGCGGGCCGCGATGTGGATTGGGTGGCATCGCGGCTGAGAGGAGTGCCGGTATTGAGGTGCGCCGTTCTCCCTACCTTCCGCGGCCTCGACGGGGTCGCCACCGTATGATGGCGGACGCGGTGGGGCCGCAGAGGAAGAGGAGTGTTGGTATTGCGTTGGCCGCTATCCCTATCCTCTGCGGCCGAAAAGTGGTAGGCGGCGGGGCCAATCATCTGACCCGTCGCAGGGGGACCAAGGGCGCCTAGACACAAGGTCGTCTGGCGCCCCTGTGCTGGTCTGGTCCCTGGGGTGTTGGGGGGTTACTCCCAGGTGGAGGCCAGCAGGCAACGGGTGCGGCGGCACCTTTGCCTGTATTGCACAGGCCTCCACCAGTGTCGGACGGGAATGGCCAGGTGTTCTCGGCCATTCCTGTATCCCCCCTAGGTGGGGGGGGGCATGCGGGGCCCACCAGCTAGGCGGGCATGCGCCGGGAGGGTTGTGGATGTAAAGGCTTAGCCGGTTTCCCATGGCCCTCCCATCAAGGCGATGAGGGAACATCGCTGAGTTTTAGTGGGTATACTGCCATTTTGGCAGGGAGTCCCACATACCCTGTCTCGTCCCCCGACGAGCGGGCATGCGTAATGCATTTCTCAGCGTCAAAAAATATAAAAAAAGGTACACCTCTGCCCAAACCTCCGGGGACACAATAAGGCGTGATGTTATGTTATGTTAATTTTAATCGCCAGTTTCCTAAAATTAATATAGAAAACCCACTAATTAGTAAGGCACATAAAAAAGCATGAATTCACATACCTACTGAGAATGTGAATAACTCAGACATCACAAGATTGGTAGAGCGTGTCGAAAATGATATGCAGAGTACCTACGGTCATTACTATAGATCGGATATTCGGATGCATAAAGTTAGTTTTTATCTATGAAAGCATGAAAGCGGCTTCTTAAAACATTTTTGTAGTAAAAAAAAACCCGTGTTGCCAGGACGACGGGAATGCATAAATAGTCGAGTTAAAAAAAAATCCCGGGGTTCTTGGATTGCATAACTATTCTGATGCATATTTATTTAAAATTGGGATTTTTACCAACATTTGAAATTAAGTAAATGTGCCAGAAACATATATCAGAAACCTAAACTTGTAGCTCCCAGAACCGTGGGATTTTTTCGATACAAAAGCGCATTCCATATCAGCCAATATCTCAACTTTAGGTGAATATGCATCCGAATATCCGATCTCTAGTCATTACCTACTTACACTTTTGTTTCACAGTGCCTTATCTGTTTCCACACAATAGTTCTTAATACATGTATGACGGCGCAGCAACTGGCGCCGCCATGTTGTTACGAAGGTACTGGAATCATAGAAAAGGTCGGATAAAAGTGACACTGGCTGCTGACAGTCTTCTGATGACAGAAGATGATGTCACGAGTCGCTGTCCTACCACTCCATAACGAATTGCTATGTTCCGGCACATTTCTGATGATATTGAAGCTGCTGAACCACTAATACGATGACTTCTTCTGGTGAAGGCTATCTTGAGCCGTTATCACTACATGTTATAAAAAAAAGTCCTCCGCCGCGTCTGTCTGTCTGTCTGTTCGCGATAAACTCAAAAACTTCTCCACCGATTTTCATGTTGTTTTCACCAGTGGATAGCGTGGTTCTCGAGGAAGGTTTTAGTATATAATTTGTTAAGTTTTTATATACATTTTTGTATACATATACATTAACGATATTTGTTGGAGGTGTCGGAAAAAAAAAGCCGTCTGGGAGCTTTCAACGAAAACGCTGTCTAAACCCTTTGAGATATAACAAAATAATGAAATAATGTACTGTGGAATTGTGTATCTTATATAGTTCTCCAGAAAAGTCCACGATGCCATATGTCTATCTCTTAAGGATAACATACTATATCCATTTTATTGTCTTTTTGGAGGCATTTGTTGTATTTAGGAAGTCGGAACATACTTATCCTTTTTATCCCGGTAGAGTATATTTCCGTGGGTGAATTTCCGATATGCACGCGGGCGGAGCCGCGGACAAAGGCTAGTATATAACATTTTGAAATATATTACTTATTTAGAATACTGTAAAAAGTCTTGCATTATGAAGTCTGTACGTAATGGTTGAAGTTTTGCTGATTAATAAACATGAAAAAATCAAAGTAATCGCAACATCTAAAGTAATAATCTGATATTACAGAAGCTTTCACAAAATGAAAAACAACCTATCCTACTTTAACAAAGCATAGCGGATTGCTTCATAATATTAATGTAACTTTTATAGCATCATGAACAAGATTGTCATATACAGGGGCTAATATTCTTTTCTTATTTTTTAACGTTGATCGTAAACAATAAAAACGAAATTTAAAAAATCACTTTATACTCATTCTCGTAAAACGCGACTTACACAGACGAGTTTAGATCCAAATGTCAAGGGGAATGAAACGTACACGCGGCCAATAAAATTATTCTGTTTCTTACGTTTTTATTGCTGAACAATTTTCACGACCATTTTTTCCCTGGTGACTAGGGGGATAAATAAATTAGAGTGATATAAACTCATGAATCAATCAACAGCCTTCCCAAGTTTACTGGTGGAAATGGAGTTTTCCAAACAGTAATGAAAATCCGATTCGTAAAATAAATATTTTGTATCTGTTGATGCCAAAGCAAATATGGTTTTGAAGTAAGAAGAAGGGATATTAGACGGACATACCTAAGTATATCCTATATAGTTGGCGAGGTGTGTATAACCATTAAACCGCGATCAAACCTAAATTTCTCTACACCCAAGCCTTAGCGGGTACAAGTCGAATTTAACAGGAAGAAGATCTCTACAAAGCGCAGTTTTCTGATACTGTTCTCGAATTGTTGCCATAGCTATTCGTATGCAGGAAGCTTTACAAAGAGCGAAATGTCGTCGTCGATTTGGTACAAAAGTTGTAAGTGTAGGACTCGTTCGTAGGCCGATATCTGGAGCGTCGGCCCACCACTCGCGAGCAATCTGTTTACGTAACAGCCCCGTTATGTTCGGAGAGGGTTCCCGTAGTAGACGTTAAACATATTGCCTCATAAATCGTGAGAATCCCGGCAAGCGCTGTACACCCTTACCGGTGTCGATTTGACTACGTTTCCTTTACGATTCCACCATATTGAGCGATCGGGCTCAACATTTAAATATCACTACATAAATCTGCGTGACATACGAGTATAAGCTGTTATATTCGGTCAGCCATGACGAAATATCAAATAGTCGCGATAACTTATCCGAGCCGAATGTTCATAATGCGAAATAAACAACATTAACATAGACTAAAACTTCGTAATAAAATTTCACTTTAACATAACATTTTGTTATATTTAGTTACCAAACACGAAGCCCAGATTTCAGTGGGTTTCACTTACCTAATGGCTGGCTAACAACATTACCGTTTGAATTAATAATTACATGTAGGTTAGTAGTTCCGGAATTGTGCTCTCCTTTAATAAACTTCTATATTCGTATAAAATTATGTTTAGGTAATCCCGAAACTAAATTGAAGTGTGAAGGTATATCAAACAAAGCTCACGTTTCAAATGTTAAACATTTCTAAAGGCACAGCTAAAGGTAAGCAAAAAAAGGCAACACCTACCTACAAGGAAGTCTACAATTAAAATCTAATTAAGTATTTTTACAAACATTTTTATCAGGAATGTTCAAAAGGCCGTTACACCGCGAAGTAGGTTGAACTTAGTTTTGTGGCTAAGTTGGTTCAAGATTAGACATCTACACGAACACGCGAGCGGATGCGGAGGCATGCGCTGGCACGAGCGCGGACGCGGAGGCGGGCGCGGTTCCGCGAGGCATGCTCCGGCTCGAACGATCCTACAACTGTTGCAAAATTGCTTTTGTTGTTCGATAAATTAGAAATGCTTCCATTCAGGGTCGTTGAAGTTTTCTTTGGAGGCCGAGTACAATATTTCCTGTTCACCGGTTTTCCATTGGCATGTAAACAAACATACAAGGGATAAAGGGTTAATATTTCGTTGTAATCACTCGTTTGTGTTACCGATTAGTCTTCATGTGGCCACGATTTAATGTACTGTGAACTAATTGAACATAAAAGGATTTTAATTAGTGGCTGCTTCTTGATATAGACTTTGTTTACGAGAACGGAATAGACGTCTTTTGGCTGATATTATGATAATGACAGCAAAATGTCATGATATGCTGGGTTAAGACTACGCCGAGCGCACAGTGGCGCCCTCATCGTTATTTCGGTGATTTATTTTATTTTAGAATGAAAATGCAGAAAATAAGCTCGTCAAGTTGTGCTTCACAAGACTCCACGTTTTTATTACTACAAACAGTAGTTTTAAATTGTTATGTTTTATTGTAATCATTAAAACGGAGCTTAGTGGCCACTATTTTTCGTTTTAATGATCACAATAAAACATAACAATTTAAAACTACTGTTTGTAGTAATAATAACGTATAGTCTTGTGAAGCACAACTTGACGAGCTTATTTTCTGCATTTTCATTCTAAAATAAAAGAAATCACCGAAATAACGATGAGGGCCACTGTGCGCTCGGTAGCCTCTTAAGTAGTAGCGGAGCTTCTGTTAGAGACATACGTGCATTAGAAGCCGATTCAGTTATTTTAAAAACATCCGTCGATATTTCAATATTACATTTGTACAGCCTTCGGGCATTTGTTCTGACTTAGGACAGTTTGCGTTAAGATACGCACGTATTAGTGATACACCCAAGATACTGGAAATTCTAGTGTAGAACAATGCCTGTATTAAGCGTTAACTATTAATAAAACCTTTATTTATTCAGTAAAATCTGAGTCTTCCTGCAAATAAATAAAAGGAAAAGAGCGGATTCTACCAACTGCTCATTTTATCATCACACAAATCGTAAAGCTCTGAGAGAAAGGTTTCCTGGTTTGCTACTAATAGACAGCCAGCGTTTTGGCATACTGTCACTACATACTGCGGTTTATAAAATTTTTACCAACGATATTCATGCCAAAAGTGGTTTTATGTACTTACGTTTTAAAAAGATAATTGAATAAAGGAATCGTTAATGAAGGACTGCAACAGAGAAAGTAGGACAGAGAATTTTTTGATTCCTACTTAATTGACCTACGATCATTATGCACCAGCGCGGTTATATGCTTTTTCCATATTATAATAGTTAAAGGTGGAAGAAATCAAATAGGTAACCCCAGTACCTAAGTATATATTTAAATATAATATATAAGTATTGCCGCGCGAGTTTAATATTACTGCGGAACTCACGAGCTTTTCGCTAAATTCGCTTTGTTGCGTCCAATACGTGTGCGAATCTTTCCGTCCTGTCCAGCTCTATATTAAATAGCTGCAAACTGACATCAACACCAAAAGCTCTTATGTTTTATTACCTAAATAAAGGTTACAGATAAGAAACAAATTATCTGTTGAAGCAATAGACCAGCAACAAACACTGACAGATTGTTAGGCTTCTTCTAAAACATTCAGACAGCCCTTTTCACTAACGTGACTCTAACAAATGGCTTCGGATTTCTCGTTCGTTCTCAAAGCTGCGCAAAAACCAATAAGTACCTCCTTGGCAAGATATAAAAATTATGGCTACGAAACATTTATCATCCAAAGTTGACTTGCGTTCCTCGCGTTTTATATTTTATCTAATTTGAGCATTTGGGAAAGCAAATATTTATCTAAATTCTTTGTTCACTAAAATATTCAACGTTTTCATCGCGCGTACGTTTCCGCCGCAATTGGGTTGATTCGTTTAACTTAGTAAATATTGCCTGCCTAGTTCACTACGTACTCGTGTTATACTTTATATTTATGGTCTTCAGTAATACATAACCTAGAAACATTATGTGCTTTTTCTGCCTCTTTCTCTTGAGCACCTACTTAGAATTTATTCAATAAACATTTTTTCAGCGCTTCAAGCTATGGCCGCTGCCGTCCTTCATGCATATAAATGACACGTGTGGTAACTGTAGTTTTTAAATACAAAGCGTTAAATGTACTTACTATTGCGGGATTCGTATATTTCCTGGGAAATTGGTATTTTATCTGGAATCAGTTCACGCCTAGCTCGTCTACGCGACCATTACGAAGGCAGTATGTATGTAAAATAGGTGTGTAGGCTCATTGAGATGGTTTCCCGGATCGGGAACATCAATAGCCCGCTTGCGAGTGTTGAGTCCTCGCGGCCTAAGCCGCGGCGAGATTCCGATCCACTAACGTTTTATTTCACTTACCCACTCTCTTGATAGCCAATACCTGCTCGTATGTTACGTTCCTTCACAGGTTTTGATCTTGGAGTGTTATCGTTGGCTACGCAGCTCAGCCGGTAAAGGATAAAGAGGGCCTTTAACTTCAATCCTTTCTTTGTTAAGGCTCCGTGCACGTAAAAAACTCTATTTTGTTAATTTCTTATCTAATTGTGAGTAAACTTGAAATAATCGAAACATTAAGTCTGTGTAACTATAAAAGTACAGTTTTCATGGTGCTAAACTATTCGTGTCAGTCACAGCAACTGTTAATAGTTTCATAATTTTTGTGCTCTCCAAAATATAGTTTATTTCGCCGTTGATTTACATAATGAAGATATTGTATAATCATTAAATAAAATTTTGATTATATTTCAAGAATAGCTGAAGTCTAATTTGTGATTTTTAAATTTCTTTATATGATTTGCTAAATAATAGGAAAAAATATATTACTGACGGGATATAAAACAAAAAAAAGGATTTTTCAATATTATTTTCCTACTATATTTCGTATGAAAGTTGAAAAAAGTGATTCCGCCACATGCAAGTAAACCATATAATGCTGTTGATGATATTTTTTAATGTTCAAAATCAAAAGTAGTTTCTTGTAGAATGAGGATCAAATGTCAGTCTCGCGTCATTTTTCGGAAAACTTGTTGCGATTATTAGTGATTTGCCGTGAATACTTAATTTATTTGAAAAATCCCTTTCAGCCACATGCAAAACAAAGAATAATTATAATAATTTTGTATAAATTATTTTTCCCTTTCTCACAAACAATGAACAAAATTGATCAAAATCAGTCGATTTCGTGCACGGCCCCTTAAATATACCTATTTTATGAAAAATATTTTAAAAGTACTTTCTCCGAAATATAAAAGTAATTTAGTGAAAGCAAAAATTTCTGCTTTCAATATAAGTTGTTTGAAAGTTAGCTAATCGAAAAATGTAAGGGTTTGTCTCAAACTTCTCAAAAGAAACTGTCAAGTTAGCGGTTTTTGCTTATTATATAAATATTATTTTCGCTCCAATTTCACGGTAGTTAAAATTTTCAATTAATTAATAAATTTATTTACTTGGTATTCAAAACAGCTGTGTCGAACTGTGTTATGTGTATTATTAGTAAATTACATAATCAATACTTAAATACAATGCGTTGTACTTAATGATTATGGCCATATTCCGTCGAAACTATTTATTTCAGCCAATTGTCCAATTGTCCACATACACACTTCAACAATCACTTTCCTTATGAAAATACCACTTTACTATTTTCTGTCAAACTCAAACTCAAACTCAAAGCATTTATTTCAAATTAACCAGTTTACAGGCAGTTTTGGATTGTCAAGGGGTCGGTCAGACAGAAAGATGAAGCTAGTTGTCCATTCCAACGCGTAGTAGGTTCCTATGGAGAAGAACGGGCAAGAAACTCCACGGACACCCTTTTAAAACAAAATATTGTTACAAAAAATGGGTTACATCATTCATATTGAAGTTATACATGTGAGAACAATGTAAAAAGACGTGCACGTTAGAAGCGTCCGTAATTAAAACAGCTAAAAAATTTAAAAAAATTAAAATAAGCCGTGACAGCTAAGAGATGACCAGTCCCAACTGACGGCGCCCGTTCACGAACATGACGCATGGATTAGCATCATTTAGCTCAACCATTTTGAAGGGAACTAAATGATCCAACACACAAATGTCGTAACCTAGAACTAATTCTAGGTTACGACGTTCCACTAGTTCCGTATTTATGAGTAAATTACTAATAATTTACTCATAAATACGGAACTAGTGGAACAAATATTAGTCTCCGTCTATCTATGCTAGATACAGCCGTGGTACATATCGATATCTTCGATAAACGTATGAATGAAAAGAGCTCAGCTGACTTGTCGTCGTCGGTTCTCAGGCAAAGGTAAGTAAACTCAGATAAGGGCGGAAGTGAGGGCAACGTTCCCGTCCGCTGATAAAACAACACCTGCCTTCTACTCACTGCACACCTATCTAATGGAGCAAAAACTATGTCGATGCCATTTACTCAGTGCGTCTGCGAACAGCTATAAACATCGATTTATTTTTTTATCGATCTTTAATGTGGAGCGTACATGATGACCAGTTTTATTTTTATTTCATTAACTTCGCTCGCACGATGGGAAAACAGTAAAAGAGAGGAAGCTGCGGCGATAAAGTCTTAAGTATTTCCTGTTTTATCTTGGGATTCGTCTCAGTTTCCAATTATACAGTAATTATTGTTACAATCATTATAGCGGTCTGGTAGAAGGCTCTATTGGAACGGCTAACGCAAGTAGGTTAAGTTATAGAGCACTTATCATTGCTGCTTTCTTTTCCGGTTGAACAAAGCTCCTAATGATATGCCAGACGTGCAGTAATATCACATACTGCATTACCGCTATACACACAGCAAGTGCAATGAAGTTTAAAGAACGCAACGATGCATACTTATAATCACTGCCCACCGAGTTGATTTAGTGCAAAATAGAATTACCAGTTCATGGCGACGCTCCATTTAATTAGTTCTAATAGGTATGCTAGTTTATGGCCACTCCTTTTAAGGAAACAAACCTTAAGCTACGCCAATTTTTCTAACAAAACATGTTAGTAAAAGTTTTTGCTTACAAAAATGTTAGGCCACGCCCTCAAATCGGTTAGCCAACAATGTTGTGTTTGTAAGGCATGAAAATAGCGCAGCGGACCCGGCTTTAGTCTTTTAACTTGATATGTTTTTTACAAATATAGAGGCCACAGAATAGCTCCTCGATGTCAAAATCTAATCTCCGAAGTGGTATTACGAAAATATCAAAAGAACCACTAACGTCCGTCTCACTGTCGCTCGGCATTTTTTCCCGGAGAGGAAATAGCGTGCAGTACAAAAAGGCGTTGAATGCAAGGCGCGATCGACTTGAGAGCTCTCTGACTGAGCTTTCCGTGAGAAGCCACCGAACTCACGATTGATTTACCTGCATAGAACATTGTGTGCAGTCGTGTAAGCACACGAGTCACAGCACCGGTTTACGAGCACACTCTCATCTGGACGTAATCGTTGTGCCAGCTCGTATAATGAAAATGTGCTGCACGTTCATAAAATCACATGTTTGATCGTTGTTTTGATTTTCTGCTTTCATCTAAGAAGGACGACAAAATTATCTCGGCGGACACTATGAGCTTACGTTTTTCTATAAATGTATAACGGCAACAAAAATTACGCAATAGATTTGATTCGTGTTTTTGATATTTTCAAGCACCTACCAGTACCTATTTACTGGACGGGCAAAAAACTCTAGTATTGTCACGCTGCAATGACGACTTAACCACAAAAAACCCAATAAAAGCTTGCATGAATTTTCCCAACAAAAAATGCGTAATCATGGAATCAACGCAAAACCACAAAATGGTGACGTTTCTTTGAACAGGGCAAAGTAATGATACCTGAGTATCTTGGACATTAATCATGGTTACAAAACAAGATAAACCTATAAAGGTATCCATTTGGTAGGTATTTGGTATTATAACAGCTTTTCTTACCCAAAGACGCAGTTCCAATGTTACTGTCCATGTTGGTTTCAAGCTCTATTGTTCTGAGGTTTAATTGACGTAGACGGTACTATCCATTCACAGAGCATTTTTTCAAAAGGTCGACGGAATCTACTGGGTATATGAAGAGTTCTAAAACTTAATTTTCATTCCACACCAAAAGAAAAAACAATTATTTTATTCGATTTAAATCAGTTTCTTTCCTATTTTCTGTGGCCAGTAATAAAGCTAAAAAAAAAACTGTTTACTGAAAACTACTTACAGAAGATATAAGTATTTAGATTTATTTTCTTTCATAACCTAGCGTAGTTTGCAATGTTTTGATTTGACTGAAGTAATTAAAATATTTACAGAGAAGGAAAACATCGCGTGGAAATGTTGAAGTCTGGAACAGCCAATACGGCTTGAGCAACTGGTAATTAGGTAATTAATCACGGCTTCTGTGTGTCATGGGACGTCTTTGCCCAGCAGTGGGACAGTAATAAATAGACTGGTATTTTGTACTCAAAGCATAGAAAACATCAATATCTGATTACAGATTCAATTCAGTTTTATTTTTTTCCATCACAACAGCAGTGAAATTATGTGTTTCCCCGTGGAAGCTTAGGTGAAGTGAGCGTGAAGTGAGCTGTCATTCCGCCTGCGGTACTATTCTGTAACCATCTCACCTTGAATACTTAGGTGAAGTGAGCAATGATTGAGCTGTCAATAGTGTCAATCCCAAGCATCAGTAGTGCCATTCTGTAGAAATCTCACCGTGAAAACCTAGGTGAAGTGAGCTTGAATTAATGAGCTGTCAATAGTGTCAATCCCTTGTCTCAGATGGAATGACAGTTCACTTTGGGATCACCTAAGGTTTCACGGTGAGATTTTTACAGAATAGATCAGCGTTTTTCGATAGTGTGTGCTTAATTTTCATACCATACTGGCAATTTTAGATGAAGAAACCGGCCAAGTGCGTCTCCACGCACAATGAAGGGTTCCGTAGTTGCTATGAATTTATCCGAAGAACCTTAACATTGTTGTTGAAAAACGTGTTCTTCCATACGGAATGTATGGGAGAACATGTTTTACAACTGTAAACGTAAGTTGGTCGGCTATTACTCGGTAACTACTCCTGCTTAACTGTGATAGTTTTCCTTTTAAATTCGTTATACATATATACTACTGCTGTGAATTATTTCACATATCCAAATACAACCATTTAACTTGCACACTTGACTTCTGCACTTAGCTTAATATTACGCAAACGGATCCCTGAATCGAAAAATGATTTTCACAAACGCTCAATATTTTTGAACGGCCTATACAACGATACCCCACACTATGGGAACGAGAAAAAAAAAAATCATCTCCACTTTACGTGTAGGAGAGATACCCTAAAAAAAAATATATTTCAAGATTGTATTTCACCACTTTGTCGGCGTAATTAAGGCTCAGCTAAGTACCAACTTGCTGCGCTTAACTCGGTGGAACGCAGAGCTAAGAAGCTCATTGGCGACGTACAACTGGTGGATGCCAAGCTTCACAGCTTGGCTCGTCGCCGCAAGGTTGCCTGCTTGTCGGTCTTCTACAGATTGTACTTCGGAGAGTGTGCCCATGAACTCCACGACCTCATTCCACCGGCCCCCTTCTACCATCGGACATCTAGACGCACTGCAAGTTACCACCCCTACCTGGTTGATATTCCACCAACTCGCACTAAGCGTTTTCAAACGTCTTTTATAATGCGCGCAGCAAAGGAGTGGAACTCTCTGCCTGCGTCTGTGTTTCCGAACGCATACAACCCTAATCTATTCAAAGTGAGAGTGAACAGGCTTCTTCTGGGTAAGCTCACTCCATCGTCGACTTTATCTCTGTCACCTCTGACCTAGACTAGAGTCAAGAGCAAACCTATCGTAAAATAAAAATAAAAAAGAATTACCTGTAATTGCCCCGCTGCAGGGTGAGCCTCTCCACACTCAGCTCCGAAACGAACATTAATCACCACTCTTGCTCAGTGTGAAAATTTAAAACTCATAGTAAATGCACACTTTGTAAACAAGCATATTACACATTAGAGGATTATATCCAAGGTAAGATGCTTGGAAACATGCTGGTCCTGGGCAATTCCATCCATGAGCTATGACAATTTATAGTCGAGACAAAATCAAACTGGTTGCTAATTTAATTGTATAGTTATTAAGTAAGTAAGTATGGACGAAACTACCTTTTGAAAGGGTCAATAACTAGAATAACGTTCAAAAGTGCCTTTAAAGTCGGTGTGTCTATAATACTCGTACTTCTCAGAAATTTAAGTCCTCCTAAACTTTGCAACGGCACTCGGCCCATAGTCACCAATCTCCAACACAACGTCATCGAAGCCGAAATCTTAACAGTTTACGGCGCCGGTGATGTTGTTTTTATTCCCTGAATTCCCCTCATTCCCAATAATTGCCCGTTTAGTTTTAAACGTGTGCATTAATGTGCCTATTTGTAATAAATGATTTGACTTTGACTTTGTGATTTTAAGTTCTCTTTAAAGTCCAAATTTAATCACAATGTTTTCTTTCACCTTTAGTCAAAAGTGTCATGATTTTTATACAATTGGAAAAGCCATCATAACAACACATATAATACGACTTTTATGGTTTTCGTTTCATTTACAATAAGACATGCGGACTGAACGATAAACTAGACAAGAGTCAACATATAAATTACTAGCTTTTGCCCGCGGCTTCGCTCACGTGGATGTCGGTTATCGCGTAAAAAAGTAGCCTATGTCCTTCTCCATATCCCAGGCTATATCTCTGCCAAATTTCATAACGATCGGTTGAGCGGTTCAGGCGTGAAAACGTAACATACAGACAGACAGAGTTACTTTCACATTTATAATATTAGTATGGATTATGTATGTATGCAGGTAAATTCGCTAGCAGAGACGTTTTTATCTTAAAGCAAGAGCAATAAAACAAAATAGAACTCCTTCAATTAATGGAAATAGCTCCTAAAGATCATCTTCCAGCCTTTGAATTGAAATGATATGTTTTGAGTTAAGATATTCCCGAAATTTATGGACACCCAGGGGACGAAATGAACAAAATGATTGGTATCCAATAAATTGTCGGTGTGCGTACAGGAAAATTACTCATGATAATTTATTGTATTGTGAATTGCGAACTCTCCATACAGATTTAACGTTTTGCTTTTCCACTTTTACTAATTATACCTACAAGATGGAGATGACGATACGACTACGTATATTTATTTATTTATATAAATCACAATTATATCACCACTAGCTGACCCGACAGACTTCGTTCTGTCAAAAGCTATTTGACTGTGGCAGTTTGTCTACGAGCAAAGGAAACTACCTACCTACCCTACCCTACCCTACCTTACCCTATCCTACCCTACCCTACCTACCTATCTACCCCACCCTACCCTACCCTATTCTACCCTACCCTACCCTACCCTACCCACCTACCTACCCTACCCTACCCTACCCTACCAACCCTACCTACCCTACCCTACCTAACTAAAACCTTCAATTTTTTTTTTTTTCGATAAAATCTTCAGACCTACCAAATGATGACTGACACGTTATGTCAAACGCCATAAAGTTACATTAGAAGATAGAGTTACCTACTTATTATTACAATAAAAATGTAAATATGGTCGTTTTCTTACAATTTTTTTTTTTTTAACTTTCTTAAATTTTTCTTACATAAGAACCTTCTCCTGACAATAACAAACACAACAAAAAAATAATTAGCGAAATCGGTCCAGCCGTTCACGCGTGATGCCGTGACCAAGGGAAATAGGGATTCATTTTTATATATATAGATTACAGACTAATCCAATGCGAAGTTATAAGTAACAATGTCTACACAGAAACACAAAAAATAAAATGACCTGCAAGCAGAATTACAAAGAATTAAATACTAATCATTATAACAATTTTATTATAAACATAACAACTTTTATAACATCAGACCTTTTTCAAGAATAATTTGATTTGTTTTTTTTATATATATATATATATAGGTATTATGATTTATGACCTTCCCAGTTTGCATACAAAATTTTTATCAAGACGTATCCAATAATTTAGTACACACGGCCACAAATCAAGCTATACATTTCCAGTATAAGCTGATCTCTCATTGTACGACAATCCTTTACAATGCGTGACCAACATAAACTGGATTTGTATAACTTGATATGTAGCCGTGTGTACTATAGCCAGCACTACTATTTAGTTTGTTTGAAAAAAACACTATTTTAATTTCGATATTCGGATTTATTTGATAATTCCAAAATACTCCTATACATTTATTGCCAGGGTTTTCATTGTCGTCTCCATATTGTAGAGATCATCGACAAAGAAAATATTCAAGAGATTACCAAATGTTGATAAATCCCTATGACTAAGATCTAGCGAAATGTTATTCAAGAGTTATGAAACATGTGAGTAATAAGATTTAGTAGTCTTATTCAATAAAACGCTAAGCGGGTGACTCAAAATATTCCATTTAGGATATAACGTGCAACCTCACAAATTAGTCATACCTAGTCATGTGTTTGAAACAGGGAAGTGGTTAGCATCATTACATTTGAATAAAATGTCTATTCAAGAAGCATATATATTTTTTTTAATAAATGCCGAAATAGTTTTAGGTGATAACCAGGTGACAACAACGTGTCTTTCATAAATATATAATTAGAACAACAATTAATTCATAATTAAATTCAGAAACTAAACAACAGAAAAACGGAAACTTCCCATGTTCAAGACAACGATTTTTTGTATTTAATTACAGTTTTTTTTTTTTTTTTTTAATAAAATACACTTACACAGTAGTTTGAATAACGCTGAAAATATTAACAAAGCCGAGAGAATGAAACGCGGGGAAAAGTTATTATCTCAGTTACCCCGTTAGTGCACCGAGTTTGCTGTCAAAGCGTTATTTTTAAATGGAAAAAAATATATAAAGAAGACATGAAAACCCTTCGCTTCACAGCCGAGTACTTGCAAATGTATCGTCACTAGTTCGCCTGTACATAAAACTGTGACAAACTTTCCAGTCTACTGTTTACTGGAGAATACATATCAGAGACGAAAAGTTTCGCAGTTGAGTCCGATCCGACGATAGATGTGTGTTCGCCGGGAGCCTCCTACAGATTACGGGGCCATTTACATATGAAACGTTTCACTGAACGCCTGCACTCGACTTGTACTTTTATCCCACTGTACCCATATCCTACTTATTCTGCTAAATTCGTCTTTATGTAAAACGAATGTGGATACTTAAAAGACCATTCGGAAGATAAGTAGGATCATTTCCTTTGCCATTTTTTGCAGTCGAACTCAATTTATAGCGCTGTGTTTGTACGTTGGGTACGTATGTTCATTGAGAACATCCTGTTATTAAATATTTTGTATAAAAACTTTGATAAAATCGTCTAATAAATATTCTGGTATCTAATAAATGGACCGTTATTTATATATTTTGTTCACTAATGAGTCTAATGACATAATGTCCGTAGGTATATCATATTATGTTTAGGTACTGACGTAATATCAACGTAGTGTATGGTCCACATAAAGACTATGACGCATCTCTATTAATGCCTTTCCCACCTACGTAAATGTAGCACCCAAGCAAAGTGAATTTACAATATTCCGAACATAAAAGAATAGGTCTCCTTTATTCCTTTTATTATTAAAAGAAAAAACAATAAGAATTGCCATGAAATCTAGGACCTGACGTAGTTAATTAATTACTCATGGATCCACATAACGTCATCCGTTACGTGCTAAGCTTTCGTTCTTTTTTTCGATCGATAAGTACTACATGTCATAAAAACTTAAATTCTACCAATTCGCTTGTACCCCCATCATCAAATTGATATGATACGAAACCGACTATCAAAATTTCGTGCTAGTAATTGTTTAGTTCCAAATACGCCTACACAGTCCTGCTCGTTTCTACACAAAATTCAACAATGGCAAAACGGCTTATTCCACAAATCCCCCCTGAAAAATCCCCCTTAGGAGCAAAAGTGGAATATATAAAAACCAGTCTAGAATTCACCCCTGCTTATTTCACTAATCCCCCAGAGAATCCCCCTCAGTGGGGAAAACTGAACCCTAATGTAAAAAAAATCACTTTCAGGGGGGTCTTGGAATAAGTATATTTTTTTTTTTTTCAATTCTTGTTTTCCCCCCTAAGCGGGATTATCAGGAGTGAATGCTAGACTGTTTTTTATAGATTCCACTTTTCCTCCTAAGGGGAATTTGCAGGGGGGATTTGTGGAATAAGCCGGCAAAACGATAGCAGTAACTATACCACTTGTCAAATAATAAGGCTCGATGACGAAAATTCCTGTAACTTGCAAATTAATAATGGTATATGCTTGAAACTAATTTTATATTACGGAGAATATTAACAGCGTATGAAATAAAACCTTAAATGATCAACAAAATAATTTAAAAAAGTGAAAATTTTAAAAACTTAAAATTCGCGTTTCTTTTACTTTTGCTTGTTTTCTCACTTCTGTATTCAATCTGTCAAATCAAAATGATAAAAGACGGTCATTATCGTCTTTTACCATCATTATTGAATTACTATCATGTCGCTAACATCAGAAGAATGTGCACGTATCGTCACTATGTTAGAAGAAGGCAGAAGTCAGCGAAGTACAGCAAGAACAATAGGCATGTCACTTTCTACAGTGCAGCGAGTCGTTCAACGTTTCAGAGAAACTGGGCAGAACATAAGACGACCAGGAACCGGCAGGCCGAGACATAATACGGCTCGAGAGGATCGATTTATTGTTCCAACCATGCTCCAAAATCGGCACCTCACGACAGTTGAAGTAACAAATCAACTTAGGGAGACCCGTATAGACAACGTTAGCGAGCAGACTGTAAGGCATCGGCTTCTTGAAGTCGATTTGATCCCACATAGACCCGGAAATGGTCCAAAACTTGAAAAAGGAACATCAGGTAGCAAGAATACGTTACTCCCGCGAACACGCACAATGGGGAGACGAAGAATGAGGAAGAGTAATGTTTTATGATGAATCCAGATTTATGCTGTATGCAGATGATGGGCGGCGAAGAGTCTATCGATGGTCAAGGGAACGTTTTTATCCCAGGTTGTTATGAGGAAAACGTGCCATTCGGTGGTGGATCTGTTATGGTTTCGGCTGGAATCTCTTCAGAGAGCCGCACGGAGTTAGTGCTGATAGAAAATGCTACGCTAACTAGTGTAAGATATGTGGAAGAAATTCATAATGACCATGTAATTAATATGGGTGAAAATTCGATATTCTTGCATGACAACGCTAGGCTACATACAGCTCAAATTGTAAATGAGTATTTTCAGGACGCTGGCATCAATCGCACGGACTGGCCCGCGAGGAGTCCGGCGAACCTGAATCCAATTGAACACGCATTGCTTGAGACGAGCTTGGGAGGTATGTAGGAAATTGAAAACCCGCGCCAGCTATACTTCGAGACCTGAATCATGCGTTAGTGGAAGAATGGACGAATATCCCGCAACTTCGCATTTGAAACTTAATAAACAGCATGCCCAATCGCCTGGCAGCTGTAAGAAGAGCCCGTGGAGGCAATACAAAGTATAAACTTTGTTTTAAAGTTCGTTTTTGTGTTGTATGTGAGGTACGGTCAGCTGCAGAGAAATCTCACCCCCTAGCAATGAATAAATACATTGCTAGGGGCTGAGATTTCTCTGCAGGTGACTGTACCAACCATTTTTTTTTTTAATTTATTAAAATTAATGATATTTTGCTTTTTTATGTAATTTTGACAATTAAACGAATATTGTTTTATTAACTGGTAAATTATCTACAACATACAGTTTCATTCGTGCCACTATACCCAAAGTCTCAAATTCAGGTAATTTATGTAAACAAAGTAATGTCAAGAAATGTCACTGTCAAAATGACAGGACATTGGTTCAAAACATTTTATCATATTTTTTTTTTTTGTAAATAATCATCTATAAAATTAAAGTGAATTAATTATAACAACTATGCAAACAAAATACCGTTGCCAAACAATATTTTGTGTAGTGTGTGGGAAACACGGCCTATGATCGTCATATTCAGCCATTTTAAGTCTACTGCTAGACGTAAACCTCCCAAAATCGATTTCCTCTCGAAACAGTTTACAGCCGTTTTCATCCAAAATGTGGCTAGATAAGCTACTTACAAAATGAATCTATGAATGAGAGTTGTAATATTAGTGTTGTTGAAGATGTAAAAAAATTGAAAATGTTTGGATCTCCTGCATTGTTACCAGTATCATAAAATATTTTATACCAGAAAATCTCCTTTTTTTAATAACTTAAAAAAAAACCGAAAATGTATAAAAATAATAACGGTATGATTATTTTTTAACTATTATTTCTTAAAATCAGTACTTAATAGAAAACGGAACCTTTTTTTTTTTTCGCCATTTTATGTGAATTACCATTACGAAGCTATTTTTTTGATATGTTATCCCCTTTGTTTACATAAATTATCTGAATTTGAGACTTTGAGTATAGCTCTATTATTTTAAGAGTATTTTTAGTTTTTCCTACTGACCCGTATTCTTTGTCCGCGAGTGTATAGGTATTACCAGAAGCTCTTACTACGGGTAAATAGATACATATATATACATTTTATAGTAGGTACAAAATTACACAACTTCATAATAGATCATATCATCACGCCTTGTTTCCCCGAAGGGTTGGGCAGAGGTGTACGAATAGCACACCCACATTTAGCCAGTTATGTTTTAAAGTCCCATATAATAGCACTATGGAGCCTATAACTACTATAAATTCATAATAGATGTCAATATAATAACTTCTGTTATACGCTATCGATAAATCGATGAAGCCATATGTCGGAATTCATAGCCCCTGGCACCTCCCCATCTTATTTCATATCACACTTTAATCTTGTCCATTTTTGTAACAAAAAACATTTATTCTTTTATTAGGTGGAACCGAGACGTTTTCCTCGACCAAACTTTGTAACCAAACCTCCCATTTGAGCATGTTACATGAAAAGTTGATGCTATATTTTATTTCTACCCTAATAAATAAGGACTCGTTACTGATTTGTGGTCGGAGGTATCCGAATTTAATCTTAGAATGATTTTCTAAACACAGTCAAGTGCTAAATCCTTGCGATTACTGCGAGCCGTTCGATTCTAAAATAGGAACTGTTTGATGCTTATACTTTTTACGATTTCTTCGCACATGTGAGTGTTTATTTATACTTTCCCAGTTTAATGAAAAGGCTTGTTTACTTAATTCTGTAACATATTGAAACAAGTTTTCCATTGATGCGTGTACAGCATTTTAGAATGGACTTTTTATTTTTGTTCTTCGTCATCTTGTCACCTCCATGTTTTTTTTTTTTAATATCTACGAAATTCGATCGATATTTAGTCTGGCACCGGTACAGTTATACAGGAAAGACGGATGGACGAGCACCGTTTTGGTAATGTTCTGTAGGTAATAAATACAATCAGTCGGTGTTCAATTCCCGACCGTCAGCTATCAAAGTTATCGCAATTGCCGGAGCCGGCCGGGTAGGTACTGAGGCAACCGGGTATAAGGAAGTGCGGAGCCGTGAGGGGAGTGTTGCTAGGGAGCCAGAAACGTGCGTGGTAACGGACGGCCCGACCACCCCACGTACAAATCAGACGGCCTCTATTAACTTTGAGACTTTACCTACATACATTTCCAATTGTAACAGTTGTAACTGGTTGCGCGATCACATTTCTCTTGTAAAAATGTTTAAACTCCGGAAAAAAAAGGGGCAAATTCAAAGCTCAACTTTCATGAATACTAGGCGCAATTCAAAATATTTTGCTGATTTAACTATTAAGATAAGATATGAGATTATCACTACATATTATAAAACAAAGTCCTCCGTCGCGTCTGTCTGTCTGTCTGTTCGCGATAAACTCAAAAACTACTGCACCGATTGTCATGCAGTTTTCAATAATGGATAAGGTGGTTCTCGAGGAAGGTTTTAGTATATAATTTGTTAAGTTTTTGTATACATTTAGGTATACATTAACGATATTTGTTGGAGGTGTCGGAAAAAAAAATAAGCAGTCTGGGAGCTTACAACGAAAACGCTGTCAAAACCCTTTGAGATATAACAAAATAATGTATGGTGGAATTGTGTATCTTTTATAGGTTTACAGAAAAGTCTGCGATGGCATATGACTATCTCTTAAGGATAATATACTATCCATTTTACAGTATTTGTTGTAGTCGGAACATACTTATCCTTTTTATCCCGGTAAGTATATTTCCGTGGGGTAATTTCCGACATTCACGCGGGCGAAGCCGCGGGCAAAGGCTAGTGTATAGATATTATTAAGAGTATGTAAGGATCTTAGCAGGTGGCGATTTGTAGTTTCTTCTGCCGCCCCCATGGGAAGAAGGCGTGTACACACGGCCACAAATCAAGCTATACATTTCCAGTTTAGGCTGATCTCGAATTGTATAGGATTTCCGTAGAATGAGAAGTCAGCTTATACTGGAAATGTATAGCTTGGTTTCTGGCCGTATGTACAATTATTACTTTGAGAAAAAAACTCTTTCCAGAATTTCATTTTTGTTCCTAAAATCTGTACCGATCGCATCCGGGGCAGCCCTGCTATCCTTTCCATCCTCCTTGTTTACCATCTGACCGCTCGTCAGTCAACACGCCTTTTGATGACTCCCGACCGACCGTACTGTTAGTTTTGTAGGACTTCCACCTGCTGCTGTCAGTATGAATTGCAAATGTACAAGTAAAAGCATGTATGGAGAAGCAGAGGCATTAAACCAATTCCAAGGAGACGTTACGAGTAACAGTATTGACTAGTTAATGGATTATATTCAAAATGCCGTCCCCTAATAGTGGTCAGGCTAGGTGGATGAAGTAATTAGACTAAGTGGTAAGATAGTTGAAGCCACTACGACCTGCAAAGACCTAACACCTCCCCACACCGCAAGCGGTAATGCGATACGGCTTCTCGTTAAAATCCTCTTGAATGCACGATTCACAATGGCGTAGATCTCCATTCCTACGTAAAGCGGACACTTTTACATTATATTGAGGCGATCCACAAAATATGATGCACTATTCAGGCTTGGCCTTTATGCTTAGTACTTGCACACAATGTAGCGTGTACCTGCTTTCTGGGTTATACTTTACACGGGGATGCAACAAAGGGGTGGTTTATATCTAGACATTTTCATCCATCGCTCATATACAAAGCATTATTATAGCATGCCCCGTACTAAGATTTCAGTAAAGACTTGAGTTATATGTTTGAGTAGTGGTTTATTTAGTCAAATATAGTAACGGTAGTGGTAGTAAGTAAGCCATCGTTGCGAAAGCACCAGAAAGCAAGTACCTATTCCATGAATAAAAAATATTGTTTAATAAAATCGTCTACTTTAACAACATTTGTAAATATGTGAGCACCATGTATCAAACACATAATTAATTTATCCGTCAGTTGCTGTATTTTGTATTGTGTTTACCTGTTGTAGTATAGTAATTTTATTCTAAGTACATCATCTTCATATAAATGATGTATACAAAGTATTGTAAAACAGTTCAAAAGAGTAAAGGCTCCTACGGACTAGTGCGATATCGCGGGCGCGACGCGACACTAGTAGCACAATTTCTATGTCGCAGCCTGTCGCGCCCGCGATATCGCGCGAGTCTGTACGAGCCTTAACGGTGGAGTTTCTTGCCCATTCTTATCCATACGAAACTACCATTTGGAAGGGGCAACTAGAATCAATTTCATTTCCGTATAAAAGTTGACGTTCAAAAGTGACATTTATGTGCCTATTTGAAATAAATGCTTTGACTTTGACTTTATAAAAGTTTGTCTGTACGTCATACCCATCATCATCAGTCATCGTTAAAAATTCTAAGGAAATTAATTATTACTTCATTATACTCGAAAATTAAATTCAAGATCATAAATTTAAACAAAGTAATGTCATCGTCAAACTGACGTTTCAGGGGCAGTCCCAATTTCCCTAGTCATTCTTATTACTTGATTTTATTATATTACCTACATACAGACATGTAAAATAGGTACAACAAAGAAAAACATAACAACAAATTAAAAGTCTGAGGGAAATATTCAATCACGACAAACGTCAGAAACCGAATGACAGTATTACTTTCCTCTATGCCGAATGACTAAAACAAAATGGTGACCAGTAGGGACACCCAACTTGAATCGATTATGGATAACGCAATATTATTTACGATTGTTTTAACGATTCTCTTGTTTAGAAGGAAAAATATTTTATAAATAGAAAATAATAAATGAAAATCCAAATGTTTAGAGCTTCTGCAGTATTGCCAGTATCATAAAAATAGTTTGCACGATTTTATTTCAAACAGTTCTATTTTCTTCTTGGATCGTAGTTCACGTCACTTTAAGGGGAGGTTCTTCAAGTTAACCTCTAGGAAATATAATTTTGATGTCATTTTATTTAGAAACGGTAATGATTGAACACGTGAAAAAAATATATGTTGCTTTTGAGACCTTTCTGTAGGTACGTCGGATACTCGTTACATAATTGGATAAAGTTCGCTCGATAGAAAACAAAAACCCAAACATACCCTTATTTTGTAGATTAAAATCATTTTATTTCAATATTATACCACATTATGTATTGAAAATTACATCAAAATAAACATCTACGATGATGTAATGTCCGTCGGGTTTAACATTGTTAATATCGTAAAACATAATTTTCAACCCAAAATTAACGAAATTCACAGCACAATTTACTCGCGCCCAGCTGGCCACCTCTAGAACAAAAATGCACGCTCGAAGAACCTCGCCTTAAAGCTGTGTGCAATATTATATTTTATCTGTTTAAGATAGGCCTAAAATTTAAACAATATAATATAGTACTTTTCGATAAACCGCACAATTGAGGTTATTATTATAAATTGGCAACACGTCCTTTGTTCACATTTTTTATCTCGAATTCCATATCCGAGTGGTAATTCAACATAATGACCAGCTGTGGGCTGTGGGTATCTACTGACGTGTATCAATACACTCACATTTTACCTGTTATGTTTAAGTACCATGATAGGGATCGAGCCTACTGCCATCAACCTGGCATTAATCTAGGCTCAGGTTTCCTACTGAGAAATCTATATATCTATATCTGTCTATCTATATAAATAAAAATGAAATGCTGTTCATTGGGCTTACCAATGCATCGGGCATCACTTGGGAACGGCTAAATCGATTTGGCAATTTTTTGTCGAATTAGGTTTTTATGGAAAAAACATTTGGAAAATTTTAAAAAAATCGGGATAAACTGAAAGTGCTTTTTTCTGTGGGTTTTTTGTATGAACTCAAGGCTCTATTGAAATTTTGATAGGACAACGTCCGGTCAGCAAGTTTCTAATGAAAATCCAATAACTCAACCAGCCAGGTGCGTGTCGGACAACGCACAATGCAGAATTCCGTATCCGTAGTTGGGATGAATTTATCCCAAAATATAAGTTGGTCGACTACAACTCGGTAATTTGTAAAGCTTACTTAGCTGTGATAGTTTTCCTTTTAACTTCGTTAATATACTACTGCTGTGATTTGTTTCACATATCCAAATACAACCATTTAGCTGGCAGGGGGAGGACACACACACACACACTCACACACTACACACACACTTGACTCTAACAAAAATGTGCACTTTAAAACTAGAAATTACGCAAACGGATCCCTGAATCGAAAAATGGTTTACACAAACCCGCAATAATTTTGAATGGCCTATCCAACGATACCTCAAACCATGGGACAAACAAGAAAAAAAAAATATTATCCCCACTTTACGTGTAGGGGAAGTACCACCCTAAAAAAAATTTAAGATTTTATTTTACCACTTTGTCGGCGTGATTAATATAGCTTTCTAGTAGGTACTAAGAGCGCTCTCTGAGCTAAGCCGAGGACAGACAGACGGACATGACGAAACTATAAGAGTTCCTTGTTGACTACGGAACCCTAAGAACGTAGGAAGCATTAAAACTACTGACCTACTTCTAACATTATACTATATTACGAATATCTTCCAAGTTCTGCCTTTCCTTCATCGTATCACATCAAACTTTTGATGCCTGCTCTATACGAAAAACTTTGACAAATACACCCAAGCAACGTATTATTATTGGAACGGCTAAATAAATACGTCATGGAACGCAGCTGAAACACTTCGCTACACTACCTATATGAAGAGGGGTCAACAAAGTTAAGCGAGTATTACGGTAATCCTGATCATGTTACAGACAAAGATGAATCGGGTTTTTCTATTATCATGTTAGTACATCAAAAATGCAGTAATAAACAGTAGGAAGTACATCAAGTACACTCTGTTCAAAATACCATTCCTGGAAATACAACCGTGTCGATTTTGGATGGTAACATTTTCTCTTATTAACTCACATCCATCAAGTCGGTTTATTCCGTTCTAATACCAAAAAGTATGTACTGATATTTGTTTCATCAAATTTGTTGAAAAACATACATAGTGGTATTAGTTTTTGGTATTAGAACGGAATAAATGAAATGAAATGAAATCGTTTATTCTGTAAATAGGATATCGGAATCACTTTTACACGTCATATAAAAAATATAAAAACAAGCTTGGTGAAGTCGACATTTCCTATCTGACTACCCCTGAGAATATAAGTCATCAAGTCAGTCTAATACTTAAGACATCACAAATATATTACTTCAAAAATGAACTACACATTGCGTAGCGTTGTAGCCCGCGTAGCTATAGGTACACTGCTACATAATATAGTTAAGGCGATCCCCTAGCGTGAGCGTTCGGTCCTTCTCTATCCCGTCACAGCAGGGACGCTCTGTCCCGCTCCCTGCGTACGCCGAATTCACACAATTTTTGAAATGATTTTAATAAAAAAAAGACTGATCTTTTAAAATTAAATAAAACGTGAATTATTAAGATTTTTAAATTATCTATCCATTAATGTAACTCTCAAATTAATGGAACGTCAACTTTAGCAAAAGATGCATGCAATCAATAATTTTAGTACTTTTTTACACGGAGATTTCAAATGTACTTATAACACTTAAAAATAAATAAGAACGTGTAATCTGATGATAGGATATCGTACATTAATAATGTGTTTTTATATGTAGTTTATTTCTCTTAAGAATGCACCGAGCGCACAGTGGCGCTCTCATCGTTATTTCGGTGATTTATTTTAGAATGAAAACGGAGAAAATAAGCTCGTCAAGTTGTGCTTCACAAGACTATACGTTATTATTACTACAAACAGTAGTTTTAAATTGTTATGTTTTATTGTGATCATTAAAACGGAAAATAGTGGCCACTAAGCTTCGTTTTAATGATTACAATAAAACATAACAATTTAAAACTACTGTTTGTAGTAATAATAACGTATAGTCTTGTGAAGCACAACTTAACGAGCTTATTTTCTGCATTTTCATTCTAAAATAAAAGAAATCACCGAAATAACGATGAGGGCGCCACTGTGCACTCGGTAGCCTCTTAATTAATGAGTTAATAGCCTCTGAAAAACGCGTTTTGCTCGGGGTAGCGCCTTAAGTAGGTACTGTACTGGAAGAGATTATGAAAAGTCCCATAAACAAATTCAGATTCAGAGTATTTATTAGTAAACATAGGTTACAGATACACAGCTGTGTGAGATGTTACATTTTTGTAAGTTCTCTATGCTTTGCCATTAGGCATACAAATGTTAGTATCAATTTGAATTAATTCATAATTCTTTTCACAATATCAAACAAAATTTATAGAAAGATTGAAGATTGTTGGACATACAACATTAGACTTCTTTTAGCGGTGTGGATTTTATCCATTACAAATAATGGAGTTTCAGCCTAAGACACAAATGTCTTAGGCTGAAACTCGGCGCTATAAGGTCGAAGTTTGGCGTGAACCATATTATTTCGATGACGAAGTTTCTGAAAAATATCAACCTAGGTAGGTGCTTCTCCCACAAAAGCTAGTTACGCACCAAAGCGCTCTTTTATGTAAATTTTATTTGAATATAATCAGATATGCGAATTTGATAAACCTTCATAACACAACCAGTGTTTACAAATTGAAATTATTTAGATACCTACAGTAACTGAATTCACTTTGAAAATATAAAATTGGTTGATATTCAAATCAAATCAACTCCATGAATTGCAAAAGTCAATTATACCTAATTCGATTAGAAGTTAAAATTTATAAATGGAAACAAAGTTAGATACTCGAAGTTAAGAGACACTACGGTCCACTAGCGCCATTCCTTTAATAGTTATTTGTGCAACAAGAGAGCAAAGTCGTTTTTTGCTGCAAGTGCTGATTTTGAATCCTGAGCAAGCGAAGGATTCAACGATTGAATCACGAGCGTAGCAAGTGATTCTAAAGTTGAATCCTGAGTGTGGCGAGGGATTCAAAGGCACGAGATGCAAAAAACTTTGCTCTCGTGTAACACACATAACTTTTCACTTCAGCAGCGATATCCCATTAGTTCTAACGATGGAACAGGTAGAACAAGTGGGAAATAGAGACTCCCACTAGTTGTACTATTTTGTAATATAGTATATCGTAATACTAGTGAGAACAAAACAAAAACTCCCATTAGTTCTACCGTGGAACTGTTCAGTAGAACAAGTAGGAATAGAGGGAATAGAGAATCCCAATAGTTCTACTATTTTGATATACCTAATATCGTAGTAGGTACTATTGAGAAAAAAAATCCCATTATTTCTACAGTAGAACTAGTGAGAACACTTTAGGAGATAATAAATATTTACAGGTTAAATATCAGTTTTATTTGCAGTAAATACTTATTTTCGTTTAAATACAACAAAAAGTTAAAAATTCAATAAATTACATTAAAGGAAATAATTATCTTGTTGCAAAATTTCTTTAGTTAGTACGAAATTCCGAACGTGTTTGCCTTTGAGGTCGAATTAAAAATCGGTACTTCGAAATTGCTGGTCTTTATCTCTCTTTCTTTCTAATGGCGGGAAAGCGATAGAGTGTGAATGTTTCGAATTGTATGATTAACCCAAAGCTGAATAAGATATTCGAGGCTATCTGAAAAAAAAAAATTATAAAGTTACTTTGTCTCACTCAGTGAGCAAAATCGCATTTTGCTCACTGATTTTAGGCAGCAAAACCTACATGTTTGAGCTACTGAAGTGAAAAAAAAATATTATCTGGTTATTGAGAAGGAATTATGAAAAACGGCTCAATCAGCGACATCGGTAAGTGTGTCTAGAATTATTTAATACCTTTTATAACGTTTCATATTGAGACACGAAGCAACAAAATACGATCTAGAGGAATGTGGCCACTTTTCTTTAGATCGAGTTTTGTTGTTTCGTAGACCGTAGTATGCGATCAAGATTTATAATAATACATGCCTATATCTTCGTCTGAAAATCTGGCCGCGTAGATACCACTTAGGTCGGCACATTACAGTTTGCACCTGAGTTATCTGTTACACATTTGACAACTCCTCAAAATTGTTGTTGTTTCATATGTATTTATGTACATTAAATACAACCATGATCTTGCCTAACTCTTCCCGATCATCTTTAATACAAATGGTCCTGTAAACCGTATGGCAGTCAAAACTTTTCAATTTTCCTAATAGGTATAAAAATAATAAAAGAGAGAACGTAGCTGTACTCGTACTTAATCCACAAAAGATAATATGGAAAAATTTAATAAACCGTTGCGGGCACCATCTGCCACAATGTGTAATAGAATTAATTCCAAAAATGATTTGTCTGAGTCCGCATGTTTTTCAACGTATGGAGAGGAGCACAGGGTCATATTTTAGCCGTCGCTACTCCATTAGTGACGCGGGAACCCCAACCAATATGGCGGGGCGAATCTGCAGTGACAGGGGCATTCACCCCGCGTGCAACCATCCCCTCGTTTTTGTTATAAAATCAATATATTTGGAGCAGGGTTTCCTATTTGCAACAAGATACAGGCACATGTCTGTATCTTGTTGCAACTAGGAAACCCTCATAGAGCGTCGTCGATAATCCTACGCCGCGCCGGCTTGAAATTTTTCGTTTCATCGAACAATGTTAGTTGAGTACCTAAAGATAATCACGATAGATCAAAAGATATAATTCGAAATAGTTTCATAATACTTTTATTTGCACCGAAATAAAAAGGTACTTCGAACTCCGTTTTGACTAAACGAGGTAAAATGTTGGCAAGCCACTGCCAAACAGTATTCAAATGAAGTGGTCACATCGACTTCGGTGCCTCGGTAATGAACTCGCTGGGATCATGCAGTCACTTGTCACGGTGAGTAATCTTTCGGGTGTACTTACGCAGACGCCAACAGACCGAATCGACATGTTGCCTTTCTCTGCCTACATATCTAATTTCAAGTAACACAAGCCTACCTAATTATAAAAATAAGAAACCGGCCAAGTACGTGTCGGAACACGCACAATGAATGGTTCCGTAGTTGGGAAGAATTTATCCTAAGAACAAACCTAACATTGCATTTGAAAAAGATGTTCGCCCATATAGAATGTATTGGAGAGCATGTTTTTCAACTGCAAATGTAAGTTGGTTGACTATTAAGGCTCGTCCAGACCGGCGCGATATCGCAGGCGCGACAGGCATGGCAGCGCGACCCTTGTCGCGCCCGCGATATCGCACCATGGTATGGGAGCCTTTACTCGGTAATTTGTAAAGCCTACTTAGCTGTCATAGTTTTGCTTATAACTTTGTTAATACTACTGCTGTGAATTTTTTCTCACATGCCCAAATACAACCATTTAGCTAGGAGGGGGGGGACACTTGATTCTAACAAAAATTTGCGCTTTAAAGCTTTTAATATTACGCAAACGGATCCCTGAATTGAAAAATGTTGTTCACAAACCCGTAATATTTTTGAACGGCCTATCCAACGATACCCCACACCATGGGATAGACGAGAAAACAAAATATCATCCCTACTTTACGAATAGGGAAGGAAAACTAAAAAAAATATTGCTCAAGATTTTATTTTACCACTTTGTCGGCGTAATTAACATGAATACCCATACTAAATTACAGCTTTCTAGTACTAAGGGGTTTATTTGTAAACGCTGCAATGATTATCGATTGTTTAACCATACATTTTTGACGTTTGAACGTCACTTAACTTTAAGCAACGTTTATGAATAAACCCCTTAGGCCTGTGTTCACCAACATTCAAACCACCGGTTAGGTATTTAAACAGTTGTTTTATGTCAAATTTCCTAAGGCCTGTGTTCACCAACATTTAAATGAACTGTTTAGATATTTAGGCCTGTGTTCACCAACATTTAAATCAACTGTTTAGATATTTAAACAGTTGTTTACTCAAAATTTCATAGGAAATTTGACATAAACCAACTGTTTAAATACCTAACCGGTGGTTTGAATGTTGGTGAACACAGGCCTTAATCAGTTGTTTACTCAAAATTTCTTAGGAAATTTGACATAAACCAACTGTTTAAATACCTAACCGGTGGTTTGAATGTTGGTGAACACAGGCCTAAGAAATTTTGAGTAAACAACTGATTAAATATCTAAACAGTTGATTTAAATGTTGGTGAACACAGGCCTTAGAGTCTCTGTGCTAAACCGCGGACAGACAGACAGAGGGACATGGCGACACTATAAGGGTTCCTTGTTGACTACGGAACCCGAAAAACTAATTACATCGCCGTGGAAACAAACTAATAATATTACATAACCGGGCTCGTTTTGATATCGCATTGCGATAATTTGATTTCCAAAATTCAACGGCCCAACTGGTCTTGCTGTTATTCAGTTTAAATGTCTATTAAAGGTGGTGCAATATTGTTTACAACATAAATAAATAATAAAAATATGCTTCTAACCTCTTTGATAGTCGAGTTAAAATCGTTATACGGTGGCCAGTACATCAAGTTAACACAAACTGTCAAATTTTCTCGTTCGATTTTGAACTTAATCAACATCAATTTAAAGTTAAAAATCGTTTGGAGAAATTTTACAGTTTCGTGTAGCTTGATGTACATGAAAGGTGATTTCCGCTTTTTGTATGGACGTTGGTTTTTATTTCCGAGAAAAATCTAACCAGCATCAACCACCTAAATAAAAGTGACAAAAATATGGAACTTGGAACCACTGCAAATAATATTTTAGACCACTCCATTTAAAAGAAAAATTATAAACTATTTAATATTAGTACTTAAATATATTTTACGTCACACCTGGCCATAATGTGAGTTTTACCGCACGCTACGCGTACAGTAAAACTCGCATTATGGCCAGGTGAAGACGTAAAATTGTGTACTATTATCTACGCCCATGCTATAAATCCTCTATAAAAGTTTCTGAAACAGTTAGCTTATTGCCAACATTAAAATACCCAGTGTCATAGTAACCATAATAGCTTCCAAACGGGAGTTATAACGTTGTACTGAATTTTATAATGCAACTACTTTGCTTTTACGAGGATGATGATCCCTTCCTTACTCATCTGTTTGATGAGTAAGGAAGGGATCATCATCCTCCCTTCCATTCTCACTACTCAGTTCGTGGTATCTTTATGAATTTCAAAAAAAGAACATTGTCACGCACGCGCGTTTCATAGCGTCGTATCCCGCCATTTTTTTTCGATATTAGTATTGCAAAAATTTATAAGTTTGTTATTTACAAAAATGAGTGATACAAGCTTTGATAACACACCACCAGATATTTCTAATGCAGCAAAGGATATTTCTAACCTATTATTATCAGAAAAGTTGAGAAAACAATATGAAAAGGCGTACCAAGATTTCATGAATTGGAATATATCAAAGAGTAGATAACATGGGTGTAGATAAAGTCTTGTATGCACCTGTAGTACATAATTAGGTATTAAAACACTCATATGATACTATTATCACACTCGGCTTCGCCTCGTGTAATAAACCCACATTCGTGTTTTAATACCCCTTATTGTACAACAGTTGCATAAATAACTATTATTCGTTGATGTCAACCCAAATAAAACATCCCACACACTTTGACAATGTCTTAATTGACAGATGATTCTATTCATCTATAAAAAAGTACTCTTTGATGTCATTTCATACTATTTCCTATTATAAATGATACATATACATATATATAATCTGACTTTAATAACGTTTTGTTTACTCATAAATCAAATATTGATTGACAGTAATGACAGTATGTGAGAAATGTGAGAACGTTGTAGGCCTAGTAGAGTGTAGATTTGTTGGCACTTTTCTATTTTATTAAGTACCTGGTAATTGTTGAAAGGCCTACACTGTCCTCCCATAGGTACCTATTATCACTGTTAATTAATAATATTGAAAAGCCAATTATTTTTAAAAGAGTAACCATGGAGTTTCTTGCCGGCTCTTCTCCATAGGAAACGACTAATTGGAACCGTGCACCTAGCTTCTGACGTTTCATAAGTGCCCATGTAGGTTTATGTGAATAAAATATTTTGATTTTGATTTTGAGTACCATGTGTCAATTTTGACAAGTTCACATTTTTTTTTTTTCGGTGTTCACGTTATTATCATAGATAATTAGAAAGTTATGTTCGTTTCAGGAATAAATTCACACTTAAATAAAAAAAGATTTTTCTCATAATTGGAGGTCTGTAAAAATTTGTGATATTTTTAGAACCACTACTTTTTGGAAGGTCTATTGAAATATATTTACCTTATCCTGGTTAATATGATTGAATAATAAAAAACAATTTTCGAACATTTATGGACATTCATTCCTTTAAATTCATCACTCGAAGCTCATGTTTATAACATTCAGTATATAGATGCAAGCTTCATTATAATCTTAAGCGAGTGCTTATCAGAGCGGTGTCCTCGATCGATCAACCGATCGATTGAGGAATAACAAAGTCTAGGGAAGTAATCCGAAACAAAACAAAAACTGGCAATCCAAGACCTCAGAATGTATAAAGAGAGAACCGAAGAGCCAGAGATATTGGTTTTTATATCGAAGGTAGTAGATATATAAGTGTGACCGCTGCGTGACTGAACAGCGAAGCAAAAACTCGCCGTGACAATCGTAGGTTGCCTCGTGTTTTTAACGTTCCATTAAGAAAGGATTGCTCTCTCTTTGTGGCTTGGGTTTACAGATCTCAAGCCTTAACCGCGCACATTTTATAGGGTTCCGTGTCAATAACGTGAAAATGGATCCCTTACGGCGGCGGTTTAATGTATTTCTGCCTGACACGCCCGATTATCTATAAACGACCTAATCTGCTTTCGTAGTGGTTTATGTTAGGTTTTGACGTGTTGGTGTCGGCCTGCGCTACCAATACACACGGCTACATATCAAGCTAAACTTTCCAGTATAAGCTGACCTATCATTGTACGGAAATCTTATACAAAGCGAGATCAGCTTATATTGAAAACTTATAGCTGGATATGTAGCCGTTTGTACAATAGCTATATCGGGAACCGGTATTGCCACGAAATTAGGTACTATCGCGAGTTCCCGAATAGGACCACCGTAAGGAATATTCTTGCTTGCAGCGCTCGGACGTTATAGTAACGATTACCTACGCTCATCAACCAATAGCATCGCAGCATCCGATTTTTGCTGAGCCCCTTGTTTTTGTAAATGAAAAAAAAAAACCGTAGAAACCAGCCGAGGTGGTCAGACATCTGTGGTCATTGTAACAGAGCCTGAGAAATTTATTTAGACAATTTATTTTTATTTTTATTGGTTGTCCCAAAAAGGGGCGGTAAAAAGATGTGGACATCGTGAACACGGGATTTTGTTTTAAAAGTGTGCCGATTCGGATGCTCGCGATTGTACTTAATAAAACTTCGGGTAGTCTTCTATCTAATTTTATCCTAACAAGTAGCGACTTGTTAGGTTACATACAGTGTAGACAATATAGTACGTATATTGATTGATTAACAATTCTCAAGTCTTCTGTATTCAATAGCCTTACTAAACCGTTTTATTTGACTGGGACTTGACATGTCTTTTCCTAGATACATGGCAAATTAGCTTCCATGTTAGCCGTCTACGTGTATATGTTCGACTATAACTATATGAATGTTCGGAAAAACAATTGTCATAAATCTTGTAAGTAATATTCACTTTACAGTTATCGGTATTGTGTTTCGTTTAATTGGCGTCTTCCAAAGGTTAGGTGCGGTACTGAAAACTGCGTATATGTTTGTTTTCATTACAGTATATTGATTCCCTGGTATAATAAATTATCCATCCATCGCCTGTCTTACTTATCGTTGGCCTCAGTCAGTTTTACGACTTGCCTCCGTTGATAAGCGATACTCTTGTTTTTATTTTTCTTGCACAAAGTCTTGCGGGATAGTGGATACAATAAATGGTTATCCATAATTATAGAACATACCACAATCCTTCTGTTTAATCAAAATTTTACTTGGGTATCTCTTGGAGCTGATATGAAACAAAAATCTCACGCATAAAATGATATTGCAATTTATATTGAAAATAATGTCAACAGATAAATTTGGAACGCAAATAACGGGCACTTTTATTAGTAAGTATTTACGTTTCGACACCACAGTGGTTAATCAGAATGACATAAAACTTTCATTAGTGGTCCTCTGATCGACGCAGGATGTCAATAATAAGTGCTTATGTCGATAATGTTGCTGTAGATTGCGTCGGAAGCGTTCATAGTTGTAAATAAAAAAACGTCGGTCTGAACCGGGTTGTATTAAATTGTAGAGTTTCATTGACCTCTGTTGTATTAAATGATTTGAAATAAAATTGAATCGATCAAAGATTAAAATGTTGTCTTTTAACTGTATACATACATTTATCAACGTGAACGGTTAGAAAGCAGGAAAATGGTATATTTTTCTGATTTCATATTTTAACATTTGCAATTTTCTGGTTCCGTTCATTGTGTGTTCAGTAGCAAACGGCTTTTGCATGAAAATGTCACAAAATGCTAATTCGTTCGTAGACAGTTTTGTAATATGGATACGTGCGTTTACACATAGAAATTGCGTTTCATTTTTTTGCGGTAACCAGGGAACTCATCTGCCAAATAATTATACAAAAATTGACTACTCCGTGTGAAATAAGATTAGACATTTTACAGTCTGTTCAACAGATTTTGACTTCTATTGCGTTGATGGCATGACAAATAGCAGCTGCAGTAAACAGTTGGTATTGTAACCACTTTTTTGCTTTCAATGCGGATGGCATTGAAAGCAAAAAAGTGGTTTTGCCTACGGAATAGAAGTCAAAATCGGTTGAACGGACTGTAAATAAAGGTTTATTATTTAAATGTCTAATCTTATTTCAAATAGAGTATAAAGTGTGAACATCATTCCGTGTAGGAAAACGGACGTAGTTAGTAATAATAAACGAGCTAAATAATGAGCCAGGAGGGAGTATTTAAAACGTACAAGGGCGATTATACATGCTAACGGCCTTCATCACGCCATCAGGAAACCCGAAAAAGTTCAATATTGACTTACTCTAAGTTTGAGCCCTGCTATTTGTGATCTGCAATCAGTTTTTGAAACCGCCAATCATCGATCACGAAGGCCTATAACCATTTTTAATTTTGAGAATGAATAGACCAGCACCGTTAATGAGGACTACCGCGCTTGAATTTGCATCAGCCAGGGGCGCTAGTTTATAGTGAGGTCTCTAGAAATGTCAAATGTGAAACTGAACGTTCACTGTTTGCGGGATTTTCTATAGCAAATTGATATTAATTATTCATAATTATAAAGATTGTGCCATTCCTGATTAATTATGGCTTAAGATTTTAAGTTAGGGATAGAGTGGACCAGAACGGCCCAAGATAGATAGGTACAGATGGAAACAGATAGAGGAGGCCTTCATTCAGAGATAGATGACCCCTTAATAGGTTAAGTTATTTAAAAAAATATAGAATTGTAAATTATAGGCAATAAATGCTATTTTTATTTATTTATTTAAGTAACAACTTAGGATTTAATTTCGTAGCACTTGGAGGAAATAAATAAAGAATAATATTTGTCTGCTTAATGCTTGCCAATTTTAGAAACATTATTTTGTAAATATTCATTTGATATTTTAAAATGTTATAAAATAAACATTTTATGAAGTAATGAGTACTTAAACATATCTAAAACATATAAAATAAAAGTATTAACAGGACCTTACTCAACAGTGGCGCCAACTGGTGAGCACAAAAACGATAATACACGTTTCAACACACTTGCTCATAAAGTGGCTCTAATTTCACCGCAATCAGGCACATAATGACACCTGTAATCAAACTGTGACTTTTTCATTGCTATTATTCACAAGTGATTAGTGTTTTTTTATTTTTTTTATTGGTTGAGTTGGTTCGTTCTTAAAATATTTCAATAAATAATATATCTGATAAGACCGCTATGCCATCAAAAACAGTTAATTATAATTTTACTAAATGCACATTTACTAATTGTTTCTCTAAATAAACTTTTCATCTACTAAATAAAATGATTTTTTATTATTATTTTCTTCACAAGTGTGTTGAAAAACGTCGTATGATACACGTGTGTATTGATGATTACCGTCCTCGGCTCTCTTAATACCATCACCTAACGGCTCGAGTCTCAATGGCGCCTCAGCGGTAATCACCAACATTACACACTTGTACCATAATGTACTATTAAATCACAATCCGAGAGTTTTGAAGAATATTGCTAATCCATTGCTTCATAAGTTTTAAAAATTTGTCTGCTCACGTAAATAACGCAATGAACGTGGGTAAATTGTCAAAATCAAACCCATGGCGAAGAATTGTCATATTATGTGTGCTACGCAAGGGGGGCTATCATTTTTGTACTCACCAGTTGGCACCACTGTTGAGTAAGGTCCTGCCGGTACTTTTATTTTATATGTTTTGGATATGTTTCAGTACTCATCATTCATCATCATTTCAGCCGAAAGACGTCCACTGCTGGACATAGGCCTCCCAAAAGCACCGCCACCTCGACCGGTTTTGTGCTTCCCGCATCCAGCGGATTCCTGCGGCTTTCATTAGGTCATCGGTCCACCTTGTGGAAGGCCTTCCAACGCTACGTCTTTCGGTACGCGGTCGCCACTCCAGAACCTTTCGGCCCCAACGACCATCTGTTCTGCGCGCAATGTGCCCTGCCCATTGCCACTTAAAGTTGGCAATTCTTCGAGCTATGTCGGTTTCAGTACTAATTACTTCATAAAATAAATATTTTATTACATTTTAAAATATCAAATGAACATTTTACATTATAGTGTTCCTAAAATTGGCAAGCATGAAGCAGACAAATATTATTCTTCCTCCAAGTGCTACGAAATTAGATCCCAAGTTGTTACTTAAAATTGCAATAATTAATCAGGAAATGCACAATCTTTACAACAATAAATAATTAATAACAATTTGCGATAGAAAATCCCACAAACGGTGAACGTTTATTTTCACATTTGACATTTCTAGAGACCTCACTCTACACTAGCGCCTCTAGCGGCGACTTCAAGCGCGATAGTCCTCATTAACCCGCAGTTCAGTGATTTGTAAAGTCTGCAAAGTTTTATCTTAAGCTCTGGCTTTAAATAAATAATTGCCTAATCCAAATAGGACAGTATATAGTTTCTAACTCCTGTTTGTCCAGCTTTGTCAATCTTCAGCTAGTTGTCAGAACGAACTTTTGCGTTTCATCTTCGCCTGTGCATAGGCACAGTATAAAGGCTCGTACAGACTCGCGCGATATCGCGGACGCGACAGGCACTGACAAAGAAATTCTGCAACTAGTGTCGCGTCGCACCCGCGATATCACGCGAGTCTGTACGAGCCTTAATAAAGTAACAGTATTACGTCTTCATAGAAAACGGCCGAAACGTCGCGCTTCGAAATCCCACGTCTGACACGCCCTCCCGCTCCGCGCAAAGCGGGAGAAGTTATTTTATAATTTCCCATCCAAAAAAAACGCTCTGTGACGATTCGATTTCTTATTATCACCACAGGAATGATAGCATTCATCAAACTTGTGCCGTAAGTAGGCACAAGTTTGAATAATTTGGATCCTGTTTATCCCAAAACTCAACATAATAATATAATTAGTAATGGTCGGATTAATCTGTCTTAAATCTTATAGCTCATTAGGAGCTCCTATTTTTCCCGCTCAAACACGAAATAAACAAAAGAATGAGACTAAAAGATTTTTTGTTATTTTCTTTTGTTCTGTTAATGAAGATCGCATAAGATGAATCTTATCCCCTTAACTAAATATAAATAATTTGTATCTGCGTGCTTCTGTAACAAAATACATGTAAAAAAAAGTATTATTATTACATTGTTTAGTTTTGCAAGCCCAGAGATGCAAATTTATGCAAAATAATTAAGTTTTCTATTTCTGCGAACGCACCGGGCTTGGCACATAAAAAGATAAAAAGCCTTTTATCTAAACAAAGCGTTGGCTCAGTTAAGATAGCAAAGTCCAAGACACAGTGCTAATTGATGTTAAGGCGTCGGCCAAACTGACCAGGGGCCAACGGGATAAGGAAATCCCGGTATTAGCCTTAAGGTGGTTAAGCTTAGCCCCGGACTTAGCGGTAAACACAACACAACCAAAAGGTCGGTCAGATATATATATGTGTAGTTTAGTACATTTACACTTGATTTGTGAAAGTACCTATATTTTTTTCTGCTGTATTTTTTTTCCATTATTCTGGCAAAGTCCGTTTGAAAGGCAATGAGTTTTACCACAACAAAAAAAAGAAATATTTGAAGTGAGAAGGTAGGTACCAACATATAAATAGCTAAGCATACCAACACTCAACACTGTACAGTAATATTATATTAGGGAGGTCCCATAACTGCTCCACATAATTATATTGGGGATACTCAGCGAGGAAATTCTGTATTGTCTTTTTGGGTCACAGGACGCGTGGTGAGTCTTATTGAGCAGGAAACATTTTATAATTATTATCGAGGTCCTTTATAAGTTGTACCGGCTCCAAAAAACTTGACATTTAAGTATATATAGTTACAGAAAAAATTAAGAGAATTTTAAAGTTTTTTTTTGTGAGCACGATTTTTGGAAAACAAAAAAGTGGTCGAAAACAAAGTGGAAAACTATAGTTTGGCATTCTGTACATTTCTGTGCTTGAAGTATTAAATAAATAAATAAACTGATGTTAGCTATCAATTTGTTTAACAATTAGTTTCTTTGACTGTATACAACGTGTATTTTTCTTTATATCCCATAACTCTAGGTAAAAATAATACAAAAAGTCCTAGAATATGTGGTCCAAAAATGTATAGTTTCGAAGATAATTATCATCAATCATATTAATATAGATCAAAAATTATCACCCGTATGACGAATTTTTACTGTGTGTAGGTATCTAAGTTGCATTGATAAATACGAGTAATTCATTTTCAATCAAACCAATCATTCATATTTAAAGCTAAGAAAATGCGTCGTTGTCATATTTCACGTACATTAATAATCGTGACTTTGTCGAATTATTTTGTATGAAAAAATAAAATGATAATTGAAAAATAATTATAATTAATAATTTATAATAATTATTTTTTATTTTATTAATAATTTATATGCCAGTTGATTCTTTGATATGGTCCCATTTATACCCTAAAGTTATGAGATATAAAAAAAAACACCTTGTATATGATATGTCATAAGCGAGCTCTGCAGGATAAGTAGAGCAGACGGTAAGCTAGGAAAAAGAGCAATACCCAATTGCCCAGTAGTAAAGTTGGTCTAAGTTCTCAATCTCCTTTGTATTATATAATTCCATAGCACAGGTGTGAGTACTATGTACTATAGAGCTACCATTGACCGGGTAATATGTCTTTCACTGACTTGAATGTGCCCTGGCAGCTGAGAGTATGTGATGCTCACTTAGATGTCTCGCTGATGGTGGCGTGTGTGTTGGATCATTTAGCTCCCTTCAAAATGGTTGAGCTGAATGGTGCTAATCCATGCGTCATGTTCGTGAACGGGCGCCGTCAGTTGGGACTGGTCATCTCTTAGCTGCCACGGGTTGTTGTACCTACTCTGGACGCTTTTAACGTGTAAGTATTTTTTTTTTTTTACATCGTTCTCACATTTAGTTATAAATTCAACATTATAGATGTAACTAATATTTTTGTAACAATTTAATTTAAAAGTGTCCATGGAGTTTCTTGCCCGTTCTTCTCCATAGGTTACCTACTACGCTTTGGAATGGGCATGTAGCTTCATTTTTCTAACTGACCGACTCCTTTACAATTCAAAAGTGCCTGTAAATGGTTTAATTGAAATAAATTATTTGAGTTGAGTTCAAAAATATAAAACGATTCAACATCGCTACATCAGCACAGTCAACTTCAGCCATCATAAACCAAGCAAATCCTGGGCTAATAATTCGATCTTTGCTAACGATGCCCACAGGCTCCGTGCAAAGTCAATTCTGTCCGAGCAGTACTAATATCTGAACCCCTAGCGGACGATGACGATACACACATAGCAACAGTTATACAGGTATTTATGATGTATCATGTGTTCTTTGGGGAATCAGTTCTATGAGAAGGATGTATTCAAGTCGGTACATAAATAAACAATAATAGAATCAGATCAAAAATAATCAGGATCAACTGTGACTCAAACTTCTAGGAAAGTTTTTGGTGAATTAGAGTAGTGGCATCTGAAACACAATTCCAAAGAGTGTGTTTAGTAACCTAAAAACCTCCATAATGATAAATAATGATACAACATTCTTGTAAAAAATAAAAAAAACATATACCAAAACCTTTTTGTTCGTTAAAAGACTCATCAAACACATTTATGTCGATTTTATCATTTCATGAAATCAGAGTGTTCTGTCCAACAAAAACTCCAACCATAATTTTACAATATACTCATAGATATAAAAATGGTCAGGCAAGTTGTTAATCGCTGTTGTTGAACAAGCTCATGCAATATTATCTATCGAAGTGACCACACATATCGTTGATTTCGGCGCAAACCAAAACACATGCCAAACTAATTTATGAGTGTGCAAGAACATTCATCGGTTTGGAGCGGTCAATGCCGGAACTCCGATTTACCAAATTACTTTGGGAGCCGATTGGTACCCGATGGTTTTAACCATTAATTCAATTATCAATCACACGCCCGACAACAGTTCCATGTTTGTATTAATGTGGGTATGAGGTAGATACCTTTGTCACGTCCATGGCCGGCTCATCACGCATCAAACCACAAGCGTAGGCTGACCTCTAAAAATTACTCTTTGAACTCTAGTTTGTGACCTACAGAACATTTCAGCGGGTTCATCTACTAAATCTATAATAGCTACAAACCCCATTTTATTAACCTAAATATTTTAACCGTGCCTTGTATACATACTCGTATACTTGAAATATGCAAATTTGCTCATAAACACCAAGACTTTTATACAAAACGAGAAGACATACAAACAAGATACACACTCCGATACAAAACACGACTAAACCTACCAACATCCCGCTTAAAAATACATTCAACAAGCCCTCTGGTTATGTCTTTAAAAATATATAATAAATTACCCGAATCAATAAGAAATGAAAAAAAAAACTCCATCTATTTACAAATAAATTTAAAAGACAATAATGTTATTAGTGTTAACGAATATTTAAATGATAATCCCTTAAATACAATTAAAATACAAATGTTTTATTTTTATTATTATTTTAAATTATGTTAGATTATAAAGGCTCGTACAGACTAGTGCGATATCGCGGGCTAACGCGACACTAGTAGCACAATTTCTTTGCCGCTGCCTGTCGCGCCCGCGATATATCGCTCGAGTCTGTACGGTCGTCTTCTCTACTTCCTATGTTTCTTTTGCTGTGCCCGACAGGGTCCACAATTTTTTCTTAATTTAATGTTTACCACCTAAGCTTATACATTGTGGAATGCAATAAAGATTTGAGTATTGATTATTAAATCATAAAGACAAAATACACTTTGAGAGTTATATTTTGTCTTTAAGATTTCTTTCAATGGATTCAAGCCTCATTTAGCCAACTTGCATTTTTCCAAGGAAAGAAGTTGTTGGTAAACAACTTTTCAATTTTTACAAACTTTTTGTTCTGATTAGTTTTGTTGCGGATTGTCCAGCTCTTGGAGAAGTCTTGTGCGTCACTACTCGGAACTATCGTGGGTAACCCCTTTAGCGAATGCTTTTTTTTTTGTGTTTTGACGGCGCGGCCCGAGCCGTATTCACATAGCTCGAATGAAAAAATAAATATACTGTGTAAACCCAAACATATTTCTTTTTTCATTCGTAATTGGTAGAATTATAGAAGCCATAGAATCGTAAAGAGTTTACGTCATACCGAAATCTGGTTTTAGCTTTTATAGCGCGGCCTCGGGGCATGGCCAACATATTTAATTGAATATGTTTTACGAAGAAGAATTGCATAGCGGTACCTAGGTACACAGCGATTGAATGCCGATATTTTTCCTGAATCATGTTGATTGAATTATAGTGCTTTACTAACATAGGGCTCTATTCTAGTTCGCTCAGGACTTTGTTCTCGTTATCTCATATGTCAATAAGTACGGTGGCCAGCACATCAAGTTAACACAAACTATCAAAATTTTTCCAAACGATTTTAAACTTAATCATCAACGTTTTAAAGTTTAAAATCGTTTGGAGAAATTTGACATTTTCGTGTAGCTTGATGTGTTGGCCACTGTACAATGGGCCAAAGTTTCGCATGCTCACCTTAAAGGCGATAATCGCAAAGCACGGCTCACGACTCGATCGCACAATGCATGCGTTTTGACCAATAGGATGCAGGAAGCGTATTTTAGTCGTGTTCGTATTAGTATAATGATGAAATGAAATGAAATTTATTTATTTTCCAGAATATAGGTACATACTCGTACATAATAACAATGGTAAAACAATTTTAGTCTCACTATATTCGACTTATCAGTCGCGCAAATGTTTCTAATAGGTACCGTGTGCAATATTATGAAATTACATCAATGTCACATCATAATCATAATAAAATTTACAGTCTTGCTTTGATATTAATTAATTAGGTACATTAACATTATAAAAAATATTAAATTATAATATTATTTATTGATGTATTGTGTGACACTCACACTAGGAGCGTGCTATGCTCACTTGTGACGATTTATTAAAGAGCACGGCCTGCGTGAGCTATTTATGGATTGTTAGTTTGCGATTAAAAGGGTGTGGAAAAAAATTTGTTTTCATGAACTAAAATTCACACCAACACCTCGACTTCAGGTGCAAAAACAGTAATGTATGTTTTTTTTTTTTCTTTTCTTTTGCTTATATCTAGAAAATGGTGTCCTGTCGCAAAAATAATGAAAATATTGACCCCATTTATAAAACACATAAACCCCTAAAACTCAACATGTAAGTAATAATCTATACTAATCTATCTATATACTAATATATAAAGCTGAAGAGTTTGTTTGTTTGAACGCGCTAATCTCAGGAACTACTGGTTGGATTTGAAAAATTCTTTTTGTGTTGGTTAGTCCATTTATTGAGGAATATTATAGGCTATATAACATCACGCTACAATCAATAGGAGCGGAGCATAAATGAAAAATTTTACAAAGACGGGAAAAATTATTCCTTTTTGATAGCTTCCGTTGCATGCGCTGCGTAAACGGTTTAAGTTACGCAAATATCATGTATGATGGAATTGTTCCTCTTTAAATGTTTTTTTTAGAACAACGCACAACAAGTCCGCGACAGCATATGTCTATCTTTTAAGATTGACTCACTATAACCTTTTTTTATGGTAATCAATTTTTTTCGAAATTAATGCATTATTTGCGAAGGAGTTTTATCAACATAATATTAATCCTTATCCAAATAAATATGTTATTAATCACAAGTATTTAAATGTAAACAAAATTGTCCTTGACATCACTTGATTTCAATCAACATCAAAAATTATGATATTTCAAGAAATATCATAATTTTAAAATAACTCCGTAACAAAATAAGTAGTAAATTCATTACATAAACCACTCTCTCTCTTAGGTGACGTAGACGAAGTTGCGCGGGTCAGCTATATTATAAAGCTATACAATAACTGTATTGTATAGCTTTATAATATAGCTGACCCGCTACTTCGTCAATAAAGAAGAGTTTGTTTGTTTGGTTGAACGCGCTTATCTCAGGAACTAGATACTGGTTCGAATAGAAAAATTATTTTAGTGTTGGATAGCCTATTTATCGAGGAAGGCTATATAAAATCACGTTAGATCCTTAGTTCCGTGTGGTGCCGTACGTAAAGAATAGCTCCATCCCATTTCCTACCGTGGGTGTCTTAAAAGGCGACTAAGGGATTTACTAGAGAATGGGCAGCAGCGATCTCTATTTATTTTTAACACCATACTGCGATCGCCAACCCGCCTGCCAAGCGTGGCGATTATGGCAAACCCCCCCAATTGGGGGAGGCCTATGTCCAGCAGTGGACATCTTTCGGCTGAAATGATGATGATGATGATGATGAGATCCTTAGGAGCCAAGCGAAAAGAACAAAAGTCTGAAAGAACGCTAAGTGATAACGAAGTTATAGCGTGGGCGAGCGACGGGATGTGACGCGATGGGTAGCTCGAAATTTCACGCGGACGAAGTCGCGGGCAGAAGCTAGTTATTCATATTTCCATACAAAAAGTAAAAAATTCCACATAAAACACGTCGAGGCTGCTCCCCCTGCGCGCCCCCAGCTCTAAAAAAATTCACGGGATACAGCAAACAAGTACCACGTTGTGAATCCAAAAGAAAAAAATATATCACGTGGAGTCGCGATTGTCAAATTCGATTTTAGTTGTGTCAAAATTATTTTTAAATTTAGATATTTGCAGAATAGCTTTTAGATTATCATTGCCAAAAGTAAGGAGTTTTAGTGATAGTTTAGTTAGTTCAGTTCGGTATATAAGAGAATCGGCTCCAGTGTCAAGCTGTATAATTTATTTACACTAATATCGTAAAATTCTTATTTTGAAATCAAAACAACAATGACAAACAGACAACACAACAAAATTGGCACTGCCGCACTCTGGCTAATGTTAGTTATCTTTTGTTACACGCCCTTTACTCACACAAATGCATATTGTCTCTAATTGGGCAAAACCAGGAAGGGGTGTGGTTTGTCATTAGCTGCGCTCTCGCAGAAATATTTTCTTAAGTGAACATGCTTAAGTTTTGTCCACTGTACCTACTCTATTATTGCCTGGATACGAAAGAGCGAGTGTCTTATCATCAGTTAGTCTTTGTATCATTATAAGTCTATCTACCATAAAATGACAAATATTTTACTTAACATTGACATCAAGGAACTTGATACCTTTTGAGCTCGACTATATGAAAGGTCATGTTACACATACGAAACAGCAAAGTTAACAATTAATCACGAACCAACAATAACTAATGTTTACTCGAACCTATTGGAGAGATTTTCCATCAAAAGTGGAATGGAATTGCCACTTTTAATTATGCCAGCACGTGTCAATAACGAAAAACAAAATCAATTTTTATTGGCATTGGCAACATCATGCGCCGGTGGGTTCACCGCCGCCGCCGCCGGCCAGTTCGTCTGAATATATAGTTTTTTATTTCACTTTACAATGCTCACACCAATAATAATCGATCACGATTCAATCAAAATTGGCTGTCATAGTGAACCGTTGCAACAGTTTTCGCAGATAAAAGAAATCCGAAAAATATTGCTGCAACTAATTAGCAAGCTGTCTACTGATATGTGAAAAAAAAAAATAACTACCTGCCTGTAGCGAAAGAAAATTTCATGTAATTTTACATTCGCTAGCGTAATTCAGAAGCTGTTAATTCGTGCTTTATATTTAACAACTAAAGGTTTATTGACCGTCATTGATGTAGGTAAGTTATGTATGGGCCCCTCTTTTCCAGTGAGCATTCTGGGCAAGTGCCCAGGGCCCCGCTATCGAAGGGGGCCCCCTAATTCCTGCTAGACTACCAGCTATTAAACACACCGTTTTAAAGAAAAATAATTAGTGATCTAGTATAATTTCTTTGAGTCGATTAATGAGCATTACAAAATCACAAAAGACTTTTTTGTGACTTTCATGCCAAATTCAAATGAAGAAACTAATAGTATTTTAGGAATACGTATATCATCTTTTGAAAGAAAACAAAATTGGAGACACATTTTCAAATGTAGAAATTGCATTGAGAATCTTTTTAAACCTGCATGATGGTAGCTAACTGCAGTGGGGAACGCTCCTTCTCCAAATTGAAAAGAATAAAAACCGAATCAAGGAACATAATGCTTCAAGAAAGATTGACCGATTTGTCGCTGATGACTATAATATATGTAGAAATTAAGATGCTCAAAGACTTCGAGTATGAAGAAGTAATTGATGATTTTGCTTATCTCAAAACTAGAAGGGTACCTCTTCAATCAACATAGATTAATTATTATTAAAAATACTTTTCCGGATTAATAATACATAGTTATTATCCAGTCTATGTGAGGAAAATAAAGGAATAAAAATAACAGTTGAATGAATCTAGAATTTTGCTGATTTACTCTTTTTGTCTGTTTTAACAAAACAGTCCGCTGTCAAAGTCATTGGGGCCCCAATGGGTTAAAGACGGCACTGATCAGTGCTGTAAAGTTAACCTTTAAGAGTCACGTGCTTAAATTATAAAAAATAAAAAATAAATTATACAGTTAAACATAATGGGGTTTATTCATAAACATTGCTTAAAGTTAAGTGACGTTCAAACGTCAAAAATTTATGGTTAAACAGTCGCTAATCATTACTTAACTTTAAGCAGCGTTTATAAATAAACCCCCATATTTCTGAATGCTGATCTCAAACATTTAAGGCTCGAACAGACTCGCACGATATCGCGGGCGCGACGCGACACTAGTAGCACAATTTCTTTGTCGGTGCCTGTCGCGGCCGCGATATCGCACGAGTCTGTACGAGCCTTTATTGAAAAGCATGGTAGGTAACTTGGTTGCTAAAGTTAAATGTTATTAGTTCATAGAAGTTCTTTGGATCAGTGCTGTAAAGTTAACCTATATGAATCACGTGCTTAAATTATAGAAGTATGTTTATTCTATTGTTTGTTTTAGCTGCTCAGCTATGAATACAGTTAAACATAATGGGGTTTTTCATAAACGTTGCTTAAAGTTAAGTGACGTTCAAACGTCAAAAATTTATGGTTAAACAGTCGCTAATCATTACTTAACTTTAAGCAGCGTTTATAAATAAACCCCTAAATATCTGAATGCGAATGCTAAATGATAACTAAGAACCCAAATTCAAAAAGAAAAGAAAAACAAGCTACTTATTTGAAGTTATGTTTACAAAATCTAATAACATTGTCTCCAAAACTGAGCCTAAATTCAAACAAACTAGATAGCCGAACATAAAAACCACTAAGACAGCGAAAGCTAACAAACGATAAAATAACAAACGTTACACGACAAAATATGATAGCAATGAATATACAAAGAGCGAGTCTCGAAAGCAGTACACAATTGAAATATTCAGGCGAACAATCAAGATCGCTCTGCCTGAGTTCCCATTGTTGCCAGGCCGAAACATCATTATTGTCAGCGAAAGTCTCCGCTTTTACGAGAAGAAAGCGCAAAGCCATTGATGGTAGGTAAATAAGGTTGTCGTTCTACAAAATTTTGCTTATTTCAATACCATTGTTTCTCTTATCAAAGTTTCGGAGTTACCTATCTTATAGTATTCGAGATGTTAATAGACAAGAAAGTTGGGATACTTGTCGACTCGCAATTAATTGTTGCGGATTTGTGGTTTCTAGTCTGTTCTTCTGAATCAACGTGTCTTTGACTTTAGAGAAGTGAATCGTTGATTTCTGGGCAGCAGTATTTTGTGTTGAATTACGGGCACGTCTGCGTTTTATTTCTAAGGTTGTAACCATTTTAGATGCTTGTGTGGAATTCCCGTGGGAAGAGTGTCTAAATTCTTTAACTAGACTAGTCGCTAGACTCAAGAATGTATCCAGACTAGAACGTCTTTCCCGAGCGAGCGGTAGTAGCTTCAATGTGCTTTGTTCTTGATAAGATTAAAATGCAATTCCAACAGCTTTTCAAATTGAGTCAACACTTTTATTTGTTATACCTATGTAACCTAGTAGGTACCTAACTACAGTGTCTATTAAATTCATTAACACTAGAGCATCTACGAGTACATATAAAAACTCTGAATCTGTCATTCACAATGGATAATAATAGTTCTCAGTGAGAAAATGTGATCATTGTTAGGAGCCAGGATGTGAACTTACATGCATTTTAAAACAAAACTTGAATTTATAACTATGCAGATAATGTGGGTAAAGAAATATATAATAAAAAGTATATTTGAGAAAATTGTTAGCAATGAAATGAAACTATGCTGCTTGTTATGTCTACTAATTCAAGATAAATAAACTTGAACATGAGTTTGACGTGTTCTAGTACCAGCATGTTCAAACGTGTCTAGACAAGCGTTCTATCGATATCACAGAACGATAAAACCACAAAGAATGGTAACAACGTTCTTGACTTACGTGTTTAGGTAACCAAACCAATATTTAAATAGTAGGAGAATTTTAAAAGACGTTTTGTAAAAAAACCTATTTAAAAGAAACCTTAGGAGGCGGAAGTGGTCAAACCCCAGGGCGCCATTCGCTACAAAGTCATCCATTGCAATACTACCCAAAGGTCCAGAAGCAGTCAACATTTTACTGTTTTATTTCCTCCAGTAGACTAAAAATGTTCGTATTGCAAATTAATTTAATGTTATTCAGAATCAAACAGTAAACGTACTAACTACCTACCATACTATATATATAATATACAGTCGAACATATTACAGTATAGCTGAGAATAGGTAGAATAATTGATGACTACAGAACTAACAGAACATAATATTATTATTTAAATACTTAACCATTGTCAATTTTTGACATCTAAGGTTGAAATATATTTCCATATAACTTTTAGATATCATTACCTATGTAATATACACGAGACGTTATAACTACATGATACAATGACATGAAAGATGCTGAAATGGATATTTTTATTAATTAATAGTAATTAAGCCATATCAGTTTCAATATTTCGTTAGTATCATATATAGGTAGGTACCTAATAATTGCTACCAAAAACAGTGGCACAAAAGTATTAAAATACGCTTATAAAATCACAGATGATACCTCTGATAAAACGATACGATTCTCCCTATTTATATTCGTTGTAATTCAATACTTTGCCTTAAAAATCTTGTTTCGAAATTCTCACCTCCATTGAACCCGTTTAGTTTGGTTCTAATAAAAAACTGAATCGAACGGAAATGAAATAACGTTAACCGGTTTTTCTCCGGCGAGCTGGAAGGTGCGCTTGAAACTTTTTTCCCTTTTTTGTCGCCATGACACTGGCTCTCCATAGAAAATATTTTAAGTCGACTTTATTCTTGTATTGACTTCTAATGGCATTACGTATATAAAATCTAGTTTCCTGCTCAATTGTTTATTCAAATTGTGATACACCTTTCGATGCTATGAATGAACAAGCTAGCTCTTAACCGGTTTGTCCGGATACGATGGCTATAAAAATATATATACCTTGTCTGGAAGGAAATTTGCCATCTGTTTGCAAAATGTAACAAAATAAATTATGACGTCTGAGGCAGCTTTAAAATAGATTTTAAGTAAGTACATACAATTACATACACAGTTCAACATTCGATATCAAAAACCAAGTGTACGACTTAAATTATTCATGTATGTAGGGTAACCTAATGATATTTAAATATATAAATTAAAGTGGCTCACAACATAATATCCCGACAAGTGAAGAAGTTTGGTCACTTACATTTCCATTAGCATGGTCATGGTAACCCTCCATTATGGTCGTTCGTCGAACATACTGCCCACGCCATCCTGTCGGAGTACGTGGAGGTACTTTATGTGAGGGACAGATAAAACATTATGTGCCAGTATAAAAACGTTTTTGAAAAATACGAAACCTACTAAATGACCACTTCATAATAATGTCATTGCGCCACTGGACGCTTTTAAAGCCAGCAATGACATAAATTTTTTACTCATTTAGGATGTAGATAGTGAGCGGCAAACAGTACCCTAATTGCGTAACACATAATCAATCGCAATCTGAATGATTTTGAAGCTGATTGCTAATCCATTGCTTCAAATTTATTTTTGGAAAATTTGTCTGCGCTACAGCGTAAATAACGTAATGAATGTTGTTGAACTATCAAAATGAAACCGATTCCTACTGATAGTATGTTACGCAGGTGGAACTATATAGGTGAAACTAATTCAAACAAAGTGTACATTTTACAATCGCCTGATTTATTTTTTCCATTTTACTGCTAAAACTCTTATTCCTTTTCAACATAAAATTTACACATTCATTATCGTACATTGATTAACATTCATCGTGAATTACAATAATAGTAATATATTTCATTTATATTACTTTCAGGGGGAGTTCAATATCTTTGGATAGTTCGTGTATGACTTACACTGTATAGTTATTATTAATATTCATGTAACATCTTATTTGAGTTTCAACAATCAAGATATATTTATATTCAGTATTTTAATTATTTGGCGATCATAGACGATACCATTCCATATCACGTAATAATTTACACTTACATTCTTCAACTAATCAGTCGCGGACCCGTCGCATTTGGATCCAATGTAACTTTCCATTAATTATCTAAATAAATTATATGATACAAAAAATATTACACTAACAACCTGTTTAAGTATAAATTACACATACCTTACGTATTAGATGATTTCTAGCTTAGGATACAAATTTACAATTTCTGACATGTCATCTAGATATGCAAACAATGTGTTCTTTTATCAGATTTATACATCAGTAGCACAGCCATCCTGAAAGTGATCATCGGCCGAGGGCCTAGTGATGGTGAGCACGCGCTTGAGCGCGGCCACCGGCGGCAGCACCGGGGGTGCGCGCTGCCACACGCGCAGCGTGCGCGCACCGGCCACGGGCAGCCCGTAGTCGGGCGGGTAGGGCGCGTCAGCCGTGGGCGCCGGGCTCGGCGCGGTCACCGCGTGCGCCCGCGGGAACGTGCGGCTCATGTAGCCCAGCTCCTCCTGCGACCCGTCCACGCTGCAGTTCTCTATTATCGGGGTTCTATCATTATAGTACGTGGGAATTGCCGTACTGACCGCACGAGCCAAATTACTGGCCTGGCTCATTTTCATTTGATCCCAAAGGCCGGATGGGTATAATGATTCTGAGGTCTCGCGGGCGTACTCGCCACTTCCTGGTCTTGCAGCGCTTTCCGGCCTCGTATCATTTATAAGATCAGGATCGATAGTGCCAGAAACTGTGGGAGACACTACTACCGGTCCGCCAGCAGTCACGATGCTTCCTCTTCCCTCATAGTGATTCGTAGTGTAAGGTATATCACTCGCTCTTGGAGGTTTCAGAACAGGATTACATTTCGGGTCATTGTAATTCGGTGAATCTTGCCTATTAGCTAAAACAGCGACATGTGGTCGATCGGTCGACGTTGGGTGAACTTCATTTCCAGAAACGACTCTGTCTATGGTATTCGGTGTTTTACTCTCACAAGCTGGTGTTGGACGAAACCGGACAAAGGTAATCAGTAGAGCTAAAGAAATTACGACTACGACTAGGAATAATGCAGCTCCTAAGCTCGCAATCTGCGCACTTCCCAATGATGCCATCCCGACTGGCAGTTGTGTCACGTGCACTGTAAAGTTGGCTTCGGCATTCCCGCCTTTATTTTCAGCCACACAGTAAAACTCGCTTGAATCTGATTCCTGCGTATTCGTCAATATTAAAGAAGACCTCTTTCTCGAATCCCCTTCTTCAAATATATAAATTTTCTGATGTGAATTAAAGTGGCTTCCATTTTGAAGTAACCTCCCATTCCAGTACCAATTGATATTGGCACTCGGCACGGCTTCAGTCCGACACGTAATAGTAGCATTGGAACCTACGGATGCCTCGACATGCCGGCTCGCTGGTAATATCTCTGGTTTACATGCGAACTCTTCAATAGGTAGCTCTGAAAATGGTCGGTTGGCTAGACGTGTCGGCGCATAACAGCTGGGAGTTGATAGCAATTTATGTTTTGCCAGCCATAATTTGAGATCTCTTAGTCGGCAATCACAAGTCCACGGATTGTCCGATAAGTCTATCGCTCGCAGTTTCTCTACCTTCTCTAAAGAGCTGAGAGGTATATCACGTAACTTGTTGTGGTTTAATTTTAAAGATTCCAGCGAGCGCAACGTCCTAAACGCGTCTGGAGCTATCTCTCTAATGTCACATTTGGATAGATCAAGTTTGACGACGCTGCCAAGATTGTTCAAAGCATCAGAATGAACTTTTAATACTGGGTTTTGAGACAAAGTAAGATCTCTAAGGAAAGGCGCATCCTTGAAGCTATCTGAAGGGATCTCTGTGAGTAAATTATAAGACAGATCTAATTCAACTAAATTGGTTAAGCCTTTAAAAGCTCTATCGTGTATTTGGCCAATATTGCAATTGCGTAAATAAACTCTCTGTAAGTTGAGCAGCCCTGTTTTGGCGAAAGCTTCCTGAGGAAGTATTTGAAGATTATTCCCGGAAAGGTCCAATACTTGCGTGGCAGGGTCTACTGGCTCGGGCACTGTGATAAGAGCTTTGTCCACACACTCCACAGTTTGCTTGCCTCCTTTCCACTTACACGCACACACCCCAGGACAAGAGCCTGGGGGTGCGATACCGGCTAAAATTGTTTCCCACACCATCACGCTCATTGTCACTATAAACCACCTCATTTTGTTTCGAAATCCAATTTATTTTCAGTCACTGTAACATTTCCTTCACTTAAATCCACACAGTTAATTTGTGTCAGAATAAACATAGAGTTTAAAAAAATTCAATAATATCTAATGATAAGTCGCGTTTGAACGTCGGTATCGTATCACATCACTACTCGAGAAAGTTGGCAACCGGTACATGACGGCACGGTGTACTCGCGCGACGACTCTGAGTCAACTGAGAGGGAGGGATCGTCTGCTCGTCTCGGTAAAGAGCTCGACGCATGCGTGGTGACGGCGCCCCGCGCCCCGCTCTGCGGCTCTCCTCGACCACCGAGTTGAGTAGCCCTACTCGACGCGAACTGTTGAAAGAATTCCAAAAGTGTAATTTTCTACCTGGCTGTGACCGCGGCCGATCATCCCACTCGCTAGCTCGTCACGTTCATTCATAAATACCTGAGTCACTAGCGGCGGCACGGCGGCGGCAGCGGGGCGCTAGTTTCAATGGCGATGCCGGTCGGAGATGCAACAAACAATACTGGGCCCGCTCAACTGCGGCACGCGAACCGCTCCGATTCTTATACCTACAATACGCATCCTTTTGTTAAGAACACGTCGGGCTGGGTATCAGGTAGACGACTAATTATAAATAGCAGTTCGAAGGGATGGCAGGTATACAGCGACAATAATACAGGATGTTTCGTACAATGGAAGCGACAGATTCATTCATCTCTTCGTTGAACGAGCTTAAATCGCAACAACTGCCTGGTTTTACAGCGATTTAGCAATGAAAAAGCTATTTGTTGACCCACTGGATGCACCAATGTAAAAGCTCTGGAAGTAAATGCTAGTTCATATGCCACTCTCGATGACAATACAGATTGTATCAACATACCTACATATTGTGTACATCGGTTTTCTAAATATTTCGTGTTTAAGATAGCTTACTAAGAAGCACAGTATTTTCAGGGTGTTTATTAACGAAAATTCAAATCAAATTTTGTTTCCAATTACTGCGAAGTTTCACCAATTCTACTAAAATGGTAAAATGCCTAATGGTTTGACTGGCATACATTCGCATTTCAGAAGCTACGAGCTTATTTACCTAATTCCCGATTCCCAAAAACCACCAATCGTTATTTATTGGAACTTCGAATCTCGTGGCAATAACGAAGCATTTTTTTCTTCATATTATTTGCACTGGGGAGTCTCATCTTTAGATAGTCGTTTCGAGTAAAGTTGCCTTCAGAATATTACCAAAACACCTGTTAGACATCGCACCGTTATGATTAGTAAGGATAACCACCCGTTTTTGGCTTTCGAAACTGCATAATTCAGTTACTACCAAACCAAAATAAATAGAAAATCAATTATCTTCTATAAATAAAAGGCCGCAAGCAATAATTTAGACATGGCTTACTAGCAGGATCCTATAAGTGGGGTGTAAAGCTGCTATAAATTACAGCAACTGTACAAGTGAGGTAGGTTTGTTCGATAAAGGTTCAAAGGAAGCTAATAAAACGAAATTAGTGATGTGGCACGAGGCTGGCACGCTCCGCCATATGCGCCTGCGCCGGCGACAACTACACAGTCAGCTGCGCATCACCTGGTGGGCGCGGGCGCCGCCACGCGCCCCGACACATGCCGTGCCCCTTACAAGGCTTCTCACAGCTTTAAATAAAATTAACAGAGCCACTCAACAAGTAATGGTCCTACAATCTTTAAATAGAATGTAATATACGCGAACCTTAATTTTATTAACATCTGAAGCAAGTTCACTGATGTAAAGACAAGTACGGCTACGAACTTTATTATATTTTCTACTGTGATAATATTTTTCAGTAAAAGTTATTTTTCTCGAAAACGTTACCTAAAACATATTTTTACACCCGTCACATTGATAATACTTACGCTACGCTATGTTTGAATTTAGATTTGGTTGGAACTTTATTACCATAAATAACGTTTATTTCAGTTTATACAATCTTTTTTTAATCTTATGTATCGTACCATAAAAACTAATGTCTATGAAAATATTACCAACATTTTAAACTCTGCTAAAAAGCGCAAAAAATGGTCGTACGCTCCATATAAAGTAATGCTTATCGCCTCTTTGTGCAGTTACTCGGTCAACACTTGGTTTTGAGTCATACTTTATATTGGATATCCTTTTTCATCCACTTACATTCACTGTCCTTGTATGACGTATATGTGGAATAACAATAGAACTCATTGTCTGATATATTTTTATAAAACAACCTTATCCATACTAATATTATAAATGTGAAAGTAACTCTGTTTGTCCGTCTGTCTGTTACGTTTTCACGCCATAACCACTGAAACGATCGTCATTAAATTTGGCAGAGATATAGCCTGAGATATGGACAAGGACATAGGCTACTTTTTTACGCGATAACCGACATCCACGCGGGCGGAGCCACGGGTAAAAGCTAGTATTTCATAAAACAGAGGCCTAATTGCGTAACACACTACAGTAACAGACACCAATAATTATAGACCCGTATCCGAGTTTCCGGTTTTCAGTAAGGTGTTTGAAAAGGTAATGCTTAATCAAATGCTCAATCATTTTAACACGAATAAAATCCTTCATGAACAACAGTATGGTTTCACCAAAGGACGTTTCACGACCGACGCCGGTGTAACTTTATTAAGTCACATTTTTAACGCGTGGGAAGAGGCCCAAGACGCCATAGGAATCTTTTTGACCTCTCCAAGGCATTTGATTGCGTCGATCACGAAACCTTACTTTTGAAACTTGAGCATTACGGACTTGGAAAACTTGCACGTTCAAATAAATAGTATCAATTCACTCGGTTTAAAAGTAAAAATGGGTGTTCCACAAGGCTCGATATTGAGTTGTTTCCTTTTTTTAGTGTATATAAATGATCTAGTCCATTTATTAAAAAATCAAATGTGGTTATTTAATTTACTGACGATACTTCCTCAATGTTTAAGGTAGATAGACGTGTTACAAATTTTGACGACGTAAATAACGCCCTACTGCAGGTCCAAAATTGGTTTACTGCTAATAATTTAGTAATAAATGGGAAAAAAACCAAGTGCATAAAATTTTCTTTACCAAATGTCAAAAGTAGTGATTGTGAGATAGTATTGGATCAAGAGAAACTAGAATTCGTCGATAAAACTGTTTTCCTGGGGATCACGCTCGATTCAAGACTACAATGGGGTCCTCATTTTGTTAAATGAGGACCCCATTGTAGTCTTGTGGTCTCTTGCAGGACGGCTAAATTCAGCAGCATATGCTGTCAGAAAAATCCGTCAATTTACTGATGTAGATACCGCGAGGCTAGTCTATTTCAGTTACTTCCATAGTATAATGTCTTACGGTATTTTACTTTGGGGATGAATTGTAGACATCGAGTATATTTTTATTCTGCAGAAAAGAGCCATCAGAGCCATATATAATCTCCGCAGGCGTGTTTCTCTAAGGGAACTGTTTAAGGATATTAACATCATGACGGTACCTTGTCAATATATCTACGAAAACATCATGTATAAGGAAAAATTTACATATTTTTAGAAAAAGAGGTGAAAGACATAATTATAGTACTAGAAATAGGGACCTATTAGTTCAACCAGGTTTCAGACTGGCTAAAGTAGACTCATCTTTCATGGGTTACTGTTTAAAATGTTACAATAAAATTCCTCCCCACATACTCCAATTGAATGAAACAAAATTTAAATCTTGTATAAAACGCACACTATGCAGGAAGGCATATTATAAGTTGGGGGATTACATCGCTGATAAAAATGCTTGGCTGAATGCTGGCCCTGCTCCACAACCACAGCTAATTGATTAATATTTGACAATAATGTTGGAGCTGCTGAAGAGTGTAAGACTATCTTTGCATTGTATAAACTCTATCTCCTTTGTATTATATAATTGCATAGCACAGGTGTGAGTTCTATGTACTATAGAGCTACCATTGACCGGGTAGTATGTCTTTCATTGACTTGAATGTGCCCTGGCGGCTGAGAGTATGTCATGCTCACTTAGATGTCTCGCTGATGCTGGCGTGTGTGTTGGATCATTTAGCTCCCTTCAAAATGGTTGAGCTGAATCCATGCGTCATGTTCGTGAACGGGCGCCGTCAGTTGGGACTGGTCATCTCTTAGCTGCCACGGGTTATTTTAATTATTTTATTTTGTTTCTATTTGTTGTACAGACGCCAGCAGGTCAACCTACCCGAAACTGTCAAATTTTCGCAATCAACGTAAATGGTTTAATTGATATAAATGATTTGAGTTTGAGTAGGAATCGGTATCATTTTGACAGTTCAACAATATTCATTGCGTTATTTATGTTGTTGTGGAGACAAATTTTTCAAACATATGGAGCAATGGATTAGCAATCTGCTTCAAAATCATTCCATTGCAATTGATTGCGAGTTACGCAGTTAGGGTACAGCTTGGCTTTTGTCAACCTATGCTGAAGTAAAATAATAGTTCGTGTCATGGTGGCTGCATAATATTGGCCAACATTAGTTTCTTCTAACAATACACGTATGGGCTGGAAACGATAACACATTGCTGTTTATCTCCACTGAAATATAAACATGTACGAATGCATCTCAACTCAAACAACCTCAACAGAAGAATGAATTGTGAAATCATAATAAAGGTCCCGTGAACGACTACACATAAACAAAAAATATTGAATGATCATTGATCCCATACGTACCTACTGAATGTATATTTTATGAGCGATGTTCTTCCTGAAAACTGCAGCTGTATCAAGCCCGTTCCAACAAAATCGTTCTCATTGAAGAAACAGAAGCGCAGTTCAAACAATAATATAATTCAACATTCAACAGTCGGGTGATCTCAAAACAGTTTGGAAAGTTATTATGATAACATCTGTATAACGAAAGTAAACGGAAGCTGAAAGCCATGTAAGCGGTATATTCTGTTATTAATCATTTTCCCCTTTAGAGTGGATTCGGGTAAGCAATATAGTTGCAGGATTTGGACATTACTAATTGTAATTTTTCTGTTAGTCTTAAAAGCCTTATCGTTAGCCTAAACAATGAGAGTTATGTTTGAAGACCTTAGTTTTTCTAAGGGCTCAGTGCAGACTTTCCACAATTTTAACATATCATATAAGAGCTATTTAATAATAGATTCAACAACACCTGTAGCAGCGTGGTAAAAAGGCGTAGTGAATACAAAGTGAGGATTTTATTTTATTTTTGTTGCGAACTCACTTGCCTTTATGATTCCGAGTCCTAAAATATCTTGAAACACCAAGGTTTTTTCAAGTTCTTATATAATTTCGATTTCATTGTATTTTGAAATGCTTCATTTGAAACATGTTCTGAATTTCTGCGCAGTACTGTTTTATTATCAAACTAATGAGGATCGGAATCCCTACTCATGTTAAATTAAAAATCTTTCGACGTTGACTTGATCAGCATGTGTAGTCCCTGTTAAAATAGTATTAGTAATAAATAAGAGAAATATTTAACTGATCCGCTAAAAATGTATTCATCTCCTAATGATGATCATTTTAGGGTTGCATACCTCAAAGGGAAAAAACACTTCGTTGTCCGTCCATCCATCCGTGCGTGTGTCTGTCAAGACCCTTTTTCTCAAGAACGTGACGAGATATCAAGTTGAAATTAATGTCTAAAGGCTCCTACAAACAGGCGCGACACGCGACACGACACAAAGAGACCGCTGATCGTCGCGCGGCACGCGTTGTCTTTTTGTCACGTCGCGTGTCTCGTCTGTTTGTAGGAGCCTTTATAAGTAGGTCTACGGTCCCTTGGGGCGCAATAAAATCTCTAACTCAACGCAATAAAATAATACGGCTATTTATGCGACATGTTTTCATACTCGCAAATAAATCAAAACCTACAGGGTAGGTACACACGGCTACACATCAAGCTATACGTTTCCAGTATAAGCTGATCTCTCATTGTACGGAAATCCTATACAATGCGAGACCAGCGTAAACTGGATTTGTATAGCTTCATGCCAAATTTCATGATTCTAGTTCAACGAGAAGCACACACGGCTACATAGCCGTGTTTACTTCTCGTTGAACTAGAATCATGAAATTTGGCAAGAAGCAAGGTCTCACATCACAAGTAAAGGAAAAAGTCCGAAAATCGTTAAAATGTAGTATTATCACATTTTTTTTTTTCTACTACAAAGTTACCTACATTTGCACTTGGAGAATTGACCGTGACGTAGATATATCGATAATAAGTATGGAGAATATTTTTGCCAAGAACAAACTTAACTTTGTTAAACGGAACCCTTCACAGTGCGTGGTCCGACATGCGCACGGCCGGTTTTTTTTTTTAATGAACTTCTTTAACTTTATGGCCTTTTCTTAAAGTTGGCTAAGCTAGGGCACCCCGACCAAATGGGTTAGTTAAGCTAGAAGTGTAACCAACTTACATCCAAGTTGTTGTTGTTGTTGAAATTTTAGGACACCAAAATGGGAATTGTTCGAGGATCACAAAAAGAAGCATATTGAACATTATTAGAGACTGGAAATCAAAATGTTAAATAATTGGTTCGATTAGATATATGCCAATAAATAATAGGTACAGTCAGTTACCACAATTAGCTGACCCCCCTTTGTTCAAATGGTTGAGGTTTTTTTTTTACTGACAAATCTTAAAATTTTCATTTTTTTTTTTTCTAGTTTCGGGTAGATTTCGTATAGGTATTTAAATTAAATTAAGAATTATAAAATTCTGTCGATCCGTATTCTAAAAAATCTCAACCGTTTGCAAGGGGGGGTCAGCTAATTGTGGTAACTGACTGTACTTATTTAAAGTGGGGAAATCTTCATGGCTACCCTCCGTCTGGGAAAAACGGATGGTTATGTCGGACTCCTACCGACTGAAACCCCACTGTTCATGGTAATAGAACGTACCATGAGTTGCAGGCCCGGGAGATACTTGTACATTCGCCGCACCCCCAACTGGTATCAGCCCGCCATGCCAAGCGAGCCCTATCACCATGTGCGGCCGATCCCACGATACCTATTATTAAGGAATTGAAAGAAATAGAAGAACGAGTTTACAAAAGAAAAAGTTGCTAATACCGATTCAATCCGAATCTAAAATATAAAAAAGTTCCTACAAATTCCTATATCTCAATTCTCTAAATGTTATAACTATAAATATTTATGTTAAAATAAAGTCACAAGAGGATCAGAATTCTAAACTACATAATTACTCAATACCGTTAATTAAATAATGATTAGAATTAAAAGACTCGATTAGTATTCAACGCCTCGGTTGAAAACAAACTTCAAGCAAAAAAAATATATGTTTTTTCACTAAAGAAAATAAATTAGTTGAGCCGCTAAAGGATTTAAAGAGATTACGGCGGGCTTAGAGTTCATTATGTATGGTGTTCCTAACAATGCATGATGCTTTTCTATTCCCGCTAACTCCACCAATTAAGGCAAGTGGGCTTGTGCTACTACTGAGTTACTACGATACTTCGATAGGGTCAGGTTTCGACTTAGGATTTTATTCGGATAAATGCCAATGTTATATCCGTAGTATTTTTTATATCTCTTCATTGACATTGTTGAACTGTTGTATCATACTATATATCCTACTACATAATGTCCCGCAATGAACCACCAAACACTCCAATTAGAATATTATGTTACTAGCTTTTGCCCGCGGCTCCGCCCGCGTAGATGTCGGTTATCGCGTAAAAAAGTAGCCTATGTCCGTCTCCATAACCCAGGCTATATCTCTGCCAAATTTCATGACGATCGGTTCGGTGGTTTAGGCGTGAAAAGGTAACATACAGACAGACAGACAGACAGACAGAGTTACTTTCACATTTATAATATTAATATGGATAATGTTAAACTAACACTGAAATTTACTATAATGTATAAAACATTGTTTATTTATTAAATTAGTTATACTGATTGTGGGATAAATTTCTAGTCATATTAAGAGAGACCGAGAAGAGTTGTAATAAAGGAGAGTTGTTACAAAGTCCATTTCTCGGATCCTAAAGGTCTCTGCACGCAGAGAGGACGACGCCACACAGAGCGTCACGTCGCGTCGCGTCGAGCCGGACGGCTCTGTGTGGCGTCGTCCGTAATATCTAATACATTACAACTGCTCAGCGTCGCGTCGGCGTCCCGTCCCGTCGCGTCGGCGTCCCGTCCCGTCGCGCCGCGCCCGCTGTGTGCAGAGACCTTAAGCGAGCTGGTAACATCGCATTGTCTCTTTCTTGACGCGCTAGCCAATGCAGTTTTCCGCGGCCGCGTGGATGTAGATGTAACTGCGATGTCGATGGCGAAAAAAACCACGAGATTAAGATTTGCACTAAAATTTTAATAACACATCGATACGTGTTATGAGTTAGTATTTTTTTAGAAACCCATTTAAATATGCATTGAATATCTAAATTTCAATTCATGATAAACTTCTTAGCTTCACTGCACATCTCGAGGTTATGTAACATTCTTCTGAACCAAATATATTTTTTTGCGCATAGGAGGATTGTGATAACCTGTAACAACTCTCTTACTTTAATACTTTGTAAGGTTTCTAAATGCGTTTCGGGGTTTTTTTTTTTTTTTTGCCTGAGTTGTTCTTTTATTATTTCAGAATGCCTAATACCTAAATGTTCGGAAACAGCTAGGCATATCTTCGAAGGAAACACACAAATTGTCTAAATTTCGAACGAAAGTGTGATTCAAGTTATTAAATTATTGTGATTTTTTGTAGATTTTTCCTATTACCTATTGAAAATCTATTAATGTTCAAATCAAATCAAACCAAATCATTTATTTCTCAATAAATAGAAAATGTCATAATCACACATCAAAAATGTTACCAGCTATAATATTAAGTCAATCGATACCTACAATACATTACTCGTACAAGCATATTCAATTTAAGTAAGTGAAACAAGATAAGTACCAGGAAGTCAATCACAAAGTCATTTAAAATTGCAACAACATCGATACTTAGATCCCACAGTTTTTTTCCGATATGAACTCCAAGATATTATAATACGATTTACCTATGAGAAAGTTTTTTAATAGTACAATATGATACATTTGTGCTATGTTGATCAATGCGCTCGAGGCGGTATTATTCGCACGAGCCGTAGGCGAGCACGATAAGGAAGCCGAGAGTATAATGATCAATGCACACGCGTTTCATACGACGTTTTTCAACACACTTGCGAGGAAAAAAACAGACTTGTATTGTTATATGGAAAACGGCGCTGGTTTTGTTTTACCGCGCGCCGCGCTAGCGATGCGCGCGCAGGTGTAAATAATGGCACTGGCAAAACCGCTGAAGAACCTTTATAAATAAAAACAAAATAATATTTAGACTGATCATAGTGTCGTCGTATGTCAAATTGTAGTTTAGTATGGAATTAGAAAGTACTATTGGCATAGAGAAATATACATTTGTTCAGTGAGAATCTGCAATAATAGAACGCCAGTCAGGGTCATTTTCGTTTGGTTCCGGGAGGGACCACAGACAATTTAAGGTAATTTTTTAGTACATTTTGGGACCAAGGACAATTCAGACTATAAAAAAAAAGTGAAATATGGCATTATGGCTCCAGCATTATGGAAGTCTCTTTGATGAGATTAAAAAAAGCGCAATTATCCGATTAGTAAATAGTTATCTGTGGCGTTGCAGCAACGTAACGTAACGTTAGCGCGGTAACGTAAAGTAAAAAGCACGCGTTTTTAATACACTGCATTATGGACCTAAAAGCGGTTCAATAAGAACCACTTTACGAGTAAGTGTGTTGAAAAACATATTGACATGTCGTCGACTTCGACTATTTGAGTAAAATCATTTAATTCGGGTAGCTTGAGAAATAATTTTGGGTTGGTTTTCACAAATACCGCAGCCTCAAATATCTACAGAGAGGGCAATGTCAGTATTTTATAGTGAACTAGCTTTCGCCCGCGGCTTCGCCCGCGTGGATGTCGGAATAAATCCAACGGGAACTTACTACCGGGATTGAAAGTATACCCTATGACCGGGATTAAAAATACGCTATGAATTAATCTAGTATCGGTCAAATTCGTAAAGTCGTTTTTGCGCCCACCTGGAACATACATCCAGACAAACGGATGAAAAATCTAAAAATATATATTATAAATATATAAATATATATTTTAGACCTCGTAGCAACTTTATTTTATTTTTTATTTTATTTTTTCAAAAATATTCAATATTCAGTTCTGACTTCGTTACTATTTTAATATATATATTTACAGAATTACAAAATGTGGTTTACATGTACTCTGTATCTGTAGGTTTTAATGCACATATTGCCCGGATGCATTTCTTTTCGGATTTGAATATTCTCTCAGCAGCATTCCCCTATTTGGGGAATGCTGCTGAGAGAGAAACTGTTCACCAACTAAAGCGTGGTAAGCATGGAGTGCACTTTTTTTTTATAAATGTTGCCCCTTTCTAGAATTTCTCCTGTATTGTCGGTGCGTTTACAAACATTTAAACTCACATACACACACATCAAAAAAAGTTTGGGTTTGCATAAGCTGATATAATTATTAATTTTTTATTTGTTTCGCTTTTGGCCAGCAGTCAAAACAGTTGGGCGACCACTGCGGTGTCGGTCAGCAAAATTACCCATCCCGTGGTACCTCTGCGACGTGGTCACGACACAGGTTTGGGATATAGCAACTCTGCGTGCTATTTCTCTCGTGGTGTATCCTTCTTCCCTCAAGGTTACTATTCTTGCTCGTAAAACTTCTGATAATCCTCTTGGCATTTTTTCAATCACAACTTTCCGCGAAAAAGTATTTTAAATCCGTTAAAATTGACTAAATCTGATTTTTGAATGAGCGTAAGTTAGGACTGAAAGCCTTTTTATATGGAAAAACAATTGAACTGTTTTATTGTTTTATATTCTAAATCTATTGTATATTTTTAAATAAAGAATCTAAAAAGTAGAAGAAATCAAATATAATCTGCCGTAACAAAAAAGATTTCGTTTTTTCAAAATGATCGCAAACTTTTTTTGATGTGTGTACACAGACAGCCAGACCCGGAACAACTACTTGTAGGTCATATAAATATTTGTTCCGTGCGGGAATCGAACCCGCGACACGCAGTGCAGAAGTCAATCGCTTAACCACTGCGCCAACCGTGCCGACTTTGATTTACAAATTTACGAAGTTTATGGATGGTATATGAATACTGGCTTATACCCAAAGTCTGAAATTCATATAATTTATGTAAACAAAGGGGATAACACATCAAAAAAATATCTTCGTAATAGTAATTCATATAAAATGGCGAAAAAAAAGGTTCCATTTTCTTTTAAGTACTGAATTTATGAAATAATAATTTTAAAATAATCATACCGTAATTATTTTTGTAAATTTTCGGTTTTAAACAAAGTTATTTAAAAAAAGAAAATTTTCTGGTATAAAATATTTTATGATACTAGTAACAATGCAGGAGATCCAAACATTTTCACATTTTTTACATCTTCAACAACACTTATATTACAACTCTCATTCATAGATTCATATTTTATGTAGCATATCTAGCCACATTTTGGATGACAACGGCTGTGAACTGTTTCGAGTGGAAATCGATTTTGGGAGGCCTACGTCTAGCACTGGTCTTAAAAGGGCTAATTATGGCGATCATATGCCGTGTCTCCGACATACTACACAAAGCATTGTTTGGCAACGGTATTTTGTTTGCATAGTTCTTATAATTAATTCACTTTAATTTTAGCGATGACTTTTTACAAAAATAAAATATGATAAAATGTTTTGCACCACTGTCCTGTCATTTTGACAGTGACATTTCTTGACATTACTTTGTTTACATAAATTATCTGAATTAGAGACTTTGGGTATACATTAACACATTGGATACTTTTTATCCCGGTAGTACCTACCTACACACGGCTACGTATCAAGCTATTCATTTCCAGTATAAACTGGTCTCGCATTGTATAAGATTTCCGTAGAAGAAGAGATCAGCTGAGTCCGGTCTCGTGAGGTAATTTCCGACCTCCACGCGGGTAAAACCGCGAGTAAAAGCTAGGTAAACATACATCGTTAGAAGAAAGAAAACACAATTTCAATAAATTTCACAAAATGCTAAATGTCTCGAAACTCAGTAGTCGATTGAAAAAACTGCAAATTGAACAACGAAGCAGTCGAAAAAACGCGTTCATTAAAAACAAAACCCGTTTGACATTTGCTGGTTTTTAGCAGTCTACCTAAATATCTAATTGCATTTAAAATGTCGCTTGGATTCACATCTGTGCGTTTCTTTTTTCTGGAGCCTCTTAATGACCAAACCGTCGGCAATAATTAACAGTTAAACGAGCGTCCCAATTTAATGATTATGAGCTAGTTCCGGTGGTCAGCGACCGACAACACTTTACTGTGCGAAAACTCCACTTCACTCATTTCTGTGCTCTTGAATGAAGGATAAAACAATTAAACATATGACGAGTGTTCAGCCTCACACGGTTTTAAATGCCAAGTGTCATGAGTCATTTTAATAAACCGTTTGTGTTACCATATTCCTAGCTTGTGTAGTTTGCTTTTAATTTATTTAGTAGTACCTACGGTTCTCAGTCAGGACAATTACCTACATTTACACAAATGCTGTTAGCGATGATGGACAGCTCAGTACTGTTTTATTACTGTAACTGTTTATTTGTGTGTATAATGTCATACTAATTATTGTCTAAATTTGATGTTGGTAACATTGTAACTTCTTTTGAATTCTAATAAAAGGCGGGGTGGCTGCGAACGTCGCGATACAGATTAAACAGAGTAAAAAACGCGCGAGGGGCACAATCGACCGCGATCCCGCTCTCCCCCGCCACCGGCAGTCGCCCGCTAGACACGATGCCGTGAGGACGGAAGCGTACACGCACCGGACGTCTACGCAGCTATCCCGCATAAGCCTATTTTCGTGGTTTTCTAATTGAACATCACCAAGTCTGCAACGATCCGTTACAAATGCCATATTTAATTCCTTTGGAAAACTGTTATATCCCTGTATGCAATGGCTAATTACTTTTTCATCGATTTGACAAGACAAGTTTACAGTATTCAATTTAAATCTTCAGTTTCCGTAAAAGAGTTATGCCACTTATAACTTTAAAAAAAGCCTAGATAGTGAAAAGTGACCACGCAACTATCTAGTACACCCCTATCGAGATTGCTACGTCCATAGTTCACGTTTCATTTTGTTACGGGCGGCATGCATTGCATCCAAAAAGTGACTCTTTTAACATCAAATCATCAGCCGTTGTTGTTCGTAAATACCTTAACTACATACATAATTAGGTATAGTGAATGTCATTAATTCTACATTCAAATTGTTAAAATAGTTCATAACAAAATAATATTTGAATTAACTATCTGCCTGCTTAGCCTTTTCCCAACTATGTTGGGGTCGGCTTCCAGTCTAACCGGATGCAGCTGAATACCAGTATTTAACATGGAGCGACTGGCTATCTGACCTATTCAACCCAGTAACTGGGTAACACGATACCCCTTGGTAAGACTGGCCGTCAGACTTTTGGGCTTCTGACGACCCGTAACGATTGTCAAAGATCCACGAATGACAGCCGGGACCAACGGCTTAACGTGCTATCCGAGGCACGGAGGAGTCTCGGTATGTAAAGATGGTCACCCATCCACGGACCAACCCCGGCAAGCGTAGCTTAACCTGACGGATCGACCCGTGCGGCTGTTATTACTTAGCTACGAGCTCCTTTATTTGAATTAACTATCATGGGGTGGATTTTAATTTGATGGTAGGTACCTGTATTATATTAACTGCTGGATCCTAAAATCTACACATGACGTTCGGCAACTGCAAGTATCCAAAGTTCGACACTATAGAATTGTATTCTCATGACACTTGAGGAAGTTTGCGAAGTTTAAAATCAATACGACATATTCTGAGAAATGGGTCAAAACGGAGTTGCAAGATTTGACGTTGTCGTTTCATAAGTAGGTAAGTAGTACACACGAAGTCTTACTAGCGAAACTTAATTGTTAAGACTCAAACTCTGTATCTTCGTATATATCAGAACTTACCTAATTTTCCTACCTTAACATGAGAGACTTCCCCCTTTGAAGAGCTTACAGCCGAAATTGCCTTAAGAGTGATTTCAAAGGACCCGGTGAGGCATTGCCAAAATCTATGATCGGCAATACAAACGGTCTATTTTTGGACATAGGATCCGGGCCAACAATTTTAGTATGCTCCAATATAAGCAGATTATTCTATGTATTTCTCATTTCCAGCCGCTATAATCCGGATCGGATGGTTAGTGGACTAAAAACAGGGTTAAACCGCATGCCTGCAGGGTATTATCGCTTCAACGCGTCTTGTCTAACTCAGATCTGTCTCGATATCTGAAATTCGGATTAACCAGCATAACGTGACTTTTATTTTGATGTGTATAAAGCCTATTTAATTAAATAAGATAAAACAATCGTGATACTTAAAAACAAAGTCACCAATGATTGGAAAACAAAAAGGTTTTGAAGTAAAATATTCAATCTCAAAATATCGAGACAGATCCCGATTGGATCGATTTAAGTTTAAGTACCCTTAAAACGTTTGATTCACTACAATCATGATGAAGAGCTCCCGGCGCGCGGTGCGGGGCGGCGCGGGCGCCCGGAGAGGTTCTTTCAACCTTGTAATTTTGCTTATTTCCGGAAACAAGGACAATTCTTTTCACATAGGTAGGTATGTACCTTTCTGTAGAAATTATTAATCTGCCTTCTGATAAGTTTTCCTTTTTCGGCACTCTTATTAGATCCTGTTGTTACTTTTATATGAGGACAACTTCATGTACCCTAATAAAAGTCGTATTAAATTGATTACCTAGTTACTAGCCATCAATAACTAATGTTTATTTATTTATTCCTGCGATTGGGTATTATTATCCTGCACTAATTTACCTACGTAATGACGTATTGTTAGAAGAAGTACACTCTTCGAAACAGAACGTGACTGATTTCGAAATGATCTTCATTCAACATACCTATTTGTTATTTTTGCTTTCACAAGAATGTTCAAAGTACATTTGTACTGCTATTCCTATTTCATTTTAGTAATGACGTAACAAAATTCATTTCATTGTTTTTAACGACACGGACGCGAGTAAATAACGCTAGATAGACCGTCCCGAGCCCATTAAGGCTCAATAACTGCCGTTCGACGCACAACATTCTAAATTTCGACATCGGCGCATACTGAGGATAATCTGAATAAGAAGGCAATTTTAGAGCACCCTATTTCAGATCTGGGGGCAACTGGCGCGATAAAGTCGGTAATGGCGGCACACGGTAAATTAAAAAGCATGGTCTAACTTCGGCCTCGCCGCCGCACACTGGTCCCGATTTAATAAAAAAACGAACATTGATCCTAGAGCGCTGATATTTTTTTCTAATATTGTGGCAGTGATAACAAATAAGACGAAAAAATATTATTGTCAGGTACGACAATAATATTTTTATGTAAAAAGTAATGTTTCGTATTTTTTTTTTTTTTTTTTTTGTATGGGGCTTATTACATTTTATTTTATTTCTCAAAAACGTTAAACGATGTCGAAATGGCAATCATATATGTTAGAAAACTAATAATTCTGAGTAATTTGCTCGAAGAAACTATTTGCTTATCTCTGCGTACTTTGGAGATAATGAGCATCATAAATAGTTTATTTTTACTACTCAAACTGTAGTTTGGTACGAGTTTGAACGTTAAAAATTGGATCTCTGTTGATAATTAACAACGTAGATAACAACTCACAATAATAATAATAATAACCCCACCGCCGTATCTCTACGTTGACGTCGTGGTGGGGCTTGCGCGCTCCGAACTCTAGGTCTGTGCCGGTAGAGTTTACTTTGCCGGAACATGTCTAGGGTGAGGAGCCAGACCAAGAGAGATACAGAAACCCGCAGGGCAGCATGTGGCGAGCTGTTGGGCAGTTGCGACCCCACGGACCCTATCTCCCGGGAGAAGTCATGTTCCTCATCTCTGGCTTGCCTTTATTGGCCGGCTGGAGTGAACACTGACGAGGAACTGAGCTCCCACCTCATTCTTGCCTTTATTGGCCGGCTTGAGTGGAGATTCGCAAGAGCAAACGTGCTCGGAGGAAGGAAGTATTCCAGTAAGTGCTTGTAGGGATCTTGACCATCTTCCGGGCTCTGGGATTGTTCTGAGAGCCTTGGAATACCTCTCCACTCCTCGAGCACCTCAGGACATGTTGCCCCCCTGTTGCTACGTCACTATGTGCTAGCGACCGTTTTCGGGGGCCCATTATTGAGTGTGCAAGTCACCCCCTGCCATTTTATCCGTGTATAATAAAACATTGATCAGGCAGGGGCCATAGTCCTTCCATAGTTTTTGGTAGCCAGTCCATTTTAACCACCCAAACCCATAGTCCAATATCTTTGTTTTCCATATCCTGCAATAGTCCTACACCAACCGGGGGTTGTCCTTGGGTGCACTTGCATAGTGCGTACAGGGATAATCGTCGGTTGGTGCCTCATTTAATTAAAAAGCTTCTAACGGGCCTCTGCGAGTTGGCTTCGGCCCCTCATACGCCTTCCAAAGGTCCGGGACCCCAGGGTCCCGAGATATGTAGACATAAATAAAATAATAATAATAATATTGAATTTTTGTGAATTTAGTACTTTAGGCAAAAACTGTTTTGTAGAAAGGTAAAGGTTATCGGATAACCACATGTTAATTATTTTTTTTTAAACAAATCTGTTTGTAGACGCAAAACATGCTACACTACAATAGGTCCGCTGGCCAGCAAAATGAAGCTTATTCATTTCTTAACATTATTTAAGGTACGACAGTAATATTTTTTTGTCTTATTTGTTATCATGACCACAACATTAGAAAAAAATATCAGTGCTCTAGGATCAATGTCTATTTTTTATTAAATCGGGACCAGTGTGCGCCGAGGAATTGTGCCGGATATTTGCATTTTACTCGACAACACTCACGGTATGAACGGACGGATTACTAACAATAGCTGCCGTGTAGCATTTCCCAATCGGCGGCAAACCACAAGGTGTTGTTAAGATATGCTAGCTAGGCTATGCTAATCCAGTGTGTAAATTACTTTATGCTTCGTCCGGGACGTGGGACAGCTTGTTTAGTTGTATTATGAGTGCGGCTCGTCTATGATCGACCTAAATTAAGAAAATTAAGACGCAGATAAATATGCCAGTGACCTTGAGTGGTTAGCTTTTGTGTTCTGTACCGAACTCACGAAACGCGTCGTACGTCCAGCCAGTAAGAGGACTGACCCATCCAGGAGCGCTGTCCCAGATAAGACAAATTATTAATTCATTATACATAAAACAAAAGGTATTTTAATAAAACACGTATACTGAAATTTCAATTAAATTATTTTTTAAAAGGTGAAGGTTTCAGAAAAGTACGCTTGACAGATAGATTTTGCGAGATTCTCAGTTTTTTATCCGCGTTAGACATCACTTTACAAATTAATTTCACTATGTAATATAAACATAATACAAAATATTCATATATTAAGTTATTATGAAAATGCTCTAATTTAACATATTTTTTTTTTCCCAAATCATTAACACTACTTGTTTAGACGTGATCTTCAGTATAAAATCATTAAAAGTCGGTTATTGTCGCATTAACAACTGATCCCGGTACACGCCATTTAAGAACAGTGAGGATTACATAAGTAATTTACTTACAAGTGTTATGATTAAGCGTGGACTGGTTAAACAAATTATTTCACTTCAGAAACCATTTGAAGATAAAATACACGTACCTACGTACCTGGGTCCTACCTCGAAACATTGAAGCGGACCCTTTCAGGGATTGTGCGTGCGTAACGCAATCTCGGAGGTATTTTTAATTTGTAACACTGTGTGCCGGGTGTGTTATTATTACGTAACAACATTATGGTGACGCCTAACTGCAAACATTTGTTCCGGACATCAGCTTTCTTGACTTTATATTAGACCGTTTGAAAAACTGTTTGATCGTAGCGCCCAAGAAGGTAATGGACAAAAATAACAACGGACTACCATTTTTATCATCGCATCAGGTCGTAAATGTCCACTTCTAAACATGGGCCTCCCCAACCGCTACAACTTCGTCCTTATGCTTTTTATGTTACCTATACCCAAAGTCTCTAATTCAGATAATTTATGTAAACAAAGTAATGTCAAGAAATGTCACTGTCAAAATGACAGGACAGTGGTGCAAAACATTTTATCACTAAATGTTTTTGTAAATAATCATCGATAAAATTAAAGTGAATCAATTATAAGAACTATGCAAACAAAATACCGTTGCCAAACAATGTTTTTTGTAGTGTGTCGGAGACACGGTATATAATAGTCATAATCATCCCTTTTAAGCCCAGTGCTAGACGTAGGCGTCCCAAAATCGATTTTCAATCGAAACAACTTACAGCCGTTATCATCCAAAATGTGGCTAGATATGCTATTTACAATATGAATTTATTTATGAGAGTTGTAATATTAGTGTTGTTGAAGATGTAAAAAATGTGAAAATGTTTGGATCTCCTGCATTGTTACCATTATCATAAAATATTTTATACCAGAAAATCTCCTTTTATTAATAACTTTGTTTAAAACCGAAAATTTATAAAAATAATTACGCTATGATTATTTTATAATTATTATTTCTTAAAATCAGTACTTAAAAGAAAATAGAAGCTCTTTTTTGGCAATTTTATGTGAATTACCCATTACGAAGATATTTTTTTGTTATGTTATCCCCTTTGTTTACATAAATTATCTGAATTTGAGACTTTGGGTATAGTCAATTTTAAGTAAAAGTAAAATGGTATGAAAACAGCAAACAATGATGACTTAGCTTAGATAGATACCTATATGTTAGGAAATAAACCCTATTCTGATGTCAAAGTAGGTATAGCATGTAAAAATGATATCGTTTATTTTGGTTCAGCCCATTTATATAGGTACAGGAAAAGAAAGAAGAAGTCTCACAGAAAGACACAAAGCAAAATAAAAGCAATATGCGTGAAAAGACTGAAAGTCTAAGTTCAATAATTATACATAATCCATACACTAATAAATAATAATAAAGCTGAAGAGTTTGTTTTATTGTTTGTTTGAACGCGTTAAGGCTCGTACAGACTCGCGCGATATCGCGGCCGCGACAGGCGCCGACAAAGAAATTGTGCTACGAGTGTCGCGTCGCGCCCGCGATATCGCACGAGTCTGTACGAGCCTTTAATATCTGGAACTACCGGTCGGATTAGAAAAAATATTTTTGCATTTGGTAGCCCAAAAAATTCTTAGGGAAGGATATTTAACATCACGCTAAAACCATGAGGAGCCGAGCAAAAAAAAAATAACGCTAAGCGAAAACGAATTAACAGCGATGTGATGCGACAGGGTGGGACGGGAGAACAAGAAATTTCAGACGAAGTCGCGAACAGAAGCTAGTTATTTACCTTTAACCTACTTTAGCTGGTTCCTTTCGCCATAAACCAGTCAGAAACAGTGACGAAGTCGCTATTTAGCCTTTTATTCCAATATTCAATACTGCCCGCCCCAGAATCATTATTAGCTCCCAAGCAGTTCTGTAGTGTAAATAAAAGAGGCTTTATTACCTTATGCTATTAAAAGTCGGCGTAGCTTTATGTCTGTGACTGTTGGGTCTCGGGTTAGTATTATTTACTATGCTATAATACCTACTGAAGGCCTTTGAACCTTCGAGTACGTATAATATATATTATGTGGTCTGTCGTCACGTAGTTCGTATGAACACGTAGAAAAATATATCTCTTTATGTACAATTTATCACAGTACTAGTCAAAGGAAGTTCTTACTTCTTTTTACTTTGCTCGTAAAAACATGAAATCGTAACATCAAAATAAGTTTATCGTTTGATATTTATTATTATATTATTATTATTATATAAATCGAATTGTGAACGGTTCTACTACAATAATTCTTGGATTTTCCTCTACTCACAAGAACGACTGTATTGTGTGAGAAGCAAGTAAGTTAAGACGTTACCTCAATTAAAAATATTTTGCAAACGAATCGTCTGTAAATGCTGAATAGAATTGTGATTTTATAAGTAATGGAAATTCATGCTATCTTTTTTTTTTTTTTTTATCTAGGGTATCTCAGATCTCAGAGTTAACCATGAGAGGTTGAGACTCTTAGATAAATGATAGGTCTCGCTGCGCTCGACTAGATACCGCCGGTGTACTTGTCAAAAGCGGCAACAAATATTACGCCGAAGTCGGCGTACCCGAGCCAGTCATACTGCAACCTGCTTGTGACGTGTACGTGCCAAATGTTTTATTAAGTTTTGGACATAATCCGAAGTAAAATGCCAGTTTGCGTAGTGAAACTGTAAAAATAATACTACAAGAAATAAGAAGGACACTGGCATCACATACCATCAGCAAGTATCGTATAATTTCGAAATTTTAACATAAAATTACATAAACCCTAAACGCCATTCAGTGTTGCCGCGTATACAAGAATCAAGATCCCCGTAGTTGAGATTTTTATAATCTGATTTTTTTGTTTTTTTTATTTTATTATATAACCTATTTAATATCTTACCTAGTTACAGCGACTTTTTTGGATCGAGTCAGCGTTCGTTAACCACATGGCCACCACAGCTCCAAAAAAGTTATATAGGTAGGTACTAAATAATGTGTAACCACACTATTGACGGGTAGAATAGAAATAAGAAGTATTATTTTGGTAACACCTTATATTCTACATGATTATTTTTAATAATAATTTATAAATATTACATGTAAAAAATAAACTATTAAATATGAGGCCTAATCATTGATACCTATACAAACATACCTCCCATTTTTCTAAAGAAGAAACCTACGTTTAACGTATACACAAATATACTTATACATTCGCTTTTAATTTATTGTTCGTTTTTAAGTATTTTCTGAGCTACATTTATAACTTAACTAACAGACCACAGCATAAAATATTTTTCCCATTAAATCGGGTAACAGTTGAGCAGCTGGTATCACACAATGTCAGCTGACAAATGTCAAGTGACGATGACTTACACACACCACAATAATGAGTTGCCGCATTCACGGAGCTATTGTTTTTAGATAGCGCGGTATCTAGTCGAGTGCAGCGAGACCAATCATTTATCTATGTTGAGACTCTTTAACCGGACTGTTCTGTGGTAGCCTTAAGCTCCTAAGAAACGTAATGCCTCCAGCCAGGGCGCAAAAACTTATAAACTAAACGACTGCGCGCTAAGGGCACCCCCTGTGGGATACGAACCTCGGCTTACGGCAGAGTCGGAGGGAGGATGGCAAGGGACCGACGGTGGCTGGATAAAATCAGGGTTATGATTATTATCGGAGGAATTTAAAGCTACAGGCTCAGCTATAGCGCGTGCTGGCGCTTCGCTTACGGGCAAGGGTCGGGGAGCAGTTCATGCTATCCGTGAAAGCTTTTATATTATACCGCAACAAAATAGAAACATTTCCTGCTAAAACAACAAAGCAAAAAATAAATAGCACACTGTTGTTGTTACGATAATTGAATGTGATGCCTGTCAGTGACAGATTTGACAACCGTTTTACGCCTTATTTTTATTTCCTCTTTCCCGTTTTCAATTTCAGTGGCGGTTGGAATTACTCTTTGTTTTAATTTCAGGAACATCCCGACCCCGGAATCTGTTTTGTCAGTCCTTAGTCATCCTTTACTACGGTATACCTAATACTTAAATATAATATCGATAGGAAAAGGTAAACAATGCGTTTATTTCTCGGAAATCTTGGACCTCTGGGGAATTTTATAGTGAAAGGCTCGCGCAGACTGGCGCGATAACGCGGGTGCGACAGGCAGCGCGACCTTTGTCCCACCCGCGAAATCGCGCCAGTCTGCGCGAGCCTTAAGACTGCATCGAGCGCACAGTGGCGCCCTCATCGTTATTTCGGTGATTTCTTTTATTTTAGAATGTAAATGCAGAAAATAAGCTCGTCAAGTTGTGCTTCACAAGACTATACGTTATTATTACTACAAACAGTAGTTTTAAATTGTTATGTTTTATTGTAATCATTAAAACGGAAAATAGTGGCCACTAAGCTCCGTTTTAATGATTACAATAAAACATAACAATTTAAAACTACTGTTTGTAGTAATAATAACGTATAGTCTTCTGCATTTACATTCTAAAATAAAAGAAATCACCGAAATAACGATGAGGGCGCCACTGTGCACTCGGTAGCCTCTTAACATACGAAGGCAAGTAGCCTACATATTGACGTTTATAATATTGGGTTTATGAAAAGGTCGGTCTCGAGGTTATGTTGCATACAAAATATGAAATCTTAAACGGCATAATGTTATTGTCCCAACAGTAAAAATCTGTAATTTTAAACATGCGGTTTCGTGTTGCACCGTTTCGTATTAGTGCTCATTTTCCAAAGAAATCTCGAAGATGAAAATAGCGTGACCACAAAACGATATCAGTTATGTACATTTAAATAGCTCGCCCGGTACCTACACGTAGATATAATTTATTATAGCGTTCTATTACCTATTCTGTATCTTTCGTAGTTTGCCGGCCATCGTTATCAAGCACCCAGCTCCCAATCTCTCACCCCAATTACCCAGCTCCTTTTGTACCCAATTCACCCATTCCTAACCCATTAACTTGGGTAGTAGGGTCATCCCCTCACCTTTTTCTATCTGATTATGCTCGAGTATTATGTGCATTTTACTATAACACTTATGAAATTCCTTAAACTATCAATCAGACCGCTGAAAACGAATTTATAGATTTTATTTTAACGTTGTGTTGTAGTGTTTGTTTGGACCAGTAATTGCTGTTGAGAATTAAATTTCAGCTACAACGAGACGGAAACAAGATGTATACTCAAAATGACATATTTATAAAATCTTGACATGGAGGAAGGGCTCGATAGCGGAACGTTTCTATGCTTAGCAGTCACCAAATACGTCACGACTGTTTGCCATTCTCATTGTGAACAAAAGCGGCGCGCACCAGGCCGCTAGGCGCGCGGGCGGCGGCGGCAGCGGACAGGGGGACAAAACCAACATCCTTCACATCACCTCACGTATTTATAATCCCACATTCGCTTCCTGCTTTTTGTTGAATGTTATTCTAAGGAATTTAAAATTTGCAAAGGAATCGTTTCAACGAACACTGTATAATTTAAAAGAATTAGGTAGTACCTACCTGCTTTTCAAGCATTCTTCATAATACAATATAATTATTTAATTTACATTGCTAAATAGCTGGTGTGAGGGTTAATGCAGTGTTTACATTGTGTGGAAGTTTGTAGTTATGGTTACTTTACCTAATTAGACTAGCAGACATAATGCAAATAACTATGAATGAAGTAGGTACTAGCCTCTGTTCTAGTAATTTTAGGTATAAAAAAACCTGAAAACCAACCAACCAACCTTTCTAGTTGGTGAATAGTCTAAGTAATGACAAATTACAACCCAGAGTGAGTTTTCTATTTTTTTTTTTTAATTTAACGTCCCGTACCATATCCCAAAATAGTAAGAGCGGCACAAGAAAGCAAACATAGTGCACTTTGTAATCCGCTAGACACATGCCTACAGGCTACAGTGTGCATATTTAACAAATACTTCACGCGTGGTCAGTGTCGGATAGTTCACAAATTTCACGTAAGTGAACTTCCAGGCGGGCCACAACTGTCCCGGGTCCGCTCCCGGAGTCTGCAGGCTGGAGTACGGAGTCCCGGCTCACCGCCAACAAACAATGTGCCGCCGGGAAATGTGTAGCATTCCCACTCTATAATATAATAGCCATTTTATACCGAGTTATAAAAACTTTGTACTTTATAACTAACATGACCATCCAGAGCGCTCCGGTTTTATAATTATGATGAAAGCAATTTGCGTACTTTGACTCACTATAAATAAACTGTTAAAGATACTAACAAGGATCTAGCATATTATCAACTTAATTTTGTGCTTTTGCTAATAGAAGTCCGACTTAGAACTTCGAATAAAAAGTGAATGTAACAACAGCATACGAAAAGTTTTTCCTTCTAACGTTACACGGTGCGGGAACGTAGAAAATTCGCCACGGACAAGCTTCGGTTGGAAAACTTAAACGTAGTAAATGTTAGCGTCGGAAAAGCAACTAATACTTATTTGTAACACTATCCTGGAATAAAAATGTTGCACAAATAAATAGCAGTTTCATTTTATAAATCATTAAAAATATTATTTACGCTACCGGGGCGTTATACATAATAGAAATTAGTATCTTCGTCAAAACAAATCCCATCCTTTTTGAAAATAGGACAATGGTACGAAATGTTCCAATTCGTAGTTAGTACAAACATTCTTTGAGTAATTATAAATGTAAATCTGCATTAGTAAACAAAAGTCCTATACCCAAAGTCTCAAATTCAGATAATTTATGTAAACAAAGGGGATAACATATCAAAAAAATAGCTTCGTAATGGTAATTCACATAAAATGGCGAAAAAAAGGTTCCGTTTTTTATTAAGTACTGATTTTAAGAAATAATAGTTAAAAAATAATCATACCGTTATTATTTCTATATATTTTCGGTTTTAAACAAAGTTATTAAAAAAAGCAGATTTTCTGGTATAAAATATTTTATGATACTGGTAACAATGCAGGAGATTTTTTACATCTTCAACAACACTAATATTACAACTCCCATTCATAGATTCATTTTGTAAGTAGCTTATCTAGCCACATTTTGGATGAAAACGGCTGTAAACTGTTTCGAGAAGAAATCGATTTTGGGAGGTTTACGTCTAGCAGTGGACTTAAAATGGCTGAATATGACGATCATAGGCCGTGTCTCCCACACACTACACAAAATATTGTTTGGCAACGGTATTTTGTTTGCATAGTTCTTATAATTAATTAACTTTAATTTTATAGATTATTTACAAAAAAATAATATGATAAAATGTTTTGAACCACTGTCCTGTCATTTTGACAGTGACATTTCTTGACATTACTTTGTTTACATAAATTATCTGAATTTGAGACTTTGGGTATAGGTGGCTCCACGCATTTATAATCAAATTCCGGACGCCATAAATTTTTTTTTTACACTATTTAAGAAAGAAAAAATTTATTGATAAATGTTATTTATATTATTCACGAATACTTAAATGACGTATTAATTTAGTTACAATAATTATTAACATTGACATTAAATAATTTTGACATTGATTTTTGACATTTTAATAGTTTCTCATTTAGGTCTGACCTACTAATAGTATTAAATAATATGTTTTTTTTTCTAAACTAATATGTTGTATGCATTGTTTTCAAATATTTTTTTAGTAAATTTTAATTTATAATCCTCAGCTAGATTTGCACGCTATATTTGTACGCCTCCTAGCATAATATAGCGCTCTGTTCATCAATCATAAGATCTGTATTTCCTTTCCTATGTTAAGAAAAAAAAAAGATTATAACATAAATACAGACTAACAAGTTTAATTCGATTATGAACAGCCAGGTACTTCAGGTTAAATCTGTGTAAAATCAACTTCCCAAACTCTTGTTTGAACAATAATTCAATCAAATTAAGTCATAATTCGTATTCGTTAAGAGTCGAGTCAGCAAGGTTACACGGGTTCGGGCGGACTACTAGCTCTCTTGCAAATTGGCTTGAGGCACAAGTTTCACAGGATAAATGATACCTCGACATAATAGCACGACTCAAGAGCCATCAGCATCATACAGGTGCTCAAACTACGGATTCATTTCGATAGTCACGGATTAAAACTCGTAGTAATCTACATTGGCTTTGTGCTACGTAGTGCAACGAAAAATTCGACTACGCTTTTGCTAATGGGAAAGCGTAAGTTAATTCATTTTGTCTGAAGCAGAGCTCTACCAGGGTTCATTTTTAAGTCATAATGTGAAATGTTTTAAATTAATTGAATTTTGAATACCTAGTAGGTGATCAAAGGAATGTTTTATAAACTAACTCCAGAAGCATAGCGTCAAAGGATGCATTGAAAGCTAACAACATAAAAGGCTTTGCGGGTACTCGGATATAATTATGATAAATATAATTGTATCGTTTTATTAGCTCATTTCGTAATGTACTAAGTACCCAAAGTCTCTAGTTCAGATAATTTACGTAAACAAAGTAATGTCACTGTCAAAACAAAACAAAAAAAAAAAAAACATTTAATGATATTCTTTTTTTGTTGTTGTAAATAGTCATCACTAAAAATAAAGTGAAATAATTATAAGAAGTATGCAAACAAAATACCGTTGCCAAACAATATTTTGTGTAGTATGTTGGAGACACGGAATATGATCGTCATAATCAGCCCTTTTAAGTCCAGTGCTAGACGTAGGCCTCCCAAAATCGATTTCCACTCGAAACAGTTTACAGCCGTTTTCATCCCAAATGTGGCTAGATATGCTACTTACAATATGAATCAATGAATGAGAGTTGTAATATTAGTGTTGTTGAAAATGTAAAAAATGTCCTGCATTGTTTCCAGTATCATAAAATACTGTATACCAGTAAATCTCCTTTTTTTTAATAACTTTGTTTAAAACCGATTTTTTTTTTAAATAATTACGGTATGATTATTTTTTATTAATTATTACTTAAATTCAGTACATAAAAGAAAATGGAACCTTTTTTTCGCCATTTTATGTGAATTACCATTACGAAGATATTTTTTTGATATGTTATCCCCTTTGTTTACATAAATTATCTGAATTTGAGACTTTGGGTTTAACACCCGCCAGTAAGGAAATAGGTACGTTGAACATTTTAAGGAAATACTTTGTTTTAAACGCTTTCATAATCTCAACATAAACAGCTCTATCTAAACTAAACAATGTCATTTCCGGCACTTCGGTGCCGGTGGATGTAGGTTGATAGGCTCTTGTACGTTTTTAACATATCGTATGTATTTACGAATGCTATGACTCAGTGATATCGCCACAAAAGCTCGTTTGCATAGCGATAAACCACGGCGACAAAGGAACAAGGTTGAATCGACAGGTTAATACATGTCTCGTAATATCTCTGTGTGTGTGACACGTTGTGTATGACAGGGGGCCTCACACGAGCACACCCCACGTTAATACAGGATGTGTCGCACACAATAAGGCCCATAGAACACGTCGGTGACTGAATTGTGTGCTCATTCGTAAGGCGTTCGGTACCGAATGTCTCTATGTTGTTATTTGTTAACTCCAAAATAACATTCTGTCGGAATTTTCAACGTTCAATATTGTACTCAAATGTTGAGGAGCACAGATTCTTGCTATTGAATCTGTTGCTTCTGTTATTGATAGGCTGTATTATTTTATTAAACTTCAAAGGCGAATCAATAGCTTTATAACCACTACTAAGCAAATAATTTGGTAACGTATTATGAACTCTGTTATGGAGTTAACTTGGTTATTTTTACACTACTTAAATTGAGTCATATAGTTACGTAGATATTTGGCTGTCGATATTTAGCTTTGGACCACATTATTATGAAGCATTTGGTACTGCGACATCATTTTATTTACTAACCGACTTCGAAAAAGGAGAAGGTTCTATGTTCGACTGTATGTGTTTTTTTTTTAAATATAAGTACCTATGTCCTTCGATTTCTCCATCAATTATGAACCGATTTTGAAAATTCTTTTTTGTTTGAAAGGGTATACTTTCGAGGTGATCCCATCGTCGACAAGTCAGAATCTGATGACGGGATCCCGTGAAAATCGAGGGAAATCTTCAATTGTTATAGGATTTCGCCGATTTCTCCGTCAATTGTGTACCTATTTTGGAAATTATTTTTATTTGGTAGAAAAAGCTTACGCGGTGGTCCCATAGGTATAAATTGTATTAACTTTGACTAGGCAGTTTTTAAGTTGTTTACATAGCAGTGGAGGACGAATTTGTGTGGGGTAGGTACCATAACTAAAAAGTGAAGAAAAAAACAAGCGACTTCTAAAAACAACCGATTTTTGTTTTTTACATAGTGAATTTTTTTTTTTCGTGTCTTCATCATCATCATTTCGGCGGAAAGACGTCCACTGATGGACATTGGCCAGCCCCTATCGTGTCGCCACATGTTTTATTTGTATGGAAATACTTATTTACCGTGTGGTGCCTGACTTAAAGAATAGCACCATCTTATTTCCTCCCGTGGGTGTCGTAAAAGGCGACTAACCCTAGTAGCATTTTCCGTTGGCATTTAGTTGGGCCAACTTCAGAGGTATGTGGCCCAACCAAACGCCAACAAAAATGCTACTAGGGAAGGGACTTACTAGAGAATGGGCAGCAACGTTCTCTATACGTTTTTAACATCATACTGCGATCGCCAACCCGCCTGCCAAGCGTGGCGATTATGGCAAACCCCCTCAATTGGGGAAGGCTTATGTCCAGCACTGGACGTCTTTCGGCTGAAATAATAATAAACTTATTTACATAACATAAACGTAACGCCTGTAAGGCAGAGGTGTAGATACCTGTACCTTTAGTAGTACACTCACATTTCGCCAGGTGTGTTTAAGTCCGATGTACCTAATTGGTGAGGAGCCTTTTGTAATCAACCGGGCCTACTGACTTATTTACATTTACATATTAAGTTAGGTATAATCAGAACACTTTTTCCACTTGTTATATTCCTAAACAGTTTGGGCACTTCCGAAACTTGAATGAACGTGACTTAAACCGACAGCAATAATATACATAATTGGACGTAGTTTAGCAGAAAGGCACGCCCTGGCTGAAGGAATTAAGTTTCGTTAGGAGCTTAATGCAACCACAGGATAGTCAGGTTAAAGAGTCTCAACCTCTCATGGTTTACTCTGAGATGCCATAGGTAAAAAACAAAAAAAAATCGCAAAAAGGACTCAACCCACGTTCTGATCAAAAATGACTTGTATATACCAAAGAGGTCCTAAAGGTTAACGAAAGGTACCCACCTTCATGTGGGTTGGGTCCAACCATTAATAGATCAACCTTATCTTTGCAGTGTCACGGATCTTTTTTGCTGAGTGAAAGAACCAACCGATACGACCTCATTGGTCTATACAACAAATTTTTGACTATATTGAGTCCTTACTGCTGTAGTAAAATCTAAACTATATCCAATTGTGTTCCGCGAAAGTTGCCATATGAAAGTTTGTAGATCAATAGAGTGGCAAGGAATATACACACATCAAAAAAAGTTTGTGATCACTAGCATAACATGATATAATTTTTTTAATTGAACTTTATCAAGAAAAATTCTTTGTTGCGTATTTTCTTTAAATAGAAATACCCTGTTTAAAATTTTAAAATAAAACTATTTTTATTTTTTTATTAAAAAAAATATCAGTAATTAATCATAATGTAATTGTAACAGAAATTTTATAGAAAGAAAAATACTGTTTAACCAAACTTAAACAACAATTTATTAATAAAAGGTTTATATTCAAATAATATAACTCCTCCCCTGGCTCGAAGACATGCGGTGATCCTCCTGGGCTTACTGAGAATAAAGTTATCCAGCATTTCTTGGGGTAACCTGTCCCATTCTTGAATAGCGGGTTCCCTGAGCTCTGGCACTGTCTGGGGACGTGGCTGACGGTTCCAAACAGCTCGCTTAAGAGCATCCCACGCATGCTCTATTGGGTTTAAGTCAGGCGATCCGAATCATAATATAATCTACCGTACCTAACAAAAAAGATTTCGATTTTTCTAAGTGATCGCAAACTTTTTTTGATGTGTTTAGGTACCTACCTATATGTATATTGAAGCTCATTCTCTTCTCAATCCATTATTATTATTCAAATTACATTTCAAACTGGATCACCTTAAATGCAGCATCCTCCAATAAATTGATTTAAAAAAGGTCTAATTCCGAAATAATGGTACAAATAAAGTATCAGGACGCCTGACGGGTTACGGGTACCTGTCGAATGAATATGCTAAATAAATAAACTACTCGTGTGAGCCCGGGCCGTGAGATCATTCCATTGATAAATACTAGCCGCAGAGTCCGAGTTAAAAGGGAAATTGTGTAGGAATGTCTGCTGCGGTTAGGGCTGCTCGCTGCCCGCTCTCTATCCCCCACCACCCGGGGATGGCATGCTTTAACCAAATGTATTTAAAACGACCGCCAAGGGTTTCTTCTATAGCAGTAATTATTATCTTAACAGACTTTGCCGTTATCACGCTTATTGTAGCGAGCGCACTTGGAATTCAAGCCACGTGTTACTATCGAGCAATGTTCCGCAGTTTGACGGGCAACGTGCCGCGGGATAAAATGCTCAACCTAAACAATGTTACCAGGGAAAAATGTTTCTTGTGACCCATATATCGTACAGTTACATAGAGCCGGCGTCATATTGTGTACCTAGCTAGACTTTTGAGCTCCTGAAATATATGTTAGTGTATGTGAAACTTGACCTGGTTAAGTTAAATCCTTATATTCAGAGCGGTTTTGGAAGTTTATGTTAATACTACATAATACTTTTATTCTGTCACGTTTATTCAAATTAGCAACCGAGATATATACAGTTAACATAAACAATATAACAGTCACATTTAATTTATTTTTAAAATGAATTTAATTTTAACTCAGCCAGAGTCAACCCTATGCGCGGTGTGAATGTGAACTCCCACTTGCAGGCGAGTGTCGTCGCCGCCACACTACCTCCACTCTATAATAAAGCCAGACTTACCAATGGTCCCAATGGCAGGGGCGTAGCTACCGCCGTATCAGCCGTATCAATGATACGGGGCCATATTATAAGCTACAGGGGCCCCACGACGCGTGTGGAAGTAAAAATGTGAAATATTATGTTTTCCAAAACCTCAAATTATTTTTGGATAGAGGCCCATAATGAGAAAAAACCTAATGCAAATTAACAGAAATAAATTACGTTTAATCAACAGGCGCAGTTTAATTCGAAGGCAAAATCACACAGAAAATCTAACCTATCCTAATCAGGGAGCTTGCTCTCTTCCGTTCTTGCAATCTCTTAGTAAAATCACGTTGATAGCTTAACCTAGAGTCACAGTGATGATGATGATGTTCCAATTTTGCATTATTTTAGTTAAAAAAAAATACAATGACAGCAGATCCGCGTCAGAATGCTCCAAATTTCTAGCTCACTTCGCTCGCTCTTGCATTCTCTTATTAACATCAGAATGACAGAATTGACAGCCTGACCTTTCAAATCAGTTTGCTAATAAAATTCATTTATTTTGTAAAGAAAACCATATTTTCTTTTGGAGCTTTACTGCAGACAGGTAAAAAGGGCCCCCAGGGCCCCTTTAGGACTAGCTACGCCACTGCCAATAAGTGACAATAAAGATTGAGGGATTGTTCCTCTCACTACATGACACTCCGAACTGGATCCAGTTACTACGCCAGCGTTGTGTGTGGCTTCATCTTACATATTTATTCAAGCTTTGTATTGATTTACACATAAAGAATGTTATTTGTCACAGTAATAAAGATATATGCCTATAAAATGATAAAGATTATCATTTTATAGGACAACCTATCAGTATAAGTAGGGACCTACCCGAGTTAGAACATAACTGACGACGTTGGAACCAGAGTGATCTAGGGCACAAAAGTATGTTTTCGAGAAAAATAAGGAAACGCGCTTTGTTGTAAGGAATTTATGAGCCATGATAATTTATTGTTTCTTTATTGCACTTAGATCACTTTGGTTTTTCATAAACGTTAAGAACTCAGTAGTAAAATCGGGACCATAGTGATCTAAGTGCATCTCATACTTAGATCAGTATAGCATGCCTTTACTTTGCAGACCGTACCAATTCTATAGTGACATGTTGTGATCCCTCAAGGAAGAAAGCACTGAAGAGCGCTTGGATCAGTTTAGCATGGAAGAATTATGGTTTTTCTATGCCATTGTGTAATAACCTCAGTATTGGCAAAAATGTCACTTAAATCACTCTGGTTCCAACGTCGTCAACTTATCAATATCTTCAGAAATATAATCATTATTTCACAAAAAAAGTGGACTATCTTTCCAAAAGAATTCGTAAACGAGAACCTCTTCAATGAGCATCTCTACAAACAATCCATTACCAACCAAAAAAAACTGTGTTATGTTTAATATTCAAGGTAAATAAAAATAAAAATCATGCATCCGGCGTGAGTTGTCGTCTCAAAGTAACGGAAATAACTTATCAGATACGCTGCCGGCTCGCACACGGCCGCGACCGTCCTGTCTGTGCATTTATATTCACCGGTGCCTGCCTGCTGCAATAAAAAATGCTTAGGTACAGCTGACTCGGTCATACCAAAGACGTTATACAAGCTATGAGGCTTTCTGTCGTCCGTGCAACATACAATGACGACCAACCCGGATTATTCTTTATGCTAGGAACAGGTAATATTGATAGTGCTGTGCTCTTACGGGCCTTTTGTTAAAAGTATCGATAGCCGAGCATTGTTTTATTTAATTATTTGTTTTACTTCTGATTTGTAGTTAGTAAACTAACTACAAATAAGAGGAGCTCGTGGCTAAGTAATAAAAGCCGCACGGGTCGATCCGTCAGGTTAAGCTACGCTTGCCGGGGTTGGTCCGTGAAAGGGTGACCATCTTTACATACCGAGACTCCTCCGTGCCTCGGGAAGCACGTTAAGCCGTTGGTCCCGGCTGTCATTCGTGGATCTTTGACAGTCGTTACGGGTCGTCAGAAGCCCAAAAAGTCTGACAACCAGTCTTACCAAGGGGTATCATGTTACCCAGTTACTGGGTTGTGGAGGTCAGATAGGCAGTCGCTCCGTGTAAAATACTGGTATTCAGCTGCATCCAGTTAGACAGGAAGCCGACCCCAACATAGTTGGGAAAAGGCTAGGCAGATTTTGTAGTTAGTAAACTACATGCATAGTTATTTAGTTTTACCCACAATATAAAAAGGGTAGTAGCCGCCCGGGGTCTGGATTTAAGCCTAGTTGCCTATCCAACGATACCCCACACCACGGGATAGACGAGAGAAAAAAAGGTAGGTAACTCTACAAATATTTTGTTTTTCAAAGATTTTATTTTACCACTTTATCGGTGTGATTAATATGTATACCCATGCCAAATTACTACTTTCTAGTATTATGAGTAGAGATCGGATATTCGGATGCATATTTACCTAAAGTGAATTTTTAGCTATGAAAGTACGGAAGCAGCTTCAATTTTTTTTTTTTTTTTGTTAATGGTGATCCCGGGATGCCAGGAACACCAGGAATGCATAACTGTGTGTGTATAGTATGAAAGCGACTTCTAAAAAAATATTTATTAAAAAAAAAAAACGCCGGGTTTCTTGGATTGTATAACTATTCAGATGTATATTCATTTAAAATTAATGTTTAACCCCGATGCAAATGTGTGTATGTAGGGTGTAAAAGGAGGGGTGGTGTGTGTTAGGTAAAACAAAAAACAAATAAACACTTCTTTTTTTAGGGCGAAAATATTTCCTCGGCTACTTAGGTAGTTAGGTATGCATCCGATTCTATAGTCAGAAACCTATATTTGTCGATCCCGGAACCGCGGGATTTTTTCTATACAAAAGCGCAATCCATATTAGCCAACATCTCAACTTTAGGTGAATATGCATCCGAATATCCGATCTCTAATTATGAGTCTCTGAGCTAAGCCACGGACAGCCAGACAGACAGACGGACATGGCGAAACTATAAGGGTTCCTTGCTACGGAAGCCTAAAAAGGGTACAGAAAATGGAAAGTTATAAGCACTTACTACATTTTAGGTAACTACTTGATATTAATAAAATTGGATGAACAGACCCTGTGTACTAAGCATCACTAACGGTAAGACAAGCTAAATGAGCATGCTTGCACACACGGCAACATAAATCAAGCTATACAAATCCAGTTTATGCTAACCTCTCATTGTACCGAAATCCTATACAATGCGAGATCAGCGTATACTAGAAAATTATAGCTTGATTTGTAGCCGTGCGTACTAGCCGTGGGTTCACGACAATAGTGGAACAAGTATTGTTTGAAGTTACTCACGGTGATCTTAGTTTCGAGATAGAAATACTAGAAATACTTACTCATGAATGAACCTAGATTCATCACTGATATTTAGGGTTATTTCTCACAAATCAACGGCCTTCGCGCCTGGCCCATGGCCCGTCGCATGCGTTAGTCGAACGAAAAAGCACCGTAGAGATTATATCGAAAATACTCGTATTTGTGCAGACAAATACAAGTATTTTCGATATAATCCAATCACTGCATTTACGCAACGCCTATAATGTACTGTCTACGCAGAACCTACTCAGGAGCAACGTTAAGTGAATTCTAAGCATCTGCTACGCGGCTTCTATACGAGTTCAATGCTACGTCAACAAGTACGCTGGACACATAATTATTAAACAGATTCCTCTAAATGAACTAAAATACCGCCAAATTATTTAAGTTTCAATAAATAATTATTTAGTAAGTATTTTAATTTTAAATTTTAATAATAGGATATCTAATCCTAGTTTTTTTTATAAAATTAATTAAATCATAAATAACAATTTATTACTTCATGTACAATAGTGATACATAGGCGGACTTAATGCCACAAGGCATTAACGCTTAAAAACGAAGTCTAAACAAGGCTTTTAATTGTTAGATAATATTTGTATACGTAACCCAATAATCTGATAAGCATGCGAACTAAGGAACTAAACATCCGTATTCCAAGTAATCGACAAACATCGTTGAAATCCCTAGCGAGACGGCAATATCGCTGCGATGCTATGTGATTGGCGCGCGGCGTGGGCGGCTGCATAATGAACCGCCGAGCCGGTGGGGGGGCAGGTGGCGCGGGGTGGCGCGGGGGGAGGCGGCGTGCCCGCGTCTCGTCCCGTTTGACGCTAGATTGGAATCCGCACGAGCCAGCGCCTTCTGCCGTCAAATCCGTCAACATCTCTATCCCGGATATCCGAACCTAGATCTGTTATTAGAGGATCTGGTTCTGTTAATGCCCCTAGATTGTATGCATTCATCAACAGCCTTCCAGTTAAAGCTTTTATACCGTGCAATTGAATATTCTGACATTAATCTACTCGTAAATGTTTCTCACAAAGAAGCAGCAGTAATTGGTATTTCAACGAAACAACATCTGACAAGTTGGCGTAGCGTAATACAAGGAATGTTTACGATTGAAAAAACTTTTTAAACAGAAAATCTCTGAAAGGCAGTAGTACGAATGACCGGTCAAAGCGTCCCGGAGCGAGCTACTTTTCCCCTCGATTGCGGCAACCGCTTCCGGTAGCCTTCCGGTAAAATTCCACACTCAGTTCGAATTTTCTTCGACTTACTTCTCTTTTTAATTCGTAGACTGATTGCGAGGTTTAGGGATATAACCACGAAGCTCTTTTCTGTTTATTTATCTGTCATTTATATATTTCACACTTTCACGGCGAAATATTATTTGGTTTAGATGAATAAAAAAAATTCAACAGCTCTTTGAATGTCAGCTACGGCTCGACAAGAAGGTATTAATAATGAAGAAAGTGTAAAAAGAAAAACTTTGGTAAATGCTGTTCAATTAAACCTTCAGGGCAAATATTTACATATTACAAAATGTTTCATGATAATGAGGGTTATATTTCTGTCCATATTTTAATTAGCAACACAAATATTAAATAAGTACATACAAGTACTGTAAAGGCAGTGACTACACTGCGTGGCAGTAACCACTAGCAGTATATTACATAATACGCTTTGTGGTTACCTACGTACCTGTAATATAGCTCTTTTAATTTTGTGGTCGAAAGAGGTTTGCCAACATCGTAGCTTGGGGAATCTACCGGGTACATTAGGTATTCTGTGAATCTACCCACCGAGAGACAGGCGTGAATTTACTATACAAATACAAGTTACACTCACATATATTTATGTAGTAAATGCCTTTACGTGACATTTTATGGATTAAGCGGATTAAACGTGGTTGGTTGGATATTAAGTTATTAAATAATAAGTAAGTTGATCATTATCAGTATAGCTACAAATACGAGTAAGAACTCCACGTCGAGAAAATATGAAAACATCTTGACATATAATACCAATGGACTGACACTATCGTCGGTACCTTCATCCCGAAAAACACAACCTTAAGGAGCCGTGCACGAAATCGACTGATTTTGATCTTATTTTGTTCATTGTTCGTGATAAAGAGAAAAATAATTCGAACAAAATTATTTGTGGTTTGAAAACTCATGTTCTTTGTTTTGCATGTGGCTGAAATGGATTTTTCAAATAAATTGAGTATTCACGGAAAATCACTAATATTAGCAACAAGTTTTCCGAAAAATTACGTGAGACTGACGTTTGATCATCTTTCTACAAGAAACTACTTTTATTTTGAACATTAAAAAAATATTATCGACATCATTATATGATCTACTTGCATGTGGCTGTACCACTTTTTTGAACTTCCATACAAAATATAGCAGAAAAATAAAATTGAAAAATCCTCTTTTTTTCAAACCCAGTCAGTAATTATTATTTTTTTTTTCTTATTTAGCTAATCATATCAAGAAATTTAAAAATCAGACTGTAATACTTCAGCTATTATTGAAATATAATCAAAATTTTATTTAATGATATTGTATAATCATTAAATAAAAAATTTGATCTTCATAATTCATAAATCAACGGCGAAGTAAGCTATATTTTTGAGAGCGCAAAAATTATGAAACTATTAACAGCTGCTGTGACTGACACGAATGGTTTAGCACCACGAAAACTGTTCTTTTATAGTCACACAGACTTAATGTTTCGATTATTTTAAGCTTTCTCACAATTAGATAAGAAATTGGCAAAAGTGAGTTTTTTTCGTGCACGGAGCCTTAACACATGTCATGACTCATGTAGGAACGCAGTAAAAAAAAAAAAAAATGCAAAAACTGATGCCTACAACAAGGCCGAAGCGTACAGAAAGCCACACAACATAGCGTCAGTCACTCAACAAATAATAACAATTGTCATAGCATCCTCCTGTAATTCAATTAGTACCCTTGACGTGTTAAATACACGGTTAGTAAGCTTTACAAAAAGTTCATATGCAATATAACTGACGCTGTAAGGGTACCGAAGGGATTTTCAATATCAGCGCGATGCTTCGCCCGCTCCCAACGACAAACAAGCGTATACTCTGCAAGTTTAATGTTTTTTTTTTTTTCTTTTGCTCTTCACTAAACTTAATAAATGAGTTTTTGAATGAAAACGAGGTTAAAAAGGGCCTCAAGTTTAATGTGTCCTCAAATAATAAAATATTCAAGTACTGTATCAGGCTTTACATTATGTACGAACTTTTTATAAGCTGTATATTTTTATATAGTCTTCATCGTCGCTTTTTCTCGGCGTTTTGCCAGAATTTGCTTTACTTAAGAGAAAGGAAGCTCAATTTTTTGATCGCTTGCCCGTGTTAATGTCATCACTTGCGAATGGCAAATACGCGAGTGTTATCTCTGTTACGTCATGGTTTATCCAGGAAAATTATACAATAATGGTATTATGGTAAGGTAACCTAATCTTAATTAGTTTCGCTAGATCTTCGTATTCCAAAATCTAGCTACAGGTGTCAAACCAACATTCCAGGATCAAATGTACTAAAGGAGTAATTTACTGGGATCATTAATTTGTGGTTACTACTTAATGTGGCAATACACGTGGAGACAACTTCTGTGGAAAGGATAAGTGGCACACGGTTAATTTGTCAATGTTTCATGGAAACTAGGTTGAATATATTTTTTTCTAAAATATTAAACTAAACTAGGAGTGGGCGATATAAATCGTATATAGATACAATATCTATGTATCGGCACAATATCCAGTACCTATATATCGGACGGCAGTGAATCTATATATCAGGTATCCGCGTACCTAATGTGTTGATGTTGGTATGAGTCACATCACAGAAGAACACACTATATCGTATCGCACTATGATATTCGGTATTCAGTTTAAACTGATTTGGGTATTTGTAATACTGTGGTACTGTTTGCGATTGCGATGCGCGCGGGAGTGATGTATCTTTATGTGAACGAGCGAAAGAGAAGAGTGCGATACGCTAGCGTCTAATACAAATTTTGAACACTGTTTACAGGAACATAGAGAATACATTATTTTCTAAACACTTGTAAACAGGAAATAATCAAAAAACGTCAAAGGATTTTAAATAATATGGCATTCGCAACAATAAATAATTCTAATATTTGAAAAAAATATAAAGTTATTGACTAAAATGTAAATGTATTTACTATTATGAATAAACTTTTATGTCCGCCTGCATTAACTTTATTTATTGATGGTTTTCTTATAATTCGCTTATTATTAGTAATGCAGTCAGTTATAAGCCTGAGAAAATTATGAAGGAGAGTTCAATTTACTGATTTTGAGTATACACTCTAAAGTTACAAAAATACAATAACGTATATAAATCGAACAAAACCGAAACCTAAAAATCACAGTACCTTACCTATCACTTTCGTTTCTTAAGCCTACAGATTCAGCCAATATATAGGATATTGAAATATATAGATGTGATATCCGATATTCCAAACCGATACATAGATACGGTTTGATACAGTGTAACAGCGATATTACCCATACCTAAACTAAACACTTTTAAAAGCTAATGAGAAATGAGTATATAAGGGGAAGTTTGAAAGTGGCGCCGTTGGCAGAAAAGTTGAAAGCACGTCGTTTGGCATGGTATGGGCATGTGATGAGGAGGGAGGAAACGCATGTGACGAGGAGAGTGATGAAGATAAATGTGGATGGATGGAGAGTGAGAGGAAGGCCCAAAAAAATATGGATGGATTGTGTGAAGAATGATATGAAAGAGAAGGGAGTGAATGATAGAGTGACGGTTGACAGGGGGGAATGGAAAAAGAAAACGTGTTGCGCCGACCCCAAGTAACATGGGACAAGGGCAGGAAGATGATGATGACTTTTTAAAGCTAAAACTAAGCTAATCTAAACTAAAGCTGAAACATTCATAGTCGTAATAATGTATTGCTAAACATTAGTAATTCTTACTGTTTCTTCATCCAAGCAGGAAAAGGAAGTTATCAGTCATGGTAAGTTAGTCAGTAATATTCATGAAAAAATAATTACCAATTGATGTTCTCAACCCGAATTATAAACCCTCTGATGCCACATTGTATTTTAATTGACATTAATTAGCAAGGATGTGGCGGCATCTACAACGCCACATGCGAACTACGCATCAAAGACCTGACGTCACACAAATTCTGCATCGCGCTAGCAGAGTTTATCGCGCGACTGGCATATAAGCAATATCCCAACAACAACCGTCAGGCAGTTGTCTAGTCGGAAGATCCTTCATTTTCTATGGAGTATGGGTGAACTTTACACCCTGTTCCTCATACCTCTATAAGATAATATTATTATTTTAGTATTTTTTTTAGCTATATTTACGGGCCAAAGCCATGTAAATGTAACGTGTGGTGAATTTTATGGTGTGAGTGTGTTTTCTTCCTCTAACTGCTTCGATCAATAATTAAAAAAAGATATTCCTTCCAAAATCTTGATGTTACGGTGGTTATTTACACAATTTTTGAACGCGCACTGCGGCATTTTGACGTCTTAACGTTGGCTATGTTTGGACGATACTAATTTGAAATAAGACCACAAAAGTATTTGTGCTCTTATTTTTCGGCCCGTTTTTGAAGCGCTTATCGGGAATCTAGTGCTATTATTGATCGAAGTCTAACTGCATAAATTTCCTGACGATTCTACATGAGTTTAGGATGGCTGCTTTCTGCATATTGATGAGAAAGGGATTCTTCTAGATCTATTAATTTCAGGCTACGGAAGAGATGGTTGGGAATGACACCTGTCGTGGAGAGAACTACAGGAACAACATACATTATTTTAGTTATTATTATTATTATTTCATTTATATATGTCTACATATCTCGGGACCCTGGGGTCCCGGACCTTTGGAAGGCGTACGAGGGGCCGAAGCCAACTCGCAGAGGCCCGTTAGACGCTTTTTAATTAAATGAGGCACCAACCGACGATTATCCCTGTACGCACTATGCAAGTGCACCCAAGGACAACCCCCGGTTGGTGTAGGACTATTGCAGGATATGGAAAACAAAGATATTGGACTATGGGTTTGGGTGGTTAAAATGGACTGGTTACCAAAAACTATGGAGGACTATGGCCCCTGCCTGATCAATGTTTTATTATACACAGATAAAATGGCAGGGGGTGACTTCCACACTCAATAATGGGCCCCCGAAAACGGTCGCTAGCACATAGTGACGTAGCAACAAGGGGGCAACATGTCCTGAGGTGCTCGAGGAGTGGAGAGGTATTCCAAGGCTCTCAGAACAATCCCAGAGCCCGGAAGATGGTCAAGATCCCTACAAGCACTTACTGGAATACTTCCTTCCTCCGAGCACGTATGCTCTTGCGAATCTCCACTCAAGCCAGCCAATAAAGGCAAGAATGAGGTGGGAGCTCAGTTCCTCGTCAGTGTTCACTCCAGCCGGCCAATAAAGGCAAGCCAGAGATGAGGAACATGACTTCTCCCGGGAGATAGGGTCCGTGGGGTCGCAACTGCCCAACAGCTCGCCACATGTTGCCCTGCGGGTTTCTGTATCTCTCTTGGTCTGGCTCCTCACCCTAGACATGTTCCAGTAAAGTAAACTCTACCGGCACAGACCTAGAGTTCAGAGCGCGCAAGCCCCACCACGACGTCAACGTAGAGATACGGCGGTGGGGTTATTATTATTATTATTATTATTCCTAGATCGCGTTTCACCTTATTAATCACACACAGACACACATACACTTTCGGGCAAGTAGGTGCTCGCGTCCAGTGTCCTTCGCGGGCGCTGGGCGCGAGGACTTATATTGCACTCACGGACACACAACACTCTCCAAAGACACACAGCACATCTCCTTTGTATTGTTAATTCTCTTCCTCTCAGTACTTGGAGTTTTCAATGTTGTAGTACGTAAGTGCAATTAAATATTGTATTTTAAGGGTGTGAGCCTGCAGATCGTCATACAGGTCCCGAACCCAGTATAGACTCCAGCTCTCACAAAGGATATACCGGAAAATGTAACTTATGCTATGTTATGCTACTTATGTCACATATTATAGGAAAATAAAACTGTTAGACCAAAGTTGGAAATTATTTTTTATAATTAAAACCCCACTGTCAAGAATTGTTACACTGATTATAACGCCTTTATTTTTTAATATTCTGGACAACATCCAAGTGAAGTCGAGATTCCATAATTTTCTCCACTCGATTTAACAAAAAGCCACGTAGTTAACAGTTATAAATGGACCGGGACTTTTCCTATAAGGAAGTAATAATAAAAAAGTGTGATGCTTTACCGAGACTTTATTTACCTACGCAGTAATTAACTTCATTTAAAAAGAAAATATTTTATAAGAGTCAAGAGTAGTGTTGCCAGGTGTCCCGAATTGCGCGGGACGTCCCGATTTTCAGGGGTCTGGGGATGCGTCCCGATTTGTACCTGATCGGGACGCTAAATGTCCCGATCAGGTACTCGAGCATGTGAAAGCAGAAATTCAAATTAAAACCAACTTTAATATGACATGCAATGAATTTTATAACTATGTTATAAAAAACAAGGCCATTCTAAAGGCGGCAAAGTCCCCTTGGTTTTTAAGCTATTGCATAGCTTCTATCGCGGGCCTTGAGCGCGGGGACCGAATCCAGAAATTCCGTAACGAAAAAACCTCACGCTCCCCACTCCGACGGGCACGGAGGTGTGGCTTGAAGGCCGTGCATCGTCTAACGTCGTTTCAGTTCGGCAGTCTTCGACACGGCGTTGTGTGCGTGCGATTAGACGTATTGTACGACTCTACGAAACTCTGTGGTGGATTTACCGCGCAACGCAACGCCATCTAGTAATCGCAGGTAGAACTAACTAAATAGAGGTGACATTGGCGTGGCTTGTGATTCGTAATCGAGACAAGCGTTGCTCTGTTGGTGGTCTCAGTTGTGTTTTGTTGTCGGTTTTATCCACTAGATGGCAGGCATCGTAATTCAAAAGTTTTTGAAAGGTTGTTGAGGTATGTGAGCAATTTATTTATAAATCAATAATTTTACTCGTATTTATGATTCTCCTAGCTAGAATTAACATTAAACATTAACGTTCTTCATAGATTATAAAAACCTTTTTTAAACGGTTCTCCAAAGTTCTGGGCCGATTATGGATTGACTTTACTTTCTTATCGGTCACCACGCTCAAAAAGTGTAACTTGAATTAATATCAAAGAAAAAGAAATACTGCATAAATAAAATAAATAAATAATTATAATTGCATAAGTTGATACAAAATGCTATGCAATAGCTTTACCGCGGCAGTCCCCGAGTGCCACAAGTCTTTTTTTTTTTGTTTACTGTCCCGATCTGCAATCCTAAATCCCGATTTTTTTGACCTCATGTACCGATTTACAACAAATCGGACCTGGCAACACTAGTCAAGAGGGAGAGAGGCTAAACATAAATTCTTAATTATTAATATAGTAGCAACGCTTTTCAAAATATGATGTTAAATGCTGAAAATACGTTTTCTACAGTATGCTTAACAAAGTGTTTATTTTTTATTTAATGTTTTAAAATACAAAAATAAAATGACTTTAGACATACCGTCACAAATTAAAATGTAAACCAACTATTTTCAAATTCCGCCCTTTACCATAACATTTCTTTATTGGACTGTGTAAACGAAAACCTTATAATAATTATTTATTTATTTCAAAAAGTGTGTACTAATACTAACAGTCTGTTACAAATAAAATATGATTTAACAGTTTAGGGAAAAATCGTAATGAGAGTAACAACATAATTGAATCTGGCGTCCTAGCTAGGTTACATGGTAACCTGTATTATGGTTCGCCAGCCCAGGATCCCAAAGGTGTACAAAATTATAAAAGAGACTGCATACGAGTATGACTATAAGGTACAAACGTATGTTAACTTATACTAAGTGTGTGAAGTGTTAGTATGTGTGTTTTTTAGTATTTTTTTTTTTTTGTTTTGTGATGTTGCATATGAGTGTTGTGATATAGGTGTGGTGTGTGGGTGTGTTTGTGTGTGTAAAAGGAAGGGAAAGAGGTTGAGTTTAGATACGGAGTGTTAGAGAACTCACTACGATTGTGAAGTAAGCAGATATTCAGTGTCGTCGTAGTTTAAACAGGGGCCCAAGTCTGCTATTTTTATAAATTCGTCACTCCAACACGATCCCATTGTCATTTTGCTAAAAGTTCGTAATCTGCTAAATTCATAATGGTCGATCATTGGTCGGTCAATGGTCTCGTAATAGAATTGTATTACAATGGCATTTTGAACATTTATTGATGCCAGATTTCATTTATATATATTTTTACATATTATTTATTAGTGTTATAATCAATCGGAAGTAGTAGGAAGTTGGAAGTTTAGTAGGAAGTTTCATTTGTCATGATGTACGAGATTACCAATTCTTTCAATGGAGTGTCAGTGGCTGACCATTGGAAAGTCATAATGACGCCATTATATTAGTAGATTACCAAACTTGTCAAAATCAACAATTATGGAATCAATGATAGACCATTCCGACACTATTGTAATAGCAGACTTGAGGCCCTGGTCAGCAAGCATGTTACCTGTTTTTTACACATTTCGTAAGAGGATTTATGTACAGGGAGAGTTTAAAAAATATTAAAAATTATCGTCTTACTTTAACCTCATTATAACAAATACATAAAATTTAAGTGTCTGTTTGTAATTTCAAAATAGGTTTTTACTAAATGCATTAGAAAGTATATATTTTATTTATTTATTGAAGTGAAAACTTCTTTAGCTGCGTTTACTGATTTTTGTAGAGGAAAAACTTATGGGTTCGCGTCACCGAAATGCGCGACATGCTTGTGATGTGTTGCGCCAGACTGGCGACGCGTAGTGCGTATAGTGATTTAAAAATTAAAAAAGAACACAGTTATTCCAAAGTTTTGAGTTTTCACTTCTGACGTTAATCCTTATGACTACCTATTTTTAGGGTTCCGTAGTCAACAAGGAACCCTTATAGTTTCGCCATGTCCGTCCGTCCGTCCATCCGTCTGTCTGCCTGTCCGTCTGTCCGTCTGTCCGTCCCCAGCTTAGCTCAGAGACTCTTAGTACTAGAAACCTATAATTTGGCATGGATATACATATTAATCACGCCAACAAAGTGGTAAAATAAAATCATGAAAAAATTAGTTATTTAAGGTACATGTAAAGTGGAGATGTTTTTTTTTTTTTCGCCTTCTCTATGTTGTGGGGTATTGTTGGATGGGTCTTTCAAAAATATTGCGGGTTTGTCAAAACAATTTTTCGATTAAGGCATCCGTTTCTGAAATATTAAGCTTTAAAATGCAATTTTTTATATAAATAAATAAATAAATAATTTTTGTTAGAGTCAAGTGTCCGCCCCCTGCCAGCTAAACGGTTAGTTATATGTGAAAAGTTCACGATAGTAGTATATATAACGAAGTTAAAAGGAAAACTATCACAGCAGAGTAGGCTTTTCAAGTTTACGGTATTAGTCGACCAACTTAAATTTGCAGTTGAAAAACATGTTCCCCCATACAATCTTATAGGAAAGCATGTTTCTCAACTACAATGTTAAGTTTGCTCTTGGGATAAATTCATCCCAACTACGGAACTCTTCATTGTGCGTGGTCCGACACGCACTTGTTTTGTTTAATTTTTTATTTATTTATTTATTTAATACTTTAAGCACAAAACATGTACAGAGGCGGACTTAATGCCATAGGCATTTTCTACCAGTCAACCCTTGGGTGATGCAGAGACATACAGTAGTAGGTGCAATAGCGAAAATTGAGGAATAAATATTCATTTAAATATAAAGATATACATAAACCTATTACAAACTATAAATTCAATATATAAATCTTATTATATATAAATATAAGCACAAATAAATACACATAAACATATATATATTTTATTTTCTATTTTTTTTATTTAATACTTTATCCAGTACAGAGGCGGACTGGGTGACACAAAGACAAACAGTGGAAGGTGCAATAGCGAGAAGAGGAATAAATATTTATTTAAATATAAAGATATACTACTATTATTATAAGTATAAAAAGGTAGGTAAAATAAATTGAGATTTATAAATCTCAATTTATTTTATACTAGCCCCACCCCACTTATTAACGCTACATCATATTCATTATAGATACCTATATTTTTTCTCAAGCATTCGAATAAAAAAAAGGAAGCCAATGGTGAGTGCCATTTCACACACAGTTTTCATTTTATTTTTATAATAATTATGACGTGGCTGTAAGATACGGTGGCCAGCACATCAAGTTACCACAAACTGTCAAATTGTCTCGTTCGATTTTGAACTTAATCATCAATATTTTAAAGTTTAAAATCGTTTGGAGAAATTTGACTGTTTCGTGTAGGTTGATGTGCTGGCCAGTGGCCACTGTACTTCAAATGCAACAAAACTGGATCAATTAGAACGATGCATTCACAAACTGGACGACGAGAGTCGTGGAAAGAAGGCTTGAGAAAAACCTCGGTGATAAATGTGCTCAAGTACAGTAATTATGTATTACGGTCACGCAACATTTTACGTGGGAACGAAGCCAAAAACTGACGACACTGCACTGACTGCACTCTGTTGGCCTTTTTTCTTTCATCCTAGTTAATGTATGTTCAATTTAGAAACTTGGAACCCCTAGTAACAGCACAGGATGTACAATGTGCACATTTTATACAACAGTAAAACAAAAAGCGGCACCAATATTTGCCAGAGCTTTAAATCAATACTTTAATTGAAAAGGCATTGAGATGCATTAAAATAGCCTCCTCTAGTGGCGATACCTAAATGTACGGGCCGCGCCCCGGGCAGTCAGCCCCCGTGCTGACCGGCTAATATTTCTACTTTTTACCACCGCAAGAGCTATTTTATACGCGAAAAGTTTTTAATCAGTGCTAAAATTTTGAGAAATTAAACTTAAACGTGTTTTATTATAAACCTATTTCTTATTTTGATACATCAAAGTACAAAAAAAATTGGTTATTGTAATCATTAAAACGGAGCTTAGTGGCGACTATTTTCCGTTTTAATGATTTCAATAAAACATAACAATTTAAAACTACTGTTTGTAGTAATAATAACGTGGAGTCTTGTGAAGCACAACTTGACGAGCTTATTTTCTGCATTTTCATTCTAAAATAAAAGAAATCACCGAAATAACGATGAGGGCGCCACTGTGCGCTCGGCGTAGTCTTAACGTGACAATGTCATAACAAAATATTGATGCGGCGCAAGTGTACAATGGGCGTAACGGGCAATGAGCGTAACGGGACATTTTCGTGCATGCAGCCGGCGTTCTTCGATTTATTAGACGTTGTCACGTCAAAAAAAGTATTGAACAAATAATGGAAATGTGGTCTATTATTGATACTGAACCACCAAAAAAAATTTGCATTCTAGTTAAAAACTTATTCTGTATATGTTGTGCCGCAACAAGACTAAACAGTCAAAGAAGTAAGGCATTATGGGATTGTGGAAGCTTATGAGTTTGCATAAAAATAAAACAAACAATTTCCTGACATTTCAAAGGTTTCAAACTACTTTAACTTTTGCAGAAATATTCTCAGCACAAGCATTACAGTTGACAAATTCTAAGTTTAGTGTTTATATTACCATGCATATGCATGAAGTTATAAGAAAACACTAATTCAGACATCACCCATAAATATGGATTATTCTGCCGGACGAAGCAAAACTGTGGTTTATTTGTGAAGCAAGTAGAACAGTTGCCGGGAAAGCAATTATGCTCACTGTCGGCCACCTATTTCAAATTGGATGGTGTTGTCGGATACTCGCTAGATATGACTACACGTTTCTGCGTTATTGAATGCTTTCAAGCGGGAATAAATGATATCAATAAAATAATTGTTACGAAAAGATTTATTACAACAGTACACATTTAATATGAAAAAAAGTTATTCAGCTTCTCTACATTCCGGGAAGTTCTGAGATAATTCCACTCTGTCTTTCCACGTCACCAAAATTAACATTCATTTGCTTATAATTTATGGTAGGCACGTAAACAGTTTTAATTAGTAAACTTCACTATGAGAAAATATTCGGCTGAATTTGGCTAGAAGCTAGTAAGATATTCATAAAATAATCAGGTCAAAGTTGATACCTACTCAGGGTCGGTTGCTTTTAATCCTTTAAAAACCTCTAGGAAGTGTAAGCGTTGCCGTCTCTGCGGACCGTAATAACACTAACTCTTATAAACTGAGATTATACTACTCTCCGTAACACGACTTAAATTCAAATATGCACTTGCTTAAAAATGCTGCATATGTCGAGAATATTACTGTACGAGAGTCTAATCTAAAGTATGCTTATATTAGAAGAGTTTACTATTCGAAAGCTCGTAAGAATAGAAGTATGATGCTTGATAAGGCCCTTTAGCCCTCGGCCACGACATCACCGCTTGCGCGACCTGCGTCTTGCGTCTGCGACCGCGGCGAGAACAAGAGCGTGCCACGGGTCGCCACGAAGCGACTTTCGGAGAGAAGAGCGACGCGGGAGCACTTGAGCGATACCCCGCGCCGCAAGATGCACCGCGCAAAACGCACCGTCGCGTCGTGGCCGAGGCCTTACGGCCCGGCCACGACATTGCGCGAATGGCAGCGCGGCAAGCGGTTTTTTCTGTTTATTGCGCGGTCGAGATGCGCAACGCACTGTGGCTAGTTGGGATCACAGGCAATGAATTAGGAAAACCGCTGCCGCTGCCGCGGCCGCCCAATGTCGTGGCCGGGCCGTTAGAGTTACACGTGGTTATGTTACCGTAAAAATCGATATGCACGAGACAGAAATACAAAGATGTTGTTTGTTGGAAGAAAGCGAGTGTTTCCACAGGAATTGTCGTCACACGGATCATTTATAACTTTTAATCCATTTGATTTACATAGCTCAACTTACAACGCTATTCACTAAAACAATGTCAAAACATAATTATTTTGTCGCCCTTCGTATTTCTCAAATTGCTTTTCTTATTGGAAGCTTACAATTTGAGCCCCGTATACTCGCAAATTTTAAGTTCTGGTTTTTCAGAGAAATACGAGTATTCTTTTTTGCAATATTGTTTATTTTATAAGTAATTTTGCTAATATCTTCTGTAAAATATTTAAATAAATTATAAGTACGCATACAGTAGGTACCATCAATAAATCATCAATGTTAAAATCGACAATGCATTATGACAAAATTGTGGTCAAATTTTTGTTCCTTATTATAATATCAAGTTTAATTAGTAATTAAGTAAAATTAAGGTGTAATTTTATGTGTAAACGTAATTTAAGAGCATAATTATCCAGGATTATTGTTTTCCTGTAAATAAATAAAGTAAAACACAGTGTTTGGTTACACACCGGTAACCTAAAACCAACAGCTGACGTTCGAACTACGGATTTAAACGGGGAGTATTGCTTTACTTTTACTTTATAATAGTGCTTTATAATAGCACACAATCGTTGCTTAAACTCTTTTAAAACACGTCCTAGTTAAGTCTTAACATAAATACTTCGCTGATTTAGCTCTCTGATTGGGTTAAAATCGCATTGTTTACATCGTAGAAAACGAAACTTAGCGAAGATTCGGTTACTCTCAATCTGATATTTAGTTTAAAATACAACATTAGAGACGTTCATGATCGTTAATTTTGCATTGTCGTTATACTTTAATATCGAATAATAACTTTAAAATCTAGGCAACCTACCTTCATTAGGAAAAGTAAAATCCTAAGGTATTAAATGCATTAAAATTTTACATTCAATTTGATAATATAGCTTTGATAATAGCTCTTCAAGCCAATTCAGTAGCCTACCTCATTTCTCTTCTGAACAACACTAATTTCTCCCATTTTCCCTTGAATTTCCAACTTTATTTTATTTATCTGTCGACTTGTTCTCACTGTTTCTTTATTCTAATTTCAGTAACAAATTCTGAAACCATGCCTGTGATGACCCGTAAGGCTACTGCTCAGGATATGGAGCTTAAATTGAGAATGGCCCTCCAAGACCTTGAAGCATCGAAACTCCAATGTCAACAGTTGTTACAGGAGAATGATGAAAGTGAGGAGGAAGTTAAGAAGATAATCAACAAAAACTCAAGCCTTAAACGGGAGCTAGTAGACCTAAATCAGCAATATCTAAATATTGTTGATGAACGCGACCAACTGAAGGTGGTCACGGATGGTTTCAACAACTGTAGTAACTTATATGAGGAGGCTTTAAGCAAAGTTAGGGACCTAGAAGATGAATTAATTCATGCTAATAGTCGTATTATCCATTTAGAGAAAGAAAAAGAATGTACTCAGGTTAAAGAAAATAACCTCTTGTATAATGAATTATTAAATAGTAATTTTAACCCTCATTCCATTACACCTATTGAACTTACTAAGGATTCCTTGCAGAAACAGAATGTTTGTTATAAAGTTAGTCATAATAAAATGAAAAAATATGCAAAACTAAATAGAATAATTAAAAAATGTAATCAAATTAGAAAACAACATAAACACTTTTCTAAACATATTCCACAAAGAAAAGAGCATGTTGATCTAATCAATAAGTTAAACAATTATCAAATCAAATTAGAAGACAGCAAAAAAATCTATGAAATTGATACACAGCGCTTACAGTCTGATATACAGGCACTTGAGGGCAGACTTAGTTCCCTTTACATTAAATATGTGAGCTCTCAGAACCAAATTAAAGAACATATTCTTGCTGCTAATGAGTTAGTTATGTATCAGTGTACTTGTCAGGTTTCAATCCCTGATGCTGTCCAGCCTGAGGCAACGGAGGACCCGTCCCAGACTGAGAGTTTTTCTCAAGCCTGTATCCTCAACCATGATATGTCTGATATAGTACAAGGTCTATCTCATGTGGTACAGCCTGAGATTAGTAGTTGTCCATCTTCCAGTAGTCATGATTGTTATCATTCAGTTATGTTCTCAGATAGTATAGGAAGAGGTTTAGGAAAATTACTTAGCAACAATCTGAGTCATTCTTCTCAAAACTGTTGTATGCCTCAGACTTCTTACAATCAAATAATGTCTTCAATAACTAGGAAAGAATATGATCCTAAGGCGATTATTACTGTATTTATAGGTAATAGTTTTAACGTTAAAAAAGATGATATCACTGATAGTGTCACCAAACTATTAAAGTTGAATTGTAATAAAATTTTCCAGTCGTAATTCATCCTAACTCACCCTTTCCGATTACTTTAGTAACTCATGTTCAATTATATTTTGCAGAGTTATCTTCTACTTCGACTACTGCGATTCTTGGACTGGTACATTTAGTAAGGTTTTTTTTTTTTTTTCTGGGTACTGTACGTCCGAATGAAAAAACGGAACCCTTATGTACCTTCATCTACTGGACCGATTAAGTTGCATTTTGGTACACATGCAAAATGTATCATGTGACATATGAAATGAAAGGACTTGACAAGAGAACTTTTTTTTAAATTATTTAAAAAAAAATCCTCTTGACAAGTCCTTTCATTTCATTTTACATTTTTAATGAAAATTATTAAAGAAAATAGATGAAAATTTACCATTTCCCCCCTTATCTCCGAAACTGCTGATCCTAACATTAAAAAAAATACAGTGTACAGTTCTATACTTAAAGATTACAGCAAAACCTTTAAGAAGTCTATGGTCTTAAAATAACATGGTAAATTACTCAATATTGTGTGTGTTGTGTGAATAACATGGTAAGTACTCAACATTATTATTATGCAGTTGAAAAGTATGGGGAAACATGTTTTTCAACTACAATGTTAATTCGGTTCTTGGGATTAATTCATCCCAACTACGATACCCTTCATTGTTTTTGGAATTAGAAGTGAATGACTACATTTTGTTTTTATTGCAGTACCTTCAACATCAACTGCTGAACCATTGCCAGTAGAATGTTCAAAAGACAGGAAAATATGTTCTATTGCGGGTAAGGTTTATGTTTATTTTAAACTTATTAAATTCACTTTACTATTTGATTAACTGTATTGAATGTATCAATTGTAAATATTACAGATACTTTTTTGTCTATTACAGACCCTTTTTCAAATGAAAATGTGATAAAAAGAATGAGACTAAGCCCAAGTAACTATTCAAGATTAGAATTAAATTTGAATTCACTTGTTCATGTGTCAGTTAATAAGCAACGTGTTTTCTACATTTCAGTACCTTCAACATCAACTGCTGAACCATTGCCAATTGAATGATCAATAGAAAGGAAAAGGTGTTCTAATTATTATAAAAAAACTTAAGTCCAAAGTTTTGTTTTATTTTATTATCATCACAGCAAATCTCATCTTATAGTCAAGTTTACCTCGGATTAGATCTAGACTATACAATGGGATTTGTCTCTGAACCCCGCTTACGCCAACGTGGAATCACAGCCGTAGCTGGTTTCTTTTTATAAGAAAATTACCACGTAACCTTAGTTCAAATCGAAAGTTACCGTTGGCCTAAGTGACCTTTGCCTTAAATTTATTAAGAATGAAACCGTAAAAATTTCAGGATCCTAAAACCCGAAATTTTTTACAGCAACATATCGATAAAAATTACGAGTGAGTAGTAGTACATCCCTATCTTGTTATTATGTTGGCAGCTTTATGTCATGTCTGCAGTCCGTGTCATTTCTGTTATGTTGGTATTCATTATTAGCTCACGTTTTTTTATCTATGGGACTCCCGTCTCTTAATATTATATACTCTTTGTTTATTTAATAAAAAGAAAAATTTGTTTTCTTATCGGTCACCACGCTCAAAAAGTGTAACTTGAATTAATATCAAAGAAAAAGAAATACTGCATAAATAAAATAAATAAATAATTATAATTGCATAAGTTGATACAAAATGCTATGCAATAGCTTTACCGCGGCAGTCCCCGAGTGCCACACGTCTTTTTTATTATTTTTATTTTTACATCGTTCTCACTTTTAGTTATAAATGCAACATTATAGATGTAACCAAATACTTTTGTAACAATTTAATTTAAAAGAGTGTCCATGGAGTTTCTTGCCCGTTCTTCTCCATAGGTACCTACGCTTTGGAATGGGAATGTAGCTTAATTTTTCTTACTGACCGACTGCTTGACAATTCAAAAGTGCCTGTAAATGGTTTAATTGAAATAAATGATTTGAGTTTGAGTTTGAGTTTGAGTTTGTGTACTTAAATGTTTTAAAGAGTATTAACTCTTTTCATAAATCAAACTCGCATTTTTATCTTAACAAAGTAAATAAAACTCACATTATTTTAACAAGCTAAATTAACAAACATTTAATTCCTTGCTGATAAACACTTGTGCAAAAATGCTTGGAATGCAATATTAAACAGATAGTAAAGTCGGGAATACGAATTTGCATAAACATGCAATTAGAGCTAGAAAAGGGACGTCCTCGCAGTGATAATATTGAAGAAGAAACTCCGGTCATTCATAATATTAACATAGGCATTAGTCATACATTTTCGCAAAGCTTGACATATATTGTGAAAGGTTGAATTGTTAATCAACCCCTAGTTAATGAGAGTACCTTATCATTATTAGAAGTAATATATTCAGACATTAAGTAACGCCGCGAAACACGTAAGTTTAGACTTCAACAAATTGACTTCCGGAGGAGTTCTTCCTTCCTTTTAACTTTTAGAACTCTGTTGTGAATTTCATCCTTCTTTTCGTTCTAGTTAAATTACGGCTCAACTCTTTACACCGTCATTTCATTTTTCATTTTGCTGCTCTTAACGTAATGAAGAAAGTAGAGCATGCGAAAGCAAAACGAATCAAAATGTGACGTGTTCCACATTAAACAAAAAAGTTGAACATTAGATTTGCAGTCGAGTACATGTTTAACTTCAAGAGTCAACGTTTAAATCCGTACTTTGACTTAACCTACCTTGTTTTACGTAAATTCAAAGCTACTAGTTTGCTTATTTTCCTTTCCGGCTTCATCTTCTCCCTTCCCCCTTTTCATTTAAGGTTGCGCTAGTCGACGGCTCGAACTCGTTGGTGGGCTCGGCTAATACATAACATATCATCATGCCATGTTTCCCCGAATAGTGGGGCAGAGGTATACCTATTTCACTACACCCACATTTCGCCAGCTATGTTTTTAAGTCCTATGTAATAGCGGGCGAGCCTATTGTATTGCTATCAACTGGGCACAAATCCAGACTTCAGGCTGCTACTGAGAAATTCCAGATAGTAAAAAGCAATAACACTTTTCCGACGTGGGAATCGAACCCAGGACCACTAGATAAATGATTCCGTATAGTCGCGCGTCGCTAAGTACCGCACACATGCGCAAGCTCATTGAAGCGAGTGGCTAGGCGAGCGCCACCGCCACAGATTACGGACGGACGCAAAACTTCATACAACCGCGCTATGATAGGTACATGTACATTACTACAATCATGAGGCGCGTTTGTGCGTACCACTGGCGGCTTCGTCGCGTACGAAGAGAAACCGGTTTCTACCCACTCGGTCAGTTGAATCGTTCAAGCCTGCACGTAAGCGTCGCGCGTCGTCTTTGTTTACGTTTCACATTTTGACATGAGTAAAACATAATAGAGCTTTAATAAAAACAAAAAAAATGGTTGTTTACTGTACTGTGTGTATGAACATTAGGTACTAATAGGAATAAAAACATATCATTTTTTAATTATCCCAAAGACTTCACTAGGTAAATAGTAACTTGATGACTTATAATTTATTATTTTCAATGTGGTAGATATACCTCATGCCTCAACATCGAAAGAAAACTCAACCTGGGTGATGCAAGAAAGTTTTGGTAATTAATCTTAAATGGTTTAGTGTTTTTTTTTTTTTTTTGTAATTGGCAAAGAATAGGTAAACTACACATCTCGTAAACGGTGCGTTCAAGATTTTTTTTTTTTAATTATGTTAGATTATAAGTCGTCTTCTCTACTTCCTGTTTCTTTTGCTGTGCCCGACAGGGTCCACGATTGTTTCTTAATTTATGTTTACCACCTAAGCTTATACATACATTGTGGAATGCAATAAAGATTTGAGTATTTGAGTATTTAAAAATAACGACTATTTGAGTAGATAAAATTAAGCATAGATTCCCTCATTTCGATATGTGCACATTATAAAGACTCACACTGTATTTCACATAAGTAAATCAATCATACAAAACTGTATTCATAGGGCGCCGCTACTTACATACTTCTATATCTTTACTTACATATTTATTATAATACATAGTAGCTGTAGGTATACTTACGAGTACGTAATTAACTTACCATAATAATAATTCTTAGGTAGGTACCAGGTGTTCTCTACGAGAGAATGTACCTAGTTACGGAGACTTTCCGTTGTCGATATAGTTTCGCCGACCGCGAGTCTGATAAAGCAATAAAACGCTAGGGTTGGTAGTTCTTAATTCTCACAGAAAAATTCATCAAATAAAAATTCTGTTATTTTATAAATATTTTAATTCATAATATTTTTTTTCACAATGGCGTTGAGGTAGGTAGGTACACGAGATAAGTGTTACAATAACATTATCAATAATGTTATAATACAATTTACAATTTACAGATGTATTGTATAATATGTGTACGTATTATAAAACAAAGTCCCCTCGCCGCGTCTGTCTATCTGTCTGAACGCGATAACCTCAAAAACCTCCAAACGGATTTTCATACGGTTTTCATCAATGGACCGAGTGATTCATGAGGAAGGTTTAGGTATTTAATATTTACATTGTCAAACAGTGGAGTAAACTCCATACGACGCGACGTTAGTATGGAAGAATGTCTGACAAGCGTTACCTTAAGGAGCCACCGACCCCTAGGAGCTTACTTGCGAGTCTGTTATCTAATAATATTAGGCAGCAGTTTAACCGTGTATGCCCAGTTAAGAATAGGTCAGCTCATCTGCGCCTGAGGGGATTGTAAGACACGACTAAGGGCAGCCTGCATATAAATCAGTTCAGATGGCCATCTGACCTGATTTAGTGAAAACACCAAATTGCACATTAATCACCACGTCACAAGAGTACCTAGTCAATAGAAAATCACCCATAGCTCTTACAGATATCACGTTTAAAACTACAGATACAATTACAAGATCGTATACTTAATTGAATAGACACAAATCACGATGGAGGCATCTTTTTGAAGGCTTCTGATTTATAACGCCAAACCGTACACATAGTATTTAATATTCGGACAAAAAAAATCATAATGAGTAGGTATGTATAACGTTTCCAACTCAATGTAATTAAAAGGATACATAGAAAACCCACGTACACACGGCTACATATCAAGCTACACATTTCCAGTATAAGCTGATCTCTCATTATATGGAAATCCTATACAATGCGAGACCAGCGTAAACTAGTTTTGTATAGCTTGATATGTAGCCGTGTGTACATTATTACCAGAGCTTTACAGTTTTAGTTATAAGTACCAGACAATAAACCAAACAGTTTATTGTAAACAGTAAATTATTTATTAAAAACAAAGGAGAAAGTTCATGAACCCGTTTGAATATTTCTCGTAATCATTTTCCAAAAACAGTTCACAGTTTGAAAGTAAAATAGCGAATATATTTCACACAGTTCAATCGAGATAAAGTGTACATTTAATTGAACGTAAGACAAGAAATACTCTACGACAATAAATCCTGAAAGTAAGATGCAACAAAGACAATCATGGCCGATACAAGGCTGTGTGCAAGCTCTAAGACTTGACTATTGTTAGACAAAACCGGTGGAGAGTGAGGCTGGCATCTAAACTTACATAGTGTAGGACACCTCTGAACGATTTTCTAAGAGTGGCTGGCAAAGATTGGGTGCTTATCGCTGGAAGAGGGCTCAGGGGCGCTTTTTGGAGGCACCCCATAATACAGGATACACATTGACTAACACGTACCCGTATACTGCTACTGTGATTTTATATTTTGTTCAGTGTATCGAATCGAATTGAGCTTCAGTGTTAATTGAATTTATTCGATCATTTGTATTTGAAACAAGGAAACTAGATTTTTCCTTAAATGTATTATACACTAACTTCTGCCCGCGACTTCGTCCGCGTGAAATTTCTTGTTCCTCGTCCCACCCGCCTGCGCTTGTTATGTTATTGCTATTTTCTTAAGGATCAATTTTTTTTTTTGTAATAAATTATAAACTATCTTACTTCCTGATAATTTAGCTTTCTATTGGTGAAAAAATTATTAAAATCGGTCCAGTAATTTCGGAGCTTATTTGGTACAAACAAATAAAAAAATATTTCCTCTTTATAATATTAGTATAGATTTGTACTTCTTCTACTCTAACTTTTGGTTCATCTATATTCTATAGCCATATATAAGTCCCTATAACTTCATACATATTTTAAACCAATTCAATAAATTAGAAATATTTAATAAAGAACAAAACAATCTTAAAGTTATTAAAGCTTTTATCCTTAATTACTAATTGAATTTGCCTTTAGAAAAATTAAAAGCATAATTCCGTACAACTTTTACGTTTTTCTTTTATTTTATCACTAGAAAGAACATACCTATTATATAAAGCTGAACGGTTTTTAAATCGAAACTACATAATATTGAGCGGCACTACAACCCCAAACCAGCCCGAGGGACTTATTTGCAACAATCTGTGTTCACAAATAATATTACCAGAGCTGCTTTGTGTTATATTAACTTTAGATTTATACAGATTGAAACGTCTATGAATATTTCTGTTGTTTACCAGATACAGCTACGAACTGTGGGCCAGTAAACAAGGGTTATGAAGTGGAACATTATGGAAAGGTTAATGATGTGTTAGCTATGTAGGTACCTACTTCGGAAAAAACCATTTAATAGTACATTACTTATCAAGGGCTGTAAAAGGAAGAAAGCCCGAAATCGCCGTCTCTTTGACAATTCAAAAGTGCCTGTAAATGGTTTAATTGAAATAAATGCTTTGAGATTGAGTTTGCATAATATGTGTGAAAAAGCTGAGGGCACGCTTCTGGCCTATTGCAGATAGCCGCTGGGTGCCATGATGTAGAGGTTGAGTTCCTCTAGTATGGATGGATTCATTCGTTCTCATGGCGGTCCATGGTACACGAAGAAGCCTCCGCCAACCCCACATCTTGAAAGCATCGATCTTATTGCTCTCGCGGCTTTTAATGCACCACGTTTCCGCGAAATATAAAAATATTGAAAAAACTAGAGCACGGATCATATGTATTTTGGATTCCACGGTTCTTTAAAAATTTCCCTAGACTAGTCATTGCTCTTTCGGCAATATCAGTACGACGGCGGATTTCTTCAAGGCGTCAGAGTACTACTGTCAAATATTGTTGAAAATTACAGATTTTCATGACGGCCGATAAAATATGACACCGCTCTTCTAGGAAACAAATTGTGGAGTAGATGTCTCACAAAACAACAAATTGTGGAGTAGATGTCTCACAGAAAAATTGTAGGTATATAACCGATATACTCGTTTATCACCCAATTATATTTCCTTACAGTCAACATGTTTTTACGGAATTCAACCTCAAAGAAGTTGTTTTGATATTCCATTTCCCCTGTAAACATATCCTACATGTCCCGGAATTAACGCACACTACCAAACACGCCAATTATAATATTTATTTATTTATTTATTTATTAAAACTTTATGCACAAGTAAAAACTGTACAAAGGCGGACTTAATGCCTTGGGCATTATCTACCAGTCTACCTTAGGGTGATGCAGAGATAATACACAGTAGGTGCAATAACAGAAAAACAATTTAGAAGATATTTATAGCTAAGATATAAGAATAAATACATAAATACATACATACAACTAAAAATAAAAAGTTATGAGAGTTAAACAAGAAAACCTACAAAAACTTAATTCTGAGACGAATCTGCCAACTTCTTGTGTATGTGTTCTCGAGCTTTCACTTTAAATGTGAACTGATTGGTTACCGTCCTGATATTCTGAGGGAGCGCATTCCAAAGGAAAACCGCCTGGACAAAGAAAGAGGATTTTATGAAACCAGAGCGATGAGAAGGACAACGAAGAAGACGATTATTCTCGGACCGAAGATTCTTGCTGTGTGCAGCGCATAAATATTGACAAAGGGAAGTCAGATAAGAAGGAGAAGTGGGTTTGTGAAGGAGAGAAAACAGGGTTGTCAAAGCCCTCAACGCTCTGCGCTGCCGGATAGGCAACCACTTTAAAAGCGATCGATGTGCGGATACATGATCATACTTACGGAGATTGAAAACAAATCGAATGCAGTTATTAAGAAGTCGGTCAAGTTTATTGAGGAGATCTGCATTCAGGTCATAGTAGCACATATCACCATAGTCAATTATGGGGAAGATAAGGGACTGTACAAGCATAGCCTTAATGTGTGATGGGAGAATATTTTTTAACCGATAGAGCGACCGCAGCGTTCCAGTGACCTTCTTGCTCACAATCGCGACCTGCTTACGCCAGTCGAGGCAAGTGTCAACATGCAAACCCAGATCCTTGATTATGTTATAATCATATTAATTGCACTGAATTTTGACTAGTACGTATAAAATATTTTTTTCATGGCGTACTTTCAGAGGCGATAATTATGATTTGAAAATTAAATCTTTTGCATAGGCATCTTTCTGTTACGCGGTCGTGACTTGAAATGATAACACCCTATGATATTGCTCAAAATATTTCAATTGATTGAATTTGCTTTATTCTTATTTTATATTCATGCATGACTATTATTTTTCCGGTGTGAACTTGACTTATAAGAATATGACATTAAAAACTGATTATAGATTTGTATACTATTTAGTGCTTCAATTGTTTTTCCTTTTATACACCATCAAACTAATGTTTTTGTTACCAACATTCTTTGCAAATAAATTATTTCTGATTTCTGATGGGCAGTTGAGTTTTTTATAAGCCTATTTAAAAAGTTTAGTAGCAAGGAGTTTTCATACATAGAATAAAATGGGATAGATTTTATACGAGGAAAAATGAATGAGTCCGTACGTCTTAGCGTTGAATTCTCAAAAGTTTTTTAAGGGTAATTCTTCCATTTCGTGCAAACTTGGCGAAAATAAGAGATTTTTTTTTACTTCAAAACTAGAACTTTATTTCTAAAATATGCATAATTCTTTATAATTTTACCAATTAATAGCCAATTGCACACATAAACTTAGAAGTTATAAGGGTTTTAATTTTTTTTTCGAACTGGTAATGACTTTGATAGTGAAGGTAATGACAACAGGGAAGACTATATTACTATCTTCATCAAAGAACTCTTCTATTTCTCGTTTTATTCAATTCTCCTGATCTTCATGTACTTGTTTTTTATTTCTCAATGTAAATGGCATTATTGCTGTCGTTATTCTGTGTTTTTTGAAACTTTCTTTGTCTTTTACATCTTTTACATCACTGAATTTACGTTTATCTGTTTTTCTTAGAGTTTTGAACCCTTCTTTCAGCTGTTTAAAAATAACTTCACCAAATATCAACTTCTTTTTCACTTCTTCTTTTTTGCCTTTATCTATTTTATCCAATAAATTTTCAATTTTCTGTTCAGTTGATGGATTTTCTTTTTTAGCTTTTATATTCTCTCTCCTAAGCCTATAATTTTTTTCAGCTCTCTCTTCTCATTTTGTTCCTTCTGAATTTCTTTTTTAAATATTCCAATTCTTTTAGTATAAATATAACGAATGCGCCGTATTGTTTTTATTCTTTTAACGCAGTTTTCACATTTTTTATTAAATTGATCTCCTTTATTCTTTTTGACTTCGATCTGAGAAGTTGTTGGTCCCTCCAGTGGGTCAACTTCACTAACTTGAGGCACTTGACGATCTATTGTTTCATCATCACTGGTAGGTGGAGAATTATCAACAAGCATTTGCTCTATTGCTTTTTCTTTTTTCTTCTTTTCTATGTATCGTTGACGATTTTCTCTCCATTATTTTCTTTTCTGTCTTTGTTGCCGTGGCGTTAAGTCTTTAACTGACTTTATTTTAATCTGTTCTTTGCGTTTCAAATATCGTAACCTTTCTTTTCCTTTTGGAGCAGCATATTTTTCTGGATCTTTTTTTATTTCTTCATACTTTTGTCTTTTATGAAGTCTTTGTTGAGCTAACTTTTCCTCGGTAGTTTTCTTATTCTTCGCCTTCAGTTTCGCCATGATTCTTATTCCTGTAAATAAAACACTGTATTTAATTATCTATTTAACTAAAGAATACTAAGCTTACTTTAAGTTCCCTCTGCCGTGACCTTTATAAATATATATTTTTTTTTTTTTTTCTATAGAAGTCATAAAGTATGTGCTTATTAAAAAAAGTACACGATAATATCCATAAATATGATAACACCAGTGTTCTTAAGAAAAATCCAACCCACGACACCGCAAATTGTGTACGGTCAGCTGCAGATAAATCTCACCCCCTAGCAATGACTAAATACATTGCTAGGGGGTGAGATTTCTCTGCAGCTGACTGTACATTTTATTCGTTTATTTCCAAAAAAAAATACTAATTATACACATTTTCTGTGCTGTGTCTTGGGTTAGATTTATCTTAGGAATGCTGGTATATAATATTTTAAAGCTCCGAATAGCAATTAATGTGCCAAGTACTTGATAAAGAAGATCTGGATAAAGATAAATTAACGGACCGCGTAATTGAAACGATTTAAGTACCTACTCAGAGCTTTAAAATTAAGATTTAAAAAGTAAATATTTTTTTTTTATAATTTCATCACTACCTTCCGTTTAGGATCATTACCTTCAGTTTCAAAGCTGAAGGTAAAAGAAGGTGATGATGCTGAGGGTAATGACATTTTAGGACATTTTAGTCTGTAACCCTATATCCGTAAATACGACAATTATCAAACCAACAAGAACATTAATAATCCTAGTGAGCTTCCTTTTTAAAGATCAAACATAAATAAAATCTTATTACTTACCCCACAATTTAGGCGACGGTAAAGACAAATATTTCGTGACAAAGTAAAATTTCGAGTATTCAATGTTCTATAATTCTCCAACCCAAACGCGCAGCCTTCCTCTCCCGTGCCTGTGGCTCAACTGGCTGGCGAGTGAAATGCGGGGCGAGGGGAATAAAACCACAGAGTAACATACACAGATATTTTGTACTTTCAAATTTTGCCGCTGGTAATGATCAATTTTGTGTGACAAAAGTTTTTTTTTTCTTTTCAAATTAATTATCCAGTTTAAGTTTGTGAAAACCATGACTACAGATTCTTTGTAATGTATGTAATAATATTTATTCACTTAGTAATTGATTGTAGTAACGCAGCATTAAAATTGAAACACCTATTCGGCAATACTCACGAACGGACACTGAAGGTAGATGATTTTTAGCATATTTTTGTAAAATATTTATTAAACCCATTGGAAATAGCAATTTACGTTACCGTATGGCTATAGTTTAATACTATTATATTTCGTTCTGATAGAAAGCACACACTCAAAGTGATTTTTATTTTTTTTATGACTACAAATAACAAATTTGCACGAACTCGTAGAAGTACCCTTAAATGGTTGTTTAATATATTTAGGTAATTACCAGTTTTAATTTAATTATTTTCACATCAACATTTGTCAAAAATCGAATAGGCTGTATAGGCTGTTTTCGTTGTAAAAAAAAATATGTCCAGTTGCAATAACGCGCCATTTTCTGAAAATTTTAATTTGTGTAATAAACTGATTATATGTTTTATATGTTTTTTTACTATTTCCCACAACTGTATTGAAAAACATCGTGTGTTACACGGGTGTGTAGGTTATTGCAAACTCGTGTCATTAAAAACCCTCGACTTCGACTCGGGCTTGTCAATGACAGCTCGTTTGCAATAATCTACCTTTACACCCTTGTATCACAATGTACTATTATTTATTAAATTTTTACATTACAAATCTACGCACGTACCCTGTCACACACGTATCAGGGTATAGCGTAGCAGGTACTTCGTCCATTTTGTTTTGTTTTGACTACACAGCGGTAGTGTGACAGTTATTTACGTAGTTTTAATTATTTTGGCAATAAAAAATTACCTATCAAAAATGACAGAAATCGATTCAGTAAACGATTCTGAACAACCTACTTTCTTAATGTGCATCAATTCAATTACACATTGTGTATACAAGAAAGATGTCTGTACTTACACATGAATAAACACACAAACCCGATTAAATTTTATCCGGTCCATATCTTTCGTAAGCAACATGGAACAAGCACCCTGTGTATCGAACGAGTGACATCGAAAGCGGCTAGCCACTCATCCTCGACGTTAGAGACGATCAGCTGCCACGAAATAGACCAATAGAGTCCATTCCCGTAATGTAAAAGGGCAATGAACGTAACAATATCGTAAAAGCGGTGTCGTCAGGTCACAAACGGTGGGGACACGTGAACGCAAGAATTTTCGTCATAATTCCGAGGAGTTAACGGGCTCCCGGGAATCACTTTCATTTTCACTTAGCGCCACCGACTGCTCCATAACCATTAAATCCTCTTGTTTACTACTGCTCTTCGTCGGTTCAAAGGCACCGGCCCTCTCGCCACTTATCTAACTTATTCACAGAGCAAACTAAACAGTAAACAGAGACGAACCCATTTTAGTATAGGTATATACAGTCATCCCCAAACAAGATACAATTTTAAATCGCCGCCTGCACGAATTTTAAGCTCGGTATAAATTAAATATTCAAATTCAAAAGTACGAGACTCAAATTCCTTTTGTTATCGTTCTTCTTGCGCCTGTTTATTTATATTCTGTGCTCAAATGAAAAATAGAGCACTTGTGACGTAGATAAGTTTGTGTGATGAGCTTGTCTGTGGCGCGGCTAGGCGGCTCCACTTTACATTCATTCTGCAATCCGTTATGATACGTGAATAATTCAGTGGTGGAGTAAAAACCTATATTATATCATATACTCATTTAATTCTTCCTGTTTTACGTTTGATCTAAACTGCTTGTCGTGTTCCTTATGAATTCCGGTTCTCTGTAATATACACCGTGGCATTTTAGTCGTCTTACAAAGACAGCCCACTTCGTGTATCCAATGACTACTAATCACTCATGTATTTTTTTTTTTTTAACATTTGAATTCAAATTTTTATTTTATTAAATAAGACGCATGACATAGTTTAAAACACCCTGTTACGAGTGCAGTCCGAGCCTTGTGTTACAAGGGCGCCGCGGAATGGAGCGGCGACATCTTTATCATTCACCCTAACGCAAAAATGTGTTTCTTACTATTGCAACTTAATCTAAATCCATTCTGCGGTGCCCTTGTATCACAAGGCTCGGTACTGTACACTGTACTCGTACACTGTACTCGTAACAGGGTGCTTTAAACTATGTCATGCGTCATAATAAATAAAAATAAAAAACTCAAATGTTCAAAAAAAATTTTTTTTTACATGAATGATTGGTAGTCATTGGATACATGAAGTGGGCTGTCTTTGTAAGACGACTAAAATGCCACGGTGTATTAAACTGAGACAAAGAAGTTACAGCTTTTTCATTTAACTACGAGTATATTAAAGTAAAAGAGTTTTATATAGGCACGGGAAACTTTATATTGCTGTCAACATTTTGTGCTTCAGTATTCACTCCAATATTGTAAAAGTCTGTTAATGTTACATACTTATGTATATTGAAATAATAGCCTTTATCTTATCTGATCTATCCTAGAGTGTGCAGGGGAGAAACTAAAACCTTAACCCACGTTCGCTGTAAGTTCAATGAGCAGCTTCCGTAACTTCAGCGAGTAAGTATCAAAAGTTATGATAGTCAAGTAGAATCAGCGTTTTTGAAATGGAGGTAATACACAGAAAGTAAAGTAAGTCAATTAGAGAAGTTTAGTTCCAAGATAACTTGTGTTTTTGAAACTCGTCTGGTCTTCAGTCTTCATTCATTTCAGTCCCATCTAAAAACTTAATTAAATATCTCTTTTATTTCAGTTTTCAGTAAACATTACCTAGTAGTCCTATATTATAAAATATAACTTTACTATCGCACTCATTTCCCTCACAGCGATTTGCGTCGGGACTTCTATTTTCCCCAGTAATATGTTGAATTTAAAGATAGCCTGCATGCACAAGCAAAACATCTCAACATCTTATTTTCATCTGTAAACTTAGATACAGCTTGGCACATGGGAGTGTGGGAGATGTGTACCGATAACAGCAGGCGACTATGTAGACTAGTAAGTACTAAGTTTGATATTATTGCAGAGTATTGCTACTTGAATTGTACTTATTATAACCTATTTTCTGAACTGTGACCGGCCACAAAAAATGTCACAACAATTATTTCTACCATTCTTAATTAAACATAGGATTTTATAAGGAGAGATACGTATAATCTCAATCATAGAGAAATCCCATATTTAATTCAGCTTCTAATAAACTATCATTATTTGTAACGTTTAGTAGACCTTAATGAATCGGTAATTTTCGATTAAATTACCTGGAAAATTGCGCCAATGAATAGCTAATACGTCCCAGCAGTAATATTAACATCTGAAAGTATCTCGATAACCCCGTCACGTCAAAAGTGTTACTGTCATAAAGGGGAGCATAAATAGGTACCTTGTCGACTGGACACCTCCCCTGAGATCTGAACTTCGAAGGGTTAAGTTAGTTAACTCATTAAAAACTGGTTAACTGCGAGGTCGTTGATGAAAGCGATGTTCGCCGCTTACCGTTCGATACTAGAATTATTTTACTGGATGTAAATAGTGCACAGCGTTCCGTAATAGAATCTAATATCGTTTGAACAGTTCGTACCAAATTGTTTCACGCTTTACCTACACAATAACATTTGAATTCAATGGGTTATTGTCATTTGTAGCTCTCTGTATCAATACACCATTTAGAGCTCTGCTTACTACTAACTTTAGTTTGAAGATATTATGTACTATTGCGGGCACGAAAATCTAACGACCTTGAAAACGATATCCCATGCACACGATGACTACATCTGTTTACCGCACCTTTAAACGACCACCAATAAAAAAAAGGAACTTTGTATAAATAAATTTCTCAGGCTTTGTTACAATGATCACATAATTATGTCTGATCACCTCAACTGGTTTTTTCGGTCTTTTTTTTTTCATTTACAAAAACAAGGGGTTCAACAAAAATCTGATGCTGCGATGTGATTGGTTGATACGCGTAGGTAAGTGCTACTATAGCGGCAGAGCACTGCAAGCAAGAACAGTCTTTACGGTGGCGGTGGTCCGATTTGGCTGGCTCCTGTAACACTGGTTGCTACCTAGCTCAGGAGCCAGGGCTTCAAACAAAGTTTGTAAAAGCTGTATTTGTGTCAATAAAAAAATATTTATTTATTTATTATTTATTATTTCCGTGACCGCGATGGTACAATGAAAATACCTTCCTAGTGTAAGAAGAACTCGAAATAACGACAAGGTGTAATTCATTTAGCACTGGAAAGTAGCATATAATTAATTCATGAATCATGCATGACTAACCTTTTGTTAATATCACAAAATGATTATTAAATAACATCCGCAAATGACGCAATTGTACCTACGTCATTTGCTCACTTTTCACACTTGTGTTTTTAATTCGTAGCTAACGCGTTAATTAAGCATTTAGTTTGTGAAAGTTGGGCGCAAATTGTTAAAAGTTGTTGGTGTTTTTATTGCACACGTTTAGCCAAAGTTGGATATTCAGTGGAATGCTATAAACTACATTATTCACAGTAATTTGGTCTGCTGTGACACGAATACACATAAAACGGTATTCTTATCTCATCCGAAATATCGGGCACGTAGCAAAATCATAATTCCACGATGAAGTACCGCATGGACAGCAGGCAGGGAGCGCGCCCTTTGCAGTGGTGAGAGTGGTGATTCAGTGTTACGATTACCCGCGTATACCGGAAACTCTGCTCCGTTTTTTCTTTAGGAAACAATGTAACCGCACCACCTGAGAACCGAAACGGGAGAAAACAAAAAAGCCCATTACGCGGAACCTACCCGAACAGTGTTCGTACACGATTACAACTCCCCATATGAGGAAAACGAGGATTGATATTAGACAAAATATTTATGTTCACTTTATGTACATAGTTTTCCTTAGCAGCTGGCATGATACAAACATTACAATAGAAAGTTTTATTGGAATCTATGTTTGGTTTTACCTTTTATTTTATTTTTTATTTCAGTTCTGATTTACCTACTTAAGGCGAGGTTCTTCGAGCAGCTGGGCGCGAGTAAATTGTGCTGTGAATTTCGTTAATTTTGGGTTAAAAATTATGTTTTACGATATTAACAATGTTAAACCCGACGGACATTACATCATCATTGACGTTTATTTTGATGTGATTTTCAATACATAATGTGGTCCCTATGTAAAAGTTCTACATTTATATCTGTAATTTTTATGGTGTACATAATAAAGAGTATTCTATCTATCTATCTATCTATAATATTGAAATAAAATTATTTTAATCTACGAAATAAGGGTATGTTTGATTTTTTTTCTATCGGAGGAACTTTATCCAATTATGTAACTAGTATCCGACGTACCTACAAAAAGGTCTCAAAAGCAACATATAATTTTTTCACGTGTTTAATCATTACCGTTTCTAAATAAAATGACATTAAACTTACATTTTCTAGAGGTTAACTCTAGAACCTCGCCTTAAGATTAGACGGGGCTGACTGAAATGTTCCTTTGCTCTGTTGTCACCGTCTGGTCTGTATTGCCCTGCACAAGTTCTTTGTGGCCTTTGATAGTTATTTACCTTAGTACTTAGTTATTTACCTATATATTTATAGGTATATGATATTCGTTATACTTACCAAATGTAGGCTCCTGGCCAGTGCCGGATTATGCAAGTGCGGGGCCCCTAGCAAAATCTATCGAGGGGCCCTAGCCCCTCAATAGATTAGATAGGTAGATTTTGCTACTTTATACTTGAGAACCCATAGCAGATCAAGGGATCTGCTATGGGTTCTCAAGTATAAAGTGGTAAAAAAAACAAGTCTTATACATACGTGGAATTTTATGTAATCTTTGGAATTTTATATCTGGTCTGACAAGCGCTTTACCACCTAGCGCGATACATTTTTTTATAGGAAATTGAACGTTCTATAAAAAAGGTCTCTTATAATTTTTCGATGAATTCACTTTTTCAAAAGTTATTCGAGGTTAAAGTTTGACATAACCTTGTCAGTTATTCTCTCATCTTCGGCAACATTATTATTGTTTATATTTAAAAAAAACAGGCAGCCATAATGACTGCCGACAGAAGTAAAACTCAAAATTTTGGAATAACTGACAGTCTGGCGCAACACGTCGCGAGCATGTCACGCATTTCGGTGCTGCGAACCCATAACTTTTTCCCCTACTAAAAGTCGCTCAACGCGGCTAAAGAAGTTTTCACTTCAAAAAATGATCTCCTGGCGTACCACAAACAATAGGTATCTCTTCACATATTTGAATAAGTCTTTTTGAGATTCCTATGTTATATCTACATTAATCAACTACAATCCTTCAGCCCTACCAATTTTCAGGTAGAAGCCCTAGCTGAAAATTGCCTGCAATTGAAAAAACCTACTAAGAAAATTATAAGTCCTGTAGGTCCTAGGCTACTAAATTAAACCAAACCAATAAAAAAAAACAATAAATAGTCACAAACATAAAATTGATATCGCCACACAGTCGCAACAACACATCACAGCCACCTTTTCCACTAAATTCAATATTAGTATCCCGAACTGCTCCGATTATGTCGTTTGCACTGAACTGTTTATGACGTCAACGTTTCTCGTCCAACTTCGATCCAGACGAGTCGAGCATCACCTTTGATCGCTCTCTTGATAAGGCTGCACCTGCGACCCGATGCATACCAATAGAAAATAGCAATCTAGACTAGATTCGAATAGAACTTTTGTGTGGAATTAAACCCTTTGATCGTGTTTGAAGATCAAATGTCTGATGTATTCCTGATCACGGTTGGTTTTTATCTATACTATCGGAACTCAAAGATTGTTGAACACACGATTTTGTGTAAAAATAAGTACCTACTATTAATGTTACCAATTTATCAAAATATTGTAGTTTACGCAATGTCCAATGACATGATTTATTATCCTAAGGTTAATGACACAAGAAGACAATTCTTAAACACATACTCGTATAGGCTATTATTCCCAACATGATCTATCAAGAATAATACTAGCAGATTTTTCATATTCACATATTTAAAATTCATTTTTAAGAAGTATAGAACAATGTCTGGGTCCAAAGTGTCCATAAATTAAAACGTTCTCGGGGGCGAGTCTCAGTTTCCTGTCTCGGTATAAATAATTGGCGAACGATGAAATTTATTACGCAGACAAATTTTGACAAATATTCTTTGTGCCGAGTGGCTGAGATTTTTTTTCGATCAATAACAACAATCTATTTCCGAGGTTTACCTGCTCCTTGCCGTTATTCAGCACTTCAATTAAGTACCTAATGTAACAAATAGTTACCGTTGATCGCAATGATCGACGTTATTCACGTATTCATAAATAAAATCCCGATTTATGTTTTATTAATTTATCTTAACATGTTATTATTCCTTTATTTAATTAATAAACGTGGAGTTTTTACCTGTTTACCTCTATTTCTCGTCTTTAAATACAAATCGAAAACGTTCAGTTTTATCACGCTGCTGTAAGAATTCCATGACATAATGCTTTAAGTTTATGCGTGTGTCATCGAATTCTTACTATATAAATAAAAAATCGACGAAAGCAAATTACTAAAAAAACTATCCCTGAAAATATCTATTGCCAAATTAACAAAAATTCATATAAAAGCGTTCTCGTTACAAACGAGCTGTAATCGCATTTTCCGTACAATGAGAGGTCCGCTTATACTGGAAATGTATAGCTTCACATGTAACCGTGTGTACACATCGAATTTTAACATACCTACACGACAAATGTTAACTTTATTAGTCAAAATAGGAAAGTTAGTCGCACCTTCGCACATACTTACGATATTTCGGGCTTATGGCTCCCGTAGATGTCACAAAAAGTTAAGCATGAAATCCAGGTATCGTACCTATCACAAAAAGGTGCTTCTGAAAACAAAACTTGAATCACAAAACCCACACAAAATAATAACCTAATTCTTTAAATATGACATCGACATAAAGCTTATTATATTTTATTCATTTATTTATATATTTATTTTATACTGAAGATCACGTCTAATCGAGTAGTGTTAATGATTTGGAAAAAATATGTGTTAAATTAAAGCATTTTCTTAGTAACATAATATATGAATATTTTAGATTTAAATATTTATATTACATAGTAAAATTAATTTGTAAAGTAATGTCTTACGCGGATAAAACACTGAGAATCACGCAAAATCTATCGAGCGTATTTTTCTGAAACCTTCACCTTTTAAAGGTAATTTAATTATTGATCTTTTAGTATACGTGTTATTAAATACCTTTTGTTTTATGTATAATAAATTAATAATGCGTCTTATTTGGGACAGCGCTTCTGGATGGGCGAGTCCTATTACTGGCTGGACATACGACGCGTTGCGTGACCTCAGTACAGAACACGTAAGCTAACCACTCAAGGTCACTGGTATAAAAATGTATATACTGAGCCTTAACCTACTTTCCCAACTTTTACCTACAAAAGTAATAATAAATGAGTATGACGGTTCACGCCAAAATATAGCGTTACATCACTCACGCTCGTTACTTGCGATTTTTTCCGCAATTGCCAACTCAAGACATTTGACACTAATGACCTCCGCCAACTACCTGAACACGAGATAGTTCTCATTTAGCAAAACAACGAAGCGTAAAACTGATATCTATGATTTATATTCGGCTACGTCATAAATTTATAACTTGGAGACATCATTAGGATATTTTAGTGGCTCGTTCGAAATCGTAGCGTTATTCAATATTTATTACATGGTATGATTTAAAAATAGAATATAAGTATATATCGTACTAAGTATGTAACATGTCAATAATGATAATCATAAATTGGGAATCCTTAACATTGCCTACCATTCATTATTCCATGGAATATACGACGACCACCAAATCTATTGTGTCCTGCTCCACAAGGGCGCATAAATTAATTGATTAGTATTTGGAAATACTGTTCGAGCTGCTGCTGATTTTAAAAATCGGCCAAGTGCGTGTCGGACCACGCACAATGAAGGGTTCCGTAGTTGTTATGAATTTATCCCAAGAATAAACTTAACATAGTAGTTGAAAAACATGTTCTTCCATACGGAATGGATGGGAGAACATGTTTTTCAACTGTAAATGTAAGTTGGTTGACATAAATTTACTCGGTAACTTGTGACGCCTACTTGTATACTACAGCTGTGTTTTTTTTACATATCCAAGTACATCTATTTAGCTGGCGGGGGGGGGGGGAATACACACACACTTAACTCTAACAAAAATTGGCACTTTAAAGCCTAATATTTCAGAAACGGATCCCTTAATCGAAGAATAGTTTTCACAAATCCGCAATATTTTTGAAAAATCCATATATCCATGCTAAATTATAGCTTTCTAGTACTAAGAGTCTCTGAGCTAAGCTGGGGCGGACAGACGGACATGGCGAAACTATAAGGATTCCTTGTTGACTACGGAACCCTAAAAACGAAGACACTAATGTCTCGCTGATGGTGGCGCGTGTGTTGGATCATTTAGCTCCCTTCAAAATGGTTGAGCTGAATGGTGCTAATCCATACGTCATGTTCGTGAACGGGCGCCGTCAGTAGGGACTGGTCATCTTTTCGCTGCCACGGCTTATTTGAAATGAATTTAATTTTTTAATTGTTTATTTTATTTTTATATATTTACTAAAACTTTGTAAACATACTTTGATTTAAAAGAGTGTCCGTGGAGTTTCTTACTCGTTCTGCTCCATAGGTACTTACTACGCGTTGGAATGGGCAACTAGTTTCATCTTTCTGACTGACCGACCCCTTGTTATCTTCTTAATATATAAAACAAAATCGGGTTATTTACACCATTTATAACTCAATAACGGCTGGACCGATTTTTTGATCTTGGATTTATTGGATTTATCTCCGCCCCGAATAGAAGAAGCGAAAAATTCACAAAAAAAAAAATTGCATTTAAAATTCACTTTCTCATACATTTTGTACAGAATGGCTTTTTTGATGATATCTCGAGAACGGATTGAAGAACGGGGGAACAAGAAATTTCACGCAGACGAAGTCGCAGGCAGAAGCTAGTTTGAAATAAATGCTTTGAATTTTGTTTTTGAGTTTTATTGCTGAAAATGACGTTTCTATAAGAACACCACAGCAAAACCTTTCATGGAACATCGCCACAATCATTAGCTTTGAAAAAGGATTTCTAGTCGCAGTCTGCTTAGTGCTCACGGTAATCTCTCGGTCATAGTTTGGTACCCCAAAGGAAACCACAAAGGATTTAATAGTAGTATTAAAATCCAATGTTGGCACATAGTTCTACGCCAGACTTGTCTACTCGTATTTGCGGCGTCTTGGAGCAAAACAAGATAAAGAAAACTGAAAATGATGAAGCGCTGAAAGCAGAAAGTCAGTTGACGATCACTTCGAAACTTTGCAAACCTAATTACGTCCGTAGTATTTGCAGCAGATCAATTTGATTGCAATAAATGGACTGTGTACCTGCAGAACCTGGCAAAATGATACACCGATGGACATCAACTTCAACGTCTTATCATAATCTAATGAAAATCGGTTTTCTAAACTAAACTTGGTTTACGAATGGAAGTGACATTGATAAAAATAACTTAAAATTCGTTTTTAGTGACGATTTTAATTCCAATGTGAAAGGAAACCCAATCAAAAGAAAATCCAATCTTTGAGAGGAAACAAGAAGATTTCATCATTACAATTTTCTCTAACTTAATTGCTTTTTAAATAAGTAAATACTTGAAAAAGAACAACTTATATAACTATAAGTTGTTCTTTTTCAAGAACGCACTACTTAAATCCAATAAGGTCAAAGAACACGATACATCGGGCACATCGACACAACCAAAGCATCCACATTCAAAGACTGATAGCGGTAGCCGAGCCCTTAATGAAAACCGGCACGTATTTTGTTTATTTTGACATTCTATTAATTAGGGACGTTGTTTACTGTTTCAATACGACAAGTCTTAAATAAGCTTCGCACGAATGAACTTCTATCAGTTTAATTTATTTATGTATCCTCGCAGAAAGTAAATTGCTTTGCCAACAAATTTTCTACCTACACGCACAAAACATTTAATTTTCTGGTTCAGAATTTACTTATTTATATAAAAATTAAACCACTTACTTATCTGAAACATAAATTGCGAAAGCAAATTAATCTGAGTAAAATGCTTGATCCATAGAAAAATATGAAGTGAACCGAGGGAAATAATTTTCTTGGGAGTATAAATTAAATCAAGTACCTTGACGGTGAAGTGCGAGCCAAGTGTTTTTAAAAGCAGCGCTGACTGGTAGCTCTTACTTTCTGTTGTTTACAGGAAAATCTTTAACCCTTTTATTAGTAGTGCCCGCCGGTTCCACCCGCATGAAATGTTCCTGATTTTTCGGAATGAAAAACAAGTTCCCTGTTTGTGTGTGTCCATGTATAAATATTATATATATTTATTTTACAGAAACGTGCCAGACTCATGTAGAGAGCACTTTAAAGAATTAGAAATTTGAACAGTACCTACCAAGTTTATATATATTAGTAATCCTAAATCTCTTTGCTAAGTATATTCATGAGTATGAAACACAAGAGGAACGTAAGATAAGAGAAAGCACAAGAAGGAAGAAATCCAAACACAAAAAGGCACCAAATTTCAACATAGCTAAACATTGTTCCAGATATCAAGCAGTCGAATTATTTAATAGGTTACCGACTGACTTAAAATTATAAGCCTTCTTGTTGGAAAAATGTTTATACTCGGTATCAGAATATATGTCAAATGTTAAAAATAGTCACCTATAATAATAATATAATAATATAAATAATACCCCCACCGCCGTATCTCTACGTTGACGTCGTGGTGGGGCTTGCGCGCTCCGAACTCTAGGTCTGTGCCGGTAGAGTTTACTTTGCCGGAACATGTCTAGTGTAAGGAGCCAGACCAAGAGAGATACAGAAATCCGCAGGGCAGCATGTGGCGAGCTGTTGGGCAGTTGCGACCCCACGGACCGGGAGAAGTCATGTTCCTCATCTCTGGCTTGCCTTTATAGGCCGGCTGGAGTGAACACTGACGGGGAACTGAGCTCCCACCTCATTCTTGACTTTATTGGCCGGCTTGAGTGGAGATTCGCAAGAGCAAACGTGCTCGGAGGAAGGAAGTATTCCAGTAAGTGCTTGTAGGGATCTTGACCATCTTCCGGGCTCTGAAATCGTTCTGAGAGCCTTGGAATACCTCTCCACTCCTCGAGCACCTCAGTAACCACCCAAACCCATAGTCCAATATCTTTGGTTCCATATCCTGCAATAGTCCTACACCAACCGGGGGTTGTCCTTGGGTGCACTTGCATAGTGCGTACAGAGATAATCGTCGGTTGGTGCCTCATTTAATTAAAGAGCGTCTAACGGGCCTCTGCGAGTTGGCTTCGGCCTCTTGTTCGCCTTCCAAAGGTCCGGGACCCCAGGGTCCTGAGATATGTTAATATATAAAAATAATAATAATATTAATACCATTTATTTCAGGCAACACAGGCCCATAGAAAAATACCTTAACCTAAATATACATATTTTAATATAAAGCTTGTGTTAATAAAAAGGCTTAAGACTATGTTAGTAGCACTTCATTTTGCACTAGCTGCACTTTGTGCTGTTCTGTGGAACTTGTCCGCGGAAGCGACGGAACACCACGTCCTGCGGCCAAAAGTCTTCTACCATGACGATGGGCAGATACAGATTTGGAACACGCACGATGAACGCCTTGAAGTTGACGTTCCGTTGCGATTCCAGTAACTGAACCCTCGGCGTGTACGTTGTCCTTTGGCGCACGTACTCCACGATGTCCTCCGCCTTAGTGGTGTAGTGCAGGCGGGAGATGTACACCGGTGTGTTCGGCTTTGCGGCAGTGAACAAGCTATATAATAAATTATCTTTTGACTATGCATGCTACGCTATGCATGCTACACTATGCATGCTACACTTTGCATGTTACGCTATGCATGCTACACTATGCATGCTACGCTATGCAAGCTACACTATGCAAGCTATGCTAGGCAAGCTCTCCTATGCATGCTACGCTATGCAAGCTATGCTAGGCATGCTCTCCTATGCAAGCTACACTATGCATGCTCTCCTAAGCTCTCCTATGCAAGCTACGCTATGCATGATACACTATGCATGATACACTATGCAAGCTACGCTATGCATGCTACACTATGCATGCTACGCTTTGCATGCTACACTATGCATGCTACACTATGCATGCTACGCTATGCATGCTACACTATGCATGCTACGCTATGCAAGATACACTATGCATGCTACACTATGCATGCTACACTATGCATGCTACGCTATGCATGCTACACTATGCATGCTACGCTATGCATGCTACACTATGCATGTTACCCTATGCATGCTACACTATATATGCCACGCTATGCATGCTACACTATGCATGCTACACTATGCATTCTACACTATGCAAGCTACGCTATGCATGCTAAGCTATGCAAGCTATGCTATGCATGCTACACTATGCATGCTACGCTATGCATGCTTGCTACACTATGCATGCTACGCTATGCATGCTACACTATGCATGCTACACTATGCATGCTACGCTATGCATGCTACACTTTGCATGTTACACTATGCATGCTACACTATGCATGCTACGCTATGCATGCTACGCTATGCATGCTACACTATATATGCCACGCTATGCATGCTACGCTATGCATGCTACACTATATATGCCACGCTATGCATGCTACACTATGCATGCTACACTATGCATTCTACACTATGCAAGCTACGCTATGCATGCTAAGCTATGCAAGCTATGCTATGCATGCTACACTATGCATGCTACGCTATGCATGCTTGCTACACTATGCATGCTACGCTATGCATGCTACACTATGCATGCTACGCTATGCATGCTACACTTTGCATGTTACACTATGCATGCTACACTATGCATGCTACGCTATGCAAGCTACGCTATGCATGCTACTCTATGCATGCTACACTATGCATGTTACGCTATGCATGGTACACTATGCATGCCACGCTATGCATGCTACGCTATGCATGCTACGCTATGCAAGCTACGCTATGCATGCTACTCTATGCATGCTAAACTATGCATGTTACGCTATGCATGGTACACTATGCATGCCACGCTATGCATGCTACGCTATGCATGCTTGCTACACTATGCATGCTACACTATGCATGCTACGCTATGCTATGCATGCTACACTATGCATGTTACACTATGCATGCTACACTATGCATGCTACACTATGCATGCTACGCTATGCATGCTACGCTATGCATGCTACACTATGCTGCAGCATGCATAGCATGCATACTGTAGCATAGTGTAGCATGCATAGCGTAGCATGCATAGCGTAGCATGCATAGTGTAGCATGCATAGTGTAGCATGCATAGTGTAACATGCATAGTGTAGCATGCATAGCATAGCGTAGCATGCATAGTGTAGCATGCACACTATGCATGCTACGCTATGCATGCTACACTATGCATGGTACACTATGCATGCTACGCTATGCATGCTACACTATGCATGTTACCCTATGCATGCTACACTATATATGCCACGCTATGCATGCTACACTATGCATGCTACACTATGCATTCTACACTATGCAAGCTACGCTATGCATGCTAAGCTATGCAAGCTATGCTATGCATGCTACACTATGCATGCTACGCTATGCATGCTTGCTACACTATGCATGCTACGCTATGCATGCTACACTATGCATGCTACACTATGCATGCTACGCTATGCATGCTACACTTTGCATGTTACACTATGCATGCTACACTATGCATGCTACGCTATGCATGCTACGCTATGCATGCTACACTATATATGCCACGCTATGCATGCTACGCTATGCATGCTACACTATATATGCCACGCTATGCATGCTACACTATGCATGCTACACTATGCATTCTACACTATGCAAGCTACGCTATGCATGCTAAGCTATGCAAGCTATGCTATGCATGCTACACTATGCATGCTACGCTATGCATGCTTGCTACACTATGCATGCTACGCTATGCATGCTACACTATGCATGCTACGCTATGCATGCTACACTTTGCATGTTACACTATGCATGCTACACTATGCATGCTACGCTATGCAAGCTACGCTATGCATGCTACTCTATGCATGCTACACTATGCATGTTACGCTATGCATGGTACACTATGCATGCCACGCTATGCATGCTACGCTATGCATGCTACGCTATGCAAGCTACGCTATGCATGCTACTCTATGCATGCTAAACTATGCATGTTACGCTATGCATGGTACACTATGCATGCCACGCTATGCATGCTACGCTATGCATGCTTGCTACACTATGCATGCTACACTATGCATGCTACGCTATGCTATGCATGCTACACTATGCATGCTACACTATGCATGCTACACTATGCATGCTACACTATGCATGCTACACTATTCATGCTACACTATGCATGCTACACTAAGCATGCTACACTATGCATGCTACGCTATGCATGCTACGCTATGCATGCTACACTATGCATGCTACGCTATGCATGCTAAGCTATGCAAGCTATGCTATGCAAGCTATGCTATGCATGCTACACTATGCATGCTACGCTATGCAAGCTACGCTATGCATGCTACTCTATGCATGCTACACTATGCATGTTACGCTATGCATGTTACACTATGCATGCTACACTATTGTGTAGCATGCATAGTGTAGCATGCATGCTACGCTATGCATGCTACACTATGCATGCTACACTATGCATGCTACACTTTGCATGTTACACTATGCATGCTACACTATTCATGCTACACTATGCATGCTACACTATGCATGCTACACTATGCATGCTACGCTATGCATGCTACGCTATGCATGCTACGCTATGCATGCTACACTATGCATGCAACACTAAGCATGCTACACTATGCATGCTACGCTATGCATGCTACGCTATGCATGCTACGCTATGCATGCTACACTATGCATGCTACGCTATGCATGCTACACTATGCATGCTACGCTATGCATGCTAAGCTATGCAAGCTATGCTATGCATGCTACACTATGCATGCTACTCAATGCATGCTACACTATGCATGTTACGCTATGCATGGTACACTATGCATGCCACGCTATGCATGCTACACTATGCATGCTACGCTATGCTATGCATGCTACGCTATGCTATGCATGCTACGCTATGCTATGCATGCTACGCTATGCTATGCATGCTACGCTATGCTATGCATGCTACAGTATGCATGCTACACTATGCATGTTACACTATGCATGCTACACTATGCATGCTACACTATGCATGCTACGCTATGCATGCTACGCTATGCATGCTACACTATGCTACAGTATGCATGCTATGCATGCTGCAGTATGCATGTTACAGGCTACAGTGCTATGCATGCTACAGTATGCATGCTATGCATGCTACAGTATGCATGCTACGCTATGCATGTTACACTTTGCATGCAACACTATGCATGCTACGCTATGCATGCTACACTATGCATGCTACACTATGCATGCTACGCTATGCATGCTACACTATGCATACTACGCTATGCATGCTACACTTTGCATGCTACTATGCATGCTACACTATGCTACAGTATGCATGCTATGCATGCTACAGTATGCATGTTACACTAAGCATGCTACACTATGCATGCTACGCTATGCATGCTACACTATGCATGCTACACTATGCATGCTACACTATGCATGCTACGCTATGCATGCTACACTATGCATGCTACGCTATGCATGCCACGCTATGCATGCTACACTTTGCATGTTACACTATGCATGCTACACTATTCATGCTACACTATGCATGCTACACTATGCATGCTACACTATGCATGCTACGCTATGCATGCTACGCTATGCATGCTACACTATGCATGCAACACTAAGCATGCTACACTATGCATGCTACGCTATGCATGCTACGCTATGCATGCTACGCTATGCATGCTACGCTATGCATGCTACGCTATGCATGCTACACTATGCATGCTACACTATACATGCTACGCTTTGCATGCTACACTATGCATGCTACACTATGCATGCTACACTATGCATGCTACACTACGCATGCTACACTATGCATGCTACGCTATGCATGCTACACTATGCATGCTACACTATGCATGCTACGCTATGCATGCTACACTATGCATGCTACGCTATGCATGCTAAGCTATGCATGCTACACTATGCATGCTACACTATGCATGCTTCGCTATGCTATGCATGCTACACTATGCATGCTACACTATGCATGCTACACTATGCATACTACGCTATGCATGCTACACTTTGCATGCTACTATGCATGCTACACTATGCAGGCTACGCTATGCATGCTACGCTATGCTATGCATGCTACGCTATGCTATGCATGCTACGCTATGCTATGCATGCTACGCTATGCTATGCATGCTACAGTATGCATGCTACACTATGCATGCTACACTATGCATGCTTCGCTATGCTATGCATGCTACACTATGCATGCTACACTATGCATGCTACACTCTGCATGCTACACTATGCATACTACGCTATGCATGCTACACTTTGCATGCTACTATGCATGCTACACTATGCAGGCTACGCTATGCATGCTACGCTATGCTATGCATGCTACGCTATGCTATGCATGCTACGCTATGCTATGCATGCTACGCTATGCTATGCATGCTACGCTATGCTATGCATGCTACACTATGCATGCTACACTATGCATGCTACACTATGCAGGCTACGCTATGCATGCTACGCTATGCTATGCATGCTACGCTATGCTATGCATGCTACGCTATGCTATGCATGCTACGCTATGCTATGCATGCTACGCTATGCTATGCATGCTACGCTATGCTATGCATGCTACAGTATGCATGCTACACTATGCATGCTACACTATGCATGCTACACTATGCATGCTACGCTATGCATGCTACGCTATGCATGCTACACTATGCATGCTACGCTATGCATGCCACGCTATGCATGCTACACTTTGCATGTTACACTATGCATGCTACACTATTCATGCTACACTATGCATGCTACACTATGCATGCTACACTATGCATGCTACGCTATGCATGCTACACTATGCATGCTACACTATGCATGCTACACTATGCATGCTACACTATGCATGCTACGCTATGCATGCTACACTATGCATGCCACGCTATGCATGCCACGCTATGCATGCTACACTTCGCATGTTACACTATGCATGCTACACTATTCATGCTACACTATGCATGCTACACTATGCATGCTACGCTATGCATGCTACGCTATGCATGCTACACTTTGCATGTTACACTATGCATGCTACACTATGCTACAGTATGCATGCTATGCATGCTGCAGTATGCATGTTACATGCTACAGTGCTATGCATGCTACAGTATGCATGCTATGCATGCTACAGTATGCATGCTACGCTATGCATGTTACACTTTGCATGCAACACTATGCATGCTACGCTATGCATGCTACACTATGCATGCTACACTATGCATGCTACACTATGCATGCTACACTATGCATGCTACGCTATGCATGCTACACTATGCATACTACGCTATGCATGCTACACTTTGCATGCTACACTATGCATGCTACACTATGCATGCTACACTATGCATGCTACGCTATGCATGCTACGCTATGCATGCTACACTATGCATGCTACGCTATGCATGCCACGCTATGCATGCTACGCTATGCATGCCACGCTATGCATGCCACACTATGCATGCTACACTATTCATGCTACACTATGCATGCTACACTATGCATGCTACACTATGCATGCTACGCTATGCATGCTACGCTATGCATGCTACACTATGCATGCAACACTAAGCATGCTACACTATGCATGCTACGCTATGCATGCTACGCTATGCATGCTACGCTATGCATGCTACACTATGCATGCTACACTATACATGCTACGCTTTGCATGCTACACTATGCATGCTACACTATGCATGCTACGCTATGCATGCTAAGCTATGCATGCTACACTATGCATGCTACACTATGCATGCTTCGCTATGCTATGCATGCTACACTATGCATGCTACACTATGCATGCTACACTATGCATACTACGCTATGCATGCTACACTTTGCATGCTACTATGCATGCTACACTATGCAGGCTACGCTATGCATGCTACGCTATGCTATGCATGCTACGCTATGCTATGCATGCTAAGCTATGCTATGCATGCTACGCTATGCTATGCATGCTACAGTATGCATGCTACACTATGCATGCTACACTATGCATGCTTCGCTATGCTATGCATGCTACACTATGCATGCTACACTATGCATGCTACACTATGCATGCTACACTATGCATACTACGCTATGCATGCTACACTTTGCATGCTACTATGCATGCTACACTATGCAGGCTACGCTATGCATGCTACGCTATGCTATGCATGCTACGCTATGCTATGCATGCTACGCTATGCTATGCATGCTACGCTATGCTATGCATGCTACGCTATGCTATGCATGCTACGCTATGCTATGCATGCTACACTATGCATGCTACACTATGCAGGCTACGCTATGCATGCTACGCTATGCTATGCATGCTACGCTATGCTATGCATGCTACGCTATGCTATGCATGCTACAGTATGCATGCTACACTATGCATGCTACACTATGCATGCTACACTATGCATGCTACGCTATGCATGCTACACTATGCATGCTACACTATGCATGCTACACTATGCATGCTACACTATGCATGCTACGCTATGCATGCTACGCTATGCATGCTACTCTATGCATGCTACACTATGCATGCTACACTATGCATGCTATGCTATGCATGCTACGCTATGCTATGCATGCTAAGCTATGCTATGCATGCTACGCTATGCTATGCATGCTACAGTATGCATGCTACACTATGCATGCTACACTATGCATGCTACACTATGCATACTACGCTATGCATGCTACACTTTGCATGCTACTATGCATGCTACACTATGCAGGCTACGCTATGCATGCTACGCTATGCTATGCATGCTACACTATGCAGGCTACGCTATGCATGCTACGCTATGCTATGCATGCTACGCTATGCTATGCATGCTACGCTATGCTATGCATGCTACGCTATGCTATGCATGCTACGCTATGCTATGCATGCTACACTATGCATGCTACACTATGCAGGCTACGCTATGCATGCTACGCTATGCTATGCATGCTACGCTATACTATGCATGCTACGCTATGCTATGCATGCTACGCTATGCTATGCATGCTACGCTATGCTATTCATGCTACGCTATGCTATGCATGCTACAGTATGCATGCTACACTATGCATGCTACACTATGCATGCTACACTATGCATGCTACGCTATGCATGCTACACTATGCATGCTACACTATGCATGCTACACTATGCATGCTACACTATGCATGCTACGCTATGCATGCTACACTATGCATGCCACGCTATGCATGCCACGCTATGCATGCTACACTTCGCATGTTACACTATGCATGCTACACTATTCATGCTACACTATGCATGCTACACTATGCATGCTACACTATGCATGCTACGCTATGCATGCTACGCTATGCATGCTACACTTTGCATGTTACACTATGCATGCTACACTATGCTACAGTATGCATGCTATGCATGCTGCAGTATGCATGTTACATGCTACAGTGCTATGCATGCTACAGTATGCATGCTATGCATGCTACAGTATGCATGCTACGCTATGCATGTTACACTTTGCATGCAACACTATGCATGCTACGCTATGCATGCTACACTATGCATGCTACACTATGCATGCTACACTATGCATGCTACACTATGCATGCTACACTATGCATGCTACGCTTTGCATGCTACACTATGCATACTACGCTATGCATGCTACACTTTGCATGCTACACTATGCATGCTACACTATGCATGCTACACTATGCATGCTACGCTATGCATGCTATGCTATGCATGCTACACTATGCATGCTACGCTATGCATGCCACGCTATGCATGCTACACTTTGCATGTTACACTATGCATGCTACACTATTCATGCTACACTATGCATGCTACACTATGCATGCTACACTATGCATGCTACGCTATGCATGCTACGCTATGCATGCTACACTATGCATGCAACACTAAGCATGCTACACTATGCATGCTACGCTATGCATGCTACGCTATGCATGCTACGCTATGCATGCTACACTATGCATGCTACACTATGCATGCTACGCTATGCATGCTACACTATGCATGCTACACTATGCATGCTACGCTATGCATGCTACACTATGCATGCTACGCTATGCATGCTAAGCTATGCATGCTACACTATGCATGCTACACTATGCATGCTTCGCTATGCTATGCATGCTACACTATGCATGCTACACTATGCATGCTACACTATGCATACTACGCTATGCATGCTACACTTTGCATGCTACTATGCATGCTACACTATGCAGGCTACGCTATGCATGCTACGCTATGCTATGCATGCTACGCTATGCTATGCATGCTAAGCTATGCTATGCATGCTACGCTATGCTATGCATGCTACAGTATGCATGCTACACTATGCATGCTACACTATGCATGCTTCGCTATGCTATGCATGCTACGCTATGCATGCTACGCTATGCATGCTACTCTATGCATGCTACACTATGCATGTTACGCTATGCATGGTACACTATGCATTCCACGCTATGCATGCTACACTATGCATGCTACACTATGCATGCTACGCTATGCATGCTACACTATGCATGCTACGCTATGCATGCCACGCTATGCATGCTACGCTATGCATGCTTGCTACACTATGCATGCTACACTATGCATGCTACACTATGCATGCTACGCTATGCTATGCATGCTACACTATGCATGCTACACTATGCATGCTACACTATGCATGCTACGCTATGCATGCTACACTATGCATGCTACGCTATGCATGCCACGCTATGCATGCTACACTTTGCATGTTACACTATGCATGCTACACTATTCATGCTACACTATGCATGCTACACTATGCATGCTACACTATGCATGCTACACTATGCATGCTACGCTATGCATGTTACGCTATGCATGCTACACTATGCATGCTACACTATGCATGCTACATTAGGCATGCTACGCTATGCTATGCATGCTACAGTATGCATGCTATGCATGCTACAGTATGCATGCTACGCTATGCATGCTACGCTATGCATGCTACACTATGCATGCTACGCTATGCATGCTACACAATGCATGCTACGCTATGCATGCTACACTATGCATGCTACACTATGCATGCTACACTATGCATGCTACACTATGCAAGCTACGCTATGCCTGCTACTCTATGCATGCTACACTATGCATGTTACGCTATGCATGGTACACTATGCATGCCACGCTATGCATGCTACGCTATGCATGCTTGCTTCACTATGCATGCTACGCTATGCTATGCATGCTACACTATGCATGCTACACTATGCATGCTACACTATGCATGCTACGCTATGCATGCTACACTATGCATGCTACGCTATGCATGCCACGCTATGCATGCTACACTTTGCATGTTACACTATGCATGCTACGCTATGCATGCTTGCTTCACTATGCATGCTACACTATGCATGCTACACTATGCATGCTACACTATGCATGCTACACTATGCATGCTACGCTATGCTATGCATGCTACACTATGCATGCTACACTATGCATGCTACACTATGCATGCTACGCTATGCATGCTACACTATGCCTGCTACACTATGCATGCTACACTATGCATGCTACACTATGCATGCTACACTATGCATGCTACACTATGCATGCTACGCTATGCATGCTACACTATGCATGCTACACTATGCATGCTACGCTATGCATGCTCTCCTATGCAAGCTACGCTATGCATGCTACACTATGCATGCTACACTTTGCATGCTACGCTATGCATGCTACCGATCGTCATGAAATTTGGCAGAGATATAGCCTGGGATATGGAGGAGGACATAGGCTACTGTTTTACGCGATAACCGACATCCACGCGGGCGGAGCTGCGGGCAAAAGCTAGTCGTCTATATTTTCCTATTTAAAGTAAAAAAATGTGCAAAAATAACGCAATAGGAAAAGTTCTTTCGTATTTTATTTACAAATTCAAAAAATGTTTTTTTTTTTTTCATAGTTTATTAAATTTGCATTTAATTATAATATGTGTATTATAATTATATGTGCCATTTTGTTCGATAACTTGTTGCCATTTTGTAGGCAGTGGCATAATCACATTGTTGTAGAAATTTTGGGTCTTCTGATCAAAAAACTGCGACAAGTAGTTTTGACAGTCCTCTTTTGATATTAACCTAACTCTTCCTTAGGAATTCTGAAGAGACCGAAACAGGTGGAAATCTGAGGGTGCAAGATCAGGGCTATATGGTGGATGCATTAACACTTCCCAACCTGAGCTCTCTCAATTTTTTATGAGTGGCTAAAGATGATGGTCTAGCGTTATCGTGATGAAATACAGTTTCTGTTGATCAATTCCAGTCGTTTTTTCTCAATTTCTTGCTTGATTCTCATCAGCTGTTGACAGTAGAGATCCAAATCGATGGTTTAGCCATAATGAACGATGCCCTTCCAATCCCACCATACACACAGCATCACCTTATTGCGAGTTAATCCGGATTTCGCTATAGTCTGTGGAGCTTGACTGCCCTTTGACCACGATCTTTTTCGCACGTTCTTGTCTCATATGTTATCCAATTTTCATCACCAGTGTCACCATCACCATCTTTTCAAAAATTGTTCGGTTTCATTACGTTTCAATATCACAAATGAGTATACGATTCATTAGGTTTCTTTCAGTGAGCTCGTGTGGCACCCAAATATCAAACTTTTTTGGATACCCAGACTTTTTCAAATGGGTCAAAACTGTTTTGTGGTCAACTCCTAACTCTTAAGCTATGTCGTAACTACTAAAATAAAAAATAACATTTCAAAAATAGCATTGACTTTAAGGCTCGTACAGACTCGCGCGATATCGCGGGCGCGACAGGCACCGACAAAGAAATTTTGGTACTACATAGTGTCGCGTCGCGCCCGCGATATCGCACTAGTCTGTACGAGCCTTTATCCGTAACAGGGCGACCATAGAGCGAGCTGCATCTTTTTTTTGTTTTTTTTTTTTTTTTTTTTTTTTGGCGTTGCACTATTCGTGCTTATTGCCACTGACAGTATTTTATTTGATAACAAAACGTAGGAATCAAGTACTCGCGAAATGATTAAATATAACGGGAAATTTGGAAATGGAAAGGAGATCAGTTGTTATTAAATAAAAATAATAAATTATAATTAACACTAAGGAAATATAATACAACAGATAACTATAACCATTTAACGTCACCAGGTGGCCCAGCAAAAAGGCCCACTCGGTGCATATACTAAGAATTACTTATAAGGTTTATAAATTATGTTTAAATAGCTATATCATTATTTACAAGGAAAAGAGCTATGGTTTTATAGATATTTACATTAAAATTAAATAAAATACATGCAATAGAAGTGGGAAAAGGGACTCGGAGGGAGACAAGACTTTGGAAAAGTGAGGAGTGGTCATAAAGTGGGCAAGAAAAAATTAGGTGGTTCAGATCTCCCACTTCAGCGCCACATTCACACGCAGGGTTCTGCACAATGCCAAGCCTGGCAAGATGAGCAGGAGTGCACACATGACCTAATCGCATACGTATGAATATTGTTGTAATCTTTTTGCTTAGTTTGTATTTGCTAAACCAAGGTTTAACAAAAATGGATGGCTGAATATTACGATAAAATTTCCCTTTCACTGATTGCCCGGACCAAAGCTTACCCCAGGATTCCTGTAGATAAACCCTGGGCAGAGCTGCCAGATCTTGGGTGTTATTTTTGTACGGAAAAACGTCTCCACACAATACGGCATCATTAGCTAACTGGTCAGCTCTCTCATTACCTAAAATGCCACAATGCGAGGGTATCCACGCAAAATGCACTGAATACCCCTTAATAGAACACCTATAAAGGAGTTCACGTGTTTCATATATAATATAAGGATTATGAGAATAGAAAGGGAATCTGGCCAAAGATTGTAAGGCACTCCTTGCATCAGTTAAAATGAGTGAATTCCGTAAGCCCATCATAAGTATATATTCGACAGCTTTGAATAGGCCATAACATTCTCCCGTAAATACAGATGATTTGGGCGGGAGTTTTATTTTTTGGACAATATTATATTGGGAGTGGTATACACCTACTCCCACACATGAGTCTCTTCCATGCTTCGAAGCATCTGTAAACAAGAGCTGACAACCCTTCCAGTCTCTATCTATAGTGAAGTTGAAGTTAAGGTTATGACATACGTCATCTCGGTGAATGTTAAGATTGTATTTTTTGAAATAATTAATGAACTATAATTACAGTGAAATACAGGAAGAAATTGAGATTGGTGACAGGGAGCTTTAATTAAATTGTATTTTCTAAAGCTATTAACTAAACACGGAGTAGCTTTGTGCCTCCAGTAAGTGGATGAATTTAATTCTTCAGAGAGAATGGAAAGTTTATTTCGCAAAGGATGATACGTAAATTGCAAACACCGAGCCATAAATCTATCAGCTAAAAATTGACGTCGTAAATGAAGTGGAGGGTCTCCACATTCCACCTGAAGACAATTAATAGGACTGCTTTTCATTGCACCTGAAACCACTCTAAGTGCCTTGGACTGAACACTGTCTAGTTTCTTAAGACCAGCAACATTAGCAGGTTCCAGCAAAAAAGTCCCATAGTCCAATACGCTTCTAATCAAGGTGTTGTACAGTAGTTTTAATGAAAAGGGATGTGCTCCCCACCAAACACCAGCAAGACATCTAATTATGTTGATATTTCGTTCACATTTAGCAGCAATATAATCACAGTTTGGTAAACCAGTAAGATGTGTATCCAAAATAAGGCCTAAAAATTTTATCTGGTTTTTAACGGGCATAGGGATATTATTATACCTTACTGTAACTATAGGGGGCTTACGCATTCTAGTAAACAAGACAATGTTGCTTTTATCAATTGACAGGTGTAGACCATTGGTTTCTAGCCAAGTCTTCAATAAACATAAAGAAGAGGTTAAGGAAGTACAAATATTCTCAACAAAATGACCAGATAAATAAAGAAGTAAATCATCTGCATATTGAAGGACTTGTACCGACTCATTTAGAGAGGATTCCAAATCATAAGTGTAAATATTGTAGAGAATTGGACTAAGTACAGAACCTTGAGGGAGACCTTTCCATACTAAACGGGTAAATGTATACCCTTCAACATGAAGATTTAAAGATCTCTCTGAAAGCATGTTAATTATGAACTTAGACAGCATTGTTGGAACTTGTAATGAATTCAGCTTTTGTTCTAGGATTGATACCAGGACATTATCGTAAGCCGAGCTAATATCCAGGAAAGCAGCAATTACAGAGTTATTAGAAGAGAAGGCTAAGCGAATATCAGTTGTGAACACACTAAGGCTGTCCATCGTACTTTTACCCTTTCGAAAACCGAACTGTGATGTAGCTAGCAAGTTTTTGCTTTCCAAAAACCATTCCAAACGATTCTTAATGAGATATTCAACAATTTTAGCAAGAACTGTAGAAAGTGCAATTGGTCGATAAGATGTAACATTAGAAGAAGGTTTGTTTGGTTTCAGAATGGGAATAATTGTTTGAGACTTCCAACTTGATGGAATGTTGCCAGATATCAAAGCTGTATTGATGAGATTTAAATATATTAAAAGAACCGAGTCAGATAAATTAGCTATAAATGAATATGGTATACCATCTTCACCAGGAGCTGAATCCGTAACATGTGAAAGGACTCCCTTCAACTCGCTTAGTGTGAACAAGGAATTCAACTCAGAATTAGGAATAGGAACATAGGGATAGTGCATTAAAGATTTCTGTTCTGGGACTGAAGGAGGAGCTAAATGATCCATAAACTCATTGGCTAATTCTAATGGCAGTTTAGAGGCTGCTGTGTCACTAAATGCTGACCTGAATCGCCTAATATTTTGCCATACTAGAGATGCATTAACTTCTGGCGAGATAGATGCACAAAATCTTTGCCAACCTTCAAATTTCTTTTTCCTAAGGAGCTTACGAGTTGTACGAGCAGCTTCTAGGTATATCTCAAAATTGTGACGAGTCATAGTATGACCATAATTTTTTTCTGCTTCTTTTCTTTTTTTAATGGCCTGAGTGCACTCAGCATCCCACCAAGGTGGTGAAGGAATTTTGCCTGTAGCACCATTCTTAATAGGGAAAGTATTATCTGCCACCTCTATTAAAATTCTTGTTATTTGATTAGATAATAACTGAGGATCATGTGGTTGTAAGGAATTAGTTAAACCAAGAATTCTTTCTTCTACACAATTTTTGTATGTATCCCAATCTGCATTTTGAAGTCTATACTTTAATCGTGGTGTTGGATTGCAAGCAGCTGGTTTTTTATGTGGAAAAGAAATTATTAAAGGGTAATGATCACTACCATAAGAAGACGGTAAAGGAGACCAGGATAATGTTGATGCTAATTCAGGTGTGCAGATTGAGAGGTCAGGGGCACTTATTCCCTCATCTGGATTCGTTTGGCGTGTTGGGAGACATGTGTTTAAAATACACAAATTATTAAAGTCTAGAATTTCTAATAACTTTTCTTCATAGTAATTGGAACTAGAACTACCCCAAGACTGATGTTGTGCATTAAAGTCGCCCATTACCAAAAATGGTTTAGGTAAAACTGAAAGAAGATTACTTATTTCAGAAAGAATATTTACAGTGGGGCGAGAAAAATATATACATACTAAACAGATTTTATTTACAATAGCAGCGACAGCAGATATTTCGTCACTGAGACTTGGAAGAGGAAAAGATTGAAAAGACAAGTTATTTTTAATAAGTATGGCGACACCACCATACCCATCGCTTCTGTCTGTTCTTAGACACGCATAGCCAGGAATTCTAAAAGAGAACCCTGGTTTAAGCCATGTCTCACACAGAGCGACTGCAAAAGGATCGTATTTGTTCAATATGTAGGACAGATCAGATTTTTTATTCACAATGCTGCGACAGTTCCACTGGACAATCTTGGGTAGATTTGGATCCATTATGATTAAGGTTAAATAAGTTAGATAGAGTATCAATTACAGTAGCAACGTTGGACGGTTCAATATTATTATTTTTAGATAAAGTATTAATTAACATGATTATTAAATTTAAAATTTGGCTCTCATTATTATTTGTAGTTTTATTTTGGAATGCAACTCCATTCCCTGACACAGGAACTTCATTACTGATTAATGCTTGATGAGCTGCTCAGTCATAACCCTTAGCTGTTTTTGGGGGATCCCGAGGTTTAAGAAATACGGTTTTTCTTTGAGAGGAGACAATTGGTGTGTTACGTGATTGGGGCGAAGGTTGTGAAGAAAAATATTTTTTAGTGGTATGTGATGGGGCAGATGTTACCACATCTGCATACAATTTTGTGATTGGTGGATGTAGCTGTGACGCTTCAGCATATGACACGCAGCTATGGGCCATATAATGCTTAATTGCTTTTTGTCTCTCAAATTCTGGGCATTTTTTATTGATGGCGTAATGAATGCCACCGCAATGACAGCATTTACTATTACTCTCATCTTCAATACTGCAAGTGTCAGCAGAATGCTTCTCCCCACACTTGAAGCACTGAGGGTTCGACCTGCATTGTACCTTTGTATGGCCAAAACGACAACAGTTAAAACATTGAATTGTTGGGAATGTATACAATTCCACTGGCATGGAATTGTAACAACAAAACACACGTTTTGGTAAAATTTGTCCGTCAAAGGTGAGCACGACTGTTTGCGATGGTTTCCACACAGGGGTCGGTTCGTGCACTTTATAATTGAGACGCCTTGCTTTGATGACTTTCCCGCATCCAGCGGGGACAGATATATTTTCCATTATTTCCTCCGGAGACCATTCGGTAGGTACGCCTTTAACAATTCCAATGCGACACACATTAATTGATGGAACAAATGCCCTCAAATTTTCTTTGGCCAAACTTGGGTCATTTAAAAAAGAGTTAGCATCTACGTAACGGGAGAAGCTTAGTGATATTCTATTACGACCAATGCGTTTTAATGAACCGTTAATTATGTTGTTGAACCTGCGTTTTTTAAGAAAGTGTCCTAAAGTTATTGGGTGTAATGTTTGAGCCGAGTTTTGTGTATCAACATTTTTTTGAATGTGTACAACGTATGGCGACAGGTCTGTGGCTTCATACAATGCTCTAGCAACCTGTGGCGCCTTCTGGGGAAGATCTGACTTTATGAGGTTTTCAGTCTGGGGACCATCCACAGAACGTGGAGTGGCTTCTTGGTGAACTAAAATTGAATGTACCGGTACGTCTGATACTATTTTTGAACTGAACTGAGTCATTGTCGCAATGACAATGTGTACCTTTATTTATTTCTGTTGTAGTGTATGAGTGACTATTTCGCCTTCTTTTATTGCAATTTTTGCACACTTTACGTGGAGCTCGAGCCCTTTTCCGCTCCGATCTGGTTAAGGATGAATCGGTATCCATACTGGATTCACAAATTGTTATATTTTGCCCGACCGAGGGGACTGTGCCCCCCGGATCAGGCGGTTCATTGTCCATTGTGGACAAAAAAAAAAAATACAAAAAACTTACCCTAAATATGAAGTACACTATATACAAACAATAAAATTAACTAATCTAATGAGAGTCTACTTATATTTACACAACTTATCTCAAATCTTAAGCGTTTTTAAATTTAAAAAAGAAAACGAAAGAAAAATCACGCCCGCCAAATTCGATGATTCCCGCGCTTTTCCCAGCTGCATCTTTGATATCACCCAAAATTCCCGGACTGAAAACGCTTGAACCAACTTTATGCTACTCTGATTGATACTGTGTTAAGTCCATTTAACGTCACACGTTTATATTCACGGCTTGTGTCGCATTTTTACTTTTTTTTATAATAAAACTTCAAAATGTATCGAATTTTTCGTCAGATTCACTCATTTTGACGGACAGAAAAACAATTGAAAAATGGCGGGAAATCGTTGATACTTTTTATTTTTATTTTCTATAATGTCAAAAAACCAGCCAGAGACAAACAGTACAGCCAAAAATATTTTACTACAACTTTTTACCTATAAAATACGAAGGAACTTTTTCTCCCACCTATTATAATGGCTTCCTATCTAATTTCATCGATCTTAAAACGATCCCTCAGGAGATCACATATTATACGAGTACAAATGAAGCCAGTCCTTCATGACTTTATTTGTTTTATATTGCATTTCAAACGCAATTTCCTCAAGTACTTCCCCTATTTTTCCGCTCAATAGACAATAGAAACAGAGCTGAAGATGGGGTGTAACCATCAAACAATGATTGATATATAGAGAGCTTGGTTTTATCTTGCCACACATAAATCATTTTAGGCTCATTTAATGTCACAGTGAGTTCTTACTTCTTACCGATGTGATAGGCGTTTCTGTATTGATTGATAATACTGCAAAATACTTCAAACAATATTAATACCGGAGGAAAGCTTAGCTTATAAACATTACTTTTCATTTTCCAATCTCTTAATATCGTAATCGGATTATCAAGTAGCCGCGTAATTATCTCGTATTACGTTTAAAACGTGCGTTTGTCCGTTACTGCCTAACGTATCAGTTATTTCAATTATCATAGAAGCTAATAAAATAAATCTTTAATTAGGTAGGTAATGTAGAGGCTTTAAACTTTTTTTTTGGTGAAAAAATATCAAATAACTTCTCCCGTTCTGGGCGGAGCGGGAAGGCGTATCAGACTTTTACTGACTAAAACCCACCCGTGTTCCTTCAGTTGCCTGTGTGCCAGGGCCACGGTATCCCTTTCGGACAATCCCGCAACCCTGGCAGGCATCGGTCCTAGCGGACCCCGTCAGTACGTGCTGACATCTCTTTGTGGCGCGCGTGGAACAAAACGCGCCGTCGACCCGGCCTGGTCCTTACCGGACGGCGAGCCGCCCATAGCTCGCCATCCTCAAGCCCGCGCCTACGGTGGCCGAGAATCAGCTAGATCAATTCCCGCCGCCCAGGGCGTCTCATGCGGCGGCTAGGGGCGTGAGGGCGCACAGACTACCGTTACCTCACGCGTTCTGCGGGCGAAGTAGTAATGCTCGCGAAGAACGACTGCCTCCCATGCACTCTCACTTCAGACCATGGCCTGGACCAGGGCAGGACGCGAGAGATCGCCGCCGCCGATCGCCTCCGTGAGGACACGACGGTGCTCTGCCCGGAGCCGGGCAGACCTCCACCGTATGCTCTACCGTGTCCTCCGGGCGATCCACGCAGTAGTAACACCCAGGCGTTTCCTCCCGCCTTATCCAAAACAGGAACCTCCCGAAACAACCGTGTCCGGTGAGGACTTGTGTCAGGCTGGTGAGGACGCCGTGGCGCCTCTTTAGCCACTCCTCAAGGAGGGGACTTATAATTGTGGCGTGCCCAAGAGGCTTTAACCAGACTTGGTGTTTGCATGAAACCTCCGCGAATCTTTTAATTCCATCCATACTAATCTTATAAATGTGAAAGTAACTCTGTCTGTCTGTATGTTACGTTTTCACGCCTAAACCGCTGAACCGATCATTATGAAATTTGGCAGACAATTTGGAAGGCTACTTTTTTACGCGATAAACGACATTCACGTGGGCGGAGCCGCGAGCAATAGCTAGTCTTATATATAATCTTTTTTTTATTATTTTTTTTCAAAACGAGTATTTAATTTTGAATTAGAATAGAAGAAAAAGTTGTGTCCGCTCCTCGCGGGCTGAGAAGCAGATGTCTAGATAAAATATTATACTTATTGTTAAAACATTTAAAGATCCCAATTATTACGCTATATACGAGTATAAGGTGTATCTATTCATACACGAAATATTTTAAGAGGACCATCTATAGGTGGTAAACAAGCCATAGCAGCGAAAAAATTTTTTTTATCTGTTTTATATTTTTACATAATTATTATAATTTTAAAATTGCTTGAGACATTTTGCAAAGGAGTTAGAGTAAAATTTTACTTATTCTATGAATGACCCGCCCGGACGCGGCGAGGGTGGCGGCACGAGCGCGGTGAATTTTGATAATTGATCATCATATCAATTTTTTTTTTGTTTTCTAATTATATACTTAGATTTTTTTATCGTTTCCATAGCTTCATTACCACCTATAGATGTATCTCTTAAAATATTTCGTGTTTGAATAGATACACGGGTTGTGGTTTTTGATGGTGGTATGGTATGGTGGTGGTATGGTATGGTGGTTTATGGTTTTTAAAGTACAGTACCAATAAACTACTTACCTACATACCTATAGCAACGAATTTCTTACTCTAACACTAAATTAAGGTCCTTCTTATCTCAATCTAGGAAATCAATAGACTTGGTAGTACACTCGGTATTTACCGTAGGTACGAGTAGGCACTACTTTTTCGGGTATCGAGATAGATAGAATGCTATCTAGTCTACATTCATTGATCATAATATGCCAAAGGGCAAACTATAATATTTATAAACCGTACATTCTGACACGTGTTCACATCGTTCACATCAACATAATAATAAAAATGTATCCAAGATTACGTAAGTTGGTAAAATCGGAACTGCTTATAATCTATACTAATATTATAAAGCTGAAGAGTTTGTTTGTTTGTTTGTTTGAACGCGCTAATTTCAGGAACTTCTAATTGGAATTGAAAAAATATTTTTGTGTTGGATAGTCCATTTATCGAGGAATATTATAGGCTAATATATAACATCACGCTATGACCAATAGGAGCGGAGCATAAATGAAAAATGTTGCAAAAACGGGATTTTTTTTTCCTTTTTGAGAGCTTCCGTAGCGTGCGCTACGTAAACGGTTTAAGTTTCGCAAATATTATGTATAATGGAATTGTACTTCTTTAAAAGTTCTAAAAAAAGTCCACGACAGCATATGTCTATCTTTTAAGATTGACTCACTATAACCTTTTTTTATGGTAATCATTTTTTTCCGAAATTAATGCATTATTTGCGAAGGAGTTTTATCAACATAATATTAATCCTTATCCAAATAAATATGTTATTAATCACAAGTATTTAAATGTAAACAAAATTGTCCTTTACACCACTTGATTTCAATCAACATCTTAGGAGATATCATAATTTTAAAATAACTCCGTAACAAAATAAGTAGAAAATTCATTACTTAAACCACTATCTCTCTTAGGTGACGCAGACGAAGTTGCGCGGGTCAGCTATATATTATAAAGCTGAAGAGTTTGTTTGTTTGGTTGAACGCGCTAATCTCAGGAACTAGATACTGGTTCGAATAGAAAAATATTTTAGTGTTGGATAGCCCATTTATTGAGGAAGGCTATATGCTATATAGCATCACTATGATCCTTAGGTCCTTATCCTTAGATCCAGCTATGATCCGTAGGAGCCAAGCGAAAAGAACAAAAGTCAAAAAGAACGCTAAGCGATAACGAAGTAACAGCGCGGGCGAGCGATGGGATGCGACGCGATGGGTGGGCCGAAATTTCAAGCAGACGAATTCGCGGGCAGAAGCTAGTTTTACTATATGCTTTCACTTCCCAGAAACTCCGGGAAATGTCCTGACAGGATTGGACGTGAACCAAAATTGTGGGAAAACGTCGTGGTTGTCAGATTGATGCATGAGTTCGTGTTTTTCTTTGTGCTCGCACCATCAATCTTACAGATCTATTAACGTCGTCTTTAGCGTTCCTCCTAATTATCCGAGCAAGCTCTCTAAAATCCCCGGAGCTTATATGGAGCAAGGATACACAACATCATATTAAATTGTTTTCTTAATCGTTCACACAATAGCAGTACTGCGAGCTAATTAGATTAATATTTTAAAAGAAAATAAGCTTTATATTTTTTTCTTTTTTTTCCCTCGAGTTTTTATTTTTCTTTTCTTTCTAAAAATAATTTCTAAGGATCAATTATTTTGTGAGTTACGGTTGTGAAAGTTGTTCAAAGTTTTAGCAACCTGCCGCTGCTCTTCAACTTTTATTTTTTATTTTTTGCCCCACACTAGTATTATTTTTTTTTTTTTTATTTCGGTTTTCTATTAATGAAACATTATTCGATTAGGCAACGGTATTCCATATTTACCTACAGGTCTACATACCTATATGTATGTAAGTCTATTATATTATTTATTCGTACCTCTGTTATTACAATAACACAGCCTGACACGCGTTATGCAACTGGTTTACCGTCATTATTTAAGTAGATGGTATAATTCATCGCGTGCTATATGATAACGTTCGTCATAACCGTTTTTCTTTTCAGACGCATAACATTTTGGAAAGATTTATCTACATTTTGTGGCGGTGTTCACGCAGCATAATATATTCCCTCTGCTTGTACAGGGAGCTGTAATGTAACATTGGTGGGATAAGAAGAATCCATTTTGTGAAACCCTAAAATCTTCGTTGCAATTGCGGGGGTTTGTCGCGCAAACAGGCAATAAATGCTGGCAGAATAAGCCAAGCTGGGATCGTTGTGGTACATACTGTCGATATTGTTGTGTGGGCTTCCAACAATGTGTTTTTCCCTTAAAATATATATCCGTTCGTTTGAATATACAGGAACATTTACATCGTATAAATGCTCTTAGAAAGTGTAAAAGAAAAACCTGCTACCGTTCCAGGGAACTGACTCCAAGAGCTTTTCTGTGAAGTAATCTGAAAATATAAGAAAATACCTACTTTGATAAGTAATTATCTTTCTTTGAGTGATGTATCATGTCAAATAAGGGTTAGATTAAGGTATATTTTATGTACATTGTGGGTACTCTAGTAGGTACGCATTGTTAAGCACATAATAGATAGGCACCTAAATACAGAGTGGATTTTTGAGATGGGGCAGTAAGGGCAAGTAGTGCCGTTGTAGCTACAGGAAAACGGTCTTAGGAGACTGTCCTTAGTTTTTTAAGAAATTTTGATCCCCATTAACAGATTTAAAAAAATTAGTTACCAAGAAAATGGGCTGTATTCACAAAAACGTTTTTGGTGCCGTAGATATAGATAATAGTGCTCTTTCATATGATACCCTACAAGCACTAGCCCCAATTCGATTTTTTAGTTCCTGCTGCAAAAAAAAAATAACTTTTTTTTCTTTCTTTTTTGAAAAATATAATATTCCAAAGGACATCATCGGAAATGGCCCCAGGACCAACAAACATCTGACCTACATAATAATTACAAATATATTTTATTAGACTAATTGTGAATATCTGTATGAAACGGACATTCTGCGTTCCATAATGGACAATTGAAACAGCGATTATCGACATCACATAAAATATGCCGCCATCTTTGACAATTAGATTCGACATGACAATTAGTGAAGTCCAATCTTTCATTTCACACACATTGAGAGCGAGATTACTTCTTGTGTTGGCCACCTGCTCACGGATTTTATACGCATTCATACGAACATACTTTTCTTTTCAACCTTCTTCGCTCTAGGTTGGGTCACTACAGAAGCGTATGATGCTTCTGTAGTCACTTTTGCGCCGCTTTTATTATTATTAATAATCTTTTTTTAAACAATTACTACACATAAGTGAGATGCATTGTAATATTTAAATAGAATAACACGCTGGGTATTGAATGGTATCGATTTTATTTAAAATAATCGATCTAATGTATTGGCATCCCTGATCTTTGTCATATCTGTCACTCAACTCAACTGTCAAAAGTATCAAAGTGTTATTGCAGTCAAGACACACGCCATTTTTCATATTTCGAAGTATATAGATTGTTTCTTACTAAATATAACCTCAAAATCTTTGTTTTGTTTTTTTTTTATAAATCCTTTCTGCAAGTTGTCCGTCATTAAACTTTGTCTTCATGGGCATATACTTGTAATGTAGAACACGCAAAGTAATTCTCCTTTGCTGTTGGTTCTGGGGCGAACGATGTATGGATGCAGAACAATCTCCTTTCAAGTTGATAGCATTAGTAGTACTTGAGATATCCAGCTGTGACAGGCAGACAGACTGAGTCGCACCATAAGGGTTCCTTATTACAGTTTTGGTACGAAACCCTAAAAAGTAAGTTAGAGTCTCATTTCCTACGAAATGTATGGGAAAAGTTTTTTTGCGATTTCAGACTGTTCTAGTACAGGTACTCAAACCTCAGTTGGTCCGATATAATATTTTGATCCTTATAAGAAACAGGTTCGATTGGCATCAAGAAAAGTTTTTGAGAAAAAGGCCCATTTTCTTGCTGACTGTACTTTTTTTTTTCAAAGTCTGTGAATGAGGAATTTTTTTTTTTTTTTTTTCAACTAAGGACAGACTCCTGAATCCGTTTTTCTGTAACTGCAACGAATAAGGTCACTTGCTGCCCCGTCTCAAAAATCCATCCTCTATACCTACATTTTAATAACAAGCAATTCCTATGAACTTCACTTTTTAACACTCTCATGGGTGATATAGCCGATAAGTTTTCAGGCTAAACCAAAACACGTACATCGTTCTTACACGATACGGTCAACAACTCCATACTATCTAAACCTTTTTTCCTCGTAGAGATCTCTCAAGACTCTAATAAATTAAATTAAACAATTCAGTGTCCTTATCGGCGAGAGAAATAGTGCCTGTAATATTCCAACTTAATGTCACTCTTAAGATTATATCACAGCTTAAGCCCCTTTGTGCTGGCTACTTTAGCAACCGCGTAACTTAAATCACTACAATTAGGTTACAAAACAAGTCTAAGACAAAACTACACTTGGTTCTGAACTGAGCAACCGAGATGAGCATAAGAAGGAAGCCGTTAATCAAACATCATAAATATTCTCTTTATCCGAGTGGATTACTGGCATATTGTTTGATTGCTTAAAAAATACGAGAACCAAGCGCTCGTGACCAACAAAAGTCTCGAATAATTGCTGGGTTTCTGTTTATGCACGGAGTCTCATTTGAGTGTTCTGCTCCGTGCTAAGAAGAAATAAACCTATCGGTCTATTTGACGAAATCCCTCCATCACCCATAACGAGACCCTGGGGAAGTGAAACGACCTATATCGTATTTTGAGATTAACCTTACAACTCACAAGAAACATTATTGTATCTATACATAGAGTACCTATTTGATTATTTCTTTGCTAATCTTTAGGGCCCGTGAACACGTACCGTAAAGAATAGTTTATTCGGGCCCTATCAGAATACCAGCGCTGCGGTATTTATTTTCTAAATATCGCAGCATTATGCTGAGATAATGGCCTTTTTGGCCTCGCACAGGTCTTTTCCTGTTATGTTTTTGTTGTTGTTTACAATGTAAATTTGTTAGTTTTAAATGCCCATTTTTTTTATTTTTTACTGTTTGTACTTCTTGTGCGTGTCCCAAATAAAATATTTTTCTTTCTTTCTTTTTTTTCTTTCTTTCACACGGACCACATTTTGCCGCCGGTCACATTGCAAACACAACGTTGCGTCGACCATTTGATTTGATTTTGTAGTTACCACAACACAACTGCAAGAAGAGCTGCAGCGACACTATTCACACGTAACCACTGCTTGCCCACATTTTGTCGCTGCGATGTAATGTGGTAGTAGTACGTGTGAACGGGCCCTTACTTTCTTAGGGAGAACTGAAACATTCAAGTATAGTTCAATTAAAAGTATTAAAGCTTGGCCGTTCGCCAATACTTGCGAGACAATTCATTTGTTTCCGTCGAAGTATGCTCGTTTCGAACAACACAGTGTAATCGCCTTGCTAAAGAGAACCTAGGTATTCAACACCAAACATAATCGTGTCTTAAAAGGATTTATCATAGGAAAATGTATTCAAAATGAAATCCTTTACGTACTACCTGCATAAGGTACTGAATATATCTCATTATTTTGATCAACCGTTACTTTTCTTGAAAACCGATTTACATAACCTTTGAGGTATATTATTGAAATGTTGCTACAGTTTCATAAGTACATTATGTAAAAAGTAGTGGTCATTGTGCGGTACAAGTAGACAAACTCTGCTAATCACGGCAATCTATCAAAAAAGGACCATTAATTAGTTTTTGTGGACATACTAGAACACGAAATAATATTGGCCTTTCACCAAAGTACAATACAAACAGGAAGATTAATACTCTCAAAAAAAATTGTGCAGTAGTAGATTAGCTAGCCACGAATTCCTGAAAGAAACATTCTATAATTTTCATAAAGACATTACTGTATAGCGAAGTAAAGCCTTATATACGACTGTGCCAAATACAGCAAGAAAGGGATTATGTAGAAGCTTCACTAATTATATTGCCTTCGGGGAAAAATACGTAGCATCCACTAAAGGAATTTTCCATCGCCTGATTCAAAGTAGCTTTACAATGGTGCGGTCCAACAGCACATAATTCATGCCGCTCAGTGAAATATAATGCGGATGTTCTCATAATGTACGACGCGCAACTTAATCCGGCCGCGACTTTTTCCGCCACAGATATTTATACAAATGGCCACCAGCGTAATGATCTCACTAGAACGCTCGTTGCGGACCGTTTTCGCCACTTTACTCACTACTTAGTCTTGTGTAACAGTACCGTTTTTATAAAACTACAAGAAAATTGTGTACCTATTTATCACTGGCGAGAAGAGCCTTGATACAAGGCGTTTTTTTTTTTTAACTCAAATAAAACTGCAATTTACAGTTTCATTAAAACTGTGTACACACTGCCACAAATTAAGCTATACATTTCCAGTATAAGCTGACCTCTCATTATACAGAAATCCTATACAATGCGAGATCGGCCTAAACTGGAAATGTATAGCTTGATTTGTGGCCGTGTGTACCTAGTTAAACAGATAATATCAATCTCCTTGTCTTTTCCCAACTATGTTGGGGTCGGCTTCCAGTCTAACCGAATGCAGCTGAAAATCTGACCTCCACAACCCAGTAACTCTATCTAATACGACACCCCTTGGTAAGACTGATTGTCAGACTTTCGGGCTTCTGACGACCTGTAACGACTGTCAAAGATCCAAGAATGACAGCCGGGACCATGGCAACGGCTTAGGGCGACGATAACCGACTTTTAATGATTTTATATTGAAGATCACGTCTAAACGAGTAGTGTTAATGATGTGGAAAAAAAAAATATGTTAAATTTGACCACTTTCTTAATAACTTAATATGTGAATATTTTAGATTATGTTTATATTACATAGTGAAATTAATTTGTAAAGTTATGTCTAACGCGGATAAAAAAACTGAGAATCACGCAAAATCTATCAAGCTTATTTTTCTAGAACCTCCCCCTTTTTAAAGATAATTTAATTATTGATCTTTTAGTATACGTTTTTTATTAAAACACCTTTTGTTTTATGAATAATAAATTAATTATGCGTCTTATTTGGGACAGCGCTCCTGGGCCTCAAGTCTGCTATTACAATAGTGTCAGAATGGTCTCTTCATTGTGAGTTTTTGACAGATTTGCCATACAAACACTGTCAAATACTCACAATGGCGAGACCATTCTGACACTATTGTAATAGCAGACTTGAGGCCCTGGATGGGCGAGTCTTATCACTGGCTGGAATTACGACGCGTTGCGTGAACTCAGTACAGAACTCGCAAGCTAACCACTCATGGTCACTGGCATATATCTGGGCCTCAACGTGCTTTTCGAGGTACGGAGGAGTCTCGGTATGTAAATATGGTCACCCATCCACGGACCAACCCCGGCAAGCGTAGCTTAACCTGATGGATAGACCCACACGGCTGTTTTTACTTAACCACGAGCTCCTTCCTCCTCCTTAGCTAAACAAATAACAGGTACGGAAATAATTGTTAGCCAACAAAGCTTTGGAAATTATAATAACACTAGCTTTTGCCCGCGGCTTCGCTTGCGTTCATTTCGATAAAAAAAAAACTCTTAACACACTACTAAAGTTTCTATAATAATATAATTCAATCATGATTCGAAAGGCTTAGGCCTGTGTTCACCAACATTTAAATCAACTGTTTAGATATTTAATCAGTTCTTTACTTAGGAAATTTGACATAAATCAACTGTTTAAATACCTAACCGATGGTTTGACTGTTGGTGAACCAAGTAGGCGACTCGGCCGCTGAATCTCGCCCGATCCGGCCGAGACAGGGATTTCATTATTATTAATATTTTTGAGTGATGTTTCAGACGAATCCTTTTTTAGAGGCAAAGTAACGTCAGACACATAATTAAATAATACATATTTTACTTTGTGGTCATGGATAAATTATTAATTATAAATAAAATAAACATTAATGAGTGATGAGCTGACAAGTAGGGATGCCTCGATACGCCTGTTTGCCGATACGATACCGATGCTCTTATAAAAATATTGGCGATACCGATAACGATACGCTTATTGAATTCAAAAATGAGGATAAAATAAATAAAACAAGTCAGGTAATTTTTTTTAATAAAAAAATAAAATAAAAAAACAGGACAAACTAAATAAAACCGTTTAAAACTATAGACAGGTTGAGGTTAGTTCATAGTTTTAGTAATTAAAATTAACATTGATGAGATTTTTGTTTAAAAAACAAAGTAGACGAGACAACACGCGCGTTTACATTACATTTTTAAAGCGCGAAATTTGAAAAGTTTCGTTGAATCGGCCATAAAAATATCGCCGATGCCGATATATCGGCAAACTTCAAGTATTGCCAATATATCGGCATCGGTATCGGTATCGGATGCATCCCTACTGACAAGTTGGTTATTGAATAATTGTTTTTATGATATTGGTGAATTTATGGAATATTGTAAAAATCCAAGATGACATGTACTTAATTTTGACATTGATTTTAAAGTAACGACTACCTAATTATAATAATTCATATTGAACTTATTGTCAATCATTAAATCTTAAAATTAATTGTACTTAGCTATATGAGAATGACATTTGAATATTTGAAAAAAAATATTATTATTTATATATATATATATTTTTTTTTTTTTTCAAACATGGTTGAATCATGGCATGGAACTATTTTTTTTTAATAAAAAAACTGCGAAATGTGGCACAATTTTTAACTTTATTACAAGAAGAAGCTAATTATTTTGAAATCCTAACTATGAAAGTGCAAAGACGCTTTGCACTTTCATAAAGCGTAGTTACTATTGATTGTTGTAATTGTATGTTAAACTTCATCTTTTTCTAACAATTCCCTGACTTTTACTTAAATAATATAACCCTAAGGTTTTTCATTCTGACTGTACAAAATTTGCTTAAAAGAAAGTATAGTCCGAAACACCACTCAAAAATATTAATAATAATGAAATTCCTGTCTCGGCCGGATCGGTCGAGAATCAGCGGCCGAGTCGCCTACTAAGCCATTCGAAAGACACGTGGCGCCATCTATTATCGTAAGAACGATATTTGTTGTTTTCCTCGGGAACAGTACTTTTTTTCGGGATAAAAGGTACCCTATGTCCGTTTCTGTACACCTGACAACGTATATGCAAATTTTCAGGATGATCGGTTCAGTGGTTTAGGCGTGAAAAGTATAACAAACCAACTGACAAACTTACTTTCGCATTTACATATAATTATAATATTAGTTAGGATCCCGATTAATTCATAATCAATCACTGCTGGGACACAGGCCTGCTCTCTTCGAGAGTGAGTGGGCCACGACGCGGCCATGTAGATGTAGTCACATGTTTTCGAATTTTTGGTTCTAGGACATGCCGATTTCCCGTTTCCTCACGATGTTTTCCCTCACCGTTTTTGAGAGCAGTAGTGATGAAATTATTTGCACAAAGTAAAACGCCTGCCTGGGTTCGAACCCACGATCTGTAAGTCGGGGCCGTTACCACTGGGTTACCACTGCTCTTTCCGATTAATGGATTCAATCAAATATAGCAGACTAGCTTTACCCGCGGCTTCGCTCGCGTTAATTTCGATTTAAGAAAAAAACTCTTAACACACTACCATAGTTTCTATAATAATATAATTCAAATATGATTCGAAAGACACGTGGCGCCATCTATTATCATAAGAACTTTATTGTTGTTTTTCTCGGGAACAGTCCTTGTCCGGTTCTGTACACCTGACAATGTTTATGCAAAATTTCAGGATGGTCGGTTCAGCGGTTTAGGCGTGAAAACGTAACATACAGACAGACAGACAGACAGAGTTACTTTCACATTTATAATATTAGTATGGATGTGTACCAGACCAGTTGAGCATTTATTACACAAAAGGAATCTTATAGCCAACTATCTGCTGCCCGTGGCTTCATCCGCGTGTCTTTTTTCTAAAATAAAAGTAGCCTTCGTTACTCCGTATAACATCAGCTATATGCCAGTGAAAGTCCCTTCAAAATCGGTCTATCCGTTTCGGAGATTAGCCGGAACAAACAGACAGACACAGACAGACAGACAAACAGAGACAATTTTTTTTAAATATTCTTCTTTCTGCCGCATGTACTTTCACATGCATTTAGCTGTTAAAAAACTGTTATTATGACACTCGACCAAATAAAAAACTAAGACAGAGCGCTGCGAACAATACAGTGAAGCATGCCAAAACTACGCCTCCGCGCTGTGCGTACACGCTCACACGCACACATTTACAACCATTTACAATCAAACTACACTTCACTAAGTGCACACATGTTTACGAAACCGGCCTCACATCACTGTTGACAGCGCTCTGCCTTGTTTTTTATTTTTTATTTGGTATGAGTTATGACATTACAAACAGACTATAGATTATATTCGTTTATAGATTCTTATAAATGAACGAACGTCTTGAAAGCAGAATCCCATAAAACGTTTTGACCTATTTCGGCTATTGAAACTTTGTCCACCACGAAATACCTTCATGTATGTTAAATAATAAAAGGCTGGGGCTACCGGATACGGCGGCCTCAGTAACTCATACACAGTTCCGGCGCAAAAACGACACAGCCGGACAGAGCTGGCGACGATAGCGCAGTTATATGTGTGTACGCTGCCTTATTTACAACTAGTCCGTTTCCGAGGTTTCACTCCAAGCCAAGTCTGCACAGTTTACTATGAGCCATCAAGCCTTTCAGTAAACTAAATAATCTACCCAAGTTTGTGTGGAAGAACTTCCAACAATCCACGTCCGCGCTGCAACAGTTTACAAAGGTTTTGTTGATGGGCTCATACAATAATGAATCTGATCATCGAAGGCTAAATGTAGGTATTAGGTTATTACTCGTTTCTTTCCGTAATAATTTTAACACTTTTTTTTACACCCATATAAAATTTATTATTTATTTATTTATTTATTTTATTATTTATGTACACACAGTTAAATACATAGAGATACGACATAATTATAATTTATTATTATTTTTTTATTTTATTTAGTGTTTTAATTTACACCAGATTACAAAATTATTATCGTTCATTAATTACAATATATATATATATATATTATTATTATTAAATCATTACAAAACAATCAATTACACTACATAGTTATGTATTATTTTAGCTGGAATATTATAATATATACCCGTGGCATTTTAGTCGTCTTACAAAGACAGCTCACTTCATGTATCCAATGACTACTAACCATTCATGTAAAAAAAAATTTTTTTTTTGAACATTTGATTTTTTTATTTTTATTCATTGTGACGTATGACATGGTTTAAATACCCTGTTACGAGTGCAATCAGAGCCTTGTGATACAAGGGCGCCGCGGAATGGAGCGGCGACATCTTTATCAGAGTTCATTCGACCCTAACGCAAAAATGTGTTTCTTACTATTGCAACATAAACTTAATCTAAATACATTCTGCGGCGCCCTTGTATCACAAGGCTCGGACTGCACTCGTAACAGGATGTTTTAAACTATGTCATGCGTCATAATTAATAAAAAATAAAAATAAAAAAACAAATGTTAAAAAAAATTGTTTACTTCAATGATTAGTAGTCATTGGATACATGAACTGGACTGTATTTGTAATACGACTAAAATGCCACGGTGTATATAATTTTTTTAATTTTTTTATTGCCATATGCGAAGAAATAGTTTACCTCAAAATTAATATATATTCTTATTTCAAATGGAGTATAGTCTATTTTGCATTTCTCGTGTTGTTTTTACGACACTACAAGATACATAATAAGTCGCCCATTTAACACAAACCGTTTATAAACTTATACTTAATCGTTTTACTGAAAAAGTTCTTTTGCATAAGATAATTTATGGAATGTCAGTTCTTATTCAAGTTTTCCTCCTTAATTTTGCGTAACTTTTTCACCTAAATCTGAACCTACTTAGAATAGCTTTAAGCCTTTTGTTGGTGTCACGGGGACACGTCCAGCTCATCACACGGTCGGCGGCGTTCATTGCAGAGCATGCCTCGACACGGCATGCGTGACCCCGCATCAACATTTTCTCAAGTGCTCCTGAAAATCTCGAGGAACAGTTGTAGGTATACACGACTAGGCAATCACTTACGTGGTTATATCGCCGACAGAATCGTGCATGCCATACCAAATACTTGCTCCCATATAAAAGTATCTTTGCTAAACGGGAAATGAGCGATAGTGTATTATATTAGATGCACTGTTTAATATTTATTGCTTGGTTACAATGGTTTTATATATTGCAGTTAGTTTTTCAGTATAAGAAATTAATTATACCAGGACTCAAACCACCAAAATTTTAAGATATTTTTATTAAATGATGAGATTATACTTTTTTTTTAACGTTAATTCTATCAATCTATTTAAAAAAAAAAATTGTTTATTAGAATGAAATTTTTGTTTTTACTATTGTTACCCATGAATTACCAAAAATTATTGAATAACCTTGAATAACTTTAATTGTAAATATCCTTTTTAGCTTTGTAATCTACACTAATATTATAAAGAGAAAAGATTTATATATTTGTGTGTTATGAATAAACTCAAAAACTACTGGACTGATTTTAAAAATTCTTTCAACAGTAGAATGCTATATTATCACTGAGTAACATAGGCTATAATTCATATTATGTAAAACCATAATTGTTGCATGTTGTGTTAGCCGGTAAGTAACTGTTGCACTTATAAACGTAATACCTATTAAGAACATTATTTTAAACTAGCGACCCGCCCCGGCTTCGCACGGGTGCAATGCTGATACTAAATATACTACAGAAACCGCTGCCCCCCGGCCGGTACCGCGAGAAAAAAAATAAAAACTGGCTGATCAAAGTTATACGTAGAATGGGGTTACTTTGATACCCCCCGATTGTATTGCGTGATTAAAAAGTAACCCCAATAACAATGCCAATTTAATCAAAAAAATCAAAATCTTTCAACGGGAAAAATAAATATTGACGTTTTTGTCGTATGGGGTAACTTTGAGCTAATAAAAGTCATCAAATAATTAGAATTTCTTTAATCAAAGTGGTGCTTACAACATTTTAGCTTACAAAGCTTTTTAGTACGGATTTCACCAATGAAATGGAATGCGTTCAGCACATTTAAACGCATTCAAGAGCTGTCAGTATACTATTCCATAACAATTTTAACACTGACAGCTATTGAACGCGATTTAGAAATGCTGATCGCGTTCAGTTTTATTGGTGAAATCAGCCCTTACAAAGAGATAATCAGTCTTTGATATTTAAAAACAAATAAAAAATATTTTCACAAAAATTAGATATTATGTAGATAGATAGAATACTCTTTATTATGTACACTATACAAATTACAGTTATAAATGTAGAACTGTTAAATTAAGCAAGACCTTACAAATAGACTTAACAGTCTTTCAAATTAAAAAAAAAAAAATTAAAAAAAAAAGTTCTGCAATATCTATATAAAAAAAATTGGACACATTCGACATCACTATCCTGAGTCGCAAAAAGCTTTGGTTTTTGCAGGTAGGCTAATCACTTTTTGCGAAACATTTGCCTCAATTTCAGAAATATCATCACGAACTAATTTGAATTCTTTTTTATTTCCCAAAGATTAGATCAATCTCACACCATATACCCTATCAATGCATTAAACAAACTCAAATCATTGTATTAATTTTGAGGTTAGGAAAAAAAATGATCAAAGCATTGGATAATTGATAATAGGCCACATAATGCAATTTATCTAGAAATTTCATTACACCATCAAGCGATTGAGTACACATGAAGTTTTGCAGCACAATTATTTAGCTATGAATAGAGAAGAACAATATATTCACCTTTTTTAATTAAAATCGTTGACGAAGTCTCTGCGTGTCTTCAGAAAAGGATTTTTGAGTTCTTCAGTGTTGCTGACAACGAAAAAAAAACAACCAAACGTTTCGTTTAACGCAATTCGCGATTTTATATGAAATGGAAGTTTCGATCAAAGTCATCCCGCGATTCAAAGTAACCCCGATTTACGGTACGTTACCAAAGTACTTACTTAAATATATCCGCAACGGAATTAACGAAACCAGTAAATTACACTACATGAGCACTAGGTGTTTCAGCACCGCCCGGAGAATTATCTCTCAGCTTAGTTAGTTACGTGTGTGAAGCCATGGTAGGGCTGCCATCACCTAAATTGCCGACGCCGGACAAAAACTTACAAAACCCCGGACATTTAGGTGAAATTGATTTTTTTCCCGGACACCCTTAAATTTTTTTTGTTAGAACACAAAGTATTTTTTTTTTTTTTTTTTTTTCATTTAATCAGCCTGTTTGCGCTTTACTTAGCATTTTTAAACAAAAATTAACAAATCAATACGACTACAGCGTAACAAATTAAATAGTCAAATAAAATTATAGGCTCTTCTCTTTTTGAGGTAATCAGAATACCTAGAGTGAAGATCACCGTCAGTAATCTGGTGTAACAGAATAATTAGGAACACTCTTCTCTTTGCATCAAATCATCAAATTTTAACTAGAATTTTTGGCTTATTATTTTTACTTATTATGGTACTTTTCAGACTTTCCAATTTTTGCCAAAATGTCTTTTTAATCCATCAGGAATGTGTAAAAATCTTTAGTTTATTGCTTATCTTCCAATTAATTGGGATTCTCCTGATACAAAAAGGTCCGAGATTCACCCAGACAATTTTTGAAAACCCCTTCCGGACGCTACCCGGATGCCCTCTAAACTAGGACAAATCCGGGGAAATCCGGATGGATGGCAGCCCTACGCCATTGGTGTGATCTCTGACACGTTACAACTCAAAGTTCTTAGTATTGTAACCGCTCCATATAAACAGATAATTATTACACAGTTTACAGGAAAATAAAATAACAACAATTATTTAGAATGACGTTGCTACTTTTCGACCCTGTACGCTTTAAACTGCACCTCATTCCGTGCCTCGGACAGCACGTAAAGCCGTTGGTCCTGGCTGTCATTCGTGGACAGTCGTTACGGGTCCGTTCAGTAGCCCGAAAGTCTGACAACCAATCTTACCAAGGGGTATCGTGCTAAAATTGGGAAAATTGCTCGTATTAAAAAGACACTGACATTTTTACCAGTATTTTATATTCAGATAGGAAGGTCGCTACCTAACATTGTAATTCCGAACCATCATTACTTGCATTTGTAATAAACATGTTTTAGTTTAAGTTTATTTTTAGGCATTATAATTGTTTGGGAAATCTTACTTTTGACTAGATATTTTTATTTATTTTTTTCTTAAAAAAACGTTGCCGCACACTTGGAATTTCTCCTGTATTGTGGGTGCGTTTACAAACATTTAAACTCACATACACAAACAGTAAGACCCGGAACAACTACTTGTAGGTCATACAAATATTTGTTCCGTGCGTGAATCGAACCCGCGACACGCAGCGCAGAAGTCAATCGCTTAACCACTGCGCCAACCGTGCCGCCAATGTATGTAAAACCTAGAATAAGCTAATAAAGAACTTTATTATTATTATTATACTGCAGAGCAATAGCTGTTTTGCGTGGATGTTACGAATTTTTCCCCCATAGTTTTTTTTTTTTTTTTTTGCTTATTTCTTAAGAAATTTCTTCCAGCAGACCTGCGAAAGGAGAAATGAAAAAGAAATGTTACCATGCATGCATGTTGCATGTTGTCATGTTTACCGCAAATAAAAAAATAAAAAATAAACGTATATAAAATACTGGTATTCAGCTGCATCCGGTTAGACTGGTAGCTGACCCTAACATAGTTGGGACAAGCGCTAGGCAAATGATGATACTTTCAACTACAATGTTGGGGCAAGCGCTAGGCAGATGATGATGCTTTCAACTACAATGTTGGGACAAGCGCTAGGGGTAGATGATGATGCTTTCAAGTACAATGTTTGGACAAGCGCTAGGCAGATGATGATGCTTTCAACTACAATGTTGGGACAAGCGCTAGGCAGATGATGATGCCTTTAACCACAATGTTGGGACAAGTGCTAGGCAGATGATAATACTTTCAACTACAATGTTGGGACAAGCGCTAGGCAGATGATGATGCTTTCAACTACAATGTTGGGACAAGCGCTAGGTAGATGATGATGCTTTCAACTACAATGTTGGGACAAGCACTAGGCAGATGATGATACTTTCAACTACAATGTTGGGACAAGCGCTAGGGGTAGATGATGATGTTTTCTACTACAATGTTTGGACAAGCGCAAGGCAGATGATGATACTTTCAACTACAATTTTGGGACCAGCGCTAGGCAGATGATGATGCTTTCAACTATAATGTTGGGACAAGCGCTAGGCAGATGATGATGCTTTCAATTACAATGTTTGGACAAGCGCAAGGCAGATGATGATGCTTTCAACTACAATTTTGGGACAAGCGCTAGGCAGATGATGACGCTTTCAACTATAATGTTGGGACAAGCGCTAGGCAGATGATAATGCTTTCAACTACAATATTGGGACAAGCGCTAGGCAGATGATGATGCTTTCAACTACAATGTTGGGACAAGCGCTAGGGGTAGATGATGATGCTTTCAACTACAATGTTTGGACAAGCGCAAGGCAGATGATGATGCTTTCAACTACAGTTGATTACCTAAAAGTAAAATATCTATTCGTCTAAATTCTTTAAATGTATTGCTCAGTAGAACTGCAAAGACTGCTGTCTTTTTAAAACGAGCAATTTTTTTAAAAGATACTTCAACGTAACGTGAAACTATTTACGGGCGTATTTTTCGTATAAACATGATATAAATAACATTAATTGGGTGTATCTTCCCAGTTTCATACAGTTTATCTACGTTACTCCGGAATTTCAATGAATTTTTCCCCCGTGGCCATAAAAGCGCAAAAGAGTAAAAACACTCGTTCTTGAGCACTGCAGCGTTCACTGTAAATTACAGCACGTTAAGAACGTACGGAACACTATTGAATGTTCTAAACTGGAAAACCACCCCGTATGGACATTTATTTATACACTGTGCCGTGATGACGACACCAACACGTGTAGGATAATCTATTACAATAATTGGTGCAGCAATAGTATGGCACTAAGGATATACTTATCGTATAGTACCGTCATATGTCAAAACACGACGTGCGATGAATTTATTACGAGAATTAAACGGTGAAATTCTCCACACAAGTCCGTTGGAATTTAATGTTTTCAAAGCAACAAGAGCGTACTAACAAGCTGCGGAAGCTGGTAGATTCGTGACGTTTTCAACGAATTATTTTAATTAATTTGAGGCAAGGTGAGGGTGGTTCCGCCTGCGCTGAGCCTCCCCAGTCGAACCGTCCACGCCGCGGCCTGCACTCCATCCTCTACAGAAACTAATTCAACTTGTGCACCATGTGCCCCGTGTGCCTACCAATTACCACTTTGTAACCTAACTATCCGCTCGCCACGGTAAAAAATAAACATGAAGCGCCAACTGACCAATTATAGGTATAGCGGTTTATTCATAAACGTTGCTTAAAGTTAAGTGACTGCACATCATTATTTTTTATTTTTCAACTAAATGAGGTTGTTGATTAGGCACTTGATTCGATAATTAAGTAGTAATAGATATGTTGGTCAAGGTGTCTGCGAGGGTTGTATCTTCGGCCTCAGATCAAGTTATATATTTCCAGTATAAGATGACCTGTCAGTGTACGGAAATCCTATACAATGCGAGATCAATGATTTGTGGGCGTGTGTACAAGAGCTCTACGAAGAAAATCTGAGCACAACTCCCTAATATCCGTTCACAGTTTAATAACATTGAGAAAGAAAACATGCTCAATTGAAATTTATTTTCTAGATAGATAGATAGATAGATAGATGAATACTCTTTGTTATGTACACCATAAAAATCCATACTAATATTATAAATGTGAAAGTAAGTCTGTCTGTCTGTCTGTATGTTACGTTTTCACGCCTAAACCGCTGAACCGATCATCATGAAATTTGGCAGAGATATAGCCTGGGATATGGAGACGGACATAGGCTACTTTTTTTACGCGATAACCAACATCTACGCGGGCGGAACCGCGGGCAAAAGCTAGTTACAGATATAAATGTAGAAATGTTACATAGGGTGTCACAATGGTCGTTCTTATCGCTAAAAGCGATCTTTTACATACAACCTTTGGATAAATCAAAAAGTAGAAGGAGAGACAATACCGCAGGTAGTCAGTGGTGTAACATTTACATTTATACAATAAATACATACTTTTTTTATTTCTGGCTTGTTTTGATTCAGAAATCATGAAATAAAAGATATGATTGATATCAAAACATACATAAACCTACATCTAAAGTCGAGTTCGAATATATCCCTGTCTTTCGAAATCACCTTACATTTTTATACGAATAGAAAGATTTTATGCAACGAATCGAAATGATAGAAACCTACCATTATACTCAATAATCAACTTCAGAATCAAAACTCAACTGATGCTATAGAAAACCATATTCAAGACTTTTAAAAATACACCTCTCCGAAATGCTGATAAAAAATTCTTGGTAGCCGAATAGTAATTTAATAACCTTCTGGGATCCACAACGAATTGTAGAAGAATAGGTACCTACGGCATAAGTTAATTACACTAATGAAGAAGGGAAGGTACGCTCAAAAAATCCACCCCAAGATCACTCCAAAGTCTTTAGTACGATGTTCTTCGCGCGGTTCATTAGCGCCTTGACTTACGGGCGGGCTTACATGTCGCCTACTATTGTAACTTTTACGACGTAACGTGCTTTTAGTATATGGAAGCGGAATCGGGTTGTAATTAAACCTGAAATTGTTTTTAGGGTATTTCGTCTTAGTCGTACTTATGCAGTGGGCTTTTGCACCCATAGTTTGCTGCAGGATTACGTAGCTATACTCGTTTTCTTTATCTAAGTGTTTTTAATGTCTTTGGAATTAATTACATTCCCATATCAGTTTCTGTAGCCAAGCACAAGTTCTCTTTCTAAGTTTCCTTTTTCATTTCCTTGTTTATTTCTGATGTTTCTAAACAAAGTGCAATCACTGCCAACTGTGGCCGACGACCGTTGCTAATACTCTTTTTAGGTAGTTTTTTATTGTTTTCTATATACTTTTTTATTTTTTGACGTTGTTGTTACCTAAGTTACTGAAAAACACGTACGTATTAAAATATAAGAATTGGAATTTGGCTAATACTTTTTATTTAATACAATTAGTCATCCAAATATTGGTCCTTCGATTTGTTTTTAAAGAATAAAACCAGTGCAATTTTATTATAATGGTTGTAACTCGTAGTCAAACACGGTTGGTAGAATCTTCTGTAGATACGCAAGCCGAAACCACAGGTAACGTTGCGACGGTTACTCAGGTAGCTCAAACTAGTACCGGTGGCGATGCATCTACGCCTAATCCCTCACGAACCCGATCTACTTCATCACGCACGAGCCGCTCTTCCGCGATGGTCACTGCGAGGAAACTCGCAGCGGAGGCACAGCACGCCCGTTACCTCGCACGATTAGAGTTGGCTGCGCAAGAAGCCAAAATAAAGGCTAGAGAGGTGGAGCTTGAGAGGACAACGGCTGAGTTAGAATACCAAGCCCAACTTGCAGCGATTGACGCAGAAAATAGTGAACATGGTACAACAAGTGGTAGGAGCAGAGGTAGTATAAAAGAGTGGTTAGAAGAGACAGGTAAACATGATGTCGTTATGCGCCAAAATCGCAACGATACATACGACTTCTTACCATACAACCAACTCAGCAACTCTGCCGCCGAACCAATGACAACTCAAATACAGTTTTCTCAACCCCAAGAGCTTGCTAACACTTTAAACCAGTTTCAGGTTTTCTCATCAAACAATAATGGTGCCGCTTTACCCATACCTTTAGGAGGGGAAAAACTAACAACGTCTCGGTCCAGTCATTGCCAAGCGGTAACCGATAACGTGAATGATGACCCTGTAGCAGCTGATATTTCTCAAGGAAAGAATGAAGATAGTATCTCACGGCTAGTAAACACCTTTGAAAGCTTAGTAAACAAGCTAGGGCCTAATAAAAATACTCAAAAATACAAAATTGAGCTCCCAATTTTCGATGGTAAATCCCCAATGGATTGGCTTGTTTTTAAGCGTTCATTTATTAATTCCCAATCATCTTATACAGCAGCTCAAAACCTAGCTCGCCTCAGCACGGCCTTAAAGGGAGCAGCCCGGGACGCGGTCTGTATACTTCTTGTGACAGCGCTTGATCCCAAGGTAATAATGCAGGAACTAGAAAGGCTTTTCGGGCGTCCGGAGCTAATTGTGCTGAAAGAGGTTGCGGCTATCCGTGCCTTGCCCAAAGTCGGCAACGATATTAAAGAACTTACTATATTTGCTTCTCGCGTGCGCAACTGTGTGGAAGTAGTTAAGCTATTAAACGAAACTGATTATTTACGTTCACCTGAGCTATTTGGGTCGCTAATCAACAAGCTTCATCCATTGTTGCGCACACGATGGTTAGACTACGCAGCAGCTCACGCTACCTCTACTGCGGAGTCTAGTGCTAAAGTGGGATTATTGTCCGATTTTCTATCGCGAGAAGTGGACCTACACATTCATTTTGGTACTTCCGTCGAGTCACCACATGTGCCACGGGAACGTGCTCATGCTGTATCGGAGTCCGAATCAGACCCACCAAAGGTATCACATACGAGAAATAAACCTAAAAACATTAAAATTGATTCGAATAAATATTGTATTGTTTGTAAACAAGCACATGACATGTCGTCGTGTGACAACTTTAAGGCAATGTCAGTAGAAGACAGGTGGCGTTTCATAAAAGAAAATAAAATTTGCTATCGTTGCTTAAAAGGAGGTTCACATAACTTTAGGTTGTGTAATAAAAATAAAAATAAGTGCGAAATAAAGGATTGCAAGCGTAAGCATCACACATTACTACATAATCCAAACTTTATTCCTACGGCATCTGCACACAGTAATCAGGTACAATGTGCTCCTACAACATCTACTTTAAAGACTTCCTCTGCACCAACTACAAGCAACGCAGAAGAATATACGGCGAGAGACTTAGTGACCCACACAAACACAAATTTAGGTATAAGCACAAGCTCTAGTCTCCGCCCCTCTTGAAGATAGTCGCAGTTACAGTCTCGGGGCCTTCTGGAAGTGTTGACACGTATGCTCTCTTAGACGACGGCTCCACGTCTACATTCATAGATTCTGATATTTCCTCCCGCATTGGTGCTAATGGTCCAGTGGGACAAATTTATTTGGATTGTGTAGGTGGTTTGTGTCGAGAAACGTCTGTGAATTACGTTGATTTTGAAATAAAAGGCCTGCACTCTAGTCAAACATATTCAGTTCGTAGAGCTCGCTCGATCAAAAATTTAGGAATAGTATGTAATCAGTCAGTCAGTAGCGATGATTTACTTCGTTATCCTTACCTATCTGATTTATCCAATGAACTGTGTTATGACAATGCTTCTCCTATGCTTGTAATAGGGATTGATAACTGGCATTTGTCATTTGCGACCGCCACGAGGAAAGGCACAAAATCACAACCGGTAGCGATTCAAACTGCATTGGGTTGGGTTCTTTTCGGGTTTTCGAATAGTAAAACTAGGCCCGTCAAATCATTTAGGCCTGCCGAATCCATAAACCATGCGTATTCGACTGAACTTGATGACCCTAAGTCTGAACTTGAAGAGCTTATTAAAGCGCATTATAAGTTAGACTCTGTCGGAATCACCAAGCACGAGGCGCGTAGTACTGACGATCAGCGCGCATTGGAAATATTATCCCGCACTGCACGTCGACTGCCTTCTGGGCGTTACGAAGTAGGTCTTCTCTGGAAAACGGAAAACATAAAAGCGCCAGACAGCCTTCCTTTAGCTTTGTCTAGGTTTAAGAGTTTAGAGAAAAAGATGTCGAGGGAACCCAATTTTGCCGAACGGTATCGAAAGAATATTTATGACACCTTAGAGAAAAATTATGCCGAAGAGTGTAGCAGGGTAGAGCCCTCCGGTTTTTGTTGGTATTTACCACACTTCGGTGTAATAAATCCGAACAAGCCCGCAAAGCTTCGAGTCGTCCACGATGCTGCTGCACGTTCTTGGGGGGTGTCTCTGAACTCAATGTTGCTGACGGGCCCTGACCTCTTGCAAAACCAACTAAGTATTTTGATGCGTTTTAGGGAAGGAAGGATCGCCCTGACAGCCGATATTAAGGAAATGTTTCCACAGATTAAGATAATTCCACAAGACAGGGACGCCCAACGATTTCTGTGGCGTGACGATCCTTCAGGTCCTATAAAAATATATCGCATGAGTTCTATGATTTTTGGTGCTTGTTCAAGTCCGTCAACGGCAATTTATTTAATAAACTTAAACGCGTCAGAGTTCCGAGACGAGTTTCCCGAGACCGTGGACGTTATCAAGAGCAATATTTACATGGATGACTTTATCAGCAGCGTTGATAGCGTAGAGTCCGCAGCGCGTCTGGCTGCTGAAGTGGTGACCGTCCATAAACGCGGCGGTTTCGAAATGCGCGGCTGGACGTCTAATGAACCAACTGCCTTTGCCATGTTTCCAAAAGAGTTGCTGTCCGATGTGATGAACAGCAAGATTGACGGCGTAGATTTGTGTAAGGACTCTGTGGCTCGCACTCTAGGTCTCATTTGGCAACCTATACACGATCAATTTAAATTTAATTCTGGGTTAACAAGCGAGTCATGGGCTCCTACAACTAAACGGCAAGCTTTAACGCAAGTCATGCGTATTTATGATCCTTTAGGAATCTTGTCACCGATTATAGTTAGAGGTAGAATTCTTTTTCAAAATCTGTGGCGCAAAGGTTTGGATTGGGATGATGGGCTGTGCGAAGACGACTGCAAAGTGTGGCACGAGTGGTATGATAGTCTAAAGTCGATTTCAGAATTACGATTACCTCGGTGGTATAATTTGTGTGATATGGACGTTGCAGAACGAGAGTTACACGTTTTTTGCGACTCGAGTGAGCAAGCGTACGCGGCAGTCGCTTATTGGCGTTTCGTAGATGCTTTGGGCCAGGCACGTCTTTCTCTTATTGCAAGCAAGACACGTGTATCTCCATTAAAACCTACTTCTATACCACGCCTCGAACTACAGGCTGCCTTGATAGCCACTCGTCTCGCCACATTTATTTGCGAAGCGCATCATTTCAAACCAAACCGCCGCTACTTCTGGTCCGACTCAATGACTGTATTAGGTTGGTTGCGCAGTGATGGTCGGAAATTTAAGCCTTTCGTAGCCAACCGAGTAGGTGAAATTTTGGAAAATAGTGATATCTCTACATGGCGTTGGGTCCCCACGGATCTTAACGTCGCCGATGACGCTACTCGCACTAATTGCTGCACGTTAAATGTTGAGTCGCGCTGGATTTCAGGTCCCGAATTTTTACTTCGTGCTTCCAGTGATTGGCCATCTAATCCAGTAGGTAGTGTTATCATTGATCCATTAGTGGAAGTAGAAATGAAATCATCTGCACGTACTATAGAGTCACCATCGGTATGCTTAAAATCAACCTCAACCTCATCACCTAGAAATGATTTTTGTAATTACAATGATGTAAGCACGTTGCCCATGCCAGTAGTTGCTGATCCAACTCATTTTACTTCTTGGCTAAGGATGGTAAGGGCAACTGCTAGAGCTCACCAGTTTATTGCTATATGCATTATGAAGGTTAAAGGGGTTCCGCGTAACTTTGTCCTTTCTCAACTCAGCATAACAAATGTTAATTCTCAAATAAGACCCTTAAGGCCATTAAATATGCAAAGCCTCAAAATTGCTTGCGTCCACATCCTACGCCAAAGTCAAAAGAATAAATTTGATAAAGAACTACAATGCCTGCAGCGTGGACGCCCCATATCACCTAAGAGTCGTCTCGTGAGCTTGTCCCCAGCTCTAAACCAAGACGGTTTGATTTATCTACAAGGACGTATAAACGCTGTCGAGAACGTAGAAGAACACACCAAGCATCCAATCATATTAGACGGAAAAGACCCAGCCGTGCGCCTACTCGTCAGTCATTTCCACAAGAAATTCGCACATGCCAACACGGAGACCGTGATAAATGCACTTCGGCAAGAATACTGGATACTGAGTCTGAGGAATACAGTTAGATCTATCGTCTACAACTGCCAACAATGTAAGTTGCTGCGCGGAAAACCTTTGCAACCACCCATGGGCAATTTACCTGAAGCTCGGCTCTCCCACCACAAGCGACCCTTTACGTTCGTTGGAGTCGATTACTTCGGCCCTCTACAAGTGATGGTGCGCCGTAAACAAGAGAAACGTTGGGTTGCGTTGTTTACGTGTTTATCTACCAGGGCTTTACACCTTGAAGTGGTACACAGCTTGTCAGCTGATGCAGCCATAATGTGCCTTCGCCGTTTTATATCTCGAAGAGGTACGCCAAGTCAAATATTCTCCGATAATGGAACGGCCTTCGTCGGCGCGAACCGGGAGCTGCGTACACTTTATGATCAGGCCGTCACCGACTATACCTCAAATATGAAAATTGAGTGGGTTTTCATCCTGCCATCAGCCCCGTTCATGGGGGGAGCGTGGGAGCGCTTGGTAAAGAGCGTCAAGACAGCTCTCCGCGTAACACTTCGGGAACGTACCCCAACCGATGAAGTCCTCGCGACGCTTTTGGCAGAGGCCGAGGCATTAGTTAACGCGCGGCCCCTTACTCACGTCTCCCCGGACCCAACTGATCCTGAGGCCTTGACTCCGACACATTTTCTGCTCGGCTCCTCATCGGGTCGCCCATTACCAGCCCAACTCACGGATTCTGACCTATGCAGCAGAAGTGGCGTAAAGCAGTACGATTAACTGATCACTTTTGGCGACGGTGGATTTTAGAATATTTGCCAATTTTGGCCCCACGACGTGTTCGCGGAGTTTCGACCGCAGTTAAAATTGGAGATCCCGTACTCATAGCTGATGGAGATTTACCTAGAGGAACATGGCCACGAGGCAGAATTGCTGCGACTTATCCAGGCCGCGATGGTGTCACGAGGGTTGTGGATGTGAACACTATGGCGGGGACGTTGCGGCGACCTCTAAAGAAAATAGTTTTGTTATAAAAGGGGGAGGATGTGGCCGACGACCGTTGCTAATACTCTTTTTAGGTAGTTTTTTATTGTTTTCTATATACTTTTTTATTTTTTGACGTTGTTGTTACCTAAGTTACTGAAAAACACGTACGTATTAAAATATAAGAATTGGAATTTGGCTAATACTTTTTATTTAATACAATTAGTCATCCAAACCAACATTGCCGGTAAAGTAGTAGTATTAAAAGACAAAATGTATCACTCCATTTGTTTATTCGGCAAAGTGTTTCACCCTGTCGTGCTTGCCAATCAGACTATCGCCCACATTAGACACCATAAAGCCTGGAATAGGCAGAATACACTTTAGAATTCTGTACATTTTAAGCTCACATTGTTCGGCGAGACATTCGGACGTCGCTCTCGATTAACGCCTTTATGTCTGTTTCCCGGGCATTATTTAAAGGACACTCTGTGCAAAATGTAGTGTTATATTTTCGATTTACAGGAACTGCCGAATGGAGTGTAGTTTCTGATAAATCTTTGTTAAGGTTCCGTACCTCAAAAGAAAAAGGTTTTAAAGTTATTAAAGAAAATAGATGAAAACTAACCATTCCCCACAGAACAGATAAAAGAGGTTAGAAAAGAAATAGTTCCTGATTTGTATTAAAACGCATGTCGCCGCTTGTTTCCCACTCTCTAACTCCACTACAAGCAAGAGACCAATACGTGCGCGCATTAAGGCGAGGTTCTTCGAGCGTACATTTTTGTTCTTGAGGTGGCAGCTGGGCGCGACCAAATTGTGACGTGAATTTCGTTAATTTTGGGTTGAAAATTATATATTTTACGATATTAACTATGTTAAACCCGACGGACATTACATCATCATAGACGTTTATTTTGATATGATTTTCAGTACATAATGTGGTATAATATTGAAATAAAATGATTTTAATCTACAAAATAAGGGTATGTTTGGATTTTTTTTTCTATCGAGCGAACTTTATCCAATTATGTAACGAGTACCTGACGTACCTACAAAAAGGTCTCAAAAGCAACATATAATTTTTTTCACGTGTTTAATCATTACTGTTTCTAAATAAAATGACATTAAAATTTCATTTCCTAGAGGTTAACTTGAAGAACCTCGCCTTAAGCACACAAATAAACTACACGCACTTAGATCGCGAGTTTGATATTGGTTGTCACACTAACGCAAACACTGCGTTGAACGAACACTCACACACACATTAATTTCTCATGTACGTTAATATTATAACCTACCTTCATATTTCGTTTTTAATAGTCCCCATTGAGAATAGCTGCAAAAAAAAAATACAGTACACTTCATGTAATACGAAACAAATCACAACATGTTTGGGTCAAAGTGTTAATGTTAATGGTTTGTATATCGTATTCCTAGAACTCAACAATCATTCGATTTATTTCATCTGATCTCCTAGGAATGAAATGATTGTTAAAGATCGATCTTCAAAAAGATCGATTCAGATCGGGCATCCCTACTTCTAACCTCTTTTATCTGTTCTGTGATTATATTATCTAAAAATTTTAAAAAAATACAGAGAAAATAGTTCAATACTTATAGATTACAGGAAAACCTAAGAAGTATCATTATGGTCTTAAAATAACATGATAAATCTGTCAATATTGTACGTCCAAACTTACATTTGCAGTTGAAATGTATGGGGGAACATGTTTTTCAACTACAATGTTCAGTTTGTTGTTGCGATAAATTAATCCCAACTACAAAACAATTCTTTCAATCTCCTCCCTCCATTTAAGTATTACGTAAGCAGAATTTTAGTAATTTCGAACCCTTGTCAGCAAAAGTAAGCAAAACTCATACCATCCAAAACTCTTTTTTTTTTTTTTTTTCTTATTTGCCCCCTAAAACTGACCCCAATATTCTAAATTCATTTATTTACAGTTCACGTCCGTGTTTGGGTCACTCAAATTGATATGTATACCAAATTTCAACTTAATTGGTCCATTACATTCGGAGCAAATTGGCTGTGACAGACGGACAGACAGACAGACAGACACACGAGTGATCCTATAAGGGTTCCGTTTTTTCCTTTTAAAGTACGAACCCTAAAAATATAAATTTTTACGTAAGCATGGCATGGTATGAGCTTTTCCCTTTGAAGCTTACGTAATAATTAAATTATATTATGTGGTCCGACACGCACTTGGCCGGTTTTTTCATTCTCATTTGGATGTCTTTCTAGATGCCCACAGTCTAACTAGAAAGTTCTCATTTTAAATCACGAGGTCCTTAGCACATATCGAGGGTAGATAAGGACATAACGCGCCACCGCGCTCTTATACCTACCACCTACCGCCTCTGGATACGTGCTACCTACCGTCCGACTCAAGGTCGTTATACAAAGTTTATGGATTCTGCATCTAGCGCCAGTGATCCTAAAGGTCTCCTATCAGTAACCTTGTAAATGGAGGTAGGGGATGTTCAGAATTCCAGTTAATATTGCTATAATATAATGTCAACTTTTCACTTCACGCACAAAATAGTATTTTGTACAGATCCATCATCTGCTTAGCCTTTTCCCAACTATGTTGGGCCTACCAGTAATAATAATATTACCAGTATTTTACATGGAACGACTGCCTACCTGATCTCCACAACCCAGTAACTGGGTAATACGATATCCTTTGGAAAGACTGGTAGTCAGACTTGGGCCTCTGAGGAGCAGTAAGACGTCAAAGTGGTCATTCGTGGAAATGACATGCTTTCACATTAACGTGCTTTCCGAAGCACGGAGGGATCTTGGTATGTAAAGATGGTCACCCGTCCACGAACTAATCATGGCAAGCGTAGCTTAACCTGATCGATCAAACGGAGCGACTGTTATTACTTAGACACAAGTCAAAAGAAAAAAAAAAGATCCATAAGATTTATTAAATAATACAATGATTACCTTTTTTATAAAAATACTAGCTTTTGCCCGCGGCTTCGCCCGCGTGAATGTCGGAAATTCTCCCACGGAAGTATACTACCGGGATACAAAGGCAACAAATACCTAAAAAAAGACAATAAAATGGATATAGTATATATGTTATCCTTAAGAGATAGACATATGCCATCGCAGACTTTTCTGTAGACCTATATAAGATACACAATTCCACTATACATTATTTTGTTATATCTCAAAGGATTTAGACAGCATTTACGTTGAAAGCTTCCAGACGGCTTATTTTTTTCCGACACCTCCAACAAATATCGTTAATGTATACAAAAATGTTTACAAAAACTTAACAAATTATATACTAAAACCTTCCTCGAGAACCACGCCATCCATTGGCGAAAACAACATGAAAATCGGTGCAGTCGTTTTTGAGTTTATCGCGAACAGACAGTTAGACAGACAGACAGACAGACAGACGCGGAGGAGGACTTTGTTTTATAATATGTAGTGATAAAAACAAATCACAATTGGACCTACCCTTTTAATAAAAAAAATACGCCATGTAACTCGATACTAGCAACGGAGTATAGCTCCTTCATTAGTGGGCCAGTGCGGGGCGGTGGGGTCTCAAGTATAGACCACATTTTTTGTCCCGCTACCAGAGAATTTCCTTATAAATTATCACCGTGGATACCGTAATTTACTACAATGCTGGGAAAAGGCTTCACTTTTACCTTAAGCATCAGTTTTATGTAGCCTACTTACTTTGTTTTAAAATTCTGCCATTATAGTTTATGAAATAGTTATTATTAAAATATTTATCATGTTCTGAACTCTGTTATATATATTTTAACTCATTGCTGTAAGGTAATAAAATTAGAGGAAAAAAAAACATTTTAAATGATAAATGATTTTATTTCTGTAAGTAGGTTTGTACAAACACTTTTCACTTCAGTAGCTCAAAAATGTAGGTTTTGCTGCCTGAAATCAGTGAGCAAAATGCGATTTTGCTCACTGAGTGAGACAAAGTAACTTTTTATTTATAAGTTTTTCAGAAAGCCGCGAATGTCTTATTCAGCCTTGGGTTACTCCTACAATTCGAAACATTCACACTCTACCTCTTTCCCGCCATTAGAAAGAAAGAGAGACAAAGACCAGCCCTTTCGAAGTACCGATTTTGAATTCGACGTCATAGACAAACACGTTCGGGATTTCGTACTAACTAAAGAAATTTTGCAAAAAGATAATTATGTCTTTTAATTAATTTATTGAATTTTTAACTTATTGTTGTATTTAAACGAAAATAAGTATTTACTGCAAATGACACTGATATTTAACCTGTAAATATTTATTCTCTCCTAAAGTGTTCTCGCGGTTTGTTCCCACTAGTTCTACTGAACAGTTCTACGGTAGAACTAATGGGATTTTTTTTTTCACTAGTACTGCGACATTAGGTATAACAAAATAGTAGAACTATTGGGATTCTCTATTCTCTCTATTCCCACTTGTTCTACTGAACAGTTCCACGGTAGAACTAATGGGAGTTTTTGTTTTGTTCTCACTAGTACTACGATATACTATATTACAAAATAGTACGACTAGTCAGTGGGAGTCTCTGTTTCCCACTTGCTCTACTGTTCCATCGTTAGAACTAATGGGATATCGCTGCTGAAGTGAAAAGTTATGTGTGTTAGAGAGCAAAGTTTTTTGCATCTCGTGCCTTTGAATCCCTCGCCACACTCAGGATTCAAAATCAGCACTCGCAGCAAAAAACGACTTTGCTCTCTTGTTGCACAAATAACTATTACACGTCAATCATATTTTAAAAACTAGATGAGATCGGCGTTTCCTATATGATTACTCTGAGAAGGAACGCCATAACAAATTCAGAGGTCACAGTCTCTTTTAAAGTCCAGACATAATCTTGGTCGAACCATGTGAAGACCACATGGTCTTCACATGATCACTAATCTACATAGATTGGTGTCTGAAATGGTCTTTTGAGGAAAGAACCACTCAGATTGAGTGGACCTGTCCAGTCAGTGCACGCATTTGTCAGTAATCGTGCAGCTGAACTCAGAACCTAAGGAGCGCAACGACTCGACGAACAATACCAAAGAAAGGACATTTTGATAGGCCGCATAAAGTACCTACTCAAACTGCCAGATTATCATTAAAACTAACTGAAAATGTTTATACAAAGTCCTTACATATGTCACGTAAATCCTTCGATCAATTCGCGCCTTCGAGCACGTAAATCAATAAAAATCAAAATGTCGATATTAATTATAAAACGCTTAAAATATAAAATAGTTTGTTGCTTGGGGAGATTGTTGCATTGGAGTAGCTTAATCAACCCCAAGCATTTTTGTCGTCCAAGTAATCTTTAAGAGCGTGTACAACGCCCATTAGCACCACTCCTTAAAAAAAAAATATCTCGTGACTGAGATGGAATTATGAAAAACGGCTCAATAAAAAACCTCGGACCCTGTCTAGAATTTTCTAATTCCTTTTATAAAGTTTCATATTGAGACGCGAAGCAACAAAATACGTTATAGAGGAACGTGGCCGCTTTTCTTTAGATCGAATTTTGTTGCTTCGTGTCTCAATATGAAACGTTATAATAGTTATTTATGCAACTGTTGTATAATAAGGGGTATTAAAACACGAATGTGGGTTGATAATAGTATCACATGAGTGTTTTAATACCTAATTATTACAGTTGCATACAAGACTTTATCTACACCCATGACATGAATCCTCTATAGAAGGTTCTGAAACAGTTTTTGCAATACTAATATCGAACAGAAATGCGGGATACGACGCTATGGTATAGTAGGTATAGTGAAACGCGCGTGTGAAACGCGCGTGCGTGACAATGTTCTTTTTTTGAAATTCATAAAGATACCACGAATTGAGTACTGAGAATGGAAGGGAGGATGATGATCCCTTCCTTACTCATCAAACAGATGAGTAAGGAAGGGATCATCATCCTCGTAAAAGCAAATGAGTTGCATTATGAAATTCAGTACAACATTATAACTCCCGTTTGGATGCTATTATGGTTACTATGACACTGGGTGTTTTAATGTTGGCAATAAGCTAACTGTTTCAGAAACTTTTATAGAGGATTTATAGCATGGGCGTAGATAAAAAAGTATTAGAAAATTCTAAACCCATTTACCGAGGTTCGTTATTTAGCCGATTTTCATAATTCCTTCTGAGTCACGAGATAATATTTTTTTAAAGGAGTAGCGCTAGTGGACCGTTGTACGCCCTCTTAACTTTATAGAAACCTTTTTGACAGAGTTTCTGTTTAATAGATGATTTAAATTTATTGAGACTCAGTTCTTTAAAATGGCTTGGGAGTTTGTTGTAAAAACGTATACTTTTGCACTTCAATGAATTAATAATTTTTTGAAGCCTAGTTGTGGGGACTATAAGTAAATCTTTGGTTTTAGTATTTATGCTATGAATGTCGCTGTGTTTAGAATATAGATTCTTTTTTACATAAATCCTAGTTCGACCCGCCGTCCAAGGCATGCACTGACCTACCCAGATGACCCCACTACTCTCCTCCAGGAGAGTCGTAAGGAATCTAGTACAATTCGCAAAATAAGTTTGACTGATGTCAAATAACATTTTACAGACCGCGTAGACTGACTTAGGCCTGTGTTCACCAACATTTAAATCAACTGTTTGGATATTTAATCAGTTGTTTACTCAACATTTCATTGGAAATTTGACATAAACCAACTGTTTAAATACCTAACCGGTGGTTTGAATGTTGGTGAACACAGGCCTTAGGAGCTTAGCCGCGGAGGAGCTTAGCCGCTTCGACAATTTGGTTAAACGTGGGCCCCGCTGTAGCTTCGAGTTCAAAGTAATAACTAAGAACACAGTGGTGTCCACAAGATCTAATTCTACCCCATTTACTAGTAGGTAAATTGGTTTTCACCTGCTTAACGTTAGGTGTCAGAAATCTAATACATGTAAAAAATCTAATAATGTATATTTATTAGGACTCATAATATTGTTGTTCTTATGCCTTATTTTCCACGCGACATCTACATAGAACTTCCATCAATGCGGTTCGCGGAACGGTTACGTAAAGAGTTTCATTTTTCATTCGAAACCTTTTATGAAAATACATAAATGCATAGAAATAATAAAAAATAAGTGGGCAACTACTTAGAAAATGTAAAATTGTTACACTAATATAACAGCACTCTACTTCCTGAGCCATTTGTCCCGACAAAGGGACGAGTACTTGCACCGTGTAATCCGTCCATCATACCATGCAAATTGAATCACGTCTCTCATCTGCTCACATGAGAGTGTCTTTCTCTCTAGAAAAGCGTTGCTTTACACTGAACATAAAATCTTACCTTGGATCTACATATATATGAAATTGCGGTAATTTTTACATAAAATGGGCCTATCTATTTAAGTCACCAAATGTGATGTCTGCAAATTACTATTTTAAGAGTGGCTAAATGCTAATAATATAACAAGTCATTGTATTTCCAAAATTTTCAGCAGTCAAGTCATTTAATGATTTAATGTGAACCGAAGCGAGCACTAGTTTCATTTAATGGAAAGAACTTAGTCAAAGAAATTAATTGGACTAGTATCCAAGTTCAAATTTTATTTCAAGTCGTATTAATGTCAAAGGTCAAGTGCTTAATTGCACCGTTCTTTAATACGTTTTAGGTTGTATGGCTTCAATGGTTTAATGACAGGGCGTAACCGCTGTATCACTCTATCACTAAAATGGTAAAGGCAGAATCTGGAGTAGGTGGTACCTACTACCACCTAAGAGTACCTATGGGTGTTTATTGTGTAATAAATGACATGAGCTAGTTATCATCATAAAACTGTATTTTAGTAACATACAAAAGGATATGACCAGTTCCTGCCTTTGGATTCAGGAACATGTGCAGGATTACAGTTTTTACACTAAGATTTAAAAATAAAGATCTAATTTATCATGTTTATATCATTTCGACTAATGCCCAGGTTAAAATATATGAAAAAACAGTATGTTAATTGCTTCTACTTTTCTCATTTATAAACGCAAAAAACAAAAACTACACACATCTATGTGAGCGTTATTTTGTCATGTATGTTTTGTTTAAAATGAGTCTTATTTATTGACACGCCTACAGGTTAGGTTAGGTTTTTATTGACATGTGTGTGTAATTCTAAGATCGAACACCAAATATTCACTACATATGGAGAAATGTTATTTCTTTGACAATGCATCTGACATTTGACGTTTGACATTTTTAACTGTGTTTATTTATTGATAAGTAAATGTGAAGATTTATTTAAAATTAAACAGTCGACATTTTATAATTTTAGTCGTAAAAGTGAGGGATTTACGCACATATACTGGCCTAATGTCATTCTATACTGAAGTAAGTTAATCGAGTAAAAAATTGGTTCTACCTTTGAAATGTTATCTAATAAAAACCACTTGGTTTGATTTTAGTGTGTGACCCGCATGCTCGTTTGCCCCCTTGATGGTATAAAAAAAACCTAGCGCCTCGATAGCGTATCAAATAGTAGAAAATCGTTCTTAAACTTAATAATCACAATGCCTAGCGCCATCTCTTATCGAAAAGTAATAGTTATTTAGTGTTGTGTTGTTGTGTTGTGTTTGTTGTGTGTGTTGTTTGTTGTTTAGTGTTGTTTTGTTCTTTTCTTCAGTTTCCTGACCCTTTTAGACTTGTGAAGCTTTTTTATCTGAAACTATAGAATACAACAATTGCAAAAATAGAACGAAAACTGTGAAATTTTGAGTGATGTATATAAATGTAGATGGATGGAGAGGGAGAGGAAGGTCAAAAAAAAGATGGATGGATTGTGTGAAGAATGATATGAAAGAGAAGGGAATGAATGATAGAGTGACGGTTGACAGGGGGGAATGGAAAAATAAAACGTGTTGCGCCGACCCCAAGTAACATGGGACTAGGGCAAGAAGATGATGATGATGATGAGAACGAAATTTACTGCACATTGATTTAGTCCCACTGGTCATGTCCTTTAAGAAATTGTTGGTCTTGTTCGTCAGTAGGGAAAATTATGTACACTCGGACGTTCAAGATAACGTTATCGCCGACGAAACCCATCCAAAAAATGTTAGTTACTTATTAGGTACAAAAATTAAATACATATTTATTATTCACTATTTGCACTCAATAAATCCATTGCATCGGTAGTGACGTCCGCCGTGATGGTACCATGGCACGCCGCCGCCGCTCGACGCACGTCGCGCGCTTTTCAGTCAAACCATTGTGCAGTAGCTCCATGTTGAAAACTTGCTTGTAATTTATGTTAGCCTCTTCCATTATTTCTAAAAGCGAAACGAAACTCTAGGGGTGGCGAAACTTTCTTTCACACGATTTTTACGGAATTCTGAATGACGCGTTTCGTCTCTCCGACATATACTTATTAATAAGTTGCCCCTTCGTGTATATTAAATCCTCGAAGCACATCATAAAAATAATTTCGATTGATACGTCCATACTGAATGTGAAGTCTAAAATTAATTACATTATATAAATGATATTAAGCTAGGTGTATCGGTTTGTATTTTCCTAAGGATCAAATCATAACATAAGTAGATAAGACAGAACACGAAAGGAGGACAGATACAGAACTGTGCAAGCGTTACAGCAAGTGACGGCGTTCGGCGACGCCCAACACCAACTCGTACCTGTAAGACGGAGCGCAGCGGACGGAGTTTCATCAAGCATCAATAGTTGGCGGAACAAAGACGGATAAGTTGGACGCGAATGGCGGACTCGATCCGCGCTCGTATCGGAAACTGAACGAGATCTCGCTTTGTTCGTAAACAATGTGCAGCGGACAAGGTTTCCCATAAAACTTTGAAACTCAAAAATGGACTCCGACGAGAGTACGCGAACTTAACCAAGAATTAAATTTATTAGTTATAGGTTATTAACAGAAGTTTTGAGTGGATTTCCACGTTCGTAGCCATGAACTAAGGACTGATATCTAAAACAACAATGCGGTACAGCTATTCAATTAAAAGAACAGATTAGCTATGGAACACTGTTATTATGTTATACATACGCAAACAAGTTGGGGCGGCCCAACTGATTGGAAGTGTTTACCGTCGCCTTTGGACGGCGGCAATGCCAAGGGGTTTGTCGATGGAGGTTGGCCGACCTTAGTGTCAAAGTTCAAGAGTCTCATATGGACTTGTTTGTACACTATCGTATGATTGTATCTACATAGGATCGAACATAGTTAGAACGGGTAGGTAAGTTTGCAATTTTATTGAAAACCTTTATGTAGCAATTCATAAAGCAGAAATAACACCCAGACCCAGAGGTCCCAGCGGGGGCAAAATTTTCTGCTCACTTTGGTTGGTGGTAGGGCTTGTTCTAAGTCCGCCTAGCTTGCTACTACCATCTTATCTAAGTCTGTCGCCATAACAACAATGTTAACAGCATTTGTTGAGTTTCGGCAGTTAGAGGTAAGATAGCCAGTTCCTCTGTGGTTTGAGGATTCCGGGTAAAGCTCGCTTTCACCTTCGGCTTTACCATCACTTAGCAGGTGATATAAACACCCGTTGAAGACTCTAAAAAGAAATCACCTGATGGAACATCTATCTATACAGAGCAATACAAACGTTTGTAAGCAAAATAAAATCGAGAAGCGAGAACAAATGGCCGCGGTTAAGTGAAATTAACTGCGAGGAATCGGCTTAAGAAGCGACAAAGTCCTAGCCAGGCTATAAATTTCCCAGCCCCACTAATATTCGATTCCACAATGGATTCATGTGTTCCACCGACTTTAAACACTCTAGTTCACTTACCTACTGGTATTTAAACCATAAAGTAGAACTGCAGAAACCCTAAAAACATCGTCTATTAATCAAAATAATTCGCCTGAACTGCGTCTGCAATAACAAAATGAAAGAAGCACTGAAACTCTAAATAGGTATGTAATATGTAACAAAAATCTCAATGTAAAAAGCTTTCTTCAGCAAATGCTTATATTTATTTATTTTTGAGCAATTACAATTGACAGTGAACACTATATTGTAGATAAAGTACCTCAATTTCTTAAAAATAAATAAAAACGATATCTTAAAACATGAGTTCATTAATTAACGAATTGTTCTGTAACCCACATGGGTTATATTACCAAAAACAAATATAAAAGTAAAAAGTTTTGTAATGATAATAACGGCAGCAGAGACAATCACTTAACTTTAAGCTCCAAAGTGCGAACGCTTGCTTACCGTATTATCGTAGACGTAACAAAACTGCGTGCAAAAAAAATATTGATTCACCTCGTCCTCCTCGATTTGAAACAATATAATTCAACGAGTTCAATTAACAATAACCTCTATTGTCTACTAAAACCTTCCTGGAATGTATGCAGATTAAGTTAGAGAAAAAAATATTAAAACTGATTCATTGGTTTTTGATAAAATCATCAACTTAAAAACATACGGCTCTAATAAACTCCTTTTTTTGAAGGTGGCTATTAATTCAAGTTAAATGATCAATAAACGAACAGTTATATAATTAAAATGAAGCTTTTGTCAACTTCACTGACAAAAAAAGCCGCGCAGTTTTTCCAAACAAAATTGAGTAATGAGACCAATGAAGAATGGAGTCGATCTTGTCAAGAATATTGCTTTTATCAAAGTATAGGATAGTGAATTAACTTTATCTTACCTACCTACCTAACATAACATAAAATAATTAAAATATACGTCAACATTTTTGAGATATCGTCTCCCAAATAGCATGGGGTGCACCAATTTTTTTGCACGCATGTTGTGCCACCTCAGTATTCACAGAATGAGTATTTTCAGTGATGAATGCTTCTTTACAATTACAACTGGATACCAAACTTACACTACTAAGTACTGACGTAGGGTAGACAGCGTACCTGGGTACCTATATAAACAAAACGAGATTGATTCAACCTCATTGAATAAAAACTTTGCTGAGTTTGTAATCGCAGTCGCTTCCTCGTTTAATTTAGTTCAGTAACGTTGGAATAAAATCAGTGCGTCTTAGTAGGTACCTTCTCTAACTCTCGATTAAAGCTTTTATCGGAGGACTGATTAAGTGTCGAGACCAGGATGGATTTATTGTAAAAGTTGGTCGTTCGCTGAGGTTAGTGATTCAAGCCCGCACACTTTAGTCGAATAATTGTCTACGTGATCGGAATGGAGGCTTCCTGCCGCCTTTAATAAGATCAGATAAAGAGCTCACACTGGTGCAGGTGTGTGCGCAGATCTATTCAGCTCTGGCTCAATAATATCCCTGCCTGACTTTCTTATACTTATTTTATCACTCTGTGTAGATACTGACTACCTACTCTGTAAGACTCGTACAGACTCGTGCGATATCGCGGCCGCGACAGGCACCGACAAAGAAATTGTGCTACTAGTGTTGCGTCGCGCCCGCGATATCGCGCGAGTCTGTACGAGCCTTAACTCCGGATACTTTATATCGAATGTATTAATTTATTTCTTAAAGAAAACTATGTAAGTAGGTAGTAGGTATAAGTTACAATAAACTTCTGATTATCATACCTACTCTTCTTTCATTCGAATAACTTCAAGAATTCTCTTCCATTTCCCAATGAAATTAAAATCTAAGCGAGTTAGAGAGAGTATCTCAATAATCTCTGTAACTGATGCTACGCTGCCTTTCTCCGTTAGTTAGCGTGTGTTGGCTGGCACATAAATTGCCTGCATCCTAGGGATGCAAGAAGTACCAAAAAATATCGATAATATCGTATCGATATTTAAAAAAAAACGATATCAATTTCGATATAACGAAATTTTTTTTATCAATTATTTATATATCGATATATTGGTGATATTTTCTAAAAAGTATTTAAGTACATTATATTTTTTTTATTATCCACAACTGCGTAGCTCTTGGCCTTCACAGTTAGGCCCACTTGCAATGCATTCGAATTGTTTATTTTCCGAGCTTACAGACACAGACAATAAAAAAAAACTACTTTATTACTGGCTTTGAACTCCAGCGGTTTTAGTCAGTGGCGCCAATTTAACGATGTTGCTTTTGGAAATATATCGTATTTGATACATTTTCGATACTTGATATTTTATATCGATATATCGAAATAATAAATATCGCCAAAAAAATCGACTTATCGAACAAAAAATATCGATATTTTTTCTACAAGCCTACTGCATCCATCACTTCGTTCAGAAAAGGTCCATCACAGTAGATACAGAGTAATCCATCAATAGGCCCCGAATGCTCAAACGGGTCACGTCAGCCTAGGTTCTGGATGCTGATAGGCGGAAGCTGAAATATAGCTGAAGACTGCAAATCGTCAACGTAATAAAAACCTTTTGTAAAATTCATAACATCACGTGATGTTATGTCACGCGAATGGATATAAATAGGTAATAAGAAATGAGTACATAAGAGGAGATCTGAAAGTGGCACTGGTGTCTGAAAATATATGTGGAAATCGGTTGTCATGGTATGGGCATATGATGCGGAGGGATGAGGAAAATGTCGTGAGGAAAGTTTTGAGCATGAAAGGCTATAAGAGTAGGGGAAGTCCAAAGAAACGATGCATGTTTGAAAGATGATATTTCTAAAAAAGGGACTACCGAGATGACGATTAGTAGAGAAGTATGAAAAAAAATACACGTTGCGCCGATCCCAAATAAATTGGGATAACGGCACGCGGCAGGAGAATGATGAATGATTACGTAAAGTTGAGAGCGAAAAAAATTCGCTATGTATTCTGTCTTCATTTAAGATATAATAGACTAGCTTTTGCCCGCGGTTCCGGCCGCGTAAATGTCGGTTATCGCGTAAAAAAGTAGCCTATGTCCTTCTCCATATCCCAGACTATATCTCTGCCAAATTTCATGACGATCGGATCAGCGGTTCAGGCGTGAAAACGTAACATACAAACAAATAGACAGACAGACAGAGTCACTTTCACATTTACAATATTAGTATGGATAAGATACCAGCCTATTATGATAGATAAGATACCAGCCTATTATTTATTTCGTTTATTTTTATTTTAACATTCATAATTACAATATTGAGGTATCGTTGGTCCCAAACTAGGCATAGCCTGTATCTTGGGCACCATTAAGTAAACAAAATTTTGATGATTTCAAAAATAAAATAAAAGTTGGAATTGGCTACATTATGTTTTAGATAAGATACCAGCCTATTAAATTATGATAGATAAGATACCAGCCTATTATGTGATAGATAAGATACAAGCCTATTATGATAGGCAAGATACCAGCCTATGACTGCCCCCTGCAGGGCAAAAGTCTTCTCATACAGAGAAGGCACGAGCTTAGATTTATATTAACTACTAGCGTTTGCCCATGACTTCAACCGCTTGGAGGTCGGAAATTATCCCACCGGAACGTACCACCGGGATTAAAGTATCCTATGTATTAATCCAGGTTATTAATCTCTATCTGTGTGCCAAATTTCATCAAAATCCGTTCGGCCGTTTTTTCTGTCATAGTAATAGCCGAGGAAAAGGTCATTGACTCCTGTGGTAGCGCACCGCTGCCGTCAACCATAATTAGTTTGGTACGCGTAATTTTGAATCTGTGATACGTTTTAAAGTACATAGGTACATTGGCCAGCACATCAGGGCCTCAAGTCTGCTATTACTCGTACAATAGTGTCAGAATGGTCTCGCCATTGTGACTATTTGACAGTGTTTGTATGGCAAATCTGTCAAAAACTCACAATGAAGAGACCATTCTGACACTATTGTAATACTCGTAGCAGACTTGAGGCCCAGGTTATACGAAACTGTCGAATTTCTCCAAAAGATTTTAAACCTTAAAATGTTGATGGTTAAGTTCAAAATCAAATGAGAAAATTTTACAGTTTGTGGTAACTTGATGTGCATAATGTTAATCGAAATTAAATGCCAAATTTAAATAACATATTTTTCTGATTATGATTAATAACATACCGGTCAATAGCTTTGGAAACAACAATGAAATTTTTATCAAATTCTGAAAGATAAAAATGGTCATCCTTAAAAGATAGACATAATGCTATTGCGGACTTTTTAACCGATTTCACAAAAGGAGGTGGTTCTCAATTCGGTTGTATGTTTTTTTTTTAAATATATATTTTACTTCAGAACTCCGTTGTTTATAACCGATTTGGAAAATTCTTTTTTATTTGATATGATATATGTACTTCCAGATTGGTCCCATTTTTATCAAAATCCAGTTCTGATGATGACATCCATGAGGAATTGAGGAAACTTCTCAAATTTATAGGCATACACATAGCGATTTTTCTATTTTCATCAAAAAGTCAAGCATCTGCATTCAAAAAGTATCAGTGGAACTGATAAAGAAGACCACAGATGGCTACCAGAACTCCTGAATGATTGGTATTTCACGGGTGGCGGTGGCGATAAGATATCTCGATTAAGACTATGATGAAGCAAATTTAAATAAACTGTTCTGATGAAAATAGTACCATCAAACTGATCTGATGATGAAGCCGAAAGGTAGGCACTAGAACTCTATAATAAAACAATGTATCCTAGCCATGTTTGGGCTTATTGGAATGGCCATGAGATGCACTCGGGCTATAAATGATATTTAACCGATTTCAAAAAAGGAGGAGGTTCTCAATTCGTCTGTATATAAGTATTACTAGCTGCTGCCCGCGGCTTCGCCCGCGTGGCTTTTTCTAAAATAAAAGTACTGAGTTCAGTAGTCTACTCCTTATAACATCAGCTATCTTCCAGTGAAAGTCCCGTCAAAATCGGTCCAGCCGTTTCGGAGATTAGCCGGAACAAACAGACAGATAGACAGACACACCGACAGAAAATCTTTTTTTTTATAGTACTTTTATATACTTTCTTATGCATTAAATAAAAAGCGGTTATTTTGACATTACAAACACTTCAATTTTATTTATTTGTAGTATAGATATTACGAGTATAATTGTTCGGGGTTGTTGTTGTTGTTGTGCACGAGAGAAGTGAAAGTTACGCTATTCAAAGCTTATTGCCAATCCTTCTACTCAAGCGGCCTGTGGGTGAGATATACGCAGCGAGCCTACAGAGCCCTGCGCACGCAGTACAATAATGCGTTCAGAAGGTTGTTGGGTCTGCCGTGGCGGTGCAGCGCGTCTGGCATGTTTGCTGAGGCGCGCACAGATGGTTTTCAGGCCATCATTCGCAAAAAAACAGCTTCCCTGCTAGCCCGTATACGGGGTAGCAACAACGGCATTCTGAACGCATTAGCTGTACGTTTTGACCGTCCCTTTCAAAACCAGTGGGTCAAGTCTTGTGTAGGTGTGGCGAGTCATGCCAAGTAAACTTAGAACGGTAAATGTGTATTAGGTTTAGGTTAAGTTTTCTATGGGTCTATGCCACCCGAAATAAAGTTTTTATTATTATTATAACTTATTTGTTTATGAACCGATTTTTATAATTCTTTCGCGGCGCACATTGGAACGAGTGTATGGGAGAGGTTGGACTTAGGCATTTCGGAGAAAAAAAAGTCTAATTTTGAAAAACGAATAATGCTATCGTATTTAGCTATCAAATTCCTTCAAATCTTGTACTGACGAATTTCTTTCTATCTCTCGTATTTCAGGAGTTAATTAAGAAAATGTGAAATTTTACTATGAAAATGACTGTATCGAGCTCTCTGCCGCCTGAGTCCGGCCTCGTTTCAAGTTGTGGCCTTTACTATCGTATTACGCGTAGCAAAAGGTACATTTCATCCAAAGACACATGGTGCGCCAAACGTGCACCTTCTGACATATAGAGTGATGTATTTTTTTACTGAATCGAGCTCTCTGCCTCCTGAATCTGATCCTATTTCAAGTTGTAGTCTTGACTAGCATAATAAACATACCAAGAGCTACATTTAGTGCTAAGACACATGGTGCGCCAAACGTGCACCTTCTGACATATAGGGCGATGTATGGGGGAGGTTGAACATGGGCATTTCCCAGAAAAAAAGTCTAATTTTGAAAAACAAATAATGCCATCGTACTTAGTTATCCAATGCCTTCAAAACTTGTACTGATCAATTTCTTTCTATCTCTTGAGTTCGGGAGTTAATTGGAAAAATGAGAAATTTTACTATGAAAATGAGTTAATCCAACTCTCTGCCTCCTGAATCCGGTCCTGTTTTAAGTTGTGGTGTTTACCACCATAATACACATACCAAGAGCTGCATTTAGTGATAAGACACATGGTGCGCGAAACGTGTACCTTCTGACATACAGGTTGATTATATATATTTTTAACAAAGAACATATTTTGTCCAAAGTATACTGGTTTCGTTAGACTTATAGTAATAAGATTCACACATGGACTGTTTTGCGGAATAGGTATTAGGAGTATCGATACAAAATATAACTCTGAGAACCTAATTAAATGTGATATAGATTATTCTAATTATTAGTTATTTATTCTAAATAAATAAATAAATTTATATGTGTGTATTATGATAGTAAAGACCACAACGTAAAACAGCACCCTAATTGCGTAACACACTCAATCGGAGTTGGTTTCATTTTGACAGTTCAACAACATTCATTGCGTTATTTACGGTGTTGAGAAGACAAATTTTTCAAACATATAAAGCAATGGTTTAGCAATTTGTTTCAGAATTATTGAAACTCCGATCGTTAATGAGTTACGCAATTAGGGTAGTAGGACCAGATTCAGGAGGCAGAGCTCGAAACAGTAAAAACGTACATCAGCCTATATATCAGAAGGTGCACGTTTTGCGCACCATGTGTCTTAGCACTAAATGCAGCTCTTAGTATGTGTATCATGGTAGTAAAGACCACAACTTGAAACAGGACCGGATTCAGGAGGCAGAGAGTTGGATTCAGTCATTTTCATAGAAAAAATTCACATTTTCTCAATTAACTCCCGAAACACGAGATATAGAAAGAAATTGGTCAGTACAAGTTTTGAAGGCATTTGATAACTAAATACGATGGCATTATTTGTTTTTAAAAATTAGACTTTTTTTTTTTCGGAAATGCCTATGTTCAAACTCCCCCATACATCACCCTATATGTCAGAAGGTGCACGTTTGGCGCACCATGTGTCTTAGCATTAAATGCTGCTCTTGGTATGTTTATTATGCTAGTCAAGACCACAACTTGAAATAAGATCAGATTCAGGAGGCAGAGAGCTCGATTCAGTAAAAAAATACATCACTCTATATGTCAGAAGGTGCACGTTTGGCGCACCATGTGTTTTTGGATTAAATGTACCTTTTGCTATGTGTAATACGATAGTAATGCCTACAACTTGAAACGAGGCCGGACTCAGGCGGCAGAGAGCTCGATACAGTCATTTTAATAGTAAAATTTCACATTTTCTCAATTAACTCCTGAAATACGAGAGATAGAAAGAAAGGAGATTGACCGTATGTAGTATCGTTATTTGTTCTGCGGTGACTTAAGTTTATAATGTTGATAATTGTTGTTTTTAAATATAATGATTTTATCTAGTAACGCGAATCCTTAAATTCTCCGCATAAAAAACTTCATAAAAGTATTAGTTTTAATGTCGATTTCCTATTTTACCCATACCTACATACTTTTTTTTTCTTATTTTCACCTGTCATTGGCATGGCATTCAAAGAGTATGTAAACCATAAAACCTTACGCAAAATAATTAAATTACGCATCCGATTATTGAACTTATAGTTGAATAATTAGTAACAACAGATATTAATAACAACTAACTAATTATTTATTAATTACATTGTAATAACAATCTGATAAGGTGTTAAAAGTAGCTAAGCAAAACTTTTGGTTAATCGAAAGGCATAATGTTTTCGAGACCTTTGCCTGTTTCATTCATCATTAAAAAATCTTTGAAAACATTCAATGCGCGCGCATCCCGAGCAGAATATGCTGGCGACCGAACAGCGGGCGTTCTCTTTCTAGCTTATAAGCACGTCCCATTCGTTTTGTTTTAAGTACATTCTCGAACGGTAGGTATTTACTTTTATTATTAGTTTATTATTATTGTGCAATTAATTGAATGATTTCATTTATATTTTTCGTTTTAATGTAAATAAATCTTACTAGGCCATTATTATTTTGCAATTTGGAGTTAGTTTAATTAACTATATCTATGTCTTAAGTCACATAAATTAATTTATGTGAAGACTGAAATTGTGACAACATTTACGGCAGAAAAAATGTACCTATATTCTGATTCGCTTTAACTTTGTGCTTATAAAAACAAGTAATTGAATATTGTAAAACCATTTGGGTTTAAATAACCACATAAAGAAATAACTTACGTGATGACATTTTGCATAAAGATAAGGTCTGGTCCACAGAGTACTTTTATATATACGGGTCTGGTCTGGATTAGTACCTGTATATGTAGGTACATAACCGCAAGCAAGTACATATACCAATTAAAATAAATTGGGTGCGGGCAGAAACGAATATGTGGTAGAAAAAACATCAATTGCGTTTTTTAAGCGACTGTACATGCGCCCTGCATTTTCGGCGCCAATTTTTAATGCACGGGTTGCTACTGTGATTTCTTGTATTTCTTTGTAACGCTTGTTTTTTTTTTTTTTTTGAGAATATTTTAATTTTTTGAATATTATTCGTTTTGATTTATGTAATAATAACATTTTATTTGCGTTACATTAGGCAGTTGTTCAAATGGAGGACTCAGTTCGTCGGTGTATTAACTGTTCGATTCTACTGCGGTATTTACGGTGGCAGTCGTTGAGAGAAGTTAGTGAAAATGTGTTTGATACTCTGGCTTCTTGAATTTCTCCAATTTTCTCCGGGCTACCGCACTAGGTTGAACGGCAATAAAGCGGGCAGCAGTAATTATTATTGTGATCATAATTATGTTTAATAACTTCTTATCTATTCTTTCTACATGTTTATTAACGTTGATATTGCCACCGCGTAGGTACGGACGCCGTATTTTCTCATCGCAATATTACTATAAAGCCGATTGGAATATGATTGGGAAATAACATAATCGCGTCTGTATTATTCTCCAAAGGGTTAGTCAGAGGTGTGTTAGATACACCTACTCCCACATTTCGGCAGTTACGTTTAGTCTCATGTAATAGGTGGCGAGCCTATTGCAATCAACCGGGCACGAATCCTGACACGGGGCTACTACTGAAAAAATCCTATTGGAATAGCCCAATAGCACTGTCTGACCTGGGATTTGAACCTAAGGCGCCACGCTCAGCTGTCGCGCTTGCGACCACTATACCAACGAGATCAACAAAACAGTAGCGTTGAGCGTAATTACTGTTATTGAGTTGGAGAAGTTGGGTTAACGTTAAGGTATCTACCAGGACACAATTCGATTCATCTGATTTAATTATTTGGTTTAATAGATTTTACGTGATGACATAGTCTGCATTGAATGCTTTGTTTGTCTAAATGATTCTCTCCAAGCTGGGTCAGCATCAGCTTTCATGTAGCCATCGAAGTGTATGCTTTGCGTGTGGCAAATCTATAGGTACTAGTTACGCATACGTGCAATAAGAGTGCCTCCAAATGGTGAAGAAAGGAACACGATTCTTAGTTGGATATCTCCTCACTTTGGTATGCATCTTATTACATTTGACAAGACTGGATTAATTAACGAGTATTGAAAATGCTCAATCGTCAGTTTGACTAATTCTTATTTTGAATTTACCAGCATACATTGTGACAAAAAGTCACTAAGAGATTCGATCCGAAACTTAGATTTTTATATAGCTAATTACTGTGTAATGCTGAGAATTATGACAAAATAGTAAATAACATTTGAAAGCCCTAAAATCATTCTTTAAATTAAACCATAAATCTTTGAGTCACCGCATGTTTCATACCGATACTAGGTTCCTTAGTCATGTGGTCAATGTCCTTTGTCAGTAAAAGTTTTGAAGGCATTTGATAACTAAATACGATGGCATTATTAGTTTTTCAAAATTAGACTTTTTTTTATCAAATATGCCTAAGTCCAACCTCTCCCATATACTCGTTCCACTGTGCGGCGGTACCATATAAATTTTATTAACTTTGCTTGGGTAGTTTCTGAGTAAGCTGCGCGAGCCTTAATACGTACCTACTAAATCCACTCGGTGTATGTCGATGATGCTATACCTGTCACATTGTTATTTACATAGCAAGTAGTGGTATTCGAGTTGGTGTGGGTTAGGTACCACAACTAAACATAGAAAAAAAAAAAAAACTTTTTTACAAAAAAAAAAAAACTACAGACTTCCAAAACAAAAACACTAAAAAAGGAAAAATGACTTTAATTTCGGAAGTCGGTGACAAAAAACGTAAATTCAGAACCAAAGACAGGCCAAGCCACATATTTTGACTAAGGTGTAGAGTTTGTGAAGTTAGGGCTTGTACAGTTAGGGCGTGTAGAGTTCCCCCCCGGTGGGTTCCCGCATTGTCGCGGCGGGGGGCTCAGTAGCCGTGGCTTGGAGGGCCACGGTGAAGCTAAGAGGAACCTGAGGAGGGGGCCGCTCCCAGGGCCTGACCCGTCGCGAGGGGACCAGGGGCGCCTGGACGCGGGGTCGCCTGGCGTGGGGTCCCAGACCCGCCCATCAAGGCGATGAAGAAACCCCGCTGAGTTTTTGTGGGTATACTGCAATTTTGGCAGGGAGTCCCACGTACCCCGTCTCGGCCCCCGACGAGCGTACATGCGTAATGTATTTCTCAGCGTCTAAAAAAAAAAAGGGACAGATAGTTATAAGCTTGTCTCTACATGCGAAGTGATAACTTTATGACAGTGCGAGCCATATGGTCTCGTCTTAGCAACATTTTGCATGAAAATGTTTTTGTTGGGGTAATTTTATTCATAATCATCATCATCATTTCAGCCGAAAGACGTCCACTGCTGGACATAGGCCTCTCCCTAATTGGGGGGGTTTGCCATAATCGCCACGCTTGGCAGGCAAGTTGGCGATCGCAGTATGGTGTTAAAAATGCATAGAGAACGCTGCTGCCCATTCTCTAGTAAGTCCCTTAGTCGCCTTTTACGACACCCATGGGTGGAAATGGGATGGATGGAATTTTATTAGGTTCTTCTTATTATACCTACCTACTCATATAATACACATTTTTTCACAAAAAAATAAAATAAAATATTTTTTTAAGGAACAAGTTTTGTTATAAAAAATGTAAGTATCTAATAGTATCTATAACTATTTTTACAGACGGTTATTGGATTGAGGTAAGTAATTACCTCAATCCAATAACCATCTGTAAAAATAGCTATACCTATGTGGCCACGAAACAAGAAAGACAAAAAAATACACGTTTAATAACCCATAACCCAACGTTAAATTATCTGAACAAGGTATTTATGGCACAAAGACGGACTTAATGCCTTAAACATTCTCTATCAGTCAACCAAGGGTGCTGAAGAGATAAGATGGTAGGTGCTCTGATTGAGAGGAGATAATAATAATAAAAAATATCCTCACCGCCGTATCTCTATATTAACGACGTGGTGGGGCTTGCGCGCTCTTGTAGTCTGAGTTTGTGCTGGTAAAGATTACTTTGCCGAAACAGGTCTAGGGTGAGGAGCCAGACCAAGAAAGATACATAAACCCACAGGCAGTATGTGACGAGCTGTTGGGCAGTAACGACCTCACGGACCCTATCTCTCTGGAGAAGTCATGTTCCTCACCTCTAGCTTGCTTTTATTGGCCTACTGGAGTGAACACTGACGAGGAACAGAGCTCCTATCTCTTTCTTGCCTTCATTGGCCCGCTTGAGTTGAGATATGCAAGAGCAAAAGTGCTTGAAAGATGCTTAAAACATTGGTCAGGCAGGGGCCATAGTCTTTCCATAGTCCTAGATAACCAGTTCACTTTAGCCACCAAAAGCCATAATTTAAAATCTTTGTTTCCATATCCTAAAATATTCCTACACCAACCGGGGGTTGTTCTTAGGTGCATTTGCATAGTGCGAACAGGGATAATCGTCGGTTGGTGCCTCATTCAATTAAAAACGATTAACGGGCCTCTGCGAATAGGCCTTGGCCCCTCGTACGCCTACCAAAAGTCCGGGAAATGTCAAGAGACATAAAGATAATAAAAAATATTATAAACATAACACAATGAATTATGATGATTAAAAAAATACACAAATACATAAATAGGTTTAGGTATGTAGTTATGTATCCTATAAAAACAAATAAAGCAAAACCATTTTCAGAAGGAGTTGTATCGTTTGTAGGATTTCAATGTTTTAGTTTAAAAGCAAGAGCAAATAAACGTGTGTTCCTTCGATTTGTTTGGTATACTTACCCTCTGTTGGGTGTAAGTATCAATAGGTCTTAAATAAATAATCAGAAACAAGGGCGGAAGGGCCTAAGTACGGGACATTAACAAGGGTCCAGTCCAATTTTCGTCCTGTCCACGTTGATATATTGAGGGCCGATGTGAAGCCGTTGCCCACCGTGCCGGCCGACGACACAACTCATTTACTTTTTTCACCAGATACCGAACACAATAATTGCATTGCGATACCAATGTCAAAACAACGGATTTGGTTTTAGTTTCTTTTACTTTCTCTTTGGTCAAAGAATTTAAAGTATTGGGATAATTCTGAAATTAACATTAAAATAATTATAACTAGGTATTAATATAATAAAATTATAACCTAGAGTTTATGATAAATTAGTCTCACATTATTGACCGCCGACGCCAGCGGCGGGCGTTGCGGTTGACAATTACCGCAAGCGACAGTGCCGCTGCGGTTTTAATTCCGAACGCAACGTCACACCTACGACGGCAACGGCACTTCTCTTCTTTAGTGTGCAACTAAAACCCAACTACGACAAAAATGCCAATTATTTTGTCACGATATGTCTTGTTTGTACCTTCTTAGTTGGCATTTTTGTCGTAATTGGGCATTCTTACAGACTATTCCTGACGAACAGCTATCACTAATATAATATAACAGGAGATTGTAAACACACGGGATCAGTCACCAGAAAAAAGAGGCCTAAAATTAATCTTTTTCTTTGCACGTTCTACGAACTACCACGTAACAGTATAATAATGTAAAAAAAGAAGCACAAAATATTACAATTGTAGGAAATCGAACTTGGGTTTGCAAAGCAGTAGTCGAATCGCTAAACAATTTGCTTTGTTTAAAATTTAGGTTTATCCTATATGATAACCATTTTAAAGGTTAAATCTGTAAATACCTGCCATTTCGTTCCCTATTCAGTCTAGTGAAATAGCGGAATAATTCGACTGCTGTCATACACATATTGTGTTCACTCTCATCTCAGTCTCATACCTCCTACGAAATGTATATGAAAAGTTTTATTTTTTATTCCTGACATTTCTAGTACTCAAACCACAGTTCCCATAGATTTTTGATCCTTATAAGAAACAGAATCGATTGGAATCAAAAAAGCACTTTTTTTTTTCAAAATCTGTGAATGGAAATCAAAGTGTTTCAAAAAGTTAAGGAGTCTCCTAAGACTATTTTCTTGTAGCAACAACGGTTAAGGTACCTGCCCCTATAACCCCATCTCAAACATCCACCCTGTATGTATATGTCATGATTGACTGCTTAGCTCCACAAAGGTGTGGTGATAATAATTTAAAAGATTAAATCTAACTATCTGCAAATTTCTAACCTATTGGTTCGTCTTTTTACAGTTTGTGGTAAACTATAAAAGAATATATATACTAACATACCTAATGCTATATTGCTCAACCCCCATAGAAAATATCGTGATATAATTATAGCCTACAGATTAACCAGACTTATAGGGAATATCTATGCTTTGAACAAAAATCAGGAGTAGCTATTTCCGTGATGCTGGAACATACATTCAGACAAACAAACAAACAGACAAAAATTCTAAAAAACTATATTTTCGGCATTAGAATCATTCCCAGACTTCGTACCAATAACTTTTTTACAAAAATATTCAAAGTACGCTTTTGACTTCGCTACGATTTTATTAGGTAGGATTATGTATAAATTTTGTACTTTAACTTTTCTGTCATTAATCAGCATTGCTGTGATCCCGTTCAAGTGAGAGCCAAATGGAGCCAAACTGCTACTAAAGCTTATCGCATGTCCCTTTAAAGATATGCAACTCCAAGAGGTGCCCCCTCTTGGAGTTGCATATCTTTAAAGGGAGCTAATAACTCCACAATATCTTTCAGCCCAACTACTGTTCCTATCCAATCAATCTGCGTAGCCTTTTCCCAACTATAATATGTTGGGGTCGGCTTCCAGTCTGACCGGATGCAGCTGAATACAAGTATTTTACATGGAGCAACTGCCTATCTGACCTCCACAACTACTGTTCCTATCCAACAGATAATAATCCTCTCATCAGCATTACTTATAGTTTTTTCTATAAACTGTTAAAGCTAGCTGCCATTGCTAAACCTTTAAACATTTCCACGACTAAGAAACTGCCGTAAGTGCAGCTTAAAAATGAAAAAGCAAAGCGACTAACGCAAAATTTCAGTCTCTGCAAGCCAACAAGTTACGAACGCTGGCGGTGTTTTAAAAATTCAGTGTGTACCCACCCGCCACGCTTGCATTTTTCGAGAGTACTAAAGTCTGCTTCGTTTATATTAAAGACCTCTATCTATTCGTTTTATCCACCCCGAAATATGCTTTCACTCTCGTCGGCTCTTCATCCCGTAAAAGAAGCTAACTCCTACAGATACATTGCTCGCTTTTCAAGGGAAAAAATCTTGCCGTTGCCTTTTCAATAAGATCTTCTATGTGGATAGTAATGTATTAGTGTGATGTGATAAAGCATACCCTCCATACCGCATAATATTACTTCGCCAGTTAATGAAGTGGTTAATTTAAATAATTAAAATTACAACCTTTTTGCGGCCGCTAAAATCAACAGATTTATAAATCATCATCATTTCAGTCGAAAGACGTCCACTGCTGGACATAGGTCTCCCCCTAGCACAGCCACTTCGACCGGTTCTGTGTTTCCCGCATCCAATAGATTCCTGCGACTTTCACAAGGTCATCGATAAACTGTTCAGTTAGGTAGGTCCAACTTTGAGAAAGAGGTCAATCGCCGAATCCAACTCGGCTGGGCAGCGTTCGGGAAGCTACGCAATATTCTTCTCGTCCCACATACCGCAGTGTCTCAAGACGAAAGTCTTTGACCAGTGCGTGTTGCCAGTGATGATATATGGCACTGAAACGTGGTCGCTCACAATGGGCCTTATTAGAAGGCTAAAAGTCACCCGTAGGGCAATGGAGAGAGCTATGCTCGGAGTTTCCCTACGTGATTGAATCAGCAATGAAGAGATCCGCAGGAGACCCAAGGTAACCGAATAGATAAATAAATATTCATCCCGACCACGAAACCCTTCGCTGTGCGTGGTCCGACACGCACTTGGCCGTTTTTAGGGTTCCGCAGTCAACAAGGAACCCTTATAGTTTCGCCATGTCCGTGTCTGTCTGTCCGAAGTTTAGCTCAAAAACTATTGGTACTAGAAAGTTTTAATTTGGCATGAGTATACACGTTAATGACGCCAAAAAAGTGGTAAAATATACTTGTAAAGTGGGGATGATATTTTTTTTTTTCGTCCTTCCCGTTGTGTGGAATATCGTTGGATAGGTCTTTCAAAAATATTAGGGATTTGGTAAGACCGTTTTTTGATTAAGTAAACCGTTCGTGACTTATCAAGCTATATAGTACCAATTTTCGTTAGAGTCAAGTGTCCCCCCCCTCTACCAACTAAACGGTTGTAGTTAGAAATTCAAATGTCACGGCAGTAGAACCTATATATAACGAAGTTAAAAGGAAAACTATCACAGCTAAGTAGGCTTTACAATTTACCGAGTAATTGGCGACCAACTTACATTTACAGTTGAAAAAAATATTCTCCCATACATTCGTATAGGAAAACATGTTTCTCAACTGGGTACATGATAAGTTTGTTCTTGGGATAAATTCATCCCAACTACGGAATCCTTCATTGTGCGTGGTCCGACACGCACTTGGCCGGTTTTTTCTTTCATTATTATTTCAACAATAAACCAGATTTTTTGCATAAAAGTAAGGATTCCTGTATCAATTAATTTTTATTTACTTATAATTAAATTAATTGAAACAGGAATCCTTACTTGCCTCCTATATTACAATCATCCCTAGTAGCAATTGCCGTTGGCTTTCATACGCCAACAATTGGGAATGTATTGGCAGACGGTTAGTTATTTCGCCAACCTAAACTTAAAATAGGCCCATTATCATAAACATGCACTATTTTCCCAACGGATAGCCAACGACGGGCCTGCTGTTACTATTCCTACTGTTGGGTGATTTTTGTAGGGATTTAAGGTATAATGACAACATTGGGCCAACTAACGCGGGCCTGCTGCTTCTATTCCTACTGTCGGGAGATTTTTGTAGGGCCAATTACTGCTACTCCAACGGGGTGGTAGCGGGGTGCGCGGGGAGCGGGTGGCGGCACGCGTCGCCAGGCCCGCCCGCCATTTTGTTATTCATTTATGCACCTGCGGCTGCGGAGTGTTTGTGAGTGTTTGTTTTGTTCGCATCAACAAAGATATTAGCCTGATATCAGGCTTGCAGGCTGTGTTTTAGTTTAGTTAGTTAACCTTTAGTGTTTGTGAAAGTGTTAAGTGTATAAAGTTGTGGAGTTTTACAACGATGATGGTAACGGTGGGGAACTCGGTGTGGTGCGTGAAGAATGGATGACGCCACGGAAGTCTCATTGCATGTGTATTACAAAACGTGTACAAATCGTCGCTGCACATGAATCTTATCAGCTTCAAAATAAGGTTGGTTTTTCAAAACAAATCGCTACTCTAGTAGCATTTTTTGTTGGCATTTAGTTGAGCCATTTACCTCTGGTTAGTTGGCAAATGCATACAATTGACGGGCAGTTTGCGGGTTGGGCCAACAACGGATGGCCTACGTGGATTTGCCTACGAAGGCCCAACTTGCGATGGGGCCAACGTACATTGCCCTACGAAGGCCCAACGAAAACGTGTTATGGGTAGGCCCAACGACACATAATACATTAAGGCAAGCGGTTGTATGTTGGTTGGTTCTATGGCTGATTTCAGAGCGACGCGTCTCGCCACCGCCGGCCATACGCGCGTCTCTATACATGAACCTTATCGGCTTCAAAATAAGGTTGGTTTTAGCAATTTGTTTTGAAAAACAAATCGCTAAAAAGTGTTAGACAAAATCAAACTATTATAATTTATAATTTTTATGATATTCATTTTATTTTCTGTGAGTAATATACTTTTCAACACACTTGCTCGTAAAGTGGCTCTTAATGAACCGCTTTTAGGTCCATAATGCAATGTATTAAAAACGCGTGCTTTTTAATTTACCGCGCTAGTGCTGGAACGCCACAGATAATTATTTACTAAGTCGGTTAATTGCGCTTTTTTTAATCTCATCAAAGAGACTTCCTTAATGTTGGAGCCATAATGCTATATTCCACTTTTTTTTTTAATAGTCTGAATTGTCCTTGGTCGCAAAATGAACTAAAAATTTACCTTAAATTGTCTGTGGTCCCCTCCCGGAAGAATAGAACTATCCTTGATATTACTTCCAAGCCAATGATTCCTCCTGACTCTTTCTCTTTCTCCTCCGTGAGTAGCGTTGAGGTCCTCAAAGTTTTTAACTCAATTAAGTCTAAGGCTGTGGGCTGTGATGGGGTCAGTCGAACTATGTTATCTTTTATGATTGAGAACTTAATTCCAATTATTACTCAAATCATCAATTCATCTCTGCAGACTAGTGTGTTTCCTGAAATGTGGCGGAAGGCTTACATTATCCCTCTCCCTAAAATTTCCAACCCTAGTTTAGCTAACCATTTCAGACCGATCTCCATTCTCCCATTCCTTTCCAAGATCCTAGAAGCAGTTGCTCTGAAGCAAATATCCTCGTACGTGTTCAAGAATAGTCTGTTGTCTAGTTTGCAATCCGGTTTTCGGCCTGGCCACAGCACATCCACAGCTCTACTTAGAGTTACTGAAGACATAAGGGATGGCCTGGAGAATTCGAGATTAACGGTCTTAGTTCTAATTGATTTTTCCAATGCCTTTAACACCGTTGATCACGACATTCTCCTGGCCATACTGTCTCAAATTGGGGTCTCTTCGTTGTCATGTGATTAGTTTTCTTCATATCTTCGCGGTCGCCAGCAGGCAGTGCGTGCTGATCAGGATTGCTCTGACTGGTGCGACCTGGCAACTGGTGTTCCACAAGGCGGTATAATCTCTCCTCTGTTATTTTCAATATTTATAAACTCCATTACTGCTGTCCTCAAATGTTCTTACCATCTGTACGCTGATGACTTGCAACTATACGCTCAGTCAGACATTGCCAACCTTGACAATTGCATTTCATTACTCAATGCTGATCTGCGAACTATCGAAGAATGGTCTGGCAAATTTGGGGTTTTTGTTAATGCCGGGAAATGTCAGGCCATCCTCATTGGTAGTTCGTACTATTTGAGGAATGTGAACACTAATCAACTTATGCCACTGATGTACGAGAACTCCGTTATCTCTCTTTCACCTCACGTAAAGGACTTGGGTCTGTACATTGACGGCAGTTTGAGTTGGAATAAACACGTGGCTCAGGTGAGCCAGAAAGTCTCGTTCTCACTGCGGTCTCTCTATAGATTCAAGCATTTCCTCCCATCTAGCACCAAACTCACCTTGGTCCAGTCACTTGTGCTTCCTATTATAGACTATGCTGATGTTTGTTGTTCTGATCTTTCCCAACACGCACGGTTGGCGCAGTGGTTAAGCGATTGACTGCTGCGCTGCGTGTCGCGGATTCGATCCCCGCACGGAACAAATATTTGTATGATCTACAAGTAGTTGTTCCGGGTCTGGCTGTTTGTGTATATGAGTTTAAATGTTTGTAAACGCACCCACGATACAGGAGAAATTCCTAGAGTGGGGCAACGTTTTTAAAAAAAAAAAAAATTGGATCGACTTCTCAACAATTGTATTCGGTTTGTTTTTGGCCTTCGTAAATACAATCACATTTCATCCTCCCGTTCTCAGCTTAAATGGTTGCCTATCCAACTCAGGAGGTCCCTCAGATCTCTCTGCTTGCTCTTCACGATTATGAACGATCCATGTGCTCCCGATTATCTAAAGAATTAATTTCAAAGTGTTGGGCAGTTCTCATAGTCGTAACCTACGAGCTTCCAAGAATCTACTTCTCCAAATTCCTTCACACCGTACCGGTTTTATGTCAAATTCTTACGCTATCTCTACTATAAAGCTCTGGAACGCGCTACCTTTTGGCATTAAAAAAGCTGAAAACAAATTTACTTTTAAAAGAAAAGTTCGTAACCACTACTTAAGTCAGACTAAATAACTCTCAAATGATAGTCTAGTCATAGTAATTATTATTAGGTGGTATTTGTTAAAATATCTATTAGTTTATTTTATTTGTATATGTGTATTAGTATCAATAAAACTATATAAATTCTCTTACTCAAGAAGTTAGTATTTTAGTCATTATTTTTGTACCCTACCACTGTTTTTATATTTAACCCAAAGGTTGACTGATATAGAATGCCTTGTGTTCTTTAGCGGTTTTGCCAGTGCCTTTATTTACACCTGCGCGCGCCAGTGTTGCCACTTTGGTGATTTTGTCACTAGATCTGGTGATTTTTCAGAGTTCTTAGCGACATTTTTTCATCGTTTAGCAATTAATACATTTTTAGCGAGTTTTGACGATTTTTCAATATGTAATTTGGCAACACTTATTTAAGACGGCAATCTTTATCATTCTGGACTTAATCTATGGTCGGGGAATCCCAAACAATGTCATTATGGTTATTGACCTTATTGTTTTATCATTCTTTAACTGAATTCGATTAAAGTTGGTAGGAAATTGGACGTGCTCAGTGAAAGAACAGTAAATAAATTAGTGTAATAGTGTGTCCATCGTATAGTTTCATCGTGGGAGTGAGAGAGTGAAGTTGAGAAAACTGCCGCCCAAGACAAAAATCTATACGCAAAAGTAGGTATAGAAAATAGTGCGAGGAGCATGATGAATTAAAAATCTGGCTTAAACCTTTTACCTAGTGACGAAATGAAAGCGTTTTGCTCTCTTTGTGAATAAGAATTCTGTCTATAGCTCTCTTTGTAAATCAGAATTCTGTCTGTTATCTATAACAATAGAAGATAATTATAATATTTCAAAAATCTTGAATTTTAATCAAAGCTCGTTTTTTTTTTTTTTCACTGTTAACTGTTACTAAATTTAAAAAAAAAAATATTTCGGATTTTTAAAGTATTTTATTTTAATTAAAAAAATTAGCGAGTACTGGTGGTTTTTTTCAAAACCAAATTTCCAAAATAACGCGACACTTTACACTGGATTTGGTGACAAGATAATTTTTGAGGTGGCAACACTGGCGCGCGCATCGCTAGCGCGGCGCGCGGAAATACAAAACCAGCGCCTTTTTCCATAAAGTTAATAAGTATAACAATACAAGTCTGTTTTTTTCCTCGCAAGTGTGTTGAAAAACGTCGTATGAAACGGGTGTGCATTCAACTTCGGACACATGTATCATAATGTACTATTACCTCACACACTGACTTATTATAATGTTAAAATTTTTAGGAATATCATATACAATGTTTGTAAATATGTGAGCACCGTATATCTATCGTATTTATAAATTTTTCTGTCATTAGTTATTTCACTTTTCATTCTTTTTACCTATTATGGTATAGTAATTTTTATTCTAGGTAGATCGTCTTTACCTATAATTATTAATTAATGTATACAAACTATTATTAACATTTAAAAAAAGTATGAAGTTTCTTGCCCATTCTTCTCCATACATAACTAACTACCTTTTGGAAAGGGCAAGGCAACTAGAATCAATTAAATAATTTGTCATTTTTGACGTTTAAAAGTGCCTTTTACGTGCCTATTTTTTTTAAATTTTTTTTTTAAATAAATTATATGACTATGACTTTGACAGAGCAGAACATTAACAGGTGCGGCCTTAGCGGGTGGCGAGCAGCGCAACCACCAATGGCCTCGCGCAACAACCCAATAAAAAAAATATTGACATTTAAAACTTTATTTTATCCTTAGGTATTAGAAAGAAACAATTAAAGAAAATGCGTTTATTGGCATTACAGCAAAAAATACACCTTAAAATAAAAAAACAGAAAAAATTATTATAATGCCAAAAGGGCCACAGCTCAACGTAATTTCCCATCCACGACTGCGTATTAGTTAAAACAATAAAATAAGTTTGATACGAGTATAAAAAGTAATAATAACGTTTAGAGATTTCAAAAATAACTAACTATTAAGTCACTGATTACAGTGAATGGTCATATTTTAATTACAATTTCTAAAACAAAATTGAAAAATTGATTACTATTTGAAACTTGCGAGGAATCAAAATCGAACGAGCCGTTTTGTTACTACGACACAATGAAGGAACGAAATGAATGAAACACGGGGATTCCCCGAGCATAAATAGTAAGCACGATGATCGTGTTTTTACCCACGACGGAACGGAGACGGTATATGCGTTTGGGGTGAGAGGATGTTTGTGCAAATTCATGTTGCAATTTTTCGCCAAAACTCTTAGTCCGATTTTGATGAAGTTTTCAGTTATGGATTCGGGTTTGATTGGTGCATGTTCTTAGATAGGTGTTACGGTGACAACTCACCAGGGGGCGCTGCAGCAAACATTGTTTGTGCAAATCTATGTTGCCATTTTTCTCCAAAACTACTACTTCGATTTTGATGCAGTTTTCAGTGTTGGGTTTGGGTTTGATTGGTGCATGTTCTTAGACAGGTGTTACGGTGACAACTCAGGGCGCTGCAGTAAACATTTATTTGTGCAAAACCAAAACTACTAGTCCGGTTTTGATGCAGTTTGTGGTTGATTAGTGAGGGTTCTTAAATAGATGTTACGGTAGTAACTCACTAGAGGGCGCTGCAGTAATATATTTTATATTAGCTACTACATATTAAAGACAATTATGTCTAAAAACTACTAGTCCGATTTTGATGCAGTCTTCATCAGAGATGGGTTCGTGTTTAACCGTTGTATGTTCTTAGATAGATGTTACGGTGACAAATCACCAGGGAGCGCGCAGGGAAAAGTTTATTTGCAAATACCGCAAGTAGTTCATTAGTTTTTCCGCCTTTGTACAGTTTTTACTTGTGCATAAAGTTTTAATAAATAAATACTTATCTAATGTACAGACGCCAGCAAGCTACTACAATCTGTCAAATTTCTTTAATAGATTTTCAACTATATCACTACAATATAAGGTTCAAGGTTGATTGCGAAAATGTGACAGTTTCGGGTAGCTTGACCTGCTGGCGTCTGTACATACTACTGTAGCAGAGGCGTATCTTACATAGGGTCATTAGGGCGGACGCCCGGGGCGGCACGTTTGGTACATAATAAAAAAGTTTAAAATAAAAAGCAACATTTTTTTTTAAACCCACGACGGTTATAAAGTAATTGAAAAAGGATAAAATAATTAATAATAAACTTAATAAAAAACCCAAGAATATCCGTCGGGGGCTGCCATCACTATTTTTAATTTCATCGTAAATAAAAATAATTACCTACTTATCATCATCAAATTCTAAAGGTCCCCACTGTAGGGGCACGGCCTATCCATTAAGGGAGGGTATAGCGCTAAAAAATCTCCAATATTATTCACTTTACTATAAAACTGCAAAACTATAACCCAAAGTCTCAAATTCAGATAATTTATGTAAACAAAGGGGATAACATATCAAAAAAATTGCTTCGTAATAGTAATTCACATAAAATGGCGAAAAAAAAAGGTTCCGTTTTCTATTAAGTACTGATTTTAAGAAATAATAGTTAAAAAATAATCATACCGTAATTATTTTTATACATTTTCGGTTTTAAGCAAAGTTATTAAAAAAAGGAGATTTTCTGGTATAAAATATTTTATGATACTGGTAACAATGCAGGAGATCCAAACATTTTTAATTTTTTTACATCTTCAACAATCTAATATTACAACTCTCATTCATAGATTCATATTGTAAGTAGCCACTGTTTTGATGAAAACGGCAGTAAACTGTTTCGAGTGGAAATCGATTTTGGGAGGCCTACGTCTAGCAGTGGACTTAAAAGGGCTGATTATGACGATCTTATGCCGTGTCTCCGACATACTACACAATACATTGTTTAGCAACGGTATTTTGTTTGCATAGTTCTTATAATTAATTCACTTTAATTTTATAGATGATTATTTACAAAAAATAATAATGATAAAATGTTTTGCACCACTGTCCTGTCATTTTGACAGTGACATTTCTTGACATTTCTTTGTTTACATAAATTATCTGAATTAGAGACTTTGGGTATAGTCCGATATTGATGCAGTTTTCATCAGAGATGGGTTCGAGTTTAACCGTTGTATGTTCTTAGATAGATGTTACGGTGAAAAATCACCAGGGAGCGCTGCAGGGGAAAGTTTATTTGCAAATACCGCAAGTAGTTCATTAGTTTTCCGCCGTTGTACAGTTTTTACTTGTGCATAAAGTTTTAATAAATAAATACTTATCTAATGACTTTGGGTTATAGTTCATTTAATGGCAGCCCCGGACGGATATTCTTGGGTTTTTTATTAATTATTTTATCCTATTTCTGATAATTCAAAATTATATATTTTCGTATAGATATCGAGTAATTCAGCGGAACTCAGGAAGTTATTGCACCTAACTTCTGATATTTCATAAGTGCCCATGTATTGTGGGTAATAAGTGAAATAAAATATTTTGATTTTGATTTTTTGATTTATTGTTACTAATGTTAGCAACACTGATGAAGTGTAGTTTGAATTTTGAATCGAACGTCGTTTTGTCGAATTGTTGTTGTCCGTTGTTGTCTTGTCTTGACATGACACATGACACTATGATGACATTAGCTTGAAAATTGTTTTAGACTCGTGTTCGTGTTGAACTTCACTGTTCAAATCGAAAAATTCGAATGATGCTATTTCAATTGGTGGGAAACGTGCCCAGTTTTGTTTGTTGAGTTGATTACTGTTTTTATTATTTACTATTTAGTGTAGAATTTTTATTACATTCCCGTAAAGATGGAAGATGGTGATAGCTGTCCAGTACTAGAGTCTTGTAAAAAACTAAAATCAGAGTTTACTCATTTGAATAAAATACCTATAACCTCAGATAATGTAAGTATAGATTACTTATTCTTAATTGTAGTTTCTCTTACACCAAAATTATAGTTCATTATCAGTAAAAGTACAACATTATTCTCTTGACTATTCTGTAACAATGTTTGTTTTGCTTCAGTTTTCACTTGGTCGTGGTTTGAAGAACTCTGTTGTAGTACCATTTATATCTATATCGAGAAATCACTGTAAATTCAAAAAAGGTAAAAATAATGAATGGACTCTTGAAGATAACAGCACATTTGGTATTAAAATCAATGGAGTAACTTTAGGCAAGGGGCTTGAGAAGAAACTGTGCAATAGAGACATCATATCATTAGAACTGACTGACGAATTTGTGTATAAGTTTATGATTTCACCATCAGAAGAAGTATTCGAAGTACCAAGAAAGCGGTTAAAAATGGATAATAGTGATCAAAATAACAAAATAATTGATGATGTCAAAATGAAGTTTGAAGAGTCACAAACATTCGAAATAAAGCATATTGAAGAGAAAATACAAAATGCGAAACAAATGCAAAACACATCCATGATATTAAAGGAACAATTGCAAACAGATATGAATAGAAAAATTCTTCAACTTGAAAATGAGTTTGCAGCGCAAATAGAAAACTTAAAAGGGGAGAAAAATGAGGTTGAACGGCAAAAAACTATACTCTTGGAAGAACGAGATGCACAGCTTGCTACCATCAAACTTGAAATGGAAGAGAAAATTTGTGAACTTATGGTAAGTGTCACATGTGGCTTGTAAAACATAAAGTTAAGACGTGTCAAATATCTGCATCCTTGAGATGCTACGACAGATTATAAATCTCTAAAATTATAAATTCAAATAGTGCTCTAATACCTGCTGACACAACCTTGCCACACATTAAATATGAGTATCTAAATTGTTAAGGTACCTAATAAGGTATTTTAGTTTGTCTTTAAATTCTTCTTATTCATGATTGCTTTATAAAGGACAATGGCCATTAAGAACTAGGAGGTAGAGCTTGCCAAAATAAAGTACATTGGATAAATCATTCATTTATTTTTATAAACCCTGCTTTGATATAATGAATAGTTAATCGTCTTCAAAACTACAACTTTTGCATAAAATAATGCAGGATATTATATCTTATTTCTGAATGCATTCGTAATTTTTATATCTTAATATATAAAACAACGTCAGGTTATTTACACCATTTATAACTCAAGAACGGCTGGACCGATTTTTATTATCTTTGATTTGTTGGATTTGTTTCCGCCCCGAATAGCAGAATAACTATTAAAACTTGCAAAAAATTCATCATTCCTCATACATTTTGTATTAAACGGATATCGTGGTGTCTTACGACTTACACTCGAATGAAGTCGCGGGCAGAGAAGCTAGTTTTACTTAATAAAACTTGCGCTGACGTAAATAGATCGATAACATAGAACCTATTTTTGTCAAATAAAAGTAGACAAAATAATGTAATTTCGGCGTCGACTCTGTGTTCTGTACGGTCATGTGTTATTTCGCACTCCTTATTGTTTTGTGTATCTGTACTCTACATATAATATTAAATGATAAACACCTCAATTCAAAATGCCACTGATTGACATAACTCCAATAAACATTTTGCGTAACTTTAGTCTCTGAACTTTAAAAAATATATTGAGAGCCATTCTAATCTGTTAATAAATAGGCAAACTAATAATTATGTTTCAACAAGTTACTTTAGTCCAAGCACGTTAGGAGGGTGGCCATTGTTCTTTACGATTGTAGTACAATGCTTCCAAATGTGAAATTACTATATAAATACTACATATAATGGTTCTAGATCTAAATATTTATGACATACACTTATCCACTCAGTGCTTATAGTACTTGAGTCGGTACTCACATTATATACTCTTTGGGTACTCATAGAAGAAATATGGACAAGAGCATTACCTTTTGTTTTAATTTTGTAGACAAGCAACAATCCAAATAATTTAGATATACAACAAAAAATATACATAAGTTTTGGGGCTCTGGGTTTATTATACTCTGGACCACACTTATTATCAGATTTAGATGAGAAAAATAACAAGATCATTATGATCTTTATGTATGTTATTGTTAATACAGATTTTGAATAAATAAAAAAAATAAAAAGAAATCCATAAAGTGTAATTTAGATTGAGCCAAAGTTAATATTGATTTAAATCTTATATTCATAGGAGCAAATTCAGAAACACAATGAGACTGAGTCAGAACTCCTGAAAGAGAACAACTCGCTTAAAGAGAAGCTGATGAAAGAGAGAGATGAGTTTTTATCTGAACTAAATCGAGAAAATACTTCGAAACAAGAGATGTTGGAGAAGTTAGAGGGCAAGATACGTGAACAAGAGGATGTCCGGTTGAAGGAAAGGCAAGAGTTTGTAGATATGCTCCAGCGGGAAACTGAACAACTTCAATTAGCCAAGGAGAAGGTATTACCAGATTTTAATTTACATACTTGATTTAACTTTAATATTATTCTGTTGTTTATTAATTTTCTATCATAAGTTTATGGTGGCATCTACAATGCCACATGCGAAATACGCATCAAAGACCTGACGTCACACAAATCCTGCATCTCACAGTTAGAATTTACTGCGTGACTAGCATATATACAACACCCCGACATTACAGCCAAGCAGTTTGCCTACCAGACGCAACACCCATCTGGTCGGAGGATCCTCCCTTTTCACCCTTAAACTTTACACCCTGTTCCTCATACTCTGTATCAAGGACTACTGCCTTCTAAATCAGGCACTTGATCCAACCGCCTTCGAGAGCCTCGAGAGATGTTGATCGAAGCTTTCAGCCACCAGACCATTGGCCGTTACGACAATCGGCATAATGACAGCCGAGCTCACATTCCACATGTCAACAAACTCGTGTGCTAAGTCGAGATATTTTATTTGTTTCTCTTTCTCAGCTTTCACGAGCCTCATGTGGAATGGTAACATCGACAATCATTGCGCGGTAATCGATCTATCACCACTATATCAGGCATGTTGGTGACAATAGTCCTGTCAGTAATGATAGACTGATCCCAGAACAACTTGACAAGGTCATTTTAGAGAACTGGATTGGACACATGACACATACTTGTAATACGGTACCTCAGAGTTCACAAGTTTATATTTCGAAGCAAGTTGCTGGTGAATAATCTTGGCCACTTGGTTATGCCTGTATAAGTAATTCCCGTTAGCCAGACGAGAACAACCAGAGATAATATCTGATAGACTCATCCGGACGGTGGCATGCCCGACACACGTCAACCGTCCCGTCCTTCATAATTGTATCCGGTAGTTATTCGTCAAGATAACTTCGTCCATAAATGCACAGACGAAACTTTCAGTTTCCCCGAAAAGGTCACCAAAACGTAGCCAAGATACAGACGCTAAGAAATCTACACCGGGCTCAAAAATAACCCGATAGATGCGCCCGTGAAGCTCCTTGATTTGCCATTTCTCCTTGCGGTCATCAGCTGTAAGTACTACAGGTTTGCTCCAGTTCTCTTTAACCATGGAGAGCGGGGTGAGCCCCTTGTCGACTGCGACCACATCACGGCGCATACCCACTTCGGATTTTTTTAAAAATCCCTGAGGCTGCACACATTGCGGTTGGGAAAGATCATTACCGATGATCGTAGATGATGCTTCTGGTTTGCGATTAGCAGTGTGCGGGCCCTCCTATCCAGAGCGTCGAGTTCGGTCTGAGTCCATTTGAGTATGCCGAAAGAGTATACATCAAAACCGGCATGACCCAACTGTTTAAGGCGTGCACCTTGTTTCCACCTGAAAAAAGACTAATTAATACCTTTTCCAAAGAAGCAATCCTTTAAAGATTGTTTCATGTCAGCAACGTTGATGCTTAACGCTTCCGACATACCCAAATACTAATAGCTTTCGGATGTGGAGAGGGATCTAAGGTGTATAGAATCCGAGAGTTGAATTCCCTCGGATTCCATAATCTCCTCTCGCTTTACATGCATGACTGCACATTTATCCACACAAAATTCCACCCTGATAGCACTACTGAAAGTTTCAGTTACTTTCAGTAGCTCCATCAGACGCAATTTGTTGAGGGCAAAGAGTTTCAAATCATCCATATTGAGGAGGTGAGATATAACCTGACCATCTCTCCTTAACCGATAACCCAGACCTGAATCCGCCAGCAGTGTGCTTAGAGGATTCAGGGCTAAGCAGAATCAAAGTGGACTCAAACTGTCGCCCTGAAATATTCTCCGTTTAATCCATGCAGGCTCATTCCCCTGGGTCTGTCGACATCCCGGAAAGCAAAGAACCGTCCTCCATTGCCCCATACACGACTCAAGGAAGGTGCGTCGAGTTGCATCTATCTTCTACAACTCCAGCACCCTCATATACCTTATTATTTTTATTATTCTCAAAATACTTAAATACAAAATATCAGGCAAATTGATTAAACTAAAACACTATCATATTTACAGGAATTAAAAGAAATAGAAGAACAAAGAATACTAAGAGAAATGGAACTCAAGCAAGAACTAAACAATATCAAGAAGAATCTTGAAGACCGAGTTCACCAAACAGAACAAGAGAAATTAAAAGCTGAACAATTGCTTAATGAACAAATGGAGCATATGAAGAAACTTAGTAATGAGGAAAAAATCAAAATGGACCAATTGGTAACAATATTTTGTTTTGTTTTAATGTGATGAATACCCCAGCAGGGATATGACAAATTGATCCTTTGAAAAGAGACTATCACACAATGAGTAAAAGAGATGGCGCTCTACACAGCCTGGTCCAAGGTTGCTTGGAAGAGATCGCAGTAAGCGCTAAGACTGCCCATTGTATATTTTGTAGTGTATAAGTTTTTCTTTTATAATGTATAATCTGGTGTACAATAAAGTATACATAAATAAATAAATACACAGCCGACCTTTTTCTAAAACTCTAACCGCCTTACTTTTAAACGCGGAATACTATGTATAAACGTCATAAATACGACCACGGTAATTGTTTCTTTTGCGGGTGGATTGAAAAGTTTTGTGTTTAGTTAATGTTGTTTGCGTATGAAGGCTCGTACAGACTCGCGCGTTATCGCGGGCGCGACAGGTAGCGACAAAGAAATTGTGCTACTAGTGTCGCGTCGCGCCCGCGATATCGCACTAATCTGTACGAGCCTTTATGAAGTAGAACATTGTATGTCAAAGTTAATACTATATTTTAAGTTCAAAATGTTCTCAAGTAAGTGAAATCCTTGTAATTTCTTATTGAGAAATAAACTGTTATTCATAGTATAACTTTATTCCGCGTTAATAAGTAAGGCGGTAAGATTCTTACTTGCGGCAGAGTTAAATTAAGAAACGCAATCATGCCTTGTGTGTCGCGCCTGTTTGTAGGAGCCTTTAACTAGCCTATAGATAGCAGTTTCTTAGAATGAACTGTCCCACAAACATACCTACCTACTTTGTTATATATATATTTTATTTTTTATTTTATTCAGATGACCGAGAGAGAAGAAATACAAAAACAATTAAATGAAGCTCAAAACAATGCTGAAAAGTCACTTGAAGAACTGAGGGTAAATAATATTATAATTTTAACTTAACTTTTACGCCCGCGTCCCCGCAACCGACGCCCGCGCATGTCGCCGCGATGGGTCACGTTTGTATGGAACCGTGCGGGCGTCCGCTTCACGCAGTTTCAGGCCTTACACATACGTTTAAGTACAGTACGGTCGATGAATCATGACCAATCTGAACATAGGCTCTCCAAGCTCCAGCGCATGTTCTCATACTCAAACTCGCCTCATGTCACCATTTGATTCCAAAAAATAACGTAAAAAACTATAGAATGCCACCTGCTACGCTCCTTACTTACTCCTTTTGCTTCTTTAACGTTCATACATTTTGTCACTCACGCCGGTTGCGAGTACTACTCACCTGACCTTTCTGATGAACATCACCAATTAGGTCACTTTAAATATGACCACCTAGGGCGTCCCCTCCCGGCGTTTCCACTCACATCTGCCTTGTTATCCTTATGTTAGTCGCCTTTCATTCATTCCCTCAACATGCCCAAACCATCTAGGATACTCTTTTCAATTTTTGTCACTACATCTTGTTTTAAGCCGCACCGTTGCCTTATCACATCATTTTTCAGCTTTTGCCACACATGCTTTGCAAGGAACGCATTTCCACAGCATTTATTCTACTTTCATGCTTCTTTTGCCACACCAAACATTCACTTCCATACATAAGCGTAGGCACCAGCACACCATTGTGAACAGCCAGTCGCGCCTTTTTGGACATCTAATGGTTGGTCACAACTGCATGTAAAGCACCATTCACTTTATTACCCGCATTTACTCTCCTTTCCACATCTTCATCAACCTTTCCATCCCTTATAAACTGACTCCCCAAATATACAAACTCACTTACTTTCTCCACATTCTTATCATTTATTTTCGCATCACACACTGATACATCCTCTTCTCTTTCAAACACCACGACCTTCGTCTTATTCACATTTATAACCCATCCCTTTCATCTTATATGCTTAACCATGACAGTCTTGTAAAAAATAGCAATCAGCAATTATCGCGCGATTAATGGATAAAAATCTGTATTATATAAAAATCGTTCGCTAATCACTCACTGTTTGTTGTGCACTTATAGCTACGACACTAGCGTCAAAAAAATTAAGTAGCAATCATCGGAACTAAATTAATAAGAAAGTTAACTATCAAATATGTAAAAAAGTTATGTCTAGCCATTCACAAGTGATGCGCTTACCAATGATGAACAGCATTTCATTTTTACTATATACTAGCTGACTGTTCGTCATTGCACCATTCTTTAGCGGTGCACAGGATACACTTTCTTTCCAATTTTCATTGATATAGTGCAAATATTCTCCGAGTAAAATGGCAGTGTGACATCCGGACGAACGGACATGACGAAATTATAAGGGTTCGGTTTCTGACAATTAGCAACAGAACCCAAAAAAAAATTGAGCCATAGCAGTACGCCTGGCAGATGTGAAACATCGAAACTATTTTGTATAGAAAATATGCAGGAAAAGATGGTTTACGCAAGAAAATACATATGGCATAATCAAAAACAATATATTCAGATTTCAAAAAAACTTTATTTAAAAAATACAACTTAATTTAATACGAAAATTATAAATTTTAAAAACCATTTCTAGTCCAAAAAACGTTATTTAAAACTTCGAAGCTCCTAAGTCGCAATTTTCGATCCAGTTTGCGACACCTCACCAACAGCCGGTCTCACCCGCAGACTGCATTAGAAGTTTCACATCATCACATCAAAAGAAAGGCATCTTTGTCTCACTCTCGCGTTCAGTCCGCAAACATTTCACTTTTTAATAAACACCGAAACATTTCGGTACTGTATGCTGAGAAGTACCTACCTACTTAATGAAGTACTACATGATCTTTACTAACAGATGCGAGTGACAGAGAGAGAAACTGAGCTGGCTGTATTGGCAGCAGAAAGGATTCAGAAACAGGCGGAGCAGTCTAGTGTAGTCATTAACACGTTACAGGAGCAACTTGAGAGGGTAAGAAAATCATCATCATCATCTTGTTACCTTTGGAGTCGGGCTTCATGCTTTCTGTTTTTGTCTTTTTAATATTCTTAATTTTCTGTAGTCATCCTGTAATGTTTAGAGTCCACAAATTTTTATAGAGGTCATATGCTATGCTGCCATACATATTGTTAGTGGACCCTCCAGAGGGTTCTTCGCATTAGGTTTGAAACTACGTTGTGTTTTCAGGGGATTTTGTCGCTATACTTAGTATCTCTGGGGGTGTTTTCATGTACGCGAATAGGGGAAAAAATAGAAAATGTATAATCGCACACTCTGATCCCGAGTTCAATCTTTTGTGAATAACAAAAATTAGTTATTTTTAATTTATTTAAATTAGCGGCAAAAATCATGTTAGGTATTGTTAAAAAATCATGTTTTTGTTTTTTAATATAAGAAAACTCAATTATTTTGTAACAACTGATTGACGTTTAAGTGTCCTATTTCTTACTTGATCGTCGCTCATGGTTTAAAAAACTGGCAAACAGCTTTTCGGACTCGCGCACCCAGAGTTCCGTACCTTGGTAGGAAAAATATTTTTGAATCCTGAATTATATTTTTTTGCAATCGCATTCTTAATTTGTACTTGTATTTAAAACCAACGCGAATACTAATCAATCTTGTCAACAATATAAAACTGATTTTATTTTCATATTTTATAATGCAGTATTTGCTAAGATGCCCTCCACGAGGGCTCCCGGCATCCCAAATCCGACTAGAGTGAGCCCTCCAGGAGGGCTCCACGCACAGAGCGTATTAATTAAAATTTAACAATTTCGTAATCAACCTACTGACAAAAAGCAATAAAACTGAGTATAATGCTCCCAAAAACTATTCAAGTTCTGCTATTAAGAAATTGTAGGATTACCTTAATACTTTATTCAACATTGCAGGTTAAGAGCCAACTACAATCTGTTGAAACGGAGAGGAACACAATTTTAGAGAACATCGGCGCACCAGAACATTCTGGCGAAGGCTCCTCAAAGGCAATGGTGCTGAACGAAATGGGTGAGCTTATGGAAAGTGAACTACAGTGCAGCATATGCAATGAACTATTTGTGGAACCCACTACACTGAACTGCTCACATACCTTCTGCAAATATTGTATATCCATTTGGAAGAAAAAGAAAAAGGATTGTCCTATATGCAGGTGAAATGTTATTGCCTTGTATTTATGAAGGTTAATTTAAATCTAATTGTAAACTTTTTAACTTTGTATATTATAATATAATTTTCAGAGCTTCAATCACATCAGAATGCAAAAGCTTAGTACTAGAGTCCTTCATAGAGAGAATGGTGCAAAGTCTTAGTGAGGAGATGAAAAAAAAAAGAAAAGAAATCTTGGATGGTAGAAAAGGTCTGTAATATTTATTTTTAATTATAAGAGCCCGGATAAATATAAGCTTATAATTTTAATTTTCTGAGTATTAACAAATTTGTTTTGTTCCAATTGATTTAAACCTCGTTAATGACGTTCTCATCAGCTAAAAATTATGCTTTTAGCGTTCAGGTAATACACTAACTATAGTGTTTGTGTGGTGGTGAGTGGTAAATAAAAGATGATATATCTGCTACTCACAGTTATAATGTCCGTACACAAACACATAAACATTCACAGCAGCAGTCACTTTTAGTTTAGCACACACAATAGATACGAGTATGGTCTATATATATTATATAGTATTGTATTGTGTTATATAATAACTGTTAAGGATCGCCACATGCTGTTATTAAGTATTATGTTCACTACCCCAACACGTATGTAGTTTTAGTATTATCTTGCTATGAACTGTCAAGTTACATACTGAATACGATTACAAGTCAAAGTATAGGTGATATTTAACCATATTCAGTAATTGATTTTCATTCTTGCATAAAAAAATTGATAAATATTTTTATATTCAAATGAAAACATACCTTATTCGTATTCATATCTTTATTTGCGTTCCATAATGTAAACATAAACTTACCTTACCTACACTAGGTCCCGAATTTGGCATAGATGGCTTATTTATAAATAAAAATAATAATAATACCATTTATTTCAGGCAACATAGGCTCATAGAAATATACCTTAACCTAAATATACATATTTTAATATAAAACTTAGTACATAACCTAACCTAACCGGATACAGGCTGGCCCTGAAAAAGTAACACAAAAACCTCCAGTCGCAGGAGAATAAAACCCTTCCAACAAGCACGAAACTGATAGAGCTCCTTACACCGCCAAAGATTCTATGCCAAATTCATTTGTCTCGAATGTAATGAAAAATAGAAAAATGGTTTTAGCATAATATTTATCCGGACTCTTGTTTTTTTTTTTCAAATTCTTTTTTTATGCATGTTAATAACAATGCAGCTTCATAATCGATTATTCCAACACAATAGTATAGGTTTTTGAATTGATTGGTGCTCTTACAAGAAATACTTTTGTAAGCATTCATCTCCAAAGTTATTTTCATTCTTATCTTACACAGATCTTCAGGGCATCACAAAACCAAGGAGACGTCAGTAAATCCTTTATCACTTATAACATCTGATTATAAGTGGCGTTCAATTAGACGTTAAAATAATGTATAATTAATAATTACTGGATGTGTAAAGCTTGGTTCAGCTCACGAAACAAGTGTTTAACAAAATGAGTTGGTAATCTAACTATATAAAAAACATTAAAAGATGATGAAAGCCAGGCCCTGGCAGGACTTAGTAGTGGTTTAACTAGCGGACTTAATTATTAAGTTTATTCTTTAATTATTCAAAAGAACACACATTGTTCACTCCGCGAATTGATACAAAGCTAGATTAAGTGCAATCTAGTAATGATAATTTTATTAAATACAATTTAAATTAGCAGAATTGATGATGATTGAAATGGCTATTAAAATATACAAGCAATTATTGTGGAGTGCCTGTTCTAGTGGCAGGACGTGCCAGGGTGTGAGTGTTCTAATGCCTTTGATGTACTTTAACACTACATGGACTCGATATAAATGTATTCATAAGACAATTTTGTTAAGATACCTTTTTTTTTAATGAATTTTGTTGCAACATAAGATCACGCCTGTTTTCCAAGAAGGATTTCGCATAGGTGTACTTATGGTACACTCAATCTCACACAATTTTGAGAAATTCACGTCAAATTACAAATATTGTAAAAGAAAAATAAATTAGTACCTCAAACATTTACAAAAAAATTGTTTAATTCATTCCCATTTCCTAAAACCACAATGTTATTATAGTCTTATTCAAAATCACTTTAATTAAATTGGAAGGACAAGTTTACTCAAGATTTCATTGATGATATGAAAAGATAATCAATATTTGACAACTTAATTTCTAAATTACGCCGCGCACGTCCATAGAGCCGCCACTCACATAGTCATACGCGTGGCCCATTACATATTTAAGCCTTAACGCACAGAAACCAGTTACAAAACTTGTAAAATATAAAAGCCATTTTACAATAATTTAAACTGATCAACTCAAACCTTGTTCTATTGTGCATTCCTAGGTAGGGTTTATCACTCTCACAAATTTTTTTATGGGACACAGACTAATTAAGGGCGAGTTGTTAAATATGAATAGCTTTATGAAGCTGTATTGGTTGCAGAACTCGAGTCGGAACAAGGCCGGCAGTCCGACGCCAACACCAATCGGTATGCTTATTATTTTAAACTCTACAATATTATTTTTGGGTACCCATTATTCTTCAAACCTTGGTACTAAATGTTACCTATATAAATAATTAAGAACACCTAACCTGTAAGAAATCAAGAATAAAAACATCGTGAAAATAAGTGTGTAGTCCTGTTCATTATCAGTAGTAGGTTCAAGAATTATTTTGGCCTTAAATTCAAACATGTTGCAAAGGAATCTGGTCTGGTGTTCTTGAGTGGAGACCGCGAATCGGCAAACATTAGGTAAGACGCCTCTGGGTCAGGTGGAGCGCCGATCTTTGCAGGGTGGCTGGTAGCAGCTGGATGAGAGTGCCAAGAATCGAGTTGAATAGCGTGCAATTGGAGAGGCCTATGTCCAGGAGTGGACTGCTGTAGGTTCATGATGATGATGATGATGTCTTCGTTTGGCCGAAACACAAAATTGTAATCCATACTAATATTATAAATGTGAAAGTAACTCGGTCTGTCTGTTACGTTTTAACACCTAAACTGCTGAACCGATCGTCATGAAATTTATCAGAGATATAGCCCGGGATATGGGGAAGGACATAGGCTACTTAGTTACGCGATAACCGACATCCACGCGGGCGGAGCCGCGGGCAAAAGCTAGTAAAAATATAAACAACGATATCTATGCCTATAAAAAATACTGTCAAACTTTTAACCAAGAATGGATACTGAGTAATCGATACTGGCGTGGAATTGAGAGTAGAAATGTTTGCATGCCATTTTGCTTAAGAGCATGCACAATAAATTATATGAAACTTGGCAAGATGATGGACATCCGTAGTCCAGAAACGTCCATTGCTGAACATAAGCCTCCCAAACGAAATGATGAGCGAAGTATAAATCAAGGAATAACTAAGTAACAAGGCTATTTGTATTGTTTGCAGACGAGATGACAGCTCTTTTGGCTCCACGCCGGACGGCTACGACTACCTCGACGAGGAGGAGGAGGAGGAGGACGAGTAAGTTACCAGTCTGTTACCTTAACACATTCGAGTCCACCGACTTTTCCTGGAGCTCATTTACTATGCAACCATACATATTGCAAGTGGACCCCCAGGAGGGTCACCGACATTACGTTTGCGCTAATAATGAACCCTCGAGGAGGGCTCTTGGCATTAGGTTTTTAACCGTGTTATAAAAGACTTTAAAACGTAGTAAAATAGTTTTTTCAGGGTGTCTTGGAGCTAAATATAGTATCTCTCGGGGTATTTTCGGGGTGGGGACGTGAAATAATCTATACATATAATATAAAAAATATAATCGCTCGCTCTAAGCTCGAGACACTGTTACAACCTACTGTGAAACTTTCTTGCAGAGTAATAATTTTAATTATTGATTTATTTTAATTATCGGCAAAAGACAAGTAATTTTTTTAATGTTATTTTGTAACAGCTGATTAATATTCAGTGTCCTATTATTTACTTCATCGTCGCTCATGATTTTAAGAAACCGGCAAAAAACGAGTCGGATTTGCCCACTTGAGAGTTTCGTACCTTGGTAGGAATGAATTCTGTATATTTAATGTTGCAATTAGTACCACATAATATTAATTTTCACACCTACTTTATACATAACACAAACAAATACAATGTACTTTTTATACCTGTAGCACATGTATTAACTATTTGAAAAGATTTGAAAAAAAAAGTTTGTATGTAGGGAGTAATCTCTAGAACTACCAGTCGGATTTGAAAAAATCTTTTTGCATTTGCTAGCCCAATTCTTGAGGAAGTTTGTAGGCTTTCTATTTAACATGACGCTGAGACCCTTAGGAGCCTACTAAAAAAAAAAAGTCTGAAAATATGCTAAGTGAAAACAAAATAATATCGTGGGCGAGCTATGGATGATGATGATGGGGCTCCCTTTTCCGCACTTAGACTCCCGTTTGGTCAGTTGTGCGTGGGGATTCTGGCTAACAGAGCCAGCCTAGCTCCGCCCAAAAGCACAGAAGCTTCCTGGGAGCTTCACAGGCTTCACGGAGCGACCTCACTGTTCCGAGGATTTCTTCACGTTGTGGAGCCACGGCCTCGCATTCCAGGATGACGTGGGCGACTGATTCCTCGGCGTCAAGGCAGCCCCTGCAAAGGGGTGTCTGTGGCGCCTAGTTTAAAAAGATGTTTGTTAAGGAGATTACGGGCTATGGGTCGGGGGAACAAGAAATTTCACGCGGACGAAATCGCGGGCAGAATCTAGTGTCTTATGAAACAGTAACTACGCAACGCAAATACGACTTGCACTTAGCCGGTTTTATTAAATCTTACTAAACATTGTGAGAGATATAATGAAATGAATGTTGTTTACAGGGACGAACATTACGACGACAGATATCTCTGGCTCGACCGCGAGGGTGATAGTGGATCTAACAGTGATGCCTACGAGGACTGGGGTACGTGTGAAACCGAACTTACTTGCCTACTTTTGTAGTTCTATTTTAAACGATTTTCTTTCTCTCGGGCATATTATTTAACACAGTTATCTACATATATCATGGAATAAGATAATATCAAACTTCAGTCGTTATATTCAGTTTCAAAACTACCGCTAATCAACGCCGTCGGCATCGCAAGCGTCATTAAAGAAACGTTACAATGTTTACCGTTACTTCAAGTACATGAAACTTCGTGAACTTTTGGAAACTTGTGCCTTCTTCCAAGAAGGTTCTAGTTTTAATTGTAATAAAACTTTTCCAGATGATTGAATAGAACATTTGATGTTTAGCAGCCGGAAGTGATAGTGGTGATGGAGGACGGGCGCTAGTGGAGGGCCGCGCCGACGCCTACTACGGCGGCTACGGGCGCTGCTTCCGCTGCGGTGCGCGCGGCCACTGGGCGCCCGGCTGTCCTTTCTAGCACGAACATCTAGCAAAATACTGCACCCACCGTTATCGTATCGCCATCCACTCATTTTGCATAGGAATCGTAACAGCGCCACTCAATGTCGACAAATAGTAGCACTATTTGACGTTTTACATATTAAACGAAGGCTGGCCTTCGCCTAATTACGTATACTCATTATGTTCGTGCTGCTAATTTGTACCATGAAACGAGATTTTGTAGTGCAAACATCTGATTTAGCGCGAAAAATCTCAAATTTACCGTAGGAACCTGGGCATTCGAATAGCGCACTGGGAACAAGAAAGAGACATACGATTTTTTTTTTTTTTTTTTAATAATAAATGCTGATAATGTCGGTTTCGTTTCTGAGTGCCGCCAACTTTGTCTACCGCTGCTGGTCTATCGCGTGTTCAATTGACGCATGTGTACAGTTCGTGCCTATGTTAGAAGCACATATAATGTGCTGTCCTGTCGTGCTTAATTTCGAAACATGTTCAGAGGAAATGGACCACGACATAATGAAATACATTATAGTTATTCCTTTCCATTTATTTTCGTAAATTTTTGCACAAATCATTAGTAATGCCTCTCTCTTGTTCTTGGTGTGAAATAATGTACAGTGCGGTATACCCAGGTAATACTGTAGTATTTTTTTAAATTTTATTATACGTTTTAGGTTTAGTAAGTGTTGCATATACTGCACACAACTCCATCTTACTCTACAGTTGTTTATTATTTCTAGGATGTCGGTTCTAGCTACTGTACATGCCTAGTTAAGACAACCTTGGTACAAAGTGTATCGGAGATATTTCTGTGATAAAATTTTATAATAGTTATGAAGGCATTGGCTTATGGGACCGAACCATTTTTATGTATTCGTAATATACATTGTAATAAATGTGGATTCATTAGCGTGCTATACACATGCTTCGGTATTCATCACTAGCAAACACATCAATATGTACCCAATTACAAAGTAGTTATTTGATCGAAATACTATCATACTTCTATAAAACCACCAATAGAATAATGTCATTTTATTAGTTTTTGTAATGTTTATGGCATGGAACTGCTGTTAAGTATTGTATTTCGTATGCCATTTTTCTGCCTAACAACGGCTCGGCGGTTCTATAAATCCGATCTAAGGTTAAATTTGCAATATTTAAAATGTGTGCAGAACTTCAGATTACTAAAAGTAAAGCATTATTTGTAAAAATAAACGAATATCACATTTATTATTTTGCAAAGACAAACAAAAGCAAAAAAAATCGTATTTATTACAAGTCACTCAATGCTGTCGACACCAGGCGAATAAATTTGTTATGTATAGCAAACTTGAACTGAATATGAATACTCAACTGACTCGATTCGCGTATTATTGTTATTTTTTTTTTATGGTGCCCGTGCTTTTCTGTATAAGTAGTATATTGTAAATACAATCTCATTTGTCCCAAATACTGGAACTCTTAGCTTAAGATACTCGCGGGTATGGGCGCTACAGTAACCTCTGCTGCAGTTACAACACATCCGCAATTTGTACGTGAACACGGTTGTAATTAGGTAGATAAAGGTAATATTTCGCGACCACGCTCGCGAATCAAACGCAACTAGCACTTTTTGCCTTTGCTGATAAAAAGCTTTTAATTGCGAGCCCTCATGATTGTGTTTGTGTCAAGTAATGCTGATTTAAAAATAATTGATGTTGTTTTCTCAAAGCATCAAATTTAATTTTGATTAAATGTTTTAAATTCTAAGGTCACTTGCATTTTCTCAGTTATTTACAATTAGATCGGCTTATAAATACGTTTAAGTATTTAAAAACATAAATATCTTAAAAAGTAGTCATAATATAGCAACTAATAGAAACCCTCAAATGAGGGATACTAATAATATCCCGTCTTAGACAGTATGCCCGATGCCGCCTCGATGAAAAGATTTTAAGTTGTTCCGGTATTAATTATTATATAAATAAGGTAACATTGAAATAACACATAATCCTCTTGGTGATTTTTACATACAAACGTATACCCGTATGAACCATACAAGATAAGTTTTAACCAGTGCGCAATTTTTTTTTTAAATTTTTTTTTCATGGTTCACTATCATTAAAAGAACACATTTCCATTATTTGTACAAAACTTTTTTTTTTGATCCACTTGAAATCAGCAAAATATGGATACAATCTATTCGTAATAATATCAATGGGCGAGCGCACAGCTGATAGGTACAGTCGAGTTCTAAAATATGTGCACGGACAAAGTGATCAAAAATATGTGAAGACTACTTTATTTTCAAGGGCTCAGATATTATTGAACCTTTGGGAATGCAAATTAATTTTGTACTCGCTGTACCTACTATTGCGTTCCGCTTCACTGACCACGCTGCCGCGCGCGTTGTGCGACGAGTATCCGTTATACATACCAGTTTCAAACAATTTAATCGTTAATGATAAACATATATATTTTTTTTTTTTTTACTTAGATTTATCAAAATAAGAAATAAGTGTTTATTAAAACACGTTTAAGTTTAATTTGTCAAAATTTGCGCACAGATTAAAAACTTTTCCAGTATATCCATCTCGGGCTTGTCCTAACTCTCTGCTTAATTGATAAAGAATCCCTTACGCATCCCCAATCCTACGAAAGACTCTTTAAAAATCTATTAGGGAAGAATCAACCTAATTAAACTAGCTTTCAAACAAAAATAAATGTTATTTGATCATCCATTTGGAAGCTACAATGCCTCAAACGGACTGAACTGTCTTATACTTATGTAGATTTTTCATCGATATTGAGCAATTCGTTTTCCGGTGTTATTTCAGTGATATCTTGAATACAAATTATACGAGGGAATGCCGCGGGCATAAACTAGATCACCTAATGAAAATAGTTTAAAATTAATTTGGAAATCCATGCGATTATTTTCAATTTATAATGATCTGAGAGCAACAACAATTTGTTAAATGTAACAAAATGTGTAGAAATAACAATTCATTACCTTTTAAAATTAATGTAAATTTATTATTATCGATATGTAAAATGATGATTGAAATACTTTAATTAAATCAATCTTTTTGTACAAATATTGCAATTTTATTCCGTTTTACGGGTTGATTATTTTGAAACGAGTATAACACACACCACATTAAATGCACGTAGGTACATCACCTTCTACAAGCAGTCTCAGATCATAAGGAGAACTAAAGAACCAAGATAACTTACACGTAGACTGCTGGTCGAGGCGAGATCACGGCGCTACCTTGCACAAACTGACTCCTCCATCGTATGGTTTATGAGATGATGATCCTAATAACTAATATTGTCGATTCGTTAATTTTCTATGTCGATGGCGACACGATCGTGGTGACTTATGATATTATTATTTTGCTTGATGTCAGTGCTGTGCAAAAAGTACTGAGGTGTCAATGGGAATTTTCATAAACTAATTAAGTTTGTGTCCCATCCATTAACAGTACAGCAGTCCACTGCTGGATGTACTCCCGTCCAATTTTTTGCCTCTAACCCTCGGCTCCTTCCATCTATCCATTACCAGCTACCAACACTACCAACCTGTTCATGTTGAGGACGCCTGAGAGCGTCCTACATTGCGTTTACCGATTCGCGGTCCTCCTCCAAAAATATTTACACAACAAAGACCGTCGGTATGAGCACAATAATCTGCGGTAAGCTGGTAGGTCCTGAAGTTGTTTTACTGAACTGCGGGATTCACCGTAGGTAAACATATTATTGTTGAACAACTTCGAGAGGACCATAAACTGCTGACGACACCCGATTCCGAGGTTTCATGTCCGCGTTGCCTTTTTTGTCTTAAGTTTATTAGGACACAATATCAGACATCTCACCACTTGGATGCATTGGCCGCCAGGTTGAAAGACTGCTTGACCAAAAAAAGTTAGAGGATATTTGAGCTTCGTCCCTAAGGATGTCTCTAATTACTGAAGTTATTAGTCGACATTGTTTTGGATACTCCATGTTTGACTGGAACGTTTCAGATCTTACTAGAGTTTCCAGCATGCTTCGCCGAAGCTTGGACGTCATCAAACGGTTCCGCTTAAGCTGAAAGTCGATTGAGAGAACGTCAAGAATGTATTAATTCTGCATCTGTTATAATCATCTCAATATTGACCATATCATCAAAGTTCTGTCAAGTCCACTCTCATTAGGTTGTTAAGAACAGTGAGCTTTAAATAATAGATCCTCTTCCTTGTTGATAAGCCCCGGAGCGTGACACCATCTTCTAAGTTCTTTTTGTGCTCGGCGCCGTGATCAGGAATTGCCCTGTAGTGTCTGGCCATTGGAAACCTATGGCCAGACACTAGAGGTGGTACTTTATCATAGGTTGCTGTTTGAGGACTTCCTCAATTAAGGTAGCAAATGTGCCTTATAACATACTTTTGTCCCATTTACCTACATGCTGCCTAGGTTATTCTGGATACAGGAGGATTACTAATATTCTATCATTTTGCCTAAAACCTAAAGTGGATCTAGTTAGAGATACCTACAATTACACTTTTTCAAGTATGTATTAGATTGGATGTGATGCAGAAACCGTTTCTCAACCTGGGCTTGGCGTAGCGTTATCCGTACAAAACTACTTTGCAGCCGACATTAGTTTCGCCCGAAATCGAAACATCCTGCTATGGTAATTCTTTATTGTGGGTATTCTATTGCTTATAATATGTTGGTTTAGTCTGATCCTACATTCCCATCTACTGCAGATGCGGTAGAGAGCCATATTGCGAGAAAAAATAATTTACTAAAAATATTCCATCTACATTTTAAATTATGGATACTTACCTACCTACATTAATTATATCTGTATGGCCCTTATTATTTTAGGCAATGAGATAGACTTCTCGAGTATACGCCGTTTTACCTACTAAGTAAAATTAACAATGGTGCCGATTCCCTTGTTCACAAATAAAACTAAATTTAAGTTCAGTGCATCTTTTTCTTTCTATTTCATTAAGAAAAGGACAGAAGATAAATTTTAGTTCAGTCCTGTCAAATTAATCAGCGCTTGACGTTAATTGACGTAATTTTAGTCGGCAAGTTTTTAATCACGTCTAAACTTGTATGGAGTAGTGACACGCGCTGATTAATTTGACAGGACTAAACTGAAATTTATCTAAAATTAAACTAAAATTTATCTTCTGTCCCTTTCTTAATGAATGTAAAGAAAAAGATGCACTGAACTTAATTTAGTTTAGTTTGTGAACAAGGGAATCGGCACCTATCACAACACAAGAATATGGTAGGATTTCAAATAACGATGCAAGTAGATGTACCGAATACCTAATTAATAATAATATATTATAAGAACTTCATTTGGAACAATGCACATTAATAAAGGGCGAGTGTCTAGCTTTATTGGAGCTGTATTGGTTGCAGAACTCGATACAACAAGCCCGGCCGTCCGAGCCGAACATCAGTCGGTGAGTGGGTATGTTTTTTTTTTTTTATCAGTCGGTATTATCCCACTAACACGCAGACTTGATGCAGAGGCAACACGGAGGATATGTAGCCCGCCTGTAAAGCACGAAAATGCAGTTTGATAACTTGAAAGCGCCATTATGACCTTTTTAGGGGTTCCGTACCCAAAAGGTTGCAACCCTTACCAAGTATTCGCCGTCTGTCACAGGGCTGCATCTTTTTAACTGTACTTGTTGGCCAGTTGAAAACTTCTCAGAATATTTCTTGCTATAAGCTCTTATCATTGCAACAAATGAAGGTAAACTTTCTATAACCGTCTCATTACAAAAGAGATTTATTTATTATTTGCAAATAAAAATTCCGATTAAAGTTTATTCCGATTTAGTAAAGTTCTTTATACAAAAACTGACTTTGGAACCGATTTGATTTGAGTTTTTTGAATTAAGATCTATAAGGAAGTCGGCATAAAGTTCAAAATACAATAACTGGCTCTTATTTTGTAACAAATGGCTGTATCGCTTCCAGACTAAGTGACAGCCCAGATGAGCCCGCAAATGACGTCAATAGCAGCAGTGATAGCGACTCTCACGAGGACAACGAGGAGGAATCCGAGTATGAGTAAGTTTACTGAGCAAAAATTTTGTTCCAACATAAGCTTATGCCTTATTCCTGCGCGGGTAGGCAGAAAATGCGAAAATCCATAATCGATTCTAATACTCCTCTCACTTCGTTCACATTCAAATATTTGATCATACACTCCATTTGGGAGTAGGTACTACCTGACAAATTTTATAAGTATATTTTTTAACGAAACAATAAAATAATATAGTAAAAAATATACCATATTCGTATTAACAATGGGACAGATTTGCTATACTCCTTTGATGAAGCTATTGACTTTGTTTCATTTGTAAAATAAATAATTACGAATAAACTGACCATAGAGAACTGTGTTCAATTTTACGTAACCAAATGGTTTTGTTGTGTACAGGCAAAGTCACAGCCGTGATGACTCTGAACATGACCATGAGAGTCCCGCTCTCGAGGAGGAGGAAGAGGAACCAGTGTCTGAGTAAGTTTACACTATGAGCATTATAGTAATATTAAATCTTATTAATTTATTTCCAAAACTTCAGTAAACGTTACATCAATGTGGTCTTGACCCCGGAACTAAGAAATCTTGGGTTACAGGGGTCGAGGTTTCTCCAGTTACCATAGATCAGCATGACAAGGCATAAACTAAATAAAAATTACAGAGATTAAAAAAAATCTCTAATGCAAAAATGACAACAACTTAGTGTACAATAAAAAAACCGGCCAAGTGCGTGTTGGACTACGCACAATGAAGGGGTTCCGTACTTGGAAAGAATTTATCCTAAGAACAAACTTAACATTGTAGTTGGTAAACATAATCTCCCATACATTCCAACTGCAAATGTAAGTTTGAACGCACAATATCGAGAGATTTACCATATAATTTTAAGACCATAGACTTCTTATAGATTTTCCTGTAATCTATAAGTATAGAACTATTTTCTGTATTTTTTTCAAAATTTTAGGTTTAGTAGTTTCGGAGATAAGGGGGGGAATGGTCAATTTTCGCCTATTTTCACTTATAACTTTAAAACAATTTATTTTAAAATTATATTAAAATATATTTGAGATCCACATAGTAAGTCCTTTCATTTGATATGTCACACGGTACAGTATGCAAAACTTTTTTTTTAATTTTCTTGTGTGCCCCCAAAACTGACCTCAATATTCTTAATTCATTTATTTACGATTCACGTCCGTATTTGGGTCACTCAAATTGATATGTATACCAAATTTCAACTTAATCGGTCCATTACATTAGGAGCAAATTGGCTGTGATAGAGGGACAGACAGACAGACAGACACACGAGTGATCCTATAAGGGTTCCGTTTTTTCCTTTGAGGTACGGAACCCTAAAAAAAATTAAAATAGGTACTAGGTCAGTTTTTGTATGAAGAACTTTACGTTCTTCATACAAAAACTGACTTTGGAACCAATTTAATTTTAGTCTTATGTATTAAGATCTATAATGGCGTCGGCATAAAGTTCAAAATACAATAACTGGCACTTATTTGGTAACAAATGGTTGTATCGCTTCCAGACTAAGTGATAGCCCTGATGAGCCCGCAAATGACGTCGATAGCAACAGTGATAGCGACTCTCACGAGGAGAACGAGGAGGAACCCGAGTCTGAGTAAGATTACGCAAAAAAAAAAATACTATATAAACTTATATGCCTTATTCCTGCGGGGTAGGCAGAAAATGCAAAAATCCGTAAGCGATTCTAATACTCCTGTCACTTCGTTCACATTCAAATATTTGGTCATACACTCCGCTTGGGAGTAAGTACCTGACAAATTTTAAAAGTATATTTTGTAAACGAAACAATAAAATAATATAGTAAAAAGTAAACCATATTCATCAATGGGACAGATTTGCTATACTTTATTTCATTTGTAAAATAAATAATTACGAATAACCTGACCATAGAGAACTGTGTTCAATTTTACGTAACCAAATGGTTTTATTGATTCCAGGCAAAGTCACAGCCGTGATGAGTCTGAACATGACCATGAGAGTCCCGCTCTCGAGGAGGAGGAAGAGGAACCAGTGTCTGAGTAAGTTTACACGATGAGCATTATAGTAATATTAAATCTTATTAATTTATTTCCAAAACTTCAGTAAACGTTACATCAATGTGGTATTGACCCCGGAACTAAGACATCTTGTGTTACAGGGGTCGAGGTTTCTCCAGTTACCATAGATCAGCATGAGAAAGCATAAACTAAATACAAATCAGAGATTTAAAAAAATCTCTAATGCAAAAATGACAGCAACTTGTGTACAAAAAAAAGAAGTAAAATAGGGACTAGGTCAGTTTTTGTATGAAGAACTTTACGTTCTTCATACAAAAGCTGACTTTGGAACCGATTTGATTTGAGTCTTTTGTATTAAGATATATAAGGAAGTCGGCATAAAGTTCAAAATACAATTACTGGCACTTATTTGGTAAAAAATGGTTGTGTCGCTTCCAGACTAAGTGACAGCCCTGATGAGCCCGCAAATGACGTCGATAGCAACAGCGATAGCGACTCTCACGAGGAGAACGAGGAGGAACCCGAGTCTGAGTAAGTTTACGCAAAAAACAAAAAAAAACAAAAAAACTTATATGCCTTATTCCTGCGGGGTAGGCAGAAAATGCAAAAATCCGTAAGCGATTCTAATACTCCTGTCACTTCGTTCACATTCAAGTATTTGGTCATACACTCTACTTAGGAGTAAGTACCTGACAAATTTTAAAAGCATATTTTGTAAACGAAACAATAAAATAATATAGTAAAAACTAAACCATATTCAACAGTGGGACAGATTTGCTATAATTTGTTTCATTTTTAAAATAAATAATTACGAATAAACTGACCATAGAGAACTGTGTTCAATTTTACGTAACCAAATGGTTTTATTGATTCCAGGCAAAGTCACAGCCGTGATGAGTCTGAACATGACCATGAGAGTCCCGCTCTCGAGGAGGAGGAAGAGGAACCAGTGTCTGAGTAAGTTTACACTATGAGCATTATAGTAATATTAAATCTTATTAATTTATTTCCAAAACTTCAGTAAACGTTACGTCAATGTGGTATTGACCCCGGAACTAAGACATCTTGTGTTACAGGGGTCGAGGTTTCTCCAGTTACCATAGTTCAGCATGAGAATACATAAACTAAATACAAATTACAGAGATTAAAAAAAATCTCAAATGCAAAAATGACAGCAACTTGTGTACAAAAAAAAAGAAGTAAAATAGGTACTAGGTTCTTGTATGAAGAACTTTACGTTCTTCATACAAAAACTGACTTTGGAACCGATTTGATTTGAGTCTTTTGTATAAGGAAGTCGGCATAAAGTTCAAAATACAATAACTGGCTTTTATTTTGTAACAAATGGTTGTATCACTTCCAGGTTAAGTGACAGCCCTGATGAGCCCGCAAATGACGTCGATAGCAACAGTGATAGCGACTCTCACGAGGAGAACGAGGAGGAACCCGAGTCTGAGTAAGTTTACGCAAAAAATAAAAAAAACAAAAAACTTATATGCCTTATAAGCGATTCTAATACTCCTGTCACTTCGTTCACATTCAAGTATTTGGTCATACACTCTGCTTGGGAGTAAGTACCTGACAAATTTTAAAAGTATATTTTGTAAACGAAACAATAAAATAATATAGTAAAAAGTAAACCATATTTAACAATGGGACAGATTTTATACACTTTGTTTCATTTGTAAAATAAATAATTACGAATAACCTGACCATAGAGAACTGTGTTCAATTTTACGTAACCAAATGGTTTTATTGATTCCAGGCAAAGTCACAGCCGTGATGAGTCTGAACATGACAATGAGAGTCCCGCTCTCGAGGAGGAGGAAGAGGAACCAGAGTCTGAGTAAGTTTACACTATGAGCATTATAGTAATATTAAATCTTATTAATTTATTTCCAAAACTTCAGTAAACGTTACATCAATGTAGTCTCGACCCCGGAACTAAGACATTTTGTATTACAGGGGTCGAGGTTTCTCAAGTTACCATAGATCAGCACGAGAAGGCAAAAACTAAATACAAATAGAGATTAAAAAAAATCTCAAATGCAAAAATGACAACAACTTAGTGTACAATAAAAAAAATCGGTCAAGGAGCGAGTCGAATTCGCGCACCGAGGGTTCCGTACCAGCCCAGAAAAACTGCAACTGTGCTTCACCCAAAGCACACATAATATAATACTACGTACAGGGCCTCAAGTCTGCTATTGCACTAGTGTCAGAATGGTCTCGCCATTGTGAGTATTTGACAGTTTTTGTATGGCAAATCTGTCAAAAACTCACAATGAAGAGACCATTCTGGCACTATTGTAATAGCAGACTTGAGGCCCTGATACCCAATTCCATACAAATTTCAAAATGACACCTCCCTAAGGCTGGCTATTGAGCTGGCTATTTTTTTTCCCTCGATTTTTTAACACATGGCAGCAACAGCGACTCACTAATAATTAGTAAAAATTGGCAATTATTGCCAGAGACTGTAGTTTTACAACACCATCTAGGAGTCGGCCTAGATACTAGGCGTCATTCTCGTGATTTATGAGTGTAAATAGATAAATCAACATTAAACAAGGAAATTTTGTTTTTTACTAATTTAACTTCAGCCAAAATCAGCCCTATAACGCTTTTTATTTATTGTTAATTTCATAATTGTTACCTATGCTGCCAATTATCTGTGATTTTTTTTCAAGAATAATTATAATTTGTTCGAGTTGAGACCCTATGCCCATAGCAACCTGCTACCTGTTATTATGTAGGAAGGAGGACATTTTTATTATGAAACGTGAAATGTTTCTAAATTTTCATCAGCGAGGAAAAGAAAAAAGAAAAAGAATAAAAAGAGACAAAAACTGAAAGAAAAAAGAGAGAATTTTAACATCGCCATCTCTTGACAGATAAATGAACTAATTTTTAAGACAGTTTTATTTTTACTGTAATCTTTACATAAGCTTCTATCACATAGAATAATTTCAGATTTTTCCCTGCAAACTTCGGAGATAAGGGGGGGGGAAAGGTAGTTTCTCAAAAGTCGTAAACTATGCGGCCGAAAGAAAAAAGAAAAATTGTTTGAGAATGTACAAACAGCGCTCTTTCATATGATACCCCACCTGCCCTAGTAGCCGCATTTAGAATTTTTAAGACCACCTTTCAGTCCCTGATGCAAAAAAAATAAAAACTTATTTATTTCTTTCTTATTTGCAAAATACTTGGGCAAACGTCATCTAAAACCAGGGTACGAACAATCCGATTTTTATAATAAATATCAAAAATCCGATTTTTTTACATATATAAAAAGAAGCGAATTTCATTCTGTAAGGGGATTAAACACTTAAAAATGTGAAAGGAATTTGTAAAATAATATAAGTGTCAAATAACCACATTTTTTATTTTAAAAAAGTACCAAAAGAATTAGTGTTTATTTGAGATAGAATTTCTTAATGAACACTTAAAAAAACAAGTACCTAATTATTATAATAATCTTCATTTGTTTGTGAGATAAATCAACTAATTTTAATAATAATTTGTAATCATAAAAAAGTAAATTATTCTGAATTGTAGTTTTTCGCTACGTGTTGCCAGGGAAAACATTAATCTCCAAAATTCAATCAATTGATATACAGTGTGTAAGGGTAAACACCGTTATCCTTGAAACCAGTGATTTGGTTTCATTTATAGAACGTAGAATCAATGGAAAATTACAACTTAAAAAAAAAAAGAAAATCTACATTTTAACACAAGAATATTTCACCCTATGCGCTAGGGCAACGAACTTGCCACGTGATCCATTCCGACCGGTCGCGTACGTACTCGCGACGCGAGTGCGACCCCCCCTCTCCTACTTCAGTTTCAGTCAGTCAGCTGTCTCGCTAGCTAGCGCACGTAACGCAGCGTCTGCGTTGTAGCGCCGCTCGCGCTCATTTCTCGCGTGTAAACAATAATAATTGTAGTTTGTGAGTAGTAATTACACGTAAGCATGTCTTACACGAATGAACAGTTTACCGAAATGGTACGGCTTTACGCCATCGCGGGTGATAACCTGAACGAGGCTCGTAGAATGTGTACCAACCAAATGAACGTGTACCAAACCGTAGAACAATGTTGGCGGCTACACAGAATGCGTACTTACGGCCAGTTCACCGTGCCGGCCCACGCTCAGGGTCGTGGCAACCAGCAGCTGCCAGTTGATCTGCAAGAACGTATCCTGAGTTTCTTCGCGGAGCACCCAGAGGGAAGTACTAGGAGGGCGACACGTGTTTTCAATGTTTCCCACTGGACAGTATGGAGACTTCTCCACATCGATCGAGAACATCCGTATCATTTTAAACCGGTCCAAGAATTAAATGCGTACCGCGGATGGTATTTTCCCAGTGGCTTATCGATAACTTCGATAACATTTCCATTTTGCATTTACAATGTTCATAATGAACATTACTGGAGCCAGGTAAATGAACACCGAATAGGGCAGAATAATTTTCGTGTGGGCGGGCATTCTGAATGGTAAACTTGGACCCTATTTTATTGACGGCCATTTAAATGCACAATCGTACATGGTTATTTTACGGCATGTATTCGACAGGATGTTGGAGAATGTGCCTCTTCGTTCCGTAAGACATGAATAAAGCGTGCGTTGTGTAGGTAGGTAGGACGGGCGGCGATCGTTAAAGTGATTACGTACACTCGGGCGCATATCCATGAATTTGCGGACGGTGTCTGATAAAAATCTTTTAAAATCATTTTAAGAAAAAAAAAATTCTTTTTCACTCTCAAATATTTTTATATTTAAGTTAAGTACCCATGGTTTGAGTGACAACGGTGTTTACCCTTACACACTGTATATCAAGATAAAAATCAATTGATATATATCGTGATATATATCATGATATATATCCGCTGATATATATCGGCGAACCCTGTCTAAAACTATTCTAAATTTGAAGTTAATAGCATCAGTAGTTCTTGAGATATTCAGCTGTAACAGACAGTCAGACAAACAGACAGACTGAGTCACACCATAAGGGTTCCTTTTTACCATTTTGGTACGGAACCCTAAAAAGAAGTAAAATAGGTACTAGGTCAGTTTTCATATGAAGAACTTTACGTTCTTCATACAAAAACTGACTTTGGAACTGATTTGATTTGAGTTTTTTTTATTAAGATCTATAAGGAAGTTGGCATAAAGTTCAAAATACAATAACTGGCTCTTATTTTGTAACAAATGGTTGTATCACTTCCAGGTTAAGTGACAGCCCTGATGAGCCCGAAAATGACGTCGATAGCAACAGTGATAGCGACTCTCACGAGGAGAACGAGGAGGAACCCGAGTCTGAGTAAGTTTACACAGCGAACATTTTATTTCGTAGGTAGATAAATTGAATGTTAGGTAATGGTTAAAGTTCCTAATAATTTTTACTCATTGAATGTTAGGTAATGAATAAAGTTCCTAATAATTTTAATAATTATATACATTATAATTATAAGATACCGCACTATCGCATTGTTTCGCATTAATATTTTGGTACAGCAACCAAACCAATCAAGAAGAGGCCCTTGCCCAGCAGTGAGGCAGTTATAGGCTCATACAGAGCATTGATCACCACGCTTGCTCAAGACGAGTTGGCCATTTCAGACTCAATCTCAAACTCAAACTCAAAGCATTTATTTCAAATAAACCAATTACAGGCACTTTTGAATTGTCAAGGGGTCGGTCAGTCAGAAAGATGAAGCTAGTTGCCCATTCCAAAGCGTAGTAGGTTCCTATGTAGAAGAACGGACAAGAAACTCCATGGACACTCTTTTAAAACAAAATATTGTTACAAAATATGGGTTACATCATTCATGTTGAAGTTATACAAGTGAGAACAATGTAGAAAGACGTGCACGTTAGAAGCGTCCGTAATAGAAACAATCAAATCAGACTTATGTATATTAACTATGAGTCCAGGTTTCCTCACGATGTTTTTCTTCACCGATTTCAGTAATGTCCAAGATAAACTCAGAAAGTACATATGAGTTAAAAAAGTAATATTGGCACTTACCCGGTTTTGAACCCACGACCTCATGCTTGAGAGGCGAGCCATATGATTATGGAATATGATTTCATTGTTACAGTCGAAGTAACAGCCCTGATGAGTCCGCACATGACTACTCGAGTCCCTCCCTCGAGGAGAACGACGAGGGACCAGACTCCGAGTAAGTTTACTCAGCGAACATTCTATTAAGTGGGTAGATAAATTAAATAGTAAGTAATTAATTATACATATTACTCATTGAATGTTAGGTAATGGTTAAAGTTCTGAATAATTTTAATAATTATATACATTATAATAATAACAATTATAAGATATCGCACTATCGCATTATACATATTATAATGAAACCTTAAGGTGAAACTAGTTGATACTTTTTCCATACACATTTCGTGGGGGTATTACTCCACTGTTTGACATTGTACATCCAAAGTTAAACATGATATCGTTTTGTTTTTTTATTAATTTTGTCTGTACGGAAGCAGAATATTAAAATAAAAAGCCATTAAAAAGTTATGAGCCAACAAAGATTCGTTTTTCCCGTTACTTTTAAAGCAACTTAGGGCGTAAATAAGTAATAAAAGAAGTGTAAAATCTCCAAAACAAAGTCCGCTCCGCTCAAAGCTCAATTATCGAGGATTTCAAAAAAACTTTATTTGTAATTGATAATTTTTTAAGCGCGCGGTTTACTATGAATTATCGTGCATTTCACTCAACACACGATGACTGACACGATGCTAGGTGAGACAGCGTGCTTTTTGGCCACGCCCACCAGTGAGTTCGAGCCCGCAACTAGTTGGCTCTTAATCATACTTATGCGGACGATGAATAAAATAAATGTCTTCAACAAAACACCAAGAGCTGCGATCCATACACACCCAGTTGCTACCACCACTCCTATTTCTTCCTTCATTTAAGTTCATGTATCTGGTAACGCAAAAACATCGAGATGCTACTTCTTCTGTCATGTGAATAGCTACCCAGCTAACTGAAATTTTATGTAACCAATTTGTTGGTATTCTTTCTAGAGAAAGTCCTTTCGACAGCCCCTCCGTCGAGGAGAACGAGGACGAACCGGACTGCGAGTAAGTTTACGCTGCGAATATTCTATTACTTAATTATTACTAGCTGCTGCCCGCGGCTACGCCTACGTGGCTTTTTCTAAAATAAAAATAGCCAAGTTACTCCTTATAACATCAACAACGGTTTCGGAGATTAGCCGGAACAAACAGACGGACAGACAGACACGAAATTCGCAGCATTATGCTGAGCGATGGCCGTTTTGCGTGGATGTGACGCATATTTCCCCCCAACTTGTTTTTTTTTGTGTTTGTGTTCTTTTTTTTTTGCGTCATGTTTACCGCAAATAAACGTTTTTCTTTCTTTCTAAAAATTGTTTTTTGTGCACTTTGTAGAAAGCTGATATTTTGACATTATTTTTGACATTTTATTTATTTGTATAGATATTTTATTTATATGTATATTATTACCTACGCTACCCGTCGTTCTGTCGCAGTCTGGGACACCTCTTACAAATAATGAATCATTATCTTTAGTTAACCATTTTAACTTAGCCATTCTTAGCACATGTCAACGCAATGTACGGTGGCCAGCACATCAAGTTACTACAAACTGTCAAATTTTCTCGTTCGATTTTGAACTTAATTATCCACATTTTAAAGTTTAAAATCGTTTGGAGAAATTTGACAGTTTCGTGTAGCTTGATGTGCTGGCCACCGTACATAAATTGAAAAAATAAATGAATTCCTTCAAGGATTACAAGATGGCGGGGTTATGTCTCATTTCAGCCACGCGCCAAATGATCCTTGTACAGCTTTAAAATAATGTTCTCAATCTGCCATGTTTTTGACTGATTCTGCGTTCCAATATGGAATATGGAACAATCAAATAAATACTAGAATTGAAATTATAAGTATTTTTTTTTTTTTAAACAATCTAATTATTAGTGTTTGGCCGACCATGGGTTTTGCTAATCTTTGACTAAACTATCACTACATATAATAAAACAAAGTTCTCCGCCGCGTCTGTCTGTCTGTTCGCGATAAACTCAAAAACTACTGCACCGATTTTCATGCTGTTTTCACCATTAAGTTTTTGTATACATTTTTGTAACATTAACGATATCTGTTGGAGGTGACGGAAAAAAATTAAAATGTGGCTGGTATTTTAGTATTACGACTTCCACGCGAACGAAGTCGCGGGCAGACGCTAGTTGTATATAATATAAACAATCGTTTAGTCAAAATAGATGTGAAAAAAAAATTGTATGATTGTATGCAGGTTGGGAATGGCATTAACTATAAGTAGTTTAATTTATTGTCGTATTGTCGTCTCAATATATATATATTTGTATACTTATAAATTAAAATTAATGATTATTTTTAAGTGACGTCTCTGAGTGCGGCCGTTTGTCAGTTCTAATAGCTAGAATAAATCAATGTATTTCTTGAAGTATTGTTTGAAGCTACAATTTAAATCTTTAAGCTATATTTCTTGATATCATCTTTACTAACTTTACTGAGCTTCGTGAGGGTAATAAATTATATTAATTTTGTTCACAGCGACTCGGACAGCGACGGTGACCTGTGGGACACCGAGAGCGATATTGATAGTATTTGACAGAGCTATGGACGAAGTATGTACTTTACCGGAGTAAACTAATGTATAAACATTACTTGCATAAAATGAAATAATTGACCTGTGGGACACCTAGAGCCATAGTGATTGTTATAGTATCTGACAGAGCCACGGACGAGCTATGTACGGTGGCTAGCGCATCAAATTACCACAAACTGTCAAATTTCTCCAAACGATTTTAAACTTTAACATGTTTATAATTAAGTTCAAAATCGTTTGGAGAAATCTGACAGTTTCGTGTGGCTTGATATGCTGGCCACCGTAGTTTACCGGAGTAAACTAATGTATAAACATTACTTACATAAAATGAAATAATGGTCAATTCGAGCCAATAAAAAAGTCATATTTGTTTAGTTTCTAGCTATTGCCATTTTTTTTTTTTGTGGAGGTCAAAACGCGCTTTGCACTTCTCCTTATTTTTATTAGGTATAAGTTTTAACCGACTTCAAAATAGGACTTTTTTTTAAAGTACATTGATGGATATTTTGTGTGTATCACAGGTTCTATTGGACCTACATGGCTACGACTGTACTCAAATTGTAGCAAATTTTGTATACAATATTTAAATGTGTGTAGTGTCTTTCCGTAGGATGCACTTTTTAGAAGCTATATACTATGAACTGAAAGAAGACCGAAAATTTCGAGGTTTTCGAGCACCACGCAGTTAGCACAGGTCTTTCGAAGCCGCAAACTTGGTTTTATAAAACCAAGATAATAACGACACCTGCAAGGAATAACATTGTAACTGGTATGTTACTAAATATAAGTTACAATGTAATTTTTTTTTTTTTTTTACACCCAACTGGGAAGCTCTTGGCCTTCATCTCACCTGATGGTAAGTGATGATAAGGCCGAAGATGGAAGCGAGCTTCACCCGGAATCCTCAACCACAGAGGAACTGGCTATCTTACCTCTAACTGCCGAAACACAACAAATCTTGTTAACATTGTTGTTTATTCCTTGCAGGTGTCGATAACATCCCATAAAATCAGTGCAGTGCAATTTTTTACAATCTACGATATCTTAGACCAGAATCAATAATTTTTTAAACAAAAAAAAATTATAGTAGAATGAAACCAATTGGAAAAGGAAGAGAATATAACAAAAATTAAAGGAAAAATAATTTATGGGCGATCTGAGGTCGGGAAGTGGAAGGGGGGGGTAAAAATCGGTTTATCTCGATTTCCGGCAAAACTACAAGTCCTATGGAAAAGTTAAATGGCAAAGTTCTAGGAAATAAAAAGATATGCAACTTTTTATTTCCACTTATACTTTTTATTTCTTACTTAATTTAACATTTTTTTCACATAACCTCAAAAATGTGAAAAATTCAAATAACCATTTTTTTGGTTTTTTATTTTTATCTTATACAAAAAAAAATTATCTTAAAAAAAAAATATTTCACGTAATTTTTTACACACTGTATTTTTTTATTTATTTAAAATGTGTATTTTTGCACGTTATTTTGACTGCATATCGAAAAAGCATCCTAATTTTCAATTGAAAATTCTCACGTCAAAATATCTGCTTTTTAAAAAAAGTCGGTGGGCTTTTTGTTCGTTGAAATCTCTACCTAGGAAAGTTTTCAACAAATTTCGTGAAAAATTTGTTTTTTCTGTAAAAGATAAAAATAAAAAACCAAAATCTTGATTATTTGAATTTTTCACATAAATTTTGAGGTTATGTGAAAAAAGTGTAAATACAAAAGTTGAAGATCTTTTTATTACCTAGAACTTTGCCATTTAACTTTTTCCATAGGACTTGTAGTTTTGCTGGAAATCGAGATAAACCGTTTTTACCCTTAAAACCCTCTTTCACTTCCCGACCTCAGATCGCCCATAAATTATTTTTCCTTTAATTTTTGTTATATTCTCTTCCTTTTCTAATTGGTTTCATCCTTCAATTTTTCTTTTATTTTCACTTTTTACCATATATAAAGGTTTCAGCCCTAGTCTAGAGATGACTGGCCTATACGACAGCACCATTTTGACAAATGCCTTCCCCATTGCTTCTTCTTCTTTTAATTTTAGAAGCACTACACATTGTGCTGTTACTGCAAATGCAAGGAACTATGGTGAAATAATTTTCTAAGGTTCTATACTCCATTTACTATAGCATTAGACAAATAACGGCTAAATAACGACAGTTATTGTGTAATATTGTTGAAATTACTGCACTTTAGAGTTATTTTTTTTAATGTAAATGGTAAATAGATTACAATGCTTTGTATTTATCGTGAAATAACGGAGTTTATTAAACGTTTACATCGAAATAACGAAAGGGTGAGAACAGTTATTTGTCTAATGTTATAATAAATGGAGTATAGTCGTAATCTACACCTGTACAGCTTTCCATAGAAAAGTATGCGCTTCTGGAATCATCGTCTTTTTTCGGAAATACGAATGCGCAACGATGAGTTCTAATATAGAGCTGTTACAACCATGGAAGTACTTGTCTATTTTGTATTACCATGTTTACAAAATTATAGATTAACAACTCTATGCAGTTCCAAAAAACTTTTCAAAACCTTTAAATGAGAAATGACGATCAGAGACCTGCACCCTAATTGCGTAACACACTATCAATCACAATATGAATGATTTTGAAGTATATTGCTAATCCAATGCTGCATAATGTTCGAAAATTTTGTCTGCAATACAACGTATACTCCATTTATTATAACATTAGACAAATAATTGTTCTCACCCGTTCGTTATTTCGATGTAACCGTTTAATAAACTCCGTTATTTCACGATAAATACAAAGGACTGTAATCTATTTACCATTTACATTGATAAAATAACTCTAAAGTGCAGTAATTTCAACAATATTACACAATAACTGTCGTTATTTAGCCGTTATTTGTCTAATGCTATAATAAATGGAGTATAAATAACACAATGAAATTGTAAGGTAACCCGATAGAGAGAAAACTTCTTACAAACACGCAATGATAGATGCACTACTTACTACAAAGCGTGGTATTACAAAACTTAGAAGCATTGCACCTCTGTGGGGGTTAGTCTGTGGCGCCACGTTCGCGCTAATTTGGATACACGATGGTTATTGGTGCCGATTCCCTTGTTCACAAACTAAACTAAATTTAAGTTCAGTGAATCTTTTTCTTTCTATTTCATTAAGAAAAGAACAGAAGATAAATTTTAGTTTAGTCCTGTCAAATTTATCAGCGCCTGTCACTACTCCATATAAGTTTAGATGTGATTAAAAACTTGTCGACTAAAATTACGTTAAAATACGTCAAGCGCTGATTAATTTGACAGGACTAAACTAAAATTTATCTTCTGTCCTTTTCTTAATGAAATAGAAAGAAAAGGGTGCACTGAACTTAAATTTTGTTTGTGAACAAGGGAATCGGCACCATTAAAGCGCATACTTTTCATTGAAGAGTTGTACCTACATGTGATTCCGGGGAGTAACAATAACTTTACTCGTAACAGATTAATTACTGAATGATACCTTTCCAGATGATTGAGCAGAACATTGTGATGTTTAGCAGCCGAGAGTGGTAGATGCTTACTACGGCGGCTACGGGCATGGGTGGTTCACTTAAGACTTCTCGTCGGCTCGGCCGTCGCTGCTAAACTTAAGATACAATAAGGTTACCATGTTCTATCGAAATTACCTGCATACCCTATGTACGCTAAATTTCGAATTTGCATGTCATATATGTTGGAGAAAATGAATGTTTGACAGACAGAAAAATACGTAAGTAATACTTTTTTTTTCGCAAATAACTCACATTTTGTTATTGATGAAAAATATTACTTCATATTGTACTGATATGTTTATCCTTCGAGTTTATCGAAGTCTTGCGTATACAGTAAACAGTGCAAACATCTCCACTGTGTTTCTCCAGTTGTTAAAATGTTAGTTATACAGTAGATAGGTACGGTTGTTTCAAACGGTTGGTTAACGTAACATACGTACGTTAATTAATAACGATTACATATGATGTTTAACGTTCGTTAAATGCAAAGCGTTGTTTCACTGCATAAAAAACCGATCGTCAAAGTTCGAATGTAAAAGAATAAAATGACGTTAACCAGTGGGTATGACACCGGTTACTGTAATCGTTATTTTTAACGAACGTTAAGGGCATAATTTTGTGAAACAACGCTTTTGTTTGTTTAACGTGAAACAGCCCGCCCTAACTTAAACGGTAATAATATAGCGTCCACACACTCAAAAATGTTCGCAACCAAAAAAATAAAAGTTTTTGGGTTTTTTTTTTTTAGGTATATTTACCTAGATGTTATATTATTACCGGCTACAAGTCCACCCTTCGTTAAACATACTGACAGTATAGCTAACTCATAGTTACATAAGACAATCTTGTAGCTGGTACAAAGTATACCTATAAAAGATTTATCTGTGATAATACAATAAATTATGTACATGTAAGGCATTGGCATATTAAAAGAAACCTTTTTTATCATTATACGCACCCCCGGTGCAACACTGTCACTTATGCAAAAAGTATCTTTATCCTATACCTAAGTTTGTTGTTACTTGTTGAGTTGTTGTTGGGGAAGACGGATAGGTGTAGGTTATATACTTACGTATTATTTTCAGTTTATATTAAACAAAATAAATGAAACCAAATAAATAAAACTAATATACCTACTTCTCCTAAAACAAAGTAACTTTTTGCATAAGTGACAGTGTTGCACGGGGCGGGGGTGCGATTATATGCAGTCATACTCAATTCATATTGTATCACACGCCTGGCCTACACTAATACTGATTATAGGTAGAATTTGTATTTTATGTGTAATTGTGTACCTATGCTACGGTTTTCAGACATCCAACACTTGTAGTAAATGATTATGTACTATCGCGGTCAAACGAATCGACTCCCCTTTTTGCATCAACCAATAAAACAAAAATACATAGGAATAGTTTGTTTAAAAAAAATCTCAGCCTCTGTTACAATGATGACAGATGTCTGACCATCCTTTTTCAACCAATAGGAATAGAACAATAAAAGACCAAAGGGCGAGAAACCGACCGAAGCCCAATTGCTGCAAGCAGAAATAGTCCTTACCGTGGTCCGATTCAGCAGTCCGCGATAGTAGATAGATAGAATACTCTTTATTATGTACACCATAAAAATTACAGATATAAATGTAGAACTGTTACATAGAAACTGAACTGGAACTGGAAACTGTCTGCTTTGAATGGCGTCCGGCGTCCGTGACAGAAGTTCAACGCACTTTCGGCGCCTCGAATGTAAAGGCTCTCACCCACAGGCGTATTATTATCGGTTGATAATATCAGATGCGTTATTGCGATATCTCTTTTATATTTGTATTATTTTATTAATTTTTTTAAAGTTTTTTTTTTATACTTAAAAAGTGTATCTATTCATACACGAAATACAGGGTGTTTGGCAGAACGTTGAACATACGAAAGTGGTGGATAGGTGGGGTCATCTGCTACTTACTCAGCCCTAATTTATTTGGCCCTGGCACCCTGGATATTTAAAAAAAAAAAAAAATTGTTCTTATAGTTTCACCACTTTCTTAACTTTAAGGGTCCGTGCACGAAAAAAACTCGTTTTTATCAATTTCTTATCTAATTGTCAGAAAACTTGAAATAATCGAAACATTAAGTCTGTGTAACTATAAAAGTACAGTTTTCATGGTGCTAAACCATTAGTGTCAGTCACAGCAGCTTTTAATAGTTTCATCATTTTTGTGCTCTCCAAAATAGAGTTTATTTCGCCATTGATTTACTTAATGAAGATATTGTATAATCATTAAATAAAATTTTGATTATATTTCAAGGATAGCTGAAGACTAATTTGTGATTTTTAAATTTCTTGATATGATTAGCTAAATAATAGGAAAAATATATATTACTGACGAGGTTTAAAACAAAAAAAGGTTTTTTCAATATAATTTTTCTGCTATATTTTGTATGGAAGTTGAAAAAAGTGGTTCCGCCACATGCAAGTAGACCATATAATGATGTTGATGATAATTTTTAATGTTCAAAATCAAAAGTAGTTTCTTGTAAAATGATGATCAAATGTCAGTCTCGCGTCATTTTTCGGAAAACTTGTTGCAAATATTAGTGATTTACCGTGAGTACTTAATTTATTTGAAAAATCCCTTTCAGCCACATGCAAAACAAAGAACACGACTTTTCAAATCTCAAATAATTTTGTTTAAATTATGTTTCCCTTTCTCACAAACAATGAATAAAATTGATCAAAATCAGTCGATTTCGTGCACGGCCTCTTAAAGTGTAATTTTTATAAAAAATGGGTGAAACAGGCAATATATATATTTTTTTTTTTTAATCTTTAATGTTGGCAGATTCTTATAAAATTATTGCTTTATTCAGATGTCAGCTACAAAAAAGTTATGAGTCCTCAAACTTACAGAAAGATGTAAAAAATTATGAAATGACTCTTAAAGGTTTTTTTTATAAAAGCAAATTACATACCATTACAAAGTTCACACACTAGGGATGTTTTTCTAGATTTGGAACTCCTCAATCATTTATTGTTTTTTTTTTTTTAATGCAAGTTGAAGTTAAGATTTAAGTATTTTTTACATCTTTCTGTAAGTTTGAGGAGTCATAACTTTTTTTCTAGCTAACATCTGAATAAAGCAATAATTTTATAAGAATCTGCCAACATTAAAGATTAAAAAAAAAACTAAAATATTGCCTGTTTTACCCATTTCTAATAAAAATTACACTTTAAAGTTAAGAAAGTGGTGAAACTAAAAGAAAGTAAAAACATTTTTTTTTTAATGTCCAGGGGGCCCGGGCCAAATAAATTAGGGCTGAGTAAGTAGCAGATGACCCCCATCTATCCACCATTTTCGTATGTTCAACGTTCTGCCAAACACCCTGTATTTTAAGAGAAACATCTATAGGTGGTAAAGAAGCCATGGAAACGATTTTTTTTAATCTGCGTATATTATTTAAAAAAATTATTAATTTAAAATACTTGATAATTATGATGATTAATTATCAAAAGGCATCGCGCTCGTGTTAATTAGTAGTGGTTACATGTCTGTACGAGTGTCCTGATTATTTTTCTATAATATGGATATTCATTCACACAGTTTCACAGTTGCTATAGAATTAAGATGACCGAAGAAGACGTCAGAAACGAAGGTAAATAAATAATTAGTCTGTTATGTAGGTTTATAGCACACGTTAGAAATATCGGACGATAAGCACGCAGCTGTGTACAAGGAATCAGGACGCATTATGGCAAAAATGCATCCGATATTACCGACCGATAATAACGCACCAGTGGCTATGGAAACTGACTGCTTTGAATGGCGTAGAAACCACGGGTATCAACGTTGAACACAAAATTAAATGTGTTTAACATTGATACCCGTGGTTTCTATGGAGTGTTTACAGTGTCGTCTCTAGCAGCGGTCGCCGAGGCGTCTCCGTGCTCTGTGATGTACTTACCTACACTTTGTCGATCTTTCCCTAGTAGCATTTTCCGTTGGCATTTAGTTGGGCCAACTTCAGAGGTATGTGGCCCAACCAAACGCCAACTAAAATGCTACTAGGGTTACAAGATGGTTAAAAGTAAATGAGCTCTCTTCAGAGTGGTTGATGGTGGTAAAATAAGTTCCTTATAAATGTTAGGTAAATAAAGAAAACTGTCATCCATAGCTTATTAAGGGGATAGCGTCAAGATATAGCCTCAGGTTGTATGTTCATCTAAATAAATAATGATTTGCAGCCGTATCAAATACCTATTTAATTTTCTTTATAGAATTATAATCATAAAAATCATCAATACAACTCTGTAAGTTCATAACCTAATCCTATTGAATGTCTATTTCTTAAGGAGTTGTATTACTGATTTTAATGATTATAATTCTGTAAATACATACTTATTTGTTACGGTCGCGAATCATACTTTAACATCAAAATTGCAAAAATCGTAAGAAATTTTGAATTTCGCAGGCAATCTTAGCGCTTTCCCCTTAAACCACTCTTAATTAGAGTTCGCAAAGTGTGAACACGTCTTATATTTAAGCGCTGTTTTGCAAAACCCGGACATTGGCCCTTTGGCACCATAAGTTAACAAATAACCTAGGTACAGACGCCAGCACATCAAGCTACTACAATCTGTCAAATTTCTTTATTAGATTTTCAACCTTATTACAACAGTATAAGGTTCAAGGTTGATTGCGAAAATTAGACAGTTTCGGGTAGCTTGACCTGCTGGCGTCTGTACAAAGTTGTGTTGATATGTTTGGGAGAGCTGCAATGCCCAAGCCAAACTCACAAAGATAGATAGATCAATTTGATAATTGTTATTTAACAACAAAAAAAATTACCAGTTTTATGTTGTTTCCGTGTTAATAAGGTGATTAAAATGCGTTTGATATTCATGTGATAAGTAGTTTGTGATAATTTATACAGTGTGACCGGGATAAGTGGGGTTTCAAGGGATCTAGGATGATTTACCCATCACCTAAGAGGCTTTTCATTTTACCCAAAGAGGTATTTCATTTACCCATGACAGTTTCCCAAATAGTCGTCTGGTTTAAAATAACAGTTTTCTTATTTGCATAGACAGGTCAAAATGAAGGTACTTATAAAGATGTACGCGACCTGTCCAGACCCTATATTCAAAATGATAAATTATTATAAGTTGTCTTACATATACAATTTATTGAACTACAAAGTCCCAACTATAGAGGTAAAAATCAAAAAAATGCATTACCTATCTATCTATAGGTACTAATATAATAAAACTGAAGAGTTTGTTTGTTTGAACGCGCTAATATCTGGAACTAAAAGCCGGATTAAAAAAAAAACTTGCATTTGTTAGCCGAATTCTGGAAGAAGCCCAAGATTATAATTCTCAGGAGCCGAGCAAAAAGAAAAAGGCTGAAAGGCGGGAAATGTGGCTGTTATATTAGTATATTGTGGTGTCATACAATTTCCACGCGAACGAAGTAGCGGGCACAAGCTAGTGACTTATAACCCTAGTAGTATTTTTTGTTGGCATTTAGTTGGGCCACTTACCTCTGTTAACCTGCCTGGCCTGCTGGCCTGTAAGTGGCCCAACTAAATGCCAACAAAAAATACTACTAGGGAAAGGTTTAATTTTCTCCAATAACAGGTATTTCAATGGAAAGTGTCGGCCTCATTGTAATCATCAGTAGTAGAGATTTCTCACAATATATTCTTACACTTAACCAGGTTACACTGTAGGTATACATGATCTGGCAGCAAACACCATGTATTACGAATTTAACCAAATGTGTAGAAATAACAAACAAAATATGTACCTATGTTATATAATATCGTTACGTAAAATTAGTGATTGAACTATTTTATTAATAAATCAATCTACTTTTATAAAAGTTTATTGCATTTCTTTTATTCCATGTCACTGTCACAGTTCAATTAAATTGTGATGAGGATGGCAGGCGGTATACCTAACTTTAAGAGGCGGTTGGCTGGTTGCACATGGGCGCCGGGAGGGGGGCGCAAGAGGATACACTTGCAATCCCCTGGCTTTAAAATAAAATATTGGTACAAAACATTCAGAAAAAAAAAATATACGCCTAATATACCTACTCAATCTATAGGTACTTTACACGTTGTTTAGTATGACGAGTACAATCACCCCCTTATAGTATGCAGATAACTAAATCACCACCCTGTATAAAAATCAAATGCCGTGCGTTAGGGTGAGTTTCACGAAACCACCATTAGTTTAACGGAGACTTTAAATTCATGCCATCCCTTACATTTTGTATCAAAAAGAAAGTGACAGCAGCAATTTAAAGTCTCCGTTAAACTAATGGTGGTTTCGTGAAACCACCGGTTAGGTATATAAACAGTTGGTTTATGTCAAATTTCCTAGAAATTTTGAGTAAACAACTGATTAAATATCTAAACAGTTGATTTAAATGTTGGTGAACACAGGCCTTAGTCTCGCAAAAACTCGAAAATGGCTCCACTGATTTGAATAAGTACATATATATATTATTTGTTTTGTTCTCCTCAATAGGTGTGCGTAGTCGCAGCGAAAAAGTGTCGAATTTATTCATTTCAGTTTTACAGATATTTAGTGTATGACGTCGTGTAAATGTGTATGGTAAGTAAAAATGTGTGCATCCAACCATTGGGGAGCTATTCAAGAAAAAAAAGTGCCGCTAGGATGACGTAGTTCCAGCGGATACAGTCTGCTGGAACTACGTCATCCTAGCGGCACTTTTTTTTCTATGGACGTACTAGAAAAAAAATACATCTAATAATTAGTGTGTAGCGAGAGGTAAATGTGCATGTATAAATGAAATTTGTGTGTCATAAAACATAAAATAATAGAGAACCTAAACTATCCGAGACAGGATTCTAACATTTCGACCCCGCTTCGCTTGCTCTAGCATTCTGCTATCTCATAATTCTTAAGCTTTTGTCCATAAGTTGACAAAGTTAGAGCTCTCTTACACACGAGCGGCATGTTGCCAACTGCAGAGGTAACTGCAGCCGTCGATGCGTCGACGGTAGCCGTTGACGCGTCGACATTCCAACTTCGAAGATCAGCGGCAGTCGTACTCAGGATCTTCGAAGTTGGAATGTCGACGGCTACAGTTACCTCTGCCGTTGGCAACATGCCGCTCTTGTGTAAGAGTTCTTACCTACTTCTATTCCTATTTCTGGATGAATGGTAACAGAAAATATAATCTACCGTATGCGTGGTGCTAAATTTTCGAGCTCGCTATTGTAATATCTTCTAATTCTCAAGGTTTTATCAATCTGAATGAATGGACAAAAGAAAACCTATCCCATTCGAGGCGAGTGCGAACATTGCAAGCTCGCTTCGCTCGCTCTTGCATCCTACATTCTCTTTACGCTTTTCTACTTATGTCAATAAAGTTACTGCTTGTATGAATGGACGAACGAAAACCTAACATATCTACTAGGTGAATTATTTAAATTATCGAGCTCGCTTCGTGGAGCTGCTGACGATGCACCCCCACCCCGAAAAGAAACCTGCTGGCGCCCATGCGGTTGCGTGTTATTCTAAGTCCCGTATTACAGAACGTTACTCAATACTCAAGCATTACATAAAACAAGTTTCAACCAATCAAATGGCTTGAATCTAGTCTCAAGTAACGCTTGAGTATTGAGTGACGTTCTATAATACGGGCCTTAATAATTCATACTCTTGTTTATTACAATAGAATACTACAACAACACTGAAAACTGATTCCAAACAACATAAATAAGTTATTAAGTAAGGTCTATATTAAAATGAAAAAGGATAATTGAAACCAACGAATTTATTCATATTTAAACTATATTACAATGTGTAATAGTCATGCAATAAAATAACAATATTGTGCTCAAATTATGTTGAATTTTTAAGAAAAATCATTGTGTGTATTAACACAAACATGCAGAATTAATACTGATAATAATAATTATTACATTATGTGAATGTCAAATTTGAATAAGTAGACAATAATAAATATGTATGCAAATGTATTTCAATCGACACTTGTAAGTAAAAACATTAAGTTATTAGTAGCAGCGTGTGCCTTGAAGAAGGCACACACTGCTACTATCAGACCATGATAATCCCACTGTCAACATTTTATCTAGTTCACACAAAACTACACATCACCAGACTATACTCTTAATTTGCTTTACCATAAGTGTATAGAACACATTTATTTTAATGAGGAAAATGTATAGTTTAACAATTACAAGTGTCGATTTTTAATAATAATTATCCATAATAAAGGCATTATCTGAATACAAAAACGCACTTACACAATGTCTACTATATATTATAACAATAAAATAAAGAAGTAATGTAAAATCATCAGAGAAAAATTATGATAGTGAAATTTATCACACAACCATAACTTCTTACACAATAATTTAAATAAATACTTTTAAGTGCTATACATGAAATGTCTTTTTATCTTCTAATAGTCAAATAATACGTGTCCCAGTTTACATGACTACTATTATATTATAATACAACAACAAACAAACCTTATAGACTGCTCCACTTTAAAATGAACATTTGAGAAATGAAATTACTTGTATGCTGAATCATCAGAGGCACTCTGATAACACAACTAAATAGTTTTACATAAATTACACAAATACTTATATTTACCAAAAGCTTCTGGCTCTAACAAATAATTTAGGTTTCCAATATATTTTACTGATACATACTACAATGACAAAATCCAAATTATTATTTTATTCGCAAAAACAAAATGTACTAGTATCATACCATACATACAACCATAAAAAAAAATCAAATAAGTTGTCTCAAAATAATCATAGGAGTATTATACATAGTTTATTACTCATTTAGACATTATTTGTAGGATACTTGGAGTGATGAAAAAAAATTACTTGACCACATCTAAAGAATTTGTCCATGGCTACTGGTACAATGTTATCCAGTACCCTGCTCTCTGGTTGAAATATATACCAAATATTCAAAATAAATAATAAGTGATTGTCTTGAGGGAGACTTTACCTAAATTACAACACAAATTATTAAATTAATCATTCTTCTTATCCCCAGGTTGTTGTTCTGTTTCTGTAATAGCCGGAGGAGAAGTGCCATTCTTTACTTGTTTCTGCTGTTCTTCCATCTCACCAGAGAACCCAAATTCATTGACACGCTTGTGGTCAACTTTGTAGATCCAGCGCTGATATAAGAAGATGAAGAATACTATGTCTGGAAGAGTAATCATTATTATTTAACTGACATAATTATATTATACAATTTTAATAGGAGGAAATTCTATGCATATCAATATGTGTTTATAAGTCATAAAACTCATAGAAATGAACACCTACCATCTCTAAAGCAGCCCAAACGATACATAGTTGGCATTTTGATAACAAATGCAAAGATGTCATCTATGAAGGTATTAAGGAACTTGTATGTCATCATTCGCCAGGGCAGATGTGCTACTGATTTCAACTTGTAATTGATGAACAGCTGGGGTGTCATCATGATAAATCCAAAAGTCAATAAATATCCATACATCATATTCAAGACGAAGGAATACCATCCTTTGTGTTCCAGGTATAACAAAGAGTACACACCATAGCCAATCAAGAGAGGGAAACAGGCCCAGCTGAGGTAGCGGAATGCTAACATATCATATTGCTTTGTACTGGATTCAACATAGGATCCTTTATCAGTGAAACTCAGTTTTGGTATTCCAAATATGCGGTCCTCTCTATTTATCTTTACGTCCATTACTTTGTTAATTTTCCATACTTCAATAAGTAGCCCTATGAAGCATGAAATTCTGACCATTACGTTTGTTTCATTGTCAAGAACATAAAGCAACACTACAGTGGACTGGAAAACATTAAAAAATACTGATCTCACAGAAAGACCTTCAAGAGACTGCCTATTGTTCCAAAACTGAATGTCATTTTTAAAAGCAAGTAACTCAAATATTGAATGTAAAACAGACACACTAATAGTGAGTCCAAGCAAGTATGGTGATGTATCAAGAAGCAATTCCTTCACTGTATCCTGCTCTTCATCTTGCTCTTCAGCTCCCAGTGCTGAGAACATGCTCAATTTGTCTCTCATTGCTTGAGCTGTATACAACTGCCATTTAAAAAGGCTCAGAGGCTGAAATGTTAGCTCAAGATTTAGGATATCAGAAGTCTGGTTAATTGGTACATAATCACGCATCATATTCCAATAGTCATTTAAGAAAACAGCAGGCTTATATTGTTTTCCATCTGGCAAAAAGAAAATAAACTCATCTAAAGGAGGTGGAACACTTCCTTGCATCCAATTAGTTTGATCAGTGACCACATTTATGGTCAAATTTGGATGCCAATGTGATACTATTTCCTCTTTAAGTGTCTCAGCTTTTATTACTTCTTCAGCAGACTTTTCGGTTTGCCCTGTTAATAAGTTATGTGTTTTCATATAACGTAGCTTTTTGTACTTGTTAAGTTGTTTTTTTCCATAAGTGATATAAGGTCCACCATAGTCCTTTTTGTTTTTGGGATCAGGTGATTTGCCCGACTGTACAAGGAACACATGAAGATAAATTGTTCCATTATTCTTTAATGAGTCTGATGGCTTAATACTGGTGGAGTGTGTGAAAGTACCATCATTAAGAGGTCCTCCATGCCAATCACCATAAACAATTCCAGTGTGCTTCCAAACTAAATCGGAATCATCCAAATTAGAATAAAATTCTCTCTCTGATACATAACAATACATGTCTAATACTGTGCCATTAGCAAACATATTAATAGCAGGAACACGGGCTGCTGCAGTAGGATTGCTTATATCTGTCTTTGGTGCGGATGGTTGACGGAACATGGAAGTGATAAAATAAACTACTAATGCTCTTATTATCAGTGACTTTGTGACAGCAAAAAAAGATTCCATCTTAGTTGGTTGCATTCTGCGCCGTTGTTCATCAATCTGGGCATTGATCTAAAACAATAGTGTTACAGTTTATATTATAATAAATAATAATTGATCTTGACCTACATGGTTTTTTTTACAGGTTATTTGATACGGATAAACATTTTTTTCTGACCGTAGGGGACCCAGGAGTGCACACCAGGACTTAATTTAGAGAAGTAACTCATGTCATCATAATCATAATATTCAAATACGAAATAAAGATTACTTACATCAACAGCATCTTCAGAAGATCCATTTGCTTCAACTATACTGTTTTCTGTGGACGCCTCACCAGGGGGATCGTTGGAAGGACTGAGACTATCAGTTTCCGTCATTCTAAATATCTGCGTATTGCTTCGTTATTGCTTGTTATTTATTTAAAGCACTTATCATTTGCAAGGAAAACTTATTCTCATCATTCCATACGTATCTACATAAAATTGGATTTTCTTCTATCAAATCGCTTATCATTGACAAACTATTTTTTTAATTTCATTTCATGAAATATTGCTAAGAGTCGTAGGCTTTTAAGACGTCCAATTTAAAGCCTTCCTAAGACGATCAAAGGGTTCGATTCAAACACATAACTGAAATGGTTTTGATCGTGTACTGGAATAGTCTGCTTAAACTCATTAGACTAGCTCACTAGACTTCAAACCCGTCAATGCTTGACAGACTATTCCATAGTCTGTCAAGCATTGACGGTTTTGAAGCTAGTCTAATGAGTTTTATTTTACTTGATAATAAATTGGTTTTAACGCAAGGAACATAATATAAACAGATTGACGCGTTGTTAAAATCGTGAGTGCAAGGAGTATAATAATAGCCGTGAGTATCGACTTGACACGTTTGATCAAACCCGGCCCAGACTTGCCGGGACAACATTTAGGCCCGTATTACAGAACGTCACTCAATCCTCAAGCAATACTTAAAACTAGATTCAAGCCATTTGATTGGTTGAAACTAGTTTTAAGTAATGCTTGAGTATTGAGTGACGTTCTGTAATACGGGCCTTAAATGAACTTACGTACCGTAAATTAATAATTAATTGTCTTTATGTTTATTATCTGACTGTAAAGAGATGAGGCAACGGTTTAAAAGAAGATGTAGTGACACAAATTGAATAGAATACGCTTAGATGGTTTGCTCGTGTTGAGTTGAGAGGATGAATGAAAGAAGACTAACAAAAAAGGTCAGATGCGTAGTACTCGCAACCGGCGTGCGTATATGACCAGGTTTATGAACGTAAACGAAGCAAAAGGAGTATGTAAGGAGCGTAGCAGGTGGCGTTCTATAGTTTCTGCCTACCCCCATGGGAAGAAGGCGTGAGTTTATGTATGTATGTAAAGAGATAAAAAAATAGTTGAAAAAAACTAAAATTTTGCTGACCTTTACCTTACCTTTTGCATATTGTTATAAAAGCCTCGGTAATAATCCTACAGTGCCCATCCCCCGTTAAAGATGATGATTTAAAAAAAGATTCATTTATTATTCGTTATATTTTAAATATTATCATTAGTCTAATGTCGCGTATTTAATTAAAAAATCGTAAGTTACGATTTTTTCGCTTTACAGTCAGAGATTAAATAAATAGATAATATAGAATATAGGTAGGATGTATGAGCAGTGGTGGGCGGTGGGTGGCCCAGTGAAAACGGCCGTGACTTATGAATTGTAGGTCGTAGATTCAAACCCAGGCAGGCATTTTAATTTGTGTAAATGATTTCACCACCACTGCTCTCAAAACGATGAAGGAAAACATAGTGAGGAAACCGGCATGTCCTAGAATCAAAAATCGACGCCATGTAACACAGGGCCCGCGTGGTGGCTTTTATAACGGCCCACTCCCACTCACAAAGAGGAGGCCGTGTCCCAGCAGTGGGAACATTATAGGCTGATTACGCTGTATAAACGGGTGACGCGAGAACCGAGCTCGAAAGTTTTAGCACCGTAGCGTAGCCACTAATCTTCAGCATAGAAAAGTGACCCTAGACGATCAATCTGGCATCAGTTTGGTTAAATTGAGCGTGTAGCTTTAGCGACTTTAGATATTCACCTACCAACAGCTACGCTTGCAACACATCAATTGGCGAAAGTCTTGTCTTTAGACAGTGGATTGATGAATGGACGAAATCTTTAGCCAACTTAATCGCTGCAAGTAACCGGCGACGGTAGCTGCGTGTGTAAGGGCCTTTGCACACGGGGTTTATTTTACGCGACGCGCGTTTATGTGCTGCAAACATAATAGTCACGGATAATAGTGCTGATTTTTCAAGGCAAACTACGCGTCGTAGACGCGCTTTCGACGCGCGTATAAAAAATGTCATGTGTAAAGCCACAATATAGTATGCTAGATTGACGCAAAATTAAATGATCATGCATTTTGTTCTAACTCAATCTGAATAACTGATAAACCAGAGTGGATTGAAATGATACTTGATTGATCATTTATCTAAGGTGAAGGATCATTTTAACGTTCGATATTTCTAAAGTCCGGCCCATAGTGAAAGTTATTCATAATTATGATTAAGTTCTGTAAAAGTTTTTACACTTATCATAATATGGCTTTGGTCTATTTATGCATTCGGTAGAGGTAAAAAAATCCCTTCGGCAAGCCGCAGGAGGAGGTAGATTTCAAAGAAGTTTCCACGAAGAAGCTTTCTCCGCGCTGACATTCTCATCAAATTACCCTTATTCAAAAACGGAGTGACATGGGTTCTGGGCGGCACATTGTAAAAAAACCTTGCACAAGCATTCTGTACCTGCTGGATTAGCAGAGAAAAAAGAAACCTAAGTGGTCAGTGACGTGACTGCCTCCATGTTGCGACTATTTAAAAGTACCTCCATTATGAATATTAACAAAAGACTTGGTCGTCAAGGCAACGAGTTTAGATGGAAACGCCCTCAATTTTTCAGTTAAATAAGTTTTGTCGCTAGACTTTTAGATTAAAAATTGTAGAGTAAACAATTTGCTTTCAAAAAAAAATATTAACGACGGTTAAAATGTTTACCGTTTCGGATACATTTTTTTTTTTTCAATTTTTTTTGAAATTTCAACCCCCTCCCCAAGTTAGGAGTTGCATCAAAAAAGTTTAAATTTAAAAGTTGTACGTATTCTTACTCGGAATGATAAAAAAGTTAAACGGTTCAAAAATTTTCCATAGGAAAAACGTTATGGCCAAAAAACTGATTTTCAAATAACCCCCCGCCGCCCCCCTTGGACGAATTCCGCCCTTTCACGAAGTTAACCTAAGTTTTGACCCTTTCGATTTTTGGGCCAAGTTTGAAAGCAATCGGTGAATAATTACGACCTGGGCCTCAAGTCTGCTAATACAATAGTGTCAGAATGGTCTCGCCATTGTGAGTATTTGACAGTGTTTGTATGGAAAATCTGTCAAAAACTCACAATGAAGAGATCATTGCAACGTTTGTACATTAGTAGACTTGGCCCCCCTGTAGTGTGGCTAAATTTTGCTTGTCGCCCCACCAACCAACCAACCAACATCGTATGTATGTTGGTTGGTTACATATATATATATATATATATATATATAAACTTTTTAACCGGCGGTTGATTTGGGTTCTAAGGGTCATAACTAGACCCCCTATGGTAAAATTTTCGGAAAACTCGACTTTAGGTGCAAGACCAATTGGTAGATTTTTCCTGACGAAATCTACCTAAAAACAAAAGCCCCAGCAGATTTGGTTTTTTCGGGCAGAATAGTACCTAGGGTTGTGGACCTCGGAGTCAGTAGCGTTGAACCACGAGAACCTATCGGTAGATCAGTCATCGATGGTAGGCATTAAAAAACTTTTTTCAGTATCACGGACACACGACTACATATCAAGCTTTAGATTTCTAATATAAGCTGATTTCGTATTGTACCTACCTTTATAATTTCTGTACAATGATGAAACATGGTAAATATCAGTGGCGTGCACAGAGTTTTTAGACAGGGTAGGCAGAAAAATTAATCTTACCAAAAATACTTCATGCTGGTTTTGGTTCATCGTCTTGTCGATTAAATAATGATGCCATCTCAAATATCCTTTATAGATTGACCGATTTTATAGACTTACTAGCTTTTGCCCGCGTGGATATCGGTTATCGCGTAGAAAAGTAGCCTATGACATTCTACATATCCCAGGCTATATCTATGGCAAATTTCATGAGGATCGGTTCAGCGATTTAGGCGTGAAAACGTAACATACAGACAGACAGACAGACCGACAGACAGACAGACAGACAGACAGAGTTACTTGCACATTTATAATATTAGCATGGATTAAATCTACACCATCTATCTATCTAATCTATCTTTCTTTAAGAAAGTCTGCAATATGGAAACGTAAAAGTTGGGAAGGCGTTTCATATGTAGGTAAATTGGTAGGTAAGCAGGTTTTTTTCTATTGAAATCATGGAAAGATCTGTAAGTCGTCGCTGTCCTTGGGTATTTCTTAAATATATGCATAAAGGTACGTCTTAGTGACCAGAATGACTTTTCGGTCAAAACACTGCTCGCGGGAACTGTAAAAATTAATTTTGCCAAACGCAGTACTTCGGGAAAAACTGTAGGTATTTTCGATGTGATTTTCGTAAAATACTAAGGTTTTTGAATTCGACAGATTTATAATCACATAGGAGCCTTGTCAGCCTTGACTTTACCTTTAGTTTGTATTAATTCAAATCCGGCGTACAACGACCATTCACGATCACTTGTTTTTTTGTCACCGAAAGATAGTTTTGAAAACGCATCATTTCTTATTTTCTCCATACACACATGACACACCATCGTTTTTCACACTAATATCAACGTTAAAATCTATAATAACTGATAGCAAAGCTCACAACCAAATCAAAACCTTAAAATAATTACTATACTCTTTGATCAAAACAAACAAAATAATAGCGGCTGACGGGGCTCAGTACCTACAAAACATACGACAAAAAAAAATGGTACTCTATAACCTCTATGTAGCGAAAATTTAATGAAACAATGCTACTTTTTAAAATAGTTGCATAGCTAACTTCGGATCGGAAGACTTCGGTACGTGTCGTAATTTGCCGTGTTGTCAAAAAGACAGTGTCTACTCTGTGCGGTGGTGTGCGTTATTTGTGACATTGTGTGCCTCGTATCTATAGGAACGCACACCCATTAAATCTGTATGACCACGAGAGCACACATACACACATTTAGACGCGAATAGTTTGTGTCTTTCCCGTGGCGCTCAGCGGCGCTAGTGCAGCGCAATGTGAAATTACGTCAAATTTTACGAACGAGCTACTCTATATCGATGTTACCCGTCACTCGAAAGGGGGCGCTGAATTATGAATTAAGATTTTTTGGTACTCGTAGATAAAAATATGTTTGACTAAGATTATAAATATTTATCTGACTTAGGTAGGGTAGGCAGTGTCTTTCTGTCTTTATGAAACGCACGCCACTGGTAAATATCCATACTAAATCTAATATTATAAATGTGAAAATAACTGTCTGTCTGTCTGTATGTTACGTTTTCACGCCTAAACCGCTGAACCGATCGCCATGAAATTTGGCAGAGATTTAGCCTGGGATATGGAGAAGGACATAGGCTACTTGTTTACGCGATAACCGACATCCACGCGGGCGGAGCCGCGGGCAAAAGCTAGTCTCTCATAGATCACAAATAAACTAGCACAAAACACCAAACAAGTTCAGGAAAAAAGAGAAATAGTTCCACCTTCCACTAGTGTAGGAGTGCAATAGATCTATGAGATTACTAGTAAATACTATGTGCTGTCAGCAACGAAAGTCAGTTGGTGGCCAGCACATCAAGCTACACGAAACTGTCAAATTTCTCCAAACGATTTTAAACTTTAAAATGTTGATGATTAAGTTCAAAATCAAACAAGAAAATTTGACAGATTGTGGTAACGTGATGTGCTGGCCACCGTACAAAGTAACACAAATTGACTATGGACTTAAGACTCTGATGAACATGTTTGGTGTTTTGTCCTACTTGATTTGTAAATTATAATGCAAATTAATGGTTCGCGTGAATGTAACATTACATGGATATGATTAACTCTGCTCACAATTATTTTAAGAAAAGCTAAATGAGTAAAACAATATCATCATATTTAATTGTTTATTTCAAACACAAAATTGAAAGACTGACAGTTAATCGGACCCAAAATGCATTCGGAAACCTTACCTTGAATGTTTAGATTCCCAAACCATTACCAAATTAGTTTCGACAACATTAAACAAAACATAAAAAATATTACTAACAGCAAGTCACTTCATAAAGTTCGCCTAGAATCTACTCAGTAATACTCAGATTCTGCAGTGCAATGTTGAAATTCCGACACTGGTTTCCATCACAGAGATTTCATTACCTACATTTTGAAGATTACTTAAAAACATAGAAATATCCTACTTCCTCACTAGCAATGTAAATGAATGCATGATTTCCTGCCTATAATTATTAAAGGCCCAAAAAAGCCTTGTGCTTGCAAAAGATACCTTTAAAGAAAAGGTTTCTTTCCTTTTCACTTACATTCATCATCTCGCATTGTTCCAAGCGGTCCTCTGTACAAACTGTCATAATAAGGTATCATTTTATAGGCACAAGATAAAGACCAGTTTAAATGGCAACAGTCCACAAAATATTAGCTTAGGCAACTTTAATAGTCCACATGTTATAACTCAAATATTATGTTTTATGAAACCTAGCAAAAAAACTATATGAATAAAAAAAAAAATACATACTTTATAAATTAAAAAAAAATTGTTATGCATCACAAAGATTTAAACGTAACTGTAAAACTTAAAATTAAGTACCTATTAAACCTAGAAGTGTTGTATTACGACAAAGTAACGCTAGCCGTAGTTGAGCCGAACAACTTGGCTTCTATATACTTAACGTCAGCTAAATTAATTATACTTAAAAAGACCTCTACGAAATTTGCGAGAGTATTTAGAAGGACAGTGAATGTCAAAAAAACAATATGATTGCATTACTTCAGCTTCAAGTATTAAAATGATTCATAACATTATAATGAGAATACAATATTAACCCTCAAACATACAAATATAGACATAGACTTTTATCCACACTAAATTGTGAACTGCCACCATTTCTAAGGTTGTCACTACAATATTAATCTTGCATTTCTTCAGGCAACTCGTGAGGATTGAGAATTCCTGGCACCGATAACTGTACTCTTCGCTTCTCCTCCTGTGCTCGACGAAGAGCAAACAAGCGCTCCTCCAAATACAAATCACTGTCGTCTTCACCCGTATACTCCTGTAAAAACAACATTTATTAATAATGATGTAAAAACTTGACTATATTTCGGTATGTTATCGCCGCCAAATTCCATAAAAATATTATTATTATTACCCAGAGCATAAGGGCCCGATCACACGTACCACAACCACACCATATTGCAGCATCAAAATGTGGGCAAGTGGTTACGTGAGAATAGTGTCGCTGTAGGTTCTTGCAAAGTCAAATCATTTATTTCAAATAGGCACGTAAGATGCACTTTTGAACGTCAAAAATTACATAAATAGTTAATTGATTCTAGTTGCCCCTTCCAAAAGGTAGTTAGGTATGGAGAAGAATTGGCAAGAAACACCATACTTTTTTGCATTGTGGTAATCACAAAATCAAATCAAATTTTCGACGCAACGTTGTGTTCGCGATGTGGTCGGCCGCTAGTGAGCGGTCTTGACCCCCTAGTTTTATGGATAGGGTGCTCAGTAACCATTCACTGCATTCGTCGATGTGGGGAATTTAAATGGCGATGTAGTGGGTATTCGTTGAGCCTATGCCATGCGTCGCAAACCGTTCACGGCGCATGCCTAGCGTCTGTACCCGGCTTAGTATATTTTTACACCTACCTATAATGTTAGTGATGTTCTATTGAGTAATTAATAAATTATTTTATTCATAACAAATTATCTAGCTGTTTTTGTAATTCGTTAACTTTAATAATGGTATGGTAACTGAAAATTAAGTCTCTTGACCTACAAAAAAATATTATTTGAAATAATGTTTTCAAATGTATTGGTCGCTTTCTAGAATGACACTTAGTTCAGCCAACCGCAAGTCCATGGTAACAATTCGACATTGACGGCGCCTAATGGCGTTGCACTGAGTAGGTACTTTTAGTAGTTCCAAGTATTACCACTAATGACCACTATAGAGGATAGTAACGCGTATTGACTGAAAAATGCAAACGTTGGGCCCATAAGAAAATCTATAAGGCCGATAAGTTAAATAATGCCTAGTTTCATGCATCTAAATCTCAATCAGCATGTCACAGAGTATATAGTACTAAAATTTCAGCTTAATTGACCAAACGGCTTCTTCCTAACATTTGTGCAGGGTCCTTTGGCACACAGGTAGACCATGAGCTGGGTTAGGCCATAGAATACTTTTGTCCCTGCAGTATGTTCCCATGGGTCAATTTCCGACAAGCACGCGAGCAACGCCTCAGACAAAACTAGTACTCAACATTTCAACAATAGACTTCATACTTACTCTTATTTGAACTAAAAAGTCTCTTAAGTGATCTTTGAATGCAGGGATATCTTGATCCAAATTGAACAGCCCTTGAACAGTGATTTTAATTTGATTGTCTGTTAAATGGGGGAACGCTCGTTTCAGTAGATTGGCCACATATTCCTGAAAAGATTTAAACACATATTTTGAGATTATACATTTCGCTACACAGTACTTACATGGACAAATAGGTTGTTCAAATTGATCAGTAAATGAACACTAGTTTAGTATTATATTAATGATGTGTACAAATTAATTACCAATTGGAAAAGAGTGGGTCACTTGGTTATTTGTTCAAGTCTTATTTAAATATTACTGTAACTTAGCTTAGTTTGATAGTTCATTACTTATTTGCATGAAGCAAAGTAATATTCTTACCTGAATATAGAGGACGTTATCTGGTGTAGGCCCAAGTGGCACTGTAACTCGCCCAGCCTCTACAAGTGAGAAGACATATGCTAATATCGTAGCATGCATCGTAAGACCAGCGCCATGAGACGTGTCTGTTACCACACTAAAAACATGTTCCAAAATATCACACAAATAGGTCTGGTAAAAACTCTGTGCTGCCTGTGGGTGTTGTTCTACATTGAGCAGCAACCGGTACAGGATCTGAAGACCGGTATCAGCCACATTCCTCATTGTGTGCTTAAATGCCCAGATAATGGAATCCAATACCAATTTGAATTGTGCTGGAGGTATGCTTAGGAATGCCTTAAAACAATGTGTATTCACTGCCTGTAATAGAAGGAAGAACTCTGTCCTATGCTCTGGATATTCTTCAAAGTCTTTGTTAATCATTTCAAGAGTACATTCAAAAACAGCATCAAATATTTTTGGTACTTCAGATGTTATATGCCCTCCTAGCTTATAAACAATTGCAGCCATGCATGATAACACTTCAGGTTCTCGTGCGTCTGGCACAGCAGTTCTTTGGTAATCGAGGAGAACTGCATCTAAAAGTGGTGGAATGAAATTTTCCAAAACCATGCTATTGTCTGTAGAGCGAGACACCCAGCCGGCAATCAATTTGAGTGTTTCCTTCTTTATTATCCGCATGTTCTTTATTAGTGGCTGCTTAGTGACAACAACACCATTCAAAGCAATGGCTTGGCTGATGTTCTCAGACATTACTTTATAAACATTCAGCATGTCCAAATATATTCTACCCAGCTGCACAACATATGGATGGCCTAGAGCACGGCAGGCACGTACATTTGTTTTAAGTATACTCACAAGCTGTTTAACAGCCTCTGGATCTTTCAAGATATCCACATTGTGCGATGCTTGGGATATTATATCATCCCAAACCTGATTGGGCAGCAGCATATACTTCTCAATAAGCTGCTCTTGAGCCACTTGATCCACTTGTGTACTAATCATGTATCCTACAGCTTCATAGAAAGTATGAACTTGAAGTGTTTGTAAATCACAGATAATGGAACTGATTGTGCTTAATATTTCTTCAATAAACGGACAAGCCTCACCAACCTGTGTAGTGACAAAATGACGCCGACATTTTATTGCAATCTTAATGAACGTGTCACATGCCATGTCTTGGACACCATCATGAGTCTCATGCATGAACTCAAAAAGTTTATTTACCACAGTTTTCAAAAACTTCCAATGAGCTCTTAAGAATCTGGGATACTGGCCCACCACATACATTATGTTACTAGCTATAATAGCTTTATTATCTTTCCCTTTTTTCTGTTCACAAAGCCCCAACAGCTCTTTGATTACGACAACAAGAAATCTTTTTTCATCTTCTTCCATCATTGCGCCTGAAATGGAACCAATAGCCCAGCATAATGTATTCAGGTTTTTCCATGACCATTCACTGCCATTTACCTGGTTCTGAAGTTTTTCTGTCATAATGCGTTCTGTATCTTGGTAATCCAAATGTGTCAAATAAACTAAGGTTTCTCTCATATTCTTATACAAATTAATTGAATCAGTGTCCTTCATAAACTCTCGCACCACTTCACCATTCTCATTCTCCACCACTAATACTTCTTCAGGCTTAGCCATTCTAGAGATCATAATGTAGCGAACACTGCTCAACACATCAGAATACAATGCTTTCCTGCCAACACTCTTCCCAAGTGTATACATGTTTGATGTATGTGAGCTTGGTGCAATCTTGTACAAATCAGCAGCAAGTGCATTCCAAAACTCCAAACAAATTTTAAAAATCTCAACTTCTTCTACCTCAGATATCAAAACAAGATAGCGGAGGGCATTCATTAGAGTGTTTGTAAGCCCTCTTCTTTCAATTAGTTGGCCATGTTCTTTCAAGTAGGTGCAGAGAAATAAAGCAAGGTTTTGGATAAAAACCTGCTCTTGATCCCGACCAGCAGCATACGCTTCGCGTATGTTGGTAGTGAGTGGAAGCATAACTTCAAGCTGCTCCATTGTCTGCACAAGCAGAGCAACAAACTGCTCCTCATAGTTGCTCACAGTCACACCAGCAATCTCTGTCAGGCAGCTTAATGTTACATTACGGAACATTGGTACATTCAAAAACTTAAATATGAGTGTGCTTATCAATTTCATCTCAAATATATACCCGAGAGGAATCCAGTTCAAAAATCTTAGCAGAGTATGGAGTGTGGCATCCACTAATGGTGCATTTTGCGAATTTTCAAGGACAAATTGGCAGAGTTGAAATATCTGACTGAACTCAGAACACATGGTGTCTTTTAAATGTTTTGCTTTTGTTTGAGTGAGTTGTCCTGTACTAAAAACAAACACTTCCTCACTAAGTAGCTTCAAAATCACCATGTTGTTTTGACAAAGACTTTCGTTTGTCTTGGATGCACCCACAATATCACTTATAAACGTCTCCCAGTTGTGAGGCCATTCTCGTTTCAATACTTGAATCAAGATCATATTGAGTTTTTTCAAATACACTTTATTATTATCCATTGTTACAGGGTCTGATGAGTTTTTGATGATGAGACCAACAATGTACTTCTTAATACCTTCACATTGATTTCTTGGTAATATTTTCCATCTTGTTAATATTACTTGTTCTAATATTTGTAAGGCATAGTACTTTGTTTCCTGATTTTGTGAATACTCCAATATAGTGTCAACACGAGTCCAAGCATCAGGGTGTTCTTTTAGTGCTGTCAGTATCTCCTGTGCAGTCCGTTGTTGTTCTCCAACAGTTGAGTAAAGACATCCAACTATATTGTCAAGTAGAGTGATGTCTAATTTCTGGTTGAAATCCAAAAGTTTAGAAGCTTGTTGCTCTAAAGTTGCCATTCTGTTTGTTACAACTTATTGAAAATTTGTTCCCTTTATTGAAAATCAAAACTCTGATAATTTTTTCACATTCATTCCTCACCATACGTATCACTGAAAAAAAGAATTCCTGAATTAGGAAGGACTTTACCAGCTATAACCTCTTCATGATGCATAGATAAAAATTGTAGTTTTAGGATTGTTCAACCAATCGAACTGTCGCTGAAATGACTTGTTTTGAGTGCAAAGATTACGAGAATCCTATAAAATAAGATAATTACAAATTCTTTTTTGTTGTAAATGAAAATATAGAGCACACACCCCGCATAGAGAGTGAGGATGTTTGCTAAGAATCGTACCATTGCGTATGTGACAAAACTTTTGTTTATTTCATTTTACAAGGAATGGAAAAGAGTGGTAGGTGATAACGTCAAATTTAATAACTTACCCGAGAAAATAATTTGCGGCGCAATCAGTCTAACGCACTACCATACATACTAATCCGTTGTTTTCGTGAAGCTTGAAAAAGCTTACACGCATGTTGTCTATGCTTATTTTTTGTGTCACAGAAATTATTTTTTCAAAAATTCTCGACAAATCTATACTTTATAAAAGTAATGATTATTTAATTACTCCGTTGTAATAAGTTATTACATTTATTAAATAACTGGAAACGTGTATTTTTTATTTAGGTAGGACAATACCACCTGATTCCTGACTGATACCACCACAGAGAAACTGCGTAAAGTACTCTGTGGAAACTAAAGTGTTGCCAAACCTACCAAACTAAAAACAGCAAATTTAAAAACAGTAGAAAACAGTAAATAGTATTTTTTGTCAGAACAGTAGTTCTAATGTTTTAGAATAGAATAGAATGCATTTATTTGTCAGAATATTGTACAAAGTTGTTAGGTTCATTATGTAATACGATCATAATATTCTGCCGTTTCCGGCGTACAAATATGGTTTGTAAAATTATGGGTCATCATTTACATTAAAATTAAGTTATTATTTATTAGAATTAGAATTACAAATAATTTAAAGAAACTGAACAATAGTTGTAAAAGAGATTAATTATATAATTCAAAATTCAATAAGGTCAAGGATAATAATGTCAAATATTTAGGTAAATTTTTCATTCATAAAATCTTCAGTAGAGTAATAACATTTGCTTGAAAGAAAGTTAAATAATTTACATTTAAATGCTCTGAGGCTGAGAGTTTTAAAGCCATCAGGTAATTTGTTATAAACAGTAATGGACATGCAGTATACATTATTAGAAAACAATTTTATTCTACGCCTAGGAACATTAAGCATATGCACTTTGCGGCTGGGTCTGGTTATAACATCATTAAACAAGTCAAATTCATGTCTGTTTTTGTGTACAAAGATACAAATTTCAAAAATGTATAGTGCTGGAAGTGGCAGTAATTTAAGTTTTTTAAATAGTGGAACACAACTGTCCATTGGGTGCGCTCCGCAAATTGAGCGTACGCATTTTTCTTTATTTTGCATAAGATAAAGAATAAAAAACCGGCCAAGTGTGTGACGGGCCACGCACAATGAAGGGTTCCGTAGTTGGGATGAATTTATCCCAAGAACAAACTTAACTTCGTTATATATACTACTATCGTGAATTTTTTTACCTATGCAAAACTAACCGTTTAGCTGGCAGGGGGGACACACTTAATAGAAAAATTATTTTCACAAACCCGCAATATTTATGAAAGAAAAACATCCCCATTTTACATGTACAGGAGGTACCCTAAATAACTATTTTTTTCATGATTTTATTTTACCACTTTGTCGGCATAAATAATATGTATATCCATGCCAAATTATAGCTTTCTAGTACTAAGATTCTCTGAGCTAAGCTGGGGACGGACAGACGGACAGACGGACGGACGGACGGACATGGCAAAACTATAAGGGTTCCTTGTTGAATACGGAACCCTAAAAAGGTTGAAAGTCTGAAAATGCATATAGCACATGCTTTTTTTGTATTTCGTAAAAATTCTAGGCAAAAGAATATAACTAGTTAGAAACTACAGATTTTTTACTGACAATTATTTGAAAGATTACTTTGGAGATTTTTAGTAATTTTGGGTGAATCATTAGAATCAGTAAACGGTAGATTGTTTGTAACATACCCACACGAAAAGCAAGAAACGAACATTTTGATAAAACAAGGATGCCATTGAAAAAACAGTAGAATTACTGTTTAAACAGTAAGATTGGCAACATGGCTGTGCTGCCACCCTCTGATTTTGGATTTCCCGTAGCCTAGTATCACACAAAACATTTATATGATATACTCTAGCGACCTGATAACTCCTTTCGAAAATCCCTTACAAGGCGGAAACAAATCATCGAACCGGTTCAGCTGCCGCGATTATGGATAAAAACTGCCACTTGCTTACTCCAGAATTTGACAGCTAGCTTAGCTGATTAGCTGTCACTATACATTTTTTCTTTTTCTTTTGTAAACAAGCGACTTCTTTAACGCGTAGATTACAACGGGGCGTATTTATAAATTAATATGCCCCGTTGGACCGTTGCACAGCTGTTGACTGCAAAAATACGGGGGCCTATGTATTTTACCACAATTTTGAAAGACGAAAAATATGAGAAATGTTCTCCGAAAAAAAATTGGAAACCCGATATTTTAAACCTGAAGACATTTATGGGAGAAATTCCTGTACAGGTGATGCAAGTGAAATAAGTCTGCTTTCATTATCTACAGCAGCAGTGTTGCCAACTTTATTTTCCAGGGGATCGTACCATACACTAGGAAAAATCGTAATTTGCTAAGAATTGTGGAAAAAAAAAATATTACGCATTGAAATTCCAATAAAACAATAGTAAATGATTAAACGCGTTATAATATTATTATAACTTACAATGAATATTTACATTAAATATTTGGTATTTAGATAGGAACAAGGAGTGATTTTCTGGATCTTGGTTACCAGAATCGGGACACTAATTTGCCAACTAAATTCAACTAAGAAGTTTATATTTGCCATAGGTCATTTCACAGTGCCATCTATGATTTTTTTGTAGAATCTGACCCAGAAAGTCCCTTTGTGCGGTGGCCAGCACATCAAGCTAGCACAACCTGTCAAATTTTCTCGTTCGTTTGAACTTAATCTATCTATACTAATAATACTAATATATAAAGCTGAAGAGTAATAATACTAATATATTAATATTAATATTAATTAATATATAAAGCTGAAGAGTTTGTTTGTTTGTTTGTTTGTTTGAACGCGCTAATCTCAGGAACTACTGGTTGGAATTGAAAAATTCTTTTTGTGTTGGATAGTCCATTTATTGAGGCATATTATAGGCTATATAACATCACGCTACAACCAAAAGGAGCGGAGCATAAATGAAAAACGTTGCAAAAACGGGAAAAATTATTCCTTTTTGAGAGCTTCTGTTGCGTGCGCTGCGTAAACGGTTTAAGTTACGCAAATATCATGTATGATGGAATTGTTCCTCTTTAAATTTCCAAAAAAAAGTCCGCGATAGCATTTATGTCTATCTTTTAAGATTGACTCACTATAACCTTTTTTATGGTAATCAAATTTGTTCGAAATTAATGCATTATTTGCGAAGGAGTTTTCATGAACATGGTATTAATCCTTATCCAAATAAATACGTTATTCATCACAAGTATTTAATTTTGAACAAAGTTGCCCTTACATCATTTAATTTCAATGAATATCTTAGGAGATATAACTGATTTATAATAATTCCGCAGCAAAATAATGATCAACTCTGCGAGGTAGTCTATTCTAAAGCTGAAGAGTTAGTTTTTAGGGTTCCGTACCTAAAGGGTAAAATAGAACCCTATTACTAAAACTCCGCTGTCCGTCTGTCTGTCTGTCTGTCTGTCCGTCTGTCACCAGGCTGTATCTCATGAACTGTGATAGTTAAACAGTTGAATTTTTCACATGTGATGTATTTCTGTTGCCGCTATAACAACAAATACAAAAAAAAAAACAGAAAAAATATATTTAAGGGGGGCTCCCATACAACGGACATGATTTTTTTGCTCCACCCGCGTGGATGTCGGTTATCGCGTAAAAAAGTAGCCTATGTCCTTCTCTATATCCCAGGTCGATCGGTTCAGCGGTTTAGGCGTGAAAACGTAACATACAGACAGATAGACATACAGACAGAGCTACTTTCACATGTATAATATTAGTATGGATAGCTTTTGCCCGCGGCTCCGCCCGCGTGGATGTCGGTTATCGCGTAAAAAAGTGGCCTAAGTCCTCCATATCCCAGGCTATATCTTTGCCAAATTTCATGACGATCGGTTCAGCGGTTTAGGCGTGAAAACGTAACATACAGACAGACAGACAGACAGACAAATAGACAGACAGACAGAGTTACTTTCACATTTATAAAATTAGTACCTAACGATAAGGATTTGTATGGATGGTACGGAACCCTTCGTGCGCGAGTCCGACTCGCACTTGGCCGGTTTTTTTGTTTTTTGAACGTGCTAATCTCTGGAACTGAGAGTTGATTTTGAAAAAATCTTTTTGCATTTTACAGCCCAATTCTTGAGGAAGAATTACATTCCTATTAACTAGAACACCATTTTTTTTTTTAATGAAAGTTTATGCGAAAACGAAGTAAAAGCACGGGCAGGCAATGTGTTGCGACGGGGTGGGTCGGGGGAACAAGAAATTTAACGCGGACGAAGTCGCGGGTAGAAGCTAGTCATAAGTATAAAATCGTTTGGAGAAATTTGACAGTTTCGTGTAGCTTGATATGCTGGCCACTGTACCTAACAAGTATTATTTCAATATCAGAGTCAATGAGCACAGCAGTAGACGCGGGAGCAGAAGTATTTTGTTCTTTTGTAGCAAAATTAACTTAATTTAATATTATATTTCTATTTTGTTTGAAGATTGAAAGATTTGGAAATATCGTATATTTTGCGTACGATTTCGATTACATGATCGTACATCGTATCAGCTCAAAAAAGGTCGTATAAATACGATTTAAATCGTACGGTTGGCACGCCCGCCCGTTGAAGACCCTGAGTATCCTCTGGCTCCCGTCACCCCGGCGGAAGTGCACGAGCTCATAAAGGGTCTAAAACCACGTAAAGCCCCTGGCTCTGATGGTATCACCAATAGGGCGGTCCAATTGTTCCCCGCCCACCTCATAATGCTCTTGGCCACCATCTTCAATGGAGCCATGAACAATAACATCTTCCCGCAAGCGTGGAAAGAGGCCACAGTAATCGGTATTGCCAAACCCGGTAAACCCAAGAAGGAGCCCGCGAGCTACCGCCCCATTAGTCTGCTCACAGTCATAGGCAAAATCTACGAGAGGCTTATTCATAAGCGTCTCAGAGACTACGCCGAGAGTAAGGGCCTTATCCCCCACGAACAGTTTGGCTTCCGTACCAAACATTCATCGATCCATCAGGTCCACCGTATAGTTGAGGACATCAGCCTCGGTTTCCAACGCGGTTTTATGACAGGAGCCATCTTCTTAGATATAGCGAAAGCGTTCGACAAAGTCTGGCACAACGGCTTGATTTACAAGCTGTACCAACTCGGTGTGCCCGAGCGTCTCGTGCTCATCTTACGAGACTTTTTGTCGAATCGCACCTTTCGCTATCGCATCGAGGGAGCCCTCTCTTCCCCCCATCCCATACGCGCAGGAGTCCCTCAGGGCTCTGTGATATCCCCCTTGGCTTTTACGCTTTACACCAGCGATATCCCGAAGTGTAAAAAGGCTCAGTTGGCTCTGTTCGCAGACGATACGGCCATTTACTACAGAGGGATGTGTCATAATGCCATTGCCGAAACTCTCCAGACTGCAGCCGACAAGCTCGGTGCGTGGTTTAGAAAGTGGCGGATCGAAGTCAATCCTGACAAAAGCCAAGCGGTTCTCTTTTTAAAACGTAAAAAAATCCCCCCAAAGCCCAAACCGGTCACCATGTTCGGCAAGCCTATCCCCTGGGAGAAGCGAGCCAAATATCTAGGTGTCACCCTCGACCATCATCTCTCCTTTTCTGAGCATGTAAGGACGGTGCGCTCGCGCGCCGCCTTCGCTCTCTATAGGCTTCACTCCCTTGTCAATGCAAAAAGCAAAATGTCACTCAAGTGCAAATTGCGAATTTATACAGCGTGCATCCGCCCCATCATGACCTATGCGAGTCCAGTCTTTGCTCATGCGAGATCATCATCCATAAGATGCAATCCCTCCAAAATCGTTTCCTCCGTAAATGCACGGGAGCCCCTTGGTTCGTTCGGAACACAAATCTCCATGTAGAGCTTAGAATGCCTACAATAGCCCAATTCCTAAAACGCTCTTCCAAGCGTTTCTTTGACTCTGCCGCCACCCGCCGCAACACTCTTGTTGTGCAGGCCGCCAACTACACCCCCTCCCGCATTAGTTCGACCCGCCGTCCAAGGCACGCACTGACCGACCCAGACGACCCCACCACTCTCATCCAGGAGAGTCGTAGGGAAACCAGTACAACTCGTAGAGTATACACAAACACAAGATCCAAATTCCGACCTCGCTTTAGAGGTCCCGCGCGAAACCCACCCCGACCTACTATTATTATCGTCAATAATAATAGCCCTCCCCGTCCCTTGCCGCTTAACGATGTGCCAGCATGTGGTTTAGCTGAGCCTGTAATCCAAACTCCCCATGACAATAATCAAAACCTTAATGTTATCCAGCCACCGTCGGTCCCTTGCCACCCTCCCTCCGACACTGCCCTAAGCCGAGGTTCGAACCCCACCTGGGGTGCCCTTAGCGAGCAGTCGTCTAGTTTATAAGTAGCTTTAGTAAAAACTCCCCTGGCTGGAGGCGTAAACTTCTTTTAGGAGCTTGCGGCACCACAGGATAGCCCGGTTAAGGAGTAGGAACCCCCAGTGGTTATAACTCCGAGATGACATGCACAAAAAAAAAAAACGGTTGGCAAAACTGTACAGCAGGCACTTGTGGTGTGATATGTAAAATAGAGTAAAGGTGCGTGTATCATATTGTATGTTTATAATATCATATCGATCAGTGCTAGAATTAAGATCTCTAAAGTTTTTCAATCAGGAAAATCATCCTCGAGTTGGTTTTGAACTTCGATTAGGTTATTCCTGTCGTAAGAACCCAGTCTTCAACAAAAAAGGAACTTTTAAATTCAATATACCAAAATCCATACTAATATTATAAATGTGAAAGTAATTCTGTCTGTCTGTCTATCTGTCTGTCTGTCTGTATGTTACGTTTTCACGCCTAAACCGCTGAACCGATCGTCATGAAATTTGGTAGAGATATAGCCTGGGATATGGAGAAGGACATAGGCTACGTTATTTTTACGCGATAACCGACATCCACGCGGGCGGAGCCGTGGGCAAAAGCTAGTAACTTATAAACTATGAAATGTTAATATTTTCTTCACTTTTCCACTACAGCTGCTTTTTTACCAGTGGTAGACGCTTCTCTTTTCCTTGGCTCGTCTTCTAATAGTGCTAGAAACTCCAAGTCGCATACATGTTTATCTAATTTTCGTTTAATTTGTGATCGACACAAAAGTAAACAAATAAAACAATGGCTGTTTGTGGACGAGGAACAGTGCTGCCACCTATGACGAGCTTTCAATTTTTAACCCCATTACAAGTGTATACGGACGCTGTTTTTAGACGCGTCCAGTCCACACACCGCTGCTGGGTGCCTGCTGGACTGTATGCACGGTCCTTTGAAAATCTTTATATTGATGACATTGGACATTTTAAATATATTCGTACCCCCGAACGTACAGTGGCCAGCACATCAAGCTACACGAAACTGTCAAATTTCTCCAAACGATTTTAAACTTTAGCCGCCTTACTTATAAACGCGGAATAAAGTTATACTATGAATAACTTCGGTATAACCATACATTGTTGCCGTTTATTCCTAGTATAACTATAATCCGTGTTTATAAGTAAGGGGGTAAAATGTTAAAGATTAAATTCAAAATCGAACGAGAAAATTTGAGAATTTGTGGTAACCTGATGTGCTAGCCACCGTACTTCCACTCCTTGTTAATATTTTTGATGGCAACGCACGGGTCCGCACATACCAATGTCTTCACAAAATCACAACCACAGACTACTTAGAGATACTAATCACAACACAGCCCAGCTTGTAGAATAAATATCAATGTATCGATATATCGATATTTTGTGGCATTATCTATTAATTCGATACATAATTATAAAATATCAGGTATCGAAAATGTATCAAAACGATATATTTCCAATAGCAGCACTATTTTCCCCATTGACTAAAACCGCTGGAATTCAGGGCTGCAAAAAAGTAAACATATTTTTATCAATGTTTTATACTAAAAGCGCGCTAAGGTAGCCCGCGAAATTCAAATTTTCTTACGATTTTTTCAATTTGTAGCTCATTGTCTGGGTGTTGATTAAATTATGATTCGCTACCGTAATAAATATGTATTTACATAATTATATTCATTAGAATCAGTTATACTACTATGTTCATATAAATTCCATGATTCAAGTAGTTCGCCACAGTACTTTTAGGCTCAGTCCAGTGGTTTGTAAAAGATGTGTATTATTCATGTGATGAGGCAATGGTTTAAAAGCAGATGTAGTGACAAAAATTGAAAAAGATGCTTAATGCTTTTATGCTTGTTGCTTAGATGGTTTGGTCATGTTGAGAGGATGAATGAAAGGCGACTTATAAAAGGTATTTACAAGGCAGATGTGAGTGGAAACGCCGGGAGAACATAATAGTGACCTAATTGGTGATATTCTTCAGAAAGGTCAGGTGCGTAGCACTCGCAACCGGCGTGCATGTATGACCTGATGTATGAATGTAAACGAAGCAAAAGGAGTATGGAAGAAGCGTAGCAGGTGGCGCTCTATAGTTTCTGCCAAGGGAAAAAGGCGTTAGTTTATATATGTGTGTATGTGTATTATTCACAGCACAGTATTCGAGCGACAGCGGGAGAATATCGTATCACAAAACGAGGTAACAATAACAATATTGTTAGATATGGTCGTATAATAATAGCAGTGCAAGTACGTAGGACTCGATTCGATGAATTTGACAATTATTCTCGATAAAATGAGTTTTTATCGAATCGAATCGATGTCGCAAGTATGTAACTTCTACTTTAACGATCGGTAAATAAACTCTAAAATTTTAACGAATTTAAAGAAAATTCACGAAACGACAATTTTACAGTTGAGATCGCCAATTTACGCTGTCAAGCTCGGTAATTTATCGACACCTTGTAAAAGCCCGATAAGCATAGCGATCATTAAGTACTAATACGAACAAGATTGATAAAAATGCAAACCTTAGCGATCTCGATGTCTTATCGAGATATCGTGGGCCGATTCGAGTCGTTAAGGATCGCTTGTCAAATAGCAATACTGAGGACGTCCACAGACAAAACATTTTTGGATTGTAAACAATATTCATGGGTATAATTGAAAGAAGCTACACTGTAATTTAAGCTACGCTTATAATTTTAAAATTGCTTGAGACATTTTGCAAAAAAACCTTTACTTACTCATTCTATGATTGACCCGCCCGGACGCGGCGACTAATGGCGGCACGAGCGCGGTGAATTTAGATAATTAATCATCATATTTTATCAAGTAATTTTAAATTATAGGTTTTTTTTTTAATTGGTTCCATGATTCGTGTTTGAATAGATACATCCTATATATATATTTTCTTTTCTTTTGCTTATATCTCGAAAATGGTGCGCACCTCCAGCTCTAAAAAAAATCATGAGATAGGGCAAACAAGTGCAACGTTGCGAAGCTAAAAAAAATACCACGTGGAGTCGCGATTGTCAAATTCGATTCACCCTGCAATAAAGTCATAACTTCATAAGTCCTAAATCCATGATTAGTAATGATCGCTATGCTTATCGGGCTATTACATGGTGTCGATAAATTACCGAGCTCGACAACGTAAATTGGCGATCTCAACTTTCAAAATGTCATTTCGTACTTGCATTTTCGTTAAATTCGTTAAAATTTTAGAGTTTATCTACCGATCGTTAAAGTAAGTACCGTACTTACTCTTTTTACGTGTTACGTACTTCCAAATTCGTTAACAAGATCGATAAAAATGCAAACCTTAGCGATCTCGATGTCTTATCGATGGAAAGTGCGTACTTGCACTGTAGAATAGAATAGAATACTCTTTATTAAACACATGACCGTTATTTGAAGCTTAGATTGAGTGACACTATTCGTTTCCTCTATATTTCCCTCTCTTTTGCTCTTTCCTTTGTTTGTGTCTATCCGTCTCTTTCGCAGATCCAGTTTGCTCACCAGGTGGCGCTGCCAGATGTGGGGTGGGGTTAGCCATGGCAGTGAATCGCTGATTAGGGATGTCCGAAATGCAATAAAGTTTCGATATATTGTATCGATCGTTTTTGAAAATATCAATATCGATATTGATATTTTTATTAGAAAATATCGATATATCGGTATAATTTGACAGAGAATATTCGTGCCAATCAATAGACATCATTTTTAATAAATCAAGAACAACTATTAAGAAATTATAATTATTTATTAATCAAACCAATATTTATCTGATACAGACATAAGAAAAACTCTTTTAAAACAGCAAATCGAGTAACCAAAAACCAAAAATACATAAAATATAATTTGTTAAATAGATGTTAGTATAAAAAAAGTATTCCTTCAAATATTTTATTAAATGATTATTGGTCTGAAAAAAATACCGATTTTTATATCTTTTCGATACTTGGAATTTTATATCGATACATCCATATATCGAAATATTAAATATCGCTCAAAAATATCGATACATTGAAAAAATAATATCGATATATTAATGTATCGATATTTTTTCAACAAGCCTATCGCTGATCATTGGCGTCTTTTTATTTATTTATTTATTTAACACTTTCTCACACAAATGTACAGAGGCGGACTTAATGCCATAGGCATTTTCTACCATTCAACCCACAGACTAATTAGGTTCAGACAGGGCACTCTCATAGAGTAAAATTCGACTCGCCTAAGGTTCACATATCATCAATGACAGCTTTTTTTTTTAATGTAGCATTGCGTCTAGCTCGGAACTTTAGGCAATGGCGTTGTACGGCTTCAGCCTGAAAGATTTTTCTTGCTATAAATTGGTAATTTTAGTTTCATATTATGAGCCTATTATTGCAATAATTGTAATAACATTACAATTACTGCAATAATAAGTTCATAAAATGTTCTAAAAATAGAAACTGATAAGTGGGACTGAAGGGCAAAAAAAAAAATACTTTTCTTAATACATTCATTTATTTTTATTTTTTAATTTTGTTTTAAATTTATTAATAGCTTTTAATTGCATCTGAGGCAACAAAGGTTTATTATCTAGTCTCAAAACATCTGTGCCTTTTAATATCTTATTAATGACATTACACCAATTAAACACTGCCAATCTTAAAGTTAATGCGAGAAAGCTTTCAGAAACAGCATCCTTATGCAATTCACAATTTATGAAGTCAAACAAATACTTAGATTTGATATGGTTTTTAATATTTTTTATAATTGGACTCCGTTCAGGTTGATTTTCTAAGTATTTGTTTGCTTCTTCTATGATGATTCCAAAAAATCTCACAGCATTTTCTGAAGGGTAGGTCAATTTCTTATCTTTTATGCTCTTGAACTCTCTAAAGGAAATCCAATTATTTACAGTATTTTTATCATAATTGGATTCCCTACAAGTTAAATTTTCTTCGCAATGCTGACACTTTATTTTATGCAATATTTTTCTTATGACCCACCCAGTTGTAAATGCACGTGAATGGACATTTAGTCTTTCTTGCCTTGCTGAGCTTTGAACGCTTTCACTTTCAACCCAGTTCGATAGCTCAGAGGACTCAGGTGAACAAACTAACTCAGAATCCGCAAGTGAAAAACTTGCTGATTCCGAGTTAGTTTGTTCTGTATTAAAAAGTGATTTTAATTTTAATAACTGTTTACCTGAATCCTCTTCACAATTGTAGCTATCCGAGTGAAACTTTATGAACCTCGTGATTAACAGTGATTTAAATGTACTTTTGAAGGCCTGGCAATCTGGATTAGTATTTCTAAAATTATACGCCCGCATTTGTCCAAAAAAGTTTTCGATAGGATCTGAATTTAAATATCGCGGGCGCATTATTTTAATATTTTTTTCATTTAAGTATTGCCACACTCTCTGGTAACTTTTCAAAGTTATAATCCAATTTTTTAACGATGGCACAGATGTTTCCTTACCATGTTTGTCCACATACTTAATTAGTTTTAGTTTTTTTATTGCTTCCCTCCAAAATTCGTGGTGCGGCGACTTTTCTGTTACCGCCTGTCTTAAAGGTTTCCCTTTGGAAGTCTTATTGAAGCCTGTTCCATTAACTGAATCGAACAGGTCGTCAAAGAATGATACAACTTTAGCGGTGTTATTTAATGTAGAGCTTACTTGGGTTCCATCTGCATAATGAGCTACAACAAAAAAATTAAAATTAAATACTTAGTCAATACTAAGGTCATAAACAAAATCCTTTAAAAAAAAACATCGTCATTGCAACTTACAAAACTGAGCAGTATATGACAATGTAGCAGCTACTGTTTTGCTGAACACTGTAGTGCAATTTTTCACCTGAAATACAATATATAAATTAAAATTTTACAAGTAACAGAGGTTATTCATTTATATATATGTTTGAGGAGTTGAATATCATAATATTGCGCACCACAATTAAGAACTACTACCACTAGAGCCATCTAGTATCGAGTAGCAGAACTAGATTACTAGAGACATTGATTATTGATTGAGAGATTGATTAGATTATTAGAGACATTTGCTCAGTCGGGACCGGTATGTACTTGAACATTCTAGATGTTTCTACAGTAGAAGGTTCTGCAACTATCTAAGGATTATATAAGACCGGTATGGACCTCGACCCGCCGACACAGTCGAAAAAAAAAGTGATCACGCGACAAGTAAACTTCAAATGATACAAGCAATCTTCAAGTGCGACTTTAGAGTGATCAGTAGCGCAGTTGTGTTTTATAATTACTGTGTATGAGTTTTTATCAGTGTTGTTTAATTAGTGTCATTTTTGGTTATTAAATCAGCAGTTTTTATTGTCACGAACCCCAAGCTCGTAACAATAACAAAAGTGATTTAATTAAACAATTACCTTCATTTTTTTTATTTTATCTGGGATGACGTGTTCGTCAGTCAGCTTATGGAGGAGTCGTGATTGTGCATGATTGCAGTCGGTTTTGTATACATCCACTATGTCATTCCATTTTGATATTTCCCCATTAAGGGATATATTTTTTGTTAAGAAATTATTTCTTAACCCTTTAATGAGGTGTGGTGGATCATGAATTACACTGAGCTTCTGTCCGTTAATTTCAATAACATCATCTGAAAAATTAAAATGATATTGTTACAATAAACATCAAAACATTTGAAGGGTGGGGCCTGTATAGGCGTCGTTTTAAATGTTGTCAAAAAGGGTGCACATAAAGAGGACAAGACCTACTCACCAATATTTTCGCCGGCGATTATTTGCTGTCGCCTTGTGTCTTCTTGGAGACTCTTCAGGGCAGCGCGAAATGCTGTACCTTGGTCGCACACCAAAGCCAACGGTTTCAGCCCTGTGTTTCCAACAGCAGTAATTATGGCCTTAAGAATTAGTTTTAATTCAACCCCAGAAGTGGCTCCTTTACAGTAATAAAAGGCCACAGGTTGCTGCCACTTGTGAACCACTCCCCGTAACATAAACACAAGGGCATGGTCAGCAAAATCATTGCTTTTTTTATTTAGTTCCACAAAACCATTAATAACATCTTTATGTTTGTCATAAGACAAGGCTGCTTCTAAAGCCACTTCATCAAAAAGTATGGAGCAAATTTTTTTTTTTCATCCCAATTGTTGACCTGAAAGCAATATAATAAAACATTAGTTAAATTCATTCACAAAAATGTTTCGCAACAAAATATAAATAAATAAAAAGTTTAGATTATAGGCAAGTAATTTTAATTTAAAAAAGAATATTACCTCCTTTTTCACAGCATCAAATATTTGAGGATTGATTCCCGATTCTATATTTAATTTAGAAATCATTTTGTTTACTGTATATTTGGATGGCAAAATAAATATCCTGTGAAGAAATCTATAGCACTTTGGGCTCTGCTTCATTATTGCCATTGCTATCAATTTTTCTTCATCCGAGAATCGTCGACCCCTGGCTTTTTTAGTGCACTGTTTAATCTGCATCCATAAAAAAGCTTTAGCCATTGGATTTAGTTTTTCTGTGAGCTTTTCAAAAGACTTTTCTTTTGAAAATTTCAACGCCTTTTTTGCTCGTAAATTGTAATTAAGCTGCCTTCTTGACTTAGTGTATTCTTTGTAAAGCCTAGAACAATGCGGCGACAGATTTTTCTTCGTATGTATGATACGCCGTCTTCTCTTTGTAGGTGGAGTACAATGCACAACTTCTGAAAAATAAATAATTTAATTGATTACCATATCAAATTGTTTCACATAAATATATTTATACTCTACTCTGTCCATTTATACTCCATTTACTATAGCATTAGAAAAAAGAGGCTCGTAGAAGCAGGAGTGCGAAACATTTTATTCAAAGTTAAAAGTTTAAACAATTAAACTAAAAATGTTTTAACATAACTTTGATAAATAGGTCGTAATAACATCTTCATCACACATTACTTACAACAAAACGAATGAATGAAACAAACGATTACGTCGTGATGATTTAAATTTAATTAAGATTAAAGGAAATAAAAGTCTTTTTTTTTACAATATTTTATTTAAAACAACAACTTTCAACACACAATAGTTGGTGTAACTTCTTCGTCTTCATCATATAATTTAGTCACTATCATCAGAGAATAAAGATGAAGAAGTTTCACCGACGTTACCTAATAATAAATCTTTCTACCACATCATCCATTATGCTTTAACTTTTCCTCTTCTTTAATTGCATGAGCAACGCAAGACTGCCATCGTTCTAGCGTAATACTATCCAGATCTTGTGGGAGTAATTGTTTCTCCTTGTCTAATTTGAACGTTTTGTTATGTTGAGCCACATACCCCATCATTTGAGCCCATATTAATTCTATAGGGTTGAACTCGCAGTGGTAGGGTGGGAGGCGCAATACTGAAATACCCTTCTCTCTAGCCATCTCATCTACAACAAACTTTTGGTATAGATGTCTTTGTATTTTTGCTTTTTCTAATAAAGTTGCCCTAAGATCTTCCTCAAAAGGAATATTTTTGCTTTTAAACCATTCCTGTATATCTGCCTTTCGTGTAGCTGTGGTTGGCAGCTTCTCCAATGTCCTTGAGTGGTATAGCGCATTGTCCATAACAATTACAGCGCCACTCTCAATTTTTGACAAAATTAACTTGAACCATTTTCACTTTTGTCTATCGCGCTTCTATAACATATTCCCTGTAAATTGAGAGGTCTGGCTCTTATGAAACAGGAAATCCTAGTACAAGAGTCAGGGCTACACAGATGATTGTGTCTTGAAGTGTAAATAAATAAATTATTATTATTATTAAAGTTGAAGGCGTCCATTTCGGAGTGGTCATCTTCATCACCTTTCTTTGCATCAAATATTAATGCAGCATCCATTAAAAACCCTTCACAAACCCTGTGAAATAAAATTAATACAAGTCAATTATTCCGTACCCCCTATATAATTTCACTGCTGGAATAGGTCATAGACAAATACTATAACAAAATTTATAACTTTAAAAGTTCGCTTTGCATGCGTTAATTCATAATACAATATAATATGTATTACTTAATTAATAGTCAATAACAATGGAGTGTTATTGACTATTAATTAAGGCGAGAACAGTCCATAAAATACATACCAGTATGACCGATTATAAGTTGGATTTTTTAAACGAGCAGATAGACATCCCAATGTGCTTCTTTTGAAGACTTATTATTAGTGTCACGCCATATTAGGCTTTTCGTGTGACCTGTTTGTATGATAAAAGGTTATTAATATAAATACCATTCATTTCACGAACCAATTTTATGAAATTATGTTTAACTGTATAATTAATTATAATGTTATTGAATGCAAGAGGTCATACACTGCTTAGTGCATAAATAGCTGTTAAGAAATTTAGAAGCACTGTACCTTCATTTAGCCAAGTGTCATCTAAATAATAATATATTTTCATTCCTTTATTCCTTAGCCTTTTTATTTCATAAAGATATTTTAGTCTCCAAAGGACGATCTCCTGCTTGTCTATGACTTCTATGAGTGCACTTTTTCTGCTCCGTTTGATTTATGTGAACTTTAATGTTTATTTAATTATTTTATACAGACTGCTTTTTTTAAAATCTGGCAGAGACTCGTCACTGTTAACTGCTTCCAGCATCTTGTCCAAGGTGGGCAACTCATTATTAAAGAAGAAGGAATGAATTTTCCTGCATATTCCACTAAATGTGATGTCATCAAAATCATCACGTTTAATGTGCTTCTGTTGGGGAGGGGGAGATTGCAGGCGACTTTTTATGTTGTACTCTTTGAGAATATTGGACAGAGTAGCCCGAGATACGCCTGTAAATAATAAAATCATGTGCGGAGTTTCTAAAATATAATGGATGGTATTTAAAAGTACTTCAATTTTATTTAAAAGTACTCCCATTTCATTTACCTAATTTTGCCTGTGTTCCACCAAATATACTGAATGTGCACCAAAATATAACCTAACCTAACCTAACCTTTAATATTTGGTGCACGATCAGTATTTTTCGGGGAAGAATAAAATTTTTGAAATGCATACATAGATGTACCTTAAGATTTTTGGTGAACTCAAAAATATTATCCAAATATAATACATTTTATCACAATGCATGTTAGTTTCAAATATTTTTATAGTAATAATTTTATGAATCATCCTTACCGGCAACTTCTGCGATTTTGTTTATCATCTCAGTCTTATAATGAGGAGTATCTGCAGGCCAGGACTCCAATTGCTTAAAAATATTTATCATACGTTGTTTTTCTACAGCACGCAGCGTTCTCTTTTTTTTGAGAGACATTATTATTTCGTCGGAGTCAACTTTTGAACCACGTTTTTTTCGCCGTTGGCTTTGGTCAGACTCAGCACTTATATGCTGTAAGCCACTCGGTCCCGCACCGGGATCACTCATAGCTAAAAAAAAAGTAACGTTTTGTACAAACAACCCAATGACAACACTGATAACAATACAATAACAAAGAAATAACTAAATATTATTTATTATTTTAATAAATAACAACAAAATCACGAAAATTAAACAATAACAAACAAAGTATTCACAAGTAAATGACATACATGACAATCTTAGAACATTGTTCAATTTCACAGACGACATAAACCAGCAAATTAGAAATCCCCGGCTGTCACAGCTTATGAAGGGATTAAGTAACATTTTAGATTTGGTAGGATTATAGTGAAACAAAAAGCGTTGCATTATTGTTGACTCCTGCTTCTTTTAGGTTTTTAGCATAGGCACTGGTGCCGATTCCCTTGTTCACAAACTAAACTAAATTTAAGTTCAATGCATCTTTTTCTTTCTATTTCATTAAGAAAAGGACAGAAGATAAACTTTAGTTTAGTCCTGTCAAATTAATCAGCGCCTGTCACTACTCCATACAAGTTTAGACGTGATTAAAAACTTGCCGACTAAAATTACGCCAATTTACGTCAAGCGCTGATTAATTTGACAGGACTAAACTAAAATTTATCTTTTGTCCTTTTCTTAATGAAATAGAAAGAAAAAGATGCACTGAACTTAAATTTAGTTTAGTTTGTGAACAAGGGAATCGGCACCACTGTAATTTTAAATTGGAATGAAATAATATATCTAAATGAAAGCCACTTAATTTCATATGGTTGTTTTTTTAAATGATTACAATTAAGTGTGATAGCTGATATATAAATTCATTTTAATCGATTCGGCGTCAATCGTAACTATAACAAGTTTATTGTACTTTTTTTATAAAGTGTGCATCAAAAATAACCTTTTTTAACTACTGTCTAATGCTATTATAAATGGAGTATAGGTAATTTACTGTACATTACCATTACAAACAACCAAAAGGGTTCCGTACCAAAATGGTAAAAAAGAACCCTTATGGTCGACTCAGTCTGTCCGTCTGTCTGTCACAGCTGGATATCTCAAGAACTACTAATACTATCAATTTCATATTTGGAATAGTTTTAGATGACATTTGCCCAACTATTTTCAAGAAAGATTTTTGTTTTCGCAACAACGACTGAACGTGTTCTTAAAAATTCGAAGTGGAGTTGGAGTGGAGTGAAGTGGGGTATCATTATGAAAAAGCGCTTTTTGCACATTCTGAAACATTTTTAATTTTTTTTTTAGGCAGCATTGATTTCGACTTTTGAGGAAAAATGAAAAAAAAATGCCCCCCCCCCCCCTTATCTCCGAAGTTCGCATAGAGAAACATCTGAAATTATTCTATTTGATAGAAGTTTATGTAAAAATTACAGGAAAAATAAAACGATGTCTCTAAATATTCATATACATATTTATTATTTCAAATAAATATATGAATAATATAATATGAATATATAGCACACTTTTTCTAATATTGCAGTTTTAGGTCAGCGCCATCTCTTGACCGATATTAGAACGAATGTAATTCTTTTTGATGGTACGGAACCCTCGGTGCGCGAGTCTTACTCGCTCTTGACGGTTTTTCAAGTGAAAACTTCTTTAGGCGCGTTGAGCACTTTTTGGTAGGGGATAAACTTATGGTTTCGCAATCGTCACCGAACGCTTTCAATGAGCTATATGTATACATCCATACTAATATTATAAATGTGAAAGTAACTCTGTCTGTCTGTCTGTGTCTGTATTTGTATACTGTGTATATAGGTACATATGTGTATACTAGCTTCTGCCCGCGGCTTCGCCCGCGTGGATGTCGGTTATATCGCGTTAAAAAGTAGCCTATGTCCTTCTCCGTATCCCAGGCTATATCTCTGCCAAACATGACGATCGGTTCAGCGGTTTAGCCGTGAAAACGTAACATACATACAGATAGACAGAGTTACTTTCACATTTATAATATTAGTATGGATGTATGTATATGTATGCGTGTATAAACCTCCGTGCGTTATTAGTATACATTATATATATACAAAGAGTATTTTTTTAAATGTTTGTTACCTCAGAAATCCGTCGTTTATGAACCGATTTTGGAAAATTCTTTTTATTCTTTTTTTTTATTGTTGCCCGACACTAGTAATTTCTCCTGAATTGTGGCTGCGTTTACAAACATTTACACTCACATAATACACAAACAGCCAGACCCAGAACAACTACTTGTAGGTCATACAAATCATTGTTCCGTGCGGGAATCGAACCCGCGACACGCAGCGCTGTAGTCAATCTCTTAATCACTGCGCCAACCGTGCTGGCACATAGCCGCCGAATGGTTATTTATTACTTCCCATAACTAATATTTAAACAATTTGTATTTCTTACCTGCTATTGGTGCGTTAATGACTTCATGTCCACATCCAGATGTAGAAGGCAAAAGCTGTAATGAAGAAATTACATCTGCTTCCATTTCTGAAATGTAAATTTATACTCATATTAATTAATAATAATAAAAACTAAACTACTATAGGTGCATTGTAGGAGTGCCCAACAACAACAACATTGACATTACAGTCCGTTGCACCCTGCACAATTAGTAGCGCTACCATGATACTGACAATATGACCTATTTCCTTAATATATGGGTCATGTCAATATGACAGATGAATGATTTACAGAAAAAAGTTTTTTTTTTCCATTTATAATAAACTATTATTTTATATTTAACTTTATCATAATATTAGAATCAAATGGAAACTTACCATTACCAACAATGTTGTCAGTTTTTGAATGTTTCTGCACAACTTCTGGTTTACAGTAGGTGTGATCGACATGTCTTCTTTTTTTTAAATAGTCATGATCTGTTTTGACACTCTCTGAAAAACATATCTCATATTATATTTTATTACTCAAAAGCACGCACAATACTAATTATAATTGAATAAATAAATCAATACTAATTATAATTACAATACAGATGCAGTAATTTCAGAACCATTCGAAGTAGATACTTGGGGGAGGCCTATGTCCAACAGTCTTTCAGTTGAAATGATGATGATGATAATCACAATACAATTGGGGCAATATAATCAAAAGACTCATACCGGGAAGCAGAATCGAATATTTCACTGAACTACACACTTCTTTTGGGCTCCCTCCCAGTCAGTGGAAACAAACTTTTAATATAATTATCAACCAATAACAATTTTCGTAGAATAGACCCTCTGTTCTAGGAAAATTTATTGAAAGTTAAGGTGGTAACTAAATCTTACTTATAAAATGCATAACTAAATCTTACTTATGATATACATCACTGTAATAGGTAATGCAATCTCCCTTAACACTTTCCGTGTCATTGAATGCCTATATTATATACATAATAATCAATCAAACATAAATTGTATCTCGTTCACTGGTGCCGATTCTCTTGGCACAAAATTCTCTATACTAGACTAAAAATCACCAAAATGTCCTATTTTGAAATTGACTAAAGTGAAACAACTTATTTATATTTTAGTTTGACAGCACTAAGATTGCACTGAGTTTTTAATTAAGTGAAAACGGCAGTTTTGCTATTCTGAATTTTATGATTTTCACCTAAAATTTAGAATTTCTAACTAAATCTGACTATTTTTAACCGCAATTAAAAAGGTGTGCAACAAAATTAGTTGTCATGAACTAAAATTCACACCAAAACACCTCGACTTCTGGTGCAAAAACAGTACTGTATTTAATTTTATTTTCTTTTGCTTATAACTCGAAAATAGAGTGTCCTATCGCAAAAATAATGAAAATTTACCCCTAAAACTCAACATGTAGGTTTTTTTTTCTCCAGATTTAAAGTGAAAAATTCCATATAGAACACGTGAGGCTGCCCTGCACCAGTGCGCCTCCGGCTCTAAAAAAAATCATGGGGTAGGGACAAACAAGTACAACATCGCGAAGCCAAAAAAAAAAAATACCACATGGAGTTGAGATTGTCAAATTCCATTGTAGTTATTTTTAAATTTAGAGAATTATGTTTGCAGAATAGCTTTAAGATTCTCATAGCCAAAAGTAAGGAATTTTAGTGATCATTTAGTTAGTTTAGTTCGGTGTACCAGAGAATCGGCACCAATGTCACTGCATGTGTAAAATACTTAAAATCATAAAATATACTTTTAATGATTTTATACTGAAGATCACGTCTAAACGATTATTGTTTATGATTTCGAAAAAAAAATATGTTAAATTAGAACCCTATAATAATAACTTAATATGTGAATATTTTAGATGTTTATATTACATATTGAAATTAAATTGTAGAGTTATGTCTAACGAGGATAAAAAAACTGCGAATCACGCAAAATCTATTAACGTATTTTTCTGAAACCTTCACCTTTTTAAAGATAATTTAATAATTGTTTTTTTAGAATGCGTGTTTTATTAAAATACCTTTTGTTTTATGTATAATATATTCAAATGGGTACGTACCAGAGTTGTCGGGTATTAATGCATCGGTTTGAGGAATACCACTGGATATCTCGCAAGCAGTAAACAACGTTGGATAGGCGTCGGGGCAAAGACGAACTCTTTCACGCGTTGTTGAAAGAAACCTCTTCTCAAAATGATTTCGACACACAAACTGTTTGCGAAGTTTTTGGAAGCTCAAGCTTCGCAGTATTTCACAGTTAATGCACTGTAACCATTTTTTGAGTCCTTTCTCACTTTTTGGAAACATATAAAAACTGACGTCCTTTCGTCTACTAGCACAAGTCACAACACAGCACTTGTTGTACATGCTGCACGATAATATTACAGCTTCAGAAATTGAGAGGATAAGTTACGGAAATAAATCAACGTACAACTTCACTCGATCAACTTTGCAACTGTAATAAACTTCAAAAGTTTTGACAGAACAACAAACATGGCGTCATGCAGACAGCAGTACGGAAGGCGGGAGGGGAGGGAACTGTCAAATGAAATAAGTGAACCATAGACGATACCATAGACATAAGGTTAGGAAATTTTACTTGAAGATTACCTGACCAGATTCAACCTTTGGGTGGTGCAGAGACAAACAGTGGTAGGTGCAATTACGATGCTTGCAATGATTTGCTTTTTCCGCGTGAAAAGAGATTGTCGAGACAACATTAAAAAGTGATTGTAAGTGCATTCCATCAGACAAAATTCTTGCTTGCCGAAGTGGACGACCGACGGCGGCATTAGCATAACTATGCAAACCATATTTTTTGGTAAATGTCTTCAATCATATTGATCGAAGGTAAATGTCGTGAATTTTTAGAAAGAAAAGAAAGAAAATACGTTTATTTGCGGCAAACATGACGCAGAGAAAGAACACAAACACGAAAATAACAAGTTGGGGGAAAATATGGGCCACATCCACGCAAAATGGCAATCGCTCAGCATAATGCTGCGAGTTGCGACCCTATGCGAGACAGAGCCCCAGCACCGGTTTTCAGCGACAGCCGGCGCTGATGTGATGACGTCACCTGGTGCAGCATAAATAACGAGACAACAATAACTAAATAAAAAATAAAATAAATACAATACTTTTAAAAGTTTAAATAAATATAATATTTAATAGTTATTTCTGCTATTCGGGGCGGAGACAAATCCAAGATTATAAAAATCGGTCGAGCCGTTGAGTTATAAATGGTGTAAATAACCCGACTTTGTTTTATATAGGTATTAAGATTTTGCTTTGTTTTCAAGCTTCTTAGTTTTGTTAGATATTAAAAAAAAAACATTTTTTTTATTTTTTATTATTATTGTTAATTTATATAAATAAGTATACATAAGTTTGGAATTGTCTCATTACTAACTTTTATTTGATACCAGTATTGTAAAAAAAAAATCAAACATTCCCGTCCCATTTTTTTATATTTTCAGATGCAATATATAAATATTATATAGCCTATGTCACTCTCACAATTATAATGAATCTAACAACACCTCATATGTTAAATTACATCAAGCCTACAGGGTCAGGCTACAGAGCGTGCTGAAGAAATAGACATACATACATACATCCGTACATACTCTCGAAAACCATTACCCTCCTTATGGGGCAGTCGGGTAAAAATTATGTTTATCATATGTACATATTTTATTGAAATAAATTACCAAAGATCATAAGGGAGCTCTCATTTAAAATTAAAAATTAAACTGCGAAAATGATGTGACTCAGGATGGCTGCACAAATCTTCAAAATAGCTCGCATTTAACTAGGTCATGAGGAATTGAGGGAACTCCTCAAATTATATAGGCATTCATATAGCGATTTTTGTATTTTCATCAACAAATCAAGCATTTGCATTCAGAAAGTATCATTTGGTGAACCCGAAGAAGACCACAGATGGCCACCGGAACTCGTCAATAATACGTATTTCACGGGTAGCGATAAGATATATCTCGATTAAGATAGTTAATCGACTATGACGAAGCAAATTTAAATAAATGCTGATCAAAATGGTATCATCAAATTGATCTGATGATGGAGTATTACCTACTCCGTAATAAAACAATGTATCCTAGCCGTGTTTGGGCTTATTGGAATAGTCATGAGATGCACTCTGGCTATGAATGATGTTTAACCGACTTCAAAAAAAGGAGGAGGTTCTCAATTCGTCTATATGTATAAGGTGCTAAAAAATTAACTCTACAAACTTTATGAGGTGCTTTAGACCATCGAACTGAATAACTTTTACTATGGGACCAGTTTTGAAATCGCGAAAAAATTAACAGCTGTCCCATATGCAGTTTAGAACAGTAGGTATTAAACTTTAGTATGGAACAGCTGTTTTTTATTAATTAATTTAATTTTGCTGGTATTTATTCCACTCGGTGTATGCTCATGATGATATAAAATTCCTGACACTTTTGTAGTGTACGAATTGATGTGGGGTAAGTACCACAACTAAAAAGTGAAAAATATAAACTTTTTACAAAAAAAAACAACAAATAACTTTATGGAAGTCGGTGGCAAAAAGCGAAAATACGGAACCAAAGACACCGACTTCAATGTTTATATCAATTTTTTTTTTTTTTTTTGATGTCGGTTGTTTTTTATTTTTTTGTAAAAAGTGTTTTCAACATAAAGAAACATTAGTGATGAAATAATTTCCACAAAACCACACACACAACGATAGGAAACTAAAAGTATATACACTTTCAGTTTCCTATCGTTTTGTGGCGTGAGCATTTAGTTTAATTAAAAAAATATATATACAGATAAATGTTATTTTAAGTTTTGTTGTGTGTGAGAGCAGTGGTGGCCCAGTGGTAGAGGTTGCGACTTACGAGTTGTAGGTCGTAGTTTCGCACCCAGTCAGGCGCTTTACTTTGTGGAAATTCATTTCATCACCGCTGCTCTCAAAACGGTGAAAGAAAACATCGTGAGGAAGCCGGCATGTCCTAGAACCAAAAAATAGAAGACATGTTTTTGACATCTAACTAAACGCACTTGGCCCGCGTGGTAGTGCACGCGTCCCACTCCTTCTCACTGAGAGGAAGCCTGTGTCCCAGCAGTGAGAACTTTATAGGCTGATTATGCTATTCTACCCAGATAGCATTCAAGTTTGCTGCAAGTTTGTTTTTTATTTGATATTCAGTTGTTACGTCAAATTTGTCGTGGCAAATTTGTTTCAAATTTGTTTCAAATTTGCTGTATACTTCCAAATGTAAAAAAGATACGGCAAGTTTGTTTTAATACTGTTGCAATCTTATTAATGTAAGTATGATCTGTCAAGTTTGATTCATTATTACTATAAACTTGTCACGTTAAACGTTACAGTCATCAATATAACAACCATAAAATCCGGCCAAGTGATAGTTGGACTAGCTCATCAAGGGTTCGGCCTGTACCATAATCATCATCCATCAGTTCCGGGTCAGTGGGTCATCTTAGGGGCGGAGTTTTAGGAGTTGGAGTATACGGTTAGGGGCACTATGGGCAGTAAATAAATCCAAAAAAATTTTTTTTCGTTAAAATTTATTTTGGGACTTAGTAAAATTTCGTTTTTTTTTTTTTAATGAAAATTTGCAATCTTATTAAATTACCAGGTTGACCTTGACCATAAAAACCATTTCGGTTCTGAAAAGCAAGGCCCTACGACGCACCGTTTCCGAGTTACGAGCTTTTTTTTTTCTTGTTAAGAGGCCGTGCACGAAATCGACTGATTTTGATCAATTTTGTTCATTGTTTGTGAGAAAGGGAAACATAATTTAAACAAAATTATTTGAGATTTGAAAAGTCGTGTTCTTTGTTTTTCATGTGGCTGAAAGGGATTTTTCAAATAAATTAAGTACTCACGGTAAATCACTAATATTTGCAACAAGTTTTCCGAAAAATGACGCGAGACTGACATTTGATCATCATTCTACAAGAAACTACTTTTGATTTTGAACATTAAAAATTATCATTAACATCATTATATGGTCTACTTGCATGTGGCGGAACCACTTTTTTCAACTTCCATACAAAATATAGCAGAAAAATTATATTGAAAAAACCTTTTTTTGTTTTTTCAAAGGTTTTTTCAATATAATTTTTCTTAAAAATCATATCAAGAAATTTAAAAATCATATCAAGAAATTTAAAAATCACAAATTAGTCTTCAGCTATCCTTGAAATATAATCAAAATTTTATTTAATGATTATACAATATCTTCATTAAGTAAATCAATGGCGAAATAAACTATACTTTGGAGAGCACAAAAATGATGAAACTATTAAAAGCTGCTGTGACTGACACGAATGGTTTAGCACCATGAAAACTGTACTTTTATAGTTACACAGACTTAATGTTTCGATTATTTCAAGTTTTCTAACAATTAGATAAGAAATTGATAAAAACGAGTTTTTTTCGTGCACGGACCCCTAAGCCAACAACCACAGGGAGTCAGCTTTCGTATCTGCCAATGCCAACACTGGCATTATTTGCAAAAACGAAATACTGCTCTACAATAGAAAGTGATAACAAGATCAGTGATGTCACATGCCCGGTTGAACAGATACCCACCATTTCGGTAAATGCAGCTTCGAGATAAAGAGCTGTGATAATTTTAATGTGCATTCGAATATTGTAAAGCAATTATTTAAAACAGTTAAAATCCTTATTTTGTGTTTCAATTTGTCGTACAATGCAGACTAAAAGAAAAAACTTAGAACCAAATAATGATTGTATGGCGATTTTTTTTTATGAAGTGGCCACACTCATTTCTAACATGGCGGATTTGTTTCTGATACTTTTTGTTGTAATTGTTCCCGTTTTTCCAAATCGTATTTTCTGCCGGTTTTACATTGTTTGTGAATAATTGTTGTCTTAACCACTCCGAGATATAGACTCTACAGTGCGAAATTGACCCTATAGTGTTGTGTTTTCAAACCTGTTGCCGTATTCATTACGAGATAGATAAACTCTACAGTGCGAAATTGACATGAAAACTTTAAATTAAATTCTATAAAGCTTGTGAAAACATAAATACAGATTGGCTGAAGAGGTGTGAGGATCATTACAACCCTAATGATGAACAAAATTTTATCTAGCACAATTGCTTTAAATATGCCTGAAATGGTTTTGTAAATTGAAAAACCAGGAGTTTGTTGAAGAAGCCTCCAAAAAGTGTATGAAAAGAAAATTGCATTTTGTTGGACTAAGTATCGTCTTGATAAAACATCCCTACTGACTGATGGTAAGTTTGGTTTGGTTAGTAGTAGCCGGGTCCGCTGCGGCATGTTTTCGTATAATGTTAACAAAATAACACGACTTTCGATAATAACACATTATTCGTTCGCAGTTTGTTTGCCGAGTCGAATGGATAACACGTTATGTGTTAGAAAAACACGAAAACATACCTCAGCGGACACGGCTTTACAGTGTGGTGATCATTTTAATCAATTAGAGCTAATGCAGACCCCCTGAGAACTTTGTATAAAGTCACATAACCTCAAAAAAATCCCAACTTACCATAATCTGATAACAGTTTTTGTCACAGATGGCTGCTAACTATCTCGCAATATGGTACGATTCCCTAATTATAATACCAGCCAACATACATCCCAATGTAGGGCACGGGCCTCTCAGAGAGAGGGAAATTACTGTATGCCCACAGCTGCCTGTATAAACACCTCAGGTACTCGGGTTTCCTAATGTTTCCTCAAAATTTTCTTCATTTTTAGCAAGCTGATGCTAACAATGTTGTTAACAATTCCCATGTAAAACTGCTCCAATTACCCCTAATTTGTATGAAATTCGTTTTTGGAATCATACAGCTCTTAATTTTGTAGGTTAGTACTCGGCAAAAATGTCTCAAAAACCGTTTGTACAAATGTCGAGACAAGGCCGGTTAAAGAGCATTAAAAGAGAAAATATGACATTTGCTTCAGCAACTAGAGGTGACAACCAATCAGAAGAAGAAATATCATACTCAGCTACAAAAATAACATGACAGCTACCTACAGTGTCAGCTACCTCCATACAAAATTTTATCAATATTGGTCCAGCTGTTTGAGTATGAAGCACATACGCAAATACCCCCCTCACACACACACACACACATAAACTTTCGCCTTTATAATATTAGTGTGATGTATGCAGTATTCAGAGGATGTTAATGATATTTTAATTTTAATATTTTTGTTACAGACTGTGCTACAAGCAAACAATTGGCAATCCAGCAAAGTCATCTCATCCAGATGGTGACTGACCTGTCAAAACAAGTGTCAGAAACTAACAAAAAAAAAAAAATGGACCTGATTTTAGGGCGGCTGGAAGAGCCATTAACTTCACGAAGGCATGATCCCTTTTCACTGCCACAGTTTTTGACAAACCTGCCAGTAAATGACGATGACAGTTTCTGTCATTTAAATGGACAATTAAAAAATAGTGACAATCAACAGGCAATGGTAAGGGTGACATTTTATTAAATACACTTATAATAATGTTTAATATTAAGGGTCAATTCAATTCCATGCCATTTTATCTGGCTTTTACTTGAGTAATTGCACAACTAACTATTGACTTTGTATGTATAAACCTTATTTAACAAAAAAAAAAAAATTATATTTATGATGCACCCAACATGTATTTATAGGTACCATATATATGCCATTACCTAAATTTTTCAGGTACAATTCTTACAGGTATTGGCAGTAAAAACCTCCGTCCTTTCACCACAAACATGCTGAGAAAAATACTGCTGGATGCAGTAGTTGAGCAATATTCTCTGATGGGAAAACAAATGAAGAACTCAAGAGAAATCATTTCTTGACACAGAAACTTGCAAATTAATATTTCGTAAGTACCTACCTATTTCGGTAGATCTGTTTATTTTTATTATTGTTTTAATTCCTACATAACCAACAGTCACATTACGAAACATGCTGCTTATTGTCAACTATCATTACTATAGCCGTTTTATTTATATTTTCAGAAATGTGTAAGAAAGTGCATACTGCTACTGACGATAAGCAGAAAGAGATAATCAGTGACTGGCTAAACCAAGGCAAAGTGAGATTGTCAAGAAGGTAAATTACTCTCTTCTTATAATAATTCTCTGTAGAGCGGGTGTAGATAGTCTAGTGGGGCCTTTGGTACTGGGTTCGAACCCCGGCGCTGACACCAATGACTGAAAGTTGTATAGGTAGTTGCATACATTTATTTATTTCATAACAAGACAGCTCGTTCAGGGTGACTGTAATTGTGTTGTATTTCAATGGTACATTAATTTAAAAGTTAGTTTCGCAGGTGTTTATTGACTAACAGCCATTTTATTTCATTGTTTCAGGGCCGAGAGACAAAAACAAAATCAACTATGATGCGAGTTTAGTTTAGTCCTTTATAGTTCCTACTTTTTTTTTAATACAATAATATTTTATTTAATAAACCCATTCAATTTTAATTTCAATGGATTTCATTTCATACTTTAAATGTCGTCAAGTTTTTTGTTTCTTCATGAGGCCTACTCGCAAACGACGACACAATTTTTAATTTTTGTCGTAGTGGTTTGCGTTCGCGAGTAAGCCTCCTGATAAACAAACATTATACAAGTTTGATGGGCGGAAACTAGACATTTGATACAAGTTTGATACAAACTTGCCACAAGTTTGATAGAAACTTGCCACAAGTTTGATACAAAATTGCCACAAGTTTGTCAAGTTTGCATTGGCAAATATTATGCAAGTTTGAAAGAGGGAAACTAGACATTTGATACAAGTTTGATACAAACTTGCCACAAGTTTGTCCCTTGCCTCGTCAAACTTGATGCAAGTTTGCACATTTGATATTTCTAACTTGCTGCAAGTCTGAAACAAGTTTACACTGCTATCTGGGTATTAAATGCTACGTATGTATATTTATTGTAACTTAAAATTTTCTATCAGAACATATACAGAAAAATACCTATGTTCTAATAGAAAATTAGGGCTTGTCGGTCTTCTACAGATTGTACTTCGGCGAGTGTGCCCATGTACTCCACGACCTCATTCCACCGGCCCCCGTCTACCATCGGACATCTAGACGCACTGCAAGTTACCACCCTTACCTAGTTGATATTCCACCAACTCGCCCTAAGCGTTTTCAAACGTCTTCTATAATGCGCACAGCAAAGGAGTGGAACTCTCTGCCTGCGTCTGTGTTTCCGAACGCATACAACCCTAATCTATTCAAAGTGAGAGTGAACAGGCTTCTTCTGGGTAAGCTCACTCCATCGTAGACTTTGTCTTTGTCACCCAGACCTAGACTAGAGTCAAGAGTAAACACATAGTAAAAAAAAAAAAAAACCACCAGCTTTTCCAATTGGTAACACCTATATTTTCTGCAAACAAATGATTCTTCTTCTTTAGTATTGAGAGTCCTACTTGATTTTTCAATGTCTTTATTAATTTTTTACAAAATATTACCAGGAATAACCCATACGGACTGAGAAGACCGGGGGGACCTCATTCAGTTTAGCCCCACCAGGCCTCCGACAGGTTTAGTTCGCCACTGCGAAGCTTCACGATCTTTGACACTTGTTTCCATAGTCCACAGTGGAATTATGGAAAACATATCGGCGCCTTAGAGTGAAAACCTCGGGAATGCAATTTTGGTCATTTTTATTTCATTACATTTTTGGAAACAAAACCTCTCAACGCACGTCCTAGTTTCACACAAAAATTTTTGAAACCTGTAACGCCATCTATAACGAGTTTGAATATTGCACACTAAAAGATACATATTATGGAAAAGGTTCAATTTTCGAATCATAATTATAGCCTCTGAAAGTACGCCATGTTTAACAACTGTATTGAAAAAATAATATCCGGCGCAATATAAGCAGTCACCCCCATTACCAAAAGGTGCTGATTACGCAATATTTTTACCGGCATGAAATAGTGACATCATCATCATCATTTCAGTTGAAAGAGGTCCACTGCTGGATATAAGCCTCCCCCAAGCACCGCCACTTCGACCGGTTCTGTGCCTCCCGTATTCAGCGGATTCCTGTGGCCTTCACAAGGGTCATCGGTCCACCTTATGGGATGCCTTCCAACGCTACGTCTTCATGTACGCGGTCGCCACTCCAGGACCTTTCGGCCCCATCGACCATCTGTTCTGCGAGTAATGTAGTCTCTTCCCACTGCCATTTAAGTTTGGAAATTCTTCGGACTATGTCGGTTACCTTAGTTCTCCTGCGGATCTCTTCATTTTTGATTCGATCACGTAGGGAAACTCCAAGCATAGCCCTCTCTATTGCCCTTTGGATGACTTTTAGCCTTCTAATAAGGCCCATTGTGAGCGATCACGTTTCAGTGCCATAGGTCGTCACTGGCAACACGCACTGGTCCAAGACTCGTCTTGAGACACTGCGGTGTGTGGGACGAAATACTGAGTAGCTTCCCGAACGCTGCCCAGCCGAGACGGATTCTATATTGATCTCTTTCTCCAAGTTGGACCTACCTACATAACTGGACAGTGAAACACCCAGGTAAAAACATTGAGTAGTCAGCACCTTTATCTTATCTCGTATTATAAGCAGTTTATACGAGAGAAGATGGAGATCCTGGTCAACGGAAGGAAGGTACTAACAGGAATAAAATTCAAGGATAAGCTATTGTTACCGGCAGTAAATACTCAGACACAAGGTAGTTAGAAGTATTACGGTTACCTACTAATTAATTGACCGGTTTATCTATATATATTAGTAACGCTTCATTAACTTTCCGAACAATGTTCTACAAGAATACTTCAAGCAAACTTATATTATATCCCATCAAAACAAGACTACGATTGATTGATAATTATTATGATACCAAACACGTTCAAAAATTATAGGTATCATGCAATATCATGTAAAATCTATTGAGACTTTGCACTAGCAAACTTTGTTATGAACCATCAGATTTTTATTTAGCATCTCCATGCTTGCTACTCTCTTGCATAACTTATTTTATGTGGTAGGTCAAATCAAATGGATTAATATTCAAATTAGTAGCTGTTTGTGGTTTGTTCAATTTAGACCTAGTCAGTGTTTTGAAATGCGTTTTATTTAATAGGTAACAATGAATAATTTGGATTTATTCATATTTATTTTACTATGTAAAATTTGCATATTTATGGATTTGGTCTACAGTAAGTATACCTACTTACTTACCTTTAGTACCTACACGAATGTACTGTACGGCATTTCACAGTATTTGATTTTACCATAATCAAAACTTGTAGCCCTATCTGGTCTGGTCATCCCAACTATACTGTAAAATGTCGTCTCAATGGTTCAGTGGTTCAATACAACGCACAACGACCGACGACGCCGCGTCGCGATTTCGCGAACGTAGCATGACATTGATGTAGTCTAGGCGCAAACGTCATGTCAATAAAATCATGAAATTGTCATATCTCGAGCAAGTTGAAGATGATTAGGTATAGAGTTGTATGGATGATATTATTCGTAACTGTCGCGTCTAGTTTTTTACTAACATACATACTGATATTGTACTTAGTTCATATCTGAGCTTTCAGTTCAGGTATGTTTTTTACTGGATGTAAAGGTTCTCTGGCTTCGATTAGTATTGCTGCCGCTGCCCTCTCCATCTTGACTACATCCGAGGCCGCGGCTTCGGCCACGTCCACGTCCGCGGCCACGTTTTTGTAAGGAGATGATGTGATCACTTTTGCTTTTGTAGCTTTTCTTCATTTTTACAGCCTTTTTATAGTCCTTTGTCCTCACCACTTCAATTGCCTTTTTCATTTGTTCAGGATCCCACGTTCTTCTTTTATTTTAAGATGGAGATAACACACTTTGTCGAGGCATCTGAAAGCGGAAATAAAAAAATAGGCAGTCATATGGACTGCGCACGGAAGTGAAAACTCGCTTAAAGGCACCTACAAACAGGCGCGACACGCGACGCGACACAAAGAGAACGCACGTCGCGCGGCAAGCGGTGTATTTGTGTCGCGTCGCGTGTCGCGCCTGTTTGTAGGAAGGAGCCTTAACGCGGCTAAAGAAGTTTTCACTTGAAAAACTCAAAACTGAAATAACTGACAGTCTGGCGCTAGTGGCGCAACACGTCACGAGCATTTCGCGCATTTCGGTGACGCGGTGACACGAAACCATACATTTTTCCCCTACCAAAAATCGCTCAACGCGCGGCTAAAGAAGTTTTCACTTCAAAATTATGGAAGTGAAGTGAGAAATAATAAGATTTAAAAAAAAGATAAATTAATGGCCCCGGGACCATAATACAATGTGAGGGTGCCAAATTGTAAGAATGAAAGAATTATGTAAACAAACCATTCCACAAATTGTCGATGTACCTATCACTTTTTTACGCCAGCCTTTTTCACATTTTGAAGCTCTATCGAATGTAAAAACTCTCATGTGTATACGACGATTTGATCATCATTTCTTTACCAATTTCAAGATCTACAATGTGTGCTTCCTAATAAAATGTTGGTGCTTAAAATATCGATTTTCTCATAAAGTTGAATTTTACACATAAGAGATCTTAAAGTCGCAACAACGAAATATTCTAACAAATGTTTTTTTTAACCTACCTTCAAAATCCTGTAAAACAACGTTTATCGAACACAATGTACAAATCACCGAAGCTGGAACTCACCTATTTTCAGTAGTTTTTTTTTTTTTTTCAATTGCAGAGCGGCTTTATTTGCCACTTGCGTGTTTCGACTGGTTTGCATAAAAAGAAAACGTAACGCTCCCCTCACGGATTTTATTGCTATAGCTTCTATACTACTCGTATAATATACTAGCTTCTGCCCGCGACTTCGTCCGCGTTAAATTTCTTGTTCTCCCGACCCACCCCGTCGCAACACATTGCCTGCCCGTGATTTTACTTCATTTTCGCATAAACTTTCATTAAAAAAAAAAAATCGTGTCCTAGTTAATAGGAATGTTATTCTTCCTCAAGAATTGGGCTGTAAAATGCAAAAAGATTTTTTTCATATCCAACTCGCAGTTCCAGAGATTAGCGCGTTCAAAAAACAAAAAACCCGGCCAAGTGCGAGTCGGACTCGCGCACGAAGGGTTCCGTACCATCCATACAAATCCTTACTTCCTTACTATATCACTACATATTATAAAACAAAGTCCTCCGCCGCGTCTGTCTGTCTGTCTGTTCGCGATAAACTCAAAAACTACTGCACCGATTCTCATGCTGTTTTCACCAATGGATAGCTTGGTTCTTGAGGAAGGTTTTAGTATATAATTTGTTAAGTTTTTGTATGCATTTTTGTATGAATTAACGATATTTGTTGGAGGTGTCGGAAAAAAATAAGCCGTCTGGGAGCTTTCAACGAAAACTCTGTCTAAACCCTTTGAGATATAACAAAATAATGTATGGTGGAATTATGTATCTTATAAAGGTCTTCAAAAAAGTCCGCGATGGCATATGTCTATCTCTTAAGGATATATATCCATTACTACATCCATTTTATTGTCTTTTTGTAGGTATTTGTTTGCCGAATTTTACTCTTGGAAATACGATTACGATAACAATACGCTATAATATCAGTAACTATTAGCCAAATTATGTTCGTAGATAAATAATCTAGCTACTTATGTGTATTTCAAACAGTATACAAGAATATTTATCATAAAAACATTACTAAACACGGCGGCCTTATGATCAAAATTTGTGCATTCCAAAACTTTCGTTACTTTTTCACTGACATATTTATCACTTTTCGATAAACTAACACTCAATACGAAATCTACACTTATTTGTCAGTAATTCTGTATAAGATTCTTCTAAGATTAAACCGTTTTCTCATTGAATCCATTACTTTACGCACGTATAACCTTGATGAATGTTTACATTAAGCACCGCGCCACACCGCCACACGACCACAGAGTACAGACGTATTTTGTTTTCTTTTTTTTTTCGTTCGTTTAGTGGTGCTCCCGCTAAAATGTCAACCTGTCAAGTATTAGTCGATTAATCGAATTCTACAGCCAGATCGTGTTGCAAGTACAAAATAAATGTCAAATATTTCGTCCAATTGCGAACGTGACCCTGAGAAAAGTTATGCACCAATGGTGTTCATTAGATATTTCGAGCGTTTTATCAGTACAAACGGTGTATCATGCGACATTTCAGAGGATTTCGTTTTGTTTTCACATTGGTACTTACGTGAATTATTTTAAAATTATTATTTGTGTCGCACTTTTATTTCGTGTCGTAATTTGTCACAATTGATTGCTTTAAGAATTTGAGTGAAATTTCGTATTTTGATTTTGTGTTTGTTATCTTCTAAGTAAAGACTCATTCAGGTTCCGAACATAAGTACTTTTATTATAGTAAATCATTTGTTTCGGTTTCTATTCACATAGTGAATCACATTAAAATTAATATCAAGTTAGAATTTTGAGATATAGCCTGGGATATGGAGAAGGACATAGGGTACTTTTTTATGCGATAACCGACATCCACGCGGGCGAAGCTGCGGGCAAAAGCTAGTACTATATAATATTATAAATGTGAAAGTAACTCTGTCTGTCTGTCTGTCTGTCTATCTGTCTGTCTGTATGTTACGTTTTCACGCCTAAACCGCTGAACCAATCGACATGAAATTTGGCAGGAATATAGCCTGGGATATAGAGAAGGACATAGGCTACTTTTTTTATCACGGTTCATGAGATACTGCCTTTTATCACGGTTCATGAGATACTGCCTGGTGACAGACGGACAGACAGACAGACAGACAGACGGACGGACAGCGAAGTTTTAGTAATAGGGTCCCATTTTACCCTTTGAGTACGGAACCCTAAAAACTAACTCTTCAGCTTTAGAATAGACTACCTCGCAGAGTTGATCATTATTTTGCTGCGGAGTTATTATAAAACAGTTATATCTCCTAGGATATTCATTTAAATTAAATTATGTATGGGCAACTTTGTTCAAAATTAAATACTTGTGATGAATAACGTATTTATTTGGATAAGGATTAATACCATGTTTATGAAAACTCCTTCGCAAATAATGCATTAATTTCGAACAAATTTGATTACCATAAAAAAGGTTATAGTGAGTCAATCTTAAAAGATAGGCATATGCTGCCGCGGACTTTTTTTTGAAAATTTAAAGAGGAACAATTCCATCATACATGATATTTGCGTAACTTAAACCGTTTACGCAGCGCACGCAACGGAAGCTCTCAAAAAGGAATATTTTTTCCCGTTTTTGCAACATTTTTCATTTATGCTCCGCTCCTTTTGGTTGTAGCGTGATGTTATATAGCCTATATTATTCCTCAATAAATGGACTATCCAACACAAAAAGAATTTTTCAATTCCAACCAGTAGTTCCTGAGATTAGCGCGTTCAAACAAACAAACAAACTCTTCAGCTTTATAATAATATTATCTATACTAATATATAAAGCTGAAGAGTTTGTTTGTTTGTTTGTTTGTTTGTTTGAACGCGCTAATCTCAGGAACTACTGGTTGGAATTGAAAAATTCTTTTTGTGTTGGATAGTCCATTTATTGAGGAATAATATAGGCTATATAACATCACGCTACGACTAACAGGAGCGGAGCATAAATGAAAAATGTTGCAAAAACGGGAAAAAATATTCCTTTTTGTGAGCTTCCTTTGCGTGCGCTGCGTAAACGGTTTAAGTTACGCAAATATCATGTATGATGGAATTGTTCCTCTTTAAATGTTCTAAAAAAAAGTCCGGGACAGCATATGTCTATCTTTTAAGATTGGCTCACTATAACCTTTTTTTATGGTAATCAAATTTGTTCGAAAATAATGCATTATTTGCGAAGCAGTTTTCATAATTATGGTATTAATCCTTGTCCAAATAAATACGTTATTCATCACAAGTATTTAATTTTGAACAAATTTGCCCTTAAATCATTTCATTTCAATGAATATCTTAGGAGATATAACTGTTTTATAATAACTTCGCAGCAAAATAACGATCAACTCTGCGAGGTATTCTATTCTAAGGCTGAAGAGTTCGTTTTTAGGGTCCGTACTCAAAGGGTAAAATGGTACCCTATTAATAAAACTCCGCTGTCCGTCTGTCTGTCTGTCTGTCCATCTGTCACCAGGCTGTATCTCATGAACCGTGATAGTTAGACAGTTGAAATTTTCACAGATGATGTATTTCTGTTGCCGCTATAACAACAAATACTAAAAAACAGAAAAAATAAATATTTAAGGGGGCTCCCATACAACGGAGATGATTTTTTTGCCTTTTTTATAGACAACTAGCTTTTGCCCGCGATTCCGCCCTCGTGGATGTCGGTTATTGCGTAAAAAGTAGCCTATGTCCTTTTCCATATCCCAAGCTATATCTCTGCCAAATTTTATGACGATCGGTTCAGCGGTTTAGGCGTGAAAACGTAACATACAGACAGACAGACAGTCAGATAGACAGACAGACAGACAGAGTTACTTTCACACTTATAATATTAGTATGGATAGGTACTATGGATGGTAAGGAACCCTTCGTGCGCGAGTCCGACTCGCACTTGGCAGGTTTTTTTTGTTTTTGAACGCGCTAATCTCTGGAACAGATTTTTTGTAAATTCATGTTCATATTTTTAGGGTCCGTAGTCAACAAGGAACTCTATAGTTTCGCCATTTCCGTCCGTCCGTCCGTCTGTCCGTCTGTCTGTCTGTCCGTCCCCAGCTTAGCTCAGAGACTCTTAGTAGGTACTAGAAAGCTATAATTTGGCATGGATATACATATTAATCACGCAGACAAAGTGGTAAAATAAAAGCATGAAAAAAATAGTTAGGTATTTAGGGTACCTACCTCCTGTACATGTAAAGTGGGTATGTTTTTTTTTTTCGCCTACCCTATGGTGTGGGGTATTGTTGGATAGGTCTTTCAAAAATATTGCGGGCTTGTGAAAACAATTTTTCGATTAAGGGATCCGTTTCTGAAATATTAGGCTTTAAAATGCTAATTTTTGTTAGAGTCAAGTGTCCCCCCTCCCTCTAAACGGTTTGTTTTGCATAGGTGGAAAAATTCACGATAGTAGTATATATAACGAAGTTAAAAGGAAAACTATCACAGCTGAGTAGGCTTTTCAAGGTTACGAGTAATAGTCGACCAACTTCAATTTGAAAAATAGTTCCCCCATACAATCTGTATAGGACAGCATGTTTCTCAACTATAATGTCAAGTTTGTTCTTGGGATAAATTCATCCCATTTTTTGTTTTGTGGTGAATGCTGTGTACACCTATGTATAATAGGCATACATACCAGTACTTTTATTATTTTATTGTTCTGTTTTAATCTTTTGTATGTACTGCTGTTGGTGTACCAAATAGATAAATAGTTTTTTTTTTTTTATATTTCTGCAGGAATCACATTACCACCTTTTCCTCTAATAAATCATCGATAAAACACTCGATATTATAAAATGAGGGAAGTCGTCATGTTTTCAGGAAATAGTCTGTAGTAGGTATCTACCTATTTCCCTCAAAACTGAATGGAATTCAAAATGCATTTTTATATAATTGCAGGTACTTTAATTGAAAATAATATAGATATCTATAAAAGTCAGTATGGTGACGACTATGGAACTAAATGGATATATTTTCCGGACGATGATGGAGTGCTACATTACTTAAACCTCAGAATTACGGAAGATGATTTGCTTATACATCGAAACTCAATGTTGGATGACATTGAATTTAGATTATATATTGGGTATGTTTTATTTTTATCTTTATATATTTTGGAAGCCCAGTTGCGGCCCAATCGTCGTGTGAATAGGTATAGGTACACCGGAAGAGCGGTCGCTCTAGGCGCCAGATGGGAAGGGGCGCCAAAAATCCAAATGCGAAAAACAATTTCCAGCTCAAAATAAAATTTGGATGCCACCTTAAGAAAGGCGTGGGAGCAGTGTTGCCAGATCACATTTTTAAAGAGTAGGTATACTAGTTAGAGCTACTTCATTTAATTTAAATTCAATAAGTGTTGATATTTTTTTAACCGTTACTAATTAATCTAACAATAACATCAACACAACAGCGCATAATAACTGTAATTTACATTATGCTGACATTGCATGCACTTGTCCCACTTTAGCTAAAACCGACCTTACCAAATATCTTGGCGTCACGATTGACACAAACCTGAATTCCCGCAAACACTTCGATTTATTATGCACCAGAGTGTGCGTAAACTAATAAATATATAACATTTTTTTTTTTTAAACTTACCTAACATTGCCGACTTTAAATTAAATAGACAGGTTTATTTGGCTTTGTGACAATCTATTTGTTGGCGATGATGGACGGCTCAGTACTGTTTTAAAAGATAGTACTTAGTGTAACTACTAAGGGGTTTATTAATAATAATAATAATAACCCCATCGCCGTATCTCTACGTTGACGTCGTGGTGGGGCTTGCGCGCTCCGAACTCTGGGTCTGTGCCGGTAGAGTTTACTTTACCGGAACATGTCTAGGGTGAGGAGCCAGACCAAGAGAGATACAGAAACCCGCAGGGCAGCATGTGGCGAGCTGTTGGGCAGTTGCGACCCCACGGACCCTATCTCCCGGGAGAAGTCATGTTCCTCATCTCTGGCTTGCCTTTATTGGCCGGCTGGAGTGAACACTGACGAGGAACTGAGCTCCCACCTCATTCTTGCCTTTATTGGCCGGCTTGAGTGGAGATTCGCAAGAGCAAACGTGCTCGGAGGAAGGAAGTATTCCAGTAAGTGCTTGTAGGGATCTTGACCATCTTCCGGGCTCTGGGATTGTTCTGAGAGCCGTGGAATACCTCTCCACTCCTCAAGCACCTCAGGATATGTTGCCCCCTTGTCGCTACGTCACTATGTGCTAGCGACCGTTTCCGGGGGCCCATTAATGAGTGTGCAAGTCACCCCCTGCCATTTTATCCATGTACAATGAAACATTGATCAGGCAGGGGCCATAGTCCTTCCATAGTTTTAGGTAACCAGTCCATTTTAACCACCCAAACCCATAGTCCAATATGTTTGTTCCATATCCTACAATAGTCCTACACCAACCGGGGGTTGTCCTTGGGTGCACTTGCATAGTGCGTACAGGGATAATCGTCGGTTGGTGCCTCATTCCATTTAAAATGTTCTAACGGGCCTCTGCGAGTTGGCTTCGGCCCCTCGTACGCCTTCCAAAGGTCCGGGACCCCAGGGTCCCGAGATATATAAACGTATATAAAAATAATAATAACCCCACCGCCGTATCTCTACGTTGACGTCGTGGTGGGGCTTGCGCGCTCCGAACTCTGGGTCTGTGCCGGTAGAGTTTACTTAACCAGAACATGTCTAGGGTGAGGAGCCAGACCAAGAGAGATTGGCCGGCTGGAGTGAACACTGACGAGGAACTGAGCTCCCACCTCATTCTTGCCTTTATTGGCCGGCTTGAGTGAAGATTCGCAAGAGCAAACGTGCTCGGAGGAAGGAAGTATTCCAGTAAGTGTTTGTAGGAATCTTGACCATCTTCCGGGCTCTGGGATTGTTCTGAGAGCCGTGGAATACCTCTCCACCCCTCGAGCACCTCAGGACATGTTGCCGCCTTGTCGCTACGTCATTATGTGCTAGCGACCGTTTTCGGGGGCCCATTATTGAGTGTGCAAGTCACCCCCTGCCATTTTATCCGTGTGTAAGAAAACGTTGATCAGGCAGGGGCCATAGTCCTTCCATAGTTTTAGGTAACCAGTCCATTTTAACCACCCAAACCCATAGTCCAATATCTTTGTTTCCATATCTTGCAATAGTCCTACACCAACCGGGGGTTGTCCTTGGGTGCACTTGCATAGTGCGTACAGGGCTAATCGTCGGTTGGTGCCTCATTTAATTAAAAAGCGTCTAACGGGCCTCTGCGAGTTGGCTTCGGCCCCTCGTACGCCTTCCAAAGGTCCGGGACCCCAGGGTCCCGAGATATGTAAACATTTAAAAATAATAATAATAATAATCTTTATTGACATAATATGAGTTACAGAGTTATATGAAGCCTCTGAATCCCAAACTAGGTAAAAACCTGTATGTCAGGAATCAGCGCCTTCTCCCATTTCCATTACATAAATTTTTACGCCAAAAATACATTTTAGATTGACTCTCAAATAAAGAAAAATAAAAGAAAAACTATGATTAAGGATGAGACCATGCAAAAATACAAAAAAATAAAAAAATAATAATTCTTGAATTCTTAATATTTAGGTAGGGTGAAAATGAATGGTCATATTGCAATTACTGGAGCCAGATCGGGTGGTTGTAAAGGATTGTGAAATATTGTCTGCTAGTAACTTTCCAACATTTGCAAAATATTGATTGACCTCCTCAACAGCATCAGTTGGGCTATCCCGAATATTCAGCAGACAATCAGCAGAAGTCTTCTGTTTTTTAGTAACTGTAATGGGCTTAATAGCCGACCAAGTCTCTTTATTGGTTCTTGCGTTCTTTAAGATTGACTTTTCATGACTTCTCATAAGCTTCCTCAATTTCTTCTTCAATTTCTATAACGTTTATAGGATACCTCGAGAATTTGATTATTAGGATCTTTCTTCAGATTTTGATGTAATTTATCACGGTGACGGATACACCGCACTAGTCCGGGTGTTATCCATGGCTTTAGTATTTTTGTACGCCCAGAAATTAATAAACACTGCTTAATGATTAGCGACTGTTTTCACAATACATTTTTGACGTTTGAACATCACTTAACTTCAAGCAACGTTTATGAATAAACCCCTTAGTGTTTAGTTTAGATTAAGAATCTTTATGTGATTTACAATTGATTGATTTACAATTGATGTGTGATCTTTGTGTATTTGTTTATGTGTATAATGTCATAATTATTGTGTTTCCCTGAATATTGTGTCGCTAAATTTGATGTGGTAACATTATAACGTTTTGAATATTATTCCAATAAAAGGCGGGGTGGTTGCGAACGTTGCGATACAGATAACAAATAGTAAAAACGCGCGAGGGGGCAGAATCGACCGCGCTCCCGCTCGCCCCCACCACGGACAGTCGCCCGCTAGAGCTAGACACAGTAGACATGACGCAGTTAGGGTGGAATCGTAAGTATGATCGTAAGCGCACCGGACACGTCTGCGCAGCTACCCCGTGTACGCATATTTTCGTGGTTTTCTTTGAACACAACCAACAGTGCAACGATCGGCTACACTATTATTATCTACTGCATAACGTCCTGGGGTGGGGCCGCTAAATCAATTTTACTGCACCTAGAACGCGCCCAAAAAGCAGTTTTAAAGGTTGCTACTTTTCGTCCATTTAGATTTCCTACACACCAGCTTTATATGGCATGTAAAGTGCTAACAGTACGTCAATTATTTGTTTTGAATGTAGTTTCATTCCAACACACTGAACTTTATTTTGAGCCAGTGCCTTCAGATAGGAGAAAAGATTTGGTTTGCGCTAACTCAGAGACTAAACATGCTTTTGCTAATCGGTTTTATTACGACCTTAGTAAATAATTATATGTGCCGGATTAACCACGTAGCAAGAGTAGCAATTGCTACGAGCCCCGCGCAAAAGGGGGGCCCCCTTTTGTGCGGGGCCCGTATCCAAAACTGGCCACCTCGGCCTATTAAATTACGTTTACGTAATTTCTTTAGACGTCGAATATTGAATTTACTTGATGTCACAAAACGTGAAACGTAACACCCTTCCGACTAAGACAATCCACGTCTGACAATCGGTAACCGATTTTTTCGTTGGCGTAAAATACATACTTTTTCTCATTTTATTTAAATGGAACATGGGAAATTTCGATTTGTGACTTCTAAATATCAATATTAAGGGCTGACATTTTTACAGGGTCTTTATTTTGGCATCAACTTGTTTTTTTTTACCCGTTTATACTTGAGAACCCATAGCAGATGAAGAGCCCCTCGGTAGAATTTGCTACGGGCCCCGCGCTTGCTTAAAATCCAGCACTGATAATTTTACAACACAGAGTGTGCTCAAGTCTTGTAAAATTATTATGTCATATTTATCATCATAAATGGAACAGTAAAAACTACCCTTTTCTGCCATGTAGGAACGACACGGAGAGTTATGTTTTGTTGAATAGACGGGGACGAGCCATAAAAAATAGTAATAAAAACATTACGAAAGACATATTATATAATTCCGACAAGCCATTAAAAATAATTACTCATGGATGGCGGTCTTCAGCGGATAAAGAAGGCGTATTGAATATAAAAAATGCGTATATAGAAACTCAAAATGTCAATGTAATAACGGTGGATTGGAGCTGCACTGCGAGTTCTATCTTGTACCTTTGGGTAGCAAATGAAACTAAAACGATTGGGGGTCAAGTAGCTGTTTTTTTGGAAGGATTAAACCACCTGTACAACGTGACTAGTGAGCAGCTACACCTTATTGGACATAGTCTTGGAGCTCACGTAATGGGTATAGCAGCGTCCAAAACTAACAGGACTGTATACAGAGTCACGGGTAGGTATTCGATAAAAATATTACATAAGGTACACACAGCTTCATCAACTAGGTAGGTACCCCAGCAAAAGGCACGCAAGTTCAAATCCGACATAGCTATACAGGATGTATTTTGAGATGGGGCTCTAAGGGCAGGTACTGTGGCCAGCATATCAAGTTACCACAAACTGTCAAATTATCTCGTTCGATTTTGAACTTAATCATTAACATTTTAAGTACAAAATCGAACTCGCCTATGCACAGACAGAAGAGCTACTTGTCGTCTGCAAATAGAAACGCTAACATGCAATTTTACTGTTATTAACCTAAATTAGATTTAGTTTTCACTTTATACTCATTGTTAATTTATTACATTAAGTATTTATGCACTTCCTAGCCTGAAGCACAGGTTCAACCTAGTTCAGGCAACTAACCAACTGTGTTCTATTTTAAAATGGGCCCTTTTTATAAATAAACGAAAAAAAATATTATAAACGATTATTATTTTAAGGTTTAAAATCGTTTGCAGAAATTTGACAGTTTCGGTTAGCTTGATATTCTTATTTCTTTTGTGTTTATGTTCTTTTTTTTTTGCGTCATGTTTACCGCAAATAAACGTATTTTCTTTCTTTGATGTGCTGGCCACTGTACATTAAACGTTGTACGAGTAGCTACAGGAAAACGGTCTTATGAGACTACCCTTATTTTTTCGAGAAATTTTGATCCCCATTCACAGATAAATAAAATTCTCAAAAAAATAAGGACAGTCTCCTGAAATTCTGTAACTACAACGGTTAAGATACCTTTCCGCCCAGTCTCAAAAATCCAACCTGTAAAACCATATTTTTTAATTTTTACTAAAACATTTTATATTAACATATTATTTTTTTTTTTCGACAGACAACGATACAGGCGGACATGCAATTCTATCCGTCGTAAAAAAGTAGTTTGGAGTCTTATCTCCTCGATCGACATGTATCAGAAAAGTTTTTTGCGATTTCTAACTTTTCTAATGCTCAAACCTCAGTTGGTCAAGTAGAGTTTTTTGATCCTTTTACGAAATAAGATCGATTGGCATAAAAGTTTTTATGAAAACCATTACCCATTTTCTTCCTGACTTTACATTTTTTTCAAAATCTTTGAATGCAGATAAAAATGGCTCAAAAAGCTAAGGACAATCTCTTCAGACCGTTTTATTGTAGCGACAACGGTTAAGGTACCTGTCCTTACTGCCCCAACTCAAAAATCCATCCTGTATATTCAATGTTAAAGCAGAATAATATTTTAAACTTGAGGGGTTCCCACATAGTGACGCTATCTGTACCTACATGTAACATTTGTACAACTTCTGCGGTTTTACAAATATTTTTAAACTTTTAAATAAAATGTTAACAATAACTTCTAATGTTTTTTCAGGCCTCGATCCTGCAAGACCTTTTTTTGAGTATCCACCTCAAGACACGTTCGCAAAACTAGATTCTTCTGATGCTGAAATTGTTGACGTCATTCACACTTGTGCAGGGCTGTTGGGCTTTGAAGGAGCAATCGGAACAGTCGATTTTTACCCTAATGCAGGAATTGCACCACAGCCAGGATGCGAAGATATTGTCAAGTTCTTTGGTTCGTTTTTATTAAACATCTACCTACTGGTAACCCAGAGGGTTCAGAGCTAGCCTAAGCAGGGCGAAAAGTTGGCTGAGTAGGTGCGGCATGATGGGAGAACACCGAAAATATATTTGAGAAGTTTCAGTAACGGGCCCCGTGGTCAGGTTACTTTCAGATTTCCAAAATGGACAAAACATAACGTGATCTTCAGAGCCTTTGATTTTCATAATGGCGTAAATAGTCAACTCTGCTGAAGAAATTGTGGGCTTTCCCTAAATCTGACGACTTTGAAAACTCGATTTGGACAATTTTACTTTAGAATGTCACCATGCATTGACCAAATTGTACGCTTTTATATACGGTGGCCAGCACATCAAGTTACCACAAACTGTAAAATCTGCGGCACTAAAAAAAATTCAATAACTCGATTTTGCCGCTTTCGAGAATTGTATTTTTGATTATTGAATTTTTTATGAAGTTTTAGTTATTGCATTCTTGCTTACTGAAAAACCGAGTTCCTGAAGGATCACTAAAAAGTTGCTTAGAGAGAGTTAATAGATTTCGATTCGCTGACTCCAAATATATAACTCAACGAATATATAACTCAAAATCGTCCAAAATCGAGTTATTGTATTCTTCGTTAGCGCGGCAGAAATGTTCTCGTTCGATTTTAAACTTAATCATCAACATTTTAAAGTTTTTTTTTTCTTTTTTGTTTTAAATCGTTTGGAGAAATTTGATAGTTTCGTATAACCTGATGTGCTGGCCACCATAGGTACATAGACTGTAAGTTGCTCTTCTCTTAAATTGTGTTTTGGTGTTGTGGTAAATATACAGAAGACATAGTGATATTTCGATTACTGTCTTAAATAACTATTGTGGTTGCCTGTACCTACATGCTCCGTGCTGCACTGGGCAGTTTGTGATGTTTGCTGGATTCCCTTATACACAGCTGTTCCATTACCGTGGCCCCCATTGGGGTGATTTTTAGTGTAAATGTTGTAGTTTTTTATTTAGATTTGGCTGTTAGATGTGAAATGTTTTTCAGATATAAGTAGTAGGACATCCAGACCATGGAAGTTAATTAGGGTCTCGACGTCGCTTTTGTTGGGAGATAGTCCATTAATGTTCCGGGTGGCTATTTTGATCGAATTGATGATCATTTTGTCATTTTATTGACGAGTGTAGTTATGAGTCCTAAAAGGGTACTCTCTGTTGTTAGATAAAGCCAATATTTTCACTTTGTTTCAGGAACAGCTCTTCCAGTTTGCTGGTGGTGTGTTGTATGGTTTGTTCGTAGGTGGTTTTAGTTGCGGTCTTTTCATACGGTATTGTCTTAACTATATCTGCGTATTGTTTACGTTCATTTCAAGTTTCATTCTTTTCTGCCTGTGAGTTGTGTTCTTAATTGTTATTGGTGATCTATGTGTTTTGTGTTGTTGTGCTTCCAGTGAAGTTCGGCTTACGAGTTTTTCTGGCCGGGATATCTTTGAAGACCTCACATCCCTTGTAGTTTGCTGGTTGTGGACCATTCCTAGAGTTTATGATTTTGCCTAATACTACATTTACGATTTTTTTAATGCGTCCTTAATAGCTTGATGTGGGGTTGTGTGGTGTAGAAGGCCTTAGAAGGTTTATGATAACTGGTCTACGATTTTTTCCATCTTTTCGATTGAAAGTGTGACCTATCAGGTTTTGTTCTCTGATCACACTCATAAGTTGGTTCTAGATGTGAATGTCTTCACTTCTAATTCGTAGCTGGTTTTTACTAATTATTTTATGGTGGTGAGCGACTGTTTCTAGAAGCTCTGTGAGTTTGTTGACGTCGTCGACCCCATAGAGCATTATAAGTGGTGGTTTGCCGATTTTCTTTTCTTTTATCTGAGTGACTTCATGGGAATTTTCTTCCACAGGTAGTCTTGAATAACAGTTTGAGGCTTTCACACACTCAGGCGATGGTGGACTTTTGAGTTTCCTTTTTTTGGTGTTCCTGGTAGTTGGGACTCTTTGCCGATGCGTTTTATACAGGCTTGGGTGAAAAGCTTGTTGAACGAACTTTTTGCAGCGCCTATTGCTTCCAGACGCATTTACTATCACAGAGGCCTGGTCGCCGACTCCTGGAGTCTTCGATAACAAATTGCACACGCACAGGCACGGGTACCTGCGAGCGCCGGGTGTTAGCCGGATTGTCAGATATCGTACTCGTATTCTCATAATTTTCAAGGGGGCGGGTGGGAAGTGGGTACACATGGCGCTGTCCTAAGGAGCCATGGCCACGTTTTTAGAGAAGATTTAGTTTGTCTAGGCTTGGGTTAGTCATATCAGGTTAATTAACCACTGCGCGCCGCCTGTTGCTCATTTAGCACCACCCACCAATTTTTCAATATTACTTACCTATTATTTCGGATTTGGTCATCCAAGTTGATTTAAAACATTCAACCTGTATATAAAGACGAATTGATAACCCTCCTTCTAGAAGTCGGTAATTAATCAATTTGTATCTGATGATCTTTCATGTACCTAATCTTGTAGTCATAGGCTGGCAGCCTTAGCAGATTAGAAGTGTTGAGGCTTTTTTAACAAACTAAGTAGGTATCACTAAGAATTAGAGGAGATATCAATAACGATTTCGAGGGCAGGGGCAGGGATTCGTAAAGGCTCGTACAGACTAGTGCGATATCGCGGGCGCGACGCGACACTTGTAGCAGAATTTCTTAGTCGTTGCCTGTCGCGCCCGCGATATCGCGCGTGTCTGTACGAGCCTTAAGTAGTTAAAATAAAGCCTAGAATAAAAAAGTGTTACGGTGTAAGTTGAATATTTTCGTAAATTTTAGTAACCGTGGTTTTCCCATCTTTACCTTATCAAACAATTGTCGGGCACCTCTGGATATTTAAAAAAATGTCAATAGCTCGCTGGATAGCCCAGATGTTTTTCGAATAATTTGTTTGCTCAGTGACATAGTCTATAATTTAGATATAATCAACCCAGCGCGGTAATAGCGTAACAAACTGTCATTAGGGACGTGATTCATTTTGACAGTTCAACAACATTCATTGCGTTATTTACGTTGTTGAGCAGACAAATTTTTCGAACATATGAAGCAATGGATTAGCAATATGCGATTGATAGTGTGTTACACAATTAGGGTGCTGTTCAAGGCTGCGCGACAGTTGTCGTGCCAGTGTGTGGGAGCCTTTATGGTGTACTCCAACTAAGTATGTTCTAATTTTAATCATTACTCTCAAGTATTAGCTATTGCCAAAATTCTGAATACCGACAAACTTTAATGTTCACAAAATTGTCAGCTTCAAATTGAAACATAAATAAAACTTATTGAGTTCGTTGATTTTTAAGTACTTAAATCTTAATATATGAAACAAAGTTGGGTTATTAACACCATTTATAACTCAAGAACGGCTGGACCGATTTTTAAGATCTTGCATTTGTTGGATTTTTCTCCGCCGCGAATAGCAGAATAATGGCTCCTACAAACAGGCGCGACACAAAGAGACCGCTCGTCACGCGGCACGTGGTGTCTTTGTGTCGCGTCGCGTGTCGCGCCTGTTTCTAGGAGCCTAAACTATTAAAATACGCAAAAAGTTAACGTAAAAAAAATATATTTAGAAAATTCATTTTCTCATAAATTTTGTATAGGACGGCTTTTATAGTACGCGGACGAAGTCGCGGGCAGAAGCTAGTGCAAAATAATGACTAGTTTTGACTACTTTCCTAAATCAATGAAACGTTATATTCTCCAAAAGATCACTCCATCAATCGGTCAGTAATTCACTATCAGGACATTACCCCGACTATACTTTTAAAAATTGTCCAAATCCGAGTTTTTAAACCCGTCAGATTAAGGGCTTTCCCCTTAATCTGACGGGTTTAAAAACTCCGATTTGGACAATTTCTTCATCAGTTTTGACTGTATGATCGTGTGCGGCCTAACGCACACGATCAAACGAAAATCAGAGGCTCTGAAGATCACGTTTTGTTTTGTCCGTTTTGGAAATCTGAAAGTGGATCCCTGACCACGGTGCACGGGACTCGTATCTGAAACTTTTCAAATGTATTTTCGGTGTTCTCTCGTCATGCCGCACCTACATAACTATCAACCTTTCACCCTTCATTATATGCTTGCTTAAAAACCTTCTGGACTCCCCTACCATACCTACATAATGTATAGACTGTTTTGACGTGAACATAATGATTAAATTATTTTTTTTATTTACAGAAGCGTGCAGTCACAGCCGTTCATTTGATTATTTCGCAGAATCTATAAAATATCCTACATCTTTTCCTGCGTATCAGTGTGAATCTTGGCTTGACTTTTTAGAAAATCGGTCTCGAAAATGCAGTCCTAAAGGGTTTATGGGTGAAGGTATCAATAGAAACATGTCTGGGAAGTTTTATTTAACAACTAACGCATTTGAACCATTTGGTATATGTTTATATCTGTAAATGATGATCATGCTCTACGCCGTCTACGGTATACCTAGGTACTTCGTATCGTATTACCTAATAATTTGATTTATATTATTTATTATTATTATTATTAATCTATAGCTTTTTACTATGCGAGCCAACTAAGAATAGGATCGCGCTTGCTGCCAACTTCACACGATAGCTGTTAAATTAGTACTGCCAGCAAAAAAAAAAATAATAATAAAAAAAATAACCAATATATAGTTATAATACTTATATTTATATCGAGTAGCTGATAAAAATGTAAGTTAGTTAGCAAGTGAGATCGAGAGTCTGACAAGAGAGGCTGTAGCTTCAATCACAGTTGATGACTGGAGACGGGAGGTGAATCACGTAAAAAGGATTGAAACAAATTATGCTGAAATTGAGCGGCTCGAAGACGATGACTTTAGTTGTTTATTATAAATACAGGTAACTATAATATTATATTCTTCTGCAAAAATAACAAAAAAAAAAAAGACGTGTGGCACTCGGGGACTGCCGCGGTTAAGCTATTGCATAGCATTTTGTATCAAAATTTTGTAAAAAATTCCATGTTTATGAGTCATTTCCAACCGTCTAGTCAAGTTTAAAAATTGTTCAATGTATCAACTATTTGGCAAGATTTAATTAAGTCATTGTAGCCTTGCGGTGCAACAGGGGACCTCAATGTACTCGTTAACGACTGGTCGTGAGTTCAAACCCCACTATCAACAAAATCACTTTTTGTGAAGATCATAATTTTATAAACTAATATTTATAAGAATAAAATACGCAGTACACAGAAAAAGGAACTGCCAGAAATTATTAGATCACTAGAGGGTACTGGTGTAATAAAATAACCGTCGGAGTGGGGAGCGTGAGGTTTTTTCGTTACGGAATTTCTGGATTCGGTCACCGCGCTCAAGGCCCGCGATAGAAGCAATGCAATAGCTTAAAAAAAAAATATTCTAAATCAATCAAACAAAATCAAAATCATTTATTTGCATAAAATGTGGTGGGTACAAAAGATGTTCAATATAATATTCAGTGCAAAGACACATTCTGCCATGCAGTAATGGCATGCAAATATTTAATAAATAAATAATATAATCATTTTATTTCGGATAACACAAAAGATCCATAAATTGTTAGTAACATGTTTGCACTTAAATCACTATTGTTAGTAACTTAAACTAAAGACGAATTTGTGAGAGGACCACCCAACATCTAGACGCAACAAAAAATGGTAATGGTCTATATTCCATTTATTATAACATTAGACAAATAACTGTTCTCACCCTTTCGTTATTACGATGTAAACGTTTAATGAACTCCGTTATTTCACGATAAATACAAAGCACTGTAATCTATTTACCATTTACATAAAAAAAATAACTCTAAAGTGCAGTAATTTCAACAATATTACACAATAACTATCGTTTTTTAGCCCTTATTTGTCTAATGCTTATAGTAAATGAAGTATAACTATGGTATAAGTCTTCGCACAAATTGCCTTATTATTATTATTTAATGTTAGTCTGTTAAACAGTAACATAGACAAATTTATAACAATTTGGTATTTGGCATTTAAGTCGAGTTTTAGCGTTAAGAATTTTAACGAAAAGAACAATTTATACAAGTCAATACCAATTCAAATAAAAAAAAATAAAAAAAATTAACACATTACATTATCAAATAGTAAGGTAAGATTACTTACCAAATTAAATAACTAAAAGTGACTACAATGCTATTTCTTACCAAAATAACTTAAGTAACTATAAAAGTGACTACAATGCATTCCTAAAGTGGTAGGACTATAAACTATTACATTTCGAGTTTTTAATAATGCTTTTTCTAGGCGGAGATAGCAGTGACAGCGAAAGCAATGAAGATGATTCAGACTACGACGACGATGGCGCTGTGTTAAACGGCATAGAGGAATTATAATCTTATTTAAACTCAAATAATAAAATAAAAAAAATATAATTAAACTGGGTATAATTTTTCTTTGTTTATTTTTTGGCACACCTTACGCTTTGGTAATGAAAATCCGAAACAAAATGGCGTCTTGACAGTACTATTCATATTTGGCTCGCATAGTACTGATACAAGCAGTGGCGTAGCTAGCCTGAGTGGCACCCGGTGCGGATATTGTAGGTGTTACCCCAAAACTCAATAAAAACTGTTAAAATAAAAAATAAAAGTATTTTTTTTTACAATTAATATTACCTACAAATTATACAATATGTCAGAAAAACCCTGTCCGATCCAATAAAGGCGTATTCCTGGTTCAACATACGTACTAGAAAAAATGGTTATAAAAATGTAACTCATAAAAAACAAAAGTTATTGATTTCTTATTTTTATAATCCATGCGAAATTTAACACTGAATATGGCAAATTTTCATAAGTTGACAACACTCCACCCGCCGGCAAAATCTTTTTATTTTTACCTATTTTTATTTCAAAAAACACCGCCCTACACTACCGCATTGTAGGCACTTTTTCAACTAGTCGCCGACACTTTGATGTCGCCGACTGGTTGCCTATCGGCGCGTTACTTGTTGGCCAAGGCCAATGGCCAGTCTTTCGTGGAGATAGCTTTTGATCGGAAGTCTGTACGTATCACGTGCCGCTATCGTTTCGTTTAATATGTTGATGTGCTTAGGCAAAACCGACTGTAATTATGCAGCTGCGCGTAGAACTTACGAGGTGCGCTTCGCTAATATGCCAGGTGTGACAATACCATCGGAGCGTGCGTTCCATCGCCTGCATAACCGTGTTTACACCACAGGCAGTGTTCATGGGCACGAGTCGCAGGCCGCAGATGCTGGAAGACCACGAGAGTGCAACGTGGAAATCGAGGAACACAGTTCTCCGGTCTAATCGTGTGCTTTTCGCCGATGAATGCGATGATGCGAACTGATTACCTGGTCGGTAAGTACATTGCCAAAAGCACATCACATTTAAAAAAGACCTTATCAGGGCTACATTTAATTCAATAAATTGTTTCTTCGGTTTAAAGAACTTTCTTTTTTCGTTTCTTGATAAACAGGATTAGGTCAGAAATCCGGATCACTATGAATACAAAACAATATCAGCTGATACCTACGCGTAGGCATAAGGTATGACGTAGCGTAGGTTTCTTTCGTTATAAGTTTGGCGGCATGCGACAAAGTAGATTCATGACAAAAAATCATACAAACCGTCTCGCTCGGCGCGCGGCGGCGGCAAAAAACTGTAGGTAGTGAACTTGTGAACTTTTTCGAGCAATCAGTGTTGCCTCTGATCAGTTTTTATTTTTTATTTTTATTTAATTATATTCACTGGGGAAAAATAATAATCTCAAATCTATTAAACGGTTACGTAATAGTGTACGCAGTACGATGCCGAATAATACTCTTAAGGATCGGACAGGGTTTTTGTTACAAGCTGTATATGACTACATACGCACCTTTGGGAACAAAGCGTCACTTCTGCATGTTTTTGCAAAAACAAATATCCGCGATAATCGACTTTATATACACAGCATGCTTGTCCGTGAAGAACTAATCAACTTAAGACTGTGAGAACAGCCTTAAGACTCTAAAACAGTACAGTTATTAAAAAATTAGGTAAAAAAAAATGCTCTCCCTGTAAAGTTGGAAAACATGCAGAAGTGACCCTTTGTTCCCAAAGGTGCGAATGAGAACATATACTTATTTTTAAATCTTGGCGGAAAAATTTGGTATGGGTTGGCTGCACTGGTGTTGGCAGAATTCATAACAGCGTTGACAGGTAACAGTATATGACAGTTGACTTGACAGAACATTTGAGTGTTGACATGACACTAACAAAATGACAATGACACCACATTGTTCATCAGGTAGGGACTATAGTGTTCTGTGTTGTTCATTCATTGTTTTTGTGTGATCAACGATCAGTAATTCGTTAATTAATAATAAAGATGAACCAGCGTTTAAGTCTATCATAGTTATTACATGATAATGGCAAAATAGTGGTGATCTCTTGCACAAAAGCGATTAATGGAGAGTTGAAGTTAGAAATCATAATAATTATACAAGCCTGAATTATATTTCTCTGACTCAATACTCGTCCAATTTGATAGCGGTATTCTAGCTAAACCAAGAGTGTAACTTAATTAAGAAAAGAAAAACTGCGACTAAAGAATATAAACACTTTACCAACTATTAAAAGTAGTCATGGTGGTAGAATAGTTATCAGTCTTGCAGATCGACACAAATTACTGTCTTCTATCTTTGCTATTTTATCAAATACTCTAATATTTATACATTATCATGAATAAGAAAAGGAACATTAGTTATATAAAACCAGAAGATCCAGAATTTATCAAAGTGTTAAAAAGGCAAGCTGGGTATGATGATAAAAATCACAAGTTTGATGAACTAATGAATAATGAAGATGATTTCGCTGAAGATGAAGACAGTGAACAGCCGCAAGTAGTGGTCCTTAAAGAAGGTGACTTAACAGCAGAAGAAGCAGAAACAGAGAGGGTAAGAATAGAAAAAATTGAATCTGAAACAAAAGCAGACCTAAGTCAACGAGTTATGTTCAAGACAAAAGAGAAGCCATTGGCAGAATCAGCACCTTCTAAAAGGAAGCAAGAGGATGCCTCTAAAACGAAAACCTCAAAAGAAAAGAAGAGTCGTCCTATTTTGTCGTTTAATGATGGTGGTGATGATGAGGAGGATGAAAATGATTCAACATAATACAGTACAATATAATATACTTCATAAAATGTATGGGATGGCAGAATAAAAAACATTAATTTAAAAAAACAAATTCATTTTATTGAATTATACTTTGTTACTGCTTGAAAGTTTGAAAAACAATGGGTCAACCAACTTATACCACACACAATGCTACTATGCTATACTTGATTATGCTCAATAATAGTTGCATGAAGTAAGACTTAACTGACAAAAAAGGAAAAGATTCAATAAAAAAGTTAATACAAAGAATCCACTATGTATTTAAAACCATGTTTGTCCAGATCCATATTATTATCCAGAAAGTGTCTTTGCCAGTTTTGCCTTCAGTTCATGCATAATTTACACAATATTCTAGACATTACAATTACAAGATTTAACTTAATTTTCTTCAGTTTTCATTATCTAGTGTCGTCACAGCTTTGTCTTTTCTTTATTTTTGTTCTTGAGCCATTAGATGTTATCACAGAATCATTCTTAAAGAAAACTTGTGAGACTTCATTATCATTTTCATATTCTAGTAGTTTGTGAAGTAAAAATCTTCTTTCATCTTTTACAATTAATATACTTTCCTGAACTTTTGCCACTTCATCGCACAATGCTGCATTCTCCTAAAATTAAATTTGATTTTAGTTGTGATACAGGTATCTAATACTGAATGCAAAATACCTGTGTGGCTGTGAAATAGTAAACAAGCCATATATAAAGATATCTTTTGAACATAAAAAAATCTTTGTCAGATGCTTAGATACAAAGTAAATTTCACATTGAATACCCAAAATTAGCCTGAAATAAACCAAAGTGTGAAAGAAGCAGCAAACCAATACCAGAAAACTTATCACAGTAATTGTAAAAACTTAATTGTAAAAAGGTTTGGTCATATGACCAAACCTTTAAATTTGTTTAATAATACTTTGATTTGTAAAGTTAAGTTTGTACTTACTAGTATTAGACTTTTTATTCGCATTTTCATATACTTGTATTTTTTGCGATATCGCTTACTTTGCTTATCATTTTGAATAGTATTCATTATTACTTCACGTAAAGTAAAGATATAGCAAAGTGATTTTTTAAATTCTAGTTATATTATTAATGCGGGAAGCACAGAACCGGTCAAAGTGGCGGTGCCTGGGGCCTATGTCCAGCAGTGGACGTCTTTCGGCTGAAATGATGATGTAATATAATATAGCAAGAATTAGTTTAGTTTTTTTTTTTTGCTGTTTTTCTACTATCCTAGTACTACGACTTCAACTCGAGATCAAGAACCACAAGTCCACAAAACAACTCGAGAAGAATGTCACAAATTCACAATTGACAGTTGACACTTGGTTGACACTGACAAGCATCTGTCTGTGCTGTTAGGAACACACCTCTACGTCTATGGTACACACCTTGTACACACACAGTGATTTCCTCTATTCATGGATAGTGATGAGATTTTATAACTTTACTCAGTCCCTCAATAAATTTTGCTGACTATTTGTGAAACGTATGCTGACACGCACGGTCTTCGACATAACACGAAAAAAAAACCCAACTCATCGAAATCGGTTTTCGACGTGAATGCGTTTTTAAATTTGCTCCTTTAGTGGGAGGCAATTCAGAAAACTGATGACAACATTATCGTCGTAGACAGAGAAAAATATAGACCGCTGGTCATCTTCTATCTCACTTACACAAGAAAAAGAAAAATATATACAAGATGCTTGTAAAGAAAAGAGACAGAGCCTAACATTTTCTGTCCCTTATCGCGTGTCGCGTTTTTCAAGGACAGCACTTCAGTTGCTAAACAAATTTGACGTTTGATACGCGTTCGAAAAGAGGTTGCGACGAAATTTTAAATTATTTAATTTATTTCGAAAAATACTAACTATTTTGTGTTTTATGTTGAGGATTGACTTTAGCTATTGCTGCGAAATAGTAAGGTGCAGTGTTTTTGGTTGCAAAAGCGATAGTGAGAAGAAAATTGCCGGATTGTCCTTTCATTCGTAAGTAGCTAAATATTTTAGTTTATTCGGTGAAAGACAGTGGAAGTTTTCAACTAATATGGTTTTTAAACTATTAAAATAAATATACAGCTGTTTCAAGATAAAATGAGAGCTGAATTATGTTTTTACTATTTATTATTCTTTACATAACCTCCAAGCTCAGTGCAGCCTACTTTTTACTCGGATACTTCCCCAATTCAGGGGAAAATTGTACGCCAATAAAATCAATTACCTTCATCAATCATTTCAGAGGAATGCTTTATTAGAGTGTATGTATAGCGCTGGCAGCAAATTTGTTCCACTTTTCACTGGACGTAATATTACATCTTTACCTTTTAGTTTATTTATAGTTTAAAATATTGTATTTGTAGTAGGTATCAAACCAAAATCCCGTCAAACCAAAATCACGGGAATTATGAATGAAAGTGGAGATAAAAATATTTTTTATGCTGTATCTCAGGTTTCCTTTAAATGTTCTTTTTCCCGCAGGTGAAAATAGTTTATTTGGATAGGCCAAATAAACTATTTTGACTTATACTCAAAGTCTCTAATTCAGATAATTTATGTAAACAAAGTAATGTCAAGAAATGTCACTGCCAAAGTGACAGGACAGTGGTGCAAAGCATTTTATCATTTTTTTTTTTGTAAATAATCAACTATAAAATAATAATAATTTGACAGGACTAAACTAAAATTTATTTTCTGTCCTTTTCTTAATGAACTAGAAAGAAAAAGATGCACTGAACTTAAATTTAGTTTAATTTGTGAACAAGGGAATCGGCACCATAATCAGCCCTTTTAAGTCCACTGCTAGACGTAGGCCTCCCAAAATCGATTTCCACTCAAAACAGTTTTCATCCAAAATGTGGCAAGATATGCTACGAGTACTTGCGATATGAATCTATGAATGAGAGTTGTACTTTTAGTGTTGTTGAAGATGCAAAACATTTGAAAATGTTTGGATCTCCTGCATTGTTACCAGTATCATAAAATATTTTATACCAGAAAATCTCCTTTTTTTAATAACTTTGTTTAAAACCGGAAATTTATAAAAATTATTACGGCATGATTATACGTTCATTATTATTTCTTAAAATCAGTACTTTAAAGAAAATGTAACCCCTTTTTTCGCCATTTTATGTGAATTACCATTACGAAGATATTTTATTGATATGTTATCCCTTTTGTTTACATAAATGATCTGAATTTCAGACTTTGGGTATAGATGTTTTGTTTCTATTTATAAGCCCTGTGCGTTTGTACAAAGTAGATAATAGAGATTGAAAAACATCTGAACATTGAAGAACATTCGGGGTAAGATCACTTTAAAGTGGGTAACCCTAAAGTTTCAAGTACCTTGATTTTCTGTCCCTTACAACGACACGCCAAGCAGTGGTCTATAATTTTCTATGTCTATGATTATCGTGCAGCTACTTATCTATCATCTACATTCAACATTGAATTACACCACATTATAGCTAAAAGATCAAAGAATTCTTTACGTTATGTGAGGATTGTAACGCATCGCGCGCAGAGTAGAGGGAAGCAATGCCATTTCGAGGTCGTTTTGCTGCGTCAGAATATTTCGGGAGAAGTTACGACGTTCGTTTGAGTTTCAATCGTCAGCTCTCGTCAAAATCTATGGATTACGAAAACATTAGTGTGAAATAGTAAATATATATAGAGTTGATTGATATTGATTTCGTTCGTATAAGTTGTAGCCAAACTCCCCAACATGTATATAATGTACTCTGTGCTTGTGCCATCTATCTATCTACGCCAAAGGTTTAAATAATAATATGACCTACGCCTAATAAAGGCGTATACCCAGTCTCAAATTCCGAAAGGGGATAACATATCAAAAAAATATCTTCATAATGATAATTCACATAAAATGGCGAAAAAAGGTTTAATTTTCTTTTAAGCGCTTATTTAAGAAATAAATCATACCGTAATTATTTTTATACATTTTCGTTTTTAAACAAAGTTATTAAATAAAGGAGATTTTTGGTACAAAATATTTTATAAAATACTGATGACAATGCAGGAGGCCCAAACATATTCAAATTTTTTACATCTTTAACAATACAAATATTACAACTCTCATTCATAGATTCGTATTGTAAGTAGCATAATCTAGCCACGTATTGGATGAAAACGGCTGTAAACTGTTTGCAGCGGAAACTCGGTGTTTTTTTCTTTTACAAAATGCTTGGTCTCGGTCATAGATAAATTATTGGTCTCGCTGCAAAGGTCTCGGTCATGTCCCGAGTGTCAGTCTGACGACCAGTAGAAAGGGTATCGTGTTACCCAGTAACTGGGTTGTGGAGGTCAGATAGGTAGTCGCTCTATGTATAAAAATACTGGTATTCAGCTGCATTCGGTTAGACTTGAAGCCACCAACATAATTGGGAAGGGCAGATGAGTCAATCTGCCAATCTGCCTAGCCCTTTCCCATACTGGTAGGTAAGTATTTACCAGGCAGATGATGAGTAAAGAATGAAAATGCAGTTGACATTTAACTCAAGTATTTATTTTATTTTATTCAAAGTGGGAATTGAGTCGATTTGATCGACATCGGCATATAATTAAAAATAAAGTTTAACAATGTATTTGTAGCAAACATAATATTATGCCATGTATAAATAAAGTCTGCTCTGAATATTATGACGCATTTTTATAAAGCGGATACCTACATAACGCACAAAAATCTATCACAATAATAATTTATTAGAGTTGTTTGAACGATAGGGCGCCATCTCCACACGGCGAAATTATCGCGGCGAGAATTTTGATGGCCCGGCGAGACTATCGCTGTGATTCTCTCGCCCGTGGAGATGGCGCGTAAGGAAGTTGAGGCTATTGTATAAATACTTATCATGCTAAAAAAGTTGTTAATACAGAAAACATTGCTTTTTTAAATCCTTTATACATAAACTTAAGCATGTTTTTTAACTGTTATTAACTATTCGTGCGTGTGTGTAGTGTGACTTTTTCTTCTAGCTATTATAAATAAGTTCTGTTCTGGTAATATGGGTCATAGAGAAAAACGCTGAAATGAGCTAAATTTTAAAGTTGCAGGTACACACGGCCACAAACCAAGCTATACATTTCCAGTATAAGCTGACCTCAGATCAGCCTAAACTGGAAATTATAGCGTGATTCGTGGCCGTGTGAACCATTCAAATTTATTAAAAAAAAACCAGCCAAGTGCATGTCGGACCATTCACAATGAAAGGATCCGTAGTTGGGATGAATTTATTCCAAGAACAAACTTAACGTTGTAGTTGAAAAACATGTTCGGGAGAACGTGTTTCTCAACCATGTAACAATCATAGGTCTAAAGTTACTAAAAGCTATAAAAAAAAAACATTTACCTTGATCATGAATATCATGATCGTATAAACAGTTCGAAGTCGTTACCATTTCATTTTCTGAGCACGGCTGAAATCTTTTATAAATATTTCGATTAACATTAAAAAAAAAATCTCTTTAATTTTTCAAAATTGATTTTATTTAAAATTTAACTCATGGTACCCCAGCAGCGTTTTTTTTTAGGACCTATAAATATGAATTCAACCAAACTGGCTTGAAAAAAATGCAAGTACTGCACCTCAATATTGTGTAACACACTTGGGTGTATCACAATCCGAAGGAATTTGAAGGAAATTGATAATTTATTGCTTCATACCTACCTACGTTTGAAAAATTTGTCTGCACGACATCGAACGACGGATTGTGATTCACAGTTTGAAAAACAAGGACTAATAGAATGTCAAACAGCGATACGTTCAAAACGCACTCTAGCAGACACTAGACGCTGTCATACAGTAATTTTCAAAAGGTCGAGCTTGAGACAAGATAACTTTTATTGAGACGCTCTGTCTAGAGGTAAGCGTTGCGTCTTGAGCGTCTGATCGTTACTCCTACCTAGTTTCAGCACCTACTAGTTTAGTTTTTTTTTTTTGTTGTTGGTGTGTTCTAATGTTCACTTACAATAACAATGGGTTTAATTTTGACAGTTCCAACAAAATTCATAGCGATACTTACATTGTTGTGTAGACAACATTTTCGAACATAACTGAAGCAATGGATTAGCAATATCCTTTAAAATCATTCAGACTTTTATTCAGTATGTTACGAAATTAGGATGCAGTTTCACCAGATGGAAATATGCTGCGGCACGAGCCGCTGGCATACGATGTATAACAATAAAGATAAGACCATCAGCAATACCGCTGGTAAAGTGTGTAGAAGCCTTGATTCTCATGAAGTTCACATGGCTGCAAAGCTTTTGTGCAAAGCTATTTGGCGCAAACAACTTGTTACTTAAATGCATGAATAAGCAATACAGGATACTTATTTGTATAATAAATGCAATGAGTTTCACATGTGGTATGTACTACAGCCCCGTTATTACCTACAGAGTTAAATGCAAAAGCCTATCTTACTAATTAATACCTATGAAAAATCACTTAATTATAATTATTATGACACTTCATGGAAAACATAAAGGTAGGTACCTATTTGCGCAGCATTTGATTGTAATAAACGTTTTGAAATCGAGATGTACCTACTTGTTGGAAACGGAAAGATACAACAAATGCAGCTCCCATAGATAAATAAATAATAAAACCACATTTTGCGAAGTCAACATTAATACAATTTCAAATAAGTACTTAAATAATTGTTGATGTTAATATAGAGGCATGAGGAATAGGGTGTAAAGTTCACTCATACTCTAGAAAGGGAGGATCTTCCGACCAGACGGGTTTTGTATCTGGTAGGCAACTGCCCGACGGTTGATGTCGGGATGTTGTATTATATATATATGCTAATCGCGCGGTAAACTCTGATTGCGCGATGCAGGATTTGTGACGTCAGATCTTTGATGCGCAGTTCACATGTGGCGTTGTAGATGCCGCCACATTAAATACGTAATATGTAAGTGGTGCTTTTTATCCCGCAAAACAGCCTAATATAATAAATATAAAAAACATTAATAATCTGAATATTTTTATATACAGGGCCAAAAATAAGCTGGCGAAACTTGACAGAATGGTTGAGAATTACTTTCGAGTAACTACAGCTGATTACGGGATCAACGGACGCTCTAAGGCCCGTATTACAGAACATCACTCAATACTCAAGCATTACTTAAAACTAGTTTCAACCAATCAAATAGCTAGAATCTAGTCTTAAATAATGTTTGAGTATTGAGTGACATTCTGTAATACGGGCCTAAGAGTGTAGTAACTTAAAATTATGAGTTAAGTTTTATTTTTGTTTTCCCCTCAGCTGAAATTTGACCCTGTATAGAACGCAATTTAATATTAATTAGTTGACAAAAATAAATAATATGATAAAAAAATATGTTTATTTATCATATTTTATTTATTAACTCAGTATGTAATTGTGTATATTATTATTTATATTCACAAAACAATCATTCATATTCATAAAAACTTTAAAAAATCTCAGCATACAGCCTTCTTATTAGGCTCTTTGATAATATTTGCACAAGCACACATCTCTGACTATTAATAGTTATCTTTTGCGCACTTTCCCACACTAGTGCACACGTGTTAAATACACTGCATTGTGAATCTTAAAGCGGTGCAATAAGAGCCACTTTACGAGCAAGTGTGTTGAAAATATATATTTGGCAAGGTTACAAGCAACATAGAAGAGGAAAAATGAAAAGAGTGATTTAACCTAGACTGGACACCATTTCATTTCAAGAGATCGTCTTCATCATCAGCAGTTCCTTAAGAAAAATTACGAGGCATCGGAAACTTCAGCAAAGAGTCTTTGAAGGCGAACAGGCGGTCTCGCCTTCAGACGTCAGATTCAAATTATGAAAAGCTATTGATGAAAGCTGTAGCTTTTCATTTTAGCCGTCATATAAGCCATGTGAAATCGGCAGGTGTGCATGGTTATGTCTGTAAATCTGTAATCGATAATTATGAGGACAAGGTGCTGTCGAGACGGCTTAGGTTGCTTAGGCTTTTTTTTCGTCACGAAACTAAGCGAATGTGAGACGGAAGCGTATGTTATGAAGGATTTTGACCTTAGTCAACAGCTAGTCGATATTGGTTATTAGGTTCAGCTTTTGAAGACAATTTTGTAGGTAGCTTTCTCGCTGCTGAGTGGCTTATCTGTGGACTAAAAATCCGCTCATCAAAGCGCTTGAGAATTGAAATATGATACTATCAGGTGAAATGGTACGAGCGATACCTAAGCAGGAAAAGCAGATGTGACACTTTTCTATGTTGTTAGCTTGCTTAATATAGTATTTATTAAAAGTAACTGTATTTGTCGTATCTTCCCCTTTCCAACAACAAAAACTATTTATTATTTTTGCTACAACTTTTTAAAGTTAGGAATGCTTAATATTCACAAGGTATTGATACGCTGTTCCAAAGCTTTTTGAGGAAAGTGTAAACATTGTTGAAGTCGCAATCACTTACTAAAGGCAATTAGTAACACATTCAGGTGTATTAAGGTTTCAATTTTATATCTCACCACTTTATCCAACAATTATTGTTTGAATAACATTATCAAATAGTATTTGCCAAATGTCGACGAAAAATGAAGTTATAAAAATAACCTTGTCAAATGAAAAACGATAGAATTTCGGATTCAATTATTCAAATAATCAAATCAAAACACTCAAATGGCACTACAAATTAATATCCACAGGAACGGTTTCTTATGAATTTGTTTACATTTTCATGAAATACTTTAGGAACAGAGTATACTAAGATTTTATAGGTAAGTACCTACTATAATATACAGACGTGATTTTTCTGATATTTAAATGATTAATATCGCTAACAATCATTTTCAGACATTACTTAATAATAATTTTCACTTTAATTTAAAGGCATTCTACCTTTTTAAATATAATATATTAAATGACCTTTTAATGTTACGAGAAGTACACAGTAAACTAACAACTTCGAAAAAAAAAAAGTATTTGTAGACAGATACAGGAGTACCTGTATAATTATATGTTCTACATATATAATTATATGTTCTTCAATGACCATTGATCACGGTATTTATAATTTAATTTGAAAAATAAATTCTTTACCATGATCATACTTACAATAATAAAAATTTAAATATTAGTATCAACCATTCTGACGTCACACAGTGACGATCGTAATTTCTACTTTATACACTGGATTTTTATTTATTTCTCACATTACATAAATACATATTTTATTGTTTCTCAGTGACTGTTAGTCTTAGATAATTAGGTGTTGGCAATGGTAAAACAATAAGACAACAGCCATTGATGTATACAGGGTGGATTTTTGAGACGGGGCGGTAAGGATAGGTACCTTAACCGTTGTACCTACACAGGAAAACGGTCTTAAGAGAATTAAGATCTTACATTTTTGAGAAACTTTGATATACATTCACAGATTTTGAAAAAAATATACAGATAGCAAAATAATGTAAAATTTGCTCAACAACTTTTTTTAAGCCAATCAGATGCGCCGTGCTCAATTGCTCATGCCGCCAGCATGAACGACACATCTGATTGTCTGCACTTTGATAACAGAACCGCCCCACCAACCGTCCCGGCCCTGTTCCCGCGCGTCGAATTTTTTTAATGTTTGGATATGCGGTTTTAATTTAATATATACTATAATGGCAGCAGCAAAATAATAAACGAATATAAATGATGTGATGAAATGTATCATAAAGGTACACTTTCGAAGGTGACGGCAGCGGCGTTACGATTACCAAAAACCACAAGCGACAGTGCCGCTGCGGTTTTAATTCCGAACGTGACGTCACATTGACGATTGCAGAGGCAATTCTCTTCTTCAAATTCGCGAAACTCATTAATCGATTAGCGACAGCACTACTGGTATGCCGTCTGCAGTCGTCGCTCGACCGCAGCAGCAGGTGGCATTGTCGCCATCTACTGTAGCGTTTTCATAGAAATAAAGCCTGAGAAATAATTGTTATACAAATTGCTTCGATCAACAATAGTACTAGATTTCCAATGAGTGCATCAAAAACGACCGGAAAAATAAGACCACAAATACGAACTTATTTTGCAACATAGTTTTTTCAACCTTATCGCTTAGAAATTATGTTTTATTTTTCCATAAATATATTTGTTCTTATTAGGGTTCCGTACCAAAATGGTAAAAAGGAACCCTTGTGGTGCGACTCAGTCTCTTGTCAGTTTTTTTTTTTTTTGCAACATGGACTGAATGGGGGTCTTAAAAATTTGCAGTGGGGCTACTTGGGCTTGTGGGGTATATCATATGAAAAAGCGCTATTTGCACATTCTCAATTTTTTTTTTAGTTTTCAGTTTTCGACTTTTGACGAAAAATGTAAAAAAAAATACCGTTCCCCCTTATCTCCGAAGTTTGCATAGAGAAAAATCTGAAATTATTCTATGCGATAGAAGTTTACAGGAAAAATAAAAAAATGTCTCTAAATAGCACACTTTTTCTAATATTGCAGATTTAGGTCAGCGCCATCTCTTGACCGATAGTGGAACCAATGTAATATTTTTGATGTGTTTTGATGGTACGGAACCCTCGGTGCGCGAGGCCGACTCGCTCTTGACCGGTTTTTTTTTTTAAATACGTTTATTTTTCAATCGAAGCACTACATAATATATTGCAAACGATAATAAATAAATAAATAAATAAATAAACTTTATATTTGAGTGTTAGTTTTATAATAAAGTTGTATGCAATCGCGGCCACTTGAGCGCTGTGTTTTTGTTAATAATCCTCAACCTAGTGCTATTGTTGATCGAAGGCAAATTGACTACCAACTTAAATTGTCCGTATATTCAAATATCAACTGCCATTCTTTGATAGTTGTATGAAATGGTTATGTCACCGCAAATTGACGTAGGGTGCCAATTTGCTTCACAATTAATTTCCCTGGAAACCAGTAGTGTCGCTGCGGTGTGTCATTCTTATTGCCGTTGGGCGGCACAGTCACTTTCGGCTGCGATCTGCCGTCGCCTTCGGTATACCTACTGTTATACATAAATAGGTAACACCACGCTGCGGTTGCTTTCACGCGCCTTAAGGCAGATACGCTAAAGTAGTCCACTAAATTCAATTCTTATGTTTTTTTTTTCAGTGTCTGTCAGAAATTTTAAATTTCGCGGGCCACCTAAGCGTATCCGCCTTAAGGCGCCTGAAAGCAACTGCAGCGTGGTGTTACCTATGTATAACAATAGGTACATACTATAATGGAAGCATCTGCTCCCCACGCATAATTCAAAGAAGGCACAGACACCTCTCATGACAAACGATGCCAAAACGTGGACACTGACTGTCGGCCTGGTCCACAAATTTAAGGTCGCCCAGCCCGTTATGGAGCGGGCTATGCTCGAAGTCTCTGAAGGATAAAATCATGAATGAAATTATCCGGAAAAAAACCGGAATTACCGACATAGCTTGCAGAGTAAGCAAACTGAAGTGGCAGTGGGCTGGCCATGTTTGTCGAAGGACCGATGGCCGGTGCAGACGACGAGTCCTGGAGTGGCGACCGCGTATCAGCAAGAATAGTGTAGGGCGCCCCCAGCTGGATGGACCGACAACCTTAAGGTGGCTGGGCCAGACTGGATGCGGAAGGCGGAGGACAGGGTGTTGTAGCGCAGCCTGGGAGAGGCCTATATCCAGCAGTGGACTGCAATAGGCTGAGTTGATTGACAGGCACCTCCCTATTTTTTCTATTGCAGTTAAATGCAGGCCTTTGCCCAGTTGTGGGATGATGCACGGTAACAGTAACAAATGCAGAGCTGATAAAATGCGATGCCACATGAAGCAATCTTTGAAATGCGCAATTTTACTAACGTCCGTACGCAACAAGGTAAAATAAGTCCCAAAATCGCTGTTCACCGGTTGCTGATAAGACTATCGTGTCTGCTAGGGCTCTTTTATATCTCAGAATGTTTCCTATTTTAATCTATACTAATATATAAAGCTGAAGAGTTTGTTTGTTTGTTTGTTTGTTTGTTTGAACGCGCTAATCTCAGGAACTACTGGTTGGAATTGAAAAATTCTTTTTGTGTTGGATAGTCCATTTATTGAGGAATGTTATAGGCTATATAATATCACGCTACGACCAATAGGAGCGGAGCATAAATGAAAAATGTTGCAAAAACGGGAAAAAATATTCCTTTTTGAGAGCTTCCGTTGCGTGCGCTGCGTAAACGGTTTAAGTTACGCAAATATCATGTATGATGGAATTGTTCCTCTTTAAATGTTCTAAAAAAAAGTCCGCGACAGCATATGTCTATCTTTTAAGATTAACTCGCTATAACCTTTTTTATGGTAATCAAATTTGTTCGAAATTAATGCATTATTTGCGAAGGAGTTTTCATAAACATGGTATTAATCCTTATCCAAATAAATACGTTATTCATCACAAGTATTTAATTTTGAACAAAGTTGCCCTTACATCATTTAATTTCAATGAATATCTTAGGAGATATAACTGTTTTATAATAAACTCCGCAGCAAAATAATGATCAACTCTGCGAGGTAGTCTATTCTAAAGTTGAAGAGTTAGTTTTTAGGGTTTCCTTACCCAAAGGGTAAAATGGGACCCTATTACTAAAACTCCGCTGTCCGTCTGTCTGTCTGTCTGTCTGTCCGTCTGTCACCAGGCTGTATCTCATGAACCGTGATAGTTAGACAGTTGAAATTTTCACAGATGATGTATTTATGTTGCCGCTATAACAACAAATACTAAAAAACAGAAAAAAAAATATATTTAAGGGGGGCTCCCATACAACGGACATGATTTTTTTTGCCGTTTATTTTGCCCCGCCCGCGTGGATGTCGGTTATCGCGTAAAAAAGTAGCCTATGTCCTTCTCTATATCCCAGGCGGTCTATCGGCGGTATCTCAGCGGTTTAGGCGTGAAAACGTTCCATACAGACAGACAGACAGACAGACAGAGTTACTTTCACATTTATAATATTAGTAAGGATTTGTATGGATGGTACGAAACCCTTCGTGCGCGAGTCCGACTCGCACTTGGCCGGTTTTTTGTTTTTTGAACGCGCTAATCTCTGGAACTGCGAGTTGGATTTGAAAAAATCTTTTTGCATTTTACAGCCCAATTCTTGAGGAAGAATAACATTCCTATTAACTAGGACACAATTTTTTTAAATGAAAGTTTATGCGAAAATGAAGTAAAATCACGGGCAGGCAATGTGTTGCGACGGGGTGGGTCGGGGGAACAAGAAATTTAACGCGGACGAAGTCGCGGACAGAAGCTAGTAACTACATATACAGACAAAAAGAATACTTTTCTTCTTAAAACGATTTCAATAAGTACATGCTAGATATAATTATGTTTGTATGGGTGGGACATTTAATAAATGCATTATGGTCGTTCCTAGGGTTATCATTTTAATGTTGTGAGAATTATACAGCTCCGCATGCGCGCCGTAATGTAATGAGGACTGACTATCGCGAATTCGCCGCTAGAGGCGCTTGTGTAGAGTGAGGTCTCTAGAAATGCTTGTGTAGAGTGAGGTCTCTAGAAATGTCAAATGTGAAACTGAATGTTCACTGTTTGCGGGATTTTCTATCGCAAATTGTTACTAATTATTCATAATTGTAAAGGTTGTGCCATTCCTGATTAATTATGGCTTAAGATTTTAAGTAACAACTTAGGATCTAATTTCGTAGCACTTGAAGGAAGAATATTTGTCTGCTTAATTGCCAATTTTAGGCACATTATAATGTAGGTAAATATTAATTTGATATTTTAAAATGCAATTAAAAAAAAAAAAAAGTAATGAGTACTTAAACATATCCAAAACATATAAAATAAAAGTACTGACAAGACCTTACTCGCCAGTGGCGCCAACTGGTGAGCACAAAAACGATAGCCCCCATTAATTCTTGCCGCATTTGCACTTGCGTTATAAAAAGCTCATGAGTCTAAAAACACCTTTAAAAGGTAATGCACAGTCAACCGTACATCTGTGGTAACACCTGAACTGCAAAACCGTTCTTACTGCTAATGAATAAAAGCATGTCAAATTGTCGCCAAAGCCGTGCAGTTGACTGTACCTAAACTGATGTGAAATTACAAGTATGGATAATAGTTATTATAGTTGGCATTCAGGGTTTTATCTAATCTGAATTATAATTTACTATTCATAAACATACATAAATGTCTATTAAATACTAGTTATTTAGAATTGATGACGGAAGTCACAATGAATAATTGTAAATTTAAATAGGGTTAAAATACAATGCATGGTTAGGCGTGACACTGCATTTTTAAATGTAGATTCGTGGCACTGCCCCATTCGTATTTAAACCAGAATGATGATCCATCCAAAGTCAAATTATTCCTTAATAAATGACACAATTTTTTATTGGGTGATTTGTTTAGTTTTAAACTCGACTCTAAAAATACATGATATCACCCAGAATAAATAATGTACTACCAACATTAACAATCTAATAGAAACACATAAACTACATAAAATACTTTGTATACATCACTCATTTAGGTACATTGGTACCAGTCTAACAGAGAAGCGTATTCGGTTCCAATTTTAAAACATTACCAATTCCTTCAACGTTCGCGACGAGCTCGTTTTGCGCGCGCTGTCGGTAGAGAAGAATTAGCGTCATCGACATCTCTTTTCTTCGTCGGCGCCTGCGGTCGTTGTAGCTGGCTCTGTGCGGTCAACTGCAGCTGTAGCGCGTGAGTGTTCAATCGCTCCGCTAGAAGTAAAGGCCTCAGTGCTGCCATCTTATGACTGTACAGTGCGACGCGCGGTCGACTATTCACAGCGGCAGTTAGCTGCTCACGCACAGTCATCTCTGTGTTCTCAGAATTATTGTTCCATTTGTCATTATCGCCTTTGTCTTTATCAGCATTCTCTGATGTTTTATTTGACTCCGAATGATCATCAGTATCCGTTTTACATATTATGTGGACTTGAGCTCTTACTTCCGCATCAAATTTTGATATTGTGCTCACAAGCGGTTTTGCCCAACCAATATGAAGAATTGGTGTCTGACTACCTTCTTCCCATTTGCAGATGCCATCATAAAATCTAAAAGTTAATAGAAGCTGTATTATAAAAATAAAACAATTAGAAAACTCAAAACTTTCGAGCATGTCGCGCATTTCGGTGACGCGAATCCATACGTTTTTCCACTAGCTAAAATCGCTCAACGCGGCTAAAGAAGTTTTCACTTCAAAAATCGAAATAATATAATAATAATGTGCTGAGGGTTTTTCTACTACAGGCCATACCTTAGCAATGACGCAAAGCACTCTGGGTCCTTCAGAATAGATCTGGCAGAGTGTCCAGAGCTTTCAGCTTTCATCAACTGTGGTATTAGTTCATTTGCAATTTCAGAAAACTCTTTGTATATCTCTTCATCATCTCGGGAATAGTTGTAGCTGTAAAGAGTGATATATTGCGTTATTAATTATGATAAAGTGGTATGTGTTGGAGTTAGATCGTACTCATAGAATCGAAAACAAAATCGTAGGGCGCAATGGGCAACGTCATTAGTTAACAACAAAATTCTTTTTTTTTTTGAGTCGGTTTTTTTCGTCTGAGCACATGTTGCCTTATTGACTAAATAAAATGTCTGCCACGCCACATTATCTAGTAGGTATGTATTTATTTCTGGCGGCTGGGCTTAATAACCATTAAGTTTATCTCCTAACGTCTGTATTTTATTTATAAAAGCTGGCCAAGTGCCTGTCAAACGACGCACAGTGAAGAATCCGTAGTTAGGATGAATATTAGGCACGCACATCTTCTGCGGTTGTAACCGACAATATCCAGTCACTGAAAACGATTGGCTTTAATAGCAAAGTTAGTAACAAATATCATACTCTTTTTAATTATGGGACTTGTACCTATGCATTGAAATGTTCGTCCCTCGGTTACATGTAGGTATTACGTGACCAAAACAATTAGTGACATGCCACCCTTATTTTTTTTCGTAATTTCACTACTTACACCATTTTTAGGCGGTACACAGAATACATCTTCCCAATTTTCATCAATTGTAGTACAAATAGTCTCCGATTAAAATGGCTATTTGATATCCGTAAGGATAGACATACAGACATGACGAAATTATAAGGGTTCCGTTTTTACCATTTGGTCACAGAACCCTAAAAAAATAAAGCAAAACTTATCTTTGGCAATTGGACCAAAAATGTGTGAAACGTTTTGAGACAAGATCTATTTTATTTATATAAAGTAGCTTCTTTGATTGTATATGGGTTATGGTATAACTTATAAACAAAATTATGAATAAAAGGACTAACTGTCGAATAACGTCGCCAGCACAGGCCCATGCATGGAAAGCTTCTTTGTACATTTTATGGCGATGGTAGTGTCCTCCTTGGAAAGTGTATGGATATACATGGCGATCTTCATAATTTGTTCTTGATGAGCGGATAGCTTGAGCATATAGTGCAGCAGGGTCTGGTCTCGGTGTACCATCAGGTCGTAAATTATCTAAATCATTATGTAAAGGCAATTCTACATCAGCTTCTACTGAACAATTGGCTATTCTCATGTATTCATCTAAGTCCCCAAGATTGCCCAACGCCATGGGGTAAGCATCCAAATGGCCTGAAAGGGGAAAATAGCGATTTCTCATTTACATAATGATTTATTTGTTCATTTGTCTTAAATTTATAATAATCTAGACCGACACACCAGGGCCTCAAGTCTGCTATTACAATAGTGTCAGAATGGTCTCGCCATTGTGAGTATTTGACAGTGTTTGTATGGCAAATCTGTCAAAAACTCACAATGAAGAGACCATTGCAACATTTGTACATTAGTAGACTTGGCTCCCAGATTTAATGTAAATGCTTGTTTGCATAATTACAAGCATTAAGCATTATTATAATTAAGCATTTGCATATTTTGACAATTTTTTTTTAGGTTATTGTATATTTTAATTAAAATCAACTGATTGTGCATAGTTTTGGCATGTTTTCTATAATTTCAACTGTTTTTATAGAAAAAGTACTTATAAACATCAATAAGCAATAAAAAGTATTATAAAAATATTTTAAGTGATAGAACTAAAGAAGGCAGTCTCTAATGATATTTATAGATATAGATACAGGGGTGACTTGCTCTAGTAGGGGTCATACTCATAATAGATTATCTCGTTAACTTGCATTAGACCTATTTTGGTACTGTTAATTTTTCAAGGTCCATACTTGTTATTTTAGTTCACAGGTTAACTGGTTCACAGACACTGGATGAGATACAAATTTTAATGTCCACGTTTAAGGGTGTTTAAACAGCTGGAGACAAATAGACTGAATGACTCAGCTTCACTTTGCTGTCTTAGCTACATGTGTCTCCAATAATAGTTATAGAGCAGAGCTTGGTATTTCTACTAGTACTTGCTATTTCCATGTAACATAAGTAGATATTGAAAAACATTTTCATATTTACCACTGTCATACAATAACCACAGTAGTCTGTGCTGCATTTGAGCAACTTCATGGACATCTGTAGTTTGAGTCAATGTGGGGTTGATTGAAGATACAAGTGCAGCTAGTTCCATTACTCGTGTGCATATCACTGGTTTGCCAGCTACGTACAGCCATGAACGTGCAGATACTCCATCACCAACTGACCTTCCACGTTTGTCTTCATTACCCTTGCCATGCCAAGTTACCTAGAAACACACATTGTTTTTATTAATTATCAGACAATACACGTGTGTGCTACAAAAATGAAATGAATTGAATGGAGTGAAACTTAAGATATTTGCCAGACAGACAGAAGAGATCATTATTTTAGTATACAATGGGGACAAAAATAAATTATTATCTTGAGAAACTTGAATTAATTTTATTTTATTTCATTTCATAATCTAACTTTTTGGAGGCAAAGCATTCTTGTGATACACACCTCAGCCGTTTCCGTGCCATCCTTCCCAAAAACTACCCAAGCATGGTCTTCAGATAAGGCCAGGTGTACATCTTGTTTACCAAGTACTTGACAGCCTGCAGTTACTGCAAAAGCTACACCAAAGCAGTCAAGTTTATTTCCTGTTAAAAAACTATAAATAGACTGCAAATGCGCTCGGTCTTTATAATAACTGCGAGTCAATGAATTCCAAACCACATCGGCAACTCGCTTCACCAAATCTCTCGTGGTGTTGACTCCGTTTAGCAGTTTCACATCGACGCCTCCACGCATTAGTGTCACAAAACGTTCATGGAGTGACTTCACTTCTTCGTATTCAACAGATGGGAACTTCATTTTCCCAACTTTATTTGCCGTCAAATTCATTTCCTTGTCGCTGTTTTTTACATTAGTTAAATTATTTTCAACCGCTCCAACAATAATAGAAAACAAAGCTAAATCTGCCTCCTTCTCACTGCGTAGTTGTTCTTCAAACAGATCACATACTTTTTGTATGCTATCTATTGGAAAATAATGTTTATATTCTAATAACGCCATTATTATGATTGCGATTATTCACATATTTCTCAAAAAACATTAAAAATTATTAAATGCCAGATCGTTTTGCCGGTTTGTAATTATTTTTAGTTTGCTGTATTTGTGTATATGTCCTATTTTTTTTTATACTGCCTTTTGATTGACACATGGGCTATTGAGAACACATAACAATTTAACAATAAAGTGCAATAAGCCGGACTACAATAATGTTGATAAAACTGCCACTTGTTCACTTTAGATGTCGCTACTATCCAACGTCTAAGAAAATAAGCTAGCTATCACTATATTCACTATCCTTACATTTGTTTGTAAAGAAGAGACTTCTGTTACGAATAATTTCTTAATACGCCCCGTTGTGCACCTGTCGACCAACATTGATCGTTATTTCTGTCGTAGACTTCTAGTTTTCAACAAAAAAAGAACTTGAAGTTAATAAATACACAATAGCCTATAAATTATAAAACGCTCATAATTTATTGACTTTTCCACTAAAGCTGCTTTTGTACCAGTGGTAGATGCTTGTTTCCCCTGTCCTTATCTCGTCTTTTAATAGTGCTACACTCCAAGTCACATACATAATTAAGCTAGTTTTCGTTAATTTGTGATCGACACAACCAATGAGGTTATATTATACTAGAGGAGCAGCGTCCTACTAACAATTTCAAAAAAACGTAACCACTTACGAGTTTAAAGTCGTAGCTTTTATCATAATTTATGTATCAGTTTCTGATACATAAATTATGTCAAACTGCCAAAATAATCTGTTTGTCTCTTTTCTTCTACCGTCAAACTAATTACGTTGGAATAAGACAAGACACTGAAATTGGAAAAACGGCCAGAGTTGCCAATTATTAAAGTAATTACCCCAGAATTAATTAGGTATTTATTGAATCAATTACCTACTATGAAAAGTTGTATTATGGAACTTTCAATAAATTAAAGATTTAAAGAAATTGGAAGATTTCGTACATATAGGAAGAAAAAAAAAAATATTTCAAAACTAATAATTTTTACAAGAACATACATTAGTCATTCACTAAACTCCCAACAGTCTGGCAAAATCAAAAGCGTTTTACTGATGGCAAAAACAATGTTTGACAAATCTAATTCGTCTTGTTTTTTTTAATAATCTGAAGAAAATTTAGCAAACTTACTTGCGAAATGTAATACCACTTGCTTTATTAATCTTTTCAGATCGTGACATACAAATTTTAACCGCACATTTCACCATTTTGATATTTTTTATCGTTAAGCAATCGCTAGCACTTGACAACTGACGGTAGTCGGATATGCCTGCGGACATATATGACGTAAAAACGCGTCGGCGCGGCGCCGTACACTGCTGAATCTGCTGATCTAGTCCTTTATAACATCATTGGACATCACAGTAAACATTAACAAAACAATGGCGATTTGTAGACGGACAACTGCTTCTACTTAGGACGAGCTTTCAGTTTTAACCCCGTTGAGTAATTAATTACAAAGATAAGGCAGGGTGGTAGGTGGTGGCAAGATAGTGACAAAGAAATTAAACTAGCTACGCCTTGGCGGGTTTTTGTTACTGATTTTTGTATCGTGCTTACTACGATACAATTTGTAGCAGACCACAACAAAACGCAAAACGCGTGGAGTACACGACACACGAATCATTATTATTGTGATTTTGGCTTGGTTTGCGTTGAGTTAATATTATTATATTATTGTCTAGGGACAGATAAATATGATAAAGATAGCAAAGACTTGCAAACACTTGCTGCCGCCTACTAATCAGAAGCGAGATCCGTACAAATGTCCGTTTTTAAATTATAAAGGAAGCTTGCGCAAGCGCTTGCGATGTATGAACACATTTGTGTATTTGTAGAGATTTGTAGTTTGCGGCAAGCGTGCGAAGCCAAATCTTCACTATTAGGCAGCTCTAAAGTTACATGCTCTGTGGGTGGCTCTTGGAGCTGTATGTAGGTTTGCCTATATTAGCTATATAGTACTTACTAATTCTATGTGGCTTGGTCTGTTCGTCACGTCACGGTTCGTCAGTTCTGTTCTCTCTGGTTCTCTCATTCTCTGGCTGCATTCCGAATTGCACTATAAATTGAGCGTGCTTAAACGCGTACCGAATTGGCATGGCGATGGCTATGGCGCGTGTTGTGAGCGCACAACGATGTCCCATGAATAGTCATAGATGACGTCATGACATGCGCCATCTTGCGATAACGCCGACCCTACCCTACCACCTCGAGCGCTGTCAAACAGCTCTCAGTTGTCATAATCATGATATGAACGCAAATTATTGATGTAAGTGCTATGAACGATTATGGCTTAATTCGGAATGTAGCCTCTGTTTGCTGTGTTTACGCAGTGTTGCCATATATACAGATTTCTCCGTATTTATACAGATATTCGATGCGCGATACAGATTAGCATTGGATACAGATGTTTATACAGAATTTTCACATTCTGTTGACTAAATTGCCGTAATCTGCTTAAAACAGAACATAACAAAATAAATAACCCCACTATAACACTGCAGTCTACCTCATTCTAGTGCAGCTGTAGAGAGAATCTTTTCATCGATAAACAAAGAAACTGATTGGTGAAGAATCTTGCTATAGCATAAAGATCGATGATATTACTGCTAAAATTTAACAAAAATGTGTATGACTAATTAATGCAAATTATAAAGTAAATTATTTTTTGTTCATTGCAAGTTTTGTTTTGATAACTTGATGTTTTAATTATATTTTTAATTTTAATAAATACATAATTATGACAATTTTATTAATAAATAGCTTCTGCCCGCGACTTCGACCGCGTGAAATTTCGGCCCACCCATCGCGTCGCATTCGCATCCCGTCGCTCGCCCGCGCTAAAACTTCGTTATCGCTTAGCGTTCTTTCTGACTTCCGTTCTTTTCGCTTGGCTTCTAAGGATCGTAGCGTAGATATATAGCCTATAGCCTTCCTCGATAAATGGGCTATCCAACACTCAAATATTTTTTCAATTCGAACCAGTAGTTCCTGAGATTGGCGCGTTCAGCCAAACAAACTCTTCAGCTTTATCCATACTAATATTATAAATGTGAAAGTAACTCTGTCTGTCTATCTGTCTGTATGTCTGTCTGTCTGGCTGTTGTTATGTTACGTTTTCACGCCTAAACCGCTGAACCGATCGTCATGAAATTTGGCAGAGACATAACCTGGGATATGGAGAAGGACATAGGCTACTTTTTTACGCGATAACCGACATCCACGCGGGCGGAGCCGCGGGCAAAAGCTAGCAAATTATAAAGCTGACCCATGCAACTTCGACTGCGTCACCTACTCGTAAGAGAGAGAGTGGTTTAAGTAATGAATTTTCTACTTATTTTGTTACGGATTTATTTTAAAATTATGATATCTCCTAAGGTGTTGATTGAAATCAAGTGATGACAAGGACAATTTTGTTTATATTTAAATACTTGTTATTAATAACATATTTATTTGGATAAGGATTAATATTATGTTGATAAAACTCCTTCCCAAATAATGAATTAATTTCGAAAAAAAAATATTACCATAAAAAAAGGTTATAGTGAGTCAATCTTAAAAGATAGACATATGCTGTCGCGGACTTTTTTTTAGAACATTTAAAGAGGAACAATTCCATCATACATGATATTTGCGTAACTTAAACCGTTTATGCAGAGCACGCAACGGAAGCTCTCAAAAAGGAATATTTTTTCCCGTTTTTGCAACATTTTTCATTTATGCTCCGCTCCTATTAGTCGTAGCGTGATGATATATAGCCTATAATATTTTTCAATAAATGAACTAACCAACACAAAAAGAATTTTTCAATTCCAACCAGTAGTTCCTGAGATTAGCGCGTTCAAACAAACAAACAAACTCTTCAGCTTTATAATATTATATATTATAGTATAGATTTGTGTCTATTTTTAGTTAATCCTACCTAACCTATTCACTTGATTTTCAAAAGAAGCAGAACAAAGTAACTAGGCTGCTTATGGTAAATTGGTTTTGTTTTGGTTATTTTGACCATACAGATTTTATACAGATTTCATGATAAAAAGGCATACAGATTTTAGCAGTTTCCACTACAGATAAAAGGTTCAATGCATCTGGCAACACTGTGTTTACGGCTGTGATTTTATTTTGTTGACGTTGTTCTTCTTGTTGACTTTTATGTCACAGGAATACTAAACTTGATTAATTGGAAAAGTTGACCAAAGTTTGAATGTTTGTACTTTACAGAACTTTTGTATTTTACATTTTAGTTGAAACAGTGTTGTGCGTCTGAGATAGATATGTAACAGTTGTCATGAATCATTTTTTCATCGATCAAACTATTGGACATGTTAGGAAAATAGTTGAGAACAATCAATGTGCTATTTGGTTAGTTGTGCAGTTAACTATACGTTGGCATATTAATTGTGCATACTTATACATAATTTGTGAATACTTTATTTTTTATAGCGTTAACTTCATCATCCTTTTCCATAAATAAGCTGTTATTAAACACTTTTTGCAACTTTGGGCTAGACATAATGTTGACACGTATAATTTTACTTAACGTGTAGCCTCCCCCTACTTACATTCTTAAGTTGTTATGTTTAGATGTCCTAGTATCATTAGGTGCTTTATTAATTCAATAAATACAGTGTTTTTCATGAATCATACTTATTGAATTTTTTGTTTGTCTTCAGTGATAAAACAGGTGGTCAACGACTGAGATATGCATGTGGACATACTGCATGTGACAACTGTGTTATTGATGCAGTAGATTGCCTGCTTTGCCTCACTCCACCTCAGGCCACTAGTCCACAGCCGAAGCTTGATGATGCTTCGACACAGAGGGTACAAAATGCATCAGAACTACTAAAAGCGTGTCAAGATTTGTTTAAAACAGATGGTATAATACATAATTAATTGTACAATATTTTTCACTTATTTATAAATGCTTATTCATTTGTGCTGGTAAATATTTTTACTCTTGCTTCTAGTTTTCAAATATAAAAGATTATCTGAGCAACTAAGGATTGAAAAAGAGCTGTTCCCAGAATGCATTCAAGCTCCTGTGAAGTATGAAAACAAAAGAAAAACTTCTTTTCTTTCTTACAAAAATAAAGAAAACAGGAATACAACACTTTTCCCTGGAGAAGAAACATCACTTTCTAGCGATAATATTACAATGGAAAGCTCTGCCAGAAATGTACAGCAGTGGCTCAACAAAAATGACAAAGATTTTACAAGAAAACCATTTAGAGATTTGAATGTGAACACTCAATTCGATCATAATATAAAACGATCAAAAAATAATTATAAATTACAAAGTAAAGAAAATGAAAATGTGTCAGTTCACAAGACAAACAGAAAGAGATCTCACTTCAAAACTACTGTTAAAAACAGTCCTCTGCAGCGTGAAAACATAAAATCAATCACTAAACAACATAATGGTAGCTCTAAGAAAGTTAAAAAAGATTTACATCCGTCTAATGTAGATCTTGTAAGGATTAAAACTAAGACAGAACGTGATAATGATGAAAGTGGCATTTTTATGGATGATGATCCTATTGTTATAGATGACTCACAAGAAACAGTTATTGATAAAGACAAAAATGCATGGCTAGCTGTGCTTGAAGCCAATGAAAATGAAGAAATTGAATCTACCTCACTAGTTAACTTAGATTGTAGAGATCATAAAACTCTACTTTATACCAATAAAGAAACTCCAACACAGTCTGATGCATTACAAAGCAAAACAAATCCAAACATAAAAGTACCTTTTTATAAAAAAAGTTATATAATAGAAACATGTACTTATTGTAATACTGCAGCTGATAAATCTGTAGGGCAATCTGAAAAAGTAGAAATAACTATTGGTAATGCTAATTTCACAACTACAATTAAGATTTTAAAGGATGTTGATAATAGTTCTAAGTTGAATACAACGAAGTCAGTATCAGTTCAAACTGATATTTGTGAAACTATTCCTGTTGATGATATTGGATTTACAAATTTGAAGGAAAAAGATGGTAGAGAAGATGTAGTTTCACAGAAAACAGATATAAAAAGTGAAGATTTATTTGAAGAAGTAGGACAAAACATTGGTACTGAGTATAAAAAAAACAACCTCCATGACTGTTTAGTAATTGAAGAATCAGACAGTGATATAGAGATGGAAACAAGTGGCCCATTACCAGTTAAAGTTGATGTCCACAGGTCTTGTGATGAATCGTAAGTTGAATCTATATCTAAACATACATACAACTAGCTGCTGCAGTTAAGTTATTCCTTATAACATCAGCTATCTGCCAGGGAAAGACTAGTAAAAATCGGTCCAGTTTTTTTTTTTAATTTGTAATGTGTATACTATTTAGTAAAAAGCTGTTATTTTGACATTATAAACCAACACTTCAATTTTATTTATTTTTATAGATATGGCATAATAGTAGATTGTACAGATAGTGCATAAAAGAAGCTAGTTTATTCCTAAACTATACAATGACCCTAGGACCTTGCCGTGTAACTTTTTCCTCATTAATTATATGTATTAACCTGTCCTGTTTGTTTTAATTATCTCTATACACTGACTTAATAGTTAGCGGCCTGCGCAGCCTACCTGCAAAGCCCTAGTGTTATGATGAAAACAAAATCTACAACTTTTCTTAAAAATAACATGTCTTGTTTATGTATATGTATTATTACTTTAATTCCAGGGATTATGGGATTCTAAGCGAAATCGTGAACACTCAGGAACACAATGCCAGGCATAGGCGTGGGCCGCGAGGGCTCACTCCCACAAGCACTGATTCTTCAGATAAGGAAAATTATAATCCCAACAGACTGAAAAGACACACTTCGAAAAAGAAAACATATAATAAAAAGTGACCTACGTAATTATGTTGACACTAGGGCCAGAAACTGCGTTAAGCAGACGCCCGCGACGGCCGTTGCGTGTGTACACGCGTGGACACGTGGGTGGGCTCCGTGGGCAATTAATTATCCGTAGTTTAATTTTAACGGTGTGGATGTACGGTGGCCAGCACATCGAGTTACTACAAACTGTCAGATTTTCTCGTTCGATTTTGAACTTAATCACCAACATTTTAAAGTTTAAAATCGTTTGGAGAAATTTGACAGTTTCGTGTAGCTTGATGTGCTGGTCACTGTACAGGCGTGTCGATGGAGAACTTGGCAAAACGATGGATAGCAAAAAAAAAACTAAGTAAGCTGGCGCTACCGGGCCACGCGCGTGTCCCTGCGACGAACGCCCACGCAGGTTCCCGCCACGGAGCACTTTTGTATGGAACCGCGCGGGCTTTTTTTAGGCTTCTTGGCGCGCGCGGAGTTTCAGGCCTAAGGCCTCTCGCCACCCTCAAGTAAAGTGTTTTATATTAAATTGAAGAATTTAATTTTGTCTTGGAATGTTAATCAGTAAGTTGTATAAAATTAAAATGTGTAGTATTCGTAATTTGTAAGGAATCTGTTTGTGCCTTATTTGTTATGTGGCAATGATGTTTAATTAAAATTATATTTATAAAAATCTTTTTTTATCGACCCACCAGACTTCCGACCACGCCACCAACGTGTAACTTCAAGACATTTGATTGCGCCTAACAATAATAATTAACATGATATCCATTCAAATTAAACAAAAATATAACCATAATTATTTAAAAAACTACATAATAGCTTCTGCCCGCGTCTCCTTCCATACAAACTCATAACACGTCTTAATCCCCTTTTGTGGTAGTTTTGAAAACCTAATAATGTCTGACCAAACAAGTGCATATTATAGCTGACGCTGACCACACAGCTGCTGGCCTAAAGTGGAACTGGGCTGGCCATAGGTATCTATCGCATGTCGGAGCAACAATATGTAAAAACCACCCAGTGGATCCCAAACAACAGGAAATAATAACACGGCATCCACTTGCCCATGAAAGAGATGGCGGGATGAGCTGGACTCCTGGACTGATGTAATTGCTTGACAGACTTCGGGAATCAAAGAAGTTGTGGTGAGATTTTAAACGGTTCTCCAAGGCTGAAATAACTTTCTCCTGTAGCTAAAAACCTTAAGGTTACTGCTAACCTCTCTTTAGCAGGTATGGATTCTCTCCAACCATTCTCTCATTTTTTGGTAATGTACGCTTCAGTAATAATCAGCATAAATTCAAAATCTTCATAATTATGTCATTCATAGAAACCCAAAGAACATACTGTTGCGCAATTGTCGACACCCCACATCATCTTTTTTATAAATTTCTATCATTACTGTACCGTTTTACCATTTTCTATACCTTGCCCAAACCCTCTCTCTTCTCCCTCTTCTTCATCTTTTAATTTTTTTACATAACAAAATAACAGCTACAGTTGCTATGGCAATGTTGACGATTTCGTTATTCATCGTAATCGAAAACCAATCACAAAATGTGTACCTCACTAGCGTTCTACACGACCGTCACAACTGGAATGATGCTCGGCGGCTTTGAACAAGTTTCTGCGGCACATGCCGTTCGGCAAAAACCCGGCGGTCCGTGCCGCCGGCACTGTGTATAGGAAGGGACCTTAAACTGATGCAGTTTTCACCATTATTTGGAGAATTTATTCCGGAAAATGTATATGTACCTTTATTACATTTTAGTATATTTTTGGGACGGGGCAGTAAGGGAGGTATGTACCTTATCCGTTTTAGTTACAGAAAAACGGTTGCAAGAAACTGTCAATCGTATTATAAAAAAGTAGGTAAGTTGGAGTTTCATTTCCTATGAAATGTATGGGGAAAGTTTTTTGCAATTTCTGACTTTTCTAGTACTCAAACATCAGTTGGTCCAGTAGTTTTTGATCCTTTGACCCATTTTCTTGCTGACTGTACGTTTTTTTGAATGAGTTGTATTGAAATATGTGATTAGGTAGCGAGTAGCGACCTCGACAATTGATTAATTATTCTTGCCTGAGAAACCGGCAGCAAGTTCGCATGCTTCCTTAGACTTGTCACTGCTTGTAGCTTCGGGGGTCGTATTATTCTTGGCTATGATCTTTGCGTTATGCTCGTGAACGGGTGCAGCTTATGGTGACTGCGGTCATCTTGCATGGTTTCGTTATGGTTATTAGCACAGAACAGATAAAAGATGTTAGAAAGTAAATAGTTTCTGATTTGTATTAAAACGCGTGTCTCTGCTTGTCTCCCACTCTCTAACTCCACTACAAGCAAGAGACCAATACGTACGCGCATTACGCACACAAATAAACTACACGCACTTAGGGCTTTGACTGCCGGACAACAGACACAATAGAAAAACTGCACCTACTGTGTATTATCTCTGCATCACCCTAAGGTAGACTGGTAGAAAATGCCCAAGGCATTAAGTCCGCCTTTGTACAGTTTTTTTACTTGTGCATAAAGTTTTAATAAATAAATAAATAAATAAAATAAATAGAAAAACTATTGTTAGCGGTCACCGGTGACCGCGGTGGCAGTCAATGTGTTAAATCGCGAGTTGTCACACTAACGCAAACACTGCGTTTGACGAACACTGACACAAACATCATTTCTCATATATGGGTACGGTGAGCAAAAGGTCGATTATTTGTATCGATAAAATTACTGTTTGTTACATACTTTCAGTTTTGCAATTTTTCGATTTAATTTCGGGACGGGTACACGGAGAATACACGGGAATAGTGTGAACTTCCTAAATACATAAGGAGAAACATCCGACATAGCCGCGAAATTCAAATTTTCTTTCGTTTTTAGCTAATTGCTGTTCTGTTCTACGTTATTATTATGTCACAATAAACAATAAATGGTGGTAATAAACAAAGTTATTTTAATTCTAATTTTACTGATAATAATCATTTGTGTTCATACACACATTTTTTATTTTTTTATTCTACTATGAGTTTGCTCTTGACTTTAGTCTAGGTCTGGATGACAGAGACAAAGTCTACGATGGAGTGCGCTTACCCAGAAGAAGCCTGTTCACTCTCACTTTGAATAGATTAGGGTTGTATGCGTACGGAAACACAGACGCAGGCAGAGAGTTCTACTCCTTTACTAATATTGACATTGTTTACAACTTGGTACAACACTATTGATACGCATGGATTTCGCTTTGGCTTAGCGCACGCGACGTTCGCAATGAACGCAATAAATTGCGCGATCGCTCACGTAGTACAAGATGGTACCCATGTATTGCAAGCAATCTACCTATAATTTTGAATCTATTTGCGATTGCTACTAGAATCAATTAACTATTTTTGTAATTTTTGACGTTCAAAAATGCCTTTTACGTGCCTATTTGAAATAAATGATTTGACTTTGACTGCATCGTTTTTGTCTACAAACTACGTAATACTATTGCATTAATTTCAAATAGCATTTAGCTGCTTTGCATGAATAACCGCACCATCCAAAAACACATTTTACAGGGTAGCTATTTGAAAATTAAACAAAAATTTACTGTCATAACTTTTCATGTATTTGATCAATAGAAGAATAAATATAATGTATAAATCGAAAGGGCAATTTACTGTTCTGTATCTCGTAATGTTAATTACTTTGCATACCTGCTATTGTAAAGAATCAAGTTTTTAGGGTTCCGTACCTCATAAGGAAAAAACGGAACCCTTATAGGATCACTCGTGTGTCTGTCTGTCTGTCTGTCTGTCCGTCTGTCACAGCCAATTTGCTCCGAATGTAATGAACCGATTAAGTTGAAATTTGGTACACATATCAATTTGAGTGACCCAAACACGGACATGAACCGTAAATATATGAATTTAGAATATTAGGGTCAGTTTTGCGGGGCAAACACGAAAAATTAAAAAAAAGTTTTTAAACTGTACCATGTGACATATTAAATGAAAGGGCTTACTGTAAGGGTTTTTTGTAATTTTAAAATAAACTGTTTTAAAGTTATAATTGAAAATAGACGAAATTTGACCATTCCCCCCCCCTTATCTCCGAAACTACTGAACCTAAAATTTTGAAAAAAATACAGAAAATAGTTCTATACTTATAGATTACAGGAAAATCTATAAGAAGTCTATGGTCTTAAAATAACATGGTAAATCTCTCGATATTGTGCGTACAAACTTACATTTGCAGTTGGAATGTATGGGAGATTATGTTTACCAACTACAATGTTAAATTTGTTTTTAGGATAAATTCTTTCCAAGTACGGAACCCTTCATTGTGCGTGTTCCGATACGCACTTGGCCGGTTTTCTAACTGAACAGACAGCTGTGCTGCTGGGGAGTTGCGCCACTTCCTCTTCCTAGGGCGGGCGTTTTGGTGGACTGTCTTATGTAATTTCGACGTTCGAAAAGTGCTGATTCTCAGTCTAATTTGAATAAATGACTTTTGATTTTGAAAACAAAAAAATAATGATTTGATGTTTTTGGGGTCAACGACTGCAGCTATTGTAGATACCTACTTGAAGTATGAGTAAATAAATCAGGTTTTTGCTTTATAGTATTTAAATATCAATAGTATAGATACCCATCAAGTCTGTGAAGTTTACACAAAAAAAAAACAGATTATTTGAACTGATATTTCAATCCACTATCAGTGGTCGTTGACCACAAAAAAAGTCAACTCATCAAATTATTTATTTTTTTGTTTTATCATATTGGGCAGGAGAATGACGTTGAAGATATCGAAACCCATCACATCTGTGGAGTTTCGCTAGCTAATTTAATTTGACCTTGAATACGTAGATATACCTGCTACGTATACCTACTTATCTAATTTTTCTTTACTCATGTGATATGATATAACTTGAGTGAAGCTCTATTTTGCTGAACCTGAATGTGAAGTCTCTAAAACCTCAGTGTCTAGCAGTAGACTGCAATAGTTTCAAGGTTTTTGACATTATTAAAACAACAAAATCGGAGGTATCACTGTATTGTCGGAAATTTCGCTATAAATTTAGTAGGGACGGGATCACCACCAGCCGCTGCCGCCACCACCACCGCTGGACCAGCCGCCGCCGCCGCCGCCGCCGGACTTCCAGCCGCTGCCGCCGCCTCCACCACCGCTGGACCAGCCGCTGCTGCCACCACCGCCGCCGAGTTTCCAGCCGCCACCGCCGCCGCCGCTGGACCAACCACCGCCGCCGCCGCCAGACTTCCAGCCGCCGCCGCCGCCGCCACCGCCTGACTTCCAGCCGCCGCCGCCGCCGCCGCTAGACCAACCGCTGCTGCCACCGCCTGGCCAAACACGAATAATACTCAGTCAGTAACTTATATAAAATACAATCGATAGATACATAGAATTGAAAAGAAAAAACGAATACAAAAACAAGGACAGGTACAGCAAACCGCACATAAGTTGATAACACTTGCACTACAAATACCACCCCGACTACTACGACATAAAGGCGCTGTCAATGTCAATTTGTTACCACTGATATGCGGTTGGCTGTACAATAAACAACAAAATAATGTTATCGATCCATATTACGTTAGTACTTAGATTAGATGCTCCACAAGATAAAAATGGCAAATAATAGGTGTTGCAATAACGTTAATGCCTTCTCCTCAACAAATAATTCGAAACCTTGACTTGTCTTGTGGTCAAATACTCTAACTTTATTCTTAAAATAATTTTTAAGATTTCATCAAATGAGTTGTTATTATTATTGTATACTCAAGAGTCAAGTTTTACATAGACAATAACATAACAGTGTCCAACTGAATGCAGTCATTGCGAAATTCGTAATGGTTGCCGCTGAGCGAATGGATGACCCTAACTGGCGATGTCTCGACCTCCAAGCGTTAGATTTTGCAGGTAGGTAACTAAGTACCTACACCTATTTGTGGTTATAGATTACTAGCATTTGCCCGCGGCTCGACCCGCGTGTATGTCGGTTATCGCGTAAAAAAGTAGCCTATGTCCTTCTCCATACCCCAGACTATATTTCTATCAAATTTCATAACGATTGGTTTAGCGGTTTAGGCGTGAAAACGTAACAGACAGACAGACAAGAGTTACTTTCAAATTTATTATATTAGTATGGATGAAATAGAAAATAATTAACACTATGCACTACATAAACATCAAAATGCAAATGGTAACTGATTAAAAAGTAAGTTTGTACTTAGTCAGGAGGGTTCCCTGCTGTGCTAGTACTGTCAAGCGACATTTTAGGTTCATCGGCATCTCGTGACTTCTTTGTGACGAGGTCAGTAAAACGTGAGTTTATTCGCGAAGTTCTGCAGTGCATAAATAAATATCTGCGTCGTAGTAGGTACCTACTAGTACTCGTAGTAGACTGGTAGCGTGGTGCAATCTAACTTTAGGTCCTAACCTATAAGTACTATAGCTACCTACATAAACCTAGGTACAAAAGAAAGACTGAGTTGTTCAGAGAATATTAATAAAATTATGGACTAAAATAAAATGGCTTACCGTAGCCTCCACCACCACCTCCTCCAGTAGTGATGATCTTGATGATTTTCACCTCTGTGAACACAAAAAATTATATATACCTACAAACTTATCAAGCTATCACACCTTAATAAAATACATAAACTTATATTTATATTAGAGACAGCAATAATTATGTAAAAATTTAACAACAAAATCCGCACGTAGCTTAGGCTGTTGGCCCGCCTGATAGATAAAGTTTTGATTCGAAAAATGTTAGTCTGTTAGGACAAACTGATAGATATCTATAGGTACCTGTACCTTTCTTTGGCAAACAATTATCATCCCATTGTTTTTGTACCCAAGTTGCGGCAATCATCTTAGTTGATGCGGAAATGCATTCTGCAGTGAGTTAGATTCCTAACACAGAATATGATCAGAGGCCTAATTGCGTAACACACTATCAGTAGGAATCGGTTTCATTTTGACAGTTCAACATCATTCATTGCATTATCTACGTTGTGAGGCAGACAAAATTTTCGAACATATGAAGCAATGGATTAGCAATCTGTTAAAAAATTATTCAGATTGCGGTTGATTGTGTACACAATTAGGGTGACATAACTACACTAGTTCTGAATCGGAAGTCTGAAGACAGAGGAACTAGGTAAAGTCTGGTATAGCAAGAGTCACTCACGTCCACCGCTACCACCGCCGCCGCCGGACCAGCCGCCGCCGCCACCGCCGCCGCCAGACTTCCAGCCGCCGCCGCCGCTGCTACCGCCGCCTGACCAGCCGCCGCCACCGCCACCGCTGGACCAACCGCCACCACCGCCGCCACCACCACCTGACCATCCACCGCTACTGATGTAACCGGCCTTGGCCGCGACCACGGCTAACGCTAACAGACAGACGAACACCTGGAAAGATTAAGTCATATTTTATTCATTGTCAACGTTTTGAGTTTGTGGTTTCTGCAGTTACGAAACTGACTATGCACTTTTTTTAAACGGCAGCAAGCTTAGTTGAGAGATTTTCCTAAATAAGGTAGGGGCACAGATGTGTTATAAATTTATATTTTAGGTGAATGTGACATTCTTCTAACTAGACACGAACAAGTGAGCTCATTATTGCACACACAACAACACTTCACTGTTCTCAAAATAATTATGAGAAAAAATTGAAAGTGCTATGAGAGGTTACAGTGCAATGAAAGGAGGAAAGATTACGTTTTATGTATTATAGCATAATAAAGTCGGTCATCTTCATTTACTAATGTATAAAGTTATGTCTTGACTGTAGGTACTGACTCGATTTATATTGAAATAATTTGTTACATTTTGAAATGATTGATGCCTATCGACAAATTTTTGACTTCTGCATCTATAACCAAATTTTGGTTATTTTAGGCACCATAGCAATCATGGTTAAACAATATTTTTTATGGGCTTGATACAATAATGATTTAATTTACATTATTAAAATACAAACATAAGCCATAAATCAAAACTCCAATAAAAGATATGCGATGCTATAACATTTATATTTTAGTTTTTTAGTTTCGCTAGTGCACGTAAGATATTAAGTAGGTATTTATTAGGCTAAATTATAATTTATTATTGATATTCTATTGTCTCCATATTTTTATTTTGGCTAAATACACATAAGGGACAGGCAAGGGCATAAATTTAAATTTCGATGCATAAATAATTTAAAAATTCGAAATCACTTTTAAAAATCTACTCATAGCTCCTATGCTAAAGTTGTTAAATGAAATATTACCTTCATGGCGAAGCTGAGAGCAAACTGCTTGCTGAGGGGTCGTTGTTATCGCATTATATATGTGATGTTGCATCTCCCACTCGGGTGCTCCGCTCGCGGCCGCCGGGCCCGAGCGCCGTGAAGAGGCGAACGGAAGCCGCTCTGCGGCCGTCAGTGACGCAACCCATTGTCCCTGCGTTGCCGGACTTGCGATTACTCACATTAATCTATATCCCGTGGAGCTTACTGACATGTTCGGTTTTTGACATTAGATCACTTATTTTTGAAAGCACACGTAATATTCAAATATCGCGTCGGTCGTAGTTATAGTTACAGCACTTGCTTTGCTGGCATAGAGGACATAGCGGTAGAACATACACGATAATGGGCTGCCCATTGTAGTTTAAAAAAAAAAGTATTTTTCTGGTGTAAGTACAATTAAGTTATTATGAATGAATTACAAAATAAAGAAATAAGTGCATAATTCTCAAAGATTGATACATCTTAGATCGATTTATGATGGGTAGAGTGAACCAACATTGATGGTAATTTTAAATTCGTTTCAAAATTATACTACGTGTGTATGTAGTTTAGTACCTTCTGGGCTAGACCAGTGCTTGTGATGACTAGGGCGGTGCAAGCGGTGCGGTTGCATAGGCCGGACCCAGACCTGCACAGACCCTAAGAGGTTGAGTGCTTGGTCAATCCTCTGTCCTGAAACGGTGGTGTCTTCCTCAAAATAAAAAGAACGCCACCTATATTGGATGTCGTTCATCGTAAAATTTACGCAAGCAGTTCCGCATTTGCAGTTGTCATGAGCCAATCAGTGGGTTGGAAATCGGGAACATTGGGTCGGTCTTTCTTGCCTCCACATATTCATAGATAGACATCAAAGTATCAGAAGTAGATACAGTTCCAATAACTAAACCACTTCCAACATTTTTACTGCAAAAATTGTAGAGCGTTAGTAGCAACTTAGCACGATAGAGGCAAAGGGCAAAGGCTAAGTGTAGGTTTGCTCATTGTTCTGAAAAGTTTAAAGCACAGAGTTTCCTAACAAACCTTAAAATATACAAACACGAAATATTTTAAGAGATAGGAAGAGATAGGTGGTGAGGAAGCCATGGAAACGATGTTTTTTTTTTAAATCTAAATATATTTATCAAAAAATTAAATTAATTATAATTATTTGATATGATGATTAATTATCAAAAGACACCGCGCTCGTGCCGTCACTATCGCCATAGAATTAAAAAAAAGTAGGTAAAGGTTTTTTGCAAAATGTCTCAAGCAATTTTAAAATTATAGGTAATAATTATGAAAAAATATAAAACACTCAGATAAAAATTATTTTTTCGCTGCTACGTCTTTTTTACCACCTATAGGTGTTTCTCTTAAAATATTTCGTGTATGAATAGATACATCTTTTATACAACCGAATTGAGAACCTCCTCCTTTTAGGGAAGTTGGTTAAAAAGACAGGCTCCCGTAAAAAGCAAGCAAGTTACTATTAGGTATATTTTCGCATTTTCTGAAGTTGTTATATAGGTACTTTTTAGAGTTCCGTAGTCAACAAGGAACCCTTATAATTTCGCCATGTCCGTCTATATGTCTGTCTGTCTATATAGTCAAATACAATTTGAGGTATTAATTGGGTGGGTGTGTTATGTGGCTGTTAGTTTTTAAATGACCTAGCTATATTATGTTATTTGTATTTCAAATCATTGTACATAAATTGTTTAAGAATAAAATTGTATTGTTGTGTACTGACGGAGTTGATTTAAATTCACAACTTCGGAAATTGGTGGGGTTGCGTAACACATAAAATGACAATAATTGTTCACGAATTTTCTTTCATTTTGGCAGTTCAGCGTATTCAATGCGTTATTTAAGTTGTTGAGCATACGAATTCATTAAACCTATGAAGTACTGTCTATATATACTAGAAAGAATATATATAAGGTACGGCAGAGCCAAAAAGTTTCATGTTCCAGTTTCTTAGACATGATTTAAAATACCTACTTCAAACACTCGTTTGAAAGTAAAGCAAATGTTGCCGTAATAATCAGAATGTTACTCCCAGATATGTCATTTTATTGGGTGTTTTGTTGGCCAGTGTATTTAGGTGTTCCACCGGCTGGAAATCCAGACACTACACACCGTTTTGAAATGACTACATTTCAAAACGGTGTGTAGTGTCTGGATTTCCAGCCGGTGATGGCAATGGTACCTACGGTCAGCAACGAAAGTTGAGTAGAAAGTTCTGTTTTTGAAGTGAAAACTTCTTTAGGCGCGTTGAGCACTTTTTAGGTGAACTCGCGTCATCATTACCGAACGCTTGGTTTGTAAAGAAATGTTAATGACCAATTTCAACTTTAATCCTTGATCATAAACACTTCTTTATAAACCAAAAATAATTCGAAATTAATAATCTAATAGCTCGACGATACAATTTACAAGTTACTTAGTTTTCACTTCTATCGGCAATCCTCAAAAACTGCCCCGTTTTTTTTTTTAACCATAAATGTTGAGCAGTACAATAGGTACAGTCAGCAACAAAAGTCGATTAACATTTCACTTTCCTAAATCTTAATTATTGAACCAAATATTTAATTAAAATCGGAACAGAAGTAAAAGGTAAAGAAAAATAACTCTATGCAACATACCAAATATTTAATTAAAATTTTAATTAAATATTTGGTTCAATAATTAAGATTTAGGAAAGTGAAATGTTAATCGACTTTTGTTGCTGACTGTACTTAAAATCGAAACTGAAGATTTATTTTATAAATAAGTAATCTCTATACTATTAGTGAAATTCTGTAAAGCAGTTAAGTAATCGATTCATTTTGTGTCAATTTCTATTATTAAAGTGTTAATGAATCTCCGTTGCTGACCGTATAGGTACTTACCTACATGGCAAAATGAGTCAGGGTATTCTATACCCTCTGACCAGTCTCACGACATCGACACGGACGGATGGGAGCCTTACGCCCTCTGCGTAGGGCTGCCATCCGTCCGGGTTTCCCCGGATTTGTCCTAGTTTAGAGGGCGTCCGGGGAACGTCCGGAAGGGGTTTTCAAAAGGGTGAACCCAGAACACTTTTTAATGGTGAAGGTAACTAGCTAAAGTACACCCACATTTCGCCAGTTAATTATGTTTAAGTCCCACCCATGTAACATGGGGCGAGCCTATTACCATCAACTGGGCACAAATCCAGACTCCGAACTCTGAGAGGGAAATTCCCTGAACCCATTAACACAATGCCCGACCTGGGAATTGTACCCAGGACCTCCTGCTCAGTAGTTGCACTTGGCAAGTTGCGAACCCTAGACCAAAGAGGCACTCTTCTACGCCGATAACCTTATGTATGTAGGTACCTACGACGCACTTAGATTAAATAAAATTAGACAAAACTGTTTTTTAATCAATAAAAAAAATGTACTTACCTGTTTATTACTATTATCCATACTAATATTATAAATGTGAAAGTAAAGGCTCCTACAAACAGGCGCGACACGCGATGCGACACAAAGACACCGCTCGTCGCGCGACGAACGGTGCCTTTGTGTTGCGCCCTTAACTGTCTGTCGGTCTGTTACGTTTTCACGCCTAAACCGCTTAACCGGTGATCATCATGAAATTTAGCAAAGATATAGCCAGGGATATGGAGAAGGACCTATGCTACTTTTTTACGCGATAACCGACATCCACGCGGGCGGAGCCGCGGGCAAAAGCTAGTTATTTATAAGCATGGACGATGACTTATTGGAAAAAAATATTGTTAAATCAATAATAACATAAATATCTACATTGAATGATGAGTAAATTAATTTAGAAGGTAATCTACGTCTTCTCAGCGTTGAAGGCAAGGTCTCAAATAGTAGTACCTACTCAAATAATAGTTTGGTTATGTTATGCATAAGTGTGATGCATTGCATTTGAACATTTTGAACTTGATATTTAAAACCGAAAGTTTGAAACTGTATTTGCAGGTGGCCAATTCTGACCTCGATTTTTTGATAAAATGATGATATTTGACCTTTTAGGGTTCCGTAGACAATAAGGAACACTTATTTATTTATTTAATACTTTAAGCCCACAAAATGTGCAGAGGTGGACTGATAGTATCACAATGTCCATCTGTCTGTCTGTCCGCGGCTTAGCTCAGAGACTTTTAGTACTAGATAGCTGTAATTTGGCATGGGTATACAAATTAATTACGCCGACAAAGTGGTACAATAAATTCTTGAAATATAGTTTTTTTAAGGTAAAGTAGGGATGATATTTTTTTCCCGTCTATCCCATGGTGTGGGATATCGTTGGATAGGCTGTTCAAAAATATATGCGGGTTTGTGAAAGCCATTTTTAAATTCAGAGACCCGTTTGCGTAATATTAAGCTTTAAAGTGCACAGTTTTGTTAGAGTCACGTGTCCAGAGAGTGTGTACCAGCTAAATGGTTGTTCTTGGATACCTATGTGAAAAAAATTCACAGCAGTAAGCTAACTAGGCTTTACAGGGTAACGAGTAATAGTCGACCAATTTAAATTTGCAGTTGGAATTCATGGGAGAACATGTTTTTCAACTACAATAAAGTTCTTGGGATAAATTCGTCCCAACTACGGAACCCTTCATTGTACAGTCAGTATACGCAATTATTTTTTTGAATACGGTTTGATAGAATTTTATAATTCTTAATTTAATTTAAATACCTATACGAAATCTACCCAAAACTAGAAAAAAATATATTTAATCGTACGATTTGTTACTAAAAAATCTCAACCATTTATGCAAGGGGGGGTCAGCTAATTGTGTATACTGACTGTACGTAGTCCGACACGCACTTGGCCAGTTTTTTTTTATTTGTTTGTTAGTAACAAGATTATTTTCATGAAATTATGTAGCAATATTTAATAAGACGAATAGACTGCCTTGTTGGTCCAGTGGTCGCTAGTGCTACTGCTGAGCATGAGGTCCTGGGTTCGATTCTCACGTCGGGAAAAATGTTATTGGGTTTTTCTGTCACGAATTTCTCAGTAGCAGTCAGGAGTCTGGACTTGTGCCCGATTGATGGCAATAGGCTCGCCCCTTATTACATGGGGCTTAAAAATAACTGGCTAAATGTGTGTTTAATAAAGGTAATAAAACTTTGCCCAACCCTTCAGAGATTACAGGCATGATGTTGGTGGTGTGTTAGGTACCAATATTGATTATTATCAGAGATAAAGCTAAAGTTTTTTACCTAAACTTCGAGGGAGGAAGTAACTAGAGTGAATAACACCCTTTTTGTCTAACCCAACTTAATGCCAACAAAAAATGCTACTAGGGTAGCACTCCCACGGGCCGATCCAGCAGGTGCAGATGCACCTGATGAAAAGTGTAGCTTAACACTTTTCATCAGGTTTAGCTACACGCCGGGGTTGGTCAGTGGATGGGTGAACATCTTTACATACCGAGACTCCCTAGTGCCTCGAAAAGCACGTTAAGCCATTGGTCACGGCTGTCATTCGTGGATCTTTGACAGTCGTTATGGGTCGTCAGATGCCCGAAAGTCTGACGTTTTACGAAGGGGTATCGTATTACCCAGTTACTGGGTTGTGGAGGTCAGATAGGCAGTCGCTCCATTTAAAATACTGGTATTCAGCTGCATCGGGTTAGACTGGAAGCAGAGTCCGACATAGTTGGGAAAAGGCAGTGGCGTAGCGTATATAATCTGCCCCTCGGGGCCAGTCCTAAATTTGCCGCCCCTCCCCCCCCTTGTTTTCGCTACTAAGCATTATTACAATGTTAGGTTAGGACTTCAACCTCCCCGAGGTGGCGGCGCGTAGTGTTCCACGCGCCCCCTCTTAGACGTCGCGGGGGAGTCAAACACCTAACTCCCCCCCTCGACCGGAAGAGAGGCCAACCGCGGCGGGCCGGCACCAGTCGGAAGTTGCGGAAGGATGTACGTTCCCGCGAACCCCTGTGTAAGTGTGAGGTGGAACACCGGGGTGTTTTTTAGTCAGTAAGAGTCTGACGGACCCCTCAGCCTGCCCCCAGGGTGGAGGACATCCATGAGAATTATCCAAATCGGAAAAAAAAATACAATAAAGGACTTCAACATTGAACTTTGAATTAAAAAATAAACTTCAATAAACCTCTCAAGGGTTCACTGCAAAGAGCTCTCTTTTGCAGTTTATTGTACCTACCTACGAAAACGCGTGCACTCAACCTTAAACTTTTCTCCGTCAATATCTTGAGGAACTTGGTCGAGGTTGCATTCGTCGTCATCGACGACCACTATTATTATTGCAAGCCTTTGGAAGGCATATTTTTCTAGAGCTGATGGAATCTTTCTCGAATTTCAGCAAGAAAACTATTTTCGTTTTAATTGTCTTTGCACTATAAGCCAACATCCCTACTTGCGTCGCCAAAAACGGCAACTTTAACCCAACCTCCAAGACAAAATATAGTCTTAGAGGTTGGATTTCAATTTCCGTTCGTAAAATGAACTTTAGTTTCATATTATGAATTAAATACTTTACAAGCTTATTTAACCTCACATGACGTTTGAAACACTACTAATGTATAACCTACCTATTTTTTGACGTCAAATATTGCAATTATATTTTGATAAATTTCCACCTGTCTTGAAATTTTTCGTAAATAAGTAGGTACCTATGAAGTCCCGATGACAATACAAATATTTGATCTGATGACCTGACGCCGCTGTCGCCCCCTATAGATATAGGGATAGCAGCGGCGTCAGGTCATCAGATCAAATAATTGATATGCGCCACCCGGGGCTATGCTCTGCCCCCTCTGCCACGCTACGCCACTGGGAAAAGGGTAAGCAGATTGATTGTTACCTATCTATAGGTAACAATCTTAGTCCTAGATATCAACCTTCCTACCATTTAATCCGTGTAGACTGCTTTGGAAATACGATAGGAGATATCGTGGTGTGGTCAGTTAATATGCAGGGTAGGGCAGTATTTGCATTAAGTACTTGTAATTGAAATACAAATACGTATTTGGTATTTGTATTTCAATTAATTCCTTAAAATGTAATTTGTAATTGGTATTTCAAATACCTGACGCTGAGGTATTTTGTATTTAGTATTTCAAATACTTAGGCCTGTGTTCACCAACATTCAAACCACCGATTAGGTATTTAAACAGTTGGTTTATGTCAAATTTCCTATGAAATTTTGAGTAAACAACTGATTAAATATCTAAACAGTTGATTTAAATGTTGGTGAACACAGGCCTAAGTCTTTGAAATTCAATTTAAACGATCTTATTAAAGATGGGTAATGAAAAATAAGCTGACTTATACATATACTAACATTACCTGGCCAGTCTACAATTTGTCAAAATTATACAATTATCCATAGAAAAGTTATCAATTTTGTCAAATTGAATGCTTGTAAAGTTTTTTTGATATAGGGCTCTGTATCTAGTACTTGTACCATATTCCAAACTACTGCAAATTGCACACTTTCAAGTGTGCAAGTTAAAGTAGTTCTTACCTAATTAGGGCACTTACGACAATTATTATATTTGTAATTCGTATTTTAAATACATTTTTAATTAAAGCAAAGCATGCCCAACCCTGATAATGTGTGATTTAATTCTAATAGCCTATTTTGTGTAAGTAGCAGGGGCGCAGCCTCCATACAACACGAATCCTATCGGCTTCCCTTTGGAGCAAAAACTCTTATTACACCTATGTGTGTATCACATTACAGATATTTAATACCAGTTTAAAACATCATAAGATTATAAACATTACAAAAATGCCAATGTTTTGATTAAACAAAGAATTTTAACCATACATTAAGCCAATAATGTTCCCACTGCTGGGACACAGGCCTCCTCTCTTCGGAGTGGACTGTAATCTACCACACGGGCCCAGTGCGGGTTGGTAGATGTAACATGTCTTCTAATTTTTGGTTCTAGGACATGCCGGTTTCCTCACGATGTCTTTCCTTCACCGTTTTGAGAACAGCGTGGTGATGAAATTAAAAAAAAAAAACCTAATCTTTAAGTAATTTGTTATCTTTTAATTGTGTTTTTGTGTGCTGTGCTATTTCTTTTGTGTGCACTGAATGGTTTATCTATCCGTCTTATCTAACAAGTAAAGCGTCTGTCGGGGTTTGAACCTACGACCGAAACAACTTACACAAACAAAACTTTCAATGTTTTACAGAAATAAACTCAACTATATACATTAGGTTTTTTAATTTATTTATTTATTTAAAAACCCAACAGGTATGTACAATCATTCTAAAATGATTAGATATTGTTTGTTGTTGTAATTCAAAGCTAAAAATAGGCGTTTTGGTTGTTTAAATGTTATGGTGAATTAAATATCCATAGTAATCCATACTAATCCATACGGATAGTATGGATTAGTATGCATTTACTAATATGTATATACTAATATGTATATACTATATATATACTAATATGTATATACTAATATGCATATACTATATATATACTAATATTATAAATGCGAAAGTAACTCTGTCTGTCTGCCTGTATGTTACGTTTTCACGCCTAAACCGCTGAACCGATGGTCATAAAATTTGGCGGAGATATAGCCTGGGATATGGAGAAGGACATAGGCTATTTTTTACGCGATAACCGACATCCACGCGGGCGGTGCCGCGGGCAAAAGCTAGTATAGCAATATTTCTTGGCAATAGAAGATACGATTGACTGTGCCATTTTTCAATAAGGATTGAGTTGCTGATGCGAACCTCGGAAGCGAAGCCGGTAGGTATCGTGTGAAGGCTCGTACAGACTAGTGCGATAACGCGGGCGCGACGCGACACTAGTAGCACATCAATTTCTTTGTCGGTGCCTGTCGCGCCCGCGATATCGCGCGAGTCTGTCTCGTATCGACGCTTTCCGCTACAAAGGGCGTAACTCCAAATCGATGTCCTTCCCAGAACTCAATTTTATTAGCATAAAAACAATAGAATTATAAATAACTCTTTTTTTATACTTATAAAATTAAAGCAAAACGAAAGAAAATAATACTTTCTTAAAAGAAAATAATACTTTCTTAAAACAAAATGTATTATTTTCTTTCGTTTTCGCTCATTCCCAAAAGTATGGGATTTGGAGTTACGCCCTTTGTAGCGGAAAGTGTCGATATCGTGCTTTCGCCAATGAATGGTAGTTATTACTTTAAACCTGAAAATTGCAAAACCCATGCGACAAAACCGTCTAGATATTAGTCGGTCAGTATGTAGATCACACGCGTGATGCTGCGATTTATCATCACGTAATTGTATGCCATCTGCATCTTGCGACATACACACAATGATAAAACTTTATAAATGAATATTGCGCTCAGTCGCGAAACATTGCAATTTGCACTCAACTGTCTGTGATGTAGTAATTGCAGACAGAAACATAAGTACCTAACTATTACCACATCTACGAAGATTAAATGATAAGAACGGAGTTTAGATAAACATTTTTAAGTGTATATTTTATATCGAGGGACTAAACGAAGCCATAATATACCAGAGGAGGGTAGTTATATTAAGCTGGCGTTTAGTTTCGAGGTGTAAACTGTACTTACATTTCACTTTGAGTGCAAGAAAAATAGTCAATTTAGTACAAAAACATTTAATAAATATTATTCCTCCAGTCCATAAAAATTTCGAAGTTTTTAGGTAAATCTTCCGCGATTTTGGCGGCAAAAGATTATCTATGTCTTTTGCTCTTTGCTCGACGTCAAACTCTTCACTGTCTCTGGACATTAATAAATTTATTTAAAACTGATAAAATTTACATTCGACAAAAATTCTGAAATTTTCGCAGTCAGTTTTTTTTCTAACCAGTCACAGATTAACAATTTAAAACACATCGATGGCCCCACCCTTCGATCAATAATATTGATCGAAGGCCCCACCGAATAAACGTATAAGAGAAAAATGACATTTCAGCAAAAAATAAAAACGTTTAAACTTCAATAACGCTCATTTCATTGTAAATAGGTATAAATATAATGTATAATCGAATTATTGGTAAAAAAATAAGCTATAGACTTGTATATTTACTTTCTTGGCGACTCAAAAAGCATGTAATTATAACATAAACCATTATTCCTATTATTTTAAAATTAATTATTTTCCTAGAATAAAGAAATTCACTATTATAATAGGCGTGTTTTGAGTCAAAAATTTTCGCAATGAAGATGGTCCACACTCCACAGATAATAGTATATTTACTGACTGTTTGAGTTTGTCTATGTCACATGAAGGAAATTAAAAAACTAATTACTTTTCACTCCCTAGACTAAAGTGGTCACTTTAGTCCCGCTCCGTAGGGCTATATTGGCGTACTTTTAGAGCATGAGAAGAGAAAAGGATTATTATACCCTTAAAAAATTGTATGGTATAAAGTCTAACCGGATGCCAGATGAATACCAGTATTTTACATGGAGCGACTGCCTATCTGACCTCCTCAACCCAGTTACTGGGTAATACGATACCCCTTCGTAAGACTGGTTGTCAGACTTTCGGGCATCTGACGACCCATAACGACTGTCAAAGATCCACGAATGACAGCCGGGACCAATGGCTTAACGTGCTTTTCGAGGCACTAGGGAATCTCGGTATGTAAAGATATTCACCCATCCACGGACCAACCCCGGCAAGTGTAGCTTAACCTGATGGATCGGCCCGTGGGACTGCTAGGCTATTACTTAGCAACGAACACCTCTTCCTATCTTTATTGTTATCTTTAGATAGGTAACAATGTATAATAATCAGAGATCGGAATAGGTAGAGTTTATACCTTCACCGTTTTTAGAGCAATGCTGGTGAAATACAAAAAATAAAGCGCCTGTCTGGGTTCGAACCCACGACCTACAACTCTTATGTCGGGGCCATTACCACTGGGCCACCACTGCTCACCTACCTACACCTATATAAAAAAAACAAGTAGGTAATTCGTTATATTTTAATTGTGTTTTTGTGTGCTGTGCTCTTGGCTGTGATATTTCTTTTATGTGCACTGAATGGTTTATCTATTCATCATATCTAACATCAGATGTACACTCTTCACTCACTCTTAAATATCTCACCCTCTCTCTCACTGCCAAATTCCTAGCTCCCACCGGGCTACTACAAGAAAGAAGAAAAACATAACTTGTTTTTGTCTCCGACCAGGGATTCGAACCCGGGACCAACGGGAGCTCAGCCAAGCTCGACCAACCAGTGGGGAAATGCGTAACAGACTATCAGTAGGAATGGGATCGCTAAGAATCTGCGTTCTTCCAAGAATGTTCTCCTACTGTGTCCTTCTCTTTCTTTTGAGTTTGTTCATTATTACTTTTTATTCAGTCCATTCTTCTTTGGAATGCGTTTCCTCTGGATATCAGGACGGCCACCAGTCGGTATGCATTTAAGTGGAAATTGCAAAGTTATTTTCAGAACAAATAGTGTAGTCATCTCAATTATCTCTTTCCCTTGAATTTGTATATATCTATATAGGTAAGTATATATATATAAAAAGTTGGTATATATATTATGTACCTATCTATGTCTAATATAAGTGTATAACCTATTTATGTACTTAATTAGTGATCTTTTTAATTATTTTTATTATTATCTCTTCTTAAACAGAGCACCTGCCATCTTATCTCTTCACCACCCTTGGTTGACTAGTAGAGAATGCCTAAAGCATTAAGTCCGCCTTTGTACCATAATGTGTGCGAGAAGTTTAAATAAATAAATACATCGATTTCATTTTGACAGTTCAATAACATTCATTGCGTTATGCACGTTGTTGAGCGACAAATTTTTCGAACATATGAAGCAGTGGATTAGCAATATGCTTCAAAATCATTCAGATTGTGATTGCTAGTGTTACACAATTAGAATGCAGGCAGTTCTATAGGATTTTATCGGCTAAGTGCGGTGTAAATAATAGGTGATTTCTTCTAATTGTGAACTGAAATAGACATCACGAAATCTTAGACAGAACTGGCTAAACCTCGGAAATTAAATTAGGTACCCAGAAGGTATTTACCAAAGTGCTACCATAAACTCCTGCGCACTTTAGGAATGAGTGCATAAAGCAGACCGCATAAGATGCTAAACCTGTAATTTTAAAATTAAAATCGATCTTATAAACGGTGGGTTTGCTATGCTGTTTTTAATATGCTTGCCGAGTTACAAAATTTGGCCTGTAGCTTTTTAAGATATACCTACACATCACATCGACTACCATTTAGGCACCACCTACAATGAAGTCCAAAGTCAATTGATGCACGGACATCTAAGGTTTGCGCCAAACAAATTCTCGCTGGTAGAACGTGACCATAAAGTCGTAGCACACATATCAACTCTGAAAGGGATCGTCACCGTATCGCCTTTCGCCTCGCCGTCAAACAGGCGTCAACCTAACGTAAGCACGTAACCAAAGCGGACCAGCAGCTGCGATACGTCGACTCAGCTACAGCTATAGGCGACGCCGGGCTTACGGCTCGCTGACCGCTGCTGGTTAACCTGGCTGGCACTAGATCAGTTTGAATCCGAACGCGGGAGGGGTGAGAGGGAGAAGGGTAGACGAAGAGACGCAAGTGCGGCGACGACGGAGAGGCGTAAGCACGGGGACGACGAGCCGTAAGCACGGGGACCGCTGGTTGACCACGCGCCACACCGCGGTTCGTGAGCTTGTCCCGAGGCGAATCGTTTATGTGCTTTTCAGTAAGGAGTTTCAGGCAAATAATAATAAACGGGTTGAGTTGATACGGTTACGATCTGTTTCCGAGTTGATATGTGTGCTATGATGACCTTAAATCAAATTACATCAATTAAAAACAACGCACTTCCAGCACTCAAATTACTAGGTTGGTACCTACTCATAAATATACGTTGAGGAAGGACGGATTCGGAAATGGTTCTTAATTGTACTTAACGCAAGTAAACTTTACCATCCATCGAGATCGAGATGAGATTTTACGGTGAGAAGGCCGCGGGACCGAGTAAACACTAATTTTATTATGTACAGTGGCCAGCACATCAAGCTACACGAAACTGTCCAATTTCTCCAACGATTTTAAACTTTAAAATGTTGATAATTAAGTTCAAAATCGAACGAGAAAATTCGACCTTTTGTTGTAACATGATGTGCTGGCCACCGTACATAAGGTTCTCAACAATGTGTGGCAATCTAAATATCTTATAAGTTGATTTCGCAAGCACCTCTGTACTATTGAATTAGCTTCGTTTTGTATTTATAATTCAGTACTTAATAATTAGTAAGCACGAATATGGGTGGACTATAATGAGCATAAATAATTTAACAAAATAAACCTTTATTGTAGACTAGCTTTTGCCCGCGGCTCCGCCCGCGTGGATGTAGGATATCGCGTAAAAAAGTAGCCTATGTCCTTCTCCTTATCTCTGCCAAATTTCATGACGATCGGTTCAGCGGTTCAGGCGTGAAACTGTAACAGACAGACAGAGATACTTTCACAATTATAATATTAGTAGGGATAGTATGGATTATAATAATTATATGTACAGTATGCGTGAATCTATATCGCAGTCCACTACTGAACATAGGCCTCTCTCATGCTGCGCCACAATACCCTGTCCTCCGCCTTCCTCATCCAGTCTGTCCCAGCCAACTTTTTGAGGTCATCGGTCCATCTAGCTGGGGGGCGTCCCACACTACGCTTGCCGATACGCGGTCTCGGCTCCAAGACTCGTCTGCTCCACCGGCCATCGGTCCTTCGAACATGGCCAGCCCACTGCCACTTCAGCTTGCTTACTCTGCAAGCTATGTCGGTAACTCCGGTTCTCTTCCGGATAATTTCATTCCTACTTTTAACCTTCAAAGAAGACTCCGAGCATAGCCCGCTCCACAGCGCGCTGAGGGACTTTTTTGTGTAACTATAAATAAACTCCAATAAATAATTCGTGGTTTTTAAATCCCGGGATTTAAACTTCATTATAATTATTCCGAAATTTTAGAGGGGGTAGTATCCACTCTATATATGTTACATCGTTCCTCGAGGTTTACGTAAATTAACTCTACCTATTCCGATCTCGCTCTTAGCATTACCGCCCATTAGTTATGCTAAGAGCTTTGTTAACAAAAAACTCGCACAATAATAGGGTTTCCGTATTTTGGTATGGAACCTTATTTGACCCAAAATCTACTTTCACAAAAAACGATAAGTTGTTAAGTACCGAACATTGTTTGAAAGTTTCACTTTGCAGTGGAATAATCTCCTATACATAACGATCGACACTCTAGCTGCAAAAGTGTTTTTACAAATTATCAATTTTCGGACTTTTTCCTTTTCGACTTAGGGCGGGTTGTTTCACGTCCACTTAACGCACGCGTATACGTTATAAATAGCGCTAACTATCGTCAAACCAAAAAAAGCGTTGTTTCACAAAATTATGCCCTTAACGTTCGTTAAAAAATAACGATTACAGTAATCGGTGTCATACGCACTGGTTAACGTCATTTTATTCTTTTACTCGTACATTTGAACTTTGACGACCGTTTGAAACATCTATTGTTTAACGTCCGTTAAATACAAAGCGTTGTTTCACTGCATAAAAAACCGATCGTCAAAGTTATCAACATGAGTGTAAATATTTTTTTCTTTCGTCACTATTTGTATCATTATCAGATGAACATCGTCGAATAAAGACGAATACAAAAAAAGGGAGTCCATAAGGTTTTGCTGTTAGTTTGGCGCAGATGTTTGAGTATAAAATGACGTCAACCAGTGGGTAAGACATCGGTTACTGTAATCGTTATTTTTAAACGAACGTTAAGGGCATAATTTTGTGAAACAACGTTTTTTTTGTTTGGTTTGACGATAGTTAGCGCCATTTATGACGTATACGCGTGCGTTAAGTGGACGTAAAAAAACCCGCCCTTATGAGAAATATGGAGGAAAAATATATCGCACCCCCGCCCCCGGTGCAACACTGTCACTTATGCAAAAAGTAACTTTTTCAGGAAAAGTATTTTAAACTTAAGTATCCTATCCTATACATAATTGATGGCACTTCCTGATTTAGGGAAGATGAATAGGTTATATCCTGACGAGTTCTTTTAAGTTTATAATAAAACTAGCTTCTGCCCGCGACTTCGTCCGCGTTAAATTTCTTGTTCCCCCGACCCACCCCGTCGCAACACATTGCCTGCCCGTGATTTTACTTCATTTTCGCATAAACTTTAATTAAAAAAAAAATTGTGTCCTAGTTAATAGGAATGTTATTCTTCCTCAAGAATTGGGCTGTAAAATGCAAAAAGATTTTTTCAAATCCAACTCGCAGTTCCAGAGATTAGCGCGTTCATAAAACAAAAAACCGGCCAAGTGCGAGTCGGACTCGCGCACGAAGGGTTCCGTACCATCCATACAAATCCGTGAAAGTAACTCTGTCTGTCTGTCTGTTTATATGTTACGTTTTCACGCCTAAACCGCTGAACCGATCGACATGAAATTTGGCAGGAATATAGCCTGGGATATAGAGGACATAGGCTACTGTTTTACGCGATAACCGACATCCACGCGGGCGGAGCATAAAAACGGCAAAAAAATCATGTCCGTTGTATGGGCCCCCCTTAAATATTTTTTTTTCTGTTTTTTAGTATTTTTTGTTATAGCGGCAACAGAAATACATCATCTGTGAAAATTTCAACTGTCTAACTATCACTGTTCATGAGATACAGCCTGGTGACAGACGGACAGACAGACAGACAGACAGACGGACAGCGGAGTTTTAGTAATAGGGTCCCATTTTACCCTTTGGGTACGGAACCCTAAAAACTAACTCATCAGCTTTAGAATGGACTACCTCGCAGAGTTGATCATTATTTTGCTGCGGAGTTATTATAAAACAGTTATATCTCCTAAGATATTCATTGAAATTAAATGATGTATGGGCAACTTTGTTCAAAATTAAATACTTGTGATGAATAACGTATTTATTTGGATAAGGATTAATACCATGTTTATGAAAACTCCTTCGCAAATAATGCAATAATTTCGAACAAATTTGATTACCATAAAAAAGGTTATAGTGAGTCAATCTTAAAAGATAGACATATGCTGTCGCGGACTTTTTTTTAGAACATTTAAAGAGGAATAATTCCATTATATATGATATTTGCGTAACTTAAACCGTTTACGCAGCGCACGCAACGGAAGCTCTCAAAAAGAAATAATTTTTCCCGTTTTTGCAACATTTTTGCTCCGCTCCTATTGGTCGTAGCGTGATGTTATATAGCCTATAGCCTTCCTCGATAAATGGGCTATCCAACACAAAAAGGTTCTTTCAATTCCAACCAGTAGTTCCTGAGATTAGCGCGTTCAAACAAACAAACAAACAAACTCTTCAGCTTTATATATTAGTATAGATAGATAAATGAAACCAAATAATTAAAATTAATACACTTCTCTTTTTTTTTTTTTTTTTTTTTTTTTTTTTTTAAATGGCAACTCAAAGTGTAACCACGAGGGGCTCGGACTCTTTAACCGGTCTATCCTGTGGTGCCTTAAGCTCCTAACGGATTATTAAGGCCTCCAGGCAGGGGCATACTTAAAGCTAAATTAGAATTTTCCGTCTGCTCGCTAAGGGCACCCCCTGCGGGGTACGGACCTCGGCTTAGGGCAGAGTCGGAGGAGGGGGGAGGGTAACAAGGGACCGTCGGTGGCTGGATAAAATCAAGGTTTTGATTATTATCAGGGGGATTTAAAGCTACATGCTGCTCAGCTAAAGCGCGTGCTGGCGCTTCGTTTGAAAGCAAGGGTCGGGGAGGACTGATTAGTCGAGGATTTCGCGTTGGGCCTCGGCGGCGAGGTCGGAATGATGATCTTGTAGTGTGTACTCTTTTGCGAACTGTACTAGTAGACCTATGACTCTCCTGGAGGAGAGTGATGGGGTCGTCTGGGTCGGTCAGTGCATGCCGTGGGCGGCGGGTCCTGCTAATGGTAGAGGGGGTATAATTGGCGGCCTGAACAACCAACGGGTTGCGGTGAGTGGCGGCAGAGTCTAGGAAGCGCTTCGAAGCGCGTTTCATAAATTGGGCTATGGTGGGGATTTTTAGCTCCACGTGGAGGCTAGTGTTCCGCACGAACCAGGGGGCTCCCGTGATTTTACGGAGGAATCGGTTTTGGAGGGTCTGCATCTTATGGATGATATAGGGTTTGGCGTGGGCAAATACTGGACTCGCATAGGTCATGATGGGGCGGATACACGCGGTATAGATACGCAACTTGCATCTAAGTGACAATTTGCTTTTGCTATTTAATATAGAGTGAAGCCTATATAGAGCGAAAGCGGCGCGCGAGCGCACCTTCTTTACATGCTCTGAAAATGAGAGATGATGGTCTAGGATCACACCAAGATACTTGGCTCGCTTCTCCCAAGGGATAGGCTTGCCTAGCATGGTGATCGGTCGGTAGGATGGGGTACGGTGACGCGGTCTGGAGAAGAGAACCGCTTGGCTTTTATCGGGATTTACCTCGATACGCCATTTTCGGAACCACGCGCCAAGGTTATTGGCAGCGGTTTGGAGGATTTTTGTTATATTGAGTGGGGATCTCCCTCGGTAATAGATGGCCGTATCGTCTGCGAACAGAGCCAACTTTGCCAATCTATTCTTTGGGATGTCGCTTACACTTCTCCTGAAGCCTAAGTATTTTATAGTTTGCATAAGTGACAGTGTTGCACCGGGGGTGCGATATGTTTTGCCACCCCAAATAATAAATTGTGATAAGGCAGGAGAAGACTTGTACCTTGACTCCATGAGACCTCGCTTCTTGCCTTTCATGATACTAGGTCAACGGAAATACCCTAAAGGTTTTGATGTCATGAGAATTGTGACAAGTAGCTGCTGCTCGCGGCTTTGCCCGCGTGGCTTTTTCTCAACTAAAAGTAGCATAGGTTACTCTTTATAACATCGGTTATCTGCCAGTTAATGACTCGGCAAAATTGATCCAGTGGTTTCGGAGATTAGCAGGAACAAACAGACAGACAAAAAAATTAAAAATAGTTTTTTAGTGTAACTATAAGTACCGTAGGTATATATTATACTTCCATATGCATTTAGTAAAAACCTGTTATTTTGACATTACAAACAGACACTTCAATTTTATTTATTTGTATAGATTTAATTGATAGTAAGAAGGTCAGAGTCATAATCATCATTACGTGCAATCATTAGAGTGAATCCGTAACACGTCACTATCCATAAGTCTCGGAGTGTTATATCCGAGTAAAAGGCAGTGCTTACGCAACTAAATGCAGGACGGTCGCAATTTCGGCGATCGTCGATCGTTAAAGACGAATAAGATTAAAGGCCGGCACACACCTGGCGAGGCGCAGCACGGCGCGTTTATCACTGCCATTCAAATCAACGTTACATGCCTAAAAATAAAGTTGAGAATAAATGAGACCTCTATTCTCGCTTCGACGCGCTCTCGGGGTAATGGAAGTTTATTTATTTTCAACTTTATTTCAACTAGTGCAAGGTCGATATTGTGCCGTGTGGTGCCGGACGTAAAGAATAGCACCACCCCATTTCCTCCCGCGGGTGTCTTAAAAGGCGACTAAGGGACTTACTAGAGAATGGGCAACAGCGTTCTCTATGCATTTTTAACACCATACTGCGATCGCCAACCCGCCTGCCAAGCGTGGCGATTATGGCAAATCCCCCCCCCCTTCCTTAGGAGGCCTATGTCCAGCAGTGGACGTCTTTCGGCTGAAATGATGAATGATGATGATGAAGGTCGATATTTGTTTTGCAGTGACGAATGCGCTGCGCTGCGCCTCGTCAGTTGTGCGCCAGGCCCTAAGACAATTCTAATTCAACAGTCACTGCCACTACGAAAATCACCCTTACTGCTACGACATTAGGCGCTGTCAATTTGCGGCTTTGAAAGAATGAAGATGGCATACTACAAGTTCACAACGTTGAATGCCTTACTTACCCTGACTTACCTAACCAATGTAGGTACCCACTCCTGCCTGAAGATTGATGATGACGTATGGCAAACAGTAACAACGCGTGGCGCACGACGAGCGGTGCCTTTGTGTCGCGTCGCGTGCTGCGCCTGTTTGTAGGAGCCTTTATTTGAGGTTTTTCCAATACATCCAATCAACAAATGGTCTGATGCCTTCCCATATAGGTAGAAAAAAGCCTAAAGTAAAGGTACCTTCGTGAATAAACCCAGAGCAAGATCTCGGGATCTCCATTTATTAGTGAGTCTTGTCCATCAGACATTTCAAGGAGGTTATCGTGTTTTGCCTTTTACCAGGGCCTCAAGTCTGCTATTACAATAGTGTCAAAATGGTTTATCATTGATTTCATAATTGTTGATTTTGACAAGTTTGGTAATCTACTAATATAATGGCGTCATTATGACTTTCCAATGGTCAGCCACTGATACTCCATTGAAAGAATTGGTAATCTCGTACATAATGACAAATGAAACTTCCTACTAAACTTCAAACTTCCTACTACTTACTTCAGATTGCTTATTAACACTATAAATAATATGTAAAAATATATATAAATGAAATCTGGCATGAATAAATGTTCAAAATGCCATTGTAATACAATTCTATTACGAGACCATTGACCGACCAATGATCGACCATTATGAATTTAGCAGATTACGAACTTTTTGCAAAATGACAATGGGATCGTGTTAGAGTGACGAATTTATAAAATATCAGACTTGGGCCCCAGCAGTGATAGCCTAGTGGTGTGTTCGTCGGACTGCCAAGTTATACGTTTCGAGTTCGAACTCAAGGCACGCACCTCTGACTTTTCGGATACGAGTACATGTGCGTGTTGAATAATTATCACTTGCTTAAAAAACGGTGAAGGAAAACATCGTGAGGAAACCTGAGAGATATTTCTCGACGGCATGTGTAGCCAAGTCAGAGGCCCATGGGCGACATAAAAACTCTGAAACCAGAGGCCTAATTAATAAATAATAAAACGTAACACATTTATCAGTAGGAATTGGTTTCATTTTGACAGTTCAACAACATTCATTGCGTTGTTTACCTTGTTGTGTAGAACAATTTTTCGAACATATGAAGCAATGGATTAGCAATCTGCTTTAAAATCGGTGTTGTACAATCAGGGTACAGGTTAGTCACAATAGGGTTGGCAACATTTTGTACAAGAAATAAACTGTATTATGGTTAAAGTGGGAAAATAAACAGTATCTGCAGTTTTTTTTTTTAAATATAGTCATAAATCATTCGTGCTACTTGCGCAATGCGTCAATTCAGCACCAATTTCGTAAGCCTCACCAAATAGATGAGGAGCAATTTTTTAATCAAATGTATTGAAGCTCTATATCTGTCGTTCCACCACTTAGCATTCATCACTCATTCTGAGAATACTGAGGTGGCAAAACTAAATACATTTAATACTAGATCCAAAAGGTATTCTGACTGCAATTATTTATTTACTATGTCCCGAAAATTCGGGTCATTTACCAGTTTCATTCTGAAATTAAGGCTAGCTGAATCACTGCGCCCATGCCCAGGTGCATGCACGATGTTCTAAAGTTATTATTTAGGCATAGCTCTGGATATCAGTGAAAACAGTATGGTTGGCAATCCTAGTTACAAACCACACGAAAAAGAAGAAAGAAGAACCCAGAGCAAGCGTTCGGGACCTTCACGCTTGTCATCCCCTTATATTTGTGTCTTGTGAGTTGTGATCAGACATTTCAAGGAGGTATCTAATCGTGTTTTACCGAACTTAATTAATGTTTAAACCTTCGTTATCGTGACTCGTCAGATCGTGAATCTACGTTTTAATTAGAAAAGTGTTATTGGTCATAAAACAATTTAACGCACTAATATGATCAAGTCATGAGTGTTCATCAACCTACTACGTTCGAGGTGCAATTCGTTTTTAGAGTTCCGTAGTCAACCAGAAACCCTTATAGTTTCGACATGTCCGTCTGTCTGTCTGTCCGCGTCTTAGTTCTCTTAGAAAGAAAGAAAGAAAGAAAGAAATTTTATTTGCTCGAACATGTGTATATATACAGAATTAAAATAAATACGTGCATGCAAGATCTTGAAATAAGAGTGGCTCCTGACATGTCTGCCATTTCTCATGGCGTGCAAATATATTTGTACAATTATTAATAATAAATTAATGATTTTTAACTATTACATTTATACATATTATATTATTATTATTATATTTACATTATCCAATTATTTATTAATTATTTTCCTTGTCCAATATTACAGATTACAATTATCACAATAACGATTTAAATCACTTTTTATAGGCATTCACTTACTTATAATAAAGGTATATTTAAGTTCTTCACTACTACCTGACCATCTTAGCTGGATAGGCCGTTCAAAAATATTGCGGGTCTATGAAAAACATTTTCGATTCAGTGATCCGTGTGCGTAAAATTCTCGGCATGTAGTATAAATAACGAAGTTAAAAAGAAACCTATCACAGGAAAGTAGGCTTTACAAGGTAACGAGTAAAGGCTCCTACAAACAGGCGCGGCACGCGACGCGACACAAAGGTACCGCTCCTGGCGCGCCACGCGGTGTCTTTGTGTCACGTCGCGTGTCGCGCCTGTTTGTAGGAGCCTTAACAGTCAACCAACTTACATTTGCAGTTGGAATGTATGGGAGAACATGTATTTCAAGTACAATCTTAAGTTTATTTTGGGATAAATTCGTTCCGACTACACTGAAAGAAATGTTTGCATAACTGTAACAAAAGTTTTGGTTACTGTTTACACAAAAATTGTGACTTGCGAACTAGATGTTATACCCTAGTAGCATTTTTGTTGGCGTTTGGTTGGGCCACATACCTCTGAAGGTGGCCCAACTAAATACCAACGAAAAATGCTACTAGGGTATTCTGTTACAAAACACTGTTTTGCACACTACAAAATCAGTTTTGTTAATTTAAGCAAAGTTTGTTTCCTTATAACTAAAGTTGAGTTATTTTTGAAGTAACTTAATTAGTTCGGCTAATTATTTCTTACAGTGTACGGAACCCTGCATTGTGCGTGGTCAGACACGCACTTGGCCGGTTTTTCTATCCTAGGTTAACATTTACAGATTGCCGCCGCGGACCTTCACCTTCAAGAATATGAAGTAGGTACCCACTTACCTACTCAGTACCTACTTTATAATTTGTTTTCATAGTAGTCTAGTGTTTAATAGTCGAGGAGCTTGTAGCTAAGTAGTAACAGCCGCAAGGGTTGATCGATCAGGTTAAGCTACGCTCGCCACAGTTGGTCCGTAGATGGGTGACCATTTTTACATACCAAGACCCCTCCGTGCCACGGAAAGCTCGTTAACCGGTTGGTCCCGGCTGTCATTTGTGGATCTCTGATAGTCGTTACAGGTCGTCAGAAGCCCGAAAGTCTGACAACCAGTGGTACCAAGGGGTATCGTATTGCCTATCTGACCAATCAAGTTACTGGGTAATCCCAGTAACTGGGTTGTGGAGGTCAGATAGGCAGTCGCTCCATGTAAAATACTGGTATTCAGCTGCATTCGGTTAGATTGGAAGCAAACCCCAACGGCTAGGCAGTTGAGTAGTCTAGTATTTACTACTAATCGTTGTGTTGAAGATCTAGACTAAAGTTACCCCACCCCACTGTTAAAGCTGCCATTAGCAATGAGCATGGGCGTACCCACGGTGGGGCAAAGTGGACCCTGGTCGCTGACTCGAAGCTAAAAAATTAGGTTTATTTTATTTATTTATTAGGCTCTTCAACAATGAGTACACTATTGCCTTACAATTAGTACAATGCAAACTTAAGTCTAAGTGCCTCATTACTTATAGAAAAGCACAGCATGCGCTACATAACGCGCAGATAATAACACAATTAATTAATTACTAAACGCTAAATTGATTAAAATAAATTAAATTAAATTAGAATATATTATATTAGATTAGAATATTAGACTAGATTTTATTTTTGATAATTTTCATAAAGATAAGGTTATTAAAGACACCCATTAAATAGCAAGCGCGGCTTTTTTTAGAGCAGGTACTGATAAGTGAAAGAGGTCAATGTCCGCTTCGTGCTCTTTCTATGCAGCATACATTCTAGACAGTGGACAGTATTGCCTTAAGTTGGTATGACATCTTGGCATGCAGTAAAGCCTCATATTAGAACTTCTTGGCAGATTACGTGGCACATGGAATAACACCCTACTGAGCAAATCAGGACAGTTCAGAGAGCCTGTTACTAGATTTTTAAGAAAAACCAAATCTAGCGTAGTCCTGCGTTTCTCCAGCGACACCACCTTAAAATATTTCAGTCTCTCTTGATATGAGTTGAGTTTTTTACCCATATTACCACTGTAGGTGAGATGCCATAAGAAGCGTTTCTGCAGCCGTTCAATGCGGTTCTTGTGGACCTTATACTCAGGTGACCAGACCACACTGCAATACTCGAGATGGCTTCTAACTAGCGATTTTTTATTAAGTAACAACATTAATTATTCATATAATCGATCTATTTGGGGATGTCATTAGAGACAATAATATCAGAGCTGATGTAAAGAATGCACGTGCTTTCAATATCCTGGCAAACGACAGCTGTGACACATCAGCAAAAGAGCAACTTCCCATTGGTATTAGATTTTTTAATGAAGAAATATGGTGGTTCGTGAAGAGTTTATAAGTTTTGTGTAATTGACTGCTATGGATGCAAAATCTATATCCTCTGCTATCAATAATTATATAGCACAAAAATGTAAAACGAAAATTTTGCTAGATTTAGCCAGAACCCTCGCAGGTTAATATTGAAATAAGGTTAGTAAATAAAGAGCATTTTTAAATTCCTACTACTTATCGAGTTTATTTATTTTTGCCCCATCCCAAAAAAATCCTGGGTACGCCTATGGCAATGAGTGTGGAAAGATTAACATTTGATATTCTTTTGTTATCTGAATTGCGTAGAATTAGCATAACGAAACTATTTCAAGTGCCATTAGGTACCTACCACTGTCCGAAAGACTGTTCAATGAACATCATGCCTTTCAACCACAATGAAGAAATCTTAGTTTGTAGAAGGTCATAGTGTAAAATTAAGACGACGATAACCGACTTTTAATGATTTTATACTGAAGACTCACGTCTAAATTATTTGGAAAAATATATGTTAAATTAGAGCATTTTCTTAATAATTTAATATATGAATATTTTAGATTATGTTTATATTACATAGTGAAATTAATTTGTCAAGTTATATCTAGCGCGGATAAAAAACTGAGAAACGCGCAAAATCTATCAAGCGTATTTTTCTGAAACTTTCACCTTTTTAAAGATAATTTAATTATTAATCTTTTAGTAATACGTGTTTTATTAGAATACCTTTAGTTTTATGTACTTATAATAAATTAATAATGCGTCTTAGTTGAGACAGCGCTCCTGAGCGAGTCCTTTTACTGGCTGGACGTACGACGCGTTGCGTGAGCTCGGTACAGAACACGCAAGTTAACCACTCAAGATCACTGGCATATATCTGGGCTTTAAGAGGAGGGCATCCCGCGTGCCTTATGTATAAAACTACGAAGGTTAGTAGGAGCTATGCGCCCTGAATACTTACGTCCGGCATTCCGACTAACGACAGATTGTTTAGCAGTCTAAAAGTAGTTAACTTCTCTCACCAAACGTACTACGCATACGCACGGGTCATGGATCAGTTTGATGACAAATAATAATTAGGTAATTTATAATGAACGACCGTATACTCGTATCTACTACATACTTAAAGGTTTTGCGTCTGTTGCAATTAGAGATGGGTAGTGGGTTAAAACCCATTCTTCCCATTTGGGTTAAAACTGGGTGATTTGGGTTTTAACCCGGTTTTAACCCATTATCACCCATTTTAGTGGGTGAAAATGGATATAGTTAATTATTTAATAGTGGGAAGGAGAGTTCACTACTAGCTTGTTAAAAATAAAAGCCTGAATACAAAATCAGACACATTTATTAGTTCTTTGAATAATTACAACTGATCAGGGCCTCATGTCTGCTATTACAATAGTGTCAGAATGGTCTCTTCATTGTGAGTTTTTGACAGATTTGCCATACAAACACTGTCAAATAATCACAATGGCGAGACCATTCTGACACTATTATAATAGCAGACTTGAGGCCCAGTAGGTGGTCAATCAATCATCGTCATCATTTACATCGGAAATACGGTACCTAACAATAAATAAAAAAAAATGATGTAGACGGTTCAGAGTTATTTCTACGTAGCGCCGTGGTATGCATATTATATCTATGGGATTCCATATGTATCGTTGGAGAATCAGGCACGCAGTCCTCAGTGTTATCCCTTAAATCATCCACGTACTTGTGCAACAAGTTCCAATTGTATGTTATATGTTAGTGTTGCTGCCCTTTCCGTAGTGAGTCTATTTCTTTTTTTACTGTGTATGTTACTATGAGCACTAAAGCACCGCTCTACAGCAGCAGAAGTGCACGGTGCTGTAAGAATACGGACAGCGACTTTGCTCAATGCAGTAGATCTACATATTCCTTTCCACCAGATTGATGCGCTTACATCGTCGATGTTAGCCCACAGAAATCTCCGACTCCAAAAACCATCGCTTGCTCTATAAGACGCCAAGTTTGTCATGAAATTTAATCCGATAATTTGTCCTACTTCACATATATTATGTACTCCATAGCGTCGACTTCTTGACTTTCGTCAAGTTCAGATCCTTGGTCTATGGGGTGATGCGGCCTAATAAGTACGCTGCAAAGTGAATCAGTTTCAAACACATTTTCATTCTATCGTCGACATTCATTAATATTTCATATTTTTTGTCGTTTTCTATTATTGTGACATCCTGGGGCAGTTACTAGGTTACTACACCAGCTTTAAAACTATCGAAAAAACACTAAAGTAGCCTTGCAGACCTTAGCTGTACATAAAAGAGCAACACTTTTACCTGCGGAAGAAAAATCAGCGTTGGTGGATGACAATTTTGGAAAATAATAATATGTAATGCAAACTTACTAAGGAACCTGTAGCGGTATCTACAACGCCACATGCGAACTACACATCAAAAGACCTAACGTCACAAATCCTGCATCGCGCAATCAGAGTTTACCGCGCGACTAGCATATATACAACATTCCGACATCAACCACTGGGCAGTTGCCCACCAGACACAACACCCGTCTGGCCAGAGGATCCTCCCTTTACTATAGAGTATGAGTGAACTTTACACCCTGTTGCTCATACCTTTATACCTACTGGTGACCCCGAACATGGACATTAGCGCAGCTTTCAAGCAGCTAGTTCAGCGTGACGTCATCATCACTTCCTCAAGCTTTCGAGCGGCGAGTCACACAGCCAGCCAGCACCCACGGCTTTAACGGGTATCCTGACCACCTCCATGCAGCGAACGCGCATACCCGGGCATCACCCTCAGACTCATCAGCAACCTTGGCACAGCACACTGCACTTTCGGCCGGTCCACAAGCAGAGCCCTTCAACCCTTTCCTGGTCGACGCCAGCAGTCAGCCTCAACCCGGCGCTGTACCACATACGACTCACTGGAGCATAACGCAGCGCCACCCCGACTCACTGGGGAATCTCCGCAGACAGTTCCGACTCACCGAGAACTATGCGGCATCCGGTTCCGACCCACTGGAACCACAATTGGCCCTGGCAAGCATCGCAATATGCACTGACTCAGCCCACTATCGACCTCCGGTCTCCGGAGGGGAGTGATGTGGCGGCATCTACAACACCACATGCGAACTACACATCAAAGACCTGACGTCACAAATCCAGCATCGCGCAATCAGAGTTTACCGCGCGAATAACATATATACATCAACCGTCGGGCAGTTGCCCACCAGACACAACATTCGTCTGGTCTGAGGCTCTTCCCTTTACTATAGAGTATGAGTGAACTTTACCCCCTGTTCCTCACACCTCTATAAACCTATTTCTGATTCAATATTTCAATTAAGTAGAAGGAAATGAAAAAATATTCATAAGGTATTTTTGATATTAAAAAATATGAAATCGAAATTACTTTTTAGTTTGCCGGATGTCACAATAGAAAACGACTAAAAAGATGAAATATTAATGAATGTCGACGAAAAAATCAAAATGTGTTTGAAACCGATTCACTTTGCAGCGTACTTATTAGACCGCATCAACCCACAGACCAAGGATCTGAACTTGACGAAAGTCAAGAAGTCGACGTTATGGAGTACATAAATGTGAAGTAGGACAAAGTATCGGATTAAATGTCATGAGAAACTTGGTGTCTTATAGAGCAAGCGATGATTTTTGGAGTCGGAGATTTCTGTGGGCTTACATCGACGATGTAAGCGCATCAATCTGGTGGAAAGGAATATGTAGATCTACTGCATTGAGCAAAGTCGCTGTCCGTATTCACGAAATTCACCCAAAACGCGCGCACTCTAACCAGCGAGGTAAACTCGAGTGAAGGTTTGAATGGGGAAAAGGGCGCGGAAGCTGCCTGCGCGTGTCCCCCCCCCCCCCGCCCTCTCGGTCCTGCCATCCTGCACACCGACCATAGCGTGCTACATGTTTAAATACAAAAAAAAAGAAATATTTTGTTTTCACCCGGTCAAACCACCCAGTGGGTGGAATGAAACGGGTGATAACTGGGTTTTAACCCACTAGTAGGTTTTAACCCGGGTGGTTACCCATCTCTAGTTGCAATACAGTGAGTGTAGGTAGGTGGGTACCTACAACGGCTACAACCTAGACATAAAGAGAGCCTACTTGAAGTTTAAAGCCTCGAATACACTAGGGTACAAATGGAGCGACGTATAGCGGAAAATGGCGCTCGACCACTACGTGAATGTCCCGAGAGAATGTTGCGGAACATTTTACAGGCGACACTGGACAGTGTCTTTAGAAATGTCACTCGAGGAGTTTGTGGCGATTACTGCTGCGTATACAGGAAAAGTTTATAATCATTGCGCAAATTTTGACAAATTAAACTTAAACGTGTTTTATTATACTCCTATATATGTATTTCTTATTTAGATACTAGCTTTTGCCCGCGGTTCCGCCCGCGTGGATGTCGGTTATCGCGTAAAAAAGTAGCCTGTGTCCGTCTCCATATCCCAGGCTATATTTCTGCCAAATTTCATGACGATCGGTTCAGCGGTTTAGGCGTGAAAACGTAACATACAAACAGACAGACAGACAGAGTTACTTTCACATTTATAATATTAGTATGGTATGGATGACTTAGAACAAAAAAAAAAAAGTTATCGTTAACGAAAGATGTTTGTTTTGAAACTGTTATAATGGATACTCGTCCTATCACCTATCAGCTGTGCCCATTGATATAATTACGAATAAATTGTACTGATTTCAACTAGGACCAAAAAAAAAGTATTGAACAAATAATGGATATGTGTTCTATTACTGATACTGAACCACCATAAAAAAATTGCGTACTGGTTAAAACTTATCCTGTATACTTATTTCGAGCAGTTTAGCGAAACGTAATCGAAAAAGGAGGAGGTGGATGCGGAATTGCTTACTACAGCGAGAAAAAATATTTTGACTCGGCGAGAAACAGCGCGGCACTGACGCGTAACACTTGCGCTCGCTTTCGGAGCGGCCACGACACACAAATGCGTCTCTAAATGTTGATAGGGCAACGTTCACGTAGATTGAGCGTTAGGTGTCATGTTGGGGTACATTTTATTCCCTAGTGTATTCGGGGCTTTCATTATAATATAAAAGCTCGTATGGGCTGATACAGGACCTCTTCTAAAATACATAAAATAAGTACGTGGAACCAGATTTTTACGCTTTGGCTAATTATTGCCCCTAAGATAACAAGTTATTAAATTGCAAATGTCAAAGACCCCCGATCGCTACATGTTACTTACCTTGTTATTTATACCATCAAACGATTTATTCGGTACTTATAATTTAAGACCGCAATTACACTTATATTACGCAACTTAAAGTGGTCAAATGCAACAAGATCGTCAAAAAGTGGCAAAATAATAATGCAACGTCAAAAAATAAATACTACAAAATAATGTTATTATATAGGTAGGTATGTTAATAATGCTTCAAAAAGACTAGGCCTGCATAAATTCAAGGTTGTATTTTATTCTAATAGGTCCACTGCAACCGTGGCTTGGGTGAGCAACGTGGAATAGGAAACTTGTTACGCGTTGCAGGGTGTGCTCACTGATGGGCTTTATGACCAAAGAAATCTTGTAGTTGCGAAGGTTTATATTTCTTTCTATCCTTATAATATATTTTTTTCTATTCTAATTTGTAGTTTTAGATAATGTAGATGCTATAATTTATTTCTCAGTGATTGTTTCGTTAGAAATCAATTCCTATAATAGACTACAAGGTTGTGTCTATGTAAGTCCTGCATTCTAAGAACCACTAACTCCCAAAACACAAGCTTGACTTAGTTTGGGAGTTGGTAGATATCATCAATTATATGTGCTGCATTACAACCATCAACTTTATTAATTTGTACTGTACATAGATTAAGTTTTTGTTGTACTTCGAGAGTGAAATAAATTATTATTATTATTATTTTATTTTTATATTTTTACATATCTCGGGACCCTGGGGTCCAGGACCTTTGGAAGGCGTACGAGGGGCCGAAGCCAACTCGCTGAGGCCCGTTAGGCGCTTTTTAATTAAATGAGGCAACAAAAGACGATTATCCCTGTACGCATTATGCAAGTGCACCCGAGGACAACCCCCGGTTGGTGTAGGACTATTGCAGGATATGGAAACAAAGATATTGGACTATGGGTTTGGGTGGTTAAAATGGACTGGTTACCTAAAACTATGGAAGGACTATGGCCCCTGCCTGATCAATGTTTTATTACACACGGATAAAATGGCAGGGGGTGACTTCCACACTCAGTAATGGGCCCCTGGAAACGGTCGCTAGCACATAGTGACGTAGCGACAAGGGGGCAATATATCCTGAGGTGCTCGAGGAGTGGAGAGGTATTCCACGGCTTTCAGAACAATCCCAAGGCCCGGAAGATGGTCAAGATCCCTACAAGCACTTACTGGAATACTTCCTTCCTCCGAGCACGTTTGCTCTTGCGAATCTCCACTCAAGCCGGCCAATAAAGGCAAGAATGAGGTGGGAGCTCAGTTCCTTGTCAGTGTTCACTCCAGCCAGCCAATAAAGGCAAGCCAGAGATGAGGAACATGACTTCTCCCGGGAGATAGGGTCCGTGGGGTCGCAACTGCCCAACAGCTCGCCACATGCTGCCCTGCGGGTTTCTGTATCTCTCTTGGTCTGGCTCCTCACCCTAGACATGTTCCGGTCAAGTAAACTCTACCGGCACAGACCTAGAGTTCGGAGCGCTCAAGCCCCACCACGACGTCAACGTAGAGATACGGCGCGGCGGTGCGGAAATTATTATTATATTATTATAAATCACACATACACTCAAACGCTCAGCCTCTAGAACGAATTTTTTGTAATTATACAAGCGCTCGTAAGTTAAAGTAAACTAATATGGGTGATATTCAAATTGGTGATCTAAACGGAATACCTCGAAAAAATTGCCAATACGTGCCTAAATCCATATTATGCACACAAGCATTTGCATAAAATCCGGTCTCTATCATATTCGGTTCGGATATACATCAGATGGATTATCATTGAGTTGTCGTAATGGCCCAGCGGTTAAAGCCTCGCCTCTAATGCACGAAGTGTTATGGGTTCAAATCCGGGCAAGTACCAATGTGACTTTTTCAATCCATACGTACTTTCTGAGTTTATCTTGGACATTACTGATATCGGAGAAGAAAAAACATCGTGAGGAAACCTGGGGGCCAAGTCTACTAATGTACAAACGTTGCAATGGTCTCTTCATTGTGAGTTTTTGACAGATTTGCCATACAAACACTGTCAAATACTCACAATGGCGAGACCATTGCAACGTTCGTAAATTAGTAGACTAAGGCCCCAGGACTTATCTATACAAATAAATAAAATTGAAGTGTCTGTAATGTCAAAATAACTACATATGAATACATATGAAAGCAGAATAACAAAAAAAAAAAAAAAACATTTAAAGCATATAGATACTTATCCATATAAATATATATATATATAATTATATATATATATATACATACAATAATAAACATGCTACATGCATGCTACTTTTTAACGCGATAACCGACATAAACCACGCGGGTGGAGCCGCGGGCAAAAGCTAGTTGCTTAATAATTTAATATAGATACCTAATTGAACTCTTGAATATAACAATGGTTGTGAAAACCATAATTTGATAGCACTAACCAAATGGAAGTATGGGTCTACGATTCAAAAACCTGATATCCTTATTGACCGACCACATTCCTGCAACATCATCACTTTTTCACCAACGAGTCCAAACTCGATGGGTCTACGATTAATTAGGCCGTGTTCCTGTGACCAACTTCCTGCTCCATCATCAACCCAATTTTCACCAGCTCTAAGTCAACTACTCATCAAGACAAATTTAATAAGCCCAAACAGGATATTATATTTATTTTATTTTATTCTATTCGGGAAACTTAAAGCTAACACAGTGTTCTTAACACGTTGGCTGCCATACGAGCTTACTCGTAGTAACTTTTTTATATGCTCATTGCCACCATACAGAATGGTAGTACGAGTATACTCAAGTATACACTACCACCCACACAAAAAAAACAGAAACCGACAAAGCCGTGTCGTGTCTGCACAAAAGAAAATACACGCAAAGAAACAATTTATTACTGTCCGGTAGGCCCTGAAAAACCTGCCTTAAGCGTTGAAATTTGTTTTAAATTGTATCACTCCTTCTTGATTTCACATTAATGTACCCAAAATAAAATCTATTAAAACTTCTTTTTCTGATTAAAAATTATAATGTTTTACTTCAAATGCCAAAGAATTTAAGCCCTACTTCCACTGCCACTCCTCTAGAAATCATTAGAAATCGACACGAGAATCAACAATCAACTACGAGAATATTCGAAGTTGGCAGTGGGGCTCAGATCTTGTACAACGAGTATACTCGTAGGTTGGCAGTTAACGTATATGAAATTGAAGGCCATTTATGTTTGCTGTAACTGCAAATTTTTGAGGGGTTGGTTAGTTCGCAGGCTTTCGTGGCCGTAGCATCAGGTAAAGGTGACCACATTGTTGCAGAGTCAACCAATGTATAGATACGGAACGCCAAATTTCAAGTCGATCAGACAAATGAAAGTGAAATAAATTACCATTGTATGACTAAAATCCCTATACCAATCAGAAACGAGGTTAAACTAGCCTTCTAATAAAAAAATCAACATTTAAATCAGACTATCCGACACATAGAACATGAAAATGACACTCCTCCGTTCATCGGGCGGTAAAAAGCCTTTGCAGGTACCAGAAAAATAATTAGTTAAAAAACTGTTCTGTGTTCAGCTGATACTTGAAGCATTAAAAAATCTTTTTAACAAAAAAAAAAACCGACTTCCAAAAAAAACACTACAAAGTGAAAAATAACTTTGATTTTGGAAGTCGGTGTCTTTGGAGCTGCATTTTAGTTTTTTACCACCAACTTCCGAAATCAAAGTAATTTTTCACTTTGTAGTGTTTTTTTTGGAAGTCGGTTTTTTTGTTAATAGCTTTTATTTTACACTTTTTAGTTATGGTACCAACCTCATAACAATTCGATTACCACTACTTGCTACACCGCATAAACAACAGTGACACAAGATATACGAAGTGGATTAAATACGTATTATCGAAGCTAACACAAAAAAAAAAAAACTACCCAAGCAAAGTTATTAAAAATCAATTAATGACCATTTAAAGCCCGAGTGCATCTCATGACAATATTTCAATAAGCCCAAACACGGCTAGGATACCTACATTGTTTTATTACGGAGTTCCGGTGCATACCTTCCGGCTTCATCTTCAGATCTAGGCCTCAAGTCTGCTATTACAATAGTGTCAGAATGGTCTCGCCATTGTGAGTATTTGACAGTGTTTGTATGACAAATCTGTCAAAAACTCACAATGAAGAGACCATTCTGACACTATTGTAATAGCAGACTTGAGGCCCAGTTCGGTGGTACCATTTTCTGCTTCATAGTCGCTTAACTATCTTAATCAAGATATCTTATCGCCACCCGTGAAATACTTATCATTGAGGAGTTCCGGTGGCCATTTGTGGTCTTCTTCATCAGTTCCACTTCATCAAATGATACTTACTGAATGCAAATACTTGAGTTGTTGATGAAAATACAAAAATCGCTATATATTTGCCTATAAAATTTGAGGAGTTCCCACAATTCCTCATGGATTCCATCATCAGAACTGGATTTTGAAAAAAAAAATTACCAATCTGGACGTATATCCTTTCAAATAAAAAAGAATTTTCCAAATCGGTCCACAATTGACGGAGAAATCGGTGAGCATGCATAAAAAAAATATACAGTCGCCTTTTTTGAAGTCGGATAATGAAATATTTTTTTTGTATTTGTAAAGTAGGTATCCTAAAATACTAATCGTGGTAGTCATTATTCGGTTATGACTTATGTACCAACATAAAAATCTGTCTATGTGTAAGATCTTGTCGACTACGAAATCAAATCTGTCACACGCCCAGTGTTGCAAACAAGGCGATCATTTTACCGAGCAGGGAAAGGATCTAACGCAGTGATTACTGAGATACTGCGATATTGTATTACGTTGCACAAACAAATTTAAGAGGTTTCCTTTCATAATAAGAGACGTTGAGTAAAGCCCATTTAAGGAATTGTGTAGTACAGTACACATATAATTTACGCTCCACTTAAAAGCGACGGACATGAAGCAATTTTAGACACAATATTTTTAATTTATTCGGATTATTTCAGCCAGCTTAGTTTCTCACATAAGTCACGCAAGACACGGGAAGACATCCTTGAAAAAAGCAGATGCAGTGTCAAGTTTTGTGGCTTGTAGCGACATTTCGGGTGAGGATCAACGTTCAGTGTCATTGAAACATCATCATCACACCAAAACGGCTAGCCGCTATTGCAATTCGGCGAGACGGGGCGAATTCTACAATTTGGCTTCGACATATTTATACAGTGGCTGTACCTAATAAGAACTTTTTTGTCGACACTAAACATTTCTCTCGTAAAAAATGGAGATAGCCGTAGGTTGGCTGATGTATTATTAAGCAGCAGACTAATAACTATTTTATTTTTTCTTATTTTTGAATTGTTTGTTTATACTCTGGACACTTTTAACGTGTATTTACGTTTTTATTTTTACATCGTTCTCACATTTCGTTATAAATTCAACATTATAGATGTAACTAATAATTATTTTTGTAATAATTTAATTTAAAAGAGTGTCCATGGAGTTTCTTGCCCGTTCTTCTCCATAAGTACTTACTACACTTTAGAATGGTAATGTAGCTTCATTTTTCTTACTGACCGACTCCTTGACAGTTCAAAAGTGCCTGTAAATAGTTTAATTGAAATAAATGATTTGAGTTTGAGAGGTATTGCAGAGACAGCACTGCAATTGGACAGCATGACGATGATGTACGTGGGCTACTTGATTGAGAATCCTTTTTAACTGACTTTCCAAAAGAATTCTCAGTTCGTTACCTCAGAACTCCGTCTTTTACAAACCGAATTGAAATTTATTGTTTTGTTTGTGAAGGTATACTTCCAGATTGGTCCCATTTTTCAGAATCAAGTTTTGACAATGGGATCCATGAGAAATTGAGGGAACTCCTCAAATATTGACATACATATAGCGATTTTTGTATTTTCATCAACAACTCAAGAATTTGCATTCAGAAAGTATCATTTGATGAAGTGGAACTGATGAAGAAGATCACAAATGGCCACCGTACTCCTCAATGATAAGTATTTCACGGATGGCGATAAGATATCTCGATTAAGATAGTTAAGCGACTATGAAACTAATTTAAATAAATAATTGTTATGAAAATGGTACTATCGAACTGATCTGAAGATGAAACCGGAAGGTATGCACCGGAACTCCGTAATAAAATAATGTATCCTAGCCGTGTTTGGGCTTATTGGAATTGTCATGAGATGCACTCGGGCTATAAATGGTTATTAACCGTTTTTTATTGCTGTGGGGTATATAGGTACCATAACTAAAAAGAGAAAAATAAAAAACTTTAAACAGAAAACAAGCGATTTCCAAAAACACAAAAAAGTGAAAAATAACTTTAATTTCGAAAGTCGGTGGTAAAAAACTAAAGTTAAAAATTAAAGTTGTAATTATTATTTTTCACTTTTTTGTGTATTTTTATGGAAGACGGTTGTTTTTTTTTTTTTTTTTTTAGTTTTTCTAAAAAGTATTGGTCATATTGTGTCCCAACTTCCATTTCCTTGCTTATCATTTGCCTTATTTAAGATGCAGTTGGCAAAGTATTTAAAAAAAAAAAAAAAGGTCCTCCATTCATCAAAATGGATTCGTCTCTACAATAAATGATTTCGTTAGATCAGCTGATGACACCCAAGACGACCTGTATTGCTTACTCATTTGATTACGCTGGCTCGGTACTATAGTTCTATTTTCACCGATGACGAAGAGCTACATTAGGTAAGCAGGTACCTATACACCACACAGGCAGCACAGCATTATTATTTTAGCATTGAAGTAGGGACCTTTATAGGTATCCACCACGAAGTGAATATAGGTCCTACATGGTGACAGAGGCCTAATTGCGTAACACACTATCAGGGCCGTAAGTCTACTAATTTACAAACGTTGCAATGGTCTCGCGATTGTGAGTATTTGACAGTGTTTGTATGGCAAATCTGTCAAAAACTCACAATGAAGAGACCATTGCATTAGTAGACTTGGCCCCCAGTAGGAATCGGTTTCATTATGACAGTTCAACTAAATTCATTGCGTTGTTCAAAGGCGTAGCGAGGTACGAGCAGGGGGGGGCAGCTGCCTCCCCTAGAAGATGCAGGAATACTCACAAACCGTAAAGTAATATTACGTAGGTAGCCTATTAATTAACAAAAACGAAGTTCCTTTTCTACACTGCGTCGTTTTATAACATGGCTGAGATCAACGATGACTGAAAACCGTTTGAACGGCCTATGCATGCTCAGTGTACACCGAACCATGGTACAAAAAACTAAGGATACAATTGAATCTGAGGTGTTAAAACGGTTTTGTGAAGAGCTTCGTTGACTACTTTTTTGTAAAATAAATTCACTGATTGATATTTTGTTTTTCATTTTTAACGTAACCTGCCCCGTTGCTCATGCAACATTTACCATAATTATATTCTTAGTTTGTCTACATCTGCCCCCCTTAACAAAATCCTAGCTACGCCCTTGGCGTTGTTTACGTTGTTGAGCAGACAATGTTTTCCAACATATGGAGCAATGGATCAGCAATCGAAAAAAAAACCAAGGTATATATAGAAGATGGTTCATAGCAAACATTTTAAAACTTAACTCGAGATAATTAATGTCAAAATTAACTGAATTAATTTTTCTGTAATATTATAGTTAATTAATTTTTAAGTAATAATAATATGTACCTACAATATATAAAAAAGGGAGGGGAAAGAATCAAAGGGCATCTAAAAATTCGTCCGCATCGCTGTCAACAGGAAAAGGGCCCAAAAGGCTGCCAGCATTGCCACGTTGTATGGCAATACTGATTCTTTGGCCAAGCAATAGGCCAGTCTTCTGGGCCTCATGTATGCTATTACAATAGTGTCAGTATGGTCTCGCCATTGTGAGTATTTGACAGTGTTTGTATGGCAAATCTGTCAAAAACTCACAATGAAGAGACCTTTGCAACGTTTGTACATTAGTAGACTTGGCCCCCTGGTCACGTGAAGAGTCGACCATCGATAAACATGGGCACTCGGACCCCATGGTCCTAGAGTTTCAACCCCAAACGGCTCAATTCAAAATCATTTAATTAGCAATCTAATTCAAAACCTTTCAGATTGCGATTGGATACTGTGTTACGCACTAAGTCCCGTATTATAGAACGTCACTCAATACTCAAGCGTTACTTAAGACTAGATTCAAGCCATTTGATTGGTTGAAACTAGTTTTAAGTAATGCTTGAGTATTGAGTGACGTTCTGTAATACGGGCCTTAGTGTACGGCCTGAGTGAAAAGGCGTGCGGCGGGGCGTTTTGCGTCGCGTGCAATCGGCGAAAGGTTGTTCGCCGCGCCGCTCGCCGTCAGGACACTCGCGAGGGATTGTATGTGTTTAACATGAACGCCACACGCGCCGCCCCGCCGGACGCTCGAGTCGAGCGTGCACTCAGTTCGTACCCTTAGGGTAGGTACAGATTCGGGGTACCCGCTACAGCCTGTCTAAACTTAAATAATAATGATTGTAGGGATCCTATATGGTGCGACTTCGTCTGTCCGCCTGTCACAGCTAATTATTTCAGGAACTATATAATGCCATCGACTTTACAAACAATCCTTCTACACAGCTTTTTACTAAATGCTATGAATCCATACTATTCATACTAATATTATAAACTAGCTTCTGCCCGTGACTTCGTCCGCGTGAAATTTCGGCCCATCGCGTCGCATTCGCATCCCGTCGCTCGCCCGCGGTAAAACTTCGTTAACGCTTAGCGTTCTTTCTGACTTTTGTTCTTTTCTCTTGGCTTCTAAGGATCGTAGCGTAGATATATTATATAGCCAATATCTTCCTCGATAAATGGGCTATCCAACACTAAAATATTTTTTCAATTCAAACCAGTAATTCCTGAGATAGGCGCGTTCAACCAAACAAACAAACTCTTCAGCTTTATCCATACTAATATTATAAATGTGAAAGTAACTCTGTCTGTCTGTCTGTCTGTCTGTCTGTTGTTATGTTACGTTTTCACGCCTAAATCGCTGAACCGATCGTCATGAAATTTGGCAGAGATATAACCTGGGATATGGAGAAGGACCTATGCTACTTTTTACGCGATAACCGAAATCCACGCGGGCGGAGCCGTGGGCAAAAGCTAGTATAATATATACGGTACTTATTTATAGCAAAAATCTTTTTTTATTTTTATTTGTCTGTCTGTCGGTCTGACTGAATGTCTTTCTGTTTGTTCCGACTAATCTCCGAAACGGCTGGACCGATTTTGACGGGACTTTCGCTGGCAGATAGCTGATGTTATAAGGAGTAACTTAGGCTACTTTTATTTTGCTCCCGCGGCTTCGCCCGAGTTGCTTTTTCTAAAATTATATCATCAACTAGTACCTAACAAAAAAAATGGCGAAACTGACTAGCTGATATATTAGTGCACTGCCCAAACTACTGGGACTAGGAACGTAAAAATTTGCAAAAGGGTTCTTTTTATAATAATAATAATCATTATTATTTGGTAAGAGTGGTAAGACACACTAGCAGCTAATTAGCTGATCAGAATACCAGCGCTGCGGCACTTATTTTTAAATGTCGCAGCATCGTGCTGAGATAGGAGCCTTTTGGCTTCGTACAGGACTCTGTTTTTATTGTTTATACTTTTATAATTGTGTGTTTAGCTTGTGATCTTGCTGTGCGAGTCACAATAAATACTTTTTCTTTTTTTCTTTCTTATTTTAGAAATAGCGACGCGGGCGAAGCCACGGACAGCAGCTAGTTTTAAATAAAACTACCATCTGCATTAATTGTATCCTTATTTATGGGTAGGCTAGTTAATGTAATACCTAGATCATTGCTGCCAGTTACAAAACCTAGTAAGTATTTGATCACATTCAGTCTTGAGCACACATAGAAATCTGTTTGGTACGTAGGTACTTAGTTGCGTATATTCTCACTGTTTTATTCCATTGTGCTCACAATGATTGTCAAGAGTGCACCAGATAGTGTAATTGCATGTGTCGCAACCTAACGCAATACTTGCAACCTCTATGTTAAATACAGTGCAGTACATTCGACCGCCCGTCTGTGGTAACACTTTGACCTTTAGCTGGCCTAGCGTAACACGGAATTTCAACGCCATCCTCCCCAGCAACCCTTCACCCGTTGTCCTGTCCGAACAGTGCCATCTATCGGGTCCAATTGTCAATATAAACCATTTTCGAATCCCCTTCAACAGACACAAAAAATTTCATCAAAATTGGGTCATCAAAGAGGATCGAATATCGTTTAAGAGGAATTCAGTCACATAATCACGCAAAAAAGAATGATATGTATAAAGAAGACTAGCTGACCAGTCAGACGTTGTCCTGTTTGCTAGAACTCGATCGCCGCGCCACCTAACACCTAACGGGTCCAATTGTGAATCTAAACCATCCAGGGACCCACTCAAACAGCTTTCTTATATCTATGGATGGGTGGAAATCATCCTTATGTCAAGTTTAATGATAAAGCGCCTCAGCAAAAATACATTGCAATGTGTATAATAAATAAGTATAGTATATAAGTGTATATATGTAGCTTGTAATTTAAAACACTCCGGGCTCATTCTGACCTCGCTGAGGAGGGCCATCGCGAAACCCCCGACTAAATAGTCCTCCCCGACCCTTGTTCCTAAACAAGCGCCAGCCCGCGCCATAGCTGAGCCTGTAGCTTTAAATCCCCGAGATAATAATCATAACCCTGATTTTATCCAGCCACCGTCGGTCCCTTGCCATCCTCCCTCCGACTCTGCCCTAAGCCAAGGTTCGTACCCCACAGGGGGTGCCCTTAGCGCGCAGTCGTTAGGCTTTATGTTTCGTTAGGAGCTTAAGGCCTGTGTTCACCAACATTTAAATCAACTGTTTAGATATTTAATCAGTTGTTTACTCAACATTTCATAGGAAATTTGACATAAACCAACTGTTTAAATACCTAACCGGTGGTTTGAATGTTGGTGAACACAGGCCTAAGGCAACCACGCGAAGACCGGTTAAAGAGTCTCAACCTCTCAAGGTTAACTTTGAGATGACCTAAAAAAAAAAACTGTCCGGGCTGTTTTTGATTTCGTTTTAGATTTCAATAGAATACGACGCCAGATTATAAATGCTGTAGCGATATTCTGTAAAAATCTCACCGTGAATTCGTAGGTGAAGTGAGTTCAAAGTGAGCTGTCAATGACTGATGATGATGACCGACTGATGATGTGACTCCCTGCGTCAGGTAGGATGACAGTTCACTTCAAGCTCACTTCACCTGTAATTTGACGGTGAGATTTTGACAGAAACGACCGGCTAGTTTTGATTCCATTGACATGCGGTCTACTGTATTTGCACAAATGACTGTTTGTTATCTTTGTCGGTGGATGTTGCCGATGTTGTTTTGGTAACCCCCTAAATAGTACTGCAATTAGTAGCATGTGAATATATACTTTAATTAGTAGCACGTAATAGTAGTATCTGGTATGAATATGAACGTAGTGAATGAAGGTCGAAAACTAATAGGTATGTACCTACCTACCTATGCCATCCATCCGTTTTATATTTATGTATTTTATATCAACGAAAACTGCGCAATCAGTCACGAATGACCATGCATATTGTTGATGGCAATTCACTAGCCAAAATCACGATCGGAGATAATTAAGTTTTACGTAACTGTTATTATTATGTTATAATCTGTAGCATTGAAGATTTTCTGTTAAAATATTAAAGGCTGCACATTAATGTGTCGGTACTTTGCGTTACTTTCATTCAGAAATATTGCATTTTATAATGTTTAGTTTGTGTTGCTTTGCAATTAATAGGCTGGGACAACACAAGCCTAACAGCCTTTATTTTTTTTAGGGTTCCGTATTCAACAAGGAACCCTTATAGTTTCGCCATGTCCGTTTGTCTGTCTGTCCGTGGCTTACTCAGACTCTTAGTACTAGAAAGCTGTAATTTGGCATGGGTATTCTTAATCAAGCCAACGAATAGGTTATAAAAAAAACTTTGTTAATAAGTACAATATAATAATAATTTATACAATATAATAATATCGAATAAAAGTTGGGATAAATAATTCATCCCAACTACGGAACCCTTCATTGTGCGTGGTCCGACACGCACTTGGCCGGTTTTTTTCTTCCGATCATGAGCTAAGCCGTACGGGGCCGTACCGATCCAGTCAGGCCGTTATCGCCAGGGTGCTCGGCATATCTTTGAATATGGAATAATTCATAAACTTATCCATATTCAAAGCAGTTTTAGCTTGACTGCCTCGCTGTCTAAGGCGCTCAGAAGTGCGCGCTTGCTGCGACGACACTTCCGAGTATGTGTTCGATCCTTGGGTCGGGAAAAAAGATATTGGTTTTTTCTGAATTTATTGATGTTTCTCAGTATCGGCCGTGTGGATTTGTGCCCGATTGATCGCAATTATACTCACCCCCTATTGATAAAGAATTTTCAGAGAAAACTAGTAGTAGCTACCTACGTAGTTTCAATGGAATAAGAGAGGCCAGCTTATACTGGGTTTTGTTACCACTGGGGTACGCCTACTGTACCTACCCTATCGAAAAATTATTAGCGTTAGCTGTTTGCAAAATGCTTTTGTTTTTTTTTTTTACATACAACTGTGAAGCTCTTGTCGTTAATCTCACCTGATGGTAGGTGATGATAAGGCCGAAGATGGAAGCGAGCTTCACCCGGAATCCTCAACCACAGAGGAACTGGCTATCTTACCTCTAACTGCCGAAACACAACAAATGCTGTTAACATTGTTGTTTTGGCGACAGACTTAGATAAGATGGTGGTAGCTAGCCAGGCGGACTTAGAATGCCGGGAGGGTCGTGGACGTAAAGGCTGTGCCAGTTTCCCATGGCCCTCCCATCACGGCAATGAGGGAACACCGCTGGGTTTTTTAATGGGTATACCGGTTCTACCGGGGAGTCCCACATACCCCTCCCGTCCCCCGACGGGCGGGTATGCGTAATGCATTTTTCCCAGCGGAACAAAAAAAAAAAAGGCGGACTTAGAATAAGCCCTACCACCAACCAAACCGAGCAGAAATTTTTGCGCCCGCTGGGAATCGAACCCGGGACCTCTGGATCTGAAACAGGTGGTATTACCACTAGACCACAGTGGCAGTTAGTTAAAACAAAGTAAGACTTAATAACAAAGTAAGACTTAATAACAAAGTAAGACGAACGGAGTCAAAAGAAGCTCTACGTGGAATTGTGGACAAACAGCTAAGCTAAGGTATACTTATGATGCGCTGTGGTTAAATAACAGACTATCGAACTTGGTACTACAGCACCCTTATTGCGTAACACACTATCAATCACAATATGAATGATTTTGAAGGATATTGCTAATCCATTGCTCCATATGTTTGAAAAATGTGTATGCTCCACAACGTTTATAACGCAATGAATTTTGTTGAACTGTCAAAATGTAACCCATTGCTACTGTTAAGTGTGATAAGCAACTATCCCGCGGGCCGCACATTGGATTATAGTTCGCCCCGGACCCAGACCCTACATGTTTTAAGGTGAGGTACACTTAGTTGATTAGAACCAATAACAGAGATTTGTCAAAAAAAAACATCGTAGCTCAAAAAGTCAGAATTTATTAAAATTAATAGCTAGTAGACAACTATATACATAGATATGAAACCCCTTCATAGAACTTAGCACTCGAAACAATTTGTTTGTAATTTCCCTATTGTTATTAGTCTTGGAAAAACGATAATTAATGATCTGAATTGGAAGCCAGGAAGCTGAGTAGAGATCACGCAAGTAGGGTGAAAGTGGAAATGTTTGCGGGTTTTTTGCACAGTCGTGTACTTGTCTCATCCGGACGTAATCAACATAATACCTATTTATGTAATGTTTGTGTCATAGTCATAAGTCTTTGTGTAGCAGAGTATAGATATGCTTACATAGTACGAAAGATTACATAGTAAGCAACTACGAAACTTTTTAAAACAGTAGGTATTACCGTTTCAATGTACTTACCTAGTCTGCATGTCTGAACATAATACTATAATACAGTTTTGTTTTACGACTATAACAGCATTATAATGCATAATACAGTTGGATTAATAAAGATAAACATTTCATGCCCTTTTCCTTCTTGAGTTTCAGCTGTCGGTTTTCGGTTAATAATTGAGGGGTGTAAAAGCAAAAGACCAAATTGATGTCGAACAGCGCGCATCGTAGGATCATTGTGGCGGGTGGGGAGGTTCAATACGTTGATGAGTATCTCTATCTTGGTCAAAAGGGTAGTCTCTTCCTAGGCAAGACAACACAAAGAAGTTGCAAGACGCACTGAAAATGCCTGGAAGAGTTATTGGGCCGTGAAAGATCTAATGAAGGGTGATCTTCTTTTGTCCCATAAGAGAAGACTCATTGACGTGAGCATCTGTGCATACTTCTCATCCTCACATATGGTTCTCAAACATGGTCTTTGACAAATCAGCAGAGGTCCACTGCAAAAGTCCTCTGGCAAACCACGAGTTTGCCAGAGGGCTATGGAAAACGGAGTAGTCAAAATATCTTTGATAATTATAATTATAATTTATAATAATTATAATTTCAGTAGTTAGTTGGCCGTCCGTGCTGATTGCCAAATCGCGACTCGCACTTGCTCGGTTTTTTATTTTCTATAACCGAGTGACAGCCCTATGAAAGTAGGTAAGAATTTTGAACTCTGTTAGGAAGCTTTCCTTCTGCTCGGTTTTTTATTTTTGTGCATATATGTAGTTAATATTAGTCTGAAATCGCCAACCTGTCTTGAGCAAGCGTGGTGATCAATGCTATCTCTGTATGAGAAGAGGCCTTTACCTAGCAGTGTAGCAGTGATAAATATAATAGGCTGGTATTTTTATGAGTAAGTATAATCAGCCTATAATGTTCCCACTGCTGGGACAAAGGCCCCCTCTCTGTGCGAGGGAGTGGGCCGCAATCGACCACGAGGGTCCAGTGCGGGTTGGTGGATGTCACATGTCTTCGAATTTTTGGTTCTAGGACATGCTGGTTTCCTCACGATATTTTCCTTCACCGTTTTGAGAGCAGTGGTGATGAAATAATTTAGATAAAGTGCCTGCTTGGGTTTGAACCTACGACCTACAACTTGTAAGTCGCGGTCATTTAATAAGTAGATAAATGATTGAAATACCGAAGCTATTTAAAATAAACAGTTAAACATAACATATAACATAATTTATTCTATTACTGCTAAGGTACACACTACTTATTACAAAAATAACAAACATTTTATTTCTTCTTTTTTCTTTCAGCGCGACTGCCGCCCATGTCTTGAAGTTGCTGCTTGAGATCAAGCAGTTGGTTGTCGGGCACGTAGCGGACCTCTTCGTGCGCGATCTCGTGCTCATGCACGCGCAACGTGCAGCCTTCTGGCAACACAGCACGAGCCACGCGCAGCAACGTGCCCAGAGCCCACGCGGGAACGTCAGTTACCTGTAATGTAAAAAAAAAACTTTGGACATAACTTCAGAGTAGTTTTTTAGGGGTCCGTACTTCCGAATGAAAAAACGGAACCCTTATAGGATCACTCGTGTGTCTTTCTGTCTGTCACAGCATATTTGCTCTGAATCTAATGGACCGATTAAGTTGAAATTTGGTACTCAATTTCTGTGACCCAAACACGGTACACGTCCGTGTACGTAAATCAATGAATTTTGAATATGGGGGTCACTTTTGGGAGGTAGATAATAATAAACTGTACCGTGTTACATATCAAATGAAAAGGGCAATTTTTTTTTTTATAATTTATATAAATACTAGCTTTTTCCCGCGGCTCCGCCCGCGTGGATGTCGGTTATCGTGTAAAAAAGTAGCCTATGTCCTTCTCCATATCCCAGGCTATATCTCTGACAAATTTCATGACGATCGGTTCAGCGGTTTAGGCGTGAAAACGTAACATACAGACAGACAGAGTTACTTTCACATTAATAATATTAGTATGGAGTATGGATTTTAGACCCCCCCCCCCCACACTTATCTCCGAAATGCCTAATCCTATTTTTTTTTATCTTGACAATAGTTCAAGAGGTACTGATAGATTACAGGAAAAGCTCTAAGAAGTCTATGGTCTTAAAATAACACGGTAAATCTCTCAATATTGTGAGTACAAACTTACATTTGCAGATGGAATGTATGGAAGAACATGTTTTTCAACTACAATGTTAAGTTTGTCCTTGGGATTAATTCATCCGAACTACGGAACCCTTCATTGACACGCACTGTGCCGGTTTTTTTATGGCATGAAATTCAGGTTGGATCAAGTTTCGTTTAGTATTCGCGTCAGTGCCATTCGTTTTCGTTCATTCCACCGTTTCTGCCCGAGTTGTTGCTCAGAAGGAAGTTAGTGTACACTCCACTTCATGTTTAAAATAAGTCGAATCTGTTCCAAAACCGAATCGGGGCACCCTGACTTTACGTAGTCTTTTGAAAGGTACCCCTAGAGTGTATAAAAACCGGATGCGCGAAGAGAGAGCAACCTCCGCCCGCTGTAACAAAGTATAGGCACAAGCCGAAGCTGCGGAGGTGAGCATCGGTGCCTATCCTTTTTAGGGTTTCGTAGCCAAATGGCAAAAAACGGAACCCTTTTGGATTCGTCATGTCTGTCTGTCTGTCCGTCCGTATGTCACAGCCACTTTTTTCCGAAACTATAAGAACTATACTGTTGAAACTTGGTAAGTAGATGTATTCTGTGAACCGCATTAAGATTTTCACACAAAAATAGAAAAAAAAACAATAAATTTTGGGGGTTCCCCATACTTAGAACTGAAACTCAACATTTTTTTTTTTCATCAAACCCTTACCTGTGGGGTTTCTATGGATAGATCTTCAAAAATGATATTGAGGTTTCTAATATCATTTTTTTCTAAACTGAATAGTTTGCTACAGAGATAAGCTACGTCAGCGATGCTATTCGTTCACCTCGTTAGCGTAGCTTAGCTCTGTAGTTCGCGGTGTGAACCGAAGTATGAAAAGAGGTGAAACGACGCTCGCTCGGCTCGAGCTAGGTCAACCTGTCTTAAGGCGAGGTTCTTCAAGTTAACCTCTAGGAAATGTAATTTTAATGTCATTTTATTTAAAAACGGTAATGATTAAACCCGTGAAAAAATTATATGTTGCTTTAGAGACCTTTCTGTAGGTACGTCGGGTACTCGTTACATAATTGGATAAAGTTCGCTCGATAGAAAAAAATTCAAACATACCCTTATTTTGTAGATTAAAATCATTTCTATATTATACCACATTATGTATTGAAAATCACATCAAAATAAACGTCTATGATGATGTAATGTCCGTCGGGTTTAAAATTGTTAATATCGTAAAACATATAATTTTCAACCCAAAATTAACGAAATTCACGGCACAATTTACTCGCGCCCAGCTGCCATGCCACCTCTAGAACAAAAATGCACGATCGAAGAACCTCGCCTTAAGCAAGTGCCAGTACCAAATTACCAATGCCTTCTCTGTATGAGAAGAGGCCGTTTCCCTGCAGTGGGACAATAATAGACTGTTATTGTTATTTGATGTAAAAGCAAAATCGACTTGTCCATATTTTTTATTTTTTACCTGAGGTGCGTAAAAGCAAAATCAACTCTGTCCGTGAAGTGTCAAACTGAGTAATAAAAAAATGAAAACTATGGACAGACGAATTTGCTTTTACTGGGTTTAGGCTATTCCACCAGACTTCCTGGTTTGCCAATTTGCCACTCCCAAGGGACCCTCCCTGGTGGTATGGTTTTTCGTAGTCACAAAAAACGATACTTTTATAAATTACCTGCACATTTCTCTCATAGACATTAAGGTGGTACTCAGAATCAAGTGCAGTACCACCTGGCTTAAACCGTTGTACTTTCAGCTGTTGTGCTGGTGTCGCCCAACTTAACAAAAACAAAATATTAAGCATTAATTACTCGTATTGGAACATAATAAGTAATGGAAATAAATTAAGTTTAGTACAGTGTACACATTTCAATGGGTTTTTTTTTTTGCAAAATAAAGGAACTGCCATAAAATATAGGTACAGCACAATCAAATTAATCAAGCTTACTTCATAAAGCTTTAATGAAATCAAAGTTAATCATGCAGGTCTATGTTTGAAAATACCACATCAATAATATAACATCACGCCTGTATTCCCCAAAAGGGTAGGCAGTGGTGTACGTATAGTCCACCCACATTTTGCCAGTTATGTTTAAGTCCCATGTAATAGGGGGGCGAGCCCATTGCCATCAACTGGGCACAAATCCAGACTTCAGGCTGCTACTGAGAAATTCCAGATGGAAAAATCCAATAACATCTTTGCCTGACTAGGGAATTGAACCCAGGACCTCATGCTGAGCAGAAGCGCTTGCGACCTCCAGACCAAGAAGGCAATCACTAGGTAAAACCAGATCAATTAAATATTAAAAATACCATAATATCTATGTATGTACCATTCGTCCACTTGGATTCCCATAACTTCAGCATATCTATGGATTTGGCTCTGACAGGCTTCCAACAGAGCAAAGTCATAACCTTTCAACTGCAGATTCAGGCAATCATATACTGGCTCATCAGGTTCCATACTCTGAAATAAAAAGGTTTCTACTATTACTGCACTCGTTACTATTATGCTAGAAATGTTGTACCTATAATGTGCATGAACTGTCAAACTCAAAGCATTTATTTCAAATAAACCAATAACAGGTACTTTTGAATTGTCAAGGGGTCAGTCAGTAGTTGACGATTCCAAAGTGTAGTAGGTTACAATGGAGAAGAAAAAAAAAGTTTAGATTTTTTTTCTATGTTTCGGTCGATCTTTCAGCTTGCATATCCAGACAGAGGACTTTTTTTTTTCTCTATAATTCTCCTGTTTTTTCACAATCTCATGGTTTTCGACTAGAGCAATAATTTCTTTCCAGAAAAGATTTTTATCTGAGCTACCATTTTGGAAATATAGTACATTTCGAAAAAAAACTAAAAAAAAATTGAAAATTGGTAGAACCATGCATCTTAGGACCTTAATAGTTTCTATGGTCAAGGATAACCCAACACAGCAAAAAAATCATGAAAACTTACCCAATTTACTGTTCTGTCTCGTAATGCTAATTACTTTGCATACCTACTGTTGCATAGATTCAAGTTTATCTAATTGAACAAACAGATGTGCTGCTGGGGAGTTTGCTGCGCCAGTTTTTTTCATTTAAAGCGAAAGTGTATGGAAGTGGTGAAGGGCAGGCGTTTTGGGGGACTGTCTTATGTAATTTTGACATTTGAAAAGTGCTGATTTCAGCTTAATTTGAATAAATGACTTTTGATTTTAATACAAATTCATATTTTATTTTAACCTTCTGGAATTTACAAATAAGACTAGAAAAAATTCTACTCTTATTTGAAAATTCCAGACACTTCCCCCCGCATTCTGGACAATGAGATAAAATTCCGGATGTATGGCAACCCTAGATATGAAAGACTGTGGCTAGGATGGAAGTAATTAATTGGGATCAGGGCATGAAGATCATGACTAACATACTGATACAATGAGTTTCCATTCATAGCATTGCAAGTAATAAGGCTGATGAAATAATCTCGCTAACATCGAATCTTTTGAACTTGAATGAATTCGTTTAAATTACTTACAATTAAATAATCAGGTTCATATAAATCACTTTTAAATCTTTTCTGTTGACTATGAACTGCTGGCATGCTGAGATTGCGTAAGTTATTAGGCTTCAAACATTGACGCAGTTTTATCTGAAATTGAATAAATTTATTTCCCCGTTAAATACATATTACTAAAATACAAATATTTAGATTGAAAAAAAAAATACAATACTCACAAAATTAAATAATTTGATACTAAACATTTTTGTGTTCTATTTATTTGGAATAAATTCAGTTATTTAACTATCAAGAAGAAATGTAATAATAAAACAATTATTAAGAAACCGAAAAGAGGTTATTTATTTCACATAAATCGAACGACTAACTTCATTCAATATTTTTGAATATTATAATATTAATAGATACAAGATTTCTCTAATGAATCAGTTTTATAAAAAAGAAAAAGAAATTATGAAAATATAAAAGACGATTAATATTTTGATTGATACACCTACTGACTGACACTTGACAGTGACAGAAAGGTGCTGCCATCATAAGCCGCGTTCCGAATTGCACTGTAATAGATTTGAGCGTTCTTATAAGTGTACCGAATTGGCGTGAGCGCGATAACGATGTCCCATAAACTCCCATTGTCCCGTGAATAGTCATACTCGTAGATGACGTCATCACATGCGCCATCTTGCGATAACGCCGACCATATAGGCCGCCCTCCAAATTGGCTATAATCGCTCACAGCGCTCATATCGTCTCACATGCGTTCCGATTTAGATATTACGATTATGACAACCGAGGGCTGTCAACAACTTGGAACGCTCGTGATTTTTTATTGAGTCGCTCACGGTGCTCACTCAATTTCAAAACGATATTAGAGTATTTCTCTGTGAATACACCAAAAATTTCTTCTTCTTAGGTTAGGTAGCAACTGTAGCCAGAAGAACAATTTTGAAAATGCCACGATTGCTATGATGCGACTCAAAACAAAACAGCAAAACTGTCATTTTTGACAGCATTCACGGTGATATTAGTAAAAGGCATGGTCGGCGTTATCGCAAGATGGCGAATGTCATGACGTCATCTATGACGTTTCACGGGACATCGTTATCGCGCTCACGCTAATTTGGAACGGGTTTTAGTACGCGAATATCTATATTATCGCAACTCGGAACGCAGGTATATATTACTATAAACAGCTCTCAGTTGTCATAATCGTGATATTCTAAATCGGAACGTAAATAATTATTGATGTGAATGCTATGAGCTATTATGGCTTTATTCGGAATGCAGGGATGCACGCTCATATCGATTAAAGTGCAATTCGGAACGCGGCCATAGACTACTATTTAGAGCTGCCATGCCGTCCATCATTCCATGAGGCATGCATGAATCCATTTATGACATGAACGAGTACCAATAGTATAAAGTAACTGTAGTTTTTATTACTAAAGCCTTTCTATTTGAGCTAGGAATATGTAAGAAGGTTGGTAGATCAGACAATAATTTTATTTATTTATTTATTTAAACTTCATATATAATAGTGGTATACATAGGCGGACTTAACGCCACAAGGCATAATCACGCATTCTCCCATATAGCTCATCACCATGGAATCAGTAAGTACTCCGATTACTGATAAAGGTAAAGAAACTGGCAGTTTAGATACACATGACATGATTCATACTTAAAAAAAAATTAAATGTCAAAAATTGTCTATGTTTTGCTTTACCTTCGTGCGTGAAGACATCAATGAAATGGGAAGAACGGTAAAGAAAATCATAAATTAGGTGTTCTGTATTTACGATATTTTAGTAGTGATATACTTAATGGTGAATCGTTTATGGTTTTGTATCTCTTGAAGCAATTTCCTATAAGAAATGGCGTCAACAGGCAGTACACCTTTTCCTAAATGGCAACTGGCAATTCTTCTTGGCGCACCTCTTGCCATCGGTTTAGGTTACCTTTATCTCAGAAACAGATTAGAAGATCCAGAAAAGAAAAAAGTGTCCGAGTTAAAAGCCAAGACTACCATTTCATTGGATAATGAAGATAATAACGCCAAAGTTTCCGAGAGCGCTATCGACCGCGCTATGAAATTGAAAGGTGCCGGAAACCGGGCTTTCCATGCAGGAGAATATGATAAAGCTATAGCTTTATACAACGAAGCGATCGAGGCCTGCCCTCCTGACCGTCACGTCGACCTTGCCACTTTCTATCAGAATCGTTCTGCATGTTACGAAAAACGTGAAATGTGGGAGCAAGTTAAAGAAGATTGTACGTTTGCTCTTAAACTCAATGAAAAGTACGTTAAAGCTTTCTTAAGACGCTCTCGTGCTGCTGAAAAAAGTGGTGATCTTGTTTTGGCTCTTGAAGATGTCACTTCTGCTTGCATTCTTGAAAGGTTCCAGGTACAGAGTTCTCTCGTTAATGCTGACAGAATCTTAAAGGCTCTGGGCAGGCAGCATGCTCGCGAAGCCCTTGCCAAACGTCGCCCCGTTATGCCATCTAAACATTTCATCAAGACATATTTCTCAGCCTTCTCTGAGGATCCCATTACTAAGTTGCTACTTGATGATAAGGCTACCAGTGGGTTTGCTAAAGCCAAGCAAGCTCTTGATGCTCAAGATTATGATTCCATTGTTGAGGCATGCTCCCAGGAACTCAAAGATGCTGATGCCAAATACTTAAATGAAGCCTTGTTGCTGCGCTCCACCTTCTATCTTCTATTAGGAAGACATGATGAGGCCCAAGCAGATCTTGCAAAGGTTATTGACAGTGATGCTTCTACTAAAGTTAAGGTAAATGCCTTGATCAAGCGTGCTTCATTATTTACACAATTGGAAAACACTGAGCGCTGCTTAGAGGATTTCGCAAAGGCTGCACAGCTGGATCCTAATAACTCTGACATTTATCATCATCGAGGACAAGTGTATTTACTCCTGGAGCGCATGGATGAGGCCACAGCTGAATTTGCAAAGGCTGTTGAGTTAAACCCAGACTTTTCCATTGCTTACATACAAAAGTGTTATGCTGATTACAGACATGCACAGATCAATAAGAATGTTGGAGCTCTGACACAAGTGCGAGCTGACTTTGAACGGGCTTTGGAGAGATTCCCTCACTGCGCTGAAGCGTACATCTTGTTTGCTCAAGTACTATCAGACCAGCAGGAGTGGGGACGTGCTGAAGCACTGTTTGATGCTGCCCTCTCAGTAGACCCCAACAATGCTACTCTGTATGTGCACAAAGGACTGGTGCAGCTGCAGAAAAGCACAGACTTTGATAAAGCTGTGAAACTGATCAACAAAGCCATTGAAATGGATGACAAATGTGATTTTGCATATGAGACATTGGGTACAATTGAAGTACAGAGGTAAGCTAATAAAATAAAATTCATTTATTTCAGGCAAGTTTTTTACACATACAACCATAGTACTAGAAAAAAAAAATAGTATTACAAAAATTAATTGAATTAAAAATGAAATACATATTAAATTAAATTATATTATATTGAATTAAATTAAACTAAATTATTATTATTGTATTATACATTAATTAATTAATTAGTTTTCTTATAAATGTCAGGTAGGTAAATGTCAGGCTAAACATATTTAAAATAATATTTGATTGGGGATCATGATTATGTCATAGCTACTTTGCATGCCATACCTTATAGTTAAATGTCTTGTGATTCATGCCCAATAGAAAATCAGTTAATATCTAAGTAGTATTTCTTTACTACTGACATCCTTTATTGGTGTATTATCCATTGTTATCACTGAGCTGTTTTATCATCCATACCAGTAAATATATAATATGATAAGAAGCTTTATCTCACACTATCTTGGAAAAAGAATATTGTTTTATTGTTATGTAAGAGACACCAGCCTTATAAAATAGGTCTGTGATTTGGTAATAGTTGAAATGCGAATTTTATAATAAACCCTCAGCATGCCTTGTAGGGTTTGATAGGCACCTAGGCATGTAAACTGTTGAATTTCTTTCAAATTTTAATTTTAAAAAGCTCCAAAACTCTCAGTAGCTGGGTGTTCAGCGTTTCATAAAATAATGCTGTTGTTGTGGAAGAAAGTTTTTTGGATTATGAAATTGACACCTGACATAACATCAGGCCTATATGTATTTGCAAAGGGTAGAGCAGTGTACTGTACGCCTCTGCCTATGCCCGATGAAGGAAATGACGAAGGCTTCATTATTTTATTATTAAACACTTTCAAGGACATTTCTGGAATCTCTTTTGTTTTGATAAGTATTTAAGGATGTAAGAGAAAAAAAAAATTGTTAAAAAACGTCACAGTAGAGAAATAATTAATAAAAGTGGTTAATTTATAATATTTAATTATTTCCACCCCTAGTAGTTACCATAACTTACCTTAAGTTACCATAGCTAGTTATCATAACTAGTATGAGTTATAGTCATGTAAAAATTCGGGTCTGACAGACCCACCAGGCATACGGTGTAACATTTTTATACCAGGCATGCAGAGGATTAAAGTAATAAAAAAATAAGATAGATATGTATATGGTACATCTAAATATAGCAAATGGCAGCAAATTATCAGGGATTTGACCCCAAGATAATTATAAAAGATTAAGGTTAATAACATATAGTCATATTTATGTCATGATGGCCCTCTGGTTGTGGGTTCAAATCTGGGCAAGTACCAATGTGACTTTTTCAATTCATATGTACTTTCTGAGTTTAGCTTGGACATTAATGATATCGGTGAAGGAAAAACATTGTAAGGAAACCTGGACTTATTATAGTTAATATAAGTCTGAAATCACCAACCCGTCTTGAGCAAGCGTGGTGATCAATGCTCGTGCTTTCTCTGTATGAGAAGAGGCTTTTACCCAGCAGTGTGACAGTTATAGGCTGGTATTATTTAAGGTCAATAGCATATATTTAAAAAAAAATCTTTATACTAATTTATTATTTGATTCATCTAAGAGTCAATATTTTATATTTTAAGTTTTGAAGTTGTATTTGTAATTTTTGTTGTGACCTATGCAGTCATTTTCTCAAAACATTTTTCTTTGAAATCTCTCAATGTCTGGGAATTTAAACAGTCTAGTATCAGATACATTATCATGGACACATTCCAACAAAATCAGAAGACAATTTTATATAGTACTAGCTTTTGCCCGCGGCTTCGCCCGCGTAGATGTCGGTTATCGCGTAAAAAAGTAGCCTATATCTTTCTTCATATTCCGAGCTATATCTCTGCCAAATTTCATGACGATCGGTTCGGCGGTTTAGGCGTGAAAACGTAACATACAGACAGACAGAGTTACTTTCACATTTATAATAAGTTTTGCTCAACATTTTAACCCAGAACATAGTCTAAGAACTTTATATTATTAGAATGATTGCATTGCTAATGTAAAATTATGTCTTTTCCAGAGGAAACCTGAGACGATCCTTAGAATTATTTGAGAAGGCTATCTCACTAGCCAAAACTGAGCTAGAGATGACACATTTGTTCTCTCTGAAGGATGCAGCTGCAGCACAACTGAAGGTATCTGAGCGTTGGGGACTGGACTGGACCGTGAGCTAGACTTTTGCCACACCACTTGCCTCATACTCAACGAGAATAGAACCTGGCCGTCCAAGTTAGCCAGAGAGCTCAGTATATTATTCGTAATTGTTCTTATTGTATGTATCCGTATATCCCCGTTCATTACCAAAATTTTGTTATTTGTTGAAGCTTTAAGACTGGTTGGAATACTATTATTTCAATGTGTCATATCATTTTAATTACCAATTTATTAGATGTTATCAAAAATTGTGCCAGATGGTATTCTCGTTGTGGACTACTGGTACCTAGCCGCCGCCGACTCGCATTGCGTTGTTTAATGACTTTTTGGTGTTAACCATTCTAGAAAGCTGCTTCTATAATAAAGCTTTTATTTCCCAATATATTGTAACTACTTAGGTGCACCTTATACAAGTAAATACAAGTTTATATCACAAATGATTCTTCAATTCAGTAGACAAACATAAGATGTAACTTAATAATTTTTAACTGTTCTGTGCTTTTCCTAATAATTATGTATCACAAAAGTTAACAATAGCTTACACATGTAGTTCACAGAAATATATTGTAAATATTTATGGAATTCTGTTAAAAGCAGCCATAACAATGTAGATGTAAATTGATTTATTGGCACTTATCAGATATTTGATTTAAATGTCAAATATTTATGTCGGTTGTATGCCTGCTTCATATTGAAGTGGTAAACTAATTGTTTCTCAAAAAAACCTTTAGTTTAGATGTTTATTTAAATTTCTGCATTTAATATGAACACAATATTATGTGTAACTAAATTGTTATGTAACTTACAACTGTTGGATGATTAATTAAGAAAATTTAATAAAATCCTGTAATTGAAATACCTTCTATTGTTAGTGTTGTACATCTAAAATGAGTAATGAGCGAGGCTGGGCGGGAATGCGTAGGGCATGTTTTTATTTTTCAATAAGTTTTTAACTTATCGACTTTACGTTGTGATATATTATTGTTTTATTTTTTAATTTGCATTTATAGCCACTTAGTTATTTGGATTGTATATTGAGTTTTAAATTTATATATAATTTTTTTAAACATGCATTAACAAAATATCGCTCAGTCTCGCTACATTGCAATATGAATAATATGTAAATGTTGGAATATTGTATCACTTCAATTAATATGTTTTTGGGAAGTGGGAACTTACGTTATGCGCATATTGATACTTGTGCACGCATATTACGCTGGGTGCCTAAATTGTTCATTTGATCGATAACATTACTTTAAAAAATAAGCATTAATGTTAAATGCTGGCTTGATTTGTGTAACATGGTAGGTAGGTGTGTATTTAGTTTTTTTTTGGGTCCAAAGAATGATTGCGAGTCAGAAGCGCTGCAACACTTTAAAATTTGTCGTTATGTATTGTGGCTATTTACGTAGTTTTGGGAGTGCGTCTTGAGTATGTGCGGCGGTGAAAGCGTGCTGGGTGCGTTCAATCCATTTACACACATAGATCCATTTGCACATGCAGAGCAATAAAAGCCACATAGACTAGATATTATAGTCTTTTAGGAAGTACTGAAACTTATTTAAATATACTTTGTGTATTTTTACCCATGCTTAATATAACACTGTCAAGTATGGTCTTAACCAGCGCCCAGCCTTTGATCAGGGTAGAGCGAGATTGTTTTTCGGCGCCTTTTGGTCGACGCTTTCACTTACAAAAGTCTGTAGATCTACGGGTTTATATACAGACTTTTCAGCGTCACCCTACGGATTTTTCAAAATGTGATCTGGCAACACCTCTCAAAACGCGCCATCAAAATTTTATTTTGCGCTGGCTGTTTTTTGGCTCCCCTTGCCATCTGAAGCCTAGTGCTACCGCTCCTCGCTCTACCCCAGGGCGCTGGTCTTAACCGCCTGAATCAAAAGTAGATCGACTTTGAAAATAGGTACTTGATTAAGATGTTTTGGATGCACCCTCAAATTATCCAGTTAGATTGTGAATTTAGATTTGTAGCTCACTGAGATGGTTCTACAAGAGTTGTTACCTCACCGATAGTGGATAGTTATCAATTTATGGAAACTACGAAATATATTATTGAAACTTAATACAATTGGTTTTATTTAAATTCTGACACCAGATTAGTCCCTAACCACACGAAAAGAAGATTTAAATCTTGTGTTTTTATAATGGGACCAGTTCCCTAATTGCGTAACACACAATCAACCGCAATCTGAATGATTTTGAAGCAGATAGCTAATCCATTGCTTCATAATTATGTTCTAAACTTGTCTGCATAACAACGTAAATAACGCAATAAATTTTGTTGAACTGTCAAAATGAAACCCATTCCTACTGATAGTGTGTGACACAATTACCCCTCTGGCTCATGTGGATATTATGGTTGTACGTTGTTTCATAGCTAATAGTTTATAGAAATTCGTTTCACATAAAAAAATATCTCATATTTTCGTTTCATAGAATAATCAATACGCAGGATACCTACTTACTTTAAAGATTTTTAAATCATTGATTTTTGTTTTACGTAATCTTTAATGTTGGAATAGTCATATCATAGAATAACAAATCAAACATTCTTTATCCTTATATTGTTTATTTAATATAAAACTTATTACCAAGAATAACATTTTATCCATTTTCACTTTTTCAACAGCATTTTTTTTGCATTTTGTAGCATGCAAGCAAGCAAGCATGCAGCGTGCAAGCAAGCATGCAAGCGAGCATGCAACATGCAGCAGGCATGATTTCTGTCACGGCTCCGGCGCTTCGGGGCTCCGGCGGTCCCACACGAGCTTATCGTCGCAGATGGTATTCACGCTCACCACCTGTTCCTCAGCTCGCGGGCCGCCTCGCCCCTCCGCGCCTACGCGAATTTAAATTACATTCTAGGGGTAGGGCAGACAAGACTACGTGGAGTCGGTTTTGCAGCGATTCGTTTCTATCACTAAATTATACCGAACAAACAATATTCGTTAAAAAATGTGATTAAAAATTCATTGAATTGTGTTTCTGTGAAATATGTTTCATTCAAGTAAATAGTCTTTGAAACAATAATATTCGAACTAAAAATACAAGGACCAAATATTATGTGAAACATTTTCTGGGAAACGAAATTCTATGAAATTTCTGTCTGCAAAATAAGGGGCACCCTTATTAGTACTTAAACCATATTTGAACCCATGCCTACCCGAGTTCTCCTCACAGACTTGTACCAACCTCCCCAGGCCACAGATCGACGCGCTCAGCAGCACCATATCGTCAGCATAACTAAGATTTTTGACACAGACACCATCAGCGTAGCAGCTGACATGCCGACTGCTGAGCGCGACGATCAGCGCGTCCATGTAGAGGTTGGCGAGGTCAATCCACCCTGCCTCACTCCACATTCAAGCTGATACGGTTCCGACATTGCCCCCGCCCATCTGACGCTGTTGACCTGGTGCGTACACCAATACTTGAAAATAATCACAAGTTCACGCGGCAGGTTAATACTGATAAACGTACGTACGTACGGACCTTTACAGTCGTAGGTTCAATCTCCGTTTTACACAATACACACATAGGAACTCACGCCTTTTCTCCATGGGTCAGGTTTAGGACACGAAGCCAGCACTGTGCGTCAGTAAGACTGGCAGCCAGTGCTAGCTTGGTATTGGCCCCGTGTAAAAAAAAATTCTTGCAAGGACACAATAGGACACCCGTCTATTTAGCTTCTAGCCAGTGACCTCTGCCCGCGTCCATAGTCATCGGGCCAGTCCATTGCGTATAGTTATCTCCTAAAGTGCGCACGTTTTTTTGGGTTTTCAACTCTTGAAATAACGCATTTAAGTTCTTTAGACATTCTATTTCAACAGCCGGATTGGGCCGGAATAATTTTTTATTGAGACAAACGTGCGTACACCACAAGAAAAATGTAGAAATGACTGGCCTAGGCCTTGTGTAAACAACACCGGCAAGGCCAGCACAGGCAAGTCTGTATCTACGACTCGAGCCAGCACACTGGCTTCGTATAAACGTATCTGAATACGCAATGTCATATCATTACATACGTAGGCATCATAGATTTAGCACCTAACTAAATCTATCGTAGGCATTATGATAGGCATGATAATTTTAGGTTCCCTGTCCACTGGAACGGAGAAGAGAGGAGAGGAGCGGAGTTGCGCCAATGCTAAGCCAGCTCCCAGGTCAACGTCAGGACCCATCATAGTTTGAGGAGTTAACACGAATAGTAATGTGGATTGAATCCAATATTTTAAGAATATAAAAACCAAGTGAAACCGGAGAATTAATCTGGCTATACCTATCGAATTCTATAGAACGGGTTGGGTAAGTAGGTAGATACCTACCTACAGAACGACACGCTTTGCCGGTGACAGAAGAGTGTTTCTCTTATTTAATGTGGCCCCGCCCCATCACCCTACTAAAAATCTAGTTGGCCGTACTTATTATACTTACCTAATGTCACAAACAATAGCTGAATACTAAATGCTTTTATTTGTAATATTGAATTTCATTGTAATTATCCATAATACCTGTCCTTTACTATGCTTCAATGGCACGTTCACATTCAGACGCTACGGACAAGACCCTGTGACTTATAGAGGTTTATTTGGCCCCAGTCAGACAGCTGTGGCAAGAACACGATGTTTACTGACGACTCAATGTAATATACGTTCAGGTTACCTATATTCTATTGTTTACCAAGATACCTAATTACACTGAGAATTCAGTGACGGCTGATTGACGAAAGTAGTAAAGATCAGCCGACTGCCGAGCTAGCAGCGCAGCAGACACTGTGCACACACTATATCTATTCTCGTTAGGGCGAATTAAGAATAGGTCCTTCGCAGTCTGCTAATTTGCCAAGCTCCAGCTGACCTTTTTACTGTAATTTTAAGCCAGCCTCTTTTCATTTTCTGTGGTTTTCTCCGTCCTGTCCTTGGACCTGTCTGTTTATCATATATGTCATAACTTGTCTATATTCATCATTACACACGCTCGTATAAACACGAATGAGTGCCACTACATGTCATGTAAATCCTACATTCACTTAAAAGTGACTGCGATAAGGTTCCTACAGATATCAAATATGCACACATATGTTGTTGATTAAGTTGTGGCTTTGGTGGTTTTTGTTTAAGACCTATGAGGCACTGCTCTGTTATAACTGTTCGTCGACCCAGAGCGACTGGAACCGCTGCGGAGGAGACTTCGTACCGTCGACTCTTACATTTAACAGTACTCGGATGTTTCTTATTAATTGCACAGGAGGTGTTTATAGTTATACGATACCGATTAAGTACATTTATTAACAATTGACCTTGGGTTCGTAGCTTCACAGTATTAAATGGCATTTTGTATTCCAGAGAACGCGATGTGCTTTGTGAGGTCGTGGACTGCGCGAGCGCGGCATGCGTGGATAGTGCAGAGAGGATGCTACCAATCAACTGCAGAGGATGCCCTGCCTCGATCCATGACTTTACCCACAAGAGCTATGACTTGTAAGCATGAAAGGTGAGTAATATAATCGATGGGCTATATGGCTGGTTACTGATAGCGTGGCAAATAAACGAAATGCAGGTACGTTATATACAGGCTGGCAAAAAAAGACCGCGGTTGGAGGAAAAGTACCCTTAATATCGATGATGGCAAATTTTACTGAAAGGAAACATTCCTTTATTTTCAAAAGTAATTAAAACTACATTTAAAGATTTTTGAAAAATCACCTGCTTGAGCCGGGAATAGAACCGGTGAAATTTGAAAAAAAAAAAACATCCTGTATTTTATGATACCAACCGAAAGAGTCATTCATAAGGATCAATTCCTTTTAAACAACATAGTATCTTAAATGAATGAATTACCATGTGGTCAACCAAATCGGTTTACCAACAGTTCGGTAGTTCCTAATAACTAATATTAGGGGTTAAAGTATGAAATTGCCGATTTATACTGCAAAATTAAAACTTGTTTTTTTCCAAGATGAGACATATTTATTGCATATATATTTAATCAAAATATTTACCCTCATTATCTATATATTGCTGCCATCTAATTGGAAGTTTATTTATGCCTTTGCGATAGAACTCTGGGGATCTAGATTCGACAAACTGTGAAAGCATTTTGTACTGCCTCTTAGGAAGAACATTTATTTACCACGTAGAAAATTGTTCAAATCACGAAAAAATGGTAGTCAGTTGGAGCAAGGTCTGGCGAGTACGGAGGATGAGGTACGATTTCTAACTGCAGCTCCTGTAGAGTTACGACGGTGTCACGTGCAGTGTGAGGTTTTGCGTTATCATGGAGCAATAATGGTGAAGATCGATTCACGAGTCGGGGCTGTTTCACCGCCAGTTTCACCAACTTTGTTCGAAGTTCGGCACAGTAATCATCTGCTGATATTGCTTGACCAAACCTGAGAAAGCTATAGTGAATAACACCATGAAGAGACCACCAAACAGTTATCATTACCTTTTATTGGTAAGTTATCGTAAAGAATCCACTTTTCGTCTCATGTCACAATTCAATCCAATATTCCTTCATTTCTGTACCGATTCAATAAGGCAGCGCAAGTTTCAACACGCCTTTCGTTTTGCAGATCAGTCAAATCATGAGGCACCCATTTTTTATATTTTTTTATCTTATTGATTTGATGCAAAAGAGGCAATATTGTAGGTAAGGTTACGTTAAACCAAGCTGCTAATTGCTAATCTCCTTCAATTCACCATTATTCACCTGTTTGGGCGGTCTTCCACGTGGTTCGTTCTTCAAGTCGAAGTTTCCATTACGAAAGCGTTTAAACCAAAAACGCACGGTGCGTTCATTAGCAGTCTCCTCTCCACGTTTCTGCCGCGTTAGGGAGAGGCCACACGATGCGGTGCGGCTCCGGCGCGGCGAGCCACTCATCTCGCCGGACTAGCGACCATACGGTGAGTGAGCAAGAGAGATGACCGACCACACGGTGAGTGAGCAAGAGAGATGACCTGCGGTGCGGCGCCGCACCGCATCGTGTGGCTTGGCACTTAGTTCCGCATCGAATCTCGTATTAAAAAATTACTCGGATTTTCGAAGTATCCATCTTTTCCGTCTAAGAGCCAATTTTTCAATCGCCTGATAACTTTTATCTGAAGAATAAAAATGGCGTTTTGAAATATGTATTTTCTATGCAAAAGCTGTCAAACTGCCATATTTATTCATTCGATAAAACTTATCTGACGATTGAAAAATCAGCCCTAAGCTGAATAAAAAAAGAACAATTGAAATTCTAAAATCGAATACTTTTTTTTAACAAAAATCTCAATGTAAAAAAGTTTCACTCGAATATCTCACACCATGAAGGTTTAATGTCAATTCAAAGTATCTATTACTATAAAACGGCAATTTCATACTTTAACCCCTATTATTAACCAGTTACCTGTTAACACTGGCCATCCCATTCCAGACATCCTGCGGGCGAATACAAGGTGTGTCTGTGTCAAGCAGACTGGTGTAACTCAGCGTCCAGCATAGTCCCTTCTATTGCCAAATACTTTCTCAAGTTGTCCACGTTCCTAATTAGCATTATTATTTTCAGATGTAATGTTTAAATGTTTACTTGTGTAGACAACTATCATTCACGCTGTTTTACTTATCTGCCGTTGACCCTCCATCATAGATGACTCCTTATCGGTTTTATAAGCAGCTTTCACTTTATCTAAGGTGTCTCTGTCTATTTCTACGAAAAGGATGGTAAGAAATGTGTGTGTTAGTGGGCCGCGTCCGCTGCTCGCACGTGGCTTTTTTGTAGACGTGCATCAATCTAAACCTACATACTTAATTAGAAAAATGGAAAATTATCTAAGCTGCAATTTATCAGGGCAGTTACGGGAAAATACGTACAAAATAGAAATACAAATCAATTACCTATTATACCTACTTAATATCTGGACTTAGTAGTAATAGATTAGGCCCTAGTAGTAATAGATTAGGCCCTAATCGGTCAGTATAAAAGTATAGGGAGTCGGGGGACTAGGGGGAGCATCCTGTCTGCCCGGGCCCGGGGTCCTTGGGAGGCCCCTAAAACTCAAGAAATACTTTTGAATCACATCCCAAACAAGACCAAAATATATTCAGTAAGTAAAAGGCAGTTTGTAGGGCCCCCTCGCATGCTAAATATTACGTCGGGTGCTAAAATGTTCGAGATCGCTTCGCTCGCTCTTGCAACCAACATTCTCTTTTTTCTCAGACTCCTCTGTGTAAGTCGACAAAGTAACTCATATTTATTTATGTAAATAGTCAATAGAAAACCTTACCTATCCGGGGTGGGTGCTAATATTTTCGAGCTGGATTCGCTCGCTCTTTCATCCTATATTTTCAAAATTTTCTGTATAGTTTGACAAAGTAATTACTATTATCTGTATAAATGTTGAAAAGAAAATTTAAACTATGCGGGGTGCAAAAATTTACGAGCTCGCTACGCTCGCTCTACCGTCCTCTAATCGTCTGACGAGAGCATCAGATGATTAGAGGATGGTAAAGCGAACGAGCTTTTCTGATGTCGACAAAGTATCTCCTATTTCTGCATCAATAGTCAAAAGAAAAGCTTACATTGTCAAGGCTGCGTGCTAATAAATATTTCGACGTTCATTCCTGGGCGCCCATTTCGTTTTGCCACCCAGGCCCCCGTAGTTTTCTGGAGTTAGCTCAAACCTCAAAGAAAAATATAATAAGTAAAATCTCGAAGTAATATAAAAAATATATAATTGTTTAATTAAATGTATCCCTTATTACTAAAATAAATACATTCACTTAATAGGTAGGTACTAACATACAAAAGAGTCTTATTAAAGTCCAATTATTTACTCCGTCACTGAACCACAGTGACATCCAACAACAAACTATTTGCACTAATTTTTTATTTGGTAAAATAGAATGTTTGTAATGTTTTAACAATTTTTATCCATTATTAAAACGATTAATAAATATTCGCTTCTATCGCTTACTTATACATTATTGAGGAGCGCATATTTTCCGCAGTAGATTATTTGTGTAATACCTAGGTACCGTGAATATAGTAAATAGGTGCATTTGGAAACACTCAGCTGCGGGAAAATTCTACGACATGCCAACGCTACGTCGCGCGTCGGGTTAAAAGTTGTGAGTTAGTGCATGTAAATACTATTTTACTGGTTTACTTGGTATGCGGTTGTTTTAAACTAAACAAAGGTCTCAATTTGGTCGGCAACATCCACGCGACATTCTTCTGTTTGAGAAACTTTTCCAATGGAAGTAATGGAACTCGACCTAGTTCTTTTTTTTTAAAGCCTCGTTACATTATTTTTGTCTAAAGTAGATTTTAACGTGAATTTTGTAAAGTTGCAGTTCTTTACTGGTTCAGTGGCCGATTAGATAAACAGTATACCTCTTATCTAAGGTATTTCAAAGTGCCAAGTTATGGCTTCTGTTGTGGAGTAAGCTGATCCATCGGTGGGGTCGATCAACGAATAAAATTTAAGTTTAATTGTCTAATTCGTTAAATTATCAAACTTCTGCACCAAAATCGTTTTTGGTATTGTGCTATGTAATTTATCCTATTAGGTCTCTGAAAAGCACTCAACTACTCATCTTTCTTCTTCACTGTCGTCGGCATCTTCCAATTCATCTACGGCTTGAGCTGCATCACTAGTAACAGCTTGTGCGATTAGTCCTGTGATACCGGTCTCATTTTTTCTCCCCTCTAAAAAGTTATAAACGTATTCTTCTATAGCCTCTTCATCAAACGGTAATAAGTCTTCCAGCTCTATTTGTCGTTTTGTCCTTATTTCTTTAACAGCTTTCCTAGGGGTTGAATAGTTATTTTCATCATTGTCTACAATGCCTTTTCTGTATATTTCTATCGGCACGTCACTGCCATCGCTAACATCGTATTTTATACCAAGATCAGTTTCTTGTATTTCTATTGACCCGAGCCCACTGTCGATCAATGACTTTAAATTTTTTGCTTTGTTATTTCGACCTGCATCAGTCAAATCCAGTTTTTTTGCCGATTTTTTCATTATTGGATGAAGGTGTTTAACTTCATTTGTTTCTAAAGGTTTTGAAATCTCATTGTTGACCGTTTCCTTGCTGTCAGGAACTTTCGGTTTTGAACCATAAGTTTTTACCTTAGAGTGCCCCTGTATTATAAGATACATCGGCACGGTCGGCGACTCAGTTGTTTGTTGGAGATTTTCTGAGTACTCTTCTACAGTGGTTGGTATCGGTGTTGTAAAACGATTATGTAAATAGGGACCATGAGTGTACAAGGCCGACTTTTTATTGGAAACTTGTGAATTCACATGGAAATGTTGCTTGTGAGGTGCTGTTGAACTCTCGGCGGGCTTAACCGGCGGTGGCGGTTGCATAGTTTGCATTGTTTCAATTTGTGGATCTTCTGGTTTATTTTCGTTAAATATATTAACAGTCTCGGACGCATGGGCATAAAGGTTGTCTTCGGGTCTGTCTGGGCCGTTGACCATTGGCATAGACATCATCGGTCCGAGCATATCGAATAAGCTTGTCTCTAGTTTTGTCGTTGTAGTAGGAACAGGTGTCGGCTGAAATACAATTGTGCTTCTTTTTTGGGTCGTTATCTCTTGTGGAGTCTCCGTCGAAACTTCAAGCATTTCAGTCGTTCGTTCTGTTGGCCATGTCACTTGAGTAAAAGCCACAGTAGCTGGTACCGCGGTGGTAGGCGGTAAAGCGGTTGGAATAAACGTTGATACAACCGAAGGGCGTAGTATCAACTTGGGAGAAGGTGGTGATTCAGACAACATTGGTTTGTAGAATGAATAGGGATGTCTTGAAAATTCTATGTGATCATTGAAAATTAAATTATGCGTGTCATTTGCGGCATCGTTATCATCGACCGGTGTCGTTGGGCCCCAACCAGCGTAATCACTACTTACAGCATTTTCCAAGACTTTAGTTTCATTTGAATCACTAATCCAATTTTGGGTGGTTGTTGAAGACTGATATATTAGGTTTGATTCTTGCAAGGCATACAGAGATGTGAGATGTTCGGGTGCAGTTGTAGAATCTTGAATTACATTCTGAGGAGAGTTGTTCGGTTTCATTGCAGATTGTGCTTTATTAGTTATTGGAGCTTTATCATCAGAGAGAATAAAGAGCGGTGGTTGGTGACCGGGTGGAGGTGGCGGCGGGGGTACTAAAATAGTCATTGGATAATGATCGCTCAGTTTGTAAGTGAAGTCTTCGTACTTATTTGGTTGAGGCCGATGCACATGTCGCCTCGGTGGCAAGGGAGGCTGTCTAGAGGTAACGCTCGGTTTTCGTGAAGAGACACCAAGCATGAGCACTTCTGATTTTCTCTCTGGAAAATGTTCTCGTTCCAGTCTAGTTTCTTCAGCCCAGTAGTGCACCCGTTCGAGAACTGGTGGTTCGTAGTCATACGTCGGATCGTTACGCAGTGGGTCCCCGCGACCAGTTAGTGGCTTCCATTGTTCAAAGTCCATACGAGGAGAAAATATCGAAGTTAAGCTGCCATGGTTTTCTATATCTGCACCATCTGAAATTAGAATGAAGACGTGTAGTTTTAGTACTACTGTACAATTTTTTTATAAATCCCAACCAAGATCCAGTTGTTACACAGATATACTTACAAGATACGTTCGCAATTTGATTAATCGGTGCAGAATTAGTTGCAACCAAGTCCGAAGAAAACGAGCGAGAAGTTGTGCCTGCCACAAGGAACAGTAACAACAAAATATGTTGTTTTACCTGGAAGCAAACAAAATCATCATGTATTTATACATTCGAAACCAAAACGAATACGGCCATAGTTCATCTAAAGGCGATTGAGCCCCTACCCCAATAGCGTTGACATATTTAGGAATCTAATTGAAACGACAACTTTAACGAAAATATTTGTTATTATACCTACAACTGGTCTGAATTTATTGGCCCGTTTGCAGTTGAATTGTGTTACTTTATTATAACAACTGAACTCTTGTCATGTATAATAATATAATATTTTACAGTTACTAGCATCATCCTCCTGTAGTAATCCCTTAATACGAGTAAGTTAAATAATTAACTTTTGGAAATTAGTTTAGTTATTATAATAACATTGCGTCGCTATTTCCAGAAGGGGTTATAGGGGGGGGGGGGGGGTACATTTTGATAGGTATAGTAAATTACTTACCAAGGGCTGTAAAAGAAAGAAAGCCCGAAATCGCAGATATTTGTAACCCGAGCCGTAGGCAAGGGTTGTAAATATGCGATAGAGGGCTTTCTTTTTTACTGCCCGTGGTGAGTACACAATTTTACGTCTTCACCTGGCCACAATGCGAGTTTTACTCTACGCGTAGCGTGCGGTAAAACTCACATTATGGCCAGGTGTGACGTAAATAATATATTATTATAGTTCAAAGATGTGCTTAATAAAACAAACACCTTTTCATTTCAATCAATGCCCATTTAATATTTTTCAAGTGTAGGCAATTAATAAAATGTATGCTTGTGACTGTACCTAACAAGTGAATAGAACATGGTAATAAGTAACATAGTTAAAAAAATAATTGTTTAGTAAAAGTTGATTAGTTTACGTAAGTATTGTAATTATTAGCTTTTAGGGCACTGAACTCCAAACAGACAAAAAATTACAAAACTAGTAGTAGTGAACTAGTAACTATTAATGTTCTTCTTGAAAAAGCTCTTTCCAATGGTATTTATACCTTTGATGAGTGCAGAGAAAATTCCTAAACTTTGGTGCCCAAGTAAATGTTTCCTACTAATGCTGACCTATTCAAGTCATTAACTCCGAATGGACAAAACATCGGCATAAATCGTCTTAGTAGCAAAAGTTCTCCTTGAAAAGTTCTTTCCATTTTATGGCTGTTGGGCTTTAGGGTAAATCCATAGTTCCTTGCCCATTCTCCTTGTAAAATCATACTTGTCTATCATTGAATCACAATCAATGCATTTTTTTGTCCGACATGTGCATGATTAATATTTCAGTTTTTCGTCGTTTATATTTAACTATTGAAAACATGATTTTCATCCAATTAGCAGAGTAAAGGCGAATGGTTTTTTGGGAGGTTTTGGACACGATAGTACCTCGTTAAAATGCCGACTGCCTCGGCGGGAAGAAAGACGAGCTAATTTAATATTTTAACCATCCTCTTTATTTATATATACGAAATGCTTGACCTCAATGGCTTTTTATGGAAAAAACTGAGCAAGTTCAAGTCGTTTCCATGTTCATATGCGTTGTTCCAAATTTGTTTACTGAATTAAATCACAAATTAAGCTTAAATATAAAGTTTCGCCATATGAGCATACCTACCTGAATTTTAATTGAAACATGTCCGTGGCCACTGCCGTGTTATGTATCAAGATAAGGCATGTAGGTACTTAATACATACAGGGTAGCTAGGTGCAAATCCTTAAGAGGGTGACAGTTGACACCATTTGGAGTATTTGAGCATGTTTTAAAAAGGTTTTAACGATTGAGGCTATTTTATTTTTTTAATTTTTAAGTATTGTTCTACTTCAAAAGTGTCTAGTATTTTTGTTTTCAATAAAATGTGCTTGGAACTTGGTTTGGAAAAAGAAAGAAAATAACATACCAGCTTTCACTGGCCTTTTTCGGCCCATCCCTGATATTTAGTTAATTGCCAACAGTGCCACACTGTTGGCAATTAACTAAATATCAGGGATAGGCCGAAATTCGGTGCACATTCGGTGCAACCGAATTTCGACAGCTTGAACCGAACTTCGGTATTCGGCCGAAATTCGGTTCAGATGCCGAACTTTCGGCACAAGAAAAATAATACCTATTTGCACTATTTTGACTGAAATTTAATAGAATTAGAATAGAATTACTGTAAAATAAAATTATGTCTTTTACTCACTCATGGTCATTTATTTTAGTTAGGAACATTGTAAATGTAAATCTTAAATTAAATCAGTTCTTCTTATTAGTGTTAAAAATCTCTGCCTATAAATTAATTAGACATAAAAATAGACATACTATTGAAATAAACTTAGTATTCTTCTAACGTACATCTGGATTTGGTACAATTCGTAAATTGAATAAAAAAATCACGTTTTTGGCATCAAGTATTTTTTATTACAATTAAAGGGTATTTTTTTCATTAATCAAATTAAACAAACTTTTCTCATCTATCTACTCACTCATATTTAAAATTTACTAGGTTATGGTGCAAAAACACCAAAGACTGCCTTATCTGGCAGAAGTTTGTTACGTTTTTTTTCGTATACGTTTCCTGTCTCCAAAAAAAGTCGCTCAGAATATACAGAGCTTCCAGGAGCTGGGGAGCCGGGAGCGCGGTGTGCGGGCGGGGAACATCTAGCAATAATTGAAGTAAATGCGTAAACAATTCACGACGTGTCGCTCTCGAGAAAGCGCGCGAAATTGAACCGAAGTTCGGCCGAACTTTTCGTTTTAACCGAATGTTCGGCCGAAGTTCGGATTCGGTTCAAACCACATTCGGCCCATCTCTACTAAAAATAGCAGATTAAAAAAAAAATACGTACTTCGTCTAATACATGTATGGCTCAGAATGGTCAAAATGGTGCCAACTATCAACCCCTTAAGGCTTTGCACCCCGCTTCCAAACACCCTGTATACCAGCTATAGTAATACAAACAAAAAAAAGGCCTGCGGGGTAATTGCGTAACACACAGTAGCAATGGAGGAGCTCGTGGCTAAGTAAGTTGTTGGTCCGTGGATGGGTGACCATCTTTACGTACCGAGACTTCGGAAAGCACGTTAAGCCGTTGGTTCCGGCTGTCATTCGAGGATCTTTGATTCGTTACGGGTCGTCAGAAGCCCGAACGTCTGACAAGCAGTTTACCAAGGGGTATCGTATTACCCAGTTACTGGATTGTGGAGGTCAGATAGGCAGTCGCTCCATGAAAAATACTGGTTCTAAGCTGCATCGAGTTAGACTGGAAGCCGACCCCAACATAGATAGGAAAAGACTAGGCAGATTGATTGTCAGTGGGTTTCATTTTGACAGTTCCACTACATTCATTGCGTTATTTACGTTGTTGAGTAGACAAAGTTTTCGAACATATGAAGCAATGGATTATCAATATCCTTCAAAATTATTCAGATTGTGTTTGATAGTGTGTTACGTAATTAGGGTGCTGATCTGATTAGAAAACATTGTACCTACCTAGCTAGGTGACGATGAAGATCATAGAAATACTACCTCCTTATCGTATTAAGCTTTATAAGGATGCGTGTGGCAACTATGTATGTGATACCTGTGAGTTACGTCCGTCGCCTAAAATAAGAATCTGGTTTTTTTTTAGTTGACGCAAAGGCAGTACAAGGTTTTACAGTACCTACCCAAGGTTTTAATTATGTCCTAGGGCAGGAATGGGCAAACTAAGGCGCTAGGGTTTTAATCCGTAGTGTTTTGATATTCTGGCGTTCGTGTACGTTTAAGGCTCTCGCAGACTGGTGCGATATCGCGGGCGCGACAAGGGTCGTGCTGCTGTCGTGCCCGCTATATCGCGCCAGTCTGCGCGAGCCTTTAGAGTCATTGTGAATTAACCACATTCGAATTACTGTAAGATAAAATAGCGCTAAAAGTGCGCTCCACGATTATTTTCACGGTGTGTAGAAGCATTTTTAGCCTTCGAAGATTCCATAAGATAAATTGCAATTTAAACCAAAATGCAGTTTTCTTATTATATTATTAGTCCTGAATTCCTTACGCTTTTCTGGACATTGATGAAAAAAGTAAGTATATAATTCTTAGGTACCTACACTAGGGTCTCTACCACCGCGCTTCGATATGGACTTACCTTTCGTAGATATATCGTAGCGCGGTGGTTATCACTGCTAATCACCAAAAACGTACCTATTGTTAGTCGTAGATGTTCTCTATTTTATTCCGTCCACTGAGAGAATGCTTTTTTGACTCCTGTCAGTTTAAAAAGAATAATGTGTTTTACGAATTTAAACTTTATTCGTTCCAAATCTTGTACAACTGACAGGTGTCAAAAAAGCATTCTCACGGTGGACGGAATATAACACGATTTCCTCCATCGATGCGACCTTTATTGGGTAATCGTTGGGATTTAAGAGCTACTACTATGCTTCCAATACCTCAGGTACCAGGATACAATGGACACAGCAGCAGTGAAAGCGGCGCGTGCGCCGAATCACAAACACGCACAGTACTTGACGGGAATCATATTAAGGTGTTTTGCATTTAATTTATCCTATTTTAAAGTGTCCTTTCACTCTCTTATATTATAATACTACCTATAGTTATATTAGGCGGTACCGGTAGTACCAGCAGGTACATGGTCTCTAAACGGAGTGAGACAACATTTAATGTGACCCTTCTTTATTTGAAGTAGTATAAGGAATAAAGTATTTCTTTGGAAATTATGGGAGACAATCTTGTTAGATTCTTGTGACTTTCAAAATAACAGTTGATGGTTTAGTGTGATAGTCATAATAGCTCCTCTTATTTGTCGAATAAACTTGAAATTCAGAACAATCAAAGAGTAATTATTTTCAAGTGCAATATTAATTTCGTCCCCGCGCTCATCCAATCGGCACGTTCAGTAAACATTTGTTCGGACTCCAAACGCGGTACAACTTTCCTTTTCTAGTTTTATAAACATTGTGGTTAACCGAGTCCTCTAGTTTTAGTAACTGAATGAAATTATATACTAACCACCGGCTTGCTCAAGTTGCTAGTGAAAACGACATTGACATCTGTATACTTTATAGGGTAAGTAGGTACGTATTGTACCTACTTACCTAATACATAGGTACTTATGCCGTAGTTGTATACTAACTGCAACAAAACGGTCCATTAATCCGTCTCAAATAAGATTTTCCGAAAAATACGCCCAACAAAAGCTAAAACTCTACCACGGCCGTAACGTAATACAGTTTAAAGCTGCTAAACTATTACGGCTGTGGTACGGTTTATGTAGAAACGAGCTTACTTTAGCTCGTTTTGAAATTTTATAAATACTTTATTATACAGACAAACTTGGAACGACATTACTTAAGTAAGTAGGTAGGTACAGCTACTTACTTAGATATTAATTATTATTTTCTTGCCTGTTTTTCTTCTACGTAAAGTAAGGAAGCAAGGTGGTCGTAAAGTGATGGCTTTACTTTTGAAGCCACTCATGAACACGAAGATTACTTACAGGTAAGTGAACTTTGTAAGTTTTATGACACATAATGCATCTGCGGACATTATGCATCATTACTTTTTACTTACGCCCATCTAGCTGGTGCTTCGTGTGCTACAAGTATGGCTACAAGGGTATGTATCAGTGGCGTAACCAGTTTTAAAGGGGCCCTGTATCAAAATTGGGGGCCCTTTTACCCGATTAGTTCTAAAGGAGGGTATTGTTTTTTTTACAAAATAAATAATTTCATTCTGACTCAAAAGTTTAAGCTTTCATTGTGATCTTACTAAGAGAATGCAAGAGCGAGCGAAGCGAGCTACAAAACTGGAGAATCCTGACTCGGACTAGTTTAGATTTTCTGTGTGAATTTACTAAATGAATGCAAGAACTGTGAATTAGACCACGCCTGTAGCTTGAAGCCTTGTAGCTTTGTAAGCTAAGCCATAGGCAATTACGTTATATTTTATACTAGCTTTTGCCCGCGGCTCCGCCCGCGTGGATGTCGGTTATCGCGTAAAAAAGTAGCCTACGTCCTTTTCCATATCCCAGGCTATTACTTTGCCAAATTTCATGACGATCGGTTCAGCGGTTTAGGCGAAAACGTAACAGACAGACAGACAGAGTTACTTTCACGTTTATAATATTAAGTATGGATTTTCAATACCTATTTATTGATTAATTCCGGGCATTTTAGCTTTAATAATTAGAGGTTGTGGATAATGGTGCCGATTCTCTTGTACACCGAACTAAACTAACTAAACTATCACTAAAATTCCTTACTTTTGGCTATGAGAATCTTAAAGCTATTCTGCAAACAAAATTCTCTAAATTTAAAAATAAGTTTGACACAACTAAATCGAATTTGACAATCGTAACTCCACGTGATTTTTTTTTTTTCTCCTTTTGGCTTCGCAACGTTGTACTTGTTTGCCTATGATTTTTTTCAGAGCCGGAGGCGCGCATGGGGGGCCAGCCGCGACGAGTTTTTTTATGGAATTTTTCACTTTTTGTGTGGAAAATTAAAAAAAAGATTACCTACATGTAGAGTATTAGCGGTTTAAGGGTTTCTAAAAGGGGGTTGAAATTTTCATTATTTTTGCGATAGGACGCACCATTTTCGAGATATAAGCAAAAGAAAAGAAAAAAAATTAGGGATAAACACGAAATATTTTAAGTGATACACCTATTATAGGTGGTAAAGAAGCCATGGAAATGATTTTTTTTTTATCTGAGTATATTATTTAAAAAAAATAATTTAAAATTACTTGATAGGATGATTAATTATCAAAATTCACCGCGCTCGTGCCGCCACCCCACCGCACCGTTCGGCGTCACCGCGTCGAGGCGAGTCATTCATAGAAGTAAATAAAGGATTTTTTCGCAAAATGACTCAAGCAATTTTAAAATTATAATAATTATGTAAAAATATAAAACACTTAGATAAAAAAAACAATTTCGCTACTGTGGATTTTTTACGACCTAAAGATGTTTCTCTTAAAATATTTCGTGTATGAATAGATACACCTTATATACAGTACTGGTTTTGCACCAGAAGTCGAGGTGATTGGTGTGAATTTTAGTTCATGAAAACTAATTTTATTCCACACCTTTTTAATCGCGATTAAAAATAGTCAGATTTAGTTAGATAATCTAAATTTTAGTTTAAAAACGTCAAATTCAGAATAGCAAAATTGCCGTTTTCACTAAATTAAAAACTCAGTACCATCTTAGAGCTGTCAAACTAAATTATAGTTAAGTTGTGTCACTTTAGTCAATTTCAGAATAGGAAATGGTCGTTTGACAGGAATAAATTAAATTTTGGTGATTTTTAGTCTAGTTTAGAGAATTTTGTAACAAGAGAATCGGCACCATTATTTGTCAAATTTTAGTTCGAATCGGGAGCCCCATAATAATTATCATTGATAGGGCTGATACGGCGGTAGCTACGGCCCTGATATGTATATCAAGGTATATATATAGTCATGTAAATAACTGCATTACATTACATCTACGGCCTGATCTACCCATAGTGTGTCTATTTCAGTAAGATCTAATAGGAGTAGGTACCTACATCCATCCTTATATATAATAAAATGTCTGCTAACCTAAAACAGACTTTTCATGAGATACTAATCTATACTCTATATATATCTACATCTACACTATCTACACTAATATTATAAAGAGGAAAGATTTGTACCTATTTTTGTATGTTTGTATGTTTGTAATGAATAGGCTCAAAAAGTACTGGGCCGATTTAAAAAATTCTTTCACCAATAGAATGCTACATTCTTCCAATTTGACATAGGCTACATTTCATTTTGAAAAAAATTAGGGATCCTTGGTAAAATTTGAACAATGTAACCGAAGGTGTAGAAATTCCAAAAAATAAATAATTGTCTACCCCGTGCGAAGCCGGGACGGGCTGCTAGTACTAATATATAAAGCTGAAGATTTTGTGTGTTTGTTTGTTTGTTTGAACGCGCTAATCTCAGGAACTCCTGGTTGGAATTGAAAAATTCTTTTTGTGTTGGATAGTCCATTTATTGAAGAATATTATAGGCTATATAACATCACGCTACGACCAATAGGAGCGGAACATAAATGAAAAATGTTACAAAAACGGGATAAATTATTCCTTTTTGAGAGCTTCCGTTGCGTGCGCTGCGTAAACGGTTTAAGTTACGCAAATATCATGTATGATGGAATTGTTCCTCTTTAAAAGTTCTAAAAAAAAGTCCGCGACAGCATATGTCTATCTCTTAAGATTGACTCACTATAACCTTTTTTAAGGTAATCAATTTTTTTCGAAATTAATGCATTATTTGCGAAGGAGTATCAACATAATATTAATCCTTATCCAAATAAATATGTTATTAATCACAAGTATTTAAATGTTAACAAAATTGTCCTTGACATCACTTGATTTCAATCAACATCTTAGGAAATATCATAATTTTAAAATAACTCCGTAACAAAATAAGTAGTAAATTCATTACTTAAACCACTCTCTAAGGTGACGCAGACGAAGTTGCGCGGGTCAGCTATATTATAAAGCTATACAGTACAGTATAAAGAAGAGTTTGTTTGTTTGGTTGAACGCGCTAATCTCAGGAACTAGATACTGGTTCGAATACAGAAATTATTTTAGTGTTGTATAGCCCATTTATCGAGGAAGGCTATAGCCTTATAGCATCATCTTAGATCCTTAGTTCCGTGTGGTGCCGGACGTAAAGAATAGCTCCATCCCATTTCCTACCGTGGGTGTCGTAAAAGGCGACTAAGGGATTTACTAGAGAATGGGCAGCAGCGTTCTCTATTTATTTTTAACACCATACTGCGGTCGCCAACCCTCCTGCCAAGCGTGACGATTATGGCAAACCCCCCCAATTGGGGGAGGCCTATGTCCAGCAGTGGACGTCTTTCGGCTGATGATGATGATGAGATCCTTAGGCGCCAAGCGAAAAGAACAAAAGTCAGAAAGAACGCTAAGTGATAACGAAGTTATAGCGCGGGCGAGCGACGGGATGCGACGCGATGGGTGGCCGGAAATTTCACGCGGACGAAGTCGCGGGCAGAAGCTAGTCTCTTATAAATATTTAGCTAAGGCGGAAACACACATCCAATAATAGCTCTTGCCTGTAGAGACGAGTAAGCACAGCTACCCACTTAATTTTAATAGATAGGTATGTAGGCACCAAGAATTACCTACGTACGCCTCTACAATGGACGTGACATAAAACTGCCTTCGAACCTGTCTCCGACACAGATTCCGTTAGGCTTCGGTGCCAGCGATGCTGCATACGGATACCAATATAAGCGCATGCATTATTTACTTGTACTATGATATTAAACCTGGTAGATACTTGAAGTAATCATACCTACTACGTCTGATGTGTAATGGAAGTTTGAGAATTTGCAACACATGTATAGGTACCTACCTACCTAATTATTTGCTTTCGCTAAAAGCTTCGTAAGTTAACATATTTTATCGTCGACCATTCTGTATATAAATGAATATTCTTCTAGGCTCTTAATTAATTTTCATAAATTAAATATGTAAATCATTCGATCATGGCAATGCGAAAACGAAATCAATCTAAAAACTAGTGGACAGATGACAAATGACGTGTCTATCGATTTGACCCACAATTATTAATAGAGGGACGGACGACTTAGTTAATTACGTGATATTGCACATGTAACCTACTTGACGTTTCTCTGACTGAATATGGTTAAGTTACGTACGGCGGGTTAAGGCTCCTACAAACAGGCGCGACACGCGACGCGACACAAAGACACCGCGTGCCACGTGACGAGCGGTCTCTTTATGTCGCGCCTGTTTGTAGGAGTTATTCGTATTTTCTTCAGATACTTTAAACCCGCCAAACGATCGCCGTTTGTATGTTAGCGCTCAAATGATTTTCACGATATATTTTTTGTCGTTTCAAAAATATTTTTCTTATGAACAATCGCTGGCTCATACGACATTTGTCGAGTAAATGGTGGTAATTTGAGATGGGGCATGAAATGAAGGAAACCTAACCGTTGTAGCTAGGTACTGGTAAACGTTCTTAGCAGACCACCCATAGCTTTTGGAGTAATTGATATGCCTTTATAGATTTTGGAAAATGGTACAGTCAGTACCTACGCACTTACTGAAAGATTATCACAGGATTAAATAACTACATAATTATTCAAATTTAATAACAGATGCTGTTAGATGTTTTGATCGACCAATTAAACCGAAAACGACGTTTGTGCGTGTAATCAAATCGTAAAAAACGTAACGCAGACGTTTCCGTAAAATCAATTTTCTTGTAGGGGAAGGTTGGATAATACCGCGCGGTTGATAATACCGCGCTCCAACGTAACTTAAAATCTGCCTATAGAAAGCTATGGCTGTGCGTACATCAAATGGACGCCCTTGCAACTGAGAAACCGCCCCCCGCGCGGCAGTGGCCTGCGATCAGTGATACGAGTAGTACGTGTGCTGAGAACTTTCGCGCGCATTACTTATAATTTTTCTGTTACTGACGAATCCAGGTATGTACTTCTTTTTGTAGGCTAAATTATATTGTGTTTATGTATTTTGTAGCGTAATTTGGTGTTACTTAAAGTAGATATGAGTTTTATGGCTAAAATGTTGTTTGTAAAATACTGTTGTGGCAACAAAACAAAATGGCGTAGGCTGACAATGCCGCGCTCGGGGCGCGGTATTGTCAAACGGGGCGCGGTATTATCAATTGCATATTCTACTTTTTTTTCTTTTACAGATGACTGAAAGTGCATCAAAAAAAAAAAAGGGGGATTGGGACCCACTTCAAATGAAAGCTGCTTTAGAAGCTGTAAGTAATGGGAGGAAAATAAAGGAAGTAGCAAGATCATTTATGCTTCCAGAATCTTCAATAAGAGATAGATTAAAAAAAGGAGAGTACTATGACCCTCGACTTGGCCGAAAGGCAACATTTTCAAAAGAAGATGAAAAGGAGTTAGCTGACCATATTATTCTGTTGGCTAAAACATTTTTTGGAATCTCACAGCAACAGCTACGTAAATTGGCTTATGAGTTCGCGGTTGCAAAGAATATTAAACACATTTTTTCAACAGAGAAACGCATGGCAGGTAAATGCTGGGTGTATGCGTTCCTAAAAAGAAATCCTGGTATCTCTTTACGACTTCCGGAACCAACAAGCATGAATAGAGTGTTGGGTTTTAATAAAACTGAAATCGCATTGTTTTTTCGCAATTTAGAAGAAATGACAGAGAAGAATGCTTATCCAGCAAAAAGAATATTTAATGTCGATGAAACAGGCATTACGACTGTTCAAAGACCTGGAAAAATTTATGCACCTAAAGGAGTTAAGCAAGTTGGCAAAATTACAAGCGGAGAACGTGGGCAAAATGTCACAGTTGTCTGTGCCATGAATGCATCAGGAACTTCATTCATCCCACCCATGTTTATATATCCACGCCAAAGAATCAAGCCATGTCTTAAGATTGGAGGGCCCATTGGAGCAGAATATGAGTGCTCAAAATCAGGGTGGATCACCGAAGAACTTTTTGAGAAATGGCTTCGTCACTTTGCCAAACATATTAGTGCAACAACTGAAAACCCCACTCTACTAATTCTCGACAATCATGCTAGTCACTTGTCACTGAATGCTTATCAATATTGCCGGGAAAATGGGATTCATATGCTATCTTTACCTCCGCACACTTCCCATAGGATGCAGCCGCTAGATGTCACTTTCTACGGTCCACTGAAGACAGCTTATCATAGAGAGTGTGACTTATATATGAAAAACCATCCATACGAAAAAATTACTCACGATGTTTTGGCTTCCATTTTCAATAAAGCCTATTTGAGAGTAGCTTCGATGGACAAAGCAGTAAAAGGTTTCGAAGTGACTGGCATTCACCCCATAAACCCCAACGTGTTTGGTGATGATGACTTTATATCAGACCCAATTGTTGAAGACTTAACTACTCGAAACGAAAATCCATTCAACAATGACATAGCATCGGAAGCACTTTCTACACATGTTACAAATGAAACCGAACCTATTGCTAGCACTTCGCGTAGTAATATTTTGGAGGAATTAAGCCCAGTGCCTCAAAAAATTCACAAAATCAAAAGACGTTCAAAGAAACACCACTCCCAAATTTTGACCGCCACACCGCTAAAAACGCAGCTAGAAGATAAGGAGAGAAAGAGAAGATTGAAAGAGGAAGAAAAAAAAGGTAAAGGTAAACATGTAAAAGGAAAAGCTTTAGCAAAGGGAAAATCTGTGAAGAGAAGAGTGTTAATGTCTAGCAGTGAAGAAAGCAGTGAGGACATTCCCCTAGCACAATTATGTAATGACGACGATGAAGATGAGATGGAAACAGACAAAGAAAATAACAATAACATTGATAAATGTTCAATATGTGGTGAATTCGGGCGTGACAAGGAAGTCTGGTTTCGTTGCTGCGCTTGTTCAACCTGGATCCACAAAGAATGTAGTGGAAAAGAAACGGCAGAAAATTATATTTGCGACTTCTGTTAAGATAAATATAAGCACTATACCTAGTAATGTAAAATGGCTGTGAATTTAACATAGTTTTTATGCCTAAATAAATGTTGATTGACCTATATATCGCCTATTATTCTTAACGCACGGTATTATCGAACCGGGGCACGCTATTCTCAAACCAGTTTGATAATGCCACGCTTTCATAAATTTTCTTTTTCTTCGTATATTTTTACATATGTGCTGTAAAAAGTAAATATTGTATTTTAATTTGATTGCTAGGTAACCTGTAATAATAAAAATCTAGCTTGAGTCAATCGGATCCGCACTCGTAGAACATTATAGCTATATTCTCTTAAGGGCTCGGTATTAGCCAACCCTCCCCTAATGTCTGAGAAGACGTATTGTCGACGAGCTCGACGGATGAGGTGGTGCGGTCGCGATGTGATGGGGATTATCGTCGCGTGTTAACACTCACACTGTTAGGTATAATCACTCCTATTCGACTTAATATCTTCGGCTTTTATATTATCGTTACCTAATAATACGGTATAGGTACATCATGCGAGAAAAATACTAAAGAAATAATAGTTTCACTGTTTCGATTGTTTGTTATCTTATCGTTCGCAGATTCTCAAACGGCGATACCTATATATTTTAAGCGGGCTTTTAGACATAAATCATTATTCATGTTCTTCCAAAAAGTCTTATATATTTGTTAGTGAAAGTTTTTGAAGCATTTATTTATAAAAGTCGACGTTGATTCACGAGAGGCGGAGAGGAGCCGGGTGTGCGGGGCGAGGGCGTGGGAACAGCGCGCGCGCAGACCGAGTGGCGCCACGGGCGGTTTGACGCCAACGCAACCGCCCAGCCACGCTTATGTCTCTTTTTTGATGAAATTTGATTTTGGGTTATTGGATGTCCTTTATTCCAACAAAATCAATGTTTGGTTTTATTTTCAACTCATGTAGACAGTAGAACCCAATGGTCAAGTAGGTAGTACAATTCTTCAATCTTGACAGTGATCTTGACAAATGTCATAAATAAAATTATATAGCTTTCGTTCTTATTTCCAAAAGGATCATTCTTAACTTAACATGATCACTCGGCGATTGAAAAAATTTTCTCATAAATGTGTCACAAAAAAAAACTTAGGTAAACTTTTTTCACGCACAACGGCACAACTCCGTAGGTACCTACTTAAGAACTTCCGTTGCCGCGTTGCAGTTTGTACGGAGTGTATACATGGGTAACTAAGTATAGTACGGAACACTCGCAAAAGTTCTCGGTCTCACTTGACCGTTTCTACATAGTTATAAGGAATCAAATCACTTAATCATTAAAACAATATGTAGCTCCTAGCTCCTACTTTTGACAGGCGACAGTATTCAATCCACAAAATCCTATTGTTTAAGTCGATCGTGATAGTCCAACAACGAGGCGACACCGACCTCTGGGCGTGTGGGTGCAGAAGGAAAGATATAACACTTTCACACGCTTTATGTGTCGATGACCTCCCCCGTCCGCTTGTCGGCTCTGGGTGCAGAAGACTTGCCCACGTACGGCGGGCCTGCCCGAGGCGGCCGCCCGCGTCCCACAGATACTCATGTCCCTGGATTTTAATGGACAATGGACACGGATGGCAGCGAGGAAGCTCTTGATTTATGTATAAAGTTGGTTGGTAAGTACGTGTGTGTAATTCTAAATGACCCTACAACACTAATGTGAATTTGTAACTTGGGTAGAACCAATAGTGAGAGTGATTGTGCTGATTTTGCAAACAAAAAAATGGAAACATGTAATCTCATTTAATCACAAGTTGCTTTATGAACTGAATATTTATACGACAGGGATCATAATAAACGGTTCGATATAAAGTGGTAGATATCTATGGCCCATGGGCGTTACGCAGTTATGAGAACATGTAACATTGGCGAAGAAGAACTAGTGCGGTTCCATATCATTCAAGATTTACTTATTTAAGGTAGTCAGAGGACCTTAAATAAAGCATGTAGAATAGAGTCCTATGACATCAGAAAAGAACTAGAAACTTATTCTTCATGGAAAATTGGGCAATAGGAAAATCTATTAGAACACAAAATCCAGCCCATATCCCGAAATAGTTACAGTTTAGAACTTAGGTTCCAAAGTAACTTTTGGCGTTCCCATCTTTTAGTTAACTCAATAATCAATCATTTAGGACCACACTAAACGATGGGAGGATCAAAGAGGATGTGGAAGGTTCTATTAATGGATAGAATTGAGTCGGTAACAAAATTCAAATGACATTTTGTGCAATAGTCAATAGTTAGTGTTAGTTACATATTCAGTAGGTAGGTATCAATCTAAAGTATGAACATCTACTTAAACAGTTTAATAGTCAATAGACACGGTCGGCGGGGTAAAACACTATCAGTAGGAATAGGTTTCATTTTGACAGTTCAACAACATTCATTGCGTTATTTAAGTTGTTGGGCAGACAAATTTTTCGAACATATGAAGCAATAGATTAGCAATCTGCTTCAAAATCATTCAGATTGCGATTGATAGTGTGTTACGCAATTAGGGTGCAGATCCGAGGGTGTCTGAATTTTAACATTATGGCTGAGCTATGGATGCACGAAGGAATTTCAGAACTAAACCGATACGATATAGATACGGATCATTCAAAAGGGTTAAATTTAACCAAGCATGTGTGCTGCGTGCTTTCAAGCGATTTTTATTCCGAATTAATAAAAAATATCTTTAAAAAAATCCCCGTTAAAATAAAAAATATAAATTAAAATATGTTATTTCACATATACCTACATGGGTACTTATGAAGCTAGGTGCACGGTTCCAATTAGTCGTTTCCTATGGAGAAGAGCCGGCAAGAAACTCCAGTTACCGAAAAAAACTAGTTATATACTAAACCTAATACTAAACACGGAATAAAGTTATACTAGGTATAAACTTCTAAAAATGTATGGTTATACCGAAGTTATTCCTAGTATAGGTAACTTTATTTCGTGTTTATTTATAAGGCCCTATTTTTTTTACTTTAAGGAGACTTTTCTTGAAAAACTTAAAGCTCGTACAGACTCGCGCGATATCGCGGCCGCGACAGGCACCGACAAATAAATTGTGCTACTAGTGTCGCGTCGCGCCCGCGATATCGCACTAGTCTGTACGAGCCTTTATTGAAGATTAAGATAGGAGTAAAAATGGAATCTTATTATATTTCCGTATCTATTATAAAGGGAGGCATCACGACGTTGACCACCATACACTATAACATAATGCCGGTGCTAATGCAAAAAGTTTGTTGACAAGCTTCCCGAAGCTTGTTTAGAAGAAACCTCTCCTAGAACTACCACTACAGTTCACTATATAGACGAGTCAATTTATTTGTCTGCTACAAAAATGATTCGCACGCTTTGTCCCATAGTTGACCGGTTTTACTGTATACCCAAAGTCTCAAATTTAGATAATTTATGTACCTAAACAAAGGGGATAACATATCAAAAAAATATCTTGGTAATGGTAATTCACATAAAATGGCGAAAAATAAGGTTTCATTTTCTTTTAAGTACTGATTTTAAGAAATAATAATTAAAAAATAATCATACCGTAATTATTTTTATAAATTTTCGGTTTTAAACAAAGTTATTAAAAAAAGGAGATTTTCTGGTATAAAATATTTTATGATACTGGTAACAATGCAGGAGATACAAACATTTTCAATTTTTTTACATCTTCAACAACACTAATATTACAACTCTCATTCATAGATTCATAATGTAAGTAGCATATCTAGCCACATTTTAGATGAAAACGGCTGTAAACCGTTTCGAGTGGAAATCGATTTTGGGAGGCCTACGTCTAGCAGTGGACATAAAAGAGCTGATTATGACGATAATAGACCGTGTCTCCGACACACTATATTAAACATTGTTTGGCAACGGTATTTTGTTTGCAAAGTTCTTAAAATTAATTCACTTTAATTTCATAGATGATTATTTACAAAAAAAAAAGAATGATAAAATGTTTTGTACCACTGTCCTGTCATTTAGACAGTGACATTTCTTGACATAACTTTGTTTACATAAATTATCTGAATTAGAGACTTTGGGTAGAGCTACTGCGTCTTTACTCAGCATTTTATTAACCGACTTTAAAAAAGGAGGAGGTCCTCAATTCGTTGGAATCCTTACTTCCTTACTATATATATATATATATATAATATATCCATACTAATATTATAAATGTGAAAGTAACTCTGTCTGTCTGTCTATCTGTCTGCCGTATGTTACGTTTTCACGCCTAAACCGCTGAACCGTTATGAAATTTGGCAGAGATATAGCCTGGGATACGGAGATGGACATAGGCTACTTTTTTACGCGATAACCGACATCTACGCGGGCGGAGCCGCGGGCATAAGCTAGTTATATTATAAATGTGAAAGTAACTCTGTCTGTAAGTATGTTACGTTTTCACGCCTAAACCGCTGAACCGATCGTCATGAAATTTGGCAGAGTTATAGCCAGGGATATTGAGAAGGACATAGGCTACTTTTTTACGCGATAACCGACATCAACGCGGGCGGAGCCGCAGGCAAAAGCAAGTCTTTTATTAATATATATGTTTTTTTTAATGTACGTTCCCCGGTTACTCGAAGACGGCTAGACCGATTCGAAAATATATTTTTTTTGTTTGAAAGGGAATACTTTCCAGGCGGTCCCATTGTCATCAAATCAGGATCTGATGATGGGATACTGGAGAAATCTAAGGAAATCTTCAAATATTATAGGCACACCTATAGCGATTTAGTTATTTTATATAATTACTCGTGTATTTGCTCTCGGAAAGCACCATTTGGTGAAGTGGAACTAATGAGTAAGGCCACAGATGGCCACCGGAACTACGCAATAATAAGTATTTCACGGGTTGCGATTCAATTACTTTAACATGGTTGCTAAGCATTTTATCCTCGTCACAATGCGAATGGTGAAATACCAGGAGAACTCCTCAACAATGAACGTTCCTGCATCGAGAAAAGCAATATTTTGTTAAAGGCGATATGCAAGTTGACATTAGACTATGTAACTTAGATAAATTATAAACAGACTCACTAAAAAGCGAGAAATAAAAACCGATCCAAAGACACCGTCTTCCGAAATTAAAGTATTTTTTTCATTTTGTAGTTTTTAAAAAAAAATTGACAAAAAGTTTTTTGAGAATTCAATTTTTATGAACAATCCATTAAACATAAATATACTACCTTTAAAAAAAACATAAACGTGATGACGGGTGAAATAACTACTCTACCTTAATATCGATTAGTGAAGGATTCCATTGTTCTCATTCAGGAAACCGATGAAATTATCACACGGATGTAACCCAGCTCAGCACCTATGAATCTATGTTTTATTTTGGTCCCATGGCTTATAAATACCTAACCTACCTAATTGAACCAGTCTTTTTTACCAGTAGCAGTTTGTTTTTATTTTCAGGAACAACTACTCTACGGTAGAAGCCTACTTAGACATCAACAAAAGCTTAGTAACTAGTTATAATGTAGCATTGTCGCTGCCTCCCTGGGCATATCCTGCAAAGTATTCTTTACGTGGACATAAATCATATAAGTTAGGTAGGTACTGGGCTTTTTCTACAATAAAATACATTCTGAAATAGTTCATAACCCTACTTACATTCACGTACGACGTACACAGCAATCAATACTTTAAATTAGCTTAAATAATAATACATACATGGAACTTGAAACTTTTTAGGAGAGATTTATAAGTTATACTATTTAGACATTAGTCAATCTCTACTAGAAATACATTAGTTATGAATAGTTAAAATGATAACACATTTAGCAGACTGCACTTCAGGCAACTCTGGCGCGTTGATGTCTTTTGCAAACGGATTGGAGGTTCCGTAGCGCAGCGCAGGATACTAATATTTTTGAGGATTTTCATGTGACTACTTTGAAAAGTTATTGTTTTATAACCTACAAATTGAGTTCATTAACTTAGTTTTTTTTTTTAACAGATTTGTAAAAAAAAATTTTTTTTTTTTTCATAATATTTTTGGAATTCAACAACAGAGACGTAATAAAATTAGGCTAAGTTAAAATAAACAATTTCAAGGAAGGTTTTTGGTACACTATGTTCAAACATTTTTTTACTCAAAAACTAACAACACATCTCACAATCAAAATCTTAACTTACCGGAAACATGATGTTCGTATACGACCGTCTCAAAGGACACCACTATTATATACACGTATGTCACAGAGCGCGCGCCACTCCAGCGCGTTTCCCGCTCGACGTCTGCGGCGAGTCTGCGTGCGCGCGCCCATTCATAGCGCACGCGCTCACCCGACCCGACCTGCGACTTCTCCTGCCCGACTGTACACGCGACTAACTTACTGAAACGATGCTATTATGGTTAAACGATTGATATAACTTTCCGTTGCGAAAAGGTATGGCATTTCTATGCACCAAACTTGATAGGTTATTCCGTAGAATATACTGGAGTATACTCGCTGCCCCGCTATAGCGCTGCTCAAGCTAGAGAACAGAAAGTTCTTCCATTTCTGAGTTCTCTATTCTAATCGTCAAAAAGCGCTAAGGACCCATATTTTTGTAAATGACCGGCACTATAATTATTGCCCATGGATATGTGGTAATCTCAATTAGCATTGTATTGTATGCACACAGAAAGTTCTTAATTGTACTAAGAATAACAGGACAATAGGAGGAGTCGTTAATTTAATTTGCATCGACTGACCTACTTGAGGAAAATTTAAAATTTTACGCTTAATCTGATGTTTTGGATTTCTGTTTGTAATTTTTGGCACCGCTAGTTTAGCCGATTGTATGCAAATGTTGTTAAAGAATGGGGTGACATGGAGACTGTGCGTTAACCATTATACTGTGACAATACAACGGAGCTGCCGCTGACCTGCCGCCGCCGCTCGCCGGCCAGTCGCCACCGTCCAACATACATTCATTATAGGTGTAATGGGTGACCGTTTTTACAAACTATACAAATAACTCGTTCTTGAAATTTACGTGTAACACTAGTTGCTATGAGTAATCTTTGTATTATTACAAATAAGCTGATTAACTGCGAAAAACAAAGTAATCCACTTGATGACTATCAGCAACATACTCGTAAAAAAATGCAAGATTTCGTAAAAAAAAAGGTTGCATATCTTTTACGAAAGATAGCTAGCATAAATTATATTCCTTTTTAACCGACTTCACAAACAGGAAGAGGTTATCAATTCGGTTGTATTTTTTTATATGTTTGTTTATCTCAGTACTCCGTCGTTTATGAATAGATTTGTTTTTTTTTTTTTTTAAAGATATATTTCCAGATTGGTCCCATTTTTTATTTTACATTTATACCAGTTCTGATGATGGGACCCATGAGGAATTGAGGGAACTCCTGAAATTTTATAGAGATTTTTGTATTTGGGTTTATTGGAATTGAGATGCACTCTGGCTATAAATGATGTTTAACCGACTTCAAAAAAGGAGGAGGTTCTCAATTCGTCTATTTATATGTATAAGTTGTTAAAAAATTAACTCTACTAACTTTAAGACGTGCTTTATACCATCGAACTGAATAACTTTTACTATGGGACCAACTTTGAAATCGCGAAAAAATAAACAGCTGTCCCATACAGTTTAGAACAATAGGTATTAAACTTTAGTATGGAAAAGCTGTTTTTAATTAATTAATTTAATTTAGCTGGTATTTAATCCACTTGGTGTATGTTATAAGATTTCCTGTTGGGCACTCTGGACCACATCTTCTTTGGATGCTCGAACAACGTTCCACCTTTAGATTTATATAGGCGTCTCCCAAAATTTAAGATTCCTCTTCCAATAAATTTCCCCTCCTAACTAACATACTCTTCTCCAGAACTACTTGTGACGCTGATGACCTTCATCCGTCACAATAACATAAAGTTATAATATATTTATTCTGTGTGGGTGGTGTGGTATGCGTATATTTTATGTTTTAACAAATTATATAATTTATTTATTTATATTTTTTATTGTTTCAGTCCCGTACTAATCCAACAAGATCTACATTGTGTTCAACTGTATCAATCTAAGAATCTAACAACCTTAAAAAAAAAAAAAAAAATCTTTATGCACACTTGTTTTTCTAACTCACTTTAGACATTGGCAGAATAGTCGACATCGGCTTTGCTTGCCATATATTAAAAATAGAATAGAATAGAAGATTTCCTGGCACTGTTTGTCTACCTCACACCAATTCGTATACCGAATTGGTGTGAGGTAGAAACCAAAACTAAAAAAAAAAAGACTTCAAAAAAATTGTTTTCTTTTGGAAATCGGTGGCAAAAAACGCAAATACGGAACCAAAGACACCGATTTCAAAAATTTAAGTTATTTTTATTTTTTTTGTGTTAAGTCTGTTGTTTTTTTATATAATATATTAGAATCTTATTAGAATGGTCGATCGAAGGTTAACCTACGCTTGTCGCGGTCAGTTCGTGGATGCCATTTACATAGTCGAGATCCCTCCGTGCCTCGGAAAGCACGTTAAAGGATAACACAACAAGCACACCTTAAGCCGTTGGTCCCGGCTGTCATTCGTAGATCTTTAACTGTCGTTACGGGTAGTCAGAAGCCCAAAAGTCCACAAACAGTCCTACGTAGTCGTACCAAGGTCACCCAATAACTGGGTTGTGGATGTCAGATGGACAGCCGCTCCATGTAAAGTACTGGTATTCACTTGCATCCGAACAGACTGGAAGCCGACCCCCACGTTGAGAAATTGCTATAGGCCGATTGATTTATTAGAATCTTATACTCTTACCGCGTCTTGTCTGTCGCTGGTCCTACTCGCTAGCGCGACTGCTGCACATGGGGTCCAGCCGATCTATTCTGTAACCATCTCACCGTGAAAACTTAGGTGAAGTGAGCGTGGAGTGAGCTGCAGTGCTATTTTGTAACCATCTCACCGTGAAAGCTTAGGTGAAGTGAGCTGTCAACAGTGTCAATCTCAAGCATCAGATTCGATTCGATCCCAAGGTCATAAAGTTTTTTTTATTAGGAATTTCTTAATTGCAGCCCGGGGCCAGCTCTAGGCAATCGTCATATTTTCACGAAATAGTCCTATAACCATCAAATATATTTTCGAGAGCTTTTTGAGTTATAAATAATTATAATTTAGTAATTACTAGCTGCTGCCCGCGGCTACGCCCGCGTAGCTTTTTCTAAATTAAAAATAAGTTACTCCTTATAACATCAGCTACCAGTGAAAAACCTGTCAAAATCAGTCCAGCTGTTTCAGAGATTAGCCTGAAAAAACAGGCACACAGACAAACAAAAATATTAAAGGTTGTTTTTTTTTTAATAAGTACTGTATACATATACTTTCATATACTAGTAAAAAGCAGTTATTTTGACATTACAAACAGACACTTAAATTTTAATTATTTGTATAGATTTCATCATAATTGCCACAATTTGAGTTTTGATGTGTAACGTGGTAACGACCGCGACTTACCGAGTTGTAGGTTCGAACCCAGACAGGCGCTTTACTTTGTGTAAATTATTTCATTACCACAGGGCCTCAAGTCTGCTATTACAATAGTGTCAGAATGGTCTCGCCATTGTGAGTATTTGACAGTGTTTGTATGGCAAATCTGTCAAAAACTCACAATGAAGAGACCATTCTGACACTATTGTAATAGCAGACTTGAGGCCCTGCTCTCAAAACGGTGAAGGAAAACATCGTGAGGAAACCGGCATCTCCTAGATCCAAAAATTAGAAGATAGGGACATATACCAACCCGCACTGGGCCCGCGTGGTGGATTCACCGAGAGGAGGCCTATATTCCCAACAGTGGCAGTGGGGACATTATAGACTGATTTTGCTATGCTTATGCTTTAAACAACGTTAAACAGCGCCGCAATTTGCAAAAAAACGTATGAAATTTTGACACAGAAAACTTGGACTTTCTCGAATCCCATGGATTTTCGCCTAGGCTATCATAATCTTCCGAGCCTTTCCAGTCGAACCAAAAGGCATCACGTTCTATTCCTGGCTCAGGCAGCTATTTAAAAAAAACTGAAATTGCAGTTTAATTTTCCACTAAAATCAAGGTAAATTATAGTTACTAACTTACTAGCTTTTGCCCGCGGCTCCGCCAGCGTGGATGTCGGTTATCGCGTAAAAAAGTAGCCTATGTCCTTCTCCATATAGCAGGCTATACCTATCTCTGCCAAATTCATGACGATCGGTTCAGCGGTTTAGGCGTGAAAACGTAACATACAGACAGACAGACAGAGTTACTTTTACATTTATAATATTAGTATGGATTTTGTAGCCTTAACAGGTCAACCCAATTTAAAGCGTCTACAAACAAGTTAAATTTTCGTAATATAGACCGTACGAATAAAAGTTTTAAAGTTAAAGTTTTGTTATTATCATATATTATTATTAGTTAGTCATAGTTCCTTGGACCTCTGTTCCACTACCTACCCGTAATTTCGGATTCATCTGAAGTCCGATCTCAAACATCTGCGTTTATAAACTGATATAACTCAGCTCGAACTGAGCTATAAGCTTTACCGCCATATTTTTCTTTTCACTGTCATTTTCTACTAAATGAAAATATTAAAACAGTAATTTTTGTCTTTGCCTTTTATAGTGATTAATTGTCTTTTCCCCATATTTTTTTGTTTTTAACTGTCTATTAATGAGTTAGTCCTTCAATCTAGAATCGGAAATTTAAGTAGTAAGTAGTAATTTGAAGTAATATTATTTAAGAAGGTATTTATATTTTTTTGATTGCATGTAGCGGAGATGAGAATGTTGAGATGGATGTGTGGAGTGACGAGAATGGATAAAGTCAGAAATGAGTATATAAGGGGAAGTTTGAAAGTAGCGCCGGTGACAGAAAAGTTGAAAGGACGTCGTTTGGCATGGTATGGGCATGTGATGAGGAGGGAGGAAACGCATGTGACGAGAAGAGTGATGAAGATAAATGTGGATGGATGGAGAGGGAGAGGAAGGCCCAAAAAAATGTGGATGGATTGTGTGAAGAATGATATGAAAGAGAAGGGGTGAATGATAGAGTGACGGTTGACAGGGGGGAACGGAAAAAGAAAACGTGTTGCGCCGAACCCAAGTAACATGGGACAAGGGCAGGAAGATGATGATGATTTATATTTTTTTTATTCCACTCTATCAAAAGGTTTTTTTATCAACTGCAAAGTTAAGTTTGTTCTTCAATTCGGAATTGCATGGTGATTAAACATGGACAGCCGGCCACGGCTTTGAGAGGGCACCCTCAGGAGGCGAGTCCTTCTCGCTGTACTCGCACTTGTCCGATTTTCTCTACCTTGGTTTTACTGGTGCTACGTCAGCTTCAATCAACTCAGCCTATTGCAGTCCACTGCTCAACATAGGCCTCTGCTATGCCACAACACCCTGTCCTCCGCCTTCCGCATCCAGTCTGTCCCAGCCACCTTTTTGAGGTCATCGGTCCATCTAGCTGGGGGGCGTCACACACTACGCTTGGCGATACGCGGTCTCCACCGGCCATCGGTCCTTCGACAAACATGGCCACGTCAGCTTCGTGATAACATTATCTCAAAAAACAAAATTCTGCAAAAAAGTATCTACAGAAATAAGTACCGGAGGTACCGTACCTAACTACTTACAAGAACTATATTTTGACCCTGTGATGAAAAAATAACACCCATGGAACGAAAACACGTAGCCGTGTAGAGGTACGAGTATGTTATGTGAAATTTGCAGTTCACTTCTCAGTATGCATACCACGGTCGGCTACCTTAGAAAGAGTCCACAACAAATGCGTTAGGTAGCCGCGCCAGTGAAACGCACACAGTATTCGAAACGATCAATTAAGTACATCTATAGTTGTATTATAGAAAAGCTGTTGCATGCGATGCTAACTTAGTTGTGCAACATTTCCAATTACATTTTGAATTAGTTATGTTTATTAGATTACACAAGTTACGTAGGGTTATGCAGGAACTCGACATCTGTATATAGCAAGACGTTGGCGTAACGCACAGCACAGCGACCTAATAAAAAAAAATAAGTTGCTATTAAAAAAAAAAAAAACCTGCGCCATTCTTTCACAAAATCCATACCATCCATACTAATATTATAAACGTGAAAGTAACTCTCGTCTGTCTGTATGTTTTCACGCCTAAACCGCTGAACCGATCGTCATGAAAGGCAGAGATATAGCCTGGGATATGGAGAAGGACATAGGCTACTTTTTTACGCGATAACCGACATCCACGCGGGCGGAGCCGCGGACAAAAGCTAGTACTAACATAATTTGATTATGGTAACTATTAGTCCGGATCATGCCCGAATTTGTACTCTGCCTATCTCATTGGGGAATACAAGCGTAAAGTATTTTATTATATTTGCAATTGGAACGGCCTTTTCGCAATAATGGCATGGGCGAGAATCGTGAATAATCCAGCCTTTAGAGGCCACATCCTAACCGAAAGCGATTGTCGCACGAGTACGCGATCACCGCGCTTATGAGGGTTCCGTACCAAAATGGTAAAAAGGATCCCATATGGTGCGACTCTGTCTGTCCGTCTGTCACAGCTGGATATCTCAAGAACTACTATTATATAATATTATATTAGATATTTAGGTATTATTAGGTACCTAACTATTAATTTTATCTCAAATGTTTCAGCTGGTGTATCAAGTTGAAAATAATTAAATAGGTTGTAGGTAGGTAGGTATTTAGGTTATTTTGTATAAAGAACTGCTTCATTCATCTAGTGATTGCAATTGCTACTGCTGAGCATGAGGTCCTGGGTTTGATTCCCAGGTTGGGCAAATTGTTATTGGGTTTTTCCATTAGGAATTTCTCAGTAGCAACCAGGAATCTGTTTTTATGCCCAGCTGATGGCAATAGGCTTGCCTCCTATTATATGGGACTTAAATATAACTGGCGAAATGTGGGTGTACCTACTTGGGTACACTTCAGCCAAACCCTTTGGGAAAACAAGGCGTTAAGTTGTATAAAGAAAACGAAAATATAGCTTTGCTCTTGTTTATTGGTGATGTGTTTCATAAATTCATCCAAAGGATCATCATCATGAAGGTTACATCCAGAGTTCTTTCTTCCATATTCTTGAACAAGTTTCATGTGTTCTTCAAGATTCTCAATATCATTAGATTCTGAATCAAAATATCTGTCTTCTGCATCTTGTGAAACTTGCTGAAGATCATCATATTCCTCATTATTATCAATATCATGATAATCAACATCTGTATCTCTTCCCTCTATAAAACTACAGTACATTTCTTGTAAAAATTCTTCCCGAAGGAGGTTTCTTTCTGGGGCAGTAATCATACTTTGCTTTCTAGGTTCGGGCATGTAATTTGGTCTTGTATCAGGGGTGTCAAAGGCACCCCATTGCTTTTTACTTTTAAAGTTGTCAGTGTTGTCACTATCACTGCTTTTAGAATCATCTTCAGTGCTAGTTAACTTCATAGATTCTAGGTCTTCTTCAAGCTTCTGCTCATTCTTCATTTCTCTCATGTCATTTCTGTCAACTGTTTCTAAAATCATGCTCAGGAAGGTAAGATTTTCATTATCAACACCATCACGTTCTTTGATCTCCTCGTCAGACAGGTACTGGCCAACTAGCTGTTCATAAAGTAAGGGATTTCGATACATCATTTGTTTTTCACTGAAATAATCTGTTTCATTCTGAAGTTTCTGTAATGCATTAAATCGTCTATTTCGGATTCTTTTACATTTGCTCTTATCAGAATGGTAAGTTTTTAATTGATTAACACACTCCCGAAAGCTGTCATTCTCACGAGATTGCATATTCTCAAAGTAACCAATGTGATGTGGAGCTAGATATTTTCCGAACTGCAATAAAAAATCCGTGGGCGATTGCTTGTAAATATCGCAGGCCATTTTAATTTTATCGCTTGTGCGAACCTCTGATTCATCCACATGTGCATTTTTGAATGATATTTTAGCACATCTAACTAAATAATCAACTATGTCATTGATGGGATCAACCTCAACATATTCTTGGGATTCTTTTATATCTTCATCAGCTGTTCTGTCTGTTTCATTTGTCTCCATTTTACAAAAACTGCACAACTTGAGCCAAATTCTAACTCTTGATTTCTGTTAATAATGCTGTATAATTGGACGTAGTTATGCAGAAATGTTCCAACCCACAAGTCACCCGAAATCGAGATAATGTGATCAAACTACCTTTTATGACACTTAGAGTATAAAACTTGGAACCTTATTGCAAATCTGACTCTAAGTGTCATAAAAGGTAGTTTGATCACATTATCTCGATTTCGGGTGACTTGTGGGTTGGAACATTTCTGCATAACTACGTCCAATTGTAATGAAGAAAAATAAATATAAAAACTTATTTCTCTCACAGTTCAGGACTTCAGGTTCACACTTCTGTCTGCCCAGTTTATTTTCATTTCATTATTATCACAGACGATACTATTTGGTCTGTGTATAATAATAACAAGCGTAGTATCTTTATGTAGTCTGTGATAACAAGCTTCAACTAACCAAACCAGCTGTTATCACAGATTAGATAAGCTGTTGATAGGCTGTTAGATCCAACCGATCCAGTTTTTTTTTTCTATCAAAACTATTCGCAAAAAACAAACCATCAAAAAGTCTGTCTACACCTTTACACCCAGTTTAAGGTCTAGGGCTAGACACTTCTACAGTGGACAAGAAAACTGACAACTTTAGCCACAGGTGTCGCTAATATCTCTTGACTCACGGACATCATTTACCTTGCCTTTTCCCAACTAAATTGGGTTCGACTTAGCGTCAAGTCTTACCGAATGCAGGTGAATACCAGTATTTTACATGAAGCGACTGCTTCTGACCTCCACAACCCAGTTAATGGGTAACACGATACCCCTTGGTAAGACTGGTTGTAAGACTGGTTGTCAGACTTTCAGGCTTCTGACTATCCGTAACGACTAACAAAGATTACAATTACAGCCTGGACCAACGTCATAGTCGTGCTTTCTGGGGCACGGAGGGGGTCTTGATATGAACGAGATGGTCAACCATCTCGCTTGACTCACGAACAGTGTCAATTATCATAAAAAACATCATTACAAAAAAAACTTGGCCAAAAAATTCAAGTTATGATGTAATCGGTTTAAAAAAAACTGAGAACGAGAACTATTTTTTCTTTCTGAAAATTCGAGGATGTATTCTGATTTTAATAATGCATGCGAGCTTGCGAGAAATCGGCTTTCAAAATCTGTGTGTGGACGTGAAATTTTGGTGTCGATGTTATAAGCCGCTGCGGGTGTACAGTCCTTTCACAGTTATTAATTTACCTCTGATCTCTTATCACTGGCAAAATCAAAGTGATCTTTACTGTGGCTACAATAACTTTGCTGCCGAGTTTCTGCCACTGCTGCCAGTGACAAATCGAACAAAATCACAGTGCCTTCATCTTATGGGGTTAGGCAGAAACTACAGAACGCCACCTGCTAGTGCCGTATACCCGAAGTCTCTAATTCAGATAATTTATGTAAACAAAGTAATGTCAAGAAATGCCACTGTCAAAATGACAGGCAAGTGGTGCAAAACATTTTATCATATTTTTTTTTTGTAAATAATCATCTATGAAATTAAAGTGAATTAGTTATAAGAACTATGCAAACAAAATACCGTTGCCAAACAATGTTTTATGTAGTGTGTCGGAGACACGGCCTATGATCGTCATAATCAGCCTTTTTAAGTCCACTGCTAGACGTAGGCCTCCCAAAATCGATTTCCACTCGAAACAGTTTACATCCAAAATGTGGCTAGATATAATACATACGATATGAATCTATGAATGAGAGTTATATTATGTGTCGTTGACGACTTAAAAAAATTGAAAATGTTTGTATCTCCTGCATTGTTACCAGTATCATAAAATATTTTATACCAGAAAATCTCCTTTTTTTAATAACTTTGTTTTAAACCGAAAATTTATAAAAATAATTACGGTATGACTAGTTTTTAATTATTATTTCTTACATTCGGTACTTAAAAGAAAATGGAACCTTTTTTTTCGCCATTTTATGTGAATTATCATTACGAAGATATTTTTTTGATATGTTATCCCCTTTGTTTACATAAATTATCTGAATTTGAGACTTTGGGTATAGGCGAATATAGGGGTGGGGGGGCCGTGCCCAGTCCAGAATGGTCGTGCCCACCCCAGGACATGTGGTTACCGTTTCGAAATTCTAGGCTAGAATAAATATTTTTATTTTTTTATTTTCTAAACACTTATTTCGCAGACACTTAAGGCACAGACAAGTTATGAGGTTAAGTCGGGTACTGACATGCGGATTAAATGAATATTTTATTTTTATTTGCTAATATTTTATTATATCTATTTTACTGATAATTATTTATGTATTTCTGTATCTGCTTATCTGCCCGTGACATCATAATCAAAATACCAGTGCTGCGCTGCGGCACTTATTTATAGATATTTAGATATTAAAAGAAAAACGCTCAATTTTGTATGGCAAACTGAATGAATGAACTAGCGGTTCGCAAATCAGTAACTATTTACTTATTACTACGAATATCAATTAAAATAGAATTTATTGTACGAGAAAACAGACCGATTATGTATTGCAAAGTGAATGAATGAACTAGTGGTTTTATTCGAATTTGCGAACTAGCAATCGATTGTTTTTTTTTTTTTTTTTTTTTTATCTAGGGCATCTCAGAGTTTAAGCTCCTAACGAAACTTAATGCCTCCAGCCAGGGCGTAAAAACTTATAAACTATACGACTGGCTGCTCGCTAAGGGCACCCCCTGTGGGGTACGAACCTCGGCTTAGGGCAGCTGAGTCGGAGGGAGGGTGGCAAGGGACCGACGGTGGCTGGATAAAATCAGTGTTTTGATTATTATCGTGGGGAGTTTGGATTACATGCTGCTCAGCTAAAACGCGTGCTGGCGCTTCACTTACAGTCAAGGGTCGGGGAGGACTATTCGTTAGTCGGGGATTTCGCGCGGGGCCTCGGCGGCGAGGTCGGAATGACGATCGTGTATTGTGTGCTTTTATTTTGCGAACTGTACTAGTTTCCCTACGACTCTCCTGGAGGAGAGTAGTGGGGTCGTCTGGGTCGGTCAGTGCATGCCTTGGACGGCGGGTCGAACTAATTTTTGAGGGGACATAACTTGCGGCCTTCACAACTAGAGCGTTGCGATGAGTGGCTGCTGAATCGAAGAAGCGCTTTGAAGTGCGCTTCATGAATTGGGCTATCGTGGGGATTTTGAGTTCAACGTGGAGGTTAGTGTTACGAACGAAGCTCCCGTGATTTTACGTAAGACTCGGTTCTGTAGGGTTTGCATCTTATGGATGAGATGGGGTTTGGTGTGTGCAAAGACAGGACTCGCATAGGTCATGATGGGGCGGATGCACGCGGTGTAAATGTGCAATTTGCACTTGAGTGACAATTTGCTTTTTGCGTTTAGGATGGAGTGGAGCCTATAGAGAGCGATAAGGCTGCACGAGCGCGTACCTTCTTTAGGTGCTCAGAAAAGGAGAGATGGTGGTCGAGAATCACACCCAGATATTTGGCTCGCTTCTCCCAGGGGATAGGCTTGCCGAACATGGTGATCGGTCGGATACTAGGGGGGCGGTGGCGCGGTTTCGTATAGAGAACCGCTTGACTTTTATCGGGATTTACTTCTATGCGCCACTTTCTAAACCATTCGCCAAGCTTGTTGGCTGCGGTCTGGAGAGTGTTAGAGATCCTATCGTGACTGGTCCCTCTGCAATAGATGGCCGTATCGTCTGCGAACAGAGCCAACTGTGCCTGTCTTTATTTCGGGATATCGCTGGTGAATAGCGTGAACGCGAGGGGAGAAATCACAGAGCCCTGAGGGACGCCTGCGCGTAATGGGTGGGGGGCGGAGAGAGTACCGTCTATGCGATAGCGAAAAGTGCGATTCGACAAAAAGTCTCGTAAGATGAGCACGAGACGTTCCGGCACACCGAGTTGGTACAGCTTGTATAATAAGCCGTTGTGCCAGACTTTGTCGAATGCCTTTGCTATGCCAAAGAAGAACACTCCTGTCTTAAGACCGCGCTAGAAACCAGCGTTGATGTCTTCTACGATACGGTGGACCTGATGGGTCGAGGCATGTTGGGTTCTAAAACCGAACTGCTCATCGGGGATAAGGCCCTTGGTCTCGGCGTAGTCTCTGAGACGCTTCCCAGATAGCAGTGTAAACTTGTTTCAGACTTGCAGCAAGTTAGAAATATCAAATGTGCAAACTTGCATCAAGTTTGACGAGGCAAGGGACAAACTTGTGGCAAGTTTGTATCAAACTTGTATCAAATGTCTAGTTTCCCTCTTTCAAACTTTGCATAATGTTTGCTAATGCAAACTTGACAAACTTGTGGCAATTTTGTATCAAACTTGTGGCAAGTTTCTATCAAACTTGTGGCAAGTTTGTATCAAACTTGTATCAAATGTCTAGTTTCCGCCCATCAAACTTGTATAATGTTTGTTTATCAGGAGGCTTACTCGCGAACGCAAACCACTACGACAAAAATTAAAAATTGTGTCGTCGTTTGCGAGTAGGCCTCATGAAGAAACAAAAAACTTGACGACATTTAAAGTATGAAATGAAATCCATTGAAATTAAAATTGAATGGGTTTATTAAAAAAAATATTATTGTATTAAAAAAAAGTAGGAACTATAAAGGACTAAACTAAACTCGCATCATAGTTGATTTTGTTTTTGTCTCTCGGCCCTGAAACAATGAAATAAAATGGCTGTTAGTCAATAAACACCTGCGAAACTAACTTTTAAATTAATGTACCATTGAAATACAACACAATTACAGTCACCCTGAACGAGCTGCCTTGTTATGAAATAAATAAATGTATGCAACTACCTATACAACTTTCAGTCATTGGTGTCAGCGCCGGGGTTCGAACCCAGTACCAAAGGCCCCACTAGACTATCTACACCCGCTCTACAGAGTATTATTATAAGAAGAGAGTAATTTACCTTCTTGACAATCTCACTTTGCCTTGGTTTAGCTAGTCACTGATTATCTCTTTCTGCTTATCGTCAGTAGCAGTTCCATGCACTTTCTTACACATTTCTGAAAATATAAATAAAACGGCTATAGTAATGATAGTTGACAATAAGCAGCATGTTTCGTAATGTGACTGTTGGTTATGTAGGAATTAAAACAATAATAAAAATAAACAGATCTACCGAAATAGGTAGGTACTTACGAAATATTAATTTGCAAGTTTCTGTGTCAAGAAATGATTTCTTTTGAGTTCTTCATTTGTTTTCCCATCAGAGAATATTGCTCAACTACTGCATCCAGCGGTATTTTTCTCAGCATGTTTGTGGTGAAAGAACGGAGGTTTTTACTGCCAATACCTGTCAAGAATTGTACCTGAAAAATTTAGGTAGTGGCATATATATGGTACCTATAAATACATGTTGGGTGCATCATAAATATATATTTTTTTTTTTTTTTTTTGTTAAATAAGGTTTATACATACAAAGTCAATAGTTAGTTGTGCAATTACTCAAGTAAAAGCCAGATAAAATGGCATGGAATTGAATTGACCCTTAACATTAAACATTATTATAAGTGTATTTAATAAAATGTCACCCTTACCATTGCCTGTTGATTGTCACTATTTTTTAATTGTCCATTTAAATGACAGAAACTGTCATCGTCATTTACTGGCAGGTTTGTTAAAAACTGTGGCAGTGAAAAGGGATCATGCCTTCGTGAAGTTAATGGCTCTTCCGGCCGCCCTAAAATCAGGTCCATTTTTTTTTTGTTAGTTTCTGACACTTGTTTTGACAGGTCAGTCACCATCTGGATGAGATGACTTTGCTGGATTGCCAATTGTTTGCTTGTAGCACAGTCTGTAACAAAAATATTAAAATTAAAATATCATTAACATCCTCTGAATACTGCATACATCACACTAATATTATAAAGGCGAAAGTTTATGTGTGTGTGTGTGTGAGGGTATTTGCGTATGTGCTTCATACTCAAACAGCTGGACCAATATTGATAAAATTTTGTATGGAGGTAGCTGACACTGTAGGTAGCTGTCATGTTATTTTTGTAGCTGAGTATGATATTTCTTCTTCTGATTGGTTGTCACCTCTAGTTGCTGAAGCAAATGTCATATTTTCTCTTTTAATGCTCTTTAACCGGCCTTGTCTCGACATTTGTGCAAACGGTTTTTGAGACATTTTTGCCGAGTGCTAACCTACAAAATTAAGAGCTGTATGATTCCAAAAACGAATTTTATACAAATTAGGGGTAATTGGAGCAGTTTTACATGGGAATTGTTAGCATCAGCTTGCTAAAAATGAAGAAAATTTTGAGGAAACATTAGGAAACCCGAGTACATGAGGTGTTTATACAGGCAGCTGTGGGCATACAGTAATTTCCCTCTCTCTGAGAGGCCCGTGCCCTACATTGGGATGTATGTTGGCTGGTATTATAATTAGGGAATCGTACCACATTGCGAGATAGTTAGCAGCCATCTGTGACAAAAACTGTTATCAGATTATGGTAAGTTGGGATTTTTTTGAGGTTATGTGACTTTATACAAAGTTCTCAGGGGGTCTGCATTAGCTCTAATTGATTAAAATGATCACCACACTGTAAAGCCGTGTCCGCTGAGGTATGTTTTAGTGTTTTTCTAACACATAACGTGTTATCCATTCGACTCTGCAAACAAACTGCGAACGAATAATGTGTTATTATCGAAAGTCGTGTTATTTTGTTAGCATTATACGAAAACATGCCGCAGCGGACCCGGCTACTACTAACCAAACCAAACTTACCATCAGTCAGTAGGGATGTTTTATCAAGACGATACTTAGTCCAACAAAATGCAATTTTCTTTTCATACACTTTTTGGAGGCTTCTTCAACAAACTCCTGGTTTTTCAATTTACAAAACCGTTTCAGGCATATTTATAGCAATTGTGCTAGATAAAATTTTGTTCATCATTAGGGTTGTAATGATCCTCACACCTCTTCAGCCAATCTGTATTTATGTTTTCACAAGCTTTAAAGAATTAAATTTAAAGTTTTCATGTCAATTTCGCACTGTAGTTTATCTCGTAATGATTATGGCAACAGGTTTGAAAACACAACACTATAGGGTCAATTTCGCACTGTAGAGTCTATATCTCGGAGTGGTTAAGACAACAATTATTCACAAACAATGTAAAACCGGCAGAAAATACGATTTGGAAAAACGGGAACAATTACAACAAAAAGTATCAGAAACAAATCCGCCATGTTAGAAATGAGTGTGGCCACTTCATAAAAAAAAATCGCCATACAATCATTATTTGGTTCTAAGTTTTTTCTTTTAGTCTGCATTGTACGACAAATTGAAACACAAAATAAGGATTTTAACTGTTTTAAATAATTGCTTTACAATATTCGAATGCACATTAAAATTATCACAGCTCTTTATCTCGAATCTGCATTTACCGAAATGGTGGGTATCTGTTCAACCGGGCATGTGACATCACTGATCTTGTTATCACTTTCTATTGTAGAGCAGTATTTCGTTTTTGCAAATAATGCCAGTGTTGGCATTGGCAGATACGAAAGCTGACTCCCTGTGGTTGTTGGCTTAAGGGTCCGTGCACGAAAAAAACTCGTTTTTATCAATTTCTTATCTAATTGTCAGAAAACTTGAAATAATCGAAACATTAAGTCTGTGTAACTATAAAAGTACAGTTTTCATGGTGCTAAACCATTCGTGTCAGTCACAGCAGCTTTTAATAGTTTCATCATTTTTGTGCTCTCCAAAGTATAGTTTATTTCGCCATTGATTTACTTAATGAAGATATTGTTTAATCATTATATAAAATTTTGATTATATTTCAAGGATAGCTGAAGACTAATTTGTGATTTTTAAATTTCTTGATATGATTTGCTAAATAATAGGAAAAATATATATTACTGACGAGGTTTAAAACAAAAAAAGGTTTTTTCAATATAATTTTTCTGCTATATTTTGTATGGAAGTTGAAAAAAGTGGTTACGCCACATGCAAGTAGACCATATAATGATGTTGATGATAATTTTTAATGTTCAAAATCAAAAGTGGTTTCTTGTAGAATGATGATCAAATGTCAGTCTCGCGTCATTTTTCGGAAAACTTGTTGCAAATATTAGTGATTTACCGTGAGTACTTAATTTATTTGAAAAATCCCTTTCAGCCACATGAAAAACAAAGAACACGACTTTTCAAATCTCAAATAATTTTGTTTAAATTATGTTTCCCTTTCTCACAAACAATGAACAAAATTGATCAAAATCAGTCGATTTCATGCACGGCCTCTTAACAAGAAACAAAAAAGCTCGTAACTCGGAAACGGTGCGTCGTAGGGCCTTGCTTTTCAGAACCGAAATGGTTTTTATGGTCAAGGTCAACCTGGTACTGTAATAAGATTGCAAATTATTATTAAAAAAAAAAAAAACGAAATTTTACTAAGTCCCAAAATAAATTTTAACGAAAAAAATTTTTTTTTTGGATTTATTTGCTGCCCATAGTGCCCCTAACCGTATACTCCAACTCCTAAAACTCCGCCCCTAAGATGACCCACTGACTCGGAACTGATGGATGATGATTATGGTACAGGCCGAACCCTTGATGAGCTAGTCCAACTATCACTTGGCCGGATTTTATGGTTGTTATATTGATGACTGTAACGTTTAACGTGACAAGTTTATAGTAATAATGAATCGAACTTGACAGATCATACTTACATTAATAAGATTGCAACAGTATTAAAACAAACTTGCCGTATCTTTTTTACATTTGGAAGTATACAGCAAATTTGAAACAAATTTGAAACAAATTTGCCACGACAAATTTGACGTAACAACTCAATATCAAATAAAAAACAAACTTGCAGCAAACTTGAATGCTATCTGGGTTATAAATAAGCCACTCGTAGAGTTTGCCTAGGACTTTGAGCAGACTGATGGGTCGGTAGCTCGCGGGCTCCGCCTTGGGTTTACCGGGTTTGGGGATGCCGATGACTATGGCCTCTTTCCATGCTTGTGGGAAGATATTATTGCTCATAGCTCCATTGAAGATGGTGGCCAGTAGCATTATGAGGTGGGCGGCCCGGGGAACAATTGGAGTACCTTATTGGTGATTCCATCTGAGCCAGGGGCTTTACGGGGTCTCAGACCCTTGATGAATTCGTGCACTTCGTCTGGCGTGACGGGAGGCAGAGGATACTCAGGGTCTTCGACGGGCGGGAGGGCGGCTCTACGTTCGACTTCAGCGTCGACCTCATCGAGGTGAGCTTGGTCTACTGGTTGAGAGCTGGGCGTGCACTGGGCCTCTAGACTTTCGGCTAAGCATTCGGCTTTGTCGATGTCTTCGAAAGCGATAGACGCGTCTGGGCGGATCAGTGGGATTGTTTTTGTATTCGAATGTTAATATTAGTAGTATCAAACCATTCGATTATTGGAATCAGTAACAATCGCCCATCTCTAGTTCTATTGACATTGGCTAAAGGCCTAAAGGCGCCCGCGATATCGCGTGAGTCTGTACGAGCCTTAATGCACAAACCGTGGAAAGCCAATACAAAAAAAAAAGCATTGACCAGTGACAGACAACTGACAATACAGTCAGTGACAGGAACATTCTTCCAGCTCTGTGATTTGTAAATAGAGGTTTATCATTAAAAAAGTCCCGACTTTAAATAAATTCTCGATAAATGACGCATAATTATTCATTATTTTCAAAGCTGTAAAGAACCAGCTTTCTACCTATAGTTTAAAATATAATATCGAATATGATTTTTATATTGTAACTAAAAAGAAGTTAGAAAAAGTAGTGATGATAAAAATAACTTGATAAACAAAGATAAATCAAAATGCAGTGGCAGTGGGAACACATGTGCGGCCCACAGGGCTTAAAACCATGGAACGACGTGACAAAAGACTTCGGACAATGCTTCCAAGAACTATTTTTACAAATACCTGTATTCTTTATTGTTGCAATTTTATCAGGCTACTATGTTGGATACAGAAAAGATTGGGTGGTACGTGAAAAGGTACAGGAGCGAGCATTAGTACTCAGAAGTTTTATTGCATTAGCCCTAGCGTTCATTCCAATAATTGAGCTATATGTTTTTATTACAACACCTGACTTTGTTTTGTACCCTGTTAACTACTTCGCGGCCGGTGCGTCATGCTTGGCGTGGCTGTTTCACTTCGGTTATGTTTTGGCGTTGAAACACAGACTGGGACAGAGTTCCCGCGGTCCTACTTCTCAGCTGTTTATGTGGAGCTTAGCGGTGGTTGTCAATGTAATAGCATTGCGAAGCAACGTTATTTCTGGGACCATTGTAGGATTCAATATTGCTACCATGTGCTGTCATGTTTTGTATTTTCTTACTCTACTACCAGCAAGTGATTCGAGGCCTACATTCTATTCACCATGTCTGGTTGGCTCCCAACATTCACATGTAAGTTTATAACTTTTGTTTTGTATTTAGTCTGTACTATAGGATGTTCTAGATATATGATATTATGTTGTTGTTAGCAGAATGAGTACACACCATTGCTACCACATATGGACGAAGGCATATTGGGAACTGCCATGCAAGGAGCAGGTTTTTTATCAAGATTAACTTTTTCATGGGTTGATCCCCTACTTCAAAAGGGTAAGTATAATTTTCCCCACATTTGTGTTACCAAAGTGTATATTTTCTATAATATAGCCAATGTATAATTTTAATAAATATGGAATACAATTTTCTAATAATTATGTGAGATGCCAGCTCCAATCTGTTAATTATTTTTTTTTTTAATTGCCTTTTTACAATTATTGTCAGAGTTGTAACTATTCTATTTATTTTATAGGTTTAGATAATAAATTAAATGACCCAGAGGAACTGTTTGACATACCAGCAAAATATGGTTGTTCTTATGTGGGAGCAAGGATGGACCGATCACTAATAGGCAATGTGGACAATTACCAGCAGTATGAAGAAGTGCCACATGAACCTTTCATAGGCTCAGGTAAATCTGAACATAATATATGCATAATACACATGGAAAGTTTCATCAAACATGTTGATTTTTTGGCTTCTGACCTTAAATGGTAAAACAGAACCTTAATTAGATCACTTTTTTGGCTGTCTGTTTTTACAGTTCTAATTGGTAAAACCATTAGCAAGTTACAGTTTATGTTTGAAACGTGCTGAAGGTTGGGATTTCATCCTATGCACTAAACAAATAGCATTGTTCATTAGTTATAGGAGAATTTAATCTTATATTTTCTTCCTACACAAGGAAAAATTTAAGTATGTAATTTGAGATACCATGTTTTAGGATAAAAACCTGATAAGAAGCCTGAAACTAATTCCTTACAATACCTGATATCCTTTTCCTGGTTTCCTGTCTGTTTAGTACATGTTTAACAATTTGAAATAAAAATAGATGGACAAGAGTATAGTAAGGCATGTTTGAGAGTTTGTTAGAGAAGTTTTAATTTATGTAAACTTGTTGCTTACTGAGGCTCCTGCTTCTCTTATGTTACAGTGTGGGTAAACAAATATAAGACTACCAATTTAAACAAACGAAACTGGTTAATTGGGTAACAAGCTTAGTGTAATCTACATTGAAACAACGCATAATTATTTTATTGGAATTTTTGTCACCCGTAGCAAGAATATATTGATAAGATAAGATGATACGATACAGAATTTCTAAGCTAATGAGTAATAAAGCTTTGTTTATGTGTTATTGTATTATCACAACTCTCTTAGACATACAGTGGCAAATGGAGTGTTAATGTGTAGACTAGCATGTGTCATACTAAACTGCATTAATGCCTCTGACCACATTTTCTTTTCCTATAATATGTAAATAAGTTTTTGAGTGTAATACTCAAGAAGACTAATATTAGTTTATTATGGGCTAGATTAGAAATACTTTGCTCTTATTTGTAGGATATGGTGCAACAGGAGAGACAGCGCCACAAGCGTCGACTCCCGTGACACCAACGACACGCGTGCTCGTCCGCGCACCAAGGCGACAGAACGTAACACTACTGCGGGCTTTGCACACATGCTTCGGCGTGCAGTTTTATAGCATCGGAATACTCAAATTAGTATCTGATATGGCCGGCTTCGCAGGTCCAATACTACTGAACTATCTTATAAGATTTGTGGAAGATGAAAGTATTGATCAACATTTAGGGTAGGTTTTCTTTTTATTTCTAGAAATATATTTATAGTAAACCTTCTATTAGCTGATATTTGTGTCATTTTTTGCAGCTATGTATATGCTGGATCTCTGCTAGGGGCCACTCTAATCTCTGCTCTGTTTAATGTCCATTTCAACTGGTTAATGTCGATCATTGGCCTGAAGATGCGCGGCGCTATTGTCGCCACCATACTCAGAAAGACGCTTAGTGTCACCTCTACAGAGTTAAATAACGTATTCTCAATTGGTGAGATTACTAACTTCATGTCGACTGATACAGATAGGATTGTGAATTCGTGTCCTAGTTTTCATGCATTGTGGAGTATACCATTACAGGTAATAGAAATAATTACACATTTTGCTATTATTCCTGTGCATAGGATAAATGATACATTCATGCTTATTAAATTTCCAGTTGTTCATAACACTATTTCTTCTGTATCAACAAGTGGGCATATCTTTTCTCGCTGGTGTGGCTTTCTCGGTGATTCTGATTCCAATAAACAAAGTGATAGCTAATAAAATTGGACAACTTAGTACTGAGCTGATGAAACACAAGGACACGCGCGTCAGCCTCATCAGTGACTTGCTGAAAGGCATTAGAACAGTAAAAGTTCATGTTTGGGAGGATTACTTCATTAACAGAGTATCAGGTTAGTGAGGTTACTAAAGCGTTTAGTTCTATTGCATGATTGTAGATTGATCATAATCAGCTCCCTGTTTGAGATAAATTGAAAATGTATGAACTTTTTAGTTTAAGAGGGCGCTCACCGGTCCACTAGCGCTACTCCTTTAAAAAATATGTCGGGTCGGCGGACTAAAGCACATAAGTCAAACTTATGTGTTTTTTTAACATCGCAAGATTCGTGCGAATCAAGAGGTTGAAAAAGGACGCCACTTGATATTCAAGCCCGAACAAGCGAACTAACTTATGTGTTGTAGTCTGCCGATGTATTGATTTAAATTAATAATTTTGATACTAAGAAAAAATAAAGCAATATTTTGACTTATGTGCTTTAGTCCGCGAACCTGACATATTATCTCGTGACTGAGAAGGAATGATGAAAAACGGCTCAATCAGCAACCTCGGTAAATGTGTCTAGAATTTTCTAATACATTTTTCAAGTTTCATAATGAGACACGAAGCAATAAAATACGATCTAAAGGAATGTGGCCGCTTTTCTGTAGATCGAATTTTGTTGCTTCGTGTATCGATATGAAACTTTATAAAATGTATTAGAAAATTCTAGACACACTTACCGAGGTTGCTGATTGAGCTGTTTTTCATAATTCCTTCTCAGTCACGAGATAATATTTTTTTAAAGGAGTGGCGCTAGTGGACCGGTGAGCGCCCTCTTAAGCAGTGTGTGTTTTTGTTTATATAAACATTTTCTTATAAAACTAAAAGGTGTAATTGAAATCACTGAAAACCTCTAATGAGTCTTGTATTCAACAATAAGAACAACTTTTATAAACACTGAAATCGCGATAAAAAATTTGCTACTCCGTACATTTATCCATACTATAAAATCCATACTTAGGGTCGGCTCACACCGAGACGCGACGCGACGATATTGGAAGAGGCCAGTGAGCGCGCGCCGCCGAGAGACGCATCGCAACGTCGCGAGACGCATCGCAACGTCGCGAGACGCATCGCAACGTCGCGAGACGCATCGCAACGTCGCGAGGCGCATAGTAAAATCGTTGGCAACACGTCGCGTCGCGTAGCGTTGCGTCTCGGTGTGAGCTGACCCTTAATATTATAAATGTGAAAGTAACTGTCTGTTACGTTTTCACGCCTAAACCGCTGAACCGATCGTCATGAAATTTGGCAGAGATATAGCCTGGGATATGGAGAAGGATATAAGCTACTTTTTTACGCAATAACCGACATCCACGCGGGCGGAGCCGCGGGCAAAGCTAGTAATATTATAAATGTTAAAGTAACTCTATCTGTCTGTATGTTACGTTTTCACGCCTAAACCGCTGAACCGATCGTCATGAAATTTGGCAGAGATATAGTCTGGGATATGGAGAAGGACATAGGCTACTATTTTACGCGATAACCGACACCCACGCGGGCGGAGCCGCGGACAAAAGTTATTGTGTTATTATCCTGTTTTTTATTTATATAGGTAGACACAGAGGTGTCCTGAATGGCGTTTTTGATTCCCATACACATTAAATGTGTTACATGAAGCCTATTTCAGTCAATACTTAATCGGTGTTGTGTAATGACAGAGGCGCGCGGTCAGGAGCTGCGATACCTGCGCGGACGCAAGTACTTGGACGCGATCTGTGTGGTGCTGTGGGCGACCACGCCAGTACTCGTGGCCGCCTTCACGCTCGGCACGCACTCGCTCAGGGGGCTACCACTCGATGCTCCCACAGTACGTATCTGTCTCTCGATGTGATGAAACTTCTGTCTGTATTATTTAGTCGCTCCGTCTTGAAATTACCTCAGTTATGTACAGTATTATTGATTTCAGGTTTTCACAACAGTTGCACTTATTAACATGTTAATAGCACCGCTAAATGCCTTCCCTTGGGTGCTAAACGGGCTAACAGAGGCCTGGGTATCCATAAAACGCATACAAAAGTTGTTGGATGTAAGTAATTTTATATTCATTATTTCTATTGATTTCTTTCTATCTTAAACAATATTGGCATCAATCACAAACCGAAATTTTTAGCTTCCAGACATGGACGCGGAACTTTATTACGACCGCCTGAATAAAAATCACGATGAAGACAAAATAATCATATTTAAAAATGCGTCATTTGCATGGGCTAAGCCTTCAAAGAGGAAAAAGCGACCAAAGAAATCTAAGAAAAATAAAGGAAAATCTAAGAAGCGGTTATCGAAGGGTAGCATACAGAGGCGAGATTCAACTTCATCATCTGATCATTTGGTACAAGATGAGCCGTTTATGTTGAAGGATATTTGTTTAGAAATCGGTAACGGAGAATTGATTGGTGTTACTGGTACCATCGGCAGCGGAAAAACGTCGCTACTACATGCCATCATCGGAGACATGATAAAGAAAAATGGCTATCTACAGATACCGGAAAACCTTAACAGTAAGTAATATCGGGACGCACGCTATGAATACGAAAAATGCAAGGATAAAAAGAAATATTTTTCATTTCTCATAGGCTTTGGATATGTATCCCAGAAACCATGGCTAGTACGCGGTACAATCCGCGATAATATACTATTCGGAAAACCGTATGAAGAGGCAAAATTCCGAACTGTAGTCGACGCTTGCGCACTTACTGGTAACTATAACTTTAATTAATTCGAGTATTACAATGGAATAATACAATCAACGAACTTACAACAGCTGTGTTATGTTATTTTAATATCAACAATTTTGTATAACAGAGGACTTAAACGTGCTCGGATGGAATGCGTACGTAGGTGAGGGCGGGTGCACGCTTAGCGGCGGACAGCGTGCGCGCATCGCTTTAGCGCGTGCCGTGTACCAAGATAAGCAAGGTATTACTGTTACTTAGCGGTGTGAAGAAGATCGGTGCGTTGCCATTTGCTGCTAACAGACGTTTATTTTCTGCAGTGTATCTACTGGATGATGTGTTAGCGGGCGTGGACGCCACAGTGGCGCAGCACATAATGCAGCGCTGCATTCTGGGCGTGCTACGTCACACCACGCGCGTGTTAGTCGCGCACTCGCCGCGACACCTCGCGCGCACCGCCTACACCGTGCTCATGCGCGACGGACGCCTCGTTAGACAAGGTATACTGCGTTTGCGATGAAGTTTCCAAACATACAAAAAAATATGTGTTTTTGGAAAAAGAACTATGCTCCCCACACATTAACGTTCAGTTTGCGCTACCACTTCAAACATTTTTATAGTACCAGTCATTCTGTCAACTTAATGTACACTAAGATAAAGTTGATATTCGTGTAAATGGAAATAACAACAAGGATTTGAATAGACTTTGCATACTGGGCGTGTTACGTCATACCACGCGTGTGCTAGTAGTATTAGCAGTACACTCCATTTGTGCACTACTTTTTGTATGTGAATCTTGTGATGAAAAATATTGTTGTCTTCGTCATGATTACACATGACAATTATTTGACTTTAGCTTTATTTAAAATAAAATCATTTTAGACGGTTATTTGGTCACCGTGGCACCGACGACGTATTCAATTCACCACTGCACCAGTGACAATACATTTTCTAAATATCTATAGGTCCTCCCGAAACCGTACTAAATGACATCGAAGAGTTCATGCTAAGCGATTCCGAGTCGTTGGGCGAGGAGCCGCCGCGGCCCTCGGAGCCCGAGCGGGATGACCAGGATACTGTTAGCAGGAACAGTCTGGATGACGAGGTTTGTACACGCATGTGCACTCGTGTAGCGTGCTGATACAGTCCATACTAATAATATTATAAAATGTGAAAGTAACTCTGTCTGTCTGTCTGTTACGTGTTCACGCCTAAACCGCTGAACCGATCGTCATGAAATTTCGCAGAAATATAGCCTGGGATATGAAGGAAGGCTGCGTTTTTACGCGATAATCGATATCCACGCAGGCGGAGCCGCGGGAAAAAGCTAGTATCTATACCCAGTGCGCAAAATGTTTTTAGTGGTTCAGTATCAGTAATAGAACACATTTTCATTATTTGTTCAGAACTTGTTTTTTGTCCGACTTGAAATCAGCAAAATATGGAAACAATCTATTTGTGATAATATCAATGGAAGGTAGCACCCGGTGTCGGCGGGGTGCTACCCTCTGCCGGACAGCAGGGCGGCGCCGCCGTGCAGTCACGTCGCGTCGCTTTCCTGCGCATCCACCGCAATACAAATGTTTTAAAATTACCTACAACGATATCAGACTTTACTGCCGCGAGTTTTACGAGATGGTGCGAGTGTATTTAGTAAGTGGTTAAAAAAAAAGTAGAAAGGACCATTTTAGCAGCCACTCAAAGGCTGCCTGATCAAATGATCACAGACAGTTCAGGACCCCGAATAAGTGTAAGTGCTATAACTGTTATAAGTGCCTTAATTTATCACAATGCTTCATTTTCTGTATTTTGATGGTTCTAAGCCCAAAGTATGAAGGAAAAATTAGAATTACTCTTCAAATTCTTCTTTTCGTGCCGATGTTACTTAATTATTAAATTGAAGTTTTATTTGTCAAAATTTACGCACTGGTTAAAAACTTTTCCTGTATAATTAAAAATCAATGTTTGTATGTTTATCCTCTATGCGTTCCTAAACCATTGATCAGATTGTGATAAAACTTTGGTAGGGTGTTTTGGGGACGTGCGGAGGGTTTCTGGCCCAAAAAAAAAAAATTACGTTCAGTCAAACACTTTTTTAGGTTACGTGGCATTGCAACGCATGCAGGGCCGGGTGTAGCTAGTATTTTATACTAGCTTTTGCCCGCGGCTCCGCCCGCGTGAATGTCAGTTATCGCGTAAAAAAGTAGCTTATGTCCTTCTGCATATCCCAGACTATATCTATACGCGCCGTCGCATCGACCTATCGCAGGTCATTCTTATCGTTGTAACTTTTAAACTATTTGTCCAAATTATTTAGTGTAAAAGACAATTTTATCTACATTAAATATTGATAGACCGGGAGATAGTGACACATAATATTGGGTCATTTGTACCAGTATGGCGGTTCTTCAGGGGTCTTATTACGTAATGACAAAAAGAAAAATGGTGATCATCAAAAATTTTAGGGTGGTACAAATGGTTTGGCAAAAAACATAATTTGCTAATTTTCGGCGGTATGGCGGCCATTTGGAACCGTCCGAAAAGTATGGCATAGCGATGTTCGTAAATGGCTGCACAACGATGATTAACTGCAAAAATTAGCCTGGTTCAAATGGTTAAATTGTTTTTTTTAAATTAACGTATTCGCGTCGGTATGGCGGGCTGTAAGTCACACCGGAGAAGAATGGCATGACACTACCGCCTACTTCTTTTTTATGGACTGTCGGAAAATACAAATTTTTTTGTGGAACAATTCGTTTGATACTCGTAATTTATCGACAAGTTCGACTAACGCCCACGCGATAGGGCCGCCGGTACCAGCGCTATGACCATCATTTTTCTTTTTATCATTACGTATTAAGACCCCTGAAGAACCGCCATACTGGTACAAATGACCCAATATTTTGTGTCACTATCTCCCGGTCTATGAAGGCGATGAAGGTATTAATTTTGATAAGAATTAACTAAATACTCTAAAATGTGCGATGTAAAAAAAGTATTCAATTTAAATGTATTTATGGCTCACTATTTTGGCTATAATGGCTTCCATATAAAGGTAGATATATGCTGTCGCGGACTTTTATTTAAAACTCTTTAAGAAAAACAATCCTACAATACATTCTCTTCGTGTAACTCTATCGGTTTAGGCAGCGCACGCAAAGATAGGATCTCAGAGGGCAGGAATTTTTCCGACTTATTTGATACTTATCGTTATATTATGGACAAATCACACAAAATCTTTATAATATGTAGCCTATGTGTTATTCTGATGTATAAGCTACATTACTGTAAAGTTTCATCAAAATCCATTCAGTAGTTTTTGCGTGAAAGAGTAACAAACATCCATATTTACATACCCACTTTCGCGTTTATAATATTAGTAGGATTAGTAGGAAAATCATAATGGCAAGAAACTTCGCAAGACACGAGCTCTTTGACCCAATGATCAGCCCTTACTTACTATTAAGTTATCAAACTATATTTACTATATTATCAAACCGATCATCATTACGTCAAGCTTCGCCAGTTTATTTAAAAAGACCGTGTAAATCATATTCAATACTTTTTCTTAACAGGAGGCAATGTCTGAAGGAACTGTTGGTTGGTGGGTCCTCGGCTTGTACCTACGGTCGGTGGGAGTATTTCTATCTATCTCCATCATACTGTCGCTGGTACTCATGCAGCTTTCACAAAACTTCACGTTCCTTTGGCTCACCTACTGGGTGAAAAATAAAACAAAAAATTCGACTTCCTTTCATGATGTCGAATTTACGGCTCATCCCACGGAGAAGACGTCCTTATTGGATCATGGAGTAATAGCTATTGATAACGTGATACACACTATAATAAATACAACATCGCAATGGTTGCAAAATAACAATCTTGGAAACGAAACTGCTCCTGAAAATCAAGAAAATAACCAATATGCAGTATCTGAAGTAACGGCAAATATCACGCCGACTTATACCGACAACTTCTACTTGGAAATATATTTCGCGTTGGCGGGACTCAATTTGGTATTCACAATAATGCGAGCGTTCCTGTTTGCTTATGGCGGCGTCAAGGCGGCAACCAGGATCCACAAGGTTTTGCTGAAAGTCATCGTCAAAGTATGTTGTTTACTATAGTTGGACCGGTATCGCTGTTCCCCGTCTCGCCGCGCACATACCTAAGGCGCGGAACAACGGTACCGGTCAAACTATACTCACATGAATGAAAATTTCTATAAGTATCATGATCGTGTTTATCAATAATAAATAATATGAATATTTCAGGCAAAAGTGAAGTTCTTCGACGTGACGCCGCTGGGCCGTATTGTGAATAGATTTTCGTCAGATACTTACACGGTGGATGATTCATTGCCTTTTATTTTAAACATTCTGTTGGCTCAATCGTTTTCTTTAGTTGGTAAGTCAATATACCTACATGTTTAGTTTCTATAGTCAAAAAAAGTTATGTCAAAATATCTCGGTTAGTCATTATAAGTTCTGCGCCCTAACAGACGTGTCACACAATTCAATTAGGTCCCTATCATCGTATTTTTTGTCTATTCGTGCTCACGGTAACCAGCTCGACGAACTGGATGTTGCCGAACTGTCAAAATTAAATCAACTGTGATTGCGAGCACGTCACGCAATTATGTTGCAGGCTTAATCTTTAACAGGCCCATTTACTTAAATATAAACAGAGCTGTTAAAAGAAGAACCTGAGTGATTAAAAAGCTATACAACTTTTAAAACAATTATTTCAATAACAATTTCCAAACCATTATTGGAAACAGAAATGTAACAACTCTAAACCAGATACCACTCGGGGAGCGTTAGTATTTTTGAAAAAGACTGAAGAAATACTACAATAAATGAATCGGTTCCATTTCAGGAGCGGTAGTGGTGATGCTGTACGGACTGCCGTGGTTAGTAGTGGGCGTGATTCCGCTGATGTTCATCTACTACCGGCTGCAACGGCGGTACCGCGTCACGTCACGTCAGCTCAAGCGACTGCAGAGTGTCACGCTGTCGCCCGTCTACACACACTTTAACGACACGCTCGATGGTTAGCCAAAGTCGAATCATTTATTTTTATTTTGAACGTGTACTGATTCTAGGTTAGTACAGTGAAATGACCCAATAAATAAGGTGACGAATATGCAGGGTAGATTTTTGAGATGGGGCAGTAAAGCTGGCTGTGGGGCTTAACCGTTGTACTCGTAATTAAAGGAAAACGGTCTTAGGGGACTGTCCTTACATTTTGATCTACATTAACAGATTTAATGTAAAAATGGAATCTGATATTTTTCACATCGGTTTAGGTTGCAGCGAGACCGCGGTCGATCGACGAAATCGTGACTTATTCTAAAGCGAAGGTCGACTACAGTCTAGTTGCACCCTGAGGCGCATTTAGTAGCTCGGCACACATATGTAGGTCACGACACGGTGCGGGCGCTGGGCGCGGGCGGCGCGTGGGTGTCACGCGGCGCGGAGCAGGTGGAGGCGTGGCAGCGCGCGGCCCTCAGCGCGGCCGGCGCGGCGCAGTGGCTGGCGCTGCGCCTGCAGGCCGCCGCCGCCGCCGTCGTGGCCGCCGCCGCGCTGCTCGCCGTGCTGCAGCGCTCGCTGCACGCCGCCGACCCCGGTGAGTACAGAGTGTGCTCACGACACGCTGAGCGCGGCGCAGTGGCTGGCGCTGCGCCTGCAGGCCGCCGCCGCCGCCGTCGTGGCCGCCGCCGCGCTGCTCGCCGTGCTGCAGCGCTCGCTGCACGCCGCCGACCCCGGTGAGTACAGAGTGTGCTCACGACACGCTGAGCGCGGCGCAGTGGCTGGCGCTGCGCCTGCAGGCCGCCGCCGCCGCCGTCGTGGCCGCCGCCGCGCTGCTCGCCGTGCTGCAGCGCTCGCTGCACGCCGCCGACCCCGGTGAGTACAGAGTGTGCTCACGACACGCTGAGCGCGGCGCAGTGGCTGGCGCTGCGCCTGCAGGCCGCCGCCGCCGCCGTCGTGGCCGCCGCCGCGCTGCTCGCCGTGCTGCAGCGCTCGCTGCACGCCGCCGACCCCGGTGAGTACAGAGTGTGCTCACGACACGCTGAGCGCGGCGCAGTGGCTGGCGCTGCGCCTGCAGGCCGCCGCCGCCGCCGTCGTGGCCGCCGCCGCGCTGCTCGCCGTGCTGCAGCGCTCGCTGCACGCCGCCGACCCCGGTGAGTACAGAGTGTGCTCACGACACGCTGAGCGCGGCGCAGTGGCTGGCGCTGCGCCTGCAGGCCGCCGCCGCCGCCGTAGGCCGGGACTAGTCATCCTTTTATGACTAACTAGCTTTTGCCCGCGGCTTCGCCCGCGTGGATGTCGGTTATCGCATAAAAAAGTACCCTATGTCCTTCTCCATATCCCAGGCTATAGGTCTCAAAATTCTAACTTAGTAATAATTTTAATGTGATTCACTATGTGAATAGAAACCGAAACAAATGATTTAATATAATAAAACTACTTATGTTCTGAACGTGAATGAGTCTTTACCTAAAGATAACAAACACAAAATCAAAATACGAAATTTCACTCAAATTCTTAAAGCAATCAATTGTACCAAATTACAACACGAAATAAAAGTGCGACACAAATAATCATTTTAAAATAATTCACGTAAGTACCAACAATGTGAAAACAAAATGAAATCCTCCGAAATGTCGCATTATACACCGCTTGTGCTGATAAAACTCTCGAAATATTTAATGAACATCATTGGTGCATAACTTTTCTCAGGGTCACGTTCGCAATTGGACGAAATATTTGACATTTATTTTGTACTTGCAACACGATCTGGCTGTAGAATTCGATTAATCGACTAATACTTGACCGGTTGACATTTTAGCGGGAACACCACTAAACGAACGAAAAAAAAAGAAAAGAAAATACGTCTGTACTCTGTGGTCGTGTGGCGGTGTGGCGCGGTGCTTAATGTAAACATTCATCAAGGTTATACGTGCGTAAAGTAATGGATTCAATAAGAAAACGGTTTAATCTTAGAAGAATCTTACACAGAATTACTGAGAAATAAGTGTAGATTTCGTATTGAGTGTTAGTTTACCGAAAAGTGATAAATATGTCAGTGAAAAAGTAACGAAAGTTTTGGAATGCACAAATTTTGATCATAAGGCCGCCGTGTTTAGTCATGTTTTTATGATAAATATTCTTGTATACTGTTTGAAATACACATAAGAAGCTAGCTTATTTATCTACGAACATAATTTGGCTAATAGCTACTGATATTATAGCGTATTGTTATCGTAATCGTATTTCCAAGAGTAACATTCGGCAAACAAATACCTACAAAAAGACAATAAAATGGATATAGTATGTTATCCTTAAGAGATAGACATATGCCATCGCGGACTTTTTTAAAGACCTTTTTAAGATACACAATTCCACCATACATTATTTTGTTATATGTCAAAGGGTTTAGACAGCGTTTTCGTTGAAAGCTCCCAGACGGCTTATTTTTTTCCGACACCTCCAACAAATATCGTTAATTCATACAAAAATGCATACAAAAACTTAACAAATTATATACTAAAACCTTCCTAGAGAACCAAGCTATCCATTGGTGAAAACAGCATGAGAATCGGTGCAGTAGTTTTTGAGTTTATCGCGAACAGACAGACAGACAGACAGACGCGGCGGAGGACTTTGTTTTATAATATGTAGTGATTCTCCAGGGATTCATAATTGTCCTTTTTTTTTTTATTAATTTTCTATACCCACTCAGCAGTCTTAGAAACATTGGTAACATGTGTCCTAAATGCTTACCAAACGCAGGTCTCATCGGTCTCGCCATATCGTACGCGTTGTCGATGACGTCCATGTTGAGCAACCTTCTGAACTCCTTCACTGAGACCGAACGTGAGATGATCGCGGTGGAGCGCGTCGGCGAGTACATCAAGAAGGTATGTTGTTTGGAATGTGATAGTAAGTTTAAGACGAACCACAACTAATTTTCCTCGTTCAGACAAAATATAACATATTTTGGCACTTTTGCAGGTGGAGAGTGAAATCATTGACGGTGACCCACCACCATACGGCTGGCCCTCGCAGGGCGTCATAGAGTTCGAAGACGTTTACCTAAAATATAGGTACTTAACTCTTTTACCCGCAAGTGGACCGGTTGCCTTATGGTTCCGACACTTATTTTTTTTTCCTTTCTCTTTTTTAGCGGTCGGGAGAATGGTGCGATGGCGTTGAATGGCGTGTCGTTCTCGACACACCCGGGCGAGAAGCTCGGCGTGGTGGGCCGCACCGGCGCCGGTAAGAGCTCGCTGCTCACTGCGCTGCTGCGACTGGCACCGCTCGCGCGTGGCCGCCTGCTGCTCGACGGCGTCGACATCTCCACGCTGCACTTGCATGCACTCAGGTAACAAGAGCCCACTGTCAGCAGGCCCCTGGACACAAACAACCCCTCAATGGTACCCAAAATACAGGTGTTCTTAGTTTGGGGCCAAAATGTAAAACCCACTGTAATATTTTTGGCAATATTTTTTTATTATTTATTATCATTATGTGTAAATACATTAAGTTCTGGTCTAAAATGTCGAACTGCAACAGGTCCCGAATCGGCGTGATCCCACAAGAGCCGTTCATATTCGCGGGAAGCATCCGCGAAAACGTGGACCCGTTGCGGCAGTACCTGGACGCGGAGGTGTGGCGCGCGCTGGACGCGTGCGGCGCGCGCGAGCTGGTGGGCGCGCGCGGCGGCCTGGCTGCGCCCGCGCACGCCGCGCAGCTCTCGCGCGGCCACGCGCAGCTGCTGTGCGTCGTGCGGGCGCTGCTGCACCGACCTAAGGTACACCGCACTTGTCGACTATAATAAACCCGCATCTCCATTATTGCAGAACTCTGCTGTGTAATGTTAACGACGCCGAAAGTTTGACCTATTCTGTAGATTATTTTAGTTGAATGCAGTTGAAACTGCAGCACATTCAGGGGATTCCTTCGGCTAGTTTACCCGCCTTGCATTCAGGGGATATCCGTGATAAGCCGCGAGAATCCCCTAAGACGCGACGCACAAAACCGGTCATGGTTCCTCCTGCTACTGCTCAAATGATGTAGCCATGCTCAACGAACTCATTTATACATGTTACGACAACACACTGTATCTTAAGATACAGAGTATTGTCATTGCACGGCAATCATCAGCTACATAACGAATATTCGATGATTAGATCCTCCTGGTGGACGAGGCGACTGCTAACTTGGACCCTGAAGCAGAGCGCTTGATCTTGGACGCGATCCGCTGTTCGTTCGGCGGCTCCACCGTGGTGTTCGTGGCGCACCGCCTGGCCGGCGTGCTGGAGAGCGCGCGCGTGCTCGTGCTGGGCGCCGGACAAGTGCTGGAGCTACTGGCGCCCGACGACGCCCTCGCCGACCAAACCTCGCATCTCTACAGTCTCGTATACGGCTCTTAGACCTTCTGTTCCGACGTATTTTATCGTCACCAACCTATCAAGCTTGCGTCACGCCACAGACGGCACTCGTTTCCGATTTTATCGAAATTTCACGAGGGTATAGTACCTACCCAAATTGCTTTATTCATTATCTATCTCTGTTAAAAATAATAATGCATCTTGGGTTTCAAAAAACATTAAAACAAGTGACTAGTGCCGTCTGTGGCGTGTGGCGCTCAAGCTCCGATTAACACATTGACAGCCACCGCGGTCACCGGTGACCGCTAACAATAGTTTTCCTATTGTGTCTGTTGTCTGGCAGTCAAAGCCTTAATAAGACAATTATTTATCTAGTATCCCTGGCTCTCTTGGGAGTAGGCCGGGCTCAAAAGGCTCGGCTTCTAGTATAATCAGATTTATTCATTTTATTACATGTAGCGACTGCAATCGACTCCATTGAAATACTGGCTAGTCGCGTTAGTAAGACTGAAAGCCGATCATAAAATGTATTATTATACTTTGATTGTCGTAAAGCTTATGATTGCAATTTTTTACTTCTGTCATGCACTTGCCCAAATTCTAGTTTGATAGATAAAATGTGTCGCTTAACTTCAAACTCGGGTAAATCCACTTTACCCTCTTGGGAGATATTAAAGAAAAAGTGATAACAGTCTTAATTCCATGAATTAAAAGGCGGTTTTTTATTTATTATGTCAACAATACTGAAGGTAACGATCCTATAAAGACAAATTTAGTATTATAACCATACATTCTTTCAAAAATGTCAAATTAATATTGGATTTACCTTCATTTGATCTAATGGAATGCAATTTATCTATCTTTGAAAAAACTCAGTGTGGATTTTTATATTAGGCCGCTTGCGGGCATTGCTCGGTGTAACTATTTTAATGGCATTATCCATGGGAACTGTCTATGATTAAAAAGAAACAATAAAAAACCGGAGCGTACGGTGTTAATGTCGCAGAGTTGACGACGACTGACCGTCATGTTGAACAAACGCGGTTAGCTGATTGGTTCTCATGGACTTATCTGCATTTGAATAAAACTGTCTCATGGATCTATCGGAATTAGATAAAAATTTATGACTTTAACGGTTTTTTTCTCAAGAACTATGCGGATTTTTATACAACTGATAAAGTTGTTTTAAAAGTCTGTTTTTGGCCTTTAATTTGGTCTCAAAATCTTAAAAATTCTCAAAATTGGATTTACCCGAGTTTGAAGTTAAGCGACAATTTAAACTTCTAAAATGATAAAATGTTTTTTTTTAAATTCTAAGTCAAAAATTGTTTGCTCATTTTGGTACAAGATTGAGAGTAGGTATTTATATGAATACTGGCAAACTTGAACCATGATCGCATTTACGTGGCTATTTAACGTCGTAAAAAAAAATCTTCTACTTAACACAAAATCAGGTTTAAGTCTGCTTGGATTCATTATAATATTGTAATAATACGATCAAAATGTATCGTTCGGTATATTTATTACAATGAATGGCAATGTGTTACTATTTCTTATGAACCGGCATTTCTCTTAATACTGTTGAGTAGTTCTAGACGGAAGGATTAGTCTAGTTGCACAGACAATGATAAGTCTTGCTGATTAATGGTTTTAATTTCAAGAAAGTATTAGTGTTTTTATAGGTGTACAATAAAAAATAAAAAATTGTATTTTCGATTATAGATACATTGTAGCTTTAACGCCCTTCTAATGAATGCGTTACTGAAAGTTATATAATATGAGATTTTTCTCTTAGTGAAACATTAGCAACGAAAATATTATTTTATGCCTAGGTTGTGTGTTACCTAGGCGACTAGTGACCGCCATGAGTCTAAAGTCTTTTGGTGGCCTTAAGCCCCGGTTGATAAATTACATACTTTCGCTATGCAAACTATTGTCCAGACAAGGCGTTTTACGCGCGTATTTTGAATGTAAAAAATCTGGGTGTGGCAGTGTCGTGGACACGGCTGTGTGTTTTATATGAATACGTGTACGTTAGCAGATGTACTGGCGCCGTCGTTGATCCATTCCGGACGCTGGCATTCTTTTACGTTCCCGGCACCGCTTCACTATGTCATATGGTTTTTTACGGGTATCACTGGATTGCTCTTGAGAAGCCCATTCCAACCGTATACGATCTCTCTATTTTGATTTGGCTTTTTCACTATAACTATTCCACACTAATGTTTTATATATATACGCAATAAATAACCTAGACGCGATTTGACGATTGAAACTCAAACGTACGTCGTAGCTTCTTCAAGACAAAATTTATACCAAATTTAAATTATATGACGCAGCGAAACGACCTCAAAATGGCGGTACTTTCCCTTCCGCCGGGCGCAATGCGTCACAGTTATCACTCAACGTAACGAATTCTTTAATCCTTTAGCTATCGTGTGGTGTAATAAAATTTTGGATGAAGAAGATAGATATGTAGCTGCAACACCAAACTGTATTCCCAGATTTTATTATCATCAGTTTTCATAGAAGCTTTAAAGTCGTATTTACGTCAAAAGGCGCCCGAACCGCAAGTATGGACCTTGCGAGTATTACGCGTAATGGTGGCACTTCACATCGCTATTCGTGTTCGCGTATTTGTCTTATTCGCCCAAATAGGAGGAGGTGAAGTAGCTCTATTCGTCTATATTTACCTATTCTCACGAACAAGACGAATACGCCAAATACCCGAACACCCGTATCCGCTCGCTGTCGGTTTTTTGCAACATATCAGAGGACTGCGAATATGGCGAATATGTTCGTTTACCGGCTACACATCGCTCGCTCAGTAGTGTGCGGTGCGCGTCAGCGACGGACGTGTATAAGTATTTGTAGTTTGTTTACAGCTTGTCCGCGCCAAAATGGATTTTTGGAATATTATCAAAATATGCATCCCTGCATATGGGACCCGCAACATGCTTCTCGTAAAAACAGAAGTAAAGCTAATGACGCATGGAATAGTATTAAGAATAGCCTAGAATATACAGGCACAATAAAAGAGCTTAAAAAAAGCGAGATACTTTGATGGCTGCCTATCGGGGATACAAAATAAAAATTAGGAAGTCTGAAAAATCAGGAGTACAATGGAAATAATAAGCCGCTGCTGCAGTTAACACGTACCTACATCGTTAAACTATAGCAAAAATATTTGTATATGTTCGGCATATTTGCTGTTCATGAACGATGTGTAGTCGGTGTATTCGTGTTATTCGGAATTCAACACGAATATAGCGAACAAAGACGAATAAAAACGCGAACATCGAATAGCGATGTGAAGTGCCACCATGAAACGCACGCAAGGAATGTATTGGCTTTCATTATCTCGGTCGCGCGCAAAACGCTCAACTGGACAGGCTACAAAGCGGTGTCCGAGTGGCCGCAACTTGCGACTAGACGATAGTAGCCACTTAGTTGTTAGTTGTTTTCTGAAGGAAATTTATTACACGCAACAACAGGACACTTGCTGCACTAGTGGCCTAGTTTAAGACGACTATTATAAGATATTCTGTTAGGTAAGTTAGGTAAAAATTTATTTTCGTCGTATGTTTAAACCGGAACAGATCGATTTCCTTTTTTTTTATAATAAAAGTCGATTCTTGTGATATTGTAATTTATTTTGAACGCATGCGTAGTTTTCGCATTTATTAAAATGTGTGTTTTGTCATTATATAAATCGTCATAATCGTAGAACAGTGACGGATCTGAAATTTATGTTGAACTCTGCCGCGCGTGCAAAAACCGCAGTAAGTATAATTTTTGTCCAAATAGATTCGGAATCAGCACAATGAGCTGATTCCGAATCAATGCTCAACTAAATTTGGACAAAAATTATACTTACTTATACTTACTACTGTTATTGCACGCGCGGCAGAGTTCAACATAAATTTCAGATCCGTCACTGTTCTACGATTATGACGAAATGTTTCTGAAACGAATTTTCATTGTTTTTTTTTTTTAATTGTCGGACTCTTTGTAAGTTCATGGTAAATACGAAAGTTACGTATGTCCAAAGATAGATAATGTAAGTAAATATTTTTGTAACATTAAAATATTTCGTCATGCTAACAAGATTTTTATATTTTCTTTTTTCCTATTAGGTCTAAGAATTCAATTTTAACAGTCGATTTGTCACTAGTGCTAACAAAATCTGTGTATACTTCAGATTTTGAAGTCGTGTGTGTAAAGCGGGCTACTGACATCCCTGCCGCAGGGGCAATCTAGGGTGTTTAGGTGGTGATGACCCTAAATTGCCACCTAAATTGTGATGTGTATAGGAAAGCGAAATTGCCCCAATTTCCTAGATCGGCTCTGCGGCAGGGCAGCAGGAGCGCGATACCACCTTTGCTCCCTAGATCGTCCCTGCCGCCCTGCTACGTTGCCGCGTGTGTAGCGCGATCGGAGCAATTTCTAATCAGTTTGTTGATAAGCGCGCACTCGTGTCCACTAAAAGATATTTTGTTGTCTTTTTTTCTATGAATGGTGTCGCCATTGCAAGGTCCGAAAGAAGCAATATCCATTCGTAAAAAGTTTCTAAGCTCATCTACTTTACGTCTACAATTCTTTTATAATATTCATGTAGCTCAACTCACTTCTTTTCTATAGTTACTTCTTCACCCAGTATCTCATTTACCTTCTTTTTTTTTGGGGTAATACTAGTGCCATTTTCAACGCGTGTGGTTTAGCTCAACGTATACTCGAACACTAAACGGCAGGCATGTGTGTAGAGACAACTCCGATATTGCCGCGACCACCGCCGTGCGTCCTAGATTGCCCCTGCGGCAGGGATGTCAGTAGCCCGCCTAGCATTAATTTGCGCAGGGAGCTATAGAGCGTAAACGAAGCAAAAGGAGAAAGTATGTAAGGAGGAGCAGTTGGCGTTTTGTAGTTTCTAGTACCCCCATGAGAAAAAGGCGTCGAGTTTATGTAAGGTGTGTAAAGTCCCTATTAATAATCCCACGATGTATGTAATGGTGGATCCACACAACCACACGGCGACTTACCACAAGCAAAGCCCCCAGAGAAGTGCGGCTCTGAATCGATATTCGCGTTTGTCGTAGTAGTGCTGTGACTTTTGGTGAAGTTGGAGATATACGAATAAAATATACTGTAAACAAAAATCTACGATAATATCGCAATTGCTGCTGCAATAATGGTGTATATTCTCTGGCGTAAAAATAAAAAAATAGGAAGAGAAGATTTTGTATGAGAGCAAGCCTACGAAATAGGCGTGATGTTCCCAGAATGCTTGAAGAATTCAGAATGGATGACTTAAACCAAAGAACTCTTCGTTCAAAATTTGAAATGTTTCTGAGGGTTTCTACTGAAGATTTTGAAACACTATTATGTTTAACCGGACTCATGATATCGGAATCAAATACCAATTGAAGAAGTGCTATGCCAGCTCAAGTTCGGTTAACGATAACTTTGAGATAACTTGCTACAGAAGGGTAATTTTTTTAGGTACTCTGTTCACAGTTTCTCCACAAATTGTTGGTTCAATTTCAATTTTCGACGGGTCAATATAGAATAAAGACGGAATATTTTTCAACGCATCATTTATCTTAATACGGTTTTTAAATCCTTATTTTTTTGGCTTCCACAGTAATTCACATTTGTGAAGTTGTTCTTTCAATAATATAATAAGACTGCACTGTCGATGTTGTCGTCCCAATGAAAGTCAGTTTGCACGTAATAACCAAACGACTTTCGCGGCATTCTCATTGAAAGCCGCGAAAGAACTATCTTTCGACTGCCGGCGGCCGGCCCCAGCGGCAGAATCCCGCCAGCTTTGTGCCGCGCTCACAGAGCCGGCCGCCGCCGCCGGGCTCATGCCGTGTAGATCTACAATTAGGTAAAGTGTGTAGCTGGCCAACACGCAAGAACTTTCGTTGCCTGTGACTCACTGGCGATTTTTAAATCTTCCGTCCACACAGATTTTGATATCGCTAGCGACAAATTGACTGTGAAAATTGTATGTGGACATGAGATTTTGAAATTGCCGGTGAATAGAGTCGCTGCGTGTGTACCTAGCGTTTGTCGTCTCTGTTTAGTACTTACTAATTGCATGAGTTGTGTATTTCATTTGACAAAATTGTCAATGTCATCGTGATGTCACTTGTCAGTCAGTAATGTCGTATTTAGATACGAAATAATTCGAGGTTGTTTTTATTCTTTATTTATATTACAATTCACCTATAATTTATAAAAATATGCCGCCAGACTTGTCATGGTTAAAGGTTTTCACAATTTGCGTACCATAATTTTACTGGTGTTGATAAAGTAAAAACAGCTTTCATGATGGACAACGTAACAGAAAAATTGTTTCAATGTTTTGGACATCGCAAGTTCAAAAGTGAACTTCAAGAGCGTGCGATTAGGGCAATTGCAAGAGGTAAGGAATACAAATTTAACTAAATAAAAACAAAGATGTTAGTGTGCATAATAAAAATCGTACATAATAAATTTTGACTGAAAACAAACGCAATAAGCGATATCCTAAAGTGTTGTATACCAATTCACCGAAATAGCCCTCGAAGTTCTAGCTAGAATAAAGATCTACACTCATCCAGACACATTTTTTGAACCATTTCTACTGGTATATCGTCGACCGTAGGTTCAATTGACGTAAGGGACAAAATACCCAAAATGAGCTAAGTATACAGTTTTGTTCAGAATTTTTCGCTCTTTCGAATGGTGTATATGAAAAAATTCTAGCTTAAGAAAAATGTCCCTTACCCTACTGATTTTTTGGATCCAAATTTCGAATCAGCCCCATAATAACAATGTATTTGAAAAACTATGCAATATAGTAGCAACTTGAAATGTTGTATTTACCGCCACCAATCGAATCAAATAAGGTAAGATAAGGTAAGGTAGGTAACGATTTCCAAATTTAAGATATCCGTACGCCAAAAGTGTGTACTTAATTTTCTGTCAACAATCTCTTTACACTGTATTTCTTTTCATAAATTTTTTCAACAAGTGATTTACACTATCTTTTCACAATTTTTCCACAATTTTTGATCCAACGTAGAGGTCAATTTAATGTAAGGGACGGGACTACAAGATACTTGATCAGTAAGGGACATTACTAACAAAATACGTTGGTGTAAGGGACATCTATTTTCTTAAATAGATAAATTATTTAAATAAATTTTACACAGGTAGATAGAGCACTAAAATAAAAGATTATGTGCGAAATCAGATCCGAAAAAGGTTAATAACGAAAAAAGTTATGGGCGATTTAGTCCGAAAAAAAACTTTGTCGGCCTCTCCTGAAAAATCGTATTTTGTCCCTTACCTCAATTGAACCTACGGTCGACGATATAGTTATTGGCATCCCTGCTTGGATATCAACACATTTCTGGGTGTTTCATTTATTTTAGGTATTTAATCATTGTCTAAGTGTCTTGAAATTAATATTTTGATATCAGGATCCTTTTCGTCTCTATCCAACTTACATGATTTCAGGAGTTCATGATGTATATGTATCAATGCCAACGGGCTCTGGCAAGTCTCTATGCTTCCAGCTGCCAGCAATGTTGCAAGATAACAAAGTTGCAATTGTATTCTCTCCACTATTGGCTCTTATCAAAGACCAAATTGATCACCTGTCTAAAATAAAAGTAAATGCAGAGTCTATTAACTCTAAAATGACTTCAAAAGACAGAGAGAGAGTTCTTAATGATTTAAGAAGCATGAAACCTAGCACTCGATTTCTATATGTCACACCTGAACAGGCTGCTACTGGTACATTTAAATCTCTTATGGAGCATCTGGTCAAATACAAGAAAGTTTCTTATGTAGTTGTGGATGAAGCACATTGTGTAAGTGAGTGGGGCCATGACTTCCGGCCAGATTATTTGAAATTAGGTAATCTCAGAGAACAGTATAAAAGTATACCATGGGTTGCCCTGACGGCTACTGCAAGTGCAGAAGTGGCAAAAGATATTCTGTCTAATCTCAAGCTGTTGCTACCTGTGGCACAATACAAAACACCAAGTTTCAGAAGAAATTTATTTTATGATGTAATGTATCAAAACTGTATAGATGATGAAGTGGGCCATTTAATGGAATTCTTAAAAAAAAGCCTAAAAGAGGATGAAAATGTGAAACCAGTTAGTATCTAATTTTTATTGTTATATTAGTTTATCGAACTTGGCAAATGTTTTCAATTTATTTAACTGTACTTATACCATATTTCAGAAAGATAAAAATGCTGTTATTGTTTATTGTCGAACGCGAGAACAAACTGAAGATTTAGCTCACATGTTATCTAAAAGGGGTCTAATGTCTATAGCTTATCATGGAGGTATGCTTTGCAAATGCTTATAAATAATTATTATATGTAGGTGTGTGTTATTTTTACTTACAAAACTGTCTTATTTGTAATTAAAAGTTTGAACTTTTTTGTTGAATTAATTCCAACTTTAAAATGAATAGACGTGTTTTAAGTATTACCGTTATTTCAGGTATGAAGTCAGGCGACCGCATATCCGTCCAGGAAAAGTGGTCGCGCGGCGAGGTGCCGTGCGTGTGTGCGACGGTGTCGTTCGGCATGGGCGTGGACAAAGCGAGCGTGCGCGCCGTCGCGCATTGGGGTATCGCACAAAATGTCGCAGCTTACTATCAAGTTAGAACACCTCAAAATTCTTATATATTTTCTCTGAATATTCAACAAATAGATTATTGCATTGTGCTTTGTTACCTTAAGCAAATACTGCCATCTGTTTACAGTTATTTATGCTGCATAACTTCTTAATATGGCTTTATGCTAGCTGGCCCTCGACGAAGGTACCTCATGCCGCCAGAGTTCTAATGTGTGGGAAGTTATTTAAATTTAATGTTTAAAAACCATTATTTTAAAACAGGAATCTGGTAGAGCTGGTCGTGACGGCAAACCAGCTTTTTGTCGTATTTACTACTGCCGCAGTGAACGCAATGCTGTTGACTTTCTGCTGAAAACGGAAGTAGGTCGTGCGAAAACTCCAGAACAAAAAAATCGGTGTAAAACGGCCTACAAGAGCTTTGAAATTATGGTGAAATACTGCGAAGATATCAAGTAAGTTTTAACACATTAACAACCAAACCAATAAATTTATCACTTTTTACAAATCCCCGTACTAAACAAAAATATAAAATATTTTTTTGCAATGCGTAGCCCAGCTCGCAGTACGTACGAGATGCTAGAACTGGCTAGCGTTTCACTACTACACTCCGAGTTAAAGATTGAAGAGCGTCATATAAGATAATGTATTAGACACATAAACATTTTACCTTCTGGAATAAATTGTCTGAATGATGGTGAAAACCCGCATCAAAATCCGTTGCGTAGTTTACATGAACAACGCGGTCACACAGACATACTCGAAAAGCGACTTTAATTTGTAATATGTATACCTAGATTAGTTATGAAAAAATAGTAACAGGAGGTCTATACTCAGATGCCGCCACAAAGTGTTCGCCGAGTACTTCGGCGAAGAGGTGCCGAAGTGCGGCGGGCGCTGCGACGCGTGCGCGGACGAGCGCAGCGTGCGGCGTGCGCTGGAGCAGCACCAGCGCCGCGCCGGCGCCGCGCAGCTGCGCGCGGGCGGGCTCGTGGTGCACCAGGACATGGCCGACCTGTACGGGGGCGGCCGCCAGGGGCAGAAGAAGTTGGTGCCTTTTCATATTCATTCAGTTTCATTTGTTTAACACACACATACTCGCAGTTCTTAATAGTTATTTATGTAACTGTTGTATAATAAGGGGTATTAAAACACAAATGTGGGTATGTACACCCATGTTATCTACTCTTTGATATTTTCCAATTCATGAAATCTTGCTACACCTTTTCATATTGTTTTCTCGACTTTTCTGATACTAATTGGTTAGAAATTTCCTTTGCTGCATTATAAATATCTGGTGGTATGTTATCAAAGCTTGTATCACTCATTTTTGTAAACAACAAACTTATAAATTTTTGCCATTTTGTAGCGTGAAAAAAAAAATCACAACCACTTAAAACGTATAATTTTTTAACTTAAATTATTAAACGTCAAAAAAGTAAAAAAAAATATATATATCGGACAAAAATGGCGGGATGCGACGTGAACTCGAATAACCTATAAGTTTTTTTTTTATTACGGCGCTGTGGTAGTAAAACGCGCGTGCATGACAATGTTCTTTTTTTGAAATTCATAAATGTGGCTGTTTGATGAGTAAGGAAGGGATCGAAAACGCAAAGGAGTTGCATAATGAAATTTAGTACAACATTATAACACTCATTTGGATGATATTATGGTTACTATGACACCGGTTGTGTTAATGTTGGCAATAAGCTAACTGTTTCAGAAACTTTTATAGATAATTTATAGCATGGGTGTAGATAAACATACTAATAACATGGCATGAAATTCTAACAGAAACTTAGACAAGATCCTGCAAGATCTAGGCAGAGACACACACTCTTATTTATTTAATTTGTTCTGCTAGCGCAAGATTGTAATTCGTGTATCTTATCGCTTACTAGGGAATGCAATCTTGACCTCGCGAAATCTCGAGCCATTTTTCAAGATTCATTATCGTGGCAAGACAATCTCATTCGAGATCTCATTTCATTGGTGTGATTACGAACTTGATTTCGAGACTGAGTGCTTGACTTAGCACTCAATATCACTGCGTAGTTTAATGATCAAGAACAAACAAAACAAATAAACATCCTTGCTTTATGATCCTATACTCAAATGCTATAGACACTGTGGTTCGCGCCACTTGGTAGATAATTGCAAAAAAAAACCGCATCTTCCTCCTGCAAAAGCAAAGCAAAACGAGATCCCATGAACCAACTGCTGGAGGATGAAGCCTCCAGCAGCCGGTTCATGAGATCTCGTTTTGCTTTATTATATTTATGTTATCAGATATAGGTTTTTTTCACGACACGACCGTTCCACAGTACTCTTGCCTGCCTACTGCTTGTGACTATAGTCGCGGCCGCTGCAATCCGAATGCTCCGCAGTAACAGGGTCGCCAAGATACGAACAGTCCGTACACAACGGTCCGAATGGTACGTATAACTTTAACTCATTATGTTTTATTAACATTGCAGGGAGTCCGACTCATATTACGGCGGTGGAGATGACACCGATGATTCAGATGGTGAAACTAACCGGCGTCGTATTGCACAGGAAACGAAATCTCTCATTATGCAAGAGTTTGCTAATAGGAAAAAACGCACTGAAGACAAGAAAGCAAATAATGAGGCTGAATCCGCTAAACATTCAAAATGTAAAGCGGCTGAAAGTACAGGCAATAAGGTACATCTTGAAGATGTTTAAATATTTTTGATTCAACTTTTTTGATTACCCGTTATACATCCTAAAACGAAAAATTATAAAAAATAAAACTATACACTATGCTGAAATGATAGACTTGTTGCCGTGGACGATTTGTAGCTATCGCATTTTTGTTACCACCATCATTTTTTAAACGTCTTAAGTACTACTAAAACAATACTCAATAATGTTGGAGCCGCACATTGCCGGTGGAGTATGGAATTAGTTGCGCCTTTAAGCTTTTACGATAATAGCAATCAATAGTTAACATTGAAGTTATGTCATAATAAAATGTGATTTCAACAGCAAAATGTACAATCATACATTTTATTTTAGGTAAACGGATTATCAGTAGCAAGCCGCGATGGCTATCTCACGTTACTCACTGATGCCCTAAATAACAACTTTCAAAACACGAAGGAAATTGACCATTTTGAGAAGCCGTTGTCGAGACACAACATAGAACAGTGCGCCATAGAATTGGAATACGAGGCATTTTCCAGTAGCACAGTTATCAGTTTGTATAGGCGAGCGATGTCCAAATTGGTGAGACATTATTTTTATTCTCCGAGACGTTAATTTAGTAGGTACAGTCAGCACCAAAAGTCGATGAACAGAATCAACATAACAAAACACCTGTTCACAATAAAATGCCATAAGTTATAGTCGCAACTAGGAAACAAAATAGCCTGTACACCAGAAATTTACAAAAGTCGTTAAACACGACTATTTCAAAAGTATCTGTGCACTAGTACTCCTAAAGTCGCCGTACACCATCAATCCAAATGTCGCTGAACATCATTGTATCAAAGTCACTAAACAGCTAATTTCACCTGACTAAACTAACGCCTAAGCCAAAGATATACGGTGGTGCACTGAAACAATGTTTAGCTATGATTAGACATAAACATATATTTCTTTCTTACAATGATGCGACTGAGTACTTATCGGGTAAGTAATAGATGCACCCATACTTATCAATATGTGCTTGAATATTACCAAATGTTTGATTTAATAATAAAAATCAGCAATCATAATACCTACTTACAATTATTGTTAAACATGAATGCAAATATGATATACTATTATACGTTTTATTACTTACCGAAACTCCTAATTCTGCAGCAATTTCTGATACATTGTATCCTTGTTCTTTCAAGAAAACAATTCTGTGACGTTCATGCTCCGTAATATGCACATTATACGGCATTATTGTGATATTTATCGATTGATGTATCTCAATAATATAAATAAACAATTATGCACTTACACAACGTTTCAATTACTTCAGACTACGACAGTCGACAATCATACACTAGACTAAAATTATCACAAGTCATGTGAATAGAAATAATAAATTAAAAATTAAAGGAAGGTAGGTTTTGTAAGATTCGCGCAAAGTAAATTACAAGTACCGTCACAATAATCGCTTCGTAGATCATTAGAGTTATGTTTATGTTATTTCATATTATAGATTAGTATGGTTACTGACAATAAAATATAATTGCTTTGTAAATAAGTATTGAAATAGATACTAACGTGTTAACATAGTTACATTGCAAGCAAGCACTGTCCCAAAAGTAGCTGAACAACATAAGCGTCAAAAGTATATTAACATACGGCAACATTAAAAATATACTTTGTTAACCTAATTTTGTCTTTACTGCTGTTTGGTGACTTTTGATACAATGATGTTCAGCGACATTTGGATTGATGGTGTACAGCGACTTTAGGAATACTAGTGCACAGATACTTTTGAAATAGTCGTGTTTAACGACTTTTGTAAATTTCTGGTGTACAGGCTATTTTGTTTCCTAGTTGCGACTATAACTTATGGCATTTTATTGTGAACAGGTGTTTTGTTATGTTGATTCTGTTCATCGACTTTTGGTGCTGACTTTACTACATGCAATATTTAATAAAAAATATTTTTACTAACGCAAACAACAGATTTCAGCCGTTAAAGCGTGTAAGGATCAAGTTTATCCTCAGTTGAAAAATTACGACCACAAGAAAAGCAACACACTCAATGAATTCGTTAAAGAATTTGAGCAACAAAGAGGCAAAAACTGCAATGGTTTTATTACAGCATCACAATTAGGTAAGCTTGAATAATAAGGTGGTGAAATGGTGTCAGCACGCCTATCAAATGCTGTTTACAGCCCTTTCAAAGTTAATCTACGCATTATTTTGATCTTTATTCTCGTTGTTATAAGGTTGCTGTCAAAAGTAAAATAACTGAGAAACGACTGTATAGCTCAGCTTGCTTGAATAGCGACTGTTATTAAAGTTTTCCCGTAAAAAAGTGCCGTTCCATTGCACCTACCCACCCCGGCTTCGTCATTCTAGGAAGTTAAGCTATTCCGACCACAATATGATAAAATAAATTATCCTCATGATGACATAATTACTAATTGTTTTATTTTATTTTTTCAAAAAGATATGGATTTAAAAAATGAAGCACAACAGTTATCCAAAGCGGACAAGGAAACAAAAAGAAAAGCAAATTCTTTTAGAAGGGACCCATTAACACAAACGAAACTAAAAAGCTTTTTTAAAAAATCATCAGAGGCGTCTCCTAATAGTACTCCACAAGAAAGTGACGATGATGGTAGTGGTCTTGTTATTGATGAGAATAACGAAGGCAGCAAAAGTAGTGACAACAACGACTGTCACGGGAATAGTAATGATACTACGCTCAAATTACAAGATATAAATGACGAAACTATAAAAGCTGATGAAGATATTGAAACTGTTGATGACCATGCAGAGTCTGTAGATAGAATTAGCAAACACACATCTAGCAAAGGATCGAAAACATTTGTGATAAATATAACATTACAAGGTATACCGAATAAACATAAAGAACATGTTGACAATGACCAAGATAATGAAAATAATGAAAAGCTAAATAATGAAACTGTAATCAAAAATGATATAGATCGTAAATTACACAAAGACAAACCTCCTTCAAAACGAAAAATCAAAGCTCTCTTTGGAGAATCTTCCGATAGCGATGGCGAAACTAGACCACCCAAAAAGATAAAGAAAAACAATCGTGATAAAACTGATCGCAAAAAGAAACAGTCCAAGAAAAATATGTCCAAGGAATCCAACAAACAAAACCATAAAAGACACGAAACTTCAACGGAATCGACATCTATATTTGGTCAGTCAGATGGGGAATCTGAAAAAGAATTAGTGATTGATGATGGCACTGATTTAACGATAAACAATAGTGCAGAAGAAACATTAATACTTAGTGACATTAAAGATAATAAAGTAAATAAAAATGACTCTGATGAAATGAAAAACGACCATGACGCGTCTTTTGAAGAAAATAAATCCAACCTTTCTTTAGACCACATGGAAAGTGATGACGCAAATTTCAACAAAGCTCGTAAATTAAGCCTAGAAGCTGACGCTGTTTTGCAAAAACTACAAATGTTCAAAGATCTGCCACCCGAACCTGCACCTCCTGAAAACCTGCCTGATGTCGAGCAAATCGAAGCACTAGTTACCATGAAGTCTTCTTCAACACTGTCTAAACATAAGGACAAAGATATAAATTTAACAAAACATAAACTTAGCTTAAGTAAAACAAATAAGGATGAACGAAAGACGAAAGAAAGAAAAAGCGAAAAACATAAAACAGATAAACCGCATCGTAAAGAAAGCAAGCATAGGAGCAAAAGCGATGCGAATAAAAAGAATGAACCTACAATAAAGAAAACAGAAAAAGTGGATCTTGCTGGACTAGTAGTTAAACTACTCATGCCGTACTACAAAAAGAAAAAAATAAGCAATCGTGACCTGTTTAAGACTACTGCACGACATATCGTTCATCAATTGCTGGCTATACAAGTTACGGGTAAGTTAACAGATTTTTTAATTTAAGTCCAGGTGCGAGAACGATGCTCAAGGATGAATGTCGACTCAAATACAGAGTGACAAAGTTTCATACTAATTCTATTCTCAAATCAAAAAAGTCTTCCGATTGATGTTATGTGCTACTATCAAATATCAACTTTACTCAAGTGTAAATTAAGTTTATTTCAGAATTACTATTTAAAATGTCATAATGAAGTTGTACTTAAAAAAATTATTTATGTGTACCCCATTACAGTACATTTCTCTGAAAGTACATTAAAAAAAACTAAATTGGGGGAACGCAGTTTACATTCTTCAATCGAGATAAATGCTTGAGCACTGGTCTAAAGCTTTGGCTTTCTAGAAGAACGGTGGCCGCACATAACAGCCGCAGTGACGGCTGTCAAGGAAATGATGGCAGCGGACAAGATTTAAATCGTTAGATGTCCTATCGCTTCAATAGATAGTCGTGTTTTTGTTTCTAACACCTCTTGACTTGATTGTCAGGAAACGTTATTTAATCAGTCACACTCACTCTCAGTATGGACACATTTTCGCGCGATTAAATACGCTGAGGCAAATGTAGCTATTTGAATCTTGGGCAACTACGTTGACTTTACGGTGTCAAAAACGCTCTCTAGGAAAACACCAACTTTCACCATTCATAAATAATGACTTCAGAAGTTATATGGCGGCCACCGCTCTTCTAGAAAACCGTTAGATTCAGGCCTAAAACTTTTAACAATGTGACTAATAAAAATAGCCTTTATTAGCAGTTAAAAACTAGTTTTACATTGTCATTGTTTAGGCACCAGAGATTTCCAGACTGCTTTTGCATAGGCCTCCCCCAGGCTTTTCCATGGCTCACGGAGTTTATCTCCTCCATATCCCTCCCAACCGGGACCACGCGCTAAATTACATTGGTCCCCTTTAAAGGTTTGACCAGGTATATCTTTTCATACAAAAACTAAACTTTTTTTGTACCTGATTTTCCTCAATATAACTGTTAATGTATTAATATGAAATTGTTTTCTTTTTTTTCAGAAGAAGCAGCTATTGACTTGTTGCTAAAGAAAACTTTTGGTAAAGAACTAAAAATAGAAAATGAGAGTGATTTAGTCGTTAAGTTAAATTTGAGCAATGTTGTATAATTTATTAAGTTTTAAAATCTTATTATTAATATTGTTATTCTTGTACACATGCATAATTAATGAAATAAAAGGAAAGTTTCAAATTTACTTTGGTTAATAATAACGCCTAGAGGCACAGATTAATACAGATGGGACCCTCCGCAGTTTAGGTATGAAGCTACAAGTACGCGGCGGGCCCATCTCACTGGGCTAATTCAGTAGGCTCCGTTGGCACTTTGGCTCCGATCAGGTCCAGCTGCTTCCTCGACTCTTTGTTGTGCTGCTTTTATATTGTAATGTACACATTAATTATTCTTAAAAGATGACAACCCTAACGTGGTCAGAAGGTATAAGAGTTACGCGATAGAAAGAGAGGCAACTTGTAGGTGAATATAACTGTAGGTAATAAGCGTTGTGCGACCTAAATTGCACTTTATTGTGTCGTAGCTGGAGTTGCTTTTTATTTAAATGATTTTGCGGAGTGTTCCATTTGTATTAATCTGTGCTAGAGGCCTAATCGGAACGGAAGTGAGGTAACTAAAACTTAGCCGCAATAATGCGAATTGAACCATCTTTGCTCAATCTAATAAAACAGGTGTTGCTAGTTGTGAGAAAAACGATCTATTATTCTTTATATTCGTTTTCTGTTTGGCAATGGTTGTTTATTAAATCGGTGCTTCAAGGTAGCACACAAGTTTTAATACCTTGTCTCCATTCGGCAACACTGGAGAAATATCAGCGAAATAACGATAGTTAGTACATTATATATGTACCCACTTAGCTATGAACAGTGATATGTACAATTGTACATTGTACCTACATTGGACACACTCATGTTACTTGTTGAACGACTAACATAGTAGTGTAATTTCCCATTTTTGAGGGTATACGGTCAGTTATGGTATCACTGTGTGCGTTACCCCAGCAAATTAATTTCGAAAATAGTTATTTAATTGTTATAGATAATTAGTTGCCCAGCTTCTGTAATTTTGCGCACATTTTTAAATTTGTTGCACTTATAGTTTTTATTTGTTATTTCACAAAAACATTTCCTGCTGGGGTAACGTTACCGCAGCCAGACATTTTATTTTTTAATGGGAATATTGAAATAAATATTAGCTATATAATTAGTTGTCTGACGAGGTAAATATTGCAACTTATTTTGTATTTGTTCTTTCTTCGGCTGCAAAGTTATTAGAGATCCTGCTGGAGTAACGTTCAGACCAGCAAAACCAGAAACCACAGCGAAGCAACAAAATTCGATCTAAAGAAAAACGGCCACAATGCTCGATGACCTCAGTAGAGCTTCCGAAAGAGTGAATCTTATAATGAACATGAACAAGACAAAGGTCATGTACAATGCCCACGTAACACCCACTCTCATGAATATCGGAGACGCTACACTCGAAGTTGTGGACGAGTATGTTTACCTAGGAAAAACTGTCCAGTTAGGTAGGTCCAACTTCGAGAAAGAGGTCAATCGTCGAATCCGACTCGGCTGGGCAGCGTTCGGGACGTTACGCAATATCTTCTCGTCCCACATATCGAAGTGTCTCAAGACGAAAGTCTTTGACCAGTGCGTGTTGCCAGTGATGACATATGGCACTGAAACGTGGTCGCTCACAATGGGCCTTATTAGAAGGCTAAAAGTCACCCAAAGGGCAATGGAGAGGGCTATGCTTGGAGTTTCCCTACGTGATCGAATCAGAAACGAAGAGATCCGCAGGAGAACCAAGGTAACCGACATAGCTCGAAGAATTGCCAAACTTAAGTGGCAATGGGCAGGGCACATTGCGCGCACAACAGATGGCCGTTGGGGCCGAAAGGTTCTGGAGTGGCGACCGCGTACCGGAAGATGTAGCGTTGGAAGGCCTCCCACAAGGTGGACCGATGACCTTATGAAAGCCGCAGGAATCCGCTGGATGCGGGAAGCACAAAACCGGTCGAGGTGGCGGTGCTTGGGGGAGGCCTATTTCCAGCAGTGGACGTCTATCGGACGAAATGATGATAATGGCTGTCCTGTCATTTTGACAGTGACATTTCTTGACATTACTTTGTTTACATAAATTATCTGAATTAGAGACTTTGGGTATAGTCTGTATCACTAATTCCTGTGTGACAGGCGAGCTTCTGTCTATACCTCGATATACCATCATATCGACGCCCGGCTTATAATGCGTTATCTTGTGCTGGACATTTTTGGTTTCTGTTGGTGGAATGGTGAATTATCCATTCTGCTTGGGCGTCAAAATAAAACAACACGTTTTTTAATATGTTTTTATTACTAAATTTGAACTAAACTGATATCGTAAGTGCAGAGAGTGCAACAAATAATTCATCTCTATAGAGCGATTTTTTTTCTAGCCTCTATGGGTACGTTTAAAACTATGGGTCTTAAGACGCATCCACACGGAAATAACTTTTTTGAGCAAAATTTTTCAATATGCTTTTTTAACTTTCAACAACTTTTAGTAAGTTTACTAAATAACTTTGTGTTATCCACTGTTGCCCACTTGCAAACGTTGCTTCACAAAAATTAACTTCGGTGTGGTAAATAACTAGATACACATTATAGGTGCGTCCACACCACACAAACAAATTATAATGTTTGTATATTAAAATTGGAAAAAATATTCATGCCCATCTGAATATAAAAATATCCAAATATTATACCATTAATAAAGCCTAATTACATCCATATCAAATACCTACAATGTAGGAGAAACAGAATACACAGCCTGTCTATAGACACTGATGCCCGTTTTCACTAACGTCAAGTATAGCAACGCCTAGTTAGGTTAACGTAAGCAGATCCCAAGAAATAAATGATTTATTTCTGTAAGTAGGTTTGTACAAACCCTGTTACACGTCAATCATATTTTAAAACTAGATGAGGTCGGCGTTTTGTATCTGACTACTCTGTGAAGAAAGGCCGAAACAAACTCAGAGGTCAACGTCTCTTTTAAAGTCCAGACATAATCTTGGTCAAATCATGTGAAGACCATGTAGATTGGTGTCTGAAATGGTCTTTTGAGGAAAGAACCACACAGATTGAGTGGACCTATCCAGTCAATACACGAATTTGTCAGTAATCGTGCAACTCAACTTAGAACATAAGGAGCTTAACGATTCAACGAACAATACCGAAGAAAAGACATTTGGGCAGGCCACATAAATTACTCAAACTGCCATACCATGATTTAAAAAAAATTGAGATAAAAAAAAAAAAATACAATGACCCACATAGTCTTCACATTCACAATAATTAAAATAATAACATTATAGTTCACAAGTGAATATTCATGTCAATGTGTATACAGGATAAGTTTTTAACCAGTGCGCAATTTTTTTTGGTGGTTCTATCAGTAATAGAACCCATTTGCATTATTTGTTCAAAACTTTTTTTGGTCCACTTGAAATCAGCAAAATATGGATAAAATTTATTCGTAAGAATATCAATGGGCGAGCGCACAGCTGATAGGTATACCTACAACTGCATTCCACTTCACTGACCTCGCCGCCGGCGTGTTGCGCGACGAGTATCCATTATACCAGTTTCAAAATAAACATCTTTCGTTAACGATAACTTCATTTTTTTGCACTAAGACATATCAAAATAAAAAATAGGTGTATGGTGGTGTGTTAAACACGTTTAAGTTATGTCAAAATTTACGCACTGATTAAAACTTTTCCTGTATAACAAAAAAAAAAATTTTTTTTTTTTAATAAAATCAGTACTTAGAAACTGGAACATTTAGTTTCGCCATTTTATGTGAATTACCATTAATGGGGACACGGGCGATGGGGACAGCGGGAATACACCGAAAATCCGGAAATACACAACTAATCGGATACATGTTCTTAAATATGTCGTATTATTTAACTTTACACCAGCTAGCATTCGATTCAATAGTCAAAAAGTAAATATGCAACCGATTATCCGATCGAACCCGTCAGCTTAAGAGCGTTCATACCGCGCAGGCTACTTCGCATTTCTAGAAGTTTTTTGTGATTATTTTATTAAATTTAAATCAAAGTACCTACTATTTTTTCCACTTTTTTTTTACTTTGGTATTTACTCATAAAATAAAAATTACGATTATTAGTAGAGATTTAGCACGATCTGACGCAGCCGTTTTCTACATACTAGGTATATTTGAGGGACCAGGCAATGCTACTGACGTTTCACCTGGGACTGGTGACCGTCGTCGTTGTGATTTTTTCTTACGGTTCCGACCAGTTTTCGAAGTTTCTGACTGATTAGCTCCTGGCGTATTCGATGAGCTTCCTGCACCACTTAATGCGACAGTTTTAGTCGTTGTGTGTTTAGACTCATTCTCTGACGTGCAAGGCGAAGCTTTTGCAGGATCGGATAGATCTATTGCATCTTTCAATGTACTCGATGCAAAGGTACAAGGTATCTCGAAAGATGAGCCCGGTAAAACACTCGATATGTTTTCCAAATCTTTCGGGACAGACGAAGCTGGGTTTGTGCTATGTAGAGATTTTGCGTTGTCTAACGTTATCTGACGAGCTGTTTTCATAGTATCATAACAGACCAACGGGAGGGAAACAATCAGCGTCGGTTTAACTTTCGCCAGATCCAGAATTGCTTTTGTTGGACAATGTTCATCATCCGTCGGGCTACGATCAGGTTTCAAAGCCGCCGCTTTTAACGTCTCAGGTAAAGATTTTAAAGGGTCAGCAAATGACGGTTGTATTGTAGCACTCGACGAGCTACCTGCAATACTCGACGTGCCTGTTTCAGGAACCGATATATTTTCTAAATCTTTCAAGTCAGACGCGGTTTTCGTGGTATTTCGTGGAGATTTTACATGATCTGACGCAACCGTTTTCTGCGTACTAGGTATATGTGAGGGATCAGGCAATGCTATTGATGTGTCAACTGGGACTGGTGTCCGTCGTTGTCGTGATTTTTTCTTCCGTCTTCGATCACGTTTTGAAGCTTCTGACTGATTAGCTCCTGGCGTATTCGATGAGCTTCCTGAACTACTTGATGTGACAGTTTTAGTCGATGTGTGTTTAGACTCATTCTTTGACATGCATGGCGAAGCCTTTGAATGACCGGCTGGATTCATTGCTGGTTTAAGTTTATCTTTCATTATGTTCGATTCAGATGTACCAGGTACGACGAACGAGGTGTCCGGGGACGCATACGATATGTTTTCTAAATCTTTTAAGTCAGACGTAGGTTTCGTGGTATTTCGTGGAGATTTTACATGATCTGACGCAACCGTTTCCTGCGTACTAGGTATATGTGACGGATCAGGCAATGCTATTAATGTGTCAACTGGGGCTGGTGACAGACGTTGTCGTGATTTTTTCTTCCGTCTTCGATCACGTTTAGAAGCTTCTGACTGATTAGTTACTGGCGTATACGATGAGATTCTTGCACCACTTGATGTGACGGTTTTAGTTGTTGTGGGTTTAGACTCGTTCTTTGACGTGCATGGTACAACCTTTGAAGGACCAGCTAGATCCATTGTTGGTTTAAATTTTTCTTTCAATGTGCTACGAGTCGATTCAGATATACCAGTTACGACGAAGGATGAGCCCGGTGACGCATTCGATATGTTCTTTAAATCTTTCGGGACAAACGAAGCTGGCGTTGTGCTATGTAGAGATTTTGCGTTATCTGACGAATCCAACGACGGGTACTGAACTTCTTTTGACATTCGACGAGCTGTTTTCATTGCATCATAACAGACCAACGGGCGGGAAACAGCAGCTTTTGACGTGCCCGGTAAGGATTTTGAAGGGTCAGCCAATGACGGTTGTATTGTAGCACTCGACGAGCTACCTGGAATACTTGACGTGCTTGTTTCAGAAGCCGATATGTTTTCTAAATCTTTCAAGTCAGACGCAGGTTTCGTGGTATTTCGTGGAGATTTTGCATGACCTGGTGCAGCCGTTTCCTGCGTGCTAGGTATATTTGAGAGACCAGGAAATACGACTAAGCCCGGTGACACATTCGATATGTTTTGTAAATCTTTCGGGTCAGCCGAATCTGGCTTTGTGCTTTGTAAAGATTTTGCGTTATCTGACGACTCCAAGGATGGGCGCCGGACGTCTTTTGATATGCGACGAGTTGTTTTCGGCTTGATTAGTAACATTTTTGATGGTCCTGGCAATGAAAAGGATGCGTCAATTATGGCTGTAGCCAGTTGTGTTTTGTTTTGCGAGCCTCGATAAGTTTTGAAAGCTTCTAATTGTTTACTTGCAACACTTGATGTGACAGTTTTAGCAGTTGAGGGTTTTGACTCCTCTATTGATGGGCTCGGTACTACTTTTGAAAGACCGGGTAGATCCATTGCTGGTTCACGTTTATCTTTCCATGTGCTCAATCCAGATGTACTAGGTACGGCGAACGAGGCGCCCGATGAAGCATTCAGTATGTTTTCTAAATCTTTCGGGCTAGACGAATCTAGCTTTGTGTTTTGTAGAGATTTTGGGGTGTCTGACGAGTCCAACGACGGGCGACGGACGTCTTTTGATTTTCGACGAGTTGTTTTCGGCTCGATTGGTAAAATGTTTGATGGTCCTGGCAATGAAAAGGATGCTTCAAGTGTGGCCTTAGCCAGTTGTGTTTTGTTTTGCGAGCCTCGATAAGTTTTGAAAGCTTCTAATTGTTTACTTGCAACACTTGATGTGACAGTTTTAGCAGTTGAGGGTTTTGACTCCTCTATTGATGGGCTCGGTACTACTTTTGAAAGACCGGGTAGATCCATTGCTGGTTCACGTTTATCTTTCCATGTGCTCAATCCAGATGTACTAGGTACGGCGAACGAGGCGCCCGATGAAGCATTCAGTATGTTTTCTAAATCTTTCGGGCTAGACGAATCTAGCTTTGTGTTTTGTAGAGATTTTGGGGTGTCTGACGAGTCCAACGACGGGCGACGGACGTCTTTTGATTTTCGACGAGTTGTTTTCGGCTCGATTGGTAAAATGTTTGATGGTCCTGGCAATGAAAAGGATGCTTCAAGTGTGGCCTTAGCCGGTTGTGTTTTGTTTTGAGGGCCTCGAAAAGTTTTGGAAGCTTCTAATTGTTTACTTACAACACTTGATGTGGCAGTTTTAGCAGTTGAGGGTTTTGACTCCTCTTTTGATGTGCTCGGTACTATTTTTGAAGGACCGGGTAGATCCATTGAAACTCTACGTTTATCTGTCAATGTGCTAGGTGTAGCGCTCGAATTTCCAGGACTTACTTTTAAACTAGGTTCACCATGCGACGATCCAGGTGCATCACACAATAAGTCAAATAAGGCTCGCCTTGTTGTCGGACTGGATGGACCGGACGATCCAGATTCAGCATGTGAAGTACAGGGAAAAGGCGGTTCTTCGACAGAGGAAGACGTGGGTGTTTCGAGCGAGCCAGACTCGGGCGCCTCGCCGGAGCCGCCGGAGCGGTATCAGATGCGCAGCGCGCGCTTGCGCGGCGACGCGGCGCGGGCGCGCACGACGCGGCGCGGCGCGCGCGGCGTGTCGGGCTCGGGCGGCGCCGTGTGCGTCACCAGGTTGCGCACGTTGCCGAACGTCGCCTGCACGCCGATGGTGCTTTGGAATATTTGTATGCCCTTCATCAGTTCCTCGTTGTCTTCGAATATCTCCTTGATCTGTGAATATAGCCATTTACTCTCTTAGAATTCTGGGTACAGCTGAGTTACCTACATTATTTTATAAACTATACAAATTTATGTAAGTAGTTCATATTTAGCGCGCAAGTTTATTTAATTTACATACATGGCAATGCAATTTTCATTCTACAAAAGAGAGCAATCCGCGCGATTTATAAAATGGGTCCTCGTGAGTCCCTTAGAAATAAATTCAAAGTAATTGATATACTAACTTTGCCTTCTCTTTATATCTTAGAAAGTATTTTGTATGTTCGCAAAAACTTAAGACTTTTCAAAATAAGAAGCGATTTCCATAATATAAATACACGTAGTAAACATGAAATTGTGATACCCAAATTCAGATTAACTAAAACTAGCAAGTCATTTCTTATAAACAGTATCCGCATTTATAACAAGTTGCCAAAGTCGGTTACAGAACTTAGCGACGGAAAGTTCAAAACCCACATCAAACGTGTCCTTATCAAAAAAGCATATTATAAGATAAAAGATTACGTTGAAGACAAGGAAGTTTGGCAATAATTCCTTCTGCACATGTGGCTTCCCTGGTACCTCATAAACAACATAACTATGTCAATGTCTATTAACTGCTCCCAAGTAACGATGTTAATTTAGAATTTTTTTATTTTTTTTATTTTACATACTTCCTTGACATAATCTTTTCATTATTTGACATTATTTACCTACAAATCGAATTCCAATTCTTTATTAGTGGCTTTTGTGGACATGATATTTATTCAGATATGTTACTGTAGTTGTAATTGCAATCATGTCATTAATATTTTATATACTTAGATTATTTTATATTTTGTGAATGTGAGAACGTTGTAGGCCTAGTAGAGTGTAGATTTGTTGGCGGTTTTCTATTTTGTTAAGTACCTGGTAATTGTTGAAAGGCCTACACTGTCCTCCCATACCTATGATCGCTGTTTATTTAATAATATTGTAAAGCCAATTATTTTTAAAAGAGTAACCGTGGAGTTTCTTGCCGGCTCTTCTCCATAGGAAACGACTAACTCGAACCGTGCACCTAGCTTCTGACGTTTCATAAGTGCCCATGTAGGTTTATGTGAAATAAAATATTTTGATTTTGATTTGATTTAAATGCGATAATCGCCATTTTGATGACAGTGGTGGTCGAGGCTAAAAAACAAAAATTGGGTATTTCGAAAATCCAAACTCCACCACAGGGTCAGTGAATAATACATCATTTAATTATTTGTCGTATTCATCCATTGTTCATGTTAAATAACGTAACCTAACCTAATGATTTTTTTTGATATCAGAAAAACATAATTATATTAAAAATATATATTCTGATGCCAACTGAAGTGCACGGCGTGTCTCCGATATGCCACGCAGTACTGCCGCGAAAACATTGGTCGGTTTAATTTCCTAACTAGAGCACGGCAGAAATGTGTCCTGCAAACGCCGCGTGTTGCTGCCGTGCTCAATGTTTGAACACACCTTTAAGGATTTCAATTTTTTTTTTTTATAACTTATAATAAATACTTCTAAAGTTATTTAAGAAAAAATATGAAAAATGACTACCCTTACATTTTGTAAAAACATAATATCACGCCTTGTCTCCCCGAAAGTTTAGGCAAACCCCACATAGATAGATGACATGATGATGGTATGATTATGATGGATAGTAGGAACTCCCACAAAATGAAATGAAATGAAATCGTTTATTCTGTAAATAGGATATCGGAATCACTTTTACACGTCATATAAAAAATATAAAAACAAGCTTGGGGAAGTCGACATTTCCTATCTGACTATCCCTGAGAAGAAATGGCGAAACAAACTCAGGGGCAAAGTCTCTTTTAAAGACCAGACATAATCTTGGTCAGATCATGTGAGGACCATGTAGATCCGTGTCTGAAATGGTTTTTTGAGGAAAGAACCACACAATTTTGAGTGGACCTGTCCAGTCAGTGCAAGCATTTGTCAGTAAACGTGTAGCTCAACTCAGGATTTAAGGAGCTCAACGACTCGACGAACAATACCAAAGAAAGGACATTTCGCCAGTTAAGTCCCATGTAATAGGCTGCGAGCCTATTGCCATCAACCGGGCACAAATTCAGACTCCGGGCTGCTACTGCGAAATTCCTAATGGAAAAACCCAATAACACTTTGCCCGACCCGGGAATCGAACCCAGGACCCCATGCTCAGCAGTCGCGCTTGCGACCATTAGACCAACGAGGCAGTCAGAAAGAGGTTGACTCTTGGGATGAATTCATCCCAACTACGGAACCCTTCATTGTCAGTGGTCCGATGAGCACTCGGCCGGTTTCTTCATACTTCACAATGTCTCGTTCTTTTGAGAAAAATATAATGACTAGTGGAAAAAGAGCTTGAAATCGTTATTTAATTGTAGAAATACCAAACCCACGGTACTTACTACCATTTTTTCCTGAATATTTTCTGACTGAATATAGTCTTGATTTTTATAATATAAATAGCATATCAAACAGTTATGTAATCATACCTCTTGTTCGTAATCTTTCAAGAGATCGTTAGCAAGTTGAACCAGATAAGTGTTGATCTGGCCGCCGCGTGGTTTCAGACGAGTGTATAGCCTCAACACCGCCGGTACTAACACCTCTGCTACTTGTATCTTCATTTTCTGTAACAATGGAATAGCAAAGATATCATTTTATATACAGTTTGTGTAGTTTATGCTTTGAGCTAACGACAGCGGATACCAGGAATATTTCAGAGAACAATACTTACATGAGACACAATGTTTGTAGTCACCCGCTCTTGCAAATCGTCAATATCGTTCAGGTCGCCTGCCTTTTGCGGTTTTTCTGTAACACAAATAATTCCTTGATAGATAAATAATAAGCAACATTATTAGTGTGATGTAAATAAACTTTTTTACAAACAAAAAACAACCGACTTCGGAAGTCGGTGGCGAAATACAAAACCAAAGACACTGATTTCCGAAATCAAAGTTATTTTTCACTTCGTAGTGTTTTTTTTTTTTTTAATACGGTTGTTTTTTGTTTTTCTAAAAAAGTTTTTTTGTTATTCGCTTTTTGATTGTACCTACCCCAGACAAATTCGCTACCACTACTAGCTATGTAAACAACACTGACAGGAAGTTTTATAGAATCATCAACATACACAAAGTGGATTGAAATACGTACTACGTAATGACTAGCATAATTATATACAACATCCCGACATCAATCGTCGGGCAGTAGCCCACCAGACACATCACTCGTCTGGTCGGAGGATCCTTCCTTTTCCATAGAGAATGAGTGATTGTTACACCCGTTCCTCATATAAAAAATATTTTGTAATAATATTATGATTTAGAAGAGTTTCCATTGAGTTTCTTGCCTGTTCTTCTCCATAGGAACCTACTACGCTTTGGAATGGGCCGCTAACTTCATCTTACTGACTGACCAACTCCTTGACGATTCAAAAGTGCCTGCAAATGGCTTAACAGAACTAAATGCTTTGAGTTTGATAACTAAGTAAAATAAAGAGTTTAAAAATTACTGGGCAGCTTCATCCTAGGTCCGCAGAGAAGTGTGATCGTATCCAGCAACGCAGCATTCATAGCTGGAGGCAGCTCTTCATCCCCTTCGTCGGTGAGGTCGGCGGCATGCTCCAGTACTTCGCGCGCTAAGCGACACTGGATGTTGAGCTTCTGTACCAGTGACATGCGCTGCAGCATGACGTCGTATATTAGCTGTCGGTCGTCAAACTTTATGTGATCTGTGAAACAGATTTAATGGCTTGTTGGTATAGTCGTTGCGCGAAAAATCATTGTTATATTTATGTGACGGGTTATGTCCAGAGATCGGAATAGGCAGACCTAATTTACCTAAACTTCGAGGAAGGATGTAACATAGAGTGGATAATAAATACCTCCTTTAAAATCCCGGTATAATTATAATGACGTTTAAATCCCGGGATTTAAAAAACATTATAATTATTTCGGAATTTTAAAGGATGTATTATCGAAAGTACAAGTTTAGGTAAATTGAGTCATATAGAATCAAAAACAGCAATCTGACATTTGACATATTAACGGTAATTAGGAAAAGTAGTTTCATTCTTACAAAAAGTCGTATGCAGATTGCTGTATTTGATACCAATATGGGTTTTACATTCAGATTTTTGGTGGAATATTGCTGTTTTTGATAAGTTGTGACTAAATAAGTAAAAAATATTTTAAAAAGACAGTGTTACCATATTCATAACTCGAATTGCGTAAAACTGACAGATTGCTGTTTTTGATTCTATACGACTCAATTAGCTCTACATATTCCGATCTCTGGTTATGTCTATAAACTTTTTAGAAGATGCTATGATACGAGAAGTTATTAATAACAGAAAAAAAAAAAAAAAACTGACAAAACATCTATTATACAGGGTGTAAAAAGACCCATCACAAAGCCGTCATCTACGCATTTTGTAGGTTACCTTATTCATATATGTAGTACAATTAAGCAAATATTATTGCTGGAAAAAGACTTTAATTTTTCTCCTTACTTTTCTCATCGTGGTTGTAATGAAGCACGCACTCGACGAAGTGATGATAAATGGCATCGACAGTGAGACCGCACGTGACGTAATACTCGGCCGGCTCACGCACGTCGACATCTTCATCCGCCAACAGGGCGCAATATCTATAGGCAATTACCATCTTTAAGTCTAATTACACGGTGCGATTTAATTTCCTGTGGCATACCATAAATCGAGGCAAAAATAAACGTTGCACCGTCTCAACAGTGTTTAGACGATGCAAGTAATTTGTTGCTTCAATTTTATTGTATGCCACAGGCAAAAAACATGCATCGTGTAAATGGACTTTCCATTTACTTTCGTTTTGATTTGAAGACTCATCGCAAGTAAAATTTACATTGCGGCGTAAGAGTAGAGAAGGTAAGCGAGCGTTATTTAATTAATTGCATTTTAATCCTTTGTGTAACTTACAAAGACAATAAAAACAGGTCGCACGTCTTCTCAAGAATTGTCTAAGGCCGCCTTCCGAATTGGCTATAATCGCTCACAGCGCTCACATCGTCTCACATGCGTTCCGAATTTAGATACAACGATTATGGCAGCCGAGGGCTGTCAACAACTCGGAACGCTCGTGAACGCGCTCACGATGATCACTCAATTTCAAAACGATATTAGAGTATTTCTCTGTGTATACAGCAAAAACGTCGTCTTCTTAGGTTAGGCAGCAACTGTAGCCAGAAGGACAATTTTGAAAATGCCACGTTAAGCTATGATGCGACTCAAAACAAAACAGGACAATTGTCATTTTTGACAGCGCTCACGGCGATATTAGTAAAAGACATGGTCTTCATTATCGCAAGATGGCGAATTTCATGACGTCATCCATGACGATCCACGGGACATCGTTTACGCTAATTCGGAACGGGCTTTAGCACGCGAATATCGATATTATCGCAACTCGGAACGCAGGGTAAACTAGATACTGTTCGCGACGTCAAAGATATTACGAAGACGAAGACGAGGGAAAGAGGCGCGAAGAACAACACGGCGTCAAGCATCGATGACACTGGTTGTGTGTATTAAGATTTTGAGATTTAGCGCCTTCTCGCATAATAAAGCGAAATTGACATTCCTTCTCTTGCGCTGCATTGGAAAGTGAAAAATTGCGACATGGTCGGCTATATTTACTTACCGGTAATAGAGGGGAGTGCGCAAACGCAGGAACCCGCCTAACAAGAGACGAGTAAGTTCGCGCGTGGCCATTCGACGCAACATCTCAGGTGAATCCTTCGACAGGCAGTCGCACATAGTGCCCAGCTGAGGCTCTACTATGCACGTGTACCTGAATTCACAAACCATCAAAAAGAAATCGTTTTACAATATTATTCTGTAGTCGCCAAAATTCATCTCCCAACGTTTACTACTAACTTACTATAAATCGATTATCCCTTCTCTGTCGTCTGTGTTTTGGACTAAATGACGCGTGAGTAAGACTGTTCTAAATAAAGATTTTTGTGTTGATTTATTTCTTATCCGTTAAGACGTCCCTATTTTCCTGATTTTATTCATTTCTTCATTCTAATATGTAGTGACCATTCACTTACTACTTTTTTACCAAGCCTTTTTATTTCCTGAATAAACCTCCTTTTTTTCTCTTCAACATTTTTTACGAATCTAAACGAAATATAGGCTGTCGTTGAGTTTCCTACGAAGAAGTTATTAATGGGAAAAGCCAATGAACGCTATTGCCACCTCATTTGGCACCAACTCTACATCCATAGCATATATACATCGGTAGCCGTCAGTAGGGTCATCTCTAAGCTGCCACGGATTATTATTATCTTTTTATTATGGGCGCTTGTAAAGTGCACGCCTTTCTACATCGTTCTCACATAAATAATTTCAACACGAATGATGTAATATCTTGATTTAAAAGAGTGTCCGTGAGTTTCTTGCCTGTCATTTATTTATTTAGGTATACATATATGCTTTACATCAGATTACACATTACAAAAGAAAATTAAAACTTATACACTATAAAATATACAATGGGCGGCCTTAACGCATACTGCGATCTCTTCCAGGCAACCTTGGCATGGATAGTGAATTTCTGGACATAAAATGGGGTTGTCATTGGTGCAAATAAAAAGTATAACAGCACAATATCCTATACTATATATACAGATATATGCTATATATAGATACATACATACTAACTATATAAGTAAATAAATTAAATGAAGTGTATAGATTATCACAGCTAACAACGAGAACAAAATCACAACGACAAGTAATGTTCCTTCACGAGTCTTTTAAACACGGGCAACGATTGCGCGAGTAATTGCGATTGCCTGTTCTTCTCCATATAGGAACCTAGCTTCATATTTCGAACTTACCGATCCCCGGACCATTTAACAGTGCCTGTATATGGTTTAATTGAAATGACATACCTAGCACATATATCGCTGAGTCCAATGAGCGCATTGACCCTAACGGCCAGCGGCTCGTCCACCCTGGCCAACAGCTGCGCGAACACGGGCGCGCACTCCGCCGCAGTGTCGCGCGAGCGCACGCACAGACGCGCCGCGCCCGCCACCGCCGTGGCACAGCGCGCAGCGTCCCACTCTGCACCCGACAACACAACATTGTTCATTATTATAAATCGGTCAACAAATATCATATCGCGAATCATATTTTGACGTCGCCAGTGCAGGCAAATAGTAGACAGTGTGGTGTTACCTGGCGGCGCGTCGGCGACGGCGAGGAAGACGCGCAGCAGGGCGGGCCCGGGCGGCACGCGCGCTGCCAGCGACAGGTCGGCGGCGCGCAGGGCTTCCTCTACGTCGCCCGTGGCCGCTGCGCGTCGCTCCGCTGTGTACAGAACGTAGAAAAAGTAAGCAGAGGACTAAATTACTCAAAAAACTCGACTGCAACAAGTTAGAAACAAGCTCGCTTTTCAAGTAGTCTAAATACAGTTGGTGGCAGTCATTTCAGTATAATCTCAGATTTGATGCCTGGTGCCACCAACTACATCAGACTGCTTGAAATGTGAGCTTGTTTCGGAATTTTTGGTTGCCGTCCGGTTTTTTGATGATTTTTAATTTATTTTTTATGTTCTACATTTTAGAGTTATATTTTTGGAATCGTCTTCTCAAACTACATATATTGGCATACCACACACATGATCATAGTACAATTATTTTTTTCCAAGACCTTACTTATCGACATGTAAAGTCCGCCATTTAGATTTTATAAATAAAAAAATCTAGCCTGTAACCATCGATCGATGACTGTATTTGATGTATTAAAATCAACCCAGGCGTGAGGATACTTAGAGTGTTTTTTTTTATGAATCCCACATACAAATATGCTACCCTGAACCAACAAACCCAAAAACATGACCATGTCTTTGCTGTCGCGCAGTCGGGTAATGAACTACACCCACGTTTCGCTAGTAACCCTAGTTAGCTGGCTAGTTGCGCGACCCGGGGATCGGACCCGAGACTCAACGCTCGAAGCCTCGAAGGTCACGCTCACGACTACTAGACCAGCTAGGCAGTCAAAAATCAAATTAGATTATTGCAAACATGTTGTACAGAGGTTGGAAGATAATAAGTTTCAAACATGCACCCTGTAAGGGTACTGCAAAACAAAACTAAATTAATAAATTACATTACAATACAATACATGTCAAGTCATTTTATAAAATAAAAAAAATACAGTTCAAATCAATAGAATAAAATAATTAATATAAATTGTTACTATATTAATCGAATTATATCATTTATTATAAGAATTAAAGAATAAAAATAATTTAAAGCAAAATAAAATTAATTAGTTCAAATAATTTAAATATGTATACATGTATGTACCTACTTATGTATACAAACAGTGGTCAGTTATTTTTTATAGCATTACTTTTTATTTAATCATATTGTTCTTTCTTAAAAAAACTCTTTCAATGTGTTGTAGCACTTCTGGTTCAAATAAGTGAACAATTTTGTTTTAAATATATTGTTACTTTTTATTTATTTTAAAGACTTTGGGACTTTATTGTAAATCTTGATACACATAACATACGGTCCTGAATGGAATATGGATAGTTTTGAAACCGGTAATGCTAGATCGTTTTGGTGTCGTAAGTTTCATGGCTGGGTGTAATGATCTTTATTTAAGGGGAAATATGATATATTTTTCCTGACAAACACACATATTTCTAAATATACAGAGATGTGAGTGTAAGGATATTGTGTTCTGTAAAATGTGGTCTACAGCTGTCCATACCTCCTATATTCGTCAAGATTCGTTTGCACCTTTTTTGAAGCTGGAACAGCTTGTCTGCGTTGGTACTATTACCCCAAAGCATTATACCGTCAACAAATTGTAACTTTAATTTTACATACACAAGCTGCGTGTTTGCGGACATTTGTAGTGAAATTAAGAGTGTAGAAAATCTGTTATTTTTTTTTGTTTTATGTGTTTTGATATTCATAGCCATCCCGTCTGTGAAGTTTCGCCAGCTAATATACTTTGACCCTTTATTTATACTTACACAACTGCATCATTTCCGTAGCCCATGTTATATTATCAGGATCTAGTTGAGATGCCAACTGTGAGCACTTTATTCGACATGCTGCAAAAAAAAGTGATAGCTGTTTAACCTTCGTTGACGATAAAAAGAATATAAAAGACGAAACTAATCACTTGAAAAAATATATCGATACCTCCCACGCAAAAAGTCGTAACATGATTTTTTTGTAAAATGAGATTTTAGTACTATAATGTAATATTATATAAATACTACACATTCTTAAAAACGATATTTTCATATTTTCACTAAAAACCGAATTTCTAACCCGCTAATAGTCTTATCATATTATGTTTTGCGACTGATCAACACAAAGATGACGTTAAAAATCTCTCTCCTGAAAATAACAAAGGAGATTGTTCTGCATCCATATATCATTCGCCCCAGAACCAACAGCAACGGAAAATTACTTTGCTTGTTCTAAATTACAAGTATATGCCCATGAAGACAAAGTTTAATGACGGACCACTTGCAGAAAGGATTTATTTCAAAAGAAAACAAAGATTTTGAAGTTATATTTAGTAAGAAACAATCCTTTCAATACATCGAAATACATGCTAATAACATGTCACTGTTATTTCTATTGCCTGTATGTGGTTAGTTAAGCTAAGAGAATCAGACAAACATTTAAGTACTTACCTAAGTACCTATTAGGTATTTGGTAAATCTGCTAGTTTTTGTATTAAAATAGGTAGGGTAGGTACATAAGTACTTATTTATTTAACTTCAATGCAAACGACTTTATCCTAATGTTTTTTGATGTTATTTATTTATACTTAGGTAGGAAGTCATATTATCTCATGTTATTGAAAGATCGGTTATCACTAATTGTCATGTCTAATCAAATTATCAAAGATGGCGGCATATTTTATGTGAAGTCGATAGTCCCTCTTTTAATTGTTCATTATGGAACGCAGAATGTCCGTTTCATACAGATATTCGCAATTGGTCTAATAAAATATATTTATAATTATTATGTAAGTCAGATGTTTGTTGGTCCTGGGGCCATTTCCGACGATGTTCTTTAAACATACGACCTTATGCGCGGGATTTGTCGGTATATATACACGCTGAAATTTTCGCTTTATAAACATATTATGTCGTGACTGAAAAGGAATGATAAAAAACGGCTCAATCAACTATATCGGTAAGTGTGTCTAGAATTTTCTAATACGTTTTATAAAGCTTCATATTGAGACACGAAGCAACAAAATACGATCTAAATAAAAACGGCCACATTCCTCTTGAATTCTAAAACTAAAAAAAAAAAGGTATTAGAAAATTCTAGACACACTTACCAAGATAGTTGATTGAGCCGTTTTTCATCATTCCTTCTCAGTCACGAGATAATATATTTTTAAAGGAGTGGTGGCGCTAGTGGACCGGTGACAACCCTCTTAAGGGGGAAGCGTATAAAAATAAATATGTGTCATACTTTAATCAACATACACCCAGACAATGAGCTGCAAATTGCAAAAATCGTAAGAAATATTGAATTTCGCGGGCTACCTTAGCGTTTCCCCTTAACAGTTAGCTGTAGGCTTAGCCAAGTTGACAATCTACAATCGATGACGCTAATAGAAAACTAATCAAATGTATAGGAATGACATCATCTCAATGATAAGTCACGTGGTCAGAATAAACGAATAGAAAATTCGTAGACAAGTTTACAACTTACCAGATCGTTCAAAATGTTAGAATGAAATCTGATCCTTTCTACAACGTTGATCGCTACATCCCATATAAATGATCGGAATAAATGACCGTGCACTAAGTACACAACTGTAACTTTGAGGCGTCAACGATTGTAGAAAGAGATTCGATATGAAACGTTTGTAACTTGGCTAGGCCTACTGTTGTGCTGGGGAGTCCGTTGCGCCAATTTTTCACATCTTAAGTACTAACGACGGGCTCTTTGGAGGAATGTCTTATGTAATTTTGACGTTCAAAAAGTGCTGGTTCTCAGCCTATATATAAATGATATTTAATTTTGATCACATAAAGAAAAGTGACATACCATTTTGACCTGCCGTAGCAAGGCGCTGCACAAGATGGTCGCGCAGCTGCGTCCGCTCGTGCGGGCGCAAGAACCGCAACCACGAGCCCAGCAGTTCTATCGTCAGTTTCAACAGGCGCGAATCGCGAAACTAACAACACGAACATTCAAAACATAAATTATGGAATCAGGCGTTACTTTGCGGAAATACATGACTGTAAAATGTAATGAAAGAAAGAAAGAAAAATGCGTTTATTAGCATTACAGCAAAAAATACACCTTTAAACTATAAAAAACAATGATTATAATGCCAAAACGGCATCAAGGGCTCAGCATAATGTCAGATGACACACAAGGTGTACCACCTGACGCTGATTTTCATCTGCAACCCACTAGTGTCATACGCTAGAATAATAAACACATAGGGAAGTGTGTCCGTTTTAATACATAAATTAAGATAAATTAAAGGTGATATAAAAAGCCAATGAGATATATAATACTAGAGGAGCAGCGTCCTACTATCAATTTTAGAAAAACCACTTACGAGTTTAAAGTCCGTAGCTTTGAAACGGATACATAAATTGTGTCAATTTGTAAAAATAATCTGTTTGTCTCATTTCTTCTACCGTCAAACTAATTACGTTGGAATGAGACAAGAGATTGTCATCGGAAAAATGGCCAGAGTTGCCAATGATTAACGTTTTTGATATTTATGAGAAACTGGATCGATTGGAAACAATTTTTTTTTGTGTTAATGGCCCATTTTCTTATTAACTGTATTTTTTTTTTCAAAATCTGTGAATGGGGATCAAAATTTCTAAAAAACTAAGGACAGTCTCCTGAAACCGTTTTTCTGTAACTGCACTCATATATTTAAAAAAAAAAACCCTATACACAATTTATTATTTAAAACCCCAAAGCCGCCTGATGTTTTCTCAAACATAATGGAGTTTATTTATAAACGTTGCTTAAAGTTAAGTAATGATTAGCGACTTTAACCATACATTTTTGACGCCACTTAACTTTAAGCAACGTTTATGAATAAACCCCAATCAATTACAGGTCAAACCAGTCTAATATATTTCAATCCTTTCACTTATAAATCAAGCGCACATTGCAATGGGCTGCGGCCCGGCAACACACTTTCATACAAAAAAAGTGTGGTGCGGCCCGCCTTTAGTGTGCGTTGGTTCATAGAAAATGTACGCAATGTACAAAATAAATACTTTTCTTTCTTTCTTTCTTTACGAGTGATGAAGGAGGATTTTTGAAATGCGTTGCGTTGCTGTGTGGCTTGCCCTAAATGGCGCTAGCCTTTAATGTGCATAGTTAAAAACAAAACATTACCTGTTCGCATTCGGTCAGTTTGTAGTAATATTCGAGCACGAAGACGACGTCGGAGTAGTCCACATGTGGTGCCACGCTCGTCAGAAGCAACAGACACTGGAGGTCGCGCTCGTCGTTATGCGCGCCCAAGTGAGAGCTCAGTATGTCTACTAAGCGATGGCTGTCAAACAAAATTATTCATTAGAAATAAACGCCTGAGTGTGTACCCTTTCACAGGGCGCTCACCCCATACCCTTTCACAGGAGGAAAAGCCCAACTGCCAGAGCAGTGCCTTTACATGTGCCGGTACATGATATGGTTTAGTTCACTGTGGGAGACTGGTGCCTAAGCTAGGCTTTAAGTACCTGTGTTTCAGGTCACCAGATCTCCACCCTCTAGCAGTTAGATGCATTTCATAATAATAAAAGAAAAAATTTAGGTAATCCACGGTACCATACGAAATATTGTTTACTAGCTATGCCCACAACTTCGTTCGATTTAGTTAAGAGGATGACAATTGGCATATTTAATTTTTAATTAAATATATATATTGGACATATATCTTGTTTTTTTATTAATAACATAATTAAACCGATGGCCCTGTACTTAGGTTAAAAGGTCGAATAGTTATAATTATCTTACTTAATGCATTTTGCTGACTTTGAAAGCATAAAGCAGACTTTCTGCAAGTGCTTCATCTTTTGCCGGCGCATGATTCCTGCGAGGAACATCCACGGCATCTCCTCGTCGCACCCCGGCGCCGTAAACTTACGCAATCGATCGATTAACAGTCTTTCGACTAGACTCAACACCTGTTCTTGTACCTGGACGGAAAAAAATACACCTTTGCACATCTTGCTGATTTAAATTAAGTTTTTAGCCAACAGTCTTTCGACTAGACTCAACACCAGGGGGCCAAGTCTACTAATGTACAAACGTTGCAATGGTCTCTTCATTGTGAGTTTTTGACAGATTTGCCATTCAAACACTGTCAAATACTCACAATGGCGAGACCATTGCAACGTTTGTAAATTAGTAGTCTTAGGCCCCTGTTCTTGTACCTGGACGGAAAAAAATACATCTTTGCACATCTTGCTGATTTAAATTAAGTTTTTAGCCAACATTCTTTCGACTAGACTCAACACCTGTTCTTGTACCTGGACGGAAAAAAATACACCTTTGCACATCTTGCTGATTTAAATTAAGTTTTTAGCCTACGAAAAGCTTACTGATAAATTCACTGTTTTTGTCTGTACTACACACACAAATACACTGACTGGGGGCTTTGCAAAGGCTGTTGTCTAATCTCTGATTGGACCTCGGGAAGAAGTTCTCCGTCTCTACACGGGTGTTGTGCTAAATTGCCAAAATTGGGACACGAGAACTGCAGCCTATTATCGTCACATAAAGGCACTGCTTTTTGACTGTTCAAGAATATTCGTTGCGTTATTTACGCTGTTGATCAGGGTACGTTAAACAGACATATATACATACATAAACGGCAGTCTGTTCATTACCCTTGGTTTTCTGTAGTCGATTGAAAAAATTGGAATAGCCTCTGATGATAAGGAAAAGAACTAAATAAATTGGTTTGGGAACAACTTAATGCCAATAAAAATTAAATGAGTACCTTTGTCTCTGGGTCAGAGATTTGATGCAGAGGCCCGTCGAGGAAGGCATTCAGAACAACTTCGCTGGGTCGCACTGTCAGAAGCTCGCCAAGAGCGGCGATGGCAGATGTCCGTACAATGATGCTCGCATCGCGACACAGACTCACCAAAAACTGCATACAAAAATCGCGTTAAGGATTCAATTTCTATTACTTAAGACTTATGCTTAGGTTGAAAAGTTCACAGCCTCATACAGAAATAATTACAACACTGAAGAAGATTTATGATGTGCAAAATTTTATCGTGCACTACTTTTGGCTCTACGGACCTATACGGGATTGCCAACAGTACATAAAACACGTTCTACAATCTACAACTTATTTGACAAATAAAAACGTTGTTCCGCGCGACTTTTGGAGCTGTGTCAGGCCGATTTCCAAGTTATCTATTTTGATTGCAATTGCAACATGACTCATAAAAATAGTGATGGTCCGGACATCGCTGTTTTTTCAATTGTGAAACTTCAATGTTGAAAACGGATTCTGGGGATCGGGATTAGAGGTCTTAATCTCTAAAATTCACTATATACATAAATATTTAACATGATTGACATGACCACGTTCGTTGCACGATGACATCACGTGACGACGCGACGACACGAATACGTAAAACATGGGACTGTCTACACACTCGCACTAGATCTCATTATATGAAGTTTGTCAAAAACTCATTAATTAAATAGTAATATAACAGTGTGCAAGGATATTACAGTTATTCTTGCGGTTCCGGATATATAAGCATTTTTTACACCAGCACCATAGATATTTTTTGCAACAAAAAAAAAGTGATTAATTTACCCAACTTACCTTCCAGATTGTATCTATGATATACAAGCAAGATATTGGCTATTGTAAGTTATTTCAAGCAAACACACCGACACTTTAAAATTTAAGTTTCTATGACTTCTAGTATTTTGTGAGTCACAAAACATTCAAGGTTGTGCTCTGATAATTTTAGAGCTGAAGACTATAAGAATGGATGATTTTTTACAGGTCAGAGTGTAACCTAGAGTATTATTAATTCCTTATTGGAACCGTGCACCTAGCTTCTTACGTTACATAAGTGCCAACGTAGGTTGAAGTGACAGGTTTATTTTTATTTGGAGCATTCAGCGCCAGTTGCTGCGGCTGCAGCAGCGTGGCGGCCGCCTTGCGTACCATGGCGCGCTCCTCGTAGTGCTAGTACTGACCGCCAGTTGCTGTGGCTGCGGCGCCGGTGCGGCTGGATCGGCCAGCAGCTGCTGCAGCAGCGTGGCGGCCGCCTTGCGTACCATGGCGCGCTCCTCGTAGTGCTAGTACTGACCGCCAGTTGCTGTGGCTGCGGCGCCGGTGCGGCTGGATCGGCCAGCAGCTGCTGCAGCAGCGTGGCGGCCGCCTTGCGTACCATGGCGCGCTCCTCGTAGTGCTAGTACTGACCGCCAGTTGCTGTGGCTGCGGCGCCGGTGCGGCTGGATCGGCCAGCAGCTGCTGCAGCAGCGTGGCGGCCGCCTTGCGCACCACGGCGCGCTCGTCGTTAGCGCTGCGAGCTACCACGGCCATCAGGCGCGACACATCGCCGGAACCGTTCAGTTGCTGCAACACAAGCAATCCAGCGAGTAGCAGTCACTGCACTGAGGCAATCTTAAGGGGGATGCGCTAAGGTAGCCTACAAAATTATCGACATACAACCTGACACTGATCTGCAAATTGCAAAAAACGTAAGAAAATTTTAATTTCGCGGGCTACCATGGCGCTTTCGCCTTTAGGAATCTCCACGTGCGTTACACTTACCTTTATGGCGTTGATCAAGGGCACGTGTTTACTGGTAAGGCACTTCGTAAGAATAGCGAGCGCGCGCGTGCGCAGTGTGCCTGACTCGTCATCCGTTCGATCGTATATGGCGCGTAAGATAGCCGCGTGCATAACTCTATGCTTGCGCTCACGTAACAGGCTCCCTTTGTCCTCACCAAAATCAAGTTCGGGCTGTAGAAATAAACATTTTATATTTAGTAGTTTATTACCTACACATTAATCTACAAATCTTGTTAGCGCGTTCGTCGACGACCATTGCAGCGTTACAGACAGCGTCACTATGTGAACACCCGTTCAGTTTTAAAATATAATATACTTTTATAACTTTGAATTTATTACGATTATCCTAAAGAATACCTTCAAAAAGAGCAAGACTTGACGTGGATCCGAACCAACGCACCGCCTTTTTTTTTGGGTGGAAAATTGTAAAACAACTTCTCCCGCTCTAGGCGGAGCGGGAGGGAGTGTCAGACTTTTACTGACTAAAACCCACCCGTATTCCTTCAGTTGCCTGTGTGCTAGGGCCACGGTATCCGTTTCGAACTAATCCGCAACCCCGGCAGGCACCGGTCCCGGCGGACCCCGTCAGTGCGTGCTGACATCTCTTTGAGGCGCGCGTGGAACACAACGCGCCATCGACCTGGGCTTTGTTCTTACCGGACGGCAAGCCTGCGCCTACGGTTGCCGGGAATCTATACCCCGGCCGGGCTGATTCCCGTCTCCTGCGGCGACTAGAGGCGTGAGGGCGCACAGACTGCCTCTCCCTCATGCGTTCCGCCTCCTCCTTTGCGAGCATTATTGCTTCGCAGAAGGAGGTGACTGCCTCCCATGCACTCTCGCTCCGGACCATGGCCTGGACCAGGGCCGGACGCGAGAGATCGCCGACGCCGATCGCCTCCGTGAGGACACGGCGGTGCTCTGCCCAAGCCGGGCAGACCTCCACCGTATGCTCCACCGTGTCCTCCGGGCGATCAACACAGTAGTAACACCCGGGCGTTTCCGAAACAGGAACCTTCCGAAACACCGGTGTCCGGTGAGGACCTGTGTGCGCCTCTCTAGCCACGTCTCAAAGAGGGGACTTATCGCCACAATTGTGGCGTGCCCAACCAACGTATCGCCTAACGTCACCATTCAATACCAGCAGTTTTGACCAAGTAGCCAGCGAGGTTGTTGCGATTGAGATGAATTTTGTATCCTATCCTCCGTTCTACTTTATCATTCGGTCTCTGTGTATAATAAAGTAAACATTATTGCATCATTTGCAGCATTATTACTGCAGTATCGTCTCTCCTTCTCCCTAAATTCATCTAAAAGTTGTCTTTAAAAGATCGGTTTTAGCGAGAAGGTGGCCCATTGTGTCACCCTACGTTAAATTTCTACATTCATATCTGTAATCTGTATGGTAAATAATAATAAAGAGTATTTATTCTGTTCTATTATATACAGGTTAACGACGAGTATTCTCATCAAGTTATTTAATTAAAGTTATTTCCATCGAATTCTAAGAACAAAAATTGCTGTTCTAAAAACAAAATGATATTGTTTCTTATATTATGTAGCATTTAAAATGTAACTTGTGTGTTAGCACTTGTATTCCATAAAAAAATATAGTCTTTTATAGAAATTACAGCCAAATTAGTAAAGCAAGTTGTCAATTTATCTAAAATAATATAAAACTATTTATTCCGAGTCCTATGGAAAAAAATGGTTCAGATTGTGGTATGTGATAGCTAATATACGGTGTATTGACTCCTTAACGTTGGACCACTATTTACACCAAATTCCGTATAATTCGGCGTAATCTCAACATCGCAGAATGACATTCAGCCATCTTCTTTACATGGCAGAGTGACTTAGAAATATGGCACTTACAGAAATTGTTAGTGTTTATAAAATTTTGAAAAAAATTGGGTTTAGGCTATTTTGATCTTTGTTATCAAGTAATTAAATATAGTTTTCTATGCAATAGTTTGCTCAGTGCCGTAGCTTCAGAAGGTATTCCGTGTCCTGACTTGATAAAGGAAAGGGCTTTACCTGTGCGGCGACATCGGGTTGTTGATTGACTATTTGGTCGTCATTACTCGGTTGTGGTTCTTCCTCATTACTGCAGCTTGCACCTAAAAACATATAATTTTTCGTTTATAAAGTAACTAACAGCTACCTCCTATTTTTGAAATTCGCTTATTTATTTACATTGTTCCTCTTAATAACGCCACCAGCTATATGATGGGGTACAACACAGACAGCTGATGTAGGTCCACTTGCATCACAAATAACTAAATGCGTTTAACGCTAAAGGTATTTAAAACATTGTTCTGTTTCTGTAAATCGTTTGAGAATGACAGAGACAGAATGATGTTTTAAATATGTTTAGCGCTAAACGCATTTAGTGATTTGTGATGCAAGAGCTCTCCCTTGCATCACAAATTACTAAAAGGTGATTTTGTTTCCAGCAAAAACAAACATTAATAAATATTCAATCTAGAAAGATATTGTTCTCATTTCCAACACAACCTACTTGGAAAGCATTCGTTTTAGTCGGATAACATTGTGAAGCAAGCTTTATCAAAGCAAAGAAAAAATAAGTCAAAGAAACATACTTGGTTCACCATTGTCAGTAGTTTCATTTGTTTGCTCAGATGGTTGCTCATGTTCTTCATGTTCACTGTCTAACAATTTAGCCAGTGACTCCTGTAATGTGAAGTAGTAGTGAAATATACAATAGCACATTTTATAGAAATTTATATTTATAACTAGCTTATCCGACAGATGTTGTCCTGTCCAAAAAATTAAGCCGATAGAAGGACTTTCAGTTTTTCCCGAATTTGAAAATATTCCAAAAAACGTAAATACGTTATTTGGACTATTACAAACATTTTAAAACAAAAAATAGACAAATCAGAACTGCATTTCATTTCTATTATACAGCTGCTGCCCGCGGCTTCGCCTGTGTGGCTTATTCTGAAATAAAAGTAGCCTACGTTACTCCTAATAACACGTGAAAGTCCCGTCAAAATCGGTCCAGCCGTTTCGGAGATTAGCCGGAACAAACAGAGTCAGACAAACATTTGAGAAATTGTTTTTTTTTTTTTTGTTATAGGTACCGTTTCCACTTTGCCCCACCAGTCCCCGACCCTTGCCCGTAAGCGAAGCGCCAGCACGCGCTATAGCTGAGCCTGTAGCTTTAAATTCCCCCGATAATAATCATACCTAACCCTGATTTTTTCCCGCCACCGTCGGTCCCTTGCCATCCTCCCTCCGACTTTGCCCTAAGCCGAGGTTCGTACCCCACAGGGGGTGCGCGCAGTCGTTTAGTTTATAAGTTTTTACGCCCTGGCTGGAGGCATTAAGTTTCGTTAGGAGCTTAAGGCAACCACAGGGAAGTCCGGTTAAAGAGTCTCAACCTCTCAAGGTTAACTCTGAGATGGCCTAGATTACAAAAAAAAAGTTTATAGTTTCATACGCATTTAGTAAAAATCTGTTACTTTGACATTGCAAACAGACACTTCACTTTTATTTATTTGTTTAGATAGGTAGATATAGCACATCATCATTACTTAAAGTTCCGTGCTCTTGTATCATGTTTATTATTGTGTGTGTGTATATATATATATATATATATATATACACCCAATATATATATATATATATATATATATTTATATGGATAAGTATCTATATGCTTTGTGTATATGTATTTATTGTATATATGTAAGTGATACACCACTAAATACCTGCAGTATTGTCTCTCCTTCTACTTTTTGATCCATCCAAAGGTAGTCTGTAAAAGATCGCTTTTAGCGATAAGACCGCCCATTGTGACACCCTATGTAACAGTTCTACATTTATATCTGTAATTTTTATGGTGTACATAATAAAGAGTATTCTATTCTATTCTATCAGTCTTTAGAAAAAGTGTCACACAAGTATTATTGTCAGACAAGACCAAGACGCTCTGCGAAGCTGAACTGGTTCTAAAACACGACGGACCATATTAATGGCTGCGGAGTGTTACGTACATATTTTTTTTTTTTTAATCAATAAAGTTGCATTTTTTTTATATTTTCTTGGAATATTTTGCGGGCAGTAATGTGTGACTTGTGATTTCATATTCAATTTCCATTTTTATTTCTAAGGATAGATATTTTTCTGGTGTTGTAGAGAAACTTGAAAAAATCTTTTTTAACATTAAAATGTATAAATAAAACTGTTAACTCCATATAATTTTTTGGGTTCTGTACCAAAATGGTGCCAACCGGAACCATGAGTATGTTAATGTATTATGATAGCGAGAGGACTTGAAAACCTCCCAAATGCTTTTTTACACTGTTACAACACCTAATTGCAATTGCAATTTATAATCAATATTTTAGTGCAAAACATAGCGATATTCCATATTTTAATTAAGACTGTTTAATGAATCTTTCAAAATACTGAAATATTTTACCAATTGTGCCAACTTTCAATATTATTGATTATTTAGTGTTTATTTTAGTTTCTAGTTAGATTTTAAATTATATTATTACAAGTTGATAAATATTGTTTTATTTTAATTATAAAGGTTACAATAGAATGAACATACTTTTAACCTATGACTTTAATAAAAGTTTCAAACTTAGTGAATTTGGATTTTCTGGGAGTTGTTATCAACGGTAAGAAAGCAATTTCGTGGTCTACTGTACGTAGTAGTAATAAATCTAAATGGTATTGATACGTACAATTGCTAACTGACGATGTGACAGTCTTGTTGCAACAGATAAATCTGTCAGCCATTTAAGAAATTCTCTGTAAGATGTCGGAGGAAGAGAACTCATCATGCCGACAACCAATTTCGATCGCATCTCGCGAACTTCTGCACGTTCCTGTAAAAAAGAATTATAGTTTATATAGCGTGTAGTTGATACAGGGTGGTAATTAGAAATGGTGCATTAGGGTGCGTTTCCTCCGAATCCAAGACGAACGGACTAGCGGAGACAAGCCGAGCTGTGTCGTGGGGACGAGTGCAGCTGTAAAGCGTAGAAAAGGAGAAAGATAAATAAGTCGAGCTGAGTTTAAAAAAAAAACCTAAAAGCAGCGGAAGTCGGCGGTAATACTTCCGGAACAAAAAATAAGTAGTATTTTTTTTTAAGTTGGTTGTTTTTAGGGTTCCGTAGTAGACCACCGCCATGTCCGTCTGTCTGCCTGTCTGTCTCTCTGCGGCTTAGCTCAGAGACTCTTAGTGCTAGAAAGCTGTAACTTGGTATTTTGCATACATATTAATCACGCCGACAAAGTGGTAAAATAAAATCTTGAAATATAATTTTTTTAAGGTCCGGGAGGTACCCTAAAAAAATTACACCTAAAGAGAGAATGATATTTTTTTTCTCATCTGTCCCATGGTGTGGGGTATCGTAAGATTGGCTGTGCAAAAATATTGTGGGTTTGTGACAAGCATTTTTCAATTCAGGGATCCGTTTGCATAATATTAAGCTTTAAAGTGCAAATTTTTGTTAGAGTCAAGTGTCCAAGTCAAGTGTCAACTACAATAAGTTTTTTCTTGGGATAAATTCATACCAACTACGGAACCCTTCATTATGCGTGGCCTGACCCGCACTAGGCCGGTTTTTTTTTTTTAACAAGTTTTTCTAATTTAAAGAATATTTCCTCGTACTTACCAATCCATCTGGACTTAAGCAGAGATGTTCTAAAAGACACAGGTAGCCATTTAATGCTGCCTTACCATGCGTGGCCAACAGCAGAAACGAATATGTTACATAAGATGGTCCAATACATTTCTGGAAAAAATGAAAACAAGGCATAAATAGTTTAATTATATATTCGGCATTTCAATACTTTTTATTACTTCATCAATATCATCTTCCTGTCCTTGTCCCAAGTTACTTGGGTTCGGCTAAGTCTTTTTTTTTTTGTTCTCCCCTGTGAGCAGTCACTCTATCATTCCCTCTTTTTTAGGGATCCGTAGTCAACAAGTTACCCTTATAGTTTCGCCACGTCCGTCCGTCTGTTTGTCTGTCCGTGGCGTAGCTCAGAAAGTCTTAGTACTAGAAAGCTGTAATTTGGCTTGGGTATACATATTAATCAGCCGACAAAGCGGTAAGATAAAATTTTGAATAAGTATATTGTTTTAAGGTATCTAAAAAAAATATCATCACGTGTAGGGGCACGTGAAGTGGGAATGATATTTCTTTTTCTCGTATATCCCATGGTGCGGGGTATCGTTGGTATCGTTCAAAATTATTGCGGGTTTGCGAAAACCATTTTTTGATTCAGGGATCCGTTTGCGTAATTTTAGGTTTTAAAGAGCAAATTTTTGTTAGAGTCACGTACTCCCTGCCAGCTAAATGGTTGTATTTGGGTATGTGAAAAAATTCACAGCAGTAGTATACAGGATGTTTGGTGCATGGACCGACACAATTTTTTCAGGGATTTCGGGGTTCATTAGCTAGCGTCTACCCATACACCCTATGTCCCAAACGTCACGGTTGTTGATTTTTTTTTAAATTACCCAATATTTTTCCTTTAATTCGAAATAACTTTTTCGTTTCCGGATGTAATAGCACAAAATATATATTTTTTTGTATTATTAAACCCGGTTTGTTTTGTCATTTGTATTCATTGTTCGTGGTCCGACACGACACAAGATGTATGGTGTGATAAATGTTATGAAAGAAAAACCGGTCAAGTCGGTTTTTCTTTCATAACACAATCCACCCATCTTTTCTTTGAAATACATTTGTATACCTATACATCACCATCACTCAGCTCAAAGATATCGACTGCTAGACATAAAAAAGGCCTATCAAGCATCGCCATCGTTCACCCATAAAACCATAAAATAAAAAATATGTGCTTACATTAGCATGCCTGCTGTCCAAACTTGAGTTGACCAGCTTCGGCAGGATACATTTAAAAAGCAATGTTACTGCCTTCTCATTGGACTCCCCCGTTGCACCACATAATAAAGTATGTATTATTTTATATATAGCATTAGATATGCGTTCAAGTATGAACTTGTCTGAAATAACAATAAATAAAATAAAACAAAATGCTTCAATAGACTCCCTAGTTCCATTTCTTTGCCATGATGATGATTTAAACTGGATTGATTATACTTATGACCTCATTTAGGGCTTGATACTACATCTATACTAATCCATACCTACTAATATTATAAACGAGAAAGTAACTGTGTCTGTCTGTCTGTTTGTTACGTTTTCACGCCTAAACCGCTGAACCGATCGTCATGAAATTTGGTGGAGATATAGCCTGGGATATGGAGAAGGACATAGGCTACTTTTTTACGCGATAACTGACATCCACGCGGGCGGGGCCGCGGGCAAAAGCTAGTACTACTATAAATCAGATAAACACGCAGCGACTATAGTCGCCGGTGACTTGCTGAACAATTATAGTGCACATGTGTGTGCACTCTCTCTTCCCTCACTTACTTTCAGGGCAAGATTCACAGAGGGCAAGACACACTAAAAAAACGATGTTAATTTTAACGTAAAATTGATCTTTTAGCATTAATTTCAATATGATGCAGCATTATTGTTATCATTTGAGTTATACTGTTGTGAGGTGTTTCTGGATCCACCAGGCATTTGACATTTATTATGGTGTTCAAAGAGCTAAGAATAAATTGGGCAACAACGTTACAGGCTGGACTCCCCCATACAGTAAGAAGGAAAAGAGGTAACTAGGTCTCAAATCAGGACTGACCCACTATGATAAAAAATTGCAAGAGAAAGAGAATAGTGCTAGAGAAAGTGATAGGACACGCTACAATGGGAACTATTATGTATTTTAGGTCCTGTGCTTAAACCAAATAAAATTCAAGTCAAAAACTGTCATATGATTATTACTATTTGAAATGGTTTTTACTGTAAATGTGCATTTTTTTCAGAAGTACAGAACACTTTTTTCATTCGACAATCGAGGTCAATTTTATCACCTCAATATTCGTTGCAGATTTTTCAATTACAATTTAATAATGATATTGAAATCATAATTGTTGAAAAAACTGGGGAGATATTAAGTTGAAACCTTCTAAATACAGATGAATGTGTTACTAATTCACTTTAGTGAGTGATTGATTACATAAGAATTTAACCTAAACATGGGTTGTTTACACTTTTCATAAGAAACTTTTGGAACAAACCATACCACCTATTATAAGATTAAACCCCTTGGCAAAAGGCTAACTTAATCCAACCACTTTATGGCTAAGAAAAAGTGTTTCATGGTTTAATCATATTAAGGATGACAATCATAATTATCTCTCAAGATCAAAAGTACTAGAAATTGAGCAAACCACCACAATGTCTTAGCCAAGGAGCTGAGACTGTGATGGCCATTATTTACTGTGGAATCACAGAATGTCAATGGAACATAACATACACTACTTTACACAAGAACCTCATCTAATTATGTCTATAAAGCAGTATGCAAAAACATAAAAATAACAAAATTAGAATATATAAAAAACAAAATGCTTCAGACATACTTCCTCGTAGGCAGAAATCTGAAATATTAAAAAGATATCATAATGCCACTTGAACATTACTATAGTAACAGTCAAGGTTTATCACCAACTTCACTTACCCACATGTAATTTGTCAACAATAGCATAACCCGTTATGTCTACTAAATTACTTAAAATTTCTTCAAAATTCATATCACTTGGGTTTAGTTGTAAATGTTTTACAACAACTGTCAGGTCTTCTACAAACTCTGACAGTTGCTTCAAAACAAGGTTGACTTCATTAGTTAGATCCTTAGAGCTGAAATTACTTGCTTCATCACACATATCTAAAGGAAAGCGGAGGCATGCTAGCGACTGAGCAAATAGTTGTGAATGGTAGATATGATATGCTTTATATCCTGGGATTGTCAACAACTTATAGTAAACTCGAGATGCTAATAAAGCACTGTTTCTATATTCCTTGGTATGGACATTTTTGCATCCATAATCTATAAAGTATGCTAGTATAGCTAAGACTTTCTTCTGTTGTACCAAATTCGATAAAGACGCCCAAGACTTTTCTTCACTAGGTATTTCTTCTGAGTTAAGCCATAAATCAGTCGACTTTATTATATCCTTAAATGTTGTGTTCAAATCTAAAGATTCTATCGCGTTCTCATATTTTGGCGGCAAATCACAAAACTCAAGAAACTCTGCTTGATAAATAGCTTTAACCCAGCCATGGTCCAGATTGTCCAAGCGCAGATTGTTTAATTTATCCACTAAAGCCATTGTAACATTTGTAGGCTGTTTTTTTGTAATTAGGTATCACCACCGGTATCAGCTCTTATTTTCATTCATTAAATAATTCCGATGCTAACCAAATCTCATCTCAATGTTGATAGAACACAGTAAGTATCTATATTTCAGCAAATAGTTATTGATTTCAGTTTAATTCCAATTTTATGAATACATAAGGGTCCATCAATCAATAAAATGAACTAGTTTTATGAAATCGAAATGTTGAAAATTGAAATGTTTATTGATTTTAACATTGTGTATTGTACCAGTCAGTTGTCCAGCAACAAAAAGTATAAAGTTTACTTGCCGAGTTGCTGTCAATGCTGTCATTCATGTCAATGTCAACAAAGAACAACACACATCTTGTCACTGTCAATGATTTATGGGCAGTGCAGTGCAGTAGAATAGGCTTGTAGAAAAAATATCGATATATCGATAAATTGATATTTTTATAATCATTAGAAGAGCTTGATGGTACTGCTATGTAAAGAGTTTTCATAAAGCCAATGTAAAAAAACAAAAAACAAAAACATGATGATGTATTAAAAACATGATTCTACTTTAAAAAACCGATACTGACTTATCGTTAGCGTTGTCTCCGTATTTTTGATAAGCCGAGTAAAAAAAAAACAAAAATACAAAATATATGTCATTTTTGAAAGATTGTCATTGTCATCTCGGCGAATTTCGGCGTTCATTCATCTCGATACAGTAAATCATTATTTTTATCTAATAACATGACAACACGAAAACCAATTAATTGGTTTTTGACTGAAACGGGTCGAAAGTTTTCGTTTGTTGTTATTACTGGCACTGGACTTGCGTGTACATTAGCAAAATACGGACCACATACTTTTTTCTTGGACAGGTATAAAAACTTCGTGCATTATTACAGGTTAGTTGATACTTTTAGCTAAGCTTAATCAATTCATGCCTGTGAAATTGTATAAGATTGTGAGTTGTTTCACTTTTCAGCAACGGCCAGCCGGCACTTTTAAATAAGGAACTCAGCGACAGGTACTCAAAATGTCTGGACATCCTGAATATACCTGATGTTCAAAGAAAACTAATCGTGCCATTTAGTGTTTTTGGATATGACTTATTTCATGCTGGTAAGTTTACAGTTAAATAGTCTCAATTTACATTAAACTTCAGGAGTAGGCACTTGTGTAGAAATCATTAATTAATATTATTATGGAAGCTTGCTATAACTTTATTAAAAACCTGTATAAGGTTTAGTTAATAATTAATAAAAGCTTGTTTGTTCTCAAGTATGAAGTTAAAGGCGCTAAACTCGGACCTATGTTATTACCCAAGGCTCTATTGGCTTCTAGTTATTATTCTTATTAACTTCCTATTATTTCATCTATGAAGAAAAATAGAATTATTGATAAAAGAATCAACTGAATAATCAACAAGAAACCATCACGTTTGCTGTAAAAACACCATACTAGATCATGCCCAGTGATAGGATATTTGGATGCATATTTACCAAAAGTTATTTTTTAAGAAATAATGGAGGCGGCATCTTAAAAAAATAAAACCTGATATAAATCCCGAGCTTCCAGAAAATCCGGGAATGCACAACTTATGGTATGGAAATTACTTTTTTATTATGTGGTATTATTTAACTTCACAACATTAGCTGGCATTCGATTCTATGTGCATAGTAAAAGAGAGATTCTGTCAATTCTGGATTTTTACGATACAAATGTGCATGCCATAATAGCCAACCCCTCAACTTTAAGTAAAATAATATGCTGAATATCCTATCACTGGTCATGACACAACACATAACACATATGATTTTTTTGGAAAATACGATACTTAAGCTGCATTGCAAATCCTATTGTTGATTAAGGTTTATAAGTACTTACTATACTTACCTGGTTTTGTTGTAGGTAGTATGAACTCAAGATTTGGAGTAGCTATTGGTATTCCAGTGAACTTTAACTACAAAAGCTTAGCTGACTTAGAAGCAGATGATATTCAGGTGATGATAATTTCTAGTAAACTTTAGCAAAATGTCCTTGCCATAATTTAATACAACATTGGGAAGGGGGATAAAAAAAGAAAGCTTTTTTTCCACATTAAAACTTTCATGTCATTTATGTTACTGCGGATGTGCGTACATCAGTTAATCTGCAGATTACCTGGTTGAGTCCATCAAAGTGCAAAATATTTTTTTGGTCTTATGTTTAATCTGCAGATTTCCATTGTAATCTGCAGACTCGAGCATTTATGTGATTAAAATATTTCTTTACTTGAAAAAAACATTTACCTAATTAAATTGTAAAAATATACTTTAATTTGTCAAATGCCATGTTATGCCATGAAAATATAAAAAAACAATAGTACTGCAGTATTTAAAAAAAAGAAATATATATATATATATATATATATATAAAAATAATTAAGCCTGCTAATTTGTGTAAAATTTGCAGTTTAAAATAACACTAGCACTTCGTTCGCGTGGATCTATTATTTTCCCCTATAAGTTTCAACAATTCCACCCACATACAAAAGGTAGTTTTCGAAAATTAATTAAAAATATTACGATTTGATTTAAGATTTAGCTACAACTTTCAAGTTTATAGGTCAAAGGAATAGGATCTTTTATTATAAATTTCGGGGTAATTGCGTAACACACTTACAAACAATGGCTTTCATATTGACAGGTCAACATCATTCATTGCGTTATTTACGTAGTTCATCATTCAGATTGTGATTGAAAGTGTGTTACGCAATTAGGGTAAGCTGGGTCCCCCTTTTCAACCCCACATTAATATTAACAGCCGCACGGGTCGATCGAAGGCGTTAAACTACGCTTGCCGCGGTCGGTTCGTGGATGGGTGACCATCCATAACATATTATCGAGACTCCTCCGTGCCTCGGAAAGTAAGTTAAGCTGTTGGTCCCGGCTGTCATTTTTAGATATTTGACAGTCATTTCGGGTAGTCAGAAACCCGAAACTCTTAACAACCAGTCTTACCGAAGGGTACCCAGTAACTGGGTTTTAGAGGTCATATAGGCAGAGTCGCTCCATGTAAAATACTCAGCTGCATCTCGTTAGACTGGAAGTCGATCCCTATATAGTTGGGAAAAGGCTTTGCAAATTGATGGGTAGATTTTTAAACATACGAAAATGTTTGTACGTGTTCCATCATTTCATTTTTATGTTATGAATAGCAACTGTTGAATTAATTAAGAGTAAAATCCTCCCGTCAAAACTGCATTATTCGCTTTTTTTTTTACAAGAGTACCTCAGTACCGACTTTCAAGTTATTCGTGTCAAGTTTCAAGTTTATTAATTAACCCAAGGAATAACGATATTCCTAAAAATGCAATCCCCCCTTTTCCCCTATAAGGGTGAATTTCCAAAAACCTTTAGTGATCGCCTACATTATAATCATCGTTATTTTCCGGGAGGAAAATAATTTGTGACGGCTTCCACACTAAACTGCTTCAAGAACCGATTGGACAGATTCAATATCTCCAAGCTATTTGAAACACACGCATCAGCTAATTAGCTGCTAGTGTGTCTTACCAAATAATAATGATTATTATTATTATAAAAAGAACCCTTTTGCAAATTTTTACGTTCCTAGTCCCAGTAGTTTGGGCAGTGCGCTAATATATCAGCCAGTCAGTTTCGCCATTTTTTTAGTTAGGTTCTAGTTGATGATATAATTTTAGAAAAAGCAACTCGGGAGAAGCCGCGGGAGTAAAATAAAAGTAGCCTAAGTTACTCCTTATAACATCAGCTATCTGCCAGTGAAAGACCCGTCAAAATTGGTCGAGCCGTTTTGGAGATTAGCCGGCACAGACAGTCAGGCAGACATTAAAAAAAAAAGGATTTTTTGTTATACTTTCCTATGCATTTAGTAAAAAGCTGATCTTTTGACATTACAAACAGACACTTTATTTATTTGTATGTATAAAAATATATTATAGAAAGATTAGATTGATCGTTCTTTGTGTTAGCGGCGACGGCGCTAGGGTAGCCCGTGAAATTCAATCTTTACGTTTTTTGCCATTTTCAAGTTAGCAGGTCAGGTTGTATGGTAATAAGACTGGACATTTGTGTTAAAAAACCGGCCAAAAGCGTGTCGGACCACGCACAATGAAGAGTTCCGTAGTATGGATGGATTTCACCAAGAACAAACTTAACATTGTAGTTGAAATACATGTTCTCCCATACATTCCAACTGCAAATGTAAGTTGGTTGACTATGACTCGTTATAAAGAAAAGAAAGAAAGAAAAAGTATTTATTGTGACTCGCACAGGAAGATCACAAACTAATAAACACACAATCACAAAAGTATAAAAAAATAAAAACAGAGTCCTGTACGAGGCCAAAAGGCTCCTATCTCAGCATTATGCTGCGACAGTTAAAATAAGTGCCGTTGCCCACACAAGCAGCAAGCCTACTTTTTTGTTATAGTTTTCCTTTTAACTTCGCTATATATAACTACTGTCGTGATTTTTTCACCCGGCCCGGCGCGTTCCTCCGCGATGGAGCACTTTTGTATGGAACCGCGCGGGCGTCCGCTTCACGCAGTTCACAGGCACGCACTCATAAGGGTAGAAAAATAGGGGTTGATTGTTCTTTCATCTGCTGAATTTTCTCTTGTGAACCGATTTTGTTGGAACTTGGCACACAATGTAGTTCTGATTATATAAAAGAGACCTGGAGTTGATCTGCTGATGGAGACGAAAGAGAGTCGAGAGAATATGAACCACCTATTTCATCACCCTTAACCCTTTCCCAACTTTGTGTTGGTTAGCTTCCAGTCTAACCGGATGTAGCTGAATACCAGTATTTTACATGGGACGACTGACCTCTACAACCGAGTTCCTGGGTAACACTATATTGTAGGGTATTGTGTTAAGACTGGCTGTGGATTGGTAAGACTGAAGGCTTCTGACTACCCGTATCAAAGATCTATGAATAACAGCTAAGACCGACACGGCATATCATGCTTTACATACGAAGCATATATAGAGGGGTCTCGCTATGATATGGATTTCATTCATTGAGAGCAGTGGTAACGAAATAGTTTACATAAAGTAAAGCGCTTGTCGGGGTTCGAACCTACGACCTACAACTCGAGTCGTGGCCGTTACCACTGGGCCACGACTACTTGCTGGGCCACCACTCCTTATTCACTCATTCAAAGACCGACCGCGAAATACCTATTTGTTCAAGATTTAAATCATTATTTAACTCACATGTATAAAATATTTGCAGGTGAACCAAAAGAAAGTCGACTGGGAATCAGAAGCTGGCAAAAAATTAGCTGATGCTATAATACTTCCTGAAAAAGTGCAACAATTCGCGATATGTAGGGAAATCATGATGACGCAGAATAACAAAATAATTTATGAAGCTACATATCCATTCGCATGCCTATTTCTTGCTTACAATCTTTCTCAATATCTTAATAGAAGATTAAACTTATATGCAGCACCTCCGTTTATTAGAGGGGTATTATACTCAATAATAGGCATGTTTGCATCAGGTACATATTTTCTTATGAAAGATATGACAGAAGTTTATTATGAAACAGACACTGACCAGAGATTATGTGAACTTGGTCCTGAATATGTTGAAAGTGGTAAAATATTTTACGAAAAAATTTTAAATAGAAATCAAGCTCTTAGAGATTTGATGGGGAGAGAAGGAGAAAAGAAATACAGTAAAATGGGAAACGAAAATTTTGGTATACGACAACCCCGTATAGCCTTAGTTCATAGGAAACAATTTTTTGAACAAAAATTGAAAGAATTAAATGCCTCCCAAACTACAAACGATGCTGAAACATTAGACTAAAATAATATATTGTTCATTGGTAGCTTGTTTATATGTAGTGTTACCTATTAAATTGTTGAGTAGGAATAGTAAGAAATAAATGTTTTCGTTAACTTGCGTCATATTATTTTTTATACTATTGTTTTAAGAACCTGGCTGCCTTGGCTAGTTACCGGGCTGACTATATCGTCATGCAAGGGCGGATTTAAGGTGGGGCACGTGCCCCCTCCAGACGATATTTTTGTGTACCTACTGTGAAGATTCCGTCACAGTACATACGCACTGTAACAACTCTGATAATTTGATTTGCTTACAATTTTTGTTCGTTTATTAGTCCAGCAATATAATATTTCCACTTTCACCAGTATCAGCAACCCTCCTAAGTACATGACATACATCGCAATAGCGTGTTATCGAAACTGCAATCATCGCAGTAAAGAACTTTCGCGACAACGTACGTCACAATGGTAAACTTTCGCAGTAACATACATCGCAGTAAAGAACTTTCGCAACAACGAACGTCGCGATAATAAACTTTCGCGGTAACGTACATCGCAGTAATGAACTTCGCAACTATGGTGTACACTCAAAATTAAGAGATGCAAAAGCGAACGCAGCGAGTTCGAAAATGTAAGCATCGGACCTCATCTATGTTACGACTTTCTTTAGACAATCCATACCGAATCAATTATCCAAAAACGCCTACGCCTTTCGCCGCTTCTGCATTTACCCGATCTACTCTCGCTGAATCATGTTAGTTTGGGTCGCAGTTTGGGTTGGTTCGATGTCAAGAAAAGTTGGAGCGATCAGTAATGTAATTTTTTTCTCTATGGATCAATACCAGACGCCTATAAAGATTTACCTTTGACCCATCTTTGACCATGTTTAAAAAGAAAAGGTAGGTATAGGTAACGCAACATGATATTTCTACATACAAGCCAGATAAAAAGCCATGGACCCATGGTTCAAGTATTATTTACTCTTAATCGTCCATAATGTCGGTAAACCTCGGTATAAATAAAATAATTCCGGGCATTTCCGGGATAAAAGAACGAATATATTTTCTGAGATCTCCCATTTCAAATTGAGTCAGGTTGGTCAGGTGCTCTAAGGGCTGATTTCACCAATAAAACTGAACGCGACAGCACCTGTAAACCGCGTTCAATAGCTGTCAGTCATTATTGGGGAATATTGACACTGACACTATTTGTTTTTTATTTGTAATGTTATTAAATGGAATTCAACAGCACTCTTGGATTCTCAACTATTGGCGCAGCAGTGCGATAAAATCGATACGGTAATTTTACAACTGTACCGTACGTGTGTCTCATCGTTTTATTTCATACTTGTTACTATAAAATGATAGCATTAGTAACGGTACTACAACATTTATCTATTTTTTTTGTTCCTTGTTTATTCTTTTTGTATAATCTGATTAGATTTTGTATAATTTTATTTCTGAGACGGTTCAGCGGTATAAAATAAGTTGGTTCTACTGGCAGCCTTTAAGCCTTAAGACTTACTTCACCCTAGAGATGCAAGAAGTGCTAAAAGGTATCGATATTTAAAACAAATTGATATCGATTCCCATATATCGACAACGATAACATATTCGACAACAGCAAGTTCAAATAAATTGAGTCAATTCACTCGGTTTAAGAGTAAAAATGGGTGTGCCACAAGTGTGCGTAGTCGCAGCGGAAAAGTATCGAATTTCTTCATTTCAGTTTTACAGATATTTAGTGTATGACATCGTGTAAATGTGTATAGTAAGTAAAAATTTGTGCATCTAACCATTGGGGAGCTATTCAAGAAAAACTGTTTCCGCTGGAACTACGTCATCCTAGCGGCACTTTTTTTTCTATGGACGTTCTAGAAAAAAAAATACATCTAATAATTAGTGTGTAGCGAGAGGTAAATGTGTATGGTGTGTCATAAAACTGCGAAGGTATTCAAGTTTCCGCTGCGCTGACGTTTGGCCATTTGATGGAAATCATATGAAACGGTTTAGTGTAGAGTTGTAATTTTTTACGCACGTTGCTTTGAATTTGTGTGTAATGTTTGTGAAACAGAATTTGAAAAAAAAAACATACCATTCAGAAGATATACACGTAAAAGTAAAATAAGGTTATTAGGTCCAAGTACTTAAAATAGTAACTCTAGAGCCTAACTTATAACGTTTATTTGTATCTTGTAAGGGTCTACAATGTCCTGCCAAGTTTCATTTATGTGCTCTTAGTAATTAATGAGCAATGGCATAATTTACTACAACTGGATCACTATATTGTATGACATCCGATTGTAGAACTTTTTAATGGAAAAGCAAAATGAAACATATTCCAATATTTAGTGTATTAATGCAACAATTCACATGTCAACTTTCAGCTCATTACAGATTACACTAAATAATTAAAGAGATATAATAAAAATACCTGAACAACTGCATTACATAAAATGCCGCTAGGATGACGTAGTTCCAGCGGAAACAGTTTTTCTTGAATAGCTCCGCAATGGTTGGATGCACAAATTTTACTTACCATACACATTTACACGACGTCATACACTAAATATCTGTAAAACTGAAATGAAGAAATTCGACACTTTTCCGCTGCGACTACGCACACGTGCCACAAGGCTCGGTAGGGTCCTTTCCTCTTTTTAGTGTATATTAATGATCTACCCCATTTATTAAAAAACCGACCACAAATGGTGCTCTTGACAACGTAAATAACGCCCTACTGCAGGTCCAACATTGGTTCACTGCTTATAATTTAGTATTAAATGGGAAAAAAACTAATAAATGCATAAGATTTGCTTTACCGAATGTTAAAAGTAGTTATTGTGATATAGTATTGAATAGGGAGAAACTAGAATTCGTCGATAAAACTGTTTTCATGGGGATCACGCTCGACTCAAGGCTGCAATGGGGTCCTCATTTAACATATCTTGCAGGGCGGCTAAGTTCAGCAGCATATGCTGTGAGACAAATCCGTCAATTTATTGATGTAGATACCGCGAGGCTAGTCTATTTTAGTTACTTTAATAGTATCATGTCTTACGGTATTTTACTAAGGGGACTGGCTGCAGATATCGAATCTATTTTTATTCTACAGAAAAGAGCCATCAGAGCAATATATGGCCTCCGCAGGCGCGATTCTCTTGAGGAACTGTTTAAAGCTATTAGCATCATGACAGTACCTTGTCAATACATATATGAAAACGTCATGTACGTAAGGTAAAAATTAGCAGCGTTTTACCTTAAAATAAAACGCTTGTTGTGTCCGGAGACTCATTCGGGGTCATATAAACATAATTTGAGTCTAGCATCTTCCGTTTCCGTGTCACATTTAAATAGGTATATGCAACTATCTCCTTGACAACACGATGATGACGTATTTCCGCCCGCGTTCACCAGGTGGCTGCAGCGCGCCAAATCGTTCATTGTGGCCTCAAAAACCTAAGACTTGAGAAACCAATTAAACCAGGCAGTCTTTAAAATTATGACCCCGAATGAGTCTCCGGACACAACAAGCGTTTTATTTTAAGGTAAAACGCTGCTATTGTGTCCTTCGGCCTCATTCGGGGTCATATAAACATAATTTGAGGCTTTGCTTGTTATCGCCTGGTGAACGGGACGCCAATGTGTTGTAAAAGACATAAGTTAAATTAGATCAAGAAATTATTAAAAACAATGAGCACAAAAATAAACGATCTGCATTTCAATAAATTTATACACTAAGGTAAAATAAAAAATAATAATATATTTACATATGTATACTAATAATCATAGTTAATCGCTTTGGAATGGGCAATTAGCTTCATCTTTCTGACTGACCGACCCCTTGACAGTTTAAAAGTGCCTGTAATTGGTTTATTTGAAATAAATGCTTTGAGTTTTGAGTGTTTTTGAATCGGCACAGCGAGATAAAAAAAATCATCTCGATGTAACGAAAAAAACATCGATATATTGGTCAAATTTTCTAAAAAGTATTTGTACACACGGCTACATATCAAGCTATACATTTCCAGTATAAGCTGTATACAGGAATTGTATAGCTTGATAATTATGTAGTCGTGTGTACAGTGGCCAGCACATTAAGCTATACGAAACTGTAAAATTTCTCCAAACGATTTTAAACTTTATAATTTTATATAAGCTCAAAATTTCTGGTAAGTTGAAGTGCTGGCCACCGTACTTTTTTAAAATTGTAATTCAATTTTAAAAGTACGGTGGCCATCACTTCACGTATGAATTATACAAATACCAAACTAGGAATATCATTTCTGATATAAAATTAAACATTGATAAAAATAAGTTTACGAATTTGACTTAATATTTTATATAAATATATCGATGTATTGAAATAATAGATATCGCAAAAAATATCGTTATACCGAACAAAAATATAGATGTGTCGATACATCGATATTTTTCTTTCAATTCCTACAAGCCTACTTCACCCATGCCCATGACGGCTTGTCAGTTATCTTTGACCATCTGTGACGTCTTGTGTATATTCTTTTATCTATATTCTGTCTGACAGTGACAGTCGTAGCGTATTTCCTCTTTGTCAATGAATCAATGATTATAATTATTGCCCTTTCATTGAGCGAATTATTTTCTTTATTTTTTGATTCTGCTAAGTATAACTTCGTAGCTCACGATATACATAAACTTTAAAAAATCTAACATCTAAATTGTGTTAGTGTTCTTCACAGTCATTTGTTCATCTCGAGTTCAACTCGTTTATCTCTCAGTTTCTGTGTGGTGTAAGTGTACTGACTGATACAGATTGACAAAAGAGTTTCAAGGTGTCGTACCTTTCGTTCACGCTTTCGATAAATACAACTGCGTATAAATGAAATAACAATTTTGTTTAAGTAGGTAACTGGCGTCAACATGTGTGGAGGATTCACTTGTTCTAAAAATGCGCTGATTGCGTTAAACATTCTCTATGTGGTAAGAGTTTTTGTCACAACAATCATAAACTATACAATTAATAATATTATGTGGTGTTTTCACACTGTATTGATTATCTGCTCTAACATGACAATGTAGTGTTAAGTAAAACCTTGTTTTCCATAATGCGAATGTAAAATCATTGTCAGGTAGTGGCCAGCATTCTGATATCAGTGGCGGTGTACGGGCAGGCGTCGTCACTGGTCACCAACCTGCCGATTGTGGGAGGAATACTGGCATGTGGGGTGTTCCTCATTTTGATTTCTCTGCTGGGACTGCTGGGAGCAGTCAAACATCATCAAGTTATGCTATTCTTTGTATCCTTTTCCAAAGTCAATTATGTGCTTTGTGTCTCTTATTACATTACTTATTTCAATTTTACTGACAACATATTATATTCTGATAATATTAAAATAATTTTGTGTGCAGTTTAGCATACACACAAGTTTAGAAAGTAATTGAGCTACATTGCTATACACTGACATCAAGGATTTCCTAATAAGTACACAATGTTCTTATTCTTTTGTTACCTCATGTAATATTACTGCAATGAATAAACAGTTTCATAATAGGTTTACATAAATCATGTATGAACCTCTTGTGATTTGTCTATCACAATTATGAGGTTAATATAGACTTGATCTTCTTAGTCTGGCAGTTATATTTCTTTAAAATCTGCACCTACTATTTTGATCACTATTTTATATTTCCAACTTTCTAATAATTGTATGCCACTTACTGTGGCAGGTAACAGAGATACCTACTTTATAATAAACTCTTTATCTATAACCTGTTGTGGTTAAAAAAAAAGGTTATAGTAATTAATCAGAACTAAAAACAATATTGTCCATTGTAACTAGGGTTGCCATAGGTCTGGAATTTACCAGACAAGTCTGGAATTTTATCTCATTGTCCAGAATGTGCGGGGGATTCTTAAGTGCCCGGAATTTCCAAATATGAGGAGAAAAAAAGAAGGATAAAATAAAATACTATTTTGTATTAAAAACTCAATATCACAATCAAAAGTTTTACATGTAGGTTGTACTTTTGTGATAATCTTATTTGAATTTCAGGCACCTCACAATATTCTGCAAAAAATCTTTCCTATTTTAGTTTTATAAAAGTTTTGACATGTTATTTCTTTTAAATTATATTGAATCACACTTCAGAAAGCAATATGCCATGGAATTAAAATTTTTGAAGAATCAAATGTCCAGATTTTCCTCTGGAAATCAATTTTATTGATCCTGGGAACCCTAATTGTAACACCCTTTGTAACTCAAGTTCTTATTTTGTAATTTGTTATGCTGTACACTAAAGAGTATTCTATCTATCTATCTAAAACCTTAACTCGGTATTCAGTACATGGTGATTCTATTCCTTCTGTTCTTGGTACAGTTTTCAGTAGCATGTGCCTGCCTCACTGTTAATTCCGACCATCAGGAAATGCTGGCTCGACAGGTGAGTTAACTAGCAGAATTTCTTACATACATAAACTCACGCCTTCTTCCCATGGGGGTAGGCAGAAACTATAGGACTCCACCTGCCACGCTTCTTACATACTGTTTTTGCTTCATTTACATTCATACATCTTTTTTTAAACGTTGCCACACTAGGAATTTCTCCTGTATCGTGGGTGCGTTTACAAACATTTAAACTCACATACACAAACAGCCAGACCCGGAACAACTACTTGTAGTTCATACTAATATTTGTTCCGTGCGGGAATCGAACCCGCGACACGCAGCGCAGCAGTCAATCGCTTAACCACTGCGCCAACCGTGTCGTCGACTAGACGGGTGTTGTGTCTGGATGATCTCATTTACATTCATACATCTCATCATACACCCACGCCGGTTTGGAGTGCTACGCATCTGACCTTTTTGAATAACATCACCAATTAGGTCACTATATTATGTTCTCCCGGCGTTTCACTCATTTCTTACAATTATGTAAAAATAAAAATAAATAAATAACTTATTAATTTACTAGCTTCTGCCCGCGACTTTGTCCGCGTGAAATGCCTTGTTCCTTCGTTCCCCAATCCGTTCTTGAGATATCATCAAAAAACCGTTTTGTACAAATGTATGAGAAAGAGAATCATAAAAAAAAAGTGTATTTTTCACATTTTTTTTGCAAATCGGCTGTGACAGATGGACAGACAGACACGAGTGAACCTATAAGGGTTCTGTTTTTTTTTAGGTACCTATGAAACCCTAAAAACATGAAAATTGTGTTGACTTGAAAATCTTTTACTCTTCGGTTAATATTTTAATAATGATACAAGTCATGTGCAAAATAATACCTATCATGAAGTATAATAGTTAGTGTTATATAGTGTATACCATATTTGATTAAAATTTATGATTCGGGGTTTGTCTTTTAAGTATTTTGAATGAATTATGAGGTATTTTTAAACACAATTGAAAGACTTGGAACAACATACATAATTTATAAGCTAAAATTCATTAAATAATAATAATATGTGCATGTCTTAAAAAGGAGGAAGATATCCATAGGGCATAAAAAAATGCCTGAATCACAAAATAAAATGTAACTCATATACTAGGCAAGACACGCTAGTTAGGTAAATAGGGATAAGAAATCTTGCATTTTGATGATTTTATCTATTAGCTTTCTTAATAAAAATGCAGCATCCGAAAAGTAGTCTTCATAAAATACTTTTACTTTTATAAGTAAGTTCAACCTGTTCAACAAGAAAAATTACCTATCACACGCTTTGTATTGTATTATTGTGTGTGAAGAGAATCACACTGTGAGACAGTCATATTTCGGAAAGTCCGATTTCGTCTGGTTTGTTGCCAGAACTGAAACTATTGTGTGATATTTGTGTATTTTATGGTTTGAATTTATTTGTAATTGTATTTGTTCTGGTTCTGGCTGATACAAAGCATACCTATTCGACTTTTTGTTTAAAATCATATCATTCTTATCTTATCTATCAGGCCAGTTGTTTAAGGATTCTTTATTTCTGTGAAATAACTTGCGCAATCTGTTAATGTCACTATGTTTTATGTGAATAAGTTGATCTCTGCAGGCAGCATTGCAAAGATACATAAATGGGGGGAGGGGGGGGGGGGCGGGGCTGGGCGCAAAGAATGTCGTAGTGGCAGAGTTTACGGATAATATTTTCCACAGTAAAATATCCCAAATGATCTCTGACCTCTAATGGAACATGTATCGATAGTTTACGATGGCGGGTTACACGTGGTGATGAACTTGAAAGTTTTGATGATGATTAATTTTTTTCTTTCAAGGGATGGAACAAGGTGACCGTGGATGTCAAAGAACAAGTTCAGGAGAGGTTCCTATGCTGTGGTTTCCAGAGCAGAATACCAGAGAATGGTACAGCTGAACATCCCTCATGTGCACTAGTAGATGTAAGTACTTGAAGCCAGTATAAAGTTCATTAGCCTTATAAACCGCTGTACCTACAACAGATTAGAGTAACAAAATACGTAAGAAGCAGAGAAATCATGCACTCAGGCTTTAGTCCAGAGTTTTTAAATTTAAATAAAAGAAATATCTTCAAACGGAAACATCGACAAGAATTTTCAGCCTGTTCTAAATAGATGATGTTGATACAAAAAAAAACTATAGCCCAGTTGCCGATAACCTTTCGATAAACTCTTAAACACGATTATTCGTATCCAAACAAAAAAGCGACACATATAACTCAACTAGCTTCTGCCCGCGACTTCGTCCGCGTAAAATTTCGACCCCCAACCCACCCCGTCGCAGCGCATCGCCCGCCCGCGCACTATCTTCGTTTTCATAGGAATAATTTTTCCCGTTTTTGCAACATTTTCAATTTATGCTCTGCTCCAATTGGTCGTAGCGTGATTTTATATAGCCTATATCCTTCCTCGATAAATGGACTATCCAACACAAAAATATTTTTTCCATTCTAACCAGTAGTTTCTGAGATTAGCGCGTTCAAACAAACAATCTCTTGAGCTTTATATATATTAGTATTATTATATATATTAGTTTAAATAAAAATATATAATTAAACAAAAATACTACTACTATCACATGTTTTTTTTTAAATTTTCTCTATTTTTCTCCTTGTTTTAATAACTGTTTTTCTATATTACAGAAAATGTGTTGCGAGGGTATACATTGCCAATGCAAGCCATGTATGGGGAAGTTGAAGGAGACTATTGACTATGCATTCAAACTGTGCGGTGGCATTGGACTGTTTTTCAGTTTCACAGAGGTGAGTTCTATTGACTTTAGTTATCTATACTTTATCACTGTTCAATGATAGTACCTCTGTAAATAAACACATTTTGATATGGCTAACAGTGGCGCAGCTACAGGGAAACCGAAGATTTTTTTGTAATGTTTACTCTTATTATGTTTTGAATTGGTATTAAATATCTGTAATGTACCATATTATCTGGCAATAGTAGGTCAGGAAGGGAAGCTGATAAGAATCGGGGTTTATGAAGGCTGCGCCTCTGATGGCTAAGTATACTACTACTAAATTAAATCTTGTTCAAAGTGTACTAGGATTGGAATGAACAATATAAAAAATTTGGTTAAATTAAAACAAACAGTTGCAAATAAAATATGAATCAATTGTGATAACGTTTGTACAACGTATAATATAGTTATATGATAAAGAATAAATATATGGCCTTGTTGCGTAATAAAAAGTCTATAAAATGCGATTTAAAAATTTGCATGTTAAATAGATACATTTTAAACACAACTCTTTTTAACAATACATTTGTATTATCATAGTTTGTAAAAGCATTCTAGACACTGGTAGACAATTTTACTCTACGACCGTATTTTCACACGCAACAAAAAACTTCTGCGAGAAACGTCTGAGTGCTTAGATTGTAATCCTATAACAACTTTCAAATGCATTTGTACTGCGTAACAAGACTTAGCAAGTGGACATTTTCTATCTGATAGTCATTTCAGACATTTCTTGGATGTGGAAATGCGGGACAACAATCACCATTCACAATAATAATACATTCGAATCACACAGTAATTCTTTTGTAAATTAATATTTGCATGTAGATACGAGGTACTATTCAGGATTAAGCATGGATGAAGTTATTGTTCTTAATTTAATTTTTTCTAATACTTTTGTAATTAACATTGAAGCATTTCAGATGACCGCTCCATTAGAAGCAGCTAATTACTTGTTACTATTACTTAAATATGGTGATAATGATCATGTAGCGTGTATACAGTTTAACAGCAATCTACTACCAACATACTACAATACTAAATACAGCAGGTTAGCCGAGTGCTAAATGCTGTTATTAGTTATTAAATTAATATAGTATTTGCCTGCTTTGGACAAAGATTTATTGGGTGTTTCTAGGAGTCTAGACTTGTGCTCGGTTGATGGCAACTGACTCGCCGTACTTAAAATAACTGGCATAATGTGGGCGTACATCTATGCCTAACCCTTGGGATGATGGGATGAAGGAAATGCAAGCGTGATGCTATGTTATGTTATTTGAAAAACATAATGACAATTTATTAAAGATGAAACGGTTATTTGGTTGGTTATTATGAGCGAGCCCGCGGAGGTGCGAACAAAAAGTAATCTACTCCTATAGTGCACGAACGACAGGGTGGTTTTTTTTTGTGTAATTCCTAGTCATCCCTATAGCTGCCATGTAATTTTTTTGTTATGAATCTCGCTATGCCGACTCAAAAACACTCAAAGCATTTATTTCAAATAAACCAATTACAGGCACTTTTGAATTGTCAAGGGGTCGGTCAGTCGAAAGATGAAGCTAGTTACCCATTCCAAAGCATCTCCTCCTAGGGCACGAACGATCGGGTGGATTTGTTTTATGGAATTCATTACTATTCATCCCGTTAGCTGCCATGCAATTGTTTTGCTATGAATCCCGCTGTGCCGACTCAAAAACACTCAAAACTCAAAGCATTTCTTTCAAATAAATCAATTACAGGCACTTTTAAATTGTCAAGGGGTCGGTCAGTCGAAAGATGAACTTAGTTGTCCATTCGAAAGTTCCTGTGCGTTAAATTCATCCAGGCTATATTCATTGGTAGTTGGCTTGCTGTCGGCATTGCGTCTGTATTCTGTATACACTCTACGTTTACATCTGTACATGAAACATTTCTTTACATTTCGCTTGCACTTGTAACTAACATTCGGACGATTAACTTGCAGTTTCTGGGTGTATGGTTGACAGTAAGATACCGTAACCAAAAGGATCCGCGTGCTAACCCCAGTGCATTTCTGTGAATGATCTGACGATGTGGATTTTAATCACTTGAGGTGGATTGGTGTTTTGCTTTGGATTGCATGTGTGATTTTATTGATGTGCGCATGCCGCTTTTTCTCTTATTATTTGCAACAGGTCACGATTTGTGAATTTACTTAATATAAATCAAGACTCAAGCCTCGCCCTCTATATTACATGATTCATTTATTTATATTTACGATACTTAAGCATAATGACCAAATGTAGATATTATTCACCTCTGGATACCCCTTCGGAGAATACTGGCTTATTTTGTACTATGCTATTAAAAAGACCAGGAAAAAACGAAATAAATGAATATTAATGAGTTATCTAGATATTGGTGCCGACTCTCTTGTACACCGAACTAACTAAACTGTCACTAAAATTACTTACTTTTGGCGATGAGAATCTTAAAGTTATTCTGCAAACAAAATTATCTAAATTTAAAAATAAGTTTGACAACTAAAATCGAATTTAGCAATCGCGACTCCACGTGGTATTTTTTTTTCTTTTGACTTCGCAACGTTGTACTTGTTTGTCCTACCCCATGATTTTAGAGCCGGAGTCGCGCAGGAGTGGGGCAGCCTCAACGTGTTTTATATGGAATTTGTCACTTTATTTTTATTTTTTACGATTACGGCTTGCAAAGGGGGTTGAATTTTTCATTATTTTTGCGATAGGAAGCACTATTTTCGAGATACAAGCAAAAAAAAAAAAAAAAAAAATACAGTATCGTTTTTGCACCAGAGTCGAGGTGTTGGTGTGAATTTTAGTTCATGACAACTAATTTTATTCCACACCTTTTTAATCGCGATTAAAAATAGTCAGATTTAGTTAGAAAATCTAAATTTTAAGTGAAAATCGTAAAATTCAGAATAGCAAAATTGCCATTTTCACTCAATTAAAAACTCAGTACAATCTAAGTACTGTCAAACTAAAATATAGTTAAGTTGTGTCACTTTAGTCAATTTCAGACTAAGAAATCGTCGATTGACAGGAATAAACTTTTTTATTTTGGTGATTTTTAGTCTAGTTTAGAGAATTTTGTGACAAAAGAATCGGCACCATTGTTTCATTTTGTAAAAAAAACATTGGTTTTGTTAGGGTTCGTTTTGATTGTTCAAATATAAGCTAATATAAATGAGGGCTTATAAGGTCAGGAAATAATTAAGTTTTTTTTAATGATAGTTGAATAATATCAATGTATGCAGTTGTATGTGTCCTACCCCAAACTATATGATTTGAAAACTCTTTTTCTCAGAGTTTATTTTTCAGAGTGAATATTTTATTTTGAACAGTTGTGTTTCTGTTTATAAGTTTAATAATGCCTTTGAAAAACCTTTTTTTTTGTGTGTCATTTAATCTCCATTACATGTGCGATGTTTCTATCGAGATGTTTTCTTTATTTTTACAATTTATGAGTACATTATGAACGGCCAAAGTTCAGGTAAAATGTGTGCAAAAAGCAGATTTTTGGAGGCTTATACTGAATTTGTTTCTCCAAATTTTGATTTTTTGCTTTCACAGAAACCTAGTTAAAGTACACATGATACCAATTAGTTCAAAATTTTCATTGAAAGATGTGTTCCAACGCCATAATCACGTACGAGCGTTTGTATGAAAATTATGACGGGTTGGCCGCTCTTAACTGTTGTCCTAGATAACACTCAATTTTGAGTATCAATTTTGTTACCGCAATTTATCCTGATATTGTATCAGGATAAACCAGGGTAACAAAATTTAGAGTTTGGGGTAGGACACCAGAAACTGCATACATTATTCAACTATCAGATTTTTTATTTTATTTTTTCCTGACCTTTTGATGGTATTTATTAGCATTAAACTAAAATTAAAGAATTTTTATATGACAAAAAAAAAAAAAATTTTTTTGGTGAATAATTAATTGCATCTGATTTTGTCACAAAATTTAACTAGAATTTGAAGGACTCCCATATTTCAGATGGAGACAAAGTTGAGAGTTGCTCATATAACAATTGAAAATTGGAATATTCTTTAGTTAACACATGCAGCTTTTTCTAAGCGATTTTTGTTTATTTCTATAATTTGGTTGGTTAAGGCTGTGAGTTGATATTATTATGTCAGTCAGTTTTTAAGGAGCCCATCTATACTTACTATAATCCTTTTAATTTTATTAATTGCGTGCTTATGTTAAATGTTGCACAATACATTATTAGCATGTTTGCACGTGCATGCTTGTTTCTATTGTAACTGATGTACTGTTTTCGTAAGTACATATCGTTTCTAATGCTTTGTTTTTATGTTTCAGTTATTCGCTGTATGGCTCGCCCGACGATACCGCAACCAGCCTGATCCTAATTATAAGGAACCCCATGCTATATTCCCTAGAAAGAACTACCTTTACTGAAATACGACGTATTAATTTTAGAACTGTAATATTCCTGCAGACTGATTTAGTGAATTTTTACGTTTTCGTAGTACCAGAAGTTTGTTAAGATGTATTGTTTCTTGTATGTAACAGTCTTCCTTCATACGTGCAAAGGATATAAGTAATAATTTTTTACCGAGTGAGTAATAAAACATACCTATATAAACAAACATACAATCTGTTAAAAACATCTCTTCAAGATTAGTGCACATAGTAGGTACCTATAACGCGAAGATTAACGAAGCGCATGCCTTTTGTGGTATATTTGTACTAACATTTGATTCATTTTGAGATTATTTGCAACTTGCATCACTTTTAATATGTAAGCAAGTGTAGTTATTTAACGTTTTAAGGATAAATGATTAAAATCCGCCTACTGCCATAACACAATTTTGCACAAAGCCTGTTTTAATTGTACCTATTTGTTTCGAGAAAATTTATTAATTGAGCGTATTTTTGACACTTATGAAGCCAGACAGTAAATAAAAAAAAAAAAAAAAACAAAGACTTCTTCTAACTTTAGTCATCATCATCATCATCATTTCAGCCGAAAGACGTCCACTGCTGGACATAAGCCTTCCCCAATTAGGGGGATTTTCCATAATCGCCACGCTTGGCAGGTGGGTTGGCGATCGCAGTGTGGTGTTAAAAAATGCATAGAGAACGCTGCTGTCTATTCTCTAGTATGTCCCTTAGTCGCCTTTTACGACACCCACGGGAGGAAATGGGATGAACTTTAGTATGTTTAGGTAATAGAAACGTGATTACAAAACTTTCCGAATTTCGTCTTCAGTAGGTATCGTTCAATCTTGGGTTTATTAATAGTTTAGTAAGATATGACCAGATTAGAATTCAAGTAAAGGCTATTTTTCTCTGTAACGGTCGTATAATATTTACGAATTAATTCGGTAGGTATAGTATATAGTAAAAAAAAAATACACGCGTACCAATTTTACCTTTTTTGTTTTGACGTATAAGTTATGCACGTTTATAATGTTAGAAAAGAAAGTACTTTGTGTATATTTTAGCTCGTCTGAATGTTATTCCTTTTAGTACCTAAATTAATCAATAGTTACATTATAGTAATTGTAATTCCATTTTAATAAAAGACTAGTGATCCTCGGATTTTATTTCCTTAAATAATAATGAATTCTTACATAAATTTAGATTATATTGGCTTCTACAGTTAAATGTTTCATATCAATTAGACGAATATTTATATTAAAAAAAATATTATTATTATTACACAATATTTTATGATATTAGTGAGTATATAATACTTTATAATAATGGCTTTATATTTTCTATGCTTACAATCAACTGTTTCAAAAGGCGAATTGAATAGATTATTATTTATTAACTTCCCGTTTTTTTTAAAAATGACTTTACAAATATAAGGTAGGTAATGCTTTATTACAAGAGGCTTATAAACTGACATCACCGAGGTCGACTGTGATCTCACTGTTTTGCATTTGTTTCAATTAATTAAAACAATGCCATTGCAGGTACTAGGATTATAAACATAAGTTTTAGGTACATTTCATCTACTAGTCAGTAGTCTTATAATTTAGCATAATCTTGCTTTCATAATAATATATGCCAATAATCGTATAAGCCAAAACTAGGCCTATACGGACTGAATTCGTTATGGATAGATTATGTGCTATCTGTATTTTGGATGCTTGGACTGTGTTGCCCTTTTTTAACTCGATTAAGCTTTAATTAGTTATGTTATAATTATTTTGTATAATTCGACATCAACAGTTCAGTTCCCAGTGTTTATTTTTTTTAAGTTTTTGAAATGGTAAAGAGATATTTTGATACATAGTTTTGTTTTTAGCAGTCACACACAGTAGATGACTTAGTTGAAAGAATTTGTGTTTATTGTGACCAAGTCCGAATTTCGCCAATCAGAAACAAAAGCATAGGTACTTTTGTATATTGTTTTACAAAATAGTATACCTAGGTACTAATGTACACATTAAGTATGTCAATAATTTTGCCAAAATGAATTGTTCTTGTGTATTATCAGTGTATTGATATGATCTATCTAATTATTCAGAATTAAAGTGTGCAAGCATTATTCGATGTTTCATTGTTAACTATCAACCTTAGCCAGCCTCGATGGTCTAGAAGTCACATGCGCAACTGCTGGACGTTTGATTCCCAGGTGGGGCAGTGTTTATTTATTTATTTATCACATGGAAAACCAACAGCTTTACATAAATACAATAAATATATTGGCATAAGAAACATGAAGCTAATTATAGGTTTTCACGGCAAGCTATAGTGTAATACAATAAGAGATCTTATACACGTCAAGTTATCAAGAACAGAAGCACACCAATAATTAAATCGTTACCACCAAACGTAAGGAATAAACTACAATAAAATTAATAAAAGACAAGAACTAGAACTAGATTGATACTAAGAGTTAGTTTTGAAGAATTCAAGGTTCAGCCTATTGCGAACGCTTGAGCCATTGGTTGAAAACAAGTCAAAAGAGAACTGCTTGCATAAGTCGTTAAAGTCTTTACTCGCTCGCACTAAATATGAATTTTGCCTGTAGTTGGAAGAAGACAACGGAATAGAATTAGGTGGATTAAATCTGAGTAATCGCTGGGGAACATTAAAATACAGCTTACGCAGAAGCTGTGGACAGTCCACTCCATTGGATATAACTTTGAGCAAAAATGTGCAATCTGCTAATCGACGACGGTTAGTAAGTGGTTGTAAGTGGAATTGTCTGCAAAGATTCAAATAATCACAACTGTGATATGGTATGCGCAAACGATAACACAGAAACCGAACAAGTCTTTTTTGCACACCCTCTATGCGATCGTTGCACACGTCATAACGTGGGTTCCTGAGAAGCATATTCTAAATGACTTCTAACAAATGAGCAATACAATTATTATCTTAATAGTTTTTGCTTTCTTAAAACACGCTGCTAGTCTCATTACAAAACCCAATGCTTTGGATGCTTTTGCTCGGTATTTGCGCCACGTGAACATGGTGGAACGTGAGAATGGTTTCTTCATTGTGAGTTTTTGACAGATTTGCAAACTGTCAAATACTCACAATGGAGAGACCATTCTGACACTATTGTAATAGCAGACTTGAGGCCCTGGGCGTATATCATGACTCTAAACTTCAGTTTAATGTTCACGTGGCGCAAATACCGAGTGGCAAAAGTATCCAAAGCATTGGGTTTTGTAATGAGACTAGTGGAAAGCGTTTTCTGCTGAACGAAATTACGGAGCATTTAATAGGGTTTAGGTCTAATTTATTGACGCGACAGTATTCATCAAGTTTTATCAGGTCAGATTGGAGAGCATATCCATATCGCTAAATGATGATATGGAAGAAAATATCTTCATATCATCAGCAAAACAAAGAAGGTTAGAGTTATGGAAACACAAGTCAATATCATTTTCATAAATAATAAAGAGTAACGGGCCCATCAGGGAACCTTGGGGAACACCACTGGGAACCGAAACCTAGCTCGAAATGTAGTTGCTGACAACTACAGCTTGAGACCTGTTATCTAAGTAAGACGAAAACCAGCGAAGTAAGTCACCTCTAATACCGATGTTAAAGAGTATAGGATTCCTGGGGGCGACGGACTTGGGGAGTCTGTAGCTTGAACAGGTGTTATTGATTTATTTATATATACTTTATTGTACATCACGTACACATTACAAAAGAAAAGAAAACTTATACACTATAAAATATACAATGGGCGGCCTTATCGCATACTGCGATCTCTTCCAGGGAACCTTGGCATGGATAGTGAATTTCTGGACATAAAATGGCGTTGTCATTGGTGCAAAAATAAAAAGTATAACAGTACAATATCCTATAATAGATATACAGATATATGCTATATATAATAGATACATAGATACATACATACATACTAACTAAATAAGCAAATAAAACAAATGAAGACTAGATTATTACAGCTAACAACGAGAACAAAATCATAACAACAAGTAATGTTCCTTCACGAGTCTTACGAGGTGTTATTCCATTAATCCCCATTGACATTCTCCATCAATGGAGATTTAAAGGTTGACTGGTAGAGAATGCCTTGTGGCATTAAGTCCGCCTATGTATACCACTATTGTACATGAAGTTTAAATAAATAAATAAATTTAAGAACTTGTCTTCCACAAATTCCCATTTAGGTCTCATAGAGCTCATAATGGGGATTTGTGGAAAAAGGGTTCATAAATCCACATCAGTTTAAAAATAAAATATAAACAACAATACTAACTACCTATATAGAATCACAGCCCAGCCTATTTTTTGTACCTACGTAGGTAATCAATAGCAATACCTACTATTCCGTATGCGATTTATTGATTTTTATCTATACCTACTAATATTATAAAGACGAAAGATTTTTTATTTTTTTTAAACGTTGCCCCACACTAGGAATTTCTCCTGTAAGTATTGTGGGTGCGTTTACAAACATTTAAACTCACATACACAAACATTCAGACCCGGAACAACTACTTGTAGGTCATAAAAATATTTGTTCCGTGCGGGAATTGAACCCGCGACACGCAGCGCAGCAGTCAATCGCTAAACCACTGCGCCAACCATGCCGTCATGTGTGTGTTGTCGTGATTGTTCGTTTGTTTGTTTGCATTGAATAGGCTCCGAAACTACTGGACCGATTAAAAAAATTCTTTAATCGTTGGGAAGCTACACTATCCCCGGGTGACTTATGCTATATAATGTTTTCAAAAAAAAAAAAAAAATTTGGGATAAGTACTTACTAAAACTCCAATAATGTAACCCGAGGTGTAAAAAATTGACCTAAAAAAATCCTTGCATCGCGTGCGCTGCGAAAACTATTGATGATAGAACAAAAAAATGTACTACGATTTTGCAGAACACATCATTATTTACAAAAAGTGTCGCGAGAGCATAGGTATGTCTATCAATCCTTATCAAAATAATTACTTCATATTCAAGACTGCTCTAATCCCTTTACATATCTTTTTGAATTATTCAATTTGGACATTCCATTCGAAAGAGAAATTTAACGTGACTTTAAAAATATAAATATTAGAAAATAAGTCGCGTGGTCGCCGTTCACTCCGCTCGGCTAGCTATATAGGCAGCACCATAATAATAATATGTGATGTTGGCGTCATCTATACTAATATTATAAAGAGGAAAGTTTTGATTGTTTGTTTGTTTGTTTGCATTGAAATCCCATTTAAACGGCTTCAATTTTCACCGCGGGTCGGAGCTCCTGAAAGTCAATTTATTTTGCGGCTGCAAAATAAATTGATTTTCAGGAGCTGAGGAGGGAGAAAAGAACATCAAATATCGTTTATAGGGAAGCTCTGACTTAATAATGGCTTTTGTTTTGTAGATATGATATTTTTACAAACATTAGAAGAAAAAAAAAAAAATATAAAAAAATAACAACAACAAAAAATAACATTAAAATTCAATAAAATAATAATATGCAAACTTTCTTTATAATTATGTTCTTTTTTAACCCGACGCAGAAATAATAGTGTATGTGTGTGTTTTTTATTTTTTTAAATTTTTGTATACCCGTGCGAAGCCGGGGCGGGCAGCTAGTTATTATAATATAGGTACAACCTAATCAAACGTTATGCATATAATTTTTAGATCCTATCTCTAAGTTTCAAATAAAATAAATAAATAAAATAATATAAAAATATAAAATAAATATATTTCCACTAATCCCCATTATGAGCTCTAATATGAGAGATAGAATAGGGATTTGTGGAAAAACAGTTCACAAATCCCCATTGATGGGGGAGTGTCAATGGTAGGATTAATGGAATAACCCTTGAACAGACAAATAGGGCGTAGAGGGTGACGTCCACATAGGGTAATTTACTTAGTACACTTATGAGATAAAAATAAACAAAAGGAGTAGGTATGTAATAATCGTAGCAGGTGGCATTCTGTAGTTTCTGCCTACCCAGCCTACCCCCATGGGATGAAGGTGTGAGTTTATGTATGTATCTATGCATAGTATGTATGTAATATCGCTATCCTAATTATACAGTGTAGGTACGAAGTGTAACCGGGCCATGGGAGGGGAAGTTTCGTCCTTATGATAAATATGATGACTGAACCATCGATTGGTGCCACAAAAATACAGGTGTTATTATTTTGCATTTGAGTTGGTTGGATACCCGGCTCAGACAAGCGATACAATTTTTTTTTTATTGAAAGCAGTTTTGAGAAAAAAAAAAGTTTGTTTAATTTAAGTAAATATTGTTAATATCAATATTCCCTTACGGGGGCCCCGTAAGGGAATATTGATATTAACAACTATTAACTTTAACTTTCCACCCCGTATAAGTACTTATCGGGTGGGGTAGATGATAATGTTACAGTACTTACATATTATATACCTAACTATTGATATACTCGAAAGGGGTAATAGGTAAGTAAAAGCAACAAATTGTGTTGCGCAATCGTTTTTAAAGTGTATATCACAAATATTTAATTTCATTATCATACACTTCTAAAAACAATTAGGTAAAGAGACCTTTCATAAGTATTTTGAAAACAGGCGAAGATGTTATACCTATGTTATGTTTAGGTCTAGGTAAGCACACAGATAATGGCAGTAAAGGCAAATTAAATGTGGGTTACGAGGGAGGGTAAACCAATTGAAATGAGTTAACACATTTTTCTGCGCCCTTTCCGGATGCAGAGAAGGGTTCGTCGTATCATTGTGTACGCGCACAGCGGTCGCGCAGGCCCTTCGTCCGCCCGCGCCCTGGCCACTCTGGGCGGAAAACCTTTGGTAGCTGATAGCAGACAGTCGCGCACCGCTCGCTACCACCGCGACACTCATCGATCGGTCTTCACACTGATACTGTGTCTAACTCGCTCATTGAAACTGTGTTGTGCCTGTGAAATTATTAAAACAATACAACATGTCCTTCGATAAAGACGAACTCCGTGATGAGTAAGTATCGCTAACTCGCATCTTTTCAGTGTTCCTAGGTACCTATTACGGAAATGACTGTCACTCGCCACAACTTAAACTAGGTGAATCGATGACTGAGTATACCAAATCATTAAACCGAGATATTTTGTCTTATTCTTTGTTTTGACTGGCAATGGATTTGCTGAAGTTCATAATTCAATTCCTCCAATATTTTAATCTTATTGAAAATCACTAGGATGAAATCTGTTAAGGTAAACGGAACACAGGGAAGGAAAAGTTGAGGTAAGCTTTAATTGTTGGCATATTGTTGTTTGCTTCAAAATTTTAAGTACCTAAGTATTTAAGTATATTGTGGTAAAGTAAAACAAGAAGGAGGCGTCGCTGAATAAAGCGGATATGTTGCTTTGCAGATTGTTGCTCAGTAAACAGAAAATCACTTACCTACTTTTCCTTATTGTTGTATCTACAGTCGCCAGCACATCAAGCTACACGAAATTGACAATTTTCTCCAAACGATTTAAAATTTTAATGTGTTTATAGTTAAGTTCAAAATTGAATGAGAAAATCTGACAGTACCTACCTACGTGGTAAATTGGACTGTACAATAGAAGCTAGGTATTAGGTACCTAATCTTTTAAATTTCATTAATCCTAATATTTTTACTAATATTTGTAAATATGTGAGCACCATATATCTAACATATAATTATTTTATCCGTCATTGCTTAATGTTTAATTGTTTTTACCTGTTGTGGTTTAGTAATTTTATTCTAAGTTCATCTGAAGTCACATAAATAATGATAATATAATTGATCTATACAAAGTATTACATTTTAAAAGAGTATCGGTGGAGTTTCTTGCCCATTCTTCTCCATACGAAACTACTTTTTGGAAGGGGCCACTAGAATAAATTTTATTTCCATGTAAATGTTGACGTTCAAAAGTGCCATTTATGTGCCTTTTTGAAATAAATGCTTTGACTTTTTAAAACCTAAAAATAGCAGTAGATACATTATTATACAGCGATAACATACTTTGCTGAAAAGATGATCCGGCCATAACCCAAGTAGATAGATTGGGTTATGGCTTTTATGGGTCATCAGTTGCGGACAATAGGTAGTTACCTATGACAAATCCATTTTTAGGGTTCCGTACCCAAAGGGTAAAACGGGACCCTATTACTAAGACTCCGCTGTCCGTCTGTCTGTCTGTCCATCTGTCACCAGTGGCTGTATCTCATGAACCGTGCATGATAGTTAGATAGTTGAAATTTTTACAGATGTACATAGGTACTATACCTAACAACAAGTACTAAAAACAGAATAAAAATAAATATTTAAGGGGACCATGCAACGAACGTGATTTTTTTGTTCGTTTTTATAGATAATGGTACGGAACCCTTCACTTGGCCGGTTTTTTAATTGGTTAGGCGTACAAACGCACGCTGAATGGAGCGTGTTTATTGCTTGTAAACAATACCAAACGATTGTCAGTTATACCTTACCTGTCAGACCAAGTCACTAAAAAACTTTAATAACCCATTTTTAATTAGAGATATATTATGTACGTATATATAGTACCTATTCATTTAACAGAAGACTTAGCAGAACTTTTACCTACGGTCTGCTAAACTAAATATGTAGGTATATTCTAAAACTTGAAACGATTTCAAAAAAATCTTGAGTGTACCAACTCAAGATTTTTTTGAAATCGCTATTAGTACTCGTAAGTAGTAGTACCAAGTAAGTAGTTAATTGTAGCGACGTTGTATTTTGACCTGATTATCCAACGTCTACCAACTCAAGATTTTTTTGAAATCGCTATTAGTACTCGTAAGTAGTAGTACCAAGTAAGTAGTTAATTGTAGCGACGTTGTATTTTGACCTGATTATCCAACGTCTGGTAATCGACAGTTTTGATAAAAAGTGCTATAAACAGCTGTTACAACTAAAATGCCAATAAATTCTTTATCTTATCTTACCTAATGTGATTGAGGATTACTTTAATACCTCTTTAAAATTAGCTATCGCTGTGTTAGTGCAAATAGTAACCGTTAACGTGTTCTCAGGCTTTTAGGTATTATTCGTAATAATATGATTGAACTACCCCAGGTAACCTAAACCTACCCAATGGCGCCGATTCCCTTGTTCTGAAACTAAACTAAATTTAAGCTCAGTGCATCTTTTTCTTTCTATCTCATTAAGAAAAGGACAGAAGATAAATTTTAGTTTAGTCCTGTCAAATTAATCAGCGCCTGTAACTACTTCATACAAGTTTAGACGTGATTAAAAACTTGCCGACTAAAATTACGTCAATTTACGTCAAGCGCTGATTAATTTGACAGGACTAAACTAAAATTTATCTTCTGTCCTTTTCTTAACGGAATAGAAAGAAAAAGATGCACTGAACTTAAATTTAGTTTAGTTTGTGAATAAGAGAATCGGCACCAATATCATATTATCTTGTGTCAGAGTAAGTAGATAGGTAAATAGGTAATTAACTACTTAATTTAGCAAAGGGTGTCTTTATAAAAACTTTGTGACACAAACAAGATTACAGGGTGTATTAAACAGCAGATCCAGGGGTTGTTCACGTAGTAGATGGCCAACCCCTTAGCTGGTGCTTGCGAGTGTGATCCGTGCCTTATTTCTATTCGTTGGGTATCCAACCGCAGTTCAGCCCATGGGTTTGCGTCATACGCCTCAGACAGATGTGCCTACCTACTTAGGTTGCACGACAGCTGTTAGCTACGTAAACAGGCTTTCCACCGAAAGGCTACGTAGCAAGATAAAACTATGTCCTGTGTGGACTGAATCCCAGACACAAAGAAGTAGTGAAGGCTTATGAATATGATGAAACGCTACCTACTTGACTGACCTTCCTGGGGCCTTATTACGAACTCTTATTTCCAGGCAGTTTACAGCGTAAACAGAACTGCCTTGCAATTTCGTATTATGAACTCGTTAAACAAGCCAGTCAGCGGTCACGTGACACCCTGGCCGACTTCTGCCCGAATATTGCCTGGCAATACCGTATTACGAACGTTCGTTTGACATTTCTTTTCATATAACAACTTGTCAAACAGTAACCTCACAATCCATTCAGTTTACGCTACTTCAGAGGAGCTTTTATTGAATTGTTTTGGGTTTATTTGCCGAAGTTACTCGAGTAATAAATAAATAACAAAAGAAAATATTATGTGCGACGAATATGAACTGTTTGAGTTCCTGGAAAGTGACTTTTCAACTGATCTGATCAAAATAACGAATCTAGGAACAAAAGGAGACGACTTCGTGATCAAATTAAAGGCTCCTGCAAACAGGCGCGACACGCGACGCGAAACAAAGGCACCGTTCGTCGCGCGACACGCGGTTACTTTGTGTCGCGTCGCGTGTCGCGCCTGAATGAAGAAACTTAATGCGTTCGACATGGATGATGTGCAATTCATTGAACGATATCAACTTAATCAAGTGAGGAGTTGGAGACGACTTCGTGATCAAATTAAAGGCTCCTAAAAGCAGGCGCGACACGCGACGCGACACAAAGGCACCGCTCATCGCGCGACACGCGGTTCTTTTGTGTCGCGTCGCGTGTCGCGCCTGTATGTAAGAGCCTTAATGCGTTCGACATGGATGATGTGCAATGAACGATATCAACTTAATCAAGTGAGGAGTTGAGACATGTCAGGGCCTGTCATACAAAATTCACGGATTTATCGGATACAACTTTAAAATATCTTATTTGAGAACTTTCTTACACTGAATAAGAAAATACTCAAAAACTGAATAGGAAAATACTCAATAACGAGCTTACGCCATATTTTTGTTTATACCCCGAAAATTCTTACGAATGGAAGTATTAAACAAACATTAAGATAGTGTTCATAGTAGTTTGTGAAACAATGAAACAATACTCTTCCATGTGGTCGAATTCCCCGCTGACCTTCAAGTGGAGTTCGTTCGGAAACTTAATCTCGCGTTATAATTTACAAACTCAGAAAATTATAATATGAATGAATTATATATGTAGCATAATATACAGTGCGTTCGTATTTTCACCTATTTTTATACTAAAGTAACTAGATTAATATAAATTGCTTATTTTTATCACAAAATATGTGATTAAATAAAACCGTAACTTACCGATAAATATTTAATTGTGTTTCTGAACGTTACGGCAGAGAATTACAAGCCAGCCATAGACAAACTACCCAGCGTGAAGTCGGTTAGAATTAGGAATGTCGTAATACGAAATTTAACCAGCCAGTGAAATGAATTGCCTGGAACTTGCCTGGTTTTTTTAAAGTTCGTAATAGGCCCCCAGAGGCCCTATTATGAACTCTTATTTCCAGGCAGTTTACAGCGTAAACAGAACTGCCTTGCAATTTCGTATTATGAACTCGTCAAACAAGCCAGTCAGCGGTCACGTGACACCCTGGCCGACTTCTGCCCGAATATTGCCTGGCAATACCGTATTACGAACGTTCATTTGACATTTCTTTTCATATAACAACTTGTCAAAAAGTAACCTCACAATCCATTCAGTTTACGCTACTTCAGAGGAGCTTTTATTGAATTGTTTTGGGTTTATTTGCTGAAGTTACTCGAGTAATAAATAAATAACAAAAGAAAATATTATGTGCGACGAATATGAACTGTTTGAGTTCCTGCAAAGTGACTTTTCTGATCAAAATAACGAATCTAGGAACAAAAGGAGACGACTTCGTGATCAAATTAAAGACTCCTACAAACAGGCGTGACACGCGACGCGAAACAAAGGCACCACTCGTCGCGCGACACGCGGTTCCTTTGTGTCGCGTCGCGTGTCGCGCCTATATTTAAGAGCCTTAATGCGTTCGACATGGATGATGTGCAATTCATTGAACAATATGAACTTAATCAAGTGAGGAGTTGGAGACGACTTCGTGATAAAATTAAAGGCTCCTACAAGCAGGCGCGACATGTGACGCGACACAAAGGCACCGCTCGTCGCGCGACTCGCGGTTCTTTTGTGTCGCGTCGCGTGTCGCGCCTGTATGTAAGAGCCTTAATGCGTTCGACATGGATGATGTGCAATTCATTGAACGATATCAACTTAATCAAGTGAGGAGTTGAGACATGTCAGGGACTGTCATACAAAATTCACGGATTTATCGGATACAACTTTAAAATATCATATCTAAGAACTTTCTTACACTGAATAGGAAAATACTCAAAAACTGAATAGGAAAATACTCAATAACGAGCTTACGCCATATTTTTGTTTATACCCCGAAAATTCTTACGAATAGAAGTATTAAACAAACATTATGATAGTGTTCATAGTAGTTTGTAAAACAATGAAACAATACTCTTCCATGTGGTCGAATTCCCCGCTGACCTTCAAGTGGAATTCGTTCGGAAACTTAATCTCGCGTTACAATTTACAAACTCAGAAAATTGTAATATGAATGAATTATTTAAGTAGCATAATATACACTGCGTTCGTATTTTCACCTATTTTTATACTAAAGTAACTAGATTCATATAAATTGCTTATTTTTATCACAAAATATGTGATTAAATAAAACCGTAACTTACCGATAAATATTTAATTATGTTTCTGAACGTTACGGCAGAGAATTACAAGCCAGCCATAGACAAACTACCCAGCGTGAAGTCGGTTAGAATTAGGAATGTCGTAATACGAAATTTAACCAGCCAGTGAAATGAATTGCCTGGAACTTGCCTGGTTTTTTTAAAGTTCGTAATAGGCCCCCAGGTAATTGGTACAAAAGCTACTGGATAACCAACTACTGCGGGTACGGTCTCAAGGTTGTCAAAACGCTATGATACGTTTGCGCGAATGCAGTGAAAACAGAACGTCTATAATTTGGATTGAATTACACAGAATTTGTTTACCCAAATGCATTATTACTTTTATCGTGTTAGTATTTTTAGGTGTCCATCTACTACACGGTTACAGATTTGTCGAGAAAATTTTCGGCATCTTTTTTAGCCCTCTAATAATTTAATAGATAGGTAAGTACTTAGATAAAATTGTTAAAACCAATTCTGCCTATTTGACACCATGCAAATTGGCGACTGGGGAGTTAAAACCCCGACACTGCATGGCTACGGTCTTGAGCGTAATTATTAGGTAATATGTTATTGAAAGCGGTTTTTATCATCGGATGTTGGAATTAATCTTCGTTCCACTTTGCTTCGCCTTGGAACTTCGCTACGATAGTTTACTCTTCAATGCGATGCCCATTACAGTGTTAAACTTTGAACATCTGGTGCCGAAGCTCATAGCTAGGTAGTGATACAGTTTATACGGTATTAAGGTAGAGCATTATTTCGTTCCAATCGGTCATTAAAGTGCTCTACTAGAAAACGTGAAGAGAGGGTCCCCAATGGGTACGCCACAATTGTAGCGATAAGTCCCCTCTTTGAGGAGTGGCTAGAGAGGTGCCACGGCGTCCTCACCTTCCGCCTGACACATGTCCTCACCGGTCATGGGTGTTTCGGGAGGTTCCTGTTTCGGATTAGGTGGGAGGAAACGCCCGGGTATTACCAATGTGTGGATCGCCCGTAGGCCATGGTGGAGCATACGGTGGAGGTCTGCCCGGCTTTGGCAGAGCACCGCCGTGTCCTCACGGCGGCGACCGGCTTTGGCGATCTTTCGCGTCCGGCCCTGGTCCAGGTAGCCGGGCATGAGACTCTTAATCTCAGGGTCGTGAGTTCGTGCCCCGCGTTGGGCAGATCAATTTTTGTCTAAAAATTTAGGATAGTCTCTTAAGACCGTTTTCTTGTAGCGACCACGTTTAAGGTACCTGCCCTTATTGACCCATCTCAAAACATAATGCAACACTGCTCATCCCCCATAGCAAATAGCGTGATAATTTACACCCTACAGTTTGATCAGATATATAGGGAATATCTATGCAAAATTTAAACAAAATCTATCCGGTAGTTTTTGCGTGATGCTGGAACATACATTCAGACAAATAGACAAGCAGGCAAAAATTCTAAAAACTATATTTTCGGCATCAGAATCGTTCCCAGGGGCCTAAGTCTACTAATGTACAAACGATGCAATGGTCTCTTCATTGTGAGTTTTTGACAGATTTGCCATACAAACACTGTCAAATACTAACAATCGCGAGACCATTGCAACGTTTGTAAATTAGTAGACTTAGGCCCCTGAGAACGATACTGATGCCGAAAAAATTTGTTTTCAGAATTAAAAAAAAAAAAAAGGTTTAAATTAAAATTTTGTTGAAAACATAAGTAGGTATGTTCGGTGGGTAAAGGAACTCATCTAATTTTAAATAGGCGCTCAATTTCAATCGAAAAATAAGTTATGCATGCATGATGTGCTTACCTGTAAGAAATTAGTACACTAGTTTATAAAGGCTCCTACAAACAAGCGAACACACGACGCGACACAAAGACACCGTGTGCTGCGCGACGACCGGTCTCTTTGTGTCGCGTCGCGTGTCGCGCCTGTTTGTAGGAGCCTTCAGTCTATTGGATGTATCTCATATCTTTGTATCGGTGTGTATAATGGATGGTGAGCCAAATAAAAATAAAACAAATACACTGGGTCCGAACCAACTCGTAAGTCGGGACCTCGGGAAGTCGGGACCGACACCACTAGGCCACCACGGCTAACACACATGTTATAAACTTCGTGTTATAAACTATGTATATCATATCTACGTCTTTGTAATGTCAACTGTGGATTCACCTTTGTTGACTGACTGTACCACCTAAAACCTGCGACAAATCACGTCTGCAAATTCGAGCTGACGTCATCCTAGCGTTAGTCACAGGCCACGTCCTATTGAAAAGTCGCGCAAATACGTACTATTTATAAGTTACTTTTTGCTCGGTGAACAAGAACGAGAAGTCGCGCCGACAGAGAGCGCTTTCCGGTTTCCCGTTTTTTAAAGACCAAAATATTTTTGTTACATTATTTTCCCATATATTACTTATCTAGCTAGATCTGAGAAGACTCTATAGGCTCCTACAAAAAAGGCGCGAATCGCGCGCGCCACTACGGCACGTCGCATTGCGTGTCGCGCCTGTTTGTAGGAGCCTTAAGAGGGCTGTCACCGGTCCACTAACACCACTCCTATAAAAACATAATAATTATGTTATCTCGTGACTGAGAAAGAATTATGAAAAACGGCTCAATCAGCTACCTCGGTAAGTGTGTCTAGAATTTTCTAATACCTTTTATAAAGTTTCATATTGAGACACGAAGCAACAAAATTCGATCTAAATAAAAACGGCCACATTCCTCTAGATCGTATTTTGTTTGAAAGGTATTAGAAAATTCTAGACACACCGAGTCCAACGGTCTATGTTGGTTTATAGCAGTCGATTGTTTTCTATGGATCTGAAATATGGATGGCTTCGCTTACTACGAGTACTCGTATTTTTCTTGATTACTTATTAATCTGATCCAATTAGTTTCCAACGGAACCTCTATGGTTACTAACTAGGTAGGTATACCAAGCCATCATCTTATGATAAAAAAACACTATCTCTCTCCTTAAACATCTTTTTTATTTATTTTTATTTGCACTTGTTTCATGATTATTCTTATAATATATAGATAAGTATAACATGTTTTATGTATGTATGAATTTATTGCATACTAGCTGTTGCCCGCGGCTCCGCCCGCATGGATGTCGGTTATCGCGTAAAAAAGTAGCTTATGTCCTTCTCCATATCCCAGACTAGATCGCTGCCAAATTTTATGACGATCGGTTCAGCGGTTTATGCGTGAAAACGTAACATACAGACAGACAGACAGAGTTACTTTCACATTTATAATATTAAGTATGGATATGTGAATGGTACACCACAGACTACCTGCAGTACTGTCTCTCCTTCTCCCTTAATCCATCCAAAGGTTATCTTCAAAAGATCGCTTTTAGCAACCACCACGACCCATTGTAAAATTTCTACATATAAATCTGTAATTTATATGGTGTGAATTAACATAATTCTATCTATCTAACTATCTATCTATATATCTTTAAATTGCTGAAACCCATAACATCCGTGAACAATTTAAATTTTAATAAATGCGTTCCACACAATTCCTTTACCAGGAATAATTAAAGTCTCTGTGGCAGTGACATAAATTTATGATTCACTATACATCGAGGCATGTGCATCGAGAGCGCACATCTTTTTATTGTGAGTACACTCAATGGAACGTTGTATTTGGTACAAAGTTTTTTTTATAACAAATAGAATAATGTCGCAAAGTCGTGTAATAAAAGTTTTCGTGGATTCCCAGGCTGCTCTAAGCGAACCGTCCAGCTGGTGTTCTATTCGCCTTTGGAAAGTCGATCTAACAATACGTAGCAACCGCGGGCTGCTCGCGATACGTTCTCGTGTGCTTTTCGTAATTTATTGTGAGGCAGCAAGTGTCGGGTTTACACCGTGTGTGCTAGTCTGGTAGTTAATATATCAATATTTATAATTTATTATTAAATAAGGTAAGTCAGTGAGTTATTTTTTTTACACCACTGCGTTTCTGACTGGACTCGTAATTTAGATTTTAATTAGAATTTATTGTAAATTTCACTTGCATCTAACTATATTATTAATTAAGAGATATTTTTGTACCTAACTAATAAGTACTACATTTTTTATTGCAAACTTGTATCCTAATTTTGATAAGTCTAATATTAAAAAAACTGTTTTAAATTGTTTAAAATAGACGTAGGTATACATTTTTCGCCGTAACAAAACAATACTTCAAACAGTTACTGTTAACAGAGTTAACTCTTTCAACATCGATTAGTTGATAACCTTGATTAAATTGTTTGCAAACAGATTGTATCAACGTAGTTCATTATCGTAACGCTCAAAAAATAACATCATGCGATAACCTTTGATAATAGTATCATCGGATTCGCTGAATTAACCAACAGTGATGTTATTTTCGTAGTAAGGTCAGCAGGGTTAAACTCCCGATGCATTTAATTGCAGTTCCAGTGTTCATCTTGAAAAAATAATAAAAATTATAAAACTCTTATCATACCTATTTGTTTATAGACAAAATAACTGCAAAGTGGAAGATTCTAGTGCATCCTCTCAGCATCAGAACGGATGCGAGATGAATGTTCATCGGAGTTCGACCGGTCAGAATGGACACCATACTCCACATCGGAAGCTGTTCGAAGATAATGGTCAAGAAGAAGTAAAGGAGAGCATCGCTGATGAACCAGTAGACAGAGATACTGTTAGGTTGTGACTTGTGAAATAATTTTTGGATGCAGGAAAAAATCGTTAATAAGCGCTAAATGTGCTGACAATATTTTAAATAACTTCCTGTTTCCTCCTATACCATTAAAAGAACATGCAGACATGACATCTGCAAACAGCTGTGGTTTTAGTTTTGAGAGTTCTCGACAATATTATTCCACCCCTTGAGTTTGAGTTAGTTTTTGCAAGTTTAGAGTTCAGCAGGTCGGGAGTTGACCGGACGATTTCATTTCTTGTGTGGTTTTTCTTCCCTATGTTTATGACGATAAAATACAACGTTAACAATATTACAAACCGTTTATTATAGGGCTTCCCCGGTAAAGTTTGCAACAATAGCAAGCCTTGCGAATAAAAAGTTCTCTCTGAACTCATACAAATTGAAAGGGGTAACGGTAAAAAATATTGTGGATTGTTATGTAAATGTACCTAGTGATGTAAAAGGGCTTATCCTTACTTGTAAGCTTGTAATAGATACTCAATCCGACCCTTTTTTCGCCAGGTACCCTGATGGCACGGTTCGCCTACGGAACCCCAACATCGAGCTAATGGACCAAGATATATTATACCACTTGGCACTCGGCAGCGGTTCTCACGATCTTGTTGAAATGTTCGGCGATGTTAAGGTATACTTATTGTTATTACCTATAGTTAGGCTTGCCATAACTTTCAGGGACCAATACGGGACGTTTCACACAAATCAAATAAAAAAGTCGAAATCAATGTTTTTATTAGTTTTTACTTATAACAATTTTTAACTTAAGTTAACACGTTATTTTTTGGCCCAATCACATTTTGAACTTGATTTTACTTTTGTAATGATCTCGTTTTTTTTTAAAATATAATCATAGAACTGGCCCAGCTCAGGCCATTTCCAAATTTTGTCTAAATTATTTAAATACGGGACAATTACCCGTAATTGTCTCTCGCGTGTTGTACCTATTGCGTCCTGTATTGCTACACTGCCGCACTAGGTTCCGAGAATTGTATTTTTGATTATTGAATTTGTTATGAAGTTTTAGTTATTGCATTCTTGCTTACTGAAAAACCGAGTTCCAGAAGGATCAATAAAAAGTTGCTTAGAGAGAGTTAATAGATTTCGATTCGCTGACTCCAAATATATAACTCAACGAATATATACAAAATCGTCCAAAATCGAGTTATTGCATTCTTCGTTAGCGCGGCAGTACAGGTCCCGACCTGTAGCAATACTGGACGCGATGCTCAAATACGGTGACAGTCGGGACGTATGGCAACCCTACCTATAGTCGATATCTACGTACTGGTATTTCTGGTTAGACTTGTCTTGAAAAACTTTTGGCATACTATACACGTGTTGTATAATACATTAATCACAGATTCATTATTCAATAACAAATGTTTTTATTCTCAGTTAAATTCGAAATGAATTCGGTAGGTAGCCAAACTTAGTATTTCATTTCAAAATGTCTGTCTCTTGTTTTATAAGGCAGTCCAGTGCCGGATTAAGCAAGCGCGGGGCCCGTAGCAAATTCTATCGAGGGGCCCTTGATCCGCTATGGGTTCTCAAGTATAAAGTGGTAAAAAAAACATCAAGTCTCATTACGTTTATTTGCCATCTATAGGTTACAATTTTGTTGGTGTTTAATTGTACAGTAGATTACTATAGGCCCTGTTGGGCTCTGACAAGTACAAAAAGCTAGAGATGAAATTGCCCTGGCAATTTATTTTAAATTTTCGAATTTTATATCTGGTCTTACGAGCACTTTGCTACCTAGCGCGGTACATGTTTTTATGGGAAATTGAACGTTTTATAAAAAAGTTATCTTATAATTTCTCGATAAATTTACTTTATCAAAAGTTATTTGTGGTTAAAGTTTGACATATCCTAAATTGTCAGTTTTTCTTTCATCTTCGGCAAAAATAATATTGTTTAGATAAAAAAAACAAAAAAAAACTCCGGGTTTGGATACGCGGGGCCCCGTTTAGCGCGGGGCCTGTAGCAAATGCTACTCTTGCTACGTGGTTAATCCGGCACTGAGGCAGTCTCATTAGTAATGGTTAGTTAATCTTATGTGATTATAGTAGGAACATTATTTAGTATTTTTTCCGATTTGTCTGCAGTTTGTATGTATGGGAGGCACCCCGAAGCGGATGGAGCAGTTCGCGTACACTATCATGGCGGAGATCGGCCACAAGCTGCCGTGCGGCACCACGCTGCAGGACATCAGCCAGTTCTCGTACAGATACTCTATGTACAAAGTGGGGCCCGTACTTTGTATCAGTGTGAGTATTACATAGCAATACCTAATTATAACGGGTGTAAAAATACACTTATCGAAGCCGAAAGTTACTGTTTCTTCCCGTAATTATGATATTTTTAGTACTGGACCATACCTGGGAACCTTTTGGTTGCGGAGATATTGAAGGACAAAGTTTTATTTTTATGACGTTTTTGTTTTACGAAAACAAGCTTTATTATCTCCCACGATTCCCCGTTGAATACACCCCTATGTACGGTGGCCAGCACATCAAGTTACCACAAACTGTCAAATTTTCTCGTTCGATTTTGAACTTAATCGTCAACATTTTAAAGTTTAAATCGTTTGAAGAAATTTGACAGTTTCGTGTAGCTTGATGTGCTGACCACTGTACAATGTTTTGCGTATATAATAATAATTATTGCCCTCTTCCGTAAACAGCGAATTTTCACACCAAAAATAAAAGTCGTTTCCCACCCCAGCCGTTATTTTTGCACAAAGTTACTTAGTTTGATGTACAGAATCATTGAGTTAAACATAAGACAGAATGCGTAGATGACGGCTTTGTGTTTACACCCTGAATAGTATAGAGAGCAATAGGGCCTCCAAGAATATGTCAGTAATTCAGTCTTTTTACCAGGGCTTGTTAACGTTACCAAATAACAAAATAATAACCGTTACGTAACGTTAAATTTCAATGTTATACCTACTAACGTTACAAAAATTTAACGTTACTTGATAACATTACCAGTACCTAATATACGATACATTAACAAAAATACGATAACTAACGTTAACTTAACTACGTTGCCGTTCTGTGGGTAAGAATCAGGCAGATTCAGGCAACGTTTTGATCGGCATGGCATCAGAGAGACGCGAGGGCGGGCTCCCGCGACGCCGCACGACTCAGCTACTTACATCTCACCCGTTTAAAATAACGATAAAATTAATAGTCGCATAAATAACGTTATGAAAATTTACCGGTATTTAAAGCCCTGCTTTTTACCACTCACTGCATGAGCTAGTTCTTCATGTATATGCTTGTGCCGACATTAGAGAAGAAGATAACATAGCAACCCGATCAAGATCTAGTATTTCCCGAAGGGGTATGAGAAGATGCAATTACGGTATAAGTCTCGTAGAAAGCCAATCGCTATGTGCCAACCTCAAGTGGCTATTGAGAATTTTCCAATAGATTATCTTAACCGAGGATTGAAATCCTCGTAATTTTATGCCCGTTTACATGTTTAGGGTTTACCTGTATTCCAGAAACACTGTCCGATAGTGATTTGCGAATAATTGATGGTGAGCAATTTTACCTAAGAACACGGTTCGATCGATCAGGTTAAGCTACGCTTGCCGCTTGGTCCGTGGATGGGTGACCAAAATCAGATTATATTTTTGAGTCTTAGGTAAGTACCTATTCCTTCTCTGTTGCGATGGATTAGCCTTTAACCACTTGCAGTTGAACTGCATTCAGCTCATTATGCTCGCATCGTAATTCATACTTCATGCGAAGTGCGTAAACAGTACTTACGTATTTATTCAGCTTTTTTGTGATATCAATTTCCACTGTTCTCAATACCTACACTTAATCACCATTAAAATAAAAAATGTCATATTTTCTGTTTTGTAGCCAATATCAAAATGTAAATATTTATATCGATCATTCAAAATATTCAAATCTCGAATAACGCGTGTTTTAATAGTCAACAAAGCACTAGATCAGTGTTTTAAAACGTGTGGGTTGCGACCCCTAGGGGGTCGCCAAGTCTCTTAGCCGCCGCCGTTACTTTAAAATTTAAAGCTTATAAATATAAAATCATATTAGTTCAAAATGTTGTATTTGTTAACTATTTTTTTTATTAAAGGCTTAGGTTAACACAAATCAACAAATACCTAGTAGTGACATGAATTATTAATGTGAAGTTGAACATACGCACCCATTCACATTATTGTGATGGTTGCGCCTGTTTCTCGTTAAACAATTTTTTTTTTACACATACAATAAAACTTAACTTACGGTAACTTGTTCTCTAAATTTCGGCGATTTCTCTGTTTGCCTTTTAATTGAACCATCGATGAAAACCGTTATCTCGCACAAGTAGGAGGTTTCAAATCGAATCAAACACTTCGAAGCTTCTGTGGTTAATTGTGGATATTCTGTTTTTCTGCTTAACCAAAAAGTAATCAAAGTGACAGACTTGAATTCCAAGTTAGAAACCGGGGAGGGTAGGGGTCGCGAAATATTTTTCCATACTAAGGGGGCCACACTATGAAAAAGGTTGAAAAACACTGCACTAGATTATTGTTTGCGATACAAAGCTAAGTAGATCTAAATTCAATTCTAACTGCACAAAGGTATAATCAAAGCCTAATTCAATGCTGACCTACCTAGACTACTATTGATTGTGTTATGTGCGTGATTTGGGTATCAAAAGCTTAAGGGTACTATGGCTGTCAGCGGGATTGTCCGATTGTCTGTGTTTCCGAGCGCATACAACCCTAATCTATTCAAAGTGAGAGTAAACAGGCTTCTTCTGGGTAACCTTACTCCATCGTAGACTGTCTCAGTCACCCAGACCTAGACCAAAGTCAAGAGCAAACCCATAGTAAAATAAAAAAATAAAATAAAAAGGGGTACCGCTGCCCCGGAACATAAAGGGCCAAGGAAGGAACACGGGTGGGTTTTAGTCAGTAAGAGTCTGACACTCCCTTCCGCTCCACCCAGAGCGGGAGCGGGAGCGGGACATTTGATGATTTCTCATACTCAAAAAAAAAGAAATAAAAAAAAAAGTGTACTATGGCTAATAAAGCTTTACTCTCGTAAGATACATGCCTCCTAGTTTAAGAGACAGGGTTTATATTTTTGTAGCCTTTTAACTTTCGTGCAAACAATTATGTACCATTTTAGTATATCTACCTGCGCAACCTGTGTCTATGTATTACTTTGGATATATAATTATTATTATTATATAGGATTATTATTACTTATTTTACTAATAAATAGTAATCTGCTATCAAAATGGGTAAAAACCAATGGGATAATACCGCCTGACTGCAACATGTGTTGGTATAGGTACTTACCATATTGTGTGAGTGTCTGGTGAGATACGACAACTGATAAACAAGAGTAGGGCTGTTACCATCACATAGTTCATTCCTAGTGGCTGTAATCTTTTATAAGGTAGGTACTAGCTTTTGCCCACGGCTCCGACCGCGTGGATGTCGGTTATCGCGTAAAAAAGTAGCCTATGTCCTTCTCCATATCCCAGGATAAATCTCTGCCAAATTTCACGACGATCGATTCAGTGGTTTTGGCGTGGAAACGTAACATACAGACAGACAGACAGAGTTACTTTCACATTTATAATATTACTAGCTTTTGCCCGCGGCTCCGCCCGCGTGGATGTCGGTTATCGCGTAAAAAAGTAGCCCATGTCCTTCTCCATATCCTAGGATATATCTCTGCCAAATTTCATGACGATCGATTCAGCGGTTTAGGCGTGGAAACGTAACATACAGACAGACAGACAGACAGAGTTACTTTCACATTTATAATATTATATAGTATGGATTAAGTTCAGGTTTTACGTCAAGAGCCTGTGCAATAATACTTACTAATATAGAGGTAAAATTTGTTGTTAAATTTGTATGTAGAAGGTAACCTCTGAAACTACTGAACGGATTCAGAAAATTATTTTTGTATTTGATAGCCCAATTCCTGGAAAAGGGTATAGGCTATTTAACATCACGCTGCGACTCTCAGGAGCCGGACAAAAAGAAAAAAGTCAGAAAAAACGCTATGTGAAAACGATATATAGCGCAGGTGGGCAACGCGATGTGACGCGGAGGGTCGGGGGACAGAAGCTAGTATTAAATGAACTCGGTACCCTAATTGCGCAACACACTATCAATCGAATTCTGAATGATTTTGAAGCATATTGCTAATCCATTGCTTCATAAATATGTTAGAAATATTTGTCTTCTCAACAACGTAAAGCAAAAAATGTTGTTGAACTGTCAAAATGAATCCCATTCCTACTCTTACGTAATTACCCCGCAGAACTCTCTTGCGTTTCAAACCTATTTTTCGCCAGTGGATAGAACTACTATAGGTCTTCAAGTCGCATCAGCAATATACAGCATTTATTTAAAACTTATATTAAAAGCCTTCAATCAATAATCGAAGTTAAAAGCACACTTTGTGAACTAGTATATTACAAATTAGAGGATTATATCCAAGATAAGAATGCTTGGAAACATGCTGTTCCTGCTCCATAGGACAATTTATTTAGAGTCTAGACAAAATTAAACTGGTTGCATTATGACATTCATTTTATTTTCTGTGATTAATATACTTTAATTCACACACTGACATAGGTTATTAAATGTTAAAATTTTGGGGAAATCATCTACTTTTACAATGTTTGTAAATATTTGAGCGCCATGTATCTAACGCATAATTAATTTGTGTGTCATTGCTTCACTTTTCATTATTTTTACCTGTTGTGGTATAGTAATTTTATTCTAGGTATGTGCATCGTCTTTACATATAATTAATGTATACAAATATTGAAAACATTTTAAAAGAGTAGGTAAGTATGGAGTTTCTTGCCCATTCTTCTCCATACGTAACTAGGTACCTTTTGGAAGGGGCAACTAGAATCAATTATTGTTGTAAATTTTGACATTCAAAAGTGCCTTTTATGTGCCTATTTGAAATAAATTATTTGACTTTGACTTTGATTGTCTCATATTGGGGTCATCTACTGGTGTTCCAGTTCAAGTGCCTTAACTTTAAGCGACGGTACCAGATACACTTTCCGTTTGGTCACCTATTTGCTAACTGTTGCCAACCTGCAAATAGTTTCGAAAAATTTATAACATTCGCTTCGCACCAATGTCACCAAGAGCAATAATAATTTAGAGACATTCGGGCATTTCTGACTTGACAACCTTGAATTAAAACTTGTATCAAATGCGACCGCTTCAATTGAAACGAATTATTATTTTCAAACATCTTGATTAATCATGGCATTCTGCTGCATAAGTAGTTGTAGACCTCATTACTTAATTTAGCTGATGGTGTATGTTTTTCATGAAGACTAGCTGATGCCCGCGGCCCGCGTGGCCTTTTCTAAAATATAAGTAGCCTTAGTTACACATCAGCTATCTGCCAGTGAAAGTTCCTTTAAAATCGGTCCAACCGTTTCGGAGATCAGCCGGAACAAAGAGGCACACAGACAGACCAATAGAGAGAAAAAAAAAATGCTTGATCAAATAGAATTATTAGCCTATCTCCTCGGTATAACTTATTTCCATGGTTTTTCCTTACCTTAAGTCATCGAAGACCATGTTCTGTTTGGGTTTATCATTATGTCGTTCCTCGTATGATTGATTGGCTGGCAGCCTACAGTGAGATTGCATCATCATTAATTCACAAATCACTGACATGGTAATGTATTTTTAACTGGAAATGGCTTCGCCTCTCTTTTCTTATTATTTTTGCATTATGTTTTTGCAAGTAGTTTAGTTTATTTCTTTTTGAAGTCAGTATAAGTAAGTGAGAGAACTGAATAAAAACATTCAATTAAGCAAGATTATGGCAAACCCCCATAATTGGGGGAGGCTTATGTTCAGCAGTGGACGTCTTTCGGTTGAAATGATGACTCAGTTAAGGCTCCTACAAACAGGCGCGACACGCAACGCGTCACAAAGACCGCGTGCCGAGCGACGAGCGGTCTCTTTGTGTCGCGTCGCGTGTACGTGCTTCTTCTTTTTCTTTTCGTGTGGTTAGTGACTAGCCTGGTGTCCAGAGTTTTTATGCCGCTCATGGGCCTCTGACTTGACTTCACATGCCGTCGAGGAATATCTCTCAGGCATGTTTCCTCACGATGTTTTCATTCACGGTTTTTTAAGCACGTGATACTTATACAATACGCACAATTGCACATAAATCCGAAAACTCAGAGGTGTGTGCCTTGGATTCGAACTCGAGACCTGGGGCCTGGGGAGTTTGAGTTTGAGTTTGAGTTCAAGTCTGCTATTTTTATAAATTCGTCACTCCAACACGATCCCATTGTAATTTTGCTAAAAGTTCGTAATCTGCAAAATTCATAATGGTCGATCATTGGTTGGTCAATGGTCTCGTAATAGATTTGTATTACAATGGCATTTTGAACGTTTATTCCTGCCAGATTTCAATTATATATATTTTTACATGTTATTTATTAGTGTTATAAGTAATCTGAAGTAGTAGGAAGTTGGAAGTTTAGTAGGAAGTTTCATTTGTCATTATGTACGAGATTACCAATTCTTTCAATGGAGTCTCAGTGGCTGACTATTGGAAAGTCATAATGACGCCATTATAATAGTAGATTACCGAACTTGTCAAAACCAACAATTATGAAATCAATGATAGACCATTCTGACACTATTGTAATAACAGAGGCCCTGCAGTGCTATTCTGTAACCATCTCACCGTGAAAACTTATGTGAAAAGAGCAGTGGCGTAACTATACCGTTCGAGACCCGTGGCAAATTCATCGGATGATCTTCTGTCTATTCTGTTCAGCAAAAGTGTTGATGACATCATCAAAGTTCAAATTTCGAATTTTCGATGGATAGAATAGCCATGTTGCTTAACCTTTCTTGTCCCATAGAATTTCTCAAATAAGTTTTTATCAATTTCATGGTGAGAAATAACAGAAATGCAGTGCACACTTCAGAAAAGCTTGAAGATATTAAATGATTCTTTATTATTATTTCTCTTATAGAAGACTAGCTTCTGCTCGCGACTTCGTCCGCGTGAAATTTCTTGTTCCCCCGACCCACCCCGTCGCATCACATTGCCTGCCCGTGCTTTTACTTCGTTTTCGCTTAAAGTTTCATAAAAAAAAAAATTGTGTCCTAGTTAATAGGAATGTAATTCTTCCTCAAGAATTGGGCTGTAAAGTGAAAAAAGATTTTTTCAAATCCAACTCTCAGTTCCAGAGATTAGCGCGTTCAAAAACAAAAAACCTGCTAAGTGCGAGTCGGACTCGCGCACGAAGGGTTCCTTACCATCCATACTATCCATACTAATATTATAAGTGTGAAAGTAACTCTGTCTGTCTGTCTGTCTATCTGTCTGTCTGTCTCTATGTTACGTTTTCACGCCTAAACCGCTGAACCGATCGTCATGAAATTTGGCAGAGATATAGCCTGGGATATGGAGAAGGACATAGGCTACTTTTTACGCGATAACCGACATCCACGCGGGGGGAGCCGCGGGCAAAAGCTAGTTATCAATAAAAAAGGCAAAAAAATCATGTCCGTTGTATGGGAGCCCCCCTTAAATATTTATTTTTTCTGTTTTTTTGTATTTTTTGTTATAGCGGCAACAGAAATACATCATCTGTGAAAATTTCAACTGTCTAACTATTACGGTTCATGAGATACAGCCTGGTGACAGACGGACAGACAGACAGACAGACAGACAGACGGACAGCGGAGTTTTAGTAATAGGGTACCATTTTACCCTTTGGGTACGGAACCCTAAAAACTAACTCTTCAGCTTTAGAATAGACTACCTCGCAGAGTTGATCATTATTTTGCTGCGGAGTTATTATAAAACAGTTATATCTCCTAAGATATTCATTAAAATGAAATGATGTAAGGGCAAATTTGTTTCTAAATTAAATACCTGTGATGAATAACGTATTTATTTGGATAAGGATTAATACCATGTTTATGAAAACTGCTGCGCAAATAATGCATTGATTTCGGACAAATTTGATTACCATAAAAAAAGGTTATAGTGAGTCAATCTTAAAAGATAGACATATGCTGTCGCGGACTTTTTTTTAGAACATTTAAAGAGGAACAATTCCATCATACATAATATTTGCGTAACTTAAACCGTTTACGCAGCGCACGCAACGGAAGCTCTCAAAACGGAATATTTTTTCCAGTTTTTGCAACATTTTTCATTTATGCTCAGCTCCTATTAGTTGTAGCGTGATATTATATAGCCTATATTATTCCTCAATAAATGGACTATCCAACACAAAAATAATTTTTCAATTCCAACCAGTAGTTCCTGAGATTAGCGCGTTCAAACAAACAAACAAACAAACTCTTCAGCTTTATAATATTATATATAATATATAGTATAGATGACGTCTCTATTTCGTGTCTAAAAGAGGATCGAAAACTGAGAATTTCCTTGGAAAACGAGATATTGGTGCCGATTCCCTTGTTCACAAACTAAACTAAATTTAAGTTCAGTGCATCTTTTTCTTTCTATTTTATTAAGAAAAGGACAGAAGATAAATTTTAGTTTAGTCCTGTTAAATTAATCAGCGCCTGTTACTAAACTTATATGGAGTATAAGTTTAGTATAAGTTTAGTTTAGTGTTACCAAAAATGTTAGCGATGCGAATGGACTGTATTATGTATTATGGTTGGTGGAGTTAAATAAAACTAAAGCTCAATGAAAACAGGATTTAAAAGGGAAAAAATATTACATAAATTGAAACCAAACCAAACCTTTTGAAAATGAAAAAATAAGCAAGTGAAGGAAACAAAATTCGTTCAAATTAAAACTATAAAAATCTTCAAAAAAACTAGGCTCACCAAGGAGTCTGCAACATTCCACCACCTTGTGCACGAAAGTGCACAAACTACTACCTAATTGTTTTTAAATGGAAAGCCTTACAAGCTTCTTGGTGGGCCGACGAAGTAGGCCACCCGAAGTGGCTACGTCCACCACCCTTACTATGCCATCCTTGCCTGGAAAGGTTGCAGCAATGCGGCCACGTGGCCAAGTCCCACGGGGTAAATTTTCATCAACTAGGAGGACAATGTCCCCAATACTGAGAGCTCGTTCCCTGCTGTCCCCAATCTGTCGCGGCTGCATTGTGGGCAAAATTTCTCTTATCCATCGATGCCAAAAATGGTCAGCCAGTCGTAGTGTTTTCCGCCAATCTGATCGTCTTAATAAGCCCCGGTCATCCAGTGTTGAAGGAAGAATTTGATTGGACGATGAGCCAAGCAGAAAATGAAAAGGAGTGAGCGTCTCTTGATCTTCGTGGCACACCGAAACGTGACTTCAAACGTACTGAAGCCCCTTCCGGCTGGGGGCCTGTGGCATTTTGCCGAATTGCCACCCTGTAGTTACGCCACTGGAAAAGAGCGTGAAGTGAGCTGTCAACAGTGTCAATCTCAAGCATCAGGTGGAATTACACGTCACTTCAAGCTCATAATATCATCTAAGTTTTCACCGTGATGTTTTTACAGAATTGCTCTACTGGCAGTTCGACGATCACACCACTAGGCTATCACTTTTTAACCGCCTCTGTGGTCTAGTGGTAAAACCACCTGTCTCAATATCCAGAGGTCCCGGGTTCGATTCCCAGCGGAGGCAAAAATTTCTGCTCGGTTTGGTTGGTGGTAGGGCTTGTTCTAAGTCCGCCTGGCTAGCTAGCACCATCTTATCTAAGTCTGTCGCCAAAACAACTATGTTAACAGCATTTGTTGTGTTTCGGCAGTTAGAGGTAAGATAGCCAGTTCCTCTGTGGTTGAGGATTCCGGGTGAAGCTCGATTCCATCTTCGGCCTTATTATCACTTACCATCAGGTGAGATGAAGGCCAAGAGCTTCATAGTAGTATGTAAAAAAAAAAAAAATACGTGCTAAAACAGCATAATATATTTTGTTAATTTAGGAAATCCTTGGAAAAATCCAAAAAATCACTAAGATATGTGATTTATTGAAATGAAAACTTCTTTAGCCGCGTTGAGTGATTTTTGGTAGGGGCAAAACTTATGGGTTCGCGTCATCGAAATGCGTGACATGCTCGTGAAGTCGTGACGTGTTGCGTCAGACTGTCAGTTATTCCAAAGCTTTGAGTTTCCACTTCTGTCGGCAGTCCTTATGACTGCCAATTTATTTCGACAGGATGAGAAGTAGGTAATCTGTTCTGAATGACGTCGGTGCAATTTGCTCGAGAGACTGCATAACGTGTTCTAGGCACGGACCTCGTCGCGGAAATGTTGATTTGCCTCGTAAATGGATCGATTAGTCTGCGCCGTAGCTAGCCATTTAAATTGACCTAGCCCCATGACTGGCTGACTGTTTGTGAGTGAAGTATGCAATGCAGGGCTATCGATCTATGTATAAAAAGTCATGCAATTTCCGGACGGGGATGTAGTTGTATGTGAGATTGTGAGGGTCTATTGTAAATTGCGATAATTGTTAACGACCTAAGGGAAACGCTTTGAAACCCTTCATTGTTTGACTGCGACCTTTTTGTTTACAACTATGTATGTACGATGTACGATATAAAACATTGCTCATTGTACGTGTTTCAGGAAGACGGGTTGTCTGGACATTTTATTGTGGTAGCTATAAAGTTTAGTGGTATGTCAGCGAAATGTTGCTATACAAGTTTTGAAAATAAAATCTCTACCCTACTAAGAGGGTGCCCCGTATTTGGTTTTGGCACTGCAGAACTTACTAACCTAGACGGTCTACATATAAAAATTTGCGTGCAAAAAGGGTTTTTATGGGACTACCAACCAAGGATAACACGAGAGCAAATAGATAATTTTGTTCTTAGTATAGAAAACAGTCTATTATAGAGTTTTAATTTCGGCATATTTTTGAATGAAATAAGTTAAATAAGTAGTCTAACTGTTCCTAGTGTCCTGAGTTGATCTACACGATTACTGACAAATGCATGTACTGACTGGACAGGTCCACTCAAATTTGTGTGGTTCTTTCCTCAAAAGACCATTTCAGACACAGATCTATGTGGTCCTCACATGATCTGTACCACGATTATGTCTGGAATTGAAAAGAGACCCCTGAGTTTGTTTCGCTATTTCTTCTCAGGGGTAGTCAGATAGGAAATGTTGACTCCATCTAGCCCATTTTTTAAGTGAAAAACTTCTTTAGGCGCATTGAGCACTTTTTGGGTGAACAAAAATCATGGAACTCGCGTCATCGTCACCGAACGCTTTCCATGAGCTATAAATGTTGTGTACTTTTTGGGTGAACAAAAATCATGGAACTCGCGTCATCGTCACCGAACGCTTTCCATGAGCTATAAATGTTGTGTACTTTTTGGGTGAGCAAAAATCATGGAACTCGCGTCATCGTCACCGAACTATCCTATTTACAGAATAAACGATTTCATTTCATTTGTAAGTATCGAAACTGGGTTAGGTACATATTTTGTGTGATACAAAACTATCAATACCGCGATGCGCCCGTATTTGACCAATACGTAAAGCTGCGGGCGATACAAAAGCGCTACAGTTTAATTTAGGTTGAAAGGTTTTCTCTAAATGCATAGATATACCTACCTAGATACATATATGTAGGTCGAACACGCAAAGGTACCTTCATGATAGTCTGTCTGTCTGTCTGTTTGTTCCGGCTAATATCCGAAATGGCTGGACCGATTTTGACGGGAATTTCACTGGCAGATAGATGATGATATAAGGAGTAACTTAAGCTACTTACTTTTATTTTAGAAAAAGCAACGCGGGCGAAGCCGCGGGCAGCATAGATAGAGAGGATTACAGACCTACCACAAAGGTAGAAAAAGTATGTCTATTACCTATACAGAGTAGCCCGAGCACCCCTGCGGAATAACATAATGTTCTCCTTATTGAGCGATTTTCAGAGACTAATCACTGATGTCGACGATTTATGGTTCTCGTTACCCAGGAATCTCTAGTCCATTCTGCAGTTCTGCACTACCGTTTTTATTTGCTTCTATATCATATATTAATTATTTATGTATGCAGCACGGCATGGGTATACCATCGGTAGGCATCCTGCTGCATGAGGTGATCAAGCTGATGTACCACGCGAAGGTGCGCGACCCCGTCTTCTTCAGGATCGGCACATGCGGCGGCATCGGCTACGAGGGAGGCACTGTCGTCATCTCTGAAGAGGCCGTCGACGGAGCCCTGAGGAATGTGCTCGAACTGGTACGTTTTAGTATCACATGGGGCTTTGGCTTTTTTTTCACTTTTCACATCTTCAACTGTAATAAGTATGGGAATTGGGGCAGACCTTAATCCAACAGAGGAAACAAAGGTTAAGAAGATCCTTTCCTTCAAAATTGCTAAGATTACATAGGATCGGAAGGGTATGAGCAAGCACGGCTATGAAAAAAAATGCTTTGATTATCCAATGACCTTATGAACCAGCTTAGTTTTATGTGGTTGGGAGCTACTTAAAAATGGCAACTAAATAATATATTCTTTTATCAATTTCAGACGGTATTAGGCAAGAATATCCAAAGGCCCGCGAAACTGGACAAGCGGCTGGCTCGCGAGCTGAAGGGTCTGGCCGACCCCGAGGACCCCTATGACACCGTCAATGGCAGGACCATGTGCACATACGACTTTTACGAAGGTAACCCTTTATAACACTTCACAGAACTTAAAATAATCTAGGCCAGTGCAGGCAGCAGGTCAATGGGCTAGCTCAGGGAAATGGTACGGGAATTGCTGCCTAAAGACAGATTAAGGTAATTGGCGACGCTATCCTAAATTCCGTCTACTAGAGGGACTGTCATGGACTCATTGGAACAGCTATTCTTCTCCATATGACACTACCTTTTGGAGGGAGCGACTAGAATCAATTCTGTTTTCTTGTAAATGTTGTCGTAAAAAAGTGTCTTTTAATGTCCTACTCGAAATAAATTATTTGACTTTGACTTTGAGCCATTTGAACCAAGCAAAGATATTTCTGAAGGGCGCGAAGAAACTACTGTTCACGGAAATAAACATTAAGAAAATAAATTAATACTATCTGGGTTATTCTGGCTTGACATAACTAAAAAGGCATAATGCCAATATTATGTTCTGCTTACCGAACTGGTAAAGGACAAGGTGACATAAAGGACACATACTTAGCTTTAAACTTATCCAAACAGAAACAAGGAAACAGATTGGAATTTTCGTAATAGATAGATAGGTCTCGAGATACAATCAGCGGACATAGAGTATAGTTATTTCGCAGTGTTGAGGTCACTAACAAATACTTGTGCGTTGTCGTCACACCAGGTCAGGGTCGCCTGGACGGAGCGTTCTGCGACTTCACGGAAGCCGATAAGATGGAATACTTGGAGAGCATTCACAAGTCAGGGGTCGTCAACATTGAGATGGAGTCACTCGCGTTCGCTGCGCTGACGCACCACGCGGGAATCAAGGCGGCCGTCATCTGTGTCACCCTGCTCGATAGGCTGAGGGGAGACCAGGTAAACAAATTGGCCATTATAATAAACTTCGGTTTTACAGTGTATTCCAGAGTATTTGTTACTAAAACAACTGATAAAACTACTTTACTCTCCTACAATGTATCAAAATGTGATTACAGGTGTTAGCCCCTAAGGAAGTGCTGGATGAGTGGCAGCAGCGGCCAACGAAGCTCGTGTGCCGTTATATTAAAAGGTAGATAATAACATAATTCTTGATTCATGAAACCGTGGTCCTCGTTGGAAAACACTCAATCAGTATATTTTTGCTTGAGCTCTGGAAATATCTAGCGATTCAGGAATTGTCTTTGTGGACTGAATCGTTTTGGAACTGCTTTTAAAATGTATGATGATATAATTTGCAGATACCTTCAGATGAAGGGTCGACTGTCGCTTGACGGGCACGGATCGATCGCCGTAAAGAGCCCTCGCCGGTTCAAGCTGGTGCAGCAGGAGTCTGAGAACTACGACTAAGCATGTCCGCAGTAAGGCGTCCACCATGGAATCTTCTCGAAGCGACGGAATCGGGCTTGCACTAGTTTGGAGACATCTGTGCTGATCGCTCAAATATTTATTACGCTCTAACTTTATCAAGCTACTTAGTTTATATTTTACTTTTATGTTTTTTACGTCACATCTTCAAAAACATATATTTTTTCGACTACTTTTGAAAGTTTATGAAGAAATGTGGATATTTTATGAACGATCGACGCTTTTGCCTAAACGTCTAGCCTTGTTCACAATAAATATTGTACATTTTATCTAATATAAAGCTTTTTTTTAAGCATTTGGTTGGATATGACAGACTATCTTAACAAAAAATAATATTGCGTCACACTGCCATAGTTATGGAAAAAATGGTTAAAGAGCTGGAAAAAGAAGAAAATATTTAGGACCTTCATCTACTTAGTCTATTGTTCTGCACCCTGCACCAAATTATGATTTAGATCTTCATATTTACTTAGCTAAAATGCGAAATATTAGTACACTTATAAAAATATCAATAAAGTTGCAAAAAGATAAACGAAATGTAGTAATTAGATAAATAATTGTGTGTGATCATTTGTGGCAAAACGTAAATACGGATTTGTTTATGCCGCATTGTCAAATGTTAGTTACCGAACTATCATGCTGATAAATCATGATTAACATAATACTCTTTATGTTGTCTTTAGTAATAGGCACTATAATTATTACTTTGTTATTGTCTGTGTATCTTAATATTCTATTTTCGCTGCCTATGTTGACGATGTGCTTATCGAGCGAGAATGTGATGCCAGATTTTATAATATTATAAACTTAGATGCGAATATAAACGAGTGATTATAGTAAATTTTGTAAAAAATATTAAAACAAACTGAAAACAATAAGGTAGCCAAAAAGTTAATGGTGTTCTATAAAAACGTCAATCACTGGCACTTGTGCGGATCATCTTATATTCTATTGATTTATTAGGTTTTGTAATTTGTTATGATATTTTTCTATCAATGAGCTATTTTTTTATAGTTCTAGCGACATATAAATATTTTAGAAATACCTAATGGTTTTCATGTGTGTTCAAGCCTAGGCACGGCGTAAGTTAATGAAACTAAGTGTGTGGCTATGATCGCGTTATTTTAATGTTTTAAAGCTAGGTACAATTGTACAATTAGGTGATTGTTTGGTTATGTTGTTGCACAAACTGTATTAGCGACAATTGTGATAATATTTGGCAGTATCTAGTGTTAAATGTAAGGACCACGCAGCTAACGCTCTGGGGGCCAAGTCTACTAATGTACAAACGTTGCAATGGTCTCTTCATTGTGAGTTTTTGACAGATTTGCCATACAAACACTGTCAAATACTCACAATGGCGAGACCATTGCAACGTTTGTAAATTAGTAGACCTACTGCTGAATACTCAAACGCAATTCAATTTTAAGTCGCCGTTAAGTCTAATGCTGTCTCTGTCACTTTAAACTGTTTTGTAGCGACAGAAACACTTATAAGAACGTCTTAAAGTTAAGTAACGTTTGAGTATTTGGGCATTAGGCACCAGGTTATCTGTTGGCGATGTTGGCACCACCCAGATCCTCAAATTACTCTGACCGTACTTGAAACGTAGGTCTCCCAGTAAAAGTATGCGCTTCGGCAATCATCGTCCACCTTCGGAAATATGGACACGCGATTATGAGATCTATTTATTATTGAGCTCCTACAATCATGGAAGTACCTACCTTTTTTTGTATTACCGTAAAAAAATTCGAGATTAACCAAAAATTGCGCTTCTAAAAAACTTTGAAAAGTTTTTGAATGACATAATGGCAAGGTGCGTCCAAAGTAGGAACAAAGAGAAAGTTTCATGCAAACCCCTATTATTAGTTTCACTACGGTTAACCACGGTATTATCTACAAAAAATGGAGAGCTTTGCCTATGTGGGGCGACGTTAGCACTAATTCGGAACCAAGATTACCGAAGCGCATACATTTTCTGGTTTACCTGCATGTGGGAAGGTACAAACTCACTTACAATAGTAACAATACAGTGGCACTGAAAAGCGAACTGACTTGTGACGGAAGTGAAGGTGAACTACTTTGAATGTTTGGGTATAATATAATTATACAAATCAAGTATCCTAGCGTTGCCCGACCCCGCTTGTTTCAATCATTGCGAACTGCGCGCTGCTAGCAATGGTTCACCCACGTATGTGCGAGTAGACTTTACTGAGTTTTCAACTCACAAATAAAGAGAGAAAAATTGAACCTACCAGAGGCCCATAGATATTGAAGCGAGTATAAAACAGTAGGTAAGCTTTTGTTTTATTCGTAATGTCCATCGTGCATCGCCATCAGAAAACCGTACGTTTGTTCCATTGATTTAATGTGCTTCCACGAATGGTTATTGTTGATAATTTATGCACGAAACGTTGTCAACATATTGCTTTATATGTTACGAGATATAAGATTAGAGTAAGATATTCCAGTTATCAACGTTGATGTAGTTTCATATTAAAAGATATCTGATAATAAGAATGTTAATCCTTGAAATTGAATAGCTAATCTTTAAATATCTAATGGATTTGAGAGTAGGTACATACTATTACTTAAATTAATTTATTATGAAAAATGACCAAATCTAATCTCAGCCCGATATATTATCTACTTACATGGGAAAATTGACTCTCAATATAACTTGTGCGCTAGGCTTAAAGTTCATCAAAGGTATGCAAGTTTATTGTTAGGTACCTAATCATAGTAATAAGGCCAACGCTATGATATATATAGTTTTTAAGCATGATAGTCCTAATTATAATGTTATATTTAATGTATTTAATATTTATTAATATATACAACTGTAGTTCAATTTATAAAGCGGTTTTGTTGATAACTGTTCCAATATAAAACATATCTTACCTGTCTATATAATATGTATTGTGAATTCCTTTATCATAATTTTTCTATAACTTATTATCATCGAAATATGCTTAGGTATTATTATACTGTAATTTATACAATTTGTAACTTTTCAAACAATATCTAAATATTTACTCTCTTACATGAATGTGAATTCAGATTCTCTACTATTTATACTATATTCAGTATATAATATATATTTACTATTGAAAGTTAGACTAAAACCTTTTTAAACGTGTACACATAGGCGTTTGGCTTTGTTGTATAATACATAACATATGAATATAGAGCACTGTTGATAGATGTTAATGAATATTATCGGCCACAATATGAAGTGTTGGTCGTTGCATATCCCTTATGTTATGTCCAGTGGTGACCAGTGGTGGCCAGTGGTGGCCACTTGAACCACGATCTAAACTGTATATCGTAACGATTTAGGTACCTACGTATATATTTTTATAAAACTATATCTGAATAACCACTTACTTTGAGTATAAAAGTAATTTATACTAGAATATTTTGTATTTTGTTCAAATAACATTTCACGTAGTTATTTACAGTATGCATGTACCTACCCACACATAGTTGTTGCTTATTTGTACATAGTTGACTAACTTCTACTATCGACTCATTTTATCCATAATCTAAGGAAAGGTCTAAATAAGCGCTGCCTGAAACATTGCTATGCCAACCCATAAAAGCAAGCGTAATGCGTATATGTATTGTATTATATTTTATTGGTTAGTTTTCCTCCTGAGAATACTAAAATTTGATCTGATATTTATGGCAAACTTAAAGGAACAAGGTTTCCATGTTGAGTGCATATCGTGAATGAAGAGTTTGACTGGGCAATGAGAAAACAAACACTATTGCATGTTCATCAATATTTATCTCATAATTGTGTTTTCTTACCTATTTATTTACAATACAATATCAATAAAGTTAACGTAGAAGTGGAAGTGAAAGTATTAACAATTTCGTGTACAGTGATACATGGCACCAGAATTATTATTAGATAAGTAAATATAGAGATAACATCGAGTTTTTCCTTTGCCTTTAATTTGAAATTGTTTTAATTACAACTAACGAGATTATTGTGGTCATCTAACAATGCACCTTAAATAACACATATGTATTTAATTTCGATCAATTCATCAGCCCAATCTATTACATCTACTGATTAAGTCAAAGCATTCGGTATTTGTACATTTAGGGATGATACATCATTTGAATAACAAGAACAAGAATAACATAATTGTTTGATCGATTGCGAATGCTGGGACAGTTAAAAGATTGATTAGGTATTCTTTTTAATTTAATTATGTGGTGTGAGTGCATGTGTCATTATTACCGACTCATGATACCTAACCGATTTGCAGACACTTTTACGTAAAAAAAGTTGAAGGTACTAAATTGGAATATATGGATTTGCATTATATTTAATCATTCAGTCTTTATAATACATAGTAAACTGTTAAAATGTACTTTTATTGTTGGTTATTCATATAGTTATGATATTTGATGTAAGTACTTAATTAAATGAGCAAGTAAGTTATGTGTGCATTTATTTTGGGTTCAGATCAGACGAGTGTATATACCTAACTATGTGAGCTGTAGGAACTTCATGAGCGCGTCGTGGATGAGGCGCGGACTGGCGTCGCTGTCGGCCGTGTAGCGCACTCCTCGCAGTGCGCCGTCTTCGTTTCTCACCACTCCGTATTCTCCAACGATGAAACCATCCGGAGTTCTTTCTTCCACTCTATACTTCTTAAACTGGCGACCTTCCAACACATATCCCACTTTACAGTTGTCTTGTTTACACTTCTCGGTGGTTGTATCTTGTTGTACGCCATGACTCCGTCCGTCGGTGATCACGCTGATCTTTTCGTCTACTTCGTAATTTTTCTCCGGCTGGTGCTCAACTGTTGTCTCTTGTTGGAACACATTAGTTACAGTGCTTATGGGAGTCGTGTTCACAGTAGTACTTCCGAACGGACGTTGAGGTCTTTGCCAAGGCGAGTAGTTGGGAGGGACGCTTGAAGGTACGTTTTGCTCAAGATGCAACGAAGCAGGTTCACTGTAAAACTTGGATGGTTCACTGTACACTTTAGCAGGTTCACTGTATACTTTAGCCGGCTCGCTGTATATCTTAGCTGGCTCACTGTATATCTTGGCCGGTTCACTATAAAACTTAGCTGGTTCACTATATATTTTTGCTGGTTCACTGTAAATTTTTGGAGGATCGTAGAACTGTTTTTGGTTAGGAATTATTTGACTTGACGATATGTACGAGGTACTAGGTTCATTGTCATTGTTTATTTTGGGAGAATCGTGTACTATATTAAAACTCACAGTGGTCAATCTTGGAATATTTCGTCCTTCGTTCTGTGGTCTATTTGTCAAACCTTGAACGTTATTCGGGGAACGCACTGATGGCATTGTTGCTGTCGGTGGAATGTTTTCGATTCTTTCGTTATATTTTGTAAATTCAACTGACTTTATAGAAGGTTCGGCTACAGAGTCGTCGGATTGGTAATTTTTACTATTCGAAGCAAATGTGTCAATACTTGTCAACCGATGTATATTTCTAGGCCCTTTTTTATCCGCTTGTTGGTCAACCATTGATAAAGTTTTATCACCTTCTTTATTTTTATTATCTTCATTACTATTCGTTTCTAACACGAGTTTCATTGGAGGCAAAAATAAAGAATCACTTGTTATATTAATATGTTGGTTTTGAACGTGAGTTTCAGCTTGTAGATTGATTTCTGGATTCTGAAATCTATGTATTGTTTTCTGATCTATAAACTTGTTAGCATCAGCTGTCGATGGGACTTTTCTGCCTAGGGGTATATCATGGATATCCTCTTCATATTCGTCCATTTTGATCGAGGGTTCGTCAACTTCAGCGTTTTGACCTTTTACCATTAACTCGAATGGGTGAACGGGGTCTGCACTGTGTTCTCTTGTTTCTTTTTTCGCATTCAATTGCTTGATATATTCTATATTAGCACCCACGAGATTTGGCGGTACGTCTGTTGCTGTAGTTATTGTAATTTCCTCAACTTTGGACAGCATGGTTGGGGGTTGTGCACCTGAGGGAGATACTTTAGATGGAGCATGTTTCTGATCATCATCTAACATGTCACCAGTATATCTATAGGTAGGTTTTCCTCTCCCGCGTCCGACAGCCACTGATGATGTTATTCTCACTGATATAACTTTCTCGTCTGAGGAATCAGGTGATTCTTCATACCTTGATATTGGTGGAGAATTGTTCATAGGTTCCTGATCGATGCCGATGACGCCCAAATCGTACTGATTTGGTACTGGGAACGATGCCGTGAAACTTTGTAGGATCTGCAAATAAAGCAAAGTAGGTACCCATTACTTATATATTACGAATAAGAACATAAAATAACACCAACTTTTTGTTTAAATATTGACATAATATTATTAGAGTATTTTCCTTTGAAACAAGATTTATTAGCTATTTAAGGAGAGAGGTAAAAATAAGATATGATTAACAATATATGAATAGTTCGACGATTTAGTCTCAAGGTATGTAGATGTAGGGAGGTACTATTCTTATTGATACTTCGAGAACTTGTAAAATAATTACCCTACAGGTTACCAAAACTCAGCGTGTACCTAACCAAAAATTGATGTATATAGTATTACTTGTAAGACCTCAAAATCTAGTCAGCTGGTTCAAAATAAAACTGTTTTACGATAAAAAAGTGCTAAAAGTAATTATTTATGAAGTAATTATTTAATTGAATGTGCTGTGGAAGCACAAACCGTAACACATCTAACACATTCCGCTCTACAAACTGCACCGAGGAATGTGGGCTGGAAAAATGTTGTTCGCATCAAGGTAAATGAATCTGTAGATAATATACGATATGAATAAACTAGACGACTACTAACACGACTTGCTGCCATGGACACTCTATCTATGGATCGTTAAAATAGGGAAAAGAAAAACGTTCTACTAATGACTGTATTGTCCATACATGTTAGAATTTTTTATAGTGCAGGAAAGTAAATAGCCACCACCTCAGTATATAGGGTGTACCTATTCAAACATGAAATATTTTAAGAGATACACCTATAGGTGGTAAAGAAGCCATGGAAATGGTTTTTTTTAAATCTGAGTATATTATTAAAAAAATTAAATAGGTAATTTAAAATTACTTGATGATTAATTTATCAAAAGGCACCGTGCTCGTACCGCCACCGCGCCGCGGTTTTTTTGAAAAATGTCTCAAGCAATTTTGAACTATAATAATTATGTAAAAATATAAAACACTTAGATAAAAAAATAAAAATAAAATCGCGGCTATGGCTTTTTTACCACCTAGATGTTTCTCTTAAAATATTTCGTGTATGAATAGATACACCTTATATGCAAGTACCTAAATATTAAAACAAAAGTGTTGTCGTGGAACATTGACCGGATAATATCGCTACCTCTTGATTATAAATGCGTCTCATGTTTAATCATTATATTATTTTCTCTCAGTTTCTCTTAATTACTGAAAAATATTATAGCAGAACAATAGTGTACAACATGGCACTTATTATGTTAAACATATTGTATTGCTGTATTATATGTAGGTATAACCAGTATTTAAACGCATTGTAAGTGCGATATTTATCGACGCACCGCGCGAGAGAAATGTCAAGCAAGTTGCTGGCAATCTGTATTTACTCATTGTACCCATTGTGACTTCGTGTGCGTTTTTGTACCAATTTCCTTATTTTTTAATTCAGATAATAATCCAGAATGAAAAGAAACATTTATGTCCTTCCTGTTAGTCGAAAAACGATTGGTTCAGTGGCGTAGAAACAGACAGATCTGTCTGTTACAAGTACAACATACCAATTAGGGCTTTCAATCTCGCTCCATTTCTGAGTCCCGGGAAAAACAATCGAGACTCGATGCGGTTTCGACATTCCCAAGAAAAACAATGGAGACTCGATGCGGTCTCGAAATTGCCAGGAATAACGAGACATTCGAGACTATTTCAAAAGTAGGTTTCATACTTATAGGCTAGGCTTTTCGGCAGTCAAAATAAGATATTTCAATCAAGTACCTACTTTATTAAAAATACAGTAACAAACTCGAATTATAAAATCTAATATATTTATGTGAGTTTTTTCATTTATATAGTGTCCACATAAGAAATAAAGGGTGTTTAATTTAGTTTCAGACAGAGAGGATCTGAATTTAGTACTAAAGTAAACTGCGTTAGAAAAAGCTCTCTCTGTTTCTACGCTAGTGGGATTGGGTAGTCTCGTTATTCCCGAGATCGAAAATATGGCTTATTCCACTAATCCCCCCTGAGAGAATCCCCCACAGTGGAAAAAACTGAACCCTAATGTAATAAAATCACTTTCAGGGGATCTTGGAATAAGTTATTTTTTGTTTTTTCAATTCTAGTTTTCCCCCTTAGCGGGATTATCAGGGGTGAATTCTAGACTGTTTTCAGATTCCACTTTTCCTCCTAAGGGGGATTTTCAGGGGGGATTTGTGGAATAAGCCGAAAATATCAGTCTGGAGTCTCGTTAATACCAAAAAATCGTTAAGATTTACGAAATTTCCGAGACCGAGATTCCCGGGATGAAAGCCCTAATACCTAAATTCGATTTTGCCGCCCGGAGCTGTGCCGTTTAATGCCGACCCGATCAACTGTGTAGCTGCATGCCTTACAATTCATATATCCCACTTGGAGGTATGTAAGAAGGTATTCAGATGTATTATTATTCTGAATTGTTTTCTTCATAATAATTATTAAAACCAGATCCACATATTCGTAGGTCAGCTTGACTTAAAGTAACTTTTTATATTGTCATGTGTTACATTTCCTTGTCGATACGTCACAAGCTCCATGTACGAACAGATTTAAATATTATTATTCATTTCGCTTGCTAAATTATTTAATCCTGAACCAAATACATACCCTAATACAAATAAACACGGAAAAAAGTTATACTAGGAATAACTTCGGTACCACACATTTTTTGACGTTTCTATATAGCTTAACTTTATTTCTAAGGATTCCAGTGCTTGTGTTAGGATAAATGGGGCATACACAGACTGGTTCTGCATCTCAGGGGGTGTTAGACAGGGTTGTGTAGCGTCATCGTGGCTGTTCAACTTGTAAATGGGTAGTTGTCTGATAGATTTGAAAGAGGGTGAGTGCGGATTGAGGATGAATGAGTTGACTGTCAAATGCCTTCTTTCTCTACTCAGTTGATCAAGTTCTACTTGCATCGTCAGCAGAACAGTGCAAGACATGGTGACTGTGATGGATGAAGCATATAAGATGAAAGGGATGAATATAAATGTGAATAAGACGAAGGTCATGGTGTTTGAAAGAGAAGAGGATGTATCGGTGTGTGATGTGAAAATAAATGATAAGAGTGTGGAGCAAGTAAGTGAGTTAGTATATTTGGGGAATCAGTTTACAAGGGATGGAAAGATTAATGAAGATGTGGAAAGGAGAGTAAATGCGGGGAATAAAGTGAATGGTGCTTTACATGCAGTTGTGACCAACCATTCGATGTCCAAAAAGGCTCGACTGGCTGTTCACAATGGTGTGCTGGTGCCTACGCTTATGTATGGAAGTGAATGTTGGGTGTGGCAAAAGAAGCATGAAAGTAGAATAAATGCTGTGGAAATGCGTTCCTTGCTAAGCATGTGTGGCGTGATTATGAATTATAGGCTGAAAAATGATGTGATAAGTGGTTTAAAAGAGGATGAAGTGACAAAAATTGAAATGAGTATGCTTCGATATGGTTTGATTATGTTGAGAAGATGAATGAAAGGCGACTTACAAAAGGTATTTACAAGGCAGATGTGAGTTGAAACGCCGGGAGGGGACGCCCTAGGAGGACATATAGTGACCTAATATTGGTGATGCTCTTCAGAAAGGTCTGGTTAGCACTCGCAACCGGCAACAATAAACCAGCGTTGATAGTTATTATTTATTTACAAATGTTGTATTGTAGAATGACAAAAATCTCTTTCTGTTAATTGATACAGATTTTTAGGTTGATCTTTATGTAAAATTCAAATTCAAGAAAAAGTTTGGTATTTTTTTACATTATTTGCTCTTATGCCTTTTGAGCACTAACAAGAATCCTATGTTAGTTCTAAATTGCGATTCTATTACCTACTAGCGTAGTGTTTTTTTATTCTCTATTGGCTTAAGTACACTGCAGCCCTTTTAACACTTATAATGTTTATGTAACAGTATGAAAGCACACACCACATTGCCCTTTTTAACATAGTATCTTTTGAGAGATTGTCGTTACACTTGCGCCCTTTTAGTACACATAATTATACCGCTTTTTCACGAATTTGGCAGTAAAATCTCATTGCTCACAAAAACGTACTTTGGCCCTTTTAACACCAAGCCACATATCTGTGGCTTGGTGTTAAAAGGGCCAAAGTACGTTTCAAGGACCGCGGATTTCCAAAGTTATGTCTAATAGATATCTTTATATCTAAAGATATCTATTAGACATAACTTTGGAAATCCGCGGTCCTTGAATTTTGCAAAAAATCGTTTCAAAATTAATTATTTGATAAGGTCGCGTACTCAATAGTTACCTACTACGTAACATTAAGTGCTGATCTAGACCAGAACATAACACAGTAAATCATAGTAACTGATGGATACTTAGTCGTAATAATATTATTACCTAATAGCTGCATTGTTGCTCAGGCGCTACTGATGAGCATGACGTCCTGGGTTCGATTTCCAAAGCGGGCAAAGTGTTATTGTATGTTAGTAACAGCCCGGAGGCTAGATTTGTCCCCGGGTGATGGCAATGGGTTTGCCCCCCCCCCTATTACGTGCGACTTAAATATAACTGGCGAATTGTGGGTTTACTATACATACACCTCAGTTGTCTTCGGGGAAAATAAGCGTGATGGTATGTATTTGTGTATTATTAGATTATACCTATAACTTCTCAGATATAGCAGTGATAACCGTGGTGTGACCGTCGGACTGCCAAGTCATAGGTCTTGAGTTCGAACTCAAGGCACGCACCTCTGACTTTTCGAATTCATGTGCGTATTGTATGATTATCACTTGATTAAAAAACGGTGAAGGAAAACATCGTCAGGAAAATAGCATGCCTAAGGGATATTTCTCGACGGCATGTTGTAGCCAAGTCAGAAGCCCATGGGCGGCATAAAAACTCGGACCCAGAAGCTTACTTGCGTAAGACACTGTCGGTAGGAATCAGTTTCATTTTGACAGTTCAGTAACATTCATTGCGTTATTTTCGTTGTTGAGCAGACAATTTTTTCGAACATATGAAGCAATGGATTAGCAGTCTTCTTTAAAATGATTCAGATTGCGATTGATTGTCTGTTACGCAATTAGGGTACAGGCTAGTCACTAACCACACAAAATAGAAAGAAACCTATAACTAACTGAACTTAATAAGTACTACGAAATCGATCGAAAGTACACGATCAAACACTTTTTACGACATGTGCTTTTCAGTCAGTGGCGTAACTATATCGTTCGAGGCCCGTGGCAAATTCATCGGATGCCCCCCCCCCAAAACACAGACAAAACTCTTTTTTTTACTTAATGTGTAATAATAAATGTTGGGAGTTGGGATTCTCCTCTGACCGGGGGCCCCTTCCAGTTGGGGGCCCGTGGCATTTTGCCTTGCCACCCTGTGGTTACGCCACTGTTTTCAGTGCAAAGCGTTTGTGGTCTACATGGATGGCTTTATAGGGCCTCAAAACAATAAATAACAAGTGCCAACATTCCTATCTGTCTACATAATTACTTAAATAAGTAATCTCTGGTCAATACACATCTAAAATTGCGCATAATATAAATATTAGCAAGAAATAACAAATAAACGTTGCTTTATTTTCGATAACAAAGAACTTAAACGATAGCCGTTGAAAGGCTTGCGTTACCACAAATATGTAAATTGCAGAACCTAAGTTAAAACATGGGGAACTGAGCATAATATGAATAAATGATTTAATAATCATGCGTCATCAGCGTTATCATATTTGGTCAGCTAGAAATAATTAGTGGGAAGAGTGTGTCTGGTGGCTGGCGGGCGGATGCGAGGACAGCGGCGCGGGCGCAGGCGGCGCCGGCGCTGTCAGTGACCGCGTGGGCGTCCTTGCCGAGTCGTACCTAACTAAACCACTAGCCACTGCTCTTAATGAGGACCGAACCGAATATAGTATTGTATTTGTAATTGAGTTTTCCATCCGGAATTTCTCAATAGCGGCCCGGAGTCTAGATTTATGCCCGGTTGATGGCAGTAGGCTCGCTCCCTATTACATGAGACTTAACAATAACTGGCGAAATGTGGGTACACCTCTGCCTATCTCGTCGGGGAAACAATGATATGTTATACTATATTATTGTTCTTGTACTGAAAGACTTCAACCAACTAAGTACGTCCCGAACATAGAAATATAAAAAACAGTATATTTCACAAGCTTCGAAGAACCTACAATATGGGTTCCTTCGGGACAGCGTGGATGTTTGTATAACCCACATTCCGCTAGCTAACCTAGTTCGTGACTGGAAGAAGTTAAAACAAGGAACCCGTATTGTAGCTTCTTTACAGTTTGTTAAATTTATAAGAATCTGCATGAGCTGGTTCTATGATAGTGGGCGATGCGCTCGCTGCAGCCATCGCTAACTCCTTACCTTCATTTCTTATGCATTATTTTTTTACTTCGCCTACACTACAAATTCTGCTCCGCACAAAGGTGATAATTATCAACCTTAATTATCAAACTAATTAATAACTAAAACATAAATAAGAAAATTCTACCTATAACTCTTTCAAAGTCGACAACATTTTTTGTTGGCTATCTAAGCACCAGTAAATATTATAACTAGACAAAAAACTGAACTTGATTCCATTGGAATTCATTGACAAAAAGTTGAGCACTTGTCATACACGGGTGTGAAATGCGAATAAGTTAGTTGTATGTACATGTTTATTAATGTGACATCGTTATTATTACGATGTCAATATCGAACTTGTATGTATTACTTTAAAAAATAAGAACACTGCAATCCATACCAACCAACTCCTTTCTTGGAAAGGCCCAGTGTCCGGGATCAACATTCGTGCAGGTAATTACTGAGACCTGAGGATTAAACCCTCGAGAAATTAATGTAATCTAGTAATTAATTGATATTTTTGTAAAGTAAATAAAGAGCCTCAGTTATTAGTGGGTGGAGCGATAACAGGCGCCGCCAACCGTGCGGAAGCTAACAAAAATCCGTTATGAAGAAACATAGTGACCTTACATTAAATCTAAAAGTGAATATGAATGTGACCTTTAAGAAAAAATTCTCTACAAATATAAAGTACACAATAATTAATTAAGTAATCGATTTTCAATGTTAGTACCCAATTAATAAAGAAAATATGCGAATAAAATTAGTCCACATAACAGCGGGGTAATTGTGTAGGTAATACATACAGTAGCAAAAGGGGTTTAATTTAGACAGTTCACCCACGTTCATTGCGTTATTTACGTTGTTGAGTAGACAAATGTTTCGAATATATGAAGCAATGCATTAGCAATATCCTTCAAAATCAGTGTTACGCAATTAGGGTGCAGACTTGTTTAAGTAATCTGATTGAATGACTATTTCATGAAAACATGACTTTTAGGATTATACTACTTAACTTAAGGAGTTGTATTATGACTGATTTCGATTGTCGCGTATCATACTTTAATCAACGTACACCCAGACAATGGTGCCGATTCCGTTGTTCACAAACCAAACTAAACTAAATTTAAGTTTAGTGCATATTTTTCTTTATATTTCATTAAGAAAAGGACAGAAGATAAATTTTAGTTTAGTCCTGTCAAATTAATCAGCGCTTGACGTAAATTGACGTAATTTTAGTATGCAAGTTTTTAATCACGTCTAAACTTGTATGGATGGAGTAGTGACACGCGCTGATTAATTTAACAGGACTAAACTAAAATTTATCTTCTGTCCTTTTCTTAATGAAATAGAAAGAAAAAGATGCACTAAACTTAAATTTAGTTTCGTTTGTGAACAAGGGAATCGGCACCAATTAGCTGCCCTAAAAACCTAAAGATACCTAAAAATACCTAGAAATTTTATATATACGGGCCCATTGGCTGTGGTGTTGCTAAAAAGATATGTCCAATTACTAAAACGTACATATCTTGATGACTGAGTGCACCTACAGTTTGTATGGACCGTTTGATAGTCGAATATGACAGACTCATAGAAAATCTGTAGAAGGTGTAGCGGGGCATGGGCGAAGTGGGGCGGTGGGCGCCACACACACGTGCCCTCGACGTGACAGTGAAAAACGTGAAGGCCGCAAGCTTGTATAAAAACCAAACGTAAATAACACGATAAGTGTATCAGTACATTACATCATTAATCTTAATGATAATCACTAAATAGGTTCTGTCGTATGTATGAACGTACAGACGCCAGCACATCAAGCAAGCTACTACAATCTGTCAAATTTCTTTAATAGATTTTCAACTTTATCACTACAGTATAAGGTTCAAGGTTGATTGCGAAAAGTTGACAGTTTCGGGTAGCTTGACCTGCTGGCGTCTGTACATATTAGTGTTACTTATTCTGTAAAACAGATTCAGATATTCTAAATCTGTGTGCACGTTAAGAGCGTTGTCACCGATCCACTAGCGCCACTCCTTTAAAAACATATTATCTCGTGACTGAGCAGGAATTATGAAAAACGGCTCAATCATCTATATCGGTAAGTGTGTCTAGAATTTTCTAATACCTTTTATAAAAATTCGTATCGAGACACGAAGCAACAAAATATGATCTAGAGGAATGTGTCCGTTTTTATTTAGATCGTTTTTATTCAGCTGCATTCAGTTAGATTGGAAGCCGACCCCAACACAGTTGGGAAAAGGCTAGCTAGATTGATTGATTCTTATTAGTAAACTAGCTTCTGCCCGCTACTTCGTTCGCGTGGAAATCTTCAGAAACCACAATATAAGTACTAAAATACCAGCCACATTTTTTTCCGCCACCGCCTACAAATATCATTAATGTATACAAAAATTTAACAAATTATATACCTTCTTCGACAACCACGCTATCCTGACGATATAATAATATAAAAAATAAAATATATAATACAATAATATACAATATATATATATATATATATATATATATATTTATATGTGTAGTGATGATACTAAGATACTGTTGAATAGACTCTACAGAAGATCTTTAGGGGTGTAGGGAGATGTTGATGAGATGAGTTCCTCAGGGATCAATGTTCGGCCCTACTTTCATTTATTCAAATACCTAGGCTAATATAACCTAATACATACCTATCTACTTTTAATTTGCAACGATTATAATCTACACCTACACCCGCCCTAAATATATAGAAAAAAGTGTAAGCAATTTTTTTTTTTTTTGTATAATCATTTACGAAAATGGCTGCAGATGTAGGTATGTACCTAGATGAAAAATGATAAAAAGAAGTTATAAAAAAAGTTAGAAACTAAATAATAAATGGCATCGCAATGTTCTTGAAACACATGATCTTGGCCGGTGGCCCAGTGGCTGGTACATAAAGTTCTAAAAACAAATTGCAATTTTCATATTATTATAATTTGTGGAAGTCGTTATGCAGACGCTATAACTTTACTACAACATGATAAAAATGCACTGCCATTTATATGCATTAAATGACCCTACTTGAAGGACAGAACAATTTAGTTTCTTTAGGTCAGATCGAAGTTGTTGTCATTGGGATTTTCTTATAGAAAAAAAAGGACATTTGTAGAATATACGATGCTTTAGTTAATGTTTACGCGGCCTTTGATTGCGTTGTGTCGAACTTTATTCAGGAAATTGCACGATTGTGGTTAATACGGTAATGTAATGAATTAACATACCAACTTCTTATTCAAGTAATATGATCAATGGAGTTGACGCTACCAATGATCTCTATGAGGTGTAGGGAGACAAGGGTTCCACAGGGTTCAATCATCGGTCTCCTTTTTTATTGCTGACGTAAAAATATCTCACTAGCCAACACTTGAATTCGGAATTAAAACTCTGATTGTTTGGTTCATCTAGGAAAAACAAATTCAAGCAATAAACGTAAAAGGAATCATAATTAACTGTACTCATTCAAATCAGGTTTTAAGAAATACTAAGTAGCTTTCGGAATGTTACATTACCTATATATGGCACCAACTTTTTCATTATTCTGTATCAAAGCAAAGGCAATTATCACTATAACGTCAGTAGGTATTTTCCAATGTTATCTCTGTATTTCTGAGAATTCGGAATAATATTAATTGATACCAGGTGCTACAGTACCCAGTATGTAATTTGATTAGGCTACAATTTGCAAAGGGCCTTGGACTTATAGCTAACAAAAGGTATGACATAACGTGTAGATTATGCGTTCCGGTAACTTTAATTACTTTTCTAGAACTAAACTAACAAGTTATACTTTTTGAAGTTTTGTGTATACTGAACTAGCATAAAATCATGATTTTTACGTAGGTTCTTTAATCATTTCTTTAGATGATCTGTAAATTTCGTCCTAAATTCAATAACAGTCAGCGTAAAAGTTTTTGCTCTTTCATTCAGCTAATTGCTAATTGTCCTTTACTGTAGGTATGTTCGATTCTTACTACCACTGCTAGGAAAATACAGTTCTTTGAAATTTCATGCTTTCATTATTTCTGATATCTAGTTCCATTGGAAGACCTCCAAGCCGAGATGAGAACGAATAAAATTCTCCTTATAGATCCTTAAGAGAAGTGTGTAGGGCTAAATAAAGCTTACTTAATGTAGGTACATTCTAAATGAATGCTCAAGAAAAACCAGAGCCAGTTGCTAGTTAATACTTGCGCGAACGATTAAGGGCGTTTCTTTAGATAAAAGTGCTCCTCGAAGGCCGCCTGCTGCGGCGGACAATGCGCGAATATTGCCAGCTAATTGAACGATTGTGGCAACTGTCGCACCTGCGTCATGTCGTGTCACCTCACAATGCACATTATATTTTTATAATACGTAAGGAATCTATTTATCATGTCATTCAAGTATTGTCAGAAAGCAATGACTTGCTTGTGCAGCGCAGTGTTTCAATTGACCAAAAAAAAAATCCCTCTGCTGTTTATGGTATTTATCGATCAAGGGATGCATTTATAATGCACGAGTAAAACACCCACGTGACCATTTCAAACACTTTTTTTTTAAATCTCGCAGTTGATCATTTGATTTAAAAAAATTAAATAAATTCTGAAAACGTAACTGTCCAAGATATTTGTTTTATATAAATATAATCTGATAGAGCATCTTTGGGCGCATATTTTCCAGTTTTTATTTTTGGAAAATCACCGCCGGATACCGAGTAATATTTATTTTTCAGATTTTCGTTTTTATTATTTTTCTCCTTATAAACTTAAAAGTGCGACTTGACACTAGCACAGAAGCAGCGCTATGATCACAATGTAGAACATAGAACAAACTAATAGAAAGAGTATTGCTGCAAGTAGATGTGAATTTACCTACTGTTACGAGTAGAAGTTGGAAAACCTGGATGAGACCGACAGACTTTTGGTCAGTAGCAACTTGCAAACTAGGTCCCTAGTCCCTACCTTCTTATAGCTGATAGACTTTGCTCTTCAAAGAATATGCTTTGGCTCAGATTTAGTATGACCCCCTTGACCTCACGACTGGAGTTTTTGGAATACAGTAGGTTAAAACTACACACATAATAGTAGGTAGCCGAGGTAATGTAATTGCAAATTGCAATCGAAGTTATTTGTGATGATAATAATGGATGGATTGGTCAGCCAGGCAGCCGATCAGCCAATTTAGTGTTTCCTCGTTAAATGGCTTCATCCTGTATGCCTGTACCTACCTGCTTTTTGTTTTCAATCATTACAATAGACTTGATAACTACTTTAATAATGTTAACGTTCGTATATTAACAAGCTTGTCTAAACACTTAGCAGTTGAAATATTCTGCAGTCCAATGATAAGAAATGAGCTCATAGGGCATTTGTCTGAAAAGAGATTTATTTAGTAATTCTTTGTCTTTATTATCCATATAAGGTCTGCGGACAGTGGACGGGTAGCGAGCAAACCAGTTCTGATTTACCAGATCGTGCGGTATTTTAAACTCGAATGCAAATAAATTGACCCATGATAAAGAACTTGAGAGCACAAAGAAAAGATGGTGCATACCGATCTGTAAGTATTGTTCATTACTATTCAGACTCGGCATTGGAGTTAACTACACAGATATTATTTAGCTTCAACATTATTTTACGATTGCAATTACTGCAATAAGTAATGCGTTTTATTGAGTTTAATACAAAGTTACGTACCTATTACTTGCTTAAGATCTATGTGTGGCTATAATTTTTGTAAAGACCCTTAATTGAACTTAAATACCTATACTAAAAGCAATTTCGCAGAATATGATTTGATTGTTTGTAAGATTTATTGAACTGGTCGTGGTCTTTTAAAGTATAGCGGAAACTATGTGAAACTTTAATTCTCCTAATTACAGCTGTGAGTCGATCGTGTGCTAAATAACGCTCATGTAGCAATTACCACTGAAGATTAGCCTAAATGTTAACATACATGTTCTATAAATATGTATATATCTCCTCCATTAGTATGTGGATCTTAATTTACGTTATGCTCTAAATATGCATACGGAGATCAAATAAAATATTCTATTTTAAATGTATTACGTTAAGTCTAAGACTTAGTCTTAGACTTAAACTAGTGTTCAGCTGACATAACATAAAGTAGTTCATGCTATGAATTTGTGTGGATGAAATAATGTTTCAAAGTTTGTTCACGAAAAATTCACACACTCTTTATTTATTGACTTGCATCATATCAACTTGGATTTACGAGAACACATATTAAAGGCAACGTTAATGACTATCTTTGGTGAATCACAGGAAGTAGATACGCTTGCCATCTGATGGTTTAAAGTTAAACTGATATGATCAAAAATAAAGTGGAGACTGGTAAGACAATATTACGTCCATAAATATACGAGCACGCCTACCTGATGCCATTTTATAAAAAGATCAGGAAGTGCTCTAGACCCGTTTCGCCCTCAGCTGAAACGAAATTAGTGTGCGACGCCGATCGAGTTTGTTTAAAGATCACTCTGACATTTATCACACAAATATGTTTACTCTGAACTTGCGAAGGGCGCTGCAGCCAGCTAGCTGTTGCTAAGGGAGTTTTCTATTTTTATTCCTTGGGTTTATACGCTAAACTAGTCTGACTTATATCGGTTTTTTTAGGTAGTTGAGACTGCAAGCAGGGGCGTAGCTACAGTACGTGGTATCAGCTGTATCAATGATATGTGGTCCCAAGCTACAGGCCCCCGCAGGCGCGGTCCAACGATCATGCTTTTGCATTCATTTAGTAAAATCACACAGAAATTCTAACCTATCGAAATCAGGGTGCTCCAATTTTCGAGATCATTTCGGACATGCTCATTTTATTTTCTTAGTACAGTCGCAATGAAAACTACCTACCCTGCTTTAGAGCTTCGCCGCATTCAGACTTGACTTTAGGCAGTGGCGTAACTATACCGTTCGAGGCCCGTAACAAATAACCAATATATTGAAATAAAGAACTTTTTTTTTAAACCTTGCTCAACAATAAGAATTTCTCCTGTATTGTGGGTGCGCTTTCATACACAAACAGCCAGACCCGGAACAACTACTTGTAGGTCATACAAATATTTTCAGTTTTAGAAATGATCGCTCGGTACTAGCTGTAGTCACAGGAATGGTGAGAAATACAGTGCACACTTCAGGAAAACTTAACGGAACATATAAAATGATTCTTTATTTTTAATAAGTCAGCAAGTTCTCTTATAGAAGATGACGTTTCTATCTCGTATCGAAAACTGAGAATTTCCTTGGAAAACGAGATACTATATTTTTTAATGGATTCTCCACTGACCGGGGGGCCCCTTCCGGCTGGGCGCCCGTGACATTTTGCCGACTTGCCACCCTGTAGTTACGCCACTGATTTTAGGACTTGCTATGCCACTGAATGCAAGTAAGGATACTTCTATTAATTCAATTTCAACAGTACTCTTTGCATCTCTGGCATTCAATGAGGAATTGCAAGCACGATCACGCTCCTAATTAACTCATAATGATATTATTCATGAAAGCTTGTTTTAAAACAGAACTACATAAAACATAACTAAGGCACGTAGGTAGGTACCTAAACGAAAAAATATATGTCTGATTATAATATTTTGCGGAGGTAACTATGTGAATGTATTTAAATGTTATTCATCAACCTTGCTGCAGTGACATGCAATTAAAAGTGTAATAAAAATGTCCACTAAGTTTGTTTACGCTTTATTAGCTTAATGTAATAGAGTTGGGACTTTTTAAATTATTGTTAGAAATCAGATTAAAAATTTAAATTAAATACACAATGTAATATAATCGCAAATCTTTTTTTTTTCTCAGTTAATTTTAATCATGGTCTGGCAGTTTGAGTAATTCATGCGGCCTACCCAAATGTCGTTTCTTTGGTATTGTTCATCGAATCGTTGAGCTCTTTCAGATCCGAGTTGAGCTGCACGATTACTGACAAATGCGTGCACTGACTGGACAGGTCCACACAATGTGTGTGGTTCTTTTCTCAAAAGACCATTTTTTTTTTATTACCATTCTAAATGTAGATCGTAGTGTTTAAAATATTATATACTAAAAACCACAGAAGCCTTTGATGGGTTATATTTTATATGGCTAGTGAGTAAACTAGTATTCTATTTCAGACATCAATCTGCATGGTCATTACATGATCTGAACAAGATTATGTCTGGACTTTATAAGAGACTGTGAGCTCTGAGTTTGTTTCGGCCTTTCTTCTCAGATTAGTCAGATAGGAAACGACGACCTCATCTCCATAGTTTTAAAAATATGATTGACGTGTAAAAGTGTTTGTACAAACCTACTTACAGAAATAAAATCATTTATCAATCCATCCTTAGCCATACTAATTTATAAATACGAAAGTAACTCTGTCTGACCTTTTCACGTCTTAACGGCTGAACGGAGTTGGGTGAAATTTGGCACATGGCTAGATCATGACCTGAATTAGGACATAGGATACTTATCCCGGTAGAACGTTCCCGTGGGATAATTTTAGGACTCCACGCGAAGCAGCTGGCAAAGGCAAGTATAATAGATGTACCTATATGGTAAGGACTGGTGCTGTGTGGTGCCGGACGTAAAGAATAACACCACCCAATTTCCTCCCGTGGGTGTTGTAAAAGGCGACTAAGGGACTTGCTAGAGAATGGGCAGCAGCGTTCTCTATTATAATTATGCACCATACTGCGATTGCCAACCCGTCTGCTAAGCGTGGCGATTATGGCAAATCCCTCCCTTTGGGGGAGGCCTATGTCCAGTAGTGGACGTCTTTCGGCTGAAATGATGATGATGATGATGATGGTAAGGACATGTAGGTTGTTGTTCAACTGTGAATATATGTAGGATTTTCGACGAGATCGACGTGTTGAAGAAATCGGGGGATTTCCTTGGATGCACTTGCACAGTGCATACACGGATAATCGTCGGTTGGTGCCTCATTTGATTAAATTGTCTAAGGGGCCTCTGCGAGTTGGCTTCGGCCCCTGGTACGCCTTCCAAAAGTCCGGGACCCCAGGGTTCCGAGATATGGGAAGGACATTGTTAAATAATAATAATATTTAAAAAATATATATTTAGCCAGTGGTTTAGTTTTGTGTAGATTTTTTTAATCATCAATCAATCGGGGACCATCACGGGACACTGCTCGCTAAACAAGCACTTCCACACAATAGGCATAACGGATAGATCTCTTTGCGGAGCATGGAGGCTGAAGAAACTATTGCGCATGTGCTCTTCGAATGCTCAGGCGTCACCCAGATTAGATCAGAAACCCTCGGGGCACCCAAATCTTTCACAGATGTTCTAGACAAGCCAGGAGTCATGATCAACTTCTGGAGGGAGGTGAGCTGGTAGGAATAACCACTGATGGCCGCCATGGTCCATGTAAAGTGGTCCACTTGAAGGACTAAGTGCGGAAACCAAACCTTCTAAAATAGAACATTGATTTCTTCTATATGAATAGCTGCAGGTAGGTGCACGGTACATAATTATAGATTACTGAAGAAAGCTATGATGTCATTCCGACCTCGCCGCCGAGGCCCCGCGCGAAATCCCCGACTAACGAATAGTCCTCCCCGACCCTTGACTGTAAGTGAAGCGCCAGCACGCGCTTTAGCTGAGCAGCATTTAGTCCAAACTCCCCATGATAATAATCAAAACACTGATTTTATCCAGCCACCGACGGTCCCTTGCCACCCTCCCCCCTCCTCCGACTCTGCCATAAGCCGAGGTCCGTACCCCGCAGGGGGTGCCCTTAGCGAGCAGACGGAATTTAGCTTGTAAGTATGCCCTGGCTGGAGGCCTTAAAATCCGTCAGGAGCTTAAGGCACCACAGGATAGTCCGGTTAAAGAGTCCGAGCCCCTCGTGATTAAACTCTGAGTAGCCATCTACAAAAAAAAAAGCTATGATGTGAAGGACGACCTTTGCTTCAGGGGTAACCTTGTATGTTATTATTACCTACCATAAAAATCAGTAACAAATATAGCCTTTTCACCGAATCATGCGCATTTTGATCAAGTTAAATAGTTGAAGTAGGTTGAGAACTAGATCGGAAGTTGGAACCTAAAAGTTTGATCTAAAGATAAAGTACTTCGTTATATATTTGAGACTAACTGAACAAACAGGCGCTGTTACCAAGAACGAAACTTAGTTAATTAATGCGTACAAAACTTTAGTTTCTGTGACGAAATCTAAACTTGTATACACATTTGTTTGTTTACAATATTCAAATGTCATATTGTTAGAATGTAAGGGATGTAAGATTAAATATAAATTATATCATACCAGAAGAAAAATCCATAATAGGTTGTAACTCATTTCGTAGCAGGACAACGCCGCACCTTAGCTAACACACTAGTTAGGGTCTACTGTATCGATAATGACATGTCCACTCTGACAGGAATTACTAACAAACACATCTTATTGACAGATACAAAGAGGAGGTGTTATGTGGGGCACATCGGGACTGGCGGGGTACAGGGCGGCTCCAGGACACTATGCAACACTAAGCGAGTTCCTCTGATTCGTTATTCGACACGAAAAAGCGATTCGCTTCTACTACACGAGTGACCTGCGCGCGCGCCGCGTTCAACTACTTCGCTCAACAGTACTGGTGACCTTAACAATTAAGAATTTATTTTATTAATGCACTTTCTTATGACGTGTTACGCCGACGGCTCGAGAATATGAATCGACATCTATGATGAGACAAAGAACGTTCAGTACGTAATGATTTAGTGGTAATAGTAATTCAATTAATTAAAAAAAAAAAAGAAGATATTTCGAGTTAAAATAATTTACTAAATAAACAATGATCAACTCTTTTTCTTTGATAAAGAATGTAGAGAGATAGATGGGAAAAAATATTCGTAATAAATAAGTTAAATGGTTACATAATCAGTAAGAGACTGATTGATTTAGTGTCCATAGTAAGGATCATGCTGATGCTGCGGCTGCGGGGGTGCGTATTGGGGCTCGGCGTACTGTGGCGCGTATTGTGTCTCGGTGTACTGGGGCCCATACTGTGGCTGGTACGAAGGAGCCTGCAAAAATAAAGAACACAATATTTTTTTCTCTAATTTCTAGACATCACAGTATACCGGATGACATTTTTTACTGTCTCGAAAAAATTTGGTTAAACTAGGTGAACGGAGTAGAAGCCTATGTCAGTTTAGTTTTTTTTTTTTTTTTCTTTAACCTAGTAAGAAATTGATTTATCGATAAATACGACACATTTGCAGTAAACTTATCATACTATAACAATAAACACAGAAATTAAAAAAAAAAAAATGCATGCGTGATGACGTAACAATTTACACAAAGCAAAGCACCTGTCGGGGTACGAACTTAGACCTACAACTCGTAAGTCGTGACCGTTACCACTAGGCTACCATTGCTCTCTTTGGGCCACCACTTGTCTCTTTGGGTCACCACTGCTCGCGATTGGGCCCCCACTTCTCTCTAACCTAACCTAAAGGGTACTAAATTTGACTGAATTCCTGAATAGCATCCATACGAGTATATACTAAAAGCATTGAGATGAGTAAAAGTACTTCATAAAGGTAGGTAGAAGAAGTTTTGAGCATAGGTAGGTGAACGTTGAACTAGCAGATGACAACGTAAATTTTTAACAAGATTGTTATTTTAGCATTAACATTATCAATATCAAATAAAACGTCATTAAATTATTTTTTGAACTAAAAACCAAACATTTTGCGGTTTGCATAAAAACTTGAGGAATTTCTTAATGGTATTGAGGAACTAATCGAGTTTCTTGACTCAATGAGGAGAAATACATCTAAGCATAGTCATTTTGATGAAACCCCTTGTGGTTTTGTTAGGTAGGTAGGTACCTACAGTCGCCACCACATCAGGTTATACGAAACTGTCAAATTTCTCCAAACGATTTTAAACCATATAATGTTGATAGTTAAGTTCAAAATCGAATGAGAAAATTTTAGTTTGTGGTAACTTGCTGGTTGTACCTAGTCAGTTTACCCAGTGTTATTGAATCTCAAACTCTAAGTCAAACTCAAAGCATTTATTTCAATTAGGTTAACCGCTTACAGGCACTTTTGATTTGGCAAAGAGTTGGTCAGTCAGAAAGTGGAAGCTTGTCCATTCCAAAACATCCATCATCCATTTCCATTCTATGGAGAAGAACGGCGATGAAACTCCAAGGACACTCTTGTAAATCAAGATATTACAAAATCCTGGATACATTAAATATTGTTGCTTTCATAGGTATTTGAGAACAATGTAAAAAAAACAATATAATAATACAATATATCGCTGGTTTGCGAGAATAATGACGTAACTAAAAATGATTGATTTTAGAGAATGTAATTTTTAAATTTCTATATAAATGTAAGTGCTTAAAAAAAAAAAAAATGTAGGTAAATGATTTATTGTAGGGTTTGACTTTACTGATTCAAGGAAAATTTGCCGTTCACGATAAAATATTAAAGCTTTATGATCGTTTGGCATACAGTGTTCAATTTGACAGAATTTTGAATTACGTCGATATTCTCGCAAACCAGCGATATATAATATAATTATGTTTTTATAGGGTTCCGTACCTCAAATGGCAAAACGTAACCCTTATAGAACCACTCGTGTACATAGTTATGTATCAAAAGCACGGAAGGGCAACTTGTACTCGTATTACATTGTATTTTGCGGCTGCAAGTCGCCCACGATTTTGATGTAATTTAATTGCTTACTTATTACTGATTTTATGGTATGCAGTCACTAGTTAATGATTTCGTGTTGTGGTCTCGCCGAATATACTTGAACGCACGAAGCGTGGTTCAATGTCGGCGCTAAAAAACAATATCTATTTATTATCAAAATTGTAGTTGCTCTTTATTATATTATCGTGGTTTATTTAGTCTAAAGATTTAAGGCGGTCGTCTTCATCTCAGCCAGAAGACTTCTGAACTACAGTTGGAAATACCCGTAGGTAGTAGGTAGGTACATACAGCGTGTTACGGAAAGGGTATATACATATCAAAGGCACGGATTCTTTTGGTGATAACAAACTACAGGGCAATATTTTTTAATACCTATACCTACATAAATAAAAAGTTAAGAAACATTTAACTAAAAATTAAATGTTTCCAATCGAATTCTACACATCACTAGATCAAGTCAGCTGATCGGTGTCAATAAACTACACACAAAGACACGGCGGTAACACGTTGTTATGATTTAAATTTAATAAACTATCGAAATAAAAAAAATATTAAGCATTTTGTAGTTAGTGCTTTTGAGTTGAAATTTTGTAGAGATTCTGAACCAGATACACTCTTCACCCCGTTTGTATGGATATACCCTTTCCGTAACACGCTGTATATAAGGTGTATCTATTCATACCCGAAATATTTTAAGAGGACCATCTTTAAGTGGTAAACAAGCCATAGCAGCGATTTTTTTTTTTTTAATCTAAGTTTTTTATATATTTACATAATTATTATAATTTTAAAATTGCTTGAGAGATTTTGCAAAGTAGTTGCATATACCAAAATTTTAGTTATTTTATGAATGACCCGCCCGGACGTGGCGACGGTGGCGGCACGAGGGCGGTGAATTTTGATAATTAATCATCATAATTATCTAATAATTTGAATTAATAATTTTTTTTGCTTTAAGAATTCTTTCAAATTTATTTATTAACATTAATTATTTTTTTAGTAATAATAATAATATGTACAAATATATAAAAAATATGGGAGGGGAAAGGATCAAAGGGCATCAAAAAATTCGTCCGCATCGCTGTCAACAGGAAAAGTGCCCAAAATGCTGGCAGCATTGCCAGGTTGTATGGCAATGCTGATTCTTTGGCCAAGACATAGGCCAGCCTTTAATTTTTTGAATAATATACTCGGATTTTTTTTATCGTTTCCATGGCTTCTTTACCACCTATAGGTGTGTCTCTTAAAATATTTCGTGTTTGAATAGATACACCCTATAAAGGCTTACCCCAAGTTACGGCTAGGCTTATGCAATAACGACAGGTCCTGTCATGCCATAGCAGAACCTTCAGTAGGTTGTCGATCCATCTAGCGGAAACCCTAGCAACGGTGCACGGGCCAATTTACTTAGTCAATATGTCTAGCTTCTTGGAGTAGAATACGGAATGTCGACGCAAAAAAATATCGATAAATGCTAATACGATGGTACAAAATTGCGATGCATGTTATTGCGATAGACCGTCTCTGCAAAGCCATTACACTTCGATGCACGTTACCGCGATAGATCTACACTGCGATACTTCTTGACTTCGATGCACGTTTCCGCGAAAAATCATTTCAACGGAGCTACTTGACTTTGATAGTCAAATGCGAAAGATCGTTACTGTGTGTCATCACGTCAACGCCGGCTGTCGCTGAAAACCAGCGCTGGGGCTCTGTCTCGCATAGGGTCGCAGCATTATGCTGAGCGATGGCCGTTTTACGTGGATGTGACGCATATTTACCCCAAACTTATTTTTTTTTGTGTTGTGTTCTTTTTTTGCGTCATGTTTACCGCAAATAAACGTTTTTTTTTGATCTACTGAGAAACTATTAAACTTTGACATACCTTACTCGTCTTTCATTAATTTTAACATAATTATTATCAGTAGGTACTATCTACATTTTTTAATCTTTTAATTTTATTTTATTATATTATCACTTATCAGAACGAAAATATGTTTTGATGGGCTTAGTAAAAAAATAAAAAATAATTATAATTATAAATAAAATAATTATAAATAATAAATTATTGTCTATGTTCGACCAGGTAGATCGTGTAATTGAAACAAATAGGGTAAGCGCACACGAGCCACCGGCTGCAACCACTAGTGGCCGTAGCCTCTTGCTGGGGTGTTGAGAACTGCTGTAACGGGTGACTACCACCGGCTCTCGTGTACGGCAAATCCATACAAAACGTATGAAAAAGCATGTGAACTCCTTGTTGCTAGGCTACAGGTGGTGATGGCCGGCGGCTCGTTTGCGTCTAACCTTAGAAACCCATCATTTTCTTCCTTTTTCGTGTGGTTAGCGACTAACCTGATGTCAGAGTTTTTTCGCTGCCCATGGGCCGTACCATTGCGGATCTCTTCATTTCTGATTCGAACACGTAGGGAAACTCCAAGCATAGCCCTCTCCAGGGTACGGTAAACGACATAGACCGAAAAATTGTGAACTTAAGTGGCAGTAGGCAGCCTAGGGCACATTGCTCGCAGAACAGATGGCCGATGGGGCCGAAAGGTTCTGGAGTGGCGACCGATGACTTTGTGTAGGCCGCAGGAATCCGCTGGATGCGGGAAGCACAGAACAGGTCGCAGTGGCGGTGCTTGGTGGGGGCCTGTCCTATGATGATGGGCCGTATTAAGTAGGTGCATACCTGATAGTTGTAGGCAGGTTTCTTCTTATCCACTTCAGCATGTTGATGTTTCTTAAGCACCAAGCTTGCCGCGATTAACTCCTTCACCTTCAGTTTGGTCGACAGGAAGTTTGCAGCCAAAGCTTTGTTGAAAGCTTTCAGTTCCTTGATCTTCGCCTTGACTGCCCAGAGCCCGTCCTTGAGCAAGTCCAGCTTGCCCAGAGGCATGTCATCATCTTCCTGGTACTCGTCGTGGTCGTAAGCAGGCGTATCGTACGCCGCTCGGAGGAGGTGCTGATCTTCATCGTCGAGATCGGCGTAACGTGGCATGTGTCGCGAACACACTATAGGATCAAAAAATATCGTTGATCGGTTAAATATTTACCTATTTTACGAGTATGCATAGAAATCAGAAATAGATGTCCATTAAGCATTTCTAGAATCGTGTAGACGAGTATCGAGTGATGAGGTGATTAATTGCACAGGTTGTTTTTTACTAACGATTTGTTATTTAAGTCGTTCTAACAATGTTATAGCGGCTAAATAATGATATTCCGCTATTCACTTAATGATGCTCATTAACACCGCATGGTGCTAACGCATTTAGATTGATACATCACTTTTAATTACGGCATTGAATATTGCACGAAATGCAGGCAATAGGGAGGTACTTACCGGAACTGATGAAAAGTATGAAATAAATGATTTTGATGCACATTTTCGATAATTAGAGGCGGATCTAGTGTTCACACGTTTGTTCAAGTGAGCTGGCTTCCTTGTTTCTTTTACAGTATGAGGTAGATAGTCATTAACTTTTTTAACAACCTAGGAGTAGGTACCCTCAACGTTAAAAAAATCGGATAGCTAAAGGTGGTGTTACACGACACACACCAGAGATATCTAAAATTATTTTATTATCTATGCATGAAATTTTTTTTCGTTAGCTTGTACATTATTATCAACTAGCTTCTGCCCGCGACTTCGTCCGCGTGAAATTTCTTGTTCCCCCGTTCCCCAATCCGTTCTCGAGATATCATCAGAGACAAATCCAAGATCATAAAAATCGGTCCAGCCGTTCTTGAGTTAAAAATAGTGTAAATAACCCAACTTTGTTTTATACATATGTTAAGATTAGAATACTTGCGAAAAATTCATTTTGTCAGTCATCAGCTCAAAGGCTCAGGGCGTGAATCTGCCAATGTGACTTTGTCTGCGTCATCATTAGCAAGGCAATTGCATTAGCTTTACCAAACTTTTTGCTTATTTTTCTCGATTTAAAAAACTAATGTTTTATCTACATATCGATCGAGGTCGAATATTAATGATTGATAGCGCAATTATTGGTTATTGTACCTACGAAGAATTATTCTTACTGTAAGCCAAATTATCATTGAACATTGGTAATTAGTTATGCGTATTTTATCTAGATAAATCATACAAAAACCAACAAGTGGTGGTCAGCTAACATTAAGTGGTTATGTTAATTATAAATCATACTGGCCATATTGATCGGGTTTGTCGAAAAAATCGAATAAATAAAGCAATAATACTTGAATTATGTACATATTTATTTACTGGATGCGGAATACTAAGTACCTAACGTCCGTTGGTGCCTGTCTACTTATGTTGTTTCTAAATAGTAGGTAATTACAGGTTTCTAATAATCATAAATAATAATATATGACATTAAGTACAGTGGCCATCACATCAAGCTGCACGAAATTGTTAAATTTCTCCAAACGATTTTAAACTTTATAGTGTTGAAGATTAAGTTCAAAATCGAACGAGAAAATTTTACAGTTTGTGGTAACTTGATGTGCTGGCCACCGTACCACAGACTACTGTACATAGAGGAAGGTTTGTCGGAAAAAAATTGAATGTACAGAAATACTTAAGGGGGAAGCATTAGGGTAGCCCGCGAAATTCAAATTTTCTTAAGTTTTTTTAAATTTGCAGGTCAGTAGGTATCAGGTTGTATTTTGATCTAAATATGATTCGCGACCGTATCAAATATTTATTTATAGAATTAAAATCATAAAAATTATTAATACAACTCTCTAAGTTCATATAATCTGATTGGATGACAGTTTTTGAAATAGTCATAATCATAATAGATTAGGTATAATCTCCAACAGCATCCTAAAAACATTATACGACAAGGTGGATAGCCCCTTTATTAGGCACTGGGTGCGGAGGCACGTGCCAACACGTGTTGAGCCACGATGCTACCTATTAGTTTGAAATTTTTGTTAACATAGTTTTTTTTTTTTTAAAGTTGTTGTTACTAATAAATCAAATCAAATCAAATCATTTATTGCAATCCATAATGTACAATTACAGGTGGTAAATAATGAAATAATAACAGAAACAATTATGGACCCTGACGGGCACAGCAAATTTTTAAATAAGTAGAGAGAGGAAGAGCGCTTTATTAATTTCCTTGTTTTCTGTTAGAAATATTTTATAATTATGCAGGTCGTCTATTAATTTATTATTTATTTAATTATGTTTTTTATTGCTTATTTCTTTACTCGCTTAAAAATGGTTCATTATTATTAATGTAGTATAAATTTTAAGTACTTATTATGTTATTTATAAGGTATAACACTACATGGATAATACTATATGGATTGTGTGTATTTTTATGTATGATCCGCAATAAATGAGAATAATAATAATAATTCAATTCTGGAGGAAGGTCTATAGGCTATATAATACTTATCACATTCCAACTGCAAATGTTAGTTTATTTATTTGGTACACCAAAAGCAGTACATAAAAAAGATTAAAAAAAGAACAATATAATAAAAAAGTACCTACTAGTATGTATGCCTATTATAGGTGTACACAGCATTCACCACAAAACAACATCTTAATTAACTAAAAATAATAAAAATGAAGATAATAAAAAAAATACGATTAGAATAAGAAAACAAAATTAAAATAAGTGGATATTTGAATTATATTGAATAAAAATATTTAAATGAAATCACGAAAGGTGGAAGGTGAAAAAGGGTGTGTGTAATAATGATATACAGCGTGTTACGGAAAGGGTATATACATATCAAAGGCACGGATTCTTTTGGTGATAACAAACTACAGTGCAATATTGTTTAATACCTATACCTACTCGTACATAAATAAAAAGTTAAGAAACATTTAACTAAAAATCAAATGTTTCCAATTGAATTCTACATATAACTAGACCAAGTCAGCTGATCGGTGTCAATAAACTACACACAAAGAAACGGCGGTAACACGTTTGTTATGATTTAAATTTAATAAACTATCGAAATAAAAAAAATATTAAGCATTTTCTAGTTAGTGCTTTTGAGCTGAAATGTTGTACAGAGATTCTGAACACTCTTCACCCCGTTTGTATGGATATACCCTTTCCGTAACACGCTGTATACGATTAAATATGAATATGAACATGAATTTATAAAAAATAAAACAAAGTGTTGGTTAGTATAGGTACTCCCGTTTATCAGAGACAGATCTTCTAAACTTGTTGTGGGTCAGCACTAGGTAATCGTGTTATGGGATTTCGACAAGTTTATATAGAAAACTTAAAGTAATTGCCACGAACAAATACATCTGGCTAGCTCAAGAGTTTTACTAGACCATGAAAAAATCGGGTTGGGGATAAATCTTGCAGATGATTGTTAAAAAAATATTGAAAATCACAAAAAACGTGTAAAAAGCACTGCCGTGTTTTGATAACTTAAGGCTTAAAACAAGAAGGCACCTAATTCATTAATTTATACATAAATAAAAACAATAGAGAACAGTGAACCCAATGCATTTTTTTGTTTTCCATAATGTTACTTCTGTTTTGCGTAAAAAAATCGTATTATTGATTATAATTTTGTAAATAAATATTTGTTACGGTCGCGAATCATACTTTAAGGCGCAGATATACATATGCCAGTAATCTTGAGTGGTTAGCTTGCGTGTTCGCGTCGTACGTCCAGCCAGTAATAGGACTCGCCCATCCAGGAGCGCTGTCCCAAATAAGACGCATTATTAATTTATTATACACAAAAAAAAGGTATTTTAATAAAACACGTATACTAAAAGATCAATAATGAAATTATCTTTAGTAAAAAGGTGAAGGTTTCAGAAAAATACGCTTGATAGATTTTGGGTGATTCTCAGTTTTTTATCCGCGTTAGACATAACTTTACAAATTAATTACACTATGTACTATTATACTTACACCATAATCTAAAATATTCATATATTAAGTTATTAGGAAAATGCTCTAATTTAACATATTTTTTTTTCGAAATCATGAACACTACTCGTTTAGACGTGATCTTCAGTATAAAACCATTAAAAGTCGGTTATCGTCACCTTAAGGCGAGGTTCGTCGAGCGGTTATCTTTGTTCTAGAAGTGGCAGCTGGGCGCGACTAAATTGTGCCGTGAATTTCGTTAATTTTATGTTGAAAATTATATGTTTTACGATATTAACAACGTTAAACCCGACGGACATTACGTCATCCTAGACGGTTATATTGATATGATTTTCAATAGATAATGTGGTATAATATTGAAATAAAATGATTTTAATGTACAAAATAAGGGTATGTTTAGATTTTTTTTCTATCGAGCGAACTTTATCCAATTATGTAACGAGTACCGGACGTACCTACAGAAAGGTCTCAAAAGCAACATATAATTTTTTCACGTGTATAATCATTACCTTTTCTAAATAAAATGACATTAAAATTACATTTCCTAGAGGTTAACTTGAAGAACCTCGCCTTAATCAACATACACCCAGAAAATCAGCAGCAAATTGCAAAAATCGTAAGAAAATTTGATTTCATGGGCTTTCGCCTTAACATAATTATTATTAATAATTTGTTTAGTATTTAATCCAACTGCAAGTTTCTAAGTAGGTGGTCGTCTACTGCTTCAAATCCATACTAATATTATAAATGTGAAAGTAACTCTGTCTGTCTGTCTGTCTATCTGTCTGTCTGTCTGTCTGTCTATATGTTACGTTTTCACGTCTAAGCCGCTGAACCGATCGTCATGAAATTTGGCAGAGATATAGCCTGGGATATGGAGAAGGACATAGGCTACTTTTTTACGCGATAACCGACGTCCACGCGGGCGGAGCCGCGGGAAAAGTTAGTAAATAATAAAACATACATATGAAACTGATTAAATTCAATTTAGTTTTAGTAATTACCTGGTGTATTCCCGCTGTCCCCATCGCCCGTGCCCCATTAATGGTTATTCACATATAATGGCGAAAAATAATAATAGGTTCCATTTTCTTTTAAGTACTGATTTTTTAGGGTTCCATAGTCAACAAGGAACCCTTATAGTTTCGCCATGTCCGTCTGTCTGTCTGTCCGCGGTTTAGCTCAAAAACTATTGGTACTAGAAAGTTGTAATTTGGCATGAGTATACACGTTAATGACGCCGAAAAAGTGGTAAAATAAAAATTGAAAAAAAAAAAAAAACAATTATCATGCCCCCTTCATGTAAAGTGGGCATGATATTTTTTTTTTCCTTCCCATATTGTGGGATATTGTTGGATAGGTCTTTTGAAAATATTAGGGGTTTGGGAAGACCGTTTTTTGATTAAGTGAACCGTTCGTGACTTATCAAGCTTTAAAGTACCATTTTTCGTTAGAGTCAAGTGTCCCCCTCTACCAACTAAACGGTTGTAGTTATAAATTCATATGTCACGGCAGTAGTACCTACATATAACGAAGTTAAAAGGAAAACTATCACAGCTAAGTAGGCTTTACAATTTACCGAGTAATTGGCGACCAACTTACATTTACAGTTGAAAAAAAATGTTCTCCCATACATTCTGTATAGGAAAACATGTTTTTCAACTTCATGATAAGTTTGTTCTTGGGATAAATTCATCCCAACTACGGAACCCTTCATTGTGCGTGGTCCGACACGCACTTGGCCGGTTTTTTTAATTATAAGTACTGATTTTTAATTATTATTTTTCAAAATCAGTACTTAAAAGAAAAAGGAACCTATTTTTCACCATCGGGCGATGGGGACCGCGGGAATACACCAATTAATTTGGTTTAGCAAGGAATATTTATGTAAAATCAAACCGACTATGTTGTAGTGAAGCCTAATATACGTAACAGCGATAAAATCGGTTTACGGCAGAACATTTATTGATTAAATTAATGTTTTATTTGCAATTAAAATCTCACTTTAAATTTATACTTAACATAACACAGGTTCTATAAATAAGTTCTTAATTCTAGTAATTGCACTATAGAATTGTTATATAAAACATTTCACAATTAAACAACTATTTGTTTCGAACCTAACTTAAATATATGTAAGTACCTACACTTAATGACTTAGATAGGTACCTATTGGTTTCATGCAAACTAGGACATCTTTTTAGCACAGTTTTACATTTTTACTCAAATAAATCATAATAAAATAATTCAATAATAACAATTTTCTGTACATAATTGCTACTTATTATAAGTTTATAACCTATTTATTTAGGTACTTGTGTACCTATTTTATTTATGTTGAGGTACACTTTTTAATATTTTTTGTATTATTATTAATAAAATAAATCATAATAAAATAATTCAATAACAATAATTTTGTGTACATAATTGCTACTAATTATAAGTTTATAACCTATTTATATAGGTACTTGTGTACCTATTTTATTTATGCTAGGTATCTTTTTAATATTTTTTGTATTATTAATAATTAATATCCTCTCTTAAACAGAGTAACTGCCTCTTATCTCTTCACCACCCTTGGTTGACTGGTAGAGAGTGCCTAAGGCATTAAGTCCGCCTTTGTACCTTATTGTGAGCGAGAAGTTTAAACAAATAAATAAATTAAAAACTTAATAAGTAGATACCTACTTAATATCTTTACTTGACAAAGTAATGGAAGACTTTAACGAAACATAGGAACACCAAAAATTTGGACCAATATAATAAATAACAGAGTATTTGCGACGGATAACATAAGTCATTATAACATTCTTAAGATAATTACTAAACTACTTCCTTGTCACACATACAATTACATAGTGGCTACTTAATGTGTAACATTTATCTAAAAAATATAAATTAATGAGTAGGTAGTGAGCACGTCAGCCGAATATTTTTGGGTCGATTGTTTTTTTTTTTCGGTCAGACATAAAGTTTATCCCCCACAGGCGCGTTATTATCGGTCGATAATATCGGATGCGTTATTGCGATAATACGTCCCGATTCCTTGCCATACGTCTGCGTTTTTATCGTCTGATATTTCTAACGTGCGTGTAACCTACACTACAGGCTAATTATTTACCTTCTTTTCTGGCCTGTTCTTCGGTCATCATTTATAGCTACTGTTAGTGATAAAAATTCTTCGTCTGCTGATAAATGAATATCCATATTATAAAAAAAAAAAAAAAATCTGGACTCTCGAACAGACATGTAACCACTACTAATTAGCATACCAGTCGGTAAAACCAAATTATTGAGGTACTACCTAGTTCTAACGTTATTAACGCAGGTGTGTGTAATATCGTATGCGTCCTAATACAAAATGTTCTAAGAACTCATATCAGAATATCTTTTTTTTTTTTACATGTAACGGTGTAGCTCTTGGCCTTCATCTCACCTGATGGTAAGTGATGATAAGGCCGAAGATGGAAGCGAGCTTCACCCGGAATCCTCAACCACAGAGGAACTGGCTCTCTTACATCTAACTGCCGAAACACAACAAATGCTATTAACATTGTTATTTTGGCGACAGACTTAGTTAAGATGGTGGTAGCTAGCCAGGCGGACTTATATCGCAGGACGGAGGAACGCAAGCGTCCTACTTCTACCTATTGCGTCCTTATTATCTCAGCAGTGTGTAACTTCATGACCGTCCTAATACAAAATTTACTGAAAACAGATATCACAATAACGCATCCGATATTATCGACCGATAATAATAACGCGCCTGTGGTGGGAGCCTTTATTGTTTAATATGTTCCTTTGGCTATACTTAAAAACGTGTGAAGACATTTTGGTGCGATATTTCCTTATCAAAAATATTATTTCCTTACTTTAGAATCTGTAAAATGTTGCTCGATTGTGATTTGCTCACAACTTTTAATATCCATGAAATTGATTTAAGGTATTTTTTTCCGAATTATGTTGTTGGTACCTTTATATATTTATACTTCGGTGACCATGTATATATCGTGGTGAGTTTAGCTTAGTTGACAATTATTAGCTAATTAGTGCCACCAACCGCTGTAAGCTCGCTATTACCGACCTGTACTTATTGTGTAACTTCAGGAGTTCTTTGAAATACAATTCATCAACAGCTGCAAAACTACGATTTCTTAAAATCGCCACTGCTATTTACGGATTAGTTCTGTTTAAATATTTGAACATATCGTCACATTCGTCACATCTAACCTCGTAACGTTCAGCTTTATAGCACTACAATCGGCAGTTAGGCAGACGATACATTTCACAACTTGTGTGTTGCGATTAGTCTCAATAGCCCAAAATTAAGTGTTTCAGAAGAATGTTGAAAGATGAAATCAATTTCGCGTTCTAAAATCTCTGGGCGTTAAGGGGTCAGCAGACGAGGTTTTTTTTAATGACACTATAAGAGCTCAGGGAGGCACACTTCATACAACGTGCGACAAGAAACCCACAAGTAATCGTAGTACTATTTACTTCGTTGCTATTGCAGATTGCATAATAATAATCATAATACACAATTGCACAGAAATATATGAGAAATTTAATGGGTAATATTTTGATCACTCTTTTTTTTTTTCTTTGGCAACTGAGCCGATGTCGATTATTCTGCCAGCGTCATGTGGTGACAGCAATGCAGCAAGGTGAGTCGTCGAACTTTGTGGGACAAAGGTGGGAAATGCAAAAATGGTGGATGACATTCAAGTCCGTAAAATCCCTTCTGTCACTCGATATGTTACGAGTAAGATCTATTTAAGAGTTAGTACACTGATGTTAGTAGTCGCTACGCTTGTATGAAGTGGTGTTTCTGTTCAGTAGTGTCTGTGTGAGTGGTCATGCACAATGAGGCGTGGCTCAGGTCTAGAAGCGAGCGCGGCGCCTCGCGTGTCACAAGCCTGCACGTGCTTTGTATATCTCGTCGTCCAGCTCGAACGCAGGGTCCGCGTACCCTGAGTCGTCGTACCGTAGTGACCTGCAAATAATCCACTATCATTATGAGCGGCTATGAAATGATTCTGCCTTTCTATCAGCCTGTACAAGCCTGTTAAGCTAGGGGACAGGTTAAACGCAGAATGCCTCGAACTAGTCATCGTGGTGACAAATGATGATGGTTAATCGCTGGTTTGTCTTTCTTCTAAAAGAAGCATAATTAGTTTTGGGAAAATGGACTCTGTGGCCTATGCTTTTTAGGTCAGGAGTCACTTTCACTGTCCATATGGGTACCTTATTTCTGAAGCTTACCTGTCAGGTGTCCTTGTTCGGCAGCGTGAGGGTGGTGGGGAGCGGGAGGAGGCGCGCAGCAGCGTGGGGTCATCGTATCTCCGCGAGACCACCGTGAAATCGTGGTGTGCATCGATCAGCTTCTGCAGGCGGGATACCATTTCGAAGTCCGACACCGACACCGGTACTAAGATGCCTAGCAGCTTCGCTATCGAGTTCCTGTAAAAGCATTTTTGTCATTTGGTTTGTTCAGAAGTAGCCACTAGACAGAGATATAGGCCCCCGTTTCATTGTTTCCAAAAAAGTTTTTCCCTTAATTCCCTTCGATCGTTCAATGTTACGACAATTTCAAGACGTCCTATCGCAGCCAGGCGCCGTTTATATCAATGCTCTATTGGTAAATTCATAGCAGTCTTATTTTATATTTAGTACACCAAAATTTGCCGTTTATAAGAAAACTAGTTTCTGCCCCCGACTTCGTCCTCGTGAAATTTGTTACCCATTCCCCAATCTGTTCTCGAGATATAATCAAAAAAGCCGTTCCATACAAAATGTATGAGAAAATGTTTTTTTTTCTTTCGTGAATTTTTCGCAAGTTTTAATAGTTATTCTGCTATTCGGGGCGGAGACCAATTCAATAAAGCAAAGATCGTAAAAATCGATCCAGCCGTTCTTGAGTTGGTGTAACTAGCCGGACTTTGTTTTTTTTTTTAATTTTGTTTTTTAATTACTGATTGGGCCTGCTTTTGACCTCGATCTCGCCTGATGGAAAGCGATGAAGTTGATCCTATCACTCTGTCTTCTAACAAACCCCAAACATTATCGCATTGCATCGCATGATTAATATTTCTCATCAACAAATTTATACTTTAAAGGAACCAACCTGAAACTGGTGAGCTGCGCCTCCCTGCGCTGGCACTCAGCGAGCGCCTCCTTGGTTCGCGCCAGGTCATCACGTAGTATAGTGATCTGGTGGTCGTTGGAAGAGCGTTCCTGCTCGAAGGTCTCCCCAGTCGAGCGCACCTGCTCCTTCAGTACGTTCACCTTGCGGTTATAGCGAACGCGCAGTAGATCCGCCTCCTCTAACTTCTTTTGGAGCTCTTCCACCTTCCGTGCCCGCTCCAGTGACGTTATCTGTGTTGTTTAAGAGATTAATGTAGGCGCCACTGATGACGCAGACTTTGTGTTTTGAATCACATTTCCAACAGGTTTTCCTCGGCAGAAAGGTTCAAGCACAAGCACGCACAAGCAAAACAAGCACTTTGACGCAAGTACAGTTTCATTACCTCGCCAATAAAATGATTACTTTAAGGGGGAAGCGTCAGGCTAGCCCGCAAAATTCCCAGCGACCGTAACAAATATGCATTTACAGAATTATAATCATTAGAATCAGTAATACAACTCCCTAAGTTACTACAATCCTAAAAGTCATGATTTCACGAAATAGTCATTCAATCAGGGCCTCAAGTCTGCTATTACAATAGTGTCAGAATGGTCTCGCCATTGTGAGTATTTGACAGTGTTTGTATGGCAAATCTGTCAAAAACTCACAATGAAGAGACCATTCTGACACTATTGTAATAGCAGACTTGAGGCCCTGATTATACGAATTTAAGTGTGCGTATTGTACGCACACTTAAATTCGTACTGCGTATTATTATTAGTAAGTGAATGCCTAAAAAAAGTGATATAAATCGTTATTGTGATAATTGTAATCTGTAATATTGGACAAGGAAAATAAATAATTGGATAATGTAAATCTATAATATAAAAATGAATCGCAAAATGTGTTGGTAAGCGCATAACTCAACAACGCCTGGACCAATTTAACCAATTCTTTTTTTAATGTTCGTTGAAGTCCAAGGATGGTTTTTACGTTTTTTTTTTTTTTTTAATGGTTTTTACGAAAAATTAGGGTAGGGTAGAGTAGGGTAGGGTAGGTAGGTAGGTAGATAGGGTAGGGTAGGGTAGGGTAGGGTAGGGTAGTGAGTGGTAAGTGTAATAATTAAAAATCATTAATTTATTATTAATAATTGTACAAATATATTTTCACGCCATGAGAAATGGCAGACATGTCAAGAGCCACTCTTAATTATTTCAAGATCTTGCATGCACGTATTTCTTTCTTTCTTTCTGTCTTTACAAGGGTCCACTAGCGCCCACTCCTTTAAAAAAATATTATCTCATGACGGAGAAGGAATTATGAAAAAATAATCAACAGAGACCTCGGTAAGTGTGTCTAAAATGTTCTAATACCTTTTATAAAGTTTCATATAGAGATACCGAGGTCGCTGTTGAGCCGTTTTTCATAATTCCTTCTCAGTCACGAGATAATATTTTTTTAAAGGAGTGGCGCTAGTGGATCGATGTATGCGCTCTTAAGTATTATTGCTGATTATTATGCATTGATGTATAAAAAAGGAAGATAAGGCACCGCTATAAGGTCATTTAAATATTGGACTAGAAACAGTTAGGTACGGTCGACCGCAAAAATCCATGGACAGTACAGAAACAAAATCGTGTGAAGCGAAAAGCGAAAGCTAGTTCTATTTTCGAAAATTTGAACTCAAACGTTCACTGGAAAATAGACACTAAGGTATCCATGCAATTTTGCAGGTGAGTGTACACACGGCTACACATCAAGCTATAATTTCCAGAATAAGCTGACCTCTCACTATACAGAAATCCTATACAATGCGAGATTAGCTTATACTGGAAATGTATAGCTTGATGTGTAGCCGTATGTACATGTAAACACACCTACACAACTAGGTACATTTCCCGATGTCGTTCGTCAAACGAGATATGACGACAAGAGAGATATGATGCGGGCTGTAGCGGGAACGAGATAGCAAAAAGAAAATTAGTTTTGATGTACAACGAGTGGAAAGTAATCCCGTGGAACTTATTTTTGGTTTGTGAATTAATTGTGCACATTTTAAAAACACAGGAAGGCATTGTTGCTGCTTATTTAAACGATTACGGTAATTTTACATAACGTGCTGCACATGTGCTACACAAACGCCAGTTCGATTGTGACTAAAGTAAGTTGTGCCGGTCGGCGTATGTTATGCGGTCCACGTCGAGGAGCGCGTATCTACCTAATCTTCCTTTTTTTATACATCAATGTTCTAATGATTATAATTCATATTTGTTACGGCCGCGAATTATATTTAGATCAATATACAACCTGATAAAGACCTGTAATTTGCAAAAAACTAAAGAAAATTTGAAATCGCGGGCTACCCTGACGCTTCTCCCTTAAGAAACAGGATTTCAGCAGATATTTTTGTTATTTACCGATTGTTAATGGTCTATATGACGTTACCATAATCTCTAATGTAAGGCAGTGTGGGATAGGTAAAGCGTGATGATTCGAATAAATGAATACATTTTATAAAGTTCAACTACAATAAATGAGATCATGGTTCTGTTAAACAAATCACTTCAACCTTGTATGCAAATTAGGTATTCCAGTAATTCGTTGTATAGATTTACTTCACCTACATACAATTGTTACATCATGGATTTAATCGAAATTCCATTCGTCCTTCAAAGTGGCCGTAAAACAAGGCTCCTAGGACATAGGCCGACTGTCATTCGCCAGAATCTCGTCGGTTAGTGGCCAAATGTACTTACCTAAGTAGGTACATACTTAATGCCCCATATGCAATTAAACTACAAAATCAGTGGCGTAGCTAACCCTAAAGGGGTATCAAAACGTTGTTGGGGGGCCCTCTTTACCCGACTGCGGCAAAGCTCAAAAGCTGGGTAAGTAGTTTTCATTGCGATTGTACTAAGAAAATGAAACGGGCATGACCGAAAGGACCTCGAAAATTGGAGCATCCTTATTTCGATAGGTTAGAACTTCTGTGATTTTACTAAATCTATGCTAGAGTTTGAGAATTGAAACGCGCCTTGTACCTTGGGGCCCCGTATCATTGATACGGCTGATACCGCGGTAGCTACGTCTCTGTACAAAACATAAATACCTACATAAATTCAACCCGTAAAAACATAGCTGAAGATGGGCCTTCGCAACGACGGCGACGGCTCTAATGAAAGTTGTCAAATAATGCCTTGCCCAGGGGACATTTCTTATAAGCCTTAAACCTATTCTATCTATAAACATTCTAATTGTGGTATGTGTTTAGATATAAGCTGTTTAAAGATGGTTTTAGGGAAAACAACATATTCTAATAGGGTAAATTAACTCAAGTCAAAATTTTAAAACCTCCATAATACCAATCAGCTCGATTAAGTGTGAAATATCTAAAGGCCTAAAGGCAGACTCTATGGCGCCATCTCCACGGGCGAGAAAATCGCGGCGATAGTCTCGCCGTGCCATCAAATTCAATAGAAGCTTTATGAATCAATCTCCACACGGCGATATCATCGCGGCGATTATTTGAAGGCCCAGCGTGAATATCGCCGCGATTCTCTCGCCCGTGGAGATGGCGCCTAAGTTCTTATTTTAAATCCTTCTGTAGATTAATAAATTATTTTAGTATATAGGTAGTTAAATTATTCTATAAATATTCGATTAAGTCTAATAACACTCTTAATTATTCACAAGTCTGTTCTAGATATATTATAATAATTTAGTAAGTAGATAATTTTGAGTGTTCATCTTATGTGTGGACTGCGCCGAGTGCACAATGGCGCCCTCATCGTTATTTCGGTGATTTCTTTTATTTTAGAATGGAAATGCAGAAAATAAGCTCGTCAAGTTGTGCTTCACAAGACTATACGTTATTATTACTACAAACAGTAGTTTTAAATTGTTATGTTTTATTGTAATCATTAAAACGGAGCTTAGTGGCCACTATTTTCCGTTTTAATGATTACAATAAAATAAAAGAAATCACAGAAACAACGATGAGGGAAAATTTTATGCAAAATGGACAAAGTAAAAAATATTAAAAGATCTGGGATCTCGGGTTTTCGTAGAAAAGTGCAGGAATATTTAAAAAATAACCCAAACCCAGAGGAGCTCACGCAAAGTTCTCTTCGCGCAATAGTACGTTATACAGCTGAAGAACCTTCAACATTTGACACTGTATCACATTTTTTACATAAAATACTCCGCAACTTGTAAACGCAAATATTTCTAAAACAGGTTTAAAAAGACTGCGAAAAGAATAAATCGATTACAAATATAAAGTTTTATAGACAGCCATAAGATCATCAAGAACTGAAACTCTTCTACAGGAAGAACTTCGGGTGGAGCCGCGGTCAAAAAAAAAGTTTTTCTTAATAAAAGAAGTCGCTGCGCAGTCGGGTAAAAAGTAGGTATCTACCTTATACTCAGCAGCGTCGACAAGCTGCGCGTTTAGGTCGCGGATCTGCGCTCGCGCATCGCTGAGCTGCACCTGCAACTTGTCACACTGACGCGCCAGCTTCTTGTTACGCGACACGGCCTCGTCGCGCTCCGCCTGAAGGACGGCGCGGACGCGGCAGCTCTCGTCCTGTCGGGTTTGCCCAGGAAAAAATCATGTCAAATCAAAAATTTTAATGTCTGGGTCAGTCACCAACAAACAACTTCAATTCGAAGACATTTATACTTTTTAGGATCAACCTGTACCAATTAATTCAAAAACATCACTCCACCACTTCTGTTTTAAGGACGAACCGGACGGTCAGAGTGGTCACCGATGTTCGCTCGTTAGTAATAGATAACTGTTATTATTTCGCTTACACCCTCGTTATATTTTTGTTACCTGTTTTGTTGAGCAAGTACCTTCTTATGTTATTTAAATTATGTAGTCGATGTTTTTGGTGTCCGGTGAAACTCTAATGAGTTTATGTTGGCACCAACTTAAATGTATACAATGTATGTTACTACTAAATGAATAAATAAATATATAAATTAGACACGTACCTAAAAAAAATACTTAAGAGGGCACTCACAGGTCCACTAGCGCCACTCCTTAAAGAAAAATATTATCTCGTGACTGAGAAAAAAAAATATGAAAAACGGCTTAATCAGTTACCTCGGTAAGTAATTTTCTTAATACCTTTTATAAAGTTTCATATTGAGACAAGAAGCAACAAAATACGATCTAGCTAGAGGAATGTGGCCGTTTTTCTTTAGATCGAATTTTGCTTCGTGTCGCAATATGAAACTTTATAAAAGGTATTAGAAAATTCTAGACAGATTTACCGAGGCAGCTGATTGCGCCGTTTTTTATAATTCCTTCTCAGTTACGTTTTTAAAGGAGTGGCGCTAGTGGACCGTTGTAAAGAAAGAAAGAAATAAATAAATTTCTTTAGAAAAAAAAATCTTTAGTATATTTAACAACATTTGCACTACTGCACTACTTTCAAGTAGTTTGAATAGTAAGTAGACTACTTTTACCACTTACCTGCACACTAAGCTTTCGTCGCAGTAAGTCCAGGTGCAGGTCCTTTCTCTGCAGCTGCTCTCTTAGAATCCTTATTCGTCTTTGTAACTGATAAACTACTGCAGTCTGAAATTCGGAAACCATGTTAAGGAAATAAACAAGACACTAAATGACAAAAGTTGCTCTATAAATCAGCGCTGTCATGCAAAATGTGTGCGTGACTGTACTGTTTGTTCGTCGCATCGATGCAGACGACATCGCGTGTGCTGCCGACTGTACATTCCAAGTCAAATGTTGTAAAAAGTTCTAAAACGTGCACTATTTCAACAAAACTTTGTTTGTTTTGAATCTAATATTTACTTATAGCATGATCGAACTTCTTGAATCAGCCTTGCCTTTGACAATTTCTTCACCCCACTTTTTATTTAGGTCCACACGGCTACATTTCAATCTATAATATTCCAGTATAAGCTGATCTCTCATTGTACGGAAATCCTATACAATGCGAAACTGGTTTAGTATAGCTTGATATTGTAACGTTACATTTTTCCCCTACCAGAAATCAACCTCCAACGTAACTTCTCCCCGAAGTTACGTTGGAGATCCGTCCTTAAGAGTGAGAGGTCCAGGGGTTTCTTGGAGGGAATCCTCGAGTCAGGCTTCCAAATCGCTGACCTCGGTTTCCCTGGCTTCTTATATCCTTCAGTTAGGACCCTCCAATACCCATTCGTTAGGGCCTATTAAACCATCTTAATTGTTTTTATTTATTAATTGTGTACTCTTTAACTTGTTTATTTTCTTCTTAAGCTAGGACTCCACCAGTTCTGATGATAGGTAGGTGGTAGTTCTATCTCTGACCTTACATTTTTCCCCTCCCGGAAAAATTTAACGTTACAATATGTATCCGTGTGTACCTACCCAAATAAAGAGTGGGGTGCAGAAATTGTACCTAATTGCGTTAGTGTTTGTAACATTTTATGGGTAGGTGTATCCTTATACCTACCTACTCGCTGTAATAATCGCAAAGAAAATCATTCAGTGATACTTTCTTAATTATTTATGTGCATTTCTACGAAACTTACATTAGGTAGTAGGTACTTTATCCCAACGTTTCTGTTTCAATACAGTGATGATTCTGTGTCACTCACCTTAATAATACAGTTACGGATACCTACTTTAATTTAACTAATGAACGTATAAATAAATTAAAATGTAAACTGTTCTATTTATTCGTAAATGAATTCTAACTACCTACTTTATGGACAATAATAATACGCAGGTTAACTGCACCTAGTGATTCTAATTACAATTAAATTGCGTGAAATTATTAGGTAATTTGTTTATTAGTGCTTATTAATTGTGCAGAATGATGGATGCACAAGTCATTAAAATGCAACTGAGAATATTTGTGTGGTTTCTCCAAATTACTGTATGACTGCTTAATTTCTATTGTATGTAAGCAATGTCATTCCAATTAGTTTCAAATGCAAATCTTACTTCTTTAAGATAAGGCAAATCATGGAAAGATCGTTCTCTGCGCAGTCTGGGGAGCGTGCCATAGTATCCGTAATATAGCATCTACACAGAACACATACGGGTTAACAACAACACATAGACACAACACACAGAAACAGATGACAAACGCTTTGTGCAAGTTGCAACATTGCCTGTACAAGTGTACCGACACAGTAAAGGTGAAGGTAACGTACTATTATACATGTTATTACACTGCTAAGGTGGCGTACCATAGCTGTTTAATAATAATAGTGGAATTATCATAATAATTAAATACAAAACTGTTATATAGTTACCTGGTGGAAAAGTTACTTAGGTATTGAACATGTCGGGGTTGGGACGTACATAGAAAGTAAATAGGTATCTAGATAAATAGAGACCCTACAAATATTGAACTAGATATGTACATTTAAAAGATTTGACTCAAAAGATCTATACAAATAAATAAAATTAAAGTGTCTGTTTGCAATGTCAAAATAACAACTTTTGCCTAAATGCTTATGAAAGTATAATTTTATTATGGTACCCACTTACATGAAACAAAAACAAAAAAAATTGTCTGTATGTCTGTTTGTTCCGGCTAATCTCCCAAACGGCTGGACCGATTTTGACGGGATTTTCACTGGCAGATATCTTAGCTTCTTATCTTCTGGAGTAACTTAAGAGCGCTGTCTCGGATCCACTAGCGCCACTCCTTTAAAAAAATATCTGAGAAGGAATTATAAAAAACGGCCCAATCAGCTGCCTCGGTAAGTGTGTCTAGAATTTTCTAATATCTTTTACAAAATTTCATATTGAGACACGAAGCAACAAAATACGATCTAGAGTCTAGTATCAGTATTTTGTTATTGAGCCGTTGTAGTTTGTTGACGGTTGCTGATTGAGACGTTTTTCATAATTCCTTCTCAGTCACGAGATATTATTTGTTTAAAGGATTGGCGCTAGTGGACCCGAGACAGTTCTCTTAAGCTACTTATATTTTATAAAAAGCCATGCGGGTGAAGCCGCGAGCAGCAGATAGTAAGTAATATGAACACAAAATATAGAAGGGGCCAACCCTAGAATACCAAAGTGTTTATATTAGAGTCAAATCTTTGGGGACAAATTTTACAGTATTATGATAATATAGGTACCTATTGGAATAGACATCTTGCAATGAAGATCCTGAAGACCCATATCACAGCAGCGTACTGAGAGCATCAGCTCAGCTGTCGGTACCACCTACTAAAACTATCACTAACCTTGTCGACAATCTTATCGCTCTCAAGCCGCGCCAACTGCTCGGCGCGATGTAAAATAGATTCAGTGTGCAATTCTATTCCGATATCTTGGGTTAGCTCATCCATATTAAGTGTTCTGCTTAGACGTTCTAAGAATGCAACAAACTGTAACAAAACATATTTCTCTGTGAACATAAGATACTTATTTGTTTCCGTGTGTCTGCTAGGATGCAAAAGATGAAATTGAACTTATATCTACAAAACCCTATTCACAGAAGTATTCTCAATTTGACAAAACTACACATAAAGATGGTAGCCATAGTACAGCAATATAACTGTGGCTTCTCAAACATCTCTCAGTTTCACGTGGTCAGCTGGTAGAGGCACCAGTCGACCACATAATGCCTGCAAAAAAGATCCCAGCGGCCTACTAACACCTGCTTCTGTAGGTCCAACTTATGGGGATGAAAAAATAAAAGATAAGATAAAATACTCAAAATTGGAATCATCAACACGACAAAGAAGATCACGATGCTGCCACCCTTGAATGCACTAGACTTTTATTTAAATCCATGACGCCAATTATCAAAAGCTCGGCCAGAACACAAGTTTTGTAAATGCGGAAATGATATTAACATTAGCCTTATCCTTGCGTAGGTTCTCTCTGGAGAGTTCCTGGGCGTTTAGTTCAGACTCTAACTTGTGTACTTTTGCTTCAAGCATGTTTCTCTCATCCTCTAGAATGCGCACACGGGTGGTCGCCTGGTCATGCATGTGCGCCGTCCTGCCCAACTGCTGAGACTCCATACCCAACTTCTCACGCAATGCGTCTATTTGCTATAATCAAAATAATATCACATTGAATTGTTACTGTAGTCTGTTTATCTATGCTAAGCAAATTAAATGATTGATTGCAATTATTTTAGAGGATGCTTTGTGACATTATAAATACAGAACCAAAACTTTGGAAGTTGTTGGCGACAAGACAGCAATTACTTAACCCATGACTTAATTTTGTACTTACGACAGATTTGTCTTTATTATCACTTAAAATTTCTCGAATTCTATCCTTGATAGTACTTTCGTGTGCCTCTACAAATCGTGTCGGCAAACTCAATAAGATGGCTATCGACTCCATAGTATTACGGAATTCCGCGTGTAGCCTTTGATATTTTTCATCTCGATGCCTCAAATCCTCTGGAAATTACATTACGGTATGTATAAGTAAAAAAATTAACACATCATTATTGTTTGTTAATTTGTAATTAATTTTTGAAATACCTTTCAGCTGAATTATTATAGATTCATTCTGGTTTACATTATCAGTGACAACATTTAAGTTTTTAGAACAGTGTGATAATTTCTCTCTTGCTTCATGCAGTTCCCGTTCGATAACTCTGTTTTGGACACATAAAGATTCTTTTTCTTGTTTGAGCCTCTCGAGATCTAGAAGTTGACCTGATAGTTGCCTTTGTAAAATATCCTTGTCAGTATTAGATCTCTCTAGTGCATCTCTGCAACTCCTCAGTTCTTGTTCGACGGTTGACAAGTTTTCTGTTGTATTCATACATTTGTTTTTCAGTCTGGTGATTTCTTGGACGAGTTCAGCGGCCTTTATAATTAAACTTTCCGGAGAATGAGTGTGTGCGGTATCACAAAAATCTGATTCTAATGCTGCAGACATACGTCGAATGAGATCGTGAAACTGACAACGGGCATTTTCTTTTTGTTGTTCTTCACTGTGGCATTCTAATTCAAGAGAACGTAGTTTTTTCTCTAAGTCTTTAATCTTTTCTTCACAATAACGGTTATCTCTTTGTAGGGTTTGCACTGTGATTTCACTTCGACTATGCGATGTCTGTAGATTTCGCTGTATCTCTTCGAGATCATGGATCTTCTTTCGAAGAGATGATATGATAGCATTTTGGCGAGCATTCTGTTCACGAAGGTGATCGATCTCTACTTGCTGCTCAAGTATTCTCTGATCTCGAGATAACATTTGATTTTTTAAATCACTGTTCTGCAATAAGTATGTAAAGGAATCGATTGAATAGGCTTTGTTTTTTTTTTGTACTTTTACAAATAAATATGACAAGAAGTTTAATATTGTGGCTCACTTCAGATATCAGCTTATCCCGCTTGTACTGTAGACCAGCGAGATCACTTCGAAGACTGGTTATTATGTCGTTACCAACGTCGGCCTCCATCTGAAGAAGTTTTAATTAATATTTAAATTTTCATATCTTACTGTGCAACTATTTTTATCCCAGATTAGGTCTACTCAAACTGATAAGTTCTGGAAGACTTACAAAACTCCATAGTGAACTAGATCTTGTTATACACTACAGTCAAAAGAAGTCAGTTTTTCGTGACGAGCAAAAGACGACTAGTCTAGTAAAGTACCTCTCTTTGCTTGAAATGTAGCGTGATCCGGCTCGAGGTTTCAGACTTACCGACCGAGAGTCACGATATCTTTTTCATCGACCTATATAGGCTGGTACTAACATGCATAGCTTTATCATTTACATAAACGATGGGGAGCGTACCCCAAATCACGATTTTTATGGACATGATAATTGGTTGGATTGTGATATAGTTGCGATGTCATCACGGCCATCTAATCGAGCGCTGTATTGTGGCAGGTAGACGAGGAAAACACGGAAATGTTTCTGAAAGGGAAGCTTGTAATCTACGACTTTGTTGTTCCCTGAGGTACAGGTACGTATATATAATGGTATAGGTACTTATGTTTATATTTCACGAGAAATCCGTGCGAGGTACGGGACGATGCACGCTACCACCCCCTTCAGCGAACATTTTTCTAATTCTCGTTAAACTTATCGACCTTATGATTTAGCCTCTTTAGATACCTATTAAGAATGTCTTTTATTTATTTTACTTTATTGAGCGTTTCATTTCGCGTGGTAGATGGCAATGCAATACATTAGTAAAATCATTACCAAACTTAGCGCAGGTCGAGCAGTGTTATTGGGTTTTGGTATGTGTTTTGGGTAAATCTCAGGACAGACCAGCGCAGCGTCTGGCTTTGAAAGTTATATACAACGGGCTGCTCTCCCCCTTTATTATAGCATGGTGGGACAATTATACATTTTGCCATAAGTCATACATACCTAAATGGCAAAACCAGGGTGTAAAATGGGTAACTACGCAAACACCGACTAACGGTAATGTAGGTAAGTGTAAGTACCTACTGTACATTGTTCATGCGGGAATCGAACCAGCGCGACCTGTAGCATACTTAGGCAACATCAGTATGGTCGAAGATGTACAGACCTATCGGCATCGCAGTAGATAGGTACCTTCTTTAGCTGTTTATCTATATATATAAGAAAAATTGTTTCTTTTTTAATAAAATTGAAGTGTCTGTCTGTGTGTCCTTCATTCACCACACAATCATCACCTTTGAAAACTTCATGAAAATCTGTTTTGTGAACGCCAAAAAATAGTCAAGAAATAGTCTCAAATAGTCACCAAGATCAAAAAAATTGTTGCATTATAATTCCGAAGTTCCGAAAAAAACCCGTTCGGTAGTTTTTGAGTTTATCGCGTTCTGCCAGACGCGGCCGGGGGACTTTATAATATGTTATGATATACATTATGTATAACACATACTTAAAATACCTACCTAAAATAGCTAAATAACTAACAGTTACACCCATGTTATACCCTTTTAAATACAACGAAAATAAGGTGACCACTAAAAATACGTGCTCGACTATACTCGACTCGAAAAATGTACCTATGTAGAAGTTTACATGGAAGTTTAACATACTTCTAAATAGTAAACTAGGTCGAAATTATCATGGTTGGAGACGACTGTTTCTTGACTATTTTTTGACACCAAATTCAAATTAAAAAACGTAAGCGTTCCGCGGTAATCAGGTGTAGAAAAAGGCTCACCACGCAAAGGATTGCGTAAAGATATAAAGGTGTCTTGGTGAGGACACCAAGACACCTTTATATCTCTGGAACTCCTTGGTGACAACTTTTGAGTTGAAACCAAGTCGATAATCCCACCTGGGCCTCAAGTCTGCTATTACAATAGTGTCAGAATGGTCTCTTCATTGTGAGTTTTTGACAGATTTGCCATACAAACACTGTCAAATACTCACAATGACGAGATCATTCTGACACTATTGTAATAGCAGACTTGAGGCCCTGCACTAGAAGTAAGGATTGTGTGGAGATCGTTCACCCCACAATCTTCACCAACGTATAGCTTTAACTTCGGAAACATAATGTGTAATTTTTTTTGACCTTGATGGATTTATAACAATTTCTTGACTATATTTTGGCGTTCTCAAAATTGATTTTTATGAAGTTTTCAAAGGTGAGGAGGCTGTTTCGAAGGCGCGAGAGCGCAGTGGAAGAGGCAACGCACGGGGAGCCGGGGTCATATTATAATTGACATTACATATTTCAACTACTATTTACAACAGTCAATATAAACTTTAAAAAAACTTTATTTTATTCACTTTTAGCCACAACCTTCGGCTTCGGGCGAAGGGTGTGGCGATTGCCAATTAATCGGGCAGAATTCAACCTTCGGTCGGACACCACAAATTTACCAAAAAAATAAAAAAAATTATATGTTGTGGTATAATGTATAGAACTTAACAAAATAATTAACCCCATACTATGTAAAACTACATTATTACAAATAAATAAAATTCTAATTCTAAAACGACTGCAGGCGGCCTCTCAGGCGATGATTAGTACTCTAGGGTTAAGGATTAAAATAGGACAGGTTTTTCAGCTTAGTAGATACCAACTATCTTCCTACATAGGTAAGCCAGCACACAGATCCGGTCGGGTTAATTTAATATCTCAAACTTCGACTAATGAATAAGACACAGTTAGTTATCTATTGTTGTGAGACTCGGATCCCGAAGTCTTGCGTCGAAGTAGGTACCTACCTATCAAAAGTCTCCAACCAGTTTACCTGCGCCTTGCTTCCTAGTGCTGAGATATGGACACAGAGAGTGGTATCGGTTTAAAACGTTACAACAGCATCAGTGCCTTTTTTTAAACAAAACAATGCAGGTAAGTACCTCGGTTGGAGTTTTGCTGCACAGTGCTTCGTAAACTTTCCAATTTTCAGCTTCTTCACTGCCTTTGTCTTCTTCCATTTTTATTAGATCACAAAACAGGCAAGTTACCTACGTATACATCACCACACACATTGTAAGTTTAAGCTGTGACAGGTCTACACAGGGAATACAGCGTTGCTATGGACTTTGAAAACGTAAACATAATAAGGTATCGATTATAGATGGTGACGAGTTTCTCATCCATGTTGCGGTTGTGGGTGTGGTTACTTAAAGACGAATTTATCTTGGTACTAGCTTTTGCCCGCGGCTACGCCCGCGTGGATGTCGGTTATCGCATAAAAAAGTACCCTATGTCCTTCTCCATATCCCAGGCTATATCTCAAATTTCTAACTTATTATTAATTGTGATTCACGTGATTCACTATGGGAATCCATAGTGAATCACGTGAATCACATTAAAATTAATATTAAGTATATTTTTTTTTTTTTAAATTAAAATTAGTATTGTAGTATTTTTTTTAGTTAGAAACCGAAACAAATGATTTAACATAATAAAAGTACATATGTTTTGAACGTCTATACCCAAAGTCTCTAATTCTGATAATTTATGTAAACAAAGTAATGTCAACAAATGTCACTGTCAAAATGACAGAGCAGTGGTGCAAAACATTTTATCATTATTATATTTTTGTAAATAATCATCTATGAAATTAAAGTGAATTAATTATAAGAACTATGCAAACAAAATGCCGTTGTCAAATAATATTTTATGTGTTGTGTCGGAGACACGGCCTATGATCGTCATAATCAGCCCTTTTAAGTCGACTGCTAGACGTAGGCCTGTAGACGTATGCATGCAGTGCTATGCATGCTACGCTATGCATGCTACGCTATGCATGCTACGTTATGCATGCAGTGTTATGCATGCTACGCTATGCATGCTGTTATGCATGCAGTGCTATGCATGCTACGCTATGCATGCTACGTTAGGCATGCAGTGCTATGCATGTTACACTATGCATGCTTCGCTATGCATGCTACGCTATGCATGCTATGCTATGCATGCTCTATGCATGCTACGATATGCATGCCACGCTATGCATGCTACACTATGCATGCTACGCTATGCATGCTATGCTATGCATGCTAAGCTATGCAAGCTATCCTATGCATGCTACACTATGCATGCTACGCTATGCATGCTACGTTATGCATGCAGTGTTATGCATGCTACGCTATGCATGCTGTTATGCATGCAGTGCTATGCATGCTACGCTATGCATGCTACGTTAGGCATGCAGTGCTATGCATGTTACACTATGCATGCTTCGCTATGCATGCTACGCTATGCATGCTATGCTATGCATGCTCTATGCATGCTACGATATGCATGCCACGCTATGCATGCTACACTATGCATGCTACGCTATGCATGCTATGCTATGCATGCTAAGCTATGCAAGCTATCCTATGCATGCTACACTATGCATGCTACGCTATGCATGCTACGTTATGCATTCAGTGTTATGCATGCTACGCATGCTGTATACAGCTATGCATGCTGTTATGCATGCAGTGCTATGCATGCTACGCTATGCATGCTACGTTACGCATGCAGTGCTATGCATGTAACACTATGCATGCTTCGCTATGCATGCTACGCTATGCATGCTACGTTATGCATGCAGTGCTCTGCATGCTTAGTTATGCATGCAGTGCTATGCATGCTACGCTATGCATGCAGTGCTATGCTTGCTACGCTATGCATGCAGTGCTATGCATGCTACGCTATGCATGCTAGGTTATGCATGCAGTGCTATGCATGCTACGCTATGCATGCAGTGCTATGCATGCTACGCTATGCATGCAGTGCTATGCATGCTACGCTATGCATGCAGTGCTATGCATGCTACGCTATGCATGCAGTGCTATGCATGCTACGCTATGCATGCTACGCTATGCATGCTGCGCTTTACATGCGTTGCTATCCATGCTACGCTATGCATGCTACGTTATGCAAGCTACGCTATGCATGCAGTGCTATGCATGCTACGCTATGCATGCTAAATTATGCATGCTACGTTATGCATGCAGTGCTCTGCATGCTTAGTTATGCATGCAGTGCTATGCATGCTACGCTATGCATGCAGTGCTATGCTTGCTACGCTATGCATGCAGTGCTATGCATGCTACGTTATGCATGCTACGTTATGCATGCTACGTTATGCAAGCTAAGCTATGCATGCTACGTTATGCATGCAGTGCTATGCATGCTACGTTATGCATGCAGTTCTATGCATGCTACGCTATGCATGCTGTTATGCATGCAGTGCTATGCATGCTACGCTATGCATGCTACGTTATGCATGCAGTGCTATACGCTATGAATGCAGTGCTATGCATGCTACGCTATGCATGCTACACTATGCATGCTACGCTATGCATGCTACGCTATGCATGCTGTTATGCATGCAGTGCTATGCATGCTACGCTATGCATGCTAGGTTATGCATGCAGTGTTATGCATGCTACGCTATGCATGCTACACTATGCATGCTACGCTATGCATGCTAAGCTATGCAAGCTATCCTATGCATGCTACACTATGCATGCTACGCTATGCATGCTACGTTATGCATGCAGTGTTATGCATGCTACGCTATGCATGCTGTTATGCATGCAGTGTTATGCATGCTACGCTATGCATGCTACGTTAGGCATGCAGTGCTATGCATGTTACACTATGCATGCTTCGCTATGCATGCTACGCTATGCATGCTATGCTATGCATGCTCTATGCATGCTACGATATGCATGCCACGCTATGCATGCTACACTATGCATGCTACGCTATGCATGCTATGCATGCTAAGCTATGCAAGCTATCCTATGCATGCTACACTATGCATGCTACGCTATGCATGCTACGTTATGCATTCAGTGTTATGCATGCTACGCTATGCATGCTGTTATGCATGCAGTGCTATGCATGCTACGCTATGCATGCTACGTTAGGCATGCAGTGCTATGCATGTTACACTATGCATGCTTCGCTATGCATGCTACGTTATGTATGCTAAGCTATGCAAGCTACGCTATGCATGCTACACTATGCATGCTACGCTATGCATGCTATGCTATGCATGCTCTATGCATGCTACGATATGCATGCCACGCTATGCATGCTACACTATGCATGCTACGCTATGCATGCTACGCTATGCATGCTAAGCTATGCAAGCTAAATTATGCAAGCAGTGCTATGCATGCTACGCTATGCATGCAGTGCTATGCATGCTAAGTTATGCATGCAGTGCTTTGCATGCTACGCTATGCATGCAGTGCTATGCATGCTACGCTATGCATGCAGTGCTATGCATGCTAAGCTATGCAAGCTATCCTATGCATGCTACGCTATGCATGCTACGTTATGCATGCAGTGTTATGCATGCTACGCTATGCATGCTGTTATGCATGCAGTGCTATGCATGCTACGCTATGCATGCTACGTTAGGCATGCAGTGCTATGCATGTTACACTATGCATGCTTCGCTATGCATGCTACGCTATGCATGCTATGCTATGCATGCTCTATGCATGCTACGATATGCATGCCACGCTATGCATGCTACACTATGCATGCTACGCTATGCATGCTATGCTATGCATGCTAAGCTATGCAAGCTATCCTATGCATGCTACACTATGCATGCTACACTATGCGTGCTACGCTATGCATGCTACGTTATGCATTCAGTGTTATGCATGCTACGCATGCTGTATACAGCTATGCATGCTGTTATGCATGCAGTGCTATGCATGCTACGCTATGCATGCTACGTTAGGCATGCAGTGCTATGCATGTAACACTATGCATGCTTCGCTATGCATGCTACGCTATGCATGCTACGTTATGCATGCAGTGCTCTGCATGCTTAGTTATGCATGCAGTGCTATGCATGCTACGCTATGCGTGCAGTGCTATGCTTGCTACGCTATGCATGCAGTGCTATGCATGCTACGCTATGCATGCTAGGTTATGCATGCAGTGCTATGCATGCTACGCTATGCATGCAGTGCTATGCATGCTACGCTATGCATGCAGTGCTATGCATGCTACGCTATGCATGCAGTGCTATGCATGCTACGCTATGCATGCAGTGCTATGCATGCTGCGCTTTACATGCGTTGCTATCCATGCTACGCTATGCATGCTACGTTATGCAAGCTACGCTATGCATGCAGTGCTATGCATGCTACGCTATGCATGCTAAATTATGCATGCAGTGCTATGCATGCTACGCTATGCATGCAGTGTTATGCATGCTACGCTATGCAAGCTACGCTGTGCATGCAGTGCTATGCATGCTACGTTATGCATGCTACGTTATGCAAGCTTAGCTATGCATGCTACGTTATGCATGCAGTGCTATGCATGCTACGTTATGCATGCAGTTCTATGCATGCTACGCTATGCATGCTGTTATGCATGCAGTGCTATGCATGCTACGCTATGCATGCTACGTTATGCATGCAGTGCTATGCATGCTACGCTATGCATGCAGTGCTATGCATGCTACGCTATGCATGCTACGTTATGCATGCAGTGCTATGCATGCTACACTATGCATGCTTCGCTATGCATGCTACGTTATGTATGCTAAGCTATGCAAGCTATCCTATGCATGCTACACTATGCATGCTACGTTATGCATGCAGTGCTATGCATGCTACGCTATGCATGCAGTGCTATGCATGCTACGCTATGCATGCTACGTTATGCAAGCTACGCTATGCATGCTACGTTATGCATGCAGTGCTATGCATGCTACGTTATGCATGCAGTGCTATGCATGCTACGCTATGCATGCTACGTTATGCATGCAGTGCTATGCATGCTATGTTATGAATGCAACGCTATGCATGCTATGATGTGCATGCTACGCTATGCATGCTGTAATGCATGCAGTGCTATACATGCAGAGCTATGCATGCTACGCTATGCATGCTACACTATGCATGCTACGTTATGTATGCTAAGCCGTGCAAGCTACGCTATGCATGCTACACTCTGCATGCTACACTATGCATGCTACGCTATGCATGCTACACTATGCATGCTAAGCTATGCAAGCTATCCTATGCATGCTACGCTATGCATGCAGTGCTATGCATGCTACACTATGCATATAACGTTATGCATGCAGTGCTATGCATGCTACGCTATGCATGCTACACTATGCATGCTAAGCTATGCAAGCTATCCTATGCATGCTACGCTATGCATGAAGTGCTATGCATGCTACACTATGCATATAACGTTATGCATGCAGTGCTATGCATGCTACGCTATGCATGCCACGCTATGCATGCTATGATGTGCATGCTACGCTATGCATGCTGTTATGCATGCAGTGCTATGCATGCAGTGCTATGCATGCTACGCTATGCATGCTACGCTTTGCATGCTAAATTATTCATGCAGTGCTATGCCTGCTACGCTATGTATGCTACGCTATGCATGCTACGATATGCAAGCTACGCTATGCATGGTACGCTATGCATGCTACGCTATGCATGCTACGCTTTGCATGCTAAATTATTCATGCAGTGCTATGCCTGCTACGCTATGTATGCTACGCTATGCATGCTACGATATGCAAGCTACGCTATGCATGGTACGCTATGCATGCTACGCTATGCATGCCACGCTATGCATGCTATGATGTGCATGCTACGCTATGCATGCTGTTATGCATGCAGTGCTAAGCATGCTACGCTATGCATGCTACGTTATGCCTGCAGTGCTATGCATGCAGTGCTATGCATGCTACGCTATGCATGCTGCGCTTTACATACGGTGCTATCTATGCTACGCTACTATGCATGCTACGTTATGCATGCAGTGCTATGCATGCTACGCTACGCATGCTAAATTAGGCATGCAGTGCTATGCATGCTACGCTATGCAAGCTACGCTATGCATACTACGTTATGCATGCAGTGCTACGCTATGCATTCTACGCTATGTTCAATTCTTTATACCTGACATGGTTTCCGTACGTCTTTTTCGGGTAACCACTGAAAATCAGCGCTATGCTGTGGGTCCCTCATAGCACAGCATCATGCTGAGTGGAAGCCTTCTTGTCACAGTCATGACGTGCAGCTGCCGACTATTTTGGTTTTGTACTCGTGATTAGAATGTAGATCTATTTTGGTTTTTTATTTTTCTGTATACCTACCTACTCAAGTTAATTATCTTTTTGTATGCACGTGTTTCTGTGACAAATAAACCTATTTTATTTCTTTTTATATGCATAAAACGCTATGTAGGCTATGCTATGCATGCTACGCTATGTATACTACGCTATGATATTGTCACAAATATCTTTACTTACATACATAACATAAACATATTACACTTGCAAACACGAATATCTATACTTACAAACCCACAAATATCTACACTTGCAAACTCACAAACTCCTACACTTACAAACACAAATATCTTACCTTATAAACTCACAAACATCTACACTTACAAACTCACAAATAATTTTATTTACAAACACACAAATATCTACACTTACAAAGTCACAAACTCCTACACTTATGAAGTCACAAATATCTACACTTACAAACACACAAGAGTCGCACAAATTATATTTTCGTGTGCGTTACTCCAGCGGAATGTTATCGCTTTTCAGGATTTCGGCTTGGTAGATAATTAGTACCCCATTTCGTGTAAATGTGCCCGAAATTTTGAATTTGTGCGTCCAGCCGATCCAAAGATTTTCACGAAAAACAGATTCCGCTGGAGTAACGTTACCCCAGCGGCATGTTTTTTAACCGGTGGTCGTAGCTGAGTACAAACTAGCTACTTAGTTAGATCACATTTATGCCTAATTATGCCCAAAAAATGAAATTTGTGCGTCTTGTGGTTTCAGAGTTATTCAAGATGCCGCTGGGGTAACGTTTAGCAAATTGCTGTATCTCTCAAACGGCATGACATACCACTACGATTTTTTTTACTACGGTGGGTCTTAATTTGTGCTTATGCTGTGCAGTTTTATTTTTTCTATAATCGACTCCGTTGGAAAATAAGAAATTGATTTTCAAAAACCCTAAAATCCTTGCGCTTCAATGAGAAACCCTAGAAACTTTCCAATTATGGTGGTTTGTACGTTTTATGAACTCAAAGCATCATGCGAAATTAGATGTTCCTATTCCAACTCCTCAGAGAGCTATTCTATTTTAATTAAAATCTGGCTACGCTAAAATGTAACACTCCAGTATATGAGTTATTATTAAGGGACGGGATATATTTCCGGGTATAATTTAAGAGACACTTTCCTGCTGGGGTAACGTACACCAAAGTAGGACAGTGTTTTGCGATAATATCCTGTTTTCACAAATTTTGTTATTAGCTTAGAAACCTTAGCCTGCTCTTAGCTTTTTTATCAGCTTCGCTTAGATTTTGGCATAAAGACTATTTCTGTAGTGTCCATAGTTTAGCAGGTTCAGGCGAGCCCTTCTTAATCCTCTATGTGAGAACTGAGGGCCTAACTTTACAGTCCATAACTCGGTTATTTGACTTTCACAAAATCTGATTCCAATTTTCACAATTCTTTGGGAATGTTCACTACATCCTTAGCACATTTTCAAAGAGTTTTAACAAAGTGGCCCTCACACCACACGCACATCGAACTTGTTATAGCATACTTTACAAACTTTTTTACAATGAAATTCGTTATTTACATCATTAACCGAACTACAGAACAAGTCTTAACCGTTCGGTTATCGTCATAGCCGAACTAATGAGACAAAATTAGGACTGTGATCACCAAACATTCAAACCACCCCGGTTAGGTATTTAAACAGTTGGTTTATGTCAAATTTCCTATGAAATTTTGAGTAAACAACTGATTAAATATCTAAACAGTTGATTTAAATTTTGGTGAACACAGGCCTTTGGCCTAACAACATACCAACATTTAAATCAACTGTTTAGATATTTAGGCCTGTGTTCACCAACATTCAAACCACCGGTTAGGTATTTAAACTGATTAAATATCTAAACAGTTGATTTAAATGTTGGTGAACACAGGCCTTAATCAGTTGTTTACTCAAAATTTCATAGGAAAGAACTGATTTAGGCCTGTGTTCACCAACGTTCAAACCAGCGGTTAGGTATTTAAACAGTTGGTTTATGTCGAATTTCCTATGAAATTTTGAGTAAACAACTGATTAAATATCTAAACAGTTGATTAAAATGTTGGTGAACACAGGCCTAAATATCTAAACAGAGTCCTTTAAGCCTAACCTAGCCTAGCCTATTATCATGTTATATAATAATAATAATAAAGCGCCTGCACGGAATTTAACTGCAACTTTCTCTACTTGAAGTATTTTCGCTCGTTTAATTATTCAGACGTAGAAAATGTCAAAAATGACTAATTAATTTTGTAAAGAAACTACTAAGATCTTCATCACCCACTGTTGATTTTTGGAGGTATTAAATACTGGTTTGATCAGAATGATGTAATTCGTTGTAGTTTTGGAGTACAAGCATGATCTCGGCATAATGGAGGGACCAGTGTTATCGTGAAATCAGGACAGGTACAAAACAGTACTAAATATACGTGGTAGAATCTTTCAATTGCAAGAGTTGGTCCCGCCATTATCTATCTATATGTATAAAAATCAATTGCTGTTCGTTTGTCTCGCTAAAACTCGAGAACGGCTGGGCCGATTTAACTGATTTTGGTTTTGAAATGTTTGTCGTAGTCTAGGGAAGGTTTAAACGGTCAAAAAATATGAAAAAAAAAAACTATTAGTGAACGGCTGAACCGATTTCGCTAATTATTTTTTTGTTGTTTGTTATTAACAGAAGGTTGAACGGTAGGTAGGGTAGGTAGGTAGGGCAGGTAGGTAGGGCAGGGTAGGGTAGGTAGGTAGGTAGGTAGGTAGGGTAGGGTAGAGTAGTGAAGTTTATACTATATTACCTTTGCGCGTAGACAAACTGCCACAGTCAAATAGCTTTTGACAGAACGAAGTCTGTCGGGTCAGCGGGTGTATCCCACTATTTCTATTGATAGAACACTACTGGGCCTGATTTTCCCACAGAAGCCAGAAAAAAAAAGTCATATGACCCAGTGTTTTTGTGGTATGTTGAAATTATTCTATATTTCTAATAATTATACTGTCTTGTTTACAGCTTCTTTACATTCAATTATTGTTTTATAATCTTAAACTACCAACAACGATATGGGTTGATTTATTTTTTAAAGTAATACCAGACGGAATAATATCGGTATGATGCCAATGGAAACATGTGAGGAGTACAATCACAATCATCCATACATCTGCGTCGTGACGAAATGGCTTTGTGTGATTTGTACTGTAGGTGTAGAGTATGTGGTGGAGAATTATTCAAAAAAATGGCAGATTATTAATTTGTTCTCCATTTATTTTTTTTGAATACCGAGAAGTCGTGTTTTAATTATAATCTATTCATTGAAAGTGGTAAACTTTTCAAATAACATAACTGCGTTTTTTTGTCGCAATAGAAATAATCGGATATAATTTGTAAAAAACGCTGGTCCTATTTTTTCTATTTTGTATTTCCATGGAAATAGTGGGATACACCCGGGTCGCTAGTAGTTTATAAATACGCGAGCGAAGCCGCGGGTAGCAGCTAGTCTATAAATAAATATTTTTTGTTAAAACCCCAAAAAATCACTTGACTAAGGATTTCCATGTTAAAAATGGACTGAAACCATTGTTTTGAAATAAAGGACTCGTTATGCCATGCCATGTTTCATTACTTTAAAAATTGTGTAACTGGACCCGCGAGCTTAGGCCGTATTGTCCATCTCGAGGGTAGTGTTTGATAAATAAAACATGTCTTTACATAAAGATGACTGTATTAAGTACAAAAAGTATTACAAAGTTTTGAGGATATTGAAGGCAGTCATTTGTTTGGCAAACGGCTTCTATGTCTGCAAACTGATTTTAGTGGTTTTCAAGAGGCATGTTTTTATCGTTATACCGTTTTTACCAAAGTGTTTGCCACACAAGTTTCGAACTCGAAAAGGGCGCTGTCACGCAGCATAGTCCAGCAAACAGTTTGGCAAAAAGATTAACAAAAATAAACATGCTTACAGCGGAAAAGATATTGTCTTAAAATTACAAAAAAATTGATAACCCATTCGCTGAAGCCAATTTTTGTATTTTACTGTGGTATGCTAACGGCGAATTTCACCAATGAAACTGAATGCGATCAGTGCATAAACCACGTTTAAGAGCTATGAAACAACGCAATCAGCACATAAATCACGTTTAAGAGCTGCCAGTGTCATTATTTTCTGAGCTCTTGACCACGGTATAGATATGCTGATCGAGTTCAATTTCATTGGTGAACTTCGCACTTTCAATAACATTTCGCTATACTCCGAGAATTCTTAACTTGACCCAAATTGCATCACGAATTACGGTCATTATTACTCGTCGGAAAATAGCTTTAAATCAGCGATTGGGCTAAAAGCAATAAACAATCAGTTGGAATGTAAATAGTAACATCAATATAATTATGTACTTTTTTTACTCAAAATTAACGCTTACTTCTAAAGAATTTATAATAGTAGTACTTATAATAGTGATGCCTGTGGCATATTTCTATGGCAATTTAATAACGTAAATAGTTTTTTGCCTGTGGCAATTTCTAAATATTCAACTTTAGGCACATCTCAAGAATACTTTTAAAAAAATGCACAAGTTAATGATAATATTTTTATGATTTCCATGTGTAGTCCGGAAAAGGTTACAACAGATGATGATGACATGTCTAGCGTACATCTAAAATAAGCTCGCACACTACATACGACTTTCACTCGGTGGTATGTCATGTGACTAGCAGTTAACTTTTAATAACCAGCAAAGCTATTTTATAATAAAAAAATAAAAAAAACTAGCAATAAACACGAAAAATAAAACAAATTAAAATGAGGTAATTCATGCAGTCATAATGGACTGCAAAACCATAGCGTAACTAACCTAAAAAAAGAATCATAGAAAATGTCATATTTTGTTTCGTCCGTTACTGTCTGCAAATTCGAGCAAACTAAGATTCAAATTTTGAGTATTCCTTACAAGGCTTCAATACTTCTATCTAACGCAAGGCTAGCGCGCCTCCAAACCCTTAGCCAGATTTTGGTCATGTAGTGACCACATAAACTAGGCAGTTCCGTTTTTCTTAAAGTTATCCATTTAATAATAATCACATGGTAAAGACAAAACACAAAACCTCAGACCATGAGATATGTTTTGAACAGCGGCGACATTTTGGCATCGAGTAAAAGGGTCAGTTCACACCGATGCTGCGCGCAGATGGACGCTGATGAAGCCCGCTGCGGCTTTGTGCCGCGTGTAAAATCGCTACTAAATACTTTTAAAAATAAATTTGTTCAATCTTACAAAAGTGCGCGCATTTCGGTGTGAATTGATACAATTGACAGTGTTTAAAAAGTTAGGCGTGGTCTGAACTAATGTAAAAAATGCTGCTGCGATTATAAATCTACAGGAAGTACAAAGTATCACTTAAGGTGTAATGCGGCTGGCTGTGCAGACTGTTGGCAGCCAAGAATGCCAGCTTGTGAGCATACTGGCACACAGAAGGGACACGGACCTGCGACGAGCAGTTGAAGTACAGATGGGTCAGTTTGTATGTCAGCCATTGCATCTGAAATTAATACGTGTGTGATAAATTGGCTTATAATTCACTAATTGCACATAATAAAATATAATGAACATAATTTATATGGTACAATAAAATAAAAAAATTGTCTGTTCCGGCTAATCTCCGAAATGGCTGGATCGATTTTGACGGGACGTGACGAGTAACTTAGGTTACTGTTATTTGAGAAAATAGCCAGTTATAATATAATAGTTATTTATGCAACTGTTTTATAATAAGGGGTATTAAAACACGAATGTGGGTTTATCACACGAGTGTTTTAATACTTAATTATTACAGTTGCATACAAGACTTTATCTACACCCATGACATGAATCCTCTATAAAAGGTTCTGAAACAGTTTTTGCAATACTAATATCGAACAAAAATGGCGGGATACGACGCTATGGTATAGTATAGTGAAACGCGCGTGCGTAACAATGTTCTTTTTTGAAATTCATAAAGATACCACGAATTGAGTAGTGAGAACGGAAGGGAGGATGATGATCCCTTCCTTACTCATTAAACAGATGAGTAAGGAAGGGATCATCATCCTCGTAAAAGCAAAGGAGTTGCATTATGAAATTCAGTACAACATTATAACTCCCATTTGGATGCTATTATGGTTACTATGACACTGGGTGTTATGTTTTATTGTTGGCAATAAGCTAACTGTTTCAGAAACTTTTATAGAGGATTTATAGCATGGGCGTAGATAAATATATAAAAGATCATTTTCGAAGACTCGCACAGCTCAAACAGCTTTTGAAAGAAACTTTAATTTCGTACAGAAAGGATTTGCGTAAATTAACCCTTATGGAGGTAATGAGGTGATTTCGTTTATATGAAAAATCTTTTTCCTTGGGTTAGTATTTTTTTATGTTTTTTTAAACTATGAGGATTCCCTATGAGGATTTTAGGGGTAAGTTTGTATGGAAGAATCTTAACTCGCGGTCCGATGAATTTGTAACTTGGTATTACTAATCTTAAAACGAAAGTAAGAGTTACGTGTTTTTGGATTTTTTGAACATCAACACCATTTTGTGAAAAGGGGTAATCAAGTTTTTAGAGGAGGATTTTACTGCTTGCTTCAATTAAATCGAAAATTGGTATAAAAATCTAAGGTCAAAAACGGAAACGAAAAATTTATCATTCCATTTAGAAACTTGAAACTAGACACAAATGCTATTTGGGTAAATAATAAAGATTTCAATGATTCATTTTCCAAAATAACCCTTTAACTGAGGTATAGGGGGTGTTGAAGTTCTTCGATGTCGAGTTCGATGCGAATCTACGCGGCCGAAGTGCCAGTATAAAATATAATTAAAAGTAAATTACCCGATCAGGGTGGAGTCCTGTAGTATCCTCGATAACATTGTACGAGGTAGGCGAGATTGTGCCTTCGCGCACGTTCTGTGACACCAAGAAGTAATCGTAACTGTAAAGTAAACAAATAATGTTAAGCATAGTAATCCTAAGTATCCAAAGAATGACAAGTACCTACTAATGGTTTACAATAACAAGTTTTAACATAATTATTATTTGCGATCATACAAATCAAGTCTGTCCATAGTTCAACATTATCAGTGTTAGGTGAAAATCACATAGTATTGAGGATGTTCTAACCGCTCGGGTTGAGTGACGACGTCGTCGATGATGGTGCCGGGGCGCGGGTTCTCGCCGAAGCGGCCGCGGTCCAGGAATATACGAGTGTTGATGCGCTTGGACACGATGGTAAACGCCAATTTATACTCGGCCTCGGCATAAATCTCATTCAGCTTCTTTTTAATTTCAGTCACCTAAAAAGAATATATTTGTATATTTTTGTATTAACAAATTGATAGCAAAGAAGCGTTACGGCCCATACAAAATTTACATAAGCCAAAAAATAAGACCTATCTAACTTTTTTTGACATCAATAATTTTGCCTTGTTTTTTTCTCCGAAATATAGAAGTAATTTTCATCCACTCCTACTGGAATACCCGTTTTGTTTGAGCTCATTGGAACTGTCCTGATAGGAACTAGTAGTAGCAAGGGTCTGATGATGGAGAGCAGAGAGGTGGATAGTGGAATTCTTTTTTGAGCTACTAGTATACGTCTATTTCTCTACATGCCATTTTTACGCCCCAGGTACTGTACAAGTATGGTTTATAACTAGAGATCGGATATTCACCTAAAGTTGAGGTGTTGGGTAATATGGAATGAGCTTTTGTATCGAAAAAATCCCACGGTTCTGGGATCTACAAGTTTAGGTTTCTGATATATGTTTCTTTTTTTAATAAATATTTTTTTAGAAGGCACATACTACACCCTCGACTAGTTATGCATTCCCGTTGTTCCTGGCGACACGGGATTTTTTTTACAATAAAATATTTTAGGAAGCCGCTTCCATACTTTCATAGCTCATAATTAACTGTAGGTAAAAATGCATCCGAATATCCGATTTCTATTTATAACAGACGAAAAAAATAAAATAAAATAAAAAACTATTCATCAAGCAATCGTTCAAAAGGTGCATGATGATTGACCTACCTCGTGACTGTGCACATAGGGAATCTGTCCATCACCTACACCGTCCCGGTATATAAATATACGCTGCGGCAAACTACCATCTGTAAGATAACGATTTTTTAAATGTTATTCACCTCAAATGACAGACATCAAACAAGAGAATGTTTGAGTATATCGAAATATTACTTAAAAATTATAATCATCAACTGGTGGGTAACTTGATTATTTCTGTGATTGAGCCCCAGATGAAATAAATAAAACCCAAATAATAACAGACAGTAATGAAATACGTTACCATTTACTTCACGATATCTACGAAGGGCTGCAGCTATATTGAAGCCCATGTGAGCACTCAGTTCCTCGCCCGACGTGTGGGAGTTCACCGCTGAGTAGAAACGTGTCAAGTAGCGGTCCAGTGTCGCCACAAACCCGCCGAAACTCTTCTCCTTCGAACGCGTGTCGTGGCACACGTCGTAGCCGATTACCATGATACTTTGCAGTGGTACCTCAACCCTCCAAGGGGCGCCACCCAGCTGTACATCATCAAAACATTAATGTATGGTTAGGCAAACACTCAATAAAACTAGCATCTTCTCTATTTTGAATCATCTCAAATGCAGTTGACGTGTATATTACATGAGAAAACAGACAAATAATGCTTACCTTGCAGTTTATCTGAATTGCTATTTTTGTAGCAATTGACATAGCTGATTTCGAAGTCATATTGCGAGCGCAAACAACTTGTGTAGGCACGGCACGGTCTACCGTGCATTTCTTTTTAATTGCCTCGTATCTGAAATTGATTATTTTATTTGACTCCAGGAAGAAAGTGAAAACAGCAGACAAAGAGGTCAGGAGTTCAGCAATAAAGTGATCAATGCTTTGCCAAAACACCTAAGATCAATTTGACTGAAGTAAAAAAAATAATTACGAAGTCTTTTAAAAAACTTACCGGTCCGCGAATTGACGTGCCAACACGCACAGTATCATAGCAGGATTCTTTCGAGCTATGGCGCCTTCGCAGGCGTTGGCATATTCCATAGGGCCGTCATTCCTGATGGGAACTAGAAAACGTACATTAAGTTAGTCACGAAATACGTATTAAGGTAATTTTATGCCATTCGATTACGAATTTCTGTGATCTGTGTTAAACATGGTTTGCAACCAACTTTCGGCTTACAGTTGTAACAAGTTTGGTTGCCAGTGCTTGTGCACGATTTGAGTGCAGCTTGAACCTTGAACTGGCCTAGTGTAGTACGAGTTTCAACAAATTATACCGGTTGTGTTACCCCTAACGTGGGGCATATCGTTACTTACGTAGCCTACCTAACCTTATTGTCTAAGTCACCAAATGGCAGACCGCGGCCCGGATCCGGACCGTCGACCTGTTTTGCCGACCAGTTGCGCATTGTCAAAATTTATTACTAAAACTTGATCTGAAAATATGAAAACAAAAATGTTGTGTTTTAGCTTCAGACAGATAAGTTCTGAGTAAAAAATAGAAAAGGTGAAAAGTTTATTGAATTGATAAATTGTGTATACTATTATAATAGTATACACAATTTATAGTATGTATCAGAATTATTACTTACTTATTTCGGGCTTGGGCATTCTGAAACCCACAGCTCCAGCAGTCTTCATAATCAGGTCGACGAAACCTTCAGCGTCGCGACGCTGTCTCTCTGGTGTAATAACAACCCAGGATGGCAGTTGCGCGATGTCAAGTAAAGGTTTAGACCTGATTAAAATGAAGATCATAATATAATATTATTATAATTATAAAACTAAAAAACCATTTCTAATTTTAACTTACCGCATGTCCCTGGTCCATCCTTCAGTTGTATCCCCAGCTGGGTACCTGTGATTGTTACCCTGCACGATGTGTTCAGGAGGCAGTTGGCGACCCTTAAATTTGACTAACTCTTGTGATAGAGTTAGAGACCATTCGCCCATTTCCTAAAAACAGAAAGTATTTAGTATTTTTTTTTCAACATTTATGAAAAGAAAATTCAACCATTAATTAAAACAAGCCGTATACACACCTTCACCACTTCACGAGATTTTGTTAGCCGTTGGTTGAAAGCCAATAATTTTTGAATACGTATATCGGGTCCGATTTTGGTGTGCACGTCAAGGGCCCTCATGAGCTTGAAGTTGGCTCGCATATCGTCGGTCAGGCCCGTTTGACGGCACAGCTCAGGCACTAAGTATACCAGCTCCGGCATTCCAGCGCGGATGTCGCGCGCCTTCGAGCGAGAAATCAGCAGTGGCTGGCCAACGTCATGGATATTGATGTTATATTTCTGAAAGTAACGTATATATAAACGAGATTGCTTAAGAAAAAGATTTAAAAAAATCCTATATAAATATATTGAATAAACTTATACCTTTTTATAGTAGTCCAAATACGTAACATTTTCCTCCCGCATCTTGAATGTTGATTTCGGGGATGCCTGCCAAGACACGTCGTCAACTCGATATGTCTTTTTATTATAGTCGGTCATGACAATTTTTCCTGAAATTATATTTTATGTTTAGCTTTTTATAACACAACCTGATTTGCAACCTGTGATGAATTATAATTAAAAAGGCTATGTAATAAATTAAACATTATGGGCCTTACAAATAAACACGGAATAAAGTTATTCTAGGAATAACTTCGGTATAACCATACATTTTTTTATGTTTCTACCTCGCATAACTTTATTCCCTGTTTATTTGTATTAGGGATTGGGTTTATTTAATAAACACATAACATGACGCCTCTATTCCATCAACCAGGAGTCTACTGCCATCAACCAAGCACAGATCCAAACTCCAGACTGCTAATGACAAACTCCTGATTGATAACTTTGACATCAATTAGTTAATTTGTTCCTATAAATCTTAATGCATGAGCTCTTATTTCTTGTAGTTGTCTTTTTGTGTCTCAACTAACCAGATTCGCAATTCACCACACAACACACACAACAATATTAAATACATAAGATTTTATTGAAAAAAAATCGTAATAATATATGTTTATTTCATAATACCTATAATTCTTATTATTTTTATTCCTAATTGCCAATCTCGCGAGATCTTGAAATTGGCGAGATCTCGCGGTATTGTTATTCATAAACTCGCGAGATCTCGCCTGAGCCCCAATCTCACGAGATTGCATTCCCTATATGCGAGCTAATAAATATATTTCGTTTCAAATAAAAAAATAAAAAAAAACTGAATTATATAGATTACAGGAAAACCTGTAAGTCTATGGTCTTAAAATAACATAGTAAATCACTCAATATTGTGCGTACAAACTTACATTTCCAGTTTTTATGTATGGGGGAATTATGTTTTAAGTTTGTTCTTGGGATAAATAAATTCAACCCAACTACGGAACCCTTCATTGTGCGTGGTCCGACACGCACTTAGCCGTTTTTTAAGTCTGCTAACAAGTGACTGTAACTTACCAACAATATCCTCCAAAAAGATCTTTTTGTAGTTATTGCCTTTTGTTGCAGCATACTCACTAAGCATTTGTAGGACTGTGTCAAGACGGAGTACCTATTTAAAACAATAGAAACAAAACTTGTACATATCACCGTAAGATTGTGAACACCATTACTTTATAATCTATCTAGCAAGATCTATCGATCTAACTATCGAAAAAACTGTTACATTATTCATTTTCGGTAGTTTATAATCTATCAATGTCAAATCGTCAAGCTGTGAACAAACCTGCACTTATCGACAGAGTTCATAATCTGTCCGATTTTACCACCTGTAAAATTGTGAACAATCCCTGATTGGTAGGTCTTGGTCATTGGTGGTAGCCTTTGATTGAATTGAATTGATCGCAGTAACTAAGCCAGGACACCCTGACCAAATGGGTTAGGTTAGTTTAGAACTGTTACCAACCGCGTACAGTAACCGGCATGAGTCGTGAGCACAAACTGACGACACCTGCGCAGTATTAAATTTTTGGGTCTCTTTGGCGGAATGAAGAAGCCGGGGGGCGCCGAGCTGCATGCGATTGGTTCGTCAGTCGATACTCGTCGTCTATTGGACTCTCGCGTGTCATTAGGCTGCTGTACTCTTTCGTGCAATTTTAATAGGCACTTTTGAACGTCAAAATTTACACGGAAATAGTTGCGCCTTTCAAAAGGTAGTTTCGCATGGAGAAGAACGGGCAAGAAACTCCACCGTTACTCATTATTACAACATTACTGTAACAAAGTAAAATTTCAAGTACTACTAATATTTTAATTATAGTTAGTTGGTTAGTTAGTGAAGTACCTATCAATAATTTTCGTAAAAACGGTACTGAATAAATTTGTTCGAAAGTGTACATTCGCGAGCTTGCCCCCACTATAGCTGCCCATCTGTGCTCACGACTCGTGCCAGTTATTATAACAACTTCTTCCAAGTTGGTTGCAGTTACTTGAATGAATGAATGAATGAAATGCACCGACCCCAGCGTGGTTAAACTAGACTCGATTACTCGAATGAAACCAAAGATTCGCACTAGCACCTTGAGCCTCATGTTTCATGGTGCTACAGTGACCATTACATATCCAAGAGTAGACCGGGGGGCACGATAATGTTAGGGAAGACGTCCCATAGGATATGGAAGGATTATTAGAGCCGTACCGGATATGCATCCTTGAGTAGGCAAAGGAATAGTGGAGACGGGTGATATTTAATTATGGGAGGGCATCTTTTCACGTCGTCGCCTGCATGTTGGCTCCGATCAGGTCGAGCTGCTTCCTCGACTCGTTCTTGTGCTGCTTTTATATTGTGTTACACGCTACTGTTTCCAATTTCCTCGTCTGAAGTCTCGCTACTATCCGTTTCAGGGTTCTTGTAAATATCGTTAGCAGCTTTCTTGATCTTGTCTCTATCTTCAGCCGTGTCCATCCAAAAGTTGATTTCCTTGTTGAAGTACGTCATGTCCTGTTTTAGGTTATCATTCCATGTAAAAATATGACGGCCTACTTTCTTTGATTTGGCCTTGTACTGCATAGCTGCATGTAACAGATGTGGTTCACGGCGCCTGTGCACATGTGCGAGATAGCACATCCTGTGATTCTTGATGCGTTTAGTTACCGTTTTTCCGTCCAATATTTCATGCATTTTCCTTTGTCTTGGTTTATTCCTAGCATGGTTAATCAAGTCTCTCATGATAACTTTCTTAGTCTTGACCTGTTGGCTTTAGTAAGTGCCGATACTTTCAACCCATGTATCATACAAGGCACGATCACCATTCGGTACGAGTCTGGCTAGTTTCCAGTCCATCTTAGTTTGTTATGAATGGTAGTAGAGACTTTGCATTTCTAGTGGCCTGTTTAAAACTTTTTTTAATTGTGCTTTTCCTGCTTAATGTAGATGTTATGTACGTGCCTAGGTATTTAATTTCGTTGACTGTAGGTAGTTTTATTCCATTAATGGTTACATCGGTCATTTTCTGTGTAGCTATGGGGTCCCTACTCCCTAATATGTATTTTTGTTTTTGTTTCGTTAATTTGGAGGCCGACGCTAGCTAGTAGAGGTTTAATATGGTATACGATTCCTTCTAGCCCTTTAAGGTCATCTGAAATGAAGATAAGGTCGTCCGCGAATGATAATACTAGAGGGAGTGAGATTTCACGATCTTGGTCTAATTTGATTAGTTGAGTTTCCTCTTCTAGGGTTCTTAGAACTTCGTCCATGACTAATGTGAAAAGGCGAGGGGACAGAGGACAGCCTTGTTTGAGTCCCTTTCCTTTAATAATCCAGTTGCTTTGCTGGCCGCACCATTTTATGTGTGTTCGTTCATTCATACAGACCTTGATTATCCTGTTTGTTAATGTTTTGTTAGCTCGTTCTATTAAAATATCTCGCAGTGCGTTGAGGTCGACGTTGTCAAAGGCTTTTTCTATATCCCGGGCCAGTACATAAATTCTCAGGCACCAAGTCCGCCCTTGCACAGTATGTTCCACGTGTGCATAAAGTTTTTACAAATAAAATATATAACACAGATCCCTAAAAGACAAGGAAAGATCAAACCAGATAAGTCTGCTCGGGGGCGAAGCTATTTCACTTGGGGCTGCACCAGTCGTCCACCTGATATCAGGAACGCACTTAGGCAAGTCCACAGCCACACTTTTGCACCGGTTTAATACGATATAAAGTAACTTCCACCTCATAACAAAAGAAATACTTTTCAATTTCGATGCCCGGCCGCCGGTAACATGTGCTGTGCACGTTTTACAGATTGAATAGCAAAAACTGTGGCGGAGCTGTCGGACGTCCGTTCCGTTCGACCTCCAATCTATCAGTCTCTTCCAAGTTGGTTGCAGTTACTTGGCTATTTAGTATTAGAGCAAGGTGTTTGTCGCTTGCAAATTTAATACCTGGGGCCTTATTCCCGAAAACGATTCGAGTTTGATTTTGATTCCGATTCGAACTCGCTTCTGGGCCCTTACTCCCGACAGCATCGAGTTCTGAATCAATCGAATTGGGTTCGAATTAAATGTCGATCCATACTCTTGAATCCAACACTAGCGCACACGTTCCCACACACGCAAACGTCCCAGTTCACAATTTGTCGGTTTACCATGGATAGATTATAAACTATCGAAATATAATGCATTCAATTATAAATGGTTTTTGGCAGTTCACAATATTTAGATAGTAAAATCTCGCTAGACAGAATATAAACTAACGATGTTCATAATCATATTTATGGTGACATACATACATTTAACTATAGTAAAAAAATAAAATAAAAGATGCTTAGTTAAAGATAAGAAAAGAAGAATAAACTATTTTGCACAAACAAAGAGACATTATAAAATATACACACTAATGCAAAATCATTGAATTCAACAACTAAAAACTCAATAAACGAATGAAAAGGTACTTTGTAGTGTTAAAAAAATTTTAGGAAAATAAAATTAGGCAGATGCTTTACCTTGTGCGTTATTTCAGTTACCATCAATAGACGGTCTTCATACTGATTAATGGTTGTTTTATACCCTGGCCAAATTTGTAAACGGTACTCTGGGATGTCAACCTATAAACAAGGAAATGTTTTATAAATTTCATAAAATACATTTAAATAATTGATCAGTCTTCATGGGACATATAAATACATACCTTAGCTATTGGATCAAAATAGTCTCTCCCCATCAGTTGCAAGTCCAATAATTGGAAGCATTTCCTAATTATGATGTTGAAAATTTGTATGTAGTGATAGTCCCCTGGGCTTACATCACAAGTTAACTGCAAACAAACCAATTAACACAATATTATATAATTAGGTCTAATAAATAGTTTTAAATTATAATATTGATAGTAGTCAAATTAAATTAGAATATATTTCAGTATTTAACCTGCTTCACAATTACCTTAATCATGATCCTCATTCGTTCTCCATCAGTTTTCCTGTCTGAGTACAGTTCTAGTGGATCTGGATGTAATCTCTTTACAGTATACAATACTGTTCCATCAAACAAGTACCTTTAAAACATAATAATACAAATTTGAAAAATGGAAGAAAGCTAAATTAACTTTAGTAACTCTTATCTGTTAAAACAGAAACATGTGGAAGACGTAATTAAGAACTTTTTTTACGATCAGTAACAAAATATATCATCATCTGTAGGCTTAGCATGACACTTTCTATTTCTACTCTACTGTAGAATAGAAATCGATTTTCTACCCTTCTCGAAATCTCTTCATCCCGAGCACGAGGTCACACTTAAGACAGGTTTCTTCATAGACAGTGACTTTTCCATAGCATGGCAGCATAGGTAGTTGCTAGTGATGTGTATTACTACCCAATTTTACCGTATTTTTGCGTTTTGTTCGTCAACAAATATATCAAGCAAAGTGTTCAAATGATATGTCACAAATTTTGATTTAGGGTTGGCGCGCAAAAATCTATTATTTATAGAAGTTTTGGGCGACGTCTTGACTGAATTCCTAGCATAAAAATTGCATCATCTCCTTGCTTTTTTTTATAAGTCTGCAGCGCGAGTTCTCTAAAAGTGTTCTTTCCCATCTTCGCTCAAGGTTTTTTGTTTAAAAACTTAAAGTAGAAAAGTTTCTACTGTCTACATGAAAACATAATTTTTATCTACTCTTCCAAACAAAATGCTTCACTACAGTTCTCGTGCTAAGTCTGCTGCCATTATGAGTAAGAACTTACCCTCCAAGGGTCTTTGCATGGATACGCATAAGGCCTTTGCGGACAACTGTATTATCCTCCTCTGGGGAGATGTCCACATGATATTGGTATAGACTCCACTGGGGTGTTGTTTGAACAGTGAAGTAGTTAGCTTTAAGATCAATCGCAGTTCCAGAGTGACCTGTAAAATTAATAATTTTGAGTAATTGCTCATCTAGTTATTTATTTTTTTGTTTCATTGTTTTTTCTGTACATAACATAATCATCATTTTCCCCATGGAAAAAAGAAAAAGGATCATGTTTATCCAGACATAATTAGAAATAGCAAGTTTTCATAAAAATTTGCAAACCTTTCTTAGATTGTATTGTTGTTGGGCGAGTTCTTAAAATGGTCATTTGTTCTGGCAAAACCCTACCACCGCCACGGCGTGACCCACGTCCGATCACCAAGGCGCCTGGATCGCCGCCGCCGCCTGCCTGTGCTGGTCCAGCTAAAATAATTATCAAATATATTCATCATTCATTTATTTATTATATTTTATTATTTATTATTATATTATTTCTATACTTATCAAAGTAGGAAACAGTGTATGAATTGAACAATATAATATATTTAATGAACATTTATTGTTCTCTTTTAAGGTCATCAGTCCACCTATCAAGGGGGAGCTGGGACAGACTGGATGCAGAAGGCCAGATGTACAGTAATAGGCTACAATAGGCAGAGTTGATTGCTATCTCACCAATTTGCATGCTCAGCATGCGCTGTTGTACATCCACATCACCAGGATGTTCTTGATGGGTTGTTGGTGTAGTCCTGTGAGATGCCCTGCCTCCCTGCACAGTTGGTGTAGGCACACCAGCCCTAACAGGTGGGGTTAATGATGGAGGGCCCCAGGCTGATGGTGGCTGAGGGCGGGGCCCTGAGGGGCCTGCTGGTTGTTGTTGTTGAGGGCGGGGGGGCCCTGGTTGTTGTTGCTGGGGTCTCTCGCCAGGTCTACGTGGAGGCGGCCCAGCATTGTCTCCGCCTCTACCGGCCCGTCCACGGGAGCGTCCTCTCCCAGGTTCAGACATCTACAAACAAGCAGAAACATGATACGAGTTTGTATTTTGACATCTTATGAAATTAAGAATACCTGATTGAATGACCAGAACCAGTACCTAAATGTCGAACTTGAAGGTTTATTATAAAAATACTATTTTGTTTAAATTTTTGTCACTGGCCCTTCAAAGCACTAGAGTAGGTGCCTTATTTTGTATCTGCTGTGTGTGGGTCAAAGGGTCATATTAGGAATGATTGTTAGGTAGAACATTTTGAGTTTGTCTTAGGTAATCATGCTTAAGCCGTCTTGAATCTGCGCTTTAGCCGTTTAATAGATTTGATTGTATTTTGACTGACAGGTCCAAAACTGAACTTTGTATCTACCGAAACTATAACCTGGATAAGCAAGCTATGTACTACAATATGTTTTACAAAAGTACTGATAGTTATGAAATGGAAAGAAGCAGGTAGATTAAAAAAAAATACTGGCCATTCTCGTCAGACTCCATAAATCTTTATTTTCAGCATGTTTTGTACACATAAAAACATGGTACAGTTTGTAATAGGCACTTTCTTTTTAGTTTTCTAATTCGCCCCCCAAAGTGAGCCCCCATATTCAAAATTAATTTATTATGTTACACGTTGTGGAGGAAGATTAAAAAAAAAAAGTGTAAGATTATTATCTTACACACTTAATACTTAGGTTTAATTTAGTATTAGTAGTACCAAACTAGTTAAAAATAGGTACCTACATGTAATTATAATAAATTACCTACTAGTTTTGGCGGCCCAGGTATTTGTTACATACAAATAATTATATCAAGAGATACAAAAGTGCTTGATTTAAGAATAAGCAAATAAGATATAGGTATCGTATTTCAGTTCCGAGAATGCAGTACAGTAATAAAATGGTTCAGCACACTAGCGGTATGACTAAATTCAAAACAGCAATCGCCCCGAGACAGACTTTCGACTACCTACTATAATATTGCCAAATATCATAATTTGTATGCCCAAAAAACAAACTAAAATGCTAATTTGTACTGAAGGTGGCATGAAAAAAATAACAACAATGTTGGTTGTTTCAAGGACAAAAGTTATTCTTAAGAAAATGATAATAATTGTTAACGTTTACCACTTAAAAACGATATCGCAGTCAAATTCATAACATGGAATATTATAGTTAGTACCTAATTAAAGAAAGCGGGTAAAAATTTATTGCAAATAAAGATGGCGAACCAATTGTTACTTAGCCAACCACAATGCACGTTTCAAAACTTTGGTTCGTCCGCGTTATTTTATTTAGAGACATCAGATAAGTTAACTTACCACGTAGAAATTGATGAAAACTAGCTTTGAACTTGCCTAATAGTGTGATCAAACAAACAAGATATTATCAAACAAAACGCTATGACGGACGAGAGCTCCTGCCAGTTTTGCGCGACGTGACGGAAAAAAGTATGGCGCGGAGACGAACGAGAACGAACGACGTCGACCGACGAGGCGACGACCGACGTGAAGTCAGTCATAAACGCGATAATCGAATCGGTCGGTCGCTCGGGGTTGCCAAGTGCGACTGGTAAAATTTCCCTGTATCGCATAAGTGTATTTTCTTTGTATAGATATTGGTGCCGATTCCCTTGTTCACAAACTAAACTAAATTTAAGTAGTTCAGTGCGTCTTTTTCTTCCTATTTCATTAAGAAAAGGACAGAAGATAAATTTTAGTTTAGTCCTGTCAAATTAATCAGCGCTTGACGTAAATTGACGTAATTTTAGTAGGGAAGTTTTTAATCACGTCTAAACTTGTATGGAGTAGTGACAGACGCTGATTAATTTGACAGGACTAAACTAAAATTTATCTTCTGTCCTTTTCTTAATGAAATAGAAAGAAAAAGATGCACTGAACTTAAATTTAGTTTAGTTTGTGGACAAGGGAATCGGCACCATTATCGTCGGTTTACTGCGAGAACTCATTAAGGTGGTCCCAGCTGTCTGTCATCCGAAGCCCGAAAGTCTGACAACCAGTCTTACCAAGGGGTATTACCCAGTATCTGTGTCAGATAGGCGGTCTCCATGTAAAATAATGGTATTCAGTTGCATCCGGTCAGACTGGAAACCAACCCCAATATACTTGGGAAAAGGCTAGGCAGATGATGATGGCTACAGAACTCGACAAAACCCGGCCAACAGACAGACAGACAGACGGACATGGTGAAACTACATATAAGGGTTCCTTATTGACTGCGGAACCCTAAAAAGAGGCTGTCTGTCATGTCGATGACACGGAAGCAAGCGTAAGAATCTATATACCCTTTACAAGACAATGCGGCAAGTTTTTTTAAAACTAGTTTTGTATGTTATGTGTCAGTTAATTACATTTTCCATGAGTCAAGCAATACTAGCGTCACCAATGGCAAAAGTTGTCAGTTTTTTTCGCCATTATGACACTTCGTCTATATATTATAGCCAACACAATTTATTGTGTTCACTTTCCCCAGAACTTAAAAAAACACGACTGACAACCCTTTTCCAGCATGTCGCACGAATACGGATATGGAGCAGCAGAACGAATGGAAACAGAAACACGCTGTGTTGCCATTTGCCAAGCCCTTAGAAAGTTTAAGGTGATTGCTTCAATGATTGAAAATGTATTTGCTGATTTGGGCCTTGAGCCGAGCCATTCTTGATGCGTCAGAAAACCCTGGTAGTAAAAAAAAATTGCTAACTGAAAAGAACGACGGGTAGTGTTGTTTCATTAGGGTTCTAATCTAATCTTGTATAGCAGGCGTTTAATCTGAAAAGTTCTGTCATAAGTAGGTGCTCTTACACGGGCAAATTTCTGTCAAATTTCTCCAGACGGCCACCGTGCCTCCGATATATAAATGTATGTACTCTCTGTGGTGCAATACAAGTGCGTCGTCGGTGTATTGACTTTTATTGCCTAGTTTTTTAAGTTGCTCCATATGACATGGAATTGTGTGGCCGTATCTCTGGCAACAGGTTGCTACATGTTTCCATCGCCCTAAATTGCTGGATGTAGACGTGACGTCATAGTTGACGAGAATTGACTGGGATTGAGCAATTTTAGTTGCCCGTTTAAGCGCACCTTTATGACCAAGTGAGGCGTCTAATTGCAAACCACGCTAAAACGATTTTTCTGGATACTGAGTTATTAATGTGTTTTAAATTCAATAAAACGTAATCGCACTCCTTGGTGCACGACACATTTACACAAGTCTCCATTGGTCCGCCATACTATTCGTAAGGTCACTTGGTGCAAAAGCAAGCGCTGTGATTGGTGGTTTTCGTTGTAGAGGAATTTGAATTTTACCCATGCCATTTATAGTGGATTTTGTTACCAAGCATAAGGTTGGAGGCTCAATTTAGTACTGTTAGAGAAGGATTTGCTCGGAAATGAGTTTGTCACTTAGTACAGAACTGAGAAAACTTTCAAAAGAGGGAATACGGTCGGTTTCAAAGTAAAATCGTTTTAGCGGGGTTTGCAATTAGACGCCTCAAGTTTGCCTAGTACCGCAGTAGTATCGACTAACGTCACTCATCGCCATCTGACACTAAGCAACCGTAGCAATTCAAAGCGGTGCGTTCCGAGTAGAGATGAGTCCGATATCATGTCACATGTTAAAATCATGGATATTTTAAAATCATTTCATCTTGCAATGACAACGGCAAAATCATCAATGCTTTTAAATCATTACTCGAATGAAGATGACCGCGAACTTCGGTGATTCGGACGGGACGTCTCACTCGTTGCGGTGCGAATTGCGACGTTGCGAGACTGCGCGATACTGAAGTCACAATGACAGATCTCACAAGTTTAGATAAAATGCCCCGTGCTGGGCGGCGCGCACGGAACGGCAACAATACTTTCACTTCCGTTATTTACTTTTGCGTGTGAAATGCGCGGCAAATTCTATTTATTTATCTAGTATTTAGTATTTCGAGAATCATTGTCTTGATTAGACGAGGACGACCACCCTTACGTAATTTAATTTTAATGAATTAATTACAAATTTTACACCAGGTACTTACTTGCAAGAACGCCAGATTGCCATGAAATACTAAATAGTCATATCTTGCAGCAAATATCACTGATAGTAACTTATTGATGATTTGCATGATTATTAATCAATACCTAAAATACACTTCCATTAATGTCGTAAACTAAGAAAAATTGAATTTCGCTAACTGACAAGTAGGACCCATGCCTACTAAATAAATAATGATTTCACAAGCCATTCCGCGATCATTTCAGTACACATAATCAATAAAAGTGGCGCGATCTTATAATCAAATAAAAATCATTAATGATTTTGTCATTGTTCCCGTCATCGATATTTTTTTGTCATTGTCATGCAGTCATTGATACGGAAAAATCATCACTCAGCCCATCTCTAGTTCCGAGTTGCGATAATATCGATTCGAGCGTGCTAAAGCCCGTACCGAATTAGCGTGAGCGCGATAACGATGTCCCGTGAATCGTCATAGATGACGTCATGACATTCGCCATCTTGTGATAACGCCGACCATGCCTTTTACTAATATCACCGTGATCGCTGTCAAAAATGACAGTTGTGCTGTTTTGTTTTGAATCGCATCATATCTTAACGTGGCATTTTCGAAATTATTCTTCTGGCTACAGTTGCTACCTAACCTAAGAAGAAGAAATTTTTGGTGTTTATACAGAGAAATACTCTAATATCGTTTTGACATTGAGTGAGCACCGTGAGCGCGTTCACGAGCGTTCCGAATTGTTGACAGCCCTCGGCTATCATAATCGTAATATCTAAATCGGAACGCATCGCATGTTAGACGATGTGAGCGCTGTGAGCGATTGTAGCCAATTCGGAATGCGGCCTACGTCTGTGAGAGGAAGCGACGTCGGGAGAAAAGTACCTACTCTGTGGTCGGGAGCCTACCATCAACCAATAGACACAATGTTTAATGATACCATAGTTTAGTGTGAATGAAAGTACCTACAGCTGCTTGCTTGTATCGCGGTGAACAGTCAAATACCTACCAAGGTTGTTAGCGACATATTATATTAGTCTATGGTTAGCGAGGCTGGTCACCAAGAGCCACGGTTGGGTAGTCTTGGTACCTAAGCCTCTCGCGCATTTGCGTTGGTTATCTTCTTAAATATACAGTGTGAGTCTTTATAATGTGCACATATCGAAATGAGGGAAAATTTTATCTTAATTTTATTTACGGAAAAAATACAAAAAAAAAACTATTAAAAAAAAAAATATATGGAATTTTTATTTTTAAATTTTTATTTCACTATTTCTCAATAAGACGCAGATTTTTGCTAAAAAAACATGTTTCATTCCAATTGAGGGTAGTTTTTTCCCCAATTTTTATTTTATGAGGACACCTAATTACTTCCAATCATTATGGAGTTTGTTTCATCGTGATAGATCATTTAGTTTAAAAGTTACACCGTTTTGTTTACACTGGGAACAATTTTTTTTTTAATTCCAAAAAAAATAAAATAAAATATATATTTTTTTTATATTTTTGACGTAGATAAAATTAAGCATAGATTTCCTCATTTCAATATGTGCACATTATAAAGACTTACACTATCTATATATATAAAAATGAAACCCTATTTCCCTTGGTCACGGCATCACGCGTGAACGGCTGGACCGATTGCGCTAATTATTTTTTTGTTGTGTTTGTTATTGTCAGGAGAAGGTTCTTATGTAAGAAAAATTTAAGAAAGTTAAAAAAAAAAAATTGTAAGAAAACGATCATATTTACATTTTTATTGTAATAATAAGTAGGTAACTCTATCTTCTAATGTAACTTTATGGCGTTTGACATAACGTGTCAGTCATCATTTGGTAGGTCTGAGAAAAGATTTTATCAAAAAAAAAAAAAAAAAAAATTGAAGGTTTTAGTTAGGTAGGGTAGGGTAGGTAGGGTTGGTAGGGTAGGGTAGGGTAGGGTAGGTAGGGTTGGTAGGGTAGGGTAGGGTAGGGTAGGTAGGTGGGTAGGGTAGGGTAGGGTAAAATAGGGTAGGGTAAGTAGGTAGGGTAGGGTAGGGTAGATAGGTAGGTAGGGTAGGGTAGGATAGGGTAAGGTAGGGTAGGGTAGGTAGGTAGTTTCCTTTGCGCGTAGACAAACTGCCACAATCAAATAGCTTTTGACAGAACGAAGTCTGTCGGGTCAGCTAGTATAAAATAAAAGTCGGGTTATTTATACCATTTATAACAAAAGAACGGCTGGACCGATTTTAATAATCTTGGATTTGTTGGACTTGTCTCCGCCCCTAACAGCAGAATACCTAACAATTAAAACATGCGAAAAAAAAAATATGTACAAAATTCACTTTTTTGACTCGAGAACAAGAAATTTCACGCGGATGAAGTCGCGGGCAGAAAGTCAGAAACTAGTATAAAAATAAACCTCTACCGCCTTACTTATAAACGCGCAATAAAGTTATACTAGGTATAAACTTAGCAAATATAGTTTTTATTGTGTTTCTGTATTTGTGTGTCCTCCAAATATGAGTTAAGGTTGCTCGAAATAAATGTATTTTATTATTTTTATTTAAAAACACCAAAAACGTATGGTTGTATCGAAGTTATTCCCAATATAACTTTATTCCGCGTTTAAGGCGGTTAAAATCTTGAAGATTGTTTTACCCGGATAAGGTAAAATTAACGTCTTAGTACGTAGTGTAGCGAAATAAAAATGAAAATTCACCACTTTAACACATATTTATAATAATTTGCCCATGAACTCCACGACCTCATTCCACCGGCCCCCTTTTACCATCGGACATCTAGACGCACTGCAAGTTACCACCCCTACCTGGTTGATATTCCACCAACTCGCACTAAGCGTTTTCAAACGTCTTTTATAATGCGCGCAGCAAAGGAGTGGAACTCTCTGCCTGCGTCTGTGTTTCCGAACGCATACAACCCTAATCTATTCAAAGTGAGAGTGAACAGGCTTCTTCTGGGTAAGCTCACTCCATCGTAGACTTTGTCTCTGTCATCCAGACCTAGACTAAAGTCAAGAGCAAACTCATAGTAGAATAAAAATAAAAATAAAAAAATCTTTAACAGAAAATCGAACAAACAAATTTAAATAAGTAAAAAATTACCCTCCTTCTGGGGCAGTCGGGTAAATATGATCCAAATCCATAATTTGACTAAGAGAAGTTTATCAAATGGTAAATCTTCCACGCATTTGGTTTCCGAACGAAGGAATTGATTGAAATCGGTCATAAGTTCGTGAATCCTAAATTACGTACCTTTCAAATTAATAATATAAAGAAATAAAAAAAAAAAAATAGAAGTGTCTGTTTGTAATGTTATAATACAGCTTTTTACTAAATGCTTATGAAAGTATTTATAAGGTACTAATCGGTCTGTCTGTTTGTTCCGGCTAATCTCCAACCAATTTCGAAGGAACTTCCAGTGACAGATAGCTGATGTTATAAGGAATAACTTTTATTTTAGAAAAAAACCACGCGGGCGAAGCAGCGGGCAGCAGCTAGTCTATCTATCTTTTTATCTTCTATCTATCTATTTATGGTGTATCTATTAAAACACGAAATATTTTAAGAGAAACATCAAGGTGGTAAAAAAGCCAAAGTAGCGGAAAAAAAAACTATAAAGTGTCTTATATTTGTACATAATTATTATAATATATTATAATATATTATTATATTATTATCATAATATTTTTAAAATTGCTTGAAACATATTGCAAAAAAACGTTTACTTACTTTTTTTAAATTCTATGAATGATCAACCCGGACGCGGCAACGATGGCGGCACTACCGCGGTGCCTTTTGATAATTAATCATCATATCAAGTAATTTTATATTAATAATTTTTTTAAATAATATAGTCAGATATAAAAAAAATCGTTTCCATGGCTCCTTTAGCTAAAAATATTCTATCTCTTAAAATATTTCGTGTTTGAATAGCCTACCCTACTACATAATTATAATTATATCCATATTATTATTGTATACCCTAATATAATTATCCATACTTAATATTATAAATGTGAAAGTAACTCTGTCTGTCTATCTGTCTGTCTGTCTGTCTGTATGTTACGTTTTCGCGTCTAAACCAATGAACCGATCGTCATGAAGTTTGGCAGAGATAGCTATAGTCTTCTATAAAAATTAAAATCTGTGTTTTTATGTTTGTCCTCTATGCGTTTTAAACCATTGATCACATTGTGGCGAAACTTTGGTAGGGTGTTCTGAGGAAGAACGCGGGGGTTACTGCCCAAAAAAAAAAAATTCGACCATCAGTTTTTTACTTGACGTGGGCAATGCAATGCATGCGGTGCAGCTATACCCAAAGTCTCTAATTCAGATAATTTATGTAAATAAAGTAATGTCACTGTCAAAATGACAGGACAGTGGTGCAAAACATTTTATCATATTTTTTTTTTGTAAATAATCATCTATGAAATTAAAGTGAATTAATTATAAGAACTATGCAAACAAAATACCGTAGCCAAACAATTTTTTATGTAGTGTGTCGGAGACACGGCCTATGATCGTAATAATCAGCCCTTTTAAGTCCACTGCTAGACGTAGGCCTCCCAAAATCGATTTCCACTCGAAACATTTTACAGCCGTTTTCATCCAAAATGTGGCTAGATATGCTACATACAATATGAATCTATGAATGAGAGTTGTATTATAATAAGTGTTGTTGAAGATGTAAAAATTGTGAAAATGTTTGGATCTCCTGCATTGTTACCAGTATCATAAAATATTTTATACCAGAAAAACTCCTTTTTTTAATAACTTCGTTTTAAACCGAAAATTTATAAAAATAATTACGGTATGATTATTTTTTAATTATTATTTCTTAAATTCAGTACTTAAAAGAAAATGGAAACCTTTTCTTCGCCATTTTATGTGAATTACCATTACGAAGATATTTTTTTTATATTTTATTCCCTTTGTTTACATAAATTATCTGAATTTGAGACTTTGGGTATAGTATCTTATAAATATGAACCTAAGTTATCCCGAGTAAAATAGAACTGGTGTAAAAAAAACAACCAGAACTAAAATGTTAACACAGAAAGACTGTCTGTCTGTCTGTCTGTTACGTTTTGACGCCTAAACCGCTAAACCGATCGTCATGAAATTTGGCAGAGATATAGCCTGGGCCAAGCGTGGCGATGCGTGGCGATTATGGCAAATCCCTCCAATGGGGGGAGGCTTATGTCCAGCAGTGGACGTCTTTGGGCTGAAATGATGATGATAGCCTGGGATATGGAGAAGGACATATGCTACTTTTTTACGCGATAACCCGACATCCACGCGGGAGGGGCCGCGGGCAAAAGCTAGTAATATTATAAATGTGAAAGTAATTCTGTCTGTCTGTTATGTTTTCACGCCTAAACCGCTGAGCCGATCGTAATGGAATTTGGCAGAGATGTAGCCTGGGATATGGAGAAGTATATAGGCTCCTTTTTTACGCGATAACCCGACATCCACGCGGGCGGAGCTGCAAGGAAAAGCTAGTAGTAAATAAGTGAGAAATTAAAACACGGTCCTGACGAACTACTACTGCAAGTCATAACGCGTCTTGATTAAGGGCTCCCACATATAACTGCGAATTCGCAACGCATCGCAAATATCTGCGTGCGAGCTAGAGCAAGAATGCACAGCAAGAATTATCGTATCGCATCGCATCGCGGTTTTGTGTGGGCGCCCTAAATCGCCGGCGATATGACGATTGGTCTCGTCGTTGCTCTTCGAGCACCAAGGATTCCAAGTGGCTGGTAGGTAAGGACGAAACAAAGCAAGGACACGCAGATACCATGCGGCTGTTAAAAACGAACCAAGGCTATCTACGCATGTCTGGTAGATTTATGTCCGATAACCGGAAAGCCGGAACAAAAAATGGCTGGAAGCGGCCCTTTTCATCTGGTTTAGGTAATACCAAAACTTAAATATCTTACTTCTTTGGCTCCAGTAGGATTTGCTGAATTCAAAATAACGATAGGATAAAACTGTAGTGTAGTCTTGACAGAATTTCACGTTAGTTAAGTTAGCAAGGTCTAAAAAAAATTCATGACTTGATTTAGCTTCAAGAAACTGACCACAGAGTACATTTGACACTGACAACCTACTTCAAGTCATATTAAATAAAATAAAAAATAAGAAAATTAAGAATACAAAATGTATGGCCAGCTAGATAAAGCAAACCAATAGGTTTAAATCACAGAGGTAACGCTGCAGTAGATAGGTAGGTACCTAAGTCCCTAAGTAGAAAGTAAGTACTTGGTATTTCAAATGACCGGGAAAGTAACATGAAAAACGACTCTAATGTAGTTTTGATGTTATCGAAAGAGCTGTAAAAGCACCAGTGTATTTTTCTATAGAAATTAATGGTGGTGTGACCGCGTGACGAATCGCCACGGTTGACTTTTTCGTCCAGAGGGTTCATGAATGCTATAGCAAGTTAAAGGTATCGTATGGATAGGTAGGTATACCTAAATTGTTACCTATCTACAACACTGTTGTAGGTACCTAGTCCTAATAAAGTGACAATATAGGAAGTCGGATTTGACAGCTATAAAAATACTTTGTGTAGTGATGGGAAAAAAATCGGTTGCTTTAAAAACCGATTCTCGAATCATATCGATTTACCATATTAGACTTTGTAATCGAAAATTTATCTACATTGCTTAAGACTGATTCTCGAGACATATCGTTTTATTACACGTACGAATTTGTAATAACAGTTATTACATAAATCGCAACTAAGATTATATTTGGGCGAGTTTCAAAGTCACACCAAGACATAAACGGATACTCGACAATTCGACATACTGATTTCTTCCAGTACGTTTATGTATAGGTACATATGTATATTGTATATTATACACCAGTGGCGTACCTAGAGGCACGTCACTGATATGCAACCGTGCAAAGCCGGGCCGGATCGCTAGTCAAGAATAAAATTAATAATAAATAAGTGTGGTTGGGTCGGGTAATTAACTAAATTTGTAAATGTAATGTTTGTAAAAGAATATTATTTTCAGAATATCGATTTTATTCAGTAAAAAAAACGGCACTACTGCAACGAACCCAAACACATGTACAAACGTCATGTTGGAATATTAATCAAATATTAAGAGTCCCTATCAATTTCGCGGTCTAAAAACAGAAATTTCTATGTTTTTCAGCACAAATTTCTCAGTAACCTGAAGATACCTGGTTTTTTTTTTAATGCCCTGTTATTCATCACATCTTTATCTAGTAAGTGTACTGATTAAAATTTTGATAACTACTCAATATAAATTACGAAAAATATAAATCTAACACATGTTTTTACGTAAGCACGAAACACCCGGTTTTCCAATCTGTTGTTTGGCTTACTGGTGCCAAATAACAATCTGAAAAAATTCATACATACTGGACATATAGTATACTAGTAAGCCTACAACTTTCTTTTTTAAGTTTAACGTATAAGTTCATTAAAAAAAATGTTATCCACGCTGAAAAAACACAATAAAATCATGTGCAAAACCGTTGTCTACGCGTAAGAATTTATTGAAAATAACAATAAGTGTTCAATATTCTAAAATTTGATGTATTTATCTACCAAACCTAATTTTTTTTTTTTTTTTTGACTAATACTTTTATTGTAATAAAATATCTAAATAATGCCTTATAAACCGATGCGCTTGCTCGATACATTCAGTCGCGCCCAAGGGCTTCTCGACGATGGACCTGTGTCGCCCGTGACGTTCGCCGCTCCCGACGTAACTCGCGAATTGTGCGAATTTTGTACTAGGCCTAATCAGTTTTGAGACTGTGAGTATATTTTTATTTTATTTATGCATAGTGTGACACTTTGTGATTTGTTAATGTTATTCATACATATTAATGTTTTGTATTGTACTATTAGTAAATTAGTGTTTAATTTTTAGAAAATGGGTCGATAAAGTGAACTTTATTATCACGGAAAAATCAAAGGAAAAAAGAAAAAACGCGAAAGGCATGTGCAGTTCTTAGGTATTTTTTTTTCACATATTGTATAGGAAGGAACACAAAACATGGCGCGTGACTAAGAATATAAAAGAAGCAGTGGAAGAAAAAAAGCGCGCCATTACAGAAGAATATCGTCGTCGAACTGGGCTCCTCGTCGATACAGTAAAGCAATGTAGCGGCTCAACCAATGAGTGCAATACTGCGCGAACGTTCTTTAAAGACCCTGCTCTCGCAGCTGCGATCACTGGGGTTAACAAAGATCTCATTACAAGATTCTCTGTTATACTGAAAGACCTTTCGAAATGTATAGCTTGATTTGTGGCCGTGTGTACGATGTAAAGCCAGAGGCCTACAAGGAGTATACACTTGACATGACTAGGCTACGTCACCAAGTACCAATGGTACAAAATGCCTTCTAGTGTACATAAAATATTAATTCACGGAGCTAATTTCATCAAATCCCTAGTCCTTCCTATAGGTCTACTGAGCGAAGAAGCTCTAGTCTAGACGCAAAGACTGCCGCAATTATAGAGCTGCTAATAATTTAGTATTAAATGGGAAAAAACCAAGTGCATAAAATGTTCTTTACCAGATAGTATTGAATCAAGAGAAACTAGAATTCGTAGATAAAACTGTTTTCCTGGGGATCATGATGGATTCAAGGCTAATGGGGTCCTCATTTAACATCTCTTGTAGGACGTCTAAGTTCAGCAGCATATGCTGTCAGAAAAATCCGTCAATTTACTTATGTACTCGTAGATACGAGGCTAGTCTATTTTAGTTACTTTCATAGTATAATTTCTTGCGTATTTTACTTTGGGGACGGGTTACAGACATCGAGTCTATTTTTATTCTGCAGAAAAGAGCCATCAGAGCCATATATAATGTCCGCAGGAGCGATTCTCTAAGGGAACTGTTTAAGGATATTATCATCGTGACGGTACCTTGTCAATATATCTACGAAAACATCATGTACGTACGGAAAAATTTACATATTTTTAGAAAAAGAGGTGAAGGACATAATTATAGTAATAGAAATAGGACCTACTAGTTCAACTAGGTTTCAGACTGGCTAAAGTAGACTCGTCCTTTATGGGGTACTGTTTAAAATGTTACAATGAAATTCCTCCCCACATACTTCGACTGAATGAAACTAAATTTAAATCTTGTATAAAACGCATACTATGCACGCAGGTATATTATAAGTTGGGGGATTACATCGCTGATAAAAATGCTTGGCTGAATGCTGGTCTTGCTCCACAATCACAACTAATTGATTAACATTTGAAAATAATGTTGGAGCTGCTGAAGATGTAAGACTATCTTTGCATTGTATGAACTCAATCTCCTTTGTATTATATAATTGCATAGCACAGGTGTGAGTACTATGTACTATAGAGCTACTATTAACCGGGTAATACGAGTATGCCTTTCATTGACTTGAATGTGCCCTGGCGGCTGAGAGTATGTCATGCTCACTAAGATGTCTCGCTGATGGTGGCGCGTGTGTTGGATCATTTAGCTCCCTTCTAAATGGTTGAGCTGAATGGTGCTAATCCATGCGATATGTTTGTGAACGGGCGCCGTCAGTTGGGACTGGTCATCTCTTAGCTGCCACGGCTTATTTTAATTATCTTATTATTTATTTATTAAAACTTTATGCACAAGTAAAAACTGTACAAAGGCGGACTTAATGCCTTGGGCATTATCTACCAGTCTACCTTATTATAATATATTATAATTATTATAATTATTTTATCTTAAATTTTTTTTTTTTTGTTTGTTTCTATTTGTTATACCTACTCTGGACGCTTTTAACGTGTACGTTTTTATTTTTTATTTTTATATCGGTCTTACATTTAGTTATAAACTCAACATTATACATCTAATATTTTTGTAACAATTTAATGTAATGGAGTTTCTTGCCCGTTCTTCTCCATACGTACCTACTACGCTTTGGAATGGGCATGTAGCTTCATTTTCTTACTGACCGACTCCTTGAGAATTCAAAAGTGCCTGTAAATAGTTTAATTGAAATGATTTGAGTTTGAGAAAGCATAGCACGAGAAAAATTGGAAGGAAGCAGACTATTGAAGACGCGCTCTGCTTATCTCCTCCGATTCATTAATATCCAGCATCAGACCATTGCCTAAGAGAAAATCGGGTACTTTGGCGTCAGAAGTATTACAATTATTGAAAGCTCCTGAAGCGCCTGAAAGGATGCACTTATTCGATGAAGAAGCAAACAGCGAGTAGACAAAAGCCAAAGGCCTTTTTCAAGGCCGCCTATTTAAAAGTGTCTTAAACGTAAAAAAAACTTTTTTATTTAAAGACTATATGTATATGTACACATTATATAAATACAACATTATACTTAGTAATATAATTATGTGTTTTTATCGTATAAGTCTACAAACAAATACCTACCTACATTTAAATTAAAAATTTCATATAAAAAATCTAAGTGGCTCGTAATATAATTATTCCGAACACTGTTCGCCGGGGAGGTCTGTAGTAGGTAAATAATACAGGAGGGTGGGTAATAACACATGTAATTCGTTTCAGACCTATCTTAATGTACTGGTCACACTTTATAGTTTGCTTTTACTATGATGAACGCCGTACTTAATATTGTTATTTTTACTTACCTACTAGGTGGTAATTATGACGTGTTATAAATATAACACGTCATAATTACAATAAAATTCATCCAGTATTACAGAACCTAGTAGGTAAGTAAAAATTCGGGAGTGCTGTTAATAGCGGTTACGGACCAAGATTATTTGTTCCCGCTTCACCGTACGACAATGCATACTACGATTGTCGCCGATAGTTCGAACGCACACAGACACGATGCGCTCCGATAGTTACCTAAACTAGTAGCGCGTCGAAATTGATAGGGACTCTTAATTCATGTTTTATAATGCATTTTACCAATAAAAACTGAAACTTGGTGCTTACGAATGATACTCATTGTTATAGTGTAAGGATAGGTAACATACAGTATTTTCGTTGTAGGATGGTGCGGTTGACAGATGTCAGTATAGCATGACTAGGTCAGTGACATTATGCAATTAAATTTTATCGATAACGATTCTCAGAGCAAAAATCTCGTTCTCTTTATTCATATTATTATGTAATTTATTTTAAAATATGTATTTAATACAAAACATTAAAACAAAACACATTCTAAGCACAACCGAGATTTAGAAAAAAAAAATATTGATAGATAGACAGAATACTCTTACACTCTTTACTCTCTTCACAATGGGCGGTCTTATCGCTAAAAGCGATCTTTTACAGACAACCTTTGGATGTATCAAAAGTAGAAGGAGAGACAATACTGCAGGTAGTTAGTGGTGTACCATTTACATATATACCTACAATAAATACATACATACTTACATAAAGTATATAGATACTTATATATATATATATATACATACAATAATAAACACGATACAAGAGCAAGGAACTTTAAGTAATGATGATGTTTAAGGAGAGAGGAAGTGTTTTTTTTTTTGTAACATTTTTGACACGTGGAGCCATGCATCGGCGGCCACTTTGCGTCAGTACGAGTGCTAGCGCCTTGTATGCGATACGTTTTTCCATTTGCCATTATATATTATTATATATTGTATATTTTCTTTTGTGTTAAAATTGTTATTTTTTATTATTTGTTAAGTTTGTTGTTTTACTTGATTGTGGTAATTAACATGACTAAGCGCACAAAAATAACTTTTGGAGGGTCATGCAAGGAAGTTTGTCGTTCGCCTCCGAAACTACTTTGAAAGAAAACAACAAAAATTTAAAAATACTTACAGTAAACTTCTTTTTCTATAAAAAATATCGACTATCCATCATAGCAATACATCCCATCACTAAACATGCTTATGGCGTTACTATACACACATACGAGTAGTACATTGCTTCATTTTTCTTTCAATTTATTTAATTTATAGATAATAACATTTTGGCAGGGTAAATTTATTTATTTTAGTACAGTTATTACTGATTCCGTATTTTACGGACAGACAGACAGATAGACAGACAGAGTTACTTTCACATTTTTTTTTTTTAATAATTATAATTTATTTACCAAAAATAATTTATAATATAAGTAGTATGTATTTTTAGGAAAATCTTATACAATGTTTGTAAATATGTGAGCACCATGTATCTATCGCATTGATTCATTTATAGGGTTCCGTACCTCAAGAGGAAAAAACGGAACCCTTATAGAATCACTCGTATGTCTGTCTGTCTGTCTGTCCGTCTGTCACAGCCAATTTGCTCCGAATGTAATGGACCGATTAAGTTGAAATTTGGTATAAATATCAATTTGAGTGACCCAAATACGGACGTGAACCGTAAATAAATGAATTTAGAATATTGGGGTCAGTTTTGGGGGCAAACAAGAAGAAAAAAAAAGTTTTGCAAACTGTATCGTGTGACATATTAAACGAAAGGGCTTACTGTGAGGGTCTCAAATATTTTTTTTTTATAATTTTAAAATAAATTGTTTTATAGTTTTAAAGTGAAAAGAGACGAAAATTGACCATTCCCCCCCCCCTTATCTCCGAAACTACTGAACCTAAAATTTTGAAAAAAATACAGAAAATAGTTCTATACTTACAGATTACAGGAAAATCTATAACAAGTCTATGGTCTTAAAATAACATGGTAAATCTCTCGATATTGTGCGTAAAAACTTACATTTGCAGTTGGAATGTATGTGAGATTATGTTTACCAACTACAATGTTAAATTTGTTCTTAGGATAAATGCTTTCCAAGTACGGAACCCTTTATTGTTCGTGGTCCGACACGCACTTGGCCGGTTTTTTCTGTAATTACTTCACTTTTCATTCTTTTTACCAATTGTTAATTATAAGTATGGAGTTTCTTGCCCATTCTTCTCCATACATAACTACCTTTCGGAAGAGGCAACTAGAATCAATTAACTATTTTTGTAATTTTTGACGTTCAAAAGTACATTTTACGTGCCTATTTGAAATAAATGATTTGAATTTTGACTTTGAGTAATAATACTCCTTTTTTTTCTAGCTTTTACTGTCCCAGTGCTGAACAAAGATAAATATAGAATACTCTTTATTACGTACACCATAAAAATTACAGATATGAATGTAGAACTGTTACACAGGGTGGCACAATATGGTCTTATCGCTAAAAGCGATCTTTTACAGACAACCTTTAAAGGCCTCCTCCAAATCCTTCCAGGCATCTTTTTCTAGAGCCACCTCGGTCCAGCCCTTGCGGTACTCCTCTATATAGGTCGTCTCTCCACATCTTCCTGGGCCGTCCTCGGCGGCGCCGTCCTCAGGCACCCACAAAAAATACAATAGGTACAATACAACTCCTTAAGTTAGTATAATCCTAAAAGTCATGATTTCATGAAATAGTCATTCAATCTATACTTTTATATATTACTAGCTTCTGCCCGCGACTTCGTCCGCGTTAAATTTCTTGATTATTTTTTTGTGTTGTATAGTCCATTTATCGAGGAAGGTTATAGGCAATATAACATCACGCTACGACCAATAGGAGCTGAGCAAACATGAAAAATTAAAAAAAAAAAAAAAAAAAAAAACAAAACTGGAAAAATTATTCCTTTTAGAGAGCTTCCGTTGCGTGCGATGCGTAAACGGCTTAAGATACGCAAAAATCATGTATGATAGAATTGTTCCTCTTTAAAAGTTCTAAAAAAAAAGTCCGCGACAGCATGACTATCTTTTAAGGTTGACTCACTTTATCCTTTATTTATGGTAACAAATTTTGTTCGAAATTAATGCATTATTTGCGAAGAAGTTCCTTATCCAAATAAATATGTTATTAATCACAAGTTTTAAATGTATCCATCCCATTTCCTTCCATGGGTGTCGTAAAAGGCGACTAAGGGACTTACTAGAGAATGGGCAGCAGCGTTCTCTATGCATTTTTATCACCATACTGCGATCGCCAACCCGCCTGCCAAGCGTGGCGATTATGGCAAACCCCCCAATTGGGGGAGGCCTGTGTCCAGCAGTGGACTTCTTTCGGCTGAAATGATGATGATGATTTAAATGTAAACAAAATTGTCCTAGACATCACTTGATTTCAATCCTATGCTATGTGAAAACGATGTAATGGCGCGGGTGGGCAACGGGATGTGACGCGGAGGGTCGGGGGGTGAAATTTCACGCGGACAGAAGCTAATAGGATTATATGGATTTAGAGAGTTGTATTGATGATTTTTATGATTATAATTCTATAAAAAACATTTGATAAGGCCGCGAATCATATTTCGATCAACATACAATCTGATACAGACCTGGAAATTGCAAAAAAAACGTAAGAAAATTTGAATTTCGAGGGCTACCCTGACGCTTTCACCTTAAGTAGGTAAAACGAGATCGATATTGCCATGATAAGAGAGTGAAGTGAGAGCTCAAGTGTTGTTTGCTTACGTCTAATGGGAGGGCGCCGATATTGCACTGATGGCGCTCACTAAAGACGGTAATAAAGGGACGGGCTATTTAGCAGTTTAACAAGAATGTATTTAAAAAAATAAGTAGGTATATCTTTGCCCGTGCGTTAATTAACCTATAAGTAACGTTCCTGCTGCTGGGACACAGGCCTCCTCCCTGTGAGAGGTTGTGGACCATAATTAGGGCATGCATTCCGGAATTCCGGAGTTTTGTAATTCCGGAATTCCGTAACAATTTTTCTGATATTTCAATTCAGGAATTGAGAAGAGTAATATCGGATGTTCAGATATTCATAATTTTTTGATATTTTGATTATTATTTTATCTAAACGCAACCAAACTAGTCTGTGGAACTTTCCACAAGTCGCTAGACGGCCAATGTTTAATTAGAGTAATAAGGGAGAAAGATGTTTAATTTGTTACTAAAAATGATTAAAAGACTGATATAAATTATAAATCTTGTTTGATTTGAAACAAACTTTAAAAGTTACCAGTTCCGGAATTTCGTAATCAGATCTCCAGTATTGGAACTCAGTTCCGGAATTGAGAACCTTCCGATATTGGATGCCCTAACCATAATCCAACAGGCGGGCTCAAAGTTGGTTGATGGAAGACAAATGTGTTCGAATTTTTGGTTCTAGGACATGCCAGTTTCCTCACGCTGTCTGCTTGTTTGACTTCAAATGGGTACCTACATAGGTACCGTGAGAAAAAATAATTACTCACGGCTCAATTTATGATTTTGTCTGTATTGTATGAATTCTCTTCGTTTCTTTAGTTTTCATGTAAACAAACTGATGAGCATTCATGATCAAGTTATGTAAATACAACAGATCATAAAATATAGGCTCCTACGAACTGTCTCGACACGCGACGCGAAACAAAGACATCGCTCGTCGCGCTACACGCGGTGCCTTTGTATCACGTCACGTGTCGCGCCTGTTTGTAGGAGCCTTATATGTCGTCGTATCCTACGAATAGTGCCCTAACGAACATAGGGGCTTTCTTTTTTTGTTACATAATTCAATTCTGCTCATCATGCCACATATAGCCAGTTCAACAAAACAATTTAAAATGGGATTTAAAGGACAAAAAGCTTATAAAATATAAAGATAATTTATTGAAAATAATCCTAGCCGAACCTTAAAATACCAATACACATTATAAGAAATCACCAATACAATTTTTTTCATATTTAATTTAATGAAACACAAAAAAGTGTCTCCCGAAAAGTAGCTATTATGCAGTTACGCCCCTATTCGTAGGATACGACGATCTGTGGTAAATACCTAGGTAGAAGATACTATGGAATGAAAAACGCACCTCAGTGTGATCACTCACTGTTTGGTTAAAAGTAGGTATTGTTATTGCAATCGATTTCAGTTTGCCTGAAACGCATAATTTGTTTAGTTACCATCCTATAATATTTTTACAAGTATTTTACAAGCTTTTTAGTCAGATAGGTATTTATTATGGCGTATTCAACTGTTTCACTCGGTTTTTACCGCAATCCATACTAATATTATAAATGTGAAAGTAACTCCGTCTGTCTGTCTGTATGTTACGTTTTCACGCCTAAACCGCTGAACCGATCGTCATAAAATTTGGCAGAGATATAGCATGGGATATGGAGAAGGACATAGGCTACTTTTTTACGCGATAACCGACATCCACGCGGGCGGAGCCGCGGGAAAAACCAAGTGCTATATATAAGTAACAAAAAAAAAAAAATACAAAAAAAAATGATATCTATTTACTAGACACTGCTTTAAAATGGCATGTTTTAACTTCAGCATTTTTATTAGCACTCGTTTTCCTTTTTGTAACGGGAGCGGACTCTCCCTCTTTATTGGAAATTTATTTAAATTCTTAAAAGAATATTCTATTTTCTTTGTCTTCTTACGCTCAAGTCCTTGAGTTTCGGAAGTCTTGAATGAGTTGGTTAGTTTGTTTGTGAGTAAAATAGTTAAATTTATCTTTTGATGAAAATCTTTAGATGTAAATTGCTTAGCTTTGATTCAAGTTTCTTTCAACAAATATTTACCAAGTTGGAAGATGATTGTTTTTATAAAAGACTTAGCGTTTTTATGACCAGTTCGGTACCAATCCTCCTATAAATAGATACCTAATCTGGAATATTAATACACGCGTTTTAGTAAAGTTTTACTTAAAGTGAAAATGCCTAGCAGAAACTGCAACCTTATTTCAAAAGGACTTTTCAATCTGCACTAAACAATAAGACCGTAGAGCGAATCACCGCGTAATATTAATTAAAATCTATTCCCTTCGAAGCTACCCTTTAATTAAGTGCTAGTAGAGTTTTGTCCGTACCCTTCCCCCGGGAGCCGGGTGACACCGAGCCGCATAAAACATTCATACCCTAAAACTGGTTAATAGCCACAGTTTAGAACGATGTACTAGCGATGCTCGCACCCTGGTACGTTTATGTTGCGATTCATTTGATATGCATAGTTGGTAAAGCAAAGTAATATTGGTATATTATTATTATTTTTGATTATTTTATTTAATTTCACAGGTTCCTAGCACCTGGCATTTTTCTTAAAAAAAATATATATAATATACATATATTTGTGTAAGTATATTATATTTATTATAACGTCTGTCAAGCACGGCGATTATGGGCAATCCCCCCAATTGGCCTATGTCCAGCAGTGGACATCTTTCGGCTGAAATGATGATGGTGATGAATATAGTAATTTATTTATATAATATAGGGTGTAAACCAAAGTGAGATTTTAAGCTTGAACAGGTAGATTAGGTGTTTTGTACTGCATTGAAATTATTGTCTAAATCTAATTGTAGGAATTTCCGTACTATGCGAAATGTGTTTAATATAGCTGCTTTCTGTTATTATTATTTTTATTTTTGGTATACAAAAATACACAGGGTAGAAATATTCCGAGTAAAACATTGAATAAAGCAATTTAAAATCATACAATTCGGTGCGAACATGGTAAACGGGATTTAAATGATAAACAAAGTATTTATTAGTTAGCGATAACTACATACAATCTAATTGTATCCTATGATAGCAGAGTAATTATTTAAATAAATAACTTAATTTTTAAGTTTAAGCGCAAAAAAAGAGTACTTATATAGACACTCCTTCTTTTTATTAATAACTATCTGCTGCCCGCGGCTTTACCCGCATGGCTTTTTCTAAAGCAACCTAGTAACCTAAATTATACCTTTTAACATCAGCTATCTGCTAGTGAAAGTCCCGTCAAAATCGGTTCAGCCGTTTCGGAGATTAGCTGGAACAAACAGATAGACAGACAGACCGAGAAAAATGATAAAAATTGTTATTTTTTTAAATATTAGTACCGTATATACTTTCATATGCATTTAGTAAAAAGCTGTTATTTTGACATTACAAACAGACACTTCAGTTTTATTTATTTTTATAGATACTCGTATAGATTGATCGAGTAGATACCTTTACATACTGGTAGGTGTACCTACTCGTAATAACTTAGGTATGAACAAATATACAGGGTAGAATACGGTTCCTTTTGTCGCGTCGCGTGTCGTGCCTGTTTGTAGGAGCCTATATTTCGAGTAAAACATTGAATAAAGCAATAACATTATCAAGCCGCTAATCCCGGCCCGACGACATCATTGCAAACAATATATCTGCAAATTAATCAAAGTTTGAAATTATTTAAATATTGATTTAACTCCAGTAAGTAGCGAGGCGGGAGGCCGGTCGTGCAAATATTTGTTGTTGGCAAACAGCAATATCGTTGCGCCTCCCGGCTGTTCCCGGCTCACTCGCTTCCTCATTCCCAATGTTCGCTCAATATGATAATGATGGATACGTTGTACGAATGCTGATGTGTGTGAAGTTCGGCTTAGTGGGGGATTTTATTCAAATTGCAGATAAACTGGCTGTTATTGCTAAGTAGCACTGTCTGTATATGGTGCATATACAACATTATTTTTAGTATATACAAAACCTGAATATAGTTTGTTCAGAATAAGTAACTGAATCGATTCCAATAGTTTTTACACCATGTTATATTTTTTCCCAAAAATATTTAAAAAAGGTTACAAGTTGGACACCGAGTGACACTAAGTACCTATCCGCACTTGACCATTACGACAAAGTCCAAAGCCTGCAAGTGTGATGGAAAATGTTATCACCAGTTAGTTACATTACAATCGTCGTACGGTTAGGTACCTACTGCCAAATTAATATTATTATTAATGAACGCAAGGCGCGGGCGGCGCGGGTGCTCCTCGTGGTGAGCATGTTTTTGTACGGATAACCAGGTAACATAACAAGCTTATAACTTTGTTATTTTTCATAATACAGTTTTGAAATTTTGTACATAAATTCTTTACATAAAAAAACTAGACACCTGTTTCGGGTTTCGCATAAACTAAAACGAATGTTGTATAAACGGGAATAGTACTGTTGTGCGTGTATTGTTATAGGCAGGACTTGTTAACGTTACCAAATAACAAAATAGTAACCGTTACGTAACGTTAAATTTCAATGTATACCTTACTAACGTTACAAAAATTTAACGTTACTTGATAACATTACCAGTAATATAACGTTAATTAACATTAACAAAAATACGATAACTAACGTTAATTTAGCTACGTTGCCGTTCTGTGGGTAAGAATCAGGCAGATTCAGGCAACGTTTTGATCGGCACGGCATCAGTGAGGCGCGAGGGCGGGCTCTCGCTGCGCCGCACGCCTCAGGCCCTACTACTTACATCTCAACCGTTAAAATAACGATAAAATGAATAGTCGTTTAAATAACGTTAAATCGATTACCGTTATTTTAATAATAACGTTAACTCTGTCAATAAAAGGTAACGTTATGAAAATTTACCGGTATTTAAAGCCCTGGTTTATAGGTCCTGATAAATGAATTTATTAAATAAAGTTGTACTGGGTATATTAATTATTATTGTTTCTTCTTGTTCCACAATATTTCAGTTACACAATATAGTATGATATGACGTGGCAAGGCGGAGGTATGTTTGTAAGCGACTGGCGAGCCGCACGCTCTCCGCTCCGTTAGATATCGTTTACGGAGAAGCTATTTAAGAGAGCTGTCTTGGGTCCACTAGCGCCACTTAAAAAATATTATCTCGTGACCGAGAAGGAATTATGAAAAACGGAGCAATCATCTGCCTCGGTAAGTGTGTCAAGAATTTTTTAATACCTTTTATAAAGGACATCGTCGGAAATGGCCCCAGGACCAACAAACATCTGACTTACATAATAATTATAAATATATTTTATTAGACTAATTGCGAATATCTGTATGAAACGGACATTCTGCGTTCCATAATGAACAATTAAAAGAGCGACTATCGACATCAAATAAAATATGCCGTCATCTTTGACAATTAGATTAGACATGACAATTAGTGATGTCCAATCTTTCTTTCATGACGTAATATGACTTCCTACCTAAGTATAAATATATAAAATCAAAAAAACATAAGGTTAAAGTCGTTTGCATTAAATTGAAGTTAAATAAATAAGTACTTATTTAACTACCTACCTATTTGAATTCAAAAACTAGAAGATTTACCAAATACCTATTAGGTAGGTACTCAGGTAAGTACTTAAATGTTTTTCTGATTCTCTTAGCTTAACTAACCACATACAGGCAATAGAAATAACAGTGACGTATGCATTTATAAGCATGTATTTCGAAGTATTGAAAGGATTGTTTCTTACTAAAATATAACCTCAAAATCTTTGTTTTCTTTTGAAATAAATCCTTTCTGCAAGTTGTCCGTCATTAAACTTTGTCTTCATGGGCATATACCTGTAATTTAGAACACGCAAAGTAATTTTCCTTTGCTGTTGGTTCTGGGGCAAACGATGTATGGATGCAGAACAATCTCCTTTCATATTGATACACGAAGCAACAAAATTCGATCTAAAGAAAAACGGCCACATTCCTCTAGTAGATCCTATTTTGTTGCTTAGTGTCTCAATATGAAACTTTATAAAAGGTATTAGAAAATTCTAGCTTGCTTTTAATCGTAGGGTAACCACAAACTATATCTGTACCAACACCAAGTTACACTTGAGGTAAAATCTAGTAAAAACTCAAAGTTAATTAAGTAAGAGTTCTGTTAAAGCTATCCACAGAACGCGTTCTGTGGATAGCTATAACAGAACTCTGTTTATAAAATATAGAAGCAGTAATTATAATGGGTAACATTATCCTATTGTCACGGGCTCCCTAATGATTCGTCACTTTTAATGAGAGGCCCCAGAGTGATGTATTAAGTTTTAACTTTACTTTTAGAACAAACAACTCTCATAATGATAAAGACATCATATTTTTGTACTAATGGAAATGTGATGAAAAAAAAATATCTTGCTTTTTTCAGTTTTCGGTCTCTTCAGTTTTGTCGTTGGACGCTTTCGTTGTTTTTTTACGGATTATGTCGATGAACAGCAGCGTCTTTATGAAAGCCTGCGGGGTAATTGCGTTACACAGACACACTGTCAGTAGGAATGGGTTTCATTTTGATATGAGGAGGAAACCGTTGCGCATGTGCTCTTCGAATGCACAGGCGTCACCGAGATTAGAACAGAAACCCTCGGGGCAGCCAGATCCTTCACCGATGTTCTGAACAGACCAGGGCCTCAAGTCTGCTATTACAATAGTGTCAGAATGGTCTATCATTGATTTCATAATTGTTGATTTTGACAAGTTTGGTAATCTACTAATATAATGGCGTCATTATGACTTTCCAATGGTCCAGCCACTGACACTCCATTGAAAGAATTGGTAATCTCGTACATAATGACAAATGAAACTTCCTACTAAACTTCCAACTTCCTACTACTTCAGATTGCTTATAACACTAATAAATAATATGTAAAAATATATATAAAAATAAAATCTGGCATGAATAAATGTTCAAAATGCCATTGTAATACAATTCTATTACGAGACCATTGACCGACCAATGATCGACCATTATGAATTTAGCAGATTACGAACTTTTAGCAAAATGACAATGGGATCGTGTTGGAGTGACGAATTTATAAAAATAGCAGACTTGGGCTCTGGAGAAGTGATTAGCTTCTGGAAGGAGGTGGGCTGGTTGGAATAATAATCGACGGCCGCCCACGCACGATGATCCATCTGAAAGACTAAGTGCGGAAACCAAACCCTCTAACATAGAACTGTCAGTAAGAATGGGTTTCATTTTGACAGTTCAACAACATTAATTGCGTTTTTTACGTTGTTGAGCAGTTTTTTTTTTTGTTAGTGCATCTCAGTTAACCATGAGAGGTTGAGACTCTTTAACCGATCTTTCCTGTGGTTGCCTTAAGCTCCTAAAGACTTAAAGCCTCCAGCCAGGGCGTAAAAACTACAAACTAAACGACTGCGCGCTAAGGGCACCCCCTGTGGGGTAAAAAACCTCGGCCTAGGGCAGAGTCGGAGGGAGGTCTGAGCAGACAAATTTTTGGAACATTTAAAGCAATGGATTAGCAATATGCTTCAAAATCATTCATAATCATAATCAAATCATGATCATGATCATCATCATCATTTTTAATCATTCAGATTGCAATTGATAGTGTGTTGCGTAGTTAGGGTACTGGTACCTGGTAGACATAAGGTCATTAAGTATACGAAATAGCTTATTAAAAACAAGTACTGAGAAATATTTACGAGTACTCTTGATGATAAACTTACAATGAAACCTCACATTGAGAAAGTAAAAAAAAAAAAATCATCATTGACTGGTGCACTTAGAGGAATTGTCCGATGTCTTCCACTAAAGGTCATATATATATTATTTATAGCTCGATGGTTAAACCACATCTCGATTATTTAATCGAAAACGCATCTCAAAATAAAATGATTAAAGTCTTGTTCAATTATGATTATTTAACATCTTCTAAAAAGGTTTTAAAAGAAACAAAATTAATGAATATTGATCAAATTTATAAATATAACACTTGCATACTTGTTATAAAATAATTAATAGAGAGACATACATACACAAATAACATTAAGGCGAGGTTCTTCGAGCGTGCATTTTTGTTCTTGAGGTGGCAGCTGGGCGCGAGTAAATTTTGCCGTGAATTTCGTTAATTTTGGGTTGAAAATTATATGTTTTACGATATTAACAATGTTAAACTCGACGGACATTACATCATCATAGACGTTTATTTTGATGTGATTTTCAAGATTTTAATCTACAAAATAAGGGTATGTTTGGATTATTTTTCTATCGAGCGAACTTTATCCAATTATGTAACGAGTACCCGACGTACCTACCTACAGAAAGGTCTCAAAAGCAACATATAATTTTTTCCTTACCTACCGTTTCTAAATAAAATGACACTAAAATTACATTTCCTAGAGGTTAACTTGAAGAACCACGCCTAAGATTGCAAATTCAAAAGCGCGTGACGAGGCAGTCTAATCATATAATTTTAAGAGCACCGAGGACAAACTACGGTAGAAAGACTATCGTATATGAAGGGGCTGAACTTTATAACTCTTTATCTAAAGTAATTAAGGAATCGAAATCACTTCCAACTTTTAAAAGGCTATTAAAGCACCACCTGAATAATCCATACTAATAAATGTGAAAGTAACTCTGTATGTCTGTCTGTATGTTACGTTTTCACGCCTAAACCGCTGAACCGATCGTCATGAAATTTGGCAGAGATATAGCCTGGGATATGGAGAAGGACATAGGCTACTTTTTTACGCGATAACCGATATCCACGCGGGCGAAGCCGCGGGCGAAAGCTAGTAATGTATAATTGTAAGTTTTTACCGTTTTTATAACTTTATTTTAGTTTATTATCAAGCGAAACATCTTATTTATTATGTTTTTCACGTCAGTAGCCCAAACATGTAAGTTTTGCTGCCTGAAATCAGTGAGCAAAATGCGATATTGCTCACCAAGTAACTTTTTTTTTTTTTTTTTCAGAAAGCCGCGAATATCTTATTCAGCCTTGGGTTAATCATACAATTCGAAACATTCACACTCTATCTCTTTCCCGCCATTAGAAAGAAAGAGAGACAAAGACCAGCTCTTTCGAAGTACCGATTTTGAATTCGACCTCAAAGACAAACACGTTCGGAATTTCGTACTAACTAAAGAAATTTTGCAAAAATAACTATTTCCTCATAGGAGTGAATAATTGTATTCTTTTTGAGCGAAATAAATTTTCTTAAACCGTAAATAGGACTAGTTATTGGCGAAGACTGAAAATTAGAGATACATTTGTAGTTTAAACGACCATACCCGATGGGCAACTAAAGAAGTTTGTGAAGATCGGCCGAACATTCAAAAACCATAACGTAGATATTCGTACCTCCTGCCAGGGTTGCGGGTTTGTCCGAAAGGGATACCGTGGCCCTGGCACACAGGCCACGGGTGGGTTTTAGTCAGTAAAAGTCTGACACATCCTCCCGCTCCGCCCAGAGCGGGAGAAGTTATTTGATAATTTCCCACCCAAAAAAAAAAAAAAAATCGTTTTCGTACCTATGTACATAGAATTTGACAAGCTGTAAGCTAACAAAGCTTGACAAACTAAGTCTAACTGAAAATCTGTTTTTTTTTTAAGTGAAAGCTTCTTTAGGCGCGTTGAGAACTTTTTGGTAGGGCATAAACTTAGGTTTCGCAATCGTCACCGAATGCTTTAAATTTTTATGTTTGTTACCTCAGAACTTTATGAACCGATTTGGAAAATTCTTTTTAATTTGAAAGGATCCATGAGAAATTGAGGGAACTCCTCAAATTTTATAGGCAAACATATAGCGATTTTTGTATTTTCATCAACAAATCAAGCATTTGCATTAATTTTAAATTAATTACCTACACAAAACTATTCAAGATCTGCCTTCAAGTCTAACCGAATGCAGCTGTATAAATACCGGTATTCTACATGGAGCAACTCCCTATCTGACGTCTACAACCCGGTTACTGAGTAATACAATACTCCTTGGTAAGACTGGTTGTCAGACTTTCAGGCTACTGACGACACGTATTGACTCTCAAAGATCCACGGATGACAGCCGGGACTAACGGCATAACGTGCTTTCCGAGGCACGGACACCTACACAAAACTATTAAACCTGTACCATTATTTCAGAAATGATTTACTTCAAAGAATAAAACCCTAAAATACTCTTAAACAATGAATTGCAGTTTTTAATGCAGCAGATGGATAAAGATAAACCGTCGAAGGGGGAGGGTGGACATTGTTAGCGGATCATCTTTAAGCTCAGTATCGACGCGTCAAAGTTTCGCCGCGCCAGCAACTTGCTCGGCACAGAGTAATGAAGACTTATGAGTCTGGACGGCCCCGTCGCTCCTCCAACTCGATAATTGTCATCTCGGATATTACGTGGATGGAAGAGCTCGTTATCATTTGATGGTAGGTCGTTGACAGATTTCGATGCTGGCATTTTAATTGGGTAATGATGTAAAAAAAAATCGGCCAAGTGCGTGTCGGACCACGTAAAATGAAGGGTTCCGTAGTTGGGAACGAATTTATCCCAAGATCAAACAACATTGCACCTAGCTTCTGACGTTTCATTAGGTTTATTTGATAGTTTGTGTGAAATAAAATATTTTGATATTTTGATTGTAGTTGAAATACATGTTCTCCCATATATTCCAAGAAGCCCACTTTTCTGTAATAGTTTTTCTTATAACTTCTTTATACATATATCTACTACCTTGAATTTTTAAGCTGGCGGGGGGGGGGGGGGGCATAGCCATGCTAAATTACAGCTTTCTATAGTACTAAGAGTCTCTGAGCTAAGCCGCGGACAGATAGCCAGACAGACGGTCACGGCAAAACTATAAGGGTTCCTTGTTGACTACGGAATCCTAAAAACGTTTGGTTAATCGTCGTTTCTAGATTGGTGATTTGATGTGTTTATCGTCTTATTTTGTGTCTCGGTTATTTATTAACTCCATGTACTTTAAAAAAAGAAAAACTTAGTTGGCTGGTTTCATAATAAATACTCCAAGTTTTAAAGATAAAAAAGTATGTGGTTTTATATTTTTGGTCAAATGTTCTCAACATCCGAGGGAGCAAGCCAACCTCTTTGCAGGTTTAAGTCCCCTCTACGGTGGTTTGTGTATCGGGGCTCTAATGCGTGGTACATCGTTCCGTGTGAACGGGCATGATTCATCAGAGCCCATTCACTGCGATCTCTGGATTCAGCTGCGGTTTAGATAGAGATGAGGATAAGAACGATTTTTCAGTAGATTTTTAAATAAAAAAGATTTTTTGACACTTTTTAGTAATAGCTTTGAAGTAATCTTCCAGTACCTGCTAAAGTAACTATAGCGTACGTTTAATGATTTGTATGATGTGTCAAGAATCGATGATCTTATACTTTTGTTCATCCTGTAACTAAATAAATCAATCAAAAACTTTATTTCGAGCCAAGACTCATAAAGGGTTAGTAACAATGATCTTACAACTACGTGTTAGTAAACAACACAATACGGTGACACATGTAACTGACAACAGTGAACTAGGTATATAAGGACAGGTATGGTGTATGGTGTGGATTATGGTGTATAGAGTGATTTCATGGATGGTTCGGAAAAGACGGCTAGTTTATCATCATAACATATTGTTCTCCAATTCATGACTACAAACCATATCGACACCTGCAAGGAATAGCATTGTAACTGGTATGTTACTAAATATTAGTTACAATGTTATTCCTTGCAGGTGTAGATATGTCAAACCTTATGCAAACAACATATACAACAACATTTAGGTACATTTTGGAAAATAACAGTACAAAAATAAAATAAAATACTGGCAATACTAGAACATAGCAGTATATTGAAACTCCTGATCCTGATCTTAAAACAAAAAAAGTTTTTTTTTTCATACAATCTAAATAATAGTCATGGCTCGCCCAACTATGGATTTTGCCGATCTTTGATTGGCTATAGTGACTAAAACTATTGGATATTTTTGATTGAGTTAAGAGCGTGTACAACGGTCCAGAGAGGCCCTCTTTGAAAAAAATATTATCTCGTGACTGAGAAGGAATTATGAAAAACGGCTCAATAAAGAATGTCTCGAATTTTCTAATTTCTTTTTAAAGTTTCATATTGAGACACGAAGCAACAAAATACGATATAGAGGAATGTGGTCGCTTTTCTTTAGATCGAATTTTGTTGCTTCGTGTCTCAATAAGAAACGTTATAAAAGGTATTAGAAAATTCTAGACACACTTAAGGGCCTATACTACCTCAAATGGCTTAGCATGAACGTCCGTTATGTCGAAAATACTGCAGCATTAATTTTGAAATAAATATATAGTAAAGTTGAGGATTAATGTTAAGTACTATGTTAGCCGAAAACACGATTCCATAAAATTTTCTCGATAGAAAAAAAATCCAAAGTTACCTCCAAACCGAACAATAAACCGCTGGTATTCAAAAAATACTTCAGGTTAGATAATGAAACTTTGCATATTAACTGAACTAACTATAAAGCAGGTCTTATGTTATTTTTTTTTTTAAATGACCATTATTTTCACCGTAAAACGAAATTACCTAAATTATCGGCGCCTTGGAGCCTTTTCCCTGCCGCCCTGTCTCGCTTGCTCGCGTGACTGGTAGCAATAGTGTGCGAGCGAGATACAGAGTGAGGTGGTGCTGAGGTTGTATAGACTCTTAACGAGGTTCGTTATTGAGCCGATTTTCATAATTCCTTCTCAGTCACGAGATAATATTTTTTTAAAGGAATGGCGCTAGTGGACCGTAGTACGCCCTCTTAAGCAGATTAAAAAAGTTTTTTTTTATAATTATATTATAACCGAATTTTAAATTAAAGTCGTATTGTCGTCCCCACACTGTATAGATATAAGACTAAAACAGCAACAATTGTTTTGTTTATAAAAAAAAATTCCGATAGATATAAATGATAAGGTTGTATTCACACTGTCGCAGCACTACGTTCGACAGAGATTTAGCCGGCGCGCCGTCGACATCGTGGATTACGGTGATTTCCCGAGGGGATGGACCGAAAAGACACCTCCGTTGCATCCACATTATTACTTTCCCATACCGTGGACAGCTGCTGATGTGTTGAGCACTCGTAATTATTTTGTGATGTAATCATTATTGGTGCTTCGGGATAAATGTCGAGACGTTAGCCCTAATTGCTGACTGCTGAGGGACTAAAGTTGTATTTATGAATCTGTGTAGGTATGTATAATTGTTTTTGACATCCAAGGCCTGTGTTCACCAACATTCAAATCACCGGTTAGGTATTAAAACCATCGATTTAGAATACCCTAGATACACCGTCAACGCTTGAAATGTGTCTCGATACAACTGTGCTTAAATTACTTCTAAGCACAGTTGCGCTCTCAGTAACGCGCGCTTCGTTGTCGGGTGAACATGCCAAAGTGCTCCGTAAAAAAGTGCAAAAATAATACTTTAACCACGTTGAAAAGGGATGGCATATCGTATTTTCGGTAAGTACTAGATAATAGTTCTATAATGTAGTGAATTTGTGGCAAAATACGCCTTCAAACTCATTAAAAACATATTTTTTCTAAATTTATTTCAATACGTCTCTTCATTTGACGCTACGCAGTTGGCTTTTTCCCTCGCGCAGCACTTGTATTAAGTGGAAAGGAGATGGAAGATGTATAAAGTGGAACATAGTCAAATATTAAATGAATAGAGTCGCTTATTGTTTTTTTCTTTCTGCGGTATGTCAATAATATGGAATTAACATAGAATAACTATAGCCTGTCCGGAGATGAGCAAAATTTATTTGAATGGTGATTGGTGTTTTTTATATTATAGTTATTATTAATTGAAAGGGAAAAATGGCGAAAAATTATAGCTAATGAGAGGAGTGAAGATTTTTTTAAGCCAAATGATTCTATAAAATAAAAAAATTGTGTGGTTCGCTCTTGTCACTTCTCAGAAAATGACATGTATTATACGAAGAAAGGCTTTCGGAAAGTAAAGAAAGGGGTTATTCCATGTATTGCAGTAAGTTTTTACATAAAATATTGTGACTACTGAGTATATGTGCTGAGTTAATGGTGCCGATTCTCTTGTACACCGAACTAAACTAACTAAACTATCACTAAAATTCCTTACTTTTGGCTATGATAATCTTAAAGCTATTCTGCAAACAAAATTCTCTAAAAATAAGTTTGACACAACTAAATCGAATTTGACAATCGTGACTCCACGTGGTATTTTTTTTTTATGGCGCAACGTTGTATTTGTTTGCCTATGATTTTTTTTAGAGCCGGAGACGCGCATAGGGGGGCAGCCGCGACGTGTTTTTTATGGAATTTTTCACTTTTTGTGTGGAAAAAAAAAGATTACCTACATGTAGAGTAATAGCAGTTTCAGGGTCTCTAAAAGGGGGTCGAAATTTTCATTATTTTTGCGATAGGACGCACCATTTTTAAGATATAAGCAAAAGAAAAGAAAAAAAAAATATTGGGATAAACACGAAATATTTTAAGTGATACACCTATAGGTGGTAAAGAAGCCATGGAAATGTTTTTTTTTTAATCTGAGTATATTATTAAAAAAATAAAATAAAACAAAATTACTTGATATGATGATTAATTATCAAAATTCACCGCGCTCGTGCCGCCACCCCACCGCACCATTCGGCGTCACCGCGTCGAGGCGGGTCATTCATAGAATAAGTAAATAAAGGATTTTTTCGCAAAATGTCTCAAGCAATTTTAAAATTATAATAATTATGTAGAAATATAAAACACTTAAATAAAAAAAAAAAAAAAAAAATCGCTGCTGTGGCTTTTTTACGACTTAAAGATGTTTCTCTTAAAATATTTCGTGTATGAATAGATACACCTTATATACAGTACTGGTTTTGCACCAGAAGTCGTGAGAGTCGGTGATTGGTGTGAATTTTAGTTCATGAAAACTAATTTTATTCCACACCTTTTTAATCGCGATTATAAATATATCAGATTTAGTTAGAAAATCTAAATTTTAGTTTAAAAACGTCAAATTCAGAATAGTAAAATTGCCATTTTCACTAAATTTAAAAACTCAGTACCATCTTAGAGCTGTCAAACTAAATTATAGTTAAGTTGTGTCACTTTCGTCAATTTCAGAATAGGAAATGGTGGTTTGACAGGAATAAACTAAATTTTGGTGATTTTTCGTCTCAGTTTAGAGAATTTTGTGACAAGAGAATCGGCACCATTATCTATCAATCTTTTTAAATTGTCTTAATAAATAAAATTAAAATAAGTTAATTTTAACCACTTCAACCTGTTTTATTTAAGCACATAGTACTGAGTAAAATTTCAAGACCACTCCATTATCCTTCTGTTCCAAAGCAAAAATTTTTTACGATTCACGATTCATTGTCACGCGGCGTAAACTGAATTTGACTTAATAAGCATTTGCTTAAGGAATAGTATCGTTTAAAATTATCTTACCTACAGCTGAGAGCAATAAAATTTTACGACTTGCGCGATGGTCTAATTTTGAAATGTCATAATCGCCCATCGCGCGCACTCGAAACCACACCTTAATTCCATTCACATAAGGTTGTATGTAAGGAAAATTGAAATGTTGTTAAGTACATTATGTGTTTTAGATTTGCCTTAGTAGACGCACACACTTGTAATTTAGCGATGGGACACTTTTGCGACTTTGATTTGTAGGTGATAGTGTATCTAGGGTATTATAAATCGATGATTAAAACGGTTTCAAACCACCGATTAGGTATTAAATCAACTGTTCAGAACAGAGGATTTAAATGGTCGTGAACACAAGGCATAGGGTTGGCGATACAGAAGATGAGAGCATCTTCTGTATCGCCAACCCTATGCCTTGATGGATTGCGAAGGATGAGTAGAGCTCTACTGAAAATCTTAAATTTGTATGTGAATAGGATGTCAAAGTCAAAGTCAATCGTAGTTTTTTAGGGTTCCGTAGTCAACAAGAAACCCGTAAAGTTTCGCCATGTCCGTCTGTCTGTTTGTCTGCGGCTTAGCTCAGGGACTTTTTGTAATAATTTTTTAAGGGTACCTCTGTAAAGGTATGAGGAACAGGGTGTAAAGTTCACTCATACACTATAGTAAAGGGAGGATCCTTCGACCAGACGAGTGTTGTGTCTGGTGGGCAACTGCCCAACGGTTGATGTCGGGATGTTGTATATAATATATGCTAGTCGCGCGGTAAACTAGCGCGATGCAGGATTTGTGACGTCAGGTCTTTGATGCGTAGTTCGCATGTGGCGTTGTTGATACCGCCACACCTCCCCTACATGTAAAGTGAGTATGATACTTTTTTTCTCGTCTGTCGTAAAAATATTGCGGGTTTGTCACAACCATTTTTCGATTCAGGGATCCGTTTGCGTAATATTAAGCTTTAAAGTGCTAGTTTTTTTTAAAGTCAAGTGCCTTCCCCCCCCTTCTGACTGCTAAATGGTTGTATTTGGATATGTGTAAAAATTCACAGCTAAAAGCAGTTTAAAGGAAAACTATCACAGCTAAGTAGCCTACATGTTATCGAGTAATAGACGATCAACTTACATTAATTGCAGTTTCAACTATACAATGTTAAGTTTGTTCTTGGGATAAATTAATCCCAACTACGGAATCCTTCATTGTGCGTAGTTGGCCGGTTTTTTATATTATTTGCTTTAAATGCGGTAATACAAAAGGTGGGTGCATGCATCTTTTAGTGCGATTTTACATTTTGTGATATTTTAGTATGCAAATATTAATACCTAAGTAAGGAACTAAATTAATCAAAGAATTATCATTAAGTACATATAATAATACCAGCCTATAACTGTCCCACTGCTGGGCAAAGGCCTCTTCTCATACAGAGAAGGCACGAGCATTGATCACCACGCTTGCTCAAGACGGCATATTATAAGTTGGGGGATTACATCGCTGATAAAAATGCTTGGCTGAATGCTGGTCCTGCTCCACAACCTCAGTTGCATTGTATAAACTCAATTTCCTTGAATTATATAATTGCATAGCACAGGTGTGAGTACTATGTACTATAGAGCTACCATTTACCGGGTAATATGTCTTTTATTGACTTGAATGTGCCCTGGCGGCAGAGAGTATGTCATGCTCACTCAAATGTCTCGCTGGTGGTGGCGTGTGTGTTGGATCATTAAGTTCCCTTCAAAATGGTTGAGCTAAATGGTGCTGATCCATGCGTCATGTTCGTGAACGGGCGCCGTCAGTTGGGACTGGTCATCTCTTAGCTGCCACGGCTTATTTTAATTTTTGAATTGTTTCTATTACGGACGCTTCTAACGTGCACGTCTTTCTACATTGTTCTCACATGTATAACTTCAACATGAATGATGTAACCCATATTTTGTAACAATATTTTGTTTTAAAAGAGTGTCCATGGAGTTTCTTGTCCGTTCTTCTCCATAGGAACCTACTACGCTTTGGAATGGGCAACTAGCTTCATCTTTCTGACTGACCGACCCCTTGACAATTCAAAAGTGCCTGTAATTGGTTTATTTGAAATAAATGCTTTGAGTTTGAGTTTGAGTTTGACGGGTTGGCGATTTCAGACTTATATTAATTATAAGTCCAGGTTTTCTCACGATGTTTTTCCTTCACAATTTTTAATTAATTCTATCAATCTATGCTAAATTATCATTAATTAATTATTTTATTGTTATTCTTAATTTTTATTTTTATTTTAAAGAGTTGACCATATTGTTTAATTTACATCTATTGAATTAATGTATTTTTTATTTTTTTATTAGTAATGTTATTAATGGAATTAATGTAATTTATTTTTGTGTAATATACTGTAATTATGTGTGTAAACTCAGATATAAATTACTTGTTTATGAATAAATGACTATGACTATGACTATGACACCGATGTCAGTAATGTCCAAGCTAAACTCAGAAAGTACATATGAACTGAAAAAGTCACATTGGTACTTGCCCAGATTTGAACTCACAACCTCAGGCATGAGAAGCGAGGCCTTAACCAACGGGCCATCATGACATTAAGTACATATGATTGAAGATAATTACTTACCATTAAATTATTTAAAGTACATCAATCTTTACACAAAAAAAAAAATATTTTAATAAAGTCGTATTTGACACCACCGTGATATTTAAATGTCTTTGGAACAAAATTATATCCATAGGGTGGCCAATTCGAAAGTATACGGCTATAAATTAAGATAGATAGATAAAACATTTATTCAGTGCACACAAAAGACATAGCACAACACACAAGAGCACAAACGATTAAAAATTTCGTGAATATTATAAAACAGGGTAAAATATAAAATAGGAAAAACATACAGAAATAGTGTGATATTATGACCAAATTCAATTAAAATGATAACAAATATACAAGGTGCGGTGTGCGTCTCAAGGTTGCACCAAATGGGAGTCCAGCTCAGCATGTGTCAGGCAGATATACCTGACGCACCTGACTTATTATAAGGTAAAATTACCAGATATTTTCCCATAATTATATTGAATTTTTTTTAAGAAAAATAATATCCACTAAATTTCCAACTTTGTGCTGGTTTAAAATGCGATTGCTTTTCATTGTGTTTTCATTTTCGCATACTTTTTAGGGATTCGACTTTTAGAGTCACAATTCTTCTACTTTTAGTATTCAAAATTGATCACGACACGTCCCTTTAGATAACCCCACAGAAAACAGTCAGTTAGGGGTGAATTTGGGGGTCAATTAATGTCAAAATGTCTTGGAATTAACTGTTTTTTTTTTTACTATGGTTTTGCTCTTGACTCTAGTCTAGGTCTGGGTGACAGAGTCAAAGTCTACTGTTTCGGAAAAAATCCTCTCAAAGATTCGATTATGTTTCGTGCCTCATGGTTTCAGGCTCCGTCTAATTGGACGTCCACGTCTTTTTTAGGTCTAATAATTTGTACCTATGTAATAAAAATGTTAACATTGTTGCGGTTGCCAGTCGGAGTAGGTAACCGGAGCACCTTACCGGTAGCCTCTTCAAAGAAGAATGATGCAATTATTCCACCTAACAAGACAAAAAGAATTTAGGGGTACTACGTGGTCAAAAAGGTTGTTCTTTTCCACAATCGTCAAAATTTTGTTTACTTACAAATCTTTTCTTTCTTGAAAAAAATTGGGTCGTTTTTCTACTTTAGGATCTTTAGGACAAAATTACTGAAGTGAATGCAGTCTTGGTCTTCTAAATGGTGCATAAAGAATTTGCCACATTTAAACTAAATAGTGGATATCAAACAACCGTAAAATTTTGAGTTGGCCACTCAACATTTTATGGTTAGGTTATAACGTTTAATCATTATATGTACTCGTATAAATGCGACACTATCATAGTTACGCAGTAAACAAATAAATCATTTACTATCCAGCAATTTGTTTTGCTCAACGTATCGTTAAATCGTAATAAATAAAGTATGGCCGAATGAACATATTAATGTTTGTGATGAAAATAAAAACATCGATGTCCACCCTCCAAGGCGTCGACAATGCATCGCGAGGCGACATCCGGCGGAACTGACGTAACGAGGCCGTTGTTCCGCACCCCGCGCCCCCCGCACCCTCGGAACCCCGCAAGTATTTTTCCGAACCCCACTGAGATTATTTCGGGATAGCATTCAGTGGATCTCAATGCCGCCATGGTGATGAATACCGGTTCATATTAATGATTTGTCCGCGGGCTGTCTGTCGACGGTCTCAATAAGCATTCATTCACTGCCCGTTATGAATGTAATAGCTTTTAATAAGCTCGGTTACAGTTATCATTATTTTAATCTACTTCTGATTGTGTTTACCAACAGCGCATACGTGACTTTTGGGGAATTAGAATCATCATTTTTCACGGTGAGATGGTTACAGAATAGCACTTTTTCTTTTTGTGAATATAGACGTTTCTGTAAAATAAAATGATATGTAGGCTGGGAATTGATAGCTTCAAGGCTATATGAAGTATACTGAGAATAATTGTTTTAGGAATTGGTTAGGAACGACTTTAAGATTTTCAGTTTATTAGGAAAATTTATTTACTTACTTTAAAACATGGTACATTAAGATCTTATAAAAATAAAAATATAATAACCTAACCTAAATAAAACTATTAAGAAATTAAACTAAAATATGGCGTCGGAAAATTCCTCCGCAACGCTGTCAACTGGTAATGTACCCAAGAGACTGGCGGCATTGTCACGTTGTATGGCAATGGTTATATAGCCTCTGGCCAAGGTAAAAGTCAGCCCTTGGGTCACGGCCTTCACGGGAAGTGACAACCAGTCTTCTCGAGATCTCATTGAACACATATCATCATCATTTCAGCCGAAAGACGTCTACTGCTGGCCATAGGCCTCCCTCAATTGGGGGGGGGTTTGCCATAATCGCCACGCTTGGCAGGCGGGTTGGCGATCGCAGTATTAAAAATGCATAGAGAACGCTGCTGCCCATTCTCATAACATGTTACACACATGTTGACATGTTATATATATATATAACATATATAATATTATAACATATATCATTATCAGGATAGATTATCTTGAAAATGGAAGTATTGTTATTTAGGTAAAACTCGACTTTACTACTTAATCTAAGAAAAACAACGCTCCTTTGTATTTAGAAACTGAAAAGCATGAAATAAATAGTGATTTTCCATTGTAAGTCTTGATGTTCATAAATATCTACTAACGAGGCAGTTACGCTACTCATAATATTACTGAGAGCATACCAATTAGACCAGCTTACGGTATAAGAAGCTTTGTAGTTGTGAAACTGTTGGTAAGGAGCGTGGGTCGGTCGGTATTACTCGTACCTTACTAGTCGTTATACCTCTCGTAAGCTGTAGGTACAATATAGCAATATAGTAGGTATTTGGTACCTAATTATAGAGGAATCAATTCTCGGCATTTGCGTTAGAACTTAATGACTTCATGGAACTTAATGACAGGATATTTTCAGTACAAATGTAGGAGTTACTCAGAAATGTAAAAAAAATCATTTGATGTATTTTTTTCTTTTAGATTTATCTATCCATCCCATCTACCCATCGGCAAAATTTGCTTTCCTAATGCGAAAGGTTGCATCACCTAATTGTGAAATATGCAACAAAATTGAAGATGTGCAACATTTGTTGATGGAGTGTGTTAAGAGCAAGAATGAAAGGGAATTATTGATCAGGGAATTTAAATTGAACACTTTGGACGTTGGGCTAATACAAAACATTTTAGCAAATCCTAGATCGACGATTGCAAAGAGGTTGTGTGGTCTGGTGAAGATGATGCCTAGTCAATGTTTCCATTTCTGTTAAGTTGTTCTTTAATTAGTGTTAAATATTTAATAAGGTACGATGGGGTTGGCGTATCCGTGTGGATAAAAACCTCCTTTTGTCAATAAAGATATTAAAAAAAAAGATTTATCTATATTTTGATGAGTTTTATGTAAAGAAAGAAAAATTGTTTCTTTTGCACAAATATAATGAACATAAAACATATAATATTATACAATAATACTAAGGGCGAATTTCTCTAATGAAACTGAACGCGATCAGGACCAACCACGTTTAAGAGTTGTCAGTGCCATTATTTTCTTTGGAATATTGACATTGACAGTCTTTGAACTCGGTTATGATGTGCTGATGGCGTTCAGGTTCATTGGTGAAACTCACATCAAGCTAATTAAAATAAAGAAATAAGTATTCGAGACCAATAAAAAAACGAGAAATACCTTACCGAGTTACACATTCTTACGAAAGTAGGTAGTTAGTAGGTACCTATTACGTAGAATTAAGAGCAAAAAAATGTTTCGGGGGCAATACTGTCGAAGTCGTAGTTTACGTTCTGTACAGTGGCGATGATTCAAAGGTGGTTACACAATTTACAGTAATTCAATCAAGAGCATTCCTAAAAAATGCACTAAAGATTACAAATTAAATTACACCAAGAACAAATTACAATATTTTACTGCGCAGCGTGATGCAAAAAAGGGTTGTGGGCGGAGTTCTGAATTTAATCAAACAGACAGAAATGTTTCCTGTGCAGTTTGTTTAGGCAAAAGTATTTTAGGGATTGACGTTAGGTATATTGAGTATATTCCATTTCAGCTAGTGTCACTCGGTGCCCTGGCAGTCGAGAGTATCTCCCACTCACTAAAATGTTCTTTATTTCTTTCAAATGTCTCGCTGATGGAGGCGCATGTGTTGGATTATTCTGTTCCCTTCAAAATCGTTGAGCTGAATGTTGCTGATCCAAGCGTCATCTTCGTGAATGGGCGATGTCAGTTGGGACTGGTCATCTCTTAGCTGCCTCGACTTATTTTTTTTATTGCTTACTATGGACGCTCTTAAAGTGTACTCCTCTTTCTACATCATTCTCACATATATAATTTTAACTTGAATGATGAAACTATTCATTTGTAGCTTCATCTTTCTGACCGATCGACCCCTTTTTATGTTAAATTTTTTGGGTGGGAAATTATCGAGTAACTTCTACCGCTCTGCGCAGAGCGGGAGGACCTGTCAGACTTTTACTGACTAAAACCCACCCGTGTTCCTTCAGTTGCCTGTATGCCAGGGCCGCGGTATCCCTTACGGACAAACCCGCAACCCTGGCAGGCATCGCGCGGTCCTAGCGGATCCCGTCAGTTCGTGCTGACATCTCTTTGAGGCGCGCGTGGAACACAAAGCGCCGTCGACCCGGGCCTGATCCTTACCTGACGGCGAGCTGCCCATTACTCGCCGTCCGCAAGACCGCGCCTTCGGTGGCCGGGAATCGGCAATTGATTCCCGCCGCCTTGGGCGTCTCCTGCGGCGACTAGGGGCGTGAGGGCGCACAGACTGCCTGACTGAAGTTTTTTCTTTTTGTGAATTTTCTAGTAGGTACCTCAGTTCGTTCAAAGAGTCCTTGACTCCTTATAACGAAACTGTATCGATTGGCATAATAAAAATAAGAAGAAAGAATTAACGTTTTTCTAGCTGACTGTACCATTTTTCCAAAATCTGTGATTGTTGTTAGCAATAAGTTAAGGTCGTCTCCTAAGAACGTTTTTATGTAGCTACAACGGTTAAGGTAGTTTCCTTTACTGTCTCGTCTCAACTTCCACCCTGTATTACTCCGATCGGACAAGGAATCAAGACAAAAGCTATTGGAATTCTTGTACTAAATCTTAATACATTTCTAATAATGTAACATGTATTCCTATTGGAGTCGGTACCAGCTTCCATAAATTTCGTGGCATCATTCTTTTTGTGTATTTTTGAACAAATAAAGTATACTTAATATACTTATACTTATTAACGTCCTATAAGTTTTCGTAGAAGGCAACTATCGTGAAAATGGAGACTAGTTGTAACAATGGGGTGGCCGATGTATTTCTAAGCGCAGAGACGAAAAATCTGTTATCATACCAACCTCCTACGCTGCTTCGTTGGTCAGGAGCTCGCAAGTGCGACTGCTGAACGTAGGGCCCTGGCTTCAATTCCCAGGTAACGCAAAGTTTTTTTGGGTTTATTCTATAAGTAAAGTCTGGATTTGTGCCTGTGGTTTGGAACTTAAACATAATTGATGTATTGTGGGCACAATAAACACCTCTATGTTGGTATGTTATGTTTATGTTCAAAATCAATCAACTTAGTCTATCGCAGTCCACTGCTGAACATAGGCCTCTACCATGCTGCGCCCGTCGCTTTCCGCATCCAGTCTGTCCCAGCCACCTTTTAGAGGTCGTCGGTCTATCTAGCTGGGGGGCGTCCCACACTACGTTTGCTGATACACGGTCTCCAGTCCAGGACTCGTCTGCTCCACTGGCCATCGGTCCTTCGACAAACATGGCCAGCCCACTGCCACTTCAGCTTGCTTACTCTGCAAGCTATGTCGGTATGTTTATGTTACCAGCACCCAAAGCCATCAAACTGAAGCACAGCAAATTCAATATTCGTTAAATGTAAGAAAAATGTATGCCATGAGTTGTCATGAATTCCACAGGTGCAGTACAAGAGACTCTTTGGTCAAAGAAAACCCGTGGGATTATAAGGAAGGTTTGCGAGGAAGCTTTTTACAAAGAAAAAGACATTATGTACATAATGGTGTTCCCGTTACGAATATCGTTTAAACAGCTATAAAGAGTAGGCACAGGACAATAATAATTATGTGGATGGCGTGACAGACAGGCGATGGTGTCGCCGCGCGGCGCTAATGGAGGGAAGCCATTACTCACATAAATAATTGTGCAGCTATCGGTTGTTACTGATCTTAGCTTTAAAAGCTAAGATCAGTAACAACCGATAGCTGCACCAGTTAATGTGAATGTGAGGACTATGTGGATCATTGTTTTCTTTTTCTCAGTTTGTTTTAAGGATGATCTGGCAGTTTCAGTACTTTATGCGGCCTACCCAAATGTCCTTTCTTTGGTATTGTTCGTCGAATCGTTGATCTCCTTAAGTTCTGAGTTGAGCTTCACGATTACTTACAAATACGTGCACTGACTGGAAAGGTCCACTTAAATAATTGTGGTTCTTTCTTGAAAAGACCATTTTAGACGCCAACCTTCATGGGAGGACCATGACGTTATGATCTGATCAAGATTATGTCTGGACTTGTGGCGGTATCAACAACGCCACATGCGAACTACGCATCAAAGACCTGACGTCCCAAATTCTACATCGAGCTATCAGAGTTTACCGCACGACCCGTCTGGTCGGAGGATCCTCCCTTTACTATAGAGTATGAGTGAACTTTACACCCTGTTCCTCATACCTCTAAATTGGTGCCCCGAACATGGACATTAGCGCAGCCTTCGTGCAACTACTTCAGCGTGACGTCATCCATCACTTGCGATAAGAGAGAAAGATCTATCGAAATACTTTGAGGAAACTTACTCTCAGTAGTGGGTGAAAATTAAGTGCACGTATTTTCAGGTTTTGGTTCATTTATGAGTGACTGGCTGCCGTCAGAAGCTTAGCCCGCGTGGCTTTTTCTAAAATAAAAGTAGCCTAAGTTATTCCTAATACCATCAGATATGTGCCAGTGAAAGTCGCGTCAAAATCTGTCCTGCCATTTCAGAGATTAGCCGAAACAGACAGACAAAAAAAAAAAACTTTTTTTGTAAGAAGCGTATACCCGTATATACTTTCACTAGCTTTTGCCCGCGGCTCCGCCCGCGTGGATGTCGGTTATCGCGTGAAAAAGTAGCCTATGTCCTTCTCCATATCCCAGGCTATATCTCTGCCAAATTTCATGACGATTGGTTCAGCGGTTTATGCGTGAAAACGTAACATACAAACAGGCAGACAGACAGACAGAGTTACTTTCACATTTATAATATTAGTATGGATATGCATTTAGTTAAAAGTTGTTATTTTGACATTACAAACAGACACTTCAATTTTATTTATTTGTATAGACGGCCATTGTTATTTTTTTTTTAGGTAACACTTATTTACTTCTAGCTCAATGCACTTATACAAAAAAAAAAAAAAAACAATTTGTTAGATAATAAGGCAAGTTTAAATATTTTCTCCCCATTCTTCAATTGACACGTTAGCACCCAATATATGAGCTATAATAAATAATTTCCCGCTCCCAATTTACTCGGCATGAAGGTAATTCTGTTTTTATGGCGTCAATCCCCTTATCTTAGTTTCCAGTCGAGCAAAGGTCCCGTTGAGCCGTTTTCCTTTATTTACTAAGATGTGATCGTCCTTCAGTTGTTATATTTTGTTTACAAAGGATCTAACACTTTGCTGTGCTTTTTAAGGTACCAAATTAACTCATTTTTCATCAACTTCTAATTCTTGATTTTAGGAAAAACGTCTACTTAAACAATATTTGTAAATATGTGAGCAACATGTCGCACATCCTCTAAAAAACTGTCGTAACACGCCGAAAACAAGTTTTGAGAAAAAGCCGATTTTGATTATTTTCTAATAAACGAATGTTTGATTAGAGATGATTTTTAGCTTTTTATTATTTTAATCAACAAAGGATTTATCAGACTATTTGCAGAATGTAAAATGGAAATGAAATGAATGAAAGTAATGAATGTAATGTATTTTTTTGTTAAGACAGTTTTTAGAGGATGTGCGATGTGTCTTATATCACATAATTATCCGTCATTGCCTCATTTTTAATTGTTTTTACCTGTTGTGGTGTGGTAATTTTATTCTAAGTACATCTTTTTTGAACGGCCTATCCAACGATACCCCACACTATGGAATAGACGAGAAAAACAATATGGTAACTTAAAAAAAAAACATGATTTTATTTTACCGCTTTGTCGGCGTGATTAATATATACACACATCAAAAAAAGTTTGCGATCACTTTGAAAAATCTAAATCTTTTTTGTTAGTTACGGTAGATTATATTATGATTCGGCTCGCCTGACTTAAACCTAATAGAGCACGCGTGGGATGCTCTTAAGCGAGCTGTTTGGAACCATCAGCCACGTCCCCAGACAGTGCCAGAGCTCAGGGAAGCCGCTATTCAAGAATGGGACAGGTTACCCCAAGAAATGCTGGATAACTTTATTCTCAGCAAGCTCAGGAGGATCACCGCTTGTGTTCGAGCCAGGGGAGGAGTTATATTATTTGAATTTAAACCTTTTATTAATCATTGTTGTTTAAGTTTGGTGAAACAGTATTTTTCTTTCTATAAAATTTCTGTTAAAATTACATTATGGTTAATGTCTCAATTTTTTTTTAATAAAAAAATATTTTATTTTTTAATTTCAAACAGGGTATTTCTATTTAAAGAAAACACACAACAAAGAATTTTTCTTAATAAAGTTCAATTAAAAAAATTATATCAGCTTATGCTAGTGATCACAAACTTTTTTTGATGTGTGTATACCAATGCCAAATTACAGCATTCTAGTTCGAAGAGTATCTGAGCTAGACGCAGACAGACAGACAGACGGACACGGCGAAACTATAAGGGTTCCTTGTTGGTTACGGAACCCCGAAAATTCTGGGAGCTGTTATTAATTCAATGGAAAATATCTTTCAGTAATTGAATCGAATCTTTTTCGCTGGCATCCAATCGGGTACCAGGAAAACATGACTAGTTTATGCCATGGAAAATTTTCCTGAACAGATTTCCTGTTTAACAGTAAAATTGCGAACAATATGACGAGTGGGGATAGGTCGGCGGCTGGGGTGGGGTGGGGGGCTCGGGGATGTCAACACAAAGCTTCAGCAACGCCGGCAGTCACGTGGCGCGCCCGCCGGGGGCGCATCACTCTTAAGGGTGAAATCGGTAACAACACCATCTTACCACAACAACGTTCCAAATACACTTCCCTATCACTAACGGAACTTTATTTTTTGTGTATTTTCTCCAAAATCAATCCAAATGTTTTCTCCGTAAGAGTGATGCCCCCCGGTGTGACTGTTTCTTATAACTGAATATAAATAGCGTTTAAAACATATCGAAAACAACATTTCAAATCAATGTTTACGTATTGAATTAGAGTACATTGTATATAATACAACAACCACTCTAAAGAATATCAATACAGAACATATCAAACTAATTTTAACATATCTTTTAATTAAATATCGTAAATAATTAAATCATAAATTAATTAAAATATACTACATATACTAGATATAAATTTAATGTGTAGCTAAATATATTAGTAGGTGTAAGCTAAGGTGTACTGGAAAATCCTTATCTCAGGTAAGAAAATCAAATTTTTTGTTTAGAGTTTACTTGTTTTGGTTTATTTTTCTGTATGTTTTTGAATGTGTTATTTGCATGAAACAAAGTATAATATTATAACTCCTGTCAAAACTTATTATAACAAAGGTATTTTCAAAGAAATTTCGAGTACGTATTAGTTTTATAGTAAGTCCAGTTAACGACTATTAACTTCGTCACGCCTAAAAGTTGATATAAGAATGATAATAACATTGACAAAAATCAAAACAAATATTATCTTGTTATCAGAAGTCAACTGAAACCTTACTGACTTTGGTATCTTAACTTGAAACATAATTATATTCAGCTATTTATTTTTAATTAGTTCATTGTTTTAAATATTCAGCACTGTATAGATTGGGTATAATGAAATTGTGAACTGAGCTTTCTGATATAGGTAGAATAAAGATTATTTCTCATGCTGAAGTAAATCCATACTAATATTATAAATGTGAAAGTAACACTGTCTGTCTGTTACGTTTTCACACCTAAACTGCTGAACCGATCGTCATGAAATTTGGCAGAGATATAGCCTGGGATATGGAGAAGGACATAGGTTACTTTTTTACGCGATAAACGACATCCACGCGGGCGGAGCCGCGGGCAAAAGCTAGTAAATAAATAAATAAATAAATAAATAATCTATGATTTTAATATACTAATTAATTTTGTATAAATTTTTTGTTGTGACCATAGTCAAAACGATAAAACGTTGATGGAGACAAACGTCAAAGAAGTTGTGAGTTCGAATCCGGGCTGACTGGTTTAACTTTTGTAAAAGGAATATAAGACATAAGTTATTTTTTTAGGTGTATTCGGAAAACATGAAACTTTATTACAGTAAATGATAAATTGATATTTATTTCTGTCAGTAGGTTTATACAAACACTTTTTCGTTTCTAATTGGAAAGTACACTCGAAGTTACCTGATCAGAGGGATGAAAACAGTACTTTTCATCCCTGGGAAATGATTTTCCCTGCTGTCAAAAAAAATTAAAAAACTATGCAAAACATGCCCGAACTTTTTGTACAGCCACTCTGTGAAAACGCGGCGTAAAATTGTGATAAAAAATATTATCAAAAATTTTGCAACATGACTATAATTATAATTTACTTTTCACTAAATTAACATAGATTTGGGCGAAATATATATTTACCATCATCAATGATGAAAAAATACTGGCTGGTAGAATGCCAGAGAAAAAGAAATATAAAAAGTGTGGTTCGATATTCAATTGTTATCTCGAGTGCTAATTACTTACTTACACAGATATGCGTATAAAATGAGTTCATCAGATTCAGATAAGTATTTAACGCCTGATTTCATTAGAAATAAAACTAAAACAATCCTCATATTCGAAATGAAAAGCAGACCTAGGGTCAGAGAACCAATTTCGGTATTCGAACTATTGGCGCGTGTCCAAATCCTAATCATCCCTTGTATAACAACCAGCTATTACACGTCAATCATATTTTTAAAACTAGATGAGGTCGGCGTTTCGTATCTGACTACTCTGAGAAGAAAGGCCGAAACAAACTCAAAGGTCGCACTCTCTTTTAAAATACTAATAATATTCATGGTCAGATCATGTGATGAGTTTTAGTGTTTGTTAAAGTTTATGGCGGAGTTTTATTCAAGCTAAATGAAGTGTAAGAAGAATGCCCAAAAATAAAAAACCCAGTGTCGATACGCTTATGTACGATAGTATACATGGTAGATATCAAATGTGAAACTACCGTAAGCGCCACAGTGTGCACAAAGCGGCAACAATGGAAGCGACGAATAAATAGTTTTCTGTGGTCATAAAGAGATTGATAGTGCACTATGAGGTTATGTTGCACATATTCCACCATCCAAACAGTTAAACAAAAGTAAGTTCGGCACTGAGAGTGCTAATAAGACTTATTTTAACAAAACAGCGACGAATGTAATAAGTAACTTTAGAATCGCAGCAGCCGTCATTAATGCATATCGAAAACCCTACCCAGAAAGGATGCTTCATGCATTATAACGTAAAAAAGCGTCGTTCATACGTTGGGTAGCTTTGCGCATGTAATTAGCATGTTTTAATATCCCGCCTAGGCAAGAAGACACAATGCATCAGTTTTATTTGTTTTCTATTATCACGATAATAAGTAACAGTGATGTATTTTTTGTAATAAATATCTACCTAAGCTTTCTTACATGAAAAAAGCAAGAAAACACTGCATTTTTTTTTTGAAATTACACTGCCAATCATGGGGAATTTTTTTAAAGAAAGTTAGTTCATATTTACAATTAATGCCCTTTTACCCCACATAAGTCTTTTCTATCGACTCTAGGGTTTTTGCCCATATATTTTTGGGTATTCTCCTTTATTTGCAAGAATTGTATAGTACATGTCAGATGATCGAGTTTTTTTACAGTTTCTAAAACAATCCGCTAAAACTAGCATGCAAAATGATTGAATCCATTAATTCAATAAGTATCTATATCATAAATATTATATAAATATTAGTAATGTCAAGCATTTATCAAATTATATTAGGAAAATGTCAGTGTGAATCTTTAAAGTTTAGATACTCATTCGCAGAATAAAATGATTTGTATGAAGCCACACAGCGTATAAAGCTGTTTTAAAACGTTTGATTGGCAGTTCCCTATACGATTTTGTTAATCTTTATACTAGCTTTTGCCCGCGACTTCGTCCGCGTGTAATTTCTTGTACCTCCAGCCCACCTCGTCGCATCGCATCGCCTGCCCGCGCTATTACTTCGTTTTCGCTTAGATAGACAGATAGATAAAACATTTATTCAGTGTGTACTTTTTGCTCGGCGTCTTAGAGTCTTAGCGTCATGTTAAATAGCCTCAAGCCGTTCTCAAGAATTGGGTTGTGACATGCAAAAAAAAAAAAAATACAAATCCGACTGGTAGTTCCTGAGATTAACGCGTTCATACAAACATACAAAAAACAAACTTCAGTTTTATTACATTACTAGCTTTTGCCCGCGGCTTCGCTCGCAATTAAATAAAAAAACTCTTAACACTACTAAAGTTTCTAAAATAATATAATTTAATCATGATTCGAAAGACACGTGGCGCCATCTATTATCATGAGAACGTTATTGTTGTTTCACTCAGGAACAGTACATTTTTCGTGATGAAAGTTACCCTATGTCCGTTTCTGTATACCTGACAACGTATATGCAAAATTTCAGGATGATCCGTTCAGTGGTTTAGGCGTGAAAAGGTAACAAACAAACTGACAAACTTACTTTCGCATTATATTATTAGTTAGAAAGTTAGGATTATTATTTGGCTAAGGAATAATACCATGTTTATGAAGACACCTTCGCAAATAATGCATTAATTTCGAACAAATTTGATTACCATTTAAAAAGGTTATAGTGAGTCAATCTTAAAAGATATATAGACATATGCTGTCGTAAACTTTTGTTTAGAACTTTTAAAGAGGAAAAATTCCATGATACATGATATTTGCGTAACTTAAACCGTTTACGCAGCGCACGCAACGGAAGCTCTAAAAAGGAAAAAAAAAACCGTTTTTGCAACATTTTTCATTTATGCTCCGATCCTATTGGTCGTAGCGTGATGTTATATAGCCTATAATATTTCTCGATAAATGGACTATCCAACACAAAAATAATTTTTCAATTCCAACAAGAAGTCCTTGAGATTAGCGCGTTCAAACAAACAAACACTTCAGCTTTATAATATTAATATATATATAAGTAGTAGTATAGATATATAATATAATTCTTCTGTACGTGTCTTTGTCACCTAACTCCTCCTAAACGGCTGGACCGATATCAATTAAATTTTGTGTGTATATTCCAATGGGTTCCTGGAAGGTTTGAAAACACAATAGGATAGGTTTGAAAACACAATAGGATAGGTAGGTGGCGCTCCAATCGGGTTCTAGGATCGTTCAGACAAGGACAACGTCTGTCGGGTCCGCTAGTATATATATATAGAATTCTTCTTTGTAGTTTGTCACCTAACTCCTCCGAAACAACTGGACCGATTTGGTTGAAATTTTGTGTGTATATTGGACCCGGTAGGGGGCGCTGTTCGGGCTGGACAACGTCTGTAAGGTCCGATAGTTTATTATATATCCTTATAACCGTTGGAAAGCAACTTCTGTGATATAAGTTTTTATTGGAGGAATAATCTGTATATCGGGATGTCTTGTGTTACATGTAACAGTGTCTCCAAGACGTTGAAATAAGTCGGAGAGCCTTTTTAACAAATTTACAGCATTCCAATATGTTACATACCGGAAACAGTTAATATTTTCAGTTATTTAAAAAGAGGTTTTTATGAAGCCAATGGTGACACATCACAAAAAGCACGCATACGTTGTTTTTGGGCCATAAATAGCCTATTTATATGACTAATCTGAATAAAAAAAAAAAAAAAAAACAAGTATATTCCACGATGCGAAATATCTGCTATTTTATAAGACAAATGAGGGGAAATGATATTATTTATTTCTTTAGACAAAGATTTACAACCGTGGAAGTTTATTTGAAAATAATCAAATGGTTTTTACTATTTTATTTATTTATTTAAAATTTTATGTACACACACATAAACAGACAAGAAGAAAGGAACAGAAAAATACATACATATATTTTATAGTGAGCAAACAATTTTTTTTTCGTTGACTGATCTTTAGTTATCAGTCTACAAAGGGTAAAAATACAGTATATGTACCATTTAATTGTCCATACATTCCCAACTCTGGAATTTGACTAGATTTTTTAAGATTAATTACCAATATAAACGACTGTCACTCAAAATTGCAGTAAAATATTGCAAAGTGACTGTAACAAAAGCTGACAAGCTCTTACATCAGATAAAGGTAATGTTGTTATGTTGTTTTGTGTACCATTTTATTTGGATCATGATATTAATCAGTATGGAAAGCTTTCTCGTCCCCCAACACAGAGAACGTATCTAATCTAATAACGAACCCGCCCCTGAAAACGTTTCAACTATTATACGTCAGGAGTTGTTTGCGTCGACAAAATGTTAATAGAGTTATTAAATTTAGCGTTAATTTATTCAATTTCGGGTTGGTTTGAGGAAGACAATGGCTGGCAGGGGCGGGGCCCCGTCAGGCGCCGCCTCTCTTCACCTGAAATCTCATTAACATATAGCTATTTATTACAAAGGTTGCTATGTATCATCATCGGTCGATATTATTCGTATTGGAAACGGAGGAAATGAGATGCAAAACTGATCGGTCTCCTTCCTTTGCGTAGGACAATGGTCTATACTTTCTGGTTGTTACTTTTTTGTGAGTATCGATTTTCACCTGGCGTAGACTAGCCTTTATAGCTACGTTTGATATGATTTAGACCTGGAGATTTGTATTATGTAAAGATTTTTTACTTTTTAATAATAACAAATTACGAGCAATTAATTGTGAGCTTTGTTTTGCTTCAAAGGTTGTCGCATCTTCTTGTCTCTTTTGCAACTGCAATCCAGTGGTTCACCACCTGAAGATAACCGCTTATCCCACAGCTAGCCGTCGGCTTTCTTGAGAACCCACCGTTGCTTGCTCTAAGTTAAAAATGCACTCAGCAAGTACACTAGTCATGTCAATTAAAATATATAATAAATAACCAGAAAAAATTAAACAAGAACAAAAATTTAATAAATTCATAAATAATTAAAAAAAAAAAAATACAATCGAATTCAGAACCTCCTCCCTTTTAGAAAGTCGGTTAATAAATTAAAACAATTTCTATTATCTAAACGCTATTACAATATCAATGAATATTTAAATGTCAAATTTTTAATTACATGTTTTATTAAAAAATCACAAGATATAATGTAACAACTAAGTAGTCAAATAAATGCTCTCTTCCTCCCTCCTACTTTTGCTGTGCCGAACAGGGTCCACAATGATCTTATTTTTGTAAAACCTATATCCTAAGTTCACACGTGGAAGCAAAAAATATATTGAGCATTGCTTTGCATACAATTTATTTGCTTAAAAATAGTCAGCCCTGCAGGGCCTCAAGTCTGCTATTACAATAGGGTCAGAATGGTCTCGCCATTGTGAGTATTTGACAGTGTTTATATGGCAAATCTGTCAAAAACTCACAATGAAGAGACCATTGCCACGTTTGTACATTAGTAAACTTGGCCCCCAGACGGTTTGCAGACTGGCAATTATTATTTTACCACGCTGTTATTTTTAAACGATATGTAAAATTCTGAGTGCAGACCAATTTATCTATCTAAACGCATAATTTATTATTATTTATATATACTTTATTGTACATCAGATTACACATTGGGCGGCCTTATCGCATACTGCGATCTCTTCCAGGCAACCTTGGCATGGACAGTGAATTTCTGGACATAAAATGGGGTTGTCATTGGTGCAAATAAAAAGTATAACAGTACAATCCATACTAATGTTATAAATGTGAAAGTAACTCTGTCTGTCTGTCTGTCTGTATGTTACGTTTTCACGCCTAAACCGCTGAACCGATCGTCATGAAATTTGGCAGAGATATAGCCTGAGGTATGGAGAAGGAAATAGGCTACTTTTTACGCGATAACCGACATGCGCACGGGCGGAGCCGCGGGAAAAAGCTAGTATCCTATAATAGATACACAGATAAGAAACGGACGTAAAGAATAGCACTACCCCATTTCTTCCTGTGGGTGTCGTAAAAGGCGACTAAGGGACTTACTAGAGAATGGGCAGCAGCGTTCTCTATGTACTTTTAACACCATACTGCGATCGCCAACCCGCCTGCCAAGCGTGGCGATTATGGCAAACCTACCTCAAAAATATTGCGGGTTTGTGAAAACAATTTTTCGATTAAGGGATCCGTTTCTGTAATATTAGGCTTTAAAGTGGAAATTTTTGTTAGAATTAAGTGTCCCCCCCTGCCAGCTAAATGGTTGTAGTTGAATATGTAAAAAAAATCACAGCAGTAGTAGTATATATAAAGAAGTTAAAAGTAAAACTATCACAGCTAAGTAGGCTTTACAAGTTACTGAGTAATAGTCAACCAACTTACATTTGCAGATGAAAAACATGTTCTCCGATACATTCTGTATGGGAGAATATGTTTTTCAACTGCAATATTAAGTTTGTTCTTGGGATAAATTCATCCCAATTACGGAACCATTCATTGTGCGTGGTCCAACACGCACTTGGCCGGTTTCTTTTGTATTTTAACCAACTTTTTACACATCGCAATTAACGTACCTATCTATTAATAGTTATTCCAAAACGTACTTTCCATACTACAAGAAAACAGTTCTCACATTTCAACCCACTAAAACTTAATAATTCAGCAACTTGGTCTTTTCTATCAGTGAGTTCTCAATAAATATCGGAGGGTTTAGGGGTATTTTATTGCTTCGTGAGCGAAAACTGGTTGAGTCGCGTCCCCAAGGAGCGATCGGTTGGCAAACATCGCAATCTGGCGCTGGAGGACACGGATTGTGGCCCCGTATCGCTTTCCACTGTTGAAATTCAATACCAAAATAAAATTAACATAAACGTTTTCTTTTTACCTTTGGCTTTGTTGAGTTGATTTGGTAAAAATGCTTGTTTGTTGGTTTTGTGATCGTTGAATATTAGGCATGTGTTTTTTTATGGTTCGATTTTTTTTTGGAGCTATTTTTGTCTTCAACTAAGTCATAAAAGGAATAAATTTAGAAATGTATTTACCTAACTACTGAATCGAGCTTAAAAGTGATCTGTTAAAGTGTTTCTGTTATCTATATATATAAAATTCAAAGTCCTGACTGACTGACTGACTGATATATCAACGCACAGCCCAAACCGCTGGACCTAGAGACTTGAAACTTGATTAGGGAGTGTTCTTTGTGAAGAGTAAGTATCCACTAAGAAAGGATTTTTGGGAATTCCACCTCTAAAGGGATAAAATAGGGGATGGAAGTTTATATGAGAGTCTGTCAGTTTTAAAGTTAGGATCTTAAAATTTTGTGTTTAGGCTGATGATTGAAAATTAATTTATACGTGCCTCAGCGTTTTTGATAATTCCTCCCTCGAAGGGTTAAAAAGGGAGATGAAAAAGTTCTTAATTTAAGAAGAAAAATCACTAAATTTACTATTTAGGCAAAAAAATAAGGATTACGAATATATGGGGTTTTTTAGAAATGATCCCAAACAGGGGAATGAGGGGTAATTAACTTTTTAGGGGAGAATTTTACTGCGTGCCTTGAATAACTCAAAAGATTTTATTTTGAAGTTTTTGAATTACTCAAAAGTATTTTTAATCCCGGTCATAGGGTACTTTCAATCCAGGTAGTACGTTCCCGTTGGATTTTTCCGACATCCACGCGGGCGAAGCCGCGGGCAAAAGCTAGTACCAGGATAAAATCATAATATTACAACATAATATCAGTTTTAACATAATTAGAAATCGTGATAGAAAATGTAGTGAATTAATTACCTATACACTTTATACAAAAACTAAATTAATTAGCTTGTTGATGAACTCCCAAAGATTGAATCGGCACGTGTGTGAAGAATTTAATAAACTGTCCTGAGTTATTCTCGGTTGACTTCACAATTTTCTATATTAAATCGTGGAGCGGCGTGGGAGCGGTTGCCATGATACCTTAGAGGAGTTAATAAGTCATAAATAGCGAGCTAGAGGGGGATAAAGCGATGGAATATGTGCGGGTGAGAGAGAGAGGGTGTGTCACCCCAGGTAGTGGTGGTGATAGGCAATCGTCTGGAAAAAGGTGCGTTTGGAGGAGCTATGAGGTGTCACAAAATTGCGATTTTCGACAATATAGTTGTCTGTTATCGACTGAGTGTTACATTATTGTCCTTAATGTAATTCCAAGCAGAATAACGTGAGTTGATAGGTGAGTGAGGAATCACAAATTCTTTCTGTACGTACCTACTCTGCTTTAAATGATGCACGTACTTTCCATCCAGTTTTCTTACAACATCTTTGAAGCAAGGGAAGATCCTTTGCTACTAAATCGCAATTTGAGACAAAAATCGGAATATTTGACTCTTTTACCGAATATCTATTAAAATACATAGGCTCGATACTACCTGTCCTAAACAACAGAACTCCCGATTTGTAAACTTTTTCCTTCACCAATGAAGGTTACACAAAGTACCATTGCATGAAGGTAAGGTCACCCTTACCTATTTAAATTGTTTCTCTACCCCTCCATATCTAGGACAGGTTGAAAGTCTCATTGTTTCTGTGGAGGGTCATCCAAATGCACCGCGCTGTAAAGCGGTAAGCGACGGCGTCGATAAGCGCTGAGCGCGCTGTATCGACGAGTGGTCGATCACTGGCAAGTGCCTGCCACTTGCCACTCATAATACTTACCGATGAAATCACGTACGACATTTTTAAGGATAAAGCGTACGCTATTAGGGAAGCCTCATATTCTGAAGAAATATTTATAGTGAACCTCCGTCTAAACCTTCGGGAACTATAGTCGTGATATTATGTTATTAAATGTTTTTCTTTTAAATGAATTGCCTTTATGTAACGACTAGCTTTTGACCGCGGCTCCGCCCGCGTGGATGTCGGTTATTGCGTAAAAAAGTATCCTATGTCCTTCTCCATATCCCAAGGATATATCTCTGCCAAATTTCACAGACAGACAGAGTTACTTTCACATTTATAATATTAGTGGAGGCTTGTGGTTAAGTAATAACAGTCGCAGGGGTTGATCGATCAGGTTAAGCTAAGCTTGCCGCGGTTGGTCCGTGGATGGGTGACCATCTTAACATACCAAGACCCCTCCGTGCCTCGGAAAGCACGTTAAGCCGTTGGTCCCGGCTGTTATTCGTGAATCTTTGACAGTCGTTACGGGTCGTCAGAAGTCCGAAAGTCTAACAATCAGTCTTACCAAGGGGTATCGTATTGCCCAGTAACTGGATTGTGGAGTTCAGATAGGCAATTGCTCCATGTAAAATACTGGTATTTATCTGCATGCGGTTAGACTGGAAGCTGACCAAGGAAAAGGCTGGGAAAAGGCTAGGCAGATGATTCCTTAATGTAACTATTGCGGAAATTATACAGTATTGTCTTGTAATATTTCTTCAGAAACTAAGACTTCCCTAATAGTCGTCGTTTCAGCTAAAAGACGTCCACTGCTGGACATAGGCCTCCCCCAATTTATGGTTTGCCATAATCGCCACGCTTGGCAGGCGGGTTGGCGATCGCAGTATGGTGTTAAAAATCCATAGAGAACGCTGCTGCCTATTCTCAAGTAAGTCCCTTAGTCGCCTTTGACGACACCCACGGGCGGAAATGGGGTGGTGCTATTCTTTACGTCCGGCACCACACGGCACCCCTAATAGCAACCAAATACCTCACAAGATCTTTTAATAAAAACATTACAGTTACTCGCATAACTTTCGGGTTGGAACTAGTTTCAGCATTGGTCAAAGCCAAATGTGTCACATAGGAAAGAAAGAACATACGTTTACTTGCGGTAAATATGACACAAAAAAAAGAACACAAACAAAAATAAAACAAGTTGGGGGAAATATGCGTTACATCGACGCAAAACGGCCATCGCTTAACATAATGCTGCGACCCTATGCGAGACAGAGCCCTAGCGCTGGTTTTCAGCGACAGCTGGGGTTGTCATGATGACGTCGACCGGTGCAGCATACTCGTACAATGAGATACACATATACAAACATGTATGTCGTAAAAAAATATTTTATTTCGTATGAGTATTTTATATCACCTTTAATTTATCTTAATTTATGTATTAAAACGGACACATTTACCTATGTTTTTATTATTCTAGCGTATGGCACTCGTGGGTTGCAGCTGAAAATCAGCGTCAGTTGGTACACCTTGTGTGTCATCTGACATTATGCTGAGCTGAGGCCCTTTTGGCATTATAATCATTGTTTTCTGTTTTTTTATAGTTTTAAGGTGTATTTTTTGCTGTAATGCCAATAAACGCATTTTTCTTTCTTTCTTTTCTTTAGATAAAAATATAATAAATTAACAATAATAATTTGTAAATGTTTTTTATAAAAATAATATTTTAAATGGCAACATTCCATTCCGTCGTAACGAATCTGTACTAAAATCGTTTTAAAAACTACTTTATGGTCAGAGTCTTTATGGTAGTTTCGCTTGTCTTTAAATGTGTAATACATTAAGAGCGTTGTCACCGGTCCATTTACGTTTTTCAACTGTAAAAGTCAAAGTCAAAGTCAAATCATTTATATCAAATAGGCACGTGAAATGCACTTTTGAACGTCAAAAATTACATAAATAGTTAATTGATTCTAGTTGCCCCTTTCAAAAGGTAGTTATGTATGGAGAAGAATGGGCAAGAAACTCCATACTTACTCTTTTAAAATGTTAACAATAGTTTGTATACATTAAATAATAATTATAATAATTATAGGTGAAGACGATGTACCCAGAATAAAAATTACTTACCACAATAATTGGAAGAATAATGAAAAGTGAAGTAATGACAGAAAAATTAATAAATGCGATAGATACGTGGTGCTCACATATTTACAAACATTGTATATGATTTTCCTAAAAATTTAACATATAATAAGTCAGTGTGTGAGTTAAATTATATTAATCAGAGAAAATAAAATTAATATCACAAAAATTATAATATGAAAATTATAATCATGTAAATGTAAGTTGGTTGACTATTCTTGTTTATTTTTTTTAAATTTTTTTTTTAAACGTTGCCCCACACTAGGATTTCTCCTGTATCGTGGGTTTGTTTACAAACATTTAAACTCACATACACAAACAGCCAGACCCGGAACAACTACTTGTAGATCATACAAATATTTGTTCCGTGCGGGAATCGAACCCGCGACTCGCAGCGCAGTAGTCAATCGCTTAACCACTGCGCCAACCGTGCCATCAAACTCGGTAACTTGTGAGGCCTACTTGGCTGTGATAGTTTTCCTTTTAACTTCGTTCTAATATATATACTACTGCTGTGATTTTTTTACATATCCAAGTACAACCATTTAGCTGGCAGGGACACGATTCTAACAAAAATTAGCACAAATGATAAACCTTTTTATTGTAAAAGTTTGTATTTAATGAGAAAATACTATCTGCAGCTACCTTCACTTAACTTTTGTGGCATGTTATGTATGAAAATCACTGGACAGTTAAGGGGTAAGGCTATGAGATATAGAATGGATCCCTGAATGTCCTCATAATATAAGAAGCTGGCTGTAAAACTTATCTAAGGTTTCCAAAAGTGATCTATGTTGAAGTATCTGTGGAGTTTCTTGCCAGTTTGTATGCTCTATAGAACCAACTTTTTAGAACTGTACGATCATGATTCTTGAATAGAGGGCAAGCGAGGGTGAGAGCAGTGCTGCTGCACTAACCAAACATTTTTGTTCAAAAACCCGCAATTTTTTTGAAAGACCCATCCAACAATATACCCCACATCATAGGGTAGGCGAAAAAAAAAAAAATACTTCCCCACTTTTAATGTGCAGAAGGTACCTGAAATAACTATTTTTTTCATGATTTTATTTTAACACTGTCGGCGTAATTAATATGTATATTCATGCCAAATTATAGCTTTCTAGTACTAAGAGTCTCTGAGCTAAGCTGGGGACGGACAGACGGACAGACGGACGGACATGGCGAAACTATAAGCGTAAGGAACGCTTATAGTTTCGTCATGTCCGTCCGTCTGTCGACTACTGAACTCTAAAAAAAGGCGGAATCAACATAGACAGTTACTTATTTCTCCCATTTTATTATTTTTATCAGTTTATTGTTAGTACTGTAAAAGCCTGTCATTATTTGTGTTAGTAATTAATCCCCACTTTAGTGTAAGACATACAATTCTCTCCAATAATTTAATTTATTACATCCAATCAGTTTGAACTGACGTCATCTAAACTCGTAACAAGTTGCAAGCTCGGCGGTTTTATAACTATTTAAATGGATTGAGTTTCACCCCTAATCTGACGTTTCACGGTATAAAAATATACATTAATCGCCCGCTAAGAGGGTGGTGCCGCTTCGTAAGCTAAATTTATAAAAACGCTAAACTAAGTAAACAGATTTTTAAATTTTGTCGTTCTTTGTTTAACGACTTTCATGGCGAAAGAGGACACTTTGCATAAAATTTAAATAATTAATGTATTCTGTTAACGTGCCTAACTTTTCTTATATTTAATAGTTTGGTAGGAAATGCATTAAGGTAAAAAATAAAAAAAAAATTACGATATTATTTTTTATTATGTATTTATTAACAAACTTACAGAAATCTTAAAATAAAAACTATGCCCCGCAAAACCGTTTTCACGGTTTGTCTGTGGGAACAGAACAAATAGTTTTATCTACTCGTAATAATGTTTTTTTTTGTTTTTTTTTTAATAGGTTTGCTCTTGACTCTAGTCTAGGTCAGAGGTGACAGAGACAAAGTTAATAATTATATTATTAATTATTAACTTTGTCTCTGTCACCTCTGTGAATAATAATGCAATTTAATAATTACATTTTTATCTTATTATTAATTTATTATTATAATTAAATAATAATTATTTTAATAATTATTACTTAATTATTAATATTAAAATTAATATTAATATTTGTCTTATTAATAATAAGACAAATATGTTACTTTTGATTTCGTGTACTATAAAATCTAAAAGTTAATTCAATTCAATTTAAAAAAAAAAACTTTCAGACATAGTCCATATACTGTTAGTAACACAAAAAACCTTATAAAGCTAATAATAATAATAATAATTTTTATTTAATCAAATAACAATGTTAACATTAAATTAATAATATCGTATGCAGGTTCACTTGACTTATGCTAGTTAACAAGACAGGTAGGTGTTGCAACCAGCACCCTTACTAAGTTATATAATAACTTGTATTAAGGGCACTGGTACATACATCCCATACATATTTCAGTTTCTCAAAAAAAAATTGCAGGCAGAACAAGTGTTAAAATAGAAACTATAGAAACTAGAGTTAACATATTAAGAAGCTATTGTTAGTCATACAACAAAAACAATGCAGTCGATGGAGTTTCTGAAAAATAACTCTCATTTCAAAGGTTTAAACGAGTTCCTCACATAAAAAAGTTAAAACGGTATGGTGGGCAGATTTTCGATTCAAACGCGTTATTCAGCCAGCGTAGCAATATGAATCATGGGCCGGAGCTGCGAAGCGCTACGGACGTGCTACGAACAGTTTTATGGATGGCTAGCTATGCTCTGACAGAATTTATAACCGTATGAATAATCTGTAGTGAATAATGACCATGTCGTGCGGATTTATAATAGTGCTAGTGAATATTATGGAAATATTGTCCTTACGTTTTATAGCTTGGAAACATAGTATTTAGTTTTTTATGGTCTGCACAGGCTCAAACGGTCACTGCTTAAGTTAAATCTTACTTAATGGTTTTTGCAAATAAGCAATATCCAACAATGATGTATAGAACTTGCCTTTATGTTTATTGTTTAACTAATCAAAAAGCATATCTAGGTATTCTTTAACGCTTTGACTTAAAATTTAGTTTTTTTACTCAAAAATCGTTGGAAATATAAATTAAAAAGCAAATCTATACTAATATTATAAAGCTGAAGAGTTTGTTTGTTTGAACGCGCTAATCTCAGGAACTACTAGGTCAAATTGAACAATTATTTTAGTATTGGATAGCCCATTTATCGAGGAAGGCTATATGCTAAATAACATCACGCTACGGCCCTTAGGAGCCAAGCAAAAAGATACAAAGTCAGAAAGAACGCTAAGCGAAAACGTAGTAATAGCACGGGCGAGCGACGGGATGCCACGCGGTGCGTCGGGCTCCGAAATAACACGTGGACGAAGTCGCGGGCAGAAGCTAGTAAATAATAAAATTGAGATCAAATAAATGAATAAATAACATACTAATCGAGCTTAACTCAAGATTATTTTGAATCTTCCAGTTTTTTTCTAGTGAATGCATATTTTAAATATGAAACCTCAGGGGTGAATTTTTTCGCAAGTTATGAGATAACTGAGCATTATTTTACCGCATCCATCCCCAGATGAGTTATGGTGGCTGAGACCCATGGCTTTGCGTTCGGTGGACCGCGGAAACTTCATTTGCGAGCTCCTCTGTCCGTGAAATGAAGTCGGCTCGATATAGCGATCATGTTATATCGGTATCGGGTGCGGCCACGCATATAACTGAAACGATTATTACCGAGCTTTTTGCTTTCATTATGGTGCTCGAGAGTTTCAACATTTTTGATTATAAGTGCAGATTTCACCAATGAAACTAAACGGGAGTGCATATACTAACCTAATTTTTTTTTTATAAATTCATGTTCGTATTTAAACTCAGACACCCTTTTTCACCTTCCACTCCTACACGAAAACTCCTACTTTGAAAGGTTTTACATATATTACTTTTCACTTCTCATGCTCTAAAATTTCGTCTTTATGTCGTGCGTAGGCGACATAAAATCGCTTTTTATGCTCTAGAGCCTAAAGTAAAATCTTCGTCGAAGACCAAGGCAAGCGGTCCAACAGCCACACGAACAACTTCAACTTCATAGAATAACCTCTTCATTTTAATTCGTTTCGTTATTATTCTAAGAACAAGGCAAGGATACCAACAGCCAAAGTACACAATAAAACTTCTTGAAATAAACTTATATTTTTTATTTCGTCCTTTTTTAAATTAGTTTTTTTATATTAGTTAATCAATATATTTAAACTAACTAAATTATTACTAGAAAAAAAAAGGTTAATTGGCGGGAACCATAATTATTTTTAAATTTTAGTTAAATTTAAAATATTTACATGTAGCAGTTTTATTTCCTCGCAAAACGTCTCGCGTTGAATGGTGCGTTTTATGCACTTAATGTACAATCTACTATTAATTATTGTGAATGTGAGCACTATGTGGGTCATTTGTTTTTCTTTATGATTATCTCTTTTTTTTTCCCTCTTTCTCACGTAGTTTTAATGATGGTCTGATATTTTGAGTACTTTATGCGGCCTACCCAAATGTCCTTTCTTTGGTATTGTTCGTCGAGTCGTTGAGCTCCTTAAATCCTGAGTTGAGCTACATGTTTACTGACAAGTGCTTGCACTGACTGGACAGGTCCACTCAAAATTGTGTGGTTCTTTCCTCAAAAGACCATTTCAGACACGGATCTACATGGTCCTCACATGATCTGACCAAGATTATGTCTGAACTTTAAAAGAGACTTTGACCCCTGAGTTTGTTTCGCCATTTCTTCTCAGGGGTAGTGAGATAGGAAATGTTGACTCCATCTAGCTTATTTAAAAAAAAATAAAAAATATGACGTGTAAAAGTGATTCCGGTATTCTATTTAGATTCCCGAAATTCTAGACAAAAAGAGAAGAAATACAAACTGAAATTACTTTAAGACATAAAAATAGATTAAATATACCTAAATCCCGATTAAAAATGCACTCTTCAAGTACCTATGTCATGTCGATAAAAATATATAACAAGTTAACGGAAGAAATAAGAAATATAAATAAATACAACATTTTCATTAATAAATTAAAATTATTTCTAATAAACAAAAGCTATTATAATGTAAACGAATATTTGAATGAAAGACTATAATTACAAAGAATACATTCTTAGACGTAATACACAATCAAGAAAATTAAAAAGTATTAAATTAAATAGTATTTTAAGAAAATAGCTACCTACTTACCATTATTAGAATTTTTTTATGTTATTGTTATTGACTTTTATGCAAATCTAATTACTAAGTTTTTATGTATTATTTTAATTGTATTTTTATTATTATCTGTATAATTAACAATAATTTTGCTGTGCCCTTACAGGGTCTACAACGGCTCTTAAGCTCTAAGCCCTTTGTTAACATCTTTTTACCTTGTGGAATGCAAAAAAATGAATATGAATATGATTTACAGAAAAAACGGTTTCATTTAATTTCTTATCGTTTAACTACTACATATGAAATATCAGAAATCCTAGGTATTATAAAACCACAACGTTCAAATACAGCGGTTTTATTTTAATGAAGTGATAAGAAAAACATTTAGGGTGCATTTTATTTCACTTGTGTAAGTGAACCCAATTATTTGAGATGAGAAAACTGTCGATAGTTTTTATGGCTACTAGTGAAAGTAGGTAATACAAATAAAAATAAAATGAGTATGAGTGGCTGATTAGTAGTGACTGACGTGTAATTCATACACAATGGTATATTATGCAATTAGTGAATAAAGGACGAATTTAAAGCGAGGGCCATAGATGAATCACGAGCAAGTGAAGGATTCTAACGACTGAATCACGACCGTAGGGAGTGTTTCATGATGACTGAATCACGAGCGTAGCGAGTGGTTCACGTGTTAGAATCCCGAGCGACGCGAGTGATTCATGTCCCTCGATATAAATCCGTTTTATTCAAGTGTTGCATACTATACTTTATACCATGACGAGAAAAAGAAAGATTTAAGCGAAAATAGACATTGAATGAAGAAAAAAGGAAGGTTAATTTAATTAAAAAGAAAATTAAAATTGGAACAATTTAGGAGTAATTTTCTTATTATTATTACGTTTATTCATTTTTTTTCCATATAAAAATATAAAAAATAGTGGTCTGCCGGTGTCGGCAGACCACTATCTATATATGGCAGGGTCCAAGCTACATGAAATTTGCTTGGTCGCAGCAGCCAATCGCTTAACCACTGCGCCAACCGAGCCGTCGAATATTGTTTGTATCGAGTACCTATTTTTCGCAAGGAGGTTGTATAGCATTGAGATGGAGGTCGAATATATTGGTGTGTTCTAAATTCAAACACCAAAATAGTGAATTGCTTTTTATTCACTGTTTTCAGTGAATAAAATAAGCTTTTTAGAGAGGGAATGGTATAAATATATGACTGAACATGTCAGTTATGAAATTAAAGTTGTAACTGTAAAATATGAAATATAAAGCTTTAGATCATACCTACCACTGTGCAGTTACTGACACAAAGAGTATCGATTACCCGAGGATAGTACCAAGCTACAGTGTTATGTACTGTTGCAGCTAGTTCACTTAAATTCTTCATGTCTGTGGGCGTCAAGCTACAGGGTGGCCAATTTGTAAGTATACAACTTGAAATTTTGATTATTTTTATTACAAACGAAAATTATAGGATACGTTTCTATAATTATTTTACTCAGGCTTGGCGATTTTATACGAAAATTAAGATCAGCGTAATCTCCTCCTTTTTTATACTCAAAAATTCTTTTTCATTGTGTTTTTCTTAAAATTTTCGCATAATTTGTTAGTTATCCCACTAACAAAGTCACAAATATTCTGCTTTTTGTAATCAACATTGACCACGACACATCCGTTTGGATAACCCTATACAAAAAAAGTCAGGACATGTCGCGAAATCCTCAATGATCAAAATGGTATTCGTTACTCTTAATGATTTGTTAGAAAAATTGGTTCGTTTTTAAATTCGTTTAAGAACTTCAGGATAAAATTACTGAAAGTATTGCGGTAGTCATGGTCTTATAGACTGCATAACGAATATGCTGCATTTTGCCTAAATAATAAAAAAACCAAACAACTGCAAAATTTGGCTTAAATTTTTGGCATTTAATTTTACAATTTTGACATTTTTACAATTTTAATTATTATTTTTAATGGACAGAGAATTGAAATTTTATTAATCACAGTTTTAATTTTGGGTTTTTATTTGTTTTAAATAGTATTGTTATAATTTATAATTTTAATTTTAATGTATGTGTGTGTCTATGGACTGTGAATGTCTGAATTAAATAAATTATTATTATTATTATTATTATTAAATCAGAATGGGGGCTAAAAAAAGTTGTATACATCTTAATTAGCCACCCTGTATATGTTTAACACGGCTGCCTGCTCAGTATAACATTGCTAGAGTTGACGTCAATAGTACATATTTTGGGACATCCTGAAAATTTTCAGAAACCTGACAAACCCCGCCCCATATACAGCACCGGCTGTGATTCGTCGGTGTTCGTCTACGTCCGCACTCGTAGCGGCCAATGACGGTTGGGGCTACGCGCAGCCGTAGCGCTACGCCGTAGAGGCGCGCGGGGAGCTACACGATCGACAGACGCTGTAGCGGAGCTTGCTACGCCAGGGAACTGAAAAATGTAAGTACTAATTATTATATTTGTAAAGAATCTTTCTTTTCGCTGTGAAATGTATCTCTATGTACTCTTATTTCAACTTTGTGTGATTTTCTCTATATATATAACTACTGCTACTGGTATATAGGTACATGCTCTTGTATAGGTAGGTACCCAGTACATACTAAGTGATTATGTAACATGAGGGCGGTAGGTATGACGGATCAATTCTCCTTTTTATATTATTTAATAACTAGTGTGTAAATCCAATGTGTTTCAAAAGATCCACCTCTCAAAAGATATTAAACAAAACTAATGTTTTTCGTCTGAAAAATCATTGGGGTACTTATTGATATTTGATTTATGTACTTAATTTTGAAAAAAATCCAACATTTCTTTAGAACTCCCACATAAATAGGTACCCAATTTCCAGAGTAAACTTGAAAAATTGAACAAAGAAATGTGAAAAGTTTATTTCTAGTCTATAGCAGTAATAAAAACCATTAATTTTTTTATTGTAGCATATGATTCTTAATAATTATTGTGACGTCACACAAAATAGTTTACATTATGAAGTTTTACGGAATGTGTGTCTTAGAAAAACGCCCAAAAAAAATTAAGCAGAAATGGGAAACATCTAGTTTAAAAACACTGACCAATCTTAGAAATATCATCTCATTTCACAGAGGTAGTGTTTTTCTCTAGAATCGTCATAGTTAATACATATGAGAATACTTACCACTTCGGTGCTTCTAAGTTAAAAATCGTCGTTTGAGACTTTAAGACCTCTTATTTGTAAAATTACATTTATTCTTTTATTGTAGCATATGATTCTTAATAATTATTGTGACGTCACACAAAATAGTTTACATTATGAAGTTTTACGGAATGTGTGTCTTAGAAAAACGCCCAAAAAAAATGAAATGGGAAACATCTAGTTCAAAAACACTGACCAATCTTAGAAATATCATCTCATTTCACAGAGGTAGTGTTTTTCTCTAGAATCGTCATAGTTAATACATATGAGAATACTTACCACTTCGGTGCTTCTAAGTTAATAATCGTCGTTTGCGACTTTAAGACCTCTTAATTGTAAAATTCAACTTTATGAGAAAATCGATATTTTAAGCACCAACATTTTATTAGGAAGCACATTGTAGATCTTGAAATTGGTAAAGAAATGACGATTAAATCGTCGTATACACATGAGAGTTTTTGTAATGTAAATCTTAGAAATAATGTAGGTACAAATCAAGAATTTAAGACCAGCGTGCCCCAATTACATTCTACCATTACATATGGTGTGAAAATGTGTCATATTAACATTTAATTGATTAAATCACAGTACAATTAAAATGATAAAATTTCAAGAACATCAAAGTCAAAGTCGAAGCAAATCATTTATTTAAAATAGGCGCGTAAAACGCACATACATTGATTATCGTCAATAAAGAAAAAATAAAAGTCAAACTCAAATCATTTATTTCAATTAAACCATTTACAGGCACTTTTGAATTGTCAAGGAGTCGGTCAGTAAGAAATATGAAGCTACATTCCCATTCCAAGCGTAGGTACCTATGGAGAAGAATGGGCAAGAAACTCCATGGACGCTCTTTTAAATTAAATTGTTACAAAAATATTAGTTACACATATAATGTTGAATTTATAACATAATGTGAGAACAATGTAAAAATAAAAAATTAAAACGTACACGTTAAAAGCGTCCAGAGTGGTACAACAAAGAGAAACAAAAAAAAAAAAACAAACAACTCAAAAATAAAACAATTAAAATAAGCCATGGCAGCTAATAGATGACCAGTCCCAACTGACAGCGCCCGTTCACGAACATGTCGTGTAGTCAAATTACGAATATCATGAAAAATCCATACTCCTTATAATGCCACGCTTCATTAATCTTAAACATTGAAATAATTATCATAAGGTGTGTGATAAATCAATATTATTTAGAGTAACTTTCTGCATAATAAAATAATTACATTTTAATTAAATTATAAATTAGTTTAGATCATCAAAACAATTTTCCTAAACCACTAATATAATAATAATATAATGAATAAAATGTATTCAAAATGAAAATTTGGAAAAATACAGTATAAATCTTAGAAATAATGTAGGTATTACAAAGTATGATACCTGTACTAGGATAAACCTGTATCACAAGCGTATGAGTTCTTACAATCACTATTAGGACAACCGATTTCTTAACAATATTTAACTTAAATGATAAATGATTTTATTTCTGTAAGTAGGTTTGTACAAAAATCTTTACAAAATCATATTTTTAAAACTAGATATATATAACATAAGTTTTAAGAATAGTGAAATAGTTGGTTAATTTATTATTAATAATTCAGGACTTAAACACGTAGATAATTTCTATATTATTAGCGCTTATTTATGCGATTATTATTGCGTCTCTAGTATTAATAACTAGGCACTACGCTAATTAAGCAGCTACACTGAAAAAAAAAAAAGTATATGCCACAATCAAGATTTTGTTTAGATTGACTAAGAAACTTGTTTGTATCTGATCCTATCAAGCACAATGATCACAGCTACTACTTTTATTTGATTGAGATTTGAAACGGGATCTTGATATCTTGATTGGAGTTATCACAAAACCTATTTGCAGCAATCAAGTCAAAACATAGTTGCTCCAACCAAGATTATTAGATTAAAGTTTCAATGATCTTTATTGAAGTAATCAAATGCTTGATTGACACAACTAACTTACTTTGTTACTGTTAACAATTTCTTAACTTGTATCTTTTTTAACTCTTCTATAATGATGTCATGTTAAGGGTAATCGAGAAACTTGTTTGAGAGTAAGAAGTAAGTAAGTAAGTATCCTTTCACCTCGTACCCATGTGGGCTTTCTTGTAATCTTTGTCAGCCCATTCCACATGGAGTTTCTTGCCCATTCTTCTCCATACGTAACAACCTTTTGGAAGGGACAACTAGAATCAATTTAATTATTCATTTTCACTAGTATTGCTGCAATCATGTCGTGATGATCAACTTAACTAAGATTTTGATTAATCTAAACAAGATATCGTCAATCAAGCTAAAAAATCACTTGATTGGCGTGCATTTTTTCCAGTGTAGGCTAATTTATCAATGGTCGCAATAGTAAGAGGGATGTTGTTCACAGGTGTTAGTGAAGAGTGTCATTTGATGTGGGACGTGCGACCGGCAGCATGCAGGGGCTCAATGCCGCCAAGGAGAAGGCCTCGGGCCTCTTTGCCAACAAACCCCTTCTGTTCAAGTAAGTCGCATGGTTTTATACCCAATATTATTGGCTTCTCAATTGGGGGGCATTTCCCGCGGGCCAGTTTTTGCGTGGGCGAGATGTTCCATAACCCTTCGAAACGGTACTTATTATGTACTAGCTTCTGCCCGCGACTTCGTCCGCGTTAAATTTCTTGTTCCCCCGACCCACCCCGTCGCAACACATTGCCTGCCCGTGATTTTACTTCATTTTCGCATAAACTTTAATTTAAAAAAAAATTGTGTCCTAGTTAATAGGAATGTTATTCTTCCTCAAGAATTGGGCTGTAAAATGCAAAAAGATTTTTTCAAATCCAACTCGCAGTTCCAGAGATTAGCGCGTTCATAAAACAAAAAACCGGCCAAGTGCGAGTCGGACTCGCGCACGAAGGGTTCCGTACCATCCATACAAATCCTTACTAATATTATAAATGTGAAAGTAACTCTGTCTGTCTGTCTGTCTGTCTGTTTATATGTTACGTTTTCACGCCTAAACCGCTTAACCGATCGACATGAAATTTGGCAGGAATATAGCCTGGGATATAGAGGACATAGGCTACTGTTTTACGCGATAACCGACATCCACGCGGGCGGAGCATAAAAACGGCAAAAAAATCATGTCCGTTGTATGGGCCCCCCTTAAATATTTTTTTTCTGTTTTATAGTATTTTTTGTTATAGCGGCAACAGAAATACATCATCTGTGAAAATTTCAACTGTCTAACTATCACTGTTCATGAGATACAGCCTGGTGACAGACGGACAGACAGACAGACAGACAGACGGACAGCGGAGTTTTAGTAATAGGGTCCCATTTTACCCTTTGGGTACGGAACCCTAAAAACTAACTCATCAGCTTTAGAATGGACTACCTCGCAGAGTTGATCATTATTTTGCTGCGGAGTTATTATAAAACAGTTATATCTCCTAAGATATTCATTGAAATTAAATGATGTATGGGCAACTTTGTTCAAAATTAAATACTTGTGATGAATAACGTATTTATTTGGATAAGGATTAATACCATGTTTATGAAAACTCCTTCGCAAATAATGCATTAATTTCGAACAAATTTGATTACCATAAAAAAGGTTATAGTGAGTCAATCTTAAAAGATAGACATATGCTGTCGCGGACTTTTTTTTAGAACATTTAAAGAGAAATAATTCCATTATACATGATATTTGCGTAACTTAAACCGTTTACGCAGCGCACGCAACGGAAGCTCTCAAAAAGAAATAATTTTACCCGTTTTTGCAACATTTTTCATTTTTGCTCCGCTCCTATTGGTCGTAGCGTGATGTTATATAGCCTATAACCTTCCTCGATAAATGGGCTATCCAACACAAAAAGGTTCTTTCAATTCCAACCAGTAGTTCCTGAGATTAGCGCGTTCAAACAAACAAACAAACAAACAAACTCTTCAGCTTTATATATTAGTATATAGATATATAGATTAGATAAATAGGTGGATGCCAAGCTTCACAGCTTGGGTCATCGCCGCAAGGTTGCCTGCTTGTCGGTCTTCTACAGATTGCACTTCGGCGAGTGTGCCCATGAACTCCACGACCTCATTCCATCGGCCCCCTTCTACCATTGGACATCTAGACGCATTGCATGTTACCACCCTTACCTAGTTGATATTCCACCAACTCGCACTAAGCGTTTTCAAACGTCTTTTATAATGCGCACAGCAAAGGAGTGGAAGTCTCTGCCTGCGTCTGTGTTTCCGAACGCATACAACCCTAATCTATTCCAAGTGAGAGTGAACAGCCTTCTTCTGGGTAAGCTCACTCCATCGTAGACTTTCTCTTTGTCACCCAGACCTAGACTAGAGACAAGAGCAAAGTAGCAGTAAAAAAAAAAAAAACTGATATTCCTAAGTGTTAATTTCACCAATGACGATGAGTTCAAGAGCTGTCAGTGTCAATATTCCAAAGAAAATAATGAGACTGGACAGCTCTTAAATGTGGTTTATGTGCTGATCGCATTCAGTTTCATTGGTGAAACACTTAGTTAGATTTGGCAAGTTTCAAGCCAAACAATCGGAAATAATCTAACTAAATCTTGGCAAGTTATTGTTATAATATGAATATTTAAAATAAAAGTGATACATCATCAACTCCACCCGCGTGTATGTCGGTTATCGCGTAAAAATGTGGCCTATGTCCTTCTCCATATCCAGGCTATATCTCTGCCAAATTTCATGACGATCGGTTCAGCGGTTTAGGTGTGAAAACGTAACAGACAGACAGTGTTACTTTCACATTTATAATATTAGTATGGATTAGTTGAGCTCAATTTGATTACTTCTATACATGTTATAAAACAAAGTCGCATTTTCGTGTCTGTCCGTCTGACCGCTTAGATCTTCTAAACTACACAGTCAAAACCGGAAGATATCATACATAATCATTAAACTGATATAGCACACAAATCTAGAAGTTTTGATATGTCGCCATTGCTCCCGTGCAACGTAGGGACGGGTAGCTATTTGCACATTACGTAAGTTCGCGTTACTTTATTGAATTACAATTGACCGGAGAGCCATCATGTAACCACGCGTATATTTTACATATTCTAAAACTAAATATAATCATCATCATCATCATCATTTCAGCCGGAAGACGTCCACTACTGGACATAGGCTTCCCCCAATTGTTGGGGGTTGCGATAATCGCCACGCTTGGCAGGCGGGTTGGCGATCGCAGTATGGTGTTAAAAATGCATAGAGAACGCTGCTAATAAAATAAATAATGCCTTAATATAGGCTGTATCTATTCAAACACGAAATATTTTAAGAGATACACCTATAGTTGGTAAGGAAGCCATGGAAACGATTTTTTTTTAAATCTGAGTATATTATTTAAAATATAATAATTTAAAATTACTTGATATGATGATTCATTATCAAAATTCACCGCGCTCGTGCCGCCACCATCGCCGCATGCAGGTGGGTCATTCATAGAATAAGTAAAATTTGGAAAATGCAACTCCTTTGCAAAATGTCTCAAGCAATTTTAAAATTATAATAATTAAGTAAAAATACAGAACACTTAGAAAAATAAAATATTTTTCACTGCTATGGCTTTTCTACCCCCTATAATAGATGGTCCTCTTAAAATATTTCGTGCATGAATAGATACACCTTATTTATTAAGAAGCAGTTTTTACTTTTGGTTTTCGGTTTGTAAGTTGCAACAATTTTTCCTATCAAAATAACCCAAATCAGATCTACCACTCACTGGTTTTATACCACATTTTAAGAATTGGCATTTAGAATTTAAATCTTCCATAAATGGGATAAACATCCACTGTCTCAACAAAATAAAACGAACTTAAAACAAATGAACAAATGGAGTTTTTATTTCGCATTGCACGAAGATGGAGCGTTACAAAAAGTCTATGAAAACGGAGTATAAACAAAAAGAAACAATAGAAGGTTAGGCAACGCGTGGGGAATCGAAGCAATTTCGATGGAAGCCGCGAGACGATCGCCGGTAATATTGACAGGCGGATAATACTTGTTGCAGTCGAAATAAAATACAAGGGCGGAGAAATCTCGGACGATTCTCTAACAAGCATTTTGGAAGTAGGGTCGCAATTTTAGAAAAGAACAATCTTTGAAAATAGAAAGAAAGAAACAAATCATGACTGTGATAAAATAAATATAATTAAATATAACATCTTGCAGCCCGTGTACATCTTGTAGACTCGTGTTTTGAAAAAAAAAAAACAAATAATCATTATCTTTAGCTTTAAACGTTTATTTCGATAGAACGACAGTTGGATATCGACTATACTCCATTTATTATGACATTAGACAAATAACTGTTCTCACCCTTTCGTTATTTCGATGTAAACGTTTCATAAACTCCGTTATTTCACGATACATACAAAGCACTGCAATCTATTTACCATTTACATTAAAAAAATAACTCTAAAGTGCAGTAATTTCAACAATATTATACAACAACTCTCGTTATTTAGCCGTTATTTGTGTAAATGGAGTAACTAACTAGGTTTTTTAAGCTATTGCATAGCTTCTATCGCGGGCCTTGAGCGCGGGGACCGAATCCAGAAATTCCGTAACGAAAAAACCTCACGCTCCCCACCCACTCCGACGGTTTTACTACACCAGTACCCTCTAGTGATCTAATAATTTCTGGCAGTTCTTTTTTCTGTGTACTGCGTATTTTATTCTTATAAATATTAGTTTATAAAATTATGATCTTCACAAAAAGTGATTGTTGATAGTGGGGTTTGAACTCACGACCAGTCGATTACGAGTACATTCAGTTCCCCTGTTGCACCGCAAGGCTACAATGCCTTAATTAAAGCTTGCCAAATAGTTGATACCATTCCAGTTGAACAATTTTTAAACTTGACTAGACGGTTGGAAATGACTCATGTACATGGAATTTTTTCGCTGTCAAAACAGTTTGTCACTCTTTTTTTATTTAAAATTACTTTAGGTTCAACACTTTCGTCTATTTTAAAGTTGTTATTATGCTTATATTTGAATAGTATTTGACTTTGTTTACGTAGTTATACACTTTTACGACGTTCAGCACTTATTTATTTTGTTTTTAAGCTATTGCATAGCTTCTATCGCGGGCCTTGAGCGCGGGGACCGAATCCAGAAATTCCGTAACGAAAAAAAAAAAAATTAATATCAAAGAAAAAGAAATACTGCATAAATAAAATAAATAAATAATTATAATTGCATAAGTTGATACAAAATGCTATGCAATAGCTTTACCGCGGCAGTCCCCGAGTGCCACACGTCTTTTTTTTATCTTACGTAGGAACTCAGACAAAAAAGATTTTGGCTGAGTTAGTGACTTAGCATAATTTCGGCAGCACGAAACACACTAATTTTCTGATTAGGTTTTCAGTGATACAACGCTTGGTACAACACTTACACAGGCCAGAGGTTCCAACAATGTAACTAGCTAACAGTCACTTGTATGGGAACCAAATGAAAAAAATATAAAAAATAAGTTTTTCTTTGTATTCATAGTCACAATTCATCCGACAAAGCTCCGCAGAGATGCAGATAGTCAAATTGGAAGCTCTGAGTCAGATATTTAGGACGTTTGCATCATCATCAATTTTTACTTTAGGGGAAACGAGTTCTGTCCTCCCATGCTTGCTTAATGTTGATTTATAAACGGCCATTTTCCTCCCAAGACTTCATTGCCTGGTGACTGCCCTAGATGACTGAATTTATTGAAATGGATGAAAGAAAAAGACACGTCGAAAGAGTTGTTATCTAAATTCTTACATGAATTTTTATCACGGATAAAGGAACGACCGTAAAAATCAATATTTCCGTTTTCTAAATAGGAATAAGAACAAAGTTCCCTCCAAACAGATCATAATACCAAATGGTCCGGATTCGATAAATAATGCGATTACTGCGTGAGCTGGTGGCAGCCCTCGAGGTACAGTCGTACAGTCGAGTGCTCAGCGCTGATAACAAACAGACATCATCCGGATTTGTGTCGTCATGCGAACGCTCCCAATGCAAGGAACCAAGTACCTACGAGCATATAAGTACATTGTAACGGTGATTTGTTCACAAATCTGAGTGTTTCGAGATATGAAGTAGAATTATTATAAGTCGGAAGATGCTTTGTGAAGATATGGGAATGTTATAAAAGGTTATTTTTTTTTACGCAATTAAAGAGTTTTTAGAATAGGATGTAGTGATTTCATCATGTGTCTAAATTAAACATGAAGACCGAGAGTTTTGTAAATCGATTGTGAAAACGACATATAAAAGATTTATTTGTTAAAAGATCTTGAGGAGGTTATTTCTTGTTTACTAATAACTAATATCCAAACGAAACACGAATTTTTTTAGCCGAATTCGAAACCGTAACCGAACCTTCGGCTCCTCTTTTAGTTTCCGCTGAAACCGAAACTTATGAATTTAAGAAAAAGTTAGTTAATTAAATGAGATTATTTTCTGAGACCCGTCGTTTTTATATAGTTGTTTCAAATAATTTTATTAAGGGCAGATTTTGCAATTATCAGATTTCTTTTATCCAAAGAAGAAATGATTTTTGCCAGATTTTGTGTGAAAAACTGTCAAAACTTTAAAATGACGATTGCAAAATAAACCCTAACTTAAGTAGGGCTATTGCAGATATGCTACTGTTAGCTTTTGCGATTAGTGATTAAGTAATTTTCTAGATGCTCGATTCAACTCTTCACACCGCATAACTTTAACATCGGCAATCAGCCATTTTATCGCTTTTGGGAAGATCGATATGTCTAGCAAAAATGCTTTATGTCTCCGCCAAACAATCCAGCAGCGTTATAAACGTATTTTTTAAACCGTACTCGAAGCAACAAAATACGATCTAGCTAGAGGAATGTGTTCGTTTTTCTTTAGATCGAATTTTGTTGCTTCGTGTCTCAATATCAAACTTTATAAAAGGTATTATAAAATTCTACACACTTACCGAGGTTGCTGATTGAGCCGTTTTTCATAATTCCTTATCAGTCACGAGATAATATTTTTTTAAAGGGGTGGCGCTAGTGGACTGGTGAGCGCTCTCTTAAACTTATCACAGAGTGTAAAATTAATATAATAAAAATAATGCATTATACAGTTAAATTAACACTATTTTAGACTATTAAGCACTTGTACAAAATTTTTTCATGCCTAATTGAAAGTAGGATCTTGAGTTTTTTTTTCTTCTGTACCAGGGATTTAAATACCGGTAAAGTTTCATAACGTTACCTTGTATTGACAGAGTTAACGTTATTTATGCGACTATTAATTTTATCGTTATTTTAAACGGGTGAGATGTAAGTAGTGAGGCCTAAGGCGTGCAGCGCGGCGGGAGCTCGCGCCTCTCTGATGCCGTGCCGATCAAAACGTTGCCTAAATCTGCCTGATTCTTACCCACAGAACGGCAACGTAGCTAAATTAACGTTAGTTATCGTATTTTTGTTAATGTTAATTAACGTTATATTACTGGTAATGTTATCAAGTAACGTAAAATTTTTGTAACGTTAGTAGGTATAACATTGAAATTTAACGTTACGTAACGGTTATTAGTTTGTTATTTGGTAACGTTAACAAGCCCTGTTCTGTACCTACTTTCTATGCAAATATATAATATTGTATTGTATTGTATTGATGAATCACTGACTGACTGACATGCTATTATCCCATTTGACATTTATTTTTTATTGCTGTAACCTTTTTCACATATGACATTTTTTTTATTACTGTAACGATGTTGACTTTTGACATTTTGTATTTTGGATTAAATTTTCAAAATTGTTATTTAAAATTTATTATATCTTTAATTTTGAGTGAATTTAATAATAATACGATTTACAAGCCCATGTGACGGTAGAGCATGGAGGACTATTTATGATAAAACACCTATGTACTAATTACCCATGTTTGCAAACCAATAAATTATTTGATTTGATTTGATTAGCAACCTGTTTGATTTTGTCTAGACTAATACATTGTCAAAACTCAAAACTATTGTAACTCAAAATTAAAAACAAAGTAGCACTGTTTAATTAAAATACCGATGGCCTTTCATTATAATGACAAGTCACCGGACAAAAAATGACCACACGTTTAGCTACAATCATATCTACATCTGCGTCCCGCAAGGGATCCCTAAGGTTTTGAGCCCATAAATTGCATAGCGAACTCCGAGCATAGAAGGGTAGTCGGTTCATTATTTAGTCCGTTTAAATCACTAAGTCCTTAAAAGACATTAGCAGGCTTTGTAGCGTTATCGCAGAACACAAAAGAGATTTAGAGCAAGCTGACAAGGGGAGGAACCCGTCAGTTTTTATTCAATAATATTTAGCTATATTGTACGGGGTACTGCTTGATTGTACACGGATCTTTTAATGGTAGGATTATTGTTTTAATTGGGTGCTTCAGATTTTAGAGGAGCACCCATTAGAAATGGCTTTTGTCTTGATGGAGATGGAGATGTTGCTATCATGAAGTCTAATTTAGTCTTTTTTGGGGAAATTCAATTTTCGCCAAAATGTTGTAAAGACACAGTGATATTTAAGGGCTCGTCTAAGCTTAGATATTTTATATTATCTTAATATCTTCTAGTTTCACAATCCACAGCACTGTTGCATTGCCAAAAATATCCAAGATAATAAATGCTTGGAAATATGCTGGTCCTGCGCCATAGAATAATTTGGAGTCGAGAAAAAACCAATGTGGTTGCTAACTTAATTGTATGATTTATTATTTTTATGATATTAATTTTATTTTCTGTGATTACTTTAACTCACACACTGACTTATTATTTGTTAAAATTTTAGAAAAATCATCTACTTTTACAATGTTTTTAATTGTAAATATGTGAGCACCATGTATCTATAACATAATTAATTTGTCTGTGTTTCCTATTTAGGGTTCCGTAGCCAAATGGCAAAAACGGAACCCTTATGGATTCGTCATGTCCCTCTGTCTGTCCGTCCATATGCCACAGCCACTTTTTTCCGAAACTATAAGAACTATACTGTTGAAACTTGGTAAGTAGATGTATTCTGTGAACCGCATTAGGATTTTCACACAAAAATAGAAAAAAAAAAACAGTAAATTTTGGGGATTCCCCATACTTAGAACTGAAACTAAATTTTTTTTTGACGTGACAACGTCTAATAAACCGATAAACGCCGGCTGCATGCACGAAAAAGGATGGCTCATTGTCCCGTTACGCTCATTGTCCCGTTACTCTCATTGTACGCTTGCGCCAATCCAATTTTTTTTCATCAAACCCATACGTGTGGGCGTCTATTGAAGGTCTTCAAAAATTATGTTGAGGTTTCTAATATCATTTATTTCTAAATTGAACAGTTTGCGCGAGAGACACTTCCAAAGTGGTAAAATGTGTCCCCCCCTGTAACTTATAAAATAAGAGAATGATAAAACTAAAAAAAATATATGATGTACACTACCATGTAAACTTCCACCGAAAATTGGTTTGAACCAGATCTACTCATAGTAAGTATTTTTTTTTAATACGTCATAAATCGTAAACCGCAATTTACCTTTCATTCAGTCAACTCAAATATAAAAATAAAATAAAAACCGGTCAAGTGTGTGTCAGACCACGCACAATGAAGGGTTCCGTAGTTGGGATGAATTTATCCCAAGAATAAACTTAACTAACTAAGGTTTCTGATACGGAACCCTTCGTGCGCGAGTCCGACACGCACTTGGCTGGTTTTTTTTTCTTTTTACCTATTGTGGTTGAGTAATTTTATTCTAGGTACATCGTCTTCACATATAATTATTAATTAATGCATACAAAATATTGTTAACATTTTAAAAGAGTAAGTATTGAGTTTCTTGCCCATTCTTCTCCATACGTAACTACCTTTTGGAAGGGGCAACTAGAATCTTTTTTTTTTGTCATTTTTGACGTTCAGAAGTGCCTTTTATGTGCATATTACAAATAAATGGTTTGACTTTGACCAAACATACATTTAAAAAAATGTGTTAAGCTCTTAATTGTTTTGCAATCGTTCGTACTGATGGCATGGCATTAAAAGGTCTAGACAATATACGTGTTCAGCACTTACGCTAATTGTTTCCGCCATTTGAATATTGCTCGTGACAATTACTCGATCGGTCCACCCGCCAGAGGACGCTGCTGCACAACGGTCCCCTAAATTAATTGCTCTCTGCTCACTTTGTTTTATTTTGATCAAGACAAAACTGACTGTTGAAATAGCACAAAATATGAGAGGGGAAGCAAAAAAGAAAAAAAATAATTAAAGGACTAATTTCAATAATAATATTAATTTTAATTAAGTAAGTAGTCATTCCATTTAGCGATACTTTGTTCAATATTTGTGAGTACGATTGATTGATACTTCATATAGTTTTTAGGAAAATTGAGGAAAGAAAATGTTAATTATGTATACCTAGTCCTCCAGACTAAATTTCGGCCATGGTGGCCATTCTCAGAAAGCAAAGTGCCTTTTCGTGCCTCGGAAAGCACGTTAAGCCGTTGGTCTCGGCTGTCATTCGTGGATCTTTGACAGTCGTTACGGGTCGCCAGAAGCCCAAAAGTCTGACAGCCAGTCTTACTAAGGGGTATCGTGTTACCCAGTTACTGGGTTGTGGAGGTCAGATAGGCAGTCGCTCCATGTAAAATACTGGTATTCAGCTGCAGCCGGTTAGACTGGAAGCCGACCTCAACATAGTTGGGAAAAGGCTAGGCAGATTGATATTGGTGGCCAATCTCAGAGGAGACTGACGCGGGAGATATTATAGTACACAAGTGTGCGCACAGACACAGGTGTACTCACTCGTCCTTCACTCTCATAGTACGGCCCATCCCTGTAGGGATGGGCCGAATATTATATTTACGTCGAATATTATATTGTATATGACAAATAGGTATGTAAAGCAAAATCAAAGACAGGTACTTAGAACAAGATTGTACAGTACAACTATTTTCTTAATGTCACTCGGCAAACTTCGTGTTTAGCAGCTTTACTCTTTAAAATAAATTACATTAAGTTAAAAGAGTATTAAGAACTCTATTTACTTCCAAGTCGATTGAGAGCATCCGGTCTGCACCAAGTGCAAAGGGCAACTGATAGAAATCCGACGACTGACGAAATACGAAGTATGCCGAGGGACATTAAGAAAACAGTTGTACTGTACTTTGTGTACTGTATAACAAAACTTTAAGTAAGGACAAACACATACTTATAAGAAAACCCCGGAAAACTCAATTCTGTCAATCGTAACATGAGTGTGGGACAAATAACAGGTAAACTACATTTCCTCAATTTGCACCTTTTCGTGGATGATTTCGCTATCCGGGAAAAGCGCACCCCGGACTTCCTGCACATTGATATCTAATAAAATATTATAGAATATATGACTACCGTTCTAATATGGGCGGTGTCAATTAGCTATGAAAATATTGGCGGTCCGCGGATTGCGATTTGTTTGTTTTTTCTCGTAGGAAATTTTGCTAGTTTGATTTATGATGACCTAAAATTGATTCAATCAACTCAGCCTTTCGCAGTCCACTGCTGAACATAGGCCTCTCCCATGCTGCGCCACAACACCCTGTCCTTCGTCTCCCGCATCCAGTCTGTCCCAGACACCTTTTTGATTTGGAGGTCGTCGGTCCAACTAGCTGGCCTAAAATTGATTTAAAAAAATCAAAAAAAAAAAATAATTTAATTCAGGTCCTTGACCCATTTTAAATCCAAAAACAATACACAATTTTGTCAGTTTTATAACATTGGATCTTACTGAGAATATTTATTTCAGTAAAAAAAAAAATATATATATAATCATTTTGTACTTTGCAACATTTGAATTTTCTTTAAGTTTTCGGATAAAAATATAGTTGTAAGTTTATTTTCGTAAGAAACCGGTACTGTCTTCAATTAATTAAAATATCGGGAGAATTTTTATACAAAAGTCCAGACCCCTTTTAGATTATATTAAGAACTTGTAAGCAGATTTCAACACATGTTACTTATTTTTATAACGTTTGATCGTTACAAACCCAGTTTTGATTGTGCGAATCCGAATACATCACACACACACCATATTCGGGGCCTCAAGTTGGGAGTTGGGAAGGTCAAGGTTGAATATCAGCTGAGTATCTTGTAAGACGGATAAATTTAACAGTTTTTGATTAATAGTACAAAAGATAAACACCAGAGAGATATTAATAAGGCATTTTTTCTCTAGTAAAAAAATCTTGGAAAAACGACTACCTCAATTAAAATATGCAGGAATACAAGGTAGCGATATATGATCATGGATGCATCATTATAACGTTTGTGGAGAAGCTATTGTACTCATATCAGAGTCAGTATTCTATTTATAAAATACTGACAACATTGACGTACCACAGGTATTGTCTGGTTTACAGGCACTACCTATTTGGTAAACTATTCTATGTCTGATAGTATTACTAACAAGCTAATAAGACAAGCTTTTGTCCCTACACAATGTTCGTGAAATATGATTCAAATAATATTAGTCCATAGACTAGAGTTTCACCATAGAGTTTGACGTCAAAGTGTTATGTTACTTAACTAATTGGTTGTCAAAGCTTACGCCTCAGGGTTTGCGAGTGAAATTTTAATGAGGATTGCTTTCTGGGAGTGATGCGGGTGGACATGGCCAATTAACGATAAATATTTTGTCCAAAGAGTACCTGAAAGTTGTCGGGAGTTTTATAAAAGTCAATAAATGTCTACAGTTTTATTCAATATTCAATAAAACTGTATACAGTGACAACAGTTTTTTTATTTTATTTATTTTTTAACAGTTTATGTACACACATATAAACAGACAAGAAAAAAGGAACAGAAAAATACGTACAAAGGTGATTTAGTAGAGTTTATGTATTATTTATTTTATTTTATTAAAACGGTTAAAAACCGGTTAAAATAATAAAAGACATACCTACACATACAAGAAAAATAAATTATTATAAAGTTGAAGTTAAAACATAAAAAAAGTTAACAACACTTGTTAACGAACGGTAAAGTAATAAAAATTCATCATATTTACTTTTCGTGCATTATACAGCTAGTCGAAGTAATAATAATATTAATAATTCATTTATTTTCAGACGAAGTCCATTACATTAAATTAAATTAATAGATAAAATTTATATACATATACATTCACACATACACAAAATGATACTCAAACATTCAAATCAAATGAAATTAAAATACATACGTATACGTATACACATGTCATTCAAATCGCTTCATGTCATTCAAGTAGCTAGGCTTTTTTTTTTTCTATGAGTAGAAATCCTTACATACTCTTAGATTTGTGACAAATTCAACTTTTGGACAGACGCCTATGATTTATTTTGAAAAGGCTCACTTTTCAGTTATTTTTCTCTCACCACACTGAAAAAAATGTTTACTTATACATAACCAAACTTTCGTCAACATGTAACAAAAAAAAGTGACCACATAACTTTATGCAACGTGTAACCAAAACCTGTGCTGGCTGTTGTGTATCACTTTTATCAAATCAAGTTAACTTTTATAAAGTCTTGTCAAACTTTGATTATTCCTGAAATAGCCGAAGTAGTTAGGGTAAATATTTTTTTCAGTGCAGAATAAAAACACCAATCGAAATGAGTGTGATCCCCAGCACTAAAGTAAACTATGCCAGCTAATCGTGTCGTCATCTCGAGAGATCGATAGCCGAATGCCGCCGTGATGTCTGTCCGTCGGGACGGCGCGGCGCCCGGGCCGGCGGCACGGCGCGGCGCCAAGGGGACGCGGGATCCGCAAATAAATCTTATAAACCGCTACTGCTATAAATTATTTATATTTGTTATGATTTCTTTATCTTGATATCGATTAGCCGTTGATTTGGGGTTAATGTTGTGGTATGAGGTGCATGTCTTCTTAATTAGGTGTGTTATGTGATGTGACAAGAAGTAGCCGAAGAGATCAAATATTTTTAATTTCGCTGATATTTTTGGTTAATAGCTTTTGATGATTAATCTCGAGGCTAAGTAATAACAGCCGCAAGGGTCAATACATCGGGTTAAGCTACGCTTGCCGGGGTTGGTCCGTGGATGGGTGACCATCTTTTCATACCGAGACTTCTCCGTGCCACGGGAAGCACGTTAAGCCGTTGGTCTCGGGTGCCATTCGTGGATCTTTGACAGTCGTTACGGGTCGTCAGAAGCCCGAAATCTGACAATCAGCCTTACCAACCTTTGACGGCACGGCTGCGCTGCGTGTCGCGGGTTCGATTCCCGCACGGAACAAATATTTGTATGACCTACAAGTAGTTGTTCCTGGTCTGGCTGTTTGTGTATGTGAGTTTAAATGTTTGTAAACGCACCCACAGTACAAGAGAAATTCATAGTGTGGGGCAAATTAAAAAAAAAAAAAACTTAAAATCTCAATGTCACCAACGGGTATAGTATTGCCCAGTTACTGAGTTGTGGAGGTCAGATAGGCAGTCATTCTATGAAAATACTGGTATTCAGCGGTACCCGGTTAGACTGGAAACCGACCCCAACTAGTTGCGAAAAGTCTAGATAGATTGTTTTTTAGCTTTTGATGATTAAGTACCTCTACTGCAGTCCAGTAGTGCTATTCTGTCAAAATCTCACGATAAAAACATAAGTGAAGTGAGTTTGAAGTGAGCTGTAATTCCACCAGCAGTGCTATTCTGTAACTATCTCACGGAACAGTAAGGTCGCTCCGTGGAGCCAGTGAAGCTCCCAGGAAGCTTCTGTACTTTTGGGCGGAGCTAGGCTGGCTCTGTTAGCCAGAAACCCCCACGCACAACGGACCAAATGAGAGTCTAAGTGCGGAAAAGGGAGCCCCATCATCATCATCATCATCAACTATCTCACCGTGAAAAATTAGGTGAAGTGAACGTGGAGTGAGCTGTCAATAGTGTCAATCCCAAGCATCAGTAGCGCTATTCTGTAAAAATCTCACCGTGAATTCGTAGGTGAAGTGAGTTCAAAGTGAGCTGTCAATCTCTAGGCTCCCTAGCGTCAGGTAGGATGACAGTTCACTTCAAGCTCACTTCACCTATATTTTCACGGTGAGATTTTGACAGAATCGACCGGCTGATGGATTGACATTATTGACAGCTCACTCCACGCTCACTTCACTTACGTTTTCTCTACTCTATCTACGGTGAGATGGTTACAGAATAGCACTGTTGATGAGTGGTAATCCACTCGTTGATTACCACTAATGGCTTCGTCAGCGAAATGATCACATTCATAAAAACTTTAGTTAATGAGTTCAGTATACAGATAAATCTGTTTCAACAGTATCATGTCCAATCAAAAATCTACCTACCAAATAAATTAAAAAGTCCAATCAGCCAACGCTCACATCGACAGGCGGATTAAAAAAGTATATTCATCATCCCTCTGACTTATACTCATTACGGGTACTAAATTGTCGTAATGAGAATCCTCTGTGAAAGGACACAGATTTAATTTGCTGCGTGGTCGCGACCACACAGGGTGGTGGGGCGGTATTAATCCCACTTCAAAGGACACACTGGAATTACAGACTCCTGTATATAGCGGTATTATATTCAAATGAACGTAGTTTGACGTGCTCGAGTTAATTATTTCTGGCTCTGAACTGATACGAAGTTGATGAGACTATTTGTGATTTTGTTTTGGTTTTATTTTTGTCATTTGGTAGCTATTGATAATTAAATAAAACATTCATAATATTATGGTCAGATACTTTCTACGAAAGGTTAAATATAGGGATGTGTCCTAGGTAAAAAAAAGAAAAAATGTTTAGTCCGTCAATCAGATAATAAAAAAATATTAGACACGTATGTTTTGTTTTATCATATTAATAAAAAATGACTTAGAAAAAACACATTAAACTTGGGGAGCGGGGGCTCTTTACGTCACAGCTACCTACGAGTATAAAATCTACTGAGAAGTGACGTCATGCCACATTTGAACTTAATGTATCGCCGTAATGTTTTGATTACGTAAAAATGTTGTCATCATCCCTATTATACTCGTAGATAGGGTTTTTCATTAAAATACATAGTTTGGCCTGAAATAATTTTGCAAATAAACTGTGTCTAAGAGTTTTTAGGTTAGCTCCTCTGTGATTCCCACAAACCATTTTTCCGACTAACATAGAGATTGAGCATAAAATCCTGTGTATTAAAAACAAAGACGGATGTCTGGCGCCAACCGAGGGTAGACGCCGAGGCGCCGCTCATTCCACTCTTGTGCGCTTACATAAACTAGAATGTTACCAAAGCGCACAGAATACTCGTAACTGTCAAGTTTGATGGTAGTTCTCTCAATTGTTATTGTTGGTTCCATAATAGGTTAGTTCAGATATTCAGTGTTGGGTTCATTATGTATATGGAAATAGTTTTGTCCCAATAAAACATTAGTAAAGCCATGTTTAACCTAAATCTAAAAGAAATTAAAAGTTTAACTAATTTATTTATTTATTTTATTCATTAACACATACATTTGTTTTAACAGGTTATACCCAAGCTAACAAAAGTAGTCATTAAGTGATAACTGTCCAGTCCCAAGGAATGAGTCTGGGTAGAAGCACAAGTTACACAGTGGACAACATATTAAGTGCCACCTTCTGAAATTCCGCCAAAGAGCAAGAAAATAAGTCGAAACGCCGAGAGATATCATTCAGTATTCTTAGTGCACGAATCACCGGTGCAAACTTTAATAAGTTTGTAAGGGTAGCCGCAACTTTAAAATGTTCCCCCCGCGATCCCAACCGTAATCTCCTGTCTGGAACGAGCAATCCCAACGATTCCAATATTTGTGGATTATTCAGTATCCCATGAAAAACTATAAAAACATATTTTATAAGAGCGAGGTTGCGCCTTACTTCCAATTGTTGTCGACATGTGGGATGTGGACTCAGCGATCTTTGTGCCGATAGTCGTATCAACCAATGGCTTAATTGCCAAGAGCCTCAACCAACACCTAAAGAGGCTCTCGTTGGGCAGCTGGATCAAGGGCTTGATTCAGAAAGCTGTACTTCTGGACACGGCTTGCATTGTTAGGAGGTTCCTCTCTCTGGAGCCCTGACCGCCAGCAGCTTGGACCCTGTTCCCGATACCGGTGGGCTACTATGTACCCCACCATCCATATAACAAAGTAATCCCAATGTAATGGACTGAGGAAAGTCTACATAAATTACTGCGATGGCACGATGTATTCCATAGATTTCTGCCTTTACAAGGAGCATTAATGTTATAGTATTTTACGACCTTCATGCAACTATAAATAAATTCTACTCTGTCGCAAAACATATAAACTAAAAAAAAAAAACATTGTCTTCTCTGTCCGTCACCTACTCTGTGATGCCGATCGACATTCGTCGTTTTGTCTGCGCCTCCACCACCACTAATGTACGTGGTGTGCAAATATTTGAGTTCGCCAAGACTTATTGATCAGGAGAGAGATCATGACGGCTCGCACTCCTCGCTTCCGTCACGTTTGGAGTGCTTGTAAGCTGGTGTGCGTGCAATTTTGCACTCTCCCCGACCCTCACACTGCGAGGAAAACAATGTTTGACACGAATCGATGCACTTGTTTTGCTGAAAAGCTGTGGATAAAGTTTTGTGTTTCGTCAGCGTGTAAGAGGTTATTACTAAGCACGTTCTTGGGATTGTTAAATAGTTTTCTCGGTAAATAATATTTCACGGCAAAATCTTCTCTACATTTTTATGATTTCAACGCCACAACTTGGTTTTGGCATTTTGTTATGATTTTTGGACACGTATTGTTTTAAAAAACTTTTTAACTTTTCTTTAAGATCCAAACTTTCAGCGAATGTTAAGGAAACCTATTACAGAAAAGTTAGCACGTATATTTCTAAATCCATAATGTTTGTAGCAAGTTAATATAAGCTGAACGTTTCAGCACTCGATTGAATTTCCGGGCGGTAACGACGTTGCGGCCCAACGCCAGCGGAAATACCGTTAATGCATGTCAATTGTTGTACCCCTAACTTTGTTGAACACCCACTCTCTAGGCGACAATACTGGTCCTCATTTTAAAACGTTTTAAAAAGATTTAAGTATGATACAAACGGCATGTTTGCAAATGTTATGCTAAATTGGCTTGTGGCTTCACTTCTACTTACTGGGTTGATTGTTCATATTTTTGAAGTGAAAACTTCTTTATGCGCGTTGAGTACTTTTTGGGTGAACCAAAATCATGGAACTCGCGTCATCGTCACGGAACGCTTTCCATGAGCTGTGTGTATGCAGGGCGTACCACGGATATGCCACATGGAGGGAAAGTACCTTGAATATTGTAGATGGAACATTTTACTGAAAGAAGACATTATTTGAATTTAAAAAGCAGTTTAAACTGCATTCATAGATATTTAAATAATTACATGGTTGAACTGGAAATCGAACCCGTTACACGAGAAAAGTAATCATCCTGTAGCTTTGTCATACTAATCGAAAGGCTTCATCATAAGGATTATTTTTTGCTAAATAACAGTGTCGAAAATAAAAGGAAGACCATGAATTTTAACATTTTTAATACAAAATTAATCAATTTATCAAATACGGCAATGTCAGCTTTTCATTTTTCTGAACAAAATTTCACATCAAATGTTAAAATTCATGGTCTTCCTTTTATTTGTGACACTATGTTATTTAGCAAAAAAATTAAAGAAGCACCACCCCATTTCCTGCCGTGTGTGTCGTAAAAGGCGATTAACGGACTTACTAGAGAATGGGCAGCAGCGTTTTCTATGCATTTTTTAATACCATACCGCGATCGCCAACCCGCCTGCCAAACGTGGCGACTATGGCAGACCCTCCCAATTGGGGGAGGCTTGTCCAGCAGTGGACGTCTTTCGGCTGCAATAATAATAATTTAATGTATAATAATAAATTGACTGGATGCTACTACACTACACCATTCATCAAAATTAAATCAGCGTAGGTATAGCTTTCAGTAGGTACCAGCCAGAAAGTATTCTAAGCTCAAAATCAGCCTAAACATTCACATTCACTCACACAAGATTGTAAGTCAAAACAAGTGATGCACGCCACACAAGTCACCGCGCATTCACGCAGTGGCGACGGGGTGAGCAGACAGCTTCCCCGTGTGTACACAACAAAGGGTTGCACTCGCATTGCTTAATGGACAGTGAAGGCTGAGATAGCAACGTGATAAATCACCGACGTGATTACCGAGCCATTATCTAAAATACAATCTCGGGGGCGACAACTTGGAGAAAGTAAAGTTGTTGATGTAATTGACGGTGACGTGCTGCCGTTGTCTTTATTAGATCAAAGTTATGGAGGGCTATTTGCGCTGAAAAATATTTAAACTTCCCTGAAAATAAACACAAGAACAAGTATCTTAGCTAAGAAGTATCGATGGCGAAATGTTAAAAATGTTTGGCTCAAAATTCAGCTACGCGAACTCCGTTCACTGATGCAGGTAAAGAAGAAAAAACCGGCCAAGTGCGTGTCGGACCACGCACAATGAAGGGTTCCGTACTTGGAAAGAATTTATCCTAAGAACAAACTTAACATTGTAGTTGGTAAACCTTATCTCACAATATCGAGAGATTTACCATGTTATTTTAAGATCATAGACTTCTTATAGATTTTTCTGTAATTTATAAGTATAGAACTATATTCTGTATTTTTTTCAAAATTTTAGGTTCAGTAGTTTCGGAGATAAGGGGGGGAATGGTCAATTTTCGTCTATTTGCACTTATAACTTTAAAACAATTTATTTTAAAATTATAAAAAAAATATATCTGAGACCCTCACAGAAAGCCGTTTTATTGATATGTCACACGGTACAGTTTGCAAAACTTTTTATTTTATTTTCTTGTTGGCCCCCCAAAACTGACCCAAATATTCTAAATTTATTTATTTACGGTTCACGTCCGTGTTTGGGTCACTGAAATTGATATGTATACCAAATTTAAACTTAATCGGTTCATTACATTCGGAGCAAATTGGCTGTGACAGACGGACAGACAGACAGACAGCCAGACAGACAGACAGACACACGAGTGATCCTATAAGGGTTCCGTTTTTTCCTTTCGAGGTACGGAACCCTAAAAACAGGAATGATATTTATAATATTTTGTTGATGCATAAATATATCATCTCTACGAGTATACCTACCAAAACAGACGAACGGTAGAAACCACAAAATTGCATTTCTACATGCGGAGCACCCTCGGTAGTCGATCAACGGCAAACAAATAAGCGTATTGGTACAATCGAGTCTATTTCATGCAAGCCCCTCAAGTGACGCTCAAAGAGAAGCCTGAGCGATCCGCCGTCGCGCGGCACTCCTTTGAACCACGCTCACAAACGTTACAAAGGCTGAGCTTACTACGTGTAGATATTACGGACTCGATTTAATGAAGCAATTATAAAATTCAATTTGAAATGATTTTTATAAACTTTTCCTTCGATTTTTTTCAAGGAAATCAGTTTTCCCATTCTCTGCAATCAGTCATATCTATAAAATCGCATAGATATATATCATATATTATTTTACTGTATACCTATATACCTACAGTAAAAGTAATGAAATGAAAAAGTTCTGTAGTCCCTAATTACATCACGAAACGTCAATGACAAAGACAAATTAATAACGTCGTCTCGGCAATATTCATCAATCTTACAATAAACACTTACATCGCATCGTATTGAAATGTAGGCTTAGTATTTAAATGGGTGCCCATTTGTAGTCCCGAAACATGAAAATAGCGTGGCTCTCAAGCTGAGAGGGGTTGCGTAGACTTAATAAAATGCGCAAAGCGTCCGCTGACTAGGATGTATGCAAATCAGACGGCGGACGGATTTGTACGATGGGCATAGCACCGGAGTGCAGTACTGTAGTAAACAATATGGCTATAGTTAACGTTGGAAACTGTCATTTTAGTTATGAATCATGTTTTTTTTAATAGCAAAAACATAATTATTTATGATGAAAAAAAGTCATTACATTATTTATCAAAAAATACTTTATACAAAGGAATTCATCTATTCCACATTTCGCAATAATGCCTCGGTCGGTTACTACAAAAGAACTTTATCCGTAGTACTCGAGTGTCATCTCTACAGCTTCGCTAGTCTATCGTGGGCGTACTTTTAAAGTATATTGCGTATCCTCATACATACGTATGGTGAGGGTTATTGTTGTTTTTCAAAGCTGGTAACGTTTCGCCCATCTGAAAGGGGTTTTACCGCGGTTTCACTTCGCCTCGAACAGATTTGTAGCTACGCATTGCACATTTAATACACGGTGGGTGCTTTTATATCCCGCGGTCGGATTTATTGAGTGTTTAGGATTCATAAAAACGTTATGTGAATTCATTAAATCATTTTATGGGTTCTTTGGTGAATCACACTTCTGAATTTGTATTTTGACGATTGTGACTAAAGATTTATGGTATAACATTATTATTATGAACATTTTTAAGATACTTTGAAGTTGCTATAACTTTAGTCATTTTTCTTATTTATAAAGCACTTCATACTAAATTGGATTAAACTGTTCTAGAGTCTAGACTGCAGTACTTAAAATTCTTAGTCAAAATCTCCTAGAAAATATTGAGATCTTCGTTCGTATTTTACTTAAAAAGATTTTACCGTTTCTTGGATGCTTGAATATGGATGTGTCCTAGTTTATTCTAGGAGAAAAGGGTCTTCAATTCAGCTTACCATCTCAGCAACGCGATACGATCAAATGGATGCAACTTAAATAGGCATTAAGAAACATTTTTGCGACCTCCTCCAAGATAAGTTTCTCTTGATCCCGGGCCATTGTGATAGTCATCTGTAGAAAAGTCCGTGAAAAGCCCCGGACTCATTCGCCATTCATGGGGCGATTTGATTTACTTAAGATCTTTGGCCTGATACTGTCTATTAAGCGAGTGCTTCACGAGAGAGAACGGTCGTTTTTATAAAAGTATAATGTGATGTGTTGACCGAAATATATTCTATATCTATCTATACGGTGATATCTTTATGATATGAGGTCTAATAATAGAATTTATTGAGCAACTCGAGATTGGGGTGTATTGTTGTCGTTGACGGGTGTTTTTTTTTTTCCATCTTATATGTTAGTCTGACATTCAATATTTTATAACGAAGTTAGTCTGACATTCAATATTTTAATACTTTGAAAAAATATTTACATTAATCCATACTTCCATAACTCTGTCTGTCTGTCTATCTGCCTGTCTGTCTGTCTGTCTGTCTGTCTGTCTGTCTGTATGTTACGTTTTCGCGCTTAAGCCGCTGAACCGATCGTCATGAAATTTGGCAAAGATATAGCCTGGGATATGGAGGACATAGGCTAGGAAGGACATAGGCTACTTTTTTACGCGACAACCGACATCCACGCGGGCGGAGCCGTGGGCAAAAGCTAGTATTATAATAAAGGAACTATAACTACTGTATCGATACTGTATTGATACGTATAAAATTGGACGAGGTTTTTTTTCTCAAATAAAAAAGTAATTTCGGAGGTAGTTTTTTTATAGAGTTGGTTTACAAAGGAGGTGCATTAGAAGGGAGGGTTAACGCGTGGTTCCGGGCGAGCGGACGGACGATTTATAAAATGAGTTTGCGGTGCAACCAAGCCGTGATACCCCATTGGTTACGTCTCACTTCTTTATTAGTGACGCTCTGGCTGGAAAGTTGCGTGCTATCGATAAAAAGTTTAATAATGTACTGTTATATTTTCATATAGAGATATCGTATTGATACTGGACTAAATGCTGTCTATACCCACTCTCTATAGTAGATTTTCCGAATAAGTGGGCTACAGCGCGCAGAACTTTTTTGGTTTTCTGGTTTAAATAGTTCTTCTTAGACTTTATTTTCGACTTTAACCGACGTTCGTCGGTTCAGCGGAATCGTCATGAATTTTGGCAGAGATATAGCCTGGGATATGGAGAAGGACATTGACTACTTTTTTACGCGATAACCGACATCCACGCGGGCGGTGCCGCGGGCAACAGCTATTATGTAATAAAATGGACGTCTCACAGTTTTTGTATGGAAAAAACCAGGAAAAATTGTCAGGATGAGACTATACCGAATATGTATTCAAGTTTGGTCAATTTTTTTTATTCATAAACAGCTGTTGATAACTTTTGTATTAAAATTATTGTTTCTCTTGCTACAAAATTCGACAGAAATGTCGAATTTTGTAGGTTATATGCATTAAAGTTTTTTTTTTAATTTCATAAACGTAATATTTATTTGTATACCGCCAGTCTAACTATGGTTAATCAAGCCGAGTTGGAATCGTCTCCGTTTTGAAGTCGATGAAAAAGGTATTACTTAACACAGGTGTTTTATAGTCCGCTGGTTATTTTGGCTGTAGCATAAGATAATTGATATCCGTATGGATTTACTATCATATCAAAATCAAATCAAAATATTTTATTTCACAAACTCAAACTCAAACTCAAAGCATTTATTTCAAATAAACCAATTACAGGCACTTTTGAATTGTCAAGGGGTCGGTCAGTCAGAAAGATGAAGCTAGTTGCCCATTCCAAAGCGTAGTAGGTTCCTATGGAGAAGAACGGACAAGAAACTCCATGGACACTCTTTTAAAACAAAATATTGTTACAAAATATGGGTTACATCATTCATGTTGAAGTTATACATATGAGGACAATGTAGAAAGACGTGCACGTTAGAAGCGTCCGTAATAGAAACAATTCACAAAAATTAAAATAAGCACATAAACCTAAATGGGCACTTATGAAACGTCAGAAGCTAGGTGCACGGTTCCAATTTATTGGTCGTTAACTATGGAGACGAGCCGGCAAGAAACTCCACGATTGTTCTTTTAAAAATAATTGGCTTTTACAATATTTTCAAATAACAGTGTTAATAGGTATGGGAGGACAGTGTAGGCCTTTCAACAAGTACCAGGTACTTAACAAAATAGAAAATTAGCAACAAATCTACAATCTACTAAGCCTACAACGTTCTCACATTCATCAACTATCAAGTCCATGCCATGTGTCAAAACTCTGAAAACGATTCTGTCAAAATCTCACCGTGAAAATATAGGTAAAGTGAGCTTGAAGTGAACTGTCATCCTACCTGACGCTAGGGAGTCTAGAGATTGACATAGCTCACTTTGAACTCACTTCATCTACGAAGTCACGCTGAGATTTTTACAGAATAGTGCTACTGGTTCAGCAATTAACAAGTAGGTTGGTTTTAAAACGTTAGGTCCAGAACCCAGGAATGTCGTAAAATAAACATTTTTATTTCATTTGTTATGCCATCGGGCCTGGACTTTTTTCGAGCTTGAGTTTATTGATTGAGTAATCGATTTCACTTTTGCAAAATTCTGGTATGTACGTGGTCTGTATTTATAGGATTAATTTGTTGAGGATTGAGTTCTTTGTAGAAATTTGTAGCCACTCTTATTACCCTAGTAGCATTTTTTGTTGGCATTTAGTTGGGCCACTTACAGAGGTAAGTGGCCCAACTAAATGCCAACAAAAATGCTACTAGGGTAAGTCCTCTCTATTTGTTCCAAAATGGCCTGACTTATTATGTAGTTGGTTCATAAGTGGTTTAGATATTTATAAACTTTTTTGACGGCTCCAGATTTTTCTAGGTAGTATGATGTCTGTAATTCTAGGTGTTATTTTTTATCTTTTCATGTATAACTTTGTATATTTTGTTAAGCTTGTTTCTTTCTTGTTCGGTTTTGATTTATTTATTTTTTAAGTTGTTTATCTTTTTTGAGTTTTATGATTTCATCTGTAATAATTGTTTGTTTGCGTGTATTTTCAACCGACTTTCCAAAAAGGAGGCGGTTCTCAATTCGGTTGTATTTTTTTGACCTCAGAACTCCGTCGTTTCATGTGTGATTCTTAGTCTGTATTTCTTGGTGTTATTTTTTATCTTTTCATGTTTAGCTTTGTATATTTTGTTAAGCTTGTTTCTTTCTTGTTCGGTTTTGTTTTATTTCTATTTTAAGTTATGTTTTTCTTTTTTGAGTTTTATGATTTCAGCTGTAATAATTGTTTGTTTGCGCGTATTTTTAACCTTTTTAAGTATTTGTTACCTCAAAACTTCGTCGTTTATGAACCGATTTGGAAAATTCTTTTTTTATTTGAAAGGATATATTTCCAGATTGGTCCCATTTTTTTCAACATCCAGTTCTTATGATGGGATCCATGAGGAATTGAGGGAACTCCTCAAATTTTATAGGCAAACATATAGCGATTTTCCTTTGGTAAATTAGCGCGATTGTAGCTTTGCAAGATAGTTTTCTCTATTTTGTCGTAATATTTTTGCACTGATTTTTTCTTTGGTTCTTCATATTTGGCTAGTTCTTCTGTGTATATTTTTAAATTTATATTTTCTTGTGGTCGTGATGTGAAGTTAGAACGTGTTTTGTTATTTTTGATAGTTTTTATTTTTATCCCAATTAATCTGTGATCGCTTGGGTGTTTGAAGTTACTGAGTACTTTGAAATAGTCGGTAATGTGCGGTTCGTTCGTTGCGATATAATCGATTTCGTTCTTTACGGTAACATTGCTATGTCCAACTAAGTTTTGGTGACTTATTGAACATTGTGTTAGCAATTTTGAGGTTATTTATTTATTTAACAATTTATGTACACACATATAAACAGACAAGAAGAAAGGAACAGAAAAATACTAGGTGATGCTTATTTCTAATGAAATCTCTTCCAGCATACCTGCGATAGGACAGAACAAGACAGAACTGAATGAATCTTTCTTCCCTTTTGTTTCTTTTGCCGTATCCATGTTTGCCCATCACACGATTCTCCCTTTCTTTTGGTAATTCTATTTTAGCATTCAAATCTCCGAGAAGTTCCTATTGTATTCATTTCGCTTTTTCTAATGATTCGTAATAGTATTCTATTTTCTTTTCTTCAGACTGTAGGTGCATAAGTTTGAATTATGGTGAAATTTTCCTGGTGGATGTTTACTTAAATTTTTATTTTCTTCTTGAAATCTGCCTAGCCTTTTCCCAACTATGTTGGGGTCGGCTTCCAGTCTAACCGGATGCAGCTGAATACCAGTATTTTACATGGAGCGACTGCCTATCTGACCTCCACAACCCAGTAACTGGGTAACACGATACCCCTTGGTAAGACTGGCTGTCAGACTTTTGGGCTTCTGACGACTCATAACGACTATCAAAGATCCACGAATGACAGCCGGGACCAACGGCTTAACGTGCTTTCCGAGGCACGGAGGAGTCTCGGTATGTAAAGATGGTCACCCATCCCCGGACCAACCCCGGCAAGCGTAGCTTAACCTGACGGATCGACCCGTGCGGCTGTTATTACTTAGCCACGAGCTCCTCAATTAATTTATTTATTTTATTTTCTTCTTAATTCATGTTAAAACATAAACTACGAAAATATTTAAATAAGATTTATGACGCTCTCACTTACAAGCATTGACCCAACGACTCAATATATACACATGCACTAAAATAAAAGCCTGGGGCAAATAATAAAAAAAACCCATTGTAAAATAAAAACGATAAAATATAACAGACAGCGTCACATCACTATTTCACGGGCATTTGTCGCGGGACGTCACCATTTTTCCCTCGCTGCGCCGCCATCAGTGGAAAGTTAAAAGCATTGAAAGACATATCGCGGGTTCCTTCCAAGCTCCATTGTTCTCTCGCCCTTTGTCCCGCGCCGAATGTTTTAATGTAATTGGCTTTGTGAGACGATTTTTTTACCCCACTTTCCTCGGCATGTGTGCGTAACACACGAAAAGTTTCAGTCATTTCCACTCCGTTGGACGTATTGTAACTTAGTCTTAATTATTTGCGGTACTTCTTTATTGAACGCTATTTACAACTAGTTGGTAATAGGTTTTAGGCATGAAGTACAAAACGAGGTCAGGGAACTCTTAATTGTATTTTAAACACATGTGTTCAAAGGTGTTCTTCTACGAGTATAAGGAGACTAATGAGTTTGCAATTACTAATTGGTTCATTACTCACTCATAGTCAGAAAGTTCCAAATTGAATTAGATTATCTAATAATGTGCTAAAGTTGACAAAGCACAGCAGCAACTCGGCTTTATCACACAATTCTAGTGTGTCATGTATATTACTACAACATCCTTCCTATTTTAACCACCCCATCTCCACTGACTCCAGTAAGTGAGTTGGATATAAATTGGGGCATTGTCTGTGAATCTGGAGCATTCGCGAGACTTTTAGGCTCATTCTGCAACACGAAGAAAAATACTAAAGTCCAATACTGTATGTCTCTCCTTCTCGTTCATAGAATTTCCTTAAGGGCAGACAAGGAGAGTTAAGGATTGATTATTATTATCGGTATAGAATATTTGCAGAATAAGATAGCTGATCTTGAATGAATTCCCTTTTGTTTTCTCGCTCTGATGCTGTTTCGTTTCGCTCTGGCGCACAGGACTTAGCACTATATACACTCCTGTCACCAGAATACAGGATCAATCCGCAGTGTGATTCGGTACTTTTTTACAATAAATATTTGTGATGGAAACTTTTATGATACAAATATAAATAGTTCTGCAAGATGCTTTTGTGTGGAGCTAGTGTTGAATGTAAATGTATAGTTATATGCCTCCGCTTAATGTTAATTGGAAAAAGTTATTTTCTGATTAAGGCACGTAGGTGACGACTGATTACAGATGATAAATATATCAGAGAATATTCAATTACAATCGGTTCCGTTCAAGAAATGACCAATTGATAACCTATGTGTTTTGCCCTTATAATCTAGACTTATCACTACTGGGACACATTGTTGCATATTTACTGCAACAAGGCAACCTTGTTATTTTATTGGGTACTTTTAAAATAAGTAAACATAATAATATTTTATGAAACATTTAGATAACAGCAAGTCAGCCTGGATACAGTCTTCTTGTTTTTTTTTTTTATACACATATGTGACCTTTCAGTAACATAAAAGTATAAGAGAAATAATTTATGACTTCGCAAGTTATAATTAATCAAATAAATGAGCAACAGGTCAAACGTCCTTGCAGAATACCACTGTGAGTGAGGACAGAGGGAGCGTGGCACGCATTTCTGGCTAGTTTGATATCAGCTCCCGTCACATCACTACCGTTTCTTCGTTCCTTCGTTAAAATATACGATAAATTACTCTTGATCAATCGTTCTCTTATACTTGACCGAAGTTTAAACACAATGACCGCGTTGTATTGTGAAATATAAAGTGTTCGTCAGCTTAGTTCCATATAAAAACTGTGAATCTTTCAGTGTCTCCAGAAAGTGTTTGGAAAAATTCTGCTCACGTTCTCTTAAGTTTATTGATGTGTTTAAAGTAATCCACAGGTTGTTGTTTCATAGTGTTTCATATCCTACGGAAACGTAGTTGAAATTCGGACTTTATAACACAAGTATAAGGTAGTAAGTTGCTCAAGAGACTAGGGGGTGTGGATTCTGATATCACCTGTTGATTTCACCGAGAAAATCCTCAGGGAACATGTTTTGGAGGATACTGTAAGTATTCTCTTAAGACGAAGAAAATCGTGCGGATTTACTGAGAATTTACACCCTTCTGGGAAGTGGTTTTATCCGCTCTTAGTATTAAGAAATACTGCCAGATTATGTGCAGTTAAAAAATATAATAGGCTATAAGTTGACGGAATTAAAGTATAGTATAGTAGGTAATAATATAAGTAATATATAATATATAATTATGTATATTATTGAATGTAATGTTTTAGATAATGTAATCCTTTTGGCAATTTTTTTAAAGGAATGTATGTATGAAAATTTTCATTTTTAAATTAAAAAGAAATCTAGTTCGGTAACTCGTATTATGTTTAATGCATATACTCGTATGCTTAAGTCGGTCATAGTATTTTTTATATATTGTTCTATGAACCTATTGTTACACCTGGACAGTGTACGATTTTATTTAAGCTTAGAAGTCCATTTCTTCGATAAAAAGAAAACCAACGATAGATGTTACCTTCGTTAGTACATTTTTATGTGATAACTCAAATCCGATGAAGCATTTTTGGGAATCACTGGTCCCTCGTCACGGTACAATAAGCCACTGTTATATTTATGTCTCCATACGTCACCGTTCCCCTCTGAAACGGTCTCAGGAGACGGCATTATGATGTCACAGGTAGACCAATTTATTTTTATGATTGTACTGTATGAACTGAAAGATCGATCAGGTATGCTTTTTGTGTAATTTTTTTCTGGTATTTTTGGTAAAAATTGTATTGAATTTATGAGAAAGTTAGTCTATTAATAAAGTTTATTATCCGTAAAGGACAAACTGTATATATTTTCATGTTAAAATTGTATAAATTAATGTTTGATGTGAAACCTCTTTTGGTTCACCTTGGCAGTAAAACCGACTCGTATACTGTGATATGAGCGAGCAGTGGTGGCACAGTGGTATCGGCCCTGACTTGCAGGTCGTGAGTTCGAACCCAGGCAGGCTTTGTGTATTTCATTTTATCATCACTGTTCTCAAAACGGTGAAGGAAAACATCATAAGGAAACCGGCAAGTCCTAGAACCAAAAACTCGAAGACATGTGACATCCAAAAAAAAAACTCGCACTGGGCCCACGTGGTGGATTATGGACACTCCCTCTCACAGAGAGGAGGCCTGTGTCCCAGCAGTGGGAACATTATAGGCTGACTATGTATACCGTGATATTGCCGTGACGGCAAACGGCATGACGCCGTCTAGCCGTGATCTCTACGCCACCGCTCTCGACTCCCTTGTGTGTGTGTGGCGTAAATATACCGGATGACTTTTTTTTCCGTGTCGAAAAAAATTGGGTATACTAGGTGAACGGGGTAGAAGCCTATGCCATAGTTTTTTTTTTTTCAGAAATATAACTAAGAAATAAGATAAAAATATTGAAATTTGGGTACGTATGATTTAAATTTCAATATTATTTATCGTATTTATTCATTTAATTATGTTTTTTGTTAAATTTCTATGTTTATTGTTATAGTATGATAAATTTACTTCAAATGTGTGGTATTTATCCATATATCAATTTCTTTCTAGGTTAAAGAAAAAATAATAAAAACTATGCCATAGGCTTCTACTCCGTTCACCTAGTATACCCAAATTTTTACGAGACGGTAAAAAATGTCATCCGGTATATTATTTCAATATCTTTCACATCTACCGGGCGTCTCGTGATGGCCAAATTTTTTGGCAAACTTATTTAAAAACTTTTCTACGGGTCGATGAAATCACCTGTAGAAAAGTTTTTCACATTCTAATTAAACTCATGAGCATTACCTACAGCAATAAAGCCCATTGTGACCTAATAACAGGTCTCTCAGATTGACGTGAGATCGATACAGGACTCCCGGGGCCTGCGACACGAATATTAAAATTATCTACAAGTCTTCATCGACTGTCCCCGGCTCCCAGCTCTATTAGATTTGAGGGAAAAAAATCGCCCTCGGGACTTTTATTCAATTGCCTGCTACTGTACATTTTATTAGTTTGTGACGTTACTGTGTTATGTCGATCATTATTAACTTGTAATTAATTATCTTCTACCGGTATTAGGTTAGGACATGAGATAATTAGTTTATCATGCATCCATATTGCTTACAGAGTAAACATATTGTTTGTTTTAATGTAAACGGAAAAGTAATTTTAAATTAATTTACATTAACTCTTCCTTTAGCTTAACTTAAGTGCGTAAAAATGAAAATTAAAAAACGCGTCTAGTGCAAATTCCCCCCTTGCAAACGCACGCGATACCCGCGCCAACCATTATACTTCCTAATCCGGGGTATTTGCGTAATTGATATTTACAACTAACCTGGATTTGAGAACGCTTTTCCCAGGATTAGACGGGATTTGTTTGGATTTTCCTTCTTCGCGAATTCACTTCAATTTATTTACAGCATTGTACCTCTTCGTGAGCGCGAATAACGTTTACTGTTACCGTTGAGCGTTATAGCTAAACCTTTTCTTGTTTTGCATATTTTATTTGAGACGGTTGTTTTACTTTTGTTTTGATAGTGAGAGAAACATGTTGGGCCATAAAAAAAAATCCGCCCAAGTGCGTGTCGGACGCACAATGAAGGGTTCCGTAGTTGGGACGAATTTATCCCAAGAACAAACTAGTTTTCCTTTTAACTTCATTATATATACTACTGCCATGATTATTTTCACATATCCAAAACCAACCATTTAGCTGGTAGCGGGGGGGACTGCTGGCTCTGGACTGTAAAAAAAAAAATGCATTTTAGAAAGAGAGAAAGAAAAAAAAAAAAGCTTTAAAGCTAAATAAGCTAAAGCTAATATTAAGCTTTAAAGCTTAATATTACTCAAACGGATCCTTGAATCCGCAATATTTTTGAACGGCCTTTCTAACGATATCCCACACCATGAGATAGACGTGAGAAAAAAAAAACATTCTCACTTTAGGTGTAGGGGAGGTACGCAAAAAAACTAGATTTTATTTTACCACTTTATCGGCGTGATTAATATGTATACCCATGCCAAGTTACAGCTTTCTAGTCTCTGAGCTAAGCCGCGGACAAGAAGAAACAGACAGACAGACAGGCGGACATGGTGAAACTATAAGCGTTCCTTGTTGATTATGGAACCCTAATTAAGCCGATTATACATTCGTTGCGAAAAAAAGTTTGCGCTTATTTCTAAATGAAACAAAAATTCAAAACGAGACGTCTCCATTTAGCAAAAGAAAAAAAAAATTGCAAATGGACGGGAAATTCAAGAAACAACAGAGGCGTATCCCGGACGTGAGGTACGCGCCGCCCGACAGATTAGGCCCAGCAAAGAGAGTAAGAATCTACCAGCCAAATACGAATATCATAGCAAATAAAACGAGCTGTCTTGTTTGCCTTCCATTTTTATGATATTTGTTGTACGCTGCGAGTTGCGAGAAAATAAAATTTGTGTTTGAAATAGAAAATATCATCTAGAGCACGTTCATCAGACTGGCTTATATCGGAGCGATTTTATTACTCGAATCGCAGCTAGATGCAAGCACTATGAAATGTAATAAAAGAAGTCTATTATAGCATACAGTTTTGTAATTAAATCTCATTTTATAACGTTCGACATGAACTTATGAGAATAAAGCCTCGTCCCCACTAGGAACATTTGTCGAGCGACATGTGTCCCCGGAGATATCGGGCGATGTCGCCCTACATCGCCCCACGTCGCCCGATGTCTTGTCTCCGTCCACATCAGTTCAGTCGAACCTATCATGTCTCCGGAAGAGGTAGTGTTGTACAGTGCGGCTTATATAATGATGAATGCATCAAGAACAAAAAAGAAGAGAAGATGGTGGATTAAACAGTACTTGTGAAACAAAACAAGTGTATTTAATGATCTCAGTGTTCTAGACGGCTCATTTCATAATATATATATACTCTTCATCGACTGTGCGACAAGGAACAGTTTCAACAATGTCGCGGACGTCGCCCGACATCGCCCGATGTCACCGGGGACACATGTCGCTCGACAAATGTTCCTAGTGGGGACGAGGCTTGAAGATACATAATACTGACAGGCAACAACAACTTCCAAGTAAAAACTTAAGATCAAAGAAACGTCACTGGTTCAACTTCATAGCTAAGTTACTTTCCTTTACATTGTACTCGGCGTCGCAAATCGATGGAATTATTGTTTTATTTGCTGCTATGTCTTTTCATTCGATTTCCCCGACATCCATGAACGGCTATAAAATAAATCTGGTCATAAATAAAAGCAAGGAGACGCTAACAAGCGTCTCGGGTTCACCAAGTGATATTTCTTAGCTCGCGCCATTTTTGTCATAACTCTATTATGTTCGCGAGTGTCGAAATGCGAGATCGTTCACTTGATTTATGCAAGGAGCATGCTGTGATGAATACGTTGGCTTGTTGTGAGCAAGTGCACACAATAGCATGGTTGCACAATGTAGAACGTGCGAGCGGGTGCATCGAAAGAAAAGACAAGAAAGAAAATACGTTTATTTGCGGCAAACATGACGCAGAGAAAGAACACTAACAGAAAAATAACAAGTCGGGGGAAAATATGCGCCACATACACGCAATACGGCCATCGCTCAGCATAATGCTGCGACCCTATGTGAGACAGAGCCCCAGCACTGGTTTTCAGCGACAGCCGGCGCTAACGTGATGACGTCACCCGGTGCAGCATAAATAATGAGACAAAAATAACAAAATAAGTAATAAAATAAATACAATACTTCTAAATGTTATAAAGTTATCGTTGAGTTAGAACCCGATAGCCGGACCTAAACGCACTTCAGAAAGGGAGAAAATAATTCAACATTTTACAAGAAATAATGAAATAATAAACTGAAGAATCTCCTACTTTTTAAGGGGCCAAAGTCAAAGTCAAGGCCGTGCACGAAATCGACTGATTTTGAACAATTTTGTTCATTGTATGTGACAAAGGGAAAAATAATTTAAGAGGGTTGTCACTGGGCTACTAGCGCTACTCCTTTAAAAATATAATTATCTCGTGACTGAGAAGGAATTATGAAAAACAGCTCAATCAACTATATCGGTAAGTGTGTCTAGAATTTTCTAATACCTTTTATAAAGTTTCATATTGAGACATGAAGCAACAAAATTCGATCTCAATAAAAACGGTCACATTCCTCTAGATCGTATTTTGATGCTTCGTGTCTCAATACGAGTATGAAACTTTAAAAAAGGGCATTACAAAATTCTAAAAGTCACAAGTCAAATCATTTATTTCAAATAGGCACGATGATGCACTTTTGAACGTCAAAAATTACATGAATAGTTAATTGATTCTAGTTGCGCCTTCCAAAAGGTAGTTATGTATGGAGAAGAATGGGCAAGAAACTCCATACTTACTCTTTTAAAATGTTAACAATAGTTTGTATACATTAATTAATAATTATAGGTGAAGACGATGTACCTAGAATAAAAATAAAAAATTACTTACCACAATTGGTAAAAAGAATGAAAAGTGAAGTAATGACAGAAAAATTTATAAATGCGATAGTTACATGGTGCTCACATATTTACAAACATTGTATATGATTTACCAAAAAAAAAAAAATAAACATATAATAAGTCAGTGTGTGAGTTAAATTTATATTAATCACAGAAAACAAAATTAATATCATAAAAATTATAAATTATACAGTTAAATTAGCAACCAGTTTGATTTCTCAGTCTAGACACACTTACCGGTATAGTTGATTGAGCCGTTTTTCATTATTCCTTCTCAGTCACGAGATAATTATGTTTTTAAAGGAGTGGCGCTAGTGGGCCGGTGACAACGCTCTTAAGCAAAATTATTTGTGATTTGAAAAGTCGAGTTCTTTGTTTTGCTGGAAGGGATTTATCGAATAAATTAAGTATTCATGGAAAATCACTAATATTCGCGACAAGTTTTCCAAAAAATGACGCGATACTGACGTTTGATCATCTTTTTACAAGAAACTACATTAGATTTTGAACATTAAAAAATATTATCAACATCATTATTTGGTCTACTTGCATTTGTTTTCAACTTCATTACAAAATAATGTTTAAAAAACAAACAAAACAATTAAACCTTATCAATAAATGTAATGTATTTTTGCCTATTATTTAGCAAACCATTTCAAGATATTGAAAAAACACACATTAGCCTTCAGCTATACTTGAAAAAATATCAACATTTTGTTTTTTGATAATATAATATTTTCATTAGATAAATCAAAGGCGAAATAAACTATATTTTCGAGAGCGCAAAAATGATGAAACTATTAACAAGTGCTGTGACTGACAAGAATGGTTCAGCACCACGAAAACTGTACTTTTATAGCTATACAGACTTAATGTTTCACTTATTTAAAAGCTTTCTCACAATTAGATAAGAAATTGTCAAAACAGGGGTTTTTTCGTGTACAAAACAAAAGCATTATGACTAAAAAAAAAAAATACATATCATCCATCCATACTAATATAATAAATGAAAGTAACTCTGTCTGTCTGTCTGTATGTTACGTTTTCACGCCTAAACCGCTGAACCTATCGTCATGAAATTTGGCAGAGATATAGCCTGGGATATGGAGGACATAGGCTAGGAAGGACATAGGCTACTTTTTTATGCGATAACTGACCTCCAGGCGGGCGGAGCCGCGGGCAAAAGCTAGTTTACCTATTCATCCAGAAGAAGCATAAAAAGAAATACCAGTTACAAATAAAAAACCCACTACAAATTTACAAGTACAACGATACACGTACTTACTAAGACATTGTCTGCTAAGTCCCACTCAGTAAAATGCGTAGAGGTACCGAAGTGCGCGTAGCTGTAATAGGTCGTTACACTGGTTACATTTATTTATTACATGTTTTATTCACCACCCGCCGTTTTCGGATCGTTGACAGACTGACTTACAAACTAGTGTCCCAATTTAGTCAAATATCACCTAAGTTTTGTTTACAATACGACATTAGTGTCTTTGTTTGACTTTCGTAGCAGTGCTACGGGGCTACGAGAAAGCGTAGCACAAGCGTTATAGTGTATTTTAAACAATTGTTGATATTTTAATGTGAGTTATTTAGTGAAAGTAGTCTCTGGGTGTGAGAATGTATTAATGAACTGTAAAATTACACTAAAAGTAGTAAAAGAAAATGTATTTTCATAAAGAGAAATCTAGATTAGCGCATACCGCGTATTTGACAGACGTAGTTTCAGACTCCAATTTTTAAGATCATTTATTTTTCATTATTGTTAGAATTTTTATACTTTATTTGATGTAATATCGTCAAAAAATCTTTATAGATTTATCGAACTTAAATTTTACTCAAAAGTCAGCTATTTACGAAAGTCTGAAGGGAGAATGTTTTGTATTTTTCACGGTTCATCAATAGTATCCCAAAATGCATTTGCGATCGGTGATCGCAGAGGGTGGTCGGGAAACAAATTTAACCGACAATTGTAAATCAATTAGAGAGGGTGGCTTTACGGGGTGTAATAGCTACCCCCTCCCGAGCGATGGCAGGGCCGGAATCGAACGTGTTATACTTATTTTGTTACATTTAGTATCATAGGACAACATTGCCTGGATTTTCTACTGAGCATGTTTTACTTCTTTTGTGTTCATTTTATTTTGATTTGAGTTTTCACAAGTTGAGAGTACTTAGAGTAGTCTATTCAAATGTTAGAGTAAATTACTGAAAACAATTTACAAGGCCTTCAAATAGTTGACTATAATTTGCGTTTATTAAACAGGCACTCATATCTCAAGTCTTAATTAATTAAGAAGTCTTCGCGTCCCGCCCTGCCCTCTGTAGGTATTCATAGTGGGGAATGTTGAAGTGCATATTGTGATCTACGCAACAGCCCCCCTCTCCACCCCCCAGTCTTGTGCCCCCCTGCTCTTCACGTCTGATCCAGGAATTCTGTCTTCGAGAAGTCGAGAAACCTATACGCATGGCTAATGTTAAGAGCGCGGTTTATTGTCACCTACATTTAGAAAACACAATATTTTGAAGGACCTTATAGTTTTTATCTACGCCCATGCTATAAATCCTCTATAAAAGTTTCTGAAACAGTTAGCTTATTGCCAACATTAAAACACCCAGTGTCATAGTAACCATTATAGCATCCAAACGGAAGTTATAATGTTGTACTGAATTTCATAATGCAACTCCTTTGCTTTTACGAGGATGATGATCCCTTCCTTACTCATCTGTTTGATGAGTAAGGAAGGGATCATCATCCTCCCTTCCATTCTCACTACTCAATTCGTGGTATCATTATGAATTTCAAAAAAAGAACATTGGCACGCACGCGCGATTCACTATACTATACCATAGCGTCGTATCCCGCCATTTTTGTTCGATATTAGTATTGCAAAAACTGTTTCAGAACCTTTTATAGAGGATTCATATCATGAGTGTAGATAAAGTCTTGTATGCAACTGTAATACTTAGGTATTAAAACACTCATGTGATAACTTCGCCTCGTGTGATAAACTCACATTCGTGTTTTAATACCCCTTATTATAAAACAGTTGCATAAATAACTAAAACGTATTCCTATTTATGTCGGGTGGAATAAAAATCGATAAATTTCACTTCGCACCAAAAAGCTTTTCATTGAAGTGGACACAAAAGGTTAACCCTTTCTAGTAATAATTCAGGATTTCCAGCTAACAGCAAGAACGCAGCGACAAAGTGTCAAATGACAAAGTTGGCTTAGAAGTTTAACTGCGAAGTGAATCACTGACCGAGTTCCATACTCGGTCACTCATTCAATTTGAACTCCAAAATTGTAGGACATGTCTCGAGAATGTTCTGCTGCTGGAATTCTATAGTAAACCTAGATCTCTGTTTAGCTCTAATTAGAGCCAATAAAAATATAGATAAAATAGTTAAGTTCAAACTTAATTAAGTATTTCTTGTCTAATAAATCAAAATATTGATGTAATTGTAACCCGTATTTAATCATTTAACTCTATCAGTGATATAAATCTAAATCAATATTTAAATTTGAAAATGACTGTATCCATTAACTTTACGTAGACAAACGGGGACAAAACAGTAATTACAGCATTTAGACTTGCGTCACATAATTATAGGCACAGTGTATGGGGTGCATTAGTGGTACAATGAACGCCGCCGACGCGCGACGCTTCTGAGGGGCTGATCTAAAGGGGGCTACGTAACAAAAATGATAATCACATGTTTTTTATGAGTATACATATCATTGCTCGAAAGTGAAGCTACTTAATATGCTCATAGATTGATGTATGAATGACTTGTTATTTTATAGAAAGGATTGAAAATGAAACCTTTAGAGCTTTACTAAAAGTTATTTGGTTGATTACGATTGGAAAAGATTAACATTAAACTTAAATGTAATGTAATGTAATTTTTATTACTGTAGTTGTAACGGCAATCATTTGGTTTAAATAGGTTTTAATTTTAATATATATAGGTATATATCTCTTTTAATTTTTTTTATAGATTATTTTCTATTTTGTGAATGTGAGAACGTCGTAGGCCTAGTAGACTGTAGATTTCTTGGCACTTTTCTATTTTCTTAAGTACCTGGTAATTGTTGAAAGGCCTACACTGACCTATTAACACTGTTATTTGAAAATATTGTAAAAGCCGATTATTTTTTAAATAATAACCGTGGAGTTTCTTGCCTGCTCTTCTCCATAGGAAACGACTAATTGGAACCGTGCACCTAGCTTCTGACGTTTCATAAGTGCCCATGAAGGTTTATGTGAAATAAAATATTTTGATTTTTGAAAAGCGATATGGTTACTAATTGATGGCTACTCTACTTTGTCCAATCGTAATTAAAATAATATTGTCTCAAAATATACCGAAAAAATTCTATAACAAAAACCCAATCGTTCAAAATGCTTTCAAAAACTTGCAGTAAAACCATTTATTCACCCTTCGCATAATTCCATAATCGCATAATTGCGTAATTAGCACAACATCCCTGCAGATGTGTCGGACTAATGTAACTGTTGACGGCGGTATCTCGTCCAGTCACAGCTAAACGCATTAGCGCGGGGAGCCAGCGTGATGGCGCTTGGCGTGGCAGCGTGATGGCGCTTGCCGTGGCGTGGGGCACCCAAGCGCCATGTCGGGCGTGGGTCGGCTCGGGTAGCGTTCGCGCCTCGTTTCCACTTGGTTATGCCTTTTATGCGACGATTCATTACCAACAACGTTAAACGGGGGACGGGGACAGATAGCCACATTTATTACTTTTGTCAGCGGAAAAATGAATTTACACGCCGATGACTTACGCACTGCCGTTGTCGCCCACAAGTCGTTATATTCATCGCTACATTTAATGGCTTTTGAATTTTGTTGTTTTGTGTACAGTCTTTTTGATTTCCGCATATTTTATAAGGAGTCATTTTAATCGGAAGTGCGATAACAATGAATGGAAATCTGCGTGTCAATTTAGATGATTGCCAGAAATATTTACAGTGATAGTTAAAAAAAACTGTTGTATAGTCTACAACCTGTATATTCTTACTTGTCATAAATATCTTTTTAAAGTTTATCCAAACGATAGACGAGACTTCGTTAATGAAGTTACAGGTTTTCCGATAAAACCCCCGTAGCCGAGCCGTCAAAAGTGAAGCCTATCAGTTTGCAAACAATGAGTCACGACGCTACGTCAATGGCGAATAATTCAATTTTCCCACTAATGGGCAAGCCGAGGTGGCTCGAGGGAACACAACACACAAATCTGCACTCACTGTATGGTTAGAAAACTTACATGGGTTGTAAAATTCAATAAGATCAACGTTTATATAAAATTGTGACAACTAGATATTTTATTAGAGTTCATAATCTATCATTCACTTAAGGCGAGGTTCTTGAAGCGTGCATTCTTGCATCTTGAGGTGGCAGCGGGGCGCGAGTAAATTGTGCCGTGAACTTCGTTAATTTTGGGTTGAAAATTATATGCTTTACGATATTAACAATGTTAAACCCGACGGACATTACATCATCATAGACGTTTATTTTGATGTGATTTTCAATACATAAAGTAGTATAAATATTGAAATAAAATGAGTTTTAATCTACAAAATAAGGGTATATTTGGATTTTTATTCTATCGAGCGAACTTTGTCCAATTATGTAACGAGTACTCGACGTACGTACAGAAAGGTCTCAAAAGCAACATATAAATTTTTCACGTGTTTAATCATTACCGTTTCTAAATAAAATGGCATTAAAATTACATTGCCTAGAGGTTAACGTGAAAAACCTCGCCTTAAAGTGTTTCTAAATATTTTCTGGGATAATATACAGACAGTTTAAGCAAATTAAATTATGGGTGAATGTTGTTAGCATTTCATTAAACTTTCAAAACTTGGGAGTCCCACCTTTCTTTTGAATCGTGGCCTGCCAAGTATTTAAAAAAATTTCAATAGAGGTATAAAAGTTGAGCGGCCTTCCGTTCCACTGCATCTCCTACTTACTTGTAGTGCACTATTCAATGGATAACTGAAGAATCTCTGACATGAAACGAAGTTGGATAAGTTTCGCAGAAGTTGCAGACTTTCCTATTGTGAAAGATTTCAATAAAATCTTGTGGTCTTTGACTCTTTTTGTGCTTAATTAAAATCTCCTGATCTGAGTTTCATGTACTCTTAATCTTAACTTTGTTATTTTTTATTCTAAATATAATAAAATACAAACAATTCAATTTTATCGTCGTATTTTAAGTGTTTTATTAGTTTCCATTGTCAGCTCCGTTTCGTAGCGCAGGTGCTATCGTGCATATTGGCAGCCCTATTAGCAGGCAGACATTTTTAATTTTATTTTCTCCGGCGAGGTGTGTCGCTTCCCATCCACTTCAATTACAGGGAAAATAGCACAAAATAACGCGGAATAAACTAATTGAAAGTCTATAAGTCTGTGTTTGATGTTGGGGATATTGTGCGTAAGAGTTTATAGGGAGATTTTATTTTTAACCGAAACTAGGCTTGATATTTTGAAATTAAGAGAATTATTTTGTAGAGATATTATCCAGCCTCTAATAAATTATTGTTGTGTTATTAAAATTTAACTTCATCGCAGTTATTTGTTATTGTATAAGAAGTTACTCGAAGTGTTGATTAATCAGTGCGCTAATGATACGTATGGCGAGCGAACTACCGGTTATATTATACCGAGACTTATTAATAATCTACCCTCAGAAATAAACAAATGTATTACACATAAAAATATCAAATGTGAACTTAAGCAATATTATTTAAGTATTATGTAGGAATGATTGTGAATATTAAAGAACTAAAGATGTTATTAATTGTATCGGCAATAACGCGTACATATTATACTTATGTATAAAATGCTTCATTGTATAGTTTGTTATTAAGATAGACTCATGATAGCACAACTTTAAACCTTAGTGGTTTTTGGTTGCTATTTAATATGTAATCCTGTATTCTTTTGCATAAATGATTTAAAAAAACATATCTTTCAAGTTTCACAAACTAAAATCAATGTCAATGGCAGTCCGAAAATTTAACGTGGATGAGTTCAAATAATCATAGTTATGTGTCATAATTTTAACTGTGTTTTTTTTTTGTTACAGAAATACTCAATATGAGAACTTCCACGTTGATCAGAAGGGTTACGACCAGATGTACGACGGCGAAGACTTGGAAACACCACCGTCGCCTGACCGACCCCCACCACGACCTATAGGTACTATGCCTTCTATTACTCATCTCTTAATTTACTTAACTTTTTTAACACAATTCTCATTTACGCATCGCATACAAAAGAAAGACATCGCAATATTTCTCGACCTGGTTTTACTTTTTTTTATATCTAGGGTATCTCAGAGTTGACCTATAGAGGTCGTGACCGGTCTTTCCTGTGGTTGCCTTAAGCTCCGAAAAACTTAAAGCCTCCAGCCAGGGCGCAAAAACTTATAAACTAAACGACTGCGCGCTAAGGGCACCCCTGTGGGGTACGAACCTCGGCTTAGGGCAGAGTCGGAGGGAGGATGGCAAGGGACCGACGGTGGCTGGACAAATCAGAGTTATGATTATTATACGGGGAATTTAAAGCTACAGAATCCGCTATGGCGCGGGCTGGCGCTTCGCTTAGGAGCAAGGGTTGGGGAGGACTATTTAGTTGGGGATTTCGCGATGGGCCTCGGCGGCGAGGTCGGAATGACGGTCGTGTATTGGGTTTGCGAGCTGCTGTACTTGTTTTCCTACTGCTCTCCTGGAGGAGAGTTGTGGGGTCGTCTGGGTCGGTCAGTGCATGCCTTGGACGGCGGGTCTTACTGATGCGAGGGGGGTGTAATTGGCGGCCTGCACCACTAGAGTGCTGCGATGAGTGGCTGCGGAATCAAAGAAGCGCTTTGAAATGCGCTTCATGAATTGAGCTATAGAAGGGATTTTGAGTTCTAAATGGAGGTTTTAGTTTCGAACGAACCAGGGGGCTCCCGTGATTTTACGGAGGAAACGGTTTTGGAGGGTCTGCATCTTATGGATGAGATAGGGTTTTGCGTGTGCAAAGACTGGACTCGCATTGGTCATGATCGGGCAGATGATTTTACCCTGAGGTTATTAGCATATGTTCTGACATCTTTTTTACCTTACTGCAGAGGTTGTAGGTTGAGCAGACCAGGGTTTTTCAAAATGACAAAATCTTAATATCTTTCTGTGGTTCACATTTGTGTAATGTCTATCCATGCCAAGAAGCTCTTTATTGCTATCTGGAAAATTATGAACTTAAGTAATAGTCAGTTCTTTCCTTTGTAATACAATTATTTTCCCACTAGATAAATACGTGCGCGCGGAATGTCCGTGCTTGACCGCGCGCTACACGGTGGCGTTGCTGGCGTGCTTCGGGTTTAGCATTATGTTCGGCATGCGCTGCAACATGAGCATGGCCAAGCTCAAGATGACTGAGAAACAATCCGTAAGTACCTACTTCATACCGACAAGTTTTAGTTACCTTAGTTGGTGATATATCACCAACTAAAGTAACTATAACTTGTCGGTAAGGTGACTAAATCTTGTAACATAACATTTCTGAGTAATATTTTAATATTTTTAGATTGAGTAATATTGGAAGTCTTTATATTCATCGCTACATTTAATGGCTTTTAAATTTTGTTATTTTGTTTCCATCCTTTTTGATTTCCGTATATTTTAAAAGGAGTCATTTTAATCGGAAGTGCGATAACAACGAATGGAAATCTATGTTTCAATTTAGATGATTGCGAAAAATATTAAGAGTCATAGTTAAAAAAAAAAAAAAATATAGTCTAGATTCTATAGTCTAGTTCTAGATTTTGGGCCCTTATGAGATATAAAATTGACGTAAGATATGTTCTATAGCCAATTCGTGAATATAAGGTGTATCTATTCATACACGAAATATTTTAAGATAACATCTATAGCTGGTAAAAAAGCCATGGCAGCGAAAAAAATTTTTTTATCTATATGTTTTATATTTTTACATAATTATTATAATTTTAAAATTGCTTGAGACATTTTGCAAAAAAACCTTTACTTACTTATTTTTTGAATGACTCGCCCGGACGCGGCGACGATGGCGGCATTAGCTCGGTGAATTTAGATAATTAATCATCATATCAAGTAATTTTTTTTTATTTTATAATATACTCCGATTTAAAAAAAAAAATCGTTTGTATGGCTTCTTTAACACCTATAGGTGTATCTCTTAAAATATTTCGTGTTTGAATAGATTACCCTAGATTATATTGGGCGACAGCTAGAGGGCCTAAACAAGTGGCAATCGCTTACAAAGTGTTTACTATCTCTACCATTTCTACAACTACCTTAAACAGGATTGACAAAGCCTTTTTGGTAGCTTACATATTAAGCAAAATCAACATAAACCTACATGGGCACTTATGAAACGTCAGAAGCTAGGTGCACGGTTCCAATTAGTCGTTTCCTATGGAGAAGAGCCGGCAAGAAACTCCACGGTTACTCTTTTAAATAATTGGCTTTACAATATTACCAAATAACAGTGATAATAGGTATACCTATAATGTTTCCACTTCTAGGACACAGGCCTCCTCTCTTGGAGAGGTAGTGGGCCCTATCAGAACACCAGCGCTGCGACACTTATTTTTAAATGTCGCAGCATCATGCTGAGATAGGAGTCTTTTGGCCCCGTATAGGATTTTGTTTTCATTTTACTTTTGTTTTTTTATTTTAGTTTTTATTAGTGTTACTATGAGTGTGTTTAGTTTAAAATAAGAATCTTCCTGTATGAGTCCCAATAAATACTTTTTCTTTCTTTCAATGCGGGTTGGTAGCTGTCACATGTCTTCGTTTTTTTTTTTTTTTTTGTCATCGCTGATAGAATGTGAGTTTGTGTTAGGCCCTCCGGTTTTTCAAAGACCTATGTATCGGGAATTACATATTTGTTAGTTAATCTAATTACTTGTCACACAGCAAAACTCAACAGACAAAGCCCCATTCGAGTGGACTGTGAGCGTGGAGTCTTCGATAGACTCGTCATACTTCGCCGGGTATCTCATCACACAAGTACCCGGTGGTTTCCTGGCCTCCATGTATCCTGCCAACAAGATCTTCGGCGTGGCGATTGTGACGTCAGCTATATTCAACATGGCGATTCCTGGAGCGATGTCCGTAGGCCCTGCTGCTGTCGTCATTTTGAAAGTCGCACAGGGATTTGTTGAGGTGAGTGGAGTTGCTATAGGTGCTATACATTTTTGTGCACCTTCTCTAATTACTTTTTAATATTCATGAATTTGGTATGGTTTGTCTTAATAACATCTTGACAGACAAACATTATGTTAATAGTCCCTCAAAATAATCCATCAATCTATCTTTCATCTTAAATACGTGATATTACATACAACATCCCTTAGTCGCCTTTTACGACACCCACGGGAGGAAATGGGGTGGTGCTATTCTCTCTAAGGGATTTACTAGAGAAAGGGCAGTAGCGTTCTCTATGCATTTTTAACACCATACTGCGATCGCCAACCCGCCTGCCAAGCGTGGCGATTATGGCAAACCCCCCCAATTGGGGGAGGCCTATGTCCAACAGTGGACGTCTTTCGGCTGAAATGATGATGATGATGACGTAGAACATACATTTGAGTTTCACATTTACACTTTCATAGATATTTCACAGTGCATTAGTTGTTAAAACAAATCGCTATCGCAAAAAAGCAAATAAATTCAAAAACACTAAATCCAAAAATACTTTCACGGACACGAAACACTCGTAATGAAGCGGTAGGGAAACATGGAGTAACGAGTGAAATGTCACACGTTTAAAATTTAGGACATTTGACATTCGGGACGTGACGGTGCATGATCAAGCTTATTACTAATGCTCAAATTTACAAGCCCGGGACCGTTTCGTCCCACTTGTCACGTTTGTGTTTTAACACTCCCCCACTTTGTACTTTTGGCACTTTGAATGCATATTGCTATTATATTACCCTTTTTGGTCTAAAGAACGAGTTCCTTTTCCATTTTCTGAAGATATCACGGCTCATTAGATATTGAAAATGTTTTCTAGTTTGGACTTTCAGGTCAAAAAGTTTCTATATTCATACAAAACATTATGTCCGTTTGGTGAACTTTTGTTCTGTGATATCATTTAGTGAGCAGAGATAGCTTAGTCACGGAAGAAAACATGACGTCATATAAGAGATACCTAAATTAAGCAATAAGTAGTTAAATGTAAACGGAGCAAGCTGGAAGGAAAAATCCGGTAAAAATAAAATTAATTTAAAATTCTTCGACTTGAAATTAATTTAAAATTACTTAGATTCAGGCGCCTTATATTTCGGATTCAAAGGAGCTATTTTCAATGATTTCCTACAGAACGATCGGTATCTATCGTCAATCGCACTTGAGTATAGGCGACATCGCTTACCGAAGTACAAAGCCTCTTCAGGATTACCGGGCCCTCCGTTGCCATGGCGACGTATTTGCTCGTCTCCGCATATCCCGGCTTAGTTGATTCTTCAATGCCACTGCTATCCTATTAAATCTTTAAGATTGGGACCACTGACATAATATAATATAGAACTCTTTAATCCACCTTTTCCTATTTGATTCAATAATAATGTAACGGTTCCTCAAAAGACATCTCAATTCTGTGAAATATTTATTACGAAATTTTTCTTTTCTGAAATGTTTTGTTTGTTTGTAGGGTGTGACCTACCCATCATGCCACGGTATCTGGCGGATGTGGGCGCCTCCTCTAGAGCGCTCCCGGCTAGCAACTCTTGCCTTCTGTGGCACGTACGCTGGCATCGTTGTTGGTATGCCACTATCCGGAATACTCACGGATTACATCAGTTGGCAGGCGCCATTCTACTTCTACGGAGTGTCTGGCGTCATCTGGTAAAAATCTAACGTTTTATATTAAGGCGAGGTTCTTCGAACGTGCATTTTTGTTCTAGAGGTGGCAGCTGGGCGCGAGTAAATTGTGCCGTGAATTTCGTTAATTTTGGGTTGAAAATTATGTTTTACGATATTAACAATGTTAAACCCGACGAACATTACATCATCATAGACATTTATTTTGATGTCATTTTCAATACATAATGTGGTATAATATTGAAATAAAATGATTTTAATCTACAAAATAAATGTTTGGATTGTTTTTCTATCGAGCGAACTTTATCCAATTATGTAATGAGTACTCAAAGTACCTACAGAAAGGTCTCGCAACATATAATTTTTTCACGTGTTTAATAATTACCGTTTCTAAATAAAATGACATTAAAATTACATTTCCTAGAGGTTAACCCGAAGAACCTCGCCTTAACTAATATTGATTCCGCAAATTCCTACATATCTATTAATATAAAAAAAAATTGCCACGTGCAATAAAATGCTTGTTAAGGAAGCAATCTAACATACGTAAAGTTGTTATTGATATTGTTGCTAACTCAAGTATTCGTTCAGGTACGTACTATGGCTATGGCTGGTTTTCGAAAGGCCCAGCAAGCATCCCACTATCGCCGCCAAAGAGTTGACCTACATCGAACAGTCCCTTGGCACCGCCACACAGGCCGCCATGCCTGGATTCTGGTCCACGCCCTGGAAAGCATTTGCTACTTCACCACCAGTAAGTTTAAATTAATCTTCAACTGTTTTGTGGGTTAAGTCTATCAAAGGCTGTTATGTAACTTTTAATAATAGTGTTCGGAAAATAGAAGTTTTGAGTTTGTAATTTTTTTAAAGGCCATGTTTTTCTAGGTGTACGCCATTATCGTAGCGAACTTCTGCAGAACGTGGAACTTCTGTCTACTAGTCATATTCCAATCGTCCTACTTTAACACAAGATTCAACATGCAGATCACAGAGGTAACCTTCTATTGGATATATATCTACGTATGGCTATGTGTTCGTCGTCCCAAACTAGACTAAGTTTGAGTGGCTCTTCCTTTATTGTATTTCGTCGTTTCAGTCTGGGTTTGTTGGCGCCATTCCACATTTAATAATGACGTCACTGGTGCCTATTGGCGGTATGATGGCCGATTACTTGCGTAAAAACAACATCATGACAACTACCACTGTGAGGAAACTCTTCAATTGTGGAGGATTTGGACTGGAGGCGTTCTTTTTTGTTCTCGTCGCTTATGCTAATAACAAGGTAAACGAAGTTTTTAATGAAACAAATGAATACTGAAATGTTCTTATGTTATTTTTAAGTCCAGAAGTTTGGAACAGAAAATTAAATCATGTCTGTTTCTGCATACAAACAATTATTAATTTTCATTATTAGCAATATCTCCTTTGACCGTTTATTTCAGCTCTGGGTACGGTTATTTAAACTGTATTTTTATGACCTGAAATAATCTAAAGTATTTGCTTGCAATTGTGTTTTCTAAGGTGTTTTTTGTTTTAAGATCTAAAATAATTTGTAATTTATCAGTACGTGGCAACAATAGAGCTGACCCTTGGCGTGGCGTGCAGTGGCTTTGCCATATCAGGCTACAACGTGAACCACCTGGACATCGCACCAAGATACGCCTCCATCCTCATGGGGCTTTCCAACGGCATTGGCACCATCGCTGGCTTCGTCGTGCCCATCGTTATCGATTATATGACGCAAGAAAAGGTAAGAATATGAAAATATTTCGAGGTAGGACACCACACAAGGAAAGTCTGAAGATTATATAAGGTGGAGAACTCACGCTGGTGCACGGGCGCCTCTCCGATGCATTGTAGACACGTATAACACACACTTCATCGATTTGGATATTTTTGCGCTTACGCACTTTAAGTTCAAAAAGTTGGCTATTGATTCTTTAATGTAGTGTTTGTTTTTTTTTTTGTTGTCCTTAAATATAAATACATAATTTAATTTTTTGCTATGTATCTTCTGGATAATGGGGTATATATAAATGAATAGCCATGTTACACCTATTATTCCAAAATATGTATGAGTACTTGCACCGCACGCATTAAACTAAGTACCTATCTATAAACCATTATTTCGCGGACATTTGTGTGGGTTACACGTTTACCTAGTTTTTAAGTTATTCTGTCACACTTAAATTATAATGTGTAACTATTTTATGTCCCAATAAAGTAAAAATAAAAAATAAAATAAAAATTATATAAGTAGAAACATTGGTTTTTGAGAAGCCACTTCTCAACAGACTGTAAAACCTTAAAACTTGTTTATTTCTTCATCTGAAATTCTAAAAACATTTTTGCTCAAAGGCACCCAGATTATTCAAGAGTCGGCTTAACTAACAGAATCAGTTTTCAAAGGGAAAATGTTTTTCAATAAATATGTTCTTGAATTTTTATTAGATACTCCCCCAATGCAATATTCGTAGAACGGTATCGCTTTCAGGCGCGAACTAGCGAAACAAAAAGGACATTCGTCCGTGGCTAATTTAAAAAAGGAAATCGAGCTCCATGGAGTCGCGCGCGGAATATACAATGAGTAGGATTGTGGGTGCGCGACGATGCGGCACACCACCGCTGAGCACTTTATTATCGCCCGCCGCCGCGCAACGCTGCGCACGACTGACTGCATTGAGACGGCTACTTACTAGATATTTGTTACAGATATGCTTATCTGAAACTTTGAATATCTCATCAGCTTTTCGGGTGTGGCTAATGTTGTTATTGTGTTGCGCTTTTGAGAAGTTGTAACAGGGTTAGGGCAGACTTTTGTATATTTGTCTATAAAGTGTAGAATTTTTACACAGAAAACTTAGTATTACAAAGTATTTTCAATAAGGTGCCCTATGTGTTTTCAGATAGCTGTATACACCGTGGCATTTTAGTCGTCTTACAAAGATAGCCCACTTCATGTATCCAATGACTACTATGCATTAATTTAAAAAAAAAAAACTTTTTTTTTTTGTTAAAAAAATAAACTTTTTTTTTTGTTTTAAATGAATTGTGACGCATAACATAGTTTAAAACACCCTGTTACAAGTGCAGTCAAGTGTTGTCAGTGATTAAGTTTAAGTTGCAATAGTTAGAAACACATTTTTGCGTTAGGGTGAATGAACTCTGATAAAGATGTCGCCGCTCCATTCCGCGGCGCCCTTGTAACACAAGGCTCGGACTGCACTCGTAACTGGGTGTTTTAAACTATGTTATGCGTAAAAATTAATATAAAAAACAAATGTACTTTTTTTCTTTTTTTTTAATGATTAGTAGTCATTGGATACATGAAGTGGGCTGTCTTTGTAAGCCGACTAAAATACCAAGGTCTCCTAACTATTTCAATGTAGGGTGCACTATGAAGGTGATAACTACTAATGGCCAATAATGGTGACCGAACGTTTTTTTCTCGATTGTTAAAAGAATCAACTGGAGAAAGCCATAACGGAGTGGCGTGCGGTGTTCCTGATGGGCGCAACAGTCCACTTCGTGGGCATCACCATATACGCCATCTTCGCGTCAGGAGAGCTGCAGCCGTGGGCTGAGACTGCCGTGGAAGAGCCTCAGACAATGAAATCCGTAGACCAAGAAACTACATTTGTAAGTATACACATACAGTTGCCTCTATGGTGTTGAAGCAGTTTTGGATTTACTAATTTTAAGGTGCTTAAAGCACAACATTACAAATTGAGGTTAAAAAAACCCCGCTTATTTTTGAATTTATTGTATAACCGCCATTTTCTTCCACCCAAGACGGAGAGACCGTCAGCGCCTCTGAAGGGTTCAGAGCAGGCTGGATATGGCGCCATAGCGCCCCCACGACCGCCGGCGCCCGGCGCTCATGTGCCCAACAATCCCTTCGTATCAGGAGCCTTATACCAGGCCGAGCCCATCCAGCCACCGGCACATGACTACTACGACGGGCCCGCCACGAACGAACAACACTACCCTGAGTAGAGGCCAACGTTAAATGGACGACACGTGTCTAAAAATTCTTCTGTGTTTACACTACGACAATGTGAGAAGTTTCAGCATTACAGCTCCACAAAAGTAAGTTGTTTCGGCTAATTGACAAGAAAAGCGGCAATAGACACTCAGTGATTTTCCCGGATTTTTTCATAAGTAGTTTCGGGGTACAAATTCAATTATTATTTATCAATGTCGTAATGTAAGTTACAGTTGAATCGTAGGCGTGCTTCGTCCGTTATCGATGTTACCTCTCATTTTAATGGTAATAGGTAAATATAATACTTTTACAAATAACCCTGACATCAGTTCCCGGAACGACTCGCCGTGTGGCTCATATTTTTATAGGAAAAGTATATTGTTCTCATCGTTAGCTTGTATGTTAAATCTTTTAGCATTTAGGTGTAAATTGGGTTGTTTTATCAATATCGAAGATCTCAATGTTTGTGTTACAATCGTTAAAATTACAAATCTGAGCTTTATACTTACATATATGTCACGCTTGAGTTACATCTAATCAGTATTAACATACGTACCTGTTTTATTTACATTTGTACGTGTACAGGTGTATATAAATTATATTGGCATATCACAGTAGAAATATTTAAATTTGTCACTGGATGGTTTAGCTTAGTAATCAATTTATAGTTAGTTTTGCCTCATGATATCGTACTTAATAAAATTAATGGTTACTATAACATTTCTAGTCCTTGTTACTAAGTTTCATAAAACTGTTGTAAAATGTTTATAAATATTTACGAAATAATTGAATTGTTCAAAATTTAGAATTGTATTTAATTGGATGCGTAAATGTATAATTATGTATCATAGGAGTAGACACTGAAATAAAATGTTAATACTATAAAGGGAAGTAATGTAATCATTCTTGTTGACATTTTAATTGTTATACTTAATATTATTTTTTGCACTGTTTACGTTGATATTGCAAATTAGACGTTGGAATTAATTATAAATTAAGATTATTTATTTTATTTTTATTCGTCATGTGTAAATATTTAATAGTGGTAATAAAATAAACAGAATGGGAGATATAATTTATTTAAGCATTACTTTGGTTTTAAATAGATATTGAAGAGAGTTAGGCTGGTTGTTTAAAACACATCTTCTTTCCTTGGGTAACGCCTCTACGCTTGAAAACATAGGAAATACCGAGAACATCAATAAAGCAATAAATCATACGTGAAAATTATGGAGGAAGCTTTGAGTAACTATAATATAAATTAAAAAAAATATATTTACCGTTAGTGTACCAAATAATTTGGTTATCGTACTAATTGGCTAAAGAAAAAAATATAAAAATAACAAAAATAAACACTTCTAACTTGTAAGTTGTAATTTATAAAAGATTTTTAAGATGGATTACCCAAATCTTTGTAAATAGTACATATAAGTCGTAAGCACGTACCCACATAATAATAATGTGATAATATATTAGATCAGATGTTTATTACTATTGGAATAGCAGAGCAAGCGGCTATTCTTATTGAGTAAAATATTCGAGTATTCTAGTAAGGTAGGGTTCGAAAACTCATTTATTTATTTTTGCACAAAATGCACATTTGCACGTATTTCGCACCCATTTCTAGAGCTATACTTTTTTATATTTTTAACTCCATTTTCCCTTTAAACGCAAATGAAATCTCACAAGATTATCCAAAAAAAAAAAAAAAATATATATATATACATATATATATATATTAAGAAATTACTAACTATAATTCTACATTCATACACTCTATTATTTCATTTAAATTACTCGTAGGACCCAATCTCAAGAGCGCAAAATTTTAGTGGATATTTAGATTAAAACTGCTTCAGGTGCATGCACACCGAAGTTACTTTTTGTGGAGCAACGTTTGCAAGTCTCTTATCTCTAATCTCGTCTCAAATTAATGATTGTCCAACAAAAATTCAATCAGGAATAACAAATATTAATTATAAAAAAATAAAAAAAATCTCTTTGAAAATGCACCATCCTGTTTAAATTTCATTTAGTTAGTAATTAGCATCGACGGGCTATCTGACCAGCGCCGTCATCTTTTTTATACTTTTTTAGTTATTATTGACGAACTACCCACAATGTTTTATAAACGACTAGCTTTTGCCCGTGGCTTTGCTCGCGTTAATTTCGATTTTAAAAAAAGACTCTTAACACATTATTAAAGTTTATCTATTAATATAATTCAATCATGATTCGAAAGACACGTGGCGCCATCTATCATCATAAGAACGTTATTACTTGTTTTCCTCGGGCACAGCACCTTTTTTCGGGATGAAAGGTACCCTATGTCCGTTTCTATACACCTGACAACGTATATGCAAAATTTCAGGATGATCGGTTCAGTGGTTTAGGCGTGAAAAGGTAACAAACAAACTGACAAACTTACTCATAAATAATGAATATTTGTTAGTATTAAGATTGCTTAAGTGTTTCAACATCCAGACAAACTTATTGAGGTTTTTGTGATGTTTCTGTTTATATTTTGTTTTAATCCTTAGTTAATAAACAATAAAAACAAAGTGTTATTGGAAAAAACGGATTATATATTTAAAACTGCAAGTTACCACCCCTACCTAGTTGATATTCCACCAACTCGCACTAAGCGTTTTCAAACGTCTTTTATAATGCGCGCAGCAAAGGAGTGGAACTCTCTGCCTGCGTCTGTGTTTCCGAACGCATACAACCCTAATCTATTCAAAGTGAGAGTGAACAGGCTTCTTCTGGGTAAGCTCACTCCATCGTAGACACTTTGTCTCTGTCATCCAGACCTAGACTAAAGTCAAGAGCAAACTCATAGTAGAATACAAAAAAAAAAAAAAAAAAAATACATGATTTTACTAAAACTTGTAGAGACTTATATGTATAATCTGCTTATAATGTTCCTATTGCTGGGATTCAGGCCTCCACTATGCGAGAGGGAGTGGGCCATAATCCACCACGCTGGTCCAGTGCGGGTTGGTAGATGTCACATGTCTTTGAATTTTTGGTTCTAGCACATGCCGATTTCCTCAAGATGTTTTCCTTCACCGTTGAGTCTTCACTGTAAAGACTTAATGTTCTTCTTCTTCTTCTTCGCTTCTCTCTTGACAGAGCGGTCGTGGTCACAATGAGCTTTGTCCAATCGCAGGTGTTGTCGTAACTCGCCTCACGATCTCCCTCCATCTGGTTCTGTTAGATGACAGTCTGGTGCATTCACTAACAGGGCCTCCAACTGCGGATTTAATTTGATCGGTCCACCTAATCGGTGACCTCCCGCGAAAGACTTATTCGTTATCATGTTGGAAAATGTTGCTCTACAAAAAGTAGCTTCGGTGTGGATGCACCTTAAAATGTTAATCAGAACAATATTGCATAATAGTAGGTATATAAATAAAAGCATGTTAAAAGCACATCGTAAGTAAGTATTTTATAGGCATCTAGTGTATAAAATCGCGTGCAAGTATAAAAAGCGAAAATATAGTATAAAAAATATTTAGACAATAATTCGACCGACTGACAGACATACCTTTGTAGATAAGTATTTTAAGTATTAATCACTCATGCTGCTCACTGCACAATCCCTTTTAGTTTTAATTTTAAGTGATCGTAAGACAATAATTTACCCTCTTAATATATATTTATATATTCTGAAGTATTAGCTCAAAAGAAAAGATTTACGTAATGACAATAATACCCGACTGGTGGTGTCTGAGACCAACGATCACTCGTTAAAATGCGCACTTATTGGATAAGAAATGAGGGAAGTATATTTTGATTTATTTAACTTTTCAAATACAGATGAAAAAAGTTTACAGATCTTATGTAAATTCATTAGAACATCAACGAAGAAAGCTTTTAAAATATTAGGTACCTACTTTCTGTTTTTTTAACTGTTGTAACATTTGCTCTGAACCTAGACATTCGAGTTTACTTACATGAGCGAACATCAATTCCAGTAAAAAATATATACAAAAACAAATGAAACAGTTATATAACCCAATGAATGTCCTAAGGGCTACCCTAGTAGCATTTTTGTTGGCGTTTGGTTGGGCCACATACCTCTGAAGTTGGCCCAACTAAATGCCAACGGAAAATGCTACTGGGTAACGTCGGTCTATAAAAGACAGAAATCGAAATTGCTCTATATTTGATTATTTTATGAGTTTTTCGACATTACCTATATGAGGAGCAAATAAGTTGATAATTTGCAACATGCAAAAAAACATATTTAAATAAATTACCTTTTTATATTGTTAATGGAAGCGAGCAAAGGCGAGCAGATTTACTTTATACAAAAAAAAAAAAAAACATAGTTATTACTTTGATAAACTACTAAATAGTAATACGTTTAAAAGTACGTTTTCCACTCCTAAGGTTATAATTTATTCTTCCAAAATGATTCTATTTTTTAGCGTGAAATCCGGTAAAGTAAGTCTTGTAAATATAATAAAAATAGAAGCATAGATACTGCGACAGTGACGCCTAACGTATTCAAGCTATTGTAGATACATTTGCGTAGAAGTAAGAGTTAGTTTATTGGACATGAGTGAGAATTATCATCTCCGATCCGACTTATACTTTCAGTCATATCCGACTTACCCTAGTAGCATTTTTGTTGGCGTTTGGTTGGGCCACATACCTCTGAAGGTGGCCCAACTAAATGCCAACGGAAAATGCTACTAGGGTACTTTCAGTTATATCATACATTCTTATAAAAGCTTTGTTGAGTTAAATTACAATAAAAAGTAGTTGAACAACATCTCAGCTTTACCTAGGCTCTTCATTTATAGTAAACTATTACTACTTTCTATCTAACTCTTCCGATTTTATTATTCTGTGCTTTGAATTGCAAACTTCATACACCGTAGAGTATTAATTCACTTTCATCTGTTAAACTAAATGAAAATCTTTTAAAAACATTTCATATTGTTGCATTTACCATCACGTAACCAACGTTTCTTGCAATTTTAGGCCACAAAAGAAAAAAAAATACACTGTTTTACAAAAACTTGAACGACGTAAAACATACATTTTGTATATTTTCATATCAGATTACTTTAATTTAAAATATTTCTTAAAAACATTAAAATTATAGACATAATTATATAATATAAAGCAAAGTTGTTGTTTTAAATAATCTCTACGCCGTCAATTCTGTGCTGTAAAAATACTTTGACTAACTTTGAAAGGGTATTACTTGAGTGTGTAGTGATTTGTATCTATTTATAAATAAATCTTCTATTGTTATTTTAGCGATATAATCAGTTGAAATGGTAAATAGTCGAATTGAAAGTAAGAATTGAGCTAGAGGAGGTCGACTCTTAAAATTGTTTTTGGTTTTATTTAAATGTGTCAAAGCTAGACACTGATTGAGCAACAAAAAGTGTAACCGCATATCAATGAAATTTACATATATATTTTACCACATAACTAGAGTCATGATCTTAATCTCTTGAATACATTATGTCCTATTTTAATACCTAACAGGCAGAGCTATCTACTTCTCTATATTAATTTGAAGTTCGTTGGCCGGGGCATGTGCATTGAATATTATAAGGACTATTTAATAGACAAGTTGTACATACAAACCTATATATATATCCTATTCATATATATTGTTTGTAATGATAATTTTCACAATGTCCAAAGCTATGGCGGAAAGGGTACGGATCCCCCACGCACTTGTTGAAGCGCGCACTTTTATACTTTGTGATTGAGTAATACTATTAAGTATAAAAATAAATATTTTAAAATATATATATTTATAATAAGTTTTTAATCCAATGGCGAACATGCAGGTGCCAGTATTTTAGAAGTTTGTGGGATATTTTTACACAGATACAATAGTACGAGTACCAACTGACTAAACCTAATTGCACGATATAATAACACTGGTTTTAAAGACGGCTTTGTTAATTAGAATCATCAGAACGGCAATTATTTTACTCTCGCCATTGGAAAAAAAAAAAAATAGGTATTTTTTTAATTCCATATAAATTTGAAAAAAGCTCGTTGTGCTATGATTTTAACTTTTTGAGTTTATATTTTAGTATATTTTTATGGTACTCGAAATAATTATGATAAGTAAAAAGTACAATAATATTAATGTAAGGTTTACGATAGGACAATAATTTTAAATGGGGTGATCTCACTCTATAAGGCTGTGGTGACAATAAAGCTTGATAAAGCGACCCTTAGCTGTAAATATAACAATAAATAAGACAATACTATATACACTTGTACTAACATAAAAAATAATATTATAACAAATAGTTTTTATGCAAATACTTTGAGTATCTTATCTACATTGAATGCTGCACATTTTTTTATTTCATGTTCGTATCATAAAATAGTAAAAATAAATAATATAAAAAAATAACAGATATTTATTTCAAAGATAAAAAACAAAATAAAAACAATAGATATCTAAACAATGATGGCTTATATTAATGTATTTTACAGAGATTTTTTTTTTCATATACTGAGTGCTTTTTTAAGTAAACCATATTTACATAACAAGTAGTGGTATACTAATTTGTGTGGGGTAGGCACCACCACTAACTAAAAAGTGAAAAACAAAACATTTTTTACAAAAAAAAAACAACCGACTTCCAAGAAAAACACAACAAAGTGAAAAATTACTTTAGTATCGGAAGTCGGTAGCAAAAAACGAAAATACAAAACCGAAGACACCGCTTCCGAAAATAAAATTATTTTTCACTTTTAAGTGATTTTTTGGAAGTCGGTTGTTAATTTGTTATACCTGTATGTTTTAGGTATAATGTAAAAATATTAGTTATAACAGATGAGGACGGTGTAGATATTAAAATTAGAGTTATTAAGATAGGATATTACTTGCACGGAAGCACTGTCACAAGTCAATTACTGATTAGGCTCATGTTTAAGGATTTGCTTTCAAAGTCCTGATAGTATCGAAGCTAAATAATTTTGTAAATAAGTTACTGTTGCTTCTTAACATTGTTCTAGAAGGCTATATTTTTAGTTGTCAGCGGATTTTATTTAGCCATAGTTTTGATAGTATTATTCGGTTTGCAGTTAGAAATCGCATTATTTAATGGAAGTTTAATAAGTACCTATAATACAAATTATTTTGGTCTGTGTTAGGCTTATTCGCTATGGCATTAAATAAGTGTACAGAAGCGGTGCCGGAAAGAGTAATCTCGTATGCTGAAGAAGTTAGTTCTAGTTAGTTGGCATCGCTGTTACGTCACAAATCCATCGCTCACAGGATAAAATGGTATTCAACAATGTAGGTGCCACTCAATACTATAGAATGATGATAAATAGTTTAATTTAGTAAGGTTTCCAAAGTATTAACCATTAAAATACATCTTTTCTTCTTAGAGCTAGAATGATAACTTTTCAGGGTACTTTCCATCTAACCAGCTCCATTTTTTCGGCTACTCCGGCACTGCGTAGTAGATTAAAAGTTTTGGTTATAAGTTCAGCAGAAGTTTGTTTCAATCTGGCCTATTATCAATTTAGTATGTAAATAATGTCATATAGTAAAAGCTATTGTATTTTATGAATGCAGTGTTAAAGCAACGGTATATCTCGAAGCACTTTCTTTAGAGAATAATCTGTTTCAAGAGAGTCGAGATTTTAAGAAAATTTCGACTCTGTAACAGATTAGGGAATACCGTTAAATCTAGTCATTTAGGATAGCTAATAGGATTAGAATTAAAGAAAGATATTACCGATTAACGTTTATTTGGGCTCTTTAGATTAGGAGGAAATAAATTTAAGTAAAATTTAATGCTTTCTAAATAATGCTACTACTATAAGTAATTCTACGTGAGATAGAGTGAGATCCTTTGACATCTTAGGATATAAAATAATATAAAATTAATATACTAATCTTTACTATAACTTGAGAGCTCGAGACAATGTCTCTGGGCAAACTGACGCTTATTCTGATAGAATACCTACATGAACTACTTACTGACCTCTTTCAAATTCTGTGACGTCATTCGAGCATACTCCATACATTTTCACGATGATATATAGGTGTACCATGACCTGCTATTCGATTCTGGAAATCTCTTTGATAAATATTACGTCAGTATCAATATCAATATTAGAATTGGTATCTCGATATGTAAACAATATGAGAAAAAATATGATTCTTGCGTAGTATGGCGTTACAAACCAAATAACAAATACAGTAACTATGTTTATCTCTATAATACATATATTCATCTATAGTTGTCGCATTTTAGCAGGACAGTAGCGGGCATTGCCCTTTCCCTGATATCTCTCCGTAGGAACACAAACACAAATTATGTATGGTTTTTCATTATTGGAACATGTTGAAGATCACGATAGCTATTATTACCGTACTTTATTTCAGTTTTTGAAAAAATAAAATAAAAAAATGCTAGAAAATGTAGGTATTGGTACCGCTATTGCCATGCTTAAACACGACAACTAAAGCTGCTCATTTTTCAGATCGTATTACCTATAAAAATGGTGTATTCCCACTGTCCTCATCGCCCATGTCCCCATTAATGGTATGCATATTATATTTCACATAAAAAGGCGAAAAAAAGGTTCCATTTTATTTTAAGTACTGATTTTTAGGGTTCCGTAGTTAAATGGCAAAAAACGGAACCCTTATGGATTCGTCATTTCTGCCTGTCTGTCCGTCCGTATGTCACAGCCACTTTTTTCCGAAACTATAAGAACTATACTGTTGAAACTTGGTAAGTAGATGTATTCTGTGAAGCGCATTAAGATTTTCACACAAAAATAGAAAAAAAAAACAACAAATTTTGGGGATTCCCTATACTTAGAACTGAAACTCATTTTTTTTTTTCATCAAACCCATACCTGTGGGGTATCTATGGATAGGTCTTCAAAAATAATATTGAGGTTTCTAAAATCATTTTTTTCTAAACTGAATAGTTTGGGCGAGAAACACTTCCAAAGTGGTAAAATGTGTCCCTGTAACTTCTAAAATAAGAGAATGATAAAACTAATAAAAATATATGATGTACATTACCATGTAAACTTCCACCGAAAATTGGTTTGAACGAGATCTAGTAAGTAGTTTTTTTTTTAATACGTCATAAATCGGAAACCGCAATTGCTGAAACGGAACCCTTCATGGGCGAGTCCGACTCGCACTTGGCCGCTTTTTTTATTATTATTTCTAAAATCAGTACTTATTAGAAAATGGGACCTGTAGTTTCGCCATTTTATGTGAATTACCATTAATGGGGACACGGGCGATGGGGACAGCGGGTATACACCATAAAAATGAAAATATCGGAATATGTCTGTGGAATGTTTTAAGGAAGGGCTATGTGTTTTTGGACAACTCCTATGATACAACGATTCTTACTAACTCTTATCTGATGTGATTAGATATAGAAACAATAGGATTAATTAAGTATTTATTGTATAGTTTTCTCTATGATATTCGTATGACAGATCAGTTAAACTGAATTTAATTTAATTTTCAAGAACTTGACGTCATTACATCTACGATAGAATTGAAACACCAAGGTCTGTGTGAGAACGGTGCTCAAGCATGAATCTTTTTTTTAAACTTAATGATTTCATATTAACCTGAATCGAATTTAGTATTTAATTGAGATTCATACTTAAGTAGGAAGAATATGGGCTTTCGGATGTGTATAGGCATACAGTAGGTACCTATAACAACCAATCATGTCCAGTCTTATCTGTGTAGGCTACCTGTACGGGTATCACTTTTATGTATGCCTACATTTACCTCTACATTTACAGAAATAAATTTCGTTCTAAACGAACTGTAGCCTTTTCAGCGCTAGTTTTTTTTAACGGTATTCTAGTTAATTTATAATACCTAGTGATGTAAGATCATAATATATAATAGGTAGAAAAAAAAATGTAAATATTTATGTGTACCTGTTTCTTATTATTCTGTCGATGAATGTCTTAGTTTAGTTAGAAAATGTTTTTTGGAAATATTCTTCAGGGTTTAAAAATATATAACTGTGCGAATAAGTCCTTTGTGGAATGGTATGGCGTATAGAAACTTGTAAGGATATCACTGTATGTTGAAGAAGGCTATGTTTTAAACTGTTTGGCTTCCAGGTGGTATACTTTATTATTGAATTTATAAATTAGGGGTTAAAATTATATTAATTTATTCTAGTTTTTTTATATATCATTTTTATATTTAAATTACTAAGAAGTGTATCTTAAAAATGATCTCAACATGATCTCCTTCACTAAACTGATGCTGTTTTTCCATACAGTCATAATATATATTTGTTATGTCATTGTTCCGTAGAACAAAACGCGTGTATTTCTATTAAATGTGCTAGCTGTTGAAAATGTACCCATTTGTCGTTTCGAAATGGTAACATTATCTTCCCTAATATATGTTTTAAATTTATTTACTGTTGTTTTAATTTGTGGCAGCTCCTGAATTACTTGGACTATGACGACGTCTTCTTTAGTGGTGAAAAACCAACTGCCTTGCCATGTCTGCAGAAGCAAATCGCGCACTAGATTTTCGCAATATCTTCTCGTCCCACATTCCACATTGTCTCAAGACAATGTGGAATGTCAATTGTCTTTGACCAGTGCATGTTGCCAGTGATGAACTATGGCACTGAAACATGGTCGGTCACAATGGGCCTTATTAGAAGGCTAAAAGTCACCCAAACGGCAATGTTGAGGGCTATGCTTGGAGTATACCTACGTGATCGAATCAGAAATAAAGAGATCTGCAGGAGATAGGTAACTGACATAGCCTGAAGAATTGCCAAACTTAAGTGGCAGTGGGCAGGGGCACATTGCTCGCAGAACAGATGGCCGATGGGGCTGAAAAGTTCTGGAGTGGTGACCACGTACCGGAAGATATAGCGTTGGAAGGCTTCCCACAAGGTGGATCGATGACTTTCTAAAAGCCGCAGGAATCCGCTGAGTGCGGGAAGCACGGAACCGGTTGAAGTGGCAGTTCTTGGGGGAGACCTATGTCCAGCAGTGGACGTCTTTCGGCTGAAATTATGATGATGATGAGGATAACTGGGTTTTCAACGCACTAGCTAGTACTGCTTAGCGCAAAGAGTTTGAAAGTCCAGCAGTATATTTTTGATGCGCGCTGGAATGCGCTCTGTTGAATTCTAAATGCTCGACTCAACACAGAGTTGAAAATCCAGTGCACGATAAAATACCGTCGGGTTGATAATTCGCCAGTGAGTACCTGGGCTAAAATTACCACGCTCGGCCATGTTTCAACTTTTTTAGAATAGGTTGCTGTATTGCCATTTTTATACAATTTCTTAATTATTATAAGGGTTCTATTGGGTACTGCCCGCCCGAGCCTACGTTTATGGTAACCAGATGTGGCATGAGTGTTTTGAGTTGCGTTTAAAAATTAGATATTTAAGTACACTCACTCAAGAGCAATGAATCCGGGTCACCGAATTATAATATACCACTAAGAATGGTAGCTTATTCAATAAAAAAGATAATTAAAAATGTCCGTAAGACCTGAGAAGCCATTTTTGAATTTAAACGCAGTGAAGTTACAAAGATTATTGTTTAAACGCGGATTTTGATTTGACTTTTATTCTTGAACATCGTCTCAGTATATTGTTATAGCAAGCCTTTGTCTGAATTAAAAAACACAAACAATTAGTAAAAAGAACTTAAGTGTTAGAAAATCTTATAATTCGGTAACAAAAGATGAAGTGAAACATCAGTGAGAATGTGTGTGAATTTGAATTTTGGTTTTGCGATAGGATTGACACAGTATTAATTTTAAATGTCCAGTCCGGTCAACCGATTTTGACTTCTATTCCGAAAGGCTATCCTTTCGGAATAGAAGTCAAAATCTAAAAAAAAAATGAATATAATCTATATAGATAGATATAATACTCTTTATTATGTACACCATAAAAATTACAGATATAAATGTAGAACTGTTACGTAGGGTGTCACAATGGGCGATCTTATCGCTAAAAGCGATCTTTTACAGACAACCTTTGGATGGATCAAAAGCAAAAAAGTGATCAGTTTACTGCAGCTGCCATTTGTCATGCCACCAACGCAAGAAAAGTCAAAATCAAATCAGTTGAACGGAGTGTATAAATAGTTTGTAGAATTTTCATATGTATGTATAAGCTAGCATCAATCTGGAGGATGGAAGGACGGCAACTAAGAAGTTTCCGAGAGGTTTATGTTGGTGACCCGGATTCATTTGACTCAAGTGTAGTTTCTTTAAAATTTGATTCAAAATCAATCTGCCTAGCCTTTTCCCAACTATGTTGGGGTCGGCTTCCAGTCTAACCGGATGCAGCTGAATACCAGTATTTTACATGGGGCGACTGCCTATCTGACCTCCACAACCCAGTAACTGGGTAACACGATACCCCTTGGTAAGACTGGCTGTCAGACTTTTGGGCTTCTGACGACCCGTAACGACTGTCAAAGATCCACGAATGACAGCCGGGACCAACGGCTTAACGTGCTTTCCTTTAGAACATAAGAAATCTTTTTATCTAGTGCATACTAACATCATTGATTTACAGACGTAATAAAAAAAATATATAAAAATAATCTAAGTACTTAACATGAAAGCGTTCGGTGACGATTCCATGATTTTTGTTAACCCCAAAAATACACATATAAAAGTCTATATACACAGTATACATATAGTTCATGGAAAGCGTTCGGGTGACGATGACGCGAGTTCCATGATATTTGTTCACCCAAAAAGTACACATACATACACAGTATACATATAGTTCATGGAAAGTGTTCGGTGATGATGACGCGAGTTCCATGATTTTTGTTTACCCAAAAAGTGCTCAACGCGCCTAAAGAAATTTTCACTACAAAAAAAAAAAAAAGACGTGTGGCACTCGGGGACTGCCGCGGTTAAGCTATTGCATAGCATTTTGTATCAACTTATGCAATTATAATTATTTATTTATTTTATTTATGCAGTATTTCTTTTTCTTTGATATTAATTCAAGTTACACTTTTTGAGCGTGGTGACCGATAAGAAAACAATTTTTTCTTTTATTAAATAAACAAAGAGTATATAATATTAAGAGACGGGAGTCCCATAGATAAAAAAACGTGAGCTAATAATGAATACCAACATAAAAGAAATGACACGGACTGCAGACATGACATAAAGCTGCCAACATAATAACAAGATAGGGATGTACTACTACTCACTCGTAATTTTTATCGATATGTTGCTGTAAAAAAATTCGGGTTTTAGGATCCTGACATTTTTACGGTTTCATTCTTAATAAATTTAAGGCAAAGATCACTTAGGCCAACGGTAACTTTCGATTTGAACTAAGGTTACGTGGTAATTTTCTTATAAAAAGAAACCAGCTACGGCTGTGATTCCACGTTGGCGTAAGCGGGGTTCAGAGACAAATCCCATTGTATAGTCTAGATCTAATCCGAGGTAAACTTGACTATAAGATGAGATTTGCTGTGATGATAATAAAATAAAACAAAACTTTGGACTTAAGTTTTTTTATAATAATTAGAACACCTTTTCCTTTCTATTGATCATTCAATTGGCAATGGTTCAGTAGTTGATGTTGAAGGTACTGAAATGTAGAAAACACGTTGCTTATTAACTGACACATGAACAAGTGAATTCAAATTTAATTCTAATCTTGAATAGTTACTTGGGCTTAGTCTCATTCTTTTTATCACATTTTCATTTGAAAAAGGGTCTGTAATAGACAAAAAAGTATCTGTAATATTTACAATTGATACATTCAATACAGTTAATTAAATAGTAAAGTGAATTTAATAAGTTTAAAATAAACATAAACCTTACCCGCAATAGAATATATTTTCCTGTCTTTTGAATATTCTACTGGCAATGGTTCAGCAGTTGATGTTGAAGGTACTGCAATAAAAACAAAATGTAGTCATTCACTTCTAATTCCAAAAACAATGAAGGGTATCGTAGTTGGGATGAATTAATCCCAAGAACCGAATTAACATTGTAGTTGAAAAACATGTTTCCCCATACTTTCCAACTGCATAATAATAATGTAAGTACACACAATATTGAGTAATTTACCATGTTATTTTAAGACCATAGACTTCTTAAAGGTTTCGCTGTAATCTTTAAGTATAGAACTGTACACTGTATTTTTTTTAATGTTAGGATCAGCAGTTTCGGAGATAAGGAGGGAAATGGTAAATTTTCATATATTTTCTTTTTTTTTAATGTTAGGATCAGCAGTTTCGGAGATAAGGGGGGAAATGGTAAATTTTCATCTATTTTCTTTAATAATTTTCATTAAAAATGTAAAATGAAATGAAAGGACTTGTCAAGAGGATTTTTTTTTAAATAATTTAAAAAAAAGTTCTCTTGTCAAGTCCTTTCATTTCATATGTCACATGATACATTTTGCATGTGTACCAAAATGCAACTTAATCGGTCCAGTAGATGAAGGTACATAAGGGTTCCGTTTTTTCATTCGGACGTACAGTACCCAAAAAAAAAAAAAACTTACTAGATGTACCAGTCCAAGAATCGCAGTAGTCGAAGTAGAAGATAACTCTGCAAAATATAATTGAACATGAGTTACTAAAGTAATCGGAAAGGGTGAGTTAGGATGAATTACGACTGGAAAATAAAGTCTTACCTGTTTGCTCACTTTTGAAGATGTGTAGTGGAAATCCAACGAACAGCTCATCTGCCATTGGTTCTGCAGTAAGTTCTACAGACGGAGTAGCTTTTTTTTTAGTTGTGTCTTCTTTTTATTGAAATCCTTTGGTAGAAAATGACTGCCACAAATATGTTCCAATTGATGTAGCTTTTCAATGGGTACATACACCAAGTCTTCTTTCCCGTAACTTTAACCCATTTTTTACATCTAGCTGGAACATTTTATTACATTATTATGATAGTAGTGTATTTAAACTTATATCTTTGTTATTTTGGTTTTGCAGTATTAATAGAATAACAGAGAAAATTAAATGAAATAGGAATATTATAATAATAAAAATATCGACAGTCGATAAAAAAGTAACATGCGTCAAGCACTAGCATATTGATAGGTTACTTTGTAATTTTGTAAATTTTGGACTTTAAATCAAGTAATTTATTTTCTGTAAGAGCTTATCAATGTTTTTTAACATAACAATTGAAAATATATGCTTACCTATCTTCATTCAAAGGAAATTTGGCTATGAAGATTCGCATTTGACCATCTGACCGGCCGGATCTTATAATACATATTTCACACGTTTTGTAATGCATTGCAACTTAAATTACGTCACACGTACATACATAAATACAACAATAACTCTAATTTACGATAAATATCCACAAAACACAGAATAAAAACAAAAACAGCGCTTTGTTGACAAAGTTCTTGACAACAAACAAGACAAGAATATGGCGGCCGGTAGCTATGGCGGCTGAGTAGCGTAGTGCGATAGAGTCGAATAGATGTTAAAGCGAGACAGCGATAGCGTGAGGTTTTTTCGTTACGGAATTTCTGGATTCGGTCCCCGCGCTCAAGGCCCGCGATTGAAGCTATGCAATAGCTTAAAAAAGTTTAAAATAGTGAAAAATCTGATGATAATAAAAGACAGCATTCCCTTTGAAATCCATGTTTAATCCTAAATAACAGTATTATCACAAATTTCTTAAATATCGAAATAAATTAACACTCATTTTGAGCAACTACACAATCATATCCTTTGATACAATAACGGCGGTGACTACTTCCATTGACAAATAGGTAACTATCGTTAAGATATACAATGTGTAACCTAATTAATGCACAATATGAAAGTAGTTTGTTCAGAATCGTTTACTGAATCACACACACTGTTTACTGAATGTCACACTTCCGCAGTACAGTAAAAAAAAAACACTAAATAGACAAAGTATTATACTACGCTAGACCCTGATACGTGTACGACTGTGTGCGTGCCTAGATTTGTAATGTGACCACAATCTCTGCCACAATCAGTATAACTAATAATAAAATTCAGTGTATGTATTTATTATGATCTAAACATAATATTCTAATGTGTTTGGTGGTGTACGTTAATTCCGTTACATGTTGTATATTTAAAAACAGATGTTCTAAAGTTTCCCTATTAGTTCTCAAATAATTATAAGAAAATTCTATGTTATTAGGTATCCTATTAGGTGTTATTAGGTATTGGTAAAATAATCCATTTTAATTTGATCTACTATAGTTACTAAGCACTATTCGTAATAGGTACCATAAATTTATTAAAACCCCGACAACAATGGCTAGCTACTTAATTTATTAAATTATTTTGGTAAGGTTTTATTTTCTAGTATTTTAAGTCAATTCATCAGCTGTACGGTGTTATAGATCGGAGTCTTCTAGATTTGCCGGGGAACCCTCTTGCGTACGGCGGCTTGGCATTCGTGGTTACGTAGTAGACACCCCTGGCGCTGCAAGATAAAAAAAAAACACTGTGTGTAAATCATCAATATTCGGGAAATGTCTGGTTTGAACGCATATACTAGACTAGGCACCTTTTTTTTTACTGGCATCTCTTAGTTGACTTAGAGAGGTCGTAACTACATAACCAGGCTTTCTCCTGTGGCTGCCTTAAGCGAACTCAAAGCCTCCGTCCAGGGTATAAAATTACTTATAATCTAAGCGACTGCACGCTAAGGGCACCTCCTGTGGGTACGATCCTCGGCTTAGGGCGTCACTGGGGGAGGACAGCAAGGTGGGACAGGGTGGATCAGATCTGGATAGTTATTATTAACTGGGGAATTTAAAGCTACAGGCTCAGATGCGGCACGGGCTGACCCTTCGTCGAGCAAGGGTACCTACAACTTTTGTTGATTAAATACTGAGATTGTTTTGGCCTTTCTTCTTAAGGTGAGTATAGACTAGTGCATTTACTTGTAACAAAACATCGCGCGGCTCTAATGTATCACCCTCTCACGAATTGAAAAATGAGCACGATGCTCGATGCCTTGAAAACAAACGAGCTAATTTGTTTAACATTTCATCGAGAAAAGACACGAGCGCGGGCGAATTTCATATCAATCTATAGATCCAACATTTCAACGAAGAATAAACGCAAAATAGAAAGGAATGTTACAGGTTTAATGTTCACTCGCTGTGAAAATTACTTCGAACACCGTGTCGAGCATTCGCAGGAACGCTACATTACATGGAAATGCTTTTTTAAATTGAGATTTTGCTTGTACTGTACCATTCGTAGGAACATTACATTACACGGAACTGCTCGAGAAATTGCTTTAGTGTATACTCACCTTTAGAGTAGCCAGATAAGAAACGCCGACTTGATCTAGTTTTAAAAGATATGATTGACGTGTAAAAGTGTTTGAACAAACCTGCTTACAGAAATAAATTCATTTATCATTTACTCAACTCGCCCAAAAATCCGAACGACGTAAAGCAAACTGGGCCTCAAGTCTGCTATTACAATAGTGTCAGAATGGTCTCGCCATTGTATTTGACAGTGTTTGTATGGCAAATCTGTCAAAAAGTCACAATGAAGAGACCATTCTGACACTATTGTAATAGCAGACTTGAGGCCCAGGTCAAAGGAGTCATTAATATAACTGATGAGTAATACCTACAGGCCAAAAGATGGTGTATTTGCCGATATACCTAGCGTTTATTGTAAGACAATTGCTTTCGATGGTAATTACAATAGTAGACAAATTAATAGTTATTATAAATTCATCCTAATAAATATAAATGTGAAAGTTTGTATGTTTAGATGTTTGGATGATATTTGACACACAGTTTATAATCTGCATTAACACATAGGACACTTTTTATCCCGGTAAACCGACATTCATGTGGACGAAGCTAGTATTTAATAACTTAACATTTATATTTCAAAGTGGCCCAAAACTGTAACTTCTGAACAAAATCGCACTGTGACGTAATTGCCGCAACCATTTACCCCAATTGTGAGCACTTACTTTTGACTGACGTGTTCACCCATGAGCACGTACTCCGAATCCTTGGGCTCACACCACCCGATGAGGTACGAAAACAAAGTGTTACATGGACCCGCCCAGAAACCGGCGCGGCTGTTGATCGACTCAATGAAGTATGGAGTCACCTTTGTATGGTCGCACGAAAGGGTTTCTGCAAAGAAATTGAGAAACATTGCTGTTGAGATAATTAAAGGAATAGGTATTGATGAGGTTCAAAGCGCCCTCTGTGTAATGTTAATGGAACTGAGACACTTTTTCAACTGTGTTCATAGATGGCGCTGCTGTCGTTGCTTAGCGACATCTTGCTTCGATGGACGTCATTGAAACTGCAATCCTTGTGTTTTTACATTCACCCTCACTAGGTGAATGTTCATATGAGGAGGGTTAGTTGCAGGCTGGACGGTTCCAATAGTTGATAAAAGAGGGTTCTTCTGTTACGTTGCTTTATTTTTGAAGGTGCGGGTTACTATTATTATTTGTTAGACACACTAGCAGCTAATTAGCTGATGCGTGTGTGTCCAATAGCTTGGAGATATTTAATCTGTCCAATCGGTTCTTGAAGCAGTTTAGTGTGGGAGCCGTCACAACATTTTCCGGGAGCTTATTCTATGCTGTTACAACTCGGTTAGGCAAGAATTGCTTCAAAGGCTTTTTCTTTGACGAACTTTCCCACAGTTTTAGGGAATGTCCACGTACGGTTAGGCATGGACACTACTGCAGATGACCAAATGTTATGTAAATTGAACTTCTATCGATCAACAAAAACTTACCGATGAGTAAAACTTTACCTAAGAAAATCTAAAATTACTGCCTTTAATTAAGCACCTTGACTTTCAGCTTTAGATACTAGCATACAAAAATATTTCCAAAATGTTTCTTACGAAATATAGTGTCATGTGCGCATCCCGGCTGGCTGGACCCACCGTTGACGTAGAAGTCAGCGTGTCCATTGGGTCCCCATTGGCCCAGGATACCGGCGCCTGTGTGCAGAATGTCCACGAAGTGAGCGTCAGTGTAGTCCAGGTCTCGGGAGCGGTTGGTGCCCATGTAGAACAGTATTGTTGGGTCTAGACCTGGAAAAAGAAAAAAAGAAAACCAGTTTACAAAACATTTATCCTCACACTGACATTGTGAATGCTGAATAAACAGAGTTCATAGAACTGAGAACATAAATGTTGCATAAATGCTAGTACTGTCGGCCAGTATTTAATATGGCCTCGTGTTCTATTGAGAATTTGTACTGCGCTGGGCATACGTTAGACCACCGCAAGATCAAAGTGTTACCATCAACGTGCAGTCAACTGTACTTTATTTCCACTGGCATTGCAATGAATGTTATTGATATTTTAACGATACTTTAAGAATTTATACGTAATCCATTATAAGTGTTAATTAGTGTCAGAAACGATGTCTATAATTACGATAAAATGCTGAAATAGGAGTTTCAATGTCATCCAATCCCTTCTGTATTTACGTAAAACGAATGTTGCATAAAATCTTGTTAATCTTTTGATTCAGGAAGTTATTAAAAACTGGTTTTGGTGATAACACTCGCTTTCAAAAAGTTAATTACCAAAAAAGGAGAGCGGAATCAACAGTTGGAATATATAAATATATGTACTATGGGGGACATCCGAATCGGCACACTTTCAAAACAAAATCCCGTGATCATGGTTAACAGCACCTTTTTACGACAACTAATGAAATTAAAAAAAAAATATATATCTGGCTCTGTTACAATGATCACAGATGTCTGACCACAACGGCTTTTTTTTTTCGTTTACAATAACAAGGGTCTTGGCATACATCTGATGCTAAGATACTATTGGTTGATGAGCGTAGGTAAGCGTTACAATAGTGGCCGAGTTCTGCAAGCAAGAATAGTCCTGGCGGTCCGATTCAGATGTCCCCTATGTACTAGTAGCCTTGCAGGTACTCCTCTGCAAGGCTTTAGTTCAAAGCGCACTTGCAGAAGTTGTATTGACAACAATTTTATTACAATCATAGAACCTTCTTTAATGCAGTTCCGACATAAAGTACCATCCTGCAACAGGGGCTGGCTGGAAAATTACCGTCATATTCATAATGAAGCTATTAGCTTAATATAGTACATTTTGATACAAAGGTGGGAAGTATTTGGTTTTTAATGACACGAGTTTGCAATAACTTACACACCCGTGTATCACGCGACGTTTTTCAATAAAGTTGTGGGAAATAGTCAAAAACAAATCAAAGAATTAGGTAAATATGAAAAATAATTTTTTTCAGAAAATGGCGCGTTATTGCAACTGGACATTTTTTTAAATAACAAAAACAGCCTATACAGCCTATTCGATTTTTAACAAATGTTGATATGAAAATAATTAAATTAAAACTGATAATTAAATATATTAAAAAACCATTTAAAAGACTTTTGAGAATTCAATGCTAAGACGTACGGACTCGTTCATTTGTCCTCGTATAAAATCTACCCCATTTTATTCTATGTATGACAATTTTATTTTATTGTTTGTAAAACTCCTTGCTACTAAACTGTTTAAATTGTCTTATAAATTTAAAACTAAACTGCAAAACAAAATGATCGAGCACGTAAACAAAAGTCACGACCGCGTAACAGAAAGATGCATATGCAAAAGATTTAATTTTCGAATCATAGTTATAGCCTCTGAAAGTACGCCATGTTTAACAACTGTTGTTGAAAAAACTATTTTAGATAAAGAACTGTTTTGTCCCTTTCTGTCAAGTTAAAATGAAGTTTGACAGAAATGGACAAAACAGTTCGATCTAAAATAGGTTTATTAAGCGAATGGCTTTATTATGAATAAGACGGTTAATATTTTTTTAGTTTTGATTTATTTATTTGATTTTCACGGCTTATGAAACCAATTAATGCAAATCTAATTGATGCTGCGTTTGTTGGAAGTTGCATGCTTGTTACCATACGAGACTGATATTATATTTCGCTGGGTTGATATCAGTTTTTCCGAATTGAGGCGTCTAATTGCAAACCCCGCTAAAACGATTTTACTTTGAAACCGACCGTATTCTCTCTTTTGAAAGTTTTCTCAGTTCTGTACTAAGTGACAAACTCATTTCCGAGCAAATCCTTCTCTAACAGTACTAAATTGAGCCTCCAACCTTATGCTTGGTAACAAAATCCACTATAAATGGCATGGGTAAAATTCAAATTCCTCTACAACAAAAACAACCAATCACAGCGCTTGCTTTTCAAAATCAAAATCAAAATCAAAATATTTTATTTCACATAAACCTACATGGGCACTTATGAAACGTCAGAAGCTAGGTGCACGGTTCCAATTAGTCGTTTCCTATGGAGAAGAGCCGGCAAGAAACTCCACGGTTACTCTTTTAAAAATAATTTGCACCAAGTGACCTTACGAATAGTATGGCGGACCAATGGAGACTTGTGTAAATGTGTCGTGCACCAAGGAGTGCGATTACATTTTATTGAATTTAAAACTCATTAATAACTCAGTATCCAGAAAAATCGTTTTAGCGTGGTTTGCAATTAGACGCCTCAATTATGCTAACACTAGTGATACTCAAACTTACCAGTAATTCTTCCAAGTTTCCCGTTACCCAGGTAGTTGGCGACCAGGCCAAGTATATGGGCCCCTACACTATACCCTATGGTGTGCAGCTTGTCAGGTACTACCGACTTCACGGGGTGGTACTGAAGATACTCCACTAACTGAGCGATGCAGAGGCCGGCGAACCGAGGCGCCCAATCTATCTGAAAAGTTTAAGGAGATGGTCAAGGAAAATCGCTCTTTTCTCGTAATTTGCAAGCGTGATATTACATAAGTTTGCTCATTTTATATGTTTATAGTATAACTAAGTTGTGATGGTTCGATGGTTAAGGCCTCGCTTCTCATGCATGAGGTTCTGGGCTCAAATCCGGGCAAGTATGAATGTGAATTTTTCAATTCATATGTACTTTCTGAGTTTATCTTGGACATTACTGACATCGGTGAAGGAAAAACATCGTGAGGAAACCTGGACTTATAGTTAATATAAGTCTGAAATCGCTAACCCGTCTTGAGCAAGCGTGGTGATCAATGCTCCCTTCTCTGGGAAGAAGCCTTTGGCCAACAGTGGGACAGTTATAGGCTGGTATTATTATATAACTAACGACGCGACCCTTGCGCGACTTGAGAAAACATTGAGATTTCGTTGAGAGATGTAGGTTAATATTAATCTATAATATCCTATACAAATACGTATTTGGTATTTGTATTTCAATTACTTCCTAAAAATGTAATTTGTAATTGGTATTTCAAATACCCAACGCTGTTAGTATTTCAAATACTTATGCCTTCAAAATACATTTTAACATAAATAATACATTTAGTGATCTTATTAATGAAAATGAAAAATAAGCTGACTTATACATAAACTAAAACAGGGCTCTGTACCTAGTAGGTACTTGTACCATATTCCAAAATTACAGTCATGGGCAATATGATACTTTCAAGTGTGCGAGTTGAAGTAATTCTAACATTAACAATACTATTACATTTATACTTACGACAATTTAATATATTAAAAGGCTCTGAATGTATTATGTAATTTGTATTTTAAATAAAAAGAGTCTAAATACTGTATTTTGTATTTTATATTTCAAATACAAGACCTGAAAATATTTTGTATTTCGTATTTTAAATACATACTAGAACGTATTTTATAATTTGTATTTTAATTAAAGCAAAGCATGTATTTTGCCCAGCCCTGATTGTATTGTATCGGTGACCGTTACCTAGGATAAGTTTATTAGGTAATTTTATGTTCTCATGTAGGTAAGTGGCTCTTTTGTCTTTATGACAATAAAGTATTTAAACCTAACACACATAAACTTTCCGAAATAGATTTTCTAAATCAATGATGGTGGAAACCGCATCGAAATCTGTTGCTTAGTTTGTACACTTTTTGCTATTAAACAGATGAATGCTACAAAGATAGACTATCAAAATGTATATACTAGGTATGTCTCCCGTAAATCTACGTTCAGTATAAATCTGATTATCATAAGTTTATTTTATTATAGAAATCAGTGTAAACATTAAGAGGGTACTGAGCGCGCAGGGGCGCCCTTATCGTTTGTTTGGTGATTTATTTATTTAAGAATGAAAAATGAAGAAAATAAGCATGTTACGTTGTGCTTCACAAAACTATACGTTATTATTATTACAAACAATAGTTTTACATTGTTATGTTTTATTGTAGTCATTAAAATGGAAAAAAGTGGCCACTAACTAAGCTCCGTTTTAAGGATTAAAATAGTACATTTATTTATTTATTTAATACTTTAGCACAAAAAAATGTACAGAGGCGGACTTAATGCCATAGGCATTTTCTACCAGTCAACCTTTGGGTGGAGCAGAGACAAACAGTGCAGGTGCAATTATGAAATTGGAGGAATAATTGTATACATATAGGAATATCCTTAGATACACATACATTACATACACACATTATATTTTACATTATTGCAAAGGCCGGGAAATAGGCAATTGGAGGTCGAGTATTGGTGTGAATGCCGAGCCGAAGGCGAGGACTTCACTAATACGAGAATCAAAATCACGAATGCATCAAAAATGCAGGTAAATAAGACATACTTTCATGTATTTTTCTTTTCACTTCGCTGGAAGCAGGTTTTCCATTGCTAATTTGGCTTCTGATCTTAAATCTGGTGGAGTACAATCAATCTCCATTTCACTCTCTGAACCGTGGGAATTCATTTTAATTAAATATATTTATTAAGTATGTAAATAACAAATCAAGACGAATTTTCAGCTTTGCCGCCAATTTTCTATTTGTCATCTGTGCCGAAAGGCAAACGCATTTATGGCTCTACAGCCACGTGAACGCAATTTGTGCTAAGCAAAGAGACGTACTTTGGTATGCCAAGAATGATAAGAGATCCAATCAAAGAGTATTTATTAACCCCAGCACACCATTCCATACAACATTGCTGGAGCCTTGTAATGTTCCAAATTAAAAAAACACTTCTGCAATGGATTTGATTTTCTTTGTCCGTAAATTCAATACTTCGCGTGTTCTTTTTTCGAAAATAATAACAATATTTCCATGCATGTTTGAGAAAATACCTTTACTATAACTTTGTTTAGGGTCGGCTTCCAGTCTAACCGGATGCAGCTGAATACCAATATTTTACATGGAGCGACTGCCTAGCTGACCTCCACAACCCAGTTTCTGGGTAATACGATACCCCTTCGTAAGACTGGTTGTCAGACTTTCGGGCTTCTGACGATCCGTAACGACTGTCAAAGATCCACGAATGACAGCCGGATCCAACGGCTTAACGTGCTTTCCGAGGCACGGAACTCTTAATACCTTGGGTCTATTAGGTATTTAGTCAACTTCAGAAATGCACCATGAAAAGATTTGACTCTTTTATGAAAAAAGCGGAAAATGAGCTTTTCCTGTCTCATTGTTGGTTTACCAATTACGTTGTTATTTCAACTTGCAAATAGAAAACAAAAAATAAACCGGCCAAGTGCGGGTCGGACCACGCACAATGAAGGGTTTCATAGTTGAGACGAATTTGTCCCAAGAACAAATTGAACATTGTAGTTGAAATACATGTTCTCCCATACATACATTCCAACTGCAAATGTGAGTTAGTTGACTATTACTCGTTAACTTTTAAAGCCTACTTTTCTGCGATAGCTTTCCTTTTAACTTCGTAATATATACTACCTACTGCCGTGAATTTTTTCACATCCCAAAAACAACCATTTAGCTGGCAGGGGACACACACACTTGACTCTAACAAAAAATAGCATTTAAAGGTTATTATTACGTAAACTGATTCCTGAATCGAAAAATGGTTTTCTAAGAGCCGCAATATTTTGACCGGCCTATCTAACGATACCCCACATGGAATAGATGAGAAAAAAAATATATAATAATTAATAATAGTTAATATATGTAATAGTTAATAATGTTTTTTTTTTTTGTATATGATTTTAGGGTCCTCCCTAAAATCATATATTTCAAGATTTTATTTTACCACTTTGTCAGCCATGCCAAATGACAGCTTTCAAGTACTAAGTCTCTAAGCTAAGCTGCGGACATGGCGAAACTATAAGGTTTCCTTGTTGACTACGGATCCCTAACAAAACAATTAACTGTTGGCAAAAATAGCATGACGCACAGACCTCAAATGATAATAAATTGGGGTCAAAAGTAACTTGTTATGTAACTTAGTAATATTTTGTTTCACTGTTAGTAAGAAGATGACAGAGCATGTTTGAGTCAAATGCAGTTCATTTTAGAATGATTACCTATATTATACAACAGTTTTTTTTTTTCAAGTTACCGGTGAAGTGGTAATGAAAAAAACAGCATGATGTTTGCCTACTTTCCGTTTTTCAAGTAGGGCGAAAAAAAATCTCTTGAAAAACGATATTATATAAAATTGGTGAATGATTCCCACATGTTTGCAAAAAGAGCATGACGGTGCACTGACCTCAATTATTGCTAATAAATTGGGGACACAAGTAATTAGCTTGTTATGTAACTTAGTAATAATATGTGTATCTCTTTCACTGATAGTAAGAAGATGACAGTGCATGTTTGAGTCGAATGCAGTTCATCTTAGAATCATTATATTATGCAACTGTTTTTTGCAAGCTACCGGTGAAGTGGTAATGAAAAAACAGCATGATGTTTGCCTACTTTCCGTTTTACAAGTAGGGCGATAAAACAAACTCTTTAAAAACGATATTATATCAAATTGGTGAATGATTCCCACATGTTTGCAAAAAGAGCATGACGGTGCACTGACCTCAATTATTGCTAATAAATTGGGGACAAAAGTAATTAGCTTGTTATGTAACTAAGTAATAATATGTGTATCTCTTTCACTGATAGTAAGAAGACGACAGTGCATGTTTGAGTCGAATGCAGTTCATCTTAGAATCATTATATTATGCAACTGTTTTTTGCAAGCTACCGGTGAAGTGGTAATGAAAAAACAGCATGATGTTTGCCTACTTTCCGTTTTACAAGTAGGGCGATGAAACAAACTCTTTAAAAACGATATTATATCAAATTGGTGAATGATTCCCACATGTTTGCAAAAAGAGCATGACGGTGCACAGACCTCAATTATTGCTAATAAATTGGGGACACAAGTAATTAGCTTGTTATGTAACTTAGTAATAATATGTGTATCTCTTTCACTGATAGTAAGAATATGACAGTGTACGTTTGAGTCGAATGCAGTTCATCTTAGAATCATTATATTATGCAACAGTTTTTTTTTTCAAGCCACCGGTGAAGTTGTAATGAAAAAAAAAATGCTTGTCACTTATCAGCTGTTTGCCTACTTTCTGTTTTATAAGTAGGGCGATAAACCTGCCTCCTTAAAAAACGTTATTATGTCAAATTGGTGAATGATTTTCAGCTAAAATAATTATAATGAAAGCTTCTCTTTAGAATTTCAGAGTTATTGGTGACAATTATAATTTACTTGAACGAGTACTATAATCTCAGAGATAACTGATGTACGTGTACGTTATAATATAACTTTACATACTTGTACACAGTTTTGATGTTTCGTGGGAGTTCATTTTTATCAAGGCCCTCGGGTTAAAGGTACTGTATATTTTATCCTGTCGTGTAAAAATTTCGAATGAATTTGCATATTTCTAGAATGTATAGGGAGAGGAGGGTTAGTATGGTATGATATGTTGAGTGGTCAATTATCAGCATTTATCAGATTATCACTTCTGGATAAGGGCTCCTACAAAAAGGCGCGACACGCGACGCGACACAAAGACACCGCGAGCCGTGCGACGTGCGGTCTCTTTGTGTCGCGTCGCGTGTCTAGCCTGTTTGTAGGAGCCCTTAAAAGGCAAACACAGTTGCCCTACACAGAATTTGTTTGTACTATTAATTATTCGCCTACACACTAAACTAACTAGCCGCGTCTTCGATGTTCTATGTAAATCTAACATACAATAAAACACATACCTGACTAAGACATGGCTCCTTCACGAGCGATCCGTAGTCCACAATGATAATATTATAGTTTCCTTTAGTGAAGTATGCCTTCCTCATGTCGGTGCTTGGCGAAAGGTTCCGACCTCCACCGAAGCCGTGGACCACTACTTTCGTCGGATGTTTGGTGTTGAACTTCGAGTATGTTAGGGAGTCATTGTCCAGAGTGTTTATCAGTTCACCCTTTTCTTGAGTTGACCTGGAAAGCAATTTCGATTTCCCTTAGATATATCTGGTTACCAAAAGTAAAAACTTTAATCTTGCTTTTATTTTTTATTTGGTGATCCAATGCGGCCTTCATGGTAATATGTTTACGTCACACCTGGGCATAATGTGAGTGTTACCGCACGCTACGCGTACAGTTAAACTCACATTGTGGCCAGGTGAAGAAGTAAAATTGTGTACTCACCACGAGCAGTAAAAAAGAAAGCCTTCTATCGCATATTTACTTGCGATTTCGGGCTTTCTTTCTTTTACAGCCCTTGGTAAGTAATGTACTATAACCGAATTGGTTGTTACTGGTCACACGCGATGAAAATAATTGCCGAGACGCCATTAATTTGTTTTTTTTTTCTTTCTTTATAGACAACTAGCTGTTGCTCGCGACTTTGTCTGCGATCCAGGATGAAATCTAGCTATATCCTTCTAATATAATTCAATCATGATTCAAAAGACACGTGGCGTGATCTATTATCATAATAGATCTATTATCTTTTTTCGGAACGAAAGGTACCCTGTGTCCGTTTCTGTACACCTGACTACGTACATATATGCAAAATTTCAGGATGATCGGTTCAGTGGTTTAGGCGTGAAAAGGTAACAAACAAACTTAGTTTTATAAACATAATTCTAATAAACAATCAATAAAAGAATACAGAACCTCTACGAAAAAAAAAAGGCTTTTTTAAATTGATTGAGTATTTTTGTAAACTACAATGATTGTGTTTCAAAAACACAGCTTCTCAGTTGAAGTCCCGACTCTTTCGGCGGGGCTAATGCATTGGACATGTATAAGGTACTTAAGTGTAAGTGTGACGAACATCGAGACTATTGTTTTCGATGCCATTATTTTTTATCCACCAATTATCATTCATTGTATATAAGATAAATAGTGTCATTATTGTGATTTCATCCGTGTGAATACGTATGTGAAAAAAGATTATTGCTAATTTCCTATTATCATTAGCAAACTAATTGCCTTTACTACTTTTAGGTAATCCAACTACCTAGATAGATGTTATTACAGGTTACCTAATATTTAAATATCTTTGGTGATTTGGTTTTCTATTAAGTATCCAAAAATGCGAATGAAAATATTTTGGCATTTAAAGGCGGAGACTGGCTTGATATTCCACCAACTCGCACTAATCGTTTTCAAATATCTTTTATAATGCGCACGGCAAAGAGTGGAACTCTCTGCCTGCGTCTGTGTTTCCGAACGCATACAACCCTAATCTATTCAAAGTTAGAGTGAACAGGCTTCTTCTGGGTAAGCTCACTTCATCGTAGACTTTGTCTCTGTCATCTCTGACCTAGACTAGAGTCAAGAGCAAACCCATCGTAAAAAAAAAGTTTGTTTGTAATGTATCGAGTTTTTGTAACACGTTACAGCCGAGCCGATCGAAGCAAACACAACCTCTACGACCGCCATTCTGAATAAAAATGGAGCACGTTAAGTCACGTGCTCGAAGCGAGCGTTCGCCACGTTTATTGTATCGCCGCTATGTAACAAGAAATGAAGCGCGCTTGAGCCACGTGCTCTAAGCGAGCGTTCGCCGCGTGTTGTTTATCGCCATTTTGTAACAAGAAATGAAGCGCGCTTGGAACATGTGCTCGAAGCGAGCGTTCGCCGCGTCTTGTGTATCGCCGTTTTGTAACAAGAAATGAAGCGTGCTTGGGCCATGTGCTCGAAGCGAGCGTTCGCCGCGTCATATGTATTGCCGTTTTGTAACAAGAAATGAAGCGCGCTTGAGCCATGTGCTCGAAGCGAGCGTTCGCCGCATCTTGTGTATCGCCGTTTTGTAATCAAGCTCGCCTCGAATGATACATTGCAAAAATTTATATATGTGAAGTGTTACGGGGTAAACTCAAATAAATGCTTTAATGAATCTAACTACTTATATTTCTGCCTACCACACACACACACACTTCCTTATTATAAATAGATACAAACACAATAAAAGACTAAGACAATTACGATGCGAATTTAGAATATTACACAAAATAAATTTGAAGCTAACTGGGAAATCTAGAACGTTCTAGCGAGTTTAGGAGATTAAAGACAAAGGAAAGTATGTCGCCTTGAGCAAGGACGGACACTTAACACACGGATCACGTCGGGGTCACCAGTATAGAGGTATGAGGAACAGGTTGTAAAGTTCACTCATACTCTATGGAAAAGGGAGGATCCTCCGACCAGATGGGTGTTGTGTCTCGTGGGCAACTGCTCAACGGTTGATGTCGGGATGTTGTATATATGCTAGTCGTGCGGTAAACTTTGATTGCGCGATGCAGGATTTGTGTGACGTCAGGTCTTTGATGCGTAGTTCGCATGTGGCGTTCTAGATGCCACCACAGTAGCAAGTCAGTCTCCGCCTTAAGAGGCTACCGAGTGCACAGTGGCGCCCTCATCGTTATTTCGGTGATTTCTTTAATTTTAGAATGAAAATGCAGAAAATAAGCTCGTCAAGTTGTGCTTCACAAGACTAACCGTTATTATTACTACAAACAGTAGTTTTAAATTGTTATGTTTTATTGTAATCATTAAAACGGAGCTTAGTGGCCACTATTTTCCGTTTTAATGATTACGATGATTTTGTGCGCTCGATGCAGTCTTAAGATTTCAAAAGTAAAGAAAGTTCTCTGTCACTTACCTAGTATAAAGATAGAATTGCATTTTAGGATGTGGACACCGATACGGCGGCGGTATGCATGATGTTGTGTTCAGCAGATCTCTTACTGACTGCGGCTTCTTTTCTCGAGGAGGCTCCTCTTGACTTTTTGATACTGAAACGAGGAAACATAAGTTTAGTTATTTCTCCATCTATATCTACATCTTATGTAGCTATCATCATCATCATAATTTCAGCCGAAAGACGTCCACTGCTGGACAAAAGCCTCCCCCAAGCACCGCCACTTCGACCGGTTCTGTGCTTCCCGCATCCAGCGGATTCCTGTGGCCTTCATAAGTTCTCAAGTAAAAAATTGGTCCAGCCGTTTAGGAGGAGGTCAGTTACATACACACGCACAGGAGAATTATATATATTTGTACTAGCTGACCGGACAGACGTTGTCCTGTTTGCTAGAACTCGATCGCAGCGCCACCTATTGGGTCCAATTATGAATCTAAACCATCCACCGACCTACTCAAATATACACACACAATTTCATCCAAATCGGTCCAGCCATTTAGGAGGATATTTTTTTTCAGTCACATTCTCACGCACAGAAGAATTATATTATAAAGATAGTATAGATTAATACTTAACTTAGATATAACACAGAAATTGCGATGTTTTTACATGTCATTGCATACGTGCGAAACAAGGGCGGGTCGCTTCTAGTTTGTCAGATTATTTAAATAATAAATATTGAAATAATTATAGCAAAATATAGTATGGTATGTAACAAAGTGAGACGGCCTAGTGAAAACAATATGCGTTACAATATTTTATCTTCATTATTATATATCGCAAAGCTTTTATATTATACTTTCCGTCAAACCAAAATTATTATTGTTATTATTATTAAAGTAAAAGATAATTGTAATGTATCTCGTTGGTAATCCTTAAATAAATAAATAAATAAACCGTTCCTCATAGTTAGCTCTCAATACGTACAAAGATAACTATCGAAAAGATGGCTCCATTCTTCCATCATTCCTCGTTAAAAAGAAAATACTTTTTCACTTCAGTAGCTCAAACATGTAGGTTTTGCTGCCTGAAATCAGTGAGCAAAATGCGATTTTGCTCACTGAGTGAGACAAAGTAACTTTTTAATTATTTTTTTATGAAAGCCGCGAATATCTTATTCAGCCTTGGGTTAATCATACAATTCGAAACATTCACACTCTATCTCTTTCCCGCCATTAGGAAGAAAGAGAGACAAAGACCAGCCCTTTCGAAGTTCCGATTTTGAATTCGACCTCAAAGACAAACACGTTCGGAATTTCGTACTAACAAAAAAAAAATTTGCATTAAGATAATTATGTCTTTTAATGTAATTTATTGAATTTTTAACTTATTGTTGTATTTAAACGAAAATAAGTATTTACTGCAAATAAAACTGATATTTAACCTGTAAATATTTATTTCTAGTTTCAATAATGTTACGTAACATATTTTGAATAATAAAATATCATGGGTGCTATTTCCGAACACGCGTAAATAAAAGAGCGGGAATAAAATTTCGTGGCTGGCGTAAAGAGTTGAATAAGTTAAAAAATATTAAAATAATCGTAAAATATGAGTGAAACTAACGACGAGAACAGTATTTTAATACCGGAAGAGTTAAAACAACAAGTTATTAATGCAGAATTAAGTTTCCTACCTGAGAAGTCTCGCGAGAAATATCTGAAAGCATACCATAAATCTTCAATGAATGGAGACTTACAAAGGGCGCAAGAAGTTTTTCGGAGACGGTGTTGTTATCTTATTTTTTAGATTTATCACAGCCGAGGCGATCATCTGGCGAGTATTTACTCAATGTTGAAAGCTACTTTAAAATCAAATCATAACGTGCATATTGAAACATACGCAAAACTCGTATCTTTTCTAAAAAGAATGTCAGTTGGGCATAAGGCTAAAAAGTCCAAAATGTTCACGGCCCTTAACATAGAAATATTTCTTAATGAAGCTCCGGACTGCAATTTTCTTGCCGCTAAAGTAAGTGGTACCTATGAATCCATGTTATTAGTTATTAAAATTTGTGTGTAGACTGTTATGTATAAAGGTACTTACTGCCTACTACTAATTTTTGGAGGCGCAATGAATCCTAGTCTGGCTTAGCAATACTGTTAAAATATGTATTACGATATGTAAAAGATGCTGTAAATGTTATATTATGCATATTAATTATGTAATATTTTCATTACAGGTTGTACTGATCATAAGAATTAGTGGAGTGTCTCGCAATAACGAGCTATTACAGCTAACAGTTAATAATATCGAAAAGCATTCAGATAAATTACTGTTAGTAAAATTGAAAAATACGAAGACGAACCTTGACAGGTCTTTTGTCGTACACGAAGAATATGTAACTATTGTAGAAAAATACAAAAATTTACGTCCAGCCAATATAAAAACCGACCGATTTTTCATACAATACCATAATAATAAATGCTCAAGACAGCCTATGGGCGTAAATAAAATAGGTGCTTTGGGATTGGGATTCTCTATTCCCTCTATTCCCACTTGTTCTACTGAACAAGTTCCACGGTAGAACTAATGGGAGTTTTTGTTTTGTTCTCACTAGTACTACGATATACTATATTACAAAATAGTACAACTAGTGGGAGTCTCTATTTCCCACTTGTTCTACCTGTTCCATCGTTAGAACTAATGGGACATCGCTGCTGAAGTGAAAAGTTATGTGTGTTACGTACTAGAGCAAAGTTTTTTGCATCTCGTGCCTTTGAATGACAGGATCAAATCAGGTTTCAACTTTAGAATCGTTGAATCCTTCGCTTGCTTAGGATTCAAAATCAGCACTCGCAGCAAAAAACGACTTTGCTCTCTTGTTGCACAAATAACTATTCTTAAATATAGTTCAGGAAATTTACATACATATTATAGTGAAGGTCGTTATGGAGTATGTTTGTATTTGCAAGCAAAGACGCGGCACCTGTCATGCCCTGATTATTTCTAACAATGCTAATTCGCGAGCGCTTGCTTACATCTCTTGCGTGGCACATGCTGTCATTGTGTCAAGCATTTTGTATTAATTTTCGCCTTTACGTTAAAATTCGAGACTATTGAGAGTTGAGACATTCCAAGTCAAGAACAAAAGATTTATGCAATACGTGAATGCTGTTTTATGTTATTTTGAGAGGAACAAAGCGACACTTGTCGATACTTTTGTTTGTTATCTGGCGGAAATAACTGTCATAATTTTATATTTTATGTTTTATAACGTTGACAAGCTCAATTTCCAGGTTTGATTCCCAACTAAGCAAAAATGTAATTTGATTATTCGGTATTTTTTAATTCAAAAGGATATACAGGATAAATCAATCAATAACATAAATATTTCAATAACCAAACACATAATTCAATAAAACTATGACCCAATAAATATTTATGATTATTTCGCAAATTATATTGGTGTGCTATAATTTGCAAACGTTTCATTGAATTCTATTAACACATTAGCGAAAAAAAAAAAATAAGACTTGTGCGGTCAATGATATTCTATTTAGTCGGATACAAATATTTATCGCCTCTGTCGTAACACCCAATAAACGTTATAAGAATTTTAGAATTCGTGTGACCTCCATTTCAACGCATATAATTTTATTTAATATACATTTCAAAATTTAAGTTGACGGAGACATGTCTCTACTGTCTGATCTTTCTCCATGAAATAGGTCGAATGTCATACTCAAATGGGAATTCATTTGAGCATGAAATATCCATAAGAGGTATATTCGCATGTAGGTGGTACCTATGTTTAATGTGAACCCTGAAGACAGCACTAAACAGGGTTATTGGTACAACCATGAAATGCAGAAATGAATTGCAGGTTGCAATATTTTTGCAGGACTGTTTTACTAATATCATGTACAGCAATTTTTGTTCTATGACTTTTTACAAAACATAATACATTTACTAAAAACAAACCTTCAAGATTTCCTTGTTCTATCTAACACATTTAAATTCTATATTTTGTTGTACAAGTAACCAGCATGAGTCGTGAGCACAAACTGACACCTGCGCAGTGGTAAATTTTTGGGTCTCTTTGGCGGAATGAAGAAGCCGGGGGGCGCGGGCGCCGAGCTGCATGCGATTGGTTCGTCAGCAGATACTCGTCGTCTATTGGACCCTCGCGTGACATTTTTATTTAGCCGAAAGTGTACATGCGCGACCTTGCCCCACTACTGCCCATCTGTGCTCACGACTCGTGCCGGTTACTATACCTACCTACGTCTCCCGTGCACTGTCACTCGTAAGACACGGCAGTTTGTTTTGCTGCACATAGAGTTCGCAACATTTAGAGCGTTGAATTTAAATATGTTTATTTTTGTATGAAAATATGATCAATTAAAATCTGATTAATTATTAAAATCCATAGAACAAAAGTAGTTGTATATGATGTTAGTAATATAATCCTGAGAGGTTGTTCGTGTTACTCGTTCCTATACCAATGACCCTGTTTATCATCCTTTTGTCAAATAATAAATTAACCTTATAAATAATTATGTGTACATAGGTACTCTGTACTGCGATATCCTATTTGCTGTTAATTCTAGTAATATTGTTAATTATAGTTTTAGATTGATTATTACATAGATTAATAGCGTATTTGTATACTCTAAGTAGTCAGTAATTTGATTTAGCAGCCCTTTAGAAGGACCGCCGTGTCGTCGCGGAGGAGATCGGTGGCGGCGATCTCTCGCGTCCGGCCCTGGTCCAGGCCATGGTCTGGAGCGAGAGTGCATGGGAGGCAGTCACATTCTTCTGCGAAGCAGTAATGCTGAACGCGTGAGGGAGCTGCAGTCTGGGCGCCCTCATGCCCTAGTCGCCGCAGGAGATGCCCTGGGTGGCGGGTATCGATAGCCAATTCCCTGCCACCGTAGGCGCGGGCTTGCGGACGGCGAGCTATGGGCAGCTCACTGTCCGGTAAGGACCAGGCCCGGATCGACGGCGCGTTATGTTCCACGCGCGCCGCAAAGAGATGTCAGCACGCACTGACGGGGTCTGCTAGGACCGGTGCCTGCTAGGGTTGCGGGTTTGTCCGAAAGGGATACCGTGGCTCTGGCACACAGGCAACTGAAGGAACACGGGTGGGTTTTAGTTAGTAAAAGTCTGACACGCCCTCCCGCTCCGCCCAAAGCGGGAGAAGTTATTTGATAATTTATACAAAAAAAAAAGGCCTTTTAGAAGGAAGCGATCTTGACTGGGAAGCAATATTCTTCACTAAGTAAAATATTTATTTATTTATTTATTTAAACTTCATGTACAATAGTGGTACATAGGCGGACTTAATGCCACAAGGCATTCTCTACCAGTCAACCTTTGGGTTAAATATAAAAACAGTGGTAGGGTACAAAAATAATGACAAAAATACTAACTTCTTGATTAAGAGAATTTATATAGTTTAAATATTGTTATAAATCGTTCACTACCTTTAATAATAGCGTTAGTTGTGTATTAAATATAACATTATTACCTATTGTGTTGTAAAATAATATAAATAACTTAAGCAAACACGAGGAAATTCATGCCAGAATAGTAAAATGAATATAATGAACTTGTTAAGTTTACATAAAAACAGAGAACACTATAATCACTATCGTTTTTCATATAAATACTGACTAGTATTTAAATCATAACAACAAACGAATCATGCAACATGGTTCCACTAGGAATGCATACTGCTTTTCCAAATCTACGCTATTATACAGGTTGAAATTTAAAACATGCGACAAACTGAAATGGGAGATTGTACTCATCATTATGAACATATTTTATTAAGGGACCAAAGCTGTAATCGCGAAAAAATAATCAGCTGTACCCTACATTTATGTTCGCATAACTCGTCAAAATGTAGGGAACAGCTGATATTTTTTTCGCGATGGCAGCTTTGGTCACATAGTAAAAGTTGTTCATAATGATAAGTACAATCTCCCATTTCGGTTTGTCGCATGTTTTCTATTTCAACCTGTATATTGTGTAGTGCAATTACAAAATGGTGTACCCAACACAACGAGTGTTGCGATTTCAAACTAATTATGTTTAAACCGACGAACGACACCAAAGGAATGCGACTCAAATTAATTTAAAAGACATTTCGAAGTCAAATAAGTGGTTTATGCACTTGAAGTAAAACGGAACGTTAATTCATATAATTTTTGATGGAAAGTGTCACAGCCTTGCTCGAAAATGACATTTGTATTTTCATAAATATACGAAATTATATTATTTGTTTACTGTAAACATTAAAAAGTTAAACTTAAAAAAAGTTATTTATTGATTTAAACATTTGACTGAGTTCTATGTTTTTCCATCCTTGAATTTAATCCGTCTTTCACAATATTGTTTTCAATAGGCATTTAAAATATCGCCCAATTTAATTGATTCCTTCTCTATGGTAATTGGCTAAGTGGTTGACCTCGATGTCCTATAAAATATCAGCCATAATCATATGGAAAATCAAATGTCGTAATAGTGTAGAATATTATTAATTTTGATTTTCTATATTTAATTGGAAAACGTTTAGTTAATTATATGCCACACAGTTTCTAGAAACTCATTTTAGTACTATTGATTGAGCTTAGAAAAAGCTGCAACTCAAGAGATATGATTATCTATTAGTTAAAGGAAAACAAGGTGGCCAATAGGTACGCATTAGTGAGCGTGGCGAAGTTGTGTCTTTTCAAATCAAATATAATTTCATGCAGGTGCTTCGATAGTTGTTAGACTATTCTCATGTAGGAAGACAGGCTGTCATCTTACCTCTATTATAATAATCTAGCCCTTGAATTATCAACTACTCCAATGTGTGGCCACCCTAGTAGCATTTTTGTTGGCGTTTGGTTAGGCCACATACCTCTGAAGTTGGCCCAACTAAATGCCAACGGTAAATGCTACTAGGGCATAGTCTCGAAAATGCTAGATTATCCATTTACCATATCACCATTATAAGAAGCCCGCCGTTTTCCGCATTTCTCCGCGGCAATATTCATAACAGCTGATATTCGCTATCAGTTTTCAACGGAACCTGAACAGTAGGAAACGCGACAATCATGGAAAGGTAGTGCACCGATTGTATAATCATAATGAACCAGATTACGAGTTCACGTCGATGGCTCAGTGGAAAGTACAAGTGAATCGATTGAGCAGTGAAAGCGACGCCATGCTTGTAACCTATCGCACTGTGACTCATATCTAACCAATTAACGAATACCTTTACCTCCCTTCAATTAGTACGTAGACAGAGATTAATTTACATTGGTCATGAATGCCGTGTTTTGTAAGGAATAGCCAACAATGTTGTTATTTCTTGTTCCCATTACGTGTGAGTTTGCATTAAGTTATGCATCGTGATGTATATCTTAGTTTAGTGGATGAGAAATTATAGCTCATTCATAACTTTACTGTTACAAATGCACGAAACATGGTTATTTTATGCACGTAACATATTGTTGTATTGTCTTGTGGCTTATGATTTAATTACATATGTTTTGTGGGACTTCTTGACTTACATTAAGTTTCGCAGTTTTGTTTTAAAATGCTTTTGTAATTTGTAGAAAACATTTAGTTCTAAGTAATATTTTATGTTTTGTTATTACCTAAGTGTACTACAGTTACAATTTGGAATGCCGCAAAATGTTAAGCTGAGTTATTAACAAGCAATATCGTTTGGTTAATCAATATTCTATTAATGTACCAGTGGCAAAAGCACCATATAACACGATTCCTACCTGCTTCCCATCGGAGTTTCGCAACATTAATATTAATGCGCGCAATAATTCCCAATAATTATGCAAGGCAATGACATTGTAAGGAGCAATTTTTTTTTCTTTTTTTCTGAGTTTAATTTGTTATTATTTTAATTATTCGTGTATATTTGTAAAACATTCAGACACAATGTAAATTGTTATTGAATAAATGAAATAAAATGAACACAGCAACTCTATCGCTATTGAAAAATGGCAGTCAATAGTGTCTACTATTGGCAAAAAATATAGTTACGCTACGGGTATTTAATTCACCATAACATTCAAAGAACAGAAACGCGTATTTTTAGCTTTGAATTACAATAACAATAAAAATGTTTTAAAATAACCCGGCGCCAAAACGTCATAATAGGGAACTAAAATTTCATTCAATAGCGATCTCGTCATACCCGTCACTTTGAGTTTATTTCTGTAAAACATTGAAACTTTTGTTTGTGTACTGATAGCGTCTTTTTGGGTCTGCTACTTGACAATAGATGGTGTTAAATGCAGTAAAGGAAAAACTTTAATTCTTAATAAATTGTTTTTATTACTTTATTCTTGGCAATTTTTGGCTTCTCTCTTACAAAATTGACACCTCGCCGCTGCAATGTACCAAACAGGTAGGGTCAAGAAACTCCTGAGCATTAGATTCCTAAGACATCACACATACTGTAGTAACTGTTAATGAATAATTGCGAAAATAGAATGCATGCATGATCGACCTGCGGTAATGTAATAAGCCTGGTCATAACATCCACGATTTCTTTCGCAACCTCCATCACAATAAGCATTTGTCATTATATCCGATGTTGCGGAATCACATCCATATTTTGTATCCCTAAGGCCATCACTACTCATCTTGCCTAATCATTGTCTGACCTCTAACATTGTAATTAGCTGCTTTTATATATATAATTTGACATTTGTATTTAGCTTGTCCTTGGTGGAGTATCAAAAGGTACAGATGGTATTTTGGGCGAGCCGTTGAAATATTCTGAAGGTATCTCGAATTAATGAAGTCGTTTTGAAAGGTGTATGACTTTGTATTCTGATTGCGTTTTTATTGAGCCTTCTACGTTGGTACTCCGAGGTGGAAATTGATACGCTGACCATGTGCAACGTCTTGTACTCATTTCCTTTAACTTCTCATTATTTAAAGTCAGCGTAGATCACCTTATACATTATACAGATCTAAAATACAAACTCATCTCAACCTCAGATTTTTCAGCAACTTCCGGTCTGAAAAAACCGTAAATTGTTAGTGAAAACTCCGATTAATAATTAATGTTGTTATTGTGTTTATTAATAAAATTTCAATTCTCTGTTCATTAAATAATAATTAAAATTGTAAAAAAGTCAGAATTGTAAAATAAAATGTCAAAATATTATAAAATAAAAAAATTAAAACCTGTATAAATTGTACTTAAACAAAAATAATAATATAATAAAAATTAAAATGTATGATAATAATTTTAAATTTTTATCTGCCCCAAGCCCGACATACGGGTGCATGTAAGGCCTGCCAGTGCTGCATAAACGAATTCCCCTTTATGGGGGATGCCCTAAGATAGCCCGCGCAATTTTTATTTATTTATTAATGTTTTCTAATGTTTTTAGCAATTTGCAGGTCAGCGCCAGGTTGTACGTTGATGCAATTATAATTTGTGATTGTACCAAATATGAACTTACAGAATTATAATCATTAGAATCATCAAAAAAAAAAAAAACATTTTTATTATTATGCGCACTAAGTCCCATTCGCACTTGGTCCCATTCGCGGTTGGTCCCATTCGCAGTTGGTCCCATTCGCAGTTCGTCCCATGCAAGTAGTTTGTAAGGGAAGAGGTAGTACATACAGAAAAGACACAACTTCGCCACGCTCACTAATGCGTACCTATTGGCCACCTTAATTTCCTTTAAATAATAGTTTTTTTTATTTTTATAATGGTAGTAGTAGTTGTACTTTTCTCTTATAAGATCGGTATCATTAATACAGCTCTTTAAGTTAGCTCTTTAACTGTCATGATTTCATGAAATAGCAATTCAACAGGGTAATTTGAATTTAGAGAGTATTAATGATTTTAATGATTTTAATTATGTAAATTCATCTATGTTACGGTAGCAAATCATATTTTGACTAGCATAGAACATGATAGAAAGAAAGAAAAGAAAGAAAGAAAAATTGTTTATTCTGCACAAACAAAACGCACTGATACTGGTTTGTAAACTGCAAAAAAAGTAAGAAAATTTGAATTTCGCGGGATTCCCATGCGCTTACGCGCTAATTTATCTGGTTTGTTGAAAGTTGACTAAAATAGCCGTTCCTATATTATTTCATGATTGACTGCTTAGCTCCTTAAAGGTAGATCGAGATAATAATAATTTAAAAGGTTAAATCTGTAACTATCTCCTATATTCTTTCCCTAAGTACTCAGCCCAGTGAAGTAATGGAATAACTCGACTGTTCTCATACCAGGGTTCAAAAAAATTCCGATTTTTAAAATAAATATCCCAAATCCGATTTTTTTATATATATCGGATATATATCCAGGCCAAGAAAAAGAAGCGAATTTGATTCTGTAAGGAGATTAAACACTTAAAACTGTGAAAGGAATTTGTAAAATAATAAAAGTGTCAAATTAACACATTTTTTTATTTAAAACTAATTGTTTTGTTTTTGTTGAAAGCTTTTTTTAATGAACACTTAACAAAAACAGGTACCTATTATTATAATAATCTTCATTTGTTTGTGAGATAAATCAACTAATTTGAATAATAATTTGTAATCATAAAAAAGTAAAAAGTAAATTATTATGAATTGTATTATTTTGTCGCTACGTGTTGCCAAAAATTTTGGAGATTCATGTTAATGAATCTCCAAAATTTTTAGTTTGGAATTTTATCTTGATATATATCGTGATATATATCATGATATATATATCCGCTAATATATATATCCGCTGATATATATCGGTGAACCCTGTCTCATACACTGGTACATTGTATTCTCTCTCATCCCAGTCTCATTTCCTAGGAAATGTATGGGAATTTTTTTGCGATGACTGACTTTTATAGTACTCAAACCTCAGTTTGTCCAATAGTTTTTAAATCCGTATAAGAAACAGGATGGATAGGCCGGTGCCGCCGCCGAGGCCGGGCCAGGAAGAAGTGGCCAGAGGACCTAGACGCATACCGCAAAGGTTGGATCGAGGTAGCTCTAAAAAAGGATGCCTGGAAGGATTTGGGGAAGGAGGTAGCTCCATAAAGGTATAGCGTGATGGCGATCAATTAAGAGGGCCCTTCCCGGTCCGTCTGTCGTCAATGTGAGCATGATTGACAAGCTTGTTGTTTCATCCAGCGCAATGTTAATGCTAAAAGGCAAGTGAGAACGCAATAACATTGAACGAAAAATAGTGTGCGGAAATGTCATAAAACTTGTTCCAGGAAATACGTGTTTTTGAGAAAGCCTTACAAGTTTGTGAAATAAATGTGTGTTATTTAGAATTTCCATTACATGTGTGATGTTTCTATGGAGATGTTTTCTTTATTTTTACAATTTATGAGTACACTAGCTTTTACCCGCGGCTCCGCCCGCGTGAATGTCGGTTATCGCGTAAAAAAGTAGCCTATGTCCTTCTCCATATCCCAGGCTATATCTCTGCCAAATTTCATGTCGATCGGTTCAGCGGTTTAGGCGTTAAAATGTAACATACAGACAGACAGACAGAGTTACTTTCACATTTATAATATTAGTATGGACAATATGGATTATTAACGGCCAAAGTTCAGGTAAAATGTGTGCAAAAATCTGATTTTTGGAGGCTTATACTGAATTTGTTTCTCCAAATTTTAATTTTTTGCATTCATAGAAACCTAGATATAGTGCACATGATACCAATTAGTTCAAAATTTTCATTGAAAGATGTGTTCCAATGCCATAATCACGTACGAGCATTTGTATGAAAAGTATGACGGGTTGGCCGCTCTTAAAAGGTTAAATCTGTAACTATGTATATGTATGCAATATTCTAACCTTTTGGCGCGTCTTTTTACATTTTGCGGTAAACTATGGAAGAATACGAACAAATTACAATATTTCTTATCTCCCATAGTAAATAGTGCGAGAATTTACAGACTGACCAGACTTATAGGGAATACGAGCATCTATGCAAAAACCGGCCTAGTGCGAGTCAGACTCGTGCACGAAGGGTTCCGTACCATCCATACTAATATTATAAATGTGAAAGTAACTCTGTCTGTCTGTCTGTATGTTACGTTTTCATGCCTAAACCGCTGAACCGATCGTCATTAAATTTGGCAGAGATATAGCTTGGGATATGGAGACGGACATAGGCTACTTTTTACGCGATAACCGACATCCACGCGGACGAAGTCGCGGGAAAAAACTAGTTATCTAAAAAAACGAGCAAAAAATCACGTTTATTGTATAGCCCCACTTATATATATATATATATATATATATATATATATATATATATATATATATATATATATTTTGCATTTGTTGTTATAGCGGCAACAGAAATACATCATCTGTGAAAATTTCAAGTGTCTAACTATCACGGTTCATGAGATACAGCCTGGAGACAGACGGACAGACTGACAGACAGACGGACTGCGGAGTCTTAGAAATAGGGTCCCGTTTTACCCTTTGGATACGGAACCTTAAAAATTGAACAAAGTCTATCAGGTAGTATTTGCGTGATGCTGAAACATACATTCAGAAAAAATTGCAAAAATTCTAAAAACGATATTTTCTCCATTATTTGAAAAATATTCTATGTAAGTAGGTCACAGACAGTTTTGACTTCGCTACGATTTTATCTTATCTATAGATTGCAAAAGTCTGAGTTCATTTTGAATCTTCTGATGTTGCCATAGTTAATCAATAAACTTCTGATGAAGACATAATAATAAAACTTTGTTGTAAATTCACACTTTTTTTTTACACACAGACATTACTCATTAGGCGCCCAGAACCGGTTCAATAAACTAAATAATGTTGCAAGAGACCAACTAGTAAGGTCATTAAAGTAATAAACATTGAAATTATTTAACAATTATAACATAATCAAGTCATGTTGCGAAGTAACGGTTTTCACGGTCAGAACCAATGATGCAATTTGAGGTCAGCAACTGTCAGAACATGTGGGTAAGTATAATATGTTAATAATTAGAAAAGAGATCGTTTTGTACATTAAAAGTCCATCAATTAATTATTTTCTGATAGTTATTTGGAGGCCTTCTACTTTTATTAAATGTGAAACAGTTTGTAATATTAACTATCGTTTTTAGGGTTTCGTAACTCAAAAGGATAAAACGGAACGCTTATAGGATCACTGGTGTCTGTCTGTCCGTTTGTCACCGCCAATTTTCTCCGAATCTACTGGACCGATTAAGTCGAAATTTGGTGCACATATGAATTTCTGTAACCCAAACACGAGAACGTAAATATTTTTTTTTTTTTAATTTTTTTTTTTTTAAAACGTTGCCCCAGACTAGGAATTTCTCCTGTATCGTGGGTGCGTTTACAAACATTTAAACTCACATACACAAACAGCCAGACCCGGAACAACTACTTGTAGGTCATACAAATATTTGTTCCGTGCGAGAATCGAACCCGCGACACGCAGCGCAGCAGTCAATCGCTTAACCACTGCGCCAACCATGCCGTGTAGTTTGGAATATGGGAGTTACTTATCGGGCCAAATAAGAAAATCAAAAAATTTAAGTTATGCAAACTGTACCATGTGTGATGTGACATATCAAATGACAGGACTTGATATTGTAAGGATTCAGTTTTTTTTTTTTTTTTTTTTTAATATATACTTTTTTGTTTTGTTATTTAAAAAAAATAGATGTAAATTTACCATTCCCCCTTTATATCCGAAACTACTGAAATAAAATTTTGAAAAAAAAAAAAAATTAAAAAAAAAAATATACTAGTTCTTTACTTCTATATTACCTACAGGAAAACCTATAAGAACTCTATGAATTTAAAATAATATTGTAAATCTCTCAATATTGTGCGTACAAACTTACATTAGCAGTTGGAATGTATGGGAGAACTTGTTTTTCAACTACAATGTTAAGTTTGTTCTTGGGATAAATTCGTCCCAACTACAGAACCCTTCATTATGCGTGGTCTGACACGCAATTTTCCAGTTATTTTTTTTTTTCTGATTATACTTAGCTATCATTAACTTGAGTATAATACGAGTAGTCGAATCTGTTGCAAGTACATACAATGTTATTGTTTCAAATCGACTTACTGTACCTACCTATACAAGGTGCGTTCCTTAAACAGGGTTAAAAGTCGGTTTTGAGTAATTACGATAACAATATATCTCTAAACTCGTCTCTTTCAATCAATCATGTTTTAGGTATATTCTTATCCGTTATCTTCGTATATAATATTTATTTACACAAATAATAACACATAATAAATAAATATTATGAATAACAACCCAAAACAATAATTCGTGCCCATTTTCCTCAAGACAATCGCATATAAAAAGTAAAATGGTACCGTTTATCAGCCTAATGTGACAACGAACCAGATTGGGCAAGCAGGCAAGCTTGCACGACGCGAGTAGCCGAGAGTGGGTGAGCCATCTTATGCAATGAGAATGTTGGCCGAGTAACATTTCGGAAGTAGCTATTGTACGAGAACACACCTGCGATTCATGCTTCACGAGACACACGGTTCACGAGTTGCGGATTCCTTTTTGAAGGATGACCTTGTAGATAGACAAATTGAATATACTGTATTGTACACCAGAATTGGTATACATGTTTGTTTTAATGTATATAGTTTTGTTTTCATTTGAATTTTTTCCACAATTTCCTCGTTGATCTATTTAGGGAAAGCGAAAGGGTTTATAGGATACCTATCTTTAGTATTTATGACTCTAGTATCTCCAGAGGAATGCTCTGGTTCTCATTTTGAGAACCTACTACCTTTTGAAATGGGTAATAGCTTCATCTTTCTGATTAACCGACGTTTTGACAATTCAAAAGTGCCTGTAAACAGTTTAATTGAAATAAATGCTTTGAGTTTGAATTTCATTTGTTTATGATCAAGCGTCAGACGTAGAAGTATCAAACTCAAACCATTTATTTCAATTAAACCATTTACAGGCACTTTTAAATTGTCAAGGAGCCGGTCAGTAAGAAAAATGAAGCTACATGCCTATTCCAAAGCGTAGTAGATCCCTATGGAGAAGAACGGGCAAGAAACTCCATGGACACTCTTTTAAATTAAATTGTTACAAAAATAATGTTTAGTTACATCTATGATGTTGAATAAAAACGTATACGTTAAAAGCGTTCAGAGTAAAAATAAACAATTCAAAAAAAAGGTTTGACAGCTAAGAGATGACCAGTCCCAACTGACGGCACCCGTTCACAAACATGACGCATGGATTTGAACCATTCAGCTCAACCATTTTGAAGCGAGCTAAATGATCCAACACACACGCCACCATCGGCGCGACATCTGAGTGAGCATGACATACTCTCAGCCGCCAGGGCACATTCAAGTCAATGAAAGGCAAGACATATTACCCGGTCAATGGTAGCTCTATAGTACATAGTACTCACACCTGTGCTATGCAATTATATAATACAAAGGAGATTGAGTTTATACAATGCAAAGATAGTCTTACAATCTTCAGCAGCTCCATTATTTTTAAATGTTAATCAATTAGTTGTGGCAATCGTGGCAATTATCATGGCAAAAGCAAACGTTCTTAGGCTTATATAAGCCCAGGCCTTGACCTTTACGCAGGTAGAGACATCGCTTCTTCGATGTTTTAAACTTATCACACCTCAATCATAATAAAAAAAAAGGTTGGCCGTCATGAGACGCCCAGCAGATGTGGAACATCGAAATTTATTGTTATTGAGCGAATTTGTAATTAAAGAAAATCAATAAATAAATATGGGGTAAGAAAATATATGTTTCTTATTAAAATGATGTATACAGAATATAAATACAAGACAAATGAATATTTTTAGTATAAACTTGGGGTATCACGGCATAAGAGAGCGTCATGCCGTTTGCTGTCACGGCATACGAGTCGGTTTTATTCCCAAGGCGCGCCTAAAGATGTGTCACATCAAAAATATAATTAAGAAATTATTGTTAAAAATAGCAAGGTCAAATGTTAAATTCTGAAATGATCTGCCAATTATCTAAACTTTTCTTAACTTACTGTTACTTATTATCAAGCAAAGATACAAAATAAATAACAATTTTTTTCGTTCCATCAATTCGCGTACCGCGCAGCATCTCTACGCGGACGAGGAAGCTGATCAGCCGGTTACAGCAAAACAAACTTAGCGCTCTTACGCAATGAGTACATTATCTGTTGTAGGTTATGTGTATCAGTGCATTGCCGCCGTATTATGCACTGCAGTTCGCGAACCTTCGCAGAATCTCTTGTTATGACATCCAATTAAAAGTTAATAAATACTTTATACCTTTTAACGTACCCCTTTTATATTTAAGCAATAAATATCTTAAGCCGAGTAATAAATATATGGAAATTAAACTCTTAGGACTAATCACCCTAGTAGCATTTTCCGTTGGAATTTAGTTGGGCCACCTTCAGAGGTATGTGGCCCAACCAAACGCCAACAAAAATGCTACTAGGGCAATCATCGGTGCAGAATTCTATTGTCATGTTGTGACGCTGATTAATTATCTACTTGGTATTGAAAATTATGAATAGCTGGAAGACCAGATTACTTATGCACTTCATGCAGATGCAGCATTAAGTAACTAACAAACATTATGAACTGAAGGACCCTTACATTTAAAAAATACCTAAAACGGAATAAAAACAGAACTAAAGTTATTTTGATTTATTATTTTCTAATACCAAAAACTAATACCACTATGTATGTTTTTCAACAAATTTGATGGAACAAAATATCAGTGGTATTAGTTTTTGGTATTAGAACGGAATAAATCGTTTCGCAAATAATGGCACGGTACTCGAGAAATAATATTACAAAGATTTCCTACACCTTAATAATAAGGAAGAAAAATAAATAGTACTAATTAACTTACCGGATATTTGCAACACAGTTATTCCAATTAAAATTAACCACTGTGCACTTGCTATCATTTTTATGGTCTAATTTTTTTTTTCATATAAAACCGATACCTTCTACATAAACAACTATTTGTTTACAATACAGATAACACTATGGTTTTTTTTTTAATTGCAAAAATATATAATTTTGTTTCTAAATAAAATCACAGAAAAAATATCACAATTAATAATAAAGATAATTTGTTTTATAAAATGTCCGCACTGTTTACGATAATTATGTACATATTTATTATCTGTGTGCCATAAGTACGTGTGCCACGTGCGTATTCCGTACGGGTACTGAACGAGCGAAAGTGTCTGCATGATGTTGACCCTCGCTCGTACCTGACGTCCCCCCTTTTGCATAAGAAGACTGCGAATTTGGCAAGAATTCGGTCACTTTTTGTATGTATAATTTTTAACATACTATAAATAAGTTATAGTTTTACGACGCTTGGGTGGGAATTGAATTAAATTAATAAAATATGACATGCATTGAACACATGCAGAGAAACTTTGATTTGCCAAAAAAACTGAACCCACATTTTTTTTTATGCCTATTAAATATGTGCGCTTTTGAGTACATAATGTGAGTTTTACCGCACGCTACGCGTACAGTAAAACTCGCATTGTGGTCAGGTGAAGACGTAAAATAGTGTACTCACCACGGGCAGTAAAAAAGAAAGCCCTCTATCGCATATTTACAACCCTCGCCTGCGGTTCAGGTCACAAATACCTGCGTTTTCAGACTTTCTTTCTTTTACAGCCCTTGGTAAGTAATGTACTATTAAATAGGTATCTCATAAACCTATTTCATATTATATTATTATTTATTATGATTTTTATATATTTAAATAAAATAATTTCTGCAAATAGGTGATTCGAATACGTGGTCCAAAAATAAATGCTTTATTGGTGTTTGCGTAAAAACGGAATCTGTTACATAAACCGGAACGACATCAGACAATTCCAACAAAAACATAATTTTATTACATAAGTTTACTATACATATTAAAGTTTATGATAAATGGACCCACTTTAATACGTGACATGATAACTCTTTGATTGAAGTTATACCTTTTTAGGGTTCCGTAGTCAACAAGGAAACCTAATAGTTTCTCCATGTCCATTTGTCTGTCTGTCTTTCTGTCTCTCTATCTGTCCGCGGCTTAGCTCAGTATCTAGAAGGCTTATAGTGCGGGTGGTATCGCTAGATAGGCCGTTCAAAAATATTGCGGTTTTGTGAAAATCATTTTTCGATTCAGGGATTCGTTTGCGTAATATGAAGCTTTGAAGTAGGTACTAATTTTTGTTAGAGTCAAGTGTGTGTGTCCCCCTGTCAGATAAATGGTTGTACTTGGATATGTGAAAAAATTCATAGCAGTATATATAACGAAGTTAAAAGGAAAACTATCACCGCTAAGTAGGCTTTACAAGCGTTTAGGCAAAGTGTTTAGTCTTTAGGCGTTACCCCAGCAGGAAAGTGTCTCCTAGAGTGATATGAGTGGAACGTATAATTAGTGCGTAATCTGCTGTAAATGTGTGCCAAATAAAAAAAAAATGCGTTTTGTCGTTTTTGAATAAAACGGAAAAAACGATTCCTGCTGGAGTAACGTTTTTCCAGCAGAAAAATTCTAAACGAAAGATCGGAGAGAGAAATATTTTGCATGGGCAGAAAGCTTATATTTGTGCAAAAATGTGCGCCGAAAATATAATTTGTGCGTCTTCAGGTGTTCGAGATATTGCATTTCCTGCTGGAGTAACGTTTTGCAGAATCGTGTATCTCTAAAACCATTATATGTGCGCCTGTAGAATAAACATATACGAGTTCCTATTATTTATTTGTGCGTATTTGTGACAGAATTATATTTAAGAAAATATTTATAATTTTCAAGTAATCGCGCTTTTTTGAAGACCCGAAAAAATATCGTAGCGCCTAAATGAGAAAACGTATAAGCTCGCTGAAAACTGTATTCGATCCTTCTTGGCGTTTTTAATAACCATAAAAAGTTTCAAAAGTGTACATGCATGCGTTATTGAATAATATTGCTAAAAGTCAAAACGACGGTGCCATAACTTTGACGGCAAAATACAAGAAACTGGCTCAACCCAAGATGTGTGGGTCTAAACTAAGAATTAGTGCGTTTAGTCAAAAATATATAGTGAAAATATTCAGCTTGGAAATGTTCGCATTAAGTAGATATAAACAAAAAACAAAACATGTACACAACGGCTGGTTATCCGACCAAATTAGAATGACTAGAAAAATGCGACGATTTCATACTTAACGATGACCTTCTTAACTTTACTCACGAACCGGTTGACACGTGTTGTGCCTGAGTACACTGAAGTAGAAAAGAAGTAAAAAATAACTTCGGTGAGATCTCGGTTTGCATCTTGACTCGACACTTAGCTGGCAACGCCAGGTTTCTAGTATAAATATAAGCACAAAGAAATACACATAAATATGTATACTAAAACAAATAAGACAAACAATGGGAAAACATTACCGTTGTGATGATACTGCCAACTTCTTGCGAATGTGCTCGCGAACTTTTACTTTATACTTTAAAAGATAATCAATACCAACTACGGAACCCTTCATTGTGCGTGGTCCGACACGCACTTGGCCGGTTTTGTTTTTTGTTAAGTAATTGCAGTTTGAAATTAATTAGGTATTTAGAATACTAATCTAGTTTAATTCTAATTTCGAGATACTTGCATTATACAACTGATGCAACAGATTATTTTTTCTTTTTGAATTAGACGTAATTTTATGCATACTCATGATATCTTGATAGCAGTAGTGGCCCATTGGTAAAGGCTCCGATTAACAAGTTCTAGGTCGTGGGTTTAAACCCAAGCTTTACTTTGTGTAAATAATTTCATTACCCTGCTCTCAAAACGGTGAAGGAAAACATGGCGAGGAAACCAGCATGTCCCGAAGGTCGCGGGTTCAATTTCCAGCGAGGGCAAAACAATCGTGGCCCACGCGGCTTCGTGGCCCACATGCAGCATTCTTTTTCAGGTTTCTGGAGTGAAGCCAAGAAATGGAAGTTTGTTTGTCTTGAAGCGTTTTTTTTTTCTCGGAAAGTTTAGATACTTAAATTTGGTTTCGCTAGTCGGGTCTTGGGCATGAACAGAAGTCACCTATAGCTACGTATTAGCAACGACTCGGAAGCTTAGAACTTATTTTTCGCCCATATGCTGTGTGCTGGGCACCGAATGGGATTATTGACTCTATAAGCCGTGTGCCTAATAGGATTTCCAATTGGTACAAATTATGAACTTCCATACAAACTACAAACAGGCGCGACACAGGCTCATTGGCGACGTAAGACTGGTGGATGCCAAGCTTCCCAGCTTGGCTCATCGCCGCAAGGTTGCCTGCTTGTCGGTCTTCTACAGATTGTACTTCGGCGAGTGTGCCCATGAACTCCACGACCTCATTCCACCGGCCCCCTTCGGACATCTAGACGCACTGCAAGTTACCACCCCTACCTAGTTGATATTCCACTAACTCGCACTAAGCGTTTTCAAACGTCTTTTATAATGCGCACAGCAAAGGAGTGGAACTCTCTGCCTGCGTCTGTTTCCGAACGCATACAACCCTAATCTATTCAAAGTGAGAGTGAACAGGCTTTTTCTGGGTAAGCTCATTCCGTCGTAGACTGTCTCTGTCATCCAGACCTAGACTAAAGTCAAGAGCAAACTCATAGTAGAATAAAAATAAATAAAAAAAGACACGCCACGCGACACAAAGGCACCGCTCGTCGCGCGACACGCGGTGTTTTTGTGTCGCGCCTGTTTGTAGGAGCCTTAATGCATATAAAGATGAGCCATGTTAACTTCCATGTAGGATACAATAGGCATTATTATAAGGCATGTACTGACACGGTAACCTGTGCCCCTATTGTGGTAGACATTGCCCAACCGCAAGAATAATCTTGTGTTAACGACATCATCGATCGAATGTCGGATGTCGGCGGCAATACTGCCGCGCTAACGAAGAATGCAATAATTCGATTTGGGACGATTTTGAGTTATATATTCGTTGAGTTATATATTTGGAGTCAGCGAATCGAAATCTATTAACTTTCTCTAAGCAACTTTTTATTGATCCTTCAGGAACTCGGTTTTTTAGTAAGCAAGAATTCAATTACTAAAACTTCATAACAAATTCAATAATCAAAAATACAATTCTCGGAAGCGGCAAAATCGAGTTATTGCTATTTTTGTTAGTGCGGCAGAATAGGAGACACAAGACAAGTTGCGAATTGGTAGATGTCGGGAATTATCGGTTTCATGCCGACAATTACCGATAATTGCCGATAATTACCGATAATTGGCCTAAGTATAATCAGCGTATAAATTTCCCACTGCTGGGACACAGACCTTCTCTCTGTGAGAGGGCCCAGAATCCACCACGCAGGGCCAATGCGGGTTTTTACAATGCCTGTCTTGTTAATTGATTAGGTTAGTATAGCAATTTTATTAGGAGCAGATGCAACATTCTCGATTGTCAATTTTGGTTTTGTAAAGCAAAATACCACATTTTTTTTAATGTTACAAAACTACTTCATCTTATCTTTTTATGTACGATGGCCAGCACATCAGGCTACACGAAACTGTAAATTTCTCCAAACCATTTTAAACTTTAATATGTTGACGATTAAGTTCAAAATCGAAAGAGAAAATTTGACAGTTTGTGGTAACTTTATGTGCTGGCCAACGAACATAGTTTTGAAAGAGCTGATATTCTGTATAATTTTTATTAGGTTGGACCTTTTTCGTTTAAGTCTATGTTTTCAAGTATGAAAAAGGTCCAATCGAATAAAAATTATACAGAATATCAGTTCCTTCAAAATTGTGTACATACGAGTATAAAGACAAGATGATGTGGTTTTGTAAAGCAAAATACCACAATCTAACGGGATAACTGACGTAATGATAATAATATGTTGGTAAGTATTTATCGAATCATACTGCACTTGATCTTGATATTTACGTCATGTTCGTGAACGTGCGCCATCAGTTTGGACTGGTCATCTGCTGGTTGGTTGGTTGGGTTTGGTCTGGTGGACGTTTCATATTGTGATACGAAACAACAAAATACGATTTAGAGAAAAGCGGCCACATTCTTCTAGATCGTATTTTGTTGCTTCGTGTCTCAATATGAAACTTTACAAAAAGTATTAAAAAATTCTAGACAGACTTACCAAAGTCGCTGATAAGGCCGTTTTTCATAATTCCTTTTCAGTAACGAGATAATATTTTTTCAAAGACACTCCTTTAAAGAAATTGCGCTAATGGACCGTAGTATGCACTCTTAACTGCCACGGCTTATTTCAATTTATTTTTAATTTTAGAATTGTTGTTGTTTTTATTACGGACGCTTCTAACGTGCACATCTTTCTACATTGTTGTCACATGTATAATTTCAACATGAATGATGTAACCAATATTTTGTAACAATATTTTATTTTAAACGAGTGTCCGTGGAATTTCTTGGCCTGTCTTTCGCGGACATTTGTGTGGGTTACACGTTTACCTAGTTTTTAAGTTATTCTGTCACACTTAAATTGTAATGTGTAACTGTTTTATGTCCCAATAAAGTATTAAAAAAAAAAAAAAAATCTTCTCCATAGATAGGAACCTAATACGCTTTGGAATGGACAACTAGCTTCATCTATCTGACTGACCGTCCCCTTGACAATTCGAAAGTGCCTGTAATTGGTTTATTTGAAATAAAGGCTTCGAGTTTGAGTTTGATTCAATCAATATTTAGCATACCTAAAACGTGAACTAATTACGGTTGTCTATTATCTTGACCCTTGGCTTAGAGCGGGTTGTTACACGTCCATTTGACGCACGCGTATACGTCATAAATGGCGCTAACTATCGTCAAACCAAAAAAAGCGTTGTTTCACAAAATTATGCCGTTAACGTTCGTTAAAAAATAACGATTACAGTAACTCACTGGTTCAAGTAATTTTATTCTTCGACATTTGAAGTTTGACGATCGGTTTTTTTATGCAGTGAAACAACGCTTTGTATTTAACGAACGTTAAACATCATGGGGTTTATTCATAAACGTTGCTTAAAGTTAAGTGACGTTCAAACGTCAAAAATGTGTGGTTAAACAGTCGCTAATCATTACTTAACTTTAAGCAGCGGTTATAAATAAACCCCCATATCTAATCGTTATTATTTGACGTACGTATGTAAGGTTATCCAACCGTTTGAAACAACCGGCCCTAAGAAACTACAATCATTGTATAGTATATAACACGTGGTAAAAAAAACACAATTTTCACACACACTGTGACACAGCAGTACATATGTATTTATATATTACTAGCTGTTGCCCGCAGCTTCACCCGCGTGGATGTCAAACTTCCCTACTTACTTAGGCAAGTATTTGTGCCAGGTTTCAAGTTAATCAACCAAATTAATAAGATTTTTCATACAAAACTTCATCCCCTATTTTATCCCCTTAAGGGTGTTATTTCCAAAAAATCCTTACTTAGTGCATCCCTAGACCTCATAAGGAACCTACGTGCCAAATATGGAATCTCTAGACCCAGCGGTTTGGACTATGCATTGATAATATGTCACTCAGTCAATCACTCAGTGTCAGTTTCTTCTTTTATATATTTAGACTTACTATGGGTTGTAAAAAGTAATTACAAAATGATCCAGTCCTCCAGAGCTGCCGAGAGCTTTCATCATCGATATCAAGTTATAACTTACGGCAATAAACGATATGGCCCGGAGCACAGTAGTACGTAATCCACACGGGCGTTGCCCAATTCGCGGATGGCGGCTAAATAAGGTCATGGATGCAACATGAATGCTGCGCGGTGTTGCAACCAACAATCGAGGATAGAGACAAGGATGTGGGGAAAGCCCATACGAATGTCCGCTTGTCTGCTCCGTCATTATCAATGGCTTGGTTTTCCGGTAGCACTATTTGGAAATATTTAAATACAGCCTGGTTTGATAGCATCCTGTACGTCGGTTCATAAAAAAAAACACGCACAATGAAGGGTTCCGTAGTTGGGATGAATTCATCCCAAGAACAAACTTAACATTGTAGTTGAAAAACAAGTTCTTCCATACGGAATGTATGGGAGAACATGTTTTTCAACTGCAAATGTAAGTTTGTACGCACAATATTGAGAGATTTACCATGTTATTTCAAGACCATAGACTTCTTATAGGTTTTCCTGTAATCAAGTCAAGAACTATTTTCTGTATTTTTTTTCCAAATTTTAGGCTCAGTAGTTTCGAAGATAAGGGTGGGGAAGGTAAATTTTCATGTATTTTCTTAAATAACTTTAAAAGTATTTATTTTAAAATTACAAAAAAAATAATATCTCAAATCCTTACAATAAGCACTTTCATTTTATGTGTCACACGGTACAGTATCAAAACCTTTTTTTTTAATAATTTGCCCTTTAAAAGCGACCTCCTTATTCATAATTTATTTATTTTCGTTACACGTCCGTGTTTGGCCCACCGATATTCACATGTGTACACATATATATATGTGTACACAAATCATATTTGTACACAAATTTTAACTTAGTCCGGGCAAATCGGCTGTGACAGACTAACAGACAGACACACGAGTGATCCTATAAGGGTTACGTTTTTTCCTTTTGTACGGAACCCTAAACATTATACATCTCGCACCGTACAATAATCTGGTACCTTAATAGATATTATGCGGTGTTCTATCTATAGTCACAATATGATGGAAACACTCGCTAGTAGGTACCTACTTTGTGACAAACCGATTTCCAGTGTGTTCGCTTCTAGAATATTCTGCAGAGAAACATTCAAAGTTGATACCCTAGATTTAAGACAATCTTACTTCATCACAATCATCATTCAAAATAAGGAAAACCAGTACCAACTATGTATGTAGCTGGCGCCTGTTATGCATCCGTTTTTATGTGGAGCACACACTAACGGATAGTACCGGTTCAGAACTCAGATTAGGCAATACATAGAACGGCTTGTAACTTCTTGAATTTTTATGTAAACTTACATAAACAAGATTAAGTAAGTAAGGTTATCAAGATTCGCGAAGTACGGAAGAAGGAACTGTACATATCGGTTACCTGCAACCTCGCTACAATTACTTCATTGGTTCGCATTAAACTTTCAAGTGCACGTTCTTAAAAAGTCAAGTTTGCATTTAAAAAAAAAAAAATAACATTAGTATGCGTAACAGGCAGATTCGATACTTTAACAGGTATTTAATTATTTCTGTGTCGAGAAAAAATTAATAAATATCGAGAGAAACAGATAATAATTAAACCAATTTTTTTTTTATTGCCCCTCTACATTAGGAATTTCTCCTGTATCGTGGGTGCGTTTACAAACATTTAAACTTACATACACAAACAGCCAGACCCGGAACAACTACTTGTAGGTCATACAAATATTTGTTCCGTGCGGGAATCGAACCCGCGACACGCAGCGCAGCAGTCAATCGCTTAACCACTGCGCCAACCGTGTCGAATTATCTATCTATCTACGTTTTGGAGATTGAATTACATCAATGTAGTTAAAGTAAGTAGGTAAATCTGTCTATATAAAATCACAGAAGCATTAATATATATTACATCGTTCTCACATTGCATATCAAATGAAATAACTTGTATTCTTAATTGGTAACGGTTACAAACCATCATAATAATTTATGGTGGATAATTTCTACCTTTGGTTTATAATTTCTTCCACAACATACCGTGGGTATAGTCAGCCGCTACCGAAATAATCATCCTGGGTAATATTTTCGACATGGAACGGACTACGAATACGGCAAGGGCCTACCCTTACCGTATTCATAGTTCAAGCTCTAGTCCTCAGGCGAGATGGAGCGACGATCTTCGCATGGTGGCTGCCAAATGAGTGTAGCCGAGGATCGTGCTAATTGCACTTAGGGAGCCCCATACCCAGCAGTGAAAAGCTACAGTCTATATAGTCAGCAATAATGCAGTATTAAACGAATTAACATAACATCTCGCTTGTCCAGCCCATCTCCATTTCAGTGTTAGTGTTTGTTTGATTACGGGTTTCTTGACGTATTGAGTTGTTTCTGACTCTACCTCTTAGTTTATGGTCTATGGTTTATTTTTATTTGAGGCCATGTTTGGCAGGTGTGTTAGACACGGCATCAAGCAGATCTCCATAGCTTTTGTCTTTAAGTTAATAGGAAGTGTACTCTTGAAGATTTATTTCATAGCTCAATACTTACTCCATGTGTTCTTTACTCTTCTGTCTATTTCCAACTTTGTGCAGTCTTTGGTAGAATTAAGTGTCCCAGATAAACATATTCGTCGCCCGGCTCAATTTATTTCTGGCATTTTTCTTCACACTTAAATTAATATTTATTCAAATTTTGACTGGAATTAAGTTTAAAATTAATCAATTATGATTGACTTTATTAACAGTAGGTATTATGTAAACTATATTTTATGATTATATTAGAATTTAATTGAAATTGATTTATTTTATTTTATTAATAATGTATGTATTGTAATTTCAAGGATTTTTTTATTAATTATTATTATTATAACATCACGCCTGTATTCCCTGACGGGTTCGGCAGAAATATATCCGCAACCGCAACCAAATCTTCTTCATAAAAAAAAGAGCACGAAATTTTGCATAAGAGTTGCTTATTGAGCATCAATGGCTCTTTTTCATTACTCGATAATTCGGTCGATATACAGTATGTGGGGTCTCCCCGTAGGCGGGGTAATGACTAATGAAAGTCATAAGTCTATAATGCGATCGGTACACCGACTGAAAGATTCACACCCAATAAAAATGAACCTTCAAAGCACTGGTAGTTGCTTTAGCACATGCGGTACAGGTTCTTCATATACCGCAATAGGGTCTGTACCGTCAGTTGGGACGGGTCATCTCTTAGCTGCCACGGCTTATTTTTTGTTTTTGAATTGTTTTATTTTTACTCTGGACGCTTTTAACGTGTACCTACGTTTTTATTTTTTATTTTTACATCGTTCTCACATTTCGTTATAAATTCAACATTATGATGTAACTAATAATTATTTTTGTAACAATTTAATTTAAAAGAATGTCCATGGAGTTTCATGCCCGTTCTTCTCCATAGGTACCTACTACGCTTTGGGATGGGTATGTAGCTTCATATTTCTTACTGACCGACTCCTTGACAATTCAATAGTGCCTGTGAATGGTTTAATTGAAATAAATGATTTGAGTTTGAGTTTAGGTATGATGATTAAAAATTTTTTTTTGTCCTTCATATAGATTATTAAAAAAATATTGGATACGTATTTTTTTCTTTTTTTACGTAATCAAAACATTACGGCGATGCATTGAGTTCAAATGCGGCATGACGTCACTGCCTGCTAGATTTTATACGTAGCTGTGACGTAACGAGCCCCCACTCCCCAAGTTTAATGTGTTTTATCTAAGTCATTTTTTATTAATATGATAAAGCAAAAACTACGTGTCTAATATTTTTTTATTATCTGACTGACGGACTAAACAGTTTTTCTTTTTTTTTACCCAGGAAACATCCTATTGTTGATATCGACTAATGAAAACGGTTCCCCGAATACGGCTCTATGGAATGCTTTACAGAAGTCTCCTGCAATACGCATACTCGTACGATCCCTATCGACCAATGAAAATGAGTCTTTAAGAAGTATTTTTGAAAATTCAGCCTCTATAAGGGTTAAGTAAGGGATGAAAGTTTGTGTAGAAGTTTTTTCATTTTTGCCGATGAGTATCATATCTTACCATCGACCTCAGTAATAAAACAAAAGTTGGTTCTATTGCTGTTTAATTCCTCGTCTAAAGTAATTGGTACTTCTTTTTCTTCTGCTCTTCTGATTGGAACCGCGTGCGTACGGCGACTCCGAGTTTGTACTGAAGAAGTATAACCCTCGCGCACTGAAACAATTTCAAAACGTATTTAAATGATATTATAAAATTGAATTAACTTTTTCTTAAGACATCTGCTGTCTAGCCAAGGTCGTTTTTATAAAAAACTTATAACATGCTAATTTGAAAATAATATCACACAAATATTTGTAGGCAAATATTCCTTTAGTCGCTATAAGTTCATACTTTGCTCATATTTCTGAATTAAACCACATTTCTCATACGGTAGAGATCCGCGTAAAATCCCTTATATTGACAAACCATGATGTCATGATGTAGGAGTACCTAACTTATATAAATTATGAAGGAAAGTCGAACCTATTCTAACTACATTTTAAAGACAAGATGAAACTATGATCTCGTTTTATTATCTACTTACGAGTACAAAAACCTACATATTATTTATCGACATTTTGTCCACTCATTGCGCCGATGTATACAACCTTTAGTCATGAAAAGCAATAGGTCATCGACCCAGTAAATCTGTGCATCTATCTTATCAATGTCATAATACAAAAGTACTTAATAATATAATAAAAGTTTGTAATTATAATAGTCACGAGAAGGAAGCGAGTCTGAAGAAAAGGGAAACTGTTTATAGTGAAAGTATGGAAGTGTTTCGGTGCCTGCACTAATCATAGAACTGGCAAATTGCTTACAATGCTATTCACTATTGTTGGGAAAAAGGAGTTACAAGTAAGTGCGGTAATATTCTTAGTAAATGCTTTACTTATAAAATTGAAAAAAAAAAAACTATAAATGGACTCATGGTAATTTTTATCAAGATGCGAGGTGATTCAAAAATCGAATTTTGTGCAGATGTTTTACTATGTCTTAAAGCTCTTTATATGTTTATAAATGTCAAAAAATTAATAGACGCTAGCTAACGTTACTTTAAAGGTCTCTGCAAACAGCGGGCGCGGCGCGGCGGGACGGGACGCCGACGCGACGCTGACCCCTGCTCAGCGTCGCGTCGGTCTTGTCATTGTGAGTATTTGACAGTGTTTGTATGGCAAATCAGTCAAAAACTCACAATGAAGAGACCATTGCAACGTTTGTACATTAGTAGACTTGGCCCCCTGTTGTAATGTACTAGATATTACGGACGACGCCACACAGAGCGTCGCGTCGCGTCGCGTCGAGCCGGACGGCTCTGTGTGGCGTCTTCCGTAATATCTAGTACATTACAACTGCTCAGCGTCGCGTCCCGTCTCGCACCGCGCCGCGCTCGCTGTGTGCAGAGACCTTTAGATAGTTTAAGATACCGTTACTCCTTCGACTCAGAGCATTGCAACTAAATGGGATTTCAAATGCCAGTCCGACTTATCTACCGTAGTTTTGTAACTTGCACTCAATTCGCTACACCCTTGCAAAATACTCACTTCTTTAGAACATGTTCCCCGAAGAGCACTTCATCAGTCGAGTTGAACATCTCGCACCAGCCGATCATGTAGATGATCCAGGAGTAGCACTTGGTTGCGTAAAAACCAACGTCTGAGGTTATTGATTCTGCGTAGTACTTTGGCGCTCTTGCATGGCTACAGCCAGATTTTGCTGGAGAAGATTATTTTTAAGTTGAGTATTAAGTAAAGTACAGTTTTTCATGCACGATGACAGTTTTACGAATATTGAGCGAATAGTAAAGAATACAATGTAGTAACGACCTAAATAGTCACTTAATAATATAAAGAAGACCAGCCCCTGAAATTAATGAAGTAGCACCCTGCATTTTTTTTTTAACTTTTACATGAATCTTCATTCATATTGAGCACAATCTAGCTGAGCTTGATAATTAAGAGTTAAAACTTTCATGTCGTTACTCATACGCCATTTTAAATAATATTAGACATTTAAATAAACCTTTTTTACAGTCCGTTCCACCGATTTTGACTTCTATTCCGAAGGTAGAAGGATGGCACAAAAAGCAAAAAAAAAAGCAGCTGCCATTTGTCATGCCACCAACGCGCGTGAACGTTCGGAAATCGAAAATCGTTCGGTTCGACTGTAAAAAAGGTTTAATCTTATTTCAAATGGAGTATAGTTGTAAATATATATGTGCCTATTATAACACACTCACTTTGTTCTTTAGTAGCCTTGCAGCCAGGCTGTGTGATGCCGCCATTAGCGTAGAAGTCAACATGTCCACTGGCTTCCAACTTCCCTTTCTCCAAAGCGTTCGTATGAAGAACATCCACGAATTTTGCATCTCCTTTGTCTATTTTCTTCTTTGAGTCAGTGGTCACGAACAGAGGCATGGCAGGGTCCAGTGCTGTGGAAAAATGGAATTGGAGGACTCTGTTAACTCTAATAAATGTGTTTATGTGTACGTGTTTTGTGTGTAATAGGTATGTACCTACCGTACCTATTAGTTCAACCAGGTTTTAGTCTGGCTAAATTAGACTCATCTTTCATGGGGTACAGTTACAAAAAAATCCTCCTCATATACTGCAACTCAATCCTAAGCAACTGAATGAGACTAAATTCAAATCTTGTATAAAACGCACACTATGCAGGCAGGCATATTATTAGTTGGGGATTACATCGCTGATAAAAATGTTTGGCTCAATGCTGGTCGTGCTCCACAACCACAACTAATTGATTAACATTTGAAAATAATGTTGGAGCTGCTGAAGATTGTTATACTATCTTTATATTGTATAACTCAGTCTCCTTTGTATTCAAAATCAAAATCCAAATATTTTATTTCACATAAACCTACATGGGCACTTATAAAACGTCAGAAGCTAGGTGCACGGATCCAATTAGTTGTTTCCTATGGAGAAGAGCCGGCAAGAAACTCCACGGTTACTCTTTTAAAAATAATTGGCTTCTACAATATTTTCAAATAACAGTGTTAATAGGTATGGGAGGACAGTGTGGGCCTTTCAACAATTACCAGGTTCTTAACAAAATAGAAAAGTGTCAACAAATCTACAGTCTACTAGGCCTACAAAATTATATTTTTATATTATATATTTGCATAGCACAGGTGTGAGTACTATGTACTAGAGAGCTACCATTTACCGGGTAATATGTCTTTAATTGACTTGAATGTGGCCTGACGGCTGAGAGTATGTCATGCTCACTCAGCTGTCTCGCTGATGGTGGCGCGTGTGTTGGATCATTTAGCTCCCTTCAAAATGGTGGAGTTAAATGGTGTTAATCCATGCGTCATGTTCGTGAACGGGCGCCGTCAGTTGGGATTGGTCATCTCTTAGCTGCCACGGCTTATTTTTTTTTTTTTTTTTTCTATTTGTTGTAAGTACCTACTCTGGACACTTAATGCGTAGATTCTTTTTTATTTTTACATCGTTATCACATATAGTAGTTATAAATTCAACATTAAAGATGTATACTAATATTTTTGTAACAATTTAATTTAAAAGAGTGTCCATGGAGTTTCTTGCCCGTTCGTCTCCATAGGTACCTACTACGCTTTGGAATGGGTATCTAGCTTCATATTTCTTACTGACCGACTCCTTGACAATTCAAAAGTGCATGTAAATGGTTTAATTGAAATAAATTATTTGAGAGTTTGAGTGAATGTGCGTGTGTGGTGTTGTGTGTAGTACTTATACATTTAGCTTGAGGTGCCTAGATGGAGTTAATGGCAATCAATCGTGCGGGTGAAAATGTTATCGTAAAATTATTATTACCAGGAGTAAAGTTGTCTATTATGTAGTGTTGTTGCTGAATGGAATCATTGTTTACAAAGAAATATAGGAAGCGTACTCCTGGAGGCTTGTATCTATCCTTTGACTTGAGCAGGTAGATACTTACCAGTAATCCTATGCAAGCTCCCAGAGGTGAGATAATCGCCGGTAAACCCGGCCGTCTGTCCTCCAAGACTGAATCCTATAATATGGAACTGTGTGAGGTTGAAGCCATATTTCTGGACTAGCTGGTCGATCAGCTGGGCAATGCACATGCCCACTAGCTCCGTATTCCGGGCAGCTTCTATGTAGCACGGCTCCCGGGCTATCGGATTGTAGTCCACTGATATTATGTTGTAGTTGCAGCATTTCATGTAAGCTATAAAAGTATTGTTAAATATTTGTTTTAATTTAGATTGTGATGAAAGCAACGTACATCTATAACTATATATATAAATTGTATTATAAAGCATAACAACATTACATTACATTGCAACATTACATTGTTACATTATTATTCAATTTAAAAAAGTTATTAAACGTCAAATGTCAATTTGTAACGCAAATACTTTTAGCTTCAAATAAAATAATTATAGGCATTTTTTATATTTTTTTATATTACTATTGTTTTCGAAAAACATTAAACCTTTTTGGTGCCTTTTATTACAAAAACTAGCCGTTCAGTGTCAAGACATTTTTAAATGCCATAAAATTTTATTCCTTTTTATTTTTCTTGAAAAACGGCATTCGTATTTTTTTTTTTTTTTTATTGTTCGGCCAGTACGGTTTATAGTAGGTAGGAAACCTTTTTATCCTATTTATATGATAAGATGAAGATGATGTTAGTTTAATTTTACTATCCACTACTTCTTTTGTAGAATTACATCACGTTTTTCATATGAAATATGTAAAATCCGTTGATATTTATGAAATTATTAACTACTTTTATTTTACCACTGCTAGTTTTTACATACATACATATATAAAAGTACCTATTTCATGCATAAATAAATAGTTCGACCCGCCGTCCAAGGCATGCACTGACCGATCCAGACGACCCCACTATTCTCCTCCAGGAGTGTCGTAGGGAAACTAGTACAGTTCGCAAAATAAGAGCACACAATACACGATCGTCATTCCGACCTCGCCGCCGAGGCCCCGCGCGAAATCCCCGACTAACGAATAGTCCTCCCCGACCCTTGACTGTAAGTGAAGCGCCAGCACTCGTTTTAGCTGAGCAGCATGTAATCCAAACTCCCCACGATAATAATCAAAACACTGATTTTATCCAGCCACCGTCGGTCCCTTGCCACCCTCCCTCCGACTCAGCTGCCCTAAGCCGAGGTTCGTACCCCACAGGGGGTGCCCTTAGCGAGCAGCAGTCGTTTAGTTTATAGTTTTTACGCCCTGGCTGGAGGCATTAAGTTACGTTAGGAGCTTAAGGCAGCCACAGGAAAGTCCGGTTAAAGAGTCGGAACCTTAGTGGTTACACTCTGAGATGCAAGAGATAAAAAAAAAAAAAAAAAAAACATAAATACAATAGATGCCAATGAACGGCTCTACGTTAACGATGTATGATTCATAATGAAATTAGTTTGTCTACAAGTTTCCGACTTCTTAGCTTAGATATAAAATAATAGTAACTAAAAAAATAACTTTAACTTAATTAGGTATATTTTAAAAGTTTACCTGGTCTTATTTCAGTATTCGGCGAGAAATCTTTGTGGCCAGTATAGCCATGGATTAGTATTTTAACAGGGGCGTCTTGCACCCAAGGTGCAGACTCAATAGACTTTTGATCCAGAGCCAGCACTTGATGTGGTTTTTCTTCATTTTCTCTAAATGAAAATAGGATGAAACTGTAATTTTTTTTATATTTTTTTTTTTTATATTATAAAAATTCTTTAAACTCATTTGTTTGGAAAAGAAACGCCACGTTGAGATAAGTAGGTACCTTAAATATCGATCAATTACTAGTATTCAAGTAAACTCACTACTTACTTAATTTCGAACTGATAACTGTGGAACTACAGATAGAATTAGAAATGTTTGTAAGGCCGGTACGTGGCCTTTAATTCAATAATACAATGAAAGAAATTAAATATAAAATATATCGAAATGATGTGTGACTTCGTCACAAAATTCCAATAAATTGGTCACGCTTTGCATTATTCTCAAGTGCTGATAATAAATTATTATCCATAAGTTTTCGTGGCTAATTATTATATGGCAAGTGAATTTACAAGTTGATATGATTTGAATTGAGAGGAAGACCCTCTTGATTTCTTAGTTTAGTAAGTTTTATGTGAATGAGTGTGCCAGTTCTAGGCTTTTGAGAGTAAAGAAACGGAACAGAGACAAAGCTTCTAAAGAACGAGCAAAATGTATACCTATTTTGGTAGGGTTGGCACAGGAGGATACAATTAAAGAAACAGAACGTTAATCAGCTCAAGTGTTTAATTTATAAACAATTATTCAATCACTTATAGGTCGGTAGGTATTACCTACGTATTTCAAATCATAAACACCAATCATATGACATTAATTGTAAAAAAAAAAACTCAATTAATTGTTATTATTGCTCTTGAACGTACCGTTTACGAGGTAGGCAGGTAAGTAATGCGTGCCACGTAATAAAAAAACCACTAAACCATTTACGATCAATACCAAAACTCTGTTGAGTTTTCTTTCGATATTGAGGTATGAGGTATCTATCTACGACATTAGAAATAACCAATTATTATCAAGTTCAGTGTATGGAGCGGGCTATGCTCGGAGTTACTTTGAAGGATAAAATTAGGAATGAAATTATCCGGAAGAGAACCGAAGTTACCGACATAGCTTGCAGAGTAAGCAAGCTGAAGTGGTAGTGGCCTGGCCATGTTTGTCGAAGGACCGATGGCCGGTGGAGCAGACGAGTCCTGGAGTGGAGACCGCGTTTTGGCGAGCGTAGTGTGGGACGCCCCCCAGCTAGATGGACCGACGACCTCAAAAAGGTGGCTGGGATAGACTGACTGACAAGGAGACTTGAATGCGGAAGGCGGAGGACAATGGTTGTGGCGTAGCATGGGAGAGGCCTAAGTTCAGCAGTGGACTGCAATAGGCTGAGTTGATTGAAGTTCAGCCATTTAAACTTATAGATTGTTTAGATTTTTTTTTGTTTTATCGTGTTTACATACTATCAGGTCTAAAGTTTTGCTAGTTAATTTAATTCGATTATGAATAGTCGAAAGATCTAGCCAGTCTCATGTTAATTTTAGAAGTCCCAAATAAAGTCGGAAAATTGGTTCATGATCGAACACAGTATCCAGATGGGTTGTCGAAGGCAGTCTCTCCGTGTACAGACGCAGTCATCATTATCGAAATACAGGAAGCGAAACTCAAATTACCAAAAATAAAACGAATAATGTAAAAAGGCATTATTAATACCGACTTACCTTGTATAAAGCCAGAATGTTACGTTTTCATTGGGACACTCCATCGGCGGTGCAATGCAATCAAAATCTGCTTTAGTTGAACCTTCAAAAACACTAATTATATAGTACATACACACAAGCCGCTACTTATCTCTGATCTCTAGCCTAATTGAGTTTTCCCATAAGGATTTTTTCTGCTGCAGTTCGGAGTCTGCATTTGTGTTATACCTAACTGCCCCGTTGGTCTTGTAGTCGCAAGCGCAAGTCCTGAGCGTGGGATTCTAGGTTCGATTCCCAGGTCGGTTAAAGTGTTATTGGGTTTTTCCGCAAGGAATTTCTCAGAAACGGCCCGGAGTTTGGAAGTTGTTGGTCTGATCCCTCTCCGGTCGTGTCGGATTCCCGTCCCATCGGATTATGTGAGTAAAGAAATAGTGTGTGCACCTGTGTCTGCACACTATAATATCTCCCGCACACTTGTGCACTAAGTATAATAATATCTCCCGCGTAAATAGCGAGTCTTCGCTGAGATTGGCTACCATGGTCGAAATTCGATCTGGAGGACTATTATTACCTACGTTAAATGTAAAATAAAGAATTCTCTATTTAAAGATGTCCTATTAATGTCGCTATAATTTGTAATTTAGGAAATAACTATTAACCTTTTCGTTTTAAATACTTAATTATTTTTACTATCATAATAAGTCTTCTGATAGTAAAAACAAAAACAATACTCGTAATTAAGACATTTTATAGTTAATTAATTTACATATATTTTTTAATAGACGAGTACTTATCGACACTTCAAGGTACATACGTAGTTTAGATATAAAATATAGATAGATAAAATACTCTTTATTATGTATACCATAAAAATTACAGATATAAATGTAGAACTATTACATAGGGTATCACAATGGGCAGTCTTATCGCTAAAAGCGATCTTTTACAGATAATAGAAAAAAAAAATATATTTATATATATATACAGCGTGTTACGGAAAGGGTATATACATATCAAAGGCACGGATTCTTTTGGTGATAACAAACTACAGGGCAATATTTTTTAATACCTACACCTACATAAATAAAAAGTTAAGAAACATTTAACTAAAAATCAAATGTTTCCAATTGAATTCTACACATCACTAGACCAAGTCAGCTGATCGGTGTCAATAAACTACACACAAAGAAACGGCGGTAAAACGTTTGTTATGATTTAAATTTAATAAACAATCGAAAAAAAAAAAAATTAAGCATTTTCTAGTTAGTGCTTTTGAGCTGAAATTGTGTACAGAGATTCTGAACCAGATACACTCTTCACCCCGTTTGTATGGATATACCCTTTCCGTAACACGCTGTATAATAGAGAATAGTAAAGGAAAAAGAATAATAAAGTACTAAAGTAGATAATAGAAGTAAAAATGTAATTAAGAAATTGCGGCAGCGTTGAAATAATTTTAAATAAAACGTCAGCTCACCTACATTTTATGGAAATATGCTTTTGGTAGATAGCAGATATTCTGTACCTTATTTTTTACACGAAGATAAATCCGGGCTGATGACCCATTAAGTACTTACGCTAGAATAGCTTGCTTATGACCGTTTTAAATAAATAGGAAAATTACTAATATATATATAAGAATGTATAAATGAATTTGAATTCCAGAATTAAAGTATTTCATACTTAAAATAAATTTTCATTCAGTATATCAAAACAGAGAGATTGTCCAGATAAGATCGACGAATCTAATAATCTAGATTTAAAAATGAATCAATTGATAATAAGTTCTGGAAGAATTGATTTTTATCACAATACTCACTTATATAAATGAAGTTAATAAACAAAACTATGAAAACCATAATGACGCTGTCATAAATAGTTTTCAACTAGGTATCGCTAAGGGCTCACTGACACATTTATATAGATACTGTGCCTTCTGAGCCGCCAAACTTCACGCATTACCGACCAAACAGCTGATTAAAACAATGAAAACTGTAGATGTTCCTATCAGACTTTTTTCTAACTCGATACAAAGTCGAAACTAGACTGTGCTGTTAGGAGCATTGCATGTGCTTATCACTGAACTGAGTACTACCTGTTAAATTTACTCAGCTGTAACAAGCGTATAATTTTTGATAATATTTCAAAGACTAATACAGGTATCAGATCGTCTATAAAACAAACAAAAAAATTACTTAAAACGTTTAGATGTGACCACTTGCTTATACATTTTTATTGTCTTATAAGAATTTTAATGATGATCAAAATTAACATAAATCTGACATCATGATGGGCTTTATATTCAAATCGTCCGAGTTGATTAAACTTCACATAAAATTGATACATATTATGGTTTTGGTTTTAGACATTTATTTCTCACAAGAGAATACAAATTATTTGCTTAAAATGAGAAACACTGGTTAATAAAAACTTCGTTAGTAACAAATAACGGAACAACATGATTAAAGTTTACAGACAGAATGTAACATAAATATTAAGTTATATATTAAGTTATTGACACATCCATATATGATTTATATCTAGAAAATATGTCATGATATTAAGAATAAGAATAATTTATTGGTCCATTGTTCCATATTTCCTACCTAGTCATCTCTCTTTCTTGCGAAGGTCGTGCTGATACGATATAGAGACTAAAGTAAGTAAGTTTTAAGTTAAACTAGGTGCGCTATGTTCTAACAGTCTTTCTGAAAGACTCGTCACCCATCGCTGCGAAGGTAATACGTACCTACCCGTTCTGCTTTATTTCAATTAAATCACGCAAATCAGCCTTGACGAACGCCTGAACGATTATGTGATCAGCATCAGTGACGCTTGATTTGATATCACCAATAAAAAACTTAGTTCAAAATGCCAAGTGTGCTTTGCTATAATTTCAGTTAGTGGTGCGGATTCCCTTGTTTACAAACTAAACTAAATTTAAGTTCAGTGCATCTTTTTCTTTCTATTTCATTAAGAAAAGGACAGAAAATACATTTTAGTTTAGTCCTGTCGAATTAATCAGCGCCTTTCACTACTCCATACAAGTTTAGACGTGATTAAAAACTTGCCGACTAAAATTACGTCAATTTACGTCAAGCTCTGATTAATTTGACAGGACTAAACTAAAATTTATTTTTTGTCCTTTTATTAATGAAATAGAAAGAAAAAGATGCACTGAACTTAAATTTTGTTTAGTTTGTGAACAAGGGAATCGGCACTACTATCAGATTCTCAGAGATCAAGTTCAAGACGTAGGACTACGGGTAGCGGCTCTGAAATGGAGGTGGGCATGACACTTGGCTAGACGCGGTGGTGGCAGGTGGAGCGGAGCCCTAACGGAATGGTTGCCGAGAAACGATAGGAGCATTGACAGACAAATAGCCAGGGTAGACAACCTACAGAAGATCGCGGGGAAGAACTTGATGAGACCAGCGAAGCATGTCACAAAAGGGAGGAGGACTTTACTCAACAGTAGATGGAACAAGGCTGCCAATAATTATAAGGCTGCTGATCAGCCTTATAATTATTGGCATTCATTCAGAACAAAAAAAACATTAAGAAACAACTCCTCCGTACCATTGTTCCAAATTATTATGTAAATGACATTGAAATTGTCGTAAGGGAACAAGCATATATTATCATCTTATCTGCGTTTGGTGTGTTTTCCTGTGTTTTCTTTATAGGTACCTAATTACTGTTGAAAACTGCGTTGATAGTGAATTAAGGGCATTCATGTATTTGGTTTATATTTTTTTTTGCAGGATGACTCATATAGAGCCCTTTTTTTTAAATATTATTTATCTTTTTTTTTGAAGGCACCGAAGCAATACCACCAACGTTCTTTGCGTTTATAGGTCAACTTTATTCTGCCCGTGACTATATCCGCGTTAAACTTCGGCCCCCAACCGACTTCGTCGCATCGCATCGCCCGCCTGCGCTGCTGATTACTTCGTTTTCGCTTAGCGGTCTTCCTGACTTTTTGTCGTTTGTATCGGCTCCTAAGGGACATAGCGTGATGTTAATTGATGTTAACATCACACAAGGTGCGTGACGTCCCCAAGAATTGGACTATCAAATCAAAAATATTTTTTCATATCTGACTGGTAGTTCCAAAGATTAGCGCATTAAAAAAAAAACATATTCTCCAGCTTTATTATTAGTATAAAGATATACATGTTATTTTTTTTTTTTTTGCTGTACATGATGAATTAACAGTACCTACTTATGAGCAGTACTTCCGAGGCACGGAGGGGTGTTTGGTATGTAAAGATGGTCACCCATCCACGGACCAACCGCGGCAAGCTTAGCTTCACCTGATCGATCGACCCGCACGGCTGTTATTACTAAGCCACAAACCCCTTCTTATGAGCAGTACAAGAAACAGAAGTACATGAGTTGAAACATCAGTTAAAACATAAGTAGGTACTTATGAGCAGTACTTATGTTTCATATTTCAATTTACTTGCATTAGACATCCATCATCATAATCACAATATGTTGCGTTGTATAACATGAGCTCAAATCTTGACCAGAGCTAAAGGCTAGCTGGCTGGGTTATAGGTAATATAAATAGCGAAGACTTGACATTCTGTCTGATTTTGAAATACATTACTTAGTAGGTATGATCATTCGGATCCTTATGGAATCTCAGATGCCATGCCATTCATTGTTCTACAGAGCATTCGCCAACAAGAGAATATCCAATCATAGTTCTGTTTTAAACTGAACAATCCGATGCTATAATCTGTGCAACCAATTTGCTATAAGAAGAACCTTTCTGTTAATAAGTCCATCAAGTATAGTTAAATTCTCCGGTAAGTACATTAATAAGTGGCTAATTGCATACCTATCTACCATATCTATGATGTAGTATGCAGTGTTTAGTTCCTGTAGGAGTGTAGACTGTTTTTGGGGGTTGAATAAATAAAATATATGTAATTTAAATTATGTTTTATTTATGAAATCAGTCAGTTATTTAAAATTATTTAAAGTCATTTGGCACTTTACTAAATAATATGGCGATAATAACGGGAAAGAAAGCTCTGACTGTTTACATTTCCGTCTAAATGAAAAACTGACAAACAATTGAATATGAATATGTGTAGATACAAACATTATCACATGGATTTATTTGATTCCATTAAATAAGCGTATTTATATTATGTACAAGAGACGGTTACACATTATTATACCCATTCAGTCAGAGCTCCAACAATTTTGTGTTACAATTTGAACCTAAAATAATTCACTGTTACATATTTACACACAATTTGTATGGGGATATAATTATATTTACAAACTTTATATGTACAATGAGGTTTTACATGTTGAAGCTGTAATAAACCAATGAGGAATTGGACAAAATTTATAAACGGGGTGTTTTTACTACACATTTATTGGTTTAAGATTTAACCATTTGTTTTATTACCAGCTTCAAGCGACGATAAACAACACCGTCTATCATAAGAACTACACGTGTCTTGGATACATCTAGTTTCAAACATTCACTACAATAATTATATGACACAGAAATTGATCGTATTTCTATTGACGGCGAAAGTTACAAGGACGTCATTATATTTACGCAGCAAATAAATTTTGCACAACGTTTATATCCAAGACATACTCATCTAATTATGAAATCATATAAACAATATATGGCAAGAAAATATAGAGACCTTGATACAAGATCACAACAATTATTTTACACAATCTTAAAACAAATACGTATTTAGTTATATTTACAGTCTAAATCTATACTAACACATTAAACGTATTCTTCTGATGGTTTCGGGGTGCCATTCTGCAGTCTTAGCGAGGAAGACATTCTCCCATTTACAGAATCAGGTAATTCAGCTATATCCTTGAATACATCGATCATGCTTTCAAAATTCGGTCCCCAGTTGAACAGGTCGAGAGCAGCCGGTCCCCAGCCTAGAGCAGCTGATGCAGGGGAACCATTCGCTTGTCGGTAAAGGGCTGAACTTACATGAGGGGCTAAATCATCATCAGATGCGACTAGAGTGCTCAGAGAGCCACGGAACGAGGAATCAAAGCTTTCGTAAGGTGGTGGCAAAATAGGTTTTTTAGGGTTACTTCCACTGCTAACATTCTGTCTTCTAACATCCTCTAATTTATCTGCGTTTATACTATTGTTGTCATATTCTATTTCGGAACAAGTAAAGCTATCATTTCCACTTTCATCGTCTGAACCGGTGGAACTTCTGTTATCGTCTGGAGGTGAGTGATGTCTATGCGACATGTGGTGACCGACTCCTCCTCCTCGAGGTGCTTCGCTTGAACTTGACACTGCATCTAATGTAGACACTAAACTGGATGTCCGTTGCCTTGCATTCATTCTTTCTATTTCTTCTGCCGTTAGTCCCACTGCGCCTGAACCAACAGATACCACTTGTGGAACTTGTGGCGGAGCACTGGGTGTTTTCCTCCCTGCTGAAGAACTTTGCCCACTCAGTTGTGACATAACGGGGCTGTTCAGGCTACGTTCACTATTACTATGCAAAGCATCTTTACCAACACCACCCGAACTAGACGTAGTGGCTAACAAAGCACTCTGCAACGGTTTGCCAGATATATCATGAAGAGTTAATATTCTAGGTTGCTGACTGAGTTCGCTGCTCGGAGATAATCGTGCTAATGGGGTTGTTTGATGTTGTCTCGGTTGTGGCGGAGGTTGCGCTGCCTGCGGTACTCTGGAGGGGTACCCGCTCGGATGATGTGGTGAGTGACGATGTTGAGGGGTTTGATGTTTATGGTGGTAGCCTGCGATGGGTGGTGGAGTAGCTTTATATTTCCGAACACCTGCTGCTTCTCGGAATCCTTTATAATGATAAACAATATCTATATCAGATGGTGCGATTGAGCTGGCGTTTTCAAGATCATAGTGTTCTGGCACTTCTGAATTTAAATCCATACCACTAGGGTGATCATGAGTGTGATGCGATGTATTTGTAGATGGTGGCGGCGGTGGATGGTGGTCTTCCCGTAGGGCTGGACTTTTTCCAACAACTTCACGCTCTATTATATCTGGTCGTTGTGGTCTCGGTGGATCAATGTTCATAATTTCTCTATCTTTGTACTTCTTTGATAACAGTTCAGGGCCAACAATATGGCCGACATTACGTGTTATATCGGCATTTTCTGACATGTAACTGTTGAGGCTTGTATCATTATTGTGAAGATTTCTATTCATTATGCTATCATTTGTACCTGCTATTAGATTTGGTGCGTTTAACATAGCAGGGCCTCCGTTTTGCTTAGAGTGTACAATATTGCCTTTACTAGCAGATCCATTGCCTTTTTCTTTTTTCTGCTTACGAAGTCGATAAAAGATTATTGAGACTGAAATTGCGACTAATAGAATAACGAAGAACACTATTACTAGTGTTATGCCAATACGTAATGGATGATTTTGCGCTGCACCAACACCAAAGGCACTATGACAGCCATTTAATATTTTGCCTCTATGAATTGTGTCTTTGAATATGCTGCCGTTTCCACTAAATGGTTGAAGTTCGTTATTGATCGAAAAATTTGCCAAGCATCCTTCAAACTTGTTTTGGCTCGATGTTGTTATCCATTCAGTTTTAACTCCTCCAATTGATATGACGGTTAAATAAGGATCCAAAAAGTCGTGGACACCAGCGGAATCCAGTTCTTCGCCAACATTTTTGCTATCTACAAGCAGGCGTATACTTCTACCGACTGACAGTAAAGTAATATTGTGCCAGCTACCATCCGAAACATCACTCTGTTCTGATTGGCTCATATTAACAACGGTGTTCTGTTTTGAGGTGTAGCAAACTTTTCCTTCTAGTAGTTCAATCACAGTGTAATACTTGTCAGTTGCTGAGTAAAATAAGACACCGTCTTTTCTGTGAGTCCTAAAGAAGAAAGATAAACTTTTCGCTGGACTGTTGACTTTAGGAATAACTTTTCCAGAAGATTTGCTGTTCTTCTTCAACCAACCAGTATTGCCTCCGTAAAATGTTTCCAACAACTGCATTCTTCTATGCTTTTCAGATATTGTGTAAGTAATAAATCCATTTTCGGCAACCGAAATAGATTGCAGTGAAAGACCACAGTCGGGAGAAATTACGTCACCTTTGCACCTGCACAAATTAGCTTTCCATCTGTCTAAACATTTTCCTGACCCACAAACACCTTTCTTGAAACAGGCGCCTCCTTCTGAGCGTTCACACTTTGGTTCCACGCTTCGTGCCTTTATAGGGTTAGTAAGGTTCAGCATTCGTCCGTTTATGGTAATACTGTGCATACATCCAACGAAGTCATCAGAATGAATTTGTCCGGGACGTTCTAGAACTGGGTCCGCTTTGTGAAGACCACCGATGAGTAATGGTTCGTTGTTGAAATTCAAGGTTCTGAAAAGAAGAAAAAGAATATATTATATATGTCTTAACACTTTTTTAAAGTTTTAATCGATTATTTTTACTCTGTGGTTTAGAATTTATTTCATTAGTGGTATTTTTATTTAGAGCGGGTAATACCGAATGGGGTTGTGAGTGTCAAGGCGGTGGTAGATCACTTTTTTTTTAGCTTTTTGCCGGTCGTAGTGAACAGACGTATCGAGCAATTATTACAATAAACAAATAATCAATTACGAAATTGTGACCTAGTTTTACCGTATAGCCAATATCAACGCATACTATTTTATTAGATTTGTGTAAGGAGTGTTAATAGAAATGGCTGGTGTTTAACAGAAACAAGATAACCAGCTTCACGATGGAGGATAGTCCATTCAACCGGAGTAGTAGATGCGTTCGCTCTCCACCTTCTACACCTGTGCCCGTGGCCGTACCTACTTCTACCCCTCAAGCGCCTACCCAAAGAAATGATGCCCCTGAAGTGATCTCGACGTCAGAAATTCAGAACTGGATGGCGATTATCGAACAGAGCCTGAAGGAGGTGTGCACTATAGCAGCTGATGGAAAGTTGAATGTGGAGCAGAAAACGCGCATCAGTAGCCTATGCCGGAAGGTTGGTCACGGGACCTCGCAGATGGCCGTCATGTACCAGTCCGTCAAAGCAAAAGTTCTCCAATCGCACTACAAAATTAGAACTCTCGAAAACCAACTCGATCTTTCGCAGCAGCTACAGAACCTTAAGCTAAGTATCGAAGATTCGACGAAACCTGCCCAGGGATCTTCCTTTGCTGACATGGTAAAGAAAGGTGCCAATAATTTTATCCAGCCGAGTTATGTAAGTTCGGTGGCCATCTATCCGAGTGACAAGTTGAAGACCAGCGATGAGACCAAAACTCTTGTCCAAAAAATTATCAACCCCGAACAAATGAAGCTCCATGTGAGAGGTCTGCGCAAGACAAAGAACGGCGGTGTAATCATCAGCACCGAGACAAAGGACGACATCGAGAAGCTGAGACAATCGGTGCAGCTAACCAAGTCAGGCCTAACAGTCGACGAGCCCCATAAAAGGAAGCCTAGGGTGGTGATAATAGGAGTACCAACATCCATGCAGGAAAATGAGGTTTTTACCTGTTTGTACGAGCAAAATATAGCCGAGAAACTTCAGGACTACAGCCTTGAGGTGTTTTTGAGTTCAATTAAATTAAGTCACAAGTCAGGTAAGAAAGACACTGAATCCTGTAATTACATAGTTGAAGTACTTGCAGTCATACGCAAAGCCCTGATATCACAAGACCGAGTTTTTGTAAATTGGTCATCATGCCCTGTGAGAGACTTTACTTTGGTCACTCGATGTTATAAGTGTCAGCAGTATGGACATGCGGCCAAGTCATGTCGACAGACATCGTACACCTGCGGCCACTGTGGTGATCAAGGTCACTCAGTAAAAGAATGTCCAAAAAAGGCTGACGAACCAATATGCGCTACTTGCTTGCATTTTAAAAAGCCAGACAAGCATAACACTGGCGCTGCTGAATGCCCCGCGAAAATAATGGCTGAAAAAAGGTACATCAACTCTGTAGATTATGTAGGCGCCTAAGAGCGCCGTTAATAAGTTATTTTTCTGACCTTTTTTTATTTTTATTTTTTTATTCTTAACTACCATTATGATAAATAGTTTGATTAATGATTTAGATAATTTCACTGTATCCGAATGCAAAGTTTGTGAAACTGAAAACTGCAAACAATATCTATCCGACTACAAAACTCCGCTTACCATATTAACGCAAAATATTCGCAGTGTTTTTAAGAATTTTGATAGCTTTAGTACATTTCAACAACGGCTAAACATAAACTGTGACGTTATTGTTTTAACCGAATGCTGGCTTGCTAAACAGTATAGCATCCCACTAATCCCGGGGTATAATATGTATAGAAGTACTATAAATTACAACCAAAACGATGGGGTGATAGTTTATGCAAGAGATCATCTCAATGTCTCTGTTCAGGAACCTGACATGCACGACTGTAACAGATTGTTAGTTAAAATTGGATTAGAATTTGCGATATTAGCATTGTATCGACCTCCGTCTTTTAAAAATACTAGCATTTTTACTGAATCTCTGAATGAAACCTTGCAAACACTGTCATCCATCAAAAACACGGTTGTAATAGGAGATATTAATATCAATATTCTACCAGGAAGTGCTGATGCGCCTGCTCAGGACTACCTCAACATATGCGCCTTTCATGGCCTACTCCCAGCACACAGCTTTCCTACACATCACAGTGGCTCCTGTTTGGATCATATTATGCTAAAATCGAATTTCCCTTCACTTGCACTTGTTGTTAACTCAACAATAACCGATCACAATGCTGTCCTACTAACCCTAAATTGTAAATTACCTAAACAAGACACTCGCAAAATTTAAATTTTTGTAATGATCTCCTTAAAAAAATTAAAAGGAACTACGACAAAGTGGCATTGGAAAAGGCTGGAACAAATAGTAAAAAGATCTGGAAATATATTAAAGACGCAACGTATACCACGAAAAAATATGAGTCATCTTCAGGTTTATTACAAGCACACTTGTCAACGCTGGAATCCGCTAACATAGCAAATGATTTCTTTATTAATGTTGGAAAGTGTCTAGCAGAAAAAAATCTGAGTCAATCCCAAAACCCAACGAGCACTCCTTTAACATGCAAAACTGCTTTAACATCCTTTGTGCTGCTAGATACTGACGAGACTGAGGTAGAAAATATAATTATGTCCTTGAAAGAAGACTGTGCAGTTGGCTGGGATAACATATCGAATAAAATTATTAAAAAATTCAAGGACATTTTGGTACGACCACTGACCTATATTTTCCGTATTTGTTTATCTTCAGGTCATTTTCCTGAGTGTCTCAAAAAAGCTGTTATTGTCCCTGTATATAAATCAGGCAGCAAAAAGCAAGTGACAAATTATAGACCTATTTCTCTATTACCTTCTATGTCAAAAATATTGGAAAAAATTATAAACAAACGGTTGTTGAAATATGTGGAAGATAGATCAATTCTGTCTGAACGGCAGTTTGGATTTAGGCCAAAGGTTTCAACTTCAGATGCGGTACACCATCTGACTGATTATCTAGTGCAAGAACTTGACAAGGGTAACCACACAGTAGGAATTTTCCTTGACCTTGCCAAAGCGTTTGACACAGTTTCCATTCCAATTCTGTTGCGCAAGCTTGAGATCATGGGTGTAAGAGGCACCCAGCTGAAAATTTTCAAAAGTTATTTAGAAGATCGCACCCAGTGCGTAAAGGTTGGCAATGTTCTCAGTGCTGTTCAAAAAAACACATATTTTGGTGTTCCCCAAGGAAGTATTTTAGGGCCCACTCTGTTTTTGATTTACATAAATGACCTTTGCAATCTAAAGCTAGACCATGGCACTATTATAACTTACGCTGACGACACTGCTCTACTTTTTTCGGCTGACTCAGAAAATGAAGTCTACAATCTTGCGCAACACGGATTCAATATTGTAAATAAATGGCTTCAAAATAACTCACTAACTCTAAATGCAGAAAAGACACATTACATTAAGTTTTCGATGCGCAAGCAAATATCGCATATCCCCTCAACGTTGCATGCTCATTGTTGCCCAGTTCCTGCAGATAGCCAGTGTAAGTGTCCCAATATTAAAAAGACAGATAAACTAAAATACCTAGGTATAATATTAGATGAAACCCTTTCCTTCAAACAATATATGGAAGCTCTAAATAATAGAATTCGTAAGCTGATATATATATTTAAAAAGCTACGATTTATTGCAAATCCAAAAATAATTAGGCAAGTATACTTTGCTCTTTGTCAGTCAATTTTGACTTACTGTATTACTTCATGGGGTGGGGCGAATAAAACTTTGTTATTGACCATTGAAAGAGCTCAAAGAGCTATTCTCAAAATCGCTACTTGCCGCCCTTTCCTTTTCCCCACTAACCTCCTGTATAAATCTTGTGAAGTACTAACAGTTCGACAGTTATTTATAATGAGCACTGTACTAAAACAACATGCAACACTTCCATACAGCACTGAATTTACTAAAAAGAGACGGAAAGATATAGTTTGCCCTCAAAAAAGTACAAAACATGCTTTCACAGCCAAATTTTATATGTACCTCGGACCGCTACTCTATAACAGGCTAAATGAAAAGGGAAACATCTACTCCTTAAATCATAGTAATTGCAAGAAAATCCTTAAGGAAACTCTTCAAACTATGTCCTATGAAGATACAGAGAAATTATTACTAGTGCTAAAGTAAATATTGTTTGTATTATTGTTATTTTGTTTTTTAATTAGTTAGCTAAGTTAAGATTCTATAATTTTATACACCTTTTTACATATGTACCAATGATATTAATATGATGTGATTATTTAATCAATTAATGTTACCTCCAATCGCCTGAAACACAGGATTACCTAGTTCAGGCACAAATAATGAGTGAACTTGAGATAGATATAAGAAAAACTGTATTTAACTTTATACCTTATATTTTTGAATAAATTTTATTATTATTATTATTATTACTTTTGATGTAATCGTCACGCGGTGCACACGTCCAAATCCATTGCAAAAATCCATTATTCTACTCTATATTTAGAACTCAAAAAAGATGTATACGATGTATGGTAGGCCTAAAAACTACTGATAGCTGTAAGCCTGTCTTCAATTCATTAAAAATCTTGACTTTCCCATGCCTATATATATTTGAAGTAGCAGTGTTTGTCAAATGTAATTTGAACTTGTTTCCTGCGATAGTAGATACTAGAATACGAACCACTCAATTTAGATCCCAATACAAAACCATGTTGAATACAAGTAAATTCAAAACAGCACTAGCAAGGAGAAGTATTTTAGGCATGGGTCCGGTTATATACAATAAAATTCCTGATAGCATTAAGAATGAAAATTTGCACAACTTTAAAAGAAAATTAAAGAATTTTTTAATAGAAAAATGCTATTATTCAATCACCGAATATTTGAATGACATGCCGTTATAAAATTTCTGACATGATCTTCCTTAAATGACATTTAATTTAAATTTATGACATCATTCAATTTCTTTAACATTCTTTATAATTAAGTGCTGACAATTTTCATTTTATTACAATAACTGCGGACATTTTTTGTTTTCATATTTTTTTTTTCTCACTACACTTAATTTATCTAATCAACATTGTTCAGTGTGATTGAAAATTCTTGATGCGATAGATGATCTAATTTATTAACTTCTTTATTTGTAGTTCATAATTATAATCTATATTAATTTCTTGTTTTAATTATATTGCATGCTTGTTTTAATTATATTGCATTCTACTTTTGTACGCCCTAGAGGCAAAACATAGCGCCCTCAATGTATTACCAAATAAGAACTTATAATGTACCTATGTTTTACAATAAATAAATGAATCTGAATCTGAATCTAAATGCAAGCTTAAACAAATATTGTTTTTTTTTATGGTGACGTTTTGTGGCGATATTTGTGAGTAAATTAAGTGCGTTATTTTGCGAGTATTATTTTTCAAACACCTGCACGTACACGCCCATGATGGAGGACCAACAGATGACGGATCAGCAGCGACACGTCGTGTCTCACCTGCTCGAACATTCCGTCATATATAATATGACCATTCAATCATATACTTGACCATCTATGGATTTAGGTTACGTGGTTAAGTTGTAACACAGGTCTGTTTTATCATCAATAGCATTATAGCAGTTCATTATTTGATATGGTCTCTCTAATTTGGATACCAAAAAACTCCATCTTCGGCCAATCTATCCAGCTAGCCTGCGAAGATTGTCTCCTCGACTAACTTAAGAGTATTGCACACAGCAGCGTTCCGAATCTAGTATTAATGGAAAAACGAATAGTGACCTCGACCTTGTAATCGCCAGTAAAGATTGCAACCTAAATAAAACAAACCGTCCAAGTGCGTGTCGGACCACGCACAATGAATGGTTCCGAAGTTAGGATGAATTTATCCCAAGAACAAACTTAACATTGTAGTTGAAAAACATGTTCCCCCATATATTCCAACTACTAATGTAAGTTTGTACGCACAATATTGAGTGATTTACCATGTTATTTTAAGACCATATACTTCTTATAGGTTTTCCTGTAATCTATAAGTATAGAACTATTATTATCTGTATTTTTAGATTTTAGGTTCAGCAGTTTCGGAGATAAGAGGGGGGATGGTCAACTTTCGTATATTATCTTTAGGCAGAAAACAAAAGAAAGAAAATATGTTTATTTGCGGTAAACATGACACAAAGAAAGAACACCAACAACTTAATAACTTTAACACTTATTAAAAAAAATCCTTTTAACAAGTCCTTTAATTTGATATATCCCACGGTATAGTTTGCAAAACTTTTTATAAAATTTTCTTATTTCCCCCCAAAGTTGGACCCCTATTTATTTATTTACGTTACACGTTCGTGTTTGGGTCACAGTAATTCATATGTGTACCAAATTTCAACTAAATCGGCTGTGACAGACGTACAGACAGACAGATACATGGGTGATCCTATATGAGTTCCTATTTTTCCTTTTGAGTTACGAAACCCTAAATTTATTTATGTAGTATAATAATAATATAATTAGTACATACCCTGCCTGTCCAGTGTCGTCATCGTAACATGAATCATCGCTAGGATCACATTCTGTGCAAACGTCTCCATGATCAGTACATGTCGCCACACTCAATGAAATCACTCGTCCATTTCTGGTAGCTGTTAGTTTGTACCAGCTTCCATCAGCTAGGTTCTTCTTAGAATTCATTATGGCAACTGAAGTAATGGATGTTCTAGCACCGCCAAACGAAAACACTGGCTTTCCTCCTAATAACTCAATTGCTATAAAATCTGATCTTCCGCCTGTCTGGCCACCATAGTTATACAGCAACAAAGCGTCCGGCTTTGTCGTGGCGAATATAATTGTTATATCATTGGTAGACGCATCGAGAGATGGGAATTGCATGTAAGACAGTTCGCCAAATCCAAAAGTAGTACTTTCACAGTGTGGTCCATAGCGACCATTTGTGCAGCTACATTTGTAACCTGGTTTTAGACTTATGCATATTCCTCCGTGCATGCACGGATTAGGTCTGCATGAGTCAACTAAAGCTTCACAGTGATTACCACGGTATCCAGGGCGGCACAAGCAGAAGAATGAATTTCTATCAGCGCTTTCTTTACAGGAACCTCCATTCTTGCATGGGTTACTACTGCATACGTCATCTCTTTCCATCTCACAAGTCTTACCATCTCTGCGAGCTGGGCATGTGCATGTAAAATCGTGACCCTGTTTACGACATATACCTCCAAAGCGACAAGGATTTGGTGAGCAGGGATCTTGGCGCTTTTCACAATTTCCTCCGATAAATCCATCCGTGCAGTGGCAAGTATATTCGTGCCTGACTAATGGCGAAGACAAGATGAGGGAAGGGCTTTCAATTATTTTTGTATCATCCAATACTCGAATTGAATCTGTACAAAGGCCATCATTTTTGCATTGTTGGAAAGCACACGGAAAATAGGCTACTATTATTTGGCTCCTCAATAACTTTGTCATTTGGAACTCCTTAGCTTTCAGATATTTTTCAGTCATACCTCTTTTCCAAATAGAATGATTACTTTTTGTTGCTATTGTCAAATCTAAATGACCTTCGACTTCATTGATGCTGTACAAGTAAATACTTTCACTGCTTTTCAGACTTTCTTTTAGTATTTCTAGTAAGCTCCGATAGTAATGAGTTAAAAAATCTGATGCAGTCATGTTCAAAATTCTCAAGGTAATAGATTGCTCAACGGTATTATTGTCAAAAGAAAAATATTCTACACTTATTGAAGATAAAACATCTCTATGAACGCCGTCATTTCCTGAAACCGAAAACGAATATCCTTGTCCAGGTTTAACAGCGTTAGTGTGCAAGTTGCATCCAGATCGAATATTGAGTAGTGTCATTGTATTTTCAGAAGTTGACTCTTTAATAATCTTGCAACTGTAATCTCCTACGATATCGGGATCGTTTGGTTTCACATCGGCAATTTTTCCACGTGGAACTTTATTGTTGAAAGCATAAACAATAACGTGAGCTGATCTTGGGGTTGGTGGATTGTCGTTTCTGTCTAAAACTTTTATAAATATGGTGTAATTGGATTTCATAACTGGATTGCCACTGTCTTCGATTTGTATCATTACTTCAAGAGTGGGTGTCACTTCTCTGTCTATTTTCTTTGTTGTCAAAAGCACGCCTGTATGCTTGTGAACCTTTACGTAGCTTTGATGCTTTCCACCTACAATAGTATATGAGAATGGTGCTCCATTTGGTGGTAAATCTGGGTCTTTAGCAGAAAGCGTAGCAATGCTGGTATTGGGAGGTTCATTTTCGTAAACGGAACCTTCAAACTCAGCAGCATCGAATATAGGTCCATTGTCATTGATGTCCGACAAAGTTATTTTAACTGTGGCTGTACCAGTTTGCGGTGGAGCACCTGTATCAATAGCACCAACAATTAATGAATACATTGGCAAGGTTTCTCTGTCCAGCTGACGAACAACTTCAATTTCCCCGGTTTGAGGATCTATTTTGAAGTCCTGGTTTGTATTTCCACCCAGTATGGAGAAACTAAACTGATTATTCTGTGGCCGTACATCTTTATCCACTGCTTTTACTTGAATTACTTCTTGTCCAATACTAGCACCTTCCGACACAGTAGCCTCGTAATAATGGCGCAAGAATTCAGGTGGATCATTTCCATCTTGAATGGAAATAATAACTTGTGCTTCATCGGTATCATTTCCACGTATACCACCCGAATTTTTCGCTAGGACTGTTAACACCACTCTGTTCTGGGTTTCTCTGTCTAAATAGCGAGCCACTCGAATCACACCAGTTTGTGAATTGATACTAAAGCCCTTATCGTTACTTGAGCCCACAAATAAATAGTATATAATCCCGTCATCTCCACTATCTTGATCAGTAGCTTGAATAACACCAACATTTGCTCCAACTTCGGCAGATTCAGATACATCAAAATGAAATACGGGCTGCTTGAATTTAGGATAATATTCATTCATACCCGTTATGTAAACAATAACTTCAGTCGTATTACGCATGATTGAATCAGGATTTTCAGCTCTAATTTCCAGAGTGTAAAGTTTCTTTTCTTCATAATCGAATACTTCTTTAGAGAATATTTCTCCAGTGTTGACGTCTATGTGGAACAATGATGCCATATAATTATTTATGAAGTATTTAATTATACCATTCTTCGGTGAATCTATATCAACTGCTGTAACTTTGTATATAAAACTATTTACTGGAGAGTTTTCTGGTAAATATGCAATATATTTTGTTTGGTTGAATTGTGGAGCGTTGTCATTAATGTCGGTCAAAATGATCGTCAGCGTGGCAATGGCTTCTTTCGACTTGAAGCCAAGATCTTTTGCAGTAATATTCAGTCTATATTCCTGGATTGTATCGAAATCAAGTGGACGTAAAATACTTATAGCTCCTGATATCGGATGAATTTGGAACTCTTCTCCTGCGTTCCCAGATGAAATAGAGTATCGCACGATTCCATTAGGCCCTTCGTCTTCATCGCTTGCTTTTACTGTTAAAATTGGTGCACCTACTGGTTCGTTTTCGGGTACAATTACTTGATAGCTCAAAGCTGTGAATTTGGGGCTATAAATGTTTTCACCAGTTACAACAAATATTACCGTCGTCTCGTCAGACTGTGGAGGAACTCCGCGATCAACTGCTTTTATTTTGAGTTCATAGTATTGGCCTAAGTAGTAAAACTGTTTACTCACAATTATCCAGCCACTCTTTTTGTCAACAGTTAGATATGCTGTGCCATTTCCACCTGATACATAATATTCCACTTCTGCATTTATTCCAAAATCTAGATTGTCTTCAGCTGTTAGTTTTATAATTCTTTCTCCTGAAGTAGCGTCTTTTGGTACAGGTACAAACTTTTCATGATCTTTGAATTTCGGTGCGTTATTGTTAGCGTCGACTACATTGATTGTAACTAAACATTCAGAAGACATAGGAGGTTTTCCATTATCCGTAGCAACAACAATAACAGAATACGTATTTTCAGGTGATGAATTGATTGATGTTCTTTTGTAATTCATCTTGAATTTGCTAAGTATCTCTCCTGTTGCGGGATCTATTGAGAATAAATCAGACGGTTGTTGTAATGAATACGATATTATTGAATTGGGACCTTGTTTGTCCCTATCAGTAGCAATAACCTGACCAACGAAACTATTTTTCTGTTGTAATTCTGGAAAATTGAAGCTGTAGTATGAATATTCAAACTCTGGTGCATTATCATTTTGATCTTGTATTGTGATGGTCAATGGCGTTTCAGAACGCCAAGCTCCATCAGTTGCTGCTACTTTGAGAATGTACTCATCTTGTAATTCTCTATCAAGCGGTCGGGCTACTGTAACGTTCCCACTTATTGGATCTATTATAAATTTTTTACCTGGATTTTCAACGAAATTGTACGTAGCATTTGCGTTTGGACCGGAGTCTAGGTCAGAACTTGTCACTCTTATTACAAATGACCCAATTTCAGCATTTTCTGTAACATTCACACTGAAAAGCCGAGTAAATCTTGGTGGGTTATCATTTTTATCCAAAACTGTCACAATAACTGTTGAAGTTCCTATAAGTTGAGGTACTCCATGGTCCACCGCTTCTACAATTAATTCATAAAATGGAATCGATTCTCTATCCAAAGCTATGTTTGTATAAATTTCTCCAATTTCTGTATCGATTCTAAATGTTTCGTCATAGTCGTTAACCAATTTAAAAGATATTCTGCCATTTTCGTTTGAATCATCATCATGTGCATCAATTTTAATTACCAACTGAGGCGGATATTCTTCTTCTAATACGGTCGCATTGTATAAAGCGCTTTCAATCACAGGAGGATTATCATTTGCGTCCGTTACTTTGATCTCAATTTCAATAAATGATTTTAGTGGAGGATTGTCAGAATCTCTTACTTCAAACCACACTTCGTATAAAGGCATCGTCTCATAATCAAGCCCTTTTCCAGTAATGAATACTTCACCGCTCATAGGTTCTACTCTCAAAGCATCACCAACGTTTCCTCCTGCAATGCCGTATTGTAGTAGGCCAGTTGGGCCTTTTTTCGGGGATGTGGCTGACAATCTTGTCACCAAAACACCTTCTGATGTATCTTCCGAAAAAGTAAAAGTCAATTTATTTGTAACTGTAAACTTTGGAAAATTCTTTACCGACTTTGGAATTAGAATCAACTCTGCTGTGCTCTGTTTTGGGATTTCACCACTGTCTGTAGCTATTATAAGTAGATTGAAAGTGGATCCATTTTTATCCTTATACTTCATTAGATTTTCGTTGGCTTTTATAACTCCGGTTTCTTTATTAATAACAAATAAGTTTTCATGTTCACCTTTTAGATCATAGACTATCTTTTTGTTAAGTCCAATATCATTATCACTGGCTTTTACGCCAAAAACAAAATCTCCTTTAACGGTCCGATCAGATATGTGAGCTTCATAGACCGGATGAGCAAATGTCGGGGTATTATCATTTTCATCATCTACTATTATTGTAAGGTTAGCAGTAGCGGTTCTTGGGTCAGTGGTTGATGAATCTTGCGCCATTATGATCAGATAGTAAACATCCCAATCTTCTCTATCTAATGTTGCATTGGTTGAAATAACGCCTGTAGCAGAATCTATCTGAAATCTTTCCGATTTGTCTCCAAGAAGACTGTATCTTATCTTTGCATTGTTACCGACATCCTTGTCTGTTGCTTTAGGACTAAGGATTACAGTTCCAGAAGGTAAATTTTCTTTTACGTTGGTTCTATAACTTTGCCTTTCAAAGTCCGGACTGTTGTCATTTACATCTTGTACCACAATTTTCACTGTTCCTGATCCAGTAAGTGGAGGTGAACCTGTAAATGAAAGAAATTCAATCAACAACAAAATCATTACTCGTGATAAGGGCAGGATAACGATATTACTCGTAGCCGAGCAATTAGAATGAAAACTACGTTTCCGTGCAATGATTTTATCTCTTTATTTATTTTATTCTTGCGTATGAACTTTAGAAACATAAAAATATCTTAATTGTTTTAAAGACATGTTAGTAAGATAACTGATAACATACTTGAATCTATAGATTCCTAGTTAACAATTCACAGTACAACACAGTACAATACAATTTACAGTAATTCACAGCACTGTGAATTGTTAACTAAGTAAATTTTACAAATGCGTAACTTACCCGTATCCATTGCCACGAGTGCTAGACTATATTCATCCTGTGCTTCACGATCTAATGTTCTTAACAAGGAAATTTTCCCAGACGAAGCATTTATTTTGAAAAGATCCGCATCGCCTTCCTTTATGAAATAGCGGACTTGATTATTAAATGGAGGTGAATCAGCGTCATAAGCATGAATTGTTATTATGTACCCGCCGTTGGGAGGAATTACATTTTCCATTACGTACGCTAAGTACGGTGAATCAAGGAACGTGGGTGGGTTATCGTTTATGTCTTGAATTGAAATAGATAATTCAGCCGTATCGAATCTGACATCGTCTTTAGCGCAATCCTCGGCTCTTATTGTTAGCAGGTAACGAGATTTTCTTTCAAAATTGAGATTTTTTGCAACTCTGACAATACCAGTATCTTCACTGATACTGAAATCTCTATTTTCATCGCCTGAAGCAATTGCATACCTCACTCTTCCATTTGCACCTTCATCTATATCGGTAGCGGAAACCTGTAGAATAAATAGTTTTTTTTTTCATTACTATAAGCACTTACTATTTTTTATCTGATTACCAAATTATAGTTCATTTGTAAGGTATTTAATTTATAGAAATTCAGTATCATACTCACTTGTAATACGCTAGCTCCAATGCTTGCATTCTCTGGTACTGAAGCACTATATTGCTTCGGATCAAATACTGGGCTGTTATCATTCTCATCCAAAATATTTATTTTAATTTTGGACTTGGTTACATTGGGTGGATCACCTCTGTCCTTCGCTGTGATAGTAATCGTATAACTTGCCTTTAGTTCTCTGTCAAGTTTTCCTGTTGCTCGTAATATACCATCTACATTTCCCAAAGAAAAGTAACCATTAATTTCTGGGTCTGGAGTCATAAAATATTCGACATATCCATTTCTTCCTTCATCTTTGTCGACAGCTTTTATTGTCATTACGACTGTGTTCAGTGGAATATTTTCCGACACTGTTGTTATATTGGGTGTGACAAACTCAGGTGCCATGTCATTGACATCCTTTAGTTGTATCGTAACCTGTAACAATAAAAAAGTGCCATAAATAAAAGTGTGTGAAAACGAAACATACTAACTTTTTCGGATCAATGGAATATAAAAGTGGCCGGATGTGACGTCAATTGAATTTTATTGTGATATTTGAAAACAGCATCTTACATTTCTTAGAAAGTTAATACAAGTAAAATAATAAAGCAAAACGCGTCCTATGCTTCCGTCTGCCCTCATCAGAGGCATATTGTGAAACCCAACAATAGACGCACTTAACAATGGCTTGTAATGAACGTGATTTTTAAGGGTTTGGAATATAACATTTAAGTGTGCAAAATTACTAATAGTTTCTTATCTATGTTTACGACTACTTAGTTAATTTGTGGTGAGCCGGTTACATTAAAATTAACAGACACAATAAATTGTGAACATCGAACTCATTTACTTGAACCATTGTTCTAACAAAAGGTTTAATAATCCCCAGTATTACAATTTAATATAGGTAGACCATATCTAGTAAGAGCTTTCTAAAAGTAACACGACCCTGTTAAGGTAAATATGGCGTCCCACTCCCATGTAAACATGATGTAAGCTGTTTGAAAGTAAACGTAAGAACATAACTTAAAAAATATGTTAATAAGAATGTGCGAGACAACGCGTTTATAAATTGCTTGTATCCACTTGATCGATGGGACGTTTTCTGTTACACATTTCAAAAGAACACTTCCATGCAAGTCCATTTATCATGAATTAATGTGGCAAATAGTTATATTAAAGAAAAATAAAGAAATAAAAATGTTTATTTGGCACAGTATCGTATGCAAGGAATATATTTGAACAAACATAAAATAAAATATTTAGGATTATGTGTGTCCAGCGGCCGCCATCGCTTATCAAAACCTCTAGAACCAGAATATAATAAAAAGGTTGAAGACATAGATAGTATTATATATCCACTGATGACAAGAAGAATTCTTTCAAGACCTTGGTCTCTTGGTCTTGGTCTTGGTTGGTGGATCTTGATATAAACTTTAAATCATGGTATAATGGTCATAATTTTATTTACTTTGTGTTCTTACCTGTACAGTTGAAGACAGTTGAGGTTCAGGCGGCTTAGCCATATCTTTAGCCGTAACCACGAGATTGTAGATCGGCAGATTCTCTCTATCCAATAGCCGAGCGGTGTAAATTGTACCGTTCTCAGCTATACTGAAGTCCTGTCCCTCGTCACCAGTGCTGATGCTGTATGCCACTTTGCCATTTAAACCTACAACATTAAAAAAAAAAAATGCACGTGGTTCGGTGGATGCAAAAATGTTTCATGCTTTACCTGATTCAATCCTCTGGTTGCATTAAAGTATAAATTGTCTGAATTAATAATTGACACATTGTTGGGCAAGTACTCAATATAATTAGCACATCATTATATTTTTTGCATACATATTTATTTACCTGAATCTAAATCAGTAGCGCTTATAGTGACAACTGAAGAACCAATGGGTACATCCTCTAGGATTTCGTTGGAAAAGCTCATGGGGTCAAATATCGGTGCATTGTCGTTGAGATCAATCACGTTGACGTAGACCGTGACAGTGCCAGAAAGAGAGGGGTGGCCATTATCCTGCGCTTGCGCAACCAATATGTAGTGTTGAGTCTGAAACAATTGATATAATGTTAAATAAACACGTGGTAAGAAATGTTGTTTCAGCCAAGTTAAGGCGCAGACAAGTGCGACACGCGACGCGTTACAAAGACACCGCTCGTCGCGCGCCGAGCGGTTCCTTTGTGTCGCGCGCGTCGTGTGTCGCGCCTGTTTGTAGGAGCCTTTATTACGTACTCTAACCTTATCGGAAGAAATGTATTTTCAGTACGAACCAGTCATAAAATGTAACGTTAAATATAAAGGCTTATAATGTACAAAATTTTACGAAACAACGTCATAAGTAACCATCAAGAAAATCTGGACTCTGAAACAAAGCATTACATGAAGTACGACGGTAACATTTTACGAATGACGGCGACATTCAGATTTTCCATATAATAGGACACCGAAGCTTCCCAGCTATGACAAGCTCCCTCATTCGCGGATCGTGGAGCGAGATGGCGATTTAAAAAACAAGTAGTGGTCTCGGAATCCGGCTCGGGGATGTTTTGCGGACGGCCGCTTTGTCAGACATTGTTCGAGCCTTAATTTCGATGGCGGATCGAGCGGGCAAATGCCGAATATGATGCGCGACGCGAAAAAACTGTACCGGGATGAAATTAGCAGCTCTCTAGCGGGGTACGCGGAATTGGCGGGCGGTCGAGGGAACGAATGTACCCAGCGAATTGTTTTTACTAATTAGTGGGGCCGGCCGACTTGATGAGTCCAGTCCACGCGGATGAGTCGCGAACACCGCCCTTATGTACCGCGTCGGAGACACGTCTGCGAGCACATACACAAGACGCACCGAGAAGATATTTTTTTAAAACAATGGAACGAGTTTCTTTTAGCTCAAGACTGAAAAAGTGTCTGCTACATTGTTGATGTTACGGGGTCTCCGCGGGAGCTAAGTAGGCTACCTAGTGACTGACATCGCAAACCTGTAGATGCATTAATTATTTGTATTCTGTACCTATTATATTGGGCTGTTATAGGTCCCTTTTTGAATATATTAAGAATAGGAATTTGTTTATGACTTTTGGGAAAAACAAATTTGCCTGAAAGTTTGTTCACAGACCAAATGTACCGTTCGAAGTAAACGGTATAAATAAAAATCTGCCAAGAGCGAGACGAAAATCAGATGCATAATATCTACCTATATCTTAATAGCTCTCCTAAGATAAATGAACAAGTTTTTAAATTACACTCGTGCCTACAGCGGTTACATTCATCGATCTACGTAGTACATATTTGTTTGAAATGCTTTAGAAATATTGCACATAAATATAAGATCCCCTCCTACCTAATACCGAAAAATTACAAAACGACCTCTGATTTATGTCCATAGAAAATTTAACGACTTGTTTGTCATTTTACTACAGCATTGATGAGTACAATAAGGCAGTTGCGACGCGTTGCCGCAAAAACATGTTAAATAGGCTTTGTACTGGGCTTGTGAAAAAAAAAAAAAGCTTGGTGCATATAGCATACTCGTAAGTTTAAGGCGTACCTCGCTTTGTTCAATCACGGAGTTTTTTATGATTGTTCAGTTAACATGCAAATGTTAAAGAATGAGATAGCTGCCGTCTCCAGAGTTTAACTCCAACTTTAAAAACGGCTTTCTGAGTTTATATTACAACGGTAAAGTGGAAATCTTATAAATGGTATTTTATTTGATGTTTGCGTTATTTCCATTTCGCGGTTTGTGATTACAAAGTTTCTGTACAATGAGAGATTACTCGTTAAAGCAAAATATTTCATGAAAAGGATATTCCGATATCCTTAACCTAACCTAACACACAAACGCATTGATTGCAGCATTAATTTTCTTTTGTGTCTCGTCCATTCGGTCGAACTGTTCGATTCCAACAAAATAAACCTACTTAGAAACATGGTATAACTAGCAAAAGCTTCGTTTAATTTGCAATTTTGTAGGCACCTTTGTGTCAGGTTTGAATCGGCAGAACATTATTCAGTTTTCGTAATGAAACATGGCTTGTGAGGAAACGAACACGAATCTTCAAAGTCCAGACAATTTCTTGTAATGGTCAGATCATGTATGAGAGAACCGAGATTGTGCTTTGGCGGTACCTTACTGTGCAGCTATTTAGTTTCAAGATGTGAGTCCGGAGGGATATCTGCAGGGATCTTCATATCGGCAAAAACATGTATTACAATATCAGGCAAAGGATGTAACTAAATGACTTAATTACAATTTTAGAATGTCCAAATTACACTGATATTAATAATACGTACAATAATTCCGTTGTACAAATTAAGTCAACATTATTATCGGGCACGTCAGACTGGACTGGCTCCATATTAAATACCTACCTACCTAGCCCGAAGGCAATATTGTCCTTCATTCTTAAATTGCGTATATTATCTACACTCTGCAATATTTTTCATGGTCCATAATAAATTTTACTCAGTCCGGTCTTATTTTTGCGAAAAGACATTAATGTCCGGTGTATATCATATCTGTACACTACTGGTATGAAGATTATCATGCAGATAAGCTGATAAATGTGGAATAGCTTATCATAAATTAAGAAAAAAACAAAAAAATTGGGAATTTATTTGTAATTAGCCGCCAGCAGCTTTATGTGTATAGGTTAAACTTTGAATACGAAAAACTAACGAAAAAAGTTCAGAAAACATGAAATTGTAAGTGTGTATTAAGTTAATAGCATATCTGCACTTGCTATGATAAGGGCACATTCGTGCAGATACAGGTCAATTGTTTTATTCATTTTGTAAGTGTGCATATACTCTATTTATTATAACATTAGACAAATAACTGTTCTCACCCTTTCGTTATTTCTATTTAAACGTTTAATAAACTCCGTTATTTCACGATATATACAAAGCACTGTAATCTATTTACCCTTTAGATTAAAAATAATACTCTAAAGTGCAGTAATTTCAACAATATTACACAATAACTGTCGTTATTTAGCCGTTATTTGTCTAATCCATACTATACGAGTATACTATATACTATACTATAATACTATATAATATTATAAATGTGAAAGTAACTCTGTCTGTCTGTCTGTATGTTACGTTTTCACGCCCAAACCGCTGAACCGATCGTCATGAAATTTGGCAGAGATATAGCCTGGGATATGGAGAATGACATAGGCTACTTTTTTACGCGATAACCGACATCAACGCGGGCGGAGCCGCGGGCAAAAGCTAGTGTAGTAATATAGTAAATGGAGTGTAGGTATTTCTAAAAAGTTAAATAGTGGTAAGCGGAAAGAAAATTCTGCATTCTTGAATGTCCCATTTGCATAGATTACTATGTAACAGTTCTACATTTATATCTGTAATTTTTATGGTGTACATAATAAAGAGTATTCTATCTATTTATCTATCTAACGATGTTACCTAATACCGACATTATCTTTCAGTGAATTTTCTTTTATCATTGAGTTACTATTTGGAATGTCAACTGCAAACTAAAGGTGAGTGACATTCTCTCAAGAAACTAAGCCGACCGTAAACTGTTGGTCAATTTTACGATCTACCCAAAAGTTTAATCGCATCTTTACGTCAGAAGTAAACTTTGGATTAACGTATCTTCTAATAACAATAACTAAACTAAAATTACCTTACTAAATTTGTCTTATTTATAAGTAGTTAAAAAAGTCACGTCGCGTAGAGGCCGAGCGGTCAGTGCCCTCATCAAGATCTATGTTACGATAATTCTTTCAACCGCAATGTATGGCCGCGAGCTGAAAGGGGCTGGCACATATGAATCGGTACAAAACACTATAAATAGTTTATCCACTTAAAAAATTGCAAGGTACATGAAATTATTATGAAATGTTGCAGGCGTGGCACTGAGCGATACCTGCCGGATATTTTATTGAAAGGATCTGTGTGCTATCAACAACCCGTATCATGTACGAAGCGTGAAGCGTTGTTTTCACAATATGGCATCTAGTGTTCCTTTCCTGTAGCATGCTTTTGCTGGATAAGGATACCCTAAGCATGTAGCAAAAGCATGAAGTTTCCACAGGTAAATACAAAACCATGATTTCTGGCTTTGACTCATTATCATCTACCTTGCCTTTTCACAACTATGTTGGGGTTGGCTTCCAGTCTAACCGAATGCAGCTGAATACCAGTATTTAACTTGGAGCAACTGCCTATCTGACCTCCACAACCCAGTTCCTGGGTAATACGATACCCCTTGGTAAGACTGGTTGTCAGACTTTCGGGCTTCTAACGACCAGTAACAACTGTCAAAGATCCACTAATGTCAACCGGGACCAACGGCTTAACGTGATTTCCGAGGCACGTAGGGGTCTTGGTATGTAAAGGTCACCCATCCACGGACCAACCGCGGCAAGCGTAGTTTAACCAAATCGATCAACCTGGGCCTCAAGTCTGCTATTACAATAGTGTCAGAATGGTCTCGCCATTGTGAGTATTTGACAGTGTTTGTATGGCAAATCTGTCAAAAACTCACAATGAAGGGACCATTCTGACACTATTGTAATAGCAGACTTGAGGCCCTGTGCGGCTGTTATTACTTCGTACTTAGCTGCAAGTCCACCATTTCAGATTTCTGGCTTTAATAAGAACTAAACAAATATTCCCCTAGTAGAATTTTCCGTTGGTATTTTGTTGGGCCAACTTCAGAGGTATGTGGCCCAACCTAACGCCAACAAAAATTCTACTAGGGTCATGTTCTAGCAACTACTTGAACCTACATTGATTACCGCCTTAAGACATGTTCTTGAAAAAAATAATCAACGTGGATAGAGGTTCTATTGATCCCGTCAGCATCGTCCACAAAGTAATTGTTCCATCTCAAAGCATACAATCTACTAAAGCCTCATCAGCGAGGAGCCAATTTTCAATATTGTTGTATGGAATATGCAGATGTAAGTATTAATATTTTATTATGCTAGCCACGGTGCAACTCATTTGCACCCATACAAAGGTTTCAACAATGTTTGCGGCAGACAACGTTTGGGTTTATGAATTAAGTCCGTGCTAGCGGCGTGTAGTCGTAAATAATCAGGTAAGAACGAAGATTGCGATCTTTATTATTCGCCATCATTTGATAAAAAATTACGCGGCCATGAAACGCAAAACACTGATATTTATCTAAGCAATACAAATTTTAATTGCGAGTTTGTGCTGACCGGAGTTCTGAAAAGTACCTATATTCGCGAAAATATTATTTTAGTGTGTACTAACAGCAATAAAAATACAAAGCTTTAATGATTCATAAAGTTAAAAGAAGGAAACTATGTATGTACACAGTTATGTAGGTACATACGGCTACACATCAAGCTGAAATTTACCAGAATAAGCTGATCTCTCATTAAATGGAAATTCTATACAATGCGAGATCAGCTTATACTGGGAATGTATAGCTTGATGTGTAGCCGTGTGTACACATCGTTACGTAACTTACAAATAAGTTCGAACATTTTCATGGACATGGAGGCTTTTCTTATGCCTTAGCCAAGTTGTAAACTTTGACTTAGTTGCAGGTCTCAAATTACATGTTTTGTAGAAGCCATGTTTTAAGTTATAAATTGCCTATCACGGGGATTGTGTTTCCGCATTAACTTCCTATTTATTTTATAAAAATATATTTTTTATTAATTTAATTGTTTAAAGGATCAACACGTTTATGCTTACTTGTATTTTTTTTTACAAATAAGCTTCGTCCTGTATGTAAAAACTTAAATGAATGCAGCTTAAATTGATTATACCTTCAAGAGTGTAGGTCACATGTCGTCGTTACAGAACATACACAATTTACCGACACAATTAATTAAGCTTTAATTAATTCCGTATTTACACAAGCAAATATTTCAAAATAAAAATCTTAAAATGCAATAACATCTATCTGATACAATTGTTATTTATTGCCGACTAGCAATCAACGATTGGATTGGAATCAATCAGACTATTTTAGTACATGGAAAGGCAGTTACATCCATGTAACTGAACGCTCGGATACCGATCAGATGAATATGAACTTTAATTCTACTTATTACAGCTCAACTTTCGAAAGGGGTTGCAGTAATCATTATTCGCAAAAATTGCAAATGTACTATTTAAAATACGATTTTGTAGTTCGAACACAATATGCCAAGGTCTAGGAGCGCGTTCAATCAGCTTTGTTTTTTGATCCTTCGCAAATGTTTTCCACGGTAATCACTTAATCTATTTTAAGTGTTTTTAATTGCACATTTCGTCCGTTTTTACGACGATGTCGCGCCACTTTACGAGTGTTTTTAAACTCTTGCCTCCGTATCTCGCTGCAGCGGCATGCCCGCCGTGAGATTATTGTCAATGTATTAGTGTAAATGTACATTTACTACTCAATCGTTTTAAAGCCCAATTAAAATTAACATTTGCTGTCATTTTATTTTCGGTTCGGTTCGTCGAGAATTGAGCAATAAGCCATGCGTAACATACTTTATACATGACCTTAATCTCTGTCTTATCTTTGAAGTTTTTTTGGCGATTCTATGGTGGAGCTGTTGTATGAAGTTTTCTAAAAAAGCAACCGTTATTCTGCTAATGAATGCCCCACGAAAGAGTCTTTGGGTCTAATCGACTGTGATCTAATAAAGATTATATGTTAATAATAATTCTGAGCCCAAAAAAAAAATCCTAGATATTCTTAACTAAAGCTTACCTCTTCATAATCCAGCCTCGCTGTCAGAGTGAACACCCCTGTCTGAGGGTTGAGCGAGAACACGTCATTAGCCCAGTCCGAGATGACGGTGTAAGTGAGCTGGGCATTGGGTCCTGAGTCGAGGTCAATGGCCACAACGGTGCCAACAATTGCACCTCTCGCTGCGTTTTCGGGAATGTCGAAAGAGTAAGCACTTTCCTTGAAAACTGGTGGGTTGTCGTTCGTGTCTGTCACCTGAAAATTACATTTACATATGGGAATAAGAAAATAACCTTCAGAACTTAATTATTTCAACGGTTGTAAGATAATTAATGGTGCCGATTCTCTTGTCACAAAATTCTCTAAACTAGACTAAAAATCACCGAAATTTAGTTATTTCCTGTCAAACGACGATTTCCCATTCTAAAGTGACACACACAATTTAACTATATTTTAGTTTGACAGCACTAAGATAGCACTGAGTTATTAATTTAGTGAAAATGGCAAATTTGACGATTTTCACCTAAAATTTAGATTTTCTAACTAAATCTGAGTATTTTTAATCGTGATTAAAATGGTGTGGAATAAAATTAGTTGTCATGAACTAAAATTCACACCAACACCTCGACTTCAGGTGCAAAAACAGTACTGTATCTTTATTTTCTTTTGCTTATATCTCGAAAATGGTGTGTCCTATTGCAAAAATAATGAAAATTTCGACTTCCTTTATTAAACATATAAACCCCTAAAACTCCACATGTAGGTAAGAACAAATTTTTCATATTTTCCATACAAAATGTGAAAAATTCCATATAAAACATGTCAAGGCAGCCGCCACTGCGCGCGTCCGGCTCTAAAAAAAAACATGGGGTAGGGCAAACGAGCACCACGTTGCGAAGCCTAGAGAATTTTGTGACAAGAGAATCGGCACCAATATGTCTCGGAATTAACGCACAGCACCAAACACCCCAATTAAGATTATTATGTTATCATCATAATAGATAGGTACACTGAAATTTTACTATTATGTATAAAATATTGTTTATTTATTAAATTTGTTATACTGATTGTAGGATAAAATTGTGGTCACATTACAAATCTACGCAAGCACGCAGTCGCACACATCTGGGTCAAGCGTAGTAGGTTCTTCGTCCATTTTGGTATGTTTTGACTGAACAGTGGAAGTGTGACTGTAACTTACGTAGTTTTAATTATTTTTGGGATAAAAAAATTACGTGTATTAAAAATTACAGAAATCGATTAAGTAAACCATTCTGAACAAACTTCTTGCATAATGTGACACATTATAATTATAGGTATACGAGTAAGATAAAAAATTAACATAGCTGAATATTTGAAAGTTAATTTACCTAATCGTAAATAAATAGCAGAAAAGTGCTTAGATATCGTAAACATTAGGTAGGTAGGTAATAGGCTCAATGATTAGTTAATCGGCGGTCATACGTCGGCCGGACAAGTGGATGTGGACGGGCTGATAAGAACTCTACTGATTTAAGCCGACGCGGTAACGGACCGACATGCCGATGTTTGGATTCATGTACAGGCGGTAACAAAACTGTGTATGAAATGTTTAGTAGCGTGTTAGAGTAAGGCTAGGTTGACACGGCATTGTACTGCGCGTTTTTTTGCGGGATAAATGTTACCGAATAAGTAGTGGCGCATACATTGAGTATGGACCCGTCCACACGTCATTTATACTACAAAAAAATACCAAACAGACTTGTCAAGTAAACAGAATGAACTTTTAACGTATTCGGTCTGCAGTAGCGCATAATAGTACACCATAAAACTTTAGTTAATCGTTTTTAAGCGGAGAAAAATGTTTCGTGTGAACGGCCCGCTGTTAATTCGGTTTAAATCGAATATTGTTAATATCGTGCGGTGTATTTCTGTGTGTATCCAGCCTTACTTCCCATGACTTTAGATGACAAAAAATGTTTTGTTTAAAGCTGAAATTTTCTTCAGTAATGTGTATTCGCTGGATATCGCCGATTATTAGCATAGTTGGGGATTACTGTAAAATTTGTTTTTCCTTATTAAGGCAAAGTAACAAATGAAACTGAGGCCTGTTTGTGACTGAATGAAACAAATTTATAAACAATTAAACGGTAAGGTTTAAAAACATTGAAAATTGCTAGAATTATTTACTCCTAAGTACATCAAATATGATGACAATTATTATATATTCTAACCAACTTCATACGTTTTACAACATTCTTAAGAGTCTGTAAAACACCATAACCTCTAACGTTCTAACATAAACCGTAAAAGTGCTTCTGTTAACGAGTGTACACCTGATGTTACGAGATCTAAGTATCTTTATTACGTCTACGACTGTACATAATTCGAGTTTCTCATATAAAAAACAACAAACCTGAACAACAACTGTGACATCCGTGAACTGAACCCCATCGTCAGCTCTCACGATCACCTGATACTCAGAAGTCGTTTCCCTGTCCAAAGGATCTTTGAGAGTGAGCAGTCCAGTTTTAGAGTCCAGAGAAAATGGCGTCGTTTCATCATTCTGGATACTATAGGTGATGCTGCCGATGGTGTCAGGGTCTTCAGCTGCGATGGTTGCTATGCGCTGCCCTGGAGCCATGTCCTCGGATGCGAGGTAAGCAGGCGGGATGTTCTTGAATTCTGGAGGACTGTCGTTCTTGTCCAGGATTACGACTTCCACCTGAAAAATAAAGGTACTATTAGTTCTCTTGTCTTTTAAGGCTAGTTTTTTGCATAATCTAAAATTATAGATTAGATAGTCAATCAATTCGTAGGCTACCTAGAATTTAAAATAATTAATTAAATATGTAAAGTGATGAAATCGTGACATCCTTAATTTGCCGTGTTATAAAAAACAATGCCTTTTAAAGTAAAACAATGCAACTTAATAATAACGTATTTAAGCAACCGTCGACTCCTATAAAACAGTCCCAAGAGACGTCTGGTGATGTTTTATTTATGAGGTTGGCACAAAATCGGCCCCTTTAACACAGTATAAGAACACGAACCAAATTAATAATTCTAAAAATGCAGCCAGCGAGCGAGTGGCTGGACAAATGTGTGACTGAGCTGACCGCCGCCCGTCTGGCCGGCCGTCCAGCTGTCCGGCTGCCCGAATGATTCGCGTCGGACAACCGACGGGATGACAAAATACGCCTGTGGCCATTTTATTTGATACGCTCCAACATCGATAATCGACAAATTTACTTTATTTTTCAAACTAAACTTTAGCATGTTCCAGAGCCAAGAGCTATGCGAAAATTGTGCAACAGAACCGTTTATGTCGTCTGAAATAAACGATTCTCTTGCACAATTTTTTCTATGTACAAACTACAATTCGGACACAAATATTTCCCTTTTCAACCAAAATAATTACACAACAAGAAATGAATGATGGTCATGTGTTAATTAAACAGTCACCTCAATCAAACCCGCGATTCGAAACATCATTACGTGATGTTTCATTTTCCAAAATGTAACGCAAGAGAACGTGAGGCATTATTAAAATATTTCGGACAACTTAAAAAGGTTGAATTGAAAGAAAATCAAAAATAATGTTCCGAGTAGGATGCATCGCATTCGATGTTAGTATCTGTGATACTAAGTGCATTCATCAATATGATTAATGGAGCAGTTTTTTTCCTTTTCTGTAATTTAAACTTTTTTTACTTTTTCGGTGGGTCCCATTTTTTCATTCTTCATTTTTAAGGAGTATTTTGATGAGTTTTTGTTTGAATATTTCGCAAAGATTGATTACATCAGAGTATAATTACGTATTTATTGATCAACATTAATGAATAACTGATAGACATATTTTTTTATTTATGGTATAGGTAGCAATACCAATGGGCGAATGATTTTTTCTTCCGTTTATTGTACTGTTACTATTTTTTACTTAGTGATCTCAAGACGAAGGTACAAGGTGTTTAATTCTCGCTTGATGCGATGAATTAGATAAGATTTATGAAGTCAGAGCAAGCTTTACAAGCGTGGCGGTTGAGCATTTACAAAAAACCATTCGAAAAGAACTCGACAAGTCAACAAAGACAGAGAAAAGTAAAAGACTAAAACGTAGCAGTATTTCGTCATTCGTACTGTGAAGCACGAAGTATTCGGGACACAATGATCGGAGCCGTCACAGATAAGAAGAGGCCGATTGTAGCGAGTTCCCTGCCCTCGGAGCCGGCCGCCCGCCGCACCGCGCATGCGCAGCCGTGTCGGTGAGGACAGCCTGCGCATTTGTTATGATGACTCAATCTTTTCTTTGTATCTGGACGAGGGTGCAGTCTAAAGAAGCCTCCATAGAACCTATCCTCACGCCCACGATACCGCACGTAAGAGAAGCAGCAATTAACGCTGATTGTGTGAACTTAGCTCTCGAGGAAATAAATTGAAACGTGTTAATAAAATGTATTGTTCACTAAATGAGAATGCATGAGAACGGTAGGGATCGATTGTAAACATTGACTTTATAGTTGTTACCGTACAAATTCCCAACCGCTTTATACATTTTTGAATGGAAGCAATATAATACGGAAATGACAACGTTTGTACATTTAATTGTCTTATTGATGGGCGCAGCTCCCTCAGCGGTCAGCTACACTTGACAGCAACAACTCGTGTAAAGTGTTATAAAATCAAACAGTATATTAAATTGTATGAGATAGCAAAATATGACTGTTGACCGCTGTCGGTAGTGGCGTGTAGCGAGCATAAACAACGAACGGTTGAACAGGCAAGAGCTACATACTTCACAACAAAAAGACTAAAAAGATTTATTATGGACAAAAAGGTTAGGTACGCGATGGGTACGCTTACAGCGTAGTCTGAGCACTCGGAGCACTGTGAGCGCTAGTGGACCCCCTAGAGTTCATGTTTGAAGTAATCGATTAAGGAGAGAGAAATGACAGTACGTCGATTTATTGGGATCGTCGATTAGTCAAGTTTCGATAATTGATTGCGGTTCGCTACTAGATTAATAAGCCATATTGAATGTTTCCTTGTAGCGTGTGTGTTGAATAATGACCCGTACTTAATAGACGTAAAAAATTGACAATATCTAAACTTGAGCATCTCATCGTTGGAATCTATTAGGAATATAAATTGTAATATAATTTACATAATACTTAGTTGAAAAACCATTAAGTTTCTTATGTAGTGACACCCACGAGTTCTGTAATCACTGGATTGAACAAGAACCTATGCAATTATCATAATTTAGGAAAACAAATGCCGGCCATTGGATGTAAGTGCAGCGGAATTCTAAGAGCGGAATGTTTCCGTTGTTGATAAAAATACGGTACGTTCGCATTAGGAGGCGGGCAGGCCTCATGAGGAGTATTAGGAGACGGTATCAGACAGGTACAGTAAGAACAGGTTGAGCTTACCATAACAATAGCACATAAGTAGCGGCACGATGCCGACTCGCCGACTAGTAGTGAAATCACAGACAAATGATTCTTTAGGTTAATTCTAACTACTTTCATGAAAATTATTACTAGATTTATTTGTAAGAAATCATATATCATAAATATTATTTCAATTCTTCAAAAAATACTCCAACGTGTTCGTCTCAAATAGTAAGTAAATTATTTTTATTATAGGTTTCATGCAGTTTTTGGTACAGCGTGCGTTGCATAGTCGGTCGCTCGATAGCACTTATGAACTTGATTTATCCGCGCTATAACTTACACAGATTATTATTGAAATGGAAATTACGTGTAGAAAACGATAAATGACTGCTATTTGTCTAATTCAAGCCTTGTACGTGAGTACGGAGAAAAACTACAGCCAGTTTACATTCCTACGATTTCCCTATTTAGTTTGAAACTTGCAAGTGAGCCTGCGAGCCTGCGATGGACTAGAGACTTTTAGAATTCAATGATTTACATAAGTTGTGAAATGTGTACTGGGCTAATTAATCCTAACTAATATTATAAACCGTCATTCTTTACGTCCGGTACCGTGTAGTGCCGGACGTAAAGAATAGCGCCACCCCATTTCCTCCCGTGGGTGTCGTAAAAGGCGACTAAGAGACTTACTAGAGAATGGGCAGCAGCGTTCTCTATGCATTTTAACACCATACTGCGATCGCCAACCCGCCTGCCAAGCGTGGCGATTATGGCAAACCCCCCCAATTGGGGGAGGCTAATGTCCAGCAGTGGACGTCTTTCGGCTGAAATGATGATGAATGATGAATATTATAAATGGGAAAGTAAGTTTGTTTGTTTGTTTGTTACCTTTCCACGCCTACACCACTGAACCGATCATCCTGAAATTTTGCATATACGTTGTCAGGTGTACAGAAACGGACATAGGGTATGTTTCATCCCGAAAAAATTACTGTTCCCGAGAAAAACAACAATAACGTTCATATGATAATAGATGGCGCTACGTGTCTTTCGAATCATGTTTGAATTATATTAATAAAGACACTTTGGTAGTGCGTTAAGAGTTTTTTCTTAAATTAAAATTAACGCGAGCGAAGCCGCGGGCAAAAGCTAGTTATAATCCGTCTTACACGTGATTAATGTAATCTCATTTCCAATATTAATACCAGATTAACATTTTTCATGTAATTAGGTACAATCCGGATTCAGCCCAACGTGAACCTTAAGGTCTGAAAGATGACCACACAACTCTGTCGTTTTTAAAACAGTGTAATTTTACGAACATCAATCATTCAAGTCGTTTACCTCCAAATTTTACGTCACTCCCTTTATTACCTCATTCCATTTTTAGGGTTTCGTAGTCAACAAGGAATCCTTATAGTTTCGCCATGTCCGTCTGTCTGTCTGTGTCTAAGACTCTTAGTACTAGAAAGCTGTAATTTGGAAGGGTATACTTATTAATCACGCCGACAAAGTGGTAAAATGGATCTTATATATATTTTTTTACGTGACAATGTCTAATAAATCGATGAACGCCGGCTGCATGCACGAAAAAGGATGACTCATTGTCCCGTTACGCGTATTGTCCTTTTACGCGCATTGTCCCGTTACGCTCATTGTCCCGTTACGTTCATTGTCCCGTTACGATCATTGTACGCTTGCGCCGCATCAATGTTTTGTTATGACGTTGTCACGTTAAACTATCGTCCGTAAACCAACTTTACAGACAACCAATTTTTTCCACTGCACGCAAAGTGGAGATGATAATTTTCCTTTTCACGTCTATTCTCGTATCGTTAGATAGGCCATTCAAAAATATTGCGGGTTTGTGAAAACCATATTTTGATTCAGGGATCCGTTTGCGTAATTAATATTAACCTTGAAAGTGCTCATTTTTGTTAGAGTCAAATGTCCCCCCTCCCCTGCCAGCTAAATGGGTTGTATTTGAATAATTAAAAAGAAAGAAAGAAAGATAAAGAGTAATAGTCAATCAACTTACATTTGCAGTTGGAATGTATGCGAGAACATGTATTTCAACTACAGTGTGAAGTTTGTTCTTGGGATAAATTCGTCCCAACTACGGAACTCTTCATTATGCGTGATATGACACGCACTTGGCCGGTTTTTAATGCAATATCGTCTTGTGTAAAATAAAACTGTTTAAACTACAAAAAATGTATTTTTTATTGATGATGATACGTAAAAATGAGGACAAGACATCCTGAATTCATGATCAGAGATAATAATCTGTTTAAAAATGAATGAAACTAGATCATAATGTTGTACCTACAAGTATAAATATGCGATGAAAATATTAACATATTCTGCTGGCATATCTTGCGGTAAAAAAGCTATTGGCTCTTATTATCGTCGCCAACTGAAATGTCAGGCGCCCATCGACCAAGCACACTTACTATTCATTACTGACCAACTGACTTTTATTGACATTCTGCCACGTACGTACCTACTCGTACATATAGATTATATTAATTTCACCCAACATTGTTCGGAATATTATTTAAAGTAATCCATACTTTATACTTTATTACTTTTTACTTTATAATAATTATAAATGAGAAAGTAACTCTGTCTGTATGTCTGTTACGTTTTCACGCCTAAACCGCTGAACCGATCATCATCGAATTTGGCAGAGATATAGCCTAGGATATATTTTTTTTTTTTAAATATTGCCCCACACTTGGAATTTCTTCTGTATTGTGGGTGCGTTTACAAACATTTAAACTCTCATACACAAACAGCCAGACCCGGAACAACTACTTGTAGGTCATACAAATATTTTTTCCGTGCGGGAATCGAACCCGCGATACGCAGCGCAGCATTCAATCACTTAACCATTGCGCCAACCGTGCCGGCAAAGGGAAAAGGACATAGGCTACTTTTTATGCGATAACCGACATCCACGCGGGCGGAGCCGCGGGCAAAAGCTAGTGTAAAATATGTTTAAAATATTGTTCAGTTTTAAAGTCAATAAGTATTTTACAAACTTACTTTTACGAACAAATATTAGCGGATTTAAGCAGCGGTGGCCCAGTGGTAACGACCTCGACTTCGACGAATTGTAGGTTGTGGGTTCGAATCCAGACAGGCGCTTTACTTTCTGTAAATAATTACGTCACTACTGGTTTCAGAACGGTGAAGGAAAACTTCGTGTGGAAGCTAGCATGCCCTAGAACCTAACATTCGAAGACATGTAACATCTACCAACCCGGACTGGGCCCGCGTGGTAGATGACAACTTCTATTCAGTTTAAAAAGAGCTGTACAACGATGGCTATTGATGGAGGGTACCAAAATGAGCATCATCCTTTATCGTAAACGAAATTAATTTTCCGCATAACAAAATAATAAACATGTACTCAATTGCCTATTGTTGCACAAGAATCGAAACATTGTATGACGATGTAAACTTAGTGCTGTAAAACATTGGACAAATCTTCAATACCGTTGGAAAATACAGTGTGTACAGACCTATGTAGTATGTACGTACATAGGTAGGTAGGTATGTTGTGTTAGCCGTGAGCCCGTGAGGCTGAGGCTACACGAACTTATGAGTGGATGTTGTCCGCCGACGGATATGGTGGCATCGTTTAGGGCTAGACTCTATGTTTAGAGCACTTCGTGACCGCAGCGAGGCCGCTATCCCCCCGGGACTCTGCACAATTATGTTATGGTGTCAGAGATTAGTGGCCGAGAGAAGCGATACTGATCTTTATTGCCTCTATTTATTTTGTGCTTATGTATTACGAGTTTGATCTATGTCTTTTTGAACGATATTCAGATATGAAAATGAGTTAGCAGCGTGCGTAATCTTTGCTCTGACAATTTTTTTTTTTTTGTATATAATACCTGATACCTATAAGTAACACCGTTATAAGCAATATGCAAATCTACTGAGATAAGATAAAACTCAGTTCAGTATGATCATGTTAATGTTTAATTTACCTAAGTCCGAGTCTGCGCGCGCGCCGTTTACCGCGTGCATTAGCATGCGGCCGCTGGGTCCGCCCACGCCGGCTATCGCCGCATCCCCACAAATATATGTAAAATATGCACAAAAGTACCCCGGATAAAGTGCACCGATAACAGGCGACGCAATTTGCATCGCCCTGAGCACATCGATCGAAACCGTTTCGGACCTATGTTTACCGAAAATAATGTCCACTATGTAACAGATTGCTCGATATGCCTACTATATAAGTTGTATCTATTCATACACGAAATATTTTAAGAGATACACCTGTAGGTGGTAAAGAAGTTATGACAATTTTTTTTTTTTTAAATCTTATTATATAATTTAAAAAAAAAAAAAAAAAAAATTACTTGATATGATGATTAATTATCAAAAGGCACCGCGCTCGCGCCGCCTCCGTCGCCGCGTCCGGGCGTGTCATTCATAGAATAAGTAAGTAAAGGTATTTTGCAAAAATAAAAACACTTTTATAAAAAAAAAATCGTTGTTATGTCTTTTTACCACCTACAGATGTCTCTCTTAAAATATTTCATGTATGAATAGATTCACCTTATATATCTAATAATAAGCAGAACATACAATCTGACTTGATTTATTATCGAGACAATAAAATGTTAATTAGAGTGACTCAACAAAAAAGTATGCCGTAGAAATATTTGCAATGTAATAAAGTTTTTCAAATATAAAACACCGTTATATATTGATAGCTGGGTAAATATATATCTGTAAATATCTTAAGTTCTCGATCTGTTGCAATGGTACCGTTGTGTTACAGCTCAGATATCATGTTTGAGACAAGTAATCATGACGAGCCAAAGTATTTTGATTGTGTAAATCGTTTCCCCCGTGCTATATGATCTTGGTGAATATCATTTATTATTATGCATGCATGCAAGGATTATACAGCTCGCGGGAAGGCACGCAGGCACCCTCAATTTCTCCTAAATTCGCCACCCGAGGGCACTATCCCCGTATTATTGCCTGATCGATAGTATAATTTCGTAATAACTACGCGTGTCTCAAATATTTTTGGAAAAGCTTGAATAACAAAATGGTTCATAATATATTATAGGTACTCACAATTAAGTTTGTATTGTGGTGCATTTTAGCTCGCATGGAACACGTCTGCGAATTCCGTCTGATTTTAATGGTTTGCAGATAAGATTTAACAAATATGTAAGTAGGCTTTGGAAGTTCAGAACGGTATTCGATGGGCATACCATTAGTAGGTCGTTTTTGAAAATGAGCTTAACAGTTCAAGTCAAGAAATAAAGTTTCGAAGTATCCCATTAAAACTTAGAGTAAGTAATTATAGAACGTTATTTTCTATAATGCAGTCAAAGTGAAAGCCGGAAAGCTATGAGACTGGTGCAGTAAACAATATTCGCCGTCTTCGTGCAAATAAATGAAGTACACGAACGAAAATCACGAGCTCTGAATTTTTCAACGTCGCTCGCGGATCGAGATCGGCACAAGCGCAGCGGCGAACACAAAGCACTTAACGATTAACGAACTGAAACCAAATGAGAGCATATCATTTATATTTTCGGAAGATATCATTTTTACTTTTTTTCTCGCTTAAATTGGTATAAATTCCATTGATACAGCGCTCTACCTACTCTATTAAATAATAAATAAGCTATGAGGCCATCCTAGATATTTCTGCGCCATAATGTTGATTTGCTATAGCCATTTGTTTCAAAATAATCTTTTGTTTCAAATCAAATCCTTTTAAAATCATCCGATATTATCTCCAATCTTCGAATGTATTAAATTGACGAGTCATCGCGATGAAAATAATAGCAATAGCAACAAAAGAATTATAATGTCTGCTGCCAAAACCGTACAATAACAGCGGTCGTCAGATCGTCTCGCAGGTGGTTCTAGCGATTTATCGGTGGGCGATACACCGTTCGATAATGACGGGGCACTTCGCCCGACAGAGGAGCGATGTCGCAACCACCTCGCCGATTTCGGTCTGCCCGTCGGTCATCTCTAACGATGGAGCGATAATTAAGATCGGACGTCGGCATTATTTACGCCCGCAGCATCCTGCCTGACCCGAGCTCGAGTCGGTCACGACTTTTTCCATGTCGGGCGAGACTATTGTTGCTTTTACTCGTGTTTAGTTTAGCTAGATCTGCTGGTTGCACGCCGATTTGTACGTCGCGAGTTTAGCTATCGAGCGGCGACTCAGCCGTGTACTCGATGAAGTTTATGACTCTTGAGTCGAGATAAACTTATCTCTATTATAGTCGGTGCTTGATGCTACTCGTTGGCTAACTCTTAGTTTAGCCAATGGTGGTGAGGAATGTTGGCATTTGCGGCGCTGATAGCCAACACAAACAAGTATTTGGCTAGGAATTACCCACTTGATGGTATAATCTTCATAATTTACATTGTTTCTAAGTTCATACTAATGTGGCATTGTTAGTGCGCTTATCAAGCATCTGCCGCGACACTGCTCGCTGTACTGCTTTATGATAATCTCGCTTTCAAGTTAGTGCCGTGATCTGCGCGCAGATACAACTCATCTCGCCCCTTTACGTTTGCTATTAACTAATAATATTTCATTTTATATTTACAGTTTCTAGTTACGTTTCTTGCGGTAGTATTTAAGTACCTATGTTTATAAAATGCTGGCGAATTATTTGAATGTTCAAGCAGTTCGTTTATTATAGGAAATAGGGGAAAATTTAAAACCATATATAGAGTTAAAACTCATAATTCACTCAATGTCTCTAAATTAAACGCGTGTTAAGAGCGTTAATCTCGCACGGGCTGGCGTCGCATTTCTAGAGGTTTATCATGATTATTTTATCAAATCTAAATCAAAGTACGAATTTTTTTTTCAGTCAAGCACTAGGTCATTGCATTTTATAATTATTTTTAACAATTACTTTTACAGTAAATACAAATATTTAGTTATAATACTGCAACTAGAAAATAATTGACAATTTGTTTTATGAATAAATACCAAAATTACTGTTAAAAAATGCATACATACTTATAAATACCAAAGATCTAGTGCATGGCTGAAAAAAATAGTACTATGATTTAAATTAAATAAAATAATCACGAAAAACCTCTATTAGAAGTGCGACGTTTCTAGTCTGCGCGGGATTAACGCTCTTAAACGTATAGCGCACTAAAATAAAATCAATTGAAAAAGGAATTAAAAAATCAAAATAAAAAAAATCTTTAGCGTTGTAAATTTATCCCTATTCAGCATAAAATAATAGGCAAACCAAAGCACATATTCAATTAAAATAAATATGAACGGAGCGTCGCTAATAATGTTTGTGTATCTTTTAAGGTAATACCAGTAAATATTGAAAGTGTCTTGTAATACGAGCCGTAGTAATCTATGAAACTGTGGTGTGCCATTGGAGTCAGTGTGGGTACTAGAGACCGCCTGTTGCGAACCTCGAGCGACACTAAACGCATTGCTCACCGCGCACTTTTATGTTATACGCGACGTTTCACTTTTAATAAGTTTTTAAGTAAATAGTTTTTATTATTTCTGCTTAGTACTTGTGTACTAACAACAAAAGAGATAGGTAGGCAGCGATCTTAAAATCATATTGTGCGTATAGTGAGTAATCAATTCATTGACACAGTTCATCTGAGTATGGCTTATTTTTAAAAGCTGTGTCATAAAACTTGCAATAATAATGAATATCTACTATCAGCATTTTAAAATGATGTTTCTGTTTGATTATCATCTTATGCATAGTACTGCAAATAACCTATCATAACCTATGGTAACAAGCCAAATTATTATCAGCGCATTTAGTGTGGATCTTTGACACTACGTATTCTGATTAAAAATCACTTCCTCTCTCCTTAAACATCGTCATTACTTAAAGTTCCTTGCTCTTGTATCATGTTTATTATTGTATGTATATATATATTTATATGGATAAGTATCTATATGCTTTATGTATAGATGTATTTATTGTATATATGTAAATGGTACACCACTGACTACCTGCAGTATTGTCTCTCCTTCTACTTTTGATACATCCAAAGGTTGTCTGTAAAAGATCGCTTTTAGCGATAAGACCGCTCATTGTGACACCCTATGTAACAGTTCTACATTTATATCTGTAATTTTTATGGTGTACATAATAAAGAGTATTCTATCTATCTATTATATTTTTGTAATTCCTTCAGTCGATAATATGCATAATGGTTTCCCTACACAACTTTGTCACGTTTGGATTCTTATTTTTTAAATAGATGAATATATATAACCCTGGATCGAAAGAGCTAGAAGTCATGGGGAGAGGCCCTTCAGCAGAGTGGGATGATGCATACTAACTAAAAGATTAAAAGTATCAGTAGTATCAGTAGATGAATATATCAATACCTATGGCAAGAAACTCCATACTTACTCTTTTAAAATGTCAATAATATTTTGTATACATTAATTAATAATTATATGTGTAGTCGATGTACTTACCTAGAATAAAATAACTATATCACAATTGGTAAAAAGAATGAAAAGTGAAGTAATGACAGACAAATTAATTATGTGATAGATACTGATGGTGCTCACATATTTACAAACATTGTAAAAGTAGATGATTTTCATAAAATTTTAACTAAACATATAATAACATAAGTCAGTGTGCGAGTTAAAGTATATTAATTACACAAAATAAAATAAATATCATAAAAAATATAAATTATAAAATTAAATTAGCAACCAGTTTGATTTTGTCTTGACTCTAAATAAATTGTCCTATGGAGCAGGACCAGCATGTTTCCAAGCATTCTTATCTCGGATATAATCCTCTAATCTAGACTCCGGGCTGATACTGAGAAATTCCAGATGGAAAACCCAAAATCACTTTGCCCGATCTGGGAATCGAACCCAGGACAGCAGTAGCGCTAGACCATTAGACCAGTGAGGCAGTCATTCCTGTTTCTTTAACTATAGGATATAAACATTGATATATAAAAAACCATAATCCTAACTAATATTATAAATGCGAAAGTAAGTTTGTTTGTTATCTTTTCACGCCTTAACTACTGAACCGATCATCCTGAAATTTTGCATATACGTGTAGAGAAACGGTCATATGGTACCTTTCAACCCGAAAAAAAGTACTGTTCCCGAGGCAAACAACAATAACGTTCTTATGATAATAGATGGCGCCACGTGTCTTTGGAATCATGACTGAATTATATTAATATAGAAACTTTAGTAATGCGTTAAGAGTTACAAGCAACCAAGCAAGCAAGTTAGAATTCAACCCGAATTGATCGTCAAATTCTAAATTAACGCGAGCGAAGCTGCGGACAAAAGCTACTGTTTAAATAAATAAATACACATGTTCGCTTTTTTGCTGTGTTTATAAGTCGGCTAACAGGCAACGTGTTAAAAACACAGTTATGGGTGCTAAATTATGCATCGGTATGTCGTTGTTTTTAATTAAAACATTTCTGAAGGAGCGACCGCAGTTGAATTCGTTTTCTTCACCCTAGGTAGTCGGATATTATTACTAGGGACGTCTGCTCAAAAAACTGGATCTGAGCGCAAAAGCTGCATATCAGATATAACCATAAAATAATGCTGAAGGGTACATACATAAATTACATTCCGATCTCTTAGTTTATGACCTTGTGTAGTGTGTCTGTAAGTTAATTATTTTTCATCGTTTTGGAGTTTCGTAGTCAACATGCATGCAACATGGGTTCCTTTTGTTGTTTGTATTATGTAGTTTCATCATGTCCGTCTGTCTGATTGTCCGCGGCTTAAGAAGGCGCTCACCAGTCCAATAGAGCCAATAATTAAAAAAAAAAAAAATCGTGACTGAAAAGGAATTGAAAACGGCTCAATCAGGAACCTCGGTAAGTGTGTCTAGAATTTTCCTTTTATAAAGTTTCATATTGAGACACGAAGCAACAAAATACGATCTAGAGGAATGTGGCCGTTTTTATTTAGATCGAATTTTGTTGCTTCGTGTCTCAATAATAAACTTTTTTGAAAATTCTAGACACACTTACCGAGGTTCCTGATTGAGTCGTTTTTCATAATTCCTTCTCAGTCACGAGATAATATTTTTTGTTGGATAGGCCGTTAAAAAATATTGCGGGACTGTGAAAAACATTTTTCGATTCAGGGATCCGTTTGCGTAATATTAAGTTTTAAAGTGCTAAATTTTGTTAGAGCCAAGTGTCCCCCCCTGCCAGCTAAATGGTTGTATTTGGATAAGTGAAAATATTCACGGCAGTAGTTATACATAACGAAGTTAAAAGGAAAACTGTCACAGAAAAGTACAAAATAATGCAGCTTTACAAGATAACGAGTAATAAATAATAAATCAACCAACTTACATTTGCAGTTACCAAATGACGTCTAGACGCACTGCAAGTTACTACCCCTACCTAGTTGATATTCCACCAACTCGGACTAAGCGTTTTCAAACGTCTTTTATAATGCGCACAGCAAAGGAGTGGAACTCTCTGCCTGCGTCTGTGTTTCCGAACGCATACAACCCTAATCTATTCAAAGTTAGAGTGAACAGGCTTCTTCTGGGTAAGCTCACTCCATCGTCGACTTTGTCTCTGTCATGTCTGTCCTAGACTAGAGTCAAGAGCAAACCCATCGTAGAAAAAAAAAAAAGTTGGAGAATTGACCGTCACGTATAACGATGTATGGGAGAACTATAATAATATTATAGTAATCTATATTTGAAATTTTAAGATTTCAACCTTTCTGAAGAACATCACCAATTAGGTCACTATAATCAAAATACCTAATTAATGATGTCATTAATTGATGATGTGATTGATAATTTCAAATTAGGTCTCTATCATTCTAATGATGCGATGTATTTCAACTACATTGTTAAGTGTGTTCTTGGGATAAATTCGTGGTCCAACACGCACTTGGCCGGTTTTTATCACATGATACGATGTTTTATTAAAAAGTTAAATGTACAAGTTGGAAAATCTGAAGCCGGATCAATCTGCCTAGCCTTTTTCCAACTATGCTGGGGTCAGCTTCTAGTCTAACCGTATGAAAACTCAAAAAAACTCAAGAGTTTATTTCAATTAAACCATTTACAGGCACTTTTGAATTGTCAAAGAGACGGTCAGTTAGTCAGAAAGTTGAAGCTAAATGCCCATTCCAATACGTAGATCACTATGGAGAAGAACGGACAAGAAACTCCAAGGATACTCTTTTAAATCAAGATATTACATAATCCTGGGTACATTATTCTTGTTGCTTCTATATGTGAGACAATGTAAAAACTAATAAAACAATTCAAAATATAAAATTACAAATTAAAAATAAGCCCTGGCAGTCAAGAGATGACCAGTCCCAACTGACGGCACCTATTCACGCATCTGAATACCAGTATTTTACATGGAGCGTCTGTCTTTCTGACCTCCACAACCCAGTAACTGGAGAATACAATACCTCTTCTGACGACCCGTAACGACTGTCAAAGATCCAAGAATGAAAGCCGGGACCAACGACTTTACGTGCTTTCCGAGGCACGGATGAGTCTCGTCATGTAAAGATGTTTACCCATCCACGGACCAACTCCGGCAAGCGTAGCTTAACCTGATGGATCGACCTAAGCAGCTGTTATTACTTAGCCACGAGCGAAGCCTGAATCTGAAACCGGATAAAGTTATAAAACTGATCAATGTTATTTTCTCTCCATAATAAAACATAAATAAACTCACGCTTTGTTCCCATGGGGGTAGGCAGAAACTATAAAGCGCCACTTGCTACGCTCCTTATTTACTCCTTTTGCCTCGTTAACATTCATACATCTGAGGCCCTAGTGTGAGTTTCTTTTAACCATCTCGATTTTATGCATCGAGCGCGTTCGGCGTTCCGATTGGCCTCCGATTGGCCCTGCACCAATCGGAGTGCTGAACGCGCTCGATGCGTAAAATCGGGATGGTTAAAAGAAACTCACACTAGGGCCTCTGGTCATAGATGCACGCCGGTTGCGAGTGCTAACATAACTACCGGAAAATTTTATTGTGTATTTTATTAACCAAAACACATGCCTAACACCTAACACTTAATGCAATTATCTATTTTCGCAATAATGTCGTGTTCAGTTTTATTGTTTCAAATAAATAAGGTAACAAAACTGCCTATTAGTAGTAAATCAAATTGAACCGTCTTTAACATGTATTAAGGTTACGAAAACACGTTCTGTCACACATCGAGAGACAACTGTATCACAGATATAATTTATATTATTTTTATTATCTCCTAAAGTTTATAATAAAGGCCAGTTTTAATAGCCCGACATTATTACTACAGATCTCGCTCAAGTCAACTTTGAAGGTAAATAATAATAGATAGGGTTTTATCCCTTACGATTTATTACTCGAATAACTAGTGACTTTACTGTGATAACTTCATTTGGTAAATGTAATTGGTTGTAAATTTTAAAACATTTATGATGCCCGTATATTATGACCAAAGTTTAATTGAGAAACTAATGAATAGTGTGTGTTGTTAACTCATTAAATGCACGCGAAATAAAATACGAACGATTGTCATACGTCCTTTATTGTGTTCCGAATACCTTCGAATAATGCGACTACTTATGCTACGGATGTATTGTGTCAAGATCTTTTCATAAGTTCGTATTATAGCAAATATTATAAGAATCATTTGTAATTCAGGATGGGCCAAGCTCAGAATAAGTCAATTTAAGGCCAGACATTGATCGGCCGTTGTCTAATCAGTAATGTTATGTTTTTATTGTTTGTTATGTTTTAGTCTTGGAACAACCTACTCTGTCACTAGGAGGCGGGCGTTGGTACTCGTACACACGGCTACATATCAAGCTATACAAATCTAGTTTACGCTGGTCTCGCATTGTATAGGATTTCCGTATAATGAGAGATCAGCTTATACTGGAAATGTATATCTTAGGGGAGTCGGGCGTTGGTACTCGTACCTGCGCCACAGTTTTTAACTATTGAAGACAGCTTAACCTTTTGACCGCCACAGGCATGTATAGATGACAAACTAAAATGTGCCCAGCACGCCACGGTCACGACTACAGGACAGACTTTTATACGTATGTAAATTTGTAAATAAAGACCACAAGACAATTTTTTTTTAATTTTCTTAGTTAATTACGTTCCTTGACTCATCCCAATTTATATTAGTAGAACTTCTTTCTTTATATTTCATCTATATTAGCATAAGATGAAGGATGAATTCGTATTTTGGCGTCGAGGGCACGATTTTGCTTTTTTGACGTGGCGGTCAAAAGATTAAATAGTTAAAAACTGTTAGTGTTAGTTAAAAACTAGTTAATAATATTAAACGATGACAGCATCGTTTAACATTGTCTTTGATTGAATGTATTTGTTTTTTATTCCCGATAAACGACTATAATCGTAGTATTGTAGTAATTCCAAAGTATCAATGAAGGTCTATATTATATTCCATAGTATATATAGTAATGTTAATAACTTTACGTACCTACTATTGTATAGAATCAAGTTTGTCTAACTGAACAGACAGATGTGCTGCTGGGGAGTTTGTTGCGCCACTTCTTCTTCCCAGCTAAAGCACTAAGAAGTGGTGAATGGTGGGCGTTTTGGGGGAACTGTCTTATGTAATTTTGACGATCTAAGTGTTGATTCTCAGCCTAATTAGAATAAATGACTAGTGATTTTGATTTTAATACCTATCGTTAACCGAGGCCTTCATTGACAGTCCCGTTCGCCAGCGAGAATACAATTAAGACTAAAATAAACATTAATTACAATGACTGAACTGTCGTTTTTTACTCATCACTTGAGATGACTAACATCCTAGACAGCATATCCCTATACATATAAAATATTTATGTGACTAACAAACACTGAAGAAAGAAACGTGGAGAAAATTATTTTGGTGCAGGCTGAAAACGATTAATGTATCTAAAATCATGTCCCAGTTGGTAAAACTGCACTTCTTACACAATCAGGGAAATGAATTGTTAAGCAAATTGATACCCTACGTCAATTTGCAGTGTTATAGCCATTACATACAACTGTCAAATAATGGCAGTTGTAATTTTAATAGATACGGACAATTTACAATGACATTAAGGGCCGGTTGTTTCAAACAGTTCGTTAACGTAACATACGTACGTCAAATATTAACGATTACATTATGATGTTTAACGTACGTCAAATCAAAGCGTTGTTTCATTGCATAAAAAACCGATCGTCAAACTTCAAATGTCGAAGAATAAAATGACGTTAACCAGTGGGTTACTGTAATCGTTATTTTTTAACGAATGTCAAGGGCATAATTTTGTGAAACAACGGTTTGACGATAGTTAGCGCCATTTATGACGGATACGCGTGCGTCAAGTGTACGTGAAACAACCCGCCCTTAATATCCCTTACTTTACATTAGTACCTCAGGAAAATTGCATTACCGCTACCTAGCTGGCTTTTAATATTGTTTAGAAAAATCTATTATAATTGCCTGTGTTTTCCAAATTCCATGCAGCCAAAAACATTCGCAAGAGCTATAATAGGAAGTTCAGTTGTTAACAGCAGTGAGAGCCGATGTGACCGTCCGACTGCCAAGTCATAAGTCTCGAGTTCGAACCCAAGGCTCGCACCTCTGACTTTTCGTATTCATGTGCGTATTGTATAATAAACACTTGCTTAGAAAACGGTCAAAATCTAAATATTTTATTTTACATAAACCTACATGGGCACTTATGAAACGTCAGAACTAGGTGCACGGTTCCAATTAGTCGTGTCCTATGGAGAAGAGCCGGCAAGAAACTATTATTAAACTACGGTTCTGCCCTGATAACCCGAAAAGCGCTAACTCAGTCAGAGTAAGTTTTGAGAAAAACGACTTTTTGTAAATTAGTTTTTTCGTCATGCCGTCAAATCTCTTAGTAATTTAGAGATATAAAAAAACTTCTTAGTGGTTTTTTAAATGTCTTAAGTTAGATGCTAGGTGCTATTTGGCATATACTATTAGATGCGAAATTATTCTAGCTATTGAATGGTATAAAAAAAAACTAAAAGGGCGTATCTCAGAGATAGCGCCTTTCCGCTTAGTAGGGCAGGGTTATTCTTTTAAAAATAATTGGCTTTACAATATTTTCTAATAACAGTGTTAATAGGTATGGGAGGACAGTGTAGGCCTTTAAACAATTACCAGGTACTTAACAAAATAGAATAGTGCCAACAAATCTAAAGTCTACTAGGCCTCCTCACATTCACAAAATAGAAGAAAGGTGAAGGAAAACATCATGAGGAGACATGCTTAAGAGATATTTCTAGGCGCCATGTGTAGCGAAGTCAGATGCCCATGGGCAGCATAAAAAAAAAACTCTTCACCATGTTAGTCACTATAACCACACGAAAAGAAGAAGTTGTTAACCGCAACATATCAGTAAATAGAAACCCATGTAGGTATGTACCTATACTTAACAATAACTTAGTAATTAATAATAATGACTCGAGCTTCAATCAAGTAGAGGCCAAACTTTCTAACGAGCCACATCAATCTATAAGCAAAATATTTGTACAAGTTGAAAAGTGAATAACTGTGGGCTTCTTTGTGTTCGATTTTAACAATTACTGACTTTAATTATGTACTCGGATTCTTAATTAATGTGAATAAGGCCAAATGAAAATTTGTAGTATATTTTTATTGAATAAAATTGTATGAATGTACAGTGGCCAGCACATCAAGCTACACGAAACTGTAAAATTTCTCCAAACGATTTCAAACTTTAAAATGTTGATGATGAAGTTCAAAATCGAACGAGAAAATTTTACAGTTTTTGGTAATTTGATGTGCTGGCCACCGCACATACAAGAGTCAAGTGTCACTTCGAAACGATTTTTTTGTGAACAGCAGTTTTTTTTTTTTTATGAATGGTTTATATTGTCATAGATTTTTAAATATTGCCATCCTAATAAAAATCATAAATCTATAAAGTCCGCATGATTGTATAAATCTGTGAAGGTGTCAATAGACATTATAACGTCGAAGTTTTTACACACTTTTTTTTTACATTTTCTTCTATTAGCGATGTGATATTTTATTAACGGACACACCTAGAGGCATTGACTTTTGTTTGGACACTTGCTAATGGACAGTCAAAGCATTATTGCACAGAAAAAAATCTTATCTATCGACAATGGCCTGCCATTAGTGTAATGAATAGGTACCTATTCTGTCCGCATGCGGAATCAATTGGCTATCAGTATTTGTCGTTATTTGATGGATTGTTACTTAGCAGAACAATCGTATCGCAACTTAGATATATTTGCAGGATTTTCAATTTAAAAAGAACACACAAATTACGTCAGGTAATTCTTTTTAGTATTTTATTAACAAACAAATACTAACGTAAAAAGTTTCTAACACTAATAAGTTTGGACATAATTGGATCCTTTTTAATCGCAGAATAAACAAGTTCGAAAATAGAACATTATAATAGCTAACGAGATAAGCAACACTTGAGAGACGACTTTTTCTTTCACAGTTTCATTAAAATTCTCATTTTTAACAGTAAAGTAGAATGTTATCAAGTTCCAAAGTACACAATGGGAGCGAGATCGTTGTCTACAGCTGGCCACGACGACGGCCGCGGGCCCGGGTTCGATTCCCGTTCGACGAAATTCAGGCTAACGAACGGCCGTCCGATAGTGTTGTTACCTAAATACCGTTTTTTGCACTATTCTTTTTCACATAAACGATGAACTGCTAATAAGAAACCGTTATAAATTGGTTCTTAGTTTTTATAAATAGTTTACAGAATGAATTTTACTACCTACCTCTTTATTGTACTCTTTTCTAATGACTAGTTACATTGTTTATACACTAAGCTCGGAGAGTAAGCTTTCAATCGGCTTATATCAATTACATTGACGTTGACCGGTAGACCACCTAATGTTATTATACTAAGATGCTTAAACTAATGATTGTTACCTGTTCAGACATGCATAAGACAGTCACGACATTAGTAGGTCTTATGTACCTGAAGATTTACGCGTAAATGTAGCACGTACAGGTACTCACGACTACATATCGTCGTATCCGAAGAATAGCGCCCTAACGAACATAGGGGCTTTCTTTTTTTATTGCATAATTCAATTCTGCTCATCATACCACATATAACCAGTTCAACAAAATAATTAAAAACGGGATTTAAAGGACTAAATTCGTATAAAATATAAAGATAATTTATTGAAAATAATCCTAGCCGAACCTTAAAATACCAATACACATTATAAGAAATCACCAATACAATTTTTTTCATATTTAATTTAATTAAACACAAAAAAGTGTCTCCTGAAAAGTAGCTATTATGCAGTTACGCCCCTATTCGTAGGATACGACGATAAGAGGCCATGAGAGCTAGAGTGGCCTAAAAAACTGCTCTAAACTTACTTCGGAAGCAGTTTTTTTAAAATAAAATCAGTAATGAAAAAAATACAATTAGGCCACTCTGGCTCTCTGAGGCCATGAGAGCCAAAGTGGCCTAAAAACTGCTCGAAAATTACCTCGGAAGAAGATTTCAAAATAAAATCAGTATTTAAAATTAAAAAAACAGTTAGGCCACTCTGGCGCTCATGGCCTATCAAGCCTATCCAATGCGAAATATGCTTATACTGAAAAATAGCTTGATGTTATACAATTCACTTTAAACTGATCTCGCATTTTATAGGATTTCCGTAAAATGGGAGCTCAGCTTATACTGGAAATTTATAGACTACATATTACGCTATTAATTTCCAGTATAAGCTGACCTCTCATTATACGGAAATCTTATACAATGCGAGATCGACTAGATATACTGGAAATATATAGCTGATATGTAGCCGTGTGTACACAAAATCAAGATTTTGTATTGATTTCTTTCCAAAAAACGTCAGACACAGGCCTCTCGGCGAGAGGGAGTTATTCAAAGGCCGCTTACCTATTCCAAGCTTTCAATAAGCTTAACTTACTAATGTGTTTTACCGTGTGATGCCGGACGTAAAGAATAGCACTACTGCATTTCCTCCCGTGGGTGTCGTAAAAGGCAACTAAGGGACTTACTAGAGAATGGGCAGCAGCGTTCTCTATGCATTTTAACACCATACTGCGATCGCCAACCCGCCTGCCAAGCGTGGCGATTATGACAAATTCCCCCCCATTGGGGGAGGCCTATGTTCAGCAGTGGACGTCTTTCGGCTGAAATGATGATGACTAATGTGTTATTATTATTTATTATCATAATTTATGATGGATTCTAGAACTAAAGAACTTAACGGTTACCTACGCAGTATCGTTTTGATGATGTATATAAAGTATAATGTAAAACAGTTTTAAAGAGTAACGGTGGAGTTTCTTGCCCATTCTTCTCCATGCGAAACTACCTTTTGGAAGGGCCAACTAATATCAATCTTATTTCCGTGTAAACTTTGACGTTAAAAAGTGCCATTTATGTGCCTATTTGAAATAAATGCTATGACTTTGACTTTGAGTTTTTGAAAACAAGAACTATAGTTTTGATATTTTCTTTCCCTATTATTGATAACAAAGATATTTTTTTTTTCAATAAAACAAAAAATATCTAAAATATATTTTCTTTAGATTTTTTTTGTTTTTTTTATTCTCCTATGAGTTTGCTCTTGACTTTAGTCTAGGTCTAGATGACAGAGACAAAGTCTACGATGGAGTGAGCTTACCCAGAAGAAGCCTGTTCACTCTCACTTTGAATAGATTAGGGTTGTATGCGATTTTACTCTTTAAGTTTCACTCCTATGCAAATAGTTCCTTACCAATAATGTAGTATTGTAGATGTCGATAACGTCGTGAGCTACACATATGTAGGTAATCTCTTTTTTTTTCTCAGTTTTTTTATATTAAGATATTTGTGTATATGTATGTATGTTTCCCCGAATAAAATAAATAAAAATAAAATAATTAAATTCAAAATACACTTCGAGAATACAAAACAAAACCTAAAAGCTAGATACTACTTATATCTACTTACTGATGTGATCATGTGGGGAACATTTAAATGAACATGTAAAAAAAAAAAAAAAAAAAAATTGTATTTAAGGAGCGTAGCAGTAGACGCTCTATAGTTTCTGCCTATCCCTATGGGAAGAAAGCGTGAGTTATCTATCTATGTATGTATGTTTATTTTAAGGTTTAAGATCGCACAATTTGGCGTATCACAACATTTAAACATTCAAATCGTTATTCAGAACTTCGAATAATTTAATGACGTATAAAAAATGTGATATGGCCTGCCTAATAAATTCGCCGTGTATATCCAAGGTTCATTATCGTGCCCTTAACTTAATCGAAAAGCTAAAAATTGATGAGACGTCACTGTGGAAATAATTCACACTCATTTCAACCCGCCGAAAGTTAAGATGGTTGCACACTGAGTAACCGAAATATACAGGGTTATTGATAAAGACTAAAAACCTTGTAAGACTGTATTACTAATATTATAAACATCAACTTTTGTTCTATGACTATTTACACAACATAAAACATTTACCAAAAAAAAAAACCTTCAAGATTTCGTTGTTCTATCTAACACATTTCAATTCTGTATTTTGCTGTACGCCTCCCGTACACTGTCGCCCCTGCCTTTTGCACTAGACACGGCAGTATGTTTTGCTACGCAGAGTTCGTAACATTTAGAGCGTTGAATTTAAATATTTTTATTTTTGTATGAAAATATGATAAATTAAAATCTGATGAATCCATGTTAGTAATATAGTCCTGAGAGGTTGGTAGTGTTTTACCAATGACCCCATATAAGTCCCTTATTTTCCCACCCGAAAAATATAAGTCCTTTATTTTCCCACCCGAAAAATATAAGTCCCTTATTTTCACACCAGAAAAATATAAGTCCCTTATTTTCCCACCCGAAAAATATAAGTACCTTATTTTCCCACCCGAAAAATATACGTCCCTTATTTTCCCACCCGAAAAATATAAGTCGCTTATTTTCCCATCCGAAAAATATAAGTCCCTTAGTTTCCCACCCGAAAAATATAAGTCTCTTTTATGAGAGTATTTCATAACTTTTTGTTTGCACAAGCTAAAAGCTTAATTATAAACTCCAATGAACTTCATAATTATTTAGTACCAACAATTACACAAACAAAACATTTAGCCTTAACATAATATACAATTTTATGAACCCGCAGTCATCTGTGGTTATCTCAATACGTTCTTGTAAAAGTTCAATTGTTTTATAACCGAAAAACAAGTTCTGAATAGCCTGCATGGTTCCTAATTCTCCGTATTATATTACCTAAGGGCTTAGCCAGTTCATTAGGGATCGTTCAATCATTCTTTAAGGGGAGGTAGTGAACTTGAACCAATTTTTTCATTAATTCTACGCGAGGTAACACACAAGGATAATAAAATCAAGTTGAAAATCACTTCAACTTTGTCTTTCTTGTCTAACATGGGCTTGAATGAAAATCGAGAAGCAGAGTAATTAAATCTTCCTTCAAACTATTAAAAAACAAAACGAAGTTTTGCAGCTAGTATATTGAAAACACATGAATGTTTTTAAATTATGATCTAAGTATATGTAAGTTGATGAAAGTGAATACCTATTTTGAAACCGACACCCACCTGACCTTAACAACTAAATAAGAAAAACATAAGTATAAGCGGCTTATCTTTCCGTCTCCATAGTAAAAGTCAACTCAGGGAAACCAGTTCTGGCATCTCATGATGTACCTACTTACAATATATTTATTCAAAATCAAAATATTTTATTTCACATAAACCTACATGGGCACTTATGAAACGTCAGAAGCTAGGTGCACGGTTCCAATTAGTCGTTTCCTATGGAGAAGAGCCGGCAAGAAACTCCACGGTTACTCTTTTAAAAATAATTGGCTTTACAATATTATCAAATAACAGTGTTAATAGGTATGGGAGGACAGTGTAGGCCTTTAAACAATTACCAGGTACTTAACAAAATAGAAAAGTGCCCACAAATCTACACTCTACTAGGCCTACAACGTTCTCACATTCACAAAATAGAAAATAATCTTTATAAAAGATTCATGACTTGATTGCAATTACAACTAAGTACAGTAACAAATCTCAATAAATATCATGTCCGCAAAAGCCACTAATAAAAAATTGGAATTCGATTTGTAGGTAAATAATTTCAAATAATGAAAAAATTATGTCAAGGAAGTATGTAAAAAAATAAAAAAATCTAAATAAACATCGTTATTTGGGAGCAGTTAATAGACGTTTACATAGGTAGTTATGTCGTTTATGAGGTACCAGGGAAGCCACATGTGCAGAAGGAACTATTGCCAAACTTCCTTGTCTTCAACGTAGTCTTTTATCTTATAATATGCTTTTTTGATAAGGACACGTTTGATGTGGGTTTTGAACTTTCCATCGCTAAGTTCTGTAACCGACTTACGTATTATCCTGGTAGATCATGGGCATGGATCCCTCCATCATAATCAAAACCAGTATATAATGTTCCCACAAACACCTCCCCAGGTGGTCTGGGACACAGGCTTCTCCTCGGTGAGAGGGAGTGGGCCGTTTTCCACTACGCGGGCCCAGTTTGGGTTAGCAGATGTCACATGTCTTCAAATTTTTGGTTCTAGGACATGCCGGTTGTGACCACGATGTTTTCCTTCACCGTTTTGGCAGTAATGGTGAAATAATTGATACAAAGTAAAGTGCCTAGTGGTAACCGCGTACCGGAAGACGTAGCGTTGGAAGGCCTCCCACAAGGTGGACTGATGACCTTATGAAAGCTGCAGGAATCCGCTGGATGCGGGAAGCACAGAACCAGTCGAGGTGGCGGTGCTTGGGGGAGGCCTATGTCCAGCAGTGAACGTCTTTCGGCTGAAATGATAATAATGATGAAAGTGCCTATCTTAGTTCGAACCTACGACCTCGACTAGGTAACTCGGTAAGTTACAGCCGTTGCCACTGCTGGTCCTCCACTGCGCTCATGGCTTATTTAAGTTGCTCTTATTGGCTGATACCTTGCTATTTTTTGTGGTATGACTATAAATACTACAACTGAAAACCTGAAGAGAGTTACAGTAAGTAAGAGCTGAGAGGAGTACGGAAGATGAAACTTACTTAGTTTCTGGTGAGAAAGAATTAAGTAATAAAATAAATAAAATAGTGTTTTATTGCAGGAAAAACATTCATAATCACGTCAACATGCGCCGGCTGTCACTAAAAACCAGCGCTGGGGCTCTGTCTCGCAAAGGGTCGCAGCATTAGGCTGAGCGATGGCATATTTTCCCCCAACTTTGTTATTTTCGTCTTTATGCTCTTTCTTTGTGTCATGTTTACCGCGATTAAATTTATTTTCTTTATTTCAATCTTTTCATTTACAAAAAATATAATAAAAAATTGGTTGTCTGTAAATTTGGTTTACGGACGATAGTTTACCGTGACAACGTCATAACAAAACATTGATTCGGCGCAAGCGTACAATGAGCGTAACGGGACAATGCGCGTAACGGGACAATGAGTCATCCTTTTTCGTGTTTATTCCATCAATTTATTAGACGTAGTCACGTAAAAAAAAACATAAAAAATTAAAACATTAATATATGTACAGCCGGTCGATTCTGTAAAAATCTCACCGTGAGAACTTAAGTGAAGTGAGCTGTCAATAGTGTAATTCCCAATAGCATCATATGGAATAACAGCTCACTCCACGCTCACTTCACCTAAGTTTTCACCGTGAGATTTTAACAGAATAGATCGGCTGGTACCCCAATCAATCAGTAGCGGATCAAATATGAACTGAGTAGAGAGAGGTCTCACTACTGAACTTGAATGCTCAATAAGAAGCCGAGTGGAAGCCTTCTTGTCACAGTCATGACTGCACGTCATGACTGTCTGCCGACTATTTCGGTTTTGTGCTCGTGATTATAATGTAGATCTATTTTATTCTATTTTTCTGTTTACCTACCTACCTACTCCAATTAATTATCTTTTTGTATGCACGTGTTTCTTTGACAAACAAACCCATGTTTATTTCTTTCTTTCAATACTGACTCGTTTTGATTCTGTTTCATATGTTTATCTACTGGACTTGATGCATTAAGGCTCCATCCCCGGTTTCTTTCTGTTTCAGAGAATACCGAATACTTATATATACCCTAGTGATCCGAGAATTATAATATAATATTTAGCACGCTTATTAAAAACTTTCAAGAGCGTTGTTTCTCACGCTCGTCACGTAAAGCGAAGTGGAGCAAGCGACAGCGCGGCGCGGGCGCACTCATAATGAACTGTGACGCGTGCGCCCCACTTGCGCCCAGATACCATCGGCTAATCACTGCGAATTAATGAGATAGCCATCGACTGATAAATGACATGTTTCGTAGAGAAATTTCGTAGAGGTCAAACCGTTTAATTAGGCTAAGGAGAATTATTAGTAGCCCTATGTATCTACAGTCTGTTCCAAAACTGATGAAAATGTAAACAAATAACAAACCTATTTGTAGGTCCACTTACAAATCGAGTGCTTTGATTCGATTTATTTGAATACTTAAATCAGCAATTCAATTTTAAATTACTACAATTGAGGACCCAATTGTATAAAAAATCCCCTCGAAGCCGAAGAGAAGAGGTCTATGTCCCAGCAATGGGAACATTATAGGCAGATTATGTGTACAAAAATTACAATTTAATAATGTTATTATATTAAAAACAATAATAGGGATCACATAGGGATGATGACTAAAAAAATTTTTTTTTGTCTGTCATGTATATTATTAAAAAATATTGGACACGTATTTTTTCTTTTTTTTACGTAATCAAAACATTACGGCGATACATTGAGTTCAAATGTGGCATGACGTCACTTCTCACTAGATTTTATACTGAGCTGTGACGTAACGAGCCCTCACTCCCCAAGTTTAATGTGTTTTATCTAAGTCATTTTTTATTAATATGATAAAGCAAAACATACGTGTCTAATATTTTTTTATTATCTGATTGACGGACTAAACAGTTATTCTTTTTTTTTACCCAGGCATCATCCCTATTGTTGGAAAAAGTGGTGAGCTATAAAGTTGAAACCTTCTAAATCCAGATGCATATCTTTAGTGAGTGATAGCGTAAGAAATTAACCTGAACAGGGTTTGTTTACACTTTCATGAGATACTTTTGGAACAGACCATACATTATCTAAGCCAGGAGTTACCACAAACCGGAGCTACCGGACCGCGGTCCGGATCCGGATCGACGACCTATTTTGTGCGGGCTACATTACAATTAAGTAAACAGTTTATAACTAAAACTTAATATACTCGAAAAATCAAAATAAATGAGTAGGTACCTAATTTAATTGAACCCACGCTTAGTCTTCAAACATATATTAAAAAGTAAAACATCAAATTTTTCACATTAATATTAAGAGGCTACCGAACGCACAGTGGCGCCCTCATCGTTATTTCGGTGATTTCTTTTATTTTAGAATGAAAATGCAGAAAATAAGCTCGTCAAGTTGTGCTTCACAAGACTATACGTTATTATTACTACAAACAGTAGTTTTAAATTGTTCTGTTTTATTGTAATCATTAAAACGGAGATTAGTGGCCACTATTTTCCGTTTGCCCCCCAATGTAAATAATTCCTGATCATAACCAATACTGTAGGTTGATGCTGCAACAATCGGCCACCCAGGTTACAGCAAATTCTACGAAGATAGTTCCATCAAGATATGACAACCCGGTTTGCTAGCGTCATGGTTAGTTTGAATGCCAAAGTAGGAAAAGGGCGGTTAGAAGCGGCAGGAACCTTAGGAGCTGATCATTTCGCCATGAGTCATTTCTTAGAAGCGGTATCCGTTTTTATAACAAGTTGCCAAAGTCGGTTACAGAACTTAGCGATGGAAAGTTCAAAACCCACATCAAAAGTGTCCTTATCAAAAAAACATTATAAGATTAAAGACTACGTTGAAGACAAGGAAGTATGGCAATAATTCCATCTGGGCCTCAAGTCTGCTGTTACAATAGTGTCAGAATGGTCTCGCCATTGTGAGTATTTGACAGTGTTTGTATGGCAAATCTGTCAAAAACTCACAATGAAGAGACCATTCTGACACTATTGTAATAACAGACTTGAGGCCCTGCACATGTGACATCCCTGGTACCTCATAAGCGATTATCCTAACCATTTCGAACCGTGCACCTAGCTTCTGATGTTTGATAAGTGATTTTTGATTTTGATCATCGCGAGTTTTTGCAACTAGCTTGTCTAAAAACTTGAATACAAAAGTAAAAGAATAATAAAAAATGATGCGATAAGACAACGGTGTGGTTTAACAGAAGATAATATATAAGAGTTTGCGTGGATGGTTCGGTCATATTGAGAACAGCGCTGATGAAAAAAAAAAAATTTTTTTTTGTCCTTCATGTAGATTATTAAAAAATATTGGACACGTATTTTTCCTTTTTTTTACGTACCTAATCAAAACATAACGGTGATACATTGAGTTCAAATGTGGCATGACGTCACTTCTCAGTAGATTTTATTCGTAGCTGTGACGTAACGAGCCCCCACTCCGCAAGTTTAATGTGTTTTATCTAAGTCATTTTTTTTTAATATGATAAAGCAAAAAATACGTGTCTAATATTTTTTTACTATCTGATAGACGGACTAAACAGATTTTCTTTTTTTTTTTACCCAGGCATCATACCTATTACAAAAAAGTTTTGACTCCATTTTTAAATATTGTCTGTGGCAGCGCCCGCTTTAGCGCATGCGCGATATGCTGGCTTTTGGCGCCATACGTTTTGCTGTAGGAATTTCTTACGCTTTTAACTTTCATCTCTTATTTAGCACTACACATAACTAGGTATTAAAACACTCGTGTGATGCTATTAAAAACCTCGCCTACTACGGCTCGGTTTTTAAACACACACTCATGTTTTAATACCCCTCATTATGCAACAGTTTCATAAACTACTATTAAATAGACCCTTAAAAGTGATGTGGATAAATAGGTATGCCCTGAGAAATCAAGTTAGTAAATTAACGGAGATCATGTTCCAGCCATGCAAACAATTTCAATTCATAACGTAACATCTAACAGTACTCATTATTTCAGCCGAAAGACGTCGACTGCTGGACATAGGCCTCCCCCAAAAGGGGGGGATTTGCCATAATCGCCACGCTTGGCAGGCGCGTTGGCGATCGCAGTGTGGTGTAAAAATGCATAGAGAACGCTGCTGCCCATTCTCTAGTAAGTTCCTCAGTCGCCTTTTACGACGCCCAAGCGAGGTAATGGGGTAATGCTATTCTTTACGTCCGGCACCACACGGAACTAACAGTACTAAAAGTAATTAAAAATCGTTTAGAAATTTAAGTTAATGGGACTATAAATACGTGTCAGTCAATCAAACGTCTACTTAATTTGGTGCGCCAAATATTTATCAATGGGCGACTGTCACAGCATTGAGTGACACTTGAGATATTGATACGAGTATAGCCTGTGGACCAATACCGACAGAGACCGAATACTCGCCCACTATTATAGAATGTACCTATCCTGCACCCACGAAAATGGTATTAGATTTTCATTGGTCACTGATTTTTAAACGATTCTACCTAGTCGAAAACAAGGTGTCCCTTGTTCCAGTTCTGACATAACGTAAGTTAACCTAAGTATTCGATTCCAATCATTATTTTAATACCGAACCCGACATACATTCGTCCGTTAAGAAACGAACTAACATTTTAAATTACCGATGTAATCCATACTAATATTTTAAACTAGCTGTTGCCCGCGGCTCCGCCCGCGTGGATGTCGGTTATCGCGTAAAAAAGTAGCCTATGTCCTTCTCCATATCCCAGGCTATATCTCTGCCAAATTTCATGACGATGGGGTCAGCGGTTTAGGTGTGAAAACGTAACATACAGACAGACAGACAGACAGAGTTACTTTCACATTTATAATATTAGTATGGATGTGAAAGAACTCGGTCTGTCTGTCTGTATGTTACGTTTTCGCGCCTAAACCGCTGAACCGATCATCAAGAAATTTGGCAGATATATAGCCTGGGATATGGAGATGGACATAGGCTACTTTTTTACGCGATAACCGACATCCACGCGGGCAGGGCCGCGGGCAATAGCTAGTTTCCCATTAAAAACAAAAACGGGCAGTCTTTGGGGACTGTCGATAGAAGTGAAAACTAAGTAACTTGAAAGCGTCCGGTAGCGATGACGCGAGATTCATGATTTTTGGTCTCCCAAACAGTACACATATATACACAGTACTATTAACACTTGAAACGGGATATTTACCATGTTTACTTTTTGTTTCGAGTCCCCGATATTTCGGCGCTGTTGCGTCACATGACATGACAGTTTAAAAAATGATATATCACAGTATACATATAGCTCATGGAAAGCGTTCGGTGACGATAACGCGAGTCCATGATTTTTGTTCACCCAAAAAGTGCTCGAAGAAAAAAAAAAATGGAAAATTTTGTCCGTTTGCGTTGAAGTAATATTGTCGATCAGTGTACACGCCAACTTTAGATTGCAAGCCACTAACTAAACACACCGTTTTATTGTGTAAATTCAATTAACTACAGCCTAACATAGCAACAACAAGTCCAGCCCTTTCTCTAGATCTATCAATGTAGCGGTCCGTCCAGCTATGCAACAGGACTCAATCAAAGTTATCGTCATGCATCAAGATCGTCGTAAATGTGTTACGAGCTTTTATCGGTTTGTTGTATAGCGGCGCTTGAAATATTTACGCTGATATTTACTAGATTTATTATGTGACCTATCCATAAAAGCAAAAATGAGCTAAGAATTGCACTATATTGTAAAACATTATTGTAAGTCAGAAAAATGAGTCATATTCAACTTTATATTGGGTGTATCTATTCAAACACGAAATATTTTAAGAATACGTTATTTTTTTTAAATCTGAGTTTATTATTTACAAAATTAAATAATGTAAAATTACTTGATATGATGATTAATTATCGAAATTCACCGCGCTGTGCCGCCACCTTCGCTGCGTCTGGGCTGTCATTCATAGAATAAGTAAAATTTTGGAAAATGCAACTCCTTTGCAAAATGTCTCAAGCAATTTTAAAATTATATAAATTTTTCGCTGCTATGGTTTTTTTACCACCTATAGATGGTTCTCTTAAAATATTTCGTGTATGAATATATACACCTTATATAAGAATGGTATGAGGAGCTCGTGGCTAAGTAATAACAGCCGCACGGGTCGATCCGTCAGGTTAAGCTACGCTTGCCGGGGTTGGTCCGTGGATGGGTGACCATCTTTACATACCGAGACTCCTCCGTGCCTCGGAAAGCACGTTTAGCCGTTGGTCCCGGCTGTCATTCGTGGATCTTTGACAGTCGTTACGGGTCGTCAGAAGCCCAAAAGTCTGACAGCCAGTCTTACCAAGGGGTATCGTGTTACCCAGTTACTAGGTTGTGGAGGTCAGATAGGCAGTCGCTCCATGTAAAATACTGGTATTCAGCTGCATCCGGTTAGACTGGAAGCCGACCCCAACATAGTTGGGAAAAGGCTAGGCAGATTGATTTTATAAGAATGGTATGACGAAAATTTGAGACCTTACTAAAACCGTTTTAAAAGTAATTAAGCTTTTTGCTTTGTTTATTACAAATTTATTGTTTGTTGATTAACGACTAAATTAACAAAGAAAAAATATCTTTTACGTAAGTACTACGTAGTCAGCATACTTAGTATAGTTAAGCTCATTTATCGGCTGAATGCAGAGAGGCATGTCTTCAGCGAAGTGTTGCGGCGGGCGATATATCCGCCTTTCGGTTTAGTTTGTTTTAGATAATTACGGCTAGCTGTCCGCCCTCGGCTGGCCTTGAGTTTCCCACTAATGGCCGTGCCATCGTTCAAACCGTGCCACTTCTGTGACGGCAACATGGGTTCATTAGTGCTATCACTCGCCCGGCCCGAGATTGTGGGGATGTGAGCGCGTGTTATCTTTCAATGCTTTTAGCCAACAGATTACTGTTTCAGATTCTTTAAACTTGACTCGCTACTATAGTTTTCGAATGCCTAGATTTTCTTATCCTTTTTCTGTCGTAGAATCAACATAATTGACTACATGCGCCAACATATACAAGTGCGCGCCGATCTACACGTTACGAACGGATTATGCCACCTTAAGTAACACAATATTATCTTGTTAATTAATTAAGCAACACGGATTAAATCATTTACATAATCGTGAATAGATTATTAATAGCTTACAGATAAAAGAAGCAATTAAATCAATTGTAACTTAATTTTGTCATTCAAACAGCATAATATCGCATGGCGCTGGCGTTGGTGGCGATCGCCAGATGACTTCGGGCAAACAATTTGTTATTCAAATGTAAGTTCCAACGAGCCAAAACATGAGCAGCTTTGACAAGTCGTTGACAAGATACGAGCACCGACAAAAGATGTAACTACCTAATATACATACTTATCTACTGCCTGACTGGACAAAATATAGGAGCTAGAACCTAGCAGCTTACCTACGTCCATCAATCTTCGGCTGACATTTCGAACAGCGCAAAAAGTAGGTAGTTTTGTAAAATGTCGTGTGTTATTGGTTAATAAGTAGAGATGACGAGGGCCGAGAGTAGTGTTGTGCGTTGCTTGTATTGGAAGTGAGATCGCGACGCGACGCGTAAAACTGTCACGATAAGAATCGATCGCGAAGATACGGATCGACTCTCTCGATCGGAACTCGGTCTGCGATTCGTACGACAGTTGCCCGACATTCCAGAGAAAGCACCCCGTCCAGCCCCCACCGGAACATCAACCTTAATAAACGTGACATAGAGCGGATATTTATTGAACACGACCTCGATACAGTTCATTTAGAACAGAATAATTAAAGTGATGTTGTGCTAGTAATAACATTATTGGAAACGTAATCAGAAGTTGTGTATTAATTAATATAATTGGTTATTGGTTTAGCCCAGCGCGACTTTGTTTATCTAGTGGAAATGTGAAACAACTAAATAATAAAGCTTGTATGTCGTCACACTGTAATTACGATAAGATGTTAGTCATTAGTCCTGAAGATGACAAAACATAGAACTTAGAGCTTTATGTGTACAATATGATACCTGCTAATCGACGTCGACGTATGAACTGCAGAAAAAGCTTGATTGAAAGTTATAATATGACTTTAATGGACATTGCCTTTTATAATGTGGATTATGTCATAATATACCCACTTAATAAAGTTAAGTAATATTTCGCAAGGATTGTTTATAAAATAATTATTAATCTAAGTATTCAAATATTTAGGCATGCTATTGTTTGCCATAAATATGGACTATCCGTACCTATAATTAGCAACTTAATTTTTAGTGTGAAACCTATTCATATCCAGGTGTTGATAAAATTGATTAAAGTTAACAAAGCTGCTGTAATATGTAATTAGGAGATCAAAATATTCTCATCAAGATGAAGAGCCTGACGTTATAATTATTATTTAAACTTAACCTTTCGTGAATGAATGTCTCGATTTGTAATAATACGGAATTGTTTTATGACTGTAATCAATTTCCATTTACGATCAATTAATTGCACTTCATCTTATGGTTGGACGTAGCGCTTTGAGCCAGTAATGAGAGAGACTGCCATTCTATTACCTGCTAAATGAATCTTGATTAATTTACATGTTACTAGGAAACCTTTCCAGCTCTATACTTACGCAAAGTGTATTTATTCAATACAAGCTGGATGCTCAGTGTTTCAAACGGCTTCTATTTTAATTAATTTCATGTACGCAACTTTGTAATTTGAAGTCACAAAACTTTCTCTACAAGGCATCTTGTTAGGCATAGGAAGTGAAACGTATTTGACGGTAGATAAATATTTCCGTGACGCCAGTTTCAGGGAGTAGTGGTCGGAAGATAGGGCGCGGGTCGTTCACTCGATCTCGTCCAATTTATTTACTTTTTTCCCAGGTGTAGTGTTACGGCTATAAAATTCAGTTTTTGTTGGTCGGGCGCATGCTCGGCTAGATCTCCCGTCGCGAGATATGTTGATTTACGTTTAACGCGCGTGACCCCTCGACGGAGCCGATCATAGACTCGATAGACGATTCGAACTGGCGCGCACCTAAGATATCGCCACATCTCACTCGTGCCGATGTATCTTGGGAAATATTTCGCGGTGTATAGCCTCCCCGCCGGCCACTCGGACAAACATTAGTAGATTTCTTTGTGTTTCACTCGATTCATTTTATTTTTGCTACAGAAATACATTTTCAAATACAATTTTCTCGTTCCTACCAGTTTTATATGATTTATCTCTTTTACCGGAATTACTGTGTGGATATACCTTAACATCGAAATATATTTAGCCGGCAAAATCACTAACAGCTACTAAAAACCTTGGTTTCCATTTCCAGGAGATTTATACCAGGCTGTGATTGTAAGGGTTAAAATACGACTTTCGCAAAGATTTAACAGCGTACTTAATTAATGTACCTACATCATGTGACAGGACCTTTAAATTGGATATTATTTCAATTAGTTTGAGACGTAACAATGTATTATTGTATGGAAATATTGGACTCATTACATTAAAAGTGGTAGTTGCGTTCTGTTTGAAAGCAGCGACAATGTTTGACCTTTTCTCTTCATGAACAACAATAGTATCTATTGCAGTATACCTAGATACAATTCAATTCAAAATCCTACAAATGTAATAAGTACAATCTGTTCCCGGAACTCTTTCGGTTAATAACGTACTTGTAACAAGTGGATGCGCGTATTACGGTGAGATCGAATAAAAACTACATTTCATTGCATTGAGAGATAACTGTGTCTCTAAATGAGACAATTTACATGTATTATTAATGACGTCTAATTAAGAATTTGCAAGCAAGTATGGGAATGGCAGAAAAACAGTGTATATCGTATCATATGCAAGTGCTGAGAGTCAGGCGGAGGAAGTCGGATGTTGACTAGCAACCGTTACGAGTGACGTATGCTGCATTATCATGATATGCCTCGAGGCTTTAATCACTAAGTGAATATAAACTCACCAGACAATGTTATTATTAGGTATATAGGTATATCATCGAGTTGGTATCATAATTAAGCGCGTATGTCTGATGTTATGTAAGAAACAGTACGCGAGGGTGTCCACTGTTCCATGTTAGCAAGTAGCAAACAATTAATTGTTTATGACACAATTGTCTGCATTTTATAGTTTTTGTTTTTTTTTTCTATGTCAATTAATGTAACTGGTATTGTACGGTGTTAATTAACTACAAATAAATAAATAAATAAATAGAAAAATGGTTATTTTCTTCTTCTCTATTTGATTGATCGACTTTTCTATAACAAAAGCCAAAACAAGTCAATCAATCAAAATTTATTTATTAGATAACAAAGATCCATTGGGCACGCCACAATTGTAGCGATAAGTCCCTTCTTTGAGGAGTGGCTAGAGAGGCGCCACGGCATCCTCACCTACCGCCTGACACAGGTCCTCACCGGACACGGTTGTTTCGGGAGGTTCCTGTTTCAGATTAGGCGGGAGGAATCGCCCGGGTGTTACCACTGTGTGGATCGCCCGGAGGATACGGTGGAGGTCTGCCCGGCTTGGGCAGAGCACCGCCGTGTCCTCACGGAGGCAATCGGCCGCGGCAATCTCTCGCGTCTGGCCCTGGTCCAGGCCATGGTCCGGAGCGAGAGTGCATGGGAGGCAGTCACCTCCTTCTGCGAAGCAGTAATACCTGGGAAGGAGGAGGCGGTACGCGTGAGGGAGCGGCAGTCTGTGCGCCCTCACGCCCCTGGTCGCCGCAGCGGTGCCCTAGGCGGCGGGAATCGGCAGCCGATTCTCGGCCACCGTAGGCGCGGGCTTACAGACGGCGAGCTATGGGCAGCTCGCCGTCCGGTAAGGACCAGGCCCGAGTCGACGGCGCGTTGTGTTCCACGCGAGCCTCAAAGACATGTTAGCACGCACTGACGGGCTCCGCCAGGACCGGTGCCTGCCAGGGTTGCGGGTTTGTCCGAAAGGGATACCCTGGCCCTAGTACATAGGCAACTGAAGGAACACGGGTGGGTTTTAGTCAGTAAAAGTCTAACACGAAGAGCGGGAAAAGTTATTGGATAATTGCTCACACAAAAAAAATATACCAAAGGTCCATAATGTTAGTAATAGCTTACAGCTAGTGTTAGTAAGTAGGTAATGTAGTACTTACTAGTGGCGTACAAAATGGCGAAATAAAGGTTACATTTTCTTTTAAGTACTGATTTTTTTATTATTATTTCTAAAATCAGTACTTAAAGGAAAATGGAACCTTTTTTTTCGCCATTTTATATTACCACTAGCTTTTACCCGCGGCTCCCCCCGCGTGGATGTCGGTTATCGCGTAAAAAGTAGCCTATATCCTTTTCATATCCCAGGCTATATCTCTGCCAAATTTCATGACGATCGGTTCAGCGGTTTAGACGTGAAAACGTAACATACAGACAGACAGACAGATTAATTTTCACATTTATAATATTAAGTATGGATATGGATTCCAGTCCCCGTCGCCCATGTTAATGTTGCATGTTGCATTACAACATGCAAAATTAACATGGGCACCGGGGACAGCAGGAATACACCGTAATTATTAGAGTTTGAAGCAATTTGCACAGAAGATGACCAAGTAAGGTACAAGTTTCTTACCTGGCCATCCTCTCCTCAAAATGCCTCAAAATGAATAGAAACTCTCCGAGACCAGTGATGCGATTTTCTTTCGAAACAAATTCAACGATTTTCTATATATACAATGTTGGGTAGGGTAGCGTAGGGTAGGGTAGGTAGGTAGGTAGGTAGGGTAGGGTAGGGTAGGGTAGGGTAGGGTAGGTAGGTAGGTAGGTAGGTAGGTAGGTAGGTAGGTAGGGTAGGTAGGGTAGGTAGGTAGGTAGGTAGGTAGGTAGGTAGGTAGGTAGGTAGGTAGGTAGGGTAGGGTAGCGTAGGGTAGGGTAGGTAGGGTAGGGTAGGTAGTTAGGTAGGTAGGTAGGTAAGTAGGTAGGTAGGTAGGTAGGGTAGGTAGGGTAGGGTAGGGTAGAGTAGTGGAGTTTATACTATAGCTTTTGACAGAACGAAGTCTGCCGGGTCAGCTAGTGTTTTAATAAGGTATTCCTTCCCAAAAGCTACAAGTCATCCCACATAAGTCAAAGTCAGATAGCGTTAAAGTGTTGCAATACAGAAACGTTGCGCATTACAGGCATTTAAGAGCAGGAGGTAAAAAAACAACCCGAGACAACATCAAAACTTGAAGGTGAACATATCTTTAAAACACATTACGGGTTATCCGACAAATAAAAAGCCTCGACTCAGATAACCACACTTCATTAGCATTTCGCTTTCTGCTTAGTTAGCGTCCTGTGTGATATAAGCAAGAAATATATGCAAATATAACGTAAATGTACACATTTTTTACATTGTAGACGCTGAAATTTATTCAATAGATCTGCCTTTTTATACAAATTAGGTGGTGCCTAAATTATCATGACTTCTTTGGAGCGATCGTTAAAATTAAAACATATATGTAGGCCCTGGTTTATAAAAAATCAATCGATGGCTTCGTTGAAATAATATTATATTATTATTACTATATTTTTTATTTCATTAATACTTACATATAAATTACATTTTTAAATATTGGAATATAAAAAATATAAAAACATTTATAAATATAAAAAATAGTGGCCCATCGGCATCAGGAACAGGGTCCAAGCTGCCGATGGTCAGGGCTCTAGAGAGAGGAACCTCCTTACTATGCGTGCCGTGTCTAGGAGTACTGCTCTCTGAATCAAGCCCTTGATCCAGCCGTGCAATGAGAGCCTCCTGAGGTGTTGGTCGAGGCTCTCCGCTATTAGGCCATTAACCATAACAATTATCGGTACAATGACTGCAGAGTCGACATCCCACATGTCGACAACCTCGTGTGCTAAGTCAAGATACTTGATTTTTTTATTATTATTATTTTTTTTTTTTTTTTGTTTATTATTATTAATATTTTTTCAAAGTGTTGGGCAGTTCTCATAGTCGTAACCTACGAGCTTCCAAGAATCTACTTCTCCAAATTCCTTCACACCGTACCGGTTTTATGTCAAATTCTTACGCTATCTCTACTATAAAGCTCTGGAACGCGCTACCTTTTGACATTAAAAAAGGCTGAAAACAAATATACTTTTAAAAGAAAAGTTCATAACCACTACATAAGTCAGACTAAATAACTCTCAAATAATAGTCTAGTCATAGTAATTATTATTAGGTGGTATTCGTTAAAATATCTATTAGTTTATTTTATTTGTATATGTGTATTAGTATCATAAAACTATATAAATTCTCGTAATCAAGAAGTTAGTATTTTAGACATTATTTTTGTACCCTATCATTATGTTTTTATATGTAACCCAAAGGTTGACTGGTGGCATTAAGTCCGCCTATGTACATATCACTATTGTACATGAAGTTTAAATAAATAAATAAATAATATTTATGTGCTTTTAGACATTTGTTTTTCACAAAGTGCTCAAATAAATCAGTTTTATAAGTATTGTTTAATATTATATAATACAATTATAACGTATTCTTTTATTTTGAATGTCACACGTATGGATCAAAAAGCGACTTTAGATTTTATGCAAATGTGTGAGAAGCCACGAAAATTGCAAATACACACCCTGCTGTGATTATACGAGACATATTTATGGCACTGCTAATATTTTCCCTTTACTGCATAAAAAATTAAAACATATGAAATTATTAATGTTTGATTTATACCGGAATGTTATAATATTTACTTTAATAACTTGATAATGCATATAATAAACTGGTCTGGACATCTGTAGGCATTTAATAAGTAGCTGCTAATATTTTAGATCGAAACAATTTTCTTTATAACATGTTTTATTTTTATCTCTGAATAAATTTCAATAGAATCATTTCCTATAATCAAAATGTTCTCACAGATGCGATTCGCAACTATTTACCACCGTCCAATCGCAATAAAGCACAATAAAGTTGGACGTCTTCCGGCATCCGTCAAGCGGACTGTTGTGGCCACTGGTTGCGCAACCCGCCACCCAACTAGTTGCCTCGACAAACCACCAAGTTGGGACAATTGAGCGATTTGTCAACTATTGCATTAGGTAACCGGTCACTGCGGGCGACTCGAAATCCTCAAAGCGTCGCAAATATTTTCCGTTCCTCAGTCTCTTCTTACATTACATAGATTCTGATAAAAGTGGGTTCGATGCGGTAATGGATACTTTGTCAATCAGCAGTGACGAGCACCGAGCGTGGGCTGCGGAGAAAGCAAAGCTCGCAGGAATCGCATGCTCCTTACGCAAGATATATCTGCAAGGAACACAATGGACGCGGAATGCTTGCAGAACAAGCTTTTTGGATATTTATTGGATAGATTTTGTGTGGGATGGATTTACTTTGGTGAGTTACACGCAGACACTAACGCGTTTATAGCAATAATAGTTTAGTTGATATCTCGCTGAATAAAATGCCTGGAGACAATTGGATACTGAGAACTTTGATGTGCAATATCATGGACCGATTGAATGGAATAAACGTCAGCTACACATGATCAAAACTGATTACTTCCCTTAACTTATATTTTAAATTAACCTTGTCTCATAGAACACTATTCCACATAACTAAAAACCATTCTGTATAACGGTAAGTTAATTCAGTACAAAGTTGGTATATAATTATATAAATAGGGTCGGAGATCTGGCGAGTTAAATAAAATACATAATACATAACAGAGATGGCGGTATCGAGCGCGGTACAATGTTAAAACATTATCGGGTCATGACGATCGACGCCGGGTGTCACTATCGGTACAGTCCTCGCCGTAAACGTATAAACGCTGGACTGGTTCTAGGATTGGGAGAGAATGCTTGATACTTTGATTAAGAACGCGGCGCAGTTATCGGCTTACACACTTTTATGGCTTTTTATGTATTAATACTTGGAATTAAGATGTTCTCACACCGTTCGCGCCCTAAGAATTAAAAAAGAATGACAACGGAAATGAGTCAGTGTGATCCTTGTCGAATAGAGTTCTCGCAACTGTCAGCTTTAATATTTCAACACGCTACGGCGAAATATTTTTGGCGTCTCTTTAAGCTGTATTCCTCACGCGATTTGTATCTAAATCAAATTCATGAGCCTATCACATAAAACTTTCACGTCCGTATTGATCGTGAAAGAATATCTTTCACAAACGGCCTCATTTTCAATACATTTCAATATAACTGCTGCAACGAATGAATTGTACATGGCTATAATTTGCAGAAAATGCATTCGAATACGGCTAGATCTTTGATAACGTATTCCGTTGTTTTTATTTCGAGTTAAAAGAAGAACTTGAGGAAACGGGTCGGGCCTAGGCAATATTTTTAACCAATTATAGCGAACACAAAACGAAGATTCTTTGCATGTGTTTCTATTTATTTTACTGGCTTTTTTTCGTTCTTCTATTATTATAATATATAAATCTTATAAATGGTGTGACTTAAGAATTTCCAATGAAGCCGGTTTTATTGATTAATGGTCTACGTTTTGGGGTCATTGAGAACTATTGCTAATCTTAGAACTAACTCAGACAAAGCCTTCAAGTTCGCTTCTGCCAAAGGCTTAGAATCCTTTTGAGGCATGCAAGGCAGTGTCAGGCATGTAAATCAAGTTTATTGAGCTAACAGCTATAACTATTAAATCACAAACACTGCAAGAAATATGTATCTTTGTATGTAAGTAGGCACTTATTTATTCGTTTGCTTTGAGACTCTAATTTACACAGATTATTAATTTGTCCAGCGACAGCCGCGATGGGAGTACACGTTTAAGTCTAAAGCAAATCCGATGTGCTTGAGTTGATCAAACAATTTTATGGTGCTGAGATTCCCTTATATCGAAAATGACACTTAAAGTAAAATTATTACGACATCAATAATTTTAATTGATTGGAAACAACATTATAGTTGGTACCTACGTATATGGGAGTACGTCGTATTGGTATATAATATCAATTTTGTTCATTAGTTAGTTGGCCGACCTCGGCGAACCGACTGCGCTACCCGACACCCGGCTGTTACTAGGTCGACATAGATGCTTGGCTCGCGGTGCGAACTATTTGTACCGTTCAAGCCCACAGTTAGGGTTACACGCGTGCTAATCCAATACCAGATAAATGATACTCCGCTATGTAGGACGACAACATTTCGCCTCTAGGACAAACAAATGATGCGGTATGCCGAACACTACGCATAGTTTCGCTTGACGTAACATTTTGTACTGCTATTCCAGCTATGTGATTTTAACACATTGACATTTAAGAATAAGAAATAAGAGATTCAATCTCGTCTAGAGATATTTAGTGCTAGTTGTAAGGTTGACACCCGCGAATTATGTACCTAAGCTTTTTTAGAACACCGTCGACGTTAGCAATGTTCTCTGTTCATAAGATAAAGAACACACTGTCATTACTGTTCGTGCAATAAGAACGGTATTTAGGGCACAGATAAGTCATAAAACTGGAAGGTTACAAGTAATTCTGAGAACCGATTCGATCTGCACTTATCCCAAATTGGATATCTCGTTTGAAATGCTTTTGATGTTTATCGTACAAAAACAAAATCTGGCGTGAAACAAAGGCAGTCGGAGCTGAGGATAAATAGGAGGGTGGAAGTAAGTGAAGGCTTGTGATCCCTGAGGTTCGTATGCCCCGGGCCTAGCGTCTAACGGTGGATGCGCCCACTCCGTAGGTGTCGCCTGGCTGCGCCGACCATCCGTCCCGATGTACCCACGATTTACGAGACATCTCCTACTTTATTGGCTAAAGCGATTCACATAAATCCACTAAGTACATCTCGGGGTATAATTTTTAATGCAAAGGGCAATTTATACTAGGTTCTTCACAAGCATCGTTCTAATTTATAATTTCACGATAATTCTTAACCTTTACAAATATTTGTTCGCGGTAATATTATAGATTGTTAATCAGATAATGAAATGAGTAAGATCTACAGAGTTTTACGAGTAATTTCACTTCTTCCTTTTTTAATTACATCCAGATATGTCGAGTCGTTTACAGGCCAGCGCTCACTAGTACGATGTTAAAGTTGTGTATTATTTGTTTTCATTTACTACTGGTTTCTTTGTTTTATTATTTTCCAGTTTGATTGTTACTCTCGGAAAGCGATTCAAGAAACTAATTAAATGATGTGTTTTCAATGGAGATATTGTTAAAGGTCATAAAACACCACACATCTTAAGGCCATATAAACATAACACCATAGGAGTGTATTTGTTAAATGTCTTGGTATCAGTACAGTTATTTGTTAACGTGGCTTATAATCGTCTGAAAGATTGAGTGACAGGACAGACCCGAGCCCGGCCGTCACAGCGCACTACCAAGTCTAGACGCAGACGCGTCCGTTAGGCATTCAGACTCACACAACGTACCCGGAATCTGACTAGATATCATCTGCTCGCCGTTCGTTATTTGTTGACTTGAGAATAGATGGGGCAAACTGTTCAACAACTGAAATTTGTGACGCGAGTTTATGTACCTGTGAAAAAGAAAAAATGAGGTTGAACTGTTACTCACAACGGTTCCTAGAAGTTAGACCATTAACTGAGAGGTAATAAAGTTTCTAATGTTTAAGTGAAAACAGGTTTTAAATAATTTAACTGAAACCTAACAGTCAACGCGAACGGTTGTAAAGTGAAAGAAAACACTTCTTATCTTCACGGACTTAAATAAAATGGCAATACTTTCACGTACACACGGCTACATATCTAGCTAAACATTTCCAGTATAAGCTGACCGCTTATTGTAAGTAAATCCCAAGGAATGCGAGATCAGTTTATACTGGACTAGTTTCTGCCCGCGACTTCTTCCGCGTAAAATTTCGGCCCCCAACCCACCCCGTCGCACCGCGTCGCCCGCCCGCGCACTTCGTTTTCGCTTAGCGTTCTTTCTCACAATTTTGTTTACATTTAAATACTTGTGATTAATAACATATTTATTTGGATAAGGATTAATATTATGTTGATAAAACTCCTTCGCAAATAATGCATTAATTTCGAACAAATTTGATTACCATAAAAAATAATTATAGTGAGTCAATTTTAAAAGATAGACATATGCTGTCGCGGACTCTCTTTTAGAACTTTTAATGATGAAAAATTCCATCATACATGATATTTGCGTAACTTAAATTGTTTACGCAGCGCACGCAACGGAAGCTCTGAAAAAGGAATAATTTTTCCCGTTTTCGCAACATTTTTCGTATAAGCTCCGCTCCTATTGGTCGTAGCGTGATGTTATATAGCCTATAACCTTCCTCAATAAATGGACTATCCAACACATAAAGAATTTTTCAATTCGAACCCGTAATTCCTGAGATTAGCGCTTTCAAACAAACAAACAAACAAACTCTTCAGCTTTATAATCCATAATACTTCCATACTAATATTATAAATGTGAAAGTAACTATGTCTGTCTGTCTATCTGTGTGTCTGTCTGACTGTCTGTCTGTATGTTATGTTTTTACGCCTAAACCGCTGAACCGATCGTCCTGAAATTTGGCAGAGATGTAGCCTGGGATATGCTACTTTTTTACGCGATAATCGACATCTACGCGGGCGGAGCCGCGGGCAAAAGCTAGTATTATTATATAAATATAGATTAGTATAGCTTGATATGTAGCCGTGTGTACCTACTGAAGTTTGGATACATAAGCAGCCTTTAATGTTCCTACTGTTGAGACGCAGGCCTCCTCCTCTTGGAGAGGGAGTGGGCTCTAATCTACCACGCGGGCCCATTGCGGGTTGGTAGATAAAGAAGTTTGTATGTCACCATGTATTTTATTTTTCATTCAATCAACTCAGCCTATCGCAGTCCACTGCTGAACATAGGCCTCTCCCAAGCTGCGCCACAACACCCTGTCCTCCGCCTTCCGCATCCAGTCTGTCCCAGCCACCTTTTTGAGGTCGTCGGTCCATCTAGCTGGGGAGGCGTCCCACACTACGCTTGCCGATACGCGGTCTCCACTCCAGGACTCGTCTATTTTACATTAACCTCCTTACTAATAAACGTTGTATAGCGTCTGTATAGTTACACAACGCTTTGTCTTCTTCTTTCGAAAGTCAAATTACTGACGAGTGAAAGAGAGAAATCGGTGTGTAACTATACAGCAGCTATACAACGTTTATTAGTAAGGAGGTAAGGCGATATAATCCGACAGAGACTGCGCTTACTAGTTTTTTCAATCCATGGGAAACAAAAAAACAGTGTTCTAAAATTGTGAAAAAATAATAATATTATATCTTATTTAAGAATCTGTCGGGCATGCAATCGTGTTACCATGGGAAACAAAAAAAAAAAAACAGTGTTCATAATTCAAAAAAACAAGATATATCTTATTTAAGGATCTGTTAGGCATGAAATCGCTTTTAATAACACGATTAGATTAACTTTGCTGAATAGAAAAAAACCCAAAATTACCCCTTTTCGGAATGTTTAATCAATCTCATATCTACAAAACAGATGTTTTTTTTTTCGTTTTTTTTTAATATAAATGCAAAGGTAATAAGATTGTTTAGCACAATTCGCTGAGTATTCATTCAGGGACTGCGTAGTCAACATGACAAAATGTTAAACAGTTGGAATGTGCATGTGTTTTTCTTTTTTTTTTTTAATATAGATATTTATGTACAAGAATTGCTCGTTTATAGTGATAGGATAACATAACAAGCACATTGAACTTTTTGACAGTTAATCATTTAGACTTAAGCACGTTATATCAGTGGAGCATTTTGTCCATCACACCTTTTGTTGTACTTGCGATTTTGAGATGTGTACCATTTGTCACTAAACAATGTGACCATGATTATAATTGTACAGACGCCAGCACATCAAGCTACTACAATCTGTCAAATTTCTTTAATAGATTTTCAACATTATCACTACAGTATAAGGTTCAAGGTTGATTGCGAAAATTTTACAGTTTCGGGTAGGTTGACCTGCTGGCGTCTGTACATTTTGACACTAGGGCATTCCAACCGTTGAACATTTTATAGAGTTGACTACCCAGTCCCTGAATGATAATTTCGCGAGCCTACTTTAGTCGGCTCGAGCGCCTAAACTTAAAGATGCTGTTTATTAAATTTACAGGAAACGAAGCACGAACGGTTTCTAAATTGTAATCGTAAGGAGAAGAATGCTAAGTATTCTGGCATCCGTCTATTACGGAAGTGGATCGTAAACATATTATTATGTTGTAGTTCACCTTACCTGTTGCGATTACAGTTTATTATGTTTTAATGTCTTTATGCGGAGCGAATAAGGTTTGTAAGCCGAGTAAATGCCAATAAAAATGTGTGGGAATTACTTGGCGATTACACTTTTTTTTATTGAGCAGAAAAGTAATAAAACGGTTATCGAAGAAATTATTGATATAGAATAAAAAGGATAATATTTTTGTGTTCACCAAAAATCTTAAGGTACGTCTATGTATGCATTTCTAAAATTTTATTCTTCCCCGAAAAATACTGATCGTGCACCAAATATTAAAGGTTAGGTTAGGTTAGGTTATATTTTGGTGCACATTCAGTATAATTGGTGGAACACAGGCAAAATTAGGTAAATGAAATGGGAGTACTTTTAAATAAAATTGAAGTACTTTTAAATACCATCCGAATAAAAATACCTATTCAAAGAGTGTAAGAAGTGGGTATACTGTACTTAGACTGTACTACATCATATAATAATAATAATAAAGTCAAAGTCAAAGTCAAAGTCAAATCATTTATTTCAAATAGGCACGAAGATGCACTTTTGAACGTCAAAAATTACATGAATAGTTAATAGATTCTAGTTGCGCCTTCCAAAAGGTAGTTATGGGCAAGAAACTCCATACTTACTCTTTTAAAATGTTAACAATAGTTTGTATACATTAATTAATAATTATAGGCGAAGACGATGTACCTAGAATAAAAATAAAAATTACTTACCACAATTGGTAAAAGGAATGAAAAGTGAAGTAATGACAGAAAAATTAATAAATGCGATAGGTACATGGTGCTCACATATTAACAAACATTGTATATGATTTTCCAAAAAAAAAAAAACTTAAATTTAACATATAATAAGTGTGTGAGTTAAATTTATATTAATCACAGAAAATAAAAATTAATATCCATTAATAATAATAATAAATTAATAATAATACCCGACCGCCGCCGTATCTCTACGTTGACGTCGTGGTGGGGCTTGCGCGCTCGGAACTCTAGGTCTGTGCCGGTAGAGTTTACTTTACCGGAACATGTCTAGGGTGAGGAGCCAGACCAGATCGTCTGGCTCCTCACCCTAATAATAATAATAACAAAGAAACAGAAATACAGAAACCCGCAAGGCAGCATGTGGCGAGCTGTTGGGCAGTTGCGACCCCACGGACCCTATCTCCCGGGAGAAGTCATGTTTCTCATCTCTGTCTTGCCTTTATTGGCCGGCTGGAGTGAACACTGACGAGGAACTGAGCTCCCACCTCATTCTTGCCTTTATTGGCCGGCTTGAGTGGCGAATCGCAAGAGCAAACGTGCTCGGAGGAAGGAAGTATTCCAGTAAGTCCTGGTAGGGATCTTGACCATCTTCCGGGCTCTGGGATTGTTCTGAGAGCCGTGGAATACCTCTCCAGTCCTCAAACACCTCAGGATATGTTGCCCCCTTGGTGCTAAAGTACTAAGTGTCCATTTAACCAGTCCATATTAACGACCCAAACCCATAGTCCAATATCTTTGTTTCCATATCCTGCAAAATAGTCCTACACCAACCGCGGGTTGTCCTTGGGTGCACTTGCATAGTACGTACAGGGATAATCATCGGTTGGTACCTCTTTTAATTAAAAATCATTAATCATATTAATATAGGTCAATAATTGTCACCCGTTTGACGAATTTTTACTTTTGCGACGTTGCCAAACTGATGAAACTGAGGCCCTCGATGTGTGTAGGTATCTAAGTTGTATTAATAAATACGAGTAATTCATTTTCATTCAAACCAATCATTCATATTTAAAGCTAAGAAAATGCGATTTGTCATATTTCACGTAAGGGTGTTTTACATTAATAATCGTGCCTGTATGAAAAAAAAAAATATATATATATATAATATATATACACCGTGGCATTTTAGTCGTCTTACAAAGACAGCCCACTTCACGTATCCAATGACTACTAATCATTAATGTAAAAAAAAAAGACGTGTGGCACTCGGGGACTGCCGCGGTAAAGCTATTGCATAGCATTTTGTATCAACTTATGCAATTATAATTATTTATTTATTTTATTTATGCAGTATTTCTTTTTCTTTGATATTTTTTTTTTTTTTTTCGTTACGGAATTTCTAGATTCGGTTCCCGCGCTCAAGGCCCGCGATAGAAGCTATGCAATAGCTTAAAAACAAAATAAATAAGTGCTGAACGTCGTAAAAGTGTATAACTACGTAAACAAAGTCAAATACTATTCAAATATAAGCATAATAACAACTTTAAAATAGACGAAAGTGTTGAACCTAAAGTAATTTTAAATAAAAAAAGAGTGACAAACTGTTTTGACAGCGAAAAAATTCCATGTACATGAATCATTTCCAACCGTCTAGTCAAGTTTAAAAATTGTTCAACTGGAATGGTATCAACTATTTGGCAAGCTTTAATTAAGTCGTTGTAGCCTTGCGGTGCAACAGGGGAACTGAATGTACTCGTAATCGACTGGTCGAGAGTTCAAACCCCACTATCAACAATCACTTTTTGTGAAGATCATAATTTTATAAACTAATATTTATAAGAATAAAATACGCAGTACACAGAAAAAAGAACTGCCAGAAATTATTAGATCACTAGAGGGTACTGGTGTAGTAAAACCGTCGGAGTGGGGAGCGTGAGGTTTTTTCGTTACGGAATTTCTGGATTCGGTCCCCGCGCTCAAGGCCCGCGATAGAAGATATGCAATAGCTTAAAAATTTTTTTTGGACATTTGTTTTTTTTTTTTTTGTTAATTATGACGCACGACATAGTTTAAAACACCCTGTTACGAGTGCAGTCCGAGCCTTCTGTTACAAGGGCGCCGCGGAATGGAGCGGCGACATCTTTATTCATTCACCCTAACGCAAAAATGTGTTATTACTATTGCAACTTTAACTTGATCTAAATCCATTCTGCGGCGCCCTTGTATCACAAGGCTCGGACTGCACTCGTAACAGGGTGTTTTAAACTATGTCATGCGTCATAATTAATTTAAAAAAAAAAAACAAATGCTCCAAAAAAAAATTTTTTTTTTACTTGAATGATTAGTAGTCATTGGATACATGAAGTGGGCTGTCTTTGTAAGACGACTTAAATGCCACGGTGTATAATTGAAACATAATTTATATGCCAGTTAATTCTTTGATATGGTCTCATTCGTACCCTAGAGTTATAGGATATAAAAAAACAGCTTGTATAAGTATGCCAAGTTTCAGATCAATCGAATGCCACGAAGTGCTTGAAAAATGGATAGCAAACGGAGTAACGGGAAACATACGAACGAAGCAAACTTGCACCTTTTGTTAGCGCGTTGAAGTCTTTTGTTAGGAATAACTTTTTAGTACACACGAAAACAAAAAACATTGGTTGAGATTTAAACCACTGCTGTTTAGTAAGTATCTTATATATAAAATTCTCGTGTCACAATGTTAGTTACCCTCCTCCGAAACGGCTTGACCGATTTTTATGGAATTTTATACGCATATTCAGTAGGTCTGAGAATCGGCTACTACCTATTTTTTTTTTTAAGTTTTAGGTAGGTAGGGTAGGGTAAGGCAGGGTAGGTAGGTAGGTAGGTAGGGTAGTGTAGGGCAGGGTAGGGTAGGGTAGGGTAGGTAGGTAGGTAGGGTAGTGTAGGGCAGGGTAGGGTAGGGTAGGTAGGTAGGTAGGGTAGGGTAGGGTTGGTAGGTAGATAGGATAGGTAGAGTAGAGTAGTGGAGTTTATACTATAGCTTTTGACAGAACCAAGTCTGTCGGGTCAGCTAGTTTTTAATATAAATACAACAGCGTCAGTGGCCATATTTACCGTCAAAATTAATACACAAAGCTTCTCATCTCATGAGGAAGACATAACAAAGAGCATAACCGAACAATTTTATAACTCATACATTTAACAGTTATAAAATTAGACTGCAGCGGATATCATTAAAAAAAACAACAATCGAATCTAATCCTACGCTAAATTCGAATACGACAGCGACCCTTTATCTGAGAGATTAGTTTATAATACTCTAATAAGTCTAACAATAAGTATAGCAATAGATAGAACGATTTAAATGCATCTATAAATTGGTGTTTCGCGAGACATCATGATAACGCCACAAATCAAGGGGCACGTTAATTACTAGACCTCGTTCAGACGTCTGTGTTAGGGATGGGACACAAACCTTACAACTACCGACTATCGAGTATTTTACTCACATTACTCGCATTAGAGTCGGCCATTAAGCAACATTTAACGTTAAAATGCAATCTTAACAATAATTTAATGTCGTATTTTATGGTCGACTTAATGGGAATGTTTGAAATTAATTAGTTTAATCAAATGTAATTACACAGTATTACTGCGATTAATAGAAACAAAAGGTCGGGGCTCGTAATAACCTACTGCATTGCCTAATTTCCACTGGCTGCGGGGCAGCACCCGATATTCTCCGCATAACAGGCATGTCCTTATGCTACTCTGCTGGTGAATTTGCGTGTCCAGTATGGCACCGGTCCATTCATGCTAAACAAGTAGATACTGCTCTAAATGAAACCTGTCGGATAATATCGGGCTGCTTAAAACCGACTCCACTCAATAAGCTCTAGCCGCTAGCAGGAATCGCACCTCCTGCCGTACGAAGGGATGTCGCATGCTCGTTGGAAAAAAAGAACCAAGAATCCGATTCCCGACATCCCCTCTATGATTACCCAATGACTACGGGTAGGCTTAAAAGTCGCCAGAACTTTTTACGGTCTACGCAGGCTATCCAGGACAAACTATCCGATAAGAGATGCAAGTTGTGGGAAGACAAGCATCCACCACCGACTTCGTTAAACCCCGGGAACATTTGCCGCCCGGGCGTGATCTGCAGTGGCCTATATAGAAAGCTCTCAATCGATTGCGTACCCCGGTAGGCCGCTGCAAACACAAGCTGTCAAAGTAGGGGATTACTGTCCCATCCAACACCCAGTGCGAGTGCGGTGTTTCTGATCAGACCATGTCCCACTTGCTGGAGTGTCCTAAGTGCCCGTTCACTTGTACTAAAGAATACCTAATGAACGCCACTGATGCCGCAATTAACTTGGCCACCTATTGGGCTCAAACAATATAATAACTAAGTACCATCGACACGAAAAGAAGTAGACTGCGATTAATTAAAATAATTAATATTTTATTAATCTGTTAATATTTAAATTGATTCTGATTCCGTTTATAACTTAATTAATTAATATTGTGGTTTTTGCTAATTAACACTTAGATAATCTGCCTATAATGTTCCCACTGCTGGGACACGGACTTCCTCTCGGTGAGAGGGAGTGAGCCGTAATCCACTACGCGGACCCAGTGCGAGTTGGTAGATGTCACATGTCTCCGAATTCTTAATTCTAGGACTTGCGAGTTTTATAATAGTGAGATTGCCCATATTTGAACGTGAGCTTATTTAAGAAACGGCTAAAATCCTTACTAGTGAACAAAGCATATTACAGTATTTCGGAATTCATAACCGACAAAAATGTAATGACAGAATTTTGACATGCTAATAAAATACATAATTATATTATATTTTGTAAATTGACTTTAGTATTGTATATTGACATTAGCATTGTTTATTGACGTTAGTATTGCATATTGACATTAGCATTGTTTATTGACATTAGTATTGCATATTGACATTAGCATTGTTTCTTGACATTAGTATTGCATATTGACATTAGCATTGTTTATTGACATAGTCTTATTATTTTTATTATTGTTTTCAGTCTATGTGTTGACATGTACTGTATTGACATTTTATATATTTTTTTCTTTTTTTATTGACACATTGATTTCTATTGCTATAATTTTTATTAATGATTCGTTTTATGAAATATGTGATTATATTTTGTGTTAATTTGTGTTTTTATTGTTATTGCTTGTAATATTATTGATTACAAACGTTTGTACGCTCTCTGGCATAACATAGCGCACTCTTTATTATCTTTTTATACCATTATTATTGTACATACCTATGTTAAACAAATGAATAAATGACTTATGACTTATTAATTTATAAAGCAGTTATTAATTAGTTACACAACAGCAGCTTAATTTTCCTATTTTTTCTCTATCCTTTCCTACATTTTCTTAGCTGTTTTTCATATCGATTTAACTTAGTACCATAAGAAAAATTCATTGCATATTTGACTTTAGAACTTTGCACAAGTTGCTTACACAACTTTACTCCATTTGAAATAACATTAGACATTAAAAAAACGTTTATTACAGTCCGTTCAACCGATTTTGACTTCTATTCCGTAGGCATAAGGATGGCATTAAAGGAAAAAAAGAGGTTACAATACCAACTGTTTACTGCAGCTGCCATTTGTCATGCCACCAACGCAATAGAAGTCAAAATCGGTTGAATGTGCTGTAAAAAAGGTTTATTTACATGTCTCATTTCAAATGGAGTATAGTGAAATCTAAATGAGCAAGAAATATAGTTGAATCGCTTCCCTACCGCACTACATAAATAGAGATGTGAGGTTCGTTTGTACACGACCGAGTATACTGGAACAATTAACTTGTTCAACCTCAAACTCAAATCATTCATTTCAAATAAACCAATTACAGGTACTTTTGAATTGTCAAGGGGTCGACCAGTCAGAAAGACGAAGCTAGTTTCCCATTCCAAAGCGTAGTAGGTTCCTATGGAGAAGAACGGGCAAGAAACTTCACCTTGTCGAGACAACAGGGCACCAGGTATATCTTTACTAATCTATACTTATAATATATATTATTAATATTATAAAGCTGAAGAGTTTGTTTGTTTGTTTGTTTGAACGCGCTAATCTTAGGAACTACTGGTTGGAATTTAAAAAATATTTTTGTGTTGGATAGTCCATTTATCGAGGAAGGTTATATAACTATGAAGAAGGCTATATAACATCACGCTACGAATAAAAGGAGCGGAGCATAAATGAAAAATGTTGCAAAAACGGGAAAAATTATTCCTTTTTGAGAGCTTCCGTTACGTGCGCTGCGTAAACGGTTTAAGTTATGCAAATATCATGGTTGATAGAATTTTTCATCATTAAAAGTTCTAAAAGAAAGTCCGCGACAGACGACATCATCGACGTCATTTAAGATTGACTCACTATAATCTTTTTTATGGTAATGAAATTTGTTCGAAATAAATGCATTATTTGCGAAGGAGTTTTATCAACATAATATTAATCCTTATCCAAATAAATATGTTATTAATCACAAGTCTTTAAATGTAAACAAAATTGTGAGAGAGAACGCTAAGCGAAAACGAAGTTATATGACGGGGTGGGTTGGGGCCGAAATTTTGACTTTTTTTACTAGCTTCTGCTAGTAAAAAAAAAGTACCTAACTGAGAAGCAGCATCCCATCATCCCATGACTCCGGCGTGACGTTCGCACTTCTTTGGCATCAGATAAAGAATAATTACCTTTGTTACGATCATTCTGATGTCACAGTTACTGCTTAAGGGCGTGTGAAACCTCCTTCGTGTCAAAATATATTTTAGAAGTCTTCCAAGTAAACATGTGTTCCGGTAGTAATGTTATATGGAAACTAGAGCGTCATCATACGTGAATTGCTATTAAAATAATGTGCGACATTCTGACTACAACAAAATTTTGAGTTTTCTCAACGACAAAATTTTCTTTCAAAATTACCTTCGTAAATTATCAAGATAATGAACAATTTAAATAGACAATTCCATTATAAATTGACTATTTACATAAACAGGTTTAATACTGCAACATTCAAATATTTAGTACTAATGAGGCGTCGATTAGTGTCCGAGTGCATTGAGGAGCCATGTCTTATATTTAAGCGCGGTTACTACTACTAATATATAGTAGTATATAAATTTGCCGATAGTGTAGGCCCGATCTTGGAATTTGTAGTAAAACCCTTAAAAAGGTATCCTCAATTCAGACGTTTAAATTGAGGAGCTACCTTAGAACTCGAAAACTAGCCAAAATGTAAATCGCATCATCATCTATACCCAAAGTCTCAAAAACAAAGTAATGTCAAGAAATGTCACTGTCAGAATGACAGGACAGTGGTGCGAAACATTTTAACATACATTTTTTTGTAGCTATAAAATGAAAGTGAATTAATTATAAGAAATATGCAAACAAAATACCGTTCCCAAACAATGTTTAGTGCAGTGTGTCTGAGACACGGTATATGATCGTCATAATCAGCCCTTTTAAGTCCACTACTAGACGTAAGCCTCCCAAAATCGATTTCCACTCGAAACAGTTTACATCCGTTTTCATCTAACATGTGGCTAGATATGCTACCTACAATATGAATCTATGAATGAGAGTTGTAATATTTGTGTTGTCGAAGATGTTAAAAAGTTGAAAATGTTTGGATCTCCTGCATTGTTACCAGTATCATAAAATATTGTATACCAGAAAATCTTCTTTTTTTAAATAACTTTGTTTAAAACCGAAAATTTATAAAAATCGTTACTTTATAATTTATTTTGTAATTATTATTTCTTAAATTCAGTACTTAAAAGAAAATGGAACCTTTTTTTTCGCCATTTTATGTGAATTACCATTACGAAGATATTTTTTTTTTGATATGTTATCCCCTTTGTTTACATAAATTATCTAAATTTGAGACTTTGGGTATAGCATCCAAATGTATGTCTTGCTTCGGATCATTTTCAATGGCTTAGAGAATAATGTTATGGGACATATTTTATCCCGAATTTAGGGTTTACATTGGAGTTTACATTTCCAAAATTCTTTTAATGAGATCTCTGTTCTCATGACGATTATAATTGAGTATATAAGAAGTTAAAAGTCGCACGGTATCTTCATCTCGATCAGAGATAAGCGACTTTCTAATCGGGTCAAGTAACGTTTATGTTTACAAACTAGTTAAGCAACGGATGTATCTTGTTAACTGTAGTGACAAATGTTGTGCAATTGTTCGAGTAAAAATCTCTATATCTCTCAAATTAAATAGTATATTTTGATTTTCTTCTATCTTTTTAATTGGGTTGTTAATTGCTATGTAAGCAGATAACTTCAATTAAAATATTAATAATAAAAAGCGGCCAAGTGCGAGTCGGACTCGCCCATGAAGGGTTCCGTAGCAGCAAGTAACATAATATAAAAGTTCTTGTAGTTCGTTGTAACTTATGTTTTATTTTATTTTTATATTTGAGTTGATTGAATGAAAGGTAAGTTGCGGTTTACTTTTTAATACGGTATAAAATAAAAACTACTTACTAGATCTCGTTCAAACCAATTATCGGTGGAAGTTTACATGGTAGTGTACATCATATATTTTTTTTAGTCTATCATTCTCTTATTTTAAAAGTTACAGGGGGGGGGGGGACACATTTTACCACTTTAGAAGTGTCTCTCGCGCAAACTATTCAGTTTAGAAAAAAAATATATTAGAAACCTCAATATCATTTTTGAAGGCCTATCCATAGATACCCCACACGTATGGGTTTGAGGATTTTTTTTTTGAGTTGCAGTTCTAAGTATGAGGAATCCGCAATTTTTTTTTTCTATTTTTGTGTGAAAATCTTAATGCGGTTCACAGAATACATCTACTTACCAAATTTCAACAGTATAGTTCTTATAGTTTCGGAAAAAAGTGACTGTGACATACACAGATAGACAGACAGACAAGACGGATCCATAAGGGTTCCGTTTTTTGCCATTTGGCTACGGAACTCTAAAAATGTGAAACCAACAACGAGTATATTGATAAAATGGCCTCAGCCAACGAAAGTTTGAGATAAAAAGACACTTTCCGTGTGATTTGTGGCATTCACATCCGAATTCCTTAGTTAAAATTCTACGAGCGTTCGCCGCTAATAAAGTTATTAACATATTGAGATACAACCAATACCATTTCGCCCCAGTTTTCACGCATAAAATGTTCGGAACAACTTTTACTCAACACTTTTACCGAACTTCCCGTATATATCAATTACAGACACGATTGCTTATCTGTGACTTGGAATTATTGTATTAAATGGTATTTTTACACGACGCAGCACAATTTATGGCGCCTTTCAATGTTCCCAATAAGTGCGCACACGCAATGGCGCTGTCACGTCGCAAAAAGAATCAAAAGACGCCACGCAACAAGGCCTGCGGTTAGCAATTTTATATTTATAGTCATCGTCGGCCGTAAAATAGTAAAAACTAAACATGCAAATATCGCTTATTTACATGTACGATGAATAAAATTGTTGGCGGAATAAATAGACGCTATCAGGAGCTTTTCAGTTTTTGTCGAATTTGCTAAGGTATGCTTGGAATGAGAAGGCCCTTTTATACACCGTGGCATTTTAGTCGTCTTACAAAGACAGCTCACTTCATGTATCCAATGACTACTAATCATTCATTTAATTTTTTTTTTTTACATTTGTTTTTTTTTTTTTATTAATTATGACGCATGACATAGTTTAAAACGCCCTGTTACGAGTGCAGTCCGAGCCTTGTGTTACAAGGGCGCCGCGGAATGGAGCGGCGACATCTTTATCAGAGTTCATTCACGCTAACGCAAAAATGTGTTTCTTACTATTGCAACTTAAACTTAATCTAACTCCATTCTGCGGCGCCCTCAAGGCTCGGACTGCACTCGTAACAGGGCGTTTTAAACTATATCATGCGTCATAATTAATAACAAAAAAAAATTAAAAAAAAAAAAAACATGAATGATTAGTAGTCATTGGATACATGAAGTGAGCTGTATTTGTAAGACGACTAAAATGCCACGGTGTATAAAAGATTAGTCGTCTTTAAAGTTGGTTTACGGACGATAGTTTAACGTGACAACGTCATAACAAAACATTGATGCGGCGCAAGCGTACAATCAGCGTAACGGGACAATGAGCGTAACGGGACAATGCGCGTAAAAGGACAATGCGCGTAACGGGACAATGAGTCATCTTTTTTCGTGCATGCAGCCGGCGTTCATCGATTTATTAGACGTTGTCACGTCAAAAAACAAAATGTATATCAATACGCTCACTTGAATATGGATTGATGCATCTGTAAAAAAACATATCAAATCAACACAGTCGCTAAACGACACAACCTACTTCACAATGTCAATTAAAATCAGAGGAGATGCCATCTCAAAATTAAAATCAATAAATTTTTATGCAGCATCCACATTATTCATAAGATATATCTTAATATGATTCACATATAAGGAAGCTTTGCTAATAATGCGTGATTAATTTCCGTGTTTAGCCTACAGGCACGGTACGGACAGCGCGCGTTAGGTGCTGCCGCGGGCCAGCGTGGCATAGCGTAACCATAGATAACAATTTTATAAATGGAATAGTTTATTTCGAATTTAGTCGCATGTATAATCATTTAATCGTGGTACAGTCTGCGGGAGTTTTATTAGAAACTAGCTGCTCCCCGCGCTTTCTCCCGCATAAGTTTCGATTCCGTGGTTTATAGGCAAAATTTTGCTACTTTGGGTTATATTATTGCAATTTTCTCAAGGATCTAATTTGTTTTTTTTTTTTAATAAATTTTAGCCAATAATAATAATAATAAGCCATAATTATACTTGCTGATAATGTAGCTTTTCATTGGAGTAATTTTTTTTTTATTAAAAAAATTGATTAAAATTGGTCAATTAGTTGCAGAGCTTATTCGATACAAATAAAAAAATCTTTCCTCTTTATAATATTACCTCCTTACTAATAAACGTTGTATAGCGTCTGTATAATTACACAACGCTTTGTCTTCTTCTTTCGAAAGTCAAATTACTGACGAGTGAAAGAGAGAAATCGGTGTGTAACTATACAGACGCTATACAACGTTTATTAGTAAGGAGGTTAGTATAGAAGAACATTCTAGTTTATTTTGCATTTCTATTAGATCCGACGTTGTTGTTGCAATACGTTGCTATCTGTTTAAGAAATTGAAGTATCATTCATCATTCATTCATTTCAGCCGAAAAAACGTCCACTGCTGGACATAGTCTCCCCCAATTGGGGGGTTTGCCATAATCGCCACGCTTGGCGGGCGGGTTGGCGATCGCAGTACGAGTATGGTGTTAAAAATGCATAAAGAATGCTGCTGCCCATTCTCTAGTAAGTCCCTTAGTTGCCTTTTAGGGGAACTAAGGGACTTACTAGAGACTTAGGGCTTCTGAAAACCCGTAACGACCATCAAAGATTCATTAATGACAACGTCCTTTCCGAGGCACGGAGGGGTGCTTGGATGTACAGAGGTCAAATTGTAAATTTCACCAGTAATTATTGCCATTAAGGTGTCAATAAACGCTCTGTAATTGGACAATCATTATTTTGTAACCGTCTCTTAGGAAACCAATGCTTTAGCCATTTATTTTCGCGTCCAATCACAAAGCCCTAACTCAATGCACAACCTGAATCAAAATCTAGGACGAACAGGACATAATAAGGTCGCTCACCATTGTAATGAGGTATCAAACAAAGGTACCTTCAGCTGGCGTGATGTTCTCCTAGTGATGGCGTAATAATTCATACAGCTCACTAACAGAACAGTTTATTATCTACACAGATGGACAGAAGTGTGTCGGTAGTAAATAGCTTTTCGTGATAGGAGAGCGCGTGTGAACCCTGACACGACTTCTAAAGCATTGTTTGTTTATACTATCGAGCGATGGTGATCGAAAAAGTATCGCATCATGAAGATATCATTGTGTTTAGGTTAATTAATTATTGATAAAGTTAATTGTAAATCCAATGGAAATGGAGAGACTCTAATAAACGAAGGAACTAAGGTTTTTGATTTGTGTTTGACTGTCTAGAAATTTTCATTGGCAGCTTGAAGTTATTAACTTTGCCCGGAAAATGGCAATTAGGGCGCCCTTTTATGGTACCTAATGAACACTTGGAAAATTGTGGCTGTTTGCCACTCATATTTTATTTATACAGGTACATCCGTCTTCAAGAACATAAGACAAATAAAATATAAAGTATAATATTACATTAGTTATAGAGAACATAACTTTCTGTTAGATAAGGCTCATTACGACAATTCTCGGTTTAAGATCGAGATAGTGACTGTCACCGATAAATATGATATATTCACTTCTTATCATATAGGAAACGAATGCTGTTTATCGAAGAACTATGTGTATGGTATAAACCTACTTTCAACTTACTTTACGAGTTTGAAGTAATAAATAAATAGTTTTTTTTTTTTTGCAATTTTATGGTTCAGTTCTCCAAGATTAGTGTCATCAAAACTGCGTCCATAGACAATGTACCTATAGGTTGTTCTAAATTTAAACAGCTAATTTTGCCAGCATGGGTAAGTACTTATTCCTCCCGTTCTTGTTTCCACTTGAAAAGTTATGTCCATATTAATATTATAAATATGAAAGTAACTCTGTCTGTATGTCTGTATGTAACGTTTTCACGCCTAAACCGCTGAACCGATCGTCATGAAATTTGGCAGAAATATAGCCTGGGATATGGAAAAGGACATCCATGCGGGCGGAGCCGCGGGCAAAAGCTAGTATTAATATATAATCCTGTTTTATCAGACAAAATCGAGGTGATACAGTCAAAGAAAGTCAAAGAAAAAAAGAAAACAGACGAAAATTTAGCATTCCCCCCCTTATCTATGTAATGGACCGAATAAGTTGAAATTTTGTATACATATCAATTTGAGTGACCCAAATACGGACGTGAATCGTAAATAAATTAATTAAGAATATTGAGGTCAGTTTTGGGGGGCAAACAAGAAAATTACAAAAAAAGTTTTGCAAACTATATCGTGTGACATATAAAATGAAAGGGCTTACTATGAGGGTCTCGAATATTTTTATTTAATAATTTTAAAATAAATTGTTTAAAAGTTATAACTGAAAATAAGCAAAAATTGACCATTCCCCCCCTTATCTCCGAAACTACTGAACATAAAATTTTGAAAAAAATACAGAAAATAGTTCTATACTTATAGATTACAGGAAAATCTATAAGAAGTCTATGGTCTTAAAATTACATGGTAAATCTCTCGATATTGTGCGTACAAACTTACATTTGCAGTTGGAATGTATGGGAGATTATGTTTACCAACTACAATGTTAAGTTTGTTCTTAGGATAAATTCTTTCCAAGTACGGAACCCTTCATTGTGCGTAGTCCGACACGCACTTGGCCGGTTTTTTTTTTAAATATCTTTGACATATCTCGCAACTCTAGGGGTCCCGGACCTTTGGAAGGCGTACGAGGGGCCAAAGCCAACTCGTGGAGGCCCGTTAGAAGCTTTTAATGAAATGAAGCACCAACCGACGATTATCCCTGTACGTACTATGCAAGTGCACCCAAGAACGGTTGTTCTTGGGGGCAGGACCAGGACCCAGTTGTTAAAGGATTGTTGAAAGATATGGAAACAAAGATATATTGGACTATGGATTTTGGTAGCTAAATTGGACTGGTTACTTAAAACTTTGGAAGGACTTTGGCCCCTACCTGTAGGGTCCCTGGGGAGACTTGCACACTCAAAAATGGCCCCGTACACGGTCGCTAGCACATAGCGACGTAGCGACAAGGGGGCAACATAACCTGAGGTGCTCGAGGAATGGAGAGGTATTCCACGGCAATCAGGACAATCCCGGAAGTACGGTCAAGATCATTCATCATTTCAGTCAAAAGACGTCCACTACTGGACATAGTCCTCCCCCAATTTGGGGGGGTTTGCGATAATCGCCACGCTTAGCAGGCGGGTTGGCGATCGCAGTATGGTGTTAAAAGTGCATAGAGAACGCTGCTGCCCATTCTCTAGTAAGTCCCTTAGTCGCCTTTTATGACACCCACGGGAGGAAATAGGGTGGTGCTATTCTTTACGTCCGGCACCACACGGAACAAGGTCCCTACCAGGATTCTATTGCAATACTTCCTTCCTCCGAGTACGTTTGCTCTTGCGAATGAGGTGGAAGCTCAGTTCCTCGTAAGTGTTCACTCCAGCCGGCCAATAAAGGCAAGCCAGAGATGAGGAACATGACTTCAACCGGGTGATAGGGTCCGTGGGGTCGCTACTGCCCAATAGCTCGCCACATGCTGCCCTGCGGATTTATGTATCTCTCTTGGTCTGGCTTTAGGAGCCAGACAAAGAGAGATACATAAACCCGTAGACTTGTTTCGGCAAAGTAAACGGTCAACTACGGTGACACAAAGGTTAATCTTGTATTCTACAACAGCACATGCAATGTCTCAATTCCAAAAAACTGGTCAAAACAAGTCATTGACATCAGTGTCAAACTTTATGTTGTGAACCGTGCCTTTATACTTATCTCACGCACATTGAGTCTCATAAAATAGGCTCAAAATAAAATAAGATACGTATAGTTAATTATTATTCCATATTCTATGGCGGCAATTTTGCATCTAAGTCTATGATCCTAGATCAACTGAGCTAGAAAACTCAAAGATCAACCTAGCAAGTCCAATATATAGTGGTTTAGTAGCTTTGTACAGACTAAGGCAGCCACTATACTTGAAATAAAAAATAAACAGTAACCTACATAGAGCATTCAACATTTTTCTTTTACTTTCAGATACTGTAAGAGCTCGAGGAATGCAAAACAAAGAAATTGTACTCATAAATAAAACACCTGGTGTATGTTGGGAACTATTTTTCAACGTAAGCACGCGCAGGTGTTAATTCAATTAGCACTAGTGATACAAAGTGTTATCGAATGTCTTGACACTTGTTCTTCATTACATCATAGACGCATCGTACACTAATGCACCCTTTTTCTGAAGCGCCCCGCATTACCACGACATGTAACACAAATTTTACGAATGGTTCATAAAAAGTATGTTTGGATACCAATTTGCAGTTTCACTTACAAATTGATTTATTCATTCTAATTTTAGGCGCTAAGCAGACAGAGCAACTTTGATCTCCGTTTTGCGGCAACAGGCAACTCGCAACTAGCTGTTACATATATGTTGGCGACTGGCTGGGATGCCACCTTTTCTTTAAGAACTATATATATGTATTCTTATAATGACGTTTGGAATAGAAGAAATGTTTTGTTTTAGCCAGCTGTCAAGTGTCAGTGATTCCTATTGCCTTGTACATAGTTTTGTCCCGTTATTTTGTTATTAAATAGCAATTACTCATATTTACAGTGTTTCCGTCATCCTCCAATTCATCCAAAATACCTACAGTCCATTTTCTCACCAACAATATATAAAGAAACTGCGCAGACATAGCAACTCTAGCTGCGAGTTTCGATAATCGACAACAGTTTTCAGTTGCTGCACTCGATGTCACAATCAGTTTCAAATTGACGCAAGCAACTGTCAAATTAGTAGTAGTTGTGTCAAGTTGCTGGTTTCCCCAATCTTCAATCGCAACGCGTCAAGCGATTTCACTCCCTCTCCGTCCCCCACAGCACCAGTCTTGTTCACGGTATCGTTGTGTTCACACATCTGAGGTTTCTGCGTAGGAATATAAAATGAAACCCAACATGACGAAATCAAGACGGGTCGTCTTGATTTCTTCATGTCCCTTCCCTTTTTTGAACACAGAAGATTTTATCGAGGAAATACGAAAATATCGTGCAATTTGGGATTCGAAGAGGAGGCTTTGATCTTCGAGATCCATAGTCACACTGACAATTGACTATGGATTTGAAAAGTTTATTTAGAATCGCGGCAACCATAAACTGGGCCTTTTTGTTGCTGTAACTGGCAACCTTTAACGAAAGTTTTTAAAAGTTGATAGTTTCTTCAACTAAGTTGATAGTTTCTTCAACTAATGTCTGCGGAGCGCCTTAAATATGTTTTTCATGTGACAATTGAGGTTAATTTTATAACCTCAATTTTCACCGATGATTTTTCAATTACAATTCAATCAATCTACCTAGCCTTTTCCCAACAACGTTGGGGTCGGCTACCAGTCTTACTGGATGCAGCTGAATACCAGTATTTTACATGGAGCGACTGTCTATCTGACTTCCACAACCCAGTAACTGGGTAATACGATACCCCTTGATAACACTTGTCAGACTTTTTGGGCTTCTCACGACCCGTAACGACTGTCAAAGATCCACGAATGACAGCCAGGACCAACGGCTTAACGTGCTGTCTGAAGCATGGAGGAGTCTCGCTATGTAAAGATGGTCACCCATCCATGTACCAACCCCGGCAAGCGTAGCTTTACCTGATGGATCAACCCGTGCGGCTGTTATTACTAAGTCATGAGATGTTCTTTTGATTTTTCAATTACAATATTTTTTTGTAAAATTGGTGGAGATATAAAGTGGAAATCTTCTAAATACAGGCGATTGTGTTACCTTAGCGAGTGATTTCGTAATAATTTTACCTGAACAGGGTTGCTTTGCGCTTTCATTAGAAACTTTTTCAACAGAGAGTAGAATTATAAATGTATCTATACATCTATACATACAAATCAGTATTGTTATACAACGTGGCAATGCTGCCAACCTTTTGGGCATATTTCCTGTTGACAGCGATGCGGATGAACTTTTGGATGCCTTTTGATTCTTTTTCCCTCCTTTTTTTATATACTTGTATTATTACTTAATTATATATACAAATAGTACCGTATGGTGCCGGACGTAAAGAATAGCACCACCCCATTTCCTCCCGTGGGTGTCGTAAAAGGCGACTAAGGGACTTACTAGAGAATGGGCAGCAGCGTTCTCTATGCATTTTTAACGCCATACTGCGATCGCCAACCCGCCTGCCAAGCGTGGCGATTATGAAAAATTCCCCCCCATTTGGGGGAGGCCTATGTCCAGCAGTGGACGTCTTTCGGCTGAAATGACGATGATGATGATGACATACAAATAAATAAAATTTAAGTGTCTGTTTGTAATGTTAAATTCACAGCTTTTTAGTAAATGCATATTAAAGTATAGACGGTAATTATAACACAACAAAAAAAAAAATTATCGGTCCGTCGTTCAGTCTATCTGTTTGTTTATTCTGGCTCATCTCCGAAACGGCTGGACCGATTTTGACGGGACTTTCACTGGCAGACATATAGCTTGATAGATGGATAGAATACTCTTTATTAATACACCATAAAAATTACAGATATAAATGTAGAAATGTTACATAAGGTGACACAATATAATAATAAATAGATAGCTGATGTTATAAGTAGAGATCGGATATTCGGATGTATATTTACCTAAAGTTAATTTTTGGCTATGAAAGTAGGTATGGAAGCGGCTTCTTAAAATATTATAATTGTAAAAAAAACTCGTGTTGCCAGGAACAACGGGAATGCATAACAAGTCGAGTGTGTAATATTTAAGCGACTTCTAAAAAAATATTTACTAAAAAAACCGGAGTTCTTGGATTGCCTAACTATTCTGATACATATTTATTTAGAATTGGGATTTTTACCAACATTTTAAAGTAAATAAATATGCCAGAAATATATATCAGAAAGCTAAACTTTTAGATCCCAGAACCGCAGGATTTTTTCGAAACAAAGGCGCATTCCATATTAGCCAACATCTCAACTTTAGGTGAATATGCATCCGAATATCCGATCTCTAGTTATAAGGTATAACTTAGGCTAGCTTTTATTTTAGAAAAAGCCACGTGGGCGAAGCAGCGGTCAGCAGCTAGTGATATACATAAATTCCATGCAGAATTCGACATGTTTCTTGTATTGTCAGTCGTGCGTGTTAGCCCTTGCTAAGTGAAGAATAAACAGACCATGGTTCTAGGTAATGGCATTATACCTAGCCTTTACCGTTAAAAATCATTTGTAAGCGCTTAGCATGTGTTGCATAGGTTTAAACACCGAACTCAGATTTGTTATATGAATAAATAACGACGTGAAACATAAAGTGATAAGTGTAAATGATTATTTTGTGTAATTTCTGTACATAATTTCCAGATTCTAATTTGTACGAGTATGATACGACTACTGCAAATTAAATAATTAATTAACATGACAGATATAATCATTGAGTCCACAAAGGTTCAGAATGTGTCGAGTATCTTAAAATATGAGTGACATGCAAATAGACAATGAAAACATAAGAAACCAGTGTTGCAAGTCACAAAAACACTATCTCAAGGAAAAATCTCAAAATGGTGGCGGACCAACAAAAATTGATGAATCACATCGAACTAGAGCGCGCGCCACTCGCCGCCACTCGCTTGCACTCGCCTCCACTCGGCCCAACCATTACCAATAACAATTTCCCGGACGCCATCTTTGTTCACGATTCAGTAATCCACAGAATCATAAAGCTTCACGTTCCCACAAAGTTGAATTTGTCACACGAAAATATAATGTTTCCCTAATTACTTTCAAACGATACTGTAAGAACATAAAATAAAATGTTATATAAATATCCCGGCTTAACTCCAACCATCAACGTTTTATAGTTCATTAGTAACCCCTACCTGAACAAACAAAAATGTCTGGAGAAATCAAAATGATTTAATCATAAATTGAAACTATGTCCAAGTTCGATACATGGGTAATAATATAACTGATAGACATTAACGTAATGTGTATGAATGGATAATATAATATTTTTCCAGTCACGATTTCGAAATAAGGTAATGTGCGAGCGTATTCGTAACTCTCTGTGTAGATATTCCTGTGCTCAACGAGCGATATGATCGGACTCCCCGTTGCCTTATTGATAAGTTTTCCATACTTCCCGTGTGTATCGGAATGCTTCTGAGTTTATTTAATGTAATTTCTATCTATACGGCATTCATATACGGTATTTAATATGTACGTAGACGTTTAAGATGTTAGCATTAGTTTAAAATATGATCCTCATTACGTTGCATTGTTCTTGTAATAAAATAGTAATATTAACATTACACCTCAAGGGTTAAAACGATATCGAACAATAACCAACATTGGAAATCGAACGGTGCTATATATCAAGCGATAGAATAGCCACCGTAAATTGAAAGCAGCGATTATGATGGGCAAAATAGATTCGCCCGGGGTCGAGGCGACATCACGAAGCGAGCCGAGGGTTAAAGAGCGATCCTTCTAAGCTGGTTCGAGTTATGGGCTCAGCCGACACAATGGCCAATTTCATAGAATTTCCTTTGATGGATACCAGTTAACCTGGAGCAGTTAACGGTGTTTTGCAATCATTTTAAATTAAACACACATTTAAAACCCTACGCCACTACATTAGATTTCACTATAGTATTTTGTCCGAGAGCTTAAGATACTTATCTCTTTGTTTTGATCATAAACAGAAGTTTATTATTCGGAAAGATATGTTGGAAGGTATTTTTAACGTCCCGGGGAGCCTCAGGACGAAGGATTACTTCTGCGTTGTCCTGAGCAACAAATAAATCTCACATTTATTAAAAATGTAAACATGGTGTCTGAATTTGACAATATTCACTCATTTCCATTGATTAAAACTGTCACTACGAACTTCTACGTTCTGCAGTCGATAGACTGATATCTTGATGTATGATCACACACAAGCAAATACACCACATATAAATAAATATTTACCAACATATCTTAGGTCTTATCTTTTACAGGCTGAACAAAATTGTACGCATTACTATAACCAGGTGCTTCGGTAGCTACACGCAGCACTGGGACTGGTTTCTCTATGTTTTGCAATAAAATAATTGTGCAATTGCGATGTAAAATGTACTAGTCTGGAGGCTGTAAGATTAGTTGCGGGAACCAAAGATATTGGGTCCTATCCTAACCAAAGCCCTAGTCGGCCCACTGCTGTTGAAATTGCAGAGCGGATAAGAAGTTTTCAGAACTCCTGATGACCACGACTATGCTGTGAAGAGGAGTGTGAGTTCTTCCAGTACCAATTGATACTGCGTGTCGTTTGTCTTTTTACCTTAGATACAAATAACAGTTGTATCAAATAAAAGCGATATCTGTTTGGTCAAGCGTATATTTTAATTAATAAATCCCTCACACAAAAGCCCTCAAGCGATATAATATACATAATTATTATGGCTAAAAGTTAGAAGCAGACAAATTATGTTACTACACATTCCAAGAATTTTCATGGCTTTATCCAAAAGCATTTAGTAACCATTTTTTTTGGTTTTTCCTTAACATAATGCTCTATCGATTTTGCTTATTTACTAAATTAAGTGTCGCAACACAACATTGGAAATCCATAACGAGCGTTGGCCAGGGTATGGTCATCGAGGAGGATTCGTCACGGGCGCGACACGACATCGACACGCGGCGCTGCGCCGCGCTGCGCCGCGCTGGCTCACCGTCACGAGCGCAGCTCCCTCACCACTCCACCGAACCGTACCCGCTACACACTTAATGAATTTCAATATTCACTGCAACACATTTCTTTTTTTTGTATCGACGAATATTCTTCGTAAATTATCGGCCTCAAAGAATATTTTACATCAATCACGGTACCGTTATAAAAGAATAATTTGGACGGTTTACATAATTATATCGAATTAACTTGCAAACCTTTCGCCATAGTTGCTTAAAAAAAAAAAGGCTAAAGAATTCTCCTAGCACATTGAAAGATCGAAGGTCGACGTCGTAAAGAGCAACTATAAGGATTACATGGGCATCCGTCGCGATCCTTCTAAAATAAAACTTTAAAGAACATCACAACGACAATTCGACACAGAGTCGACTTGCTCAGCGATCACAAAGCTTTCTCATTAAACCGTCACCGGTCGAAGCCGTGACACTAAAAGTCATTCCGCCTAAAAAAAATCTTCAACCCGTTTTGTTACATTTCTCAACGCTCGGAAAAAGAGCACAAAAGATTTTCTTAGTTGAAGCGTGACTGTCGTAATTAGGTGGCGAGAGTAGTGCTCGTGTTAAACGTTGGCCGATACATAATACAGAAATCATCAGCAGTTTGTCACTGCATTATGCTCGCATGTGAGTGTCACTCGCAGTATGCATCACGCGAGATTATCTCCGTTATTAAATAGCTGCTCATACTATGCGCAATTAACTAACATACTTTATGACTTCTTGTATGCTATATTGTCTGCGAAACATTTTTCATCTAGTCACTGTAAATATGTGTGTGCCGATCGAGCTTTTTTCTCTGGAGTAAGGAGAATTGTAACTACTATGCAGACATGCGGTTATTAATTTATGTAATAAATATTGATCGATATCAAGATTGAAGTTTTTGTAATATAATATTCGTAGCTATAATTGGTCGCTTAGAGCTTACATGCCATACCAGAAGTATACATTTCTTGAGTAGCTCCCCGTTAACTTTTACGATAACTGTTACGAGATTTCCCATCTTAGATTTTCCACTTCCCCGTATAAAAACATAAACAAAAATAAATACGTAGAACATATTCTACTTTATGTGACTCGAACGCCGATACATTGGGACCGCTAATCATTTACAATGTCCCATCACATAAAACCTCAGTTTAATAAGTTGCTTCCAATTTAAAATCAAAATTATTTTTAAGTCCGCTGTCTCTGAGAAGAGGGGACCCGACGGGGGCCGGATTATAAATCATAAATGCCACGTTAGCCCTGCCAGACGGGCGGCCGGCCGAGTATCGAAATTATCGCCCGCGAGCCCGCGTAAAATATACAAAACAGTTTCAGGTTACTGCGTCAAATATTTCTTTTGGACAACTAAAATAAAATGCGCTGACTCATTAGCACACAATTTTATCTTTCTAAGATCTTACAGAGCGATTCGTAGTATAATGAACACAAGTGAATCTATAAAACTGGTTTTATGATAATAATGCGTTTATATTTAGAAATCCGTCATACCAAAAACAAGTATGTCGATTAACAATCTGCAAGCTATTGAATAATTAATTGCGTTAAACAAATGTTTCGCTGCATTAAAGAATCATTGATTGATTCATTACATTACAGATAAAGATGATTTAATTTTACAGTGTCATTAATCTAAGAATAGACCTCCCATACTCGTATGCAAAGTGTAATGAATACATATTCTCACAGTCCTCGGACACATGCCACGGTTTAAACTGGCTCACTACTTCCGCAGCGGACCAACTCAAATAGAAATTGAGACATTTATACAAACAAAATCGACTAACATGCAGACATGAATGACAAACTCACTCCAGTTTCTGTGATCCAAATAAAACGACTTACTTCCTTCAGTATCAGACAAAATGTCGCATGTCACTGGTGACTAATTAAGCCACATCCCAAAATGCTTTTAATTTAGATAAATATATGTATATAGGTCTGTGAATGAGTAAACGTAGTTGAAGAAAAAGAGTTAATGTTTTAAATCTACATAGAGGTACGGTTAACTCTAATTAACGAGTAATTAAAGTTTTGCATAGACTTTTAAATTGAATTCTGTGAATTTGTTACTGATGATAAACCAACTAACATGTTCTGCATTGATTGCACTGCAAAGTGTAAGGCTTATTCCACAAATCCCCCCTGAAAAATCCCTCTTAGGAGGAAAAGTGGAATATATAAAAACCAGTCTAGAATTCACCCCTGCTTATTTCACAAATTCCCCTCAGTGGGGAAAACTGAACCCTAATGTAAAAAAAATCACTTTCAGGGGGGTCTTGGAATAAGTTTTTTTTTTTTTTTAATTCTAGTTTTCCCCCTTAAGCGGGATTATCAGGGGTGAATTCTAGACTGTTTTTTTATAGATTCCACTTTTTCTCTTAAGGGGGATTTTTAGGGGGGATTTGTGGAATAAGCCAAAGTGTAGATACCTTCTTAGTTTATCCAGTTTGTTTTTAGTTTTATCGCAGGCAAAATATATTTCCATATTGATAATCAAATAATGTCATCGCAGAGCAATATGAGTCAGGAAAGACAAAGCAATAAATAAATAACAATGTGTGCAAAATAAAGACGTAGAGGACAGACGTATGTAAGCACAATCTACAAATGTCAAAGATTCAAAATCTATGTCGTGCATATAACGAACACGGCACTCGTGTGGGCTAGAAAAGCGGTACATAAATTATTCTCATTGTTCCGAAAGGCGAATGATAAATGTATTTGTGTTCTTAATTTAAGTTATGCTATTGGTAAAAGTCGACTGTACCGGTCCATTCGGGAAATCTCGAAAGTTACGTTACAGCGCCGAGTTTGGTCAGCGAGGCTTGAGCCCAGATTGGAATTAGGCGCGTTAATTGATCTATGTTTATCATGCTGGAGAAATAACGGCGACATTTCTGCAATTGTTAGATTACGAGCAACTACTGTTTAGAATTGCCAATCCTTAACAGTAAATGCTTGGTGTGTGGTATGCGGTACCTATGCAGCGGTAACTCTACATAATATATTTTAATAAAAGCTCCCTACCGCTTCTGATTCGTGAATTCTGCTACAAGTTTCATGAAAACTAAAATTAGTAAATCAATGTTTGCTACTAACTTATTGATGATATTAGTGTTAATATTTTTGAACTCGTAAAAAAGTTGATCTTATTGAATTCAGAACATAATTTACTTTGAAAGCGAAGGCGATTTTTATTTGTCCATATAGGCCAGTATCCGGCGCACCGTTCACGTCTAAACCTACAATATATCATTCGGAAGTAGCAAAAACTCGGTGTCGGATCGTTGCGACAGTAATCACAGGTGCAAAAACTTTTTTACAACTACCTACAATTACAGACCATTTAAGGCCGACTACGTGCCTTACATAATAGTTAAAACCTTAGTGTTTTCTATAAAGAAAAATACTATCTTAAGTTTCTATCGGCTGTTAGACTGCAAACATCCCGACGTTAATGTATTGACGCCCTTTTCAACACTTGTCCTGAAATAGCTCGGAGCAAGTTCATAGTTGTTAATACGACTGTCACTGAGGACTGCTTATGATAATTACACTTACAGACACTTCGCCAACGAGATAAGTAATAACTAATTACCAGTAATTTTATTAAACATGAATGTTTAGTGATTTAACAAAAAGACATCGTGGGAGATTTCAAGTAGATAGAGTCAATAGAATTAAGTAAGAATGTGATTTAACTTTGTATCGGCAGTGTCGCATGTCTTAGGAATAGCACACACGACCGTATCAAACACAGTTTGCAGGATTACTATTCTAGAAAAACGGCTGGGGGCGAATAGCGTTGCAATTACAGTCGGAGCGTCTTCTCGTCCGTCCGTCTGTCCGCGGATCCAAGATGGCCGCCGCATGCCTGCCCAAGATTGACTAGTAGCTGAATGCTTCTTTGCCAACGGCGATCTAGGTTGAGTCGATCTATCTGAGGGCATGCTGGCATGCAGGAATGAAGCTCTTGCCCCGGTAAATTAAAATACTTTTTGTTTGATAAGTGTTCTGTGATTATCTCGTGTGTTGGATATAATGCAGCCGTGCGAGACATGTCATTAAAACGCGAATTGTTTATTAAACTCACCGCTCAATAGTTGCGATTTTCTAAGTACTCGGCTATACATACCTGGAACATAAAAGTTTCGCATTTAACCTCATGTGAATAATATTTCCTACATGTGCGATAAAACCATCTGGCACAAGATCAGATATAAAATTTAATTATTTTTTTATATGTAATATTGCTGAATCAATTATATGTATCATATTAATGGCATATGAGGCATAATTAATCAATTATTTTACGTGTCTTACTAATTAATACAAATTTATTTATTACCAGAATGAGTTGTTTATGAATCAGAGAATGAATGAAACGCATCGTGCTCTTCACACAAATGCTCTGCTGTAGACCGTTACCGAAACCTTAATAACAACGTTCACACATTAAAGTTTAAACGCGCCCCGCCCGTTGTGCACAAACCCATCATTACACAAACGTATTCGCTGTTAACCCAAAACCACATAAGTCACATTTATCGCCACATCAAAAAGCAATCAAGCGACAAAAGTTGAAGCGAGTCATCGAATGGAACTCCGACGAAAATATGTTCGAAACGCACCTAATCGATTCCACGGCGAGGCCACAGGTAAGCTCTGCCCTAACGTAATTTACAAAGGTGCCCTATAAAAAGATGGGGCGTCAGGAGCTGCATATAGAATTTTATGAACAACAATAAAGTGCATTTATTTATGCGACTATCTGCAAGTGTATTTACTACATAGCGGTGTAAATAAATACCTATTGTAATGATCCTTGTTACTTAAAGATGAGTTATTGTTTGTTAACAGATTAAATATGTTGAAGTGCTTTTATTAAATCGGAATTATTAAGGCCTATTCTGTTAGCATCATTCGTCATATCGTACGAGTTATTATCTTTGTGTTTTCTATTTGAAGCATGTCTTAGTAAGTTTCTTTAAGCAGTGTGGTACAAAATATTCTATTTGCGTAGCAATTAGAGAGTAAACGGTCTGGTACATAGCTCCATCTTAATTGTTAACTTATCACGGAGTCATTAAGGTGTCACAGGTGTGCGAGACATCCTGACTACAGCCAGAGAATATTAATCGAGATTGACGGTAGGCTCGCTTTTGCATTTTTAATTTATATGCTATGTTACGCAATTATTATTAAAAATTAACTTTGCGGGCATCTAGTTCATTCTTAACATAGCTCCTAGAAGGAATTCTATATGCTACATCACATAAAAATAATTTTTATTCAACAAAAAGCTCAGGAGACAGGTAATCCATACTAAAGAATAAGAGCTTCTAGTTCCTAGCTGTGTAACTTACATCGCTTCTCAACGTTACTATTGTTTTATAGCTCTTGGACCAATAAATTCGATATGGTGTATATAAGTAATGCCGCCTCCGCGTAGGGGCACTCCTGCGCATCCTTTAACTTTGCCCCAGACACCCCCCGCTGTCTCAAGAAATATGTTACCTGCCCGACGATGGAGGAAACAAACACTAACGTATAGACGACGCTATAAATTACTAAAATGACCGTGGCATTCTGATTAAGAAACTAATTTCGGTGCCGAAGCTTAGACCCTGTTTGTACCTCAACGTTTTTAACAAGACATTCCGTGTTTATTTTATTTAACTAAATGTTTTTTAAACTTGATGATTGTCGTTTTTCTAATTACATACCTCGAGTGGATCCGTAACTAAATATCCTGCTTCGTGGAGACGCTTTTACTTTCTGTACGAAGGTTCGTAAAATTGATTCGTGACAGATATATGCACATATTATACGATTTCCGCAATATTTTAATCGGAAGCTTTTATTGAATAAATACATAATAATCAGAAACGTTGCTAGTAGTTACTATTGTATTATCTTTAATCAATAAACAAGAATAGAGCTAATATTTAATGTTGAATAATTTAATAATAAAATAACGTGTCGCGAAATTTACGATCCCACATAAAAGCCGATTGGCTCTGAGGTCTGTTGTCGTGAAAGTGCACGCGCGCTCCGGAAGCCTCTCTCCTGCATGCCGCTGTGAATCTGCGACTTACTGCGCTAAACCGACTTTAACTACTGGTTCACTCGAGTTAAATAAATTAATGCCTTACTTTTGATTACTTGGTCATTATGTTGTTGATTGGTAGGTAAAGGCGTCGGCTTATATTGAGGCTAAACGCCGTGGTGCCTGAGAAGGCGGAAAGTTTCTAACGTAAGCCTACAGCGTATGACTCTGTCGTGTTGCTGTACTATCGCATTCTCTGCCAGAGAGTAGGCAGTTTTATTACATTAATGCTGAAAGTAGTAGTTTTATTTGATTCCAAACGCTACGGGGCATTAGTAAAGCCGATCGCCGAAATAGAGGGACATAAATAAACAATTTTATAAATGCCATAATCAACAGTTAACCACTTGACATTAGTTACCCAATGGTAAGAAGAAAATCGTAAACCAAATCCAAAGGAATAAGATGGTTACACTATAAAAATGTTTATTGCTTTTCTTCCCACTTGTCCAAGAGTTCATCGACATTATGTATTAAAGATTGAATTTACAATACAGCTAAATATGTACATATGATTAACGTCAATTAATCAATGTATTAAACAGAAGCATGGAAATATGTGTGACCCTGTTTGTTCTGATGCGCTGCGATGCCTACAATGAATTTTCTATGCTACGTGACTTTAAAATTCACTCTCTCTCTTTCTTTTGGTCTGACAAGTACACTACTACGGAAGTACGCCTTATTGAAGTGTATTGACATGTTCAGATCAGCTGTTTACTTAAAATAGCTTTGTCATGGGTGTAACCTTTACAAATTTTGGGTTTCAGTATAAGTCAAACTTAAAAACATCACAATATAGTTGTTACATGTGTATCCATAACGTAAACGTCGCATTTATACCTAATAGAATATGTTTTTGATCACAAAGAGGAACTAGGAAATCCCATCTCAATTACCACTGTCTTCACATGATTATGCTCTTACGGAACTCTCGGTACATGAACTAATTTCACACTTGCTTTCTCGGTTTATTTAGTAAGTGTAGGCGATCTGTTTGACACAAGATATTTGAAAAGCGACGTGATAATTATTATTTGGTGTCAAATAGTGAGAAAAGTCGTGAGAATAACATCAAATGAACGTAAGCTCGTGAATGTATGGACACTTGGACACTCGGATACCCGGACAGTCGGACGAGAGCGACGCCACGCGCCGGACACCCGCTTTCTGTTCAACTTTATAACTACTCGGAAACCTCATCGTAAATTGACAACTTTACCTTTTACAAATAACTTACACATACATGCTCATTTTCTTATTTTTCTCCCAAGAGTTCTGATAAGTAGATATAAAGTTTCGACTATCTAGATAAATATCATAGCCGTAAACGCTATCCTAAAGGATTAGCCAAAGTTAATGGGTAACGGTTCACGTATTTAGCAATGCACCGAACTAAAGCCGAAGCTTACTTGAGGGTTTGCTGAAAACTATAAATTTTAATGACCTACTCATATACGCTCGCAGACGTTAGCGGTATATAGCTTGTAAAAGGCACCATCCTACAATGAAATATTAATTATAAGCTATCGCATGACCACTGTGATTGTTAGTGCGGCAGTAACATGACTGAGCCAGCTTTTGACCCCACTCCCGACCAAACTTATAGGTTAATAATAAATTGTATGGGAAATACGGGATCCCATTAAATCACATAGCTCAAAACATGCTACTGGCGCCGACGACTAATTGAAAATAGCGAATACGCAGTGCCTAGATTCAGCGTATTAATTAAAACTAAAGATTCTCGCCTCTCCTCGCTTACGCTCAAATACCTACTTACTTGCTACTATTGGTACATGCTCATCCCCACCCATGTCACTACAAACTGAACATTAATGCCATGTCGTAAGGGTTAAGTTCCGAAGTCTTAGCTCAAATGTTTCGTACACAATTTTGGACTATAAACAAAGGACCTAAAGTCTACTTTAAGGTAAATAATAATAAGTATGAATGTAAAATCAAACAGGGAGCGTAGTTAATAATTTATTGATATAAGACATGCGAAGCCCATAAAGTTACCTTTGGCACACGTCTCGGTCTCTTTTAATTTGTAACTCGTTAGCCGCTGAGCCCGCATGCTTAGATAAAGATTTTAGCCGCGGTCAAAGAACATTTTCAATATGATTGTATTTTATTGGTTCCAATGTTATCGGGAGACTTTTAATTTATGTTGATCAGAGCCACAATCGGCCGCTAATCGAACACAATATGTCGTAGCGACACCAGACAAACTTGTGACGAGAATAGACATAAACGCTCGGCGCTAGCAGCTCCGTCGTTTGCCATTTCGAAACCTAACACTGAATGTGATGACCAACACTAATGTGTATTTGAAATAAATAAAGAGTCATTAGAAGGATGAGGTAACAGAGCTTCATTAAGTGAGTAAACACTCAAAGCGAGCGTAACAAGCATCGGTGTGTCAAACAATAGTCATAACTGTTGAACAAACAAAGGTTATCGCTCATAAGACAGGCGTTTGGCCGAAATAGAGGGGGCGGTGCAAGCGGAGAATGTTAGAAAAACTTATAGAAAATGACAAGCGCCCGACAAGGACGGAAATAGCCATAACGTAGAAACGAGCAGGACGGATACAAAACTCGTTCTCCGGCATTCCGCCGCATGGTAGATTTAGGAACGGGGGCAGAACGGTACGATTAGAAGGTTATGTTGTATTATTTTTAAGGATAGTTTAAATAATTAGATATCAATAAATAAATGAAAAATTATAGCCCAAAGCTTTGAACAAGTTCACGGGCTATTATTAAAATTTATTTACGAGGCGAGGGAGCGGTTTGCAAAGCTCACAGTTCTGCCAGGTCAGGATACAATCGATTTGTTACGTTGACAACTAAATTGATACAATGACTGGTCGTTGATCTCACGTGATTGAATCATGCGTACATGGAATCTTCCTATTGAGTTACAATCAATATTAGATTTTTTGTCACGATATTTCAAGAGTTGGATTGTCTGTTTTATTTTAATTATATATGAGTTTTAACCATGAGTGAAAATGTATAAATAATGGTTTACTTTTTATGTATTGTAGATATTAAATGTTTCCTTACCATTTATTGAAACCATACTGAAACTAATCCAATTGCAAACACAAAAGTTTATTAAATAAGAGATAGCATGAAAGAGCTTTAATGAGCTTTCACTGTTACGCCATTTCTGTAGTGCCTCTGTCTTATTCGCAACATATCGTTATATACAGCGTGTTACGGAAAGGGTATATCCATACAAACGGGGTGAAGAGTGTATCTGGTTCAGACCCAACAAACAAACTAAGCTTATAAAATTAAGTCTATAAGGTCTAAACTCTTATACTTGTTATAAAAGAGCATTTATTATGTCAATGTTCCTTATAGTGGCACATTATTAGAAGATTTGGCTAATATTACCTTTATTCTTATAATTTGGCTGGGTAAACGTTAATAAATCCAATTAATACGGCTACAATAAGGGTTCAACATGTGTTCTTCTTATAGAGGCTAGTTACATTGCTTTTTAGTCATATAATGTTCAAAGTTATATAAAGGCTTTTAATATGGTCAACTATTCTTAAAAAAGTAATGCACTAGGTAACTATGATGCTTTTTAACTTATAAGAGCATTGGATAAGACGTCTATCCAACGAACAAATTCTAACATTTTATATGATCTTTACAAGGGTGATAGCAATCCGTATTCCCTTGTACAGTGATTATAAAGATATTATTCTCTATATGGTTACATTAACATGTTTTACATAACTAGATTCGCCATTTTGAAGCACAGAAGATTGTGTGAATTTATTACGGAGCGGAATTTATATTTAAAAAATGGATTCAAAAGACTGGAAGAAGTTTAAAAGGAGCGGTGGTTACAGAAGAAAAGTAAAAAAAGTCTACGAAAACATGGTTAGGAGCATTACACCCACCAACCACCTCTACTCCTATGATGCTACAAAATACCAAAATACAAGCCGATACCAACGAATCGGCCAGTGGTTCCGCAGAGGATTATTTTATAGAAAATGAGAATGAAAATTTTCTTTGAACTTTCTTAAAATAAAATGTGTCCACTTCCATGGCCATCGCATATTATGTAAATTAAGATCTTTTCTTTGTAGTAATTTGTCAACATCTGCCAATATGTATACTACCATTGCAATATCTGCGGACAAACATATATATAATTAAGTATATTCTTTATTGTGTACTTACAATTATAATTATATTTCAAACTTAAAACTAGTGCACAAAAGCAAGCTTATAAAGAGATCTCTTCCAGCCAACCCAACCATAGTGAAACATAAATTTTATACATATGGGAACAAGACTATAATAGCTAGGGACAGGATTTTGTTCGTGAGAAAGGAACCCTAACGATGTGCAAAATGGCGATAGCATAAGCAGCTAATGATGCCATTATAAAGACTTCACTCTCATAGACTCCTTGTAGACGATGTGCGAATCGTTTTGCTCTCATAATAGCACTGTTTATAACTTGACTAAATAATTACTAACGTTTGTAGCACAAAAACAGCTTAAATTCAAAGGCGGGTTGATACTACAACACACAGCGTACCACATTTTATCATGCATTTGAATTCCCATACACTTTTCACTATACACGAGCACATAAATCAGCTAAATAAACTACATAAAATAATAACTTACCGTTCAGTAAAATGGTTGACGTTTCTCTTTATTCGCCAAACTGTTGCGAAAATGTAAATCACTAAGAAAAAGTCTTATTGCAGAATCATACACGGACGGCTATAAGGCCCTACGGATTTTTAAGAGCCTTTAATTTGCCGCAATGAGTTTAACTCCCTTGTATTGGACCATAATAAAACACGTATAAGGGTGATACGCCCGTATTAACGCTTTCTATAAGGTTCTTACAAGTGTATTGGCCTTGTTTCTTGTCATAATATAACACTTACAAGGAAAAAAAGCGGACCATAAAGCAACTATAAGGGTGGTAAAAGGTTATTGTCCTTATAATTTGTGCCCAAACCCACCCTTATTAGCGATAATGCGGCTCCTATAAGAATATTATTTTTGGCAATATTAGCCGCTACAAGAGCAATTTATGTTTGTTGGGGAATCTCTGTACAAAATTTCAGCTCAAAAGCACTAACTAGAAAATGCTTAATATTTTTTGTATTTCGATAGTTCATTAAATTTAAATCATAACAAACGTGTTACCGCCGTTTCTTTGTGTGTAGTTTATTGACACCGATCAGCTGACTTGGTCTAGTGATATTGTGTAGAATTCAATTGGAAACATTTGATTTTTAGTTAAATGTTCATTAACTTTTTATTTATGTAGGTATAGTTATTAAAAAATATTGCCCTGTAGTTTGTTATCACCAAAAGAATCCGTGTCTTTGATATGTATATACCCTTTCCGTAACACGCTGTATACATTTTATCTATGAGTTACATTTCAAATATAAGGCATAATAACACTCTTATTATAAGGATATTTAAAAAAAATCGTAAAGACAACCATGGGACTACTTTTTTACCAACATTAATTAAATACTTGCCTATCCTCATAGGAAGAAGGCTCCAGTCTATGTATGTATGTATGTATTTATTAAATAAGATATTTTTTTACTTTACGCCTATTTTTAGGATTCCGTACCCAAAGGGTAAAACGGGACACTATTACTAAGGCTCCGCTGTCCGTCTGTCTGTCACCAGGCTGTATCTCATTGAACCGTGATAGTTAGACAGTTGAAATTTTCACAGATATACATTTTGTTAGTATTTCTGTTGCCACTATAACAACAAATAATACAAAAACAGAATAAAATAAATATTTAAGGGTATCAACAACTTTACTAATCTCGCTATTTTCCAATAAAAAGATATAGTGAAAAACTGTAATACAATATTTATGGGTGTTTGACAGTATTAAAATTTATATATATATGTCCCAATTAATCCCAACATATTGCCATATTATGCAAATAAACTAGCAGATTATGACAGTTTAGGTCTATTGAATCTACTAATATAAACAGAATGAGCTGTTTCTATGCGGCTTAACATCCTGTTTGGTCATCAAATTCTGAGAATCGAAAATTTTCTCTACATTTGGAATTGGATAAGCCATCAACGCTATTTTTGGTCCGTATAAGATTAGCTATACCAAAGTCTCTAATTCTGATAATTTATGTAAACAAAGTAATGTCAATAAATGTCACTGTCAAAATGACAGGACAGTGGTGCAAAACATTTTATCTTTATAATTTTTGTAAATAATCATCTATGAAATTAAAGTTAATTAATTATAAGAACTATGCAAACAAAATACCGTTGCCAAACAATGTTTTATGTAGTTTGTCGGAGACACGGCCTATGATCGTCATAATCAGCCCATTTAAGTCCACTGCTAGACGTGGCCTACGTCTAGCAGTGGACTTAAATGGGCTGATTTCCCAAAATCGATTTCCACTCGAAACAGTTTACAGCCGTTTTCATCAAAAATGTGGCTAGATATACTACATACAATATGGATCTATGAATGAGAGTTGTAATATTAGTGTTGTTAAAGTGTAAAAAATGTGAAAATGTTTGGATCTCCTGCATTGTTACCAGTATCATAAAATATTTTATACCAGAAAATCTCCTTTTTTTTAATAACTTTGTATAAAACCGAAAATTTATAAAAATAATTACGGTATGATTATTTTTTAATTATTATTTCTTAAATTCAGTACTTAAAAGAAAATGGAACCTTTTTTCGCCATTTTATGTGAATTACCATTACGAAGATATTTTTTTGATATGTTATCCCCTTTGTTTACATAAATTATCTGAATTTGAGACTTAGGGTTATAAATCTCCAACACAATGACGTCTATAGGATCCGGAATGTAGTTAGTAAGTGATACGTACAGCGGGGTACAGCCTCGTGACCTATGTTATTTACACAGATTATTCCGCTATTCCCGCTGCGTGGAACAGATCGGTGCTAATACTGCAGGCACTGCAGCTGTATTGTATATAAGGTAGCATTATTGGTTTGTTATTGTTGTATTTTGTAGGGAGCCGGGGGGATACCGCCCACCACACGCATGCAACACGCAACGAGGTGTCCGGTTGCTTGTCGTGTAACGTTACCGGCGTGTAACGAACCTGGCCGTGCCAAGTTATGACACGCCAGCAAACGCCGACACTACCCGTGATAAAAGTTTTTTATTTATTTTTGATACCGACTCCTGTTAAAACGTTTTTTGCCAATACTCAGATCTTGAACGCTCCTAACCGGCGCGACACGCGACGCGACACAAAGGCACCGCGTGTAGCGCGACGAACGGTGTCTTTGTGTCACGCCTGTTTGTATAAGCCTTGATTCCGTGTTTCTAAGCTGACGTGTTAGTGTAGCACTTGTAATGGGAAAAATAAACATTTTTCAGCTTACTCTAGTTTCAAGCGATATGGTCGTAATATAAGAATAATGTATAATCCTTATATTGGGGTATTGTCCAAAAAGTTTATTCATTTATTTATTTAACAATTTATGTACACACATATAAACAGACAAGAAGAAAAGAACAGAAAAATACGTACAAAGGTGATGCTTATTTCTAATGAAATCTCTTCCAGCATACCTGCGATAGGAAAGTAGATATAGAGATGTAGACAACGTGTGTAAGTGTAGAAGAGAAAAAATAAAATAAAAAATATACATAAAATCAAAATAGCTATACACAATATAAATACTTATAAAATAAATATCACTCAAATATATACTTAGAACTACAATGTAGTGGAAAATAATAAATACATAATAATATGCAACTATGACGAAGTAGAAAGATAGTGATCCTTTACTCTTCTTTTAAAGGCTGCATCAGTTTTTTTTTATTTACGAAAATTGCTTGTATTGAATTGAATCATAAATATGTAAGTCATTCAGTGAACAAAATGTGATATTTCAATAACCTTTACAACTTTAGCTTTTACTTCAACAACAGGTGTTGGCAATTATTTAAACAGTGGTTTATATATTTATCAATGCACTGCAGGTAAGGATTTTTTTGCAATGCTTAGTCGCTACAAATGAAAGAAGTCCCAGATGCGCACACGCAGGTTCCTGATAAAACTTTCATACATGCAATCATACCGTGTAACTACATATTTAGTGAATTAACATAATATAATAAAAAAATACCCATCATAAACTCAATCGTTCGTACCCTCAACCCTCGAGCAACAAACACGGTATTTTTTTTTATTTAAAAGCGATACGTTATATAAATTCCGAACATGGGCGCGACAATCGCCAACCAGAAAAGTGTCGTAATAATATGGCTATAAGTCATAAAATTCGCTGAAATAATTCCATTCTCCGATACTCATTATGAATAATTCGCCTGCGAAACTTTTTCGAAAACTGTGTACACAACAGGAATTCATAAGCAGCAACATATCCATTTTTTATGCTCATTAACCGACCGCGCCGTGAAATAGTTGGTGCTTAGTATTAGTTTTAATGATTATGTATGCTTATGTAGATAATCTTTACAACTTGTTCAGCACACATGGCCTATTGGCTCGGGATGCCTAAACAAATAATATAAAGGTATGAAAACTGTCACAGTTCCGTCCGTATTTACCTAGCATAAGCTTGGCTCGGTCTTTGAGAAAAAAGTTGGAGAGAGAAAAACGCAGCGACTTGAAACTTCTTTCTCGGAAGTGTCTGCGTCGACGCGCGAAGTGATAAAATACATGGCTGTATACGGTAACAAGTCTAGAGACAATGTGAGTGTTTTTGTGGGCAGTAGCTGCTCCTAGATCATTACAATAGCATAAAGTAGCCAGTTATGAAGCGGCCGTACGTTGTGAGAACGCGGTTTGCAACCGGTTTATATGGCTTAACGCTTTTTATAGGAAAAAGGATCCATCGTAACCCGAGCGATTTCTGAAACACTTGAGAACATTGAAATAGCCAAAGCTTGCTCTCTTATTAGTACCCCACAAATCAATGTTACAATGTTGTATTTTAGAAGCCACCGGGAGCGATGCAGAGCGAGCGTCGCTACCTGTATAGAAATTATAACATAAAAGACCGATCTCGAATTATCGATACACCGCGAACAACCGATCCATAAAAGTCAGAAAAAGAAAAATCGAATATCGTATAAAATCGTATCGGCAGAGATAAGGGCGGCGACGCGTTCATGCCGCGTAGCCCACGGCTGCGACTCGATATTTCATGAAACACCCGATTTATATTCGCTGCCGTGGTCCAGCAAAACTTGAATGTTCATCGCTCGTAATTACTGGCGAAAAAGGTAATATAAAAACATACGAACATTATGTTCTCATGTAGATGCTAAACGTTAACTTGTGATTGTGCACTGATTAGTTAGGATATTCATTAAACTGTTTTTCAATGACATTTTTTTTGTGGTCGAATGAAAGCGATTTCTTCTGAGTCGTTTCTTGTTTTAAAACCAATTGATAATCATAAAACGAAAACCATGAAACCCCTGTCTTTCCATAAGTTAGGCATTAAAGACCAACAATGCGCTAGGCTCACCATAATAAAACTAATGTCCATTGAGAAAGAGCCGCGGGTAATCACTAGATTCGTAATAATTTATAATTATAAAAATCTCACAAATGACAAGACTTGTAACATTGCCATTAAACTTAATCCCGTGTCATTCATTAGGCAATTTCAAGTTTACGAGCATAGATACTGAACAGTCCCCACTCATAGTAAAACTCGGATTGTAAAACTATTATTACTCGTATTATTTTGATGGCAATAATAAATTTAAGTCTCCTTATGGTAATTCACATCACACGCAATATGATTTCCTTTTAATTATGTGAAGGGATATTTCGCATTAAAATTTTCTTAGCGAATAAATGTGATATTTATGCGGCATTCTAATTATTATCGAATCTTACAGATAGTGTTATCTCTAATGAAATTTGATTACTTGTAAAAAGATTTTCTCATCTGTAAACGATTCTTGGTATAATGCGTACTTATCGTATATTCATACAAATGATACATAAGCACTTTTCACTTCCTTACAAGTATCGCATGACAGAAGCCTCCGCCGAACTGCTACTTACTAATTAGTGATTACATCGTGGATGGAAATTTCTCATTATCTACTGTTTTATGAAGTTCAGGAACGGTAAAACTTTAATGTACATCTTACTGATGACTTACGTAGCCAACATTTTTGAAATATATTTGTTACCAACTGAAATTAACTTGCAACAACCATATAAAATTCAGAAGAGCTTTTGCTTATATTTTTTTATTCTAGATGGGCTTGCGTGTGACTAGTTCCTTATCTTGATCCTTGATCCTTCGCAAATTAAAAAGCAAAAACTTGTAAAGTGACCAGCGCATCAAGCTACCACAAACTGTGAAATTTTCTCGTTCGATTTTGAACTTAATCATAAACATTTAAAGTTTAAAATCGTTTGGAGAAATTTGACAGTTTCGTTTATCTTGATGTGCTGGCCACTGTACCAAAGCAAAACTAGAGCCCAGGAGTGATTACACAATATTTAACTTAAGATGTCAGACCAATATATTAACAAGAGTAATTGGAGCGCTTCATTCAGGTAGTGGCCCAAGTTGTCAGTTACAACATTTATCAAGCAACGAGTATCAAGAACATACATTAGTTGCCGCTACAGCTTTTTACTTAAGATGCGTATCTTGCCACATACGGATTTTGAGACAGTTACTTTCAAATGTCGACAAAAAATGTTTGGGTTTAGTGAATCAGCAGTCAGCAATTTGTCGCTACCTATACTCCATTTCAAATAACATTAGACATTTAAGATGAAACTAGTCGATACTTTTTCTATACAAATCTCAGGGGGTAGTACTCCACTGTTTGACATTGTACATCCAAAGTTAAACATGATGTCGTTTTGTCTTATTATTATTTTTGTCTACGAAAGCAGAATATTAAAATAAAAAGCCATTAAAAAGTTATGAGCCAACAAAGATTCGTTTTTCCTGCTAATTTTAACGCAACTTTGGGCGTAAATAAGGAATAAAAGAAGTGTAAAATCTCCAAAACAAAGTCCGCTCCGACAAAGCTCAATCATCGAAAATTTCGATAAACTTTATTTGTAATTGATTTATCTAGTAGTTTTTACATAAAACTCAACCTTCCAAAGGTCTTTTCGTAATTTTTTATGCGCACGGTTTACTATGAATTATCGTGCATTTCACTCAACACACGATGACGGACACGATGCTAGGTGAGACAGCGTGCTTTTTGGCCACGCACACCAGTGAGTTCGAGTCCGCGACTAGTTGGCTCTTAAGTAAACCTTTTTTTACAGTCCGTTCAAACAATTTTGACTTCTATTTCGTTGGTGGCATGACGAATGGCAGCTGCAGTAAACAGTTGGTATTGTAACCACTTTTTGCTTTTAATGCCATCCTTATGCCAACGGAATAGAAGTCAAAATCAGTTGAACACACTGTAAAAAAGGTTTCTTTAAATGTCTAATCTTATTTCAAATGGAGGTGGTTAATGAACGAGCTTTGCGTGGTAACCCTACATTACTGCTATAAACTTTAAAATTGAACGTTCAAGGAAATTACAAAGTGAGTAATGTGCTCATATACATATAGCGATTTAGTGTTTCCCACAGTTATATTTCTTACTAGCTACGCCCCGCGGTTTCACTCGCGTAAATTTTGAACCAACTTTTGTTTCTACTGGCGATCTGATTAAATTTTAGAACACAAAAGCTGCTATTATGACTTAACTATGATAGTTAGATATACATATTCTCTCGCGGAATTTTTTGGCAAAATTTTGCTACTTTGGGTTACATTGTTGCAATTTTCTTAAGGATTTTTTTTTTTTTTTTTTTAATAAATTATAGCCGATGTTACTTCCTGATAACTTAGCTTTCTATTAGTGAAAAATTGTTAAAATTGGTCTAGTAGTTTCGGAGCTTACGCGGTACAAACAAACAAAGAAATCTTTCCTCTGTGTAATATTATATATTTCTTATTTCTAAGATAGGTTTTTTTAATAAAATACATTCGTACTTAGTTGTTGAAAATTTGTACCTGCTTTGGTAACACACATTTTTACATCGATAAACATCAAATAAAAACTACAAATAACTTACAAAAAAAAAAAAAACCTTACAAGATCAAGACATTAACACCAGTCTACGATCTACTTACCATTTTGAGGAAAAACAACTTGAACTCGACGATAAGTAAAGAATTTACGAAGAAATGTAACGAACATACCGCGGGAATCTACTCAGGTGCATTGAAAAGGTGCCAAGAACCGGTCTCTTATGACAGTCAATACGAATACCGTTTTATTTTTAGAAACACAATAATATAAAGGTAGGCTTATGTAGCTTTCCGAACAAGTATTAGGATATGTTTGAATAGATGAATTGTATAAACGAATCTTTGTCATTTGTCTAATAATAATGTGTTGATTTGTGAACTTCGTGGCAGTTTGCTACGAATTTTCGTAGCGCACTTTTCATTTTAACTTATACTCATCTAATTCTTAATGCGGTAATAAGTGTATCTGAATGTATTGATAAAAAATTGTGTTAAAAATAATCGATAATTGAATGTAGGAAAATCTTATAAAAATTGCAAAAAGTTTTCCAGATCAAAATGACAGAACAGACATTTGATTAACATACACGAATTTATACATACAACTAAATATTGTTTTGTAATTGTATGTATTAATCAATCTAGAGCTTCGGCCGCGGAACCCGGACCATTACAAAGTTTTTTTTTTTTTTGTATGATTCAATCTTTAATACTTATTACTGTGACAGGTATATGCCCTTATCTGTGGCCAGGCTCTGATGGATCGATGTTAAAAAGCCTCTCTTACTGCCGAGCCTCTAATCGACTGCCCTTTAATGGCCGCCGCATAACTTTTTTAGAATTTTTATTTAAATGTTTGTACAACAGTTCTGTTCTCGTTATCTTAGCACCTGTTTGTACACCGTTTTCTAGTTTCGAAGTAATAAAATGGTTGAGTAAATAATTAAATAAATATTTTATCATTCAGATAACAGTGTTTAATCTTCTTTATTTATCTTTTTGATTCGGATTTTCTTTTAAACATGTTTTCTATACCTTCTTAAGTGGACCCACACTGCACTGCACGCCCTGCCTGGCCGGCGTTATATTTCTATGCCTTTTGTATCCTATTTTATATACCTAAACTTAAGTTTGCTCACCTTTCTGTGTAATATTTATTGTCACCCTTTATGTTTTTTTTTTAATATACAATTATTATTATTTATGTGTGGCAATCACAATAAAGCCGGCGGAACCGCCGGCAGCGAAGGAACAGTTAGATCACGGTTCTGTGTTTCAAAATCTTCACTAGAGACCCCAGAAATAATTCAAATTTCTAATGAATAGTTCTTCGGTTTATGTCATCCATTCTAAACTCTTGAAGCATTCTGGGAACATCACGCCCATTTCGTAAACTTGGTCTCATCCATAATCTTCTTTTGCAATTTTTTTCTTTTTATGGAGTACTAGCTTTTGCCCGCGGCTCCGCCCGCGTGGATGTCGTTTATCGCGTAAAAAAGTAGCGTATGTCCTTCTCCATATCCCAGGCTACATCTCTGCCAAATTTCATGACGATCGGTTCAGCGGTTTAGGCGTGAAAACGTAACATACAGACAGACAGACAGACCGACAGAGCTACTTTCACATTTATAATATTAGTATGGATATACACCAAAATTGCAGCAGTAATTGCGATGTTATCGTCCATTTTTGTCTCCAGTATCTGCGTACATCTCTTACTCCACCGAATGTCACAAGACAACTGAGAATATCGATTCACAGCCGCGCATGCCGTTGTCTGCCGGCGGCTTCTCAAGCGGCCGCCGGCAGTGCCACGGGCTGTGTGGATACACCATTAGACACTATTAATATTTTCTAATTGTTAAGGCGCTATTTCCACCAGTGTGCGGCACTGTGCGACACTGTACTGCGCAGTGTCTGTAATGTTTTTTCGATGGACTCAGTCAAGTGAACCGTACCTACACTTACAAAAACGTACGTTACGTACAGCATTGCCGGTGGAAACGGATCAACGGATCTGCAGCTCAGTATGTGCACTGTTGGAGTTCTGCACAAAATGTTTGTGCACAAATGTGCCGAACACAATTTTGGTGGAATCGTGCCTTAATACTTACCGATAACTTGTATACCCTAACACAAGCATCTCCTTGCTTAAAAGGTGATCTCCAACTCATGTGTGTAAAGCATTATATACAATTGTAATAAATATTTTTATTTTCATTACAAAACAAAATAAACATTTAACTACAGTTCATACCTACTTAAACACAAATATCAAGTTCTCGTAGCCGGTCATGTGTATTCACTGATTTAATCAAATCTGATGTTCCGTATTTAAAAGCATTCAGGTAAATAATCAGTTTTATACAGATATACTGGCCATATGTTGAACAACAATAAATATTCGTAGTAACAGAGCCGGGCCTCCCACTAAACCCATGCGAGCGTCGACCACAATAGAACACGTCAGATTAAAAGATGAATGATTCCAATTTTGGCGTCCCACAACCGCTCTACCTGAGATAAAAGGCTTTATTCACTTCTCGTACCTTCATACACACTACCAACGATTTTGAACATCTATCGAAGTCGGAATGCGCTTTAATAAACACAACTTTTAATTAAGCTGTGTTCAGAATTTTTAATAGCGGTTCGTGAATTCATCAGTTCCATAGCTAATTATGGTAGGATTGCGTTTATTTAGGATTGAATTGTGCAATGGTCGGCCGAATCAGAGCTGCATATTAAAGCTACGAGTATCGGATATCCGACGTCGAGCAAGAAGTACAGTCGCAAGCAATAAAACTCAATCCACCATTTTATCTAAATCAATTAAGAATTGAACGCGAAACGAAAGTTATGCCTGTGTTCGATAATGGCTAGAATTGCTCTGGAATATTATGGAATGATTTATTTGTAATAATACATCGCTATCACTTAGTTAACTAGTATAGGTTTTTGTTGTCAACTAAACGGGCATGAATTACGAATATAAATTACATGCATGTTTTTAAATGTCCAAAAGCAACAGGGCTCATGTGACAAGCTGGCTGCGTCCGCGCCGCTGCCGACTGTACCCGAGCAATCCCGAACAATGGCTGCTAATAATAAGGGACGTCGTATTTACGAGCATACGTGCCCTCCGAGCTGAGACGAGCTAGCCCTATTGTGCTCAGACCTCCTATGATTATTTCAGTCCCTTGCACTTTTCCAGAAATCACCTTTTTAAGTTTAGATTTTATAGCCTTTAGATGAAATGAATCAGGCGTCCGCCGCGTAAATCTAATTTACGCTTTACCGAAACATTCATTGAATAGGAATTTTAAGCTGTAGCCGGTCGTAAGTCATTTTTAAAGCTGGCTTTACTAGGTAAAAACACTTATGGGATTGTTTTTATTTAAATGTTAGTGCCTCAGTAAGTACTGATATTTAATAAGAGCTTACATGTAGATATAGACCAGTGGTGGCCCAGTGGTAACAGCGGTGACTTACGAGTTGTAGGTCGTTGGTTTGAATCCTGACAGGCGTTTTACTTTGTGTAAACTATTTCATCAAACTATTTCATTGTTATCCATAATATAAATACTAGGAACAAACACATGTTTGTTGTACCTACAACATGGCTCAAGAAAATAGGTGGTTCGTTCAGATGTCAATGTATACGCTTTTATAATAAACTTCCAAGCCACGTTCAAGATCTAAGCATTAATAAATTCAAATCATTCATTAAACGTAAGTTGTGCCAGACAGCCTTTTATACCATTAAAGATTATATTGAGGACAAAAAGGCTTGGGATTGAGCTGCTCCAAATTTTACATATTGAAACTTTTTTTTATTGTGATTGCTTTTACACATTCACATGAATATTTACTTGTGAAGTAATGTTATTATTTTAATTATTGTGAATGTGAAGACTATGTGGGTCTTTGTTTATTTTTATTTTTTCTTCTCGGTTTTATTTTCTAATCATGGTATGGCAGTTTGAGTAATTTATGCGGCCTGCCCAAATGTCCTTTCTTTGGTATTGTTCGTCGAATCATTGAGCTCCTTATGTTCTGAGTTGAGCTGCACGATTACTGACAAATGCGTGCACTGAATGGACAGGTCCACTCAATCTGTCTTTCTTCAAAAGACCATTTCAGACACCAATCTACATGGTCTTCACATGATTTGACCAAGATTATGTCTGGACTTTAAAAGAGACTGTGACCTCTGAGTTTGTTTCGGCCTTTCTTCTCAGAGTAGTCAGATACGAAACGCCGACCTCATCTAGTTTTTAAATATGATGTGACGTGTAAAAGTGTTTGTAAAAACCTACATACAGAAATAAAATCATTTATCATTTATCTTCACCACATGTGACATCTACCAACCCGGCTCCGTGTGGTGGGTTACGATACGGGCCACTCCCTCTCACCGAGCGGAGGTCTGTGTCCAAGCAGTGGCAACAGTATGGCCGATTATGTTATATGTGGATTCTTTTCATTATATGGAAACATTCAATGATGGTAGACACTGGAAAAGTATCTGAAGAAAGTGACTGAAGAACTGTTGGTAATTAAGTTATAAGTTTATATTATGTACTAACACTAGTGTTTAAGATGTGTATGTAATTACTAACAAATTGGATTGTATGATCTGGACAATAAATGATTATTATTATTTTTGTTTTAAAATTTATTTTCTCAGGATCCAAGAATAAAATCTCATGAGTGTAAACCTAGGTGAGATTTTAAGTTTGAGTAAATAGATTAAGTGTTTTGAACTGTATTAAAATTATTGTCTTAAGTCTAACTGTAGGAATTTGCGTACTATGCGATATGTGTTTAATATAGCTGCTTTCTGTAGTGTAAGATATGTATATTTGGAGAGATTTATTGTATTTAAACTAATAAATAGTTGTTTAGGGATGATACCGGTCGTTGATGCCACTATTGGGACTAGGTATGGTTACGAGTATTCTGTTCATTTTCCAGACCCTGGTAATTCCTTCTTGAAGTTTTGTTTATTATTATTTTTATATATTTTACATATCTCGGGACACTCGGGTCCCGGACCTTTGGAAGGCATACGAGGGGCCAAAGCCAACTAGCAGAGGGCCGTTAGACGCTTTTTAATTAAGAAAAAAAAAAATTTTTTGTTTATTATTATTATAAGTTTTTAAACCGTCCTGGTCACTAATATTATTATTAACACGTACGAATATCCCGTTCGTGTTAATAATAATATTACTATTATAACCTATTTATGTACTTGATTTGTGATCTTTATACATTTTTTATTATTTTTATTATCTCTTTTTAAACACAGCACCTGCCATCTTATCTTTTCACTACCCTTAGTTGACTGTTAGAGAATGCCTAAGGGATTAGGAGGGCGTACAACGGTCCACTAGCGCGCGCCACTCCTATTAAAAATATTATCTCGTGTCTGCATGTGAAGGAATTATGAAAAACTGCTCAATAAGGAACCTCGGTAAGTGTGTCTAGAATTTTATAATATTTTTTATAAAGTTTCATTTTGAGACACGAAGCAACAAAATACGATCTAGAGGAATGTGGCCCGCTTTTCTTTAGATAGAATATTTTTGCTTCGTATCTCAATTTGAAACGTTATAAAAGGTATTAGAAAATTCTAGACACACTTACCGAGGTTCCTTATTGAGCCGTTTTTCATAGGTCCTTCTCAGTCACGAGATAATATTTTTTAAAGAAGTTCAAATTAATTAATTAATTAAGCCATCATAAAAACGATCATCACATCTTTTGCAAACGTCATGTAGGTATGGCAATAGAGTTCTAGGGCTTGACGAACCTTAACCTGCTTAATAGATACTAATGAATCATTTCATACACGCATAATAACGTCATTTACCTATATAATTGTACCCATTCAGATAATTACTGACATAAGGTTAGTAATCGTTTTATGCTAGCCCTGTTATAAAAGCTGTTGCTAGTCTAGACCCACGCGGCGCGGTGACCTAAATACATGCGCCTGAGTTGCACCCGGCGTCCGCCAATCACACGCCGCCATTCAAATCGCAGGCGCCGATCCTAGTGTCTATAAATCTGCAGAGATACATAACGCAAATTATAGGTAACTGAGCTATTAAATAATATTAGCAAATACCCTTTGTGCTAATGTATCTGGTTCCTATTAATTCTGTTTATTATAAGTCTTGTAGGGATGTAAATCATTTTAATAGTGCTCTTTGTGATAGACTTGTTTTTGACAATTGCATCAAAAGTTCAAAAGGTGACACATATACTCGTAGGTATTAAGTTTAGCTTTTTATGGAAAGCTTTATAGCCTGTATGGACCTACGGTATTCACTGTGGGTCTACACCAGTCAAAGCAACCGTCAAACCATACAACGATTTTAATACATTTGAAATTTGATTTGTAATCGTTCGCTGTTTCTAATGTACCAGACCCTGGTACATTAGAAACAACGGCCTCCACCGGGAGATGGATATCGTGAGCACAGTAATACAAAAATATGCAGAAGCTCATGAACACAGACTTCATCATCACGTGAATGTTGAGGCGACCTAACTCCTTGACAAAACTAATCTAGTACGAAGACTAAAAAGGGTAAGGGTAAGGTTAGTTTAGTGAAAGTGATAACTAACACATGAATCAAGTGTCTTCCCCTTAAGAACGCATACATCGGTCCACTATCACCCGTCTCTCCTTTAAAAAAATATTATCTCGAGACTGAGAAGGAATTACGAAAAACGGCTCAACAGCGACCTCGGTAAGTGTGTCTAAAATGTTCTAATAGGTACCTTTTATAAAGTTTCCTATTGAGATACGAAGCAACAAAATTCATTTTAAGGAAAAACGGCCACATTCCTCTAAATCGTATTTTGTTGCTTCGTGTCTAAATATGAAACTTTATAAAAGGTATTAGAACATTCTAGACACACCGAGCTGTTGAGCCGCTTTTAATTTTACCTTCAAGATTTCGTTGTTCTATACAGTTAGAACGTTGAATTTAAATATTTTTATTTTTGTATGAAAGTTTGATGAAGTAAAATCGGATGAATTATTAAAAGTCATAGAACAAAAATAAATATATATGTTACATTAGGTTAATAATTAGCGCTAAGGCGCTGCCACTGGACATATGGCTACAGTCATATGCGTAGCTAACGTCAGTTCAGTGCTCTGTGTGACGCCAACCGAAGTGAACCTAAATATATTAATAATAATAACTTAATAACTTAATTATAACTTGTTAATAAGAATAAGAATCATTATCTTATTACTTTTAAATGTTTAGTGTTTTCAAAGTTACGTCGTCGCGTTTAAATAGTGGTTACACTTTTTTGACACATTGTAATGAGGTTTGCTTCTCTATTAGTTATTTAACTCAATTCCTGAGAGGTTGTTAGTGTTTTACCATATACTCGTATGAGGCCATGAGCGCCAGAGTGGCCTAACTGTATTTTGTTTAATACTGATTTTATTTTGAAAAACTGCTTCCGAGGTAATTTTAAAGCCACTCTAGAGGCCACTCTGGCTCTCAAAGCCTCATATATAAAAAATAAAAATGTTTTATAAATACTTTCACAAAATCCCCCGTTTCGCTGCGGCCTGTCTGCCTTGGCCCATGGTGTTTCCAGTATGATCTACGTCCGTGGCAGCCCTGAGCAGTGAAACCGCATAGTGAATAAGCAGTAACCTTGCATGGCGCCATCTCATTTTGAAAACACCACTGTCTCGGTTTCAAGACATGATTACGCTCAAAAATAATAAACCGGTTCAATAAATTATGCAAAAAACATAATGAACGGATTAGACCGAGCCTTAAAATTAAATCTCATAATCGTAATAATCACATAAAATTGAATTTGTTCAGAAGTCATATAATTACGTGATAAAACGGTTACAAATTATGATAACTCCTTTTAACGTTTGATTGATAAGTATCTGTAAGAGTAAGAGAGCAGTGGCCCAGTGGTAACGGCCGCGAATTTATGAGTTGTAAGGTCGTAGGTTCGAATCCTGATAGGCGTTTTACTTTGTGTAAATTATTTAATTACCACTGCTCTCAAAACGGTGAAGGAAAACATCGTGAGGAAACCGACATGTCCAAGGACCAAAAATTCGAAGATATTGGACATCTACCAGCCCGCATTGGGCCCTCGTGGTGAATTATGGCCCGTTCCCTCTCACAGAGAGGTGTCCCAGCAGTGGAAACATTATAGGCTGATTATGAGATAAATATCTTACGTGTTGCGTAAAAGGCTTGCTCCCCGACCCTTGCTTTCAAACGAAGCGCCAGCACGCGCTTTAGCTGAGCAGCATGTAGTCCAAAATCCCCCTGATAATAATCAAAACACTGACGGTCACTTGCCATCCTCCCCTCCCCGACTCTGCCCTAAGCCGAGGTTCGTACCCCACAGGAGGTGCCCTTAGCTTGCAGTCGGATAGCTTATAAGTATGCTCTGGCTGGAGGCCTTAAATTTCTTTTAGGAGCTTAAGGCACCACAGGATAGCCCGGTTAAAGAGTCCGAACCCCTCGTGGTTGCACTATGAGATGCCATGTTCAAAAAAAAAAAAGTAAAAGGCTTTTTTTTTGTAATTTGAATAAACTTTATCAAATCTCTCGGAATTATTTAAGTTGTCATTTTGTTTAATTTATTCGCATTATATACTCGTAGATAGAGCATACCTGTTTTTTTTTTTTTTTGTGGGAAATTATCAAATAACTTCTCCAGCTCTGGGCGGAGCGGGAGGGCATGTCAGACTTTTACTGACTAAAACCCACCCGTGTCCCTTCCGTTGCCTGTGTGCCACGGTATCCCTTTAGGACAAACCCGCAACCCTGGCAGGCACCGATCCTAGCGGACCCCGTCGGTGCGTGCTGACATCTCTTTGAGGCGAGCGTGAAACACAACACGCCGTCGACCCGGGCCTAGTCCTTACCGGACGGTGAGCTGCCCATAGCTCGCCGTCCGCAAGCCCGCGCCTACGGCTACCGATTCCCACCGCCTAGGGCGTCTCCTGCGGCGACCAGGGGCGTGAGGGCGGACAGACTGCCGCTCCCTCACGCGTTCCGCCTCCTCCTTCGCGAGCATTACTGCTTCGCAGAAGGAGGTGACTGCCTCCCATGCACTCTCGCTCCGGACCATGGCCTAAACCAGGGCCGAACGCGAGAGATCGCCGCCGCCGATTGCCACTGTGAGGACACGGCGGTTCTCTGCCCAAGCCGACCCACCGTGTCCTCCGGGCTATCCACACAGTGGTAACACCCGGGCGTTTCCTCCCGCCTAATCCGAAACAGGAACCTCCCGAAACATCCGTGTCTGGTGAGGACCTGTCAGGCGGAAGATAAGGACGCCGTGGCACCTCTCTAGCCACTCCTCAAAGAGGGGACTTATCGCCCAATTGTGGCGTGATACAATAGGAGCATACCTAAGTAACGATTCTAAATGAATGTTTATACATTAGATGCGGCGGTATTAAGACTTATTTTTAATCGACTTCACAAAAAGGAGGAGGTTCTCAATCTGGTGTTTTTTTTTTTTTTTTTTTTTGGTACATCAGTACTCCGTCGTTCATGAGCCGATTTGGAAGTTTTTTATTTTATTTGAAAGGGTATACTTGCAGATTGGTTCCATTTTTATCAAAATCCAGTTTTGATGATGGAATCCATGAGGAATTGAGGGAACTCCTCAAAACATAACTTGTTAACTTATTATTGACATAACTTGTGTAACTGACATTAAAATTCAACACATTAAGACACATTATTCTTTGATCATCCTGCCTTATCAGAGTTATCAATTATCACACTATAAATCTAACATGAGATGAAATAACAACCGCCATCTTATCTAAGCGGTTATTTCCGGTTTAATATTTGGCTCAATAAATCTGAGCGAGTAAAAAAATAAAGTCCGGGACATGATATCGTCAGGAACACGAGAAGCGTCTCCCTTCGACGGCCGACAAAGCGACCCAGAGCGAATTGTTACATCTTGACCGACGACGGTTTAAACCCCTCGTAAAATGCGCAAGCGGGACACCTACTAGTACCATATTAAACAGGCTTTAATGTACTAACTAAATGGGTAAAATAAAAAAAACTATTTTCTGTAAGCTAAGTGGTATAAGAAGAATAGGTGATTTTTAAGACAGAACTTTGTTTTAAAGTTCAGGAGTCCAAAAAGCAGACATTTTCTCGTGGTTTGTATATTTAAGCAACTAGGCAAGATTGCTGATGATTCTGTCCTAAGAATGATTTACTTTTCACTTTGTCAGTCCGTTCTTAATTACTGCATAGTGGCGTGGGGCGGTGCGGGCTCACTAATTAAAGTAGAACCAGCTCAGCGTGCTCTTCTAAAAGTTGCCTATAGACGACCTTATCGGTAACCCACGAATAAACTCTATGCTGAAATGGGAGTTCTTAGGGTGAGGCAGCTTTACATACTATCTGTCACCCTGCGATTTCATAAAACTGCCTTGAGCACTTGTGTCATTTCTAGAAATGACACAAGTGCTCAAGTGCCCAATTTACCCTTCGACTAGTCGAAGGGTAAATTGGGACAAAATCCGATGCCGTAAAACAATCGGCAGAAGGTCTTACGGTTTTATGGGACCACACATATACGCTAAACTCAACAGTATACACAAAATACTAAAACTAACAAAAAAAATTGCAGAGTTTCGGTAACAAATTGGTTTCTTACACTGGACTATGACATGACAGAAAGTTTCTTAGTTTAAATGAAAAATTACAGTACACACATTGACAATTCCCAAATACACGTGCACTCACTAAATGCGTGTAACATACAGACAACCTCTTACAACAAGAACACAACTGACACAAATTATACCACCATGCATACACTCTTTTTATAGGTTACTATTTTAAATTAAAAAAATTGGATCTTTTTTATATAATTGTTAACGGAACGAGAGCCTGGATCTCACAACACAGGGAATTCTAGTTTGAGGTCTAGGAATTCAATCCACTTGAATGTAAACTTAGCTAAATACATGTATTATTCTTCTTATTCTTATTCAATTTTGCTCGTAAGAGGCAAGGAAGAATCTGACTGTACGTTAGCATACAAAAAATCGTAAAAAAAAATATTGAATTACGATTATATTCATCTCACCATGGTCATTCAAATAGAAACAAAACAAAGCATTACTTGATTTGTTACAGAATGGCCCGCCCAACGAACATTTCCGTGACGTTTGAAATAAAATCCTCGAAGTTGATGTCTCAATGACCACAGAAAAAAAATTGGCAAACACCCGAAAAGTTTTTAAATAAATTTTTATAACATTTTTTGCATTATTCATAGTGTATAATTATCGACACGCTTTGAAATAAGTATGCTATAAAATGTATTGATAATTTAGCATAAAACTCTGCTCTCGCTCTCTCGTAGGTCAGATTATCCTAGCTGTTGACAAGAAAGATTAAGCCAGGAGCAGATTAAGCCGCGCTCAGTAACAGTGTTAAGTGAGAGATTAAGTTTTATGTGAGCGACGGTGCTCGTGTGAAGTAAAATATTTGAGTTATGAACCACTTTGTAAAGGGTTTTATGGTGAAATATTAAGACGGCTCTATCAATTTGTAAAGGAACTTTTTTTAAATTTTCTTAAGGCTCCGTGCACGAAAAAAAAACTCTCTATTGTCAATTTCTTATCTAAATGTAAGAAAGCTTGAAATAATCGAAATTTTAAGTCTATGTGACTATAAAAGTACAGTTTTCGTGGTGCTAAATCATTCGTGGCAGTCACAGCACCTGTTAATACTTTCATCATTTTTGCGCTCTTGAAAATATAGTTAATTTCGTCGTTGATTTACTTAATGAAGATATTGTATAATTATTAAATCAAATGTTGATTATATTTCAAGGATAGCTGAAGACTAATGTTTGATTTTTATATTTCTTGATATGATTTACTAAATAATAGGAAAAAATTATAATACTGACTGGGTTAAAAAAAAAGAAGGTTTATTCAATATAATTTGTCTGCTACATTTTGTATGGAAGTTGAAAAAAGTGTTTCAGCCACATGCAAGTAGACCATATAATGATGTTGATGAGGTAGATTTTTAATGTTCAAAATCAAAAGTAGTTTCATGTAGAAAGTGATCAAACGTCAGTCTCGCGTAATTTTTTGGAAAACTTGTTGCGAATATTAGTGATTTTCCGTGAATACTTAATTCATTTGAAAAAATCCTATATAGCCAAATGCAAAACAAAGAACACACACAACTTTTCAAACCACAAATCATTTTGTTTAAATTCTTTTTCCCTTTCTCACAAACATTACCAAAATTGATCCAAATCAGTCGATTTCGTGCACGGCCCCTTAATCAAGTGTTATCAAATCAGCTAAATGGAAACGCGTGAAAATGTTGACTTATGTTATTAGACCGTGATACATTGTGAATCTAATGTAACAGGAAAAGCTTTCAAACTAATATGTTATTTCAAAATATTAATCAGTTATGAAAATCTTAGAAATCGAAACCAAAATCTCTCTAAAAAAGAAACTGAAAAAGCTTTAATACCTACCTACATTTTATTCAGGATATTCAAATTACATTATAGTATATTATAAATCTCCACACTCATCCTTAATGCGGGAATTATTCCCTCCTCATCTACATTTAAATACGGCTACTTATAGAACAGCGGTGCGATACTTCGGGACGGTATCATGATGCGAGCTGCTAAGCATTCACTTATAGGAATGCAAGCATTCACAGCGAAGTAAAGTTTAAAATAAAAAACTATAACACGTGAAGACTTGTATCACAATATGAGCTTTCGTCGCTCGAGGGATGAGCGAACCTTTTAAAAGCTTTTCCGAGGCCGAACAGGGCATTAAGCCCAAGTGAAGATAAACTTGGTAACAACCTCCGGACGATATGTTGCCTGCACCATAAATATATTTATCTACTTTGCTTTTGTTGCCAAGATAAATCGGCTCGTTTGACTAGTCCATCGTTTCCAGATTGAAATATACAAAGTGTAACCACTTTGTCTGAGCGTTCTACAGGCGTTGTTCAGGTTCCAGTTCACTTATTTACGCTTTCTTGCTATTGGTTAAATACTGAACGTAAAGTGCTAAGTTCATTACCTCAGTAAATGTGTAAAGTAATTGAAATGCGGCTGTAATTTGAAAATGGTGCTTACTTCTTTAATTTGTTACTCAGCAGAGAGGTACATACATATATAGATACACATCATGATGTAAACATTAAAGACTCTGAGCACTGCATGTCAAAACATCGTCAGTTATTAGTTGTCTCGCTTGACGTCGCTTACAACTTTTTGTACAAAAACGTTATGTTTAAAAGGTTTTTTCTTTATTATAACATAATTTGGGTGCATGTTTTAATGTTGTTTCACAAAACATTTAAAAGTATTCACGACCCTTGTCAGGCGTGTTCCTACACATTTGTCCAAATGCAACTTTACAAGCGCCATTATATAAAATCACCATATTTTTTGTAGACTGCATTCAATTTATTAACATTCGCACTGCTCAACTTCCAGGACTTCACAATGACGACAGAGAATACTTTACATATACTTTTTGCTACTTAAGCAACGCTTTGACCACATTTGCTTGTTTGAATGATTACTGCGAATTTGGTTCATGTTTATAAGAACTCGTTTACCAATTTGAGTTTCTAATAGGACGGTATGTAATCGTTAACACAAAATATATCTTCAATTAGGTAAATAACTTAGCCATAAATAAATAATTGTATACATTACAATTGATGCTTACAAAATAAAATAATCCCGCTTGAGAACCAATGACAAAACCTCTCTCGATCCGGAAACATATTCTTAGTTCAGATAATATACGAGTGTCGCTTAAGCAAAAGTAACTTCGATATTTCAAGCGGCAGTTAAGTTATTGGCCGTTATTAATAATGCGCCTTTCCTAACTTAATCTGACTTGAAAGGCATTGAGTCGCGCGTCGTGCAGCCGAGGCATTGTTCAGACAATACTTTAGGCGTATGTGCGTATAATCGTGTCCCTATATCCTTTTACAGTCGTAGGCATTTTTACATTGAGTCTATTAAGCTGCGGTTAATCCTCTTCAATGTTATCCCGGCTTAAATTCCATTCTTAGAAGTAAAATGATCAAATAGAGCACGGCGTTATAGAGGTTAAGTTTCGAGAGTTATTGGAGACTACAAGCCGGATGTTTGTAGTCCAGCCAGGTGAAGACGTAAAATTGTGTACTCACCACGGGCATTAAAAAAGAAAGCCCTCTATCGCATATTTACAACCCTTGCCTGCGGCTCGGGTCACAAATACCTGCGATTTCGGGCTTTCTTTCTTTTACAGCCCTTGGTAAGTAATGTTAAGTTACTAATGTTAAGCCCTATTAAGTTACTATAGTGTCGTCGTTCACTTAGAACGTAATTAGCATTCTTGATAAGGTACATAATTTGTATTACAACATACTTTACTCTGAATTAATAACGTACCGTTCAAATAGTAACACAACTAAGATAAAATAGCGTAAATATGTTAATTATCTTCTTAATAGATAGATAAAGAAGTAATTAATAATATATTCATGTTTATTTACAGTATACGTTTTCCATTTTCCATCTGTTATTAAATGCAATGATTGCACATCTGTCTCTCGTTCTCCTGAACGAAGCTCGACAGAATGATTCGTTATAATAACTACATTACTAAACCATAATATAAACATTTATTTTAAGTGTATATTGGTGCAATATGTTTCAAGTAAAATTGCTTGTATTAGTACATTCATCTATACAATTAATATGTATTATGAGCATGTTGACTTGGCTCATGAATCTCTCATGTAACTTGTAACCTGTACACATACCAATACTATTTTAATTTTTTTAGACGATGGTACAAAGCGATGGCTCTGGACCTTATTTGAATTGAATGTGGAAAAACATTGCGTACATGTGGCGTGGGTGTGTCCCTGCTCTGGTCCAAATTTGAATGTTTGTATTTGATGAACATTGACTTCAAATAATTAGGCGCAGGACGAGCATGACTTTCAAACTGTATTGGAAACCATTCAACTTATTTCCATGAGTACCTACCTACCTGTCTTGTCAAAGACATTTGAATAATTAAAGATGAATAGAGGTTATAGGAATTAGCTGTTGAGCTTGAAGCAAAGTAATCACAGCCATACGGGTCGATCGATCAGATTAAGCTACGCTAGCCGCGGTTGGTCCGTGGATGGGTAACCATCTTTACATACCCAAAAATCCTCCGTGCCTCGGAAAGTACGTTAAGCAGTTGGTCTCGGCAGTCATTCGTGGATCTTTGATAGTCGTTACGGGTCGTAACAAGCCCGAAAGTCTGACAACCAGTCTTACCAAGGAGTATCGTATTATACAGTTACTGGGTTGTAGAGGTCAGACAGGCAGTTGCTCCATATAAAATACTGGAATTCAGCTTCAGCATAGGTGAGAAAAGGCTAGACAGATGATGACGATGAGCGGATATAGGAATTCTACGCATTCCCCAGATTTTACAACGAGACTCTTGAACAGCTTAACTAAATTCAACCGAAAAACGTACAGTGTTTTCTTATGATGACCGTTCGTCGACTCATGAGGCATAAAAAATATTCCAGAACGATACATTGTTTATTGGTTCTACATCAAAATCATTATAAATCATTAAGGCGTCGGGTATGTACTTGAAAATACTCACGTCAATCGTTACTCGTTAGTTAGGCTGGCTGGCTCAAAGTTAACTCCTAAAGAATCCAAGTATCTCTTGAGAGTAAGCGCTGTGTCATTGCTTGAGCCCAACTGAACACAAGTGCTATAAAGTAGACGTTACCTGATATTTTATTTCCTTAGCAGATAGTAATTAAACTTTACGACCATTTTATCTTTAATTACTGCTAAAATCTGTCGTTTTTTAATTATCATATCACTTGTTAAATTCTGAGAAAGTCTTCGTCCGTAAGCTATAAAAATATGATATTATATTTATATATATTTTAAATATGGTGGTTTACGCTTCATTTATTACTTTTATTATTGTTAAGTAAGCGACGTAAGCGTAGAACATAAAATTAATTATTATTTTACGCTGATTAAAGATTAGGAAACACGTCGTTAGTATAAGAGTATAAAAAATATGAATAACGTTAAATTCGTCTCCGCGAGTTTTTCTATTCCGCTAGAGGAATACGAACGATTGAGTGGCCATAGGTTGGCGTGTGGGCCGTGGAGGACTATTGAGGATTTTCTCTTTTTTTCTGCGTACGCGCGTCGAGGCCCCGCCGCTCTGCGCCCGCGCCTCGCCGCTGCTATGCCGGCATTGTCCACCATACACTAAAATAGCCCGCATTTCAGTGCCACAGCAAAATGTTGGAAATACATAACGCATGAGTTATGGAATTTGTGTGAGTAAACTTTAATGATTTATTGGGACTCTATTGCGTACTTAACAATAATTGAGTTTGCCAATACGAAAGGCTCGTATAATTAGTTTTCGTTTTATTGAGCAAAGTCCATAAAGGTGTGCATTATCCCTAACTAACTGGTGCAAAGCGGTTGTAACTGCGAGTCTATTTATTACGTTAATCACTTTTAATTATAGAATTATTTTATATTACTTTATTCCCTATTGACTATTGCCTATTGGTCTTTGTTATTTTGATTGGAGGTTCTATTCGAACTTATCTATGACAAGTTGCCCGAGGAGGAGTGGAACGTAGTTTTATGAACATAAAACTAAGAGACCGAGTGAAAACTTCATTGATTAAGAAAAGTACAAGATCGAGGGATGTGATCAAGCAGATGCTTAAACTTAAGTGGAGATGGGCAGGCCACATTCAAAGACTAGAACCACAAAGATGGGACCAGGTTGTGACAAACTGGACCCCCAGAAATATGAAAAGAAAGAGAGGCAGACCTTTCAAAAGGTGGGAGGACGACATTGTGAAAATATCTGGAAAATTTTGGGCAAGAACAGCCAGACAACGCGACGATTGGAAACATTTGAAGGAGGCTTTTACCGCCTCAGGCGGTCCTTACATAGAGGAAACATAAAAAGTGAAGATACTAACACAAAACACTAACAAAATATGTTAAGATTAAGATTTTATTTAATTAATAACACACTAACATACTTAAAAAACAATGTAAGGAATTAATAAAAGCTATTTTATTTATTTATTTTATGACAAGTTGAGGAGACAAAACTTATTACTTGCAAAAGCTTTATTGTAATTCACATTAAAATAATGTACCTACAATAAAGTCATACCGTAGACATGTCGGGAAAACATATGTAATATACTAAATGGTTTACAATTCATATTACTATCAATATAATAAATACAAGTGTCGCGTTTCCAGGCATTGTCTGCTATAAACAGGCACGCTAATGCCTCGAGCAGACTGTAAAAATCACGAAGGCTTCACGGCAGAGATACCAACTATCTGAACGATTACTCAAGGGGACATGGTACGAATAAAGCGCACCCTTATCTCGTGTTTAGCCGTTGTCGTAAACCTGGCCATAGTGTACTTTATGTCACGCTATCCTGAAGGCTAATTTACAATTTAATAATATTAGCTGCATTTGAATACGCTGGACAGCAAAACAAGTTCGTATGAAAGTAACAGTTGAATGAACTTAAAATTCTAATCATTATAAACACGCAAGTTATTGATATGTATAAAGTAACGTAACAAGTGATCGGGCACGAGGTTTTATTTATTTGTTTTTTTTATTTTTTATATTAAACTTTATAGATACCTGTTGTGTAATGTTAACAAATAAATAATTACATCGTTCCGCTTCTAACCAAGTTTGTATGGACTGTTAAACAAGATGATGTGCATATTAAAATGGTTAGCAAAACTATTATATACTTGCATAAAATAAACGATTTCAATGAACAAATAATCAATATCACATGTTGTGGTGTAGTAATTTTATTCTAAGTACATATAATGGTATAATTGATGTATACATAGTATTGTAAAAATGTTTAAAAGAGTAACGGTGGAGTCTCTTGCCCATTATTTTCCATACGAGCCTTCTTTTTCGAATGGGCAACTAGAATCAATGTTATTTCCGTGTACATTTTGACGTTCAAAAGTGCCATTTATGTGCCTATTTGAAATAAATGCTTTAACTTTGAATAGTTTGTTAAAGGTTCGTCTCATTAAAGATCTTTAAAAACGTACGAGAAAAACGATGCTAAAAACTGTCGGTAAAAACTCAATAAGGTTTAATTTATCTTTAACTTTAATCAATACAAATAGGCGTTTTTTGCATGAGAATGTAAATAAAATATCGGAATATTTGTATAAGTAGAGTATGGATGTAACGTGCAATAAGTCTGTCACAACATGAGCGCGAGGAGCTGTTCCAGCCGTGTTTAATGTAGTGGTATGCTTGCAGTCCTACCATATATTACAGCCTACAATATCGTTACTCAAATACGGTTACCTAAATTAAATTTTAATTATTAACATGAAAGTAATTACCCTACTACAGCGCAGTTTAACAGATCTCTAGAGAAATTTAAACTATGCATGTTGGTAAGCTTCGATAAAATCAATTTTGTACTTTACTGTTGGATGTCATAATAAATACTGCTATATAGCTTTTCATTTCCAGAATTATTTTGATCTAACTACCGTTCCACCGGTTGACCGAAAACAAGTCTTACCAACTTTTATTTTAGACCAAAATTGAGTTAGCAAATGTTTTAATATGACGATTACCTTTCTCATGTTTCGTGGACAGTATTTATTTTTGTATGAGTCCAAATTCTTGTTAGAATCGAGTGGCGAGAAGAAACTGGTTTTGAATTGTATCTGGTATAAATATGTAGATAGTAACGCCCCCGAGGTGATCACTAGTTGTTATGAAGCATTTTAAATATTGCCTCGCATTTCAAATAATATGATATTTTGTATCTTTATCAGGGTTGGGAATGTTTATTTTGATTTTCTCTTTTAATTTATTGCGTATCAAGTTAACGAAACGATCGGACGACTCGTAGATTACTCAAACGAACACTCGAACAAGATGGTGGGCCGATAACGTATCAAGTTATAACTACTTGTTACAAATAGGCCCGGCCATGTATAATATAGGTGCTTTATACATTGCATATTTTCATATTTTTTTTTATCGATGTAAGAAATAAAGTGAGAAGTAATAATATGAAACGAGGCAAGAATATGTGAATCCGACCAACCAGATCTCTGAGCGAAGATCAATACTGTTACAACTAACATACGTTTATAATCAATAGACAACGTCAATAAAGACATTACTTGGCATCAAGTACATATTATACAGTCAATTTTACTAACCTACAGATAATTTTGCCAAGTTTGTGCGTAATAACATCAATTTAATTTCTTATAAGCTCAATTAATACGACCAAAACAAGGACAAGTCTTTTTTCCATTGAAAAGCGACCGTCTGGAAGATTATTGCAGTTATAAATACTTGCTGTATATGTCACTGTTCAATCAGTATTCAGAGCTCATGATGCAGTGAGAAGGAATTAAGAGCGACATCATGTGATCCGACAGAGAACAATAGAGACAGTGCTGAACAAAAAGCAGCAAGCGAGCACAAACAGAGCGGAGCGTACCTGCGCCTGCGCACCGACCGCAGGGTATTAATTAGTAGCCATAGGGTGACAACGCCACCCAAAAAATCGGGAAGCGAACGCTTTATGACCACTGCGCAAGAATTTCTCATTCGAAAAATACTTTTTGGCGGACACCAAGTATCCTTTTTATGAAGCTTTTACAACTTACGTTTTGGATAGGTATTGTTTTAATTGAATACCACTTTTTGCCGCCGAGTTCGTTGTCCGGAAAATTAGTCGTAATCATGGTTCTCCTAATTAACGAAAAAGTGTCGCCATATCGAGGCGCCAGAAAAGGATGCCCGAATTACTCGTGCATTGGCCGTCGCGAAACTCAAAAAACCGTTTAAAAATCACTCGCTCCGCCCATCGTCCGCCCAGCGACTCCTGCGCACTTATGATTTATCGTTACGAGGACAACCCGCCCCTCGCACTAACTACCCGGCTTCCGCACCGCTAATTATACGTACACATAGCCCTCTCAAAATCTTAAATCGCATTCTCGATTCTGTCATCGGGAGCCCGAATCGAGCGCGCCTCGCCATAATCGAATTCGATACGGCTTATTCGCCTTAATCGTTTAACTTCGATTCACGTGCTATATCCGTTTGTTCCTTCGATGCTACTACTCTTATTTATATTCTTTCTTCAAAATGTTATACATAAAACATCATTTGAATAGAATTGATAGATTGGATTAAAGTTTATTTGTGTAAACTTAGTAGCAGAAGTCATTGATCCGGTAATTGATTAAGTTTCACGAGCTCCTTATAAAAAGCTCTCTGGGTAGGTATACCAGATGCTATAGATTGAGAAGTTTTTGCAGGTAAAGGGTTTATTTTAAGCAAAAGAAAAAACGCGATAATCTACAACAATAGTGCGCGCTGCACTATCATCGTCCAGGTATGATCGCGATACGACATTTTTATAGATAAAAGGTAGTCTGTGTGTATGTAAGTACGTGCAAAGTAAAATAATACACACGTTGTGCTGTATTGTTCGCTCCTCGCTGATTTAGTAACCGGTCACGCATCAAGGACGTGGATCGAACGTATTCAGAATAATTTGGAAGTGGACACGGACAGTTCTCACGCTATTGGCATTCTTACGCGGTAGATAAGCTATTCATATGCCTGCGCCCGCGCATAATGTCGACATATATTTCTCTTTAATTCCTCTCGGTAATCTTCATCGAGTCGAGATTGAGATACACCTTCAAACTTCACACTGCCAGCCCTGACCTTCGGACGTTTTCGTTACGTTTATTAGTCGCTTCAAAAGAACTGGTATTAGTATAATAACATCATCCGAATAGAGAATCGTTTGAATTATGATTAAATTGTTATCTGCTTTTAGACGATTCGATTACTTGAACATGCTGAATCATTTTCACCTTAATATTTTCTGTCATTGATGCCGATTCCCTTGTTCACAAACTAATCTAAATTTTAGTTCAGTGCATCTTTTTCTTTCTATTTCATTAAGAAAAGGACAGAAGATAAATTTTTGTTTAGTCCTGTCAAATTAATCAGCGCTTGACGTAAATTGACGTAATTTTAATCGGCAAATTTTTAATCACGTCTAAACGTATAGGGAGTAGTGACAGGCGCTGATTAATTTGATAGGACTAAACTAAAATTTATCTTCTGTCCTTTTTTTAATGAAATAGAAAGAAAAAAATGCACTGAACTTAAATTTAGTTTAGTTTGTGAACAAGGGAATCGGCACCATTATCAAGTAGTTATTCCTTATATTACACAAGTATATGGAGAGTTAATAGAGGTCATAATCCAACTTATTTCACGTGGAACATGAGTGTGACCCCAACTCACAGGTGCAAGTTTTATATGTCGATCATTCATGAAAGCATTTACGTCTAAATATCAAAATGATTAAATATTGCGTGTTGAAGCAAGTGTTCATCCAATGTAAGTAAATGTAACAATTATTCAAGAACACACAAACGCAGCGGGTAGGTACCCACGGTGTGTTAAACTAACACATAGAATTTGTCCATGATAAATTGGACACTTAACCGACGGACGATGTTCTGAATAAATTATTTAAAAGCTTAGAAAAAAGTCCTGTTTGCTTTAACTACAATGATCTAACGAGTGTCTCGTGTTCTTGTCTCGATACGATGCATAAAATTAATATTTATTCACATAATAATCTAATAAATTAGCCGGCTTCATTACACCTAAAGAAGAGATTTTGGAAAAAAAAAACAATCAATCAAGCCTTTTCCCAACTATGTTGGGGTCGGCTTCCAGTCTAACCGGATGCAGCTGAATACCAGTATTTTACATGGAGCGGCTGCCTATCTGACCTCCACAACCCAGTAACTGGGTAACACGATACCCCTTGGTAAGACTGGCTGTCAGATTTTTGGGCTTCTGACGACCCCGTAACGACTGTCAAAGATCCACGAATGACGGCCGGGACCAACGGCTTAACGTGCTTTCCAAGGCACGGAGGAGTCTCGGTATGTAAAGATGGTCACCCATCCACGGACCAACCCCGGCAAGCGTAGCTTAACCTGAGGGATCGACCCGTGCGGCTGTTATTACTTAGCCACGAGCTCCTCCTCTTTGGAAAAAAACTATAAATATGCAAATGCGATCTGATATTGATATTTATTCAGATTGTATTCTTATAATAGGTATTAATAAGGCAATAATAGCTTAATGGCTGGCCTAGATTAGCGACCGCATGGTCGTCGTGGTCGTGAGGTCAAACGGTCAAACTCTACCCCAGTGAACTATTGAACTCGACCCAATCCCATACAAAATGATTTTTATAAAAATATTATATAATAAAAATATAGTTGAATAAAGACACTTCATCTTCACTATATGCATTTCGGAATTCCGTAACAGTTTTTCTGATATTTTAATTCCGGAATTGAGAGGAGTAATATCGGAATTCCGATATTTTGATTATTATTTTATCTAAACGCAACCAAACTAGTCTGTGGAACTTTCCACAAGCCGCTGGACGGCCAATGTTTAATTATAGTAATAATTAAGGGAGAAAGATGTTTAATTTGTAACAAAAAATTATTAAAAGACTTCTATTGTGTGATAAATAAGCCTTGTTGATTTTACGATTTAAAATGTTTAATTAGAGTAATAAGGGAAAAAGATGTTTAATTTGTTACTAAAAATGATTAAAAGACTGATATAATTATAAATCTTGTTTGATTTGAAACAAACTTTAAAGTTACCAGTTCCGAAATCCCGTAATCAGATCTCCAGTATTGGAACTCAGTTCCGTAATTGAGAACCTTCCGATATTGCATGCCCAGATCTTCACATCTCGTCTTCCTAATCCTTTTTATGAACGGGGGAAAAACACTATATATACAAACACTATATGGATAAAAGGACTAAATAAAGCAAAGTAAATCCCATAAAAGACGAAAGTGATATGTTATCAAACACTGAAATAAACAAAAAACATGGCACTAAACTAAGCACATGACGAACGTAGTCAAACATCATTTAATTTGCTCATAGTCTAGACTAGTATTATTAAACAAAAAATATTCTCATAATAATAACAGAGAAGACAAATGACTTAAAACTTTTGTTTTTAATCTATTCAAACATAATCTCTGACTTTAACTAATAGACTTAATCAGTCGAGATTAATTAACTTCCTAAATTATTTTCTCGTTTTAAAGAATTCCTCAGAAAATTAGAAAAACGGTCCACGTTTACGATGCGTACTCGTTTTGGTCGTCTATCTTTCTCAATGTCACGACCTTTTACTCAGTTAACGTAAGCAGGTGTTTCTAATAGTTATAAAATAACTTTGATTCTGGTGAATGGTAAAAGTAACTTATGGGTCGACGTTAATTGGGTAAAAGCTCTATTGGAAACTTACTTTTCAGTTCTCATACTTGGAAAGTACGCTTGAAGTTACCTGATCACAGGGACGAAAACAGTACTTTTGGTCCCTGGGAAACGATTTTCCCTGCTGTCAAAAAAATTCTTTCTATGCTAGACATGTCCCAACTTTTTATACAGCCACTCTGTTAAATCGCGGCGAAAAATTGTAATTAAAAATATTATTAACAATTTTGTAACATGAATTTATACTTATAATTTACCTTTCACTAAATTATTATTTAATTACATAGATTTGAGCTAAATATTTACCATCATCAATGATAAAAAATACTGGCTGGTAGAATGCCACCGAAAAAGAAACATAAAAAAGAAGGAGTGTTGTCGAGTGTTAATTATTTACTTAAACAGATATTTGTATAAAATGAGTTCATCAGATTCAGATATGTATTTGTTTAACTAACCAGGTTTTTATTTAATTCCCTCATATTCGAAATGAAAAGCAGAGTGTTTAGCTTGGGTAAAAGAACCTATTTAGGCAGTCGAACTATTTATCTCGTGCCTAAATAGGTCCTTTTCATCCCTTGTATAACAATCTACTATTGAACAACTGAAAAATATGTTCGACTCACAGTTGACCTGTAAATTTCAGCACGAGCAAATCAACCCACGTTCCTTCTACACGCTAGATAATTAACCAAGTATATAATTTAATATATCAGTCCAAGTTTTAGAGGCAATATATAAATTCATGAGCTATCTAGACAGATAGAGATTGGTATAGGAATCAATATAAATAAATTGCCCAATAGAATTGCCGGAGGAACACGCCTGGCTTCAGATCAGATACTATAAGTCAGCACGCAACATATCAATTAAAGGGTGTATTAAACATTCTCATCTCCATACACAGAGTGTGATTTAAATGCGAATACTGCATACTATTTTATTTATTGACATGTTACTTGCCGCGACGTTGCAATTGTGTCAAGTGTGAGTTAGTGTTAGCTATTACTTCAAACGCTGTAATATCAATGTTTAATTAAAGACATTACAGCGGTATGAACATTGTTATTGTTATCATAAACACCCTGTTATTCCTGATAAGTAAGTGCCTTTAAAGCTGTTGTCTCTATCTCTATTAGTATCCACATTTCACAATAATATGAAAATAATTACACATACAGTTACGTCTGTATGTAAGTGAAAAGGCAACATTATTATGCGTTTATTTACTTGAAAGCTGACATTTCCATCAGACGGAGGAGCAAAGGCTATCTCCATGTATACGTACTACCTTACACGAGCCACTAACGCCGCGAGATATCTCTGTTTTGTCATAAATCGCAACTTTATTTACGATCAATATCTCCATGTGATTTATAACGACAATGCTATTACGTCCTCTCGATACTTATGCATGACCATCCTTTGTCTTATTATGAGATACGATACTTAAAAATGTCGTATAGCAACTGTAAGCTTTGCGAAGTTTCTACATTTTCTACAAACTATTTTAAAAGTACGTAAGTGTGTATCTTTTTGTGAACATCCTGTTGTGTTTCTTCATCTTACGTATTAGTAAATACGATCATAATGAGTATAGGACAAATTAATATGGTGTATTCCCGCTGGCCCCATCGCCCGTGTCCCTATTACTAATGGTAATTCACATAAAAAGGCGAAAAATAAAAATTCAATTTTTCTTACATTTTACTTTTGTACAGATTTTTTAAATTATTATTTCTAAAAGAAAATCGAACCTTTTTTTTTCGCCTTTTTATGTGAATTACCATTAATGGGGGACCCGGGAGATGGGGACAGTGGGAATACCCCTAGTAGCATTTTCCGTTGGCATTTAGTTGGGCCACCTTCGGAGGTGTGTGGCTCAACCAAACGCCAACGAAAATGCTACTAGGGACACCATTAATATGCAAGCTTTAATGTAATATGCTGATAGCTGAGAAGTATACTTATCTACATTCATTCTCCTCTCATTAAATTATCTTTAAATTATAGTTTAGTATTATAGCAAAGTAGTTAGTATTATAGTAAAAAGGAACGAAGGGAATAAAATTGCAGGAGAATTTTTGCAGATACGTTCGGATAGTGTTATAAATTCAGATAAGATTCTAAAACGCATCTAGCCATAGTGCCATTACTATCGAAGCCGTGGGAAGTCCGTAGTATTTAAATTTTAAAATAGAAGTCGTTAAATGATGTGTGTATATTTTCTCTTCGAAATAAGCTTGCAGATAACGCCAAATACCAACAGCTATGATCTTCTGGTCATAAATATTGATTGTCTTCATCAATTTCCACATTCAGTATCTACCAATATATACCTACCGCATGACTGCATAGTAATAACTCCACAATGGCTGGTAAACGCACCAGTTGATGGATCCGTCAAGAATTAATTTATTGTATCGTTTTAATACTACCCCGCGATCAGTGCGTGTACAGCCGCTAATTAAAAATGGCTGATGTGTTCTGGAAACCGATCGTACTAGTGTATCTAGTCAAGTTTTTTTTTAATTCCTTGATGGGCAAAGGTACCGTTGACCCCTGTGGACATCAACTATCCGTAGAATTGGAGGAATCTACCTGAATCAGCACCAGCTCGTACTTAATTAAAGCATTCTGAACTTTTTCTAATTTCAACCTTTTTTCTACTGCGATATAACGGCTCAGTGTCCATAAAATGAGAAAATATTCCGCGTTCGTGGAAGTTGTTATCGCATGTAATCACAAAATTCACACTAACTTATTTTTTCCCATAAATAGGTGTCTATTTACATTTTAGGCAAAATAGCGTTACACGCTGAATATAGATTGCTTAATCAAAGTAAAAAATGGTATTTATGTAGCAGCAATATTGTATAATACGGACTTTCATAATAATCCCAGCGCACGAGTGAATGCGCGGATCGAATATACAAATAATTGTTTAGGTAGGCACAAATAACAGTGGTAGCTTTAAGCGAATTTAGACCATATTGCAAACGCCTGGTGGCCACAGTCTATATTTTATTTTATCTTATGAAGCCTAAACATAAAGTGAGTCTTTATTTTATGCAATTTACTCCAATATAAATAATTCATACACTCCACTTTGCATTTCATCATAGTAAGCAGACTTGTACTAAAAAGCTGTACAAAAAAACAAAAACATCTAAAAAGTTTTGGATCAAAATATTACCTACAACTTATATTAATATAACATAAAGGGCCAATATTATACATATTATTTTTTTACTTGTTAGATGTGTTTGTTTGTGTCGGGAGCTATATTTTTTATTTTTTTATTAATTCTTATTAGTTTCTTATTAGTAAGTACATAGTTTTAAGTAGTTTGTTGTATTACTAACAAAATATGGACAAAAATTTGTCAGAATTATGTTTTATTATTTTTCCTGCTTTTTAAACTTTATACATTACTATACTCCATTTGAAATAAGATAAGACATTTAAAGAAACCTTTTTTACAGTCCGTTCAACCGATTTTGACTTATATTCCGTAGGCATAAGAATGGCATTAAAAACAAAAAAATGGTTACAATACAAACTGTTTACTGCAGCTGCCATTTGTCATGTCACCAACGCAATAGAAGTCAAAATCGGTTGAACGGACTGTATAAAAGGTTTCTTTATCTTTATTATCTTATGTCAAATGGAGTATAGTAGACACGCTACCTCGCCTCGTGCCTCGCCGAAATCTGCGCAGCTGTAGGTATTTTTCGCACAATGAAGCTAGTTACTCATTCATCCTCATTTCTCTACCCTACTCCATCATCAGACCCTGATCACCATCTATCTATAACCTATTTATTGAGACCATTCCAATGAGCCTAAACACGATACTTCTGCTGTAAGTTGGTGAGGGAGTTGGATATCTTGCAAATTCCAGGTGATGCAACAGAACTAATTACATTGTATAAGATTAAACCATAACAGTATAATATATAAGTAGTGGCTATGTACGTAAGGTGGTTCATTGTTATGAAAAAGAGCGCCTCTCGCCATCAAACGTAAAAGTTTGGCGAGTTTAGAATTAACACCTCTGTATTATAATTTTTTAAATAAAAATTTGAGAAAAAAAAAAAAAAAAAAACAACTTTTCACTTACCTGCAAAAACCAGCCTTTGTGGAATTAATAGATATTTATAATATCTTATAGTCAATCTCAAATATTTCGCCATAAGAACATGAAACTTTTTGTCAAACATTCAAATTCCGAACGTAACCGTTTACCCGCGACATATTGTTTTAAAACTAATTTCCCAGCGGTCCATCATTGTCATAGAGCTGTGTTTAGAGCGAGTTAGATAGCTAAGATAGCATAATTATTCAATAATACTGTTACAGCCGTCTCTAAGATACCTGTGCCCGTATAATAAGGCTTACATTTTCATTACAAGCTGTTGAGTCGGGTTGTAAGGTTATCGTTCAGTTGCGCCGGCGATCGTTGTCACCGTCCTCATAAGTACTTCTTGTCTAAAACGGTCAGCTTTAGATCGTTCTTGCTGTTTCGAAGTGAATTGAGCAATGTTTTTGGAGTCACTGAGGTAATTCTCGTGACTTATCTGCATAAGACTGTAAGTGAGGTCAGTTCCTTGTTTTAGTGGTTATAATATAACCACTAAAACAAGGAACTGACCTCACTCATGTCATTTCATCACGCCCGTTTTCCACGAAGGGTTAGGCAGAGGTGCTTCTAAGTACACCCACATTTCGCCAGTTAAGTCCCATGTAATAGGGGGAGAACCTATTGCTATCAACTGCGTTTACGGCACGGTTGGCGCAGTGGTTAAGAAATTTAGAGTCTGGGCTGCTACTGAAAACATTAGCTAACAACGAGACAGCAAATTAATCTATGCAAAAAAAATTGGTTGTCTGTAAAGTTGGTTTACGGACGATAGTTTAAAGTGACAACGTCATAACAAAACATTGATGCGGCGCAAGCGTACAATGAGCGTAACGGGACAACGAGCGTAACGGGACAATAAGCGTAACGGGACAATGAGTCATCCTTTTTCGTGCATGCAGCCGGCGTTCATCGATTTATTAGACATTGTCGCGTCAGAAAACTTTGAGGACTGCCAATAAAAGTGAAAACTAAATAACTGAAGTGTTCGGTGACGAATTGACGATGACGCGAGTTCCATGATTTTTGTTCACCCAAAAAGTACACATATTTACACAGTATACAATAGCACAGTATACATAGCTCATGGAAAGCGTTCGGTGACGATCGGGAACCCATAAGTTTTTCCTCTACCAAAAAGTGCTCAACGCGCCTAAAGAAGTTTTCACTTCAAAAAACTGATTGAGAACATCCTCCTTTTTGTGAAGTCGGTTAAATAAATAGAATTAAAGTCAGTTTGTAATATCAAAATAATAGCTTTTTACAATACTCCATTTGAAATAAGTTTTTTTTGACGTGACAACGTCTAATAAATCGATGAGCTGCATGCATGAAAAAGGATGACTCACTGTCCCGTTGCGCCCATTGTCCCGTTACGCTCACTGTCCCGTTACGCTCATTGTACGGATGAACGCCGGCTGCATGCACGAAAAAGGATGACTCATTGTCCCGTTACGCTCATTTTCCCGTTATGCTCATTGTACGCTTGCGCCGCATCAATGTTTTGTAATGACGTTGTCACGTTAAACTATCGTCCGTAAACCAACTTTACAGAAAACCAATTTTTCATTTAAATAAACCTTTTTATAGTCCGTTCAACCGATTTTAACTTCTATTGCGTTGGTGACATGACATATGGCAGCTGCAATAAACAGTTGGTATTGTAAGAACTTTTTTTTCTTTCTTATGCCTACGGAATAGAAGTCGAAATCGGTTGAACGGACTGTAAAAAAGTGTTTTTAAATGTCTAATCTATGGGTTTCATGCCATCATGCGGAAGCGTTGTGCGGCTATTATGAAGCGCATGCGGGCCAGCTCGAACAGCCTTCTGAGCGTGTTCGTGGGCCGCTGGGACTCTCCGATGTGGCGGCACTGGATGCGACTACACACGGTGGGTGGACGCGTCCAAGGCTTGGCTTAAACTGGCACTCCTGTGCGGTGCCACTTTGTGTTTTTTATTTTTATTTTCATCTTTATTTCTTCCTGTGGCTTTGTTTTTCTTGTATGACTAACAATAGCTTTATAAGGTTTTTTGTGTTACTAACAGTATATTTGAATTTGAATTTGAATTTGAAGTATATGAAAGTAAGTATATACGGTACTAATAACAAAAATCATTTTTGATGTGAATACTTCTTTAGGCGCGTTGAGCGCTTTTTGGGTGAACAAAAATCATGGAACTCGCGTCATCGTCACCGAACGCTTTCCATGAGCTATACGTATACTGTGTAGATATGTGTATTTTTTGGGTGAACAAAAATCATGGAACTCGCGTCATCGTCACCGAATGCTTTCCATGAGCTATATGTATACTGTGTAGATATGTGTATTTTTTGGGTGAACAAAAATCATGGAAATCGCGTCATCATCACCGAACGGTTTAGTTACTTAGTTTTCACTTCTATCGACAGTCCCCAAAGACTGGCCCGCATTTTTTTTTTTAAATTGTTGTCTAGACAGACAGTAAACAGACGTTTGTTCAAGCTAATCTCCGAAACGGCTGGATCGATTTTGACAGGACTTTCACTGGCAGATAGCTAATAATACAAGAAGTAACTTAAGAAACTTTTATTTTAGAAAAGCTACGCGGGCGAAGTCGCGGGCAGCATCTAGTGAATAATAATCTTTATGGTGTTCCTCAAACTATCAAATGTACCTAATATTTTTGGGTTACCTTTTTGTTTTAAACCTTCCTTCACTTGTCTTGAATGTTTGTTCCACAAACAATATGACATAACATGTATTGTGTGTTCAATATTATAAATATGGCATTGGAAAAATGACCACAGAAGTAACTTTTATCCCTTGCCCAATAAACTGCATTACTTTACTTTTCCCCTATAACTACATCACGGTGACCGCGACAAGCTAAACAAATCACAATGTTTTTCATATATGACTAAAACACAAAGAGAGTGACTACTAACCATGCAGCTGAACATGCTTACATGAATTTATTCATCTCCATATTAGAATCCCAAGTCAGGTAACCACATAACGCTACATTCTATTCATAGGCATCAGCAGCACACAACAACAGCCTCCTACCTTAACATTGCGTGTCCGGCCAAATCTACGGCTGATCATACATTATGTTAGTCTATCAACATCTTAATGTTTCTAGATAGACCTAATTAGCCGACTACTGAGTTATTTACCGTGAATATTGGAAAAATCTACTTTTATTGTACGTGATTAAGTTTCGAATGACTGATTAGGTAATTCAATAAATAAAAATAAAATATATTTGAAATCCCCATAACAAGGTCCTTTTATTTGATACTAGCTTTTGCCCGCGGCTCCGCCCGCGTAGATGTCGGTTATCGCGTAAAAAAAAGTAGCCTATGTCCTTCTCCTTCCCAAGCTATATCTCTGCCAAATTTCATGACGATCGGTTCAGCGGTTTAGGCGTTAAAACGTAACATACAGACAGACAGACAGACAGACAGATAGACAGACAGACAGACAGACAGAGTTACTTTCATATTTATAATATTAGTATGGATGTCACACGGTACAGTGTGCAAAAATCAAATTTTTCTCCCAAAAGTGAACCTCATATTCAAAATTCATTGATTTACGTTACACGTTCGTATTTGGGTCATAGAAACATGTGTACCAATCCGTCCAGTAGATTCGGCGTAAATCGGGTTCCGTTTTTTCTTGAGGTACGGAACCCTTAAATTAATTTTGAATTAGCCTTTTCTTACCGCGTGACGTTCCGTTATAGTCTCACGCGCACTTATGAGATTTGTTTATAACTTTAATATCTCTATCAAGTTTAATATATGCGTTTAGAATTTGTAAAGGGAAGCGTTGTTTTATTTGTACTCTGGAGAGTCGTATTTTCCAATTTATTTTATTTTAGTGGTCATTAAACATAATTTATTACCAAGAGACCGCTATTAAAAGGCTTATTGGAAGTTATCTGTAGTTTCGCTTCCACTTGTCATTTTTATTGATCTAAACACACTTACGAGCTGGCCTGAACGGTAATAAAAATGGGTTTTCACATGCACTGGAATACCAGTATTTTACGAAACAATAACATACATGCTCAAGGAATGAGCTATGTTATAAATTGATATTCTAACTTAAAGTAGAAACAAAGCGCAGTTATTTGTATTGCGATGTTTACCTGAAACGAAGAAAGAAAATGTTAGTTATTTCCAGGTACAATTATGAACATAAAATTAAATCCGTGGCATAAAATACTGACACGCACGTCTTTCTCTAAACATTTGGGCATCGACAATACCTTGAAGAACAAAGACAAGGAAGAGGACATCACTTACATTTAGAATTCCATTTGAATTTAACAAAGGAAATGTAACGTAACAGTTATTGATGTTTAGGGATTTTACTCTTCAACTAAGGTTTCAACTTAGTCATAATCTGAATTTCGAATATGTCCGATAAGCTTCAGGCTCGACCGGAAACTTTATGAATAAGCTTATTATTTTTATTTTTGCAAGGTGCCTGAGTATTTAATTACTACAGCTGGTGTTCTGGCAAGGTACACAAACACACGAGGTAGGTACTTACACAGGAACAAAATCAAAATGGAAAATCAGCTGTTGTTCTCTGAAGATCAGACCAAAGACTCATGACTAGAGATCGGATATTCCGTTGCATATTCACCTAAAGTTGAGATGTTGGCTTATATGGAATGCGCTAATGTGTCGAAAAAATCGAGCAGTTCCAGGATCAACAACTTTAGGTTTCTGATTATAGAATCGGATGTATATTTACTTACTTTCAACTGTGGCTTAGGATGTGGAATGCACTTTTGTATCGATCGTAAATCCCGCGGTAGCGGAATCGAATTTTGTGTTTTTTTCTGACAATAGATTCGGATGCATATCTACCTATATAATTATGTAGCCGAGGTAATATTTACGCCCAATCAGGATAAAGTAATTATTTTTTTTTTTTTTTTAACTAACACACACCACCCCTCCTCTTACACCCTACATACACATATTTGCATCGGGGATTAAACATTAGTTTTAAATAAATATGCATCTGAATAGTTATCCAATCCAAGAGCCTCGGGGTTTATTTTTTTAAATACCTAAATATTTTTTAAGTCGCTTCCATACTATACACCCGTCTTGTTATGCATTCCCGGTGTACCTGGCATCCCGGGATTAAAAAAATAAATACAAATAAGAAGCAGCTTCCATACTTTCATAGCTAAAAATTCACTTTAGGTAAATATGCTTCCGAATTTCCGATCTCTACTCATGACAAAAAAAGGGGTTCACGTTTAAGCAGTCTCTTTATACCTATCATAAAATTGATGAACAACCGGTAATGATCTACGAATAGCTAATTAGTGCAACACTAGTGTCTAGCCTAACAAATTCCGCCAACGTATCCTATTCACTCAGTTCACATCGAACAAGGTTCAGCTTAATAAAGAGATCTTCTTGTTAACTACTTTTTCTCTTCCTGTTACCAATTTACGGTACGTAGAGAAAACATAAGATGATTCTTATTACGTACGATATCGGCCTTAATTAAACATTAATGAGGACGTGTTCTAAACTGAGTGCTTATATCAAAATGTATATATTTCCAGAGTAAGTAATTCAAGAAAGTTCTGCTAGAAACCTAGTGGTTTGAGTTCATGTTCGCATCCAACCGGTTCTTCTATTAAAATCGTTTCATACAGCTTCCATCATCAGATTCCTACCATGCACAAATCGAATGGAGCGTGCACAATTACTAATTGTTGTAATTGTCAATACCAAGACAATCAATACTTTGTTCTTTTAATTGACTGTTACAGATTGAATTGACTGAATGGAGAATTTAACTTGCTATATGTATGTAGAAGATGTAAACAGTGAACTTTTTGTTCCATTTTTAGGGATCCGTAGCCAAATGGCAAAAAACGGAACCCTTATGGATTCGTCATGTCCGTCTGTCTGTCCGTCCGAATGTTACAGCCACTTTTTTCCGAAACTATAAGAACTATACTGTTGTAACTTGGTAAGTAGATGTATTCTGTGAACCGAATAAGATTTTCACACAAAAATAGAAAAAAAAAACAATCAATTTTGGGGGTTCCCCGATACTTAGAACTGAAACTCAAAAAAAAAATTCATCAGACCCATACGTGTGGGGTATCTATGGATAGGTCTTCAAAAATGATATTGAGGTTTAGTTTTTTTTTTTTTTTAAACGTTGCTCCACACTAGGATTTCTCCTGTATCGTGGGTGCGTTCACAAACATTTAAACTCACATACACAAACAACCAGACCCGGAACAACTACTTGTAGATCATACAAATATTTGTTCCGTGCGGGAATCGAACCCGCGACACGCAGCGCAGCAGTCAATCGCTTAACCACTGCGCCAACCGTGCCGTCGAATACCGCCGTCGCCTCGGTGCCGTGGGTTTCTAATATTTTTTTTTTTCTAAACTGAATAGTTTGCGCGAGAGACAATTCCAAAGTGGTAAAATGTGTCCCCCCCTGTGACTTCTAAAATAAAAGAATGATTAAACTAAAAAAATATATGACGTACATTTCCATGTAAACTTCCACCGAAAATTGGTTTGAAAGAGATCTAGTAAGTAGTTTTTTTTAATACGTCATAAATCGTAAACCGCGCTTGCTGCTACGGAACTCTTCATGGGCGAGTCCGACTCGCACTTGGCCGCTTTTTATGAATGTAATAAAGTTAATAAAATAGAGCAAAATTAGACTATTACAATATAGTGCAAACCATAAACATGCATCTATATATATTAACATACATGATTATCGTGACTGGCCCTATATCGCGTGGTCATTTAGATCATAAAACAATAGAACAGTTGCAACCGAGAGAATGCATTGCGCAGTTATGCAAATAGTAGAGGTCGCGACCGTAAGCATGAATATTGATACAGCATTGTCGAGATTGCAGATTTCCTACGCGATAGCCCGGGCCCTTACTCTCTGCCAGCACGATTCGTAAACGAATTAACCTAAACTGATTATCCGACAATGGTATTAGATCTATCCGTAAATCTAGAAGAAATTTGAGCTAAAAATCCATTCCCTCGCAATAGCATAAGACTTTAGAATAATAAGAATGGCACGGAGACGCTGCGCAGTGGTCACGCAGCCACAATGGTCGGCCCGACTAAGAAATGGCTTCAAAAACGTATATAACTTCGTCAAATGGTCATAAAATGAGACCCGTTTTATGGCGCACCTTTATAGCCGCGAGCTACGTAAGGATGAGCGGCGGATGCCACGTCGAGTTGGCCCCACAGTTGGACCAAACTTTGTTCACCTCTACAAACTATAAGTACCTGCATTTCTTACAGCTGAGTAAGACGCATATATAACAGAATTCTACTTTATACGATTTGTTCAATACTTTTGGCACGGTGCAATGAATGGATGAGGTGTTCAGTTTGTCGTCAAAAAACAAAAAGTTTCCTTTCTAATTATTCTCTTGCAGGTACTAGAAATAAACTGAGTGTAGGTATAATTGTTGCTTGAATATTTCTTCATATTTTCCTCTTTAAAGAACATTTATTATTATTACTTTTTAGGGTTCTGTAGTCAACAAGGAACCCTTATAGTTTCGCCATGTCCATGCCATTTCTGTCTGTCTACGGCTTAGCTCAGAGACTCTTAGTACTAGAAAGCTGTAATTTGGTATGGGTATATTAATCAACGACAAAGTGGTAAAATAAAATCATTAAAAAAAAAATTGGTACCTCCCGTACACGTATAGTGGGGATGATATTTTTTATTCTCATCCATCCCATGGTGTGGAGTATCGTTGGATAGGTCGTTTAAAAATATTGCAGGTTTGTGAAAACCATTTCTCGATTCAGGGATCCGTTTGCGGAATATTATGCTTTAAAGTGATAATTTTTGTTACAGTCAATTGTCGTCGTCCCCCCTCCCTCTGCCAGCTAAATGGTTGTATTTTGATCATCATCATCATTTCATCATTTCAGCCGAAAGACGTCCACTGTTGGACATAGGCCTCCCCCAAAAGGAGGGGATTTGCCATAATCGCCACACGTGGCAGGCGGGTTGGCGGTCGCAGTATGGTGTTAAAAAATTCATAGAGAACGTTGCTACCCATTCTCTAGTAAGTCCCTCAGTTGCCTTTTACGACACCCACGGGAGGAAATGGGGTGGTGCTATTCTTTACGTCCGGCACCCTACGTAACGTATTTGGATACGTGAAAAAAATCACAGCAGTAGTATATATAACGAAGTTAAAAGAAAAACTACCACAGCTAAGTAAGCTTTACAAGTTACCGAGTAATAGTCGACCAACTTACATTTACAGTTGAAAAACATGTTCTCCCATACATTCCGTACGGAAGAACATGTTTTTCAACTGCAATGTTAAGTTTATTCTTGGAATACATTTATCGTAACTACGGAACCCCTCATTGTGCGTGGTCCGATACGCACTTGGCCGGTTTTTTGTTATAAGATTTCGTTTTCAACACATTTGAATGTGTTGAAAACGCAATCTTATAACTGTAATTACAATCACAATCCCAGACAATTCCTAATGTTATTGTTTTAATAGCGATGTAATTTAGTGACATTCTAATACATAAATTGTTTTGATTTAACGTCCACTAAGGCACTTGAACTCGTAATTATTTATAGTTTAAATGAAGCTATATCGTAAACGTCTTCAGTGATTTATTTCCGACCTAAAGTCATTATAGCAGGCTCAAATCGTACAATCTACTTTTCTCGTATATGTAGACAGATTATAATTTTTTTTTTGCTGAATATTTATATATTTACGAGCGTTTTAAAATTGATATCCTCGCGGCCGAAGTATCAAACCTGTTCGCTTGGTTTATGTACAAACATCATTGATATTTATTAGATTCAGGGCTTGTTTCATTGGCACTATAAGATAAAGATAACAGATATCTCAGAGATAAGAGAGTAATATAACAGATTTTTATGTTTTTGTGATCGTTATCTACGACAGCATATTATGAAATAAATAAAAGTGATACCTTTTTAAATTGTTAGTCTTTAATGTCTCATTAAATTTCGCCTGGTTCGCATTTTTTTTTTAATATTTTTATATTTACAAAGTTTAGCGCTAATACAAAGAACCTGCAAATACAGCATTCAAAAACATGCAGGCAATATTTCCAAGAAACTACCTGACTCACGTAACGGTGTACAAAAGCAGGAGCGCAACAGCAAAAAAACTGCTTTCAACATTTGAATCGTCCAAAATTTCCGACACTTCCTACAGGTATATTAATCTTATCTTCTTAGTTTTTTCTAGCAATCTATTCTCAAATTTAAAAGTGAGAATTCTTGTGCCTTAGTCATGGAACTTCAACGCTCAAAGAAACCCATGTCAAACTTTTTCTTATAGAACAAAAATCGTATAAAACCAACAGTAAATGTGGACGACAACCAACTCTTATAGAATGATTTTATGTATTTAGGAAACGCTCATAGTGACAATGATCACAATCTAACACAATTATTGCACTAAAGATTTGACCATAAACGGTGGTGTCATCGACCTCTACCGCTCCACAAGGTCATTCTTTAATAATTAAGTTCTTTTCATCCTCGCCAGAATTAAAGCACTCAAATTGAACAAAAACTCGAACCCCTTTGCTTAAGTGAATTATTTTATTGAATAGGCTTATTACTAAAGGAAAGAGGAGGGTTAATGTTTTATAGTGTAGAATAATTCAAGTTCTCACACTTGTTCTAGAACCTGCAAACAGGTTTCAGAATTTCTAATTGGTTTTAGTAAGCCATCAATACTAATGAAATACGGAGTACAAGCCAAACTTTTTTCAAAAAATCGAACCTATTAAATATATTGTATCAATTAGAATCGATTCAATCGGTTTATGATAAAACGATAAAAACTTGCAGCTATGATTGAATTAGTATTAGTTGCAAATAAACTCTTGAAATGCTTTATGGTTATTTCCTCGTGCCACAGAGTACAGATATGACGCACGGATGTAAAAACACTTAAGTTCAGGATTACAGGTCGCTGGTAATTAATTTAAATGACCAAGTGGCCGTAATTCACTAACAAACCAACAAGCAGCTGGGTACATATCTGTAAATATTTCCAAACCACTTGAGCAGTGGATTTACTCACTGGCTGTGGATCGTGAATAACTATGTAACAGGTAATTACGGGTTACGCGCCGACCAAATTAAATATTTTTAACGGCCCGTTTCCTCAGAATAGTGATGTGTCAGTGCACGCGGTATTTTTTTATTGTTATCTATAAGATGTCGTCCAAACGTGTCCATACTCCAAGAACTCGGCATCAAACGGTGTCTATCAGCACTAGTACAGTCTCGAATACTGAAGTTCTTTGGGCATGTCTCGAGACGGAATAATGACTCCATAGAGTAGAGCGTCTAGTGGTGCAGGGCAGAGTAGAAGGTAATAGGCCACGCGGCAGGTCACCGATTAGGTGGACCGAAATTAAATCCGCAGTTGGAGGCCCTGTTAGTGAATGCGCCAGACTGTCATCTAACAGAACCAGATGGAGGGAGATCGTGAGGCGAGTTAAGACAACACCTGTGATTGGACAAAACTCATTGTGACCACGACCGCTCTGTCAAGAGCGAAGCGAAGAAGAAGATAAGATGTCATTGATCTCTTTAATTTTCAGTGTAGTTCTACTCGTAATATATTTTACAAATTTTTGTCATTTCACAGTCATTATCGTTATTTGAATTTGCACCAGCTAATATTTATGTATTTTACAATTAGCTGTCATGTCTGAATATTATCAGACGCCAATATTTGTCGCATGATTCTAGGTTAGGAATTTGAGTAGGCATTCATAAATAACTCGGCTCTGACAAAAGACATACCTACTTGTCTAGATTGCATAAATTATTATCCATGGTAAACGGATAAATCTACCTCATTTGACAATTAAGAGATAAATGTAATCATTTAGATTTTCGTGTGTGCATTATTAGTAAAAGGAATGTTGATAATATACATTTAATGGGTCTCAACTATCAATAACGTATCTATAATAAATAATAGTGAACATTATCGATGAATCGCATCCCTAATAACAAAATGGCGTTTAGCTGCCGTTCGGGGCGCTTGCGCATCGACGATCGACTCACGCGCCCTCTACAATTATCGGATGAAATGTAGTCACTGCTATAGTCTATTGTCTTGCCCTTCTAGATATATGGACTCCACACTCGGCTCTCCCATCACATTCAAATTGCTACGTAGAATTATTATTTAGATATATTTTTATAGATTCAAGATATTATTTTGTGGAACGTTGTTGAATGTTTAGATGGAAGAACATTTGTAGGTACCTACTGAAGTTCAAAACTCGACATAAACTTCTAACAGTATAAAAAATTACTGCAAATCTACCTAAACTTACAAAGGCTTTGATGAACAGCATCATCATTTTCATCATCATTTCAGCCCAAAGACGTCCTCTGCTGGACATAGGCCTCTCCCAATTAGGGGGGTTTGCCATAATCGCCACGCTCGGCAGGCGGGTTGGCGATCGCAGTATGGTGTTAAAAATGCATAGAGAACGCTGCTGCCCATTCTCTAGTAAGTCCCTTAGTCGCCTTTTACGACACCCACGGGAGGAAATGGGGTGGTGCTATTCTTTACGTCCGGCAGCACACGGTACGGTATGAACAGCCTATAGGCATGGCATAATCAGCCTATAACTTTCTCAAAATACTGTGACACAGACCTCCTCTCTGTAAGAGGGAGTGACTTTGATGAATGATGAATAAGAAGAAATAATTCAACATTATAATGTTTTAAATTGTCGGTCTCTCGTAAATCAGGAATAAAATAGCAAAATTAGGTCTACACACTATATCATGAACTTTAAAAGTGCAATTTAAATCATAAACATTCTTAATAAACAGCATTTTACATTCTTTTTCTAATAGAAATTCCCAGAATTTGATTAACACATAGTAGTTATATCCTCAGGCTGACAAGGGGTCCAGTAGTGCACTAAAATGTCACTGGGTGAGCGATAAGGATGCTTTAAAAGCTGATAGGCGAAAGTCATTTAAAAGCCGGAATGTCTTTAGAAGTCAAGCCGTCGAGATTCAAGAGTTTGTTAAATAGACAAGAGTAATTATAAATAATAGTAAATCCTTTGTGCCGTGTGGTGCCGGACGTAAAGAATAGCACCACCCCATTTCCTTCCGTGGGTGTCGTAAATGGCGTCTAAGGGACTTATTAGAGAATGGGCAGCAGCGTTCCCTATATGCATTTTTAACACCATACTGCGTTCGCCAACGCAACGTTTACGGCAAACCCCCCCAATTGGAGGAGGCTTATGTCCAGCAGTGGACGTCTTTCGGCTGAAATGATGATGATGATGGCTAAATCCTTTTAAATATCATGGTTCAGGCAAGTCGACAGATTGCAATTTCCAGCAACTAGTCTAGAACAAAAGACGAAATATTACCAACGTTTCCTAGAAACTTCGTTATTTTTCGTTTAGAAATGGAAGTGGTGAACCCAACATTTTGTTGGTAACTTGTATGTCAACAGAGGCATACTATAAATAGCTGATATTTAAACCAAATGCAACATCTGAGATAACATTTACCGTCGTACTAAACGGTTTGTCCGATAAATTGATACGATACCACGAGAGGTGTGAAATATATGTAAACTCTTTACATAAAAAAAAAAAATCTATATTTATTGGTGAATACGAAAAGTTAACGTTATGTGTGAAAATATATATGTATGTGAATAAAGTAACGGTGCTGAATGCGTGGGCGTAAGATTCTTAACATTTCACTAGCGCCATTTGCATTTTACAACTTTTATCGATGTACTAAACGAGATTCTGCCGCGGATGGCGAGAATCAGTGCGTCTTCCATATTGCTTACATTTTATCTTATGTCCCAAGGCTTTTAAAAGGATTAGTGTCTATATTCATACCCGAGGTTTTAATCAGGCGATTTATTTACGTTTCTCAATCGCGAATGTTTTATCTAGAAGCTAATTTTAATCTCAATGTTACCTATAAAATATTTTTAATGTAATCCTAATTAACATCCAGCAAAATGTACGATATGATTCAAAGGATATCGCATACAAGCTCGTTGCTAACAATAAAGTGACAACAATCAATAAAGACTCATAATCAGCTCTACTAAAAAACGACATAAGCATAAAACATGCCAAAACACGCTCACCAAAGCAAAATAATAAGCACAGAGCACACTTAAATATAACGCGATATGTCAAAAGAGCGATCCTAATTGTAATTTAGTAGGTAATACATGCGGGAGATATCGAGATCAGCCAGCTACGCTCATTGCAATCTTACCAAAATTTATTTGACTTATGCGATGCGAGGGTTGACCATGGCACGTACAATAACGCACTAAATCATATCAAATCGTAATGCGACGGAGGTGTGTCGGGAATGGAATTAAAACGCAGTAATATCCCGGCCTTGCTGTAATTCTGGCCTGTCTCAGATCTCCGAAGATTATCGTAAAGTATTTATTTATCCAACGTTCCCTCGGGAGGTTAGATACCATCAGGAAATCAATTTTGCAATGAAACGTCGTGGAGGCGTAAGGCTTGTGGCCTTTTAGTTACAGGTGGCGGTATTATGTCGATTTAAAAGCTATTGAGCTTCCAAATTGTATGAAGGTGGACTGAAACCTTTGCTGGCGAACACTCGAGAAGATTGGAGCAACAAATTCTGTCGCAAAGCAAAATAAAATGTTAAAAAACCGGCCAAGTGTGTGTCGGACCACGCGCAATGAAGGGTTCCGTGTTGGTATGAATTTATCCCAAGAACAAACTTAACATTGTAGTTGAAAAACATGTTCTTCTAAACGGAATGTATGGGAAAACATGTTTTTCAACTATAAATGTAACTTGGTCGACTTTTGCTCGGTAACTTGTAAAGTCTACTTAGCTGTGATATTTTCCTTTTAATTCGTTATATAGGTATACTATAGTTGAATTTTTTCACATATCCAAGTACAACTTTATGTATACTCGTGCGATATTACAGCTTTCTAGTACTTAGGGTCTCTGAGCTAAGCCGCGGACAGACAAACAGACGGACAGACAGACGGAAATGGCGAAACTGTAAAGGTTCCTTGTTGAGTACGGAAACCTAAAAATCATATAATTTCTCTTTCCATGTCTCTTATAAAAGCTGGAGGTTTATACTTAACTGCTGGATTGCAGTAAACATTTTATAGACACTATAAGACTGCTCTCATGATCGAAAAATTAATTTGTGTAGTACATAATATACCTGCAGGCAGGAAGAGAACTATAATTCTTCAATAAATCTTTCGAATCTTAAATCTCGTTACACATTAAATCGACACGCGTGTGCAATGTACCACGCACGTACATAAACACACTAGATTTTTTTTGAACATTCAGATTAAAATTCCATGCATTCGGTTTAGCTAATTTGAATAATCAATACACATAAATTACTCTGTAAGGGTTATTTTAGTGGTTTTATTTCTTTGGACAGCTTTACATTCTGAAGTTTGTTTAACGATAACTCAGAGTAAGTTATTTGACAAGATTGATAAAACATTTTCATATAATTAGATGCTAGATAAATATGACTTGTCTTTCGTAGAAACGAGCAGATGTGTTCCGGGATGGGAAAGCTACGACTTCGCTGTATAATATTGCATTGGCGTACATCTCTTGCGGAGAAGATATGAACATAATAAAGACGACAGCGACAAGCTCGCTTCAGCTAAACTCCCATCACACCTCCGCCAATGATACACAAATCATAATAAACTTCACACAACTTCAAACTTGTGAACTACATACACACAGCAGTCTCAAAAGTATTCCTACAGAAACATCGATGTATGACGTAGAAAGCAACAGAACCACTAGGAACCGGTCCAACTTCACATGAATGCACACACGTAAACTGTCCAATTAAGCAAGGCCTATGACAGCGCGATCAGTGTCCCCGCGCAAGTCTCGGCGCAGGAATGTAGGGGCGGGCAGGACAGTTCATGCTTCTGTGGTCGTTATAGTCAACAACGATAAGAAAGCGGACTCGGCCGAGGGACTGTCAAGAAACAATCTATATTGTGATTCTGATTACAGACAGATATTGAAAAATTGTTGCGAAAATAGATGCCAACAGAGATAGAGGTAGAATGTATGGAACATTCCAATAATACAAAATAGTTTTTTGCTGATTCATTAAACTTAGTTGTATGTTTTATGGAATTTTATTTTGAACTTCGTCTCTATAATTCCACAGTGTAAAAATACAAAAAGGCTGGCTTTCAACCTGTCTGCGCAAGGAAATTCATATTCAAAATTACTTCATTTTAAATACCAAGCAATTTCCTCGGTAACCAAGCCGCTTCATCGCACAGCTCTCGAAAATCGCCTTCCTGAGGCCTAAGTCTACTAATTTACAAACGTTGCCATGGTCTCGCTATTGTGAGTATTTGACAGTGTTTGTATGGCAAATCTGTCAAAAACTCACAATGAAGAGACCATTGCAACGTTTGTACACTAGTAGACTTGGCCCCCTGGTGGAAAGTTTCCAAATGATGAATTTTAGATAAAGTATCTACATTATTTGGTAAGCGAAAAAATTATGATTCTGTCTTCAATCTCAAACTCATTAGAGATTCATTTCAAAACCAGTATCAGACTATAAAGTTTGACAAATTAAACACCTAAATGAGAAATGCGATATTTAATTATTTCACGTCTTTAGCTGTTTATCAATGTTAAGTGTTATATCTATTTTTAATAAAGAATACTTTAATACCAGGAAATATGCTAGATATTTTATACCAAATACTGCGAAGCAAAATATTATTCAGAGAATGATATTGCTATACCCAAAGTCTCAAATTCAGATCATTTATGTAAACAAAGGTGATAACATATCAAAAAAATATCTTCGTAATGGTAATTCCCATAAAATGGCGAAAAAAAGGTTCCATTTTCTTTTAAGTAATGAATTTAAGAAATAATAATTAAAAAATAATCATACCGTAATTATTTTTATAAATTTTCGGTATTTAACAAAGTTATTAAAAAAAGGGGGTTTTCTAGTATGATACTGGTAACAATGCAGGAGATCCAAACATTTTCACATTTTTACATCTTCAACAACACTAATATTACAACTCTCATTCATAGATTCATATTGTATGTAGCATATCTAGCCACATTTTGGATGAAAACGGCTGTAAACTGTTTCGAGTGGAAATCGATTCTGGGAGGCCTACGTCTAGCAGTGGACATAAAAGAGCTGATTATGACGATCATAGGCCGTGTCTTCGACACACTACATAAAACATTGTTTCGCAACGGTATTTAGTTTGCATAGTTCTTAAAATTAATTCACTTTAATTTCATAGATGATTATTTACAAAAAAAAAAAAATATAAAATGTTTTGTACTACTGTCCTGTCATTTTGACAGTGACCTTTCTTGACATTACTTTGTTTACATAAATTATCTGAATTAGAGACTTTGGTATAAGGCAATCTTTTGTAATCAATCATAAAAAGAATATCTGCTGGTAAGAAATTGTTAATACTCTAGCAAAAATGTAATGGTATGGCTTTTACTATAAGTTCTGCTAAAGAATACAAACAAATAAATTAAGAGAAAAACGCGGGAACTGACATAACTAATCCCCAATATGACCAGTTAATTTGGTCAGCGGTCCAGTGTCAACATCTTGGAGTTAATTCAATATATAAATACTAAAGGAAATTAAATGATCAATCCAATATCTAATACAAACAAATCATAAGTTTATAACATTTAACTATTACTATAGTTAATGTCCATTAATTAACCGTTCGTTCCAAGTATTACACAAACCGTAATTTACTTATTCCTTTTATGGAAATGAGGTTTTTGATAAATATGCCAGTTATCTAGGTCTCATAGATATCCGATGGATATACTAGTAAGTTCTTGCTAGGTGAGTATAGAGCAAGTTCGATCTCTCTTCCCGCGATGTCTGCGTCTGCGTCGGTGACACAAACCGATTTTCTATTTCTATCGCCATGAAAAACTTACCTAACATGTGAACCACACCTAATAGCGTAATAATTTACTGCACCACAATATAAATATGTACAGTACAGAAACTACGAGCAAACGTTCGAAACGGTGCACTCCCTCAGACGCGCGCATCGACGAGAAAAATGAGCGAACGTGGCAGCGCTCTCAGTTGTTAATCTGTTGCGCCACGGATCGTCCGCGATATTTTTAATTTCTCTTCATAAAAATTAATTTAAAACATTAAATAAATGTAAATGTTAATAATAATGTAAATGTAATAATGTTAATTATAATGCTGATAATGTGAATGCTAATCTATACTTCTATACTAATATTATAAAGAGATCAAAGTTTGTAAGTTTGTATGTAGGGGGTAATCTCTGAAACTACTGAACGGATTCTAAAAAATATTTATGTATTTGGTAGCCCAATTCCTGGAGAAGGTTATAGGTTATTTAACATCACGCTGCAACCCTAAGGAGCCGCGAAAAAATAAAATAAAAAACAGAAGGAACGCTATGTGAAAACGAAGTAATAGCGCTGGTGGGCAACGGGATGTGAATGTGACACGGAGGGTCAGGGGCCAAAATCTCACGTGGACGAATTCGCGAGACAGAAGCTAGTCTGATATAAATGAATTTGATCCAGATTCCGGAGTGCTACTGAGAAATTCCTATTGGAAAAACCCAATAACACTTTGTCTGACTTGGGAATAGAAACCAGGACCTCAGCCAGTAGCGCTTACGACCACCAGACCAATCTATACATCTTCTATACAAATAAATAAAATTGAAGTGTCTGTTTGTACTGTCAAAATAAGAGTTTTCAGCTTTTTATTAAATGCATATATACGGTACTTATATCAAAAAACATCCGAAACGGCTGGACCGGTTCTGACGGGACTTTCACTTGCAGATAGCTGATGTTAAAAGGAGTGACGTAGGCGTAACGTACTTTTATTTTATAAAAAACGACGCGGGTGAAGCCGTAGGCAGCAGCTAGTTATTTATATAATATTCTTTTATGCATTTGAAGTTTTTTATTTTTTTTAAGAAAGTCGCATGGAGGGGAGTCGCGTAACATGTAGGAGTGCTTTTTTGCGTGACGATTTCTACCACAACGTGAACTCCTACCACAAGCTACGTTAAAATACTTCGTTCCAATAAAACACTTTTCATTTTTCAAACATTAGGATTGCCAATGGGTAATTATTTCAACAAATAGGGCTAGTTTCCATACTGTCCATATTTATACTGTGACTGCGCGATGTTTTATAAATAAACGTCTTTGGCTTTTAGCACTGAGAAATGTCTGATGCTTGAAATTCTTTGTTGAAACTTGGAGCATGGTAACATATAGATAGATAAAACATTTATTCAGTGCACATAAAAGATATAGCACAACACACAAGAGCACAATTAAGCGATAAAATGTTTCATGAATATATATTATTTAAAAAAAAAAGGTGACAATATATAAAAAGAAAAACATACGTAAAGAAATAGTGTGATATTATGACACAATTCAATCAGATAACAAATATGCAAGGTGCTGTGTGTCTCAAGGATGCACCAAATGGGAGTCCAGCTCAGCATGTGTCAGGCAAACAAACCTGACGCTGATATTCTGCTGGATCCCTGCAGTGGCATATGGACGTCGGAGCAGACAAAATAAATTGGTGTTGTGATTGTGACAGTGTTATGCGCGGATAACACTGCATACCACTACATATGCAAACTTGTATATTGTCAAGTTTCTATTCTATACATGATTAGCACAAAACATTTTCAAATGTCTTAGTGCTAGTTTATCTTATTGAAATGTTCATGATAAATCAATAATTTGATACAACAGAAAAGCTAAAAAAAACAATACATAAATTTCCTTGAAACCCAGTTATCCTTGAAAGTATCAATGGCTGTATTTTATGTAGTAAACAATAAATCAGTGGTCTAAGAATGTCTAGACGCAGATTCGAGTTTAGAGTTTTTCTGCAATTTAAAAATATTTCAAGTCACTAATAAACAAGATATCGAAAGCAATCAATACTAACTAAAAGGCTTGTAAATATAAAATGATAATTCAATTTGTCGGTTCACAACCTTTTATCTCATCTTAAGAAATATATAAATTACATTTCTTCTCTTTAGTGGTTGTTTTAACATCAGATTTATGAAAGAGATTCTGTTTCTTTACATAAACTAAAATATGAGATTTCAATTAGTATACTTATTCGTGTTCAACAATTTAAATATCTCGGCCATATTGTCACCGCGAGCATCAAAGATGATCTGGATGTAGAAAGGGAACGAAGAGCATTGGCGGTTCGATGCAATATGCTTGTCCACAGGTTTGCTCGTTGCACGTGTGAAGTAAAAGTGACGCTTTTTAAAGCATATTGTCAGACTTTTTACACGTGCAGCCTTTGGACAAGTTGTACGCAGAAAGCCATCAATGTTCTTCGAGTCCAATACAATAATGCATTCAGGATGCTGCTGGGGCTGCCACGCTTCTGCAGTGCGTCGGGAATGTTTGCTGATGCGCACACTGATGGCTTCGCAGCGATCAGACGTAAGCGTGCCGCGTCGTTGCTGCAGAGGGTCCGGGGCAGCTCGAACAGTCTCCTGAATGTTATAGCAGGGAAATTAGATTGCCCGCTCGTCCGTTATTTGTCCAACCTGCATGTTTTCTAACATAGTTATTAAGGTTAAATGTTTACCAACAAATTTATGGATGTTTCTGAAATAAAATTATTATTATTGTTATTTTAAATAAAAATTTGCACTGACGAGGTGTTAATGATAACAGGAAACCGTTACGATAAAGTAATCATTTGTGTCAGCACAAGTTTATAAGTCTTGTATTTTATTGTTTGACAAAACCTGTCGAACTTCTTAGTCGTTCCTAAGTTTGATGATAAAATACTACTTTTCGAGATTGACTGAATGTTTAATTTTATTTGCTTGTTGATGGGCCGATGTCGAAAATGTTAAGGATAAACATAAACAAGAACACAGACACCGAAGCTTTACACTTTCCAACACAAACTTAGAGGAGTGTTATTCTGCTATTATTGTGAAGTATTTGAATCTATTTTAAATTAGGAACATTAGAATAAAATTTAAGGATCAAAATAACGCAAAACATATTGATACACGTTTCCTAATAGGGTAAAACAAGGATAGATGAAGGATACTTTTTGAAATTACTTTATACTCGTATCTCTTCGTAAAAAAAGCAAGATTCTTTATTTGTAACACGGGTAGGTACTTTGGTTTATTATCTTCAAATTGATGAAAGGAATAAATATTATCTTTGATATTTCCAGAGTATTGGCGATTTTTGCGGACCTATAAATTTTGGGACAATTATCCCATATAGGGGATAGTTGTCTAATCCATGTAAATTACGTTTAGGATAGATACGCCGCCGTCGAGAAAGAGAATATTTTTTCCGCAAAAACTTTGATCGCACCTAGCCCTCCCATGCAATCGCACAGAAACATGCAATACGGTCAACTTAGTTGTAGTTGCAGAGTCTCTCTATAGATAAATAAAATAACATGTGTTTCATTCGCGAAACTAGAGTAATTGCAATCAAGGCAACTATACTCCCAGGGCGACTATCCGGGTTTTACCCTAGATGTTTTTTTAACTTTGCCCTCCAAACACGTACATCAAAATATCCTTTTGCGTTAAGATTGCAGAATTAAGCAACTAGGGCTGTGTAAGTAATTTGATACCGAACTAAACTTAAACCTCGCACGATTTCGCTGATTTACGCAACTTACTCAAATGGTACAGCGTAGGATTTCACTTAGGATACTGCGATTCCAGTCACGACTGGATGTCTTTCGGCAACTTGTCAGTCACCGGTTATCTATCCGATTATACCAATATAATGGCAAATGCAGTCGTGTGACACGAGCTTTATAATTGGTTGATTATTGTCACTGTTAACTCATTAGTGACTATAAATCTAGGGGCGCCTTCACGAGTTTTGGTTAGTTAAAAGTGAGATCATCCAAGCAAGTACAAATTGAATAGATAGGGCAATGCATGTTTAAGATATTTATTCTAATTGAAGTCAAGGAACGGGTTGCCTTTTGTAATTATAATTTGCTACTGGGCATCTGAAAAAGCGGAATCATCATTCTTGTTGGTATGTAAATCTAAACTCAAGAACGGAAATCACTTAAAGCTTTAAAAAAATATGTATAACAAAAAGTCTTCTATATTTACCTTTAAAAATGTATGGTGAGTGATTTTTTTCCAATGATAACGCTTTTAGGGGACGTGCCACCCAAACGCGTTATCAAATTGCGCCTCGGAACGCATTTAGGCGGGGTAACAGGTTAAAATAAACGTTGATTTAACATTTCCCAATCGGCACGTTTGGCTGGCCACCAATAAATTCATTGATAAAAACCGAAACGCTAATAAGTTAAAAACGGCTGGACGGTAAATCGGCAATACCGAATGACGCGCTTGTTGATCGGATTCATCGATTTTTGTGTCTTTTCCGAAGAATGTCATTTCCGCTCTGATCTGGGAACTAGCGACAACCCTTGTGACGTCCCACGCGTTGAGCGTGCGCTGCTTTCTGTTGGATGAGGTAAAAACGCGTTCCTACGTAGTTCGTAGAACGTAGACGATTGGCTACGTATGTACACATGGCCACAAATCAAGCTATACATTTCCAGTTTACGCTGATCTCGCATTGTATAGGTTTTCCTTACAATGAGAGGTCAGCTTATACTGGATATATATAGCTTGATTTGTGGCCGTGTGTACAGTGGCCAGCACATCAAGCTACACGGAACTGTCCTTCTCCAAATGATTTTAAATTTTAAAATGTTAATGATTAAGTTCAAAATCGAACGAGAAAATTTGACAGTTTGTGGTTACTTGATGTGCTGGCCACCGTTCATCAGTGTACACAACTGTTACAAGTCATAAGCTTTTCTTTGTAAGTCTCATTACACCAATTTCTGAACTCTGCTTTTATCCATACAGATACAAAAGTAACATTTATTTAAATCCTTGTACGCGAACACAATTTACTGCGCCAATGTTTAACTTTCCTATCTGTTTCGCATTTAGCATTCATATCTCCGATATTTATTAACTTCAACCGGTTAAAAGAAGAATAAAGAAGGTATTAGGCGAATGGGGGTTAAACGCGCCGCGTAGACACTGGCCTATTAGTATTGGCGTGAAATAATGAAAGCCATTTCACAGTATAGCGTAACTTTGTACGTTCATTAAGGCGGGTGTCGATGGCCGAGCCGCCGGGTGCAAGTTGCATAAATCAGTCCCGGGAATGCAGCCGCCCTAATGCGCTTTCGGTGTCGGTTGATAGTCACCCCCCTCCCCTTCTTACCTGAAATCGCTCCTTTTCACACAATCATACCCCCAATGATTTTATGGCCTCCACGATTAAAAATGCAATGATAATTGAGACTGAGTTAACTGCGCACGGACAGTTACAAAAAACCGTGCATTCTGCGAAATTTAAGGCAAAATGTGGCGTATGAAATGTTTATATTCTAGGTAAGTTGATGCACGGAGCAGATAATAACGCAACGGATACCAAAATGATGATTCACATATCATTATATATATAGTGTCTAGTGTTCAATAGCTTGAACATTTAGTGCTGTATACGCGGCACGTTTTAGGCTACATGGGGCCTATCATTTGAGATCGGAAACGCATGAGTAATCCGTGTGATAGTATCTTTTTCTACAAAACACTACGTCTTCGAAACTTAAAACAAAAGGTTCTATTTGGCCAGTAATCGTTGGTTCACATCGTTACACGATATAGCTTAATTAATTCAAATTTGTTGTCAACTGACCCGTAACGGTTGTGAAGACATGGCCGCTAGTGAGTCTGACCGCTCCTGGACGCACCTGATCACTTTTCAGATTACTATAATAAAAATAATTAGGGTCGTTTTCTTAAACTTGACACTTCTAGCTTGATGATCGTGCATTGACATGGACGACAATATTAAGTTTTTGCAGACTTGAAGAAAATGGCGTTCTAAGATGGATTTAAGGCCCAGATATATGCCAGTGACCTTGAGCGGTTAGCTTGCGTGTTCTGTAATGAGCTCACGCAACGCGTCGTGCGTCCAGCCAGTAATAGGACTCGCCCATCCAGGAACGCTTTCCGGAATAAGACTCATTATTAATTTATTATACATAAAACAAATGGTATTTTAATAAAACACGTATACTAAAAGATCAATAATTAAATTATCTTTAAAAAGGTGAAGGTTTCAGAAAAATACGCTTGATAGATTTTGCGTGATTCTCTGTTTTTTAACCGCCTTAGACATAACTTTACAAATTAATTCCACTATGTAAAAAAAACATAATCTATAATATTCATATATTAAGTTATTAAGAAAGTGCTCTTATTTAACATATATTTTTTTCCAAATCATTAACAATATCGTTTAGACGTGGTCTTCAGTATAAACTCCATTGCTTTACTAAATTAGGTAATTTTTCATTAGTGTGCCAGAATCTTATCTAAAATAATATTTGAGCAACTGATGTCGATAATGACACAGAAACCAGTAATCTGAGGTTCCAGTGTACCCACTGCACTGTGAATTAAATGCCCCAGAATATCAGATTTCAATAATTTTCCACACGATGTTCTTTTATCCATATATATACAACGACATATTGCCTCATAAAGGCACCAACTCCTAATTGTATGTAAATCAGCAAGCTGAAATAACGAGATTCCGCATTATATAATAAAATTTTGTTAAAAAGTACTGTTTTATGACAATATATTGCGTAGTAAATGTGACAGTTCTCACTCGACGACCAATCGCTTGCCGTCGATTAAGTAAGATATTCGATTCGTATATTCAAATAAGCAAGACTCGAGTTTTAATACGCTTTTATTATTTCTCCAATTCTTAAGGTTTTTACTGTAAGTACGGGGTTCGTTTCGGACACCCGTTAAAGATAACGGCTTTGCCGACGTAACATAACTTTGCCAATTTTATGTGTTGGCTGATGACAAAAATGACGAGATTATTAAAAAAAACTTCCTAAATAGAATAATTCGCATGCTGTGACATTTACGACGCCATGACAGGATTTTAACATTGAATCACCCTGAAGTCACTGTTTTATTGATGTCGTAAGAAACAACTTTATGACAAAGCCATTACGTTCGCCGCCTGATAATATCTACTGAATTATCTCCTAACCATGTTATTCAGCCTTCAATCTAGTCACACTTTATTTTTTTATAAGCAGCTTTTGTGCTAAAAACGACACTTGTGTATGTATATAACAGACTGAATTTATTTTAATGCCAAGTTTTATCTGTAACGAATCTTTTATGTTTTATTTTATGATCTTGGCAATTAACAATCTCTCTTTACTCTTTATAGTAAAAATAATGATTTTATAAGGTTCTCAGTTTATAGTCTAATTGTGTATTAGTAAGTACTTGACTTATAAGCTCAGCTTCTTTTCGAAGAAAAGTATTTTAAATAAAACGGGTGAATTGTTAACGGCCGGTGTAAAGTGGGCACACTGACACACCCGCATGTCACAGGATCAACATTTTATTCGTCAAAAGGTGAGGTACAATATCGTAATCGTAATGTGACGAGATCTTTTACGAGCATACGACCAGTTTTAGGTACTTTTTATTTCTCTCGCAAATAACAAAATTGCGCTTAAAACTTGTGAGTCAAAATGTTTTTTTTTATTTATTTTTTCAGATCGAAGGTTAAAATATTATTGAGGTAGATTATGTTCAATGAACTACTAAATATTTGGACCCATGTATTGAAGCAAATATGTACAATTTTTATGTGTAATAATAAAAATATCTTTGTGTTGGTATTATATCAATACAATAGATTTACCATTGGGGATAATATTAATGAAATGAAACGTGTAACAAACAAAACTCATGTTTCACGTACAGTTAATCTTTAGAAGGTTTCAGAACGAGTGTTCTGATATCGTTTGCGAGACGCGACTTATCGTAATTTAGAGCCCCCGATTAGACTGCGCCGGCCGACATACGCTAACGAGCATACATTTTTTATTTATTTTTGCTTTAACAACAGTACGGTGCCGATGTTTTGTCTCTACCGGCGATTGTGCCAAGTTAATTGGATTGTTCGCTTTGAATTGTTAACTGTACAACAACGCTAAAAATCACTCGATACGACCGTACAATCTGTCCAATTAATTATATTATTTTATTTTCATCTTACCTTAGTCATTGTCGTTTTAAGCGGCGTTCCTGATGAAACTGCGCAGATCTCCACTTCGTACCGGTCCACACCAGCTTCTCGGTCCAGAGAAACAGCCGTTGAAAGTATTCCCAACGACGAATCTATGTCGAACAATCTGTCCACTTGTCTACCATCACCAGTCACATTCACTATGTAATATTCTAAACCCGATTTATAGTTATTAGTCAAGTTTAACACTGCCGTACCCGCAGGTTCGTTCTCAGCCACGGATACCGACCCTACGTTAGTCCAAGTGACACCCTGAAACTCTGCACCCCCCATAATGACCGTGAGGTAAGCTTCAGTACTTTTCTGTTCACTCAACACTGCCTCGTCCGTAGCTTTTATGACCAGATTCCAGCGCGCCTCCGGTGTCGCCGGAGGATAACGTAAAGTCAATGCACCGTTACTTCTGTGCAGATCGAATAGATCGTTGCCACCGTGAATAAGCTTGTAAGTGACCAATCCATTTGTTCCTGAATCTAAGTCACGGGCTAATACGTTCATAATAAATATTCCACGGCCTGCACTTCTTCCTAGTCTCTCCGTGTTGATCACGGCTGCGTTCATAGATACGAAAACTGGAGCGTTGTCGTTAATATCTTCGACGATTACAGTAACTAATTTCTCAGCAGATAGTCGCGCCGATGGTGGCTCCGCTCTATCATAAGCGACAACAGTTATTCTGAACGTGTCAATACTTTCTCTATCAATAGGTAATAAAGTATGTATGACCCCGGTGATGTTATTTATGGCAAAGTGCCGCTTGCTGTCATTAGGGTCTTGGTGCGTGATCGAATAATAAACTTTGCCGTTTAATCCAGAATCTGGGTCCTCTGCGGTGACTGTCACTATAGGCGTGTGCTTCGGAATACCTTCTCTTATTTGACGCACAATTGCTGTGTTCGTAAAGATGGGTGCGTTGTCATTTGCGTCGATTACATTTACAGTAAATAATATGCTTGATGATAAGCTTGGGTTGCCGTTATCTGTAGCAGTGATGTTCAAAACATACGAAGTTAAATCCTCATAATCTAATTGTTTGTGCAAAAACAATTCGCCCAAATAGCTGTCAATAAAAAATGCTTCTTTTCTATTACCAGACGTAATTGAGAACTGCAGCTCCCGATTGATACCCAAGTCAGCGTCAGTTGCGTGGAATTGTATAATCTTTGTATTTACTGGTTCCGTTTCTAGCACCAACACTTTCATTTGTGTCTGAGTAAATACTGGGGCATTATCATTCTCATCAAGCACGTCAACTGTGATAGTTGTTGTAGCTGACAGACGAATTGTCTGACCGGAATCATGAGCCAGTATGGTAAGCTTGTAGTGATCCGTTGTTTCACGATCTAAGGGTTTGTTAATGAGTAGTTGTCCGGTAGCTTCATCTAAAGCGAATTTTCCTAAATCGTCACCTCCAATCAGTTTGTAGTAGATGTCACCATTCAGACCTTCGTCAGCATCTGTCGAGTACACTCGCATAATAGAAGCTCCCACAGCGGCACCTTCGGATACCTCAACCTTATAGGGAGTTCTCGTAAAGACGGGCGGGTTGTCATTGACATCTGTTATGTAAATTGTAACTCTCACGGAATCAGACAATTTAACTTTACCGTTATCACTAACAGTCACAGTTAACGTAATGTAGTTTTGACCTGAATGTTGTGCCAAGCTTTCCCTTTCAAAGGACTTCCATGTTTTTATAAAGCCGTTTCTGGAATCTATTCTAAAATCATTTTGCGCTATAGGCAATGAAAACGTTAACTCAGCATTACGTCCAATATCTCGGTCTGTAGCTGTTAATTTTCCGACAAAAGTATCAGGTGGCTCATTTTCCTTGATTTTGAATATGAAAGTGGTGTTAGTAAATTGAGGGCTATTATCATTCTCATCCAGAACGTGAATAACGACTGGCACTTGAGATGATCTTACTGGTTTACCGTGGTCTGTTGCGATTATCGTTAACGAGTAGTAATCGCGTTCTTCCCTGTCTAGTAGACTTTTCACATACAGATAGCCATCTGGAAATACTCCAAACTTGCCATCAGTGTTGCCTTCTGCGATATAGTAGGAAATTCTACCACTGGGACCTAGATCAGCATCCGATGCAGAGATAGCAAAAAATCTTGTGTTCACCAGTGTAGATTCAAGCAGAGATGTTTCGTATGACGTATGATCAAAGACTGGAGTGTGATCGTTTACGTCATCAACAATAACTGATATAGAGTGCTTTGCCGCTAGAGCAGGACTTCCATTATCAGTGGCTGTTACCTCAATGAACATAACAGAGCCTGGCTCACTAGATATCGGCTTTTTTAAATAAATAACTCCTGTCGTTTCCGATATTCGAAAGTTACTTTCAGGGTTGTAACTTAGTGTATAAAAGATCGTTCTGTTAGAGCCCGAATCACGGTCAGTGGCTCTGGCAAAATAAACCTCTTGTCCTACTGCCATATTTTCAGGAATATGAATTTCATCCTTGTCTTCAATAAATATGGGGTAGTTGTCATTAACATCTAAAACTGAAATATTGACGGTGGTGAAACCGAAAGTGACCCCGGTTTTTGCCATAACTTTCAGGTGATAGGTCATTTTATCTTCACGATCTACATTAGAATCTGTTGTTATCACACCAGTTTTTTCATCCATTTTGAAGATGTGCTTTGGGTCACCTTCTAAGATGTAGTAAGATATTGTGTCACTAGATATTCTGGCATTAACTTTTCCTACAAAGCGTCCAATTTCTGCCTTTGATGTGCCTTCGTCTTCCAGAATTTTGAAAGTATACCCGTTATAACCGTCAAATTGAAGATTTTTGCGTTGAGAGGTCTTTACTATTTCAACTATAGCATCCTCAAAAGCTCGTCTATTTCCTTTGTCTTTACAGGATATTTTAAGTGTGTACAAAGTCTCCGGAGCTTTTCTGAAATCTTTCTGTAGCACGATATTTCCTGTCCATGGCTCGATATCAAAATAACCGTCTCCACCACTCTCAAGTCTGTACATGATTCTAGCATTTTCGCCTTCATCCAAATCCAAAGCTCGAACTTGTAACACGGTACTTCCAATTAGCAACTCTTCGTTGATACTCTCAATATATCTTTGAGGATAAAACATTGGATCATTATCGTTTACATCAAGAACTTTCAGTAATATTGTAGCAGTGGAAGATTGTGGAGGAAACCCTTGATCCTTCGCAAGAACTTGTATTTCGTATAAAGGTATTCGTTCCCTGTCCAATTCGATTACTGTACTAAGCTGTCCTGTAATAGGATCTAATATGAAAGTATTAGGGTATTTTCTCTCTATACTTGAAGGTAAATAATATGATACTGAACCATTTGTGCCCTGATCGTAATCGGATGCAGTAAGAATTAGTATTTCTTTGTTAGGTTTTATGTTCTCGTGCAAAGATGCATTGATTTGAGGCTGTGAAAAGCAGGGTGCTTCATCGTTCTCATCTAAAATGGTTACTTTTAGTCTAGTGTATGCCCATTTAGGATTAGGACCTCCGTCTCTTGCTGAAACGTTCAATTCAACAGTTCCTTGAATCTCTCGATCTAACATTGATTTTGTTGTAACCAAACCTGTCAAATGATCGATAGTAAACCATTGCTGTTGGTTCCCATCATAAAAATCATAAAATATTTCAGCATTCACTCCAGTATCTTCATCAGTAGCAGTTATGCTGGCCACATAAGATCCGGAAGGGGCAAGTTCCGTCAGAACCGTTGAATATTCCGATTTTTCAAACACGGGTTCATGGTCATTTACATCATTAACATGAATTACTAAAAATGAGGTAGCAGTACGTGGAGGAGATCCTCTGTCAGTAGCGACAACAGTTAAATTATACTTACTAATTTCTTCCCTATCTAACACACCATTTACATGCACAATATACACACTGGATGAATTTTCCAAGCGAAAATGGTTGAGCTCATTACCAGCAACTATACTAATACTAGTAATGCCATTTAAACCTGCATCTAAATCAGTCACTGTAATAGCAGCTACGAGAGAACCATTTTTTGCATTCTCGTCTACAGTGGCGAAATTAGCTGTCGGAGGAACATACGTAAACGTTATTACAGGATCATGATCATTGGCGTCTATGAGATTGACAGTGACGTAGGTCCGTGCATCTTGCCGCGGTACGCCATGATCTTTCGCGATAACAGTAAGAACGCAAGTCATATTGCAGGTAGTATTACTACAATACTTAGGGCAATTCAGCTTCTTTGTGGTTGTAATCACTCCAGACTCAGGATCCACTGCAAATTGTCTCTCTGTATCGGTCACTTCATAAGTTATTTTACTATTATCACCCAAATCACTATCCGTGGCTGTTACCTTTAGAACTGTAGTGCCCGGAGGTACACTCTCATTTAAAGACACTGAAAAGTCACTTTGATCGAATATTGGTGGATTATCGTTAACGTCTAAAATAGAAACATTCACTTGTAAATACCCGTATTTAGGTGCATTACCACCGTCACGTGCAGATATGTTAAGGATGTAAAAGTCGGTTGTTTCTCGATCTAACTTTCCCGTTGTTTCTAGGTGTAAATAAGACGTTTGACCGCTTGGATTTACGGTGACGTTCAACCTAAACTTCCCCTCAGTGTCACCATCAACTATTCTGTAATCATTCGTGATGCCGTTTTCTCCTAAATCCATATCGGTGGCGGCATCGAGCAATAACTTTGTCCCGGCCGCGGCACTCTCGGAAAACGCAACCGCTATACTCGGTTCGGGGAATTCTGGATAATTGTCATTCACATCCGTCACCCGTAATCGCACTTCTATCGGATAAGTTGGTTGGCTGGATAACACAACGAACGCGTAACGGTCTACGGCTTCCCTATCCAGGACCAAGTTGGTCTTGATCTCACCAGACACCGGGTCGAGGACGAATTCCTTGGGAGGTTCATTGAAACGGTAAGTAAAACCAGGTTTTGTGGGAATCCTGCCAACGATGGTGCCGACGGGCTGGTCTTCGGGCACGCGAAGATCGACGCCGGTGTCGACGGCGCGGGACTGCATCTGCTCTGCGGCGGCGCTGACGCCCGCGCCTAGGAGCGCCGCCAGCGCGACCAGCGCCACGTGCCATCGCCCCATCCTCGTCATGACACCGACAAAAACATCGCAGGGTTGTTCTTCGTCAGGGAAAGTTGACGCGCGCCGGGAGCGCTCGCTGTGTCCCGTTCGCGCAGACTCGCGCGCTCGCTCTCGTCAGGTATGCAGCATGGCCGCGACGACCTGCGCGCGCACGAATATCTCACGGAGAGTGCGACCCGCCGCGGCTGCGCCTACGCCGTCACATTCATTCGTAAACACGTGACAAAACACTATCTACGGCCGTCTCACACTTATGTCCCGATGTGCACTGAACAAGACTCTTACTACGATAGTCACCCGATAACACGCAACACAATTTGAAAGCACTTTTCAGTTATGTTTTTGTTATGTTTGGCAATAGAAGAACGCGTTGTATGCGGCATGCGGGCGGCGTCGCAGTCGGCGCGGCACTGGCAGGCGGAGGCCTCCATGCCGGCCCGCGCCCCTCCCCCGTCGCATCGAACCTCCCCCGCAGCTTTGAAAGCTCTCGAGTCTCGACTGTAGCTGCGTGATGATGATGCCGAGATAATGGACGTCGAAGGATTCTACTATTTATTGTTCGATACGAGTCACTTTACCATTCCAAGAACGCTTACGGGTGCATAGGTAGGCAGTGAATATAGTTATTTAGAACGGAAACTTGTTTTTAATCTTCTAAAACCCAACTTATTTATAAATGCAACTGCATTCGGTCCACGTCTGTTGTAAACATACTTTAAAATTATCTTAATGGATCAGACGAAAACCTACATACATTAAAATACCTAAGAATTTATGAGAATAACACAAAGTCAGCTAATGGTTATTAAGGTCCTAAATCGATTCTTCTTATCAAATATTTCATTTTAGGTTAAAATAAATCTTTTCGATTGCTAAAAATAATAGAAGTAATAATCAAGTTAAGTGTTTTCCACGGAAGGCACATCGTTTAACGTGCGTTGATGTCTATTATATGCGGCTAGGAGGCGCGTGCTCTTGCGCATCCAACAGCTGTGCTTGTACCCAGTTAGTTCCCTGTCAAGTTGACACAATGCTTACTTAATTGCTACACTGTTTATTTAATTGCCGTGTTTACTATTCGCAGCAGTCTTAACACACTTCGGAGTATCTTAGACTTGTAGATAGAACCTGTGTGCTACGCAGAAAAAGTTACTAAATAAAATGATGAAAATCTAAACTTTGAAGACTTTTCATGCTTTTAGTGGTGTACTAAAATCATGAAAAGTCTTCAAAGTTCAGATTTCCTTCACAAGCCTGCCACTTCGACACACAGCGATACTGTGACTTCGTTTTGGTGAATATTTCCGCATTTTATTAAAAAAAAAAAAAACGTTTAAACGTGAAGGCTTTTAATATAGCCGAAATGCAGGCTCATGGCATTGTTCATATTTTTTATTTATATTTTATTTTTTTATTAATTTTATAAAAATAATCATAAAAATCATCAGTACAACTCTCTTCGTTTATGCTTATTGAATGGTTATTTCATGAAATCATGAAATTTGAGGCCAATTCTAACGAGTAAGGAGATTTACGGAGTTGTATTGCTGATTCTAATGATTATAATTCTGTAAAGCCATATTAGCCGCATTAGCCGTGTGGTGCCGGACGTAAAGAATAGCATTACCCCATTTCCTTCCATGGGTGTCGTAAAAGGCGACTAAGGAACTTACCAGAGAATGGGCAGCAGCGTTCTCTATGCATTTTTAACACCATACTGCGATCGCCAACCCGCCTGCCAAGCGTGGCGATTATGGAACCCCCCGCCCAATTGGGGGAGGCCTATGTCCTGCAGTGGACGTCTTTCGGCTGAAATGAAGAAAGCCATATTTGCGACCTGGCACTGACCTGCAAATTGCAAAAAACTTAAAAAAAATATTAATTTCGCGGGCTACCGTAGCTCATCCCCTTAGTATTTAAAATTTTCTTTTATGAATTAATGCTTATAAGAATTATAAAGAATCATTCAATTAAATCATGGAAGAAAACTGGTGCCACGACCGAGATATCAATGTGATACACCAACCTGAAGCTATTTCTAAATATTAACATTTTTCTTTTGCTATCAAAAGATTATTATCATTTTGAAAAAAGTAAAAATCTACACCTGCAAATAATTATCAAATACAAATCCTAAAATCATTTAAAATTGCAATGTTAAAAGCTCGCAAAAAGCTGTAGAACTTTCATAGAAATCCATCTACCGGCTGCTTCGAAAAGCCCTTACGATCTGTTTTAGCCGTCAACTCTTGTTTGGAGAGCACGAGCTTTTAAAGTAAGCTCGTATAGCGTAAGCGCTTTTACTGTAGATGGCGCTATACCGATGACTGCATAAACTTTTTGTTTTTTTTTTTGTTTTTTGTTCAATTCGTAGAATATAAAATAGAATAGAATAGAATTGGTTTTATTGGAGTAACCAAGACTCAACAAGAATGTTAGTAAAATTTACGGTTATGTTAGTAAGCCCAGATACTAAACAAAAACAAGGAAAACAATACGATTAACAATCAATAACGTTAGGTCACCGTTGTGACATCCCATGAGACGGCACAACAGTGACCCACGTAAATACAGTCCAGGCGACTCGCAACCAAGCTTAAGATACTGTTGGAGCTGCCCTCCATCCTGCGCACCAGGGAAGCGCACTTTTTACGCATTGTTGCGTAAAAGTAATCTACATGCGCATCTGCGAACATCCCTGACGCACTACAGAAACGGGGCAGCCCCACCAGTATCCTAAACGCATTATTATATTGCACGCGGAGAGCGCTGTACGATCTTTGCGTATATCTAGCCCACAGGCTGCACGTGTAAAAAGCACTACAATAATCTCGAAAGAGCGTGATTTTTACAGGAAGTGAGCATCGTGCAAACCTGCGAGCCTTAGCTTATATAAAGTATTCATTTTATTTAAGGACGCTTAGGATATTTTTAAGAAGCAAGGAAAGTTAACTGTGAAATGATTTACAATTGGTGACACGAAAGCTTAGAGCCGTCACACAGGCTCAACAAAAGATCACGAGCTTTTTCATCAAGCTCTCTAATTCAATGTAGAGGGCATAACAAAACCTGTTTCAAAATTAACAGAATACAAAGGCACTCGTAGCTCTTGTTTTACAAAACCTAAAAGTACCAATTGGTAAAATATTATTAACGTAAATATATAGAATCAAGTCTTTCTATCTGAATAGACAGCTGTGCTGCTAGGGAGTTCGTTGCGCCACTTCGTCTTCCCAGCGAAAGCACTAGGAAGTGGTGAAGGGTGGGCTTTTTGGGGGACTGACTAATGTAATTTTGACGTTCGAAAAGTGCTGTTCCTCAGCCTAATTTGAATAATTGACTTTCGAATTTTGAGCAGTATTAAATTGTTTCACTAAAAAAGATGGGGAAAGAAAAATGTAAAAATACGTCAGCTACAAGTCATCAAAGGCGCGACTTTTCTAACCTTTGATTTACTTCACCTAGATGGCGCCACTGCACGCTGTATTAAATTCATGCTTACAATATTTTGTCTATAATTCTCATTTCATTCAATAAATTATACCCAAAGACTATGTAAATATTGAAATGCCGAAATTAACTTAAAAATAATATATGCATTGTAGGCAAGTGTATTATTAGATTTTTTGGCCGTTTAAGCGCACAGCGGCGCCCTCATCGTTATTTCGGTGATTTCTTTTATTTTAGAATGAAAATGCAGAAAATAAGCTCGTCAAGTTGTACTTCACAAGACTATACGTTATTATTACTACAAACAGTATGTTTTACTGTAATCATTAAAACGGAAAATAGTGGCCACTGAGCTCCGTTTTAATGATTACAATAAAACATAACAATTTAAAACTACTGTTTGTAGTAATAATAACGTAGAGTCTTGTGAAGCACAACTTGATGAGCTTATTTTCTGCATTTTCATTCTAAAATAAAAGAAATCACCGAAATAACGATGAGGGCGCCACTGTGCGCTCGGTAGCCTCTTAAGGAAGTTCTTCAAGACAGTTCGATACGGCGAAGGGTGGCAACAAGGAGGCAGGGAGGTTTCATGTCTCCTCGGCATGACAATAATTGCGTCTACGTCTAACGATCGACTGAATTCTATTTTTAAATTGCATTTTATAGGAGGTACTTATATTTTAGGTTCTCTTTAGGACTGAAATAGTTCGATCAAATACTGTTATTTCGAGGACATTTTTGGGTCGACCGTCGAACGGATATTTATAATTCAATGTGTAGCCTAATAAATCTAGCCTCTTTTAAAATAAACTGAGGTCAGCTTCATGTTTGACCGGTTAAGGCGACGATAACCGACTTTTAATGATTTTATACTGAAGATCACGTCTAAACAAGCAGTGTTAATGAATTGGAAAAAATATATATTAAATTAGAGCACTTTCTTATTATTTAATATTTTAGATTATGTTTATATTACATACTGAAATTGATTTGTAAAGTTATGTCTAACGCGTATAAAAACTGAGAATCACGCAAAATCTATCAAGTGTATTTTTCTGAAAGCTTCACCTTTTTAAAGATAATTTAATTATTGAACTTCAAGTATACGTGTTTTATTAAAATACTTTTTGTTTTATGTACAATAAATTAATAATGCGTCCTATTCGGGACAGCGCTCCTGGATGGGCAAGTCCTATAACTGGCTGGATGAACGACACATTGCGTGAGCTCTGTACAGAACACGCAAGCTAACCACTCAAGGTCACTGACATATATCTGCGTCTTAAATGTCAGAATTAGATTTTATTTCAGTACGTACTTAAGTTAAGTAAGTACGTATTTACTTATTTATTTTCTAGTTAGTCTCTAATTGGGTCGCAGAGGTCAAGCGTAGCATTTATCTACGAGTACTTTTTAAAAGCTTGGTATAAGAAAATACCTGAAGAAGTTTTTTATCGTCATTGTGCCATGTATGTATAATAGTCATCATAGAAGCATAGATCGGTTTCTTAAAAGCACTAGAAGAATTTACAATCCCATTGATGTTAGGATCGTCTGTCTTCAGGCTTCTCCGAGCTATTTGGCATGGCTTCCAGACCAGCCAGATAGGAATACCAGAACAATAATAATAATATATTTATTTGACGTAAAAAGTACACATACAGAGAGAAACTTAACTAAACATGGGAATAGCCTGGTACAAAATATTGATCAATGACCCCTATGCCAGGAAAAACCTGTGTTACAGGAGTAATGCTAGTATTCATACATCTGACCTCCGCAACCCAATTACTGAGGGATAACGAAATCTAAATCAACTGCTACTCTGAAACATATTCCCAAAAGAGACTGGTTACCATTCGTTGAAAGATCAAAAGGCACATGTAACTATATCATTCAACATTATAGCACTATGTACAGCACAAAGGTAGAGCCTTTTTCGGCATTCTAAAAATAAACTGTACCCTATACCTAGGTACTTCTCTATCAGCACTTGTTGCATGAAGGTTTGACGTCACAACCCCCCCTCCCTTTTGTGCGCTAGTGCCGAAGGGGGACCGCGCCTCCTAGGGGGGAGCTGCTGACGTAAGCACTTACATTCATGAATGGATTGAAGCCCAAGCCCGCTATGGCTTGATTAGTACCCATACGTGAGTTGTATTGATCGTAGTATAGCTTCATAACAAAGTGAGCTTTCGAGTGGTTTATTTATGACGAGAACGTTTATTATGTATATTTTTATGTAGGTCATAAATTGCTATTTTATAATACAGATAGTGAATTCTCATAAAGATTAGCCACGTTCATGATAATTATTATTAAACAGCACAAGCGACAGCAAATCTAACTAACACTATGATATAAATACGAGTATACCTAAAGCCTGACTGTATATTTCAGAATGAGCATTTTTCTAAGGCATTCCACGGTTACTAAGTCCAAACCAAAACTAATTAAAAATTATACCCAAGTTCCGTCTACTAAGCCGCGGTGAGATCAAACAGAACTTGTAAGAAATCTTAAAGCCAGGATACCAATATAAAATTATCTTCCAGTTTCTTTTGAAAATATTATAGACATCTGAATAAACTATTATGAACTTTCAAAGACACATAACTACCAAACTTAAAAGATTAATTCTTAATGCGGGTTTGTTGTGTCTCTAGAAGAAAGAAAGAAAGAAAATAAATTTATTTGAAAGAAAGAAAGAAAGAAAAATTGTTTATTCTGCACGAACAAAACGCACTTTTGACGCAGTTTAAGGGACACAATACTGACACAGAACACAAAAAGACAGAAAAAACTTAAAATAGCAATGTGTGCCTCGCGGCTACGCGAAATAGGCCCAGTTCAGCATAAATGCCACCCAACTAGTGCCTGACGCTGGTTTTCAACTGGACCTTACCTCTAGCAGACAATATTATTTAGTTTACAGTATATTCTATGTTCTAAGTTAAAAGGTTTGGTTCCCGCACTTAGGCCTGTGTTCACCAACATTTAAATCAACTGTTTAGATATTAAATCAGTTATTTACTCAACATTTCATAGGAAATTTGACATAAACCAACTGTTTAAATACCTAACCGGTGGTTTGAATGTTGGTGAACACAGGCCTTAGTCCTTCAGATAGACCATTGTACGTGGGTCATGGTGGCCGTCGGTGGTAATTCTAACCAGCCCACCTCCCTCCAGTTGATTAGAACATCTGTGAAAGATCTGGGTGCCCCGAGGGTTTCTGTTCTTACCTGAATGACGCCTGTGCATTCAAAGAGCACATGCGCAACTTTTTCCTCAGCCTTCATGGAAGCCCTACACAGGACTGTCCATTATGTCGGAAGTGTTTGTTTAGCGAGCAGTGTTTTAGTACTCTCTATGCAAATACTAGCAAAGATATCCATGTTAATCTAGGACACCGACAAAAACATAGGCTATACGTAGTTGCTACCATCCCGTGCTAGTTTGAAAGTGGATCAAGGAAACGGCCCGGTTGCACTGTTCAAACGTAGATAAGCATAGGCTGAACTACCTATCACTATGTAGTGCAGTGCAGCTTTATCGATTTATGACCTACTTCGGCAACCTGCTCTGGTTACCTCACAAATATAGTCCGGTTAACATAGCAACGGTACCTACTGTTCGAATTGACTGAGAAGATATTTGATGTTTACCGATAATTTTCCATTTGATCTAAAAATAAATCTAATAAAATCGAGAATCACGTTTTTACCCTGCTCATAATATTATGTCTCCTGTTTTGTGCGTAAATTGATCGTACACGCTTTTGATAAGTAGGTTCCTATTAATAGTATATAGGACAGCAATCTGATAACAATTGCTTGACTCAATAACCTGGCATATATTATTTCAAGGAGAGCGTCTAAAGTCTACTACTTATTACCCGACTGCCACAGAAGGAGGGTCATGTTTTTCGAGAGTATGTATGTATGTCTATTTCTCTGGCACGCTCTGTAGCCTTGGCTTGCCATGGCTTGATGGATTTTAACATATGAGGTGTCGTTAGATTCGTCATAATTGTGGGAGTGACAGGCTATATAATATTTATATACTGCAACCGCAAATACAAAAAAGGGAGGGCAAGATTTTTTGAAGTGAAAACTTCTTTAGGCGCGTTGAGCACTTTTTGGTAGGGAAAAAATGTATGGGTTCGCGATCGTCACCGAAACTTTCCATGAGCTATATGTATACTGTGTACTTTTTTCGTGAACAAAAATCATGAAACTCGCGTAGCTATATGTATAAAAGAACAGTTATTCTAAAGTTTTTTATTTTCACTTCTGTCGGCAGTCCTTACGTCTGCTAATTTTTCAAAATAAATTTCAACTATACTGGTATCAAATAAAAGCTAATAATGAGACAAGTCCAAATATAAGTAGATATATATAATTAATAAAACAAAAAGCTTGAAAAAAAGCAAATGATTAAATAAAACAAAAAACCCGACTGCAAAAACACATAACTGAAAAGAGAAAAGCAAGCATTATAATCTAGGTATAGATTTTTGATATCGCAGGCCCCACAAACCAATAACCTGAAATATGGTGTAACTTTTGCTTGTCGGGCCTGCAATACAAAAATTCTTTATATGCTTATTTTTCTCTTTTCAGTTATGTGCCCTGGGAAATGCCTATAAATAGATGCATAGTCATTATGACCTTTTATTGTTGAGACGGCACAATCGTGGGCGTCAAACTCCGCAACGGCAGCGCGTGGGTAGTAGCCCCCCCCTTTCCAATGCAAATACTAAAGGCCATTTCTGTGCAAGGAGTTGCGACGCGGCGCACCAGTGCTCATTCAGAAGGATTTACACCTGGGCCTCAAGTCTGCTATTACAATAGTGTCAGAATGGTCTCGCCATTGTGAGTATTTGACAGTTTTTGTATGGCAAATCTGTCGAAAACTCACAATGAAGAGACCATTCTGACACTATTGTAATAGCAGACTTGAGGCCCTGAAAGCGCGCAGTTTGCTATGATATAAAGAGAATTAGGGCCGGTTGTTTCAAACGGTTGGTTAACGTAATATAAGTACGTCAAATAATAACGATTACATAAATGATGTTTAACGTTCGTTAAATACAAAGCGTTGTTTCGCTGCATAAAAAAACCGATCGTCAAACTTCAAATGTAGAAGAATAAAATGACGTTAACCAGTGGGTTACTGTAATCGTTATTTTTTTAACAAACGGTAAGGGCATAATATTGTGAAACAACGCTTTGCGATAGTAAGCGCCATGTATGACGTATACGCGTGCGTCAAGTGGACGTGAAACAATCCGCCATTATTTATTTATTTTATTATTTATGTACACACAGTTAAATACATAGAGATACGACATAATTTTAATTTAGTATTTATATGTGATCATTATGGTTCACATTTGTATCTCCTACACTCCATTTATAATAAGACTAGCTTTTGCCCGCGGCTCCGCCCGCGTGGATGTCGGTTATCGCGTAAAAAAGTAGCCTATGTCCTTTTCCATATTCCAGGCTATATCTATGCCAAATTTCATGACGATCGGTTCAGCGGTTTAGGCGTGAAAACGTAACATACAGACAGACAGACAGAGTTACTTTCACATTTATAATATTAGTATGGATAGTATGGATAGTATGGATTAGACATTTAAGTAAACCTTTTTTAGAGTCCGTTCAACCGATTTTGACTTCTATTACGTTGGTGGCATGACAAATGGCAGCTGCAGTAAACAGTTGGTATTGGAACCACTTTTTTACCTTTAATGCCATCCTTATGCCTACGGAATAGAAAGCAAAATCGGTTGAACGGACTGTAACAAAGTTTTTTTTTTTAAATGTATTATGTTATTTCAAATGGAGTATATATATGCATCAGAGAGGCGATTATATGAAGCTAGGGGCAATTATCTTTGCTGTTATGATTAGTGTAAGTAAGGACGTCATCTGCATTGAATTAAGAAATCTGATATTTTAACTTCACAGAAGAAATATGTACATATATTTCTTCATCACTAGATACATTAACAACACAGACAATAATAATTCAGTATTTATACTATTTATTGTACCTACCACAGTCGTCATCGTCTGCGCTAACAGAATCTGGCGTGATACATACCTAAATACAGGGTGGATTTTTCAGTAAGGACAGGTACATTAACCGTTGTAGCTACATGAAAACGGTCTTAGGAGACTGTCCTTATTTTTTAGAGAAATTTTGATCCACATTCACAGATTTTGAAAAAAAACTAAAAATACAGTCAGCAAGAAAATGGGCCATTTTCACAAAATCTCTTTTTGATGGCTATCGATCCTGTTTCTTATAAGAAACAGAAAAATTAAATTGCACCAACTGAGGTTTGTAGTACCAGAAAAGTCTGAAATCACAAAAAACTTTTCCCATACATTTCGTAGGAAATGAGACTCCCAACTTACTTTTAACTATGGATAGACTGGCCGCTACAATAAAAACTGACCGAAAAAAAAAAAAAAAAATTGTATTTCGAACGAAAACGCGTTATAATTTTATTTATTTTGAGAACTGAATTTAGATAGTTTGTTGCTTGTGACGTGCTTCTCAAAAAACATATTTTTGAGAATTACCGAATCCTACAATAGTTTAGAACATTCAGGGCGGGTTATTCACGTCCACTTGACGCACGCAACTATCGTCAAACAAAAAAAAAAGCGTTTTTTCACAGAATTATGCCCTTAACGTTCGTTAAAAAATAACGATTACAGTAACCCACTGGTTAACGTCATTTTATTCTTTTACATTTGAACTTTGACGATCGGTTTTTTATGCAGTGAAACAACGCTTTGTATTTAACGAACGTTAAACATCATATGTAATCGTTATTATTTGAAGTACATATGTTACGTTAACCAACCGTTTGAAACTACCGGCCCTTAGACTGTTATGGGAAAAGTTTTTTGCGATTTCTGGCTTTTGTAATGGCCAGTCTATCCATCATAAAAAAGTAAGTTGGACTCTTATTTCCTACAAAATGTAGGGGTAAAGTTTTTTGCAATTTCTGACTTTTCTAGTACTCAAACTTCGGTTGGTTCAATTAAATTTTTTGTAACTTATAAGAAAGAGGATCGATTGGCATCAATTTTTTCAAAATCTGTGAATAGGGATCAAAATTTCTCAAAAAATTATGGGCAATCTCCTGAAATCGTTTTTCTGTAACAACAATACGGATAAGGTACCTACCCTTACAGCTCCGTTTAAAAAATCCACCCTGTATAGTTTTCAGGAAGCTAGCCAAGAGTTCCCGCCATTCATTTCGTTTGTGGGCCATGCGCCATCACTACTATGCTTGTACGCGTTAACCATTCATATAATAAACCAAATACTACATCTATTGTAAATATGTACATAAATAATACAAAACCATCGGTTTTGGGTGTAAACCGATGGTTTACGAACTGTTAGACGTAAGAAAACATTTAATTTATTTAGCTTTGTGCATACTTGAGATGTCACACATGGAAGAAAAAACAAAAGACGTAAAATATTTTAAACTAGCTGCTGACCGCGGCTCTGCCCGCGTGGCTTTTGCTATCCATACTAATATTATAAATGTGAAAGGAACTCTGTCTGTCTGTGTGTATGTTACGTTTTCACGCCTAAACCGCTGAAGCGATCGTCATGAAATTTGGCAGAGATATAGCCTGGGAAATTGAGAAGGACATGGGCGGAGCCACGGGTAAAAGCTAGTACAAAATAAATAAAATTAAATGTAACATTTTTTTTAATACACTTGGGTGAACCCACGGGAAGCTACTAGTGGAAAAAATTTGTCTTAGTTACTTCTTATAACATCAGCTATCTGCCAGTGAAAGTCCCGTCAAAATCGGTCTAGCCGTTTCGGAGATTAGCCGGAACAAACAGACTGACAGACAGACCGACGGAAAAACATACAAAAAAATTAAAAATTGATTTTATAAGTACCATATATAACTTCGTAGGCATTTAGTAAAAAGCTGTTATTTTGACATTAGAAACAGACACTTCCATTTTATTTATTTGTATAGATGTATACCCTAAATAAAGAAGATTTTTATATACTAGCTTTTGCCCCGTGGCTCCACCCGCGTGGATGTCGATTATCGCGTAAAAAAGTAGCCTATGTCCATCTCCATATCCCAGACTATATCTCCGCCAAATTTCATGACGATCGGTTCAGCGGTTTAGGCGTGAAAACGTAACATACAGACAGACAGACAGAGTTACTTTCGCATTTATAATATTAGTATGGATATATATTTTGTGAATGTGAGAACGTTGTAGGCCTAGTAGAGTGTAGATTTGTTGGCACTTTTCTATTTTGTTAAGTACCTGGTAATTGTTGAAAGGCTGTTATTTGAAAATATTGTAAAAGCCAATTACATATTTTTAAAAGAGTAACCGTGGAGTTTCTTGCCGGCTCTTCTCCATAGGAAACGACTAATTGGGACCGTGCACCTAGCTTCTGACGTTTCATAAGTGCCCATGTAGGTTTGTGTGAAATACAATATTTTGATTTTGATTTTGAAGGTTAAAAATAAAACTATTAAAAAGAGGTTTTACACTTTTTGTTGATTCTAACACCAATACAATTATTCGAATATTCATTGCTGTTTGGTTGAAAAATTTAACATATTAGCATAAAGGTACTTCTTAAACCCAATATCGCTGATAAAAATGCTTGGCTGAATGCTGGCCCTGCTCCACAACCACAACTAATTGATTAACATTTGAAAATAATGTTGGAGCTGCTGAAGATTGTAAGACTATATTTGCATTGTATAAACTCAATCCCCTTTGTATTATATAATTGCATAGCACAGGTGTGAGTACTATGTACTATAGAGCTACCATTGACCGGGTAATATGTCTTTCATTGACTTGAATGTGCCCTGGCGGCTGAGAGTATGTCATGCTCACTCAGATGTCTCGCTGATGGTGGCGTGTGTGTTGGATCATTAAGCTCCCTTCAAAATGGTTGAGCTGAATGGTGCTAATCCATGCGTCATGTTCGTGAACGCGCGCCGTTAGTTGGGACTGGTCATCTCTTAGCTGCTACGGCTTATTTAGATTTTTTATTGTTTGTTTTTACTCAGGACGCTTTTAACGTGTACGTTTTTATTTTTTATCTTTACATCGTTCTCACATTTCGTTATAAATTCAACATTATAGATGTAGCTAATAATTATTTATGTAACAATTTAATTTAAAAGAGTGTCCATGGAGTTTCTTACCCGTTCTTCTCCATAGGTACCAACTACGCTTTGGAATGGGCATGTAGCTTCATTTTTCATACTGACCGACTCCTTGACAATTCAAAAGTGCCCGTAAATGGTTTAATTGAAATAAATGATTTGAGTTCGAGTTTGAGTTTGAATACAAGGGAGATAAACACCAAGAGTAGTTATCTCCATTTTAATGGATTTATATTTTTTTTTGTAACATCCTTACATTACTCCGATATAGTTGGAAAAAGGCTAATGAATGAAACATTATTGTATATGACGTAACAAACATTACAGTGAATCCAGCGACTATTCCTTTACTCACTTAATTGGATTATAAATTAATTGGTTTTCCTCTAACTGCCAACACTATAATACTTCCAAGAAGCAACACGACGCGGCGACAGGTAGATAGAAATAATACAAAAATATCGACGTACCTTTATTGTTAAGTGTTTAGGTAGTTGTTCCATCAATTTCTATTTTAAACCTCACTGAGCTGGCATATTGAATAAAGTTGAAGTTCAATAATATTTTAGTGGTGAGTCCACCAGTCAGTTCTAAACGTAGCATCAGCTACCCCCCACTTGAGAAAGAGATGCGAGTTATTTAAGAAGCGTATGTAGAAAAGAGATAGATATGACCTCCCTGCGCAACTTTATTTGATGTCTTTCGTGGGATTTATTTTATCCGAGAATTAGGTACTTCCGATTTGACATTTACGCAAATAACATCCTTGAATACTGAATTACAGTAATTATCATAATTTGATAATATGTGTGTATTCATAATCATAAAATAACTGTATTTCAGTTTTATTTATCATAAAACTTTTTTTTGCTGTGTGGAACACAAATGTTAATAATTATATAAAACTAGCTTTTGCCCGCGGCTTCGCCCGCGTGGATGTCGGTTATCGCATAAAAAGTACCCTATGTCCTTCTCCATATCCCAGGATATATCTCAAATTTCTAACTTAATATTAATTTTAATGTGATTCACTACCAAATAACAACACGAAATAAAAATGAGACACAAATAATAATTTTAAAATAATTCACGTAAGTACCAACTATGTGAAAACAAAACGAAATCCTCTGAAATGTCGCATAATACACCGTTTGTGCTGAGAAAACGCTCGAAATGTCTAATGAACACCATTGGTGCATAACTTTTCTCAGGGTCACGTTCGCAATTGGACGAAATATTTGACATTTATTTTGTACTTGCAACACAATCTGACTGTAGAATTCGATTAATCGACTAATACTTGACCGGTTGACATTTTAGCGGGAACACCACTAAACGAACGAAAAAAAAAGAAAACAAAATACGTCTATACTCTGTGGTCGTGTGGCGGTGTGACGCGATGCTTAATGTAAACATTCATCAAGGTTATACGTGCGTAAAGTAATGGATTCAATGAAAAAACGGTTTAATCTTAGAAGAATCTTATACAGAATTACTAAGAAATAAGTGTAGATTTCGTATTGAGTGTTAGTTTATCGAAAAGTGATACATATGTCAGTGAAAAAGTAACGAAAGTTTTGTAGTGCACAAATTTTAGTCATATCGCCGCCGTGTTTAGTAATGTTTTTATGATAAATATTCTTGTATACTGTTTGAAATACACATAAGTAGCTAGCTTATTTATCTACGAACATAATTTGGCTAATAGCTACTGATATTATAGCGTATTGTTATCGTAATCGTATTTCCAAGAGTAAAATTCGGCAAACAAATACCTTCAAAAAGACAATAAAATGGATTTATTATGTTATCCTTAAGAGATAGACATATGCCATCGCGGACTTTTTTGATCACCTTTATAAAATATATAATTCCACCATACATTGTTTTGTTATATCTCAAAGGGTTTAGACAGCGTTTACGTTGAAAGCTCTCAGACGGCTTATTTTTTTCCGACACCTCCAACAAATATCGTTAATTTATACAAAAATTCATACAAAAACTTAACAAATTATATACTAAAACCTTCCTCGAGAACCACGCTATCCATTGAAGGAAACAGCATGAGAATCGGTGCAGTAATTTTTGAGTTTATCGCGAACAGACAGACAGACAGACAGACGCGGCGGAGGACTTTGTTTTATAATATGTAGTGACAAAGTCGGGCTATTTACACCATTTTTAACTCAAGAACGGCTGGACCGATTTTAATGATCTTTGATTTGTTGGATTTGTCTCCGCCCCGAATGGCAGAATAACTATTAAAACGTGTGAAAATTTACGAAAAAAAAATTATGAAGAAAAATCATTTTCTCATGGAATAATAAATTTTACGCGGACTAAGTCGCGGGCAGAAGCTAGTTTAATAAATACTAAATAATAATAATAACAAAATATACCGTAATTATTTATTTATATTATTAGTGTTCCACTTATGTGTTCTGTAATTTTATCTTCTGTTTTTTTAATGTAAGAGTTATTTATGAATTAAGTATTTAGAAAAGCCTATGTCGGAGGCGAGTTGTATCCGATACGCAGCGCCACCTGTTGACGTTCGATGGAGTTGGTGGAGTTCGCGCCATCGGTTCTTGACTAATCGCGACGCTAGCGCTGCCTAGCGGCGCATGACAGAGTCTACATTCTACAACATAACGCTCGACCGGTGACAAGTGATCACTGCACATTCGACAAGTGAAGTTCATCGGCGGCGGTCAAGCAGTGAAGATGTCTAGAAACTGTTGCGCGTTCGGTATAGTTATGTCGTGTTCCTACATTAATTACTTTGCATACCCATTACTGTAAAGAATTTAGTTCTTCTAACTGAACATACAGATGTGCTGCTGGGGAGTTTGTTCCGCTACTTCTTCCCAGCTAAAGCACTAGGAAGTGGTGAAGGGATGGGCGTTTTGGGAGACTGTCTTATGTAAACTTTAGGGTTCTCAGGTTGAGTAAATGACTTTTGAGTTTAATTCGGTTTTTCTATTGCGCAATAACCAACACTACCCACAGTACGCCCACAGTAGTTAAAACATGGCTGATGATAAAGAGAGAGAGAGACCTACTGTTCTCCAACACCTACATAAATCATGTTTATTTATTTATTTATTTATTCACTACTACCACTTACATTTGTTTTTACAGGTGGGAACCAAATACAACAATGTAGTCACAATTTTCGAACATTGCCGTAAAAAATGGTTTATAGATTATATCCCATTTTGTGAATGTGAGAACGTTGAAGGCCGTAAACTGTAGATTTGCTGACCATTATAATTTTTTTAACACTGTTATTTGTAAATATTGTATAATCGATTATTTATAAATGAGTATCCGTGGAGTTTCTTCCGGTTCTTCTCCATAGGAAATGGCCAATCGGAACCGTGCACCTAGCTTCTGACTTCTCATAAGTGCCCATGTAGGTTTATGTGAAATAAAATATTTTGATTTGATTTGATTAGAGATACCTGTAAAATTACAACCAATTAATTATTCAACGGAAAAAGTTACAAGAATATTTCTCAGCTTTTCTGATAAAATTCAGAGCACATTTGGTCGTCAGGATTCACGCTGTTCCTAAAGGCTTTTTTTCACCCATATTTGTGTGTGGCAGAAAGATCTTATCAAATCTAATGAATTACTTGAAACGGAAACGGTGAAAAAATTAAAACAGTATGCGTGTATGGTTTGGTCATGTTGAGAGGATGAATGAAAGGCAGCTAACAAATAGTTATTTATGCAACTGTCGTATAATAAGGGATATTAAAACACGAATGTGGGTTTATCAATAGTATCACACGAGTGTTTTAATACCTAATTATGTATATAGTCCTCCTTATCGATTTCGTTAACGGCGACCCCTAGAAATCAATTCCTTGCGTGTGCCCTTAGATGACTCGCTAGACCGAATTTAGTTTTGAACACCCGGTCGCAACCAGAACAATAAAGTTGGCCTGCAGTGTTGTATGTATATGTGTAGGAGGGCTTAGGTCTCTCTTTACGTATTTGACGCTTCCCGATGATTACTTCATGTCGCTTCTCTTCGAAAGATTTGACCTAATTATGTACTGTTGCATACAAGACTTTATCTACACCCATGTTATCTACTCTTTAAAATTTTCCAATTCATGAAATCTTGGTACGCCTTTTCATATTGTTTTCTCGACTTTTCTGCTAATAATTGGTTAGAAATGTCCTTCGCTGCATTAGAAATATCTGGTGGTGTGTTATGAAAGCTTGAATCACTCATTTTTGTAAACAACAAACTTATAAATTTTTGCAATACTAATATCGAACAAAAATGGCGGGATGCGACGTGAACTCGAATAACGTATAAGTTTTTTTTTCATTTGTTCAGTGAGAATCCGCAATAATAAAACGCCAGTCAGGGTCTTTTTCGTTTGGTTCTGGAAGGGACCACAGACAATTTAAGGTAATTTTTTAGTTCATTTTGGGACCAAGGACAATTCAGACTATGGAAGCATTATGGAAGTCTCTTTGATGAGATTAAAAAAAGCGCAATTATCGGACTAGTAAATAGTTATCTGTGGCGTTACAGTACTAGCGCGGTAACGTAAAGTAAAAAAAGACGTGTGGCACTCGGGGACTGCCGCGGTAAAGCTATTGCATAGCATTTTGTATCAACTTATGCAATTATAATTATTTATTTATTTTATTTATGCAGTATTTCTTTTTCTTTGATATTATTTTTTTTTTTTTTCGTTACGGAATTTCTGGATTCGGTCCCCGCGCTCAAGGCCCGCGATAGAAGCTATGCAATAGCTTAAAAACAAAATAAATAAGTGCTGAACGTCGTAAAAGTGTATAACTACGTAAACAAAGTCAAATACTATTCAAATATAAGCATAATAACAACTTTAAAATAGACGAAAGTGTTGAACCTAAAGTAATTTTAAATAAAAAAAGAGTGACAAACTGTTTTGACAGCGAAAAAATTCCATGTACATGAGTCATTTCCAACCGTCTAGTCAAGTTTAAAAATTGTTCAACTGGAATGGTATCAACTATTTGGCAAGCTTTAATTAAGTCATTGTAGCCTTGCGGTGCAACAGGGGAACTGTATGTACTCGTAATCGACTGATCATAATTTAATAAACTAATATTTATAAGAATAAAATACGCAGTACACAGAAAAAAGGAACGGCCAGAAATTATTAGATCACTAGAGGGTACTGGTGTAGGAAAACCGTCGGAGTGGGGAGCGTGAGGTTTTTTCGTTACGGAATTTCTGGATTCGGTCCCCGCGCTCAAGGCCCGCGATAGAAGCTATGCAATAGCTTAAAAGCACGCGTTTTTAATACACTGCATTATGGAGCTAAAAGCGGTTCATTAAGAGCCACTTTACGAGCAAGTATGTTGAAAAGGTATTTACAAGGCAGATGTGTATGGAAACGCCGGGTGGGGACGCCCTAGGAGGAGATTTATGTATAGTGACATAATTGGTGATGTTCTTCAGAAAGGACAGGTACGTAGTACTCGCAACCGGCGTGAGTGTGTGATCAGATGTATGGCGTAAACGAAGCCAAAAGATTATGTATTAAGGAGCGTAGCAGGTGGCGTTCTATAGTTTCTGTCTACCTCCATGGGAAGAAGGCATGAGTTTATGTATGTATGTACTTGAAACATTAAATACAAAACTCATTTTCATTAGTAAACAGAGTGTTTCCACAAACAAATTGTTGTTGGAACCTTTACCGAAGTTATAAAAATTTGTACACAAAATATTATTACCTTTACAATTTGAAATGTCATAGGTTAATTTTATGGTTCAGTGATTTACATTTGAACATAAATTAAAGCTACTTGTTTACATAGAAACACAATTTTAGCGTGAAATGAAGCAAATTGTTGTGTATTTTAGCGGAATGTTATTCGACAATTTGTAATATGACCGTCATATCTACCCATCTGTATCCGACTGCCTGTGATGTGAATATAGTGCACTCGAGTATAATATTATTACCTGCTGCACATAATTTTGATCCCCCAAATTACATAATTATTTTTCTCAAACATGCATGAAAATGTTGTCATTATATTCGAAAAAAAAAAGAACACGCGAAGTATCGAATTTACGGACAAATAAAATCAAATCAATTTCAGGAGCGTTTTTTGAATTTGGAACATTACAACGCTCCAGCAATGTTGTATGAAATGGCGTGCTGCTGTGATTGGATCTCTTTTACCATTCTTAGCATACCAAAGTAAGGCTCTTTGCTTAGCACATATTGCGTTCACGTGGCTGTATACCCATAAATGCGTTTGCCTTTTGGCACAGATGATATATAGGAAATTGGCGGCAATGCTGAAAATTCGTCTTGATTTGTTATTTACATACTTCAGCCACTACATCCAATGCCCACCTGCAAACCTCATCAGAAGTTCAACAAACAAACATAAATGTACCGGGGAAATCAATAACATTTTCTTTTAATAATTGTAATAAATCATTTTTCTGCCTGATATCTGCCTGTTTATCTTGGTCTGAATATAGGACTAAATAGAGACCTATGAATAAAAAAGCAATGAGGAAAATAAGGAAAAGTGCAGTCTGTGATATCATGTAACACAATAGACAAAATATGCACTCAAATCAGAGCCTCCTACTTATCTGAAGCCAGATAAAAAGTTATTACAATATCTTTTTTGTCGGGTGGCTGTTCGGGCTACTAAATTGATGCTCCAAGCATCACACGAAACACAGATAACATAACGCTGTGATCACACAGGATTTTTCATAAATACTTTTTTGTTAGAAGGCCGAAGCCCCGGGCAAATCGGCTTACAATAACTGAAGACAAACGAACGTAGGCGTCAAACAGGGCAGATTTAACCGAAAAGAGAATTTATATTACGTATCAAGGCGAGCTTTATCAGACAAGGTAACATTAAAGTTAATTAAGTATTTCATATAACTCAGTGGGTATCTGTTTTAGACGCCCACAAACATAATCTTACAAACTAATCTTTTCCCGACGACACTATAATGCCCAAAGCTCCCAGATGTACAATAAAATCAACAAGACACCTATAAAATAAACTTACTCTGCGTAAAGTCAAACAGTCTTAAGCCATGGGTACTGTCCCTCAATAACGACGAAAATGTATGTGAAGAATTCTACTAATTGGAACCGTGCACCTAGCTTCTGACGTTTCATAAGTGCCCATGTAGGTTTATGTGAAATAAAATATTTTGATTTTGATTTTGAGAAGCTCTCAACTTCACCCCTTTCTCTCGGTCCCAATCAACCTCTCCTGAACATTAAAGTCAATTTACACATACACACACACCTTCAGACACACCCTCACACACCCTCACACTAAACACATACACACAATCATCATTACAGGCTTTTTCTAACCTTCTTCTTTTTCCATCCCTGGTCCCGTATTTGGGGTCGGGTCTCCTCACTTTCCTTCGCCAAGACGAACGGTCTTGGGTTGTCGCATCGGGCAATTTGGCTTTCTTGAAGTCTCTCGCGATATTGGACCACCAAGTTATTAGCGGGCGGCCTCTACCTCTTTTTGTTTCCGGTAAATTTAGAGCTATTTGAACCACATGATCCTCATTGCGTCTTTTAATATGTCCATACCATCTTAGCAGGGCTTTAAATACCGGTAAATTATCATAACGTTACCTTGTATTGACAGAGTTAACGCTATTATTAAAATAACGGTAATCTATTTAACGTTATTTATGCGACTATTAATTTTATCGTTATTTAAAACGGGTGAGATATAAGTAGTGGGGGCCTGAGGCGTGCGGCGCGGCGGGAGCCCGCCCTCGTGCCTCTCTGATGCCGTGCATATCAAAACGTTGCCTGAATCTGTCTGATTCTTACCCACAGAACGGCAACGTAGCTAAATTAACGTTAGTTATCGTATTTTTGTTAATGTTAATTAACGTTATATTACTGGTAATGTTATCAAGTAACGTTATATTTTTGTAACGTTAGTAGCCATACAATAACGCGGGGCGAACTGCAGTCTTATAGACTTTGCCCTTAGTTTTTATGGGAATACGTGGATCACATAATACTCCTGTAAGTGATCGCCATTTCAGCCACGCGGCACTAATTCTATGGACCACGTCTGTGTCAACGTTGGCATCTGTTGTGAGCATAGAGCCCAAGTACTTACATTTATTTACTGTGCGAATAGGGTAACATATATACAAGCTTTGTCTAACCATTTTTTTATTAATTTTGTATAACTTTAGTCCTTTTTTATTTCTCCCTTGTTAATAAATAATAAGTATCCAATAGTATTTCCTCCCGGGAGAGGGTACTGGCTCTTGTAACACAGGTTAACCACTAGCACAAGTGTCAGAGACTTCACACAATTTGTAACCATTTTCTTATGTAATAAAGATTATTATTTATTACATTGTGATCATAGTTCAAACCAGGGCTTGTTAACGTTACCAAATAACAAAATAATAACGTACGTATTTACGTAACGTTAAATTTCAATGTTATACCTACTAACGTTACAAAAATTTAACTTTACTTGATAACATTACATATAACGTTAATTAACATTAACAAAAATACGATAATTACGTTAATTTAGCTACGTTGCCGTTATGTTGGTGAAAATCAGGCAGATTCAGGCTACGTTTTGATCGGCATGGCATCAGAGCAGCGCGAGGCGCAGGCTCCCGCCGCGCCGCATGCCTCAGGCCCCACTACTTACATCTCACCCGTTTAAAATAACGATAATATTAATAGTCGCATAAATAACGTTAAAGCGATTACCGTTATTTTAATAATAACGTTAGCTCTGTCAATACAAGGTAACGTTATGAAAATTTACCGGTATTTAAAGCCCTGGTTCAAACACAACTAGCGATTGAGAATTGATGTAAAGTTACCTCATCACATGTCGAATTCGTGGGTGTAATTGGCTTAGGTACGGGTCATGGGACCGATACATGGAATTTGTATCTGCAATAAGAATTTCGGCTGCAAAAAGTTGTCCTTAACCGCCCCACAATCCAGGAAAATCCTTTTGTGAAAATTTAGGTTTCAGTAGAAATGCTAAGCATTTGCCATTTAATGAATCTAAGAAAATATTCTTGAAGAGAAAAAAACACAATTATTTAAATCACCACTGCTTTACAGACTATTTATTACTACCTATATCAAAAACATAGATCGTTTAGCGGTTAGAAAATACTTGTTTAAGCTATAAGAGATCAAATATTGAAACGTGTTATGATTTTCTAAAGATCTTTCGCTGAATCGGACCGGATCATACCTTCTAAGCGCTCATTTTAAGTATCAACCTCAAACTATGAGTTTTAAACTAAATATTTCCTAGTAAATAGTCTGCAAAGTCGAGGGCGTTGCTGTAAAGCCTCCCACGTTCAATGAATCATGTCTCGTGTGTTTGGCTTTCCTATGACTACAGCCAAGCCAAGTTTACTGCACGAGAATCTATGTATACAGCAGATTCTACGAAAAGATAAGCGTAAGTAAACAATATACTGGATGTTTCTACTTTAAAACCTGTCATGTAGGTACCTACATTATCTGACTTTTATAAATAAAATTTTAAGGATAACTTGGCACTGATCTCATCTGACTTACATTAAAGGGAAAAAATAAGAAACCCCTGATGTTCTGTAAGAATCGGAACGTATGGTACTATTCAATACGTAGCGATCAATACTCGTTCCTTCTTTCAATGTTCAAGCAATTTTCCTTAAGTGTAACAATTTTCAAGGTAATAATGTAATAATATATACGTAAACTTAGAGAATTTCTCATAATTTACCTACTCTTTTTCAACAAAGTAATTTTTCCAAATATTTACAAGAATGTGATTCATTTGATTGATTATCGCAATTAACAGTTCACCTTTGAACCTTCATTATGCACAAAGTTTAATAAATAAATTGAAAACTAAATTTCTCTAGTTAACTTTACTAAGTCTCCCTTTTATTAAACACCTTTCAACAATAAAAGCCTATAATACATTATCAGAGTGCATATCTAATGCATACTAACCATCCGACGGTCGAGCTCAGCTGGACCTGTGGGGCTGTGACCCAGTTTACCGACCTGACACAGTTTGCTGACCCATAGGAGACCTGGAACCCTACCCAGGCACTTTCAGGTCAGTACCCACTTACCACTCGAGCTAAGTAAACATGTTGTATAGAGAATATTAGTTTTCTATTGCATTACTTATTTATTTAAGTACAGGAGAAGCAACGCAGTAATTGAATCGGTTTTTTATTGTTCCGTGAGGGAAGTAAATTCGGACTTTTAAATTGATTGTAAGACTGAAATCGTTACAATTTTATTTAAGAGGGCATACTACGGTCCACTAGCGCCACTCCTTTAAAGAAATATCTTCTCGTGACTGAGAAAGAATTATGAAAAACGGCTCAACAACGACCTCGGTAAGTGTGTCTAGAATGTTCAAATACCTTTTATAAAGTTTCATATTGAGACACGAAGCAACAAAATACGATCTAGAGGAATGTGGCCGTTTTTCTTTAGAATGAATGTTGTTGCTTCATAGATTATCTCAATATGAAACTTTATAAAAGGTATTAGAACATTCTAAACACACTTACTGAAGTCGCTGTTGAGCCGTTTTTCATAATTCCTTCTCAGTCACGAGATAATATTTTTTTAAAGGAGTGGCGCTAGTAGACCGATGTATGCGCTCTTAATATATTTACACTAATAGTCTTAAAATAATAATAATGATATACATATATATTATTATAAATCAATACGCAGAAGAAGATTACTTTAAAGATTTTTAAAACATTGATTTTTGTTTCACATAAAGTTTAATGTTAGAATAGTCATATCAGAATATCAAATCAAATATTCTTTATCCTTATATTGTTTATTTAACATAAAACTTATTACCAAGAATAACATTTTATCCATTTAAACATTTTCAACAGCATTTTTTTGCATTTTGTAGCATACGAGTACAAGCAAGCATGCAACATGCAGCGTGCAAGCAAGCGTGCAGCATGCAGCGTGCAAGCAAGCATGTAGCATGCAAGCAAGCATGCAGCATGCAAGCAAACATGCAATCGAGCATGCAACATGCAACAGGCATGGTTTCTGTCACGGCTCCGGCGCTGCGGGGCTCCGGCGGTCCCACGCGAGCTTATCGTCGCAAATGGTATTCAAAAACCACCTGCTCCTCAGCTCGCGGGCCGCCTCACCCCTCCGCACCTACGTGGATTTAAATTTCACTCTAGGGGTAGGGCAGACAAGACTACGTGGAGTCGGTTTTGCAGCGATCGTTTCTGTCACTAACATCCGAACAAACAATATTCGTTAAAAAAGAATTCTACTGTGTGATAAGTTTGTTAAACAAAAAAATGTGATTAAAAATTCATTGAATTGTGTTTCTGTGAAATACTTTTCATTCAAGTAAATAGTCTTTGAAACAATAATCTTCGACCTAAAAATACAAGAAACAAATATTATGTGAAACATTTTCTGGGAAACGAAATTCTATCAAATTTCTGTCTGCGAAATAAGGGGACACCATATATATATGTCAAAGACACGAGATAAAAATAATATGTACAAGTGTATAAAAAGGGGAGGGGAAAGAATCATAGGGCATCAAAAAATTCGTCCGCATCGCTGTCAACAGGTAAAGTGCCCAAAATGCTGGCAGCATTGCCAGGTTGTATGGCAATGCTGATTCTTTGGCCAAGAAATAGGCCAGCCCTCTGGTCACGTGAAGAGTCGACCAACCGCTTAGCGATGTCTCGAAAAACTAAGTAGGCCTTCGGACCCCATGGCCCTAGTGTTTCAACACCAAACGACTCGAACATTAAGTCCTAATGAGATTGGAGTATTTGCACCGTTTGAGGTTTTCCGCACCTTTGCTCCAGCACAGCCCGCCGGCATGTTTTGTACAATCGTTACGTGAATTCATAATTAAAGTATGAAAAGATTGTTTACTCAATGAGACCGTAAGTTCTAAACTAATTTAGGTCAAATTAAGTGCGGAGGTGGGTATGTTTGCACTGAAACTTTTAAAACTTCCCACGCCTACAGGGCCCCGGGCTTCGCTAGTTTTGCTACAATTTTAACGAACTAAAATTTATTGAATAGCTGTGGCTATGAATTTTGTGGTGTACAATAAAGTATATGTTAATACCTCGCATATGTGTGCACGTGCATGCACACATATACAAACGACGTATGTCAGCGTGGAAGAATCCAGAAGTCAGCGCAACCGAGAGAGACGCGCCTTCATTAGTTTTTCCACTTACGTTACGATTAGACAAAAATAATGTTACATGAATTACGTTATGTTTAGTTAAATTAAATTAATAATATTTATCAAAGTAGGAACCGTTGTTATTATTGGTTTCCATGCATCGCCCTATGAGTCCATCATTACCATACAGTATAAACAAATAAATATCCAAAGGCGCAACTTTACTTTAAAAAAGTATTATTTTTATTTATTTAATTATAGCACCCTAAAGACTTATTCACAAAAAAAAAAAATTGGGGTACCCACTATAAAAATTAAACTTAAAATCTAGAGTGAATTTTCACTAACAGGTGTGCACAGCACTTACATATTTCAAGTTTTATAATATTACATAGAGAACATATATAGCCTAAAAAAACAAAACAACAGAAAAACAAAATGGAAAAAAAATAAAAACTATTTATACATTTTTTTTCGGTTCCAAAAGGCAGAAAAGACAATAGGTTTATCAATTATCATGTTAAATAATCACATAATTATCCATAGGTAACCTATTACTTATTCATAAAAATCCTCTGTTTGACTTAATTGAAATAAGATAATTAAGACTTATGGAAGAAGAAGACATGCCTTATCTCACCCCAAATAAATTGAGATAAGGGTAGGAGTATGATAGACAATTTTTTTTATCATCAACGGGGAAGCTCTTGGCCTTCATCTCACCTGATGATAAGTGATGATAAGGCCGAAAATTGAAACGAGCTTCACCCGGAATCCTCAACCACAGACGAACTGGCTATATAACCTCTAACTGCCGAAACACAACAAATACTGTTAACATTGCTGTTATGGCGACTGACTTAGATAAGATGGTGGTAGCTAGCCAGGCGGACTTAGAACAAGACTTGTCAATCCGTGCAGAAAATTTTGCTCCCGTTGGGAATGTGATCTTATCGCTGATAATGATGACGGTTTTGTGGCGGTGCAAAGGAGGAAGCGCCGATCGCGAACGAACAAGAACTGCTGAGGCAAAGCTCCTACGGAGCCTGAAGTGAGTCTGCGTGCCGCAAAGCCGAACACACCGGTGTACATCTCCCGCCTGCACTTCACCACTAAGGCGGAGGACATCGTGGAATACGTGTGCCAAAGGACAACGTACACGCCGAGGGTGCAGTTACTGGAATCACGACGGAACGTCAACTTCAAGGCGTTCATCGTGCGTGTACCGAACTGTCATCTGCCCATCGTCATGGAAGGAGACTTTTGGCCGCAGGACGTGGTGTTCTGTCGCTTCCGCGGACAAGTTCCACAGGACAGTACAAAGTAGAGCTACGGCAAAGTGAAGTGCTACTAACATAGTCTTAAGCCTTTTTATTAACACAAGTTTTATACTCGTATTAAAATATGTATGTTTAGGTTAAGGTATTTTTCTATGGGCCTGTGTTACCTGAAATAAATGGTATTATTATGACTATTATTTAATTTTTTATCCATATAAAATACATTTTTAAATATTTCTTAAAAAAAGGATAAAAAACATTGAATAACATAAAAAAAAATAGTGGTTCGCCGGTGTCGGGAGCAGGGTCCCAGCTACTGGTGGTTAGGGCTGCAGAGACAGGAACCTCCTCTGCCTTCTGAATCAGGCCCTTGATCCAAACGCCTAACGAAAGCCTCGAGAGATGTTGATCGAGGCTTTCGGCCGTCACGACAATCGACACAATGATAGCTGAGTGCACATTCCACATGTCAACAACCTCGTGTGCTAAGTCGAGATACTTTATTTGTTTCTCTTTCTCAGCTTTAACGAGGTTCTCGTCATGTGGAATGGTAACATCAACTGTCATTGCGCGGCGCGCTAATCGATCTATCACCACTATATCAGGCTTATTGGCAAAAATAATCCTGTCAGTAATGACCGATCCCAGTAGAACGTGACATGGTCCTTTCCGAGAACTGGGTCGGGCACATACTTATAATACGGTACCTCAGAATCCACAAGCTTATATTTCAAAACAAGTTGCTGGTGAATAATCCTAGCTACTTGGTTATGCCTGTGAAAGTACTCGCCGTTAGCCAGACGAGAAGAACCAGAGATAATATATCTGATGGACTCGTACTATTATTATTATTACTAGACCACAGAGGCCAGAGGAAAGTCCAGTTTTTATGAATACATGCTACAGCAGGCTACCAAAAAAGAACAGTTCAATCAATTCACCTAGCCTTTTACCAACTACGTTGTTGTCGGCTTCCAGTCTAACTGGAAGCAGCTGAATACCAGTATTTCACCAAAAAACAGTAAGTTATCACTGTAAAAATAGCTACTGGACTGGCTGGCGACTTGTCACTACATTTCGTGTCACTGGCGATAGTAAACAAACAATGTTTTCTACTCCACGATGCCACTAGTGGTTGTTTTTCCGTTGGAGTTTTCCACTGGCCTCGAATGATTCATTGGCTCAGTAAGCTTGTATGAATACCTGTGTACTAACTTCTAATACTGACTCACTCACCAACTCTTCTTAGAATCGTATGCGTTGTCACGCTATAATGTCACTCCTTTACATGTTTTTATAACAAAAAAATTACTAGAATAAAGAAATAATGGCAACCAATATTAATATTTATTATAAATAACCTTTGACAAATAATAATCATTTTAGGAAGTTAAAGTGTAGAAATTACTCAATACTCAATATATTTATTGCTTCCACATGTGAACTTAGGTGGTGGGTTTTACAAAGATATGATCATTGTGAGAGGGGCTTTAATTTGACTACTTAATTGTTATAATAATAATATTGAATAGGTATTGTGATTATTAACATATGTTATTTAAAATTTATCATTTAAGTATTCATTGATATTGTAATAGCATTTAGATAATAGAAATTGTTTTAATTTATTTATGAATGTATAATGTATTTGTTCTTCTTTAATTTTTCCTGGTAATTAACAAAGTTATACGCTAACCAATCTTGTTGAAACTACTTTCAAAAGATAGGTTCGAAAGATATACGTGCCTTGGTGGGGCGACTTTTGTTTAATGTCATAAAAATGGATAATACGAGTAATAAATTCATATTAATTTATTGCATTCCAGATTGTAAAAAAAAGATGTTACAAGCTAGGTACAAAAATATGGACCTGATAAGGCCACAGTAAAAGAATGAAATTAAAATTTAAAAATTACAAAAAACAAAATTAAAATTATAACCAATATAAAAATAAAAATGTAGGTATTTTAATTAATTTAAATATAAAGTAAGGGCACAAATAGTTACCACGATTAGATGATTACAAATTATTATAGCATTTATTAATAACTACCCCTTTCTTTTGTGCATAATATAAATATTTTAATGTTAAATTGTATATTGTATATTTAAATATTTTTTTATTCATGATTCAATTATATAACTCTCCATATATCAAGCTGAGAGTTGAGATCTTAAGTTCGTAGAAATCATTACTGAGATCAATATAAAAAAAAAAGAATTTCTTTTTTTGTAAGTTAGGCACAAGCAAAATATTTTTTTCATTTTACACAAACATTTTATGTGTGTTGCTATTTTGTTTACAACCATTTTGCCGACATTTCAATACTCCATTCCACGGTTAAATTCACAATTATTTCTTGCATTCCATATTGTTACACATCACAATATGTCATCCTACGTCAATTTGCCGTATTATAGCCATTTCATACAACTATTATTATTATTTTTATTTTTATATATTTACATATCTCGGGACCCTGGGGTCCCGGACCTTTGGAAGGCGTACGAGGAGCCGAAGCCAACTCGCAGAGGCCCGTTTAACGCTTTTTAATTAAATGAGGCACCAACCGACGATTATCCCTGTACCCACTATGCAAGTGCACCCAAGGACAACCCCCGGTTGGTGTAGGACTATTGCAGGATATGGAACCAAAGATATTGGGCTATGGGTTTGGGTGGTTAAAATGGACTGGTTACCAAAAACTATGGAAGGACTATGGCCCCTGCCTGATCAATGTTTTAATATACACGGATAAAATGGCAGGGGGTGACTTGCACACTCAATAATGGGCCCCCGAAAACGGTCGCTAGCACATAGTGACGTAGCGACAAGGGGGCAACATGTCCTGAGGTGCTCGAGGAGTGGAGAGGTATTCCACGGCTCTCAGAACAATCCCAGAGCCCGGAAGATGGTCAAGATCCCTACAAGCACTTACTGGAATACTTCCTTCCTCCGAGCACGTTTGCTCTTGCGAATCTCCACTCAAGCCGGCCAATAAAGGCAAGAATGAGGTGGGAGCTCAGTTCCTCGTCAGTGTTCACTCCAGCCGGCCAATAAAGGCAAGCCAGAGGTGAGGAACATGACTTCTCCCAGGAGATAGGGTCCGTGGGATCACAACTGCCCAACAGCTCGCCACATGCTGCCCTGCGGGTTTCTGTATCTCTCTTGGTCTGGCTCCTCACCCTAGACATGTTCCGGGGAAGTAAACTCTACCGGCACAGACCTAAAGTTCGGAGCGCGCAAGCCCCACCACGACGTCAACGTAGAGATACGGCGGTGGGGTTATTATTATTATTATTTTTAAATGTCTTTCACTTATCTCGGGACCCGGAGGTCCCGGGCCTTTGGAAGGCGTACGAGGGGCCGAAGCCAACTCGCAGAGGCCCGTTAGACGCTTTTAATTAAATGAGGCACCAACCGACGATTATCCCTGTACGCACTATGTAAGTGCACCCAAGGACAACCCCCGGTTTGTGTAGGACTATTATAGGACATGGAAACAACGATATTGGACTATGGGTTTTGGGTGGTTAAAATGGACTGGTTACCTAAAACTATGGAAGGACTATGGCCCCTGCCTGATCAATGTTTTATTATACACGGATAAAATGGCAGGGGGTGACTTGCACACTCAATAATGGGCCCCCGAAAACGGTCGCTAGCACATAGTGACGTAGCGACAAGGGAGCAACATGTCCTGAGGTGCTCGAGGAGTGGAGAGGTATTCCACGGCTCTCAGAACAATCCCAGAGCCCGGAAGATGGTCAAGATCCCTACAAGCACTTACTGGAATACTTCCTTCCTCCGAGCACGTTTGCTCTTGCGAATCTCCACTCAAGCCGGCCAATAAAGGCAAGAATGAGGTGGGAGCTCAGTTCCTCGTCAGTGCTCACTCCAGCCGGCCAATAAAGGCAAGCCAGAGATGAGGAACATGACTTCTCCCAGGAGATAGGGTCCGCGGGGTCGCAAATGCCCAACAGCTCGCCACATGCTGCCCTGCAGGTTTCTGTATCTCTCTTGGTCTGGCTCCTCACCCTAGACCTGTTCCGGGAAAGTAAACTCTACCGGCACAGACCTAGAGTTCGGAGCGCGCAAGCCCCACCACAACGTCAACGTAGAGATACGGCGGTGGGGTTATTATTATTATTATTATTATTGTTATAACAATATTGTATCAATATTGTATCTGTATACCTAATAAACTTGTGTACCAATTTTTTTAATATCAATTAATTATGTTACCTTTATAATATTTTTATTATTATTATTTCCTTTCAAACGGATCACCTGCCATCTTATCTCTTCACCACCCTTGGTTGACTGATAGAGAATGCCTAAAAGCCGCTTTAGTCTGCCTTTGTACCTTATTGCGTGCGAGAAGTTTAAATAAACAAATAAATAAATAAGAATGGTAGTTGTGATTTGAATATACGGATAATTTAAGTTAAATTTAGTTTCAATTAACTTAACAATTAATTTCCCTCACTTTACTTATCGGGAAATTCGTTCGCTGGGTTTGATTCAATGTTCACGTGATCGAGTTTGGATGACCTAATTATATTCTCCCGGGTGTTAGCAGTAATACAGAGGGGCTTGTGGCTCAGTAATAACATCAGCACGGGTCGATCGATCAGGTTAAGCTACGCTTGCCGCAGTTGGTCCGTGGGTGGGTGACCATCTTTACATACCCAGACCCCTCGGTGCCTCGGAAAACACGTTAAGCCGTTGGTCCCGGCTATCATTCGTGTCATCTTTGACAGTCGTTACAGGTCGTCAGAAGCTCGAAAGTCTGACTACCAGTCTTACTAAGGGATATCGTATTACCCAGTAACTGGTTTGTGGAGGTCTGATAGGCAGTCGCTCCATGTAAAATACTGGTATTCAGCTGCATCCGGTTAGACTTGAAGCTGACCCCAACATATTTGGGAAAATAGCTAGGCAGATGATGTTAGCAATAATATTATAGTTTCTTATAAATAGTATTATAATTTAACATCGAAGAATTGCCAAACTTTGGCAATGGACATTGCTCGCAGAATAGATGGCCGTTGGGGCCGAAAGGTTCTGGAATGGCGACCGCGTACCAGAAGACGTAGCGTAGGAAGGCCTCCCACAAGGTGGACTGATGACCTTGTGAAAGCCGCAGGAATCCGCTGGATGCGGGAAGCACGGAACCGGTCGAGGTGGCGGTGCTTGGGGGAGGCCTATGTCCAGCAGTGGACGGATTTCGGCTGAAATGATGAGTATCATATAGTCAAAGGGTTTATCTACACCAACATTAAAAAGTGCTACCTAAAGTTTGTATGTTTTCACGTGATTTTATGATTCATTCGTAATTTCTCCGGTCAGGTTTTAGTAAAAAGGTATAGTGGCAACATGAGAATATATAACAACAATAGGAATATGATTGTGGTCCTGGATTCGACTCCCAGGTCGGGAAAAGTGGCAAGTGTTATTGCGTTTTTCCTTTAGGAATTTCTCAGTAACAGGCTTTTTTTTTTTTGAAGTGAAAACTTCTTTAGGCGCGTTGAGCGAAGGGATAGGTAGGGGGGTAGGAGAAAAACTTATGGGTTCGCGATCGTCACCGAACGCTTTCCATGAGCTATAGGTATGTATACTGTGTATATATAATATGTGTACTTTTTGGGTGAACAAAAATCATGGAACTCTTTGCATGAGCTTTACGAGTATGTATAATATAAAAGAACAGTTATTCCAAAGTTTTGTGTTTTCACTTCTGTCGGCAGTCCTTTATGACTGCGAATTTTTTTTTTTGGGTGGGAATTAAATTATCAATTAACTTCTCCCGCTCCGGGTGGAGCGGGAGGGCGTGTTAGATTTTTACTGACTAAAACCCACCCGTGTTCCTTCAGTCGCCTGTGTGCCAGGGTCACGGTATCCCTTTCGGAAAAACCCGCAACCCTGGCGCGTTCAACTAGCCTGCCGGTTGAACGCGTTCCAAAGGGTCATGGCCATCAGGCTGGTCCGCAGATACCGCACGATCTCCGGTGAGGCGGTGAGCCGCCTTGCCGGATTGCCGCCATGGGATCTGGAGGCAAAAATCCTAGCGCACTTATGGGAATAGTGCGAGGAGGTGAAACGCCGGAACGTAACTCCGCTGCCGCGAGAAATCACGGCACAGCGGACAGAGCTCTGGCGACATCTCATGATGACATGAAGAGTGCGATTGTCGCAACCCAGCGCTGGGCACGCCACAATTGCGGCAATAAGTCCCCTCTTTGAGGAGTGGCTATAGAGGCGCCACGGCATCCTCACCTTCCACCTGACGCAGGTCCTCACCGGACGTGGTTGTTGCGGGAGGTCCCTGTTCCGGATAAGGCGCGAGGAAAGGCCCGGGTGTTATCACTGTGTGGATCGCCCGGAGGACACGGTGCTGCAAACGGTGGAGGTTTGCCCAGCTTGGGTAAAGCGGTGATCTCTCGCGTCCAGCCTTGGTCCAGGCCATGGTACGGAGCGAGAGTGCATGGAAGGCCGTCACCTCCTTAGCCGGCAGTAATGCTCGCGAAGGAGGAGGTGGAACGCGTGAGGGAGAGGCAGTCTGTGCGCTCTCACGCCCCTAGTCGCTGCAGGAGATGCCCTGGGCGGCAGGAATCAATTGTCGTTTCCCGGACACCGTAGGCGCGGGCTTGCGGACGGCGAGCGATGGGCAGCTCGCCGTCCGGTAAGGTTCAGGCCCGGGTTGACGGCGCGTTGTGTTCCACGCGCACCTCAAAGAGATGTCAGCACGAACTGACGGGGTCCGCTAGGACCGATGCATGCCAGAGTTGCGGGTATGTCTGAAAGGGATACCGTGGCTCTGGCACACAGGCAACTGAAGGAACAAGGGCAGGTTTTAGTCGATAAAAGTCTGACACGCTCCGCTCAGTGAGAGAGAAGTTATAGGATAATTTCCCACCTCTGCCAAACCCTTCGTGGATTACAGGCGTTATGTTATGTTGTGTGTATATTATTTTAATTACAAAATATAGGCAGCCTTTTAGTGATTACATACGAAAGCAGTAAGTACTCTCGACAAACCTATAAGCCGGGTATAGATAAAAGAGAATATTAATATTTGTTTGACGCAATACCTGCAATTATACATATGATGTAATAGGGCGAGAGATAAGAAATCTGAAAAATAAAGTAAGTAAGTGTTATCGTTACACGGAAAAATACATATGAAATAAGTCCTGTATTAAGTTGTTTTTAAATATATCTATAAGATTCTGTGCGGTTATTTTTTGTTTTCTTAAAACCATGGAATGATATTGATTTTTAATCAGTTTTGGTATTTTTTGCATCATATTATTAAAAAAAAACCGGCCAAGTGCGTGTCGGACCACGCACAATGAAGGGTTCCCTAGTTGGGATGAATTTATCCCAAGAACCAACTTAATATATTAGTTGAAAAACACGTCAACACGTTTCGTTACACATAACGAAGTTAAAAGGAAAACTATCACAGCTAAGTAGGCTTTACAAGTTACCGAGTAATAGTCGAGCAACTTACATTTACAGTTGATAAACATGTTCTCCCATACATTCCGTATAGAAGAACATGTTTTTCAACTACAATGTTAAGTTTGTTCTTAGAATAAATTCATCCTAACTACGGAACAATCCTTCATTGTGCGTTGTCTGATACGCATTTGGCCGGTTTTTTAACAAATAATCCTACTTCTAATATGTACATACATACTTAAAAACGCGACTAGTTACCTAAAACGTGACCATTTCCAAACGAAGCCAGAAAAACGTTTTATGTAAAGTTTGAAAGTTTCACAGACTGTTTCGCAAAGACCGCGACGTAGTTATTGCGTGGGGGACGTTTTTGACAAGTATCCAATAACTACAAGAACAGTACAGGTACATTTTCGCAACATATCGACTAGTACCTCGACTGCAAGGCGCCAGGCGGCCATCGACCCCTTGTTTGTGACGACTTCCGCTCCCAAACCTGACGATGCACTTCGAATGCACCGAATTTCACCCGATACGACCCCCTCTCCCGACCTACCCCATGGAGCGGAGGAGCGCCGCCCGTGGGAGCTTTTAGCGATCCATATTTTTTTACGAAACCAGTAGATGTGGATCCATATAACCGATTACTGCACAGTTACCGATATAGATTCAAACTAACGCGTCGATCCTTGAACTTTCGATATGTCACCTAAAATAGACACCCCGGACAAGCTAGGATTATTTAGTGTGCGTGGGAAAAGCCCAAAGTGCTATAATCCTCGGACTCTAGATAAAGCCGGAATATTAATAGTACTGACAGATGTAAATATACCGGGAAAGTTCGCTAAAATGAAGCTACATTATACTCGATCCATTTAATAAATCTATTTTTACTCTTGCAGATATTAAATATGCATCTAGCATTCAGTCAAACTATCTATCTACTTAAAATAGAGTTTTCCTAAAAACTTTTGTCGAAATTCATGAAATTTGTTTCATTCTAGTTATTTTATGCCTGAGGTCCTAGGTTCGACCCCCAGGTGAACTGTTATTGGGTTTTTAACCGATTTCAAAAAGGAGGAGGTAGTCAATTCGACTAGTTTTGTTTTATTTCTTGCCAGTTGCCACAGACTTCCGAAACTAAATTTATTTTGCATTTTTTTCGTGCTTTCTTTTTGGAGTTGGTTATGAGAAGATTTTTTATTTTTGAAATTTTTAATTATGGTTTCACAAATTCGTGTTCATCTAGTACCGAAATGCTCAGCAACTTTATTTAATTGTATGTTCCCATTCACAAAACGTGTACTGTTCCTCGATGGAGGAGTTCCATGGGGTACCATGGGGTTTCTATTAATAGATTTATTATTTTAATGTTACCTACATTACAGGTACACAGAAATTGGGTATTTATTTTGGTAATTTTCCATTAATCACAGCACAGCACAACACATATACAAACATGTATGTCGTAACAATTTATTTTATTTCGTATGAGGATTTTTATATCACCTTTAAATTATCTTAATTTATGTATTAAAACGGACACATTTACGTTTTTATTATTCTAGCGTATGGCACTCGTGGGTTGCAGCTGAAAATCCGCGTCAGGTGGTACACCTTGTGTGTCATCTGACATTATGCTGAGCTGAGGCCCTTTTGGCATTATAATCATTGTTTTCTGTTTTTTATAGTTTTAAGGTGTATTTTTGCTGTAATGCCAATAAACGCATTTTTCTTCTACCATCGAAGTCCATAAATCAGCTGACCACTGATATATAACTAACCAGCAATTTTCTTTAATCTTCAGTACAATAATCAAATCATAATACGAGCACTGTTCATTATTGATGAGTTCCATTGTCTATCTCCGAAAGTCTTCAGCAGATCTTCTCCTTTAAACGGGAATACGTCCAGAGATTATTCAGCCAAACAAAAAAAAAAACATCCTATTCAGTTAGCAATTGGCGCAGATATCGCTGAACATACATAAATAATAATAATTTATTTAATATAAAAAAAAACTTTACATTCTGGTTACAAGTAACACTGGAGCCCACACTAGGATACCCAATGTCGTGAGGTCCAAATGAAATCAGTGGTATCCAAAAGTCAGATTTGTGCCCGATCTACAGCAATAGTTTCGCCCCCTGTTCCAATCTAGACTTCAACATAACTAGCGAAATAAGATCGTAGGTATTATAAGTCCTGCCTACTCCTTTATGGTATATTTACAAGCGTGATTCTATAAATATGTTATTTCATTCTATAGCTGAATTTATTTCTCCCACAACAGTCGTATGGGATTTGCACAAAGTACGAATGTTATAAAAGAGTTATGTATCCACGTGTAGGAATTAAATCGACTAAAAAGCATCCATTTTGTCGTAAATATTTTACTACATGTTTTATTGGATTTTATTTATTTTTATTACCAGTTTCCGTACTTGTACTTTAGCTTTTTATCAATTAATATATTTCCTAATGACAGAAACGTAAGAAAATGGCAGCCCGCGAAAATTTAATTTTATTATGTTTTTTGTAATTTGCAGGTCAGTATTAGGTTGTATGTTGATCTAAATATGATTCGCGCCCATAACAAGTATGAATCCATACTAATATTATAAATTCGAAAGTAACTCTGTCTGTCGTGTTACGTTTTCACGCCTAAACCGCTGAACCGATCGTCATTAAATTTGGCAGAGATATAGCCTGGGATATGGAGTCGGACATAGGCTACTTTTTTACGCGATAACCGACATCCGCGCGGGCGGAGCCGCGGGCAAAAGCTAGTATAATCATAAGAATCAGAAATACAACTATTGCTCTCAAATGTAATGCAAACCTTAGGTTGCTCAGAAAGTGTCCGTTTATGTAGATTCCTTTCTATTTCCAGTTTAGGACTTTCATTATAACTTATAAGCTCCAAGACAGAGATGAAGAGTTTGGGGATAAAGGGTCTCCCTGTTTGACCCCTCTACATATTTTAATTTCTGAACCGAGTCGGTTCAGCTTCATTCGGCTTACACAATACTGATCTGCAAATTGAAAAAAACGTAACAATATATGAATTTCGCGGGTACCCAAACGCTTTCGTCTTAACAGCATACAGGTTAAGTTTTGAACCAGTGCGCAAATTTTTTTTGGTGGTTCAGTATCATTTACATTATTTGTTCAATTCCTTTTTTTTTGGTCCTACTTGAAATCAACAAAATATGGATACAATATATTCGTAATAATATCAATGGACGAGCGCACAGCTGATAGGTACCTACTACTGCGTTCCGCTTCACAGACCGCGCTGCCGGCGCGTTGCGCGACGAGTACCAGTTTCAAAATAAACATCTTTCGTTAACGATAACTTATTTTTTTTTTGTACTAAGACATATCAAAATAAGAAATAGGTGTATAATAAAACACGTTTAAGTTTAATTTGTCAAAATTTGCGCACTGATTAAAAACTTTTCCTGTATACTAGAAAATAATATGACGCTTGTTTTAGGGCTTATAAACACGATGATTTATTTTATGCTCGCTGTCGACAAGCGTGCTACAAAGGCAACTAGTATTGCTTTTTCAAAACAGAAAACGTATCACCAACGCGCTGGCGACGCGCGTTTAATGGAACGCGTGTATAAAAAACGTCATGTAAATATCTAGGCTAGCTTTTCTACTATAACGGTAGGGCCGTTATAACAGAAAAACAATATAAAATCAGACTTACAAAAAGTAAGTAGTAGCCACAAATAAAACTGCCTTGCCACTTGCGAGAGAGCGCTAACACTCATAAATATTATGTGGGTAGGAATATATTCCACTTTGTGATAATAAATTAACTACTCAGTTATTCTTAAGTCTTATGAGAATTGGTAAACGTAGACCACACGTAGTTTTTCGATATTTACTGAAGAAACGACAAGCTATTCGTAAATAATAACGACAGTCCATATTCTGAATGACACTAAACGGAAAGAATGTACTTGGTATTCAATAGCAGGCAGCGTCCCTTTAACTTTTTAGGTAAAAAATATCTTCCGTGACGTAGGTTCAAGACCGATAACTACCTCCTACGCCTAGTTTCTTTCAAAATTAAGTTTTGTCTCCAATTTTCATGAAAGCAGCTCTGCGGAAAAATCCTTAAGGTGATTGTCCGATTTTTGACAACGTTTTCGTAAATATGATTTGTTAATATTTGTGACTTTTCTACCGGTAACATCAATTATGTTGCCTCCACAAAAAAACTAATTCTGTTCTAAAAATACGTTGATACGAACATTTAATATAACTGTCAGTTATAATGTTTCTGCCACTCTTAAGTACCTTGACATAATGCTTTTCATATACGGGCTCACGATAAAGATAACATTTTTGGATTTCATTTTTAGAGTAGATTATATTTTCTAAAAACCACTCACCTTTAAGGCCATGTCAAATTGATGAAGACTCAATATTCCATTATTAAAATTGGACAATATTTCCGCTTATTGAATATGCATGTTCCTAGAAAGACTTTCTTTAATGAACATTGCTTAGACTCCCAGTCGCTGCCAACGCTGCATACAAAACTATTCCTCAAACTGTATAATGTAATTCTAAAACTGCTGCATGAATTTAAATGTAACTGAATTCAGGTATATAATACTGCAAGTAATTTCGATTTCATGTTTTATGTATACAGATAGACAGACTTAAGCGAGGAGCTCTTAACAGCCGCACGGGTCGATCCAGGTTAAGCTACGCTTGCCGGGGTTGGTCCATGCATGGGAGACCATCTTTACATACCGAGACTCCTCCGTGCCTTGGAAAGCACGTTAAGCCATTGGCTGTCATTTGTGGATGTTATACAGTCGTTACGGTCGTCAGAAGCCCGAAAGTCTGACACCAGTCTTACCAAGGGATATTGTTTTGCCCTGTTACTAGGTTGTGGAGGTCAGCTAAGCAGTCGCTCCAAGTAAAATATTGGTATTCAGCTATCTCCGGGTAGACTGGAAGCTTAACCCCAACATAGTTGGGAAAAGGCTATATGGGCAGATTGAGGCAGATGTAACCGCAGTGGCACTAAAAATACATTTCTCTTCTGCTCTTAACAGGTGTTTATTTTGTATAAGCTAAATGTATTTTGTCTCAAAAGTAGAAATATTAATTGGCACTGAAAGAGAGACTGAAAACATCTTCGAAAAGTTGCTTCAATCTGTATTGTGTTTTCCAACGTACAAAGCTATAGTTGAATGGATATTTCACACAAAAATTGTCAAAGAATAATAAATTGTAGGTACCTACTTAGGTAGTAAGTACTTTCCTGACAATTTCAATACGAATACAAGAATCGAGTATGCTTCTGAACAAGACACCACTTTGTTCATTCCTCGTAATTCAAGAGGATACCCAAAAAACCAGAAAATCCTGTTACAAAACCAATATTGACTAGGTTCCTTTTTCTTTCCAGTTTTCCAACGAAAAAGGTGAAAATAAAGTATATGGATATGATAATAAGGCTATATGGATATTTCATTTCGTAATCCTTTAGCTCTCACAGGCTCATTCTCCTACAGTTGTCCAAATCTTTTGGTAAGTTCTACTCATTATCTTTTACATACTTATAGTGTTTTAGAGGTATGAGGAACAGGGTGTAAAGTTCACTCATACTCTATAGTAAAGGGAGGATCCTCCGACCAGACGGGTGTTGTGTCTGGTGGGCAACTGCCCGACGGTTGCTGTCGGGATGTTGTATATATGCTAGTCGCGCGGTAAACTCTGATAGCGCGATGCAGGATTTGTGACGTCAGGTCTTTGATGCGTAGTTCGCATGTGGCGTTGTTGATACCGCCACAGTGTAAAAGAAATTACTCTCTTGTTTCTGATCTTTTCTTCTGCCTTCTATATGAGTCTGATCCTGAACATGGCTATCTATTTTTAGGCATACTTTTCGTGGCTCACTGTGAGAAAAAGCCTAGTCTAAGTCACGGAAAATAAATAACTGAAAATGGTTATCATGTTGAAATGTACTAAGAAAGGATTTTTCGAAAAAAACGAGTATTTCAACGCAGACGAATCGCGGGAAAAAATAGTAATATCATAAAAATGTATGGTAGGTACCAACACCGCCCCCACACGCAGACAAACTTGGCGCAACCTTTCACGTACATTCGTGAAGTATCTTCCCCATGACGCAGCGCAGTCATTACGTCCTACACGAGTTTTATACTGAAATACACTTATGTCGGAGTACCGGGAGTACGGCTATTACTGAAGGCTCTTAGGGTTAATTGCCTTGCCTGCGTCATACATATAAATGCTATGAACCACCGAAGAAACTGAATGAAGATTTCTGTATGAATGAAGATTAAATTTAATAATAAAATAAAATTATTCGCTTTCTATGGCGAAAGCTCACTACTTTCTCATTTTTACACCATATGTAATCGCCATTACCCATTTACAAGTGTAAATGGTGTATGTGTATTTTGTAGCCATATTTTACTAAATAAATAAACACATTTTTACCTTGTCTTTCGATACTTACAGCCATGAAAAAATACAGCCTTTGTACGAAAGTTTCGCCTATTAAATTGTTAAGTTTCAAATGATATCAAAACTGAAAACTCTATGTTATGTAGATCCCAAATTTTCAAAATCCTAATTCGATAAGATTTCTAGAAACCAGTTAAGAATTCTGTTGCAAAGCACTAAATTGTAAAACTAAGAATATCGAGAGGGATTGAAGTAGTTAATGTTATCTTAAACATTCTGAACTCGTCCTTATGGATCTTATTCTAAATTTAACCCGTAGTCTTAGTATACTATGTTTGTATCTACGAGCGTCCGGCATCATCTACATAAAACATGTGAATGGCATGGGTCCCACGTTACGGTAGACATGTCACCCTTCTGAGATACTTAACCCCTTGACATAGGCGTCGATATCTCTGAACCATAATTAAACGTTATGAAGTAACAGCTCGTCAATTGTCGTCAACAGTTTTCTATGAGTAAAAACAGTGTCATAGCAAGATGAATAATCTGTGGGCGCGATCGATAGCAGAATGCCGCGGGTTGAGGATAAATGGAGGGGGCTGGGTCGCGGGGCGGGCATGAGGTCGGGGGTGAGCTGGGGGAGCCCGGGGGTGTGCAGGGGGTGCACGGGGGCTGCTGTTTCATTGAGAACGTGTGGGCGGCGCGCGTGGGCGACCTGCTTATAAAGCTCGCCGGCCCTCCCCTCCTGCTTGTAGTCGTGTTCTGATCGCGCCTAGACTAACATCTTTCAGTGAATTATGTGCAACATGCGGCTTTCGAGCTTGAGGTGAGCTTTCTTTATAATATTCATTCATAACTCGTGAATAAATTCAGAAGTAATGTAAAATATTTTTTGGATTTTGGTGAGTTTTGGGTGGGTGGAATGGAAAAAAATTCGTAGGAAATAATTTGGTTTTATTCCAAAGGAAATTTTGGATTTTTTAAAGTCCATAGTTAATGTTATTTTATTTTGTTTTAGGCTATTATCAGTCTTGCTTGGCTACTTAGTAGCTCAAGCAAAGGCTTACCCTATGCAGGGATGGCCTATGTATCCGCAAACATCCAGGGAGTACCCAGATGACGAATATTACTATGCCCCGAAAGTACAATACTTTTATGACGCTCCGGCGATCAGTGTGCCCGAAATGCACGCTCAAGTGCCATACCCTTATTTCTACGACCCATACGGCCACTTCATTGCAAATGAAGCACCGAAGAGACAAGAAGAGAGACTAGCCGCGCTGCCTATCGGACAAGAAACTTGGTTCGAGAGCGACACCACGCCCCGCTGGCAGTCCAACGATGTCGATGACGTCAGTGCAGCCTTCCTCGACAATTTGATCCTTACGCAAATGGCACAAGACGCACAGAGGCGGCGTGAGAATGCCCGCGCAGCCTTCCCGCCTGTTGATTACGAGGAGCATGACGCCGAGGACGAAGATGTAAGAGAATTGAAGGCGTTAGCAGGCAAGCCTCTGTACCATATGCCCAAGACCGTGCCCAAGATAGACGAAGACGACTACGCATCTGATGATGGGTTCATCAACTGGAACGGAAACAAGAGAAGCGTGACTACTGCTGCCCCAGAAATGTCTACAGAAGCACCTAAAGCTGGCGACAAGGAAGTTGTGATGCCACGACCTGCAAACAATCCATTCCACAGATACCAGAACACTCAGAATAAAAGGAGCAATGCCTTCTACGATACTATCGTGCAATACTTCGCAAACAAGAAGACGAACAGTAACTTACAAGTAAGTAATCTTATGCAATTAAACACTTGTAATCTTTTTCTCAAATATTTAGATTCCGAAGATTCAATATAAACAATTTATTACCCTTGACTTCATTGAAAATGTACTCGAAGTCGATAAATATAAACGTTTCATTGTTTGGAAACGCACTAAGACTGTGGAAGCTCCGAAGTCTAAAAATAGCATGGCCGGGCCGGGGGAGGTGGAGTGGCGGAGTGGCGGCCCGGCGGGTGACACAGTGGGCCCGAGGCCGGGTCAATCGGCGCCGAGGGGTACCAGCACAAGTACTAACTATACCTAGTATGTCGCTATAAGGGACTCAGCTGAAAATTGTTTCCAAATATTTACGAAAATAGACTTCTAAATTAACATTATGTAACCTTGTCAACAGGATCCATCAAAAGGACGAAGAATCGAAAAACGTTTTATTGCAGACGACGCTGATCTTGTTGGGGAACTTCGAGGCCTAAAACACCGCATCGCCACTTAAACAAACACTTCTGAATTATCGCCAACAATTATGAGACTGAGTAATAAGTAGACTAAATAGTTACGCAGCGGCGACATCATGGAACGTTCGCGTTAGGGGCAAACAAAATAACAAAAAAAAATATTAACATTTGTCACGCGTATAATGTATCCATTTCATAAAGTTTTGTCGTCCACTTCGAATAATAAGTAATCTTGTGTCAATGATTATAATACAAAAAAAAAAGTTTGGAAGACCCTTTTCTATCTCTATGAACACTTCTTCCGGTACAGAACTAGTGGTAGTTAGTAGTTAATGGATATTAAGCGTGAGTACGGGTGTAAATGATGGTACAAAATGTGACTATAATCTCCATTTAGAACAAATGAGTCGTTGACTGAAAAATGCATGATAGTATAATAATACAAGTTGATCCTTCAAATGGCAGCTACTATGTCGCACGATGAGTGCAATTTGTAAATATGGGTAGGTACTGATCGTCTAAGACTTATAATTATTTAGATAAAAGTCAATACATCAAAAATCTTAAGAATAAGAAACATTAAATAATAAAAAAAAACAGTTTTGTATAAAAAAGCTGCAGGTTAATATCATACTGTTTCTTCAATTGCAAGCTATGACAAAAACACGTCGAAGGAATTTTTCAAAACAAATTCTTTACATGACTAAGTATTTACCGTTTGCTTTCGTACATAAAAATTAAATGGTCACTAAATTTATTTATTGTATTTAAATTTGTTAGTTTTGTTAATAACATGCGATTGGCCTATCTGGTATACATTGTATTTTGTCTCGGGTGCTAACTCATTATTTTAAGTTAATATTATTAACGGTCTATGCAGACAATACCACAAAACTAACTTTTTGCAAAGCAAAAACATACTTAGTATATCGAATATATATCTATTTATCTGTAAGGGTTAAGATTCTCTCGTAAGCAGAGGATTACGTGATATTTTAAGCTTTACTGCTTCTTATCTAAAGTTATTTAATATGCATCTGGTCTATGAGACCGATAAAAACAAAAAAAAAAATGATAATCTTTGTTAACCCCTTTTTCTATTTGCTATTTTAACATAAAATTTTGCCTACGTTCGTAAAAAAAAAAACATTTTTGTACCCACGTTTTCTAACATTTCAACTTAGAAATCACCATTAATAAGATTTGATAAGTAATTGTATGTTTCAAAAGTACATATCTGTTTATAGTAACGTCAAATTACTTTCCTATGTTGAAATACACGATCCTTGGAATTCGTTGTAATGATATATATTATAATATGACCTGTAAAGTATTACTAGTTGATGTTAAACATTAAAATTAAAATAAATTGTAAAATACAGTTAGGGTTCTGTACACAAATTTTTGTTTAATCTCAGCTATAACTTTTACAGTCTGCAAACTCATAAAATAGAGAGTAAATGATGTAGATAAAATTAATTTTGTATAATAACTTGTCCAAGCAGGTGTTTAGATGCCGTTTTGCAAAGTATTGCTCAGAATATTTCTATCTGTAGATACATAAATTGCTATCTGTGTATTTGTATTTTGTATAGGCATTACTGTATTTTAATAGATAGGTATTTTTTTAATTACGGCCTACATACTTGTAACTGAGAAGAACCTATGGATTCAAATCCGGACTTTAGCGAGCTATGAAATTGTATCAGTATAAACGAGAAAATAAAAAATAAAATCATTACGTAAATTTTACGAGCATAATATTTCACTGCATTTTATTTTATTGATGACCTCTCTGCTTCCTTTGAGAAAACTAGGGCGAGCTTTTAGTAAGCAGGAATATCTGCTTACTAAAAGCTCGCCCTAGTTTTCTCTCTTTCTTCTCTTACTAGTCAGACAAAACAATCAAATACAAAAAAAGTCATTTTACAATAATAATAATTTATTTTTAAAGATATTTTTTGATGATGAAGAGACTGTTCTACCAGTCCTATTCCAAATCATGGAATTAATATCTCTGAAGTCTACACTCCACCACATAAACCAATTATAGCACCTCGAGAGAGCTCTCGTCGCAGAGATTTAAAAAAAAAACATTTTTTGGGGTTCCGTAGTCAACAAGGAACCTTTATAGATTCGCCATGTCCGTCTGTCTGTCTGTCCGCGGTTTAGCTCAAAAGCTATTGGTAATAGAAAGTTGTAATTTGACATAAGTATACACGTTAATGACGCCGAAAACGTGGTAAAATAAATTAAAAAAAAAAAACAATTATTTAGGGTACCATGTAAAGTGGGGATGGTATTTTTTTTTTTCGTCCTATTTATAGTGTGGGATATCGTTGGATAGGTCTTTCAAAAATATTAGGGGTTTGGGAAAATAGTTTTTTGATTAAACCATTTGTGACTTATCAAGCTTTAAAGTACCAATTTTCGTAAGAGTCAAGTGTCCCCCCTCTCTACCAACTAAACGGTTGTATGTAGAAATTCAAATGTCACGGCAGTAGTACCTATATATAACGAAGTTAAAAGGAAAATTATCACACATAAGTAGGCTTTTCAAGTTTACGAGTAATAGTTGACCAACTTAAATTTGCAGTTGAAAAACATGTTCCCCCATACAATCTGTATAGGAGAGCATGTTTCTCAACTACAATGTTAAGTTTGTTCTTGGGATAAATTCATGCCAACTACGGAACCCTTCATTGTGCGTGGTCCGATACGCACTTGGCCGGTTTTTTTAAATCTAGTATAGAAAATATACCTACGAATGATGCTCAAATGCTCGAGCTATAGTGATCTCCAGCTAAAAATATACCTAAACGATGTATACCGCTATAGGAAAATTTGTAGTAAGAGAAAAATAATTCTCTCGTGGATGAAGAGTTTAAGGACGCCATGCCAATATGGTTGTTGACCATGTGGTTCGTAGCGAGGAAGAGGATGCCAAGCTTTTAGGACGCCATTTATGACAGCAAGCAGCATGCCTAAACACCATCAAATGAGATGTGTAACTTAAAGCATGCACAAAAGAGAATGCTATACCGTTCCAGGAAATACAAATCTAACCTATTCAGGAAAAACGTAATTGTTTAGGAAATGCAGAATCTACCTGTGGTCATCCGTTCGTTATGTCTGACAAGAGGTTCAATTCGAGGATATCTGCAACTCCCAGCAATAAATGGGTGAGTTCAGTTTTCATTATTTATAGTAATCTATATATATAAAAATGAATCCCTATTTCCCTTGGTCACGGCATCACGCGTGAACGGTTGGACCGATTTCGCTAATTATTTTGAGAAGGTTCTTATGTAAGAAAAATTTAATAATAATAAAAAAAAAATTGTAAGAAAACGACCATATTTACATTTTTATTGTAATAATCTAGATATATATTTAAAAATGAATCCCTATTTCCCTTGGTCACGGCATCACGCGTGAACGGCTGGACCGATTTCGCTAATTATTTTTTTGTTGTGTTTGTTATTGTCAGGAGAAGGTTCTTATGTAAGAAAAATTTAAGAAAGTAAAAAAAAAAAATTGTAAGAAAACGACCATATTTACATTTTTATTGTACAAATAAGTAGGTAACTCTATCTTCTAATGTAACTTTATGGCGTTTGACATAACGTGTCAGTCATCATTTGGTAGGTCTGAGAATAGATTTTATAAAAAAAAAAAAAAAAAAATTGAAGGTTTTAGTTAGGTAGGGTAGGGTAGGTAGGGTTGGTAGGGTAGGGTAGGGTAGGTAGGTGGGTAGGGTAGGGTAGGGTAGGGTAGAATAGGGTAGGGTAGGTAGGTAGGGTAGGGTAGATAGGTAGGTAGGGTAGGGTAGGATAGGGTAGGGTAGGGTAGGTAGGTAGTTTCCTTTGCGCGTAGACAAACTGCCACAGTCAAATAGCTTTTGACAGAACGAAGTCTGTCGGGTCAGCTAGTGACTATATAAATAATTAAAACTGAACTCACCCATTTCACCTCCCCCATTTCTCGCCCTTTCTCCGAAAGATTGATCAATGGATCAATCATGGATGATTAATGGATCAATCATGGATGATCAATGGATTGATCAATGGATCAATCTTTCGGTGAAAGGTAGTTTGGCTCTGACCTAAATACTCCCACATTTTTCGCTTTTAAGACTACTGTTTGTAGTAATAATAACGTATAGTCTTGTGAAGTACAACTTGACGAGCTTATTTTCTGCATTTTCATTCAAATCATAATTTCATTCAAAAATAAATCACCGAAATAACGATGAGGGCGCCACTGTGCGCTCGGTAGCCTCTTAAATACAAAATAGCTCTCGATACATCTCGAAGCCCAGGTAAGATACATAATTATGCTAGGTAAGTAATTCTTTAGAAAAACTTAATACTGGCTCGATGAAATAAGTAACGTTCGCAACACTGTTGAACTAACAAAGGTGAAATCTAATACGCTTGTAAAGCAACCCCGACCAAGACAAGTTCACAGAAACTTCTAGTAACTATGAGTACTTTCAGCATGGTACTTATACAAGTATCGATTCGAGTACCTACCTGTATGTTTAAATTAAGTAAGAACATTATAAGGAACTAGCTTCTTCCCGCGGCTTCACCCGCGTGGATGTCAGAAATTATCCCAAGAACGTGCTACCGGTATAAAAAGTATCCTTTGTCCCAAGTCATGGGCTATCCATATACCTATCATCCAAATCCAGTCAGCCGTTGAAGAGTGAAATGTAACAGATAGACAGACAGATAATAAATGCAAATAATCTTCAATTTTTTTTTTAATTAGTCGGGATTGTGTTTCTAAATGTCTAAATTAAAAATAATATTATTTAATTTTAATATTATCACCATTATTTTAAATACTCTAGCGCCGCCATTTACCACGTAATAATGTGATTAATGTTTGTAATGTATGTGTGTGTAATGTTTTTTTGTTTTTTTTTTTTTCAGAAACATACATTTCTTGCACTTTAACTCCCTCGCAATTGATTAAACAAACTGACAATTTCCCCAAAAAAAAGCAATAAGGACGACCCTCTCCGTAAAACTAAACTAATCTCTGGTATGAGAGTAATATGGTTTTAACAGAAATCAAAGCGTGTGTGAAAAGATCTAATTAGAAGACAACTAGATGTGGATAATAAATACTTAATATTGTTTACAACGAAATAATCCTACAATAAACCTACTGCAGTATTTCTTTGTAAACAATATTTTTTGTTTTTCCTTCAGGTGCTAGAATCACCAGGCTGGTCCGTGAGCTTACTCTGGAGCAAGCCACGTATAACTGACCGTGTGAAAAGCAGTTCTCGCTTAAGTCTACCCCTGCTGAATTAAAATTTGCCCTTGAGATTTATTTATGGTCATGGCAAAGCAGACTTTGACAGGAAACTGCACACTTTTGAACTCGAAGGCGTAGTTGGATGGTGTCAGAGGAATCCTCGGAACAAACATTGACTCCCCTCGGGAACAACCGGTCAGTATAGTTGCCTTGATAACATTTCGTTGCAATGTTTTCACTCCCAACCTGGTGCCATTGCATAATTTTGGTTTAAATTAAGCTGCAACATAATTGGTGCACCAACTCTCAATTTTAATATGCGAGAGACCGGAGGCTTCAATGTGTTAAGAAATTCAACTGGGTAATCGAATAAAATAAAATAAAAATACGTCATCGTTGTTTATCACTGAGTCCACTGATTTATAACGATTTTCAACTCCTTCGAACGATCTCAAAAAAGAAATCATTGATTATTATGGCTTGGTCGTTTTTTGGTGTTAGGATGGCACGCTCGCACAACCATCCTGCAAGTTTATCGTGGGTATTCCTAATATCTGGGTAGATTTTAACTATTAGCTCTTCTACAGTAGTCACAATTGTGCCTAACTTTGCAGGGAGAATTATTTTACTATCCACTTCTGGGTAATCACCATTTCCTATTTTGAGTAAAAGATCTGAAAACTGTCCAGCAGAAACATATCCCCTCAGATGGACTCTCATGTTTTTTGTAAGAGTAAGTTTAGTCACTGATGGCCACAAATGAGACCCATTCACACACGCTCTGACTTCATCCGCTCGCGTTCCCCTGGGCACTACTAGTAATGTTTGCCGGAAATTACCTGCTCACAATACAGTCATTGCCCCCATTTGGCTATGAATATTCCTTATATCTTGCAGAGATCTATTTAAGGCTTCGAAACCGAACTTATGAGCCATAGTTCTCTCATCCCAAACAATTAATTTAGTTTTACGAAGTACTTCGGCCATATTGCTTTGTTTGGGAATATTCCAGAGTAGGGTTTCAGTAGAGTGTGCAGTTTTGCCTCCTTCTAGCAGCGTGGCAGAAATTTCAGAAGACGCGACCGCTTAGGCGATACCGCAATAGCTTCTCACTTTGACCAGTAGTAAGTTAATAAGAAAAGTCTTACCTGTTCCACCATGAGCATCCAAGAAAAAGATCTCATATAACCCTGACTCAATACTGGAAAGCATTTTCTTATAAACATCCATTTGTAAGTGGGTTAGAGAGCCTTCACTACTTTACACCACTTCTATCTGTTCTGAGACTTCTACTATAGAATTGTTTTTTTTTTTTTTTTTTTTTTTTCCACTCTCGGAATTTCTCCTGTATTTTGGGTGCGTTTACAAACATTTAAACTCACATACACTAACAGCCAGACCCGGAACAACTACTTGTTATAGGTCATACAATATTGTAACTTGTTTCCCTCAGGTAGTCTCGGTTGTGTAAGCCTTCAGACCTTTGAGACTGAGGCAACCCATATTGCTTTCAGTTTTATTTATTATTTATTTATTTATTATGTATTTATCACTTCAAACATACAAATATCCTTACAGGTTAGACCCAATGCGATATTGTAGTATACTTAAAAATTAGATACTTCCACTACTTGTACCATAACAAATTCTATAGGTAGCAATTTTTTCAAATTCACCCAAAGCGCAACAGAATATGTCGTCGTCATCAGCAATGAGGTTGAGAGTGCGGAACACTTTTATTTTTGTCTTCCTACTACTAATACAGCTTCTTCTATTGTGTACCAGCAGTGAGAAATGACGGCAGCACCATCATTTAACCAAACTGTTCGGTGTCAGCATCCTTTCTTCAAGCAGCATCTTTTAGATGCATGTAATTATCCGCGCGTAGCTTTATTTGGTTATCTACTATATAAAAATAAGTCGGGTTTTCCATCCTGACGCTATATATAACTCCAGAACGCACGAACCGATTTCCACGGTTTTGCATTCGTTGGAAAGGTCTCGGGCTCCGTGAGGTTTATAGCAACTTTTTTTATTTTATTTTTATGGTTTTTACGAAAAATTAGGGTAAGGTAGAGTAGGGTAGGGTAGGTAGGTAGGTAGATAGGGTAGGGTAGGGTAGGGTAGGGTAGGTTAGGTAGGTAGGTAGGGTAGGGTAGGGTAGGTAGGTAGGTAGGTAGGTAGGTAGGGTAGGGTAGGGTAGGGTAGGGTAGGTAGGTAGGTAGGGTAGGGTAGGGTAGGTAGGTAGGTAGGGTAGGGTAACGTAGGGTAGGGTAGGTAGGTAGGTAGGTAGGTAGGTAGGTAGGGTAGGGTAGGGTAGGGTAGGGTAGGGTAGGTAGTTAGGTAGGTAGGTAGGTAGGTAGGTAGGTAGGTAGGTAGGTAGGTAGGGTAGGTAGGTAGGTAGGTAGGTAGGTAGGTAGGTAGGTAGGGTAGGTAGGGTAGGGTATGGTAGAGTAGAGTAGTGGAGTTTATACTATAGCTTTTGACAGAACGAAGTCTGTCGGGTCAGCTAGTGTTTAATAAAGTGCAGCCTTTTACGTCTCTGTTTTAGCGTACTCATCTACCGCAGATATTGGCTAAAAAGAGATCGATAAAGTATTAGATGATTTTCTTCTTATCAAAATTGATTACAGATATAGACTGATTATTATTTAGGAGATATGCATAGAAATGGCCACTAGACAGATCTTGTGAGAAACGTAATCGTTGCGCCCGTCTGCCATGCCGTGTAGGATTTTCGAAGCCCTATTTGACTCTGTTGGAGTATGATTTTGGAAAAACTGCGATACACGAGTCTCATAATTTTAACTGAAGAGTACGTGTACTAATTTCGTCGAGTCAATCGACCAAAAGAATAAAAAGTTTCACAGAAAATTCAACCTCCCATTACACCCTCTTGGGGTTGAAACTTCGAAAAACCCTTTCTTAGTGGACACTTACTATTTACAAAGAACACACCCTCAAAATTTCGTCTCTAGGATCAGCGGTTTAGGCTGTGTGTTGATATATCAGTCAGTGAGTTAGTCAAGACTTTGAATTTTACTTAATACAGATTATGAGAGGTTCAAATAGTAACAGCGGGCCAACCAAAAAGCTTAATAAAATAAGCACAGTTTGTTAACAAAATCATACAATTTTTCCATCTAAGATAAATACAGAAAATGAGATAAAATAGGCTAATACAGCAAACCTACGCGTTTTACCTTTGACCTTTTCCCAGTACGCCCACAAGCGTCCTTTATTTTCATACTGCGGAATTTCTCGACTAAATTGAATAATCAACGAACGTGCGTCAGACCAAAGGCTTCTCTGTCTTGTTCCAGGAAAGAGTTGGAATGTTTTTTAATGTAATTAGGAGTATGTTTTCTTATTTTATTTAACAAATAAAATGTTCACACAAAGGCACAAGGTAAACTACGAGGGCGTGTGCACCTCATATATTAATATAACTATCATCATCATCATTTCAGCCGTAAGACGTCTACTGCTGGACATAAACCTCCCCAATTAGGGGGATTTGCCATAATCGCCACGCTTGGCAGGCGAGTTGGCGATCGCAGTATGGTGTTAAAAATGCATAGAGAACGCTGCTGCCCACTCTCTATAGTAAGTCCCTTAGTAGCCGTTTACGACACTACGTCCGGCACCACACGGTACCACACGGTAATATAACTATAATAAGATACAATACAATACACCGTTTCAAAAAAAAAATAAACTCATGAAGTGCTTAGTAATAATACTAGCCTATTATTGTCCCACTTCAAGGCTAAGGGCTCTTCTCATACAGAGAAGGCACGAGCATTAATCGCCACGCTAACTCAAGATGACGAAAAGTTACAAAAAAAAATGGCGACAGAAGTGAAAACTCAAAACTTTGGAATAATTGACAGTCTCACGCGACACGCCACGAGCATGTCATGCATTTCGGTGACGCGAACTAGTTTTTCCCCTTTCCCCAAAAATCGCTCAACGCGGCTAAACAAGTTTTCACTTCAAAAATATTCTGGTGAACCTCAAAAAGTAGCCTTTGTAAATTTTTCATATACATATATATAAGGTGTATTTCATACACGAAATATTTTAAGAGAAACACCTTTATGTGGTAAAAAAGCCATAGCGTCGATTTATTTTTTTATCTAAGTGTTTTATATTTTTACATAATTATTATAATTTTAAAATTGCGTGAGATATTTTGCAAAGGAGTTGCATTTTCCAAAATGTTACTTATTCTATGAATGACCCGTCCGGACGCGGTGACGGTAGCGGCACGAGCGCGGTGAATTTTGATAATTAATCATCATATCAAGTAATTTTTTAAATAATATACTCAGATTTAAAAAAAAATCGTTTCCATGGCTTCTCTACCACCTGTAGGTGTATTTCTTAAAATATTTCGTGTATAAATAGATACACCTTATATATTCGCTCCTACCTAATTTTCGTTTCTACAATCTATTATGTCTGAAAATTTTATGAAAGGCCCACGAGGTACTCAAGGATAGGATCGTTGTTGTAATTAAAACCAACAAAGCTATGAAGCTATGAAGGATCATAGCTTTTACAATTACCGACAATTAAACAGGAAAGTACAAAATGCGCGTGGGACTTAACAAAGGGTTGCCCATACCCTGTTTTCAAGTAAAGGTTAAAGTAATAGGTATTTAAGAGAGATTATTTCAGGAAAAATTCACTACATTGAACCAACCAGTGATTCAGATTATTATTTACCACGGCCTTAATTAAGCCTGCCATATAGAAGTAATAAGAAGGTTTTTTTAGAGATCGTTCGGAGCTTTAACGGCCTGCTAATATAACTATACTAATATTAGACATTTTAAATAAACAATTTTTAAAGTCCGTTCAACCGATTTTGACTTCTATTCCGTAGGCATTAAAGCTAAGTTATTTCAAACCCAGTTATTTCTACCACTGAGCTGTACAGGGAATTTGAGGTTACTAACTGAACGTAAACTCTTTGTACTAGCCTTAATTATGAGACAGCACTCCTGTGTAAAGCTAACTGGCCCCTCAACTGGCCCTGACTGAAAAAGAAATTACAAGGAGATGATGTTTCGATATATTAAAATCTGTACCCTGTAGAAAATCATTTGCTTAAAAGAATTCAACATGTTCCTTCCTAGGCCCAAGACTATTCAAGATTGCAAATAAATAGTTGCAAATTTTCTCCATGGCAAAAAGAGAGTGCAAACAGAATGTGATTGATGACTTGGCTTCTTTCCTTGACTATGTATGATGAAACTGAAAAGCTGTTTAGTGAACTTGCATAATTTCTTTATATAATAAAAATAAGAAATAATAAATTTACAGAACATTATGATACATGTGTGCTAAGTTGATCATTGTGACCGAGGCGGTATTATTCGTGCGAGCCGCAGACGAGCGCAATAAGGAAGCCGAGAGTGTAATGTGATCATTACACTCTCGGCTTCCTTATTGCACATTGATATGCACACGCATTTTATACGACGTTTTTCAACACACTTGCGAGGAAAAAAACAGACTTGTATTGTTATTAACTTTATGAAAAATGGCGCTGGTTTTGTTTTTCCGCGCGCCGCGTTAGCGAAGCGCGCGCAGGTGTAAAAAAAGGCACTGGCAAAACCGCTAAACAGCCTATATAAAGAAAAAAACACACAAAATATTGTTTAGACTGATCGTAATGTTGTCGTATGTCAAATTGTAGTTCAGTTAGTATGGAATTAGAAAGTACTATTAGCATAGAGAAATATACATTATACCCAAAGTCTCAAATTCAGATAATGTATGTAAACATAGGAGATAAAATATCAAAAAAATATCTTCGTAATAGTAATTCACATAAAATGGCGAAAAAAAAGGTTTCGTTTTCTTTAAGTACTGAATTTAAGAAATAATAATTAAATAATAATCATACCGTAATTATTTTTATAAAATTCCGGGTTTAAACAAAGTTATTAAAAAAAGGACATTTTCTGGTATAAAATATTTTTCAACACACTTGCTCGTAAAGTGGCTCTTATTGAACCGCTTTTATGTCCATAATACAGTGTATTACAAACGCGTGCTTTTACCTTTACGTTACCATACGAGTGCTGTAACGCCACAGATAACTGTTTACTAGTCGAAAACTTGCGCTTTTTTTTTTTAATCTCGTCAAAGAAACTTCATGCCAAAAGGAATCCGCGCGTTCACTTTTTTTTTAAATAGTCTGAATTGTCTTTGGTCCCAAAATTAACTAAAATTTATTTATCTTAAATCAGGAGTGGGTTGTAACAGGTAAAATCCCATATCTGTTTCGCCTGTTTCTGTTCCACGTAATTAACAGTTCCAAAAACATGTTACAAAATAGCAGGCTGTTATTTCATACTATGTGGGAACAAACTATTGTGTGTTCTCTGTTACCAAAGCTGCACAGTTATAATACACGGAGGTACTCTTTCTAACTATGGTGTTACACCTACATATGCGAGAAAAGGAAAGAGCTTGTGACGGACGATGTAACAGAGTGTCACAGTGTAACAGTAACATTTATTATCTATATTCTAACTAAGGTAACTATCATAAGCACGAATAGACAACATGAATAGACAAAAGCTTGTGACTGGATGGATTCTGTTATCTCGTCGTGGAACAGAAGCTTTTTTTTTTCAGTTTATTTGTCACAGTTATAGTCTGTTATCTTGTGATACCTGTTGTATTTAGCTGTTACGATATATACGCCTCACTCCTACCTTAAATTGTCCGTGGTCCCTCCCGGAACCAAACAGAAGAGACCCTGACTGACGTTCTATTATTGCGGATTCTCACTGAACTAATGTATATTTCACTATGCCAACAGTACTTTCTAATTCCATACTAACTAAACTACGATCAGACTTTTTTTTTATAACGGCTGTTTAGCGGTTTTCCAGTGCCTCTATTTACACTTGCGCGCGCAAGACAAGCGGGGTGCGCGGAAAAAAAAATACAAAACCAGCGCGCCATTTTCCATAAATATTTGGTTTGTTAACGTTTTCTTTGTGTTGTTATAAGTTACTATCAAAAATACGAAATGTAAAGTATTGTCACCAACCGACGTTGAACAGTTGTTAAAAAAAACATCCGGATAGTCAGTACCTGGCAACAAAGGTCAGTTGAACTTTATAAATCTAAATGTATCATCTCTATAATTACGTTATTGTAGCATAAGTTTTTACAACAAGTCTGTTTTTTTCCTCGCAAGTGTGTTGAAAAACGTCGTATGGAACGCGTGTGCATTGATCATTACACAGCACACTTGTATCATAATGTACTATTATGATACTGGTAACAATGCAGGAGATCCAAACATTTTCACATTTTTACATCTTCAACAACACTAATATTACAACTTTCATTCATAGATTCATATTGTATGTAGCATATCTAACCACATTTTGGATGAAAACAGCTGTAAACAGTTTCGAGTGGAAATCGATTTTGGGAGGCCTATGTCTAGCAGTGCACTTAAAAGGGCTGATTATGACAATCATAGGCCGTATCTCTGACACACTATATAACACATTGTTTGGCAACGGTATTTTGTTTGCATAGTTCTTATCATTAATTCACTTTAATTTCATAGATTAATATTTATAGCAAAAAAAAAATGATAAAATGTTTTGCACCACTGTCCTGTCATTTTGACAGTGACATTTCTTGACATTACTTTGTTTACATAAATTATCTGAATTTGAGACTATGGGTATAGTTAAGTGAGAATCCGCAATAATAGAACGCCAGTCAGGGTCTTTTTCGTTTGGTTCCGGGAGGGACCACAGACAATTTAAGGTAACATTTTGGGACCAAAGACAATTCAGACTATAAAAAAAGTGAAATATGGCATTATGGCTCCAGCATTATGGAAGTCTCTTTGATAAGATTAAAAAAAGCGCAAATATCCGACAAGTAAATAGTTATCTGTGGCGTTACCGCACTAGCGCGGTAACATAAAGTAAAAAGCACGCGTTTTTAATACACTGCATTATGGACCAAAAAGCGGTTCATTAAGAGCCACTATAAGAGCAAGTGTGTTGAAAAATCATTTAATTATTTTTGTTTAAAATTACAACAATAAATGTACGATATATACAAATTCATGTATAGTACGTTATTCTACTTGTTAAAATTCTATATCTTAAGTTTCCCTCTGACACACACATAAAACGCACCCATACTCACCAGCACACACCGTTTATCTGTATTTTTTTTTTCATTGATTAACTTTAATTCTATTTTTGCACCTAAACAGTTCCTTATTCTTGTGCTTAGCATAAAACAATCTAAAATTGAAATTATTATAACTAATTGTAACTTAAACTTATCTAGATATGTATTTCAACTTTATCCTGTAATTAAAATACATATTTTATACCGTACCGATCACTTATGTGGTTTTTCTCATTCGTTTTAAATTATTCTACAAGCTAGGCACAATAACAACGCATATAATATATATATATATATATATATATATATATATATATATATATATATATAATTACAAGATAAGTTAGCTTAGGTATTGGCTGCAACTCTAACATGCAACTTAACTTACCTTAAGGCCTATTTTTATTGTGAACCATATTTTCTGTGCCTTGTGGTGCCGGACGTAAAGAATAGCACCACCCCATTTCCTCCTGTGGGTGTCGTAAAAGGTGACTAGAGAATGGGCAACAGCGTTCTCTAAGCATTTTTAACACCATACTGCGATCGCCAACCCGCCTGCCAAGCGTGGCGATTATGGCAAACCCCCCCAATTGGAGGAGGCTTATGTCCAGCAGTGGACGTCTTTCGGCTGAAATAATGATAATAATAATAAAAACGTTTATTTTCTCCACCCCATAATAACAAATTAGTACAATACATAATTGTGTGGTGTTCTAAAATACATTGATGTTGTGGAGACTGGAGCCTGTACTAGGAATACCTGTGTTACAGGTCTTCAGGCTTCCAAACTACCCGGACAGGACACAGTAATACAAACATCTACTTATTAGATAGTGATGATAATGTTGGGATGGAAGATATAAAAACATGGAAAAAATAAAAAACAAATAATCAATTAGACAGCAAAATAGGTGTGAAATGATGATGATGATGATATTTTTTACTTGAACATGCAAATAAACTAGTAGTAGTTGTAGCAGTTTGTAAGTCTGTAGGTATACCACAGAGCACCTTATAATACTGGTATAGAGTGCCATCTCAAGGGATTTTTATGCCAACCTGTCACGAGTAGCGCCATCTGGATTTCATGTTCCGTAACTAACCATACTATACATACCTACCCTACCTTTGTGGCGGTATCAACAACGCCACATGCGAACTACGCATCAAAGACCTGACGTCACAAATCCTGCATCGCGCTATCAGAGTTTACCGCGCGACTAGCATATATACAACATCCCGACATCAACCGTTGGGCAGTTGCCCACCAGACACAATACCCGTCTGGTCGGAGGATCCTCCCTTTACTATAGAGTATGAGTGAACTTTACACCCTGTTCCTCATACCTCTAAACCTTCATTTTCATTTGGTTGCTTTTGATATTTCCCATAGTTAAAGACTGATTGATTTAAAACCATGTTTGGTAGCGTGAACACACAATAACTAGCGTCCAAATATCGCAAACAGACACAGAATTCAGTCAGCCTTCGCCCCACGGAAACACTCAATGCAAGGTAGTACTGACGAATCTGATAATGTACTCTTCAAGGAGGAGCAGACAGACGCTCAACTCAACGTATTACCAGCAAAGAAGACAGCATAAACAACACGTAAACAATTTTGCGCACACGCAAATTGCAAAACGTATCGGCCATTTTCTTTTGACAATTTCGAATTTTGACATTTGTGATTTTCTTTAGCAGTCGATTTATTAAATTGATAGACCAAAAAAAAAATTTGTTCGTATTTTATCTCTTAAAATGAAAATAAATTAAATTGTATTTTCAACAACTATAAAGTCTGAGTCGTTTTTTAGAGACATCTAGTACGCACGTACGAAATTATTTGCCTAAAATAAAGAACATGATTCATAGATGGCGTACCTAAAAAAATTGCTGAGAATGTGAAGGTAACTTTACCCCCCCCCCCCCCTCCTGATGTATACTAATATCAAAGACATTTAAGATAGTACGTATAATTTAATGTCTTTGACTAATATAATAAAGCTGAAGAGTAAAAAAAACATACAAGCGTAGCACCGTCCGTAGCCGTCACATGAAGGGTCGGCTACGTCGTAGCACTCGTAGCAATACCGTAGAGAGTAGTCATTAAAAGAATGGTTTTTTTTTTGCGATTACAAGGCAGTTCAAAGTTTATCTGAGTATCTTTAAAACAGTGTAAGATATAAAGATAACAGCCGGTATTACAATAGGACAAAAATCTAAAAAATAAAAACCAGCTTGCAACTAAAAAGTTCCAACCAAGCTCACTTTTCAAAGAGTCTGATGCAGTTTACTAGTGGCAGCCAGTAGCGGCGTTAGGGTAGGGCGCGGTTGGGCGACCGCCCAAGGGCGCCAGGCATGAAGAGGCGCCCCTTCATGTCTGGTTTCCCGTCTCGTCCTTCCATTGAGAATATTGGACACTATACCTGTAAAGGTAGCGAGTGGAGAAAGGACTTTTTCTAAGCTTAAGCTGATACAAACCTATCTGCGATCGACAATATCTCAATCGAGATTGACAAACTTGGCAACTTTGTCAATCGAAAATGAAATTGTAGAAAACATAGACTTCGATGCCTCTATATGAGAGATTGCCGATAGAAAGGCTATAAAAGTAGTAGTAGTTTTTTTAGAAAGAGTTATAATGAATTATACGGTTGTGTAATAAAAACCAGGGGTTTTTTTCACATGTGTGATTTGGTAAGTAGAAAGAGGGCGCTATAGAAACCTCGCCCAGGGCGCCGGTAATGCTTAAGGGTCCGTGCACGAAAAAAACTCTCTTTTGGCAATTTCTTATCTAATTGTGAGAAAACTTGAAATAATCGAAACATTAAGTCTGTGTAACTATAAAAGTACAGTTTTCATGGTGCTAAACCATTCGTGTTAGTCACAGCAGCTTTTAATAATTTCATCATTTTTGTGCTCTCCAAAATATAGTTTATTTCGCCATTGATTTACTTAATGAAGATATTGTATAATCATTAAATAAAATTTTGATTATATTTCAAGGATAGCTGAAGACTAATTTGTGATTTTTAAATTACTTGATATGATTTGCTAAATAATAGGAAAAATATATGTTACTGACGAGGTTTAAAACAAAAAAAGGTTTTTTCAATATTATTTTTCTGCTATATTTTGTATGGAAGTTGAAAAAATTGGTTCCGGCACATGCAAATAGACCATATACTGATGTTGATGATATTTTTTAATGTTCAAAATCAAAAGTAGTTTCTTGTAGAATGATGATCAAATGTCAGTCTCGCGTCATTTTTCGGAAAACTTATTGCAAATATTAGTGATTTACCGTGAATACTTAATTTATTTGAAAAATCCCTTTCAGCCACATGCAAAACAAAGAACACGACTTTTCAAATCTCAAATAATTTTGTTTAAATTATGTTTCACTTTCTCACAAACAATGAACAAAATTGATCAAAATCAGTCGATTTCGTGCACGGCCTCTTAAACCGGCACTGGTGGCAGCGTCCGCGACGGTCATACTAGTTCAATCACATATTTGATGATTTCATTTTGATTTTATATAACCAAAATCTGGCCTATAACATCGCACGCCCTAGATGAGTCGTGTATCAAAATCCATCAAGCCGTGCAGCTGTTAGAATGCTTCGAGGGTCCAACAGAATACAAACCTACATAAAAACCCTGTCTTGGCTGTCACGCAGTCGATTAAAAATATAAGAACCCTTGACAACTGTGGTGATGAAATTGGTAGAACCAAGCAATGAATAGAATCGTCCTACAACATTCCATTCTAGGAATACGCCTGTTTCATGGTAATCCCGCTTGCTAATATGAATTGCATTTTCCTCCACGGAGTGTCATATTATATCGGATTCTTTTCAACACAGCAGTATCACTATACAGGATGGAAGGTACATCGACGCGAAGCGGGTTACCATGGATTCAGTACATGTTTCTGAACCCCCCTGCGTTGAAATTTTTCGTCAATTTTTTTTTATATAGCTATTTCCTACAAAATATGTGGCTTTATTGGCCGTTTCGTTACCGTCACACGTAAGGTGAAAAATGTATTTACTGTTCATTACTTTTCTGTTATACCTACAATAGTTATTGTTGTAGCGATACGGCCAAGCCACATATTTTGACTAAAGTACAGTTTGTGAAGTTAGGGCTTGTAGAATTAGGGCGTGTAGAGTTATAGGCTTGGCTCTAAATAAGATCTGATAACTTTTTGACAGTGCGAGCCATATGGTCTTGGCAACATTTTACATGGAAACGTTTTTGGCGGGATTTCACTTCTTTTTGTAAGTTGCTTGTGACAATAATTTTTTTTATTTTGTTCATTTTTAGGGTTCCATAGTCACCAAGAAACCCTTATAGTTTCTTAGAATATCTCCCCTAAACGTAAAGTGGAGATGATATTTTTTTTATCCTAGGATAGGCCGTTCAAAAATATTGGGGTTTTGTGAATACTATTTTTGATTCAGTGATCCGTTTGCGTATTATTAAGCTTTAAAGTGCTAATTTTTGTAAGAATCAGGTGTGTCAGGTGGTCCCCCTGCCAGCTAAATGGTTATATTTGGATATGTGAAAAAAATCACAGCAATAGTATATCTATATATATATATATATATTATATATATATATATTATATATATTATATATATATATATTATATATATTATATATATATATATATTATATATATATATTATATATTTTATTTTATATTTTTATATATAAAGCTGAAGAGTTTGTTTGTTTGTTTGTTTGTTTGAACGCGCTAATCTCATGAACTAGTGGTTGGAATTAAAAAAATCTTTTTGTTTTAGATAGTCCATTTATTGAGAAATATTATAGGCTATAAAACATCACGCTACGACCAATAGGAGCGGAGCTTAAATGAAAAATGTTGCAAAAACGGGAAAAAATATTCCATTTTGAGAGCTTCCGTTGCGTGCGCTGCGTAAACGGTTTAAGTTACGCAAATATCATATATTATGGAATTGTTTCTCTTTAAATTTTCTAAAAAAAAGTCCGCGACAGCATATGTCTATCTTTTAAGATTGACTCACTATAACCTCTTTTATGGTATTTTATTTTTAATTTGTTCGAAATTAATGCATTATTTGCGAAGGAGTTTTCATAAACATGGTATTAATCCTTATCCAAATAAATACGATATTCTTCACAAGTATATAATTTTGAACAAAGTTGCCCTTACATCATTTAATTTCAATGAATATCTTAGGAGATATAACTGTTTTATAATAACTCCGCAGCAAAATAATGATCAACTCTGCGAGGTAGTCTATTCTAAAGCTGAAGAGTTAGTTTTTAGGGTTCCGTACCCAAAGGGTAAAATGGGACCCTATTACTAAAACTCCGCTGTCCGTCTGTCTGTCTGTCTGTCTGTCCGTCTGTCACCAGGCTGTATCTCATGAACCGTGATAGTTAGACAGTTGAAATTTTCACAGATGATGTATTTCTGTTGCCGCTATAACAGCAAATACAAAAAAACAGAAAAAAATATATTTAAGGGGGCTCCCATACAACGGACATGATTTTTTTGCCGTTTTTTTTGCTCCACCCGCGTGGGTGTCGGTTATCGCGTAAAAATTCTATATTCCTGCCAAATTTCATGTCGATTGGTTCAGCGGTTTAGGCGTGAAAACGTAATATACAGACAGACAGACAGACAGACAGATAGACAGACAGACAGACAGAGTTACTTTCACATTTATAATATTAGTAAGGCTTTGTATGGATGGTACGGAACCCTTCGTGCGCGAGTCCGACTCGCAGTTGGCCGGTTTTTTGTTTTTTGAACGCGCTAATCTCTGGAACTGCGAGTTGGATTTGAAAAAATCTTTTTACATTTTACAGCCCAATTCTTGAGGAAGAATAACATACGTATTAACTAGGACACAATTTTTTTTTTAATGAAAATTTATGCGAAAATGTAGTAAAATCACGGGCAGGCAATGTGTTGCGACGGGGTGGGTCGGGGGAACAAGAAATTTAACGCGGACGAAGTCGCGGGCAGCAGCTAGTACATTATAACGAAGTTAAAAGGAAAACTGTCACAGCTAAATAGGCTTCACAAGTTCCCGAGTAATAGTCGACCAACTTACATTTACAGTTGAAAAACATGGTCTCCCATACATTCCGTATGGAAGAACATGTTTTTCAACTACAATGTTAAGTTTGTTCTTGGGATAAATTCATACCAACTACGGAACCATTCACTGTGCGTGGTCCGACACTCAGTTGGCCGGTTTTTCTTTCTTATTTTGGGGTGTATTTCTTGCACATCAAAGGTGTCTTTTTTTCTCTAATATAAGTGTGGGGGGGTGATTTACAAAAAATCCTGAAATACGTATTTTATTATCTAAAACCCCTATATCCATTTTCAGACCTTTAGCATCAAAATTTGCGGAAGTCTCATACAAAATTCCATCCCCTAGTAGGGGTTGGGGGATAAAAGTTTCAAATTTAAGTTTTTTTTTTTTTCTTTTTTGTGTACTAATACTAACTTACATACCAAATTTCAGTTTTCTAGGACTTCAAGAAAATACCTACATATTCATTTCTATAATCCTATCTATTCGCGTAACACGACTAACCGGGAAGGGTTTACAAAATTAAGTAATTAAGTAATTAATGGCATAATATAATAATAATAAAAAAAAATAAGTTTAAGTTTAAAAAAAAAATTTTTTTTTTTTTTACTAAACTTAGATCACTTCTAATAGAAAAATGTTACTACACAGTTGAGCAATTCATGACGGATAAAACTTTATAGGTGTGGGTAGGTTCTTAATTGTAAGATCCGGTCTGATCAAACACATAATACTGTTTATTATAGTGACATTAATCTAATTTTATTTTATTTTCTTTTGTATTGTATAATGTAATGTAATAATTGACATACCATAATTGCAACTAATTATTACTTGACAAGCCATGATTGTATTTACCACCTATCTCTTATTTGACTACCTATCTAGTAATAATATCTGACATGACTGTATCTGTGTTTTTGTGTTATTGTATAGTGTTTATTACTGTTTACTGACATCATATAATTTCTAATTTTTATTAAGCTATTGCATAGCTTCTATCGCGGGCCTTGAGCGCGGGGACCGAATCCAGAAATTCCGTAACGAAAAAACCTCACGCTCCCCACTCCGACGGTTATTTTACTACACCAGTACCCTCTAGTGATCTAATAATTTCTGGCAGTTCCTTATTTCTGTGTACTGCGTATTTTATTCTTATAAATATTAGTTTATAAAATTATGATCTTCACAAAAAGTGATTGTTGATAGTGGGGTTTGAACTCACGAACAGTCGATTACGAGTACCTTCAGTTCCCCTGTTGCACCGCAAGGCTACAATGTCTTAATTAAAGCTTGCCAAATAGTTGATACCATTCCAGTTGAACAATTGTTAAACTTGACTAGATGGTTGGAAATGACTGATGTACATGGAATTTTTTCGCTGTCAAAACAGTTTGTCACTCTTTTTTTATTTAAAATTACTTTAGGTTCAACCATTGACATATATATTACTGCGTAAGGACTGGGCGGACCGCATGTTATAATGACGCCTCGAACTTGGTCCCAAAATGGTCTTCCCTATAACGAAGTGAACTAGAACGCGTTCGGCTGTCTTCGGGAGCGGTCGTAAAATTTTACAAGCAAAAATGCCAAGTTGTGTCGTGAAGGGTTGCGTGAACTACGACAAAAAGCACAATAAAACAATTGATGACATTTCATATCACCGATAAGTTAAAAATATGTAATTATATCAACTTCTAACATTATTTAAAACAATTTTCTTTCTAAATTGTCTCAACGTTTGGCAAAGACGACGCGAAGCCGCGTTAAAGTGCGTCATAACTTTGCAGCGGCGCGCGTTTTTATCCGATGAAATGAAATGATTTATTATTATTACTATATGATTTAATTATGTATAAAATTATTTTTATTGTTTATTAAAAGCAAATTAAAATGTGTTTTTATGTACTTACTGCTAAAAAATCTGTAAGTACATTGAAATACGTATTTATTTTGCAGATTTCCTTCTGATTCCGTGCGAAATAAAGTTTGGAGTCGTGTCATAAGTTAAAAAAAAAATAAGTTTAAAAATATTGTTTTATTCGAAGGCCAATGAAAATTTTATGACACAAACAAACTGCAATAAATATAAATTTCGAAAAATAGAAGTTTTTTTTATTTCTTTGTACCTCGAAAAATACCCGCTCTTACAAGTTTGCGTCTAGGAGCAGACCACGCCGATTGACATCGTAGTTCATAGTAGTTCTAATAGATGGCGTTAGTGTTTTTGTATGGCGACCGTGTCTGGCAAACGTTCGGACGACCGTATCTTTACTATTTATATCAATGGGTTCAACACTTTCGTCTATTTTAAAGTTGTTATTATGCTTATATTTGAATAGTATTTGACTTTGTTTACGTAGTTATACACTTTTACGACGTTCAGCACTTATTTATTTTGTTTTTAAGCTATTGCATAGCTTCTATCGCGGGCCTTGAGCGCGGGGACCGAATCCAGAAATTCCGTAACGAAAAAAAAAAAAAAAAAAATATCAAAGAAAAAGAAATACTGCATAAATAAAATAAATAAATAATTATAATTGCATAAGTTGATACAAAATGCTATGCAATAGCTTTACCGCGGCAGTCCCCGAATGCCACACGTCTTTTTTTTGTATTTTTGAAACTTATTTTATTGCAGTTTATAAGTCTTGACTCGATTTATGTTAATTCTATAAACTCAACAGCAAGCCAGCATTTATGTTTTGCAGCGCCCTGACAGGGTTCATGTACAAAAACCGACACTAATATTTTGTAAAATGTGTGATGTGCATGAGAGCAAATAAATAAATAAATAATAATAATTCCATTTATTTTACATAAAGCGACTGCTGACGCACAGTGGAACGAATGTATGGGAGCGGTTGGACGTAGACATGTCCGAAAAATAAGAGTAAAATTATGACAAACTAATGATGCCATCTTATTCGATTACTTAATGCCTTCATAAATTGTGGTGATGAATTTCTTCATAACTCCCATATTTCGGGAGTAATTTGAGAAAATGTGAAATTTTACTATGAAAATGAGTGTATCGAGCTCTCTCCCTCCTGATTCCGGGCTTGTTTCAAGTAGCGGTATCTAATATCGTAATGCTATTACTAAGAGCTATATTTAATACTAAGACACATAGTGCGCCAAATGTGCACTTTCTGGGATAAAAGGAAATGAAAATTTAAAAAAAAAAACGTTTTTTCCCCATTTGTATTTACTTTAAACCGCAGACAGACTTATTAAGAGGTCTATAAATATATTATATATATACAGAAATATATATTAACAAAAATATTCACAAGAACTGATGAGAGTATGACTTTTAAGTAAGTTGATAATAAATTACCTAGTTTCATTAAAAGTACAATAAATAATTAAGATGTAAGCTCTAATTTACTAAGTTACACATTTTAAAACAATAACATCATTTAATTATCTTCGTCATCATCATCATCATCAATTAATTCAAATTCAGAATCGATGTCCGCTAAATCATTTATGTTAACAAATTCGATATCACTTTTCTCAGAATCCGTAAGCTCATAAAATTCCTTAAAAGAAGATTTTTTTACAAACTTATTTCCTTTTGGACGGATACTTGTAACAAGTGGATCAGAAGACAGTAAAAGATTGTGCATAATATCTTCATTGCATGAGATACTGCTATGCTTTCGAGAATGCCCCTCTCTATATTTTCTAAAATCTTTATTTCTAGCCTCAGATGCCTCTTCGGATAGAAAACCAATGGGCACAATTGACATGTTCTGAACTATGTCTGGCCCATGCATTAAAATTTTATGAAGTGAAGAAGGCATATAATACCATGGGTATAACTCCACGTAAAGCTTAGCAGTATCAAAGCAGAACTCTCGGAATTTAGTTACGTTGATCTTCTCTCCTGATGAAATACACTGCAAGATCACACAGATTTTTCTTAAAAGCATAGCATCTATTCCGGTCAGTTCAGCAGATTTAGTGTAGTTTTCAAAAAATCTCCTTGCCGAGTTGCCATTGTTGGTGGATCCACTGCCTTGTTTCACAACATCGAGAAGTAAGCCCGTTTCTCTTCTTACAGCCTCTTGAACTCTTTTCTTCCTGTCATCAACTTGCCTTTTTGCTATATCACCCCTTACTTGCCATGATTTTATGTCTAATTTGTAGGAAATGTGTAATAAGCATTCCATTGAGCGAATCCAAGCGTGAAGGGTGCTTAAGCTATATTTATACATGTCCTCGTTTGCGTGTTTATCTTTGATTAACTCTAAATTATTCATTTCTTTAGGACAAGCCTTGCATATGTCACACACTGAAGCTGCTGTATTGGATATAATGGAATGAATTTTACCATCAATCATTGTCAACAGCAGTTGGTGTTTGACACTAATTCCATCAGTGATGGTGGATGGAGTTAAGGCTTCAATCTCTGCTTCGATTTCAGCCATCTCTCTCTGCACATTTTCTTTGGTTTCCTTTATAAACTTAAACAATATTGGCCGGCAAAATGAAGTGGAAGATGGTCGCTCGTTTTCCCAAATTGTTACACCTTTTGAGACGAGCCGCAGTGGTACAAGACTAATCATAAAATTACTAGCAAGATCGATTTGCTCATCTTCACTCGTCCTTTGATGATAAATGCTTTGGCTAGATGATCCGTCAAAACCCCATTTGCTGGTCAATACGAGCTGTTGATTGGGATCAACAGGGGTTTCTAACGACCTAATAAGTCTTCTTGAGGTTAAATCCATCAAGGCTTGTAATTTGATTTTTGCAGAGCTCTCTGTAACTGTGAGATCTTCTTTGGCCGGATAGCACTTAATTTTTTCTTTAACCAACATGTAGTAACTCGGGTATTGAAGAGCTCCTTCTTGAGTGTTGAAATCCCGAAGAGTGTTATAGCGCCATTTCGATAAGTTCATCGATACATAAAGAGCCAATGCCTTCAAAGGGGATATTTCCCGTACCTGAATTGATTTACCTTCAATGAAGGCTTTGATTTTTGAGGCCTCTTCTGGATTCTCCGTCAAGTATTTCATAACATAAGCTGTATCGCTTTGTCCTGCCTTTTGAAGCGCCCTTTCGGCCGAAAACATAATTTCAGCGCTGCTACTGCTGCATGAAAGACTATCTTCAGTGCGTCTTCTTTTTTGCCGGTTACTAAGGTCCTCAAAAGATTTACGAGGACTAGGATGTGTACAAGTTGAAGCATCAGATTTAGCAGGAGAAATTATGGGCTCGATGACGTCACTTATATTTTCTGTAGAAGGTTCCATATTTTCATTCTGTAATTCCGGCCATTGAATTGCAGCCTGTAGCCAAATCTCATGTTTCTTCCGAAACTTATCTGTGCTTCTTCCAGACTGTGTCCATTTTGCATAAATGCGGTAGCAAAATCGACGACACCAGTCTTTTAAACTTGTTTCAGCACTTTCACATAACTGAACACAACTGTTATCTTTTAAAACACTGAACAAATAGTTAAAGTCGCGTAAATCTTTATGTGCGCGTGCGCATAAAGCAACGTGAATATCAAGATTTGTATTAAAATTTGGAAAATACATTGCGAGATTAGCTTGGATACAACGAGGTGTAAATCAACACTGATTTTAAAGTTACTAATAGTGACCTATTTATATAAAATCCAGGTATCCCAGGTATCCTTTGTTAAATATTGCAAGGTAATTAGTTATTGTGATAATTAGTAAATGATGCATGCTAAATTAGTGTATTAAGAGCCATTTAGTAATTAAATAATAGCAATGTTCTTATCAGTAATCATTAGTGCATCAGTTTTATATGTAAACCTTAAGTCCCTAATTATATATCCTAATTAGCTTATATCTTCTCTAATTGGCTGCTCAGAAATGTTATTGTAATAAGGTAAACCTTTAGAAAAACGGTTTTAATCAACAAAATAAACAAAAAATAAAAAAATTGTGTTATAAAATAAACATCACTCTTTATCCCAGAAAGTGCACATTTGGCGCACTATGTGTCTTAGTATTAAATATAGCTCTTAGTATTAGCATTATGATATTAGAGACCGCTACTTGAAACAAGCCCGGAATCAGGAGGGAGAGAGCTCGATACACTCATTTTCATAGTAAAATTTCACATTTTCTCAAATTACTCCCGAAATATGGGAGTTATGAAGAAATTCATCACCACAAGTTATGAAGGCATTAAGTAATCGAATAAGATGGCATCATTAGTTTGGCATAATTTTACTCTTTTTTTTCGGACATGTCTACGTCCAACCGCTCCCATACATTCGTTCCACTGTGTGACGTCCACAAACCAGTTACTCTTTATTTACTTACTTTAGTCTTTGTGGGTAACACGATACACCTTGGTAAGACTGGCTGTCAAACTTTTTGGGCTTCTGACCAAAGCTTCTGACTGTATATTGTATGCAAATTAGTATACAATATATGCTGTAGAATTATTTATACTAATGCATATAACATCATACAAATGCGCCTTTAGGATATAAATTTTTCTTCAAATAACAGCACAATTCACAATTTTAGAACGAAACCTTAGTTTCAAAGCTTGAAATAACTATAAATATCGATAATCGCAACACTAAAAATAAATGTCAGTTTGTCAGTACACTGACGTCATTCAATGTCAATGTCATTGTTGTATAAAAACTCCACAGATGAAATCAAAACAAATCAACTGTAGTTTTGTTTACTTTTTATTATTTTAGCGACTGAATATATGTGAAAGTAATTATTTTGTGTATTTGTTACAACTTTCCAGTGAGTCTGGAGTATTTTTGTGCGGCAGAATCTTAACAGTTAAGTGTTTGAATATAAAAACCGCTAATATTCCCGTTACACGGCGTTCGCAAGTTCATATCCACGTCAGAAGTGTATTCTTATTTTTAGAGGCTGCCGTGATGGGTCGGTCAAAGGGGTACCAGGACTTGGATGACAGCCATATCAGGCCCCGGTCCCCGGGGCCGCCGATGCCTCCACCCCAAGAGATAGAAATGGCATCGGTGTCGGTAGTCCCTGACGGTACGCTAACTTTCATTTTCTTAAACTAATACTTCCTCTAAAGATTTTATTAGCCTCTTAAATATTGGTATTCATAATACGTATACATTGTACAATACTGCTCTGATGACGATTTCTAACAATCATACTCAGGCATTCATGTTTACTGTTTAGAAATCTGCCATGTATCCATCATGTGTCACGAAAAAAACGTTTAATCAACAGATCTCATAATGTATGTGAAGCAGTAATTAACTCTGAGATTGAATCAGCTAATAAACATGTGAATATTTCAGATACTTTCACTGTCACTCAAGCGGTGAATGCTCTTGGTTTTGGCTGGTTTCAAGTCAAACTGTCACTTTTCACTGGCCTGTGCTGGATGGCAGATTCTATGGAGATGACTATATTGAGCATTTTGTCTCCAGCATTGCATTGTGAATGGAATATCAGCAAGTAAGTATTATTACATGACCATGTTTGTCGAAGGACCAATGGCCGGAGCAGCAGACAAGTCCTGGAGTGGAGACCACGTAATAGGTAATAGGTAATACGGGCTGGTGTCCGCAACTCCACGACAATGCGCGTATTTTGCGTACGGATGGGAATTCGATTATTCGATCCATCCCAGCTCCTCAAAGAAGGCCAGCAACGCCTTGGTGTTACTGACAATCTCACATAGGGTACCTGAGACCACGTATCGGCAAGTGTAGTGCTGGACGCCCCCAGCTAGATGGACCGACAATCTCAAAAAGATGGTTGGGATAGACTGGATGCGGAAGGCGGAGGACTAGTGTTGTGGTGAAACCTGGGAGAGGCCTTGGTCCGGGAGTGGATAACAATAGGCTGAGTTGAAGTGATTTTTTAATTCATAAATGTTAACTGGTCTGTTTAGTTGCATAAATGGGAGATAGGTACTGGGTATAGACAATGATGGTTGCTCACTTACGGGCCTAACTAGTACAATGACTCATTATGACCAGAATTGAAAATCTCAAAATGAAAACAAAACAGAATTGAACAAAGAGAAATCAAGACCACAAAACTCACTGGACCAATGTTACTTGACCAACTCTTTTCATTTACAGATACCAGCAAGCATTGACCACCACAATAGTTTTCATGGGAATGATGTTGAGTTCTACATTTTGGGGCAATATCAGTGACCGTTATGGAAGGAAAACAGTAAGTAATTCGTAAAAAAAACACCTGAGTGATACAAGAAAATGGCATTGAAATCATACTTGTTTAATAAACATCTATCTTGTGTTGTATTTATGAAGTACCTAATTAAACTTTTCCAAACACTTCATAGGTTGCTACACAATTATTATAATATTTGGAATAAAGCCTCATTCGAAATTCTTCCCTGATTTTTGATAATCATATGAACGCTACGTTAAGAACAAATTAATGCACAAGATAATACTTTAACTGCTTACTTCTTTTTTTTTCTATTAAAAACGTTTTACACTCAAGTGAGTAATGTGCAAGCAAGAACCTTGGATGTACAAATACGTATGTTGTAATGAGATATGTGCCAGATTTCTTACATTCCTCTTTAATTTGTTTACAGGCTCTTAGTATGTGTGGAGTATTACTGTTTTACTACGGTCTGCTGAGTTCAATAGCACCAAACTTCCTCTGGTTATTATTCCTAAGAGGTCTTGTCGGATTTGCTATAGGATGCGTACCACAATCGTAAGTTATTTCTAATATTTTTTTTTTTTTCAAAACGAAACTTAAGAAATGGCTCTTTAATAATGTGTTCTACACTTTGTATGAGTTCTTAAATTATAAGCAAAGTTCAAATTATTAACTTATTATACCAAAGGTATTTAAATAAAAACTAATAATACTTTTTTTTTTTTCGTTTTTATTGTTAGTGTTTACCAGTGGAGATTTGTAAATGGCCTTAAATTTAACATTGTTTAAGAACACTGTATAAGTTAGCTGTAAGTTTCCCAAATATAATAAAATAAAATAAACATGAGCTCACTAGTAATATAATCTAATTTTAAAGTATTTCTTTAGGTCACATGAAAAAAATTATAACCTTAGTAGTAATAATTGAAGTGTTTTTGGTTTACTTATAATTTTATTTTAAGACATATTTGCAGGCTGAAATAAGTAGGGAAAATATGTGAAACTATAGGACCTCATATGTACCATATTTGTTGCAAAATGAAGATATTCTTTATTTATTTATTTATTTAAGGAAAAACAAACAGTAGCACAATAAGAAACAGTCATAATATCTTAAATATTACAATTTAAACAATTATGCTACCCACTACGTTCTCCACAGATTACTATTTAAAGTATTTAAAAACAACCTACTTCTCCTTCTTCTTTCTACTTTTAAACATTCAAAAAGTGCTGATTTTCAAACTAGTTTGAATAAATGACTTTTGATTTTTTCTTTATTAATTGGTCATAATTACTGAAAAACTAACACGACAATAATGCCCTCATTTAATTTTAGTGTCACATTGTATGCAGAGTTTTTGCCGACAAAACAGAGGGCAAAATGTGTTGTGCTTCTTGATGTAAGTATTTGAAATAATTTAATTATGCAAGTTGCATATTCAATTACCTAAGTTGCATCATAAGCATCTGCCCATTAAAAGTACCAAAAAACCCTTAAGTTCTGGAAGCCTCAGCTTCCAGAGCTTATGCTTGTTGCTAGTCGATCTCTCGTCAGTTTATCCAAATAAATACCACTTTTTATCTACTGAACAGATACGTCATATTAGCTAACAAAAGATTTAACAGCTAAAGAAATTTATTTTCTTGACCCTTTAGAAATATACATATTCAGGGTGGAAGGGACATCGACGCGAAACCGGTTACCATGGATTCTGGACCTCCCTGTGTTGAAATTTTTCCTAGTATATTTAAAAAAAAAAACTGCTTTTTTCTACAAAAGTGCAATACCTACGCGGTCAAAATGTATGGGCAGCTTTTTTTTTAATTACCGACGAAAAATCACAACGCAGGAGTGTCCAGAATCATAGACTGAGTCCATGGTAACAGGCTTCGTGCCTATAATTATTAGATCTCATCATCGCGTTTTCGTATTTCCGAAAATAGACGAAGATTCCCGAAGCGCATACCTTTCTTGGGATATACAGGTGTCACAGAAATCGACCGACATACAGCGGGTGGTGATAGCTTTGGTCAAACCTTCCCAAAATAACAAAACATGCTCCGCGACATCTTATAGTTTTCGAGTTATATTAGATTTACAAAAAATAACTTAATAACTGCCATGCGTCATTCTTTTGACTTTTTGACGAACATACGTTTTGTTATTTTGAAAGGGCTTGACCAAAGCTATCACCACCGTATGTCGGTCGATTTCTGGGACACCCTGTATGCTATTGTGTATATCATAACAATGTTCCATTTTATATATTTTCCAGTGTTTCTGGGCGCTGGGCGCTTGTTTAGAAGTCGCTCTGGCGCTGGTGGTGATGCCAACGTTAGGTGTTCACTGGCTCCTGGCATTATCGACTATACCACTACTGCTGTTCGCTCTTATATGCCCTGTAAGTACAGCATTCGGCATACCACAAAATAGTTAAGGGATATTATTCACCGCACGCATATTCACGGCGCTCATGAAATTCGTGTATTGTTTTCGGTTTATTAATTAATAATCCATGCACAAAACAATGATAGTACTATTATTTTTACTCTTGAATAAAACCTGCTATCTTTACCATACTTTAGTATCAAACTCAGAACATTGAAAAGAACTTGAAAGGACTTGTAATTTACATAGAAATTAAACAATATCATCTGACTTAATTTCAAATTTAATATCTGTTTCAGTGGCTTCCTGAATCAGCAAGATACCATGTTGCGAGCGGTGAACCGGATAAAGCCTTGGCTACATTAGAACAGGTATGAAGCTATGTGTTCTCTTCTCTTCGGAACGCTACACAACAAGGCGAAACAACAACTTCTGATCTAACTTGTCAAAATAAATGGAATAGTGAATCTGATTACTAAAGCCATGTGTTCATACTAAGAAGTTTCAAAGCCATTCGCTCACATCACTTTTGCTATTAGCCTTGTGTTATCAGCCATCCGACATACTCCGACATAGCCCGAAGAATTGCCGAACTTAAGTGGCAGTGGGCAGGGCACATAGCTCGCAGAACAGATGGCCGATGAGGCAGAAAGGTTCTGGAGTGGCGACCTCGTACCGGAAGACGTACTGTTGGAAGGCCTCTCACAAGGTGGACCAATGACCTTTTGAGCCTTCACTCGCAGGAATCCGCTGGATGCGGGAAGCACAGAACCGGTCGAAGTGACGATGCTTGGGGAGGCCTATGTCCAGCAGTAGACATCTTTCGGCTGAAATTATGATGATGATTAATCAGCCATGCCTCTCATACAGAATAAATACCGTTTTGAAAGGGGGAACCCTCTTCGTTTAAAAAATCCAGTAGTGGAGCGATTATCTACTTAAGAAAAATCTTAAATTCTTTCACTGACAGACAATGGACAGCCTGAACCGCTGGGTTTAGAAATAAGGGTAGGTACCTTAACCGTTGTAGTTACAAAAAAATGGTTTCAGGAGATTGTGGAGACTTATAGATTACAGGAAAACCTAGTAACCCAGGGGAACACGTTTTTCAATTACAATGTTAAGTTTGTTCTTGGGATAAATTCATCCCAACTAAGTAACCCTTCATTGTGCGTAGTCCGATACGCACTTGTCTGGTTTTTACTTTAGATAATATATTATAAATAATAAAATTCAAAAATAAAAATTAGAAAATACAATATAAATCTCAGAAATAATGTAGGTATTACAAAGTATGATGCCTGCGGCATGAGTTCTTAACAATATTTAACATAAGTTTTAAGAATAGTGAAACAGTTAGTTGATGATGTTATAATATACTTAAATACTAATAATTAAGGTCTTAAACATGTAGATAATTTCTATATTATTTACGGAAAAAAGTTGTTAGCACTTAGTTACACGATTATTATTGCATAAATCACCTTCAAGGCTACATTTCATTTTTGAAGCGATCGGCTAATATGCTTAGACAGCGACAAATCAATGGTAAGTAGGACATCGCAGTAGTCAGGTATATTGTTGAATCAGCAACAATCAAAACGGAAGTCTGGCCTTGAGTATGACGCACTAGGTGCCCTCATAATCGATAGAGTTAATACACCTGTACTCTGCTATTTTCCTAGCAGGGCATTCAGCGTCTCCCGTTTCGTGATCACTGGGCTTCTTAAAGCGTAAGCAAGTTGCACATTTCGGAATATAGGCTTTCTTCGCACATTCGGACACCGAATTGCCTGTGTCACCACAGTGACCACACGTAGAAATGATCTCTCGGCAAGTTTTTGCTGCATGGCTATATTGTTGGCATTTATAACACCTTGTTACCAATTTAAAGTCCCTGACAGGACAGCACGTCCAATTTACAAATAGCCTTGATTGAGGGATAAGGGCTTTACGTATATCGGCTGAAACTTCAACAACGTAGTTACAGGTCGTAGAATCTCGTTCCCCCGATTTGTGGCTATGTTTTAAGAAGGATTCCAAGGACGTCTCTGGTAACTTGTCCGCTACGTTTTGTTCGAAAATGCACCTGAACACCTCGTTTTCAAAAGGCAGTCGGCACTTCTACAACCACGATCCGAGGTTTGCGCTTGCTGGGTTCGTCGGTGGTAAGTCCAGATGTGGAGAGCTGGACTCCGTGCTTCAGTTTATCAGCGTCATGTTTTGTCTCAGTACTGATAATTACACCTCCATTTTTGGTTTTCCGCACACCACGAACGTGCAGCTTCATTTGCTCGAGCCGTATTATTTTTTGGACGAGTTCTTTCGTTTCGTCACTTGATTTACATTTAACATTAGGATAAATGGCAACAAAGCTTAGACTGTAGACTGATAGACTAGCCGCTGGATCAAAATTTCTCAAAAAAATTAGGACAGTCTCCTAAGACCGTTTTCCTGTAGCTACATCAATTAATGTACCTGGCCTTACTGACCCATCTCCAAAATCCACATGACATCAAAAATGACGAACATGCATACAAACTTTCAACGTCTATTTAACCCCTTTAAGGGAAAATTTAAAAAATCCTTACTGCCCCATCTAAAAATCCACTCTGTTTATCGAAGGTAATGAACAATGCGAAGGATTTTTGAAAAGTCATCCCTTAAGAGTTTATACTACCTCACTCTATATCTCGCTCGCACACTATTGCTCCCGGTCACGCGAGCAAGCGAGACGGCGGCAGAGAAAAGGCTCCAAGTTTTCTCCGCCGATAGTTTCGGTAATTTCTTTTTACGGTCAAAATAATGGTCATAATTTTTTTTTTTACATAAGACCTGCTTCATAGTTATTTCAGTTAATGTGCAAAGTTTCAATATCTAATTTGAAGTATTTTTTTAATACCAGCGGTTTATTGTTCGGTTTGGAGGTAACTTTAGATTTTTTTTCTATAGAGAAAATTTTATGGAATCGTGTTTTCGTCAAACATAGTACTTAACATTAATCCTCAACTTTACCATTATATTTATTTCAAAATTAATGCTGCAGTATTTTCGACATAACGGAGGATCATGCTAAGCCATTTGAGGTAGTATAGACCCTTAAAGTTCGTCATTTTTGCCGATGGGAAATCTCATCGGACACACAGCTTGTGAATGAAATAAAAAAGTAAATTACTGAAGCGATGTGTCCCTACATTTCAGATAGCAAAAGACAACGGTAGACCAATGCTGCTTGGTCGCTTAGTGTGCGACGACTCCGTGGGCATCGGCCAGCGAGGTAGACTGAAACACCTCCTCATTCCACATCTGAGGAACACCAGCTTATTGCTGTGGTTTATATGGTTAGTATTGTACAATTGAATTGCACATGTGTGAGTACTATGTACCTCCTATAAAGCTACCATTTACTGGGTGCGTCTTTAATTTACTTGAATGTGCCCTGGCGGCTGTGAGTATGCCATGCTCACTAGTCTCGCTGATGGTGGCGCATGTGGATGGATCATTAAGCTCCCTTCAAATTGGTTGAGCTGAATGGTGCTTATCCATCCATGCTTCATGTTCGTGAACAGGCGCCGTCAGTAGGGACTGGACAACTCTCAGCTGCCATGGCTTATTTTAATTTAATTTAATTTTAGAATTGTTTTATTTTTATTACAGACCCTTTTAACGTTCTGCATCGTTCTCACACGTATAGTTTCAATACGAATGATGTAACCAATATTTTGTAACAATATTTTAATTTAGACTCCGTGGAGTTTCTTGCCCGTTCTTCTCCATAGGTACCTACTACGCTTTGGAATAGGCAACTAGCTTCCATCTTTCTGACTGACCGACTCCTTAACAATTCAAAAGTGCCTGTAATTGGTTTAATTGAAATAAATACTTTGAGTTTGAAAAAAAAATATCCGCCATTTGTTTATTTACGTATATGTTAAAACAAAGTACGGCTCTCGGAATTCATTTTCAGACGATATGCTCGGCTGTTAATAATAAGCACGCTTCCATTTCACAACGAAACGTCTTGTTTTTCTTATTATTTTCTGTCGTGATGACGCTCAGGAATAGCTACAAAAGACAGTCATCCATCGATAAAAAATTATAAATCACGACAAAATGGAAACGGTTTTGAATAACTAATCAATTATATTTCCAGGATGTCATGCGCATTCTGTTACTACGGCCTGGTGTTGATGACGACGGAACTCTTCGAGACTGACCCTAGCGGACTGGAGGAGCCGTGCGCCGCTGATTGTAGACCTCTGCAGACTACTGACTACATGGACCTACTGTGGACTACACTTGCTGAGTTCCCTGGTAAGGTATACATTATTTATGCTCATGTACTCGTAAGGTCTATCCACAGACGGACCCTAGCAGGATGGAAGAGCCGTGCGCCGCTGATTGTAGGCCTCTGCAGACTACTGACTACATGAACCTACTGTGGACTACACTTGCTGAGTTCCCTGGTAAGGTATACATTATTTTTGCTCATTGTACTCGTAGGATCTATCCACAGACGAACCCTAACAGGCTGGAAGAGCCGTGCGCCGCTGATTGTACTACTGACTACATGGACTTACTGTGGACTACATTCGCTGAGTTCCCAAGTAAGGTATTAATGGTCATAATCTAGTTAACTTCTGCTTGCGACTTCGTCCGCGTGTTTGAACATAAAACATATCTTACGACACTCGACAATAGCGTAGATTTCTCAATGAAAGAATTTTTTAAATCGGTAGATTACCTTCTACATCCAAACTAACAATATTTATCTATTTATAATATAGTGTAGAAGTAGTGTGTATGTTTATACCTACACTAACATTCCACCAGTTATGTTTTAAGTTCTATGTAAATAGGAGGCGTTAAATGCATAGAAAATCAGGCAATAGGCTGCGAATACTGAATGCAATCATTACCCCTCCGAAAACAGAACTTAAGATGCATTTTTTGTAGTCAACAAGGAACCCTTATTATTTCGCCATGTCCGTCTGTCTGTATGTCCGCGGCTTAACTCAGAAACTCTTAGGCCCGTATTAGAGAAACTTACTGAAGACTCAAGCATTACTTAAAACTAGTTTCAACCAATCAAATGGTTAATGTTTTGAGTGAGGTTCTGTAATACAGGCTTTAGTACTAGAACACTGTAATTTGGCATGGGTAAAACCCACATAAGTGGTAAAACAAAATCTTATAACAAAAATATATTAGTAAGTTTTTTTTTCGTCGTTCCCATTGTGTGGATTTATATTGGATAGGCCGTTCAAAAATATTATGAGTCTGTGAAAAATTCACGGCAGAAGTATATTAACGAAGTTAAAAGGAAAACTATCACAACTAAGTAGGCTTTACAAGTTTAATTAACAAGTAATAGTCGACCAACTTACATTTGCAGTTGGAATGTATGGGCAAACATGCTTTTCAACTACAATGTTAAAGGGTCTAGCCTGATAAGTATGACGAGTCGGTCCCCAATTGGGAACCTATATACTAACATTATATATATTTAGTATACTATTATTTACTATATATATTTACTTATGTTTTAATATCGACTCGATGTACGGTCGACTGCAAAAATCCATGGCCAGTACAGAAACAAAATCGTGTGAAGCTAAAAGCGAAAGCTAGTTCTATTTTCGAAAATTTGAACTCAAACGTTCACTGGGAAATAGACACTAAGGTCCATGCAATTTTACAGGTGAGTGTACAATAGTAGATTATTGCATCGAGCGCAAAGTGAGTTATTAATGCACGAGTGTTATATTTACAAGGTGCACACTTTAGCAAGGTGCTTAATCTACTCTTTCAACTATCAATCTGCCTACCGTGATAAAATATACCTTCTCAAAATAAAAACTCAAGTTAATGAAACAATAAAATTTTCATAAGCTTTTAAATATTTATCCCGCAACTTTCGTGGCAAAATGTACATAAATTGTGTTTGTACATCAAGTCAATCTTAAAACATAAGTTTCGATATAGGTTCCCAATTGGGGGCCGACTCGTCATACTTATCCGGCTAGACCCTTTGTTCTTGGGATAAATTCATCCCAACTACGGAAACCTTCATTCCACGTGCGTGGTCCGACACATATTTAGCCAGTTTTTTTTTTCTTCGTGTGCGAATCCCAATAAATGCTTTTCTTCCATTCTTCTTTCAGTTAGGTGATAAATATTCAAATCAAATCAAAATATTTTATTTCACAAACCTATAAGGGCGTCAGAAGCTAGGTGCACGGTTCCAAATGGTCGTTTCCTATGGAGAAGAACCGACAAGAAATTCCACTGTTACCCTTTTAAAAATATTTTTTTTTAACAATATTTTCAAATAAGTGTTAATAGGTATGGGAGGAAGGTACTTAACAATGCAACAATTCTTAACAAAATAGAAAATGGTCAACAAATCTACAGTCTACTAGGCCCTCAAAGTTGGTAAAAAAAAAAAAAAAAAAAACTATCTTAACCAAATTACATGGTTGCCACAACTACTAATTCGCACCAGTACTGACAGAATATCATGTCCACAAAAGCAACTAATAAAAAATATTATAATTATAGATAATTTTTTTAATATTTTCTCTGCAGGTATATTCGCCACAATATTCATCATTGAGAAGTATGGTCGCAAGAAGACAATGGCTACACAGTTTATTATATTTGCGATGTGCGTCTGCGTTTTAATATACAATGGAAAGTAAGTTATATTGTATTGTAAATGAAAACATTGTTCTATAAAGTGAATAATTTGGTTATTATAATATATTTTTATATAATTTTAGCCGTACATTCCTGACCTGTGTTCTGTTCCTTGCAAGAGGCATCATAGCTGGTCTGTTTCAAGCTGCCTACGTTTATACACCAGAGGTATTCTTTAATTTATTATATAACGTGATAATATATTTTCTTGTCAAGCATTCTTTATTCTCTTCTACAACTCTTATAAATAAAAGCTTAGGCTTCAGCCCGTGTGAAATTATACCCCGCCCGCGCTATATTTTCGTTTTCGCTTAGAATAGAATAGAATAGAATGTTTATTTTGCAAATATGGGTAGTACATAATAGTTAAGATTACATTTAGCTCAACTACATTTTACCAATCGGCATGCACTTATTTATATCAATTTATAAATTACTGGTATAAAATTTTAAATCATCAACTTAATTAGAAATATATGTTTGTACTAGCTTTTGCCCGCGGCTCCGCCTGCGTGATGTCGGTTATCGCGTAAAAAAGTAGCCTATGTCCTTCTCCATATCCCAGGCTATATCTCTGCCAAATTTCATGTCGATCGGTTCAGCGGTTTAGGCGTGAAAAGGAAAATATAAATTAGTATCATTAGATTATATAATTATCATGTCATTACTATTACAAATATCATACCATTATCATTACGTCATTTAAAAATGTCAGAAATCAAAATGTCAAAGATCAAAAATGTCATACATCAAAATTACAAAAAAAATCAAGGTGTCACTAATTACAAAATATTTTTCTCCGATAGGAACTCAATTACACTGTAGTACGTTTTATCTACCAAAAGATTCCGTAATCTACTCTTAAGTTAGAGTTCTTAGTTTTTACTCGGCTCCTAAGTATATAGCGTGCTGTGAAGTAGGTACTGTTATTTCCTTCATTGTATTAATGGTCTCAAATTAATCATAATCCGCAGGTTTTCGTATATACTACTATATGTTATAACACTCATATACTCTTTATTATGTTCACCATAAAATTACAGATATAAATCGTCGCTTGAAAGGCAATATTGACCAAACAACATGTTGGCAACTTTACACTAGAGCATTTAAAAAAAAAAAATCCAATAAAAAAATCTTTAAAATGCTTCTTTTTGTTTATACTCTACTAGAGTATACACTAAAAAATATAAAATACTCCATACAATTTTTTTTTTTTTAATACTCTAAGATGCTCTAGTGTAAAGTTGTCAACATGTCGTTTGGCCTTTCAAGCGTCGAAATGTAGAAATAATGTAGTAATGTAGAATTATTACAATTAATATGACAACACCACGCCTGTAATCCCCAAAGGGTTAGGCAGAGGTGCATCTATAAGCAAGGATAGGCAAACTATGGCCCGCGAGCCAACTCCGGCCCGCAAAGAGTTTTAATTTAATCCGGCCCGCGAATGTCATTTTGACACCTTAGAAATTATTTTCTGCCGTTCGTGTATGTTTAGGGCCATTGTGAACTTTATTAAATAAACATAACCACATTCGACATTGTAAGATAAAATAAAACGCGCTCCACGATTATTTTCACGGTTTGTGGAAGCATTCGGAGATTCTTACGATAAATTCTGGATCCCTGAATTCCCTCCTGTGTTACAGGAGTCAATATAAAAATTCGCTGGTGCGCTCCACAATAATTTTCACGGTGTGTGGAAGCATTTCAGCCTTCGAAGATTCTTACGATAAATTCTAGACCCCTGAATTCCCTACGCTTTTCTGGTCAATGATGAACAAAGGTTGCCTACCCCTGATCTATAGTAACACCCACATTTCGCCAGTTATGTTATGTTTAGTTTCTAAACTGACTAAATATTTATTAAAACTACTAATTATTTATAAATGCGTTGTTATTTTCAGGTGTATCCAACAGCTCTAAGAGCAACTGCGGTGGGTGCGTGCAGCGCTGTGGCGAGACTGGGCGCCATGATCACACCATACGTAGCACAGGTGATCTTTTTTCTTCTTGTTTACCAAGATTATACCAAAGGATGTAAAAATAATCAACTATTAAAAAAAACTAATATTATTTCATAAAAACCGATTATTTATGAATTGTTTTTTTTTTTTTTTAATCGATTATTTTGTTTTAATCGTCACCTGTTTTTGTTTTCTACTGGTATTAAAAATAACAAGGCCAGACCGCTACCCAGTTCTTTCGGACTTTTTTCTAAAGCGGGAAATGTCCCCAGAAAAGCCAAGAACCACATACCTATTAGGGAAAAGGTTATCGAAGCTTTGGTTTCTTAATTCTTTGCCAAGCAATATGTGATAAATAATTATATATATAATTATATTTCGTAACAATAGCTTCAGGATTGGCTCTAAAGCAATAATTACTGCAATTAAAGTTGATTTCCATTTAATAAATTTACTAATAAAATGTTTATTTTAGAAAAACGATTATTAATTAATCGATAAATAGTTGATTTCCAACGAAAAAAAAAAAAACAATTACTATCCATACTACACGTACGTACATATTGGAAATAGCTGTTTTTGTAAAAAGTAATCCTCAATGGTTTCCTCTTTTGTCAAATAATTCTAATAGAAATAGACGTGAGAAGTATCGACTTTGGGTGCAATCACACCCGGCTAAAACAGCACTTCTAAGGCCTGTGTTCACCAACATTCAAACCACCGGTTAGGTATTTAAACAGTTGGTTTATGTCAAATTTCCTATGAAATGTTGAGTAAACAACTGATTAAATATCTAAACAGTTGATTTAAATGTTGGTGAACACAGGCCTAAGTAAAAGTGTAGTATGCATGGCCCCATTAATATACAATAAAATTCCGAATGACATTAAGCAATTGAATTTTAATTTATTTAAGAAAACACTTAAAAAGCTGCTTACTGATAAGTGTTACTATAACATTGTTGACTTTTTAAATGATACATTTTGAATGTTATTGTTGATTTATTTTGATTATTATATTGACATATTTTGTCTGTAATTAATATTGACTACTTTTTGTACTGACTCTGATTGTATATTGAATTATAGACCATATTTTGCACCAACTCTAATTTTATGTGTGAAACTGACATTAATAATTAATTTATAATTGCCAATTTAATTAATATCATATAAACATTTTGTACGCCAAGTGAGGCAAAACATGTTGGTCTTACTTAATATTTTCCATCTTTATGTGCATATTCATGTATCATGTTACACATGTTTGAACAAATAAATTTATCTTTATCTTTATACTAATATTATAAATGTGAAAGTAACTCTGTCTGTCCGTATGTTACGCCTAAACCGCTGAACCGGTTGTCATGAAATTTGGCAGAGATATAGCCTGGGATATGGAGAAGGACATAGGCTACTTTTTTACGCGATATCCAATATCCACGCAGGCGGAGCCGCGGGCAAAAGCTAGTTTTATTATGAAGCTATATTTCTATAATCGATTTTTCCCCTAATGTGGCATAACGTCCCTATGTCATTAGGGATAATTTATCCCTAAGGACATAAATGGTTTTTATAATACTCAGGCATATCAAAATCCATGGCTAACAGAGTAGTTAAAAAAAAAAAATAGGCAATTTTCTGACCTTTCTGATGCTATGGCGTTATAAAATGGAACAAATCAAATAATGAACAAGACGAACAGCACCATCTTTCCATGCGACAATAACTAGTCTATTTACAATTATTACTGCTCTTAGCGAGAATAAAGATCTTTGGGATGCAAAATCAGAGGTAAAATAACTGTGAAAGGATTTTATGTAACGTTTGCGAAAGAAATGATGGCAGCAATGCATACATAAGCAATATAAACATATCTTTTTTGTCTTTCTTTTATTTATAACTTGTGCTGTCAATGTTATAGTTTGACCGATGCCGCTGTACCGTGCCTTAGGAATGCGCGGCGAGGCGGGGGGCAGGGTGCCGTGAGTGTTCATGAATGAATGGCGGGACGCCGTGAGCGTTGACGAATTAGCGGCCTGCACTGCCCCCCGTCTTACCGCGCCCATACCTAGGGCGCGGTACAGCGGTATCGGTCAAACTATAGGTTATTAATCAGTCCATATCTCATTTCAGGTGCTGTTAAAGAACTCTATAGTGATAGCCACAAGCGTATACTCTCTAGTGGCCGTGTTAGCAGCGGGGGCGTGCCTTGCACTGCCCATAGAAACCAAAGGACGCGAGATGAGGGATACCGTCACGATTACAAACTAGACCAAACCGCGATCATCCGCGAGGTCGTTCAAATTACTATACTTTCTTATTTTTATTATGGAGTAAGCGTTAAAGTAGCCCACAAAATTCAAATTTTCTTATGACTTATGATTAGAGATCGGATAATCGGATGCATATTTACCTAAAGTTAATTATTAGCTATGAAAGTATGGAAGCAGCTTCTTAAAATATATTTTTTTTGTAAGAAAATATCCCGTTATGCCAGAAATACCGGCAATGCATAACTAGTCGGGTGTATAGTATGGAAGCGACTTCTAAAATATTATTTATTAAAATAAATAAAAATACCCGGGATTCTTGGATTGCATAACTATTCAGATGCATATTTATTTAAAATTATTTTTACCCCCTATGCAAATATGTGTATGTAGGTTGTAAGAATAGGGGTGGTGTGTGTTAATTAAAATTAAAATAAAACACCGGAACCGCGGGATTTATTCGATACAAAAGCTCTTTCCATAATAGCAAACATCTCAACTTTAGGTGAATATGCATCCGAATATCCGATCTCTACTTATGATTGATTTATATCTATTTGATACGGCCGCGAATCATATTTAGATCAAAATACAACCTGTAAATTGCAAAAAAAATAAGAAAATTAGAATTTGGCGGGCTACCCGGACGCTTTCGACTTCAGAGGGTGTACAACGGTCCAAGAGGGCCGCTCCAAAAAAAAAAATAGACCTATGACATACTCAATTCGAATAAAATTCCTATGACAACTAACCGCTGACAAAATATTTGAGGGAAATGTTTATTCAAATCGATATTTTTTTATTTTTATTATTTAAGTCAAACATTGTAGATTGTAAGTTTTTTACTAATAAGATAAACTATAAATTATTTCGTGAAAATTTTCTCAATGCTTTTTGGATTGAGTGAACTGAAATGATTGTTTAAATGTCTGTGTACTGAACAGCTCTTTAACTAATATACTGGCAACACTATTGCGAATAATGAATGGTGTCGCCATCTATAATACCATTTCCAAGTAAAGGAGTTGTGTTCTTTGATCTTAGGTCATAACTTCTTAAAAGACTGCTTTTAAGTAGCTACGTACGTAATTTTAATATTTTATAATGCAAAATACAAAATGTACTTAAATACTCAATACTAATAAATACTCAGAAATGTATCCGTCCTATTTGCGATCATTGTCTTCCATTGAAACGTCAGTATTCACATTATCTAACGTGATATTGTATTAAGACTACGCCGAGCGCACAGTGGCGCCCTCATCGTTATTTCGGTTTTATTGTAATCATTAAAACGGAAAATAGTGGCCACTAAGCTCCGTTTTAATAATTACAATAAAACATAACAATTTAAAACTACTGTTTGTAGTAATAATAACGTATACTCTTATGAAGCACAACTTGACGAGCTTATTTTCTGCATTTTCATTCTAAAATAAAAGAAATCATCGAAATAACGATGAGGGCGCCACTGTGCGCTCGGCGCAGTCTTAAGAGCTCAGACATACGATAGATTTTAAGACAATTACATAGTTATGCCATTTTCAATCCAATATCATTGCCAGGCTAGGAATTAAATCAAAGACCTCACGCTCGCCAGCCATACTTACAACCACAACACAATGACATTCGATACAAATTTTATCTTTGTTTATATCGATAATAATTACATCGTTATCAATCTGATCCGTGATCAGCTGATGTCCGATAAAGTATTTTAATCACAATAAGCGCTCCCACACTACGATATCATCATATATTATGTGTTTTAACTATTTTAAATACCTACTATTTTTACACTTGAATGTTTTTGTCATAGTCAACTCAACGCAAGCACTCCATACTTGAAGTCAACTGACTAGCTGGCATTCTGTCAATTATAAACATATCTATTTGTATACATGTATTAGGAACCTGAAAATCGAAAGCTTTAACATAATAATCATTCTGGAAATCAGTCAATTAAATCAATCGTATGCCTGAGAACACTCTCGTTACACTTTGTAACTAATTAACATAAGGTTGTGATATAATACAGTACTTAAGCAAGGTGCTATGACGGTATTTTTGAATGGAATAATTATTATTATTATGTGAGATAGGATTTATAACGAATAAGAATCTCAGTTTTCCAAACTCAGTATTATTATAGTACCTAGAAAAAGAAGACTAGGTAATTATAAATTTTCTTATACAGCATGTATCAGAAAGGTGTGGTCATATTTAAGAGTGTGGTACAGATACGGACCATCAAACTGAACAACATTCTCCATGGGACCAACCAACATCAAAATCGAGAAAAAATAATCAGCCATCCACATTTGGTTTGAGTATTGATGTTTTGTATGAGACAGTTGATAACTTTTTCGCGATTACGATGTTGGATTTTGGTAACTATGTAAATGTATTATCTGCTCCTGATAGGTTGTAATACAAAAGGCAGACCTCATAAATGTTTACCCTAATGATGAAATCATCCTCGTTCGTCATATTTCAATTTTAAAACCGACTTCAAAAAAGGAGGTTCTTGATTCGTCAGTATATTTTTTTAAATCCTGCAATTTTGTTTTACCTCATTTCTGGAGACACTTAAAAATGAGGCGCAGAGACCACTACTTATACCTATCCAGTTATAATCAGGGTTTATTGTGTGTACAAATAGAGAATGTAACATTTATTGTAAACCTAGCGCTATAATCATTTACCTACTGTGTAAAATAAATGAAACTTATACACGGTGATTTTTAATTCACAGTTAATCTTTTAGGAGGTGAAAGTACTTACGATTATAAACAACTTTCACTATGGGACAAACTAAGAAATAGCAAAAAAAAAATCGTCTGTTTCATACATGTTCATCTGATAAATATTGCGTTTTTGTATAAAACGGCTGATATTTTTTTCGATATTTCAGAGTTGGTCTCATAGTGAAAGTTGCTCGTAACCTTGAGTACTTTCATGCTCTGAAAGGTCAACAGTGAATTAAAAATCAACCTGTATATTCCTTCAAATTGTTATTAGGTATTCATAATAACTGAGTGTGTCCATTTAAAGATATATCTTAATTTTCGTGGGCATAAAATAAGATTTTTAAGGATAATAAACTCGTGTAGATTTTTTACGGTGATGTAATCACGGCTATAACACCAAATATATTTATGCTTTTTTATTTATATAATAATGTTAAGTTTTACACGATTTTAATAAATAATATTTATGCACAAGTCGTTTTTTATTTGAGGATGGAGTTTAAAAGGTTTAATGAAAGAAGCCAATAATAATATAAGAATTTTAATTAATTGTAACTATATCGAAATTAATACTCACACTCTTAATTATTTCTCGTATATGTCAGAAGCAAATAAAATTTTGGAATCACAGTATAAATCACACAACTCAAAAATAATTTACTAGTCACATTTCACTGTTCACTAATATTTTAACCTAAAGAACTAAATACCTATGAATACAAGCAATCAGTCAAAAAAAATGGCGTACATCTTTATTGTGTTAGCCTATATTATGACAATACAGTCATGGGAATATTACTAATTATTAGGTACAGGGGTGTATTAAGATGTTGTCAATTCAGTTGAACTTTTCATAATTAATCAGCCCTTGTAATGACGTCGATCTTAATCACAAATAATAATAATGCGCTTTAAATGAACTATATGCACAACAAAGATAAACCTGAACATCATCCAGTTCCAGCTAATTATCATAAAAGAACATAAACACAGAACTGTAGCATAACTCACAACGGTATAGGTAGGTATATAGGTACCTCTTATTTTGGTTTTATTTTAATCCATCACTAAGAGCACAGGGTCATGTTTATAGTTGTTATACTATAATTCATGATGAATGTTAATCAAGTTGAAGTATTTAAATATCAATTTGGCTATTTTCTTTTCAGAAATAAACACACAATATAGTAATTTCATAGCCTGTAATACAATTGAACATTACCTATATTTTAATAATCGCATTTACTCTCAAACCATTTCCACAATTATCTTCTAGTTTTAATCAATAACTAAGTAAATACACCTACAGATGTGGTCAACAAATCTTCATGACACTATTACTAGAAGGGCGTAATCGAATAGCCCTCACCTTAAGACCTGGAAGAGACATTATATCTGTGACTACACAAAATGTGCAGAAGCAAAATAAATACAACTCAATTCAACTCAAATGATGCACATAGTGCATACCTAATCACTGCAACAATTATTATTATTAAATATCTTATGTTATACACCTTTGATTTACCTGATAAACACACAAACCTATAAATTACATACCCTATTCAAAAATTTTGAAATGTGTGTAGCACTAACTTATACATGTTTCAGTACAGTACTCTCAACATCATAAATATATACTTAACAATTTAAACCTTATTGCAAGTACACAAGGCTAAATAAAAAAAAATTGATTACATATTTATAATGCTGATTGTTTATTGAGATCAACGCGGCTAAATATACTTAGCTGGGGACTTGCAATTTTAACATTTAAATTTTTAGCTCACACATTCAATAAATGTTATGTTGTTGTTTAATGTTATTTTCATTTTCTCAGTTGATACTAACAAGAACTTTATGGTAGGTGCTTATCTATTAAATATTTAATAGATCTATATCTAGTTTCAGTTAAAATTATAACTATGCCTAGGTATACTCAGAATATTTAACTCTATCTCCTACTGAAATTGAAGGTTCTAAGTTATTTTGTTAAATTAGGTACACTGTATACATTTTAATTACTTAACAAAATTATTACTGAGCTAGCTTCCAAATGTTTGGCTCACAAATTATAAATGAATTTATTGTTAATCTTATATATCGATAAGAAGAAAATAATAACAATTTGTTGAAAACTAAAAAATCTTATCATACGATACGGTGGGAAATCACTACAGTAATACAATACGACATACCTACTTCAACATGACAAGAAATGGAAAAACTGTAATATTTACATACTTCCTTACATAGTAAAATACCCTAATCACATCTCAAATATACATTATATTATTCATAAAGTATTTTTATTTTATATGAATGTTCATGAATATCAATTATTTATTTTCAAAGAAATGAAAAAACTTATTTGTCATGATACAAATTTGAAAATATAGGTACCTGCTTCTGTTTTTAAGTTACAGATAAAAACAAACCTCTGGATATTTGAATAAAAAATAATCTAACTAGAGCATACCATACTTAAAGCTGCCTTATATTGTGATGAGAACATAAATGTGATAAGAATGTAGGTATGTTACTTATAGCTATTCAATACATATTTATTTGCAAGTAACAAGTAGGAAGTTACATAATATACATAATAAAAGGGATAATAAGCTTGTACTAAACCAGTCTGATCCTAACTCAATCATCATCTAATTCTATAACTATTGGTTCAACATTTTCTGTTGCTTTTGTATAATCTTCCTTTAATTGTGCTAACAATGCACACTTTGGTATTTTCAGTTCCTCTGCTTCATCTATCAAAACTTTTAACTTTTGAAGTCTGCCAATATCAGGAGCAGTGGGAAGTAGTATGTTCTTAGTTTCAGTCATCCACTTGTCAAAACTATTGACTCTGAAATCAATAGTCTGTAGCATAATGTGCAGCTCATCCATATCATAACGATAGTTCAATGTCTTTTTCTCCAGTGGGCATTGGCATAAGTAACTTGCATGCTGTAAACAAACCATGTGTTTACAATCACTACATGACACTGAAGATAGGAAGCATGTTGTTTTACACACTTCACATAGCCGTTCATCATCACCGAGTAACTCAAATGCCGTCCTACGCACACTCTTAAGACCTTTCTTAGCTATTAAAGCTCTCAAAGATCCTTCTTCCTCTGTGGCTTTAACTAATTCTTTTTGTGTTTCTAGTGCAGTCTCCAAATCTAACCGATCCCCTTCCAATGCCATTTTACAAATCAATTCATCGTGAGAGAAGACACAGAACCTCTTAAGATTTTTGTAATGGGTTATACAGTCACGTCCAATTTTTAGCCAGTCAGGTGGGGCAAAATTGACAGCTTCGGCAAAGTTATACCCTTGGTTAAAACCTGCATGATATGCTCTGGGAAATGTGACCACAAACTCTCCAGCATGCTGATCAGTCCTATAAATTGGTACCCCAGCTGCCATCAAAATATTTGGATTCATTATCGTTACAAGTTGGTGTAATAAATCTGGTTGTGATTTAAATAGATCAGGTGCTGCTGCCTTCATAGCTGTTTCCAATAACTCTGCACCACTGCCTGGCACTCCATACCAAGTTTTGGCCTCACCCCAATGTAAATAATTAATTGAATAACTCCAATGGTCTTCGTTATGCCAACAAAATGCCGAGAAGCACATACCAACATACATCCAAGGCACAGTCATGCCAGATATATCAGCATTTATAAATCTTAACACAGACCCATCCAGAACAGGCAGGTTATTTAAATTCCATCCTGAATCTACATACTCTTGATCACCAGGATAAAGATTTAGTGAAGATTTCGTTGGAAAACCTGATCCATGATCCATTGAGTGAAGATCAGCACCATACTCTACAGTCACATCTTCCTCCACTGAAGAAATAATTCTCCAAAACTCTTTTTCAGCCACAGTCGTTGGAACTAAATGCCCAGACATAGCAAAATAGTCAGATTTGAATTTATCTGCCATTTCTCCAAATTGTTGCAATGTGTATTCTCTTTCTGCCTGAGCAAATCCAAATGCCTCAGCAGGTTTATGAACCTCCTCAGCAATACAACAAGGGCAACGCCAATCTCCATCTGGTACCAAATTTAGCGGAGGTCTTAAACAAAATGTATGATAGGTATCAGAACAACCATTGCAAATTAATAGCAAATCATCCCTATGGTCTTTTTGGCAAATAGCACACTGATAAACTGCTAATGGATCAAGATCATAGCGGGGCCTCTTCCTTGATTTTGTAATATCAAATTCTTCATCATTTAGCCCAGGCATTTTTGGTCCAGGTCCATAGCAAGCTAACCTTCTTAGTTCTCTGTTGCGTTTTGTCTCTTCACTCTCAACTTTATTCTTAGAGCTATCCATATCTGGTTTGATATCAGATCCTGTCTTTGTTTTCTTAATACTGGTGTGAGGTTTCTCCTCTTTATATTCTACTTTGATCTTCGTTATCCTTTCTATAGGTACTTCTGTAATCTGTGGTTTTCCAACTTCATCTTCTTTTATTTCCATTTTGGGGTCAGTCTTCTTAACAGTTTTTAATATATCTGCTTTACTTTTTTCAAATATTTCATATGGAAGCAAAATTTTTTCATAATTACTTCTAAGAAAATTCATAGTACTCATGTGCTGACTGTAACCCATTGCGTTTGCAATCTTACGCCATTTTTTTGGGGTGTTACAGCCTTCAAAGCCGCCTTCTTCATCTACCCAAAATTTGAGACAGTACAAATCCAATGTTTTGTTTTCAATCATTGGAATTTTTAATGGCGATCCTTGAAGTTCCCAAAATTTTAAAATTTTCTCAAGGAACAAAAGTTTTAGACGCGTGATGGCTTCCAACTCGTTCACTTTCTGTATCCTCGGGACAAATTTTAATTTGTCCACGTCTAATGAAAACGGTGGCTGCCAGCGCGATGGAGGCTTTATTTTGCAGATGCCCGTTTTCTCTGCAACTGGGCGGATTTTAGCTATGTATCCAAGTGGATCCAAGAATTCTTCAGGCGTAGGTTCAAAAACGGGTGCTTCAGGTGGTGCTGTGAAAGTGAATTCTGCACTTTTATGCATGGCATTTTTCTGAATGTTCTTGCTATCCATTTTCGCTAACGAAATAAAGCCACGCTAATTAACAAAATATTTTATCTCACAATATCTCACGTACGTGAAACATTTCACTTGCAGTAAAAGTCTACGTGACTTCTCGCCATGTGTAAATGGCTCCTTATATGTAGAGATAGTAAAATACACTATAACACAGCCATTACTTTATTCCGCATTATGATTTTGACCATATGATACGATATTAAATGCAATATCAACACTGATTGCCTTGAACACAAGCCGAAAGTAATAATATCAATAATGAAACAAAATTAGTATTGATTATACGATTTCGTTTACAAAAGCTGGCTAGTCACAATCTCACAACCAGCCAGTTACTTGATAACTCACTCGACCACGATTCGTTCATTGATGCCTCGTTCAAACGCAGCTCGCTCGTCAAAAATAATACGCACACATGCACGTTAAAATAATATCGCCGACTTGCTCTTCGGCTCTTCCTCAATCCCATTGGTCATTATGTCGGGATGCTTGCTTCAGTCAGATGGCGAGGGAAGCGTTCTATCTATTTGTACTTTGTTGAGTCGAGTGTAATATTTTTTTTGATTGAAGTTGGTACTTATCCTATCCTTTTTTTATTAATTAGTTTACTTTTAGACAGAAAGAAAATGGCGCTCATAGCCCTGCACAGTCACACATAAATCATGAAATTTTCGTGGATATTTTATTTTAATAAAGTTATAGGCGACAGAGCGATTTTCGATTTAATGAAAATATGTTATAAAGAAAAGTAGGTATGAACGTAGTTTTATTCATGATTTATTTCGTGCTATAAAAATATGGTAGGATCAATAGAACTAGAATAGTCAGTCAGTTCAGTACTAGTGGCGTTGTAGGTATTTGTAGTGGGCCAGTGGGTCTTGATTGAAGTTAGTACTAAGTACTTACGTTATGTTCCCTTCGAAAGAAGAATCCATCCATTCCGTACCAAAAAAAAAAGATGGCGGTTGGAACGGACTGTGTGATTGATAAGTTAGAAACTTGGGTTGGGCCGCAAGAACTTATCGGAGAGGATTAAATAGCACTCGTTCTTACTCGGTAGCCAAAAGCCTCGCTTCTTAAATACCTCTACCAATATTTTATCAAGACTTCTGATGACACTGGTCACTGACCTTTAACGACCCTTGACCTACCTAACATACCTAATAGTTAGATTTTTTCAGATACGATGCATTGCATTACATCATTACACGATCTTATCAGGCTAACGCTATTGTTTGTCTTCTTAGAGAAAGGGAAAATCATGCATGCATGTACCTATTTCTATAGAAACAAACTGTTAAATAAACAGGAAGGATCATAATTTAACTATTGTCTCCTTAGATTTCATCACCATTCTTTTTGCGCCCAATACTGAATACTTACGTAATATTCATAAGCCTCATAAACAAGTCAGTGTAATTTTGTGAAACTAAAACTGTATTTTGCTAAGAGAAGGAACGACGATCTAAAAGCAAATCATTGTGTAACAAGTTATGTAAACACGGCTACACATCAAGCTATACATTTCCAGTATAAGCTGATCTCTCATTATACGGAAATCCTATACAATGCCAGACCAGCGTAAACTAGTTTTGTATGGCTTGATAAGTAGCCGTGTGTACAGTCGCCAGCACATCAAGTTACCACAAACTGTCAAATTTTCTCATTCGATTTTGAACGTAACATTTACCGTTTTAAGGTTTAAAATCATTTGTAGTTTGACCGTTTCGTATAACCTAATGTGCTGGCGACCGTACCTAAGTCAGATTGCCGGCTGTAATCTTTCTGACTCATAAACGAAATATGTACGTTTAGGTAGGTAAATAAGTGTGTCTAAGGTATTGATTATTTTGTGTACATTTTATAAATGGTGTATTCTTAAGGCCAGATTCATCATCTCGTAGATGTACCTAATAAAAAAATGGTAGGTATCATACCAATACAACGCATTGCAAAACTGCAGTTTATTTTATAGGTACAGTGGCTAGCACATCCAGCTACACGAAACTGTCAAATTTCTCCAAACGATTTTAAACTTTAAGATGTTGAATATTAAATTCATAATCCGGACACATACCCTTAAATAAATTTGCATTTCTAATGGGTAAAGTTGAGTCACCAAATTGTGTAGAATGCAACTTGAGCGAAGATTTTTATTATATAATCATGGAGTGTGTCCGAAACGAGCCGGAAAGACGAGATTTGCTATTGTTATGTAATACTAAGTGCAAGACTGGGGTATGTAACAGCGTCCTTGCTGTTCCTGCTTGCTGAAGCAGCCAGGATGCTGTACAGGCTCGTAAATATTGGAATTATTCGTAGAGGTAGATAATTTTAAGTAGTAGTAGTAGGTTAAGTCGATTTGTAACGATGAGGGTGGCATAATCTGTTTAAATCAAAACCCTCTCTAAATACATAGAGAAAAAAAAAAAAAAAAAAGTTCATAACCGAACGAGAAAATTAGACCGTTTTTGGTAATTTGATGTGCTGACACCGTGGTACAAACCTATTATCTGGTTTTGTTGTTGCTAATTTATTAGACTTTTTATTTCAATAACATTAATATTTCCAACCTAAGTATATCCAGCATTCGTATAACAAGCATAATCCGCATATAGCGTTCCCAGTCCCACTGCTAGGACACAATTCACCACGTGGGCCCAGAGCGCATTGGTCTGTGGGGCTGGTGAATGTCACGTGTCTTCTTTTTTTTTCTTCACTGTTGTGAGCAGTGGTGACGATATAAATTACACAAAGTATAGTGCCTACCTGGGGTCGAACCTACGACCACCCCACGACCTACTCCTCAGTCAGAGCCGTAACCTCTGGGCCACCACTGCAGTCGGTCATTGCCAGCATACATAAATAAAACATACTGAATATTAGACGACTGTACTCAACAGTTATATGTTGTTTCTCTATGTATTTTACTGTTTGTATACAAACTAAAGCGATAAAAAACCAAATTGTTTTTTTTTTTTTCAACTTTGTACTGTGGCTACCACTCAAGTTACTACAAACTGTCAAATTTTCTCATACGATTTTAAACTTAATTATCATCGTTTTAAAGTTTAAAATCGTTTGGAGAAATTTGACAGTTTCGTGTAGCTTGATGTGTGTTGGCCACATACACCAGTTTTATGCAGAGGGTATTAAATGGCACCCACATGTCAATATATAAGTTTAGTAGAGGGTAAATCGAGCTTAAAAATCTAGCCAGGCTGCTACTTGCTATTTTATATAAATAAAAGTTTTTATTGAGTTTTTTGTTTACTCAAAGTGTTAACTACTGAACCCTACTTCATGAGTGGTACACACTTGCATTAGTAATAGAACTTATTTTAGTAAGTGAATTTCTTGTATTCCAGAACTCAAATAAATAAACTTTTTAAATCAGCTGTTACTGTATACATTGACCTGTTTTATTAAACATGTTAACACTGAATTAATACCGTCTCAATTTTCATCTGTCATTGTCAAAATTAAAACATAACCTCACCCGATCAATGTTTTGTGGTTGTAATTTAATTTTGTCTTGCAATTTATAAATTATAATTAAACTATGTTAAATACATTTCGTGGAGTCTGGACAGCCAATGTTCAGATACAGCAGATAAGATATGCACATAGGATAAGAGGCAAAGCTCCTATTTTCTGTCGCACGATAAAGGAACGTCTGGATGAACTAAATTATAAAGATGAATTGTATACAACCAGAATTGATATCGGTCTGCTCCGGACCAAGTGAGTATATCTAATAGCTGAAAGTTTTTTATTCATAATTTTATTTTATTATGTCTCATTACTTGGAACTTGGCGGATTCATCAACTCGGTAGGCCTCTCTTTTCTTGTTCCAATCCCCACACTCCTGTGCCATCTTCATCCAGGTTACTTGATAATAGTAAAAAACTTAATCTGTTTCAGAAAATCATCAGATGGCAGCCGTATCTCAAGACTAGAACATCTTAGAAACATAAAAGCTGATAAGAACATAGAACAGCTTGCACGCAATCATAAGTTAGAAATTGACTTGAAAGAAGTAAAAAAGGAATGGCTTGAAACTTTAGGTCCCCAGCACAAAAAAATAATTGCCGATCACTATGGTATATTTGAACACTTGTATGGAGAAGGGTACTTTGTACCATATTTGAATTTGGAAGTGTTGTATGATTTGAAAAATGGTTCCTACCTCCCAGTTTATACTGGAAATGACATCAAGCCAGCAGAAGCACTTGAATATCCTATTGTTAATTATGATTCTGATGCAGACACATTATGGACACTAGCTCTTACAAGTTTGGATGGCCACTTAACAGAGAGTGATAAGGAGTATGTACACTGGCTTGTAGCCAATATTCCTGGAAACTCTATTGAGAAAGGAGATACCATAGTGGAATATTTGCAACCTATCCCGTTAAAGGGTACTGGATATCACAGATACGCCTTTGTTCTTTATAAACAAGATGGAAAAGTATCATATGATGTGACAAAAGGTAGTATTTTGTAATAGAAAACTATAAACTGTAGAATTATTTATATTATTTCTAATCAATGTAATTATTTCCAGTAACTTCATCATCACCTCTGGAAGATAGAACATTTGTGACAAGAGAATGGTACCAAAAGTACCAAGACAACATAACTCCTGCAGGACTAGCATTTTACCAAACCAATTGGGACCAAACAGTTAGAGATTTCTTCCATCAAGTGCTGCAAAGCAAGGAGCCAGGTAACTTGCAGCACAATATACTTCTTTTCCCATGCCATCTTTTATAAAGATCTATTGTAAATTGATGAATTACCTTTTCTTTTTCAGTTTATGAGTATGACTTCCCTAAGCCCTATTTGAGGCCTCAAGAATGGTTCCCTCGAACAAAACCATTCAACCTATACATGGATAAGTACAGAGATCCAAAGCAGATCAACAAAGAGTATTTATTGCGCAAGTTGAAGAATGAGGACCCCTTCAAGGCGCCTCCACCACCACTTCAGTTTCCCAATGCCCAACCGTTCCCTAAGAACATGCCATCATGGTTGAAACTACATGAGCAGAAAATTAGGATGGGTTGGGGCAGAATAAATGATGTTTAGATTTAATAAAAGTTTTAAGTAGTTCAGGTATTGTGGTATTTATTTGTTAAGAAATATTACCACCCTTCTCCAAAAGTTCCTCTCCTCCATCTCGAGAAAGGCGAGAATTGCCAGCTGAGGCGGACTTTCCATAAGGCCGAAGATCCGGGTCTAGGGTGGCCAGGTATTCAAACTCAAGTCAGTCAGAAATATGAAGCTGCTAGTTGCCCATTCCAAAGCGTAGTAGGTACCTATGGAGAAGAACGGGCAAGAAACTCCATGAACACTCTTTTAAATAAAATTTTTACAAAAATATTAGTTATAGTATCTGAATGTTGAATTTATAGCTAGTGAGAACAATGTGAAAAAAAAAAAGAAAAAAACTTACACGTTAAAAAATAAAACCGAGAATGGGCAGCAGCATTCTCTATGCATTTTTAACACTATACTACGATCGCCAACCCGCCTGCCAAGCGTGGCGATTATGGCAAATTCCCCCCTTTTGGGGGGAGGCCTATGTCCAGCGGTGGACGTCTTTCGGCTGAAATGATGATGATGACTGCTGTGAATTTCTTCACATATCCAAATACAACCATTTAGCTTGCAGGGGGGCGGGACACTAGACTTAACAAAATTATCACTTTAAAGCTTAATATTACGCAAACGGATCACTGAATCGAAAAATGGTTTTACATACCCTCTATATTTTTGAACGGCCTATCCAACGATACCCGACACAATGGGATAGACGACAAAAAAAAAAAAGTCGCCTCCACTTTATATGTATAGTTATACCCTAAAAAGTCCCAACTTTGACGAACATGACACATGGATCCAGCACCATTCAGCTCAACCATTTTGAAGGGAACTAAATGATCCAACACACGTGTCACCATCAGCGAGACATCTGAGTGAGCATGACATACTCTCAGCCGCCAGAGCACATTCAAGTCAATGAAAGAAATATTACCCGGTCAATGGTAGCTCTATAGTATATAGTACCTACTCACACCTGTGCTATGGAATTATATAGTACCTACAAAGGAAAAGGAGATTGAGTTTATACAATGGAAAGATGTCTTACAATCTTCAGCAGCTCCTTAATAAATTAGTTGTGGTTCTGAGATCCTGTGATCCTGCTATTCTATTTGGATACAAAAACATTCTGAAACAAAAAATATCCGAAATCCGCGGTCCTAAAATTAGCAAGATCGCTTCGCTCGCTCTTGAATTCTGCTATCTCATAATTATAATATGCAAAAGTTGACAAGGTTAGGTACCTAGGTAGGTACTTAATTAACTACTATTCCTATAATCATCTGGATGAATACACAAAAAACCCTAACCTATTTCCGAGGCGCTTAAATCAAGTTCGCTTCGCTCACTCTTGCATTCTGTATTCTCTTAATTCTGAAACATTTTTGCATCAGTCGACAAAGTATCATACTCCTATTTCTGTATGAATGGTCAAATGAAATCTAATCTACCCTAGGTGGGGTGCAAAATGTTTCGATAACAATGTAACCCCAAGAGTTAGCACTCTTGGGGTTACATTGTTATCGCCGTTGTTTACGCCGTCATTAATCGTGCTTGTTGCACTTAGCAGTGCAACAAGCACGATTAATGACGGCGTTTCTCGCCTATAATATAATATCTTATAGACTGCTATCTAGTGTACTGCCTGAACCGGGGATCGAACCTTGGGTCACAATATTCGGCAAACGCCCTTGCGAGTAGGTACTAGACCATAATTAGTGTATTGAGTGTTAATTTGTCGCCGGCTGTAGGTACTCTAGCCCCCCTCCCTATACAGATCAGGAGTTTTATTTATAATATAACAGTTTAGTGTTTTTTTTTATTCATAGTTTAGCGCACGCAAAATAATTCGTCGCCTTGGAGGGTAATGGAGCTATTCCGCAGAACTACTTCACTTCTGAGTTATAGACGATTAAAAAATAAATGATGCGCGTATAACAGTTATTTTGACATAAATCTGCGTCTTAAGCTTTAAAAAAAAACCTGCTTAGTCATGATACGTACCCCTGTTAGATTTACTGACTAATATAAACTATGGCCATTTCGCAAATACTGTGACAGCTCCATTGCCCTCCAACGCGACAATATGCGCGATTATGGGTGCATGCAGATGCAACGGTACAGGGATCGTCGGAGTATATAAATAATCCATACTAATATTATAAATGTGAAAGTAACTCTGTCTGTCTGTATGTTACGTATTCCCCTAAACCGCTGAACCGATCGTCATGAAATTTGGCAGAGATACAGCCTGGGATACGGAGGACATAGGCTACTTTTATACGCGATAATCGACATCTACGCGGGCGGAGCCGCGGACAAAAGCTAGTAAGTTATAAAATTCAAAAATTGTTTTCGTAAAAAAAAAATAGAAACTTCAACATCTCTATAACCAGAAGACCATATCTGAGAAACGTATGGAGAACAAAAAAAAAAAAAAAAACAAAATAACGGGAAATAAAAATCGACTCTGAGTATTTTTACACCCATTATAATTACAAATATTCCCGAATAAGTTCGAGCCAATGCGTACACTATTAGGAAGTTGAGATAAAACACAGGTTCCGTTACGTAATTTTATTAAACATTAAAAAATAATATTAACTTTCTTAAATCAGACAAATTTTTATACATAGTGCAATGAATTTGGTTTCCCTCTTTACTTTTAATCGAAATTCTACATCTAGAAAAACCTATGCAGTCTACGTCATGTTTATTTAACAATTTTGGGAGTTAAATTGAGCAGAAACCTTGACCTTGAATATAAAAAAGCAAATTAATAAAAATAATAATATTATATTTTATAATCGTATTTAAAATATAAAAAAATAAAACACATGCGTGTCTTTGATCCATTACAACTAAGACTGCAATTCTTTGCCTTTTAAGCTTAACAAGATAATTAAAATCATTATACAATTTTGACTCCGAAATTACACAATTAATATGGCAAAACGAAAACTAAATAAGTTAATTATCAGAATACCTAGTTACAATAAATGCAGTAAAAGTAAAAATCTAGCAATGGATTTAACATATTGGATGATTCTCAAAAACAGCAATGTTTTATTGCTAATTAAATAGTTTGGTTGGGAGAGTTTTTCTCCAGATTATAATTAAGACGAGTTTTTAGGTCCTATCAGAATATAATATTTCGCATGCACCTTACAATGGCAATTAGCAACTAGCTTTGCAATACTATGGTGTATTAGACAAAAAAATCTAATTGTAAATAAAAATTGCAAATGTGGACATTTTTATGAAGTACAATTTTATTATCTTAATTGTTGAAATATACACCGTCTGTGTTTTCACGTAGATAATTATAATACCCACTCCATATTATACATGTGCTATATTGTATGTTATATACCTAATGGATTTGCAACTCTGATTACTAATTTGATACCAAAAATTACATAAAAAATGGTGCGATCTAGTCAAGACCAACGTCATCATCCGTGGGAGCTTTAGGTCCCGGTGCTCCGGGTGCAGCGCCGCCGAAACCTGTGAACATTATCAAATTTATTAACTTTTATAAAGAATAAAAATTGCGTTTTGACATATTTTCTATGCAAAAGCTGTCAAACTGCCATATTTATTGCTCCAATAAAACATATCTGACGATTGAAAAATCAGTCCTAAGACATATTTTTTTAAATCATTTTATTTAGAGGCTTCTTTTCATAAATACATAACCCTGTCAGCCCCATCAAAACACATATACAAAACAAAACACTTTACGAGTATAAAACAACTACTATGGACTATTATTTTTAAAAGAGTAACAGTGGAGTTTCTTGCCGGTTCTTCTCCATAGGAAACGACTAATTGGAACCGTGCACCTAGCTTCTGACGTTTCTTAAGTGCCCATGTAGGTTTATGTGAAATAAAATATTTTGATTTTGATTTATGTTAGCTAACAGAGTTTTAGTTAACTTGTAAATTTTAATAGATTCAATGCTACATAGATTCGCTGAGACTTTAAAAAGTAGCTAGATCTAGCGTATTGGTGTTTAAGTCGGCCATCAACCCGTCTCTTTCTCTGCATACATGACTTTAAAAAAAAAACAGGGCAAGTGCGTGTCGGACAACGCACAATGAAGGGTTCCGTAGTTGGGATGAATTTATCCCAAGAACAAACTTAACATTGTAGTTGAAAAACATTTTCTCGAAAAGGGGCGGCAAGCAGATGTGGTCGTTGTGTGTACGGGATTTTTCATAGTTAGATTTTCGTGACTGCGATAGTACGGTGGCCAGTACATCAAGTTATCACAAACTGTAAAATTTTCTCGTTCGATTTTGAACTTAATTGTCAAAAAATTAAAGTATAAAATCAGTTTGTGGTAACTTGATGTGCTAGTCACTGTACATGAATTTGTGTGGGGTACAACAACAAAAGTTTTGAGTCGCGTACTTCACTTAACAGGAGACAACATCGTACAGAGATTGCGATAAGCTATGTAATTAGTACACAGCTTTATAAAAAGGATAATAAGCCCAAATAAAATATAAGAAAATGCAGTCTGTTTACACAAATACCGTCTTTCACTTTAGCAGTTTTTTTTTAAATCCTAAACTTCCTAAAATTACCTGGAAAGCCGCCAGAACCACCCTTTCCGAGTTTGGATTGCAGTTTTTCTATAACCGCCGCTATTTTGGGGTTATTCTGATACTTCACGAAGTTTGCTGGGTTGGACGACACATCCTGGAATGCCGCAGCGACCTCTGGGTCCTAAAGTTTGAAATTCATGTTAGTGTCAATGTTGGTTCCACAACTAAGGGCTACTGTATGACAAACAAATGGCGACTAGTGTTTCTGTAACTCTTTTTAAAATAATGGAAAGGCATCATAAGTCTCCTCGGACTTAAATAACTGGTGGAACTACAGAGGTTATGGGTATTATTATTATAACCTACAAAAAAAATATTATTACATAAAATCATAATTTTAACAAGTAAATACCCTACGGTAATAACCCGCGTGTCACGTTACTTGAAATAAAGTTTTTTTTTTTCTTGTAATGTGTCGGTAGACTAGAGCAGAATTTTTTTAAACGTTGAAATGAAATCATTGAAAAATAATAAAATAAATTTATTACCTGGAATGCCGACATGATTTCCTGGTCAAACAGTAGGTTACTGAAATCCTGCGGGTTGAGTCCGGCGGGGAAGCCACCGCCGCCGGTTCCGGGAAAGCCGCCCGCTCCGGGGAAGCCGCCGGCTCCGGCTTGGAAGCCGGGCGGCACGGAGGGCGGCGCGCGGGCGTTCGCCTCGGCCTGTTCTCGCGCCGCGCGGGCCCTCGCTTCCTGAGCCTTGCGAGCTCTGCGCAATTTCTCGCGATGCTGAAATATATTTGGACGAATATCTAACGTGGGCATGTAATATGAAGGAGTGAGGAAATTTTGAGTATCGATATGGATGGCTATAAGAGTACACCAAACATACAATGGATGGAATGTGTGAAAGATGATACGGCTAGAGGGGGTGACAACCAATTACTTACACAGTACATGTCTATAAAGCAGTACTTCTCCTGCTTTGCTTTTGCAAATTTACTCATAAAATACAATATTTATTTATCACACTACCTCCCTTTCCTCCTTCTTGCGTTGAGAACTGAGCTTGTGTTGACGCAGTTTCTCAGCATTGGGTTTGACCTCGCTCAGCCATTCATTGGTTTGATCATCATAGTCAATTTTAAGAGATTCACAGAGATCATGAGATGCCTCTTCAAATTTTCCGAGTAACCTGTTGAACAGATTACAAAACAAGACAATTATTGGAGTGAAAACTTCTTTAGGCGTGTTGAGCACTTTTTGGATGAACAAAAATCATGGAACTCGCGTCATCGTCACCGAACGCTTTCCATGAGCTATATGTTTACTGTGTATATATGTACTTAGTTTTCACTTCAATCGGCAGTCCCCAAAGACTGTCCCGTTTTTTTTATTTGTATTTAATTCAAAATCAAAATATTTTATTTCACATAAACCTACATGGGCACTTATGAAACGTCAGAAGCTAGGTGCATGGTTCCAATTAGTCGTTTCCTATGGAGAAGAGCCGGCAAGAAACTCCACGGTTACTCTTTTAAAAATAATTGGCTTTACAATATTATTAAATAACAGTGATAATAGGTATGGGAGGACAGTGTAGGCCTTTCAACAATTACCAGGTACTTAACAAAATAGAAAACCGCCAACAAATCTACACTACTAGGCCTACAACGTTCTCACATTCACAAAATATAAAATAATCTAAGTATATAAAATATTAATGACATGATTGCAATTACAACTACAGTAACATATCTGAATAAATATCATGTCCACAAAAGCCACTAATAAAGAATTGGAATTCGATTTGTAGGTAAATAATGTCAAATAATGAAAAGATTATGTCAAGGAAGTATGTAAAAATATAATTAAAAATTCTAAATAAACATCGTTATTTGGGAGCAGTTAATAGACATTGACATAGTTATGTTGTTTATGAGATACCAGGGAAGCCACATGTGCAGAAGGAATTATTGCCAAACTTCCTTGTCTTCAACGTAGTCTTTTATCTTATAAAATACTTTTTTGATAAGGACAAGTTTGATGTGGGTTTTGAAAGTTCTGTAACTGACTTTGGCAACTAGTTATAAAAGCGGATACTGTTTATAAGAAATGACTTGCTAGTTTTAGTTAATCTGAATTTGGGTATCACAATTTCATGTTTACTACGTGTATTTACGAGGGCTGCACTAAAAGTATCGGGAATTGAATATTTCCACTGTTCCTGTCATATTAAAATCTTTTTAATTGAAAACTCCTTGGTTTTAAAAATCGAATACCATTTATTTATTTAAAAAAAGATTCTCGTTCTTGTCACAAGGTTTTGTCAAACTTGTTTAGTCGTTGAGAAAATGGAATTGACTCGAGAAAATTCAAGAGCGATGATTTATTATGATTTTCGAAGTGGTTTAACACAAAAACAGTGTGTTGACCGGATGATTTCTGCATTTGGTGATGAAGCCCCATCCAAACCCACAATTTATCGCTGGTTTGCTGAATTTCAACGTGGACGTGTCAAGCTCAGTGATGATCCCCGTCAAGGTCGTCCAAAAACTGCAGTCACCCAAGAAAACGTTGATGCTGTGCGTAAGCTGATTGAGGAAGATCGACATGTGACATACCGCGAAATTCAGGCAACTTTAGAAATTGGCATGAGTCAAATACAAATAATCTTGCATGAACAATTAGGTGTAAAAAAGTTGTTTTCCCGATGGATACCGCATTCGCTCTGTGAAGAGCAAAAAGCGGCTCGCGTTACTTGGTGCGTCAGAACTCTCGAAAGATTCCACGCAGGATCCTCAAATGCTGTATACAACATCGTATCAGGTGACGAATCCTGGATATATGCGTACGAACCCGAAACAAAAAACCAGTCACGAGTTTGGGTGTTCGAAAATGAGTTAAAGCCAACAAAAATTGTTCGTTCACGGAATGTTGCAAAAAAAATGGTGGCCACGTTTGTCTCCAAAACCGGCCATGTTACGACTATTCCTCTTGAGGGACAAATAACGGTTAATGCAGAATGGTATGCTAGCATTTGTTTGCCACAGGTCTTTTCTGAACTCCGTAATGAGAACTGCAACCGCCGCATCATCCTCCATCACGACAATGCGAGTTCTCACACCGCGCACAGAACAAAAGAGTTTTTAGAGCAAGAAAACATAGAATTATTAGACCATCCCCCGTACAGCCCCGACCTAAGCCCTAATGATTTCTATACTTTCCCTAAAATAAAGAATAAATTGCGTGGACAGAGATTTTCATCACCTGAAGAAGCTGTGGACGCCTACAAAACGGCCATTTTAGAGACCCCAACTTCCGAATGGAATGGTTGCTTCAATGATTGGTTCCATCGTATGGAAAAATGTGTCAAATTTCGCGGAGAATACTTCGAAAAGCAATAAATACATTTTTAAATAGTAATGTTGTGTCTCTTCCTTGATTCCCGAAATTTTCAGTGCCGCCCTCGTATATTATGGAAATCGCTTCTTATTTTGAAAAGTCCTAAGTTTTTGCGAACATACAAAATACTTTCTAAGATATAAAGAGAAGGCAAAGTTAGTATATCAATTACTTTGAATTGACAAGTTAAAGACTCAATATTGTAGTAACAATATTTCTTAAAAACTATGTTACTCAACTAAACCTACACACAGACACACCTAACCTCATCATCTGCCTAGCCTTTTCCCAATTATGTTGAATTGGCTTCAAATCTAACTGGATGAAGCTGAATACCATCATTTAACATGGAGCGACTACCTATCTGTCCTCCACAACGCAGTTAGTGGGTAATATGATATACCTTGGTGGTGGTTGTCAGACTTTACCACACACTTAACCTAATGCAGTCATATAGTTATGAGAATCCCTGCTACAAGCTCAATACCGATCTGAAAAGCTTGCAGCATCGATTCACACACAAGCAGTCCAATCTGCTTGTGAGAGACTTCATGAAGATCTGCTTCATAAACAGAATAAAACATTAATAAGAGATGAGAGTATACTCCGACGGATCAAAGACAGACTTCGGAACCGGAGTCGGAGTTTTCTCACAAGATCTTAACATAAACATATCCAGCCCACTTGGAATGTTCAACACTGTCTACCAGGCAGTGTTTGGGCTTCATACAAGCGGCTTACGCCATAGAAGCCAGGAGAGTTTCGGACACCTATATACGTATACTCTCCGACGGCGCCTCAGTTCTCCAATCCTAAGGGAAAAAAATGGATGCACTAGAACGGTATCTAACCGCAAAACTGAGACACTACAATGGATAAAAAGACACAGTGGATCACTGGGTAACGACGCAGCTGGCGGGCTAGCAAGGAGAGCATCCAGCACGTCAGTCTGTGGACCCGAACCCTTCGTACCCATCCCCTTCAACCAGCTACGCAGGTAGCTACAGGAGCTCACCCACACGCAAGCGGAGAGCTGGTGGACCTCAACACCGGACTGCAGGCAGTCCAGGGAGGCTATGGCAACCCTAGATGGTAGGCTAACCAGGCATCTTTTAAGCCTGGACAGGAACGGCCTGCGCTTGGTGACGGGCACCATCACGGGAAACTACTTGCTAAACAAGCACTTCCACACAATAGGCATAGCAGACAGTCCTCTATGCAGGGCCTGCATGGAAGCTGAGGAAACTGTTGCGCATGTGCTCTTCGAATGCACAGGCGTCATCCAGATTAGAAAGAAACCGTTGGGCCACCCAGATCTTTCACAGATGTTCTAAACAGACCAGGAGACATGATCAACTTCTGGAGACAGGTGGGCTGGTTGAAATAAGCACCGATGGCCGGTATGGCCCATGCATAATGGTCCACTTTAAGGACTATTAAGTGTGGAAATTAAACCTTCTAACATAGAACAATATAGAAGACATTATTAATTAGGATAAATGCAGGATGATTCGCACAAAATGAGTAATCCATGACTTCGCAATTGTTTTAGTTATAATTGTTAAGACTCAACACAAACTAACATAATGAATAGTACTTGTTTATTAGAAAACCAGAAAAACTAACCTAATGTTTATTTATGATGTTATGAGTATGATTTTTCCCAGCAGTTTAAATATTTTCGAAATATGCCAGACACTACACAAATATTTTGGTCTGATGAAAAACCGGTCAAGGGCGAGTCCTAGGACCGCCGTAGGACCTAAATAGTTATGTGCCCAGAAAAAACTACAACTGTGCTTCACCCAAAGCAACCTGCGAGTAGGTAGGAAGGAGGATATTTTAGTTGTGAACCGCGAAATGTTTTTAAATTTTCATCGGCGAGGCCTTTATTCGTCAGTTAATTTTAACACTGCGGTGTAGAATATTGCAGTTTTAGGTCAGCGCCATCTATTGACAGATAACGGAACTAATGTAATTTTTGTTGATTTCTAAAAAAGTGTGCTATTTAGAGACATAGTTTTATTTTTTCTGTAATATTTACATAACCTACTATCACACAGAATAATTTCAGATTTTACTCTATGCAAACTTCGGAGATAAGGGGGGAACGGTATTTTGTTTTTTAAATTTTTCATCAAAAGTCGAAAACTATGCGGCCTAAAGAAAAAATGTTTGAGAATGTGCAAACAGCGCTCTTTCATGTGATACCCCACATGCCCTAGTAGCGGCATTTCGAATTTTTAAGACCACCTTTCAGTCCCTGTTGCAAAAAAAAAAAAAACTTTTTTGTTTCTTTCTTATTTGCCAAATATTTGGGCAAACGTCATCTAAAACTATTTTAAATTTCAAGTTGATAGCATTAGTAGTTCTTGAGATAGGTACTCAGCTGTGACAGACGAGACAGACCGACAGACAGACAGACAGACTGAGTCACACCATAAGGGTTCCTTTTTACCATTTTGGTACGGAACCCTAAAAACGATTACCATTGTCATGTGCTATTTTTTACACAAAAAGTTATGAGTAAGTTATTTCAATTAACATATTTAAGGTCGTAGCACACGTATCAAATCGGAAAGGGATCGTCACCGTATCATCTCGAGCCGTTCAGTATTATTTGTATGAAACTCCCTACTGCAACGCACACTAATCGGAATCGTAACGTAATCGCCTCGGGACAAGCTCACAACCGCGGTGCGGTGCGTGGTCGACTTGCAGTTCCCGCGCTTACGGTTCTCCGTAGCCTAGCTTACGGCTCTCCGTACCCTTGCTTACATCTCTTCGTACACGCCCCTCCCGCGCACAGTGGATCGTCCCCATACAAGAGATGTGACATAATAGGTTGGGGAAAAAGTTTCTTCGCATTTTTAAGAAAATTCAAAACATTTTTTAATATAGTTTATTTACATTTAACTATTGTATGTAGGTACCATTTTGTTCGATAACTTTTTGCCATCTTGTAGGTAGGGACATGATCCCATTGCTATATACATTTTGGGACTTCTGATCAAAATACCGCGACAAGTGGTTTTGGCAGTCCTCTCGTGATGTTAACCTGACACTGCCTAAAGAATTCTGAAGAGACCGAAACAGGTGGAAATCTGAAGGTGCAAGGTCAGGACTATACAGCGGATGCATTAACACCTCCTATCCAAACTCTCTTAATGTATGCTGAGTGGCTAAAGATGTCTAGCGTTATCATGATGAAAAACCACACCCCTTCTGTTGATTAATTCCGGCCGCTTTCTCTCAACTTCTTGCTTTAATCTCATCAGTTGTTCGCAGTAGAGTTCTGAATCCTTGGTCCTGCCTGGTGGTAACAGCTCATAATGAATAATGCCCTTCCAATCCCACCACACACACAGCATCACCTTGTTGCGAGTTAACCCGGGTTTCGCCACAGTCTGTGAAGCCTGACCGGCCTTTGACCACGACCTTTTTCGCACGTTCTTGTCGTACGTGATCAACTTTTCATCACCGGTTATCAGCTTCTTCAAAAATGGTTCGGTTTCATTACGTCGTAATAAAGAATCACAAATGAGTACACGGTTCATTAGGTTTCTTTCAGTGAGCTCGTGAGGTACCCAAATATCGAGCTTTTTTGTGTACCCAGTTTTTTTCAAATGTGCCAAAACTATTTTGTGGTCAATTCCCAGTTCTTCAGCTACGTCGTAACTACTGATATGCCGATCTTGCTCCACTTTTTCAAAAATGGCATCCATTTTATCCGTAATAGGGCCGACCAGAGCGACGTGCATCTTTGACATCAAAATTTTCGGATTGAAAACGCTTAAACCAAATTTGTGCTACTCTCACAGACACTGTACTAGGTCCATAAACATCGCAAATTTTTTTCGCGGCTAGCGTTCCATTTTTACCTTTTTTGTAGTAAAATTTTAAAATGTATCGAATTTCTTCATTAGATTCACTCATCTTGACAGTACGAAAAACAAATGAAAATCACACATTTTCCTAATTTGAATTTGGAATTACGTTCTTTAAAATTTAAACTTTCAATGATACCAAAACCAGCCAGATACAAATAGTATAGCCAAAGAGGTTTTATTACAAGTTCATACATACTATAATGCGAAAAGACTTTTTCCCCAACCTAATAGAATCAATTACTAGTCGTCAACCAGCGGTCGGCGAGCCGTAAGCGCGGCGTCGCCTAGCCGTAGCCGAGTCGACGTATCGGAGCTTCTGATCCGCTTTGGTTACGTGCTTACGTAAGGTGGACGACTGTTTGACGGCGACGCGAAAGGCGATACGGTTACGATCCCTTTCCGATTTGATAAATGTGCTACGACCTTTATGCTATCGTAAATCTGGCGATCTGGTACAGGGTAATTATACAATACAAATTAAACAGAAAAATGTGTTGCTTTGGTAAAAAACACAGAACAGCTTGCCTTGTATTTTTTCTTTATTATGGTTATGGAACCTTAAAAAATAACAAATACAAGGAAAGCTCACTAAAAAGGGAAAAGCGGAACCCTTATACTATAGGTCTTGTGTCTGTCTGTTGTCTGTCACAGACGATTTACTCCACACGAACGTGTAACGTAAATAATTTTGAATATGGGGTTCAGGTTAAGGGGAGAAATTAGAAAAAAAAGTTTTGCAAACTGTACCATGTGACATATCAAATGAAAGGGCTTATAATGCGGACTTCAATTTTTTTTAAATACTTTTAAAATAATTCGTTTTAAATGTATTAAAGAAAAACGCGGTCAAAAGCTATTTTCCTATAATATAGACAAAACCCACCTGTAAGCTCTGCCACGGAATTTATACGCAGCGGCACTGTCACAGTTGAGTTCTAGAGCGCGCGTGCAATCTTTGATGCAAGCATTTGGTTTGTTCTGCTTCAGGTAGATCTGTGGAAACATAAACACAAAATATGAGATATATAAATAACAGAAATGAAATCGGAAATGGCATGTTGATGAAATGAAGCATTCTGAATAAGAAACAAAAACTAATTATGACATCCTTAATTCATAGATTCTTAGATGAATAATTTCATGTACACTATTACACTACTACTAAACAGAATCATTTCTCTAATGTTTTTCGACAAGCCAAAGTGCCAGAAAACAACATCCCTCTCACATATTCTCACCCTCACAGACACTCACGCACACTCACACTAACACACACAACATAATACATGCTTCACTAAACTAGCCTGTGAACAGACATATTCTTTCTGCTCAATCATATTCCGACCACCAAGATACAAGCCCTGCTTAGTTTGGGGGTCAGCGGCCAAACCAAAATATTGTGATGTACACACGGCTACACATCAAGCTATACATTTCCAGAATAAGCGGACCTCTCACTATACGGAAATCCTATAACAATGCGAGATCAGCTCACACTGGAAATTTATAGCTTGACGTGTGTACAAACTTAATTGTGTTTTGCTAGATCATTGTCTTAATCACCTTTTCTTTTTGCCAATATCCTTTTTTTATTTCTGTATATGTATTTTTACTGAATTAACATATTTAAAATAAAAACATGTATATAAAAAAGTGTCAAATGAGACGTACCTGTCCCCGTTTAGCAAAAAGTAAGGCACTCTGAGGATTGAGTTGTATAGCTTCATTGTACAGTTTGATGGCTTTATCGTACTGCTGTTCAGAGAAAGCCTTCATTGCCTCAGACCTCTTCTCATCAGACTGGTCTCGTTCCTCATCTGTCACTTCTTTTGTTTCATCACCCATGATCTGAGAATCATCCACTTTGTCTGCATCTATAACACCTATATGCAAAGAAAAAAACGGTTTTATTCTGGACCCGTCTTTATTCTGAATCATTAAACACACGAGATTGGATACAGGCTATTGACTATTATTGAAGAGGAAATATAAGAGCAACAAGTACAATACTTAGCTAATAGCATATAATATGAAATTGACGCATGAAAGGCAATATTGACTAAAGACATGTTGGCAACGTTACACTAGAGCATTTTAAAGAATTTTTACTCCACAAAAAAATATAAAATACCTACTCCATTTTAAAGTTTTCTTTTTTTTTATTATTTAAAATGCTCTTGTGTAAAGTTGCCAACATGTCCTTTGGTCAATATTGCCTTTCAAGCGTCGAAATATTTGGGAACATTGTAAATTCTACATCCTTGCTGGAGTTATTAATTGAAATGTGTATTGCATAATGTGGCGTTGACAGTTTTCATTAGATTTCTTCTTTGTGAAGAAACCTTTATTTACTTCTACTTCTTTTACTTCTTTATTTATTGTCTGTTGTTAACTTATCAAATTTTATTCCTCAAATATAATTCATTTGCAGTACTTAAGTTTTATGATCATCTTCATAATAATAATGTTATTGTTCTGTTTTATTTTATAAATAACTCATTTATCTTGTCCTATATACATATATTATTACACATAGTAAGTATTGGGATAATGTTTTGTGACAAATTCTTATACCTATGCATTCATAAGTTGTGATAAAATGATAACTATTTTTAGTATAATTCAGAATCTTCCAGTGACATCTGAAAGACTGAAAAAAAAAAAAAAAAATTAAATGGTATATGTGCAGTACTTATTTCTTTTTTCAGAATTACTAGCTGCTTTCCAGTTATGCACTATATTGATTTTTTCAACATATTGAATTTGTTTAACAATGCTAATGAACGGGAAATATGACAAACAAGCTTAATTTTGCGGTCAGTATCAAAATCAATATTAGGGCAATTTATATTTCAAGAGGTATTGGTATTGGCTTATGTCCTCAACTCCACATTTATGAGCATGTATTTGAGGATCACTCAATCTATGCAGACATACATATGTATACACGTATACATATTATTATGATGTGGTAGAATGGGACAAATAGAATTGTTTGGAAAATCTTTCAAAAACTTAAGTTCTATATGTCACAAAAATTACCATCCATATCCAGCTCTACATCTGATTCTTCAGTACTTTCCTCCCCTGATGATGTTGGAGCAGCATCGTCAGCATTACTGTTTGATGTATTGCTGAAACTACAGTTATTTATTAAAACAACAGACTCAAACCATTTACAGGCACTTTTTAATTGTCAAGGAGTCGAGTCATTAATAAAAATGAAGCTTTATGCCCATTCCAAAGCGTAGTAGGTACCTATGGAGAAGAACGGGCAAGAAACTCTATGGACACTCTTTTAAATAAAATTGTTACAAACATATTAGTTACATCTATAATGTTGAATTTATAAGTAAATGTGAGAACGATGTAAAAATAAAAACTTACACATTAAAAGCGTCCAGAGTAAGTACAACAAATAGAAACAAAATAAAATAATTGAAATAACCCGTGGCATCTAAGAGATGACCAGTCCAGAGATGATCAGATAGCTATGTATCAGCGGCTAATATGACTAGTATTACAACAGAGAGACTATGGCAAAAGCGTAAGCAGCAAATCACTGTAAGGGGATCTGTAAAAGATCGCATTTAGCGATAAGACCCCCCATTGTGTCACCTAGCTTTTAATAATTAGGTATTATGTGTAATTAGGCGTATTCTATGTATCATCGATCACCAATCTCCTTTGCATTTATCAAGGCCTGGTGATTTTGATAATATCACTTACTCTGGTTGCTAAGGAAGATAAATAGTCCTATAATAGCTCTAAAGCTTTTTTTCGGCAGTTTGTAAACGTGTGTAAAGTGGAGTCTACAGATGAGATTAAAGTAAGCCATTTCTTACGTATCGCCCGATGGTGTAAAATTCTTCGCACTCGGCATTGGCCCCGGAATTGTAACCCCCAGAGCGGACAGGTATTCTTTGAAGAAAGCTAGTTTTGGGTGATGTATTATCTGCGGTTCATCTTTGCAAAACTCGACGAATGCTTTCAACTGATTCAGTTGCTCCTCGTTGAATGGACAATTCATTTTTCTTGATTATCACTGCTAGAGCTGCCGGCAAAATGAATAATTAACAAAACATAAATGTAACGTCACGATTAGTCAAATATCGATTAGAATTTCAACTGCGTAGAATAGAAGTAAAAAATAACGTTGCGACTTGTAAAATAACAATTATTTCCTCACTTTCTAATAAAATGAAGAATACCGCACTGATAATTCCGCATAAAACAAATAAATTGACACTTGGTCGCTAACTAGGGTCGGTGTAGAATTTTCTCGCTTCTACAACCACAGACAATAGATAATATTATGCACACAATAGGCTTGTAGAAAAAATATCGATGTATCGATATATGATATTAGGGTTCCGTAGCTAAATGGCAAAAAACGGAACCCTTATAGATTCGTCATGTCTGTCTCTCTGTCTGTCCGTCCGTATGTCACAGCCACTTTTTTTCGAAACTATAAGAGCTATACTGTTGAAACTTGGTAAGTAGATGTATTCTGTGAACCGCATTAAGATTTTAACACAAAAATAGAAAAAAAAAACAATAAATTTTGGGGGTTCCCCATACTTAAAACTGAAACTCATTTTTTTTTTTCATCAAACCCATACGTGTGGGTATCTATGGATAGGTCTTCAAAAATGATATCGAGGTTTCTAACCTCAACAAATGCTGTTAACATTGTTGTTTGGCGACAGACTTAGATAAAAATTAGGATTAGATTTTTTCTAGAATGGTGCGTCCTTGTTTGATAGGAATGGTAGTGGTGGCCTCCCCCTTCCCGTCGTTTTCGTGCTACCGGATACAAAATTTTTACCATCTAAAATGTATTAAATACATCGATTTAGAATACCCTAGATACACCGTCAACGCTTGAAATGTGTCTCGATACAACACGTAGTATCTCTAAGTAGTCTGTGGATACAACTGTGCTTAAATTACTTCTAAGCACAGTTGCGCTCTCAGTAACGCGCGCTTCGTTATCGGGTGAACACATCGATTTAGAATACCCTAGATACACCGTCAACGCTTGAAATGTGTCTCGATACAACTGTGCTTAAATTACTTCTAAGCACAGTTGCGCTCTCAGTAACGCGCGCTTCGTTGTCGGGTGAACATGTCAAAGTGCTCCGTATAAAAGTGCAAAAATAATACTTTAACCACGTTGAAAAGGGATGGCATATCGTATTTTCAGTAAGTACTAGATAATAGTTTTATAATGTAGTGAATTTGTGGCAAAATACGCCTTCAAACTCATTAAAAAATATTTTTTTTAAATTTATTTCAATACGTCTCTTTATTTGACGCTACGCAGTTGGCTTTTTCCCTCGCGCAGCACTTGTATTAAGTGGAAAGGAGATGGAAGATGTATAAAGTGGAACATAGTCAAATATTAAATGAATAGAGTCGCTTATTGTTTTTTTCTTTCTGCGGTATGTCAATAATATGGAATTAACATAGAATAACTATAGCCTGTCCGGGGATGAGCAAAATTTATTTGAATGGTGATTGGTGTTTTTTATATTATAGTTATTATTAATTGAAAGGGAAAAATGGCGAAAAATTATAGCTAATGAGAGGAGTGAAGATTTTTTTAAGCCAAATGATTCTATAAAATAAAAAAATTGTGTGGTTCGCTCTTGTCACTTCTCAGAAAATGACATGTATTATACGAAGAAAGGCTTTCGGAAAGTAAAGAAAGGGGTTCCATGTTCCATGTATTGCAGTAAGTTTTTACATAAAATATTGTGACTACTGAGTATATGTGCTGAGTTAATGGTGCCGATTCTCTTGTACACCGAACTAAACTAACTAAACTATCACTAAAATTCCTTACTTTTGGCTATGAGAATCTTAAAGCTATTCTGCAAACAAAATTCTCTAAAAATAAGTTTGACACAACTAAATCGAATTTGACAATCGTGACTCCACGTGGTATTTTTTTTTATGGCTTCGCAACGTTGTACTTGTTTGCCTATGATTTTTTTTAGAGCCGGAGACGCGCATAGGGTGGCAGCCGCGACGTGTTTTTTATGGAATTTTTCATTTTTTGTGTGGAAAAAAAAAAGATTACCTACATGTAGAGTAATAGCGGTTTAAGGGTTTCTAAAAGGGGGTCGAAATGTCCATTATTTTTGCGATAGGACGCACCATTTTTGAGATATAAGCAAAAGAAAAGAAAAAAAAAATATTGGGATAAACACGAAATATTTTAAGTGATACACCTATAGGTGGTAAAGAAGCCATGGAAATGTTTTTTTTTTAAATCTGAGTATATTATTAAAAAAATAAATAAAAAAGATTACCTACATGTAGAGTAATAGCAGTTTAAGGGCTTCTAAAAGGGGGTCGAAATTTTCATTATTTTTGCGATAGGACGCACCATTTTTGAGATATAAGCAAAAGAAAAGAAAAAAAAATATTGGGATAAACACGAAATATTTTAAGTGATACACCTATAGGTGGTAAAGAAGCCATGGAAATGTTTTTTTTTTTAATCTGAGTATATTATTAAAAAAAAAAAAAAAATTACTTGATATGATGATTAATTATCAAAATTCACCGCGCTCGTGCCGCCACCCCACCGCACCATTCGGCGTCACCGCGTCGAGGCGGGTCATTCATAGAATAAGTAAATAAAGGATTTTTTCGCAAAATGTCTCAAGCAATTTTAAAATTATAATAATTATGTAGAAATATAAAACACTTAAATAAAAAATTAAAAAAAATTCGCTGCTGTGGCTTTTTTACGACTTAAAGATGTTTCTCTTAAAATATTTCGTGTATGAATAGATACACCTTATATACAGTACTGGTTTTGCACCAGAAGTCGTGAGAGTCGGTGATTGGTGTGAATTTTAGTTCATGAAAACTAATTTTATTCCACACCTTTTTAATCGCGATTATAAATATATCAGATTTAGTTAGAAAATCTAAATTTTAGTTTAAAAACGTCAAATTCAGAATAGTAAAATTGCCATTTTCACTAAATTTAAAAACTCAGTACCATCTTAGAGCTGTCAAACTAAATTATAGTTGTGTCACTTTCGTCAATTTCAGAATAGGAAATGGTGGTTTGACAGGAATAAACTAAATTTTGGTGATTATTCGTCTCAGTTTAGAGAATTTTGTGACAAGAGAATCGGCACCATTGGTGCCGATTCCCTTGTTCACAAACTAAACTAAATTTAAGTTCAGTGCATCTTTTTCTTTCTATTTCATTAAGAAAAGGACAGAAGAATAATTTTAGTTTAGTCCTGTCAAATTAATCAGCGCCTGTCACTACTCCATACAAGTTTAGACGTGATTAAAAACTTGCCTACTAAAATTACGTCAATTTACGTCAGGCGCTGATTAATTTGACAGGACTGAACTAACATTTATCTTCTGTCCTTTTCTTAATGAAATAGAAAGAAAAAGATGCACTGAACTTAAATTTAGTTTAGTTTGTGAACAAGGGAATCGGCACCATTATCTATCAATCTTTTTAAATTGTCTTAATAAATAAAATAAAAATAAGTTAATTTTAACCACTTCAACCTGTTTTATTTAAGCACATAGTACTGAGTAAAATTTCAAGACCACTCCATTATCCTTCTGTTCCAAAGCAAAAATTTTTTACGATCCACGATTCATTGTCACGCGGCGTAAACTGAATTTGACTTAATAAGCATCTGCTTAAGGAATATTATCGTTTAAAATTATCTTACCTACAGCTGAGAGCAATAAAATTTTACGACTTGCGCGATGGTCTAATTTTGAAATGTCATAATCGCCCATCGCGCGCACTCGAAACCACACCTTAATTCCATTCACATAAGGTTGTATGTAAGCAAAATTGAAATGTTGTTAAGTACATTATGTGTTTTAGATTTGCCTTATTAGACGCACACACTTGTAACTTAGCGATGGGACACTTTTGCGACTTTGATTTGTAGGTGATAGTGTATCTAGGGTATTCTAAATCGATGGGTGAACATGGCAAAGTGCTCCGTAAAAAAGTGCAAAAATAATACTTTAACCACGTTGAAAAGGGATGGCATATCGTATTTTCGGTAAGTACTAGATAATAGTTTTATAATGTAGTGAATTTGTGGCAAAATACGCCTTCAAACTCATTAAAAACATATTTTTTTAAATAAATTTCAATACGTCTCTTCATTTGACGCTACGCGGTTGGCTTTTTTCCTCGCGCAGCACTTGTATTAAGGTCTCTGCACACAGCGGGCGCGGCGCGGCGGGACGGGACGCCGACGCGACGCTGAGCAGTTGTAATGTACTAGATATTACGGACGACGCCACACAGAGCCGTCCGGCTCGACGCGACGCGACGTGACGTGACAGAGACCTTTAAGTGGAAAGGGGATGGAAGATGTATGAAGTGGAACATAGTCAAATATTAAATGAATAGAGTCGCTTATTGTTATTTTTTCCTGCGGTATATCAATAATATGGAATTAATTTTGAATAACTATAGCCGGTCCGGAGATGGGCAAAATTTATTTGAATGGTGATTGGTGTTTTTTATATTATAGTTAAATAATATTATGTTTTTATTTATTACTAGCTTCTGCCCGCGACTTCGTCCGCGTTAAATTTCTTGTTCCCCCGACCCACCCTGTCGCAACACATTGCCTGCCCGTGATTTTACTTCAATTTCGCAAAAACTTTCATAAAAAAAAAAAAATTGTGTCCTAGTTAATAGGAATGTTATTCTTCCTCAAGAATTGGGCTGCAAAATGCAAAAAAAAAATTTCAAATCCAACTCGCAGTTCCAGAGATTAGCGCGTTCAAAAAACAAAAAACCGGCCAAGTGCGAGTCGGAATCGCGCACGAAGGTTTCCATACCATCCATACAAATCCTTTCTAATATTATAAATGTGAAAGTAACTCTGTCTGTCTGTATGTCTGTCTATCTGTCTGTCTGTCTGTATGTTACGTTTTGACGCCTAAACCGCTGAACCGATCGACATGTAATTTGGCAGGAATATAGCTTGGGATATAGAGAAGAATATAGGCTATTTTTTTACGCGATAACAGAAATCCGCGCGGGCGGAGCAAAAAAAAAACGGCAAAAAAATCATGTCCGTTGTATGGGAGCCCCCCTTAAATATATATTTTTTCTGTTTTTTTGTATTTGTTGTTATAGCGGCAACAGAAATACATCATCTGTGAAAATTTCAACTGTCTAACTATCACGGTTCATGAGATACAGCCTGGTGACAGACGGACAGACAGACAGACAGACAGACAGACAGACGGACAGCGGGGTTTTAGTAATAGGGTCCCATTTTACCCTTTGGGTACAGAACCCTAAAAACTAACTCTTCAGCTTTAGAATAGACTTCCTCGCAGAGTTGATCATTATTTTGCTGCGGAGTTATTATAAAACAGTTATATCTCCTAAGATATTCATTGAAATTAAATGATGTAAGGGCAACTTTGTTCAAAATTAAATACTTGTTATGAATAACGTATTTATTTGGATAAGGATTAATACCATGTTTATGAAAACTCCTTCGCAAATAATGCATTAATTTCGAACAAATTTGATTACCATAAAAAAAGGTTATAGTGAGTCAATCTTAAAAGATAGACGTATTCTGTCCCAGACTTTTTTTTAGAACATTTAAAGAGGAACAATTCCATCATACATGATATTTGCGTAACTTAAACCGTTTACGCAGCGCACGCAACGGAAGCTCTCAAAAAGGAATATTTTTTCCCGTTTTTGCAACATTTTTCATTTATGCTCCGCTCCTATTGGTTGTAGCGTGATGCTATATAGCCTATAATATTCCTCAATAAATGGACTACCCAACACAAAAAGAATTTTTCAATTCCAACCAGTAGTTCCTGAGATTAGCGCGTTCAAACAAACAAACAAACTCTTCAGCTTTATATATTAGTATATATATATATATAGATTCCAGATTTCCTAAAAATGAAATTGAAAGGGAAAAATGGCGAAAAATTATAGCTAATGAGAGGAGTGAAGATTTTTTTAAGCCAAATGATTCTAGTGTGGTTTTCTCTTGTCACTTCTCAGAAAATGACATGTATTATACGAAGAAAGGCTTTCGGAAAGTAAAGAAAGGGGTTATTCCATGTATTGCAGTAAGTTTTTACATAAAATATTGTGACTACTATCTTTTTAAATTGTCTTAATAAATAAAATAAAAATAAGTTAATTTTAACCACCTCAACCTGTTTTATTTTAAGCATAGTTAGTACTGAGTAAAATTTCAAGACCACTCCATTATCCTTCTGTTCCAAAGCAAACATTTTTTTACGATTGTCACGCGGCGTAAACTGAATTTGACTTAATAAGCATTTGCTTAAGGAATAGTATCGTTTAAAATTATCTTACCTACAGCTGAGAGCAATAAAATTTTACGACTTGCGCGATGGTCTAATTTTGTAATGTCATAACCGCCCATCGCGCGCACTCGAAACCACACCTTAATTCCATTCAAATAAGGTTGTATGTAAGGAAAATTGAAATGTTCTTAAGTACATTATGTGTTTTAGATTTGCCTTAGTAGACGCACACACTTGTAACTTAGCGATGGGACACTTTTGCGACTTGGATTTGTAGGTGATAGTGTATTTAGGGTATTCTAAATCGATGATCAAATACGATATATTTCCAAAAGCAACACCGTTGTTGCCACTGACTAAAACAGCTGGAGTTCAAAACTGTAAAAAAATAGTTGTCTGTGTCTGTGCTTGATCCGTAGACAGAGAAAAATATAGACCGCTGGCGTAGATAGAGAAAACAATAGATCGCTGGTCATCTTCTATCTTACTTACACAAGAAAAAGAAAAATATATACAAGTTGCTTGTAAAGAAAAGAGACAGAGCCTAACATTTTCTGTCCCTTATCGCGTGTCGCGTTTTTCAAGGACAGCACTTCAGTTGCTAAACAAAGTTTGACGTTTGATACGCGTTCGAAAAGTGGTTGCGACGAAATTTTAAGTTATTTAATTTGTTATTTCGAAAAATACTAATTATTTTGTGTTTTTTGTTGAGGATTGACTTTAGCTATTGCTGCAAAATGGTAAGGTGCAGTGTTTTTGGTTGCAAAAGCAATAGTGAGAAGAAAATTGCCGGATTGTCCTTTCATTCGTAAGTAGCTAAATATTTTAGTTTATTCGGTGAAAGACAGTGAAATTTTTCAACTAATATGGTTTTTCAACTCTTAAAATAAATATACAGCTGTTTCAAGATAAAATGAGAGCTGAATTATGTTTTTATTATTTATTATTCTTCACATAACCTCCAAGCTCAGTGCTGCCTACTTTTTACTCGAATACTTCCCCATTTCAGGGGAAAATTGTACGCCAATAAAATAAATTACCTTCATCAATCATTTCAGATGAATGCTTTATTAGAGTGTATGTATAGCGCTGGCAGCAAATTTGTTCCACTTTTCACTGGACGTAATATTACATCTTAACCTTTTAGTATCTATTTATAGTTTAAAATATTGTATTTGTAGTAGGTATTAAAGTGTTAAAAACTTTCAGATTTCCCGCCAAATCAAAATCACGGGGATTATGAATGAAAGTGGAGATAAAATATTTTTTATGCTGTATCTCAGGTTTTCTTTAAATGTTCATTTTCCCGCAGGTGAAAGAACTCCTATCCTAATAAACTAATTTGACTTATACCCAAAGTCTCTAATTCAGATAATTTATGTAAACAAAGTAATGTCAAGAAATGTCACTGCCAAAATGACAGGACGGTGGTGCAAAGCATTTTATTATTATTTTTTTGTAAATAATCATCTATAAAATTAAAATGAAATAATTTTTAGAACTATGCAAACTAAATACCATTGCCAAAAAATGTTTTGTGTAGTTTGTCGGAGACACGGCATTATGATCGTCATACGTGCCGATTCCCTTGTTCACAAACTAAACTAAATTTAAGTTCAGTGCATCTTTTTCTTTCTATTTCATTAAGAAAAGGACAGAAGATAAATTTTAGTTAAGTCCTGTCAAATTAATCAGCGCCTGTCACTACTCCATACAAGTTTAGACGTGATTAAAAACTTGCCGGCTAAAATTACGTAAATTTACGTCAAGCGCTGATTAATTTGACAGGACTAAACTAAAATTTATCTTCTGTCCTTTTCTTAATGAAATAGAAAGAAAGAGATGCACTGAACTTAATTTTAGTTTAGTTTGTGAACAAGGGAATCAGCACCATAATCAGCCCTTTTAAGTCCACTGCTAGACGTAGGCCTCCCAAAATCGATTTCCACTCAAAACAGTTTTCACCCAAAATGTGGCAAGATATGCTACTTACGATATGAATCTATGAATGAGAGTTGTAATTATTAGTGTTGTTGAAGATGTAAAAAATTTGAAAATGTTTGGATCTCCTGCATTGTTACCAGTACCATAAAATATTTTATACCAGAAAATCTCCTTTTTTTTAATAACTTTGTTAAAAAATTTCTAAAAATAATACGGTATGATTATTTTATAGTTATTATTTCTTAAAATCAGTACTTAAAAGAAAATGGCACCTTTTTTTTTCGCCATTTTATATGAATAACCATTACGAAGATATTTTTTTTGATATGTTATCCCTTTTGTTTACATAAATGATCTGAATTTCAGACTTTGGGTATAGATGTTTTGTTTCTATTTATAAACCCTGTGCGTTTGTACAAAGTAGATAATAGAGATTGAAAAACATCTGAACATTGAAGAACATTCGGGGTAAAATCACTTTAAAGTGGGTAACCCTAAAGTTGCAAGTACCTTGATTTTCTGTCCCTTACAGCGACACGCCAAGCAGTGGTCTATAATTTTCTAAGTCTATGACTGCTGGTCATCTTCTATCTCACTTACACAAGAAAAAGAAAAATATATACAAGATGCTTGTAAAGAAAAGAGACAGAGCCTAACATTTTCTGTCCCTTATCGCGTGTCGTGTTTTTCAAGGACAGCACTTCAGTTGCTAAACAAAGTTTGACGTTTTATACGCGTTCGAAAAGTGGTTGCGACGAAATTTTAAATTATTTAATTTGTTATTTCGAAAAATACTAACTATTTTGTGTTTTTTGTTGAGGATTGACTTTAGCTATTGCTGCAAAATGGTAAGGTGCAGTGTTTTTGGTTGCAAAAGCGATAGTGAGAAGAAAATTGCCGGATTGTCCTTTCATTCGTAAGTAGCTAAATATTTTAGTTTATTCGGTGAAAGACAGTGGAAGTTTTCAACTAATACGGTTTTTAAACTATTAAAATAAATATACAGCTGTTTCAAGATAAAATGGGAGCTGAATTATGTTTTTATTATTTATTATTCTTTACATAACCTCCAAGCTCAGTGCTGCCTACTTTTTACTCGGATACTTCCCCATTTCAGGGGAAAATTGTACGCCAGTAAAATAAATTACCTTCATCAATTATTTCAGATGAATGCTTTATTAGAGTGTATGTATAGCGCTGGCAGCAAATTTGTTCCACTTTTCACTGGACGTAATATTACATCTTTACCTTTTAGTATCTATTTATAGCTTCGATCAATAATAGCACTAGATACAGGATCAGGAACAAAAATAAGTAATTGAAGTGGCCACGTTTACACACACATACACATTTACATTTTTTACTACGAAATATAGAAAAAAGTTTTATAATATTAACAACTTCAGTTCATTATAAACCTTAACACTCAAGCATAAAGTTTAATTACGATTGCAAAATATTTATATTTAAGTCCTTCATCATCGGAGAAAGGTAAATAAATAAATTTAAAATGTCGCTTGAAAATAAAAAGTTATTTTTATAATAGGTACAAAAATATTTATTCTAAAATGAAACTTAAAACCTAAGCAATAAGGTTAAAAATATTTTGTTGACAATTTCGTGCTTACTCTATTTTGGAACTAGACGTAGTTCTTGGTATTACATTTCAATGCTCAGAACACAGTAATCATTGAAAGACGTAGAGTTGCAGGATAATAATATTTTTTTTTAAGCGAAGGTTCTTTTTTTAAGGTAGCAAATAATTTTGATCAATTTAAAAAAGTAGGTAGTAGGACAAAATTAGTACAATAGTTATTTTAATAAGGGGAATCGCTGTGGTAACCCGCGAAATTCAAATTTTCTTGCGTTTTATGCAACTTGCAGGTCCGTGTCAGGTTGTAATTTTGATCAGTTCAGTTATGTCCAATTTATCAAAATGAATTGAACAAATTCAACAATTTGTTACTTAAAACTTTTTCAATGTTTAAATATTTCTTCTCCTCTTTCTTTCGCGACAATAGATACCCATTCTGCATTGCGAAATGGGTCGCTAGGAAATCTACAAACAAAAATAACATATAAAATAACAATACTACTCCATGCATTTCCCTGTTCCAGAACAGTCGATGTTTATTACAATAGTTGGCGCGTTGTCGCAAACATTGGCCAAACAATCATAATATTTGCTAAATGATGTATAATTTACTATTTAATTGTTATTATTTTATGAAAAACACATACATAATGATATAAACTTACCGAAAAAGATATTCCTTCCAAAATCTTGGTGTTACGGTGGTTGTTTACACAATTTTTGAACGCGCACTGCGGCATTTTGACGTCTTAACGTTGGTTATGTTTGGACGATACTAATTTGAAATAAGACCACAAAAGTATTTGTGCTCTTATTTTTCGGGCCGTTTTTGAAGCGCTTATCGGGAATCTAGTGCTATTATTAATCGAAGATTTATAGTTTAAAATATTGTATTTGTAGTAGGTATCAAACCAAAATCCCGTCAAACCAAAATCACGGGAATTATGAATGAAAGTGGAGATAAAAATTTTTTTTATGCTGTATATCAGGTTTTCTTTAAATGTTCTTTTTCCCGCATGTGAACTCCTATCCTAATAAACAATTTTGACTTATACCCAAAGTCTCTAATTTAGATAATTTATGTAAACAAAGTAATGTCAAGAAATGTCACTGCCAAAATGACAGGACAGTGGTGCAAAGCATTTTATCATTTTTTTTTTTGTAAATAATCAACTATAAAATTAAAATTAAATTATTTTTTGAACTATGCAAACAAAATACCGTTGCCAAACAATGTTTTGTGTAGTTTGTCGGAGACACGGCATTATGATCGTCATAGGTGCCGATTCCCTTGTTCACAAACTAAACTAAATTTAAGATCTTTTTCTTTCTATTTCATTAAGAAAAGGACAGAAGATAAATTTTAGTTTAGTCCTGTCAAATTAATCAGCGCCTGTCACTATTCCATACAAGTTTAGACGTGATTAAAAACTTGCCGACTAAAATTACGTCAATTTACGTCAAGAGCTGATTAATTTGACAGGACTAAACTAAAATTTATCTACCAGAAAATCTCCTTTTTTTTAATAACTTTGTTTAAAAGCGGAAATTTATAAAAATATTTACGGCATGATTATACGTTCATTATTATTTCTTAAAATCAGTACTTAAAAGAAAATTTAACCTCTTTTTTCGCCATTTTATGTGAATTACCAGTACGAAGATATTTTATTGATATGTTATCCCTTTTGTTTACATAAATGATTGTGGTTTCACCCGCATGTGTCTCGATCCCTTGAGAATATTGCGATAAAAAGTATCGTATGTCCTAACCCAGGTCATAGTTTACCGATGTGCCAAATTTTATCCAAATCCGTTCATCTGTTAAACTCACTTTCGCATTTATAATATTTGTTAGGATTAGGATACACACTGCAGAATATAATATAAATTAACCATAACAGTGGGTAATAATTTATAGAAAAGTTGGCAACACCAAAATTCTTAGGTTAGAATTTAATAATCGTCAATTTTGTGCTTTTTATCGATGAATTTACGTCTAGGGTACATTTAGTACATGATACACAATGTATGAACACAGTAAAATATTATTGAAAGCCTAGTAACTGATAAAAAGTGCTATACTTACGAATGAAAAGACAACCCTAGTAGCATTTTCCGTTGGCATTTAGTTGGGCCAACTTCAGAGGTATGTGGCCCAACCAAACGCCACCAAAAATGCTACTAGGGAAGTCTGGCATTTTCGTTCCACTATCACTTTTACACCTTCTAATGCTACACCGCACCATTTTTCTTTTTTAAATGGTTGAAATATTAAGTCTAAATAGTTCACAACATAAAATCACATAAATTACTTAATATAAAGCACATAAAAACTGAATTTTACAAGAAGACGATAACTATCTGGACGTTATCTGTCAAACTTTGTTTAGCAAAGTACTTTGCTAACGTAGACAGAGAAAAACTATAGACTACTGCTCTGCGTGTCGCTGTAAGGGACAGAAAATTAAGGTACCTTAAACTTTAGGGTTACCCACTTCAAAGTGATTTTACCCCGAATGTTCAGATGTTTTTCAATCTTTATTATCTATATTGTACAAACGCACAGGGTTTATAAATAGAAATAAAACATCTAAGTCAAAATAGTTTATTCATAGTAGGAGTTCTTTCACCTGCGTGAAAAAGAACATTTAAAGAAAACCTAAGATACAGCATAAAACCTTTTTATCTCCACTTTCATCCATAATTCCCGTGATTCTGGTTTGGCGGTTTTACAATATTTTATACTATAAATAGGTACTAAAAGGTAAAGATGTAATATTACGTCCAGTGAAAAATAGAACAAATTTGCTGCCAGCGCTATAGATACACTCTAATAAAGTATTCATCTGAAATGATTGATGAAGGTAATTTATTTTATTGGCGTACTATTTTCCCCTGAAATGGGGAAGTATCCGAGTAAAAAGTAGGCAGCACTGAGCTTGGAGGTTATGTAAAGAATAATAAATAATAAAAACATAATTCTGCACTCATTTTATCTTGAAACAGATGTATATTTATTTTAAGAGTTTAAAAACCCATATTAGTTGAAAACTTTCACTGTCTTTCACCGAATAAACTAAAATATTTAGCTACTTACGAATGAAAGGACAATCCGGCAATTTTCTTCTCACTATCGCTTTTGGAACCAAGAACACTGCACCTTACTATTTTGCAGCAATAGCTAAAGTCAATCCTCAACAAAATAGCTAGTATTTTTCGAATTAACAAATGTAATAATTTAAAATTTCGTCGGAACCACTTTCGAATGCGTATCAAACGTCAAACTTTGTTTAGCAACTGAAGTGCTGTCCTTGAAAAACGTGACACGCGATAAGGGACAGAAAATGTTAGGCTCTGTCTCTTTTCTTTACAAGCATCTTGTATATATTTTTCTTTTTCTTGTGTAAGTAAGATACAAGATGACCAGCGGTCTATAGTTTTCTCTGTCTACGTTTTAATGCATTACAACAAGTGGAAGTGGGCCTAACTGCGAAGGCTAAGAGCTACGCTCTTGTGTATAAAAAAACAAGCAATTGAATTTCATATAGTAGGTACATACGTACAAATATTTTTTTGAACATTTCACCAATATATCGTTTTTTTTTATATAGGTCTCGAATTCGATATCGATATTTATTTTAAATATCGATACGATATATATATCGATACTTTTTGGCACATCTTGCATCCCTAGCACACAATCGTCTCAAAATAAAATTAGTTTATAAAGCAATTCTGCCGATTTTAGTTTTAGTCTTATTTTAGTCTGCAAAAGTATTTTTTTTAAGATTTTTTTAAATTGTCTGAATACTAAGGTCTTCAACCAGTGCGTCCTGCCCGTTATGACATACGGTAGAGATGGGCTGAGTGATGATTTTTCCGTATCAATGTCTGCATGACAATGACAAAAAAATATCGATGACAGGCACAATGACAAAATCATCAATGATTTTTAATTGAGTATAAGATCGCGTCACTGTAATTGATTATGAGTAATGAAATGATCGCGGAACGGCTTGTGAAATCATCATTAGTTATTTATTAGGCATGGGTCGTAGGACTCGTAGGTACTTGTCAGTTAGCGAAATTAAATTTTTCTTATTTTGCTACATTAATGGCAGTGTATTTTAGGTATTGATTAATAATCATGCAAATCATCAATAAGTTACCATCAGTAATATTTGCTGCAAGATATGACTATTTAGTATTTCATGGCAATCTGGCGTGCTTGCAAGTAAATACCTGGTGTATTTGTATTTAATTAATTAAAATTAAATTACGTAATTTAATTTTAATTAATTAATTTAAAAAAAATAGTTTTGTGACAAGAGAATTTGCACCAATGTGTAAATGTTACATATCTATACTCACGCCATCATCCAATGCCGGGTCCAGACAAGTCGAAAAGGAAGTCTAGTTAGTACCTAGGTATGGTAACTGCCTATTTGCCTAACCCCGTGTTCTATTTAAAATTAATCGTCACGCGAATACGCGATCGTCGCATCCTTATGTTACTTTTTGTTCGGAAACCCATAGATTTATTATAGTTTATAGGATTGATTTTTGAGACTGGGCAGTAATTCCTCGCCGCCAAGGCCCCGCGCGAAATCCCCGACTAACGAATAGTCCTCCCCGACCCTTGACTGTAAGTGAAGCGCCAGCACGCGTTTTAGCTGAGCAGCATGTAATCCAAACTCCCCACGATAATAGTCAAAACACCGATTTTATCCAGCCACCGTCGGTCCCTTGCCACCCTCCCTCCGACTCAGCTGCCCTAAGCCGAGGTTCGTACCCCACAGGGGGTGCCCTTAGCGAGCAGCAGTCGTTTAGTTTATAGTTTTTACGCCCTGGCTGGAGGCATTAAGTTTCGTTAGGAGCTTAAGGCAGCCACAGGAAAGTCCGGTTAAAGAGTCGGAACCTTAGTGGTTACACTCTGAGATGCCCTAGATAAAAAAAAAAAAAAAAAAAACTGGGCAGTAAGGGTAGCCTTTGTAGTTACAGAAAAACGATTTCAGAAGACTGTCCCTATTTGTTTGAGAAATGATCCACATTACAGGTAAAAAAAAAAAATAATACAGGCAAGAAAATGGGCCATTTTCACAAAAACTTTTTTTGATGTCAATCGTTCCTGTTTCTTATAAGGATCAAAAAATTCTATCAGACCAGCTGAGGTTTGAGTACCTACTAGAAAAGTCAGAAAACGCATATAACTTTTCCCCTACATTTCGAAGGAAATGATAGACTCCAACTTACCTAAGGACTCGACGATCGCGTATTCGCGCGACGATTCTTCTTTTTAAATAGGACGCGGCTAGGTAACCTAGCTATAAAATTAAGATTTTCGTCAATAAAATGGTGCAATCTATTGTTTTTGTTCTCAGACCCTTTATAAAATCTAAGTTTTTGTCATCAACTCACCATCCAAAAAGCTGTAGATACCTAGCTATGTGAAAGTTACAGAGACATCTCCCGTTTACTGAAGTAAATGCTTGTTCATAATTACGTTAACCAGTGACTCCCATTCGCAACAGGGCTGTAGTTAGTGTTGCATGGCCTTCATAGATGGCGCTGTCTGTCTCTAATCTAATTTATTACTATCATGATAAAAGCACAGAAGTATGTACATTTACGAAGAAAAATAAGAGAGAAATAAAAAAGAAATGTTGCCGATTATTGGCTGTAGTTACTGGAAAATGATCCTAGTGAGGATCTACACTTTAATTTTATTTACAAAAGGAGTCTGTAAAGTCGAACTATGTATGTAAGTAGTGTGTCCACTTCATTAGCTACTACTTACTGGACATTGGCTCCTTCCATGATACAGAGGCAAAAATACTGGGTCCTCCGTCTTCCATATTCAGTCTGCTATTGCTGCCCCTTCTTTAGGTTGTTGCCTTGTTGGTCCATCTAACCCGGTAAAGTAATGTGCAAGCTTTAATTTCGCCTATTTTTAATTTCTATAAAATGCCCTTTGAGATTTTTATCATAAAATTAATAGTCTAATATCGTAAAAAGTGTCAAGCACATCGCTTTTACTATGCTAGAGTGAAAATAGAAAAACATAATATAAGAACGTCAGAATGGTAATTGCCTCCTGTGTTAGTCCGACCTCTTTTATTTTTTGACACGTTCGGGGGTCGAGTCGGGGAGCACTCGTCCTTTATGCCACATAGCTTTTTAATGAATGGTATTATTAGGGTAGGTACTCGTATATTTACCGGTTGTTAGGCACTGCTATAATATCTAAACATCGCCACATTTATTTGTATGTAATCTGTATTGGATTGTACAATACAAACAGTTCTAGTAAATATTTGCCAGATAGAAAAGTAGGTAGCTACCTACTTAAATCAACAGATTTCTTGTCTCATAGCTATACCTCAGGGTATCCAAAGATGAATCTTCTTCTCCCGTATCGGCACAAACGGAGATAAGTTCTAGGCCTTTATGCGAGTTGTCATTCCGTGGAAAACAATATTTAACAGCAGGGCCGGATTTACAGGTGTGGAGGCTCTGGGGCAACCAAAAAATGGAGGCCGCGTTTTTTTATTGTTGGAAGAGACGAAAAAAAACTTTTCAATCTCTACAAATATGATACAGCTGAAGAGTTTGTTAGAACGTGCTAATAATCTCTGGAAGCAGTGGTGGCCCAGTGGTAACGGCCTCGAATTACGAGTTGCAAGTCGTGGGTTCGAACCGAGGCAGGCGCTTTACTTTGTGTAAATAATTTCATCACCACTGCTCTCAAAAAGGTGAAGGTGTGGTGGTATCAACAACGCCACATGCGAACTACGCATCAAAGACCTGACGTCACAAATCCTGCATCGCGCTATCAGAGTTTACCGCGCGACTAGCATATATACAACATTCCGACATCAACAGTGGGGCAGTTGTCCACCAGACACAATACCCGTCTGATCGGAGGATCCTCCCTTTACTATAGAGTATGAGTGAACTTTACACCCTGTTCCTCATACCTCTAAAAAGGAAAACACCGTGAGGAAACCGGTATGTTCTAGAACCGAAAATTCAAAGACATGTGACATCCACCTACCCGCACTTGGCCCGCGTGGTGGATTATGGCCCACTCCCTCACAGAAAGAGGTCTGTGTCCCAGCAGTGTGAACATTATAGCCTGATTATGATATGAATCTCTGGAACTACCAGTCGGATTTGAAAATTTTGCATTTGATAGTCAAATTCTTGATGAAGGTTATTTAATATCAAGGTACGACTCTTAGGAGCCGAGCAAAAAGAAAAAGTCTGAAAGCCTTTTGTCTCTTTGGACAAAGAGAGAGACAAAGGATGTCTTATTTTACTTATCTAAAAAAAAAATCGTGGAGGCCTCTTCTTTGTGGAGGCCCGGGGCCAGAGCCTCTCCCCTAATCACTATTTATATTTACACACATTATATATTACACACATTATAAAACTGATTTACATCCGTAAGACGTCCTCGCCGCACAAGGTCCAGTTGGAAACAAGTGTCAGGCACTAGTTGGCTGGCATTTATGCTGAACTGGGCCTATTTGGCGTAGCCGCGAGGCACACATTGCTATTTTAAGTTTTTTCTGTCTTTTTGTGTTCTGTGTCAGTATTGTGTGCCTTAAACTGCGTCAAAGAAATTTATTTTCTTTCTTTCTTTCTTTAAATCCGGCCCTATTTACCAGTCAGAAAAGTTGTTGCGATTCTGACTCCTCCGGGTGCGTCAGACGTAGTAGATGCTTATCACCACTCGTGGAGGATAAAATAATGCACCCCAAAGGTGATTAAAACATCGAGCAGGAATACCTATCTAGGTACCTAAGCTATGTCTTAAGCTTCCTACGTATAGCAGCCTTTGGAGCCAGAGATAGATTGTACCATATTCACCTGATGAGCTTAGCAACACGCAAATTCCCCAGTATAAAAATATAATAAATTGTTCCTGATATAACTAGGATAATTAAGTAATTACCCCAGGGGAAATATTTTCTTAATGTGTGGAATTTCCGTCCGTCGTCAATTAACATATAGGTAGATACAGAAAGTAATAAATGACCGATGATTAAGCTAAGATTCTGGGCCCTGTTATAAAACAACCAGTTACCGGCTGATAACGATTGTTTCGAGTGAGTGATAAGTTAGTTCGGTGTCACTCATCATAATGGACACAGTGTACTCGTACAAATTAGATACAAGTTATTCCCGCGAATAATTGAATTAGTGGTGATTTTATTTATTTATTAAGACGCTTTATAAAATAAATAATTTAAAATGACTGATATAAGAACGAATTTACAATGTTACTTAGTCCTAAGTAAGTTTCTGCCTTACCAGTAGTGTTTGGATATCATTGGTGATGTCTTTGTTTTATAAATAATGTAGGTTCCTATTGAAAGTAATATAGAAATATTTCTTATAGTATTTATCAAATTACTTGGAGCACAAGAAGTTCCTAACACAAGTAGTAATCAAGGCAGTTCCACAAGTTCGCTACAGCCGAGATTTTCCGATCTCGGCGCCATGGGAGTCCCAAACTTTGGCTCGGGAAGATTCGGAAATCCGACAAGTAATTATCCAACGAATTCCTTTTTGCCTTACGGAAATCAGGTAAAGTTTATTTAATTAATTACCTTAGCTCGTGTTGTGCTATGTGCTGTTTTTTTTAGCTAATGCAATGTTAATATTATGAAGAGAAGTGGTTTGTTTTTATGATGGTGCTGTGTTAAGGGGAAAGCGTTAGGGTAGCCCGCGTACATCATCAATAGGTACAACTCTCTAAGTTCATATATAATCTGATAGGATGACTATTTTTGAAATAGCCATTCAATCAGATTATACGAACTTAAGGAGTTGTATTACTGATTCTAATGTTTATATAATTCTATAAATACATATTTGATATGACTGCGAATCATATTTAGATCAACATACAACCTGAAACTGACCAAAATTTCAGTTTTCAATTTTATTGTACGTTTTTTGCAATTTGCCAATTTGCAATATCATCTAAATAATATGATTTATGGCCGTATCAAATACCTATGTATTTACATAATTATAATGATTAAAATCAGTAATACAGCTCCTTAAGTTCGTATAATCTGACTGAATCGCTATTTCAAAAATAGTCATCCAATCAGATTACCTATGTAGGGTGTATCTATTCAAACACTAAATATTTTAAGAGATACACCTATAGGTGGTAAAGAAGCCATGGAGACGATTTTTTTTAAATCTGAGTATATTATTTAAAAAAAAAAAAAATACTTGATATGATGATTTATTATCAAAAGGCACCGCGCTCGGGCCGCCACCGTCGCCGAGTCCGGGCGGGTCAATCATAGAATTTAAAAAAAAGTAAGTAAAGGTTTTTTTGCAAAATGTCTTAAGCAATTTTAAAATTATAATAATTATGTAAAAATATAAAACACATAGATAAAATGATATGATATGAAATGACATAGATGCATATTGTGATGGGTGTTGACTAACATAGTTCATAAGATTTTACTAACACAATAGGTAATTAAATTATAAGTAATGGTATTGTAATTGTAATAATTTATTTCTCTGTATTTTATTTAATTATATGAATTTTCCAATGTATTTTTATAATTTGTAATTTGTATGGATTAATTTTATCTGAAATAAACTAATTAATAATAATAATAATAAAATTGTGGCGGTACCAACAACGCCACATGCGAACTACGCATCAAAGACCTGACGTCACAAATCCTGCATCGCGCTATCAGAGTTTACCGCGCGACTAGCATATATACAACATCCCGACATTAACAGTTGGGCAGTTGCCCACCAGACACAATACCCGTCTGGTCGGAGGATCCACCCTTTACTATAGAGTATGAGTGAACTTTACACCCTGTTCCTCATACCTCTAAATTGGTGACCCCGAACATGGACATTAGCGCAGCCTTCGTGCAACTACTTCAGCGTGACGTCATCCATCACTTCCTCAAGCTTTCGCGCGGCGAGTCACACAGCCAGCCAGCACCCACGGCCTCAACGGGTATCCTGACCACCAGCATGCAGCGAAGCGCATACCTGGTCATCAACCTCAGCCTCATCAGCAACCTTGGCACAGCACACTGCAGTTTCGGCCGGTCCACAAGCAGAGCCCTTCAACGCTCTCCTGGTCGACGCCAGCAGTCAGCCTCAATCCGGCGCTGTACGACGTCCGACTCACTGGATCAACAAACGCAGCGCCACCCCGACTCACTGGGGAATCACCGCAGACAGTTCCGACTCACCGTTTACTATGCGGCACCCGGTTCCGACTCACTGGAATCACAACTGGCCCTGGCAAGCATCATATGCACTGACTCAGCTCACTATCGACCTCCGGTCTACGGAGGGGAGCAATGTGGCGGTATCAACAACACCACATGCGAACTACGAGTACGCATCAAAGACCTGACGTACAAATCCTGCATCGCGCTATCAGAGTTTACCGTGCGAATAGCATATATACAACATCCCGATATCAACCGTTGGGCAGTTGTCCACCAGACACAATACCCGTCTGGTCGGAGGATCCTCCCTTTACTATAGAGTATGAGTGAACTTTACACCCTGTTCCTCATACCTCTAAAAAATAATTCGCTGCTATGGCTTTTTACCACCTATAGATGTTTCTCTTAAAATATTTCGTGTATGAATAGATACACCTTATATAAGAACTTAGAGAATTGTATTGATGATTTTGGCGGGCTACCCTGACGCTTTCCCCTTAAAGGTTTTCGTTTGATTATAAATATCTAGTATAGGTTTCCAATTTAAATGAATAACCTATGCTGTATCAATAATATCACAAAAATATGACTTATGTATGTATGTATCTTATTTTCAGAATAACAACGTGCAACAGCCTCAACGGGGATCTGGTTTAAGTTACCCAAATCAAGGCAATTTTCAAAATAGACCTCAAGGTTACCCTAACCAGCAAGGTTACCCTAACCAGCAAGGTTATCCAAATCAACAAGGCTATCCATATCAAGGTGACAGCATGAATCCAAGCCCGAACTATCAAAGGCCGCAATATCCTAATCAAAACACTCAGAACAGGCCGGTTCAGGGAGGATACTCAAACCAAGACGCTTACCCGTATCAGGGAGACAGCAATACCCGATACCCAAATTATCAACGACCATCATATCCCAATAGACCAGACGATGGGTCTATAATGTATCCAGACGACATAAGTAATCGACCATATCAAAATGGAGGAATGCCACCAAATCAGGGCAGTCCTGGGCAATCGTTCCAGTACCCTTCACAAAACAACCAGTACCCTTCACAAGACAACCAGTATCCTTCTCAGGGCACTTTTCATGGCAACGGCAACACAAACGATATGTACTCCAACTTTCGCCCTGATGATTTAGGCAATTTGCCTAATACGAATATACATTTTCCTGATGGACCAAATCAATATCAGCCCAATCAATATTACCCACAAACCAATTATCAAAATCAAAATTTTAGACCAGTTCAAGGACAACTTGGGAATTTTCCAAATTATCCATCGAATAACAATCCTGATACCAACACACAGTTAATGAATTACCCGGGTAGTGTAAATATGGATCCATCAGACATTCAGTATCCCAATCAAGGTATACCGAATTCTGGAGGAACAGGAAACGTTCTTCCATCATTTAATCCAGGTTTTAATAATGTATTTCAAAATCAGCCTCAATTACCTAACAACAATATTCCAAACTATAATGATGACACAGCAGCCATTTTGGGAAAACCGGTGATTGTGCCACCGACTACCACATTGCCCGGCCAAGCTGTGCTTGATAACAGGTAAATTGATTTCATCATTTATTCGTAATTAATAACTGCTTTAAGTTGCATATCAATATTAATAGGTTACAAATTAAGAATAATTTGTAACAATTGTGGCGGCATCTACATGCGAACTACGCATCAAAGACCTGACGTCACAGAAATCATTCATCGCGCAATCAGAGTTTACCGCGCGACTAGTTTATTATACAGTGTGAGTCTTTATAATGTGCACATACTCGTATCGAAATGAGGGAATCTATGCTTAGTTTTATCTACGGCGAAATATATAAAAAAATCTAAATATTTTATTTTATTTTTTATGGAATTAAAAAAAAAATGTTCCCAGTGTAAACAAAACGGTGTGACTTTTAAACTAAATGATCTATCACGATGAAACAAACTCCATAATTATTGGAAGTAATTAGGCGTCCTCATAAAATAATAATTGGGGAAAAAACTACCCTCAATTGAAAAGAAACATGTTTTTTTGCAAAAATCTGTTATTGTTTTCATAATTTTTTACAATAATTGTAAAATTTCTCAATAAGGGGGCGTCATATTGATAAATATATAAATAAAAATAAATGTAGATTTTTTTTTGTATTTTTTCCGCAGATAAAATTAAGCATAGATTCCCTCATTTCGATATGTGCACATTATAAAGACTCACACTGTATACAACATCCCGACATCAACCGTCGGGCATGAGTTGCCCACCAGACACGACACCCGTCTGGTCGGAGGATCCTCCCTTTTCAATAGAGGATGAGTGGACTTTAACCATGTTCCTCATACCTCTATAGTCTATACAATCAAGATTAAACGTTTGTGGACAACATCTAACACAGTGTTTTTTTGGTTTCAGTACCGCGGATGCAGCTACTCAAAAGCAATGTGTCCAAGACTGCTCGACCACATCAGAATATGATCCGGTGTGTGGTACGGATAACGTGACATACATAAATGCAGGAAAATTTACTTGTGCCCAAACATGTGGCGTAGGTAAGGGTACTTATAAAAATTATAATATCTTTTCAATTATGATTATACTTAATATTCTTTAAAATTCACACACACCTTCGTGAATGTTATTTATAGTACTTATATTAGGTATTCTAAATAGAAATCGAGCATTTTTTTTACATAGAAAACTGTATTTTTAGACACGTCAAAATCGAATAAATCTGTCTGTATGTAACACGATATAACTAACTGATTCAATTTACTTGTTTTCCAGCGGTACACCTCCAACGGAAAGGCAGATGTCCTGGAGATATTGTGAGCAATACTTTGGAACAATCATAAAAGAAGAAGGGTGAACAGAACATTATTGCTCATCTTAAAAATAATGATATGCGACTACATTATCTGTAGCTGTAGAGATATAAAAAACTGGATCATCAAAGTTTTTTAGAGCTATATTCAGATCTCGGTCACGTAATAAATAGTTTTTCCACTTGTTCCATTTTTACTTTAGCGAGGTTTTCCTGCAAACAGCGTTACTAACATTATATTATGTAATAGTTAATGTGAGTTCTGGGTCAAACATGTCGTGGGAGACAGCATTTTTTTGTTGACGTAGCTAATAAAGATTTAGGTACGTACCTGCTTGTTAGTGAAATCGTTTTCCATAATTATTAGATAGACATAACTACTTTTATTGGTTCTGAATTAAAGTTATGTAAAGTAAATAAGTACCTAAAGCCTCTAAAAAAACCGACCAAATGCGTGTCGGACCACGCATAATGAAGGGTTCCGTAGTTGGGACGAATTTATCCCGAGAACAAAGTTGAAATACATGTTCTCTCATACATTCCAACTGCAACTGTAAGGTGGTTGACTATTACTCGTTATCTTGTAAAGCTACTTTTCTGTAATAGTTTTCCTTTTAACTTTGTTATTTATACCTACTACTGTCGTGATTTTTTTCACATATCCAAAAACAAACTTTTGCAGCTGGCAGGGGGAGGGGATTTGGGCACGCCACAATTGTGGCGATAAGTCCCCTCTTTGAGGAGTGGCTAGAGAGGCGGCACGGCGTCCTCACCTTTCGCCTGACACGGGTCCTCACTGGACACGGGTGTTTCGGAAGGTTCCTGTTTCGGATTAGGCGGGAGGAAACGCCCGGGTGTTACCACTGTGTGGATCGCCCGGAGGACACGGTGGAGCATACGGTGGAGGTCTGCCCGGCTTGGGCAGAGTACCGCCGTGTCCTCACGGAGGCGATTGGCGGCGGCGATCTCTCGCGTCCGGCCCTGGTCCAGGCCATGATCCGGAGCGAGAGTGCATGGGAAGCAGTCACCTCCTTCTGCGAAGTAGTAATGCTCGCGAAGGAGGAGGCGGAACGCGTGAGGGAGCGGCAGTCTGTGCGCCCTCACGCCCCTAGTCACCGCAGGAGACGCCCTGGGCGGCGGGAAACGGTAGCCGATTCCCGGCCACCGTAGGCGTGGGCTTGCGGACGGCGAGCTATGGGCAGTTCGCCGTCCGGTAAGGACCAGGCCGGTTGTGTTCCACGCGCGCCTCAAAGAGATGTCAGCACGCACTGACGGGGTCCGCTAGGACCGGTGCCTGCCAGGGTTGCGGGTTTGTCCGAAAGGGATACCGTGGCCCTGGCACACAGGCAACTGAAGGAACACGGGTGGTTTTAGTCAGTAAAAGTCTGACAAGCCCACCCGCTCCACCCAGAGCGAGAGAAGTTATTTGATAATTTCCCACCCAAAAAAAAAAAAAGGGTGAGGGGATTACACTTGATTCTAACAGAAATTAACACTTTAATTAAAGCTTAATATTATGCAAACGGATACCTGAATCGAAAAATGGTTATCACAAACCCGCGATATTTTTGAACGGCCTGTCCAACTATATCCCACACTAAGGGATTTACATAAAAAAATGATTTCGGTGACGCGGTGATGCAAACCTTTAAGGTTTTTCCCTACTAAATATCGCTCAACGCGGCTAAAAGAAGTTTTTAGTTCAAAAACTCAAAACTTTAGAATAACTGACAGTCTGGCGCAACACGTCATGAGCATGGCACGCATTTCGGTGACGCGGTGACGCGAACCCATAAGTTTTCCCCTAACTATTGTACTTCGGCGAGTGTGCCCATAAGTCCACGACCTCATTCCACCGGCCTCTTTCTACCCTCGGACCTCTAGATGCACTGCAAGTTACTAACCCTTACTAGTTGATATTCCACCAACTTGCACTAAGCTTTTTCAAACGTCTTTTATAATGCGCACAGCAAATGAGTGGAACTCTCTGCCTGCGTCTGTGTTTCCGAACGCATACAACCCTAATCTATTCAAAGCGAGAGTGAACAGGTTTCTTCTGGTTAAGCTCAGTCCATCGTAGACTTTGTCTCTGTCACCCAGACCTAGACTAGAGTCAAGAGCAAACCCATAGTAAAATAAAAAATTCATAAAAAAAACGCTCAACGCGGCTAAAGAAGTTTTCACTTCAAAAAACAAGATTTTATTTTGCCACTCTAACGGCGTGATTAATATGTATACCCATGCCAAATTACAGCTTTCTAGTACTAAGAGTCTCTGAGCTGAGCCGCGGACAGACAGACAGACATAGCGAAACTATAAGGGTTTCATGTTTGACTACGGAAGCCTAAAAAGGTAAAAGGCATATTTATGTAGACAATTTATTTTTAGCTCTATGATTCAGTTTGACGCACTACAATAGAGAATAAAATATGTTATAAGTTGTGAAACGCTAGCTATATAAGCCGGTCTTCAATTTTATTATATTTCAACACATTGAATGAATGCCCACAATCCCCTCTCGAGTCCATTTATAATAGGGATTTGGTCTGAGGACACTGAAAGGGTTAGCGCACTGAGGTGGATTTTGAGTTATTGCATCTTTTTTTTTTTGATAATAGTGCGAAGGAACTCAGCCAAGCATCGTCTAATAGGGGAAGAGTGGTTTTACAGATGTTGAGAGTAAATAAACACTTCTTTAGTGTGCATTTTAGAGGTTTGAGTAAAGCAAGTAGTGTTTGTGGATATCTACTCGGTTTACGGACAGAACTTGCATTGGCAACAATTCGATGGCCCCACCGAATAAACGTATAAGAGAAAAATATCAACTTTTCAGCAAAAAATAAAAACGTTTAAACTTCAATAACGCTCATTTCATTTTAAATATGTATAAATAATGTATAATCGAATTATTGGTAAAAAAATAAGCTATAGACTTGTATAGGTATTTACTTTCTTGGCGACTCAGAAAGCATGTAATTATAACATAAACTATTATTCCTATAATTTTAAAATTAATTATTTCCCTAGAATAAAGAAATTCACTATTATAGTAGGCGTGTTTTGAGTCTAAAATTCATAAAAAAAAATTAAGTGGGTGCAGGATAGGCAAAAAAAACGAAAAATGTAAAAAAAAATCGTGTAAGAAGCATTGCACGTTTATTCGGTGGGGCCATCGAATTGTGTCTTTTGTCCGTACAGCGCTATACGTCTTTCTAAAGTTGTGCATGTAGCTAAAACATTTTTGCTCTTCATACATTTTGGGTCTTCGTTTTACCGGCTGAGACTTTGTGTTGATCATTGGGCTAATACTGTAGCTGATACAGACTTCTGATGGCAGCAACTGTATCAACAGATGCAAACATTGTTTCAGACATCGATACCCGAAATATCGCAGTATTTATTTATTTTATTATTTACTAGCTTTCGGTCCGCGACTTCGTCCGCGTGAAATTCTTGTTCCCCCGACTCATCCCGCCCGCGATATTATTATTATTTTCACTTAGCGTTTTCTTCTGTTTTTTTTTTTTTCTTTTTCTCGGGTCCTTTGGGTCACAGCGTGATGTTAAATAGCCCATACCTACCTACATCAACCTTTACCTTCCTCAAGAATTGGGCTATCAAATGCAAAAAGAATTTTTCAAATAATTCAACTGGTTGTACCAGAGATAACCCCCTACATACAAACTTACAAACAAATTCTACCTCTTTACAATAATAGTATTGTGTATGTACACACAGTAAAATACATGGGGATACGACTTATACTTTTGAGTACAAAGGTACCTACTACTTATTTCTTAAGAAATGTCTTACAGCAGACAGGAAAAATGAAAGGAAAGAATAAACAAAAAGGAGAAATGAAAAAGTAATGTAGAAAAAAGTGTGTGAGAACAAGAAGAGAAAAATATGAATAATTGTAATAGCTTTGTAGGTAACATTTTAATCCTAATACAAATAAACACGGAAAAAAATATGAAAACTATTAGAATAGAATAGAATAGAATACTCTTTATTATGTACACCATAAAAATTACAGATATAAATGTAGAACTGTTACATAGGGTGTCACAATGGGCGGTCTTACCGCTAAAAGCGATCTTTTACAGACAACCTTTGGATGGATCAAAAAGTAGAAGGAGAGACAATACTGCAGGTATTTAGTGGTGTACCACTTACATATATACAATAAATACATATACACAAAGCATATAGATACTTATCCATATAAATATATATACATATATATATATACACACACAATAATAAACATGATACAAAAGCAAGGAACTTTAAGTAATGATGATGTTTAAGGAGAGAGGAAGTGGTTTTTAACCAAAATTTTAATAGTGGAAAAGAAAGTGGAAAGTGGAAAGTGGTGGCTATTTAGTTTTTTATAACCATATATTTTTTGACGTTTGTACCTACAGCTTACAGAGAATAGGTACTATAGACACCTGCCAAGCGTGTCGCAGAAAGAGACAAAAAAAAAAAATACGTCACTATATTTAGGGTTACCGTGTGAGGAAAAATTTACTCCACAATTTGTGTGAGTTCGAGCCCGCGACTAGTTGGCTCTTAACAATAACAATCATTCGATTTATTTCATCTGCATGTGATTCGCTATGTGCGAAAATCGCATCGAAGTGAATCGATTAAAAAAATCGTAGATCGTATTGCTAAAGAACGCTTCGATCACTTTTACATCCAGTATCGCTACACCGCATCATGTTTTATTAAAAAATGGTTGAAATAGTACGTCTAAATTGTTCACACAATATAATTATACACAAAAAAAGACCGTGGTTGGAGGAAAAGTATCCTTAATATTGCTGATGGCAAATTTTACTGAAAGGAAACATTCCTTTATTTTCAATAATAATAAAAACTGCATTTAAAGATTAATTTTTTTGCCGGGATTCGAACCGGTGAAATGTGAAAAAAAAAAACATCCTGTATTTTATGATACCAACCGAAAGAGTCATTCATAAGGACCATTACTTTTTAAACAACATAGTATCTTAAATGAAAGAAAGACGATAAAAAACTCGATATAAAAGGCGACACGTAGCGAATTCAGTCAAGTCTGTGCATACGTGAAAGTGGGCCTCATTTTTGAACTATTTTCTTTAGATAGTAAGTTTTACAACAAAAGAAAATATTTTCTTGGTCTTTCTTTAATTTAAGATACTATGTTATTTCAAAGGAATTGATCCTTGTGAATGACTCTTTCGGTTGGTATCATAAAATACAGGATGTTTTTTTTTACCATTTCACCGGTTCTATTCCCGGCTCAAGCAGGTGATTTTTCAAAAATCTTTAAATGCAGTTTTAATTATTATTGAAAATAAAGGAATGTTTCCTTTCAGTAAAATTTGCCATCATCAATATTAAGGGTACCTACTTTTCCTCCAACCACGGTCTTTTTTTTCCACCCTGTATAACGGCAATTACTTAATTTAAAGCACTGAGAAACTGTATTTTACAAGAAGTCGATAGCTAGCTGCACGTTAATGTCAAACTTTGTTTAGCTAAGTAGTGTGCTAAACTTGAAAAAAAAAACGGCACGCGCCGTGAAACAAAATATTTCACCGTTCTGTTTCATTTCTTTACACGACATCGGCGTAAGTTGCTCTTTTTCTTGTGTGAATGCGACAAAAGATATCAATATGTCTATAGTAGATATTCTCTGTCTACGGGTATAAAGGCTCGTACAGACTCGCGTGATATCGCGGCCGCGACAGGCACCGACAAAGAAATTGTGCTACTAGTGTCGCGTCACGCCCGTGATATTGCACGAGTCTGTACGAGCCTTAACCATAAATTTTTTGACGTTTATGCTTGTCATAACTTTATTCCGTGTTTATTTGTAAGACCCTAAGACTTCTTCTTGATGTGTCACTGGCAATAGTTTTCATCGGCTTAGGGGTACCTTCGAAACTGAATCGAAAACTACATCGACAAACGTCTAAACGATTTTATTATAAAGAAATCTTACAAAAGCCTATCATATTTCTATTGAAACAGTACCCTTGTGGAATAGATTGGACTGAGTATGGTTTATACAGACGTCGTTCATATCCCGAACCTATGATTGCAAAGCGGAGTTATCGGTTTTACCGTAATGAAATCCGTCTGCTTCTCTGAATTCCTACGGCCATTTTCTGTGAATGTTGATATGCCTTCGTTAAACACAGGCAACGTGACTTGTTCAATGTTTTTCTTATTTTAAACTAAAAGGATTTTTCCATTTTCTTCTATATTAATATATTATTCAGTTTCTCTTTAGTTGTTTTAGAGTATGTTCTTCAGTCTCTCTCCATTATTTGTTGAAGAGTTTGATTAAATCTTGGCTGGGTTTATAACAATTGTGTCTATGACGCACTGTAACGATTCAATGAAAACAGTTTAGTTTTTTATGCGAGAATGTCAAGACGTGTCGTGTGAATAAATAAAAGTAAAGAATTATGAAGATGGATCAAGAGATGCCAACATAAAGATCCCTCTTTACACGCGCTGTGTTTACCAAGAGTGACTTAAAAGTTATCGAGCAAACCAAGTATTGATATAGTGTATCGTTCAATTCGGTGGAATTTTCGGTGTTCCGAGTAATTCCTTTGAGAAAGTAAAACAAGCCGGCTCCGAAGCCACAAAGCTTCAATACCTAGCCGTCAGTCGGGAGCACGTTCCCAAACCATTGTCGGATATCCGCTCACTTGTAGTAAATCGGAACTGTCGTTAAGCTTATCGGTTACATGTGACTCGTTTACTTCAATGACGTCACGAGCTTGTAACGAGCCAACTTCCACGATAACAGATAATAATGTATGTTGACTATTTAATTCAAATTATGTTATGATAACTCATCATTTTGTTTTTATAATATGAAAACGGAACTATTTCCGTCTATAACGTCAATTTTCGTCACGCGATGAATATCTACATTCTCCAAGCATTTCATGGCTTTATTTATGTATGGCACTGAATTAAATATGACAACGCACAAAGCTCTCCGTCTGTTATAGGGTATTGTTAATAAACATTGATGTATAAAAAAAGGAAGATAACCCACCGCTCTAATGTCACGTAAACATTGTTGGATTAGAAACAATTACATGTAAACACATCCACACAACTATATTTGGCAATGTCGTGAAACAATCGAAATAGAGAGATATGACGCGGGCTGCAGCGGGAACGAGATAGCAATAATTGTCACTGTTACGTACCCATATCAATTCAGAAACAAATGGCGACCTAGAAAGCAATATTATTCAGGAGAATATTAAAGAAAATAAGTTTTGATGTACTTACGAGTGGAAAGTGATCCCGTGGAACTTGTTTTTGGTTTGTGAATTATTTGTGCACATTTTGAAAACACAGGAAGGCATTGTTGCTGCTTACTTAGACAATCACGGTAATTTTACTTAACATGCTGCATATGTGCTACACAAACGCCAGTTCGATTGTGACTAAGGTAAGTTGTGCCGGTCGGCGTATGTTATGCGGTCCACGTCGGGGAGCGCGTATCTAATCTTTCTTTTTAAATACATCAATGTTATTAAACTAAATAATTACCATCGTCCATTGGTAAAACCATACAAAACGAATGATTATGGGGTACTAACAAAGACATCCTATGTATAGCTTGGTATTACAATAATTATCGGACGGCAAGTAAGTAGGTACCTAACCTCGATTAATATTGTTTTTAGAATATTTATTAAAACGATACAGATACAGAATTTATAAAATTTTGAATATAGTATTATAAAGGTATGAACAGAGTGTAAAGTTCACTCATACTCTATGGAAAAGGGAGGATCCTCCTACCAGACGGGTGTTGTGTCTGGTGGCCATCTGCTCGACGGTTGATATTGGGATGTTGCACGGTAAACTATGATTGCGCGTCGCAGGATTTCTATGACGTCAGGTTTTTGATGCGTAGTTCGCGTTCGCATGTGGCATTGGAGATGCCACATGCGAACTACTAATACACTACTAGCACACTACTAATACACTCCCGGACACCTGATTCAAGCTACCTATACTCATTTTTGTTTAAAGGTCTCTATATTTTAAATAATGGTTTACAAAGAAAAAAAAAGTGTTTTTGAAGCCAGTCAAAAAAAAAAAAACCAGTTTAATTGCAATAAGTCGTCTTTTCACGTTTCTCAGTGACAAAACTTGCATAGACATGTTGAAGAAAACAATAGTTTACATAGAGAAAACGTTTGTTTAGTAACTTGTGTTGCCTCCAAGAGCATTTACGGTGGCCGTCATGCGGTTCGTCATGGAATTAATTAATGCCATTAATGCCTAATGACGTGCTGTGCAATGCTCTCCCATGCTTCCAAGATGGCAGTTTTCAACTCTTGCAAGGTTTCTGGAGCTGGTTGGTTAGTTCAACAACACCTCTTCAGCTCATCCCATAAGTGCTCTATTGGGTTCATATCAGGGCTAACGTCATGCAGGTATTCTCGAAATATTCTTGCAGTGTGCGCCCTTGTATTATCTTGCAGTAAAATGAGATCTTGCAGTATAATGTGAGCCTCTAGACATTGACAATGTATCGGTCGCTATTTAGTGGTGGTAACCGTAGTCCCGTCCCAACCTCAAGGGCAGTTTTTCCTTCAGTGGAAACTCCTACGTCCATCATTACCATACAGCATAATCTTAGTTTCATTCGTAAAAATAACCTGGCTCCATTAGCGTTGAGTCCAATGCAAATGTTCGCGTGTAAACTGTAGGATCGCCATTCTGTGAGTTTGTGTCAGTTTCAGACCATTGGCTGGCTTATGAGGTTTCAAGCCACGTTCTTCGAGTTTCCTTCTAACAGTTCGAGCGCAAACAGTCAGTCCATGAAAGTCTCGAAACTGTATTTAGGTCAAATGATGACGCAGGCTGGTGGCTGATCTTGTTGCGCTAGTGACCCGGTTTCGTGGTCCTCCTGGACAGCGCATGGAGCCGCCAGTCTCCAGCTGGTATAGATGGTAAATTCTTTGAACGGCAGACCGACATACATGAAATTGTGAACTTACGTTTCGCTGACTAAGCCCAGACTGAAGGAATGCCAAAGTTTACGCGGCTACTTCAGGTGCAGTATTCATAATTTGAACGTCAGAATGGATTAAATATGGGTTAGGAAAATCATTTTCAATGCTCTTTTTGTGCAAAAAAAAATACAAATAACAAAATAACGATTTACTTATTGGTGCTCTAATCAAGCTTGTTGCTTTTTTAAGAGCGACCAACTTCGATTTTCTTCTCTTTTTCAAATATGTGATTCAAAATTTGGAACAATGGTGATACCGAAATAATGGCCAGTACATCAGCTTCAAAACTGCATAAAAACTTTTTCTTCGACTTATGATTATTTTGATGTTTTAGGCCTCTATTCATACAAATGCGATTTAGGAATCCAGCCGGTCGATTCTCTAAAAATCTTACATATAGGTGAAGTGAGCGTGAAGAGAAATGTCATCCTATAAGACGCTAAAGAGTCTAGAGATTGGCAGTTCACTTTGAACTCACTTCACCTAAGTTTTCACGGCGAGATTTTTACAGAATAGCGCTACAGGAGATATTAGACCTAGAAGAATAAAGAACCTTCAAATGTACTCACCTTCTTGAGACGTCTAATAACGTTAAAATAAAATCCTAATACAACTCATGTAAAGACAAGTTCAATAAATGGAGACACTTGTTTCCCTTTGATTATAAAAATGTGAAGAGAGGTGCTAAGGTTAAGGGGGAAAAAAGGTGGAGTGTCGAGCAAAAAGGGTATGCCAAGGAAATTGTGTTAAAGCACCCTTGAGTGAATCTCGTCGTCGGAGTGCGTTTATATTGTCATACGGCGAATATGGGCACCGGTCGTTTATTAGATTACGGGATATATGGTGCACTCTGACTGTTGCAGGAGATTCGTGCCTAGAATATGATATATCCAGCCTTTATATGAAGATTGAAGTGGCACTACTGAAGGCTTTTATTGCGGCGTCACCTCTTCAAGCAGGGTTTAAAGGGGGACACGGTTTACTTCGGTGTTTTTGAATTATTAATCATGGCATCTTTGCCTTGATGTTACACTTAAGTTGCTATACGATAAGGTCTATATACCTCTCATACTCACTTATGTTATGAAGATGAAAACTGGACTTATAATTTTTTTGTCCAATTTCAAACACATTTTTTGTCTTCATGATCAGAGTTTTTCAGGAAATCAGAGTAAATTATGGCTTTTTTTTTTTTTAAACCCACTCTAGGAATTTCTCCTGTGCTGTGAGTGCGTTTACAAACATTTAAACTCGCATACACGAACAGCCAGACCCGGAACAATTACTTTTAGGTCATACAAATGTTTGTTCCGTGCGGGAATCGAACCCGGTTCGGTTCGGGGGTTGTTGAACGAGTTACATTGATCATTTAAAAAAAAATATCTCGCTGATGGTGGCGTGTGTGGTGGCGGATCATTTAGCTTCCTTCAAAATGGTTGAGCTGAATGGTGCTAATCCATGCGTCATGTTCGTGAACGGGCGCCGTCAGTTGGGACTGGTCATCTCTTAGCTGCCACGGCTTACTTTTATTTTTGAATTGTTTTATTTTTACTCTGGACGCTTTTAACGTGTACCTACGTTTTTATTTTTTATTTATACATCGTTCTCACATTTCGTTATAAATTCAACATTATGATGTAGCTAATAATGATTTTTGTAACAATTTAATTTAAAATAGTGTCCATGGAGTTTCTTGCCCGTTCTTCTCCATAGGTACCTACGCTTTGGAATGGGAATGTAGCTTCATTTTTCTTACTGACCGACTCCTTGACAGTTCAAAAGTGCCTGTAAATGGTTTAATTGAAATAAATGATTTGAGTTTGAGTTTGTATGTTTATAAATAAAAATGATTAATAATAATAAATGAATAATTAATAATATAAATGGCACTTTTTCATACAAGTCATAATTTACAATGATAGCAAATTTCAAAGAAATCATGTAATAAACATCTTGATTGCACTTAGGTATAGTATACGGTACAAAAAAAGGAAAAGTAAGTACTCATTTGACAGAAAAGGCAGCAACCTAAGACAGGACAGTACTTCGATGATAACTTACGTTAATATAGCATAATATATTACGTATGCAAATAGTTCAAAGTTTGTCATGGGGTATAAATATCTTGGGTAAAGGCCCGAGGGTGTTGCTAATCTGTAACGTTCAAGTAGCCCCCTTGGGCCATCGTTTTGCATGTGCCTGTTATTAGTCGGAGATCAGTCGGATGATCGTCATTAAAGCATTTGTCCGTTTTAATAGAGGCTAATAGCTGCGTAGATGTACCACTGAAATAAGTGGACCGATTTAAACAATATCTCTCAGAAGCAAAATTTAATAGTAAAGACATCGTACCATCCCGCCATTGATAAAATGTTCAAGAATTTTCTTACAGTACTTATTATTCCACTCAAAATTGTGTGGTTATTTCCTCAAAAGGCCATTTCAGACACGGATCTACATGGTCCTCACATGATCTGACCAAGATTATGTCTGGACTTTAAAAGAGACTTTGACCCCTGAGTTTGTTTCGCCATTTCTTCTCAGGGGTAGTCAGATAGGAAATGTCGACTTCACCAAGCTTATTTTTATATTTTTTATATGACGTGTAAAAGTGATTCCGATATCCTATTTACAGAATAAACGATTTCATTTCATTTCATTGAGTCAAATTGAAAAATATATGGAAACGGTAGGTAGAAGTTAAAAAAAAAAAGTACCTTCGAAAAACATGTTAAGTAAATCTTAATGTTTGCATAACTTTAACAAAAGTTTTGGTTACTGTTTACACAAAAATTGTGACTTGCGAACTAGATGAACTTGACTTCGACTTTGATGTAAAGCTGCTTTCAGACTACGCTATAATATAATAGCATATAGTATATAGCTCATAGCAAAGAAAAAGAAGAAAGAAAAAACGTTTATTTGCGGTAAACATGACGCAAAAAAAGAACACAACACAAAAAAAAATTGTTTGGGGTAAATATGCGTCACATCCACGCAAAACGGCCATCGCTCAGCATAATGCTGCGCACCACAACATATAGATATTGTTGTGCATAGCACAACAATATCGCGCACCATACATTGTTATGGACACGTTCACACTGTAATATACTATATATTATTGGAATGTATGGTGCGCGATATTGTTGTGCTATGAGCACAACAACTACTATATGCTATATATTATAGCGTAGTCTGAAAGCAGCTTTATCTGTTACAAAACCCTGTTTTGCACACTACAAATCAGTTTTGTTAATTTGAGCAAAGTTTATTTCCTTATAATTAAAGTTGAGTTATTTTTGAAGTAACTTAATTAGTTCGGCTAATTATTTATTTCAGTGTAGTCAATACCATCGGCGATTTCTACCGAAACTTCCCCTAAAAAGATTAAATTGACACACACCCGAAGCTGTTAATAACCATTCTCTAATACGTACATTGTCAATTTGTTAGCGCAAAGTAATAAAAGACTTCCTTCCCCTATATCCCTGAATTAAGTAGCTCAATGTTTGCTAACTAAGTCTCGGTAAACACAATTAAATCGGCATCTCGCGTGTGGACGGATTCCGACAGACTTAGATATAATTTTCCGAAGTAAATCCGGGCTTTAAGGAGCCCTTTCAAATTCCCCCGTCTCCCGTAAAGGGAATTTTAACGATAGCAGATTGTCTATTTCGACTTGTCTTCTTCCCTAATAAAATAGTAGTCATACGGTGTATTTTTAACTGGTCGCTTGTGTTGCAGCCGCGTTGTCGATTTCCTAAGGGGAAAGTGTCTTCATTAAAGATATTACACAGTAGCTTTTCTCTTTGTGTTTCCTTTTTAGGGTTCCGTAGCCAAATGGCAAAAAACGGAACCCTTATGGATTCGTCATATCTGTCTGTCTGTCCATCCGTATGTCACAGCCACTATAAGAACTATACTGTTGAAACTTGGTAAGTAGATGTATTCTGTGAACCGCATTAAAATTTTCACACAAAAATAGAAAAAAAAAACAGTAAATTTTGGGGGTTCCCCATACTTAGAAATGAAACTCAATTTTTTTTTCATCAAACCCATACGTGTGAGGTATCTATGGATAGGTCTTCAAAAATGATATTGAGGTTTCTAATATCATTGTTTTCTAAACTGAATAGTTTGCGCGAGAGACACTTCCAATGTGGTAAAATGTGTGTCCCCCCCCTGTAACTTCTAAAATAAGAGAATGATAAAACTAAAAAAAATATATGATGTGCATTGTTGTGAAAATTGGTTTGAACGAGATCTAGTAAGTAGTTTTTTTTTTAATACGTCATAAATCGTAAACCGCGCTTGCTGCTACGGAACCCTTCATGGGCGAGTCCGACTCGCACTTGCCCGTTTTTTTTAATTTGTTTTTATTTTTGTTCCGCAACTGACTTTTATTTTTGGACGTCTTTGTTGTGATGTCCAAATTACGGGCGTAGGAAAATTAATCTGAGAATACAGTGCATTTTTTATGATGGAGGCTTCTTCAGCTATTCATATCAAAGTGCATAATACAGCGGCTCATGAACACGGGCGTACTGCTAGATGATGATAACCGTAGCGTTGATAAGATGGTGCACAATATATGTATCGTTTTTATTGTGTAGGTGCCAGTATTTTAAAGAGTATGGTTTCGTCATTCAAGAAAATGTTTTATCATTCAAAGAAAAAAAACCGGCAGTCTTTGGGGACTACCAATAGAAGTGAAAACTAAGTAACTAGTGAATTGTATCGTCGAGCTATAAGATTATTAATTTAGATCATTCAGTGACGATGACGCGAGTTTCATGATTTTTGATCACCGAAAAAGTACACAATATATACACAGTATACATATAGCTCATGGAAAGCGTTCGGTGACGATGACGCGAGTTCCATGATTTTTGTTCATCCAAAAAGTACACATCCATACACAGTATACATATATCTCATGGAAAGCGTTCGGTGACGATGACGCGAGTTCCATGATTTTTGTTCATCCAAAAAGTACACATCCATACACAGTATACATATATCTCATGGAAAGCGTTCGGTGACGATGACGCGAGTTCCATGATTTTTGTTCATCCAAAAAGTACACATCCATACACAGTATACATATATCTCATGGAAAGCGTTCGGTGACGATGACGCGAGTTCCATGATTTTTGTTCACCCAAAAAGTACACATCCATACACAGTATACATATATCTCATGGAAAGCGTTCGGTGATGATGACGCGAGTTCCATGATTTTTGTTCATCTAAAAAGTACACATCCATACACAGTATACATATATCTCATGGAAACCGTTCGGTGACGATGATGCGAGTTCCATGATTTTTGTTCATCCAAAAAGTACACATCCATACATAGTATACATATATCTCATGGAAAGCGTTCGGTGATGATGACGCGAGTTCCATGATTTTTGTTCATCCAAAAAGTACACATCCATACACAGTATACATATATCTCATGGAAAGCGTTCCGTGACGATGACGCGAGTTCCATGATTTTTGATCATCCAAAAAGTACACATCCATACACAGTATACATATATCTCATGGAAAGCGTTCGGTGACGATGACGCGAGTTCCATGATTTTTGTTCACCCAAAAAGTACACATCCATACACAGTATACATATATCTCATGGAAAGCGTTCGGTGATGATGACGCGAGTTCCATGATTTTTGTTCATCTAAAAAGTACACATCCATACACAGTATACATATATCTCATGGAAAGCGTTCGGTGACGATGACGCGAGTTCCATGATTTTTGTTCATCCAAAAAGTACACATCCATACACAGTATACATATATCTCATGGAAAGCGTTCGGTGATGATGATGCGAGTTCCATGATTTTTGTTCACCCAAAAAGTACACAATATATACACAGTATACATATATCTCATGGAAACCGTTCGGTGATGATGACGCGAGTTCCATGATTTTTGTTCACCCATGAAGTGCTCAACGCGCCTAAAGAAGTTTTAATATTCACGGGAATTGTCGTAAAATGTTAATCATTAAAAATACTAATGTTAACAATAGTAGATAGTACAGCTAGTGCATAAATGAAGCCATTTTATCCCGAGACGTATATATCTAACCGAGCCGTAGGCGAGGGTGGATAGTTAAGTCGAGGGGTAAAATGGCTTGTTTATGTTCGAGTTATACATATACTCTGCTTTTCACTTCGATGGTGAGAATAAATACGATAATAAATAATAAAGACAACTATTTTACCTGGTTTTATTAAATTAATGATAGAAAACACGGAAGTGAAATAAATTAAAGCAAATGAAATAAAATAACGACTTTAATCTGCGACGTTTTTATTTTTTTTATTTATCGTATAAACAAAAGAACACAGGATTACATATTAAATAGCAACCAAAAACCACCAAGGTTTAAACTTGTACTTTTTATTGTATGTGGCTGTTGGGCCTGATTATATAAGTCTTAGAAAAAAATAAACTTTATGCACTAAAGCATAAAAAGCGACTTTATGTCGCCTACGCACAACGTAAAGATGAAATTTTTGAGCATGAGAAGTGAAGAAGTATTTGCTTCATTTTCGTTACACAGTGGAACTTTTTTTGTCAGGAAATTGTATTTTTAATATTCACATAATAACTTCTTTCAATATAGGTACCTACGTAATGTCGCTTTATATTTTAAAGTTAAAAACACTAGTTGAGTACCTCGTTTTCTCCAATAGATCGAGCGTTCCGAACAGCTACATGCTACGGCGTAGCAACTCTACGCTAATAGACGCTACGCTACGTGAGCTACGAACGTCTACGATAGTGTAGCCGATTACACGATTTGTATTTTGCGATTCACATCTGAATTCACATTTCGTACATTTCATGTTTGTATAAAGTATTTTATTTGGATGGAAAGTTTAACTGCTATTATTTACTGCACACAGTACTGTGTTCACTGCCGAGGGTATGCAATCAGAATTAATCAAACAGAGACATGAAAAATAAAATTATTAATGAATAATCTTACAAAATTTTGTACTGAAACTAGCTGACCCGACAGACTTCGTTCTGTCAAAAGCTTATAGTATAAACTCCACTACTCTACCCTACCCTATCTACCCTACCTACCTACCTATCTACCCTACCCTACCCTACCTACCTAGGTAGGTAGGTAGGGTAGGGTAGGGTAGGTAGGTAGGGCCTACTACCTACGCTACCCTACCCTACCTACTTAAAACTTAAAAAAATAATAGATAGTAGCCAATTCTTAGACCTACTGAATATGCATATAAAATTTCATAAAAATCGGTCAAGCTGTTTCGGAGGAGTATGGCGACTAACCTTGTGACACGAGAATTTTATATATAAGAAGATGTATGGATGGGATTGGAGTTAATTAAATTTTATTGTATTCGACCACGAACAGACGAAATTCTGGCAGTCGGAATATTCCGAATCCTAATGTTCCAATTAACAAGTTTATTTTTTGTTTCATCGAAGGGGGAGTGGGGTTAGACATTCGGTTGGCCGGTACTGACTAAATCAGAGTAGGGGGACAGAATCGGGCTAACGAACCGGACCAACTCATTACTTCAGCAGACGGGCCTTGTCATGGCTACAGTAACGTAATAGGTAGCTATACAGCCACCTACTTGCGGGAAAAATGATTTAGAGCCTCCCCCACCCTCGGACACGCAAAGGAAAATATATTTTTATAAAGGTAAGAACAAATTAGAAAGTAACGGAAGAAGTGCTCATTAATTAATATTAAATTTTGAATATTAAATCGTGGTGGTTGTTCGCAATGAGTTAGGCAGAATTTCAAAGATGAATACTCCTTGAAACCGGGTTTTGCAGTATAGGCTTAAAGGCCAGGCGGTTATTTGTTCTGCGGAATTCTAGGCTGAGAATAGGCAAGTCAGTCGGCATCAGTGAGAGTTATAAAAGGCGTCTTGTAGGTTATTCAAAAAAATTTGCACCATTCAGTAGGTATAAGAAAGAAAGAAAAAAAGATTTATTTGTGTCAGTTACGTGCATACAAAAAACTTTATTCCAAAAAAAAAAAATTAAACAACCTTAATCCAACAAAAACAGTAAAAAATTAAAAATAATTTTAAATTCGGAAGTTGGTGTCTATCGGTTGTTTTTTTTTTTTTTTAAGTTTTGTATTTTTCACTTTTTATTTATTGCCCAATTCGTATTCCACTACTTTCTATGTAAATAACAGTGACAGGAAGTATTATAACATCATCAAGATAGACAAAGTGGATTTAATACGTATTATCGAAGTTAACTTAAAAACTGCCTAATCAAAGTTAATACAATTTATATGGGACAACCACGCAAGGTTCTTCTACCAAATGACAGAAGAATTTTCAAAATAGGTACACAATTGACGGAGAAATCAGTGAAATTCCTATAAAAATTGAAGATTTCCCTCGATTTTTATGGGATCCCGTCATCAGATTCTGATTTGGTGACAATAGAACCACCTCGCAAGTATACCCTTTCAAACAAAAAAATAATTTTTGAAAATCGGTTCACAATTGACGGACAAATCGGTGGACATACATATTAAAAAATAAAATAAAAAACATTCGAAAAAGGTTCTGAGGTTTCTATCTTGAACATAGAACCTCAGGACCTTTTTCGAAGTTCGTTAAAAAGCTAGCAGTAAATATAACTAACTACATAATACTGATATCACCAATCAGAAAATGAAGCGTTAACTTGATTATGGCAATATCCCCATTGAGCTACTCCATGATTAGCAGTGGCTGTGCTGGGACAAGGTCTTACGAGTTTCTAGGTCGTAGATTCGACGGTTATGCTGTTATGTTGTGGCGGAACCATGTGCAAGCACATTTTATTCCAATATTTTTTTTTTATTTTTTTTTATTTTTTTATTTTTTTTTTTTATTTATCATTTATACAAAAGAACACAGGATTACATATTAAATAGCAACCAAACATCACTAAGGTTTAAACTTGTGCTATCATGAGTCTATCTCAATATCTAACTATACAATGAAGCATTTTATATGTACGCGTTATTGCCGATACAATTAATAATATCTTTAGTTCCATAAATAGTCACAATCATTCCTACATAATGCTTAAATAATATTGCTTAAGTTTACATTAGATATTTTTATGTGTAATACATTTGTTTATTTCTGAAGGTAGACTATTAATAAGTCTCGGTACAATATAACATATAATATAATATATTTAAGCATTATGTATTATGTTCAATCCTACAACCCCCTCTTATCTTAAATAACGTTTCAAGTTCCTTCATGACACACATAATAGATACCTGAGGTCATCAGAAAACTTGAGACTAGAGATGCCAAATGCATTCCACTAGCTTTTATGACAAGTCTTTTACAGTTCAAGCAGTACGGTTATGGAATGCATTGCCCGTGTCGACAAGGCTCATTCTTAAGATTCTGTTAAAAAAACACTTTTTCTATACAATACAAGGTGGAAAAAAAAGACCGTGGTTGGAGGAAAAGTACCATTAATATTGATGATGGCAAATTTTACTGAAAGGAAACATTCCTTTATTTTCAAAAATAATTAAAACTGCATTTAAAGATTTTTTTTAAATCACCTGCTTGAGCCGGGAATAGAACCGGTGAAATGTGAAAAAAAAAAACATTCTGTATTTATGATACCAACCGAAATAGTCATTCTTAAGGATTTCTTTTAAACAACATAGTATCTTAAATGAAAGAATTACTATTTATGTCAAATTGTCCATATAGTAGGATAGTAGCAGTGTTTTATAATGACGACGCTTATGATAGGCGAATCTACGTACAGTCAGCTGCAGAGAAATCTCACCCCCTAGCAATGAATAAATACATTGCTAGAGGGTGAGATTTCTCTGCAGCTGATCGTACATAATTTAGGAAAATAATAAATAAAGAAAGCAGCAACTAAATGTAAATATTTCAACACTTTTAAAACAACCTATGAATTTGTCACTCGAAAAAACTCCTCTGCAACAGAATCTGAACAGGCCACATGTGCTATTTTTATCTGGTTTAAAGCATAAAAGCCAAACATTGTTCAGCTTAATCCGTACATCTAGCAACCTCAAATAACGCAACACCGGTAAAAACCGCAGACCTCTTTACATTTGTATAGTATGTTTTTTCTTTACTGTCTTATTTTTAAACAAGTATGATGTAAAAATGTAGCAAGGGGCCGTTTATAGGGCACACCGGGTTTACGTAAAGAATTAGCTTTGTAGTGCGTCTTTGTCGCTCATACTCATGTGGCATTTGATGTGCCAACTCGACGGACGTGTTTAGAGTGAGAGAACAGATGAGGAACAGGGTGTAAAGTTCACTCATTCTCCATAGAAAAGGGAGGATCCTCCGACCAGACAAGTGGTGTGTCTGGTGGGCAACTGCCCGAAGGTTGATGTCGGTGTATATAAGGTGTATCTATTCATACTTACACCTATAGGTGGTAAAGAAGCCATGGAAACGATTTTTTTTTTAATCTGAGTATATTATTTAAAAAAAATAATAATTTAAAATTACTTGATATGATGATTAGTTATCAAAATTCACCGCGCTCGTGCCGCCACGGACGTCACGTCCGGGCGTGTCATTCATAGAATAACTCAAGCAATTAAAAAAAGAAAAACTAAAAATTAAAAAAAAAATTAAAAAAAATTTCGCTGCTATGGCTTTTTTACCACTTATAGATGTTTCTCTTAAAATATTTCGTGTTTGAATAGATATACCTTATATAATTATGCTAGTCGCGCGATAAACTCTGATTGCGCGATGCAGGATTTGTGACGTAAGGTCTTTGATGCGTAGTTCGCATGTGGTGTTTGTAGATCCTGTACGTGATTTCGCATCAATCACACATTTTTAGATGATACGAACGTTGCGGTCATTTAAGAAACTACTTATTGGTATGAATAGACAAGTAGAGCAGTGGTGGCCCAATGGTAACGGCCTCGACTTACGATTTTTAGGTCATGGGTTCGAACCCTGACAGGTGCTTTACTTTGTGTTATTATTTCCACTGCTCTCAAAACGGTGAAAGAAAACATCGTGAGAAAACCGGCATTTTCCAGAACCAACATTTCGAAGACATGTGACATTACCAACCCGCACTGGGCTTGCGTGGTAGCCCATTCCTTCACCGAGAGGAGGTCTGTATCCCAGCAGAGGGAGCAACATCAACAACATCGCCCCTGGCATAGACGTTTCATTTATACCTGCGTGTACTCCACACTTCGGAGGGCTATGGGAGTCTGCAGTTAAATCCACCAAGCATCACCTACGACGCATTTTGGGTTTAACAAACCTTACCTTTGAGGAGATGGCTACTTGTTTAATTCAAGTTGAGGCTATTTTAAACCCAAGGCCCTTAACTCCACTGTCCAACGATCCTTCCGACCTCACTTACCCCTTTAACCCCGGCACACTTCCTTATTGGTCGTTCTCTAATTTTGCTGCCTCATCCATAGATCCAGAACGCCAACGTCAATAGCTTCCAAAGATTTAGCCGCTTCGAATATTTGAAGCAACATTACTGGGCTCGCTTCTCACATGAATATGTTCTTTGACTACAGAAGAGAACAAAATGGTGCCGAAAGTGTTGTATGAATTTCCCCAATAATTTCTAAAGCCGTGTGGTGCCGGACGTAAAGAATAGCATCACCCTATTTCCTCCCATGGGTGTCGTAAAAGGCGACTAAGGGACTTACTAGAGAATGGGCAGCAGCGTTCTCTATGCATTTTTAACACCATCCTGCAATCGCCAACCCGCCTGCCAAGCGTGGCAATTATGGCAAACCCCCCAATTGGAGGAGGCTTATGTCCAGCAGTGGACGTCTTTCGGCTGAAATGATGATGATGATGATGACGAATTTTCAAAAAATCAAAAAATTAATACGCCATGTATGTATTTGTTAACTAAATAAGATGAGGAAAGAAAAACACACTTTAAATAATAATCCAACCCGGAATGCAGCGGAAATGTGTAGAATAGTCGCGAAATATAAATTGATACTCAGTCAGCACCACTCGTTTCTTGAAATTGGAGTTGCTTGTGAGAAATTCAAGGAAATCGAAAATTTACGTTCGCTCAAACACAAATCGCTTACGATGTAGTCAGTCTGATTGTGGAGTTCCTAACAATTTTCTGAATCATTCACTGTTGTTGTTTTTTTATTAGTGAGCTATTATAGACAGTAATTGTTCAATCCGTTATAATTCCGGGTAACAGTGTTTCTATAAAAGCGAAATTGAGAAGAATGGGCAACATTTTGTATCTGTGTTATGTATTGGGCAACTAACTTCAACTTTCTGACTAACTGACCGACTCCTTGACAGTTCAAAAGTGCTTGTTAATGGTTTAATTGAAATAAATGCTTTGAATTACACGAACGGCTGCATAAAAATGTATGTTTTATTTTTCGTAATATTGTGTGTAAATTGAATTTGATTGAATGAATGAATGAATGATTGATTGTTTCTTTTTGGGCTACCACGCAATGTGTAGTGTGACACAAGACACACAAAAATGAAATAAAAGACGTTTAGAAATATATGTCTCACGAAAAGAAAACTAGAATATTAAACCTTTTAATAATTAATTTTATTTGTTGCGATTAAAAATTGCACACAAGTGCTCACCGTAGATCAATTCTAATGAGCAGTTAAAGTTTAAGTAACTTTATGGAATCTGAAACCCCATTCTGCTTTTTAGGGTTCCGTAGTCAACAAGGAACCCTTATAAATTCGCCATGTCTGTTTGTCTGTCTGTCTGTCCGTCTGTCTGTCTGTCTGTTTGTCTGTCCGCGGCTTAGCTCAGAGACTCTTAGTACAGTCAGTATACACAATTAGCTGACCCCCCCTTGCATAAATGGTTGAGATTTTTTTACTAACAAATCGTACGATGTTATTTTTTTTTCTAGTTTTGGGTAGATTTCGTATAGGTATTAAAATTAAATTAAGAATTATAAAATTATATCGATCCGTATTCAAAAAAATCTTGATAGTATTTGCTACGGGCCCCGCGCTTGCTTAATCCAGCACTGGAACAATATACATAGTTAACAATACAAATGTCTGAAACGACGTCAATACGTGTATGTTTTAAACACTGCAAGTCTATATTTGATTTATAACCCGTAAATGATCTACAACCATAGCTAACTTCTTAAAAATTTAAGTACTAGGCCGTAGGACATACACACATCAAAAAAAGTTTGTGATCACTAGCATAAGCTGATAGTATAGTTTTTTAAATTGAACTTTATCAAGAAAAATTCTTTGTTGTGTGTTTTCTTTAAGTAGAAATACCCTGTTTGAAATAAAAAACTATTTTATTTTTTTTATTTTTTATTAATTTTTTTTTTTTTTAAATTAATCATAATGTACTTGTAACAGAAATTTGATAGAAAGAAAAAGACTATTTAACCAAACTTAAACAAAAATGTATTAATAAAAGGTTTATATTCAATATATATACTCCTCTCCTGGCTCGAACACATGCGGTGATCCTCCTGGGCATGCTGAGAATCAAGTTATCCAGCATTTCTTGGGGTAACCTGTCCCATTCTTGAATAGCGGCTTCCCTGAGCTCTGGCACTGTCTGGGGACGTGGCTGACGGTTCCAAACAGCTCGCTTAAGAGCATCCCACGCGTACTCTATTGGGTTTAAGTCAGGCGAGCCGAATCATAATATAATCTACCGTACCTAACAAAAAAGATTTCGATTTTACAAAGTGATCGCAAACTTTTTTTGATGTGTGTATAATAGACATTGATGAAGATTATTCCACTTTAGTTACCTCTTCAGTTTTGTTTAAAAACTATAGGCCTGGCATCAGCTCCGTGACTTATGTAGGTTCCCACAAAGTATTGTGACTTTTAACGAGGTACGAAAGAAAAGCTCTATTTTAAAGCTCTATTTATGTTTTTATTTTTAAGCTCTATTTTTTATTTAATTTTATAATTCTATAAATTCGGTCACTTCAACAGGGTTAACAGTGACCCTGCACATGTCTAGTGGTGTGGAACACTAGCTAGTAACCCGAAACAATGTGATATATTATAGTTTTTAAGGGTTCCGTACCTCAAAAGGAAAAAAACGGAACCCATATAGGATCACTCGTGTGTCTGTCTGACCGTCTGTCACAGCCGATTTGCTCCGAACCTAGTGGAGCGATTAAGTTGAATTTTGGCACACATGTGAATTTCTAAGACACAAACACGAATGTGTAACGTAAATAAATGAATTTAGAATACGGGGTTCACTTTTGGAGTAAAATTATAAAAAATAAATAAATAAATAAAAAGAAGTTTTGCACACTGTCGTGTGACATATCAATTGAAAGGACTTGATAAGAGGATTTCAAATATATATATATTTTTTATAATCTTTTAATAATTCGTTTTGAAGTTATTAAAGCAAATACATGAAAATTGACCCCCTTATTTCCGAAACTGGTGAGCCAAAATTTTTGGAAAAAAAAAAAAAACAGAATAATTCTATATTTATAGATTGCAGGAAAACCTATAAGAAGTCTATGCTCTTAAAATAACATAGTACATCACTTAATATTGTGCGTACAAACTAACATTTGCAGTTGGAATGTATGGGGGAACATGTTTTTATACTGCAATGTTATGTTTGCTCTTGGGATAAATAAATTCCGAACTACGGAACCCAACAATGTGCGTGGTTTTGTAACCTCTACTGTCCCACTGCTAGGTCTCCCCATACCTATTTTTCCATTCATCATTGCCTGCTGCTTTTTCCGGCCAATCAGTCAAGAACGAGTCTAGGTCGTCGAGATATGGATATGAAAATTATAATCCTTAAAAGGGTCTGAAATATTTGAGAAAAGTACCAAATAAAATTAAACAATAATATAAATCACTGACAATTTATTATTGTTCCCTTAGTTTCGTGTTCTAATGAATAATACCTACCTAAAATTTCAATGTGGTTTCACCGTCGTCGGCGGCTCGTGGAATATCTGATATTTAACTAACTTTGAATCCCCGCAAAAGATTTAAGCCCGGGTTCTAAACTTTCTGCAAAGAGATTTGAGGTCTATCGTATCAAAAGGGCGAATCACGTATTTTCAAATTTACCAAATTACTCGCAACTAACAGAACTCGAGCTAGACTCAGTAACAATAGTCATTATTTGTTTACTCGACAAAGTTTTAGTTTTATTTGATTCATTTAGGTACAGTTAATTCCACGTTTTTCAGATGAATTAACTTACAATAATAGATTTAGCAATAGGGCTCGCCTGATCGACGGTCTAAGAGATGATTGACTAACAAAGTACAAAAAGTCAGTAATCTAGAAGACGTTGATTGAACGACCGCAGAAGTTCGCAAGAAATTGTCTGAAAAGAAATTTGAACTTTAGGTGCGATGATAATTTGCGGTAAAAAACCAGACGCCAAAAAATTAGGAGAAAATGCGTATCCCTTTTTTATACCCTATGAATAAAATGTGACAGTTTGTTTGTCCTGTTTGTGTATGTGTTTGTTTAAGGGAAGCCTTAACGACAGAACCGATCTTCGTGTTTTTCATTGCAAGAAGACTGAATGACTATGTTATGGAAGGTGGGTAGGCCTTTAGTGTGGGACGCAACGTGTGTCGATACTCTTGCGCCATCCCATCTTCCTGGCTTGACGTGCTATGTTGGCGCTGCTGCTGCGGCTGCAGAAAACCTCAAGAAGCGAAAGTATAATAACCTTATAGGTAATTATATTTTCGAGCCGTTTGGGTTTGAAACCCTCGGGCTATGAGGTCCCAGTGCTTACAGTTTCTTCATTAAATCTCCAAATGGCTGGTTGACACTTCCCGTGACCCAAAGGCTGGCTTTTACCTTGGCCTGAGGCTAAGCATTGCCATAAAAAGAATCATCATGTATTAAAGATAATTTGTATAGATAAGAAGATTGACTAGTTTTCAATAAAGGCCTGAACCCGAATGATATGCGATAGAACCCACAGTAGCAAGCTAGTTATCTAATTATGGGTAATACAGGTAACCAGTATTAGATAAGGTATAAGCTCTTTATTTTATGAGCATTCTATATATTGATTTATATTGCCTGTCGTAGTGATTCTTATGAGCAACTTCTTAGACCAGAGACATTCGTTTGAGTTAAGTTTCCGTTCTCCTTTGACTTTGAGTCGGAATACATAAATATATGTATTTAACTAGCTTCTGTCCGCGTCTTCGTCCGCGTGAAATTTCTTGTTCCCCCGTTCCCAAATCTGTTCTCGAGATATCATTAAAAAGCCGTTCCAAACAAAATGTATGAGACAATGAATTTACTACATACATTTTTTTTTGTAAATTTTTCGCATGTTTTAATAGTTATTCTGCTATTCGGGGCGGAGATTAATCCAACGGAATGAAATGGAATGAAATCATTTATTCTGTAAATAGGATATCGGAATCACTTTTACACGTCAATTAAAAAAATTAAAAACAAGCTTGGTGAAGTCGACATTTCATAACTGACTACCCCTGAGAAGAAATGGCGAAACAAACTCAGGGGTGAAAGTCTCTTTTAAAGTCCAGACATAATCATGGTCAGAACATGTGAGGACTTTTGAGGAAAGAACCACACAATTTTGAGTGAACCTGTCCAGTCAGTGCACTCAGGATTTAAGGAGCGCAACGACTCGACGAACAATACCAAAGAAAGGACATTTGGGTAGGCCGCATAAAGCAACAAATCAAAGATTATAAAATTCTTGAAATACAAATGGTGTCACTAACCCGACTTTGTTTTATATAATTAGATTTCAGACTGATCATAGATTAACATGAAATCGACGATAATTTTCGCAGAAAAAAAAATCTGATACACCTTCATGGGCACTTATGAAACGTCAGATGAAACGACAGAAATGGTTAAGTCCACTAATGATTTTTGCTGTTAAATTGAAAATAAAGCTGATAATCCAGCCTGTAATACCCGATGATTGTAATTAATTAAACTAATAATACCATACCACTTTTAACATAGTATTCAGAAAGAAATAATCAATGTCGCTCGGCTTTGGATTTTATGATTCGATTCCCGCACGAAACGTATATTTAAATGGCATACAGATAGTTTTTATGGGTCTAGAAAGGCCCATAAAAACTACGAGACGTTATGAAAATACGAGATTTTCTGTCTGATAGAAAACATCATCATCTTCCTGCCCTTGTCCCATGTTACTTGGGGTCGGCGCAACACGTTTTCTTTTTCCATTCCCCCCTGTCAACCGTCACTCTATCATTCACTCCCTTCTCTTTCATATCATTCCTCACACAATCCATCCATATTGTTCGCGACGATGCGTCACCAACAATTTAGCTTGTATAAAATCAGTAATTTTAACTTAGCTTAAGTATATAGGAAATATAATTTCTTCATTAATACTAGAAATAATAGCATAAATTATGTAGAATCGATGATGTGCGCGCTGAGGCGCCATCAGAAATGAGTTTTATTCAAAAATGTTCCTATTTACGTAGGTGCCCATGTATTTTTGCACACTTTTTTTCCACACAATATGCCCCACCTACAAATAGGGAAAATTTCATGTCGCAATAATGCGTAATAAAACAGTCAAAATAATGTGCAATGACTATACTAACTCAAATATGTAAAAAGTATAGTCATTGATAGTGCTGCCTAGCAGCTATAATGTAATCAAAATGACAATTTTGATAAAAGTCGTAAACTCGACCATTGTACGCCTCGATTAGGTAAGTTAGATAGACAAAACTTAAAATCATTTACTGTATCCAGGTCACCTAGACCGAGACCTAGCCCTGGACCTAACTTCCTGAAATCTAGCCCTTCAGGATACCTACCTAATCGAGTCTAAATGCCGCGAAGCGGATTTCGTAAAATAAAGGCTACCCAACCTGTATTCAGAGGCTCATAGCGGGCTGAAAAATCTAGGTACGAAAACTAAAATACTAGATTTCTCTAGGGCAATAGACTAGCTTGAGGTTTCTTTTGGTATGGTGGAGATCGGTTCAGTACTTTGCCAGTAAAGTCACTTGCAAACAATTTAATATTTAATTATTCACATAAATCCCGTTGTAACTGAAATATCTTTTCAGTAGGGATAGTTAGAATCATGATAGAAACCTCATTAGAAAGGCCATTATTTTACGAATCTTATGATGTATAACACTTTATGTAAAGTGATAGAAATAAGGGTGTTTAGGTGTGAAACACATTAGAACTTAAGATATTTTAAACCAATAAAGTTTCTAAAACGGGAGGCGATTCGCGGCTCTCAGTAAGGTAAAGGAGCACTACTACCTTAGTGAGCGCGCCACCTATAAATTTCGTAGTCATCGACATGGAACTAATTCCATCTAAATAGTCATATAGTAGTACTGGGGAGTCCTGAAATCGCTTCCTGAATATTTATGAAGTCTTGTCAGTAATACGGTCTTATTATTTCTTCCGTAAACCTGTAATTCTTCAGGAGTAATGTCGCAGTGAGTATTGAAGATATCCTGAACTATTGGTGCAGGACGTCAGCGCCGCTTGGACTGGGATAGCCTTACAACCTTCCCGATTTTCGAGTCAAGCGATCACGCCCGTCCGGTACATCTGTTGGTCCTGTCGAGCCGGATATCTTCGAAGAAGGAATATTCCTGGAATCAGAGGACCTGTTCCTGAAGAATTATTTTCGAATCCTGAAGACTTATGGCTGAAGGATTATTGTCGACTCCTGAAGAATTAACACTGAAGAATTATTTTCGAATCCTGAAGACTTATGACTGAAGAGTTATTATTTCCTGAAGGATTATTTTGAAGACTGAAGGGTTATTTTTTCCTGAAGAGTTATTATTTCCTGAAGGATTATTTTGAAGACTGAAGAGTTATTTTTTCCTGAAGAGTTATTATTTCCTGAAGGATTATTTTGAAGACTGAAGAGTTATTATTTCCTGAAGGATTATTTTGAAGACTGAAGAATTATTTTCGAATTCTGAAGACTTATGACTGAAGAGTTATTATTTCCTGAAGGATTATTTTGAAGACTGAAGAGTTATTTTTTCCTGAAGAGTTATTATTTCCTGAAGGATTATTTTGAAGACTGAAAAGTTATTTTTTCCTGAAGAGTTATTATTTCCTGAAGGATTATTTTGAAGACTGAAGAATTATTTTCGAATTCTGAAGACTTATGACTGAAGAGTTATTATTTCCTGAAGGATTATTATGAAGACTGAAGAATTATTTTCGAATTCTGAAGACTTATGACTGAAGAGTTATTATTTCCTGAAGGATTATTTTGAAGACTGAAGAATTATTTTCGAATTCTGAAGACTTATGACTGAAGAGTTATTTTTTCCTGAAGGATTATTTTCGTATCCTGAAGAATTATTTTCGAATTCTGAAGACTTATGACTGAAGAGTTATTATTTCCTGAAGGATTATTTTTTGAACTTTGAAGAATCAACATTGAATATAGAAGAAATACCTTTGACGTTTTGAAGATTTGTTTTGAAGATAGAAGAAACATCTTGGAAGTTTTGAACATCTGTGTAAAGGATTACAGTTAGTGCACATATAGTGAAGTGACGTCCCTGAATCTAAACCAACATGCCGGTCACGAGGTCACAAGGCAAAGCACCTGAAGCATGGATGGTGGAGTTGGACAGAACGCGTACCTCTACAGCTATACGTCATGAGTTACCTCCACGTTCGCCATCCACTACGGAAGGGACCGAGCAGCCGCTACCGCCGCCGCCACCCCCTGCCCCGAGCGGGGGTGAAGACGTACCTGTGCCAACACAATCAAAGGAAACAGAACAGATAGAACAAATAGAACAACCGACTACATTCAGGAAGGAGTCCAGACTGGAAGGAACTTCAGATAGGACATTAAAACCTTCGGATAAATCAGTTAATCCAGACAAAACAGTGAAGCAATCAGCTGACCAAAAGGATGGAACTTATAGAGGAATCATGCTAATGACTACCCGGGGTGACGCCCGTAACGAACATAGAGGACCGCCGTCCATAAGTAGGACGATACGGTCGAATAGGAAAATATTGAGAGCACGTGAAGACTTATTGAAAATTAGGTTGGAACTTGCTCAAATAGCACTTCAAAGAGCCGAAGAAGGAGATTCTGATGGCTACATGGATGATCGAAATTCGAACAAGGAGTATGTGCGATCGTGGCTAGAGGAGGCGCCTGAGCCTGAGCCATTGAAGGAGGACAATGCCGCCGAGGGGAACCGCAGTTTATATAGAAGCCACAAGGCCGTCGAAACTCAACCGCCCCCGGAGGACAATGCCACCGAGGGGAACCGCAGTTTATATAGAAGCCACAAGGCCGTCGAGACTCAACTGCCCTCGGGAGAAGATGCCAATGGAGGGAACAAATACCCCTCCATCGATGTCGGATCAATAGTGAACCTCCATCAAACGCAAGTACCCATGTTAACTCATCCTATAGTGAACGAAGTGAAAAATATAGTACCATCGAAGGATCCGGGGGAAGCACAACTCCGTCCATTCATAACGGAGTTGACGTCCGCTATAGCGTCGCTAGCCGACAAGAAAACAGAACAGTGGTCATCGAATAACCCCTCGGCGTCGAAGGTGATTATGACCCTACCAAATTACAGTGGGGCTCATACAGAATGGCTGTCGTTTCGCGCCATTTATGAAACAATTCGTCGATATTTCAACGATGTTGAGAATACAGCTAGGCTGAGAAGTAGCCTGCGCGGACGTGCACTGGAAACAGTGAGCTCAGAACTCATCGGACATGCAAGACCAGATGACATCATGAGAGAACTCGAGCTGCAGTTCGGCCGTCCAGACTCAATTGCTCAAGCTGAAACAGATAGGCTCCGTGGGCTGCCGCGCTGCAGTGAATCACCAAAGGATATCTGCACGTTAGCAAGCCGAGTTAGGAGCGGCATAGTCACGCTACGTGCGTTGAAGAATGAACATTACTTAATCAACGCCGAATTGATGCGGTTACTGACTGAGAAGTTGCCAAATTCCCTTCGGGTACAATGGTATAGGACCTATACCGAGAGGTACCAATCGCTGCCAGATTTATCACTGCTCAGCGACTTTAAGGCGCCCAAAACGAGCACACCAGGTAGAATATGGTACCTACCACATTTCGACGTGTTCAACCCAATGAAGCCAGAAAAGCTCCGCATAGTACATGACGCTGCGGCCAAATCGAGGGGATTGTCACTGAATGACTTCCTTCTAACTGGACCAGACCTGCTGCAGTCACTGCCCGGCGTTATGATGAGGTTCCGACGTCACTGCATAGCCATTTCCGGCGACATAACGGAAATGTTTATGCAGGTAAAGGTGCGAGCTCAAGACCGAGACGCACTTCGATACCTATGGAGAGGCGATAGTAGGGAGGGAGCGCCTGAAGAATACCGAATGACGTCCATTATATTCGGTGCGGCAAGTTCGCCGTGCACGGCTATATTCGCAAAGAATTGGAATGCGAAAAGGCACATAGAGGAGCATCCAGAAGCAATGGAAGCTTTCATCCATAATCATTATATGGATGATTACCTCGATAGTTACAGGACGGTCGACGACGCAACGCGTATCGCAACGACGGTGAAGAACATACACCTGAAAGCAAAGTTCGAACTCAGGAAGTGGGTATCGAACAGTGCGCAAGTTATCGAAAAGATAGATCCGTCACAGATCCGAACTGAAGTTGTCAGCATCGGAGATACAGAAAACACCGAAAAGATATTTGGTCTAATATGGAAACCGGGTATAGACAGCAAGAAACAATGGCGGCGCTCACAGATACTCGCCGACATGTTCTGGCGACGCTGGGTGCGCGAGTACCTGCCGGAGTTGCAAAACCGGCGGGAGCCGCATAGCCGCGGGCCAGGACTACAGGTGGGCGACCCTATTCTCATTGCCGACGGCCAGCTGCCTCGCAATACGTGGCCGCGAGGCCGCATAATAGCCGTGTTTCCAGGGGCTGATGGTGAGGTCCGGACTGCTGAGGTGCGCACCGCTGGCGGCACCCTGAAGCGTCCGGTGAAGAAACTCGTCCCACTACCGAAGTAACGAGGCGTCGAGACGGCGGGCGTCGCGGCGGCGAGCGTCGCGACTACGGTCGTCGCTCACTGGCGTGATGCAGCGCCGTGCCGACGTCGCTACGAGTCGCCACTGCGCTGCACGGCGGGAGAGATGTTCGCGACGATGCGTCACCAACAATTTAGCTTGTATAAAATCAGTAATTTTAACTTAGCTTAAGTATATAGGAAATATAATTTCTTCATTAATACTAGAAATAATAGCATAAATTATGTAGAATCGATGATGTGCGCGCTGAGGCGCCATCAGAAATGAGTTTTATTCAAAAATGTTCCTATTTACGTAGGTGCCCATGTATTTTTGCACACTTTTTTTCCACACAATATGCCCCACCTACAAATAGGGAAAATTTCATGTCGCAATAATGCGTAATAAAACAGTCAAAATAATGTGCAATGACTATACTAACTCAAATATGTAAAAAGTATAGTCATTGATAGTGCTGCCTAGCAGCTATAATGTAATCAAAATGACAATTTTGATAAAAGTCGTAAACTCGACCATTGTACGCCTCGATTAGGTAAGTTAGATAGACAAAACTTAAAATCATTTACTGTATCCAGGTCACCTAGACCGAGACCTAGCCCTGGACCTAACTTCCTGAAATCTAGCCCTTCAGGATACCTACCTAATCGAGTCTAAATGCCGCGAAGCGGATTTCGTAAAATAAAGGCTACCCAACCTGTATTCAGAGGCTCATAGCGGGCTGAAAAATCTAGGTACGAAAACTAAAATACTAGATTTCTCTAGGGCAATAGACTAGCTTGAGGTTTCTTTTGGTATGGTGGAGATCGGTTCAGTACTTTGCCAGTAAAGTCACTTGCAAACAATTTAATATTTAATTATTCACATAAATCCCGTTGTAACTGAAATATCTTTTCAGTAGGGATAGTTAGAATCATGATAGAAACCTCATTAGAAAGGCCATTATTTTACGAATCTTATGATGTATAACACTTTATGTAAAGTGATAGAAATAAGGGTGTTTAGGTGTGAAACACATTAGAACTTAAGATATTTTAAACCAATAAAGTTTCTAAAACGGGAGGCGATTCGCGGCTCTCAGTAAGGTAAAGGAGCACTACTACCTTAGTGAGCGCGCCACCTATAAATTTCGTAGTCATCGACATGGAACTAATTCCATCTAAATAGTCATATAGTAGTACTGGGGAGTCCTGAAATCGCTTCCTGAATATTTATGAAGTCTTGTCAGTAATACGGTCTTATTATTTCTTCCGTAAACCTGTAATTCTTCAGGAGTAATGTCGCAGTGAGTATTGAAGATATCCTGAACTATTGGTGCAGGACGTCAGCGCCGCTTGGACTGGGATAGCCTTACAACCTTCCCGATTTTCGAGTCAAGCGATCACGCCCGTCCGGTACACATATTTTTTTGGGCCTTCCTCTCCCTCTCCATCCATCCACATTTATCTTCATCACTCTCCTCGTCACATGCGTTTCCTCCCTCCTCATCACATGCCCATACCATGCCAAACGACGTCCTTTCAACTTTTCTGTCTGATAGAAAACATGAACATCATATGGCATATGCAATATTTGCTATTCCCTTAACGATAACCGACTTATAATGATTTTATACTGAATATCACGTCTAAATGAGTAGTGTTAATAATATGCAAAAAAAATATGTTAAATAAAAGCATTTTCTTAATAACTTAATATATAAATATTTTAGATTATGTTTATATTACATAGTGAAATTAATTTTTAAAGTTATGTCTAACGCGGATAAAAAACTGAGAATCACGCAAAATCTATGAAGCGTATTTTTCTGAAACCATCACATTTTTTAAAGATAATTTAATTATTGATCTTTTAATATACGTATTTTATTAAAATACCTTTTGTTTTATGTATAATAAACTAATAATGCGTCTTATTTGGGACAGCGCTCCTGGATGGGCGAGTCCTATTACTGGCTGGACGTACGACGTGTTGCGTGAGCTCAGTACAGAATACGCAAGGTCACTGGCATATATCTGCGTCTTAACAATATTCCTGAGCGACAAAATACCTGAATGCTTACTCTATTCAGTAGCAGTATGCGAGCTCCAGCTCTATATAAAACGTGGGCCATTTTAATGCCATTGTTACATCGTGCAGGAGGAGTCATAACAGTTGATCCCGATTTTATTGCACTTCTCAATGCAATATTCTACCTTTAGCTCACAGGTAGCTGTAAATCTGGCGGATATTAGATGCTTACTGAATATCCAGCCTCTGTAAAGCCGGTTCTTCACAGAGTTCAACGGTTAATTAGTTTTTAGGTACCGTTTGAGTTGTGTGTTAGGCTATTTCGTTTAGAGAAAAGACTTCAGTGGTAATTTGTTGAAAGATATTTTTATTTTGTTTGATCTATAGACTGAATTTCCAAATGCATTTGTAACTCCGCAGTAAATAATATGTAGTTTGTCAAAGTATGAAACTGTAATTAAAATGACCGATCATGAAGTGAAATTAATCGGATTATTTAATGATCACGGCAAATAATGTGAGATTGTGCGAGCCAAGCATTGTTTTGAAATTATTAAAACAATAAATATTGTTTTTATACTTTTTACCGTGTAGTGCGATTTATTGGGAAAGTTGTTACTCTGATTATTCAGGTTATATTAATATGTAATAATAAAAGAATGGAATAGAAATCGAATACAGGAAGATAATCAGAAACAGGTGTCAAACCATCCTTTTATATTGGTCCCGACCGCGCTCGCCAACGGGTAGTCGTAAAAACTTACCACTTCATCGAGTGGGTTTCATGAATCGGGTTCGAGTCGGGAAGGCTCGGCGCACTTCGCGCCGCCTCGGCCCTTTTGGGCGGGCGGAAATTCAGTCTTCGAACACAGCGGCCGAAGATTGTCGCGTGTCTGTCGCTTAGCAATTTTAGTTAACATCGTTAAATAAACAATTATTGTTGTTAATAAAAAATAATAAAAGCGTGATAAAAATAGTTTGAATAGTTTAAATAATTGTACAACAGTTTAAGTACCGTGTGTATAGTGTTGCAAGTTTTTTTACAAGTGCATTGGATTGCGAACAAAATTGACTTAAGTACGTCGGGAATGATGCTAAGGCGGCCTACTAAAAGTATGGCATTTAATAAGGTGAGAATAAGGTTTCGAAATTAGATTATAGTAATGCTGTGCCCTTTTTGAGTTAGCTTTGAAATATTAGAATGTATATATTAAGACTTCGGTCAGTCCTAGAAAAATGTTCTTGAAAGCAAGTAAAACTAACAAGTCAATTTACTTAAATACTTTCAGAGTTTGATGTCATGTTATATTTATATTCAAAGAGAAACTCTGATGGTTACTTCAAATGGCAATTTATGCTTTTGTGTAGGTACGAAAAGTTAATTAGATTTAAACACATTTCTAACTGATTAATTCTAAAATGACACAATAAAATTGAGTTTAATTAATGCCAAGTTTCCGTAATGATACACACAGTTAAATACATAGAGATACGACATAATTATAATTTCAGTACAAAGGTACTGCTTATTTCTTAAGAAATTTCTTCCAGCAGACCTGCGAAAGGAGAAATGAAAAAGAAATGTAGACAATAGTGTGTGAGAACATGAAGAGAATGATATGAATATGCGAAGTCTTAAACTAATATATTTAATGATGTGAAGGCAGCGATATTTTCGGATTTGTAGAAGGTGTGAAGAGGTTTTATTTTCTTTATATTTAATTTCCTCGAAGATACCGTTTGAATACGGAATACGACGTTGTTGTCCTAATCTCCCCTGCCGTAATTTGCTTTTAGCTTGGTTTCGTATTATGAGATTTACATATAGGATTGAAAATCGAGGTTTGCTGATTACCGATATTATCTATAGACTAGATCACGTAGCGGTTTTAATAGATTGCTGAACATGGGTAGGGCTACGTGTTTTTGTGAAATGGTTCAACGATTGATTTTGGAATATGATTGTAATGTAGTTAACACCACAACTGCTAATTAGATGATAGTCATTACAGCTTCAGGTTTACTAAAAATGAAATGAAATCGTTTATTCTGTAAATAGGATATCGGCATCACATTTACACGACATATAAAAAAAAAAAATATATATAAGCTAGATGGAGTCGACATTTCCTATCTGACTACCCCTGAGAAGAAATGGCGAAATAAACTCAGGGGTCAAAGCCTCTAAGTCCAGACATAATCTTGGTCAGATCATGTGAGGACCATGTAGATCCGTGTCTGAAATAGTCTTTTGAGGAAAGAACCACACAATTTTGAGTGGACCTGTCCAGTCAGTGCAAGCATTTGTCAGTAATGGTGTAGCTCACTCAACTCAGGATTTAAGGAGCTCAACGACTCGATGGACAATACCAAAAAAAGGACATTTGGGTAGGCCTCATAAAGTACTCAAAATACCAGACCATCATTAAAACTAAGTGAGAAAGACTGAAAAAACTCACATAGTTCTCACATTCACAATAATTAAAGTAATATATGTAATACTTATCAAAAGGATTTAAAATCAAAATTTAAATCGTAGAAATATATAATAAAAATATATTATTATATTATATATATTTGGTAGATTGCTGGACTTGGTACATATTTGGGTGAAATGATTCAACGAATGACTTTGAAATATTATTGTAATGTGACAACGACCATAATTAGTAATAATTAGATGGATGTTTACAGCTATATGTCAACAGTCTACAGTATTCTGTTACTTATATATAAATGTATAATACAATCTCTATACAGCCTTGGGAGACCCTCAGGAAATCAGGTTTGCTTTACCTCCGAGGACGAAGAGAGAAGGGTAGCCTATTTTTGTCCGGGAAGGTTACTAAATTATACTTGCAGGTATCTATTTAGCATTTTTTCTTCGTATATATGCATTATGTACTGAATGATTAGTGGAATGGGATGTTTAATTAGCTACTCATCTAGTATAAAGGGCAAGGTTTTGAGCAACGTTTTATTAGGTCCGGTTGAACTTCATTTTCCTAGGCATATTGTTCTTTTATCGTCAGCGTTTTGTTCAAAAAGGAAATTCACCGTGTCTGCTCGGAGTCTGGGTTCATTATCATCATCATCTCAGCTGAAAGACGTCCACTGCTGGACATATGCCTCCTACAATTGGGGGGTTTGCCATAATCGCCACGCTTGGCAGGCGGGTTGGCGATCGCAGTATGGTGTTAAAAATGCATAGAGAACGCTGCTGTCCTTTCTCTAGTAGGTCCCTTAGTCGCCTTTTACGTCACCCACGGGAGGAAATGGGGTGGTACTATTCTTTACGTCCGGCACCACACGGCACAGTCTGGGTTAGTGTCCGGTTAATTGCAATAGGCATGCCTCCTATCACATGGGACCCACTCATAGACTCTATATGGGTACTTTTTCTTCATAGAGTGAGATTGACGGATGATGATATTGATTCTAAAGTGGTATTTTTTTTTTTTTTTTTTAAACGTTGTATCGCCAACAGCGGCTACACAATTACATGTATGTAATTATGCATAAACAGGGACGGTATATACAACAAGTTTGGCAAGGACAAAAGCATTAAAATAAATCAAATACAATCATAAAAAAAGCAAAAAAAAAAACAAAAGAAAATTAAACAAAAAAAGTACAAAAAAAGTCTTATGAAAAACAATACCTAACAAAATATTATGTGTTGATGATGATGTGGGCATACTATCCCACACATCTGCATATCCCTTCGAGGAATATAAGCTTGATATTTGGTTTACGAACTGAAATATTCAACAAAATGCCTTGACTAAATAAGTTAAGCCGGCAAATAGTTGCATGGCTTCCTGAAAGGAAAAGTTCACCTAGGTACTCTGTATCAGTATGTAGGTATTGTAAAAAACGTGTAAATACTATAGTATCTCAGAAAAAATAACCTGTGTGCTAAGTGTTGATTAAGGCAATATAGGTTTAGGTTTAAAGAAACTTTATTCTCAATAAAGACATATACATATAACTTACTTGAGAACAATACTAAAACATACATATATTACACAAAGTTCGTCGTCATCAGTTACAAACTAGATACCCATTCAATGCTTTTATTTCTCCAAAATTGATCGATCCGCAATTATAAACTGACCGAGTTGAGTTTTAAATGCATTGAACGAGTGTAGATTTCTTATGCTAGAGGATATTCTATTATAAAGTTGTGCTTCTTCAAAAGTAAGCATTTTTTTGCCATAATTAGTTCTAGTTTTGGGTAAAACTAACAAGCTAGCTCGCCTTGTGCTACGTTGACTGACTTGACTATATTGGGTGAGTTTTATGTTCGTGTGAATACTCTTGGTAAGAATTTTTCTGATGATAATACATGTATTGTAAGTATATATGTAGTTGTTTGATATTCATTATTTTTGTATCTATAAATTTTATAGAGAGATGAGATAAAAAAGTAGATGCAATATTTGACCGAGAATTGCAGATGATTTGGATCTGCCTGTTTAACCGTGGCTTTGACTATTTTGTACCTATAATAATGCTTATGATATAATAATTATAATATTTAATCATGGTAGTGAGACATCAAAAGCATAAAAAATAATAGTATATTTTGTATCGAGGGACTACACGAAGCCATAATATAAGCCATTTGTCACCTGTGTTCCTGATTGGTTGTGCTAAAACTATTACCTTACCGATATCGTTATTATTTAAAAAATCCCTATCAACTTGTACTGTGCCCCATATTTGGAAGTCGACTTTATAACACCGGTCCATAAAAAAGGCCGCAAAAACGAAATAGCTAATTATAGACCGATTTCCAAACTGTGTATACTGGCTAAAGTTTTTGAACGATTGATCTATGATCAGGTTTATGCAGCACTTAGCTCATCTTTTAGTCCTTCACAGCACGGGTTTTTAAAGGGTCGTTCAACAGTCCAACCTAGCTTTGCTAAATGACTTTTTAACTCTTAGTATGGACAATAGGGCGCAGGTCGATGAAGTTTATACGGACTATAGCAAAGCGTTTGACAGAATTGATCATGACTTACTTAAAGCTAAACTCTTTAACATCGGTAAAAGAGGTGACTTACTTCGCTGGTTCTCGTCTTACTTAGATAACAGGTCTCAAGCTGTAGTTGTCAGCAACTATATTTCGAGCTGGGTTTCGGTTTCCAGTGATTTCGCGGTCAGTTTTTTCTTCTAAACAAGTCACAGATTAACAATTTAAAACACATGGCGCCACCTTCTTTGCGGAAAAACCATGGAACTAAAACTCTCAACATTTCCGCGATGAAGATTGTCCACACTCCATAGATAATAGTATATTTACTGGCTGTTTGAATTTGTCTATGTCACATGAAGGAAATTAAAAAACTAATTACTTTTCACTCCCTAGAGACTAAAGTGGTCACTTTAGTCCCGCTTCGTAGGGCTACCTATATTGGCGTATTTTTAGAGCATGAGAAGTGAAAAATATTTTATTTCACATAAACCTGCATGGGCACTTATGAAACGTCAGAAGCTAGGTGCACGGTTCTAATTGGTGTTTGGTAGGTAAATCAAATGACGTGATTACCATTACAATGCAAACAAATCTGAATAAATATGTCCACAAAAACCACTAAAGAAATATTCCATAATGTTTAAAAGGTGTTACAAAGGCTTCAAGCTAAGGTACAATTACGGACCCTGCACAGCAATAAATATTTTTTTAATTAAAATAAAAAAATAAATTAGGAAACAAATTAACAATCAATAATTATGTTATCAACATTAAATTAATATAAAATTAATAGTTTAGTTTAATTAGTTAGTTAGTTTTGTTTAGTTAATATAAAATTATTTTGTTGAGATCAGTTCTATAGGTTGTGGTACGTGCATAATAAGTATTTACTCAGATCAATTAAAGATTATATCACATTATATTTATCTATGTATGTATGAATGTATCTATATGACTAACTGTTTATGGTGTCTGCTTGTGTTAAATCATTTTTTTTATCATGTATGTAATCGTTTATTGTGTAGTATGCTTTTTTAATTAATATTTGCTTGAGCTTATTTATAAAAATGTCGTATCGCTAGTTTCATCTTTTAAAAAATTACTATTAATAAGCATTTTATCGGCTCCTATCACCCCTCCAGAGGCTTTTCCTTAGTTCCATTCTCAGCTAGGGGAAAGGATTTATTCTGTCCTATTAAAATCAACAGGCTGGCCTTATCTAATATGGGACTGAATACCTCATCAAAGCATTGCGGAGGTAGGTATTTTATTCAACATCTGTATAATCTATTCTTCATTTACAATGGACAGTCACGATATTATTCCGAATTTCGATCTTCCGTGGCAATTAGTGTCAGTAGCTAAATTACCGTTATAACATTTCGGCCATTTCCTTCGGTTTGAATTTAATCAGACTGACGGGTTAATTAATAACAATATTATGAGACGGATCAGAATTAAAGTTTGTCTTTTGGGCTACAAAGTCTTATTTCATTCATTAGAATATTGGGATTTATAGGAAGCTCCTGGCTACGTAATAAAAGCCACACGGGTCGATCAATCAGTTTTTCCGCCCGATCGTGACCTATGCGAGTCCAGTCTTTGCACACGCAAAACCCTATCTCACCCATAAGATGCAGACCCTCCAAAACCGTGTCCTCCGTAAGATCACGGGAGCCCTCTGGTTCGTTCGGAACCAAAACCTTCATTTAGAACTAAAAATCCCTACGATAGCCCAATTCATGAAGCGCATTTCAAAGTGCTTCTTCGATTCCGCAGCCACTCATCGCAACACTCTAGTTATGCAGGCCGCCAAATATACCCCCTCTCGCATCAGTAAGACCCGCCGTCCAAGGCATGCACTGACCGACCCAGGCGACCACGACTCTTCTCCAGGAGATTAGAAAGGAAACGAGTACAGTTCGAAGAATACACAATACATGACCGTCATTCCGACCTCGCCGCCGAGGCCCAACGCGAAATCCCCGACTAAATAGTCCTCCCGACCCTTGCTCGTAAGCGAAGCGCCAGCCCGCGCTATAGCTGAGCCTGTAGCTTTAAATCCCCCAGATAATAATCATAACCTTGATTTTATCCAGCCACCGTCGGTCCCTTGCCATCCTCCCTCCGACTCTGCCCTAAGCCGAGGTTTGTACCCCGCAGGGGGTGCCCTTAGCGCGCAGTCGTTTAGTTGATAAGTTTTTACGCCCTGGCTGGAGGCATTAAGTTTCGTTAGGAGCTTAAGGCAACCACAGGAAAGACCGGTTAAAGAGTCTCAACCTCTCAAGGTTAACTCTGAGATGCCCTAGATAAAAAACAAAAAAAAAAACAATCAGGTTAAGCTACGCTTGGCGGGGTTGTTCCGTGGATGGATGAGCATCTTTATACGAGTATACCCGAGACCCCTCCTTGCTTCGGAAAGCATGTTAAGCCGTTGGTGCCGGCTGTCATTCGTAGATCTTTGACAGTCGTTACGGGTAGTCTAGAAGACTAAAAGTCGTACAAACATTTTGCCAAGGAGTATCGGTCAGATAGACAGTCGCTCATTGTAAAATTCAGCATCCGGCTATAGTTGGGAAAAGGCTAAAAATATTGATTATTTTCGATCATCTGTTAAGGAGCTTACTGCTAGAGATCTTAGCGGACTAGTACTCGGTAATAGTTGACACGCACTTGGCCGGTTTTTTTACATTATCTTGATACTAAATAAGTTTTTCATTCTGGTTTCTTAATTCTGGAAACTGTTGGTGTTGTTGTATATAGTTGAAAATATTAGACGATAAGTAGCATCACTATGCAATTCATAGTCACGCACTACAGTTTAATTTCTATACTCAATTTGACGAGTATAAAATACGGCGTATGAATAATAAATAGCCGAGTCCGAATGTATACTATTGTTGACATTAACATCGTATCTAAAAATGAACAATAGAGCCAACATCCGTAATAACTGCCAAAATGAGGATATAAAATATTAAATTAAATGTAGGTAATACGTGGCATTCATTTAGTAATTGTTTTGTGGTTACGTTCAGTAAAACTGTAAACAAAGCTTGTATTTCAAATGTCACTAACGATCCATGTCCCATGTTTTAGGGACAGCCATGAATAATATACAAAGTACTTTTTCAAACGACTTCAATTACAAGCAAGCGTCTTCTTCTCAATACGTTTGAATGCTTGGGTTCACTGGTGTCATAAAACTGGGCATTTTATGACCCTGGAGAACTGCTGTGGCTTTGCATACTATGCATTTTTACTGGCATTTAAGTTATATAAGCTCCCACGGTTTTATGACTGACCTTAAATTAAATAAAACATGATACAGCGTGTTTGCATTACCGGCAGATATAATTTCGTTCAATCAAATTAGTTGGAATTTAATTCGATTGTTACAAATACGCGTACCTACCTATGTGCATACGAGATATGTGTTCGCAGTTATGGCTCGTTTTAGTACATTTCTGAACTAATTTATGTGTTAGGTTAAAACAATAGCATTATTTTAATATAGTATTATTGCGATTTAACCTAATGTTACTTGTGTAGTTTCAAGCAGAGATGGAGAGAGAGCTCGCTGTACATTTAATTTTATGGACAGCGCTTAGGTAAGCTTAGGGTTTATATTAAGTACCTAGGCAGGCCAGGGTCCAATCCCGTACGGCTAATAACGTGTTTTGAACTCTGTATAAGTTGAACAGCAAACGTAAATTTATAATAGTTACGTTTGCAGTGTACACTCTTATTAATAAAAAAACCCGGCCAAGTGCGTGTAGGACCACGCACAATGAAGGGTTCCGTAGTTGGGATGAATTTATCCCAAGAACAAACTTATCATGTAGTTGAAAAACATGTTTTCCTATACAGAATGTATGGGAGAACATTTTTTCAACTGTAAATGTAAGTTGGTCGCCAATTACTCGGTAAATTGTAAAGCCTACTTAGCTGTGTTGGTTTTCCTTTTAACTTCGTTATATATAGGTACTACTTCTGTAACATTTGAATTTCTAACTACAACCGTTTAGTTGGTAGAGGGGGGGACACTTGACTCTAACGAAAATTGGTACTTTAAAGCTTGATAAGTCACGAACGGTTTAGTTAATCAAAAAACGGTCTTGCAAAACCCCTAATATTTTTGAAAGACCTATCCAACGATATCCCACAATATGGGAAGGACGAAAAAAAGTTATCATCCCCAATTTACATGTAGGGGAGGTACTCTAAATAATTGTTTTTTCAAAATTTAGTTTACCACTTTTTTGGCGTCATTAACGTGTACATTCATGCCAAATTACAACTTTCTAGTACCAATAGTTTTTGAGCTAAACCGCGGACAGACAGACAGACGGACATGGCGAAACTATAAGGGTTCCTTGTTTACAACGGAACCCTAAAAACCGGCCAAGTGCGTGTCGGACTACGCACAATGAAGGGTTCCGTAGGTGGGATGAATTTATCCCAAGAATAAACTTAATATTGTAATTCATGTAAGTTGGTTACGTTGTAGTGATAATTTACGTGTACCCAATTTTTTATTTTACCCAAGTCAAATCATTTATTTCAAATAGGCACGTAAAAGGCACGCTATGTTGCACCTGCCATGTTTTGTCTCTGCATCACCTTAAGGTTGACTGGTAGAAAATGCCTCTGGCATTAAGTCCACCTTTGTACAGTATTTTTTTACTTGTTAAGTTTTAATGAATAAATAAATAAAGCAAAGGCACTTTTGAACGTCAAAAAGATGACCACTTTGTTGGCGTGATTAATATGTATACCCATACACTGAAAAAAATGTTTACTTATACATAACCAAACTTTCGTCAACATGTAACACAAAAAAGTGACCACATAACTTTATGCAACATGTAACCAAAACCAAAAGGCTGTTTTGTATTTTATAGACGAATCACTTTTATTAAATCAAGTTAACTTTTATAAAGTCTTGTCGAACTTTGATTATTCCTGAAATAGCCGAAGTAGTTAGGCTAAATATTTTTTTTCAGTGTACCAAATTATAGCTTTTTAATAATACTCGTAAAAGTCTCTGAGCTAAGCCGCGGACAGACAGACAGATAGACAGACAAACGGACATGGCGAAACTAAAAGGGTTCCTTGGTTCTACGGGACCCTATGAAAATGTATGCAAATAGAATCAAGCCCAAAGGCTGAAAAATCCTCTAGCATGGTTATTGACCGTCTGCCATAAAATATTAACTGAAAACTGAAGAGATAAAACTCGTAACAGTGAACAAAAGAAATAAAATCCGATTAATACATCTTCTGTGGGACAATAACACAATGGTAGGTATTACAACGAATTCGTCATTCGTGAATTATTGCTGTCAGAGACACAATAGTCGACCGTTACTTACGTACGGAGAGTCGTGTCCCTCAATTATATCGGCCGGTATTTATCAGGACGATTTATTTATTGGATTACGAAGCGACTACTATTTAATTAACGCGGGACAAATTTAGCAAATTGCTTGAATTAATATTTACAAACCGGAATCGGGACGAGATAAAGTTCGGTAACTAGCTACTCCTCGCTGTTGGAGTGTTTATGTAAAAGTCTGACCTTATCGCTGAGCGTTTTACATTCTTTGGGTTTTCGTAATTTCAAAGGTTTATGTCTGATTTTCAAGTTAATTTGGGGAATTTTGAATGTACCGTTATTTTATCGTAGCCTATGTTGTTGCAAAGGCTTCCTTGATTGCTTTTCAGATCGCTGCAATTTTTTTAAGTTTCCATGCCAATGAATGCGTCGTCCATTTATCACACTCCCGATGCATACCAATTAATCATTTTTGGCTATTCTAGTTCACTGCATAGTTCCTGCTATAGTCGTCAGGCCATCTGGCTACTACGATAGCCAATTTGCTCGATTTTCATGTTCCGTTTAGTCTGTGTATGTAGCAGCCCTTCCAATATCAGTGTTGATCTTGAGCCCGTTCAATTCACACTAGACCTATGGCTACGTTTTGGATAGTTTTCGCTTCAACGCCGAAGTCTCTTGGGATCACAAACCAAACTCTAATAGTATATTTTATATCGAGGGACTAAACGAAGCCATAATATACCAGAGCTGGTTTGACTCCCGAGCGTGCGAGGGAGTCAATGAAACCGAGGGTATATAAGTTGGCGTTTAGTCTCGAGGTGCAAACTGTACTTTTTACTTTGAGTGCGAGATTTATAGATAAACGAGTGCGAGAATTATACTAAATATAGTCAATTTAGTATAATAACATTTAATAAATATTATTCCTCCAGTCCATAAAACTTTCGTAAGTTTTTAGGTAAATCTTCCGCGATTTTTTCGGCAAAAGATTATCTATTATGTCTTTTGCACTGGACAAAAATTCTGAAATTTTCGCGGTCAGTTTTTTCTTCTAAACCAGTCACAGATTAACAATTTAAAACACATGGCGCCACCTTCTTTGCGGAAAAACCATGGAACTAACACTCTCAACATTTTCGCAATGAAGATGGTCCACACTCCACAGATAAATTTACTGGCTGTTTGAGTTTGCCTATGTCACATGAAGGAAATTAAAAACTAATTACTTTTCACTCCCTAGAGACTAAAGTGGTCACTTTAGTCCCGCTTCGAAGGGCTATATTGGCGTACTTCATCGTCGTACAATTCATATCACCATCACAGTAGAGACTTTCGTTTATCGTACAGTGGAGCCAAGTGAAATTTAGGCTCTTGTGAATGTCTGAAAAATCATAGTAAAATTAAATATCGTTCTACAATTATAACTATGCTGCAGGCGATATAAAAGCCGTCTGTCTCTTGTCTCGATGTAAACTATTACAGTCGTTAAAAATGTTTCATATTTTTATAGAATCGTAAAATATTTCTTTCACTTTTTCGTCGCAAGCTCTTTGCGCGATATAAATGTACCTCTTCAACTGCAAAACCGTTTGAAATTTTATTTTTACGCTTTTTATATTTTTCAGTTTTAAACTACTCTAAATCTTAACACTTCTCAAGAATTTCGTCTTGTTTCCAAGAAGTACAGTCGGGCAACGTTCGTGAAAGTAAACACGGGCGTTAGAGTTAAAAAACCGGCCAAGTGCGTGTCGGACACAATGAAGGATTCCGTAAATGGGGGATGAATTTATCCCAAGAACAAACTTATCATTGTAGTTGAAATACATGTTCTCCGATACATTTCAACTGTAAATATAAGTTGGTCGACTATTACTCTTTAACTTGTAAAGCATACTTAGCTGTGATAGTTTTCCTTTTAACTTAGTTATATATACTACTGCCGTGAATTTTTTTACATATCTAAAACAACCAGTTAGCTGGCAGGGGGGGGGGACATTTGACTCTAAACATAAATTAGCACTTTAAAGTTTAATATTACGTAAACGGATCCCTGAATCGAAAAAATATTTACACAAACCCGTAATGTTTTTTGACGGCCTATCCAATGATACCCCACATCATGGGGATAGACGAGAAAAACAAATAAGTGTCATACCCATATTACCTACGCATAGGAGAGGTACATAATTATTTCAAGATTTTATTTTACCACTTTGCTGACGTAATCAAATCTGCCTAGCCTTTTCCCAACTATGTTGAGGTCGGATTTCATTTTATTTTACATGGAGCGACTGCCTATCTGACCTCCACAACCCAGTAACTGGGTAACACGATACCCCTTGATAAGACTGGCTGTCAGACTTTTGGGCTTCTGACGACCCGTAACGACTGTCAAAGATCCACAAATGGCACACGGGACCAACGGTTTAACGTGCTTTCCGAGGTACGGAGCAGTCTCGGTATGTAAAGATGGTCACCCATCCACGGACCAACCCCGGCAAGCGTAGCTTAACCTGACGAATCGACCCGTGCGGCGATATGGGTTATTATTTAGCCACTTTGTTGACGTAATATATATGTACTCTGTCTTGGACAGACAGACAGACGGACATGGCAAAACTGTAAGGGTTCCTGGTTGATTACGGTACCCTAAACATGCTTTTCTATTGAATAGAAAGGGGAATTTCTATGTAACCAGTTCGAAGATGCCTAAAGTGGAATGGCTAGTTATCTGTCCGGCACTTGGCCAGTTCGTTACCCACTAAGGGGATTATCGGCGCCGCGTACTCCGAGCGCACACGCGTGGCAAGTTAGCACATACATTTATGTAGCCAAGCTCTCGCTACAACTATTGTGGAAAAAACAATTCGAATAGTGGTAGTTGAGCGCTTAATATTTAACAAACATTGGAAAACTATATCGAGTCTCGTTTGTTTAGATGGTTATGTGAGCGACAATTTTAAAATTGGATTGTTGTTTGCTTTTAGATAGGTATATTTGGAACTTTGGACAACAGCGTTAGTGTATTGTTCTATAGATTGTTTTTTTTTTTTTTTTACTTTTTGGATCAAATAGCGCTGTTATTGTGTCTAGCTGATGAGTACTGATTTTGTTGCTTGGGTGAGCGTCTACCTATACCTAAATAAAGGCTCCTACAAACAGGCACGACACGCGACGCGACACAAAGGCACCGCGTGTCACGAGACGTGCGGTGCCTTTGTGTCGTATACTTATATTTATATCTATACAAATAAATATAATTGTAGTGTCTGTTTGTAATGTAAAAATAATAGCTTTATACTAAATGCATATCAAAGTGGAAACGGAAGGTACATATAAGAAAAAAAAATTTTTTTTTGTCTGTCTGTTTGTTCCGGCTAAAACGTTCGAAACGGCTGGACCGAATTTGACGGGAATTGCACTGACAGATAGCTAATGTTATAAAGAGTAACTTAGGCTTTACTTTTATTTTAGAAAAACCGCGGGCTGCAGCTAGTTTCACATATTATGAGCAAGGAGGTGAGCATTTTAATCCTCTACCGTGAGTTTTAAAAGTTTTAGCTCAAGGCTTTTACTTTTACTTGAATGGAAATCGCACACTGCACAGCATAATATTTGGTACTCATGCAGCTTACGGCTACCTTCTACGACGTCTAACTAGCAAGTTAACTAATTATCAGTTTAAGTTAGTAAAGCCACAGATTAATTCAGATGGGACACTCCGCAAAATAATTTAAATAAAAAGCGACTCTTGCTACGACACAATAAAATGCAATTCAGGTCGAACAACGCTTATTACCTACAGTTATATTCACCTACAAGTTGCCTCTCTTTCTACCGCGTAACTCTTATTCCGGCGGCGAGCGTCACTACTATTGAATTTGCCCGCTGAGATGGGCCCGCCGCGTACTTGTAGCTTCATACCTAAACTGCGGAGTGCCCCATCTGTATTAATATGTGGTAAAGCGCGCAGTAAGTCGACTGGCTGTGACAAGCTGCTACTGCTTGCTTGTGTGATCCGCAAATTCGCAACAGACTTACACTGTGCTAGTCTAATGCTCGTACTTGCACAGCACAAATGTGTTACGAATTTCATCTTGCGTGCACATGCTAGGATACCTACCCAGAGTTCTAAACAACGAACGAGCTCATAAAGACATTAACATTGTTATCAAAATGGCATATCGAGTTTTGAAAAAAATTATACATGTTAATATGGATATCGACGCTTGAAAGGCAATATTGGCCAAACGAAATTTTGGCAACTTTACACATCTTAAAGTATTAAAAAAAAAAAAAAATTGAGTATTTTTTTTTTTTTTTTTATCTTTAAGATTTTCTAGTGTAAAGTTGCCAATAATGTCGTTTGGTCAATATTGCCTTTCAAGCGTCGATATGGGTTAATACCTGAAATAAACGATACACTTTATCCGTGTAAAATAAAACATTTATCAGGCAGGGTCCATAGTCCTTCCATAGTTTTAGGTAACCAGTCCATTTTAACCACCCAAAACCTATAGTCCAATATCTTTGTTTTCATATCTTGCAATAGGCCTACACCAACCGGGGGTTGTCCTGCGGTGGACTTGCATATTGCGTACAGGGATTATCGTTGGTTAGTGCCTCATTTAATTAAAAGCGTCTAACGGGCCTCTGCGAGTTGGCTTCCTAGTACGCCTTCCAAGGGCCCGGGACCCCAGGGTCCCGAGATATGTCAGAGAGAAATAATAATAATAATACCGCTCTATAGAGCATTGTCTCCGTTACTCATACCTATTTGACATTCTATTTCTAAAGCTTGAAGGGTCATATTTACGCCCACTTACTTAAAAAAAAAAAAAAACACTTTCACGTGAAGATAGGTCCAATTATCAAGTTGCTTGCTACCAATTCAACCACACCCACGCACTCCCTAAGCGGGGGTGTTAAAAGAAGTGACTGAATGACTACAGATTTATGAAACGCCTGTTTGCAGATGGAATAGGTATGAACCTGTGTGGGAACTTACTTAAAAAGACGTATTTATTTTGGGAAATTGAAATACAAATCCTATCAATTCTTATAAAAAAATCTCTGGTCTATCAATGAAGTTTATTGAATTAAAATACGCTAAACTGTTGTGTGTGTGGTCTATGTACGTCATTCTTGAGAATCGAATGAACTTATTTAATTACTAGCTGACCCGACAGACTTCGTTCTGTCAAAAACTATTTGACTGTGGCAGTTTGTCTAAGCGCAAAGGAAATATAGTATAAACTTCACTACCCTACCCTACCTACCTACTCTACCCTACCCTACCTACCTACCTACCTATCTACCTACCCTACCCTACCCTACCTATCCTACCTACCCTACCTACCTACCCTACCCTACCTACCCTACCCTACCTACCCTACCCTACCTACCCTACCCTACCCTTCCCTACCTAACTACCCTACCCTACCCTACCTTACCTACCCTACCTACCTACCTACCCTACCCTACCCTACCTACCAACCCTACCCGTTCTCGAGTTTTAGCGAGACTAACGAACAGCAATTTATTTTTATAATTATATAGATATCATATACAGAGATCGGAATAGGTAGAGTTAATTTACTTAAGTGTATAACTCCTCTAAAATCCCGGAATAATTATAATGACGTTTAAATCCCGGGATTTAAAACCACGAATTAACTAACATTGGACATAATACATTTACCAAAAAACAAACCATCCAAGTTTCGGTCTATATAGAGGATGTATCTATTCAAACACGAAATATTTTAAGAGATACACCTATAGGTCGTAAAGAAGTCGTGGAAATGATATTTTTTTAAATCTGAGTATAATATTTAACAAAAATAAAAATTTAAAATTACTTGATAAGATGATTAATTATCAAAAGGCACCGTGCTCGTGCCGCCACCGTCGCCGCATCCGGGCGGGTCATTCATAGGATACAAAAAAAGTAAGTGAAGGTTTTTTGCAAAATGTCTCAAGCAATTTTAAAATTATAACAATTATGTAAAAATATAAAAAACATAGATAAAAAAAAAATTCGCTGCTATGGCTTTTTTACCACCTATAGATGTTTCTTTTAAAATATTTCGTGTATGAATAGATACACGTTATAATATTTAGAGCGTTGAATTTTAATATTTTTATTTTTGTATGAAAGTCTGATGAATTATTAAAAGTTATAGAACAAAAGTTGTTGTTTATGATGTTAGTAATATAGTCCTGAGAGGTTTTTAGTGTTTTACCAATAACCCTGTGTCTATCAAATCTGTGTCTGTCAAATCTGTGTCTGTCAAATCTAAAATATGAAGAAAAAAAGGCTCGTCCCCATTCTGTCGAGTTATGCAAACGTAAATGTATGTAGCAGCAGATTTTTTTTTGAATATTTTAGAGTTGTAATCGTAGTAAAAGTTATCCATTTTCAGATTTTCAGAGTTGGTCCCAGTGTTCATTTTGATGAGTACTACATTCCCTTAAAGTATGTCTCTCGTTTAACCTAACATCCTGTATAGTTCTTACACAAAGGTCGATTAAGGGATATCCTCTATTTACGACACACCCTGTAAACAGACGATCACAGATCTTGTTTAATAGAGCTGTAAAGGTTAACGACCACATTACATTGCATGCTAGCTTACGATAACAATGTTTTGTATAGAAAAAATTACATTTTATAGAAATTTCTTTCAGAATAACAAAACTAAATTAATTGTGATATCCTAGTCACTCTTTTTTTGTGTTCCGTACCAAAGGTTGTCAACGGGACCCTATTACTAAGGCTCCACAGTCCGTCCATCCGTCCGTCTGTCACAGGGCTATATCTTTTGAACCGTTATAGGTAGACACTTGACATTTTCACAGAGTATTTACTACTATGGCCACTATAAAAACAAATAAAAGATATATATGTAAGAAATAGAAGAAACTAAAGTATTAGTCCGACTCGCACTTGACCGCTTTTTTCTAATAGACTTACTTAGCAGTTGAAGTAGAAATATTTATCAACAGTTTGAACAATTAAAACTAAACAACGTACCTTTGAATTATAAAACTGGCAAACGAAATGTACCGAATCAAATATACGAACAACAACATAACATGAATACTTTGCTCTCCATTTGAAATAAGATTAGACATTTAGACCTTTTTTTCAGTCCGTTCAACCGATTTTGACTTCTATTCTGAAATTACAGATGGAAAAACCCAATAACACTTTGCCCGAATCGGGAATCGAACCCAGGAACTCATGCTCAGCTGTAGCGCTTATGACCAACGAGGCAAAGTTGCTACATGTAAACGTATTAGTTCTCGTTATGTCCTATAAAAATGTACCTATACTCCATTTGAAGTAAGATTTGACATTTAAAAAACCCGTTTTACAGTCCGTTCAACCGATTTTGACTTCTATTCTGTAGGCATAACGATGGCATTAAAAGCAAAAAAGTGGTTACAATACGAACCGTTTACTGCAGCTGCCATTTGTCATGCCAACGTAAAATTTTGTTTAAAAACTTCGGTATAAACACTCATCATCTGCCTAGCTAACCTAACTGTAGTTGGGATCAACATCCCAACTACAGTTCCAACCAAGCCAAAGCCAACCCCAACGGGTTGGCTTCCATTCTAACCGAATACAGCTGAATACTAGTATTTTACATAGAACGACTACCCGACCTCCACCACCCAGTTACTGAGTAATACGATACTCCTTGGTAAGACTGGTTGTCGAGACTTTCGGGCTTCTGACGACCCGTAACGACTATTAAAGATCCGCGAATGACAGCCGGGACAAGTATCTCGGAATGAGAGATAGTCAGCTATAAACTTGTATAACTAGCTATTTAGACGCGTTTAGGACACATACTGGCCTAGGACCTACTCAGTGTTTATTTTTGAGTTCAGAGTATAAATTAGTACAGTAGTGTTAGTAATTGACTCTGTAACAATAAACTGTGTAGAAGTTAAAAGAGATATTTCTCTCGTTTACCCGTATCCCAAATTCTGCGCCCACGATTGTAAATGCTGACACTATGTATGCCACTAAGTATGTGTTAATTATAATCCAAATAGCATAAAACCCATAGGAAACGAGATATTTGCAATAAATGTCAAAAAAATCGATTTTTTGACCTTTGACCTTGGAATATCTGTAGTCGCGGACACCATACGATAAGTAGGTTTTGAGACAAGTTTTAGGGTGCCAAAATAAAGGTTGATACAAGTTTATAGCTGACTATCTCTCATTCCGAGGTGAAACCCGTAATTTTCCTGGACTATAAACGGAAGAAAATTTGAATATCGCAGGCTACCCTGACGCTTTCCTCTTAATGTTAATATTGAAGTGTCCTTTCCGACCAAACGTTTCTCCCAAAGTATTGGCTATTGAAAGTGTAGTTATTTAAGGCCTGTACCACAATTGTAGGGTAGATCGCTCGATCACATAGTAAGCTTCGGCCACTCGGTTTGAATAGCTGGCCTTCCTATACAAGAATAGATGACCGATTACAATCGAGCCCTTTCTTTGCTTTTAGATCTCTTCTGTGAGTTATGGCCGTTTCTAACGTTATATACGAGAAACGCATGGGTTGTTGTAAAACTGAAATAATGTTGTAGTAAAAATGTACATGGGAGAAAAAGGCGTTATTTTTTAGGGTTCGGTAGTCAACAATGAACCGTATATAATAATAATAATAATATATAATAGTAATATATAATAATATATAATAATAAATAGTAATATATAATAATAAATAGTAATATATAGTAATATATAATAATATGTAATATATAATAGTTTCTTCATGTCCGTCTGTCTGCCTGTCTGGCCGCGGCTTAGCTCAGAGACGCTTAGTACTAGAAAGCTGTAATTTTGTAAAGTGGTAAAATAAAATCATGAAATATTATTTTTTTGAGGTACCTCCCCTCCACGTAAAGTAGGGATGTTTTTTTTCCTCATCTGTCCCGTGGTGTGGGGTATCGTTGGATAGGCCGTTCAAAAATATTGCAGGTTTGTTACGACCATTTTTCGATTCAGGGATTCGTTCGCGTAATATTAAGCTCTAAAGTGCAAATTTTTGTTAGAGTCAAGTGTCCCATACATTTTGTATGGGAGAACATATTTTCAACTACAACGTTAAGTTTATTCTTGAAATCAATTCATCCCATCTACGGAACCTTTCATTGTGCGTGGTCTGACATGCACTTGGCCGGTTTTCTTGCTATACCGTTCATCAGAAGTTTCTAACTGCAATATGATCACAAATAAATACGTAACAATTGTCTCATGTTGGAAATGACAAGAGAAAATATTATAACGGTATGTTATTCAGTATTCAGCTAATATTATACTCGCTAGATTAGCAATAGCGTATAATTGAAATTCAAGGAATAGACAGGCGTTTGATCTCAGGTAGCATGAAATCGACATGCAGCTTATTTCTATCTATACATGTCAAAATAACTACTGTTTACTAAATGCTTAAGAGGCTACCGAGCGCACAGTGGCGCCCTCATCGTTATTTCGGTGATTTATTTTTATTTTAGAATGAAAATGCAGAAAATAAGCTCGTCAACTTGTGCTTCACAAGACTATACGTTATTATTACTACAAACAGTAGTTTTAAATTGTTATGTTTTATTGTAATCATTAAAACGGAAAATAGTGGCCACTAACCTCCGTTTTAATGATTACAATAAAAAAACAATTTAAAACTACTGTTTGTAGTAATAATAACGTATAGTGTTTTGAAGCACAACTTAAGGTGCTTATTTTCTGCATTTTCATTCTAAAATAAATCACCGAAAAATCGATGAGGGCGCCACTGTGCGCTCGGCGCAGTCTTAAGAAAGTACATACACTTATAACAAAACAAAAAAAAACATTTTTAAATTTTTATTTCTATTTTTAAACGGCTGGATGGATTTTGACGGGACTTTCACTGGCAGGTAGCTGATATTATAAGGAGTAAGTTAGGCTACTATTATTTAAGAAAAAGATACGCAGGCGAAGCCGCGGGCAGTAGCTAGTTTCTAAATACGATTACTGTAAGACCCTTATCACTGTGAACTTATTGAGCAATTCTACGTAATAACCTATTTTCAGTTCTCAGCATTATTGATCTACTTGATAATTGATTTCTCTGCTTAACTCCACTCACGACCACCCCTGTGATCTAATTACGTGCTTCCTATAATTTTAATTTTGCCATCATCTTGAAATTAATGGATCTAAAGAAAATTAACGTTCTGAGTACGACGAGAGGGGTCCCATCTTTTGTCTACACTTCTTGAGAATTTTAAGGTTATGTACACTCTTTAATATTTCTATTTTATTTTCTCTTTGTCATTTAATTTTTTGTTTTAAGAGTGTTTATCCCGCGCGGGCTGGCAACGTCGCATTTTTAGAGTTTTTTCGTGATTATTTTATTAAATTTAAATCAAAGTACACTTATTTCAGCCAGGTTTCAGAAAAACACGCTTGATAGATTTTGCGTGATTGTGTTTTTGTGTGTTTTTTATCCGCGTTAGACGTAACTTTGCAAATTAATTTCACTATGTAATATAAACATAATCTAAAATGTTTATATATTAGGTTATTAAGAAAATGCTCCTATTTAACATACATTTTTACCAAATCATTAACATTACTTGTTTAGACATGATCTTCAATATAAAATCATTAAATGTCGGTTATCGTCGCCTTAAGTAAAAGTATATAAAAAAATAAAAATATGTTATGGAATAAAAAAGTGACATATATAAGCCATATTGTTATTAATATTAAAAAAAAAGCATAATACAGATAGATACAGGTACTAATACTTAATATCTTGCTGACCGTTTGTTACGAAGCAGGAAAGTGAACTTGTAGTGATTCAATATCGCAGTCAGGCGCCGTAAGAAGTCTGTTAAGTAGGCGTGGTAATACCTATTGTTCAATACAAAACATAAAATAGTAAGAAATAGGCTATAAGTATTATTATTAACATAAGCGGGATATTTACCATGTTTATTCTTGTCTGCTCATAAACACCCACCCGCAGTGACTTCAGTTTATCCGTGATCATGGTGCTTGCAACAGCGCCGAAATATCGGGAACTCAGAACAATGAATAAACATGGTAAATATCCCGCTTATGTTAATAATAATGTTAGTGACCATGACAGTTTAAAAGGCTATAAGTAGTATTTTAAGCTATTGTAATAGCAACACTAGAATTAGTTTTTTTATGTTGACCACTCTGGTGGCCATATTTTTTTTACTTTTACTTTTTCAACTGTGCTATGAACAGACACATTGTTTCTATAAAACTAAATAATTACATAAAATTAAATAGTTATTTAACACCTATTATGTTACAATTGTTGTTTACTTACCTTATTATTATTTATTTTTTTAATAGAAAAATTAGAGGTTTAAAGGCAAATTTAAATACATTTAAATCAACTAACAAACTATAAAAATTAAAATATAATAAATATAAATTAATATAATAATAAATAAATTAATGTAGCTAAAGATGTATAAAAATTAAGTTGTTTTTATTTTAATTTATTATGATGTAATAAAATTTGGAAGAGACTGATGAATGGATATATAAAGTGGGACAGCAGGTGAGTGTGTTAGAAAGTGGATGTAAACTACATTTATATATAGGTATTGATAGCCACTTTATTAGCAAGTTTTGTGTGTCAGAATGGTAACTAGTAGTTTATATGAAAGTGCCTATGAATATGGTGTTAGGGAAAGGATTTTATAAAGAAAAGCACAGAAAGACAAGACTAGGCATTTATTTCAATTAGGCTTGTCAAAGTAACGTTATTTGAGAAAGCTAGTTGTCCGTTCCAAAACTAGGTCTTCGTGGAGAAGAACGGCGAGAAACTCCACGGAAACTTGGTTTAAAGTATTTTATCTACACATTTTTACATTAGCATAATATACTTTGTTACAACATAAATCTCTAGGATCATTTCTCAAAGATAGAAACTTTACCAGTGGAAAGAAACAGAACATGAATATTCCTTTGATTAAACAATACAATATTAGCCAATTAGCCATATTTTAACACATACAGAGCAACATAGTCATTAGCAATAATCAAGATATAATATCAATTAACTTACATCTTACATTTCCATAAATTACCGTTAAAACGATGGTTGTATCTATTAGACCTTTACTCAGATTAGTAGCAACATTATAATAATGGCAAAAGAAAGAACATAAGTATTCCATTAAACAATTTAACACATTAGCAATATTGGCAATAATATGCTTTACACAACAACATAATCATAATAGGCAATAATTAAGGTATAATATCGAATTAAGTACTTAAACTTTTACCTGTAGGCCGGAGCTCCGTTTTGGTCGATGTCTGGATCCAGAATGGGCTCTGACACCCGGAGCTCCCCTCTTATAGTCGAGAACAAACAACTTTGACGTTTCAATCTACCGTCATCCAAAATATCAAATAACGACATAAAAGGTGGATTTCCGTTTAGAATATTTCCTATGTTTTGCTACATTATTCCTTAATATTTTAACTAATCTACTTTTACAGACATACTGAAATAAATAATTAAAGAATTATTGGAATAAAGTAAATTAGGTATTCACAGTTGTTATAAGTTTAGGTTATGCAAATCATTACAATTTCATCAAGTTTTAACAGTGAAATGAATACTCATAACATAACAATATACCTATAATCACAATAATCTATTACGGCCATACTGACCTAGTACTTCGTCCTCGAAGTATGTATTTCCAGGTGCTGTTAATTTTACAATGAAAGAAAAATATATTATTTATTTTCTCATTTAGAATTATTTACATAAGCATGGAGGTCCACATTCAATTCGCTGCTATTGAGATAGACCAGCCACAAAACAAATATGTAAACCAGCGAACACTAGCCATCTATATAGACATGTCAGTCACATTCACCCGCTGTCAGTGAGATAACTTGACAACAACTAGGCGGCTACCAGCGGACTATAAACATTAGCCAACTACATAGACATGTCAGTCACATTCACCCGCTGTCGGTGAGATAACTCGACACCAAATAGGAGCCTACCAGCGGATTAAACATTAGCCAACTACATACATATGCCAGTCACATTCACCCGCTGCCCGTGAGATAACTTGGCACCAAATAGGAGGCTACCCAGCTGTTTATAAACATTATACATGATATTACAAAACTAATTTTAAATTAATAATCCCAATATTACATAAGTACATCCAACCTTGCCGCCATTCTAAACCAATACTTAGATGTTAACGTCTTGAAAGTCGAAGAGCAACTCCACCACACCACTGTGGCTCCGCTACTTCATACCCGTTAACAAACAAGTATGATTCACATGTGACAGTTGAGTCAAATCAGTATTTGACTTATAAAAATAAGTTTGTTATAAAAATCATTTAGTAAATTAACAACAGACAACATTAATACAGGGATGTTTTTCTTTGTGTTCAATTAAAGAAACAGACGTAAGTTAGTGTAGTACACAAACTGAAACTATTGGAATAATCTATCACGGCTAGACTGCCCTGTACTTCGCTCTCGAAGTACCTGCCCAACTAATTATATTTATTTTTAAGAAGTCTCTGGCTTTGGCATATCAGTTCTCATCATTTGCTGCACATTAATTTCAACCTAATATCAGGGCAGTGACCGACCAGCAATTCCTACAAAAGCCTCTGGCCTTGACATACCAGCCCTATCACCTGCTGCGAATGAATTTCAGACTGATATCAGGGCAGCGACCGACCAGCAGTAACGTAAAAACTGTTTTGTTATAAGCTTATATCATTTAATAATTTCAGACAACCAATGTTAATTGAACACAAATGATAAACAATGAATATTTGTGTAAATAATTAATTTTCAATGATTAAGTAAGTAAGTAGTAAGTATTTTGAGTATTTATCTGTAATATACTTTTATACATCAAATTACAGGTACATAATTTGTGGTTTTGATCGTAATATTGTTTTTATTTTTATTTTTTAGTGCTACTAACATATTTTTCTAAGTTGTAATACTAACACATTATGGATGTTTTCAGAATTAAAGTATTATTATTATTATAAACAATAACCTTATAGCAAATGGAAAAATACATTTGCCTAAGAAATATCAATTACAGAAATGCAAATACCATAATAATATATTTTCAATTACAACCCTTTTATTTCAGAACTTAAGTTTTAGGTTTCATAAAATATTGTTGAAATGGAACGTTTCCTTAGTTCAATCTCATCTATTATTCTGATAGCTGACGTTCATGTGTGATTTATTGTTCTACAACATCAACAGTGACTGATTCAGAAGTTTCAACTTTTTATGTTACGTTTCTAGTTTTAAGTGATAAGATTACACGTCAATAACAATGACTAGGTTTTATCTAGATACCTGCTCTGCTGCTGGTGACAAACAATAGAATCAAGTAAACAGTCAACCAACAGTGTAACTTAATATCAATTATATAAACATTTCAGAGCAGTACCTAATAGTCAGTTTACAATTTATCCGGTTTATCAAACTATATCCAGTATTAATAATTGATAAAATCAAAACAATACATTGCTCGGTCAACCTGACAATATTATTGCAAATTGTATTGATAATCCTTATTTCATTTTTTGTTAAATAATTTCAGTTTTTGAGACTAAACAGTAAGCACCTACTTCTTATAAAGTAAAAGGTTATAATCCAAAACAAAATCATAAGACCCAGGGTAGCGGTTCAGAGAAAATTAGAAGTTTATTTTAACAATACTATCAGTAAGCACTTTGAAAGTGAAAAACAATAGAATAAAGAGACCTACTAATAACCTTTGACCTTGTCATATTTGTTTTTTAACAATTTAAATTATATTCACTATTTCTTACATATTAGTATTGGATCAAAGATAAATATAATATTTCATTTACTCTTTGACTTTACTTTATTTATTTACTTTATTTATTTACTTTTGAAATCTCCAAAAGGCTGGTTGAGACTTCCCGTGACCCAAGGGCTGGCTTTTATCTTGGCCAGAGGCTAAGCATTGCCATACAACGTGGCAATGCTGCCAGTCTCTTGGGTACATTACCAGTCGACAGCGATGCGGAGGAATTTTTCGACGCTATATTTTAGTTCATTTTGTTATTAGTTTTATTTAGTTTAGGTTAATTTATTTTTAATTATCTTGATTTAATTTATTCTCTTTGACTTAGGTACTACTCAGGTCAGGTCATGGTAGGGGTTGTATGAGTCTCATGGTTGCTCGAATAAAGAATTTATTATTATTTTACTATATTATGAAATATTTATAGTTCCTCAAAATTGTATCTTCAAAATAAAAATATTTTTAACACCAGAATCAGTATTTCAGTAACACTGAGTTTTATTTCTGAAAACTTGTAACTTATTCTCAACAGTCATCTTTTTAATACTAGTATATTTGCTATGCCAAGTTTAATCTTTGCGAGAACTAGCATTGAGTAATTATAATCTAAGTATCTAACATAGTAACAAAATATTTAATCATTATTGGTTGTATAAGTTAAGCTTCAATTAAATGTTCACGAGCTAACTTTAGGTAATTAATGATCTTTCAACTTATCTTAAGAACTTTTATAATTGTAGGTAGGTACTTTAATTTTTTATAGAAAACTTTTGAAATAATAACGTAGTTTTGTGGAGCATCCTTAACAACAGATAATAATTACATTTAGGGTAGGTATATCAAGTATTTATTTTTAGACAATAATTATATTTATATGTATATCATGGCCATACTGCTAAGTACTTCGCTATCGAAGTACATTAGATACCCTTTTTCTGCAATTGTAATTTACCTACTTTTGTTTTGCCAACTGCCTAGACGTGTCAAGTCCCCTCCACCCGCTGCTAGTGGGATAGACTTGCACCAAGCAAATGACCGACCAGCGGAAACAAATAAAATTACTTTTGTTTTATCTAGCCCTTCCTATAAATATCATTATTATATAAGGATTTTACTAGGCATTTATCAGTTGAAGCTTAACTTCTAAATTACAAATATTTTGTTTTAAAATTTCAATTTATAGGTTTCCTATGATGCACTATCAGCTGGACATTGTCCCAGATTTCAATATAATATCAAAGCAGAGCCTCTTAAGGCCTTACCGACTTTAGCCAATTCGTACTGATGGTCCATGTAATCCTTGGAATGACTTTTGAAGATGTAACGGCAACTTGCAGCTCCGCAGTCCTGCAGTCCGCACAGAGTTTGCAGCACGATGTCATCGTTATGGTGATGAGTTGAGTCGGGGTCCCGCCGACACCAATGGCTTCCAGCACAGCACCGATTGTTCCAGCATTGATCATGAAAACAGTAAAAATAAAATTTATTAAATCTATTGTAAGACAGAGCACTATCCCACTTCTGATGTTAGAAAGTGGATGTAAACTACATTTATATATAGGTATTGATAGCCACTTTATTAGCAAGTTTTGTGTGTCAGAATGGTAACTAGTAGTTTATATGAAAGTGCCTATGAATATGGTGTTAGGGAAAGGATTTTATAAAGAAAAGCACAGAAAGACAAGACTAGGCATTTATTTCAATTAGGCTTGTCAAAGTAACGTTATTTGAGAAAGCTAGTTGTCCGTTCCAAAACTAGGTCTTCGTGGAGAAGAACGGCGAGAAACTCCACGGAAACTTGGTTTAAAGTATTTTATCTACACATTTTTACATTAGCATAATATACTTTGTTACAACATAAATCTCTAGGATCATTTCTCAAAGATAGAAACTTTACCAGTGGAAAGAAACAGAACATGAATATTCCTTTGATTAAACAATACAATATTAGCCAATTAGCCATATTTTAACACATACAGAGCAACATAGTCATTAGCAATAATCAAGATATAATATCAATTAACTTACATCTTACATTTCCATAAATTACCGTTAAAACGATGGTTGTATCTATTAGACCTTTACTCAGATTAGTAGCAACATTATAATAATGGCAAAAGAAAGAACATAAGTATTCCATTAAACAATTTAACACATTAGCAATATTGGCAATAATATGCTTTACACAACAACATAATCATAATAGGCAATAATTAAGGTATAATATCGAATTAAGTACTTAAACTTTTACCTGTAGGCCGGAGCTCCGTTTTGGTCGATGTCTGGATCCAGAATGGGCTCTGACACCCGGAGCTCCCCTCTTATAGTCGAGAACAAACAACTTTGACGTTTCAATCTACCGTCATCCAAAATATCAAATAACGACATAAAAGGTGGATTTCCGTTTAGAATATTTCCTATGTTTTGCTACATTATTCCTTAATATTTTAACTAATCTACTTTTACAGACATACTGAAATAAATAATTAAAGAATTATTGGAATAAAGTAAATTAGGTATTCACAGTTGTTATAAGTTTAGGTTATGCAAATCATTACAATTTCATCAAGTTTTAACAGTGAAATGAATACTCATAACATAACAATATACCTATAATCACAATAATCTATTAAGTGCATGCCTGAGGACAGTCATGAATGTTAGAATGGCCGAATGTGGGAATGAATGATAAAGTGGCAACACATGATATGATATGATATGAGAGGTGAGGTATGACAACACAGGTGTCTGTATGAAAAAAGATGGACGACGAATAAAAGACGTGTGTGATCGGAAAATTAAGATTTGGAAAATTAAAGAAGAAGTATTTAAAGAAGTTTTGCTTTTATTAACAACTATCCCTACATTAATATAAAATATATTCATCATCATCATCATCATTTCAGCCGAAAGACGTCCACTGCTGGACATAAGCCTCCCCCAATTAGGAGGGGTTTGCCATAATCGCCACGCGTGGCAGACGGGTTGGCGATCACAGTATGGTGTTAAAAATGCAAAGTGAACGCTGCTGCCCATTCTCTAGTAAGTCCCTTAGTCGCCTTATATAACACCCACGGGAAGAAATGGGGAAATAATATATATTACCTTACTAAAACTATTAAAAAAATAAGCTTAACATTATTAAAAAAAAAACCTTATTTAATTTAGGTTTAGGTGGTTGTGGTGGTTGGTGGTGGTGGTGGTAGTGGTAGTTTAGGTTCTGGTTAGACAATTTTTATTACTTATTAACCATTAGCTTTATTCCGCGGCTTTGCCCGCGTGGAGATCGGAAATTATCCCACGGGAACGTTCTACCGGAATAAAAATTATATTAATATTAGTTAAGGCGCTATGATCGATTGCCAATTCGACGCAAATGGACCAATATTGTTTTGATGCTAACATCGAAAGCTGCTGCTAATTCAGCTGTAGATCATCATCAGCTTCCACAATCGCCTTTAATTCGTCATGTCGACTTAAATTGTCGGTCGACCACGGGGTTCATTTCGAAGGTCGAAATTTCCAGAACGGAAGCGGGCAAACCAATAACGGTTGGCACGATTGTTCGCTCCGTATACGTCGTTGATGTTGCGTGCCGCTTTTGCCGCTTTGCTGCCACGACGGTACTCATACTCCATAATCATTCGAATTTTTAACGTATCCATGATGACGAATAACGTACAAATGCGATGAAAACAGAACGCTAACCATTAAACAAATGACTAATTTTCAAAAAAGAATTCCATATTTTAAAAATAATAATAATTTGAACTTAGAATTCTTAGCGAAAAAAGAAAAAAATGGACTTGAAATAGCTAGTACGGCAGAACGGCAATTTCATAGGTAAAGACCTATTATACTTTATTTTAGTCATAGCAAATCCGTAATAGTTTCGTAGCAGTTGCGAAGAAGTGGCGTATTGTTGTAGATGGTGGCTTATTTTCTAAAAGAAGAGCAGTATTTCGTAAAATTATATTCAGCAAAAAAATCGACTTCCAAGATGTGAAACAAGTTCCTCTTTAAACCATTCCTGGAAAATTCTTTCGTTCCATGAAATGCAAAATATAATCCGCAAATAATTGTATGCTTTATTCCCTTCAGTTAAAGTATGAAATTGTGTCAAACATTTTTATTAATAACAGTTTAAAAGTAAAAAAGAAGTACCGAAATGATTCAAGAAGGTTCTCAAGAGGAAATAAATTTGAGCTCCATCCGAAGCTTCAAAAATTCATGTAGTCACTCGGTAAATTGATATGCTATTCGATTTTATGATGAGATATAAACTAGCTGGCCTATCGCGATCTATGAATAAGTAATCGAATATATTTTATCTCATTCGATCGTATTTCTATCAAAATATCCGGAATTTTATGAATACTTACATTTTTATTTACAAAAAAAAAAACTGCTTTTGGATAGAGTTCGATGTTCTGGAACCGTGACGTGTCAAGGTTCATTCAATAGGATGTTTTTGATCTGGGCGCGATTTTTTTAATTTTTTTAAACGTTGCCCCACACTAGGGATTTCTCCTGTAACGTGGGTGCGTTTACAAACATTTAAATTCACATACACAAACAGCCAGACCCGGAACAACTACTTGTAGATCATACAAATATTTGTTCCGTGCGGGAAGCGAACCCGCGACACGCAGTGCAGCAGTCAATCGCTTAACCACTGCACTGAAAAAAATGCACTCCATTCAAGTTACTTTTTAGCTTGATTGACGATATCTTGTTAAGATTAATCAAAATCTTAGTTAAGTTGTTCATCACGACATGATTGCAGCAATACTAGTTCAAATGATTGAATGCTCAAACAAGTTTCTCGATTACCCTTACCATGACATCATTGTAGAAGAGATAAAAAAGAGACAAGTTAAAAAAATGTTAACTGTAACAAAGTAAGTTAGTTGTGTCAATCAAGCATTTTGATTACTTCAATAAAGATCATTGAAACTTTAATCTAATAATCTTGGTTGGAGCAACTATGTTTGGACTTGATTGCTGCAAATAGGTTTTGTGATAACTCCAATCAAGATCCCGTTTAAAATCTCAATCAAATCAAAGTAGTAGCTGTGATCATTGTGCTTGATAGGATCAGATGCAAACAAGTTACTTAGTCAATCTAAACAAAATCTTGATTCTGGCAACTACTTTTTTTTTTTCAGTGTGCGCCAACTGTCCCGTTATATGTAGGTATATTATAATAGCGCTTTTAACTATATGTGTATACATGTGGGAATGGTAGGGCAAATAAAATTCAGCGTAATTATATCTCTATAAAACGATACCTAAAATTAAAAATAATTGAAATAAAAAAAAAAAAAACACACAACCGTCTTGGAAAAAAAATACCATTAAATAATTAATCTAATTCTCCAACTATTCTAAAATCTAATTTAATAAAGCATCCCACTCGCTATCGTTTGGATATACAATAGACAAAAATAAAACTTGCTACTCATTTCCTATAGACATAGTCATAATTAGATTTTGAAAATGAGAGATAATATTGCTAAAGAGGTAAAAAGTACTCATAAACTCAAACTCAAAACATTTTTTTCAAATAAACCAATTACAGGCACTTTTGAATTGTCAAGGGGTCGGTCAGTCAGAAAGATGAACTAGATGATGACTAGTTGATGGCTAGTTGCCCATTCCAAAGCGTAGTAGGTTCCTATGGAGAAGAACGGACAAGAAACTCCATGGATAGATAGATAGAATACTCTTTATTATGTACACCATAAAAATTACAGATATAAATGTAGAACTGTTACATAGGGTGCCACAATGGGCGGTCTTTTCGTCTTTTACAGACAACCTTTGGATGGATCAAAAAGTAGAAGGACAATACTGCAGGTAGTCAGTGGTGTACCATTTACATATACAATAAATACATACATACATAAAGCATATAGATATTTATCCATACAAATATATATATGCAGTACAATATATATATACATACAATAATAAACACGATACAAGAGCAAGGAACTTTAAGTAATGATGGACACTCTTTTAAAACAAAATATTGTTACAAAATATGCGTTACATCATTCATGTTGAAGTTATACATGTGAGAACAATGTAGAAAGACGTGCACGTTAGAAGCGTCCGTAATAGAAACAATTCAAAAATTAAAATAAGCCGTGGCAATTAAGAGATGACCAGTCCCAACTGACGGCGTCCGTTCACGAACATGACGCATGGATCAGCACTATTTAGCTCAACCATTTTGAAGGGAACTTAATGATCCAACACACACGCCACCACCAGCGAGACATTTGAGTGAGCATGACATAGTACTGGCAACCGGCGTGAGTGTTTGAACGTTAACGAAGCCAAAGGAGTGTGTAAGGATCATAGCAGCTGGTTTTCTGTAGTTTCTGCCTACCCCCATGAGAAGAAGGCGTCAGATTATGTATGTAGGTATTATTTTTATTTTTTTTATTCTACTATGAGTTTGCTCTTGACTTTAGGTCTGGATGACAGAGATAAAGTCTACGATGGAGTGAGCTTACCCAGAAGAAGCCTGTTCACTCTCACTTTGAATAGATTAGGGTTGTATGAAAGTATGCGTTCGGAAACACAGACGCAGGCAGAGAGTTCCACTCCTTTGCTGTGCGCATTATAAAAGACGTTTGAAAACACTTAGTGCGAGTTGGTAGAATATCAACTAGGTAGGGGTGGTAACTTGCAGTGCGTCTAGATGTCCGATGGTAGAAGGGGGCCGGCGGAATGAGGTCGTGGAGTTCATGGGCACACTCACCGAAGTACAATCTGTAGAAGACCGACAAGCAGGCAACCTTGCGGCGACGAGCCAAGCTGTGAAGCTTGGCATCCACCAGTTTTACGTCGCCAATGAGCCTATTAGCTCTGCGTTCCACCGAGTCAAGCGCAGCAAGTTGGTACTTTGCTGAGCCATCCCAAAGGTGGCTGCAATACTCCATGCAGGAACGGACTATGTCCCCAATCAATTCTCTGAAATATTCCATGCCAGTCTATATTTTTATTAATAATACTTTATTTATTCAAGCAAGTCTTTCCAGCTTTTCCCCATCTGGTACTACAAAGTACAAATTACGCAGGACATCATACCCACTTAGTACTTGAACAACTAAGAACAATACCGATCAAGAACTTTGTTCTCAGGTTTTGTATAAAAAGTGAAATTATAATTCAACGGATCGTTCCATAGAGACATTACCCTAATTGCTTTATAAAACAGGTTTGGTGTTAACATTTTTATGAAATATTTTGAGTGTAGTCGTCACGCTTTTGTGTAAGTCGGAAGGGGTAGGCAGAAAGGTTATTTTTAAGAGAGTTTATAGGGTAGAGATACAATATACGCTGAGTTTTATTGAAAGTTAGTTTTATCATAATTTAGGCGAAGTGCTTATTTTGGAGATGATTTGTGTAGCTGAATAAGTGAAGTAGCAAGCCCAAATAAAAATATTGGATTGCCTTTCCGTGCAAAAGTAGAGAGATTTTTATGGAAAAATATTCGCGTGTATACTTGACGTATCAACGTGGAAGACACAAAAAAAAAAAAAGTTGACAGTCATAAGAATATCTGTGTTGTTTTTTAGGGTTCCGTAGTCAACAAGGAAACCTTAGGGCCGGTTGTTTCAAACGGTTGGTTAACGTAACATACGTACGTCAAATAATAACGATCACATATGATGTTTAACGTTCGTTAAAAACAAAACGTTGTTTCACTGCATAAAAACCGATCGTCAAAGTTCAAATTTAAAAGAATAAAATGACGTTAACCAGTGGGCAACACCTATTACTGTAATCGTCATTTTTTAACGAACGTCAAGGGCATAATTTTGTGAAACAACGGTTTGACGATAGTTAGCGCCATTTATGACGAATACGCGTGCGTTAAGTGGACGTGAAACAACCCGCCCTTATAGTTTCGCCATGTCCGTCCGTCTGTCCATCCTCAGCTTAGCTCAGAGACTCTTAGTACTAGAAAACTATAATTTGGCATGGATATACATATTAATCACGCCGACAAAGTGGTAAAATAAAATCATGAAAAAAAAATTGTTATTTAGTGAACCTCCTGTACATGTAAAGTGGGGATGTTTTTTTTTGGCTACCCTATGGTGTGGGGTATTGTTGGATGGGTATTTCAATATTTCAAATATTGCGGGTTTGTGAAAACAATTTTTCGATTAAGGGATCCGTTTCTGAAATATTAGGCTTTAAAGTGCTAATTTTTGTTAGAGTTCTATATCCCCCCTGCCAGTTAATGGTTGTACTTGGATATGTAAAAAAATCACAGCATTAGTATATACATATAGTAAACATGTTCTCCCATACATTCTGTATGGAAGAACATGTTTTCCAACTACGATGTTAAGTTTGTTCTTGGGATAAATTCATACCAACTACGGAACTCCTCATTGTGCGTGGTCCGACACGCACTTGGTTGAATGTTTAAATCGTTACGCCCTACGTGTCGCTAGTCTGGCGCAACACGTCTCGAACATGTCACGCATTTCGGTGACCGATAAGTTTTTCCCCTACCAAAAATCGCTCAACGCGGCTAAAGAAGTTCAAATAATGTAATTTATGTTATTACAAGCCGTGCGCCCGATAGAAATTCCTATCGGCAAAAATGACGAACTTCCATACAAACTTTCATCCTCATTAGGGGATGAATTTCCCTCATTAGGGGCTGGATTTTCAAAAATCCTGCCTTAGTGCTCATTTTCGTGATGAAAAGAGCTCTTATGTAGCATTTCACGCTTCTAGGCCCAGCGGTTTAGACTGTGCGTTTATGTCGCTACTTTCTATGACCAGCACATTGCGCTCTGCACTGTGAGATTCGCCGTCTCAGCAATCCGATGGCATGGGATCGAAGATTGTGCAATAGCAGTCATTAATATTGATTTATTGTATTAGTGAATTACTCGTTTCTCACATCCAACAATAGTCGCGCATCTTATTTTTACCTTTCTTTAATTAAATTCTGTGCGTCCTGTGAAAAGTGATATAAGTCAACTTATATCGAATGTGATATTATTGTTGCACCTTCATCAGAAAAAAATGCTCTATTATTCTGTCTAATTAACATTTTGATACGTCTATTAGTTTTCAAGATCGTATGGTACATCTAAGACGAAATGGCGTGTTTTGATAAATATTTTTGTGTAAATAAATACATATTGACATGTATCGTTCACAATATTCAAGTTATGAAATAAATAATTGTGTTTTAAGATGTATCTCAAGTCATATCATTATTCACATATATTTATTACGTTACACGTTTTTTTTTTAAACAAAACTTTATAATGAAAAAATATAATGAAGACAACATTAAGTTCGTTTGGGCCGATGTAAAACTTCTACGGTTTGACAAGACGTTGTTTCCGTGCGTTAAATATAAAACGGATTTGCGAGGTGATGACTTAAATATGATCTCGTTTGCAAAAATATCACCTTTCACCAAAGCTTCACACAAAGTGTAAAGCGATACAACTCATTTAGAATCATTATACACGATCATTCATTTGGTGTGTTTTGATACAACATATAGCTTTTTTTAAATATCTCTTACTGCAGTAACGCCTTTTGAGCTGGAACATAATAGGTTGTAAACAATACGACACTAAATACAAATTATGTCACTATTTTTGTAAAATTATTATCCTAACAAAATTTTATAATTTTTTACACACAAAAACTACTATATTGTAAAGTTGACATTTTCGAGATGTATCAGTTTTCACAGGACGCACAGAATTGTTTAAGGAAATTATATCGGTTTTTTGATTGCATCCTCGACTGCAGCTGAACCATTGATATAACTAGTAAAGATACGGTCGTCCGAACGTTTGCCGGACATGGTCGCCATACAAAAACACTAGCGCCATCTATTAGAACTACGATGTCAATCGGCGTGGTCTGCTCCTAGACGTAAACTTGTAAGAGCGGGTATTTTTCGAGGTACAAAGAAATAAAAAAACCTTCTATTTTTCGAAATTTATATTTATTGCAGTTTGTTTGTGTTATAAAATTTCCATTGGCCTTCGAATAAAACAATATTATAAACTTATTTTTTTTTACTTATGACACGACTCCAAACTTTATTTCGCACGGAATCAGAAGGAAATCTGCAAAATAAATACGTATTTCACTGCAGATTTTTTAGCAGTAAGTACATAAAAACACATTTTAATTTGCTTTTAATAAACAATAAAAATAATTTTATACATAATTAAATCATATAGTAATAATAATAAATCTTTTCATTTCATCGGATAAAAACGCGCGCCGCTGCAACGTTATGTCGCACTTTTACGCGGCTTCGCGTCGTCTTTGCCAAACGTTGAGACAAATTAGAAAGAAAATTGTTTTAAATAATGTTAGAAGTTGATATAATTACATATTTTTAACTTATCGGTGATATGAAATGTCATCAATTGTTTTATTGTGCTTTTTGTCGTAGTTCACGCAACCCTTCACGACACAACTTGGCATTTTTGCTTGTAAAATTTTACGACCGCTCCCGAAGACAGCCGAACGCGTTCTAGTTCACTTCGTTATAGGGAAGACCATTTTGGGACCAAGTTCGAGGCGTCATTATAACATGCGGTCCGCCCAGTCCTTACGCAGTAATATATATGTCAATGAGCTGAACGTAATTCGTTGTCCGTCAATGAATTTTACTCACGACACCGCAAACAACTCTATGATGGTCATTATTTTAACATACTTTCCTTTAGCCTTAATTCTGTATATATTTTCGATTTGAAAAATGAATGATCGCTTTGTAGGTTTTGTCGAGCACGAAGTACTTAATCGAGTGTCTATCATCGACATGAATGCTTGTCACTGGTGTATCCGTGACGCGCCGTAATTCAGACCGAACGTGACAGGCAAAACCTATTGTTTAGGCCTTATTATAAGCTCGTGGAGTTTCACACAGTTTTCATGCTGTTAAATTGATGATTTTATAAGCGTAGGTTTTATACGTAGGTAAACGTTGTACTGTAAACGTTGTCTGCAGGACAATAGTAGTTTATGAAACTGTTGCATAATGAGGGGTATTAAAACATGAGTGTGTGTTTAAAAAACCGAGACGTAGGCGAGGTTTTTAATAGTACCACACGAGTGTTTTAGTACCTAGTTATGTGCAGTTTCATACACTATCTACTCTTATACATTGGGATTGAACCTACTAAATAAGATATCAAAGTTAAAAGCGTAAGAAATTCCTACAGCAAAACGTATGGCGCCAAAAGCCAGCATATGACCGCGCATGCGCTAAAGCGGGCGCTACCACAGACAATATAAAAAAAATGGAGTCAAACCTTTTTTGTAATGCTTTAATAATGGTGCACCCCGCATTCACATGCGTTCCATTAGAAAAAAAAATCGAAATTCCTTGGTGATATTAACTTAGATTGTGGATGTGCCCTGCCTGATATAGTGGTCTATGGTAACCTGTATCGAAATTTAAAAAAAATAAATGTTTTATAACATTATTTTATTAGAGAACTAGCTTTTGCACGCGGCTTCGCCCGCGTGGATGTCGGTTATCGCATACAAAAGTACCCTATGTCCTTCTCCATATCCCAGGCTATATCTCAAATTTCTAACTTAATATTCATTTTAAAGTGATTCACTATGTGAATAGAAACCGAAACAAATGACAATAATTTAATATAATAAAAGTACTTATGTTCTGAACGTCTGATGAGTCTTAAAGATTAATGTTTTAATATGATTCTATTTTTAAATTTCGGTATTTTATTCATAAAGTATGTCATAAACTCGAATTGAAGTTTATAATTCGAATTTTACGACATGAGAGTAGATAAAATAACCTTATTTGACTGAACCTCTGACCCTTACCGCATTCGGTTGGTAGAAAAATAACTATGGTTGCATTCGAGCACTCAAGCAAATTTGGAATTATACGCATAACTTACTAATGGCACGTAATTACACCAGTTCCACTGATCAGCAGAGACATACATGGACAGCATTTGTGTCAACGTCCCGTTGAATCTTTCATCCAGTCATTTTTTTGCTGGTTGAAGGATTAAATAATGCGTTTTTAACGCCCCCAAATTATTATGAGTATGTATAATATAAGATTGCGATACTGTTAGTACACCTGCAGTGTTAACAGTACGGCAATCTTATGTGGGGGCGTTAAATATAAGAAACATAATTAAATCACCGTTTATCAAGAAGGCGTGTTCACTTCTACGCTAGGCGCGTATAATCACTGTTGTTTTACTTCCGAATAATATACACGGTGATTTATAATTCACTGTTAACCTTTTAGGAAGGGAAAGTACTTATAATTATACACAACTTTCATCATGGGACCAACTACGAAATAGCAAAAAAAAAATCGTCTGTTTCATACATGTTCATCGGGTAAATATTGCATTTTTGTATAAAACAGCTGATATTTTTTGTCGATATTTCAGAGTGGTCTCATAGTGAAAGTTGCTCCTAACCATGAGTACTTTTACGCCCTGAAAGGTCAACAGTGAATTAAAAATCACCTTGTATATTGAAAACCAATTCCAAGTTTGCTTGAGTGATCGAATACAACCAGAGTAATTTTACTACCAGTCTGAAAGAGGTATACTTCCCTTTTGCAGACAACCTTTACAGTACTTTGACACGTTTACGCATATTGAAGCTAGCGAGGAGTACAATAGATATTATGGATATTATATAGTTATCTTTAAAAAATATCAATAAATATTTACGGGGTCAACTGTCAATTCAGCGCATACACACATTAAAGGTGTTTTTTTAAATGCTGTAATCTTTATCACGTTAACGACAAAATCTAAAACATTTTATTTGAGACGGATATTTAAACCCACATTGTAATATCTGCCACTAACAAACCTCGCTGTAACAGTTTGAAAGAACTTGTATCGTTCTTGTACGCGGCGTATTATTATGAATCAAGTGTCCCCGGCTGCCTACGACAGAAACAACTGTTTAGATAGGACAAAAGCTCTAACTGGGCCACTTACGACGCGTCGTTCTACTTACGGCCCGTATCTCAGACTTGTCAGATTCGCCCTGTTCACCTAAAGAGCGCACTTCAAGCGCGCTCGGGTGAAAAATCAAAGAAGCACTGTATAGAACATGTTTGGACATGGTTGATAATTTTAAAGTTTCGGAAATACGTGTTTTTGTGACCGACAACTTGAGTAGTTGTTTATTACAAAGTATTATTAAGTAGTTCAGCTCATTTTGTTTGGAACAACGCGTAAAAGACTCGGCGCGCTCGGGTGAGAAATCAAAGAAGCACTGTATAGAACATGTTTGGACATGGTTGATAATTTTAAAGTTTCGGAAATACGTGTTTTTGTGACCGAGAACTTGAGTAGTTGTTTATTACAAAGTATTATTAAGTAGTTCAGCTCATTTTGTTTGGAACAACGCGTAAAAGATTCGGCGCGCTCGGGTGAAAAATCAAAGAAGCATTACATAGAATATGTTTGGACATGGTTGATAATTTTAAAGTTTTGGAGATACGTGTTTTTGTGACCGAGAAATTGAGTAGTTTTTTATTACAAAGTATTATTAAGTAGTTCAGCTCATTTTGTTTGAAACAACGCGGAAAAGATTTGGTGTGTACATTTGATTACTTAGTAATCAAATACCTACATACATACATAAACATGCCTTATCTTTTAGTTAAGTTAGCACAAAGAGGGGTTCTCTTTTAGTCTAAAGTAATACGAAGTTTGAATTGCCGTCAGATTTCAGTCTTAACATATTGTGAAAGTTTCACACGGACGGAAAGACGTCTGACCTCGATTCGATACCGAAATAGCTACTGGTGTTTAGGTTTTCTGACTGTTATTGACTATCATGGTTTAACGTGCTTTCTGATACAGAACTAACTCGCTGGTTGGTTGGAGCAAGCGCATAGACTAAATTAACTTTATGGTTCGATCAGCGCGGTTGAACTTTAGCCAGGAGCCACTTTTCACGGCAATTGAGTTGCTATTTCATGTTTAGAAAAGTCTAACAATAACATTGAAAAATATGTAACAAATAAAAATGTCAAACAAATTTTTCTAGTCTGTGGAGACAAGTTTAAATCTGTATTGACTACTTGGCTTTATGGTTAATCGATTTGACATTTACTTTCTTTAGAATTTGTTTAAATAATAATTATAATAAACATATATGATTCTATTATTGAATAATAACCCAAATATTAGAGGATTATATCCAAGATAAGAATGCTTGGAAACATGCTGGTCCTGCTCCATAGGACAATTTAGAGTCTAGACAAAATCAAACCGGTTGCTAATTTAACTGTATAATTTATAATTTTTATGATATTAATTTTTATTTTCTGTGATTAATATAAATTTAACTCACACACTTATAATATGTAAAATTTTTTTTTTTTGGAAAATCATATACAATGTTTGTAAATATGTGAGCACCATGTACCTATCGCATTTATTAATTTTTCTGTCATTACTTCACTTTTCATTCTTTTTACCAATTGTGGTAAGTAATTTTTATTTTTATTCGAGGTACATCGTCTTCACCTATAATTATTAATTAATGTATACAAACTATTGTTAACATTTTAAAAGAGTAGTAGTATGGAGTTTCTTGCCCATTCTTCTCCATACATAACTACCTTTTGGAAGGCGCAACTAGAATCAATTAACGATTCATGTAATTTTTGACGTTCAAAAGTGCATCTTCGTGCCTATTTGAAATAAATGATTTGACTTTGACTTTGACTTTTATGTACTTATTTAAAGTAAGAAATTTATACAAAAAAGTAAATAATTCGAATGACAGTGTAGACAGTTAGATAAGAAAAAAAGAATGCTGTTTTTAAGGTTGGCAATTAATTGTTCTTTGAGATTTTGCGATTGTGTGGAAACCACAATAAATAATAATTGGCTTTTGCATTGTCCTAATTTAATTGTTATTATGAATCGTAGAACTATAAATACTGTGACCAGCGCTAAAATTAAATGTTTTACAAATAAGTAGAAACTAGGACGTTGCAAGTATCGATTTGATTGATGTGAATTCATACGATTATCTCCATGTGCATTGGAATTTCTACTACTACTGTCTAATTTTGACTTTAAAGTCTATAAAATGGTTTTCTCATCATAAACTAATTGGGAAACGCAAGCTCTACTACGATCTCGATGGTGATATAAATTGTTGGAACGGACACAAGCTGCAGGTTCCGAATGCAAGTATCTGCATAGATTTGGAGCTACCAAATACACAGGCTGACGATATTGTGTGTGATGTCTCAGGAAGTGTAATCTTTAATAAAAACTATCCCTACAAATACTTTAAGGGCGATTTTAGTAGGTTTTAAACAACTTCTGCTAAGACACCAAGTCTGAAATAGATATTTGAACATTTTGTTCTATTGCTGTAGTTAGATGTAAGATAGCCAGTTACTCCGTGGTTGAGGATACCGGGTGAAGCTCGCTTCTACCTTCGACCTTATCATCACTCACCATCAGGTGAGATGAAGGCTTAAGAGCTTCACCATTGTGGATAAAAACAATAAAAATATATCGATAACATGATACGTCTTTAATAATACTTGAAGAACTTTTACCAAAAAAACAAAAACGGAAGAAGCATAAACATACACACACGAATACGATCCAAATTCAGTTCCTTTCCCAAAAATATTGTTACTTTTATCAAAGTTGACGGTGGCGTGACCGGAAGTAAATTGGAAACTTCACCTGCAAGCATATGGGTGAATCATAAAACATAATGTTATTTACTGAAATAGCGGCTGTTCCGATATTATGGAACAGGTATTTTGGAACAGGTTTTAAAGATGCAGAATATAATAATTATTAGGTCAACCGTTGCGTTACTGCTTTTTTTTGTTCTTGACATATGTTAGTTCCCATGCTTGTGTTTGGACTGTTATGAGAAGCAATAAGGTTTACGTTTTTATGTTCCAGCGGCTTCAGCCGTATAATCTAAATAACCCTTCGCTTCGCTGTAGTCGGGTAATGAGTATCTATGTTGCAATAAAGTCTGCTGTTAAAAAAGTAGTGTTTTATTATTAGTTCTTTTTTTAATATACATTTGACCAATTTGTCTTTTCTCCTTTTTCAGCAACTGGAAATATTTTATAACTGATAAGGGATTGCTTTCAGCATTCTTTCGCTTTATGTATCTTTTGTATCCATTTTGCTTGCAATGCTGTTTTAAGAACTTTATAGCGAGTGCACCGAATCTTTGTGAACTCAGTCGACTGCGATCACACATACTAAATAATGTACTGGTCGGTAACTTAAACAAACTTGCAGTTTTCCAGACCGTTGGTGTTCGTTTATCCGAGTGCTGATCACTTGTTACTTAGTTAATGAACAGGCGCTTGCTGAAGGATAGTTGCAGGTTGCAACATGCAATATCAGTAATCAGTACTGCTAGCCCTTATTCCTAACATCTTTTGCAGGTAAACACTACTTTATCCTTTGCGTTAGATTGTATAACAAGACAAACAAATAATTTGGTATCTTTCACCTAAATATAATTAATTGTAAAATGAAGGTGAAGGATTCACTAAAGGCTCACTTCTTTAAACTATTGGGAAACTGAGGATTTGCTGACTAGCATCATTGGCATTATATCGCACGCACCTAACAGCACACATCTGCAACCAATCAACTCACACACATACTCTCACACTACACTCAGTCTTACACTACACTCACCTTCCACACACACATATTAAAGCAGAGACAAAATGGGTAACATATAGGGTGTATCTATTCAAACACAAAATATTTTAAGAGATACGCCTATAGGTGGTAATGAAGCCATGGAAACGATATTTTTTTTTTAATCTGAGTATATTATTTAAAAAATTAAATAATTTAAAATTATTTGATATGATGATTAAATATCAAAATTCACCGCGCTTGTGCCGCCACCGTCGCCGTGTCCGGGCGAGTAATTCGTAGAATAAGTAAAATTTTGGAAAATGCAACTCCTTTGCAAAATGTATCAAGCAATTTTAAAATTATAATAATTATGTAGAAACATAAAACACTTAGATAAAAAAAAAAAAATTTCGCTGCTATGGCTTTTTTACCACCGAATAGATACACCTTATATAGTAGTTATTAATTCTCTATTGCTTTCATTAAAAAAAAAAAAAAACTTACATTATTTATAAAAAAAAAAAAAAAAAATTAAGCTCTTGAACAGTTAAACATTATTTTAGGCTTCACAAAGTGCCTGGCAGGAAGGAACGCTGACACCTGAGATACGTCACGTCCTAGTTTGGGTGTCAGCACCCTAAACACAAGTTAAATCTTACTCTGGGTGCTAGAGTTCATCGAAAACACTCTTTCTCTTAGTTGTAACCCTGCATATTGTTTTGATAAGTGTTCTTGTACAACTGAAATAAATAAAACAATATTATTTAAAAAAAAAGGAGTTTCATAAAATTGAGCATGTACTTAGTCTGATTACTCCATGGATCTAAGTTACTTAAGTAATTAATTGGCAACCCTTTTTGTGTATTAGGCTTATGAAAATAAATAATAATTATTATTATTACCTTAAATAAAAACAAAAACAAAATAAATAATTGGCGAAATGTGGGTGGACTTTATAGTACACCTTTGCCTTTGGGGATAACAGGTGTGATGTTATGTTATGAGTATAAGTTAACGTAACGTGTTTATTTAGTCCAAACTTACCTACTTTATTGGAATAAACTAAGCATTACTTGATATCAGGGGCGAGTGCTTCATACAACCCCATTCCTACCGGCTTCCCTTCGGAACAACTACTCACTTTGTATTTGAAGTGGTTTAAAATGTTCTTTGTTCTTTTTCAGGGTTGCGTAGTCAACAAGGAACCCTTATAGTTTCGCCATGTCCGTCCCTCTGTCCGTCCCCAGCTTAGCTCAGAGACTCTTAGTACTAGAAAGCTATAATTTGGCATGGATATACATATTAATCACGCCGACAAAGTGGTAAAATAAAATCATGAAAAAAATAGTTATTTAGGGTACCTTCTGTACATGTAAAATGGGGATGTATTTTTTTTTTCGTCTACCCTATGTGTGGGGTATTGTTGGATGGGTCTTTCAAAAATATTGCGGGTTTGTGAAAACTATTTTTCGATTAAGGGATCCATTTCTGAAATATTAGGTTTTAAAGTGCTAATTTTTGTTAGAGTTTAGTGTCCCCCCCTGCCAGCTAAATGGTTGTACTTGGATATGTGAAAAAAATCACAGCGGTATTATATATAAGGAAGTTAAAAGGAAAACTATCACAGCCAAGAAGGCGTCACAAGTAACTGAGGAATAGTCAATCAACTTACATTTACAGTTGAAAAACATGTTCTCCCAACTGATGTTGGAACGTCGGACCTGGGTCGGTTGTAATATTTTATTTATTGTGCGTACCTAATTACGGTTTTATTTATTTGTTGTATCTATAATTTATATTTTATTGCCACTTATTTTTTATTTTTTTAATCCCCTTTTTTTATTTTTATTTTACTATGAGTTTGCTCTTGACTTTAGTCTAGGTCTGGATGACAGAGACAAAGTCTACGATGGAGTGAGCTTACCCAGAAGAAGCCTGTTCACTCTCACTTTGAATAGATTAGGGTTGTATGCGTTCGGAAACACAGACGCAGGCAGAGAGTTCCACTCCTTTGCTGCGCGCATTATAGAAGACGTTTGAAAACGCTTAGTGCGAGTTGGTGGAATATCAACTAGGTAGGGGTGGTAACTTGCAGTGCGTCTAGATGTCCGATGGTAGAAGGGGGCCCCTAGTGGGACTTATAGATTTCCGTAGGTGTGTCCGTGGCATTACTGCGGGCCCTATCAGAATACCAGCGCTGCGGTATTTATTTTTTAAATATCGCAGCATTAGGCTGAGATAGTGGCCTTTTTGCCCTCGCACAGGCTTACAATGTTGTTAGTTTTAAATGCTCATGTTTTATTTTTTACTGTTTGTATTTCTTGTGCGTGTCCCAAATAAAATATTTTTCATTCTTTTTTCTTTCTTGCTTTCTTTCATACATTCCGTATGGAAGAAAATGTTTTTCAACTACGATGTTAAGTTTGTTCTTGGGATAAATTCATACCAACTACGGAACCCTTCATTGTGCGTGGTCCTACACGCACTTGGCCGGTTTTTATATGAATAGAGAGCTAGATAGAAATAAAACAATAATCGAAAATACCTATTATAGTTCTATTTCTGTAAAAAAGTGATAATTATGTTTGTTTAGTGTTTTTACCATATTAATTATATTATGAAAAAAAAAAAAAACCTATGTGGTTGATTTTAATAACTACTAATGATTGTAATTCATTTAAAATAAATTGAATGAAATAGTGTCTCTCATTTTGATGTTATCTTGATTTATGAGAACTGAATTATTATTTTTTCTTCGTCTACCTTCTAATGGAAGTTGTCGCTTTGCTACTGCTTGATATCGATACGATAGAGAACCTCTTAGCATGTTTGCAAGCACATTTAGCTTATTTGTATGCTACATACCAAGACCCCTCCGTGCCTCGGAAAGCACGTTAAGCCATTGGTCCCGGCTGTCATTTGTAAATCTTTGACAGTTGGTACGGGTCGTCAGAAGCCCGAAAGTCGGACAAGCAGTCTTATCAAGGGGTATCGTGTTACCCAGTTGTGGAGGTCAGATATTCAGTTGCTCCATGTAAAATACTGGTATTCAACTGCATGCGGTTAGACTAGAAGCCAACTCCAACATAGTTGGGATAAGGCTAGGCAGGTGATGTATGCTACTGTGTAACCAACATTAATTATTGTACAGTCAGGAATAGTACATTAATACAAAGGCCGAGAAATAGGCAATTGCAGGTCGAGTATTAGTATGAAGGCCGAGCCGAAGGAGAGGACTTCACTAATACGAGGCAGGCAAATGCCATTTCCGCCGAGGCATATATAGTGCTTTTCTCAAAAAAATGCAGGGAAATAAGACATACTTTTATGTATTTTTCTTTTGACTTCACTGGAAGCAATCAGTCTCCATTTCACTCTCTGAACCGTGAGAATTCATTTTAAATAAACTTATATTTATTAAGTATATAAATAACAAATCAAGACGAATTTTCAGCTTTGCCGCCAATTTTCTATTTGTCATCTGTGCCGAAAGGCAAATGCATTTATGGCTATACAGCCACGTGAACGCAATTTGTGCTAGGTAAAGAGACGTACTTTGGTATGCCAAGAATGATAAGAGATCCAATCAAAGAGTATTTATTAACCCCAGCACGCCATTTCATACAACATTGCTAGAGCGTTGTAATGTTCCAAATTCAAAAAAAGGCTCCTGCAATGGATTTGATTTTCTTTGTCCGAAAATTCGATACTTCGCGTGTTCTTTTTTCGAAAATAATGACAATATTTCCATGCATGTTTGAGAAAAAATTGTGTATCAAATCGACACATTACCTACGTCAATCTACCGTGTTTATAGCCTTTTCACAAAACTGTCGGGCATTTTAAGTTGGTAGTCAATTTGATGAACAATTAATTTACCTGACATTACTTCTTTCAAAATCTATCAAATCGAAATCAGAATATTTTATTTCACATAAACCTACAGGGGCACTTATCAAACGTGCACGGATCCAATTGGTAATTTCCTATGGAGAAGAGACGGAAAGAAACGCCTCGGTTACTTAAAAAAAAATGGCTTTTACAATATATTCAAATAATAGTGTTATTAAGTATGGGTACAGTGTAGGCCGGTCAACAAAATACCAGATACTAAACAACGTAGAAAATGGTAAAACAATCTACAGTCTACTAGTTAATTTAACGAACACGTGTAATAAAGATATTAGCAGAAACACGAGTTCATTCCCAGTAAAAACGACTGTTGTAGTTATTTCAGTTGGAATTAGGTTGTGAACCGTGCGTGACTGTGGCGACGGGAATCTAAGCATCCATTGGTCACTGGTCACGCGAAGCTAAGTAATTCTAATTACAAATGCACATGAGTGGCTGTTTATTGCGAAGAAAAATGTGGCTAATTACTTTTTAACACCATCGTAGTAGTTTTAATTTCGTTCCTATTATTCCAACTTCTATATCGTCGGCGTAGGTGGAGAACTAAATAACTACGATTTAAGTCAAAATGACTTTTTAGCATTTTCGTTACACCCCAACCATATTTGCATATTTTCGCCCGACAAGCATTTTCATATTCCTGTCCTGTTCAGAAATATAGGATTTTTATGTTCCAAATGGAAAAATAAGTAAATAACTCAATAATTAAATCCATAACTATGCACTATGATAAGTTCAGTATTGCAAGAGTTACATAAAATAAGTCATATAAGTTTTCTTCGACTCTAAATCCATACTAATCCATACTAATATCCATACTAATATTATAAATGTGAAAGTAACTCTGTCTGTCTGTATGTTACGTTTTCACGCCTAAACCGCTGAACCGATCGTCATGAAATTTGGCAGAGATGTAGCCTGGGATATGGAGAAGGACATAGGCTACTTTTTTACGCGATAACCGACATCCACGCGGGCGGAGCCGCGGGCAAAAGCTAGTGTTATAATAAAATAACCCTAAATCGCAATTTTCTCCAAACTATATAGAAAATTTGAGTTATTCAGTTCTCCACCTATGCTGACGATATATGCAGTACAAAAATGGGGACAAGACACTGTTTAGCGTGATAATTGTTTACAGAAAGTTTTATTTGAGCTAAAACCTTTCCACAAGGTGGGAAGAATTTCCAGTTAAATTTAATAGGGATTCGCTTTGGCTTTAGTCGGATTTATTTAACATATCCTATGTCAATTTGAATAAATTTTAGCTTCGGAAGGGTACTAGTAGTTAAAAATCCTTCCGCAGCCTTTTTTTTTCTTTTAAAAGATTATTGTTAATCACGGATATAATTATATTCGTTAAAAGAAAAAGAAGAAAAAGGAAAAGTATTTATTGGAACTCATGCAGGAAGTTCACATTTTAAACTAAACACACTCATAGTAACACTAATAATCAGCATGATGCTGCGACATTTAAAAATAAGTGTGTAAGGGAATTCTGATAGGGCCCGCTGTGATGTCACGGACAGATACAGAAATAAAAAGTAAAATAAAAAATAGATATGTGTGAAATAACATTAAAAAAATGCTGTTTAATATAAGTACTGACAATATGTGCATGTTACCAAAAAATGAGGTATACGGAAAGCAGTGGAACGTTAGGTATACTGGTTAGAAAAAGCGTTCGTACCCTACCTACTAAGAGTAACTACATTTAGGATCTAGTAAAAAAGTGTGTCTACTACACTTATGAAAAAATCTGTACTTTAGATAACTAGCTTTTGCCCATGGCTTCGCCTGCGTGGATGTCGAAAAATATCTCACGGGAATGTACTAACAGGATTAAAAGTACCCTATGTGTCGATCCAGGTTACTAACTGTGTGCCAATTTTCATCCAAATCCGTTCAGTCATTTTTCGCCAATCCGGAACATACAGACATGCACACAGTACATAGACAAACAGATAAACGGACAATAATTCTGCGTTTCTATTTTGCAAACAAATAATCGGGCAATAATAATAATTAATAACTAATAATATTTTACAATAAAAAAATATATATTGATAGACTTTTTTACGCCCATCAAGCAAAAGAAGGCCATACTCAAAATTAACCCTGGAAAATAATGTCGAGTATACACTGAAAAATATGTTTACTTATAGTCGTACATAACCAAACTTGCGTCAAGATGTAACACAAAAAAGTGACCACATAACTTTATGCAACATGTAACCAAAATCGAAAGGCTGTTTTGTATTTTATAGACAAATCACTTTTATTAAGTCTTGTCAAACTTTGATTATTCCTGAAATAGCCGAAGTAGTTAGGCTAAATATTTCTTTCAGTGTATTGGGCGGTAAAATAACACAATAATATAGGGTAAGAAACAGTACAACATGCTACAATATTCAAGCAGAGACTGCTGTATATAAAACAGCCAAGCTGAAGAAGACTGGACAATGGACATGTCGGGCGAATGCTCCCGAGACATTGGACAAAGATTGTCTCTAATTGGACGCCTGAGGAAAGATATCGTCATCGAGGTCGATAACTTCGGTGTTGTCGTGACGATACGGAACGGAAGTCTGCAAGATACGGCACTGCATAGAGAGTTAGAGAGAGAGACACGAACTAGCCCACAAAAATAATGCATAATAATCCACCTTGTATCAAACATTTACGTCGTAAGATTCTATCGCGTGAAAAGATAGTCGCGTTTCCGTTTCATTTTGACACATTTAACACACAATTGATTTGACTGTCATAGAAACGTCTTACATAGGATATTTTTTTATTATCTTGGGCATCTCAGAGTTGACCTTTAGAGATCGTGACTCTTTAACCGCCTTAAGCTCCTAAAAACTTAAAGCCTCCAGCCAGGGCGTAAAACTTATAAACTAAACGACTGCGCGCTAAGGGCACCCCCTGTGGGGAACGAACCTCGGCTTAGGGCAGAGTCGGAGGGAGATACGGGATATGTGAGCTTCTTAATATTAATTTTCGCTCGACATAAAGACGGAGAGGGCAAATCTAGCGATTTAAATCTTTCCCTTCTATAGGTATCGTAAACCGACAAAAAAGTATCGCACCCGGAACAGCAATAAAAGTACGAACATAGTTCGTGGTGACCAACAATTAAACTTGAACAACAACTTGAAAGCAACAATAAAATAGCAAACACAACGGTACCACAATAAATTATTTACAACAGTTAAAATAGTTGAACGGATATGCCATAGTTTGATTTGTGCTTTCTTGTCAAGGGCGGGGCGCTTTGTTTCAAATATTGGAAAACGAATCACGTCCTTACTTGGGCGTGTGTCGAATGGTAATCTAGCGTTTTCAATATTTTTGTTACAAAACGAATACGTATGTATTTGTTACGTACCTACTTACTGTAGTATTGATTCAGCTATCGTTTTTTATATGATAGCTGTTGTTGTCTGATAGTGTGTTTCAGTGGCGAGGCGAGAAGTTTTGTAACAGGTAAGCCGGTGCATAATATTTAATACGAGTAGTGTTTGAAAAAAACCATCGGGGTGCGGACGTTCTAACTCATTGTTATTTAGGGTTGCCACCTTTTTTTGTTGCAATTAAAGTACATTGGTTATTATAGGTAAGAAAAAAAGTACACAGAATCAAAATAAAGTAATTACAATTTATTTTTCTTTATTATTATGTTTAATAAAATAATTTTTATTATTTATTTTTCTGTTTTGTCGTATATATATATTTTTTTTACTGTGTAAGTAACATATTCACTATCTATTTGATCCGTTTCACTATCGAAATTACGTTTTGTAGGTGTATGTGGAGTATTCTTGTCCATGATTTACTATAGCATAAATCTATAAAACTTTAAATAGTATTCTATTGCATTCAAACCGCTTCGCACAAAACAAACAAGACATTGTGACAATGACTGACATTGACATTGTTGACATTTGAGGTTAGGTTGCGTTCAGAAATGGTTAGCAACGGGTGCTTATGTGATGTGGCGCTGGCGAGTCGCGACAACGATTCAGCATCAATCGATATATTTCGTTTAACGAAAAAATACTTGCGACTAAACTTATCAAAATCTCAAACAAATCAAATCATGCGAAATAAAGTATTTTCGTTTATTTTATTATTCTCATAAAGTATAGAGTACAATTACCTGAAATAACGTACAATACTTTATTATAAAGGTGGCAACCCTATTGTTATTACATTATTTTATTGCCAACAGAAGTGAATATAAGGAACTTTGGAATAACTGTTCTTTTATACAATATATCTCATGGAAAGCGTTCGGTGACGATGACGCGAGTTCCATGATTTTTATTCATCCAAAAAGTACACATAATATACACAGTATACATATAGCTCATGGAAAGCGTTCGGTGACGATCGTGAACCCATAAGTTTTTCCCCTACCAAAAAGTGCTCAACGCGCCTAAAGAAGTTTTCACTTCAAAAAGCCTTGCCCTCCCTTTTTTTTTTGTATTTGCAGATGCAATATATGAATATTATATAGCCTATGTCACTCCCACAATTATGACGAATCTAACGACACCTTATATGTTAAAACTCATCAAGCCATGGCAAGCCAAGGCTACAGTGCGTGCCAAAGAACATACATACATACTCTCGAAAAACATGACCCTCCTTCTGGGGCAGTCGGGTAATAAGTAAATTACGTTTTTGAAGTGAAAACCTCTTTAGGCGCGTTGAGCACTTTTTGCTCAACACTTTTGTTTTGTAATGTTTTTCGTCTTATGATGTATTAAATACTTGTAATGTGATTGTGTTTACTATATTATTTAGTAATAAATAGTAGACTCAAATAAAGTGGTTGTTCCGAAGGGAAGCCGGTAGGAATGGAGTTGTATGTAACCCTCCCCTCTGGTGTGTTTGTATAAGGCGTTAACAATTAGTCTGACATACACTAAAAGCCTGATAGGAAATATTCGTTCTGATAAAGTACTAATGTATGGCATTCGTGTAGATGATGAATAAAGGACATCTAATGTTTTGTCTGGTACATAGTATCTTTCTAGTAAATGGTTTTTTCTTTTTCATTACCTAGGGTTGGTTCTATATGGCCTCGTTACCCTAAGTGACTGGTCTGGTAGCTCCAATGCCACAGACTTATTCCAGACGTCTGCGACATAGATACTTAGTGTTTTTTCCATAAACACTTTTAATCAAACATTTTTCCAACCTATAACAAAGCAAAAAAAAACTTTTTGTTTTCGAACATCTAAGTTTTCAAGCAAAATTAACAATACTTCTTTGTTTTTTTATACATAGTTTAGATTAAATATTTCCAAAGAATCCGGGTGAAGAATTCTAAACAATTTTCTCGTTAAAATTGGTTCATGTTCTTTTTAAAAGATTGTTCAGCACTGTTGTTGCGAGAAATATCCTTTAGTGATTTGAATATCGTATTGGGAAAATATTTCTGGAGGAGTTATCTCCTCGCACCCGGCGAGGAGACATCAAATATTTTTTCCCTTCCCTTCGTTTCTACGATTCCACTAGATTCTTAAAAAGTCACTTTCCAAAGCCCCTTTTCGTCCAAATACTCGTAGAATTAAATACAAGAGTGTGTGTGTGTGAGCTTTAAAAAGCCTTATTTATTTTAAATTAAACGGGGTACTGTTCGTGATGAAATTATTAAGGAGGCTGGGAATAAATTAATCATGTACCTACTCGAGCGGATCCCGTTTCTAGCACCTACAAAATAATAATGTTCAGTTCAAATATCTAATTTATTTAAATTAAACGGTGTTATGACTTCGTCTAATGATTCTAAACATTTGTTTATTTAAAATAGAATTGAGATCTTAATTAAATATTTAGATGATTTAATTATTTATTATTTTAAACAATTCAATTTATGTTGATGTGAAACTTACGAATCACTTACTTAAACACAGAATTTGTATATCTTCTAAATTCCATCCTAACACTCTCATATCCCCTTCATACATTTTCATCTTAAGCTAAGCTGAAAATTCCGTGAAAATAGTTTTTTTTTGCAGAGTATGAAATACAAGTTATGAAAATACAGTATAGTAACAAAACCACATATGAAAACGACTAGACTTACTAAATTATAGAAAGTGTATAATACGAAGCGCGTGACACCAATTTAAAAAGAATTTCAGCGAAAGATTGCATGGAAATTGGATTAAGGATTAACAAGCAACCTTTTGGGGTTTCAGCAAATCTCTTTGTAGTTTGTTAGTTGCGGGGCGCGCCGTTCAGTTTTTAGTCTTATTACGCTTGCTTACTGAGTCTTCAAATATGCACTGTTGAGTTCTATTTGTTAAGATTTTAATATTGTAGAATAGGGATGTGTCCTGGGTAAAAAAAAAAGGAAAACTGTTAAGTCCGTTAATCAGATAATAAAAAAATATTAGACACGTATTTTTTGCTTTATCATATTAATAAAAAACGATTTAGATAAAACACATTAAACTTGGGGAGTGGGGGCTCGTTACGTCACAGCTCAGTACAAAATCTAATGAGAAGTGACGTCATGCCACATTTGAACTCAATGTATCGCCGTAATGTTTTGAATACGTAAAAAAATAAAAAATACGTGTCCAATATTTTTTAATAATCTACATGACGGACAAAAAATATTGTTTAGTCATCAACCCTATTATACCAACTTAATTAATACGTTACGATTCTTGAAGTATTTACGCGTTATTACAAAGAAACTTTGATGTAACGGCTTGTGGCTATAATAACCGCCACACGGGTTGATCGATCAGGCTTAGGTACGCTTGCCGCGGTTGGTCCGTGGATGGGTTACCATCATTCGCACCAAGACCCCTCCGTGCCTCGGAAATAGGGTTGCCAGTTATGAAGACGAAAATATCTGGGCAAAGTCTCAAACAGTCGGGATTTTGGGATTATTGTCGGGACAAATCAATATTACAAATCAATTTTTTTTGCCCTTGTCTTTTGGAAGGTGTTCAAATGTTTCTCTAAGGCAGAAGTAATCGGTATAGGTATAAAGCATCTTGTTCAATATCCTTTGAAATATTAAATACGTCGGCCAACAAGGAGAGGTTTTTAACGCGCGGCAATTTTAAATGTCTGTTTTATTTTATTTTTTACAAGAAGCTGTTTGTCAGGAAATTTTGTATTTTATCGGGACTCGGGACACTATATGAAATGTCGGGACAATCCAGATGAATCCCGACCATCTGGCAACCCTACTCGGAAAGCACGCTGAGTTATTGGTCATATCTGTCATTCTAAGATCTTTGACAGTAGTTACGGGTCGTTTGAAGCCCGAAAGTCTGACAACCAGTCTTACCAAAGGGGTATCGTATTAACCAATACCCAGTAACTGGGTTGTGGAGATCAGATAGACAGTCGCTGCATGTTAAATACTGTTATTTAGCTGCATCCAGTTAGATTTGAAGCCGACTCCAACATAGTTGGAAAAAGGCTAGGCGGATGATACAAGGAAACTTTGATATTTTTAGGGTTCCTTACCAAAATGGTACGAAAGATGGTAGTGATGGTGGTGGTGGTGGAATGGTACGTGGTGGTTGACTGGTAGAGAAAGCCTTGTGGCATTAAGTCCGCTTATGTACCACTATTGTACATGAAATTTAAATAAATAAATAAAATGAACCCTTAGTAAAAAGGAACCCTTATGGTGCGACTCAGTCTGTATGACTGTCTGTCACAGCTGGATATCTCAAGAACCACTAATGTTATCAACTTGAAATTTGGAATAGTTTTAGATGACTTTTTCCCAACTATTTTGCAAATAAGAAAGTTTTTTTTTTTGTTTGCATCCAGGACTTAACGGGGTTTTAAAAAATTCGAAGTGGAGCTACTAGGACATGTCGGGTCTCATATGAAAAAGCGCTATTTGCACATTCTCAAACTTTTTTTTTTTTGGGCCCCACAGTTTTCGACTTTAGACGAAAAAAAAATACCGTTCCCCCTTCACAACTCCGAAGTTTGCATAAAGAAAAAATTTAAATTATTCTGTGTGATAGAAGTTTATGTAAAAATTACAGGAAAAATAAAACGATGTCTCTAAATAGCACACATTTTTAATATTGCAGTTTTATGTTAGCGTCATCTCTTAACCGATAGTAGAACTAATGCCATTTTTTTGAGGATTTTTGACAGTACGGAACCCTCGGTGCGCAAGTCCGACTCGCTCTTGACCGGTTTTTCATTATGGGTGACGAGAAAGTTCCTGTGCTTCCTGTACCCTCGATATACAATTCAAATGTGGATACCACGTGGCTACACTTTGATTGATATCTTTCATACGGAGCGATGGACGTTGAAGTACGTCGGACAGCGGATTTTGTAAACAACAGTGGCCATCGACGCGCTAACCATAAATTACGGGTGTATCTCGATGTATTGATAACTGTCCAACACTATGATTGGCTCTCGACTCTGTTTTTAGACGACAGGCATATGGAACAAGCTCACCACGCCGGGTATTATATTAGTACGTATAATCCTAAAAGTCATGATTTCATTAAATAGTCATTCTTTCAGATTATACGAATTTAAGGAGTTGTATTACTGATTCTAATGATTATAATCTGTAAATGCATATGTGTTAAATTTAACAAAAAATAAAATATGAAGTTAGCGGGCTACCCTGACGCTTCCCCCTTAAACGAAGCCAGACAATTGCTAGGACCAACGATGCGAGAATGATGCATAATAGAATGAAAGAATGTATTCAGTCATACATAAAACAAACTTATTTGAATACTTGACTAAGATTATGATGCAGGATTCATAAATAATAACGTACGTAAGCACTGCATACGAATACATACCGAGCTCCGCAAATGCCGATGCAAATTCTCTGTTATCGCCTACACCTCACATTGCGTCCTTAAAAAAATCACGAGTTCACGGAATAATTAAAAAGAGAACATTTAAAATATATTAAATTATTTATTTCGACTTATTCGTATTCTTCAGTGTGAAAACCGTTTGAAATGTTACAAAGTATGGTAATGAAGATTGTCAGAACGGTAATTTTATTCTGCAAGGGGTGATTATGCTTGGGTCCTTTAATAACCACGAATTGTTAACGGCGGTTTTGTTTAAGTCACGAAGTGTGCAAGTGCCAATTCCTTTTCTTTTGCTGTTCTTTTTTCTTGTGTTCGTTTGTTTATTTAAGGTATTCTAGCTATTATGATGTTGTTCGGCGTATTTAAGAGGGCGAGCAGCAAAATTCGATCTAAAGAAAAGTGGCCACATTCCTTTAGATCGTATTTTGTTGCTTCGTGTCTCAAATATAAAACTTTATAAAAGGTATTAGAAAATTCTAGACTCACTTACCAAGGTTCCTTATTGAGCCGTTTAAGATTGTACGAGTAAGACTATTTTTGCATTGTATAAACTCAATCTCCTTTGTATTATATAATTGCATAGCACAGGTTCATACCTGTGCTATAGTACTCACGTACTATAGAGCTACCATTGACCGGGTAATATGTCTTTCATTGACTTGAATGTGCCCTGGCGGCTGAGAGTATGTCATGCTCACTAAGATGTCTCGCTGATGGTGGCGCGTGTGTTAGATCATTTAGCTCCCTTCAGAATGGTGCTAATCCATGCGTCATGTTCGTGAACGGGCGCCGTCAGTTGGGACTGGTCATCTCTTAGCGGCCTCGGATTATTTTAATTCTTTATTTTAAATTATTTATTTTTTGTTTCTGTTTGTTTTACCTACTCTGGACGCTTTTAACGTGTATGTTTCTATTTTGTTATTTTTACATCGTTCTCACATTTAGTTATAAATTCTACATTATAGATGTAACAAATAACAATTAAAAATTAACAATTAATTGTTTTTTTGTAACAATTTAATTTAAAAGAGTGTCCATGGAGTTTCTTGCCTGTTCTTCTCCAAAGGTACGTACTACGCTTTGGAATGGGCATGTAGCTTCATTTTTCTTACTGACCGACTCCTTGACAATTCAAAAGTGCCTGTAAATGGTTTAATTGAAATAAATGATTTGAGTTTGAGTTCATAATTCCTTCTCAGTCACGAGATAATATTTTTTTAAAGGAGTGAAGCTAGTGGACCGTAGTACGCCCTCTTAAGATTGTTGAACTATTATTTTAAAAACGTTATAACGGTTTTATTATTACAAAATATTTATTTACCTAAATAAAATAAAATAAATTATATAAAATAAATATAAATAAAATATTTATTAAAATAAATAATATTTATTAATATTGGCCTAAATATTTATTTATAATTTAATTGATTAAATACTTAGTTAAGTGAATTCAAAGGTCTTATTTCTGCAGCGTTTTTCTAAAGAAAAATCTAATCAATATATCCATTTCAATTTTAACATGTCAAAATCTACTCTGTAGTGGTGGTCTAGTAACGGCTAAACCCAGACACGCGCTTCAATTTGTGTAAATTGTTTGATCACCACTGTTCTCAAAACGGTGATGGAAAACATCGTGAGGAAACCTGTAACCATGTCCTAGAACCAAAAATTCGAAGACGTGACATCTACCAGCCCGCATTGGGCCCTCGTGGTGAATTATGGCCCACTCCCTCTCACCTAGCGTAGGCCTGTGTCCAAGCAGTCGATATTATAGGCTGATTATAAATGCATGTTATGCAAAAACTACTTTTAAAACTTTGAAATACTTTATTAATGAAGTATAGAAAGTTCAGGAGGAAATTGCGTTCGAATTTCAGGCCTCGTACTTACCTACCTATTGGTAATTAGTTTTGACATGTTCGCGAACTGTCTGTTTTAATTAAACCTTACATTGTGTTAACTAATAGAAATTACATTAAATAACTTTTTGCTGTAAGAAATCTTAAACTAAGGCATAGGTCAAAAAAACAGATATCTTTTTATTTTATAGAGAGGTACTAGTAGGGGTACTATATTAGGGATGAAAGTACGAAATTGCCAATTTATACTGCAAAATTAAAACATGTTTTTTTCCAAGATGTAACATATTTATTTTATCAAAATATTTACCCTAATTACACATTGCTGCCATCTAATCGGCAGTTCTTAGGCCTTTGCGAAAGAAATCTGGGGATCTAGATTCGACAAACTGTGTGAAAGCATTTTGTACTGCCTCTTGGGAAGATTTTTTTTACCACGTAGACAATTGTCCAAATCACGAAAAAAAATGGTAGTCAGTTGGAGCAAGGTCTGGCGATTACGAAGAATGACGTATGGTTTCTAACTGCAGCTCCTGTATAGTTAAAACGGTGTCCCGTGCAGTTCTTGCGTTATCATGGAGCAATAATGGTGAAGATTGATTCACGAGTCGGGGCTGTTTCACTGCCAGTTTCGCTATCATTGTTCGAAGTTCGGCACAGTAAACATCTGCTGATATTGCTTGAGCAGACCTGAGAAAACTATAGTGAATAACACCATGAAGAGACCACCAAACAGTTACCATTACCATTTTTATTGGTAAGCTTTGCTTTAGGGCAGTATTGCGGCGTTTAACCTGGGGTTAACCATTGCATTTTTCGCTTACAGTTATCGTAAAGAATCCACTTTTCGTCACATGTCACAATTCGATCCAATATTCCTTCAATTCTGTACCAATTCAACAAGGTAGTGCAAGTTTCAACTCGCGTTTCTTTCTGCAGATCAGTCAAATCATGAGGCACTCATTTTTCATATTTTTTTTATCTTATTGATTTGATGCAAATGACCAAATGACTCAATATTGTAAGTAAGATAACGTTAAACCATGGTGCTAATTCCTGGATAGTTTGACTCGGATCGGCTACCACCATCTCCTTCAATTCAGCGTTATTCACCTGTGTGACTTCCACGTGGTCCGTTCTTCAAGTCGAAGTTTCCATTACGAAAGCGTTTAAACCTTTTACCGCACGGTGCGTTCATTAGCAGTCTCCTCTCGAACGAAACGCAGCATCGATATTGTGAGCCGTTTCTGCCGCGTTAGTTCCGCGTCGGAACACGTATTCAAAAATTACTCGGATTTTCGAAGTATCCATCTTTTCCGTCTAAGGTGAATAAAAAAAAACAATTGAAATTCGGAAATCGATTGTAGCACATTTTTTAAAAGAAGAATATCATAGGTATAATGTAAAAAAAAAGTTTCACTCGATTATCTCACACCATGAAGGTTTAATGTCAATTCAAAGATTACTATAAAACGGCAATTTCATACTTTAACCCCTACACGTTTGTTTGAGCAGTTGTGGTGCAAAAATGTAGTGTAGTCTGTCATTTTATCCGTATTTTTTCGACAAAACAAATGTAAATCAACTATTTTTAATACTTTTAATGGAGTTGTATTTGTTTTGATTATTTTTTACGCAAACTGACTCTGTACACACTGTGATTATAATGAAAGCTCGCTTCAGTTTAACATTTCGTAGTATTTTAATATTGTTTGGTCCAATGGACCGTTTCATAAAGGTGAGGATTAATTTGCTTAATTGTAAAACTACGTAGAATTGTAATAAAATGTTGAGTAGTGTTTTATTTGTTTTGGTTTGTTATGAAACTTATATTATTATATAACTTAGTAAGGGTGCTGGTTGTAACACTTACCTGTCTTGTTAACTAGCATAAGTCAAGTGTACCTACGTATGATATTATTGATTTAATGTTAACATTGTTGGATGACGTGGGCGGCTGATTCCTCGGCGTCAAGGCAGCCCCTGCAAAGGGGGCTGTCTGTGGCGCCTATGTTAAAAAGATTTTTGTTAAGGAGATTATGGCCCGTAATTGTACCTATTATTATTCTAAGGTTATTTCTACTTAGGCTGAGAAGTTTTTTGGTTATTCGCGGGTGTACCATTGGTAAAGCCAACTTTGACTGTCTACAGTCTGTTACCCGTGACCATCTGTTGTTATGGAATTCGGTCGATATTTGGCGAATCCACGCACGAAATTGAGAGAAAGGCAGAGGGAGAAGTGGGTACATATCCCAGGCTATATCTCTACCAAATCTTATGACTATCGGTACAGCGGCTTAGCTGTGAAAAGGTAACAGACAGACAGACATCTTTCACATTTATGTAAAGGAAAAGTTTTTAATCAGTGCGAAAATTTTGAAAAATTAAACTTAAACGTGTTTTATTATACACCTATTTCTTATTTAAAAAAAAATGAAGATATCGTTAACGAAAGATGTTCATTTTGAAACTGGTATAGTGGATACTCATCGCGCAATGCGCCGGCGGGCGGCGGCGCGGTCAGTGAAGCGGAACGCAGTAGTAGGTACCTATCAGCTGTGCGCTTGCCTACTGATATTATTACGAATAGATTGTATCCATATTTTGCTGATTTCAAGTGGACCAAAAAAAATGTATAGAAGAAATAGTGGAAATGTGTTCTATTACTGATACTGAACCACCAAAAAACATTTGCGCACTGGTTAAATGCTTATCCTGTATATACATATATATATATTTTTTTTATATTAGTAAGGATTTCCTATTTTGTGAATATAAGAACGTTGAAGTGAAATGAAATGAAAAGAAATTTATTTGCAAGAATTGTAGTACATTAAAGATGGTCAGGTTTTTTTAAAGTTTCTAAAACAATTCGCGAAAAACTAGCATGCAAAATTATTGATCAGGTACATGAATTAAATAAATGAAGCTAATAAAATAAAATTGTTACATAAATCATAGTTATTAAATTTAAATGTCAAGTATTTGTCAAATTGTAATAGAAACATGTCAGTGTCTTTAAAGTCTAAATACTCCTTCACAGAATAGAATGATTTTTCTATAAGCCATCTGAATAACGCTGTTTTAAATCGAATGATTGGAAGTTCCCTACACGATTTTGGTAGTTTATTGAATATCCTTATAACCATTGGAAAGCAACTTCTATGATATAAGTGGCTTTTCATCGGAGAAATAATTAATCTGTCAAGATATCTTGTCTTAAACGTAACGGTGTCTCCAAGACGTTGAAATAAGTCTGAGTGCATTTTAACAAATTTACAGCATTCAAATACATAAGGCCTAGTAGACTGTAGATTTGTTGAACATTTTCTATTTTGTTAAGTACCTGGTAATTGTTGAAAGGTTTACACCTTGCTCCCATACCTTTTAAAACACTGTTATTTGAACATATTGTAAATACCAATTATTTTTAAAAGAGTAACCCTGGAGTTTCTTGCCGGTTCTTCTCCATAGGAAACGACCAACTGGAATCGTGCACCTAGCTTCTGACGTTTCATAAGTGCCCATGTAGATTTATGTGAAATAAAATATTTGAAGGTATCTTTAGGTTCAAAATCAAACTCAGTCTGTGCTACAGTGAACGTAGCTTTGGAATAAAAAAAAGCTAGGTATATAAGTATTTCTAATTACGCATATGGAACGTGAAAGTCCGCTGGGACTGCGGAAAGGGAAATGGTTACTGTCGTTACCTCCTAAACGCTCTATTTATTTATTTATTTATATTTACCATTTACCACCGTTCGTATACACTCCAGAAATTGTCTTGTCTTTAAAAAATCGTTGCCCTACACTAGGAATTAATGACAGGTAATAAACAGGTCAAGCAACATAAAATAAAGAAATAAATGTAACAAAGAAGAAAAAAAAATGCGCACTAAAATTATTATAACCTGCGAGAAACACTTGCTGTCGACGGACACAGTGTCCGAGATAACATATTTTAATTTATTTTATTTTTTCTCTGACAATTCGTACATCAACATTAAAGCTGTTTAGTACAGTCCGATAAAAAAGTGGGTTTGTAATATTATTGATTAAAAACGGCTGCTCTCGTTAAAATCCGGTAAAAAAAAATCCTTTCGCAAGCCGCAGGAGGAGGTAGATTTCGAAGAAGGTTCCACGAAAAAGCTTTCTCCGCGCTGACATTCTCATTTGTGAACAGTACACATACGTACTTAAACAAAACGGCAATTTTATTAATCAGTGTATATTTTTATTATAATCAAACCTTATCACGTTAGTATTTATTCCTTGTTTTTCAAAAGAAGCAATGATGATGATTAATATTCTATTTTGGTTTATTATATCCACTCAAACGTCCAGTCCCCCAAAGAGTCCGAAAAATACCAAAGAGGCCTGTCACGTGACTGCCTCCATGTTGCGACTAAATACTATTTAGAAGTACCTCCATTAGGAATATTAACAAAAAACATGGTCGTCAAGGCAACGAGTTTAGCATGGAAACGCCCAAAATTTTTCAGTTATAATTTTTTACATCGAAAACTATAAGTTTTATCGCTAGACTTTTAAATTAAAAATTATGAGTAAACAATTAGCTTTTCTCAAATTTTTTTTCGACGGTAAAAATGTTTACCATTTCAGAGATATGATCTTTCTTTCCAAAAAAATTTGAAATTTCAACCCCCTCCCCAAGTTAGGGGTTGCATCAAAAATGTAAAGTTGTTCGTACTCTTACTCGAAATGTTAAAAATGTTAAACGGTTCAAAAATTTTCCATAGGAAAAAAGTTATGGCCAAAAAACTGATTTTCGAAAAATGGCCCCCCCGCCGCTCCCCATGAACGAATTCCGCCCATTCACGAACTTAACCTAAGCTTGACCCTTTCTATTTTATGACCAAGTTTTAAATCAATCGATGCATAATTGCGATCTGTAGAGTCTGGCTAAATTTTGCCACCAACCAACCAACCAACATACATACATACGTATACATAATTTAACCGGCGGTTGATTTGGTTTCCCCCTATGATGAAATTTTCGGAACACTCGACTTTAGGTGCAAGAAAGAAAGAAAGAAAGAAGAAAGAAAGAAATTTTATTTGCTCGAACATGTGTATTACATACAGAATTAAAATAAAGACCAATAGGTAGATTTTTTCTGACGAAATCTACATAAATGGCTGGGCAGAGGACAGGTTTCTACAATTAAGGTATCGTTGGAAGTTTTTCATCCGACTGTACAAAACAGCTTTTTTTATTGGTGTCCGAATTATCAGTAAAAAAATTCGGATTCGGACACTGTGTCCGAATATATTTTGTCCGAGTCGTCAGCAAGTCGCGAGACGACTAAATGATCAAGAAGTTTAGATCGGAACCGACCAAGTGAGTCCATATATACATCAACTAGATCACTGCACTCGTTCATACCAATGAAATGAAACTAAACGAATTATTTAACGGTTATCGCTGTAGTGTACTTATCTCTACGCTAACGTTCGTTTACAGCGCTGGTGGTAACCGAAGCGGTCAAATGTCTCATATGGTCAGACAAACCGTAACCACGAATGCTGTTAATGGCTGAAAAGCGCCAAAAATTTAAACTCCAAAGGTTAAATGATACGTAAGTTTCGTTTTATTACGGATTTTCCGTGTCATATGGCCCGATGGCTTTATTTGTTACATATTGCCACGTTGACGGAAGAACAATTTAATTTTAAAGTTTAAACTTGTTTGTGCTACATTTAAAAATACCAACTATTTCGTATGCGAATAAATATGCGATTTAAATGTCTTACGTCCAGATTTTTCGTATACTCAATTAATATTTGATATGTTTTACATGAATTTGCCTTTACCGACCTTTTTTATTTAAATATGTAAATATTTGTTGTTTTATCAGGATGCTGGAATCAATTTTTATTGATTAACTAGCTGACCCAATGAGGTTATATTATACTAGAGGTGCAACGTCCTACTAAAAACTTCCGAAAAACGTAACCACTTACGAGTTAAAGACGTAGCTTTGAAACGGATACATAAATGATGTCAATATGTCAAAATAATCTGTTTGTCTCATTTCTTCTTCCGTCAAACTAATTACGTTGGAACGAGACAAGACATTGTCATCGGAAAAACAGCCAGAGTTGCCAATGATCAACGTAATTACCCCAGAATGAATATATTTTTTATTGAATCAATTACCTACTATGAAAGTTTGTATTATGGAACTTTCAATAGATTAAAGATTGAAAGAAATTGAAGGATTTAATACTTATAGGAAGAAAAAAAATATGTGCGTAAACGTAAATATTATATTTCAAAACTATTAAGATTGTGTCAAATAACTATTGTTTAAAATGGAATGATATTATTTCAATGTTTATGACAATCATTTATCCATACTAATATTATAAATGTGAAAGTAACTCGTTTCTGTCTGTCTGTATGTTACGTTTACACGCCTAAACCGCTGAACCGATCGTCATGTTTGGCAGAGATATAGCTTGGGATGGAGAAGGACATAGGCTACTTTTTACGCGATAATCGACATCCACGCGGGCGGAGCCGCAAATGATAAATGATTTTATTTCTGTAAGTAAGTTTGTACTTACAAACACTTAAAACTAGATGAGGTAGGCGTTTCCTATCTGACTACTCTGAGAAGAAAGGCCGAAACAAACTCAGCGGTCACAGTCTCTTTTAAAATCCAGACATAATCTTGGTCAGATCATGCGAAGACCATGTAGATTGGTGTCTGAAATGGGCTTTTGATGAAAGAACCACGCAGATTGATTGGACCTGTCCAGTCAGTGCACAACACTATTTAACACAATGAGATCATAAACAATCTAGAATTTTTTATTTCTAAATATAACCTCACTTTACGTCTAAGATAATTATTTACTGCTAATAAAATTAATTTTGGTGTAAGAAGTGGTGATAATTATATTAAGTTTAAACCTTCGAAATACACGTGAATGTGTTACTTTTCTATTTAATAAGTGTTTGGGTACCGCACAGTATGTTTAAACCAAACAAACTTAATAATAATTTATACTTACCTCAACATACATTCGTCATTCACTGAACTACCAACAGTCTGGCAAAATCAAAATCGTTTTTACTGGTAACCCTGATGGCAAAAAAATGTTTGATAAATGTAATTCGTCTTTTAATGGTTTTTTTGGATAATCTGAAGAAAATTTAGCAAACTTTCTTGTGAAATGTAACACCACTTGCTTTATTAGTCTTTTGAGACCGTGACAACAAATTTTAACCGCACATTTCACCATGTTTTTATTTTTTTATCACTAAGCAATCGGTCAGTTGACGTCAAGTTGACAACTGAAGTCTGATATGCCTGTGGACATATACGACGTAGTAGTGCGTCGTAGCCGTACACTGCTGATCTAGTCCTATATTACATCAATGAGCTGACCCGACAGACTTCGTTCTGTCAAAAACTATTTGACTGTAGCTGTTTGTCTACGCGCAAAGGAAATATAGTATAAACTTCACTAATCTACCCTACCCTACCTACCTACCTACCCTACCCTAACTAACCTACCTACCCTACCCTACCCTACCCTAGCTACCCTACCTACTTACTTACCCTACCCTACCTACCTACCCTACCCTACTCTACCCTACCTACCCTACCTACCGTCCAACCTTCTCCTGATAATACCCAACACAACAAAAAAAAATAATTTGCGATATCGGTCCAGCCGTTCACTAATAGTTTTTCCATATTTTCTCACCGTTCAAACCTTCCCTGGACTACGACAAACATTTGAAAACCAAAATCAGCTAAATCGGCCCAGTCGTTCTCGAGTTTTAGCGAGACTAACGAACAGCAATTGATTTTTATATATGTAGAATAAAGCATATTCTGTAACACAGAATGAGTTGATACAATTGATTAGAATTGAGACATTTTGCACACTTCGTGTACATCGTCGATGTGCATACCTACGCACATGCTTTTCTGCAATCGAATATTAATTATTTCACTATGTATAAATTACACGCGACTTACCTACATAAATTAATCGAGATACCGATATTGATCTCAAGCAAGGAGCTGTTCGGTTATGCGATAAAACGGAAAATGAGCTAGGAGGGAAATCTTAATAGTATTTTATGTTAAAATCTTTCCGTTGGCACTGCAAACTGAATGCTGCTCCGTTGACAGAGCATCCTGGCTTATAAGTATCAATTTCAATCTCATCTCGAGGGTGAAACTGAGGAAGATTTAAAACTAAAATTTAAATTTTATTTAAAGTTATATTTATGTATTTACTAGCGACTCACCCCTGCTACGCACGATTTTTACGACTTGACCACACTTGATTACATAGGGATTTCTTTATTATAAAGTAAGTGTAAGTTTAATCCGTCGACACGGTTGGCGCAGTGGTTAAGCGATTGATTGCTGCGCTGCGTGTCGCGGTTTCTTCTTATTTAGTAGGTTCAATCCCAATGTATGCGAGTAGATAAAGTAGTGTATGAAACTGCACATAACTAGGTATTAAAACACTCGTGTGATACTATTAAAAAACTTGGGCTATGGCTCGGTTTTTAAACACACACTCGTATTTTAATACCCCTCATTATGCAACAGGTCCATAAACTACAATTATTGTTTACATAAAAATACATTAATAACTATAACTTGCGGAATAAACTCTCTACATGATACTGAAAACCACATCAAAATCGAAAAGTAACTTTAAGGCGAGGTTCTTCATGTTAACCTCTAGGAAATGTAATTTTAATATAATTTTATTTAGAAACGGTAATGATTAAATACGTGAAAAAATTATATGTTGCATTTGAGACCTTTCTGTGGGTATGTCGGGTACTCGTTACATAATTGGACCAAGTTCGCTCGATAGAAAAAAAAATCCAAACACCCTTATTTTGTAGATTAAAACTCAATTTATTTCAATATTGTACTACTTTATGTAATGAAAATCACATCAAAATAAACGTCTATGATGATGTAATGTCCGTCGGGTTTAACATTGTTATTTAATATCGTAAGACATAATTTTCAACCCAAAATTAACGAAGTTCACGGCACAATTTACTCGCGCCCCGCTGTCACCTCAAGAACAAAAATGCACGCTTGAAGAACCTCGCCTTAATATTATATATAATATATATGGATTTAGCTGTTTATTGGAAAATGCAGAGATACGTAAAATATTATTTGCAAAAATCACCCGAAATTCTCACCATGCTTTTGTAGTTCTTTAGGCATGAAATTCAGTAAAATATGAATTTATTTCCTTTTTTGTTTGAAATCATTCAAAAAGGGGGTAAACCAAACAACGTAATTGAAATCATTTCGTAAGAACTTTTGTTATGTTTTGTTTTTCTGTTCTTCGGCTCTTTCCACACGAGTGAACATTGTTCGTGCGTGTTTTCTGATGGAAACAACGTCTGTGTGTGATAGGGACCTTATTCCACTAATTTCACTTTTCACAAAGCAGTAATGGAGAGCACTGCAAACACGCGACTGATTGCGTTCCGTGACTATTTGCTACTTCTTTGTGACTATATTTACATAGCGTTTTATCTATATTAGAATGCCCCAATTGAAATATAATTTAGATTGTTGCGTGATGAACGATATGCTATATTCGTGTCCAATATTTTAATACTTACCATATCTATTTTTGACCTACTGAATATAACTTTTGATAGATCATTACTATCATTAGGGAATTATTGCCATAATAACCAAAAGCAGGCAAGTTAAGGTCAAAATGAGGTCGTACAAGGAGGTAAAAAAATATGTTTCCAATAGAATAGGCTGGAAGGTGCTGTTCTGTAGCTCGCTAGTCGCATAATATACAGGGTGTTAGGCAGACGGTTAAACATATGAAAATGGTGGATCCTTGGGGCCGTCCCCTACGTGTTTAGGCCCAATAACAAGACCCAGACCAAACGAATAAAAAAAAAAAAACTTTAAAAAAAAATTATTTGAAATTCGTCGTTGTTCAAACTTGGTGTCACTAAATTTTTGTTATTATTAAATGAAATTATTGACCTTTGGTCAAATATTTAATTAGAAAATAACAAGACTGGCAATATTTTAAAATTTTCATGTAAAATAATTGTCGAATTTTATAGAATTCGTATTTGAACCAGATGTTTTCTAGAAAAATAAATTAGGGCAGTTTGAAGTTTGAGCAACAACGAATTTCGAATAAAATTTTACTAAAATCCGTGTGGCCTAGGTCTTGTTTTTGGACCTAAACACTGAGACACACACACGGATCTGCCGTTTTCGTATGTTCAGCCATCTGTCTAACAACCTGTATAAGAACAACCATGTTTGGCATACGGATTGATGATCGCAGAACTTAGCGATACTACCACCTCAATGTCAGACTATAATTTTGACTACGGCATAAACGTGATTGATAGTGTATGTACTGCTTGTGTACTGTGTGACAGCCTCACAGGTCGATCGATCAGGTTAAGCTACGCTTGCCGCGGTTGGTCCGTGGATGGGTGACCATATTTACATGCCACGACCTCGCCGTGCCTCGGAAAGCACGTTAAGCCGTTGGTCCCGGCTGTCATTCGTGGATTTTTGACAGTCGTTACGGGTCATCAGAAGCGCGAAAGTCTGACAACCAGTCTTAACAAGGCGTATCGTATTACCCAGTTACTGGGTTGTGGAGGTAAGATAGGCAGTCGCTCTATGTAAAATATACTGGTATTCAACTGCAACCGGCTAGACTAACAAGCTAGGCAGATGATGATGAACGTAGTGGATAATGTCGAAAAGAAGAACATCAGAAGAATTGTCCTGGTTGAGTTTTAGTCATCTTGAGCTCATGTCCAGTGGCGTAACTACAGGGTGGCAAGTCGGCAAAATGCCACGGGCCCCCAGCCAGAAGGGGCCCCCGGTCAGTGGAGAATCCATTAAAAAAGATAGTAACTCGTTTTCCAATGAAATTATCAGTTTTTGGTCCTCTTTTAGACACGAAGTAGAAACTTCATCTTCTATAAGAGAACTTCAATCTGCCTAGCCTTTTCCCAACTATGTTGGGGTCGGCTTCCAGTCTTAACCAGATGCAGCTGAATACCAGTATTTTACGTGGAGCGACTGCCTATCTGACCTCCACAACCCAGTAACTAGGTAACATGATACCCCTTGGAAAGACTGGTTGTCAGACTTTTTTTTTGGGCTTCTGACGACCCGTAACGATTGTCAAAGATCCACGAATGACAGCCGTGACCAACGACTTAACGTGCTTTCCGAGGCACGGAGGAGTCTCGGTATGTAAAGATGGTCACCCATCCACGGACCAACCCCGGCAAGCGTAGCTTAACCTGACGGATCGACCCGTGCCGCTGTTATTACTTAGCTACGAGCTCCTTCTATAAGAGAACTTGCTGACTTATTAATAACTAGCTTATACCCGTGGCTCCACTCGCGTGGATGTCGGTTATCGCGTAAAAAAGTAGCCTATGTCCTTCTCCATATCCCAGGCTATATCTCTGCCAAATTTCATGACGATTGGTTCAGCGGTTTAGGCGTGAAAACGTAACATACAGACCGACAGACAGATAGATAGACAGTCAGACAGAGTTACTTTCACATTTATAATATTAGTCATCATCATCTTCCTGCCCTTGTCCCATGTTACTTGGGGTCGGCGCAACACGTTTTCTTTTTCCATTCTCCCCTGTCAACCGTCACTCTATCATTCACTCCCTTCTCTTTCATATCATTCTTCACACATTCATAATATTAGTATGGATAAAGAATAATTTTATATCTTTAAGCTTTCGTGAAGTGTGTACTGCATTTCTGTTATTTCTCACCATTCTTGTCCGATGAATTTGCCACGGGCCTCGAACGGTAGTTACGCCACTGTTCATGTCTTTATCGCCTTTATACCAACTTACGCAAACATGCTTGCCCATTCTTACCGTAAACCTCAAGGATCATGAATAGGTAAATTGAATACCCTGTAAAATGATACCTCAGCTACACAATTAATCGTAACTGACCGCAGTAAGTCCCTTTACCCCAGAACACGACGAGTTAACACTATGTTGAAATTTCATACTATGAATGTAGAGATGATATTTGAGATTAATTACAAACAATGTCACAAGACGGTAATGTTGTCACCGGATTACGACTGACAAGGGTCACTCCATTTGTTACAACTTTATGCTACAATTACCTACATGTAAACTAGCCGACGATTAAATGCCAACTACACGTATAATCTGTTAAGAGCGTTGTCACCGGTCCACTAGCGCCAGTAAGTGTAAGGTAAGTGTGTCTAGAATTTTCTAATACCTTTTTTAAAGTTTCATATTGAGACAAGAAGCAACAAAATACGATCTAGAGGTATGTGGCTGTTTTTATTTAGATCAAAGTTTGTTGCTTCGTGTCGCTACTCTCAATATGAAACTTTAAAAAAGGTAGGTAAGGTATAAGGAAGTTCTTGGAGCAAACAAATCTTTCGATGTATCTCACCTCTATTTCTATTGCCTACACCCAAAACCGTCATCATTGCAGAACCATTTTTTTTTTTAATGAAAGTTTATACCTCAATAAATATATCTATAATATAAAAATGAATCGCAAAATGTGTTGGTAAGCGCATAACTCAACAACGCCTGGACCAATTTAACCAATTCTTCTCGTTGAAGTCCAAGGATGGTTTTTACGTTTTTTTTTTTTTTAATGGTTTTTACGAAAAATTAGGGTAGGGTAGAGTAGGGTAGGGTAGGTAGGTAGGTAGATAGGGTAGGGTAGGGTAGGGTAGGGTAGGGTAGGGTAGGTAGGTAGGTAGGGTAGGGTAGGGTAGGGTAGGTAGGTAGGTAGGGTAGCGTAGGGTAGGGTAGGGTAGGTAGGTAGGTAGGTAGGTAGGGTAGGGTAGGGTAGGGTAGGGTAGGGTAGGGTAGGTAGTTAGGTAGGTAGGTAGGTAGGTAGGTAGGTAGGTAGGTAGGTAGGTAGGTAGGGTAGGTAGGTAGGTAGGTAGGTAGGGTAGGTAGGGTAGGGTAGGGTAGAGTAGTGGAATTTATACTATAGCTTTTGACAGAACGAAGTCTGTCGGGTCAGCTAGTGTTATAATAAAATTATACTTTTGCAATTATGGCACGTAAACACTTTCTTTAACTTTGAGACTAGAGTCAAGTAAATCGTTTAATTTGCTAAAACAATGTCGTTTAATTTATCCCCATTTCACTTTAAGTAAATTTATAAATCAAAGAAAAAAATAATGTTAACTTAGACGTTTTATTAAGAATGAAACGTTTTACGTTTCAAATTACGAAATAAAAAGAGCAATTTATTCTAAGGATGTGATCAGAATAATGATTGCAGAATTTCTTTCTCTACAGTGAGTGCAACCTCGAACTTTAAAACGACATTGTGTAAAGAATTGACGGGGAAACGAGTCAAATTGTGTAAAAGAACTCGTGCTAAAAGTCAATAGCCTGACAAATGGATGTTTCCCCCATGCAGCCAGCATGTTACAAAAGAAACATCCAAATGTCTCATAATATCGCGAGCTGCATTACAATGACGACAAAAAGGTTTTTATGCGTGTTTATTGTCTATGGTTCGCGTATCACGTGTTTCTGCTGTGTTGCTACTTTTAGAAATGCAAGAAAATGTTTGGCGGCAACACCACATAACATTTAGAGTAAGTACTAATAACAATTAACGAGATACGTACTTAGATGAATAGGTAAAAGTAACTATTTACACACGTCTTAATTTTTATTACAACCTTTGTGCCTCACGTCAAAGTTTTAGATTCTAGTAACAGTTACAGTTCACGGCACAAACTCAATTGATGGAATCGGACATTTCTATCGGTACTAACGTATAGTTACAGCTACCATTCTGTTATGCGTTTATCGAAACGTGTGTGACCAGCGACCGGTAATTGGAGGAAGTCTAGACAGGTTTTGATATCAGTTATATTCGTGAAGCAAGCGTGAACATGTTTTGCCTACTAATAGACGCTAGATGTTAGTGTTTTCTTCGGGAAGTTATCGATTTCATAGTCCGCAAGTATAATTACATCACAGTTAGGAGCTAGTATACATATAAGTGACGTTTATGCATCTCCTATGATGCTGATAAAAAAGTATGAAAAATTGCTGCCCTTTAAGTTTATTAAAGGTGGACTCTCGAATAAACACAGACAGGTAGTTTCGGGTGTCATTTAGCAATGTTCCTTGTCCTTCTGCTTATCGAATATCGAAGCATACCTATTGCTACATCTTTTTATACCAATAAATGAAATTGAAGTATCTGTTTGGATTTATTCCGTTCTAATACCAAAAACTAATATCAATAAGTATGTTTTTCAATAAATTTGATGAAACAAATATCAGTGGTATTAGTTTTTGGTATTAGAACGGAATAAATCTCTGTTTGTAATGTCAAAATAACAGCTTCTCACTAAATGCATATTAAAGTGACTAGTGGTACTTATAACGAAAAAACAATTTTGTCGTGTATCTGTCGGTCTGTCTGTCTGTCTGTCCGTCTGTTTGTTCCGAGTAATCTCCGAAACGGCTGGATCGATTTTGACGGGACTTTCACTGACAAATAGCTGATGTTATAAAGAGTAACTATAGGATACTTTTATTTTAGAAAAAGCCACGCGGGTGATGCCGCGGGGAGCAGCTAGTTCGTAATAAAGGAAGCACTGAAACCACTCACCATAAATCATACATTCGTTGTAACACGTTATGGTAAAGGCTAGAGTTTTGCCATAGATAAATAGATATTATCATAAGTAGGTATTTATGTAAATTATCTGCTCCTAATGCCATTTTGATTGCTACAATGGTATAAATGCTAGCGTGGCATAAAGGGGTGTTTAGATATCTGCAAACATAATGTTGCTTAAGCTTCAACAATTACCCATTATACAAACCTTTGTGGTAAAACTTTGGGTGGTTTTAGGAACATTTGGAATATTTTGTGTTACACTTGTGCACGTAAGCTTGACAAGTAGGTATCATTGCACTTCGTTACTTTTACAAAAAAGGTTCGCAGTGCCGACGCGGCGGTTGCGTGCAAATTCCACTAATATCATAAAATAAGTGCAAATTCCGTCTGGGAAATGTGTTACTTTCATTTTGCTTGCATGTTACATGCAAATTTCAACTTTTTTGTTTGAAACTGTAGCCTCGAACGAAACAACTTAAAAAAAAAAAACTGGAAAAATAATTCCTTAACGATTTTGAATATTGTTAGGTGAACGCTACTTATTAAACGATTTCTTTTCGAGAAAGTTTTAACAAGGGCCCTTACAGGTCGCAAGCGAAAGTAGAAGGCGAAAATATTTCTGTTTTTTCTTAAATTAAAAAGTTTGCAATAAGGATTTGGCAAGTTGGAGTTTTTGTGCTTTTGCGATATCCCTCCACTGGTTGCGAATAGTCTAGAAACGTTCCGCGAAGTCAACGACCATTCAAAAGTAGTCGAATCATTTTAGGATTGCTGAAACTTTGTTGAAAGGTGAGTTTGAATTTCATTTTTCTCGTTTCCTTATTTAGTAATCGTTGATTGGATTTTTTGCTTGTCAACATTAAATTAAATTGTTCTTACAGCTCTTTTAGATGGTTTGACCTGGATTGGCTCAATCGAATTCGCAATCGCTGGAACGAGTTCAGGTGGGCGCTTGTACGGCCTCGAGGTCATTCTGCGAGTGTATCTAAAGTGGGTTACGCTTGCTGAATAAGTGGCTCAGACAAATAGAATCTTCATCAATTCGTATGTTCTAATTTGGTAGACGAAACTAAATAAGTGCATAATTTCATTTAAATTGATTACCACTTCCACCAACATCTAGTTTGCAAGTGCTTTTATAGTTTTACAAGCCAATGCAGAAACTAAACGAAAAGCCGTTAAACTGGAAACTAAAACACAAAGGGGAACGCGAACAAATCCGTCCAAAGAAAAATTGTTTTTATTGTCTGTAAAAGTTGTGCTGCAGGAGCCATGAAAACTTGACCTGGTCGTGTCGGCAAGGCGTCGCTTGCTGCTGCCCGCAGGCAAGTTGCCGCGGCCGGCACGCGATCGCGTGATAACCAAAGGGCACACTACAATTACAACAAAATGACCCATGCTCATTCGGCACGCGAATGTCGCTATTAAAAAGAAGAACCCGAATTCGGCATGTAAAATATAATCCGGCAAGGTCTCGCGGGTGTTTTTCCCGGAAAGATTGATTTTCTTATCACGCTATGTGTTAAGTTGTTTTGTTTTAAATTATGCATGCACTGTTTTCAAGATCACTTAGATAAAGGGAAATTCTATCAGCGATAACGATGCTAGAATAGTCAAAAAATGTATGGGACTAACATAAGCTACCGGAAAGCTCAGTCAATCTAGCGGAGTAATTGTGTAACACACATAAAATGACAATTGATTTCGCAGTAGGAGTTGACGGCTTCCCATAAACTCTCGCTCCGTACCATGGTCTGGATCACGGCCGGACGCGGGAGATCGCCGTCGCCGATCGCCTCCGCGAGGACATGGATCACCATGTCCATGCTCCACCCAAGTCGGGCAGACCTCTACCGTGTCCTCCGGGCGATCCACACAGTGGTAACACCCGGGCGTTTCCTCCCGCCTTATCCGGAACAACTTGTCTACCCTAAGGTTTCTATAATGAAGGATGACATTCTAACTGCACCCTAATCACGATCTGAATGATTTTGAAGCGTATTGGTAATCCATTGCTTCATATGTTCGAATAATTTATCTGCTCAACAACGTAAAAACGCAATGAATGTTGTTGAACTGTCGAAATGAAACCCATTCCTACTGATATTGAGTTACGCTGGTTCTTTTAAAATAAATAAAGTATAATGTTGTTCTGCGATAGTACATAGCTGTACCTACATAGCGGTAATTGGTTTGACCCAGTTATATGGAAACAACTTACATTTCTTTAAATATTATAATTATTATAATTAGGTTCATGGAAAAACAATACATACGTGTACTTAATAGGGCCATGTCCCTTAGTAATTGGTATAAATCTGCTTTCATATGGTAATTTTATTAAAATAAGTGCTATTAATTTTATTTTGAATCCTTGAATTCAGGTGAAAGTAGAAGTATTTAATAAACTTCTTGTTTAAATATTTAGTAAAACATTACATTTCTTTGTTGTAGAATAATAGAATATGCAATGCAATCAGGTGTTCTGTGGATATTCTAAAGATTTGTTTATTATTTTTCTCTTGTCCTCACACACTATTGTCTACATTTCTTTATCATTTATCCTTTCGCAGGTCTGCTGGAAGAAATTTCTTAAGAAATAAGCAGTACCTTTATTTATTATTTATTTATTTAAACTTCTCACACACAATAAGGTACAAAGGCGGACTTAATGCCATAGGCATTCTCTACCAGTCAACCAAGGGTAGTGAAGAGATAAGATGGCAGGTGCTCTAATTAATAGGGAGGAGAGGAGATAATAATAATAAAAATATTAAAAAGATAACAAATAAAATAGATACACAAGTACAAAATATGTAGTAAACTTATAATAGACATACATACATATTACTATAACGTATAAATACCTACTTATTATATAACACTATAACATTATATACTTATTATTAATTTACCTTTGTACTAAAATTATAACTAAATATTATTTCTACGTATTTTACTGTGTTCATAAATAATTAAATAAATCTTTTTTTTTTAATACACAGTTCAAAAACATTTGAAAATTATTTATGCATTCAAAAACACAAACCAATCATTTTACTATAAGATATAAATAAAAAGTAGGTACGCAAGTTGGGCTGATCCACAGGGAAACATTTCATCCTCGTTTAGGTTCCATTTTTCATGTATTATATTTTGTTCATGTTTAAAAAAATATCCGTGGTTATGTTAGAATTAAATAACGTACCTGGGGTAATCTCTACTGATATATAACGTTAAGTACCTACTAGAGAATAGTTATATAACTAATAATAATAATATCCCCAGCCATTTTATCTGTGTATTGTATATAAATCATTAGTTAGGCAGGGGTAGGTCTTTCCATAGTTCTAGGTAACAGTTCACTTTAGCCACCCAAACCCATAATCCAGTACCTTTGTTTCCATATCCTATAATAGTCCTGTACCAAGAAGGGTCCTTGGGTGCACTTGCATTGTGCATATTGGGATAATCGTCGGTTGGTGCCTCCTCATCTTTTAAAATTGTCTAAGAGAATTTAAAATTGCCTCTGCGAGTTGCCTTCAGCCCCTTGTACGCCTTCTAAAGGTCCGAGACTTCCCAAGAGGTCCCGAGATATGTCGAAGACATTTCAAAATAATAATCATTATTAATATTTATATATTTTTTTTTTATTTGTGGACTTATAAAACCTAGTAACTAAGTAGCAACGATCGTCTTAATATAGAGTTGTTTTTCGAGTCTGTCTGTGTGGTCACGTTGTTCTTCTATACTTCGTCGGACTTTGATGCGGGTTTCACCGTAATTTAGACAATTTATTTCAGGTGATTTATGTTTAAAATACATTAATATTAAACTTACATATAATAAAATTATCTCGATGTTTCGTCAAGTCGTAAAAACCGTGCGAAGCTGGGGCGAGTCGCGAGTTAAGTATAATATTAACATTATAATAATATCTATTAACATTACTTGTCGTTGTGATCTTGTTCTTGTAACTGTAGTTATCTAGTCTTCATTTATTTTAGTTGTTTATACACCGTGGCATTATAGTCGTCTTACAAAGACAGCCCACTTCATGTATCCAATGACTACTAATCATTCAAGTAAAAAATTGTTTTTTTTTGAACCTTCGATTTTTTTATTTAAATTTATTAATTATGACGCATAACATAGTTTAAAACACCCTGTTACGAGCGCAGTCCGAGTCTTGTGATACAAGGGCGCCGCAGAATGGATTTACATTAAGTTTAAGTTGTAATAGTAAGAAACACATTTTTGCGTTAGGGTGAATGAACTCTGATAAAGATGTCGCCGCTCCATTCCGCGGCGCCCTTTTAACACAAGGCTCGGACTGCACTCGTAACAGGGTGTTTTAAACCATGTCAGGCGTTATATAAAAACGTTTTTTTTTTGAACATTTCAATTATTTTTTATTTTTTATTATGATAAAAAAAAATTGAATTTTTTACATGACCGATTAGTAGTCATTGGATACATGAAGTGGGCTGTCTTTGTAAGACGACTAAAATGCCACGGTGTATATAATTATTTATTTATTTATTTATATATTAAAACTTTATGCACAAGTAAAAAAAATATTTATTTATTTAAACTTTATGCACAAGTAAAAAAATACTGTACAAAGGCGGACTTGCCTGAGGCATTTTCTACCAGTCAATCTTAGGGTGCTGCAGAGACAAAACATGGCAGGCGCAACATAAGGGATAGACAACTTGAAAAAGGAAAAAAATAAAATAAACTAATACATAGATAGATACATAAATACATAAATATAAGCAAAATAAACAGTGTCAGGTGAAATAACGATTGGTAGGAGAGAAAACGAATCAGGGCTGGGCTTTAGTATGTATGATTATATTTATGTATCTATTATTTAGGATATGTATATCTGTATACCTATTTTAGTTTATTGTATACTTATTTTTTGCACCAGCGATAGCTCAATTTTATGTCCAGGCAAGTCACTGTCCATTCCAAGGTAGCCTGGAAGAGATCGCATAGAGCGATAAGCTTATTGTATATTTTGTTTGATTTATTTTTTATTATGTATTTTTGTGATGTACAATAAAGTATATCATCATCATCATTATTTCAGCCGTCCACTGTTGGACGTAGGCCTACCCCAAACGGGGGGGGGGGGTTGATTTGCCATAATCGTCACGCTTGGCAGGCGGGTTAACGATCGCAGTATGGTGTTAAAAAAAAAAACATAGAGAACGCTGCTGCCCATTCTCTAGTAAGTCCCTTAGTCGCCTTTTACGACACCCACGGGAGGAAATGGGGTGGCTTCTATACAGTAATAGTAATATTCTACGTATAATATATATGTATGTATATTATAGGTAATTTTATATGTGTATGTATGTTTATTTTATATAGTTATAGTTTTGTTTTAAGTGTTTTAATTTAAATTTTCTTGTTTAACTTTTCTACACACTGTGTCTACATTTCTTATCCAAGTTTCCTCTCGCAGGTCTGCTGGAAGAAATTTCTTTTGATATAAGCAGTACCTTTGTGCTCTTCTATGTTAATATATTGTCCTGTCAAGTATTTTGTGTCTACATAAATAAATATATATATATAATATTTAGTTAGATGGATTTTTAAAGCATAGAAACAAGAAAATAAAACTGTAATTCCTTAAAAACGATTTCGCGAAATTAGCCGTATCAAGAGATATAAAGGGTTAAGTAAAATGAGATACAAGTCCAAGACTCCGGTCCAAAATAAATAACGCTGGCTGTTTCCGCAATGGGTAAGCAAAGACTGGAAATCCCTAAGCGGCTTTGCTCGTAAATCGGAGATATAAAATAAAGGAAATAACATAGATATCTGTTCGATTTAATATATTTTATTAATAGCAGCATTTTCAAACAAAAAAACATAACATCACGCCTGGGATCCCCGAAGCGGTGAACAGTAGTAGAGTAACAGTATGTAGTTTACAGACATATTTCGCCAGTTAAGTTTATTCACCTTGAGAGCTTGTTCACGTTGAGTCGCGGGCGCGGTAACGAAATATCAAACATATGACGTAATATCCAAGTGTTCACGTACGAAACGCACGTGCGGTCTAAGATCTTGTCCAGAAAGGGCGAAACGTTTCGCGCGAAATCAGACGCGTGTTGACGAGGTACTGGTCATCAATACATTGCGTCCACAATCATCGCGCGAATTTAAGATACGCGCGTAAATCGCGTGTACTTTGCCAGACTCTCGACTCGCGCGTGATATCAGTACCAGTATGCGCGTGCTTCGCACGAGTCGAGATACTAGAGACTCCGTGTTGCTTGCAGGTTACGCGCAAACTCCAGAGCGAGTGCACGTGTCAAGGAAAATAGAAAATACGCTCCTTCTGGACGCAACATACGCGCGTAAATTGCGCGAAAGATTCGCGGCGAATACGCACTTTCTGGACAAGGTCTAAGTAGCGGGCAAGCTAGCGACTGGCGCGCGCGGCGTGCTCGCGGCAATATCAAAAGCGTGAGATGTTTGTATGTGTTCACGTCGAACTAGCGGCGAAGCGCGTGATTCACTCGCAACGTCAGGTAAGTTCAACCAGTTTGAACTTGTCGCTAGAAACGATACGCGCAAACGCCTGGCGGCCAATGTGAACACGAGCTCGCCACTTATACCGCGCCCGCATCCGCCGCGCCCGCCGCGCCGCCCGCGCGTTTTTTACGTGAACAAGCACTTAGTAGAGGACGAACCTGTTGCCATTAGACAAGATAGGGGTTTGTGGCAAAGTAATAACAGCCGCTCGGGCTAAGGGTTAAGCTACGCTTGCCGCGGTTGGTCCGTCGATGGGTGACTACGAGTATCTTTACATACCAACGGCGAGGTTCTTCAAGCGTGCATTTTTGGTCGCGAGTAAATTGTGCCGTGAACTTCATTAATTTTGTGTTGAAAATTATATGTTTTACGATATTAACAATGTTATACCCGACGGACATTACACATCATAGACGTTTATTTTGATATGATTTTCAATACATAAAGTAGTTAGAAATAAAATGAGCTAGTATTTAAATAAAATTAAGAATTATAAAATTCTATCGATTCGTATTCTAAAAAATCTCAACCATTTATGCAAGGTGGGGTCAGCTAATTGAAGTAACTGACTGTACCTACTACTGCGTTCATTCACGAACTGCGCCGCCGCGCCGGCGCGTTGCACGACGAGTATCCATTATACCAGTTTCAAAATAAACATCTTTCGTTAACGATAACTTAATTTTTTTGTACTAAGACATATCAAAATAAAAATAAAGTTTAAAAAAAAAACACGTTTAAGTTTGTCAAAATATGCGCACTGATTGCAAACTTTTCCTGTATTTGGCAACACTGATATTTTATTAATAGCAACAATAATCGGGTTCTAGGAAATACGTTTCATTTTTTGTTACCGCAATGACTGCTGATTGGAAATAAATATAGGAATGGTATAATTATTTCAACAATGTGACAACACGTCATAGTAATAATAATGCCTATTCATCAGAATGTTCGCGGAAGCTCGTTAATTGTGACCCCAATATTATTCAATTACTCTGAAATGAACAGGGGAATATGAGAAATCCGTTGTAAATAGAATTAAAGTCAAAGTCAAAGGCAAATCATTTATTTCAAATAAGTTGGCACATACCTAAACGTGTCATAATGGCCCGTTGGTTAAGGCCTCGCCTCTCATGCATGAGGTTGTGGGTTCCAATCTGGGCAAGTACCAATGTGACTTTTTCAATTCATATGTACTTTCTGAGTTTATCTTGGACATTACTGACATCGGTGAAGGAAAAACATCGTGAGGAAACCTGGACTTATAGTTAATATAAGTCTGAAATCGCCAACCCGTCTTGAGCAAGCGTGGTGATCAATGCTCGTGCCTTCTCTGTATGAGAAGAGGCCTTTGCCCAGCAGTGGGACAGTTATAGCCTGGTATTATTATATACCTAAAAGGCACTTTTGAACGTCAAGAGTTACAAAGATAAATAATTGATTCTAGTTGCCCCTTCCAAAATGTAGTAACGTATGGAGAAGAACGGCAAAGAAATTCCATATTTACTCTTCTGAAATGTTAACAATATTTTGTATACATTAATTAATAATTAATAGTCCAGGAATATCAGGGGTTTCACCTCGGAATACGAGATAATCAGCTATAAACTTGTATTAAACCTTTATTTTAGCACCTTAAAACTTATCTCAAAACCTACTTACCGTACGGTGTCCGCGACTACAGATATTCCAAGGTCAAAGGTCAAAAAAATATTTTTTACTCATTTATTGCAAATATCTCGTTTCCTATGGGTTTTATGCTATTTGTCTTTATTATAAATATTGTAGAGGATTAAATTCACTTTTTCTCTCTTTCTTTTTATATCTTGAACCATTTTCGAGACAGAGGGCAGAGCGCGCGCTGTGTTTAACTATTTACCCCCTTACTAATATACGTTGTATAGCGTCTGTATAGTTACACAACGCTTTGTCTTCTTCTATCGAAAGTCAAATTACTGACGAGTGAAAGAGAAAAATCGGTGTGTAACTATACAGACGCTATACAACGTTTATTAGTAAGAAGGTAAGAGTATAATTCGAGGTTAACCTGTAGTCCCGATTAAAAACACGCCGTATAAAGTTTATAAATTATTGATAATTATATAATTGTAAATGATTTGCATTTTTTGTTAACTATTACGTTATAATTAATATATTTTTTCAACATTCCAGTATCTATTCATATAAAAACACTTACCTACTCGTGTAATTATAAAGTTATTAAGGGAAATACTTTAATTACATTTTAAGTAGAAAGTAATTAAGTACATCAAAATACATTTAATCTTCATTGAAATCCGTGAACTTATCGAGAAACTTCCGGATTTGGATCAAATTGCTGCAGCATTTAAAGAAGAAAACTGCCCGGTTCAATCATGATGTTGCATGTGATTGTATGAGAGAGAAGATAGGTAAGCCGGAGCAAAAAATGCTTACATAGGCCGGGCGTGGCGTACGCACTATTAAGTCCAGTGGCTTATAATCTGTGACTGGCTTCCTGGCTTCAGTCTTGTATAGGCAGATATGTCTTCGGCCTAGCTTTACTAAACGTGCGCCACTGATAAATTGAAATAGTATCTTGCAAGTATAAAAAAGTAGCTTTGAAAAAAGCCGTTTGTGAAGATTGTACTTTGCTGACCGAAGAACATCGTCAACACAGCGGCTTTTCTCTAATGTTTCTAAAACAGATGATCCACCGGACATGTAGTCATCCACATAGAAATCACGTGCTATCGAAAACTTTGTTGAAGAATCTGAGCACCCTTCAGCCTGTTGAAATAAACACCTGGTAGCTAAAAAGGGTGCAGATGCCGTGCCATGAGTTACGTTATTAAGTGTGTACTCCTTTAACGGATGTGTTGGTTCTGCCCTCCAAAGGATTTTTTGTAAAGGACGATTACTGTCGTGGTCAAAACTACTTAACTACAAGAATACGGACTTATTCTCTAAAACTATTCGTTTATCCTTTCATACAACATCCGCTAAGACATTATTATAAAAAAAAAGTTAAATACGACAAAAACGCCAACTAAAATGGTTTATACGACATCGTAACAAAATGACATCGGTTTCGGTTATCGTATAGATAACCAAAATTACACGTAATCTGTATGATTTATGCTTTAATTACATGACTAGTAATTACGTGTGACTCCAGATCGTTTATTTGCAAAACTTAACCTTGAATAGCATGTTTCCTCACAAAGCAAATAATCTATCAAACAACAATCTAAAGCTACTAATACCGCCACCTTATTGATCCTAGTAATTACTTTCAAATCTACTCTAAATAAGTAATTACAACTTAGTAAACTATTTACTTAACCCAAATATCATAATGACAATGTACGTTAGATGCTTTTACTCTACACAAAACAAACAAACAAATTCTAACTATTGTACTAGGTAATACATTCAATTAATGAAACGAACAAAATGCAAATCCATACTAATAATGTAAATGTGAAAGTAACTCTGTCTGTCTGTCTGTATGTTACTTTTTCACACCTAAACCGCTGAACCGATCATCATGAGAATGACATGACATAGGCTACTTTTTAACGCGATTACCGACATCCACGCGGGCGGAGCCGCGGGCAAAAGCTAGTTCACTATAAGTGTAAACAAAAACAAAAAAAAAAGTTTATAATACGATTACGTCAAGTGGTAAACACACATGTCAATTATTGAATATTGTCCGACCCGAACGAATGTATGAAATTCATCGAAATTACCGATAGCGATATTCCTCCATCTCGTTCGCGCGCACGTATTTTCTACTTCCTGTCTCTATCGTAACCCGTTGGCGACCGGCTTACTTGGCGCCTCAGACTAGTATGCCAGCTTCATCACTGCATAAAAACTTTTTGTCAGACTTTTCATTATTTTGATTCTTTAGGCCTATAAACATAAAAATTAGGTTTTTATAGAAATAAAAAATAGAAAAGTTCCCGGAATGTGTCTATAATTAAATGCAAAACATTTTTAATATCTTACAAAATAAAAAAAGCAAAGAACATCATATCCTGTATTCCGGAAAAATCTCAATACTTTTTTCATGAAAAGAAGTAATACTGGTACAAAAAAATTACGGAAAATAACACAGATATAAAAATATCTGCGTAGCGTGACGAGATTGATGAGTTACCCTCAAGCGATTAGTAAGTAATTAGTGTGCCATAGAAAAACCATTTACAGAAAATCAAGAAGAATATTTTCTTACATATTTTCTTATAATATGATTCATAAATTCACGTTTTCATAAAAAATATATATATTTAAGCGCTATGATGATTGATTTGATAAATAATTTCTAACAGAAATCCTCTGATTTAACAGGTTCCTCGGATTAGCTACGTTAATAATCTACTAAGATCATAATCTTAGGTGAAAGTCACTACTGTACATCACTTTATAAGTTTCTCTGACGAAGAAACAGCTAAATATGTGTGTGTGACTACAACATTGTACTACGCCACGCTACGCGGCGTAGCAACACTCCATTGCTACGCAGGCCAAACCTACGCCTGCGTCGCTCGGTTGATATTGCTACGCCGCAAAATGTGCCCTACGGCACAGTAATCCCATTCCTAACAAATTACGTGATTTAAAAAAAAAAGATTAGCTTTTTGGTCCGTATTTTCCTAGTTATTTTTATTGCTTATAGGCCCCTAAGGACTCCGTGGTTTTTTTTGTATTACGGAAGTGGACAAATAAATCAAGAGCATGTTATATCGACGTAGTTAACCATGTTTATTCCTAGTTTTCCTCATGTTTCTTGGGTATTTCCGAGATTAGAGAGCAGGACGTCAATGCGTCTTGTATACTACAGATATATCAGAGGTCAGTCTTTCAACCTTTTGACGGCCATAAATATTCGAATACTGCTCATGAGGGACCTTAAATAAATCGACTGTATTTAGAAAAAACTGCGAATTTTTAAAACGCGCTTCTTGATCTTTATTGTTAAGGCGAGATTCTTCAAGTTAACCTATAGGAAATGTAACTTTAATGTAATTTTATTTATGAACGGTAATGGTTAAACACGTGAAAAAATTATATGTGGCTTTTGAGACATTTCTGTAGGTACGTCGGGTACTCGTTACATAATTCGATAAAGTTCGCTCGATAGAAAAAAAATCCAAACATACCCCTATTTTGTAGATTAAAATAATTTCATTTCAATCATCATCATCATCATTTCAGCCGAAAGAAGTCCACTGCTGGGCAAAGGCTTCCCCCTATTGGGGGGGGGGGGTTGCCATAATCGCCACGCAATATTATACCACATTATGTATTGAAAACCACATCAAAATAAACGTCTATGATGATGTAATGTCCGTCGGGTTTAACTTTGTTAATATCGTAAAACATATCATTTACAACCCAAAATTAACGAAATTCACGGCACAATTTACTCGCGCCCAGCTGCCACCTCAGGAACAAAAATGCACGCTCGAAGAACCTCGCCTTAACAAATTCTTGAAATTCCTGTGTTTCTGAGTATTCACCTACTAATTATATGTAGAAGTTCACTTGTATTAGCTATCAAGAGTGATTAATTACATGGAACAAGTCTTCTGCTACGTCAAATCAATTAATACCAAGAACTACCTATTACAAAACTAATTGAGCTCTAATTTCTGTTATTATTATTTCCTCATTAGGACAATCCATTTCTGAAGGGGCAGCATCAAATCATTAAGAATGACAACCGACCCTTCTATTCCCTTTAATTTGCACTTAAGCCGTCTATTTCAAATGTCGTTCGATAACAGTAAGCCTTCGAATTCTGTGACGTCATTAGCCAACATTTTACGAAAGCTTAACATTTTTTTTCGGAGCCGGGATTTACTTTTCGCTCTTTAGATTTGCCACAAATGCTAAGGAATAATACTAACAGATAGAAATTTAGAAGTTTTGAGTTGATGTTAAGCTTGAAGGTCGTACGTGGGACGGAGTTAATCTAAAAGTTATGCCACTAGTGTTGGGCATTTGGTGATATTGAAATCCTAAAAGGTCTGTGGTTATTTTACTTGTGCTTAGTTGTGGTGTTTGAACTTGTTGATTGAGATTGTTGTTGTACTCAGTTCTCAGTGACTGTTGTTACACATTGTTAAAAACGATAATGATAAATAGTTTTTTACTGGCTTTTAAGACCCTGGGAACTGGGTAAGCTTTGCATGCCACTCATATCACTGATACATTTTGAATTCATTACAATTCAAGGACCATAGTAGTATGTAAGGATGGTAGCAGGTGGCGTTCTATAGTTCCTACCTATGATAAATTATAAATGATTTTATTTCTGTAAGTAGGTTTTTACAAACACTTTTACACGTCAATCATATTTTAAAACTAGATGAGGTTGGCGTTTCGTATCTGACTACTCTGAGAAGAAAGACCGAAACAAACTCAGAGATCACAGTCTCTTTTAAAGTCCAGACATAATCTTGGTCAAATCATGTGAAGACCATGTAGATTGGTGTCTGAAATGGTCTTTTGAAAAAAGAACCACACAGATTGAGTGGACCTATCCATTCAGTGCACGCATTTGTCACTAATCGTGCAGCTCAACTCTGCTTATGGGAAAAAGGTGTGAGTTAATGTTTGTGTGTATGTATGTATGGCAAGGGCCGCTTACTAGGTATTGTTACATGAAACGGTTATGTGAGACTATAATCTCTGCGCTACAAACGACAAAGCATGATCCCGTATGATCAGAGTGTCTAACTTTTAATTCATCCACGAAGCAAAATGCCTAAAATTAATGTCTACACAAATTGCCTAAGCTGTAAATCCCCTAGAGATCAAAATGTTTAACAAGCAAAATGACACACACTAGGGCCTCTGAACTTTAGGTTAGGTTAGAACTGTGACCACACAACGCTATAGCCAATAGCCAGAAACGGTACTCCCTTTCTTCTCCTAAAATAATAGACATATTGCAAGTTAGGCATTTTGGTTCATAGTCAGAATAAGGTCTAGTTCAAATATTGTATAGACATATTGCAAAGTAGGCATTGTGCTTCCTAGTCAATATAAGGTTTAGGCAGTACTTGGCATAGACGTTTTGATTTCTAGTCAGCATGATCTTATAGGAGCATGACTCCGGACGGTGTCTGTTCGTGTCATGTCTCTTTATTATCCTTAAGTTATATGACATGAGGGGAGGACGAATCAACTAACCTGTGCTAGCAATCACTAGACCAGGGCCTCAAGTCTGCTATTACAATAGTGTCAGAATGGTCTCTTCATTGTGAGTTTTTGACAGATTTGCCATAAAAACACAGTCAAATACTCACAATGGCGAGACCATTTTGACACTATTGTAATAGCAGACTTGAGGCCCAGCTATTTCCCAGTGATTTGCATGTCACCTATTCAAGGATGCTAGGAATAATCCGCCTAAAACTGAGCCCTTGTTTTGTCAAGCTCTTGTTTATATGCTCATGAAAACCTTGCGTCTGGGGAGAATGTAAGGTGTTACCACGAATTGAGAGCGCGGGATTCACTCGCACATTCTCCTGTACTAAACCAGAGAATGCGCTGTGTGAGGCCTGAAATATGAAGCAATCTTATTTGCTCTATTGCGTAAAACAAGACAAAGTAATTAAGTAAATACATAATATTTCATTATTGCATCCTGAAAACCATAGCTGATAGGTGGGACAGGCCCATAGGTACTTGGACATTGGATACGCCTACATGCCACTGTGGCGTAGTAATTAGTAGTTGTTTTTCTGGTAGATGTAAGTACCAACTCTAGTTTCCACTAGTTTCTAAGTTGTGTGTGTTGTTGTTGTGTCTGAACAAGTGGACTATAATTATTATTATGGGTCCGAAATAAAAGATTTTTGAAGTGAAAACTACTTAAGGCGCGTTGGCACTTTTTGGGTGAACAAAAATCATGGAACTCGCGTCATCGTCACCGAACGTTTCCCATGAGCTATACATATGTATAAAAGAACAGATATTCCAAAGTTTTGTGTTTTCACTTCTGTCGGCTGTCCTTATGACTGCAATCTATATATATTTTTTGGTTATTTAAGTAATAATTAAGAAAAAACTGTTTGGTTTCAGATGACGCGATCTTTCCTCGAGCGAAGCATAGTGAGTATTTGAGGTGAGTCGGTAAATTAGCCTAATCGATCATCCGCCTCATTCCGCGGAGACACGACGCCGCCGTCGCTTGCGGCTTCAACCAAACTTAATCGACATTTAATGTGATATTTTTTTCCATAAACCATATAGACAAGGTTTTAGTGAATGAAGAATATTACTCAGAAATATGAGATAGTTCTTAGTTTATTTACATTGAGAAAGATGAATATTCAGGTTCGTAGAATTCAATTTATGTTGATGTTGTGTTAGCGTGTAGTTTTCAGAATATAGGAAAATTGTGCTCCTATTTTGTGTAGGTTTCTTAGAAGATATCATCCATCTTATTTTCCACACATACACAGTGCCTTAAAACGTTTATATTTTATACAACTGCTGACATTTTGGCATTTTATGTTACGATGGTTTCAATTTATATTCATGGGAAATACCAACATGCTCTGCTTTATAAATTTTTAGCCGACTTCATCATATCAAACGATTTTCATAAAACATCCAGGTTTTAGTAGAAGTGTTTAAGGCGAAAGCGTCAAGGTAGTCCGTGAAATGCAATTTTTCTTACGTTTTTTTTAATTTGCAGTTCAGTATTAGGTTGTATGTTGTTCTAAATAATGATTCGCGGCCGTATCAAATATTTGTATATAGAATTACAATAAAAAAACCGGTCAAGTGCGAGTTGAACTCGCGTGGAGAGTGTTCCGTACGATGAATATTTAATCTACCATGTTTTTTTAAAGGTATCCCAAGAACAAACTTAACATTGTAATTGAAAAACATGTTCTCTAACTGCAAATGTAAGATTGTACACACTATATCCAGAGATTTACCATGTTATTTCAATACCCATAGACTTCTTATATACTTTCCTGTAATCTATAAATATAGAACTATTTTATGTATTTTTTTTTCATAATTTTAGGCTCACTATTTTCACTTATAACTTTAAAACAGTTTATTTTAAAATTATAAAAAATACATTTGAGATCCTCACAGTAAGCCCTTTCATTTGATATGTCACACGATACACGCTCTATATACGCTCTATTGCAGGTCCAAAATTGGTTTACTGCTAATAATTTAGTATTAAATGGGAAAAAAACGAAGTGCATAAAATTTTCTTTACCAAATGTCAAAAGTAGTGATTGTGAGATAGTATTGAATCAAGAGAAACTAGAATTCGTCGATAAAACTGTTTTCCTGGGGATCACGCTGGATTCAAGACTACAATGGGGTCCTCATTTAACATCTCTTGCAGGACGGCTAAGTTCAGCAGCATATGCTGTCAGAAAAATCCGTCAATTTACTGATGTAGATACCGCGAGGCTAGTCTATTTCAGTTACTTCCATAGTATAATGTCTTACGGTATTTTACTTTGGGGACGGGCTGCAGACATCGAGTCTATTTTTATTCTGCAGAAAAGAGCCATCAGAGCCATATATAATCTCCGCAGGCGCGATTCTCTAAGGGAACTGTTTAAGGATATTAACATCATGACGGTACCTTGTCAATATATCTACGAAAACATCATGTACGTAAGGAAAAATTTACATCTTTTTAGAAAAAGAGGTGAAAGACATAATTATAGTACTAGAAATAGGGACCTATTAGCTCAACCAGGTTTCAGACTGGCTAAAGTAGACTCATCTTTCATGGGGTACTGTTTAAAATGTTACAATAAAATTCCTCCCCACATACTTCAACTGAATGAGACTAAATTTAAATCTTGTATAAAACGCACACTATGCAGGCAGGCATATTATAAGTTGGGGGATTACATCGCTGATAAAAATGCTTGGCTGAATGCTGGTCCTGCTCCACAACCTCAGCTAGTTAATTAACATTTGACAATCTTGTTGGAGCTGCTGAAGATTGTAAACTATTTTTGCATTGTATAAACTCAATGTCCTTGAATTATATAATTGCATAGCACAGGTGTGAGTACTATGTACTATAGAGCTACCATTTACCGGGTAATATGTCTTTTATTGACTTGAATGTGCCCTGGCGGCTGAGAGTATGTCATGCTCACTCAAATGTCTCGCTGGTGGTGGCGTGTGTGTTGGATCATTAAGTTCCCTTCAAAATGGTTGAGCTAAATGGTGCTGATCCATGCGTCATGTTCGTGAACGGGCGCCGTCAGTTGGGACTGGTCATCTCTTAGCTGCCACGGCTTATTTTAATTTTTGAATTGTTTCTATTACGGACGCTTCTAACGTGCACGTCTTTCTACATTGTTCTCACATGTATAACTTCAACATGAATGATGTAACCCATATTTTGTAACAATATTTTGTTTTAAAAGAGTGTCCATGGAGTTTCTTGTCCGTTCTTCTCCATAGGAACCTACTACGCTTTGGAATGGGCAACTAGCTTCATCTTTCTGACTGACCGACCCCTTGACAATTCAAAGTGCCTGTAATTGGTTGTATTTGAAATAAATGCTTTGAGTTTGAGTTTTACAGTTTGCAAAACTTTTTTTTTTTAAATTTCTTATGAGGCCCTAAACTAACCCCAATATTCTAAATTCAATTATTTACGGTTCACGTCCGTGTTTAGGTCACTCAAATTGATATATATATATACTTCAACTTAATCGGTCCATTACATTCGGAGCAAATTGGCTGTGACAGACGGACAGACAGACAGACAGACACACAAGTGATCCTATATGGGTTTCGTTTTTTCCTTTTGTGGTACGGAACCCTAAAAATCATCGAAATAAATCTCTAAGTTCATATAAAATACAATGAACGAATGACGATGATGTTCAATGTGTCTGAAATAAAACGACTTTTAGGATTATACTAACTTAAGGAGTGGTACGTGTTACGATGTTAATATTAGTATGGTGACCTGTAATACAAGTTTTTATGTAAACCTACTTCAGGCACCTCTCACAAAATAATCTCCTTGTTCGTGCACTAAGTACTGTCATAGATTAGCATTAAGTAAAAATCTTGTGTAGAGAAAATAAATGTTTATTATTATCTAACATTTATACAAATAAATGAAATTGAAGTGTCTATTTGTAATGTTAAAATAACAAATTTTTAATAAATGAATATGAAAGTATACACGGTACTTATAACAGAAAAAAAAAACAATTTTTAAAATTTTTGCTTGTTTGTTCCGGCTAATCTCTGAAACGACTGGACCGATTTTATTAGCTTAGCTTAGCTAATATTATTAGGAGTAACTTAGGCTACTTTTATTTTAGACTCGCTGCTGCTCCAGGTTTCACCCGCGTGGCTTTTTTTCTATAAATAAAAAACAAGCCACGCAGGCGAAGCCTCGGGCAGCAGCTAGTTGTTTTATAAATAGGAAAATAAATAATAATAATAATATCTTTATTTCTCAAAAATAAAGATAACAGATAATTGTACTATAAGTTTACAATTTTTGAATTTAAAGTAGAGAACATTTACATAAAATATTTGGATGCTGACTATAGATTAAACTCTGTCTCTTAAACTAGGGAATCCTGTATCTTAAGAGACAGTAAATAGTATTAGAAATACATAAATTGGTCATAAGTGAAACTGTTGCCCATAAAACATGGGATTAATTTGACCTTTATAAGTTTCAAATTCAGACAAGGATTAAGCTAGTATGCGAGCTTACTCTGCAAACGGTTGTTAAGAATTTTTCACGAATTTTCAATGTTCATTGAAAATGTGCGCATATTTATAAATCTGAAACTGTTTTGATTATTTATCAGTTCGATGAATCCTTACGTATGACAAGGCACGTTTAAATATGTTTCAATCTTACATAGTTGGAAACATATTTCTACGTACCTTCAGTGAAATTAAATTTTATTTATAGCATATTATATTATACAGGGTGTATCAGAAAGATGAAGGTGAAGTAGTGAGGTGGTTACTAAAGAATGGGCAGCAGCGATCTCTATGAATTTTTAACACCATATTGCGATCGCCAACCCGCCTGCCAAGCGTGGCGATTATGGCAAACAATTGGGGGAGGCTTATGTCCAGCAGTGGACGTCTTTCGGCTGAAATGATGATGATGCTGATCAGAGAGGTGTAATGGGTGTGGAAACTGGACAACAATTTGAAATATTATAGATACATAAATAGATCTATAGATAGATAGAATACTCTTTATTGCACACCATAAAAAATATAGATTTCTATGTAGAAATTTTATAAGGGGTGTCACAATGGGCGATGTTATCGCTAAAAGCGATCTTTTAAAGACAACCTTTGAATGTATTAGGGGGGAAGGAGAGACAATACTGTAGGTATAGTCTGTGGTGTACCATTTATATATATACAAAAAATTAATACATACATGAAACATTTATACAGTTATACTTATCTATATAAATATATACAACTAGCTTTAGCCCGCGGTTCCGCCCGCGTGGATGTCAGTTATCGCGGAAAAGTAGCCTATGTCCTTCTCCATATCCCAGGCTATATCTCTGCCAAATTTCATGACGATCAGTTCAGCGGTTTAGGCGTGAACTTAACAGAAAAGAGAGACAGACAGACAGAGTTAATTTCACATTTATAATATTGGTAGGGATAATAATCATGAAGCAAGTGCAAATTTCAAAACAAAAAAAATAAAAAAATAACAAAAAATTCTGAGAGATAGTGTTTTTTTTATCCTAATTTTAAAAAAGGATAAAGAAAAAAAAAATATCGATACGGGCAAGGCATCATCTGTCCCATACTAAACTTCAATACCTACTCGACCCACACACACGACAGCAACAGACAATGGACAACATAACATGGATGTTGATGGGACAGCTGATTATTTTTCCGCGATTACATTGATGGTTCCATAGAGAACAACTTTCTATACCCAAAGTCTCAAATTCAGATAATTTATGTAAACAAAGGGGATAACATAACAAAAAAATATCTTCGTTATGGTAATTCACATAAAATGGCGAAAAAAGTGGTTCCATTTTCTTTTAAGTACTTACTGATTTTAAGAAATAATAATTAAAAAATAATCATGCCGTAGTTATTTTTATAAATTTTCGGTTTTAAACAAAGTTATTAAAAAAAAGGAGATTTTAATGTTATAAAATATTTTATGATACTGGTGACAATGCAGGAGATCCAAACATTTCCAAATGTTTTTTACATCTCCAACAACACTATTATTACATCTCTCATTCATAGATTCATAATTATGGTAAATAGCATATCTAGCCACATTTTGGATGAAAACGGCTGTAAACTGTTTCGAGTAGAAATCGATTTTGGGAGGCCTACGTCTAGCACTGGACTTAAAAAGGGCTGATTATGACGATCATATGCCGTATCTCCAACACACTACACAAAAAATTGTTTGGCAACGGTATTTTGTTTGCATAACTCTTATAATTAACTCACTTTCATTTTATCGATGATTATTTACAAATTTTTTAATGATCAAATGTTTTGCACCACTGTCCTGTCATTTTGACAGTGACATTTCTTGACATTACTTTGGTTACATAAATGATCTGAATTAGAGACTTTGGGTATAGTTGTTCAGTTTGATGATCTGTAGATAAGACACCATGTTGTTGATGTGATGACATGATGTTTGATAGTATGTCTTTTTTATGTGCCTATTTGAAATAAATGATTTGACTTTGACTTTGACCCTTGAATATGACCACATATTTCTGATACACACTGTATACAAAGTTATCTTTACCTGACGACGGCCACTTTTTTTAATGAATTTCAATTTTCTGTACAAAAGCTCACTTTTAAGTTTTACAACATTATTTTTGAAGATTGGTTTTACTTTTTACTTATTCAATGTCTATTGAATGATTCTAAACCAATTTACAACACAGCAATTACCAAAATAACCTAGTTTGTTATACCATGTCTCATGTATAACCGTATTTCATTTTGAACCTTCGTGCACATGCATGTTCTAGACCTCTAAATCTTAAGCTCCGCTGCAACTTTCAAGTTGAAGTAGGGAAGTGTAACTAATCATATAAAGTGGTACATTTAGCGGAGTAATGGGCTGCTTTCTTAAGAGGTATTTCGTTAAAATTTCTGTCGTACAATAATGCTTGTATGACATGTACTTAAACCTTGTTTAAGTAAGTGTTCGAGACACTTTGTACTAAAACATTTGCACCCTTTTGCCATTTCTTCCGCGTCGTTGATATCGAAATTGCTCTCTGAGACGCTAAATGTTCGAGTTAGCGGGAATCCGATGGTAATTTTTACAAGCAATGTTATTTTTTTAAACATTGGCATCATCTATTACTGTCTGTAACAAGACATTTTTGGATATAAACTACTCAGTTTGATGTCATTCTGAAACAGAAATGAATTATTTGTAATATCATGCAATATGCCTAACTAGTAACATGACTAAGTAACTAACATGATTAAGTTTTCTTTATTTAATAATAATAATAATAATAATCATTTAATTCAGATAACATTACACACATAATTATGATACTAGCCTACAACTACTCTAGCTATCACAATAGTGTGATAACTAGAACAGTTGCAAACTAGTATTGAGATCAATAAAATAAAATAAACAAAACAAAACAAAAAACAAATCCAATGCAAAAGCACCAGCGGTTACATTGCATGCAAAGACCCCCAATGCTTTCGCATTGGACTATCAATATTTTCATACACTGCCCTCAGAATGCTGTTACCACTGCCACAGCTCCTCAGCATCAGGGAGGCAGCTCTCTTGCGCAGTATTGCGAAATAATCATCTGTACGCGCCTCCATAAACATGCCTGATGCACTACAGAACCGGGGCAGCCGCAACTGCACCCTGAAGGCATTATTGTATTGCACACGTAGCATGTTATAGCTTCTTCGGGTAAACTTGACCGACAGGCCGCACGTGTAAAAGGACCTACACAACACAATACAATGGATTTAATAGATACCTACTACATATCGACGCTTTGAAAGGCAATATTGACCAAACGACATGTTGGCAACTTTACACTAGAGCAGCGGTCGGCAACACGCGGCCCGTTAATGTTTTGTAAATAAGTTATAAATATCAAAATAAATGCATTAATTAAAGAATAAGCGCGCCTCTAAGAAATCAACACTTTTATGAATGAAAAAGGCAAATCTATTCCAGAGCTAACAGATACTCAATGGTTAAATAGACTTAGGATTTTTGACACATGTTCATGAATTAAATACGCTGAATAAGGTAAGGCTTCAAGGTAAAAACGAAACTAATTTCTGATAAGCACTAAACACAGAGACGTAAAGGCACCCTAAATTAAAAAAAAAAAAAAAGTCTTTATAAAACATATTGATGAAAAAAAGTTCGATCATTTTCCGAATTATAAAAAAGACTGTCGAGGAATCAGAAAAAGAAAGTAAATTTTTAATAGCATTTTTATTTTTTTATGGGTTATGACCAATTATACAAAGATATTATATTGGGCTTCTAGGGTTAATATCACAAGTGCGGCCAGCCTTTAGTTTATTTTGCCATTTTGAAGCCCTTGCCTGCCAAAAGGTTGCCGACCGCTGCACTCAAAAAAAAAAAAAAACTTTAAAATTGAGTATTTTTTTTTTGTGTATACTCTAGTAGTCTTTTGGTCAATATTGCCTTTCAAGCGTCGATATACATATGAATACCTACCCACAATATAACTAGAGAGAGCGGAATGAAATTTTGCATACAATACCAGCTGATGGCCAGGATTAACATAATCTAGGGAACATTTCGATCGGATCTAGTGACACATGGCCTTTTTTATGAGTTTATCTGCCGCGTGTTGGCTTAGCTCATATATTCATAAGAATAGCCACCGAAATTGAGCCGAACCGATTGTTTAAATCGTAATGTTTGTTTTTGCTTAGTCCCAACCCAAGTCATTATTCTTAAGTTTCATTATAATGAGAAGTGTGAAGCTGACAAAGGTCTCTGATGTGCCGTTTGACCTTTCTCTCAAACATGGCGTACTCGAGCAAAACAACGAATGTCTTAAAATAGACAGGGTATGCGAAGAAGCAACGCGGCCGAGTGAAATATAAAATCCATAAGTTCCACATGGTTTTATGGTTCGAATGTAAGGGCCGTCACAGCATGATAGTATTCTATAAAACAAATGTTGCCATTTGCGGATAAAACTCGACACGCACGCTCAACAAAAGCCACGGGAATGGGGTACTGACCGCTGCGTCCCCTATTGAAGATTACCCGCTCCGAATATCCGATTCGATAAATTCTATGTTGTACCGCTCAAAGTGAAGATTAGGTAGAACCAATATGTGATCTGGGAAATTTCCCATTTGGTGCTGAAAGTGTAGGAAAACAACGTTCAGAGCCGCGCAATACTATAAGAGTTAACGGCGGGAGATGCGTTTCTATGCTTTTTACACGTTGTGTGTTAGTGGTCGTACTAACGGCTGTGCTAAGTAAGATGTTGCTTTTACTGTTATGTCTTCGTATTCAAGTATTTTTACTATTTCAGTAGTTGAAATGCTCCTTTAAAGGCTCACTATTCCATACGGTTGCAGTTATTTCAATCAAAATAAACATTAAATTTTTCTTAAGAGCGTTCACCCCGTGCGGGCTGGCTACGTCGCATTTCTAGAGGTTTTTCGTGATTATTTTATTAAATTTAAATCATAGATTTTTTTAGCCATGCACTAGATCGTTGTATTTTATAATTATTTTTAACATTTAAAGTAAATACAAATATTTAGTCGTAATACTGCAAATAGAAGATAATTAACATTAACATTAGTTTTATTAAAATTTAATAAAATAATCACGGAACACAAAATAATACAAATACAGAATACCACAGTCATGTCCGTTCAGTTTTCAGGTATGGGATAATCTTATGGGGAAACTCTACAGACGTCCAGAGAGCTTTTATAGCCCAGAAAAAATGTATAAGGTCAATTTATAGTCTAAAGTGGACTGATTCGTGCCGACCAATATTCACTGATAAACGTTTACTTATATTTCCATCCCTATACGTTTTTGAAATGTGTAAAATCGTTAGAAACCACCTATCACTTTTTGAGCAGGATGATAAGGCCCAATTTAAAAGGAAAATAGTCCATGGTAGTACCTCGAAGCAGATTCAAGTTATGTAACAGGAACTGCTACACCATGGCGGTGAAAATTTATAACAAACTACCGGAAAAAATAAGAAAAATGAATAACTTAAAATTTTATAAAACTTCAAACAATTGGTTTTGTGATAGATGTTTTTATTCAATAGATGATTATTTAAATTTTAAACAGACATGATGTAGAACTTTATTTTACGATGACTTATTTAAATTATAATTATTGACATTATTTATAAATCTAATCAATAAATTGATGAATTGTCTTGACTATAAGCTAAAATCTAACAAACTAGTTTAATTTTTTTAATAATATTAATGTGCCTAATTAATTAATAACGAAGCAAGACTGTAAATTATATTATGATTATGATTTGTGTGACTAATGACTAATGATAATTATATTGATGTAATTTCATAATACTGGTACCTACATATTAATAACATTTGCACGACTGATAAGTCGAATATAGTGAGACTAAAATTATTTTACCATTGTTATTATGTATTGCAACGATACATTTTTCCGGGAGGGGAAAAATTTTAGGTCTGAGAAAGAACTACCACCTACCTATCATCAGAACTGGAGGAGTCCTAGCTTAAAAAGAAAATAAACAAGTTAAAACAAAAACAATTAGAAAAAAATAAAAAAAAACAATTAGATGGTTTAATAGGCCCTACCGAATGGGTATTGGAGGGTCCTAACTGAAGGATATAAGAGGCCAGGAAAACCGGGGAGAAGTTACGTTGAAGGTCCGTCCTTAAAAGTGAGAGGTCCAGGGGTTTCTTGGAGAGAAAACCTCGAGTCAGGCTTGGAATTAAAAATTTTCTGGGGTTATGTGGAAACTGTTTATCTTTTCTAAAACTTTCTGTACCACTGTTAATAGTCATATAGGTTAATTTTTGCTAGTTAATGCCCTCTTATTGAATAAGAAAAAAATTAATTGGAATATGTTTTCTGTAACACGAAGGTAATATTATCCACTGGCTTGTGTCCTCTTGCGTCAGGGGTTAGTACTGACGCCAGGGTTAGGCCAGTGGATAATATTACCTTCGTGTTACAGAAAACATCATTATAGTATGTACCTATATTCTGGCAAAGAAATAAAAATTTCATTTTATTTCATTTCACGAAAAACCTCTAGTAATGCGACATTGCCAGCCCGCGACGGATGAACACTCTTAACATTACCAAGGTATGATTCAACCATTACAATAAAATAGCAAAGCTTTTATCTAAAACTACGCCCAATATTCTCAGACCGCTATTTATTTTTGGTACGATCCTTACCTACATTAGTTAAACTGTTCGACTCCACAACGAAATTAACTAGAAGAAAAAATGTAAGGAAATTGTGAGGAAAAACCCATAGTTAATGTACCATACCGACTTTGTAGTGTCGATGGGGTCTGCACATTATTTAAGAGACATGTTTACATAATATATACATAGAACTGTGGACGTTTCAAGGGTCGTAATCAAACGATCTACGACAGGGCCTCAAGTCTGCTATTACAATAGTGTCAGAATGGTCTATCATTGATTTCATAATTCTTGATTTTAACAAGTTTGGTTATCTACTAATATAATGGCGTCATTATGACTTTCCAATGGTCAGCCACTGACACTCCATTGAAAGAATTGGTAATCTCGTACATAATGACAAATGAAACATCCTACTAAACTTCCAACTTCTTACTACTTCAGATTGCTTATAACACTAATAAATAATATGTAAAAATATATATAAATGAAATCTGGCATGAATAAATGTTCAAAATGCCATTGTAATACAATTCTATTACGAGACCATTGACCGACCAATGATCGACCATGAATTTAGCAGATTACGAACTTTTAGCAAAATGACAATGGGATTGAGTTGGAGTGACGAATTTATAAAAATAGCAGACTTGGGCCCCTGAGCCATGAACCTTCTGAGGTAACTATAATAAATAATTACAATGATAAATTACTACGCTTTCGTGAATTTCAGAAGTTATTTTCCGCACGAAAGCCTGCATACATTTCTGACATAAAAGTATGGACTAAAGTTGTGGCTATATTTATGTAAATGTGTATATCCCTGCGTATATACGATTGAGCAATAAGTGTCAACATGCCTAAGGAAGGCGGGGGGGAGCTTCCTCACTAGATTGCTCCTCTCGTTTTGTACTTGAGTGGAGTGTCGACAAGACATTAATGACTTTGTAATTATGAAAATAACGATTTTGCTTGTCACGCAAGATCGTAAACTATGTACATATTTGTTCCACTACGAACACTAATTGAAAATTACAAGGATGAAAATTACAATGTTACGCGCTAACAAAGACAAGTTGGGAGCTGCCTTTAACTTATAATGGGGAACATGAGATATATTGTTCGGAAATAATAACTACTCATATGGGGTAAATATTGTTCTTGTATTCGTTGTTTAAATAAAAAGCTTTTGGTAGATTGTTGAGGCAGAGTTGATTGATTGGATTCTAATGTGTTGGTATGTTGTCGAAACACTGGTTGTGAGATTTTATCTAGGACTGCTCAGAGCCACTTTTATTTTACGTAATCGATGGAACTATCATACAGTTCGTGCTGTATAAAAATAAAAGCTTTACACATATTTCACACCTTTGTTTATTTCGTCATAATCGTAGAACAGTGACGGATCTGAAATTTATGTTGAACTCTTCCGCGCGTGCAATAACAGCAGTAAGTATAAGTAAGTATAATTTTTGTCCAAATTTAGTTGAGCATTGATTCGGAATCAGCTCATTGCGCTGATTCCGAATCTATGTTTGACTCTATTTGGACAAAAATTATACTTACTGCTGTTTTTGCACGCGCGGCAGAGTTCAACATACACTGCAGATCCGTCACTGTTCTACGATTATGACGATTTATATATATATTTTGTTTTATTTTAAAATAAATACACAGCTAAAAATAAAACCTTTCATTCAACAATATTAATACAGAAACTTTATAATGAAAATATATTTCCATATTTAAGTAAGATATAATGGAAATATTGGGTCTCGTTACCAACGTCCTAGTTTCATTATTGCGCTGTTGTTTAAGGTGATTAATTTTCTATGTACTAGATGTTAAAACTGGCAACACTTGCGACTGAATATGGAGAATAAAATATTTTGTTCGAGTATTATCAGTCTTAAGGATGCATGGATGGCATTAAAAGCAAATAGTCGAAAAACAGGTTTGCCTATACAGAATGTATGGGAGAACATTTTTTTCAACTGTAAATGTAAGTTGGTCGCCAATTACTCGGTAAATTGTAAAGCCTACTTAGCTGTGACAGTTTTCCTTTTAACTTCGTTATATATAGGTACTACTGCCGTGACATTTGAATTTCTAACTACAACCGTTTAGTTGGTAGAGGGGGGGGGGGACACTTGAGTCTAACGAAAATTGGTACTTTAAAGCTTGATAAGTCATGATCGGTTTCCTTAATCAAAAAAACGGTCTTCACAAACCCCTAATATTTTTAAAAGACCTATCCAACGATATCCCACACTATGGGAAGGACGGAAAAAAAATTATCATCCCCACTTTACATGCAGGTACTCTAAATAATTGATTTTTTTTTTCAAAATTTTATTTTACCACTTTTTCGGCGTCATTAACGTGTATACTCATGCCAAATTACAACTTTAGAGCTAAACCGCGGACAGACAGACAGACGGACATGGCGAAATATAAGGGTTCCTTGTTGACTACGGAGCCCTAAAAAGTGGTTACAATACGAACTGTTTATTGCAGCTGCCATTTTTCATGTCTTCAACGCAATAGAAGTCAAAATCGATCGGTAGAAACAGACTGTAAAAAAGGTTTATTTAAATGTCTCATATTATTTCAAATGGAGTATAGGTATTATTTATACTAATATTATAAAGCTGAAGAGTTTGTTTGTTTGTTTGAACGCGCTAATCTCAGGAACTACTGGTTCGAATTGAAAAATTATTTTAGTGTTGGATAGCCCATTTATCGAGGAAGGCTATAGGCTATGTAACATCACGCTACAATCCTTAGGAGCCAAGCGAAAATAAAAAAAGTCAGAAAGAACGCTAAGCGACGGGATGCGCCGCGATAGGTGGGCCGAAATTTCACGCGGACGAAGTCGCGGGCAGAAGCTAGTTATGAATAAAATGAGAATTTTCAGTTTTAACTTTGTTTCACTTGTATGGTAGATATTATCTGACATGTTTTTGTCGACTTTTTACCTCACGGTTCGAGTAGGTAGGTAGCTTACAAAATTCGTGCCTGTTGTTAAAAAAAGCGCATTCCAATAAATTATTTCTCTCTGGGAATTCCAGTACAATGTGTACTGAAATTTATTCCAAAGCCAAAGTCAAAGATCTTTATTGTGAGACAGTGGTTATAGAGTTGTTATTGTATTTTGGTGTGCGTTTGCACTGCTCCACCATGTTAGGCATACAATTGTTTGAAAAATTTATTATCTTAGACCTAAGTTTATGATATAATTTGTTGTTTGTTGCAAAGGTAGATAATTTCCACTGCGCTAAACATTTAGTTTTTGTTATGTTTGTTTGTTGTCATTTACCAATGTTGCACAACGCAATAGATTATGCAACATCTATTGTCTGTGGTCTTGGCCTGTCATCAAGCAATGGAAAACAGTCAAACCTTATTTTTATTGTTACATTTAAGGTTTTGAATACGAGGCTTTTAGTTACTTTGTATTAGTATGTGTATTTTGTCTATTTTTCATGTAATATCCGTAGTAGCATTTTTGTTGGCGTTTGGTTGGGCCACATACTTTTGAAGTTGGCCCAACTAAATGCCAACGGAAAATGCTATTAGGAATGCGTCTTGTTTGTGCAGAATAAACAATTTTTCTTTCTTTCTTTTTCTTTCTATATATATTAATTCAAATAGACATATTTTTTTAAATAGATCTATATTTTGCATCAAGACATAAAAACAGTTTGGGACTAACTCATCACGAATCTGTCGGACAAAAATTCATGTACTGTAATAATATGGTCTATTTACCAAGAAGTCATAAAATTTTTTCTTAAATAATTTAATGTTTTCAATTTCTCTTATTTGTTTAGGAAGCTTATTATAAATTCGTGAAGACATTCCGAAGAAACTCTTAGAAAGTGGGGCTGTTTTTGAGGGCATATTTGTTATTTTGTCGGCATGTCGACGGGAGTGCAGGTTACCAAATTTTTCCTTATTAGTTTTTACGAATATAGCGACCTCATAGATGTAGAGGGCAGGCAAGGTTAAAATCTTAAACTTTTTATAATATGGCATACGGCTATCTGAGGCTCGTATGCCAAAACGGCTCTAAGACATTACTTTTTCGCCGTAAAGGCGAGTTCCCTGTCTGTAGCATTCCCCCAATAAATACATAAGTCCATATCTAAGCGTAGATGCAAATATGTCCATAAGCATATTTGTACAGTGGACTGCCTAAAACTAATCTGTGTTTCTGTTAGTCACTCACAAACCATTCGATTATTTCTGAAAGTTGGGAAGCCCAAGTATTAGTATTCTTTCTCCGTACCCTAACAGATAAATTTGTCCGTCGTCATCCGCCTGTCGGTTTGTATCCGTAATGCCTACAAAGAGTTTTCTCCTAAAATGTTCGTACGCACATATATTGCACAAAATAAGGTCACGAACTTGTATGAAACGACTTTCTCTTACGTTATGCCTTGCCAGCGCTGATCGGGGATCGAAGCTAACCGTGCTAGCAAAATACATTTATTTAAATAAACAAACATGTGAAAATTTTAGATACTTCTATAGGAATATTAGGTCTATTTCGCAGAATCGCTGCATGGTTACCGAAAATAAATAAAATCGCCCCAATATCATATTTTTGGGACTATTTATTATAGCTTATAACAAAGATTTATTGTTTCAATTTGGAAAGACCTTACGCTATAAAATAACAAACATTTATTACAACAAGTCGTAAAGATAAGTCCCGCCTAACTACTTTTAATGGCGTTCGGCCTTGTGATTTTTATATAATATTTAATTATTCGTGTTGTTATAGTAACTCATTGAAGTCAATAAATATTTCCAAAGTTAGTTCATATAGAATTAAATAGAAACAAAACTATCCTAAATTTTAATATGTAGAAGTAACCCGAGGGCTCCCACAGGCAAACTCATTTATACGCAAATGCAAATTAATTTTAACGTTTCACTAAAAGAGGCACAATAAAAGGCGTTTACCTTTTCCTCAGAGGCCTAAAGCCCCGACACGACTAGTCGTAAATAATTGCGACATTGTACCTCAAGTTACGCTCAGCGAGAAGTTACCTCATGAATTGAAAGTGACCGATGATATTACGTGTGAAATTGTTGAATTAGTTAGCGAGGTTCCCTTTTGTTCAAGTCCGCGTAGTACAACATTTTTCACGAGAAATTTCCGGATTATTGGAGCAATCCAATTGATTTTAAATTATTCACAGAGTTTTGTGGACTTAGGGATGAACCGGTAAGGAGTGATGTGTATTAAACGCTCCCTTTTATCTGAAACGTCGAACATTTTGATTGGAAAATCGTCAAATGATTCAATATTTACGTTTATTAATCTACATCAGCACGCTACACTAGGATTATCGAACTATAGATTTCCATTTAGTTCATTTTAACCATAAATCTAGTACTGCGTCAGCAGATTCAGTTCGGCGTAAACGACTATCAAAGGATTAAAATGTGGAGTAGCTTTGGCCTGCAATTTCATTATTGGACATAAATCGTCAGGACGTTTATCCGAGTACTCTATATTTTTATAGGAAACTAACAGGCGACCGAATATTTATTTTGTGTACATACAACTTAGTTAGTAGAAGTGCTGTAACATGATAAACATGCCAAAACAATTTTTTTTTGTGGGCGTCAGCTTATTAATAGTCCCTAGATAGCTATTTAAATGAGTACAATGCTCAGAATGAACCCTTTTGCCGCGCGTGTGTGTGTACCAGTGCGATCCGACCTCGTGTCCTACATTACCGGCATGCAGGGCTTATAACACGTGGAATCGAATAATCATACATTGCATATGAGGTACGTGAGTGAAACGAAACATGCGAGGGTTGCGTGATCGAAGTGGCAGCCATTAGGTCTACACGTCGGTGCCATAGAGTTGTGGGGTACAGTGCGCCACAGATTTGTTGCGGTGCAATTAGGCGTGCCGTATAGTCGGCAGTGGCACGGGTTCAAGTAAGGCATATGCAAATGGGGAGTGATTTGCGAAGGACAGTTGATTTTATGCATTGTCTAAACTGCAATATGTGACGTTGTATTTAGTAGTGGCAGTTTGTTGTCGGGTCCCTTTTTGTACGGATGATTTGAATTTAAAGCGTAAAAATTACCTAGATTTCCTTCAGTTGCAGAAAATTTCTAGCTATTTTAGAGATAGATTCATAGCTACATATTAATAATGAAACTTGCATGAAATATGAACCTCATACCGAAACTTGTTCCTTTTACTCGTACATTTTTTTTTTCATTCAATGATCAAGAAAAGGTGAAGGACATTTGCGATCGAAATAAAAGTGAACCGTGCGCTAATGGTGGCGTCCGTTTTTTGAGCACTCAAAAGTACTCTTGATTTAATGATTGGGAAGAGAGTTTCTACTTTTATTTAAAATCAGGGAAAGACACGATGGTTTATTTGAAGATAGGGAAAAGTTTTAGATTTTTTTTATAGCTACAGATAATAATTAACATTGAACACGTACAATAACTCAAAAACTCAAAGCATTTATTTCAATTAAACCACTTTTGAATCGTCAAGGAGTTAGCCAAAGTTGCAGCTAGTTGTCCGTTTCAAAATTTAGACCGCAATGGAAAAGATTGGGCAAAAAAAAAAGGGTGTCTGTACACTCTTTTGAATTAACATAAAGGTCTACCGTTTTAATCGAAACTCCTGTAAGACCATCGTTTGCTAATGTTGCCATCATCTTGACATTTTGGTAAAGAGTCCCGTGATTGTAGCATTTACCCCATCCGAAAGTTTCCTTTTGCGCTACCAACAACAGAGATAATATTCCTTACATAAAACTACTGAGCAAATATAACCCGAACATATGAACATACATAATAGATATAATATTTGTAAGTTCACCCATATTATTTGGTAATAGTTATGATTTTTGTAATATCAGCTTCAATGAGTAGGTCCTGTATCTACTTTATTAATTAATATCACATTATTTTGAGTCCTATGGAACGTCCATAATGATCGCCTTCAGTTATAGTTGAATGCGAGAAAGCAATTTAGGTCTATTACTCTCCGCATATTTAACAAGGGTTTTCAGGACCATTATACACGAAATAATAAAATAAAATTTGAATGGACTAAAATAGGCCTTGCTGGCTTCATAAGTACGTACCAACATTCAATTCCAATACAAAGCTATTCTATACAAAGCAAACTTTTGCCAACATTTTTATCAAATAAAAAACAATCATGTACCCGAGAATAAACCGATAAGTACGGAACATAATATTGAATGTGATATAATTCTTACCTGAAAGCATTTGTTCGGGAACATCGCTCGCTAAGTTGGAAGTTGTATTTAGCCATAACAGCGCGGTAGAACAACAATGTTGGTATTTAGGTGCTCGAACTGATATCAGTATTTGCATAATAACCGCAAAGCTGTAAAGTAATATTTGGCACGAGAGCTCAGCTCTACAAAGTTGTGGGGAGCTCCATTCGATCTGATTCCTTCACTATAGCTATCATATCGTATCTAAAACCTCACACCTGGGTTTCATTTTCGTTTACAACCTCCATACTCCAACGTTAATGGCACTGTGAAGCACTTTTAGAACCCACTATGTAGTTCATAACAAATAGAATGTCGAAGAGGAAACTATAGTCTTTACTTTATATTGCAATTCTACAGTAACCTCTATAAAACACAGGGCAGCGAACCCATTTTTTTCCTTTTTCGGTCAAGCTGTAACGACATAAAGTTTATAGCCCGCCGCAAAATGTACCTAAGTTGGTATCTAATAAAAATATTTTTGTTGACGGGTACGATATTACATAATAAATTAAATACAATTACAGGCCGAACCTACTGACTTACATTTGGTAGGCGTAAATACTGGAACAAAAATTTAATTAGGAACCTACTTGAATATTCACCTTTAGATAAAAGTTTAAGATCGAGCCAAAGTTTAACTTAGATCAACACGAGCAAATATTGTATAATACACTTTCACGAAATCAGCAGGTCTCTTGCCACAACTTGTACAATCAATACAATCATTTATTGCGGACATGTTTATTAACAGGCAGGACTTCTTTTACTCATGAATCCCCGAGCTTTAAGGGTAAACAATAAAAAATATTTTTTTGTCGTCAGGGTGCACTTGGTTCGGGGGATGACGCTGGGCGGTGAAGACGAACGGCGCGGCGCTGGGTGAGCAGGCGCCGGGGATGTGGGTGCTGCTGGTGCTGGCACTGGCGGCGGCCGCCTCCGCCGACTGCCCGCGCCACTGCGAGTGCAAGTGGCGCAGCGGCAAGGAGTCCGCGCTCTGCGCCCGCGCCGGCCTCACCTCCGTGCCACCTCGCCTCGACCCCACAACGCAGCTGCTCGACATCGCCGAGAATCGCTTGCCCACCGTCCGCGACGACGCCTTCGCAGCCGCCGGCCTCCTCAACCTCCAGCGCCTTTATCTTCCCTCCTGCAACGTACGCACCATCAGACAATTCGCTTTCCGAGCACTTGTAAACCTTGTCGAATTGGATCTCTCGCGCAACCGTCTGGAAACAATACCTTCATATTCGTTTGATTCAATCCCCGAGCTTAGAGAACTGCGACTCGGTGGTAATCCCATTACGAAAGTTGGGGACGAATCCTTTATAGCACTCCCCCATCTAGTGCGACTTACACTCAGTGCTTGCAAAATAGCCGAAATAGAGCCACGCGGATTTGCAGGGCTCGAGTCTTCCCTGGAATATTTGGAGCTTAGTAAAAATAGACTGCAGGTACTTCACGTGGCGGTCTTAGCACCGCTACGATCTCTAAAAGGTTTAGAGCTAGCGAGTAATCCCTGGGAATGTACTTGCGCATTGAGACCGATGAGAGATTGGATGATAAGAAAAAATGTTCCAGCAACAGTTGTTCCAGACTGCGCATTGCCACCGCGATTGATGTCCCAATCATGGGATAGGTTAGATCTAGAAGACTTTGCGTGTCACCCAGAAGTAAGCGCAGCTACTCAATTCAAAGGGTTGGAGGGTGATGAAGTGACACTAGTGTGCCGAGTGAGCGGAGTGCCCGCGCCGAGAGTGCGATGGGTGCGAGCGGGTCGCCTGCTCGCTAACACAACTTTAAATAATGTCAATTCCGGTAGAGCTTTTATGTTACGTAGTGAAGGACAAACTAGTAATTTAACCATTAAATCAGCAGACTTGCAAGACGCAGGGTCTTACACGTGTAATGCTGAAAACCGTGCTGGTAAAGCAGAGGTGATTTTGAGTTTAGCTATAGAAAAGAAACCAGAAAACAAAAGTTTTGGTGGGCGCGCACTGATGGCAGGGATGGCTGTGTCAGCAGTGATAGTGTTAAGTTCGTGTTTAATAGGACTGTGTGTATACGAGACTCGTAAGAAAAGACAACTAGATAGATGGAACGAACAGATAGTGACGACAAATCATCGTGATGATAGTTATGATAAATTAGAAGCGAATTTTAAGACTAATGCTAATGAAGTACCAAGAGTAATAGCGTCTGATAGTGCCCGTAAAAGGGGTGATTATAGGAATGTGCCATCGCATGATCCAGAGGACGAGTTCGAGGGGTATTTAAGGGGCGAGGTGCGGGAGGAGAGGGAGTGCTCTGTGACGCCACCCATGGACGCAGGGTGGCGCAGGGCTGACTTCGGGCCGCCGAACTCAAGGGGGAACATACCCGAACGAGATCTGCACATACCAAGGTTTAGCGACTACAATTTACGGTAATTGAATACTTCTCAAGCAACTTCCAATGATAATTAATTTGTAATTCGATTTGGCCCATATGATATGATCGCAGTTATCTCCTATGTGATCTCAGCGCGCTCCAGAAATTCTATCATTTTCAAGTAAAGTAATATTATTAATTATGCTATAAAGTTGTTAAGTTTATTTACATATTAAAGATGCAATTTTTGAGGTCTCTGATAAGTTGAAAAATAAGAATAATAAAGAATGCTTTCACGTTGCATTATTCAAAATAAGCCATACTGGGAGTGTTGCGAAGTTATATTTAACAATTTTATAACATTCAAACTCTGTAAGTATACTTATAGAGATTGATTCATTGTTCAGTCTCTATAGTTAAAAGGTTTTGTGAAGGTAACTTAAATAGAATACGAGGATTTATATCGCTGTCAGGGCCACAGAAAACAATAACAGATGTGAAACAATAATGACATCTTTGGAGCGAGACAAACTTTTGATGCCGTGCTGCAAATTCTATCAATATAAGACTTTCAGAAATGTGTTAATTCTCAATATCTGAAGGTTTATATTGCTTTCGATACAATAGTGCACGATAGAAGTAAAATAAGTGTACAGTCGGTTTTACAGTATTTATATTCCGTCCACCGAGAGAATGCTTTTTTGACATCTGTCAGTTGTACAAGACTTGGAACTAATACCGCCTTACTTATAAACGCGGAATAAAGTTATACTAGGAATACTTTCGATATAACCATACATTTTCGACGTTTATACCTAGTATAACTTTATTTCGCATTTATAAGTAAGGCGGTTAAAGTTTAAATTCGTAAAACAGATATTCGTTTGTATGAAACTGACAGATGTCAAAAAGCATTCTCTCGGTGGACGGATTATATATTACATATAATAAAATCGTAGGGAAGTGAAAACTGTACAGTGAATATAAAAAATAGAAAAAATTGCTACGAGGTCTAGGCACGATTCGAATGCCGAAAAAATAGTATTTTGAATTTTTGTGTGTGTCTGAATGTATGTTCCAGCATCACGCACATAGTATCGGTTAGATTCTGTTCAAATTTTGCATAAATATTCCCTAAAAGTCTGGTCAATCTATAGACTATAAATTATCAATTTGTTCGAATTCTGTTATAAATAATTTACAGCAAATTGTAAAATGACGAGCCAAAAGGTTAGAATAGTGATTAAAATGATTATCATCACTCTATACCTTTATGGAGCTAAGCAGTCAATCATGACATATACAGGGTTGACTTTTGAGAGAGGGCGATTAGGGCAGGTACCTTAACCGTTGTCGCTACAGGGAAACGGTCTTAGGAGACTGTCCATAACTTTTTGAAACATTTTGATCTGCATTTACAGATATTAAGGTAGCAAGAAAATACCTCAGGACGAGCTACTTCTCATACGGACAACTGTACGTCGGTTGCTCCCGCATCACCAATCCTGACTCGATAAATGTAGTATACAGAAAAGTGTAATAAAAATATGGCTGTTATTTTAGTATATTGTGGTGTCTTACGACTTCCACGCGACCGAAGTCGCGGGCAGAAGCTGGTGAGAAATAAAATAATAACTCACAAGTCTACAAAACATTACGTAAATGTTTCTGATGATCCCATTTGGTCATTAAACGTTTATATGTTGGGTTTTTATGTCTGTAAGGGCTTATGCTAAGCCAGGTGCCTAAATCGCAACTGATTGCGAACCTACTACAAATTAACGTAGGGCGTGAGGCGAGCTTGTGATGAAAATCTCCCCAAACCTAGAGAGCACGAGAGAAAATTAGTTCAGTAATTATTGTCTAATCCCCATGGTTTAGTAGCTTAATGTCTCAGACGAAGAGGTCTTGGCTTCAATCGTTGGAAGGAATAAAGTTTATTTTGTAAATTGTGAACGGTTCAATTGTTTGTGTTCGTGTCTCCGGCGAGACGGGTACAGTGATTGTGCCAATCATCTTTCCATGGGTGGATAGTTTCGATTAGTGAGGCAGTCGACTGATTGCTGATTGTTACGAGCCCTCTGCCCGCTTGCAAGATATTGATTCACGCAGCACAATGCAATGGAACAGACACACAGTCACAAAATCATCATTTCCCATTGTTCTCTTCTATTCCATTTCCATATTTTAATTAAATCCGTTTGTTGTTTCAGATCTGATGCTACGTCAGAGTCAGTGCAAAGCTCCAATTCCACGGGAATGATGAGTGCCCACGTAGAGATATTATCTGAAAACAGTCGGTTTAACAACAATGGGCGTATATGTCCACGTACGCGACCTCGCGAGCGACTCGACAACGACCTGTCTGGAAGTGACAGCGAGAAGAATTACCCCGACCTCATTGAAATGAGTGCCCTAGGAACCTCCTCGTACTTACGAAGTGAAATGAAACATGATCCATACTACTTTTACACAATACCACGGAAAAAGGATGGCGATAGTCGTAGTCCTCTTCTTAATAGCAGAAGAAACAGTTCCGGTGCAGACTCTGTCAGTTTTTTGGACAGAACGTATGAAAAAAGCCGGCAGAGGTCAGGTCGGAGGTCGAATAGTTTTTTAGATCTTTCTACAGGTGGAAATAGAATACGCCGGAATCCAAGTCTCCCGGCGTCGCCTTCGAGGGAGCAACCTACTGTGCCCTCTGCCACACCACTTCTTGATCTTTCCGGATTGCGAGACTATTCGCGTACCGGTCAACCTATTGAGGACTATGATTTCCGAGCTTCCCAACTAGAAAAATTCCTCGAGGAATATAGAAGTTTGAGAGAACAACTTTCAAGGATGAAAGAGACCCGGGAGAATCTGCAACGAAATCGGGCTTCAGACAACGATGAGTTGCGTTCTATACTGAAACCGAAACCGAGCATAGCTGTAACAGAGACATCGTCCTCGGTGGCTTTAGCAGATGCTGCGTCTCCGTTGGCTCTAAGCCCTTCGGAGTACAAGCCTTCACAACCGAGACCAGAATGGTTGACATCATTACTATATCGTAATTAAGTAGATGTTTTGTAAATATTAGTAGGTACGTCTGATTTAATAGACGAATATGTGATTGGACATTTATAATACTCTACTAGAGATGGGATGACTTGTGATTAAAGTAACCCAATACTGAATTGTTAGAAAGTTAAGAACTTGTAAATAAATGCGTTCATATTTGAACTGATGTTGATAAGTAATTTAAAATAATTGTTTGTAAGAAAGTGAAAACATGAAAGCATAATTTAAAGTTGAAATAAATAATTTTCAATTGTCTTAATTGTTTTAGTTACCCAAAAATTAGTACAGCGAGTTGCGCTTCGAAAAGTTCGAAACACTTAAAATCCATATTGGAATACTTAATATTATAAAGTAAACAATGTCATCAAATACAAAGACGCGGGCAGGACTACCTACGAACATTATAAAATTGACTTTCCCAACTTGCGTGGGTGCGCAAAGCGGATAATACATTCAAAGTTTCTCCCATTCCAACATGAACATAAAAACGTTTTTAAAGAAAATTTATAACTCCTTCAACGTCGTTTATGTTCAGTTTGATTATTTAATAAAAGGTCCTGGTGTGTCATACGATTTTATGAATGTTAATAAAAAAGTAACAGGCAACTATTACTCGGCATTCACGTGGCTGGAATCGGGGAAACGACTTTGGAAAGCTACCAAAGTTCATATAAAAGTTGTGGCCACAGGACTCGTTAGTTTGCGTTTGGTCGGAACATGTTGGAAGTGTGTGAAATGCTTCGAATCGTTGTCTCAAGGTCTTATTCGACTACAAAACTCGGAAGAGTAATATGGAAAACTTTTTGAATAAGCATGGCATTTTGCATAAGCTTAAATATTTATTTATTTATTTAACAATTTATGTACACACACATAAACAGACAAGAAGAAAGGAACAGAACAATACGTCCAAAGGTGATGCTTATTTCTAATGAAATCGCTTCCAGCATACCTGCGATAGGAAAGTAGATGTAGACAACGTGTGTAAGTGTAGAAGAGAAAAAAAATAAAATATAAAAATATCTATACACTAATATAAATACTTATAAACATACAATAAGATAATATACTTACATACATACTTCTGAAATAAATATCACTCAAATTATATGCTTAGAACTACAATGTAGTGGAAAATAATAAATACATAATATTAAGCAACTATGACGAAGTAGAAAGATAGTGATCCTTTACTCTTCTTTTAAAGGCTGCAACAGTTTGGCAGTCCCTAATGTCAGGTGGCAGTGAATTCCACAACCGAACCGCGTGCACAGTGAATGAGTAGGAGTAGAAGTCGGATGAGTGGGGAGGGAGTCTAAGGAGATTTCTAAGATGCGACCTGCAAGGTGCATCCGAAGGACGATCGTAGGAAAAGCGTTGTCGCTGATAGGATGGCGTTTTAGGGTTGTGAAGGATGTTAAATAGCAGACACAATATTCGAGTGTTCCTGCGAAGTCGAATAGGAATGTGTCTGGACCCTAATTTAAATCATTATAATCTTCTTTCATTTGTAAGCGACACTTAACGATATACCTACTTAAGCAGCTTTAAAAACAATTTAAACTGTATTAACTGAATTCTTAACAGGTACTTCTTGTTTACATGAAATACCAAAACAGACTGAAGACAAACCAACATGTAGATATGGTTTTGGAACATCCAATCAAATCAGTGTCAGTGGTCGATCCTATCATACTAAACACATGTATGTGTAATATGCGTCCTTTCCTCGCACGTGTTGGTTCCCGTATGCACACAGTTTCGATTGAGTCATCGTCTAATGTACAAATATACAACAAGAGATTCTACAAACTGCGTAGTGTTATAGAAAGGGTTGTTACTATATTTACCATATTTTACCCGTACTTCCTTATTTAATTATCAAACGCAGGTAACAAAATATCACAAAAGATACTCCTTTGGTGACTATGTATTATGTAGTTATAATCCGTGAAATTATAAAACAGTGATTATAGTAGAATACTAATTTGGCCAGTAAGCCTTTGATAAAGAGTCTACCCATAAAATATTAGTGACTATTCCCCTTAGTAAGGTTACTCTGGTCTAACGCAACTCTCTATAGAATACTGAAAGCTGTTTTCTACTGGTTAGACTGGAACCGACTCCAACAAACTCGGAGCAAACCCTGGGGAAGGTAAAATAACAAGATAAGATTATTCAATAGTATCCCAATCGTCATTAACATCGAAATCTACCAACGTAAATATTCCATTACACAATAAACTCAGTGCTTTAACTGGAGTAACGATCTGCTTTGATATTTGAATGAATGCTACTCAGCATTCTCTTTTGTTTGGAAATGCAAACGTCTTGTTGCAATCTATATTCAATGGCCTTTGAAAGCACTTCAATTAGGAATGGCACTCCTTTGGATCAGGAATATTTCCGGCTCAATTCTATTCATAAACCTAGGTGCTTTTATTATTCTAAGCTAAACGTGGACTTTAATAACATATGATTCGTCAAAGTGAGTAATGTTTAGAAGCTTGTTGATTATTCAGACTTTACTTAATACTATACCCAAAGTCTCAAATTCAGATAATGAATGTAAAAAAAGGGGATAACATAACAAAAAAATATCTTCGTAATGGTAATTCACATAAAATGACGAAAAAAGAGGTTTTATTTTCTTTTAAGTACTGATTTTAAGAAATAATAATTTAAAAATAATCATACCGTAATTACTTTTATAAATTTTCAGTTTTAAACAAAGTTATTAAAAAGAGGAGATTTTTTAGTATAAAATATTTTATGATACTGGTAAAAATGCAGGAGACCTAAAAATTTTCAAATTTTGACATCTTCAACAATACTAATATTACAACTCTCATTCATAGATTCATATTGTACTCGTAAGTAGCATATCTAGCCACATTTTGGATGAAAACGGCTGTAAACTGTTTCGAGTGGTATTCGATTTTGGGAGGCTTACGTCTAGCACTGGACTTAAAAGAGCTGATTATGACGATCATATGCCGTGTCTCCAACATACTACACAAAATATTGTTTGGGAACGGTATTTTGTTTGCATAATTCTTATAATTAATTCACTTTAATTTTAGCTGACTATTTACAAAAAAGATATGAAAAATGTTTTGCACCACAGTCCTGTCATTTTGACAGCGACATTTCTTGACATTACTTTGTTTACATAAATTATCTGAATTAGAGACTTTGGGTATAGCTTCTATCATGAAACATCCTATTAGGCTACTTGGCAATAGTGTAGCTGTCTGTCAATTCTATTCATAAATCTAGGGGCTTTTATTATTTTAAGCTAAACGTGGACTTTAATAACTTATGATTCGTCAAAGTGAGTAATGTTTAGAAGCTTTTTAACTATTCAGACTTTACTTAATACTAGCTTCTGTCATGAAACATATCCTATTAGGGCACTTGGAAATAGTGTAGCTGTCTGTAAAAGATTTCTTGTAATCTTATTTATTTATTTTATTATTTATGTACACACAGTAAAGTACATAGAGATACGAAATAGTTATAATTTGAGAACAAAAGGTACTGTTTATTTCTTAAGACATTTCTTGCAGCAGACCTTCAAAAGGAGAAATGAAAAAGAAATGTAGACAATAGGTGTGTAAGAACAAGAAGAGAAAAATATGAAAATGCGAAATCTTAAAGTAAAATATTAAATACTAGCTTTTGCCCGCGGCTCCGCCCGCGTGGATGTCGGTTATCGTGTAAAAAAGTAGACTATGTCCTTCTCCATATCCCAGGCTATATCTTTACCAAATTTCATGACGATCGGTTCAGCGGTTTAGGTGTGAAAACGTAACATATAGACAGACAGACAGACAGAGTTACTTTCACATTTATAATATTAGTATGGATAACATACCTATACTTAAATAAATACATTAAGCTAAAATATATATAATATATACAGGGTAGATTTTTGAGACGGGGCAGTAAGGTTACTTTATCTTACTTTAAAGGTTACCTTATCCGTTGTCGGTACAGAAAAACGGTTCAGTCTATCTACATCTACACTAATATTATAAAGAGGAAAGATTTGTACCTATTTTTGTATGTTTGTATGTTTGTAATGAATAGGCTCAAAAAGTACTGGGCCGATTTAAAAAATTCTTTCACCAATAGAATGCTACATTCTTCCAATTTGACATAGGCTACATTTCATTTTGAAAAAAATTAGGGATCCTTGGTAAAATTTGAACAATGTAACCGAAGGTGTAGAAAAATGAGTCTTAAAATGATAATTGTCTACCCCGTGCGAAGCCGGGACGGGCTGCTAGTCCATCATAAATAAGTAAATTGGAGTCTCATTTCCTACGGAATGTATGGGAAAACTTTTTTGCGATTTCTCACTTTTCTAGTACTCAAACCTCAGTTGGTTCAATAGAGTTTTTTGATTCTTATGAGAAACAGGATCAATTGGCATCAAAAAAGTTTTTGTGAAAATGGCTAATTTTCTTGCTGACTGTAATTTTTTGTCCAAATCTGTGAATGGGAATCAAAATTTCTAAAAAAAAAATAAAAAAAATAAGAACAGTCTCTTAAGACCGTTTTCTGCCCTTACTGCCCCATATAAAAAATAGGGATGCTGACAAAAATACTTTTTTTGTCCGTCATGTAGATTATTAAAAAATATTGGACACGTATTTTTTCTTTTTTTACGTAATATAAACATTACGGCGATACATTGAGTTCAAATGTGGCATGACGTCACTTCTCAGTAGATTTTATACTGAGCAAGTTTAATGTGTTTTATCTAAGTAATTTTTTATTAATATGATAAAGCAAAAAATACCTGTCTAATATTTTTTTATTATATGATTGAAGGACTAAAAAGTTTTTCTTTTTTTTACCCAGGAATCATCCCTATTCACCCAGTATATATACATAAAATACTCACAGTTGAGAGGAAAGGTAATGCTCTTTTACTCGGTATTTGAATACAGACACAGTTTTTAAATCGAATGCTAGGTGGAAGTGAGTTCCACAATCTTACAGCATGGAGGGAGATGGAATAAGAATAGTAGCTAGTTTTATGAGGATGAGATTTAAGGAGGGATCTAAGGTGTGATATACACGGTGCGTCGCTCGGGCGAGCATAGGAAAAACGCTCACGCAGAAAGGAAGAATAAGACGGATTGTGTAAGATGTTGAAGAGGAGACATAAACTCCGAGTGTTCTTGCGAAGGTGGATTGGGAGCCACTTGAGTTCCTTGCGAAGGTGAGAAACATGGTCATACTTTCCAAGACCGAAAATAAAGCGAATGCACAAGTTTTGTAAGCGCTCAAACTTGTTTAATAGCTCCTCAATAGCATTTAGGTAGCAGTCGTCAGCATAATCTACATATACTTCATCGGCTGAATATGTATGTGTAATCTACCCAGCATTATCAGACATTACCTTATACAAACAAACAATTTTACCTCTTTATATTAGTTTAGATAATTCAAGAAGTAGTTGATTGGAAGGTAAACTTGATTCAAAACATTAAATAATTCTTTATTTACGCATTTTATTCAAACACTCCGTAGTTGCCGTATATTGTGAATTCACAAAGAACTAGCTTCTGAATTAAACAAACATTTTTAGTGGAAAGAGATAAATTCAAAATCAAATTGCGGGGATCGCTGCGCCACGTCGCCCTCGGAAGCGAGCAGTCGAAATTGCTATGAATTTATAGGTACGGTAAGTAAGCAAGCTTGGACAGAAACAATGCAAAACTAGCTTATAAATTGTACAAAGTTCATGAACATGGAAATAATGTTGTTGTCATTTCATTTCAGTTGTCAGCTAAGAAAATGGGTTCGTATTGTACTTATAGATATAATCATTGTCTTTTGGTTTAAAAATTGGTTAATTAGGTACTATCGCGGTCAGACAAATCGGCTCACTTTCAAAACAAAATCCCGTGCTCACGGCGCCCATATCTGTTTACCTCCCCTTTTTGCATCGACCAATAAAACAAAAACACAGGAATATTTTGTTTAAATTTTCTAAGTCTCTGTTACAATGATCACAGATGTCTGACCATCCTTTTTCGACCAATAGGAATAGAACAATAAAAGACCAAAGGACGAGAAACCGACCGTGGACCGAGCGCTGCGAGAAGAAATAGTCCTTACGGTAGTCCAATTCGACTGTCCGCGATAGTGCATGCTTTTTTCGGCTGATCTGTTAGTCTACTCTGTAATAATCTCACCGTGAAAGTGTAGATGAAGTGAGTTTGAAGTGAGCTGTGGTTTTCAATATTCTCCCAACGCGCGTTTATATTTTTCACAATCATAAGTAGGTATGTCGTGTCAAAGCATGTTTAGTAAGATAGATTTATTCGGTAGATCTTGGGAACGAAAGAAAAGGGGCCTCGCTGATGCGACTTTGCCCACGTCTATATTGGTCCACGCTACGCCACTGTGTAGAACAATCATAATACAGCTTACTTTTCAGTCTAATAAGTTACTTCTTGCAACTATTAAAACCAATGTGTTTTGGGCCAAATTATAGTTTTTGTACTTATAAGCATAATCCGCCTATAACGTTCTCACTGCTTGGAAACAGGCGTCCTCTCTGTGAGAGGGAGTGGTGGGTCATAATCCACGACGCGGTCCCAGTGCGGTTCGGGAATGCATGTCTTCGATTTTCAGTTCTTGTACTTGATTCTATGGAAATAATAGTATAAATTGAACTCACTGTAGAAATGAAACTAACTTTGATATAAACTCAATGTAGATATGAAAAAGTATGAAGACAAGTCAGCCTTTCAAATAAGTACACATTTGTCTTATTCAGTTGAGGAAAAGTTGTTCAAGGAAACGGAATTTAAAATATAAAGCAAGGAAGTAGCATTTGATCTCAAGCTTTTCAGAACATCGCTTGTTACCCAAGGTATTATCCTTAGTTAAGTATATATATTGATCCTAGATGAATGTTGTGCACAGACCTGAGTCTACCGTTTCATGAAAACCTTTGCTTTTAAGGTTCCATATCTAAAAAAAAGAAAAAACCGGCCAAGTGCGTGTCGGACCACGCACAATGAACGGTTCCGTAGTTGGGACGAATTTATCCCAAGAACAAACTTAACATTATAGTTGAAATACATGTTCCCCCATACATTCTAACTGCATATGTAAGTTGGTCGACTATTACTCGTTAACTTGTAAAGCCTCCTTTTCTGTTATAGTTTTCCTCTTAACTTCATTATACATATACACTACTGCCGTGAATTTTTCACATGTCGAAAAATTCACGGCAGTACATAAATTATCTGAATTTGAGACTTTGGGTATAGGGTAGTCTCTGAGCTGAACCGCTTACAGACATACAGACAGACAAACGGACATGGTCAAATTAAAAAAAAAAAAAAAAAAAAAAAAAAATATTAGGGTTCCTTGTTGACTAAGGAGCCCTTAAAACTTAACCCTTACGTATACCCTTACCCTAACTGAATTTTGAATAAGGGATTTCCTTAAGGAGGTAAAAAATTATAATTAAAAAAAAAAGTTTTGCAAACCGTACCGTGTGACTTAACAAATAAAAAGACTTGTTATGAGAATTTCAAAAATATTAATAAGTTATAAAGTTACTTAAAAAAATAGATGAACATTTAACATTCCGCCCTTCTTATCTCCGACAACGCCAAACTTAAAATTAAAATAAATAAATAGGGAGTAATAGTTCTATACTTATAAATTACATGAAAATCCATTAGACATCTAAAAAAAATGGTAAGTCAATCAATATTGTGCGTAAAAACTTATATTTGCAGTTGGACTGTATGGGGAGCATGTTTTTCAACTACAATGTTAAATTTGTTCTTGGTATAAATTCATCCCAACTATGGAATCCTTCATTGGGCGTGGTCCGACACGCACATAGCCGGTTTTTTTTTGGACATTATAGCACACTCGCAACATACCCGTTTGTGTATTTATTAACACCCTGATTCAAAACCATTAATTTCCACGAATTTCCTTCTTAGTAAGCCATGAATATAATAATTACTTTAATGTCAGTAAGATATGCCTTTTGATAAATAGACATTGTTTTGTGTATAGTACGAGTATTATAACGTTATAACATTTTCTCGTCTCAAAGTCAAAGTCAAATCATTTATTTCAAATAGGTACGTAAAAGGCACATTTGAACGAAAACAAAAATTACAACAAAATTTCCAAAAGGTAGTTAGTTACGTATGGAAAAGAATGGACAAGAAACTCCATACTTTTTTTAAATGTTAACAATATTTTGTATACGAGTACATTAATTAATAATTATATAAGAACACGATGTTCTAGAATACAATTACTATACCACAATAGGTAAAAAGAATAAAAGTGAAGCCAATAATAATAATATAATAATAAAAACTTTATTTCGAGCCAAGACTCATATAGGGTTAGTAACAATGTTTTTAACTACATGTTAGTAAACAACACAATACGGTGACACATGTAACTGACAACAGTGAACTATATAAGGACAGTCCACTCTGTCCGCTATCATTTTCAGAACCCTGTTGGGGCTGGCCATGACTCGTGCCACCATTGATGCAGCGCGCTTGCGCATTATAGCGTAAAAACAATCTACATGCGCCCCCCGCAAACATCCCTGATGCACTGCAACGCCATGGCAACCCCAGAATGCGTTATTAAATTCGACACGAAGGGCTCTATACGATGCTCGCGAATATTTCTCCCATAGGCTGCACGTGTAGAAGGTGGTACAGAATGCTCTAAAGAGCGTCACCTTTACGTCTGCAGTACAACGTGCAAACCTGCGAGCCAACATATTCGCTCGCACGGACAGAGCCCTCCGTTCCCTTTCAATATCAGCATTGTCTCTAAGGTCAGTGGTGACCAAGTGACCTAGGTACTTAAACTGTTCCACTCGCTCAAGAGGAACACCGTTTAGCCGTATGGGAGGCACAATGGTAGACAAATTGTGTAAATAAATATTATGTAAATTAATTATTATTTTGTGTGTGTTGTTTGTAATTAATTATATTTACAAACATTGTTAAAGTGATTTTCCTGAAATTTTAACAAATAATAAAAGTTAAAGCAATCAAAGAAAATAAAATTAGTACCATAAAAATTATAAAATTAAACTAGCAACCAGTTTGATTTTTTCTCGAGTCTAAATTGTCCTATGGAACAAGACCAGCATGTTTCCAAGCATTCTTATCTTAGATATAATCCACTAATTTGTAATATATCAGAAGGTATTTTGTTGTAACATTTAACACAGTACCTCATAAAAGATGTATGTACTTTAGATAATCTGAAAAATGGTTAATCTCTGTTCTGCACCAACCAGTTTTTTTGTGATAACAGTGCCCTGAACATATACCTACCAGTCTATGTTCAGAAGTGGACTACTATCGCTTGTGACGATGATAACTTTGTTCAACTATTGACCAAGATTAGGCTTTCTCAGCATAAACGCTTACTCCACTAACAAACTCCACGTCCCCTTCTCTCGTCTCAAGTGCAATTCTCAAGAAAGGTTCTCAGCCGTTCCGTACACGTTCTAGAATAAAATATCGGCCTAGAATAAAATACTGGATGATGTTATTCTTTTTATTGTTTTGGGTCAGAATTATCCTAACCTCGTTCAGCAGGTTGTCAGGGCTCTTAATCAAAATCTGCTCTCTGTATTTTAGATTGCTACCCGAGCGGACCTTAAAGAGGCTCTTGACCGAACTATTTCTTGGGTATTCAATATTTCTAAGCAACGCTGGGTCGTCTTAATCAACGTGGCTTTTCGAATCCCCTAAGAGCATTTAACCACCGCAGACGTTACCGGGAAAACACTGAGAAACGAGATTATTTGAACCGAACGTGACGTCTCGGTGACGACGATCGTTTGTCCACCACAAGCGAACTCGGCGGTTCAGTATGTTATTATAGACATAACAAAAGACGGGTGAACGGCGGCGCGCGGCGGTGTGACGGCAGTGTATGGACAAGATCAAATGTGTTTTGTATTACCGGCACATCGGCCTGTCACAACCTCGTGCCGAGTTCTAGCGGTCACGCCGAACTATTTTAAACTTCGGCGGCCGTGATAAAGGCTCTCAGGTGACGGACGTGCGGTGGACACACGGCCGCCATAGTAATTGAATGTATCGTTACTTCGGTGCCGCCGCCGCCGTCTCGTTCTGGATGAGGTCCTGGTGACGGCTGCGGTGGACAAACGCACTAATGCTAATCGTACATGATGCTACTCAAAATTAACGTGTTACGTAACCAATCACTAACTAGTTAATACCGCGTTAGTAAGTCGCGTCATTGAAATACTAGTGCTGTAAACTACTGTGACATTCTGGCTAGGTATTTGTGATTTGAGTTTGTAGCACATTACTTTTAAGTAGCGTCGTGGACGATGGGCCTAATATTGTTTTTTTTTTAATAAGTCGGGTTTTTGACCTCAATGCTAACTATTTTGGTAAGGTTCCATAAGAGTTGATTTCATGATAGTCAAATGTTTACCGCAGATTCTTGTGATAATTAACGCGAATGGTAGGTACTCGGAACACTATTTAAACTAGAATTAATATTTCGTGGAAGCTTAGTAATCGGCTTCTATTTTACAAGTAATGCTCGATACTAAGTGATTAAACTAATTGGATGGATTTTCTTGATTGGCTTTTTTATACGAATCAACTCACACTAATATTATAAAGGCGAAAGTTTGTGAGTGTGTGTGTACGTTTGTCTCTTCTACTTTTCTGGAATTTTGAATAATAACCAATTTTTATCCCAAATTCTACTTGAGTGAGCAGGATAAAAAAAAAACTTATGATACTGATTTTGAGTTACAGTCTTCACGTTTAAAACTGAAAATCTCTTTGAACCCTTTCTTTCGCTTTTGTATAATGTGCTCTTTTCCCTTCCACGCCTCTCTATCTTAAAAAACGTTTCTAGTTTCTTTGCGATTCCCACACGAAATTTTTAAGGTCATCAGATGACTTGAAGCTTAAAATGCCCATGCATTCCACAACTTTCCTTGACAAATCCTTTACGGTCCAGGCCGGTCGTTTTTGGAATGCATTGCCAGATCCAATAAAACGCGCGCAATCGTTGCCTGTGTTTAAAAGACTCGTGAAGGAACATTACTTGTCGTTGTGATTTTGTTCTCGTTGTTAGCTGTGATAATCTATACAATTCATTTATTTTATTTGCTTATATAGTTAGTATGTATGTATCTTTGTATCTATTATAGGATATCGTACTATTATACTTTTTATTTGCACCAATGACAACCCCATTTTATGTCCACAAATTCCTAAAGGTTGCCTGGAAGAGATCGCAGTACGAGTATGCGATAAGGCCGCCCATTGTATATTTTATAGTGTATAAGTTTTCCTTTTCTTTTGTAATGTGTAATCTGATGTACCTACAACAAAGTATATATAAATAAATAAACCCAAAACAACAGCTATCATTTGAAGTAGGTTATACACAGAGAAGATGTGGAATTACTGCTTTGAGTATCGAAGACAGGTTCCATGAAACAACTAAATAAATAATAGTCCTCTAGACCAAATTTCGGCCATGGCGAGCAATCTCAGCGGCGACCAGCTTTTGGTGTGGGTGATATTATAATGCACTTTGTGTGCAGACATAGAAGCACTCTCTCTTCCCACACTCTTATAGTCCGATGAGATGGCAATCCGACACGACCGGAGAGAGATAAGGTGCAGGGCCACCGGCTTAACGTGCTTTCCGAGGCACGGGAGTGTCATACCGCCATCTTCCAAAGTCCGCTGTTACTAAGAAAAAAATACCAACTTGCTGCACTTGACTCGGTGGAACGCAGAGCGAAAAGACTTATAGGCGACGAAACAGTGTCTAGACTTCACAGCTTGGCACATCGGCGTAATGTTGCTTGCTTATCGGTCTTCTACAGACTGTACTTCGGAGAGTGTGCGCAGGATCTGCACGACCTGATCCTACCATCGCCCTTTTATTACCGGACTACCAGACGTACTGCAGGGTACCATGCGTTGGTTGATATTCCGTCCTCCACATTTATTTTGCGCACGGCCAAAGTGTGGAACTCTCTGCCAGCGTCTGTGTTCCTTTCCACATTTTATATAACCCGGTCTGCCTTTAAAGCAAGAACAACATCAGTGAACAGACATCTTCTGGGCATGCTCGTTCCATTGCTTAGGTAATTTATTATAAATGGCCGGAGCCATGCAGTAGACACTCTTGCGCATTAGCGCCGTTTTGGCGGGATGGGAACACACTTGGTTATTGTCGCGTCTATTACGCGGTCTATTAATAACATTTTGTCTGACCCAGGAATCGCCCAACCACGCTCAGCAGTCGCGCTAGTGACGACGAAACCATCGGGCAGTTTCTAAATGAAACAGTCAATATCTTACGAAAATATTTTCAACGTACAGCCTTTTGTCTTACACAGTTTTACTACGGTATTATAAACTCAGGTGCTTTTAGCGAAGCTCAATAATTTTGTAAAACTAACGAACCAAAAATATTCAGGATAATACTGGCTTAGTGCCAGCGGCCGGCGGAGTTTCACACGCTCTCACGACGACACTTTGTTCCGATTGATGTACAGTCAGTTAAAGCAATTAGCTGACCCCCCTTTGCATAAATGGCTAAGATATTTTACAATATGAATCGATAGAATTAAATAATTCTTAATTTTATTTAAATGCCTATACGAAATCTACCCAAAACTAGAAAATATGGAAATGATACGATTTGTTAGTAAAAAAATTCGCAGTCATAAGGACTGCCGACAGAAGTTAAAACACAAAACTTTGGATAACTGTACTTTTATACATATATGTAGCTCACGGAAAGCGTTCGGTGACGATGACGCGAGTTCCATGATTTTTGTTCACCCAAAAAGTACACATAATTAATTAATTATGTATATACACAGTACACATATAGCTCATTGAAAGCGTTCAGTGACGATCGCGAAACTATAAGTTTATCCCCTACCAAAAAGTGCTCAACGCGCCTATAGAAGTTTTCATTTAAAAATAGAAGACCGAAAGTCTGACCAGTCTTACCAAGGGGTATCGTATTACCCAGTAACTGGGTTGTGAAGGTCAGATTGGCAGTCGCTCCATGTAAAAAAACCGGTCAAGAGCGAGTCGGACTCGCGCACCACGAGGGTTCCGTAACGTCTAAAATCATGAAAAAAAAAGTTCCAATATCGGTCAAGAGATGGCGCTGACTTAAAACTGCAATATTAGAAAAACGGGTGCTATTTAGAGTTACATAAACTTTCATCTTAAAGAATAATTTCAGATTTTTCTCCATGCAAACTTCGGAGACAAGGGGGGGTGGGTACTAAGATGACCTCGGGCCTTATGTTCACCCATTTGCACAAAGTCTTGCTTGGCTCAGATTTCACGCTGATGCATGACAATGCGCGTTCGCACGCAGCTCGGAGGACCAGAGAGTACTTGGCAATGGAAAACATCCGGGTATTGCCGTGGCCTGCACAATCGCCAGACCTCAATCCCATCGAGCACGCATGGGACATACTCCAGAGACGTGTTTTAGAGAACCTGGATGGGGTGTCAACAACCCAACAACTTAAAGATTTCTTAAAATTATCTTATAAATTTAATGCAAAATCGTTGCCGATAAGTTTTAAATAACAGAGGCGGTCACACTTTGTATTTAATTACCAAATAATTAAAAAAAAATGTCGTTATTGATTTTGTAAAACGTAAAAAGTTTAATTTCGTTTTAACTTTATTTTATACTACGTATGATACGGTACACATATTGTTAATTATTGTGATTAAATGAACAATTGAATGAAGGATTTTGTTGCTTTAGTCACTAAATGCATCAAAAACTGCTTAGTTGTTATCTAGAAAAGAAATATAAATATATTAAAATAGTAAAAATCGTTCAAAAGTTCAAAACCGTACATGATGCTTAGACTTTTTTGAAGTATGTATTTACAAAAAACTAACCTTCAAGATTTCGTTGCTCTGTCATTGGTACATAATATTTAAATATGTTAGATAGTGTATATGTTTAGCACAATTCGCTGACTTTGTCTTAATAAAATTATTAAAATAATTACTATGTTTAAATACAGACCAAATGCATGAGGCAACCACTTGCGACTTTGCGAGTCTCCTCCAGCCGGCTCGAGCCATAGCACTTTTATGGATTTTATTATCTTCGACCATTTCATTGAAAAAGATACATAAGAACAAAAACCCCATATCCTATTACCAATTTTTTTTAGCCGTTAAAAAAAAGTCCAATTAATTGCAAAATTTATAGTTGTACAGCCTGTTATTTATAGGGCCGGTCAGTTAGAGTATAAAAAACAGACAAAAAAAAAAAAGAATCGGCTCAGTGCACGAACATGATGCTAAAACTGTGGGATCTAAATTACGGAACCAATAGACAGTACGAGAGTTCGCAATTACAGCTGTCCGAACGAATTGTGTGTTCGCCAATAAAAGCGATACTTTTATTGTTGCTGTAAATTGCCTTTCCGTTGTCGAGACGATGTCGTCGCGTTCCCGTTGCGTATTCTAGCAATAAGTTCATGTTGATTTAATGTTATTGTCCAGTGAATCCGGCTGACGGTAGACAAGGCCCGGACAACTCTAATACCATGCACTTCTATTAATTATTCAGATTACGACCTAGGTGGGTGACGGTGTCGCAATTCTCCTTCGTTCCTTCATAGACTAAACTTGGAGTCTATGAATTTGGAAGGACTTACTTACATATCTTCAAAGACAGAGAATTTGCAGTCAGAGAAATGTAGTTTAACTTTGATTTAATATATTCTATGAACTTTAAAGACCTTAATTCATTTATTATTTCCATCAACCTTCCGTGGCATTTTGCGGTGGATTTAAAATCTCATGTTCACACGTAAAACATGGAGGGAATGTTTTGTATGTGTGGATGGAATCAGTAAAAGCTATTCACAATTTAATTGAATACCTGACGTATTATAGCTTCAATATTATAGGAAATATTAATTGTTAATGGCTTCTTTAAATTATTGCATGAGAAGCTTTCGAAACTTTAAATCAAATTGTGGATTATACATGGTGTAACTTAATAATTATATATAATGAAAATGATTTACGAATTTTGAATATATATTATCATCCTTTGTTCGTTGAAGTAACTCTCACGAGTTATTAATTTTTGCAACGTAGTACGTCAAATTCAAATTCATTTAGTCATTTTGTGAGTGAACATTGGGTACAATACAGATGTTAGTCATAGAAATGTTGACCCATATTACATCCCACCAGAAAGCATACAAAATAGTGGAGGTAATCGAATGACACGTTAACAAAATAAAGTCAATAGGTAAGTTAAGTAGGTACATGTCTCAGTTTCATGCCAAACACTAATAGTTAATAATAATAATGTTAATAAATTAAGACGGCACATAAACAAGTAGCTAGTAAATAGTCACAATTTAGAACCGTACAATAACACATGAAATAATATCAATAAAGAATATCATTATGTATGAGCAAGATTTTAATTATACAGACAAATATAAAATTATATAAATATTATTTTAATTTGTCATTACAATATTCATTAAGAGAATAATACGCCTTGTCATTCAGTAATTAAAAACGCTTATTCATGTTTTTGCTCGATACAATTTGATCAGGTAATTTGTTATTAAGTTTTGGAGCCATTGCCACATATACAAGGAAGTGACTCCGCTGCCAGAGCCGGTTGCTGAATTGGCTGCCGGCGCTGTTACTATTGTTATTAAAAGGACTTAGGATGCAAGAGCGAGCGAAGCGAGCTCGGGACTTGGGGCACCGCAACTCGGACAGGCTAGGTTCGAAGGGGATGGTGGGTTCGACGGGGACCCTGCCACCCCTCCGTGGTTTAACCATTCAGAAGTAGGAGCCCCGCCAAGCGGGGCTCCGTCGACAACGGCTTATTATTATTGCTTGGATGCCAATTTAAATGTGAAACAATTTGTTTTTTTTTTTTGACGGCACAGTTAGCGCAGTGGTTAAGCGATTGACTGCTGCGTTGCATGTCGCGGGTTCGATTCCCGCACGGAACAAATATTTGTTTGAACTACAAGTAGTTGTTCCGGGTTTGGCTGTTTGTGTATGTGAGTTTAAATGTTTGTAAACGCACCCACAATACAGGAGAAATTCCTAGTACGTTTCTGATGAATTATTAAAAGTCATAGAATAAAAGTTGTTGTGATGTTAGTAATATAGTCCTGAGAGGTTTTTAGTATTTTAACAATGATCCTGTATCCATACTAATATTATAAATTCGATAGCAAATCTGTCTGTCTGTCTGTATGTTACGTTTTCACGCCTAAACCGCTAGTCATGAAATTTGGCAGAGATATAGCCTGGGATATGGAGAAGGAGGGTACTTTTTTACGCGATAACCGACATCCACGCGGGTGGAGCCGCGGGCAAAAGCTAGTACCTATATAAAGAGATGGTACAGTAAATATTTTTTCAACACACTTGCTCGTAAAGTGGCTCTTATCGAACCGCTTTTAGGTCCATAATGCAGTGTATTAAAAACGCGTGCTTTTTACTTTACGTTACCATACGAGTGCTGTAACGCCACAGGTAACTGTTTACTAGTCGAAAACTTGCGCTTTTTTTTTAATCTCATCAAAGAAACTTCATGCCAAAAGGAATCCGCGCGTTCACTTTTTTTTTTTGAATAGTGCGAATTGTATTTGGTCCCAAAATTTACTAAAATTTATTTATCTTAAATCAGGAGTGGGTTGTAACAGGTAAAATCCCATATCTGTTCCGCCTGTTTCTGTTCCACGTAATTAACAGTTCCAAAAACCTGTTACAAAATAGCAGGCTATTATTTCATACTATGTGGGAACAAACTATTGTGTGTTCTCTGTTACCACAGCTGCACAGTTATAATACACGGAGGTACTTCTCTTTCTAACTATGGTGTTACACCTATGCGAGAAAAGGAAAGAGCTTGTGACGGACGATGTAACAGGGTGTCACAGTGTAACAGTAATATTTATTATCTATATTCTAAGGTAACTGTCATAAGCATGAATAGACAAAAGCTTGTGACTGGATGGATTCTGTTATCTCGTCGTGGAACAGAAGATTTTTTTTTTAGTTTATTTGTCACAGTTACAGTTTTGTATCTTGTGATAACTGTTGTATTTAGCTGTTACGATATAATATACGCCTCACTCCTACCTTAAATTGTCCGTGGTCCCTCCCGGAACCAAACGGGAAAGATCCTGACTGACGTTCTATTATTGCGGATTCTCACTGAACTAATGTATATTTCTCTATGCCAATAGTACTTTCTAATTCTATACTAACTACGATCAGTCTAAACATTTTTTTTTATAAAGGCTGGTTAGCAGTTTCGCTAGTGCCTTTATGTACACCTGCGCGCGCATCGCAAGCGGGGCGCGCGGAAAAAATAAATACAAAACCAGCGCACCATTTTCCATAAATATTTGTTAACGTTTTCGATGTGTTGTTAGTTACTATTAAAAATACGAAATCTAAAGTATTGTCACCAACCGACGTTAAACAGTTTTTAAAAAAACGTCCGGATACGCCTACGGATTGCCAGTACCTGGCAACAAAGGTCAGTTGAACTTCATAAATCTAAATGTATCATCTCTATAATTACGTTATTGTAGCATAAGTTTTTACAACAAGTCTGTTTTTTTCCTCGTTGAAAAACGTCGTATGAAACGCGTGTGCATTGATCATAACACACTCGGCTCCCTAATAATACCGCCTCGAGTGTAATGACCAACACAGCACACTCGTACCATAATGTACTATTAAAGTTTTGTAAATGTGGCCTGCATGAATCCGTTCGTTTTATTTTACATATGTGTAGCTCAAATACATTTTTTCTGTGCTAGTAATACCTCCTCAACCTTAGCAGAATTACCCCAAAATATAAGGCCATATCGCAAAGCAGTGGCGAAACACACATGATAAGCTGTCAGCAGCACTGCCATGTCTTATTCACAATTTTGCCCAGCATATAAAGAGCATAGGAAAACTTACTTGGCTTCCCAAACAATATTTTTTTTTTTTAAATTAAAATTGAGTAATTAATCATAATGTGATTGAAAGAAAAAGACTGTTTAAACAAACTTAAACAAAAATTTATTAAAATGTTTATATTCAATATAGTATATTATCCTATATTTTTATTATAATATATTATTATTATAATATATTATTATAATATATTATATATTATTTATTATTATAATATATTATTTATATTCAATATAGTATATTATATTCAATATAGTATATACTCCTCTCCTGGCTCGAACACATGCGGTGATCCTCCTGGGCATGCTGAGAATCAAGTTATCCAGCATTTCTTGGGGTAACCTGTCCCATTCTTGAATAGAGGCTTCCCTGAGCTCTGGCACTGTCTGGGGACGTGGCTGACGGTTCCAAACAGCTCGCTTCAGAGCATCTCACGCGTGCTCTATTGGGTTTTAGTCAGGCGAGCCGAATCATAATATAATCTACCGTACCTAACAAAAAAGATTTCGATTTTTCAAAGTGATCGCAATCTTTTTTTGATGTGTGTACATCATCGATTTGAGTGCTCCATGGCATATCGTTATCGATCAAACAGTCCAAGAAATTGTTTTACATTAGTTTCAAGTATTTGGTCATCTTTGTAGTTTACCTGAAAGAAAGTCTTTCAGTGTTTGTCTAATTTTAAAACTCATAATGATAATGGTATTTGTTTTTTGTATTTTTTTTTTCACAACATAGAGTTGTAAAAAAAAAACACACTACAAAAAAGATTCGTATAGTTCAAAAATTCACAATATGATAATTATCATCCCATAAGTATGAACATAGGTCTTCTACTAACCACAATAGTAAACTATTAAAGTTAGTGCACAATACGGGAAATAAATCACCGCTCTTCGTAGATGGATTGTGTTATTGCGATCGCAGTATGTTATTAGCAGCCAGGAGATGGTAGTAACCCATCTTCTTAATAGCTGTAATCCCTTATTTGCCTTTTACGACACCCTTTTGAGAGTGAAGTGTTTCAATCTTGGACGGCAACCTAACCCATGCGATAAAAATGTCCTATTAATCGATATGATAATTACTGTGGTTGCATAAAATCGAAGTCAGACCACGTAATTATATTTCTAAGTACAAAATGGGACCGCCACAGCACGTTTGAACATCGGGATTCGTCCCAAATTCGGGTCGTAACCAACCAAACCTTGTTAAAAAGTCCACGACACATTTCAGATTGGCCAGGTGTCACGCGTCAAATGCGGCCGCTCCGTATTCCACGTATATCCACCGTCGGAATCAAGAGTTATTGGGTATATTCACCAATTCTAACGATCGACTAATGATATATTTTGAGAAAGGTAATATTTGCTGAATTATCCTTATATTCCAATCTAAGGATTTGCTATAATAGAAACTTATAGGTATGTGTATTACTTTATCTATAATATTATCCAGCAAGTCAATAATTTTGTCTTGATTCAGAGCACAGTCGGGAATGCTTTGTGTTAGTAATTATTGATTAGTTAGGTACTGCTTATGGTTTGATTCAGCTTCATAAATATACGTAGTTCGCAATGTACCTACGATGAAATTAGCGTCATTTATAACTGTACACCTCTATTCACCGCGGTCGACGATTGTTTGCTCTGGAATTGGCTCATTATGGCCGGAACGAACACCCTACTACACCTTTGAAAACAAAATGTGTTCAATTCCCAGAGAGTTGTATCGTTGTACCATATTAACATGTTAACTGTGTCCGCTATTTCGCTTCATTTTAATTTTAGTGCAAAGTATTTCTGTGTAGAAAGGATATTGCGTATTTGGAATGGTACCGCATTGTTTTGCTTAAATAAGGTTTTGGTATGAGGTTGTAATACGAATCTGATAGGTATAGATAATTGTATCAGCACTTAGTATTATGTATATGGGCGGTACTCAAATTAGTTGGCAGTGTCGAGTACCTATGTAACGTGTGTACCTTTTACACAAAGAAACCACAAGGAGTTTATATAGTGTAGACAATGGAGGGTATGAACTATACGTACATGTGTACGTATAGAGCAGGCTATGGACGCAACCCATCTCGGATCCCATTTCTAAGAATGGCGGTTTTCCTTTTTATCTACAGTCAGAATACTTGCTGCCGATTGATGGAATCTTGTAGTTTTTTGGAATGGTTTCCATTTTGCTTTGTCAATTGTGTATGTATTTATTTGTGTACCAAACTGCATTAGTATATTATTGGAAGATATTATAGATAGTGAATCAAACCTGACTATGAATAGATAACTTGAGTATCAAACGAAATAACAAGATTGAGTATTTTACATTTTTTGGATTTCAACTGCATTAAAAAGCTATTCTATGTTGGAGCCATATGCGATTGAGTGATATGAGAATAGAATGCAAACATCAAAAGAGTTCAAAGAATCCAATATGTTTCCTCAATAGCTCGGGAACATTATTTTATTGTGGAGTTCCGTTATTCTATTCGGTTTTATGTCATTGACTTTATTCCTGGACTGTATAAAGGAAAATTATATTATTATAAAGTTAGGTAAATAGATTCGCGGAAATATTTCAATCAATGATTTTATCCGTAGAAAAATAGACGATTGTCCTTGATTTGCAAGTCATTCTGCCCCTAGGCGCGCTCCGGACAACGAGTACTTGAAGCTATCGTAAATAGAATTGACAGTGGTATCATTTTTTCAAGACAGAAGTGGAACTTCCGGCAAGGGTCGCCGGCGTCGTTTTTTGGCCGCAACCCGACCACGCCGTACTCCGGGCGGTCGTTTAGCAAAATGACGGACGGACCTTTTTTATCTCGCCCAACCGCAATTTGTTGTCGGCGATCTCTGCTTGCGATACACGGCCCCGTTACGTACCCGAATACATTTAAAATTCCAAACCTATAAATATTTACGTATTTCAATGTCGATGCTTTTCTATTTCAAGTTCGACACAGCGCCGTCGTCCTGCTAATGACGAGATCCGACCGCCCGGCGCCTGGCGACCACCGTCTTCATTTACTTTATAGCATTGCAGTAAAAGCATCGAACAAAACAACGTCAAAGGCACGAATATTATCAACACTGTGTCAATCAATCTGCCAAGCCTTTTCCCAACTATGTTGGGGTCGGCTTCCAGTCTTTTCGGATGCAGCTGAATACCAGTATTTTACATGGAGCGACTGCCTATCTTACCTCCACAACCCAGTAACTGGGTAACACGATACCTCTTGGTAAGACTGGTTGTCAGACTTTTTGGGCTTCTGACGACCCGTAACGACTGTCAAAGATACACGAATGACAGCAGGGACCAACGGCATAACGTGCTTTCCGAGGCACGGAGGAGTCTCGGTATGAACATGACCTATGACATCATTCTCCCCTTATTATCAACACTGTGTATTACACATTAAAAGGCATAAAAAGTACACGTATCTCCGTTGCTTGATGCAAGCAGATTCTGAAATAAGTAAAAGAGATAAAACGTAAAAGTACGAAGAGCTCCATGTACGCTCTGTGTTGTGGGTGCAAAATTCATCACGTGTTTATGCTAAAGCTTCCTCTACAGACTACAGAAACATATCAGAATTGATGGATAAAAGGTACAGCACTTACATAAAATTTCTGAGAAAATTGAAAGCAGAAGGTTGTTCGTTAAAAATAAACTTTTTCGAGCTAATACTTAAACGAGTCAATAAAAAGAAAAACAAATACATCTTGCAATTACAAGACTTGAGCGGGTAGTTTTGTGAAAAGGGTACAGGACGTCTTCCTTAAAAAAAAAAGTAACCGTCGTTTTCAACAATGGAACTCGGCTGTGTTGTCACGAGTTTCTCCTCGGTGAACTTTTTCAATTCATGTCATGTTTCATATTATTTTGTGCAGAAGAAAGCCGATCTTTTGACTTAACAAAGAAATTGCTGAACGCGTAAACTTACCCGTCACGGTATCGAGTGAGCGCGCCGCTTCAATAAAATAAAAGTTTACGTACTTTATACCTACTTATTTTTTTGCAAGTCATAACCTTTATAACTTATGAAATTACCCTTATTGTAACTTTGTTATGTTGCTTCTACGTTATTTAGTTTCGTGCGAGAACAAAACTGATTTCCTGCTTTTTGTTAGGGGTTTTTATAAGGTGCTGCCACACTGCTGTTTAAAAATATTTACAAACATTTTCTAACACTAATACATTTACTAACAAATGCTAGGAATTGTTAAATTCTGTTAGGAATTGTTAAAAGTTTTTAAGTGCTCCTACGCCGATGGAAAATGTTTACAAACATTTATAACATTTGAAAAATCGGCTCGCTCGCAGTTTGGATTGACGTTCCGAGGGACGAAAATGGAAGAAGATTTTCTCATTGGATTAGCTTTTATTTTTGTTTAAAAAAAAAAGGAAGAAGCACAATATCTGGATGCGCCAAACACTAAGAGCTAGACAAAAGATTAGTGCCAAAGATTATATCAAGGATTTGGGCATTGATTGACAGTTGCCTAAATGATTTCTGAATATCTACAGAATTTTATTGTGCCGAAAATAGGTAAACAGGACACTAATCTTTGAAAATCTGTACGTCGTGTTAAGATTTTTGGCAACTGGTAACAGTTATAAAAGTCTTGGAAATGTGTTTAAGCTGTGTGTGACAGCTTAAACACATTTAGTCAAGTTATATCATTTTCATTTTTTTTTTTCATCATTTCAGCCGAAAGACGTCCACTGCTGCACATAGGCCTCCCCCAAGCACCGCCACCTCGACCAGTTTTGTGCTTCCCGCATCCAGCGGATTCCTGCGGCTTTCATAAGGTCATCGGTCCACCTTGTGGAATTTTTTAACTAATAATTTTGTTCAGAAATGTTTACTAACATTACCTAACATGAAAACATTTTCTAACATTGTGATCGTATGTTTCTTAATAAATGTTTACGAACCTTTGTAAACATTTTTAAACAGCAGTGTGGCAGCACCTTTAGTTTAGATGTTTGGGAAGCAATGAAGTTGTGTTTACTTTTTATTAATTTCCTGGTACATTAGAATCACCTACAAGAACTTTGATATTTATATATTGTGTTGCTATATAAAAGCTGGCTGAACTGACGTTATTGTTCTTATTTTCAGCGATAGAATAGCAAATACTTACACAGTTTTATTGAGTCCAAGCTAATCAAAACTTGTAATAGTTTTTATCAAAATAATCTTCACCTCATTGAAGCTTGTCGGATATAAGTGTACATTGTGTTTGTGTATTCCTACAGTCTAGTTGAAAGGGGGAGATAATAGTCAATTCTGAAATGTCATGTTTTTGGGTTAATAGCATGTACTTGTATTACTCGTTCTTATATTGTGCGCCCACTATTATATCAAATGTTATCTGGAAAGTAAGAAAATGCTTAATAGGCTTGAAATTTGTATTGTTCCCATGCCACCCAGCGAGGAATTCGATCCCCTCTTACCCTGAAATTGGCAAATACTTATATAATTGTGAGGTACTCTAGTGAATAGCGAAGTAAAAAAAAATTGACTCTGAATTTTCAAGGAAGGAAACGTAGGAACAAACAATACGGGTAGGTTTGTGCAAAACAAGACTTCGCCCAAAAATATTTTTAAGATAAAACTTCTGGTGGCTTTATTTCAGTTTGATTGTACAAGGCACAGACAGACCGGAATGCAAACGACTTTTACTGAATGTTACCAAGTGCAGCTTGAGACAGGAGTTTGCATTTCGGAAACTACACAGCCACGTAAGTGTTAAAGCAATGAAAGCTGTTATCACGCCATTTCTTCGTGAGAAGGAGGTATTTAATACAATGCTAGCCGCCGCGCTGTTTGGTCGATGTACGCGCGTTGCTAAAGAAGTTAAAACCCGAGAGTAGGTAAGCATTCCAATTGTTGGCTTTCGGAGCTTTCATTGTGTTAGATAATTGAGTACTTTTTCGTTGTTTTAAAGGCGAAGTGATAAGCCCGAAATTGAAATTTGTTTCATACAGACTTAGTTTAATATTTCAGTGAAGTAATTAGTTACTTTTCAGCTGATTCTCCTCCAGAGAATCAACATTGAAAACCAATCTTAATCATTTATTTTGACGTGTAAAAGGGTTTTTGTACAAACCTACTTACAGAAATAAAATCATTTAAATATACAATCTAACACTAAAATGTACGCAAAAAATAAAGGGCAGAACTCATTGGGCATGAAACATTCGTCCGCATTGCTGTCAGTGGAAAAAGTGCCCAAAAGGCTGGCAGTGTTACCACGTTGGATGAAGGATAATTAATATGCCCTCTGGTCAAGTGAAGAGTCGACCAACCGATTGGCGGTGTCCAGTCCGAAATACTCGATGAGCACTCAGACCCCACGGTTCTAGTATTTCAACCCCAAACGATTCAAACATATAGCTCCCAATAAAATTGTTATAATTGCGCCGTTTGAGGTTTTCTGCACTTACAGCAGCCGCCTTTGCCCAACCCTAGGAAGCTAGGAAGATGGGATAAAATAATTGAATAATATTTTTTTCAGATTCATTGTTTTTTTTTTAGATTGTTGTACGTAAGTGTCCACGAGAACAGCTTGTTGTAAAATAAACATTTTTTATTACTTTGACTTCATAATGACGTGCCGGTGAATTTTTAAGTCGCTTAAAGCATTTTCTTTATTAGTTTGTGCCCATTTTTTATGATCGATCATAAAATTGTTAATTCTAGGTTCCATATCTGTCTGCTTTTTGTATTTTTGACCATCTGTGTTACGAAAAATGCCAAAACATACAATAATATCATATACAATGTTTGTAAATATGTGATCACCATGTATCTATCGCATTTATAAATTTTTCTGTCATTACTTCACTTTTAATTATTTTTACCAATTGTGGTAATTTTTATTCTAGGTACATCATCTTCACCTATAATAATTAATTAATGTATAAATACTATTGTTAACATTTTAAATGAGTAAGTATGGAGTTTCTTGCCCATTCTTCTCCATACATAACTACCTTTTGGAAGGGGCAACTAGAATCAATTAACTATTTTTGTTTTTTTTTGACGTTCAAAAGTGCATTTTACGTGCCTATTTGAAATAAATGATTTGACTTTGAATAAAGCAAAACTCCACCAGATTTGTCTTCATTACTAAATATCCTTAAAATGCCTTCAATGGGATTCAAACGTCCCCTTTCAAGCCCAATGATATGCCCTGGGATCTTGTTAAATAAAATTGAGCAAGGTATAAAGCGGACGTAGGCAGATACGTTGATACGGTTCTATGGGTTAATAATAATACGTATGTAAATAAATTCCATCGAACCGGGTTAAGGAATCAATTTGTAAAACAGCAAAACCGAGGCAGGTATGTGCGTAGGCGGCATTTAACCTCCGTTGGCGGTCATGTCGAATGTTTTTGATTTTTTTCTAAACTTTTTTCATTTGCGGTCGTAAAATGTTTGTGCTTCAGTAAATTTGAACGGATTTAAAAGTCTATTAATCTATGTTTTGTGTACTGACTAGCCTCGATAATGTTTGGACCGTTTTATGAGTTATATGAATTAATATAAGCCATCTATTAGGCGTTATACTTCTAAATCAAAGACATAATTATTAATAAAAGCCAATATTACGCGTATTTATTGGTGTACCGTGTGGTGCCTGACGTAAAGAACAGCAGTAAATGGGGTGGCCATTTACTCCCGTGGGTGTCGTAAAAGGAGACTAAGGGACTTACTAGAGAATGGGCAGCAGCGTTCTCTATGCATTTTTAACACCATACTGCGATCGCCAACCCGCCTGCCAAGCGTGGCGTTTATGGCAAACCCCCCCAATTAGGGGAGGCTTATGTCCAGTAGTGGACGTCTTTCGGCTGAAATGATGACGATGATGATTGGTCTTCACATAATTATGTCTGGATTTTAAAAGAGACTGGCCCCTGATTTTGTTTCACTTTTTCTTCCAATGATTCCGATGTCTTAATTACAGAATAAATAATTTCAATTCTGTAGAATCCTGTTGATTAATAATATATAATATATGTTAATTATGTTGATTATATCACTAAAGTTCGACTTTTAATTGTATTCAGTAACTTGAGAGTCTAAAGAAAAATAATGTTACCATGCTAAAACGAATAGTGTTGGGGTAGTGAACGAATGATAAAAATGGTTTAATTTAAATAAAACTTTAAATATTCGTATGTAAGTTGTGGAATATAAGAATAATTGTTAGTAAAAGTAATCCTTTTTCATTTTCTTCTAATAGAAGTAATATAAAAATCATGTTATTTTACTTTCTTACTTTTGTCATTTTATATCCTCTGGCAAACTTAGACTTAGACGTCATTCTTGACGTTTTATCTCATTCGAAAAATTTAAACAATTCCCAAGATGTCCTGGAAGAAAAAAGAAATTCAAGAGTGGATGAATAATAAAAATATGTATGAAGGCAACTCTCATAGATTTGGTGAATAATCAAAATCAAGTATTTGAAAAATACGCAGTTGATATGGCAGCACAACATGGCATAATTTTGCTAAGACTGCTCCCTTAACACAATAAAATTAGTTTGGGCACAGGTAGGTAAAGGGGCATGTCGCAAGAAATAATAAATCTTTTAAGAAGTTACAAAATTATTTGAAGAAGAGGTTATTATGACCGTCATGGAGTGCTTGCGTTTCTCACGTATTAAAAGTAGAAGATGATGTGTTGTATGGACCATGTTATTGATAACATCACTGATACATTTATAATTAACTAGCTGACCCGACAGACTTCGTTTTGTCAAAAAAATGTTAAGGGTGGACAACCCTTATCACTAAGGGGTATGAAAAATAGATGTTGGCCGATTCTCAGACCTACTCAATATGCTCACAAAATTTCATGAGAATCGGTCAAGCTGTTTCGGAGGAGTACGGGAACGAACATTGTGACACGAGAATTTTATATATAAGAAAGAAGATGTAACAAGCGACAGTGAAATTTTTGATTCAGATGAATAAACAATACATTCAAACTAAGATGTTTTATTTTAAATGACCTTACTACTGAGAAACAAAATAATGGGGGTTAAAGTATGAAATTGCCGTTTTATGGTAATATATATTTTGAATTGACATTAAACCTTCATGGTGTGAGATATTCGAGTGAAACTTTTTTTACATTATACTTATGAGATTTTTATTTTAAAAAAATGTAGAAGATTCGATTTTCGAATTTCAATTTTTTTTTTTTATTATTCAGCTTAGACGGAGAAGATGAATACTTCGAAAATCCGAGTAATTTTTGAATACGAGTTCCGACGCGGAGCTAACGCGGCAGAAACGGCTTGCAATATCAATGCTGCGTTTGAAGAGGAGACTGCTAATGAACGCACCGTTCGTTTTTGGTTTAAATGCGTTCGTACTGGAAACTTTGACTTGAAGAACGAATCACGTGGAAAACCGCCCACACAGGTGAATAACGCTGAATTGAAGGAGATGGTGGAAGCCGTTCAGAGTCAAACTACCCAGGAATTAGCAGCATGGTTTAACGTTACCTACAATATTGACTCATTTGCATCAAATCAATAAGATAAAAAAAAAAAATGAAAAATGAGTGCCTCATGATTTAACTGATCTGTAGAAACAAACACATGTTACAAACTGCCAAATATTGCCAAAAAAATAAATTGAAAAATACATAGATAAAAAATTAAATCTGCAGATAAAAAAAAAACTTAAAATTTGAACTTTGCATTTAAGTACATTATTTAAGTTTATTTAATTTCGTTCATTCTTACACCAACTCACTATCTTTTTTGTCAAAATCTGGTAACCCTGCAACTGTCAAGTTACTGAATACAATTGGACGTAGTTAAGCAGAAAGGACTCAACCCACATTGTGGTCAGGGATGAGTTGTATATACCAAATAGGTCCTAATGGTTAGTTCTTTCACTCAGCTAAAAATACTCTACAAAGATAAGGTTGATTTTTTAATGTAAGGAACCAACCCACATGTAGCTGGGTACCTTCTATTAACCGTTAGGACCTCTTTGGTATATACAACTCATCCCTGACAACAATGTGGGTTGAGTCCTTTCTGCTTAACTACGTCCAATTTAAAGTCTAAATATACACTGGCTCGTCATCACATCCAGCAATGCAGGCACCGCTTCACTTTCAACAGTTTCCCGCCATTCGTGGTGAAATGACAGGTGACCATTGATGTATTAAAAGCGTAGATACGGGACTTAGTAACAGCGCCTGGTCCTATCAAACTGAGAGATTGCCCCTAGTTGGCACTCAGTCGCGCACGGGATATCGTTGATCAAACAGCTCCATAATTACAGTTTTTTTTGTGATAAATAAGCATCAAAATGACTTCTTGTGCAGCTAAACAGTATTTTAATAATACAAGAAAGAACAATAAGACACACGAGATTACTTACCACTCGTAAGTACAGCCAAAAATGCTGATTTGTTGAAAGTTATAATAATATTTAACGTTTGCTTCGCCATGTTTGTTCTGCCACATGCAATGTCATTCATAATCGTAAACAATCGGCCAACATTCGGCAGCTAACGCGACTTCGCTCGCACGAAAGCGACTTCTCATAACTCTGTTCTTCTCTATCGGTAACTGTAGGTTTGTGACTGTAATCACAGATGTGTGAGCTTTGGTGCATGTAGTCGTGCGCCGAGCCCAGGTTTACTGATTGTGATGTTAGCGCGTAACATATCTTCCTCCTTTTAATATATCAATGCAGGTGACATTAGTGACAACGACCTATCTGCTGACGTCCATGCGATAGTTTTTACATATCTATAAAGATACATTTCAAATTCATTTCATTTTTCACCCACAATCAGACTAACCCTTAAGATAAAATATAAATAACAAAGTTATTAACATTGTACTTAAATACCTTCGGAGTGAAACCGTAACTTAATTCTGAACTAAAAGCAAACGTATTAAATATCCAAGTTCCTCAGGACAAATACATTTGTAATGATATACGAACGTAGATTTTGTATTTCGCTCGTTTGTAATGTAAATTTACCTTTCCTTAGTTAGTCGGTAGCGTACGGACGGGCAAAGTGAAGTAAATGGCCGACCGTAGCTGACGGTCGCTGTGTACTGTATAGCCTTGTTATTAACTTTTAATTAAAGTATCGAGATTTTGTAAGCTGGTTAAAAAGGATTTTATGAAACACAACAAAATTGAGCATAACAACGATGCAGATTGCATACACTGAAAAAATGCACTCCAATCAAGTGACTTTTTAGCTTGATTGACGATATCTTGTTTAGATTAATCAAAATCTTAGTTAAGTTGATCATCACGACATGATTGTAGCAATACTAGTTCAAATGATTGAACGCTCAAACAAGTTTCTCGATTACCCCTAACGTGACATCATTGTAGATTAAATTGAGATTGAGTTAAAAATGAGACAAGTAAAAAAAATGTTAGCTGTAACAAAGTAAGTTAGTTGTGTCAATCAAGCATTTTGATTACTACAATAAAGATTATTGAAACTTTAATCTAATAATCTTGGTTGGAGCAACTATTTTTTGACTTGATTGCTGCAAATAGGTTTTGTGATAACTCCAATCAAGATTCCGTTTCAGATCTCAATCAAATAAATGTAGTAGCTGTGATCATTGTGCTTGATAGGCTCAGATGCAAACAAGTTACTTGGTCAATCTAAACAAAATCTTGATTACGGCAACTACTTTTTTTTTTTCAGTTTACGTTTCTGTTCTATAAAAAAGTCAAATAATGATTAAATCCGTTTTTATTTCTACTCCAATCGAAATAACCTTAAGACATTTAAATAAAACTTTCTTACAGCCAATTCAACCGATTTTGACTTCTATTCCATAGGCATAAGGATGGCATTAAAAGCAAAAAAAGTGGTTACGATACTAACTGTTTACTGCAACTGCCATTTGTCATGCCACCAAAGCAATAGAAGTCAAAACCGGTTGAACGGACTTAAAAAAAGGTTTATTTAAAAAAAATCTAATATTATTTCAAATGGAGTATAATAATGGGTAAATGGGTATAATGGGTATAGGTCATCATCATTCATCATCATTTCAGCCGAAAGACGTCCACTGCTGGACATAAGCCTCCCCCGATTTTGCTATTATCGCCACGCTTAGCAGGCGGGTTGGCGATCGCAGTATGGTGTTAAAATGCATAGAGAACGCTGCTGCCCATTCTCTAGTACCCTTAGTCGCCTTTTACGACACCCACGGGAGGAAATGGGATGGTGCTATTCTTTACGTCCGGCACCACATGGAACGAGTACAGGTATATCCTTATATTTAAATACAATTTATTCCCCAATTTTCGTAATTACACCTACCACTGTTTGTCTTTGCACCACCCAAAGGTTAACTGGTAGAAAATGGCTATGGCATTAAGTCCGCCTTTGTACCTACATTTTTGTGCTAAACTATTAAAAAAAAAAAAATATATATATACCGGATGACATTTTTTACCGTCTCGTAAAAATTTTGGTATACTAGGTGAACGGAGTAGAAGCCTATGGCATAGTTTTTATTATTTTTTCTTTAACCTAGAAAGAAATTGATCTATGGATAAATACCATACATTTGAAGTAAACTTATCATACTATAACAATAAACACAGAAATTTAACAAAAAACATAATTCAATAAATAAATACGATAAATAATATTTAAATTTAAATCATACGCACCCAAATTCCAATATTTTTATCTTTTATTTTAGTATTATTTCTAAAAAAAAAAAAAAAAATATTGCTATGCCATAGGCTTCTACTCCGTTCACCTAGTATAACCAATTTTTTTCGAGACGGTAAAAAAAGTCATCCGGTATATATAGGTATTCAATGAAAAGTTCTTAGATTTAATGGTAACAGAAAAAAAAAAAACATAGTAAAAACGTTTGTCTAGCACCAATATGATAAAAGCTTCACAAAGGATTGAAAACGGATACAGACACATAAATACTATATCAAATTATCTAGAAGGTGAACCGTTTTAACGTAAAAATTCTAGCGTCAGCTAAATAGAGCTAGCACACGCTCAACGTCCCTCGAAGGAACGTACACCGCAAAGAGTCAATTTTCAAAAATGACGTCGTTAAAAAATAGTGGGGGAGCTAGTAACAGTTTTCAAGGGAACTCATTACCAAACTCCTTGAGGTACTATTTCGGGTGAATGGTGAAAGGAACACGGCGCGGCGGCGCGCCGAGATAGCGCGCGCTTATGAGCGATATCACGACAAACGAAGTGCGCTCGGGAGCTCGGGATCCGTCGGCCGGCCCGACTCAAGTGAACTCACTACCCGACGAGCCTCAGACCGCTTGTTAACTACAAGATTTATCGGCCGCAGACGGATTTCTTGAATGTATTCGGAAGTGTTCGGTGACTCTTTTGAATTGGTATGAGTGGAAGATTTCAGGCAGCTAACAATGAATTTTAAGGAACTTTTCAAACCACCATTATCCTACTTCTACTTTACGTAAAAGTTAAAAAATACCTACCACCCTAAGTACACAATGCAATATATTGAGTACTAGCTTTTGACCGCGGCTCCGCCCGCGTGGATGTTGGTTATTGCGTAAAAAAGTAGCCTATTTCCTTATCTTGTCTATATCTCTGCCAAATTTTATGACGATCAGTTCAGCGGTTCAGGCGTGAAATGGTAACAGACAGACAAACAGACAGAGTTACTTTTACATTTATAATTGTCTTAAGGGTCTCTAATTTTATTACACATTAACTAATTTTCTATGTTACTTTCTGATAATTTAGCTATCTATAAATAAAAAAATAAAAAAAAGTTTAATTAGTTTCGGATCTTATTCGGTCAAACAAACAAACAACCAAAAAATCTTTATTCTTTATAATATTAATAAAGATTGAAAAAATGACTCATTGAGTTTTCGAAAAACATGGTGGCAACCTGAAAGTCTAGTCTAAAATCACCAACAAGCAGCTGGCTAAGAAAAAGACTCTGTATCTGTATGTACTCACCTGCAAAATTGCATGGATCTGGTCATGGTCTATTTTCCAGTGAACGTTTGAGTTAAAATTTTCGAAAATAGAACTAGCTTTCGCTTTTCGCTTCCCACGATTTTGTTTCTGTACTGTCCATGGATTTTTGCAGTCGACCGTACTTATTCATTCTATTTCACTCCCAGAATCGTAGCAAGTGCTACGAGCTACAATGCGTAGCGCTTGCTACGACCTTCTACGAGCCACTACGTCCATTTTCGAACCGCTACGATTTTCTACGATTAATATAAAGCTCTGCATATTTCCGTATTATCATACGGAAGCCAAATGTGTTGTTCTTACAAGCTTACAAACTTTATGTTAACAAAATTGTCTGTTGTATTGTGGTAATTAAACCCGTGTTATTACTATGTGAATTAGGAACAGCTACACGTGTATGTGGTAGAACGGGTACAACACGTGTAATAAGTTTCTGTTGATGTTACGGTACATTGAGGTTGTTAAAAATTGTTTAGGTTCGAGGAATCTTGTTATCTTGTTGTTGGGTGTCTCCCTTATTCCGGTGATCTTAGATTAGATGATTAGATCATACATAACACACATCACGACTTTTTTCCCCGAAGAGTTAGGACTTACACCCACATTCAGCTAGTTATTTTTAAATCCCACGCAATAGGGGGCAAGCCTACTGCCATAAACCGGTCACAAATCCAGACTCCGGGCTGCTTCAGAGGAATTCCTAATGGAAAAACCCAATAATACTTTACCCTTTACTGGTTGCTAATTTAATTGTATAATTTATATTTTTTATGATATTCATTTTATTTTCTGTGATTAATATACTTTAACTCACACATTGACTTATTATATGGTAAAATTTTAGGAAAATGATTTTCTTTTACAATGTTTGTAAAAATGTGAGCACCATATATTTATCGCATAATTAATTTATCTGTCATTACTTCACTTTTCATTATTTTTACTTATTGTGGTATAGCAATATTATTTTAGGTACATTGTCTTCATATATAATTATTAAAAAAAAAAAACAGTCTTGTGATACTATTATCACACTCGTGTATTAATACCCCTTATTATACAACAGTTGCATAAATAACTATTTTAGTTTTGTATAAAAATATGATAATTTACCATATTTTCATACAAAACTAAAATAGTTATTTAAATATGATGAATAAAAGCCATAAACAAAAGTTGTCGTTTATGTTTATGTTAGTAATATAGTACTGAGAGGTTAGTGTTTTACCAATGACCCTATTTATAGACAAAAAGTATTTGCATATATTTCATAGGATATATGGAAGTTATGTACAGATAAATAGTATCTACATAAATGGCGAATAAATAATAATGCTCTAGGTTAAATAGCTTCAAATAGCATATCATAACAGAAATATACGACGGATTGAATGATATTGTTGATATTAAGAATACATCTCCACGGACTTACAGGGTTGTTGTCTTTGTTCCGAGGATTTATTAGAACTATTTTTGTGGGTCTGTTTTTCTATTAATTGGGACTTGTGGTGGGTCGTCTTCGAATTTTTGACGGACGAAACGCAACCGCTTTCCCGACGACGAAAACGGTTGCAAAAAACGGTCGTCATTGCAACTGGTTTGAAGACGGCTTAAGGGACGAAATTTATCCAACATGGAATAGAATTGCGATTTCATCGAGTGAAATAGTTGCAGTTTCTTACAACTATCAACGGGTTTGATCGTCGCATCACGAACGACAGCATTGACAACTGGTAGGTAAGGTAAGGTAATACATTATCGACTGTATTTCATTAAAATAAAGTTCACTTTCTATTGTAAGGACTGTTTTGTAAACGAACGCGAAACGACGACGCGACGGACGTGATAGTTGACTCATTGCATTCTCGACTGTATTTTCATAGACATAAAATAAAAAATCGACTGAAGACTGGTTTGTGCAACGAAGACTGTTTGAACCCAGGACGTAAAACAGTTTCATCGTCGCAGAACACAAAACGGTCTTTGAAAACGGTTCGTTGTCGCAACGCCCAGACCTAATTGGGACCGACAAATCAAGAGGGAGATAAAACCTACCTAAAAGGTGACAATAATATAAGTAATAATAGGTACTGAAGAAAATGACGCAATAACAACGATACTGTGTCAAGAAACCCGTTTTCTTAACTAAACAGAAATACTGTTTTCTAGGCCACAGAGAAATATCTAATACTGCTTTCTCTTACTGGTTGGTTCTTATTATCATCTCTTGAATATAACAAAATAATAATAATAATAGATAATTTATAATAATTACGCTGATAATTTATGCTGAGCTGAGGCCCTTTTGGCATTATAATCATTGTTTTCTGTTTTTTTTTTTATAATTTTAAGGTGTAGGTATTTTTTGCCGTAATGCCAATAAACGCATATTTCCTTCTTTTCTTTCTTTCTTTCATAAGTGTTGTGTTCTTATGGGAAACTAGCACTTCGCTCGCGACTTCATCCACGTGGATTTCATATTTTCACCTACAGTTTTCAACATCCACCTCCACCCCCGGTAAAAGATAGTTTTCGAAAGATGAATATTTTCATATAGTAATTATGTTGTGTTTAGATCGCACAACACATAATTTATCAACATAAACCTGTACAGTCAAAAATTTAACAAATTGTAATGAAAGAACTCTCAAGTTCTAAATGATGAGCTTCACAACCAAAGTAACGTACACAGTTTAATTTTAAAGAAAAGGGATATTCAAAATAGCAACCGTCGGTTTGCGGTCTCGAGGAAATAGAGCCAGAAACAAATTGCAACTCGACTAAGATAAAAAGGGCCCGTCATTTTGCTAAACGACCCGCAGTCCGAGCCAGCGCAAATAACACTGAATTTTCTTTGATACTACACAGTTACAGTAGTATACACAATTAATTAATTAGATTACAAGATGTATTTCTATTTTGGTGTTGTAATAAGTGTTAGTTTTCGATCTCTGTCTAAATATTACGTGGACTTTGAGGAGCTCGTGGCTAAGTAATAACAGCCGCATGGGTCGATCCATAAGGGCCTCAAGTCTGCTATTACAATAGTGTCAGAATGGTCTCTTCATTGTGAGTTTTTGATAGATTTGCCATACAAACACTGTAAAATACTCACAATGGCGAGACCATTCTGACACTATTGTAATAGCAGTCTTGAGACCCAGGTCCGTAGATGGGTGACCATCTTTACATACCGAGACTCCTCCGTGCCTCGGAAAGCACGTTAAACCGTTGGTCCCGGCTGTCATTTTGTCATATTTGACAGTCGTTACGGGTCGTCTGAAACCCAAAAAAAAGTCTGACAACCAGTCTTACCAAGGGGTATCGTGTTACCCAGTTACTGGGTTGTGGAGGTCAGATAGGCAGTCGCTCCATGTAAAATACTGGTATTAAAGTGGTATTTAAGTTGGGAAAAGCCTAGGCAGATTGGTTAGCAACGAAACTTAATTAACACCGTCACTTTCATTTATGATTAAAATGAAATTGTTGAGGTAGGAGTCCCTAGCAGGGTCTGGAGTGAAAGACGGTTGAGATGCAAATGATCCTTTATTGCCAAACTTAACCTATTATATACAAACATGTTTACAAGATTATTAGCGGTTACCTATATGCATAATCTGCCATGCAATCCGGGCCATGCTTAATCTGCCCTGGCGGTGTAGTGCGTCTGGTATGTTTGCTGACAGCAGGGTCAACGATTTTTATGCTGTATTACGTAGGCTTAAAGCATCATTTCACCTGAGACTAATTAAGTGTAAAAACGACATTGTGACTACTGTATTTCGCACCATTTACGTGACTACTAAGTATTTTATCTTATTATGACTGTTTGAATTTAAACCTACCTGACATTTATAAGAAAACTAATTAATTAATTAATGTATAATACAATAATAATAATTTAGTTTAATTTAATTCAATATAATATAATTTAATTTAATATAATTTAATTTAATATCTATTTCATTTTTAATTCAATTAATTTTTCTAATACTATGGGTGTATGTGTAAAAAAACTTTCCTGAAATAAATGAATTTTATTTTATTTATTTATTTATAATTATCATAATAAAATAAACCATATAATATGTAGGTCAGCCGAAAAGGTTTTCATTTCTCGCTCACATATAAAAGCTATCGCCGCGCCTGAGCTAACAGTATCTTACTATAGCCGCCTGCGCGCGCGCATTATGTATGTAGGTATGTATACAGCGTGTTACGGAAAGGGGGGTATATCCATACAAACGGGGTGAAGAGTGTATCTGGTTCAGAATCTCTGTACAAAATTTCAGCTCAAAAGCACTAACTAGAAAATGCTTAATATTTTTTTTATTTCGATAGTTTATTAAATTTAAATCATAACAAACGTGTTACCGCCGTTTCTTTGTGTGTAGTGTATTGGTCTAGTGATGTGTAGAATTCAATTGAAAAAATTTGATTTTTAGTTAAATGTTTCTTAACTTTTTATATATGTATAATATAGTTATTAAAAAATATTGCCCTGTAGTTTGTTATCACCAAAAGAATCCGTGCCTTTGATATGTATATACCCTTTCCGTAACACGCTGTATGTTGCATACACAAAATCATTTGAAAACTACTTTTCCGCTATTCATGTAATAGCTAAGGGTTTATATTATTTTTTTTACACATGTTCCCATGTTTATTAGTATTTTTCTTAATAATTAACATCTAAAAACCTGAACAGTTAAGGCGAGGTTCTTCGAGCGTGCATTTTTGTTCTTGAGGTGGCAGCTGGGCGCGAGTAAATTGTGCCGTGAATTTCGTTGATTTTGGGTTGAAAATTATATGTTTTACGATATTAAAAAAAAATATCTATCCAATCAGTTCTTGAAGTAGTCTAGTGTGGGAGCCGTCACAACATTTTCCGGGAGCCTATTCCATGCTGTTACAACTCGGTTAGGTAAGAATTGCATCAAAGGCTTTTTCTTTGACGAATTTTTGCGATTTCAAACAATTGATAAAGGAAACTATTTACCTAAAAAAATCTACGTAAAAATCACATAGTTTCGTGGTATCTACAACGCCACATGCGAATTGCGCATCAAAGATCTGACGTCACACAAATCCTGCATCGCGCAATCAGAGTTTACCGCGCGACTAGCATATATACCATTCTCTTCATGTTCTCACACACTATTGTCTACATTTCTTTTTCATTTCTCCTTTCGCAGGTCTGCGGGAAGAAATTTCTTAAGAAATAAGCAGTACCTTTGTACTGAAATTATAATTATGTCGTATCTCTATGTATTTAACTGTGTGTACATAAATAATAAAATAAATAAATAAATATACAACATCCCGACATCAACCGTCGGGCAGTTCCCCACCAGACACAACACCCGTCTCCCTTTTCAATAGAGTATGAGTGAACTTTACACCCTGTTCCTCATATCTCTATTGTTTCAGTAACCACCGATCGCAAAGTTTCACCAATCGCCAGTTTTAGTAACCGGTACATATTGTAAAGTGAAACGGTAAGCTTCTTTTTTCACAGCGTTTTTCGGCGTTTTTCGGCGTTTTTCGGCGTAGTGTCAATATTGAGCGAATGTGTCATTCACTCCATGTTAGTAAAGTGAAACTTTCTTTTTTAACTCGCTTCTCGTTTCCACGCTGTTATTTTAAATGTTTTTGCACTGCACCGAAACCCTGTGTAAGCTTAATTTCGTATTATGCTCCGGTTTTCATTGTATCTCACAAGTGTCAGTAGTAAATTAGCCAAAGATGTACTACGTTTGAAGATAATAATTATAATGGGGTACAGGTAGACCCCCTTATCGGCTCCTAGAGTTATAGTAATCGTTTCCCCGGTAGATAATTACGTAGATGATAAAGAGCTGATAAACACAACAGTCATTTATTCACTGTTAGTTTAAAGCTTAGGCTTAAACCGTTTTTATGCTAATTTCATGAATCAGTCGGCCGTGTGTCGCGAACGGAAGTATGGTAAAAATAAGTGCGAGTCGGACTCGTCCACCGAGGGTTCCGTACTTTTTAGGTACATATAGTTCAGGAATCGAGTCGCGCAGTTTTTTCCGAGCTTTGCCCGAAATTCAGTTTCCAAAACCTATAAATAAAGACTATATATTTTATGATTTAAATAAAAATGATTTAAATTCAGAATTTTCCCTGTACTTGTGGTATAAGACGATATTACTTGAATGTAAAAAAAAAAAAGAAAAGAAAATACGTTTATTTGCGGCAAACATGACGCAAAGAATGATCACAAACACGAAAATAACAAGTTGGGGGAAAATATGCGCCACATCTACGAAAAACGGCCATCGCTCAGCATAATGCTGCGACCCTATGCGAGACGGAACCCCAGCGCTGGCTTTCATAGTTCTAGGTCATCGGAAAGTACCCTATAAATTTTGATTCCCTTGAGGGTGTCGAAATATAGGTTTTTTTGCGGCACAATCGGCCGTAGGTATCTTTTTTTTACGTTAAAAAGCTGTGAAAAAATCAAACTTCTAAAAGTTTGATTTTTTCACAGCTTCAAGAGACTCTAGATCTGAGTAGGTATATGGTTATGGTTAATTTCAACTCGATACCTCCACGCGTTCCCGAGATAAAGGATCTTGACAGACAGATAGACTGACAGACGGACAACAAGGTTATCCTATAAGGGTTCCGGTTTTTCCTTTTGAGGTGCGGAACCCTAAATAGGAAAAGAAAAACGCAATGGTATGAAGCTGGAAAAAATTGGATCACGTTGACGTTAATCTTCAAACGTATTGGAGCGACTCTAATGAACTCTTTGACCGTAAATCTAAAAAAGCCTGAAGGATTACTGACCTCATTTTTTGATGATGTATGCCATCAGTAATACTCTCCATTTATTACAGCATCTCTATTTCTTATTCTAAATCGCTGCCATAAAACTGCTCCCAAAACTAAAAATATGCAATGGATGCGCATATTTCTCAAGGGGACAGACGCGGCATTGCGGCTTGTCGTTCGATAAGTGATAAATCGGTAGCTATCACTTTATCAAAGAATTAAAAGCGTAAACGTTGCGCTATAAACTGTACAATAATATTTATTACTCAGATAAGTTCACGTAATAACAATTTATTTACTTCCAAGGGTTCATTAACTGTTATCAAAACGTGCACAGCAGTCGCGCAACTCCGCCTGGAAGCTAGGATGAATGAAAAGCTCTTTCATCGTGCACACTCTTTGTCTATCCCCGAATTCATGTGTAAGCTGTCACGAGGGAGGCTCTGATGACGCCACAATAAAGTGCCGTACACTTGCTTGCAATATAAGGAAAAACACAGACAATTTTCCGTAGCCCCTTATATTTGTACTCAGCATGTGTAATATTGCTAGCTCAATGCATGTTTGACAGTAATTCTACGTGAGTAGCAGACACGGCATGGGTATGAAATGTATTTCAGTCTCCTACACAATGATATTAGTCGGGAAACATTTCGTTATTATATATATTTTTTAGCTTCGTGATACATAATAATAGTATATTCTCTTATTGTATGTTTATAAGTATTTATACTAGTGTATAGCTATTGTGATTTTATGTATATATATTTTTTTTTATATCATTTTTTTTTCTTCTACACTTACACACGTTGTCTACATCTCTATATCTACTTTCCTATCGCAGGTATGCTGGAAGAGATTTCATTAGAAATAAGCATCACCTTTGTACGTATTTTTCTGTTCCTTTCTTCTTGTCTGTTTATATGTGTGTACATAAATTGTTAAATAAATAAATAAATAAATAAAAATGCGCCTGGCTACAAGTGCCTGCCATAATTTACATTATTCATAAACTTTTAAATTCGTTTGAGTCAAAGCGTGTCAATATCCCATTCTGTAGCCGGGGCTTTAAATTTTTTAGGTTGCTTTACTTACATGTAAATGTATTTTTCACGAGTATTTTAAATAAACAAGATTGTGATTATAGATTTAATAATAAATGCAGAAACTTTTTGGATTACTAAACAAACATTTATGTGGTCAGTTAAGTTAAATATTCCGAAACAATAATGTTGTTTAATCCATACTAACTAATCCATACTAATATTATAAATGTGAAAGTAACTCTGTCTGCCTGTCTGTCTGTCTGTCTGTATGTTACGTTTTCACGCCTAAGCCGCTGAACCGATCGTCATGAAATTTGGCAGAGATATAGCCTGGGATATGGAGAAGGACATAGGTTACTTTTTTACGTGATAACCGACATCTACGCGGGCGGAGCCGCGAGCAACAGCTAGTAACCTTATAAATTAACTATTATTAAGTAGTTTAAAACTTGAACATAGAATATAAAAAAATAAATTAATGTTCAACTATTTTCTGCACTACACTGTATTGAAGTACGCTGTGTACTTTCAAAGGGTGGAAAATTCGCCGTATGCGTATTTAAGCTTAATAGCAACGTCTAGCGAGGTGAATAGAAAAAGTAAGTACCTATCGGTCTTCTATTCGTGTGGTTAGTGATGCCGTGTTTTCGTGTAACTAGTGCCTAACCTGATGTCCAGTTTTTATGCTGCCCTGGGCCTCTGGCTTGGCTTCACACATGCTGTCGAGAATCTCTCATGCGGTTTCTCACGATGTTTTCCTTTACCGTTTTTTGAGCGAGAGATAATTATATAAATACGCATAAAAATCCGAAAAGTCAGAGATGCGTACCTTAGGTTTGACCTCAAGACACAGACACACAGACAGACAGAGGCAGTCCGATAGTCACACCACTAGGCTAGAATGACAGGCATGTGATATTCGAGTTAACGAGAAGACAAGACGTAGGTACAGATAATAGCCAAATATTTCGGAGACCATACAACAAAAAATCGAGCTACATAATATCATGGCGACACAAAGTTTCATCCTGCCAAAGATGTTCTTATGAAACATTGCCAATTAGACACCAAAAACTCAAATTTCAAAGATAAACAACTCAGTAGTCCTGCTAATTTGTCTAGTTCAAGTTACTTTGAACAAGTGTAAGAAAGAATGGGTAGGTACTGTTGAATAAATGAAATTGCTCAGCTGCTGCCGAGAAAACGCTCAGAGCTAAGTGAAGGAAGAGTAGCCAACATGATTAATTACAAAGTAAAATAAAAAGAATAATTTCTTTAGAGGTATTATGAAAGTGACTTCTACTGCGCGCTTTAGACATAAAGCACTAAGTAAGTACGTATAAAATTTTCTTTTGTGTATGGCTGCAGTGTTCCCGTAGGCCTCATCTTGACTCTTTAAGGATGAATGCATCCTTAAGTAGAAGATTGTTTTTTCATCGACGTCGTTGTTTTGCGTCTGGATGCCATGTCCAGATATGAAACCTTATATCGCGTAATGAAGTAGTTGTATAGTTCATTTGATATTGCGTAGTTATCGGGATCATAACTTGTTGATATTGGTACTATACGCTATAACACCGCAGTTAGTAGCCTTGTTTAAGTTCCGTCTTTAGTATAGGTTTGACACATTTGTGTTTACGAGCCCTATACCCAAGTTCCGTGGAGAAACGTACGTCGCCTTAATAATTAAAGGCGCGTGGCCTGGCATAACGAATAGCTCCGTTTATTTATGTGTTCCGATCTTATGAGTGGGACATTAAAAGATCCTCATGGGAAAGTGTTCCGTGATATAATTTAATTAACAAATGCATAAATTGTTGAGCCCCCAATTCGGACGGCTCCGCAAAATGTACCAGATTTACATATTGTCTGTTTAGCTTTTATTTATGGCTGTCTGTTTGTTTGTTAATGTTTCAAAACAATTTAAATGTTTCTTTCATGACTTGTAAAGTAAGTTATTTTAGCTCAAGCTTGTTGTGAATAATATTTATGGATCAAGCAGTTTATCAAGGAAATTGTGCTCCGAGGCTAGTTCTGCACTATCTCTCAATGCTGTATGGTAGGTTTATTATTTATAGCATTGTTCAACACTAAGATTATTTAGTATAACAGGCTGCAGATGGCACTAAAACACTTCCTAATGGTACTGCATAGACGAGATAATATATTCCTTAGATAAGGAGACAAAAGGGTAATTACTGTACTATACTAATTATGTGTAGGTATAAGAATATAGGATATTCGGTCGTCATTAATCTAGATACAATATGTCCCAAAGGTTTTCTTGCCAGACCTAATTCAAAATGATGTATTGTCTAACAAGATAGCTATTGCAAAACAAAATTAACTTGACATAAATAACTCCTTTAACGTATGGCTTTTTAAAATTAAATCGGAATTTAATTTACTTTTTTATTTATGTTCCAAAGTAATGAACGTGAATTCATTAAATCCATTTTTTTTGGGTAGAACTTTTGTTCTGTGATTAGCATATTACGCGGCGTTGAGTTAGTCATTAAAATGCTTTAAAATAAACTGCAAGTCATAAAAAGAGGGAAACGGGTTAATATTTTTTAGCAAGGGTAATAGCTTACGAGGGTCCATCAATAACACTGTATAACGTAGGAAAGTGTACGCACCCACCTACTGCTTGGCTCGTGAAATAGATCTTTGATGGATAGCACCACCCAACACAATTTGTTTCCAGAATATTGTCTAATGAACTATTCCATTTTTTAAAGCTAACCAACCTTAACCTCAGCTATTCAACCTTATTTTTGTACATCACTGTTGTTAATTCCAAGACGTGAACGAATAATTAAAAATTAGCACTTTAATCAGATAAGCGGCCGGCGCGCTTCACTTTGAGATCACTAAGTAGTAAATTAACTTTCATAATTGCATACTTGTAATTTGCTGAGTCGAACCCCGAGCACACTAGAAGTAGCTATCCGAGCGTGTTTAATTTGAAAATTCAATTACGATAAATAATTCTATTTTCTATAATAAAATTATACAGGTAACAAGAAGAAGTTTTATTTAGCCGCGTCGAAAGATACGCCAGATATAAGGGGAGCTGCTGCAATACGAACAGAGAGAAAAAATAAAAGAGTGTTTCAGCCTATTTCAAATGTAAATCTCTGTCGTTGTAACGGGTCGGCTCTCCTGAAAAATAAGACGTAGGTCGGCGAGATTGTCGCTTCTTGCTTTCGTTGACTCGGAAAATTTCTGAGACGACGTTCTCAAACCCTCTGTAGGATTTGCGACGAGTTTATGTGTCGTCCTGAGAGAGAAAAGTTAAACAATACACGGTAGATGTTTATGTGTAGGGGAAGGAATTGGCGGAGTTACTTATAGAGTGTCGTTGTGAGAGATATCGCCCCGCCTGCCAGAGCAGGTACCGTTTGCTTGCCGTGTATGTGAACGCTATGATTCAATTGCAGGAGAATATATTCTCAATATTTTACAGAAAATTGATATTACAGTTGTAACAATGCACTGCTGTTTTGAATGCAGTTAGATATGTATATAAAATTGATATTCTATTGCTGGTTGTATATTTTTACCATACACAACCGCGTAAGTTCCTTTTAATGCGATGATAACCGACTTTTAATGATTTTATACTGAAGATCACGTCTAAACGAGTAGTGTTAATGATTTGGAAAAAATAGATGTTAAATTAGAGCATTTTCTTAATAATTTAATATGTGAATATTTTAGATTATGACTATAATACATAGTGAAATTAATTTGTAAAGTTAGGTCTAATGCGGATAAAAAACTGAGAATCACGCAAAATCGTATTTTTCTGAAACCTTCACCTTTTTAAAGATAATTATTGATCTTTTAGTATATATGTTTTATTAAAATACCTTTTGTTATATGTATTATAAATTAATAATGCGTCTTATTTGGGACAGCGCTCCTGGATGGGCGAGTTATATTACTGGCTGGACTTACGAAGTGTTGCGTGAGCTCAGTACAGAACACGCAAGCTAACCACCATTTATCTGGGCCTTAAGTACAAGACGAGGTATATAAAACGCCATTAACATAATACATAAACATATTCCCAAGTTCAACACAACAGTAGCAAGCCGATCCATCATCATTACCACGCAACACTTCATAATAAGGCCGTGAAGCTCTCGTTATCGACAAGTAAAGTGCGCTTAGATACAATTTCTACTAGTGTTTACTGGGACATAATACCCGGATCGCACGACAGATAAGTCTCGTAGAGTAGTTATCGGACCACAAGGGCAGTAAAAGCTAATTGGTGGGGCGGCCGTTACGGGCACAGCGTTAGCGGGCGTCGGGATTGGGAAAATTAACCTCTTCCGAGCGACCCAATTGGTGGACTATGATTAGTTTGTAATTTGTGACGGGCCTTTGCGAATTGTGGTCGATGTTCACGTTTTTGGTCTGTTAACCATTACGCTATAGTGATTTATGCAGACATGGTGGCTTATTAAATTAAACCGCAATTTTCGTCTCGTAATTTTCATTTAATAATCGATTTGCGTTTGTTGTTGGTATATTATTCTATCAGCCTTATTTATTTTGACATGACATTTTGTAGCCAAGATTATCGCCATTTTAAGATGCATGTCATCATCATTCATCATCATTTCAGCCGAAAGACGTCCACTGCTGGATATAGGCCTCCCCAATTGGAGGGGTTTGCCATAATCGCCACGCTTGGCAGGCGTTGGCGATAGCAGTATGGTGTTAAAAATGCATAAAGAACGCTGCTGCCCATTCTCTAGTAAGTCCCTTAGTCGCCTTTTACGACACCCACGGGAGGAAATTGGGTGGTACTATTCCTTACGTGCGACACCACACGGCATCACAAGATGCATGTACAAGTACCCAATCCTACTATTATTAATTAATACAATATTACAAATGTGACAGTTTATATGTTTGGATGTTTGTTACTTAATCACGCGAAAACGGCTGAACGGATTTGGATAAAATTTAGCACACAGATAGTTTATAACCTGGATTAACACATAGGATTTATTTTTATCCCAGTATTTCGTTCCTGTGGGATAATTGCCGACGTTCACGCGGGCGAAGCCGCTGGTAAAAGCTAGCAATTGTATAAAATGTACGATTATATGAGCAAAATTAGTGACTGTGGTGAAAAGAGTCTTGTAGCTTCTAGGGAATACATTATTAAGTATTTCATATGCGAGTATTGTGCATAATTTAGACGAAGATGTTGGTAGCTTTTCTTGAAAGGTTCCGCAAACCGGCGGAGGCATTAAGAAAATGTTTAGTAAGTAGAAGAGAGTATTTTATGATCCTACATAATCTTTATGAAATTAATAATACTATCTTAAAATCTATCCTATACAGGGTGTAAGGGACAGTCCTCCGCAAACTAACAGCATGCATTCAGCTCCTTATTTTGAATCATTTTCCACTGGAAATTTGCTCAGGAAAATTTTCATTTTCTTTATCGGTTTTTCAGTTACGATTCCTTTATTTTAATGTAAAATTCCATTTTCTGTACGAAGCACTCCATTTATGTAAATAAAACAGCTAATATCAAAAAACCAGCAATGGATGTTGAAATACTCTAAAAAACGATGCGCGAAATCAGCTGTTCACTTTTGGCCTAGCTACAGAGTTCATTGAACTCACTCGCTGCGCTGCCGTTCGCTACTTGCGTTTTGCCACGGTAACGATACATTGCGTGTGAGGTAATAAAACAAATCAGGTGTATTGGATTCCCATAATGTTCCTGAAATAATTTCATGTACCGGTCATCTTAGTATGATATACTGAATTCACCCGTACCATATCAGTCTGCGGAGGGCTGTCCCTTTCACCCTGTATTACTATTTATCTGATTGAATTATATCATAGTATCACTTTATTTCTTTATGTATGTTTTTCTTCTTGTATATTGGCACCTTGTTTTTATAATATTCGTGTAATTTTTTATTGTTTAATTGTGCTCTTGTGTGTTGTGCTGTCTTTTGTGTGCACTGTTTTTTTTTAAATCTATCTATCTATCTCTTTTCGAGAGGGAGTAGGCTGTAATCTACCATGCGGGCCCAGTGCGGGTACAGTTACAGAGTAAAGAAATGGAACAGAAACAAACCTTCTAAAGAGCGTGCAAAATTGATACCGATTTTAGTAGGGTTGGCACAGGAGGATAAAACTAAATAAAAAAAACGTTAATCAGCTTACGTGTTTCAATTTATAAACATAATTATTCAATCACTAAAAGGGTCGGTAGGTATTACCTACGTATTTCAAATCATAAACACCAATGATCTAGCATGAATTGTAAAAATAAAGTTCTCATATAGTCGTTATTTTTGTTCTTGAACGCACCGTTTACGAGATAGGTAGGTACCGTTCTGTGTCACTTACTAAAAAACCACTAAACCATTTACGATTAATACCAACAACCGGGTTTATTTATTTATTTATTTAACAATTTATGTACACACATATAAACAGACAAGAAGAAAGAAACAGAAAAATACGTACAAAGGTGATGCTTATTTCTAATGAAATCTCTTCCAGCATACCTGCGATAGGAAAGTAGATATAGAGATGTAGACAACGTGTGTAAATGTAGAAGAAAAAAAAATGATATATAAAAAAAAATATACATAAAATCAAAGTACACACTAGTATAAATACTTATAAACATACAATAAGAGAATATACTTACATACATACTTCTAAAATAAATATCACTCAAATATATACTTAGAACTACAATGTAGTGGAAAATAATAAATACATAATAATATGCAACTATGACGAAGTAGAAAGATAGTGATCCTTTTTTTTTTTATACTACAAATTAAAAATAATAAATTATAATCAACTTAGTTATTCAAAACTGATATGTTTTTATTCCTTCAACTATTGTTCATACTCATAGTAGGTACAGTAAACCATATTTACACTTTTTTATATTAAAACATTATTATTCTTTACTCATGTGCTATTATAAAATTAAATCGTGAACGAACAATGCGCGCAGCCCTAAGCGATTCAACTGGCCGAGCCGGTATAAACCGGTTTCTCTTCATACGCGACGAAGCCACCAGTGGTACGCACCTATGCGCCCCATGCTTGTAGTAGTGTACCTAGCATAGCGCGGCTATATGAAGCTTTGTATCTGTTGCGTTTCTTTACTCATGTGGTTATACGGTGTTAAGAAATGCTCTCTAGAAAAAACATACGACTTACTAGAATAAATAACGTTTCAGTGACGTTATTCACCGGTAAATTGCGGACGATATGTCTCGATATCTTTTATGTTGCACCTGCCATGTTTTGTCTCTGAATCACCCTAACATTGACGGGTGGAAAATGGCATTCAGTTCGACTTTGTACAGTATTTTTTTACTTGTGCATAAAGCAAATAAAATGAAAGCAAAAAAATGTTTTCATCCGATTGTTCCCAAAATATTGCAAGCTACTTGTGTAATATAATTCGTGGAGTTTAAATATCCCCACACGTATGCAGTGTTTTAGTTAAACAAAACCCGCCTTGTCTCATGCAGTACCAACATACAACGGGTGAATACCTAATTAGCGTAGGATTATAATTACACTCGCTCAACTGAAGAAATAAAATAATTTAATTAAGTGAGTAATTTAATGAAGTTGTAATTGCATGTCATTAATCTTTTATATACTTAGATTATTTTCTATTTTGTGAATGTGAGAACGTTGTAGACCTAGTAGAGTGTGGATTTGTTGGCACTTTTCTATTTTGTTAAGTACCTGGTAATTGTTGAAAGGCCTACACTGTCCTCCCACATCTATTATCACTGTATTTTGATAATATTGTAAAGCCAATTATTTTTAAAAGAGTAACCGTGGAGTTTCTTGCCGGCTCTTCTCCATAGGAAACGACTAATTGGAACCGTGCACCTAGCTTCTGACGTTTCATAAGTGCCCATGTAGGTTTATGTGAAATAAAATATTTTGATTTTGATTTTTGACATGAGCATAGGTATTTTACACTCAAAATTTGAAATGAAATTATTAAGACTCTTTTCTCTTCTTAATATACGTCTTCGTTAAAAAAAAAAAAAAAAACATATTTATGTGTTCTTCGTATTGGTGATAAAATAAAATTAATATTAGTTTTCACTTTTCTTTATTTCAAAGACCAAATGTTTATTAGACTTATCCTGAACAATAATCCTACCAATTCGTATATTAAAATAGCGAGGGTTTATTTTTTTTATTTTTTGTTGGTTCGATTCCCGGGTGAGACAAGCGAATTTTAGAAGATCTTTGAATGCAGTTTTGTTTCTTTAAAAAAAATAAAGGAATGTTTCCTTTCAGTAAAATGAGCTAACTAAAGGATTTAAGGTAGTTCCTCTCCAGGGCCCTTAATTTTTCCAGCCTGTATATACCTGCGGGGTAATTGTGTATGACACATAAAAAATTACAATTGGTTATAATGCGTTTCATTTTGACAGTAATTCATTTACGTTCATTACGTAATATAAGTTGCTGAGCAAACGTTTTTATCAAATCTGTGAAGCAATGGATTATGAATATCCTTCAAAACTCTCTGATTGTGATTGAAAGCGTGTTACGCAATCAGGGTACAGGTCTGCTTTTAAAAATGCGAGCAGTACAGAAACAGTCATGTTGCTTATGGGATGCCTTTGTGTATCAGTGGACATCTTTCTGTTGAGATAATTAACTACGAGGATTTCACACTACTAGAAAAAAAAAGAAACATTTTTTTAGAGCAGCATAGAAAAGCACAGATAGCAATTTTTTTTTTTTAAACCGGCCTAGTGCGTGTCGGACCACGCACAATGAAGGGTTCCATAGATGGGATGAATTGATCCCAAGAACAAACTTAACACTGTAGTTGAAAAACTACAAATTTAACTTGGTCGACTACTATTTGGTAACTTGTAAAGCCTACTTAGCTGTGATAGATTTCCTTTTAACTTCGTTATAACATATACTACTGCTGTGAATTTTTCACATATCCAAATACAACCATTTATCTGGCAGGCACACGCACGCGTTTGACTCCCAGACTGGAGCGGGCTGGGTCTGCCTTGAAGCGGCTCCTGCCCAATCTAGGGTTACAAATGCCTCCTGCCGGATGCTCTATACGGGGGTCATGCGGTCCATGGCCTTTTATAGGGCACCGATGTGGGCGCGTTCCTTGAGGCAGCGACCAGCCCGCCGGTCGAACGCGTCCCTCTAAAGTGGAACATTGGTGCCGATTCCCTTGTTCACAAACTAAACTAAATTTAAGTTCAGTGCATCTTTTTCTTTCTATTTCATTAAGAAAAGGACAGAAGATAAATTTTAGTTTAGTCCTGTCAAATTAATTAGCGCTTGACGTAAATTGACGTAATTTTAGTCGGCAAGTTTTTAATCACGTCTAAACTTGTATGGAGTAGTGACAGGCGCTGATTAATTTGACAGGACTAAACTAACATTTATCTTCTGTCCTTTTCTTAATGAAATAGAAAGAAAAAGATGCACTGAACTTAAATTTAGTATATTTTGTGAACAAGGGAATCGGCACCATTGTCCACGTCCTAGCCTATTCAGCCAATTTTAGCTTTCATAGTCTTCTCCATACTATTGGCATTATGACATTATGAATCTCTTTAATCATATTTGTTCATATCTATATTATTCTAGACTCACTCCCTCTAGGGTTTAATACAGAAATTACTGTGCCTGTGAGCAATGTAATTAGGAATATCTAAGACTATTCGATCTTACGTCTAGTGTTTAGATTATTTATATTATCTCGTCAATTGCTGTGGATGAGTCCTTCATTTACCTCTTTTATGGGTTACTTGTGTTCAGAAACGTTTGAACGGCCATGGGGGTTGTCATAATCATCATGCTTGATTGATGAGTTGGTGATGATAGTGTTGTAATTCAGAATGCTGATTATATTGCCTTCATTGATGATGATGACCTTTAGATCATCGGTTCGCGCGCTTCGGTTCGATGACACCCATGGATAGGTCTAACGTGCCTCGATTCTTATTTTCATCGGCGCAAACGGTCACTCGCCTGCAACAACAATAAAATTAAACACAGCATTATAATATTACAAAGACTAGTAAACGCTTGATAAAATATTCTTTAATGGCAGTTTCGAGTCCAAGTAGAAGTTTATCATCGATTGAATCGCGTCGCTGCAAAGATAATAATCCCGAGGAGAGGAGGGTCTTAGCTCGGCATCGGCTGTACTTAAGCATTTTTACGCCCTATAAATTAAATCACTAAACCTTGGTATATATAGGTAGGTTTATTGTTTCAGGCAGTTTCGAAATTGTATAAAAGAACAACATAAACCGACAATCAGATTTTCTAAATAACAAAAAAACCGTACAACGTTCAGACTTTTAGGCCTTTTATGTATTTTTCACCTCACAAGCATTGCAAAACTGCATTTTATCCACTAGCGCGGAAAGTGTTTTTAAAATTCGAACCTTTCTATTCAATAATTTTCTATACCGCCAATCCACTGAAAATGCATCAATACTTATTTTTCAACACATTTGCTGAACAATGCATTTACGAAGCCTGTATACATTGTTCGAAAGTTAAAAATTACGCACTCTCACCTAAGTACCTATTTTACCGAATACTCCGTTGTATAGCACCGTGCGTATTCTTTACGGTTTTTTTGTAATTTCCATATAAAATATTATAATAATTCGACCAAGGAGTACGAGAATAAATAAGCTGACTGATCCAACCTCCTTGGAAGCGCTTTTGCTCAATACTTTTGAATTGAATGAGACGAAAGATGTAGTTCTAATTTTCACCACGTGCATGTGGCGCCATTTTCAAATTCGCGCCATTTTCATATTAGAAACGTCAAAGATTGTTGCGACTTTCCGACTGATTTATAAAAACAAAATAATAATATGGGTTCAAGCTGATATTTTGAATGAGTCTCTTGACAAAAAAAAAATATAAAAAAAAAATCTTTGAGATATAACAAAATAATGTACGGTGGAATTGTGTATCTTATATAGGTCTACAGAAAAGTTCGCGATGGCATATGTCTATCTCTTAAGGATAACATACTATATACATTTTATTGTCTTTTTGTAGGTATTTGTTGTCTTTAGGTAGTCCGAACATGCTTATCCTTTTTATCCCGGTAGTATATTTCCGTGGGAAAATTTCCGACATTCACGCGGGCGAAGCCGCGGGCAAAGGCTAGTTTTATATATAAATATAAACACACATAAATATACTAAAACAAATAAGACAAACAATGGGAAAACATTACCACAGCCAGCTTATTGCGAATGTGCTCGCGAACTTTTACTTTAAAAGATAATCGGTTGGTTGCCATCCTGATTTCCTGGGGGAGCGCATTTTACAGAAAGATAGACTGTATGAAGTAGGAAGAGTGAATGAAGTCTGTGCGGTGAGTGGGACATTGAAGAAGACGACTTTGAGATGAACGTAGATTTAACGTAGATAACGAGGGGAAGATGGAGAGTCAAGAAATAAAAACTAGGTGGTCAGCGCCCTTTGCTCTCTGCACTGGCGTATGGGCAACCACTTTAGAAGCGACCGATGTACAGACATGATCATATATACGCAGATTGAAAACAAATCCAATGCAACTTGACCGTCTACTCAATAGAGAAGACGGACAAGTTTGTCGAGGAGATCTGCATACACACATACATACCTTAACCACACACACACCACACACTTCTCCACACATGCACACATACGTCACCATATCCGATGATAGGGAAAGTTAAGGACTGCACAAGCATTGTCTTCGAGCTCGATGGTAATGTATTTTTCAATCGATAAAGAGTCCGCAGCGTACCAGTAACCTTCTGGCTTACCTTAGCGATTTGAGTTCGCCAGTTCAGAGTATTATCAATATGCAAGCCTAGGTCCTTCACGTCAGTACTAAAAGGAACGTCCATTTATCCATGACGTCATGCTAAATTTTGTTTTCTTCTTTTCTTAATATTATCCGTCCTCTATATCTAGGAATATCTACAGGAACCTTTCCTTAGATACTGTTTAAGTTTAAAACTGGAAGTAAATGATAAACAGAGACTGAAAAATGATTTTGATCCCACACAAGTTTCAAAAGCTGACTTAGTAAAGGGTTACTATAATATGATACTGCGATACGCTGATAAACTTTCACTTCTATACATACAAAAGTTGACAGATTATCATGTATTTCTATTTATCTTCTACAGCTTCTGCCCGCGTGAAATTTCTTGTTCCCCCGACCTACCCCGTCTCATCACATCGCCCGCCAGCACTTGTTAGATTAAAGCAATTTTCTTAAGGATTTCAATTGTTTTTAAAATAAAAATTATAGTCTAGTTACTTCCTGATAATTTAGCTTTCTATTGGTGAAAAAATGGTTAAAATCGGTAGAGTCGTTTCGGAGCATATTCTGTACAAACAACAAACAAAAAATCTTTCTTCTTTATAACATTAGTTTATATAGCTATATGATATGTCGCTCTTTTTCATTTCATAAAGGGTATGAAATGTGGTACTATAATAATACTGTTTGAATGATGGTATCCCCTTCGTGTTTTAATTTGAAACTTAATTGAATGAACCGTGTAGTTTGAATTTTTGAAACCAATTTTTCGCGGTTTTCCGAGTTTACTGGCGTCGGCATTTCTATCTGACTACCGCTGCGAAGAAATGCTGTAACAAACTCAGTGGTCAAGGTCTCTCGTAAAGTTCAGAAATTTATCGTGAATTTCCTGTAATGCAGGGCAACGCTGCAACGTTTGAACTGACCTTTTTACCCGACTGCGGCGAAGCTCAAAAGGAGGGTTACTACTTACGGATTAGGTACTCCTAAACGAATAAACGGATTTGGATAAATTATACTTCTTTAGATTTGTCTTGGTAGCGCGAGTATCATTGGCTACATTAAAATCAAAAACAAACTAAAATGGCGGATTTGGGGTGCCATATTGTGGAGTTCCAAATTTTTTTCTTCTTCAAATTCCATCGAGTGGGATATCAAAATAAAGGGTTTTAAAAGGTGATTACAAAAAGATATACAACTCATATGGTTAAAAGTACCTCGCAGTGACAAATCGTAAAAAACACGTACAATAAAGTAAAAATTAAAAAGCTGAAAATAAAAAAAAGTAATTAAAAAATCTAAAAAACCCGACTGCGTTAAAAGACTTAAGTTAGAAAAAAAACTGAAAAGCTAAAGTTGGAAGCAGTCGGGACCCATTCCATTTTTATATTTTCCGACTCAAATGGGTTCGCCTGCTTACAACTTTTATTTTATTTAAAATGGGCTTGTTTTTATCTTTTCAGTTTTTTTTTTCTAACTTAGGTCTTTTAACGCCGTCGGGTTTTTTAGATTTTCTAATTACTTTTTTTATTTCCAGTTTTTTAATTTTTACTTTATTGTACGTGTTTTTTACGATTTGTCACTAAGTCTTTTAACGCAGTCGGGTTTTTTAGTTTTTTTAAGTACCTACGTGCTGAAAATCTTTTGTGCAACTACAATTGTAACTGAACTTAACCAAACTGAGCTATTCTTATTTTAAAGTTAAAGCCATATAAAGTAAGCTGGCACCACGGATCGAAGTTCTCTCCCCCAAGTTAACTACAGGAAAAATATTTTATATCTACTATTCTTCGTACCGTCTCAACAGCATCTCTACAATATGGATTTCTCTTTTAAATTCAGTTAGTTACGCTCCGGGGAGATGTAATATAGTGAAGTAAGCGTCGTAAGTGAGCTACTGACCTGGACCACGCAGATAACAAAGAAGCGACTACAAAGTACATTTCCGTCTTGTTAGGTACCTACAAAGCGGAATTATTCAAGAAGTCCTAAAGGAGTCGAAGGGACTCACTAGGATGGCTCAATTGTGGAACAGACTGAGATCCAACGAGGGTCCGGGAGCTTTTTACTGCCTATATTATTGAGCTATAAACCATAAAAGCTCTCCGCTTTATAAACGCTAAAACAAAACACGGGCGACCGCATATTTCTTGTTTATTCACTCCGACTTACATTATGTCCCGCAATGAACTGGAGTGAGATTTTACGAAGCACTTTTAATTTTCTCGGAGGAGAAAAAATGGCGTGTCCATCGCTGAAATGTATTTAAACTAGCCGAACGGGCCGCGCTGCTGGCGCAAACGAAAATACAATTACAAAAAATGTATAGTTGGGGTTTCTGGAGGCGACTTTGTTCTTCTACCCAAGTTTAAAAAGTATTTCTCAGCACTCTCCTTCCCTACGTACTTTTAAACTGTATACAGAGATTGTACGCTCGAGTGTATAATTACTGTGCGCAACTTTTCCGTTTCCCTCGAAATTTATGTTGTGCGTTGATGAGTTAGACAAGACAAACGGTTTTATGTGTTAGATAAACTGCAACTTCCCGTACACCATGTGTCACGTCTGCGAACCCTATTAATCTTTATATGAACGGTGCCCGACCATGGTGTGCGCCATTCTCACATACAACCAACAAATCTGTTAGCCCATAATCCGGTTGATGGAATTAGAATTTATCTTCCAAGCCAAAAGACTATTTACATAACCGCTAGGTTTGTAATCCTTAGAGGGTAAGTAGAGTACTTTCGTACCCAAATGAAGTCCATACCAAGTCTTGACGCGATATGGGGTAGACCTATGGATAGTAATGGCCACTTTTCTGTATTTTACTTTAGGTTAAGTATTGGATGGCAAGACTTGGTATCGCTCCTGTTATTATTCTATATTTACTTATACAAGGAATTATCCTATCAATATTTTAGAAATTTTATATTACTGTCATTAGCGAATGTTATGGCTTATTATTTAATTAATCTGCCTAGCAATTTTTCAACTAGGTTGGGGTCGGTTTCCGGTTTAACCGAATGCCAGTATTTTACATGAAGCGACTACCCATCTGACCTCCACAACCAAGTTACTGGGTAATACGATACCCCTTGGTAAGACTGGTTGTCAGACTTTCCTGCTTAACGACCCGTAACTACTGTCAAAGATGACTGAATGACAGCCGGGACCAACGGCTTAACGTGGTTTCAGAGGCACGGAGGGGTCTTGGTATGTAAAGGCGCAATTTCATTAGTCGATAGGGCCCGCATGCGGGGTGCGAGAGATTTCTGGAACGCGTGCCACAGGGCCCGCATTCGGGGAACCGTTTTCATTAGTCGATGTAGAAGAACCTCCATGCTCGTCGCCAGTTATTAACAAGAGTGGCACTGAAACAGATGTTCTTGCCATGGATCATCAATTAATGTTATGTGGAGCAATTTTGACTGTCTGTGTCACATTCCATAAACAATCGTAATCTCGATAGATATCCACAAGTTTTAACATTTGCGAATCCGTAAAGCGATCAGCCATTTTGCGCAGCGTCTTTCTTATCCAACAAGCACTCACGAATGAAATTGAATAATGAAAAAGTATTTGACTCACGACCCGCAAGCTGTATATCGACCGATTAATGATTTCATTGGTCGATATCACGGTCGGTATAAAGCATGCGGGGAATCCCTGCAGGCGGTGTGTCGAACACGTATCGACTTGTAACTTTCATTAGTTGTTATCTCGCCTGCGGGGACTCCCCGTATGCTGTATACTGAACGAGTTAACGACCAATGAAATTGCGCCATAAAGATGGTCAGACCATTACACCATAACATCATCGGACTTTATTATTATTTAACGTAATCGAAAATATATTAAATAATGATAAACCATGCCCATTGACTGTTTTTGGGAAATAATGCACGACTTTTTGTTTGTGCGCCATTTTCTGTTAAACGAGGGGGATTTAGCAAAAATAAGTTGCCCCAGGAAGAATATAAAATGTATTTAAATAAAATAACTTCACAGTAACACTCGATTTAAATAAATAAGAAATACTTTCAAACTGTGCTTGATGCGCTGAAATCGCTTAAAGCTTTATGCTTCGGATTAAATGTGAAACATTCACAACAGACGAGTATATAATTTACCTACTGAAAGATTTAATATTTAAATCTCAGAAAACCACAAAAAAGCGAAGCAACACTTTTCTTCACCAAACTGACGAAGATTTTAAATCTCAAGTGGCAGGAAAAGTGAATTTAATAACAGGGGTGTTAAATTATTACAAACCCATTTTTCAAAAGGGTTAGCGCCCAATTATTGTATAAGTAGGTAGGTTATTCCTGTAATATAATTTCATTACGGTGTCTACTTCGTGATCTCTATCTTTCACTATGTGTAGGTACCTATCGTGATGATGAAACAACATAGGGACTGTAGATAGATAATAACCATATCATTTATCACCGCGCTTGGTAACCGCCAATCCTGGTGATAATGTAGTATTTATCAATCGTTGATGGAAGCGTGATAAAAAGAACCAAGTTGGCAATCTTGCAGTAGGTATGTAAGTACTAGCAGGCAACGGGTGCGGGGGCACCCTTGCCTGTATTGCACAGGTCTCCACCAGTGTCGGATGGGAATGGCCAGGTGTTCCCGGCCATTCCCGTAGCCCCCCAGCTTGGGGGGCATGCGGGGCCCGCCAGATAGGCGGGCACGCGCCGGGAGGGTCGTGGACGTAAAGGCTGTGCCAGTTTCCCATGGCCCTCCCATAACGGCATTGAGGGAACACCGCTGGGTTTTTTAGTGGGTATACCGGTTCTACCGGGGAGTCCCACATACCCCTCCCGTCCCCCAACGGGAGGGTATGCGTAATGCATTTTTGCCAGCGGAACAAAAAAAAAAAAGGTATGTAAGTACTCATCAAACAAAAAAAAATCATATCCATAGAGATGCTGAATTGTTCATGTCCTTTTTGTTTTAAAAACTTTTCCTAGATAAAGAATACAAGATACATTGTATTTCTCGCAACTTGGAAATTTTGATTCTTTAGAAGGTCTTCGAATAAATCCAAACTGGATGTGTCTGTTGTCTGCCTTTGTCTGACTAAGGGAATCTGCAGACGACAGACTTTTTGCACGTACGATTATTGTTCACTGATTTTGTTAATGATCATATTTTTCTTTTATAAACTCCATTCGTTCGGTTGCTAGTCAAAACTTGTTACTTGCTATCTTTTTACCAATTTTTTTTATGATTTTTTGTGTGGGCTGTGTCATTTGCGTTACTAATATTAAATTAAGCCGACGCCGACCGACTTTTAATGATTTTTTAAAGAAGATCACGTCTAAACGAGTACTGTTAATGTGTGTTTAATAAGAGCATTTTCTTAATAAATTTATATATGTATGAATATTTTAGATTATGTTGATATTACATAATGTAATTAATTTGTTAAATTATGTCTAACGCGGATAAAAAACTGAGAATCACGCAAAATCTATCAAGTGTATTTTTCTGAAACCTTCACCTTTTTAAAGGATAATATTTTTGTGTTCACCAAAAATCTTAAGGTACATCTATGTATGCATTTCTAAAATTTTATTCTTCCCCGAAAAATACTGATCGTGCACCAAATATTAAAGGTTAGGTTAGGTTAGGTTATATTGTGGTGCACATTCAGTATATTTGGTGGAACACAGGCAAAATTAGGTTAGGTTAGGTTAGGTGAAATGGGAATAAATTGAAGTACTTTTAAATACAATCCCTTTTTAAAGACAATTTAATTATTAATCTTTTAGTATACGTCTTTTATTAAAATACCTTTTGTTTTATATATAATAAATTAATAATGCGTCTTATTTGGGGCAGCGCTCCTGGATGGGCGAGGCCTATTACTGGCTGGACGTACGACGCGTTGCGTGAGTGAGCACAGTACCTGCAGAACATGCAAGCTAACCATTCAAGGTCACTGGCATATATCTGCGTCTTAATAGTTATGTATAGTAAAACTATCGCCGACTAAAGTGAGAACTAAACCATTGCGTATCGTCTGAGGTCCACTTTATAAATGTCAATTTATAGAAATAGGTCAGTCTGACTCTCAGCTAGGATCCAGCCATTATTTGTTGTTGCAATGTATTAAATATAAATAAGATGCGCTAGCTTCTCCTTCTAGCTTTTAATACTATTGATCCACTCAACATTTGTTCAACATAAAATAACGAAGCTGAACCAACAGAACGAATGAACTGATACTAAAATACAATATTTATGAGTACAACAATAGGTATACCAGAATGTTATGATAGTTTACATAATTATTTATATGTTCATTGCAAAAACAGGAGGCCAATTCTTGTAATTAAAAACTTTCAAAGTGTTTTTTGCTTGGCTACCATTATTTATAATAAGTGTCTGAAAAGTTGGAGGGAGCTTATTAATGTACAATTGAAGAAACATTTAAAGTCATTTCTAACTAACAAAGCATACTATAATGACAGAACCATTTACTTTGACATAAAGGAGATGGATAACGCTCCCATACAATATGGCCTAGCACGGACATAAATAAAACAATATATATCATGAAAGAATATTTGTATTTAATAGTCCTGTATATATTTTATTACTCCAGAAGTTCGTGGGGACGAGATATAAGACATTTTAGGTGAAAATTCTGGTATGACATTTTGACGTTTAAATATCGTAGGCATGTTATTCTCGTGCTGGTCCAGTGGTCTAAGCCACGCTTCTCATGCACAAGGTTGTGGGTTCAATTCCGGGCAAGTACCAGTGTGACTTTTTCAATTCATATGTAGTTTCTGAGATTATCTTGGACATTACTGACATCGGTGAAGGAAAAACATCGCGAGGAAAAAACAACACTAGGGTTTGGTACTCCAATAGTACCAGACTGTGATAATGTCTGCCTAGCCAGTAACCAGCAAGAATGGCACACATTATCAGACGCAGTGACCTTAAATAAAAAACCTACTTAAGTATAAACAATTAGCTACACCCTTAAAAGACGTGCTGAAGACGTTACTGAAAACTCACGCGTGTTAAAACTCACCAATCGCGGCGTAATCCACTGTCTTATAACAGATTGAATTTCATCCGAATCCAACAAATGCCTCCTTATGCGGAACGTTGCTATACCACGAGAAATAGGGCAAAATCAGTTGTCCAAACGAGTAGCCAAAGTAAATCGAAATGAGAAGATGCAAAGTCCGTGAAAGCCGGGGTCGGTCGAGAGAGCAGTACCAGATATCCAGAAATAAAGCCAAAGATCGTCGTAAAACACCACAAAAAAACATTCAACAATAATTATGCGAGCCACAAGAACCTACACAGGAATGATGTAAATTGTCAAATCATTAATGAAAGACACAATCGACATAAAACCCTTAACACACGTAACTAGCTATAATATGTATACAAGCATACATAAACTCCCTGCTTTTGCCATGGGGGTAGGCAGAAACTATAAAACGTCCGCTACTTTAAACAACACTTACCTACTTACCCCTTTTGCTTTGTCCACGTTCATACATCTAGTCATTTGGGCGCGTCGCAATAATAGAACTGATATATTGTGTTGTATACATAAGGTGTCAAATATATCATTATTAGGTATAGCTGTGCGTGTGGTTATTATAACAGAAAGTATATCGTAAATGTCACAAAAATGTCAAATATATTTTAAATCACTGACTATAATAATACAATAATGTGTCCTGCACTAAATATCTGTTAGACACTATCTATTACTATGTAATTAAGTTATGTTGTATTGAATTTCTTAGTAGCAGTCCGGAGTTTGGATTTGTATCCAGTTGATGGCAATAGGCTCACCCCCTATTATAAACATAAACGTAAACATAACTGGCGAAAGGTGGGTGTACTATAAGTACACCTCTGCTAAACCCTTCGAGGATTACAGGCGTGATGTTCCCACAAACCTATGCGGAGAAATGAAAGTCATGATAGCAATTCAACAATTATAAGTTTTTTTTTAAATATTATTAAGTCTTTGGCTGTGCGGGGCCACACTTTATCCATCTCCTTTTATTAACCATTTTTATTTACTGTTGACTTTTATAATTTATTATTGTAAGCTAAATTCAAAGTAAATTAATGATATCGACTTGACTTCCTTTTTTTTGTGTGTGATATTATCAAATAACTTCCCCGCTCTGGGCGGAACGGGACACCCCAACGTGCGAGCCTTCCCGTAGGGTTATTTAATGAAAGAAACCACTTCAATACACTATGATCTGTGTAAACCGTGAGTTTTCCCATTCTCCACATAGCATCGCCAATGCTCTAATGCCACGAGAACTGCCAGCGTCTCCCGCTCCGTAATGCTGTAGTTCTTTTCTGCCGCCGTTAATGATTTGCTCATGTAAGCTATGCGGTGCTCCTTTCCGTTTATAGATTGAGTGAGCAGGCCGCCTATACCATAGTTATTCGCATCCGTATGCAACTCGAAAGGTAGATTGTAATCGGGGCAAAAAAGAACAGGCGCGGAAACTAAACATTCCTTTAGTTTTTTTAAAGCGACTTCTGCCTCATCAGTGCCTGAAAGTGACTTTTTATTCGAAGTCAACTTGTTGAGTGGTTCTGTAATTGTGCTAAAATTGGGAACGAACCTCCGACACCATGTAGCTGTGCCTAGAAATCGCTTTAACTCCTTGCGATTTATAGGAGTTCCAACAACCAACCAACCTTTTCTGGATCTGTTCGCAACCCATTCGCATCAACCACGTAACCTAAGTACTTAAGTTGACTTCGAAAAAACTCACATTTTTCTAAGTTGACGGTGAGACCTGCCTTACGCTGCCTTAGCTGTCCTAAAGGCGAAGTAGGAGGGACACATGCTCATCAAAAATATCGCTAATAATAGCAATATCATCCAGATAAGCAAATATACGGTGATCTACATTACCTAGTAACTTATCTACAAGACGCTGTTGCGTAGCGGGAGCATTTGTCAAGCCAAAAGATGTTGTCTTAAACCTAAGTGTTCATCGACCTGGGACGTAGAAAGCCGTCTTAATGGGACCCCTTCCTGTCACACGGAAACAAAATATTTACATACTAGTAGTAACCTGTTGCTTTTCCAAATTTTGTCATATTTTCCCAATTAAAAAAGAAATTTCTCAGATTATTGTTAAAATTATGGAAGAACACATTGTCTTGGTTCACAGTGTTCCTCAAAGTATTTTTCTGGACAATGGTACTCAATTTATTATCAGCCATACTCAGGATTTATTAAAAAAATAAAAAATACCAAACATATTATTTTCACCAAAGTATACCCCCTTAGGTTAATACTGTAGAGCGGTACAATAAAACTATTATAACTTATATTTCTACATTCGTAGATGGTGCCCCGTACGGCTTTACAAAATGTGTCAGACTTTTACTGACTTTTGACTTTTACAGACTTTTACTGAACCCACCTGTGTTCCTTCAGTTGCCTGTGTGCGAGGGCCACGGTATCCCTTTCGGTCAAACCAGCAGCCCTGGCAGGCACCGGTCCTAGCGGACCCCGTCAGTGCGTGCTGACATCTCTTTAAGGCGCGCGTGGAACACAACACGCCGTAGACCCGGCCTGGTCCATATCGGACGGCGAACTGCCCATAGCTCGCCGTCCGCAAGCCCGCGCCTACGGTGGCTGGGAATCGGCTACTGATTTCCGCCGCCCAGGGCGTCTCCTGCGGTGACTAGGGGCGTGAGAGCGCACGGACTGCCATTCCCTCACGAGCATTACTGTTTCGCAGAAGGAGGTGACTGCCTCCCATGCACTCTCGCTCCGGACCATGGCCTGGACCAGGGCCGGACGCGAGAGATCACCGCCGCCGATCGCCTCCGTGAGGACACTGCGGTGCTTTGCCCAAGACGGGCAGAACTCCACCGTATGCTCCACCGTGTCCTCCGGGCGATCCACACAGTTGTAACACCCGGGCGTTTCCTCCCGCCTAACCCCAAACATGAACCTCTCGAAACAATCGACTTGACTACCTAAATGATTAAAAATCATAATAATCCATACTAATATTATAAATGTGAAAGTAACCTGTCTGTCTGTCTGTCTATCTGTCTGTATGTTACGTTTTCACGCCTAAACCGCTGAACCGATCGTCATGAAATTTGGCAGAGATACAGCCTGGGATATGGAGGCTACTTTTTTACGCGATAACCGACATCCACGCGGGCGGAGCTGCGGGCAAAAGCTAATTATTCATATTTGGACGCCTCATTATGTGGCAAACATGTTTGAAACAGTTTTTTTTTCTGTTATTCTAATTGCACGTTTTTATTCTTGTGTGTACACATGTTTGAGCAAATAAATAATATCTTATCTTATCTAGTTGCAATCTTATCTCAGCGATAATCAATGCCAAAAATGTATAAAAATTACGGATTTTTTTATAGATTAAGATTAGTATGCGAACAAGAAATATTTAGCCTAACTACTTCGGCTATTTCAGGAATAATCAAAGTTTGATATGACTTTATAAAAGTTAACTTGATTTAATAAAAGTGATTTGTCTATAAAATACAAAACAGCCTTTTGGTTTTGGTTACATGTTGCATAAAGTTATGTGGTCACTTTTTTGTGTTACTCGTACATGTTGACGAAAGTTTGGTTATGTATAAGTAAATATTTTTTTCAGTGTACGAGAACTCATGCCCCTCCGAACATCCAATCCAGGACTGGACCCTTTACCTTTTACCAGTTTAGTTTTAAACGCGCATCTGTGAGAGAACTTTATGTTTAATATTGCAGCTTAGAATATAAAACAGGACACGAGGGTATTAAACCACGCTAGATTTTAATTTGATAAACTTAACGCAGTGTGGAACATTTTGTTTGTTGTAAACTAAACTCCGTTTGAAATAAGATTAGACATTTAAATAAACCTTTTTTTACAGTCCTGTCAACCGATTTTGACTTCAGTGTCGTAATGGCCCGTTGGTTAAGACTACGCCGAGCGCACAGTGGCGCCCTTATCGTTAATTTGGTGATATCTTTTATTTTAGAATGAAAATGCAGAAAATAAGCTCGTCAAGTTGTGCTTCACAAGACTATACTTTATTATTATTACAAACAGTCGTTTTAAATTGTTAAGTTTTATTGTAATCATTAAAACGGAAAATATGTGGCCACTTAACTCCGTTTTAAAGATTACAGTAATACGTGAGGGCGCCACTGCACGCTCGGTACAGTCTTAACAAAACAAGATTATTTTATCTCTTACTGTGGTACTTTCGACACATAAGTAATAGACATAATAGCATTCGGCAACCTTTCGTACGGAACCCTAGAAAAAGTAGCATGCTATGTTTTTTAAAAACAAACAATTTGATTGATTTATCTGTGCCGTCACACATTTGTACATATGGTGGACGTAAAAATATGTGTTTTGAGAAGCATTTAGCTTCAACAGTTGATTGTGAAGTGTTTTTATTGTTCGCACAGCCATTATGGACAAACTATTAATATTCATAGTGAATTGTATAACTTATTTATGTCTGCGGAGAATTAACAAAATTATCCCAGTCCTAGACGGGACACCATTAATAATCGCTTTCTCACCTTTGACAGCGCATTAGTGCTCATTCAATATTCGAGTCGAGTAGACGGTATAGTTACATTTATTTAGTATGATTAAAAATTCTTTGATGTTACCAGAGTGCAGGTTCACTCTAATTTGGTTGGCGCTAACGACGCCAATTTTATTTGTCCCGACCCTATTACGGTATAATATCGAGTTTTTGCCACGTTGTCAATTATGTCACACAAGTTCTCCCGAGTACAGTCAGGCTAATCATATCACAGCGCAAATGTTTTCTTTTTTTTTTTTTTCTTCAATTTTATTACATTGAAATAAATTAAATTCATTGCCGATTCGTTTATGAACATGGTACCTGCTGTGAATGAATACCATTAAATGTGGAATTAACTCCTGAAAACCTATACAATGTTCAATATCAATTTTAACTAAATTGGACGAGTGTATGATAGGTACTCATAAATGGTTTCACAATTTGTATCAAATGAAAATGTTTTTATGAGTTCAGATTTATATATCTGAATTTTTCGTTTTTATGGTTATTGAAAGTGATATTTATAAGTTATGTTTATTACCGTGGAGTACGGTTCCAATGATTGTAATCATCTGCTGGGACATGTAGGTACAAAACTTAAGAGTTATCAAAAGAAGAAAATCGTTTTTAGAATGTCAATACTTGCCGAACATGACAATAGTCTATGGCGATGACGTTATCACCATTAAATTAAACCACGTATCCTACCTAACGTTCTATGAACACACTAGATACCATTTGGTTTTAATAACAATTAACTATACCCAAAGTCTCTAATTCAGATAATTTATGAAAACAAAGTAATGTCAAGAAACGTCACTGTCAAAATGACAGGACAGTGGTTCAAAACATTTTATCTATAATTTTAATCATCTATAAAATTAAAGTGAATTAATTATAAGAACTTATGCAAACAAAATACCGTTGCCAAACAATGTTTTGTGTAGTGTGTCGGAGACACGGCCTATGATTGTCATAATCAGCTCTTTTAAGTCCACTGGTAGACGTAAACCTCCCAAAATCGATTTCCTCTCGAAACAGTTTACAGCCGTTTTCATCCAAATTGTGGCTAGATATGCTACTTACAATAAGAATTTACGAATGAGAGTTGTAATATTAGTGTTGTTGAAGATTTAAAAAAATTGAAAATGTTTGGTTCTCCTGCATTGTTACCAGTATCATAAAATATTTTATACCAGAAAATCTCCTTTATTTAATAACTTTGTTTAAAACCGAAAATAGATAAAAATATTTACGGTATGATTTTTTTAATATTATTATTTCTTAAAATACTGTACTTACAAGAAAATGAAACCTTTTTTTCGCCATTTTATGTGAATTACCATTACGAAGATATTGTTTTGATATGTTATCCCCTTTGTTTACATAAATTATCTGAATTTGAGACTGTGGGTATAGACCAGTCTTTTGTTTGAATAATTATCATTATCATATAAATGCGTACAGATATTACCTAACGAATACTAGTAGGACTAAGACCAATTCCCGGCGAAGATAGTTCAAACATTGCCATTATAATTGTTTGTTGTTGTTATTTTTTCTTATGGTTCCACAATCTTGATAAGTTTCTTGTTTATTTATTTAATACTCGGACTTAATGCCGATTAAAACTGGTGAAAAAATTTTGAAAATCTTTTTCTCGCCATCTGCACTTTCTTTTTTTTATACTGAGTTTACGCACAGAACCAATAATAGGGTGAAAACGCAACAGAATCATTGTTTTTTAAAGTGGTATTATTATTCGGGTTAAACCACAACTGGCGACTAATGCTATATGTAACTCGGTTAAGTCACAGTCGCTGACACATGCGCGCTGTTGCTGCTTTTATCTACGCCCATGCTATAAATCCTCTATAAAAGTTTCTGAAACAGTTAGCTTATTGCCAACATTAAAACACCCATGCCGTGTCATAGTAACCATAATAGCATCCAAACGGGAGTTATAATGATGTACTGAATTTCATAATGCAACTCCTTTGCTTTTACGAGGATAATGATCCCTTCCTTACTCATGTTTGATGAGTAAGGAAGGGATCATCATCCTCCCTTCCATTCTCACTACTCAATTCGTGGTATCTTTATGAATTTCAAAAAAAGAACATTGTCACGCACGCGCGTTTCTCTATATTATACCATAGCGTCGTATCCCGCCATTTTTGTTCGATATTAGTATTGCAAAAACTGTTACCCACATTCGTGTTTTAATACCCCTTATTATAAAACAGTTGCATAAATAACTATAACAGACCAGTAAGACAACAAATAATTGAGGAGGTTAGGACCAAACCACTTTTTTCAATAAATCAGAAATCGAAAAAAAAAAAAAATACTTAATAAATTGTTACAGAATATGTTGAGTTTTTTCAACATTTTACAAGGGAGAATAAGCTGTTTTGAAATAAACTGTCTCTGCTACTGGTAGATTTTATCATTTTGTGAAGAAATCGCGAAATAAAACCGAAATTTCCTAAAGTGGATACGTTGTGGATTTGAATCTAACCTCCTCAATAATTTTCAGGGATGGTCTATTTCGTGACCATTTTAACGCTATTTTGTTAGAAAAATGCATTTTCAATACAGATGTTAAACATGGCGTACTTTTAGAGGCTATAATTATGATTCGAAAATTAAATCTTTTGCATATGCATCTTTCTGTTACGCGGTCGTGACTTTTGTTTACGAGCTCGATCATTTTGTTTTGCAGTTGAGTTTTAAATTTATTAGACAATTGAAAAAGTTTAGTAGCAAGGAGTTTTCAGGCATAGAATAAAATGGGATAAATTTTATACGAGGCAAAATGAATGAGTCCGAGCATTGAATTCTTTTTCCGAGTCTTAGCATTGAATTCTCAAAACTCTTTTAAATGGTTGTTTAATATATTTAATTACCAGTTTTAATTTAATTATTTTCACATCAACATTTGCCAGAAATCGAATAGGCTGTATGTATAGGCTGTTTTCGTTGTAAAAAAATATATATCCAGTTGCAAAAACGCGCCATATTATGAAAATTTAAATTTTTTGTGTGATAAATTTTTTTTTTTTTTTTTATTGTTAATATGTGTTCAAGTACAAGTGATGAAATGGAATTAACTCCACCCCATATTTTATCTGAGGCGAAAACTGCGCAAAATGAAATATTGCCCCCAAAATCTCGAGAAAGATATGTGGCGACTTACGATAATTTTATTTTCTATTTACCTATGTATGTATGTTAAAATAAACATATTTAATTTTTTATTTGTTTTTTACTATTTCCCACAACTGTATTGAAAAACGTCTTGCGATACACGGGTGTGTAGGTTATTGCGAACTCGTGTCATTAAAATACGACACGACAGCTCGTTTGCAATAACCTACTTTCCACCCTTGTATCACAATGTACTATTTTTTATTTTTTGGGCTTGGTCTCCCAGCCTAGTTGCCTATGTTTTAGTCTCCAAGAGACCGAGTCGCCGGTGACCAGTCGGCAGTGCGCAATAGCTCTAACCATATCAACCTCATCGCCACTCTTTAACTTACTTCGTAATATGTAAAAACTGGACACAGGTACAACATAAATAGTAATATTGTAGGATAGTTGTACCTGTGTCCAGTTTTTTACTTATTACCAAAAGTTTCAGCATTTGGTATTCCAGTCAGTAGATTGGAATACCAAATACTGAATACCCATGCCTATTATCAAGAATGTATGTGTTGTTATTTTATACCATTTCAAGATTTCGCTGTTACTGAAACACTGAAATAATAAAAACAGTACGTACATTGCACGATACAACATTTTGAAAAACTATTAAAACTATTGCATTTATGTTATTATTCCACGTCTATCTTAAAAGCATTAACTTATAAAACTTAAAATCAATAGGGACTCAATTGATAAAGTAGTCTGTGATATATTTAATGCATACGTGAACAAGAGAAAACGGGCAAATAATAAAATAAATTCAATGAGTATAATATTCCTCTTAAAGGATTTCTGCAAGAGACATCTCTCGCTTGACAAGCAAAATTGCAATAAATGTGGAAGCACTTTTTAAAACAAGTCGTATAAGCGTATGTGGGAATATAATAAGTGGTGAGACACTTTGATGTTCAAGATTTTCCACGGTAGGTACTTTATATATTTAAACAGCATTACGTGCAGGGATTGCTCGATAGACTATTGGACTTGATTGGAGCCCTTGTTTATGAACTGATGCGATAATAACGGTGCATAACAAAAAAAAAAAAAAAAAATCCTTTATAATAACACATTGAGCTGACCCCGCCTTGCATAAATGATTGAGATTTTTTAGATTTTTTAGAATTTTTTTAAAATACCTATACGAAATTAACCCAAAACTAGAAAAATATGAAAAACATACGATTTGTTAGTAAAAAAAAAAACTTCAACCATTTAAGCAAAAGGGGTCAGCTAATTGCAATAACTGGATGCATAAACTCGACTTCGACTTTAAACTAATTTAAAAGGTGAAAAAGTTTCCGTCAGAGTGTAAGAAAATGATCATCTATGAAAAAAAGGACTTTGAAATATTTTACCAAAACCATCGCCTAATCAAGCCATTGGGACCCGATGGGATGTGGGGGTAGTACGGTGCGGGAACACCACGGGGCACCTCAAGGTTATTGATCCGAACGTCATGATCCATGGTCAATGTCCACGGTACACTCCTTAGGGTCAGTGACCTTGAGGTCAAGGCCAATGATCCCGCAGTTCAATGTCCAAGGTACATTCATTATGAAAAAACCATAATAATAATATCTGGGATTATTCTGATAGCCGTGGAATACCTCTCCACTCTTCAAGCACTTCGGGATATGTTGCCCCCTTTTCGTTTTTAGTGAAAAAATATACAAGTCATAGTTCCTTAAAAAGCACGGTCGAAAAACGGCTATGTCGAATCGCCATATAACATCGGGGCGTTTATAGGATTAAAATCAAACTTTGCCAGCAGCTTGAGAATCACATCTTCTCCGGCGCTACGGGAAGTACAGCCTCTTCACCCTTGCGTAATAAGGCGCAAGCACCTATGCTCGGCTCCTCAGCCTCGGCTTATTGGTCGCCTTAGGCAAACAGCTTCGGCCGCTACGAAACGCATGGTGCGTGCACCTTATTACAGCGGGCGGAGGTGGCCCTCCCTGCGCACCTCCGGCTCAAAAAACACTTTCGGGGTAGAGCAAACAAGTACCTACCACGTGGAGTCGGGGTTGGCTAAGTCGGTTCAACGACAGTTTTTGAACCTAATTTATCCTATTCGGGTTTCACTAAGCTTCACCTTAAAAGGAATTTTCGGTACATTTGACGTAGTTTTTCCGTTGATCTTAGACAAAAACGTCTTAGATATTATATACGATAGAATCGAGACACTAACGATTTGTGAATAATATAATGGTCAAAACATTTCTAAACGCCTCTGTAAAAGGATCCCTTCGACATATTTTTTTACGACAAACAGCGGGTTGGAGACAAAAACGACAAAGACGCTTTTAGCCGTATATTTAGGTGTTCAACCTATATGATAGAATCGAGAAACTAACGATTTGCGCGCACATTTTTTTGATAAAAAATTGCTCTTTTTCCTCAGTGTCCTGATATGTACACTCCAAACAAATGTTTCCAAAAACTGTGGCAAAAACGCTGTAAAAATATGCCTATAGTCCGTTCCAAACGTATCTCTGTTATGTAAACAAACCTTGTTCAGGTTTAATTCTTACGCAATCACTCAACGGAATCAGTTCAGTTGGTTTCAGTGTTATATCTCAAAACTTTTTCCAACGATTATTGTTTGAATAACATTATTAAATTGTAATTGAAAAATCATCGACAAAAAAAAGGTTATAAAATTAATTGTAACTGTCTAATGAACCGGTGAAAAGATGCTTTAAGGTGATGTAAATTTAGAATTTCGGGTTTAATTATTCAAGTAATCAAATCAAAGCACTCAATTTCCGAAAACCGCGTTCAAGATCTGTCAGTGTCATCATTGTTGTGGAAAATTGACTTTGAAAGCTCTTGAACGCAGTTTAGATGCGCGATCGCGTTCAGTTTATTGGGTGAAATTGGCATTGAAAGCTATTCCAAATATTGCGAGTCTATGACTACTATTAGGTAATTAGCTAACAAGGTTGAGTGGGTGAGTTTATTGCCATATATCGAGCAATTCGGCAACAGTTCCACACCGGCTGCAATTACTGAGAATTTCCTAATAACTCCCGGACGTCGAGCGAGTCCTGGCTTCGATGACTCCACAATTTATTGCGGTATGAAGCACCACCCTTATTGCGTAACATATCGTCCTAGATTTTGAAGTAAATTGCTACTTCATCGCTTCATATGTTTGAGATATTCGTCTGCTCAACAACATAAATAATGCAATGAATATTGTTGAACGGTCAAAATGAAAGGTATTGCCATTGTAAATGTGTTACGTAATTACCATGCAGGACAGTCAATGAAGCGAGTCACTGCAATCTGAACGAATGGTTTGTACATGATGTCATTGTCAATACAAAATGGCGAACCACTACAGAGCTTTTCTCATCAAATCGTTGCCCTGGGAATAATTTGTAATCCGTACTGTATGAAATCAATTTCGATTTAATATAAGTAAAATTATGATGAATTGACAATCCATATTGTTTTAAATATAGAATATATTTTACTGTTAGAGTTTTCGGTCTCTTGGGGAATCTAAAGGCAAATGAGGGTCGAAAATCTTGGTCCATAGGTATATCGTATGATTCCATTTCTTTGTTCACTTTTGGCCCTAAATGAGGGTTTTCTGAAATGATGCTAACTAGGTGGCAGCACTGAGACGTCAGGTCCAGGAACCAGTCAATGCGCTTATATTTTCTAGTCGTGATTGAATGATGAACGTCATCATTACAGGGTGTCATAAACATAGTGGTCAAAAGGCAAATGAAAAAAAAAAAAAAAAAAACTTTTATTTGCGATAAACATGACGCAATAAAGAACATAAACACAAAAAAAAATGAAAACTATGGGGGAAAAATGCGTCACATCCACGCAAAACGGCTATCGCTCAGCATTCTGCTGCGACCCTATGCAAGACGGAGCCCCAGCGCTGGTTTTCAGCGACAGCCGAAGTTGAAGTAATGACATCGTCTGGTGCAGCAAACAATTATTAAGACGTACCAGTACAGCGTACTTAAAGAAAATTAATATAATTTAATTAAATGGGGTAAAGCGGAGGTGGCCAACTATAATTAAAAAAAATAAAAGTTGGCATATTCTCAACAGGTCAGAAAATTTCGCTAATTTAATCATTTTCAAGAAATTTTATACTTTCACTTGGATTTTTCGACACAGTGTACTTGGATTTTTCTGGCTGGAAGATGCCTTGATAGTGTAGATATACGATTATTTTCCTATTTACGTTCAGTGGCCCTGCAACGCTTCATTATTATACATATTTTTACTTATATTTTCTTACTTTGTATTAAACTTAGCAAAACACACTGAAAAAAATGCACTCCAATCAAGTGACTTATTAGCTTGATTGACGATATCTAACTGTAACAAAGTAAGTTAGTTGTGTCAAGCAAGCATTTTGATTACTTCAATAAAGATCATTGAAACTTTAATCTAATGATCTTGATTGGAGCAACTATGTTTTGACTTGATTGCTGCAAATAGGTTTTGTGATAACTCCAATCAAGATCCCGTTTCAGATCTCAATCAAATAAAAGTAGTAGCTGTGATTATTGTGCTTGATAGGCTCAGATGCAAACAAGTTACTTAGTCAATCTAAACAAAATCTTGATTGTGGCAACTACTTTTTTTTTTTTTCAATGCAATCTAAGCCCAGCGAAATGTTCTGAACTGATATCACAACTTTTACATTTTTAAATGATAGGTGGCCACCTCCGCTTTATCCCATTTGCCGTTGGACCACTACGTTTGAGACACCCTGTGTTGAAAAATCGGTCGAAAAATAAGTTTGTGGGACAAAAAGGTTGGTTTTCAATCAGCGTTAATATGATCATGTCTCTGCGCATCGGTCGCGTTTAAAGTGGTTGCTCATACGCCAGCGCAGAGAGCAAAGGGCCCTGACTACCTTGTTTTCATTCCTTAACTCTCCCACTTCCCCTGGTTATCTAGCCCCCCACTTTCAGTACATTTGCGCAAACCACAATAAAAATCTACGATCATCAAATAATCGCCTTCTTCAATGTCCCTCTCACTGCATAGACTTTCTAAGTCTATCTCTCTGTGGAAAGCGCTCCCCCTGGAACTCAGTATGGCAACCAACCGATTATCTTTTAAAGTAAAAGTTCGCGAGCACATTCGTAAGAAGCTGGGGCAGTATCATCACAACGTTAATGTTTTCCCATTGTTTGTCTTATTTGTTTTAGTATATTCGTGTATTCATGTATTTATATTTAAATGTATACTAGCTTCTGCCCGCGACTTCGTCCGCGTGAAATTTCGGCCCACCCATCGCGTCGTATCCCGTCGCTTGCCCGCGCTATAACTTCGTTATCGCTTAGCGTTTTTTCTGACTTTTGTTATTTTTGCTTGGCTCCTAAGGATCATAACGTGATGTTATATAGCCTATAGCCTTCCTCGATAAATGAGCTATCCAACACTAAAATATTTTTTCTATTCGAACCAGTATCTAGTTCCCTTAAATCGTTTACGCAGCGCACGCAACGGAAGCTCTCAAAAAGGAATAATTTTTCCCGTTTTTGCAATATTTTTTATTTATGCTCCGCTCCTTTTAGTTGTAGCGTAATGATATATAGCCTATAATATTTCTCAATAAATGGACTATCCAACACAAAAAGAATTTTTCAATTCCAACCAGTAGTTCCTGAGATTAGCGCGTTCAAACAAACAAACAAACAAACAAACAAACTCTTCAGCTTTATATATTAGTATAGATTAGGTATATATATTATATTTATAGTTTGTAATAGGTATGTTTGTGTATCTTTATATTTAAATAAATATTTATTCCTAGATTTTTCCTAATTACACCTATCACTATAATTCGTCTCTGCATCACCCAAAGGTTGACTGGTAAAAAATGCCTATGGCATTAAGTTCGCCTCTGTACATTTCTGTGCTTGAAGTGTTACGGAAGTAATTGAACCTGAAGGGAAATTCAAGGCGGCTGATATTAAGGTATCTTTATTTATTTATAATATGTACTACCGAAAGTGCCAAAGTTGCGTGTACAAATACAGAAAATTAACATGAGGTCTCAAAGAGACTAAATTGCCTTTAAGATTTTGATACTGAGGCACCGATTGAGCATGTTTATTGATGAGAATTTTTGGCCCGATGGCATCCTGTATCGACGTTTTGTTTGTAGAATTTAGTCGTGGCAACACTGGCAAAGTTATAATACATGCGTTGAAAATATTTTGCAGCCAATTAAATAAATGGATGATTACAACCCCAGTTGTACTTTCACAACATTTGACTGTAAAAATGTTAAGCGATCGATTGAAGATGTTAGGCGACTAACGCTCTGGTGTCAGAAATAATTGCTCTTCATGAAATATGGCTACGCCCTTGTGAATCACCATGGCTCAGCAGTATCAATCCTGACATTGGCTACACTGGAACTTCAGCAATGGACAGATCTACTGGAATACTGCGTGGTAGACCTCATGGAGGAACAGCAATATTGTGGCGTAAAAGTTCGTTCCTGTCAGTTACGGCAATTGAATGTACAACGCTAGGCTATGTGCAATCAAAATAGTGACGAGTGATTGTGTATATCGGTCTACATGCCTACAGACTGTGCGGAAAATACAACTGAGTTAACTCAGTGCATGGGCGCTATACGTATGCCATAATTGAGAAATGTGGTTTAGACTATGTTTATATTCTTAAGGACTTCAATGCACACCCAAATGAGAACTTCCATAATGAGCTACACAGTTTTTTGATGATCTGGACTGGGTATGTGTGGACATTATTAAATGTGGGATTGGACTGGTTATATTTTTTTCATATATAAGGTGTATCTATTCAAACATACAATATTTTAAGAGATACACCTTTATGTGGGAGAGAAGGCCATGAAAGCGATTTTTTGAAAAATCGCTGCTATGGCTTTTTTATCACCTGATGTTTCTCTTAAAATATTTCGTGTATGAATAGATACACCTTATATATCATTCAATCTAAAAATGTGATTCTAGTAGTATCTAAAAGTAAAGTGACCTGGAGTGAAAGAAAACAAATCGGTAAGTATACAAACCTTTGCACTACATTGTTAAGACACATTGACATTCCAATGGAATCAGGAGAATGCTGTGATAAATAGTGTTATAATGTGGAGCATAGAAAATCTTTGTGTATCGATATTGCCTCAGCGCTAAGTAAGGCTTCAGAGTCTAGCTATAGGGTAGGTACGAGCGATACGAGTGAAGCAATGTGCATAGCAGAGAGATTTTCAAAGCTAAGCTTAAATGGTGCCAACAACACTAGGAGCAGATAAAGACGGATCGGCTAGTGTCACTGCATTCGAATACTCCTACGCGACGATACGGACATGGACAGGGAACATAGGGCGCTGTTGATCAGGGCGAACATGCTAGCCCACAGGTTTAAACGTTGTAATGCTCAAGTGAAAATAACACTGTTTAGAGCGCATGATTCAGCACTATACACGTGCTTGAACATACTTTTTTTTTTTTTTTACCATCTTTTTCAATTTTAAACGATCTTTAGTAGGTGGATTAAAAATCGAAATTGGTAATTCGTTTGTTTGTATGTGAACTTAAATTTCCATGGTAACTCATTCTAACTGAACAGACAGATGTGCTGCTGGGGAGTTTGTTGGGCTACTTTTTCTTCCCAGCTAAAGCACTAGGAAGTGGTTATGAAGGGCGGGCGTTTTGGGGGACTGTCTTATGTAATTTTGACGAAAAGTGCTGATTCTCAGCCTGATTTGAATAAATAACTTTTGATTTGATTTGATTTGAGTTACAACAGGAATTAAAGTTCCATCAGAACATTATATTCATATCAGTGTTCTATTCGAAATCCACGCGTTTGGATTCGCTGGCGTTATTAATTAACTGCGAATCGATTAACACTCACAATGAAAATTTTAAATGATGTTCAGTGAAGCACTAAATAAAACTCACAGGTAAATTAATAATTAGATGCTTGTTGATCAATTTGTTCGTGCAGTTTGTAATACTGCTGCAATGGCCAATTTACTGTGCGAGTAGCCATGAAACAAATTCTATGTAGGAGTTGTGGAAGACCTATATCACTTATTGATGGACTGTGTTCGATATGAGTCAGATAGAAATGATGTGTTTGGGGCCTTGAAGTTGAACCGACTTAAGTCCGGTGGGTTCCCGCATTGTCGATGCGGGGGGGCTCAGTAGCCGTGGCTTGGAAGGTCACGGTGAAGCTAAGAGGAACTCGAGGGCCGCTCGTCAGGGCTTTTGCGGATAAGCCGACGACGTAGCGGCCGTAGGTTGCGGTGCCGCTTTGGCAACATCGCAATTGAGGCGGGCCGCGATGTCGAATGGGCGGCATCGCGGCTGAGTGTGGGAGGCCGCGGTATTGCGGTGAGCCGTTACGGGTGCGGGGGCACCCTTGCCTGTATTGCACAGGCCTCCACCAGTGTCGGACGGGAATGGCCAGGTGTTCCCGGCCATTCCCGTATACCCTCCAGCCGGGGGGGCATGCGGGGCCCGCCAGCCAGGCGGGCATGCGCCGGGAGGGTTGTGAATGTAAAGGCTGAGCCGGTTTCCCATGACCCTCCCATCAAGGCTATGAGGGAATTCCGCTGAGTTTTAGTGGGTATACTGCCATTGACAGGGAGTCCAACATACCCCCGTCTCGTCCCCCGACGAGCGGGCATGCGTAATGCATTTCCAAGACTCAAAAAAAAGGTAAATTTCATAGAATTCTTTCTCAACCAAATTGTGACGATGCGAAGGGTTAATGGCCCAAATGTAATGCAATAGCAACATATATGTTATTATTATATGTATGTTTAGGGTATAATGGGACTGTCATACGCATTGCTGTAAAAAAAGCCCCTAATTAAAACAGAATAAAAAAAATAACTATGTAGGTACTTATACCGGATGACTACTACGGGTATACTAGGTGAACGGAGTAGAAGCCTATGGCATAGTTTTTATTATTTTTTCTTTAACCTAGAAAGAAATTGATCTATGGATAAATACCACACATTTGAAGTAAACTTATCATACTATAACAATAAACACAGAAATTTAACAAAAAACATAATTCAATAAATAAATACGATAAATAATATTTAAATTTAAATCATACGCACCCAAATTTCAATATTTTTATCTTTTATTTTAGTTTTATTTCTGAAAAAAAAAAAAAAAATGCTATGCCATAGGCTTCTACTCCGTTCACCTAGTATACCCAATTTTTTTCGAGACGGTAAAAAAAGTCATCCGGTATATACTGATTGTTGATCTACTCACGATACTGAACAATTTTCCCCAAGGAAACTATATGAGATTCCCAAAAAAATATATCGACTTTCCTCACAAAAGTAATCAACTGATCAGATGACGCAAAGGTGTTTTTTTCTTAAAAAATCTAAACCATACGTGCAGTAGGGAAAGTTGTTAACCCGGCTAAAATAAACCGTAAATAGTTTTACACAACCAACAGCCTGTACACAACAGTTTATTAAACCTGCCAATCCATCAATAAAACTGCTAGAATATAAAAACTATGTTTCCGTCGCAGTGAATAAAAACTCGCAGATTATTCGACCGTTAGAAGAGTTCGCCGATCAATTTGTTGGTGTAATTTGCAAGCTGGTGCAACTGCAGCTTACCGGTAGACTGAGGCTACATTGGGCAGCGATTCGCGAGGCGACAGGGAGGGCGATAAACATGGTGTGATCGCTTTCTTTTCGCTCATGGGTTGATGAAGCCGATTTCGTGTTTACTTTAATGTTGTTCTGATCGCATGAAAAACTAAGATTTCTAGTCATATTGGGCGTTTATGTCGCAGTAAGATATTTGAAGCCGCTTCAACTATCTTACTGCGACATTATATACATATATAGTAGCCATACACGTGATTATTAATTTATTTGATTCAATCGCTTATACTCGTACAGGCTTGCCATTACATTAGCATTCTGTACTACTTTTTACACGTGCATCCTGTGGGAGAAGTATTCGCGAGCATCCTTCAGAAAACTGATGGGGTTGCCATGGCGTTGCAGTGCATCAGGGATGTTTGTGAGGGCGTGTGTGGATTATTTTTACACTATAATGCGCAAGCGCTGCACCAATGGTGGCACGAGTCATGGCCAGCCCCAACAGGGTTCTGAAAATGATAGCGGACAGAGTGGACTGTCCTTATATAGTTCACTGTTGTCAGTTAAATGTGTCACCGTATTGTGTTGTTTACTAAAACACGTAGTTGTAAGAACATTGTTACTAACCCTATAAGAGTCTTGGCTCGAAATAAAGTTTTTTGATTTGATTTGATTACCTCTGTAAGGTTTCCTCAAATAATTTAAAAACTCTGTTTATTGCGTCGCGTCGCGTCACACTCTAATGTAGCCTTGGCCGTCGAGTGGCCAACCATGTCCAGAGACCGGAACAAACTTTGTTTAAATTTTAGACTCCGTCCGTAACTTGACTCCGAATAGCTTCAACTGTGGCCATTGAGTATTTCCAATAAGTTACTTTTACATTGAAAACATTTTTGGTTTTATTTTTATTACGTTCCAATTCAGTTCTGGCATTTCTGTTTTAGAGGTAAATGTTTTAGGAAACAGTTTTCAAGGCTTTTATTAACTGAGTTTTAGTTCTAAAAGTGTTTATTCATTTGTGCGTTCATAATCCTTGTATTTACATTGTCTATCAAGATCTCTGGACGCTATTGTAGACCGCTAGAACACAATGCACACAATGTGGGCTACAATGAACCAACTAAGCGTGATAATTTCATAATCACCACACCTGCAGGAGGGTTTGTCATGGTAGAAATGTATTGTTATTTGGACACAAATGGATGCTGGCTAACATTCGCATAATTAAGTAACAAAACATATCTAATATCATCCCGGACACCTGAATCGAGCCACCCTGCATATTTTTGTTTAAATAATACTATAGTACAAAAGAAAAGAATTAATGTGGTTTTGAAGCCAGTCACCATCATTTTCGTTTGACTTATTCCAAATCCTTACCCGTTCAGAGTTATCCAGTACCAAACATGTCAGTTTTAGCAATATTCAATTAAAGTGAATTTTTTCCTTTTGACCATCATTAGGAATGCGTCGATATCATACGCTACCCAGTTACCGGTCATGGGTTCACTTCTTCCCCACTCTTCCTTCTAACGGTAAATCTTGGATTTCTATTGGTAAGGGGTGTCGTCAAATAAAGCTGGAGGTTGTATACCTACATGACAGTGTTTTAAGCATAGTTAAAAGGTGGTTTTAAGATTCTGTTAAAATTGTAGACCGAGGGTAAAACTGTTTAGAATTTGTCACTATAAACTGTTCCGTTGAGCAAACAGTCAGTCCATGAAAGTCTCAAAGCTGTTCTTAAACATATACCGAGGTCAGGTGACGATTACGCAGGCTGGTGGTAAAGATAAACCGATCTTGTCATGTTGTAGTGACCCAATTTCAAGGTCCTTCTCGACGGTGCACGAAGCCTCAACATATCGATGGTAAATTTGTTGAATGGCAGAACGACTTACATGAAGTTGTGCACTTCATGTGTTCAACTTCTTGCGTTTTGCCGAATAAACCCTGACTGAAGAAGTGCCACAACTTACGCGGCTATTTCAGGTGCAATATCCATAGTTTGAATGTCAGTATGGCTTAAAAAAAAGGAAAAAACAATTTCGATATTATTTTTATGCAAAACAAAACCAATAACGATATAACTATTAACTTACAGTTTGTCAGCTTCGAAACTGCATAAAAACTTTTTCTCTGACATATAATTATTTTGATGTTTTAGGCCTGTAAACATAAAATGCACGGTTGCTCGATTTATGAGTCCGCGAGTGTATTAAAAAAGTGCTATGTTTTCGTCTCATCATAAACCTATCATGTCACAGGTAAATTATGTAATAAGTATCTTGGTAACTAGTAAATATTTTCCTCAAATGTTTTTTTTTTTTTGTTTGTCTTCAAAAAAGTCCGCGATGGCATAATATGTCTATCTCTTAAGGATAACATAGTATAACCATTTTATTGTCTTTTTGTAGGTATTTGTTTGCCGAATTTTACTCTTGGAAATACGATTACGATAACAATACGCTATAATATCAGTAGCTATTAGCCAAATTATGTTCGTAGATAAATAAGCTAGCTACTTACGTGTATTTCAAACAGTATACAAGAATATTTGTCATAAAAACATTACTAAACACGGCGGCCTTATGATCAAAATTTGTGCATTCCAAAACTTTCGTTACTTTTTCACTGATATATTTATCACTTTTCGATAAACTAACACTCAATACGAAATCTACATTTATTTCTCAGTAATTCTGTATAAGATTCTTCTAAGATTAAACCGTTTTCTCATTGAATCCATTACTTTACGCACGTATAACCTTGATGAATGTTTACATCGCGCCACACCGCCACACGACCACAGAGTACAGACGTATTTTGTTTTCTTTTTTTTTTCGTTCGTTTAGTGGTGTTCCCGCTAAAATGTATTAGTACCGGTCAAGTATTAGTCGATTAATCGAATTCTACAGCCAGATCATGTTGCAAGTACAAAATAAATGTCAAATATTTCGTCCAATTGCGAACGTGACCCTGAGAAAAGTTATGCACAAATGGTGTTCATTAGATTTCGAGTGTTTTCTCAGCACAAACGGTGTATCGTGTGACATTTCGGAGGATTTCGTTTTGTTTTCACATTGTTGGTACTTACGTGAATTATTTTAAAATTATGATTTGTGTCGCATTTTTATTTCGTGTTGTAATTTAGTACAATTGATTGCTTTAAGAATTTGAGTGAAGTTTCGTATTTTGATTTTGTGTTTGTTATCTTTAGGTAAAGACTCATTATACGTTCAGATCATAAGTACTTTTATTATATTAAATCATTTGTTTCGGTTTCTATTCACATAGTGAATCACATTAAAATTAATATTACGTTAGAGATTTGAGATATAGCCTGGGATATGGAGAAGGACATAGGGTACATTTTATGCGATAACCGACATCCACGCGTGCGAAGCCGCGGGCAGAAGCTAGTTATTATTATAATTGTGCCAAGAAAACCGTCTGTTCAAAGCCAAATGGATTTCCTGTTTGATGGCAAGCGATAGTATCAAGCTTGTACAGTATTGGACATGACCACATAATAGTCCACGTCAATCGCTCTGTGGCATACAGGAGAATATATCATTAACCATGCAACATTTCTGTTCCTGATACCTTTGAAGTCAAGACCTTTGATGTCAAAGTGTCACTCAGTACATTGCAGAACAAGTTACGTAAGCGAGTGTGGCACTATCTTACTTAGCTTAGTCTCGTGCCACGGATGGCTAGCTTTTACAAAACAAATCAGTGAACCTTTCAATGGGGCATTACTCTGGTTGCGGGCCACAGATGGCGCTACAGTCTGCCAACAGTTTCGTGTAGCCGAGCGACAATTTAAACATCCTCCGCAAACTTCCACACTTCTTGCCTCTTCACAGGAATAATGTGAAAACTTTAACTTCTTTTTTACCACTAGCTGACGTCGCTTACAGCTCCTTGTTTATTTAGATTGGGGTAAACACTTTATGAAATAACGGTGACGCTAATAGCGTCTGCAGGATTGTGGCTCATTGTTCTGATTCGTAACGCAATGTTTTGCATTTTTAGGGTTCCGTAGTCAACCAGGAACCCTTATAGTTTTGCCATGTCCATCTGTGTGGCTGTCTGTCTGTCCGTGGCTTAGCTCAGAGACTCTTAATACTAGAAACTGGCATGGGTGTACAATATTAATCACGCCGACAAAGTGATAAAGTGGCCTACATGTAAAATGGGGGTGTATTTTTTTTCCTCATTTATCCCATGGTGTGGGACATCGTTGGAAAGGCCGTTCAAAAATATTGCGGGTTTTGTGAATACTATTTTTTGATTTAGGGATCCGTTTGTGTAATAATAAGCTTTAAAGTGCAAATTTTTGCTAGATTTTTTTTTGTCATACACTAGAACTCTAGTGTATGACATAAAAAAAAAGAAACTGCCAGCTAAATGGTTGTATTTGGATATGTGAAAAAAATCACAGAAATAGTACATATAACGAAGTTAAAAGGAAAATTATCATAGATAAAGTAGGCTATACAAGTTACCGAGTAGGTAATAGTCGACCCATATTTTTATTATATGTAAGTTGGTCGACTATTACATATTTATTAAAATAAATGCAAATGTGCGCAACATGCAAAAAATAAGGATTGTTTTGGTCATGCTAGTGAAACTTATTTTATGTAAGTACTTACTATAATAACTCTCCGTTATTATAATAGTACTGGATCAATAAATCAAACACTTGTTTGTGATATAACTCGAATAATTATATCACGTTATTTTTATTTTTTTCGTGACATGCGCGGAGAGCCGACCGACTACAGTATTTTCGTTGTAGCATGGTGCAGGTGACATTAGACGAATGGTTCCTTTTCACTCTTGAACCTCACTGCGATTTACAATCATGACTCAATATTTAAGCTGCATCCTAAATATTAGAGTCGTAAAATTCAGAATCACACAGACCACAAAGACCTTTTTTGCGGCGTCAACTCCGCAAAAAAGGTCTTTGTGCGCTTAGTTATGTTAGTTACCACAATCAAGTAAAAGAACAAACTTAACAAACAATAACTAACAATTTTAACACAAAATAAAATAAACAACGGAATGGCAAATTGCAATACGTGTCACACAAGGCGCTCGCACTCGTACTGACGCAAAATGGCCGCCGACGCACGGCGCCACGTGGCAAAAATTTCGGTTGTGCTTTGAATGCGTTTTGTTTTAATGTTTTGTATAGAATACGTATTTTAAAATAAATCACATAATGATAATAATAATTACCCCACCGCCGTATGTCTACGTTGACGTCGTGGTGGGGCTTGCACGCTCCAAACTCTTGGTCTGTGCTGGTAGAGTTTACTTTACCGGAACATGTCTCGGGTGAGGAGCCAGACCAAGAGAGATATAAAAACCCGCAAGGCAGCATGTGGCGAGCTGTTGGGCAGTTGTGACCCCACGGACCCTATCTCCCGGGAGAAGTCATGTTCCTCATCTCTGGCTTGCCTTTATTGGCCGGCTGGAGTGAACACTGACGAGGAACTGAGCTCCCACCTTATTCTTGCCTTTATTGGCTGGCTTGAGTGGAGATTCGCAAGAGCAAACGTGCTTGGAGGAAGGAAGTATTCCAGTAAGTGCTTGTAGGGATCTTGACCATCTTCCGGGCTCTGGGATTGTTCTGAGAACCGTGCAATACCTCTCCACTCCTCGAGCACCTCCGGATATGTTGCCCCTTTGTTGCTACGTCACTATGTGCTAGCGACCGTTTTCGGGGGCCCATTATTGAGTGTGCAAGACATCCCCTGCCATTTTATCCGTGTATAATAAAACATTGATCAGGTAGGAGCCATAGTCCTTCCATAGTTTTAGGTAACCAGTCCATTTTAACCACTCAAACCCATAGTCCAATATCTTTGTTTCCATATCCTGCAATAGTCCTACACCAACCGTGGGTTGTCCTTGGGTGTACTTGCATAGTGCGTACAGGGATAATCGTCGGTTGGTGCCTCATTTAATTAAAAAGCATCTAAGGGGCCTCTGCGAGTTGCCTTCGGCCCCTCGTACGCCTTCCAAAGGTCCGGGACCCCAAGGTCCCGAGATATGTTAACATATAAAAATAATAATAATAAAGAGAACGAGATTTTACGTGTGAGAATCGTTATGGATAAAATTGACATGTGTCACCCGTACCATGATACAACGAAAATACTGTAAATCTTCTATTCTTCTTAATAGAAAACAATGCTTGTCAGATATTCATGCCATTTATTTACAATAAACCCGCGGGGGTTTCAAGCTTAACCATGTTATGTTACAGCCTCTATAAAAATATAATATAATAATAATAATGAAAATATATTATAATGTTAGTATAATATTTCAATTTGTCGGAGTAACATCTACGAATCAAGTGCAATTCTTCTATGATTTTCAACTCGGTAATGGTTAACAAAAAGAAAAAAATAGATACTAACTTAAGCTATAATTTACAAGGAGTCCTAGAAATTCATAAATGACGTGTACGCCAATTACGTAATGTTCCTAATTGCTACATCTTGAGCGTTCTATTCAACGTTGCACTTGGGCGAGATCTTGTCTGTTTTGCTGCGCTTTTCTATACAACTTCTTGGAAAGTCTTACTAAGGAACTTAAAAGGAAACGGAAAAAATATACCAGCAAGAAGATTTTAGTTTTCAAACAATCAGCAATTTTAATTATTTGATGGGTTCAGGTATGTTTGGTATCAAGAGTAGGTAGAATTAGATAATACACTTCAGAATCATCAGAATTATAAAATAAAGGGTTGGATCTAGTATCGTTTGGGGGGTAAAAAGGGTTAAAGCTGGTAGGGATTGGGTCTCCGATTATAACGCTACCACTCTTATTAAAAGGTAATGCATATTTTTTGAGAAATTAATAAAAAATGTTTCTAACCTCAAAAAGAAAAAGAAACGATAAAATGGGCGATTGACAACTAAATCTTGACTAAATCTGTCCCAGAATAATGTCCGTGGTGTAAAGTGTTGTACAAAATCGATATAACGAAAGGTAAAAAAAAAATCAGTATGCCATTTGCGTCATGTGTCAATGAATGTTTTGTTATTTTATTTGTTTTTATAGCAACCTAGAAATCCTGTTCAGAAGAAAGTTAGTGCACTCCCACTGATCGTGTGTGCAAAAGGCAATGTTACTACTATTACTAGGAGAACTGAGGATGCAAGAGCGAGCGAAGCGAGCGTACTCAGACCCCGCCATACCCTTCGTTGTTATTTTTTTTAAACCATAGCGCCCTGCCATGCGGAGTGCCGACAACGCCTTTTATGCAGCTTTAAAGTGTTTTTAGGTAAGGCTCCAACAATTTGTTTTTATAGAGAACGGTGCCTTTACCTTTTCATGGGAGTGATGCCAGGGGAGAGGGGGCGCTCCCTCTCCTCCTGCCAAACGATACTAGATTTTAACCCAAATGATCATGATTAAATAAAAATAAGAATAAAAAAGAAATGATGGAAAATACAAATTGGTAAATTGACCTATTTGTATTCTCTTACTTTTTTTTTTCAATCTCAATTTTACTCATTTTTATAGCCAACTCGCACTTCACCATATAATAAGTATGCCAAAATTGTTTTCATGAGGAAGGCTTGATGGTTTATAAGACAGTTTCCTCGTATCTCTTATGGATTAGGATTTCCCCATATTGTCCGTGTACTAGTGAAAAATTAAACATTCTATATCACTATTGCTTACTCGTAATAAACACAGATAACCGTAGCTATGTTATCGAGCCAGTGCGTCAGTGCGTCAATGCTAGGCGCAAGCAGATTGTTAAATTAGAATCTAACCATTGGTAATTGCTATTCCAGATCTGAATTATATAGGATCTATCAGCTGCTGCTAATGCTGTCTTCATTAAGTGTATTTCCTGGTATTGGAATGGTTAATTCGGTTGAGAATACCGTTCATTTTTTGAGATTTATTTTAATTTTGTGTGACGTTTTCGTTTTAATTACTTCGTTTATTTTTTACCTGTTTTATTTGATTAGTATATAGAGGTATGAGGAACAGGGTGTAAAGTTCACTCATACTCTATGGAAAAGGGAGGATCCTCCGACGACACGGGTGTTGTGTCTGGTGGGTACCTGCCCGACAGTTGATGTCGGGATGTTGTATATATGCCAGTCGCGCGGTAAACTCTGATTGCGCGATTCAGGACTTGTGACGTCAGTTCTTGATGCGTAGTTCGCATGTGGCGTTGTAGATACCGCCACATCACTCCCCTCCAGAGACCGAAGGTCGATAGTGGGCTGTTTCAGTGCATATTGTGATGCTTGCCAGGGTCAGTTGTAGTTCCAGTGAGTAGGAACCGGGTTCCGCATAGTTGACGGTGAGTTGGAACTATCTGCGGTGATTCCCCAGTGAGTCGGGGTGGCGCTGCGTTATGATCCAGTGAGTCGGACGTGGTATAGCGCCGGGTTGAAGCTGACTGCTGGCGTCGACCAGGAGAGGGTTGAAAGGGCTCTGCTTGTGGACCGGCCGAAAGTGCAGTGTGCTGTGCCAAGGTTGCTGATGAGGCTGAGGGTGATGGCCAGGTATGCGCGTTCGCTGCATGCTGGTGGTCAGGATACCCATTGAAGCCGTAGGTACTGGCTGGCTGTGTGACTCACCCCTCGGAAGCTTGAGGAAGTGATGGATGACGTCACGCTGAAGTAGTTGCTCGAAAGCTGTCCATGTTCGGGGTCACCAGTATAGAAGTATGAGGAACAGGGTGTAAAGTTCACTCATACTCTATGGAAAAGGGAGAATCCTCCGACCAGACGGGTGTTGTGTCTGGTGGGCTACTGCCCGACGGTTGTTGTCGGGATGTTGTATATATGCTAGTCACGCGGTAAACTCTGATTGCGCGATGCAGGATTTGTGACGTCAGGTCTTTGATGCGTAGGTCGCATGAGGCGTTTTACTCGTAGATACCGCCACAAGTACATAATCTTTTGGATGTGTAGGTATAGCTCCAAAAATGACTGAGACTTATCGTATTAATTCAGTATTACACTTTTTTTCCTAACATTTTGTTCATCCCACACTTTTTTTTTTCTTTAATTCTCCAATTAAAGAAAAAAAAAAGTGTGGGATGAACAAATGTCAAAACAAAAAGTCATTCCGCCCGCCTCGAGCCGCGCTTGTTCACTCAGTCATCTTTGTTTTAAAGAAACCTAGAAAATTCCAAGTTGCAGAAGAAGTCTTTATAATTCAATCAAAATTTCCATCCATGTCGTAGTTCTTTTCAAAGCTATATAGGATAAGTTTAAAAGGGGTGCGTATATTTTTGTTACAACTGTTAAACTGGACAACTTTCCCCAAGAAACACAGGTCGAAATCTTAAAATTGAAAATCGACTTTTCACGTGACTTACGTGACCAGTTGCGACCAATTGAAAATGTTTGTATGAGAAGTTTAATTTTATTTTTTAGATTTTGACCTATGTTCCTTGGGGAAAATTGTTCAGTTTTATGCACCTGATTACCTCCTAAACTAGACGCACTCCTTTTAAACTTATCCTGTATAAAACGAATTTACATAGACCATTTTTAGGTAACCCTAGTCTTTAAAATCAAGACCGGATAAAACGTAACTGTACATTATTTATTTCGCACTACCAATATTATAATATTGCCACTTCAACTTTAGAAGCAAACACATAGTAATATAAATGTATATTCATTATCACATTCCTTTTTCAATTACAAACGTAAACTTTTGCTTTACAACTTTTGACAAACAATTTCCGGTAAATTGAAACTTAAGTTTGAAAAGCTACCTGTCACATAGACCAATAGATCTTCACCTTGTCGCGTAACACATTTTATTTCACAATACAAAAGATTTTGAAAGAAATTCCAAATCCATTGCTTTATATGTTTGAAAAATACGCAATGACGCAATTAATGTTGTCGAATTATCATAATGAAAGGCAATTACCCCGCTTGTCGTTTTATGACGTGCAAGTTTCAACCTTAGGGTGGTAAAGCAATTACGAGGTGGGCTATACATTTCGCTTGTTTCGCAGGTAATTTTTACACAAAATGTGATGAACGTGCGTGTGTGTGATGTGTATGTGTGTTTGTTTTAAGTACCATCCGAGGACGTGCATATGAATACACAAGGCACGACCGAGGACCTTTTCAAAGCGAGGACCTTTTCGAGGGTCCTCGGTTCGACTTGACCAAAGATTCGTATTCTGCAAGCGATTTTGAGTCTTTCTGTATACTTAATAAGAAAAAGTTGTCTGAACCTCGGTTTGATCAAGATTATTCATAATCTTACACAAAAATTGTGTATCCACCAGGTGGCGTCACTGTCGCCTCATACACAGCCTCTTTACACTCATTTCACGTTCATTGTATTATCCGAGGACCTATGTGTTAACTTTAACACAAAAGACCTCGGTTAGCTAGCTTTTCCAAACAATGTGTATTTAAGACCCCGGTTTGCTAGATTTTCCAAACAGTGTGTATTCTAGTCCTCGTTTCGACAGTTTTCCTTATGTGTAGAAGACGAGTTATGTGCTATCGTTTAAATCAAATTATGGAGGAGAAAATCGAAGGTAGACGGAATCCTTATCCAAAACCTTTGTAGCTACTAGGTGCAAGAGGATTGAGTAGGCTTCTGCAGTATGTGCTAAGTAGCCTGCTTAGATAGAGGGACACAACATTATGATATGCACTATAAAATATTGTATTGTCATGGAATCTGAATACGTGTGCTATTTATGAAGAATCTAAAGTAGAAATGCCTTCCTTGGTGAAAATATGGGCAGCAGGATTTGAATAAAGAAAAAGTATAAAGAAATAAAGAACGTAAACGTACATAACACCGCTGTAAAGAAAACAACATAAACTTTGCTGAAATAGAAGTAGGTTTATTTTAAAATAAAACGAATTATTTAACTTACTTTTACCAACGATCAAAAAATTAAATTTTTATTAATTTAATTAAATTTAAAATTTTCTAACTTTTACCATTGAAATAATAACCAAGTTGTAGCAACATCTTTGAGAAGCACGATAAGAAAACTTTTATAACAATTATTATAAAACAACTTAAACAAAACGACAAATAGAAATTATAATTAAAAGAGATCGACATAATTTGGTCGAAAAATTTAACATTACATTACTTAACACAATGGTTAGTTAGAACGCAGAAGAAGTATGCAAAAAATTAAATACAGCAGCTTTTGTGCATTTTAATCTATCCAGGGAAGTTAATATGCCCACCAGATTAGTTGCTTACCATAGTTTGGTGGCGTCATTAAAATTTTAGTCTGAGAGAACAGGTATTCAAGACTCAAAAACGGTGCATAAGGGCAATGTGTAACATGAAAGTAACATATAGTTGCGTAACTGTATTCAAGTCTCTAAATTTGCTAACATTCCCATAACTTTACATTTTCAAAATACCTGTCTTTGTAAAATCAAATATGCATCTTTTTAATAAATCATCTGACAATATAACACGACATGGTTAGAAGGCAGTATACAAACATGCTATGTGTTCATTTATAAAGGTTATTACTTTATTTGTGAATTTCTAAATGTTAAAACTTTATAAGTAGTTACCTAATTTATCCTGACCTATTTTTTTTATTTTAAACCTCAATTCTAGTTGTTAATTTTGTGATTCAAGGTAAACGATCTTTATTACAAAAACGGAAACATTGTACAACTGTCAATCAGTAAACAGCATCAGCACAAACTGGTTATTATCTTAATTTTACTATATAAACCTAACGCGTATGCATAATTTGAAGATGATGCTATCAACTGTTGAGGAGTTCCCTCATGAAGAGACGACCCTGGCTGCAGCATCAGCACCAACTGATAATTATCTTAATTTTAATATATAAACCTAACGCATATGCCAAATTTGAAGACGATGCTATTAACTGTTGAGGAGTTCCCTTATGAAGAAACGACCCTGGCTGCACCATCAGCACAAACTGGTTATTATCTAAATTTTACTATATAAAACTAACGCGTGTGTTAAATTTTAAGACAATGCTATTAACTGTTGAGGAGTTTCCTCATGAAGAAACGACCTTGGGTGCAGCATCAGCACAAACTGGTATTGTCTTAATTTTACTATATAAACCTAACGCGTATGCATAACTTGAAGATGATGCTATCAACTGTTAAGGAGTTCCCTCATGAAGAGACGACCCTGGCTGCAGCATCAGCACGAACTGATAATTATCTTAATTTTACTATATAAACCTAACGCATATGTTAAATTTGAAGACGATGCTATTAACTGTTGAGAAGTTTCCTCATAAAGAAACGACCCTGGGTGCAGCATCAGCACAAGCTGGTATTGTCTTAATTTTGCTATATAAACCTAACGCATATGCCAAATTTGAAGACGATGCTATTAACTGTTGAGGAGTTCCCTTATGAAGAAACGACCCTGGCTGCAGCATCAGTAGAAACTGGTTATTATCTTAATTTTACTATATAAAACTAACGCGTACGCTAAATTTTAAGACGAAGCTATTAACCGTTGAGGAGTTTCCTCACGAAACACAACTCTAGCTGCAGCATCAGCACAAACTGGTTATTATCTTAATTTTACTATATAAACCTAACGCATATGCTAAATTTGAAGACGATGCTATGTACTGTTGAGGAGTTTCCTCATGAAGAAACGACCTTGGGTGCAGCATCAGCACAAACTGGTATTGTCTTAATTTTGCTATATAAACCTAACGCGTATGCCAAACTTGAAGACGATGCTATTAACTGTTGAGGAGTTCCCTCATGAAGAAACGACCCTGGGTGCAGCATCAGCACAAACTGGTATTACCTTAATTTTGCCATATAAACCTAACGCGAATGTAAAATTGGAAGATGATGCTATCAACTGTTGAGGAGTTCCCTCGTGAAGAAACGACCCTGGCTGCAGCATCAGCACAAACTGGCTACTAACTTAATTTTACTATATAATACTAACGCGTATCCTAAATTTGAAGACAATGCTATTAACTGTTGAGGAGTTCCCTCATGAAGAAACGACCCTGGCTGCAGCATCAGTAGAAACTGGTTATTATCTTAATTTTACTATATAAAACTAACGCGTATGCTAAATTTTAAGACGAAGCTATTAACTGTTGAGGAGTTCCCTCATGAAAAACAACCCTGGCTGCAGCATCAGCACAAACTGGTTATTATCTTAATTTTACTATATAAACCTAACGCGTATGCATAACTTGAAGATGATGCTATCAACTGTTGAGGAGTTCCCTCATGAAGAGACGACCCTGGCTGCAGCATCAGCACGAACTGATAATTATCTTAATTTTACTATATAAACCTAACGCATATGCTAAATTTGAAGACGATGCTATGTACTGTTGAGGAGTTTCCTCATGAAGAAACGACCTTGGGTGCAGCATCAGCACAAACTGGTATTGTCTTAATTTTGCTATATAAACCTAACGCGTATGCCAAACTTGAAGACGATGCTATTAACTGTTGAGGAGTTCCCTCGTGAAGAAACGACCCTGGCTGCAGCATCAGCACAAACTGGCTACTAACTTAATTTTACTATATAATACTAACGCGTATCCTAAATTTGAAGACAATGCTATTAACTGTTGAGGAGTTCCCTCATGAAGAAACGACCCTGGCTGCAGCATCAGTAGAAACTGGTTATTATCTTAATTTTATTATATAAAACTAACGCGTATGCTAAAGGACATTGACCAAGTGACTAAGGAACCTAGTATCGGTATGAAACATGCAGTGACTCAAAGATTTATGGTTTAATTTAAAGAATGATTTTAGGGTTTTCATATGTTATTTACAATTTTATCATAATTCTCAGCATTACACAGTAATTAGGTATAAAAATCTAAGTTTCGAATCGAATCTCCTGGTTTTTTGTTACAATGTATGCTGGTAAATTCAAAATAAGAATTAGCAAAAATGACGATTGAGCATTTTTAATATTCGTTAATTTCGCTCGAGAAATCTTGGATCGAAAATGTAGTCTGTTATGAAATATAAATCGCTTTCAATGATTACCGTTGTGTTCAACTTAATTTATATACTATTAAACCTACGTTACAACAAGGTCACAACAATAACATTAAACCGCTGAACATTTTTGGTCTAATAAATATTCTGAAAACACACAAATAACGTGTCAAAAGCATTTCATTGAGAACTGCGTTACCACTAAAACCATTTTTTTAAGTGTATGAATATGTTCCAGTTTCTACTCACCTTTAATATGGAGGCTTCTTTTGAGATTTTGTTTCACTTTACAAGAGAAAGGCTAAACTAGGAATGCGTAATGTAGGTTACAGACATTGTAAATTAAAACTCCAGTAAATAATATACACAACTCCTCTATTAAGAAAATAAGAAAATGAGCATTGAATTCTATGGCGCGAGTTTGTTCCGTTTACAAAGAGTTTTTAATGATGAATCAAACAGGCTAAGGTCTCGAAAACATTCTGCCTTTCTATTAACCAAAAGTTTTGCTTAGCTACTTTTAACACTTTATCAGATTGTTATTACAATGTAATAATAATAATTAGTTGTTATTAATATCTGTTCTTACTAATTATTCTATAAGTTAAATAATCGGATGCGTAATTTAATTATTTTGCGTAAGTCAAGGTTTTATTATTTACATACTCTTTGAATGCCATGCCAATGATATGTGACAATACTTGCGTGAAAAAAAATAATACTATGTATGGGTAAAATAGGAAATCGAAATAAAAACTAATACTTTTATGATCTTTTTTATGCGGAGAATTTAAGAATTCGCATTACCAGATAAAATCGTTATATTTAAAAACAAGAATTATCAACATTATAAACTTAAGTCACCACAGAACAAATAACGATACTAGGTCCTGTCAATCTCCTTTGAAGACGATGCTATGTACTGTTGAGGAGTTTCCTCATGAAGAAACGACCTTGGGTGCAGCATCAGCACAAACTGGTATTGTCTTAATTTTGCTATATAAACCTAACGCGTATGCCAAACTTGAAGACGATGCTATTAACTGTTGAGGAGTTCCCTCATGAAGAAACGACCCTGGGTGCAGCATCAGCACAAACTGGTATTACCTTAATTTTGCCATATAAACCTAACGCGAATGTAAAATTGGAAGATGATGCTATCAACTGTTGAGGAGTTCCCTCGTGAAGAAACGACCCTGGCTGCAGCATCAGCACAAACTGGCTACTAACTTAATTTTACTATATAATACTAACGCGTATCCTAAATTTGAAGACAATGCTATTAACTGTTGAGGAGTTCCCTCATGAAGAAACGACCCTGGCTGCAGCATCAGTAGAAACTGGTTATTATCTTAATTTTATTATATAAAACTAACGCGTATGCTAAATTTTAAGACGAAGCTATTAACTGTTGAGGAGTTCCCTCATGAAAAACAACCCTGGCTGCAGCATCAGCACAAACTGGTTATTATCTTAATTTTACTATATAAACCTAACGCGTATGCATAATTTGAAGATGATGCTATCAACTGTTGAGGAGTTCCCTCATGAAGAGACGACCCTGGCTGCAGCATCAGCATGAACTGATAATTATCTTAATTTTACTATATAAACCTAACGCATATGTTAAATTTGAAGACGATGCTATGTACTGTTGAGGAGTTTCCTCATGAAGAAACGACCTTGGGTGCAGCATCAGCACAAACTGGTATTGTCTTAATTTTGCTATATAAACCTAACGCGTATGCCAAACTTGAAGACGATGCTATTAACTGTTGAGGAGTTCCCTCATGAAGAAACGACCCTGGATGCAGCATCAGTAGAAACTGGTTATTATCTTAATTTTACTATATAAAACTAACGCGTACGCTAAATTTTAAGACGAAGCTATTAACTGTTGAGGAGTTTCTTCACGAAACACAACTCTAGCTGCAGCATCAGCACAAATTGGTTATTATCTTAATTTAACTATATAAACCTAACGCGTATGCCAAACTTGAAGACGATGCTATTAACTGTTGAGGAGTTCCCTCATGAAGAAATGACCCTGGGTGCAGCATCAGCACAAACTGGTATTACCTTAATTTTGCCATATAAACCTAACGCGTATGTAAAATTGGAAGATGATGCTATCAACTGTTGAGGAGTTCCCTCGTGAAGAAACGACCCTGGCTGCAGCATCAGCACAAACTGGCTACTAACTTAATTTTACTATATAATACTAACGCGTATCCTAAATTTGAAGACAATGCTATTAACTGTTGAGGAGTTCCCTCATGAAGAAACGACCCTGGCTGCAGCATCAGTAGAAACTGGTTATTATCTTAATTTTATTATATAAAACTAACGCGTATGCTAAATTTTAAGACGAAGCTATTAACTGTTGAGGAGTTCCCTCATGAAAAACAACCCTGGCTGCAGCATCAGCACAAACTGATTATTATCTTAATTTTACTATATAAACCTAACGCGTATGCATAATTTGAAGATGATGCTATCAACTGTTGAGGAGTTCCCTCATGAAGAGACGACCCTGGCTGCAGCATCAGCATGAACTGATAATTATCTTAATTTTACTATATAAACCTAACGCATATGCTAAATTTTAAGACGATGCTATGTACTGTTGAGGAGTTTCATCATGAAGAAACGACCTTGGGTGCAGCATCAGCACAAACTGGTATTGTCTTAATTTTGCAATATAAACCTAACGCGTATGCCAGACTTGAAGACGATGCTATTAACTGTTGAGGAGTTCCCTCATGAAGAAATGACCCTGGGTGCAGCATCAGCACAAACTGGTATTACCTTAATTTTGCCATATAAACCTAACGCGTATGTAAAATTGGAAGATGATGCTATCAACTGTTGAGGAATTCCCTCGTGAAGAAACGACCCTGGCTGCAGCATCAGCACAAACTGGTTACTAACTTAAATTTACTGTATAATACTAACGCGTATCCTAAATTTGAAGACAATGCTATTAACTGTTGAGGAGTTCCCTCATGAAGAAACGACCCTGGCTGCAGCATCAGTAGAAACTGGTTATTATCTTAATTTTATTATATAAAACTAACGCGTATGCTAAATTTTAAGACGAAGCTATTAACTGTTGAGGAGTTCCCTCATGAAAAACAACCCTGGCTGCAGCATCAGCACAAACTGGTTATTATCTTAATTTTACTATATAAACCTAACGCGTATGCATAATTTGAAGATGATGCTATCAACTGTTGAGGAGTTCCCTCATGAAGAGACGACCCTGGCTGCAGCATCAGCACGAACTGATAATTATCTTAATTTTAATATATAAACCTAACGCATATGTTAAATTTGAAGACGATGCTATTAACTGTTGAGAAGTTCCCTCATAAAGAAACGACCCTGGGTGCAGCATCAGCACGAACTGATAATTATCTTAATTTTGCTATATAAACCTAACGCATATGCCAAATTTGAAGACGATGCTATTAACTGTTGAGGAGTTCCCTTATGAAGTAACGACCCTGGCTGCAGCATCAGCACAAACTGGTTATTATCTAAATTTTACTATATAAATCTAACGCGTATGTTAAATTTGAAGACAATGCTATTAATTGTTGAGGAGTTCCCTCATGAAGAACCGACCCTGGATGCAGCATCAGTAGAAACTGGTTATTATCTTAATTTTACTATATAAAACTAACGCGTACGCTAAATTTTAAGACGAAGCTATTAACTGTTGAGGAGTTTCCTCACGAAACACAACTCTAGCTGCAGCATCAGCACAAACTGGTTATTATCTTCATTTTACTATATAAACCTAACGCATATGCTAAATTTGAAGACGATGCTATGTACTGTTGAGGAGTTCCCTCATAAAGAAACGACCCTGGGTGCAGTATCAGCACAAGCTGGTATTGTCTTAATTTTGCTATATAAACCTAACGCATATGCCAAATTTGAAGACGATGCTATTAACTGTTGAGGAGTTCCCTCAATAAGAAACGACCCTGGCTGCAGCATCAGCACAAACTTACTTCTTCTTCACAGTGATTACACCTTTCTTATTCGCGGTCCGGACGTTGCTAGGTATTACAATATCATGGAAATAATAACGTGTGCTCAACGCTTCACTTTTATTATTTTGTGAGTAATACGGCTATATACCTACACTAGCTTTTGCCCGCGGCTCCGTCCGCGTGGATGTCGGTTATCGCGTAAAAAAGTAGCCTATGTCCTTCTCCATAACCCATGCTATATCTCTGCCAAATTTCATGATGATGAGTTCAGCGGTTTAGGCGTGAAAACGTAACATACAGACAGACAGACAGACAGAAAGACAGAGTTACTTTCACTTTTATAATATTAGTATTAGTATGGATATATTGGATAATATTTTTTCTCCCACTGTTTACGTTAAAAGCAACAGAGAGATAGATCCTCGCTTGGTACTTCATTTTAGAAAATGTGTGTAAGAATTCATTGGAACATTCTGCTTGCATTAATCAGTTATCTTACACGTAAAATGAATTCAGTAGATTTTCCATGTCCTCGCTTTGTACAAGTTCTACGCGAAAAACTGTCCTCGGTTTGGTAGTATAAAGTCTAACACAGCGTCCGCACTTTGTTCAAGATATAAGAAATATTGTGTAAAAATACGTCCTCGGAAGGGCGTCGCAGGGCTTATATAAGGGGTCCTCGGTTGGCCTACACAAAGTCCTCGTATGTGCATCGCTAGTCACATTTAGATGTGTATTTCACGTCCTCGGTATGTTAGCCGCAATTCATACGAAAAAATGTTGAGATAGCATTATCCCAATAACCTCATCACTATAGATTTACTCACCTGTCTCTTTCTATCTTATGTAAAAAGGCCAACGAGGTATATAAACCAGTTTTTTGGAGGGTCCTCGGTTCGTTCAAGAACTAACAAGGTCCTCATAAGGGTGTCTGTACAAACATGTGTGTGTGTGAGGGTGTGTGTGTGATGTGAATATGATGCGTGTGTGATGAGATGTGTGTGTGTCACAATTCAAATATTAATTAAACGTCGATAAATTCACCAATAAATAAATGTCCCCACTGACGAGTAAGTCAACATAATATGAAGCAAAGTTAATTTACATACATGAAAGTGGACGGTGAAACATGAGAAATGTTGACAGCAACGGATTTAGGTCACTTCCTAATGGGACGCTCGTAAATAGGGTTGCCTTAAGTCCCCAATTTCGGGAGAACGTCCTGTTTACCTATACGAGTGCGTCGCTTCCGATGATATTTAAACTATGTATTATAAATATTAGGGACCAAAAAAGGAGACGCATAAGATATTGCATTGCTTCTCGTACATATCTCCCAAAATGTCGATGGACTTCAAAGAAAAAAAACTTTTTTTTTTAGATTAATTTTTATTGTATTCGATGATTATTAAAATAAATACACGCCTGACTGCCATCGGCTTTCATGGCCTATTTCATTACAGAACCGTTTTCAGGCCTGCATGTATGGTACAATATACAAAAACATATTACTTATAACTTTCAGCTTTATTAATAATACATAAATATACGCTGTATATTGAAACGCCAAAAATTTATAGCCATAAATTAGATTGCTTACCTGAAATAAAATTTTTTGTCGGTCATAATATCGTCCAAACATTGAAAATGATTGAATATATGGTTCTAAACATCTCGGGGTTATGTGAATACTCGTATAGAACGATACTATGAAAGAAAACTTTATTCTGTAAGAATAGAATAGTAAATCGATTGAATGACATTGATAATATCGGTGCTTATATCTCAATAGTTTGACGACACTACTTTCCGCCTCGCTGCTTCCCTACGAATAGGAGCTCCTTGTTGTTCTCCCCATCGCTGTCACTGTGGCGAGGTTGTCAACAGCCTAGGACACCACGGCCTGTCCTGCAGTCGAAGTGCGGGTCGCTTAGCGCGGCACGCAAACATTAATGACATCAATCGACGAGCTCTTGTCTCCGTCAGCGTTCCAGCTGTGTTTGAACCCAATGGCTAGTCACGCGACGATCCCCCCCCGGTGGGTTCCCGCATTGTCGAGGCGGGGGGCCTCAGTAGCCGTGGCTTGGAGGGCCACATTGATGCTAAGAGGAACCCGAGGAGGGGGCCACTCGTCAGGGCTTTTGCCGGCTTTTAAGCCGACGACGTAGCGGCCGTAGGTTGCGGTGCCGCTTCGGCGACATCGCAACTGAGGCGGGCCGCGATGTGGAATGGGCGACATCGCGGCTGAGGGTGGGAGGCCGCGGCGGGAGAGGAGTGCCGGTATTGCGGTGAGCCGTTCTCCCTACCTTCCGCGGCCTTGACGGGGTCGCCACCGTTGGATGGCGGACGCGGTGGGACCGCAGAGGAAGAGGAGTGTCGGTATTGCGTTGGCCGCTCTCCCTATCCTCTGCGGCCGAAAAGTGGTAGGCGGCTACTGATCTGACCCGTTGCGGGGGGACCAGGGGCGCCTGGATGCGGGGTCGTCTGGCGCGGGGTCCCAGGTGGAGGCCAGCAGGCAACGGGTGCGGGGGCACCCTTGCCTGTATTGCACAGGCCTCCACCAGTGTCGGACGGGAATGGCCAGGTATTCCCGGCCATTCCCGTATCTCCCCCGGCCGGGGGGGCATGCGGGGCCCGGCAGCTAGGCGGGCATGCGCCGGGAGGGTTGTGGATGTAAAGGCTAAGCCTGTTTCCCATGACCCTCCCATCAAGGCGATGAGGGAACTCCGCTGAGTTTTAGTGGGTATACTGCCATTTTCGCACCATTGCCCACATACCTCGTATTCATTTTTTTTTGGGAGTCCCACATACCTCGTCTCGTCCCCCGACGAGCGGGCATGCGTAATGTATTTCTCAGCGTCAAAAAAAAAAAAAGGCACGCGACGATGGCAAGAGACCGTCCGGTCACTTGCCATCGTCGCGTGCCTTTTTTTTTTTGACGCTGAGAAATACATGTCTTTATTTGCATGTCATTTTGCATGTCTTTATTTCCTTGGAAGGTGGGTAGGCCTTTAGTGTGGGACGTAACTTGTGTCGATACTCTTACGCCATCCCATCTTCCTGGCTCGGCGTGCTGTGCTGGCGCTGCTGCTGCGGCTGCTGAAAACCTCAAGCGGCGAAAGTATAGTAACCTTATCGTTAACTATATTTTCGAGCCGTTTGGGGTTGGAACCCAGTGCTCATTTATTGTCCAATGAAATCTCCAAAAGGTTGTTTGACACTTCCCGTGACCCAAGGGCTGACTTTTACCTTGGTCAGAGGCTAAGAATTGCCATACAACGTGGCAATGCCGCCAGTCTCTTGGGTACATTACCAGTCGACAGCGATGCGGAAGAATTTTTCGACGCCATATTTTAGTTTATTTTGTTATTAGTTTTATTTAGTTTAGATTAATTTATTTTTATTAACTTGATTTAGTTACCACCCAATAATTACGCAGATAAAATATATTAAATAAATTTAAATACTTTTTATATATTCTTTACCAGTTCACCATGTAGTAAGTTCGTTTTTTTTTTTTATGAATTTTAGTTTGGAAGGCGCTGATGTTTGTGATACATTTTTTTGTAATATTTTATTTTATTAATTACAATAACAGCTGTGTAGGATTAAATACACCAAACCAGCACGCTTTAATAAAAAATGATTCGAATGTTCCTTCAGTTTTATTTTATTTATTTCGTTATAATGCTAATTACTAATTTTTTCCTAGAAAGGGGATACACCCTTGTGGTTCAACAGACTTGGATTTAAACATACGCCTTTTCAATTTTCAGTTATCACCTTAGCCATTATAGGTACTTATTTCGCTTCGTAATTGAATATTAATTTGACATTTAATCTAGGATCATTTCATTGGACTATTTTTCCAAAACTGTTTCTGGTCACCCAAAATAGGCTATCGGTTGATAATCTCTTTTAAGTCCAAAGAATTTATACCTCAGAAGTTTAAGTTTTATCAAAAGAAAAAAGAAAGAAAAGAAGAAAGATCTTCCAACCACGCAAGTTCTCGTAAAGGTCTATTCTACATAGTATTCTACATACCATATACGAGGACATGGAAAGATTCTGGTGTATTCATACAATTATATTTTCTTTAAAGGATCATGTTATGGGCCCACGTAAGCTTTGCGAAAATTAGTTTAGGTTTCCCATGCCACAAACATGACAGCGTGAAAAAAACAAAAAATTGGTTGTCTGTAAAGTTGGTTTACGGACGATAGTTTAACGTGACAACGTCATAATAAAACATTGATGCGGCCCAAGCATACAATAAGCGTAACGAGACAATGAGCGTAACGGGACAATTAGTCATCCTTTTTCGTGCATGCAGCCGGCGTTCATCGATTTATTAGACGTTGTCACGTCAAAAACTAACAAATGAAAGTTGATGTTATTTTGTTTTTGTAATATAGAACATTTAAGGTCAGTAAGCGTTGTGACACTTCCCTCGCGAGGATTTTTCTAGATTTCAACTGGGACCGTTAAGGGACTGGTGGTAATTAACGTTACTATGCACACATTCCTACTTTATACAACTGTACCTGGAGAACAGGAGGGAGGCATCTCTGTCGGAGGAATAAAGATCAGCAACCTGAGAATGCGGACTGCATTGCATCTTCAGAAAAAGAGCAGAATACGAGAGTGGATTGGTTGGACTCACTATTAGTAAGTCGAAGAAACTCATGCTCATCGACAGAAACAGTCAACTTTCCAAACGGGGGACCCGCTGATCTAAAATTTTCAGCGAGTTTATATAATAATAAATAATACCATTTATTTCAGGCAACAATGGCCCATAGAAAAATACCTTAACCTAAACATTACACACAAGAGTTTGTTTGTTTGAAGTCAGGAAGGACGCTAAGCGAAAACGAAGAAGTGACGGGATGCCACGCGGTGAGTCGGGCTCCGAAATAACACGCGGACGAAGTCGCGGGCAGAAGCTAGTTTTAATATAAAACTTGTATTCCATGTTAGTAGTACTTCACTTAGCACTAGCTGCACTAGCTGCACTTTGTACTATCCTGTGGAACTTGTCCGCGGAAACGAATACCACGGGGAATACCACGTCCTGCCCCCAAAAGTCTTCTTCCATGACGATGGGCAGATACATATTCGGAACACGCACGATGAACGCCTTGAAGTTGACGTTCCGGTGCGATTCCAGTAACTGCACCCTCGGCGTGTACGTTGTCCTTTGGCGCACGTATTCCACGATATCCTCCGCCTTAGTGGTGTAGTGCAGGCGGGAGATGCACACCGGTGAGTTCGGCTTTGCGGCACGCAGACTCACTTTGGGCTCCGGAGGAGCTTTGCCGCAGCGGTTCTTGTTCGTTCGCGAACGGCGCTTCCTCCTTTGCACCGTCACGAAACCATCATCATTATCAGCCCTATTCAGCGCCTTTTCTGGAATGGGATTGATAACTAGGAGCGCCAGGGGCACTCGCGGTGACGCTAGCGAAATCCTTTTGGAGGGGTTTCGCCAGGGCTGCACACACTGGCAACGGGATGGGGCGAGGGTGTCAGGAGGCGCTGCGTGGAGGAAACGCGGTAACGAGCACGGGACTGCGGGGCGCCCCAGCGCGGCGCTCTGCTAGCTCAGCAATCAATAGATGTGCTGGTGACGAAACTGCTGACACGGAATTCGACGACGATATATCGAGGCCGGCTCCGTGACACGTGTTTACGATTGACGCATCGACAGGTGACCTAATTACCGCCACACTGTTGCGCAACTCGCTAAGTTCCTTGCGCAAATCAGCGACGGTGTTTCTAATTTCTTCAGCACATCTGCGAGGCGGGCCTTCAGGAAGTCAATGTCCTTCAGAAGGCTCGTTACATCGACGTGGTCGAAGACGACGGCGACGGGAGGAAGCTTGTGTAGCTTCTTCGCCACAAACGTCGGCACGTCGTATATACCTCGGATTGCTACTTACTGACCAGGGAGGAAGCGAACGAAAGATCAAGAGAAGGCCTCAAATGGCCAAAGCTGTAATGAGTAACCTGACATTTAGCAGGACAGAAAGGTCTCCAATGAAACCAAGATGACACTAGTCCGGACACTGGTTTTCTAGATATTCCTTTACGGCTCAAAGTCGTGGACGATTTGGGCAATAGAACGGAAAAAGATAGAAACTATCGAGATGTGGTATGGCGAAGAATACCCCGCATACCGTGAGCTGCCAAGAGAACGAACAAAATCTATCCTCGAACAACTACGCATAAGAGATAGACTATCCACGATCTTTTACCAAAGGATTCTTGGTTACTTCGGTCACATTGTCCGTCGGGAACCAGATAACCTTGAAAAGTTGGTGGTGATGGGCAAGGTAGATAGGAAAAGACCAAGTAACCGCCCTCACTGGACTCTCTGTTACGACCGCCCTGAGAGAAGCCGAGAACCGAACGAAGTGGAAGCACATCACACATAAAGCCTCGAAGGCCTTTCATGGACACGACCTTCAGTAAAGTAGTACGCAACCAAGAAGAAGAAAACTGTACTTATGAGCATGCTTTCATGTAAATAGTGTACCGAAAATAAATGTTATATTCTGCGATTAATCTTATCAGGCGGTGGTCAAACAAACTCTTAGTGAATTTTATAGGGTTCTCTAAAGATATAGTAATAACCATATTTTCCACACGGGTTGATAAGTGTTGTTGGTTGGTCAACGGTAAGGCACTTTTCCATCCCAATCCCAAGTCTTGCCGTCACCTTTGTAATGAAAAAGACGTTGCGTATTTCTCACACGGGTGATGTTGCCATCCCGTATCTATGTTATAATCGATCCCTAAGTATCGCTTGGTAGTTATAACTTTCAACCCATCTATAACTTATAGTCTAATGTTATTATGGCTCCTATGCATAATGAATGGTGTCGGCAACACTTCAGCTTCTATTCACTGTTTAGTTTACTAACTATTTTGATGGGGCTTTTTGTATAAAGACTATAGACGTAAAGTGAGCCTTCAATGTCAGTACCTTTTGTGTTTAACTTTGTCGTGTTTTGTAATAATAAGGTTAAATATCCAGTAATTGTGCTTCTACTGGGAAAAGGTGCATTTACTTACAAAAAACGAATGAGTATTGATTACCATGTTCTGACGAATTAAGATGTCTGGTTTCCGAAAGACTGACATGCAGGCTTGACATGAGTTTGACAGTATTTTAGGTTATTTTTGTTAGCCTTTCAGAAACTGGATGTAAGGCGGCCGTGTCCTAGAATAGAAGTGATCGTCGCCCCAATACCTACGCGATCGTAGTGATCATTTTGCACATCGGCAACGAGAGTGTATTTATTATACAATAAATTTAATATTTTTTTATACAATAAATGTAGTGTTTGGGAAATCACTTTTTTGTTTATCCTAAAATTCCAATTGATATTTTTCTGATAGAGCATATCGCAGAACTTAAGACGACTGTTTAATGCTCTATAAATTTTTTATGGAAATTATAATCTTTAGATATTTTTAACCCTTAAACTTCGTATTTTTATGTGTTGTGACTCTCTTGTTGCCGATGTGCGAATTTTGTTCAGAAAGCCGGAAGGCGCCCTCTGTCGGCGCAGCGATCGCTTATACACACATATAAAAAGTCTAAGCCAAGCGCATCATTTATCCTCCCCGACCCTTGACTGTAAGTGAAGCACCAGCACGCGTTTTAGCTGAGCAGCATGTAATCCAAACTCCCCACGATAATAATGAAAACACTGATTTTATCCAGCCGCCGTCGGATCCTTGCCACCCTCCGTCCGACTCAGCTGCCCGAAGCCGAGGTTCGTACCCCACCGGGGGTGCCCTTAGCGAGCAGCAGTCGTTTAGTTTATAGTTTTTACGCCCTGGCTGGAGGCATTAAGTTTCGTTAGGAGCTTAAGGCAGCCACAGGAAAGTCCGGTTAAAGAGTCGGAACCTTAGTGGTTACACTCTGAGATGGCCTAGATAAAAAAAAGCATCATTTACAGAAACTGCATTATTAATTGATACTTTATATTTTTCTTAACAAAGTAGATCGGTGTACAATCTTTTTGTTCTCAAAAAGAAACATATACTGACTGATTTTAAAAATATAAACTTTTCGATTGTGTTTTGTTTTCATTAAAATAAAAGCTAATTATTTTTTCCCGATTTCATGAGTTTTCGTTTTTGATAAATTTGGTATTTATCTCACTTCTAACATTTTGAGATATACAGTTTTTGAAAAAATTTCGTGGTGAGTAATTTTTTATGTCATGGAACGACGCCATTTAACTGCTGATGAAATGCAGAGAGCTGTAGGAATGCTACAAGCGGCATTTTGGTGTCAATAGGAGCGTGATTTGTCGTCTTTGGCAGCGTTACCTTAATACAGGGTATCCTGCTGAATATTAGGACAAGACCTGACTGTAAAAATATACAATAATGACGTTCAGGTCATCGCACTTATAGGTATATATAGGTGTAGTAATGTACCTAACATTATCAGTTTCTGGCCAGTATACCACGTAGTAAGTACCAAGAGCCAGTGTGCCAAGATAATGGTGCATAAACGCTAATCAATGTTCGTGAGTGTTTTATAGTAACAGCATCTATTAGTTATGTGATAGGTGGTACTCATTTTCTTTATGGTACAATCTGGAATATAGGTGTCAAAATGAACTCTAGATTGAAAATGTTAAAACGTCTCATTTAATGGGTTCTAATCCTGGCAGATGCGATAATAACACTTTATATCACGAAATATTCAAGATGAACACGATCCTGCGTGTACTTATATACTTGGAAGAGGATGTTTCTTCATCAAGTCTTCCATAATTTGGTATAATTAGAACGATAATTTCGGGAATGTTAACACGGGATTGTATCTATCGTATTCTGTTATTGTTTCTAGATTAAAAATCAAATCAAATCAAATTAAATTTATTCGTAAATGTAGGTTTCAATACAATAAGGTGGTAGAATAAAATGGTTAGTTCGCTACATTTTACTCGAGAGCATACAAATAATCGCAAAGTTAGTTGTGTCGTAACAACAGACACACATTTTCAATTACTTACATATTAACACACAATTCCTTACGTACTAACGTACAATTACCCATGTCAAAATAATAATAATAATAATAATAATGGCTTGGCACGCGACGATGGCAAGAGACCGGACGGCATGTCATTATTTCCTTGGAAGGTAGGTAGGCCTTTAGTGTGGGATGCAACTTGTGTCGATACTCTTGCGCCATCCCATCTTCCTGGCTCGGCGTGCTGTGCTGGCGCTGCTGCTGCGGCTGCTGAAAACCTCAAGCGGCGAAAGTATAGTAACTTGATCGGTAACTATATTTTCGAGCCGTTTGGGGTTGAAACCCTCGGGCCGTGGGGTCCCAGTGCTCATTTATTGTTCAATGAAATCTCCAAAAGGCTGGTTGACACTTCCCGTGACCCAGGGGCTGGCTTTTATCTTGGCCAGAGGCTAAGCATTGCCATACAACGTGGCAATGCTGCCAGTCTCTTGGGTACATTACCAGTCGACAGCGATGCGGAGGAATTTTTCGACGCCATATTTTAGTTCATTTTGTTATTAGTTTTATTTAGTTTAGGTTAATTTATTTTTAATTATCTTGATTTAATTTATAGTGTGCTCATTAAAAAATTAATAAAATATAATACTATAAAAAAATAAAATATAAAATAATAATAATAATAATCTAAATTTAATATTGTATAAATAAAAATGAAATCTAAATGTCAGTGGTGTCCTCCATAAACTCAGTAGTGGAGTAGTAACATTTGTTAATTAAAAATTGTTTTAATTTCTTTTAAAAAATATTATTATTAAGATTCCTTATCTCTCGTGGAATTTTATTGAAAATAACTGGACCCATTCGATAAATACTTTTACGTAGGAGGGCTGTTTTACAGCGATCAACACAAATAATGTTCGAATCCCTTTTCCTAATAATATTATGTACTATGTAGGTAGGCGGTAGATGAAGCCGGCCCTTGGTTTTTGTTGTCAAATAAGCGCACTCCTATCCTTTGTTTCCCGGCTTTTCAATTAAACGGTAATTCACTCGGCGTGCCGCGTCACTAATAAAAATGGGTAATTGGTGTGGTCCCCGAAAATTATACACAGTGAGCAGATTGTACATAATTTGTGGTTGTCAGGTGCGTTATCTTTAGGAGAATCTGTGATGGTTAACTTAATGTTTGTTTATTAAGGGAGTTTCTTATTTCAATGAAAGTAAATTTCATAATATTAACACCAGTAGGACCACACACAATGAAGGTTTCCGTAGTTGGGATGAATTTATCCCAAGAACAAACTTAACATTGTACTTGAAAAACGAGTTCTCCCATACATTCCAATCGCAAATGTAAGTTTGTACGCACATTATTGAGAGATATACCATGTTATTTTAAGACCATAGACTTAAAGGTTTTCCTGTAATTTATAAATAAGAAAAGAACTATTTTCTGTATTTTTTTTTTTGTTTGTTTTAATTCGTCTATATATGTAGTTAATAGGCTCAGTAGTTTCGGAGATTAGGGGGGAATCACAGAACAGATAAAATAAATTAGAAGGGCCTTGTGGGCGGGGCAGGCGCACCGCTTTTATGAGCAAACGCTCATAAGTCAACCGAAATTTGCTTCACCGGCCAACAATCGCGCTCTTATTGTGACAGCGTACGAAGCTCCGCGAAAAATAAAGAATTATGCCGTCTTGCGCTATTATAAAGTGTCTGAAAAGAAGCCAGGTGTGTAGTGTAGCCCGAGTAGGTATTTCATTACACCAGTTAGTCCAAAAACCTTAAAATACCGTAATATTTGTAATTATTGCAATAGTATTATATAAATTGTAGATTAAAACGATACAATCGCAAACAGATGCAAAATTATACATTGCTTGCAATACATGGGTATCATCTTGTACTACTGAGCAATCGTGCAATGTATTGCTTTTACTGCGAACATCCCGTGCGCCGAGCCAACGCGAAATCCATGTGTATCGACAATGTTGTACCAAATTATAAACAATGTCGATATTAAGTATGGTGTGTATATATTATTGTGACATAATAATTATGATGTAAAACAGAGCTGCAATTAGCCAAACACGAAAGCAAACTTGAATTTCGCGGCTTTATCGGATGTTCCCCCTTATGTATTTAGGAAGTCTATACTATTCGTACCCCGTCGAAATTAAAACGAAAAATTGCAAAATTGAAAGAAACCAAATTACGTAAAATAAATTAAATAATCGACATTTTGCTCACCGTAACATAAATGAGAAATTTATGTGTGAGTGAATGTTCGTCAAACGCAGTGTTTGCGTTAGTGTGACAACCAATAGCAAACTCGCGATCTAAGTGCGTGTACGCATTGGTCTCCTGCTTCTATTATTGATCGAAGGTCTCCTGCTTGTAGTGGAGTTAAGAGAGTGGGAGACAAGCGGCGACACGCTTTGGGCGCATTTGCTGCCCAGTTCAAAAATATTTTTTTCTTGTAAGCCATAAATTGTTTGGCAAATTTACATACTTAGCTTTGGTGTCGCTATGTCGGGTCCTGGGCATGAACAGAAGTCATCTATAGCGACTGCTCGAATGCGGGTTGTAGGCACACGATCGAATTATTTTTTGACATATATGCTGGGTGCTGGGCAGCGAATGGGTATATTACAAAGCAGGAACTATCTCCTTTCTAACCTTTTTTTTTCTGTTCTGTGGGGAAACGATAATTTTTATCAATTTTCTTAAATAACATTAAAAGTATTTATTTGAAAATTATAAAAACAAAATATCTAATCACACTATACATTTTTCAAAACAATATTTTTTTAATTTTCTAATTTGTTCTCTTTTTTAGGGTTCCGTACCAAAATGGTAAAAAGGAATCCTTATGGTGCGACTCAGTCTGTCCATCTGTCTGTCAGATTTGGATATCTCAAGAACTACTAATGCTATCAACTTGAAATTTGGGATAGTTTTAGATTACGAAAAAAAAAGTACCATTCTCCTTATCTCCGAAGTTTGCATAGAGAACAATCTGAAATTATTCTATGTAAAGATTACAGGAAAAATAAAACGATGTCTCTAAATAGCACACTTTTTCTAATACTGCAGTTTTAGGTCAGCGCCATCTCGTGACGGATAGTGGAACTAATGTATTTTTTGATAATTTTTGATGGTACGGTACCCTTGCTGCGCGAGTCCGACTCGCTCTTGACTGTTTTTTATTTACGTTGCTCGTCACTGGTCACAAAAGTTAATATGTGTACCAAAAACCTTAATCGGCCCAGTAGATTCGGAGCAAATTGGCTGTGACAGAAGGACAGACAGACAGAAACACGAGTGATCCTACAAGGATACCGATTTTTCCTTTTGAAGTACGGAAGCCTAATAAAATACCGACGTTATGCTTTTGATAACTATCTTACAAATGTTGTAGTCAGAACTTTGTCTTCAATGCGGTTTTAAAAACCGAAATCCGTTTTAAAAATACAGTTTTCTGAGAATGGCATTGCAGTAGCATTGATGAAAACGAATAGGTCAACCTATAAAACTTTCCTATTTAGCATGAAATACTAAGCACAAAGTGTACCTATCAGCTAAACGGCTTGAAAATATCCTTTGACGCCACGAAACTTTTAATCCCATCCAGCGCATCTAGTAAGCGCTTCATATCGAGATAACCACGCTTGTAATTTTCCCATATTTACCTGAAACTTGTTTGTTAGTACACAAAAGGCAAGTTTTGCGTGTATGGTGAAGACTAAATTGCATCTCAAAAGTTTGAGGAGAGCTTGAGACAGTTAAAGTCACCCAACACGGAACATTGTTAGATATAAAGTTATTACCACATCGTCGAGAAACGTTGAAGAGAATGAGGTACTCTAACACATAAGTAAATGACAGTTTTGCATTTAATACCTTTTGTTCTTCATCGTCTTCTAGCTGGTATAGTGCTTTGTTTTACCATTTATTTGTTTGATTGATATAAAATGACTAGCTTTGGCCCGGGGCTCCGCCCGCGTGGATGTCGGTTATCGCGTAAAAAATTAGCCTATGTCCTTCTCCATATCCCAGGCCATATCTCTGCCAAATTTCATGACGATCGGTTGCGCGGTTTAGGCGTTAAAACGTAACGTTCAGACAGACAGAGTTACTTTCAGATTTATAATATTAGTATGGATATGGATGGAGTATAGTTTTGTACCTACTTATTTTAGTCAAAGAATCTTTGCTATGATCTATGTTAGGTCTTCACCAATAGCTTCGGAAAAAAACATCATTTTATTTTAACACTAGCTGCTGCCCGCGGCTTCAGTCGCGTGGCTTTTTTTAAACTAAAGGTAGCCTAATTTACTTCTTATAACATCAGCTATCTGCCATTGAAAGTCCCGTCAAAATCGGTCCAGCCGTTTCGAAGATTTGCTGGAACAAACAGACATACAGACCGACAGACAGACGACATTTTTAAAGTGGATTTTGTGTTAGTACCTACTATATTTACTTTCATTCATAGGCATATAGTTAAATGCTGTTATTTTGACATTACAAACAGATATTTTAATAAATAACGAATTGAAAAAAAAAAAAAAAAAAAGCTTTAGATCTTGTTGTCGCTTGAATAAAATATATTTATTATTTACTAGCTTCTGCCCTTAAATAATTTTTCAATTCCAACCAGTAGTTCCTGAGATTAGTGCGTTCAAACAAACAAACAAACAAACTCTTCAGCTTTATAATATTAGTACAGATATGGTTTGAAAAAGATGAATTAAATTGGTTCTTTTTCAAATGACTTTAATTTCGTACTTACAGAATATAACACTGGAGAAGTCTTACGAACACTTCCCCCTCTGTACAAGTACAAGAACAAATGTTCTAGTATGGTCATAAAACTACTATCAAATCGATTAAAACGCACTTTGTAAATCGTTTTCACGCCGCGCGGAGCTTCGTGAAAATGGCTGGCTGTGCTGTTAAATCCTGTAAAAAGCGTTCAAATACGCCCAACTTACTTAAAGAATGTCATAACCTTCCATATTTAAATATTTTTTTAATAATATTTAGTCATGTTTTTATTGAAATTCCAAATCCAAACCTCATAACACATTTAGATTTCTCATTCGATTCAACCATGATTCAACATGGCAGATGGCATGAATCGAGTATTTTTCCTCACATTACTTTTGTGACGTCACCGAGCCTCGCTACACTTCGTTTTTATTTTCATAAAGTTAAAAATATTTAACTTATGCATTACGAAAATGTACGTCAAATCAGCAAAATTTACATGCACTTGACATGCGATTAGGCATGTCTTTTAGTAAAGATGCTAGGTAAGACTACCGCAGGGTTTGGGTCACGTTTAAAACCAAAATTGATATGCCGATAATTTCTTAATACGTGCAATAATTTTTATAATGAAAAAAATAATAATAATAATTTGTTGATTAAAAAAAATTTTTTTTTTTCGTTGACCGTCCTTGTTTGATGAATTACCCCAAAAAATTACTCCGTATCTCATAAGATACGGAGTAATTTTTTTTGTCTATCATGGCTTAGTGTCCTGTAACATATTACAGGACATTAAGCCATGATAGGCAGTTGGCAGCGCATCAACATTTAACATCGGGGCTCATAATTAGGTATGTATACAGTGCATATGTGGACTTACAATTTTTTTTTTCTTAAGGCTTCCTTTTGTGCTGTATTATTTTTCCGTTATATTTCCATTGTAACGGTTTTATGATTTAAAAATCTTTTTATACCATTCCTCCTCTAAAAAGTTTATTTTATTCACTGAAAACAGTGAATAACATTAACACTATTTTGGTGTTTGAATTTAGAACACACCAATAAATTCGACCTCCATCTCAATGCTATACAACCTCCTTGCGAAAAATAAGTACTCGATACAAACAATACTCGACGGCACGGTTGACGCAGGGGTAAGCGATTGACTGCTGCGCTGCGTGTCGCGGGTTCGATTCCCGCATGGAACCAATATCTGTATGACCTAAAAGTAGTTGTTCCGGGTCTGGCTGTTTGTGAAAGTGACCTATTTTATCACTGAGAATATTATATATTTTCTTACTTTTATTTAATTGTAGTTATATTTTCTTATTATTAAAATAAGCGTCCAAGCGTGGCGATTATGGCAAACCACTTTTTTGACTTTGACTTTGACTTATTTTCAAACAACAATTGGGGGAGGCTTATGTCCAGCAGTGTACGTCTTTCGGCTGAAGTGATGATGATGATTATTAAAATATATAGCTATTTTATGAATCTGCTATTTTATTTGATGGATTCAAGCCAAATTCCCAATGAATATCGATAAAAAACTCGATGGTACGGACTGGTCTTTCCGGGCGAGCAGTTTTTGTTTTTCATAGTAGCTACCGCGCAGTTTTTTATAGTAGCTACCGTGTCCTCCGCCAAAAGTGAGAGATTGTTTTGTAGAGAGTATTGCACTTGTTATATTCTTCGGCCAAGCAATAGGAATTTGCTATTGCCATTGCTGGTGTTGACCTCAGGACGAGCTGCTTCTCACACGGACAACTGTACGTCGCTTTCTGCCGCGTCACCAATCCTGACTCTCTTTATATTTTGGCGTCGCGCAAGTCGCGGTCAGAAGTCTATACCTACATCTATTCTATGTGTATATAAAAATCAATTGCCGAGTGTTAGTCTCGAAAATCTCCAAAGCCATTGCAACGCAGTAGCTAGTTATAAATAAAAATATGAATTTGGTATTTTCAACCACAAACAGCAGCCGGGAGGGGTATACTCTCATTGTAATAGTAAATAACAAAAGCGGCAAAGTGCGAGTCGGACTCGCCCATGAAGGGTTCCGTATCAGCAAGTAACATAATTAGAAAATAATGGTTCACGGTTTGTGCATAAGGTTTATGTTTATGAAAATTAATGTTTTATTTATTTTTATATTTGAGTTGATTGAATGAAAGGTAAATTGCGGTTTATGATTTATGATGTATTAAAAAAAAAAACTACTTACTAGATCTCGTTCAAACCAATTTTCGGTGTAAGTTTACATGGTAATGTACATCATATATTTTTTTTAGTTTTATCATTCTCTTATTTTAGAAGTTACAGGGGCGTGGACACACATTTTACCACTTTGGAAGTGTCTCTCGCGCAAAATATTCAGTTTAGAAAAAAAAATATATTAGAAACCTCAATATCATTTTTGAAGATAGAAATATAGATACCTCACAAGTAAAGGTTTGATGAACAAAAATTCGAGTTACAGTGTAAGTATGGGGAACCCCCAAAATTTATTGTTTTTTTATTTTCTATTTTTGTGTGAAAATCTTAATGCGGTTCCCAGAATACATCTACTTACCAAGGTTCAACAGTACAGACAGACGTGACGAATCCATAAGGGTTAGGTTTTTTTCCATTTGGCTACGGAACCCTAAAAACGTTGAGGGTGTTATTTCCCATAAGATAACTGTTTTTGTTCTGGCTTTAATTTTTGGGTACAAAATGTTAGAATTCTGAATGATGTCCTTTCAAATTAACCTCTTTGTATTCAACAGTACTTTACTAAATTCTGAGCTGATCTGACCAACGGGAACAAAAATCCCGTTGGAAAAACTAGTCTGACTGTCAATCTGACCACTGGGAAAAACTCAAAATTTCATAAGCGCCTGCTGCGATATTTAGGCGTAATAAGTTCTAGGTTTTATATATAAAAGTATTGAACTTTTGAGTTAAAACGAGCATTCAGATTGATTTGGCTGAGTGGTAGCTGTATGTGTCATATAAAACAAAAATAAATACTTTTCCTAGAAAATTTAATTTCAACTCGCAGCAAGAGCCAAGCATACAGCAAGTTGCAAATAATCTTAATTCTATGGTTGAAAATTATCCTTACGACAAAATTCACTTAGTACTTTCACAGGCTCAGTCATGCACGTGCCGTGAGCAGCGAAAAGCGAAAATTAGAGTGCAGTTGGAAACCAGCATTTTACTAAGCAAATTTTAAACTGTTTCATCACTTTAATGTTTTCGCACACCACTGAAAATAGCATGGGATTAGTCAAATCAGGGAGTGTGCATTTTCTCACTTCCACATTTCCAGTTACTTTGCTTAGCTGTTTAATTATTCTACAACGTTTTGATCTGTTGATGCATATCATGTCAACTTAGGTAAGTACCTCGACAAGCTGGTTGATTACTAAGCCCGCCGTAACTAGCCGCTTAAACGTTGGACGTTTGAGTACGCGGCACTAAATCAAATAGATTGAGTTCCTGGGAACTATCCGCCTAAACTATTATAAACAGGTCAGTAGCCGCTAAGTGCATACCGTTATTTGGTTTCACAGATATGTAACACAAAAATACGAATCTGGCATTTATTTAACTGCGCTATTGTTGGTAGAAGTTAACTTTATCGGAGAAAATCATAAAGGTCTCTTTCCCTGCCTAAAGTTCAGCCTCGGGCAGTATATCCATTTGTATTATTTTTCATGTAGCGTTCACTCAAACTGTCCGAATCAATGGGGCCTGCCCTTTCTCATTTTTTATGCTGATTCAGGTCCAACATAATATTAATTTTAACGTACGCCGAATGCATGTAAAATAAACGCAAACATATTTTATAAGGTATGAAATATGGTTGTTTTACTTAAACACTTGACAAGGCAGTTTTGGTACGGACAAGTAAACTTAAAAGGAAGCAATACAATAACATTACAGTGTTACATAGTAAATAACTAAACTAAACGTTTGTTTACTAAGTAAAACCACAACACCGCCGAAGTGTTGTTGCACTGCAGTTCCATTGTAATGATAAACTCTAGTTGTGGAGTTCTCCAGACTTCTCCGGAGAATTTAAAATACGAATTCTTTATTCAGGCGGTGGTACCACGGGTTTGTTATTCCCAAACTCGCAACAGCTAAACAAAGTTAAGATAAATAGGGAAAATTTTAAGTGAAGCTGGAACGAGTTTTATGATGATAGTAGTCTCCTCATTGTTACAAAGATGAACAGCTGTTACCGTGAAAGAATCCGAATAAAGTGCGGCGCCACTTACTCTAGGGAGTGTGAAGAAATTGGTTCCGTAAAAGACCAGCAACGACATATTGATACATTATACAACATACGGTGGTGGGAATAGTTATCGATTTTCGATGCATTACCCACTATTTATTGCACGATGTGGGAAGAAAAATTGTAAAGACTTATGGACACGTCGTGATTTCTTTTCTGTGTAATACGTGCTTATTCTTCTGTGAGGTCGAGGTAAATTAGCGCTTTGTGTGAATAGGGAAAGTTCATCGTGAGATAGAAGTCCTGTGGTGAGTTGTACTGCCAAATTACTAACACTACCCTTTATGTGTGATGCTTGCAACTTTGTCTAAATGTGGGACTTTGAGGGAAAGCTCTACGTCCTCAAAGTTTATTTTTAAGATAAAATTCATGCAAAGCAATCTTAAGAAGACTTTGTTATATATATGATGTTTGTGAATAGAGGAAGTGGTATAGTCTCTTCAAGCAAATACAAGAAATCAACACTATAACACTAACCAAAAGCAGAACACACTCTCCTATACATTTAGAAATGTGAGACTTTGTTAGGTTTATAGCAAAGGATGATTGGTGCATATAACACTTTCAAGCTACAAGGTTCGTGGCAATAGAGGAAGTGGTATACTTAGTCAAATCAAGCATATACAAGAAACCAACACTATAACACAAACCAAAAGCAGAACACACTCTCCTATATATTAAAAATGTGAGACTTTGTTAGGTTATTATAGCACAGAAGGATATTGTTGCAAAATATAAAGCTTGCAAGCTACAGGATTCATGGCAATAGAGGAAGTGGTATACTTAGTTCCATTAAGCAAATACATGAAACTAACACAAAACAAAAGCAGAACACACTGTCCTACACATTTAGCAATGTGTGTTCAGATTTTGGCTAGCACAGTTTACCTAAGTCAAGTTTAATATACTACTCCTACGACTGACTAGCAACCGTTTTAGACTAGCGAAAGCAATCTAATCTGGACTGCATTTGAGATATTGTAATACGGAGCTGTTCAGCCAAAACTTAAATGTGGGAATAGACACGACTTGGCAACCATCCAGCGAAATCATCGTTGAGTAATAGGTAAATGTTCATATTTGCACAGCATTTGTATTATTACCAAGCAAATTCGCGCGTATTTATATTTCGTGATTAACATTCTAAATGCTTGTTGTTTAAATGCAGGCTTATTTTAATATTGATGAGATGTTTTGGTGTTTTGTTGCCATAATTTGTTTGCTGATCGCACCTCTTATTAAGTTTGGAAATAGGTACCTATCGTGAGAAACTTTTGTGAATGGTGAGAGCCCCGTTTTATCTTACTAGTGACAGATTAGTATTTACTGAACATTGGTAATACAAAGTTGGCGTTTACCTCCGTATTCATGTTTCCTAAAAAAATACCACGCAGTGATAACACTAAATAATCAAAGAATACTAGTACCTAGTCAAAAATCTCCTTGACTCGAGACCTTTAAAAATGGCAAAAAGTCGTTGAATGTCGAAATATGAGTACGGTGAATTTCGCTCAGCACGAGTTACTCTAAATCTGTCACGTATTCGAATTACTTAAGCACCGTTATTGCTATCATAAAGGGCTACTTGCGAGTGAGGAATAATGTTGACGACTTGACAGATTTTAAATTGTCAAAATTATTGCATAAAAAAAACTGACTATTGAAAAAACGACCAATAATATTTGTATAATATTCTCTGCGTATTTATTAATGTTATTAAACTTGTTAGCTCACCGTTTATATTGTTTGACATGGGTTGACGTTTCGGCCCAGTTTCCCCTTTCCCTGCAACACTCATTTAACTTTAATAATTTATTTTCTCACTGATCGAGTAAAGAAGAACACCCTGTGTATCAGCTGTTTGTCTTTCCCAGTAATTTGTAAAAGTCAACTCAGCGAAATTGGTTCCTATAAATTGGCCATCGCCTATTTAGCAACTGCTGTTTGGACGGCTTCGCTCAATGAGCTGTGTAGATGTAGATGTACCACGTGCTGAATAGGGTGGACAAGGTACTTTAGGAAGGCCAAGGTTGTGGGCTATTTAATAATAATTAGTATTTTTAGTCGATTTTATTTATTTTTTATAATTTACTCTTAAAAGTTTCTAACCAGTAGGTATGGGGATAGATGAGGGGAAGCGGGGAAAAACAATAGAGAAGAATGAAAAGGTCACAGGTGTACTATAATAAAAAAAAGATATAAAATTATCCAAAGGTGTTTATTTCTGCCGATCTTCCATCCTACAACTTTGGGAACATATTGTCATAATTATTACAAGCTTTTATTTAACTTGCCTTGTTACCTCCTTACTAATAAACGTTGCATAGCGTCTGTATAGTTACACACCGATTTCTCTCTTTCACTCGTCAGTAATTTGACTTTCGATAGAAGAAGACAAAGCGTTGTGTAACTATACAGACGCTATACAACGTTTAGTATATACGAGTATTGGTCAAATCTTGCAAGCTGAATTAAAACCACTTCCTTTTATCCTACGGAGTTGAAATTGTACATGTTGGATCTGCTTCGAAGACAATGCAACTCGGTTAGCTTCACACCATGTCTTGTGTAAAAAAAAACGAATTGAGAACCTCCACCTTTTTGGAAAGTCGGTTAAAAATGTACAGAGGTGGAACGTACTTTCTACTAGTCAACCTTTGGGTGACGCAGAGACAAACAGTGGTAGGTGCAAAGCGAGAATTGAGGAATAAATTATATTAGGTACTATAAACATAATTTATAGATCTTATTTACTATACTCGTATAAGGTGTATCTATGTTTGGGTTAGTCAGATTTCTCTATATACATAATTACCTTTCAAGTGAAGGTTATAGAACAGATATTTAAACAAATTCTATTGCTAAAAAGTACAAAATAAAATGTAAGTAAAAACATAAGAAAATACTAAAGTTTTATGTTAGCGTATGTTTTATTAAGTACTTTAAGTTCATTAAAAGCTTGTTTATAAAAAGGTTTTTACTAAAATTTAATTTTTCAATTAGGAATATACCTAGACTACCAAGTTTTTTTTATACAAACAGGCCTTCTTTTAGATATAATAATTGCCTTCTTCATAGCAAAATTGACGGTGAGTGCATATCTAAAAACCGTTTTTCAGTCATTGATTCTGCGACCCAGCCGAAAACACCAAAAAGTACTAAAAAGTGCATAATTACTTTAGTTTTTGAATTCGGTGGCTTTGGTTGTTTTGTTTGATTCAGTTTTTGCCACCGACTTGCCACTTTGTAGTGGTTTTTAGGAAACGGTTGTTTAAAGCTTAAATAATGATCGTAGAAAAAACATACAAAAAAAAAAAAAGTTTCGACGAATTAAGAACCTTATTCTTTTTTAAAGTTAAAAATGTACGTAACAGTTTATAGCATAAGCATATGAATAATCAGTCTGTTATATTCCAACTGCTGCGACACAGGTCTCTCGGTAAGAGTTCGAATTTTTGGTTCTAGGACATGCTGGTTTCCTCATGATGTTTTACTTCACCGTTTTAAGAGTAGTGGTAATGAAATTGTGGCAGCATTTATAACACCTCAAGCGAACTACGCATCAAACACCTGACGTCACAAATCCTGCATCGCGCAATCAGAGTTTACCGCGCGACTAGCATATGCTAGTCGCGCGGTAAACTCTGATTGCATTGATTGATTGATTGTATATATATACAACATCCCGACATCAACCGTCGGGCAGTTACCCACCAGACAAGACACCCGTCTGGTCGGAGGATCCTCCCTTTTCCATAGAGTATGAGTAAACTTTACACCCTGTTCCTCTTATCTCTATAAAATAATTAACACAAAGTTAAGCGTCTCTCTGGGATTGGACGGTTTATAAACAATAATAAACAATTAATTTAGTTGTTAGATATCTAACAATTAAATTACTTGTTTATAATATATATTGTATATAATAAGCTGATTATTCATATCCTTATGCCATAAACCGTTACATACATTTTTAACTTTAAAAAATAATGAGGTTCTCAATATTTTTTTTTTTGTATGTATTTTCTACGATTATTCTTTAGCTTTAAACAACCGTTTCCCAAAAAACACTACAAAGTGGCAAGTCGGTGGCATAAACTGAATCAAATAAAACAACCAAAGTCACTGACTTCAAAAACTAAAGTTATTTTGCACTTTTTAGTACTTTTTTGGTGTTTTCGGCTGGATTTTGAGTTATAAACTCAAAATAAATAACAATAGTGTAATAAAATATTTTCTGTAAGGAATTGATAGACGCAACACTTCCAATCATCGTTATTGATTCAGTCCATGGAGGCATGTCGACACCTTCTACAGTTAATTACATACGTACATGCCATACTTCCGATGTGTTAATAATAACACAAGAAATAGGACAAGATAATTAGCTCAATCAATATTCAACAAAATTTATTTTTTATGAATATTGATTCAAAAACACAGAATTAGGTAAGAAGCGCGTCTCAGACAATACCCAAGCACGTATAATGGACAAATAAAATCATTGAAACGATAAAATATGAACCGGGGCCCATGTGCACTAAAATTTATTTACTTACGACGATACACAGAAACACACAACACACACAACGAAACAGGCCCACTCAACCGACCGGGAAGTACTCATCAACAAAAAGGAAATAAAGTATGGAAAGTTATCAGGGATCCCGGTGTCCCAAAATTAGTTAGGGGACCGGTATCGGAGACAACTGTATTTTTTTTATTATAAATATATAGGACCACTTGCCCTCTTTCCAGTCTTGCATTAAACATGCAAACTACTTTTTCCTATTTTCTGTTACATTCATAGGATAAAGAATAAAAAGACACGTTGTGCCGACCACAAATAAATTGGGATGAGGGCTGAAGAATGATGAATGCCTCACTGACCTTTACAATCCAGTTACCGGGTAACACCATCGTGTTACCCGGTAACTGGATTCTGACAACCAGTCTTATTGTTAGACTTTCGGGCTTCTGACTACCCCTAACGACTGTCCAGAGATCTGTGAATGATGGCCGCCGGGACCAACGGTTTAACGGTGCTTGCCAAGGTACGGAGGAGTCTTGGTATGTAATGGATGGTCACCCATCACGGACTGACCTCGGCAAGCGTAGCTTAACCTTCTACCGACCCGTGCGTCTGTTAAGTATTACTTAGCCACAAGCTCCTGCACTTTTCTAATAAAGTATGTCAAATTTTCTACACATAAATCTTTAATTTGTATGGTGTGCAATAAAGAGTATTCTATCTATCTATCTATGTGTATACAGGAAAAGTTTCAGTAATCAGTGCGCAAATATTGACAAATTTAACTTAAACGTGTTTTAATAAACACCTATTTCTTATTTTGATATGTCTTAGTACAAAAAAATTAAGTTATTGTTAACGAAACATGTTTATTTTGAAATTTGTATAATGGATACTCGTTGCGCAACGCGCCGGCGCGCTCAGTGAAGTGGAACGCAATAGTAGGTACCTATCAGCTGTGCGCTCGCCCATTGATATTATTACGAATAGATGTATCCACATTTTGCTGATTTAAAGTAGGACAAAAAAAAAATTTGCGCACTGGTTAAAAAATGATCCTGTATATGTAAAAATGTTTCTGTATATTAAATGGCATATGAGAAGAAAACCGCTTCATCGCTTTAAAATAGCTGGAAGCGACATCGATAGCGGGTTTTGTATCGTTTAACCTCGTAACAATCTTATTCGAGTACCCGACATGTTTGTTTTATGTTTAAGCGACAGTAGCAAATCGCTTCAGGCACTCTTCCCCTATAAGAAAAGGCGAGAAGTTGAGTTTGAAAGTTTCGTGATGACAGTTAGCCAGACCAACTTAACCATCATTGAACTTAACCGTCAAAGCTGCTATTTTTTATTCTGTTTTGATAGCTTGTCTTTTTTGCTTAGCTTAGCTTGTGCGAGCAGGTTCTGTAGTCAACAAGGAACCCTTATAGTTTCACTATGTCCGTCTATCTGTCCGCGGGTTAGCTTAGAGTATACATATTAATCACGCCGACAAAATGGTAAAATAAAATCTAGTTTTTTTTAGAGTACCTACCCTGAACGTAAAGTGGGGATAATATTTTTTTTCTCGTCTATTCCCTGGTGTGGGGTGCCGTTTGGCGTAATATTAAGCTTTAAAGTGCTAATTTTTGTAAGAGTCAAGTATCCCCCCCCCTGACAGCAGGGCTGGGGTGGGGGTTATTAAGATATGTAAAAAAATCCACGGCAGTAGTATCTATAATACACCGAAGTTAAAAGAAAAGCTATCACAGAAAATTAAGCTATACAAGATAGCGGGTAATATTCAACCAAATTACATTTGTAGTTAGAATCTATGGAAGAACATCTTCAACTACAATGTTAAGTTTGTTCTTAGGATAAATTCGTCCCAACTACGGAATCCTTTATTGTGCGTGGTCCAACACGCACTTGGCTGGTTTTTTTTTAAATGAAATCTATCAATCGATCTAAGTCCTAGATATATTGATGATGAATCGTAATAACTTATCTTGTACGTAGTCGACGTCGTAATTATTTGACTAGCCTAAGGTTGAATGTCACTTGCACGTCAAAAAACGACAAGGCCTATTTGTCTATGTGACAGTTTGATATTTTAAACAATTCCCAGTAATATGAAACTTCACTAAAAGTTTCATATTACTGGGAATTGTAGTCAAAAAAAGTAAGATATTTGCGTGGTCGACTATACAAACATACACATTATAACTTAGTCTAATTATTGATAAGTTGTAGCCTGGTGGTAGCTTAACAAATATCATTGTCACTGTTCTAACCTAACCCAAATGATTCACCAACAATAGACCCCTCTATTGTTGGTGAATCATTTGGGTTAGGTTGCGCTCGGCGGCCGCTAGCACGCGGCACGCTCGCTACGCTCGCTCGCCTTCGTGCGTCAATGGTCACTGTTCTAACCTAACTTAAACCAAATGATTCACCAACAATAGAGGGGATCTGGCGCTCGGCGGCCGCTCCCGCCTTATCGGATTGCTCTGAATCGGGGTGTTAACCATAACAATGGCATCAATATATATTTTTAAAGATAGACCTAATGATTTCGATTAAATAAACGTTATATCGTATAACGTTATACGAAAGAAGTTTTAGAGTTTATAAGTGATATATGTAAAGAAATTATATCAACAGTTGGAATATCTCACATTTATTACATCTTGTGACCGTTATTGTAATGAAAATATACCAAATAACTTCATTATGATATGAGACGAACCCATAACATTAACAAAACAAAATTTGAAAAGATATTTCAATATATTTTTCTCCTTGACCTAAAAATGCTGACCTTTAAGGTGCCAGTCTTATATTTCTCTTTAATTTAAGTACAAACGGAATAATATCTTAAGTATCGCACAAAACTGCTTTGATAGCTCTACGAAGATGAGGCAATAAAATTATCATAAGCAATGCCATAATTGCCCAAATGAAATTGCCTCCGCCTAAAGCTAGTAAAGTACAAATTGTTTTGTACTTCCTTTCTTGCCTTTATACCTGAAGAAATTCCATTTGACATATTTATTAAAGCTGTGTTTGCAAACTCTGTTCTTAACGTCTCCTTGTTTCTATTGAAGTGACACATCGTTTCGGTAAAATAACTCTAACAGAGTTTTGTACACACGTGTTTCGTTCCTTCGGAGTAATTTTTTGCTTGTTTCTATAAAACTTTGATCGTCTTTCCAGTAATGAAATTGTGGACAGATTTTATCTATACTAATATTATGCTGAAGAGTTTGTTTGTTTGTTTGAATGCGCTAATTTCAGGAACTATTGGTTGGAAATGAAAAATTCTTTTTGTGTTGGATAGTCCATTTATTGAGGAATATTATAAGCTATATAACATCACGCTAAAACCAATAAGAGCGGAGCATAAATGAAAAATGTTGCAAAAACGGGAAAAAATATTATTTTTTGAGAGCTTCCTTTGCGTGCGCTGCCTAAACGGTTTAAGTTACGCAAATATCACGTATGATGGAATTGTTCCCCTTTAAAAGTTCAAAAAAAAGTCCGCGACAGCATAATATATGTCTATACTCATTACAACCTTTTTTATGGTAATCAAATTTGTTCGAAATTAATGCATTATTTGCGAAGGAGTTTTGTCAACATAATATTAATCCTTATCCAAATAAATATGTTATTAATCGCAAGTATTTAAATGTAAACAAAATTGTCCTTGACACACTTGATTTCAATCAACATCTTAGGAAATATCATAATTTTAAAATAACTTTGCAACAAATAAATGTTTATGCTATTTAACATCACGCTACGCTCCTAAGGAGCCGAGCAAAGCGACAAAAAGTCGGAAAAAACGCTAAGCGAAAACGAAGTAATTGCGCGGACGGGCGATGCGATGCGACGGGGTGGGTTGTGGGCCGAAATTTTACGCGGACGAAGTCGCAGGCAGAAGCTAGTTTCACATAAACCTACATGGGCACTTATGAAACGTCAGAATCTAGGTGCACGCTCAGACCAAATAAAAAACCAAGACAGAGCGCTGCGAACAATACAGTGAAACATGCCAAAACTACATCTCCGCGCTGTGTGTACACGCTCAGACGCACACATTTACAACAATTTACAATCAAACTACACCTCACTAAGTGCACACATGTTTACGAAATCGGCCTCACGTCACTGTTGACAGCGCTCTATCTTTGGTTTTTTATTTGGTCTGAGAGTGCACGGTTCCAATTGGTCGTTTCCTACGGAGAAGAGCCGGCAAGAAACTCCACGGTTACTCCTTTCAAAATAATTGGCTTTTACAATATTTTCAAATAACAGTGTTAATAGATATGGAAGGACAGTGAACTTTCAACAAGTACCTACCAGGTAATTAACAAAATAGAAAATTGTCAACAAATCTACAGTCTACTAGGCCTACAACGTTCATTCACAAAATAGAAAATAATCTATATGAAATATTTTTTAAATATATAAAAATGGAAACCTATTTAAACGAAATGACATGATTGCTATTTCAATTACAGTAACAAGTCTGAATAAATATCATGTCCACAAAAGCCACTAATAAAGAGTTTGTGTTTGTATTGTAAATATAATGTCAAATAATGAAAAGATTATGTCAAGGAATGTGTACAAAATTGATACAAAAAAAACATTGTTATAATATGTAGTTACTAAATATAAAAATGTTATTCTTACCGGTTGAATTTTCTCTTGCCACCTCTGCCTAACCCTTCGGAGAACGCCACATGCGAACTACGCATCAAAGACCTGACGTCACACAAATCCTGCATCACGCAATCAAAGTTTACCGCGCGACTAGCATATATACAACACCCCAACATCAACCGCCGGGCAGTTGCCCACCAGACACAATACCCGTCTGGTCGGAGGATCCTCCCTTTTCAATAGAAGATGAGTGAACTTTACACCCTGTTGCTCATACCTTTATACTGGTGACCCTGAACATGGACATTAGCGCAGCCTTCAAGTAGCTAGTTCAGCGTGACGTCATCATCACTTCTTCAAACTTTCGAGCGGCAAGTCACATAGCCAGTCGCACCCACGGCTTCAACGGGTATCCTGACCAGACCACCTGCATGCAGCGGACGCGCATGACTGGTCATCACCCTCAGCCGCACCAGCAACCTTGGCACAGCACACTGCACTTTCGGCCGGTCAACTAGAAGAGCTCATGAAACCTCTCCTGGTCGACGCCAGCAGTCAGTCTCAACCCGGGGCGCTGTACCACACCCCGACTCACTAGGGAATCACCGCAGACTGTTCCAACTCACCGATAACTATGCATGCATGATAATATGCACTAACTCAGCCCACTATTGACCTCCGGTCTCCCGAGGGGAGTGATGTGGCGGCATCTACAATGCCACATGCGAGCTACGCATCAAAGACCTGACGTCACACAAATCCTGCATCGCGCAAACAAAGTTTGCGACTAGCATAAATATTGATCCCGACATCAACCGTCGGGCAGTTGCCCACCAGACATAACACCCGTCTGGTTGGAGGATCCTCCCTTTTCAATAGAGGATGAGTGAACTTCACACCCTGTTCCTCATGCCTCTATACTGGTGACCCCGACGCGATGGGCAATTGCCCACCAAACACAACACTCGTCTGGTCGGAGGATGCTCCCTTTTCAATAGAGGACGAGTGAACTTTACACCCTGTTCCTTATGCCTCTAAACTGGTGACCCCGACGCGATGGGCAGTTGCCCACCAAACACAACACCCATCTGGTCGGAGGATGCTCCCTTTTCAATAGAGGACGAGTGAATGTTCCTCATGCCTCTAAAGGGGAATACAGGCGTGATGTTTTTTTAGTAACACACCACGCAAACACACATCACTTGCGGTATAGACAAAGATCGTTAGAAACGAAAGACAAAATGACAGATTGTAGAAGGATTTCTACGGTGCGATGTCAAAAATGGAGAAACGAAATGTCACTTTGTATGGAAAGAGCTGTGTCTATTATTCGTAGAAACAGAAAGCGTCATGCCAAGCCTGCTGCTATGATCCTTAGATACTTCTTTTGCTCCGTTAACGTTCATACAATAAATATAGTTATACACGCAAGCCGGTTGGGAGTACTACGCACTTGACCTTTCTCACGAAGATCAATAAGGTCAATAGGTATAATTTATTTTAATTATGTCCTTTTAGGGCGTCCCCTCCCGGCGTTTTCACTCACATCTGCCTTGTACCTATGTAAATACTTTTTGTTAGTTGCCAACACAATCATAGCAGTATAAATTAAATACTTATAGGGTGGCCAACTCGGAAGCAATAACATCAGCCAAATCTCCACCTTTTTAGGATTCAATAGTCAACAAGGAACGCTTATAGTTTCGCCATGTCCGTCTGTCTGTCTGTCCGTCCGTCTGTCTGTTTATCCGGGGCTTAGCTCAGACACTCTTAGTAGAAAGCTGTAATTTGGCACGGATATAATACATAATATTAATCTGCTTGTTCGTCAACTGGCGAGTGAGAAACTCGCGCGAGTTTAATAGGAAAATGCAAACTCGCAAGCAGGCGCGACTTTCACACTCAACTCTGTTTGACGAACAACGCTATTAATTATGCCGACAAAGTGGTAAAATAAAATATAAAATAAATAAAATAATAATATATTAAAAAACACGTTAAAATAAACGAAACGTTAATAAACGTTAATATAATGTCCTGTCAAGTATTTTGTGTGTACATAAATAAATAAATAAAATCATGAAATATAGGTATATTTTTTAGGGTACACGTAAAGTGGGATGATATTTTTTTTCTCGTCTAACCAATGGTGTGGGGTACTTTTGGATAGGCCGTTCAAAAATATTGCGGGTTTGTGAAAACCATTTTTCGATTCAGAGATCCGTTTGCGTAATATTAAACTATGAAGTGAACATTTTTGTTAGTCTTATAGTGTCCACCACCCCCCTGCCAGCTAAATGGTTGCACTTGGATATATGAAAAAAATTACAGCAGTAGTACATATGTATACCAAAGTTAAAAGGAAAACTATTACAGCTAAGTAGGCTTTACAAGTTAACGAATAATAGTCGACCAACTTACATTTACAGTTGAAAAACATGTTCCCCATACATTCCGTATGGAAGAACATGTTTTACAACTTAAATCAACTCAGCCTATCGCAGTCCACTGCTGAACATAGGCGTCTCCCATGCTGCGCCACAACACCCTGTCCTCCGCCTTCCGCATCCAGTCTGTCCCAGCCACCTTTTTGAGGTCATCGGTCCATCTAGCTGGGGGGCGTCCCACACTACGCTTGCCGATACCCGGTCTCCACTCCAGGACTCGTCTGCTCCACCGTCCATCGGTCCTTCTACAAACATGGCCATCCCACTACCACTTCAGCTTGCTTACTCTGCAAGCTATGTCGGTATCTCCGGTTCTCTTCCGGATAATTTCATTCCTGATTTTATCCTTCAAAGAAACTCCGAGCATAGCCCGCTCCATAGAGCGCTAAGCGACTTTAAATTTGTGGACCAGCCCGACTGTCAGTGTCCACGTTTCGGCACCGTATATCATAACGGGCAGGATGCACTGGTTGAAGACCTTAGTCTTCAAACATTGCGGTATAGGCGAAGAAAAAACTTGACGGAGTCAACAACAGAATCAACGTCGGTTTTACAACTACAATGATAATTAGTTCTTGAAAAAAAAAAAAAATATGATCATACCAACTACGAAACCCTTCATTGTGCGTGGTTCGACACGTACTTGGCCGGTTTTTATACTTGAAAATCCGATTTCCGTACATCGTGTTGTTCATAAAATTTTTACATCTTTGGTTAGGTATCTCACTAATAAAGTCACAAATATTCTGCTTTTCGTGTTCAAGATTGACCACGACACGTCTCTTTAGATAACCCCACAGAAAAAAAGACAGGTTGTGTCGCGATGTTCTCGGTTCTCGGTCGGGGGATTGTTGTTGGAGAAAATGGGTAATTTTTTAATCTGCTTAAGAAATACAGGATAAAATTACTGAAAGTATTGCGTTGGTTTTAGACTGTGCTAGAAGAATTTGCCGCATTTTAACAGAAATACATAAATATATATGAACGACAACTCAGAACGATGGCTATAAACAGTTGTACCCTTACCTCCGACCTGGCCACCCTGTAGTACAAAGACCTTGACTAAATTAGGACTTTGTAAAAAACAAATTCACATGAAACGTTTATAGTTGTTTAGGCGAGCTTTACGTCACCTACAGAATAATTTAGACTGAGATCAAAACCTCTTGATTTCAGCGGGTAAGTGACATAGGACAATTTACACTTGATGTTATGCTTCAATACGAGTAACACTAGCAGAAAACAAACATGGAGTATGAGTATAATAAATATGGAGTTGCTCCTTTGTCGGTCTCCATTATTTACTGACTAGCTTCGTCCGCGTGAAATTTCTTGTTCCATCGTTCCCCAACCCGTTCTCGAGATATCATCAAAAAAAGCCGTTCTACAAAATGTATGAGAAAGTGAACTTTATACAAACAATTTTTTTCGTTAATTTTTCGCTTTTGTTAATAGTTATTCTGCTATTCGGGGCGGAGAAAAATCCAATAAATCCAAGATCATACAAATCGCTCCAGCCGTTCTTGAGTTATAAATGGTGTAAATAACGCGACTTTGTTTTATATTTATTAAAAGATGTAGATTAATTACCTACTTTGTTTTGAATCGTCTGAACACTAATGAGTCTGGCGTCGAAAAGCAACTGCTCTTGCACTTTGCTGTTTGTTTTTGCTATGACTGTTTAATTTAATTGTGGATTTGGACCAGTAACTACCTCTTCGGGAAATATACAGGAAAAGTTTTTAATCAGTGCGCAAATTTTGATAAATTAAACTTAAACGTGTTTTAATATATACCTATTTCTTATTTTGATATGTCTTAGTACAAAAAAATGAAGTTATCATTAACGAAAGATGTTTATTTTGAAACTGGTATAATGGATACTCGTCGCGCAACGCGCCGGCGCCGGCGGCGCGGTCAGTGAAGCGGTACGCAGTAGTATGTACCTATCAGGTGTGCACTCACCCATTGATATTATTACGAATAGATTGTATCCATATTTTGCTAATTTTAAGTAGGACCAAAAAAAAGTAGGTATTGAACAAATAATGGAAATGTTTTCTTTTACTGAACTACCAAAAAAAAATTGCACACTGGATAAAAACTTATCCTGTACTATTATTATTATTATTTTTTTTTTTTTAAACGTTGCCCCACACAAGGAATTTCTCCTGTATCGTGGGTGCGTTTACAAACATTTAAACTCACATACACAAACAGCCAGACCCGGAACAACTACTTGTAGATCATACAAATATTTGTTCCGTGCGGGGATCGAACCCGCGACACGCAGCGCAGCAGTCAATCGCTTAACCACTGCGCCAACCGTGTCGTCAAAAATGTTATGTTATCAGTGTGTTTATTTCGTAGTCTTGAACTATATTTGTCGTAATGAATCTGACTTTTATGTTCATCCGAATGAATGACCAGTCACGAGACGTGAGGAAATAGCGTCATAAACACTACGTAGGAAAACGTATTGGATTGCGGTTTTAAGATTGCACGTATTGCATTGCAGATTGATCTATGTTATTATGAGGAGAATGGTGATGCAGTATCCTTCTTTCATCCTCAACCATTAACGTTATAATATGACACCCAGCAAAATAGTTTTTTTTTTTTTGCCAGTTGTATTATGATCTAAAATCTACGTGGTCTTTTATAGTTTATTGAAATCTGGTTCCAGAAATCAACTGTGCAAGTGTGCATTGGCTAATGCAATTAAGTTTAAACGCGGCACGATTTTGTGCGTCCATCCTTGATTGGCGATCATTACGGTGAAGAATAATTTAGGTTATTTAACACTGCGGTGCGCGGTCACCCGGTTTTGCGTACTCAGAATAATATATCTTTGTAATAAAATGAAACTGGCCAGCCCAGTTATTGAGTAAGTACTATTCCGTGTTAATGTCAGTTCATTTTCCCTTTTCCTAAAGTAAGCGAGGGTCCGCAAAACAAGGGTGTATGAGTTTATCCTTTCGCATTAATTATGAGTTGATTGTAAGCAGAATTATGATGTGGTTGTAAGTGACATGACATGTTCATTGTTCCAATGTTTTTGGGTTGAACAATACGTAGGTTACAATCTATACGAATGTAATTATAAGATACTAGCTGCTCCCCGCGGTTTCACCCGCATAAGTCTCAATTTCGTGTATATATCAGGCTAAAAAGTATCCTATGTGTTAATCCAGGTTATAAACTGCCTGTGTGCAAAATTTCATCCAAATTCGTTCTGCCGTTTTTTCGTAATTGAGTAAAAACATCCACCCACCCACAAACTTACGCGTTTATAATATTACTAGCTTCTGCCCGCGACTTCGTTCGCGTGGAAGTCGTAAGACACCACAATATACTAAAATACCAGACACATTTTAATAAAACTTCCTTGAATACTACGTTTGTAGTTTTGGTTACAGCAGCCAGAATATACAGAGGGTCAGGACTGGTGACGCGGGAGCAAGCGACATATAGTTCTATGTTCTATGGTAAAGGGTTTCCAACTAACCCTAACAGCCATAAGCTATAAGTGGTCACCTAACAACCATATATATTTATTTTTATTATAACCATAGACGACAGAAGAGGTCTAACTTAATTACACTCCCAGAACTTGAATCGACCCACCCTGCATATTTTGTTGAAATATCTCTACCTTTTTAAATAATGGAAGGTAGTAAAAAGAAAAAGAAAAAGTGTTTTTAAGCCACTATCACTCACTATCATTTCCGTTTGCCATTGTTCCAAATTTGAAATCGGAAAACCTAAAAATACAAAACAGTTTAATTGCAATAAGTCGACTTTTATGTACTCAGGGACAAAATTAGCGTTGATTTTTTAAAGAAAACAGTGGTATACATAGAGAAAACGTTTATTTAGTAACTTGTGCTACGTCCAAGAATATTTACAACGGCCGTCATGCGGTTTGGCATGGAATTAACTAATGCCACTATGACGTGGTGTGGAATGTTCTCCCATGCTTCCAAAATTGCTGTTTCCAGCTCCTGCAAAGTTTCTGGAGCTAGTTGGTTAGCTCGAACTAGAACACGCCTCTTTAGTCATCCCATGAGCACTCTAATGGATTCATATCAGGGATTCTTGCTGGCCATTCCATTACTGCGATGCTAATGTCATATTATTATTGGCATATTTATTCCTAAATTTTCGCTATTGCACCTACTACTGTATGTCTCTGCATCACCCAAGGGTTGACTGGTAGAAAATGCCTATGGCATTAAGTCCGCCTCTGTACATGTTTTGTGCTTAAAGTATTAAATAAATAAATAAATAAATGTCATGCAGGTATTCTCTAACAATTATTGCAGTGTGCGCCCTTGCATTATCATGCACTAAAATTAAATCTTTATTCTTATGGCATCAGTTGAGCCTCTAGGCATTGACGAATATATCAGTCACTATTCAAGGACGGTTTCAAAAAGAAAAAAAAAAGTGTTTTTTAAGCCACTATCACTCACTATCATTTCCGTTTGTCATTGTTCCAAATGGAATATTAGTGGTGGCACCCGTGGTCCCGTCACAACCTCAAGGCCAGTTTTTCCTTCATTGGGAATTCCACTCCAGAATGTCCATGACCCGCCGCCATAACTTACCTTCTCGTCCATGCAATATTTCTGTAAATGTTCTCCCTGTCTTCGGTAGTTTCCTACTGTCATCATTGCTATACAGCATAATCTTGGTATCGTCCATAAAAAGAACCTGGCTCCATTAACGATGAGTCCAAAGCAAATGGCTGCATGCAAACTGTAGGCGCGTCATTCTGTGAGCTTGTGTCAGTTTGGGACCATTGGCTGGTTTATGAAGTTTCAGGCCACGTTTTTTGAACCTTCTCCTAACAGTTCGAGCGCAATCAGTCCGTGAAAGTATCGAAGCTGTTCTTGGACCTATACTGATGTCAGGTGACGATTACGTAGGCTGGTGGTAAGATAAACCGATTATGTCGTGCTGTAGTGACCCGGTATCGTGGTACTCCTGGACGGCGCATAAAATACTTTGACGCAGACTTTGAAAAATGGAAATATTAAACAAAACAAATCAGAAGTAGGTAATTCTATGCAATGAACAGTAGAATTTTAAGCGATGTAGGTAGGGTGCATTTCAACGGTTTTTTCGTGTTTACTAAGTACCACAAGTACACAACCACAGTACAGAACTAAAAAAAACGAAAAAAAATAAAATAAGTCCCATTACGCTCATTGTCCCGTTACGCTCATTGTCCCGTTACGCTCGTTTGTTCTATGTTTTGTTATGACGTTGTCACGTTAAACTATCGTCCGTTAACCAACTTTACAGACAACCAATTTTGTTTACTACAATGCTAGCAGAGATTGCAGACATGCGATATATATTGATACCTACAGTGTAAGATTACCAACACTTTATACACTTTTACTATCAAATTTCTATCAAATAAACTAGTATGAATATTGTTCGGTTTGTGTTGGGGATTCTTGGAATTAAACCAGAGGTCGAGGTACTTCTTCTTTATTGTTGCTTCTTCAAGTGACGGCCGCCGACTGACTGACAGTCTTTTTTTTTATCTAGGGCATCTCAGAGTTAACCACGAGGGGTTGAGACTCTTTAACCGGACTTTCCTGTGGTTGCCTTAAGCTCCTAAAAACTTAATGCCTCCAGCCAGGGCGTAAAAACTTATAAACTAAACGACTGCTCGCTAAGGGCACCCCCTGTGGGGTACGAACCTCGGCTTAGGGCAGCGTCGGAGGGAGGGTGGCAAGGGACCGTCGGTGGCTGGATAAAATCAGAGTTATGATTATTATCCGGGGGATTATATTTATCTCAGCTCTAGCGCGTGCTGGCGCTTCACTTACAAGCAAGGGTCGGGGAGGAACTGACAGTCTTACAATGGCGCCTTATTTATACGATTTTAGCTAATGAATAATCCTACAACTAGCGCCCTCTACTAGACACTAAGCTTTAGTGCGTCGAAACTTTACCGTAACGAGGCCCGTTCTACTTTCTTATTTAATTTTCCCTTGAATTCAGGTACCTCCTATGGTAACATCACAAAAAAATATGATAAAATACTAATTACAATCTAACTAAATTAACTACACGTAATGAGATTACATTCCCTTTGAAATAACACTAATTAGACTTCTATAGGTCTTATACAAACTAAATTAGAGACACACAAAAACATCGTTCATAATCACTATACTTACATGATTCTAAGTTCTAGTTATTGTAAAATATAGCTCTATTTGAGAGTCTTAACACTTGAAAACACTTATTCACACTCGATGATGTCTCTTATAAGACTTATTTACACTGATCAAGCGTCTCTTTAGCACTTTAGCACTGAATGTCCATGTTCACTGATCTCACTAAGTTGAGCCTTCGCGGACGGCGGCGTCGCCAACAATTTGTACACTTGCAGAGTTGTTGTAGTTAAGGTTGAAGCGCGTAGAAAAAAGATCTCTTAGTTCCAGTTAGGTTTATTACGTATAAGTAGGTTTCACAAGTAATATTGTTGACGATTCCTTTCTCTAATGTGTTGGAATTCTGTTAAAATTAGATAGTTCATTTTGATAATATAATAATTGTTTGTTGGCTAATGGCATCTGTCATGTTTACAAAGCTTGTGAACAATGTAGAAGTACCTAATTTGACTAGATATTGTGTTTACCAAACCAATAACACTTTTAACTTGTAAAATCACTGAAATGTTATTACTATAAATGATAACGTAATATTTAATAATATTTGTATTATATCTTAGATTTTATATTACTATTTTAATATATTAGACTGTTTCAAACGATTGGTACAATACTGTCAGTTGATGTTGATATTCTATTGAATTATATCTAAAAATTACGAATAAGGTCTTATTACATTGCTTAATTACCTTATAATGTTTTAAAACGGTTTCACTATATAAGATTTGTCTATTATTACCTGTATTAGAAGTTAATAAGCCAAATTGTATGACGATCTGTAATTGGTTCAAAATGGCGGTAGATGTTTAATGTAAAGTGACGTTGGTAAGATATAAAAACGATTGTAATGACGTTATCGAGCAGTTGCTCGGTAGATGTTCAAGTGGTTGGTTCGCCCTGGTGTCACGTAAGTTAAGTAATTCGATATTATACCTTAATTATTGCTTATTATGATTATGATTATGTTGTTTTGTAAAGTAGTTATATTATTGCCAATATTGCTAATATGGCTAATATGTTAAATTGTACAATGGAATACTCGTGTTCTTTCCTTTGCTATTGTTTAATGTTGCTATTAATCTGAGTAATGGTCTAATAGATAGAATTAACTGTTTTGAGATAACGATAATTTATGGAAATGTAAGAAATATGATGATAGAATACTTTAATGCTGTTTCCATGGAGTTTCTTGTCCTTCTTCTCCATGAAGACCTAGTTTTGCGAACGGACCACTAGCTTTCTGATTTACATAATGACAAGTCTAATTAAATACATATCTAGCCTTGTCTTTCTGTGCTTTATTTCTCTACACACTAAATTCATAAGAACTTTCATACACAGTAAATAGCTATTAACCAGTCTGACATTCAAAGCTTATCATTTGGGTAATATCTAAATATACACTATTAGGTTTACATTTTAGATACTACAAATGTTAGTCACCGCGTAGCAGTAATCGCACTCGCTGATTTATTGTAAATTATGTGTATTTATGGTAATAAAGTGACACACATCTGCTGCAAGCCACCGCGTCAGCAAAACATGTACCGATTAAAACTGTACAAATATAATACAAAAAAAAAACCGGCCAAGTGCGTGTCGGATCACGCACAATGAAGGGTTCTGTAGTTGGGATGAAATTATCCCAAGCACAAACTTAACATTGTAGTTGAGAAACATGCTCTCCTATACAGATTTTATGGGGGAACATGTTTTTCAACTGCAAATTTAAGTTGGTCGACTAATACTCATAAACTTGAAAAGCCTACTTAGCTGTGATAGTTTTTCTTTTAACTTCGTTATATATACTACTATCGTGAATTTTTTCACCTATGCAAAACTAGCCGTTTAGCTGGCAGGGGGGACACACTTGACTCTAACGAAAATTGGTACTTTAAAGCTTGATAAGTCACGGACGGTTTACTTAATCAACGGTCTTCCCAATCCCCTAATATTTTTGAAATACCTATCCAACGATATCCCACACTATGGGGAAGGACGGGAAAAAAAAAATATCATCCCCACTTTACATGTAGGGGAGGTACCCTAAATAATATATTTTTTTCAAAATTTTATTTTACCGCTTTTTCGGCGTTATTAACTTGTATACTCATGCTAAATTACAACTTTCTAGTACCAATAGTTTTTGTGCTAAACCGCGGACATACAGACAGACAGACGGACATGGCGAAACTATAAGGGTTCCTTGTTGACTACGGAACCCTAAAAAACAACTGATATAAGAAATATTATCCTGTATTTGTGTCACCCTCATGATATTTTTCTTCACCTCTAAGCCGGTAATAAATTTTAATTATGCACATAAGTCTGACAGCACATTTGTACCGCAGTCCAAATTAATGACCATTGGCTTTCAGTTTCCCGCGACTCCCAAGTGTGTTACTCCTCGATAACAAACAATTTGAGATGCTTTTCCTAATAAAAACATTAAAGGTAGTTAGTGGTGCCGATTCCCTTGTTCACAAACTAAACTAAATTTAAGTTCAGTGCATCTTTTTCTTTCTAATTCATTAAGAAAAGGACAGAAGATAAATTTTAGTTAAGTCCTGTCAAATTAATCAGCGCCTGTCACTACTCCTTACAAGTTTAGATGTGATTAAAAACTTGCCTAAAATTACGTCAATTTACGTCAAGCGCTGATTAATTTGACAGGATTAAACTAAAATTTATCTTCTGTCCTTTTCTTAATGAAAAAAATTAAATTTAGTTTAGTTTGTGAACAAGGGAATCGGCACCAGTGTAAAATGTTCTTTTGCGATAGAAATGGTTTTCTCATCTTAATTTTATTTTTATTTTTTACTAGCTTCTGCCCGCGACTTCGTCCGCGCGAAATTTCGGCCCACCCATCGCGTCGCATTCGCATCCCGTCGCTCGCCCGCGCTAAAACTTCGTTATCGCTTAGCGTTCTTTCTGACTTCCATTCTTTTCGCTTGGCTTCTAAGGATCGTAGCGTAGATATATAGCCTTCCTCGGTAAATGGGCTATCCAACACTAAAATATTTTTTCAATTCGAACTAGTAGTTCCTGAGATTGGCGCGTTCAACCAAACAAACAAACTCTTCAGCTTTATCCATACTACTAATATTATAAATGTGAAAGTAACTCTGTCTGTCTGTCTGTATGTCTGTCTGTCTGTCTGTCTGTTTTCACGCCTAAACCACTGAACCGATCGTCATGAAATTTGGCAGAGATATAACCTGGGATATGGAGAAGGACATAGGCTACTTTTTTACGCGATAACCGACATCCACGCGGGCAGAGTCGCGGGCAAAAGCTAGCAAATTATATAGCTGACCCGCGCAACTTCGTCTGCGTCACCTACTCGTAAGCGAGAGAGTGGTTTAAGTAATGAATTTTCTACTTATTTTCTTGCGGTGTTATTTTAAAATTATGATATCTCCTAAGATGTTGATTGAAATCAAGTGATGTCAAGGACAATTTTGTTTACATTTAAATACTTGTGATTAATAACATATTTATTTGTATAATGATTAATATTATGTTAATAAAACTCCTTCGCAAATAATGAATTCATTTCGAAAATAATTGATTACCATAAAAAAAGGTTTTAGTGAGTCAATCTTAAAAGATAGACATATGCTGTCGCGGATTTTTTTTTAGAACTTTTAAAGAGGAACAATTCCATAATACATGATATTTGTGTAACTTAAACCGTTTATGCAGCGCACACAACGGAAGCTCTCAAAAAGGAATAATTGTTCCCGTTTTTGCAACATTTTTCATATATGCTCCGCTCCTGTTGGTCGTAACGTAATGTTATATAGCCTATAATATTCCTCAATAAATGGATTATCCAACACAAAAATATTTTTTCAATTCCAACCAGCAGTTCCTGAGACTAGCGCGTTCAAACAAACAAACAAACAAACAAACTTTTCAGCTTTATATATTAAGTATAGATTTATTTATTTTGACTTGCAAGACACAAAGAGCTGTGTAGCCCTGGCTCTTGTATTACTAGTTCTTGTATCATAAGAGCTACACTATTATATCACTATTCACTATTCTAGAAAAATATTTATTAAAATTAAAAAAAAAAAAAAAATGCCAATATAGTGGCTATTTTTTATGTGAATTTCTGTACCACTAACTTACCTACCTGTGTCCATATCCATTTACTCATGTGTTAGACATCAGTTCTGTATTAAGGTCATGTCCGTATTGAAGTATCGTATGTGTTTACGACGACTTATTCATTCGTGTTGACTAAATCAAAGACATTTTGGAGATTTTTCGATTTGCCGCTACACAGGCGGGTGGCGCGATTGATTGACTCAGCTATTCCGCGACGTAACGTTCTCCATTTATATGAAGAACTCACAAGTTTCTTCGAGAAATACGCGAGGGAATAGACTTGTATACGGTATCGCGTTGTATCTTTACGATCGAGACGAAATTAAGAATATACGCTCTTTCAGGGGCCCAAGTCTGCTATTTTTATAAATTCGTCACTCCAACACGACACGATCCCATTGTCATTTTGCTAAAAGTTCGTAATCTGCTAAATTCATAATGGTCGATCATTGGTCGGTCAATGGTCTCTTAATAGAATTGTATTACAATGGCATTTTGAACATTTATTCATACCAGATTTCATTTATATATATTTTTACATATTATTTATTAGTGTTATAAGCAATCTGAAGTATTAGGAAGTTGGAAGTTTAGTAGGAAGTTTCATTTGTCATTATGTACGAGATTACCAATCCTTTCAATGGAGTGTCAGTGGCTGACCATTGGAAAGTCATAATGACGCCATTATATTAGTAGATTACCAAACTTGTCAAAATCAACAATTATGAAATCAATGATAGACCAATCTGACACTATTGTAATAGCAGACTTGAGGCCCAGAATACTTGTAAATATTTTCGTTTTGCTGTTACAATAAATTACAAAATAAATTAAAAGAATAAGCGGATTAGGTTGGAAATGCAACAGAATGTGTAGCTTACTCTACATATTCATATCTTCTAATCGGCATACAGTGTCGGAGTTCCTACTTTTATCCGAAAACATACATTCGTGTTCATTTAAAATGCGGCTGCAGTCCGCCAATTATAGTAAAATAATTGTACGCGCGTAAGTTCGGTCTGAATGTTGGTAGCGAATGCATAACGTCGGGGTTAGTTATGGAAGACGTAATTACATCGTAGCTTCCTAATTAACAAATAGTTTCAGCTTTAAAAATGAGGTTATATTTCTGGTGGGATTAACAGTAATAGTTAACAGGGTTTCATGCTTCCTGGTGGATGTTTGATATACATTTTTTTTTATCTCGTATATTTTACAGTCATCTGAATATAAAATTAAGAAAAAGGATTCATGTCGTAGCAGGAATTTTACGAGTCTTAATTTTAATCTTATTAAAACCTAATCACAGTACACTTTGTGTTAAGAATGAAAGTGTTTTTATTAATAATTTCTTATCTAATTTATCCTTAAAGCGCGCAAAAGGTAAGATAATAGCAGACATCCGAGGCGTAGCGCACTAACAACTCCATTCCTACCGGCTTCCCTTCGAAAGATCGAAAGAGCAATTTCACCTAGCACATTCAATAGTGTCTTCGATTGCCAAATTATTTGATACTAGCTTTTGCCCGCGGCTCCGCCCGCGTAGATGTCAGTTATCGCGTAAAAAAGTAGCCTATGTCCTTGTCCATATCCCAGGCTATACCTCTGCCAAATTTCATGACGATCGGTTTAGCGGTTTAGGCGTGAAAACGTAACATACAGACAAGCAGACAGACAGACAGACAGACAGAGTTACTTTCACATTTATAATATTAGTATGGATACTTCAGGTATTTAACAAACCACAAAAACGCCTATTTTTAGCTTTGAATTCTAACAACAACACAAATTGTTTCAAATAAGCTGGCCCCGCGAACTTGATAATCGCGAACGAAAAATGCATATAATAGCAATGTCATCATGCCGTCACTTAAGGTCACGTGGCACGGCTTGATATGGACCACAGAACAGATAAAAGAGGTTAGAAAGGAAATGGTTCATGATTTGTATTAAAACGCGTGTCGCCGCTTGTCTCCCACTCTCTAACTCCACTACAAGCAAGATACCAATGCGTACGCGTATTACGCACACAAATGAACCACACGCACTTAAATCGCGAGTTTGCTATTGGTTGTCACACTAACGCAAACACTGCGTTTGACAAACACTCACACACACATTAATTTCTCATAAATGTTACGGTGAGCAAAATGTTGATTATTTGTATCGATAAAATTACCTACTGTAATTTTGTTACTTTCAGTTTTGTAATTTTTTACAACTTGGTACAACACTGTCGATACGCATGGATTTCACTTTGGCTCGGCGCACGCGAGGTTCGCAGTGAACGCAATACATTGCGCGATCGCTCACGTAGTACAAGATGGTTCCCATGTATTGCAAGCAATGTATAATATTGCAACTGTTTACGATTGTATCGTTTTTGTCTACAAACTACATAATACTATTACAATAATTACAAACATCACTTGCATTTTAATGTTTTTGGACTTTTCGACATCTTTTCGTACGCTGTCACAATAGGAGCGCGATTGTTGGCCGGTGAAGTAAATTTCGGTTGACTTATGAGCATTTGCTCATAAGTGCGGCGCGCCCGCCCACAAGGCCTTTCTAACCTCTTGTATCTTTTCTGTGGTATGGACGAACAATTTCTATTTCGGTTTCTCCCCTACGAAATGTCGAGCTTCGCCACTGGTAGACATTATTATCTCAATACGTCTGTTATAGCAGCTTTACTTAAATCTAATTTTAATCTCTTTATCTTAAGCCGAAAAAAAGAGTTCCGGTAGCCGCCAACTGGGTAAAATATGATACAAATGGCCTTGAAATCTGAAAACAGATAAAAAGTTCCGTTTAGCATCGAGCCCGACCTTTTTCGTGCATAATGGGATGAAGATGGGTATCCAGGGTTTCTTCACCCACCTACCGTAATTTGCCAATAAGTTGAGATTCTGATAAAAGTTGTCGACAGCTGTTATATCTAATGGTAGATACATTAAGTTAAAGTAGTCACATTTGTACCTTGTTTCCAGAAAAGGAAAAGTGCTATTACTTTTCCTTTTCTCGACATAGATGATTCCCATGAATCATCTATAATAGTACCCAGGTTTCTGTTTACCAAAATATTGGATACTGCGCTTTGCAGTTCGTCTCCCCAAACGTGGTATTTATTTTGAATATCCTCCTTTTTAGCTGTTATTGTTTACGTAAACGTGATGGTATAAAAACTGCATTTCATAGTGAACACGTGAATTGTATTTTTAGGCCTGTCGGGCGCTAATGAAAAGTTTCCCACTACGTATTCAATATGACAGGTCAAATATTGGATGTTTTGGTCATCGCAAATTCCAAGCTCATGATTAAACAGTAGTTTGAAATAATATTAAAAAAGTAAGACATGAATTCAGTTAGCTTAAACGTTTTTCAAACGAGATCTTTTACATCTCAAAATACAATTCATTGTAAAAAGGTACGTAATATAGAAAAAGGTTAGGAAATTGAAAATTGTGCTGCGGAATATAACCCCATTACTAAGGAAATGAGGTACGTGAGTATGTTTTAGAATTCTCCTTCCTCGTGGGCTCGGCAGTGAGTTAACTCGGAGTTACTCTCTCTACCTGTGACGTACTCTGTTTTTAAGCAATAAGGAAGATTGTCCTGAAAACATTTGCCGATCGGGGTCGTCAATTGGTTTATCGATATATTGAGTAATGGATGAACGTTGGATTTTATTTTATGCTAATGGGGTTGAGTTTTATTTTACGTTAATGGTACGATGAGTTGATTAGCTTGTCTAAGTTTATTATAATTAAGAATTTGAAAAACCTGGTTCACCTTGTGGTATGTGATAGTTTATTACAGCTCCTAAGAGAATCCTAGCTTTGCCCACATCTCCGCCCGCGTGGATGTCGGTTATCGCGTAAAAAAGTAGCCTATGTCCTTCTTCATATCCCAGGCTATATCTCTGCCAAATTTCATGACGACCGGTTCAGCGGTTTAGGCTTGAAAACGTAACATACAGACAGACAGACAGACATACAGAGTTACTTTCACATTTATAATATTACTAGCTTTTGCCCGCGGCTCCGCCCGCGTGAATGTCGGTTATCGCGTAAAAAAGTAGCCTATGTCCTTCTCCATATCCCAGGCTATATCTCTGCCAACTTTCATGACGATCGGTTCAGTGGTTTAGGCGTGAAAACGTAACATACAGACAGACAGACAGATAGACAGACAGATAGACAGACAGACACACAGACAGAGTTACTTTCGAATTTATAATATTAGTATGGATATGGATTATGGATGCAGAAATAATTAGTTAGGTACTTAGCGAATTATTTACAATTTTCAAGAAAGTTTAGATAATTCACCGACCGATCCTTTTATGAACTTCATATTTTTACATACCAGCTATAAGATAGCAGCCAACTTTCATAAAAGAAAATAGCAAAGATGAATACTCCATTTTCCTAGAAGATCTCCACAAATGCGGACAACTTCTTTTAAAATATGCTTGATGAGACATATTTAATAGCAGCTGACGTTGCATAAATAAGCGTTAAATGAAAAACTTGTTTGGCATAGTTTATTTACTGTAATAATTTCCGAGAGAAGATTTCTTTAGAGTGGCAGATGTCGGCGTCTAGAATGTTATGAATAAATTTACGATAAGGGGGGAGATTCAATTAAGTGGGTATCTATTACCGCGCGAATTTACAATTATGTGCGTCACAACGTACCAAATGCTGTTAAACTGTAAATTTACCGTGATATTATTAGGTAAGTACATGTATAGAATTATTTATAAAAAAAAAATTGCAGTAGTAAAAAAATGCTGTACAAAGGCGGACTTAATGTCTGAGGCATTTCTACCAGTCAACCTTAGGGCGATTCAGAGACAAAACATAAGGGATAGATAACTCGAGAAAGAATAAATACTAATACATACAGCTTGGCCATAGAGATTAGAAATAAAATGGAACTAAAAAAAATCCATACTAAATTGTTGCCATGTCTAAGAATTTTACGTCAAAAATGTGACAGTTACGTAGAAAGTGGCGCCCTCATTTAATTTCTACTCTTTTATGTCGCACTATGTATACATATAAATAGAATAAACTTTGTCAGGAGAAATAACGATAGCTAGAAGAAAACGAATCCAGAAAATCAGCACTGGGGTGATTATATGTGTGTATCCTAATTAATAATTATTAATAATATATAACGGTAATAATAATATAATGGTGCTTCATTTCATTCAAAATGCCTAACGGGCCTCAGTGAGTTGGCTTCGGCCCCTCGTACGCCTTGCGAAAGTCCCGGACCCTAGGGTCCCGAGAAAATTCAAAGACGAAAAAATTATAATAATATAAATGTCGTTGTGGGGCTTGAGCGCTCCGGAACTCTAGGTCTGTACCGGTAGAGTTTACTTTGCTAAAACATGTATAAGATGAGGATCCAAACCAAGAGAGATACATAAACCCGCAGAGCAGCATGTGACCAGCTCTTGGGCTGTAGTGACATCACGGACCCTATCCCCCAGGAGAATCTTGTTCCTCACCTCTGGCTTTTATTGGCTGGCTGGAGTGTAAACAGACGAGAGACAAAGCTCCCACCTCTTTCTTGCCTTTATTGGCCGGCTTGAGTGGAAATTCGCAAGAGCAAACGTGCTCGGAGGATGGAAGTATTACAGTAAGGTGCTGGTAGGGATCTTGACTATCTTCCGGGCTCTGGCATTGTCCTGATAGCCGTGGAATACCTCTTCACTCCTGAAGCACCTCAGGACATGTTGCCCCATTGCCGCTACGTCACTATGTGCTAGCGACCGTTTCCGGGGGCCCATTATTGAGTGTGCAAGTGGCCCCCTGCCATTTTATCCGTGTATATTATTTAACATTGGTCAAGGTAACCAATCCACTATTTTCACCCAAACCCATAGCCCAATATGTTTTGTTTCTATGTTCTGCACCAACCGAGGGTTGTCCTTGGGTGCACTTGCTACAGGGATAACCGTCGGTTGGTGCCTTATTTAAAACGTCTAATGAGCCTCTGCGAGTTGATTTCGGCCCCTCTTATGCCTTACAAAGGTCTGAGAACGCAATGTTCCAAGAAATGTCAAAGACGAAAAAATAAAACATTATATCTAACCATATTTATAAAACACAAAGTATGTATCTGTGGCGGCACCATCACGTCGGCGTCATCAGTATAGAGGTATGAGGAACAGGGTGTAAAGTTCACTCATCCTTTATTGAAAAGGGAGGATCCTCCGACCAGACGGGTGTCGTGCCTGGGGCGCGGTAAACTCTAATTGCGCGATGCAGGATTTGTGACGTCAGGTCTTTGATGCGTAGTTGCCACCACATATCTACCCATAGGTAGATACATACTTTGTGCTTTATATATCCGTTCCGTCCGTTATAGACTTTGAAACTACTGAACGGATTCTGAAAATTCTTTTTGCATTTGATAGCCCAATTCTTGAGGAAGGTTAGGCTATTTAAAACAAATAAATGTAATTCTTTTTTTAGCATAGTAGCACACGCCTGGTATTCGCTAGTCCATACTATATACTATACTATAATATTATAAATGTTAAAGTAACTCTGTCTGTCTGTCTGTATGTTACGTTTTCACGCCTAAACCGCTGAACCGATCGTCATGAAATTTGGCAGAGATATAGCCTGGGATATGGAGAAGGACATAGGCTACTTTTTTACGCGATAACCGACTTCTACGCGGGCGGAGCCGCGGGCAAAAGCTAGTATTATATAATATGATATATCCATACTTATACTTGTTACTTACTATACTTACTTACTAATATTATAAATGTGAAAGTAACTCTGTCTGTCTGTCTGTCTATCTGTCTGTCTATTTGTCTATCTGTATGTTACGTTTTCACGCCTAAACCGCTGAACCGATCGTCATGAAATTTGGCAGAGTTATAGCCTGGCATATGGAGAAGGACATAGGCTACTTTTTTACACGATAACCGACATCCACGTAGGCGGAGCCGCGGGCAAAAGCTAGTATGATATATGATATAATATTATAAATGTGAGTTTGTATTGGATGTTTGTTACTGAATCACGCAAAAACGGCTGCACGGATTTGGATGAAATTTGGCACACAGATAGTTTATAATCTGAATTAACACATAGGATAATTTTTCGGTAATAAATTCTCGTTTTATAATATCCGACATACACGTGGGCGAAGCCACTGGCAAAAGCTAGTACATGTATAATTATGTGTATACATGTAAGGTGTGTTTAGATATGGTAATGTCGTCAGCTTAAGTTAATGAGGTTGCGGAAACTGTTTTTGGTTGTGATAGGTTTTTGATTAAATCCATTACTAGGAGCTGAGTGTTTTCCCGAATTAGAATAAGCTTTGGGTATCGTCTTCTGAACGTTGCGAGGTGACCCAGTTAGAGTTACCATATTTTTTTCTTTCTTTTTAAGTAGTTTATATTTTCTGGTATACCTACTTAAAGTTCCTTGCTCTTGTTTTATGTTTGTTATTGTATATACATACATGTATATATATATTTATACTTGCTGACCGAACAGACGTTGTCCTATTTCCTAGAACTCGATCGGAGCGCCACCTATCGGGTCCAATTATAAATCATCCAGGGACCCACTCAAATATACACTCATTTCATCAAAATTGGTCCCGCACTTTAGGAGGAGTTCAGTCTCATACACACGCACAGAAGAAACCGTACGTAATATATCCATACTATACTATATACTATACTTACTTAGGTACTAATATTATTAATGTGAAAGTAACTCTGTTTGTCTGTCTGTATGTTACGTTTTTACGCCTAAGCCACTGAACCGATCGTCATGAAATTTAGCAGAGATATAGCCTTGGGTATGGAGAAGAACATAGGCTACTTTTTTACGCGATAACCGACATCCACGTGGGCTGAGCCGCAAGCAAAAGGTAGTTATATATATAAATATAAATAAGTACCAATATGAGTTATGTATGTAGATAGATAGATAAAAAAAATATTCAGTGCACACAAAAGACATAGCACAACACACAAGAGCACAAACGATTAAAAATTTCATGATTATTATAAAACCGGGCGGCAATATACAATAGGAAAAACATACAGAAATGGTGTGATATTATGACATAATTCAATTTTTAGATAACAAATATACATACAAGGTGCGGTATGCGTCTCAAGGTTGCACCAAATGGGAGTCCAGCTCAGCATATGTCAGGCAGATATACCTGACGCTGATATTCTGCTGGATCCCTGCAGCTACACACGGACGTCGAGCTGACGATATAAAATTGGTGTTGTGATTGTGAGTGATAAGCGCGGATTATGCAAGACAAGTACGAGTATACCCGCAACTATGGATTCTACAGTAAGTTTCGCATTAAGTACCATTCTTGTTCTTTGATGTGCTGATTTTGTTTAGGTTATTTGATTATTAATAAAGTTATAAATGTATTGCAGTGTATGTATTTTTTTGTAAATGTAAATGGTACACCACTGACTGCAGTATTGTCTCTTCTCCTAGCTTTAATCCTTCCAAAGATTGTCTATAGAAGATCGCTTTTAGCGATAAGACCACCCATGTGTTTTTATCTGTAATTTTTATGGTGTACATAATTATTAAAGAGTATTCTATCTAATTTTAAAACCTTAGTTAAAAGAAATATTACGCTTTTCAACGTACTATGCCAAAAACTTTCTAATCATTTTTGAAAAGAAAACCAGAAAAAAGCCTGTTCCAATGCCTCACTTAGCAACTAAACAGTACCGAATAAATCATTGAAAATAGGCGACATCTAATCTGCATCTGCGAAGTCTTCAGGCTAAACTTTGCCCTACTCACAGGTCCTACTTATTGCGACAAAGTAAGGCCCCTCGCCCACGGCGACTTTTTGTAGCGATGCTGTCGCGCGTTCGCATCGATACAGCCGCGATGCGGCCGCTAGCTGTTTGCCCTCGCCCACACCATGATTCTCAGTTGCGACTGCAAACGCGACACTGTCGCGCTTCTGTCGCGATGCAAACGCAATTCAGTAACGGCATAAAAATGCCACAGTTGCACTGATGCTCGGTTCTCCACTCATGCGCCACCCTCCCTCCGTTCTCTCCCCGATGTCGTCCGACACGGTCGCGCGTTTGCATCGATACAGTCGCAATACTGTAGCGCGTTAGTAGCGCGTTGGCATCGCTTCTGTAGCGCTTTGCAAATGAGACTCACGCGCGTTAGTAGCGATACTGTTGCGCGTTTCGTAAACGCGCGACAGCATCGCTACAAAAAGTCGCCGTGGGCGAGGGGCCTAAGAAAATAAATACTAAGGAACATACGATTTTCACTTTACTTTTAACGAAAGGAACAAAATGTCCTTTGTCGTTTTTCCGCTTCCATCTTGACTGAGAAAAATGGATCGCCCAGGTGCTTCTGATAGCATTACATTTCTTAACAAAACCTAATTAGATAATATAGGTAGGTAGGTAATAAGTCTTAGTCATTGCACCATTTAAGCCGATGATCCGCTCAACATTAAAATATGTAAATTTAAACTACACATTGATTCACATAAAACAATCCAATTTAACTACGAATTCCGTTTATTGTTACAATTTAATCATAATATTTAATTATTTTCCGATTAATTTCAAAGAACCATCGTAACAATTTAATTGAAAGTCCGCGTTTCATAAAATTACTTATTGTTCCCTGTAATATCGATCTAGTAATGTGCCGCAACAGATCACCCTAATGAGAAAAGTTGGATAGCCTTCATGAGCCTTAGAAACAATGTCGACAACCAACAATTTCCTGACACTGGACAATCAATTCAAAAGCTTTTTAAAGCACAGAAGTGGGGGGTGGGCGCCTTCGCCCCCCCTCCCATCTGAGTTTCAACTTGCTTGTTTTCGACATTTACGCTTTTAAAAAACCCAAAAATAAATTATCACGCTTTGATTGTTCCGTCGAAAGTAATAAAGGGAGGTGACGTCGACGTTTTCATTATTCGATTAGACGAGAAGTGAGCGATTGTGTTCGTAGTTTGAAAACCGTCTTGTTGCGTATTTCCTAGAAATAAGTCAGACATTTATTTTCTACACTTTAGGGATAAAATACCGTCACTTCTTTTCCAAGTAGGTAACAAGCTCTCGCTTCATCAAAGCCGTGAAAATTTCTCAAACGGACGAACACATTCTCTCTTGATAGGTGTAAATTGTCAGGTTTCAGGATTTGTAGATCAGTATCGTTTTCACAGTTATTTATCGTTCAGCTATCACTGTACCTCATCGTTAATGAACTATTTAGGTCAAACAAAGCCTTTATAATTTTATTGTAACGAATAAAATACTTTCACGAATGTGTAAACGCAAATCGAAAAGTGCATTCCACTAGAAGGTACAGAGCTATTTTATTATGAGTAAATACGTTTGTGTAGTACTCGTAGTTATGGTTCAACATATTAATTGTTATCTTTATCATTTGATCAATGATCAATTCAAGAAAAAAATACCCGAAAAATAAAACAGTAGGATCCATTCAATCTGGACTGCATAAAAAACATTTATTACCACACGCAATGACCATTATTTCTTAGGTGTCTCAGATGTTGCTTTTAAAATTTATTTATCTCATTTTCCCTTCTCTTTTCCCTCTCAACCGAATATTATAGGGGAGTTTGTTTTCTTGTTTACAAAAGACCATACGGAGTGCCGTGTTTGCCTTTGTTCGCGTAATTACATTGTTACTTTCCTACCGCACCTGTCGCCGTCAAATGCTGCTGACGAATTTTCACATTATGAACTTCGAAACTTATTAAAAGAACAATTAAGAACTTCAACTACTGGCTGTAGTGTTCTCGGTAACAGAATTTTACACGACGAAATAGATCTAAATAAACTTGTGAATAATATGTGCTTAGAAACTTTATTATGATGTGAGAAATTTCTCTTTGCGTTCCTCACATCTTAATAAAATAAATCTAAATATAGGTATAAAACAAAGTCGGGCTAGTTACACCATTTATAACTCAGGAACGGCTGGACCGATTTTTATGATCGTTTTTTTTGTTGGATTTATCTCCGCCCCGAATAGCAGAGTAACTCTTAAGGCGAGGTTCTTCGAGCGTGCATTTTTGTTCTAGAGATGGCAGCTGGGCGCGAGTTTATTGTGCCGTGAATTTAGTTAATTTTGGGTTGAAAATTATATGTTTTACGATAAACCGACGGACATTACATCATCATAGACGTTTATTTTGATGTGATTTTCAATACATAATGTGGTATAATATTGAAATAAAATGACTTTAATCTACAAAATAAGGGTATGTTTGGATTTTTTTTCTATCCAGCGATCTTTATCCAATTATGTAACGAGTTTCCGACGTACCTACAGAAAAGTCTCAAAAGCAACATATAATTTTTTCACGTGTTTAATCATTACCGTTTCTAAATAAAATGACATTAAAATTACATTTCCTAGAGGTTAACTTGAAGAACCTCGCCTTAAGACATGCGAAAAATTCACGATTTTTTTTTCTCATACATACCTATGTATTGAACGGCTTTTCTGATGATATCGCGAGAACGGATTGAGGAACACGAAATTTCACGCAGAAGAAGTCGCGGGCAGAAGCTAGTAAATAAATAAATGTTTAATGTTAATAATAATGATAATAAATGTTTGCTTATCATTGAAATCCAAACTTGAAAAGGCAATTCGGATATCTTCATGAATGTTTGTGCTTTTAATATTAACCAATTTATTTAATAAGCCCGATGAAGTCAGGCGTCGCAATTAAAATTGAATATTGGCGATGCGATTTTATTCCGAAACTGCGTCAAACTAATTACGAGCCGTTATCTGCATCAACAAACGATTTTGCAACATATTCTCTGATTCATATCAGTCATAATATTTAAATACGTGAAACTTAAATTTATATGTAAATCAGTGCTGGGTACTGTTCCATGTGGGGAGTAATTACGGATTACTAGATGATGTGTGGTGGCCAAATGATTCACATGCTAGTTTCAAATTGGAAAATTTTAAGTATAAAATTGTACGCCTTGTGGCACTGAGTCTACATTATGTACCCCGTTTTGTACAACAAGTATAATCTACAGGATGGTAAGGAACAGCCTTCCGCAAACTAACAGGTTGCTCCTAATTTTAAATCATATTCCACTGGAAATTTGCTCAGGAAAATTTAAATTTTCTTTATCGTTTTTTCAGTTACGATTCCTTTATTTTAATGTAAAATTAAATTTTCTGTACGAAGCACTCCATTTATGTAAATAAAACGGCTAAAATAAAAAAAAACCAGCAATGGATGTTGAAATACTCTAACAAGCGACGCGCGAAATCAGCTGTTCACTTTCTGCCTAGCTACAGAGTTAATCGAACTCACTTGCTGCGCTGCCGTTCGCTACATGCGTTTTGCCACGGTAACGTTACATTGCGTGTGAGGTAATAAAAAAAAAAAACAAATCAGGTTTATTGGATTCCCATAATGTTCCTGAAATAATTTCATGTACGGGTCTTCTTAGTATGATATATATACTGAATTCATCCTATCAGTCTGCGGAGGATTGTACCTTACACCCTGTATAAGCTGAAGAGTTTGTTTGTTTGGTTGAACGCGCTAATCTCAGGAACGTTCGAATTGAAAATTTATTATTATTAGTGTTGGATAGCCCAGTTCTTTAGGAAGGTTATTGGCTATTTAATATCACGCTACGATCCTTAGGAGCTGAGCAAAAAGTCGGAAAGAACGCAAAGCGAAAACGAAGATAAAGGGATGATGACTATAAAAAAAATTTTGTCCGTCATGTTAATTAGTATTTTTTTTTTTTTTATGTTGGACATGTATTTTTCTTTTTTTACGTAATCAAAACATTACGGCGATACATTGAGTTCAAATGTGGCATGACGTCACTGCTCGCTAGATTTTATACGTAGCTGTGAGGTAAAGAGCTCCCACTCCCCAAGTTTAATATCACTTCACTACATATTATAAAACAAAGTCCTCCGCCGCGTCTGTCTGTCTGTCTGTCTGTCTGTTTGCGATAAACTCAAAAACTACCGCACCGATTCTCATGCTGTTTCACCAATGGATAGCTTGGTTCTTGAGCAACGTTTTAGTATATAATTTGTTAAGTTTTTGTATAATTTAACGATATTTGTTGGAGGTGTCGGAAAAAAATAAGCCGTCTGGGAGCTTTCAACGAAAACGCTGTCTAAACCCTTTGAGATATAAAAAAATAATGTGTGTGGAATTGTATATCTTATAAAGGTCTTCAGAAAAGTCGGCGATGGCATATGTCTATCTCTTAAATATAACATACTATATCCATTTTATTGTCTTTTTGTAGGTATTTGTTTGCCGAATTTTACTCTTGGAAATACGATTACGATAACAATACGCTATAATATCAGTAGCTATTAGCCAAATTATGTTCGTAGATAAATAAGCTAGCTACTTATGTGTATTTCAAACAGTATACAAGAATATTTATCATAAAAACATTACTCAACACGGCGCTCTTATGATCAAAATGTGTTCATTCCAAAACTTTAGTTACTTTTTCACTGACATATTTATCACTTTTCGATAAACTAACACTCAATACGAAATCTACACTTAATTCTCAGTAATTCTGTACAAGATTCTTCTATGGTTAAACCGTTTTCTCATTGAATTCACTACTTTACGCACGTATAACATCGCGCCACAGTCCACACCGCCACACAACCACAGACGTATATTATTTTCTTTTTTTTTTCGTTCGTTTAGTTGTGGTCCCCGATAAAATGTATTAATACCGGTCAAGTATTAGTCGATTAATCGAATTCTACAGCCAGATCGTGTTGCAAGTACAAAATAAATGTCAAATAATTCGTCCAATTGCGAACGCGACCTTGAGAAAAGGTATGCACCAGTGGTGTTCATTAGAGATTTCGATTTTGTTTTCACATTGTTGGTACTCGTACTTACGTGAATTATTTTAAAATTAATATTAGTGTCGCATTTTTATTTCGTGTTGTAATTTGGTACAATTGATTGCTTTAAGAAATTGAGTGAAATTTCGTATTTTGGTTTTGTGTTTGTTATCTTTAGGTAAAGACTCATCAGACGTTCAGAACATAAGTACTTTTATTATATTAAATCATTCTCATTTGTTTCGGTTTCTATTCTCATAGTAAATCACTTTAAAATTAATATTAAGTTAGAAATTTGAGATATAGCCTGGGATATGAAGAAGGACATAGGGTACTTTTTTATGCGATAACCGACATCCACGCGGGCGAAGCCGCGGGCAAAAGCTAGTGTTTTATAAGTATTTTTTTATTAATATGATAAAGCAAAAAATACGTGTCTAGTATTTTTAGGGTTCCATAGCTAAATGGCACAAAACGGAACCCTTATGGATTCGTCATGTCTGTCTGTCTTTCCGTCCGTATGTCACAGCCACTTTTTTCCGAAACTATAAGAACTATACTGTTGAAACTAAGTAAATGTATTTTGTAAACCGCATTAAGATTTTCACAAAAAGTAGTAAAAAAAAAAAATTTGGGGGTTCCCCAAACGTGAAACCCAAAATTTTTAAATTTTTTTCATCAAACCCATACGTGTGGGGTATCTATGGATAGGTCTTCAAAAATGATATTGAGGTTTCTAATATCATTTTTTTCTAAACTGAATAGTTTACGCGAGAGACACTTCCAAAGTGGTAAAATGTGTGTCCGCTCCTGTAACTTCTAAAATAAGAGAATGATAAAATTAAAAAAAAAATATATGATGTACATTACCATGTTAACTGCCACTGAAAATTGGTTTGAACGAGATCTAGTAAGTAGTTTTTTTTTATACGTCATAAATTGTAAACCGCGCTTGCTGCTACGGAACCCTTCATGGGCGAGTCCGACTCGCACTTGGCCGCTTTTTTATTATCTGATTAAACAGCTTAAACAGTTTTTCTTTTTTTTACCCAGGAAACATCCCTATTGCGCGGGCGGGCGATGCAATGCGACGGGATGGGTTGTGGGCCGAAATTTTACGCGGATGAAGTCGCGGGCAGAAACTAGTAAATCAATAAATCTATTTCCGCCAAAGATGATTTGGTGCAGTTCTATAAATAGTAATATTTTCTCTATTGGTAAATAGAGTAGATACAATCGAGCCTTATCTAAAAAAAACAAACTTAATCAAATCCAAGACGCTGTGGTGTCCAAAACAACAAAGCCGACATACTTACAATTTGTTAGTTGGAATTCAAAGGATATTTTTCATGCCACAGAATAATAAAGATGCCATATAAAGGGTGTATCTATTCAAACACGAAATATATTAAGAGAAACATCTATAGGTGTTAAAAACGTCAAAGCAGCAATATTTTTTTTTAATATATACTCCATTTACAAATTAATTAGCATTAGACAAATAACGGCTAAATAACGACAGTTATTGTGTAATATTGTTAAAATTACTGCACTTTAGAGTTATTTTTTTAATGTAAATGGTAAATAGATTACAGTGCTTTGTATTTATCGTGAAATAACGGAGTTTAGTAAACGTTTACATCGAAATAACGAAAGGGTGAGAACAATTATTTGTCTAATGTTAAAATAAATGGAATGTAAGTGTTTTATATTTTATATAAATATTAAAATTTTAAAATTGCTTGAAACATTTTGCAAAAATACCTTTACTTACTTATTCTATGAACGACACGCCCGGACTCGGCGTAGGTGGCGGTACGAGCGTGGTGAATTTTGATAATTAATAAGTATATATACATCATATTAAGTAATTTTAAATTATTTAATTTTTTAAATAATATACTCAGATAAAAAAAATGTCGTTAGTATTGCTTCTTTACTACCTATAGGTGTATCTCTTAAAATATTTCGTGTTTGAATAGATACACCCTATATATATAATATTGGAGTTGTCAGTTCTTACCGAAGCTGTCCTTCGTCACACGATGCTGGCCTGTCGCGGCCGTATATTTTTTCTGGCCCACTGGATTACACTACGCGGATACATAAACATGATTTGATGTGTTCGTCTTTTATGATGAGCGAGGAGTAAAGAACCTACGTAATATGTGTCACATAGATAACATACTTATTCTTTTATTTTTAGACTTCTTTTAGGCAGTAGAGTGAGACTATGATGATTATATGTCTTTTTTTTTTTGATACCATGTTTGGTTCTTATTTTGAATTGCATAAGTAACTGTTGTTCTTTCTTCAAGCTGTGGGTTTTGCTATCTCGTGTTACCCTTCTCAGCGGTCTGTTTTATGGTTATGTTTTTTATTATATCCTACGTCTATAACTTACATAAATTCCGCTCTAGTAATATTAATTGCTCATTCGTCGCACAAAGGCTACGTTGAATAAAATCGAATTCCTGGAAAAGCAGACAAGTCTCTTCATTAAAATAATTTGAGAGTGTGGAACACTCGCTTCAACATTTTTTATTCCCGACTTACGACATTTTTTTACATAAAATCGGGGCGTTTTAAATGATGTCGCATTTTATAGTGGAGAGGACGTGTAGGTTGTATGTAAGGACAATATAGTTATTTTACATCACACAAGTTAAATCCTATTATGGGTTAAGTACAGACTAAAAAACGAGGTTTTATTTATTTTCTACTAAATATGGAACCTTAAACTACTTTAAATGGCTCTCCAATACTCGGTTACAGGAGAAGTTTCAGGAATTTTATACGTAAAGCTAAAGTTGAACTTAGCAGGCTTATAAATTCTGCGCTCGATTCAACGAACTGCTTAGATTGTGGTTTCTTAGTAAACTTATTATGATCACAAAAGTTGGAAATCTGAAATAAACATAACACGAAAATATATCTATTTATTTATTTGTATTGTATTATTAATGATTTTGACATAATTAGTGGTGAATTTGACATAATTATTATTGATTTTGACATTATTATTATTAATTTTGACATTATTATTAATTATCTTGATATTATTAGTCATTATTACCAAAATTTGCCAAATGTATATGTGTAACACTAGTGTTTTAAGATATGTAGGCATGTAATTACTAACAAAGTGGATTGTATGATCTGGACAATAAATGATTATTATTATTATTTAAATTATTTGTTTCCTAGTTCTTAGGAATATATAAGGCTATATTTTATTCAGCCCAAATAAAATTGTATTATTTATAATTTATTTAAGAGTATATCGTCAATATTGAGAAGTATATGCACAAGAGCTTTCAAGATTTTCATAATAGTGATTCGAACTATTAAATATAAAGCCAATGACGAAATATCCGAAAAATCTCACATTCTGTTTCCTTCTTGTTTTAAATTAAAATTAAACGATAATGGTGCCGATTCCCTTGTTCATAAACTAAATTTAAGTTCAGTGCATCTTTTTCCTTCTATTTCATTATGAAAAGGACTGAAGATAAATTTTAGTTTAGTCCTGTCAAATTAATCAGCGCCTGTCACTACCCCATACAAGTTTAGACGTGATTAAAACCTTGCCGACTAAAATAACGTCAATTTACGTCAAGCGCTGATTAATTTGACAGGACTAAACTAAAATTTATCTTCTGTCCTTTTCTTAATGAAATAGAAAGAAAAAGATGCACTGAACTTAAATTTAGTTAAGTTTGTGAACAAGGGAATCGGCACCAATATCTATGAAAATATTCTTTCGAAATATTTATGAAACGGAAGTATTTTGAGTCATCATTAAATATTATAAACGCAAAGGGAAGACCCAGTTTCAAGGCAAAGGGACGTTTCCTACATCGATAAGGGACCCAGGGTCACAAGACTCTAGAGATACGGTCACTTTACCTAACGAACCAACGCGGCAATGTCTGGTTAAATTTAAATGAAAATGTATTAATGCGAAATTCGAATTACCTACTTCATCGTACTAGATACTTATTTAATGTTAAAAGCATTGTTTTAGTACGAAGTCTTAAACTAGGTTCACATTTTTGTGTTGCATTATAACGTCATCATATTCGTCATCGTATTTTATTTTATTGTTTATTTCTGTATCTGTCCGAGACATCACAGCGGGCCCTATCAGAATACCAGCGTTGCGACACTTATTTTTAAATGTCGCAGTATCATGCTGAGATAGGAGCCTTTTGGCCCCATACAGGACTTTCTGTTTGTAATTTTACTTTTGTTTTTTATTTATTAATGTTGCTAAAAATGTGTTTAGTTTTAAAATGTGAATAAATACTTTTTCTATAATTCTTTCATCTGTTGCATATCAAATATATGCATTTACTATAGGAAGATTGTCACTGTTTTTGAGTGTTGTTCGTGAGCGTCACGTCAAATGTATGGATTTATTGCCACACGACACACCCAACCACATCACAATTTAATGTCCGGAGCTTTTACGAAATATATTAATAGAAGTCACAATATCCATTAAAAATAATAAATAAAGCTAAGCACAGTAAGTACCGAATCTTTCGACTTGCGTCCCAACTATCTATCTATCTATATATGTATATAAAATTCAAAGTCCTAAATGACTGACTGATATATCAACGCACAGCCTAAACCGCTGGACCTAGAGACTTGAAATTTTGCACATACATACCTTGTACAGTGTAGGCATCCACTAAGGAAGGATTTTTGGAAATTCAACTCCTAAAGGGGTAAAATAGGGGATGGAAGTTTATATGAAAGTCCGTCAGTTTTGAAGTTAGGATCTTCAAATTTTGTGTTTAGGCTGACGATTGAAAATTAATTATATATGTCTCAGCGTTTTTGATATTTCCACCACCAAAAGGTTAAAAAGGGGGATGAAGCTGCGTATGGAAAATTCTTAATTTTCAAAGTAAAAATCTAGACTTATGGTTGGAAGCTAACGCAACGGTGTTGTTAGAATTCCAACCCTCAAGAGGGTGAAAAGGGGGATGAAATTTTGTTTTTAATTAAAGTTCTTTATTTTTTAAGTTAAAATCACTAATATATATGCTTATGGTTGGAAACGTAACACAACGTAAATACACAACGGGTCTGAAAAGGGGGATGAAGTTTTGTATTGAAGTTGTTCATTCGCTTTTGTATACATGTAAAAATAATATAAGTACACGTGTACTGTTTCTAACTTTACAGTATTTTACATGGAGCGGCTGCCTATCTGACAACCACAACGCAGTTACTGGGTAAAACGATACCCTTTGGTAAGAATGGTTGTCAGACTTTCGGGCTTTTGACTTCGCGTAACTACTGTCAAAGATCCACGAATGACAGCCGGGACCAACAGCTTAACGTGCTTTCCGAGGCGCAAACGGGTCTTTGTATGTAAAGATGGCAACCGCGGCAAGCGTAGCTTAACTCGACCTGTGCGGGTGTTACTCTTTAGCCACGGGTCCCTCCCCCGGAGAACCCCCTCCCATCCCCTTCTACAGATAGTTTATAACCTGGATTAACCTATAAGTATTTTTTAATCCCGGTAGTACGTTCACGTTGGATATTTTTCGACATCCACGCGGGCGAAGGCGCGGGCAAAAGCTAGTTGTTTAAATAAATGTGTCTGTGTAGTGTCCAGTTAATTACTTATCCATTTAGACCAAAACATCATCCAAATGACATTTTTCAAGTAGAATTTCATTAGCATAGATAGGAAATTTCTCGTTAATTAATAGTCGCCGTTGCTTTGAGAAATGAGGGTTACGTCTGACCGCTTCATTCTCGTTTGACAAGATTAATGGAATAATGCCACGCAACCACTACCTCACAATCATTATTGAACCTGTTTTGAATATTATTTCAATCATTTGCTAATTGATTTTGGCTTCTATCATTGCAAAATTAAAACCACGAAGCAACATGGCCTAAATTGTAGTGATAAAACATAAAAAAACGGCCCAGTGCGTGTCGGATCACATACAATGAAGGGTTCCGTAGTTGGTATGAATTTATCCCAAAAACAAACTTAACTTGTAGTTGAAAAACATGTTCTTTCATACGGAATGTATGGGAGAACATGTTTTTCAACTGTAAATGTAAGTGTAAATATTACTCGGTAACTTGTAAAGCCTACTTAGCTGTGATAGTTTTTCTTTTGACTTCGTTATATATACTACTGCTGTAATTTTTTTCACATATCCAAGTACAACCATTTACCTGGCAGGGGGACTTGAGTCTAACAAAAATGAGCACTTTGAAGCTTAATATTACGCAAACGGATCCCTGACTCGAAAAATGGTTTTCGCAGACCCATAATATTTTTTAACGGCCTATCCAACGATACCCCACACTATGAGATAGACGAGGAAAAAAAATACCATCCGTACTTTACGTGCAGGGGAGGTACCCTAGGATTTTTTTTTTTTCAAGATTGTATTCTACCACTTTGTCAGCGTAAATTATATGTATGTATACCCGTACCAAAATTACAGCTTTCTAGTACTAAGAGTCTCTGAGCTAAACCGCGGACAGACAGACGGACATGGAGAAACTATAAGGGTTCCTTTTTAGAGGTATGAGGAACAGGGTGTAAAGTTCACTCATACTCTTATAGTAAAGGGAGGATCCTCCGACCAGACGGGTATTGTGTCTGGTGGGCAACTGCCCAACGGTTGATGTCGGGATGTTGTATATATGCTAGTCGCGCGGTAAACTCTGATAGCGCGATGCAGGATTTGTGACGTCAGGTCTTTGATGCGTAGTTCGCATGTGGCGTTGTTAATACCGCCACACCTTGTTTACTACGGAACCTTAAAAACGGACTTAATTCACGAGTCAGCGTTTACCCACAAGAATCCGAGTTCTTAAAATAATGTAGGCAGTAACATCAAGTACTGTTAACGTAGTGAAAAGCCTTTGTTTTGTTAATTACTGAGCTCGGGGCAATCCGCACCTGCTTTCACCACACCAGAATAAACTGTGCGACTAAATTTCCTCTGTTTAAATTAAAAGATACTCCTGACCAATAGTTACTTCCGCCCGCACAGACTGGAATTTCAAATTAACTCGAATTTTGGATATTTTAAGCAAAAAACTTTTAAAATACACTAGCCATCTGTGTAGACTATAGAGCCTCTGTAAATGATGACGTTAATAATTCCATTATAGGGGCGGCTATAAATTCTTTGGGAACACTTTCCTCTGGTATAGACAGTAGTTAGAACGAGTAATGGAACAGAAGAGGTACTAGGGAGTAATAATTGAAGTTACGATCGATGGCGGCTACTCTCATGGTACAAGTCGGGAAGTTGTTTATATTTTTGTTCCTAGAACTGAGACTTTATAAAAACTAAAAGCTTTATATTATAAATTGTCAATGTCTGTAGGCTACGTAATTACATTTTGAAGGATCAGATCCAATAAACTATGTACTCCACCATCATTTATTATCCCTGTGTCCTAATACCAAGGCATTAATTTGTTAAAGAATTTCTTAACAAGAGTACTGTAAGCTTCGCTTATGAAATTCCGAAGTTGTACACAGATTAAGATTAGTGACAGATTGGCTTGATGTAATTACAACAAAGATCTACATTTTCTTGTCTCTACGAGCTGAGACAACCTTGACGACGTAAGCGTAGGATGAAATATTTTTGGCGTTGTAATTTTAGTTATGGATGTACGTTGTACACTTGGCCAGTAATAAGTTTTTTTTTACTAATAAAGATCTCAGTAGAAAAATATATATAAAAAGCTTTCAAAAACCGATTATTGATATCTAAATTTGACATCTACTATAAACAACTGTACGCTTGAGCGCTACGAGAATGCTCCGAGCTACTATTTTTGTGATCCGCTATGCGTTTATCTGTGCCACACGTCACGCTACGCGTAAACGATGACATTACGCGCTACGCAAAATATCAACTACGAAAACAATCTATACTATGTATATATATAAAGCTGAAGAGTTTGTTTGAACGCGCTAATCTCAGGAACTACTGGTTGGAATTGAAAATTTATTTTTGTGTTGGATAGTCCATTTATTGAGGAATATTATAGGCTATATAACATCACGCTACGATCAATAGAAGCCGAGCATAAATGAAAATTGTTGGAAAAATATTCTTTTTTGGGAGCTTCCTTTGCGAGTGCTGTGTAAACGGTTTAAGTTACGCAAAAGTTATGTATGATGGAATTGTTCCTTTTTAAAAGTTCTAAAAAAAAGATCGCGACAGCATATGTCTATCTTTTAAGATTGACACACTACTCGTATAACCTTTTTTTATGGTAATCAAATTTGTTCGAAATTAATGCATTATTTGCGAAGGAGTTTTGTCAACATAATATTAATCCTTATCCAAATAAATATGTTATTAATCACAAGTATTCAAATGTAAACAAAATTGTCCTTGACATCACTTGATTTCAATCAACATCTTAGGAGATATCATAATTTTAAAATAACTTTGCAACAAATAAATGTTTATGCTATTTAACATCACGCTACGCCCCTAAGGAGCCGAGCAAAGCGATAAAAAGTCGGAAAAAACGCTAAGCGAAAACGATGTAATTGCGCGGACGGGCGATGCGATGCGACGGGGTGGGTTGTGGGCCGAAATTTTACGCGGACGAAGTTGCAGGCAGAAGCTAGTGAAGCTATATTCTCGAGGAGAAAAAATGCCATAGTTATACTTAGGTATGCAAACATCAGTTCAAATATGTAGATACATAACTCTAATGATAACAAAGCTAAGTCTAGACTAGAACGTGTAACAATAAAAAAAAAAACGCACGCTACAACTTGTGAAGTGCGTGTCATTGTAACAATCGTAGGACGTAATCACATTAGTACTTCAGGTGAGACGGCGACGCGTGCGCTATCACTGCCGGGGGCGAAGCTCCTGAGAGAGCTTGGAGAACCCTTCACGGCCCCCCCTGACACAAGCCCTACCCTTAATCAAACTACGCAGTTAGTCCTGCCCCTTCAACCACCTTAAAAAGTGTCTGAGCCCTCGTTGTATCGAGACGGGGTTATTTTTTTTTGTTTTTTTGTTAAAGAATTTTTATTTCTTTATCAAAGTTTAGCCCATCTTTGAAGATAATGTAGGTATATGTGTACGGGAATATCTTGTACTTTAGCTTAAGTTTTGAGGTAAAGTCGTTGTTTAAGTTTATGTATGTTTTATACCCGTATGTAGAGTATAAAGTTTATAGTTCACGTTAGAACGGAAGTCATAAAGGTAATTGAAATGATGAATATCGAGAGTACAGATAAATGACATTCACCTAAAGCTAAAAGCTAGCTTTTGATAATATGATACGAATTAATTCGACGTGCAATTTTGTACCGCTACCGGTATACCCGATTTTTTTTTTTGTGTACTTTTCCAGAGACTAGATGCCATTGAACCTGAACGATGCCGAAAAATAGAAAAATCATAAAAGCATTGTTATTCAATTTTCCAAAAATATAGAATCAGTTTTATTATTTTATTTCAGAGTATCAAATGGTACAGATGAGTAAACATAAAAAAACGGTAGCAGTCATCCGTATTTCATTGTAAAAATTTGCTTATATATTCTCTAAGAAAAAAAAAATACATTTTTATTTCTCACTTTGAAAGTATGCTTGAAGTTACCTGTTCAGAGGGATGAAAACAGTACTTTTCGTCCCTGGGAAACGATTTCCCTGCTGTCAATTTTAAAACTATGCAAGCCATGTTCCAACTTTTTATACAGCCACTCTGTTAAACCGTGGCGTAAAATTTTAATAAAAAAATATTACTAACAATTTTGTAATATAGTATAATTTAAAGTTATAATTTACATTTCACTAAATTATTATTTAACTAGCTTCTGCCCGCGATTTCTTCCGCGTTAAATTTCTTGTTCCCCCCACCCACCCCGTCGCAACACATTGCCTGCCCGTGCTTTTACGTCATTTTCGCATAAACTTTCATTAAAATAAAAATTGTGTCCTAGTTAATAGGAATGTTATTCTTCCTCAAGAATTGGGCTGTAAAATGCAAAATGTTTTTTTTTTTTATTCATCTCGCAGTTCCAGAGATTAGCGCGTTCAAAAAACAAAAAACCGGCCTTACTTCCTTACTAATATTATAAATGTGAAAGTAACTCTGTCTGTCTGCATGTTACGTTTTCACGCCTAAACCGCTGATCCGATCGTCATAAAATTTGGCAGAGATATAGCCTGGGATATGGAGAAGGATATAGGCTACTTTTATACGCGATAACCGACATCCACGCGGGCGGAGCCGCGGGCAAAAGCTATCCATACTAATATTATAAATGTGAAAGTAGCTCTGTCTGTCTGTCTGTCTGTATGTTACGTTTTCACGCCTAAACCGCTGAACCGATCGACATGAAATTTGGCAGGAATATAGCCTGGGATATAGAGAAGGACATACGCTACATTTTTACGCTATAACCGACATCCACGCGGGCGGAGCAAAAAAAAAAAGGCAAAAAAAACATGTCTGTTGTATGAGAGCCCCCTTAAATATTTTTTTCTGTTTTTTAGTATTTGTTGTTATAGCGGCAACAGAAATACATCATCTGTGAAAATTTCAACTGTCTAACTATCACGGTTCATGAGATACAGCCTGGTGACAGACGGACAAACAGACAGACAGGCAGACGGACAGCGGAGTTTTAGTAATAGGGTCCCATTTTACCCTTTGGGTACGGAACCCTAAAAACTAACTCTTCAGCTTTAGAATAGACGTCCTCGCAGAGTTGATCATTATTTTGCTGCGGAGTTATTATAAAACAGTTATATCTCCTAAGATTCATTGAAATTAAATGATGTAAGGGCAACTTTGTTCAAAATTAAATACTTGTGATGAATAGCGTATTTATTTGGATAAGGATTAATACCATGTTTATGAAAACTCCTTCGCAAATAATGAATTAATTTCGAACAAATTTGATTACCATAAAAAAGGTTATAGTGAGTCAATCTTAAAAGATAGACATATGCTGTTTCGGACTTTTTTTTAGAACATTTAAAGAGGAACAACTCCATCATATATGATATTTGCGTAACTTAAACCGTTTACGCAGCGCACGCAACGGAAGCTCTCAAAAAGGAATATTTTTTCCCGTTATTGCAATATTTTTCATTTATGCTGCGCTCCTATTGGTCATAGCGTGATATTATATAGCTTATAATATTCCTCAATAAATGGACTATCCAACACAAAAATAAATTTTCAATTCCAACCAGTAGTTCCTGAGATTAACGCGTTCAAACAAACTCTTCAGCTTTATATATTAGTATAGATTTACATAGACTTGAGCTAAATATTTACCATCATCAATGATAAAAAGTACTGGCTGGTAGAATGCCACAGAAAATAAAACATAAAAAAGGCGGGAAATCGGCAATTCGATCTTCAGTTGTTTTGTCGAGTGCTAATTATTTACATAAACAGATATCTGTATAAATTCATCAGATTCAGATATATTGGGGTTTATTTATAAAAGCTGCTTAAAGTTAAGTAATGATTAGCGACTGTTTAACCATAAATTTTTGACGTTTGAACGTCACTTAACTTTAAGCAACGTTTATGAATAAACCCCGTAATGTTGTAACTAATCAGGTTTTTATTTACTTTCCTCATATTCGAAATGAAAAGCAGAGTTTTTACCTCGGGTGAAAGAACCTATTTAGGCAATCGAACTATTAGCGCACTCGCATAGGTCCCTTTTATCCCTTGTATAACAATCTACTATTTAATACCTATTAAATAGTAGATTGTCTTTCAGGCCGTTTTAATTCAGTTCCTAGTCGCATATAACACAACAATTTAGATTGCAATGCGTACACCACGTTTACTATTAAATTTGTCCGCGAATACCACAAATATGTAGGTACGATCCTAGCCACGTCGGCGCGCGGTCTGAGAATGTACCGCAGCTTCCCTAGCTGCTTCCACAGAGTCCCACGCAATTATAATGGAGCACAGAGGATTAGCTTCAAAGTTCATTTAAATAAAAGCACTAAAAGACAATTGTACAGGTCCATACAATTTGTGTGGTTCTTTCCTCAAAAGACCATTTCAGACACCAATCTACATGGTCTTCACATGATCTGACCATGATTATGTCTTTGGACTTTAAAAGAGACTGTGACTTCTGAATTTGTATCGGCTTTTCTTCTCAGAATAGTCAGATAGGAAACGCCAACCTCATCTAGTTTTTAAAACATGATTGTCGTGTAAAAGTGTTTGTACGAAAACTACTTACAGAAATAAAATAATTTATAATTTATGAATAGTAGGTAGTTAGGTATATTACGGACTAAGCAATTTTTATGGTCAATTTCCTACATTCATGTGGCCTTTTGATTGATTGCTGGTGGTTTTGTTTCATTCAGAAACAAATAAAAAAAAAACAAATAGTATTTCAAACCTTTATTTTTGACTGGCCCGTTTTTAACCAGTTATCTGATGGTAAGCACTGACCCTATTTCATCCCGTGGTTGTCGTAAAAGGCGACTAAGGGACTTACTAGAGAATGGGCAGCAGCGTTCTTTTTGCATTTTGAACACCATACTGCAATCGCCAACCCGCCTTCTAAGCGTGGCGATTATGGCAACCCCCCCTCCCTTTAGGAGAGGCCTATGTGCAGCAGTGGACGTCTTTCGGCTAAAATGATGAATGGATGAAGCATTGATACGGTATAAAATGTTATAAGCGTGCCTAGACGTATTAATTGGAAGATTTAAAAACCCTGTGAAGGAATCTAGTCTTTAGCGATTCCCATAGTGAATCTGTCAAAACGATATGTTTCTGTGGGTAGAATATCTACCGTAATGTTGGAATATTCACGATAATAATATGTTGCATTCACTGCGTGTTTTCGATTTTCTAAGAGACTTTTAAATACAGGTTTCGTTATGATGTTTTTGATTTGAATTTGCTTAGTCTTGAAACTGCTTGAATTTCACATCTTATATGGATAAGAGTATGTATCTTTAAGCTCTATTAAAAGCTCAAGATACGAGACCTTACTGGCTTTTTGCTTATTTACTTAAGCTGTATGTAAATTCAGTCGGTAAGAACATTATTCTAAAGAGCGTGTGTTTAACCGGTACTCAAGATACTACGCTTTTATCTTTCTCTTTGTGGGAAGGAAAACGCTTCGTTATTTTTCAAGGCTTTATATAAATTAAGTTTGAAACTACTTTCTCTAGGTACTATGTTGGAGTGCCGTTTGTTTTGACTACGTAGATTAAGTCAGGCCAATTAATTATTAAGGAAACTGACTACCGACTTAAATTGTCCGTATGTCAAATAGTTTTAAATAGTTGAGAAGCTCGTGGCTAAGTAATAACAGCTGCACGGGACGATCCATCAGGTTAAGCTAAGCTTGCCGGGGCTGGTCCGTGGATGGGTGACTATCTTTACATACCGAGAATCCTCCGTGCCTCGGAAAACAAGTTAATCCGTTGGTTCTGGCTGTCATTCGTGGATCTTTGACAGTCGGTACGGGTCGTCAGAAGCCCGAAAGTCTGACAATCAGTCTTATCAAGGGGTATATATGAACCAATTACTGGGTTGTGGAGATCAGATAGGCAGTCACTCCATGTAAAATACTGGTATTTAGCTGCACCCGGTTAGACTGGAAGCTGACCCCAACATAGTTGGGAAAAGGCTAGACAGATGATGATGATGATGATGGGTGTTTTAAATGATTAGTAAGAGTTACAAAAAAAAAATATATATATATATAAGATCAAATTAAACAAATAACCTCAAGTAGGCAGATTGATTGACTTGATTTGTATTATTCAAATAGTTAATAATAATAAAATGAACGATATCCCTATAGTTCTCTCCAAGACAGGTGTTATCCCCAACCATCTTTTCCGTAGCCTGATAATAGATCCGTAATAGATTTAGAAGAATCCATTTATATTAACGTACAGCTAGCTGCCATCTTGAACACCTGCAGAATAATCAGGAAATTCATGCAGTTAGAGGAAGAAAACACACCCTCACCTTAAATACACACCACACGCTGCATTTACTTGGCTTTGGCCCGTAAATGTTGCTAAAACCAGCCTAAGAGCTGAGAAAAAAACACTCCCGATTATAATAATTAGTCTGTGCCAGTAGAGTTTACTTTGCCGAAACGGGTCTAGGGTGAGGAGCCAGACCAAAAGAGATACAGAAACCCGCAGAGCAGCATGTGGCGAGCTGCTGGGCAGAAGCGACCCCACGGACCCTATCTCCCGGGAGAAGTCGTGTTCCTCATCTCTGCCTTGACTTTATTGGCCGGCTGGGGTGAACACTGACGAGGAACTGAGCTCCCACCTCATTCTTGCCTTTATTGGCCGACTTGTGTGGAGATTCGCAAGAGCAAACGTGCTCGGAGGAAGGAAGTATTCCCGTAAGTGTTGGTAGGGATCTTGACCATCTTCCGGGCTCTGGGATTGTTCTGATAATCGTGGAATACCTCTCCAGTCCTCAAGCACCTCAGGATATGTTGCCTTCTTGTTGCTACGACACTAAGTGCTAGCGACCGTTTCCGGGGGCCCATTAATAAGTGTGCAAGTCAACCCCTGCCATTTTATCCGTGTACAATAAAACATTGATCAGGCAGGGGCCATAGTCCTTCCATAGTTTTAGGTAACTTTTTTCCATACCCTGCAATAGTCCTACACCAACCGGGGGTTGTCCTTGGGTGCAAATAGTGCGTACAGGGATAATCGTTAGTTGGTGCTTCATTCCATTTAAAATTGTGTAAGGGGCTTCTGCGAGTTGGCTTCGGCCCCTCGTACGTCTTCCAAAGGCCTGGGACCCCAGGGTCCCAAGATATGTCAAAGATAATTTAAAAAAAAAGTACCGTGGCCAGCACGTCAAGCTACACAAAACTGTCAAAGAAGATTAAAAAAATATATCCTTCAGTTATTGCAGCAATATAGCTTAACAAAACCAATAGGATTTTAACAAGCAAAATACTTGGAAATTGATAGCTTTCTAAGAATCGTATAAATGTTTAACCATCAATAAATAGATATCGAAAGTTGGGTTTGCGAATACCAGCCTCATATTGGAATAACAAAAAACATAAAGAACAAAAGGCTAACTTTTCATAAAGAGGCGATAATTTACTATTTACCTACCTACTACACTCGCGAGCAATAGACTGGAATCACTTCATCGTCCGCTGTTCGAAACAATATTTTACAACTTCTATGTTTCAACAACTATGGATTGTGGCATAACATTTGAAAGGCATTTTGTTAGCTTTCAACCTCTTTCAATATCATAATCAAAGATTATTCACCTTATGTCATGGAACGTAAAAAAAAACATCAATTTTTAAAATAAAACACCTTAGTCCTGAAACCCTATAAAAAGGGAGCGTTTATGAAAATTGCTCATCAGTCCAATATTTCACGTCACTGGGAATACTGAAGCTAAAAGAAAATGGAAACCACACCTATAGAAGCCGCTCAAGTCGTCATCCTAATCCAGCAAGGATTGTCTCAGCGTACTATCGCTCGACAGCTTCATTTGAGCCAGTATTTACCTCCTCGCCATAATTTGAGGGAAGGAGGCAACCCAACCCCCGACGCTACCGCAAGCAGTGACATCTAAGGAAGCATGACGAACTTGCTGCCGGTTGCTCAGACAAGAATAATATGATCAATTGTCAAGTTCGTTAGCTAACCACATATTTAAATATAACTCATGTAAACAAAAAAACATTGTATTGAGTAGATCATGTCAAAAATGAATAAATATAATAAAAATAAATTGACTTAGGTATACAGTCAAATAAAATAAACAATTATATGAACCCATATATCCTGTCAGTAGGTAAGCTAATTCTGGAGAAAGAATATGAAGATTGTCGTGAGTTAATCACTGCGACCAACTATTTTTATCATTCAAATGCATCTCGGACCACGCACAATGAAGGGTTCCATAGTTGGGATGAATTTATCCCAAGTACAAACTTAACAATGTAGTTGACATGTTATCCCATACATTCCAGCTGCAATTAATGTATGTTGGTCAACTTTACTCGTTAAATTGTAAAGCCTGCTCAGCTGTGATAGTTTTCTTTTTATTAAATTTGTTGTATATACTACTGCCATGAATTTTGTCACATATCCAAGAACAACCATTTAGCTAGCTGGATCACATTTAGCAGTTGAATCAGTGCAAATTTTTGTTAGAGTCTAGTGTCCTCACTAGATTCTAACAAGAATTTGCATTTTAAAGGTTAATATTACGCAAACGGATCTTTGAATCGAAAAATGGTTTTTACGGCCCCGCAATATTTTTGAACGGCCTATTCAACGATACTCATCATACACCATGGGATAGACGAGAATAAAATATCCTCCCCACTTTACGTGCAATTTTATTTTTTAATATGTATGTATGCCAAATTACAACTTTCTAGTCTCTGAGCTAAGCCACGACTGTTTCCACGCCACCATGCGCAGGCGGTGCGCGTCCTTGGTGCGCAGGGTGCGGGCTAGCTCCAACACTGTCCTGCCGATGATTGCTCAGCGACTGGATTGCCCCTACGTCGGGCATTGTTGTAGCAGGCATATTGCTGGTGCTTGATTTGTCTTTTTTATTTAATTTTGAATTTTTATATAACTGTGTAATGATCTGTGATTGAATAAGCCATATATATAATTATTATAATATTTGCTTCTGACATAACTTCATTAACTTAATTTAATTCATTGTCCTATTTAATAAATTTTTATTTTGCTTTGTACTTTTGACATTAATTGAATTGATCTGTAATTTATTTGTTACATAATAATATTTTTGCATCTTAACATTTACAACAATTTAGGTATTGTTTATAAAATTGACAAAATTGTGTATTGTTTATGAATTAATATGGGTCAAGGACCTGAAATAAATGAATTTTATTTTATTTTTTAATCCGCGGACAGACAGACGGACATGGTGAAACTATAAGGTTTCCTTGTTGACTACGAAACGCTAAAAATATATCCTATAGTTATTGCAGCAATAGTTTAATAAAAGCGTTCTTCAATGTTGGTCAACTTAAGTCGGTCGATCCCTAATAACCAATTTTGTTTAGAGTTTATGAGATCATTGCGACCTAGGGTGGACCTTCTTTTATTATATTTAACTGTATTTAACCACATTACCTCGGCCATTTTGAACTACGAGCTGTTTATAGCCCTTAATCCTCGGATAAGTTACACAGTCCAGATATATTAATGGGAAATTGGGTCTTTATTTTAATATTATGTGAGGGAAACCAGGATTAACTTACAAATAAATAAAATAAACATGAATATTAAATCTATCTTTGATAAAAACCATATAAAAGATAAGGAAATCTCTTACGGAGCACTCCTTTCTGAAAATCAAGCGTGATGATACAAAGAAAAACGGGTGTGCTGAATTGCAGAAGTTTTATTTGTGTAAGTATATTTTTTCAAACTTGGTATAAATATACGTTGGAGTAGTTACGTCAATATTTATGTTCGCTCGTATTTTAATATCCAATCTTGTCACAGAATATATTCGAACACGAACGGGCACTTCGTATTAATTAGTCAAATATCAGGAATATTTTCTTCTCAAAATAGGTACTCTTATACCTATTAAATAAATGATAAAAAACTGGACCCAGCAACCGAACAATATTTTTAATAACAGATTACGTAACGCAAATTAATTAATAGCGAAGCGCCGCGAACAGAAGCATTTTTGTTACCATTCCACAAAATGAGTCATGAATAAACATTTGGGCTATTTCGGCGTAAAAGTGTTGTTGTCAATCGTCTGATACTCCGCGATGATTCTGTACCCTAATGGACATACACTCAATTAGGTTTTACTGCCGCACCGTCATTCAATTTAATGCCTAACAACGACCGCATCGAGCAGGTACCTATTTATTTTTTATTGACAACAACAAAAAGAGGAACAAAGTTTTTATACAGCACAACATTTGTATAATAAACCTTTGCTATTTAATATTCCATTGCGGGGTAAAAACTCGTTGTGTAAACTTTACTTTTAAGTTTTATTTCAGTCTAGCCAGATTTGTGTGGCTTTGGCCACAGACTTCGTTTAACCTTTTGTGCGATCGAAAAGGAATATCTAAAGAAATGTGCTGAGTTTTATATTTGTAAGTGAAAATGTCATAGACGTAAAGGATTGAGTCGCAGTCGGGTTAAGTATTTGAGTAATAATTTTAGCTATATAGGTAGCTGTGAAGTGACGTACCTACATACCTACAGCTTAACGTTATCATTTTTAACTTGCCAATTTTAACCTATTACTATATAAAGCACAGCCTCAAAATAATGAAAGCATTCATTTAATTGGTATTTTTAAAAGGAATCTAAAAGACTACCTGATTAAAAAGGTATATTATTCTGTAAAGGAATTTCTTGAAGAAAAATTAATATGTCGTATTGAAATGATTATGATACATAATGTGATGAGATATAAATTATAAGATTAGTATGACATAATATAAAATGTACGAATAATGATAACTTATTATAACATAATGTAAACTGTATAACTGTAATAATGAGTGTGTATATTTTTACTTTTATAAACCATTTAAATTGCAATGCCTTAACAGCAGGGACTGAATACCGATATAATATGGATACATGATACCAAAATATCGCTATAAATACCGGTATTTGGGTATACATATAATACCGTTATTATTTTTTTGCGTTTTTCAATTTGCAGGTCATCGTCAGATTGTATCTTGATAAAAATATGATTCGCGACTGAAGAATCATCAAAAAAGATAATGTGACGTCACATTGTAGCCTGATATCAGTACTGAGTATCAATATAATTATCGATATTTTATACCGATACTCAAATTACTGATATAAAATACGAGTATTTATGCCAGAAGTCGATACTGTTATCGGTATTTTCTTTAAAATATCGGTATTCTTCGAATATCGATATCGGTCCCTGCTTAACAGGCAACTAAGTTATAAGAATCTACCTATTGTTAACATCTTCAAGATTGTACACTTAGTTCGCAATAAAAAAAATTGAATAGAATGAATTGAATAAATCCCAAACATACATAAAACAACTCTTAACAAAGGGCAAAACTTAAAAAATAGTAGCTATAATATCACCAGTTAAATACATTTTCATGAATATTACAGTGACCCCGAAAATATCCTCCATTTATTTTCGGAAACCATACGTAGGCAACAACTGGGACAAACATATCGTGTAGGGCATGCATTCCACTGACATTTTCTTAGTTTTTCCTCAAATAGTGTCATTTTATTTATCCAGTGCGACAGGTAGAATGTTAGCAAATACATTGTTACGCCAGTCACGTAAGCATTAGTGCCGATTCCTTTTTATTTACACGTCATATAACATTAGACTTAATAAAAATAAGAGGTGCAGTCCATAAAATGTTCAATAGGTTAATGTACCTTTAGAACCTCCACACACGGTCTGGGGCCCAAGTCTGCTATTTTTATAAATTCGTCACTCCAACACGATCCCATTGTCATTTTGCTAAAAGTTCGTAATCTGCTAAATTCATAATGGTCGATTATTGGTCTCATAATAGAACTGTATAACAATGGCATTTTGAACATTTATTCATGCCAGATTTCATTGATATATATTTTTACATATTATTTATTAGTGTTATAAGCAATCTGAAGTAGTAGGAAGTTGGAAGTTTAGTAGGAAGTTGCATTTGTCATTATGTACGAGATTACCAATTCTTTTAATGGAGTGTCAGTGGCTGACTATTGGAAAGTCATAATGACGCCATTATATTAGTAGATTACCAAACTTGTCAAAATCAACAATTATGAAATCAATGATAGACCATTCTGACACTATTGTAATAGCAGACTTGAGGCCCTGGTTCGTCGACATGTAAGTTTTTATGTGCCCATGTCGCGCAAATGTTCTTTTATAGCAAAGAAAATGCCCGAGGCACATTAAAAGTTCAGGAAAAACGTGAATATAGTATTTTATACACGAATAATAAGTATAAGACAGCAAATGTAAACCAAAGTCTTTGACGCAACCACTACGTTGAGATATTGAAGCGTCTAGGTGTGGGTGTGTTACAGCCTTTATCCTCATTCTAATGTACCTATTTGATCGTTCAACTTTGCTAATAAACGTTAGAACAATGATTTCAACTGAGCTCAGCGGTCGATGTTACACCGGAGTGAATAGTTTCCCAGTTGCCACTCCGCTAGAAGTATTTGACTAGATATCTATGTGATTATTGCCGCACGCAGGTACCGTCGGAAAACTATAATTAACTATACTCCATTTACTATAGCATTAGACAAATAACGGCTAAATAACGACAGTTATTGTGTAATATTGTTGAAATTACTGCACTTTAGAGTAATTTTTTTAATGTAAATGGTAATCTTACAGTGCTTTGTATTTATCGTGAAATAACGGAGTTTATTAAACGTTTACATCGAAATAACGAAAGGTTGAGAACAGTTATTTGTCTAATGTTATAATAAATGGAGTATAACTATAATTAATTATTATTTACCTTTTGCAAACTTGAACTTTAGTTCGACGTTTTTCATCATACACCTACCTTTTCAAACGTCGCTTATTTCCGTGATGAAGTTTAAATAGACTATACTCCATTTATTATAACATTAGACAAATAGCTGTTCTCACCCTTTCGTTATTTCGATGTAAGCGTTTAATAAACTCCGTTAATTTACGATAAATACAAAGCACTGTAATCTATTTACCATTTACATTTAAAAAAAAATCTAAACTTCAGTAATTTCAACAAGATTACACAATAATTGTCGTTATTTAGCCGTTATTTGTCTAATGCTATAGTAAATAGAGTAAAATCTGCCTAGCCTTTTCCCAAGTATGTTGGGGTTGGCTTCCAGTCTAACCGGATGCAGCTGAATACCAGTATTTTACATGAAGCGACTGCCTATCTGACCTCCACAACCCAGTAACTGGGTAACACGATACCCCTTGGTAAGACTGGCTGTCAGAATTTTGGGCTTCTGACGACCCGTAACGACTGTCAAAGATCCACGAATGACAGCCAGGACCAACGGCTTAACGTGCTTTCCGAGGCACGGAGGAGTCTCGGTATGTAAAGATGGTTACCCATCCACGGACCAACCCCGGCAAGCGTAGCTTAACCTGACGGATCGACCCGTGCGGCTGTTATTACTTAGCCACGAGCTATAGTAAATAGAGTATAGTAGGAAATTAACAATTTTTACATTTCCTCTCACGCGTCGGCATTACAATGGGCAAGGCCACTAGCAATAAAATCCCAACTAAAATGACCCAAGATATTATTTAACTGTTAAGTATTAATTGTCACACGACATGAATTCCTAACACGGCTTTTAGATTGTAATAAAAGTCGAGAATCATAAACGTTAACGACTGCGTCATTTAACTTCGATTAAAAAGAAAAGTCATAAAAAAGGCCCATTGCCAGTTGCTGAATTCGTGCGAATTTTATGCCAAAACATTTTAAATGGTGAGTTTAAAACAACCACAATTCCACTACAGAGTACGACTTTTGTTCAGTGAGTTTATTACAGTATCAGGGACCACGATTTATGCTAATTAAGCATTTTAGACAACATATTTAATTAGAGTTTTTTATCCTTTAACTGAAACTGGTGCACTAATGAATGCCGTAAACAGTATCCATGTTTTTCACGTCCGCTACAAATTTTAAGCGGACAGCTTACACAGCAAAATCGTATACCTTTTTTCTGTGCAGCTTACCGAAGATAAATCTTCTGTATTAAAAATTCTCCGAAATTTTATTTCACATTTTTTCGTTGCCTTTTGTACCATACTCGACAATTTCTTCATTAGTAAGCTATCCTTAACAAACTACCTTTTCCGCAACAGATCAAAGGCTATTTTCAAAAACTACACTAGCCTTTGATTTCAATATTGCGATATGTTTATTTTTGTGTTTTCCAGAAACGAAACGACCCATTTTCTACTTTCATCACAACAGGTTCATTCGTTTACCAGAACATACAAAGAAAAATATTTTATTTGAGACACGCACAAAATTTACATTGAAAACTAAGAATACAAAATACAAAAACATTATAAGAAATAAAAAAGAGACCTGTGCGAGTCCAAAAAGGCTCCTATCTCAGCATAATGCTGCGATATTTAAAAAAGAAGTACCGAAGCGCTGGTATTCTGATAGGGCCCGCAGTAATGCCACGAACTCACCTACGGACACTTAATATATGTCCCACAAGAGGATTAAAAAAAAAAAATAAGAAAAGCAACAAACCAAAACAAAGTATTGATACAACTTTAGCAATGAGTGAATAGTACATAGGTACCAAAGAGACGGCCATTTTCCCATTAATAATAACTACTAGTAAGGCTTACGAATACATAGCGTTGTTGCCGACGGTACAGCCACTGTACCTAGAAAATTGTTCGGACACTTCCGATTTCTAGTACTCCCTCTATGAATTTCAGATGTCTGTGTTAATAGACTTTGACTACTTTTAAATGTTCCATTATTCAACAAGGAACTTTTCTACCCAACTAAGTAAATGGCCGCTGAATTTGGCTTCGGTCATTTGGTATTCAGAATTGAATGTAATGCCTACTTTTTTACAAGTAAAGTATCGATTTTGTGGAGAGAAAAGTACCTTTCTACAAAATAATGCATTCTTCTTTCTACGAGTGCCGATTTGAAGACGTCATCGGGTGCATCTCAATCAGTCAGCTTGCTTCCAACCTTGGTTAATATGCCTAATTTTATTATTCCACCATTTGAGCCACAAATTAACTGAAGAAAAAGAGTCACTGTACTGTCTAGGCATTAGCGGTTAACTGTTTAAGCATTTACAAAGACGACATGATAGCCACCGCATAGCGTGTCAGAAACCCACTGCTCTACGTAGCTACTGTTAAACAATATTTTTACAAAGAACCTGTTGGTACCTATATGATCAGAGTGTCTAACTTTCAATTCGTCTACGAAGCAAAATGCCTAAAATTAATGTCTACACAGCAAATTGCCTAAGCTGTAAATCGCCTAGAGATCAAAATGTTTAACAAGCAAAATGCCTAAAATGCAATAATTTTTAAGTAGTCGAGATGGTTAAAATAAACACAAACTAGGGCCTCTGAACTGTAGGTTAGGTTAGGTTAGAACTGTGAGCCAACTGTGTGCCAGAAACGGTACCTACTCCCTTTCTTCTCCTAAAATAGACATACTGCGTATTAGGCATTTTGGTTCATAGTCAGAATAAGGTTTAGTTCAAATACTGTATAGACATATTGCAAAGTAGGCATTGTGCTTCCTAGTCAATATAAGGTTTAGGCAATACTTGGCATAGGCGTTTTGATTTTTTGTCAGCATGATCATAAAGGAACCTGTTGTTCCTAAGTCAACTGGCTTACTTGTATATGTATACGTAGTTCGATTAAACAAGTGAGCGGCGATACCAATTTATGACACTTGGTATCTACGTGCCGGGCACGGAAGGCACATTAAGCCGTTGGTTACGCTTCATATGTCTGAGTGGTGTTCGTCATTTAGGCGTGTGGTCTTAGAGATAACTTGGCAGTCGTACACTCTGCTTTGTTTTGGTTAGGACAGTTTTTCGGTATGAATAATTTAAAGTAAACGACTTTAATGCTACGACTCTTTGGGGTGAGAAATAAGAATAAGTTTCATCTTCTTATTAAAAGATCAATCTCTTAATACTTAACTTTTTACACTTTTATTTAAATTAGAGAAATCACATAGTTAATAAAAAATAATATTTTTTAATAATAATAATTTTTATTTACTTAAATTGTACAAAAACACATAACAAAACAAAATGCAGGGTTACAACTAAGACAAAGAGTGTTTTAGATGAAGTAAGAGTAAGATTTAACTTATGTGTAGGGTGCCAGCGTCCTCGCCTATAATTTGAACATTTAACAGTAGCTGTAAGACGAGCACAGTTATTCATCATGTAGGTCTGTAGATCGTAGCACTGCCAGAATAAGAGTATTACAGATAATTACGAGATAACTTTGTCGATGACAATGACCAACAATCACTTTGCTTCTTCAACTATCTACTAGTTATCACCCTATACGAATGACATTTCCACAAACATAAGAGTCGTTCTTGACCAAGTCTCAATGAATAAGTAAAAGAAGCATTCAACTTAGGTAGGTAGTCCATAACTAAATAATGTATAAAGGGTGCGAACATTTCTCAAAGGTATTCGTAATGAAGTGGGACATGATGAACTAACTCTTCACAGCATTGGACCCGCATAGAAAATTATGGGAACCCCACATAATTATGGAAAGTAACTTCAAATATATGGAATAGAGCAACCCTGGGGAAAACAGTCATATAAAAAATCCAAAGGCCTTACATTTTATTTCCAAAGATTTGCAAAGGGTTTTGATATTAGGAACTAAACGATTTTTACATATAGGGAGGGCAGAAGCCCATTGGAGTATTTAGTGGACTGGTTTCTACTATTTACTACTTCGCAGTGGTAATAGACTGCAAAAATTATTCCATAGCAATGAACCATACACATTTCGTCCCATTAGTAGAATAATGTTTTATTATCACATAAAACAAAAATGATATTATTATATACTCGCTCTCAAATTAATTTAAGCTACCGATAATTTTATGAGCAATATTGCAACATTATAATGTATGAGATTTTTATTTTAATAATATTATATGCGAATCAGAAAGTCTCCAGTACAACAATAAAAATGCAAAACTTTGTTTTAACCTGGTGACCTGACATGCGGGTTTTGAAAAAAACTTAGTTTAAGCACCAGTCTTCCACAAATTAATTATAAAATTGTGTTTGTAGACTTTATGTTTACATTCTCTGTAATTTGTGGTAAGAAATAAATAAATAATATAAATAATATCATTAATATATTTTTTTATAATATTACGAAAAAAAAAACAGTTACAGCAACCGAATAATGTTTCATCTGCACAGAGTACGCATAATAATGTCGCTCGATCACATAAATTCTTATTCTCCGTCCTGTTCAGACACGTTCGGTCGCGCGAGCTGTCACTTTACCACAAGTCACATTGTTTTACGGAGTACATTTTTTTATTTATAATTATTGCTTTTTTATATTAGATTTTTGTACTGATTTTATTAAAGAGCAATTATAACAACTTCGGAATTGTTTTACTAATATATATACCTAATATAAATATTAAATAACCTTCTAAAACTATATATACCCATTACCTATAGATGCCAATAACGTCAAATGTACTTTATTACTCAAATAAACTCATTATAATATTGAAAATTCGCATTATTATGATTTTTATTACATGCGATTGTCATGTAAAACATTACAATGACTCTAATGTTCCGTAGAATACTATTTCTTAAACACATGCAGCGTGTTCACTTTCGTCAAATAAAAATCCGTTCTTTTAAATCAACTATCGAGCGATTCTCATTGATAATATAACGTCAGACATACTATATTCTTTCTGGCGTAGTTTTTAATAATTAATGATAACACATGAAAAGATTTGGTCCTGAAACTGTAAAAATATTAAATGGCTGGTTCGTGTCATAACCAAGTTATAAGCAATTATCTGCTCTCAAAACTTCAAGTCTCTTTACTAATAAGTTGGGGTCTTATCACACTTGCGATTTGCGAGCGATTTCAAAGCGAGGCGAAAGCGCAGCGAGCTCGCCCCGGGTGCGAACCGAGGTAGCCGCGACTACGCGACGTGACCGCCACGTTTTTACAAAATTGTACACTCACTTGTCTCACTCTCTCTTGTACGGTCGACTGCAAAAATCCATGGACAATACAGAAACAAAATCGTGTGAAGCGAAAAGCGAAAGCTAGTTCTATTTTCGAAAATTTGAACTCAAACGTTCACTGGAAAATAGACACCAGGTATCCATGCAATTTTGCAGGTGAGTGTACAGTCACGTCAATCGCTCTCGTTACGCATACGTGGCGAACACGTTGCGTTCACGTGGCGTGCTCGCGTCGCACACGCCGCGAGTACGTTGAACAATCGCCTCGCTGGAATCACGCTCGCAAATTGCCAGTGTGATAAAGCCCTTGATCTTTTGCAGACGTAACATTATTTTAATATGGGACGATTTACACAGATCAATTTTAGCTGGCGAAGTTATATTTGGTATAAATGTTTTATACAAATCACGCGCCTATCTAAACGGTTATTAGAATTCAGGGTACAATCGTGAAGACATTTATTTACATATTAATGACTTAACATTAACCTATTAATCCTACCCTAATGTCGTGTAACTATAATTTTGTTATTATAAAACGCCCAAATGGCTGAACATGTTAAACACAACATTATTCGATATGTTCTTGCCACGAACATGTGCGAATATACAGTCAGTTATAGCTAAAGTGACCATGCGTCCCGTTTTGAACTGGACCGTCCCTTTTTTCGGTTCTTCGTCCCGGTGTCCGCGAAAAAAACCTGAGGACGCAAAATTGTCCCGTTTTCAGAAGCCGCGCGATAATTGGCGGGCCGGATATAAAATAAAATAAAATATATTTAAAAAAAAAAACGTGCCAAGATTTATTCCTACTTAAAATGATCACCAGCTGTAATTAAAACAAATTTGTTCTGCTGACAACTATAAAAACGACTGAAAATTTATCTTGCTTTTTGTAATAGGTATATATTTTTATGAAAATAAAAATAAATGTTTATTTTTTTTTCCATTGAGAACCTAGGCTGGTATTCTGAAAAAGTTAAAACTCAATGTTTCCTTTATGAATCGGCTCTACTAATTGATATAAAAAAATCGATGTCCCGTTTTGAGTAAAAAAATAAATGGTCACTTTGGTTATAGCTGACACCCCTTTGCATAAATGGTTGAGATTTATCCGAATACGCATCGATAGAATTTTATAATCTTTTTTTTTTTAATACCCATACGAAACCTAACCAAAACCAATGAGGTTATATTATACTAGAGGAGCAGCGTCCTACAATTTCAGAAAAACGTCACCACTTACGGGTTAAAGTCGTAGTTTTGAAACGGATACATAAATTATGTCAATCTGTCAAAATAATCTGTTTGTCTCATTTCTTCTTCCGTCAAACAAATTACGTTGGAACGAAACAAGACATTGTCATCGGAAAAACGGCCAGAGTTGTCAATGATCAACGTGATTACCCCAGAATGAATGAAGGTATTTATTGAATCAATTACCTAATATGAAAGATTGTATTATGGAACTTTCAATAGATTTAAGATTGAAAGAAATTGAAGGATTTGGGACATATCGCACCTTTAGAATTATAGAGACCTTATTTGAAATCATCAATCACATCATCAGTTAATGACATCATCAATTAATTCACAATATTATAGTGACCTCATTGGTGATGTTCTTTAGAAAGATTGAAATCTTAAAATTTCAAATATAGGTCACTATAATATTATTATAGTGACCTAATTTGGCGATGTTTTTCAACTTCTGAAGAAATTAGGTCTCTATAATTCTAAAGGTGCGATATAGGAAGAAAAAAAAATGTGTAAATATTATATTTCAAAACTATTAAGATTGTGTCGAATAACTATTGTTTAGAATGGAATGATAATTATTTCAATGTTTATGACAAGTATTTATACCAAATAAATTTCAATCGTAAATTAGTTAAATTGTAAATGATAAATGATTTTATTTCTATAAGTAGGTTTGTACAAACACTTTTACTCGTCAATCATATTTTTAAAATTAGATGAGGTCGGCGTTTCTTATCTGACTAATCTGAGAAGAAAGGCCGAAACGAACTCAGAGGTCACAGTCTCTTTTAAAGTCCAGACATAATCTTGGTCAGATCATGATTGTGAAGACCATGTAGATTGGTGTCTGAAATGGGCTTTTGATGAAAGAACCACACAGATTGAGTGGACTTGTCCAGTCAGTGCACAACACTATTTAACACAATATGATCATAAAAAACAATTTAAATTTTTTTATTTAAAAATATAACCTCACTTTACGTCTAAGATTATTTATTGCTAATAAAATTAATTTTGGTGTAAGAAGTGGTGATATATTAAGTTAAAACCTTCAAAATACACGTGAATGTGTTACTTTTCTATTTAGTAAGTGTTTGGGTACTGCACAGTATGTTTAGGTAAACCAAACAGACTATAATAATAATTTAGACTTACAGGAACATACATTCGTCATTCACTAAACTCCCAACAGTCTGGCAAAATCAAAATCGTTTTTACTGGTAACACTGATGGCAAAAAAATGTTTGATAAATGTAATTCGTCTTTTAATGCTTTTTTTTTTTTTTTTGATAATCTGAAGAAAATTTAGCAAACTTACTTGTGAACACCATTTGCTTTATTAGTCTTTTCAGACCGAGACAAACAAATTTTAACCGCACATTTCACCATTTTTATATTTTTCTATCGCTAAGCAATCGGTCACTTGACGTCAAGTTGACAACTGAAATCGGATATGCCTGCGGACATATACGACGTAGTAACGCGTCGACGCCGTACACTGCTGATCTAGTCCTATCATTGCCCAAAACTAGAAAAATATGAAAATCATTCAATTTGTTAGTAAAAAAACCTTAACCATTTGAGCGAAAGGGGGGTCAGCTAATTGCTATAACTGACTTCGAGTATATTTGGCGGCGGCTAAAACCGCTTAAATAGAAGAGTAGCGCACATACATTTTTGTAATGCTTTTAGTATACTCATAGACCAAACGATCTTATTTCTTAGTATACTCACTAGGTAAAGTGAGGAACCTAGAATTTATTGTAGGGGCCATTGTGAAGCCCATCGTGCGTGCTTCCGACTGTGTAGCGGATACAATAAGAATTAATATGTATAGTACGCTCGTGCGACAGCAATATGCACTATTTTATTTCAATGCAGAAACGGAATGTAGAAGCGCCACTGCTATTATTTCATGTGTTTACTAACCCGTAACTTTGTTCCGAACAGTTGTATGCCAATAGGAATTCACGACTATTATTTGAATGATTCCGGTTTTGCTAGTGCATATTTTAGGTATAAAAGTTATGCCTGGGAAATGTTAAACCTAAACACATAATTCCCAATTAGGCTTTCCACGTATGAGCAGAGCTTTTCGATTAATTATATCGGACATTTGTTACAGCCAAATAATACAGAAAACTTCGTATTAACATTTAAATCTGAAATTATTTATTATTAACATTGTAATGGTTAGTCACATAAATAACAATGCACACAACCCTTTTGAATAATTACCGTCAGTTAAAGTTATGGAAAATCCCAGAAATAAATTCAATTAAATCGACAGTGTTACTTCGTTGAACATTATTGTTATGCTTTACAAGGTTTTGTCGCAGTATGCTAAAGCGGCACGTGTTATTTCGACTATTTGTAACTGATCTGTTATTTCAGCACTCGTAAAATGGCGTCATGAAATTCGACGTCGTTGATTCGTCACGCCACGCGTTTCCGAATCTATGCGTTTATGTCGAGGATAAGTACACTTGTGCCTCCCGTCTATTCTGTTTTTATCGTAAAACTTTCGTCTTTTGTTTAGAGAGTACTTGTCCTAGTTCGTTATATTGCTTCCCAACTATTACGTGCATAATGATGTGGTTCGCCTGAAGTGGTCCTATTTTTGGGTACCTATGCCTTGTTTATTTATTTAATACTTCAAGCACAGAAAGGTTCAGAGGCGGACTTAATGCCATAGGCATTTTCTACCAGTCCACCTTTGGGTGTTGCCGAGACAAACAGTGGTAGGTGTATTAAATAACGTTTCTTTTTGGAATATATTTATTTAAATATAAAGATACACATACCTATACCTATTACAAACTATAAATGTAATATATATACACCTAATCTAGATAGATTAGGTGTATATATATTACATTTATAGTTTAGTTTTTTTTTTAGAAGATAGATAGTATAGATAGATATCTATACTATCTATCTACTAAAAAAAATTAACACAAGAAACATAACTTTAATTTTGGAAGTCGGGTGTCTTTGGTTCCTTATTTTCGTTTTTTGCCACTAACTTGCAAAATTAAAGTAAACTTTTAATTTTTTCGAAACTTTTAATTGATTGTTTTTTCGTGAAAAGTTTTTAATTTTTTCTTTCAAACTCAAATCATTTATTTCAATTAAACCATTTACAGGCACTTTTGAATTGTCAAGGAGTCGGTCAGTAAGAAAAATTAAGCTACATTCCCATTCCAAAGCGTAGGTACCTATGGAGAAGAACGGGCAAAAAACTCCATGGACACTCTTTTAAATTGTTACAAAAGTATTTGTTACATCTATAATGTTGAATTTATAACTAAAAGTGAGAACGATGTAAAAATAAAAATAATAAAAACTAACACGTTAAAAGCGTCAAGCGTAGGTACAACAAAGAGAAACAAAAAAAAAAAAAACCCGTGGCAGCTAAGAGATGACCAGTCCCAAATGACGGCGCCCGTTCACGAACATGACGCATGGATTAGCACCATTCAGCTCAACCGTTTTGAAGGGAGCTAAATGATCCAACACAACTTTTTAGTTGTGGTACCTACCCCACACGAATTCGTATAACACAGTGACAGGAAATCTTATAACATCATGAACATACACCGAGTGGATTAAGCTAGTAATATATAAAACACAAAGTATGTATATGACTTTGAAACTCCTGAACGGATTCTGAAAATTCTTTTTGCATTTGATAGCCGGGCAAAAAGAAATAAAGGCAGAAAGAACACGGATTCTGAAAATTGTAGCGTAGTAGCACACGTCGGGTATCCGCTAGTTTTATATCAATATAAGCAAAAATAAATACACGAATATACTAAAACAAATAAGACAAACAATGGGAAGTCATTAACGTCGTAATGATACTGCCAGCTTCTTCGAATCTGCATGCTAACTTTTACTGAAAATGATCGGTTGGTTGCCATCCTGATTTCCAGGGGGAGCGCATTCCACAGAGAGATAGACTGAACGAACAAGGAAGAGTGAATAAAGTCTGTGCGGTGAGTGGGACATTGAAGAACGCGATTTAATGATAGTAGATTTTTATTGTGGTTGGCACAAATATACTGAAAGTGGGGGGCTAGATAACTAGGGGAAATGGGAGAGTCAAGAAATGAAAAACAAAGTGGTCAGCGGCCTTTGCTCTCTGCGCTGGCGTATGGGCAACCACTTTAGAAACGAATGAACGACCAATTTTCTTCCTTTTTTCATGTTATTTACAAAAAGAAAGAATATAAAGTTCATTTTATCTAAGAGGTGATAATAATAGTTTTCTTTTTTCATCAATGATCTATTTTTAAGACCCTACAAAATTTCATATATTTTCTGTGTAAATTGAAAAGCGTAAGTATCATATTATGTCTAGCTCGGCTTATTTCGGAATCGTTCCCGTACCCTATCCAAGTTTCTTGCAGCTTACAACTCAATTTCCTTCAACAAATCCTGGATCAAGAAAGGTACACGCTCCTCAACTATTTTATGAATACATCATATCATCAAAATACGCAGAACACTAAGTCAATATGAACATAAATAAATTCAAATTTAGGCATTATCTATTTCACCGTAGTCGCAAAACAGAAAAAAAAGACATCCATGAAAGTCTACAAAATGGAATAATCCCGTCTATTCTCGAGAATAAACTGGAGTGTTCCCAATAAGCGTGAGTCTTCTCATTAATCGTATATTCATAAGGGCGAAACGTTATTTTGACGTGGGAATGATTATGTCACTCGTCGTTACCAAAATGGCGGTGGTCGTCATTAAGTCGGAGTGCCCTCGTTTAAGTCCACGGCGCGTAAACAGCAGCGGAAGGAAGGCAGGCTAAAAGCCCGGGGTACTGGTGCAGCTTGCAAATTAGCCACGCTTGCTGGATAAAACACGTGAGGACGAGCTAAGAGATTACTTTCTACGAAACACCACTGTGTATTTGTATAGGTACGTTTAAGGGCTCAGCTTTTGACTTTTTCCCCCGTTTGGAAAATTTGCGAGCGTGTCCCAGTTACCTACATGACAGCTTGCTCATAATATTTGCTAACATTTTTTTTTAAGTATTATTCAGTCTTTATCAAAGTAGATGGAAAGTTGTAGACTGTTTAATTTTTTTTTTTTTTTCATTTTTATTTTGATGTCACGCTAACTAAAAAGTTTTAGCGTTTGAGTTTGAAAAGTAGTATCAAATGTTCTATATTTCTGCGGATCTGCGGGTACATAGATCATAATCTCAACAGATTTAAAAAGTATTAGATTTAAAATGACACGTAGAAAGCAAACTGAGGATGCTAAATGTTGACGAGCTAATGATGTTGTAATGATTTCATTATGGTTTTGAATTCTAGCCAGTGAGTTTTGAACTCACAAAATTATTGAGTTAATGGAATTTAAACTCAGTTTAATTGCATATCAGCTTCACTTTTTAAACAATATCGTATTAGGTTTTTTTTTTTTTTCTAAATTTTTTTTTAAAATTGGTTTCAAATAAACCAATTACAGGCACTTTTGAATTGTCAAGGGGTCGGTCAGTCAGAAAGATGAAGCTAGTTACCCATTCCAAAGCGTAGTAGGTTCCTATGGAGAATAACGGGCAAGAAACTCCACAGACACTCTTTTAAAACAAAATATTGTTACAAAATATGGGTTACATCATTCATGTTGAAGTTATACATGTGAGAACAATGTAGAAAGACATGCACGTTACAAGCGTCCGTAATAAAAACAATTACAAAAATAAAATAAAAAATATCCGTGGCAGTTAAGAGATCACCAGTTCCAACTGACGGCGCCCGTTCACGAACATGACGCATGGATCAGCATCATTTAGCACAACCATTTTTTTTCTTTTTTTATACGTTGCCCCTTTTTTAAGTTCAAGTGAGTTTATACAATACAAAGATAGTCTTACAATCTTCAGCACCTCCAATAATATTTTTTAGATTTAAAATTTGTTTCGTTCAATTGGATTATGTGGGGAGGTATTTTATTGTAAAATTTTAAACAGTACCCCATGAAGGATGAGTGTACCTTAGCCAGTCTAAAACCTGGTGGAACTAACTCATTAAATACCCTGTAAACATTCAAAAAAGGATATTACCCAGATCTTGGTAGGTACTTCTAAAATTGCCATGTCTCTTTCGAAATAATGAGTTAATATTTAATAACTAGAGGTAGCCGCCAACTGTCGGAGTGTTTCGCATAAAATTAATTTGAATTGACAATTTCCACAATTAGTAGCCGGGATCACGATGTTATTACTAAATTGTCTCGTCTCCAGCATAATTTATATGCATTTAGTTAAAGTTAAAGCCAATCTGACACAATTAGGGAATGGACGATGACAGGGTTGGCCCGTCAAGATAGTCCCGAGTGTCGTGGTAGGAACTAGAAAAAAAAATTGATTACGAAAAGTATCTACAGTATCTACTCAGCGGTAAAAAAGTCAATCAAGCTTCAGAAAAATTTCGCCTCTGTAGAGCGTCATCTCCCTAATTCAAATTATATTATTTTACATAAACCAACTTATGAAACGTCAGAAGCTAAATGCACGGTTCCAATTGGTCGTTTCCTATGGAGAAGAGCCGAGAAGAAATATCACGGTTACTCTTAAAAAAAAAAATTGCTTTATCAAAGTTTTCAAATTACAATGTTAATAGATATGATAGGGCAGTGTGAGCCTGTCAACGTGTCAACAAGTTCCAGGTAGGTAGGTACTTAACAAAAATGTATCTGTCTCTGGCATTCATATTGTTACGAGCTTGCGGTTCGTGACAATAAAAACTGCCGATTTAAAAACCAAAAATGACACTTTAATTAAACAACACTGATAATAACTCAAAAACACTAATTATAAAGCACAACTACACTACTAATCACTCTAAAGTCGCACTCGATGATCGCTTGTATCGCTTGTTGTTCGACTGTCTCGAGTCGGAGTCCTTAGAAAGTTCCAGAACCTTCTACTGTAGAAACATCTAGAATGTTCGAGTACATACCGGCCCCGACTGACCAGATGTCGAAAGTTCTAGAAAGTTCTTGCATCGAATTTTCTAGAAGAATCTCGAGTCTACTAGTTCTGCTACTCGATATTAGATGGCGCTAGTGGTCACTAGTTCTGCTATTCGATACTCGATGGCGCTAGTGGTACTTAAACTTGTCTCGATGTACCAGGCATTAATTGTGGCGCGTAATAATATTTATGTGATAAATACCACTTAAAAAAAAAAGCGTTAATATGAATTTACGCTGTGCTACTATACTTATATCAACTGTTTTTAATGATTCTAAGGCAAATCCTCAGGCCTTTGGCCTAGTTTAGGAGGCATCAGTTCGCCCTTTAATGTGACTCTATTGTACAACATTTCGTTAATCCTTGTGTACTTGTGTATGTTTTTTGAGTGTACTAATAAACATTTTATTATTATATTATTTTTAGCAAATATAAAACATAATAGGTTAGTATAACCGCGACCACAAAGGAAGTGTTTTATCCAAGTTAATGAAAACAATATGTTATTACCCACTCCCCACTTTCTTTATAGCCGCAGCAATGACTTGTGTAGAAGTTTTTCTAAGGCTTTGCCGAGATATTATTTTACTTTTCTTATTCACCTACACACACATATTTTTTATCTTCCTTTTTTATTATGTCGTTTTTTTTTTTTTTCTTTGCAAGCTGTAAACTTATTATACACGTCCTTAGTAATGGCTGTTCTTAGTTACTTTAAGAGCATTGAAAATAAAAACGTATGCGGTCGGAGGTCCCCCGTCAGCAACGAAGTTCCTTCTCACGTAGGATTTAAAACCAAAACAATAACTTTGATACTTGAAACTGACTTTTTAGGGCACGTCCTTTTTTGGTTACGCGACGATTTTTATTATTTGACATTGACTTGCGTATTTTTATTTGACATTATGATTTGATGACATTGTATTTATTTTTGTATTGTGATTTGTATTTATCTAGTGCTGCGTAACTTGTGATTGTAATATGGGAGAACCTTTTTTTAACATTTAAGAAACACTTAAAATTACATATCCATACTAATATTATAAATGTGAAAGTAACTCTTTCTGTCTGTCTGTCTGTCTGTATGTTACGTTTTCATGCCTAAACCACTGAACCGATCGTCATAAGATATAGCCTGGGATATGGAGAAGGACATAGGCTACTTTTTACGCGATAACCGACAACCACGCGGGCGGCGCCGCGAGCAAAAGCTAGTGTTTACTAAAAATAAAGCGAGCGCACCTTAGTAGGTGGCCAGCTCATGAAGCTACACGAAACTGTCAAATTTCTCCAAACGATTTTAAACTTAAAAACGTTTGAAGATTAAGTTTATTTATATTATAGCATAGCATTTTTGATGTTTTTGGTTGTTTATTATAAAATGCAGCACCTTCGTACATCACATTTTTTGCCATAGCTGGTGCGTGGTGAGTTCAATTGTATGTCATTTGAATTTCTGAGCCAAATTTTGTGTATTTGATGTTTCTTTGTAAAATGTATTTGTGTGTTCTTTATCAAGTATTTTTTTATTGTAATTCTTATATCCTCTCATAATCCAAATACGAAATCTTTCAACAAGTAGCAGCAATAAATGACGATTCCCCCTCAGAGTATAAGCCTGTCTGAATGTTGAACAAGTCGTCGGGGCCCAATGCTGAGCGAGATTTACCGCGGTCAAACTTAGACGCACCTCCCGTGGGATGATCACGCTCAGCCAACCTGTAGACGACCCACATAAGCGGAAACTATTTTTATTATATGTCTGATGTTACGTGTACGTATGTAATGTAGGTATTAGGTATAAAATTTTACAGAAGGCAATTATAAGCTAGCCAAAGGGTTTGAGAAGCTCGTGGCTAAGTAATAACAGCTGCACTGGTCGATTCATCAGGTTAAGCAATGCTTGCCGAAGCCCGTCCGTGCCCGTCGAGGTCGTCCCTGCGGCCCCGAAGGGGGCGCGAGGAAACGGTGTTGGGGCTTTTGGGCCCTTTGACCGTGGAATTGGTCTCTCGGTCCTCACAATTGGGGACCCGTCATTGGGTTTCCCCCCTCCCTCCCGCGGGAGGGGGTGGGAGTGCTTTCTCGCACACCTAGCCGCACGAGGGGGGGTTCCCCTCGCGGTTTTTGGTGGTGTAACTGTGGAAGCGCCCGAAGTTCTTCACGGCGCCCGTGCGACCAGGCCCCTGCTAGGTGAGATCCCCAGTTTCCTGGGGAAGGCCCGGCAGGAGCCGATCTAGCAACAAGGGCGTCGGTTTAGTTTGCGCTTACCAATAGTGGGTGCTTTCCCCGCCCCCTACAACGTAACTGTCCGTCCTTGGATGGGTGACCATCCATTATATACTTTTTTTTTTTGTTGGGAAATTATTAAGTAACTTCTCCCGCTGTCGACGGAGCGGGAGGGCGTGTCAGACTACACATATATACACAGTATACATATAGCTCATGGAAAGCGTTCGGTGACGATCGCGAACCCATAAGTTTTTCCCCTACCAAAAATCGCTCAACGTGCCTAAAAAAAATTTCACTTCAATAAAATATGACAACGCATAAAACAAACTGGAAAATTGTTAAATTCAATGATCGACATCATCTAGCAAAGTTACTAGAATAAGAGTCGATAATTCGTAAAAATGCAGTCAACTCGAGGGGCAGTTTGACATAAACTTTAAACACCTCGTTTAAATATTTGTTGCGTCATAGTTAAAGGAAGAGGATAAAATCAATACCTATTCATACAGTCTAGTCTTGTCCCAAAACCCGTCAAATTTAGTTAGGGCGCTATTGATGGAAACAAGACAAGGGTGTAAACAACTTAGATGCATCCTATTTATGCTTAAACGTTGCTCATAAATATCGATTCGAGGGAAAATAGGTTCCTATTCTCATAATTATTGTATATACTTCTATAGGTTCCTTAGAGCTGATATATCATAACGCTTCACTTTTTGTGTAGTTGTGAGTTTTCACTTGAAGTGAAACGTTTCAACACAAAATGAATCAAAGGGACAAACTAAATTCATTAGTGAACCGGTCCAATAATGTTGGATTTTGACATTTATCACTCGCATTCCGAATCATAGAAAAATTCAATGAAATGAGTAGAACGTGGAATGAAACAAAAATGAACTGGAATGAAAGTGTCTGATATCAGTTTTAAGCATCTCGGTAGCGTTAATACTGCTTTTTGACTACTTTCAGTGTTCTTATTGGCTTATAACGCTGCGCTGTTAGCCAATAAAAACGATGAGCGCAGTTCGAAGAATCTTAGAAAGCTTTTCTGATTAAGCTCTTAGTAAGAAAAGCGCAATATTTTATGGGATACATTTGATGCTACCTTCGTACACGCTACGATAAGTTTATAAATACTACGGAAAGCTAATATTATTTTTTCTGAACAAATTATAAAAAAATAAAACAAAAATATATTTTTTACAAATTATACAATATTTTTTACTAATTGAGGAAAATATATTGTTTCGCAAACTGACTAACCACTTAAATTGCCCCTATCTGTAATCACAACAGTAACTGTCATTCTTAAACAATTTTTTTTTTTAATAGCTATAAAACGGGAAATTGACATAGTGTGTCAATTTGCTTAACAATTAATTTACCTGACTGTACCTATTCCCAAAATTAATTACATCATATTATATTATATGTCGGAGACGGGTTGTACCCGGTACGCCAGCGCCATCTAGTGGCGTTTGATGGAGTTGGTGGAGTTCGCGCCATCGAATCTTGATTAATCGGGACGCCAGCGATGCCTAGCAGCGCATCACAGAGTCTACAACATAACGCTCGACCGGCGGCAAGTGATCGTCGCACATTCGACAAGTGAAGTTGCTCGATGGCGGTCAAGCAGTGAAGACGTTTAGAACCTTTCGCGCCTTCGGTATAGTTGTGTCGTGTACTTACATTAATTACTTTGCATACCTACCCATGACTGTACAAAATCAAGTTCTTCTAACTGAACAGACAGCTGTGCTGCTGGGGAGTTTGTTCCTCTACTTCTTCTTCCCAGCTAAAGCACTAGGAAGTGGTGAAGGGATGGGCGTTTTTGGGGACTGTCTTATGTAAACTTTAAGGTTCTCAGGTGGAGTAAATGACTTGTGTTTAATTCGGTTTTTCTATTGCGCAATAACCAACACCACCCACAGTACGCCCACAGTCTGATGCTAATAAGAGAGACCTACCGTTCTCCGACATATATATATATTTTATTTTTTAATATTAAATAGATATTTAATAATGAAATCTTGATGTTTTTCAAAATGTAAAACCCGTACGTTGTGTCGCTAGTGACACATAAAAGCAAGGAAGTACCTATGAGTATTCTAAAGCTTTTCCATTCAGTGACTTGTCGGACGTTTTCTTAGGACAAACGTCTCCTATTTCTGGTAACATATATGATATTGACATACAAAAATTTTCCTCAGAAAGGTGTGTGACATTTCGAGCGAGACCCAAAAGGTATTTTTTTATATCACAGATTTTATTATTTCTAGTTGACCTTTACAGTAGAAATAGTCCTCAACTAAGTGTAGGTATGTAATGTGGGTGTTGGTTTAATAAAGTTTTATAAAAAAGGCCGTGCAGTGTTTAAGGGAAAACAACATTTTCGTTTCTACAACACACTTCTTTGTTTAGCATTAAAATAATAGACTATACCCAAAGTCTCTAATTTAGATAATTTATGTTAAAAAAGTAACGTCAAGAAATGTCACTGTCAAAATGACAGGACAGTGGTGCAAAACATTTTATCATTAAATGTTTTTGTAAATAATCATCGATAAAATTAAAGCGAATTTATTATAAGAACTATGCAAACAAAATACCGTTGCCAAACAATGTTTTTTGTAGTGTGGAGACACGGTATATGATAGTCATAATCAGCCCTTTTAAGCCCAGTGCTAGACGTAGGCGTCCCAAAATCGATTTCCAATCGAAACAGTTTACAGCCGTTTTCATCCAAAATGTGGCTAGATATGCTACTTACAATATGAATCTATTTATGAGAGTTGTAATATTAGTGTTGTTGAAGTTGTTAAAAATGTGAAAATGTTTAGATCTCCTGCATTTTTACCAGTATCATAATAGTACATTATGATACAAGTGTGCTGTGTTGGTCATTGCACTCGAGGCGGTATTATTCGCGCGAGTCGCAGACGAGCGCGATAAGGGAGCCGAGTGTGTAATGATCAATGCACACGCGTTCCATACAACGTTTTTCAACACATTTGCGAGGAAAAAAACAGACTTGTTGTAAAAACTTATGCTACAATAACGCAATTATAGAGATGATACATTTAGATTTATAAAGTTCAACTGACCTTTGTTGCCAGGTACTGACTATCCGGAAGTATTTTTTTAACAACTGTTCAACGTCGGTTGGTGACAATACTTTACATTTCGTATTTTTGATAGTAACTTATAACAAAACAAAGAAAACGTTATCAAAACAAATATTTATGGAAAATGGCGCGCTGGTTTTGTATTTTTTTTCCGCGCGCCCCGCTTGCCTTGCGCGCGCAGGTGTAAATAGAGGCACTGGAAAACCGCTAAACAGCCGTTATAAAAAAAAAGTCTGATCGTAGTTTAGTTAGTATGGAATTAGAAAGTACTATTGGCATAGTGAAAATAAATATACATTAGTTCAGTGAGAATCCGCAATAATAGACCGTCAGTCAGGATCTCTTCTGTTTGGTTCCGGGAGGGACCACGGACAATTTAAGGTAGGAGTGAGGCGTATATATCGTAACAGCTAAATACAACAGGTATCACAAGATAACAGACTGTAACTGTGACAAATAAACTGAAAAAAAAAAAGCTTCTGTTCCACGACGAGATAACAGAATCCATCCAGTCACAAGCTTTTGTCTATTCATGCTTATGATAGTTAACTTAGTTAGAATATAGATAATAAATGTTACTGTTACACTGTGACACTTTGTTACATCGTCCGTCACAAGCTCTTTCCTTTTCTCGCATATGTAGGTGTAACACCATAGTTAGAAAGAGTACCTCCGTGTATTATAACTGTGCAGCTGTGGTAACAGAGAACACACAATAGTTTGTTCCCACATAGTATGAAATAACAGCCTGCTATTTTGTAACATGTTTTTGGACTGTTAATTACGTGGAACAGAAACAGGCGAAACAGATATGGGATTTTACCTGTTACAACCCACTCCTGATTTAAGATAAATAAATTTTAGTTAATTTTGGGACCAAAGACAATTCAGACTATTTAAAAAAAAAAAGTGAACGCGCGGATTCCTTTTGGCATGAAGTTTCTTTGACGAGATTTAAAAAAAAAAGCGCAAGTTTTCCACTAGTAAACAGTTATCTGTGGCGTTACAGCACTCGTATGGTAACGTAAAGTAAAAAGCACGCGTTTTTAATATACTGCATTATGGACATAAAAGCGGTTCAATAAGAGCCACTTTACGAGCAAGTGTGTTGAAAAATATTTTATACCAGAAAATCTCCTTTTATTAATAACTTTGTTTAAAACGGAAAATTTATAAAAATAATTACGGTATGACTATTTTTTAATTATTATTTCTTAAAATCAGTACTTAAAAGAAAATGGAACCTCTTTTTTCGCAATTTTATGTGAATTACCATTACGAATATATTTTTTTGTTGTGTTATCCCCTTTGTTTACATAAATTATCTGAATTTGAGACTTTGGGTATAGAAAGAAATACAGAAAATAGCATGCAGGAGTCAAAAGCTCTACCTGGTTTATATGATATGGATAAAATCCTGAGTGCCAAGTCCATGTATTGATTGGTTGATACATTTTCAGTAAAAGTAAGCCTGCAATTTTATATAGGCACTATACCTAAAGGTCGATTTTTTTTTTGTTTTTTTTTTTTTTTACTTTTATTGATAAATTATTAAATTCATCTTCAAACACCTTATTTCAATGTATTTTTTTTTCTATGTCATTTGACTCCACTGCACACCCATGAAGATAGTATGGTCATTTTATAACATCAAGTGCTGAACTTAAGGCTCCTACAAGATCCCTATAATGAGCATTCCTTGTGTATATTACGTTATAACATGCGTGTTTTTAAGTGTTTTTATGATACTTCGAAAACTTAAACCAAAATATTGTTTTAGTTGGAAAAACGAAGAATTAATTTGTAGGATAATAGTAATTTTTGGCACAGATAAAGTTAACTTTATATTTTACGGTACTAATGATGATTGTCGTAAAATAGCCGAAGAGAGCGTCATTCATTCACAAAATATCTCACATTTCGTCAACAAAATTGAATAGATTTATAAACGTAAGAAATTAGCTTTGTTGGAAGATTTTTGAAGGAAATTAAATGGTCATACCCTCTTAAACTGAGTGGCTCAGAACAGCGCAACTGCAATTCTCTCGAATAAAGCGCTGAGTGCATGTGCGTTTATTTACGCCGCATTAAAAACTTTTTGTAGGATTCCAAATAGCGCTATTACATGGTTTCTAATTATACAAGGACTGTGCTCGCCATTTTTAGTTTTCGTTTTAGAGTTTAATGGAACTTATGGGCCTTGGGTCATGTAATGTTTTTCTCTCTTTTTATTTGCTTAATTATGGCCTTGTCTTCTCAATGCTTTTGGAATGCGGTTGGAAATAGAGTTTTGGTATTATTTGAGTATGATCGAATATTATAATGTGAAGTAGGTATTGTATTAACGGAACGTAACTATTGGTTTGACAAGCTGTCATTGTGTCAATGACATAAGCTGTCACTCGGATGTCAAGAGATGGAGTTACAACTAGTTGTAGATCATTGAGAACATTATAATTACAAGTATTTAATTAAATATTGTTTTATTATAATGTTCTCAATGATCTACAAATAGTCATAACTCCATCTCTTGACATCCGAGTGACAGGTCATGTCATTGATACAATGACAGCCTGTCAAACCAAAAGTTACGTTCCGTTAATACAATACGTTTTAAGTATTTACATGAAGTAATATGCATGATTGTAGTCTGTCAAGCACGGCTCTGAAAATTTTTAATTCTCATCTGATTGGGCAGTTAAAACACGACGTGCTGAAACCCTAAGGGAACCCTAGCACGTGAAACTTATATTCAACACCAGCGAAGCAAAAACAGAGCTCATAAAGCAACAAAACTGAGAACAAACAGCGCCAATGAGTATGAATCCGTCTGAAAACTTCAATATCCTGTCGGAGTTCATATTAAAGTAAATCAAAGTGGAGTCGCGTATCCGCCGGTCTGTACCCAGCCTTAAATAACGCTCGTTGTTTTGGCCGTCATCCAAGGCCTTGTTAAGGAAACTGGAGAATTTCGCGGAGCCACCATTGTTTCTTGTTGTGTATATAAAGGCGCGACAGACGTCCTGAGCCTCGGTCTGTAAATGTATGCAATAGAATAATTTCCGTTCAATTATTTCGTTATCCAGTGTAATTGAGGCTTTAGTGGCGATTATGCGGTTCTGTGCTGATGTCTTATTGCTACATACTTAATAGGTAGTTATGTTTTTTTGATATGTTAGTAATGTATATGCTTTAGTAATGTGTATTTAATAGGTGCCAGGGGCCTTCTGTGGAATATCCCTGCACCATTGGTATATTATATCAATGCATTGCACAGTCATTTTTGGAGCGGTTTTTGGAAGACCAATGTTCAGCTGTGACGTTTACGTACTTCATGATAATCATTGTTAAAAGACAATAAGTTATTTAGTAAAAATAGAATACATAGGTACCTACCCCATTTTTTTTTTAATAGTGTTTATTCATTGTAAAAAAAGCAATACAAAACTAATCAATAGAATAATACCTAATAGTAGGGGAGGTACTATTCGATTTTTGCGGGAAATTTTATACCGAATTAATTGCTAGTAAATAAAATAAATTGGCCTATTAATTCTTGCTGTTTAAATTATTAATATAAAACTAAAGCTGCATGCAATCACAATTCATAATATAATAGCATTCCTAATTCATAATTAATACCTTTTTCTATCAGTCTCACTAAATTTTACTATAGGTACCTAAAATTACATTTAAATAATCAGAATAATTTATAATACACTAGCTTTTGTCCGCGGCTCCGCCCCCGTGGATGTCGGTTATCGCGTAAAAAAGTAGCCTATGTCCTTCTCCATATCCCAGGCTATATTTCTGCCTAATTTCATGACGATCGGTTCAGCGGTTTAGGCATGAAAATGTAACATACAGACAAACAGACAGACAGAGTTACTTTCACATTTATAATATTAGTATTGATTACTTTTCTATTCTTAAATTATTATGATTATTTATTTTCTTTGTTACTTTTATTAATATAGTTATTTTAACGCTTTCAGTTTTTGTAGCAAGAACCGCTAATTGCTAGTGGTTATTAATGAGAGTCAGTCGCCGCACCCAAGGGGGAATCCAAAGTTACAGCATGTCAAAGTTGTAAAAAATAACCTTTTGCAAAGAAACTCCATTATGCTCAAAAACCTTATGGGACAAGTCCGAAACTGTGACGAGAAGAGCAAAAGGGTTAAAAGAATCATGACCTCGATTTTGTATGATATGTGGTGAATAAAACTGTATTTTCTCATTTTTAAAAAGCTCCTATATCCTATGCTCCTTCCTTTGTAAAAGTCTTCCTCATCATCCACAGCCCGACTTCTCCACTGGTGAGCATATAGGCCTCTCTTTTCATGTGCCAATCCCCACGCTCCTGTGCCAGCTTCATCCAGGTTTTACCCGCGATGGCCACAATATCGTCCGCCCATCTCGCCGCCCGACGACCGACACCTCGTCTACTAGTCTTGGACGCCACTCGGTCACTGCCTTACTCCACCTGTCATAACTGCGCCTTGCCAGGAGTACTGCCCAACTCCTTTCAAGATCCGAGTGAATTTCTCAGGAGAACAATTTACGCGTCTAGGCTAAAAACGCAGTACTGCATTACAAATAATGCAAAAAAAAATTTTTCTCAGAATTAGAGTGACGTGAATCTAAATGAAGCCACTTAAATTATGTTTATAAGACTAATACTTTTTAAGAAAAAACATCAGTAAATGATGAATTAGCAATTTCTGTGTTTTGTCCACAATCACTTTCATACACAGCATTTACCTCTCAGGAAGATAATCTCCAACAAATATAGGAAAAAGTATTTTGATTTCGTTAAGTAATAATTGACCTACAAGAAGCTAATGATTTTTTTAATGTTTAGACTCATAGTTACTGAGTAGGCAATATGTCAACGGTAGTTTTGTCCGAGCGAAATTACTAATTTCTATGGTCATTTTGTTTCGCCGTCCTGAGCTTCCACCAATGAGTTTAAATGAACAATGAATCCCTGCCCGGCAAGAGACAATCGTGCGCTTACACACAGTGAGAACGGTAGTGCACCATGTTATAAAACTTGAAAATGAAAATGTCCATGGAAATTAGGTAAAAAGTCGAGTTGTTGAAATTTACTCATCCATAAATCGTTTTCCGATATCGACAGTCTTACTATAAAAAAAACTAATCCTAGCAATATAGCGTTGTAATAACAAAGTGCATTGCGATTAGATCGATCGATAACTGCAGTATTAGATAATTGGAAGTAGCACACACGCTTCGACTTGGTTCGCAATTTGAACACTTTTATGGTATATTCTATAAGCATTTGTTGCTGTAGCATACTGCTGACCAGAGCGACAATTCCCGTATTTGAGCAAATTCGCATTTTAATCTCTCCAGGATCCCTATCCATCAGATCCTGACCTAATGACCATGCCCAACTACTCGGAAAGATACCCATTCAAACAAAAACAATATTTTTTTCATATCGGTATAGCCGTCTTCGAGTAATCGTTAAATAAATACCCTACAGAAAAGAAGGTCTTCTTAAAATAAAAATGACACGGATGCAACGAGTGACGCGCAGGTAAGAGATCTATAAGTTTATCTAACTCCGGACCTAACCTTCCGCGAGCATATTATTAAAGTATGCAGAAAGGCATACAGAAACCTAGTGTTTGTCCTAAGACAACTATAAAGGTGTTGTACATGTGATGCGCTGGTAAGGAGTCACCTCGAGCACAGTGCAGTCATATGGGCTCCACATGAATTGAAATACAGCGTCATGATGGAACGTGTTCAAAATAAATTCTTGAGACGCTTGTATTTAAAATTATATGGAGTGTACCCTTTCTACCCGCTAATGTACCCTACACTAATCGTATTGGGAATGGTAGGATACAATCAGCTGGATGTACGGCGGGAGTTCAATCTCGTTGAGTACATAATTAAACTACTCCGCGGAATACAAAGTAATCCGGGAGTACTACAGCGGTTTAGTATTTGTGTACCAGACCGCTACGTGTGGAGGCGGCGGCGTCCACCACTGTTGCTGGTACCGCCAGCGAGGACCAATTTACTGGCGAAAACACCTTTAACCCGAGCAATACACACTATCAATAAAATTCACTTACAAATTGACGTATTTACATGTACTAGGAGTGAACTCGCAAGGGTACTATTATTTGTGCTATGCTACACATAAGTTGTGATAGGTTAGGCAAATATTTTTTTTGTATTGTATATAAATGTGTAGTATTAAGTACCTATTAAATGTTAATAAGTATATAATAGTGGTACTGTGTTATTGTATGTATGAGATTTATATAATTTAAGTAGTACCTACATATGTTATAGAAGTTCCTTATTAGGTTAATTTAATATTGTAAGTATACACCGTGGCATTTTAGTCGTCTTACAAAGACAGCCCACTTCATGTATCCAATGACTACTATACAATCATGTAAAAAAAAAATTTTTTTGAACATTAGATTTTTTTTAAATTAATTATGACGCATGACAATTTAAAACACCTATTGCGAGTGCAGTCCGAGCCTTGTGTTACAAGGGCGCCGCGGAATGGAGCGGTGACTTCTTTATCAGAGTTCATTCACCCTAACGCAAATATGTGTTTCTTACTATTGCAACTTAAACTTAATGTAAATCCATTCTGCGGCGCCCTTGTATCACAAGGCTCGGACTGCATTCGTAACAGGGTGTTTTAAAACTATGTCATGCGTCATAATTAATAAAAATGTTCAAAAAAAAATTTTTAAGCTATTGCATAGCTTCTATCGCGGGCTTTGAGCGCGGGGACCGAATCCAGAAATTCCGTAACGAAAAAACCTCACGCTCCCCACTCCGACGGTTTTCCTACACCAATACCCTCTAGTGATCTAATAATTTCTGGCAGTTCCTTTTTTCTGTGTATTGCGTATTTTATTCTTATAAATATTAGTTTATTAAATTATGATCTTCACAAAAAGTGATTGTTGATAGTGGGGTTTGAACTCACGAGCAGTCGATTACGAGTACATACAGTTCCCCTGTTGCACCGCAAGGCTACAATGACTTAATTAAAGCTTGCCAAATACTTGATACCATTCCAGTTGAACAATTTTTAAACTTGACTAGACGGTTAGAAATGACTCATGTACCTACATGGAATTTTTTCGCTGTCAAAACAGTTTGTCACTCTTTTTTTATTTAAAATTACTTTAGGTTCAACACTTTCGTCTATTTTAAAGTTGTTATTATGCTTATATTTGAATAGTATTTGATTTTTTTTACGTAGTTATACACTTTTACGACATTCAGCACTTATTTATTTTGTTTTTAAGCTATTGCATAGCTTCTATCGCGGGCCTTGAGCGCGGGGACCAAATCCAGAAATTCCGTAACGAAAAAAAAAAAAATATTAATATCAAAGAAAAAGAAATACTGCATAAATAAAATAAATAAATAATTATAATAGCATAAGTTGATACAAAATGCTATGCAATAGCTTTACCGCGGCAGTCCCCGAGTGCCACACGTCTTTTTTTTTTTAATGAATGATTAGTAATCATTGGATACATGAAGTGGGCTGTCTTTGTAAGACGACTAAAATGCCACGGTGTATAAATACCACACCATCGCATTAGGTTAATCCTGTTATGATAGTTGTAAAGGTTGTAAATAAATAAATACAATATCAGCCCGCCTAACTCTCCACCGGTCGGACAGTGTCGTTGAACAAATTATTTTATTAAAATCTGTTAAGTTTTACTTTGATCACTTAATTAAATTGCCGACTAGCTAAAATTAGGATTTGCTTAATTTAAAAAAAAACGTAGGTTTTAATAAAATAAAGGAACAAATACGTATTTTTCATTTAGTATTTTAAATAAAAAATGAAAAACTATTTTGTATTTTGAAATAAAAATACATTTTAAAAACTATTTTGCACATCTCTGCCAACCCACATGAAAGTTAGCTTCCGTTAGGACCTCTTTGGTGTACTTATACAACCCATTTTTTACCATAATGTGGGTTGAGACTTTTCTACTAAACTACGTCTAATTATGCCTCTGATCTTAGGGTCACCGGCTTTGAGTAGGAGGTACCTTCTCTTTTACAACTTAGTAGAAAAAAAAGGTCGTCAATTATATCCACAAATGGGACACATTAACAACATTGATATGCATACTTTTTCGAATCATTTTATCAACCATTAAATATTCAATGCTGGTGCAACAAATGAGTTATGGTACCTAACGTTTGGCCAACACCGCAGCAGCCGTATCGCAGAACATCAATGATTTATATGTCTTTAGTTACGCGATAGCTACCATTAATTTAGAAATTATCTGATATTTATGCAAGAAAAAGAAGAGGTTTTTGACCAGCACTTGACTGTGATAAGCTGAATCAGGAAGGTAACTTTTTGACATTCAGCAGAGTAATTGAGTAACACACTATCAGTAGGAGTCGGTTTCATTTTAACAGTTCAACAACATTTATTGTGTTATTTAAGTTGTTGAGCAGATACATTTTTCGAACGTATGAAGCAATTGATTATATGCTTCAAAATCATTCAGATTGCAATTATTGTGTGACGCAATTAGGGTGCTGGAATTAAAATGTTGGAATTTAAGGTCAGTCTGAAACCACGAGAGTAGTGGTGGCCCAGTAGTAACGACCCCGACTTAAGAAGGTTGTCACCGGTCCACTAGCGCCACCCCTTTAAAAACATATTATCTCGTGACTGAGAAGGAATTATGGAAAACGGCTAAATCAACTATATCGGTAAGTGTGTCTAGAATTTTCTAATACCTTTTTTAAAGTTACATATTGAGACACGAAGCAACAAAATTCGATCTAGAGGAATGTGGCCGTTTTTATTTAGATCGAATTTTGTTGGTCAGTTAGGTCAGGGGTAATATGTTAGCACGAAGATTTTCTCGGTGTACTGACCAAGTAAAGATTACGCTTTTTTAGCTTGTCAGAGTTTTTACTCCGGTAATCTTTGTTTGGGTCAACTACTCGAAAAGGTCGCTGGATGTTCTACGCGTCCAATACAACAATGTTTTAGGATGTTGTTGCGACTGCCTCGTTTTTGCAGTGCATCGGAAATGTTCGCGGTAAATCATACCGATGGATTTCATGCCATCATCCGCAAAAAAACGGCCTCACTCCTGAGCAGAATAAGAGGCAGTCACAATAGTATCCTGAAGGCGGTGGCGGCAGACACTTCCTCCGCCATAATAAGCCAATTTGTGCGAAGACTTATACCATAGTTAGACCATTACTATTTCTCGTTGCGTCTAGATGTTTGATGGTCTTCTCACAAATTCGTCTTTAGTTTAAGTTACTAACAATAGTGATTTAAGTGCAAACATGTTACTAACAATTTATGGATCTTTTGTGTTATCCGAAATAAAATGATTTTATTATTTATTATTATTTGTTTAATAGTTATTCTGCTATGCGGGACGGAGACAAATCGAACAAATCAAAGATCATAAAAATCAGTCCAATCGTTCTTGAGTTATAAATGGTGTAACTATCCCGACTTTGTTTTATATATTTAGATTTTTCAAAGTCTATCCAAACAACACTGACCTTCTTTCATTTATCAAACTGGCCAGTAATTAAAAATTAACCCAGTTCTCTGACAAATAAGAACCAAAGTAAGTTAGCAATGCTACTCGATTTAAACAATTAATTGAAAAATCTTTGTAACGTGCTGGGGTAATATGTTGGCAATTTACGAAGAGCTTAATTTACTTGGTTCCGTCGGGAGCTGTTGGTAAATTAACACTTATTACTGTTCTGTTTTATTGATCATGTTTAATTAACTACTTTTTCCTATAAGTCTTTTAACAGATTTTTATTGGTTCAGAGGAATCTGTGCGATTGTTTCCTGAAATTTGTTTCGCATTTTTTACACGGCACAGATTTTTTTTCGACTTAATGAGCATGAGAGATTTATTTATTATGTAAGTACTTAATTGTACATCCGTAATTATATAACAGACTAGCTTTTGCCCCCGGCTTAACCCGTGTGGAGGTCGGAAATTATCCCACGACAACATACTTACTACCGGGATAAGAAGTATCCTATGTCCTAAACCAGGTCACGGTCTATCCATGTGCCAAACATCTAAATCCGTTCAGCTGTTTAGGCATGAGAAAGTAACAGACAGAGAGACTGAGTTACTTTCCCATTAATAATATTAGTATTGATAAAAGTATGAAGTTATGGACTAGGACAAAAGCTTCTTTGAAACCAATGATGGGCACTCCTATCACGTTCTGCGATTTCTTCAAGGCAATTACAGCATGGATCACCATCCATGCTATAATTCAAGCATGCAATGCTTGAAACAGGAGTAAATTTAGTAGATATAGTTTTATTCCCAGTTTTCAATACGACGCCTTAAGAATAACGAAATTCACCAAAAAGCGATCAAAATGTGGATAACCGTTATCTGAATTTCATTATGGCATTTTTAGGGTTCCGTAGTCAACAAGGAACCCTTATAGTTTCGCCATGTCTATCCGTCTGTCTGTCTGTCCGTCCCCAGCTTAGCTCAGAGACTCTTGGTACTAGAAAGCTATAATTTGGCATGGATATACATATTAATCACGCCAACAAAGAGTTAAAATAAAATCATGAAAAAAATTGTTATTTAGAGTTCTCCTGTACATGTAAATTGAGGATGTTTTTTTTTTCGTGTAAGTATTTAGGTCATTGGGTCACTGAGGATTTAAAGGTCAGTACTGACATTGAGAGAGAGCGTAGGTCGCTGGCTGTTCGATGTAATATGCTGGCTCGCAGGTTTGCACGCTGTACAACACAAGTAAAGGTAACGCTTTTTGAGGCATACTGTCAATCCTTTTACACGTGCAGCCTGTGGGTTGGCTATTTGCAGAGGGCATACAGTGACCTGCGAGTGCAGTATAACAATGCGTTCAGGATGCTGATGGGGCTGCCGCGGTATTGCAGTGCCTCCGGCATGTTTGCCGAGGCCAACATCAACAGTTTTGCGACAATCATGCGTAAACGTTGCACCTCGACCCTAACTCGCATGCGAGCTAGTTCCAACAGCATCTTGAGCGTATTGACGGACCGGTGGGATTCTCCGATGCTTGAGCATTGGATGCGGCTGCACGTAGTGAAGTAGCTTATATGCGTTCTGGTGTCGGATTATCCTAAAATCTATCTTTTAATATATTTGTTTTGTTTACTTTGTGGTCATTAGCTCTTAATTATTTTCGTGATACTAACAATTTATGGAGAAATCTGAAATAAATGATCATTATTATTATACGTTTATATATCTCGAGACCCTGGGGTCTCGGACCTTTGGAAGGCGTACGAGGGGCCGAAGCCAACTCGCAGAGGCCCCTTAGACAATTTTAAATGGAATGAAGCACCAACCGACGATTATCCCTGTACGCACTATGCAAGTGCACCCAAGGACAACCCCCGGTTGGTGTAGGACTATTGTAGGATCCCCCCCGGTGGGTTCCCGCATTGTCGAGGCGGGGGGGCTCAGTAGCCGTGGCTTGGAGGGCCACGGTGAAGCTAAGAGGAACCCGAGGAGGGGGCCGCTCGTCAGGGCTTTTGCGGCTAAGCCGACGACGTAGCGGCCGTAGGTTGCGGTGCCGCTTTGGCGACATCGCAGCTGAGGCGGGCCGCGATGTCGAATGGGCGGCATCGCGGCTGAGTGTGGGAGGCCGCGGCGGGAGAGGAGTGCCGGTATTGCGGTGAGCCGTTCTCCCTACCTTCCGCGGCCTTGACGGGGTCGCCACCGTTGAATGGCGGACGCGGTGGGGCCGCAGAGGAAGAGGAGTGTCGGTATTGCGTTGGCCGCTCTCCCTATCCTCTGCGGCCGAAAAGTGGTAGGCGGCGGGGCCACTAACCTGACCCGTTGCGGGGGGACCAGGGGCGCCTGGACGCGAGATCGTCTGGCGCGAGGTCCCAGGTGGAGGCCAGCAGGCAACGGGTGCGGGGGCACCCTTGCCTATATTGCACAGGCCTCTACCAGTGTCGGACGGGAATGGCCAGGTGTTCCCGGTCATTCCCATATCGCCCCCAGGCTGAGGGGCATGCGGGGCCCGCCAGTTAGGCGGGCATGCGCCGGGAGGGTTGTGGACGTAAAGGCTGTGCCGGTTTCCCATGACCCTCCCATCAAGGCGATGAGGGAACTCCGCTGAGTTTTAGTGGGTATTCTGAAAAAAAAAAAAAAAAAAGGACTATTGTAGGATATGGAAACAAAGATATTGGACTATGAGTTTGCGTGGTTAAAATGGACTGGTTACCTAAAACTATGGAAGGACTATGGCCCCTGCCTGATCAATGTTTTATTGTACACGGATAAAATGGCAGGGGGTGACTTGCACACTCATTAATGGGCCCCTGGAAACGGTCGCTAGCACATAGTGACGTAGCGACAAGGGGGCAACATATCCTGAGGTGCTCGAGGACTGGAGAGGTACTCCACGGCTCTCAGAACAATCCCAGAGCCCGGAAGATGGTCAAGATCCCTACAAGCACTTACTGGAATTTTTCCTTCCTCCGAGCACGTTTGCTCTTGCGAAACTCCAATCAAGCCGGCCAATAAAGGCAAAAATGAGGTGGGAGCTCAGTTCCTCGTCAGTGATCACTCCAGCCGGCCAATAAAGGCAAGCCAGAGATGAGGAACATGACTTCTCCCGGGAGATAGGGTCCGTGGGGTCGCAATGCCCATCAGCTCGCCACATGCTGCCTTGCGGGTTTCTGTATCTCTCTTGGTCTGGCTCGTCACCCTAGACATGTTCCGGTAAAGTAAACTCTACCGGCACAGACCCAGAGTTCGGAGCGCGCAAGCCCCACCATGACGTCAACGTAGAGATACGGCGGTGGGGTTAAAAATAAATAAATTAATTAAATTATATTAATTTACTTTAAGTACGCTGTACTGGTACAGCGTCTTAATAATTATTTGCTGCACCGGACGACGTCATTACGTCAACGCTGGCTGTCGCTGAAAACCAGCTCTGGCTCGCTGCGCTATGCTGCGACCCTATGCAAGACAGAGGTCTTGCATAGGGTCGCAGCATAATGCTGAGCGATAGCCGTTTTGCGTAGATGTGACGCATTTTTCCCCCTATGGTTTTCATATTTTTTGTATTTGTGTTCTTTTTTGCGTCATGTTTACCGCAAATAAACGTATTCTCTTTCTTTGTTTTCTTCATACAAAAATTGTCTTCCTAGTTTATAGATTGAATTGAGGTTATGTGGTAAAGGTATTGGCTGGCAAGTTCTACGTCGTCGTCGAGCTATTGTGGTATTGTGGTCAACCGAAATACTATGTAATGAACCGATGCAGGAGTCAGTTCACTAGTATTGCTCGAGTTACGAAAAATTATAGGTTCTACGAAATCTTAAAGTAACGCATAGTATTTTCAGCTGAAATGAACCACGAAATGAAACTCATTTTATAATTTTTATTCGTGATTATATTTGTGGAGGTGCTAATGCTGCCTACTTACTTAACGTGGAGTTAACACAATTAAGCTCCATTTACACGGTGCTTTATTGCCTGGGGTGTACCATAAAATAGAAGCAACAATTGACTGGCACCGTCTAAACAACACGTACAATAATGTTGTACGATACGGGTAAGTTAGTTGCCGTTCAAAACTGGTATAAGTGTAAATAGAAAAAACACAGTGTAAACATAGTGTACAGTAAAATTGTACGTGCAATACATCGCATTCAACTCTACAATTACAAACAAATAAAACAAGTTAAAAATATCTTGAGAAGATGTTCAATAATTTTTTTATGGAATATTTGGCAGCGCAAATACGGGTAATACTTGATTCACTTGTACAAGGACAAACTACTCTGTGTTAGACGAGGCAATAGTTGCATGCAATAATCGCCTTGCAATAAAATTGCCTCGGTGTAAATCGCATGCAATTTTATTGAACGGCAAAACTTGCATTCAATTATTCTATGCCATTTTATGGAAATCACACAATCACAATTCTTGTATGGCAAAGTCAAAGTCAAAGTCAAAGTCAAATAATTTATTTCAAATAGGCACGAAGATGCACTTTTGAACGTCAAAAATTACATGAATAGTTAATTGATTCTAGTTGCGCCTTCCAAAATGTAGTTATGTATGGAGAAGAATGGGCAAGAAACTCCATACTTACTCTTTTAAAATGTTAACAATAGTTTGTATACATTAATTAATATTTATAGGTGAAGACTATGTACCTAGAATAAAAAAATAAAAAATATAAAAAAATTCATCTAAATTACTTACCACAATTGGTAAAAAGAATGAAAAGTGAAGTAATAACAGAAAAATTAATAAATGCGATAGGTACATGGTGCTCACATATTTACAAACATTGTATATGATTTCCCAAAAAATAAAATAAAAACAACATATAATAAGTCAGTGTGTGAGTTAAAATATTAATCACAGAAAATAAAATTAATATCATAAAAATTATAAATTATACAGTTAAATTAGCAACCAGTTTGATTTTGTCTAGACTCTAAATTGTCCTATGGAGCAGGACCAGCATGTTTCCAAGCATTCTTATCTTGGATATAATCCTCTAATTTGTAATATGCTTGTTTACAAAGTGTACTTTTAATATGAGTTTTAAATTTTCTTTCATTTAATTGTAATATATCAGAAGGTATTTTATTGTAACATTTAACACAGTACCCCATAAAAGATGTATGTACCTTAGATAATCTGAAAAATGGTTGATCTATTTTATCTTTATTTCTAGTATTAAAATTATGCCTATCACTGATTTTATTAAAAATATGTAGATTTTTTCTTACATACATAATATTTTCATAAATGAATTGGCAAGGTACCGTCATTATATTAATCGTTTTAAATAGTTCTCTAAGAGATTCGCGGCGATGTAGATTATAAATGGCTCTGACAGCCCTCTTTTGTAAAATAAAAATGGATTCAATGTCGGCAGCCCGACCCCACAGTAAAATGCCATACGACATAATGCTATGGAAGTAGCTAAAATAAACTAAACGCGCGGTTTCTATATCTGTTAACTGTCTTATCTTGCGAACAGCATACGCGGCCGAGCTTAGCCGCCCCGCAAGAGATGTTATATGAGGTCCCCATTGTAATTTCTCATCTAGCGTGATTCCTAGGAAAACCGTTTGATTAATAAATTCCAGTTTTTCTCCGTTCAATATGATGTCACATTCGCTACTTCTAACATTAGGTAACTTAAATCGAATGCATTTGGTTTTTTTATTATTTAGTACCAAATTATTTACAGTAAACCAATTTTGGACCTGAAGAATAGAGTTATTCACGTCGTCAAATTTTTGTGACCGTCGATCTATTTTAAAAATCAATGATGTGTCATCTGCAAATAACACCATCTGCGGTTGATTTTGAAGTAATTGGGGTAAGTCGTTAATGTAAACTAAAAAGAGGAATGGACCCAATATCGAACCTTGAGGAACGCCCATTTTCATTTCAGACCCTAATGAGTTTACGCCGTTTACCTGAACTTTAACCTTCCTATCCGTCAGGTATGATCTAAGTAAATCAAGAGCGGTATTCTTAATTCCGTAGTGCTCCAGTTTCAGCAGAAGTGTCTCATGGTTTACGCAATCGAACGCCTTAGGCAATAATTGAACGTGCTTTATGGCATGTGATTATTGCTATTGAACGTTCCACAAACTTGCATATTTTGTCCATAGTGGAATCCAAATCTCTATAAAAAACTTTTTACAAAAAAAAAACATCCGACATCAAAATAAATATATAATAATAATAATAAAATTTAAAAATAACTTAAATTTTGGAAGTCGGTGGCAAAAAAAAAATACGGAACCAAAGACATCGACTTCTAAGATTAAAGTAATATTATATTTTTTTATTTTTTTTTGTAAAAAGTTTTTTACAGATTCTCATACATTTTGTACAGAACGGGGAACGGGGGAACAAAAAATTTCACGCGGACGAAGTCGCGGGCAGAAGCTTGTTTTTATATAAAAAGTAGGTACCTACGAAGGGAGGGATTACCTTACAAAAGAGTTTTTATTAAGTCTTGCTTTCTTATTTTTGAAGGAACCCTTTTAATTCCAATTTTAACAAGCTTTTATTTTTTTAACGAGTCTCGTTAGTAAGTATGTATTGGTCAAATCCTGCAAGCTGAATTAAAACCACTTCCTCTTATCCTACGGCGTTGAAATTTTAAAAGTTGATTCTGCTTCGAAGACAATGACGATGAACAATATGATGCATGACATGATTCTACACCCAGGATTGGGATCCAGTCGAGGGAGCTTTTTAACGGTCAACAGTACATACAATAAATTTTAAATACGCAATTAATTGAGATAGTCCATTCTAAAGACCATTATGACCATTATGACCATTATGACCTGGCTGCTGTACCCAGTATCGGTTCCAGACCAGGAAACTCCTCAGTTTCCTGGTCTGGAATCAATCCTGGGTACAGCAGCCAGGTCATAATGGTCTTTAGAATGGACTATCTCAATTAATTAGAAAATTGTCTCTGCTGTTGACAGCTGAGGAGCTGTCAACAGCAGAGACACTTAATAAGCATTTAATAAGGTAGCCCGTTCTTAAGTTTACCATGATGTGGCTGCTGCACCCAGGGTTGGTTCCAGAAGAAGGGGGAACTCCTCAGCTGTCGACAGCTCAGACACGAAACTGTATACACGCATTAAATTATTAAAGTCCGTTCTAAAGTTCACCATGACCTTGCTGCTGCACCTAGGATTGTCTCCAGATGAGAAAATTCCTTTGCTTTCAACAGCAGAAATACTAAAATGTATATACGCATTCAATTATGATAGCCCGTTCTTATGTTCACCATGATCTGGCTGCTGCACCCAGGGTTGGTTCCAGAAGAGGGAACTCCTCAGCGGTCGATAGCTCAGTTACGAAACTTAACGCCAAGACCTGGCTGCTGCACCCAGGATTGGCTCCAGACGAGGAAACACCTTTACAGTCAACAGTAAAGACACGAAATTTTATATACGCATTAAATTATGATAGCCCGTCCTAAAGTTCATCATGATCTGGCTGCTGCACCCAGGGTTGGTTCCAGAAGAGGAAACTCCTTAACTGTCAAGAGCACAAACACAAAATTTTATATACGCATTCAGTTATAATAGCCCATTCTAAAGTCCACCATGACTTAGGTGCTGCACCCAGGATTGGTTCCGGAAGAGGAAACTCCTCAGCGGTCGACAGCACAGACACAACATTTTATACATAGGTATACGCATTCATACACCAAGACCTGTCAAGTGACCCAAGATTGGCTCCATACCAGAGATCTCCTCAGCGGTCAACAGCACAGAACCGAAATTTTGTATACGCATTCAATTATGATGGCAAAAGTATGGCATGACTTGGACAGTGCAACTCGGTTGGTTTCACACCATTACTTGTTTAAAAGCGTCTCTTTACAAGTACATTTCAAGTGAAGATTATAGAACAGATATTCAAACAAATTCTAATGCTACAAACAACAAAATATTTTTTTTATAAAAACCTTTTTAATAACAAGCTTTTAATTAACTAAAAAGTACTAAATAAAACTTACGTTAATTTTAATATTTTGTTAGAAGCTTGAGGCTTATCTTAAAGTGTAACAATCTAGGACGTTCACGCGTCAAGCTTCTAAGAAAATATTAAAGTTCTATGTTAACGTAAGTTTTATTTATTACTTTTTATTTCATCAAAAGCTTGTTATTAAAACGGTGTTTAATTAATATATCGTCCCCGTAGAACGAAAAGCCACTAAGTCGAAAAATGCCCAAAATGACTTATCAACGTCACTAAAATCAACATCTGTCTAATCATCATTTTTGTAGCTGCCCACGCTTTTGTTTTACGAAATGTGAAAAGTAAGTTAGGCAACCTTTTATACCCTACAGCGTAATGGGAGAAATAACTAATTTAGTCAAATTATTATACATTTATCGAAAATTTACATCACCCGAAATTAAAACGACTTAATTACTTATTCTCTTGAATTATCAATGCATACATACGCCTTTAGGTAGTCTCAAAATGATTTACTGAGTTTTTAAAGTCAGTTGTTTGCTAAAACACACAAAAGCGAAAATTAACTAAGTCGACTTAGTGACTACTCACTCTTTATTTTGAAATTATTTGTACAATACTACAAAAGAGAACAATAAATTAGTTTGATGTTTTTAAATTTTCTCAATTATTAGAGGTTTTCACGTGTTTTAACTCTTATGATATAAATTGAACTTTATTTCCTTCAAGTTAAAGCTAAAAACATAAAGATATATAACGGCAAGCCAAATTTATAAAGATTTTTATTTTCAAAAACTTTAACTCTCATTATCTCAAAACACGATTTTTCGATTTAATGACTTTTCGCTCTACGAGGACGACATTATATTTTATTTTAGGTAATATTGGTCAAATTAGAAATCTATACGTTTCATTGACACAAACATAATGGTTTCATAGTTCGAAACATACCAAACGTTGGTTGACTCCCAACTGTCTTTAGATCTCATGTTTTTTTATAGCTTGTTCATTCATTTAAATGAGACAGTATATAGCAAAAACGAATCCTTATTTGATTGAATCTTTCTTTACAAGCCAGCTACGACCCACTCACTCCCGATACAGTCGGAGAATTTGAATTTTATTCCAATCATGGTACACCATTTCAATGAAAACGACACGGTTTAGGAGAATACGTGGAGATGTAAGCAAACATAGCCAACACAATCATGTATTCAATTTGTGCGAGGATTACTCTTACTTTCTGCTTGATTTTTATTCATTGTGTATGCAGCATGTTCTTTATATCTCTGATTTCCCTTACGATTTGCTTGGAAGTCTGTATGGTGCCAAGACGTATGTTACGTCACGAGCGCTTGAAGCCAAGTACGGCAATAAAGAGTGTTAGCTTTATAGAGCAAGCGAGATCTTTGGCTAAGGACCCGGCACTTGTAGGAGACAGTAAACCTGATTTGTTTAATTGTTGCAGAAGTTGGAAAGTCGTTCAGACAAAGTTAACCAAGGATAATATATGAACGGTTTTTCTTCAAAGTCATTTCATAAAAATCCACAGTATGCGAAGAAATGAAGGAGTATTTGAGCATAAGTAGTGCCCAGATTCCAGAGGTCATCTCTTACGAATAAAATACCAATTTGTTTTCATGACTTGATCCTGGGTTCTGAAAATGAAGCTTCAAGATTTATATAGCAAATGAGGTTTATGCTAAATAAGGAATAACTTAAAAATATCCTTACCGAGAACGTTTATAGTCTCATTTGTTGATGCCAATATACGTAATGTTGAGAGAGGACACTCTAAAAATATCTTAAAACCGCAAAGTTTATTATAGAATGAATATTTTGATACTTATTTTATTCAAAATTATTCAAAGAGTCTCTATGCAATATCCTGGTTTTTTAAATCGGTCTCGATCAGAATTGGCACAGATTTTTCAACAAATATCCATTTGCTCTCAAATCTTTGCAATATAAAACCGACTTGTGTGCGAGTTGAAAGCAAAATATTCAATGTTACCTCAACGTTCTGTGGAACAAAGGTGAACAATTTTTATTTCATTCAGTACGTATTTTTTGATTCTGAAAATAAAGATTTCATCCAGTATAAAACTGCTTCTCCACTGGATAAAATAAAAAGTGCCACTTGGTTGCAGTTGCCAGTTGCCCACTTGGTTTTTCGAGACATCGCCAAGCGATCTCTTCTCGTGACCAGAAGGCTGGCCTATATCTTGGCCAAAGAATCAGTATTGCCATACAACGTGGCTATGCTGCCAGCCTTTTGGGCACTTTTCCTGTTGACAGCGATGCGGACGAATTTTTGATGCCCTTTGATTCTTTCCCCTCCCTTTTTTTATATACTTGTACATATTATTATTACTTAAAAATTAACTAACTATAATAAATGTGTAATAAAAAGTTAATATTATATTTCCACCATAAGTCCCAGGATTATTTTAATTTACCGTCAAACATTAAATATAATATTTCTCTCCTTTAGTATGTGAAATGATTTTGTCAAATTTTATTCCGTCCGTAGTTTTGGCAAGTGCAGGAGATATTTCTTACCGCGACCCGCCCTCTCCGCATAGCTGCCGGTGCTTTTGTCGTCATATACCCGTAAATCTTAGTAGCTTCTCTTAAATTTAGTTGCTTTCTTCATCAAATATTCCGTTGGCTAAAGAAGATTTTGCTGGGAAATTGTTTTCAAGACAACTCAATTCAGAAGTAAATTAATGAGCGTGGAATCAAGTTATAGAACTACTAGATAACGCGAATTGCGAAGAGTTGTGTATATAAATAAAAACAGTGATTGCTGTGGATTTTATAGATATAATGAAAGAATGCTGTTTAGTCAAAGTCAAAGTCAAATCATTTATTTCAAATAGGCACGAAGATGCACTTTTGAACGTCAAAAATTACATGAATAGAATTGATTCTAGTTGCGCCTTCTTATGTATGGAGAAGAATGGGCAAGAAATTCCATACTTACTCTTTTAAAATGTTAACAATAGTTTGTATACATTAATTAATAATTATAGGTGAAGACGATGTACCTACAATAAAAATAAAAATTACTTACCACAATTGGTAAAAAGAATGAAAAGTGAAGTAATGACAGAAAAATTTATAAATGCGATAGGTACATGGCGCTCACATATTTACAAAAATTGTATATGATTTTCCAAAAAAATAAATTAAACATATAATAAGTCAGTGTGTGAGTTAAATTTATATTAATCACAGAAAATAAAATTAATATCATAAAAGTTATAAATTATACAGTTAAATTAGCAACCAGTTTGATTTTGTCTTGTCTGGTTTGAATGAATTTGTGAATTACTTCCAATTATGTAAGTATGTAATGTTCATGCCCTTAATTTACTTTTATTCGGCTGTATTTTATCGTATTGAAGTTTATTAATTTTTTTTAAACTTTACTTTTAGTTTATAAGCAGCTTCTGTCCAGTGTCTTTCTTGAAATGTTATGTACACATATAATATGTGTATACAGTAGCAGTAATACTTTTCCTAAATACTTTTATAAACCAATGTTGAATGTATATGCTGTTGACGTTCTTTAATAAATAAATAAATAAATAAATACATACGCAATTTGTGTAACATTGTATATCCACAGTTCGATTTGTCACAAAGTGAATATTGAAATTGAAACACAAATAAAGACGACCATGATAAAATGTTACATAAAGTGTTAATAGACCTCGAGTATTTTTTGTTTTATTCGTGCATAAAAGCGCTATTTGTATTCACTGAATACCAAACCACATGCGTTTATTATTAGTATATACAAGTACATAATAAATTTATTTTTAACCCAACGGAATCTGACGTGGGTTAATTAGATTCTATTGTTATAACTGTGTAATAATTGGGCGGGGGATAGATATTATGCTCTAGAATTATACTCTATTGGCTCGTTTATATATATTAAGGCCAGAAAGGGTATTTTCTTGGTCAAAATAATATTTTTCGTTAATGCGTTCTGCAAGTTCGCGGGTACGTCCTCGATTCTGTCCTAGCGGGGCCGAGTAGCGATAATTTTGCGAAAATGGCCGCCTTGTCGACAGCAGTGCCTCTGCCACGAGCCTGGGTGAAATAATAACCACATTATGATTTTAGACAGGCTACCGCTTAAAGTGGTTTAAGGTGACGCAAAGTGAGAGAGGGGCTTTGTGCCACTGTGAAAAATGTAATCAGGATATCCGCCTCTTCTTGTTTTGTTTATTTACTTTCCAACTAAGAGGTAAAACTATGAATGAATAGTAGCGAAAGGACAGGTTTATTCGTTGACAATGGCAAAGTTTTCAGAATAATGCCACTCTGAAGTAAAGTTTTGTATCTTAATTCTGATATTTTAACGTAACGTTATTAAGTGAGTTTTCCTTCGTATAAAACGGTCTTAAGTTCTTAGTTTGTTGCTTTAATGGTTGCACAGTTGTTAAAATGAGGAATAGCACATTTTTCTTAAAGATTATTTCATCATAAGGTTTTCTTTTATTTCGAGAGTCATTCTTAAAGACAATTTCCCCCTTCTCAATTGCAGGACCGAGTCTTTTATCGACGAAAGGGTTAGTTTGGCGAACCGTCTGCATTTTCAATTCAACTCTTATTTACCCAACACAATTTTCTTTACGGACTTGTCTGACACATACCTACTGAACTAGATACCTATTGAAAGCAGCCGTTTGACACACAATTTAAATGATTTGTAAAAAAAAAATGGGTGCCTGCGGTTTTGCCGAAAAGATTTTGACAAAATTTCATTACCCAAACAAATTTTAGCAACCTTTTTTTTACCATTGCAATATTTCGAATGATTTTAGTACGCATATTTTCATTTGGTAAAATTTTGTGTAAAATGTCATTAAGGCATTTGGTCTTTAATCAAATGATTTATTACAGCAAACAATCTTCAGACAATAAACGTTTGTTGAAATGATTTGTTAAACATAAACATTAAATAACCAATAAACATTTGACTTGTTGGTTAAATTTGATGTCTTTTGCGTACTTCTGACGTCTGAAACAAGTCAAATTTATGGTTACTTGATATTAGTTTATTTATGGAAGTAGTTAGAGTAGGTTAATTATTAAAAAAAAATGGTTAGGTTAGGTTAGGTTAAAACTGTGACCTCCTTTGCACGACCCGAGCGAGCTAAGCGAGCGGTGCCGCGGTAGCGGCCGGCGAGTGCCAGAAACGACTTGCATTAATAGAAAAAAGAGATTGTTTTTAGTAGGTTACCCGAAACTGAACTATTTATTAGATTAAGTTAATTACTTATTTACTGACGATACTAAATATTTGGCTTATTTGATTTTGCGTAAAAACTGTTATTCCAACTGAAATATTTGACTAAATAAAAAATGTTAAAGTACTAGTTGGTAAACAAATATAGTTTAAACGTTCATTAGCCAAACATTAGGTTTGCGTTACAATTTTTTGTGAATAGATTTTTTGGTAAGTAATAATTTGGCAAATGAAATTATGCGAATTTTTTTTTGGGAAGTGAAAATTTGTCAAATTCCTTTCGGTCAAACAAACGAGACCCGGAAAAAATATATGTTAAATTCGAGAACAATGAAGCACTTTAAATAAATAAAGCCAAGACTTACATACTACTTACTTATGGACTGTACAGGTGGGTCCTCAATCCTCTATGTGAGAACTGAGAGCCCAACTTTCAGTCCATAACTCGCATATTTGACTTTCACAAAATCTGATTTCAACTTTCACAATTCTTTGGTCATGTTCACTAAATACTAAGCACATTTTTAAAGAGTTTTAACAAAGTGGCCCTCACACCACATGCACATGATATTTTTATCGAACGAATCACAAAAAGTTCATTATAAATAAAACGCACTTCTCGAGTTAAATGTTCAATTTGTTACAATTTTCTATTTAGAGAATCTAATATTATGCAAATAAAGGGATTTTTTTCTAACAAAGTAGCATAGAATTGTACCAGAGTCTCCGCGGCTTATTTCTTTTATCAAAGTTACGGCCATTTAAATTTTCTAATTAAACATGAAGGTGCTACCGTCCTACCCCTTTTCCGTGTCGTAATTGTGCCGAGTGCTATAATAATCTCTGTTTTGCGGGAAAGTGACAGAAATTACAACTCCGGGAGCAGAAAGCTTTTGTTCTTTCTAATTATATTATATTTCTATTTTTGGCAATCAAATTATAGTTCAATTAGACAGAAACAAAAGTGTATAGGTAAGTATCTGAAACTTATTCATTTTGATTATCAATTTAAAATTGAACGAGCACATTAAAGGATTTTAACTCACTCAACTTTGCAATAAATTGTATTCTATTTTACGCCTTTTAAAGATCGCAAAGTAGATAGTACATCGATGTCGTTAAATTAACAAAGAAATTAATTTCCCCGTCTCGGCTTTTGGAAGTAATTATTTGAAAACAGATTGCGTCTGTCACTACGACGACGTTGTGTACTTACAGATTTGTGACACTTTTCCCTCCAAAGTAGGTTATTTTAGATTACATTTCAGAAGGGAATATAACGAATTTGTGCTTATATATGCCCATTACAAAATTATGCTATGTGTGTACGTGTTTGTAGATATTGTTTGTGTTGAGATAATCACTTTTTTATAATTACATTTGGTTGGCTTTTTAAGAAGAATGATTTATTTAATTGAGCATCAAAATGTAAACTTATTTTATTTTTATTTTACGATGTGTTTGCAATTGACTCGTCTAGATCAGAGGTGACAGAGACAAAGTCGAGGATGGAGTGAGCTTACCCAGAAGAACCCTGTTCACTCTCACTTTGAATAGATTAGGGTTGTATGCGTTCGGAAACACAGACGCAGGCAGAGAAATATGTACCAAAGCCGATGTTGGTAGATTGGAGGGCAAGCTCAGTTTTGGATACGTGTTTTAGTTGAATATGATTAACTGTGCTTGCTCGCGGGGAGATCGTTAGACCATCCAAGCATAAAGTGCGTCTCTCACCTGCTAGCCTCCTGTGGCTTTTCGAGGGAATCTTGCCCTGATGTGGCACGTGGCTGGCGTTGCGCGACGACCGGCCGTGGTCCGATTATCCACTCACGAATTGGTGCACCAAAGTTTGTACTGCACTATATAAGCTTTCAGGAATTAAAATCAGTCCAGATAGAAGCCGTTTACACTGACAAAATGCACTCCAATCAAGTGACTTTTTAGCTTGATTGACAATATCTTGTATAGATTAATCAAAATCTTAGTTAAGTTGATCATCACATGATTGCAGCAATACTAGTTCAAATGATTGAACGCTCAAACAAGTTTCTCGATTACCCTTAACATGACATCATTGTAGAAGAGTTAAAAAGAGACAAGTATTTTTTTTTTTAACTGTAACAAAGTTAGTTGTGTCAATCAAGCATTTTGATTACCTACTTCAATAAAGATCATTGTAACTTTATTCTAATAATAATCTTGGTTGGAGCAACTATGTTTTGACTTGATTGGCAAATAGGTTTTGTGATAACTCCAATTAAGATCCCGTTTCAAATCTCAATCAAATAAAAGTAGTAGCTGTGATCATTGTGCTTGATAGGATCAGATGCAAACAAGTTACTTAGTCAATCTACACAAAATCTTGATTGTGGCAAATTCTTTTTTTTTTTTTTCTTTTTTTTTCAGTGTATCGACGATTAACCCTCATCCAAGGATTTTAACCGGGAGCGCGCACTCCTTTGCTGTGCGCATTATAAAAGATGAATATAAAATACGATACACAAATGGTTGAAGATACTTCTTAAAGTATCTCAAAGACAAAGAATTGATAAAAAGCACATTGTAAGAAGTGCACATTCGTACCTCATCATCTACCTAGCCTTTCCCCAACAATGTTGAGGTTGGCTTCTAGTCTAACTGGACGCAGCTGAATACCAGTATTTTACATGGAGCTCCAAACCCAGTTACTGGGCAACACGACACCCCGTGATAAGAGTGGTTGTCAGACTTCTGACGACCCGTAACAACTGTCAATGATCTACAAATGACCGCTGGAACCAACGGCTTAACGTGCTTTCCAAAGCACAAAGGGGTCTTGGTATGTAAAGATGGTGACCCATCCATGGACCAACCGCGGGAATCGTAGCTTAACCTGATCGATCGACCCGCGAGTCTGTTATTACTTAGCCCCAAGTCCATATATATTTATTTATTTAATACTTTAAGCACACAAAATTTACAGAGGCGGACTTAATGCCATAGGCATTTTCTACCAGTCAACCCTTGGGTGATGCAGAGACAAACAGTAGTAGGTGCAATAGCGAGAATTGAGGAATAAATATTCATATATATATATAGAGATATACATAAACCTATAAAACTATTAATTCAATATATAAATCTTATTATATATAAATATAAGCACAAATAAATACACATAAATATGTTCTAATAAAACAAATAAGACAAACGATGGGAAAACATTACCGTTGTGATGATACTGCCAGCTTATTGCGAATGTGCTCGCGAACTTTTACTTTAAAAGATAATCGGTTGGTTGCCATCCTGATTTCCTGGGGGAGCGCATTCCAAAGAGAGATTGACTGTATGAAGAAGGAAGAGTGAATGAAGTCTGTGCGGTGAGTGGGACATTGAAGAAGACGATTGTGAGATGAACAAAGATTTCTGTTGTGGTTGGCGCAAATGTACTGAAATTGGGGGGGGGGGGTACCTGTTCCCTAAATAAGACTTATCAGCTTAACGCCAACAAAATATTTTCTATCTAAAAAAAACAGCTAAGCAATTTTAAACATTATAAGGTCAGAAATGATAACATGTGGCTAGCGACCGCTTAATTATAAATAACAAAATTCCGGGGAACAATAGCGAACAACGTAGCAATTGTTTTTCGCCATTATTCCCGGGAATTTTGTTCCATTCTTTATTTATTGTACGGTTCAAGAACAGCTTAACCAACCTAAGTAAATAGGAGACTGGAGATAATTCACACACAGGCTTATTTAGGGTGGAACTAATCAAAACCGGAGCTAACAAGTACCCATGAATAAATTTTCACTCACATTTGCATATTAAGTCAAATTAGAAAAACGATATGTTACCCACTCTTTGGTTGATTAAATAATTTAAGGAGACAATGGGTGCTATTTTTCGTAACTATGATTATTTACTTTTCTATATAGACACCCTTTTTTTATTGGGCGGGAAATTATCAAATAACTTCTCCCGCTCTTCGTGTCAGACCTTTACTGATAAAACCCACCCGTGTTCCTTCAGTTGCCTGTGTGCCAGGGCCACGGTATCCCTTTCGGACAAACCCCCAACCCTGGCAGGCACCGGTCCTAGCGGAACCCGTCAGTGCGTGCTGACATCTCTTTGAAGCGCGCGTGGTACACAACGCGCTGTCGACCCAGGCCTGGTCCTTACCGGACGCCGAATTGCCCATAGCTCGACGTTAAATGGACACTCTGAAATAGTGTCGATTTAAATTTATCGAGAGATAAGTGCAAATGCAAATGTAAAAACAGTTGCGTTCTGTATTGGAATGAATAAGGCTAGCGCTATGCAATGCAAAGACTCTCTCACACTCTGACTACTCATGTCGGACATTATGATTGTCCGAATTTATATTCGGATATTATCCAAATATAATAACCGAATACAAATTCCGGCATGGGTGGCCAGAGTATGTTAAGCGTGAGGCTAAGTTGTCACAGTCACACGTGTCGATCCACAGGTTAAGCAACGCCTTCCGGGGTTGGTCCGTGGATGGGTGACCATCTTTACATACCGAGACTCCTCTGTGCCTCGGAAAGCATGTTAAGCCGTTGGTTTCGTATGTCATTTGTGGATCTTTGACAGTCGTTACGGGACGTCAGAAGCCCGAAAGTTTGACAACAAGTCTTTCCAAGGGGTTAGTATTACCCATAGTTACTGGATTGTGGAGGTCAGATAGGCAGTTGCCGTAAAATACTGGTACTCAACTGCATCTGGTTAGACTGGAAGCCGACCCTTATACAGGATAAGTTTTTTACCAGTGTGCAAATTAAGTACCTACGCTGTACCAGTACAGCGTACTTAAAGAAAATTAATATAATTTAATTTACGTCACACCTGGCCATAATGTGAGTTTTACCGCACGCTATGCGTACAGTAAAACTCGCAATGTGGCCAGGTGAAGAAGTAAAATTGTGTACTCACCACGGGCAGTAAAAAAGAAAGCCCTCTATCGCATATTTACAAATACCTGCGATTTCGGGCCTTGTTTCTTTTACAGCCCTTGGTAAGTAACGTACTATTATACTATGTACTATAGAGCTACCATTTACCGGGTAATATGTCTTTTATTGACTTGAATGTACCCTGGCGGATGAGAGTATGTCATACTCACTCAAATGTCTCGCTGGTGGTGGCGTGTGTGTTGGATCATTAAGTTCCCTTCAAAATGGTTGAGCTAAATGGTGCTGATCCATGCGTCATGTTCGTTAACGGGCGCCGTCAGTTGGGACTGGTCATCTCTTAGCTGCCACGGCTTATTTTAATTTTTGAATTGTTTCTATTACGGACGCTTCTAACGTGCACGTCTTTCTACATTGTTCTCACATGTATAACTTCAACATGAATGATGTAACCCATATTTTGTAACAATATTTTGTTTTAAAAGAGTGTCCATGGAGTTTCTTGTCCGTTTTTCTCCATAGGAACCTACTACGCTTTGGAATGGGCAACTATCTTCATCTTTCTGACTGACCGACCCCTTGACAATTCAAAAGTGCCTGTAATTGGTTTATTTGAAATAAATGCTTTGAGTTTGACTATTAAAATGTGATAGAATTTAAACAAGAATATAAAAAAGAAAAAGGAATTATACATGCTATGACAATAACATCCTCAAAAAAACCTTTTACGCTTTATCTTTAGTATTTTATCTATGCGCTTTATGTAGTGGCAATATTTCGAAGCGTCCTATTTGAAGTAGACCCAAAATGCACCAAAGAAGTTATGATGTAAAGAATTACAAAGGAGGAGGAGGCCGTTGGCCTGAGACTGAGTCGGACCAAAACAGAGTACATGTTTTGTGATTTTGGCGGTCTGTCCAGTTCTGTGCCCATATCTCTCGCCGGAACGCCCTTACCGATCTGCTCCGACTCTCGTTACCTCGGGTCGCTTGTTCAAGGGGATGGTGAAGTAGACCGCGACGTAACGCATCGGATCAACTCGGGATGGATGAAATGGAGACAGGTCATAGGAACAACTTGCGACCCACGGATGCCCCTTAAGTTAAAAGGGAAAATCTAAAAGTCTGTGATAAGGCCTGTCGTATTGTATGGATCGGAATGCTGGGCCGTGAAGAGGATGGATGAAAAAAGATTGCATGTAGCGGAGATGAGAATGTTGAGATGGATGTGTGGAGTGACGAGAATGGATAAAGACAGAAATGAGTATATAAGGGGAAGTTTGCAAGTGGCGCCGGTGACAGAAAAGTTGAAAGGACGTCGTTTGGCATGGTATGGGCATGTGATGAGGAGGGTGGAAACGCATGTGACGAGGAGAGTGATGAAGATAAATGTGGATGGATGGAGAGGGAGAGGAAGGCCCAAAAAAATATGGATGGATTGTGTGAAGAATGATATGAAAGAGAAGGGAGTGAATGATAGAGTGACGATTGACAGGGGGGAATGGAAAAAGAAAACGTGTTGCGCCGACCCCAAGTAACATGGGACCAGGGCAGGAAGATGATGAATTACAAAATGGCCAATGATGTAATGTGTACCTAACTACTAATTTATGAAAGTACTTATGATGTAAAAATTAAACTGAATTACTTCATTACGGAGTATTGTTATTATAACGACATTGTATTTATTACTAAAATAGCTTTTAAGTCTGCACCACACTACACAACGTCTATAGTAATCACTTATTATTGTTTATTTTCATTGTTTTTATTTCATGTTCTTAATTTATTTATCTTTAGTTTTTAAAGTTACGTATTATTATGAATCTATATATTTTATTTTGATTTGTATGTACATGCTATGTTCAGCTAGAACCACGTTTCTGTGGAAAAATTTTACTTACCCGATATATTAAATCACACAGAGGGACGTCAATACGTCATTCCTAAAGGTTGTTGCTGAAAATCAGCGCTTTGATGGTAGGTTCGTCCGAAGTCACAGCATTTTGCTGAGCAACGACCTATTCTTGCACAGATGCGACGCACGGCTTAATTGTTCTTGTTACTGTTGTTTGTTTGTTACAAAAGTAGTCATTTTCCACTCTGTGATCGGCATAATGTTTTTGTCTAAATCGTTTGTTTGTTGACATTTTTGTCAGTGACGCAACACAGTGTAACAATATAAATTGTCTTTGGTCCCTGGTCCTGACATCAAGCAATGAACTAAATTGTCAATCTTTTATTGCTTGAATAAGAGGCTTTTGGCTACTACAATGTATGTATTTTATAATTTTATTTTTTATTAAGTGCGTTTTGTTTGTGCAGAATAAACAATTTTTCTTTCTTTCTTTTCTTTCTAACTATTATGCAATTGTTGTGTCAGTGCTTTAATGCGTTTGTGAGTAAATGTGAAAGATGCGATGGACCCCACAAAAACACAAAAACCTTGGGGACTGGAGGGTGATCCGACATGCCAAACACTATTCCTCTCTTGTTGGAAAGTCAAGATTTGGTACTTATCAATATAAATTCAGATCGCTGGATGTGAGATCCAGCGGATTCTCATTTTAATAGCTAAAATAATGTTATTCTATGGACAACAAAATTGTCGGAGTGTATGCGACAACATTTTCCAACTCAATTCGCTCAAGTATTGAGACGGTTTGTAACAACGTCAAACATTTTATTTTAGCTTTTGAACGCAGCGTACCTAACTTTTTGAAACGGCGTTTTACAGCTTTTTAGGTATTTTGTGTTTGTTTGGGATTGGATTAGTGAATGCAGATGGCCGTGAGTAGTTTTGCCGTTTATTAGTGTAACAATTTTATTTTTTTAAACTGCCAAGTGCGTGTCAGAGCATGCACTATGAAGGATACCGTAGTTGGGATGAATTTATCCCAAGAACAAACTTAATATTGTAGTTGAAAAACATGTTCCCCCAAACATTCCAACTGAAAATGTAAGTTTGTATGCACAATATTGAGAGATTTACCATGTTATATCAAGACCATTGACTTCTTATAGGTTTTCCTGTATTCTGTAAGTAAAACTATTATCTCAAAAATTTTGGCTCAGTAGTTTCGGAGATAAGGGGGGGAATGATAAATTTTTATCTATTTTCTTAAATAACTTTACAAATATTTATTTAAAAATTATATATAAGCCCTTTCATTTGATATGTCACACGGTACAGAACGCAAAACTTTTTATTTTTATTTTCTAATTTGTCCCTAAAAGTGACCCGCATATTCAAAATTCATTTATTTACGTTACATGTCCGTGTTTGGGTCATAGAAGTTCATATATAAACCAAATTTCAAGTTAATCGCTTTAGTAGATTCGGAGCAAATTGGATGTGTCAGACAGACAGTCACACAAACAGACATACGAGTGATCCTATAAGGATCCGTTATTTCATTCGGGCATTCGGAACCCTAATAAGCTAATGAAGTTAGATCCACGTAATCCTTTTACCATTGTTGACTGTACTATGTCATTTATTCGCAGAACTGGACCTATTTTCTGAGGTTTGAAACAATTTTTGTAATTGAAACAAAGGATTTTCATGATTTTTATTTTATTTCTAACAGTGTGTTCTATTGAACTGGGGCGGTAATGGAAAATTTTCTGTAAAAAGAGCTGAAGGAAAGTTCTTTTATAATATTTTTCGTGAATGGATATTTTATTTTTCGTGCTAGAACATACATTATCAGATTTTTAATTCATGATCTCTAGTATGATAAAACAGTAGTAGGTACCTACCTGAACAATCAAAAATAAACACAAGACGCTGGATTCAGTTTTCTCTCTTATTTTACGATAATTATGGAAAAGACACAGACTTCACAAGAATGTAGCCACTTTTATCTTTTTCGTTAATGCCTTGAGTTAAAAAAAAAAACAGCCTGTTTGCCAAGCCGTTTATAATAACTTGAACATTTTACTTTTATTATGCTTTAACAGCATCTTTCTTGCGGAAGTAAACTTAATCTTAACTTTTCACTTGAGTCTCAGCCTGTTTCTATCGTGCTACATTAAGAAAACAAATTAATATGTAAAAAGAAGAAGTTATTAAGTTAGCATAGTGACAGTTGAGGACAGTCCACCTCCGTATAAACTATCCTTACATTCCTTACGTTCCTTGCAAGCGTGAGAGTTTATGAATTTGTGTTAGTTATTCATATACAGGAAAAAAAAATCTGTGCGCAAATTTTGACAAATTAAACCTAAATCTGTTTTATTATACACCTATATCTTATTTTGATATGTCTTACAAAAAAATTAAGTTATCGTTATCGAAAGATGTTTATTTCGAAACTGGTATAATGGATACTCGTCGTGCAACGCCACGGCGCGGCGGCGCGGTCAGTGAAGCGAAACGCAGTAGTAGGTACCTATCAGATGTGCGCTCGCCCATTGATATTATTACGAATAGATTGTATCCAAATTTTGCTGATTTCAAGTAGGGCAAAAAAAAAAGTATTTTACAAATAATGGAAATCAAAAAGTTATCCTGTAAACACCGTGAAATTTTTAGTCCACTCACTGTAGCCGACATAAAATACCTATAGGCGCGATTAAAATAGAAAGATTGAGATTTAGATTAAGTTTAAGTTGCAATAGTAAGAAACATATTTTTGAATTTTTCACTTAACCAAATACAATAATTTAGCTGGCAGGGGGGGGACGCGACACTAGACTTAAAAAAAATATTGCACTTTGAAGCTTAATATTACCTTAATTATACCCATACCAAATTACAGCTTTCTAGTGCTAAGAGCCTCTGAGCTAAACTGCGGACAAACAGACTGACAGACGGACATGGCGAAACTATAAGGGTTCCTTGTCTACTACGGAACCTTAAAAAGCTGTTACTTTGACATTTATACAAACAGACATTTCAATTTTATTTATTTGTATAAATTATAATCTCAATGTTTTTAAATGGAGCCATTATTTTTTGTTCTGACGAATTGAGTTCATCAAATCAAATCAGATCAAAAATGTTTATTTGTTAGGTTATGGTACAATAGATGTTATAAATATTGGTTCCAGCATACCCTGCCATAGTATGGCGTACAAATATTTCCAAAAACAAAACCTTTTATTACTAATCTAATAATAATTATGAATAATAATGAATTAGAGAATAAAATATGAATGCATTATAGTTAATTAATTGTATTGTATTGATTGTATTGTAGTAATAATATTAATTAATAATGAAATTATGTCGTTTTTGCATATAGCGGAATTAAAGGTTATTTTTACTTTATTATATTATTAATGATTTATCCTCTTAAGTATTCTTGAACACTGTAATATTTTTTTTCTAATAATAGTCTGAACAATACCCTTTTGAACAACGGCAATGGCAAATCTTGAGTACAATTTGGCAAATGGTTATATATATTAATTGCCATGCAGTAAGCATTTCTTTTAAATAGCATGCGTTTTATTTGGGGTAATTTCAATTTGTCTTTGTGCCGTGTTCTATTATTATATTTATTCTGTAACTGCTTTTTTCGAATAAATTATATTGTTTTTTTACAAAAATGGATATTTCAAAAATATAAAGACATGTTAAAGACAGTATTTTATGCTTTTGAAATAAAGGTTTACAGTTATCTAAAAAGTGGGCTCCACACATTGCCCGGATGCATTTTTTTTGTCCTTTAAAAACTCTTTGCACGTTACTGAGTTTCCCCAAATAATAAGACCATATCTGAGAGCAGATGCTACATAAGCATGGTAAGCAACCATTGCGGCATTGAAATTGACCGTTCGTCTTATACTTTTCAGGACAGACACAAAGCGTCGTTTTTTTGAGTATTTTATCTACGTGTGGTTTCCAGCTGCAATTTTGGTCCACGGTTATACCTAAGAATATACATTCATTAACAGTGTTTAAGGGGGAATCGTTATATTGGATGTCTAGACTATCTGTGTTTGTGTTGAGTGCTTGAAATTGTATTATATTTGTTTTTGTCATGTTTATTTGTAAGTTATTATTTTCTAGCCATTTGATAGCCTTGTCTAATGCTTTAACAATTCGTTTTTCCAACTCATTGTTATCGTCGCTTTTAATAACCAATGTTGTGTCATCAGCAAATAGTACGCACTCTTCATTAATCGCCAATCGGTCATCTGTAGGATTCTTTCGGGTAGCCTTAATTTTGTAACGTTAAGCTAAGTATTGGTGATTTTTTGTCAAAAGCTAAGACATGTTTTCATGATACCTACGTTAGCCACAAGGTAGGTACAACTGACGCATTTAGGGACTACAGGCATAGCGAGTTGGTCCAGCGAGAATATACACTAGACAGTACCTACCTACATTATTTACACCATAATTGCCTACCTCCCTCAGCGACTCATTACACTAAGTAGACCACTTACTAATGGAGATATTTGCGTAATATTAAGACTATTAATACCTCATTTCGGGAAAGCCTTTGCATACTCATTAATTTTGGTCTATACAAGTTCTATCTATTCATACACAAAATATATTAAGAGATACACTAAAGAAGCCAAAGAAACGTTTTTTTTTTTTTATAGATCAAAGTTTATTATCTACATATATACAAAGTGTATCTATTCATACACGAAATATTTTAAGAGAAACATCAAAAAAAAAAAAAAAAAAGCCATAGTAGCGAAAAAATTGTTTTTATCTAAGTGTTTTATATTTTTACATAATTATTATAATTTTAAAATTGCTTAAGACATTTTGAAAAAAAAAAACCTTTTCTTACTTATTTTTTTAATTCTATGAATGACCCGCCCGGACGCGGCGACGGTGGTAGTACCTACAGGAGGTATATTTTGGTGTCAAAACTTTAGTAGGACCAATAGCAATAACATACCCTCGTGGACCTACTACGAGTAGTAGTACAAAATAGTAGGACCACGAGAAAATACCCAACAGATGTTTCTCTTAAAATATTTCGTGTACTTATGAATAAGTAGACCATAAACAGGCATTTAGGCAAAATAATAACGTACATTATAGCGTCAAATCCCACTGTAATGATGTAAACTCCAATAAGCATCGAATTGCTCATTTGGTTAGTATCGATATTAAATTAATTAATTGCTGTGTTAAACATAACAATCATTATGACGCGAAAGAGAATTAGAGTGGGTATTATATCAATGATTAACGAGTTTAAAAAACACACATTCATGAAATTTATTTTAATTATTGTTTGCATTAACATATCTCGGGACCCTGGGGTCCTGGACCTTTGGAAGGCGTACGAGGGGCCGAAGTCAACTCGCAGAGGCCCCTTAAACAATTTTAAGTGTCGAGGTACCAACCTACGATTATCCCTGTATGCACGATGCAAGTGCACCAAAGGACAACCCCCGGTTGGTGCAGGACTGTTGCAGAACGGGGGGGACCACCACACAGTGCTTGCGTCCACGTCGCATCCCCTGGGCAACGACCCGGTTCTGACCACCGTAACGGAGTGGCAGACCGGGCTCGGCTAAAGTGCACTGTGAGTCGTAGCTTATTTTAATATTTTTATTATATTTTATCTTTTGGTCGAAACGCTACGACACCTGCGGAGGCTATGCCAAAACCCGCGCGGGAAGCCTCCAGGCGATTTAAGAAAGGCCCTTATCAGGGCCAACCAAAAGGCCCTTGTCAGAGCCCACCAAAAGGCCCTTCTCAGGTCCAACCAAAAGGCCCTTACCAGGGCCAATCCGAGGGCGCTTCGGCATCGGAGGCCAGCCGCGCGCCGTCTGCGGCTAGCGTCTGTTTTCTGGACTCGGACGACGAGTCCTTTTTGTCGGTCTCTAGTTCGGCAATTGGTCGCCGGGAGACGGGGAAGCGGGCCCTTGAGGGAAATAGGTCCGGGGGTTCCTCGGAATCGAGGAGGCCGTCGCTGGCAAAGGCCAAGAAGCCGGTGTCGGACACCGGTCACGACATTGGTCTGGCAGAGGCCCAACGCATGTTGGACCCGACTCGGCGGGCGCAGCTCCAGCAAGACCTGGTGGAGCGGGTTTCGGCCAAGGAGCAACGGACGCGCGTCGCCCGGGCCAAGTCCGGGTACGGCGCGTCCCGCGTTCACTATGCGGACCACTCCCTGCTGAGCTGGAGCTGATGGCCGAGGAGGACGAGGAGGAGATAGTGGCAGTCGCCTCTAAGTCCTCCAATCTGAAAGGGACTTTCCAAAAGTCCCTTAAGTGCAGGGCCGCGAGCATGCGCGGCATCGTCGGGGAGCTGGTGCAGCGCAAGATTTCCGACGAAACGCGGCAACTGCAGGCGAAAGTCGATCGCCTGCAGTCAGAGGTCAGCCAGCTTCATCGGAGGCTGGCTGAAGCCACGGCCCGGCCAGACCAAGCCGAGCCGAGACTAGCGGCGATCGACTTTCGCCTCCAACCTTTAGGATATAATCCGCAAGGTCGTCACGCAGGAGAGGGCCTTCACGAGAGCCTGTCTTACGGGCATAGAGGACAGGCTCTTGCCCGAAAAGCGCCTCCGACAATAGGCCACGCCAGCCGGAGCTCCCTTCCCATTGGGAAGACGCCCATCTGCCGTCCACCACCCCAGCCAACCAGCAGGGGTGGTGGACGGCAGATGGGCTGAACTATTGCAGAACATGGAAACAAAATATATTGGGTTATGGGTTTGGGTGGCTATAGTGGATTGGTAACTTAGAACTATGGAAGGACTATGCTTGCTTGCCCCTGCTTGATCAATGTTATGTAATTAATACACGGATAAAATGGCAGGGGTGACTTGCACCACCTCCTTCTGCGAAGCAGTAATGCTCGCGTAGGAGGAGGTAGAACGCTTGAAGGAAAGGCAATCTGTGCGCCCTCACGCCCCTAGTCGCCACAGGAGACGCCTTGGGCGTCGGGAGTCTATAGCCGAACACGGGTGAGTTTTAATCAGTAAAAGTCTGACACGCTCTCCCGCTCCGCCCAGAGCGGGAGAGGTTATTTGACGGGGTGGAAAGGTATTCCACGGCTTCAGGACAATTCCGGAACTACGGTCAAGATCCCTACGAGCAGATTACTGGAATACTTCCTTCCTCCGAGCACGTTTGCTCTTGCGAATCTCCACTCAAGCTGGCCAAAACGCAAGAAAGAGGTGGGAGCTCTGTTCCTCGTCAGTGTTCAATCAGGCCGGCCAATAAAGGCAAGATACATACTCGTAGACGTGAGGAACAAGACATCTCCCGAGAAATAGGGTCCGTGGGGTCCCTACTTCCCAACTGCTCGCCACATGCTGCCCTGCGGGTTCATTTATCTCTCTTGGTCTGGCTCTTCACCCTAGATCTGTTTCGGCATTAATTAATGATTTCCATTTATTTGCATTATTATTAATCTTACTTTTTACTCGGCATCAATCGTTTGAAAATGACAAAGACCAAATGATATTTTAAATATATGGTTTCGAGGCCATCATGCGCAAAAAAGCAGCGGGGTAGCAACAACTGCATTCTGAATCAATAGCTGTACGTTTTGTCTGTCCCTTTAAGAATCATTGGGTCATGTCTTGTATAGGTGTGGCGAGTCATGGCAAATAAAAATGTACTAGGTTAAGGTTTCCATAGGTCTATGCCACCCGAAATAAAGTTTGTGGTATAATTAAATATGTCTAACGTTAAATGCATTTATTGATTTTTGGTGCAAATGGGCCTCAAAATGCAATTATGTATTTAATTTGTAGATCATCTACATACCTATTTAGTGGATCATTTTATTCATAATTAAGACTAAATTTTAATTTTATAATTTAATATATAATTAAAATAATATTATAATATAATTTTAGGTATAAATACTTACTATAATACGATTTCTCCGAAGCCATTTATCAGCCATAAGAAGCTGCTAAGACAGATAAGAACTAATTTATATTATCGCTTTTACTTCAGCCAGTTTTAGAAAATGACATCTAATACATTTTATTATTTGAAAGTTTATTTACAGAAGACGATCGTATTTTTACAAAATACGATCTAGAGGAATGTGGCCGTTTTTATTTAGATCGAATTTTGTTGCTTCGTGTCTCAATATGAAACTTTAAAAGAAGGTATTAGAAAATTCTAGACACACTTACCGATATAGTAGATTGAGCCGTTTTTCATAATTCCTTCTCAGTCACGATATAATATGTTTTTAAAGGAGCGGCGCTAGTGAACCGGTGACAACCCTCTTAATTACAGGGCAGAAAAAACAAGGGTTTTCTTGAAATCAGTTGTTAAATCAAATTTCGTCGCTCTTCTTTTAATCCATAACCAAATAACATTAGAAAAAAAAAAACTATGAAAGAAGAATATAAAAAAGTAGTGGTTTGATTGTCTAGTCGCCTAAAACCCCAAAACAAAGACCCCCAGCTATATTAAGTTCTCCCAAGTTATTTAAGTTGGAACCCAAAAAACTCAATACTCGTCAATCATCCGTAATACAACCAAGTGAAAGTATAAAGGTATATTCTTCACTTAAGGCGACGATAACCGACTTTTAATGATTTTATACGGAAGATCACGTCTAAACGAGACTACTCGTTTTAATTTAACATATATCTTTCATCATTAACACTAGTTAATGATTTGAAAAAAATATATGTTAAATTAGAGCATTTTATTAATAACTTATTATGTGAATATTTGAGATTATATCTCTATTATATAGTGAAATTAATTTGTAAAGTTATGTCTAACGCGGATAAAAAACTGAGAATCACGCAAAATCTATCACGCTTATTTTTCTGAAACCTTCACCTTTTTAAAGATAATTTAATTATTAATCTTTTTGTATACGTGTTTTATTAAAATACCTTTTGTTTTATGTTTAATAAATTAATAATGCGTTTTATTTGGGCCAGCGCTCCTGGATGGGCGAGTCCTATTACTGGCTGGACGTACGACGCGTTTCGTGAGCTCAGTACAAAACACGCAAGCTAACCACTAAGGTCACTGGCATATATCTGGGCCTTAAATTATAGTGTCAGAACACGAGTAAGACCAAGACTATGGTACGCTCAGAGCCTCAAACATACAAGCAAATAAACAGAACGGATATCCGTTCTGTTTGTTTGTGTTTGTGTTATACTTACTACTTGATGCCTCCTATGATTAAATGATTTCATAGAAATTTCGCACAGAACTTAAACACCTTAATAGTTATTTATGCAACTGTTGTATAATAAGGGGTATTAAAACACGAATGTGGGTTTATCACGTGAGTGTTTTAGTACCTAATTATGTACAGTTGCATACAAGACTTTATCTACACCCATGTTACTTTGATATTTTCCAAGTCATGAAATCTTGGTTCGCCTTTTCATATACTTTTCTCGACTTTTCTGGTAATAATTGGTTAGAAATGTCCTTTGCTGCATTAGAAATATCTGGTGGTGTGTTATCAAAGCGTGTATGACTCATTTTTGTAAACAACAAACTTATAAATGTTTGCAATACTAATATCGAACAAAAATGGCGGAATGCGACGTGAACTCGAATAACCTATAAGTTTTTTTTTTTAATTACGGCGCTGTGGTGGTTAAACGCACCTACATGACAATGTTCTTTTTTTGAAATTCATAAATGTGGCTGTTTGATGATTAAGGAAGGGATCGAAAACGCAAAGGAGTTACATAATGAAATTTAGTACAACATTATAACACTCGTTTGGATGATATTATGGTTACTATGACACCGGTTGTTTTAATGTTAGCAATAAGCTAACTGTTTCAAAAACTTTTATAGAGGATTTATAGCATGGGTGTAGATAAAAGAACATACAAAACTTTTTATCCGGATACTTAAATGAGTTTCCCTAAAATGCGAGTGGAACTGCGGCCCGCAGCTAGATTATTTCAATGATTGTATGTTTTAATAACAAGCAAAAACTATGTAAAGGAGTCAATTCTGACTGAAGAACCGGTGCGATAATTTAACGCTACACTTAAAATATGGGTGGTAGATAGGTAGGTAACTAGCTGAGCCCGCGGCTCCACCCGCGTGAAAACTTTTTAATTTTCCGGGATGAAAACACTCTGTGTCCTTTCCGGATTTTAAATTACCACTTACCTATCCCTCTGTTTTGTTTCATAAACTTATCTACATATACTTATCCACTCAATTATTTCAACTAAAACATATTTTTGTTTGTGATGAATAACAAATATATAAAAGTGCAAGTAACAGTAGGAAATTATGTATTTTGTGAGACACGCGAATCCAATTTTTATTTTAATATTCATAATTGGGTCCATTTCGTTATTTAAAACAGATCTTAGTAAATAATTCTCAATTTAATTACGTAATCAAAACATAACGCCAATAAATCTAATGTATTCCACTTTGCGGCCAAAATTTTTAATCTGAAGTAACTTTGTAGGAAATTATGTGTTTTGAATGAATGATCACGCGAATCTAATTTTTATTTTATCATATTAATTATTGGGTCCATTTCATTAATTAAAACAGATCATAATAAATAATTTCTTAATTTAATCACGTTATCAAAACATAACGCCAATAAATCTAATGTATTCCACTTTGCGGCCAAAAATTTTAGTCTGCAGTAACTATGTAGGAAATTATGTGTTTTGTGAGACACGCGAATCCAATTTTTATTTTATCATATTCATAATTGGGTCCATTTCGTTATTTAAAACAGATCATAATAAATCATTCTCAATTTAATTACGTTATCAAACCATAACGCCAATAAACCTAATGTATTCCACTTTGCGGCCAAAAATTTTAGTCTGCTGTAACTATGTAGGAAATTATGTGGTTTGTGAGACACGCGAATCCAATTTTTATTTTATCATATTCATAATTGGGTCCATTTCGTTATTTAAAACAGATCATAATAAATCATTCTCAATTTAATTACGTTATCAAAACATAACGCCAATAAACCTAATATATTCCACTTTGCGGCCGAAAATTTTAATCTGCGGTAACTTTTTTAAATTAAGTTCTAAAATACAAAAGTATTGTGATTCATATCCTGTTGAATATGCAAGAAATCAAGAATATTCATAGCTGCCTCGTTAGTGGCGGGTCGGCTACGTTTCACGAAAGTACTGTTTTAAATACCATGTACCATAAAATAGTTGTTCTACAGTTTATGTTTAAAAATGCTACTTTTAAAAGAACTTACTCAGTTCTATATAGTTTTTCAAACAGATAGTGTGTTGGACGTGTGAGGTAGGGTTTCTTTGATATAATTTACTTTTTTTACAGTTGTGGAAATGTGGATAAATATATTGGAAACTAGGTATAATTCGTTTATTATACCAAAGATTTGCTACCAAAGATATGGTAAATAATGTTCATGTCATCGTGCTTTTAATTACCTATACTTCTTTTAGGGTTCCATAGTCCAGAAGAGACTCTTAGTACTAGAAAGCTGTGATATTAACTAGCCGACAAAGTGCTAAAATAAAATCTTAAAATATATTTTTTAGGTTATTTTCCCCTATATGTAAAGTGGGTATGATATTTTTTTTTTCACGTCTATCCCATAGTGTGGGGTATTGTTAGATAGGCCGTTCAAAAATATTAAGGGTTTGTCAATACCATTTTTCGATTCAGGGATCCGTTTGCGTAATATTAAGCTTTAAAGTGCTAATTTTTAGAGTCGAGTGTGCCTCCGCCGCTTTAAGCTAAATGGTTGTATTTGGATATGTGAAAATATTCATAGCAGTAGCGAAGTTAAAAGGAAAACTATCACAGCTAAGATGGCTTTACAAGTTACCGAGTAATAGTCGACCAACTTACATGTATAGTTGAAAAATATGATCTCCGATACAGAATGTATGGGGAAACATGTTTTTCAACAGCAGTGTAATTTTTTTTTTGGGATAAATTCATATCCCATCTACGAAACCCTTCATTGTGCGTATTCCGACACGCACTTGAACGATTTTTTTTAATGATGCTGTACAAGACTGGTTAGTATAGGTACGTGTCTATAGAAGACAAGAGTTGTGATACAAAAATGCTTCGTACACAGCACGAAATAAGAACATGAGCACAAAAACCAGTGACGCTGCACAGACGGTGTCAGGAAAGGACAAAACGAAATTGAAACAGCCTTCGTGGTACTTCCCTCCAGCAGCAGTGTGAAAATATGTATTTTTATATTTTCGACTTATATATTATTCATTTTAAATTCAACAATTGCTGGTCTGTCTACATCTCTACACACTCGGGAATCTGACTTAACACTGAATAGACAAAATATTAAATTAAAAGATAAACGGAACCGTTAAATATTCCACATCAAATGGAAATTTACAAAAACAAAAGCAAAACACGAATATTCACCAATTACCAACTCAAGATATTGTTGAATACCAAATTTTAATTAACGAAAATCCTATTAAAATGAAACCGAAATACTTGTGTACGAATAAAACCTTAATACTTTGAGGTTGTTGTTGACAAAAATAAGAAATGATTTACCGGCGCAAGTCGACGAAACCACAAGCGCTCTCTCACGGCGGCGTCGCTGGAGCTTACTTATGTAGACGGGCCTGATAAGTCCCACTTTACTCTGATTTGTGGCCACCGTAAGCACCGATATATATTTTCATCAACGTTATTTATACGAACAAGTTATTTTTATGATATTCTTAAGGGGCACAAAGCGCGACAAATGTCTTACAAGCTTTTGAAAAAATACTTTTCATATGTTACGCATATTTTATGAGTTTTGTGAACGCTTGGAATCATCAGGTCTAATAGAATTATATTTTTCAGCTGTGAATTCAGCCGATCAAATGGAAAAATTACTGAAAAAATCGTATAAGTATTGGAATTATTTACGTGTGTACGCATTCTTTTGCTCAATACACTCATGATCATTTTATTCGATCGAGCGCCAATTAGGCTACAAAGTTGAAGGTACCTATTTACCCATTTTAAGGTGAAGATAACCGACTTATAATGATTTTATACTGAAGATCACGTCTAAACGAGTAGTGTTAATGATTTGAAAAAAACATATGTTAAATTAAAGCGTTTGTTTAATGACTTAATATATGAACATTTTAGATTATGTTTATATTATATAGTGAAATTAATTTGTAAAGTTATATCTAACGCGGATAAAAAACTGAGAATTACGCAAAATCTATCAAGCATATTTTTATGAAACTTTTACTTTTTTTTAAATAATTTTAATAGTGGTATACGGTTTTTATTAAAATACCTTTTTTATGTATAATAAATTAATAATGCGTCTTATTTGGGACAGTGCTCCTGGATGGGAGGGTCCTAATACTGGCTGGACGTATGAAACGTTGTGTCATTGCGCGAACTCAGTACAGAACACGCAAGCTAACCACTCAAGGTCACTGGCATATATCTGCGTCTTAAACAACCGATATGCTTTAATTCACCTCAAGGCTAGACTAAGGACATTCTAGTTCGAATCATAATAAATAAGGAAGTAGGTAGGTACCTACTCCATCCACCCTCCATGGTAACAAAAGAACCGAGGGGCGTCGACAGTTGTTGACGAGCGAACATCTCACTCCGGTTATTCTTTTAACTGTCTGCACAATAGCGGGTACTTATTCGTTAATCCGAACATTAGGGTGGAAAAAATCTTACAACAAGATTTCGCATTTTTTCTGTCCGTAGGTACTATCGGGGACATCCAAATCGAACCACCATAAGGATTATTCGTACTTGCAGCGCTCGGCCGCTAAAGTAACGCTTACGCTCATCAACCAATAGCGTCGCAGCATCAATTTTTTGCTGAGACCCTTGTTTTTGTAAATAAATAAAAAAATACCGTAAAAAACCACTCGAGGTTGTTAGACACCTAAGATCTTTGTAACAGAGGCTGAGAAATTTATTTAAAAAAACTTTTTTTTTTTATTGGTCGTCACAAAAAGGGGCAGTAAAGGTTCCTACAAATAGGTGCGACACGCGACGCGACATAAAGACACCGCGTGTCGCGCGACGAGCGGTGTCTTTGTGTCGCGCCTGTTTTTATGATCCACATCCGTAAGCACGGGATTTTGTTTTGCAAGCGTACCGATTCGGGTGTCCCTATTAGCACAATAAATTTATACTGTGCTATTAGGTAGTACCGATTAGGTAATTTTGGGTAGATTTCGGCTTTAGTAACAAATAGGCGTAACAGCAGTGTGAGCAGTAGTAGCCCAGTGACCAACGAGTTGTAAGTCGTGAGTTCGAACTCAGGCAGGCACTTCACTTTGTGCATTTAATTTCGTCCCACTGATCTCAAAACGGTGGAGGAAAACCTCGTGAGGAAACCAGCATGTCGCATTGTATTGGACTTCCGTATAGTGAAAGGTCAGTTTATTCTGGAAATGTATAGCTTGATGTGTAGCCGTGCGTACCTAATTCGGATAGGTGGATTCCTCATAGTAAATTCAAGGAAACTTAGGATAGGTTACTAGTAACTAGATTATTAATTTATTAGTACCTACCGTTCTTCATAAGTTCGTATTTAGTATTAAAAATTAACTTGTATTTCTCATGTTAAGTGAATTAAAAAAAAAAAAACATATATAAATAAGAAATAAATCTCTAAAACCGTAAACCGTAGATAGTAGTACCTATTAGGTATATTTTCGATTCGAAAAACTTTATATATATATATTTTTTTTTTTAAACTAGATATGAAGGTTCTTGTGTAATAACATGACGAGTTTCATAAATATACTACATAAGTAAGTACTTAAGTCTGTCGCCATAACAACAATGTTAACATGGTAGAATGTATAGAACTTAACAAAATGTTAACACCATACTATGTAAAACTAGATTATCTAATTGTAATCATATTAATTCATGATGGACTTGTTGTAAATCCCAAGTCTTAAAATTTATTGATTAAGAATGACATTTGAATATTTGTACACCATAATGTTGTGGTAGAATGTATAGAACTCAGGGTTCGCCGATATATATCACCGCTGATATATATCGGCGAACCCTGAGTTCGTGATATATGTATATCAATTGATTTTTATCTTGATATATATCAATTGAATTTTTCCTGTCTTCTGAACTAAAATTTTTGGAGATTAATGTTTACCCTGGCAACACGTAGCGAAAAACTACAATTCAGAATAATTTACTTTTTATGATTACAAATTATTATTAAAGTTAGTTGATTTATCTCACAAACAAGTGAATATTATTATAATAATAGGTACTTGTTAATTTAAGTGTTCATTAAAAAAATATTTCTCAAATAAACACTAATTCTTATGTAATTTTTTTTAAATAAAATGTGGTAATTTGACACTTATATTATTTTACAAATTCCTTTCACATTTTAAGTGTTTAATCCCCTTACAGAATGAAATTCGCTTCTTTTTCTTGGCCTGGATATATATCCGATATATATAAAAAAAAAATCGGATTTTTGATATTTATTAAAAAAATCGGATTTTTTCGAACCCTGATAGAACTTAACAAAATAATTAACACCATACTATGTAAAACTACATTCTTACAAATAAATAAAATACTAACTCTAATTCTAACAGCATTTGTTGTGTTTCGGCAGTTAAAGGTAAAGATAGCCAGCACCTCTGCGGTTGAGGAGTCCGGGTAAAGCTCGCTACCACCTTCGGCCTTATCATCACTTACCATCAGGTGAGATGAAGCATGAGCTTCCCAGGTGTGAATAAAAAAAAAATACTTTAGTAAAATACCAAACGTCATAGGTACGCCTCCAAAATGTGCTACGTATTTTTTTTAAGGTAAGTAGCTAGGTAACAGCCGGCTCAGCGGTATGTTATCAAAAGTCAAAAGCAAAAACAACCCGTTTATTCAGCTTTGACCGACCCGACTTTGTAAGCAAAATCGGTAATTGACGCTGGTCATAAGCTCTTGTGGGGGTAAAATATCGGATTGGGTCATAATCAAAGGCTTACGAGCCGAAGCCGACGGGAAATCCTTCGTTCCATTATATATTACAAAGAAACGTAATACTCACACGTTAATGATCTGTGAGAAAGAATAAATACGTATATTTAATGTATAATTTCAGTGTAAGGTATTTTTGGATTTATTCTGCGGTCACTGGTGTTCGACACAGATTGACAATGAGCAGCAAAAAATTTTACATCATATTTTTATTTATTCCAATTAAACCATTTACAGGCACTTTTGAATTGTCAATTAGTCAGAAAGTTGAAGCTAGTTGTCCATTCCAAAACGTAAACCTCTATGGAGAAGAACGGGCAAGAAACTCCAAGGACACTTTTTTAAATCAAGATACAGTGAAACTTGGTTAAGTGGGACCTGGATAAGTGAGAAACCTCCATAACTGGAACCAATGCTGAGGTCCCAACACTTTGGCACTGAATTACCTCTGTTAGTGGGACAAGGTAAGCCTCTATATCTGGGATTTGTTCTTTCGATTTATCATCATAGTTACCTCTATAACTGAGACAGCGAGCAAATTTTATATGCATAAACCTCTGTAACTGAGATAACATTGTTTGTTTACTCATTCTTATTCTACCCACAAATTCCACACGTAATTCCAAGTACGTAAGTAATTTTGAGCTTCAATTACCTTCAGTTTTAGTTTCGCTTTACTATCATACAGATATTTATTTGAAAAATGCCAAAACGAAAGCTACAATCGTTATCATTACGTGAAAAACTGAAGTTAATATCCGTTTATGAAAGTGGGAAGACACGCGAAGAAGTTTGTGCCGAATTTAATGTGCCAAAATCTACTCTTTGTAGAATAATTCAGAGTAAACATAAAATTGAATCACAATGTTCTGAAGGACAAGGAAAACTAAAACGTGTACGTTTATCAGAATATCCTGAACTTGAACAGTGTTTGCTAACATGGGTCAAGCAACTTGGTAACAAAAACGTTCCGGTAAGTGGACCGATGATTAAAGAAAAGGCACAAGATTTCGCGCGAAGGCTCGATATTCAGAATGATCGCACCTGTATAACTGAAATAACCTGTATTCTCACCTCTTTTAATGGAACCCTCTGTAAATGAGACAGATATTTATTTATACCTGTATATCTGAGACACTGGGTAAGTGGAATACCTCTATAAGTGAAACGACATTGCAGGTCCCTTGATGTCTCACTTAACCAGGTTTCACTGTATTACAAAATCCTGGGCACATTATTCTTGCTGTTTTTATATGTGTGAAAACTGTTCATAATATAAAATTGAAAATAAGCCCTGGCAGTTAAGAGATGACCAGTCTCAACTGGCGGCGCCCGTTCACAAACATGACGCGTGAATTAGCACCATTAAGCTCAACCATTTTGTAGGGAATCGAATGAACCAACACACGCGCCACCATCAGTGAGCATGACATACCTACTCTCAACTGCCATGCTCTTTCAAGTCAACATACAGCATAATAACATAATAAACGGCTCCATGGTACTCATATTTACAAAATTTTAGAAATGCTTCTAAATTATACAAAACTATAGTTTGCAATGTATTTGAGAGATGAATAAAAATTTACTACCAAAACGAAACGGGACGAAAATAATTATTTACTATACACCAAAAAATACAAAGCAAAAAATAAATTTTACACTTCAAAACATACAAACGACTTGGCCTTATCGCTTTCTGCGATCTCTTCCAGGCAACCGTGAAATGGACAGTGATTTGCCTGGACATAAAATGGGGTTTCCATTAATGCAAAATTATAAGTTTATAGGTACAGTATACCGTACCGTCGGACGTAAAGAATAGCAACACCCCATTTCCTCCCGTGGGTGTCGTAAAAGGCGACTAAAGGACTTACTAGGGAATGGGCAGCAGCTTTCTCTATGCATTTTAACACCATACTGCGATCGCCAACCCGCCTGCCAAGCGTGGCGATTATGGCAAACCCCCCCATTGGAGGAGGCCTATGTTCAGCAGTGGACGTCTTTCCGCTGAAATGATGATGAATGATGAGGTACAGTATACTATAATAGATACATATAGATAATATATACATACATACCAAATATATAGGAATATATAAGCAACTAAAATAAATGACGACTACAGATTATTACATCTACGAGAACAAGATCACGACAACAAGTAATGTTCCTTCACGAGTCTCTATTTTGTAGTTCAAAATCAAAAACAGGTTTCTTTGGGTAACAACTATTTCTAAAGATCTCTCTAAAAGTACTAGAGAGAGACAGCTTTCTTCAACAATACAGCTTAATCTAATGACTATCCACAAAGCAACAAAGTATATCAAACTTTTAATAGTTTCACAAAGATACCTCTTTGAATATACGAACAAGTTTTAAATCCAATTTAAAGTCGACATCTCTTTGATAATAAAAAATATTTAAATTGAAATGAAAGCTAACTAGGTCCCACATCTAACAGAAAATGAGCATGCCATATAGGTATTCAGTTTCACTATCCGTTTTCCTCTTGGGCAAGCATAGACTCGGATTGGAGCTGGTAAATTCTCCTGGTGGGGTAAAAAACGGAAAAAAGAAATACAAAAGGCGTCCGCCAGCAAAATTACCTGGGGCCACGTAACAATGTAATATCGACCTTAGCTTTTAAGAAATAAAAGTCAAATGGCAACAAATAAAATCTTGGTAGACATGTTCGTGAGCTTCATTTGGGAAAAGGGAGGTCAAACACTTAAACTCCGGAGATACAAGATTGCAGACGAGTTGAGGCAAACGAAGCAAGCTTCATGAATCGCTTTCGTGCATGCGAGGGGGAATTTTTGAGGGCCTCTACGTAATCAACCTACTATTTTGATGGTACATGCACTTGGCGAAAGCTTTTCATGACGTGGAGATATTCATTATAAGTAAGGATATCACTAACTAAATTATTCGCATAAGCTTGTTATTACTCGTCTACTGTGAAATAAATTAACGTGACTTTACTACATTCTTAATTACAAGGTTCCGTTCATAATGAATTAGGTATTTACTGTAGAAAAGTCTTTTGCGCAAGCACCCGATCTCCATTTTTATCCCCCGTAGTGTTAGTAATATACAATCCCGCTCTGAAATAAAACACTTATGTATACAGAACAGATCATCACTGGGGACCGTTTGAAAAAGGGAAAACAGGAAACGTGTGAAAAAATAAGCCTTTTTTCCCGTCGAAAGGCGTGAACGCGACGCATCACCTATTTCTAAAGGAACGTAAATAAACGCACCTTTAAGAGTGCGTCTGAATCGACACATGTCCGTACATCCTCGCGTGAGTCAACATTCACCGGAGCCCTATTCTGAGGCAATATGGCATCACTCATTTATTCTCCACATACGGGCTTCCCTGTCAACTGATGTGAACTCTTTGTGTGTGTTAACGAGACTGAAATAATTAGAGGTAAACGAACCGAATATGTGTATGTATTATATATAAGCAATTTGTGCCCGGTTGATGGCAATACGCTCGCCCCCTATTACATGGGACTTAAAACCTACCTGGCGAAATGTGGGTGAACTTACTATAGGTACACCTCTGTCTAACCCTTCGGAGAAACAAGGCGTGTTGTTATGTTATGTTATTAAATGAACCGAAATTATCTTCTAATTAATAACGAACCGTATACAATACAGGGGCCCAAGTCTGCTATTTTTATAAATTCGTCACTCCAACACGATCCCATTGTCCTTTTGCTAAAAGTTCGTAATCTGCTAAATTCATAATGGTCGATCATTGGTCGCTCAATGGTCTCGTAATAGACTTGTATTACAATGGCATTTTGAACATTTATTCATGCCAGATTTCATTTATATATATTTTTACATATTATTTATTAGTGTTATAAGCAATCTGAAGTAGCAAGAAGGTTGGATCTTTAGTAGGAAGTTTCATTTGTCCGAGATTATGTACGAGATTACCAATTCTTTCAATGGAGTGTCAGTAGCTGACCATTGGTAAGTCATAATGACGCCATTATATTAGTAGATTACCAAACTTGTCAAAATCAACAATTATGAAATCAATGATAGACCATTCTGACACTATTGTAATAGCAGACTTGAGGCCCAGGGCCTCAAGTCTGCTATTACAATAGTGTCAGAATGGTCTCGCCATTGTGAGTATTTGACAGTGTTTGTATGGCAAATCTGTCAAAAACTCACAATGAAGAGACCATTCTGACACTATTGTAATAGCAGACTTGAGGCCCAGTTCTCTTAACTAATAGTTAGATCGGTCATGTAAATCATGGAATACAAAGAAATTGAATTCATCTACAATATGGTAGCGGGTTATTACAAAAGTTAATAGTGTGCCACTTACATGCGACGATAACATAATCTGCTGCCATGCAACAAAACCACTGCAAAAGATAAAACGAACGGAAAATAAATCGGAATAATCCTTTCTATCGCTTAGTATATTCAGAGGAACGCTTCTAATTACTACAACTCGTTGGTGCGGTTGCCTTTGCCACATCATCAAAGGGGTTGCAAGTGACGTAGCTACTTGCAAAGAAAACAGCTTTTGTTTTCTTTGACCGGGACCTGAACACTCGACAACTTTTAGATTTTCTTACCTAGATTAGTTCTTTTCATTTATCCTCAGTTTCATTTAATAAAATCTTTAAGCTTTTTACCCGACTGCCCCAGAAGGAGGGTAATGTTTTTCGAGAGTATGATTGATGTTTTGTATGTATGTATGTTTATTTTTTAGGCACGCTCTGTAGCCTAAACGGTTTGATGGATTTTAACATTTGAGGTGTCGTTAGATTCGTCATAATTGTGGGAGTGACATAGGCTATATATAAATACAATAACCTGAAATATGGTGTAACTTTTGTTTGTTCCCGACCTGCAGTACCAAAATTCTATAGATTATAATTAGAGATCGGATATTCGGATGCATATTCACCTAAAGTTGAGATGTTTGCTATTATGGAAAGGGCTTTTGTATCGAATAAATCCCGCGGTTCCGGTGTTTTATTTTTATTTGAACTAACACACACCACCCCTACTCTAACACCCTACATACACATATTTGCATAGGGGGTTAAAATAATTTTAAATAAATATGCATCTGAATAGTTATGCAATCCAAGAATACCGGGTATTTTTTTATTTTTAATAATTAATATTTTAGAAGTCGCTTCCATACTATAATACACCGGACTAGTTATGCATTGCCGGTATTCCTAGCATCACGGGATATTTTCTTACAAAAAAATATGTTTTAAGAAGCTGCTTCCATACTTTCATAGCCAATAATTAACTTTAGGTAAATATGCATACGATTATCCGATCTCTAATTATAAGGCACCAAAAGCTCGAATTGTTCTTGATCGATCAGTTCTTTTGATGGTGAATTTTGAATAGCACAAAACGGTGACTTACTTCCTTTCAGGAAAACCACAATTTTGCCATGTTACTGCTTTATCAGTCAATAAGTTCAAGGTTCCCATTATATTTAGTAAAAATGAACAACAACAAACAATAGTTCGTTCAAAATTATACATTATTCAGTTATGTTTTTGCAGTCGCTGTTTGTTTTTTTTTTTTAATAATTTGCTTTTTCACAAAGTGCGGAAATGTGGAATTTTGAAATTTAATCTGGATTAAAAGGTCACAGGTCTGGTTACTGGTCGCTCAAATGGATGTCTATTCACCAAAGAAAAAGTCTGCGTGCTTTGACCACGCTTTTCTCCCGTCTCAACTCTCCCACCCCTCCTTCTTATCTTATATCTCACTTTCAATATCTATGTTCTTCACATGCTAAGAACCTGCGTTCTTCCAACAATCTTCTCCTACTCTGTCCTTCTCATACTTCTGCCATTTTTTTTTTTTTCATATTTATTCCATTCTTCTCTGGAATGCGCTTCCTCTAATTACCAGAACGGCCACCACTATGCATTTAAATGTAAATTGCAGAGTTATTTTCATAGCAAATAGTGTAGAGTCATCACAATTATCGCTTTCCCTTGAATTTGTATATTAGGTACATCATATAATTAAGTATACACAAAAAGTAGGTATATATTATAATACATAAATATGTATTTATGTCTATTTTATGTTTATAAAGTTTCATGTAATTGTGTACTTAAGTATTTTATTTATAATTATGTTATCTTTTTTATATTTTTATCATTATTTTTATATATTTACATATCTCGGGTCCCTGGGGTCCCGGACCTTTGAAAGGCGTACGAGGAGCCGAAGCCAACACGCAGAGGCCCCTTAGACAATTTTAAATGGAATGAGGCACCAACCGACGATTATCCCTGTACGCACTATGCAAGTGCACCCAAGGACAACCCCCGGTTGGTGTAGGACTATTGCAGGATATGGAACCAAAGATAAAAAACTATGGAAGGACTATGGCCCCTGACTGATCAATGTTGTATTATACACGGATAAAATGGTAGGGGGTGACTTGCACACTCAATAATGGGGCCCCGAAAACGGTCGCTAGCACATAGTGACGTAGCGACAAGGGGGCAACATGTTCCGAGGTGCTCGAGGAGTGAAGAGGTATTCCAAGGCTCTCAGAACAATCCCAGAGCCCGGAAGATGGTCAAGATCCCTACAAGCACTTACTGGAATACTTCCTCCCTTATTATTATTATTATTATCTCCTCTTAAACAGAGCACTTTCCATCTTATCTCTTCACCACCCTTGGTTGACTGATAAAGAATGCCTAAGGCAATAAGTCCGCCTTTGTACCTTATCGTGTGCGAAAATATTAAATAAATAAATAAAGATATAACTACAACATTGGTTCTTAAATAAATGAAGCTGGTTGACAAATCAAAACGCTTAGTGCACAAGAGCAAAGTTCGAGCGAGCTCCGTTGTAAATCTAGATCGTAAACTAACATTAATCGTCCGTAGAGAACAAACTAGTTTCTCTAATTATTTCCTCGCCTTCGACCCTCTGGTTTTGTCTCACGGATTGCTGCATTCAAGTAACGACATCATTAATCGTGAAATTCAATGGGATCTTTAGTGCGTCACAAAATTACACGAAATAATGGGGCTGAGGGAAATTAAAATAAACGTTGGTATACCGAATTGGGGGTTGAAATTATTTCCGATACGAAACTTTATCATTCCTTCGGTTCCTGTACTCAAACTCAGTACCACTATGCGGAAGGAAAATGTGTGTTGTGGAATCTGAGCGATATGTTCCATTATGCCGACATCCCAACATACATTAATATATTCTAACTCTTCCTGCCATCAAAACCCAGAGGAGGTAACGGAGAGTAATTACAAAAAACGCGGCAAATCGGAGCGGTCCCGACGAGGGAAAGAGAGTAAGTACTAAACATTTGGGAGTACGTAAAAAACTAAAACCAAAATAGCGTAAGACTGTACCACTAAGAGGATTAAAAAACAACCGGCCAAGTGTGAGTTGGTCTCGCTTGATGTGGGTTCCGCAGTAACTGAATGGAATAAAAAAAAAGTTACTAGAAGCGTAGCGCTCTAACAACACCATTCCTACCGGCTATATATCCTTCGGATGGTCGGAGCAAACTTCGATTATTCGATCGAGGAATATTACGCATATTTACACCTGTTCAATTGCACTTTATTCGATTCGTTATATTCCAATAATAATTTTAAAATCATTAGTAAAATTAGATGTTGAGTTTATTTCTGTAAAACATTGAAAATTATTTTTGATAGCTTTTCTTTGGTTGGAATGACTTTATTTCTGCGTAGATAAATTAATTTTGACGTTATTGTATAACAATTTATAGAGCTGAACGATTTCTTCTTAGGCTTCGGGCTTCCTACGAAATTTCAAGCCTCGCCACTGAAAGTTACGATTTTTTGAACTTTCTATTAAAGTTAGCCACGTTGTTCCTTCAGTAAGTTCGGTTTACATTGGCTATGACCCTACCGGCCTTATAACCCAATTAAACCATCTACAGGTGAGGCAATTTTTTATTATCAAGAAGTCTTATCAGTTTAGTTAGAAAGTTGAAGCTAATTGTTTTTAGTAGTCAATACCAATTCCACACTTTTAAAATCCTTTTCTGAGAATCGGTTAGAGTCTTGACTTAATAGACAAACAAACTAACAATTCAATTTCTATAACGGAACCCAAAAAATATAAATCAACGAAACATTATTATCGGATATGTGACAATGTAGACAGACTCAGGAAATAAAATATCCAAATGCAGTGTTCCAAGGGTTCTAGTTCCCACCCTAGGTTGTAGTACTGCCTGACTAGGTAGTCTGTGTATCTCAGCGGTATAATAACACCGCTCTGCAATCACGGGTTGTGTTTACTCAAGGACCGTGGTATTTATTTGCTAAACTCTTGAGGGTACCCCTCGTAAAATCGGCCTAATTTTCAAAACGATAGCTGAATAAGCTTTCGATTGCGGATTGGATAAACATTCCCCTTATATAGGTAATTGGTTTAATTTAAGTTAATTCTCGTAACTTTTTATTCAATTATGTTCCTGAAAATAAATTGTTGAACAAAAATAGGTAAATTTAGAAGAGGAAGGACGTTCTCTCGAAACACTATACGAATCAATAACTCTCAGTCCAAATTTTTGTATCAACCTATTCAGGTGAAAATCTTGTCGATGTTATCAATCAATGATTTGCAAATATCGTTGGTTGCATTGATGTATTAAATGCGGTAGCCAGCGGGACTTAGTAACAGCGCCTGGTCCTCTCAAACTAAGTGATGGGCCGTAGTTGGCACTCAGTCGCGCACGGAATATCGTTGATCTAACAGCTCCATAATTACAGTTTTTTTATTTTTATATATACGCATCAAAATGACTTCTTGTGCAGCTAAACAGTGTTTTAATAATACAAGGAAGAAAAATAAGACAAACGGGATTACTTACCACTCGTAAGTACAGCCAAAAATGCTAATTTGGTGAAATTTATAATAATATTTAATGTTTGCTTCGCCATGTTTGTGCTACCACATGAAATTTCATTCTTAATCGTAAACATTCAGCCAACATTCGGCAGCTAACGCGATTTCGCTCGCACGACAGCGCCGTCTCTTATTTCTGTTCTTGTCTATCGGTAACTGTAGGTTTGCGACTGTGATCACACTGATCACAGATGTATAAGTTTTGGTGCATGTAGTCGTGCGCCGAGCCCAGGTTTACTGATTGCGATGTTAGCGCGTAACATATCTTCCTCCTTTTAATATATCAATGGTTGGTTGTTTGATTTTAAATATTGAATTTAAACTAAATTCAGACATTGGAGCAGAAATCATAATTTTATTGACAGTAGGTACATAATATTACACGGAGTATAAATTAATCATGGTAGGTATAGTAGATTGTTATACAAGGGTCGAAAGTCACCAATTCCTAATTGGTGACTTTCACCCGTGTTAAACACTCTACTTTTCATTTCGAATGTCAGGAAAGTAAAAAATAATAGGTTTTCTAAAATATTTATTGATAATAATAGCATGTTGCTCGCCACTTCATAAAACCTTTGTATATTTATTTAAGTATATTTGTGATAATTTTTTTTTGGTGGTTATTTTTAATCAAATCGCACACCTAGATAAAGGGTGGCACAACTCAAAATAATCCAAAATCGAGTTATTGCGATTATCGGAATCAGTGTTGAAAACTACATTAACTCCAAAGACACCGGTGTACAAACTCCATTCATAAAAGACTAGATTGCGCTGTAAGTCAGTCTTTTTGAGTAGCTCCACGGTCACCCCCCATCAATAACAGTAACGCATCACCAGTTACGACATGTCAGCTGCAGGGAAAGATGCTGTCAATACGCTCAAAGAGTAAATTATTTCGACTTAGTTTTGTATTCGTGGCTAATCGCAGTAATCAAGCGTGAATTATTTTGAGTTGATTTCGTATTCGTGATTGAATCGGTCTTGTTTCTTGTGTGTTCTTCAAATTATTTCCACTTACCCCAGTATTGTTGACAAATGAAAGTAATTGTTGTTTTACTAAATTAATATAATATATATATATATTAATAGCAAATTAATATCTTAGTAAAATAATATACAACATCATACAACAATAATTTAAATCGGTCAAATAGAAAATGAGTAGAACGTTTTTTGCTGTTCCTGAAAAAAGAGGTATTTTGAGTTGTGCTACTCTTTATCTAGGTGTGCGAAATATTAGTCTATAAAACCGAGATTTTGAATTTCGGTACAACTTACAGAGTTAGTATCCCGCCAAATAATATAGTCTTTTTTAAATTTTAAACATGGAACACACCGCGTCACCGCCGCGGTTTATTAATTCACACTGGCTGTTTATACACTCACAAGACCGTAGCATTTTTTTAAATTGATATTTTTTTTGTTTTGGTAAAAAAAAAAGCAATTACTATGACTCTTTTCCGGCCAAAGGTGGGAAGCAGCATCTTCCACTCGCTACTTGGATCAAACAAACACTACTTTCTGAGTATGAGAAATGAAAAATCTTTTTATGATTGTACTAGCTGACCCGACAGACTTCGTTCTGTCAAAAGCTAACTCAAAAGGAAACTACCTACCTACCCTACCCTAACCTTACCCTATCCTACCCTACCTATCTACCCTACCCTACCCTACCCTACCTACCTACCCTACCCTATTCTACCCTACCCTACCCTACCCACCTACCTACCCTACCCTACCCGACCCTACCAACCCTACCTACCCTACCCTACCTAACTAAAACATTAAATTTTTTTTTTTTTTAATAAAATCTATTCTCAGACCTACCAAATGATGACTGACACGTTATGTCAAATGCCATAAAGTTACATTAGAAGATAGAGTTACCTACTTATTATTACAATAAAAATGTAAATATGGTCGTTTTCTTACAATTTTTTTTTTTTTTTTAACTTTCTTAAATTTTTCTTACATAAGAACCTTCTCCTGACAATAACAAACACAACAACAAAATAATTAGCGAAATCGGTCCAGCCGTTCACGCGTGATGCCGTGACCAAGGGAAATAGGGATTCATTTTTATATACATAGATAGATAATAAATAAACGCGCAACATAAAATGTAAAGAAACGCTAGACGTAGTTTGGATTCGTTGGGTATGCTTTAATCTATTCAGAACCATCTTTGAATTATCCTCGAAGACGGAAGAGGAACCCACAGCGTGGTTTACAAAGGTTAAACTTTTACATAGATTTGTTATAATTAAAAGTTCAACACAAAGAGAACTCGATCAATCGTTGAAATTATAATTTCGAATGAGTTCAATCGCTGTCATTCTTTTAAAAGCCGGGTACGACTGGTCCGCAATTGAATAGGAGTTTTCAATTAAAAGTGAAAACCGAATGAAAGGCTGCTCGATAGGTTAGAGGCGTGTTACTAACATAGTAAGTGGCCAGACGACAAAAGACTTCGCAATTAAATTTTAGGATTCCAAAGCCGTACTTAAAAAGTTCCTAATTTAATCCTAGTTCCATTCTGATCAAAGATCGGATCTTCAGAAGTTAAGTAATAGAATTAGTGCCTCAAAGCTACTAGATATTCGGCGTATCTTTGATAGAACGTTTTCATTAATTAATACTAACACGTACATTTTCCCGCTAAGTTTCTCTATATTCACCTACGTAGTGGTTTTGTATAATGATTTACATATTTTATTCTGAAACATTCCGCCGAGGCTTTATAATAAATTCATCGTAATCTAAAACATCCACATCATAATTTACTTTATCTTGCTTATAACTCACACGTATATGGTGTGTACGTACGTATATATTTCTTGTTGGTATGTATTTTGTGATCCAGACGACTTGGGAGCAGTATATCCTAAAGTTTACCCAAAACTGGTTTGCAATATTAATGTTTTGTACGTGGTAATCTTACTGATGTCGATACTGAGCCGAACAACTGAAATTATAATAACTGCCTTCCTTATACGCTGCGTGAGTATTATGATATTCTATTTGCGGAGATAAATGGGTTTACGTGTCTAACTAAAAAAGTATTAGTAATAGATGGTTTTGGTACATATGTAGAGAAGTAAACGGGCGCACGTTTCGGCCTAACTGCTGGGTTGAGGGCGGAACTCACGTGCGCACGTTTTCGTCAAAGAAATTTACGTACGTATCTGTAGGATGCGGTGATGAACTCACGGAAAAACCTCCGTGAAATTACCTTCTTAATTATGCTTTTGGGTATACAATACATATAAAGTAGGTTCCCTCAGTTGCCTGCCGGTATTACGAAGTCTGTTTACTTTATCCTAGAGATATTAAATGTAAGTACCTACTTAGAAATTTCTCAGTATTTGATGATTTTTTTCAGATAAATTGAACTAGAAGAAAAATAAGAAAAACGTTGTAAATTAAAGCAATAACAATATTTTCAATAATTATACGTTATTACCACTGCCGTGAATTTTGACGTGACTACGTCTTTAAATTTGCTTCCATAGTGGGACAATTCAGAAAACTGATGATAAAAAAATCGGGGGTTATAATTTGGCGTTGCAGCTACATATCTATCATCTACGTCGTAAAATTTTTATTACACCACTCGATAGCTAAAGGGTTAAAAAATTCGTTACGTTGAGTGAAGAGAAGCGCCGCCATTTTGAAGTCGTTTCACTGCGGCATATAATTTTCGTTTAGTATAACTTTTGTCTTGGAGAAGCTACGACCTTCGTTTAAGTTCCAATCGTCAGCTTTTGTCAAGATCTATCGATTGCGTATATAAAATATCAGTGTGAAGTAGTCATAGTGAGAATATACGGTGTTAGAGTTAAAAAAAAAATGCAATGTCAGCCTTTACTCGTCAAAAAGCCAAATCCAAATATAGACATCGTGTACGGTTGGAAAGGGCTTCTCAAGAGCAATCCAGTGATACCCATAAAAACCATATGACAGAGTGAAGTGGTGCCCGGAACATAAAAGAATAAAGGCGTCCGACCGGATCAACGACGGTTCCAGTAAATCTACAGACATACACGTATTCACGTAAAACACACGGCCGTGTCCACGACATAGCCACACCCAGATTTTTTCCACATATCCGAAAACAACCATTTAGCTGGCAGAGGGCACTTCATTCTAACAAAAATTAACACTTTAAGATTATATTACGCACACGAATCCCTGAATCGAAAAATGGTTCGGCCTAACCAACGATACCCCACACAATGGGAAAGAGAAGAAAAAAAATATCATCTCCACTTTACGTATAGGGAAGAAACCCAAAAAAAAAAAAAAAATTGAAACACCTCAAAATAGAAAGATTTTATTTTACCACTTTGTCGGCGTGATTAATATGTGTCCCAAATTACAGCTTTCTAGTAGACTCTGAGCTAAGCCACGGACAGACAGACAGATGGACATCGCGAAACTATTAGGGTTCTTTGTTGACTACGGATCCTAAAATGCTAATATGATGATAATTTTTAACCAAGGCAAGCACAATATCGGTGCAACGACTAAAATTAATGATTTAGAAGTTTATCCTTAATCCGATGTCCTACTTTCCAGATATCAAAGCACCTTATTGATTAATATCGTGTTTTAATGGAAGCTTAGCAACAAAACAGTAATTACAAAGTCGCACGGTGCAGGCGACGCCTTTACTATAAGTCTTTGTTGAACTCGACGGATTCAATTGTAAGTTTTATCTATCTCTTTCTCTCTGGGTATCGGGGTGTTATACTAGCAAAGGACATGTCCGGAAATCGTTTTAAGTGATTCTATATCACACATTTTTATAGACCTCCACTTTTGAGAAAAATAGTTCTTTAGTGTGAATTTACTCCTAAAACGAATAAACCTTTCTAATTATCTATGTTAATAACGTGAACACACCGTAAAAAGAAATTAAACTTGTCAAAATTGACACATGGTACTGTCATTATCATTACTGTCCAACCTTATTTGATTTATGAGTAAACAAAACATTATTAAAATCAGATTATTTGTCTTTATACCATATAAAATGAGAAATGGGATGAAATGGGATCACAGAGTACTTTTTTATAGATGAATAGAATCATCTGTCAATTATGACATTGTCAAAGTGTGTGGGGGGTTTTATTTGGGTTGCCAGAAACGTATAAATTATATGTACTAACATTAAATAGTTTATAATTTAACTCTTAAGAGCGTTGTCACCGGTCCACTAGCGCTACTCATGTAAAAACATATTATCTCGTGACTGAGAAGGAATTATGAAAATCGGCTCCATCAACTATATATCGGTAAGTGTGTCTAGAATTTTCTAATACCTTTTATAAAGTTTCATATTAAGACACGAAGCAACAAAATAAGATCTAGAGGAATGTGGCCGTTTTTATTTAGAAATAAATTGATCTATCGATAAATACCACACGTTTGAAATAAACTTATCATACTTATAACAATAAACACAGAAATTTTACTAAAAATAATAATAGTAATAAATACGATAAATAATATTGAAATTTAAATCATACGCACCCAAATTTCAATATTTTTTTTTTTTTTTTTATATTTCTGAAAAAATACTATGCCATAGGCTTCTACTCCGTTCACCTAGTATACCCAATTTTTTTCGAGACGGTAAAAAATGTCATCCGGTATAGGTACTATATCGACCTATTAACACTGTTATTTGTAAATATTATAAAAGCCAATTATTTTTAAAAGAGTAACCCTGGAGTTTCTTGGAGTCTCTTCTCCATAAAAAACGACTAATTGGAACCGTGCACCTAGCGTCTGACGTTTGATAAGTACCCATGTAGGTTTATGTGAAATAAAATATTTTGATTTTTAAATTGCTTTATCCGGTTCTTACAATTTGACAAAACATCAAAATTTATAAATTTTTGTAAGTTTAATATGAATTTCGTGAATAAAATAATTTAAAAAAATATATATATTATATTAATGTTCCGGAATGATCTCTGAATGATCGTGGAAACCGCATGGAAATCCATTGCGTTGCTATATACGCATTGGTATGTCCCCTTAGATTATTATGTCCCATAATAGTTAGCCTTTGAAAAGAACCTACTTTCGATAGAAACATCGTGATAAAAAAAAATATATGTTCATCTTCGAATTCTTGTAAATAACTAGCAGAAAATTTTAAAAGGTAATATCTGAAATCCTTTCATTTGGTCAAATTATTTTCTTCCTGAAATCTCATTTAATATACAATTTATTAAATCATTTTCAATCTTCCTTACCTAAGCCAAGTATATAAATACTTTCCAATTTAATATGAGACTTGATATTACTTTCACTTCCTGTCCAGGCGGGATCTATTGAAATTCATCCGTGCATGTCGTGTCAACCTTATTGCAAAAATACCTCGGCTCGGGTTGAAATGCACCATATGCCGAAGTTTATGAACTACTGCATTTTTAGGGTTCCGTACCCAACGGGTGCTAACGGATCTCCATCAGTAAGGCTCCACAGTCCGTCCGTCACAGGGCTGTAACTTTTGAACCGTAATAGGTAGTCACTTAAAATTATCACAGAGTGTGTACTATGACCGCTATTACAACTTACAACCAAGAATACTAATAAAATAAAGCTAAAAATTAAAGGGGGTCCCAATACAAGAACCGTGTTTTATTTTTAAAGGTGAAACACCTATTGGCGTGCCTTGGCAGTAAAACCGAATCGTATATGCCGGCAAAAAAAAAGTCGGTTTACGGATGATAATTTTACGTGACAACGTAACACAAGCCGAACGCTTAGGCCGATCGTGCCTCTCTATCGCTTGTTGCGCGCTCTCGCTTGCACACTCGGCTCAGGCGGAACGTGACAATGAGTCATGTTTTCGTGCGCGCAGCCGGCGTTCGTCGATTCATAAGACGTTAACACGTCAAAAATAAATATAATGTTAAATATTGTACTGTGATACGGAACCCTTCGTGTGCCAATCTGACTCACACTTAGCCGCTTTTTAAATATTGTACGGATCCCTTCTGCCAATCTGACTCGCGCTTAGCCGCTTTTTATTCTCTCGGTAAATATTAAAAGGAAGAGTTTTAGTCAGGTGGGATCTACGTCATTTAATAGAGTGTGCGGTTGTTGGCCGGTACAATGCCACGCTTTACAATTCAATCGTAGGCTGGAGTGAATATCGGTGGAAATATTCTATACGCTTTTTGTCTGACGGGCGTTTCACTTCGAGAAGCGTTTTTTTATTTTTTATTTTTAAGATATACCCAAGTACACAGAGCTACATATCAAGCTATACATTTCCGGTTAAAGCTGATCTCGCATTGTATAGTCAAATTCAAAGTCAAAGTCAAATCATTTATTTCAAATAGGCACGAAGATGCACTTTTGAACGTCAAAAATTACATGAATAGTTAATTGATTCTAGTTGCGCCTTCCAAAATGTAGTTATGTATGGAGAAGAATGGGCTAGAAACTCCATACTTACTCTTTTAAAATGTTAACAATAGTTTGTATACATTGATTAATATTTATAGGTGAAGACGATGTACCTAGAATAAAAAATAAAAAATATATAAAAATTACTTACCACAATTGGTAAAAAGAATGAAAAGTGAAGTAATAACAGAAAAAATAATAAATGCGATAGGTACAAGGTGCTCACATATTTACAAACATTGTATATGATTTCCCAAAAAAAAAAAAAAAAAACATATAATAAGTCAGTGTGTGAGTTAAATTTATATTAATCACAGAAAATAAAATTAATATCATAAAAATGATAAATTATACAGTTAAATTAGCAACCAGCTTGATTTTGTCTAGACTCTAAATTGTCCTATGGAGCAGGACCAGCATGTTTCCAAGCATTCTTATCTTGGATATAATCCTCTAATTTGTAATATGCTAGTTTACAAAGTTGTACTTTTTATATGAGTTTTAAATTTTCTTTCATTTCATTGTAATATATCAGAAGGTATTTTATTGTAACATTTAACACAGTACCCCATAAAAGATGTATGTATGTACCTTAGATAATCTGAAAAATGGTTGATCTATTTTGTCTTTATTTCTAGTATTAAAATTATGCCTATCACTGATTTTATTAAAAAGATGTAGATTTTTTCTTACATACATAATATTTTCATAAATGAATTGGCAAGGTACCGTTATAATATTAATCGTTTTAAATAGTTCTCTAAGAGATTCACGGCCATGTAGATTATAAATGGCTCTGACAGCCCTCTTTTGTAAAATAAAAATGGATTCAATATCGGCAGCCCGACCCCACAGTAAAATGCCATACGTCATAATGCTATGGAAGTAGCTAAAATCAACCAAACGCGCGGTTTCTATATCTGTTAACTATCTTATCTTTCGAACAGCATACGCGGCCGATCTTAGCCGCCCCGCAAGAGATGTTATATGAGGTCCCCTGTAATTTCTCATCTAGCGTGATTCCTAGGAAAACCCTTTGATGAATAAATTCCAGTTTTTCTCCGTTCAATATAATGTCACATTCGCTACTTCTAACATTAGGTAACTTAAATCGAATGCATTTGGTTTTTTTATTATTTATATATAGGATTTCCGTATATTGCGAAGTCAGCTTATACTGGAAATGTATAGCTTGATAAGTAGTCGTGTGTACTTTGTATATACAGGATAAGTTTATAACCAGTGCGCAAATGTTTTGTGGTGGTTCAGTGTCAGTAATAGAACAGATTTCCATTATTTGTTCAATACTTTTTTTTTTGGCGCCCTTGAAATCAGCAAAATATGGATACAATCTATTCGTAATAATATCAATGGGCGAGCGCACAGCTGATAGGTACCTACTACTGGGTTCCGTTTCACTGACCGCGCCGCCGCCGGCGCGTTGCGCTACGAGTATCCATTATACCAGTTTCAAAATAAACATCTTTCGTTAACGACAACTTATATTTTTTTTATTTTTTTTATCTGAGACATTACTAACTTGTATACATATGTTGACATACTTAATTGTGAAAATAATCGTGAAAATTGTATAGATAAGTGCCAAAAACATATAGATATTTTAAAGTGGTAACTAGCATCTGCCCGTGACTTCGTCCGCCTGTAAGTAGACTATGCCACGCCTATGACATTCGGCAATAGCTTTCTAACAGTAAACTAATTTTGGTAATCGAATCAGTAATTCGAGAGATTAGGTACCTCACACAAACAAACAATGTACCTCCTCAAAATATTAGTTTAAATGATGAGTTCTCCTTTGTAGATCTATACAAATAAATAAAATTAAAGTGTCTATTGTACATGCATGCATGTATTTTTTTTTTTGAGGTGGTGACGTCTTAGAAATCGATGAACGCCGGTTCGGCACGCATGAAAAAGCATGACTCTTTGTCACGTTCCGCCTGAGCCGAGTGTGCAAGCGAGAGCGCGGAACAAGCGATAGAGAGGCACGATCGGCCTAAGCGTTCAGCTTGTGACGCAATGTTTTCTTATGACGTTATCACATAAAATTATCGTCCGTAAACTGACTTTACAGACAACCAATTTTTTTTGTCTGTTTCTCTGTCTATCGATCTGGCTGTCTGTCTGTTTGTTCGGGCTAATCTCCGAAACGGCTGGACCGATTTTGACGGGACTATCACTGGTAGTTAGTTGATGTTGTAAATTAAATTAAATTTAAAATTCATTTATTTCAGGTACCATAATATAACCCATATTAGAACACAACTTTACCTTATTCAATAATAAATACAAAATCACACATAAATAAATGGAAATGAATAAATACAATATAACTACAACATCAATACACAAATTAAATAAATTAAATTGAATTATTCACACATTGGTTATAAGGAGTAACTTAGGCTTACTTTTATATTAGAAAAAGTCTAGCGGGCAAAGCCGCGGGCAGCAGCTAGTTATCAAATAAAATCATTGAAAACGCAGCTCCCTCTTAACTATTATAACTTATAATACTGTTTCAACAATAGAAGCCCCACAATAGCCCGTAGCGATTTTAAAATAGACAAACAATTCGCAGCTATTTGTTCAAATCTGTTTTGTGGCACAATACAATAATAGGTACAAGATCCACCGCTTCTTCAATTTAGTGGGAACGAACAAAACAGAGAGAATCTAGCGAAACAGGATATTTCATTGGCAGGGTTGATTTGTAGCCGCGCCGCGCACGGCGACACACAATGAGCGCTTTAGCTTGATGGTATTCGCGCATGTAATTAATCCCGCACCTACATTAAGCCTGCATGCAAATTTAAATCCATAGCCTTTAACCTTAAAGCGCTTCAATTCTATATACATATTCGCTTTACACTTTTTACGCGGAAAGTTCTAAAACTTTTAGGTTAATGTTTAAATTTATAACGACAGGTGCAAGGAATGTCAATACAAATACAGTGCAGTTGAAAATGTGGAGTCCCGCCTTCATTGCGAGCTGCTTGTACTTGAGTGAACTGAGGTGTAAACACAAGGTTACGGCGCTATGATCCAGCGCTCGAGTCGACTGAAGTAGCATTTAGTAGGTATTTACACGTAGTAATTGTTTTAATCAATTTATCAAGACAAACTCAGCGAATTGTGCCAAACAATCGTACAATAAAAGGTAGTAACCTTTTATTTAATACTTTAGCACACAAATGTACACAGGCGGACTTAATATCATAGGTTTATTTTTTTTTTCCGATTCATTTAGATTAAAAAAAAAAAGTTTTGTAGCTATCAGATTGTTTAATCAATCTCATTGCTACAAAACAGGAGTTTTTTTTTTTTTTTCATGTATAAAATTTTCTGTCCAGCAAAGTTAATCTGATCGTTTTATTAAAAGCGATTTCATGTTCTACAGATCCTTAAATAAGATATTTCTTTATTTTTTATACTGTTTTTTATGTCTCCCAAGAATTCAAAAAACTAGTAAGCGCGGTCTCTGTCGGAAAATACCGCCTTAACTGTAAATATAACAAAAGCTTTTAACGTGCAGTTCAACTACGAAACTGCCATTTACTTTCAGGTACTCGTTTATACCTAACATATCTAAGTATTTTTCAGCAGCATTCAATTTATTTTCGAAAATCCAGTTGAAAGGAGATTAAGTCGACTTGAAATTCAATTACAAGTCATTTCAAACTTGTTTGTTTGATATAAACTGGCATACTTGTCTTGTCTCTGAAAAGGTTTGAATAATTGTCTATCTATAGTAGGTAGGTAACTAGGTTTTCAACACACTTGCTCGTAAAGTGGCTCTTAATTAACCGCTTTTAGGTCCATAATGCAGTGTATTAAAAACGCGTGCTTTTTACTTTATGTTACTGTACTAGTGCTGTTACGCCACAGATTTTATGAGTAGAAAAGCGCTTTTTTTTTTAAATCTCGTCAATGAAACTGAATTGTCTTTGGCCCCAAAATTAACTAAAATTTATTTATCTTAAAACAGGAGTGGGTTGTAACAGGTAAAATCGCATATCTGTTCCGCCTGTTTCTGTTCCACGTAATTAAACAGTTCCAAAAACCTGTTACAAAATAACAGGCTGTTACTTCATACTATGTGGGAACAAACTATTGTGTGTTCTCTGTTACCACAGCTGCACAGTTATAATACACGGAGGTACTTCTCTTTCTAACTAAAGTGTTACACCTATGCGAGAAAAGGAAAGAGCTTGTGACGGACAAAACAGTAACATTTCTTATCTACTCGTATATTCTAACTAAGGTAACTGTCATAAGCATAAATAGACAAAAGCTTGTGACTGGCTGGATTCTGTTATCTCGTCGTGGAATAGAAGCTGTTTTTTTTTTTTTTTTTTTCAGTTTTTTTGTCACAGTTACAGTCTGTTATCTTGTGATACCTGTTGTATTTAGCTGTTACAACATACGCCTCACCTTAAATTGTCCGTGGTCCCTCCCGGAACCAAAAGGAAAAGATCTGACTGACGTTCTATTATTGCGGATTCTCATTGAACTAATGTATATTTCTCTATGCCAATAGTATTTTCTAATTCCATCCTACTAACTTAACTTCTCACGCTCTGGGCGGAGAGCGTGAGGAGCGGGAGGGCGTGTCAGACTTCAACTGACTAAAACCCACCCGTGTTCCTTCAGGTGTTGTTCTGCGAATAAACCCGCAACTTTGGCAGGCATCGGTCCTAATGGACCCCGGCAGTTCCTGCTGACATTTCTTTGAGGCGCGCGTGGAACACAACGCGCCGTAGAACCGGGGCCTGGTCCTTACCGGATGCTGAGCTGCCCATTGCTCGCCGTCCGCAAGCTCGCGCCTACGGTGGCCGGGAATCAGCTATCGATTCCCGCCGCCCAGGGCGTCTCCTGCAGCGACTAGGGGCGTGAGGGCGCATAGACTGCCTCACGTTTTCCGCCTCCTCCTTCGCGAGCATTACTGCTTCGCAGAAGGAGGTGACTGCCTCCCATGCACTCTCGCTCCGTACCATGGCCTGGACCAGGGCCGGACGCGAGAAATCGCCGCCGCCGATCGCCTCCGTGAGGACACGGCGGACCTCTACCCAAGTAGGGCAGACCTTCACCGTATGCTCCACCGTGTCCTCCGGGCGGTCTACATAGTGGTAACACCCGGGCGTTCCTCCTGCCTTATCGTGAACAGGAACCTCCCAAAACAACCATGTCCAGTGAGGACCTGCGTCAGGCAGAAGGTGACGCCGTGACGCCTCTTTAGCCACTCCTCAAAGAGGGGAACTTATCGCCATAATTGTGGCGTGCCTAGCGCTGGGTTGCGCCAATCGCACTCTCCATGTCGCCATGAGATCCCGCCGGAGCTCTGTCCGCTATGCCGTGATTTCTCACGGTAGCGTAGTTACGCCCCTAAGTTTAGTGGTGCTGTATTTTTATGTTAGTATTTGTCTGATTTGAAAGGTTTCCAGAATCTACATCGTCCTACGAATTCTATCTGGAAATTCACTAACTACACAGTTGGGGTATTCTCATCAAGTTTCGCTGGAATATCGCTTTTGATTTATGGTAAAACTAGGTAAGGATCCTTAATTCTATGTCCAATAATAATGTGACAAACGAAGTGCCGCTTGACGTTGATGATGTTTAATTCTCCAGTACAATCAAACAATTTTGACCGTTCCATTGTTAACTGACTGGTCAAGTTGAACCACAACTAGTATTATCTAATCACTGGTGGTCTATGTACTCAGTTAACATAGTGTTTCATTTCATTCGACCGCAAGGCCGATAATTGCACGAGCTATCTTATTGACCAGTCATTTGTTAATAATAAATTCGTTATCAGTGAGCTTTATTCAGGCAATTCGAGTGTTTGCTGTAGTCAAATTATCGTGTGAATGTCAAAAGCGAGTATCGTTTGATATTTTATATTTACGTGATATGGTTCAATTAAATTTATGGAAATACTGAAGAATTATGTAAGAGGATTATTTACTGGTAAAGTAATAACGTGAATAATTCCAAAAGATAAAACAGCATTTATAATTTAATATTTCATTGGATAAAAATCTTTTTTACAAAATGACAATGGAAAACTTCGTTCCTTTTATTCAAAAAGGTCAACGTAAAAGTCGTAAATAAATTAAAATAAATCATTTTCATGACAATGGTAGATAGTCTTCAGCTCTAGACTATTATGCAACACCGTCTGTCTTGACAAATTAATTCGTTTTCGCAATTTTATATTTAGACTAATATCAATTTAAAAAAATCCCAGCGAAAAGATACGAGTATCTAACGACAAATTCAAGGATTTTTAAATTGTAGCTACCGTTTTGTTAATTCAATTTGGTAATATCGAAAGGCGTAGAAATAATATTGGGTGAATTTGTTCGGGCGGCGATCACAGCGTTATCTTAACGAAATCCCGTCGAGCTGGCATCAACTCGCCGACGTTGCTGCTACTGGCAGGCTTTTTTAATTTGATACTTTTATCCGATATCAAATGTAATCGAACGGATGTGTTAGTGTCGGTGATGGCAATGAAATTATTTTTTTATCGTAGTTTTTGTTAAATATACGTAAGGTAACCGACATAGCTCGAAGAACTGCCAAACTTAAGTGGCAATGGGCAGGGCATATTGCGCGCAGAACAGATGGCCGTTGGAGCCGAAAGGTTCTGGAGTGGCGACCGCGTACCGGAAGACGTAGCGTTGGAAGGCCTCCCACAAGGTGGACCGATGACCTTATGAAAGCCGCAGGAATCCGCTGGATGCGGGAAGCACAAAACCGGTCGAGATGGCGGTGCTTGGGGGAGGCCTATGTCCAGCAGTGGACGTCTTTCGGCTGAAATGATGATGATGATGATACGTAATCAAATCAAAATATTTTATTTCACATAAAAACCTACGTATTTACATAAACGTTATGAAACGTCAGAAGCTAGGTGCACGGTTCCAATTGGACGTTTCCTATAGAGAAGAGCCGGCAAGAAACTCCACGGTTATTTTTTTTTAAATAATCGGCTTTTACAATATTTGCAAATAACAGAATAGAGGTATGAGGAACAGGGTGTAAAGTTCACTCATACTCTGTAGAAAAGGGAGGATCCTCCGACCAGACGGGTGTTGTGTCTGCCCGACGGTTGACGTCGGGATGTTGTTTATGTCGGAGAACGGAAGGCTTCTCTCGTTATCATCAGCCATATTTTAACTACTGTGGGCGCACTGTGGGTAGTGTTGGTTATTGCGCAATAGAAAAACCAAATTAAACTTAAAAGTCATTTACTCAATTTAAGATGAGAATCAAAATTACATAAGACAGTCCCCAAAACGCCCATCTCTTCACCACTTCCTAGTGCTTTAGCTGGGAAGAAGAAGTAGCGGAACAAACTCCCCAGCAGCACATCTGTCTGTTCAGTTAGAAGAACTTGATTCTATACAGTAATGGGTATGCAAAGTAATTAATGTTGGAACACGACACAACTATACCGAGCGCGCAACAGTTTCTCGACGTCTTCACTGCTTGACCGCCACCGATGAACTTCACTTGTGCAATGTGCGGCGATCACTTGTCGCCAGTCGAGCGTTATGTTGTAGACTCCGTCATGCGCCGCTAGGCAGCACTTGCGTCCCGATTAGTCAAGAATCGATGGCGCGAACTCCAATAACTCCATCAAACGCGACTAGATGGCGCTGGCGTACCGGATACAACTCGTCTCCGACCTATAATATTATGCTAGTGGCGCGGTAAACTCTGATTGCGCGATGGAGGATTTGTGACGTCAGGTATTTTGATGCGTAGTTAGCATGTGGCGTTGTAGATACCGCCACAACCGTGTTAATACGTCGATAGTACCTATATGATAAACTACAAAGTCGGTCAGGCTGGTTAAAGTATTTTATTCGATGGCGTCGTAGGAGGGGCTTGTGGCTACGTAATAACAGCGGCACGTGTCGATCGATCAGGTTACGCTTGCCGCGGTTGGTCCGTGGATGGGTGACCATCTATACATACAAAGACCACTCCGTGCCCGTACCGTGGTGCACAGGTACACCGAGGTAGGTCTTATACATCCAATTGATATACAATGTGTAAGGAATGAATGCACATTTTGAAAGTAGTTTGTTCAAAATCGTTTACTGAATAGATTTTTGTAATTTTTAATATAGGTAGCTTTTATCCCAAAAATAATTTAAACTACGTAAATTACAGTTACACTTTCACTGTACAGTCAAAACATACCAAAATGGACAAAGCAAAAAACTCAAACTCAAATCATTTATTTCAATTAAACCATTTACAGGCACTTTTGAATTGTCAAGGAGTCGGTCAGTAGGAAAAATGAAGCTACTGGCCCATTCCAAAGCGTCGCAAGTACCTATGGAGAAGAACGGGCAAGAAACTCCATGGACACTCTTTTAAATTAAATTGTAATAAAAATATTAGCTACATCTATAATAAAAGTCAGTGGGTCATGTCTTGTGTATTGGTGTGGCGAGTCATGCCAAGTAAACTTGTAGCTCGTTGTTATACATATATGGGTAAATGTGTATTAGATTTAGGTTAAGGTTTCTATGGATCTATGCCACCCGAAATAAAGTTTTATATTATTATTATTATAATGTTGAATTTATAACTAAATGTGAGAACGATGTAAAAATAAAAAAATTAAAACTTCACATTAAAAGTATCCAGAGTAGGTACAACGAATAGAAACAAATCAATTCAAAAAAAAAAAAAATAAGCCGTGGCAGCTAAGAGATGACCAGTCCCATCTGACGGCGCCCGTTCACGAACATGACGCATAGATTAGCACCATTCAGCTCAACCATTTTGAAGGGAGCTAAATGATCCAACACTCGCGCCACCATTAGCGAGACATCTGATTGAGCATGACATACTCTCAGCCGCCAGGGCACATTCAAGTCAATGAAATACATATTACCCGGTAAATGGTAGCAATTATACTATACATACCTAGAACCTTATACGTGTGCGACTGTGTGCGTGCGTAGATTTTTAATATGACCACAAATTTCTACCACAATCAGTATAACTAATTAGATAAATAAACAATATTTATACATAATAGGAAAAATTCAGTGTATGTATTATGATTATAACATAATATTCTAATTGGTTTATGATCAGAGTGTCTAACTTTCAATTCGTCTACGAAGCAAAATGCCTAAAATTAATGTCTACACAGCAAATTGCCTAAGCTGTAAATCGTCTAGAGATTAAAATGTTTAACAAGCAAAATGCCTAAAATGCAATAATTTCTAAGTAGTCGAGAGCCTCCGAACTGTAGGTTAAGTTAGAACTGTGACCACACAACGCGTGCCAGAAACGGTACTCCCTTTCTTCTCTTAAAATAATAGACATATTGCAAGGTAGGCATTGTGCTTTCTAGTCAATATAAGATTTAGGCAATACTTGGCATAGACGTTTTGATTTCTAGTCAGCATGATCATAAAGGGTTTGCTGGTGTACCTACATTAATTCCGGGACATGTTGTATACAAACGATACAGTTTCAATTTAAAAACCATAAAATTAAAACGAAATCTCCAGAAAGCGATCAAACTAAATCAGCTCCTTACCGGAATATAAAATCAAATTCCCAATCTTTATCCACTTCTGCAGTACATACGTATTAAAAAGACTTCCATAATCGCTTTTTTATCATCCAGTGGGATATCATTCTGCATTTAGGCAATAAAACCACGGTGGCGCGCCCCCGCGCCTTATCTCCGCCGAGCAGCCACGAAAATATAGATCTAAAAAAAATTGATAGCAATTTATATGTTAAACATCGGCTTGAATGAGATATTTCGCATCTTGTACGTTCCGTGCATGATATATGTACTTAAAGATGAGCGTTATTCAAAATTCGCTTTCTCTGGCTTATGATGAATGTTGTATATTCAGAAGAAGAAAAAAACGAACTCAATTTCGCGGAATGAATCGAAAATAAACGAAGCTAGAACGTCACCTCTGGTTTTTTCAAGTTTCACCAAAACAAACATCCTTTTATAGACAAAGATAGAGAAAACCGACCAAGTGCGTGTCGGAACACGCACAATGAAAGGTTCCGTACTTGGAAAGATTTTATCCTAAGAACAAACTTAACATTGTAGTTGGTAAACATAATCTCCCATACATTCCAAGTGCAAATGTAAGTTTGTACGCAGAATATCGAGAGATTTACCATGTTATTTTAAGACCATAGACTTCTTATATATTTTCCTGTAATCTATAAGTATAGAACTATTTTCTGTATTTTTTTCAAAATTTTAGGTTCAGTAGTTTCGGAGATAAGGGGGGGAATGGTCAATTTTCGCCTATTTTCACTTATAACTTCAAAACAATTTATTTTAAAGTTATAAAAAAAAATACATTTGAGACCCTCACAGTAAGCCCTTTCATTCGATATGTCACACGGTACAGTTTGCAAAACTTTTTATTTTAATTTTCTTGTTTGCCCCCCAAAACTGACCCCAACATTCTAAATTCATTTATTTACGGTTCACGTCCGTGTTTGGGTCACTCAAATTGATATGTATACCAAATTTCAACTTATTCGGTCCATTACATTCGGAGCAAATTGGATGTGACAGACGGACAGACAGACAGACGGACACTCGAGTGACCCTATAAGGGTTCCGTTTTTTCCTTTTGAGGTACGGAACCCTAAAAACTAATGGAACTGATGCATTTAATTATAAGCTCATTCTGCCTTTGTTCCTTTGAATTGACGTTATTGTTAGCTGCATCCCCGACCTATAACCCTTCCGGCCAGTCCGGAGCATGTGATCGAGTCCATATAATTATAAGACGACTGGCTGGAGGCTTTGAGTTCGCTTAAGGCAGCCACAGGAAATGCCAGTTAAGTAGTCACGACCTATCAAGGTCAACTACGAGATACCATGTTAAAAAAAAAACCACTAGCTCATTCCTAGACCCGGCGGGCTGTTTTTCTGTTCACTTATTAACTCCTCAATTTAGTAAACTTATTATTTTGAGTAAAAATTCTTCCTTTGTAGTTTTTTTTTATTTTTTATTTATTTTGCTCCACACTAGGAATTGTGGGTGCGTTTAGAAACATTTAAACTCACATACACAAACAGCGAAACCCGGAACAACTACTTGTAGGTCATACAAATATTTGTTTCACTGCGCCAACCGTGCCGTCAAAAAGAGTTAACTAAAGGGTGTCTCAGAATGTTTTTCGTTTTTGAATTGACCAATACGTACGACCCGGATATGATCCGGACTTTTTTGGCTACAGAAATGTAAAACCAGTATGGCTACAACCACAACACCTTTTTCCAGCAAGATGGAGCCACTTCTCATGTTACAAATGACTCATTAGCTGCTCTTCACGATTTATTCCCTAGAAGAGTGATAAGTCGCCGAGGAGACATTAACTGGCCACCGAGGAGCCCTGCTTTAACGCCTGCTGATTTTTTCCTACGGGGCTACCTAAAAAGTAAAGTTTACAATCCATTGCCACCCAACCTGAATGTTTTGAAGCAAAGAATCACTGAAGAAATAAACTCTATTCCAAGTGCGATGCTCCAGCGAGTGATTGAAAATTTTAGCTCCAGGTTAAACGAGTGTGAACAAGTGAATGGTACGCATTTGCAAACGGTTGTTTTTCATAAATAAACTTCAGGAACTTCTCTTTAATTTAGCAATAAATAAAACGAGTTTTAATTGATATTGTTGTTTTTTATTTAACATCTAAATACGAAAAACATTCTGAGACACCCTTTACTTCAAGTTTCATAACTACTTCTGATTATTCTTTAATTAAATTCCTAAAATTATGTTTACATAGTGCGTTGGTGCTAGGGCCACTGGTATGGTCACATCGTCACATTCCGAAGTATGGGTTATGATAGCGGTGTTCTGGTCACCAGCTGTTACCGATTCGGCCATTTTCGCAATGTATGCGAAAATTATTTGCACCTGCCAAACCATTTCGCACGACGTTCCTGTAGCTTGTCAATTACGTCACGTAAGTATTTCGAAGCTACCGCGGATGTGTTCGTTCCATATCCGATCTATTATGGTAACGTAGCATTACCAAAATTACGTATTTATTTTCATGATATTTATGGCTGCTGCATGTGTCCTCTATAATTTCCTGAAAGTAGGTATTTTTTACAGACTTCGGGTACTTAGAGTAGATTTAACCGCGTCAAGAAAATATGACTTATTCTATGTTGGTTAACCTCTCGTACAGACACAGTTAAAAAACCATTGTTTCTTGCGTGGATCCACGTTCCGGCTGCGATATGGTGATATGAAAGGTTAAAGGCTGCGATTGTAAAAGTGATCACTAAAATAATTGTGACGACCTGAACAACGACCCTGTAACCCTCAACCTATGCAAGTTAACTTTAGACTACTCATAAACAATAGTATCATCCGCACTTGGTTGATATCCCGTCCAAACGTACACAGCGCTTCTCCTCCATATTTATTATGCGCACAGCCAGTGCGGAACTCTCTGCAAGAGTAGACAGGCAAATTCTGGGCACGCTCGTGCCATCATAGACCTCATCCATCGTTTTCCATCAGAAGAGATCGAAATCAAGAGCAGGCTTAATCAGTAAAAAAAATTGTGGTATTTAAACTTAGCTCTTCATCATCATTTCAGCCGAAAGACGTCCACTGCTGGACATAGACCTCCCCCAAGCACCGCCACCTCGACCGGTTCTGTGCTTCCCGCATCCAGCGGATTCCTGCGGCTTTCATAAGGTCATCGGTCCACCTTGTGGGAGACCATCCAACTCTACGTCTTCCGGTACGCGGTCGCACTCCAGACCCTTTCGGCCCCAACGGCCATCTGTTCTGCGCGCAATGTGCCCTGCCCATTGCCACTTAAGTTTGGCAATTCTTCGAGCTATGTCGGTTACCTTGGTTCTCCTACCTGCTCGTACCTGTAGCTAAATGATTGCAAGAGATAGGGGAACGCGTATCTTTATAACCCCCATAAGCTTTATTTAACATGAGGATCAACGTTATAATAACTCAAGAATAAAGGTAAAAGTACGACAAAATCTGTCCTGTAATTTTTTTTTCTCCTATATATTTTTAGTAAGAATATTTGGAAGCACATTAATCCGTTAGTCTCGGCTGTCAATCGTAGATTTTGACGGTCTTTACAGGTTGTCGGAAGCCCAAAAGTTTGACAACCATTCTTACCATGGGGTATCGCGTTACTCATCAACTGGGCTGTGGAGACAGGCAGTCGCTCCATGTAAAAATATTGGTAACTGCATCTGGTTACAGTTACGGGTTTGGTTACAAACTCAAACTCAAAGCATTTATTTCAATTAAACAATTTACAGGCACTTTTGAATTGTCAAAGAGACGGTCAGTTAATCAGAAAGTTGAAGCTAGATGCGGTGATGCTAGATGTTCAACGAGCAAGAAACTCCAAGGACACTCTTTTAAATCAAGATATTACAAAATCCTGGGTGCATTATTCTTGTTGCTTCTATATTATGTGAGACAATGTAAAAACTAATAAAACAATTAAAAAATATAAAATTAAAAATAAGCCCTGGCAGTCAAGAGATGACCAGTCCCAACTGACGGCGCCCGTTCACGAACATGCCGCATGGATCAGCACCATCCCAGTACAACCATTTATTAACTGTAGTCTACAGGAAAAATCCTTCTAAAACAATCCGAAAATTATCAGAAATCAATATGGTGATACAGTATAACCAATTAACCGCATTAATTACTGCACCATTGTTATGTCATTCAAACCCCAAGATCAGCTAACGGCTCCTCATTACTGAGAATATCGGAGACATTTTCCGCAACTGAGTAAAATGACTTCTGAAATATCAGATTCATTATTTATTAACGAACGTTAATATGCTACCTTCGAATTTGTTTGTAAAACGTGGCGAATGTACCTACCTACAGTCGGACAAGCAATTTATCTTGCGTTGGCAACTAAGTTACCAAACATGTCAACAAATAGGTGTTTTTTTGGAAAAATAACTTTAAAACACAAACATAAAAACAATCAATTACGGTCAGTTAGTCAGTTTACGGTGCAAATTTTAAATTGACTAACTTGACTAAACTTGGTGACTTTTTCAATACAGTAGTGCTATTCTGTCAAAATCTCACCGTGAAAACTTAAGTGAAGAGAGCTATCTTTCCACCTAATACTAGGGATTGACACTATTGACAGCTCACTTCACGCTCACTTCACCTATGTTTTCACGGTGAGATAGTTACAGAATAGCACTGCAGGTCAGTATCAGGTTGTATGTTGATCTGAATATGATTCGCGACCTTAACAAAATATGTATTTATAGAATTATAATCATTAAAATTATCAATACAACTGTATAATTTGACTGATTATTTCATGAAATATAGACGTTCGAGGATTATACTAACTTAAGGAGTTGTATTACCGATGCTAATGATTCTTACTACAAATACATATTTGTTACGGACGCAAATCATACTTTAATCAACATACACCCAGATCATGAGCCTACCCTGACGGTTTCGCCTTAAGTATGCTATTACCTTAACAGTTAGTCATTACGCACACAATAAAAATTAATATTGGCAGTGTAGAGGAAATCAAATCAAATCAAATCTCTTTATTGTGGGTATAGGTTACACAGCCAACAAAAACAAACCACAAAAAAAGATGAACATTTTTGTTGTGAAGAGCGGAGCCCCCTAGCACGGGTATTTTTATTCTTAAAAGGAGAACCTATGTAAGATAAATTTTTTGTAGAAGTTGTACAAGTTAGTGAAATCTTATTTTTTTTAATTAGATTTTTGACTGTATACCAAATAGCTTGTCCGACTGTACATTTAAACAGATGCGGCGCAGGCGCGGAAGTAGGGCAGGGTGCTAAACCAGTAGCCAACTAGGAGCTATTATCAAACCACGGCTCAATGGACAGCTTCCATGGTAACTTGCAACATAAGTGCTTAGGACTTCCCATTTATGTCAGAAGAAATATAGACTGAATTTTCAAAGGGATTACAAATATTTTAGGTAGATTGATATTACTACCTACTCATAGTCTATGTTCGAACATTTATAAAAAAATATAGAAAACGATTTAAATAAAACAGTAATTGCTGTATGTTTGTAGTCAAGTCTTTTATATCTTCATTAATTTTATTTTATTTTTTCCTTTATCTAGTCAGGACATATAATAACTTTTGGAGTCACGTCACTGAGTAGACTATTTCATAGAAAACCTTTTTTAATTACTTGGTAACAAAGATCAAAATAGCAGTACACTTTTGACCAATGTCGAGTTGACATCAAGTAAAAACCTTTTTAATGGCCTAGCCATTATATTAAATATATTATAAATCATAGATTTTTTTTTCCATACATACAGCGTGTTACGGAAAGGGTATATACATATTAAAGGCACGGATTCTTTTGGTGATAACAAATTACAGGGCAATATTTTTTAATACCTATACATATATAAATAAAAAGTTAAGAAACATTTAACTAAAAATCAAATGTTTCCAATTGAATTCTACACATCACTAGACCAAGTCAGCTGATCGGTGTCAATAAACTACGCACAAAGAAACGGCGGTAACACGTTTGTTATGATTTAAATTTAATAAACTATCGAAATAAAAAAAATATTAAGCATTTTCTAGTTAGTGCTTTTGAGCTGAAATTTTGTACAGAGATTCTGAACCAGATATACTCTTCACCCCGTTTGTATGGATATACCCTTTCCGTAACACGCTGTATAATGAAATCGTAGCAGTTAAAACAGTACATTGATTATTTTGAAGAAAAAAAAAATTGCTGCGAGGTCTGGGAGCGATTGTAATGCCGAAAATTATATATATTTTTATTTTTTTTATATTTTTTATAATTTTTGTATTTTCTGTTACAATTTTGCATAGATATTCCCTATAAGTCGGGTCAGTCTGTAAGCTATAAGTTATCTCGCTACTTGCTATGGAGAATAAACAATATTGCATTATGTCTGTTTTCCTCCTCTATAGTTTTCCGCAAATTGTAAAAAGACGAGTCAAATAGTTAGAACATTGCAGATAATTACAGATTTAACCTTTTAAATGATTATAATCACGCTATACCTTTATGGGGCTAAGCAGTCGATCCCGATCCCGGTCACAGCCGTTCGTCAGTAATAATCTGTAAGAATGCATCAGTCAGTGTATCAGTGTTGTGCAATTAGGTAGTATATGCATGAAACGCAAAAGTTTATTGGTGAAACTTATTGATGATCCCTGTCATAGAACAAAAGTTGTTGTTTATGACGTTAGTTATAAGAGGTTATAGATAGAGTTTTTTTTTTTTTTTTTATCTAGGGCAACGCAGAGTGTAACCACTAAGGTTCCGACTCTTTAACCGGACTTTCCTGTGGCTGCCTTAAGCTCCTAACGAAACTTAATGCCTCCAGCCAGGGAGTAAAACTATAAACTAAACGACTGCTGCTCGCTAAGGGCACCCCCTGTGGGGTACGAACCTCGGCTTAGGGCAGCTGAGTCGGAGGGAGGGTGGCAAGGGACCGACTGTGGCTGGACAAAATCAGTGTTTTGATTATTATCGTGGGGAGTTTGGATTACATGCTGCTCAGCTAAAACGCGTGCTGGCGCTTCACTTACAGTCAAGGGTCGGAGAGGACTATTCGTTAGTCGAGGATTTCGCGCGGGGCCTCGGCGGCGAGGTCGGAAGATAATAGTCCTTAGTGTTTTACCAATGACTATATGTTGAGTCTGGAAAACAGATTCTATCTTGCAATGAGCAGACAAAATAGCCCTTATGGTGACAAACATTATATTGGATGTGATTGTACTTATGTAGTAGGTATAGACAGCACCTATTCAAAATCCTTAAATTGTTTGCATTGCCAAAACAATAGCAAGCTAATCTTGTTAAAAGATAACACGTGTTGAAGATTAAATATTCCAGAAGATAAATTTTCTATAATATATACCGTAATAATCTGATTCCACCCGCAAGTATAAAAAACCCAACTGAATTATCCTATTTTGAAGTCGGTTAATAACGCCGCCGGTAAAACAAGGAGTTTAATAAAAAGGTTAGGTTAGGTTTTTATATAGGCCAGACAAAAAGGCTCTGTGACATTATTAAGTCTTCACTTACAATGGACGTTAATCAATTTATTTGCGTTTCGCCTTTTCTTAGACATATTAAAAACAGTTTTCAGTAATAAGACGATAATCTTGGGTCATTCACAAGATTACCGTACATATTTAAAAAAGAGAAATAAAGAAATAAATTATTTAATCGGAAATTAAAGTGCAGTGCAGTAAGGGCAACAGACAATTGGCCCGCAAACAAACGAGAAAAGCCACTTTCGGCGTCGCAAATGAGACGACTGATGCAATAATTAATTGCAAATGTACGATCAAGGAGCTATAATGTTGAACCAATTTGTCAAACAAATTCCTTTCCAACATAGCCGGCGCATGTCAACATTTCGAACTGTGACTTTCATTGAAAATATCGGAAAAATAATAGGTACAAGTAGGTACATGAGGTGCATAACAAAAAATTGTCCTTCATTATACCTAACTGTTGAAATTCCTTAGAAAAAGTGGCTAACACATTTTGGTTACCTACTGCCTGCGGCCACACACGTGCTAATGCAGTCGAGTCGCCTTGTTTGATGTGTCAAACTCCCAGGAATACCACAGTTTGTGGCTGCCACAAGTCCAATGTGGCAATATGCTGCAGTGTGGTGGTACTAAATAAATTCTTCAAGGTAAAAAAAAACAAGGGCGAGTCGGACTCGCGCACCGAGAGTTCCGTACCATCATATATAGCTTCATAAGCTTCATTCGTATAAGTAGGACCTAAATAGTTATGTGCCCAGAAAAACTACAACTGTGCTTCACCCAAAGCAAGCTGCAATTAAGTAGGAAGGAGGATATTTTGGTTGTGAACCGCGAAATGTTTTTAAATTTTCATCGGCGAGGCCTTAATTCGTCAGTTAATTTTAACACTGCGGTATATATTGCAGTTTTAGGTCAGCGCCATCTATTGACAGATAAAGGAACCAATGCAATTTTTGTTGATTTCTGAAAAAGTGTGCTATTTAGAGAAATAGTTTTTTTTTTTCCTGTAATCTTTACATAAGCCTCTATCACACAGAATAATTTCAGATTTTTCTCTATGCAAACTTCGGAGATAAGGGGGGAACGGTATTTTTTTACATTTTTCCTCAAAAGTCGAAAACTATGCGGCCTAAAGAAAAAAGAAAAAATGTTTGACAATGTGCAAATAGCGCTCTTTCATATGATACCCCACACGCCCTAGCGGCATTTCGAATTTTTAAGACCACCTTTCAGACCCTGCTGCAAAAAAAAAAAAAAACTTTTTGTTTCTTTCTTATTTGCAAAATAGTTGGGCAAATGTCATCTAAAACTATTCTAAATTTCATGTTGATAATTCAATTCAATTCATTTATTCAATAACAATTTTTACATCGTGTCTGAATTTTTATAACTAAATATTATAAGAAACATCATGCATGCAATCTATATTTAAATCATTCCAATAATCTAAATTTCATTATAATCAAAATAATAATAAAAAATAAGTATCAAAATAAATGTCATAATAGTCAATTCTTAAAATTCAATAAAATTTTCATTTCAAAACAATAAAATTATGTTACTTTCGACTTTTGTATTAATTTATAATTCATCAATAGAATATAGACACTTATTTAACAAGAACTGTTTGAGCTTATTCTGAAACCCACTTGTATAGACTAGACTTTTTATTTCTGTCGGCAGTTTATTGAACATTTTTAATGACTTGTGGTAGGCGCTATGCTTTACAACGTTCGGATAGCATCAGTAGTTCTTGAGATATTCAGCTGTGACAGACAGACAGACAGACTGAGTCACACCATAAGGGTTACTTTTTACCATCTTGGTACGGAACCCTAAAAACCGGTAAATAAAACCCGCTTTATTAAAGTGATTTCTTGCATGCGGCGTGAGTTCATGGCAAGAAAACACAGTATAGTCGTGATATTAGGCTTTATAATACTCGCTTCTCATTTAGAACGTTTTTATAAACCACGCTGAGGGTGCGTGAGTCTTTAAATTGCAAATGTATTTTACATGTGAATAAACGTTTTTAAGGTTTTTATGCTGTCAAATTGTCATCCGAAAGTAGGTATTTACAGTGAATGGGTGCTTGAGTTACGGGAGTTGGAATAAGTAGGTTCTATTCCACTTAAAAACGCGCTTACCTGACTAAAATGCTCGAAGCACGCTCAAAGTATAAACACAATAATTATACTTTTCATGAAAAGGTTTGTATATAATATTTCCTTAGTAAGAAAATCTATCCGCAATCAGTAAAACACTATTCTAATCTAGTATTAAGTACTAGATTAGAATAGTGTTTTACAGAGTCTAGGAACCAAATAGTAATTAGGCAAACAATAAAATTAACTGACGTCTAAAAGAAACATTGTGAAAATATTCGTTAAGTCAAACAAATCGATTTAAAAATTCCTTAAGGGAATTAAAATGGTCTTTACTCATTCCTCGAACTGGAAAGTTGTTCAAGTTATCGGTGTTAATCTCCTTTAGAGAGGATTTTAATTTCTTGTTTACACAACCTTATCGCGGAAAATAGAAAGAAGTACTTACGTAGACGAACTGTACACAGCTTGTACATTTTATAAATGATAAATGATTTTATTTCTGTAAGTAGGTTTTTACAAACACTTTTACACGTCAATCATATTTTAAAACTAGATGAGGTCGGCGTTTCGTATCTGACTACTCTGAGAAGAAAGACCGAAACAAACTCAGAGATCACAGTCTCTTTTAAAGTCCAGACATAATCTTGGTCAAATCATGTGAAGACCATGTAGATTGGTGTGTGAAATGGTCTTTTGAAGAAAGAACCACACAGATTGAATGGACCGATCCATTCAGTTCACGCATTTGTCAGTAATCGTGCATAGTTCGTTTTTTTGTATAGTTCGATTGTTAAACATACCTTATGTACTTTATTAGGTATAGTAGCCCGAAGAATATCTTTGCTAAAGACGTTTAGTCGTGAAAAAGTCCCCAGCTTTTCCTTCATTTCAAAATAAACTTGCAATGTCCCCTCAAAATAAAGGGTTAAATTGTACCTTTTTTTTTGGTGGGAAATTATCAAATAACTTCTCCCGCTCTAGGCGGAACGGGAGAGCGTGTCAGACTTTTACTGACTAAAACCACTGTATAAATATGGACAGTATGGAAACTAGCCGTATTTGTTGAAATAATTACCTACGCTCCATTGTAGTGTCAGGGTTGGCACTCTTTAATGTTTGTAAAATTGAAAAGTGTTTTATTGGAACGAAGTTCTTCGCGGCTTGCGGTAGGAGTTGACAGGTAGAAATCGTCACGCGAAAAAGCGTTCCTACAGGCTATGCGACACCCCCCTCTATGTGAATTTCTTCTTTGGTCAAAATATAAATCCAAGATTGGGATTTTTTTTTAATTTTCGCCATGGCCGGGTGTCGTTTTCATGGTTTACGTGGGTGCTAAAGCCGATAGTGACTAAAATGTAAATCCAAGATGGCGGCTGCGAAAATTTTCAAATTTTTAATCATGGGTGTCGTTTTCATGGTTTTCGAGGGTGCTTTTTATTTATATGGAAGATATAGACTAGCTGACTCGACACACGTTGTCCTGCCCAAAATTATGAGTTCTGGTCTTGAGTTCATACAAAAATCCCGTAGAAAACCGTTTTTCCCGAATTTGAAACTTTTCTAGGAAGCTTTTTCTTTCCACGAAATCAGAATTTAATTTTAATTAAATAGATGTAGATTTAACTAACGGAATACCAAATCACCCCAGCAGTAGAAATATCTCCTGATTGCAGTACCGTCTTTTCTAAAACAAAAGCACATTTTCGGTTCATTTTTCCAGACAATATAGGTAAGCCCACACAAAATAACGCCCCAGTAGACCCTTTATCTGTCTGGCAGATTTATCTGGCATGTCAGTCAATATAAAGCGGCCGTATTATGCGTCTCGTCTGTCACGCGCCCCTGCAAACTCAACCCTCAAATGCTACTTAACCTTGACCAAAAAAACCGAAGCCTGAAGGTTACTGCTCGATTAATCATATGTCCCTATTTATTTGATGGGCAGTATACACGATGTCATGGTATGTAGTTTTGTAAGATTCATATGGTAATATTATTCCTACCTACTTTTATTTGTATTCCTGTGTATGCTTAGAGATTATTGAAGAAAGAAAAAAGAACAATTTAAAATTAAAATAAACAAGCTGTATACAAAGGTCGGGTCAAATCATCTAGAGTTTGAATTTACTCTCATCGCCAGACCTTCATCGTTTGGATGTTACCAATTTAACTAAATTACCTAATTTGCGTATGTTATTAACAACTTCCTAGAATCGCTTATTAACTAAGTACCTAGTACCTAACATGCATCCATACCAATCAACCTAATTAAAGCAACACAGCTCCGGTATAACAGTTACAGCAGAAATGTTAACTATAATTTCCTATATCGAGTTGCCAATTGCTAATCAATCGCTAATCATCAGTTTAACTGCACCGTTCAATGATTTGACACAATAGCAATCCAACGATGAAGTCGGTAAACCCGTGGACACATAAAAATATCAATCTGTTTTTAAAAAACAGTGATATCTATAACATAAATACTAGGATAAAACACAAATTTGTTCACAACCAGGCTCAAGAAAATAGGTGGCTCGTTTGATGCCAATGTATACGTTTTTATAATGGACTTCCTAGCCACATTCAACAAATGAGCCTTAATAAATTCAAATCTTTTATAAAGTAGAAACTATTCCAGAAAGCCTTTTATACTGTTAAGGACAAAAAGGCTTGGGATTGCGCAATTGCGCAGCTCCAATAAATTTACACAGTGAATCTTTTTTTTGGTTAACAATATTTTTTATTTATTTTTCTATATATCATTTAACATATACAGTGACATGAATACTTACTTTGTAAATTATTACATTATTTTAATTATTGTGAATGCGAGGACTATGTCGGTCACTGTTTTTTTTTTTTTTTTCGCTCTGTTAGTTTTACTGATGGCCTAGCAGTTTGAGTATCTACTTTATGCGGCTTACCCAAATGTCTTTTCTTTGGTATTATTCGTCGAATCGTTGAGCTCCTTATGTTCTGAGTTGAGCTGCACGATTACTGATAAATGCGTGCACTGACTGGACAGGTCTACTCAATCTGTGTAGTTCTTTCCTCAAAATACTATTTCAGACACCAGATTTCAGATTTCAGACAGTAGATACATGGTCTTAAAATGATCAGACCAAGATTTTTTCCGGATTCTTATATTATACACATTGACTTTGATTAATTTTATTTACACAATAACACGTTTAACTATTATTATATTATTTTAATTATTGTGAATGTGAATACTGTTTTTTTTTTCTCAGTTAGTTTTAATCATGGTCTGGCAGTTTAAATAATTCATGCGGGTTACCCAAATCTCCTTTCTTTGGTATTGTTTGTCGAATCGTTGAGCTCCTTAAGTTCTGAGTTGAGCTGCACGATTACTGACAAATGCGTGCACTGACTGGACAGGTCTACTCAATCTGTGTAGTTCTTTCCTCAAAATACTATTTCAGACACCATAGTCTTCACATGATTTGACCAAAATTATTTCTGGACTTTAAAGGAGAGCTTGTTTCGGCCTTTCTTCTCAGAGTAGTCAGGAGAAGAATCGTCGACCTCATCTAGTTTTTTTTAAATATGATGACGTGTAAAAGTGTGTGTACAAACCTACTTACAGAAATAAAATCGTTTATCATTTAACGCGATGGCGCAGTAAAGTTTTACCAGAATCCAATAATGTCAGTACATTTACCGAAGACCGTGTCACTAGAAGAGAATTATGGTCGAAGTTCCACTATAAGTTAGCTTTGGTGACTATGCATCATTAAAATGTATTAGGATCGACTACACCTTAGCGGCTTATTCCACAAATCCCCCTGAAAATCCCCCTTAGGAGGAAAAGTGGAATTTATAAAAACAGTCTAGAATTCACTTCTGATAATCCCGCGGGGAAAACTAGAATTGAAAAAGAAAAACTTATTCCAATACCCCCCTGAAAGTGATTATTTTTACATTAGAGTTCAGTTTTCCCCACTGAGGCGGATTCTCTTAGGGGGGATTAGTGGAATAAGCCGTTATCAGGCGTGAATCCTAGACTGTTTTTTTATAGATTCCACTTTTCCTCCTAAGGGGGATTTTCAGGGGGGATTTGTGGAATCAGCCCACCTTAGCATCTGGCATGTTTAATTCTTCCTAAACATCACTAACTAAGCTGTTCATTACTTGCTATACGAGGCTTTCCCAGTAGGTAAAATTTCCTAGTACACTCGAGTCTTTACTGAGGACCTTTTGGGAAAATCCTTTCCATTCTGAAGACTGAAAATAAATGTTTCTTTCTCCTCCTATAAGGTCCATGGGACTTAAAAAACATAACTGAGGAAACGTAGGTGTACTGTGCACACGTTTTTAAGCCACATATACATCAGCAAAAGCCGTTGTTAGGTAAGCAAAACAATCTGCTTTAGAAACAGGCATGTTTTTAAAACAAAGAGTAGGTACATACCCTAAAGTGTTTTATGCTTTCAGGAAAAAAAACGGCTAATGCGATTAACATGAAACTTTCATTACCTACAGAGTAGGTACAAAAAGTCCTAATGCATGAGGACCTAGCTAGAAATTCAGTGAAAGAGCTTTTTCACTAAGGTTCTCTTACTGAATAAAAACAAAGCGCACAGATAGTACGAAATAAAAGCTCAATATTTAATCATCCATTTCTGATGAAATATGTATTTTGCCGTGGAAAGTTCCATGAAATAAACAAGTTATTCGTTTGGTGGGTTTCTCACAGTTTTCATAAAAATTGTTAAATATGATTCAATATTTACGTGTGCAAACAATGCTATTATAAATTTCAGTAAGTAAATGATATATAAAGTCATTTAAATATTTCGTGGCGGTATCAACAACGCCACATGCGAACTACGCATCAAAGACCTGACGTCACAAATCCTGCATCGCGCTATCAGAGTTTACCGCGCGACTAGCATATATACAACATCCCGACATCAACCGTTGGGCAGTTGCCCACCAGACACAATACCCGTCTGGTCGGAGGATCCTCCCTTTACTATAGAGTATGAGTGAACTTTACACCCTGTTCCTCATACCTCTAAAATTTTAATAACTTTATTTTTAGTAAGCAGTGGTAAAGATGAATGACTTAGAAAATTTTCGAGACGAAGCTTATAGAGCTGAATTTTACCTAATTCAGGCGAATGGGCCAGAGGATGAATAAATTATTTTCAGTGAGTTTGGAAATAAATGTTAAAAATGCCTTCATTATATTCAATAGTACCTGTCGCTTTCGGAAACTATCGAAATCATAAATTATTAATGATTATTTAAATTTAGGACAAAACTCACAGACCGAAAATTTACTTTACAAAGAAAAATTTCATACGAATATGAACTTTAGACTATTATAAATAATGTTTGTATTCCTATGAGCAAATGTGAGTGTGTGTATGTTGGATTTCATACTAATATCAAACTTATTTTTAAACTGATAAGATAATGTAGATATTCGTATGAAACGCCTAATTTACTCAGCAATGTAAAGTAAAAGTGTGGTTTGTGATGTTTTCTTAAGATTGTAATTTAATGTTCTTTTTCTTTTTTTGTGTAAGTAAATTCCAGAAAAATCACCAGGTTGTTAACAACACAAAACGTTATTGCAAAAAATTTCGACATGCACTAGGCTCACACCAAAAAATTATGAACATACGCAGTATAAAGTAGTAGAAGTAAAATTAGACTAGGGTAAATGTTCAAATATTAAATATCCCGTATGTAAAATTATCGCAGCCCCAGAAATAAAATTACACGCATACGTACTCCCGCCCTTCCTGACAACCCTATTACCGACCACGGTCTGCCTGAGCCGGTAATACGACTAATATGTGCTACATACAGAATAATACCAAATATGTATCTGTTATAATAATGATTGAGTTAGGAGTATAAGTGGGCCTATAAGAAAGTAGGTATAACTTTCAAACTCTGTAACAACTTCCTAAAATCGCCTACTAATTTAGTACCCACTACCTTCTTTTTTTTTCTTTGTAGAAATCTTCAAGAATACGGAGGGTCTGGGTCTGGCCTGGATGTCGGACTCCTAGCGACTAAAACGCCACTGTTCCTTCTATTACCATGAGTTGGGGGCCCGGGAGATTCTTGTACATTCGTGGCATCCCCGACTGGTATCAGCACGCCATTCAAAGCGGGCCCCATTACCAAGTACGGCCGATCCCACGACCGCACATCTTCCCATTAAAGTGCGCATGTACCTAATACTGCATGCCGCCTCTTTGAGCCTGACTACTCGAGCGACGACACAGTCCCAACTTCGCCACCCGCATGACCCTCCTTGTGGTGACCGGAGATTGTTAAGCACCCTTTAGCGACCGGCTGCACTTCTGGTGGGTGTCGAATGAGAAATATGCTCTCTCTTCCTCTCCGTCGCCTCCTTTGCATGCATCACCTCGTCACAAAAAGAGGCGACAACATCCTATCGCTTCCGACCATGAACTGAACCACGGCCAGAAGCGAGAGATCACCCGGACCAAGTATCACGACGAGGGCACAGAGCTGTTGGGTCCAAGCTGAGCACTCCTGCAGCGTATGTTGCGCCGTGTCTTTGGGGCAGTCCACACAGTGATGACAAGCGGGCGTACGCTCCCGACCAATATGACGCAGATACTTCTCGAAACATCCGTGTTCAGTAAGCACCTGTCAGCCGGAAACTGAGGGCGCCATGCTGCATATGCAGCCTTACAGCTACAATTTTTTTTTTCTTCAAATAAAACCTTGCCCCAAACTAGGAATTTCTCCTGTATTGTGGGTGCGTTTACAAACATTTAAACTCACTTACACAAACAACCAGACCCGGAACAACTACTTGAAGTTCACTCAGATATTTGTTCCGTGCGAGCATCGAACCCCTGACACGCAACGCAGCAGTCAATCGCTTAACCACTGCACCAACCGTGTCAACATTGTGGCGCGCCCCCACCTGGGTTGTGCAAGTCGCTTCTTCCATTCAACCACTAGGATTTGACGGAATTGAGTCCTTCGTGCCTCGAATTCCCGGGAAACTGAATGCTGATCACGCGCTAGCGCTACCTTCCGCCAGCGATATAGGGACCCAAGGATTTTCGCATCCAGATCCCAGGGCATTGTTCCGGCCAGGAGAATTGCTGCCTCGCAGGAGATTGTACGGTATCCCCTTATCACCCTAACAGCCATCGCTCTCTGTGGCCTTCGCAAAATTTCAACATTGCGAGCTGTCAGGGTGTCCGTCTACACGGGCGCTTGATACAGAGCCAAAGACCATACGATCCCCACGTACAGCCTCCGGCAGAAGGCGTTAGGCCCCCCGAATTCGGTAACAGTCGCACAAGAGCAGCTGCAACGCTCATCAGCCTAAGGAATTACCTACTACTTAACATGAATTTAAGAAGAAGTTAACCTAATTAAACACAACTTCGATATAGCACGAATAACAACAATTTTAACTATATTTTTCTATATCGAATTGTCAGTTACAATAGGTATTGCTAATGAATCGATAACAAACAGTTTTATTGCACCGTTCTATTCGTTCTCAAAATTTCCTAAAATTCGAAGCTTTCAAAAACGAAAACGAGAAATACGCTCATTCTTTCAAACCTTAAGAAAAGCGATGCAACAAATATCCCAGCAACACGTCTCTATCTGTTATGTTACGAGTTTTAGGTACAGATTCGACAGAATACACCACTTCAGCTAAACGAGTAAGATCTTGATTCAATCGTCGACGATATCCGAACGCGTATTGTTTTTCTCTGCTATTGTTCACGTAAACAATAGTAGTAAGCGGTGTTTCCACTGCTGCGAGATATCATTACACGGTAGCCGGCGAGACGCGTAAGTGCAAACACGACGCGTCTACAGGAAGGTATTTGTCGTGCAGCCTTGTCGCTCCTTCCTTTCATCGTTGTGATTAATGACACGTTATTTTTCATTGGAACAGCTGCTACGTATTTTTTCTACTTTCAAGTCTTCTGTTCCATGACGTTCACCTATTAGTCACGCTCTGAAAAGCTTCCGATGTGGATTTTTAAACTTGTTTTTTCCCTCTATCTTCGACATTTGAACGCACCACCTCGGTTTGGCTTTGACTTTTAAGAGCGCCCCTCATTATTGTTCGTACCTTTTTATTTAAGAGTTGGGACTCTTAACACATTCTACCTGTAACACCTTTGTTTTAAATGACTGGCTTCGCATTTTCGTGTTTTCAAAGGTGACAAAAATCCGTTGAGACAAAATTCCGTAACATTTTTAAACGAGGTACTTACAAAAATTACTTGTTTCCTTTGTATATTTTCTATGGACGCGAATATGACAAAGGTAAACGCATAAAGCTACTACTGTTATGATGTCAAAGTAAACATATTGAAATCAGAAACAGTATTCGAAACGGTTTACTTGTTTTAAATTGGCAGGAATGTAAAAGGAAATCGTCTCTACAGTGTTCCATTGCATAAACATTACTCAAATTGCTCAAATTGAGATTCAAAGAAGTCCTTTACCGCTGTTAGTTCACATCGTTTCTTTAAGTAACTTTACATAGGTAGGAACAATACGTGTGGCACAAAGGCTACTAAAATGTTTATACAAACGTCCTTGTTAATCAGGAATAAAGCGAAAGGAAGCGGTTGTCCTGGTAATTAAATAACATTTTTATTCCAACGCGGGTCCGTTTTTACAGCACTCAACCCATACGTTGTTAAGATAATTAAATGATCTAATTACATAATTATATCGTTCACGAGTCGTCGACTGTGAAGCTTTGTATAAATGGCTGATTTAAAAAAGGTTTGTTCCTATAGCTCATGGCGGGCCGGTAGGGTAGCAGGGTAGGTACGTAGGTACGTGCTGGGCGGCGCCGCCAGTTTCTTTCATTTCCGTTTTTGGAGGAAGTTTTCGGCTCTTCCTGCTTGTAATGGACTCAACTCGACATAATTTTATCCACTGTGCACAAAAATATATCAGGCAGGCACAGTGTTCAATCAAATAACGAACGGATCGCAAATAGATGATGGAAATATTTCATTCGGAGATCGCAATCGGATTTTGTTTGCCAGATGGCTACGTCAATTAAGTTATCCCGTAGTGCATGTCGTCTCTTCTTTGTTACCAGAGTAGGTACTTACACTTTCTGAGATAGGTAAATACATAACAATATACATAACAACAGTGTGAACCATCTTGTAAGTATATAGGGCGACACCATAATGGATGCCGTCACTCTATGGATGACATACACAAACACCGAAGTTCGATAAACTAGGGTCATATAAATATTTGCAGGAATCGAAACCATAGAGGATGGTAATCATCACTACGCTAGAAAATACTTATAAAATGGTGTCCTGGTAGAGCTGGCCTTTAACAAAATAATACCTAGTGTTACAAGCATATTATATTTTTCTATCTGTGTAGTGATACAATTTATTCTAGGTCGTACCCAATGGTTATCCATGTCCTTTCCCTAGCAAGAGATCTGTCTATCTAGCCAAACACTCCACTCTACAGTTTGTGGTTTAATTCCACAGCCTTCCTGTACATCAGTCAATACTGCGTTACTATGTATAGCTCTGAAGCCGTAAACGTGTAATGAACTCCAACTTCCTAGAACAAACACAAAGTAAATTTTCATGTCAATTCGCACTAATAAGACATTCTTCGGACACCCACAAAGTTAATAATGCAGAATTCTCCATTTCACATCTGACGGCGTGGCTAGGCAAACAGTCCCTGAGCTCGAATTTCACAAATTACTCCGGCTGAAACCGACCTAAATATATTGAGTGACTTTTGGCAGCTATAAAAAGGGCTCACGACAATCTCTGGAGACCTAGTACCTAATTGTAGGAACTTAATAAGTCTAGCGGTTTCTGCCGCTTGAGTACACCGGACGACAATTCCGCAACTTAAGTATCCGGCAATTTAGCTACAGAAACTTAAGTGGAATACGTTAAACTTGTGTTTGTGTTTCTTTAATTGCGTTACAGGAAGTGGTAGGTACTGATAATGTAGCTATTTTGACGAAGTAGAATAGTTTTTCATATAGATTTCTACCTACTTAGATACCTGTCTATGTATATTCGAATGTTCAACTTTCACGGATACAGAGCCATTGTGTTATTTACGATCTGTAAATCACTCTTCTATTAGGTGAAAGTCAAACTTGTATCCATTGTAAGTCAATGAAGCAAAGGTTTTGGTGGTCGATATGTCATGGTCCGATCGTAGAAATGGCCATACCGTGACCTGCCTGGCTATTTCAAGATACGCCGCCATTTCGTGATTTGGCCGGTAATATCACGATGCGTCTAAAGTCGGACAGGTCAACGAAAGCAACATTATTATAGATAATATAATGATTCCCAGCTGACTACTGGGCATATCACAAAGTAGTTGCATTTCACGCCGCTAGTAGCACCCAGACCAAATGGGTTAGGTAAGGTTAGAAGTGTGACCAACCGCGCGTGAGCTGAGCGAGCAAAGCGAGCATTGCCGCGAAGCTGGCGAGCGCTACATCCAAGTTGGTCGCAGTTACTTGGCTAATTAATATGTTTACGACCCTAAAATAGGAATTATTCGAGTAGAAATAGGTCGAAACGAATTATTAGGTACCCGAATGGCGGCAGCAAAGACAAGCTTAGGTTATTTATTATTTATTTATTTATTTAACAATTTATGTACACACAAGAAGAAAGGAACAGAAAAATACGTACAAAGGTGATGCTTATTTCTAATGAAATCTCTTCCAGCATACCTGCGATAGGAAAGTAGATATAGAGATGTAGACAACGTGTGTAAGTGTAGAAGAGAAAAAAATAAAATAAAAAATATACATAAAATCAAAATAGCTATACCCTAATATAAATACTAATAAACATACAATAAGAGAATATACTTACATACATACTTCCAAAATAAATATCACTCAAATAAAGGCTGCAACAGTTAGGCAGTCCTTAATGTCAGGTGGCAGTGAATTCCACAACCGAGCCGCGTGCACAGTGAATGAGTAGGAGTAGAAGTCGGATGAGCTATGTTTTTTACGCATCACTGGGCAAATTGTCGAACGATATGGCGGATGTTAGATGGTCAAATCATAAAATGGCGGCGTGTCGTGAAATGGCTAGGCAGATCACGATATGGCCATTTCTACGATCGGACCACGACAGATACATTCAGTTCGCTCCAACGCCGTGTGTCCAACATAGCAGACAAGTAGCAACTATTGTTGTTTTGAACACAACCGTGAATTAGTAAATACAGTCAGGGAAATTATTTTTTATTGACAAACAATTTGCTGTGTTATATAGCCAACTAGCTTTTGCCCGCGGCTCCGCCCGCGTGGAAGTCGGTTATCGCGTAAAAAAGTAGCATATGTCCTTCTCCACATCTCTGCCTATATCTCTGCCAAACATGACAATCGGTTCAGCGGTTTAGGCATGAAAACGTAACATACAGACAGACAGACAGAGTTACTTTCACATCTATAATATTAGTATAGTATGGATTTATATAGGTAACTTGAATGATTTGAATGAAGGATCAATTTAAAATGGTAGTTTTTTTAAACAATTAATTTCATTGACTTTACAATCAATTAATAACAATGTATTGTACAAAGTAATTCAGAATGAGCCTTCTCGAGTGCCCTGGGGCCTAAGTCTACTAATTTACAAACGTTGCAATGGTCTCGCCATTGTGAGTATTTGACAGTTTGTATGGCAAATCTGTCAAAAAATCTCAATGAAGCTCTTGGCCCCCTGGCTTAACGATACAAGTTTAAGTAGAAGTTATGTTAAGTTAGCACTAAGACTGCGTTCTAGGCACTATCCATCGGCAAAATTTGCTTTCATAACGCGTAAGGTCACATCACCTAATTGTGAAATATGCAACAAAATTGAAGAAGTGCAACATTTGTTGATGGAGTGTGTTAAGAGTAAGAATGAAAGGGAATCATTAATCAGATAATTTAAATTGAATATTTTGGACGTTAGGCTAATACAAAACATTTTAGCAAACCCTAGATCGACGATTGCAAAGATGTTGTGTGGGCTGGTGAAGATAATGCCTAGTCAATGATTCCATTTCTGTTACGTTGTAGTTACTTTAATTATTGTTTAATAGTTGATAAGAATGATAAGGTACGATGGGGTTGGCATATATCCGTATGGATAAACACCAAAAATAATTGTTTGTAAAGAATTTAAAAAAATGAATGTATTACAGCCATAAAATAAAGTATATATATATATATATATATATCATAAAATAAAGTCACTTTTAATTTTTGTCTGTGTGACCGCGTTGTTCTTCTAAACTGCGCAACAGATTTTGATGCGGTTTCCACCATCATTTAGAGAATTTACTCTGAAAGGTTTATGTGTATGACACATCAATATTGAACTAGCACATTATAAAGAAATCTCCATGTCAAGACGTACAAACCGTGCGAGGGCTGGGTTGCTAGTTATTTATTATTTATTTATTTAATACTTTAAGCACAAAAAAATGTACAGAGGCGGACTTAATGCCATAGGCATTTTCTACCAGTCAACCCTTGGGTGATGCAGAGACAAACTGTAACGGAAAGCACCATAATTCGAGCTTAAAATGAATTATATATGTCGTCAAATCATTGAAATGTATCGATTGTTCCGTGGAGACGAATATTCTAATATAAATTGCTTAAATAGCTTTATATACTAACGAAAATGATCGATATCTCAGAACTGTAAAGAGATAGCGTAATTTAAACACTGCCATTAGCTTAGTTGGAGCATTTACCCCCTAATTAGCTATTTTATATAACAGTATATACCCCCGGGGTACCGATTAAAGTAAAATCCATTGTGTCGGAAAGTAAACAGTGTTATGTACCATTTGCGTACTGCGTAGAACCACGTCTCCCGTACCCCTCCTACGTCTAAGGAGAGCTAACTGCGCAATACCCCGCAGACACCCGTTCCCCTTCAACACCCCCTCATCAGGTAGGAATGTTTGTAACTGGTGAGTTTCATTAAGTATACGACCAAGGGTTACCCGCAACTTGTGATCATGTGTAAAACCTATAAAGGGAACCCGAGCAAGTTGATTTTTGTGGTCACTCACCGTTCGACCTCCGCCCTGGACGGTCGTTACGCTGCTCCCGCTCCCTGCGCCCGCCCCGGTGCGCTTGTTCGGTCATTCCGCGTCGCGACACCGTTCGGAACGGTCGTGTGCTGCAGCTCCGGCTCGCTGCGCCCGTGCCGTGTCAAGTGTCCGCCGCCGCCATCCGGTAATCGTTACGCCCAGTCGTAACGATTGCACTAGTAGTCCGACTACTAACAATAATATCAACTATTGTCTTTTTCAAGACAGGTTGGTATTGGTTTCTTTAAACCTTGTCGTCTAAAACGTTGCGCGCGTTTTTACCCCGTCAGGGAAAAACCACAGTTTCGTGGTCCTTGGTTGAAACCTAACGGTGCTAACGAATCCAAGGGGGTGTTGACCCAATCACACCCGCCGAACCCCATCAGGGCAAGGCAGTCAATTGGACGGGTCCCAGAGTTAACCGGCCTTGGGGGATCTCCTAGTCGGCTCTGGTGACAGTTTTCCCTTCACAGCTACTCACCCGGTGTCTTGAGGGTGTGTCTACACCCTTCGCACCGGATTTGTAGGGCCCCGTTCGCACAATAAGACTGGCGACGGGTTACAAGCTTAGGGCTCACCATTAGCACACATCTCCCTGCCTGACCCGGCAGGGAGGCTTCACTCATCCCCGGGCAAACCCACCCGGGGAGTTAGGGATATTAGTCGTAGGGATAACTTCCCCGCCACCATCATGGCCCCCCCCGAATATAAGAAAAACCCCGTCATCGGGACTGTTTTGATAGAGTTTTTGATCGGAGTCGTATTAAAGGACCCCGTATTCCAGTCCAAATATGGACAGGAATACGGAGCCCTCGCGGCTGCCACCCTCTCGGCGTCCGTTCGCGCCCACTCGACGGATAGCCCCCGCTCTCCTTCTCCTTCTCCTTCTCGATCGCGTTCGCGTTCTCGCTCGCCTCTGTCACAGGCTGGCTCATCTGTATCCGACATGGAAACAGAAGAGGCAGTCAGTGGTGGAAGAGTCGACACCCCGCGTCCCGCCGGTACCGACTCAGAATCGGACCGCACCATCACGACACGGTCGGCAGCGTCCTCTGCCTCTTCCCCCTCCACCTCGGACGACGGCTTCAGCCTAGTCCCGGGACGGGGGGGCAAGAGGAAGAAGACGAAAGCCCAGAGAAAGGCCGCCAAAAAAGGGAAAGCAGAGGCCTCCAGCCCTCCTGCGACCCCCACCCCGTCTACCGCGTCCGCGCCCTCCGCGTCGCAAATCCCCACCCCCGCCCCGTCCACCGCGTCCGCGCCCCTCGCGTCGCAGGTCCCCACCCCCGCGCCCTCCGCCGCGCCCGCGCCCTCCGCGTCCGCGTCCACGTCGCAGGCCCCCACTCCGCGCATTCTCATTAACGGCAATCCCGTTAAGAAAATCCCCCTCCCACCGCCTGTATTTATCCAGGACAAGTCCAAATGGACCGACATATCAAAATGGTGTGTCGAGCTCCGGATAAATTACTCGCATGCCAAGTCCACCCAGACCGGTATAAAGGTTACGGTTCCCACGTCTACGGACTACAGGAGCCTAACAAAAATGCTTCGCTCAAAAAACGTGTCTTTCCACACGTATTGCCTCCCCGAGGAAAAGGAAACACGCGTAGTCATCCGCAGGATCCCAAGGGAGATCCCATGCTCTGAAATTATAGCCGACCTTAGGTCGCAAAACGTCCCCGTAAACGAGGTCCACCGTATGCATCGCGCGCGACGCGGTGAGGCCTTCGACATGATCCTCGTGATCTGCCCACCCTCCGAGGGTCATAACCCGATCTTCCAGATCAAATCGATCTGTAGTCTCTCGGGTCTCGAAATCGAGAAACCCCGCAAGTCAAGCGTGATTGCCCAGTGCCATCGTTGCCAACTCTACGGGCATACGCAGAAGCACTGTTATGCGACACCCAGGTGCGTAAAGTGCCTGGGTTCGCATAGCACTGCGGAATGCGAACGTCCCAAGGACCGCGCACTTTGCACCGAGCCACCTAGCTGCGTGCTATGTGGCGAGGCAGGCCACCCCGCGAACTACCGTGGCTGCGCTAAAGCCCCAAAATCCGCGCCCCCTCGCTTAGCGAAGCGTACCGACGCGCGTCAATCCCGCGAATGCCCGTCCTATTTGGAACCAGTAAGACTGAGTCCCCAGAGACCCAGTCCCTGGAATTACCTGCACCATCAGCAGGCGTTCCCAAGCCTCCAGGCTAGACCCGCCCCTCAGGCAGTCGCTCCCCAGGCCCCCCAGGCCACTATACCCCGATTAATGGACCCGCGTACCCGATTCGAAAACTCGCAATCGAGACCCGCGACCACCGCGCCCCCCACCGCTCCCGCGCCCCTCGCCGCCGCGCCCGCGCCCGCGCCCGCGCCCTCCGCCGCCGCTCCGAATGCGCGCCCCCCTCCTAATCACACCCCCACTCCCGTGGCCGGTGTCAATAAAGTAGATCCCTTCCAGGTGATCTCTTCCACCTACATGGTCTTCCTCACCCCCCGCGCGAGGAGGATGGCCGACGAGATAGTCGCCGCGACCAACGCCGGTGACTTATACCAAATTCAGGCAATCTACAATGCGTATCCCGAGATCACGCAAGCATTGTCTAGATTCGCGAACAACACCCCTAGACCACTTAATGGATACTAGGTCCCCCGCTAGAAACAAACCCCGATCCCTAATGTTAGGCTATTTTAACGCCAATGGCTTGGACGGCCAAAACTCAGAGATCACCGAATTCCTCGGCGATCATAAGGTAGACGTTTTCCTCATCCAAGAGACCTTTTTAAAACCCAGGCACCGAAACCCGTCAATTGCGAATTATCGTATAATTCGCAATGATAGGTCGCGGTGCCACCTGGGAGGTACTCTAATCTATTATAAATCAGAGCTCTATTGCATGCCCATAGACCCTCCTGTCCTAAAGTCCCTATTAGAAGTCTCGATCTGCCGAATCGGTATGACGGGCCATGCATCTATAACGATAATATCAGCCTATCTGCCCCCTCTCGTTACAATTGATCCAATCCAAGATCAACTACTGACCGACGACCTTAATACCCTCTTGAGCATGAGTGATTCCGTCATCATGGCGGGTGATCTCAATGCCAAGCACCCAGCCTGGAATAGTAGACTCACCTCCCATAGGGGTAAAATCCTCTTTGACCTCTGCCCCCTCCTCAATTTTGATATCATCGCCCCGATGAGTCACACCCACTATCCGCATAATCCTGACCATGCCCCTGACGTGCTCGATGTGGCACTTCTAAAGAACATCAACCTACGGTTGGTCTCTATAGAGGTGCATCACGAGCTTGACTCTGACCACCGACCTGTCCTCGTAGAAATGGCCCCTCGCATAGGTCTTCACGACCCCAATATCCCCCCGCGCACCAAAAGGATAACGGACTGGAAGCGAGTAGGCGAAAGCTTGAAAGCTAACACGTCCCCCCAATTGGATTCGATCCCCGACCAGTTCGACTCTATCGCAGACACGACGGCCGCGATCGACTCTCTCACAGAGCACGTACAATCTGTCCTGAACACATGTTCAAGGGAGGTTCCGGCGACGGATAACCGTCGCGGGAAACTGCCGAACGATGTACGTGCACTGATGACGGAGAAGAACGCAGCCGTCCGTGCGTACAGTAGCTTTCCCTGCACGGCTAACAAAATCCACATGCGCTACTTACAGCGTGCTGTAAGTAACCGCGTGAAGGAATTGCGTGACGCCGACTGGGATACGCTACTGAGCAGCCTAGAGCCGAACCATCTAGCATTCTGGCAACTCCAAAGGAAACTCAATCCCCGAGGAGGTAGCTCAGCCTCAATGCCCCCACTGATCCGCCCAGACGCGTCTCTCGCTTTCGAAGACATCGACAAAGCCGAATGCTTAGCCGACAGTCTAGAGGCTCAGTGCTCGCCCAGCTCTCAACCAGTAGACCAGGCGCACCTCGATGAGGTGAACGCTGAAGTCGAACGTAGAGCCTCTCGTCCGCCCGTCGAAGACCCTGAGTATCCTCTGGCTCCCGTCACCCCGGCGGAAGTGCACGAGCTCATAAAGGGTCTGAAACCACGTAAAGCCCCTGGCTCTGATGGTATCACCAATAGGGTGGTCCAATTGTTCCCCGCCCACCTGATAATGCTCTTGGCCACCATCTTCAATGGAGCCATGAACAATAACGTCTTCCCGCAAGTGTGGAAAGAGGCCACAGTAATCGGTATTGCCAAACCCGGTAAACCCAAGAAGGAGCCCGCGAGCTACCGCCCCATTAGCCTGCTTACAGTCATGGGCAAAATCTACGAGAGGCTTATTCATAAGCGACTCAGAGACTACGCCGAGACTAAGGGCCTTATCCCCCACGAACAGTTTGGATTCCGTACCAAACATTCGTCGACCCATCAGGTCCACCGTATAGTCGAGGACATAAGCGCCGGCTTTCAACGCGGCCTTATGACAGGAGCTATCTTCTTTGATATAGCGAAAGCGTTCGACAAAGTCTGGCACAACGGCTTGATTTACAAGCTGTACCAACTCGGTGTGCCCGAGCGTCTCGTGCTCATCTTACGAGACTTTTTGTCGAATCGCACCTTTCGCTATCGCATAGAGGGTGCCCTCTCCTCCCCCCATCCCATGCGCGCAGGAGTCCCTCAGGGCTCTGTGATATCCCCCCTGGCCTTTACGCTTTACACCAGCGACATCCCGAAGTTTAAAAAGGCTCAGTTGGCTCTGTTCGCAGACGATACGGCCGTTTACTACAGAGGGAAGTGTCATAATGTCATTGCCAACACTCTCCAGACTGCAGCCGACAAGCTCGGTGCGTGGTTTAGAAAGTGGCGGATCGAAGTCAATCCTGACAAAAGCCAAGCGGTTCTCTTCGTAAAACCGAGAAAAATCCCCCCAAAGCCCAAACCTGTCACCATGTTCGGCAAGCCTATCCCCTGGGAGAAGCGAGCCAAATATCTAGGTGTCATCCTCGATCATCACCTCTCCTTTTCTGAGCATGTAAGTAAGGTGCGTTCGCGCGCCGCCTTCGCTCTCTATAGGCTTCACTCCCTCGTCCATGAAAATAGCAAATTGTCACTCAAGTGCAAATTGCGAATTTATACCGCGTGCATCCGCCCCATCATGACCTATGCGAGCCCAGTCTTTGCTCAAGCAAAACCGTATATCATCCATAAGATGCAAGTCATCCAGAATCGTTTCCTCCGTAAATGCACGGGAGCCCCCTGGTTCGTTCGGAACACAAACCTCCATGTAGAGCTTAGAATGCCTACAATAGCCCAATTTCTGAAACGCTCTTCCAAGCGCTTCTTTGACTCTGCCGCCACCCACCGCAACACTCTCGTTGTGCAGGCCGCCAATTACACCCCCTCTCGCATTAGTATGATCCGCCGTCCAAGGCACGCACTGACCGACCCAGACGACCCCACCACTCTCATCCAGGAGAGTCGTAGGGAAACTAGTACAGCTCGAAGAGTACACACAACACGAACACGATCACAATTCCGACCTCGCTTTAGAGGTCCCGCGCGAAACCCACCCCGATCCACTATTATTATCGTCAATAATAATAGCCCTCCCCGTCCCTTGACGACGCTTAACGATGTGCCAGCATGTGGTTTAGCTGAGCCTGTAATCCAAACTCCCCCGATTAATAATCAGAACCCTGATATTATCCAGCCACCGACGGTCCCTTGCCACCCTCCCTCCGACACTGCCCTAAGCCGAGGTTCGAGCCCCACCTGGGGTGCCCTTAGCGAGCAGTCGTCTAGCTTAAGTAGATTATAGTAAAAACCCCCTGGCTGGAGGCGTAAACTTCGTTAGGAGCTTGCGGCACCACAGGAAAGCCCGGTTAAGGAGCAGGAACCCCCAGTGGTTATACCTCCGAGATGCCATACACAAAAAAAAAAAAAAAAAAAAAAAAAAATGATTTTTGTCCTCCCCGACCCTTGACTGTAAGTGAAGCGCCAGCACGCGTTTTAGCTGAGCAGCAAGTAATCCAAACTCCCCAGGATAATAATCAAAACACTGATTTTACCCAGCCACCGTCGGTCCCTTGCCACCCTCCCTCCGACTCAGCTGCCCTAAGCCGAGGTTCGTACCCCACACGTGCCCTTAGCGAGCAGCAGTCATTTAGTTTGTAGTTTTTACGCCCTGGCTGGAGGCATTAAGTTTCGATAGGAGCTTAAGGCAACCACAGGATAGCCCGGTTAAAGAGTCGGAACCTTAGTGGTTACACTCTGAGATGCCCTAGATAAAAAAAAAAATAATAATAATAATAACCCCACCGCCGTATCTCTACGTTGACGTCGTGGTGGGGCTTGCGCGCTCCGAACTCTAGGTCTGTGACGGTAGAGTTTACTTTGCCGGAACATGTCTAGGGTGAGGAGCCAGACCAAGAGAGATACAGAAACCCGCAGGGCAGCATGTGGCGAGCTGTTGGGCAGTTGCGACCCCACGGACCCTATCTCCCGGGAGAAGTCATGTTCCTCATCTCTGGCTTGCCTTTATTGGCCGGCTGGAGTGAACACTGACGAGGAACTGAGCTCCCACCTCATTCTTGCCTTTATTGGCCGGCTTGAGTGGAGATTCGCAAGAGCAAACGTGCTCGGAGGAAGGAAGTATTCCAGTAAGTGCTTGTAGGGATTTTGACCATCTTCCGGGCTCTGGGATTGTTCTGAGAGCCTTGGAATACCTCTCCACTCCTCGAGCACCTCAGGACATGTTGCTCCCTTGTCGCTACGTCACTATGTGCTAGCGACCGTTTTCGGGGGCCCATTATTGAGTGTGCAAGTCACCCCCTGCCATTTTATCCGTGTATAATTAACACATTGATCAGGCAGGGGCCATAGTCCTTCCATAGTTTTTGGTAACCAGTCCATTTTAACCACCCAAACCCATAGTCCAATATCTTTGTTTTCCATATCCTGCAATAGTCCTACACCAACCGGGGGTTGTCCTTGGGTGCACTTGCATAGTGCGTACAGGGATAATCGTCGGTTGGTGCCTCATTTAATTAAAAAGCGTCAAACGGGCCTCTGCGAGTTGGCTTCGGCCCCTCGTACGCCTTCCAAAGGTCCGGGATCCTAGGGTCCCGAGATATGTAGACGTAAATAAAATAATAATAATAATTGATTTTTGTAGTACATTGGTAGTACATCAGTAATACATCAAGTAAATCTCTCAGTAGCAATAATTTCTCCGTACGATTCAGTTGCTCTCCACATATATTCGAGAATTCGTCGCTCCGCGCTTAAATAGTATTTAAAAGTCAGTTTAAGTTAGTTTATAATTTCAGTTTAAGATAGTTTCTATATATTCTATTAGTTCGTAAGTGCTGATTTATATATTGTGACTCTATTTTTGTTGACTGTAATTATCGTGTGTTATTTTATTGATTATACAAGTGTTTAATCTGACAGTGTGGTTTTTCACTGGTTACGAGTAAGTGCGTTGGTAACCTTTCGACACCGCCGCCTACAACACTTGACTCCCCGAATATCTTACATTTTGGTCCTTACGAGCCGGATAAGGTTTACAAGTAACCATGAGTCAGAGGAGCACCATCACCACACGCAGCAGGCTGCGAAAGCTGGCTGAAGAGCAGAGCGCACGCAGAATTGATGACCCAGTATCGGACTCCGGGTTGCAGTCTGAAAGAGCACCGGGTTCACCGTCTGTCGCACCGACCATGGCGTCAACGTCTGCCCTCAACATCCCCCTGACGGGTGGTCGAGTAATCGACTACAGTGCTGGAAGTACGTCAGAGGGACCCCAGGGAGGACAGGCAGTAGCAAGAGGTCGCCATACGTCGCCGCGAAGCAGAACGTCATCAAAAGCTAGCCGCAAGAGCGTCGAGTATATAAGGAAACGCATACAGTATGAAGCTGAAAAGGAGCTAGTACAGCTGAAAGAAAACCTTCTCAAGAAAAGGATGGAAGCTGATATTGCAGAGATAGAAGCAGCTGCCGAGAGTGACGACTCAAATACGGAAGCAGGGACGGCACAGCGCGTAGAGCAGTGGATAGACACAACGCCTCAGGTAACGCAACAACAAACAGTGTTGCACCAGTCAGGCCCAGTGTTGTGTCAATCGGATGCAGTGTTGTGTACCCCGTCAGCAGCGCGCGCGCCTACGGAAATGGCCGCGCCCCGTAACCCACCCGTGAGTCAAAGGCAGCTCAATGTAAGTACGCTTGAAAGTAATATAAATGTATACCGTGATAATGTGTCGCATGTAATAGGTCCGTCTGTGTCAGTACCGTTTTCGAATCTAACGGTACCTATGGCCCAGACGCATACGCCAGTGTCTCAGGATAGAGTAACGTTCCATTTACCTGACAGGTATCCCGTCTTTACCACCCCGGGCGCAAGTGTACCTCGAGTTTCGATACCCGAGTCGGATACACGGCGGCAGAAGAATTACGGGACGGATGATAAAGAAAGACGAAGGGAAATGTCGGGCGATAGGGACAGCAAGATAGACAGATTGGCAGAGGCTATTACTAGTATGTCGCGACCGCGTCCGGTACCTAGACAGGCGCACGAGCTACCCCATTTTAGCGGAGACCCAGCTGAATGGATTTCTTATAAGAATATGTATTGGGACACAGCCGAACAGTATAATTTTAGAACGCATGAAAACTTAGCCCGGCTTAAGACGTCATTGCATGGCGACGCGAAGACCTCAGTTGAGGACCTACTACGGTCAGGTACAGATCCTTCCGAAATAATGCGCGCACTAGATGAGGAGTTCGGTCATCCGACGTTAATATTACAAAGTGCACTCAAGAAAATTAGGGATCTACCTAGGATAACTGAGAGTGTCCGTGAGTTAAGGCGGTTCACGTCTACAATAAGGAATGTTGTGTCCCTACTTAAAAACATTAGAGCCGACGGGTATATAAATAATCCGCAATTAGTTAGTGAGATAGTTAACAAATTAACTCCAATACAGCGCGCGCAATACGGCGATTTTGCTATGGGTATAGATAGCTCACAGGGGGTGGACCTAAGAGTGTCACCGGACCTAGAATTAATGTCACACTTCTTAAAACATTTAACTCGCTCAACTTCATATTATGTTCAAGCCAGTATGTTCGAAGCTAGTCCAGCCAAGCCACCTGTGAGGCAACAAAAGCAAGCCGCGCGCTCAACTAATAATAAAGTACCGCCGGCTCAGCGGGTACATACGCATAGTGACGAGTCTAGTGTACCTAAAGAATGCCTAATTTGCAAAAAGGAACATGCCATTGAACACTGCGACGCATTCGGTAAATTAAGCGTGCAACAACGATGGGACATTATTAAAGAGAAAAATACATGTTTCAAATGTTTAGTTAGTAAACACCCTAAGAGGTTTTGCCGCGCCAAAAGGTGCGAGAAATGTGGCTACAGCCATCATATTTTATTGCATGCAGATAAACAGAACAAAGACAGCAATAAACCGGAGGCCGGCAAAACAGTTAGTGAAAAAACGGAAAGTGTCACTAACATAGGGGAATGGCGAGCTACGGCTCTATTAAAAATAATTCCAATTGGAATAACCTATGACAATGGAACGCATCATAAATGTTACGCGCTACTAGACGACGGGGCAACAGTATCACTGATCGACAGTGCTATAGCTTCAGACCTAGCGGGCCCCCGCATACCTCTTACATTAAAAACAGCGTTTGGCTACGGAGTCACTGATTTAACTTCGCGAGCGGTACAAGCACGGATCACAGGGCCAAACGGACAACAACATGAAATCAAATGCCGTACCATGGTCAACATGAATTTGCCAATACAAACTGTGTCCGCTGCTATGCTGAACGATAACGCTCACCTCCGGGACTTGGGTTGCGTGGAGATGAGGTGCGCTAAGCCGATATTGTTGCTTGGGCAGGATAACTGGCAGCTTTTGGTCAGTCAGGACATCCGACATGGACGATCCGGTAAACCAGTTGCCTCCCTCACGAAGCTAGGTTGGGTCGTACACGGACCATTCGATAGCGCTAACGATGTTAACGATCAGTCAGTAAATTTTGTTACAGTTCCCCTGCCTGATCTGCATGACCTAGTCAAAGCTCAGTTCGAGTTGGAAGCTATAGGTATTTCGCAAAACGCTCGCAAAAATAAAAATAATGAAAGAGCGTTAGAAATCCTAGATAGTACTAGCCGCCGCGTACCTAATAGTTCACAATGGGAAGTAGGGCTATTATGGAAACATGATGATGTGGAATTGCCTAATAATTATAATCAGGCCCGGCAACGGTTATACGGAATAGAAAGGCGTGTGCGAAAAGACGCCGTCTTCGCTGAGGCGTATAATAAGCAAATAGATAGACTGCTAGATGAGGGCTATGCGAGAGAGGTGGAGGGGAGTTTGGATAGCTCACCTATATGGTATCTGCCACATTTTGGCGTGGCAAATCTTAACAAGCCAGGAAAGCTCCGTTTAGTCTTCGATGCGGCCGCCACGTCTCACGGAACATGCTTAAATGATAACCTTTTGACCGGTCCTGACCTGCTGAATTCACTGCTTGGTATATTGATGAAATTTCGTATAGGTCCCATAGCCTTTTCAGGAGACATCGCGGACATGTTTATGAAAATTAGGATAAGGACTGAGGATCAAGGCGCGCAGTTATTTTTATGGAGAGACGCGGATCAGTCCATTGAACCAAAGGTATTCGCGATGAATTCCATGATCTTTGGGGCGACCTCATCACCTACCACGGCGATATATATACTCAACAAAAACGCCAGTGAGTTTGGTGATCGATACCCAGAAGCAGTGGAGGCCATAAAGGCCAAACATTACATGGACGATTATTTAGATAGTGTCTGTACCGAGGACCAAGCGAATAAACTGATGAGAAGAGGTGACCCTGATACATGCCTCTGGTGGATTTGTAATACGGGGGTGGGTCACCAACTCATCAGAACTAAGGCATAGATTAAATTTAGACATGCCGGAAAGGGTAGCCCTCGAAAAAGGTGCAGGTACAGTCGAGAGAACTTTGGGGCTAATATGGGCACCGAAAGATGACGAATTAAGATTCGATCTATCCTTCAAACGACTACCAGAAACCATTATAAACGGTAGTGTGGTGCCCACGAAACGACAGTTTTTGAGCATGATTATGTCCATATATGACCCACTGGGTTTTTTGTATCCCTGCGTTATCCAGTCAAGAATACTAATGCAGAAAATCTGGAAATCAGGGATCCAGTGGGACGAACCCCTACAGGATAAGGATGCGAAAGTATGGTTCACTTGGCTTAATAATCTAAGTAAATTAAAAGAAGTCAAAATACCAAGGTGGTACGGGCTAAGCTTCGACAATTTAGAACTACATGTGTTCGGGGATGCTAGCGAATTAGCCTACGCCGCAGTCGCTTATCTAGTAGGTCATGACGCCGGAGGAAATAGGAAGGCTGTCATGGTAATAGGGAAAGCGCGTGTAGCACCTCAAAAGGTGATATCTATCCCTAGGCTCGAGCTACAAGCGGCCTTGTTAGCCTGCCGACTAGCAGACACGGCCGAGAAAGAGCTAGGGCTATCAATAAAACGTAAATTTTACTGGACAGACAGTAAAACGGTTCTTAGATGGATAAACTCTGACGCCCATGAGTTTCAGAGATTCGTATCACATAGACTAGCCGAGATTGATAAATTATCGGACCGAGGCAATTGGCGCTGGGTGCCATCGGAGGATAACCCTGCTGACAAAGCGACCAGATTGTCTTGGCCCGATAACCATGCGGTGTGGCTTTCTGGCCCCCCTTTTCTATGTGATCCACAGGAGCGATGGCCGGTGTGTCATGAGGCTGAAGCGGTGGAAGCGGACCTCGAGCGCATTCAGCGGGTCCACGCTACATCAGCGCCGGTGGCGCCACTCCTTTTCTACGAGCGCTATTCTTCGTGGACGCGTATACAGCGCGTTATGTCACGCGTGCTAATATTCATCGGCAGATGTCGTAAGCATCGGTCAACAGCAGAGCTACAGCGTCCTGACCTGGAAGAAGCTCACAACTGCCTTATGCGGTTGTGCCAAGAAGACAGCTTCCGGGATGAGCGGGCCGCCATACTAGAAGGCCTGCCCGTCCCCAACAACAGCAGCATCAAGGCCCTAGACCCGATGATCACCGAGGACGGCTTGCTTCGGGTGAGGGGACGCCTGAGTGCCTGCGAGGTGCTCACCTTCGGGGAAAGGCACCCGATAATATTAGAGGGACGCCACCCTCTAACGCGAAAGTTGATCGCATTTTACCATGGGATGGCTTTACACGCCAACCATGAGACCGTCGTCAACAACCTTCGTGAAAAGTACTGGATCACAAGGGTAAGAACCTCAGTAAAAGCGGTGGTTGCCCAGTGTCAATTATGTCGTGTTTCCAGAGCTAAACCAGCCCCGCCCAAGATGGGCGATCTTCCGCTGGCGAGAGTCGAGACCTCGCGACGAGCCTTCGTCCGAATGGGCGTCGACTACTTCGGCCCGATGGAGGTAGCAATTGGGCGGCGCCGCGAAAAGCGGTGGGGTGCCTTGTTCACCTGCCTCACCACACGCGCCGTCCACCTCGAGTTGGCCGCCTCATTGAGCGCCGACTCCGCCTTACTAGCCTTGCGGCACTTTATTGCGCGCCGCGGGCAACCAGCGCATCTGTACTTAGACCAGGGTAGCAATTTCATCGGAGCCAACACCGAGCTACGAGCAGCCCTGAAGCCAGTCAGGCCCAAAGCCATCAACCGAGGCATCGAGTGGCACTTCAATCCCCCGGCAGCCCCACACAAGGGCGGCTGCTGGGAGCGCCTGGTGCGTTCAATTAAAAACGCACTCCGAAGCACGCTCAAGGAACGTGCTCCCCGAGAGGAGGTCTTGTATACCCTCCTCACCGAGGCCGAGCTGATTGTAAACAGCCGGCCTCTAACGTATGTCTACGACGACCACGACCAGCCTGTGGTCCTGACACCCAATCATCTACTCCTGGGCACTGCGTCCGGGAGTACTCCGTTCCTGCCGGGAGACATCGAGGACGTCGATTCGCGCCGGCAATGGCGGCGCGTGAACGCGCTCGCCGACATGTTCTGGCGGCGCTGGCTACGAGAGTACCTCCCAACGCTGCAACGTCGTGACAAATGGACTAACAACGTACCCAATGTGCGGGTCAACGACCTGGTTGTGATTATAGACAATAATAAGGACAGGAATGTATGGACAAAAGGTGTAATTAAGAATGTATATTACGGCAATGACGGTATTGTTCGTGTAGTCGACATTAGGACGTTAAATGGGGTCCTGCGTCGGCCCGTAGCAAAGATTATCGTGCTTCCCACTGACCAAATATGAGGTAATGCGGTTGAACCCTTTTACAGGGGGTGGAATGTAACGGAAAGCACCATAATTCGAGCTTAAAATGAATTATATATGTCGTCAAATCATTGAAATGTATCGATTGTTCCGTGGAGACGAATATTCTAATATAAATTGCTTAAATAGCTTTATATACTAACGAAAATGATCGATATCTCAGAACTGTAAAGAGATAGCGTAATTTAAACACTGTCATTAGCTTAGTTGGAGCATTTGCCCCCTAATTACCTATTTTATATAACAGTATATACCCCCGGGGTACCGATTAAAGTAAAATCCATTGTGTCGGAAAGTAAACAGTGTTATGTACCATTTTCGAACTGCGTAGAACCACGTCTCCCGTACCCCTCCTACGTCTAAGGAGAGCTAACTGCGCAATACCCCGCAGACACCCGTTCCCCTTCAACACCCCCTCATCAGGTAGGAATGTTTGTAACTGGTGAGTTTCATTAAGTATACGACCAAGGGTTACCCGCAACTTGTGATCATGTGTAAAACCTATAAAGGGAACCCGAGCAAGTTGATTTTTGTAGTACATTGGTAGTACATCAGTAATACATCAAGTAAATCTCTCAGTAGCAATAATTTCTCCGTACGATTCAGTTGCTCTCCACATATATTCGAGAATTAGTCGCTCCGCGATTAAATAGTATTTAAAAGTCAGTTTAAGTTAGTTTATAATTTCAGTTTAAGATAGTTTCTATATATTCTATTAGTTCGTAAGTGCTGAATTATATATTGTGACTCTATTTTTGTTGACTGTAATTATCGTGTGTTATTTTATTGATTATACAAGTGTTTAATCTGACAGTGTGGTTTTTCACTGGTTACGAGTAAGTGCGTTGGTAACCTTTCGACACCCCCGCCTACAACACCTGACTCCCCGAATATCTTACACAAACAGTAGTAGGTGCAGTAGCGAAAATTGAGGAATAAATATTCATTTAAATATAAAGATATACATAAACCTATTACAAACTATAAATTCAATATATAAATCTTATTATATATAAATATAAGCACAAATAAATACACACAAATATATATACTAAAACAAATAAGATAAACAATGGGAAAACATTACCGTTATGATGATACTGCCAGCTTCTTGCGAATATGCTCACGAACTTTTACTTTAAAAGATAATCGTTTGGTTGCCATCCTGATTTCCTGGGGGAGCGCATTCCACAGAGAGATAGACTGTATGAAGAAGGAAGAGTGAATGAAATCTATGCGGTGAGTGGGACATTGAAGAAGACGATTGTGTGATGATAATAAAAGATTACATCCCATAATAATATTCAAAGTTATCAAAATCTTCAAGCGAATCACTGTCAAAAACGATTACTGTTTTAAGTAGGTAAGAAACTACTCTTCAAATACTTACGCAATGACAAGTAGATTGGCTAAAGTTCCTCGTTTATCCCGAGTATCTCCGTAGGATCAACTTTAAGACATGTCTGTGAAAATAAACAAAGTCTGGTAACACAAATACGCTCAGTTCCCGGACTCAGTAGATAGTAAACCCATTAGGTCGCCAGGCTAGCCAGCTTACGCTCAGAACCTTTGCGAGCTTTTCAATTTCCTTACTGTGTTTGTTGTGGACTAAACGAGGAAAAGAATACAGCGGATAGTTTAATGCAATAACATTTATTGGATTAAACGAAAAATGTAGATACAGTTTTTTTTAATATTACCGCTAACAATGGACGCTTTTACATTTACCTCCTTACTAATAAACGTTGTATAGCGTCTGTATAGTTACACACCGATTTCTCTCTTTCACTCGTCAGTATTTTGACTATCGATAGAAGAAGACAAAGCGTTGTGTAACTATACAGATGCTATACAACGTTTATTAGTAAGGAGGTTAATGTTTTAAGAACGTAAAACGGAAACAACAGTATGTTTCTATTCAGAAACTTGAGCTTACACAGAAAAACAGTACATTATGTTTATTAGTGGGCGATGTTCTGCCTACTGATGTAGAAATATAAGAAATGCTTGTGGTACTAACACAAAGAACTCGCTACATTGTCTACTTCTACTAAGTATTCCAAAATACTCAAAGAATATCTTCCAGTACAATTCACACGTACAATGTTACATTCAAGTACCTATATACAAATATACAACTTTTATGTATATACTTTGGCCGTAATCTTCACATGTATAAGTAGGTTTAATATAAACTTCCTCTTAACTCACTGGCTCCATCTTTCATCTTAACTTTAAGAAAACAAAGTTTGCACCAAAGGCGTTTCTTGCATAGAAACTACCGATTTTAACTAAATATTCAAACGTCTTGGGCTGTTATTCAAAGCACCTCATATAAATAAAAAATACGTACGTTTACTGCACAGTTTCGTAAAACAATGGTTTTATTTGGGCTCCATTATATCTAAATTCGCTAACCTGCATATACAATGTATATCGTCGACGGTAGGTTCACTTGAGGTATGGGACAAAATACGATTTTACAGGAGAGGCCGACAAAGTTTTTTTTCGGACTAAATCGCGCATAACTTTTTTTGTTATTAACCTTTTTCGGATCTGATTTGACACATAATCTTGTATTTTAGTGCTCTATCTACCTGTGTAACATTTATTTAAATAAGTTATCTATTTAAGAAAATAGACGTCCCTTACACCAACGTATTTTGTTAGTAAAGTCCCTTACTGACCAAGTATTTTGTGGTCCCGTCCCTTACATTAAATTGACCTCTACGTTGGATCAAAAATAGTGTAAAAATAGTGAAAAAATAGTGTAAAGAGATTGTTGACAGAAAATTAAGTACACACTTTTGGTGTTCGGATATCTTAAATTTGGAAATCGTTATCTACCTTACCTTATTTGATTCGATTGGCGGCGGTAATTACACCATTTCAAGTTACTATATTGCATGGTTTTTCAGATACATTGTTATTATGGGGCCGATTAGAAATTTGTATCCAAAAAATCAGTAGAGTAAGGGACATTTTTCTTAAGCTAGATTTTTTTCATATACACCATTCGAAAGAGCGAAAAATTCTGGACCAAACTGTATACTCAACTCATTTTGGGTATTTTGTCCCTTACGTCAATTGAACCTACGGTCGACGATATCTCGACAGATAGCAGATTATTAATAAATAATATATCTATGGACACTGCATTTCTATGTTAATTTGCCCTGTCCGATATATCTTTGTAACTACCTTATAAATGGTTTAAATAGATCTTAGTATCGGTGACGTATTATAGGTAGGTACTGGTGTTAGTGAAATTGGAATAAGCGAAGGCGAATGACAATGATGAAATATAACAATAGGTAAACAGTCATGAGAAACCAAGAAAATATACCTGCTTTCGCATTGGTATGCAAAAGTATCAACGTTTTGACATAAAAACTGAAGTGAATTCTTACTTATTTAATAATTAAGCAGAGAGCAAACTTACGGCTAATATCATCATAACTCTAGATCTCAGGCGGTCTGTGGGGAAAACCCTATGTTGAATGAACATAATATACCTAATAAATACATAGACGTACCCCATATGATGAACGTAACGCTTTTTAGGGTTCCGTAGTCACCAAGGAACCCTTATTTTTTCACCATGTCCGCCTGTCTGTCTGTAATTTGGTATGGGTGTACATATTAATCACGCTGACAAAGTGGTAAAATGACGTCCTAATTTTTTTCTTTTTTAAGGTACCTCCCCTCACGTAAACGGGGAATGATATTTTTTTCTCGTCTATCCCATGTGGTCGTTCAAAAATATTGCAGGTTTGAGAAACCTATTTATCGATTCAGGGATTCGTTTGCGAAATATTAAGCTTTAAAGTTGTAATATTTGTTAGAGTCAAGTGTTCCTTAAATACATATCGACGCTTGAAAGGCAATATTGACTAAGCGACATATTGGCAACTACACTAGAGCATTTTAAAGATTAAAAAAAATAAAATAAAAATAATGCTGTTTTTTTGTGTATACTCTTCTAGTAGTAGTAGTATACACAAAAAAAAAAAAAAAATACTCCATTTTAAAGTTTTCTCTTCTTTTTTTGGAGAAAAATACTTTAAGATGCTCTAGTGTAAATTTGCCAACATGTCGTTTAGTCAATATTGCCTTTCAAGCGTCGATATAGTTATTAGTGCTAGCTAAATAGTTGTATTTGGATATGAGAAAAAAATCAAAGCTAGTATATATAACGAAGTTAAAAGGAAAACTATCACAGCTAAATGGGCTTTTTAAGTAACCGAGCACCTAATAGTCGACCAACTTACATTTACAATTAAAAACATGTTCTCCCAACATGCTGTATGGGAACACGTTTTTCAACTACAATGTTAAGTTCATTCTTGAGATAAATTCATCTCAACTACGGAACCCTTCATTGTGCGTGGTCCGACACGCACTTGGCCGGTTTATTATTTGGACTTAAGTTTCTACGCAATCCATTACCATGTTCCTGTTTATTCCTGATTTTCTTTTGGGACTAAGCTGTCTTCAACCTCCGTTTTTACCTCCGTATAATCAATCGTTCCTATTGTACGTATCTTGACGATTTTTATATGAACGTTTTTGTTAGACATCCGCCGTTTCTGAATAGGTAGGTATTTACTTCTTTTGAGTAGCATGGAGTCTTCATATAACAAGAAAAATGAAAAATCGCTAAAGTACACTTATGATTCATAATTTCAGTCAAAAGACTTCCAATGCTTTGCGGCCTTCACAAGGTCATTGGTAGCTTATGATTAGCTCCATTTATTTGCATATATTATAGTGCTTTCCTATAATTTAGATCTATAATTATGGCAAAAATTGTGGGTTAATACTGTGTATCTATGTGTATAGTTGATAAGCCTTTATACAGGGTAACAGGGACATCGACGAATCCTGTTACCATGGACACAGTCCATGATACTGAACCCTTTTAAGAGTCAAGAATCATGTACTGAATCCTCGGTGACCGGTTTCGCGTCGATGTCCCTTCCACCCTGTATAGACAAATAAATTTAAATACAAAGCCACAGTTTAAATTAATTAATTACTTCTTCAAATGCCTATACATTTGAAGAAGTAATTAATTAATTTGTAGAAAAATATTTAGATAATTTGTTGCTTTAGAAAAAACTTTTCCCATAAGAAGGTTTTTTTGCGATTTCTGACTTTTTTGCGAACAGGCCTTTTTAACGTTTCTTTTTAAAGTTCTAAACTATTTGAAGTAATTTTCTTCTCAGAAAGTCGGAAATCACAAGCAACAAACTATCTTGTATTAAAAGCAAATCCATATCCATACTAATATTATAAATGTGAAAGTAACTCTGTCTGTCTGTCTGTCTATCTGTATGTTACGTTTTCACGCCTAAACCGCTGAACCGATCGTCATGAAATCTGACAGAGATATAGCCTAGGATATGGAGAAGGACATAGGCTACTTTTTTACGCGTTAACCGACATCCACGCGGGCCGAGCCGCGGGCAAAAGCTAGTAAATTTATAACGCGTATTCGTTCGAAGTATAAATTTTATATTTATTTTCGTCTAATATGTCCATTATAAAAAGTAAGTTATAGTTTCGTTTCTATACGATACGAGTATGGACAAAGTTTTTTTGCGATTTCTGACTTTTCTAGTACTCAAACCTTAGTTGGTTCGATAGAGTTTTTGATCCTTATAAGAAACAGGATCGATTGGCATCAAAATAAGTTTTTCTTAAAACTGCCCATTTTCATGCTGACTGTATTTTTTTTTTTTTTTTTATATCTATGAATGCATATCAAAATATCTCAAAAAGTTAAGGACAATTTCTGAACACCGTTTTCCTGTAGTTACAACAGATAAGGTACTTCATCATTTTCGTATAGTGACAACTGTTCACATACTTGCCCTTACTGTCCCATCTCAAAAATCCATTCTGTATAAACCAGTAACTATAAACCAGTCCACCCTCAGGTAATTTATTCTCCTTAAATCATAGCCTGTCTTCAATGAGAGTCCCACAGCGCTTTGGATAAGCATTGCGATGCTAAGTCGCTCGTATACCAAACTACTTTGTCAACTCACAGTACCACAGTGCGGAGCAACTCTGGAGTGCGGAGAGAAAATTGGTCAATGGCGACTATATAGCTGTACCTTTACAAAGATAATGATAGAAGATCGAAGTACTCATCTACATACATGTGTAGGTACATAACATTAAGTTCCGTACTTGTCTCATTTATATCATAGGTCTTAAGTTGGATATTCTGAAGGTTTAAGGAATCGACCGTTTGAGAAAAACATAGTATTATGTTTTTATTTAACCACTAGCTTCTGCCCGCGACTTCGTCCGCGTGAAATTTCTTGTACCCCCGTTCCTCAATCCGTTCTCGAGATATCATCAAGAAAGCCGTTCTATACAATTTTCACAAATCACAAATCAAATCAAATCATCAAAATCATCATCATCATTTTCAAATTCAATTTCTCATACATTTGTATGAGAGTGTGAATTTTCTACATATTTTTTTTTGGTGTATTTTTCGCGTTTTAGAGAAAAATCCAAAAAATTCAAGATCATAAAAATCGGTCCAGCCGTTCTTGAGTTATAAATGGTGTAAATAACCTGACTTTGTTTTGTATAGTATGATTTATGTACACACAAAAAAAATTACAAGAAGAAAGGAACAGAAAAATACGTACAAAGGTGATGCTTATTTCTAAAGAAATCTCTTCCAGCATACCTGCGATAGGACAGAGGATAAAAAGAGATGTAGACACCGAGTTTAAGAGAAGAAGAGAAAATAAAATAAAAAATAAACAATTCACTTATTAAATAAAACATTTAATATATACATACTTTAAAAAAAAATACCACTTAAATAACTAACAACTATGACGAAATGTGAAATGTGTTTGTGAAATGGTTACAGATAGTGATGGTAAATTCTCGAGAATATTCTCCTTCCGAGAACTTTGCTGTTAAGTGCTCGAGAATATTCTTTTGGAAGGGAATCGGATGACTCTATTGTATCAATCTATTTTTAAAGTAATAGTTTTGAGTGAGTCCGTGGCTTAGCTCAGAGACTCTTAGTACTAGAAAGCTGTAATTTGATAAGGGTATACATATTAAAACGCCGACAAAGTGGTTAAATAAAATCTCTGATATTACTTATCTAAAGAAATATTAGCAAATTTTCACTCTGAAACCTCATAGAGTAACCTTTTTTTGAGTAAAGTATAAAATAGTTAAATAATAACAAAAGAAATTTAAGTTAGACTTTAAAATCAAAATATATTAGATTAAAATTAATCAATTTTACTTCCAATTTTAAATTCTCGTAAATTCTCCGTCGAAAAGAATATTGCAGAATGTTCTCGATCGGAGAATATTCTCCGTGAGAGAATATTCTCTCGACCCATCACTAGTTACAGCACGCATGTACCGTCGTGACCTTTGTTTTGACCTAAGGACCAATCTGTACAAGACAGATTAGGTGCATATTATTAGAATAAGAAAAAAATGTCTAGAGAGGTGAAATAGGTGATCGTAAGTATTAAGTATAAATATTTCCAGTTTTATAGAAAACATGCAAACGAGCCTACGCCGCCGTAGCCATGGAGCGTACCGCTATTGATACAAACATTTGTACATACAAATAACAAATATTTGTATGGCCTACAAGTAGTTGTTCCGGGTCTGGCTGTTTGTGTATGTGAGATTAAATGATTGTAAACGCACCCACAATACAGGAAAAATTCCTAGTGTGGGCAAAGTTTAAAAAAAAAAGAACTTTCATGTTTGCCATAATTGCAAACATAAGGCCTGGGCCTCAAGTCTGCTATTACAATAGTGTCAGAATGGTCTCGCCATTGTGAGTATTTGACAGATTTGCCATACAAATACTGTCAAATACTCACAATGGCGAGACCATTCTGACACTATTGTAATAGCAGACTTGAGGCCCTGTTATCAAATAAGTTACCTAAATAAATACATTTTTTTTCCCTGAAGCATCATCATAAAGCAATTTGTATACAGTTTATTGTTTATTGAGTTTATAATCCCTGTATCAGACCGAGTTGTTTGTCCAAGTATCTACTACTTACAAGTACATTGGTATTTCAATTCTAACGTAAACAATCGAAGTACAATTTCATATATACTTGAATTGAGTGTATAAAATACTTGAATTGAGTGTATAAAATACTTGTTGAATAAAAAACATGAAGTCTTTATTTTATTTATCGTGCTACTCTTGTTGAGTTTTAGTACCACTCGTAGAAGTTCTCGTTCGACTTTAGATATTTACTTTTTTATCATTATTTTTATAACAATCAGCTTATCGTGCATGTCTTCGTAGAATACATAGAGTTACGTTGATATAATAACTAATTAGTAATAGATAATATGTAGTTCCGTATGGATAAATTCCGTGTGGTGCCGGACGTAAAAAATAGCACCACCCCATTTCCTCCCGTGGGTGTCGTAAAAGGCGACTAAGGGACTTACTTGAGAATAGGCAGCAGCGTTCTCTATGCATTTTTAACACCATACTGCGATCGCCAACCCGCCTGCCAAGCGTGGCGATTATGGCAAACCCGCCCCCCCATTGGGGAGGCCTATGTCCAGCACTGGACGTCTTTCGGCTGAAATTATGATGATGTATATATAATAAATATGCATTTGGAAACAACATACATAAACTCAAGCCTTCTTTCCATGGGGGTAGGCAGAAACTACAGAACCTGCTACGATACTCACATATTCCTGATTCGTTTACGATGACAAGTAAGTAACACGTTTCTATTTCGTCATATAATTTAGAAGGACACGCAAGACTTTTCCATCTTATAAAATTATCACAAGACTTGCACTTTCCATTCCTGTCATATCCGTTCTTCAGAGTAAGTATAATTCCGTAATAAGCGCAGTCAGTACTTAGCCGTTTTAAGTGAGCCGTGAATAAGCAAGTTGTGAGCGAGAGAACTCTTCGCACCCTCTTACATTTCACTTAGGCGATATGGTTATTAAATGTGAGGCAATTGAAATTTTAAATGACATTATAAGCGAACATGTTATTTAACTAATAGAGAAGTGGGGAACAAAAAGACATGGTGAGCCGACTCCCAAATAAATTGCAATAAGAGCAGGAGAACGATGATTATTATTTTGTAACTAAATGAGCATTTTAAGAGCGTTGTCACCTAAAAACATTTTATCTCCTACCTGAGAAGAAATTATGAAAAACGGCTCAATCAACTATATCGGCAAGTGTGTCTAGAATTTTCTAATTCCTTTTATAAAGTTTCATATTGAGACACGAAGCAAAAAAATACGATCTAGAGGAATGTAGCCGTTTTTATTTAGATCGAATTTTGTTGCTTCGTACCTCAATATGAAAATTTAAAAAAGGTATTAGAAAATTCTAGACACACTTACCGATATAGTTGATTGAGCCGTTTTTCATAGTTCCTTCTCAGTCACGAGATAATAAGTTTTTAAAGGAGTGGCGCTAGTGGACCGGTGACAACGCCCTTAACATTTGGAATATTTATTTAAGATAAGATATTTATTTTGCAAATATGGGTACAAAACACGGTGACATAAAAAATATTATTAGCAACAGCCATATTTAACAAGAAGGCATGCAAAAGTACAAGATACACTAGAAATGCTAAGAACATAATCATAAGGATAAACAATGTCAATATAAAGATTGATTAACTTTAATTACAATTTAATTATGAAGTACTTTAAATAGTTATTTATATTATACACTATTCTTCTCAGTCAACTTATTTAATATTGGAATTAAGTTACTGTTGCAGCATTTAAAAGAAGAGTAAAAGATCACTATCTTTTTACTTCGTCATAGTTGCATATTATTATGTATTTATTATTTTCCACTACATTGTAGTTCTAAGTATATATTTGAGTGATATTTATTTTGGAAGCATGTATGTAAGTATATTCTCTGATTTTATGTTTATAAGTATTTATATTAGTGTATAGCTATTTGGATTTTAAGTTTTTTTCTCTTTTACACACGTTGTCTACATAGAGATGACAAAAACACACAAACAAGTATATCTACTTTCCTACCGCAGGTATGCTGGAAGAGATTTCATTAGAAATAAGTATCACGTTTGTACGTATTTTTCTGTTCCTTTCTTCTTTTCTGTTTATATATGTGTAAATAAATTGTATTTTTTTAATTTTTTATTTGGAAGTTATTTGCTCTTTCAATTTCCTTTCATCGGCTCCTTTGACTTTTTCTGATGGTCGATGATGGAATCGAGATGACGTAAGAGCCATAACTCACTGGGACACCATGGCGACGTCACCAAGTCGCGCTGCAAACTTAAGCACTACTTCACCTGGGACCGCTTGGTTACATTGCCAACCAAGCATTTTTTGGCGATGCGACCTGGCTGCTTGCTGTGACGTATGGCTCTAAATAGGTACCGACAGCCAATCCAAAAATCATAGCGTAGGAAAATGAGAGGTATGAATGATGAGAAGTCAATATCTGGTTTGAAATGTATATTGAAGACATAGGGTCGGAAGTCGTGTTTTTTTAGTAAACTGTAACTTTCGTTTTGAAGAAACCAACAGTATAAAACATATTTGCTCAAACTCCAACACGTAAAATACATTTCAAAGGTGCTTTCCAAAATAATATTTCTTTTATCAATGACATAAATGACAATGTTCACAGCTTAGAAAAATATATCGTCCCTCTAAACGTTGTGTACGATAACCGCCGCCGCCTTGCGAAAATATTAAGACAGTGTCATAAATAACAAAATTTTCAGGTCTAATAAACTGTCAGAAGAAAGTTAGCCGACGAAGCAATATGGTACAATGTTGGTAGACCAAGGCCTACGAAGTAAAATAATTTCGGTTTCAGATATTTCGATATACTTATAGGTTCTGCGTGGTACTTGGGTCTATAATAAACTGAACCGTAAAATAGATATATATTATGTTCATATACGACAGTAAAAAAGCAATAACTGAATGGTTGAGATCCCTAACATATGAAGAAATAGAAAACATTCTGACAAGAATAAGCTAAGAATAATAAAAATATATATAAAATCAGTACTCACACTCTCGCACACTCATACACACATCAAAAAAAGTTTGTGATCACTAGAATAAGCTGATACAATTTTTAAATTGAGCTTTATCAAGAAAAATTCTTTGTAGTGTGTTTTCTTTAAATAGAAATACCCCGTGGAAAATAAAACTATTAAAAAATATATATATATTGAGTAATTAATCATAATGTAATTGTAAAAGTTTGATAGAAAGAAAAAGACTGTTTAACCAAACTTATTTTTTTTTTATTAATAATGCGGTGATCCTCCTGGGCATGCTGAGAATCAAGTTATCCAGCATTTCTTGGGGTAACGTATCCCATTCTGGAATAGCGGCTTCCCTGAGCTCTGGCACTATCTGGGGACGTGGCTGACGGTTCTAAACAGCTCGCTTAAGAGCATCCCACGCGTGCTCTAGTGGGTTTAAGTCAGGCGAGCCGAATCATAATACAATCTAGTAAATCACACCTCATACACCGAGAGCTGCTAAATAAATGTTTTATTTTAATTTTTTCCATTACTTCCCTATTTACATATTATTATCCTCATTATTGTAAACCTACCACTTACAGGAAGAGTGAGACAGCTCCTACACAAGTACTTAACTTACTGGGGCTGCCTCAATTTATGTACTACACAATGTTTAAGTTGTTTTTTTTTTTTTTTTTTTCTTTTTGTATTTGTAATGTTAGTCTTTAACTTTTGCTGCATCGTGTTAACATAAAAGTGAACCGTTCAATATAGGCCATATTTTTCATTTCTGCGTCTTTAAATCAAACTGAATCCATCTGTTTGAACTTTGTTATGTTGCTATTTAGCACAATGGATTTATTTCATCTAAAAAAACTACCACGTTGCATCAATAGATCCTTGTTTTCGTTTCTCAACTTAAGCTCGCTCAGGAGGTCAGACGGCAATCGCTCGGCTATAAGGATATAACCCGAAACTCATTATATCATGGCTTAAGGGACTAGTTGTACGCTTGTAAATGCTCATTAGCCCGACGGTCACACGCTAAGAGGACCTGGCATCGAGCCAGTATGCCAGTACAATAAGAACTTACTTATGTACATAATAGAATATAATAAGACTGTAAATTGGCCTCGGCTATCTAATATATACAATATGATTCCGAATGCAAGTTCACCTTAAATAGACCCCGAAGAGAAAGTTCACGAAGTAGGCAACAAAGTCAGAAGTTACGAGTACTTAATGCACTTTTGAATATAAACACGGAGAAGTAACATTGTACTAAAGTTAGTACAATGCAACCGTCCAACAGTTGAAGTTGTGCTGCTATTTAACACTAGCACGTTTCGCATATCAAGAAGTAATATTTATAGAACAAATTAAGTAGATGGCAAGTTTCGATGGAATCACGTATACAATATTAAACATCGTTAGATTATGCCACAGGTTTCGTTACAGAAGTATTTCAAAACATTTTTACGGAATATTATTTTGTAATTGCATAAGTTTTATTTCACTCACATTACCACATACATACAAGGTACATATAATATGTAAAAATCAATTAATTTTTAGAATCTCTCTGCATATTACCAACTCAAAACTATATTTTATTCTTTGCAAATAAGAATCTGCGCCATCCTAAAAACCGAAAGCCTCTAGTTAAAGACCGTTTACTGAACTATACCCAAAGTCTCAAATTCAGATAATTTATGTAAACAAAGGGGATAACATATCAAAAAAATATCTTCGTAATGGTAATTCACATAAAATGGCGAAAAAAGAGGTTTTAAACAAAGTTATTAAAAAAAAGAGATTTTCTGGTACAAAATATTTTATGATACTGGTAACAATGCAGGAGATCTAAACATTTTCAAATGTTTTACATCTTCAACAACACTAATATTACAACTCTCATTCATAAATTCATATTGTAAGTAGCATATCTAGCCACATTTTGGATGAAAACGGCAGTAAACTGTTTCGAGTGGAAATCGATTTTGGGAGGCCTACGTCTAGCACTGGACTTAAAAGGGCTAATTATGACGATCATATGCCGTGTCTCCGACATACTACACAATACATTGTTTAGCAACGGTATTTTGTTTGCATAGTTCTTATAATTAATTCACTTTAATTTTAGCGATAACTATTTACAAAAAAAGAATATGATAAAATGTTTTGCACCACTGTCCTGTCATTTTGACAGTGACATTTCTTGACATTACTTTGTTTACATAAATTATCTGAATTAGAGACTTTGGGTATAGGTTACCAGTTACCTTCGTAGGTTAATTTACTGGCCTTGCAGAACTACGCTCGTGCTTTCGCGACTTAACGAAATAAAAATAATTGAACTTAGTTCATGACATCTGCATATTATGTAGGTACTTCAAAGAGAACAAAAAACTAGAAATTAACATAATTATTGCGTAGGACATAAATGGTACTTAGAATTAATTCATATTTATGTAATATAGGTAATAGACACTTAATAAATACTAGATAATTAAATAAAGATTTACCCACATTAATTACAGGAGCACCATTTATTGGAATAACAAATTAATTGGATGTATGTAGTTATAGCGGCATTGGTGAACAACCTTTATTAAAGCTACTCTCCAGTCGGATAGTATTAGAATTATGTTTAATTATTTGGAAATTAATTCTGGAATTAATCCGATTAAATTCAGCGATAAATTCAGCGTGATAAATTCAGTTTTTTGATTCAGCGGTTTAGGGGTGAAATGTAACATACAGACAGACAGACGGACAGACAGACAGAGTTACTTTCACATTTATAATATTAGTATGGATGGATGCACTCATCCATCCATACTAATATTATACATGTGAAAGTTACATTTCACCCCTAAACCGCTGAACCGATCGTCATGAAATTTGGCCGAGATATAGCCTGGGATATGGAGAAGAACATAGGCTACTTTTTTACGCGATAATCGACATCCACGCGGGCGGAGCCGCGGGCAAAAGCTAGTAGCCTATAAACGTTTGTTCAAGCAAACTTTCATTATTGTTTATGGAAAACTAGAAAATGTCGGTATCATTTTAACAGGTTTGTTATAAAATTTTGCCTAAAATCTACAATTTTTTAAGGCAGTACCTTCCTTGGTATATAATGTAGATAGAAGCGTCAACAAACATTATCATTTAAATTAAATATACAAATTGATCTGCATTTACAGGTTAAGCGTGTCCCTCCACTTAGCGTCCATTATAAGCACATTGAATCAAACGTTGATAAAACGCCCTATGCGATCACTTATTATACTTATTCATTCCGGGCGTTTCATAAGTTGGCCATTTGCCAGTATTATGGGAACAGGGGGGCAAGTCTACTAATGTACAAACGTTGCAATGGTCTCTTCATTGTGAGTTTTTGACAGATTTGCCATACAAACACTGTCAAATACTCACAATGCCGAGATCATTGCAACGTTTGAAAATTAGTAGACTTAGGCCCCAGGTCATACGCTCTTAAACATGAGACCATTTTCGTTTGAGATTTAACTCGAGAGAGATTCTGTTAGGCACGGTTTCCACTGTTTCGTGACTAAATAGTCACTGTCGTGACTAAATAGTAGTTTATTTATTTAAATATTTAGTAGTAGTGGAAAAATCTTTGGGTGTCCTTCTGAATTAATTGACGAAATAGGAACGTGATACCTACTTGTGATCGTAAACGAATCAGTGCAAGGGTCGTAGCAGGTGAAGTTCTGTAGTTTCTGCCTACCCCCATGGAATGAAAGGCTTGAGTTTATGTATGTTGTTTCCAAATGCATATCTATTATCTATTACTAATTAATTATTATATCAACGTAACCCTATGTATTCTACGATCACATGCACCATAAGCTGATTTTTATAAAAATAATTATTAAAAAGTAAATATCTAAAAGACGAGAACTTTTACGAGTAGGTACTAAAACTCAACAAGAGTTGCACTATAAATGGACGTAGTTAAGAGCCATTTTACGTTTTCGCGCGAATATCTAAGATTTTAGTCGCCTAATTTACCATCTTAGTTAATTCTCTGGTATTGGTGAATATATGTAAATAATAGATGATTCTTTCGTATTGACACTTCATGTAACACATTTACAAAAACTTATTTGTGTACTTTGTAGTTATTAATCTCCCAGAACTAGTTTACTGAAAAATCAGCGCAGAGGCAATTTCAGACTCCTATTTCTATAATTAATATTTATAAATTTGACTGAAAAAAATACACAAAGCATCAGACATATAGTTTTGTCGACAAATGACGTACTAGAATTTCGATTATTAATAACATTAATAGGTAAAAAAAATAAAGACTTAGGACAATTTTTACGATTTATTCGCAATTATATTGCGATTTTTTTGTTTGAATAAAGCGTAATTACATTTTAAAAATCATCTCAAAATGAACTATGTTCTTTAACAAATCGAATTCTCAAGTTTGATTAAAATCCCTTCATTTAATTAGCCACAATATCCTTTTTTTAAACACTCTAAAAAAGAATAAATTGCGATGCACAAGTGGGCACCGTTTAGTACAGCGCGAGCGCCCATCGAGGAAGGACCTGTGCTACTTTTTCCCGCATCTCAATTGTCGAGTGCTCATATCGTAACCGTGATATTATACTACGACCACAACATTTTGATGCTTCCCAAATTGACTCGTTTTTACGAAGATTGCGTATTGCCGGAAATTATAGACCCTAGAAAAGCAAGATCAATGCCTTTACGACAAATATTTATTTAACGTAAGTGATAGTCATTATTACTTGACATTATTGTCAAATAATAATGACCAACACTTATATTTTGTACGATGTGATTGTTTTCCTGTTCATTTTTATTATATACTTTCAAAACATATATTTGTATTTTTTTATTAGTCTAGAAAGCTTTAGTAGACTGAATAAATAAAATAACTTTTTTAATAAATCTCTAAATACCGCATTATTATTATAATGGCTCAAGATTATTTAGTCCGTCTCGACACTCGCGTTACACTGCTTAAATTGTGTATGTGTGGATAGTTACGCTCACATACACAGCGCTGCCGTCTTTTACCTAAACTCGAGCGTTAAAATTTTGTGAAATGGCTCTTAAGCAGAAAGGACTCAACCCACATTGTGGTCAGGGATGAGTTGTATATGCCAAAGATGTCTTAACGGTTGATTCTTTCACTCAGCAAAAAATAACCGTGAATCTATAAAGATAAGGTTGATTTTATAATCACGGGAACCAACCCACATGCAGCTGGGTACCTTCCGTTAACCGTTAGGACCTCTTTGATAGATACAACTCATCTCTGACCACAATATGAGTTGAGTCCTTTCTGCGTAATTACATCCAAATAAAATAAAGACTTCATGTTATTTATTCAACAAGTAATTTATACACTCAAACTCAATACGAGTAGGATATATGAAATTGTACTTCGACTGTTTACGTTAGAATTGAAATACCAATGTACTTGTAGTAGGTACTTAGACAAACCGCTCGATCTGATACTGGGATTAGATTTTCACGCGAAACTGTTATAAATTCAATAAACAATAAACTGTATACAAATTGCTTTATGATGATACTTCAGGGAAAAAAGTATTTATTTAACTTATTTGATAACAGGCTTTATATTTGCAATTATGATAAACATGAGAGTTCATTATTTTAAGCGTTATCGACGATTATATCGGTAAGCTCTTCACTTACCAACTTACTTATGGTCGTATCAATGGCGCTACGCTCCATGGCTACGGCGTAGGGTCATTTGCGTGTTTTTTTTTTTTTTTTTTTTATCTACGGCATCTCAGTGTTAACCATGAGAGGTTGATGAAACATAATGCCTCCAGCCAGGGCGTAAAAACTTATAAACTAAACGACTGCATGCTAAGGACACCCCCTGTGGGGTACGAACCTCGGCTTACGGCAGAGTCGGAGGGAAGATGGCAAGGGGCCGACAGTGGCTGGATAAAATCAGGGTTATGATTATTATCGGGGGTATTTAAAACTACAGGCTCAGCTATAGCGCGTGCTGGCGCTTCGCTTACGGGCAAGGGTCGGGGAGGACTCGTGTTTTCTATAAAACTGGAAATATTTATACTTAATAGTTGCGATCAACTATTTCACCTCTCCAGACATTTTTCTCTTATTCTAATTATATACACCTAATCTGTCTTGTAGATTGGTCGTTAAGTCAAAACAAAGGTCATGACGGTACATGCAAGCTGAAACCATTTCACAAACAAATTTCACATTTCGTCATAGTTGTTAGTTATTTAAATGATATTTATTTTAGAAGTATGTATATATTATATGTTTTATTCAATAAGTGAATTGTTTATTTTTTTATTTTATGCATGTTATTTTCTCTTCTTCTCTTACACACGGTGTCTACATCTCTTTTTATCCTCTGTCCTATCGCAGGTATGCTGGAAGAGATTTCTTTAGAAATAAGCATCACCTATATAGTATTTTTCTGTTCATTTCTTCTTGTCTGTTTTTTGTGTGTACATAAATCATCACTATCACTATCACTTCACTATCACTATCACTACATATTATAAAACAAAGTCCTCCGCCGCGTCTGTCTGTCTGTCTGTCTGTCTGTCTGTCTGTCTGTTCGCGATAAACTCAAATACTACTGCACCGATTCTCATGCTGTTTTCACCAATGGATAGCTTGGTTCTCGAGGAAGGTGTTAGTATATAATTTGTTATGTTTTTGTATGCATTTTTGTATGAATTAACGATATTTGTTGGAGGTGTCGGAAAAAAATAAGCCGTCTGGGAGCTTTCAACGAAAACGCCGTCTAAACCCTTTGAGATATAACAAAATAATGTACGGTGGAATTATGTATCTTATAAAGGTCTTCAAAAAAGTCCGCGATGGCATATGTCTGTCTCTTAAGGATAACATACTATATCCATTTTATTGACTTTTTGTAGGTATTTGTTTGCCGAATTTTACTCTTGGAAATACGATTACGATAACAATACGCTATAATATTGGTAGCTATTAGCCAAATTATGTTCGTAGATAAATAAGCTAGCTACTTATGTGTATTTCAAACAGTATACAAGAATATTTATCATAAAAACATTACTAAACGAATATTTATCATAAAGGCCTTATGATCAAAATTTGTGCATTCCAAAACTTTCGTTACTTTTTCACTGACATATTTATCACTTTTCGATAAACTAACACTCAATACCAAATCTACACTTATTTCTTAGTAATTCTGTATAAGATTCTTCAAAGATTAAACCGTTTTCTCATGGAATCTTTACGCACGTATAACCTTGATGAATGTTTACATTAAGCACCGCACCACACCGCCGCACGACCACAGAGTACAGACGTATTTTGTTTTTTTTTTTTTTCGTTCGTTTAGTGGTGTTCCCGCTAAAATGTCAACCGGTCAAGTATTAGTCGATTAATCGAATTCTACAGCTAGATCGTGTTGCAAGTACAAAATAAATGTCAAATATTTCGTCCAGTTGCGAACGTGACCATGAGAAAAGTTATGCACCAATGGTGTTCGTTATATATTTCGAGCGTTTTATCAGCACAAATGGTGTATCATGCGACATTTCGGAGGGTTTCGTTTTGTTTTCACATTGTTGGCACTTACGTGAATTATTTTAAAATTATCATTTGTGTCGCACTTTTATTTCGTGTTGTAATTTGGTTCAATTGATTGCTTTAAGAATTTGAGTGAAATTTCGTATTTTGATTTCGTGTTTGTTATCTTTAGGTAAAGACTCATTCACGTTCAGAACATAAGTACTTTTATTATATTAAATCATTTGTTTCGGTTTCTATTCACATAGTGAGTCACATTAAAATTAATATTATGTTAGAATTTTGAGATATAGCCTGGGATATGGAGAAGGACATAGGGTACTTTTTATGCGATATCCGACATCCACGCGGGCGAAGCCGCGGGCAAAAGCTAGTACTATATAAAACAAAGTCAGGTTATTTACACCATTTATAACTCAAGAACGGCTGAACTGATTTTTTTGATCTTGGTTTTGTTGGATTTTTTTTCCGCCCCGAATAGCAGAATAAACTATTAAAACGCGAAAAATACACCAAAAAAAATATATGTAGTAAATTCACTTTCTCATACATTTTGTATAGAATGACTTTCTTGATGATATCTCGAGAACGGATTGAGGAACGGGGGTACAAGAAATTTCACGCGGACGAAGTCGCGGGCAGAAGCTAGTGGTTAAATAAAAATATAATACTATGTTTTTCTCAAACGGTCGATTCCTTAAACCTTCAGAATATCCAACTTAAGACCTATGATATAAATGAGACAAGTACGGAACTTAATGTTATGTACCTACACATGTATGTAGATGAGTACTTCGATCTTCTATCATTATCTTTGTAAAGGTACAGCTATATAGTCGCCATTGACCAATTTTCTCTCCGCACTCCAGAGTTGCTCCGCACTGTATACGCCATTAAGTGGTACTGTGAGTTGACAAAGTAGTTTGGTATACGAGCGACTTAGCATCGCAATGCTTATCCAAAGCGCTGTGGGACTCTCATTGAAGACAGGCTATGATTTAAGGAGAATAAATTACCTGAGGGTGGCCTGATTTATAGTTGCTGGTTTATACAGGATGGATTTTTGAGATGGGGCAGTAAGGGCAAGTATCTGAACAGTTGTCGCTACAAGAAAATGATCAGGTACCTTATCCATTGTAACTACAGAAAACGGTCTTAAGAGACTGTCCATAACTTTTTGAGATATTTTGATCTGCTTTCACAGATTTTGAAAAAAAAACTGCAGTCAGCAAGAAAATGGGCAATTTTCAGAAAAACTTTTTTTGATGCCAATCATCCTGTCTTCATAAGGATGAAAAACTCTATCGGACCGACTAAGATTTGTGTACTAGAAAAGTCAGAAATCGAAAAAAACTTTGTCCATATATTTCGTAGGAACGAAACTGTATATATATATATATATATATATATATATTTTTTTTTTAATTTGTAATCCTCTTCAAAATGTCTCAAAAAGTTAAAGACAGTCTCTTAAGATCGTTTTCCAGTAACTACAACGGATAAGGTACCTACCTGCCCTTGCTGCCCCGTCTCAAAAATCCACCCTGTATAGTAGAAATACTATACCCAAAGTCTCTAATTCAGATAATTTATGTAAACAAAGTAATGTCAAGAAATGTCACTGTCAAAATGACAGGGCAGTGGTTCAAAACATTTTAACATTTTTAATTTTTTTTATTTTTCAAATAATCATCTATAAAATTAAAGTGAATCAATTATAAGAACAATGCAAACAGAATACCGTCGCCAAACATTGTTTTGTGTAGTGTGTTGGAGACACGGCCTAAGATCGTCATAATCAGCCCTTTTAAGTCCACTGCTAGACGTAAACCTCCCAAAATCGATTTCCTCTCGAAACAGTTTACAGCCGTTTTCATCCAAAATGTGGCTAGATAAGCTACTTAAAATGAATCTATGAATGAGAGTTGTAATATTAGTGTTATTGAAGATGTAAAAAAATTTAAAATATTTGGATCTCCTGCATTGTTACCAGTATCATAAAATATTTTATACTAGAAAATCTCCTTTTTTTAATAACTTTGTATGATTATTTTTTAATTATTTTTTCTTAAAATCAGTACTTAAAAGAAAACGGAACATTTTTTTTGTTCGCCATTTTATGTGAATTACCATTACGAAGATATTTTTTTGATATGTTATCCCTTTTGTTTACATAAATTATCTGAATTTGAGACTTTGGGTATAGCTACCTGCATCACACGGGTGCAATCTACTGCTGTGGCGATATTTGACACAACATCGAGATTTCTTTGTTACATATAAGTTTAATATTCATGTATTATACCTACACATAAATCTTCCCAAATAAATGCTCTCAATGATGGTGGAAACTGCTTCAAAAACTTAGTTTAAAAGAACAACACGGTCACACTGGCAGACACGAAAAGTGACGTTAATTTATAATACGTATAGATAGGTGGATATGGAGAAGTTCGTGGCTAAGTAATAACAGCCGCACGGGTCGATCCATCAGGTTAAGCTACGCTTGCCGGGGTTGGTCCGTGGATGGGTGACCATCTTTCCATACCGAGACTCCTCCGTGCCTCGAAAGCACGTTAACCCGTTGGTCTCGGCTGTCATACGTGGATCTTTGACAGTCGTTACGGGCCGTCAGAAGCCCGAAAGTCTGACAGCCAGTCTTACCTAGGGGTATCGTATTACCAAGGTACTGGGTTGTGGAGGCCAGATAGGCAGTCATAATTTCAGCGGAAAGACGTCCACTGCTGGACATAGGCCTCCCCCAAGCACCACCACCTCGACCGGTTCCGTGCTTTTCGCATTCAGCGAATTCCTGCGGCTTTCACAAGATCATCAGTCCACCTTGTGGGAGGCCTTCTTACACACCTACGCGCGGATAGGCAATCATTCCATGTAAAATACTGGTGTTCACCTACATCTAGTTTGACTGGAAGCCGACCCCAACATAGTTGCTAGGCACATTGATGACGTGTGGAAATCCTTATAGGTGTGGTTCGTCCTAGAAAACACGACCTTTTTTAGGTACCTTTTGCATAATGAGCTTAAGACGTTCCCACTACTGGTACACAGACATTCTCTCTGTGTCGCAGGAAACAGTCAATAATTTACATGACGTACTGCACTTTACCTTGACCTTGCGTACCTGGTTGATATCTCGTCCAGTCGTACTCAGCGGTTCTCCTCCACATTTATTATGCGCACAGCCAAAGTGTTGAACTCCCTGCCAGCGTCTGTGTTCCCTTCCACATATAACCCGACTGACTTTAAAGCAAGAGTAATCAGGCATCTTCTGGGCACGCTCATTCCAACATAGATTCCATCAAAAAAAAAAAAAATGATTCAAGCGTAACGTTAATCTATTACTACCCGATATATTAATGAATGAACATAAAGTTGAAATCACTATCATTTACCGAACCTTTTCCATTAGTCCGTGTCGGTTTCCAATTTACTTCAAATACACAATTTGAAATTCCAAATTGCTTTTGGTCGATCAACTAAAAACAACACAGTGCAGCTTTATATCGCTTTTAGTTTATTATCTGTTATCATCAGAAAATATAGGTATTAATATGTAACTGTACATACATTTTGATTTGACCAGTACCTAGTCATAAGTGGTTCTTGCCTAAAAAGTCGTAGCTTCGAATCCACATAGGCACTCTGACGAGAAGTATCACACCAACTGGGAAAACCATAGATCGAAATCCGTTTGTTTCATCTTTACATACATAGAAGACATGTCACGTGATATACATCAAATCATACTGGGCTCGTGTGGTGGGATTATGACTTATTTCTTAATCCCAGCAATAACATTATTAGAAGTTTTATTAGATATTTCCGTCCTAATAATAAAAAATATATTTTATGGTCACACGAATAATTTAATTAAAATGTAAAATGATTAGCGCAAATGAAAATAGTCTGCAAACGATACAAGTTGATTACAGTGTAATTGGTCCTGTAATTTCACTGCATTGCGTTAAATTTAGTCTGAGTTATTGACCAAACGTTTATTAATTTAGAACTGACACATTATTTATGGTAATTGCCCCCACAGTTGTCCATTTTGGCGAATTCAGTTCGATCTGATAGAATACTGATCACGTAGAAAGTTTTGAACTGTACAACTATGGCAGGAGAACTTATATCTGAATGGGACTTGATAATAAGCATGCAGCTCAGATCGGAATTTCAATGGAAGAGAATTCCGTAGCCAAAGTTATCAGACTCTTTATACTAGTTCGAAGTTACGATACACCAGCACACATAGAAATATTTGATCACCAAGTTATTCGACAGTAATTTATATTGAAATCCTAAATTGTTGGAACGTACAAAATCTACAAATAACTTCTGAATACTAATTCCAATTCAGGCTATTACACAGGTTCATATATAGGTATGCAGGTTATTACGGTACAGAAATCGTATTAGATACTTAGTACATTATCTAATTATGAGTAGAAAACTTACAAAGAAAATTTATATACCAGTAAACCAACGCCATATTTTGGAATGTATAGAAAAGCCTTTCAAAAAAGCTCAGACTTCAATAAAATATTGAAATGTCAGAGGTCATGAAATCTATATCCCAATTTACCAAAATAACTAATAATACAATCAGAAATAAACAGCGGGGGTGAGTGACTCGAGGTACACTATCGGTATTAATGTAGTCTACGTACTCGTTCTCATATAAATTGGCCTTATCGCCAACAAGTATAAGGTTGTCTAATCAACATCAAGCTATACTGCGCTGTGCTATGAGAACACCTCATATTATGTATTACACATATATGTATAGTATAGGCAAAGAATAAAAGTATTTATTTTTAAATGTACTTATTCAGTAACATACCTACCAACTTAATAACAATATAATTATAATAACCTAAACTATATAAAACTAATAACAAAATAAACTAAAATATGGCGTCGAAAAATTCCTCCGCATCGCTGTCGACTGGTAATGTACCCGAGAGACTGGAAGCAGTGCCACGTTGTATGGCAATGTTTAGCCTCTGGCCAAGGTAAAAGCCAGCCCTTGGGTCACGGGAAGTGTCAACCAGCCTTTTGGCTTCACTGAATAAAACATGAGCACTAGAACCCCACGGCCCGAGGGTTTCAACCCCAAACGGCTCGAAAATATAGTTACCGATAAGGTTACTATACTTTCGCCGCTTAAGGTTTTCAGCAGCCGTATCTTCGTAATGGTAAGTTTTATACACATGCGCAAACGCATCTTCATACCACATCTTACTTGCTGCACTACAACAATTAAGTGTACGGCCTGAGTGAAAAGGCGTGCGGCGGGGCGTTTTGCGTCGCGTGCAAGCGGCGAAAAATTGTTCGCTGCGACGCTCGCCGCCACTCAGGACACTCGCGACTTCGCGAGGGATTGTATGTGTTTAACATGAACGCCGCACGCTCCGCCGCGCCGGACGCGCGAGTCAAGCGTGCACTCAGTTCGAACACTAACCCTGGTGGTTATAGATACATAGTTTCGAAGTTAAGCTTACTACTGCGCACATCTTTGATGGAAAGCGAGACTAAAGATAGTACCATACATTAAGCGCGGGCTGACATTCGCTCATGTCTCACTCTGGTTAGCAAACCAAATCACGCGATATGAACCGCGCTTATAAATGACCCGCGCTCGGCAAGGTAAACGTGCATACTATACTTTCTATGCAATCGATGCTACGTTTCGCTGGCAGTGTTATTAACGTTATTCTGGGGAAATTTATTTTCATTTTTGTTATTTAAAACCAGCGTTTAAAAATCTATTTCTTGGCCGTAAAAATTTTCCAACTATGTTGGGGTCCGCTTTCAGTCTAACATGGAGCGACTGCCTATCTGGTCTCCACATCCCAGTTACTGTATACTACGATACCCATTGGTAAGATTGGTTGTCAGACTTTCGGGCTTTTGACGACCCGTAACAACTATCAAAAATCCACGAATGTCAGCCGGGACGAACGACTTAGCGTCCTTTCCGATTCACGGAGGGGTCTTAGTATGTAAAGATGATCACCAATGAAATGAAATGAAATGAAATCGTTTATTCTTTAAATACGATATCGGAATCACATTTACACGTCAAAAAAAAATCTAGATGAAGTTGAAATTTCCTATCTGGCTACCCCTGAGAAGAAATGGCGAAACAAACTCAGGGTTCAAAGTCTCTTTTAAAGTCCAGACATAAATAATCTTGGTCAGATCATGTGAGGACTATGTAAGTAGATATTTAGAAGATAAATCCCTTAAACTCATTTAAAATACACAAGAAAATGTTTTAATCTTATTATTATTTTTAGAATACCTAAGTTAGATTATAAGATAAACGATAAGTCGTCAGTCACCTCTACTTACTATATCTCTTTTGCTGTGCCCGACAGGGTCCACGATTGTTTCAATTTAATGTTTACCACCTAAGCATATACATTGTGGAATGTAATAAAGAATTGAAATGGTCTTTTGAGGAATGAACCACACAATTTTGAGTGGACCTGTCCAGTCAGTGCAAACATTTGTCAGTAAACGTGTAGCTCACTCAGGATTTAAGGAACTCAACGTCTCGACGAACAATACCAAAGAAAGGACATTTGGGTAGGCCTCATACAGTATCAAAATACCAGACCATCATTAAAACTACGTGAGAAAAGGGGGAAAAAAAAGATAATCTTAAAGGAAACAAATGACCCACATAGTGGTCACATTCACAATATAATTAAAGTAATATATGTAATACTTTTCTAAGTAAATATACATGTCATTTTGTATATAATATTTAGTAATGTCAATATATACAGGGTGTTTGGCAGAACGTTGAACATACGAAAATGGTGGATAGGTGGGGTCATCTGCTACTTACTCAGCCCTAATTTATTTGGCCCTGGCCCCCTGGATATTAAAAAAAAAAATTTTTGCTTTCTTTTAGTTTCACCACTTTCTTAACTTTAAAGTGTATTTTTTTATTAAAAATGGGTAAAACAGGCAATATTTTAGTTTATTTTTTTATCTTTAATATTGGCAGATTCTTATAAAATTATTGCTTTATTCAGATGTTAGCTAGAAAAAAGTTATGACTCCTCAAACTTACAGAAAGATGTAATAAATAAAAATATTGCCTGTTTTACCCATTTTTAATACAAATTACACTTTAAAGTTAAGAAAGTGGTGAAACTAGAAGAAAGCAAAAAATTATTTTTTTTAATATCCAGGGGGCCAGGGCCAAATAAATTAGGCCTGAGTAAGTAGCAGATCACCCCACCTATCCACCATTTTCGTATGTTCAACGTTCTGCCAAACACCCTGTATATAAAACGTTGTATTATTAAAATGTCAAGTTTTACGGTTTAATCAATTAATCACAAGGCTTTAAGCAGAGCGAGCAGCTCAATCCCAAGCTTTATTGTCTTCTAAATAATCAAAATTTGTATAGTACCCTTTTTACAAAGTTTGGTTTTAATACAGCTTTTAAATTGTTTAGTGGGTAAGTTTCGAAACAACGGTATTTATTTACAATGCTTATATTACAAACAAAATTAATAAACCGCTACATTAAATTGATCTATGTGTGTTTTGAGATTATAGTTTAAGTGTTCGTTTTCTTGACGAAAAGAAGAATGAAACTTAACCTCAATCTTATAACTCATAGCAATAATTTCTATGGTATTAATGATTTTTTTTAATATGAATTTCAATGTGATATAATTATTTCAATGTCATAATGTGTTTTTTGTAAGTATTGCATGCTTTAGTTTTAAGCAAAACATGTTCGTTCTAATTTTTTTTATAACACCCTGTATACCATGTTTTATGCAAATAAAAATATCTTATCTTATCTTATCTTACAATCATAAACTAACATTTTACCTACTATAACAGCCAGCACATTCCCCGTAAAAATAACCTAATTTTTTAAATTAATATTTAGTGTGGCCTCCATTATTATCAACGCAGCTTAGATGACGTCGAAGCATGGAGCTCACAATATTTGCACATAAATATCTGTGCCATGTAAACTATCCCATGTGCTAAGTTTTATTTTGTAAGATTTATTTTTGCGCGAACGACATGTCAACCCACAAAAAAAAAAACGATTATCTATCGCGCTCTTTCTGGTTGAGTAAGGATGAAAGAGTGCGATAGACGGTTGTGTGTGAATGTGTTTGAAATGTCTTTATAGAAGAAGGTCATAAGTGCGACTGGTTTTGATACTCTATAACTTTGTGAGAGTGCACTTCTGACCGCTACTGTACATACAATAGATTTTCAAATATATATTAAGAGGCTACAGTCAGAATATCTATTTCTTCAAATTTTTCCCGAAGAGAATCTCTTCCACCTAGGTTGTAAATGGCTCGAGCAGCAGAAGATTGTATTAATATCCACACAGGTTCCCCAGAGAAGAATCCCATATGACATGAAAATAACTAAAATGAACAATTCTGGCAGTATCTACATCAGTTATCTGTCGAATTTTTTTAACAACATAGGCGGCTTAACTTAGCCTTCTTGACAATTTTTCTATGTGTAGGCCCCATTGTAATTTACCGTCAATCGTTATTCCAAGAAAAACCGTCAACTCAACAGAGTCCATCTCTATTCCATTAAGTTGAACGTAAGTAGCCTGCCTGACATTTCGCGTTGAAAATTTAATGAATTTAGTCTTTTTTTTTCGTTCAGGAGAAGATTATTTACATTAAACCAATGCACAACTTTAGAGAGTACATCGCACAGTGTTCCATCTATCAAAAAAAAAACCCTCTGCTGTTTATGGTATTTATCGATCAAGGGACGCATTTATAATGCACGATTAAAACACTCACGTGTCCATTTCAAATACTTTTTTTTTTTAATCTCGAAGATTAGGTGATCTGAAAAAATAAAATAAATTCTGAAAACTTAAAGTCCAAGATATTCATTTTATATAAATATAATCTGATAGAGCATCTTTGGGTGCATGTTTTCCAGTTTTTATTTTTGGAAAATCACCTCCTGATACCGAGTATATTTTTTTTGTCATCAGATTTTCGTTTCTTTTTTTTTTTTCGCCCTCTAAACTCAAAAGTGCGACTTGACACTAGCCCAGAAATATTGCTGGTAACAAAGCCTATCACTGATTAAAAAAAACATGTTGCACTATCGCGATTTTTGGGAAGAATACGCCATTTCGTTCTAAGGTCAAATAATATTATACAACATAGGGTTGTCGCAAAAGGTCAAAAAAAAAAAACTTTTTTTTATCATTTGGTGTACCAGGAAAAAAGCTAAAATCCAAAAAAAAATTTTGTTGCTATAAAAAAAATCTTTGAGATACTTTTTTCTTATAAAGTTCAGTGAGAGTGAGTGTTTAGTGAGTTAAGTGGTAAGTTTTTGTTTGTTAACACTAACCTAACCTTTTTTTTTTTTTACGCTGAGAAATGCATTACGCATGTCCGCTCGTCGGGGGACGAGACAGGATATGTGGGACTCCCTGTCAAAATGGCAGTATACCCACTAAAACTCAGCGATGTTCCCGCATCGCCTTGATGGGAGGGCCATGGGAAACCGGCTAAGCCTTTACATCCACAACCCTCCCGGCGTTTGCCCGCCTAGCTGGCGGGCCCCGCATGCCGGCGCATGGGATACGGGAATGGCCGAGAACACCTGGCCATTCCCGTCCGACACTGGTGGAGGCCTGTGCAATACAAGCAAGGGTGCCCCCGCACCCGTTGCCTGCTGGCCTCCACCTGGGAGTAACCCCCATCACCCCAGGGACCAGACCAGCACAGGGGCGCCAGACGACCTTGTCTCTAGGCGCCCTTGGTCCCCCTGCGACGGGTCAGATGATTGGCCCCGCCGCCTACCACTTTTCGGCCGCAGAGGATAGGGAGAGCGGCCAACGCAATACCGACACTCCTCTTCCTCTGCGGCCCCACCGCGTCCGCCATTCATCGGTGGCGACCCCGTCAAGGCCGCGGAAGGTAGGGAGACCGGCTCACCGCAATACCTGCACTCCTCTCCCGCCGCGGCCTCCCACACTCAGCCGCGATGCCGCCCATTCGACATCGCGGCCCGCCTCAGTTGCGATGTCGCCAAAGCGGCACCGCAACCTACGGCCGCTACGTCGTCGGCTTAGCCGCAAAAGCCCTGACGAGCGGCCCCCTCCTCGGGTTCCTCTTAGCTTCACCGTGGCCCTCCAAGCCACGGCTACTGAGCCCCCCCGCCTCGACAATACGGGAACCCACCGGGGGGGAACCTTTTTTTTTTTTTTGTTCCGGGTTGGAAAATCCTCATGGATGTCCTCCGCCCTGGGGCGGGCGGAGGGGTCTGTCAGACTCTTACTGACTAAAAACCACCCCGGTGTTCCGTCTCACACCTACGCCGGGGGTCACGGGAACGAACATACTTCCGCGACCCCCGACTGGTGCCGGCCCGCCACTGCAGGCCTCTCCTCCAGTCGACGGGGGGGAGTGAGGTGTTTGACTCCCCCTGCGACGTCTCAGAGGGGCGCGCGTGGAACACTACGCGCCGCCACCTCGGGTCCGATATATGGGGGGCGACGGACGTCCCCTAGTCCGTCGTCCCTGGACCCAGTTAGGGGGGCTGGAAGAGGGCGTTGTCCGCCCTCCGCCGACGCCCGGTGCGCCTGCTGCGGGCCGGGTGAGAGGACGAGATTTCCCTCTCCCGTTCCGCAGCCTCCTTCTGCGAAATGACTGTCTCGCAGAAGGAAACCATCGCGTCCCAGGACTCCTCGCTGCCGACCATCGAACGAGTGACGGCCGGCAGCGAGAGGTCACTGCCTACACCAGAGATGAGGGCACGGCGCGGCTCCTCCCAAGTGGCACACTCTGCCAGCGTATGCCACGCCGTGTCCTCCCGACAGTCGACGAACCCAACCTAACCTTTTTTTTTTTTTTTTGACGCTGATAAATGCATTACGCATGCCCGCTCGTCGGGGGACGAGACGGGGTATGTGGGACTCCCTGCCAAAATGGCAGAATACCCACTAAAACTCAGCGGAGTTCCCTCATCGCCTTGATGGGAGGGTCATGGGAAACCGGCACAGCCTTTACGTCCACAACCCTCCCGGCGCATGCCCGCCTAACTGGCGGGCCCCGCATGCCCCTCAGCCTGGGGGCGATATGGGAATGACCGGGAACACCTGGCCATTCCCGTCCGACACTGGTAGAGGCCTGTGCAATACAGGCAAGGGTGCCCCCGCACCCGTTGCCTGCTGGCCTCCACCTGGGACCTCGCGCCAGACGATCTCGCGTCCAGGCGCCCCTGGTCCCCCCGCAACGGGTCAGGTTAGTGGCCCCGCCGCCTACCACTTTTCGGCCGCAGAGGATAGGGAGAGCGGCCAACGCAATACCGACACTCCTCTTCCTCTGCGGCCCCACCGCGTCCGCCATTCAACGGTGGCGACCCCGTCAAGGCCGCGGAAGGTAGGGAGAACGGCTCACCGCAATACCGGCACTCCTCTCCCGCTGCGGCCTCCCACACTCAACCGCGATGCCGCCCATTCGACATCGCGGCCCGCCTCAGTTGCGATGTCGCCAAAGCGGCACCGCAACCTACGGCCGCTACGTCGTCGGCTTAGCCGCAAAAGCCCTGACGAGCGGCCCCCTCCTCGGGTTCCTCTTAGCTTCACCGTGGCCCTCCAAGCCACGGCTACTGAGCCCCCCCGCCTCGACAATGCGGGAACCCACCGGGGGGGAACCTAACCTAACCTAACCTAATACTATATTTTGGAATTTAATTCCTTCTAAAAACCGCGATAGTGCGACGTGATTTTTTTTTATCATTGACAGGCTTTGTTACGAGCAATATTTTTGTGCTAATGTCAAGTCGCAGTTTTGAGTTTTTAGGGAGGAAAAAAAATCGGTGTCCGGAGGTGATTTTCCAAAAATAAAAACTATAAAATATGCGCCCAAAGATGCTCTATCAAAATATATTTATATAAAATAAATATCTTGTACAATTACGTTTTCAGAATTAATTTTAATATTTATATTGAAAAGGTCACCCAAACTTCATCATAAAAAAAAAGTATTTGAAATGGACACGTGGGTGTTTTACTCGTGCATTATAAATGCATCCCTTGATCGATAAATACCATAAACAGCAGAGGGTTTTTTTTTTTTTGATCAAATGGAACACTGTGCAACGTTAACTTGTTCAAAGTTGACTAACTGACGTTTGATTTTAAAAATGATGGAAGTGTCATCTGCGAATAATACAATCTTGTGATTATCCCATATGTGATAAGGTAAGTCATTTATGTAAATTAGAAACAAGAAAGGACCTAGGATTGAACCCTGCGGAACGCCTATAGTGACCGCAGATCCTGCAGATATCTTGCCATCAACATCAACATCATGTTTTTCTGATAACAAGTCAGAAGGTCGAGAGCCCTGTCCCTCATACCATAGTGATGCAGTTTCCTGATGATTGTATCATGATGTACGCAATCGAAGGCCTTAAACAAGTCGCAGAAAATGCCAAGAGCATCCTGCGACTCCTCCCAGGTCTCAAACATGCTCTTCAGTAATTCCACGCCCGCGTCTTAACCTGATCGATCAACCCGTGCGGCTGTTATTACTTAGCCACAGCCACACGGCTACGACATACATGAGAAGAGAGAGATTCGTATTCCTAGCAAAGAACCTTTCGGGAAATTATAACATAATTATTAATTAGCGATATAAGTACGTAGGTAAGTAAACAAAAGGGGCGCATGAAAATCCCCATTTCAAGCTAACTTAGGTAAAACGCAAAACGAAAGCGAGGTATGGAACGGGCTATGCTTGGAGTTTCCTGAGGGATCGAATCCGGAACGAGGTTATCCGGCAGAGAACCAAAGTTGTCGACATAGCTCACAGAATAAGCAAGCTGAAGTGGCAATGGGCCGGCCATATTGGCCGTAGAACCGATGACCGTTGGGGTAGATGTGTTCTTGAGTGGAGACTGCGAACCGCGTCCTCAGGCTAAGTGGAGCGACGATCTTCGCAGGGTGGCGGTAGCAGCTGGATGAGAGTTACCGAGAATCGAGCTAAATGACGTGCAATTGGAGAGGCCTATGTCCAGCAGTGTACTGCTATAGGCTGATGATGATGATGATTTAGGTAAATCAGTCCAGAATAACAAAAAATAATGAAACGCTGACGGTGAATTATCATCATCTTGTCAATTAAAATAGCCACGTCTTTTTAGGGTTCCGTAGTCAACGGAGTAATGTGGCGGTATCAACAACGCCACATGCGAACTACGCATCAAAAACCTGACGTCACAAATCCTGCATCGCGCTATCAGAGTTTACCGCGCGACTAGCATATATACAACATCCCGACATCAACCGTTGGGCAGTTGCCCACCAGACATAATACCCGTCTGGTCGGAGGATCCTCCCTTTACTATAGAGTATGAGTGAACTTTACACCCTGTTCCTCATACCTCTAAAACCCAAATATGTGATAATAATATTTTTTTGATTCCTTTTTCATTCTAAAATTTTGGAATAACTGTTGAGTGAACACAAAGTTCGGTATCACACTGAAAGCATTCATGAATGATTGAGAATGGACTCACTACAAAAAATATTATGCATTTTCATTGAATTCCATTGGAAACAGAAAAACAACAAAAAGCATAATAAATATCTCATACATAAAGTTTATATCGTATTTACAGACTAACTTTTGTCGATATTATTTGTATGTATTGCTTACGTGACACGGGTAAGTTAGCAGTATCAGATATTGAACACCGCAAAATTGTTTGCCCTGAAAAAATAAGTCGTGTTCGGTCCCAGGATAGCGTTTGTACATTATTACATATATTAGAGGAACGCCCCAAAGCGAGGATCGTAATTTTTATTTCACTGGCTAAAACACTCGGCGATAGTAAGCCATCGCAACTAAAAGCTCCCGTCTGTTACCTCCCTACACAAAAAAATCAGATCAACATTTAGTTTACCCACGTTTTACATATTACGTACATTGACTGTGTATTTTATTCATAACGATGTAACTTTTTTATTAAAGCTGGCCTGAAAGCTAGGGCTTCGTGTGGCGGCGGAACATAATCATTGAATTAAATCAGTACCGTAAGCATGTCAGGGGGCAACAAGCTATAACTCAGAAGTGGAGAGCGTCTCGCGGCCCATAACATTCAATCGTCCGCACGGAGGGAGAATTTTGATGACCTCAAGGAAAAGTTTGCGTCAGAACACTCTGTATAAATCCGGGGAGTCATGTCGGGATTTCCTAAATCACCTTTTTTATTTATTGCACGGCTACTACAGTAGGCAGCCGTTTACGTTACTACTACGTGATACTTTTTCCTAGCCGGATGAAATACGTGTGTGGTTACTTCTTTATTTCGCGTATGCAACTAACCTTATACGTCATGGAAGGAAATCCGCATTTTCTTCTCCTTAAGACATTAGTGTGCCGGTGGGATTAGCTCCGTCTCATGCGGTGAGACATGATTATTTCATACATGTGTTATTTCGTTTTAAATGGTAATTTCTCGTTTCGCAATGTCGCTGGTAATGTTTGTTTTCTTAAGGTTGTTAAGAAATTAAATTACCTAATTGCGTCGTGCTAACAGCTTTGTCAAAATTAAGTCGTTTGAAGGTTTTAATAAGTGCAAACACAGGGATTCTCTTTAATTTCTCTCTAAGAGCAATTCAACGACAATAGAATTTATTATTGGGTTGACTAATGACACATGACTTTACCACAACAGGTAAAAACAATATAAAATGAAGCAATGACGGATAAATCAATTATGTGTTAGATACATGGTGCTCACATATTTACAAATGTTATTAGAGTAGATGATTTTACTATAATTTTTACAAATAAAAAGTCAGTGTGCGAGTTAAACTTATCACAGAGTGTAAAATTAATGTCATAAAAATAATACATTATACAATTAAATTAGCAACCTGTTAGATTTTGTCTAGATTCTACATTGTCATATGGAGCAGGACCAGCATGCTTCCAAGCATTCTTATCTTGCATATTATCCACTAATTTGTAACGTAACTGAGCAAAAGCTGTAAAAGCTTCTTTACAGCTTTTGCTTTATCCCAAAATTACACCCCATAATGTAGTTTAACGACAAAACAAATTTCCGTAATCTAACCTAACTAAATAAATAAAATAAATCCATTCAAGATAAATCCTTATTACATACAATATTCAAGTCATGTACACAATCGGTCTTCTTCCTGTTATATAGCCATTTCGTTTATTTAACCGACTTTCCTATTTGTTGTTGTAATGGTGTATACCTCAGGTAAACAGAGGTACGTTTTTTACACGTAAAACTGTACGAACTTTGCCGATACAAATGTTATTTTTTTCCGTCGCGATTTGCGAACGGAGGAACGATTTGATAATTGCGAGAATTTAATGATCTGAATACGTGAGTGTGCACAGAAATAATAAACTAGCTGTGCCCCGCGGCTAAGTCTGTGTGTATAGTAATTTTTTTTTTTGTTTTTCGAAGTGTAAAATAACTTTTTTTTCTCTAGATACTAAGCTAACTTTCAATTAAGTCGTGTGAAAATGCATCAAGCGAACGCAATAACATTTGTACAAGTTGTTTAGAAAATGTATTATGGGGTACAATAGATTTATTGTGCACGGTGTAGACAATAAATCTGTTAGACATATCATGGGTTACTGTGTAGACTCTGCACGGTTGCCCGCGGTATGGGAAGCCATCTGTTTCTTTGGTAAAACATTTCTATACTGCGAATAGAACCACAGACACTTGAAACACATTGAGTTATTTGAAGGTACTTAAATAATCAAGTTGAATTTTCCTCTGAAAACAGTGTCTTTCGACGCTCGGTGACACTTTCTACAATAGGATCGCGGAAATTGTCATTAATTAGTCAATAATCGTAGCTCCATTAACAAGACTTAGTTTCTTAGTGATTTTAAATTATTTATTAACACCTAACGGAAAATAAAACAACGTAAAAAGTCACGAGTTATTTACTTGAGTGTAAATGTTTTCTTGTTGTCGAAAGACGTCCATTGCTGGACATAGGCCTCCCCCAAGCACCGCCATTTCAACTGGTTCTTTGCTTCCCGCATCCAGCGGATTCCTGCGGCCTTCACAAGGTCATCTGTCCACCTTGTGGGAGGCCTCCCAACGCTACGTCTTCCGGTACGCGGTCGCCACTCCAGAACCTTTCAGCCCCATCGGCCATATGTGCTCTTTCTTATTCTGTTTCTTGTTGTAATATGGTTTAAAATGCTTTTGTTTCTAGCCTATGATACAACGGCAGATTGCTTATCCACCAGAATATAGCACCAAAGCTAAAGTTTGAATTTTGTGAGATAGAATTTTGCTAGAATTTTCCCGTAGTCGGTGCTGCTGGAAAACCTTAAGAAAATTTGCTACCGATAGGTAGGTGTAGGCTAGAGGTAACATACGAAATGTTTACGAAGTCTTGTGCTCTTGTACAATTGTGTCATTGGTGTTTTGTGTGACGATCATGTATATCACAAGTCTCTTTCTTCTCAATCGCACTCTCACTGCTGAGAATCACGACTCCTTGTCAAATTGTCAACGGTCTGTCTTCGTCTGTTACGATCGGTAGCCTGGTAGAGTGCGGCGCTGATGGCACTTCCAGTTGCTCAGATATTTGATCCGACCACCGTTTTGGGCTTCGAACTCTAGGTCATTTGCCCTCTTTCCTGTTACCATTAGGCGTTCTATGTTGTTACCTCTGCGGGCAATGTGGCCGAAGGATTGAGACATTTACGCGGTGGACGTCAATTCTTTGCCTGTCCGTAGCTTTGATCAACCAAGTCACAACAGAAAAGTGTGCGTACCAGATGTTTCTTTGTCTGATTGGTGATATTTTTTTCTCTCTTAATTTTATTTCCAGTGCGCTACTTCCCTTATCACAAGTTATCACAACCTAATAATAAATCACGGCAAGACACAGCTTCAATATACATAATGTAACTTTCTCAAAGCAACGCGCATGAAGCCTCATTTGCAAGCAAGAGTGCATTTTAATAAAATTGAAATGAAAAATATAAAACACTGCCAGAAAACATTCTGCTCTCGCATCAAAAATCAGACAAAATGAAAAAAATAATATTCTGCTACACAATTTAATGTGAAGAGCACCTATAACATACAACTGATACGAGTTCGAATATGCCATTCGTTATTTTAGCTCGGCAGCTCTATTGATAATAGTGGAGCTCTATTGAACTTGCTTTTCGCACATGTAGCAATAAAAAGCTTTGCATCAAAGGCCCTTAATGTAATTGCTGAGTGGGAGCTCGAATAAGCTCTTACTGGCGTTAAAATAATTCCCCTCAGTGCGGCGGATGTGACGACGGCGGCCGGCACCGGTAGCGGGCGCGCAACGGCACGTCCTTCCGGCGCCGGTCGGTGCGGCTCCCTTGAGCCCCTTAGGTGGCTTTCATGCTACATACTACGAGAAAATTATACGAACACATTTAGAGCACTGTGACGATGGCGTCTTTATACCACTACTGCTGGTATGGAATAAACTGATCATAGTTTTCTGTTAGTGGTAGCTACGGATAACAGTTTAGTGGTAATAGCGTATTTCGTTATTTCATTTATTCAGTTTTTTGATAATTGTAAAAATTCGATATTTCCATACATTCATCACGCCCCCCCCCCTCCGTCCACCCGAAGGGTTACACCGAGATGTGCCTACAAGTTTTTCACATTTCACCATATGTTTAAGACGAACCACAGAACAGATGAATTTTCTGTTCTGTGGGGCGAGCCTACCAACAACCGAGCACAGACCCAGACTCCCAGCTGCTACAAAAAAAATTCTAAGGTACATTTCAATTAGATTTTTCTGCTATTAATACACCTAGGTACCTTATTATTTCATGTAACAAAAAAGCTTGATCAATTTGTTCCGACCAACGCTGCTTTGCTTTTTTCGAAAGCTCTCGCCGCCGCCGCCGCCTCCGCCGGCGCGACGTGCTTGTGGTTTGCCCACAGACTCGCGTGTAGGATTTCTTGCGAGCTATAAACTTTGTGTTCAAAACTGAACTCCTGATCGGACCCAGACATACATAGTTTTCTGATATCTCACTCACAAATATCATTGTAGGACTCTGACTGAAGTTTTCTTTCTCAATCAAAACACAAACTGATTTAATGGTTTTCATAAATAACATTTACTGATAAAAGTGTGAGTACCTATCCTACTTACATAATACATAACATCACGCCTTTATATTCCCCGAAGGTTTAGGCAGAGGTGTACCCCCTCGGTAAAAATCAATTTTCCACTTTCGACACCACCGATGTGTGAAGGAAGGAGGATGATCGCAACGGAAGCAGCTCAGATCGCTCTTCAAGTAGCCCTGATGAGAATAACTCGACAATGACTCCCACATCGCCGGATCCATGCGTGGGTCAGGAAGTAGAAAGCAGCCAAGATGACCCTACTGAACCATTTCAACGGTCACTAGAAGCATCACTGCCAAGATCACCTCCTTATGAAGATGCTCTAGATGATGACATTGATGATGAGGCATCAGAAAGCTCAGACGATATAGCTGAGATAACTAATAGAATGACTCTACGAGATAGAAGTCAGATACGACCGCCTACTCGATTTGGAGATTATGTCATGATGTCGGCTGGTATATAGTAGGAACACCCACATTTCGCCAGTTATGTTTAAGTCCCATGTAATAGGGGCGAGCCTATTGCCATGAACTTAGCACAAATCCAGACTCCGGGCTGCTACTGAGAAATTCCTAATGGAAAAACCCAATAACACTGCCCGACCTAGGAAACGAATCTGAGACCTCATGCTCACCAGTAGCGCTTGCGACCATTAGACCAACGAGGCAGACAATATATTGATTGCTTCCATATGTGAATTTAGGTGGTAGGTTTTACAAAAATAGAATCATTGTCGGCAAAAGTAGGAGAGAGGAAGAAGGATTTTATTTGACTAATTTGTTGTTGTGCCGTGTGGTGCCGGACGTAAAGAATAGCACCACCCCATTTCTTCCCGTGGGTGTCGTATAAGGCGACTAAGGGACTTACTAGAGAATGGGCAGCAGCGTTCTCTGTGCATTTTTAACACCATACTGCGATCGCCAACCCGCCTGCCAAGCGTGGCGATTATGGCAAATTTCCCCCCTTTTGCGGGAGGCCTATGTCCATTAGTGGACTTCTTTCGGCTGAAATGATAAATGATGAATTAGTTGTTACAGGGTAGAAGGAACATCGACACGAAACCGGTTACCTTGGATTCAGTACATGATTCTGGACCTGGATTCCTTGAAATTTTTCGTCGGTTATTAAAAAATAAAACAGCGGTCAAAACGTATGGGACAGCAATTTTTTTATTTGTTTTATTACCTATCAAAAATTTCAACTCAGAATTGTCGACGTATAAAACGTCCAGAATCATGGATTGAATCCATACGGTAACGGGCTTCGCGTTGATGTCCCTGCGATCCTGTATACTATAAATATTTTATAAAACCTGTAATTTAAAATGTGTCATTTAAACATTCGTTGATATTATAATAGCATTTAGATAATATAAATTGTTTTAGTTTATATATGAATATATAAAAGTATTATCCTTCCTTAATTTTTTCTGGTAATTTATTTTATATTTTAATTTATACATTCTTGGAATCAATCGTCAAAAATACCTACTGGTGCCTGAAAAGCACTCCAGTAATCCTTAGAATGAAGCAAAGGCTTACACTCAGCTCATCACAAATGGAATATTAAAAATCGTTTTGATCATTGCGATACGAGTATTTCGATAAATAATACTGAAAAATCGAGTATAATGGCTTCCTACTTACGCTCACGAAGTACGGAGGGATCATTCGAGGAATCGATCATTGTGGTGAATAACTTGATGTGCCCGTGAATAGAATCTGCTCCATCACGACACCGCTTTTCAGAACGATGCTAGGATCCACATCAAAATGCTACGAGTAAGTAGGATCTCTTGAATTGAATAAAAGTCATGCCATCTTTGGATTATATTTAAAAATTCTTACGACGACTACTAATAGAGAAGTATTGAAAAACAAACAAACAAACAAACAAATTGGGATAAGAGCAAGATTGTTTTTTTTTTTTTTTTGATGTCAAGTTACTAAAATAAATCTTTCGAAAGGTAGGTAGGTACCTACTAAGAAATATATGCCATGTAGAGTCAGGTCAGCAACAGAAGTCGATGAACACTTCAGTTTTGTTATTCTTAATTATTGAGGAAAACATCAATGTGTGTACATCAGTCACCTTCAGTTTGCCGACGATACAGATGTCAAGGCTGAGACTATGGAAGACCTCAGTACAATGTTCTATGACCTCAGTAGAGCTTCCGAAAGAGTGGGTTTTAAAACGAACATGGACAAGACAAACGTCAAGTCAAATGCCCATGTAACATCCACTCACATGATAATCAGAGATGTACACTCGAAGTTGTGGACGCGTATGTTTACCTAGGACAAACTATCCAATTAAGTAGGTCCAACTTCAAGAAAGAGGTCCATTGTCGAATCCGATAAAGCTACACAATATCTTCTCGTCCCACATACCGCAGTGTCTCAAGATGAAGTCTTTGACCAGTGCGTGTTGCTAGTGATGACCTATGGCACTGAAACGTGGTCGCTCATAATAGGCCTTATTAGAAGGCTAAAAGTCACCCAAAGGGTAATGGAGAGGGCTATGCTTTGAGTTTCCCTACGTGATCGAATCAGAAATGAAGAGATCCGCAGAAGAACCAGCCCGAAGAATTGCCAAACTTAAGTGGCAGTGGGCAGGGCACATGATTGCTCGCAGAACAGATGGTCGATGAGGCCGAAAGATTCTGGAGTGGGGACCGCGTACTGGAAAACGTAGCGTTGGAAGGCCTCCCGATGTGGACCGATGACCTTGTGAAGGCCGCAGGAATCCGCTGTATGCGGGAAGCACAGAACCGGACGAAGTGGCGATGCTTAGGCCTATGTCCACCAGTGGTTATTATATTACTAGCTTTTGCCCGCGGCTTCGCCCGAGTGGATGTCAAAAAATATTCGACGGGAACGTACTACCGGGATTAAAAAGCCTAGATAGTAAATTATGTGATTTTTCTTCAAAAATTAAGGACTTTCAACTTCATCCCCTTTTTTAACCCTTCGGGGGTGGAATTCTCAAAAACGCTGAGACACATAAAAATGAATTTTCAATCGTCAGCCTAAACACAAAATTTGTAGATCCTAACTTCAAAACTGACGGACTTTCATATAAACTTCCATCCCCTATTTTACCCCTTTAGGGGTGGATATCCCAAAAATCCTTTCTTAGTGGACACTTACTCTTCACAAAGAACACACCTTCCAAGTTTCATGTCTCTAGGACCAGCGGTTTGGGCTGTGCGTTGATATATCAGTCAGTCAGTCAGTCAGTCAGTTTACCATTTTATATATATAGATATATGTTATATATATATATGTTATATTATATTATATGTTAGGTCGTGATTTTTAATCCAGACAGGCGCTTTAATTTGTGTAAATAATTTCATCACACTGCTCTCAAAACGGTGAATTGCAACTTCGTAAGAAAACCGGTATGTCCTAAATTTACTTTGAAAAGTATTACATATATTACTTTAATTATTGTGAATGTGAGCACTAAGTGGGTCATTTGTTTTCTTTAAGATTATCTCTTTTTCCTCTTTCTCAAGTAGTTTTAATGATGGTCTGGTTTTTTGAGTACTTTATGCGGCCTACCCAAATGTCCTTTCTTTGGTATTGTTCGTCAAGTCGTTGAGCTCCTTAAATCCTGAGTTGAGCTACACGTTTACTGACAAATGCTTGCACTGACTGGACAGGTCCACTCAAAATTGTGTGGTTCTTTCCTCAAAAGACCATTTCAGACACGGATCTACATGGTCCTCACATGATCTGACCAAGATTATGTCTGGACTTTAAAAGAGACTGACCCCTGAGTCTGTTTCGCCATTTCTTCTCAGGGATAGTCAGATAGGAAATGTCGACTTCCTCAAGCTTGTTTTTATATTTTTTATATGACGTGTAAAAGTGATTCCGATATCCTATTTACAGAATAAACGATTTCATTTCATTTCATTTCATCGAAAATTCAAAGTCGTGACACCCGCCAACCCGCACTGTGTGGTGGATTATCATCCACTCCCTCTCTCACAGATGTGGCCTATGTCCCAGCAGTGGGAACATTATAGGCTGATGATGCTATGTTATGTTATTACATGAAATGCTGAAAAGTAATGTATCGAATAATTGTATCAATTTAGATGACATTTAAAAAAACGTTTTTACCAAAAAAAAAGCGTTGGTGTCTTTGGATCTGTTCTTCTCTCTGAAATTAAAGTAATTTTTCACTTTTTTGGAAGTTTTTTTTTTAACGTTTTTCACTTTTCAGTGACAGTATAACATCATCAAGATACACAAAGTGAATTAAATACGTACTATCGAAGCTAACTCAAAAACTACCAAAGCAAAGTATATAAAATTCATATGGAATCACCGCGCAAGCTTCTTCTACAAAATGAAAAAGACACGGAGAAATCGGTGGACATACATAAAAATAAAACATAAATACAGTCGTATTATATTTCAATACATATTACCTCATCCTTTTTCGAAGTCGGTTAAAAACAACAGTATTAATAGACTTGTGGGTGACTGTACCTACAAATGAATGCTCTTACATATAGGAATTTGTAGGTACAGTGACTATATATATGTACATTTGGAATCTGAAAAGATTATAAATAATATATTGATATGTATATAACCTTTTTCGATTCCGATCAATCATATAGTGACTACTTACTTTGATCTGAATCAAATATTATGTAGAGCCAATCGGCTAAACTATTTCCGAAAATGTTTTCCCTAAAAACGTTTGTAAATCAGTGTAGCGCGCACAATATGACGGTACCAAGTCAAACGAGTTCGGTCTTTGATGTTCTACCTGTATTGAGTTGTAATATTGCAACTGACATGAAGAGCGGAACTAATATGATATCTTCAAAGCACAAATAGTGCAGGTATGAATACATATTGGTACATTAAAAAAAAATCTAAAAAAAAACGACTTCCAAAAAAACTACAAAATGATAAATAACTATAATTTCGGAAGTTGGTGTCTTTGGATCGGTCGTTTAGATTTTTGCCAACGTCTTCGGAAATTAGTTAATTTTCAGTTTGAAGTTTTTTTTTTTTTTTTCTTCACTTTTTAGTGATGGTATAAATAACACCATCAAGATACACAAAGTGAATTAAATACGTATTATCAAAGCTAACTCAAAAACCACTTAAGCAAAGTTAATACAATTTATATGGGACCACCGCGCAAGCTTTCTAACGAATGAAAAAATAATTTTCAAAATAGGCACACAATTGACGGAGATATCGGTGAAATTCCTATAAAAACTAAAAAATTCCCTGGATTTTCATGGGATCCCATCATCAGATTCTAACTTGGTGACAATGGGACCACCTCGAAAGTATACCCTTTCAAACAATAAAAATTTCACACAAACGGTTCACAATTGACGGAGAAATCGGTGGATATACATAAAAAACATACATACATACATGTCGAACATAGAACCTCCTCCATTTTCGAAGTCGGTAAAAAAAAAAATACCAAAAGTTACGCTACAATATCCATTAAAGGTAAATTCAGTAATTACGTAAGATTTAACAATATTTTAATGTCCTCGTTTCCACCTCATGTAAATAACAGTTACAGTAATGTAAATACGCACTTTGGGAAGCAAGTACACATCTAATGAAAGAGAATATGGAATGTTACACATTCATTACGCGGAATTGACTAAATTTAACTACTCTATATACAAACGTTCGTAAAATATACATATAAATTAAGTAGGGAGAAAAAATTGAAGCTTTTTTCAATTTCGTGGTAACTCGAAATATTCCTCTTAAAGATTTCCTTTGATAGGAATCAGTTATCATCATCACAGTATTTATCAAAGATAATATCCGTAAAGTTTCCAGTCTGCGAAAATAAATGCGATATCTGATCGAAGTTAAAAGAGCGAATACGAATGTTCGATCTTTGAAATCTCGTAATGGACGAAAACGACATCGTGAGTACAAACCGCCGTTTGTCACATCACTAATGGTGCGGAAAATCGCGAAAGTCCCGCTTTCTAACAACGTCGAAGTAAAATCGATAGATTGAAACTGAATAACGCATAATATATTAGGCACACTCGAGTTTACTGGGATCCTACATACATCCGTACATTAGGTGTTACTTTACTACGTTTATCTAAATACTAGATGGGAGGATCGAGACCGTAATGGAACAGAATAGAGTACGGCTCAACTGTGAGCTTATGTAGGTAAGAAGGTTGCCATGATAATGATGATACCTCCACGCATTATCCCACAAAGGGATAGGGATAATGATTATAGCTTATATCTAAAATAGATCAATGGTTTCTAGGGTAGGAGCGGCGTCATATAAATCCTCGAGGGCTTAGGTAAAATCGGGGGAACTTGCAGAAATTTAATTTTTTATCCCCTTTTCGTGGTTAGAATTATGTCGATTTATTTAGACATGGTTCAAATATTACTAAGTTTTAAAAGCTCGGGTTTAAATAGAACTGGGTGAACGCGCCTAAATGCGCTATACATGAACGCACCCGGAGCGAGAGGGGTGCGGGGGCGACGCACGCGCCGGCGGCGCGCCACGCGTCCATCATTGTTTCGGCCAGAAACACCATTGTGACGTACACGTTGATTTAATGTCGCGACCGCGTGTCCGTTCAACCAAATGTAAAGGTGCCGTTTTTCACCATTAAAATCTATTATTCAAGAAGTTGAGAAAGGTTTAATTTCAACCATCAACACTGGGCTTCGTCAAGTATATTGCTCTAAGACAAACGCTCTTTTCACTGTTACGAGGCTCCTTACGTTACCTGACATAAGAGACAAGCGCCGCGCCGCCTACGAACGGACAGTAGCTGGCTCATTTCCCCAAACGTCTATATACCTACGTACATTGTTAAACTGACGCACTCTAACCAGATTTACGAGTACGTAAGCACCAGCATTCAACATGATTACATGGAATGTTACAAACCAGATCGGAGCTATAACTGTTAACGTTCAATCCGAACCCGAAGGCTTTATAACGTGTTATCTCTGTTGGTTTTACGGCCTGCAGTAGTTTAGAGTGGAATTAATTCAGTGAACGGTAGTCTTTATACATTTGTTGGTTAGCTGATTTGATTGAGTTTTACATTATGTGTTTGGAACTGTGGGGTCTAGACCCCTTGAATTTATAACTGTGTTTTATTATTAACCGCCTCTGTGGTCTAGTGGTAAAACCACCTGTCTCAGATCCAGAGGTCCCGGGTTCGATTCCCAGCGGGGGCAAAAATTTCTGCTCGGTTTGGTTGGTGGTAGGGCTTGTTCTAAGTTCGCCTGGTTAGCTACCACCATCTTATCTAAGTCTGTCGCCAAACAACAATGTTAACAACATTTGTTGTGTTTCGGCAGTTAGAGGTAAGATAGCCAGTTCCTCTGTGGTTGAGGATTCCGGGTGAAGCTCGCTTCCATCTTCGGCCTTTTCATCACTTACCGTCAGGTGAGATGAAGGCCAAGAGCTTCCCCGTTATGTGTAAAAAAAAAAAAACCACGCCCCCTCTAGAATTCCTCGCAATCCCTTCTTCTCTTCGGAAGGCAGAGTGGCGTTATACTCTGCCTTCCGAAGAGAAGAACGGTTCTAGGTGCTAATTCTCCCTACGCAAGGTTTTGCAGGGCTGTGAACGATTACAGTGATCAGATCGACCTCAATTTTGACAGTTCAGGCAAATTAAAAGCCAGTTTTTATAAGTATTTCCCCGACCATTAGTTTCTTGGCCCTGCGTTATATCACTGGGTGAATTTAGGCTAGGTACATAATAATACGTATTTTTTGTATTGCCTAGCTTTGTTTACTTTGATTTATTTTGTTTTAGTTTCAATTTAGTTTAATTAATTTATTAAGTTCTAATCAGCGCAACTTTATAATATAGTGTTTTATTTCTATTTTGTTTTTTGTAAGTTACAACAACGTTATGTTTGCATGTAGAGTTTACCTATAAGTAATTGTTACACTTTATTCTGATTTGTTGCTTCTGTTACATTTGCTTATAGCAGTGTAAACAATTGTTGGTGAACCAAATAAATAAATAAAAACCCCCGACGTACAAAAAGTACTGTTATGAGTTTGATTGTAACATGGCATTGGCTACGGTGTTCGTTGCGTAAACAATTGAAAAAAAAAATACAGTGTTGGTTCCTTAGTGGATTGTATTGGGATTAGTATATTGATTTAATTAATCTGATCAAAACTTGATAAACAAACTCTAAATTACTTTAGCTTATTGTATGAGCATAGAAACGGCAATTATAGATTGAACTAAGACTACCTGCTGCTCGCGGCCTCGCCCGCATGGCTTTTTGTAAAATAAATGTAGCCTGAGTTACTCCTTATAACATCAGCTATATGCCAGTGAAAGTCCCGTCAAAATAGGTCCAGCCGTTTCGGAGATTAGCCGAAGAAAACAGACAGACAGACAATTTTTATATAAAAATTGTCTGTTTTTTGTTATGAGTACTACATATACTTTCAGATGCATTTAGTAAAAAGCTTTTATTTTAACATTAAAATCAAAAATCAATCAAAATATTTTGTTTCACATAAACCTACAAGGGCACTTATGAAACGTCAGAAGCTAGGTGCCATTGTTAACAGACACGTCCATTTTATTTATTTGTATAGATTAAAAATGCTGTGAAGGTCTAGTAATCCTTTATCACTCACTGCTGCACTAATACAATAATTTCTCTTACAGTATATGGAAGATAAACCGTTATTTACACTTGCAAAGAAAACCACTCGTCTATTGGAAAAGATTTGTTTGGGAAAATTCGAAACTATGTTTTTTCTGTGCATACGCAATTGAACAATCTTTTAATAAGCTCTTGAAAAATGTTATGTAAAAATCGTGAAAAAAAAATCTTCAGTTACATACACAAAACAGCATGTAGCCTTGACGGGTGCGCGTTTGTACCACAAAAGCGTACGGTACGCTAAGATTATACGCCTGATTAAATATTTTCGCTCCAATGCAAATAAAGGCTGTGTGTTGAGGAAAATTTTCCCGCGAACATTTCGATTCTCCTTTATACACTGTACTTACTTGCGCGTTTGAATTGTGTACCTTGTAGGTATACGTACGTATATTTGTGTGATATAGTCTATTATTCAAATGTGCGGTGGGACTGGGTGGGACTGTATCAAAGCTGGCGTAACATTCAGTTTTATTTCATGGAGTTTACGCGTTGGTTTACGGAATACTTTACTTGGTTATGGCTATGTTGTCTGTTATCACTTTATCTGAGTTTTATGCTTTTAAATAGTAACAGTAAAGTTATGCCGTACGCCGTACCGCCGTACTGCCGTACCGGCCGTACCGAGTGATGCCGGACATAAAGAATAGCACCACCCCATTTCCTCCCGTGGGTGCCGTAAGAGGCGACTAAGGGAGTTACTAGAGAATGGGCAGCAGCGTTCTCTATGCATTTTAACACCATACTGCGATCGTCAACCCGCCTGCCAAGCGTGGCGATTATGGCAAACCCCCAGGAGGCCTATGTTCAGCAGTGGACGTCTTTCGGCTGAAATGATGATGATGAGTAAAGTTATGTAGGTACCTACACGAAGCCAAAATATTTATTTTCAGTAGTGTACAAAACACAGCCAGTCGGAATAATTTTTTACTCGCTTGTACACACGGCCACAAATCAAGCTATACATTTCTAGTATAAGCTGACCTCTCATTGTACGGAAATCCTACACAATGCGAGATCAACCTAAACTGGAAATGTATAGCTTGATTTGTGGCCGTGTGTACCATAATTAAGTTGGATAGTCTAAAATCTACACGAATTATAAATGGGTCACGTTTCGTACGAGTAACCAGTACGTAGTCCCAATTTAAATAAAAAGCGGCCAAGAGCGAGACATAATCACACACCACGAATTCTGAGCACCTCCTTTTTTGGGGTACCGATAACACGGCTGAATTTAGCAAAAAATTAACGCCGGTTCTAACTTTATGATGAGGAATTTATTCAGTTCAATGATATATTGTCACAAAACCTTAGGGACATTATGTTTAACTGTGCGTAACGAACAGACGGACATCACTGAGTTGCATAAAGGTTTCATTGTTCAGTATTTTTTATCACAGGACCCTAATTATTTATCAAAGCGACATGAATGTAAGAGCTGACCCAAATACGTACGTGACATCTCCCTTTAAAGGGAGGTGAGACTTATTAATGTCACATTATTTAGCACAAAAAACCCTAATGCAAAAAGTGGACCTTTCCGCTTGTCCAAATGACAGCATTAAAACCGGACCAAGAATTTTTCGTTGTCCTGGGTTTGTGAAAATCTCAGGTGCGTTTGTGTTAGAGCGGTATCCCAAATGTCAAGTCATATTCATGTAGCTGGCGTTTTTCTTATTTGCCTCACCCTTGCTATATTCCGTGTATCGTAACTACTTAGAAACCATTTTGTTTTAACAAAGGTAACTCGGGAGACACTAAAACATTAAAATAACTTCTCCCACGTCGAAGTCAACCCCACATTTATAGGTCATTAATATACTGAAATCAAAGGCGACGCGTCGGAGCGGAACGCTATTATTGGATGGATATTTCTATTGTCAAACTCAAAGTTACCTTATCGTAGAGAAAGCATTTCGTAACATAGATTAAACTGGGATATACAAGTAGACGTTACTGCTGCGCCCATGAAATTGCCCACTCAAACGTTAGGGCTGTCGTAATTAACTAAAAAGTGTTTAACATTACAATGTGAGGGCGTACGGCTACTTTACGAGATGAAACATGTTTACCTTTTCGGAACAATTCCCAATTTATGCGTGACATGCACACTAATTTCGGCTCGCTATAATATTAAACTTAACATGTTACGGTAACTTGATTAATGAATATTTGATGAATCGTTAACAGTGAAGTTATTGGGGAACTAGTCATTAATAAATGTAATTAGGCCACTTTATCCGTGAGTATCGTTTAAAGGTTGAAATTTTACGAATCGTACGACACTAATGGACGTTGGCAGCCAGTTGAAAATTGATGTAACACTGAAAAAAATGTTTACTTATACATAACCAAACTTTCGTGAACATGTAACAGAAAAAAGTGACCACATAACTTTATGCAACATGTAAGCAAAACCAAAAGGCTGTTTTGTATTTTATAGACAAATCACTTTTATTAAATCAAGTTAACTTTTATAAAATCTTGTCAAACTTTGATTATTCCTGAAATAGCCGAAGTAGTTAGGCTAAAAATTTCTTTCAGTGAATGAAACACCAGTCTAAAGGACTTATTTTTATCAAAAGACTACCTACATTATTTGCCATAACATCCACGATCACTATTATAAAAATAGAATTTTACCAAAAAAATATATCTAGGGTGTGTTTGTGTATTATGTATGATTGTGATGATATTCTTTTGTTACATGGAAAGGTTTGAACCCTGTGCAGATCCATGATATTGCGCGTTATTCAACTTTTTATATTTCCCGACGCGGTTTGAAGCAGTTTCAGCGGTGCTCATAGTCGGGAGCGAAATTCATTTGATACATCAACCGAGGCTTGCCTCAAGTGACTTATAATTGCCGGTATGAACGGACTATGGAGCATATGCTATACATTAATCATTCTTAATTTTTAAATATCAGTATTTTAATGTGACTAGGCATGTTAATTTGAAAATGTATGCCTGGAAAAATCCAAAAATAAAAACAACCTCAACTGGTATCTGATTCTCAAAAAAAATGCCTTTTTCAAGAAAAAATAATGTACGTATGTGATAATGTGTATGTGGGTAAGTATACAAATAAATCTTCGAAAGTAAAATCTCTTTATTTTTTTTTTTCAAAACAGTTTATCTCTCTCCGATGAAAATCCACTCTTGTAACAAAAAGTCACAATATGTCTGAGTCATGTCCTAAACCCGAGTATAATGGCAAGTCTTTCGCCCGAGACTATTATAAAGAGCTATCGTATTGTCCATCTCACTATGTTGGCCGATGATATACGTCGATGAGAAATATCTCCACTCAGCTGAAATGAGGGTCACACGAATAGACAGGATTAGGAATGAAAAGGTATGTAATATATAAGAAAACTTTTGAAATGGTGCTACTGACTATTGGGTGTATTTCAGGCTTAAAGACTCGGGCTAAGGGCATAGCCTGAAGAAATGGAGTTTGAAATTGAAAGTTATATTTGGCCTGAATAATATAGGCTCGAAATATTTTCATTTTATACCTATTCTCGGTTTTGCAGAACGATACCACATTGTTTATCGAGTAGGTACATCCAAATTCCTAGTATGATATTTATTTTTAGTAAAATCTATTTGGCATGTTCAATACCCGAATTCTACTAACACAAATGCTAATTGCAATTGAGTTGGATTTAAGTGGAATACGTTTGCCAAAACATTAATGTATTTTGCTAATTAGTGCAATATTTTTTTAAAGCTAGGTATCCTAATGGCTTTCGATCAGTTATCTATTTTGTTAAGTCGGGTTTTCTATTTTGTTAAGTACCTGGTAATTGTTGAAAGGCCTACACTGTCCTCCCATACTTATGATCACTGTTGTTTAATAATATTGTAAAGCCAATTATTTTTAAAAGAGTAACCGTGAAGTTTCTTGCCGGCTCTTCTCCATAGGAAACGACTAACTCGAACCGTGCACCTAGCTTCTGACGTTTCATAAGTGCCCATGTAGGTTTATGTGAAATAAAATATTTTGATTTTTGATTTTGATTTTAGAAATATTAAAAATAAACAAAGAAAAGAGGAAATCCAATAAATCAATGTTGATAACAAATGACAACAAGCCGGACATTTTTTGTCGAACGGAAATAATATGATATTTACCAACAAATCTGCTTTTGCTCTTAAAATGCCGGATAAACATCAGTATTATACGGAATGCAAATCAAGAAAAAATATTTCCCCGTATTTTCTTGACATGCTGATTTACCCTATAACTCTGGCGTTTAAAAAGGTTATTACAAAGCGTTTGTTTTGAACCCTGCGGCGTCGAGCATCGTCTCCCTTCTTAAATATTGCTCCATAAATCAGAGTCTCTCCATGTCGGATCGCTGTCGCCTGTCGATTATCGCGCGGGAAGCGATTTCGCTCCACGCCGTTCGCAAATTGCGAAAGATAGCGATCGAGAGAAAATTGAACGACTGCACTGATATCGGGAAAAAATTGTTACGTTGCTGTAAAATTGTATATCTTCTCGCGACGGGAGTATTAAATTATTGTTAAGAGCAAGTATCAAAATGTTGGATTTTAGTGTATTTTACTCAACTAAATATTTTTAAGTTTTTAAACTGTCATGGTCACTAATATTATTATTAACATAAACGGGATATTTACCATGTTTATTAATTGTTTTGAGTTCCCGATATAACAATAACAACAATAAATAAAGGTGGTAAATATCCCGTTTATGTTAATAATAATATATAATTTTATCTGGTAACCTACCTACTTATAGGTGTATATTGCTTATAGGTATATATAACCGCCTCTGTGGTCTAGTGGTAAGACCACCTGTCTCAGACCTAGAGGTCCCGGGTTCGATTCCCAGTGGGGGCAAAATTTTCTGCTCGGTTTGGTTGGTGGTAGGGCTTGTTCTAAGTCCGCCTGGCTAGCTACCACCAACTTATCTAAGTCTGTCGCCATAACAACAAAGTTAACAGAATTGTTGTGTTTCGGCAGTTAGAGGTAAGATAGCCAGTTCCTCTGTGGTTGAGGATTTCGGGCGACGCTCGCTTCCATCATCGGCCTTATCATCACTTACCATCGGTTGAGATTACAGCTAAGAGCTCATCTGTTGTGGATAATTGTTTGTTGATGTGGTTGTTAGTGTATGTGAGTTTAAATGTTTGTAAACGCACCCACAATACAGGAGTAACACCTAGTGTGGGGCAACGTTTAAAAAAAAAACACCTATATGTAGGTAGTTTGCGAGTACATGGAGGAGTATAGGTCTTATGTTCAGCATTAGGTAGACCTATCGTAACCAAGGTATAGCCAGTAGGCGATAAGTATAAGTACCTACCTATTCTTTAAAAAAAATAAGGTGTTGAAAGCTTGAAGAAATAATAATATTAGTAGATTACCAAACTTGTCAAAATCAACAATTATGAAATCAATGATAGACCATTCTGACACTATTGTAATAGCAGACTTGAGGCCCAGGGTGGTAGGAACATTGACGTGCAACCTGTTACCATGGAGTCAGTACATGATTCTGGACCCCCCTGCGATGAACTTTATCGTCGGATATTTAAAAAAATTGCTGTTCCATACATTATGACCGCGTAGGCTTTCTTCAACACAATTCAATTACCGATTGCTGCATTAAGAAACAAAGTAGGCTTTTTACTGATATCCTTACCCTATACGTTTCGCCTTCAGCTTACAACTTGAAAATGCCAGAAATCGACGCGTTTAGAATACTTCCCCAAGGTAATCGGATAGCGGCTTTCCGCGGAAATTTTGCTCTCTATTTATAAATTGATGTCGAGTTTGTGACTCTTCTCTTGGGTGACGCGATTTGACTTGCTTGCGCTATAGGAATAGTACCCCTAAATCTTACCACTCCTTATATTACCGCTTGCCTAATGGTCATGAATTCCGGAAATTTTGAAAATCTGAATAAGCAAAATAAAGAAAATGTTTTTGTATAGTAAACATTGCCTTTGCGGGCCCTATCGGAATACCAGCGCTGCGATTTTTTTTTTTTAAATATCGGAACATTTTGCTGAGATAGGAGCCTTTTTGGCGTCGCACAGGTCTTTTTTGTTTTGCTATTCGAAGAAATGTGCCAATTTTGTGTGTTTTAAATAATCATTTTTTTTTTACTTTTGGTAGGTATATTCTGTGCGTGGCCCAAATAAAATAATTTTCTTTCTACCTACCTACGCAATAATTATCTCTTAGTAATTTTGGATGTTGAGCTTTATATCATTTATTTACACCCACAACCATTAACCATTCATTTTTTTTTTTTTATAAAAAACGTTTTTTTTTGTATATCAATGCCCACAACCATTATACATGTCATTATACCTTCATTGTTACCATTGTTACCACACCCGTCTTACCCTATCTTTAGGTTAGGTACTTTATGGAAAAAAACATTTCCTGAAGAAAATCAGCTCAAGCAGGCAACAAAACACGATTACGTTGACATTATAGTTAGAAAATATAAAGGAACATCAACGTATAGATACTTACGTAGTTTGCTAAGCAACTTTGTTGAAAGCTTATTATATAGCCGGGTTTGACAAATTCACTTAGATTTTGTTCATGACGCTCGCTTCCGGCAAGTTCCCAACTCGGTTAGTCACACAGTTGAGTTTCGTAACTGACGTAAAGAAGATTGTAAACATGTCGGAAATAGGTTTTACCGAGATAGGCATGGTAATTTAATTGGGATCGACCCGCGGAACAAAGTCCCTAACTACAGCGAACAACAATGGAGGTAATTTAAGTAGAAGCAATCATCCAATATACACAATGCTGACTGAGGGATAATTTATCAAAATATTTTAGGTTAGCATAGGCTGAGGTACCTACTTTTTGTAATGCTAATGAAATTGAGAAAGTATATGACGAGCAAATTAATGTAAGATGCAGAAAATAATTTTAAATTTTAATTCTAAACGCTCTCTAAGCTTCTATCACTCCGACGCGTGTAGATGTCCCTACAAAGATTATCAAGGTTTAGAATCAACCCTTCCAACAGAAAGCAGTGTGAAGACAAGTAGGCGTGTCGAGAACAAACTAAAGGACTGCATAAGGAATGTATGGGGTGACCTAGTTGTGGTGAGAGAGCCCATGGGAGGGCAAAGGGGCACTCGACGACGTGGTGGCTGCTGTGAGAGCTAACAATCGCGCTATCGAGGATGCATTTGAACGGAAACCGGTGAGCCTATGGCAAAATTTTACAAAGCTACATGACTGAACAGTGAACATACTACACAGAACGCTGTACGATTTCGATACAGCGGATGTTCTGACTTGATGCCATGTCGTTTTCCTCAAGAAGTAAATCCCACACGGAATGTATTGATAACGTGTTGCGAAAGTCAATAACTTAGAAATTCCATTACAGATGACCACTCGTTTTCCATTTCCGGCATAGTTTTATTTTCGTGGAGACATAAAGCAATGCCCACGATCGAATGCGGAAATTCATTCGTATGTTCAGTGATGGTCCATATAATATTCTCCTCAGCGGTTAACTTTGCAAATTTTAATACAATTTTATCCCTAACTATCACAGTCATAGTGGCACAAAATCACGCTCGTTGCCTCTCCATTCAAACGGGTCCGGTTAAAGCGATCCTGATTGCGTATTATACACTACTACATCGCAAATTGTAACAATTTCAACTGAATGCATACATTTTAAATGTAAACTAAACCGTGTGGACTGGTCCAGCTAGGCTGTTGATTATTAGTAATTTGTAGTATTTTGGTAAGCGATATGCTTAATTCAGTTGTATTTAATACCTAATGCATAAATCAAGAATTGGCAAACAGTACGTAATCAACACGTTATGTATCCCAGATGCATAATATTAACCATTGTTGAAAATCAATGTGCCGGGTATGTTGATGCGGTATAAAAAAGGCACAACTAGGTATGTTCAAACTGAATTTGATTATTGGTTTTCAAGATTTAAAAACGATCATATTTTTCATATGAACTGAAATGCAGTTTTCAGAAGAACTAACCTAGAAGAAGGTAACCTAGGTAATTTCAAAAAATTTCTTGTGTTTAACTTTACAATAATTACGTGTCGCTCCATCTTTAATGGTCGCGAGGTTCCAAGCGTCCAGCCTATAAAATAAAATGAGCGTGAAGGCGGAATTCGAAGCGTTTAACAAAAATACAATTTTTCACTGGTCTCACTTTATACCAATTTACCACAGCCATGTTTCTGACGATAAAAATTTATAGTTTTCAAAGGTGTTTACGATATAAATTTTACGGGGAGCCATGTTGGATAAGTGGATTTGTGTCAGTCCTTTTTCTGTGCTCATAAAAAAGCCTTTATTATTAAACACTAACCGACCCGACAGACGTTGTAATGTCCAAACAATAATTCATTAATTTCCATAAAAAATGGACTTTCAGTTATACCAATTTTTATAATTTTCCTAGCAACATTTAAATTTTTTCTGCCTGACTACGAACATTTTAAAACAAAAAATTGCCATATCGGTCCAGCCGTTCTGAAGTGATGCGCTTACCAACGAACAGCATTTCATATTTAGGGTTCCGTAGTCAACAAGGAACCCTTATAGTTTCGCCATGTCCGTCTGACTTTCTGTCTGTTCGCGGCTTAGCTCAGAGACTCTTAGGTACTAGAAAGCTGTAATTTGGCATGAGCAAAAAAATTAAATCATGAAAAAAAAATTTGGGTACACGTAATAATAAAAATAATTGCACCATCGTAAAGTGGGGATGATATTTTTTTTCTCTCATCTATCCCATCATGTGGGGTATTTTTACATAGGCCGTTCAAAAATATTGCGGGTTTGTGAAAACCATTTTCCGATTCAGAGATCCGTTTGCATAATATTAAGCTTTAAAATGAAAAATGCTAATTTTTGTTATAAGAAAAAAATTAAGGCAGTATTTAATAAGGAATAAATTCGTTCCAACTACGGAACCCTTCATTGTGTGTGGTCCGATACGCCCTTGGTCAGTTTTTTTCTTATATGGATTACTAAACAAAATCTATCCAGTAACTTTGTTTTATTACACTACAATGCAATACAAAAAATAAAGCCAACAGGTAGATATTACTTTGTACCACATGGAGATTAGAATTTCATTACTCGAGATTAGATTCCATTATATTCTGCGGCTCTCGTGGCATCTATTCCATATCGTGTGTGTATAGAACAGGGACATGTAATAGGACATGGCGTTCAATCTTTTAGTTTATTTAGTACTGCTTGTTTATATAAACTTCACTAAATACTTGATGTAGCTTGGCTCACCAAATTGAGATCCGACTAAAAGCTTCATCAGCAAAATGTTGCTGAAAGATCGATTTGAGGAATATAGCGTGGACTTCGCTATAGATATTTCAATATCTAGTCTGTTTAATACATTTACGAGTAATACGTTTCATCAATCAAAATTATCGCAGCAGTCACGAAGCTCGATGGTTTGGCAAGGCATCAGATGCAAAGCCGTCTCCGTTTCCTTGAGCGGTTGGTAATTGCCACAAGTAAATCTAATATCTAAATAGAGCTTATTCCCGAGAATTTATCAGACAATTTCATTATCAACATACCTGACGTTATATAATAAGCAGAATGTTATTTTGCTATTACAAACATATACTTATAAACCTATTTGATTCCGCCCTTTATAAGCAACTAGCTTCTGCCCGCGACTTCGTCCGCGAAAAATTTCGGCCCACAACCCACCCCGTCGCATCGCATCGCGCGTCCGCGCAATTACTTCGTTTTCGCTTAGCTTTTTTCCGAGTTTTTGACGTTTTGCTCGGCTCCTTAGGGGCGTAGCGTGATGTTAAATAGCATATACACTTATTTTGTTGCGAAGTTATTTTAAAACTATGTTATCTCCTAAGATGTTGATTGAAATCAAGTGATGTCAAGGACAATTTTGTTTACATTTAAATACTTCTGATTAATAACATATTTATTTGGATAAGGATTAATATTATGTTGACAAAACTCCTTCGCAAATAATGCATTAATTTCGAACAAATTTGATTACCATAAAAAAAGGTTATAGTGAGTCATCTTAAAAGATAGACATATGCTGTTGCGGACTTTTTTTTTTAACTTTTAAAGAGGACAATTCCATCATACATGATATTTGCGTAACTTAAACCGTTTACGCAGCGCCGCAAAGGAAGCTCTAAAAAAAATTAAAAAACCCGTTTTTGCAACATTTTTCATTTATGCTCCGCTCCTGTTAGTCGTACCGTGATGTTATATAAACCTATAATATTCCTCGATAAATGGAGTATCCAACACAAAAAGAATTTTTCAATTCCAACTAGTAGTTCCTGAGATTAGCGCGTTCAAACAAACAAACAAACTCTTCAGCTTTATAATATTAGTATAGTTTAAACTTAGACTTCAAAGCCTGATTTGCTTCCAATAATGCAATTAGGGAATTTAAATTTTATTTATTTATTTACTTCAGACACAGTGATCCATATTTTGTTAGTATAGGTAGGTACTTTTATGTTAGTAACTAAAGATTCAAATACACACTACAAATACTACAATATGCTATTAAAACTAAAAATTGAATAACAATAGTACATTATGATATAAGTGCGGTAAGTTGAAAATTACAGCCGAGGCGATATTGCTAGCCCGAGCCGTAGGTGAGGGCTACAAGAAAGCAGAGGCTGGTTGTAATTTATTGTCAAGGTTAATTAAATTAAAGAATTAAATGTTTTTTTTTTTATATTTCATAAAATGTTGACCACTTTTCTGTCATAAAAACTATTTGCTAAGATTTAAAAAAGTACCGTTCGTTTTAGACGGAGCATCTTGATCAACCATACGTTTTACCTTATTATAAAGAAACTCGTGCGTTTTACATTACAATAACGCACAAGTACGTAATAACATACATTACGATATTGAAATTGGTGAAATAAGAGACCCTTTACGAGCAAATGTGTTATAAAAGTACATTACTGAATACATAAAATCACAATCATCTTTAAATTCATTCAAATGTTTAAAATCATCAATAAATATCATAATCATTAATCCAAAATACATTATTGGACAAGGTGGAAAGTCCCTTTATAGAGCACTGGGTACGGAGGCACGTGCCAACGTGTGTTGGGCCACATCATTATTAGTTATTTGTAAGAGTATACTAACATAGTTTTTAAGTCATTTTTACTAGTACCATATGGATTGTGTGTAGTCCGATATAAATACATAATCAATACATATAATAAATAATAATATTTAAAATCAAGAAATTTAAAAACAACTAAATAAATAAATAAAAAACAATATATTTTCATCAGTCGCTGTTCTTTTAAAATGTTGCTGACATAATTTACGAAAAAATATATTTCATAATAGTACATTATGATATAAGTGCGGTAAGTTGAAAATTACAGCCGAGGCGATATTGCTAGCCCGAGCCGTAGGTGAGGGCTACAAGAAAGCAGAGGCTGTAATTATCAAAGCGCACGTATGTCATACAAAGTTTTTTAACATATTTGCGGGGAAATAAATAAAACTCGGACTTTCTTAAACGAATAAATCTTTAATCACTTGTTAAAGCAGTTAGAAAAATTTGTAAAATTGATTATTACGTTGCCAGTTGGCATTTTTAATGTTGTCAAGTTATTATTATTACTTACAATTTCACCAGTCTCTCTCTCAATCTCTTGAGTGAAAGTAGGAGAAACGAGACCACAGAGTTCTGCAGTCAGTGGCGCTGCCTCTGAGACTTGTGGCGGTTTCGAATGAATAAATTCATCATTACTTGACGAAATTTTCAAATAAAAACAATACAGCGAAAAGAAAAAGCACGCGGAATAATTTGTACTTGTTCAAAAATTAGCGATGCGCGCGCATCAGCGTTTTTTTTTTTTTTTGTATGGAAAAGGCACGAAAACAGCCAGTATTACTAATAAAGTTATTTTTTTTTTTGTTTTTTTTATAGATAAATGGTTGTAATTTATTGTCAAAATTAATTAAATTAAAGAATTAATTTTTTTTTTTTTATATTTCATAAAATGTTGACCACTTTTCTGTCATAAAAACTAGTTGCTAAGATTTAAAAAAGTACCGTTCGTTTTAGACGGAGCATCTTGATCAACCGTACCTTTTACCTTATTGTAGAGAAACTCGTGCGTTTTACATTACAATAACGCACAAGTACGTAATGACATACATTACGATATTGAAATTGGTGAAATAAGAGACCCTTTACGAGCAAATGTGTTATAAAAGAATTTATGGAAGACGTACCTATGTAGATGTATTCCGACATAAATTTTTGTCCTTACACAAGCAAATTAATTCTGATTCGTTAACTTCTTTCATACTACACCAAGCTGAATGTCGAGTTTACCATTAATTTTCAAGTCCGGAGGAGTTTCGTGTCAACTTGCTGAATAAAAGTTACAGAATAGGGGTCCCGGCTATCGATTTTGCATGGTAGATTTCAGGTCTTAGGCAAGGGATAAAAAGGGATTTTGCGAAACTCCTCAGGGATCGAAGTAATCAGGAGTAAGTTTTCTAAACTCGCCGATTGTATTTTTTTACCAGTTCAACCTCAAGGAGCCCCTTAAAATAAAACCACTCTTGAGTTTTTTTATTGCGACCATAAAATATTTTTGTAAAATGCCTAATGAAACTCGTGTCGTAAAAATCACGAAAGCCGGGTTAAATTAAAATTCTGGAGAGAATAACATTTAGTTTTTAATTAGGTTAAGTACTTAAGTAATAAGTGAAGAGTTTATTTTATCCTTCCTTGATAAATCCGGAGGGTGGATAGCACATAATTAAACACTACTTTAGGAGCAATTAACTTAATGATAACAAAAAATACGGAAGTATTTTTTTATTGTTCACGTCTGTGAATGCAACTCGAGAGTTTTAATTGCGTAACAAGCACTTTTTGGATGTTGTTAAGCGGCTGTTTAAAGCTATATTAAGTTTCGGTGCAACCAGCTCTGAGAGTTCAAAAGGATTTAATCCCGCGCTCTGTTGTAGGCAAGTTTAAGAAACAAAATTAAGTTTTGGTCCCGTACAAGGGAATAAGGATCACAATTAATCTTTACGCTTTTATCTGGGTTTTATATACGAGGGTTGTTAAGCTAAAATTTGTAAACAGCAAATACGAGATAGTAGGTAGGTATGCGTAGAATTTCGCAATGTATACCTACCTACTAAACGTTATACATAATACTGGTATGTCTGTGTTGTACCTATAGCTTCTATGTTTGTGTCGGTTCATTCGTCATCCCAACTATTTCAAAGCCTATTGCAGTACATTCGCTTTGCGTAAAGTCGTTACGTAGCGTAGTGCCTATCAGTTGAGCTTTGGCTCCCTCATTTTATCAACGCTAATAATTGAAAGAGTGTCTCTCTGTCTAATACGTTTCCTTTACTAACGAATTTTTAATATTTAGGACAGAAACCTACCTTGGTTCTTGAAGGATACACATAGGCACTCTTGTGTCATTTTAAATTTTAAACTTTAACCACCGATGAGTTGTGGAAAGGTAGATAGATAGATAGATAGAATACTCTTTATTAACTACACTATAAAAATTACAGATATATATGTAGAACTGTTATATAGGCTGTCACAATGGGCGGTCTTATCGCTAAAAGCGATCTTTTACAGACAACCTTTGGATGGATCAAAACGTAGAAGGAGAGACTATGGTCTCTCCTTCTACGTTTTGATCCTGCAGGTAGTCAGCGGTGTACCATTTACATATATACAATAAATACATACATACATAAAGCATATAGATACTTATCCATATATATATATATATATATATACATACAATAATAAACATGATACAAGAGCAAGGAACTTTAAGTAATGATGCTGTTTAAGGAGGGAGGAAGTGATTACAGTAGACAACAGGTTTAAGATTTATTTTTGTGTATAGTTTCAAGTGAAGCAAGCCTTCGAGTATCGTAACTCGAAGAGGAAACGGAATTCTGGTCTGGCAGTTTGAGTAATTTATGCGGCCTACCATAATGTCCTTTCTTTGGTATTGTTCGTCAAATCGTTGAGCTCCTTAAGTTCTGAGTTGAGCTACACGATTACTGACAAATGCGTGCACTGACTGGACAGGTCCACAATCACACACAACAATCTGTGTGGTTCTTTCCTCAAAAGACTATTTCAGACAATCAACATGGTCCTCAAAGATTATGTCCGGATTTTATATTGTACACATTGACTTTGATGAATTTTATTTATTTACAATGACATAAATATTTACTTGTAAAGTATTATATTATTCTAATTATTGTGAATGTGAGGACTAGGTATGTGGGTTCCCTTTTGTTCTTTTTCCACTGTTATTTTAAATCATGATCTGGCAGTTTGAGTATTTCATGCGGCCTACCCAAATGTCCTTTCTTTGGTATTGTTCGTCGAATCGTTAAACTCCTTAAATTCTGAATTGAGCTGCACGATTACTGACAAATGTGTGCACTGATTGGCCAGGTCCACTCAATCTGTGTGGTTCTTTAATCAAACGACCATTTCAGACGAGAGATAGTCTTCACATGACCTGATCAAGGTTATGTCTGGACTTTAAAAGAGACTGTGACCTCTGAGCTTATTTCGGCCTTTCTTCTCAGAGTAGCCAGATAGGAAACGCCGATCTCATCTAGTTTTTAAAATATGATTGACGTGTAAAAGTGTTTGTACAAACCTATTTATAGAAATAAAAACATTTATCATTTTGTATGGCAATACTGATTCTTTGGCCAAGAAATAGGCCAGCCCTCTGGTCACGTGAAGAGTCGACCAACCGCTTGGCGATGTCTCGAAAAACTAAGTGGGCACTCGGACCTCACGGTCCTAGAGTTTCAACCCAAAACGGCTCAAACATATAGCTCCCAAAAAGGTTGTTATATTTGCGCCGTTTAAGGTTTTCTGCACCTGTAGCAGCCGACCCAGCACAGCCTGCCGAGCTAGGAAGATGGGATGGCGCAAGGGTGTCGACACATTATAAATTATATTATTATACACAAATTTATACAACGTGGCAATTCTGCCAGCCTTTTGGGCACTTTTCCTGTTGACAGCGATTCGGACGAATTTTTTGATGCCCTTTGATTCTTTCCCCTCGTTTTTTTATATACTTGCTTGCATATATTATTATTATTATTAAAGACTTTTATCATTTATCATGAACCAAGTTTTCCGACTGCTTTTAACAAAATTAAGGTTGATATCTCTAAATTTTCTTTTTGCTGGTGTCACAAAAAGCAAAGAAGGTAGGTATGTGAGAGCAGTGCATGGTGGCAAAATAACCCAGTCAGCATTGGCGTTAACCACCCAAGGAACGTAGGGTAGTTATACTTAAGTAACTGTACTACTGCTTTGCCAGTTAAATCTTAATCCATAAGTCAAGTCGTCTCTTGAGACACGGACGAAGAAGAGGCGGAGTAACATGATTTAGGTTACAACACGACTTACTTTTTATTTACGAGCTTCTATGAACATTAAATGGTTGGAAGGCATATAAAACTAAATGTAAATAAGTACGTTTATATAAACGTTGAAGATAGCCGGTACCTATAGCCAAATATAAGGACGTATTTTTATAAAACAACTAGCCGCGCCCCGTGGTTTCACACGCATAAGTCTCGATTCCGTGGGAATATCGAGATAAAAGTGTTAATTCAGGTTATAAACTTGGTATCTGAGTCCCAAATTTCATCCAAATCCGTTCTGCCGCTTTGTCGTGATTGAGTAACAAACATCCATACATCCTCACAAACGTTCATATTTATAATATTAGTAGGATATATATTACCAGTACATTGTAACATACACGAGAAGAGTATTACGGTTGTTCCCTGACCTACAAAAAGATAAGAAAAAACGATGCGGTTTGACCCGTTAAATCCGTCTATACCTAATACAGTTTCGCTGGAAACACAATCTTCCCGCAGTCATCCTCCTGACACGGTCCAGCTAGTCCAATACTTCATAACATTCGTATTGTACTTGTGTTTCATATTCTCAATAGATGAAACTATCTATAAACAAGATCACAAAGGGAATATAAATCGTAACCATTTTGTTAACAAATGAGGGTAAGCTATGTTCCAATCTTATGTTTGGTCTGACATTCAGAATAACGGCATTTTTCTTTATTGTTCAACGCTATAATGTCATAGCGTGATATTAAGTATCGTACACATACACATAATAATAATAATAGCTTTGTAATGTAAAAAAATATAATTATTGGATGTTTAAGGCGGCGATAACCGACTTTTAATGATTTTTTACTGAAGATCACGTCTAAACGAGTAGTGTTAATGATTTGGAAAAAACATATGTAAAATTAGAGCATTTTCTTAATAACTTAATATGTGAATATTTTAGATTATGTTTATAATACATAGTGAAATTAATTTGGAAAGTTATGTCTAACGCGGATAAAAAACTGAGAATCACGCAAAATCTATCAAGGGTATTTTGCTGAAACCGTCACCTTTTTAAAGATAATTTAATTATTGATCTTTTAGTATACGTGTTTTATTGAAATACCTTTTATGTATAATAAATTAATAATGCGTCTTACTTGGGACAGCGCTCCTGGATGGGCGAGTCCTATTACTAGCTGGATGTAAGACGCGTTGCGTGAGCTCAGTACAGAACACGCAAGCTAACCACTCAAGGTCACTGGCATATATCTGGGCCTTAAGAGTGTCGATGCACCAGGCGTTTGTCCAGCTTAGGCTATCATCGGGATCATTGTTCGTGTTCCTACGAACAACGATCGCAACGTTCACGTATTCACGCGATAATCGCTTTCAATTAGGACACCCGGTTTTAGGCTGTTGATTAATATTTTATGTCTCGAACATTTTTGTCACGATTGTAGTTAGCTAGACTGAATATAATTATTGGATGTTTAAGAGTGACGATGCACCAGGCGTTTGTGCAGCTGAGGCCATCATCGCGATTATTGTTCGGGTTCCTACGAACAACGATCGCAACATTCACGTATTCACGCGATAATCGCTTTTAATTAGGACACCCGCTTTTAGGCTATTGATTACTATGTTTTATCTCTCGGAAATTTTTGTCACGATTGTAGTTAGCTACACTGCGCTGCGTTGTTGCCATGTTGTCGTTGATTTCATAATAATCCTCTAGAAATACTTTTTGTGCTGTCTGTGCGAGGTGCGACAAAGCCTTAGTGACGAATTGTTGAGGGTATTATTTAATTATTAATGAAAACAAGCTGTTAGCTTTGCAATTACTACCATAAGACAATCTTTGATGGTACGTTTTGTCCTCGAAAATAGAGGCTTTGAAGCAATTACGAGCCAGGATTATCGTTCAGTCTAGTTTGGATTATATAGACATTTATTATTGGCGTTTCTTGAAGTCCCTTTCTACCTACAATCAATAAAGTACCAATATGACTATGCCTAATAGGTGTTTACGTTATCAAATATTGATGTTAAACATTACAGTATTGATTTACAAAACGCACTTACTTTAAAATAACTGAAAAGTTCCATCATCAAGAAGAATTATTGTTTATCGTTAATGTGTTCTCTGTATCACGAATTCACAGATCTAATATTTTTTTATTAATAACTGAATGAAAAGAGAACTTCAGGTCGGTAAGACCGATTATGATCTAACATAGTTATTTTTTTTTTTCTCTTTGCCCTACTCTTGCAGACCATACCGCCTCGTCTTCAGTGTTCTTGAATAAAAGTAAGGCCAAAGCCTCGTCTTCAGTTACATCCTTCTTGTTCAAAAGTAAGTAAGGCTGAAGCTACGTCTTCAGTTTCTAACATAGTTAAACCAAATAGTAATTTTTTTTTTGTGTTTTTGAAAAATTTCATATAATTGAAAACACTACGAGAACATAATTATGATAAACATTGTTTCTGGTATGTTCTTCTTCTTCTAAGCGGTAAATTTATCCACTAATACCTATTAAATCATTCAGTGTCACGTCTCAGCTGAGGAGAATTATTAGGTATCTAGGTGTCCCCAATAGCATGAATACAATTATATCCTTGGAGTGTTCCGGGGTAACATAAATAATCCGGGTGTGCTACGAAGGGATAGGCTTGTGTGAGCCAGATGGGTACGTGCGCCGCCGCCGACGACGCGCGACGCGGCGACGGCCCAACTTGTTCGCGGTGCCGCGCGGTCGAACTAAACTGTTGGGCAACGTACGGTGGCCAGCACATCAAGTTACCGTAGAACGGGGCTATTTGGATTTTCGGGGGTTATTTGCAACAAAGCAATTGTAAGATTTGAGTTGACATAAATTCGAATTGTGATCTTCGTACGAAAAATTATAAAAGTAAACAAGACCAGAAATAAAATAAAAGTGGTCCATGGTGTTTTGGTAGAATTTATGTCAACTCAAATCTTAAAATTACTTTACTCCAAATAACCCCCGAAAATCCAAATAGCACCGTTCTATCGGAACCACAAACTGTCAAATTTTCTCGTACGATTTTGAACTTAATCGTGAACATTTTAAAGTTTAAAATTGTTTGGAGAAAAGAGAATGCCACGGGGTCGTATCAACTTGCGGAGGAGTGTGTCACAACCAAATCTAGTTCATAAAATTACTCCTATTTTTTCATTCAGATTTACGTTTTTGTTATGAAAGAGATTCCCGGATTTCGGACATCAAATATAAAAGTATTTTTTTACTTTTGTAGGCATCTTCTACTTATATGTCACTGCCATTCACTTAATTTCCGAATATTGCTATTACATAAAAAATGTTATCATTTCAGCCGAAAGACGTCCACTGTTGGATAGAGGCCTCCTCCAAATGGGGGGGGGAGGTTGCCATGATCGCCACGCTTGGCAGGCGGGTTGGCGATCCCAGTATGGTGTTAAAAAAAATGCATAGAGAACTGCTGCTGCTTATTCTCTAGTAAGTCCCTTAGTCGCCTTTTACGACACCCACGGGAGGAAATGGGGTGGTGCTATTCTTTACGTGCGGCACCACACGGTATAAAAAAATGTTATAGCAATATAAATATACTGCCAACAAACATTTATATGAAGAAGAGTATAATATACGCGTTGCGTCATAATAATTCAAATTATTATTGGAATACATTTTAAGCATAAAAGAGGACCGATTAAAAAAAAAGTCGTTTTTATTGTGACGCACCTATTGCATTTGTTCTTTGGCTGACTTATTAAGTTATTATCTGTGGTTCATTGGCGCCGTTTTTACTTTAAATGTTGGTTTCATCTCGTACCTACATGATTAATTCACTACATTAAAAAAACTATCAGCAAGTATTATTATTGACTATGAGCGATATACAATACGTATTCCATCAGGAAAAACTAGCACAACATCAAAAAGAATAAACATGACCGATATTACCCTTTTTGTCACCTTTTTTGTCACCAACTCCACCATTTTAGAGAACAGTCGTTTTCACGAGCCTAACCTCAAAATATTAAGCAAGTAAATGGCAAATAAATAAGAATTGCGTAAATCTATGGAAAAAAACATTAACAATATAGGAAGAGCATGGAATTCTCCTCCAAATACACTGGGTTTGGTTGTGACACCGGACTTTTCGTTTGGTACAGAGTGCCCTATATTTGATGGCATTCTCCTTTGACAGTTTCGAGTAGCTTGATGTGCTGGGGCCTAAGTCTACTAATTTACAAACGTTGCAATGGTCTCGCGATTGTGAGTATTTGACAGTGTTTGTATGGCAAATCTGTCAAAAACTCACAATGAAGAGACCATTGCAACATTTGTACATTAGTAGACTTGGGCCCCTGGTCACTGTACCAATGACGCGAACAATGCGCACACTAAATTTGGTTGCTGACAGAGTGGATCTTTTCTCATATTCACTGAGCGAATTCGCAAGAGTGTTCTATGTTAGAGGGTTTGGTTTCCGCAGTCCTTCAGACGGACCATTGTGTGGGTTCGCAAAGGTGTTACACGTGTTTCTAATCTGTACTTATTGTATGGCATGGATATTAATGTTGTAAATTGAATGAACTTGTAAATAACCAGTCAGCCCAGTTAGCGGAACGTCATTCTACGTTTGAGATCTAGCAGCTGTTCAGGTATAATTGGACCTCAGTCAAAGGTATTTTTACTTTGGAAGAAGCGAAGTTTGACAATTCGATTCGGACTGGTTTCAGTTTGGCAGTAATTTACATCAAATTGCTATCAAACTGTATCACTGTATGTCTATGCATCACGCAAAGGTGGACTGGTAGAAAATGCCTATGACATTACCTACATAAGTCCACCTCTGTACATTTGTGTGCTTGAAGTATTAAATAATCAGTGTCTTTACAATACTTCGGAAAATCCTAGAATGCATCCTGAAATCCACATTGAAATTAGCAGTAATTCATCACTACTTACTTTTCCAAACATTGGATTATTGCATAATTCAGAAAAGGCTAAAGAAATAAATAAAAATCGGCCAAGAGCGTGTCGGACCACGCACAATGAAGGGTTCCGTAGTTGGGACGAATTTATCCTAAGAACAAACTTAACATTGTAGTTCAAAACATGTTCTCCCATACATTCAAAATGCATATGTAAGTTGGTTGACTATCACTCGTTATCTTGTAGAGCCTACTTTTCTGTGATAGTTTTTCTTTTAACTTCATTATATATACTACTGCCGTGATTTTTTCGCATATCCAAAAACAACCATTTAGCTGGCAAGGAGAAGGGGTAAAGTTGACTCCAACAAAAAAAAAATGCTTAATATTTCGCAAACGCATCTCTGATCGATTCAGGGATACGTTTGCGGAAATGGTTTTTACACACCCGAAATATTTTTTAACGGCCTATCCAACGACACCCCACACCATGGAAGCAACGATAACAAAAAAAAAACACCCCATTTTAAGTGTAGCAGAGGTACCCCAAAAAAAACATTATTTCTAGATTTAATTTTACCACTTTCTCGGCATGATTAACGTTATTAATATGTATACCCATGCCAAATTACATCTTTCTTGTACTAAGAGTCTCTGAGCTAAGCCGCGGACAGGGAGACGAACATGGCGAAACAATTAAGGTTCCTTTATTGACTACGGAACCCTAAAAAGGCTTTTTAATCTGTGATGTTGATTACTCCAGAAATTCCTTGAGTTACGGATATTAAATTAATTATGCAGGGAAATACAGAAGCTGAAAAACCAATAAATATCAGAAAATCTACAGATATATGAAAATTTCGACGAAACTCCCAAATAGTAGGAAGGAGCTTAATGTACGTCAATTGAAAAATAAATTAAAGAAAATGCTAGAAGGAAAAGCATACTACAGTATTCTAGAATTTCTTAATGACAACATCTAATACCGTGTAGTAACCAATATTATTAATACATCTTTGACATAATCTACATAAAGCAACATATTATTGCTATGATGATAATTTTAATTGACATTTAATAATTGTTACGTAACTATGACCATATATTTAATTTATTTGTTTTCAAAATTGACATTTGTAATCTTGTTCTTATGTAATCTAATACTTTATCCAATAACTTTTATTACTGAAATGTAAATATTTGTACGCCACTAAGGCCAGACATGACTGATCTTAAACTATAATGTAATTTAATAACTTGCATGCTCTGTATGTGTACTCATGTTTCCACAAATAAATAATCTTGAATCTTGAATCTTGAAGTTGGTAATCAAGTAAGCTCAGACATTTTCCGGGAAATTATTAAATTCAACCTAAGTCAGTATTGAGATTTTAGGAAAGATTATTATATTAGAGACCTACGAAGAATGTCATCAAAACAATATTCTAAATCAAATACCATACATATAACCATAAACCAGCCTAACTAGGTACCTATACCATACCAGAGTAGGTATCTACCTACCTGGTTGTAGAAAAATGCAGAATAGGTAACCCATGAGATCTGTTCTTATTAATGCAGGAAATTATTTTAATTTTACGCTTAATCAAATACGTGTATGGTTAAGTTTAACAAACAATCCCTACCAAATAAGTTAAAATCAAATGAAAACAGTTCTTATTTATATACATAATTATGTTCTTTGCATATCGTGACGGATGTTACATCATTATACATATATCAACCTCAAAAAACTGTGCAAATAAGTACACACGAATTATTTTCTCCTGGAAATTCGAATTACGCCCCGGAGTTCTCTCGCACCGCCATCTGTATTCGGTCTTTAGGGGTTGTATATCAACGCCATCTATTAACCGTATGGGGAAATAAAACATTGCTCGTCTGGCTACTGAAACTGAAAAATGTAGCACAAAGCGAAGCGACAAATTTTGCAACCAGTAGAGAAGTTACCATTTTAGTTTACACGATTGCCACTAGATTTCCTTCCAATGATTTTTTATGAAGTTAGTCTACAATATATTTTTTAATTTAATTTTTGAAATTATACAGTTTTTTTTTAAATCATTATTATGTGACAGTGCCCTTTTCACAAATCCACAAACAAATTTTTCATACCTTTTCTTCTTAAAGCAAAATGTTGTTGGTGGGATCAGCCCTAAATAGATTAGTCCATTGAACCTGAGTAAAAATATAAAGAATATGGAATAAAGAATAAAGAATCACGTCATAGTAGAAATGCTATCGATCGGTCCTTGACGCTCAGCTGACTCAAACTCCGTTTGGGGTGGCGCCACTTGTAACATACGAAAAAGTAATACCCAGATATAGAAGATACTTAGTACCTATATTCATTAATTTCTGGGAAAACTCTCCAGTTCATACTCATTATCATGTTTTGAAAATGTATTGCTGTAGATATAATAGAGTTTTCCACCTTTTTCCCATAAAATACAGGATTCAATTTTATTGAAGAATACATTGATCAAAACCCTTGGTTTGGACGAAATAAATTCCCTTGACTACTGGTACTTATAAAATATTGCAAATTGTTATGAAACCATTGAAGTGGGTAACAAATGAAAAAGCATTCCAGACTATCCCTAGAGAGCCATTCATCGAATCAGAGTAAAATGTCAGTCGGTTTGACTTTTTAACCTCCTTTTTTTTTTATTTTTTTTTTATTTTATTGGGTGGGAAATTATCGAATAACTGTTCCCGCTGTGGGCGGAGCGGAAAGGCGTGTCAGACTTTTACTGACTAAAACCCACCCGTATTCCTTCAGTTGCCTGTGTGCCAGGGCCGCGGTATCCCTTTCGGACAAACCCGCAACCCTGCCAGGCACCTGTCCCGGCGGACCCCGTCAGTGCGTGCTGACATCTCTTTGAGGCGCCGTCGACCCGGGCCTGGTCCTTACCGGACGGCGTACTGCCCATAGCTCGCCGTCCGCAAGCGTGCCTACGGTGACCAGCCAGTCGATTCTGTAAAAATCTTACCGTGAAAACTTAGGTGAAGTGAGCGTGAAGTGAACTGTCAGCCTACCTGACGCTAGGGGAGTCTAGAGATTGACAGCTCACTTTGAACTCACTTCACCTAAGTTTTTAATTTTTACAGAATAGCGTTACAGGATACGGCTACCGGGACTTTTTAACCCCCTAAACACCAATTCTGGTAAGTGTTGCAAAATCTTTTTTTTTTTTTTTTAATATTTTATGTAAGTACGTTATTCGCTTTTTTATGGCAAAAGAGAATTGTGTTTTTAATATACATGTTTACATATTTTGCAATGGTTTATGGCAACCTCCTTTTAAAAAAATATAGTTATCTTCCTAATTTACAATCACCATTTATTGTAATTTTTGTGGGGTCTAATAATAATATAATAATAATAATAAAACATTTATAATTATACAAATAATTGATGATTTTATATTATACAATCAGATCTCATGTAGAGCCAAGCTTATAACTCTACACGCCCTAACTCTACAAGCCCTAACTTCACAAACTCTACACCTTAGTCAAAATATGTAGCTTGACCGTTTCGTTTCGTTTGGTAGCTGAGGTAGATTCTCAGCCTAGTTTGAATAAATGTCTTTTGATTTGATTTGATTTGATTGGCCTGACAAGGCAGCAGAGAGAGATGTGGAAGTCTACATAGGTTAACAATAATGTGTGGATTAAAAGTTTTCATGGATATTCATAATAAATGGGATGACAGAATTGACTAAAATCTATCAACGGCGACACTTGGGATTGAAAATATCATTTATTTTATCTTAGATTGACTGAACGATAAATCTTCCTTCTTTACCTAAAATAAGAACAAGCTCTGAGCACGTTTCGAGGACCTAAAAAGATTAGTAAAACTCAGGGAGTAGACACCGACGGATTAACTAAGTTTACCCTAAAAAATCTTTTTTTGTTGTTGAACTAATTGGCAAACAGATTCACCAACAAAGTATGGTTTGGCAGCAGAAATAAGCATTTTCATCTTACTTTACTCAAAAGTTAACTTATTAATTGCCTTTACCTTCAGCTCTACATGCATTTGCTTAAACTATTACTACTATTACTACTCATCATCATCATCATCATCATTTCAGCCGAAAGACGTCCACTGCTGGACACAGGCCTCTCCCAAGCACCGCCACCTCGACCGGTTCTGTGCGTCCCGCATCCAGCGGATTCCTGCGGCTTTTATAAGGTCATCGGTCCACCTTGTCCTGTTACTACTACTACTCTATTTCTTCTACTATTGCTATTATTACTAATAATTTACTATTTTCTACATATAAATCTGTAATTTTTATAGTGTGCAATAAAGAGTATTCTATCTATCTAACAGTATTTTTATTTATTTTTTCATCTTTTTCCTATGTCCGATCAGCTGCGGAGAAATCTCACCGCCTAGCAATGTATATTTATTCACTAGCTTCTGCCCGCGACTTCGTCCGCGTAATATACAGCCCCATCGCATCGCATTGCCCGCCCGCGCAATTACTCCGATTTCGCTTAGCGTTCTTTCCGATTTTTTGTCGTTTGCTCCATAAAGTCGTAGCGTGATGTTAAATACCTATAACCTTCCTAAAAAATTGTGCTATCCAACACTGAAAGAATTTTTCAATTCGAACCAGTATTTCCTGAGATTAGCGCGTTCAACCAAACTCTTTAGCTTTTTAAAATTAGGATATCTCCTAAGATGTTAATTGAAATCAAGTGCTGTCAAGGAAAATTTTGTTTACATTTAAATACTTGTGATTAATAACATATTTATTTGGATAAGGACCTTCGCAAATAATGCATTAATTTCGAACAAATTTCATTACCATAAAAAAAGGTTATAGTGAGTCAATCTTAAAAGATAGACTTACGCTGTCGCAATCTTTTTTTTAGAACTTTTAAAGAGGAATAATTCCATCATACATGATAGTTGCGTAACTTAAACCGTTTACGCAGCGCACGCAACGGAAGCTCTCAAAAAGGAATATTTTTTCCCGTTTTTGCAACATTTTTCATTTATGCTCCGCTCCTATTGGTCGTAGCGTGATGTTAAGTACCTATAACTTTTCTAAAGATTTTTACTATCCAACACTGAAAATAATTGCAATTCGAACTAGTAGTTCCTGAGATTAGCGCGTTCAAACAAACAAACTCTTCAGCTTTATAATATTAGTAGTATAGATTGCTAGGGGGTGAGATTTCTCTGCAGCTGACTGTACCTACTATAAAGAACCCTGACATGGTATATTGATGACACTAATGCGTACGTTTCGCACCAGAAATCCTTCTATTTCAGTAGGTGAAGGTTCTACACAATATACATGAATAAACTCGAAGCTAAAGGAAAATAAACAACACTTCTAATAAGACTGAATATCAAATGGTTTTAGAAGAAGATTTAAATATACTGCATGCATACAAGCAAGCAAGCAAGCAAGTGCAAGCAAGTTGCAAGTGTATGCAAGATTTATATTAAAATATGTATGTTTAGGTAAAGGTATTTTTCTTTGGGCCTGTGTTGCCTGAAATAAATGGTATTATTTTTTTAATTTTTTTTTGTCTCTCTGACCTGTCTCGGGACTCTGGTGTCCCGGGCCTTTGGAAGGCATATGAGGGGCCGAAGCCAACTCGCAGAGGCCCGTTAGACGTTTTTAATTAAATGAGACACAAACCAACGATTGATTATCCATGTACGCACTATGCAAGTGCACCCAAGGACTATTGCAGGTTCATCATCATCATTTCAGCCGAAAGACGTCCACTGCTGGACATAGGCTACCCCAAGCACCGCCACCTCGACCGGTTCTGTGCTTCCCACATCCAGCGGATTCCTGCGGCTTTCATAAGGTCATCGGTGCACCTTGTGGGATGCCTTTCAACGTTACGTCTTCCGGTACGCGGTCGCCACTCCAGAACCTTTCGGCCCCACCCGCCATCTGTTCTGCGTGCAATGTGTATTGCAGGTTATGGAAACAAAAATATTGGACTATAGGTTTTGGGGGTTTAAGATCAGAGTGTCTAACTTTCAATTGGTCTACGAAGCAAAATGCCTAAAATTAATGTCTACACAGCAAATTGCCTAAGCTGTAAATCGCCTAGAAATCAAAATGTTTAACAAGCAAAATCCCTAACATGCAATAATTTCTAAGTAGTCGAGATGGTTAAATTAAACTCACACCCTACGCCTCTGAATTGTAGGTTAGAACTGTGACCACACAACGAAGTGACCAGAAACGGTACTCCCTTTCTTCTCCAAAAATAATAGACATATTGCAAGGTAGTCATTTTGGTTCATTGTCAGAATAAGGTTTAGTTCAAATACTGTATAGACATATTGCAAGGTAGGTATTATTGTGCTTCCTAGTCAATATAAGGTTTAGGCAATACTTGGCATATAATAGACGTTTTGATTTCTAGTCAGCATGATCATAAAGGGTTTTGAGTGCTTAAAATGGACTGGTTACCTAAAACTATGGAAGGACTATAACATACATAATCAGCTATAATGATCCCACTGCTGGGACACAGGTCTCCTCTCTGTGAAAGGGAGTGGCCCCTAATCCATCATGCAGGCCGAATTTTTGCTTCTAGAACATGCCGGTTTCCTAATGATGTTTTCCTTCATCATCATCATCAGCCAATAGCAGTCCACTGCTGGACATAGGCCTCTCCAATTGCACGCCATTCAGCTCGATTCTCGGCAACTGCAACCTGCGAAGATCGTCGCTCCACCTAGCCTGAGGACGTCCTTCCTTACGTTTGCCGATTCGCGGTCTCCACTCAAGAACACGTCTACCCCAACGGTCATCGGTTCTACGGCTAATATGGCCGGCCCATTGCCACTTCAGCTTGCTTATTCTGTGAGCTATGCCAACAACTTTGGTTCTCTACCGGATCACCTCGTTCCGGATTCGATCCCTCAGAGAAACTCCCAAGCATAGCCCGTTCCATAGCTCGCTGAGCGACCTTGAATTTATGGACCAGCCGTACCATGAGTTTTCCTTCACCGTTTTTGAAAGGAGTGGTAATGAAATGCAGCTGAATACCAGTATTTTCCATGGAGCGACAGCCTATCTAACCTCCACAACCTAGTAACTGTGTAACCCGATACCCCTTGGTAAGACTGGTTGTCAGACTTTCGGGCTTTTGACGACCCGTAACGACTGTCAAAGATCCACGCATGACAGCCGGGACTAGGAGTGGGCGTTGCGACGACGAACCGTTTACAAAGACCATTTTGTGTTCTGCGACGATGAAACCGTTTTACGTCCTGGGTTCAAACAGTCTTCGTTGCACAAACCAGTCTTCGAATTATTTAGTGCGATTTTATACTTTACGTCTATAAAAATAGAGTCGAGAACACAATGAGTCAACTATCTCGTCCGTCGCTTCGTCGTTCCGCGTTCGTTTACAAAACAGTCCTTACCTTTAATAGAATGTGAACTTTATGTCAATGAAATGAAAAATGTCTATAATGTATGACCTTACCTTACCTACCAGTTGTCAATGCTGTCGTTCATGATGCGACGATCAAACCCGTTGACAGTTGTAAGAAACTGTAACTATTTCACTCGACGAAAACGCAATTCTATTTCATGTTGGATAAGTTTCGTCGTCCGTCGTCCGTCCCACCACTAGCCCGGGACCAACGGCAACGTGCTTTCCGAGGCACGGAGGGTTCTTGGTATGTAAAGATGCTCACCCATCCTCAGATCAACCATGACAAGCGTAGCTTAACCTGATCGATTGGCCCCTGCGGCTGTTATTACTTAGCCACAAGTTCCTCCAAGCCAAGCTCTGGTGATGAAATAGGTACATAATTATGGTGAATATACAGCATGATAGTTTTTTATTAAAGTAGGTACTACTTCTTCAGAAAATGATTTATTAGGCTCTGAAATTATGGAATTGTCATTCATAACCATTTTCATCACCACTCAGCCGATAGACGTCACACAGGCTTCCCATAAGCATCGCCATAAAGACCGAATCTCGGCTTCCCACATTCGCATTTGGTTAATATATCTAATATTATTTAGAAATGCCTCACTGATGGTAGCGCGGGTGTTGGGTCATTCGGTTCCCAACAAAATGGTTGAACTGGATGGTGCTGATCCACGCGTCATGATCGTGAATGGGCGCCGTCAATTGAGACTGGTCATCTCTTAACTGCCAGGGCTTATTTTTAATCTTATATTTTGAACTAGCTTTTGCCCGCGGCTCCGCCCGCGTGGATGTCGGTTATCGCGTAAAAAAGTAGCCTATGTCCTTCTCCATATCCCAGGCTATATCTCTGCCAAATTTCATGACGATCGGTTCAGCGGTTTAGGCGTGAAAACGTAACATACAAACAAACAGACAGACAGACAGACAGACAGAGTTACTTTCACATTTATAATATAAGTACCTATGGATTGTTTTTTTATTCATATATAAACCTTGTTCTCACATATATGTAGAAGCAAGAAGTAAAATGTACCCAGGATTTTTTTTATCTTGATTTAAAAGAGTGTCCTTGGGGTTTCTTGCCCGTTCTTCTCCATAGAGATCTACGTTTTGGAATGGGCAACTAGCTTCAACTTTCTGACTAACTGACCGACTCTTTGACAGTTCAAAAGTGCCTGTAAATGGTTTAATTGAAATAAATGCTTTGCGTTTGATATTGAGTTAGAGCTACGAATTCGACCTTCAAGTTAATGACCTCCACAGAAGGACCTTCATCAACTATAATGATATTTGGTTAAGGTTCCGAATGAGATCTGATGATAAAAGCTGTTTAAAAATCAATGGGGTTTAGCAATACGATGTCGATTGTTCTCTACTCAGCCGCTACAGCGCTTTTGTACCTTGAGCTATATTTTATTCGCTGAAATCATAGGAAGATCTTGTTAATATCGATTAAATTCAGTAACCGTAATTAAACACAGCCCATTAGGTACTTATTGTTACATCAAAATAAATGAACAGTAAATTCTTAGTTTTGTATAAAAATAATAATGCATAACAAAATCACATATTAGCATAAAAAGAACACTCTACTAAATATCGTTACTTTATAAAAAACCTGTCAAATCATAGAGATATAAACACCAAACCCTGCATTGTTTACAAAGTCACAGAGACCCACAAAACGTATATACAAAAAAAAAAACAATTCAAAGTATCCCACAATGAAAAATTATCATAGACTACAAAAAAAAACATCACAGACCGCTGAACATAGTCCGCTGAAGCCGCTGTAAGCCCGTTGCAGGGGCGCGAATGCGACAACAGCGCCTCTGAACCCAGTCCAGTTTCAGGCGCAAACCACGACGCTACTGTGAAACTGTGCTAAAAGACACATTGTGTAGTAAACCAATCGCGTGATGGAAATAGACAGTGCTGTTGTTTTTCATATTTTGTGATCTATAAACACTCGGTAAGTTTTAAATGTTTTTGTTCCAGTATGATCTAATAAAAGTAATAAAAAGTTTAGAAATTTAAATCGAAAATTACATGATTATTTTATCCATCCATTAGAAATTAAATTACCATTCATGATTAAAAACGAAATGAAACTGATATTTTATCAACGAAGTTTAAATAAAGGATGATACAATAATTTTATCAGCGTAAATTAAAATATCAACAACCGAAATCGTCCATTTTAGATTTGTGTCGCATTTCAACTTAACAGGTTTCCTGTGCTCATAATATTTACACAGAAATCGTTATGAAGAGACGTAAAATGAGTGGATATTGGTGACAAGTGACACAGTTACCACGGGGTAATATTATCTAGGTACCTACAAAAGGCACCCTACCTGTCCCCTTTTCAACAACCCCAACTTTCAGGAGATCTCCCTTGTAAAAACGATTTCTAGCTAGGTATTCATACTTTTGCTTACTGAAAAGGGACCAGTCTACAGTACCTACATGACATCTACATACGTGTATAAGTAGCAGCTACTTATACATATGTATAGCTACAGTAGACATAGGTAAATAGTGCATTACATGCGGCAATACACAAAAAAAAACATTTTTAGAAAATGTTCGGCTTTTTAGGGCGTTCGGTCGTGTATAAAAAGCACAAAACAAGTAATATGTCACATCGAGCGTTAGAAAAACACAATAACCAGTGACGAAGACGACGGACGCCCACCTAAAAGGCCTAACATTTTCTAAAAAATCCATGTGCAATGTTGGCTTATTCCACAAATCCCCCCTGAAATTTCCCCTTAGGAGGAAAAGTGGAATCTATAAAAAACAGTCTTGAATTCACCCCTGATAATCCCGCTTAGGGAGGAAAACTAGAATTGAAAAAAACTTATTCCAAGATCCCCCTGAAAGTGATTTTTTTTTTACATTAGGGTTAGGGGATTAGTGGAATAAGCCTGCAATGTTTACGGCCGGTTACTGTAACTATAAAGTTATTAACGAGAGCAAACCTACGCAGTAGTCATTAAATCGATATATTTTCTACGTACTGAAAGTATATAGCACGTATTGTGATTTGCGACCGTTCCTGAGAAAAAAGTACGGGTTCTGTATAATTATCTAGTAGGTAACTATAGATTGACGCTAGGTCGAATAAATTGTAGATGTACAAGATACAGGTAGCTGGAATCTATACTTCTATAATAACATTAATAAAGAGGTATTTGTTTGTAAGTTTGTATGTAGGGGGTAATCTCTGAAACTACTGAACGGATTATGAAAATTCTTTTGTATTTGATAGCCCAATTCCTAGAGAAGGTTATGGGCTATTTAACATCAAAAAGTCAGAAAGAACGCTATGTGAAAACGTAGTTATAGTGCTGGTGGGAAACGGGATGTGACGCGGAGGGTCGGAGGCCGAAATATCACGCGGACGAAATCGCGGGACAGAAGCTTTCATTTTATATAATTTATTAAGCCAGTACCTATTCAACTAAATTAAAACAGTCAGATGACTGATGTTCCTTTTATTCACAAAGTAATTCTTTTGTTCTTCCTGTCTAGCTGTCTGTTTCTCTCACTCTTGTGAGAGAAACATGCGGGGCAGTCTTTGGAACTGCCGATAGAAATGAAAACTAAGTAATTAAAGCGTTCGGTGACGATGACGCGAGTTCTATGATTTTTGTTCACCCAAAAAGTACACATAATTATATAGGGTGTATCTATTCAAACACAAAATATGAGATACACCTATAGGTAGTAAAGAAGCCATGGTTTTTTTTTTTTTTATCTGAGTATATTATTTAAAATAATTAATAATTTAAAATTACTTGAAATGATGATTAATTATCAAAATTCACCGCCTCGTGTCGCAACCGTCGCGGCGTTGCCGCGTTCGGGCGGTTCATTCATAGAATAAGTAAATAATAGTTATTTGTGCAACAAGAGAGCAAAGTCGTTTTTTGCTGTGAGTGCTGATTTTGAATCCTGAGCAAGCGAAGGATTCAAGGATTGAATCATGAGCGTAGCGAGTGATTCTAAAGTTGAATCCTGAGTGTGGCGAGGGATTCAAAGGCACGAGGTGCAAAAAACTTTGCTCTCGTGTAACACACATAACTTTTCACTTCAGCAGCGATGTCCCATTAGTTCTAACGATGGAACAGCCGGTCGATTCTGTAAAAATCTCACCGTGAAAACACAGGTAAAGTGAGCTGGCATTCCATTGATGTTAGGGATTGACACTGTGTATTGATGCTCACTTCACCTGAGTTTTCACGGTGAGATTTTTACAGAATCGACCGGCAGGTAGAACAAGTGGGAAATAGAGACTCCCACTAGTTGTACTATTTTGTAATATAGTATATCGTAGTACTAGTGAAAACAAAACAAAAACTCCCATTAGTTCTACCGTGGAACGGTTTAGTAGAACAAGTGGGAATAGAGGGAATAGAGAATCCCAATAGTTCTACTATTTTGTTATACCTAACTAGCTTATGCCCGCGGCTTCGCCCGCGTGAATGTCGGTTATATCGCGTAAAAAAGTAGCCTATGTCCTTCTCCGTATCCCAGGCTGTATCTCTGCCAAATTTCATGACGATCAAAAAAAAAAAAAGTTACTTTGTCTCATCAGTGAGCAAAATCGCATTTTGCTCACTGATTTCAGGCAGCAAAACCTACATGTTTGAGCTACTGAAGTGAAAAGGTTATTTTTGCAAAATGTCTCATGCAATTTTAAAATTATAATAATGATTTAAAAATATAAAAAAAATAAGATAAAAAAAAATCACTGCTATGGCTTTTTTACCACCTATAGATGTTTGTCTTAAAATATTTCGTCTATGAATAGATACACCTTATATAAACAGTATACATATAGCTCATGGAAAGCTTTCGGTGACGATGACGCGAGTTCCATGATTTTTGTTCACCCAAAAAGTGCTCAACGCGCCTAAAGAAGTTTTCACTTCAAAACATTATGTGATTATAATAATAACGTATCGAAGAATGCAATTTATATACTGTGATACAGTGCACTGTCAACCAAAATACGAACACACATACATAAATCTGACTTTAGACTTTATATTGGCTGCAGGCTGCCAAATCAAAGGCGAGAAATCGAACCTGCTTCATATTATATTATATGTATTATTTTATTACTTTTGAAGTTAGTTTTTCCTATTTTCGACGGCAATTCGTAAAGCAATAGAAAGGAAAGAGATTTCATGAATAAGGCATTAAGTCCTATGTAGATGCAACCTTTTTTTTGTAAAAAGAATAAATAAATAAAACATCCCTTTGCCAAAGAAAACGTTACTAAAGCACACGCGTATTTTTCTTTTCTCTAGACGGTAACATAATAGGTTTATCGTCATCTGTGTTACTATGACGTAAATCCTAACGTCATTATCGCGTAGACAAGCTACCGTTTACTGCGTTTGCTAGCTTTATTAAAGCACTTAAAGACTCCATTAAAACACCTTCGACCTTACACTTGCATCATTACGTTACGTAACGAAGTTAAAATAACGTGGCTTTATAGTTAAAAAAAAACGTGGCTTTATAGATGATTACATAACATCATGTTTTTCTACTTTGTTACGTTTAAGTAATAAATAAAAAAAATAAAAAAAATTGGAGTGAGCCTATCTTGAGGAGCTCGTGGCTAAGTAATAACAGCCGCACGGGTCGATCCGTCAGGTTAAGCTACGCTTGCCGGGGTTGGTCCGTGGATGGGTGACCATCTTTACATACCGAGACTCCTCCGTGCCTCGGAAAGCACGTTAAGCCGTTGGTCCCGGCTGTCATTCGTGGATCTTTGACAGTCGTTACGGGTCGTCAGAAGCCCAAAAAGTCTGACAGTCAGTCTTACCAAGGGGTATCGTGTTACCCAGTTACTGGGTTGTGGAGGTCAGATAGGCAGTCGCTCCATGGAAAATACTGGTATTCAGCTGCATCCGGTTAGACTGGAAGCCGACCCCAACATAGTTGGGAAAAGGCTAGGCAGATTGATTGGAGTGAGCCTATCTTGCGGGCACAAATGGACGTAATTAAGCAGAAAGGACTCAACTCACATTGTGGTCAGGGATGAGTTGTATATACCAAAGAGGTCCTAACGGTTAAAGGAAGGTACCCAGCTACATATGGGATGGTTCCTAACATTAAAAAATCAACCTTCTCTTTGTAGAGTCACGGATCTTTTTTGCCGAGTGAAAGAACCAACTGTTAGGACCTCTTTGGTATGTACAACTCATCCCTGACCACAGTGTGGGTTGAGTCCTTTCTGCTTAACTACGTCCAAATAAGAATCGCGGGTTGGTCCTGAGAAATTCCTAATTTACCTGTAGTTACGACGGTAAAACTGGTAGAAAGTCTTTTGTAACTGTTAAAGTTGGGTATATATTACTTTTCGGTACCTTTATTCCTCTTCACACAGATTCTCGACTCGATAACTGAATTTAGAAGTCACTTTTCGACACTTTTTTGTATAAAATTACGTTGTCAAGTTGAAAAGTTGTCGATATCAGATGGAGCTTTTTTCTTAATACTTATTTGAAAAAGTATTTGCAAGTCAAATAAGCCATTTTCTCTGTGAAGCTTCACTTCAGGTTATTTTTCGTCATCATTAGATACTGACTCAAATACTTATCAGTCACTAGGGATTTCTTTTGTTAATAAATACATAATGTAGATAGTAAGTATATTAAGTACCTTCATGCTCCTACGTAGGTATTTTGTGTATATATATTATCCCCTTTATTTGCAAACGTGCAGTTCTGGTTTATTTTTTTCATGAAATAACTGAGAGCATCCGTAAAAAAATCATAGCTAATATTAACATTGTATTACTTCCTACTGGTCTTTGTTTATACGAAATTAAAGGTTGAAGCCAAAGTCAAACGTTTATTGAACTCATGCGATAAAAAATCTGTTTTGCTCCCGTAATCCCCTGTGCCTACATAATGCCTTACATACCAACCTTGTATTTGAGGTCATTGAATATTACAGTGATAATATTTTTAACAAATAAATAAATAGGCTTATTTTGTTTCATTTCTGCGAGGTATTTGATATTTATTCCCGAGATACGTAAACACTGCCTTATTTTGGTAATCAATTGCTGAGGACAGGTTCCGCGATCCACCTCATTGAATCATAAAGAATATTCTATTAAGACTACGCCGAGTGCACAGTGGCGCCCTCATCGTTATTTCGGTGATTTCTTTTATTTTAGAATGAAAATGCAGAAAATAAGCTCGTCAAGTTGTGCTTCACAAGACTATACGTTATTATTACTACAAACAGTAGTTTTAAATTGTTATGTTTTATTGTAATCATTAAAACGGAAAATAGGCCACTAAGCTCCGTTTGACTCTAACAAAAATTAGGACTTGAACGCTTAATATTACGCAAACGGATCCCTGAATTGAAAAATGTTTTTTTACAAATCCACAATATTTTTGATCGGCCTATCCAACGATACACCTTGGGATAGACAAGAGAACAAAATACCATCCCCGCTTTACGTGTAGGGTAGATACCCTAAATAAAATATATTACAAAATTTTATTTTACCAATGTACCTACCTATTTCAAATAGGCACATAATGTAAATGGCACTTTTGAACGTCAAAACCACTTTATCGCCGTGATACATATGTATACCCATGCCTAATTACAGCTTTCTGGTACTAAGAGTCCCTGAGCTAAGCCGCGAACAGACAGACAAACAGACAAATAGACAGATGGACATGGCAAAACTAATAGGTTGGGGAAAAAGTTTCTTCGCATTTTTTAAGAAAATTCAAAACATTTTTTAATATAGTTTATTTAAATTTAACTATAGTATGTAGGTACCATTTTGTTCGATAATTTTTTGCCATCTTGTAGGTAGGGACATGATCCCATTGCTATAGAAATTTTGGGACTTCTGATCAAAATACCGCGACAAGTGGTTTTGTCAGTCCTCTCGTGATGAAATGAAATGAAATGAAATGAAATGAAATCGTTTATTCTGTAAATAGGATATCGGAATCACTTTTACACGTCATATAAAAAATATAAAAACAAGCTTGAGGAAGTCGACATTTCCTATCTGACTATCCCTGAGAAGAAATGGCGAAACAAACTCAGGGGTCAAAGTCTCTTTTAAAGTCCAGACATAATCTTGGTCAGATCATGTGAGGACCATGTAGATCCGTGTCTGAAATGGTCTTTTGAGGAAAGAACCACACAATTTTGAGTGGACCTGTCCAGTCAGTGCAAGCATTTGTCAGTAAACGTGTAGCTCAACTCAGGATTTAAGGAGCTCAACGACTCGACGAACAATACCAAAGAAAGGACATTTGGGTAGGCCGCATAAAGTACTCAAATAACCAGACCATCATTAAAACTACTTGAGAAAGAGGAAAAAAGAGATAATCTTAAAGAAAACAAATGACCCACATAGTGCTCACATTCACAATAATTAAAGTAATATATGTAATACTTTTCAAAGTAAATATTCATGTCATTTTGTATATAATATTTAATAATGTCAATAATTAGGTATGTATATAAAACGTTGTATAATTATTAAAATGTCAAGTTTTAGGGTTTAATCAAACGGCTTTAAGCAGAGCGAACAGTTCAATCCCAAGCTTTTTTGTCTTCTAAATAATCAGAAATGTTATAGTACCCTTTTTTGCAAAGTTTGGTTTTAATACAGCTTTTAAATCGTTTAATGGGTAAGTTTCGAATTTCAATGGGAAGTTTGTTGTAAAAGCGTATACATAGACCCATGAATGAGTTGCCTACTCTGTGGAGGCGAGTGCGATGTACAGCAGGATTGTGTTTATTTCTGGTATTTAGACTATGAATATCGGACATTTTCTTAAAATTTGATATATTTTTGTGTACATACAATAGATTTTCAAATATATATTGAGAGGCTACAGATGTTAACCTGACACTGCCTAAAGAATTCTGAAGAGACCGAAATAGGTGGAAATCTGAAGGTGCAAGGTCAGGACTATACGGCGGATGCATTAACACCTCCCAGCCAAACTCTCTTAATTTTTGCTGAGTGGCTAAAGATGTGTGAGGTCTAGCGTTATCATGATGAAAAACCACACCCCTTCTATTGATAAATTCCAGCCGCTTTCTCTCAACTTCTTGCTTTAATCTCATCAGTTGTTCGCAGTAGAGTTCAGAATCGATGGTCCTGCCTGGTGGTAACAGCTCATAATGAATAATGCCCTTCCAATCCCACCACACACACAGCATCACCTTGTTGCGAGTTAACCCGGGTTTCGCCACAGTCTGTGAAGCCTAACCGGCCTTTGACCACGACCTTTTTCGCACGTTCTTGTCGTACGTGATCCACTTTTCATCACCAGTTATCAGCTTCTTCAAAAATAGTTCGGTTTCATTACGTCGTAATAAAGAAACACAAATGCGTACACGGTTCATTAGATTTCTTTCAATGAGCTCGTGAGGTACCCAAATATCGAGCTTTTTTGTGTAGGTACCCAGTTTTTTTCAAATGTGCCAAAACTGTTTTGTGGTCAATTCCCAGTGCTTCAGCTACGTCGTAACTACTGATATGGCCGATCTTGCTCCACTTTTTCAAAAGTGGCATCCATTTTATCCGTAATAGGGCGACCAGAGCGACGTGCATCTTTGACATCAAAATTTCCGGATTAAAAACGCTTAAACCAAATTTGTGCTACTCTCACAGACACTGCACTAGGTCCATAAACATCGCAAACTTTTTTCGCGGCTTGCGTTGTATTTTTACCTTTTTTATAGTAAAATTTTAAAATGTATCGAATTTCTTCATTAGATTCACTCATCTTGACAGTACGAAAAACAAATGAAAATCACACATTTTCCTAATTTGAATTTGGAATTATGTTCTTTAAAATTTAAACTTTCAATGATACCAAAACCAGCCAGATACTCGTACAAATAGTATAGCCAAAGAGATTTTATTACAAGTTCATACATACTATAATGCGAAAAGACTTTTTCCCCAACCTAATATAAGGGTTCCTTGCTGACTACGTAACCCTAAAAATGATTGGTTCAATTACAACACAGCACGTACACACGGCTAAATATCAAGCTATTCATTTCCAGTATAAGCTGACCTCTCACTGTACGGAAATCCTATACAATGCGAGATCCGCTTAAACTGGAAATATATATTTTGATAATTATATAGCAGTGTGTACAAACAATTAGATCTCAACTTCTGACAAACAGGTATAAACTTTAAACAAAGTATCTGGGTCATTTTCAGGATACTCATTATTTGGTTGACTTCGGTGGCAATTTTTTTTTACACTTAGGCATATCTAACATGAAATATCAAATCTAGAGTTAATTTAAAACATATTAGTAGTACTCTAGTTTTGATATTTCATGTTAGTTATGCCTAAATGTAAAAATAAAATTGCCACCGAAGTCAACCAAATAATGAGTGCCCATCCCAGAAAGAATAACCCATCTACGTTGTGTACAGCTACCTACTAACTGATCGTGTGAGCGTGCGATCGTGTGAAACATCGATTTTATCGACTCCCGTGATTGTACCGTGTATTACAACCCTTTATTATCACACGTACTGTGTGACCCGAGTTGGGAAGTGAAAGAAGAAAGTTTGCACAGGACGAGATGTTGCTTTTCATTGATCACTGTCTGCGCCATTTCTTATTACGCATTTTGTTATAAAAACAATGAACATTATTTTACACATTGTAACACTCACCACAGATCACTCATCCTTTTCATTCCTTCATCCCATTCAATCCAATGATTCACTCCTTATCAAAACCTGACTCTGTCCGTGACTGGTCGAGACCACCTAGCTTTAGCGAGTGATTCCGCTCGCAAATTATGTGAAAAGTAAACGATTGACTCTTGGATATGAGTTGTGAACCTAACTAAATTGACCTGGGTGGATAGTGCTGAGTGGATTTCACTTGAGTCGACCTGATATAGAAGGTACGGCCAGCGCCGAGTAGGTACCTATTATCGAAGAAACATTCCTGTGAGTACCCATTTTCCATCCAATCACGCATTGATTGATTAAACTACCTCGTAGGTCTAGTGGTCGCAAGCGCTACTGCTGAGCTAGAGGTCCTGGGTTCGATTCCCGGGTCGGGCAGTGTTATTGGGTTTTTCCATATAGTATTTCTCAGTAGCACCCCATAGTTTGGATTGGTACCCGATTGATGGCAATAAGCTCGCCCCATATTACATAGGACTTAAACATAACTGGCAAAAAATGGTTGTACTATAAGTACACTTCTGCCTAACCCTTCGGGGAATACAAGCGTGATGTTATGTTATGTGTGTTGATCGGACGCTTCATGAACTGTTAAGTTTCTACTACTATTTCTGTGTCTACTAAACTGTTTTTTTTATATTGATATATACGGAGGAGGTCGTGGCTAATTAATAAAAGCCGCACGAGTGGACTCGTGCGGCTGTTATTAATTAGCATGTTCATGTTGGTCCATGGATGGGTGACCATCTTTACATACCGCACAAAGCACGTTAAGCACGTCAGTCGTTTCAGGTCGTCAGAAGCCCAAAAATCTGACAACTAGTCTTACCAAGGGGTATAGTATTACCCAGTTACTGGGTTGTGGAGGTCAGATGGGCAGTCGCTCCATGTAAAATACTGGTATTCAGCTAAATCCGGTAAGACCGGAATCCGACCCGTTGGGAAAAGGCTATGCAGATTGATTGTACTTAATCATAATTACTATTAAAATTTGTACCGTATGGTGCCGGACGTAAAGAATAGCACCACCCCATTTCCTCCCGTGGGTGTCGTAAAGGCGACTAAGGGACTTACTAGAGAATGGCCAGCAGTGTTTTCCATGCATTTTTAACACCATACTGCGATCGCCAACCCGCCGGCCAAGCGTGGCGATTATGGCAAACCCCCCAATTGGAGGAGGCCTATGTTCAGCAGTGGACGTCTTTCGACTGAAATGATAATGATGATGATTAAAATTTGTGAATATAATGGCAGACTTAGACATATAAATTATCTACATGCCTAGATATTTGCAGGAACAGTTTTAGATACATAGTAAATCTTGTTTATCAACTATACCTAAGTATTAATATGAGTATTTGCGACTCGCTGCTTCCCTGCAACTAGGAGCTCCTTGTTGTTCTCCTCATCGCTGTCACTGTGGCGAAGTTGTCATCAGCCTCAGACACCACGGCCTGTCTTGCAGCCGGAGTGCGGGTCGCTTAGCGCGGTATGCGAACATTAATGACATCATCCGTCGAGCTCTTGTCACCGTCGGCGTTCCAGCTGTATTAGAACCCAATGACTTGGCACGCGACGATGGCAAGAGACCGGACGGCATGTCTTTATTTCCATGGAAGTTGGGTAGGCCTTTAGTGTGAGATGCAACGTGTGTTGATACTCTTGCGCCATGCCATCTTTCTGGCTCGGTGTGCTGTGCTGGCGCTGCTGCTGCGGCTGCAGAAAACCTCAAGCGGCGAAAGTATAATAACTTTATCGGTAATTATATTTTCGAGCCGTTTGGTATTGAAACTCTCGGGCCATGAGGTCCCAGTGCTCACGGTTTTTTCAATAAAATCTCCAAATGGCTGGTTGACACTTCCCGTGACCCAAGGGCTGGCTTTTACCTTGGCCAGAGGCTAAGCATTGCCATACAACGTGGCAATGCTGCCAGTCTCTTGGGTACATTACCAGTCAACAGCGATACGGAGGAATTTTTCTACGTCATATTTTAGTTTGTTAATAGTTTTAGTTAGGTTAGGATAATATATTTTTATTTTAAAAATCTGTTACTATGAATAAATATTTTTCTGCTTAAGTATTTATACTATAATGTGTCCTTCGTAATAAAAGAGAAAATCCTGCCAAGCGTGATTGGCAAACCCACGTTTATTTACTGTTAAAATATTGCTCCTTATTAAAAGTTTATCCAAATTAATTTCGGCTCAGCTTAAATTTCAAGAATTACGAAGTATTTATCCGTTTTAATTTTCCTTTTCTTTTTCTCCGAATCTTTCGAAGTTTTTCGAGGCCTTGGACTGGAGCTTTTGCTTGATATATTATTTATGACTCTATCAACGTGAATTTTTCATTATCTAATCTCGTTCGGGGTTGAAATGATTAACAACTTTCTAAACAGAAATTTGCTAATCATTTCAACCCCGAACGAGATTAGAAGAAAATCGTCTGTTACAGACAGATACCGGAGTGATTCGAATACTTTTTGCAGAGAACACTAGAACCATATTTTCGTTGCAAAAAGGTATTGGACCTGAGAAAATTTAAATAGGCACAAGTCGTGTTTGCCTACATATGAGCAAGTAGGTACCTACGCAAAGATCTATTGATATTCTTCTTCAGTTCAGTTTGGTAAGGAAGGGCTGCGTCTTAGATGTTAAGTAAATAAAAGCTCAAAGCTTGAATTACAATATTTTATTCAAATTACGTACATTCTGTAACGCACTGTTAACACAGATGTGTTCACTACGGGCTAACTGAATCTGTTCTCACAATCAGATACGGTGTTATCTTTTGGGGTAACTCAACTAACAGAGAAGTTGCATTTAAAGCACAAAAGAGATGCCTCAGAGCCATTTTTATGTTGAAAACTACCGATAGTTGTAAGCCCTATTTCATACACTATAACATATTGACATTGGCATCTCTTTATATTCTGGAATCAGTAATGTTTGTCAGAGATAATAGTAATTTACGCGAATGGCAGATAAATTTTCTAGAAACAGGCGTGACCAAAGTCAGCTCGGTCTGCATAGTACTATAGGACTGCACTTATGCACTTATGCAAAAGTGTACTTTGCATGGCCCCCATTATTTATAATAAGTTACCGAAAATTTGGAGGGAGCTTAATAATGTACCTACAATTGAAGAAACAACTCAAGTCATTTCTAACTGACAAAGCATTTTATAATACTAGCTTCTGCCCGCGACTTCGTCCGCGTGAAATTTCGGCTCACCCATCACGTCGCATCCCGTCGCTCGCCCGCGCTATAACTTCGTTATCGCTTAGCGTTCTTTCTGACTTTTGTTCATTTCGCATGGCTCCTAAGGATCATAGCGTGATGTTATATAGCCTATAGCCTTCCTCGATAAATGGGCTGTCCAACAGTAAAATAATTTTTCTATTCGAACCAGTATCTAGTTCCTGAGATTAGCGCGTTCAACAAAACAAACGAACTTGTTGTTTAAGTAATGAATTTCCTACTTATTTTGTTACGGAGTTATTTTAAAATTATGATATCTCCTAAGATGTTGACTGAAATCAAGTGATGACAAGGACAATTTTGTTTACATTTAAATACTTGTGATTAATAACATATTTATTTGGATAAGGATTAATATTACGTTGATAAAACTCCTTTGCAAATAATGCATTAATTTCGAACAAATTTGATTACCATAAAAAAAGGTTATAGTGAGTCAATCTTAAAAGATAGACATATGCTGTCGCGGACTTTTTTTTAGAACTTTTAAAGAGGAACAATTCCATCATACATGATATTTGCGTAACTTAAACCGTTTATGCAGCGCACGCAACGGAAGCTCTCAAAAAGGAATCATTTTTCCCGTTTTTGTAACATTTTTCATTTATGCTCCGCTCCTATTGGTTGTAGCGTAATGTTATATAACCTATAATATTCCTCAATAAATGCACTATCCAACACAAAAATAAATTTTCAATTCAAACCAGTAGTTCCTGAGATTAGCGCGTTCAAACAAACAAACAAACAAACTCTTCAGCTTTATAATATTAGTATAGATTAAGGAATTTCTGACAGAAGCTTTTATTTTGACATAGATTTTATGAATTATTTTAATTTATTGTTGACTTTTATAATTCATTATTGTTTGCTAAATTCTAGGTTAATTCATGATATTGACTTGACTGCCTAAATTATTAACAATCATAATTATTAGGTGGTGTGGTTCGTAGCTGTGTCCGTGGCAATACTGCGGGCCCTATCATAATATCTGCGCTGCGGTATTTATTTTTTAAATATCGAAGCATTATGCTGAGATAGGAGCCTTTTTGGCCTCGCACATGTCTTTTATTATTTTTTATTATGTTTTTTTTATTTTTATTCTTGATTTTAATGTATTTTTTGCTGTTTTAAATGCTCCTTTTTTACTGTTTGTATTTCCTGTGCGTGTCACAAATATTTTTCTTCCTTTCTTTCTATTCATATTTGCATGCCATAATATGTGACAAACATGTCTGAACCTATTCTTTTTTTATTGTTCACCTGCATGCACGTTATTATTCTTATGTACATATGTGTACACATGTTTGAGCAAATTAATATATTTTACGTAACATAAAATCACGCTTGTAATCCTCGAATGGTTAGGCAGAGGTGAACCTACATACCTAAGTACACCTACATTTCACCAGTTAAGTTTAAGTCTATTCCATGAGGCTTAAACTTTAACCGGACACAAATACAGACTACACTGAAAAAAATATTTTGCCTAACTACTTCGGCTATTTCAGGAATAATCAAAGTTTGACAAGACTTTATAAAAGTTAACTTGATTTAATAAAGTGATACACAACAGCCAGCACATGTTTTGGTTACATGTTGCATAAAGTTATGTGGTCACTTTTTTATGTTATATGTTGACGAAAGTTTGGGTATGTATAAGTAAACATTTTTTTCAGTGTACGGGCTACTACTGGGATATTCCTGATGGAAAAACCCAATAACACTTTGCACGACTTAGGAATCGAACCCAGACCCTCATGCTCAACTGTATCGCTTGCGCCCACTTGCCAACGAAGCAGACAGATTTATAAATTATACGTGTTACAATTTTCTTTGTGCCTAAAAGGGTACCTACAAGGGTATCTACGTTGGTTTTAATGGGAGGCTATGGGGTTTTTGTGCTCACCAGTTGGCGCCACTGCTAAGTAAGGTCCTGTACTTTTATTTTTTATGTTTTGGAAATGTTTAAATACTCATTACTTCATAAAATGTTTATTTTACAATTTAAAATATCAAATGAATATTTAAATTATAATGTTCCTAAAATTGGCAAACATTAAGCAGACAAATATTATTCTTCCGCCAAGTGCTACTACTACGAAATTAAATCATAAGTTGCCATAATTATTCAGGAATGGCACAATCTTCACAATTATGAATAATTAGTAACAATTTGCGATAGGTAATCCCGCAAACAGTGAACGTTCAGTATCACATTTGACATTTCTAGAGACCTCACTCTACACTAGCGCCTCTAGCGGCGAATTCAAGCGCGATAGTCCTCATTGAAACTTTTACCACCATTAAACGTACTGCACCCTTACATGAGTAAAATGAAAGTATATCAGCAGCTTGTCATAAGACTCATAACGAGCAAGTTCTAAGCGGCTATTCACGGAAATAGGTTACAGCCAGCGCTTAGACACGGGTTAGGCCGCTATCACTACTTGTAAAGGCAAGAATCTAGGCACATAGCCCTAGCCAGCGAAGCATTTAAAATTTTCTGCGGTTTCAGCGATCTACACATAGGTGATGACTTGGTATTTTTTTTTGACGTGACTACGTCTAATAAATCGATTAACGCCGGCTGCACGCACGAAAAAAGATGACTCGTTGTCCCGTTACGCTCATTGTTCGCTTGCGCCGCATCAATGTTTTGTTATCGACATCTGCAAGGAATAACATTTGTAACTGGTATGTTACTAAATATTAGTTACAATGTTATTCCTTGCAGGTGTCGTTATGACGTTGTCACATTAAACTATCGTCCGCAAACCAACTTTACAGACAACCAATTGTTTTTTTTTTGCTTTTGTTCTTAATCTCACCAGTTGTTATGTGATTATAAGGCCGAAGGTGGAAGCGAGCTTCTCCCGGAATCTTCAACCACAGAGGAACTGGCTATCTTACCTCTAACTGCTGACACACAACAAATGCTGTTAAGACTGCGCCGAGCGCACAGTGGCGCCCTCATCGTTATTTCGGTGATTTCTTTTATTTAGTGGCCACTAAGCTCCGTTTGAATGATTACAATACTCGTAAAACATAAGAATTTAAAACTACTCGTACTGTTTGTAGTAATAATAACGTATAGTCTTGTGAAGCACAACTGGACGAGCTTATTTTCTGCATTATCATTCTAAAATAAAAGAAATCACCGAAATAACGATCAGGGCGCCACTGTGCACTCGGCGCAGTCTTAACACTATTGTTATGGCGACAGACTTAGATAAGATGAAGCTTGCCAGACGGACTTAGAACAAGCCGGCGACCAAACCTAGCAGAAAATTATCACAGAAGCGGTTTCGCATAATTTCGTTAAGTAACATTAAAAAAATAAAAGAAATTTTGGATTTTACAATACAAAAATGCTAAGCTGAGAAACAGCTAGACCCGTGATACCTTTATGATCATGCTGACTAGAAATCAATACGTCTATGCCAAGAATTGCCTAAACCTTATATTGACTAGGAAGCACAATGCCTACCTTGCAATATGTCTATACAGTATTTGAACTAAACCTTAAACCAAAATGCTTACCTTGCAATATGTCTATTATTTTAGGAGAAGAAAGGGAGTACCGTTTCTGGCACTCGCGCGCCGCTACCACGGCACGCTCGCTACGCTCGCTCGGCTCGTTCGTTGTGTGGTCACAGTGCTAACCTAACCTAACCTACAGTTCAGAGGCCCTAGTGTGAGTTTATTTTAACCTTCTCGACTACTTAGAAATTATTGCATTTTAAGCATTTTGCTTGTTAAACTTTTTGATCTCTAGGCGATTTACATCTTAGACAATTTGCTGTGTAGACATTAATTTTAGGCATTTTGCTTCGTAGACGAATTGAAAGTTAGACACTCTGATCATATACCCCGGATACGTCAACCTAGCATTCACCAAATTAGTTTTTGGTATGATATTTTCATAACATTGCGGAAATCTCTAAATTCAACAATATTTTTCTATCTGTGATATTTTGTTGAAGTGAGATCGTGTTTAAATGTTATCAGAACCTCTCTCCAATAAAATATCAGAAAAGATATCCTGTCAATGACAACGTAGGTACACCTAGTTTTAATTTAACTAAACACCCGGTTCCTCCTTTGTACGGCTTTTATAATTTTTATATTTAACTTTAAAAGCAAAAACTAACTAAAAAATACCTAATTGTTACAAGCAATTTAATCAATTACCTATAGTTCGGTGCCCGGAAGGTTAATTTGTTTTGTTTTGAAATCGGCAACACGCAGTAAGCAAGCGTGATCAATACTGCCTGTCTTCTGCAGAGAGACCAATTATACAATGTGTAACTGAATTAATGCACAATAAGAAAGTAGTTTGGTCAGAATCGTTTCTGAATCAGTTTCTGTTATTTTTAATATAAGTTTAATTATTTTTGGGATAAAATTGTATCCCAAAAATAATTAAAACTTCGTAAATAACATTCACACTTCCGCTGAACAGTCAAAACAAATCAAAATGGATGAAGTACCTTTTACGCTTAAACCCTTATGCGTGTGCGACTATGCGTAATTTGTTATGTGACCAAAATTTTCTTCTACGTTAAACAAGGTTTATAAATAATAGTAAAAATTCAGTATAAGTATTATAATTATAACATAATAATTATTAAAATTGGGGTGTTTGGTGATGTGCGTTAATTCCGTGACATGTTGTATAATGTGTTCAAATTGTTGTAGGTATTTACACTAAATGCTAATACAAATTTTATAGTTCCTACAAACATTGATGTTTCATTCAGCATTTTGCTAAACCGTGCCTCCTCATTATCTCAGCTGTCCGGAGCTCTTATCGTTTTACGCAAATAATACTATCTCGCAGACAAACAAATATAACATCATAATATCAGCCTTCTGCTCGTTGTGTTTATGCAGACCACCCGTGGGTTGTTCCTCTATTTTGTTGAAGGCACAAGTACCTACTGTTATCAGTGCTGTTTGATTTGTATTATCAAATTAAATACTAAAAATTAAATGGCAAATGGGAATTTTTACGTAAAAAACCCGGCCTAGTGTGTGTCGGACCACGCACAGTGAAGGGCTCCGTAGCAGGTAGGAATATTTACGCATGCACAGTTTTGTTTTTATCGATCGCAAATATTAGTTTGTATCTCATAGCATTTTTCTAAAAAACTAGTTAGGTCTGCGGTTGTAACAGAAAAAATATCCTTAAACATTTTTTTTTCCATTTTAGACAGATAGGCGGAATTGGCGAAACTAGATTAAGGGTTCCTATTTTTTTTTTATCTTATTACCTAGGTACTCGTAGGTAGGCCAACGAGTGGATAATAAGATTTTTTTTTGAACTAATAGGTACAAAATTATCGAATCTGATTTCATATAAAGTCCTACTTTGTATGAAATCACATTCTATAACTTTATATTAGTTCACTGTACCTACTTATATTTATTACTCCTCTGGTTTAACAATTCCCAGCTCAATATTGAGCTACATCACACTTTCACACTTCACACTAATATTATAAAGGCGAAAGTTTGTGTGTGTGTATGTTTGTCTCTTCTTCACGCTCAAACGACTGGGCCAATTTTGATAAAATGTTGTATAGAGGTAGCTGACACCCTGGATTAACATATGGGCTACTTTTTATCCCGATATTCCCACGGGATCGACACTTGTGTGGGTGAAACCGCGGGTCGCAGCTAGTCTTTATCTAAATATAAAAGAATACCTCTAGCTAGAACATTTTATTACAGTGAAATAATGAAAGCTTCTTTGTGATTTAACATGATTATTGGTATCCAACTACAAAGGTGTCCTCCAAGTCACTTCGAAGTATTAAGTCGACTGTCCACTGCAGCGTAGGATGTGCACGTGGAGGTTTGCCACGTTAGCTGCATGGTAAATTTCTTTGCCAACCACGCATTCGTGCGAAAAGGGACCTTAGGTTGTAGTGGACGACTACATTTTCAAACGAAGCAAGCTCAGCGTAGCTTAGCTCAGTTTAGTAGAGCGAAAGCGTAAGGGTAGCCCACGAAATTAAAATTTTCTTACGTTTTTAGCAATTTGCAGATCAGTATCAGGTTGTTTGTTGATCTACATATTTGTTATGGTCGCGAATCATACTTTAATTAACATACACCCAGACAATGAGCTGCAAATTGCAAAAATGATAAAGGTGTGTCCAAAGTTGCCGCGCGACTATTTTAAACCTTCTGCGCGGCAGTGCTGCGCGGCATGTCCGAGACACGCCGCGCTCTTTCTTTCGTATTCAAACCACAATGAAAGCGGCCGCGTGTGTTGTAGCTCCCTAGTATGCTATAATGGACTATGAGAGCCATATATTTCAATAAGACGAATTACTGTTTCGTTAACCATTTTACTTGATAAAATACGTCCGTCCACACACAACCACTGGCGAACTGTTCGCCGTTCGCGGCAGGTAGCTCGCGGTTGCCGCGCACGGCAGTCGTCAAACCATAGATTGCCGCTTTATGTTTGGTCACCCCTTAAGAAAATTTGAATTCTGCGGGATACCTTACGCCTACGACCATTATTTTCATGGTTACAGACGACGCTCCGTTTCGCACGACAGAATTTTCAATATATTTCATACTTAACGTGTGCCAAAGACTTACACGCGTTGCAGACACGTGCAGATACAAATTATACAATACAGGGTGGGGAAACTTGACTCATTCTCACAAACACTTGGAAAGACTTACGTAAAGAAATGACTGTCTATTAGGGCGGGTTGTTTCACGTCCACTTAACGCACGCGTATGTCATAAATGGCGCTAACTATCGTCAAACCAAAAAAAGCGTTGTTTCACAAAAATATGCAAAAAAAACAACGATCATTTAAAAATAACGATTACAGTAACCAGTGTCGTAGCCACTGGTTAACGTCATTCGTCATTCTTTTGCATTTGAACTTTGACGATCGGTTTTTTATGCAGTGCAACAACGCTTTGTATTTAACGAACGTTAAACATCATATGTACCTAATTGTTATTATTTGACGTACGTATGTTACGTTAACCAACCGTTTGAAACAACCGGCCCTTAATGTCTATGTGTTAGAAGATGAGTGAATAGGTAAAGCTTCCTTGTGAAGGCGCTAGTGCATGCTAGTAAGCACTAACATCATAGAAACCTATTTCTGTGACGGGGTAATTTTATCTGTGGCTCAAGAATGACATTACATTACGTCTTTATGCGGTAATGACTTGTGGGGTAATTGCGTAACACACGTCAGTAGCAAATAGGTCGGTAACTGTCATTTTGACAGTTCAACAACATTCATTACGTTATTTAGCAGACAAATTTTTCGAACATATGAAGTAATAGTGTAGCAATATCCTTCAACATCATTCAGATTGTGATTTATAATGTATTACGCAATTCGGGTGCAGTTATCATCTGCCTGTTTCTTTGCCATGACAAAGAGTAAATACCAACCTAATATTAAGCAAAGCAAGGGTTCACATTTTGAGCACGTACCTACAATAGGCATTCTGAGCTGACTTAAGAACGAGACCACTCACACCAAAGTGCGCCTCCGTCCCCCAACAAGGTCGTTCGTCGCCACTCGTATCCACATCATTTGGAATTATTCCAAGCTTTTTCCAATAACTAGTTTTTCACACAGTTGCGAGCAAGCATAAAATTTAATCTACGTTTTTGCGGACTTTTCGTGATGACGACGGCCACGTTAAATTAAGGTACTGACAAGGTGAAATATCTAAGAACTAACATAGGGAAAAAGTGGTCTTATCTTTCTATCACATTGAAAGAACACAACTTACATTTATACGTATATCATTTTAGTGGCCAAAATACTTAATTATCTTTATCAGTTCAACGGCCCAGACAAAAAAAAACTTGGACTTTTTCGCTAACCGATCTCCTTCGCAATTGTTTGACTAGCACTCGACTCCACATTTATATTCAGTGCCTCAGTGCAATGGGATTATGCTGCTAGTAAGATTTATAGCTGCTCTACTTATACGTAGGTATGAGTTTCTTAGTACATCGTTGTTATTTACGAGCTCTCTGGCTTCGTTCCTACATGTAGACCTAAATAAATACCCTATTTTTTTCATCTCAGCTTACATCGATCGTAATAGGTAACAGCATTAGGAGCAGGTTTTCGAAGAAAACCAGCAAAAATATTTTCTTACCTACATTTAGGTACCTACTGGCAGTATAAATATATTTAAAAAAAAACTTATTTCATTTGATAAATAAGTAAATTAAATAAATACTTAATCAGATTATTTATACTTAATCTACTTATTTAAATTGATAAATATGTAGATTAACCTCCTTACTAATAAACGTTGTATAGCGTCTGTATAGTTACACACCGATTTCTCTCTTTCACTCGTCAGTAATTTGACTTTCGAAAGAAGAAGACAAAGCGTTGCGTAACTATACAGACGCTATACAACGTTTATTAGTAAGGAGGTTAGTATATAGACAGGAACCTATTCATTTCGGTATATAATTATGATTCATGGCGCAATTCGCTTACAGAGTCTGTAGATACATGACCTATTATTGAAGATCCCAGACGGCTTTCAGCCATCTTAAATTTCAATGTGGACACGCAAATACCGACCAGACAGATCACATGCTTAGTTATTTAAGGTATATAAGGTGTATCTATTCAAACACAAATATTTTAAGAGATAATGAAACCATGGAAACGATTTTTGTCTGAGAATATTATTAAAAAAAAAAAAAAATTACTTGGTATGATGATTAATTATCAAAATTCACCGCGCTTGTGCCGCCACCGTCACCGTGTCCGGGCGGGTCATTCATAGAATAAGTAAAATTTTGAAAAATGCAACTCCTTTGCTAAATGTCTCAAGCAATTTTAAAATTGCACAACACTAAGATTAAAAACAAAATTTCGCTGCTATGGCTTTTTTACTACTTATAGGTGGTCCTCTTAAAATATTTCGTGTATGAATAGATACACCTTATATATCAGATGGGTTCGTATACCTAGGTCTACTAATACCTATTAGAAGGTAAGTCATTAATTCCCTATAATAGTTACCTTCGGTAACGTACCCACTATCGTAGGTACGAAAACCAATACTGAAATTAACATATCAAAGAGTGATAGAGAAAGGAAATTCCGAAGTTTAGTTAGGTACCTATTTGAGTTCATCATCATTCTTCTGACCTCATCCCTATTTATTTAGGATCCTCGCAGCATGTCTTTTCTATACAAATATATAATAAAATGTGTCTGTTTGTTATGTGAAAGTATATACGGTACCAATAAAAAAAATGTTTTTTGTTGTCTGTCTATCTGTCAGATTGTTCCGGCTAATCTCCAAAACGGCTGGACCGATTTTGGACTTCCACTGGCAGATATCTGATGTTATAAGTAGCTACTTAGGATACTTTTATTTTAGAAAAAAAGGTGTATCTATTAATGCACGAAATATTTTAAGAGAAACATATATATGTTGTAGAAAAGCCATAGCAGCGAAATGTTTTCTTTTTTATCTAAGTGTTTTTATTTTTACATAATTATTATAATTTTAAAATTGCTTTAGACATTTTGCAAAAAAAAAAAAAACCTTTAATTACTTATTCTACGAATGACTTGCCCGGACGCGGCGACGCGAGCGCGGTGCCTTTTGATAATCATCATAAATAACACGTTTTATATATATTTTTTAAATATAATATATAAAATTAATTGTTTCCATGGCTTCTTTACCACCTATAGGTGAATCTCTTAATACATTTCGTGTCTGAATAGATACACCTTTTAGAATAAAAATGAAATGCTGTTCGTTGGTAAGCGCATTACTTGAGAACGGCAGGACCGACTTGGCAAGTTTTTGTCCGAATCAGGTCCTTAACACATTGACTGCCACCGCGGTCACCGGTGACCGCTAACAATATTTTTTCTATTGTGTCTGTTGTCTGGCAGTCAAAGTCAAAGGAAAGAAAAAATTGAAAAATTGCCGGGAAAATTGAAAAATTCTGGAAATGATTATAATAATTAAAATTTGAACAGGATAACGTCCGTTGGGTCAACTAGTTTTTCCATAAAACTCTAGGTATAGGTAGGTACATCTCAATTAGCCGTCATCTCCAGAAGTCACCTACTTGAGTTGGTTCTCCATAAAATATACCTACAAATCTTTTGATGCACGTATCTTACTAGGTACTCTTGCTATACGTACCTACATTAGATTCTGCGGTTTACATGGGGTGGTAGTAAATTCCCGATTAAACGTCTTCCTGTCGACTCTCGACCCTTACCACCTCAATTTAATCGGTTTAAATGCCATTGCGTACTTACAAGTCTTACGTAAGTACTTATATTTAAAAGTCTTATGTAGAATTGTAAACATAATTTTCGATGATTATATAATTAATGACGTAGTTGAAACCTACCGTTTCTGATGTTGGACTCAAGCTGTTTTAGTACTGTAAATAAACCTATACGACAATAACATGTAATTCATAAAGTCGTTGGATGTTTTTACATAGAATTCTTTCTCGTTAATTAAAATGTGTGGATGTTTCTATTCTGTTCGCTTATCTCCTGACGTCACGATTGTGGAAACCCATTCATAACGGGTAGACTATAGATATATTTATTGCCTTTATCTATGGGATAAACTGTGAGGTTCGTGGAACGTGACTCAGCCATATTTTTGCACTGTCGTATATATGTCTCAGGCAGATTGAATGATTCGTCATATACATACAATGGTGCCGATTCTCTTGTACACCGAACTAAACTAACTAAACTATCACTAAAATTCCTTACTTTTGGCTATGAGAATCTTAAAGCTATTCTGCAAACAAAATTCTCTAAATTTAAAAATAAGTTTGACACAACTAAATCGAATTTGACAATCGTGACTCCACGTGGTATTTTTTTTTTTTGGCTTCGCAACTTTGTACTTGTTTGCCTATGATTTATTTTAGAGCCGGAGGCGCACATGGGGGGCAGCCGCGACGTGTTTTTTTATGGAATTTTTCACTTTTTGTGTGGAAAATAAAAAAAAAGATTACCTACATGTAGCGTAATAGTGGTTTAAGGGTTTCTAAAAGGGGGTCGAAATTTTCATTATTTTTGCGATAGGACGCACCATTTTGGAGATATAAGCAAAAGAAAAGAAAAAAATATATAGGGATAAACACGAAATATTTTAAGTGATACACCTATAAGAAGAAGCCATGGAAATGATTTTCTTTTATATTCCGAATATATTATTTAAAAAATTAAATAATTTAAAATTACTTGATATGATGATTAATTATCAAAATTCACCGCGCTCGTGCCGCCACCCCACCGCACCGTTCGGCGTCACCGCGTCGAGGCGGGTCATTCATAGAATATGTAAATAAAGGATTTTTTCGCTTTTTTACGACCTATAGATGTTTCTCTTAAAATATTTCGTGTATGAATAGATACACCTTATATACAGTACTGGTTTTGCACCAGAAGTCGAGGTGATTGGTGTGAATTTTAGTTCATGAAAACTAATTTTATTCCACACCTTTTTAATCGCGATTAAAAATAGTCAGATTTAGTTAGAAAATCTAAATTTTAGTTTAAAAACGTCAAATTCAGAATAGCAAAATTGCCATTTTCACTAAATTTAAAAACTCAGTACTATCTTAGAGCTGTCAAACTAAAATATAGTTAAGTTGTGTCACTTTAGTCAATTTCAGAATAGGAAATGGTCGTTTGACAGGAATAAACTAAATTTTGGTGATTTTTAGTCTAGTTTAGAGAATTTTGTGACAAGAGAATCGGCACCAATGCCATCCGTTTAAAAATGCTCGAAGTTATGAAATAAATAAGGCAAATTGGCAACTCGTTCAACTTCGACATTGATTATTATTGTATGTTCGGTTGAAACTGTGACCAACCACGGGCGAACCGAACTGGTTGCAGTTAATAAGCCATCAGTGTCGGACGAGAATGGCCAGGTGTTTCCGGCCATTCCCGTAGCCCCCCAGCCTGAGGAGCATGCGGGGCCCGCCAGTTAGGCGGGCATGCGAAGATGAATTGATTGAGTGAATGAGAAAATGATTGAAAAATGGAAGTGCTCGGCTAGATAAAGTAGATCTGTGTGAAAGGGTTAGGAACCTACCTTATTTTTTCTTGTCAAACTGCATACCAAAACTAAGACATCCTTGTCCTAGTCTACGGTTGGAACTGTGTGTGAATTGGTCGCAGTAACAAAGCCAGGGCACCACGACCAAATGGGTTAGGTTAGAACTGTGACCAAGACCGCGCGAGCCGAGCGAGCGCCTTAAAAAATAGAACGAAATACCTCATTTTGCCGCGGCGTTTCAATTGTTTGTCAAATGTTGTGGCATATTTACAGGGTTGATTTTTGAGATGAGGCAGTAAGGGCAGGTACATTAACTGTTGTAGCGACAGGAAAACGGACTTGGGAGACTGTCCATATTTTTTTGAGAAATTTTGATCCACATTCACAGATTTTGAAAAAAATGTACATTCAGCAAGAAGATGGGCCATTTTCACAAAAACTTTTTTGATGCCAATCGATCCTATTTCTTATAGGGATGAAAAAACTCTTGTGGGACTAACTGAGGTTTGAGTACCTACTAGAAAAGTCAGAAATCGCAAGAAACTTTTCCCATACATTTCGTAGGAAATGAGACTCCCAACTTACTTTTTAACTATGGATAGACTACTTAAAAAATGTTTTGTGAAAATGGCCCATTTTCGTGCTGACTGTATTTTTTATTTAAATCAGTTAATGGGGATCACAATTTCTCAAAAAATTATGGACAGGCCCAAGTCCGTTTTCCTGTAGCTACAACGGTTAATGTACCTGCCCTTACTGCCTCATCTCAAAAATCAACCCTGTAAATATTCCACAACATTTGACAGACAATTGAAACGCCGCGACAAAATGACTTACCATAATTGACTATGGCGATGTGTGTTACTATGACCTGAATGCAGATCTCCTCAATAAACCCGACCGCCTTCTAAATAACTGCATTCGATTCGTTTTCAACCTTCGTAAGTATGATCATGTGTCCGCGCACCGATTGGTTTTAAAATGGTTGCCCATTCGTCAGCGCAGAGAGTTGAGGGCTCTGTCTATGTTGTTTTTAATACTCGACAAACCCACTTCTCCTTCTTACCTGACTTCCCATGTTCAATACTTATGCTCTGCCCATAGTAAAAATCTTCGTTCCACCAACAATCGTCTTCTACGATGTCCGTCTCACCGCTCTGGTTTTATTCACGAAAAAATAAGGTAGGTATCTAACCCTTTCACACAGATCTACTCTATCTAGCCGAGCACTTCCATTTTTGTATTAACTAAAATTATAAATGGGAAAAAATGGTCACTTGCTACGTAAGCAAAAAAATAAGGGTTTAAAAACATATTTTTGGAACTTTCAACAGTTTCTTAGTGTCAAGATATCAGATACTCTAACGACATAATAATTGTGAAATGAACCGTCATTGTCCTAAGCTTACAGGCGTAGAAATGCGTGGGCGCGGCGGCGTCTCGGCGAGTTCCAAAGCATGATAACACGGCAACACTTCTAATTTTAAAACTATAATAGACCCCGTTTACATTATAACGATTGACGTCTAACACAACCTTTCACAGACATAGGAAATCTGTCGTAATTGAACCCACGATCATGTAAGATTACAAAAGCTATTTACTTATGTTTGATCCTTTTCAAAATAAAACTCATCTAAATCTAAACTTCCAACAAAATACCTTGGTGTAGCAAGGTTTGCTCGCTAAACAAAGTCTTCAGTTGCCCGAAATTCTCCAATGAAGTCAAAATTAATCAGAGGCTTAAACAGCAGGACGAGGAATTCTCGGATACGGATCCTTCAATAGAGGCTGTTGCAAAATTCACTAGCGGTGAGTTATTTGCGCAAATTTGTATTTTTATTTTTTTTTTCTTTATAAATAAATTAAAGAAATAACATGAAATATTATTATTGCACAGAAATAAACATAATGTAAGTAATAGCTAGTAATTTTTTTTTTAGTACATCGAGGTGGATTATGTTAGGTAAATCAAGCGTTGAATACAGCTCTTTCTGCCCAACAACATTTCGAAGTATGTTTGTGCTCCTACTTTAGGGTAATTAAGAATTATTTTCAAAGTCTGTTCAGCGCATAATTAGCTGAACATTCTTGTCTTCAAAATGCGCTGATTCGTTTTTTCTAATTATCTTTCATTTTCTTATTTTGGAGGTCACAGTCATCAAAATTCTCTGTTTTTATTTCTTAATAAACGATTTGTTTGTTATATAAAATGAATCGTATGTATGTAATAATTACAACGTAACAAATACTAAAAAAAAATTGCACCTAAATCACCTTATTCTAACAATAATAACAACCTCAAAATACCCAAAAAAGATGCTCGGCGCGTGGACTCACCGCACACGATTCCTACATTGCGCACTAGAAGATTTTTAGGTCTTTTGAGATTATTATTATTGTCAGACTAAAGTGATTTTGGTGTTTTTTTTTTTTTTGTATTTGCTTTATTGAACCTTTGGCATCAAAATAATCTAATTATTACATGCATACGATGCATTGTTATTATGAAACAAACCGTTTACGAGTATTAAATTATTATGAAACAAACCGTATATTAAGAGATAAAAACTGAGAATTTTGATGACTTTGTGACCTCTAAAATAAGAAAATGAAAGGTAATTAGAAAAAACAAATCAGCGCATTTTTAAGATGAGAATGTTCAGCTAATTATGCGCTGAACAGATTTTGAAAATAATTCTTAATTACCCTAAAGTAGGAACACAAACATACCTCGAAATGTTACTAAAAAAAATTACTAGCTATTACTTATATTATGTTTATTTCTGTCCAGTAAAAATATTTCATGTTATTTCTTTAATTTGTTTATTAAAAAAATACAAAGTTGCGCAAATAACTAACTCACCGCGAGTGAATTTTGCAAGACTGCCTTAAGTGTTAAATTATTTGAGTAAGTTAAAAGCATAACCCTTCAGGCAAACATTTCAGTGCTAAATAATGTTTTATTAAAGGACTGATTTTTATATTAATTACCTTTTCGACGGAGAAACTACAGTACTACGAAAACCTCTACAAAAGATTATTTTATTAGGTAAACAATCAATAGTTTCGGACTTCTAAAATGAATGTTTTCGACCAATCTGCGGCAGAGTTTTCAAAATATATTTAATCTCCAGTTCGACTTATGGTTTGGAACTAACGAACTAACAAAATTACCAAAACCAATGATAGGATACCAACTGATATTTTTTTTTAATTACCTATTCTTTACGTTTATTGATTTATTACTTTGCCAGTTAATACATGCGAATTTTTTATATCAACTAAGGTAAAATAGCGCAAACTCCTCGGTAGCAATAAATTCTATGAGGGACTGCTAAGTTTAGCGTGACTTTCGATACATTTTACCACCGATACAGCTTCGACGTACATTGAACCATTAACATTTTAAGCTTGGCCGTCAATGTACGCAACTAGTGACGTAAACATCGGGACTTGGCCAGGAACTGAAAGTAGAGGCATCGCATCGCGCAGCGGCAATCGATCGCCTGCGCGCGCAGCTCCGCCATCCTGGCTTCAGTACCCAGTCGTGGTTCCAGTCGAATACAATATTCGACAGAAATGTACCAAACCCGTGCTAAGTGACTACAGAAACAGTAACTGTTAGATAAAGTGACAACTAACTGAATAGGGGATCAAATATAAGGTCAGTGGTATACGGCTCTCTTTACCAAACTGTGCGATCGAAACTGTACGTCGAGTACTGCAATTAATATGTAAAAGGTTGTTTCTGATCATTTCTGTCAGTATTTTGTGTTGGAACCTGATTTTACACACCCTTTTTGAAAATATTCAATCCGAATTACAGAACAGTGTTAAATCAAACATATTAATATAACTCAAGGCGTTCATACATGGCCATACAAATCTATAGGTATACAGATAGAGTTAGTCTTATCTGAGTTTGACAGTTTGTTCAACCTCGGGCCTCCTCGAATGCCATGCGTAAGACGAAGTCGCATGTAAAGAAATTATAAGTTAAGTACATCATAAGCGCTTTAGAATGATTAATCCCAGAAACTGTTTAATCGTGCGTTGTGGTACCAACCCCGCTACCCACTCGATTCATAAGTCAAGGAAGTTTTTCAGGGACAAAGACTAACAACAGAAATAACCTTAGAAACTTTATTAAATGTTACCGCAGACGGCGTCAAACTTTTGGGCATAAACTAAAATGATAATAGCAGTGGATAAACCAACAAATATTATCGAAAAGGAATGAAGAAATTACAATTTTAGACATGGCAATATCAATCAATAAAAGTGTTTATATTTTTTACAAAATTAACGCTGGTCCTGATAAAATATTAACATAATCACAAAGACATAACTCCCAAATTCCATTTCAAATTATCTGAGATATACCAGATACGTAACTACTGGACAAATTCATCATAGTTGTGTCGACATATAAGATCAATAACAGTTAAGATATTTAGGCCAGTATGACTGGTTCCAGTTGATCTAGTTTGAAACTACATATATACAACTTTTAGCATCATAGCTTTTGAAATTAGATTAATCTGCAATTACCAAACTATAATAATGCTTTATTGGTTTATCCGCGGTGACAAATCGGAGCAAGGATAGGGTCAACTAATTAAAATTGTAAAATAATAAAGCTTCCGAAAAACAAATTAACTTCCAGCGATCTGTGGTTTACTGTAATACTAACTGTGTAAAAATACTAAACTTCCGAAAAAAATACTAAGTTTCCGAAAACATATGTTCACCGCTCGTTTCACTCGCTCGGCTCACGTTTCTGCGGCAGATTGTAAGTATGATTCGTCATTTTGAACTGGGTGAAATAGGTTAGGTTAGGTTAGAACTGTGACCAACCGCGCGTGAGCCGATCGAGCGAAGCGAGCGGTGCCGCGGTAGCGGCCGGCGAACGCTAAGCTGGTGGAAAAATATTACGTCAGCAAATATTGTATTAATTTTTCAGAATTTTCAGTATTTTATTCCGTCGTTTCTTTATTTGTATTCGCTTATAAGTTATCGGAAAGTTAGTATATAAAGCAGTAAACATATTTGGAGAATGCTCGATTTTGTTTTTTTTTTTTTTTTCGGAGCTTTTATACTACCCATTAAAATTTCGTTTTACGCTGTGAGGTGTTTAACCTTCATTTTACAACCAATATACTCGTATAAGAAAGAAGTGGGTCCTTCTTTCTAGGGCGACTATAACGGATTAAAGTTTTATTTGACTAAATTGAACAATATCAACATTTTCCAAGGATCAGTAGCCTGTCCAATTTCCAAAAAAGGACTGGCTGTCCAGTGACTAAAAAGCTCACATCGATAATTTGTTTTAAATAAACTACTGATTAATTGAGTAAAATGTATTATTTTTATTTTTGTGACAGACAACCATGTCGCCACTGCTGGAGACGCTGCTGCGGTGGCGGCGAGACACCGGCGCGGAGACACTGGATGAGACATCTACGCCTACACCGAAGAACCTCAGTAAGTCGATGCTAAATATAGCCTTCTTTTACATAAATAGGTACTATCTTCTTTTACTGAAAGACAATTTGAATAGCTCTTACACAAAGCAGTGTTTTGTGTTAAAATTATTTTAGGAGATACGATGTAACTGCTAACATTTAAAAGTTAAAATACCTAAGATATGACAAAATTTGGATTAAAATAGGAACTTCGTATCAGGCAAATTTATAACGAGACAAACTGAAGCCCGTTCACCTTATTATTCTTAGTCCTGAATCTTATTGAGAAGATATTGCAGCAATGAAGAAGACTGGGATGATTGAGATGTTTAGTGATTTTCCTAAGTCTTGTAACGGAAATATTTTCTGGATGTAAGCCAATATTACTGGTTGGTTGAATTCATCGACCTATAACCGAGGGAGCAAACAAAGATATTAACAAACTTCTATTAGATAGTAGGAACCATAGACAGATATATGCCTTATGGATAAAACCCTTAGGTAACCGGTAACTATCAACGAACAAGGAATATAGCAGTCATATTCTCACAAAACACTATTCCTACAGCATCAACAGAAGGAGGAACCTCCATGCCGATAACATCCTCAACGGTGCCGCCGAGCCAGGAGACCATCGGAGAAAAGACGAAGGAAATTGCGCGCAAGATGAACATAGAACCATGGCAGCTAGTGGCTATACTTGTCGGTAAGTGCCTTACAAAATAACCCCTCTTCTTTTCGTGTCGATTTGACTGAAATGTTGTCCGACCAAAATTTTGCCACTTGGACAGCTCTTTGGCTTCGTTTAAATCCTGGAAGGTGCAGGTGGTTATGTATGATGGACAGAATGTTCTATTGTAGAGACACCATACCCACAGATAGAAAGCTATGTCACAAATTCTGGATCGCGCAAGAAAAGTTCAACTTGAAATTATCATCCGTCAGGGTGCGTTCATCCAGGCAATGACACTCTTACGGTTGAAGTGTCTTTCCTTTGAGCTAGATAAACGTAAAACCTCATTTCCCCACAATTTTAATTGACGATTTACTTCTTTGACCTAGCCTCAGGGTTAAGATACTTTTCATTTGCCTTCTTTTAGATGGAGAGCTTAAGATCTTCTAAAAGACACTCGAGTCATTCGTATCTGGATCACGTGCCTACTTCTCTAGCCCTGCAACTGGAGAAAATGGCTTTTTCTGTTTTACATAAGCATGGTTCAACATTTCTATGGTAATATAGAACCCCGAAATGTCTGTAATAAATATGGGGCCCTGCCAAATGCGAAAGACTTTAACGATCACACTTCATTAGGTCTCTTGTATCACTTCAGAGAAGATGTTAAACTTCTACTTATGTTGTAAGTATTTAGCGAACATCTTTGTCTCAAACTAATTTAGGCTAATGATTATGCTAACGACAACGTCAATGACAAACTATTCATAAGAAAGTACCAGACCACGATCTACGTATAATGTAGCGTAGTCAGTCGTGACTCGTGATGTCTGGTAAAACAGTACCTAATTTCGTAATAGGTATTATGGAGGTTTTCTGAATAATTAATACCACGTAATATTTCCTAACGTTCTTCGTAACTCAAATAAGTAGTTCCTTATCGCGTTATATGCGTCCCGTTACCTGTATGTACATATTATTTTTAAACATGAGTTAATAAACACGCCATTTGCACCGCAAGCTTGTAAACAATAGGATTTTGGTACTGGATTATCCTATAACTAGTACCAGTTACAACATCATAATAATTTTCCTTTTTGCGAACTCATTCAAATTCTCTTGAGAATGTAAAGTTTGGCTTAGAATGGAAACCATTGAACCGTTCAATCCTATTGACTTTCTTTGGTTAATCTTACCTTCGGTAGGTAGGTAAGATAAACCAAAGAAAGTCACCTGTTTGATATTGATGTTCCTCACGTTTTTTTGTCAAGGTGTTGGAGTGGTGGTCCTTGGCATATGCTTCTGCTGCATCAGGCGGTGTTTCCGCAAGCGACGCTCCAAGGATGGCAAAAAGGGCATGAAAGGTGTAGACCTAAAATCCGTCCAGCTACTCGGTTCCGCTTACAAGGAGAAGGTAATGTTTTGGTACTTATACACATGATCCCCCGATTTAACATTCTTGATAGATCTGACTTGGTGAGATCTTGGTTAATAAATACTCTCTACCGACGAAGTGTGTCTGAACTAATTGAAAAGACAATGTTGCCTAAGGGTGCCTCTAACAGACTCTCTCAATGTTCAATATAGAAACAATGATATAAAGGAATGAAAAATAATGCAGTGATTTTTTTAAGCCTATGAGAAGTAAAAGTTAGTAAAAATTGAAAAAGTCTGTGGGCCTTCATAAATAAAGGCACGAGTTCATAGAGAAAATTGATAGCAACTATTTTTAAGAAATACGATATTCATATGAAATTTGCCGCGGGACGTGCATGTAGGTTCAGCCTGACATGGAGGAGCTCACGGAGAACGCAGAAGAACCAGACGACGGCGACTCCAAAAAAGAGGAACAGAAGCTAGGAAAACTCCAATACAAGGTATGAATCAAACCATTATTCTACATGGCAAAGAATGACCCGTGAAGATAACAACAAAAAACTGGTTTGTGAACAACAAAACAATAGTCCATTTTAACATTCCATATACTTATCTCGTAGATTTCAGTAGCTTGTCAAACACCAGTTAACAATCTTAACATTTCTTAGACTGTGAGTTTTTATTTGTTTCGTAATTAACTCATCCTTTCAACTCGTTAATTTGTTTTATGACCTCATCGCCACACCGTTGCGGAGTGTCTTTGTGTGCCGCTTATGGCCAATTAACAAGAATTAATTGCATCATTAAACTGTTGTATAATCGGGATTGTCAATAGTTGCACCATCACTATCATGGTCTTACCATCTTAACGCCTACTATCATATAAGTTTTTGTTTGCAGCTGGAGTATGATTTCAACAGCAACAGTTTGTCTGTGACTGTCATTCAAGCTGAGGAACTCCCTGCCCTGGACATGGGCGGCACGTCTGACCCCTACGTTAAAGTTTACTTACTCCCTGACAAGAAGAAGAAGTTTGAAACAAAGGTTCATCGGAAGACTCTGAACCCCGTTTTCAACGAAATATTTGTGTTTAAGGTAAGTCATAGGTGACACACAGCTAATTTGCATTCATTTTAAAGACATTATGCTGCTGATTCTCAACTTGTTTATATACAGAACGTGCCCTACGCTGATGCTATGAACAAAACTCTTGTGTTTGCGATCTTCGACTTCGATCGATTCTCAAAACACGACCAGATCGGTGAGGTGAAGGTGCCACTATGCCAGGTAGACTTGGCACAAACCATCGAGGAGTGGCGCGAGCTGCAGAGTGTCGAAGGAGAAGGGGGGCAGGTGCGGTTTCACACACACAAAAAATATCTCAAGTATTATCGTCCACCTTGAAACATCCAAGTATTTTGTACAAATGTAAATGAGTCTTTAAATTACGACGTGTCGGTCAGAAGGCACATAATGTTATGGATTTGCTTTACCTCAAATAGCTAATACTTCATAAGTACAATTTTCATCTTTATAAAATGAAAATCAAAGTGCCTGTAACAAGTTTCTATGCAATGCAATGTAACATAATTTCTATAAGGCTTTACTTTTCAGCAAATTCTCATTTTAAATTGGAATGATATTTTATCTAGCAACATAACATTAAATTCTCATGTAAATTGATTGGCACTCGTAGTCCAATGTTCCATACAACATGTCTTTTCATTAAAGGTGAATTTATTTTCTACAATAATAAAGCTTTGCACGTTGGGCCATAAAAATAAGTCACTATAATTACTCGCTGCTATTTTATGACTAGAAGTCTTAGGGAATATTTTCTTATTGTCTTAGGCAGATGTTGCAACAAATCACAATTGGTAAAATTTACAATCTTTACAATCACACCCAGGTCACATCAACATCATTTGATTCACAAATAAATACCAACTAGGAACATTATATACCTACGAACAATGAATGCACATATAGAAATAAGTCTACAACACAAACGGAATACGTATCTGAAACATATCAACCAAGGAGACTATTTTATCTTTTTTCTTAGCTTAGGCTAGACTGGCAAAACACACAAGACAAACATGAGTTTACTCGTACCTACATTAAACTACAAAATTCTTTACTAGTTTTGTGTTTTGGCAGGACAGCATTATTTTGATTAACATTTCACCATTCTTTCAATCAATGCATTGAATCAAACTTGCCATTAATCCTCATCCATTTATAAATATATTCAGTCTAATTTTGTCGTCAGCATTTCTTAGATTTTTATCTTTCTAGATTATTTTTTAATTTAAGTGTTCATTGGAAGAATGGTCTACATTTTTAAAATTTTACTGCACTTTTTTAATGCGAGGAACCTTGACGATTAAAAAAAATAATTTGTTCATTTCATAATGTGTTAAGGAGGAAATCTCGGCAGTCAAGGCACCTCAACATGGATGAGTCGTCATTTATTTTTCTGATAAAATTAATTTCGACAGCAAAAATGTATTTACTTGGTTTTTCTCTTTTTCTCCATATTTTCTCTGCTCTGCTTGGCTGTGTTTGATTGTGTCCTGAACAATCTTGCATGCCGCTTCAAAAACGAAATGATCATTCACGTAAGTATTATTTTGAGACACATCAAGATTATTAACTGTTAAATTATACATGAACTGTACTCAAAATGGCGTGCTGGTATACGAGACCGACCAATGGTTAAAGGTTATTTAACCAAATCATAAGCGAGGTTCAATTTATACAATGGTTTGTAAAGAGAATTGGGCCAAAATTCAAACCATAGGATGTTAGGTAGCATTGTTGAAACATAATATTTGATCCACATCTCAAATTCTGAAAATTATTCACCTAACCTGTGATCACCCGTCATACCTCATTATTTTTTTATTTTTTGTTATTACGTTTTATTATTTATATCCATCCGACACTTTGATTTTATTTTATATTGCGGCTGGGGAATGTTGCATGTTTGTCATCTTATTGTGCTCGTATATTGTCTGACTTGCCATTTTGCGTCCCCATCACTGTTTATACCTTTATGCCGTATCGACATGAACACGAACGAAATGACAAATCAGAATTATTTGTGATACACGTTTAATTGGCTATGTATTGGTGTTTTTCACTCGTAATCCAATATAAGTACATTGGTTCCTTCACTATTCAGACATCTCAAAATTATTGAAATTACAAAATTTTACAAGCAGTTGCACAAATATTTCCTTACGTGTGTAATTTGATGTTTCCCATGTGACTACATCTCGTGTATAGTCCTCATAACATTTTCATGAAATACAATTTATTAATGATTAATGGAACATTTATTCAAGTATGTTGCAGGTCACCTTCTGACCGACGAACGAAGAACTATCCTAGTAATGTCCTACTGAACCAATATGTACTTATTGCATGTTAGTGGTATTGGTGTAACTAAGGGGAAGCACATTGTGAAGGACGTATACGTAGTTACTAAAACAATTAACTACATTTAACATGTTTAACTTTTATCAAACACCAATACAATGTGTTTCGCCCGAAACTATGTTCTTTAGAAGATGTATATGCTAGGAACTATCTATCTCTTCTTAAATATTCTGTATCTATCTACTAGTCTAAACGTATATTTCCTTCTAGAACATATTTTAGCTACACCTCTATCAATAACTCACAAAGCGCAGCTTATAACTAACACCGTCATTACGCTAGAACGTTATTGAAATATCTTTTTACTGTTTAGTGTGCTGTATTGAAAGCACCTATCGATGTATGTATGTATATATAGTACTATACTAAGAGATCCATTGAAGAAATGTTACAATTACAATCGACCATGATACAATCCCGTATTACAGAACGTCACTCAATGCTCAAGCATTACTTAAAACTAGTTTCACCCAATCAAATGGCTTGAATCTAGTTTTATGTAATGCTTGAGTATTGAGTGACGTTCTGTAATACGGGCCTAAGTTTTCACCTCTATTTTTATTATCTACCAGTTAAGTACGTACACTATATTTTGTCCTTAAAGATTATATAATTCTTCAATGGTTCATTATTGTTCGTTGTATGTGTATTGTACCTACATGTGTATTATTAGCTAATTGCGATCTGTTCCTAAAATGTTTAGTCTCTGCTGCAGGCTAGGCACATCGTTCAAGGTAACATGTTAATATTAGCTGTTAGGCGAACTCAATGTGGTAGGGCTCAAATCGTAGAAAATTTTAGGATAGATGAGCTAGATTAACTACATAATTCTCGCATTTTGATGATCTGAGCTGGGTGTCACAAAAAATTATAAATTGGCTTCATTTCGGCAACAGATCGTAATAAACACACTCCTCATCTTCTATCCTCCTACCTACCAATATAATTAATTTATATATTTCAGCGGAAAACTGCTTCATATTAGGTTTGATATGAACGTTGATGTATATATTTGTTTTGTTCGTCTAGATATGTCCCAAAAAGTTATATGTATCGTGTTTAATTTATATTATTAGATAAAGTGACATCTATGTGCTAAAACGTTATAAGTAACGCAATGAAAGTGTTCGTCAAATGTGCGAATGATTAGCTGCAAATTCCATTTTGCTCGAGGCTATTAATCTCAATTGTTTACGGGCTATCCTAAGCACGTGGCTCGGCGCAGTATTTCAGTTGTTCTGTATAATAAAAATGTATATGAATATTCATTAAAGCTTAATATTTAAATCCGTGGTGAACTGAAGCCCTGTGCCGATAAACCAACAACCATAAATACGCTTCTAGGTGACTACACGGAGCTATTGTTTTGTTTATTTGTTTTTTTATTTCGTGTAACGAGATTTTGAGTGCCCTGGTCCGCCCTAAGCCGCGTTATTTATGGCCCATATTATTTGTATGTTTTATAAATAGCTTTTCAAACCCGTTCTCTGAACGCTATATATTCCTTACACAACTTTTCCTCTATTATCTTCCATACAACTCACATCCAAATAAACTATTTGTTCAACTCTGTTTATTGACAATGGTAATTATAAAAACACATTTACAACGAGAAACATCACCGTAATACCTTTTACGTCAATGATAAAAGAATATCCTTTGTACAAAGAAAAGATTACAGTGACGAATAATACAGGTTGTTCATCTTTATATGTCGCTTCTGTGGAGATAGGTCTCGATCACTGCTGTAGTCCGGAAAAGAGTCATGCTAATTATTAAACATTGCAGGACAACAAGTTGGGAGACATTTGTTTCTCATTGCGTTATGTACCGACGGCCGGAAAACTGACAGTTGTTATTTTGGAAGCGAAAAATTTGAAGAAAATGGACGTCGGCGGTCTATCAGGTAATATTATATGCATCATTCATATTCTATATTGTTTACCTTATAAACCAAGTACACTGATAACACCCATGTCTAATTTCACAGGGATTTTAGGGTAAACATTTGATATGTACCTTCTTATTATTTTTTGTACTTACTTTTACTGCTTAGAGATTTGTATATAAACTCTAGGGTAGTATCACTCACAACAATATAGCAGATATTACATTGCATGTCTTTAACACTCCTACTATTCACCAAAACCATGTCATGTAGGTAATATTATTATGTAGCTACAATATCAATTCATGTTAACATAACCTACTAGCGTCTAATTTCTTCCACTTGCTGAACTATCACTTTAATATCGTTTATTAAAAAAACCATTACATTTACGTGATCCACACAATACTATTTTACCATTTACGTGCAACTACATATCAATCAGAACACATAAGAATGAAAAAGTTTTAATCAAGAAATGCTAAAATATTTCAAATGTTGTTTTTTAGTCTTCAGCATAAACTTATCAATTTTAACTCAATATTTTCTGCAAACTAATCGATGCAAAACTATCTGTTTCATATTCTACTCCTGATGCGGCGCCTGCACACAGATCCGTACGTAAAGATAGCACTCATGCAAAATGGCAAACGTCTCAAGAAGAAGAAAACGAGCATCAAGAAATGCACACTGAATCCCTATTACAACGAGTCATTTACTTTTGAAGTACCATTCGAACAAATACAGGTGCGAGCCGAGATTCATGCAAAATTCGATGTCGCAGCGCATAGTCTGGACAAATCAATCAATGAAAAATACATACGGAAAAATAATTTCCTTAGCACAATATATCTTTATTGTTCTTACGTATTGTCTCGAAATGTATTTTTCATTCAAATTGTCTTAACTGTGCACGATTTGATGTTGTGGACTAATTGTTGTGAATATATGAATTATGTACACCACTTGCATCCATACCCGTTCCTTTCCTATACATAACATATTTGTGTTGTATCATTTTATCTGTTCTTGTGTTTGTCTTTATTTAAGAAGCTATGCCTTCTGCAATCACTGGAATACCACAAATCTTTATGGAATTAGTTCCTCAAAAACAATATCATACCACGTAAATATCTGTTGTTTGTATACAGTTAACTGTTTGTAGTATGTCCTAAGTTCCTTATTGTTTGGTATGTTCTTTTGTGTTTCTATGGATGTTGTCTCGTTAGATCATGTGTAGTATCCCTTAGTATAGAGTTCCGCTGTTTCATTTGTCATTCTGTCATCTGTCTCTGCTCCCATTTGTGACCTGCCCCCGTCTTTTCCTTTTTTATATTGTTTAAAGTCAATATCTTATATTTCAGTAACAATAAAATGTTGACCTTCATTTGTAACTGGTTGTTGTGCGTGTTTCAATTGAAGGTTTTCATTTTTAGTTTAAATATAATTTGATTGACTTTAATTAGTATTGTATCCCCCAAATCCTTCAAATCTGAGTGGTGTTAGCAATCTCCCCTCGTGACTGCATTGCAATTTGGTTACTTCAAACTGTAATTACTTATGGTTTAAGGAATCCAGTTCCTCGTTCTTCTTCTGCATTCTTAATATCTTTCAATATTTTTGCATATTTTATCCGTATGAATGCTTTGTCCCTTATTGCGTTAATTTATTTATTGTGAGGTATGTATCGACCTGTTGCTGTTACCTTATATTTATGCTGTTGTTTAAGGTTTGCTCAAGTAGTACTATTTGTGTCTTTACTGTGCTTTCGACATCTATCTTATGCTATCATTGTCTCATGCGTACATTATCTTACACATCTGTAATGTAATATATTGACCTACGCAGGATAATATGTGTCTACTAAAGGTATCTACAATCATTAGAGTCATGTTTCGCTATAAATTAAGTATCAACTTATTTTAATTGGGAAATATTTCATTACCTTTGAGTACCTATATAATTTCAAATACCCAAAACGATATCATTCTAGTATTCAAAAGAATTGAGTTTTTGAGAAATGCATAGTACTCGCAGAACTCTACGAAAGCCAAATATTGGGAAAGATTTAAATTCTATGGCGTAGCTTACTTGGTCCATTCAATATATTTCCGTAAATATTTTGGACACATCTTCATCACATACCTAAGTAGATAGTTTTGCTTTACGAGAGCTTATGAAAAACTTTATTCTAATATGGTTTTCAAATGATACTGGTTTATAAGGATAATTTTGTTGTTTAATCAACTTTGTGCTTAGCCCGGTGTTTTAATCAGGTATAACCACATAATTAATCATAGACTGAAATAACATTAAAACATCGGGGAATGTATAAAGTAAATTAAATTACAAAATGGTTTTCGAAACTAGTAGGTATAATTAGATGTCGTGACTAAGTAATCATAGAATTCACGTTCTTGTACCCGGTTCCTAAAGTGATAAAAACTAACCGTTTTAGTAACCAGTCGTGATTATTTACCAAAATCATTGATCATGCAAATATTTCAGAAGCATAACCTAAAAAAGCTGTAATACCTAAATTAAATGCACTTTACAGTACTTATATAAAACATGCATGCTTTGTCTATGGGCTAAGAGTCCTACTAAACCTATCGATTAACAGTTCGTAATACTAAAGGAATCGGGTATAAAACCCTTGATCTGCCAAACATTTGGTCATTTTTCTCAGCTCTCGTAGTTTTCATGAAATGCTTTCATTGTTTCATTAATCTGAATCGCACTGCAGAAAGTAAACCTAGTGGTCACCGTGGTGGACTACGATCGCATCGGAACGTCAGAGCCTATCGGCAAGGTAGTGCTGGGGTACAACGCGTCAGGCACCGAGCTTCGTCATTGGTCCGATATGCTGGCTAGCCCGCGGCGTCCAATTGCGCAGTGGCACACACTCAAAGACCCCGATGATGGAGAGAAGAAGGATTAAACGTTGAACTGAGGTGCGTCCGTTCGATATTTTTTGTACGTAGGTATGGTATGTGATTTTCCATGACTAGGTATATAAAGACAGCAGGAAAGATTCTCTATAATAGGCAGGTATGATTTATTTTTACCTCACCATCACCCTAGATAACATGTAGGTTCCTAGTCATTTTGTTTTACCTATATCTAATAAAAGGTCTTATATTTGTTATGGTTTCAGTATGAAAAGCAGAAATTACAAACATGGAAGTACGAGTGTGAAGAATAAGCGACTTATATTTATTTATTCTTACGTTAGTTAAGTATATTTGCTGTTATGTTCTATTCAAACCAATTCTAAGTTGGATCAAGTATTTGTAGACTCCTGAACTTTATCGTTAGCGCTACATCAATGTGATTTGAATGTTGTCTTTAATCGTTTCCAATATAATATCTAATGAATATTACGGTAAAAAATTGTATTTGTAAAGAAATTTAATAATGTTCTTCAACCCCAAGATCTAACTGATTTGCTAATTGAATGTTGCTTAACATTTCTATGCTAAATTGGACGTAGTTAAGCAGAAAGGACTTAACCCCCATTGTGGTCAGGGATGAGTTGTATATAACAAAGAGGTCCTAACGGTTGGTTCTTTCACTCAGCAGAAAAAAATCCGTAACTCTACAAAGAGAACGTTGATTTTTTTATGTTGGGAACCAACCCACATGTAGCTTGGTACCTTCCATTAACCGTTAGGACCTCTTTGGTATAAACAACTCATCCCTGACCACAATGTGGGTTGAGTCCTTTCTGCTTAACTTCGTCCACTTATCGTCCGATAAGTTTGCGTCTGCGCAGTTTAGACGCGATTGGTTCTGGATTGTCGCACGGGTAAAGTAGATGACACAACCGTTGATTTAGGTAGATGACTTGATTGCATTAGCGACTGCATCGGCGCAAAGTATATCGAGTCTTGTTCTCGCATCTCGTCTCGACTAACTAATACTCGTATCTTGCTGTATGCAGTATGTTGGTTTAGCAATATGTAAGTTGTTGTGAGGAGTGTAGGGATTATTGTTAGAATTCCTTTGCTACTTCCACGTTCTTAGCGTCTATCTTGTAACAGTTTACTTTAAAATTCTCGCTAAGAAATAATCAGCTTCGTTTAATAAGTGTGCTTTGTTATCAAAAGCCATTACTTGACGATCATGTAATCCAAAATATATTTCATTTAAAAACCTATTACATGAAGCTGTGTAAATAAGTTGTATCCTGTTAAATTTATTACATTCTATTTTACTATCATATAAGTGTTATAGTATTGATACCCTTTTATTATAATAATAACATTATGTTCCTCGGGGAAGAGAATGAAGCAACTAAGTATATTTTATGTTTAGATTATTTAGTTTATTGTTTTTTTTGTTTAGACAACAAAATATATTTTGTCGCGAAACTGTTACTTATTCTCTTCTTTTGAGGAACAATAGGCCTATTGTATAGGTACCTAAACATTATTATTTTAAGGCATGACATTTTTATTATTTAATTGAAATCTACTGATGTCCTATGTCCATTGGTTAATTGGTATGATTTGTTAGTTGAACGTCTTATTTTGCATTAAGTACTTATACAGAAATACTTATATGATTTAGGTTAAGTAGAATAATTTATTTTAATTTAATAGATACGAAATGGACACTCAATATACGTGTTATCATCGAAACTAGTCAAACGTATAAGACTACCTACAAATAAAAATACATATACTTTAAAATTATATTGTTAAATAGTTCCAAATCGTTTAAATGGTTCTTTGCGATATAATATTAAATCGTGATTAGACTGCTGTTCGTCTCGTCGCGTCGGTAAGTGGTTCGTCTAGAATGATTTATAAATCTCGACGCAAATTATCTAACATTATCGGTTCAAGGTACGGTACCAAAATTTTACTGTTAGGTAGGTATTTAATAATCGTAACATCTCTTAACTTCGCGGTTCGAGTACCTATTTATACCTACTTACTTAGCTAAAGCTTGACTGTTGTTGATCTCAAAAATATGTGTTATTGTGTATATAATGTAATCACATGTTAAATTCCACAATCACATTATACTTATGTACTTATATCTATGTACCTATAGGGGTAACGGAGTCGGGCTTCAAGTAAATTTAGAAGTGCACCAACACGAAACAAGTAGGAATAGACTTGTGGTTCAAGTACTGTATTTAACAATAAATATAATTACTATGTTAATATAATATAGAACTTATTTATAGCAACAATGCAACAGATTCATTGACAGTCGGTAGAGTTCAAGATGTCGCTCGCGTTAAGAATGTGACGAAATAAAATGTTCAGACCGTTTCTGCTAAAGAACATTTGAATTTCAGCAAATCTTAATTACCTATCTAACTATTTAAGATATTTCAAAATAAAATTTCATCTAGTGAAATATTTGGGTTATTCCACAAATCCCCCCTGAAAATCCCGCTTAGGAGGAAAAGTGGAATCTATAAAAATCAGTCTAGAATTCACCCCTGATAATCCCACTTAGGGGAGAAAACTAGAATTGAAACAAAAATACTTATTCCAAGATCCGTGAAAGTGATTTTTTTATAATATAAAAAAATCAAGGGTTCAGTTTTCCCCACTAAAGGGGATTCTCTCTTCAGGGGGCATTAGTGGAATAAGCCAAATATTTGCGGCTGTGTGAATCTGTTGTACCTCCACTCAACTACTTTATAATCCCTGACCGCGAAGATCGAGCGGTCGAGCCTCGGTAGAATTGACAATATAGATATTTCAAACGCTATTTATTATTAACATTTTGTAATATTAAGAACAAACGCCAGGAAATATGTGAATAATCGCTAGACTATAATATTAAGAAAAATCGGAACTATGGACATGATTTGTACTCCATCATGCTGTAGCAACCTAATTCTCTTGCTGTAGTCATCACAATTCCAATAAATGTATATCGACGCTTGAAAGGCAATATTGACCAAACGACATATTGGCAACTTTACACTAGAGCATTTTAAAGTATTTTTTTTTTGTTTTTTAAGTAAAATACTTTAATATGCTCTAGTGTAAAGTTGCCAACATGTCGTTTGGTCAATATTACCTTTCAAGCGTCGATATGGAACTACCAGACACCAACTAACCTAACACCTTTGAAAAGGCTTTACAATACCTAATCTAAAAACCATAAAAAATTAAAATAATTCCAATGAATTGTTAAACTAAGAACTGTGGATGACTAGGGGCCGTACCAAAGTTATAATGACATAAGTAAAAAAACATATCCATGCAATAACATAAATAAATATTTTATTTATAAAAGACATCAACAATGGACACAATGGTAAGTTTTTATTTATGTCACTTAATTTTGATAACATATCGTCGGCTTACTGCAAGAACTCATTAAGTGACATAGTCAAAACTTTGAAATAAGCAATAAATTAGTTTTAGTTGTATTGATTGCCTTATAACATCTTCATTATGATTATGTTAAAGAAAAATTAAAAACAATGAGTTTTTGCATTATATAAAACTAGTCAAGACGAGTTCAAGGCATTATAAACTTTACATGATGAATTTTTTCCATTAATGAGTTCTTGCAGTAAACCGACGATATACTAGAAGCACCTTTGAAAAGGCTGTACAATAATCGATTCAACCATTTAAATTAAAAATAATTCCAATGAATTGTTAAAATAAGAACTGTGGATGACTAGAGGCTGGACCAAAGTTATAATGACATAAGTAAAAAAACATATCAATGCAATAACTATTCTATTTATAAAAGACATCAACAATGGACACGATGGTGAGTTTTTATTTATGTCATTTAACTTTGATAACATACACTAGAAGTGTCTAACGGCAGCAACCAATCACAATCACGGGTTGTTTATATTTTCAACTAAAACCTGTATTATAGCAATTTCTATGAGTGAAATATAAATTTTAATCACACTTCAAGTGTAAAATGTTATATCATCGGATAGTTAGCTTGTAACATACAAAATGGTGTTAATGTGTTGGGCTGTTGTAATCATTGCTGTTTGTTACAAACTCCTTTGCTAACTTTAGAATCGTAAAAATGTAACCAATGTTAAATGAAACTTTCATTTGTAGTTCAGATATTCACAAATATGCAGGGTTTATCTGTATCTCTTCATTGCCCATTTCTTGCACCAACTATAAAGTGTATACTTGTAATTTTGTTGACACAAAATTGTTATCATAGATATAATGTATATACCTATCTCTGAAATGGATTGATAAAATAAATTATCATATCACTTGCCACTTAAATAAAAAATCATTGTCTCATTATTGTGTTAAAGATTTATTAAGATTTTGTTTAGAAATATTAGATATTTTATTTTATTATTACACAATATAATTTTTACTAGAGTTTATAATAGTAATGAATTATGTAAACTATAAAAAATGTCTATAATACATAATTACATAGACAATGTGTTTTATTTTGAACCAATAACTTTATAAAAAATATCTACATTATACATACCTATTTATACAAGTAATTTATGAGTAGCCTTTGATTATTTTTTTATAATAAATTGACATCAGCTGCTTTCAATAACATTTTAATCAGTGAATGATAAGTATCTAAGTTTACATTGCAACCTTTATCTTTACTTGCATTAATGACCATGAAACTAAAGGTATTATTTAAAACACCTAAAATCATACTGTGCACAATGATTGGCTTTACAAGTACCTTATACCTACATCATAGTTTTTGTACATTTCTGTAAACTTTAGATCCAAAATTAAAACAGCTTACCTCCTTATTTTTCATCATAATAGCGTCTTTTCATTGCCCTATACTTCTTCAACATGTAAAGTGCTTCAATTTCTTTGACAACGAAATCTCCATGCTTCAGCATCATCTTGACCTTTTCGGGGTTCTGCTCTTCACTGTTCTTTAAAAAAACTTTGTGAAGTCTTGTTCGGAACAGTTCGTAACCTTGAGGCCAGTCTTTACCCAGATGTAATAACTAGAAAACAACAAAGATTTGGATAAATAAACAGGCAATTGTACTGCTTAAACATTTTTAGTGTAATTTTGCTTGTGTTTTCGCAATGTCACGTAAACAATAAACGCAAATAAAGCAAGTATTTGTGTATTTTATTTTATCTAGAACTTCACACAAAGATTCATGCATACCGTTTTATAGAGATTCAAAACTGCTCTACGATGTGGTTGTGACATTTTTAATAATAACTCTCACGATATTTTTTTATACGCAATTTCTTCTAACCCTAAACTCAAAACAAAGTTCATAGTCCAAAAAAGTGAAATGTTTTGATGTACAATTTGACAAATTGTAAAATGACAAGATATAGACAGCAGGCTTTTTGACATTCATGAAGTGCTACCAACCTAACAACACACGCTGTTACCGAGCCCCGCATTCCGTATTACACTGTAATCGATTTCAGCGTGCTTATACGCGTACCGAATTGGAGTGACCGTGATAACGATGTCCCGTGAATCGTCATAGATGACATCACGACACGCGCCATCTTGCGATAACGCCGACCATAACCTGTAATAATATTACCGTGAGTGCTGTCAACAGCTCTCAACTGTCATAATCGCGATATTCTAAATCGGAACGCAAATAACGATGTAAGTGCTATGAGCGATAACGACCTATATCGGAACGTAGCCCAAATATCCTACAGTGCCTCCAGTATATTTTCACAAAGAGCCCAAAAACTATTTTCTTCTCAATAAAATGCAATTTCTGATAGTAGCAGCACTAGTGTAAATATTTTGTGTTTCTTTTAATAAATAGAATATAACATTTGTTCCTCTTTTGGCCTACCTCTTTTATGTCTGCCAGAGGTAAGTGGAAACTATGTTTTTATTCCTCTGCTGATGATTTCAGATTTATTTGGTTCGTCATCTTTTCTGGTGATTGTCGACATTCAGATAGCGTTCAATATCGTAATAGTTATACCCGAGTAGTTATTATGGCCGGCTTTTTCCTTGGTGACAGCCCCATGGTCCACGCGGGCGCCGGAGACGAATCGCGGGTGGTAAAAAAAAATTGGCACCTCAAAGAAAGGTTGTTCCTTGTATTAAAACTTTTTTGTTTGAAACAAATTGTATCCGAAAATCCGAAATGCACGTAACGCAACGAATAAAAAAATTAAACGGGTGCCAAGCATAGACATAATTAATAGTATTATAGATGTTTTTCCTAGCTCGATGGTGCCAAGGCGCCAAAGCAACTTAAATCCGTATCCTGGCAACGTCAATTTGTTAGTCAAGTATTGATAAAGCAAAATAAAGTTATAGGATAATAAAAAATAAAAAAAATCGGTTTGATAAATACATAAACGAGAAACTCCAAGTCAACGGTAATGACTGAGAATCCTGGAGAAGGAGAAACAAAGGGTACCTATTGTGTTATTCTATAATAATTTATGTTTATTATGAGACATGTCATAATTATCTTGTTCGTATCTTGTGCTTAATGCAATACCCCACTGAAACAACAGCCGCCCTGGCCCATGCCAGGGCGGCTGTTGTTTCAGTGGGGGTTGTTTCAGTGGGACGGCACAAGAGCATGATTATTCGTTAAATACCGTGAAAATTCTTTTTAGTTTTACCGTAGCATGAGTAGTTCTCAGAATACAGTTGTTCGTGAAAATTCTTTTTAGTTTTATCATAGCATGAGTAATTTTCAGAATACAGTTGTTTCATATTCTAAGGGGTAGTAATAAGTATCGGAGAAAATGAAAAAAAAAACACGTTTAAGTATTTCCCAAATGGGTAGCTAGATCTGATAGTAGTATAGTAATAGGTATGTTTTAAGGGGCGGGCCTGTGGCCATGCTCAGCAGCCGCATTTGCGAAGTAAAACAGGCATTAGTCTTATTTAGGGAACATCCCAAAAAGCGACCAACCCGCACAGGGCCCGCGTCTTGGTAGATTATAGCCCACCCCCTCTCGAAGAGACAAGGCCTGGGTCCCAGTAGTGGGGACATTACAGGCTGATGATGTCAGAAAGCGTAGACTAGCGACTAAGGGGTGAGGAGTAGATACCATCCCAACTGTATTTGCCAATTATTGACATTAAACCAATCCTTAGCATAGCACAGCTACGAGTTTATAAGTATCTAAGCATTAGCCTGTAGCTAAAGCAGGCCATACACGCCAGAGTGTACCTGACAGGTTTACCTGTACAGTTTAACTGTACAGGTAAACCGGAGCGTGTATGTTGCACGACTGTGCAGGTTTCCACACCTGTACAGGCAACCCGTATTTTTTTTTTTTTGCACGTGGCCGTTTACTTGTGCAGGCAAAACAGGGCCTCAAGTCTGTTATTACAATAGTGTCAGAATGGTCTCGCCATTGTGAGTATTTGACAGTGTTTGTATGGCAAATCTGTCAAAAACTCACAATGAAGAAACCGTTCTGACACTATTGTAATAGCAGACTTGAGGCCCTGAGCGTGTGGCGGTCGCCTGCGCAGGCATCAGTTGTCCGGTTATTGCTAGATTTTCAATTCTTTTAATAAGTTGACATGAGAGTACTGTTTTCGTTGCAGTAACCATATTTTGCACCACTTTTCACAGTATCTTCGTTTAAATTTCCTGTTCTTCATTAAAACGAACAATAAACCTACTAACGCTACTGTCTCGAGATCAAGCGCCGCTGCCGGGGCCATGGTTACAACTGAGAGTTTTTACAGGTTTACCAAGCTCCAATTTACCTGACAGGTATAACTGTACAGGCATACCCGTCAGGTACACCCTAGCGTGTATGTCCTGCTTAATGGGCAGTCCAATACCGTCAAATGTGTGATAGAGCATATTTTTATAGCTGGTTCGATCAAAATCATTACTTAGTCAGTCTCAAAAGAACGAAAGCGACGTTAGAAAAAAATACGTGATTACTATGTAAGGTGGCCAGCACATCAAGTTACCATAAACCGTATCGATTTTGAACTTAATCATCAACATTTTAAAGTTTAAAATCGTTAGGACAAATTTGATAGTTTCGCGTAGCTTGATAAGCTGGCCACTGTATCTAGGTAAAATTACAAATTTAATGCAATATTTAATTTTTTTTTGTACCAAGGCTTTTTGAGATAAAACTCTGACACAGACAGACGAACTTGGTGAAAGTTAATGGGTTCCTTATTACTACGGTACCCTAAAACCGAGATGAAGCCAGGCAGCAACCTCACTCACGTGTTGGTCGACTAGTTTTAGCCACCGGAAACCTAGTTATAGGAGATGTCGTAAGCGGAAAAAAAAATGAACATGATCATGTTTTACGTCACAGAAGGGGAAGAAGATCAGGCTCAGGAGCCCGCGCCACCAGAAGAATTAGAAGGTGAACACGTGGAAGAAGAATCCGTCCTCTCAGAATATGACCCTGACGACTTCATTTCTGGGGCTGTTACTAGCCCAACATCTTCGATACCGATCGATTTGTTCGATTTTGAGTATCCTTTTCAAATTTTTGTATGTTCGTCATAAATCTTGATTTAGATCTAGATTTACCTTAATTAGTGAAAGTAAAAGAGTCACACAGGTAATGAAGAAACGACCCTTTAAAAAGTCGAGTTTTGTACCTTAGTTTGCAGTAGTGTACCTAGTTTCCTACATTAAACCGGCCTAATCATAGTATGAAATTTTCTGGTTTTTCTACTTCCTTAACCGATCAAAGATATTCGTACGGTTACAATTGTCATAAGTATTTCAACTTATGCGCGTGCGACGATATGGTTGTGTGCTTTTCGACTGGCAGCATGATTACTTTTCTCGACGTCAAAACGAAGCAGACTTGGTTTCGACGAAGCTCGACTGGAGGAACAGTTGGGAGTATTACAGTAAATAGAGACTATAATATATTTCTATTTAATTGCACGTCATTATTCTTCTAGATAAATGTACATAAGGACATCGGCATCAATTGGTTACCCCCTTTACTAAGGTAAAGTCAACTGCACGTCTACATAAATGTGGCCATTATGTCGTAGCAGTAAGACCTATTTTCGTAGTTCAACTGAGATGTTATTACTGATGTGCGATTGATCATGCAAGATATCTTCCTTAATACCTACTTAAAGCTGGAGGTGCTAAATAATGAATATCACATGCCTTTGTCAAATTCATAATAATTTCATTCTTCTTTACAAATTGTAGTCCTTCAGAAAAGACCCCAACTACCGCATAGCGATAGCAGAGGACAGGGAGAGCGAACGAGAGCCATTGATAATCATGTACACATGGCCTCAAATGGAAATAGACGCAGTTCTTCGCGATGGCACTACCAATGCATATGCCATTCTAGACTTCAGGTAATTATAACGCTTTGAGCTAGAAGACAAGATTTTCGCTAAGGTCAAATAATTTTGCCGGTAATCTACCTTTTTACCCGGCTCTTAAATTCTAAGTAGTTGGCTTATCGAGGGCAGAATGGATTTACGTTTTTTTATAAGACTTTTACACAATTGTGCCCGATAGTATTTCCCATTGACATACATAACGGACTTCTATACAAACTTGCATCCACTATTTAATCATTTTAGGGGATAATCCATCCTTAGTGCTCACTTTCGCTATTTAAGAGCGCATACATCAGTCCTCGAGCGCCACTCCTTTAAAAAAATAAGAAAAACGGCTCAACAGCGACCTCGGTAAGTATGTCTAGAATGTTTTAATACCTATTATAAAGTTTCATATTGAGATACGAAGTAACAAAATTCATTCTAAAGAAAAACGGCCAAATTCCTCTAGATCGTATTTTGTTGCTTCGTGTCTCAATATGAAACTTTATAAAAGGTATTAGAACATTCTAGACATACTTACCGAGGTTGCTGTTGAGCCGTTTTTCCTAATTCCTCGGTCACGAGATAAATTTTTTTTAAAGTAGTGGCGCTCGAGGACTGATTTATGCGCTCTTAAATAACGAAATTGAGCACTAAGGATGGATTAACCCCTAAAGTGATTAAATAGTGGATGCAAGTTTGTATAGAAGTCCGTTATTTGTTTTCCGTGTGCTAGTGGACCGATGTGTGCGCTCTTAAGGGACTCTTGTGCAAAATGTCATGTTTCTAGACCCTGTTTTTCAGGCTGTCCATTGTCTGTCAGTGAATTCATGAATTTAAGATTTTTACTAAGTATGTATATTTTTACCCTCGCATTACCATAACGATAACCAATGTGTCTTATCTGATGGAAGTACGACACTTCATGAGAAAGAGATTTTCCAAGAAGTTCCTATTAATTTAATATTATATGCCTTTACTGACGACCCCGGCAGTCCTGTCAACCCGCACTAATCTTTTACTGGGCAGGTCTAATGGATATATTTGGAAAAATTACCTAGAGAAATCTCCATTTTCCTTTGCAGTCCCGACGGTGAACTGCTAGCGTCAGTGGGCAAAGAACCAGATTACAATCTAACCATTTGGAACTGGAAGCATCACAAGATTCTTCTGCGCACAAGCGCTTTTACTTACGGTGTTAACGCCGTTATGTTTTCGCCTTACTGTGAAGGACAACTCACTACTGCAGGTTATTTACTGACGAATCTATTTTGACGTTATTTGCTTTTTCAGTGGATAAGGAGGGCTTACCTAAGTAATGAGTATGAGACATATTGTCAGTGCGGAAAATACAGTGAGGAAATCTGGATTTATAATGGACTGGTATCTGGAATCGCCACCTCGCGAGTACCCGCCTAAGCTTGGTTATTGCTCGTTCCTTCTCTATTAGAGAAGTAGCCTCTGACATTAGGATGATAACAAGCTGGTATAAATAAATGTGTTTGGAAAACTACTTCTGAAGGGATTTTATCTTACAATCGTTTCAGGTGCTGCTCATATAAAATTCTGGAAAATGGCTCAAACGTTCACTGGACTTAAATTAAAAGGCGAACTGGGCAGATTTGGAAAAACAGAAATCTGCGATGTCCTCGGCGTTTATCCAATGCCCGATGAAAAGGTTAACGATTTAATACAAGGCTTAAATGAATTATGTAGAGGTTTCTCCTAGAGTCACAAAGATCGGTTATGGAAAATACGGATTTATTATGAACAATAACATTGTACCTAAAGGTCACGTTTTGTATCTAACGATCAAACGTTGGAAATGACCTTTGGCTTTAAGCTATTTGCGGGAAACCTACGTTTGAATAAATTATAAGGTTAGAGCGATTTCGAATGTGGACATAAAATGGCTTTATCTTCAATATTTTTTAGGTTTTATCTGGATGCGAATGGGGGAACATATTAGTGTGGGAGGCTGGCCTCGTCAAACTAGAAGTCACACAGAAAGGAAGAAAATTCTGTCATAAAGCACCTATTGTGAGTACCTACATTATTAGTATTGTTCTTAGCTTCATGGTTACCGTCGTGAAAAACAATGCAAAAATACGTTAGGTAAGGTTAGGTATTACGTAGGATCTAGGTAAAGGGTTGGATTTTTACCGTCGTAAAATATTTATTTATAATTAGCACACCAACATCACAGTCACTTTCAATAAAAAAAATAAAAAATAACGGCTAGATAATATTGAAAGAAAGAAAGAAATAGGTTTATTTGTCACAGAAACACGTGCATACAAAAAGATAATTAACTTGAGTAGGTGGTATACAGAAAAATAAAAACAAAATAGATCTACATTCCAATCACGAGCACAAAACAAAATAGTCGGCAGCTGCACGTCATGACTGTGACAAGAAGGCTTCCACTCAGCATGATGCTGTGCTATGAGGGACCCACAGCACAGCGCTGATTTTCAGTGGTTACCCGGAAAAGACATACGGAAACCAAGTCAGGTTTAATGAAATTAACATAAATAGGCAACTAGATAAAATAAAACAAACAGTCTCAGAATATAATCTAACTATACAACCAGATATATTAATAAATATTATTAGATTTAAAAAAAAAAAAAAAAATAATCCGCAGGCATCACCGCGCGTGTAGAAATAAATAAAAGAGGTATCCACTAAAACATAGTATTACGCAAGAATATAATTATATCTCGCTCACACCCCCACCTTCGCGTCATCATCTTTGGCATTTTAGTAACCATGCAAATAACAGGTATGCATGACATTAATATATGAATATTAGAGATAAAGAAGAACAATAAAAAGTGTGTATATTAGACCGAAATCTAGAACACTACAAAACAAACCAATTTGAGCTACAAAGAAGTGCACTCTTCAAACTGATTATGTAGGGAGCGTCTGTATAAAGCGAAACTTATGGAGAAAATATCAATAGGGTAATCTGTCAAGTTGGACCTTTCATTATATTGCCTGGCCATACGTGTTAAGGGGCAGTTCAAAAATACGATATATATAATCTATAAGATTGTAGCCCCCAACATTATTTGCTACATCAGGCTTGGGGAATGATTTAATTGTTTTATGATTCTTGGCGTATTTGAGCAAATGCATTCTCTATTGCCCTAGCAACAACTTTTTTAAATGCGTTTTCAGATTCAATTCATGTTGAGCCCAACTTATGACGAAGTGATGACGATCGCTCGCGATGGGTGTGTCCGTGCGTGGTATTGGGACACGGTGGACCAAGCTGATCCCCCCGAGGAAGACCCTTACGTTGAACTCAATCCTGTTGCCGAGACATGTGTACGTATCCTAATTTGTATCGCTGAATTAGTAATAAACCAAAGTAATCAGCTATTTAACCAAGATTTATTAGTCTTTAGTTCTTTGAACTTGAGGTTTTATTTGTAGGTTCCCGATTGCCAGATAATGTGTCTTAAGCATAGAAAAGACCTGTTTTGGTATGCACAAGTGAGTATAAAAATCAAGTAAGTAGCAAAATATTAAATGGACACGGTCAGCTAAATAAGCTTCTAATCTTATTATTTCTTCCAAGGATGGCAACGGAGGCATTTGGATTGTAGACTTAGAAATTGATAAATTAGAATGTGATCATCATAAAGTGATAACGTGTCATGCCGGGGGAGTTGTTGCTATGGCAGCTTTAAGGACACATCACATACTGATAACGGCAGGTGAAGACGGAACATTGCAAGCTTACAATACTGATACACATAAACTGCTTGCTCGGTATCTTTTCCCGAAACCGATTTCTTGTATGCTTTATCCACCTTTGGACGTAAGTTAACTTTAGCAATATCACCTTTCAATTATTTCACCGTCTGTTATAAATTTATAATACAAGAAAGTTTGAGTACTTTTATCATTGAAAACTCAAAAATCTTACAAATTGTATTTTATTAAAATCTCCAGGTGGATGTAACGTCATGCATTTTAATAGTGGGTTTCGAAGACGGTATAATGCGTACACTAATGCTGCATCCAGACATACTTGAGACTCAAAAGGTCATGATCGACATTCGAGTGCATTCGACCCTTACTATCCATAGTGCGGATTCTGAAAACCCTGACGTGCTAGATATGATTTCGGTGAGAAAACCATCTTAATTTCCACAAAAGCGTAGAATGTTTGCGAGTGATCAGATATACGTTAAATAGAAATAAATAATTGAGTTAAAAAAAATAAGAATTTTATTGAATTTGAGACGAGCAGCGAACTCTCTGCTTTCACAATAAGATCAATTTTTAACCAACTGTTTACGTAGGCACCTACTTAATATGACTATTGTAGTAATTTTAGGAATAAGAATGGATGATAGTAGCCTGATAGCGTAGTCTGTAAGCTTTCTTAAAATTGTATAAATAAATAAATAAATAAATAAATAATGAATCAGCAACATTCCTTGTGTTTTCAGTTACTAAAACCGCACTCGAAAGCAATAACCCAAATAACAATAAACGCGCAGCGCACGTTGCTGGTAACTTGTGGAAAAGATAGCACCATATTTATGTACCAATTGCAGTTAGGCACTCCGTTCAAACTTGAGAGAATCGGCTTCATAGAAACGCCAAATAACATCGCATATATGACCTGGAAACCTGAAGAGGTAAGTGGCATATACACTTTTATCCAGCCAAGCTATCATGCGCAACGCGATAAAATCGTGTTGACGCATCGTCTCACGTCGAAAGGATTCATGAATATGTTTACGCATATATATGTCTGGGTTAGGCGCAAGACAATAATTGAGTACAAAACCTTCCACCTGCGTGTGTGCCCATCTGGACTAATTTCTTTGGTACTTAAACGATGATTAGCATCTACAAATTGATAGTTTTACTAGAAACACCATTAGTTGTCTCTAAATGTAGGTACTTTTTTTTGCCCTACCTTACCTTTCAGATTGCATCTAATTTTTTCAGGAACATGTGCTTTTGCTTTGTGGTCAAGTCGGCCTTATAATGGAAGTAGTGCTGCCGAAACCAATAGTTCGCAAATACACTGACATAAAAACTTTCAAGTTGGACTTTGTGTCCTATAAAGAGACTTTGGTGAAGAACCATTTGTAAGTACTGCATTTATTCAGTATCGAGATCCAATGTTTTGATGATAATATACCAATTTCTTAACAGTATTACCAAGTCGTTCAGTCTTCAAGTCAATGAAATTGTCAATTCCTCTCGTCTATAAATTCACCTTCGTAAGTCACCGTGAAAAGAAATTCGAGTCCTAAAATATTATTTATAAAAATATACCAAAACTGCGCCCCATAAAATCCAAGTAGTGGATGTTGGAAAAAAAACAGCCAGGCTGAACGCCTGGCGCTGACGCTGGGTGAACTGGGAATGGGCCGGACACGTCGCACGAATGCACCCGGAGAGATGGGCAATAATCGTCATTCACTGGAAGCCCGAAGGAGGACATCGCCGTCGAAGTAGACCACGGCGAAGGTGGTGTGACGATCTGATAATATTTGTAGGGCCAACATGGCCAGCGATCGCACAAGATAGAGAGATTTTGATGAAAAAAGGGGAGGCTTTTGCCCAGCAGAGGGACACAATATATAGATAGATATAATACTCTTTATTACTCGTATATACCTACACCATAAAAATTACAGATATAAATGTAGAACTGTTACATAGGATGTCACAATGGGCGGTGTTATCGCTAAAACCGATCTAAAAACAAATAGTTTCAATAATATAGCCTAACATAAATAAAAAAACTGACACAAACTGAGCTAAAATTCGATTCGATATTCGTAGCATGCGCTACAGACCTTTCCCAGAAGAAGAAGATCTTGCCAGCATAGACGAAGAGGCTTTGAAAGCTAAAGATGAGGCTGCACAAAGAGATGATGACGAAGAAGGAGAATGGGTCGGTGAAGTAGAACTAAGTACGTACTATTTATTTAGGAACTTAATCCATCGCTTTCCGTCAGGTGAGATCGAAATCAAGAGCAGAAACAAAAACCGTGAGTAAAAATAAATGGCAAAGTGGTTATCCATACCAATATCCCTACTTCACTACATATTATAAAACAAAGTCCTCCGCCGCGTCTGTCTGTCTGTCTGTCTGTCTGTCTGTCTGTCTGTTCGCGATAAACTCAAATACTGCTGCACCGATTCTCATGCTGTTTTCACCAATGGATAGCTTGGTTCTCTAGGAAGGTTTTAGTATATAATTTGTTATGTTTTTGTATGCATTTTTGTATGAATTAACGATATTTGTTGGAGGTGTCGGAAAAAAATAAGCCGTCTGGGAGCTTTCAACGAAAACGCTGTCTAAACCCTTTGAGATATAACAAAATAATGTATGGTGGAATTGTGTATCATAAAAAGGTCTTCAAAAAAGTCCGCGATGGCATATGTCTATCTCTTAAGGATAACATACTATATCCATTTTATTGACTTTTTGTAGGTATTTGTTTGCCGAATTTTACTCTTGGAAATACGATTACGATAACAATACGCTATAATATCAGTAGCTATAAGCCAAATTATGTTCGTAGATAAATAAGCTAGCTACTTACGTGTATTTCAAACAGTATACAAGAATATTTATCATAAAAACATTACTAAACACGGCGGCCTTATGATCAAAATTTGTGCATTCCAAAACTTTCGTTACTTTTTCACTGACATATTTATCACTTTTCGATAAACTAACACTCAATACGAAATCTACACTTATTTCTCAGTAATTCTGTATAAGATTCTTCTAAGATTAAACCGTTTTCTCATTGAATCCATTAATTTACGCACGTATAAACCTTGATGAATGTTTACATTAAGCATCGCGTCACACCGCCACACGACCACAGAGTATAGACGTATTTTGTTTTCTTTTTTCGTTCGTTTAGTGGTGTTCCCGCTAAAATGTCAACCGGTCAATTATTAGTCGATTAATCGAATTCTACATCCAGATCGTGTTTGCAAGTACAAAATAAATGTCTAATATTTCGTCCAATTGCGAACGTGACCCTGAGAAAAGTTAGTACTTACGTGAATTATTCTAAAATTATTATTTGTGTCGCAATTTTATTTCGTGTTGTATTTGGTACAATTGATTGCTTTAAGAATTTGAGTGAAATTTCGTATTTTGATTTTGTGTTTGTTATCTTTAGGTAAAGACTCATTCACGTTCAGAACATAAGTACTTTTACTATATTAAATCATTTGTTTCGGTTTCTATTCACATAGTGTTCATGAAGAAACCATAAAACCATAGTTATTATTGTGAAATGTTAAAAGTTTGATGTCAAGCTCGATAGATGGCGTTGACGTCGAAATAGATCTCGCTATGGTTTCGTTACCGCGATTTGGTTGGGGTCTCACAATTTTAATTTAATATACCAGCTTAGATCAGTACACAATTGTGGTTTTATTTTCAACCCTATTAGTGTGCACATTAGTTCGATAGTTCAACTCATTACCAGCTCGGTAATAAACACATAGTGAGTCACATTAAAATTAATATTAAGTTAGAATTTTGAGATATAGCCTGGGATATGGAGAGGGTAGTACATAGGGTACTTTTTTATGCGATAACCGACATCCACGCGGGCGAAGCCGCGGGCAAAAGCTAGTAATATAATAAATGTGAAAGTAACTCTGTCTGTCTGTCTGCTACGTTTTCACGCCGATCGTAATGAAATTTTGCAGATATATTGAAGAACTTGGGATATGGAAAAGGACATAGCCTACTTTTTTACGTGATAACCGACATCCACGCAGGCGGAGCCGTGGGCAAAAGCTAGTATATATCGTATAATTATACTGATGATAATTTTATGTAAAATACTGGAATTCAGATGCATGTGGTTAGACTGGAAACCGAGCCCAACATATTTGTGAAAAGCCTAGACAGATGAGTCACGATAATTTTATCCTTTAAGTCTCATAATAAATTGTGATCTCTCTTTAGTCCCTTTTCTCTTAAAAACATTGTAGGTACAGAAAACAAACAATTCGAAGACTTGTGACATCCACCCGCACTTGTCCGCATGGTGAATTACGGTCCGCTCTCTCTCACAGAGCAGCAGTGCTATTCTGTAACCATCTCACCGTGAAAACTTAGGTGAAGTGAGCATCAGGTGGAACTACACGTCATTTCAAGCTCACTTCACCTAAATAAGATTTTTACAGAATTGCTCTACAGAGGCCTGTCCCAACAGTGAGAACATATACGACGCTGTATGTGACATAGGTACTTACAATAAAATTACGGTAACAAACGACTTAGTTTCTTCAACTTATAGATTCCGCAGGCAATTAAATCGGACTGTGTAAATCAGGCATTAGACTTATGATAATTATGCTTTATGATGTAAATACAACATTAGTTTTAGTTTATTCGAAACCCGAAACACGTGTCTAGTATTTTTATGTAAAGAATTTATGTACAAAATTCCAAAACAATATCATGAAAAATAACAAAGTTATAAGTTTGTTATGTTACCTGGTTGTCCGTACAAAAACATGCTCACCACGCGGCGCATCCGCGCCGCCCGCGCCTTGCGTTCATTAATAATAATATTAATTTGGCAATAGGTACCTAACCGTACGACGATTGTAATGTAATTAACTGGTAATAACATTTCCATCACACTTGCAGGCTTTGAACTTTGTCGTAATGGTCAAGTGCGGATAGGTACTTAGTGTCGCTCGGTGTCCAACTTGTAACCTTTTTTAAATATTTTTGGAAAAAATATAACATGGTGTAAAAACTATTGGAATCGATTCAGTTACTTATTCCGAACAAACTATATTCAGGTTTTGCATATACTAAAAATAATGTTGTATATCACCATTACCATTTTAGTGGAAAGCGAGAGTATGCTGGGCACAACGGTCAGTTGGGCATACTATTGCGAAGAAGGCGTATGGATCGTTCAGCGCGGCACCGGTGCCTTACTCCTGATCCAGCCGGGAAACAACAAAATCCTCAAGTACGCCCCGTTCCCTGGGGCTTGGTGTGAAGATTTGACGACATTGAAATTTATGTAAGATAGTGCTTAATACGCACGACGACACATCAATCGATACATTTCCATTTTGGCATTTTCCAGTATAAGGTGACCGCTCATTTTACTGAAATCCTATACAATGCGAGGTCAGCTTATATACCTTATCTTTGTTCCAATCGTAATCTAGTGACTTCTTTAAAGAGGCATATAGGTATATTGCAAAGGAAGATTTATGATATGGAATTGATCACTTTTATAATTTACAACGTGACGTGCAGTGCTGGATTAACCACGTAGCAAGAGTAGAAATTGCTACGGGACCCGCGCAAAAGGAGGCCCCGCGTATCCAAACCTGGTCACCTCCGCCTAAACGTAATTTCTTTAGTGAAACTTATTAAGACGTGGAATATTGAATTTACTTGATGTCACAAAACGTGAAACGTAATACCCTTTCAGACTAAGAAAATCCACGTCAGACAATCGGTACCTAACCGATTTTTTCGTTGGCGAAAAATACATATTTTTTCTCATTTTATTTAAATGGTACATGGGAAATTTCGATTTGTGACTTCTAAATATCAATATTAAGGGCTGACATTTTTACAACAGGGTCTTTATTTTGGCATGATCTTGTTTTTTTTTTTACCCGTTTATACTTGAGAACCCATAGCAGATCAAGGGCCCCTCGGTAGAATTTGCTACGGGCCCCGCGCTTGCTTAATCCGGCACTGGTGATGTGCCGTGTGTCAGCAAAATACAATAGCACCAATTGCCGTTTTATTATACAAACGAGTTTTAATAATTATGTAAAAATGTTCTATGCTTTGTACTTCCTTTCAACCATCCTCTTGCAACTGCGCTAGTTACGACGAGACTTATCAAGCCAATTGGCCACCTTTCGTTTAGCCGGGCCACACCGCGCGATAATAACTCATTACGCGTAGATACGCTCGTGCAGCCTACTGTAACTTATTTTGTAGCGTTGATCTGCGACAAGTTAATGATATATTCTTGGGTCGATTAACGTTTGATGTTGAAACAGATGCGAAGGCCGCTACCTCGTTGTTGGGACAAACACGGGAATTATACGTGTAGTACGTATGCCCACTGAAGAGGAAGACAACCCTACTCGTCATTACACGGTGTGGATGAACTCGATACAGAAGCTACTGAAAAAACTTAAAGGCAGACGATTGGCTAAAGAAGAGGTCAGCTAAGAATCAATGTTTTTTTTTCGTTGATGTGTCTGAATGCTAACTGAAAAATGCTACGTTAAGATGATATTGAACATTGGTATAATAACCGGCACGAGTTGTGAGCACAGATGGGCAGTAGTGGAGGCAAGCTCGCGCATGTTCACTTTCGGCTAAATAAAAATGACACGCGAGAGTCCAATAGACGACGAGTATCGGCTGACAAACCAATCGCATGCAGCTCGGCGCCTCCCGGCTTCTTCATTCCGCCAAAGAGACCTAAAAATTTACTACTGCGCAGGTGTCAGTTTGTGCTCACGACTCATGCCGGTTACTATACAACCATTGAAATAAAGTTCTAATGTTTTTCCATCATTACGGCAGACCCAATAGCAGATGGCGGGTCAAGCTTGACACCTTAGTATACTCGTACAGGGTTGGTCTTTATAGCTCAAAATTCAAAGAGGTTAAAGAAAATAAAGAAATAGAGGCTTTTGCTCTCTGCAGTGGGACAATACTAGCTAATGGTGGATCTACACAGCCGGCTGTGTGTGCGGCAGTCGCAACAAAGCCGGCGGGATGCTGCCGCCGGGGCCGCCGGCAGAGGGGGGACAGTTATTTAGTGCAAATAATGACTGATAGGACGCCAGTGCAGTATTATTATTGATAGAAAAATTTCAAGAATGTGAATTATTGTAGAACCCGAAAAAATAATTTTAAAAACCGTATTAAGATAAATGATGCGTTGAAAAATATTGTGTCTTTATTCAATATTGACTCGTCGGAAATTGAAATTGAAATTGAACCAACAATTTGTGGAGAAACTGTTAACAGAGTACCTAAAAAAATGTCTCTTGTAGCAAGGTATCTCAAAGTTATCGTTAACCGAACTTGAGCTGGTATAGCATTTCTCCAATTAGTATTCGTTTTCGATACCTTATGTCCAGTTAAATTCAGAAACATTTCTAATTTTAAAAGAAGAGTTCTTCGGTTTAAGTCATCCATTCTGAATCCTTCAAGCATTTTGGGAACATCAGACCCATTTCGTAGACTTGTTCTCTTCCAAAATCTTCTCTTGCAATATTTTTTTTTTTTTTTACGCTAGAGAATATACACCAAAATTGCAGCAGCAATTGCGATGTTATCGTCCATTTTTGCCAGTATATTTTATGAGTATACCTCCAACTTTACCAAAAGTAACAGCACTACTACGATAACAGCGAATATCGATTCAGAGCCGCGCTTATCGGCGCCAGCTTGCTTCTCTGACGGCTTTGCTTGTGATCAAGCCACGGCGCAATGCCTCCGGACTGTGTGGATCCACCATAAGACTATTGGTTTAATAATAATAAGTTATTACCTCGATCCAGCAGTTGACTAGCATCGATTGACTAGGTTTCTATTACATTATTTTAGAGCCTGAAATGCTATCAAAATGTATCATCATTGCAGCCGAAAAACGTCTACTGCTGGACTAAGACTTCCCCCAACAACCGCCATTTCGACGGGTTCTGTGCTTCCCGCATACAGCGGATTCCCGCGGCCTTCACAAGGTCATCAGTCCACCTTGCGAGAGGCCTTCCAACGCTACCTCTTCCGGCACGTGGACGCCACTCCAGAACTTTTCGGGCCCATCGGCCATCTGTTCTGCGAGCAATGTCCATTGCCACTTAAGTTTGGCAATTCTTCGAGCTATGTGGGTTACTTTGGTTCTCCTGCGGATCTCTTCATTTCTGATTCGATCACATAGGGAAATTCCAAGCACAGCCCTCTCTATTGCCCTTTGGGTGACTTTTAGCCTTCTGATAAGGCCCATTGTGAGCGACCACGTTTCAGTGCCATAGGTCATCAAAAGGCATACAAATGAACTAATCAAAACATGTCCTCCAATTTTCAGAAACAACCAATTCCTCGCATAGACTTCGATGATTTCTACTATTTACCGATGCATGACCGTTACACAGGGTCTCTCACCTGCCTAGAACTTAGCCACAATTCAAGGTAAGAGCTATTATGGTGTAACATTTTTTTTTAATATTTAGCAAACTATTAAGCGGCCTATCTAATCACTACATATTATAAAACAAAGTCCTCCGCCGCGTCTGTCCGTCTGTCTGTCTGTCTGTCTGTTCGCGATAAACTGAAAAACTACTGCACCGATTCTCATGCTGTTTTCACCAATGGATAGTGTGGTTCTCGAGGAAGGTTTTAGTATATAATTTGTTAAGGTTTGGTATACATTTTTGTATAAATTAACGATATTTGTTGGAGGTGTCGGAAAAAAATAAGCCGTCTGGGAGCTTTCAACGAAAACGCTGTCTAAACCCTTTGAGATATAACAAAATAATGTATGGTGGAATTGTGTATCTTATATAGATCTTCAGAAAAGTCCGCGATGGCATATGTCTATCTCTTAAGGATAACATACTACATCCATTTTATTGTCTTTTTGTAGGTATTTGTATGCCGAATTTTACTCTTAGAAATACGATTACGATAACAATACGCTATAATATCAGAAGCTATTAGCCAAATTATGTTCGTAGATAAATAATCTAGCTACTTATGTGTATTTTAAACAATAAACAAGAATATTTATCATAAAAACATTACTAAACACGGCGGCCATATGATCAAAATTTGTGCATTCCAAAACTTTCGTTACTTTTTCACTGACATATTTATCACTTTTCGATAAACTAACACTCAATACGAAATCTACATTTATTTCTCAGTAATTCTGTATAAGATTCTTCTATGATTTAAGCTTGATGAATGTTTGTTTACATTATGCGTCGCGCCACACCGCCACACGACCATAGACGTATTTTATTTACTTTTTTTTTTTCGTTCCTTTAGTGGTGTTCCCGCTAAAATGTATTAATACCGGTTAAGTATTATTAGTCGATTAATCGAATTCTACAGCCAGATTGTGTTGCAAGTACAAAATAAATGTCAAATATTTCGTCCAATTGCGAACGTGACCCTTAGAAAAGTTATGCACCAATGGTGTTCTCTAGACATTTCGAACGTCACATTATCTCAGCACAAACGGTGTATCATGCGACATTTCGGAGGTTAATTCGTTTTGTTTTCACATTGTTGGTACTTCCGTGAATTATTTTAAAATTAATATTAGTGTCGCATTTTTATTTCGTGTTGTAATTTGGTAAAATTGATTGCTTTAAGAATTTGAGTGATTTTTTTTTTATTTTGGTTTTATATAAGTACTTTTATTATATTAAATCATTGTCATTTGTTTCGGTTTCTATTCACATAGTGAATCACTTTAAAATTAATATTAAGTTAGAAATTTGAGATATAGCCTGGGATATGGAGAAGGACATGGGGTACTTTTTATGCGCTAACCGACATCCACGCGGGCGAAGCCGCGGGCAAAAGCTAGTGTTATATATGTAGACTTCGATGCCTTTAGACATCTATAATACCAGAGTCATAGCTGAAGTGTTTCCTATGATAACAGCACCCACACCCTGCAAACCGGAACACAGAAAGACTGTATACAATGACATGAATAATTACTTTGTAAAGTATTATATTATTTTAATTATACTCCATTTACTATAGCATTAGACAAATAACGGCTAAATAACGACAGTTATTGTGTAATATTGTTGAAATTACTGCACTTTAGAGTTATTTTTTTAATGTGAATGGTAAATAGATTACAGTGCATTGTATTTATCCTGAAATAACGGAGTTTATTAAACGTTTAAATCGAAATAACGAAAGGGTGAGAACAGTTATTTGTCTAATGTTATAATAAATGGAATGTAGGTATTGTGATAAGTATGTTGGTCATTGTTTTTTTTTTCCTCAGTTTTACTCATGGTCTGGCAGTTTGAGTAATTTAAGCGGCCTACCCTTATGTCCTTTCTTTGGTATTGTTCGTCGATCGTTGAGCTTCTTAAGTTACGAGTTGAGCTGTACGATTACTGACAAATGCGTGTACTGACTGGACAAGTCCACTCAGTCTGTGTGGTTCTTTCCTCAATAGACCATTTCAGTCACCAATCTACATGGTCTTCACATGATCTGACCAAGATTATGTCTGGACTTTAAAAAGACTGACCGCTGAGTATAATATGTTTCGGCCTTTCTTCTCAGATTAGTCAGATAGGAAACGCCGACCTCATCTAGTTTAAAAAATATGATTAACGTGTAAAAGTGTTTGTACAAACCTACTTAATAATATAGCCATTTATTCAGATCCTTATTACAATTACATATATGACAAAATACATAGAAAACTTTAATTTAATGTAAACCTTAATCGAGTCCCTTATTTGACTTTTACAAATTTTCTGTAGATCTGGGGCCTATTTCCACTAATTTACAAACGTTGCAATGGTCTCGCCATTGTGAGTATTTGACAGTGTTTGTATGGTAAATCTGTCAAAAACTCACAATGAAGAGACCATTGCCACGTTTGTACATTAGTAGACTTGGCCCCCTGTTTGCCAGTCGACAAAGGCCTCCTTCAACCTTTTCCAGTCATGTCTTTCTTGAGCCACTCTGTTCCATGTGACGCCTGCCACTTGTCTTATGTCGTCATCCCATCTTTTTTGTGGTCTACCTCTTTTCCTTTTATGTTCTCTAGGATACCATCGTGTCACAATTTTGCTCCATTTTTCTTTCCCTCTTATCATATGGCCACCTACTTACAGAAATAAAATCATTTATAGTTTACAGCTCGGTGGCAGAAATACATAGATATTGTGCATAAACTTTTCTACGAGCTCACGAAGATCTTATTAACGTAACATAACATTTCGTCTGTTTTCCCCGAAGGGTTTGGCAGAGGTGTAGGTACTAAAAACCGGCCAAATGCGTGTCGAATTTATCCCAAGAACAAACTTAACATTGTAGTTGAAATACATGTTCTCCCATACATTCCAACTGCAAATGTAAGTTGGTTGACTATTACTCGTTATCCTACTTATACTTAGAGCCTACTTTTCTGTAACAGTTTTCCTTATAACTTCGTTATGTTCGGTGCATGGACCGACACAATTTTTTCAGGGATTTGGAGGGACATTAGCTAACTTCTACACATACACCCTGTCCCAAATGTCACGGTTGTTAAAATGTATTTTTTTTTCAACTACCCAAAATCTTTCATTTAATTCGAAATAACTTTTTAACCGGTTGTAATAGCACAAAATAAATTTTGTTGTATGGATAGAACCTAGCTAATGACACCCCAAATCCCTGAAATAATTGTGTCGGTCAATGCACCAAATACCCTGTATAAACTACTACCGTGATTTTTTTTTCACATATCCATGAACAACCATTTAGCTGGCAAATTTTTTAGAGCCAAGTGTTAACACAAATTAACCATTTAAAGCTTAACATTAGGCAGTAGGATCCCTTAATCAATAAATGGTTTTCACATACCGAAATTATTTTTGAACGGCCTATCTAACGATACCCCACAATAGGGGATAGACTAGAAAAAAAAATATCATCCTCACTTTACGAGTAGGAGGTACCTACCCTAAAAAAATATATTTCAAGATTTTATTTTACCAATTTGTCGGCGTTATTAATATGTATACCCATGCCAAATTACAGCTTTCTGTTACTAGGAATCTCTCTAGCTAAGCCGCAGACAGACAGATATGGATATGGCGAAACTATAAAGGTTCCTTGTTGACTACGGAACCCTAAAAACACATAAAATGAGAAATTAAATTTTATTAACATGTTCTCATTCTCATCATAACATTTTTTCAGGCGTCTTTACTCTTCTGGTGCCGATGGAAATATATTCTCTTATAAAGTCAACTTTCCAGAACGATTGCTCCCAAAAGAGAAGCTTCAGGCGCCTCCAGAATCGCTCGTAAGTATTTTTTACATACTTATATTATATTACCGCGGCTTCGCCCGCGTGGATGCCGCAAGTACTTCACCTAAGCCAAAGTGTTTGTACAAACCTACTTATAGAAATAAAATAATCTATCAATTATCATATGCATAATCATTAATATTATAATATTATAATAATTAATTATTATATCATGCTCTTTGTGTATGTGAGTTTAAATGTTTGTAAACGCACCCACGATACAGGAGAAATTCCTAGTGTGGGGCAACGTTTTTTAAAATATATATATATATACCTACAAATATACCAGTGCTCGGATTTAATGCAAACGAATGTTTTATTTATTTCTTTTAAAAATTCATTATAATATCATCAGTTCATTAATTTTCTACTAATAAATTATTTTTGCAGACAGTCACAAAAGTAAGAGAGCATAGCACTGTTGAAGGGGAGTTGATGTCCCACGAACAACTGAAGCAAAAAGAGGAATTCGACAAAATGATGGCGATCGCCAACGCACATAAGAAAAGAGTTCGCGACCAGCTGGCTGTACTTACAGTTGAATATAACAAACTAATAAAAGCGTAAGCGTAATTATGTTAATTATAACGGGTTAGGTTAGGCATTTATAAAGCAGACCCTATCACAACAAAAACCTTAATTACAATTACCTATCACATCCACCAATTTTTGATGTGAAACATCTATTTCCGCGCCTTGGCAGTAAAACCGTCTCGTATTCCGTGACGGCAAACGGCATGACGCTGTCATGCCGTGATGACTCCTCTACGCCACCGCTCTCGACTCCCTTGGGTTTGCGCGCGCGTATACTATCTTTATTTTATTCCATATTTCGTTATAGGTTTGTATTAATTATGAATTCTAGTATTAACATAGATGTTTCACATCTGCCGAGCGTCCCTTGACGGCCAACTTTTTTTTTTTTGTTTGTTATTCTTAAAATGAACGAATCACAACGAATGATCTAGCTGTTGAAGTAGATTATAGTCGTCAAGCTATAACCTAACAAGATTCTAAAAAATGCTGACTATGACTTGTCAACTACAACCGCAGTATCGTACTGGGCGATAAATATGGCACATCAAGTTCTAGCAAAACTGTCAGACTTTTTTTAAACTCGATATGCCATGTATCAACTAAGATCATGATGTAAAAATGTATGTTCCAAAATCTACAGGAACCGAGCACTTCCGTACTCCCAACAAATAGACGAAACTCTAGACCCTCGACCTCTAGTTGTGCAAGAAAGAGAGTTGGATGCTGCTAAAGCACTGACGGAACGAAAATTGGCGCATCAACTCGAAGCTTCTGATTTGGCCTTACATAAAATGCATTCGAGGAACATTATAATGCTGGATGTCTTCCCTTTCACCTTGAGGGCAATCAGGTTGGTTTTTATTACCAATATTTATAGAGCATTATTCAAGAATGTAAACATTAGAATGAATGAATGAATGATGAATGATGTTTTTGTGAATTTGATTATTAGGGTTGTAACGGAATTTCGCAACTACACCTCCGTTAAATTTGCGGAGCCGGAGTTGTAACGGAGGCCTAATAATGAAGATCGGCTCCAAATATGCAATATGGTGCAGAAATAACGCAAATTTTCAAAAATGTTTGCTCCCAAGTCACCGCCACCGCCAGGTTCAATACGAAGTTAGCAACTGTTTAGTGGATCTGGTTTATTTAATGAATCACAAAAAAATCGCTAAGAAGGTGTCAAAGCCGCAAAACCGTGTTTTGTGTAATATAGTTTGCCCCTTTATAAATTTTAATTACCAAAAGGCAATTTTTTTTTAAACAATTTTTTATTTTTCATTTGCGCCTCCTCCTTCGATGACCTCGGCATCCGCGGATGTCAAGCTCTGCACCTCTACCTCCGCTAAGATGGCCTCCGTTACATCCCTAGTGATTATAAAAATGTAATTTTACTTCGTCATGAAAGTCGTCAAAAATGGCGAGAAGAATTAGACCGCTTTTTAGGGGATTGAACTTCAAACAGCTGTCAGAAGTGGACAAAGTGAAGGGGCTTCCCTTCACTCTGTCTAGTTCTGACAGTTGAAAAGAGAAATTTATGAAATAAACAAGTCTCAAAAATGAGCAGAGTGAAGGGCTCCCTTCACTCTGCTCACTTTTGAAACTTTGCCCAGCATGAATACCTTCCAATACCATTTTTATGTTTTGCGTAGCACTAATGTATTTCTATTCAATTGTATCATGCAGTGATCCTGCAGTAAAGTTAAGACCTCTACGCCAAAAAAATCTCTCGAAAGAGTTTTACACACAACTGGAAGAAGTATACCAGAAGATGGCTGAAGCAGCTCTAAAAGGAAGGTTGTATATCTAATGTAATAAAATAAAAAAATAAAAAATGTAATGTGTTGTGTGTGGTTGTATTCTATAGAGAACCACAATTCCATCTAAGGGTTTTGAGAACTGATATTGTGTTTAACTTGTATTTTTTAAATGTCATGCTGCTAGGAATATGAATTTATTGGAGTTAGCTGATAAGGAATTGAAGTAAGTAAATTGTAATAATTTAGATCCTTCCCATTAGGTAAACCTTCGCACTACACTCGTGTTGATATGGGCTTTAGCAGGCATTCTACTTGAAGCTACTCTTAACATAGGCGATCGGCGATTTTGCGACCTCATGAATCATCATCAACATCGCGTTTTGCCGACTTTACGTTTCAGCTATAATTATTTCGATATTGCAGCACGTTAGGTTTAGCGTTCAGTTGCTGTATCGTACTCTCGAAGAACGACAATGTTTACTGAACCCCTTAATGCTCTAATTAAATTTGATTTCTGCTTAAGCCATAATCTAAGTCCACTTTCTTATTTAACCTTATTTTTACAAACAGACATACAGAGTCAGTTGTTCGTCGCGTAGGAGCACGAAAAACGTCGTACGGACCTCCTCGAGTCGCGTCCTTCCTATTAGGGTTGCCGCCAAAGCCACCGTATCCTCTAAAGAAAGCTCTCAGGAACTACCACATGCGCTTGAACAGACATCATATTCAATTTATTGAGGTTTGTTTCTATTTAGCTTCATTTGTATGTTTTTATCATCATCTTCTACTCTTATCCCAATGTACGTATTTGGAGTCGACACTGCACGTCTTTTTAACATTCAACTTTATTAGCCGTCATCTTAGAATTTACTTTCTTGTTTTTTAAGTTATTATATACTCGTATGATAGATTCGAGATAGTGGTACTTTGTGAAAAAAGTATAAAATAAACGCGGATATACCATAATATACCTTAAGCCACTTTGCCCATATTCCGGCTAGCCGGTGGTGGCGAAAGTATAGATTATAAATGAAATTAATTTGGCGGTGCTTGTAAAAGCTTTCAGCTTCCCGATGCCAAAACGTAGTCAGCAAGATGGTGTGAAAAGAGGCTTAATTACTATATTAGCACGTAATACTCGCAGTGGCAAGAGCATCTAAACCGTAAACCGGACCCAAACGCAATGCCTCCTGGAGCGGCTGAGGCTCTGAAGGAAGCGGAGGCCACCATCGGCAACCGCATACTGAAGACTCAACCGGACTACGTCGCGCCACCTGGACACAACACGCAGATACGTATCTGTCTCGTCAGAAAAGAGGCTAGTACCCATACTATATTAGGTACTTACTACCCTCTAAGGAGGTTAGTTCCTACCCGTACTATATAACTATCCTCTATGGAGGTTATCTTAAATGAGTACTCACATCAAGTTTCAGAAAAAGTGATCCATTGTTGAATGTAGTCTCTGACACACCTGTATGACATTCTCTTTCTAGAACCTGATGTGCAAGTTAAAGTTTCACGTTAATTCATAGGTTCAGTTCAACCGAAAGACGTCCACTGCTGAACATAGACCTCCCCCTATTGGGGAGGTTTGCCATAATCGCCACGCTTGGCAGGCGGGTTGGCGATCGCAGTATGGTGTTAAATATACATAGAGAACGCTGCTGCCCATTCTCTAGTAAGTCCCTTAGTCGCCTTTTACAACACCCACGGGAGGAAATAGGGTGATGCTATTCTTTTCGTCCGGCACCACACGGAACATCATATATTCATAGATTAGTATGAACTTATTTAGCAAGTTTTCGTTCTAAAAGTGAGAGGGGAAAATCAAATAAAACGATAACGAAATGCTTGGTAAAGCAAATATTTTATTGCACGTAACTTAAAATAGTTATTTTAAAACTCTCTTTTTAGATCTACGAGTTAAAACACGAATTTAACGAGAAAGTATTGGAGCTGCGCGAACGCAAAGTTCAAATGGTAAATCTTATGAAGAAAATTGGGGAGCGACTGTTGGAGATCCGCATAGAGATACCGGCGAAGCTTGTTAGGGCTCCGCCCGCACTGCCACAGTTTGACGAAGACCTTGAGTTCCCTGAGAAACACCTTGAGGTTAGTACAGTTGAGTTTTTATACCTTTGTTAACTTCCAAATTCTTTCCTTTATCGAATCAGGACACATACCTTTTGTAGCTATGGTGCGGAGCAGACTATTGCCTAGAAAACTATATTGAATTACTTGATAATAAAGATCAAAATAACTTTGGACTATGTCGATCTGACATCAAACCTTATTAATGTCAGAGTATGTCGGTGTCACATTTTTAAATCGGTCTGACATGTATGTAAAGATGGCTGAATGTCTTTCTGCGGTTTTGACATTCAAGACTCAAAATGCTGAGTCAGTAAAGGTACGCGTCCATTGGCCCGCACCGGACGCAACGCACGCACGCACGGCACGCAACGGATTTTAGTTTGCTTTGTATGATTTTACATAACGCTGCGTCCATTATCCGCGCCGGCCGCATCGAAATCATACAAAGCAAACTAAAATCCGTTGCGTGCCGTGCGTGCGTTGCGTCCAGCGCGGGCCAATGGACGCGTACCTTAATCGTGCAATGAACAGACAAAAATAGCCCTTAAATTCCGTCTACTAAGAGAATGCTTTTTTGACACCTGTCAGTTTCATACAAACGAATATGTGTTTTACGAATTAAAACTTTAATAGTTCCAAATCTTGTACAACTGACAGGTGTCAAAAAGCATTCTCTCGGTGGATGGAATTTAAGGTAACGAACTTATTTTGTCTGTGACTTACGAGTATATACCTATTTCTGCCACCGAAGTAGCATTGCTGTTTACCAGTATCTATAGTAACTCCGGTGATCCGATTTCCGAGACCGCCATGGTACATACTCAGTAAATTTTCAATATATTTTCATCCCGTTGATAGGCAGAAATTATTCTTGACTGACCATCATGCGAAATAGTCAAGTAAATGAGCATTATAATCGCTTGGATATTCATAATTTTGGTTTTCACATACTTAATCTTGTTATTGCACCCTAATAGGTCTAGTAAGGTAACAATGGAATTTCGCCTTTTATAACCCCTCTTCATAAGCTAAGGACGCTATTCTATGTCGAAGATGATTACTCAGAGCACTGATGAATTATAGGTGAAACCAGAGTCAATAACAGTGAGTGCCAGGGCACCGATGTCGAAGAAATCGCAACAGTTGCAGGAGCGCAGGAAAGTCTCTGCAATGCTTCAAACAGCTAGAGTGCAGCAACCAAGGGTTCAGAGATTTATGCCCATTAATGGTAAATATTTTTTCATTCAGATACCTTGTCCATAATGGAACCGAGACATCCTCATAAGTGACTGCATATCAGAACAGAGGTAAAGCTCATCAGCATCAGAAGCTTCACTTTTTTCTTTCAATCGGCATCTTTCAATCGAAAGTATGCATTTGCATTTTAACCGCCTCTGTGATCTAGTGGTCAGACACCTGTCTCAAACCCAGAGGTCCCGGGTTCAATTCCCAGCGAGGGCAAAAATTTCTGCTTGGTTTAGCTGGTGGAATGACTTGTTCTAAGTCTGCCTGGCTAGTTACCACCATCTTATCAAGTCTGTCGCCATAACAACAATGTTAACAGGATTTGTTTTGTTTCGGCAGTTAGAGGTAAGATAGCCAGTTCCTCTGTGGTTGAGGATTCCGGGTATAGCTCTCTTCCACCTTCGGCCTTATCATCACTTACCATCAGATGAGATGAAGGCCAAGAGCTGCCCCGTAGAGGATTAAATAAAACTGAACACAAAAAGAATCAAAATAGAAAAACAACCGACTTGCAAAAAAACATAAAAAAGTGAAAAATTACTTTAATTTCTGAATTTGGTGTCTTTGGTTCTGTATTTTCTTTTTTTGCCACTGACTTCCGAATTTAAAGTTAATTTTCACTTTTTTATGCCTTTTTTATAACATCATCAACATACACCGAGTGAATTAAATATAGGGATGCATCCGATACCGATACCGATGCCGATATATCGGTGATACTCGAAGTTTGCTGATATATCGGCATCGGCGATATTTTTATGGCCGATTCAACGATACTTTTCAAATTTCGAGCTTTAAAAATGTAATGTATCTAGTACTGTAACTGTAAGTTCTGAGATGCCTACGAGGGCGGGCGGGCTTTGGAGCGTTTGTGAAAATATTATTAGAGAGTCCGAGGAAGATGAGCCCCTGTCTACTCTGAGCTATAATTCTCTCAAAGAAGAAGTCGAGAGATACCTAAGACCTCCTAATATATCGGCAGGCGCAGATCCGTTCGTTTTCTGGCGCAATGACGTCTTATTCCATTGTTTTTGCATGAAACCTCCGCGAATCTTATACGATTACGAAACAAATATTTAATTTGGAATTACAATAGAAGTAGAGATGAGAGAGTCCGCTCCCCGGGCTGACAAGCAGATGTCTAGATAAAAGTATTCTATAATAAAAATATTTAAAGTAGATTCCAATTATTACGCTAAACATCACAAATTGGCGTTTTATTTAATCCTGGTACCGTTAGCCCTCCCACCCTCTACAGTACTTACCTCGAATGAACGAAAATTTAAATTAAAAGGAGTAGATGACCGTAATTCCTATGTAATTTGAACAACAATGAACCTTCACTCGAGTCTTTTTCTTCAACCGCCTGATATCGGCTTAAGAATGATCGTCAACTTGGCATGGAAATTTACTTAACTTTTAACCCCTGTACTATGAATAAACCAAGAGAGAAGAAAAGCTGTTATAAAGTTCTACTACTTACAAATACCTAATTTCAGAAACACGGCCACTAGTTGCCTCTTGGGAACTGATGAGAATAAGGCAAGATCAAGAATCGTCGCCCTTAGAGATTGAAGTACGTGAAAGACGTATTGCAAGGTGTGTTCAATTCATACAAAAAGATATTAATATTATATTTTACACGATTAGACCAACAAAGACTTAAGTAAGTATATTTATAACGTGTTCACTATCTCAAAATCACTCTTTATACAGGGTTATTAAAACACTTACAACCTCTCAGGAGTCAGGAATACTTATATTAATAACATCATAAACAACAACTTTTGTTCTATCATCATCATCATCATTTCAGCCGAAAGACGTCCACTGCTGGACAAAGGCCTCCCCCAAGCACCGCCACTTCGACCGGTTCTGTGCTTCCCGCATCCAGCGAATTTCGGTGACTTTCACAAGATCATCGGTCCACCTTGTGGGAGGCCTTCCCACGCTACGTCTTCCGGTACGCGGTCGCCACTCCAGAACCTTTCGGCCACAACGGCCATCTGTTCTGCGAGCAATGTGCCCTGCCCATTGCCACTTAAGTTTGGCAATTCTTCGAGCTATGTCGGTTACCTTGGTTCTCCTGCGGATCTCTTCATTTCTGATTCGATCACGTAGGGAAAATCCAAGGGTAGCCCTCTCCATTGCCCTTTGGGTGACTTTTAGCCTTCTAATAAGGCCCATTGTGAGCGACCACGTTTCAGTGCCATAGGTCATCAAAAGGCTTACAAATGAACTAATCATAACATTCACACATTCTTTACTTTAGTTCTATGAATTTTAATAATTCATCAGATTTTAAATTATCACATTTTCATACAAAAATATGATAGAAAGATAAAAATATTTAAATTCAACGATCTAAATGTTAGGAATTCTATGAGTAGCAAAACAAACTGCCGTGTCTAGTGCAAAAGGCAGGGGCGACAGTGCACGGGAGGCGTATGTAGGTATGTAGGCGACACGGCCACAAATCAAGCTATTCATTTCCGGTATAAGCTAACCTCTCATTGTACGGAAATCTTATACAATGCGAGATCAGCCTAAACTGGAAATGTATAGCTTGATTTTTGGCCGTGTGTACAACAAAATACAGAATTGAAATTCCTGCAAAGTTGGTTACTGTTTTACAAATAAACCTGTATATTTAGGTATATCTTTTCGAACAATATTTGCCATTTTAAGACGAATATAGCAAATAACCAAACTTTCTAAATATAACATAACATCACGCCTTGTTTCCCCGAAAGGTTAGGCAGAGGTGCACCCATAGTACACCCATATTTCGCCAGTTAAGGCGAGGTTCTTGAAGCGTGCATTCTTGTTCTTGAGGTGGTAGCGGGGCGCGAGTAAATTGTGCCGTGAACTTCGTTAATTTTGGGTTGAAAATTATATGTTTTACGATATTAACAATGTTAAACCCGACGGACATTACATCACCATAGACGTTTATTTTAATGTGATTTTCAATACATAATGTAATATAATATTGAAATAAAATGAATTTTAATCTACAAAATAAGGGTATGTTTAGATTTCTTTATATCGAACGAAATTTGTCCAATTATATAACGGGTACCTGACGTACCTACAGAAAGGTCTAAAAAGCAACATATAATTTTTTCACGTGTTTAATCATTATTGTTTCTAAATAAAATGGCATTAAAATCACATTTCCTAGAGGTTAGCCCGCCTTATATTCAAGTCAAATGTAATAGGGAGCGAGCTCATTGCCATTAAGTATTATTTAACTTTCTAAACAGTATGCAAATATAAAGTGACATAATGTTTGACATAATATTTTTACCAGTAGTCACATTGTTTTACAGACATCTCTTTGAGCAAGACATGCTGCTCATGGAAGCAAATTTGGCAGTGCAGAAGTTCGATTCCCGCCTGAGAGAATTGCAACGGGAACGCATAAGAGTGCAGGTCTGGTTTTTTTTTTTTTTCAAGTTTCTTTAAAAAGCACCGTCAAAATTAACAGATGACTTGTGTTGGATAATGTTGGTACTATTTTTAGGTAATTAGAATGGTCTTGTTTTCAGGAAAAGAGCCAATTGTTGGAGCTACACTTACACCAGATGCACAGAGAAATGAATGTTCTAAATAGATTCGAGATGCATGAAGACCGTTTAGCTGAAAGAGTGTATACTAAATTAATGCAGGTGACGGCCATTCAATGTTTAATTTATCACAATAAACTAACACACTGCGAGCGATTACTATCGACAGCTCGGCAATAATAACTGTGGGGTAAATACGTAACACAATTACAGTGCCAATGGCTTTAATTTTGACAGTTCAACAACATTCATTGCGTTATTTGCGTTGTTGAGCAGACAATTTTTTCGAACATATAAAGCAATGGATTAGCAATATCCTTCAAAATCATTCAGATTGTAGTTGATAGTGTGTTACGCAATATAGGGTGCTGGGGGCCTATTACGAACTTTAAAAAAACCAGGCAAGTTCCAGGCAATTCATTTCACTGGCTGGTTAAATTTCGTATTACGACATTCCTAATTCTAACCGACTTCACGCTGGGTAGTTTGTCTATGGCTGGCTTGTAATTCTCTGCCGTAACGTTCAGAAACACAATAAAATATTTATCGGTAAGTTACGGTTTTATTTAATCACATATTTTGTGGTAAAAATAAGCAATTTATATTAATCTAGTTACTTTAGTATAAAATTAGGTGAAAATACGAACGCACTGTATATTATGCTACCTATATAATTCAATCATATTATAATTTTTTGAGTTTGTAAATTGTCACGCGAGATTAGGTTTCCGAACGAACTCCACTTGAAGGTCAGCGGGGAATTCGACCACATGGAAGAGTATTGTTTCATTGTTTCACAAACTAATATGAACACTATCTTATTGTTTGTTTTATACTTCCATTCGTAAGAATTTTCGGGGTATAAACAAAATATGACGTAAGCTCGTTATTGAGTATTTTCCTATTCAGTTTTTGAGTATTTTCCTATTCAGTGTAAGAAAGTTCTTAGATATGATATTTCAAAGTTGTATACGGTAAATCCGTGAATTTTGTATGACAGTCCCTGACATGTCTCAACTCCTGTTTAAGTTGATATCGTTCAATGAATGGCACATCATCCATGTCGAACGCATTAAGGCTCTTATATACAGGCGACACGCGACGCGACACAAAGGAACCGCGTGTCGCGCGACGAGCGGTGCCTTTGTGTCGCGTCGCGTCGCGCCCTGTTTGTCGGAGCCTTTAATTTGATCACGAAGTCGTCTCCAAGTCCTCACTTGATTAAGTTGATATTGTTGAATGAATTGCACATCATCCATGTCGAACGCATTAAGGCTCTTAGGTACAGGCGCGACACGCGACGCGACACAAAGGAACCGCGTGTCGCGCGACGAGCGGTGCCTTTGTATCGCGTCGCGTGTCGCGCCTGTTTTGTAGGAGCCTTTAATTTGATCACGAAGTCGTCTCCTTTGGTTCATTGATTCGTTATTTTGATCAGAAAAGTCACTTTCCAGGAACTCAAACAGTTCATATTCGTCGCACATAATATTTTCTTTTGTTATTTATTTATTACTCTAGTAACTTCGGCAAATAAACCCAAAACAATTCAATAAAAGCTCCTCTGAAGTAGCGTAAACTGAATGGATTGTGAGGTTACTTTTTGACAAGTTGTTTTATGAAAAGAAATGTCAAACGAACGTTCGTAATACGGTATTGCCAGGCAATATTCGGGCAGAAGTCGGCCAGGGTGTCACGTGACCACTGACTGGCTTGTTTAACGAGTTCATAATACGAAATTGCAAGGCAGTTCTGTTTACGCTGTAAACTGCCTGGAAATAAGAGTTCATAATAGGGCCCCTGATGCCAGTATTCATCCATTATATCTAATATCTGTCGTCAAGATGTCAGCAAATATTTGTGAGCATTTGTGGAATGCATACAAAGGGCGTTTATTTTAGAGGCGGAAAACTTTAAACTGAAATAAAACATAGAAAAATGATTTTAAAATCCAGAAAATTGGGTTTATCTGATAGATAATTTTATGGCAGTAATATTTGAATATGATTTCGGGCATATAGCCGTAGGGCTGACGCATACATGGCGTAATCTGGAAGTCAAATTTTCACACACTCTTCGCAGTAAATCAGGCTGTATATCGGCAATTATGCGTCAAATGTTGGCATCAAAGTGATCAGTTGTTACCAGTTTATCGGCGTAGACATGCAACTTTACATATCCCCAGACAAAATAATATAATGACGTTAAGTCGCACGAACCAGGTTGTCATATTTCGTGAAATTAGTCGTACGTCAAATGTTTCCTGTAGTGAAAAAAGTTAAGTTTTCAGTAAATAAGCCTTTCGCTTCATCCGCGGCGACCACATGCCCAAACTCATATACAAACATTAATGTCATAAAATTATCTGTCCAATAAAGCTAATTTTATGGATATTAAAAACATTTTTCTGTGTTTTATTTCAAATTAAAGTGTTCCGCCTCTAAAAAAAACACCCGTTACAAGCAGGAGGACAAATACTTGACATCGAGGGTTTGTAAAAACTATCTGACGAGACAAGCGACGGAAAAACATAGGAAGCTGCATCGGCTGTAAAACAATCTGTCACCATTTTGAATGCAATAATATATAAGCAACAAAGTTACCGTGCGGCCCACCTACATCACCTTTATAATAAGTTGTTCGTGTGCTCAGTTGTCTTTCTCATTATTCGTCTTATGTATTTCTTTTATAATTTTTTTTTTTTTGGATCGTAGCTGTTTGCGTTCTATAGTTTCTGCCTACCCCCATGGGAAGAAGGCGTGAGTTTATGTATGTATTTATTTTATATGAAGTTATTTACGCAAGCAATAATAATACATTTTGCCTGCGTTACGTCACGTAGTGCAAACGTGGTAATTTCTTGGCTGGTAACTGAGCAAACTCAAACTCAAAGCATTTGAATTGTCAAGGGGTCGGTCAGTCAGAAAGATGAAGCTAGTTGCCCATTCCAAAGCGTAGTAGATGCCTTTGAAGAAGAACGGGCAAGAAACTTCGAGTGTTCAAATATAACACGTCGAGCTTCTAGAGAGACTCACACACTCGGGTATCAGTGCCAGAGAAGACGCCCTATAAAACTGAAGTATATGTAGCAGACTGTACTACAGTCAACTTGCATATCACACTTGCATTACCAAAACCGCATTTGCTGCTTTGGCATAAAGGCGCCATCAATGTTAAATTGTTATCACTGATACACTGGTTGACTATACATAGAGCCATCAGTACCATAGAAAATTACCATTTTAAAATCATAATCCTGTCAGGTCCGTGGAGTACAAGAACAGATCAGCGACTGCGAGCATCGCATTGAAGAGCACATAACGGAGAAAGTGGAACTGGACCAACAATGTCAGGAGCTACAGATAAAGTTCAAGCGGCTGGTGCAAGACAACAAGTTTGCTGACTTCCTGCGCCGTATATTCAAGAAGAAGTATCGGCCGCCACGTTTTCGTGATGATGATGGTAAATCGTTATTATGGTTAATCGGAATTATGGTTTCCCGACGTTAAAGCTTCGACTGTGTTTATAGATCCAATCCAGCCTTTCCCTTGCAGCCCTCCCCCAGCAACGCCCTAAGCCGAGGTCCGTACCCCACAAGGGTTGCCCTTGGTACAAAGTCGCTTAGTTTATACGTTTTTTGCGCTGGTTTGAGGCCTTATTTATAAGGCATCCACAGGATAGCCCGGTTATGCAGCAGATAACCTCGTTGACCTGCGAAATTGCATAGGAACATTAAAAAAAACTGTGTCGACGTGATAATGGGTGCAGTTGTAAATCAGCCATATGCGACATTCCAGCTTTGTGTCTGGCAACCAAGAAATAGATAAAATCCTGTGATGGCAACGTACTCGTGATCTCTCTGATATTGCAGACGTCCATAGCCGGTGATTATCACTCATCATCAGATGGCTGGGCTTCATAATCAATATCCAATACCCAACATTATAAAAAGAAAGAACGAAAGCGTTCTTTTGTTTTGAAATAAAAACATACAGGATAAATTTTTCGACCAGTGCGCAAACTTGGTGGTTCAGTATCAGTAATAGAACACTTTCCATTATTCTTTCAAATTTTTTTTTTTTGGTCCGCTTGTTTTCAACAAACAAAATATTCGTAATAATATCAATGGGCGAGTGCACAGCTGATAGGTACCTAATACTAGGTTCCGCTTCACTGACCGCGCCGCCAGCGCGTTGCGCGATGACTATCCATTACACCACTTTCAAAATAAACATAATTCGTTAACGATAACTTCATTTTTAGGGTTCCGTATGTCAAGTCTACTTATTCCTAACAAAATAAAAGATAAAAAAGTAGACTGAACAATTTAATGACTAGGTAAAAAAAATACAATATTTAGAATTATGAGTATAAAAACCTACCTATTATGCACTCTCAAGGCAAGAAAGGAGGTAAAATTAAATTACTTGAGGTAACTCCCAGCTCCACGTCAGGACGTCTTGAGGGCAGGCAGCTCCCAGGAACAAAAATCGTAAGTGCAGACTCCGCAGTGTCGAGACGAATTGTAGGGGCGCGTCAGAGTGTCGGCGACCCCAACTTTAGTAGTACAAACACGAGATATATATATGTGATAAATCTCCAGGAATCAGGCAGTACTTTCTGCAGTGAAGATAGTTCACTCAGAACCGAGACGTAAACGTAAACTGAACTGATTGCATCTCCAGGCCCCTTTTATAGGAAAATCTGGACGTTCTTGAATATTCTGTTCTCTTCGAAAAATCCATTTTCGATTTCAAGTTTATGCTGTCCTCTGTCCTGCCAGTTATCTAACCAGCCAGGTGTAGTAGTCAGTAGGCCAAGATGTATAAAACCTCCTGATCAAATTCTGAGAGTGCGTTTAAGAAACTTATAATTATAATAATTTAGAATTTAGTTATTTAGTAGACAACGTATTTAAGTATAAAAGAAATTTAGAATATCCAAAATTATATAAGTAAATGATTTTTAGAAAATACAAACTTAATGCAACCTTCATTGAATAGGCTGGTAAGAAAATCTATGAAATAAGTAGACTTCAGTTTGACACTTTTGACGTAAATGTCGTTTAAGAATAAAATTGTGTAATATGTTGAAAAACTAATAAAAAATATGATGAATGGAAAGAAAAACGTAAGTAGAGTGATATATTAATCATATCTGTAATAAACAGATACTATACGTACCTCAAAAGGAAAAAACGGAACCCTTATAGGATCACTCGTGTGTCTGTCTGTCTGGCTGTCTGTCTGTCTGTCCGTCTGTCACAGCCAATTTGCTCCGAATGTAATGGACCGATTAAATTAAAATTTGATGACATATCAATTTAAGTGGCCCAAACACGGACATGAACCGTAAATAACTGAATTTAGAATATTTGGCTCAGTTTTGGGGGGCAAACAAGAAAATTAAAAAAAAAGTTTTGCCAACTGTACCGTGTTTCATATCAAATGAAAGGGCTTACTGTGGGGGTCTCAAAAGTATTTTTTTTTTTATAATTTTAATATAAATTGTTTTAAAGTTATAAGTGAAAATAGACGAAAATTTACCATTCCCCCCACTTATCTCCGAAACTACTGAGCCTAAAATTTTGAAAAAAAAAAAAAGAAAATAGTTCTATTCTTATAGATTACAGGAAAATCTATAACAAGTCTATGGTCTTAAAATAACATGGTAAATCTCTCAATATTGTACGTACAAAATTACATTTGCAGTTGGAATGTATTGGAGAACATGTTTTTCAATTACAATGTTAAGTTTGTTCTTGGAATACCTAATTTTTATAGATAATGGTACGGAACCCTTCGTGCGCGAGTCCGACTCGCACTTGGCCGGTTTTTTGTACTAAGACATATCAAAATAAAAAATAGGTGTATAATAAAACACGTTTAAGTTTAATTTGTCAAAATTTGCGCACTGATTAAAAACTTTGCCTGTATATTACAATATTCTGTTCGATCATTTTAAAGAATCATCGGAGTCCGAGTCTTCAGAATCGTCTAGTGAGGAAGAAGATGAGGGAAGCTTGGATAGTCGAGACATCGGCCCAATACGCCTCGACCCTAACATCTGTCCCGAGGGGTGCGAAAGGGAAATCTATGACCTAACATACGAAATGAGGAATACCAGGTTACGCACAAATTAAATTAATTATTGTAAATTAATTCAATAGAAAACAATCTAGAAGGTTGTCGACTTCGAAAGGTCAAATTTTCATGATAAGCCGACTTTAGCCTTCAACTGTACAAGTTCTGCTAAAACTTCTCTAATATCCAGCATCCATAAATTACCTCTTAAACTTACGTTTTCATTTATCTCGTGTATGTATTGAACGGTCTGGTGTCCGCAACTCCACGACCAAGCGCTTATTCTTAAATATTATTTTTCACTTATCACATAAGTCTTTAAAATCACGACGGAAAACGGTTCTCTTTGGAAGAGCTACTTGACAGTGACTACAATAGTTTACAAAAATAACTTGGATAATACTCTACAGCAAAAGGCATTAACTAATGTATATGTACAGACATAAGCATGAACAAGAAATGTTGGAGCAAGACCGTATGGTGGAGCTTCTGAAGCGAGACATTGAAGCACACAACAAGATCAAGCGCAAGCTGTCAGAACAACTGGAAACGAGGAAGAACGAACTCCGAGAATTTATGGTAAGATACGGCAATAGAATTATCTAGAAAATGTATACATGTATAGTATACTGCCTTGAAGCGTTCGCCTTCATAACGACCTTACAAAACATCGTCTCTTTAGTACACGATGCTAAATCAAAATTATGTAATCCATTTAGCAATATTTTCTGATTGCAGGGCAAAAGCCTCCCTCTATTCTGTTTTTTTGCTAATTTGGGTCAGTCCTTTCGGTAAGAGTCAAGCTCGTTCCACCATCTTCACCTTGGTTTGCCGCGACATCACCTAGCGTTTGATTTAAATTATATTGCCTCTTAATTATATTATTAACTTTAAAACGTCACACATTCGGCTTTCAAGGACACCATAAATTTAAAAAAAAAATATCCCTAAGTCTAAAAATACAAATGTTGCTTCATTCAGCTGGAGAAACAATCCTGCATGAACGAGGTGGAATCAGTAGTGGTACTTCGGTACGATCAGATTAGAGCAGCGGCTATCAATGGCTGCACCGGGGCTAAGGGCCTGTCGGAGACTGTGGTGTTCCCTGAGGCGTTGCTGGCCCGGCTGAGGAGACGAGTGCTTGAGATACAGGAGGAAATCAGGCTCCAGAGGCAGAGGCAGAAGTAAGTTCAAATAAAATGCATAATCCTGTTTAGTTACTTGGCATATTTCATACATGTTCGTTTTTGAATTATTTATCCTGTGAGTAGTGGCTATTCGGAAATCGTGAAACAGGCTCTTACAGTCACAAATGTTGATGTACCTTATTATCTTCTTTACTATGTACCTACCTGACATCGAGCAATGGACAACATTGTCAAACTTTTAATTTTTAGACTTCGAGGCTTATGGCTACTTTGTATTAGTGTGTCTATTTTATCTTTTTTTTTTTGTAACGTGCGGTTTTTTTGTGCAGAATAAACAATTTTTCTTTATTTATTTATTTATTTATTTTCTTTCTTTCTTTTTATATACTTTAAAGAAATGAAAAAAAAAATTGTTGTCTGTAAAGTCGGTTCACGGACGATAATTTTTACGTGATAACATAACACAAGCCGAACGCTTAGGCCGATCGTGCCTCTCTATCGCTTGTTCCGCGCTCTTGCTTGCACACTCGGCTCAGGCGGAACGTGACAATGAGTCATACTTTTTCATGCGTGCGGCCGGGGCGTTCATCGATTTATAAGTTGCTATCACGTCAAAAACAGTTTTATTCAGAATCAAAATTGCTAAATTAAACATAACATGAATCTACGATTCATATTGTATAGATAGGCGCATTAGGATAATCCTATATCACAGATTTTTTTTTAAATATTTAACAATAGCGTTTGCCCGCGGCTCCGCCCGCGTGGATGACGGTTATCGCGTAAAAATAGTAGCCTATGTCCTTTTCCATATCCCAGGCTATATCTCTGCCAAATTTCATGACGATCGGTTCAGCAGTTTAGGTTTGAAAACGTAACAGATAGACAGGCAGACAGAGTTATAAAGCTCAAGCGTTTGATTGTTTGAACGCGCTGATCTCAGGAACTACAGGTTGGAATTAAAAAACTATGTTTGTGTTGGATAGTCCATTTATAGAGGAAGGTTATAGGCTATATAAGATATATAACATCACGCTATCACCAATAGGAGCGGAGCATAAATGATAAATGTTGTAAATACGGGAAAAAAATATTCCTTTTTGAGAGTTTCTGTTGCGTCCGCTGCGTAAATGGTTTAACTTACACAAATATCATGTATGATGGAATTGTTCCTCTTTAAAAGTTCAAAAAAAAAATGTCCATGACAGCATAGGTCTATCTTTAAGATTGACTAACTATTACCTTTTTTATGGTACCTAATCAAATTTGTTCGAAATTAATGCATTATTTGCGAAGGAGTTTTATCAAACTTAATATTAATCCTTATCCAAATAAATATGTTGTTAATCACAAGTATTTAAATGTAAACATAATTGATAATAAAGCTGAAGATTTGGTTTGTTTTTAGGGTTCCGTACTTCAAAAGGAAAAAACGGAACCCTTATAACGCGCTAATCTCTGAAACTACCAGTCCGATTAGAAAAAATATTTTTGCATTTAATAGCCTATTTCTTGAGGAATCTATCAGGCACCACGCTACGGCTCTTAGGAGCTGAGCCAAAAGAAAAAATGTCAGCAAGAACGCTAAGCGAAAAGGGTGTTATAGCGCGGGCAGGCGATAATTTCACGCGGACGAAGTCGCAGGCAGAAGCTAGTTTATATAATATATATATTTATATTTTTAATAGTTTATATTTTAATATTATTAGTATGGATTAGATTAGATTAGAAATCTTATAAATAGGAAATAAAATATACAGGGTTATTGGTAAAACACTAACAACTTTGCTGGGGCCCAAGTCTACTAATTTACAAACGTTGCAATGGCCTCGCCATTGTGAGTGTTTGTATGGCAAATCTGTCAAAAACTCATAATGAAGAGACCATTGCAATGTTTGTACATACTAATGTACAAACATTGCACCTTGTACATACTAATGTACAAACATTGCAGACTTGGCCCCCAGGACTGTATTACTAACATTATAAACAACGACTTTTTCAATACAGTTGTTAAACATGGCGTACTTTCAGAGGCTATATATGTATATGATTCGAAAATTAAATATTTTGCACAGGCATCTTTTGTTTTACGCGGTCGTGACTTTTGTTTACGAGCTCGATTATTTTGTTATGCAGTTAAGTTTTAAATTTATAAGTCAATTTAAAAAGTTTAGTCTCAAGGAGTTTTCATACATAGAATAAAATGGGATAGATTTTATACGAGGAAAAATGAATGAGTCCGTACGTCCGCATTGAATTCTCAAAAGTCTTTTAAATGGTTGTTTAATATATTTAATTACCAGTTTTAATTTTATTGTTTTCACATCATAATTTGTCAAAAATCGAATAGGCTGTATAGGCTGTTGTCGTTGTAAAAAAAATGTCTAGTTGCAAAAACGCGCCATTTTCTGAAAATTTTAATTTTTCATATTTACCTAATTCTTTGATTTGTTTTTTACCATTTCCCACAACTGTATTGAAAAACGTCGTGTGATACATCTATGACTTTTTACAAAACATAATACATTCAACAAAAACAAACTTTCAAGATAACATTGTTTTATACATTTAGAGCGTGGAATTTAAATATTGTTATTTTTTGTATAAAAGTCTGAAGAATTAAAATGTGATGAATTATTAAAAGTCATAGAGCAAAAGTTGTTGTTTATGATGTTAGTAATATAATCCCGAGAGGTTGTTAGTGTACGGCCTGAATGAAACTGCGTGCGGCGGAGCGTTTTGCATCGCGTGCAATCGGCGAAAGATTGTTCGCCGCGCCGCTCGCCGCCACTCAGGACACTCGCGAGGGACAGCATGTGTTTGACATGAACACTGCACGCGCCGCCTGCCCCGCCGGACGCTCGAGTCGAGCGTGCACTTAGTCCGTAACCATAGTGTTTTACCAATAACCCAGTATTAATTTATTATGAAAACGTATAATTTACTTAGGTATACACTCTTACTTAGAATTAAGTAAAATAGATGATGATGATGTTGCCCCTCAGGATAAACCGCACGCACTTATTCCGCATGAACGTGGACCTGAAAGCAATGGAGAATGATGCGGAGGAGTTGCGCGCCCAAATGCGTGACGTGCTGACACGCAAGCTTGGCAAGCCGCGCAAGGTACCTCATCCTAGTAGTCGGCAGCACATCAAGTTACCACAAACTGTAAAATTTTCTCATTCGATTTTGAACTTAACCTTCAACATTTTAAAGTTTAAAATAGTTTGGAAATATTTGATAGTTTCGTTTAAACTAATGTGCTGGCGACTGTACCTCTTCCTAAAGCGAGAGCCACACAGAAGGGACGTGAGACTCGAAACTCAATCTCAAACTATTTATTTCAAAATAAACCAATTACAGGCACTTTTGAATTGTCAAGGGGTCGGTCAGCCAGAAAGATGAAGCTAGTTGCCCATTCCAAAGCGTAGTAGGTTCCTATGAAGACTAACGGGCAAGAAACTCCACGGACACTCCTTTTGACGGACACGGACATATTTTTATTCTACAGAAAAGAGCCATCAGAGCAAGATATAGCCTCTGCAGGCGCGATTCTCTAAGGGAACTGTTTAAAGATATTAACATCATGACGGTACCTTGTCAATACATCTATGAAAACATCATGTACGTAAGGAAAAATGTAAATATTTTCAGTAAAAGAGGTGAAATACACAATTATAGTACTAGAAATAGGGACCAATTAGTTCAACCAGGTTTCAGACTGGCTAAAGTAGACTCATCCTTCATGGGGTACTGTTTAAAATGTTACAATAAAATACCGCCCCACATACTCCAATTGAACGAAACAAAATTTTAAACTTGTATAAAACGCACACTATGCAGCCAAGCATATTATAAGTTGGGGGATTACATCGCTGACAAAAATGCTTGGCTCAATGCTGGTCCTGCTCCATAAGGGCGCATAAACTAATTGATTAGCATTTGAAAATATTATTGGAGCTGCTGAAGATTGTAAACTATTTTTGCATTTTAGAAACTCAATCTCCTTGAATTATATAATTGCATAGCACAGGTGTGAGTACTATGTTCTATAGAGCTACCATTTACCGGGTAATATGTCTTTTATTGACTTGAATGTGCCCTGGCGGCTGAGAGTATGTCATGCTCACTCAAATGTATCGCTGGTGGTGGCGTGTGTGTTGGATCATTAAGTTCCCTTTAAAATGGTTGAGCTAAATGGTGCTGATCCATGCGTCATGTTCGTGAACGGGCGCCGTCAGACTCAGTTGGGACTGGTCATCTCTTAACTGCCACGGCTTATTTTAATTTTTGAATTGTTTCTATTAAGGACGCTTCTAACGTTCACGTCTTTCTACATTGTTTTCACATGTATAACTTCAACATGAATGATGTAACCCATATTTTGTAACAATATTTTGTTTTAAAAGAGTGTCCATGGAGTTTCTTGTCCGTTCTTCTCCATAGGAACCTACTACGCTTTGGAATGGGCAAGTAGCTTCATCTTTCTGACTGACCGACCCCTTGACAATTCAAAAGTGCCTGTAATTGGTTTATTTGAAATAAATGCTTTGAGTTTGAGTTTGAGTTTAAAACAAAATATTGTTACAAAATATGGGTTACATCATTCATGTTAAAGTTATACATGTGAGAACAATGTAGAAAGACGTGTACGTTAGAAGCGTCCGTAATAAAAACAAATTAAAATAAGCCGTGGCAGCTAAGAGAGTCCCAACTGACGGCGCCCGTTCACGAACATGACGCATGGATCAGCACCATTTAGCTTAAAACCATTTTGAAGGAAGGGACGCAGACGCGGCGTCCCTTTCACGTGTATCTTCACCATTCTTTACACAAAATGTATCTGATCGCGATCTGGCACAAAATACACGAACGTCGAGCCGCATGCGCGTCGCTTTTCCATCCGCATACTATTGCCGTATGTGCGTCCTATCCTCGTCTCACGTCCTTTCTGTGTAGCCCGTACCTTCCAATCCATTCAATCATCCAAATTAACACATACACACACACACTACCTAGGTTCGCGCGGGTGATTTTTTAACGCAACGACTCTTGTTGCGCTCTGGATTTTCAACTCTCGGTTTTGCTCCGACTTTGCACGGGTGCATATCAGGGCCTCAAGTCTGCTATTACAATAGTGTCAGAATGGTCTCTTCATTGTGAGTTTTTGACAGATTTGCCATACAAACACTGTCAAATACTCACAATGGCGAGACCATTCTGACACTATTGTAATAGCAGACTTGAGGCCCAGTGGGCTTGCCTCTAGGTACGCCACTGGTGCATATATAATGTATGTATACATAAAGTTTCCGGAAGAAATCATTATGTCGGGTATTAGTTTATGTCTTGGTTTGGCTTTGAAACTCGCCCAAATATAAACTTAGTTGGGATTTTATTTTTATTATATTTTATTAATAGTTGTTGTAGTAGTTGGGATGTAAGTATGTAATAACTGTTAAATATTACGAACTCGTACATGTAATAAAACGATATACATACCTCGAGAATCAGTTTTAAGCAATGAAGATAAAATTGTCGATTACAAAGTCGAATCAAATCGATATGACCCGAGAATCGGTTAGTAAAGCAACCGATTTTTTTTTCCCATCACTATACAAAGTATTTTTATAACTGTCTAATCCGACTTCTTAGATTGTCACGAATATAATTGTGAAATGCAACAAAATTAAAGATGTGCAGAATTTGTTGATGGAGTATGTTAAGAGCATGAATGAAAGGGAATCATTGATCAGAGAATTTAAATTAAACATTTTAGATGTTGGACTATTACAAAACATTTTAGCAAACTCTAGATCGGCTATGCAAAGAGGTTTCGTGGCCTGGTGAAGATGATGCCTAGTCAATGATTCAATTTTTGTTACAGTATAAATAATATAGATAGAGTTGTAGTTTAATTAAAGTTAAATTGTTGATAAGGCACGATGGGTTTGGCATATCCGTATGGATAACAACCCCCTTTTGTTAATAAAGAATAAAAAAATAAAAAATAATTGTTCTTCGTGATAACTTCATAAGTTATTATTATTTTAAAGGTGGACCGCACGCTGGACGACCTGCTGCGTCAGCTGGCGCGCCGCCACAAGTACTCCGTGACTTATGGCACGCTGCCACACATCGTCGCGCAGCTCCGGAGCTGGCGAGTCAGTACTATATACCAACTAGAAATATTGCTTCCTTTTTAAGGTTCCGTACCAAAATGGTAAAAAGGAACCCTTATGGTGCGACTCAGTCTGTCTGTCCGTCTGTCACAGCTGGATATCTCAAGAACTACTAATGCTATCAACTTGAAATTTGGAATAGTTTTAGATGACGTTTGCCCAGCAATTTTGCAATTATAAGAAAGTTGTTTTTTTTTTTTTCTTTTTCAACTCTGACTGGACGAGGACTTCTTGAAAAAACGCTATCGTATAAAAGAGCGCTATTTGCACATTCTCAAACATTCTTCTTTTTTTTTAGTCCGCATATTTTTCGACTTTTGAAGATTTTTTTTTAAAAAAACGCAGAAAATTCTGAAATTATTCTATGTGATAGAAGATTACAGGAAAAATAAAACGGTGTCTCTAAATAGCACACTTTTTCTTATATTGCAGTTTTAGGTCAGCGCCATCTCTTGACCGATAGTTGATCTAATGTAATTTTTATTGATGATTTTTGATGGTATGGAACCCTCGATGCGTGAGTTCAACTCGCTTTTGACCGGTTTTGATAAAATCACGCTTAATTTTGTTATTTAAATTGGCCCTCCGATCTATTAGTTAAGTAATAATCTCACCGTGAACACGGTATATCACGGTATATCGGCACGGAACAGTCGTTGCAGCAAAAGAACTAGGTTACTGTTACACTGTGGTCATGTAGGTCACTCTTATAACCGGTTTCTGAATTGAATATTTTAAGTTGAGAACTTATCATTCTCTACTGATTTCTTTTTAATTATAGCCCGTGAAATTGCAGATCAGTTACCTACCTAAGTTATTTGCAAAAAAAAATGGATTACCCTGTCTTTCATCTTAAAAGTAATGCTAACCTTGTTATTAGTCTGTAAGCTTTTTTTAAATAAAATAAATACAAAAAAAAATTGAGAATTTCTCAACTTCAAATTCCCACTTGGGAAACCGGTTACCTGTTAGTCCGCAAGTGACTCCCGCTTGGGCGGTTGTGATGTGAATAAACCGGTAGCATTGTAACCTTCTTAAAAGGTGTTTGGACTTAATAAAATGATGACAACAAATCTTTCAGGAGAAACACAGTAGTCTCGAAAAGAAATATCTTGCCGCCTTGAATCAGTACTCTGATCGTCTCCGATTGGCTGCGGCGCTGCAAGCAGATGTTTTACCACAAAAGGTAATAAACCCTAATTAAATGAGGATTGCATAACACACTATCAGTAGGAATGGGTTTCATTTTGACAGTTCAACAACATCCATTGCGTTATTTACGTTGTTGTACAGACAAAGTTTTCGAACATATGAAGCAATGTATTAGCAATCGGCTTTAAAAACATTCAGATTGCGATTGAATGTGTGTTACGCAATTAGAGTTTTGTTTTTAATTTTACATTATAATTACTATTTTTGTCTTTTTGAAAGGAGTGGTACACTCTTTCCCAATGAGAAATACCAATCTATAACAGATTGTCAGTCTTTACAATCTTGCCCAAACCTTGGTCCTTAATCAGTTGAAGCTTTTATTTCCCAGATAAAGGTACCTATATCTCGGAATAGTAACTTATCTTATGGGGGCCCTAAACGGTCAAAAGTGCTTGACAAGCATTTACGTGCTTGACAAGGCTTAATGCAACGTCAAGCATGCTTGTCAAGCATTTTATTCGTAGCACACTGAATGTGTTGCTTGACAAGCATGCATCTAAACGGCCAAGCACGCTTCACAAAAATTCATCATCATCATCATTTGAGCCGAAAGACGTCCACTGCTGGACATAGGCCTCCCCTAAAAGGGGGGGGAATTTGCCATAATCGCCACGCTTGGCAGGCGGGTTGGCGATCGCAGTATGGTGTCAAAAATGCATAGAGAACGCTGCTGCCCATTCTCTAGTAAGTCCCTTAGTTGCCTTTTACGATACCCACGGGAGGAAATGGGCAAAGCACAAGCACACAAAACACAAGCATTGCAAAAAATATAATATTTAACACAACATCACGCCTGTATTTCCCGAATGGTTAGGTAAAGATGTACGGTGGCCAACACATCAAGTTACCACAAACTGTCAAAATTTTTCGTTCTATTTTGAACTTAATCATCAACATTTTAAAGTTTAAAATCGTTTGGAGAAATTTGACGGTTTTGTGTAGTTTGATGTGCTGGCCACTGTACCTATGGTACACCTACATTTCGCCAGTTATGTTTAAGTCTCACGTAATAGGGGGCGAGCCTATTGTCATCAATGGGGCACAAATTCAAATGGAATGAACTATCACCGAAAATTACGATATAGTTAAATAATACCAAACTCATTAAGGGGGATGCGCAGTAGTAGCCCGCGAAATTCAAATTTTCTTGCGTTTTATGCAATTTGCAGGTCCACATCTTTCTAAATTAGATTTCATGCAGATTCATTAGATTTCATTCGTTCGACGAATCTGAACGGAATCTAAAGATGTATTGATGATTTATAAGGTTAAAATTATATAAATACATATGTTTTATTGTCGCATATCATATTTTGATCAAGATACAACCTGACACGGACCTGCAAATTGCATAAAACGCTAGAAAATTTGAATTTCGGGGGCTACCACAGCGCATCCACCTTAATGAACACGAAATGGAATGAATGGACGAAATGTCAAATTTATTGTAGGCCGGAAGGACCGAGTTATGGTCGTGACCAACCTTCCCCAAAAAAAATGTTTGCCGACAGCAACAGTGCCTCCCTAATAACGTCATTCGAGCGCCAATAAATTATTGGAGCAATGTAAGAATATTGACTTTGGTAGGTACATAAGTTTTATTTCCACAGGCTGCTAAGAGCCCTGGCGAGATGCCCGGTGGTTACAACGTGAGGCAATACCAGCGCGACGTAAGTCGTCTGTTAATAGTGCGGGCACGGCAAAGACAACAGATAAAGGTACAACAACGAGGATCTTTTGGCGGGTGGCTAAAATCGGAACTAACGGCGCTATCATGATTTTTCAATACAATTTCTGTGTTAATTTCACAGAATGTTTACCAGCAACGCCCCCCTGTCAATGTCATTCAAGCGCCAAAAGATCCTTGTAGCACTCTAACCTTCAATTGAATAATCCTACTTCCTACTAATATTCTACTTCCTACTTAATCTTTCCTATATCCATACTAATATTATAAATGTGAAAATAACTCTGTCTGACTGTCTGTCTGTATGTTATTTTCACGCCTAAACCGCTGAACCGATCGTCATGAAATTTAGCAAAGATATAGCCTAGGATATGGAGACGGACATAGGCAATTTTTTTACGCGATAGCCGACATCCACGCGGGCGGAGCCGCGAGCAAAAGCTAGTAATATTATAAACGCAAAAGCTTTTGTAGGATGGTTTGTTACTCAATCACGGAAAAACGGCACAACGGATTTGGATACAATTAGGTACACTGAAGATAGTTTAAAACCTGGATTAACACATATGATACTTTTTATCCCGATATTCTCACGGAATCGAGACTGATGCGAGTGAAACCGCGGGGCGCAGCTAGTGTTAAGTATTAGAATTGGGAAGATTCCATTTAGAACCAGCACTTTGTCTGCTACCTCGTCCGGGTGGATTTCGGTTTTTCTTATACAACATTCAACAACCCATTTTCTTCCCATAGAGGTTGATTTATAAGTGTGCCCTTGCCATTCCTCAAGGTTCTAATTTGGTTATATCAAAAATCCATCAAAATTGGTTTAACAGTTCTAGCCGTGAAAACGTGATTTACTTACACAGTAAAAGTATGGATTTCGTACTTTCAATAAAAACCGGCCAAGTGCGTGTCGGACCACGTACGGTCAGCTGCAAAGAAATCTCACCTCCTAGCAATGAATAAATACATTGCTAGAGGGTGAGATTTCTCTGCAGCTGACTGTACAATGAAGGATTCAATAGTTGAGATCACAGACTAATTAGGTGTTGAGATGAATTTATCCCAAGAACAAACTTTGTAGTTGAATTTTTTTTTGTTACTTTCAAGTGTCCCCCACCCCCCCTTTTTTTAGAGTTAAGTGTCCCCCGTGCCAGCTAAATGGTTGTTATATGTGAAAAAATTCAAGGCACGACGATTCGAAGGCGGTAGCATAGAAAAGTAGGCTTTACAAGATATCGAGTAATATTCAACCAACTTAAATTCGCCGTTGGAATGTATGGGGGACCAATCCATGTATTTATGTTTAAATAAATTTTTTTCTCATAAAAGACTACAGTCACTTACATGAGAAAAACAATATAATAGTATTTCGACTACAATGTTCCCCCTAAGCATGAAACTTACAGAAACACACGAATTATGTTGCATAACTGTACACTGTTCAGAGCGCATTGTTCATCGCTACACACTTGCTGCCTGTGGGCTCATTATACGTAAAGATCATTTGGCGCCCTGCGTGTCCAATATAACTATGCGTTCAGGGCGTTATTGGGGCTGTCGCGCTGGTGCAATGCGTCGGGCATGTTCGCGGACGTACACGTTGACGGTTTCCACGCCGTGCACCGCAAGCGATGCGCCGCGGCACTCGGTAGGTTGCGCGCCAGCACCAACAGCATCCTGGCCGTCATTGCGGATAGGCTGGACACGCGTTACGTCCAGCACTGGGTTAATACCCATATTAGGAAATAAGTATTTATAATGTTTTTACTACTAACACTAGTTTCATAAGTTTTCCTGTACTAATATTCTATGGATTTGAAAAATTCTGAATTAAAAAGTTTTTTTTTTTTTATAGATAAACATTGCTGAAACTATAATAGTTTCAGCAATGTATATGCAATATATTCGTGCTCAGTGGGTTAAGTTTGTTCTTGGGATAAATTCGTCCCAACTATAGATATATTTCTATGGTCCCGACTATGGAACCCTTCATTGTACGTGGTCCGACACGAACTTGGCCGGTTTTCTCGTTTTGAGGTACGGACGAACTCTGAAAAACGCGTCACATTCATGTGATTTGATTTAGCTTTTACGCAAAAAAAATCACAAGAATTGACACAGTTGTTTAATTAAAACGATGTTTACAGCAACTACAAGAGGAGATCAATAATCTTCGTTTGAAGCCGTTGTCAGAGTTGGCTGCACTACCAGATAGCGCTAGGCGCCCAAAGCAGCAGGAATCAGACGTTAACCTGCGCATGGTCCCGAGGTCCTACTTCGATCACCGTAAGAAATATTTCCCTATGTGAGTTACACTTATCAATACTTATACACACATTAAAAAAAACTAAGCAACACGCATCATTTACAGAAACTGCATGTTTTATTAATTGATACTTTATTTTTTTTCTTATCAAAGTGGATTGGTATAAAACCTTTTTGTTCTCGGAAACATATACTGGCTGATTATAAAAATATAAACTTTTCGATAGTGTTTTGTTTACATTATTAAAATAAATTTTGATTAAGTATTTGTTCCCGATGTCATGTGTTTTCGTTGCTTGCAAAATTTGGTATTTTTAACATTTTGAGATACACAGTTTTTGAAAAAATTGAGTGTCGAGTCATTTTTTATGTCATGGAGCGACGCCATTTGACTGCTGATGAAATGCAAAGAGCTGTAGGAATGCTACAAGCGGGAAGAAATCAGTCCCAGTTATCTCGGCATTTTGGTGTCAATAGGAGCGAGATTTGCCGTCTTTGGCAGGGTATCCTGCTGAGCAGCACACAGGACGTGGAAGGAGTACAACTGCTCGACAGGACCGATACATACAACTTACTGACTGCAAGACGTCAGCCGATGCTACCCGCCCGGAAGATAGGTTTAAATGTCATTATTTAAATTTGTATAACAAAAAGTTTCCACATAATGTTAATTATTGTGATTAAATGAACAATTGAATGAAGAATTTTGTTGCTAAGTCACTAATGTATCAAAAAATGCTTAGTTATAAAAGAAATTGCAATAGTAAAAATCGTTCAAAAGCTCGAAACCATACACGTTGCTTAGACTTTTTCGAGGTGTGTATTTTAAATGTATATTTATTAAATAAAGAATAAATAATTATAATTATTTTTAATACAGGTGAAGACGATGCACCTGGAATAAAATTACCGTAAGATAGGATGGGGTAAGTTCGTCACTGGAATGGGATCGAACGAATCAAATTCTGCATAATTTTATTACAAAAAAAAAAGGTTCTGGTCGTCGTCGGGCAGAATAAAATGGCGCAGGAAACGATGTAGCGCGCAGTGAAAAGATCGCCAAATTATCCGCGAGTGTGATTCGTATCTTCTTTGGTCTTAACTCAGTGCCGAACTTACCTCTACACACTCTACTACAATAGGTACAAAGTATAGAAAAATAAGCAATTGACAGATAAATTACCTATAACTATGTTGAAAGATACATGGTGCTCATATATTCGCAGACGACATGGTGCTGCTGAGTGATCTCTGTACCTATGCTATGTGGCCTTTCAAAACTGTTGGGCATCTGTGAAAAGTACGCGCTCATAGCCTTGGTTTGATTTATAATGTCAAGAAAATTGACTGCATGATCTTTAAGGCCAGAGGAAAATATCCGACAACGATACCTGCCATAAAATTATTTATATTTACAAATACTTATTGGGTGGTTGTTGTTTTTCCACCAGAAATTTCTCAGTAGCAGCTCGGAGTCCGGACCATTACATGGGATTTAAAACATAACTGGCGATTATGTGGGTGACTGAGGGCCAGTTTCTTGAACAAAAATTATCGCAAAATTAATGTGTCAGATTTTCAAGCGCGCGTAAACTGCTGTGATTGGATGAATAATTTATCAACAGTCATTCGCAGTAGTTTGCTCGTGAAGAATTTGACAGTATGGAAGGGAGTCCACTGTACCATGTTAGTTTTAAATTAAATTAGGTATATACATTGACATATATATTACTGTATATACTAGGTCTTTACCTATGAAATTTTCGTTGTGTCGTACTGGCTATTTATAGTCCAATTTTTTCTTTTGTCGCTAAGAATAAAATTCTAAGTTCAAATAATTTTTATTTTTAAAATATGGTATTCTTTTTTGAAAATTAGTCATTTGTTTAATGGATAGCGTTCTTTTCATCGCATTTGTACGTTTTTCGTCGTCATGGAAGGCATATTGAATCGCATTGTTACTTGCGACGAAAAAAACGATTACGACAATTCTGTTCGACAATCGCAAGCGCTCAGCAAGTTAGTTAGATCCTGGTTCAGCACCTAAACAATGCCCCAAACGAAAACTGACCCCTAAAAAAGTGATGGTCACTGTTTTGTGGTCTAGCGCCGTTTCATTCATCATAGCTTCTTACCAAACGGGATGAGCATTACTGCAGATGTGTACTATGAAGCACTGAACATAATGATGGAGAAGCTCGCACATCTCCAACCAGCTTTGGTCAGTCGTTCGGCTCCGCTGCTCCTGCACAACAACGCGCGACCTCATACTGCACAGCAGACGGCCTCCAAATTACAAGAGCTGGGGTTGGAAGTTCTCCGTCATCCACCGTACTCACCAGACCTTACCCCTACAGACTTCTACTTTTTCCAGAGTTTGGATAACTTCTTGGCGAGGAAAAAATTCAATAACCAAAAGGCAGTTCAAAATGGCTTTGAAGAATTTGTTGCCTCCCGTCCAGCAGACTTTTTCAAAAAGGGCATAAATAAGCTACCACTACGTTGACAAAAATGCATTGATTGCATGGGTTGCACTTTGATTAATAAAAATAAAAAATATAGAGAAACAAAGGCGTTAACTTATTTCATAAAAAACGGCAATTTCATAGGTAAAGAACTAATACAACATAATTATTGTCAACGATCTAATAATTGTTTCTATGTTAATTAATGTAATTAATGTTGTACCGTTTTAATTAACTATAAATAAATAAAATATCACATTAATATTGCGACAATTTTCTTTCGAGAAACTGGCCCTAAGACAGTGTTATAGATACAGCTCCGTCAAACTCTTCGGAGAACACAAGTGCGATGTTATGATGTGTTCCGATTACAGAGCACCCCTAGCCTCGGAAATGGAGATTGGAGGCGAAATGAACGTAACGACGCTGTTGTTCGACTGCCTTGACTCGATGCGAGTGACGCGGGATGACGCAGAAATCCTTCTGCGTGAGATCATGGACCAACTCCCTGCCGTCATGACTGGGTTTGTTTGATTTAACTCACCGTCAGACGCCAGATAATCCTCCAGTCAGAGCCGGATTAGCTACGTAGCAGGTGTAGCAAATGCTACAGGCCCCGCGCTTGGGGGGGCCCCGCACTTGGACGTAGAAAAGTCTTGTTACCTATACCACCGGTAGGTCCAAATGGAATATTATGTTTGAATGATCAAAAAAAATCTAACCTCTATTTGGCGGGGTGCTATACATTTTCGCGCTCGCTTCGCTCGCCCTTGCATCCTAATTTCTCTTTAACCTTCTGGTTTTCTACATAAATCGGACAAAGCTACTCTCATTTCTGGATAAATTATCAAAAGAACCTCCAAGATCGGGGTGCTAAAAATATTTGTTCTAGATCTTAATCTTTTCTGCATAAGCCGACAAAGTAGTCATATTTCAGCATGAATGGTTAAAAGAAAATTTTGGCACCATACCCACTACCATAGCAAATTCTACCAAGGGCCCTTGGTAGAATTTGTTACAGGCCCCGCACGGGCTTAATCAGATACTACCTCCTGTCCTTATCCCAATTAATTTGGACTCGGCGCAGCACGTCTTTTGAGACAGAAAAATGCTGAGGTAAGCTAAACTTGCCACAATACAGTTGTGCTTATCTTTCCTGGAACGAACCTCTTTCGTTTACATATTACCTTAATATGTGGGACTTTCTCTGCTGTCGTTCCTATATTTTAACAGATAAAACTTTACTTTTTATCTTTTAGAAAGTTGTCCCGCTACGAATTGGTAGACCGTATCGTTAAAAAGTGGCTGCTAAAATTTGGTGGTGATCCGAGTCAGTATAAGAAGCAAACTCGAGCATTCGATAATCTGGCAGCTTTAACCGAGCATTTGGTCAAACAACAAGTAAGTTATTGTTACTATACTATCTTACTTTAACAAAAATAATAAAATCAACTGAGCACTCTGGACGAAAGGCAATACCTACGTATAATTTGATTGAAGTTTTTGTTTTTATTTGTATGTATCGTAGATAGAAGCAATGGAATCTCCAGAAGCTACGGATGAGGTGATAGACAATTTGGAGGAAGCTCTGAAGGATATGTCGGACACACATGATAAAATTGAGGACCGCATTGGGCCCGCCATCGCAGCACTATTGCACTCCGCTCGCGCTAAAGATATTGGTAAATATACCTTCCAGTAAGCCTACAAGTATCCAGAACACTAATTCTAGAATCTTACAAGTCTCAAACAGTAACCGCACCGGTTTTGTCAGGACACATCGAGGTTTAGAAAGAGACACAAGCATTACGAGTGACGGAAACAACGCTCTAAAAAGCTGAACTTTTTCTCTAACTTGATGTGAAGTGTAAGTAGTTCGTTTGACTTGTTTGTGGATTCTTCACATGTAGATTAACGATTAGTGATCCGAAACGCTCTAGGCCGATTTTTTCATTGTGTGTTGGTTAATATTTGTGGTTACTTTTATTTCAGTGCTCATCTTCGCATTTTTTCAGATGATCCCGAGACGATGGCTTCTCTCATTAGATCACTTATCGACGACCAGCATCCAGTCACCATGGATAGTATTCAACGAATTCGTTCCTATGACGTGGTGGAAGATATCAAAGGTTGGTCCACTTAAATACATGATTTTATGTAAAGGCGAACTGTTTGCTGTTAGGTTCGTGTTCAGCGATACACGAAACTAACAGCAAACAGTTCAAATCTATCGTTTTCAATAAAAGTTTGAACTGCTTGCAGTTACGTGTATCGATGATATACTCCGTCGGTTTTAAAGTTGTGAACCTTGCTTTCATTTTATTTTTCGCTAGACTGCGGTATCGTACTACCGGTCGAGGAAATAGAGCAGATGGTTGCGACGACAATAGACGCCCTGAAAGCACAAATACTTGAACGAGATGAAGCTGAACGAATAGAACAGGAAGTTCAAAGGGCCCTGGAAGCTAAAGACTTGGAAGCGGTTAGTTGCTTTGCTGTAAATTTGCACTCACACAGGATTTATACTTTTTATGTAGGTACCTTGGTATTGAATGGCAAACAAGCCAACAGCCAACATCTGCAATACCAGAGGCGTCGCAGATGCCTTTCCAACCGAGAAACAAAGCTGAAGTGTCATATTATGTGCCTGTATTACACCAACACCTACAAATCCACTCCCCACTCCTTCAAATCGAAACATCAATCTATCCGTGTGTAGTGGCTGTGGATGACTATCTATAACAATTCCGAAAAGCTTAAGATATTACAATATTCTAAACTTGATTTGACTCATTAATATATTGATGAATTTATTTTTCCATACTGGCCAATAGACGTCTAACTAATCCAAGTATGTACCTATTACAAATTTAATTGTTAATGCACGCTTGCAAGTTATTACGACGTTATAATCAGACGTATAAGCTTAAAAATAATTAAGTATTTAGGTAACAACTGTGTCTAAGTTAGATAAAAACCCGCTTACAATGTTTTAGATATCGAGAATGAGCGTCTTGAAACCAACCCAGGCCAAAAAACCAAACCGTTCTACTGAGTCGTCCCTAAAAGAGACTTCCAGAGTAGAGTTCAGGTCCTTAATAAGCTTACACACCTCGATCTCAAGGGCCACTTCTGACACTAAAGTCACGCCGAGCCGTGTCTCCATAGCTCAAGAAGGACTGAACATATCTTCGGCAACCTCTTTTGACTATGACATGATGCCCAAGCAAAGCACCTTGACAACAGGGGAACGACAGTCGTTAGTAACCCGTATTCATACAAGTATTCTGGCACAAGATAGAGAAAACCAATCAGGTCCAGCTGTGCCGTCTGGAGACTCTGTTCACCCACCTGAAGAACCTGAACAGAAATTAGAGGAAAAAGACGCAGCTGATTAGAGGCCACATAAAGCGATATTCACAAGTGATTTTTTTTTTACCTTTTGAATTGTGTCCTTTCCTTGAGGGTGCGGACCTAACGTGTTGTTTAAACTATCCCCCTCGCGATGATTAGATCAGCTTTACTCGTTTTTCTACGATGGCCTTACTGAACTACACCATATCCTAGGGATTGACATGCATAGCAGTAGTTTTTAGGTATTCTTACACATTTTATTCAGTAATATTATTTATTCATGCATTTATTATTATTAATAAAAATGTTTGTTGCTGTGTAATTTCTTATTTCATTGTTTGGCAAACAACTCTATGGTAGATAAAAGTGCCTCGGCCGCCTATGGACAATAATGCATATCTGCATTACCTACCAATATGAAGACTAAAGCTGAAATGTCTCATGAAATCCATACTAAAATTGTGTCTGTATGTCTGTGTCTGTCTGTCTGTTACGTTTTCACGCCTAAACCGCTGAACCGATGTGACTCAAGATGGCTGGACAAATCTTCAAAATAGCTTGCATTTAACTAGGTCAATAGGACACTTTATGTGACGGCTAAAAACCTTTATTTCAGAATTTGTGACGCTACAGAATCTTAGATAATCGATCGAAAACGTGTCCAGCCAGCTTGAAAAACCACTTTTCTGATGCTATATTACAAAAAAAATACAAAATTGTTTATTGTGACAAATAGAAAATTACATTTTACATTTAAACAAATAAATGTATTTGGAGCCTCCTTTTAGGCAAACAATGCCTGTATTAGAAGGCTCCAACAATATTATGTAGTTAAGTCATATTTTAGGACACGTTTAGTGTCTACATAAAAAAATAACTAGGTAGTAGCATAATTATTAAAGTACTAAAGCGTACTTTTTCTAACACAAGATGTTTTGTACAGAAAAAAGAAAATGTTCCGTTGCATTGTTTATCTTTTAGTGCCTCCTTCCATGTTAGCTAAAGGTAGTGCTGTGCTAAAGAAAGTGCTGTGCAAAGCATACGACATACCTATAATAATGTTACGAGCTTGGGGTTCGTGACAATAAAAACTGCCGATTTAATAACCAAAAAATTACACTTTAATTAAACAACACTGATAACACCTCAAACACACCAATTATAAAACACAACTGCACTAGATATAACTGATCACTCTAAAGTCGCACTTGAAGATCGCTTGTATCGTTTGAAGTTTACTTGTCGTTTGATCGCTTGTTTTTCGACTGACTAAGGTCGGGGTCCATACCGGCCTTATATAGTCCTCAGATAGTTCCGGAACCTTCTACTATAGAAACGTCTAGAATGTTCGAGTACATACCGGCCCCGACTGACCAGATGTCGATAGTTCTAGAAAATTCCAGCATCGAACTTTCTATAGTTATGCTACTTGATACTAGATGGCGCTAGTGGTACTTAATAATGTCACGATGTACCAGGCATTAATTGATAGCGCGTAACAATATAACAAATGTATGCTAATAATGACGAGCAGTAACAATGATTAAGAATGATAAAGATGGTGCTGCCATTAATTCTTTGAACCCTCGTTAGCAAGCAGTGGCCGTAGCTAGTCCTAAAGAGGCCCTGTATCAAAATTTTTTGGGGGCCCTTTTTACCCGACGAAACTATATAAGAGGGATTTTTTTTTTGCAAAATAAATAGCATAGCATAATGACTTGACAGGTAGAGTTGTCATTGTGACTTCCTAAGGGAATGCAAGAGCGAGTGAAGCGAGCTCAATATTGTAGCATAGATTCGATTATCTGTGTGACTCCCTCGTTGGTCTAGTGCTCGCAAGTACTGACCAATAGATCCTGGGTTCGATTCCCAGGTCGCGCAAAGTGTAAGGTCTGATTTCCAATCGAATACAGCCTATGTTAAATATGATGTTATGTTATATATATTATCTGTGTTTTTACTGAAATGAATGCATGAATTGGACCGCTCCTGTAGTTGAAGCTTTTGCAAGCCATATACAAATAACGTTAATTTTCATATTTCCCTTCGGTATTCAGTATTCACTCACTTACAGGCCTGTTATTAATGAATAAGAATTGTAGGTCTTGGATATCATTGTACGAATTTCTACTTACACACGTCGCTTCGAGGGGACCTTGTAGCTCTGCGGCCCCGTATCATTGATACGGCTGATACGGTGGTAGCTACGCCCCTGTTGGCAAGTCACCAGATTCTCAACTCATCAGATAATTAACAACAACTAAAAAACAAATATAAAACTATACTATGTACAGACGCCAGCACATCAAGCTATTACAATCTGTCAAATTTCTTTAATAGATTTTCAACTTTATTACTAAAGTATAAGGTTCAAGCTTGATTGCGAAAATTTGACAGTTTCGGGTAGCTTGACCTGCTGGCGTCTGTACATACACCTAGGGTCGACTTGGAGGGATTTGTAAATAACACCACTGAATTACGTCACTACCCGTTTATTGTACGAGTATAAGTGCAATGCTCACAAAATAATCCATCGGACCCAACCAAATGCGCGTAACGAAACCATAGCGCGATCTATTTCGACGTCAACGCCATCTATCAAGCGATGCGATATTGCGGTACTAATTATCCACAAAATATATATTCAGTGTCTCATATACACGGTAATTACCGTAGATGCACCGTAATCAAGTCGTTATCTACCGTCAAGGTAATAATGTATTACCGTGTCATAAATCACCGTATTAACATTATGAATTCGTGTACTGCCTAAAAGTCCTAGATACTACGAATTTCACGTCAGTCAAATTAACAATTTTGTAAAGGCAACACTGCCGGGAGTCCGAGGGGAATCCCACAATATCTCAAAGTCTATCTCTACCAACAAGCGGTGGCAATCTATTCTCAACCTTATTAAATAATAGAAGGAACGAAATTTGTTACAAGTGATATGGATGAATGACGTAAAATACATTGTGTTTTCTTCTATTCTAGTTACGCTACGACGCATAAGTTACATTTAAATCAGTGTTTCAAGTGCAAGCTTCTATATTAAAATAATCATAATTTTAAAGTTAAAGAGGGAGAATTTACTGTGTTATGTTCAATATTTGTTTTAGTATTGAGTCTGATTCAGAATAATATTAATGTTGAATTATGCGTGTTTCACGTGTTTTTTTATTTTTTTGTTAATAATATAAAAAGCAAATAGTGTTTTGATTAATTTCCTATTAATGTAGTTCTTTTTTTTTTCCTTTGAAAAATTACACGATAATTTACACGGTACACTTTTAATAAATTCACCGTAATTTGGTCTCCAGACACCGTATTTTTTACCCTAGCAACACGGTAACTCTCGATTTACATATTATGGAGACATGTAGGTACATATTCTTTAGGTGATCGCGCTATGATTTCACACCCCGCTCAGACATGTACGGTTACTTGTACTATCAAACACATAAATTATGTAACTTTCAAATAAATTCTGTACTACTATTAAATTATAACAATGTGACTAATAATGAAATGGCTGCGTATGAGATTCCTCCGTTTTTTTTCCAAGTAGGATACTTTATAGATTGCACAGGCAAAATATTGGAAAGTAGGTCATGGTTTGATAATTAATACTAAGTCCCGTATTACAGAACGTTACTCAATACTCAAGCATTACTTAAAACTAGTTTCAACCAATCAAATAGCTTGAATCTAGTCTTAAGTAACGGTTGAGTATTGAGTGACGTTCTATAATACGGGCCTAAGAATGTAAAATTACCGGAGCACATTGTTATAGATTTATTTTTATTTGACGAAGGCGAGTATTGTGCACTGACTGGACAGGTCCACTCAATCTGTGTGGTTCTTTCATCAAAAGCCCATTTCAGACACCAACCTACATGGTCTTCACATGATCTGACCAAGATTATGTCTGGACTTTAAAAGAGACTACGACTTCTGGGTTTGTTGCGGCCTTTCTTCTCAGAGTAATCCGATAGGAAAACTGGCCACCGTACATACTACATCCATGAATTCTTTACTTTTATTTGTCTGTGGAATTTGTCTTTGACATTCACTTCTATTTCGTTTTTTTAGCTATGGTTTTTTTATGTGGTTGACTGACAAGACCTCAAGTTTTGCAAAATTATTATTCATTTTATTTATTCATTGATTTCAAGTTGAATTACGAGTGATTTTGTAACAAGTAAACAACAGCAGTGATAGTAATTGTACTGGTGGTCAATTTCGTACATTCATTTTCTTGTGATTATGTTCAAAATAAGTTTGATTTATTATTTGGTGTTACTTTTCATCTGAGCTGCTTATTGTGCTAATTCCCAAGGTATAATTTTACATCGATGTGTAAATAAACATATAAATTGGGCTTTAACTCAACTGGCACGTCTTTCTTTCGTTGATTGGAAATGCATTAAGTTGCTTGGGAAAATAATGCCATGTACGCTCCAGATAATAGAAGAAAGGAAGCTAGAGATGTTATTTACCGCAGCAATTCAAGTCTTGACTTGATATATGCTGAGCATCCATCGGGGAATGGCTTACGTCGGGAGTACGGAAGTCATGGTTCAATTGACGTAATTGGAGGCGCTAACGACCGATTACCCGCGATGGTACACAGCTACAGCGGTGTGTCGGCACCGGACAAGACGCCAGGCCTTAGCCGCGCCGTCGATAGGATCGCTGATGGCTTTGCTAGTGACCATGCAGATGGACCACCATCTAGATCAAGTGCCAGTCCAAAACCTAGACTCAAATTGAATAAACTGTGGGGTGGTGCAGCACCTGTGTTAAACCGTCCGCCTCTAGACGATAGTAGCCTCTCTGCAGTAACGGATGGCAATAAAAGAAAGCAGTTTGCTCATTATGACTGCCAGTCACTCCTGGCTAACCTAAGTTATGCTGCAGAGATCCGTGGAGCGTTGTTGAGTAGGCGTCGTAATACTACTACAGGAGCATCTGCTGCATCTTTGCTTGCGACTCGTGGACTGCCTCCAGGAGACGATGCAGTGCCAGACACAGGGGATGGAAGATCAAATGAATTGTTAGAAAGCTGTCCATTCTTCAGGAATGAATTAGGAGGTAAGATACTGTTGTTTTATCATCTCAAGAAATGTTAAATGAGAAATGAACATATAATACTAATGGTTATGGACACATTATCTACACATACTACATACAAATAAATAAAATTGAAAGTGTCAATGTAAAAAAACAGTTTTTTAATTTTTGTGTGTGTTTTGGCTAATCTCCAAAATGGTTGACGAATTTTGATGGGCTTTTCACTGGCAGATAGCTGTTATCCTTACTATCCTTACTATCCTTACTAATCCTTACTAATATTATAAATGTGAAAGTAACTCTGTCTGTCTGTCTATCTGTCTGTCTGTATGTTACGTTTTCACGCCTAAACCGCTGAACCGATCCTCATGAAATTTGACAGAGATATAGCCTGGGATATGGAGAAGGACATAGGCTACTTTTTTACGCGATAACCTACATCCACGCGGGCGGAGCCGCGGTCAAAAGCTAATTACATATATGGAGTAACTAAGACTACTTTTTTTTTAAAGCCAGCAGCAGCTTGTTCAAAATAAAACAATCCAAAACTTGTATGCACTTGCCAATGTACTACAATCCTAAACATCTTTTAGTGGCCTATTTTTACCTACTCATCTCTACAAAATAAATAAACTTATTAAAACCAATACATAGGAATACAACACTAGTAAGTAGGAGTCATATATCTTTTTGCATTGCTTTTTACTTACTACAAAATAACCATTGTGTCATCTGTGAATCAGGTGACACAAATTATGCTCTCACACTTAACATTGTTATTGGAAGAATGTAATATTTATGACACATAGTTGACACCAAAAAAACAGTAATATCCATGTTTTTTTTCCATATCTGCCCATGTATTTTATAAGGTGGTTTATTGACTGAATACTTTTAAACAAATGCAATGGCAGTTGAATATAACCAACCTATTTTGTTAGTATTGAATCTTGTATGAAATGTGTAAGTGGTATGTAAGCTTTATGAGCACAATTGTGTATAAGTAGCGACAGGAAGACACTCAATTGTCTGTACACACCATGATAGCCTGTTTCCCTCAGCTGACTTACAATTGGTGCAGGATGCCAAGCGGTTAACATAACATAATAATATTCCACAGTTGCCTTTCATTCATGACAAAATAACTGGTGCAATAAGTTATTTTTTATCATATATAGTTATATTTTATGTACAAAACATCTATACAAATAAATGAAATTGAAGTATCTGTTTGTGATGTCAAAATAACTAGGTTTTTACTAAATGCATACCTATCTTAATTATATAAAACATAGTCTGGTTATTTACACCATTTATATCTCAAGAACGGCTGGACCGATTTTTATGATCTTGGATTTGTTTGATTTATCTTCGCCCCGAATAGCAGAATAACTATTAAAACACACGAAAAATTCACGAAAAAAAAATATATCGCACCTTTAGAATTATAGAGCACCTTATTTGAAATCATTAATCACATCATCAATTAATTCACAATATTATAGTGACCTCATTGATGATGTTCTTTAGAAAGGTTGAAATCTTAAAATTTCAAATATAGGTCACTATAATATTATTATAGTGACCTAATTTGGTGATGTTTTTCAACTTCTGAAGAAATTAGGTCTCTATAATTCTAAAGGTGCGATATGTAGAATATTCACTTTCTCATACATTTTGTACAGAACAGCTTTTTTGAAGATATCTTGAGAATGGATTGGGGAACGGAGGTACAAGGAATTTCACGCGGATGAAGTCGCGAGCAGAAGCTAGTGAAATGAACATATTTATAATACAAACGGTTATGGACACATTGGGGTTTATTCATAAACGTTGCTTAAAGTTAAGTGACGTTCAAACGTCAAAAATGTATGGTTAAACAGTCGCTAATCATTACTTAACTTTAAGTAGCGTTTATAAATAAACCTCAAAATCTACACATACTACATACAAATAAATAAAATTGGAGTGTCAATGTAAAAAAACTGTATTTAAATTTTTGTCAGTCTGTTTTGGCTAATCTCCGAAATGGCTGGACCGATATTGACGGGCTTTTCACTGGCAGATAACTGTTATTATAAGGAGTAACTAAGGCCACGTTTATTTTATAAAAAGCCACGCGGGCGAAGTCTCGGGCAGCAGCTAGCATGTAGCTATATATTTATTACTTAATAGCTATTAATGCAATGTTACTTGTCTCCTTGTGGTCAACTAGTTCTAATTGCTTACTACATTGCAAACATTTTATGCTTCTATTAAATATAACTTATTCATTAATGCAACAATTACTGCATAGCCAGTTAGTCATGCGTTAACAGTGTACACTTGCCAACATAAAGAATAATCGAGTAGATATTTAGATAAAACTACTTTGGAATTAAATGTAGTACTCACGGCTACATATCAACCTATACATTTCCAGAATAAGCTCTCATTGCACAGAAATCCTATACAATACGAGATTAGCTTAAATTGGAAATGTAAAGCCTGATTGTAGCTGTGTGTAAATAGTAATATGAATTTTTTATTACATAAACTTACATTGGGTAAGTTCTCTAAAGAATTTTCTGACACACCAAAGTTAAGTCGGAGCAACTCAATTCAACATCAGTACTGTTCTTATTTTGATTTCATATGTAGCTAGATAACAGCTTTTTTTTTTTTTTTTGTTTATTGTTTGCTTTCATCCTATGACATTTATGTTGTCACGAGTCATAGAAAGGCGGCAGGAGGATTACTGTTATGTCATTAATTAAGTAGGTTTTAGTTCTAATAACCAATTTGATATCCTTGATACATATTTTCATTTATTCCTAGAATTAATGGTCCTTATTTGATACTAGCTGCTGCCCGCCACTTCGCCCGCGTTGCTTTTTCTAAAATAAAAGGAGCCTTAGTTACTTCTTATAATATCAGCTGTGTGCCAGTCAAAAGCCCGTCAAAATTGGTCCAGCCATTTCGGAGATTAGCCAGACAGAATTTTTTTTTTTTTTTTTTTTTTGTTATTAGTATCGAATATAATTTTATATGCATTTATTAAAAAGCTAACATTCAGCCACTTACATTTTATTTATTTGTATGTAGTATGTGTAGATATTTGTGTCCCTTTTGAAAAAGCATCTAATTTTCATTATTAAATTGAAATTAGATACATACTGTGTTGAACTGTACTCAACACAGTATAATGTACAACTACTTTTTATAGGAAAATGTTGCACTTTCATTTATTACTGCTTCTTACTTGTTCAGATATTTTGTCATTAACACAAGTGAAAATTAATAGTAGGTGCAATTCTAATAAATAACACTTCAATGTATGACTAATTAATTTCCATTAATCAATTATATGTTATGTGGAAATGCAGCTTATGTTCAGAAGTTTTCAAGCTAACATAATAATGATTCATAACTTTATCTTATAAGTAAAACCTGTCTGGCAAAGCCGACACAAAGGTTCTAAATCAAAATATTTTATTTCACATAAACTTACATGGGCACTTATGAAACGTCAAAAGCTAGGTGCACAGTGCCAATTGGTTCTTGCCTATGGAGAAAAGCCAGCATGAAACTCCATTGTTACTTTTTTTTAATTATTATTATTATATAAGTTATAATAATAATAATATTTAAAAATGCAATGTTACTGGCTTTTCAAATAACAGTGTTAGTAGGTATGGAAGGACAGTGTAGGCCTATCAACAAGTACCAGGTACTTAACAAAACAGAAAATAGTCATCAAATCTACAGTCTACTAGGCCTACAAAATTCTTACAATCACAAAATATAAAAGAATCTAAATCTTTAGAGAAGATTTAAAAAAATCTAAAACGTTGTCTTGTTAAACCACTATTATATAAAGATAGGAATCAACATGTTTTTCTTATTTTGTGCTATAATACAGAAAACTCACATCATTGTCACGGTTTTGGAACCTCAGGGTTCTAAATTTCCAATATAAATAAAATCAAGTGTTTTCGTTATAGCCCTGCATGCTGTATAAAAATTGAACTCTGTTAAGTAAGCTAAAATGTTCCAACTCACAAAATCCATATCCCTGATCCAAATGTTTATTGAGAGAATTCAAAAAGTTAAAAGTTCTACCAACTCTCATGTTCAAAAAAATATTTAAGTAATACATTTTAATCCAAAAACAATCAATAATTGTTGTAATAATAAGTTACTTTTCGTTTTTCATGCAATTTCGCTTTTATAATAAAAAAGGGAGAAGAACAAAACTTCGGTCATGCCCCTAATTTACGATATTGCCAATTTTCAGGTGAAGAAGAACGTTGTGTGTCACTATGTTGGAAGACCGCTCGCGGCGCTATACTTGGCCAGGCTGGAGGCTGGCACCGTCCACGCGCCGCTTACGGGATTTCTATGCTGGAGTTCCCTCCAGGACACACACATTGGCGTCATGGCTGCCCATTTGCCAGATCCCTTTCACCATTCCCAATAGAGAGCCAAGATCTAGGCGCTTTATACTATAGGAACTACTTTTACAATCAACGTGAGTTATTCAGCTTTCTTTGCTACGCCTTCTGCTGTCACTTTCATAGAAAATATGTACCATGATCGCTTTGTACAAATCCACTACCATAATTTTTTCTTCCTAGTTAAATTACTAGGATGTGATGACTGATGACAGACTTATTATGACACTCTTTGCGAAGCCGAAGCGCTAGCAACAAATTATTCAGCAAAACATCAGAAAAAAGTATGTGATTCCGGCCAGGATCGAACTGACGACCTTTGCGTGTAAAGCAGATGTGATAACCACTACATCTATTGCCTTATCCGAAAAGGGCCACTTGGACACCCCTTTAAATAATCTTTGATTTGTTTATTGCAGAAATACAAATCTTAACCTATCATTAGTTTTACATTATAATTAAAGGATGTATTGCTCTTTTCCCATAGCTCATCAAAATTGGTTTGGAATGGATGAGAATCTAGGGCCCGTCGCGATATCTATAAAGAAGGAGAGGGTAGAGCTTCGTCGTGGGGGTGGCGATGTGTCTGCGCCGGCGTCCCAGCTAGCTTGGCAATACCGCCTCATCGTGCGAACTTCCGAACTGCTAACATTACGCGGATCCGTACTCGAAGATGCGCTACCCACCGCTAAGCCCAGCAACAACAGCGCAACCTACAACACTAAAGATGCTTTGGAATACATCGCGCCTGAGTTGCAAGTTGGTTGTTTGAGGTATGTCATGCATCAATCATTAAGAAATGAGATTAGATTATATCTCGATCCAAATTATCCATTAATCATAATTTACAAACTGCGTTCACAGAAAGATAAATAAATTGCGTATGTATTTATCTTTTTGCTATTGTTATTGGATTTAGAAACGGATATTGCATTTCATACTCAAAACAATAATATTCTTGCCCTCTTTTCAATAGCTTCCCCATATAGTATTTATTTAGTTTTATCGGCAAATAATGACCTAACTCGTTTTCAGGCTTGGTATAAACAATGGTGGGGCAGAGGAGCAACTTTTACGACTAGACGAACAATGTGTCACCAGACACTACAAGGTTGGAGTCATGTACTGCAAGAGTGGCCAGTCGACTGAAGAAGAGATGTACAATAACCAAGAAGCTGGGCCAGCTTTTGTGGAATTTCTCAAAATGTTGGGCCAGACAGTTCGATTAAAAGACTTTGATAAGTATAAGGCTGGGCTCGACAATAGAACTGACTCCACTGGGCTGTACTCTGTGTTCACGACGTACCAGGGCTGCGACATCATGTTTCACGTGTCGACTATGCTGCCTTATACGCCGAATAACAGACAACAGCTGTTGAGAAAGCGCCACATTGGCAACGATATAGTAACTATAGTCTTCCAGGAACCCGGTGCTGCGCCGTTCACACCGCGGAACATTCGTTCTCAGTTCCAACATGTTTTTGTTGTAGTTAGGGCTATAGATCCATGTACAGAGAATACGCATTATAGTATAGCTGTGAGTCGTGCTAAAGAAGTGCCTTTATTTGGACCTCCGATAAAAGATGGTGCAATTTACCCTAAAGGCGAAGCGTTCACTGACCTACTTTTAAGTAAAGTAAGTAAATAAAATTAAACTTGTTTAGAAAAAGCAAACGACTTAAGAGGCCGTGCACGAAATAGACTGATTTTGATAAATTTTGTTCATTGTTTGTGAGAAATAGAAAAATAATTTAAACAAAATTATTTGTGATTTGAAAAGTAATGTTCTTTGTTTTGCATGTGGCTGAAAGGGATTTTTCAAATAAATTAAGTATTCACGGTAAATCACTAATATTCGCAACAAGTTTTCCGAAAAATGACGCGAGACTGACATTTGATCATCATTCTACAAGAAACTACTTTTGATTATGAACATAAAAAAATATCATCAATATCATTTTATGGTCTACTTGCATGTGGCGGAACCACGTTTTTTAACTTCAATACAAAATTTAGCAGAAAAATAATATTGAAAAATCCTTTATTTTTTTTTTTTTTTTTTTTTTAAACCTGTCAGTAATATATTTTTTCCTATTATTTAGCAAATCATATCAAGAAATTTAAAAATCACAAATTAGTCTTCAGCTATCCTTGAAATATAATCAAAATTTTATTTAATGTTAGTACAATATCTTCATTAAGTAAATCAACGGCGAAATAAACTATATTTTGGAGAGCCCAAAAATTATGAAACTATTAACAGCTGCTGTGACTCACACGAATGGTTTAGCACCATGAAAACTGTACTTTTATAGTTACATAGACTTAATGTTTCGATTATTTCAAGTTTTCACACAATTAGATAAGAAATTGACAAAAGAGAGTTTTTTTCGTGCACGGACCCTTAAGGCATTTTCGTCATTATAAATTATTGTTATATTTTTCAGGTTATAAACGGCGAAAATGCTGCAATTCAATCACCAAAGTTTAGTACAATGGCAACGCGCACCCGTCAAGAGTACCTGAAAGATTTAGCGAAGAATTATGTGACTGCTACCACGGTTGAAACTGGACAAAAGTTTTGTAAGTACCAAATAATAATAATACAAATAAAAATGATAGTAATTAAAGAGGAATAATCATTTTCAATTTTTTTTTTTTCTTTCTACAGCTATATTCTCATCGTTACTAATGAAAAGCGGCAACAATTCTGCAAACAGCAATTTAATCACGCGAGTGGAAAACTGTACGAATGACGTATTAGTTGGAGGCGCGCTGTGTTTTCACGTGAGTTTTATTATCCACACATCCAAGCAACATCCTCTTCGCTGGGTTATAGACACAATCATTTCCATGATAACATCGCTTTGAAGTTGACTTGAAAGTTGAGTTGAAAGCCATCAGTTTCCGTAGCGAAAAAGAGATGATGCAATTCCTGTATAGGTCCATCTCTCTCTCGCACTGCAGTAGTGAGGACTCTAAAACTTATAGTACGGCCCCAGTTTTCAATATGTGCAGTAATGATAAGTAAATCAATATTTTAGGTGCAAGTACAAGATGAAGGTGCAAATGGTTCCCTGCTCGACTGCATAATGGGCGTATCAGCGGACACCGTAGTGTTCGTCGAGGATAGTACTCGACAAATTGTTCAAGTTTTACCCACCTCTTCGTTACTAGGTGAGTATCTTAAAATCTGTGTCATGGCGTTATTTTATCTCATACATAATTGTTCATATAATATATCATTGGTTGAAACTTCAAAGAAATAGCTCATTCATCGAATTATATCAGCTTCTTTCAACACGTGTAACACCTAGTACAGACGACACGTTTTTATTAGCAACTAGCTTTTGCCCGCGGTTTAGCCTGCGTGGATGTCGGAAATTGGTCCCGATTCCCTTGTTCACAAACTAAACTAAATTTAAGTCCAGTGCATCTTTTTCTTTCTATTTCATCAAGAAAAGGACAGAAGATAAATTTTAGTTTAGTCCTGTCAAATTAATCAGCACTTGACGTAAATTGACGTAATTTTAGTAGGCAAGTTTTTAATCACGTCTAAACTTGTATGGAGTAGTGACAGGCGCTGATTAATTTGACAGGACTAAACAAAAATTTATCTTCTGTCCTTTTCATAATGAAATAGAAAGAAAAAGATGCACTGAACTTAAATTTAGTTTAGTTTGTGAACAAGGGAATCGGCACCATTATCTCACGGAACCTACTACCCAGATAAAAAGTATCCAATGTCTTAACCCAGGTTGTGGTGTATTCGTGTGTCAAATTTCATCCAAATCCGTTCAGACACGTTTCACATTTTTAATATTAGTAGGATTTACTTGAATGTCTTCATTCATTCTCGTATCCCGCCCTTATCTACAAAACTTGCATAGAGAAGAATCTGAAATTATTCTATGTGATAGAAGTTTACATTAAAGATTACATGTAAAATAAAACGATGTCTCTAAATAGAACACTTTTCTAATATTGCAGTTTTAGGTCAACGCCATCTCTTGACCGATGCGCGAGTCCGACACGCTCTTGACCGGTTTTTTTTTTTAATATAACTGTTACTACTAAGAAATGTGCTGTATGAGTCCTATGTAATAGAGATATACGTGTGTACAGGATGGGTGGTGAGTGCCGGCTGGACGCGTGTGTACTACCACCGCGGCGAGAGTGTGCGTTTGCGAGGAGGTAACGACGCCCTCCTGCGCCGCCTCGCCAGCGTGGCGCCACCGCACGCGCACACGCTGCACGAGATCACGCTCGAGCGCGGCACCAACCCGCAGCTCGGTAACTACCTAGAACGAACGCAAAACGCTAAATGTGACACGCCTTTCACCTCTATTTAAATACACAACAACTTATCCTTTCAGGAAATAATATCTGTGTATCATTTTTGCGATTAGAACATTTGCATCTGGATCACTGAAATGATCCGAAACACTGTCATGTTTCATTTGGATCATTCGGAACATCGGCTCAAAGGATATATCGTCACCTTAGAGTGAAAACCTCGTATATGCGAAAAAGGCATCTTTACAGGAGGAAGACTTCTTCAAATAATGTCTTTTAGGTTGCAATATTCAAACTCGTCATAGATGGCGTTACCAGGTTGCAAAACTATTTTTGTGTGAAACTAGGATGTGCGTTAAGAGGTCATCTTTCCAAAAATGTAATAAAATAATGACCAAAATTGCAGTCCCGAGGTTTTCACTCTAAGGCGACGATATGTATACGCATCAAAATAAAGCGATAACTTGTTAGCGCACACATTATATGCAAAAAACAACCTTATAGTATTTTATATGTAAGCGCCTTAGTGGTCATTTTTACGTGCATGATTATCGACAAGAAAAACTGTGCGAGTATGAGTGATACACATCTCATTTGGTATCTCTTTCTGACTTTTATAGATTGCAATATGTCAACCGCTCTCTCGCGACTCAACAGTCAGTAGTAAAGTAACTCGGTGTGTCTCAGTTTGCCTCGGTCGCTCACTGCTCAGTCGCCTCGCAAGCGACGCGTCGCGCGAAAAGAGCATAGTGCAAAGTAATGTTTCAGATCCAAATGATGCGTTTGAAACGTTGTTACTGAACCAATCTTTTGAATCACTTCTATGATCCGGATCAGTGAGTCGGTTCCCACACGCCTAATATCTTGTCCATATCTTGGGCCCTACCAATCATTTTCAGCGCAATTATTATGGGGCAGGTCAAAGCGACGTTTCTTATAACACTTTTTATTGACTTCCTGAAAGAGTGGTAACCCCTCTGAGCAGTTTCAAACAATGTTTTATTTCCCAGGTTTTCACGTTCAACCAGACGGTCTAGTAACGCTAGTAGAGAGCACTGGTTGCGCCGCCCGAGCGGGCATCAAGCGCGGTGCTCGTTTACTAGAGGTGTGCCGCGCCGCCGTGGTCGCACTGCACCACGACCAACTTGTTGACTTGCTGAAGACATCAGATCCTGTTACGGTGAGCGGACGAAGATGCACTGCAAAATTTATTTCAATTAGGCACATAAAAGGCACTTTCACATGTCAAGATTTACAAGAAAATGGACAGAATTCTAGTTCCAAGAGGTAGTATCGTACGGAGAAGAATGTGAAAGGAACTCTGTAGTTACTTTTTTTTAATATTTTTCAATATTTTGTTCGCATCATTACATATACATACAAGCAAATAAATTTGAAGTGTCTGTTTGTAATATCAAAATAACAGCTTTTTACAAAATAACAAAAACATTTTTTTTTAATTTTTGTCTGCCAACAAAGAGACAGGCGTCTGTTTGTTCTGGCTAATCTCCGAAAAGGCTGGACCGATTTTGACGGGACCTTCACTAGCAGATAGCTGAAGTTATAAGGAGTAACTTAAGCATCTTTAGGGTTCCATACCTCAAAAGGAAAAATCGGAACTCTTATAGGATCACTCGTGTGTCCGTCTGTCAATCTGCCATAGCCAATTTCCTCCAAATTTACTTGGCTGATTAAGTTGAAACTTCTGTGGCCCAAACACGGACGTGTAACGGAAATAAATGAATTTTGAATATAAATAAATGTTAAGAAACAAGAAAGGAAAAACCGACTTTCTGCCGAAACCGATTAACCCGGTTTGACCGGTTTGATTAAACCGATTATATTATAATCGATTTTTCCATTCAGTAACACAGGAACAGTAAGTCCTGCGGTTTAGTTGGTTTTACCATTAGATAAAGAATCAAATGCGGATTCAAATGGTACTTATTTAAAGTGAAAATCTAAAAACGCAGATAGTCGGTTTTGCCTTTAACCCGGCGATACATGGTGCTCCCATATTTACAAATATTGCAACTACAGACGAATTTTCCTCACATTTGAACAAATAATGAATCAGTGTATGAGTTCAGGCCATCCAAAGAGGCAAAGAGGCTGTCGCTGAAAACCAGCGCTGGGGCTCTGTCTTGCATAGGGTCGCAGCATAATGCTGAGCGATAGCCGTTTTGCGTGGATGTGACGCATTTTCCCCAATAATATTCTTATTTCTTTTGTGTTTGTTCTTTTTTTTTGCGTCATGTTTACCGCAAATAAACGTATTTTCTTTCTTTCTTTCTTTTTCTTTCAAAGATTGTAGAATGAATGTGTTAAAAATAATAAATAATGTTATTCTACGGTTACAGGTGACAGTGACATTCGCGTCGAGTTCGAAATGCCAGTGCGAGGCAGGACTAGAAGAGTGGGCGCCCCTGGCGCGCGCGGACGCGCAGCAGCCGGGCCGGCCGCGCCGCGCCTACGAGCGCGGCCTGTCGCCGCCGCGCTCCGACAGCTCCGGCTACGGCACGGGTACGCTCCCATGGGGCCACGTTCATTACGTAGTTCGCATTTCACCTATGGAGCTGAACGCGACCAGCAGTGCAATTCTGTAACTATCTCACCGTGAAAACATAAGTGAAGTGAGTTGTAAATAGTGTCAATCCCAAGCATCAGGTGGAATTACAATTCACTTTAAGCTCACTTCACCTAAGTTTTCGCCGTGAGATTTTTACAGAATAGCACTGCAGATCCGAGTTCCAGAGCCTTTATGATCACGCTGACTAGAAATCAAAACGTCTATGCCAAGTATTGCCTAAATCTTATATGATGATGATGGGGCTCCCTTTTCCGCACATAGACTCTCATTCGGTCCGTGTGCGTATTCTGGCTAACAGAGCCAACCTAGCTCCGCCCAAAAGCACAGCTTCCTGGGAGCTTCACAGGCTTCACGGAGCGACCTCACTGTTCCGAGAACTTCTTCACGTTGTGGAGCCACGCCCTCGCATTCCAGGATGACGTGGGCGGCTGATTCCTCGGCGTCAAGGCAGCCCCTGCAAAGGGGGCTGTCTGTGGCGCCTATGTTAAAAAGATTTTTGTTAAGGAGATTATGGCCCGTAATTGTACCTATTATTATTCTAAGGTTATTTCTACTTAGGCTGAGAAGTTTTTTGGTTAATCGCGGGTGTACCATTGGTAAAGCCAACTTTGACTGTCTACAGTCTGTTACCCGTGACCATCTGTTGTTATGGAGTTCGGTAGATCTTTGGCGAATCCACACAGGAAATTGAGAGAATGGCATATGGAGAAGTGGGTACGGGCCTAGCACCTTCATATCAGAGCCTCTCTTCGCAAGTTCATCTGCAGCGTCATTGCCCAAGGATCCACTATGCCCTTTGATCCACTGGAGAGTAAAAACCTTATATTGACTAGAAAGCACAATGCCTACCTTGAATATGTCTTATACAGTATTAGAACTAAACCTTATTCTGACTATGAACCAAAATGCCTACCTTGGAAAAAATGTAGGTAAACCCACGAGCAACTTGGAAATAGTGTTCGCCGGCCGCTGCCGCGGCACCGATCGCTACGCTCGCTCGACTTACGTGTGATTGCTCACAGTTCTAACCTAACCTATTTCACCCAGAGTTCAAAATGACGAATCATACCTACAATCTGCAGCAGAAATGTTCACTATTGTCGCAGTGTGCCAGGCAGATTTTATGATTCATCATTTTGTTCTCCAGGCGAATTACTACTTAGAAATGATTGCATTTTAGGCTTTTTTTTTTTAATGACCATTATTTTCACCGTAAAAACAAATTAAACCTAAACTATTGGCGCCTTGGAGCCTTCTCCCTACTGCCCCTTGCTCTCTTGACCGGGAGCAATAGTGTGCGAGCGAGATAAAGAGTGAGGTGGCGCTGAGGTATTATGGACTCTTAATAAGAAGGGTAGTTTGTTGCCACATTATCAGCATTCGGCATGGTTGAGCTCACGAAGAGTAAGTCTGATTCACATGCATTCATCATCTGACGGAGTGGCTCGAATGAGCGCACGCGGCGGCTACAGTATTCCTAGATGTAAATCCCGTGCATGTGAACTTTCACTAATGAAAAGAAGACCGACCAAAAATGAAAACTGGTGTTTTTTTTTTATTTTTTTTTTTTTTCGTTAGGTTTGTCTCGTGTAAAAATTAAATAAATTATTAACTCAATACGTAAAGTGCGATCCAATTCGCGCCGACACGCTCGAACAGATATGATTCGTATAAGCTGCATATTTGACTGCGTACAATTATTACGAAATAAAGCGTTTACAATGTCGCATACACCTGACGTAAGAACATAGTAAAAATCTCTAAACATAAATGTTGTTTCTTGCAGGCGGGTCATGTCGCAGCGGTCGCCGGTCTCCTCAAACGTCTCCAGCGCCCGAAGCTGCCGCACTAAGGCGGCGTTCACACGATGACGCGGCCTCGCCTCGTCATGCGAGGCATAAGCGTGCTTCTGCCAATACATCGTCACTTACTGTGAGTTCAAAATAATATTATTTGATACTATTATGTCTGCTGCATTGGAATTATTGGCTTAAAGTTGGGAATGTTAAAAATATTGTATGCCAACCTTCAATAATTCCACGCCTGTATTCCCCGAAGAGATAATATGATATAATGTTGTAGATGCTACACCTAGTCATCTTTAAAGTCTCATACAATAGTGTATGAGTCTACATCAACCGGGTACATATCCAGTGTCTAGGCTATTACTGAGTTTTTTTTTAATTTATTTTTTAATCTTTATTAATTATAGAGGGTTTGATCAGTATGACCTTGTCACCCTCATAGGGGCATTCTATGTCTATCTACGCTTAAAGGTGTACAATTTTGTATAAATTTTTGTCCTGGACAAGGGAGCAGCCAAGATACTGTTATACATGCCAACATCATTAGAATTAAAATTATTTTCCATTAAATAGTTACTCCTCTCAACCCCGTTCCGTTCCTAATGGAAAAATCCAATGACACTTTACCCGACTTGGATGAATGACAAATGAATTATTTTTGTAAATAGGTTTTAAAAACACTTAATGCATGACCCATACTAGCTAATCGACCATTAAAAAAAAAAAACAACCAAATAACTTCTCCCGCTCTACGCGGAGCAGGAGGGCGTGTCAGACTTTTACTGACTAAAACTCACCCGTGTTCCTTCAGTTGACTGTGTGTCAGGGCCACGGTATCCCTTTCGAACAAATTCGCAACCCTGGCAGGTATCGGTCCCAGCAGGCCACGTCAGTTCGCGCTGACATCTCTTTGAGGCGGGCGTGGAACACAACGCGCCGTCGACCCGGGCCTGGTCCTTACCGAACGGCGAGCTGCCCATAGCTCGCCGTCCGCAAGCCCGCGCCTACGGTGGTCGGGAATCGGCTATCGATTCCCGCCATAGCTAATCGCCCTTGCGACTACGAACGGGGCACACACAGTTTGAATGTTACAAAAATGAGTATTCTCTTGTCATATCCAGGAGGACCTTATCCGCATGATGGACGCTGAGCTTGGCGAAGGTGTGCGCGCTTCAGCCGGCAGCGGGCCCGGCGTGGCGGCGGCGCCCGGGCCGGTGGCGGGGCCCGGGCCGGGGGCGGGGCCCGGGCCGGGGGCGGGGCCCGGGCCAGCGACGGGGCCTGGCGCCGGGCCCGGGCCGGCGGCCGGCGCGGCGCCCCTGCCGCTACCGGATGCCGGCGCGCTCGACTGGGCCGCGCTGGTGCACACTGCCACAAGAGCTATGCTGCAGGTATACACCCTTCACACTTCTTTATCTCGTAGAAGCACAAGATAACTAATAATAATATTCATTTCATTCTTAAAAGTACCTGTCCATAGAGTTAAAAGTTACACATACTATATGATACTAGTTTACCACTATTCTAGTTAGGTATCACACTATCAAGACATCACATAAAAGTTACAATAATTGCATGTAATAAAGAAATTTACAAAGAATATACATACAAAATACGCGCGAAAAACAAAAACGCTCTAAATAACCCGGCGCCAAAACGTCATAATAGGTAACAAAAAATTCATACAATAGCGATCCCATCATGACGTCACTTTAGGTCACGTGGCACCGCCTAATATGGACGAGAGCAAGCCGCTGTACAAAGGGTTACACGACAGAGACAGATATAAAAAAAATGCGTCAGGGAGAACGAGATGGAGTAATATTGCGCATTTGATTTAGTTTTCACCTGTTCAACTGTATTGTATTCGATTGTTTATATTCCTATAATAATTTTAAAATGATAGTGCCTAATATAGTTGCGTTTATTTCTGTAAAACATTGAAAGTTTTGTTTGTGTAGTGATAGCGTCTTTTTGGTTCTGCTAAATAAAAAATAAAAAAACAAAACAACAAAAAAAAAATATTTGCAAAGGAAAAACTTTTATTTTAAAGTAAATACATTATTTTTTACGTTATTGATAACTAAATAAGTTAAAAGCCGACTTCGATTCGGCTTTCCCCTTACAAAAATGTACTCTTCGCCGCTGATAGTGACGTCTGTAACGTAACCGCATACTGATGTGTTGTGTTATAAATTTAAAATGTTGTTTCTTTCATTTCTTTTCTTTTTTTAAAAAAAAAAAACGTTGCCCCACACTAGCAATTTCTCCTGTATCGTGGGTGCGCTTACAAACATTTAAACTCACATACACAAACACCCAGACCCGAAACAACTACTTGTAGGTCATACAAAAATTTGTTCCGTGCGGGAATCGAACCCAAAATAGAGACAAAATCAAACTGGTTGCTAATTTAATTGTATATTTTTTTTATGACATTCATTTTATTTTCTGTGAATAATATACTTTAACTCACACACTGACATAAGTTATTAAATATCATCTACTTTTACAATGTTTGTAAATATGTGAGCACCATGTATCTAACGCATAATTAATTTGTCTGTCATTGCTTCACATTTCATTCTTTTTACCTATTGTGGTATAGTAATTTTATTCTAGGTAAGTGCATCGTCTTCACATATAATTAATAATTAATGTATACAAATATTGTTAACATCTCAAAAGAGTAAGTATGGAGTTTCTTGCCCATTCTTCTCCATACGTAACTACCTTTTGGAAGGGGCAACTAGAATCAATTAATTATTGGTGTAAACTTTGACGTTCAAAAGTGCCTTTTATGTGCATATTTGAAATAAATGATTTGACTTTGACTTTGCAGCACAGCAGTCAATCGCTTAACCACTGCGCGTGGGTGTTATTTACAATCTCGTTTATCTTGATTTAGATCTGCGAAGAACACCAGTACCCGTCAATGGACAACACTGACCCTTCATTAGAAACGCTAGCGAACGAACCCACCAACGACTCTTGGAATGACGTCACTGTTGTAAGCTATTTATTAGATTTTCTCATTTGCTGAACTTTTTAGTTAAATGTAATGTTAGTGGCTTGTTGTGTAAACATCATACAGCTTGGTATACATTCAACAGTCAGGCTCTTTGTACAAGCTTTTATTTAACTTGTCTAGTTAGTTAGTTAGTATGTATTGGTCAAATCTTGCAAGCTGAATTAAAACCACTTCCTCTTATCCTATGGAGTTGAAATTTTACATATTGATTCTGTTTCGAAGACAATGCATTTTTTCTCTTCTATCATATCGGCATGAAATGGATAAGAAGTAACTTATGCCGTGGTCATAATACTAGCCAGTCAGCTAAGCCAACCTGGGAATGCATTGACAGGAAAAATATATTTCCATTTCCATGTTTTTACTCTTTTTAGAGTTCCATACTCAAAAGGAAAAAAACGGAACCCTTATAGGATCACTCTTGAGTCCGTCTGTCATAGCCAATTTGCTCTGAATTTACTGAGCTGATGAAGTTGAAATTTGGTACACATATGAACTTCTGTGACCCAAACACGGACGAGTAACGTAAATAAATGAATTTTGAATATGTGGGTCACATTACTAAATTTAAAAAAAAAGTTTTGCTAACTGTACCGTGTGACATATCGCACACCTAGATGAAGGGTGGCACAACTCAAAATAATCCAAAATCGAGTTATTGCGATTATCGGAATCAGTGTTGAAAACTACATTAACTCCAAAGACACCGGTGTACAAACTCCATTCATAAAAGACTAGATTGCGCTGTAAGTCAGTCTTTTTGAGTAGCTCCACGGTCACCCCCCATCAACAACAGTAACGCATCACCAGTTACGACATGTCAGCTGCAGGGAAAGATGCTGTCAATACGCTCAAAGAGTAAATTATTTCGACTTAGTTTTGTATTCGTGGCTAATCGCAGTAATCAAGCGTGAATTATTTTGAGTTGATTTCGTATTCGTGATTGAATCGGTCTTGTTTCTTGTGTGTTCTTCAAATTATTTCCACTTAACCCAGTATTGTTGACAAATGAAAGTAATTGTTGTTTTACTAAATTAATATAAAAATATATATATTAATAGCAAATTAATATCTTAGTAAAATAATATACAATATCATACAACAATAATTTAAATCGGTCAAATAGAAAATGAGTAGAACGTTTTTTGCTGTTCCCGAAAAAAGAGGTATTTTGAGTTGTGCTACTCTTTATCTAGGTGTGCGATATACTTACACTTATACAATTTATGAGTTATGTACGTTTTCGTCATGCTCATGTTTCAATGAGTGACAGCCAAAATTGAGCTCTTTACTAGATTCAAAATTATTATATTTCAATGCGGTTACATTTAAAATACAAACAATCAATGCGAATTGCAAGCTGAATACATATTTAATAAAATATTGTTAAAACTTAATTAATTTTGGGAGGGTTTCACAATTATTATTATTTTTTTTTTTTAATTTGAGTGACAACTGTAAAAGAAGGGTAGTCATTATTTTTGAAACTGCCCAAAAACTCTTCGCTCAACTGGCCGCGATTGTAAATTTAAATGTAAAAAACAAATTATAAAAAAAAAAAAAAACAAATAACCTGACTGCAAAAACATAACTAAAAAGAGGAAAACAAGCATTATAGTCTATAGAATTTTGGTATGGCAGGCCAATAGCCTGAAATATGATGTAACTTTTGTTTGTCCCCATCTGCCATACCAACCGCTCCACGATTATTTTCACGGTGTGTGCACAACAAAGCCACGTTGCCTTACTTTTCGAACCGTTTCTGAGGCGCTTACCCTGAATCTAGTATATTCATGATTGAACGCTGTGTTAAATTTTTTGTGTACAGTAAAATAATCATCTTCCATCTATTTATGACCTCAGGCACCTGAAGCTCCTCCAAGTACATTAGCAGTGAGCAGCACGACGTCGCCGTCGGCTGCGGGCGCGGTAGGCGCGGCCGGCGCGACGTGCGCGTGCGGGCTGAGCGCGCGCGTGGCCGCCCTCGAGAGCGACGCCGCCGCCTCGCACAGGCACCGCCACCAGCTGGAGGAGGAGGTGGGCGCTATACTGCACACATACATACGTACTTAAACCCATGCCATCTTCCCATGGGGGTAGGCAGAAACTATAGATCGCCACCTGCTACACTCCTTACGCTACGCTTACTCCTTTTGCTTCGCTTACGTTCATACATCTGGTCATACACGCACGCCGATTGCGAGTGCTACTGACGCAAATGGCCTTCCTGAAGAACATCACAATTAGGTCACTATAATGTCTTCCTAGCGCGTCCCCCTCCAGGCGTTTCCACTCACATGTGCCTTCACTGAACACTAATCATCATCATCATCATTCTCTAGCCCTTATCCCAATTTATTTGGGGTCGGCGTAACATTTCTTATTCTTCCATACCTCTCTTTTAGTCTTCATCGGGGTAATCACCTCCTTTCGAACCATAATATAATCTTTCATCATTGTTTTTATCTTGCCTTACTCTTATAGCCATCCACAAAATCCATATTCATACTCAATACTGTAGTCTCAAATATGAACATTAATTTTACGAGAATAAGTAGCGGCCCGCCCCTGCTCCGCACGGCTTTACGAATGAACAAAACATTAAGATTTATTTATGGTAGGTATCATAAATGTTGTAGTTACAGGAAAACGGTTATCCGCATTATGGCCTTTATTTCGTTGCTATACGAAGGTATATTTCCAATGTAGCTTTATTCTTCAATAAGTTGTTGCTGGAAGAAGCCATACCTGACGAATGGTGTAATAGTTCGCTAGTGCCCATCTTTAAAAACAAAGGTGATGTGCTGGAATGCAACAACTATAGAGGAATAAAGCTAATGTCACATAGTATGAAGGCTTGGGAGAAAGTTATTGAAAGGCGACTGAGAGAAGAGAGTGAAATTTCGAAAAACCAATTCGGTTTTATGCCTGGTCGGGGAACAACAGATGCCATCTTTGCTATCCGCCAGTTGTGCGAGAAATACAGAGGTGCGCATAAAAACTTGCACATGGTATTTGTTGACCTCGAAAAGGCATACGACCGAGTGCCTCGCGAGGTTTTGTGGTGGGCCCTTAAGTTGAAATGTGTGCCAGGGAAGTATGCAGTTGATTCGAGCAATGTACAGTCGATGCAGTACCCAAGTTCGGTCTACAGCAGGCACTACTGGCAACTTTAACGTGGCTGTCGGCTTGCACCAGGGGTCGGCACTCAGCCCTTACCTCTTCGTAGTGGTTATAGACGCTCTTACGTCGGATATCCAAGAAGAGGCTCCCTGGTGTATGTTATTCGCCGATGACATTGTGCTGGTTGCCGAGAGCGGCTTAGAGGTCCAGAGCAGATTGGAGGTGTGGTGGGAAAGACTGGAGGCCGTTGGTCTGAGACTGAGTCGGACCAAAACAGAGTACATGATTTTGGCGGTCTGTCCAATTCAGTGCCCATATCTCTCGCCGGAACGCCCTTACCGATCTGCTCCGACTTTCGGTACCTCGGGTCGCTTGTCCAAGGGGATGGTAAAGTAGACCGCGACGTAACGCACCGGATCAACTCGGGATGGATGAAATGGCGATAGGTCACAGGAACAACTTGCGACCCACGGATGCCCCTTAAGTTAAAAGGGAAAATCTACAAGTCTGTGATAAGGCCTGTCGTATTGTATGGATCGGAATGCTGGGCCGTGAAGAGGACGGATGAAAAAAGATTGCATGTAGCGGAGATGAGAATGTTGAGATGGATGTGTGGAGTGACGAGAATGGATAAAGTCAGAAATGAGTATATAAGGGGAAGTTTGAAAGTGGCGCCGGTGACAGAAAAGTTGAAAGGACGTCGTTTGGCATGGTATGGGCATGTGATGAGGAGGGAGGAAATGCATGTGACGAGGAGAGTGATGAAGATAAATGTGGATGGATGGAGAGGGAGAGGAAGGCCCAAAAAAATATGGATGGATTGTGTGTAGAATGATATGAAAGAGAAGGGAGTGAATGATAGAGTGACGGTTGACGGGGGGAATGGAAAAAGAAAACGTGTTGCGCCGACCCCAAGTAACATGGGACAAGGGCAGGAAGAAGAAGAAGAAGACGAAGGTATATTTCCCTCTCAAATCAAATCAAAATATTTTATTTCACATAAACCTACATAGGTACTTATGAAATGTCAGAAGCTTGGTGCACGGTTCCAATTGGTCGTTTCCTATGGAGAAGAGCCGGCAAGAAACTCCATGGTTACTCTTTTAAAAATAATTGGCTTTTAGAATATTTTAAAATAAAAGTGTTAATAGGTCATGGGAAAAAGGTGTAGGCCTTAGTTACTTAAAAAAATAGAAAATGGTCAGCAAATCTACTGTCTACTAGGCATACAACGTTCTCGCATTCACAAAATAAAAAAGATTATACAATGTGGAGACAACAATACGACAACAAATGAAAATACTGGCAATACTAGTCCATAAGAGTATTTTGAAACAATCAAATAAGTCTAGCATCGAAATTAAAAAAGTTATTTTTTCAAACAAAGTAATTAGTAGTGATCCGCCGACTATGGATTTAGCTAATCTCTGACTAGCTATAGTGACTAGTATGTAGTAGTATTGAATTTTTGTATGCAGACAGGGAACAGCATTCATTGAGTATAAGCAGTTTAATTTATTGTCGTCTCCACCTTGCATATAGGTTTAAAAAAAAACTATTTAATCCAAATTAAATGGTTGCACTAAATGGTTGATTGCAACTACAGCAACAAATCTGAATAAATATCATGTCCTCAAAAGCAACTAATAAAGAATTGACATTAGAATTGTACGTAGATAATGTCTAATAATGAGACTCTCACTTCTCCAACGCAGATACTCACTTTCTCTGTCTATCTTCTGACTGATATTTGATTTACTATATTTATTTTGATGAATAAAGGCCGATGTTTCAATGTTCCGATAACTTGTATCTGAGAAATAAAAATCATGGATTAGCAGCTTTTGTTTAGAAAATATGTCAAACCGTCATATTTATTCTTCAGATAAAAGTTACCTGACGACTGAAAAATATGTCCTAAAAAAAGATAAGATATAAGATTAAGTACCTACTTTTATAAGTCAATTAAATTGACTCGCGCTCCAATAAAAAACAAAACGCGTAGTAGAAAAACCCATAACCTTATCACCCTTATCATCGAAAATTCATATTTATTTTGATAAAACAAAAACAAGTAACCAGGAAATTACAAGTCATCACGTCGGTGTGCTACCTGAGCGACGCTACCATTTACAACAAGCTGCGGCCCGTGACTTCGCCCGCGTGACTTTTTCTAAAGTAAAAGTAACCTAGCTATCTGCCAGCGAAAGTCCCGTCAAAATCGGTGCTGCCGTTTTGGAGATAAGCCGGAACAGATAGACAGACAAAATAAAAGTTTTTTTGTTACATTATACCGTATATACTTTCATATGCATTTAGTCATCATTTCAGCCGAGAGACTTCCACTACTGGACATAAGCCTCCCCCGATTGGGGGGTTTGCCATAATCGCCACGCTTGGCAGGCGGGTTGGCGATCGCAGTGTGGTGTTAAAAATGCATAGAGAACGCTGCTGCCCATTCTCTAGCAAGTCCCTTAGTCGCCTTTTACGACACCCACGGGAGGAAATGGGGTGGTGCTATACTTTACGTCCGGCACCACACGGTACATTATGCACGATTCATATGCATTTAGTAAAAAGTTGTTACTTTGACATTACAAACAGAACTTCAATTTCATTTATTTTTATAGATAACTACGTTTGACACATAATATAAATTGTAGCTGTAGCTTTCAGAGTTAGGCGCTTACACCACAAGCTTCGATCAATAATAACACTAGATTAAGGATTAGGAACAAAAACACATCGAGTCAAGTAGCCGCGATTGCATATGACTTGATTATAAACCTTAATAGGTGAACCGTGGATGGGTGACCATCTTACATACCAAGCCCCTCCGTGCCTCGGAAAGCACGTTAAGCCGTTGGTCCCGACAGTCATTCGCAATAGCGGCGTTACGGTAGGGCGCGGTTGGGCAACCGCCCAAGGGCGCCCCTTCATGTCTGGTTTCCCGTCTCGTCCTTCCATTGAGAATATTTGACACTATATCTGTAACAGTAGCGAGTATAGAAAGGACTTTTTCTAAGCTTAAGCTGATACAAACCTATCCGCGATCGACAATATATTAATCGAGATTGACAAACTTGGCAACTTTCTTCTTCGATTTCGATGCCTTTATATGAGAGTTTGCCGATAGAAAGGCTAAAAAAGTTTTTTTTTTTTAAGTTTAATTGAAATGAAAGGTTCTTTAAAAAGAAACTCTGTTTTTTTTTTTGACATATCTGAATTGGAAAGCAGAAAGAGGGTGCCATAAAAACCTCGCCCAGGGCGACGGTAATTCTAAAACCGGCACTGGTCATTCGTGGATCTTTGACAGTCGTTCCGGGTCGGCAAAAGCCCGAAATACTGACAAACAGTCTTACCAAGGCGTATCGTATTACCCAATAACCGGGTTGTGGAGGTCAGATAGGCAGCCACTCCATGTAAAATACTGGTAATCAGCTGGATCCGGTTAGACTGGAAGCCGCAACACAACAATAACACACAACGATACTTCCTCGGGCAACATTTTGACGCAGACTGACGTGTGGACAAGATATTGATATAAACATTGTTTCCAGCAACTTTGTCGTTACTCATCAACAATGTTGATTAACTGTTGCTCAACAAAAATTTACCATGAATACGGGACGAGTCTAAAGTCCCATATTTATGGCAAATTTTTGTTGGTTGAAGTCTAAAGCGGGCTACTGACATCACTGCCGCAGAGGCAATCTAGAGCGCACGGCGGTCGCGGCAATATCGGAGTTGTCTCTACACACATGCCTGCCGTTCAGTGTTCGAGTATACGTTGAGCTAAACACACGCGTTGAGAATGGCACTAGTATTATCGAAAAATCAAAAGATTGGTATAGTATAGCTCTTTCTGTGGTGCTACCGCAAAAAAAAAGGAAAATGAGATACTGGGTGAAGAAGTAACTATAGAAAAGAAGTGAGTTGAGCTACATGAATATTATGAAAGAATTGGAAGTAGATGCAATATATCTTTTAATCGACATGCGTGCACCCCGAGTGACAGTTATCAACAAACTGATTAGAAATTGCTCCGATCGCTCTATACACGCGGCAGCGTAGCAGGGCGGCAGAGACGATCTAGGGAGCAAGGGTGGTCTCGCGCTCCTGCTGCCCTGCCGCAGGGCCGATCTAGGAAATTGCCCCTGCTTCCCTATACACATCACAATTTAGGTGGCAATTTAGGGTCATCCCCACCTAAACACCCTAGATTGCCCCTGCGGCAGGCATGTCAGTAGCCCGATTAAAGTTTAGACTTCTGAATGTTTTAATATTCCGTCAGGAGGATTAGTTAAGTTTGTACAATAAATGTATGGTCACCTTATTAGAAAAAGACACACCACAGTTCAGTTTTCTCTGTCAAGACCGACTTTTCGGTACCTATAAGCATTCCAGTTGTACTATAGAGTACATACTAATTCCATGAGTACACCCTACCATTCGTGGCAGCCGCGGTCAAAATACGTAGGAGCGAGATGACAAGAGAGCGATATTCAATATAGAATTTTATGTTTGAGTTTTTTGTAATCCTGTACTAAATATTCACTGTCCTGTTCGCCCGTTATATGACCGCGACTGCCATGAGTTTTGGGTTTTAGTATAAGTATTTACCTTGTTTTTGTTCCATTTGCTATGATTGGTACAAGTCAAAGAGAGACTGGATTTAACCAGTCCAATAGGTCAATGTTCGGTAGTGCACGAATTAAAACATCTTTGGTAATGACGTAATTAAATGATAAGATTATAACTTAAACGGATTAACGGATTAATTAAATTTTTACGTTAATATGCCTGGCTTAACTAATTATCTTTGATGTATTAGGTCCGTCGGTTACGGCGACACAACGCGCGGCTACGCGAGGAGTCTGCAAGGGCAGTATGGCAGCTAAGGCACTTCACACAGTGGCTCAAAAGGACCGTCGACCGACAGTGAGACACGCCTTTATTTTGACACTCTAAAATGACTTTACTGTAGAAGCATTGGAACTTTTACAAGTTCATATTTATTATGGAGATGGAAAATGAAACGTTCAAGCGTTTAACAGTTACTTGCTTTAATGTAAAGATGACAAAGTTTCGATATCAAGATTCTCGCAGTCCTCAATACTTTGTTTAGACAGTACGAGATTCCAATAAGGATAAGCAGCTATTTATACATATTTTTACTAACGAATGTGTCTAATAAAAGACCTAAATACGAAACTTGATGTCCTTTTTTGTTATTATTGATTTTCTAATCATACATTGTACTGCTGCTTGTAAAACTCGTAAAGACTTGATTGTTGTTATTGTTATTCGTTAGTCATTGCAGTAAGTTAATCTATCGTTCAGCAAAACATACATTTTATTTATTTGTACCTGGTTTTTACAAAAAGTAGATAATTATAATTAATGATACTACACTATCTTGTTATCACAGATAACATTGCGGTTTTGTCAATTGTAAGTTTATGTAATCAACCATCTAATAAACTGTCCAATACTTTGAAATATTATGACTTTATAATCTTAATGGGTTAAATTATTGCTGCTACTCAATATCCGTAAACCAAATAATTAATATTAAATAATAAACACGAATGTAGCTTTGAAATTTTGGTAGCTGTAGTCTTACATTTGTTATAGAAAAAGAAAAAAAAAACAAAGTTCAATTATAAAATAATTCTTATGAAAATATATAGGTACTTATAACTAAATAGTATATCAATTACAATGTTAAAACATGCGCTGTCTTATGAATTTCGTGCCTTTTCTGTGCTTCTCGTGAAGCGTTTGTTTTGGCGTAATTTACGTAATATGTTGGTACTAGTATGTATTCGTAGATTAATTTGTTATTACCTTATATATTATGGTATTAATATTTGACGTTATTGTCTCAATTAAATTGACGTATTTAGATACAATTGTTATAAGTCTCGTTTTGCTATATCTGTATAAATCAGACAGTTTATATTACAAACGTTTTATGGGTAATATATATTATTTATTACTATATGTTTATTAAATACAATATTGATACTACGTAGGCTTTAATTTATTTATCTAGATTAGTATTTCGAGATTACGGTTAGTTATAAGATGAACCGAAGTTGTAAGTGAACACCAATTAGTTTAGGAATTTTTAATCAATCAAATAAATTGTGGGCTTTTATATTTTTGATCAACTTTTCAATCGAATGCATTGTGGTGTCTGTTACACATTTGATAAGTATGCTAAAGCCGAATATTACAGCCCACCATCATATTTGATATGATTTTTATTGTGAGGTAAGTTATACTAGCTATTAGCATGTAATCTTAATTATAAACAGACTTGAAACCTGCCAAATATTAAAACAATAAGAGAAAAAATGCGTTAGCACAAATAGTACTCATTTAAAATATGATTAAACATATACATAGAATGTTTACGCAAATTGAACATAGTTCATCTCATGAAATTGTTAGAACTGTGTTTATAACTTATTCGACGTCTGTTGCAGCTATGTACTCGAGTTGTATTCAACGTAAAGACCCAACGTAAATCAAAACACCGACTTGTAAATCGGATTATCTAGTAGTTTTACAATAATGTATGTCTTCTTTGTACTTTGTTTGTGTAAATATGAGTCTCATTAATTAGATGTAATCACCAACAAAGCTTTATTAGTTTAGGTTATCTAGGCGTTAATTTTATTCATAACGGGAGAGACTTAATAGCGTATTGTGAACCTTTATTCTCTATATAAACTCAGAAAATGCGTATAATATGCCTCATAATTTAATATTTTAAGAAACTGAATTATAAGAATAATCATCAGTGGAGTTACCTTCGTTCTAATGTGTGCCACTGTTAAAACAGAAGAAGATGAAAGATTCCCGATTATCTAAAACTACATGTTAAATTCCTTTGATCAAGAATATTCTTGATCGATGTAAAATTATCATAATAATTATTTTAATAAATAAAACTATTACAGAATTATGGGAAACATTCCACGTATTGTTAGAAACTACGAAGAAACATAAACGAAATATTGGTGCACTTATCTCAGTCTTCCGTATATATTACAACGATTATGCGTGAAAGTTACTAAAATTGTGTATTTATATAATGTGCAACTACCTATTTTTTGCGCAATCAGCATACTTTTATAAGAACCAGTTTATTATTGTATTTTGGTTTTGACTTACGGAACGCGGAATTTTAAACGGTATTTAAAACCTAGTCTTTTGACGAAGGATCTTGGAGAAAGATTTAGTAACTGAAATTATACAAGGATATAAATTATATTGCATACAATTGATTTAGGTACACAAATGTGATGACACCATATAAATTACTTTTTATGTTATTTCAAGGCCTCGGAAAGTGCTCAGTGGAAATAAAAAATTGGGTATTAGATAGAATGCATTTTTACTTTAGGAATGATATTTACCAAAAGTGAGTTTATATATGCAAGTAGTATTATTCAGCCAAATAAAATTGTTTCCACGAGTTGAACCTTTCCATGTCGATGATTTTGAGCCACATGCAGAGCATACAGAGTTTCGACAATCTACAAACATTTTGTCGATATAAAATGATGTCTTCGTCAATTATTCTGAATATTCCTGCCTGAATTTTTGTCTGTGGTTTGACGTGAGTTTTGATACTACATACTTTTATTTTTATATACGTACACATAGTCGTAACATATTCTAACATAAATTATTTTATATAAGGCAGACGATAAAATTGTACATACCGTAATTAGTAAATGGTATCAGTAAAAGCAAAATTATCTGTTCCACCTACTTTTAAAAGCTTTTAAAAATCGACCGACGAAGCAAAGTACAGACTGCTAGATACCATTTCCTAGTTCGTTGCATAGGTACCTAATCCGTGTTCGAAGTATGAATTTAATATAAGTATTTCCCACCACTCACGTTTAAGGTATAACTGAGTTATTTTTACTTTTGTCATCACATAAAGGCTTGCGCAGACTTTGTCAAATAGTTACGTATGTACACAAGAAGGCAAAGTTCCATATTAAAAGTTAAAGCTTAATGCGTTGTTAATTCATTCATTCAAATTTCACAAAATCTGAGCAATTCCTTATGTCGTGATGTCTAATGTTTACTGTGGATAAGTAAGTAACCAAAGCGATTACATTTAACCTCCATATTTTTGAAATTTGGATTGTTTCCTCGTAACAGCTTAAAGGTTCAATTATTTAGAGATATTATTTCCCTTAGATAATTTGTACGTATTCTAAAGGACATTCCAATAAAACTTATATACCAGAAGTTTGTTTTATTCACCGCCTGAACCTATGTGGGTAAACAAAAAATTATCTGCCTGTAATTGGCCCACGGCAAGGCAGAAACTGTCTTTTACAAAGAGAAGGAACAGGCACAATAGCACTGGCTGCAGCTGATTTAGGTCTGAAACAACACACCAAAATAAATAAACTCGTCAGTATCTAATAATATCACTTGAACTGCGGTAACAGTCCTTATTCCTAGTGGTAATAAATAAGGGCGCCATCAAAGTACATAAAATACACAAATGGCAAAATGACGGACCTCTTCGGAAAACAGGCATGAATTTAAAACAAAAATACCTACCCTTACTGCCCCGTCTTAAAAAATCGATAAATCGTACGGTTTGTTAGGAAAAAAAAACTCAAAAAAAAAAAATCTCTCAAAAAAATCTCTCTCTAGGTACAGTCAGTATACACAATTAGCTGATGACCCCCCTTGCATAAATGGTTGAGATTTTGTTGAATACGGATCGATAGAATTTTATAATTCTTAATTTAATTTAAATACCTATACGAAATCTATCCAAAACTAGAAAAAAAATTAAAATCGTAAGATTTGTTAGTAAAAAGATCTCAACCACTTATGCTAGGGGGGTCAGCTTATTGTGTATACTGACTGTACTAGGTATGTACATAAATTGTTTCAATGAGGTATTAGAAACCTCGAGTCGAATTACCTACCTATCGAAAAATTTAATCTAACAACTATATGGATTTCCCTGATAGGTAAGCCATAATTAAGTACTTGATAATTAAAAGATAATGGATAACAACATTTAATATATAAGAACGTAGTTTAGGTCTTCAGGCAGAGTACGAGCAGTTACAGAATCATGCGTGTCGTCATCCTATTAGCCCTTTTGGGTTCCGCACTCGGTGAGCTACCTTATTTTGATTAATACAAATAATTACCTACTACTAGTTACGAATATGAATATACGAATCCCACTACTGGGCCAAGACGTCTAGTTAATTTATTCCAGGGCTAATGTGGGCCAACTCTTTGTTGCTTTTGTCAAGCAAAATAGAAAATTGTCCCGATGAAAGTCATCATTTTGGATAGCTTACTTATCTTTGTCAGTTTTTAAACTATTTTATTGTTTATACTTATTTTACTGTAAATTGCAATCTTGACTAGCGAGATCAGTACCCTAATTGCTTTACACACTATCAATCACAATCTGAATGATGTTGAAGGATATTGCTAATCCATTACTTCATATGTTCGAAAAACGTGTCTGCTCAGCAACGTAAATAACGCAATGAATGTTGTTGAACTTTCAAAATGAAAGCCATCGCTACTGTGTGTTACGCAATTACCCCGCGGATTTAAATTTATACTTACACAAATCTTGAGAAATAATCCCAATAGACATAACCTTGACCCGCCCCGGGGATCGAACTCAGCACGGGACCTTATGATCAGCAGTCTCGCTAATTACCTGCGTTAACAAGACCAACGAGGCAGTCAACATGCAACTTGTTTTGTTCTAATCTGTTCTGTTTTACAATCTAGCGGTGCCCAAGAGCATCAACCGCATCGTCGGTGGCTCCGATACCAGAGTTGAGGATTACCCGTACATGTCCAACATGCAGTACGGTCTGTGGGGTATCTGGTGGTACCAGGCATGCGGCGGTTCTCTGCTCACCACCACCTCCGTACTCTCTGCTGCTCACTGCTACTTGTAAGTTCTACTACTTCAACTTCACATACCCATTCTTTATGGGTGCCTATTTGTCTGTCCTCACGTGTCAAATATATAGAGCAGACAGTAGGTTCATTGCCAAACCTATTGTCTGCCCTAGAAATGTGTAACATGGTACAAAAAGTATCTAATGCATTTACCAAAATAATAAATGTACTTGTACTTGTATATTTAGTTAGTACTAAATAAGTTTCTAATCGATGTGTGCGTCGAAATTTGGCGCAAGAATGGTAAATTTTCTTCTAAACTTATATCTATTTGTAAAACGCAGCGGTGACGTTCCTGCGGAGTGGCGCGTGCGCCTGGGCACCTCCCAATCATCTAGTGGGGGCTCTCTGCACACTGTCTCTCAACTGGTCATCCACGAAAGATACAGCGCCAACACCCTGGACAACGACGTCGCCATCGTCCGCCTGGCCACCCCAGCCGTCTACTCCAACGTTATCCAGCCCGCTAGGATCGCTGGCAGCAACTACGTACTTGGTGACGGTACTGTAGTAACGACCATCGGTTGGGGAGCACTTTCGGTAATTATTTTATTTTTCTATGTCAAAATTATTATTATTTTTCTAAGTTAGTAAGATTTTTCTCACTGAGTGGAATTGAATATTTTTTTTAATGCTATTTGTGTTAGGTTTGTTAAATAAATTTTCTATGGCTAGAATAATTTTATTGATTACAACATTTAGCGAAAATACGTACATATTTCGAATAGTAACAAAGCTCTAAACAAAACCAAACGTGGTTAATTGAAAACCCCTCCTTTTTTAGTACTTTTAATTCTATAGTATTATTTATATTTACTTTACAGTCTGGAGGTGGATACCCCGAACAGTTGCAGCACGTCGACATCAACATCATCAACCAGGACTTGTGCGCTGAACGTTACGCTTACTTGAAGACTCAGCCCGGTTACCAGAACTGGCCCGACATCACCGACGGCATGTTGTGCGCCGGTATCTTGGACGTCGGCGGCAAGGACGCCTGCCAGGGAGACTCTGGTGGTCCCCTCGCTCACGAAGGTGACATCCTTGTCGGTGTTGTCTCATGGGGCTTCCAGTGCGCTGATGCCTTCTACCCTGGTGTCAACGCTCGCGTCAGTCATTACACTGATTGGATCGTCGCTAATTCGTAAACGAAATATAACTCGCCAAAATAATCTCTGGTTTATAGTTGCAAGTCAAATTAACTGCTGTACCAAATATATTCATATTTTACGAAATGAGAAGATTAAATAAGTTTTAAGTTAAATCGTTATTTCAATAAAAACTACCGACCACACATAGAATGAAGGAGGATGGTGATGAAATGCTATGACGATTATGGTTCATGTTTCATTAGGGGTGCATTCAATAAGCCTCATCTAGGTATCAACGTTCGGCGCACCCCGATCAGTCAACCAGACAGGCAGATATGGATGAGGAAGGTTTAAACACTTAACTGGTTTTTGTCTATCTTCAAAGAGACCTACATATGTACAGCAGTGGATACGCTGAGTTGATCAATTCTCCTAGGCAAATAATTAGTGAATTTTGGATTTATATGGACTCAATAATAACCTTGGGAGTATTTAATGATATAGGAAATCCAATAAGATAGCCGGCCAGCACAACGAATGGACTCCTACTAGCGCCATCTGGTTTATTTATGATGTAACTATTACTATTTACTAGTCGGATAATTGCGCTTTTTTCAATCTTATCAAAGAGACTTCTATAATGCTGGAGCCATATTGCCATATTTCATTTTTTTTAATAGTTTGAATTGTCCTTGGTCCCAAAATGAACTGAAAATTTACCTTAAATTGTCTGTGGTCCCTCCCGGAACCAAACGAAAAAGACCCTGACTGGCGTTCTATTATTGCGGATTCTCACTGAACAAACGGAACAAATGTATATTTATTTAGGCCAATAGTACTTACTTTCTAATTCCATACTAACTAAACCACAATTTGACATACTTACGACAACACTATGATCAGTCTAAACATTATTTTGTGTGTTTATTTTGATTTTTTTATAGGCTCTTTAGCGGTTTTGCCAGTACCTTTATTTTACACCTGCGCGCGGAAAAACAAAACCAGCGCCATTTTCCATAAAGTTAATCACAATACAAGTCTGTTTTTCCTCGCAATTGTGTTGAAAAATGTCGTATGAAACGCGTGTGCATTGATCATTACACTCTCGGCTTCCTTATGGCACTCGCCTACGGCTCGCGCGAATAATACCACCTCGGGCACAATGATCAACTTAGCACACATGTATCACAATGTACGTATTATTATGATACTGGTAACAATGCAGGAGATCCAAGATTTTCAAATTTTTTACATCTTCAACAACATAAAATTACAACTCTCATTCATAAATTCATATTGTAAGTAGCATAACTTGCCCCATATTGGGTGTAAGTAAACTGTTCAGAGTGGTAATCGATTTTGGGAGGCCTACGTCTAGCAGTGGACTTAAAAGGGCGCATCACAGATGGCAGCTTAAGTAACAATTATGGAATTAACAATCAATTAAAAGCGTCGTAGGGCCGATTTTGGCTGAAGTAACATTAGTAAAAATCAAAACTTCCTTGTTTAATGTTGATTTATCTATTTACACTCATAAATCACGAGAATGGCACCTAGTATCTAGGCCGACTCCTAGATGGCGTTGTAAAACTACAGTCTCTGGCAATAATTGCCAATTTTTACTAATTATTAGTGAGTCGCTGTTGCTGCCATGTGTTAAAAAATCGAGGAAATTGCCAGCTTTAGGGAGGTGTCATTTCTTTCTATGGGATTGGGTATCTGTACGTAGTATTATATTATTGTGTGCTTTGGGTGAAGCACATGTTGTAGTTTTTCTGGGCTGGTACCGTGGTACGGAACCCTCGGTGCGCGAGTTCGACTCGCTCCTTAACCGGTATTTTTTGTAGTAGGGACCGAATTCCATTTTGGCGTGTAGTTCTGCTGATAGCGGTTCATCTAATAGAAACACCCTCACATTAATATACCTAATTACACAACCAGATGACCAAATTGAAATTTTGAGATTTTAACAAGTTTAATTTGTACGGTCACAAACATAGACATTACTAATATCATACCGAGAAGTTAGGCAGAGGTCTACCTATACTTAGGACACCCACATTTCACCAGTTATGTTTAAGTCCCATGGAATGGGGTGCGAGCCTTTTAACCATCCACAATTCTACTCCAATTTAAAAACTATAAAAAAAAAATTGCTTTCAGCACCAGGGCCAATCATCCAAGCAGCTCATGCACGTTCACGTTAACGTCATCAACCAACAGTTGTGTGTTGAGCGTTATTCTTACCTGAAGACTCTGCCTACCTTCGGGAACTGGCCTGATATCAACAGTACGTGGCATGGTGTGCGCCGGTATCTTGGACCAGGGTGAAAAGGACGCTTGCCAGGGCAACTCTGGTGGTCCCCTCGCTCACTTCGGCAGCATCATCGTCGGTGTAACTTCATGGGGCTACGAATGCACTCACTCATTCTACCCTGGAGTCAGTGCTCGAGTTTCTCATTACAGTAACTGGATTGTTGCCAATGTAAACTAAAGACAAACATGCTAAGCATGTAAATAACAATTTGTAAATAGGTAGATACCTTAGATAGTTAGATAGATAGGTACTTACAAAAATAATTGATTGGTGGCGATGGTTTAATATAGGTAGGTACTTCAAGGTCATTATTGAACTAACATGATGCAAATTAAAAAAAAATAGGTCTCAATAAGTAAGAATAACTATTTATTGTGTTAACTTAAGTTCTTCCCTGTACCGTACCGTCCTTCTACTTATTTTAATAATTTTATTGTAATAATATTAGTTTAAAAATGTGTCTGCACATAATTAAATTTTATATCACAATTACTAGCCTTTTTAATGATGTTTTCTGGCGGATCCATCAATCAATCTCAAAGTGTTCGTCCCACTCACTCATGTGCGAGCAAAAACAGTAGGGCCTGGGGCATTCATCATCATCATCCACAGCCACTGCTGAGCATAGGCCTCTCTTTTCTTGTGCCAATCCCCACGCTCCCGTGCTAGCCTCATCCAGATTCTACCCGCAATGGCAACAATGTCGTCCACCCATCTCGCCGTTGGTTCGGACAATACCGTCTTCCAGTCTTTGGACACCACTCGGCCACTGCTTTACTCCACCAGTCGTCACTTCGCCTTGTCAGGTGTCCTGCCCAACTCCATTTGAGTTCCATAACTCGTTTTCCGATATCGAAAACCTTCATACGTCTGCGAATCTCGACGTTTGGGACTCGGTCTATAAGACTGCCAAGCATGGAACGCTCCATGGCTCTCTGTGCAACTCTCGCCCTGTACACAGCCTCCTGCGTGAGCGTCCACGTCTCTGGGCCTGGGGCATTCATTACCTAGGGGTAAACCGTGTATTTGTGAATTTCTTGATCGAAGTGTAAACCAATTTAACATCGTCCGTTAACAAGTTCCTAAGTCGTACCTACAGGTACAATTCTACTAAGTGTTTGAATCTAATAATATTATAAAGAGGTAAAATTTGTTTGTATGTAGGGGGTAATCTCTGAAACTACTGAACGGATTCTGAAAATTCTTTCACTAATATGTAGCTGCTTTATCCCTGATTGCGTATAGGCTATATAATTTATCCTTATATCGTGTAGGTATATTAGCCGAGCTATCAAAATTTTTGTCAGGCAAGTCGGAAATACATACCGATAATAAAGCTGAATAGTTTGTTATAGGGTTCCGTAGCAAAATGGTAAAAAGGAACCCTTAAGGTACAACTAAGTCTGTCCGTCTGTCCGTCACAGCTGGATATCTGAAGAACTACTAATGCTATCAACTTGAAATTTGGAATAGTTTTAGATGACGTTTGCCCAACTATCTTGCAAATAAGTTTTTTTTTTTTTTTTTTTTTTTCAAAAACAGGTTTTATTTAATGTTGAAGTCGGACTACTAGGGCATGTGGGGTATTATATGAAAGAGCATTATTTGCACATTCTCAATTAGGCCGCACAGTCATCTAGGATTTCGACTTTTGACGGAAGAATTTACTTTAAAGATGTACAGATTACAGGAAAAATAAAACGATGTCACTAAATAGCACACTTTTTCTTGTATTGCCGTTTTGCATTGCCGCCATCTCTTGACCAATAGTGGAACTAATCTTTTTTTTTTTTTTGATGATTTTTGATGGTATGGAACTCTCGGTGCGCGAGTCCGACTCGCTCTTTACCGGTTTTTTTTTATTGTTTCAACTCGCTTATCTCCGGAACTACTAGTCGAATTTAACGGCGTAAGGCAATTTTACTCACGAGCAATTGATGGTCCACTTTGTCAAAAGCTTTTTGGAAATCCGTATAAATAGTATCAACTTGAATAAGAGAGTCCATACTGTTAAATAAATAGTCAACAAAAATTATCAGGTTAGTGGTAGTTGATCTTTTTTTGACGGATCCATGTTGTAGTGGAATTATGATATTATGTAGGATAAACTTTATTATGAACCATGGCAGTCTCTGAAAAAGCTTTGACAAAACCGATAATATCGATAGGTATAGGACGATAATTCTCGATATCCTGTTCAGATCCCGACTTGTGATCAGGAGTTACATTTGCAACTTTCCATGTTTGGAGAAATTCTTCTTGTGATATGGATAAATTAAAAAAAAAATTGTAATGGCACACACAGATTAACGGCGAGATATCGCGATTACAAAGTTTATGGGGTTGAAAATACCCTTTGTAGTATTATATTGTTATTATTAGGTACTTCATAGCATCAGTACATTGATAAATGTTCTATTTAAACATGTCTATTGAGATTTAAAATAACTTTTTAAATTTTCTTAAATCTTGCTTTGTAATGAAATTTTCAATAATTGTCATATTATTATTTTTTTTTTCATTAATACTTAATCACACATATACAAATAATATTTTTTTAACTTACTTTTAAATCTATTTTTATTTGTTTCACGCTTATACCTAATTTATTATTATTTGTTAATATTTATTTTTATTTGTTTTCACTCTTTCACTCACATAATCTGCTTATATTTTTTTATTTGAAAACAAACCGTTGAAATTCTTGAAATAATTGGTTATCTTATTAGCTAGCAGCGAAACTATAAGACTTAGCGATTAACGGGTTTTCGCAGACGAAAGAACACAAAATTTTAAGTACTTTGGCATACTTAAGTACCTAATTTTTGTCAAAATTTCGATTTAATTGGTTTTAAAGTGCAAATTTTTGTTAGACTCAAGTGACCGCCCTGCCAGCTAAATGGTTGTATTTGGATATGTGAAAAAATTCACAGCAGTATAGTATCTATCTAATAACGAAGTTAAAAGGAAAACTATCACAGCTTTACAAGTTACAATTATTGCAATGTTAAGTTTATTCTTGAGATCAACTCATCCCATCTACAAAACCCTTCAATGTGCGTGGTCCAACACGCACTTGTTGTTATTAGTCACTAGAGATGTGTAACTATCTTCATTCAGGAATCTAAAACATTACAAAAAACGCACTTTTTTTTGTTATTTGTTATTTAAGCGTAAATACCCCGCGTATTTCGAATAGATAACCACATATTACTTACTCAGTTTATCTTGGACATTACTGAGACTGACACCCGTTTTGAGCAAGCATGAAGCGGTGACCAATGCTTGTGCCTTCTCTATGTGAGAGGAGGTTTTTGCCTGCAGTGGGACAATATATGGGCTGGTATTATCATAGACACCTTAACCAAATTATGATGGTTATTATCTGCGTATTATGGCCAAACAATATACTTGATAAAGATAATAAAATATTAGAGTATAAAAACGTAACTATCGATAATTTTACTCAGTAGGTACTCGGATTTTTAAAACACGAACCATGCGTATCATCATCCTTTTGGCTTTTCTGAGCTCCGCCCTCGGTATGTTTGTAACTTTCATGTCCTTCAAACATTAACTCACTAATTAGAAATATCATTAGATTAACATAATTATGAGTTGATTGACTTAATATGTTATGTAAAGCAATTATTTTTACAGCTGTACCCAGGAGCATAAACCGCATCGTCGGTGGTTCCGCTGCTACCATCGAGACTTACCCGTACATGTCCAACATGCAGTACTTGTGGGGAGGATTCTGGTGGTCCCAGTCTTGCGGGGGATCTCTGCTCACACCAACCACCGTGCTCTCAGCTGCACACTGTTTCTAGTAAGTAGAATTTTAATACTTCCAACAAGATAAAATTATTAAGGCACCTAGCTGCTTATGATAGTATTTTTTATTTTTTTTTAAATAAAATGTACAATCTTAAATTGAGAAAGGTGTCTGGAGTAGGACGTTCCTGAGTTACAGATCACCCGGCTCTCTTAGATAGGACATGATATTATACAAAACAGTTAGGGCCTTACAATAAACACGGAATAAAGTTATGCTAGCTGGTATATCGTTAAAAAATGTATGTTTATACCGAAGTTATTCCTTAGAGATAGTATAGGTATAATAGAGTCTAAATCTGAAATTGCAATTAAGTATAAGCAGAACCTACAAAATTAAAAGATAAGTACGTACATTACATAGATATTGATTTTGATAATCATGAAACAAGATAATCAAAATCATGATTGTTTTCAGCGGTGACCATGTCTCTGAATGGCGTGTCATTCTCGGCAGCTCATTGGCACACAACGGTGGCTCCGTTCACGCTGTCAACCAGCTGATCCTGCACCCGGAGTACGTTCACGCCACCATAAACAACGACGTCGCCATCGTCCACCTAAACAACGCGGCCGTGTACTCCAACAGAGTCCAGCCCGCAAAAATCGCTGGTGCCAATTACGACCTCGCTGACGGCACCAGTGTCACTCATGTTGGATGGGGCACACTCTCGGTAATTATTCAACCACATCACTGTCAGAATATCACTATTATAGCTACCTACTTATATCTACTTAATTTGAAATTATCATTTAATACGTCATTGGAAATCACCCCAGTATTATAAAATGCAACTGGAATGACATCAAAAATAACGGGTTGCAGCACCTTAGAATCAAATCTCGATCGAAAATATTAATCTGCTTGACCAAAAACGTTCTTTATACGGCCACTATGATTATTATTTTAATGCGATGAAACCCAATTTCCAACTATGGACGATAATTCAATGTTTTTTTCTTTTTTTTTCAGTCCAGTGGCTTTTCTTCCGAGCAGCTCATGCACGTTGACATCGACATCATCAACCAGCAGCTGTGTGCTGAGCGGTATGCTTACTTGAAGACTCAGCCGAGGTTCGAAAACTGGCCCGACATCACCGACGGCATGGTGTGCGCCGGTATCTTGAACGTCGGCGGTAAGGACGCCTGCCAGGGTGACTCTGGTGGTCCCCTCGCTCATTCCGGTAACATCATAGTCGGTGTAACCTCCTGGGGCTACGAATGCGCTGATTCTTTCTATCCTGGTGTCAATGCTCGCGTTTCTCATTTCAGCAGCTGGATTGTCGCAAACGCTTAATTGCAGGATAAATGCTTTGCAATGTAAATATTAGTTATGTATCTACAAGTTATTCAAAATAAAATAAGGTTTAAATATTGTAAGTACTTAGGTACGGTCTATCTGTAAAAATATATCTTTATGGATTGGTTTTACGATTTAACCTCTCTGTTATCTACTTACGAAATACTCAAAACTGTAGATTCTTACTGAACATGGGTACATGCTATCTATCTACTGCATTTTACTTACGAAAAATAATAGGTTGATGTAAATAACATGGTGTAGTTTTCTTCCTATTCATAATTAGGTAGGTTTTTAGGGTTCCGTAGTGAACAAGGGACCCTTATAGTTTCGCCATGTCAGTGCGTCTGTCCGTCCCCAGCTTAGCTCAGAGACTCTTAGTACTAGAAAGCTATAATTTGGTATGGATATACATATTAATCACGCTGACAAAGTGGTAAATCATGAAAAAAAATTGTTATATAGGGTACCTCCTCTACACACGGCCACATATCAAGCTATACATTTCCAGTATAAGCTGATCTCTCATTGTGCGGAAATCCTACACAATGCGAGACCAGCGTAAACTGGATTTGTATAGCTTGATATGTAGCCGTGTGTACATGTTAAATAGGGATGTTTTTTTTCGCCTAAATACAAAAAACATGTTCCCCCATACAATCTGTATACGAGAGCATGCTTCTCAACTACACTGTTAAGTTTGTTCTTGGAATAAATTCATCCCAACTACGGAACCCTTCATTGTGCGTGGTCCGATACACACTTGGCCGGTTTTATATTTCTTTTATTTGGTAGATGAAGCTTGCGCGGTGGTTCCGTTAAATTTTATTAACCTATCTAGGGTAGTTTTTTAGTTAGCTGCAATATTATGGGCCTTACAAATTGAATAAACACGGAATAAAGTTATGCTAGGAATAACTTCGGTATAACTCGGTGTATGTTGATGATGTTATAAAACTTTCCGTCACTGCTGTTTTCATGTCTGTCTGTCTATCACCAGGCTGTATCTCATGAACCGTGATAGTTAGACAGTTGACATGTTCACAGATGATGTATTTCTGTTGCCGCTATGCTATAGCAACACATACTAAAAAACAGAATAAAATAAATATTTAAGGGGGCTCCCATACAACAAACGTGATTTTTTTGCTCGTTTTTGCTCGATATTGATAACGGCAACAGGTAGGAAGGAATTCTCAATGAATGAAACATAGAACGTGAAAGAGATAAAAAAAAACAAAAAAAAAAAAACCTGCCAAGTGCGTGTCGGACCACGCATCACGGAACGAATTTATCCCAAGAACAAACTTAACATTGTAGTTGAAATAGATCTTCTTCCATACATTCCAACTGCAAATATAAGTTGGTCGACTATTACTCGTTAGCTTGTAAAGCCTACTTATCTGTGATAGTTTTCCTTTCAACTTCGATACACATACTACTGCTGTGAATTTTCACCTATCCAAGAACAACCATTTAGCTGGCAGGGGGCTCCCCCCTTGACTGACACTTTGACTCTGACAAAAATTAGTACTTTAAAGCAAAGGGATCACTGAATTGAAAAATGGTTTTCACAAACCCGTAATATTTTTGAACGGCCTATACAACGATACCCCACACCATGAGATAGACGAGAAAAAAAAATACCATTCCCACTATACGTGTAACCACTTACCACCCTAACCTACACTACACGTATAGTGGGACTTGGTAGGACTGGCATTTTTTTGTTGAAAGTGCAAATTTTTATTAATTTAGCAAAATACAATAATAATGGCTGGCCAGCGACCGTTCCAAAACCTGCTAAGTATAGTTTGGTTCGGAACTTTAATTAGGTACTTAAGTGAGCCCGACTCTCTCTAGTTTTTTTTTTTTTTTTTTTTTGTTTTGTCCTTCGTCCTGCTCCTTGGTTTAGCAGTCCAGCCTGTCCCACCTTCTATTTCTTCTCTTCTATGACTTCTTCTTATCTATGGTAAGTAAACATATGGAGGACACTATTTAAAGCGGTGTTCACACGAGGCATAATATCACTTTAAGGCTACATTCCGATATAGGCCGTTATCGCTCATAGTACTCACATCGATAATTTGCGTTCCGATTTAGATTATCGCGATTATGACTGCTAAGAGCTGTTTGACAGCGATCACAGTGATATTTTATAGGGTATGGTCGGCGTTACGCAAAATGTTGCGTGTCATGACGTCATCTATGACGATTCACGGGACATCGTGCATCGTTATCGCGCTCACGCCAATTCGGTACGCGTATAAGCATGCTCAAATCGATTACAGTGCAATTCGGAATTCGGGGTGAGTCAGTCAAACTGTCTTACTGTCAATGTCAACTGTCACTCAGTCAGTGTCAGATGGTGTCAGACAGACAACGTCGCTCGTTTGACATACGAGTAAAGTAAAAAAAAGAAAATAAATCTAATCGGCCAACCGGTTAATTTTAACTTTCAACTGTTTATTTTAGACAGGCATTTATTAAACAATATTTATTATTAATATATCCTTCTATCAGTCTTACTCAAAATGTCAGAACTTTTTTCAGCTCTTCTTGGTTGATGTAGTACATTTTCAAAATAATAACTCTTTTTTTTTTTTTTTAGATCATTGAAACAAGTAATTTATTTAAAGTTTCTAACTTAAATGGTATTTGTATGTGCAGTTAAGCACATCCTAAACATGCAGTAAGTTAACTTTGTTTCTTGAAAGATTTAGTTGTATCTGCAGAATGAACCATACAGATCCTCAAATACCCAATGGACCAACACATCTTTACTTACTCCAAATGGATTCCAGCATAAATTTAAGTTCAAATGAACAAATCCTTCCTCTTCACTTATTGGATAATGTAAGTAGATTTTTTTTTCTCATTCATCATTATTCATTTCAGCCGAAAAACGTCCACTACTGGACATAGGCCTTTTTTGGGAGTTGTGCCATAATCGCCACGCTTGGCAGGCGAGTTGGCGATCGCAGTATGGTGTTAAAAATGCATAGAGAATGCTGCTGCCCATTCTCTAGTTTGTCCCATATTCACCTTTTACGACACCAAAGGGAGGAAATGGGGTGGAGCTATTCTTTAGATCCAGCACGACATGTCACTAGATTTCTCTAGTTTGTGTTTTAATCTAAATCTTAATATATAAAACAAAGTTGGGTTATTTACACCATTTATAACTCAAGAACGGCTAGACCGATTTTTATGATATTGGATTTGTCTCCTTTCTCTTGAATATAAAAATTCGTAGGAAATTTACTTTCTCATACAATTTGTATCAACCACCTTTTTGATGATACCTTGAGAACGGATTGGGGAACGGGGGAACAAGAAATTTCACGCGGACAAAGTCGCGGCTAGTAATCATATAAATATAAAGCTTAGTAATTAATGCATTGCATAATTATTTGTTTTAGAGCCTAGAGTTTGGTCGCAAGCAGTACTTATTGCCGATTCCCTTGAAACAAAAAGAAGCCCAGGATAACCTACAAGTGCTAATTGGTAACTAACTAATTTTAGTTATAACTATTTCTAGGCAGCTTAATAGCATAAAAGCACCTCTATTTACTTGATGTGAACTTTAAATTTCTACTTTTTTACTACAAGAAAAACTGACACCAGCTTTCCTTATTGGCCCACAAAGGTTACTAATATCACAGATTAATACAGACACTCTACAAAATCATTTAAATAAAAAGCGACTCTTGCTACGACACAATAAAGTGCAATTCAGGCCGCACAACGCTTATTACCTACAGTTATATTCACCTACAAGTTTCCTCTCTTTCTATCGCGTAACTCTTATACCAGTGGCGCACGAAACTCCTACTGAATTGGCTCAGTGAGATGGGCCAGCCGCGTACTTGTAGCTTCATACCTAAACTGCAGAGTGTCCCATCTGTATTAATCTGTGCAAATTTTTCAAAATTATGAATTAAGTTGAAACCAATGAGCATGTTTTACTGTTTTTAACTGAGAAAATAAGTTTACCCATACTTAATTCAGTATCACTTGTCACTATTAATTTAATTGAATCAAAACGATTGCAGATTCCAGTCAAGGGCCGGCTAAAATTATGGGATTAATAGTAGATAAAAATAAACAAAACATACAAAATGTATTGCCAGACTTTGATGTTCAACTACAAACTTCTTCATTGGAGTGTAGCAACACTGAACAACTAACTATCAAGGGAAGAATGCAAGATTTGCATATACCTCTATTGATGAAAGATGATCACATAGAAGATAGGACTAAACTTATTGATCATGTTGTCAATACACAGATGGTAAAACATTATGGTAAGTTATGATTAGAGATTGGGTATTCGGATGCATATTTACCTAAAGGTAATTTTTGGCTATGAAAGTATGGAAGCAGCTTTATAAAATATTTTTTTTTGTAAGAAAAAATCCCATGATGCGACTTCTAAAATATTATTTATTAAAAAAAAATACCCATGATTCTTGGATTGCATAACTATTCAGATGCATATTTATTTAAAATTATTTTAACCCCTATGCAAATATGTGTATGTAGGGTGTAAAGAGTAGGGGAGGTATGTGTTAGTTAAAATAAAAATAAAACACCGGAACCGCGGGATTTATTCGATACAAAAGCGCCTTCCATAATAGCTCTAGTTATGATGATTTTATCTAAATTTATAAATAGAAGCATAAATTATGATGGAGGATGATGCTTGATTATGCTGTGAAGTTTGTGGAAAGTTGAAGGACAGAGGTTTAGTACAACAGCAGTTTAATTCCTTTTTACCAGACTGCCCCAGAAGGAGGGTAATCTTTTTCGAGAGTCTGTATGTATATCTATTTCTTTGTCACACTCTAGCCTAAACGGCTTGATGGATTTTAACATGTGAGATGTCGTTAGATTCGTCATAATTGTGGGAGTGACATAGGCTATATCCATACTATCCATACTAATATTATAAATGTGAAAATAACTCTGTCTGTCTGTATGTTACGTTTTCACGCCTAAACCGCTGAACCGATCGTCATGAATTTTGGCAGAGATATAGCCTGGCATATGGAGGACATAGGCTACTTTTTTACGCAATAACCGACATCCACGCGGGCGGAGCCGCGGGCGAAAGCTAGTTATTTAATTAAACAAAAAACCTGACCTATAGATTATAATACTTGTTTATCTCTTTTCAGTTATGTGTTTTTGCAGTCCGTTTTTTTGTTTTATTAAATAATTTGTTTATTTTATTTCTCTTTTTGACACTTATAAGACTTTTGTAGGCTTCACCAAACTCCTTCCAGTACTTTTGCTTCAAACAGTTCAACAATATTGGGACTCCAGTGCCAGTGAATGCTGTCATAATAATGTGTACCTCCCTTACCTTATACTTCAGCAGTTTTCAGAAAGAAAAGAAAGAAAGATAAAGTATTTATTGGGACTCATACAGGAAGTTCACATTTTAAACTAAACACACTCATAGTAACACAAATAAAAACAAGAGTAAAATGAAAACAAAACCTGTACGGGGCCATAAGGCTCCTATCTCAGCATGATGCTGCGACATTTTTTTTTTTTTTTTTTATAAACGTTGCCCCACACTAGGAATTTCTCCTGTATCGTGGGTGCGTTTACAAACATTTAAACTCACATACACAAAGCCAGACCCGGAACAACTAATTGTAGATCATACAAATATTTGTTCCGTGCGGGAATCGAACCCGCGACACGCAGTGCAGCAGTCAATCGCTTAACCACTGCGCCAACCGTGCCGTCAACACACACACACACACAAACAAAAACACACTTATTTAAAAATAAGTGTCGCAGCGCTGGTATTAGCGCAGCTACTCCTTTACTAGAATAATTGGGTGGGTAAGGGTTGAAGAAGAAAGATAGATAGATAGAGAGATAACATCAATATTTAATTTACAGTTCAAATACCGGACCGTATTGTTCCTCCGCGCGCCCTTGCTGTTTTGCCGACGGTACTTCAAATACAACGCCGTCACATTATTGCCACACGACGAACGTTGCCTGAGAGGGCACGCTTTGGTCCTGTAGAAGGTATGTAAATTATATATTTTTTTTTAAATCCTGTAAGAGGTAAGCAGATGTATATTTATTTGAATACTGTGAATAGTACTGGCTTTTGTACTTAATAAAGATTAACTTAACATTACATGAACAAATTGTTTCAGGGATAAAACGTAAAATATCTCAATCAGAAGCAGTCGAACTAGTCCTAAATGCAACTTCAAATAAAAAACCATTATTTCTAGTGAAAGATATGGACGAAGTTATAACACATATTGATACTTCAGATAAAGGTATTTGTTATAATATGAAAACGAATTATGGTATTAACAAAAGATTTTTATAACTTGTCTGTAGTAACCAACAAAATTGTTAAAAGTTAAGGCATTAAGTCCGCCTTTGTACAGTTTTTTTACTTGTGCATAAAGTTTTAATATATAAAATAAATAAATAAATATTTTCAGACAAATCCAACTGGATTAGCTTAGTACCCCTAGGCGATCAGAACTCTGCAAATGTCTGGATTTATGAAGAAAATCAAGAATTATATACCATCACTACAGAAATTGTGCCATCCAGAAAGCCTTTGATGCTTGGTTACAGTAAAAAATATGCTGATGACTATGGACTTATAGGACCTACAAAAGACTTTGATAAAGGTGGGTGATAAACTAAAATCTATAAAAATGAATAAAATTGGAGTGTTTGTTTGTAATGTCAAAATAACAGCTTTAAACTAAATGCCTAAGGAAGTATAAATACGGTATATATAATATATTTATTTATTTTTTAAATACGTCCGTCTTTCTGTCTGTTTGTTCCGGTTCATCTCCGAAAAGGCTATACCAATTTTGACGGGACTTTCACTGGCAGATAGCTGATGTTATAGGGAGTAACTTCCTTCCTTTTTTTTTAAGCCACGCGGGCAGTTACGCCGGCGGCAGTCGCTAGTAATAAATTAAATTATTCAATAATGTGCTTCACTGTTTAACTTGACACATAAGTGAACACTTCGTCAGAGTGTCATAAAGTACCTACACGAAGCCTACACAGAACTAGCAGCGAGATGAGCATGTGACAGTTTTTGTTGGAAGGGACACAACACTGAGTGCAGAGCAAGTAGGCTGTTTGTTATTGACCCTGTGTCACCCTCTCCTCTTGAATTTATGATTTGTAGCCATGAAGTCTTGAAGTGGAGAATGCTTAAGCACAATCGACGTCGGTCGGCTAGCCAAACTACCCGACGATGCCTCTATTACAGTCATTTCATGTGACTATATAATTGGGTCAGGTCTAACTTAATATCTTTGCCATTTTCACAGAACCTCAAGTTCAAAAGACATGGTGGTGCCAGGAATGCCAACAAACATTGCGATCTGCCAAACATCTCGAAACTCATGCATATTTTTGCCATAAGGTAATGTAGTGTTACACACAGCATTTATCATAATGCAATGCCAGTTTTATACAAATGTTGAGTAGTTAAGTTTGTGAATGGCGCCGTTCTTGTCTCTGGAAATGGGAGTGGCCGAAAATCGAGAGATGATTTGGTTCAGCAGTGGACTAATGGTTTATGATGAAGCGGTATGCCCATTTAGCTGCTATTCACCCTTATACTATCTTTGATGATTGTTACTTGATTTGGTAAGCAACTCATTTTCATATACAGGGTGGAGAAAAAAGACCGTGGTTGGAGGAAAAGTACCCTTAATATTGATGATGGCAAATTTTACTGAAAGGCAACATTCCTTTATTTTCAAAGAAATAGTCATAGAAATAGTATCTTAAATGAAAGAAAGACGATAAAAACTCGATATAAAAGGCGACACGTAGCGAATTCAGTCGAAAAACACGTCTGTGCATACGTGAAAGTAGGTCTCATTTTGAGCAATTCATAAGTTTACTATTTTATTTAGATAGGTAGTAAGTTTTACAACAAAAAAATATTTTTTCTTGGTCTTTCTTTAATTTAAGATACTATGTTATTTCAAAGGAATTGATCCTTATGAATGACTCTTTCGGTTGGTATCATAAAATACAGGTTTTTTTTTTTTTTTTCATATTTCACCGGTTCTGTTCCCGGCTCAAGCAGGTGATTTTTCAAAAATCTTTAAATTCAGTTTTAATTATTTTTGAAAATAAAGGAATGTTTCCTTTCAGTAAAATTTGCCATCATCAATATTAAGGGTACTTTTCCTCCAACCACGGTCTTTTTTTTCCACCGTGTATATGTTCTCTATTTTATATACTTTCTGCTTTAGGAAGAGACTGAAGCCTCTAAGCGACGGTATCGCTGTCGGCATTGTAAGCGAACATTTTCCAAAATATTTGCGTAAGTGCCTATATTAAAATTTTATATCGGTCATTTAAAAAGCTTTACTTTAAACATTTTTTTATTTTTATATTTCAGGTTAAGGCGACATACGACTCATCATTGCCCTGTTAAATTGCAAAAAAAGTAAGTTTGTACATAGTTTTATTCGAGACATTATGTTTATGTGCACAAAGAGGTTTGTTACGTTAGCTGCGTGGTTCATTTGTTTGCCAGCTACGCATTATTTTCCTATCTGAACAGACAGCTGTGCTCCTGGGGAGTTTGTTGTGCCACTTCTTCTTTCCAGCTAAAATACTAGGAAGTGGTGAAACATTTTTTTCTCCATTTTTTGGGACTATCTTATATAATTTTGACGTTTGAACAGTGCTGATTCTCAGCTTAATTTGAATAAATTACTTTTAATTTTGATTATTGCGTGGCGTGGCCGTGACTCGCAGTGGACGATCCCGCCTATATTTTCTTAGCGATGCTATGTACACATTGGTGCCGATTCCCTTGTTCACAAACTAAACTAAATTTAAGTTCAATGCATCTTTCTATTTAATTAAGAAAAGGACAGAAGATAAATTTTAGTTTAGTCCTGTCAAATTAATCAGCGCCTGTCACTACTCCTACAAGTTTAGACGTGATTAAAAACTTGCCGACTAAAATTACGTCAATTTACGTCAAGCGCTGATTAATTTGACAGGACTAAACTAAAATTTATCTTCTGTCCTTTTCTTAATGAAATAGAAAGAAAAAGATGCACTGAACTTAAATTTAGTTTAGTTTGTGAACAAGGGAATCGGCACCATTGTACACGTGCGTAGCTTAGCCGAGGGCCGTTATAGATCGGCGCCTTTATTAACTAAATATCTAACATTTCACTTTCTAAAGACTTTTCGAGCAGTATTAAATTGTGAAGGAACAACCAAAGGATTAAAAAACTACAACACTTTGTTTCAGAAATATAGAAACCAGTAACAAATCGTTTTTGGATATGGAAGTTCCTCCATTGAAAGTGAATGTATCGATGTGCTCTGAAGACAATAAACTACCTTCAGACGAAAGCTTTCAAAACTATACCAACGGATTAGATTTCTCCACAAATCTCTTTGATACAGACCGCATATCCAGCCTTGATATTTCCGGGAATTCCAGATCTGATAATGATTTTAATCCATACGCCATTGGATATAAAGATGAAAATGGTTTAGCCAACGATTTGGATTTTCCAATTCCCTGTGAAAACCCTTCGAAAGAGGTTTGTAATTCATTAGATGATATACAATGCTTTTTATAGAATTATACTTTTTGTTTTTTCGAATAAATGCATAGAATAGGGTATAGTCGTCAGTAACTAGTTTGGCATACATTTTAAGGTGATATATTGAAAATATTGTAGTTGTTCTTTATCGTATATAAAATAGGGATATAAAACTTTGGTGTATGTGTTTTGACCATTATGGCCAGCCCCATGGAAAAGGAATACAAGATACAATAAAAATTTCTCAATACTCAAAAAATTTCAAGTACTAAGGATATATTTTTATGATTTTTGAGCGGCTCTAATAATCCTTCCATATCCTATGGGCACGTCTTCCCTACCATTATCGTGCCCCCCGGTCTAATCCTTGATATGTAATGGTCACTGTAGCCCCATGAAACAAGAGGCTCCAGGGGCTAGTGCGAATCTTTGGGTTTATTCGAGTAATCGAGTCTGGTTTAACCACGCTGGGGTCTGTGCATTTCATTCATTCATTCATCAAGGCGTAACGGTTATGAGTTATTCAATCGAGTTTACTTTAAAAAATAGAGAGATCTTATAAAAAATTAAGCTAAGTAGTTAAATATTTAATAATCTTTTTTATTTAGAAAAGACGTCAATTCGTTTTGGCACATACGTTGTTTTATTCCAAGTGCACATACACATTATCGTCATCTCTTCTTTTGCCTTTCAAAAGTAATGTCATCGCGTGCGCGCAGGGGTTAAGCCACGCCCATCAAACTGCCATTCATTTTCGAGGTAGGGCCTTATAATGTGTTCATAGAAATAAAAACAAAACATGTCTTTCAGAAACAATCGAAACAAGCCGACGAGATTCCTGTCCCATGTCCTCATTGCAATCAAATTGTGGCCAAAGGAAAGGGTCGGCAGCACGTAAGGTAAAAATCTAACCGTTTCCATTAAAAAGATTAACACGTCCAGTGCTCAACATAAGCCAAGCATCGCTATGACGATCGGTTCCAGGCTTCCCGATTTTATTAGAATCCCGCTCTTTGGCGTACACACGCTGCACTTTCCAGCACCCGAATTGCGTACTCTCAATCACAAATTATTCTTGAAGGAAGAAGAATATGAAAGATTCGTCTGTTCAACAATGTAATTATCGCAATGAACGAGGTTGAACTGTCAAAAATGAAAGGAATTGCGAACAATTGTCTTTTTATGTATGTTACGGAATTTCCCCACAGTACGCGGTCGCTACTCCTATACATTTCGCCCCATCGGTCATATTTTATGCTTATTCATTGTTGGTTGGGGCGAAAATATTAGTTTTGTGTTGTTTAGTTAGTATAGAATGTGGCAAATTAACTTGTTTTTTGGTTTAATTGATTTATCGATTACATCTGGATAGTTAAGTTTTATTAGTAAAAAATTATAACGAGTAATTAATGATAGTTTAATACTATTCATTGAGAACGATGATTGGCGTTTATGATAGTCCAGCTAACATTTATTTTTTGTAATACCACGAGATTTCAGTTAGAAAGAACTTAGGCGAAATTGTTCGGGCATTTAAAAATGCTGTATTACGCCGAGCAACGGGCTCAATTGGAAAGAACTGCCTGCTTCTGATACATTCCTACCGAAAACCGTAATTATCCGACCATGGACTCAGGACGCAACGTTGAATCGCTTTGCTATGACTACGGCAGTCAATTATTTAATTCCAATGCGTTATGTTATCGATATAACATAATACATACAACTCCTGTATAGGTACTAGTGTATACCTACGTCTGTTTAGTACACCCATTTCGCCAGCGATCCTGGGGAGATACTGAGAAAAAGTTGGAAAAACCTACTAAACACTTTTCCCGAGACAGTTCTATTACTACCCATATGCTTTTAAATCGGTGAAGGAAAACATCGTGAGGAAATCAGCGTGTCCTAGAACTAAAAATTCGAAGACATGTGACATCTACCAACCCGCACTGGGGCCGCGTGGTAGATTACGGCCCACTCCCTCTCACAGAAAGGAACCCTATGTCCCAGCTGTGGGAAACAGGGCTTTGAACATTATAGGCTCAAAAAAATCAACTGAGCCTATCGCAGTCCACTGCTGAACATAGGCCTCTCCCATGCTGCGTCACAACACCCTGTCCTCCGCCTTCCGCATCCAGTCTATCCCAGCCACCTGTTTGAGATCGTCGGTCCATCTAGCTGGGGGGCGTCCCACACTACGCTTGCCGATACGCGGTCTCCACTCCAGGACTCGTCTGCTCCACCGGCCATCGGTCCTTCGACAAACATGGCCAGCCCACTGCCACTTCAGCTTGCTTACTCTGCAAGCTATGTCGGTAACAACGGTTCTCTTCCGGATAATTTCATTCCTAATTTTATTCTTCAAAGAAACTCCGAGCATACCCCGCTCCATAGCGCGCTGAGCGACTTTAAATTTGTGGACCAGCCCGACTGTTAGTGTCCACGTTTCGGCACCGTAAGTCATAACGGGCAGGACACACTGGTTGAAGACCTTAGACTTCAAACATTGCGGTATAGGCGACGAAAAGACTTGGCGGAGTTTTCCAAACGCTACACTGCTGATTATGCTAAACTACCTATGTTATATTAAACCAAATTCCTTTTTTGATGTATTCACAGTAAATGTCCTGGCCGTCAATTTAAATGTGGATGCGAAAAGGTTTTCACAAACATGAAACAGCTTACGGAACACATTTGGGCTCAACATTCAAACGACAACCTAAAGCCATTGCAGAAAGTAAGTCGAAATAAAAATCCTTAACGGAAAAATTATTATCACACAAACATGAAGTCATTTATGTTTTTTTCCTTGGTTTTGTTTGCAGGACAATGATGATATTAATAAGCCCACTGTAACCTCAAATACAACCTGCACTGCCCCGGCTATAGGCCCTGCATCATACAAATGTGAACTTTGCCAACATTCTTTCAAGGTCAGTAAGGAAAAACATTATTCATTAGAAAACATTGTATTAGGGTTCCGTAGCGAAAGGGTAAAGACGGGACCTTGTCGGTCTGTCTGTCACAGGGCTGTATCTTTCTAACCATAATAACTAGCTGTACTACATACATTTGAGACATTTAACTAAACCTTTTTTACAGTCCGTTCAACCGATTTTGACTTCTATTGCGTTGGTGGCATGACAAATGGCAGCGGCAGTAAACAGTTTGTATTGTAACAACTGCACTGTTTTGCTTTTAAATGCCACCCGTATGCCTACGGAATAGTAGAAGTCAAAATCGGATGAATGGACTGTAAAAAAGGTTTTTTAAAATATATTTCTAATCTTATTTCAAATGCAGTATAGTTACAGAGAGCTTTGATAAGAAAAAAGATGCATTTCTTCAACATTTCTCAATCTTAAAATCGGTAGTGCAGATGTAGTAGGACTTATTCTAGTACAAATTAAAGGAAGATAAAACTCGGGAGAAAATGTTAAAATAGCACAATTTTACGTTTCAGCGTCGAGGCATGTTGGTGAATCATTTATGGCGCGTTCACAACACGGTGTCTGCGAGAGTTCCGCTGGAGCGACGCGTGCGCCACTTTCCGTGTGGAACATGCCCCAAGATATACAGGACGGCGGCCAAGCGCGACCGACATGTGCAGAAACATCATCCAGGTAAAGTTATACGATTCGAAAGAATACTACGCGCCACAGACGGTTTGTAAAATTATCTGCAGCTTGAGTTTCCTCATACAAGAGGGCCTATAAAAGAAGGTTATGCATTCGACGCGTTGTTTTAATGCCAGACACCGTTTTCTCCCGGATTTTCTTTCAACTTCTGTAACTAGCACAATATATGACCAGCAATAACCGCAGCTTCACACATACTTACATTGTTAATTTCTCAGTATCAGCTCGCAGCAACGAACTGCAGTGGCCTCTCTCCTCAAAAGCTCTGAATCGATTGCGTACCCAAGTACCGACCAGACCAGACCAGATCGATTTTGTTTGGTGCAAACATAATTTGGCGAAGTAGTCGATTCACATAACATTTAATGCGAGTGTGGTGATTCTGAACAAACTATGTCCCATTTGCTAGTGTCCCAAATTGTCCGTTCACCTGCACCCTTGACGATCTGAACAACGCCTCTGATGCCGCAATACATGTGGCCACCAAATAATGTAGGCTGGCATTATTATTATTATAATAATGTACAAGTACGGTAATTAATAGTGACGTGAATTTAGATCGGTACATTTGAGATCTATAACTGACGGTGGCCGTCATGTGGCAGCGGCCGTTATGTGGCGGTAGCTGTCATATGGCGGCGGCCGTTATGTGGCGGCGGCAGTCATATGGCGGCGGCCGTTATGTGGCGGTGGCCGTCATATGGTGGCGGCCGTTATGTGGCGGTAGCCGTCATTTGGCGGCGGCCGTTATGTGGCGGCGGCCGTTATGTGGCGGCGGCCGTTATGTGGCGGCGGCCGTTATGTGACGGCGGCTGTTATTTGGCGGCGGCCGTCATATGGCGGCGGCCGTCATATGCCGGCGGCCGTTATGTGGCAGCGGCCGTCATATGGTGGCGGCCGTTATGTGGCGGTAGCTATCATATGGCGGCGGCCGTTATGTGGCGGCGGTTTCATATGGCGGCGGCCGTTATGTGGCGGCGGCCGTCATATGGTGGCGGCCGCTATGTGGCAGCGGCCGTCATATGGCGGCGGCCGCTATGTGGCGGTGGCAGTCATATGGCGGCGGCCGTTACGTGGTGGCGGCCGTCATATGGAGGCGGTGGCAGTCATATGGCGGCGGCCGTTATATGGCGGCGGCCGTCATATAGCGGTGGCCGTTATGTGGCGGTAGCCGTCATATGGCGGCGGCCGTTATGTGGCGGCGGCCGTCATGTGGCGGCGGCCGTCATATGGCGGCGGCCGTCATATGGCGGCGGCCGTTATGTGGCGGCGGCCGTTATTTGGTGGTAGCCGTCATATGGCGGCGGCCGTTATGTGGCGGCGGCCGTTATATGGCGGCGGCCGTTATTTGACGGCGGCCGTTATTTGGCGGCAGCCGTTATTTGGCGGCGGCCGTCATATGGCAGCGGCCGTCATATGGTGGCGGCCGTTATGTTGCGGCATTTTTTCAGAGATTGTGTGTAGAGCGGTGTATGTATTTATTTGGTAAGCCTTTATAAATAAATAAATAAATATGTGCAGGCGCCTCCAAAGTCCGGGGTCAGGCGTTGGAAGGCGGTACGCGGGTGTGTGAGCCGGCCATGTGCCCCGCGTGCCCGCGCCAGTACGCCACGCGCGCCAAGCTGCTGCAGCATCAGAGGGCGCATCATCCTTTCTTGGTAAAACAGCAGTAGTAGTATTAGTAGTGTGGTAGTATTTTGTTATGAACTTGTCTAGATAATGTGGTGATAGTGTTGTGGGAGCCGGGTACTGCGGGTTGTTAGTAGATGTACGACAATACTTAAAAATTCCATCGGTTTTTCTAATCGAATGTCCCTTAAATCGCCTACCCCTCACCACTTCCTAGTGCTTTAGCTGGGAAGAAGAACACAATACAGCTGTCTGTTCAATTAGAAAAACTCGATTATATATAATAGTAGATATGCAAAGTAATTAACTAATGTTAACTAATTTACTGTTCTGTGTCGCGTAATCGCGACACAGAACAGTAAATTAAATTATTTGTGCTATGTCAGCTAACTCACGCCAGTATACCAGCGAATATAGTGAAAAACTATACTCAAGCAAAAAACAAAAAATACAAAAAAAAATACGTAAATAAAAGTCTCCTGGCACAAAGGGCGTGCCCGCTTACTTATGCAATGCTTGAATGCTAAACTGGGACCATCGAAGTATAATAAATAAACAGTGAATTACTAACAACAATAACGAAACCATGGTCAGAAAGACGACCAGTCAACTCAAGTAGCACTCGTTCACAAGCATAACGCAAAGATCAGCCATTACCGCCATATTTGAGGTAAGGAGGCAACCCGACCCCCGACACAACCTGCTAATTAAGCGGAATTCCTCTGGTTTACGGCGATAGTAACAGACTCCAATCGCTCAATCATCAAGAAAAGCCCTACACATGCTGTGTAGTAGCAAGGTTGCAAAGGTTGGGAGAGGCTCGCTTTTTTGAGGCCGCTCTCCCTATCCTCTGCGGCCGAAAAGTGGTAGGCGGCGGGGCCACTGACCTGACCCGTCGCGGGGGGACCAGAGGCGCCTGGACGCGGGGTTGTCTGGCACGGGGTCCCAGGTGGAGGCCAGCAGGTAACGGGTGCGGGGGCACCCTTGCCTGTATTGCACAGGCCTCCACCAGTGTCGGACGGGAATGGCCAGGTGTTCCCGGTCATTCCCATATCGCCCCCAGGCGGAGGGGCATGCGGGGCCCGCCAGCTAGGCGGGCATGCGCCAGGAGGGTTGTGGACGTAAAGGCTGTGCCGGTTTCCCATGACCCTCCCATCAAGGCGATGAGGGAACTCCGCTGAGTTTTAGTGGGTATACTGCCATTTTGGCAGGGAGTCCCACATACCCCATCTCGTCCCCCGACGAACGGACATGCGTAATGCATTTCACAGCGCCAAAAAAAAAAAAAAAAAGGCTCGCTTTACACAGGTCGTCATGGCGCTCGACTATACACAAAAACATCAAATCTTTCGAAGAGAAGCGACATGAAGTAATCATCGGGAAGCGTCAAATACGTAAAGAGAGACCTAAGCACTCCTACACTTATACATAGAACACTGCAGGCCAACTTTATTGTTCTAGTTGCGACCGGGTGTTCAAAACTAAATTCGGTCTAGCGAGTCATCTAAGGGCACACGCAAGGAATTGATTTCTAGGGGTCGCCGTTATCGAAATCGATAAGGAGGACTATATAGTAGCATAAAAGTATGCGAATTTTTTCATTTTACATTCACGGAGAGCATGTTATAAATAAGCATGCTGCTTGCTAGGAAACAAGCATGCTTTTTACTGGTAATGGTGCTCGTTTTAACCTATACGGTGGTGGTGGTTGTACTATAGGTAGATACAGACGTGATGTTACGTTCCAGTAATTGGATGTTAGTGAGGTCTTAAAATTTCTAAAGCTACATTTTAATCGCTTATTTTCCGTTTAAAAATAACAATATCACTCTCCTTCAGACAGCGTTGCCAGATTTTTTTTCGGGAAACTCGGGATTTTGAAATCTTTGAGTAAAAAAAGCGGGATTTATTTTTTGTCGAAAGCGGGACGTAATAAAGAAACGTAAATAATCAGTAGTTTTTTTCTAACATTAATTTCAAATTAAGTTAACAATGATGATAGCCTTAGAAAATGCATTTTACGTTACGTTAATAATGTAAATATCTGGGTTACCCTGTAGTGTGAGGCAGTTAAGTCTACAGAGGAATATAATATAATATTTAATACTTACGACTACTTATTTATTTTTCTATCCCCGAAAAGCGGGACTGCGCCTATCCCGCGCGGGACTTCTAATTTTGGGCAAAAAATCTGGCTCGTCCCGCCAAAATCAGGACACTGGCAACGCTGCCTCCAGATGATCAGGGCCACCGTAGCGAGAGGGTCAACCACGCCCTACGACGCCGTGATTATGCCCATGAAGAAAATTAGATATTTAAAATATGTAAAAAAAATTGTCCTCACAAAACACGAAGTTCGAGCACTAAGAATATTTTATTTTGTTCTAGATCACACTACCAACTACCAAAAATACTACGAAAAACCGGCCAAGTGCGTGTCGGACCACGCACAATGAAGGATTCCGTGGTTGGGATGAAGTTATCCCAAAAACGAACTTAACATTGTAGTTGAAAACATGTTTTTCAACTGTAAATGTAAGTTGGTCGACTATTACTCGGTAACTTGTAAAGCCTACTTAGCTGTGATAGTTTTCCATTTAGCTTTTATATATAAGTACTAAAGCTGTGATTTTTTCACATATCCTAGTACAATCATTTAGCTGGCAGGGACACACACTTGACTTTAACAAAGATTAGCACTTCAAAGCTTAATATTACGCAAACGGATCTCTGAAGCGAAAAATGATTTACACAAACCCACAATATTTTTGAACGGCCTATCCAACGATACCCCACATCATGGGATAGACGAGAAAAAAAATATCATCCCCACTTTACGTTTAGGGGAGGTACCCTAAACAAAATATATTTCAAGATTTTATTTTACCACTTCGGCAAGACTAATATGTATAGGTATACCCATGCCAAATTACAGCTTTCTAGTACTCAGGATCTCTGAGCTAAGCAGACAGACAGACGGGTATGGCGAAACTATAAGCCCTAGTAGAATTTTCCGTTGGCATTTAATTGGGCCAACTTCAGAGGTACATATGTGGCCCAACCAAACGCCAACAAAAATGCTACTAGGGAGGGTTCCTTGTTGACTATGGAACCCTAAAAACACAAGTAAAGCGGTAGATAAGTTAAAATAATAAATAAAATGTACATCATTTTGATTTCCTAACCTGACTTAATTTAAAAAATTATCCTTTGTAGTCAAAGTGTGATTTTAATCTTTTGGTATTGTGTACTTACATACATATTTTAATAAGTAATTTAAAATAATTTAAATAAATGATTGAATCTCACTGTGCGTTTTTATTGTAACTATTGTTAAGACGTTGTAATTAACGTGTCATACGGATTCTTGGTACTTATTCATACACATTAGGTACTTAGGTACCTATCAATTACAGTCACAGGAATCAAAGAATTTTTTCATCAGATTGTTTCCAATGTTATAATTTTTTATAGCCTAATTATCGCCTATAACTGTCCATTTTCCAATGGAAGTAGGTATGTGTAGTAAAAATACTCATAATTTTCGCGACGTGCGTCACCAAACAGTTTAAATTATAATAGTGGTTTTTGTATTAACTTAAGATCCAAAACAGGATAGTTATTAATAATACTTGTTAGCATCAACATTGTGCTCAATTGTGATTTTACGTAAGAATCGTAAGTACAATCATCTATAATCTCAATTAAGTAGGCTATATAGCCACAATTTACAGTTTTTTTGTTCGTCCAGGTACCCTAGACCGAGACTTAGCCCTGGACCTACTAACTTTCAGATATCTAGTCCTTCAGAAAAGCCTATTTAATTGAATTTATTTGTTGTAAAACTTTGGGTCGTATTCTTGTGAATATGGTTTTGGCAACTGGCATTCAAGGCACGTCACGTGCTGAAAAATTGAGATACATCAGACATAAAATACTACATTTCTCTAGATCAACAGACAGGTTTCTATGTGTAAAGGCTATATTAAGAAACTTCATGGTAATTGTTATACCAGAATCGCATTGAACCGTCTCATCGCGCCTGTTTGCGGCTGCCTTATTTTGTAAAACAGTTTTTAATTGAAAAAAGAAAAAAAAAACAATTTTCCATTCACACTGAAATATCTTTTCGGTGGGAATAGATACAGTAATTATAGTAGCCTGGGAATCTTGTGGTATGTGACATGCCTTGTATAAGTGATGTAAACATAGTGGATCCTAAGAAAATAAAACTTTGGAATGGGAAACGATGCGCGGTTGTTCTCTGTAAGTAAAAAGTGGTCTTGCAAATTTTATGAATTCGTAGTCATCAGTAAGGAACTTTATAACTTCTTATACTTCAATTAGTACTAAAGACATCATTAATTCGGTTTTATTATTTCTACGTTATAAACCCCATCCCGTAAAGACATAGCTGCCAGCAGAATTCACGAAGATATCTGGAACCTATAGGACGTCAGCGCCGTCTGGACCAGGAGAGACCTACCCTCATACCGGGATAAATCTGGATAGGCATACGCATGGCATTCATCTTCGGAACTTCGCGTCCAGCGATCATGCCCGTCCGGCACACATAAGTTTAATCCCAAAAAATTTGTCAGCCTGTAGGATTAATACCTGCCGTGTCGGTGTCGCTTAATATGGCCGTCGCAAATTGAGATTTATCACGTTCCAATTCGGCTTGTTTATTGTTCAATCAACCTGATAAAGCTGGTCATAATATTTGAATCGAGTTCATCTCATTTATCTCTGTTCCTCGCAGATATTTCGTTACCAGAGTGAAAGAGAAGAACTAATCACTGTCGTCGCATACCATACAGAAGGTTTTGTTACGATATACCTATCTTGTTGTTTGTTTTCATTCGGCAACAGGCACTAGGCAGTGCGCAACTGCAGTGATTCCATTATTACTTTACTGCCCATTTAATAATTTAGTCTATTGGGGCTCTCATTTATTAACATTTTTCATTCTACGCTCTGCGGTTATTCTGTGCTATGTATTGATTTTATGTAAAACAATGTTGACAGTTCGCAGTACCAAGTGTAGACCTAACAAGAAGCTTATTGAAAAATGCCCGTCGAAGTGATGAAATGTGTGAATTGTGTTAGAATGGATTATGACGTAGAAGAAGGGACGATACCAAGAGATTTTATTGAATACGACTTCGCCGAAGATGCGCTGGACTTTGAGGTTAGTTTTAACGCTACTCTAATATCCACTAACATTCACCTTATCCCTACTGATCAAGTTTTAGATACATAAGTAATCTTAACTTTAGATATCGTCTAAGGTTTCAATATGGAGTCTTGCAAAAATAGTTGGGACATTCAGAAATAACAGGAAATAACATTTAGATTGAGACTCTTTTGCCCGTTTCGATGAAGTTTATTATTTCTTAATTGCCACTACCGGTACCGATCCATTAAATAACGCCACCAACATTTAACGGCACCTATTAAAGATTATTAAATTAGTCTCTAATCGAGGAATTGTCACAAGTTATTCTTCCGCAATAATTACAAATTGACCTAGGCTTTGCTCTTTGCATTCGCAGCACAAGTATTCCAAATGTTTTAATACATTTGCGACCATTCCATAGAATAAGAATTTGCGTAACATACCTAAATCTAAACGGAAACTATTATATCAGTAGACACCTACAACCTCGCCTTCTAACCGGCAACTCTTTTTCATAATCGGCCACCATCACCAGTCCATATCTTATCCATAATAATAACAACAAAGTGTCACAGTGCACTTCCCTCCTCGGGATGACTCATGAATGATCATGATTGTCTATGGTGTTAGAGTGAAAAGGCAGATCATTGTCGTCTCTTTCAGTCATGCCATTGGGTATATACTCTGTGTACTTGATATAATAAAACAACAAACAAACTTACTAGCTATACACTACACTACGATCGACGAGTTTTGCGGTAGGTAGTTGGCTAGGCGCGCTCGGCTAATCGTAGCACCGCGATTGAGCACAGCTGGAGCGGATATTTTCGTGGGATGCGGTGGTCGCAAGAATTCTGTAAAATTCGTAATCTCACTGATTAACGTAGCGTCGCGCTACAGACTCGTCTAGTGAGACTGTTGTGAAATAAATGAACGTCGATCATGGTGTGTTTCGGCGATAGATGCGGCTGCGGCGCGTTTTGCCGCCGTTTGTTCTGTCGAGCTCGACCACCGGAGACAGATGAAAATGGAGAAAACTTACCGGTGTCTTTGGTAATTTTTATGATAAATATTTAATTTAAAATGAGTTTATGTTTAGTGTTTATTAAAATGTTTTTTGTTGGTTTACGCTTTTGTAAAGAGTAACGCGCACACTTTTTACACTGCTTCATAATTGAAGGCTGTTTAGTTCCCACCATAACTTAAATTACAATAAAATTGACGTAAAAATCCTTGCAAACCAAACGTAGTGTTTTTTACTCCACCTTGAAGTGACGCATTGAACATTACATGACTCAATATTAAACTAAGTTAAATAGGTACTTTCAGTGGGTGAATTTTGAATAAATACGGCCTATATTTTTTGTTGACATTCTTATCACCAGTCCCTACCGACGCGACATGAGCTTCATAGCATAACTTTTTGTAATTTGGTACTAACCTTCTTCAATTACGAATTTCTAATGAATTTCAATTCAATACTTCTCAAGTTTATTAAGTTGTATAGTAAGCCTATAATACCTACCTTAAAAATTCAAAGTAAATGACGCAACCTATACTAAGATGGCCATGAAAATCTTAAATATTTTTTGAGAAAAATTCAATACAATCTAATTATTTTGTACCTCCTGTGGAGCTATTGTTCTTATCGGCAATTTTATTAATAAAACCATTACCAAAACTGAACGCCTATATTAGAAAATATGCACAAAACCTTAAAGAACATAGATCACATGGCTCGCTTGGCAGGTGGGTTGGCGATCGCAGTATGGTGTTAAAAATGCATAGAGAACGCTGCTGCCCATTCTCTAGTATGTCTCTTAGTCGCCTTTTACGACACCCACGGGAGGAAATGGGGTGGTGCTATTCTTTACGTCGGGCACTATACGGCACAATACTTACTTACCTACTACTTACTCACTGACTCACTTTTCTCTTATCCCACCAATCGGCATTGACACAGTGGCCTACGGACTATAACGATGCGGAATTTCAAATATGGTACCTATAAGTTAAGATAAAAACGGAGAAATATCACACATCAATACACCTATGTAGGAAATATATTTTATCCCACCGTAGGTACCTTCTTCGGACTTCATCAAAAAAAGTCGGTTAATAAGGTCAAAACTATTGCTCGCATAATGTTATCTCACAATCCGCAATAATAATTTATTCATCGTTTATGTACATCATTAATTAGGTAATTATACTTAAATGTTTATTTACCTATTAAAAATAGTTAACACCGGCAGATGTCGTAATCAACGAGTGCGGCTGTCCTGACAATGTTGTGAAAATAATTTTATTCCGACCAACGGACAACGCGGTATTTTATTTTCAGTGCGAAGGTTAGCTGAGCTCACTGCAATTTTTAAAATATTTCGAGCGTGTTTATCACTATGTATTTCACGAAATTAATATAGACCGCCTAAATAGTGATACTGAAATCTAAGTTGCGCGATAAATTAAGTGGACGTAGTTTTGCAGAAAGGACTCAACTCACATTATGGTCAAAAATGAGTTGTAAGTATATCCTTGTTAGTATTTAGGTACAACTCATTTTTGACCATAATGTGAGTTGAGTCCTTTCTGCAAAAATACTTAGATTTAACTATCTATATTTTATACATATCTTTAAAATATCCGTGACACTACAAAGATAAGGTTGGTTTTTAATAATGGGAACCAACCCACATGAAGTTGGGTACCTTCCGTTAACCGTTAGGACCTCTTTGGTGTACTTATACATCCCATTTCTGACCATAATGGGGGTTGAGTCCTTTCTGCTAAACTACGTCCAATTATGACGGGCCCTAATCATTGACCAGCATCCAGTCCAGGTACCTAAATCGTGACAATAGTACCTGTACCATGTACCTGTTTCATGTTTTAAAATATGAAATAGGTAAGTAGGTACCTATTATTTTTTTACATTAAAATTATAGGTAGTAGGTATCTAGGGGCAAAAGCAGATAATATTTTACTTCCTCGTCACATTTCTTGATGACATCATTCCACAAGGTGTTTCTCGGTAGGTACCCATTGATATACTGTCAATGTAGGTACCGCATTCTGATTAATATTGTATGTAAATAAACAAGTAGGTGCGAAAAACTATGACAGAGCTATAAAGGAATCGTGTCCAAAGTGCTTTCATTTTGTCTTCGATTCTTATCTATCGAACGAATCGATAAGAAATAATCTTGTTTCACAGCTACGTCTGTGAACTCAGTAGTATCGAGATCAGTCTAAATTCCACGGTTAACAAAACAGGGATTTAAAGAATTAGGCCTGTGTTCACCAACATTCAAACCACCGGTTAGGTATATAAACAGTTGATTTATGTCAAATTTCCTAAGTAAAGAACTGATTAAATATCTAAACAGTTGATTTAAATGTTGGTGAACATAGGCCTTAGACTGGCACCAGACACAACACAGCCGTTTTAATTAAATTTAACAATACAATACCAACAGAGTGCTATACAATATACATGTTGATGCTCCCACTAAAACTTATTGATTAAACATGAAACACACCGACACAGTCTTACTGAATATAATGTAACTAAGTACATAGCTCTATGTCAAGTTAGGTGCACATTTATTGTGTTTAGACACGCTCTCACGCAAACTTACACCATGCCTGCCCATAACTTACAACAGCCAAGTGTGTACGATAATTTCGCTAATTACAGTGATGGTCATTAGCTGTTAACTTAGAGTAGGTATATGTTAAGTATTAAATAGGCGTTAACATATGCATGCGTCGTAAAATCGTACGTACCACTTGCTTATTGATTACTACTAGCTATTATAGGGAAACTATTACAAATACTCAGGTAAAGTAATATTATATGTAAATCCAGTACCCTAATTGGGTATTACAGAATCAATCGCAATCTGAATGATTTTGAAGCAGATTGCTAATCCATTGCTTCATATGTTACAACGTAAATAACGCAATGAATGTTGTCGAAATGTCAAAAAGAAACCGATTCCTACTGATAGCGTACAACGCAATTAGGCCTCTGTTCATATAGTCTACCCGTATGCCTAACTTCATCCAAATCCGTTCAGCTGTTTGAGCGTGATTGAGTAACAAACATACAAACTTGAACTTTAAGTAGGTTTAAAGGATTCTGGTCCTAACCTAGGACCAGAATCCTACGAAAATGCCTCAGGCATTAAGTCCGCCTTTGTACAGTCGCCGTCAGATATATTGTAGCAGACAAGGTGACCAAATACTTCTGAACAATTTAAAATGTCAATAAGTTCCATACACTACAAGTTACCATTAATATCTGAACATTCATTACTTCATTAATATCTGAGCAGATGCTTGTCAATAATTTCTATACACACAACTAACCAAAAATATCTGAACACTTACAACGTCAAGTGTATCTACGCAGACAAACACTGAGCTTACCTAATTCGTTACTGCGTGATATAAAGGACGAACCAAAATCGACTATCGACTTGACAAAAATAAATTAAATTCCAGGTAACACCCTTTTTGAACACCAAATTACTGTTCTAGGTATATATACGATGAAAAGGGAATAAAAATAGTATAGAAATTCATTTGTTTAGGATACAACTGAAATTTTATGTTAATGTCAAACTATTGATAGAAAATAGATCTTGGTTTTGTAATTAAATAAAAAATTATTGTAAATATTTTTTTATTTGTGACAACATAAGTAGATAAAATATTAGTATTTTGTGTAACGTCGTTCTGCAATTAATATGTCATGTAACCGTTTTCGCATGGAAGTGTTCAGATATTTTTGGTTACTTGTGTGTATAGAAATTATTGACAAGCATCTGCTCAGGGCCTCAAGTCTGCTATTACAATAGTGTCAGAATGGTCTCGCCATTGTGAGTATTTGACAGTGTTTGTATGGCAAATCTGTCAAAAACTCACAATGAAGAGATCATTCTGACACTATTGTAATAGCAGACTTGAGGCCCTGATATGAAGTAATGAATGTTCAGATATTAATGGTAACTTGTAGTGTATGGAACTTATTGACATTTTAATTTGATCAGAAGTATTTGGTCACCTTGTCTGCTACAATATATCTGACGGCGACTGTACGGTATTTTTTTTTACTTACTTATGCATAAAGTTTTAATAAATAAATAAATATATGGATTCTAACATTCGAAGGTCCTCTATGTAGTCTTGTAATCGTAAAAATCTAAGTTAAGTGATAAAACATTCTAAAACTCAGCTCTATATGTGGACAGTCCAAAGTTATCGTACCTACTCGTAATTCTGTAATAATGTTAATAATATTGATAGGTGTGACTATTGAAATATCTTATCGTTGATTCATGTAATTTATGCTTACAGTATTTTAGTTTTATGATTAAAACGTCATAATTCCTTTAAACATACGAGTTAAAATAGGCGTACATACCTTATTTAGTAGGTAGGTACCTACTTATAATGCACGCAGTAATTGAGCGATGGCCGTTTCTCGTGGATTGACGCATATTTTCCTCCAACGTGTTTTTATTTGTTGTGTTTGTGTTCTTTTTTTTTGTGTCTTGTTTACCGCAAATAAACGTTTTTTTCTTGCTTTCTTTTCTTTTTTTCTTTCTAATTAAAATTACGAAATGTTATTTTCAGTAAACTCTCTTTTACATCTCCCTACGCGCACATACGACCAACTAGCGGACAGGTAATTGCCTTCTATCCCTTGCAGGTCGTTAAAGGTGCTTATCCAACCAAGGAAAATGGAATTATCACGGTTCTCTTCACACATGATCGACATTCTAGGTGCACAACCATTTTCCTATTAGATGTAGTAGATAGATACGTCTTATATGCAACTATACAGCAGCAAAATCTGTGTACGTGGAATCTGAAACTTAGTGAACACTAGCTGCTGCCCGCAGCTTCCCCTGCGTGGCTTTTTTTATAGTAAAAGTAGCCTTAGTTACACCTTATAACATCAGCTATCTGCTAGTGAAAGTCCCGTCATAATCGGTCCAGCCGTTTCGGAGATTAGCCGGAACACGTTATTTTTTTTTATAAATACCGTTTAATAAAATTTCATACTGAAGCATTTAATAAAAAGCCGTTATTTTGACATTACAAACAGACCTTCAATTTTATTTATTTGTATGTATAGATTTATAATGCAAGGCACACAGCATCCATGTAATAAATATTGCATGTTATTATACCCAAGGTGTTCACTGTAGTAACTGTTATGTACCATCGCATAGTGTTTATTTTCGAAATGTCAATGTGTGTTCCATGTTGTATGTGTCCTAACTTATAAGCCAAACCTATTTCAGTTATCGCTTCTACGTATGGGCCCCACCTATGGGCCGCTGTAGCTTAAGAGGGAGCTCAACGGCCCAATAGCTCCTTTAAAAAAAAAAAATCTCGTGACTGAAAAGGAATTATGAAAAACGGCTGAATGTATGTATGACACGAAGCAACAAAATACAATCTAGAGGAATGTGGCCGTTTTTATTTAGATCGAATTTTGTTGCTTCGTGTCTCAATATGAAACTATAAAAAAAATATTAGAAAATTCTAGACACACCGATATAGTTGATTGAGCCGTTTTTCATAATTCCTTCTCAGTCACGAGATAATATGTTTATAAAGGAGTGGCGCTAGTGGACCGGTGACAACGCTCTTAAACTTACCTATTATAAACGCACTCAATGTACACCTAGTCCATATTTGTAAACACCATCCTGTACGTACTTGTAGACACAAGTACGTACAGGATATGCAGTGTCTTATTAAAAAAAACCCTGACACCAATTAAGGCAAAGCCATGCCCAATGACCTCATCGTCGTAATTCAGTAGACGACTTTGGTGAGCGAATTCGTGCATCGTTTATTGATTACTTTGACTCACAAAGTAAGCGAAATAATGACTCATAGAACAAACAATGTGCACAACTAGCTCCTACATTGTTATTTGAGTAAGTAGTTAAGTACCATTAATTTTAACCCCGTCAAAATCCAAATAAAGAATCGGGAAACTAATTAGTTTGGCATCGCTTCACATCTTTTTTAACAGCTCTTCTGTTTATAATAAGTGGTCAAAAGGTTAAATGGCAAACAGCACTTTACATAATAGAGAGTTGGGTGTTCTTAGTTAATTGATAGTGAAGAGAACGCTACCGAGCCATCTTTTGACAGCCGCTTTAAAACCTTAACCTTCTTCTTGCAATAAGTCTCACAAGTCCACTAGTGCCACTCTAACTACTACTTTTTTTTTTAGTAGGGCATCTCAGAGTTTAACCACGAGGGGTTTCTACTCTTTAACCGGACTTTCTTGTGGTTGTCTTAGGCCTGTGTTCACCAACATTTTAATCAACTGTTTAGATATTTAATCAGTTGTTTACTCAAAATTTCGTAGGAAATTTGACATAAACCAACTGTTTAAATACCTAACCGGAGGTTTGAATGTTGGTGAACACAGGCCTTAAGCTCCTAAACGAAACTTAATGCCTCCAGTCAGGGCGTAAAAAACGTATAAACTAAACGACTGCACGCTAAGGGCCACCCCCTGTGGGGTACGAACCTCGGCTTAGGGCACCGTCGGAGGGAGGGTGGCAAGGGACCGTCGGTGGCTGGATCAAATCAGAGTTATGATTATTATCCGGGGGATTTAAAGCTACAGGCTGCTCTGCTAAAACGCGTGCTGGCGCTTCACTTACAAGCAAGGGTCGGGGAGGACTATTTAGTCGGGGATTTCGCGCAGGGCCTCGGCGCGGCGGCGAGGTCGGAATGACGATCGTGTATTATGTATTCTTTTGCGAACTGTACTAGTTTCCCTACGACTCTCCTGGAGGAGAGTAGTGGGGTCGTCTGGGTCGGTCAGTGATACTCTACTTCTAATACCTTTTATAAAGTTTCATATTGAGACACGAAGCAACAAAATACGATCTAGCTAGAGGAATGTGGCCGTTTTTCTTTAGATCGAATTTTGTTACTTCGTGTCTTAATATGAAACTTTATAACAGGTATTAGAAAATTCTAGACACACTTACTGAGGGAGCTGATTGAGCCGTTTTTCATAATTCCTTCTCAGTCACGAGATAATATTTTTCGCTAGTGGACTGGTGATAGCCCTCTTAAAGCATAAGCTAATATAAAATATGCTACAGTGATAGGTACCTTTCATTGCGACAGGATCGTCTTTCTGCCGAACCGCCACTTTCTCACAAGAAAGAAAGAAAATCAATTTATTTTACCCAGAAAAAAACTTAAAACAGTATATTCTGTGTCTCACGGCTGCATCAAATATGCTCAGTTCAGTATACAGTACCTACAAGGAACTAGATTAGTACGAACGTTTAAACGCGTAGGCTTCAAAGCAGTTGTCAAATTCTATGGGCACTGGTGCGTTAATATCGCTGGCTAAACGTGTTTTTATGAAGAAAGAAGAAGACTTTTTTTGGGTAGGAATTCCCGAGAATACCTATCGTGAATGTCAGATTCGAACTATAAAACACGTTGATGTAGTCTATAAAAGCTTTGATTGTTTTCTTTCAGTCGCAACTGGCAGAGGCGCGAGATGTTAAGTTTACGCAGACCCTGACAGAGCCCCTGAGTATCGGATCACACATCATATGCACGGGGACACCAAGCGACGATTTACCTTGGTAACTTTTTATTCTAAACTTAGTAACTATAATATTAAAAATTGTTGTATTTTGACATTACAAACAAACACTTCAATTTTGTTTATTTGTATAGATGTATAGATTAGCTGTTGTAACTTGTAAAAGCATTTCATGGATAATCTGGTCTCGCCGTGGCCTGCACTAAATTCGGTTAATAGCTGCCAAATTTCAGCAATAAATGTCAGCGCCCGCAGTGTTCTCAACATGACCTTACAGCTTGCTATATTTGCTAACATGCAAATCCAGGTCATAACGATGAAAGTACGGATTGTGTTTGTGTAATCACAGTAGGTAGAGTTTGTTCAATGACATTTGACGTCCCGATATTTTTTTAGATTATCTACCAACAACTTTTGGACCAATAATAAAGTACTTACCTAGGTACTATGGGGGACATCCGAATCGGCACACTTGCGAAACAAAATCCCGTGCTCACGGATGTCCATATATGTGTACCGCCCCTTTAGGTATAAGACGACCAATAAACAAAAAAACTTGTTAAAATAAATTTCTCAGGCTCTGTTACAATATCACAGATGTCTGACCAGCTTGGCTGGCTTTTTACTCTCTTTTTTGAAATGAAAACTTCTTTAGGCGCGTTGAGCGGTTCGCGATCGTCACCGAACGCTTTCCATGAGCTATATGTATACTGTGTATGTATTTGTACTTTTTAGGTGAACAAAAATCATAGGACTCGCGTCATCGTCACCGAATGCTTTCCATGAGCTATATGTATGAAAGAACAATTGTTCCAAAGTTTAGTTTTGTTTCCACTTCTGTCGGCAGTCCTTATGACTGCCAATTTTTCATTTACACAAACAACGGGCTTGGCAAAAATCTGATGCTGCGATACTATTGGTTGATGAGTGTAAGCGTTACTATAGTGGCCGAGCGCTGCAAGCAAGAATAGTCCTTATGGTAGTCCGATTCGGATGTCCCCAATAATACCTATCAGAACAGAAACTGTTCTGTGAGTATTTGAAACCGAATAGGTAAAGTATTTCAGACCGGATAAAGTGTTGACACAGTTCAGCCTTTTCTCGACCAATCATTTTTTAAATAAATCAATGAATAAGGCGGTCTTTGTACTTCCGAATGTAAGTTTAGTCAACGACCTATCTGTACCAACACTATTTTATCTAATCAGTATTATATCCTGTACTGTATCAAAGACTTATCTGTACTAGGTTTGCAGTGAACATAGGAAGTGGGGAACCTGACACGGCGCGCGGCGAAATCGCCGTGCACTTTAACGTACGTCTACCGCAATGCTATGTGGTCCGCAATACTCGTCGACACAACAAATGGGGACCTGAGGAGACTACTGCATTCAGGTAATAATTTCAAACAATACCTACTGACTAATCATACCTATAGCTACTCCAGTAGGTAGGAACGTTTTACGGCTCAGTGACCCATTTACCAGCTTCCGCATCGATAAGATAATTTCCCTTTCAGTAAGTAATTTTTCATGTTTCTGAACATAAAAGAACGTACGATGAATGCTTGATATATTATTGCAGGATAGCAACCATGGAGGTTGTTAACTTCACGCACAAAATAATCGGCCAATTAGCGTCCAATTAACGTCCTTACAAATGCAGAAGGTAGCCTTTTAAAGTCAGTTCGCCGAATTAGCGTTATTAACATCACAATGGTACCGATTCTCTTGTTCACAAACTAAACTAAATTTAAGTTCAGTGCATCTTTTCTTTCTATTTCATTAAGAAAAGGACAGAACATAAATTTTAGTTTAGTCCTGTCAAATTAATCAGCGCTTGACGTAAATAGACGTAATTTTAGTCGGCAAGTTTTTAATCACGTCTAAACTTGTATGGAGTAGTGACAGGCGCTGATTAATTTGACAGGACTAAACTAAAATTTATCTTCTGTCCTTTTCTTAATCAAATAGTAAGAAAAATATGCACTGAACTTAAATGTAGTTTAGTTTGTGGAATCGGCACCATTATTTTTTATTGAATTTCAGATTGTTTCCTTTCAAAACGGATCACCCATTCACGATAGAGATCGTAGTTGATGAGAAGGAGACGCTATGGGCTGTTGACGGGATGCAGTACTGCAGCTATGCTCATAGGAATCCAAGCCCATTGACTGCGGAGTGGGTGCAAGTTACAGGCGTCAGAGATGCGACACTGAAAGTTCAGAAGACTGATATATTCCCAACATTAGCTCCACTACCTGCTGAAGTGAGTACCAGGCCGTGATAATAAGTTTTATTGATAACGGCCCCCACAAAATGACTGAGGACGTCATGATCATTGGATTGGATGCGGAAAAGCAGGACAATTTTAACGTATCATATTATCTACTAGCTTCTGCCCGCTACTTCGTCCGCGTGTCGTTCCCTAATCCGTTCTCGAGATATCATCAAAAAAGCCGTTCTGTACAAAATGTATGAGAAAGTGAATTTTCAAGATGTATTTTTATTTTTTTCGTGAATTTTATGAATGTTTTAATAGTTATTCTGCTATTCCGGCGGAGACAAATCCAACTAAACCAAGATCATAAAAATCTGTCCAGCCGTTCTGGATATTTAAATGGTGTAAATAACCCGACTATGTTTTATATATTTCCTTGATAGATAGAAAGATAGAAAAAGTTTTTATTGGGACCCATACAGGAAGATCACATTTTAAAATAAACACACTAATAAACCAACCAATTTATGTTTACATTTCGCACCACACCTACCTACAAGTTATTATATTCGCAAGCACGACTGCTGAGCGTGTGGTCCTGGGTTCGATTCCCAGGTCGGGCAAAGTCTTATTGGGTTTTTCCATTAGGAATTTCTCAGAAGCAGCCTGGAGTTTGGATGTTAGTGGTGTGATACGGCCGTGCCTTGGAAACCACGTAAAGCCGTTGGTTTTGAGTCTGATCACTCCCCGGCCCGGCCGTGTCGGACTGCCCTCCCATCGGTCTATGAGAGTAAAGGAGAATGCACCTGTGATAGCGCATACACTTGTGCACTATAATATTTATTTAATACTTAAAGCACACAAAATGCGACAGAGGCGGACTTAATGCCATAGGCATTTTCTACCAGTCAACCTTTGGGTGATGCAGAGACAAACAGTAGTAGGTGCAATAGCGAGAATTGAGGAATAAATATTCATTTAAATATAAAGACATACATAAACCTAAACTATAAATTCAATATAATAAATCTTATTATCCATACTAATATTATAAATGTGAAAGTAACTCTGTCTGTCTGTCTGTATGTTACGTTTTCACGCCTAAACCGCTGAACCGATCGTCTTGAAATTTGGCAGAGATACAGCCTGGGATATAGAGAAGGACATAGGCTACTTTATTTACGCGATAACCGACATCCACGCGGGCAAAAGCTAGTACATAAATATAAGCACAAATAAATACACATAAATATGTATACTAAAACAAATAAGAAAAACAATGGGAAAACATTACCGTTGTGATGATACTGCTAGCTTCTTGCGAATGTGCTCGCGAACAATATCTTCTGCGTACCTGGCTTATCTCCGTTGAGATTGGCCGCCGTATCCGAAATTCGGTCGGGAGGATATTATTATTATCATGGCATTTAAAATGGGGGCCGTGGGTTCGAATCCAGGCAGGCGCTTTACTTTGTGTAAATTTCATCACCACTGTTCTGAAAACGGTGAAGGAAAACATCGTGAGGAAACCGCCAAGAACCAAAAATTCGAAGACATGTGACATATACCAACCCGTACTGGGCCCGCGTGGTAGATTATGGCCCACTCCTTCTCGAAGATAGAAAAAAGAAAAGAAAAAAGAAAGAATAACACTTCACTGTGCATACTTCTTCATTCACTGTGCACGCGGCTCGGTTGTGGAATTCACTGCCACCTGACATTAGGGACTGCCAAACTGTTGCAGCCTTTAAAAGAAGAGTAAAGGATCACTATCTTTCCACTTCGTCATAGTTACATATTATTATGTATTTATTATTTTCCAGTACATTGTAGTTCTCAGTATACATTTGAGTGATATTTATTTTAGAAGTATGTATGTAAGTATATTCTCTTATTGTATGTATAGCTATTTTGATTATATGTATATTTTTTTTTCTCTTCTACACTTACACACGTTATCTACATCTCTATATCTACTTTCCTATCGCAGGTATGCTGGAAGATATTTCATTAGAAATAAGCATCACCTTTCGTACGTATTTTTATGTTCCTTTCTTCTTGTCTGTTTATATGTGTGTACATAAATTATTAAACAAATAAATAAATAACGTTTATTTCGTCACAGTTCGTGAAATACAAAATACAAACAAAATAAAAACTAAGATAGGTTGCTCGTATCCCCGCAGTGGGAACATTAAAAGGCTGATTATGCTTATTTAAAATGGCGAAATATTTCGTTCTTCCAGGTTCCCTTAAGACCTAGTATAGATTCCTTACCAGAAGACAGTGAACCTACATGGCACGCGAACGTCATCGCATCTTTATCTAAAGGCATTCCCGAAGGACACCAGCTTGTTATTTACGGCAGGTAAGTCGGACTTTATTTATGGTTTTTTCATGAATAGCTTTTAGTGGGTAGACTCAGCTTTCAAAAACACTAGCCTTTGATAGCTTTGCTTCGCCCGCGTGAATGTCGGAAATTCTCCCACGGAAATATAAGATAAAAAGGATAAGTATGTTCCGACTACGAAAAGACAACAAATATCTACAAAAAATCAATAAAATGGATATAGTATGTATCCTTAAGAGATAGACATATGCTATCGCTGACTTTTCTGTAGACCTATATAAGATACCACCATACATTATTTTGTTATATCTCAAAGGGTTTAGACAGCGTTTTCGGTGAAAGCTCCCAGACGGCTTATTTTTTTCCGACACCTCCAACAAATATCGTTAATGTATACAAAAATGTATACAAAAACTTAACAAATTATATACTAAAACCTTCCTAGAGTACCACGCTATCCATTGGTGAAAACAGCATGAAAATCGGTGCAGTAGTTTTTGAGTTTATCGCGAACAGACCGACAGACAGACGCGGCGGAGGACTTTGTTTTATAATATGTACCTAGTGTTTACCCTCCTGGGGCAGTCGGGTAAAAATAGGGTCAAAAATCTTAGTCCCTTGTTCTGGTCATTTTGAAAAGTCTGTACATCCCTAAGTCTTCGGCGATGACAGTACAATCGGAAAAGCCGGAGGTCGAGAGATCTATCATCTGAATAACACATTAGTCTTCATCTATACATCTATACAAATAAATCAAATTGAAGTGTCTGTTTGTAATCTCAAAATAACAGCTTTTTAGTCTGTTTGTTCCGGCTAATCTCCGAAACGGCTGTACCAATTTTGACGGGACTTTCACTGGCAGATAGCTGATGTTATAATGAGTAACTTAGGCAACTTTTATTTACAAAAAAAAAAAAAGCCACGCTAGCGAAGCCGCGGGTAGCAGCTAGTTTCTACATATAAAAGAGAATATTTACATGTCTATGAAAAATGTGCGAAGATCGATCGTTTCCAGTCAACCACATCTCAATGCCCGACTGTTGGCTGACGTCCAATATCACTCGGCTGCGATATACAGTTTCATTAACATTGTTTGTATTGGAATTATGTGCCTACATCACATAATATTGATTCTGGGATATAAATTATAATAAACTCGTTCATGTTCAGGTACCAGCATTATTATAAGTTATCGTTAATCATAAATTATATTATCCTTCACGATCGATTTTCCTACCAATTTCCGTAAATATAGCGTTCTAGCGGCTGTTTACCGTTTTGTTCACCTGCATGTTCGACTGCTCCATTATTTTTGGACTTGAACGGAGCCCTTACTCCTGGATAATTACGCGGCGAAGTTGCAAGTTTTACATTTTGACAAATCTGGCAATTCCAACTACTTAAAATGTAAACGATAATACTAGACATGAATGTGTCTTATCTCACGTAATTACTTAAGGGTCCCAGATCCTACTCATAACAAAAGTAAAATTTTACCGTAGGGATCTGAATCCCGCTTATTTTTCTATAAGTCTAACGACCAATTAGTGTAAACTGTCTATACAGTATCTGCAGCCCCGGATTTCTGCCTAGCCTTGCAAGGCCCCGGTCTAGGAGCCCAGCCATCCTAGTAGCCTCACTCACTCAACTACCCCAATCAGCAGAGCTATTCTTTATAAATAATATCACCGTGAACACTTAGGTGAAGTGAGCTAGAAGTGAGCTGTTGTCGATAGTGTCAACCCCTAGCATCAGGTGGAATAACAGCTCACTGCACCTAACTTATCACGGTGAGATTCTTAAAGAATAGCACTACTGGTAGCTTGCCTGAAGTTGCCTGCCTGACGGGGAAACTAAAAATTTTCGAGCTCGCTACCCTCGCTCCTGCTTTATAGTTTCTCTTCTGCTTTTCTACTTATGTCGACCAAGTGACTTATTTCTGTTTTATACTGTCAAATGAAATCTAACATTTCTGAGGGTGCTACATTTTTCGAGCTTGCTTTGCTTGCTATTGCATCTTATTTACTCTTATTTCTTAAACTTTCTTGCATTAATCGACAAAGTAACTTCTATTACTGTATAAAAAGAAGTATAGTCAAAAGAAACCTAATCCTCGTTCTTTGTCATCATTTAGAGAATTTATTCCGAAAGGTTAAACTTACACATAATATAAAAACCTTCACATTTTGTGTGAAGTAGTAAATGCGCGGCGGGTCTCTAGTATTGTAATAAATAAAGCCTTAGTAAATTTAGTACCACCTCCACATTTACAGACTTCGTCCACTCCTCCACTCTTTCGCAATAGACCTGATGGATACTCCCCGTGAATGGCCGCGACCTAACGTGCTGGCTCATGTGAACGTGCGCGCCTACTTCGAGTCTCAGCGGGAAAGGCAGCTGGTTGTGCTGAACGCGTGGCTCGGCGACTGGGGGGTGGAACGACGGCAGCGCACCGCTAGGCTTATACCTGGAACTTACGTAAGTTGAACTTAGGCGACTTTATAATTAAAAAAAAATAAAAATCTGGTAAAACCCATTTTTATCATCATCATGAACAGCCCCATTTCGCCCACTGCTGGGCATATAGGCCTCTCTTTTCTTGTTTCAATCCCCACGCTCCTATACCAGTCTTATAGTTCTTCCCGCGATGGCTACAAGCCATCATGGCGCGGCTAGGATCAAGCAACGCGAGTCCACAAGGGGCCGAATCACTAAGTTTTAAAGCCATCATTATTTCGATGAATGGATGAAAGGAAGACCCTTTTTTCCTTTCATTCTTTTATTATAAGTATTAAATATGGTGCTGAGAGCTGCCTATCCCTCTCGCATTGAACTAATTATGGCTCTAACATGACATAATACGCTTCTGTGCTCTTTTTTGAAAAGCACGATCCTGAACTGGCAACTTCCTCATTCTAGCAGGAAACACAATCTAATCATAACGGGTTACACCCAAAGACGCTTAACGAAGCTGAGTCACTTATATTCAAGGTCATTGTTTTTGTCAACCTGGTTACGCGTTAGGGTGAACTGCCTCATTGGACTCGTGATCGCAAGCGCGACTGCTGAGCGAGGGGTCTTGGGTTCAATTCCCAGGTCGGGCAAAGTGATATTGGGTTATCAGGAATTTCTCAGTAGCAGCCCGGAGTTGGAAGTTGGTGGTGTAATTGCGCCTGATATTTCTGCAGTCGTGTTGGATTGCCGTCCCATCGGACTATGAGAGAGTGAGGGAAGAATGAGTGCAACTGTGTCTGCGCAAACAATAGTGCACTATAATATCTCCCGCGTAGATCTCAGTTGAGAACCGCCACCATGACCGAAAGTCTGTCTGGAGGACTATACGGCGATAATGTAGGTCAAGTCTTAAGATTTTTTTGTTTGAAGTGAAAACTTCTTTAGGCGCGTTGAGCATTTTTTGGGTGAACAAAAATCATGGAACTCGCGTCATCGTCACCGAACGCTTTCCATGAGCTATAATTATGTATACTGTGTATATATGTATGTGTACTTTTTGGGTGAACAAAAATCATGGAACTCGCGTCATCGTCACCGAAGGCTTTAGTTACTTAGTCATCGGCAGTCCCCAAAGACTGCCACGCATGTTTTTTTTATCACGAAAACTAGTTTTAAGTGTTATTTATTACGTACCATTAAATACCCCCACAACTCCTATACCGTTGCATGCACCCATAAACACAATGTTTTGCGTGCGATACATTGCGCGCTGTCGTGACCAGCGATCCTTCACCCTAAAAATAAATGTATATAACTTATTAATTATAACTTCCAGACAAAACTACGAATAGTTCGACAGCCGGCAGATTGGGCGATATATGCAGATGACTTACTGATTGGCGAACTGGAATTCCGCGCATCCGCAGAAGGCGTGCGCGCAGTACGTGTACGAGGCGACCTCTACCCTGAACAGATCTACATAAGTCCGGCCACAAGCTCCCCTATTAGGGAATGAATCACCTGCGGAAAGTCTACACTATTTCGTAATAAATCCTATGAGCTAACGAGTCAGACCAGCAAATTGCGTAACACACTATCAATCACAATGTATAGTATATTTTATATCGAGGGACTAAACGAAGCCATAATATACCAGAGGTGGTTTGACTCCCGAGCGTGCGAGGAAGTCAATGAAACCGAGGTTATATTAAGTTGGCGTTTAGTCTCGAGGTGCAAACTGTACTTTTCACTTTGAGTGCGAGAAAAATAGTCAGTTTAGTACAAAAACATTTAATAAATATTACTTAATAAAATAAAAATCACAAAGGTAAATCTTCCGCGATTTTGGCGGCAAAAGATTATCTATTATGTCTTTTGCTCTTTGCTCGACGTCAAACTCTTCACTGTCACTGGACATTCTTAATAAATTTATTTAAAACCGAACAAATTTACACACAACAAAAATTCTGAAATTTTGCGGTCAGTTTTTTTCTTCTAAACCAGTCACAGATTAACAATTTAAAACACATGGCGCCACCTTCTTTGCGGAAAAGCCATGGAACTAAAACTCTTCAACATTTTCGCAATGAAGGTGGTTCACACTCCACAGATAATAGTATATTTACTGGCTGTTTGACTTTGTCTATGTCACATGAAGGAAATTAAAAAACTAATTATTTTTACTCCCTAGAGGGGACTAAAGTGATCACTTTAGTCCCGCTTCGTAGGGCTACATTGGCGTACTTTTAGAGCATGAGAAGTGAAAAACGATTTTGAAGCATATTGCTAATCCATTGCTTCTTATGTTCGAAAAATGCTTCTTATGCTCAACGTAAATAACGCAATGAATGTTGTTGAACTGTCAAAATGAAAACCCGTTCCTACTGATAGTGGGTTACGCAATAACCCCGCTGTGTTCATAGCAATATTACGATTGTGCAAAAACATTACGCATTTTCAAGATTTTCTTGAGAGATAATTTCGCATCAAGTGTATGCTTGGGTGCTCATTATAAGAAAATGCAAAAAATCACAAAAAAAAAATAAAGGCGAATGCAATTTTGATATTTTAGGTGATTATAAGTATTATTGCATTTACTAAATATGTATAGGTATTTGAGAGTAGTATTTTTTATGTGTTTACTCTCGCTTTATAAATAGAGATCTGTCTGAATTTGATTAATGTATAGGATAGGGATGAAACTTGAAATTATATTTGAATTTCTTTAGTCTTTTTTGGTAAGTCTAGATCAGGAATGGGAAAACTCCGGCCCCCAAAGGGTTTTATTCCGGCCCGCCAACGTCATTTTGACCTATGAGTGTATTGTTTGTGTACGTACAGTATCTAGTAGGTAGTTAATAAAGTTGACCCTAAGTCATTGTGAACTTTAACTACTAGATACTGTAAGATAAAAAAAACTGTGCTGGTGCGCTCTACGATTATTTTCGCGGAGTGTGGAATCATCTTAGCCTTCGAAGATTGTTACGATAAATTGCAACTTAAAACAAAATGTTTTTTTTTTTGGACCTCCTGAATTCCCTACGCTTTTCTGGCCCCTGATGAAAAAAGTTAGCCCACCCCTGGTCTAGATGGGTTGACAAACAAGATATTGATCTTATTATTATATTGATCTTAACATTATTTTGATCTAATCATTCGAAGTCTATTGAGTTGTATATTTTTAAAAGTACCTAATTTATTTTCTTACTGCCTTATTAGTATTCGTTAAAAATGAACTTTTTTACATAATTATAAGTGTCTCTATGAATATCTAAGTTGGACACAATCCACATAATTTTGTTATTCACTTATATGTTGAGAGTTTATACTTAATTTATGCGACAATGTTGATTTATTTTGAATTTTCATATATTTAATTTAAGTTTTATTTTTGTAATAAGTAATAAAAAACGAGGTGCTGATACCTCGACATGTTACAGACTAACATTCATCACACGAGATATTATCTAAAATATAAGACACTAATACACAGTATATTTAGTTTGACGTTAAAAATACGTTAGGCGGCCAATCTGTACGATTAGTAGGATTCATTTTATTAATACCTATATAGATAAGTAGGTACTAAGGTACCTATATAGGTAAGTAGGTGCTTTGTTGTCAGACCTAGCTTTTTTCTCTTATGCTACGGCTACTCGGCTACATTGTCGCGATAAAGCGAACTACACTTCGCGCGTTCTCTGTTGTAAAACGAGAGATCGAGCGATGTGCGAAAGAGTGCGTGCGAAGAATAGTTCACTTTATCGCGACAATGTAGCCCTAGCGTGACTACAAGCCATATACCTACCTACCAAATAAATGTGTTATAATGTTAAAAAAAGGTTTTTTTTTTTTGTCTTCTGACTACCCTCAACTAAAAAAAGAAACGAGACATCCGGACAATCGGGCAAACAGTATCCAACAAATTCTCCTAACCCCATTTCGGTCACCACGATCTATCTCAACGTAAAAGACTAACTAATTACTACGCTGAGTGCAGAAGTGTTTGTGCAAACACATGTGCACACACCCCAAAGAGTAGAGTAAGTCAAGTCAAGTATAGTGCTCAATCAGTGAACCTGAATCGGCGGGTGGGTTCCGTTAGGGCACGGCCACCACAGGTTAAAAGAGATTAGAAAAGAAATAGTGCCTGATTTGTATTAAAACGCGTGTCGCAGCTTGTCTCCCACTCTCACTCCACTACAAGCAAGAGACCAATACGTAGGCGCATTACGCACACAAATAAACCACACGCCCTTAGATCGCGAGTTTGCTATTGGTTGTCACACTAACGCAAAGCTCAAACACTGCGTTTGACACACTCTTGCAGAGGTGAGAAAAACGTCGATTATTTGTATTGATAAAATTACCTACTGTAATTTTGTTACTTTCAGTTTTGCAATATATCACTTTATAATTTCGGGAGGGGGGACGTCAGGGTACAAATAGCGTGGACTTCCTAAATACATAAGGGGGAACATCAGACAGAGCCGCAAAATTCAAATTTTCATTAGTTTTTAGCTAATTGCAGCTCTGTTTTACGTCATGATTATTGTCACAATAAACAATAAATGATGGTAATAAACAAAGTTATTTTAATTATAATTTTACTGATAAAAAATCATTTGTGTTCATAGACACATACTTTAGTACCTATCGACATTGTTAGTATAAATGTATCTCTTTTACTTACAAGGGACCTACAATCTTCTATACGTTTCATAAGCGAGTAAATCGTTGATATAGATAGTCGCTTCCTCGTCGGCGGTGGGACAGTTGCCTTAGATTGACTGAAATCCACATGATTAATGATGATCTATATCGATATCTAAAACAATTGTATGGTTTATTTAGGTACTTTAATATAAGCGGTTTTTTAGCACGTGTTTTACTGCTTCCCACCACTGCCTCTGTCTGAAAAACCCATTGGGCGGTTTTATAATCGTCAAGTTAAAAGCTTAAAGGCTCCTACAAACAGGCGCGACACGCGAAGCGACACAAAGAGACCGCTCGTCGCGCGGCACGCGGTGTCTTTGTGTCGCGCCTGTTTGGCGGAACTTTAAATTATACGAAGGTACATTATAAAAGCGCACATCGCCGCATCGCACATTAGGGCCTATTGATTGAGTTGAGGGGGAATTTCTATCGATTTATAAACCATAGACTATATTTTTATTAACTACGAGAATATCCTTTTTTTTCAATTTTAGAGTAAATGTATATTCAATCAGATTAACGAGAATACCCGAGCGAATGATGTCAATTGTCAAATTCAAATCAATCAGCTGTTATTTGACATATTGACAGCCGTCAGTTTGACTCGTCTGTCATGATATTTTAATTATTTACGGTTGAAAAAAATTAGGATTACTCTGCTATTTTGAATAAAAGCTTATAAATGCTAACAGTGAAAATTTATATCTCTTTATTTAGCAAACTTGAGGATTGTTAAAACTTATATTTTTACTATAAACACTCCCATTAAACCGGTTATTAGTCTGTGGTAGCTTCATATGTTTGACCTTCTCAAGGTGACCGATATCGCGAACCGCGTTTGACCAGTCAGGGTTGACAGGGTTTAGCGGTTGCACGGGCTTTACCTGATTTTGTCTGAGAATAAATCAAGATGAGCGTACAAAGCGATTCAGACAAGCGGAAGCAAATCTCTGTGCGAGGTATTGTAGCAGTTGAAAATGTTACTGAGGTGAAGAAAGCGTTCAATCGTCATGTGCATTACACTCTGGTGAAAGATAGAAATGTTGCGACTCCGAGAGATTATTACTTTGCCTTGGCCCACACCGTGAGGGACCACCTGGTCTCGCGCTGGATTCGAACCCAACAGTACTACTATGAAAAGGACCCCAAGGTAAATTATACTCACTATTAAAAAGTGAATGATATAACAATACTTCTGAGCTTTTATTGGACTACTACCCACTTTACTTCAAAAAAGTTTTCTTTGTAAAGTTATGCTCATAGTTTACATTTTATTACATTTTTTTTAAGTACTTTCAGAAACCTAAATAGAATTTCTTATTTCCCTGAATAAACTTGCAAATGAGATTAAGATACAAAAATTAGAATAGAAAATAAATGAAATGCTATCACACCGGGCATTGTTTAATACTACTACTATTCATAAACTTCCAATGGTAATTTCAATAGTATATTCAAAGTACATGCTTCATTTTAGCTATGAAATCATAGAAACTGGATAAAAAGTCCATAACATTTACAATATTATCACAGATAAGACAAATGTGTAAAAAAAAATCCTCAAGCTACAAACATCTAAAATAACAAATAAACAACTCTACTCCTTTTACTAATCTTCAATATTTTTTTGTGCCAGCGTGTATACTACCTCTCCCTAGAGTACTACATGGGGAGGTCACTCCAAAACACCATGATCAACCTGGGCATCCAGGGTACCGTGGATGAAGCCCTGTACCAGCTCGGCTTAGATATTGAAGAATTGGAGGAGCTGGAAGAAGATGCTGGTCTTGGCAACGGTGGTCTGGGACGTCTGGCTGCTTGCTTCCTTGACTCTATGGCCACTCTCGGACTGGCTGCCTATGGCTATGGTAAGTGAACCACACCTAATTTATATATTTGAAAACAGGTTTGACTTCCAGTTTTTGGAGATGCATAATATTTGTCCATCACTTTGAACTCTGACAAAACAAAATCTGGTTTTTGGCAATGTCTTGCTCTTCACTTTTTTTGTGAATTGATGTGTCAGTACTAATGATACCCATTTATAGCTTTTCATTTAATATTTAATTTGTATAATGCACTTCCTTAAGTAACTGATTAGGTTTTTGCACAAATGCAACATATCTGTATTTGAAAGAAAAGCAGAACTTGATCATAATTGAACCAAAAAGTTTGGCATTCAATATTGATGAAGATGCAACAACATAAATTGAAATTATTTCAAGAAGCTCGTTAATGTGACCCACAGGACATTGAAAACATACTTGATATTATTTTAGCCAGTGTAAACTAATTTGAAGCAGTTGACAACACCGTCGCTGGCGCGCCGCCAATTATAAAAGTACAAACGAAATTGAATACTTAGGTACTGAAACATATAGGTAATCCGTAATACACAATATCTACAGTCTTCGCTACATTATTTTTCCTACTATTGTAACGCTTTTCTTTATCGACCTCTAAAATACACATGTTACATGCGAGTCTTATTACGGTTTACGTTTTGTTAATGACGAGATTATGAAATTACATATTATCCGAAGTAGATACCTAAACATGTTTTCCATTCTACGAGTTACATCACGAATCAATAATAATCAACATGATGCGACGAACAACAAGGGCGCGACACGCGACGCGACACAAAGGCACTGCGTGTCGCGACTCGCGCCACGAGCGATGTCTTTGTGTCGCGTCTGTTTCTAGGAGCCTTAAACGCAGTCATTTAGGAGATTTTATTTGTAGAAAATGTTATCTCAAACATTTCAAAGTGTTAGACAGACAGCGACAAAAATTGTAATGACAAGCTTTTGCGGCTTCGTCCGCGTTGATGTCGAAAAATTCTCCCACGGGAATGTACTACCGTAATTAAAAGTACCCTATGTGTTAATCCAGGTTATAAACTCAGTGTGCCAAATTTTATCAAATTCCGTTCAACCGATTTTGCGCCTATCCGGAACAAACATCCAGACAAACGGGCAAAAATTATATAAACTATATTTTCGGCATATGACTCGTTCCCATACCTCGTAACAATAAAATACTTAAAAAAAATCTATTTATAGTTTTGACTTCGTTTCTATTTTACTATACGTATAGATAAGAGCTGTCAGAGAATTAAAGGTCAACGTCCGCACACCACACAATGTAGACAGTATATATATTTATACTGTGATGTAGACCTATCTACGTTTACATAATAATTCACTAAAATAAATCGCTTTTTGTTATCTTTTGATAACGTAATACGAAATCGCGTTAATGATCATTGATCTCTGAATAAAGGGTCAAGCAGATGTACAATATTGGATTTGAGTATTGTCAGTGCTCCTGATCTCTCCAATATTATGCCTATTATGCCTAACCTACTTAGTTTCTGTATGCAATGCAACACTTATTGATTTAACCTCCTGGATTCGATCCCCGGGTCGAGAAAGTGTTATCAGGTTTTTCCATTGAGAAAATAACTCGCCCTATAGCAAAATCAATCGAATTTACCTAGTCTTTTCCCTACTACGTTGGAGTCGGCTTCCAGTCTAACCAGATGCAGCTGAATAGCAGCATGTTACATGAGCGACTGCCTATCTGACCTCCTCAACCCAGGTAGTGGGTAATACCATACCTCTTAGCAGTGCCGGATTTATATTTTTTATGAGTGTAGGCCACTTTATTTCCGCCGCCCCTTGTACCTTTCTAAAATAATAATTTTCCATTTGTAGTAAGGAAGGCATTAAAGTTAAATAAACGAATGAATTAGTAATTAAGAGCGTAAAAATGAAACAAGAATCACAATTTTTTACGGGACTTTTTAATAGCAAAATCATCTATAATATCATCATAGTTTATGGTGTTCATTATCTCTGCTTCTATGTAGAGAAGAGCTAAAGAATTCGTTATTTCTTAAGACAATGAAGACCTTTGATAATTTTTCACGCGTTTTAAACAGAAAAAACTCCTATCCCCAGAACAATTTGTAGCCAGAGTGGAAAGTGCGATGTGGAGAGCTATATCCAAGTTAGGGTAAACATTAGACAGAGATTTATTTCTCAAAAACATTGAGAGACTGAGTAGTGAGTTTGATCCAGGCTTCACTGCACACTCTGCAGTTTTATTAGAGGAAATGTGACCGTGAAAATGCATGCATTCTTGAACCAAATCGTTCTTTAAATCATTGGTATAATATTTTACGAGAGACTGGGCTTTTTCTGTAACTCTTTGTGTTGAAAGTTCAGTCATTTATGTTAAAATTGAAAAAAAATCTTTAAATTTTAAGTAAGCATTATGCCTTCTCTGTATTTCAGCCCTCAGTCTATCAAGGATGACCAAAAAGTATATATATGTGTGTATACCATAAAAATATGTACAATAACAGTAGGTACCTAGGATTGATAATTTTCGTTAGGAATGAGTTTCTATTGAGGGATTTAACGTATTTAGTATAAAAAAACATGAGAAAACCAGTGCACTTGTTTGACTTTTATCCTCTGGAATCGATTGAGCGTCCTCGGAAATCTGCCCCTAGGACGCTGCAGCCCCTAGGCCGCGGCCTATACGGCATATTGACAAATCCAGGACTGCCTCTTAGTAAGACTGGTTGCCAGACTTTTGGGCTTCTGACTACCCGTAACGACTGTCGATTGACGGCCGGGACCAACGGCTTAACGTGCTTTCCGAGATACGGAGGGGTCTCGATATGTAATGGATGGCCACCCATCTGCGAACCCACCGCGGCAAGCGTAGCTTAGCCTTCGATGGACACGCGTGCCTGTTACCCCCTATATAGCATAGGAATATAAAGAAAAGAAATAAAGTATAATTGGCGAAATGTGGGTTTACTTGCATGCTTCTGCCTACCCCATCAGGCGTGTGATGTTATGTTAGGTATGTGTTATGCTGCTTCATTTCATATATTATTATTTTCATGAAGCAATGCATGACATATATAATAGTATACATATACTAACTGACATGATATTTTTCTTGACATTCCTACTTTACAATCAAATCAATAATCATTAGGTACTTAATTTTTTTTTATTTGGTTTATGTTTATTATTGTATATATTTAGTACCTATATGCTTTATGTATGTATTGTATATGTAAATGGTACACCACTGACTACCTGCAGTATTGTCTCTCCTACTTTTAATCCATCCAAAGGTTGTCTGTAAAATATCGCTTTTATTTATTTATTTTATTTATTAAAACTTTATGCACAAGTAAAAACTGTACAAAGGCGGACTTAATGCCTTGGGCATTTTCTACCAGTCTACCTTTAGCGATAAGACCGGCCAATGGTGCCGATTCCCTTGTTCACATGATTAATTTGACAGGACTAAACTAAAATTTATCTTCTGTCCTTTTCTTAATGAAATAGAAAGAAAAAGATGCACTGAACTTAAATTTAGTTTAGTTTGTGTAACATTTCTACATTATATGTATCTGTAATTTTTATGGTGTACATAATAAAGACATTTTTTTTATTTTTTATTATTGACCCCTTACAGGTATCAGGTATGAGTACGGTATCTTCGCGCAGAAGATTGAACACGGCGCACAGCAGGAGGAGCCTGATGACTGGTTGCGCTACGGCAACCCGTGGGAGAAGGCGCGTCCTGAGTTCATGTTGCCCGTCAACTTCTACGGACGCGTGGTCGACACGCCCGAAGGCAAGAAATGGATTGACACCCAGGTAACAAGCATAAAAAAAAAGATTAAATCCGAATTGAGAACCTTCTTTTTTTTAAATTAGTTCAATAAGCCACCCCATTGCCTTGTGGCGTGCTAAATCAGCGTACCGTCTTTTCCGTGGTTTAATAATCAAGTCAATTTATTGTTCACTTTAGTTAGTTGTAGTCACTGACAAAAGTGAAAAATACATACTCAAATCCTATAATAAAATATATTCAAGCAATGTGCTCAGTTTAATTTAGTTCGACGAGGATTCCGTTGTTGCGTCAATTGTTATTTATTCCTTTTTAATTAATCGACACTAAAGATTTCTTATTCTTCATCATCATTTCAGCCGAAAGACGTCCACTGCTGGACTTAGGCCTCTCCCAATTGGGGGGGTTTGCCACAGGGTTAAAAAAAATCCGATTTTTATAATAAATATCTCAAATCCGATTTTTTTTATGTATATCGGATATATATCCAAGAAAAAGAAGCGAATTTCATTCTGTAAGGGGATTAAACACTTAAAAATGTGAAAGGAATTTGTAAAATAATATGTGGATAAAAATCAATTGATATACACTGTGGCATTTTAGTCGTCTTACAAAGACAGCCCACTTCATGTATCCAATGACTACTAATGAAAGAAAGAAGAAAGAAAGAAAAATAGGTTTATTTGTCACAGAAACACGTGCATACAAAAAGATAATTAACTTGAGTTGGTGCTATACAGAAAAATAAAAAACTAAATAGATCTACATTCCAATCACGAGCACAAAACATTAATGTATTTTTTTTTTTATTTTTTTTTATGAACAATTGAATTTTTTATATTTTTTATTTTTATTAGTTATGACGCATAACATAGTTTAAAACACCCTGTTACGAGTGTTACGAGTTTAGTCCTGTCAAATTAATCAGCGCCTATCACTACTCCATACAAGTTTAGACGTGATTAAAAACTTGCCGACTAAAATTACGTCAATTTACGTCAAGCGCTGATTAATTTGACAGGACTAAACCAAAATTTATCTTCTGTCCATTTCTTAATGAAATAGAAAGAAAAAGATGCACTGAACTTAAATTTAGTTTAGTTTTTGAACAAGGGAATCGGCACCAATGTATGTTCTCTTCTTACATTATGACTACACATATTTTTTTTTTTGCGAAACCTGTTTGAGCTGTCATTAAATATTTTCCTTATCTAATAATAATAATTTAAGGAAGGATATTTTTGATTAATGTTATTTGATTACATATTACGTAAGCACATCAAAAAATAAATTAATGATATCACAACATAGCCGTCGAGCTTTGGTTGCTAAACAGAGGACTTGGTACGGCACTACAATGGTAAACGCTTTAACGCCAAAATTGTTTACAATCAAAGGCTCCTACAAACAGGCGCGACACGCGACGCGACACAAAGACACCGCGCGACGAGCGGTCTCTTTATGCAGGAGCCTTAACGGGAATATTCCTAAGCCAAAGCAGTCAATCACAATTGACGTGATAGTCAAATGAACCTCACACAACTAGTCGACAATGCTCAGCAGTCATATTCGCTTCCTGTGCAGCAGTTGAACATACTACACACTTGTTACGCACCCATTGTCCAAATAATTGTAAAATAACACTACAATCATTAATCTATAATCATTATCTTATTATTATTCTTTGATGTTGTTCCATTCTTGAACTCAAGTTTACCTTGAACTTTGAAGAGATAATCCGTACGATACTTATCTGCAATATAAGTCGTCAGAGAAAAGTCCTTGTTATCCATAATCTTGTGTAAACAACAAATATCATATTCAGTTCCTATGCTGTCAGTTATGTGATGTATGACGCATGTTATATACATGCTGAATAAATGTTTTGTACATGGCTGACCGGGTCGTATCTGATAATGACTCTCACCCTATTTTTAGATCAAATACGGGCACGTTATTAATAACTCCGAAAGCACTTGCATATAAAACACAAAGTCACAAACCTTTCATCAAAATTAAGACTATTACAAATTCTGTACAGAATTCAAATGTTTTACTAGCACAATGTTAAGGAAACCAAATTGTTCTTTTTGTATCAGTCATAAACCAAAGTAATAAAGAGTTTGATAAGAAATTCATTGTTTGTTATCAGGTCGTGTTCGCGATGCCCTACGACAATCCGATCCCCGGCTACAACAATAATGTCGTCAACACGCTGCGTCTCTGGTCTGCTAAGAGTCCCGTCGATTTCAACTTGAAATTCTGTAAGTAGGTAGTAGAAACTACTCTCAATATTATGATTACAAATAGACATAATGTCATTATTAGTTGGCGCCAAAATACATATTAACAAATCAATAAATTATTTTCAGTTAATTCTGGCGACTACATCCAAGCTGTCCTAGATCGTAACGTTGCGGAGAACATTTCCAGAGTTCTGTACCCCAATGACAACTTCTTCGAAGGCAAGGAGTTGCGTCTGCGTCAAGAGTATTTCATGTGCGCTGCTACTCTACAAGACATTCTCAGGAGATACAAAAACTCTAAATTCGGTAGTCGCGAGGCCGTCAGAACAACTTTTGAAAGTCTTCCTGAGAAAGTTGCTATACAACTGAACGACACCCACCCTGCGCTCGCCATTCCTGAGCTGCTTAGGATTTTGATTGACGTCGAGAAACTCCCCTATGAGAAAGCATGGCAGCTAGTACAAAAGTGCTGCGCTTACACGAACCACACTGTTTTACCTGAAGCTCTAGAGAGGTGGCCAACCAGTATGATGGAGAATGTGCTACCAAGGCACATGCAGCTGATCTACCACATCAACTTCTTGCATCTGAAGGAAGTGGAAAAGCGCTGGCCGGGCGACCAGGACCGCATGCGCCGCATGTCGCTCATCGAAGAAGAGGGCGAGAAACGAGTGAATATGGCTCACTTGTGCATTGTCGGCTCACACGCGGTCAATGGCGTCGCGGCCATTCACTCGGAAATCCTCAAAGCAACCATATTCAAGGACTTCTTCGAGATGTGGCCCGATAAGTTCCAGAACAAGACAAACGGCATCACTCCCCGTCGCTGGCTGCTTCTGTGCAATCCAGGTCTGTCTGATCTCATCAGCGACAAGATTGGGGAGGAATGGACGGTTCATTTGGAGAAACTGCAGCAGCTGAAGCGCTGGTCGAAAGACCCTGCTTTCCAGCGGGCGGTTATGAAGGTTAAGCAGGAGAACAAGTTGAAGCTTGCTTCGTTGATTGAGCGGGACACGGGAGTAAAGATCAACCCGGCATCGATGTTCGACGTGCAGGTGAAGCGCATCCACGAGTACAAACGGCAGCTGCTGAACATCCTGCACGTGATCACGCTGTACAACCGCATCAAGCGCGACCCGAGCGCGCCCATCACTCCGCGGACGGTCATGATCGGAGGAAAGGCTGCCCCTGGATACCATATTGCTAAGCAAATGATTGCATTGGCTTGTGCTGTCGGAAACACTGTGAGTATTTTTAGATTTTGCCAAAATTATCTAATGATGACGAATACGTTAACAAAGTCCGTGGCATAGTTTAGAAGAACAACGCAGTGACACAGAGAGAGACGAAAAGCGACTTTAATCTATAATATGCAGGGTTATTGGTAAACAAATTTTGTTCTATGACTATGCAAGGTTGTTAATGTTTTACCAATAACCCTGTATACATATTATAAAAATTTAATTTAATTTTCTTTCTGTGCCACTGCGTTGTTCTTCTAAACTTTGCGTTTGGATTTTGTTAAGGTTTTCGTCATCATTAGAGAATTAATTCCGGGAGATTCATTCGTATAATACATAAATATTAAACTTACATCTAATACAGAAATCTCGATGTTTTGTCATGTCGTAAAAACTGTGCAAAGAAGGGACGGGTCGCTAGTTAAAAATAACCTAAACGACCAGTTTTTATTAACTGTCAAAAGTAGCAGAACTGTGCTTTAAGATAATAATAACACGTCTTGCGACAAAGCTTTGAATTATAGGCTGTTATAAATTTTATTGATGAAGGAAGGTAAAATCATTAAATCCAGAATTAAATTATTATAAAATTGTAAATTCCGACCATCTTTGTACTCGAATGTTGTTTTCTTTGAACCAGGTTAATAATGACCCAGATGTTGGAGACAAGCTGAAGTTAATATTCTTGGAGAATTACCGCGTCACGCTGGCTGAGCGCATCATGCCTGCAGCTGATCTCAGCGAACAGGTTGGTTCTTTACTTTGTTTTTAAAAGTCCTGTAATTATTATTATTATAATGTATATCGACGAAAGCTCAAATGATGATTTAACTCAAAATGATAAGAAAAAGATAATCTCTCCCGCCCGCCCGCTCGCTCGTCCTTCCGTAGTTTTCGGTGTGAACCCACATAGTTTAGCTCGCTTTGCTTAGTTTATATAGTTTCCCTCGCCTTGCTTCACCCGCCAGCTCGCTCGCTCGCTTGCTTGCTAGCTGGCGGTGTGGCCTGCGCTTGATAATGTAATAGAACCTGCATTCATAAACTTAGTTCATTTTTAAAAGATCACAAATCTTTTAGGCTTAAGGGGGAAGCGTTAAGGTAGCCCACGAAATTCAAATTTTGTTACGCAAATATCGTAAGAAAATTTGAATTTCGCGGGCGGAATTTGCAGCTCATTGTCTGGGTGTATGTTGATTAAAGTATGATATCATTGAAAATTTTGAAGCTGCCATGATTCTGAAGTTTCCAAACTTCAGTATCAATTCAAAATGGTTGAAGTAGTAAGAATTATGATGATGATGGAGGTAAGAGGATCGAGAAAGTTTGCCAAAGGCAGTAAAACTAATTATCAACCACAAATGAGAACAATAAGTTATTGCAGCTCAATTAACGTAGCCCGGGACATTATCGCCATTATTTCGCATCATAATAGTTATTTATGCAACTGTTGTATAATAAGGAGTGATTAAAACACGAATGTGGGTTTATCACACGAGGCGAAGCCGAGTGTGATGATAGTATCACATGAGTGTTTTAACACCTAATTATTACAGTTGCATACAAGACTTTATCTACACCCATGACATGAATCCTCTATAAAAGGTTCTGAAACAGTTTTTGTAATACTAATATCGAACAAAAATGGCGTTATACGACGCTATGGTATAGTATAGTGAAACGCGCGTGTGTGACAATGTTCTTTTTTTGAAATTCATAAAGCTACCACGAATTGAGTAGTGAGAATGGAAGGGAGGATGATGATCCCTTCCTTACTCATCAAACAGATGAGTCAGGAAGGGATCATCATCCTCGTAAAAGCAAAGGAGTTGCATTATGAAATTCAGTACAACATATAACTCCCGTTTGGATGCTATTATGGTTACTATGACACTGGGTGTTTTAATGTTGGCAATAAGCTAACTGTTTCAGAAACTTTTATAGAGGATTTATAGCATGGGCGTAGATAAATATCGTTATTTATGCGTCTTTATTGCCGAGATATATCAGAAATCACGTGTTAGTCATAAAACCAGTAAAGATTGACTGGAGATAGTAACAAAACTTTAATCCTTACCTTATTCATATTTAACAACTTGTTTAAAAGACTCTTGAACGTCATGATCGACCGAATAGTAGTAACTATTAACGGTCCTATCTTTATAAGGGACTTGCTTTTGCCCATGGCTTCGCCCGCGTGGATGTCGGAAAGTATCAACTATCTGTGTGCCAAATTTTATACATATTCGTTCAGCCGTTTTTGCGCCAATCCGGAACATACATCCAAACAAATGAACGAAAATTCTAAAAACTATATTTCCGGCATCAGACTCGTTCCCACACCTCGTAGCAATAAATTTTGAATATGGGGGTCACTTTTGGGGGACAAAGTAGAAAAATTTAAAAAGAAGTTTTGCAAACTGTATCGTGTGACATATCAAATGCTGCGTGCAATGCGTGCTTATTGTAAGGATTTCAGATATTTATTTTTTATAATTTTAAAATACACTTTATATTTAATAAGGAAAATATATGAAAATTGACCATTCAACTCCTCCCCCGTATATCTCCGAAACTTCTGAGCCTCATGAAAAAAAATACAGAAAATAGTTCTTCACTTATATATTACAGGAAAACCTATAAGGACTCTATGGTCTTAAAACAACGTGTTAAATCTCTCAATATTGTGCGCACAAAATTACATTTGCAGTTGGAATTTATGGGATAACTTGTTTTTCAACTACAATTTTAATTTTTTTTTGTTTGTTCTTGGGATAAATTCATCCCAACTACGGTACCCTTCATTGTGTGGTCCGCACTTGGCCGGTTTTTTTAATGTTCAATGTAAAGTTTTGATTTCGTTACTAATTTATTATAATATGTATAGAGTAGCTGCTGTCCGCGGCTACGCCCGCGTTGCTTTTTATAAAATAAAAGCCTAATTTACTCCTTATAACATCAGCTATCTACCAGTGTAAGTTCCGTCAAAATCGGTCCAGCCGTTTCGGAGAATTGCCGGAACAAACAGACAGACAGACCGAAAGCCAGTTTTTTAAAATTTCTTTTTTGTCATAAGTACCGTATATACTTTCATATGCATTTAGTAAAAAACTTTTATTTTGACATTACAAACGGACACTTCAATTTTATTTATTGGTATAGATGACGTGATAGTGCTAAAGTCTCCACGTGTTGTGTGATTATGTGATAGTTGACTGCAATGTTGAGACTAAGGCTTCCAAAATTACGGATTTGCTAATTACGTAACTAGTTACGCATTTTGATGCTTCAATTACGTAACTACGTAATTACGTACTTAACTGTTTTGATTTTTTAAAGCACGATAAATTCTGGGCTTATTACGTATTTTAGAAGTAAAAAATCAAACAACTTCAAATGAAAAAAATTATAATATTAAGGAATTAAAAGTAAATTACAGATTAAAATGATAATTTTAAAATTAAACTCAAAATCAAAATCGTCAATCAAATCAAAATGTAATATTTTGATTTGATTGACGATTTTGATTTTGACTAAACTCAATCAACAATTCAAACAAAACATGTACCACGCACAAATGGTTTAAAAGTAAGAAACAATATAAAATATGGTTATTTTTCCAATCTTTGTTCTTGATAATATGATCTCATAAATGATAACGAATGCAATGTTCTGTCACCAAGGGAACTTCTTAGTTTAGAACAAAGATAGCCGGCAGAAGAAAATGCCCGTTCTGCTTCAACACTAGTAGGCATTATACATAGTAAATAATTATAAGCTGCTGTTAGGAAAACTTCACGACCGCCGCCAGTGCTATCGTAGATACACATTTCAACTCTGATGATGGATTCAAGATCTGTGTTTACTCCAGATTTGTTTACTGTAGACATAGTTTTCTGTATTTCTTTTTCTAGTTGCTGTGCAACAGTCAACTCGTCGCCACAACCATCATTAGCATCATTGTCATCTGCTTCGGAATCTAAACTCATTTGTGTACTTGTAGGCGGTGTAAATTTGAGCCTTTCTAATAAGTTTGCAACATATGTTCTAATATAATCCGACGTCGGTTTTGTAAAAGTTTCTGTTTCTTCGTTTTTATAATATTCTTCATTATTATGCAAATACTGCAAGACACCAGACACATTTGTTCGCCTTTCTTTTATTCTTTTTCTAAGGGATACAGCAAGCTTGTCACTGAGCCCATTGGACTGAGCATCAAGCTTATTTAACATAAACTGAAGCGCAGCATCTGCTGCTAACAAATTCGAGTCACGGCGACACAATGCCATCACTGTAGTTTTTATTATATCTAAACTATGATGAATGTTATGTAGATCTTGTATTTCTGTGTCTGTGAAACTTATATTTGATTTTAAGTCTAATAAAGCCTTAAATAAACTTGATTTCAATTTCAGAAATCGTCCAACCATATCTGATAAGCTGTTCCATCGCGTTTTGCAGTCTAGTATAAGATCGAGGCTTTTACCATGCTCTTGTAAAGAATATTTTTGCAACAAATCGGTCTTCAGTGGTGATTTTTTGAATGATTTAACAAGTTTTCTTACTTTTACTATAATATCTTTGTACAGAAACTCTGGTTCTAGAACTCTAGGTACTTCTATGAAAAGTCCGCCATCGTTTTCTTCAATTTCTTCAGTGTCAGTATCTGAAGCTTCATCTTCTAGTTCTGGTTCAGTAGTTGTACTTTTCCGTGTCTTATATAATACGTCCAGCACTGCAAGTTGTATTCCGTGAGCAAAACACAACTGATGGTGACCATCAAAATTTTTGCCCATTTTAACCATAACACTGGCTCCGTCCGATGTGAATGCAATTATATCTTCAAGTTTCAAATAAAAGTCATTTAGATGATTTTCTAACAGTACAGTTCCAACGTGAGCTGGCATTGAACCCTTTATCCTTACTAGTCCTAAATTTTTATATTTAGCTGGTTCTAGGTCTTTATTATGAATATTTATATTCATATACCTCCGGTTCCGGGTAGAGGTCCATTCATCAAACGTTATAGTAAACCGTTTTTTTTGGGACTTCATATCTTTAAACTGATTTATTAATTGTTTTTTTATGGCACAACTCTGTTCCAGGACAATTTTGGTAATAGTTGAAGGAGATTTCGGTAGATCATAGCCAGATTTTTTGAAAACATACCTTAGATCTTCAGAAGTACAAAATTTGCTTAATGGGATGCCATCCAATGCTGCCATTCTAGTCACTATAACGTCCAAGGAATACTCAGTGGAAAAGTAATCCGTTAGTTTAGTTTTCTTCGATGGAGGTTCTAAACTTTTTCTTGCTTGAAAGCACGATGAAGTACTTGCCCTTTGCGCATCTTGCTCTTGTGACATCTCGCCAATATGTTTAGCACGCATATGTGTATGTAGTGCTCCAGTAGCACCACCAGGAGTCTTCAAATTTTTTTGACAATGTTTACATTGGACACTTTGCCCATTTTCAGCCCTCAAAAAGTGTTCCCATATAGCTGATTGTGTGCGTTTGTTCAAAAACTCCTTATAAATAGTCTTCTTTACTGCAGACCTAAAACAATATATCAATATTTCATAATTTAATAGTTAGGTAATACATATAAATAGCATCTATAGTTAGGCACTACACTTAAAACGGGATACATTTACATTTACATACGTACCGTGAACTCATAATCAATGTCTATTTGCACAGACATCTAACAAGCAACAATAAAATAAAATCGCACATATTTTTTTTTTTTTTTTAAACGTCGCACCACACTAGGAATTACTGCTGTATCGTGGGTGCACTCACAATCATGTAAACTAACATACACAAGACACCCAGACCCGGAACACCTATCTGTAGGTCATACAAATATTTGTTCCGTACGGGAATCGAACCCGTGACCCGCAGCGCAGCAGCCAATCACTCAACTACTGCGCCAACCGTGCCGTCAACAATATAAAATCAACTACTAAATTATATGTATAAACTCTCACACAATACCCTAGAAACAAAGTAAGTAGACAAGTAAAGTAATGTTAAAATAGGTACTTACATTTTCGTTGAAGTATCTCTACTCGTGTATGGTGATATCTACTTAGAAACTTGTAATGAAAAGCTTCTGAAAACCAAGCGTCAAACTTTGCGGCACATACACAAAATCACAAAAGTCAATAAAATAAGCTTAGACCAGGCAGGACAGTATCTCGCAGGTGTACGTAAGACGACTGAGTACCGAGTATTGAGATTGTTTCTAAATTCACGAAAGTAAAGAAAAATGTAGGGAGTTCCCTTAGCTTGCTCAATCCACAATATTAAACTTTATTATCTACGAGGTAGATCAAATACTTGCGAAACACTTATAAACTTTGATTGTGTTACGTACCGAACTATCCACAACCAACGGGGATTCCCTTCGTTTCCCGATTGGTCAACAATGAACTCTATTCTGTACGACTAAGAAATTAAATCTTGCGGACTCAAATTGGAAGTTATAAAATAAACCCCGGGAATTCGGGGGATACCCACAGAAAGGGTTTTGGTGTTGTCATAATGTAAGTCGTAGGTTAACTAAATTAAGGTAAATTGTAAATACACAGATAAACCCATGCCTTTTTCCCATGGAGTAGGCAGAAACTATAGAACTAAATAAATGGGTACCTAAATTAATTAATATTATCCTATAGTTACGTTATTACGGACTGCAGCTCTTCAGTTACGTATTTGTGAGATTTCTAAAATCTGTCCGTAATTACGTAATTGCGTAATTACGTAATTACGTAATGGAAGCCCTAGTTGAGACAACTCTGTTGTGCATTATCATCACAAAGCTGTCGTGTCATTCCGGCATCACACAAACAAGTATCAGCCACTTGTGGATTATGAGTAGAGATCGGATATTCGATGCATATTCACCTAAAGTTGAGATGTTTGCTATTATGGAAAGCGCTTTTGTATCGAATAAATCCCGCGGTTCTGGTGTTTTATTTTTTTATTTTAACTAACACACACCACCCCTACTTTTACACCCTACATACACATATTTGCATAGGGGGTTAAAATATTTTTTTATCTATTTTTTTTTTAATAAATAATATTTTTGATGTCGCATCCATACTATACACCCGACTTGTTATGCATTGCCGGTATTCCGGGGCATCACGGGATATTTTCTTACAAAAAAATATATTTTAAGAAGCTGCTTCCATACTTTCATAGCTAAAAATTTACTTTAGGTAAATATCCGATTATCCGATCATCCGATCTCTAATTATGAGTCAAGCTGCCGCAATACACAATTCTTTATTGCATTCCATAATGTTGGTAAAACAGTTGGTAGGCTAAAATTTATGAAACAATTATTGGACCCTGTCGGGCACAGCATAGTAGGAGAGAGGAGGAAGTGCGCGCGTCTTCAACTAAAATTGATATAATTATATCCTCCACGAATGTCGCTAATCAAATGTCTGTCAAGGCAGTCGGCCCCGTTAACACCTTGCATGCTACCCCAGTGTTTTTCAACGTGTGGGCCGCCACCCCCTAAGGGGTCGCCAAGCCTCTTCAAGGGGCTCGCCGTTATTTTAAAATTTAAAGCTAAAAATATAAAATCAAATTAGTGCAAAATGTTATATTTGTTAACTTTTTTTTTTAATTAAAGGCTTAGTTTAACACTAATATCAACAAATACCTAGTAGTCACATGAATTATTAATGTGAAGTTGAACATACGCACCCATCCACATTATTGTGATGGTTGCGCCTGTTTCTCGCTAACCAATATTTTTTTTACACATTCGATTAACTCGTTCTCTGATTTTCGGCGATTACTCTATTTGCCTTTTAATTGAACCATCGATCAAAACGTTATCTCGCCCAAGTAGGAGGTTCCAAATGGAATCAAACACTTCGAAGCTTCTGTGGTTAATTGTGGGAATTCTGTTTTTCTGCTTAATTTAACCAAAAAGTAACCAAAGTGACAGACATGAATTCCAAGTTACAAACCGCGGAGGGTAGGGGGTCGCGAAATTTTTCTCCGTACTAAGGGGGCCACACCATGAAAAAGGTTGAAAAACACTGTGCTAGCCAATAGAGTAGTTGAAAGATTTAGAGAAACCAATGAATTATGTTCCTTGTGGATTATTTACCTCAAAATATGAATATTCATATTTTTTTAGTGATAATATTCAAATTGATAGTATTTTATATAATATTCATAGTGATAATATTCATATTCATATTTTTCATATGTTTTTAGACAAGCATAACAATAAGTGAGCTTATTTTTCATTTTACTAGCGTAATTTAATTTTGATTGTCAAAACAGTGTATTCTGTCATGGTGGCTCGAGCGACTCCAATACTTTTGTAGAGGTATGAGGAACAGGGTGTATAGCTCACTCATCCTTCATAGAAAAGGGAAGATCGTCCGACCAGACGGGTCTCGTGTCCGGTGGGCTATTGTTGTATATAGACTAATATTATAAAGCTGAAGAGTTTGTTTGTTTGTTTGAACGCGTTAATCTCACGAACTCCTGGTTGGAATTGAAAAATTATTTTTGTGTTGAATAGTCAATTTATCGAGGAAGGCTATATAACATCACGCTACGACCAATAGGAGCGGAGCATAAATGTAAAATGTTGCAAAAACGGGAATAAATATTCCTTTTTGAGAGCTTCCGTTGCGTGCGCTGCGTAAATGGTTTAAAAAATATCGCAAATATCGTGTATTATGGAATTGTTCCTCTAAAAAAAGTCCGCGACAGCATATGTCTATCTTTTAAGATTGACTCACTATTACCTTTTTTTATGGTACTTAATTAAATTTGTTCGAAATTAATGCATTATTTGCGAAGGAGTTTTATCAACATAATTTTTAATCCTTATCAAAATAAATATGTTATTAATCACAAGTATGAGTTGTCCCTGACATCACTTGATTTCAATCAAAATCTTGGGAGATATCATAATTTTAAAATATATAATATTATAAAGCTGAAGAGTTTATTTGTTTGGTTGAACGCGATAATCTCAGGAACTTTAAATTGAAAAAAAAAATAGTGTTGAATAGCCCATTTATCGAGGAAGGCTATATAGCATCACGCTAGGCCAATTAGCAGCCGAGCAAAAAAAAATCTGAAAGGCTTAAGTGAAAACGAAGTAACATTTAAAGTCATATACACGAACAGCCAGACCCGGAACAACTACTTGTAGGTCATACAAATACTTGTTCCCTTCGGGTGCTTTGATGTGTAGTTCGCATGTGGCGTTCTAGATGCCACATCACTCCCCTCCGGAGAACGGAGGTCGATAGTGGGCTGAGTTAGTGCATATTGTTATGCTTGTCACTCTGCCAAATTGCGAGTTTTTTTTTTTTTTTTAAACACAAACTTTGTTTATTACTAATGTTTTTACTTTTATAGATCTCCACCGCTGGTACCGAAGCCTCGGGTACCGGTAACATGAAGTTCATGTTGAACGGAGGCCTTACCATCGGTACGATGGACGGCGCTAACGTCGAAATGGCAGAGGAGGCCGGAGAGAACAACTTCTTCATATTCGGCATGAGGGTCGATGATGTTGAAGCTCTGCAAAAGCGAGGGTAAGCTGTTTGAAGTAATTTTTCTGTTAAAGTGCTACCAAAACAAACGTCAAAAATGTATGGTTGAACAGACTCTAATCATTGTGTACTTAACTTTAAGCAACGTTTATAAATATGTGGGTGAGATGCTAGGAGGAATGCAAAGAACAAAACGTGGTACATAAAGTGAACTTAGCCATATAAGGCCCCTCTTTGAGGAGTGGCTAGGAAGGCGTCACGGCGTTCTCACCTACCGCCTAACGCAGGTCCTCTCCGGACACGGGTGTTTCGGGAGGTTCCTGCACATTATCAGGCGGGAGGAAACGCCCGGGTGTCACCACTGCGATGATCGCCCCGAGGACACGGTGGAGCATACAGTGGCGGTCTGCCCTGCTTGGGCGGAGCACCGTCGTGCCCTCGTAGAGGCGATCGACAGCGGCGGCGACCTCTCGCGCCCGGCCCTCGTTCAAGCCATGGTCCAGGACGAGAGGAAATGGGAGGCAGTCACCTCCTTCTGCGAAGCAGTCATGCTAGCGAAGGAGGTGGCGGGATGGGAGAGGGAGAGAGCCTCCCGTCCCAGCTGCCGCGGTAGACGCTCCGGGCGTCGGGAGCCGCGTGACGACTCCCGGCCACCGTAGGCGCGGGCCTGCGGGCGGTGAGTAATGGGTAGCTCACCGTCCGATCAGGACCAGGCCCGTGCTGGACGGCGCGTATGTGTTCCACGCGCGCCTCAAAGAGATGTCAGCAACGACGAGGGGGCCTATTAGGGCCCAAGCCTGCCGGGTCAGCGGGATTGTCCGAAAGGGGTACCGCTGCCCTGGAACATAAAGGGCCAAGGAAGGAACACGGGTGGGTTTTAGTCAGTAAGAGTCTGACACTCCCTTCCGCTCCACCCAGAGCGGGAGGGGTCATTTGAGGATTTCCCATCCTGAAAAAAAAAAAAAAAAAAAAGCCATATAAGGCATTCTCTGCCAGTCAACCTTCGGGTTAAAAAGATTACATTGCACACTCATTTCATTACTACGCGAAAGTCCAAAAACTCGGGGCGCCTTGTTGCAACCAGTTGGTATACAGAGGTATGAGGAACAGGGTGTAAAGTTCACTCATCCGCCATAGAAAAGGGGCGATCTTGATGCAGAACTTTGTGGGACGTTAGTGTGTTGCGTAGTTCGCATGTGGCCTTGTAGATGCCGCCACAGTGCTTACGCGCGTACAATGCCACATCTAAGGGCTTTATCACACTAGCGAGTTGCGAGTGAGTGGAAAGCGGGACGAGTACGCAGCGAACTCGCCGCGAGTTCGCAACGTGTGCGCGGCGAACACACCGCGAAGACGCCACGGGTGCGCAGCGAGCTCGCGGCGAACGGCACTGTCGACGCCGTTTTATGAATGGCACTGAACGTACAACTGGCACTGAATGTACAAAACGCAGATCGTACAGACGCCAGCACATCAAGCTACTACAATCTGTCAAATTTCTTTAATAGATTTTCAACTTTATCACTACAGTCTAAGGTTCAAGGTTGATTGCGAAAATGTGACAGTTTCGGGTAGCTTGACCTGCTGGCGTCTGTACACCGCTGAACTCGCTACCCACCCGTGGCGAGTTCGCTGCGCACCCGCGGCGAGTTCGCTGCGCACCCGCGGCTTGTTCGCCACGCACACGTTGATAACTCACGGCGAGCGAGCTGCGCACTCGCCCCGCTTTCCACTCGCTCGCAACTCGCTAGTGTGATAAAGCCCTAAAGGCACATGCACATTAGTTCTCTCTGCTATTACAATAACAAACCTACCTAAGTACTAACCTTTACCACATCTTTATCTTACCCGTACTTATCTTTTGTTTTTACTATAAGCATAATAAAATTGTTCATAAAACATCGTATTATCGATAAGTAATATTAACGGGCTAAGCAAAACACGCAAGAGCAGTGTGACGCTCATAATTGCTTTATAAATACATTTAATCAGTGAATAGTAGCTAATACTCTTAATCTAGCACTAGGCAATTTATCAGCTTCATTCAACAGCTGATGTGATGACCTCTAGTGCTAATCTAAATGACCTACATTACTACATAATTTCTTCGGATTGTAGGTGTCTCAAAATGCCCTCTATTTCAATTGCATTTAAGAATCAATGATATATTAGCAATGTTTTAAGTACGTACGAAGTGTTTTTATTACTTTTAAGACTTTATTTAAGCCCTATCTCTATAGTTATAGACCATAATTATGTGGTTTCATCCCTGTTACCTAACCTACTTACTTTTACCCGCGGCTTCACCCGCGTGGATGTCGGAAAATATCCCACGGGCACGTACTATCAGGATTAAAAGTACCTAGTCTTAATCTAGGTTATAATAGTATATTATGATACGAGTGTGCTGAGTTGGTCATTACACTCGAGGCGTTATTATTCTTATTATATGATAAGGGAGCTGAGTGTGTAATGAGCAATGCACACGCGTTTCATACGACGTTTTTCAACACACTTGCGAGGAAAAAAACAGACTTGTTGTAGAAACTTATGCTACAATAACGTAATTATAGAGATGATACATTTAGATTTATTAAGTTCAACTGACCTTTGTTGCCAGGTACTGGCAATGCGTAGGCGTATCCGGACGTTTTTTTTTTAAACTGTTAAACGTCGGTTGTTAAAACTATACAGACAGAGACGCGAACTTGCTGGGGAGTTTGTTACGAAAGTTTTTCCCAGAAAACACGTCGTCTTAGAAAGTCGTGAAGGGTCACAAGGGTGGGAATTTTGAGGGCTGTCTTTTGTAATTTTTGACGTTCAGAAAGTGCTGATTCTCAGCCTAATTTGAATAAATGTATATAATTTTGATTAATGTGCGTAGATACAACGCGTACGAGTACTACGAGCGCAACCCGGAGCTCCGGCAGTGTATCGAGCAGATCCGCAGCGGTTTCTTCTCGCCGGGCGAGCCGGGCCGGTTCGCTGACATCGCTAATGTTCTGCTGCAGCACGACCGGTTCCTCCACCTAGCAGACTACGACGCGTATATTGAGGCACAGGAAAAGGTCTCCGAGTGTTATCAGGTATGTTGACCTACACTTTCCTTCCTTTCTTTGCTTATAAAGCCAATGCGGATTTTGGTATAAGTCAAGTCAGGTAAATTAATCGTTAAGCGTTCAGTCAGTTGGCCGTGTTATAGCTTTAGAAGTATGAGGAACAGGGTGAAAATTTCACTCATACTCTATAGTAAAGGGAGGATCCTCCGACCAGACGGGTATTGTGTCTGGTGGGCAACTGCCCAACGGTAGATGTCGGGATGTTGTATAAATGCTAGTCGCGCGGTAAACTCTGATAGCGCGATGCAGGATTTGTGACGTCAGGTCTTTGATGCGTAGTTCGCATGTGGCGTTGTTGATACCGCCACATAGCCATTTCGAGCAGTGGTGGCCCAGCGGTAACGGCCGTGACTTACCGAGTTCTTGGTCGTAGTTTCGAAACCAAACAGGCGCTTCACTTTGTGTAAATTGCTTCATCATCACTGCTCGCAAAACGGTGAAGGAAGAAGACATGTGACATCTACCAACCCGCGCTGGACCCACGTGGTAGATTACGGCCCATATTCCCTCTCACAGAGAGGAGGCCTGTGTCCTAGCAGTGGGAACATTATCAAAATCATTTATTCGCATAAAATGTGGTGGGTAGAAAAGATGTTTAATATAATATTCAGTGCAAAGACACTTTCTGCCGTGCAGTAATGGCATGCAAATATTTAATGTTAGTCTGTTAAACAGTAACATAGACAAATTAATAACAATTTGGTATTTGGCATTTAATTCGAGTTATATGCTGATTATGGGCTGGTTGTTTCAAACGGTTGGTAACGTACATCATTTTTTTTTTACTTTGCCCCACACTAGGAATTTCTCCTGTATCGTGGGTGCGTTTACAAACATGTAAACTCACATACACCAACCGCCAGACCCGGAACAACTACTTGTAGGTCATACAAATATTTGTTCCGTGCGGGAATCGAACCCGCGACACACAGCGCAGCAGTCAATCGCTTAACCACTGCGTCAGCCGTGCCGTAAGACCTAAAAATATTCTAGTGCGCAATGTAAGAATCGTGTGCAGTGAGTCCACGCACCGAGCATCTTTTTGGGTATTTTGAGATTGTTGTTATTGTTAGAATAAGGTGATTTAGGTGCAATTTTGTTTCGTATTTGTTTCGTTGTACTCTTGGCATTAAAATAATTTAATTATTACATACATACGATTCATTTTATATAAGAAATAAACCGTTTATTAAGAGATAAAAACAGATAATTTTGATGACTTTGTGACCTCCAAAATAAGAAAATGAAAGATAATTAGAAAAAACTAATCAGCGCATTTTGAAGACGAGAATGTTCAGCTAATTATGCGCTGAACAGATTTTGAAAATAATTCTTAATTTCCCTAAAGTAGGAGCACAAACATACCTCGAAATGTTGTTGGGCAGAAAGAGCTGTATTCAACGCTTGATTTACCTAACATAATCCACCTCGATGTACAAAAAACAAATTATTATAATAGCTATTACTTATATTATGCTTATTTCTGTGCAATAATAATACTTCATGTGTTTTCTTAAATTTGTTTAAAAAAAAAATAGAAAGTTGCGCAAATAACTCACCGCGAGTGAATTTTGCAAGACTGCAGCCTTAAGTGTGAAACAACGCTTTTTTTGGTTTGACGATAGTTAGCAGCATTTATGACGTATGTACGCGTGCGTCAAGTGGACGTGAAACAACCCGCCCTATGTAGCCATTTCGTACTGCTGTCAAAGAAAGAAAGTTGTACTTTGAATATACGGACAACTTAAGTTTAGATTAGATTGTGTTGTTATTATGACCTACAAGTACTTATTCCGGATCTGGTTGATATAAGTGAGTTTAAATGTTTATAAGCGCACCCACAATACAGGAGAAATTCCTAGTGTGAGACAAGGTTTTTTTTTTTTTTTTAAACGATATCTGGTCTGGACTTGAGTTGTTTCGGGTCAGTGACAACCCAACCCGTGTCAACTCAACCCGAATAATAATACCAGATATTTCACTCCCGATTACGGTGATATGTACGGTCAGGCACAACATCGATATTTTAAAATAAATCATACGGAATTTATTTATTGACGTGACAACGTCTAATAAATCGATGAACGCCGGCTGCATTCACGAAAAAGGATGACTCATTGTCCCGTTACGCTCAATGATCAATGTTTTGTTATGACGTTTTCACGTTAAACTATCGTCCGTAAACCAACTTTACAGGCAACCAATTTTTTTTTCTAAGATCGTCTATTTCAATTATGATGATCCCTATACATATAAGTAGCCTAAGTTCATTCGTTTTTTAAATTATCTGGACTAAATAAGACGAGCGTTCCTTTGCTAAGAATACACATCGGATCTGATGACAATTGAAAAGTTTTCTATCTCACTCTTGCACATCTTTACAATAGTCTAGCCTAGCAACATCAAAGACAAGGGCGATGATGGCATAAAAAAAAATTCACCTTGTATAAATCGTTGATTATGTTGTTTTTTTTTTTTTTAATGATTGTCAAAAATAATTGTTAACCATTATTTTTTAAGACTGTGATTGTTGTAATATTGTGTCAATTACCGTATTTTTTTATAACCCTTAATAAAAATTACCCATTTTATGCCGATTGACATTCAAATATTTGTTTCTTTTGAAATCCTTATATGAATAATAACTAAATATTTAAATAAATAAAAGCAGTATTTATTGCAGAACAAGTTCATAGCATTCAATATTCATTTATAAAAATAAATAAATAAATTCTATCATAAATTAAAAAAAAAAAAACTATCTTTTAAGTAGTCTAGTCTATACTTCTCATGCCGACGGTAAAAGGACGTTTTGACGACTAGTATCTGAGGCCCTAGTGTGAGTTTATTCTAACCATCTCGAATTAACGCATCGAGCGCGTTTAGCACTCCGATTGGTGAAGAGCCAACCGGAGGCCAATCGGAACGCTGAACGTGCTCGATGCGTAAAATCGCGACGGTTAAAAGTAACTCACACTAGGGCCTCTGGTATTATTATTCGGGTTGAGTTGACGCGGGTCGAGTTGTGACCCGTTGTTTCAACGTTGTTACTCAGAGCTGATATGAAACGCTGCGACGTATTTTAGAGCTACAATGACACTAAATTCCACAAGAAAACAACATCTATATGTGATCTGAACCCTAAACAAAGTTTCACGCATTAACATTGAACATGATTGTCATTATATCCGCGATTTCATCATTTTTTTTTTTGATAACACTTTGTCATTACAAAAAGTCCATTTAGATTAAAAAAAAAAAAACATCAGTTATAATGTGCGAATTATTTTCTAATTAACAGTGATAACTATTTTGTTTATAAATTTGATAAATATAAAAATTACGAGTTTTTTTTGTTTATCATAAAGGTTATCAAATTCAAATCCAAATTCATTTAATTCGCTTACACAAAGTTCTTAAATATACAAATAGCATGGTATGACATTCTCACTAACAGAAGACATAGACAGATTAAACAACGGGTCCCAAACTAGTCACAGCCTGTATCTTGGTAACCCAGTTATCACTAGTGAAATGAGTTATTTCTGCTCAATTCAACCTACAAGCGCAAGTTATATTAAATACTAATATTATAAATGTGAAAGTAACTCTGTCTGTCTGTATGTTACGTTTTCACGCCTAAACCGCTGAACCGATCGTCATGAAATTTGGCAGAGATATGGGATATGGAGACGGACATAGGCTACTTTTTTACGCGATAACCGACATCCACGCGGGCGGAGCCGCGGGCAAAAGCTAGTATTAAATAAGACATGAAAAACAATGTATCCCTTATTGACGTAACTTGGCACAGAGCTCGTTACCAGTAATATCGTGAACGCATAGCTTCCGTACATGCACGTTATCGCTAAAATAGTGAGATTTCATAATTATGAGCGCAGCATTTTCTGAGTTAGTATTACTATACTCCATTTATTATAACATTAGACAAATAACTGTTCTCACCCTTTCGTTATTTCGATGTAAACGTTTAATAAACTCCGTTATTTCACGATAAATACAAAGCGCTGTAATCTATTTACCATTTACATTTAAAAAATAACTCTAATGTGCAGTAATTTCAACAATATTACACAATAACTATCGTTATTTAGCCGTTATTTGTCTAATGCTATAGTAAATGGAGTATAAGCTTATTTAATAAATAATTCGCTATCTGCGACATATTAGGTTTTACGACAGCGACGAGGAAGGAGAACAAGTTGTCTGATCTATACTGGCACGACATGTCTTAAAGGCCTAAGGTTATTGGTTAAGGGGGAAGTGTCAGGGTAGCCCGCGAAATTTAAATTTTCGTACGTTCTTTGCAATTTGCAGGTCAGTATCAGGTTTAATGTTGATCTAAATATGATTCGCGACCGTAACAATAGTACATTATTGCAAAGGCCGGGAAATAGCGAGACTAATATAGTGCTTTTCTCAAAAGAATGCAGGGAAATAAAACATTGCTGTAGCGTTGTAACATAGCTGGAGCCTTGTAATGTTCCAAATTAAAAAACGCTCCTGCAATGTTTTTGATTTTCTTTGTCCATAAATTCGATATATCGCGTGTTCTTTTTTCGAAAATAATGGCAATATTTCCATGCATGTTTGAGAAAACATGTATTTACAGAATTATAATCATTAGAATCAGTAATACACCTCCTTAAGTTCGTATAATCTGTTGAATGACTATTTCATGAAATGATGACTTTTAGGATTATACTATAAAAATAAATACTAACTTAAGGACTTGTATTATTGATTCTAATGATTATAATTCTGTAAATATATATTTGTTACGGTCGCGAATCATATTTTAATCAACATACATACACCCAGACAATGAGCTGCAAATTGCTTAAAATGTAAGAAGCTTTGAATATCGCGGGCTACCTTACCGCTTCCCAGTTCCTAAGTTGCCAGATTCGCTTACGTTTGAAGCTAAGCTATATGTGGTTAATTATTAAGTACCTACTTATACTTTTTGCTCACGCAAAATCTATTATTTTGAAATGGCCCAACTTCAACTCTTCATTAATTACTATTGTAGAAGAGACACCACAATTTTGCTAGTATCACTGTACTATAAAAGCTTGGTCATTTGTTGTAAGACCTTCGTTGACAGTTGGGACTACAAAAAAAAGTCATAACATCTAAGGCCCGTAATACAGAACGTCACTCAATACACACCCAAGTAACACAAAATCGATATAATGGTAAAAGTGGTGACCAGAAATTTTCTTCAAGCTTCATTAGAGAATTTGAAGGGTTTTAGCAATGTCTTGCATCTGTATAGCAGCATTTTATTAACTTTGTAGTTCCTAAAGCTATATAATCCTCTTTTTCAGTCTTTTGTGCAGCTAAAGGTTTTATTTCAGATATCATTTATGCCTCTGTACAGCTTCTAATACAGCTGTAAGCATTATACAAAAGTGTAAGCCGTATGTAACCATTAATTACGGCTTAGGCTATTATATAGCATTTTAAAATTCTTTAAAATTGCTCCATGTTTTATAACGACCTTTCGCATGGGTGACAACTGTTCAACAGTGTACATTGGTGCTGCTTTAATGCCAGCTGTTTAAAAGCATTTCATCATAATATTTTATTGCCTTTATCTATACAAACGTATACTGAAAAGAATTTTAACAAGCAATAAGTCGTATACCGGCATCAAATCCTGCCAATAGCCAGTTTCTTACAGTTCGTATACTCTTGTGTTTTTAATCATAATGAACCGAAAACACTGAAAAAGTATTAAAAGAAGTGGTGGTGCGAAACGAAAAGTATTAAGAGAGTATTTAAATACTACCTATGTTGGTACAGAGGTTTTACCAAATCTTAAAACGTTTATACCGAACCCTAAAATGTTTTAAAATATACATTAATCAACTAGCTCTAATCAAGCTCTTTTACAGCCTGAACATATTTGAAAATACTTTTTAATGCTTTTACCAAGCCAAAAGAATTACAAGTAATGTAGCAAATGCCTAAAGTTTTAAATTATGCTTACGCCATTTTGCTTTCTATTTCGATAATATATAAAATTTAATTTCATGGTAAATAATGCTTTAAAAAGGACTTCAACCTATGGTATTGACTGGCCGGTACAAGACAGGTATCAAAATGACTAAAACTAAAGATTTCTTCGTAAGAGCATATTTTTTTTTAGAATTCCACATCTTTTTATAGTTTTTTTGTAATAAATAGCTCTTTAATTCGAAGGCGCAAGAAATATTTGATGCAAATATATATATACATACTTTCACAGTAATCTGATACTCGCAACCTTAATTCAGTCATACAGAACAAAAAACAAGAGTTTAATTACTACCCCGTAGCAATTATATTTTTTTTTTGAAAGTATCACACACCATATTGGTTCTTTTTTACACAAGATTTTATTAAACTAACAGAACTTCAAAATAACATGTTTTTATTTTGCCTTTGTAATGGTACAAGCTGTTTAAGAGCTGCATTTAAGTTATGCGCACTGCTTTAACCTGTTTTCACAGCCCATTATAATGCGTTTATCATTCCGGTAGACAACCAATATAATGCTGCTAAAATGCCATTCTAATACATAAGTCTGCATAATTTAGGGCCCAAATTAGCATTATAAGAGCTGTATAGCGGTTTATAATGCCCAATTTTAGACAGCTTTAAGAATATGCTAATTCTGTTATCCATCCATTATAAAGCTATTTTGTGCTACTTGGACAAGCAATACTTAAAACTACATAGTTTCAACTAATCAAATGGCTTGAATCTAGTTTTAAGTAATGCTTGAGTATTGAGTGACGTTCTGTAATATAGGCCTAAATGACATACATCCAAACATAAAAACCTCTGCCTTACTCATTTCCCTGCGTAATCCGAACATGTTTGCCCTGCGAAAACGTTCGCTTTTATACCAACTGTTGGAAAGAGATAATCTGCGACTTATATATTTCTCGCGTTCACAGAACCAGGCTAAATGGGCTGAGATGGTGATCGAGAACATTGCGTCTTCTGGCAAGTTCTCATCTGACCGCACCATTGCGGAGTACGCGCGTGAGATCTGGGGCGTGGAACCTACCTGGGAGAAGCTGCCTGCGCCCGGTGATGTGTAAGATCATCCTCCATCCATCCCACACCTCCCCGCGCTCACTCACCATGATATTAGAACGGTACTAACGTTACCCTAACACCAATATCTTGCGGTCTCGAAAGTACGACTAAACCATATTAGTAAGTACACATTTATATTTTCTTAAAAGTTGTCTTAGCATAAGCCTCCAATGTACAGAAATATATTTAAAAACAAAACGATATATGTATGTATGAGTAAATGTATAACTTTCCTATTTCCACTCTATCTGTAGTAGTGCCAAGAAAATATTACTCATCTTTGGTGTAAGCAAAGAAGTAGACGTTTTATACTAATTTAATTAAACACTGTTACAAAACAGTAACACAGAAAAACGAAATGCGGCAATTTTTTCATTTCATAATAAGCAGCCTCGCGGATTTGTAACATTATTTAATAAACTTTGTTATATTAAATATGGTAACCTCATGTAGTGATAAGTAAACTTTGAAAGCTATTAGATTAGATGTTGAGAATTGAATGTATTTAGAAAAAAATAATTAATGATTAGATATAATAATATTGTCCAATGGAAATTATGAGTAGATCTTGTGTAGTAATATAGTAAACACAACTTAGCCGTGAGCATTATATATAAAGCTTTATGTTACATGTTTGATCGTACCTAACAAAATAACTTACGTTCCTAAAACCCTCACTTCATTGCTGTTTCATGTTATGTATAAGAAATAATAAGACAATTAGAAGAATTTATTTTTATGTGCCATACATTTTTGTATTTGTGAAATTTATTTTACACACTATTATTATAAAAAAGTGATATTTATATCTTTGAAAACTTCCATACAGTCACAATAATATGAAGCTGTGTAGGAATAAATTGAAATAAGAATAAAAGTATTGATTCTAATGGTTTATAATGTTTAAGAATATTTTTCTATATTATACACAAGAAATAATATTTATACATAAGCTGCCATAGAAATGTTATTTATGTTGTTATAAATTATTATTCTACTTTTAATAAAAATATTATTATCAATCTCGTTTCGTTTTTATATGTATATTTTACACATTTTCAGTCTAAATTAAAACACACATACACCGTACAGACAGAGCTATAAATAATGTTCCAGTCGATAACGCATCACACCCTGTAACGTAGTGAGAGTGAGACGACGCAAAACACCTTGAATTCAATATACTTCTGAAGAAGGGACCACAAGTACGAACTGCACGCACATGAGTCTCTTTACCAATTTCCTGCGTGCGCATTACTTTTATGTCCTGCGACCCTCGGTCCTCGGTTAAAATCGGTAAGTCTCAGCCAGGGAGCGCTCTTGTTGATTCGTTGAGGCGTAGAAGAGATACGATATAGTACACCCATCCTTTTCTGTGGTCGGATGTCATCGGCCGTTTATATCATAGCTATACAAGTTACTCATACCGCGTCTGTAGCTTGGGCGGGTCGGTCGTCGCCACTCGTCTCTTTGCTTGTGTTGTGTTTCAAGTGTTGTGGGTGCTGCGCTGAGCCGCCACTCGGTCTTCCCAGGTAAGAGCCGTGAAATACAATAAAACCTTTCCAATCAGTATCCCCTCGTGTTTATGTTATAAAAGGGTTTTTTTTTTTAAAAGCGCCGACCCGGCGAATGCGCGACCACGATCGATAACGATGTTGTCCTGGCCGTGTAGATATAGAGTCGACTGCTATATCTTGCTTTTAATTTAGCATTTCCTTCTCCGATACTGTACTATATTTGTATACAATGTTTTAATTATAGATGACATGTTAAATTTGATTCAGTTTATTGGCCCTGCCTCCCGTATTTGGAATGATCTTGCCGACTATCGTCTGACGAAAGCATGTACTTGGGTTGCACATAATAATCAGTTTTAGTTCAAGTTTTTGAATTAAACTCGTCAATAAATTACATGATTGTCCGAGTTTGTCTCAATCTAAATAACGAAATGCCGGTGGGTGGCGGATATTGAGAAACAACGCTTAGCCAGTCACGTTTCGCAATTATCGATCTCATTTGGATGTTATTTTTAATATGAGAAAGGATCAACACAATAATACAATAAGTGAATATTTAACTGCCCAGATTGAATGTTAAATTATTCCTGGTTAAGAATTTCCCCACGGAAGGGCTTATCCAAATGATAATAATATAGTTGAACATGTTTTTGTGAATGTACGTTGCTATGAATAAAACTACGGATATTATAATAAGTCATTCACATACAAGTAGGTACCATAGTAAGCTTTGACTAATCAGTGTGATTCATTCAGTTGTGAGTCGAAGCACGTGGTGGAGCAGACACCACCCATACATGCGATTATTTAGTAGTAGCGGTCTGAAATATGCGCTGTAACGATTTAATAACAAAAGGGCGCTACGAATAGGCAAGCTCTTGTAAATCGGTTCTAGTACTCATACTGTGTAGTTACCCAGATTTATACCACTACTCAATATAAATAGATTCTAGACCATTAAGCAGGCTAGCTTTCGCTGCATGGAAAACCGGTCTTCCCATATTTGCATCACGAAGAAAATAATGACCATTCCTAAGTCGTTTTTGCTGGCGTTTTGATTCTTACCATAAGTGTAAGTACTATAGGTAGACTCATAACATTCATTATTTAGGCCATTAATTTCGGCGACCCTTCTTGCATACCGGCCTTCCCTCATTTCAACAGTTAAGAGGGGTGACAATTCGATTGGATCAGCTCCCCATATACACAAACTTGAATATAAAACCAAAGAGGCCAGAAACAAAATCAGATTAAAGAAATTGAGCCATGCACAGTGATTGGCCGAAAAAGCCTGTTCCTCGGAGGCAGGTGCAAAACGTTCGAACAACAGATGGAGCGTGTTTTTGTATAGGTTGGCAGGTAAAGGGACCTACCTCCCTTTACAAAAGTATTCTGAAGAATAATTGGCCCTTTTGTCGTAAATCTGTACAATATTGAGTAGATATAGTTGAGCTGTTAAAGATGTAAAGCCAGCGAACAATTTTTTAATAAGTAGGTAGGTACAGTCAGTTACCACAATTAGCTGACCCCCCCTTTGCTCAAATGGTTGAGGTTTTTTTATTAACAAATCGTACGATTTTCATTTTTTTTTTTTCTAGTTTTGGGTAGATTTCGTATAGGTATTTAAATTAAATTAAAAATTATAAAATTCTATCGACCCGTATTCTAAAAAATCTCAACCATTTATGCAAGGGGGGGGTCAGTTAATTGTGGTAACTGACTGTACTTGGAGACTCTCATTACTCAAAGATCCTGATAGAAAGGTAAGAGTTTAATTTAAAGCTAGGTACTCATAAGAATTGTGCATTAGTAAACTTTATACTAAAATAGTTAATTTATTCTAGATTCAGAATAATTGAAACGGGTTGTTAACCACATCAATTCCGCCATGGCCACGGATATAAAGCTTTCAATTTTGAAACCTAACTATCAGCCCACATGCATTAACTGATCGAATGGTGTATATGACGTCTTCCTGCGTGGGAGGAGTGCTTGTGTGGACAGGGGGGGCAGGAATCTTTACTTCCACTTAGCAAGGGTGGGGGGAGGGGGACTCGTATTGCAGCTTCCCAGACGGCTCGGAGGCGATTCGATCCATTCTATTGAACCAAATATCTATAACAACAACTGCTGCCTACGTATTATATATCCTGTCGCCGTAGGGAACGTAGACAGACATTTTGTAACGATTTTTTCCTTCACGAAATACGCATTTTCAATGTCAGATTACATTATAACTACAAATAAGTGCATGTAACCACTGTGGGATTGGATAAGATAGTAAAATTGCACTATCAATACGGAAGAAAGATAAAAACAGCGAGTATCGAGGATGTTGTTTACAAAATTAATTAACATTAAATATTATTTTGACCCCCGAGTGGTAGACCAACATACATTTAAAACTTTTGGTAACTTAAGGCTCTCTTTACATTGCCGCGGAACGGAATGGGAGCGATTTTTTTAAACTGAAATAATGAACTTTATATGTCAATAGTGTAATGTATACAACAAGATGCGAGCCAAATACTCGTAGCAGGTCGTGCGTTTTCTGGAGAAGAATTACCGAGAAAGCGCGAGCGCATTCTCGGTAATTCCTGCATTTACACGCTGGCTTCTAGTTTTTACATTACACAATTGACATAAAGTTAATTTTGCTACGTACGGTGGCCAGCATATCAACTTATACGAAACTGTCAAATTTCTCCAAACGATTTTAAACCTTAAAATGTTTGTGGTTAAGTTCAAAATCGAATGAGAAAATTTGATAACATGATGTCCTGGCGACTGTACGATATCGTTACAAAACTCGCTTCCATTCCGTTCCGTGGAAATGTAAATTGAGCCTAATGAACTGGTAGTGATGACCTTAGGTACTTGTCAGTGTCCAAGTCTCATGCATTTATGGAATAAAGCCCAAGAAAAGCTTGCCAATTTTTTATACAGAAATAATGAGCCCATTTAAATTCAAATCTCCTAATTCCCCTTCTTCCTTTGCAATAAAATCAAACATTGAAAATTATGTTGCGTTCCACGTTCGTCTAATATAATGTAACGTACGTACCCAAACGCTCACTCGTTAAATCCAAACACGAGCGGCGCGTAGCCATTTCTGGATAATGGAGCCCAAAATAGTCTTCCGTCACTCATGCGCGAGGCTGGAATTGTACTGTAGATATGCGGTTGTGGTTACGGAAACCGTCAGCAGATAAAACCAACACTTTGTCATGTAAAACGCTTGTGTAATGTGTTTGGACCATCGCTATTCGTCATTAACGTCTTCCTGACGCGACGGTAATGACCAACCTAAGCAAACTGCTGATTAGGTCTGTCAAAGAATTGTTGATGGTACCTAATTAAACGTCATTTGAATAGCATGAATGATCGTCTGGCCACGAGTGGCCACGACAGGTTGTATGAATAGCCAAGACTTTACAGAGTTTAAAAAAAAGTATTTTTCTGAAATATTTTGAGTCGGACTCCCACGTGAAGGGTTCCGTACCACCGTACAATATTGAACACTATAACCCAAAGTCTCTAATTCAGATAATTTATGTAAACAAAGTAATTTCAAGAAATGTCACTCAAAATGACAGGACAGTAGTGCAAAACATTTTATCATATTTTTTTTTGTAAATAATCATCTATGAAATTAAAGTGAATTAATTATAAGAACTATGCAAACAAAATACCGTTGCCAAATAATGTTTTATGTAGTGTTTCGGAGACGCGGCCTATGATCGTCATAATCAGCCCTTTAAAGTCCACTGCTAGATGTAGGTCTCCCAAAATCGATTTCCACTAGAAAAAGTTTACAGCCATTTTCATCCAAAATTTGGCTAGATATGCTACATACAATATGAATCTATGAATGAGAGTTGTATTATATATAAGTGTTGTTGAAGATGTAAAAAATGTGAAAATGTTTGGATCTCCTGCATGGTTACCAGTATCATAAAATATTTTATACCAGAAAATCTCCTTTTTTTTTAATAACTGTTTTAAACCGAAAATTTATAAAAAATAATTACCGTATGATTATTTTTTGATTATTATTTCTTAAATTCAGTACTTAAAAGAAAATGGAACCTCTTTTTCGCCATTTTATGTGAATTACCATCACGAAGATATTTTTTTGATATGTTATCCCCTTTGTTTACATAAATTATCTGAATTTGAGACTTTGGGTTATAGGTATTGTTGCGGGCACGAAAATCTAACCTTGAAATATTAGATCTCTGACCACCTCGGCTGGTTTTATTAGGGTCTTTTTTTTTTTTTTTTCATTTACAAAAACAAGAGTACAGCAAAAATCTGATGCTGCGATGCTATTGGTTGATGAGTGTAGGTAAGCGTTACTATAGCGGCCGAGCGCTGCAACCAAGGCTACGTTCTGATATAGGTCGTTATCGCTCATAGCACTCACATCGATAATTTGCGTTCCGATTTAGAATATCGCGATTATGACAGCGCTCACGGTGATATTATTATAAGGTATGGTCGGCGTTATCGCATGATGGCGCGTGTCATAACGTCATCTATGACGATTCATGGGACATCGTTAACGCGCTCACGCCAATTCTGTACGCGTATAAGAGTAAGTCGATTACAGTGTAATACGGAATGCGGTGCAAGAATAGTCCTTACAGTGGTCCGATGTCCGAGACCGCGATGGTACATATTTTTTTATTATTGGTTGTTATGGCGGCCATAGGCCATATTACGGTTCAAAAGATACAGCCCTGTGATGGATGAACGGACAGCGGAGCCTTAGTAATAGGGTCTCTTTGGCATCCTTTGATTACGGAACCCTAAAAATGAGTTGAAATTCGAACATTGCATAAAATGTTCATGCTGCAGTAGGTGATCTAGATTCCTAGGTCCAGTAGTGATTGGGTTAGTTTACAAATTGGCGCAATGATGTCACCGTCCTTTGAGTGTTAGATAGCATTTAGTCGAAATATTTCAACTATTTTATTTAGTACAACGACAGACGTGTTTATGCCAGTCACAGGATAAACTCAACGTTGATCTAGTCAATCTGCCTAGCCTTTTCCCAACTATGTTGGAGTCGGCTTCCAGTCTAACCGGATGCAGCTTAATACCAGTATTTTACATGGAGCGACTGCCTATCTGACCTCCACAACCCAGTAACTGGGTAACACGATACCCCTTGGTAAGACTGGTTGTCAGACTTTTTGGGCTTCTGACGACCCGTAACTACTGTCAAAGATCCACGAATGACAGCCGGGACCGTGCTTTCCGAGGCACGGAGGAGTCTCGGTATGTAAACGTTGATCTAGTGTCTGATCTAAATACAACATCTTGTTCTTGATTTACCACATTAATGTATGCAAACTACTAAAACTCGTTTACAGGACAAGTCTGGGTTATTAATGGCATGTGTATTACAAGAAGTGTTTAGTTTAACATAATGTGTTCTTTATTCACTCTAAACACATTGTAGTTAAAATTATTTTCAAGTAAAAAAGGTCATTTGCTGAAACCCGTTAAAAAAATCTGCTTAAACCACACTATAATCAACCTAGCAAGTAAAATTTTGAAATGTTTTTTCGTTCGGACAGGAGGGAGCTTAAAAGTAAAAACGTCCATCTGTTAATGCTCTTAATCCCTCAGCTTACACCTCACTTTTAAATAAATTAGAGAGGGGGATAGCAAATAATATATATACAAGCCAGAAATAGGGTTGAACGCCCTTGAACTCACTACAGCGGAGTACAGCTGCCCAAAAAATGTTCTTGCTAATACTTGGTGTGGTCTTTTTTACTGATGTTCACATTGTTTAAGTAGAAAACTGTAGAAGTGCATTAACAAAACAGTGGGAGTGTGTACTGCCATTACACCAAATTGGTTTATCCTTGCGTGACTGACCGTATTTCCGCCCAGTTTTTGCCCCCCAAGTATTATGAAACTCGGTATATTTTTAATTTCGTAAGTAGATTACGGAATATTTAGGTTAAAACAGGTGTAGATTGACTTTTTATTAGCCACACGGAAGGTTCTTTCGGAAAGACATTCAAACATAAAAAAATTATAGGCTGGCTCGCTCACCAGAACCGCTAAATGGTAAATTTACATTAGGTACTGACGAAGTAACGACTATATTATGGGCACTATTTATTTACTTGAAGTAAGAACGTCACATAAGTTATCGAGCTAACCTTGACATGCCAATAATCTTGCTTGAGTCACCGTAGATTGTTTCTCCGTACATGGAATAACGAACACCAATAAAAACAATGCCAGCTTATTCCTATATAGATAGGAGTAAGCTGGCATTGTTTTCCGATCCTTACCATAATATATCGCATTAAATTAAAACATACGGTATTCAATTTGGCAGTAGCTTTGATATGAAGAATCTTTATGGTAGATTTTGGTCCGAATTAATTGTTATTAATTCGATGGATTTTCAAACACATGTGGCGAATAATAACCATGTGTGTGAAACTTCTTTATCGATCTAAAAATTAGGGCGTAAGTAACAAACGATTAACCTGAGTTGAAGATAAATTGTTTCCATTGGGTATAATTAGTTACAGTAATGGATTTTATTTAGGAGTATCGGCCTTTTGTTCAAACAATCACTCAGGAAGCTCTTAAGAACTTACGTACATTTATTAAGGTAGAAGTAATACAAATAGATTCTGTTATTCGATTCAATCAAATCTTTGGCTTTTTTTTATACCTAGAGCAACCTAAGTAGGCACCTACTTCCTTTCCTGTCTCTTCACCGTCCTCTATTATTGCCAAAATTGCTTGCAGATCCATTAAGAACTCAATTTTAACTGTAATTTCGATTTGTTTCAGATTCGGGCGGAGCCCAGCCGCATCGCGGCACAACGATTTTTATCGTTTTATTTCTATAGTGGAATTTTTAATTTTGAGTTGTGCACGAAACCAAAGTGATCTGTGAAGTGTCGAAGTGCGATAACATGTCGTTTATTGGATTCGCTGCCCTCGTGGCACTGGCCGCTATAGGTATGTTGAACAACATTTATTTTATAAAACCATTAATCACGAATAAGTAAAAAGGACATTACAAAAATCGTTCTGGGAAATTGATGTTAATGTCAACATCTATGTCACGCACGACTTTTTAAAGATAGACAGATAACATTTTCAGTGACAGTAATTAGCACCTATACGGCTTTATAAATTACAGCTCCTGAATAAATGAGTCATCAGTTCATCACATAGCAATAATGGCAGTTGGACAACATACCTAATTTACAAAATGTTTAAGGTGTGCATAGGTACTTGAAAAATTAATATCGATAACAGCGACTTTCGACGTAGTTAGCGCGTAAAAGCGCGCGTCACGATCGTTGGGATCCACGGTCCACCCCACACGGCGGGCGTCGCGTCGCGAACAAGCTCGTGACGTCACGGGTCGATACAGCGCGGCCGGGCAACGAACCTATTCAAACGTAACACTACTGTTTACGACCACTAGCCAAAATCGTATGCCACCAACACTTCTGGTTGTAAGCTCTACACTTACAACTTTTTATAGCGTATCTACATTATTCCATACTTACATAGTAGCGAATACAAGACATAGTAGAAAATGGTTTGGTTCTAAGAATATACTACCCCATCCCTTCTTCACATGGGGTCTTAAATTATTTGTGCCCACATGCGGTTGCGGCATTATTTCAAAACTCTGAGGTAGCAGGTTTCTGCAGTTAGACGCCTGCAAAGTAGATGGGAGGCGATGAGAAGTTCATTGTCAAGTCCGGTATTAGAAGCCGCCTGCAACTTTTGCGATTTAAGTAAACCCAGTAACTAAGTATGCGCGATGTTCTTGCTCTAAGCTAGCACATGGATTGCAACCGCATGCAGTCCCTATTCGAGGCCACATTTGAAAACAGAAGGAGCCGTGCGCAAAAGCTGCATCGTAAAATCCATAATATTGGATCCTTCGAGAGTTGCGGGCGTCCAGAGTTCCAGACTTACCTATGCGCGGATGGAAACCAGACGGTGAATTTGGCCTCTTAGTAAATATATCTAAATTGGGTACTTAACTGCATAGGTATTACCAGCAATGATTACGCTCTAAACACTTTTCGGGTTTGCCTTTTTACTTTATTTTAATCCAGAATTTTGCGGTGGTGATATAATCTTAATAACGCGCGCAAAGCCAGTTCCTTTGACTAAGCGTACTTAACGGAACAAAGCGGGATATAGGTACTAGGATTAAGAACATAGCCTTTCTTTCTTTTTTTATTAAATTAATAATTGCATTGCTTGACTACAACACAACGGATGCAATCATGTAGTTATTAAAATAACTGGTTGCACCTGCAGAAATCATCTCAGTCAACTGGATGATTCATTTGATACTGCTAATTGCTATACGTATTATTTTCTCATGGTAATTGATTACGGTGACAAGCGATTCTTTGTAAGCGTTGCACAGTGTTTTATGAAGCCCATTTTTCGGATATCACATTTTTATTAAAAAAGCTGATATAAATAATCATTTAAATGCAAGATTTTGTATCCCCATTTAGCTAACATATCTAGTTGTGGAGTAATATTTTTTTGAAAATCTACCTTTTTCCATGTCAATATTTAGAAAAAAAAATATTACACTTAAACTAAGCATGATACGAAATAATGGTGTTAAGTACTTTGATGGCGTCTTTTATGCTGAGTATTTTAGAGCGCAAATGAACCTCGTAACTTTGATAGATCCAGATATAAACGAGTTTTCTGGTTTTAGTATTTATTTTTTTCTCGAAAATTCCGCCAAATTTGGAAAAGTTATTTATACTGAAATAAGTCTGTCCCAAATCCATGGAACTTAGAAGTTGTTTATAGTTTAACTATTTTTGTAAAAAATAAAAACTAAAAACCAAATAACTCGTATATATCTGGATCTAACAAAGTTACGAGGTTCATCGGTGCTCTAAAATACTCAGCATAAGAGACGCCATCAATGTACCTAACATCATTATTTCGTATCATGCTTAGTTTAAGTGTAATTATTTTTTTCTAAATATCGAGATGGAAAATGGTCGATTTTCAAAACAATATTACTAAAAAACTAGACATTTTAGCTAAATGGGGATTCGAAATCTTGCATTTAAATTATTATTTCTATAAGATGTTTTAATAAAAATGTGATGTCCGAAAAATGGGCTTCATAAAACTCTGTGCGTTGGTTTTAATATTTTAATCCTAGAATATAAATTGGACAAGCTGTATAACGCCAATAAAATAAAATCCCACAAAATGGAGCCTCACATTCACATGCCCAGTTTGTAATATCCATCCGACCGTCCTTATGTTACTGGCCAAAGGCCCTGTATATGCAGCTGCAGCCTAAAGAGATAACTCCAAGTTAGAATGTGAAAGTACAAACTGAAAGTTCAAGTCGTTTAATGCTGTTGTTGCTCGGAATACACAACACAATACTTTCTCGGGTTTTATTACAAATTTTCAACATAGTTTTCACATAAGTTTTTCTATATATTTTGCCCTGCAGGCTTTGGATTAAGTACCACCTTAAGCTCGCAGTAACCAGTTCTGCAGTCGTCCTCTATGCCTAGTTCATACTAAGCGAACTGGTAACGAGTGTCGTGTGGGCGAGGACGCCAGGTTCAGTTTAAATGCTAGATTTTACACAAACACCACAGAACATTGGCCTTTCAATTCAACCCGCGAAGGTCATGGCCGTGACTCCAATACTACGATATGTCTACTGCTATGCACAATTTCCAATAATATAGATGATATAGCAACTGTGTGTAAAAGAAACGAATATTTAAACAGATCAGTTGCATCAGCATGATTTAACTTTTGCAGAAAAAGCGAACGAATGACTAATGCAGACAGCATTAGTCATTCGTTCTCTTTTTCTGCAAAAGTAGGTACCAAGTGCGAGATGTCAGAAATGAAGTTTGAGACCAATGTATTAATAAGGTTTAATTGACTATACCATAAGCTCAGTATTTTCAGAGATAAGCCTCCCTCCCCCCTTATCTCTGAAAATACTGAGCCTATGGTATAGTAAATTTTCATCTATTTTCCTAACTTTAAATAATTTAATTTAAAGTAAAATATACTTGGATATGTCACACGGTAAAGCTTGCAATATTTTTTTTAACTTTCTTTTTTTTCCCAAAAGCGTCCAACAAATTCAAAATTCTTTTATTTACGTTACACGTCCGTGTTGGGTTACGGAAATTCATATGTAAACCAAATTACAACTTAATCGGTCACAATGTGACAGACGGACAGACAGACACACGTGATCATATAAAGATTCCGTATTTTGATTCGGACGTACGGAACCCTAAAAAGAAACTAGATTTATTTACCAACACGACCGAAACTGCTAGCATTTTTGTAGAAGATACCTTATTCAATATTCTTACAGCCTAGCTAGAGCCTAGAAATATTAGTTAGTCCATTATCTAGAGTTAGTCACTCGGAATGGATTTTTATGTAAATACTTTTATAATACGGTCTGTGGGTAATCGCCGCTCGTTGTTATTTTTACTATTTCGGGTCAGCGTAAACATAAATCGTAAACAGAGTCAGTATAGTTTATTATTTTAACCATTTAGTCGTTTATTTTCGCACCGCTATAGGTACCTACTAGACCCAGTAGTAATACAAACTAAATTCCACGGAATAAAAACTGTCTCTGCAGACAGCAGAATGACAGATTGACACGCAACCATGAGTTTTTTTATTTATAGTAGTTACTCATTCATTAACCACACACACAAACATTGTTACAATCCTTAATTAAGGGCTCATAAGAACTGGAAGTTCCAACATGAAATCATCCTTTGTTCATGTATGAGCAAAAAATATTCTGGACCAATAGACGACCCAGAGATTAATCATGCAGTAATTCTGTTTATAACGGTCTCTGGATAATTAAATGTTGAAAGAAGGAATCCTCTACAAAGTCTCTCTATGTTGGCCCGCAGGTTTGCACGTTGTACTGCAGACGTAAAGGTGACGCTCTTTAAAAAAAATTGGTTGTCTGTAAAGTTGGTTTACGGACGATAGTTTAACGTGACAACGTCATAACAAAACATTGATGCGGCGCAAGCGTACAATGAGCGTAACGGGACACTGGGTGTAACGGGACAATGTCCGTAACGGGACAATGAGTCATCCTTTTTCGTGCATGCAGCCGGCGTTCATCGATTTATTAGACGTTGTCACGTCAAAAAATTGGTTGTCTGTAAAGTTGGTTTACGGACGATAGTTTAACGTGACAACGTCATAACAAAACATTGATGCGGCGCAAGCGTACAATGAGCGTAACGGGACAATGAGTCATCCTTTTTCGTGCATGCAGCCGGCGTTCATCGATTTATTAGACGGTGTCACGTCAAATAAAAACCCATTTATTTCAGGTAAATAACACCCATTGCCAAACATTTAAAATCATATAAAATAAATCAAATCAAATAAAAACAGATCTTTAGAGCATTCTGTACCTCCTTCTACACGTGCAGCCTGTGGGAGAAGTATTCGCGAGCATCGTATGGAGCCCTTTGTGTCCAATTTAATAATGCGTTCAGAAAACTGATAGGGTTGCCATGGCGTTGCAGCGCATCAGGAATATTTGCGGAGGCGCGTGTAGATTGTTTTTATACTATAATGCGCAAGCGCGCTGCATCAATGGTGGAACGAGTCATAGCCAGCCCCAACAGGGTTCTGAAAATGATAGCGGATAGAGTGGACTGTCCGTATATAATTCAATGTCAGTTGCATGTGTCACCCTATTGTGTTGTTTACTAACACGTAGTTTTAAGAACATTGTTACTAACCTATGAGTCTTGACTTGAAATAAAGTTTTTGATTTGAAAGGCAGTTTCAACAGAAGACAAATGTGTTATATATTATTCTAGTGACTTTTGAATGTTCAGCCCGGTTGCTCTTCCTGCTTCCGTATTTTCAGTCTTTCAGTATCGGACGTGAAAATCGTTGTCTTGACATTGATTTTTGTAAGTCTATCGAATATTTCTGTTTTAATGAACTAGCTGCTGCCCGCGGCTTCGCCCGCGTGCATTTTTCTCATATAAAAGTAGCCAAAGTTACTCCTTAACGTTAGCTATCTGTCTGTGAAAGTCCTGTCGAAATCGGTCCAGCTGGTTCGGAGATTAGCCGAAAAAAAAAGACCGACTGACAAAAAATATATGTTTTTTAGATATATGTAAGTACCTTCCATATATACTGTCATATGCATTTAGTAAAAAGTTGTTATTTTGACATTACAAACAGACAATTCAATTTTATTTATTTGTATAGATGTAGAGATAAACTTCCTCTAGTCATTACTCCATATCTCTATTCCGATATGAACACACTGTTTATCAACAAACAGCCACAAGCACATGTTAATGAGCGATCAAAAGAGCGCTCAGCTGAACTGCTAATGAATATTCGGCTTTTCAAAATGCGCGGTAACGAGCTTCTCATTAAAACATGTATTGGTATATGGCCGTTGCTTATGAACATAGGATACCAATTCACACATGGTGGTGATGCTAACATGCAATTAATTCGGATGTGCTCTAAATAACTCGTTGCCATCGCCGCTAAGCAAATGTTCCAAGGCCGATTGAGCTTTTAACGAAACTGAAATGGAACTTTTTTGAGAAGCCACGTTTTGGTATGTGGCTAAGCTACACATTCCTGTCATACTTTACACACGGTTTTATCTATGTCCTTATGGAACTTGCAACTATACTAACAAAGTGACAATGGAGAGTGTATATAGCTGCATTGTGAAATAATAATGAATGCGTATACTTATACGCTGCATTAGAAACACCATAAACAAATAGGTATTCAGTTATATTAAAATCACTATCTGATCTTAGGAGCTACAACTACCAAAAAGAAAGTTCGCAATAAAATTGACTGCCTACATAAGAACAGATAGAGCAATTCGTCATTGCAATAAATTACCCAATTCACCATGGCTATTATGAAAATAAATTACGGTCCTATCCTACTTACAGAACCAAAGACAAGATAAACAATGTAGGTAATCTTTCTATTTAAAGTTTCTAAAGTAATGTCGAGCTTAGGCGCGCTTTTATAACGGCACGTGTAGTGTTGCAAGACGTTGAGAAACAAAAGATAAGCATAGATGATGATGATAATATAACACGGTAGCTGCCGACAACAGCTAAGAATTTCACCGGGTCAACGGCCACAAATAGATTTACTGTCCGTAGAAGTGTTACATGTTCATAACACTAAACCAAACCCATCAAACATTGTTTACAAATGACTTATGATTTCTGTATTTCTTAATCGAATCTCTTATAACTATTTGATACTGTGTGAAAATCGTCTCCTACAAATAATGTAAATCATTAATTGAGTCAGAATAATAAAAACGTTGGACACGCCAACCTTTATTGGCTACTGATTGGGTAATAAATTGAGCATGGCTAGTCAATCTAATAGTAATTGAGACTATTTTCATAATAAAAGAGTTAAAATATAGGTCGGTAGCACTATGGTGAACGGTTGATTGTTTTCTTAATTAGGAATTCAAATCAAAGCAAGTTGACGCGCGACATACCGTTTAGTTTTTGGAATTCTCCACAGGAGCATCGCGTATGTGGGTACTCTGATGGAATCTTCCGATGCGTTTGTTCGTTATTCAGATAGCTCATAGCTCACTATCTTACTCATTAGGAATTTAAACGCAGTTAGGATAGATATGTTTTATAAATTGCTGTGTAAATAGTATCGAGGATTCGAATCTCAACTTCTCCGGAATTTGCAGTTTGTAAGATTAAGGAAGCCTGGAGTTATTTAAATCTTTCTAAAACTGTGGAAGTAAGCAGAAGTGTACCTTTAAAATAACGTGGTGTGTGGTGTCAAAGCATACGTGTACTAGGCTACGGCATCTTGATTCCATGGAAATACAAATATGTGCTTATGTTAGTTCCATGTGTGCCGTTATCGGATGCAAAACGACCGTACCTATCTGAGACAGTCTCTGAATACAGATATTGTATTCACATCTCAAGACTTCGAAATAATGGTCACCTAAACATTCCCTATCAGGTCACTTATGACCACCTGATGCACTAATACTAAATGGTGCCTACAATGTTTCGGTCAGTCTGGTTTCGGCAGTGGCAGTTGGAGGCCCCTTACGTATGCAAACTATATGTTGGGTGCTAAAATTGTCTGCATAATTGGACAAAGTAACTCCTATTTTGTATGAATAGGTACGAATTCAAAAGAAAACCTAACCTACACAAGGCGGGGCGTACAAATTTTTTAAGCTCGCTACGGTCGCTCTTACATCCTACGTTCTTTTCATTCTCAAAGTTTCTGCATTCGTTGACAAAGTAACTCCTATTTATGTATGACTGTTCAAAAGAAAAACCTAACGATTCCGAGACGGGGTTACGGAGTGCAAAAATTTCGAGCTCGCTCTTGCATCTTTTATTCTTGTGATTCTCAAACTTTTGTGCATAACTCAACAAAGCAACTCTTCGAATGATCAAAAGAAACCTTTCCGTGACGGGGTACAAAAATTTCTTGCTTTTCGATCATCCTCTCCCTGGATGATCGAAAAGCAAGAAATTTTTGTACCCCGTCTATATATGATGTGATCCATGTAAAAGCAGCTACGCCGTGAATACCATAATGTGCACAAGAAAATGCACCTCCCTTAAAAAAAATATGACGGATGCGAGTCTCATGGTGTAGATAGAGAATAATTATTAATGTCTAATAATCTCGTAGTCGGGTAACCTTACTTGATAACCTGACTCAAGTTGTCAAGTATGGATAACATATCGTCGTTGCGACTTTAAGACCTCTTATGTGTTACTTTTTGCAAAATCACTTTTTTACGCCAGCCTTTTTCACATTTTGAAGCTCTATCAAGTGCAAAAACTCTCGTGTATACGACGATTTAATCGTCATTTCTTTACTCATTTCAAGATCTATAATGTGCTTCCTAATAAAATATTGGTGTTTAAAATATCGATTTTCTCATAAAGTTGAATTTTACACATAAGAGGTCTTAAAGTCGCTACGACGATATTTATTGTAAAACTTTGTTGTTGTATTCGTAAATCTGGTTTCGCAGAGGTACACATTCGTGCGTGCGTCTGCGAATGAAATTATAATTTCACGGTTTTCACCTTCGTCGCAACAAACAAATTGGTTTTGCAAGCAAGAATTTTGTACATATTTACATTTTTATTAGATCCAAATCATCTAACTGCTACTTTTTATACTAAAAGATTCTTAAAAAATCCTAACATTCAAACTGTTAAAGCCTTGTACAGTAACTAATAAAATGTATAAATATACCAAAATGTGTTGAACTTGTGTCATCGTTACGCCCCTTACCTTGAACTCTTAACGACAGGTATGATTTGCACAGATTTGCATGTGTTGGAAAGGATGACGTGTTCCATATAAATATAAAAACTACTAAACAGCTTCCACATAAAATCAGTCGTCATTATATTGGTTAGAAATGACAAGGAATTTTTATGAAATGTTCGATGGCCTTTTTGCTAAAAAAGCTATTTTCGAATCACTTTGCATAACCACAAGAAAGCACCAAATGGACACAACAATAAAATTGTCCCCATAAGTTGGTAGAGTATTGTGTATTGTTATATAATTTAGCATTAGTATTTAAGCTTGAATACAGTCAGTGGTCATTTATAGCCTTATTGGCCTACGTAGAGTTTGAATTAATTTTAACGATATACCAGAATTACATATTATTCATTAGGCATTATTCTGTGCGCGTATTTATTCACTTATCGATAAGTTTTACTGTTTTCATGGATCATTATTATTTGATCAATATTTACAAGACTTCTATGTAGGTATAAATATTGGTCCTATGTACAATTTAATGTGTATTATTAATTTAACTTTAAAAAGTGAAGCTAGAAAGTTAAAAGTATCCATCAATTAATAAGTACTTTGATAACAAGCGAAAGTGACGATTGACACTGATCTACACCTCTATCAAAGTGTTATCGCCTTATCTAGATACAGTATAGATACCTAGCTCACATACCTAAACATGTGCGAAATTTTTATGATAAATAACATTATGTAGGTGAAATTTTATTAATATCTAGGTAGGTATATATGAGGAGCTCTCCTACGCCAAGTATTTTTGTTTTGCAGGACTGTCTGTACTTATTATTTTGTATTATTTAACATTACCATAAATAAACAGTGCTCGGCGTTAAATACACTACATAATGACCTAATAACCTTACTGCATATCGCTATGCCATAGGTACCTACCTACATAAGATAGAAGTCGTACTGCGGGGTAATTGCGTAACACGATCAAGCCTAAAATTACAATTGATCGCGATTTTGACAGTTCACCCACGTCCATTGCGTTATTTACGTTGGTGAGCAGACGAATTTTTTAAACCTATGAAGCAATGGATTACAAATATCCTTCCAAACTCTCGGATTGTGATAAAAGTGTGTTATGCAATTAGGCTGCTGTTCAGATATAAATTCTATGCGTAGAAAACTAACATTAATTAACTAACATTCGTGTAGAAACCGGCTAGAAATCGTTGCAAGTGTTGTGGTAAATCTTAGTTGAATCAGCATCCTGCGTTCAGGTTGTGATGTGAAGAGCATCTGTCGTGGCTACGACCAATCAGGAGCGTGCGCAGGCGCACATCTGTCGCAAGCGCAACACGCCCTCGCTTTTTTGTTCGCTTTGTTGCTATTTTTTGTCTTCCATCGGCAGTGTTCCGAATTCAACCCAATTAGTATTGAAAGATTTTGACCATTTTATTTAAATTAAATAAGTAATTCGCTGGTACTAGTAAAATATACAATTGTGTGGAAACGGAAGAAGGAGGCCTTTGCCCTGCAGTGGGATAATACAGGATAATTAGATTACATAAAAAGAACGAAGGTACAGGTTTATAGAAAAGATATAAGAAATTAAATAAAAAGATGGAATCATTTTGTTAACTGTTCATTTTTGAAGATAAGAGACAAAGGGGAAATAATAAAGCTGTGCTCTGTAAGGATTGGCGCTTAAGCAAGATTCACTAGCAATAAACTCGTCTTTCGACTCGTTTGTAATGTTCATAATAAGGATGCTATAAACTTGAGGATCTTTAAAGCCATAAAAACCGTTACTTCACGTTGACAACCGAAGTATTTTAACTACACAGGATATTAGTATGTACATTTGACGTACAGTAAGTTGACCTAATGAGGTCACTAATTAACATTTAGTGAGTGTCATTCTCATGCTCTTCATCTAGTGAAACGAGTCGCGAGACGTGGCATGAGAGCGCGTCACTTGTGCTGGATTATTTTTCCAGGCTTCATTATAAACTGGGTCGAGGATTTTTAGTTCCCGTAAACTAGTACCTCCTGGCGTTCGTGGTTTGTTTACTCGTATTTTCGAAAGCAAATCACTGACTGGTAGTGATTATATGATTTTAGGAATAAGTAGGTACAGTACCTACCCACCAAATTACGGACGGAAATTACGGAAATTTGACGGCACGGTTGGCGCAGTGGTTAAGCGATTGACTACTGCGTTGCGTGTCGCGGGTTCGATTCCCGCACGGAACAAATATTTGTATGATCTACAAGTAGTTGTTCCGGGTCTGGCTGTTTGTGTATGTGAGTTTAAATGTTTGTAAACGCACCCACGATACAGGAGAAATTACAAGTGTGGGGCAAAGTTTAAAAAAAAAAAAAAATCGAACAAATCAGATCAGATCAAAGCCACTTTTTTTTTAAACTTTCGTAATTTGATAGGCGTGCCTTATGGTTTCCGGAAAATAATGGCTAAACACGTGGTGTGTCAGGCAATAGACGACGTATAACGAGAGAAAACAGCACCAAGTATCATAGTAATGGGCGACCCATTCTTCGGACAATTTAAGTTCAACAAAGAATTTATTACCATTTTGATGAGCAATGTCCGAATTATCACCATCTATCTCGTGTTTTCTGTCTCCAACTATGTATATTTATATCAGTGTCTATAGTAAAAATTCGTACGCCGAGATGTTTCCATAAGACTAAATATGTCCGACGAAGACTAAAAAGTACGTCCTTAAACATGATGAATATCAACAACCATTCAAACATTTAAAACTGGATGCAACATTGTAATTCAACTGACGTATTTTTACAGGGTCAGTGCTATGCGAGGACGAAACTATAGGACCGATATTCATGAAGGAACCTTCAAACCGAGTGGACTTCAGCAACACGACCGGAGCGACTGTGGAATGCGCCGCCCGTGGATCCCCGGCCCCTGACATCATTTGGGTGCGATCTGATGGAACTGCTGTTGGTGATGTCCCTGGATTGCGACAAGTGAGGCTCTTCTATTGTACCGTAATATTTATGTACTACAAATGCCAATAATGCAACGTTTACTTTTTGGGAAGTATATAAGAATCTTGTTTGGGCTGCATTAATACCAACAGAAAGTAAAATGTCAGTTAATATGTTGAGAATGTTTTAAAATCATCTAGGATTCTCTACAGATGTTTTAATATCGAATTTAGTTCTTACACTACATAGGCAAGGGCAACACTAGTTTATACGGTGCCCGTACTGCCCGCATATGCAGGTCATTGCATAGTGTTACAGTAATGAAGCGCATCGAGTTTTAGTACCTATCAACTAATGTAAATGAGTAATATTTTTGCTCAGAATGGCGAAGGAGTTAGGACCAAGATAACTAAAATATATGTTTTGAAAGTAGAAATTCAAATATAGGAACATCCATACTAATATTATAAATGTGAAAGTAACTTTGTCTGTCTGTCTGTATGTTACGTTTTCACGCCTAAACCGCTGGACCGATCGTCATGAAATTTGTAGAGATATAGCCTGGGATATGGAGAAGGACATAGGCTACTTTTTTATGCGATAACCGACATCTACGCGGGCGGAGCCGCGGCCAAAAGCTAGTAGCCTATAAATTATACATATTTAAACCAATATTTTCCTTCAGAATAACTTTAGACCTAGTTTAATACTTTAAATCCACAAATTCGGCACTGAATAATTATGTTTTCGTTTACCAGGTTCAAGCGAACGGAAACCTCCTATTCCCGCCTTTCCGCGCGGAGGATTACCGGCAAGAGGTTCACGCTCAGGTTTACGCTTGTCTCGCTCGCAACTCTGTTGGCACCATTCATTCCCGGGACGTTAACGTACGAGCCGGTAAGCACCATTTGCATAAAATTACTAATTCCAAGAGGCGCATTCTTTTAGCTTTTGTCCGTTGGCATGTGACTTTAAGAACAATATAGTACAAAAACATTTACCACAACGATATTTCAAATTGCTAACGGACAAACTGCTCACTTGTCATGCAAGCGCCGACGTTACAAAAGTTACAGCCATATCTCATAATTCATAAAGCTCGAGATTGTGTTACAACAAAACCAAGTTTCTATATCGCGTGCGCGCTATAGAAGCAGCCGTAAAGCTTCATGACAGATTTATAAATAATATTTAATGGGTTAACATGACATATGCTATATCTATGTCAACCAAAACGATGATGTTTCTGTTTATCCGAACGCTTTCATTTGTTGACTTATCACCCCTTTTCATTTGTAATTTGATAACCAACTGGTTACTAAGTGATAAATGTATCTTTAATTCGTATGTGATATGGTTTTTTGACTACTGGGCATAAAAATCTGTACATTTAATGTTCTGTGTATTTGAGAAGTAAACAGGAATTGAATCGATTGTTAATGCATTGAATGTTTCATACTCATGTTTAATGAGACTTTTGGCGATGTCCATAAGAAGGCATACCGTATTAGGCACCACACTTATTAGAATGTTAATATAATGCGAGTTTATTCACGAGAGCTTTCAATACATGTATTTAAAACATGTTGGTAGGACGTTACTACAATTTATAGACAAATTGAACCGTTCCTTCGTCCGAAGACACTTAAAATGTAGCTGCACTGACTAAGTATGAAAGTTTTATTGACCATCATAGGGCGCTGCCCTTTATGACACGAGGTCAAATACGGTCAATTAAATAATCAAGAGGAAAGATGATCGAATCAGTCAAAATTGAAGTAGTCACACTATTTTGTTTCATTATACAAAAATGTGACTAACTGCTTGTAAGTTGCAGTATGATGCAAAGGAAATCGTGAAAAAGCTCGTTTATGTAAACAAAATCTTTCTAAAAATCGCTATCGATGAAGGAAACTTGTCATTACTGTCATGCTGTGTTGTTAACTTAAAAAATTTCTTACAGATTCTCGTCACTAAAAGGTTTTAAATATCCATATTTATTTATAATATTCATGTGATTATGTACCTACCAATAGTCAGTAATACATAAATATTCAATTCTTTGTCCATGTTGTTTAAGTGGTTGCCCAGCATTACGATACCGACGTCAATAAGGAGTATGTCATTACTGGGAACAGTATCGTGCTCAAGTGTCAGGTCCCATCGTTCGTAGCCGATTTCGTTGAAGTCCTCTCATGGCACACTGATGACAATGAAGACTTCCTTCCCGGCGAGGACTACGGTTAATCCTTCACCGTTTTGTTTCCCTGGTCACTTTCCTAAATCCAACTATCCACTAGAAATTACATCAACTACAAACAACATTTTCAGTGGTACAGCAGCAATACGAATCAGAAGTAAATAACGAATATGTGATTCGCGGAAACTCTGCTATTCTCAAATGTTCCATACCTTCATTTGTGGGCGATTTTGTGGATGTTATCTCCTGGCAAGACGAGGCTGGCAATTCTTTTACTTACGAGGAAAATAAGGAAGGAGATGGTACCACTTGCTCAACTAAACATAATATTGTAGTTCCTAAATGCCTGTCATTCTCATCATGCCAATTCCTAATCCTTTCTATAAATACAACCAGATGCTATTATTGCAGTTGTAACACAATACTACGAAGCCGAAGTAGTCTCAGAGTATGTAATCAGAGGAAACACCGCCGTGCTTAAATGCAATATTCCTTCCTTCGTCGCCGATTTCGTAAAAGTGGAAGCTTGGGTCAACTCTGAGGGCGGCGAATACTTACCAACCGATGACATCGGTAGTTCAGATGCAAATAACTGTAAAACTTTCCTTATCCTCCACCTCCTTCCCTCGCCTTAGAGTTTAGACTTTCATTAGTCATGGACCACAAACGTATATTCTTTCAGTTGTAAATCAGTTCTATGAAGCAGAGATTCTCACAGAATATGTCATACGTGGAAACGCCGCTGTTTTAAAATGTTCCATTCCTTCTTTTGTCGCTGATTTTGTGAAGGTGGAAGCATGGATCGACGAAAAGGGAATAGAGATTTCTCTCTCAGAAGACCTCGGTACAATGGCCTCTTAAACAAATCATACTTGCTTCCCGTAACAACTCCTTACACCTCGAACCGTTCCAACTTATGTGTCTTATTGTTATTCGTCAGTCGTATCACAGTATTACGTGACCGAAGCCGAAAACGAGTACGTGATTAGAGGGAACGCTGCTATTGTTCACTGCAAGATTCCATCTTTTGTTAGTGACTTCGTTTACATTGAAGCGTGGATCATGGAGGACGGACAAATCCTCACAGTTAACAATACAAACGCAGCACAGGGTACATCTCTAATTAATGAATTCTTCAAAACCGTGTTTCCCATCCAAATGAACTCCTCGATCTATATCATCAAATAACATTATATTTTTTTGTAAAGTGGTGTCACAGCCTTTCGAAGCCGAAGCTGACAACGAGTACGTGATTCGCGGCAACGCAGCTCTCATGAAATGTGAAGTGCCAAGCTTTGTTTCCGACTTTGTATACGTTGAAATGTGGATGGATAGCGAAGGAGGCACCTATTACCCTAACAGTAGCGAGGGTAATTTCTCATTTAGAGAGAGCAATCCTCATTCCTGATTCCTTTTATTTGAATTGTCACAGCTGTACTCCAGGTATATGAGGCTAGAGTCAACGATGAATTCATTTTGCGAGGTAACACGGCTATTCTGAAATGCATCGTGCCTTCGTTTGTTGCGGACTTTGTTCATGTTGTGGCCTGGATAATGGACAATGACACGGTATCTGCTGAGGAGCACTCTAATTTTAACGATGGTAGTTCATGATTGTAAACGTATTTCATTCCTCTTTCCCTGTCCTACGCATTCTGTTTGATATAGTTTTTTAACATTTGTTAAAAGAATAGGTAATATTTTTAACGTCCACAGTGGTACATCAGTCTTATGAACCTCGTGTTATTGATGAAGACGTCTTACGAGGCAATTCCGCCATTGTCAAATGTACGATTCCATCATTTGTGGCGGATTACGTTCATGTAGTGGATTGGGTGGCAGACGAAGAATCTCTCTCTGGGTTTTCGTTCAACCGCTCCGAGGGCAATTACGGTAATAGAGAGCATCGCGCGGCCCCAATTGTCCCTATCCGCACTCCACTGAATCCCCGTGTCGAGTCAATGTATAGCTACAAATGTATACATAGTCTTATCCTTGTATGTACAATATTTCAGCTGTAAATCAATTCTACGAATCGCAAGTCTACGACATCTATGTAATTCGCGGGAACGCTGCAGTATTCAAGTGTCACATACCCTCGTTTGTGTCAGATCATGTTCAAGTTGTTTCTTGGCACGATACCGAGGATGGAGAGTATACATTAAATCATAATTATGGTACTTTTGACTCAAAATTTGAATAATTATAGGTACACCTTTGTATCCTGTCCACTGTCGTTCGTTTGTAAATTAGGTTAGAATCATTCATTAGAATTTACATAACATTTTAAACCAAATACTTATTGGCAATTTCATGTTCTAGTCGTCTCTCAAGCGTACACAGTTCACTTAGTTGAAGAAAACGTTTTGCGGGGGAATTCTGCAATTGTGAAATGCCTGATTCCAAGTTTCGTGACAGAATATGTATCAGTGGCTTCCTGGATAATTTCCGAAGGAGAAGATGAGGTCGAAATAACAATAAACGATACTGTCGATAAAGAGGGTATTTAATAATGAAGATTCCTTCAGTGCATCTAAGTGTCCCATCCTTATCCTTTGAATAATGGTCTTGCTTATAATGCTCACAAGATTCTTTAAATTCATATTTGCAGTAGTTACACAAGCTTATACGGTCAACCTTATGGAGGAGAGCGTTTTACGTGGGAACGCAGCCATTCTCAAATGTCATATTTCGACATTCGTGACCGAGTATGTTAGTGTGTCGTCCTGGATTATCTCAGAAGGAGAAACTGATGAATTGGAAATAAAAGCAGAATCTAACGATTTGGGTATTGTTCCACCAAAATAGGCTTTTGCGCTATCCCATTACCCCGTTTCCCATTCCTTAGTTCTCCAACTTTGACCAAATGTGAGTTATTTTGAACTTTTCAGTTGTATCTCAAGCGTACACTGTGAATTTAATGGAAGAAAATGTTCTGCGTGGAAATTCAGCGATTGTTAAGTGTCACATACCAAGTTTTGTAACAGAATACGTTACAGTTTCATCTTGGATTATTTCTGAAGGAGACGTTGATGAACTAGAAATTCAACTAGACCAGACATTCAATTTAGGTATTCAACAAAATGAAACGAGGACCAAATTCCTATCCATCCCCTCAAAATAACACTACAGTTCCTTGACGATGTTCATCATTCAGGCGTTGTTATCTATTTTCAGTGGTTTCCCAATCCTATACAGTAAATCTCTGGGAAGAGAATGTCTTACGCGGAAATGCCGCTATACTGAAATGTCATATTCCAAGTTTCGTCACCGAGTATGTCACGGTCACTTCCTGGATTATCTCTGAAGGGGAACAGGATGAAATGGAGATTAATTTGAATTCCGATTTTAATTTAGGTAACATATACCGACAATTTCACCCCACCGAATCATCCGTCCTTTCCAAATATCCTCCTACGTTGTTCATAATATAGGCACGTTTATTACAGATTTATTCGCATCAGTTCTAGATACCATTAGTATGAAGTTTATTATTTAAGAAACTAGTAGAAGAAATTTGAAAGTTTGCATTCTAATTTACATTAACATAACGATTTCAGTCGTGTCTCAAGCTTATGATGTGAAATTTTGGGAAGAATATGTTTTGCGTGGCAACGCTGCTATCTTGAAGTGTCAAATTCCGAGTTTTGTCTCCGAATACGTGGCAGTAAGTTCCTGGATAATCTCTGAAGCCGAGAAAGAGCGAGAAATTAAAATGAATGCTTCATCCGACCTAGGTACATTGTCCGACTGATTCTGTGTCAGTGTTTGCTCCTTACATCCTGTTCAACCTTAACTCTTCATCCCAATTCATCAAATACGGAATCAAATTGCCTAAAGTTTACTATACTCACTACTGTTGTAACTACCAAACATTTTATCTAGTCGTCTCAGATGTCACAATATTGTTTCAGTGGTATCTCAGGCATACGCCGTGAACCTGATGGAAGAGTACGTTTTGAGAGGCAATAGCGCTATTTTAAAATGCCACATACCAAGCTTTGTATCAGAGTATGTTAATGTCATCTCTTGGATCATCAGCGAAGGCGACGAGGAAATAGAAATCAAACTAGAGTCAACAAATAATTTTGACGGTACGAAGTGAATTGTTTTTCAGGCTGTAAATAGCCTATTTGCCTTGAGGATAGTAGGTATTAACTTATCAGGGGAATAGTAAAATGTCTTTCTGAATGTCATTGGCCGTGTCCATTGCTAGTGTTGCATACCTATGTATGGTTAAGTTTAGGGCATTGTTCCTTAAATGGGTTCCCGTGATTCCATGAGCCTCACGGCTCACCTTTATCCTTATTCCCTCTTCCTTAATCTAATGCATGCCTTGATATTTATAAGTAAATCGCAACCTTATGTTGCGTTGCACAACGTTGAATTGCTTTTTCAAACTTTAAATGTTAACAGTTTAAATGCAACAGTTTTTTATTTTCTTGACAGAGGGCAAATATTTAGTGCTTCCATCTGGAGAATTACACATTCGAGATGTTGGACCTGAAGATGGTTACAAATCATACCAATGTAGGACAAAGCACAGGCTTACTGGTGAAACCCGACTATCTGCGACGAAGGGACGACTTGTCATTACCGGTGAGTTTTCTTTTAACAATACATTTAATAATAAAGTGTCATCAATTCATGTTTTAGTTACGTTATTAATCATTTAGCCATATTTTTGTCTTTTCATAATTATTCTTTTATTTTTCACATTCGTATGTTTTCTTATCATGAATTAATGGCGCGATTATTTACGTTTCCGCAGTGAATAGTGCTTTTTACATAGAAAACTAGATATTGAAGTAAAACCTTAAATTAATCTTAGTAAGTAAGTAAAACAATAATATATGCGTGTGTTAAACACTATTCACTGCCAAACATTATATCTAAACAAGAAAAATAATGTTCTCATTTAAACATTTCCGGATAATCAAAAAAGTTATAATTTGTGTGGACATGCCCTTGGTAAGTGTTTAAATGAGAATATTTAATTTGGAATAACATGTAAAAAGATTTTCTGTGCAATAATTATAATCTTTATTTGTGATAATTACATACGTAAAACGACTGAACTATTTTGATTTTAAATACGGATTTAACTTTCAAGCTTTTATTTAAAAAAGATTATTTTTATTGTGTTGTTTTATGAAGCTTAAATACGCAAATTCTATTTTACGTCTTTAAGTTTTCGACTTATGACTTGCCTGAATGTTGGGATAGGGTACCCTGCAGAGCCTTGACTCGCGGTAGTTTTGATATCCGTAGGGATCAGTAGGGGTGTTTTAGGGCCTACTTTCCGATAGAATGTTTTGGTGTCCTCTGTTCGTGATCTCGCCTTCTCCCAACATGCGCAGAGCCGGTGGGCCGGGTACCTCCCAAGTTCCCTAGCGCGTCGACAACAAGTGGCTACCAGTTTACCGAGCTCTCCAGCCTCTCTGTACTGTGTCCTGCACAGGCTTACCCAGCACCGATGTTCCGGTAAGATTCACATTAACGTCGTTTTACGTAATTCCTCAGAGCCTATAGGGCGTATGCCACCTAGATTGGCCACTACACAGGTCGGCATGATGTTTGTGACCACGTCGGGAGCGTCATTTACATTACAATGTCCAGCTCAGGCATTCCCTGTCCCCATATTCAGGTATGGCATTTTGCTATTCTAGTAATATTATGACCATTTTTAGAACCCGTTGGCCGCGTACCTCCCAAGTTTGCGTCTGTTTTGACGGGGACCATGTTTGAAGTTAAAAAAGGCGATTCTTACGCTTTGCAGTGTCCCGCCCAAGCGTTCCCAACTCCTCTGTTCAGGTAATTTTAACTTCAAAGTTTTCTTTACGCTGCATCTGTAGAGCCTGTCGGACGCGTTCCGCCAAAATTTGCATCTGTCGTCATGGGAACTATGATTGGAGTCAAGAAATCGAATTCATTTGCCCTACAATGCCCTGCGCAGGCGTTCCCAGTCCCGATTTTCAGGTACTTCTAGTATTCTTGTCAATTTAATTTTCATATCGTAGTATACCAATATAATACATTCAATTTGCTTCAGAACCTATGGGGAAAGTATCACCAAAATTTCCAAGTTTAGAAAAAAGTAGACTTTTCAACTATGACAGCAATCAAAGCGTAGCGCTTTTATGTCCCGCTCAAGCATTCCCTGCCCCAATGTTTAGGTAAGAAAATTCTGATAGTGTAGGTTTAATTTTATCGAGTTTATAACAAATATTATCAACGTTCATTTCATAGAGCCTATGGGAAGAGTATCGCCAAAATTTCCAACTGGAGACATAAGTAGGACATTTATTGCTAACATGGGCGATGGAGTACCTTTACTTTGCCCTGCACAAGGATTCCCCGCTCCAGCATTTAGGTAAATTTTAAACTGTCTATCGTTCTTATAATTATACAGAACCCATGGGCAAAGTCTCGCCGAAATTTCCATCAACTGAAACTGGACGCAGTTTTACGTTCTCCTCCAATTCTTGTGTGACAATGCTCTGCCCAGCTCAAGCGTTTCCAGCCCCACTTTTCAGGTACATTGATTTTATCTTGGTCTTATCTCTTTAGAGCCTGTGGGGCGAGTATCACCAAAATTCCCTTCGGTGGATAGTTCAAGAAGTTTCAGCGCTGTCTGTAACGCCAGCTTGACGATATTATGTCCAGCGCAAGCATTCCCGATCCCAGTATTCAGGTAAAAAATCCCAATGGATTAAACACCGCAAAAGTAATTTGATTTCATCCTAGAGCCCGTTGGTCGTGTTCCACCAAAATTCACAACAGGCGACAAAAGTCGTGCATTTGATGCAAACGGAGGTGATAGCGTCACTCTTTTGTGCCCCGCTCAAGCTTACCCTGCTCCGGCCTTCAGGTATATTATTAGACATGGATTATAATATCTACTTATGTAACTTGTTCTTAGAGCCATTGGGTAGCGCCGCTCCGAAAGTAGCAACAAAAATGATCGATATAACGGAAGTATCTCTCAGTAACACTGTCACATTACTTTGTCCCGCGCAAGCGTTCCCCGTTCCAATATTCAGGTAAAATAAATTGATCTTACTATGTAGAAAAATGGTTATATTTATGTCCAGAGCCTGTAGGAAGAGTTCCTCCGAAGTTTCCAACACTGGATAGTACTAGAGGTTTCAGTGCCCTCATTAATGCTAGCGTAACGCTGCTGTGTCCCGCTCAAGCTTTCCCAGTACCTTTATCCAGGTAAACTTAAGTGATTTGTATCTATTTTCTTTTAGAGCCAATTAATAGCGCCCCACCAAAAGTACCTACTAAAACGATAGAGTTTGTGGAATTCGCGATGGGCTCCAGCGTTACGTTGCTTTGTCTGGCACAAGCATTCCCGGTCCCTGTCTTTAGGTGAGTTTGAACTCAACAATAATAGGACGCATTTGTTTTTAGAACCAGTTGGTCTAAAAGCCCCTACATTATCTACGGATTTCAAAATGGCGTGGTATGTAAAGAACGTTGAGCAGGGCTTCGCGTTACTTTGTCCGGCACAGGGATACCCCGCCCCTTTATTCAGGTATTTTTACTCATCTTTTTAGAACCAATCGGCTCCAAAAGCCCTTCGTTTTCAAGCGGTTCTAAACTAGCCTGGTTTGAGATCCGACAAAAACAGGATTTTGCATTAATATGTCCGGCCCAAGGGTATCCTGTACCACTCTTTAGGTGAGAACTTTTACCTACTCTTAATTTCTGTCAATTTCCAGAACCCGTTGGTTCCAAGCCTCCCACATTCTCTACTGATGACAAATTGGCATGGTTTATTAGTAGGCCTATAGGACAGAGTTTAGCTTTGCTATGTCGGGCCCAGGGACATCCTATTCCTGTATTCAGGTACATAACTACAATATTTTATAATTTTAGAGCCAATTGGATCCAAGTCACCCACATTTTCCACTGATAATAAGTTTTCTTGGTATATGAGGAATACTGGCAAAAGTCTAAATCTCCTATGTCCAGCTCAAGCTTTTCCAGTACCGGTGTTCAGGTGAATAAATTATACCTAATATTTTCAATTGTAGAACCCGTTGGCTCAAAGTCCCCAACATTTTCGAATGACGTTCAGTTCTCTGGGATAACTCGTAAAACTGGTCAAGATTTTGCTCTTTTATGTCAAGCGCAAGCATTTCCAGTCCCAGTATTCAGGTAAGAAAACCTTGTATTTAAACCATCAATGATGTTTAACGTATTTGTCACAGAACCAATCGGGTCCAAAGCACCATCGTTTTCTTTGGAATTTAAAAGCACTACTCTTACGAAAGTGATACAACAAGCCATAGTCCTCTTGTGTCAGGCTCAAGCTCACCCTCCTCCTGTATTCAAGTGAGTGACTCGTAACTTAGATTATGTTTTCTTGGTTTAGAACCAGTAACAGCGAGAGCACCTGCATTTCCTACTTCCGCAAGTTCTTACAATTACGAAATAGAAGCTAATTCAGGAGGTTCTATGCTTTGCCAGGCACAAGGGTATCCCCAACCAGTATTCAGGTAGGTCCTGTTTTTGACTGTGTTGTCCCTATTTTAGAACCCGTTGGTGCAAAAGCTCCTTCTTTCTCGACTGATTCCAAGGGCAGTATATTCGTTAGAGAAATCGGACAAAGTTTTGCATTGCTCTGTCAGGCGCAAGCATCCCCTATTCCTGTATTTAGGTAAGTCGAAATTAATCAATTGTTTGTTTCTCCAGAGCCCGTAAGCTCCAAGCCGCCTAGCTTCTCCACTGATTTCACTCTGTCAGCGGTAACAAGACATAAGGGTCAAAGTTTCGCATTATTATGTCAAGCTCAAGCTTTTCCTATACCGATTTTCAGGCAAGTGTCGAAAGATCTATTTGAATAAATTACGTATTTTTAGTCCGGTTTATTTTATCAAATCAGTTGGTAATTTTCTTTTTTATAGTAGGTGGTTCTGACAAAATTCTTCTGAGATGAAAATCTCTTGGCAAAAGTAAACTTGTTATGATTTGTATGCAGAACCCGTCGGATCCAAAGCTCCTTCTTTTTCAACTGAATCAGCTCTTTCGTCTATAAAAAGGCATCAAGGTCAAAGTTTTGCTCTACTTTGTCAAGCTCAAGCTTTTCCAGTTCCAATATTCAGGCAAGTTTCAAAATAATTTTATTAATTAGCAGTAAAAACACAATGTTATAGAACCAGTTGGCGCTAAGTCTCCGACATTTTCCACTGAATCAATGGGAAGCATTTTTAGAAAGCGCGAGGGACAACCCTTTACTCTTCTTTGTCAGGCTCAGAGTTATCCCGCTCCAGTTTTCAGGCAAGTGTTTTTTTTCTCACATCACAGAACCTGTGGCCTCCAAAGCACCAACTTTTTCAACGGACGCTCGTAGCACAACTTTTATACGCATCGTCGGACAAAGTTTCGGATTACTGTGTCAAGCTCAGGCCTTTCCCGTACCCGTATTCAGGCAAGTTTGTTGTACGATTTGTTAATTGATTGGTCACTGCTTCTGAAAAGATCAGTTAAGATTTGAATTTCTCACATCAGTTATGACTTAGGAAAGTAAATACGTTTTCGAATTTAATGTAGAGCCAATCGGGAGCGCAGCGCCAAGTATCACAACAACACAAAAAGCTGCTGTAGCTTACCCCCAACAGACTTCGCTAGCGATTTTGTGCCCTGCGCAAGGATTTCCTGTGCCAGTCTCAAGGTGCGTCAGCTTGTTTTTTGTTGTTAAGTGCAAAGTCATCGAGACCTCAAATTCTCAAAACTAGAAGTAGGTAATATTTTCTAGTATAATTCGATGGTCCCTCCCACTCAATAGGCGTCGAGAGTGACTTGTCTTATGTGCGTAAGTGATATCTTATTTTACATAAATACTTCCGACAACTGACTAAAGCGTCACTTAGAATATGAAAATAAAAAAAAACAATTCCAAAAGGGGTTTGCAAAATAGTCGTCTCTGTAATTACAGAACCAACCAATAAAATTGCCCCTCGAAAGGATTCTACTAAACACTTTGAGGGGTGGGAAGTGTTCACCGTGGCGCAAATGGACGTGGCATACTTAACGTGTCAAGTTGCTGCTTACCCGGCGCCCGTGTTTAGGTGAGTAGGCAATACAAGGACGGTTTTACATTCCAGAGCCGACCGGTAGGACGGGGCCAAAGGTGACGGGCGACGGGCTCAATCGGCATATAGGTCGACAAGATGAAAGCCTTGCGCTCCTTTGCGACGTTCAAGCTTTCCCAGCCCCTCTTACGAGGTATGGCCTTTAGAGACTCAGGGCCGGCCGCCGGCATCTCACGCATTCATTTATCACGTAGTCATACCATACCACTATCATCCAATGTACTGATATCCGTTGTTATTGCAGTCTGTTGCGGCGGCCGCCCCGCCCACACTTGACATGAAGGCGTGATGAATCGCGGCCGGCCGCGCACCCTATTACGGTCCCCAGCCAAAGTAACGATTGAGCGGCGTAGACACCTGTTGGTAAGTGTCAGGGTGTTCTTGCTTTCGTTCAAACGCTTTAATCTTTACTTTGTGCTTTTCGTGAGTCAAGGCTGCACTTATTTTTGTAGCAAAAGAACAGCCCTGGTTTATGCGGTAGCTTTATATTAACTCTGTCCCAACGGCTAGCTTTTTATGTTAATTAAATCTTCGTGTATATCACTTTTATTTCTCAATACGATGGTTTGAATTTCTTCGCAACGTGTATTTATTACACACTAACATACATGTGCAGTATGGTGGTTTAGATTGCTTTTGTTTCTTCTTTAAGAACCAACAAACAGTATTCCTCCCAAGCTGTCTAGTGGTCGCTTACAAGAATCTGAGTTGAATGTCGGAGAAACGGGCACTATTTTATGTCTAAGTCAAGGGTTTCCAGTTCCTGTATTCAGGTGGGTGGCTCTAGTAGGAAATTTATTCCCCAGTAGATACGTATAACTGTAAAAACTACCTACCATCTTAATCGACTAATTATGTCTCGAGTAACTTTATTATTTGCTTTAATTAATGGGCTCCAACGTCCCTGGTCCCTATAACTTACTCTAAGATACATGGCCAATTGTCTGAACTTGTTCTCTTTTGTTCCAGATGGTACAAGTTCGTTGAAGGCACGACCAGGAAACAGCCAGTTACCCTCGATGACAGAGTAAAACAAGTATCAGGAACCTTGATTATCAAAGAGGCTAAAGTTGAAGACTCTGGAAAATACTTGTGTGTTGTGAACAATTCTGTTGGTGGTTAGTACTACTTTTTAAAACAGAAGAAGTATAGTTACTTTAATAAGATTTGAAATGATTGACAATCTTTAATTTTTAGGCGAATCTGTGGAAACTGTTTTGACCGTCACTGCTCCCCTTAAAGCTACTGTTGAACCCGCTACGCAAACTGTTGACTTCGGAAGACCCGCTGTATTTACCTGCAGATACGAAGGAAACCCAGTTAAAACTATCACATGGCTTAAGGATGGAAAGGACATGAAACACCATGATGCTACTCTAAGGTAGGAAAACTTTTTTTTATACTCATTTTTAGGGTTCCGTAGTAAACAAGGAACTCTTATAGTTTCGCCATGTCTGTCTGTCCACGGCTTAGCTCAGTGACTCTTAGTACTAGAAAGCTGTAATTTGGTATGAGTATACATATTAATCACGTAATCCATCAAAGTGCTAAAATAAAATCATGAAAAAATAAAAATACTGTACCTACCGTACACGTAAAGTGCGGTTGATATTTTTTTTTTCTCGTCTATCCTATGGTGTGGGGGGTATCGTCAGATAGGCTTTTAAAAAATATTCCGGGTATGAAAACCATTTTTCGGTTCAGGGATCCGTTTGCGTAATAATTGCGCTTTCAAAGTACTATTTTTTGTTAGAGTCAAGTGTGTGTGTCTCCCAGCTAGCTAAATAGTTGTATTTGGATACGTGAAAAAAATCACAGCTAAGTAGGCTTAACAAGTTACCGAGTACTAGCCGACCAACTAACATTTGCAGTTGAAAAATATGAAGTGAAGTAGTTGAAGAACATGTTTTTCAACTACAATGTTAAGTTTGTTTTTGGGATAAATTCATCCCACCTACGGAAACCTTCATTGTGCGTGGTCCGACACGCACTTGGCCGGTTTTTATTAAAATCATTTCGCAGTTACCTTCACGGCGTAAGGATTTAACGTATATAAGAACGTAGAATTTATATAAACGTAATCCGTATTACAGAATTGAATCGGTGAAGAAAGAAGACAAGGGAATGTACCAGTGCTTCATTAGGAACGACCAAGAAAGTGCAGGAGCCAGCGCTGAACTGAAACTGGGAGGGCGATGTAAGTTGAAACAACGCACTTTATGCTTTCATGAAATTCTTCAAATCCCTTCTAAAGGAGCCAAAATCAAAATCATCTTAGTAATTCGAAGTTATTGTCAACTTATGTCCGAAAATTCTGTTTCCAGTCGAACCACCACTGATCCGTCACAGCTTCGGTGAACAGACTTTCCGCTCCGGCCCATCCCTCCGTCTGAAATGTGTCGCATCTGGCAACCCTACTCCCGACATTTCCTGGCTTTTGGACGGCGAGAAACTGACCAGCGGCGAAAGGCTTCAGATCGGACAGTTTGTTACTGCTGATGGCAACGTTGAATCTCACTTGAACATCTCTTCTGTGCATACTAATGATGGTGGATTGTACACGTGCATTGCGTCTAGCAAGGTAAATATTTGGACTTTATCGTTTATGTCAGGTAGATAAATTCTGCGCCAACCAAATAAATAGGAACAAGGGCTCATGAAAAAATAATTAAATGGTTTATTATTGTTACAAGTAAATACCTTAACAAGTTAACTGTCCGTAATACAAATTATATTGGCTTTTGTGAGTTGGACGTTTGAACTAGAAAAAATGTTTTTGCACACGTATAGACAAGGATACAAGGAAATTAAAACACCAAAAAAAAACATTAAAAAAACGAAAGACAATATCTAAAAAAATAATACGGACGTCTCGTGGTACGTAGTAAATTTTGCTTGGACAGTCAACGTGTTAACAACTGTAGTGATTGGAGCCTCCTTTTAAACAAATAAGCCTGTGTTAGGAGACTGCTGTTACAATATCTTAAATACGTATAATTAACTCGTTTGACCAACTTTGGGGTCGGCTCCAGTCTAACCGGACGCAGCTGAATACCAGTATTTTACATGGAGCGTCTGCCTCTCTGACCTCCACGACCTAGTAACTGGGTAATACGATACCCCTTGGTAAGACTGGTTGTCTGACTTTCGGCCTTCTGACGACCCGTAACGTATGTCAAAGATTCACGAATGACAGCCGGGACCAAGTACTTAACGTGCTTTCCGAGGCTAGGAGGGGTATGTAAAGATGGTCACCCATCCACGGACCAACCGCGACTGGTATAACTTGCCACAAGCCCCTCCATTACAAATGTAGATACTAAATAAAATAATAATATGATATAAAGAAAAGAGAATTAAGGCTAACTAAAAACGCAGTCCGTATGCGTGCAAGTGTGTGAGAGTGGAGTATGTGAATGTGATGGACGGAAGATGATGACTATGATCATCTATAATGCTATGAAATGGGCAATATTAGTCGTGTGATGATGAATATTAGATGTCGAAGTTATACACGTGTAGGTATACATACATACCTACTTAGTAGCAACATTCGAATTTCTGGCAAATATAGTTGCTAGGTTACCGATTTATATGGAAAATTGATGTTGTCACTTCTGAATAAATATTCTTGTTACTTAGAACTGAAATACGTGTTTATCTTATTGTATTTCACTATATATGCTTTTATGATATGGACACATTTGATGTGAGTTTTATACTTTCCTTCTCTAAGTTCTGTGTAAGAGTTCTGTGTTTATAAGAAAATAGTTGTTTTTACCATACTGGTGACCCCGAGTAGAACACCGTTAAGATGAGTGATAGTGAGTCCGGGCACACCGCGTCGTCACAGCCGGCGAAACATGTCACACAAAGGTCGCGCCAAGCAAAGCGCGTTTCCACGGTACACGATATTTACCGCGTGTCATTGAAGCTGCCACCATTTTGGCCTGAAGAGCCGGACATCTGATTCGCACAAATAGAAGCGCAGTTTGAGAATGCAGGAGTGACGAATGACGTCACGAAATTTAATTATGTGGTCGGTCACCTTGAGCCCCAATTTTCAAAAGAGGTGAAGGACGTCATCATGTCCCCACCTGCCACAAACCGGTACGACAAGCTGAAGACCGAATTGGTAAAGCGCCTCTCAGCCTCCCAGGAGAAGAAGGTGAAGCAGCTGTTGATGCATGAGGAGTTGGGAGATCGGAAGCCATCGCAGTTTCTTCGCCATCTGCAGGGGTTAGCTGGACCAACCGTGCCCGAGGACTTTGTGCGCACTATTTGGAGTAGCCGACTTCCCAACAGTATCCAGCCCCTCCTTGCATCGCAACCTAACAGTACCTTAGAGGCTTTGGCTGAACTAGCAGACCGCGTCCAGGATATTGTCACACCATCAAGCCACGTTGCTTCAACTTCGGCAGCAGGAACTACAGTGAGTGAGATGGCAGCCGAAATCGCAGAACTCAAGCGCACGATGAAAGACCTGAAGGTGGAGCTGCGTAACAGTCGATCGTGCAATCGCTCGCACAGCCGCGATCGTGACACGAGACGTAACTCACGCCAGCGATCCTCAACCCGCTCAAATTCAAGCTACCGGAAGCACCCACAGTGCTGGTATCATTCAATATACGGTGAGAAAGCCAAACGTTGTTTAAGGCCCTGCGACTTTAAGAAGGAAAACTCCGCGGGCAGTCAGTAATGGCGACAGATGATTGCCCCGCTTCTACTGGTCGCCTATTCGTCGCAGACCGAAGAACGAAGATGCAGTTTCTGGTCGATACTGGAAGCGACCTCTGCGTCTACCCTCGTTGTCTGCTCAGCGATCGTCGTGCACCTACGAACTACCAACTCGTGGCTGCGAATGGGACGCCCATTCCGACGTATGGTTTCCTTGATCTCAATTTAAATCTAGGACTTCGTAGAGACTTTAAGTGGCGTTTTGTGGTAGCTGAAGTTTCTAAACCGATTATCGGAGTAGACTTTCTGTGTTTTTACTCATTAACCGTTGACTGTAGAAATCAACGGCTAATAGATAGTAGCACCAATGTTTTTGCCATAGCATCGAATCACTCAGATTCATCTTTATTTTCTGTAAAGGTTACTTCTGGCGATTCAAGGCATCACAAAATTTTAGAAAGCTTTCCCGAAATTACGCGACCTCCCGGAATATTACGCACTACACCACATAACACTGTACACCATATCCGCACGACTCCAGGTCCTCCAGTATCTTCTTCATTTCGGCGATTAGCGCCGGACAAATTAAAAATTGCTCAGCAGGAGTTCCAGCTGATGTTGGCCAACGGAACTGCCAGACCCTCGGAGAGTCCTTGGTCGTCACCACTCCATCTCGCTCCGAAAAAAAGATAATAGTTGGCGACCTTGCGGAGATTACCGTGTGCTGAACGCGAGAACCGTTCCTGACAGGTATCCGATTAGGCATATTCACGATTTTGCACACAGCATTTCAGGCTGTCGAGTTTTCAGCACAATTGACCTCGTGAAAGCCTATAATCAGATACCTGTCAGCCCGGACGACATCCCGAAGACGGCGATCACCACACCGTTCGGCCTGTACGAATTCCCGTACATGACGTTTGGTCTGCGCAACGCAGGCCAGACATTTCAACGTTTTATCGACGAGATGACGAGAGGACTAGACTTCTGCTACTGCTATTTGGATGACTTCTTGATCTTCTCCAGGACAGAAGCAGAGCACGAGGAGCACCTCCGTACCATTTTCACCAGGATGAAGGACTTCGGCATGTTAATAAACACGTCCAAGTGTGTTTTCGGTGTCCCGGAAGTAACTTTCTTAGGTTACCATATCTCCGAAAAGGGCACCAAACCACTTGACTCTAAGGTCGATGCCATCAAGAAGTTCCCTCAGCCTAAAGACGTTCGTCAGTTACGCCGATTTTTGGGCATGATTAATTTTTACAGACGTTTTATGCCCCATGCAGCTCGAATACAGGCGCCACTTCACAACCTCTTGATTGGCAACGTAAAGGGCTCGCATCCTATATGTCTTGCGGAGGATACTTTGCAGGCATTCCAGGATTGCAAGAAAAGCCTGGCTAATGCTGCTTTATTAGCTCACCCCGATTGCAATGCCAATCTCGCATTGGTCACCGATGCGTCGGATACTGCAATTGGCGCGGTGTTACAGCAGCTTAGTAACGATGGTTGGCAACCATTAGCTTTCTTTTCCCGAAAGCTCAGCCCTTCGCAAGCAAAGTATTCTCCCTATGATAGGGAACTGCTGGCCATTTACGAGGCCATCAAATATTTTCGCCACATGCTGGAGGCTAGGCACTTCGTCGTGTATACGGACCATAAGCCGATCAGTTTCGCATTCCACGAGAGGAAGAAAAACTGTTCGCCTAGGCAATTCCGCTACCTAGACTTCGTAGCCCAATTTACCACCGACATACGACACATTTCTGGAAAAGACAATGTCGTGGCCGACCCGTTATCTCGCGTGGAGGAGCTTCAAGCTCCAGTCAATCTTGACATCCTCGCGCAATCGCAGGTGTCAGATCCAGAACTGAAGAAACTTCTTCAGGAAGGGTCTTCGCTTGTGCTAGAGAAGGTACAAGTCCCCGGGGAGCGTTCAACTTTGTACTGTGATGTCAGTACAACGTCACCCAGGCCATTTGTACCCAAAATGCTGCGGAAACAAATTTTCGATAGCTTGCATTCCCTCAGTCACCCAGGCGTCTCAGCGACTGCCAAATTAATCGCAGAGCGCTTCGTTTGGCCAGGTATCAGGAAGGACTGCAGGGAATGGGCACGAGCTTGTCTCGCATGCCAGCGGGCTAAAGTGAGCCGTCACGTTTCCGCGCCATTAGGGACTTTTCACCTCCCACGCGCCAGGTTCACTACGATCCACATCGACCTTGTTGGCCCGCTACCAATGTCACAAGGCTTTAAATACTGTCTCACGGCAGTCGACCGATTCACGAGGTGGCCAGAGGTCGTACCTATTGTCGACATTACTGCCGAGACAGTAGCTAAAGCATTGCTGTCCGGATGGATTGCCAGGTTTGGTTGTCCTACTGTCATCGTTACGGATAGAGGCCGTCAGTTTGAGTCGGCCCTGTTCGAACAATTGTCAAAAATTGCTGGTTTCCAGCACAAGCGGACAACGGCATACCATCCGGCGTGCAATGGCATGGTGGAGCGATTTCACAGGCAAATGAAGGCGTCCATAATGTGCCATGCCACTAACAATTGGACAGAGTCCTTGCCGTGGGTATTGCTTGGCATAAGGAGCGCATTCAAAAAGGATGTCCAAGCGTCTTCCGCCGAACTGGTATACGGCGAGCAGCTAAGACTCCCAGGAGAGTTTTTTACTCCCAGTGATGACGGAACGACCGACATCACGGAATTTACCGCGCGTATACGTAACTTTGCACAGAGACTTCAGCCAACTCCAGCTTCCCGTCACAACAAAACGAGCATTTTTGTTTTTAAGGATCTGCAGACCACTGATCACGTGTTCCTCCGTGAAGACGCATTACGTGGCTCGCTGCAACCAGCCTACACAGGTCCTCACAAAGTTCTGCACAAGAGCGATAAAGCTTTTAAAATTTTATTTAAGGGTAAGGAGGTCACGGTCTCAATAGACCGCCTAAAGCCAGCCTACATATTGGCCGACAAAGCTGACCTGCAAGAAGATACCCCATCTGGCGACATAAAGGAGTACACGACTCGTTCTGGACGCCGTGTAAAGTTCCCAGATTTTTATCGCCCTTGACGGTCTCTGGAGGGGGGTGGTGTAGGTATACATACATACCTACTTAGTAGCAACATTCGAATTTCTGGCAAATATAGTTGCTAGGTTACCGATTTATATGGAAAATTGATGTTGTCACTTCTGAATAAATATTCTTGTTACTTAGAACTGAAATACGTGTTTATCTTATTGTATTTCACTATATATGCTTTTATGATATGGACACATTTGATGTGAGTTTTATACTTTCCTTCTCTAAGTTCTGTGTAAGAGTTCTGTGTTTATAAGAAAATAGTTGTTTTTACTATACACGGTTGGCGCAGTGGTTAAGCGGTTGACTGCTGCGCTGCGTGTCGCTGGTTCGATTCCCGCACGGAACAAATATTTGTATGACCTACAAGTAGTTGTTCCGGGTCTGGCTGTTTGTGTATGTGAGTTTAAATGTTTGTAAACGCACCCACAATACAGGAGAAATTTCTAGTGTGGGGCAACGTTTTTAAAAAATAAAGAAGAAGAAGAAAAGTAATCTATCCGTTTCGTATCTGACAAAGCTATCTCAACTACTTCAGATTATATCATAAATTACTGAATTCCACCCCTTAAATAAGAGTTTAAAGGGGATAACAAAAACACTACCTTTTGTATCTACAAAAAAATGTACAGTTAACTCAGTGACACTCATACATTCCAGGTTGGCAGCGCATCCCACTCGTCTCGCGTCAACGTATACGGCCTGCCCTACGTGCGGCCCATGAAGAAACGCCCCGTCGTCGCCGGAGACAACCTTATTGTGCACTGCCCAGTAGCTGGCTATCCTATCGATTCTATTGTATGGGAACGCGATAACAGGTTAATATGAAACGAATTTATTATTATTATTAAAAAAAAACTGACATATCTCGGGACCCTTTTTTTTTTTTTTTTTTTTTTTGGGTGGGAAATTATCAAATAACTTCTCCCGCTCTGGGCGGAGCGGGAGGGCGTGTCAGACTTTTACTGACTAAAACCCACCCGTGTTCCTTCAGTTGCCTGTGTGCCAGGGCCACGGTATCCCTTTCGGACAAACCCGCAACCCTGGCAGGCACCGGTCCTGGCAGACCCCGTCAGTGCGTGCTGACATCTCTTTGAGGCGCGCGTGGAACACAACGCGCCATCGACTCGGGCCTGGTCCTTACCGGACGGCGAACTGCCCATAGCTCGCCGTCCGCAAGCCCGCGCCTACGGTGGCCGGGAATCGGCTACCGATTCCCGCCGCCCAGGGCGTCTCCTGCGGCGACTAGGGGCGTGAGGGCGCATAGACTGCCGCTCCCTCACGCGTTCCGCCTCCTCCTTCGCGAGCATTACTACTTCGCAGAAGGAGGTGACTGCTTCCCATGCACTCTCGCTCCGGACCATGGCCTGGACCAGGGCCGGACGCGAGAGATCGCCGCCGCCAATCGCCTCCGTGAGGACACGGCGGTGCTCTGCCCAAGCCGGGCAGACCTCCACCGTATGCTCCACCGTGTCCTCCGGGCGATCCACACAGTGGTAACACCCGGGCGTTTCCTCCCGCCTAATCCGAAACAGGAACCTCCCGAAACACCCGTGTCCAGTGAGGACCTGTGTCAGGCGAAAGGTGAGGACGCCGTGGCGCCTCTCTAGCCACTCCTCAAAGAGGGGACTTATCGCCACAATTGTGGCGTGCCCAATATCTCGGGACCCTGGGGCCCGGACCTTTGTGAGTAAACACCACCGGCACAGACAAAGAGTAAATAGGAGCGCGTAAGCCCCACCACAACGTCAATGTAGAGATACGGCAGCGGGGTTATTATAATTATTATTACAAGCTGTGGGCCCGATGGGCACTATCGGCCAAAACGTCGAACTTCCATAGAAACTATCATCCCCGTTTGTATTTAACTCCCATGAATATTCAAAAATCCTTACTTACTGCTCACCTTCGTTATAAAATGAACTGTTGTGCAAAATTCCATGTTTCTAGATCCTGCGGTTTTTTAGGCTGTGCGTTTTCTCAGTGTACCTGTCAGTGAATTAATGAATTTAGTTATGTTGATTTTATTTTGGAATTAGCCTTTTGTTTAGGACCCTCCATAGGATGTTAGGCGAAAGTATGCAGAAACCAGAGCACAGCCGGGCGAAAACAATTGAGTTTTATTTTCTATCGGACAGATCCCGAATAATTTATAAGTTAGAATTCTGTCTGATGCATCTCGTATGAATTAAGCAGTACACAATGCTTTGACTCCTCCCTAAACCGGCTCCGCCTACTGTCTGGCGAATAATAAAAGTTCTAAAAAATATGCTATACCACGAGACACAATCCATTATTTTAGAATTTCGCCTCAAATGCATTTTCCATTCATAAATATAGCACTTACAGTATCCGAACCTGTACTGTAGTATATTAAATGAAGCTTTGCAGAATAGATCCGCACTCATTTTGAATACCGTTTAAATTCCAGGGTACTACCCATCAACCGCAAACAGAAGGTATTCCCCAATGGCACCCTCGTGATCGAAAACGTAGAACGAATGAGCGACGAAGCGACCTATACTTGCGTAGCCAAGAACTCCCAGGGATACACCGCTAAAGGAGCATTAGAAGTACAAGTCATGGGTAAGTTCGTACACAATAAGTTTTTATGACGTTGAGGTACCTTTGAGAGTGTTCAAATGTAGACTTTCAGTTGTTAAATTCTATTGAGAAATATAATGGTTACCATTGTCAAAACATTATTAAGGCACAGTTGAAACAGTTCAGAGTGTCTGGCCAAATAGAAAGACTATTTTCATTATGAACGATAATTGAATAGTGCATATTATACCTCGCAACCAAATAGTCCTATTAATCTTTAATATACATTAATCATTGGGATGTATTACAAGAAAACAGTCATTTGAAAACTGAACTCATAGCAACAGATTATTTCAACGAGCTAATCTAATCGGATATGATAATGCAGGAATTGCATAATTTTCACGCATGTAGGTAATCAATTAAGTAAGGTTCAATACTACCGAATATTATTTTATCTCAAAGGTAGCTACGATATTCTATGACAGATATAATGATTTTGTGAATGCAATGATTTGATTCAACAAGATTAGGTTATGGTTAAAAATGTATTAAGTAAAAGCGTCGATTACATTTAGATTCCACTATAAAAATGTGACATGTATTGCTTTATGTTGATTTTAACTCATTTCATTCACAATCCTCATGAGATGTTTGTTTTCCGAGAAAAAAACCGTTTGCTGGTCATATTATGAAATTTTCATCCTCAATTTAGAATACGATAATGAACTTTTTTTTCTTTCAGCAAGACTTGTTTCACTTTAATAGAGCGAGTAGATTAATAGGGATACATCGTTTTTTTTATGTTCTTCAATGACAGTAAACGGTTTGTTACCGAGTTCCTAATACATGATCGAATTTACAAATTCATATTCAGATTTTATAATGATACATTATTTAAACTCACACTGGGACTCAGTTGTTTCTCCTTTATTAATACTATCATTTAAGAGAATTATGCTGAAAGTTTTCAAAAACTTGTTCAATACCGAAACCAGCTACATTCACTAAATTATGGTATTATGTTTATCGTGTATTGTGTATTAATCAAATTTGTTTTCAGGTTTACATACTGTAGAATTACATAATACAAAATGAATGTTATTTTCTACTCATAAAAATACTTATAGACCAAGATGTTTATGCCCGCCAAAGCTACATCGTATGCCACACACGCCCCTCCACTAGTGTTTAGTTTAAAGTAATATTTTAATACAGTGCCCCCTCAAATATTACCATTCGAGTTTGGTGACGAGCCAGCAAATGCAGGAGACATGGCCTCCATATCTTGCGCATTAAACAAAGGCGATCAACCCCTTAACATCTCCTGGGTTCTCAATGGACAAGTAATACCAAAGAACAACGACATGGGAATCGTTTTAACCGTTATCAACAAAAAGACCTCGATCCTAAACATAGACTCCGTAAGTGGTATACACAGGGGCACGTACCTCTGTGTGGCGACGAACATGGCTGGCTCAGTTAATCATAGCGCTGTACTCGAAGTCAACGGTACTCATCCTAATAATGTTCAGCTTGCTTTTTTCGGTTATGTAGTGTGCATCATCCCAAAACCCTAACCCCTTTTTAAAAGGAATAATATTTATTTGATAAATAGTTCCACCTCAAATCATGCCCTTCGAATTTGGTGAAGAAATTCTGAATGAAGGAGAAACTGCATCAGTGTCTTGCGTAATGAGCAAGGGTGATCTGCCGGTGAAGTTCACATGGCGCTTCAATGGAGAAGAAATAAAACCGCGCAACAATCTCGGCATTGTGCTTACGAATATCAGCAAGAAAACATCGATATTAAACATAGAACCTGTAAGCTCAGTTCATCGAGGCTCTTATACTTGCGAAATCAAAAACGAAGCCGGCGTTACAAACCACACCACAATTCTAAGCGTTAACGGTCCGCTTTATTCTTTATTAATTTAATATTTGTTTTAATCGCTTTTACAACTTCAGTTCCTCCCCAAATCTCACCCTTCGAATTCGGCGACGAGCCAGCCAACGCTGGTGATACCGCGTCGGTTCAATGTGTTATGAATAAGGGTGACCTACCGGCTAACTTCTCATGGAGTCTCAATGGAAGAAAAATTGCTCAGAACAATAACTTCGGAATAGCTATTGGAGGCATGGGTCGCAAAATGTCCATACTGAATATTGATTCTGTCAATGGCACCCATAGGGGATTGTACGTTTGCTACGTGGAAAACCAAGCCGGTCAAGTCAATCACAGTGCTACGCTGGAAGTTAATGGTTCTTCATGTTTTGATTTCTATGTAGTTTGGTACGTTTCGTACGTTCGTACATTAAATAGTAGCTTCCTACAACAGTTCTACCCCAAATCCATCCTTTTACCTTCGGAGAGGAACCAGCTAATGCGGGCGACACAGTCGGAGTACAATGTATGGTGACTAAGGGCGACACGCCAGTCAATATCACTTGGCACTTGAATGGAAAACCAACTAGTGAAATTCCGGGTATCACCATGACTAAAATCGGCCACAAGTCAAGCAGCATGTCTATAGATTCAGTAGCATCCATACACACAGGAGTGTATACTTGCTCAGCCGCCAACAGAGCCGGTCATGCCAATTACTCAACTGAGTTAGCTGTTAACGGTATCAATACCTTATTGACCTCGATTATGACCAAATGCATCGTATTGATTTGTTGCTTTGTTTCCTATTTGTTATATCCCCGTTAACATTTCCTTTACCTCACCTTACACTGTTCCATAATATTACGCCCACATTTAAAAAAATAATCAAAGGCGTGGTGACAGATACGAGTATAACGTGACTAAATCCAAATTAAAAAGTAATTATAACGGAATAATTCGCAAGTATATTGCAGTACCTACATTACTTGATTAACGTTTTTACAGGTAGTTCACTTTAGAAGTATTCGGCTTTAAGGTATTAAGCACCAACGTGACTAAATCCAAATTAAAAAGTAATTATAACGGAATAATTCACAAGTATATTACAGTACCTAGATTACTTGCTTAACAACGTTTTTACAGTTCACTTTAGAAGTATTCGGCTTTAAGGTATTAAGCACCAACGTGACTAAATCCAAATTAAAAAAGTAATTATAACGGAATAATTCACAAGTATATTGCAGTACCTAAATTACTTGATTAACAACGTTTTTACAGTTCACTTTAGAAGTATTCGGCTTTAAGGTATTAAGCACCAACGTGACTAAATCCAAATTATAAAAGTAATTATAACGGAATAATTCACAAGTATATTGCAGTACCTACATTACTTGATTAACAACGTTTTTACAGTTCACTTTAGAAGTATTCGGCTTTAAGGTATTAAGCACCTTTCCATTTCAATTAATAACGATAAACTATTCTGTAGTTGTGCCGCAGGTTACGCCCTTTGATTTCGGAGAAGAAATACTCAACGCAGGGGATACTGTATCTCTAACTTGTACCGTCGGAAAAGGGGACTTACCTTTGAAAATTCATTGGGAACTAAACGACAACACTCTTAACTCGGGCAATGGTATTCTGATAAACAGAAACGGAAAAAGAGTCTCAATTTTGATATTAGATAATGTTCAACATGAACATATCGGCAACTACACTTGCATAGCTGAAAATGAAGCCGGTCGCAGTAGCCACAGTGCGGTGCTCAACGTGAACGGTACCGATTACAAACACTTCAAAAGTTGCTAAGCTTTTGTTCGCACGATTTATTAATTGTTATTTTATTTGTGTACGTTTATAAATTGTATTTTTTTGCTAACATAAAACCCAGTCCTACATCTATAAAACCTAACATTAATTTACGTGCTGTGAATATTTTAGTTAGAGCCTAACTATATCCGCTCTCATTGTAGATAGATTTGAAAACACATTGTTATAAGACTACAAAATAATGATAACATCGTGTGTGGCAAAGTACGATAGCAGCGTCACGGCATTATATGAATCATATTTTCTCTTCTTTTTATTTAACAGTCTCGTACACACGGAATCTAATAATCTCGCTCTACAAAATTTAATATACTATTGACAAAACTTCAAAAAATAAAATTTCAATCATTATACGGACATCCAAGCAAGGTTCTCCCCATCCTACCATGATAAGAATATGAAGAAAAATAAATATATTTTTAAATTCACAATAAATGCTTAGTCTTGTCACCACTTTTTTTAGATTTCACAATTAATTCCTATTCCCACTGTAGTCCCTCCACAGATTAAACATTTCGAATTCGGCGAAGGACCAGTAAATGCTCAAGAAATGGTTTTAGTCATATGTCTAGTCAGTAAAGGGGATCTACCTGTGACCATAATTTGGTTTTTTAATGAAAAACCTGTGAAATCTGGAGATATTGGGATCAATCTTGTGAACACGAAACGATCAAGTCAACTAAACATTGAATCTGTGAGCCACCAAAATCAGGGCAATTATACATGTGTGGTAAAGAATGAGGCGGGCTCTATGAATTATTCTGCGGAATTATTCGTCAACGGTACTTTGAACTGATGCATTTTTGCCTGCTAGATGATGTGTTTAAATTTATTTTTTCCTTTTGTAACTTTGGCGGGCCATAAAATTAATTGTCTCTAATCTATGTATTATATTTATATAGTCAGTACCGGAATTATACACAAAGGAAAACATTCAGGTTCATTATATTGGACACGTGAAATTATTTTTAACTTTAACTAGGAAATAATACTTTCCAGTGGCACCAGTTATAACTCATTTTGAATTCGACGAATCTGTTTTTTACGGAGAGGGTGTTCAAGTCATGTGCCATGTACCAAAAGGAGACAAACCATTAATTTTCAAGTGGAAATTTAGTGGAGGAGATGTGAGTTCACTGCCCGGTTTGAACATCATGAACGTGGGCGATAGGGGTTCAGCTCTCATAATCCCCGCGGTGACGGCTAAACACTCTGGCAATTTCACATGCACCGCCTCTAATATTGTCGCCAGTGCTAGCCACCACGCCACGCTCAATGTCAAGGGTATATGGTCTCGGTGAATTGTCTTTGCTTATGCGTTCTTTTCTGTTATCTCTTACACCAATCCTCTAAGAATATAGTAGTTACATATAGTGTCACAAAACAGCTACCAACTAGCTAGAACATTTGGCTATTTTTTTCAGTGGCACCAATCATATCGCCATTCGAGTTTGATGAGGCCGTCTTTTACGGTGAAAGCATACAGATTATGTGTAATATTCCGAAAGGCGACATGCCACTGAACCTAACTTGGTCGTTTCAAGACAACCCGATAAAAAAGACTGACGCAGTCGTAATCACAAAATTAGGAGCCCGAAGTTTAGTTTTGGCCATCCCAGCTGCAACAGAGAAACATTCCGGAAATTACACTTGCACAGCTTCCAATATTGTAGCCAGCACCAACCACACAGCTACATTAAACGTTCAGGGTACACTGGTTATTTTAGTGTGTTACTATTGTTTTGTTTATTTTTATTATTTGTTTGCCCTCACCAGTTCCTCCGCACATCGTTCCATTTACGGCTGAAGAGCCTGTTTTTGCCGGAGAGTCTATACAATTGGCATGCCATTTATCAAAAGGCGATGCCCCTATCACAATTAGTTGGAGTTTTCATGGCCAAGAATTGTCCTCACATCAAGGAATTGCTACGATGAAGATCGGCGAGCGAACATCGTTGTTGACAATATCTAATGCGCAAGCTAGCCACAGCGGCGAATATTCATGCCACGCCGCCAATCGAGCTGGCCTCGCCGTTCATTCGGCCACAGTTAATGTTCATGGTATTCCCAACGCCCGTTAGCCGCCCTAGCCTCTCGCACGCTGCACGCTTGACTTTGCAATAATCAAAGCCTTCTGGATTAACAGTATTGCCACACATCGTACCCTTCGAAACGGACGAGTCGGTGTTTGCTGGGGAACCAGTTCAGCTTAATTGTCATGTTTCCAAGGGTGATTTGCCACTAAGTATAAAGTGGCACTTTCATGGGCTAGAAAATACGACATCGCATCTAGATATCATGACAAATAAAATGACGTCACGTACTTCATTTTTGTCGATCTCTGCGGTGACTGCCAGCCACAGTGGCAACTACACCTGCGTAGCCACTAACAGAGCTGGTTCCACTAATCATTCTACTTCTCTCAATGTTCATGGTCAGTTTCATTTGTTTTATCTTTCTTTCATCACATCGAATCGATGCATAACAATAACAGGATTTGCTGTCAGAATCAGCATGAATTCTGTAAGCATGTCTGAAAGCAACGTACGCATTTAATTGTTTTGGTTTCAGTCCTTATAATTTTCATTTATCAACAGTACATTATTAACAGTACACCCATAATAATGCCAGTATCTTACTTTCGGCGTCATCATCATTCTCCTGCCCTTATCCCAATTTATTTGGAGTCGGCACAACATGTCTTTTCTTCCATATTTCTCTATTACTTTCGACGTTAATGTAGCAATTATTTCGTTAGTCTTGTAATTACTGAGATAATCATGAATTGAGGAATATTCACATTCACAAACGTTTATTTATATTTGTTCGCCTCAATTAAAGTAGAACTCTTGTTATGTCGTCCTTTTTTGCAACTTTACATTTTCTCCAAGTGGTATTGAAAATTATTCCGTTTGTAGTTCATCAATCTATTCGCTGGCGAATCTTATCAATTATCGAAAAGCGATCGGTTTCATCAAACCTCGTAGTTTGGAAAGACTTGAAATTCCTTATCATAATATCATGGGCACAGCTACTAAGTTAGGATAAAAAGCTTCAGTCCTGGGTATTGCAATGGGCCAGCAAAGCGGCAACTACACTTTTACGGTCAATAACAGCGTCGGGAGGGCATAATCACTCTGGTGTACTCGTCAATTGGATCCCTTCCTAAATACTACCCTTTCAAAGTGAAAAATCTATAAATTCATTAGGTATCTAAAAAATAATAATAATAAAAAATATACTTAAAATAGTTCCACCACAAATTACGCCCTTCGAATTTGGAGAAGAAATTCTAAATGAAGGAGAAACTGCATCAGTGTCATGCGTAATGAGCAAGGGTGATCTGCCGGTAAAGTTTACATGGCGCTTCAATGGAGAAGAAATAAAACCTCGCAACAATCTCGGCATAGCACTCACGAATATCAGCAAGAAAACATGGATATTAAACATAGAACCCATAAGCTCAGTACATCGAGGTTCTTATACTTGTGAAATCAAGAATGAAGCCGGCGTTACAAACCACACTACGATTCTAAGCGTCAACGGTCCGTTTTATACTTAATTAATGTAATATTTTTGTTTTAAACGCTTTTTATAACTTCAGTTCCTCCCCAAATCTCACCCTTCGAATTCGGCGACGAGCCAGCCAATGCTGGTGATCCCGCGGCGGTTCAATGTGTTATGAATAAGGGTGACCTACCGGCTAACTTCTCGTGGAGTCTAAATGGAAAAAAAATTGCTCAGAACAATAACATCGGAATAGCTATTGGAGGCATGGGTCGCAAAATGTCCATACTGAATATTGATTCTGTCAATGGCACCCATAGGGGAATGTACGTTTGCTACGTGGAAAACCTAGCTGGTCAAGTCAATCACAGTGCCACGCTGGAAGTTAATGGTTCTTCACATTTTTATTTCTATGTAGTTTCGTTTTTATTTTTATTTGTACGTTTGGTATCTTACACTAATTAATAGTAGCTTCCTAAAACAGTTCTACCCCAAATCCATCCTTTTACCTTCGGAGAGGAACCAGCTAACGCAGGCGATGCGGTCGGAGTGCAATGCATGGTGACGAAAGGTGACACGCCAGTCAATATCACTTGGCACTTGAATGGGAAACTGACTAGTGATATTCAGGGAATCACCGTGTCTAGGATCGGTCACAAGTCAAGCAGCTTGTCGATAGACTCAGTAGCATCCATACACACAGGAGTGTACACTTGCTCAGCCGCCAACAGAGCCGGTCATGCCAATTACTCAACTGAGTTGGCTGTTAACGGTATCTATTTATTAACCTCGATTATGACCACATGCATCGTATTAATCTGTTGCTTTGTTTCCACAATTTTATAACCCATCCATGTTTTCCTGAAAGTGTTGCTATTCTTTCCATGTTATGACGTTGTGAAGCACAAATGTAAAACAAATACATAATTTGGAGTCACAAGTATTTTTTCCAGAGAGAGCTTTTTAGTTTTTTTGTTAATTCGATTAATAACAATAAACTTCTATAGTTGTGCCGCAGGTTACGCCTTTTGATTTCGGGGAAGAAATACTCAACGCAGGGGATACAGTATCTCTAACTTGTACCGTCGGCAAAGGGGACTTACCTTTGAAAATTCACTGGGAACTAAACGACAATACTCTTAACTCGGGCAATGGTATTCTGATAAACAGAAACGGAAAAAGAATATCAGTTTTGAGCATAGAGAACGTTCAACATGAACATATCGGTAATTACACTTGCATAGCTGAAAATGAAGCCGGTCGCAGTAGTCACAGTGCGGTGCTCAACGTGAACGGTATCGAGTACAAATACTTCCAAAAGTTTATTAGCTTTTGTTCGCACGATTTACTAATTGGTTGTTTATTTGTGTAATTTCATAAGTTATTTTTTACTCCTCATACACAAACCAAGTCCTACATAAATAACATCTCGTCAAAACTATGTAGCTAAAAATCCGGGACCTATTTTAGATAAATTCGGGTTCATTTATTGTTTTTTTTTTTCTTTAGTAAAACGAAGGGGACATAACACAGTAATATCAAAAAATAACAAAGCATAGAACAAATATTAAAACACGCAAATCAAAATATTTTTTAATCGCAGTGTCTTGTCACCTTTTTAGTTTTGCTTGTCAATTAAATACTTCTTCCTCTGCAGTCCCTCCACAGATAAAACATTTCGAATTCGGCGAGGGACCAGTAAATGCTCAAGAAATGGTTTTAGTTACTTGTGCGGTCAGTAAAGGTGATCTCCCTTTGACAATAGAATGGTTTTTCAATGGAAACCCTGTGAAATCTGGAGACATCGGAATTAATCTTGTGAACACGAAACGATCAAGTCAACTAAACATCGAATCTGTGAGCCATCAAAATCAGGGCAATTATACCTGTGTGGTAAAAAATGAAGCGGGCTCCATGAATTATTCTGCGGAGTTATTTGTCAACGGTACCTTGAATTAATGCATTTGTGCCTGCTAGATGATGTGTTTTGAGTTTTCTTTTCTATAATTTTACCTTTTGTAACTTTGGCGGGCCATAAAATTTGATAGTGAGTAAGTCAATATTTGGAATTAAAGCAAAGGAAAACATTCAGGTGCACATAAAAATATATTTAACTTCTAGGATATAATACATTTCAGTTGCACCAGTTATAACTCATTTTGAATTCGACGAATCCGTTTTTTACGGAGAGGGTGTTCAAGTCATGTGCCATGTACCAAAAGGAGATAAGCCCTTAAATATCAAATGGAAATTTAGCAGAGGAGATGTGAGTTCACTGCCCGGTTTGAACATCATGAACGCGGGTGATAGGGGCTCAGTTCTCATTATCCCCGCGGTGACGGCTAAACACTCTGGCAATTTCACATGCACCGCCTCTAATCTTGTCGCCAGTGCTAGCCACCACGCCACGCTCAATGTCAAGGGTATATCGTCTCGGTGAATTGTCTTTGCTTATGCGTTGTTCTGTTACCTCTTACACCAATCCTATAAGGTTACTTGTAGTTTATGTATAGTATCACATAACAGCAAACAACTACCAAGAATATTTGCATATTTTTTCAGTGGCACCGATTATTTCCCAATTCGAGTTCGATGAAGCCGTCTTTTACGGTGAAAGCATACAGGTTATGTGTCATATTCCGAAAGGCGACATGCCTTTGGATCTCACTTGGTCATTTCGAAACAAACCATTAAAAAAAACGGACGCAGTCGTAATCACAAAAGTAGGAGCCCGAAGTTTAATTTTGGCCATCCCAGCTGCGACAGAGAAACATTCCGGAAATTACACTTGCACAGCTTCCAATATTGTAGCCAGCACCAACCACACAGCTACATTAAACGTTCAGGGTACACTGGTTACTTTAGTGTGTTACCATTGTTTTGTTTATTTTTTATTATTTGTTTGCCCTCACCAGTTCCTCCGCACATCGTTCCATTTACGGCCGAAGAGCCCGTTTTTGCCGGGGAGCCTATACAGTTGACATGTTATGTGTCAAAAGGCGATGTTCCTATCACAATTACTTGGAGTTTTCACGGGCAAGAATTATCCTCGCATCAAGGAATAGCGACGATGAAGATCGGCCAACGAACTTCGTTACTGACGATTTCAGATTCGCAAGCTAGCCATAGTGGCGAATATTCGTGCCACGCCGCCAACCGTGCCGGCTTGGCAGTTCATACTACCACACTTAATGTTAATGGTATTCCTAAAGTCTCTTAGCCGCCCTAGCCTCTCGCACGCTGCACGCTTGTCTCTGCAATAATCAAAGCCTTCTGGATTAACAGTGTTGCCATACATCGTACCCTTCGAAGCTGATGAGTCGGTGTTTGCTGGGGAACCAGTACAGCTCAATTGTCATGTTTCCAAGGGTGATTTGCCCCTAAGCATCAAGTGGCACTTTCATGGGTTCGACAATACTTCATCGCATCTAGATATCATGACGAATAAAATGACGTCGCGTAGGTACTTCATTTCTGTCGATTTCTGCGGCAACTGCCAGTCATAGTGGCAACTATACCTGCGTAGCTACTAACAGAGCCGGTTCCACTAATCATTCCACTGTTCTAAATGTTCATGGTCAGTTTCATTTGTTCATCATAAAACATGTTTTGTTTTACGTTCATCACAGCGAATCGATGTTTTTAGGATTTGCTGACAGAACCAGCATGAATTCTGTAGGCATGTCTGAAAGCAGCGTACGCATTTTGTTTATTTTATTTTTTTGTTTTTCATTCCTCAATATTTATTTTTCATCAAAAACGCCAAAAAATATCGCCGATATTTAATATTTTGTCCATCTATGTTTTGGTAGGGTAAACAAACAAAATAAACGTGAAACATTAATAAAGAAAGTAAAGAAAAAAAGACTACTGTTTCATAGGAAAAATATGGAATTTATTTCTATTTCGGATCCACAATAAAACCGGCTGGAGTTCTGCGTTTTGTTATGACTTGGATAAATAGGAATCACGTCACCTTTACTATCAGTAACACATTATTTTATCCTTGAATGGTTTCTCTTGTTACTTATTTAATATCTTCTTTTAAGTAATTGTTTCTTTTTTTATTCAAGTGGTACCGCACATTATTCCGTTCGAAGTTGAAGAATCTATATTCGCTGGTGAATCCGTGCACCTTACTTGTCATGTATCGAAAGGCGATCGTCCTCTTCAAATATCGTGGAGTTTCGAAGGCCATGAAATCCCTTATCATAATAACATGGGCATAACAACTACTAAGTTAGGAGAAAAAGCTTCAGTCCTGAGTATTCCAACTGCTATGGGCCAGCACAGCGGCAACTACACTTGCACGGCCAGTAACCGAGCCGGACGCGCATATCACTCTGTCCTCGTCAATATTCATGGTATTGGATGTGTTCCCCTAGTAAAATAGCTACTGTAAGAAAATTGTTCCATAAGTGTATAGATATAATGCACGTTTAGATTTACATTTAGACAACACTTTTTCCTTTATCAGTCCCTCCCCATATACTACCGTTTGAAATTGAAGAATCCATCTATTACGGAGAATCTGTACAAATGACCTGCCACGCCAGTAAAGGAGACCGACCGATGTCTATTACTTGGACATTCGAAGGCAAAGATCTATCCACTCATATGGGAATTAAAACCATGAAAATGGCGGAGCAAACATCCTTCTTATCTATTGCATCTGTGACTGGAGCCCACAGTGGCAATTATACCTGCATCGCCAGAAATAGAGCGGGAGAAGATAGATATTCCACTACACTCAACATTAAGGGTATTTCCACTAGATGTCGCAGCATGCGCCTTATATACATATTTACTAACGTTGCAATATTTTCTTTACTCAGTCGTCCCTCACATCAAACCTTTCGAGTTAGACGAAGCCGTATTTGCGGGAGAGTCTGTGCACCTCGACTGTCACGTTTCAAAGGGCGATACACCTCTGCACATCTCGTGGAGCTTCCAAGGGCACCCTGTCACCCGCAGAATGGGTGTAAAAACTACAACTTTAAGCGAGCGCGTGTCTGTCCTCGATATACCGACCGCCTTGGGACCTAATAGTGGCAACTATACATGCACTGCGATGAATAGGGCAGGCACCACCAGCCACACGGCTCTTCTCAACGTTATTGGTACTGAAACGTTATAGCTCGGATGTGCTTGCTTTCTGTTTAGTTCCTCCTGTGGTCCAACCTTTCTCTTTCGGCGAAGTCGCAATGAACTCCGGACAAGTAGTAACAACCCCCTGCTCTGTTATTGAGGGAGACCATCCACTGCGACTAAAATGGTTATTCGACGACGAACCTATTAAACCCAGATCCGGAGTAACTGTATTTCACATAGGCGAGAGAAGTGCTATTCTAAGTATAGCCTCAGTAGCACACAATCACGCTGGAAACTACACTTGTGTTGCGGAAAACGAAGCAGGAGTCCATTATCACACGTCTACTTTGATAATTAACGGTGCTTAATTATTTCTCGCTCGGTAAATTAGATTTATTTTGTGTCCTTATCGTTATATAATCAGATTTTTCGGTTATTTCTCGAATATATAATTATCCAATTTCACTTTCAATTAATTATGACATTCCAGTTCCTCCCAACATTTTGCCATTTACATTCGGCGAAAAACCCACCAACGTCGGAGAATATTTACAGGCTGCATGCACTATAAATTATGGTGACCTTCCACTCACTATTACTTGGATGTTTAACGGACAATCCATATCTCAGAGGAATAGCAATTATGTTGTGACCAATTCCAAAAGAAGTAGCTTACTAATAATAGAATCTGTGGACGCCAAACACGCCGGTTCTTATACATGTATTGGGGAGAATCGTGCTGGCCGTAATACCCATTCAGCTGACTTAGTTGTTTACGGTTAGTCTCATATATGGTAGAAACTTATTATTTTGTCATTTAGATAAACTTTGTTTCAGTTCCTCCCAAGATTGCACCTTTCATTGCCGGACCAGAGCCGGCTTTTCTTGGGGATTATTTTGCTCTTCAGTGTATAGTAACCCATGGGGATCAACCGGTTCTTATTGACTGGACTGTCAATAATAAATCTGCCAAATCCATTCCCGGAGTTCGTGTTAGTACCAACGACCGAAGAAGTAGCGTATTAACAATTGAGTCCGTGGATGCAACACATGCAGGGCTTTTCAATTGTACTGCGAGTAACGCTGCGGGCGTCGTTTCGCATACCACCGATTTGGTTGTAAAGGGTGCGAACAAAAGTGAATTTTTTTACGCTTCCATCCTTTTAACCTCAAACTTTCATTTCCTAATTTCACTTTGCCCTAAATTTTTACTGTCCAAGTTCCACCGTTGATAATGCCGTTCAATTTCGGTGAGGTGCCATTCAACCCGGGTGACACGGCGGTAGTGAATTGTGTTGCCACCAAGGGAGATCTACCTCTCGACATATCATGGACATTCAGCAGCGAGACTATGGACTCGAGCCTTCAGCGAGACATCACGACGACGCCAATCAGTCCTCGTGCTTCCATCCTCACCATCAACTCCGTGAGCGCAAATCATCAAGGGAACTACACGTGTATCGTGCAAAATGCGGCCGGCCGCGTAGAATATGCAGCGACACTCGTCGTCAACGGCACGTCTAAATTTGATAATGCTATGATGCCAACTGGATCGAATAATATGGGAACTAACATCACAATATCGCACCTGAAAGGACAATCCGTTCACAGTCACTGCTCCATACCTCTTTTCTCACAAGTCGCTAACATTGCCTGCCTCGACGATATCCTAATTGATCTAACCCAAAAATCTATGGTTATTTCCAGTACTGCCTCGCATAGTTCCATTTTCGTTCGAGACTCCGCTGTTTGCGGGGCAGGCCAGTCAAGTTACATGTTTGGTCTCGGAGGGCGATCAACCTCTCGATATTCAGTGGTACTTTGAAGGGCAACCTTTGAAGGAGAAAGCCGGCGTGACGGCAACTAAAATTGCGCAGAGAGCTTCATTGCTTCTGATCGACCCGGCGGGTTGGTCGCACAGCGGATCGTATGCGTGTATCGCGCGCAATGCCGCTGGCATGTCCAACTATACCGCCTCACTAGAAGTCCATGGTATACGTCACGCATCTGTGTACCCTTCATCCTAGCACGGACCAGCTTTGCGTAGATTCGATATTGTATGCTTTAATTATTCCGTTAATTTTAAAGAAAAAAAAAGCCAAAATATCGTTGATCGGTAGAAAAATTGAAGTCTCACTTCATAGCTGTCTTAATTTGTTTATAATATCCATATCACATTTAGGTGATAACATAAACGTTCCGTTATCAATCTCGAGACAGGGTTTAGATCAGTCGTTTTGAATGCTTTCCATAGGAACCGGCTGCGGCTATCATCGACGTACCCTTTTCATCCACTCCTTGCATTTTATTTTGATCCTTACACCTTCCTCTCCTTTGGGTTCCTTTCTTTATATTTTTTCATTAAATAATTTGCGTATTTGCCATTAATTTTAAGCTTGTTGCTTGGCTTACTAACATGATGTATATTGTCTGTTGAAATAATGTGTTGATATAATCAGTAATAAACAAACGCATTATTTCTTCACATTTGTAGCGCGTTGCTTTGATTGTTGATGGTGGAGTGTAGATATGCTTTGTATTTATAATTTGTTTTATTATTTATATCCAATTTAATAATATATGGTTTGTAGATTGATATGCCTTACTATATTTTTTTGCAAGCTGTGAAATATAGTTGTCTTTAAAGCTTCTATGGCGGCGCCTAAAAGCACATACAAATATCTGGTATTAATACAATGCTTATGAAGTATATCTGAAACTATATTCAATATCTAGTCGTTACAGGAGCTTTTCAGAGAATATAAATATATATATTTAAGTATACATGAACTAGAGTAGAAGCAATCGAAGAAAAAAATGGCAATTTCTATGGTTAAAAATTTTTAATACTACTACATACCTACTTAATATAATAATAATTTATTTCTGCATTTTGTTGCAATTTGTTAAAAATTAAGTTCACTATACTTAAATATTCTCGAATAAATTTAATAAAAGAAAATTCTCCCTAGCTTGTTTAAGGATGAGGTTTTGTATCATTATTAGCAACACTAATTGAGTTAAAATTAAGGACATTACTGAGATTTAAAATAATGTTTTGACTGTGAAACAAAATCTTTTCCTTAAAGAGTCAACATAAATTTAATAGTCTTTTGATTTACCGAAAAAATATTTGTGTAAAATTAAATTAAATTACAGTGATTCCTAAAGCGATAACTTAGCAATCTCATGCTATTTGTAATTCAAACATTCTCTATATACATAATTAATAAATAGAGAATGAAAGTCAATAAGTAACCAATAACAATTTGGCCCTCATTTCATGTAGCAGACAGTGCAAGTGTTATAACGTATCGGTGAAATTTCAGTTCCACCCCGCTGGATTATTGAGCCCACTGATAAGGCATTTGCGCAAGGCTCTGATGCTAAAGTTGAATGTAAAGCCGATGGTTTCCCTAAGCCCCAAGTCACGTGGAAACGGGCTGAAGGTAATTAATTATAATATCGTTGTACTTATTGTTTAACTTGAGATCATTTTCACGACAGATATAAAATGTCTTGTATAATCCTTTTAGGTGATACTCCTGGCGATTACAAAGATCTTAAGCCAAACAACCCTAATGTAAAAGTTGAGGATGGAACTTTGGCCATTGCGAATATTCAAAAAACTAATGAGGGTTACTATTTGTGCGAAGCTGTTAATGGAATCGGATCAGGATTATCTGCCGTTATTCTTATTAGCGTTCAAGGTAAGCTGAATAAACAAGATACGCTAAGAGCTGCATGCCACTGTTTAATATATTAAAATCTGTGTTTTAAAATTGTAGCCCCACCTCAATTCGAAATTAAAATGAGGAATCAGACTGCCCGCCGAAGTGAACCAGCTGTTCTGCAGTGCCAAGCTAAAGGAGAAAAGGTAACAGTCTAAGACAAGTCCTCAACAATCAAATATAAACAAACTCAAACAGACTCTAACATAAGCGATTGTTTACAGCCAATTGGTATCATTTGGAACATGAACAACAAACGCCTCGAACCCAAATCGGACCCACGTTACACCATTCGCGAGGAAATTCTGCCTGGAGGTGTTGTATCCGACCTTAGCATCCGTAGAACCGAACGATCTGACAGCGCTCTCTTCACTTGCGTCGCTACCAACGCTTTTGGGTCTGACGATACCAGCATCAACATGATCATTCAAGGTAAAAGATGATTAACCAAATATATATGCTGTACTAGAATTAATTCAAAGATGCTTAACCTAAGTCACTTTGCAGAGGTTCCCGAAGCGCCCTACGGTTTGAAGGTATTAGACAAATCTGGAAGGACCGTGCAACTGTCTTGGGCCGCACCTTACGATGGCAACTCACCAATCAAGAAGTTCCTTATTGAATATAAACGCGCCAAGGGTAATTGGGAAAAAGATATTGACAGGTACTCCACAAATTTTTCTGTTCTCTTAATAACTGATGTCAATATTGACCATAGAAATATTAAACACAATCTTATTTTTGCAGAGTACTTGTACCTGGAGACGCGACAGAAGCAGGAGTATTTAGCCTACGACCAGCCACTGCCTACCACATCAGGATTGTTGCTGAAAACGAACTGGGAACTTCAGAACCATCTGAGACTGTCACCATTATCACTGCTGAAGAAGCCCCCACTGGTCCCCCACAAGATTGCAAAGTCGATGCCGTTGACAAGCACACCCTCCGCGTCACCTGGAAGCCTCCCCCACCTCAGGACTGGAACGGCGAACTCCAGGGGTAAAAGACAATCAAATAACTCGTTATCTCGGATCTGTAATTTCAAAGAAACAAAAAATAAAGACGATGTTCAAATTTTTTCAGATACTATGTTGGCTACAAACTGGCTTCAAGCAATAAGTCCTTCGTTTTTGAAACTGTTGATATCTCTAAGGAATCTGGCAAGGAACACCACTTGGACATTCTGAATTTGAAGTAAGTACTGATTAAAAACTATCAAAGGAAACATCCAAGAATCATCACCACTATAACAAAATTGAATAAGTGGCCGGTGACATGCTTCAGGATCGATCCAGAAAAATGTGTTGCTTTTTTAAATAGACAGCAATCCAGATTTTTTTTTTTAGAAAAGCATATTTATTTACAAGCAACTTCGTTTCCAGGACTTACACTCATTACGCGATCGTAGTACAGGCTTTCAACAAGATGGGATCAGGCCCCGTATCCGGCGAAGTAAGAGCTTACACCGCTGAAGGTGCGCCGTCGGCCCCGCCCCAAGACGTTCTCTGCACCACTCTTACTGCGCAAACCATACGCGTGTCATGGGTTTCCCCCCCTCTTGCCGCCGCTAATGGACTTATCAAGGCTTACAAAGTGATTTATGGACCCAGCGAAACCTGGTATGGTAAGTGTCATACAAAATTTTTCATTATAAAGTCGACAGACAAATACGGAACGATTCATAGCTCAAGTAAAGGCCTCCTTAATTATACTTATGCTTATTTCTAGATGAGAAGTCAAAGGACACCAAGATTACGGCTAGCAGCGAAACTATTCTCCATGGACTAAAGAAATTCACAAACTATTCGATGGAAGTGCTTGCGACTACCAACGGAGGCGATGGCGTACGATCCGCTCCTATCCACTGCCAAACTGAACAAGACGGTGAGTGGTGACTTAACATAAAGGAGATAAATGGAATAAAGTTCATAGAAAAAAAGACTTTATTCATTCAAACACCGATAACTTTACAGTACCGGAAGCTCCTCGCGCTGTAAAGGCCCTGGTTATGGGACAAGACTCGATCCTCGTTTCGTGGAGGCCTCCCGCGCAGCCTAACGGTGTCGTCACTCACTACAACGTCTACACTCAAGCACAAAACGCCGAACCCCATCCTAATAAGGTTTGCCATAACTTTTCGACTTGACGATCTGAATATCGTTTAAGAAAAAAGAGACGCGGAGTAATGCTCCAGAAGAGAGGATATTATTTCCTAGATATACAAACGCACTCTAATTTCCTTAACGTCACTAAACAAAATATACACATTTTCAGTACAAGCGTTTAAAGTTTTGATTATTTTGGAAAGGGTATCGAATAAATAAAAGTAGAGTAATTATGTCGGTCATATCTTTTGTTATTCTAGTGTATTAAAGCCAGTGTTTTTGGAAAAAATAGGGAATAGTTCATAGTATAGATGGCGATACTTAGCTCAAAACTGATAATTTTTGTTTAATGACGTTAAGGAAATTAATGTGCGAAATGATCGTGCGACCCTCGGCAGTCAATTTCATTATCAATTTCTGCTGAATAGCAATTTTTTTACCGCGACATGAACCAACATCAACTTTAACCTTTTGCATACAAATAACAAGATTTTTTGTGTTATAGGTTCCCGCTACCCAAACAAGCTATTCAGCAACTGAACTGAAGGCCGGACGTTACGACTTCTGGGTTACCGCTTCTACCATCATTGGTGAAGGCCAGCCCTCAGCCACCGCATCCTGCAGCCCCAGCGACAAAGGTAAATTGACCCTAAGACTTCACAACTTAAGGTCATCTTCTGGTACAACGCAGAATTAACAAATGTTATAAAATGTACTACTAAACCACTTAGTTTTTTTTATTTATTTTTTTGAGATATGCCCATGTAAAATTACAAACGGTGTCAGTCTTATCGCTCAAATCAATATTATAATCTAGCTGTCAAGTATCAAGATGAGTCCCAATAATTACTAGTATACTTGACAGTTATTATGGTTTGGTTTCACAGTCATGTCTTTGTATGTATTTTGCATTATGTTCCATTATTTTGTATGTATTTATTTTATTTTTTGTGTTATATTTGTTTCAGTACCCGCCAAGATCGCCTCATTCGACGAATCTTTCACCGCCACTTACAAGGAAGATGTCAAACTGCCCTGCCTTGCTGTCGGCGTTCCTCCTCCCAACATTTTGTGGAAGGTACTTCATAAATTCATCATTTTCCTAAACCTCAATATGTTATTTGAGATTTGACTGCCGATTTGCTCGTTCAAGCTTACAGAAAGTAGTAGAAAATAGACAGTTTTTTTTTGTCTGAACTTCACTGTCTAGCTTGAACATCCAGACTAACACGAAATGAAACAGGTATCGGTTCTCGATAATAAGTGTTTGGGCTACTACACTGCCGACTTCACAAACATAATTAAACAATAATTCTTGAGTTTCGATTCTCAAGTCTATTATCTAATAATTCGTGAATATTGTATTCTTTATCTCAGACCTTATAATTCGGTCAGACTGATATGAACACGTGTCTTATTAATCTTTTGTTGCATAAAGGAAATTTTTGAAAAAGGAAGTTTTTGAATAATTTCCTATGTGCCGAGTTCGTTTGTTATTTTAATTATTATTTATTTTAATTCAGTTCTCCTGTATATACTATTCAATTTGTTTTCTCTAGGTGAAAGGCCACCCCCTGGAAGCTTCGGAACGCGTCCGCCAATTACCCGAAGGATCCCTGCAAATCGCTGGCGTGGCTCGAGAGGATGCGGGCGAGTACTCCTGCCATGTCGACAACCAGTTCGGAACTGACACCGTTACGCATACGCTCTCTGTGCTCGGTAAGTACTTCCATTGTCTATGATCGGCTTCTTCGTTTAATCTATATAGTCTCAGAGGCCTCGGCAGCCGCTTCAAGAGACGGTATTGGCAACACTTTCCATACAAACCAAGCATATCAGTGGATGTCACTTGCCTTTTTTTTTCTTTTAGGTGTTTTGGGGCGTTCCTGTTAATTTATTTGAGCTATTACTCTGGTATAAATATTTTGTCTGTTTTCATTGCAAAATTTAGAAGCGTTGGATTTAGTTTACTCCTAAATATTGCGTTACTATTGTGATAATAATCATAAATGTGAACAAATGAATTAAAACACTTACATGTTTCCCGTCAGCTCCCCCCTTCCCGCCTCAACTCAGCATCGCGTCATCGTCCGTATCCTCTCTCACTCTTCGCTTGAAGCCATCCGTTGACGTCGACCAATCGCCCGCCGCCGGATACACCATCCACTACAAACAAGAGTTCGGAGATTGGGAAACCGTACAGGTAACTAAAAAAAAAAGAAAGTTAACAAAACCTAAAACCCAACTACTACAACTACGACAATCCACCAACCAAAAAAGGTATAAACAAGACATCGATTTTAAAATTAAAAATAACATCGGTTTTCGTATACTGAAGCGTCACGCAATCTGTACGATTTGTGCCTTAACTACATGACAATGTATGTCGATTTTATTTTGGCTTTGCCGTAGACTGGTAAAAATTGCTTTACATAAAGCAAGTCAATGTAGCGTATAATGGCTTTAGACCATAAATAGAAATAAATGGAAACGTATAAGTAAGACAAGCAGGGCTAAAATAGTAGATTGTACAGCTAGTGCAAAAAAGAAGCCATTTTACCCCGAGACGTATACATCTACCCGAGCCGCAGACGAGGGTGGATAGTTAAGTCGAGTATACACTCTGCTTTTCACTGTTTTTAAAAGTGAAAAGTAATTTTATGCCCGTTTTGACATATGTTGCAAAATTGAAGAAGAGAATAGCTAATGCCACGAAACTTTTTTAAGTTTTTTTTTTTTTCTTTTAATTTTCAACATGTGTCATTCGACTTGGGTACTGAAGTACCCAAGTCATAAAAACTTTTCTTTGAGTTTTTAAATAATAAAGACAACTATTTTATCTAGTTTTATTAAATTAACGATAGAAAACACGGCAGTGATATAAATTTAAGCAAATGAAATAAAATAACGGCTTTAATCTAAAGCTGTACCACAGAACAGACAAGAGGTTAGAAAATAAATAATTCCTGATTTGTATTAAAATGCGTGTTGCCGCGTGTCTCCCACTTTCTAACTCAGTACAAGCAAGAGACCAATACGTATGCGCATTACGCACACAAATCAACCACACGCACTTAAATCGCGAGTTTGCTATTGGTTGTCACACTAATGCAAACACTTCGTTTGACGAATACTCAGACATCATCAATTTCTTATATATGTTACGGTGAGAAAAAGGTCGATTATTTGTATCGATAAAATTGCTGTAATTGTGTTACTTTCAGTTTTGCAAATTTTCGCTTTAATTTCGGGTGGGGGTACGAATAGTGTGGACTTCCTAAATACATAAGGGGGAACATCTGATGTAGCCGCGAAATTCAAATTTTCTTTCGTTTTTAGCAAATTTCAGCTCTGTTTTACGTCATAATTATTTTGTCACAATAAACAATAAATGGTGGTAATAAACAAAGTTATTTTAATTCTAATTTTACAGATAAATCATTTGTGTTCATACACACATACTTAATTAACCTTTTGACCGCCAGTCATGTATAGATGACAAACCAATATGTGCCCAGCACGCCACGGTCACGACTACATGACAGACTACGTAAATGAAGCTCATAAAACAACATTGTTTTTTTTTTTATCTTCATTTGTTAATTATGTTCCTTGCCTCATCCTAATTTATATTAGTTGAACTTCTTTATTAATATTTCATATTAACAATAGATGACTAAACTAATACCAATTATAAAGTTCGAAAAACATAGTGCCCTCAACGCCACAGTAACCATATCATGACACGTAGTGATGTAGGTAACAATATAACAAGAATATCGACCTCGACGGTAACCTACGTTATATATATATATTTTTTATTTATTCTACAATCTTTATATATATAAAAATTACGTGTCACGGTTTGTCCGCGATGGACTCCTAAACTACTGAACTGATTTTAAATTTGATTTGCACACTGTGTGCAATTTGATCCAAGTTGAAAGATAGGATAGCTCACATCTCAATTTATAGTCGCAATATTATTTTATTGCAAATTATTTGTAAACTACTAGCTCCAAACTATTCTAACAGATGGCGATATCTGTTGACTGGATTGAGTAAGTATTCAGGTAGGGTAGGGTAGGTAGGTAGGTAGGGTAGTTTAGGGTATGGTAGGTAGGTAGGGTAGAGTAGGGTAGGTAGGGTAGGGTAGGTAGGTAGGTAGGTGGATAGGTAGTTTATGGTAGAGTAGTGGAGTTTATACTATATTTCCTTTTCGCGTAGACAAACTAGTCAAATAGCTTTTGACAGAACGAAGTCTGTCGGGTCAGCTAGTAAATAAATAAAACTTTTGATATTGAAGTTTTATGATTGAGAAATCATAAACTTTTATTAAAAACATACTACATGTTAAAAAATAAATAGTTTTACATGTGCTTTATCGATATTATTCCGAACTCACTACTAGCTTGTAGGTATTAAAGGATGAATTCGTAACTTGGCGCCGAGGGCACGTTTTTGCTTTTTTGACGTTTACGAAATCAATGCGTATCGATACTGTTGTACCAAGTTACAACAGTATCGATACGCATGGATTTCGCTGAATTCAAGCTTTGGCACGTTCGCAGTGAACGCAATACATTGTGCGATAGCTCTCGTAGTACAAGATGGTACCCATGTATTGCAAGCAATGTATAATTTTGCATCTGTTTGCGATTGTATCGTTTTTGTCTACAAACTACATAATAATTACAAATATCACTTGTATTTTAATTCTTTATTTTTCGCGGAGCTTCGTACGCTGTCACACAATAAGAACGCGATTGTTGGCCGGTGAAGCAAATTTCGGTTGAATTGAGCGTTTGCACATAAGTGCGGCGTGCCTGCCCCGCCCACAAGGCCCTTCTATCCTAACTTCTGTTATCTGTTCTGTGAGCTATAAAATCTACTATTATGTATGCTTTCTTTCAGATTCCAAGCACCACTGACACATACACTTTAGAAAACTTGTTCTGCGGATCCAGATATCAACTCTACGTCACGGCTTACAATGGGTGAGTAACTAACTATCACTACATATTATAAAACAAAGTCCTCCGCCGCGTCTGTCTGTCTGTCTGTCTGTCTGTTCGCGATAAACTCAAAAACTACTGCACCGATTCGCATGCTGTTTTCATCAATGGATAGCTTGATTCTCGAGGAAGGTTTTAGTATATAATTTGTTAAGTTTTTGTATACATTTTTGTATAAATAAACGATATTTGTTGGAGGTGTCGGAAAAAGATAAGCCGTCTGGGAGCTTTCAACGAAAACGCTGTCTAAACCCTTTGAGATATAACAAAATAATGTATGGTGGAATTATGTATCTTATAAGGGTCTTCAAAAAAGTCCGCGATGGCATATGTCTATCTCTTAAGGATAACATACTATATCCATTTTATTGTCTTTTTGTAGGTATTTGTTTGCCGAATTTTACTCTTGGAAATGCGATTACGATAACAATACGCTATAATATCAGTAGCTATTAGCCAAATTATGTTCGTAGATAAATAAGCTAGCTACTTACGTGTATTTCAAACAGTATACAAGAATATTTATCATAAAAACATTACTAAACACGGCGGCCTTATGATCAAAATTTGTGCATTCCAAAACTTTTGTTACTTTTTCACGGACATATTTATCACTTTTCGATAAACTAACACTCATTACGAAATCTACATTTATTTCTCAGTAATTCTGTATAAGATTCTTCTATGATTAAACCGTTTTCTCATTGAATCCATTACTTTACGCACGTATAACCTTGATGAATGTTTACAAAGCGCCACACCGTCACACGACCATAGAGTACAGACGTATTTTGTTTTCTTTTTTTTTTCGTTCGTTTAGTGGTGTTCCCGCTAAAATGTATTAGTACCGGTCAAGTATTAGTCGATTAATCGAATTCTACAGCCAGATCGTGTTGCAAGTACAAAATAAATGTCAAATATTTCGTCCAATTGCGAAAGTGACCCTGAGAAAAGTTATGCACCAATGGTGTTCATTAGAGTTCGAGTGTTTTCTCAGCACAAACGGTGTATCGTGCGACATTTAGGAGGATTTCGTTTTGTTTTCACATTGTTGGTACTTGCGTGAATTATTTTAAAATTATTATTTGTTCGCATTTTTATTTCGTGTTGTAATTTGGTACAATTGATTGCTTTAAGAATTTGAGTGAAATTTCGTATTTTGATTTTGTGTTTGTTATCTTTAGGTAAAGACTCATTATACGTTCAGATCATAAGTAATTTGTTTCGGTTTCTATTCACATAGTGAATCACATTAAAATTAATATTACGTTAGAAATTTGAGATATAGCCTGGGATATGGAGAAGGACATAGGGTACTTTTTTATGCGATAACCGACATCCACGCGGGCGAAGCCGCGGGCAAAAGCTAGTATAAGAATAAATAAGAATAGAATAAATGTATTTCGCTATGAAACGTGGACACTCACGGTACGGCTGGTCCATAAATTCAAGGTCGCTCAGCGAGCTATGGAACGGGCTATGCTTGGAGTTTCTCTGAGGGATCGAATCCGGAACGAGGTGATCCGGCAGAGAATCAAAGTTGTCGACATAGCTCACAGAATAAGCAAGTTGAAGTGGCAATGGGCCGGCCATATTAGCCGTAGAACCGATGACCGTTGGGGTAGACGTGTTCTTGAGTGGAGACCGCGAATCGGCAAACGTAAGGTAGGACGCCCTCAGGCTAGGTGGAGCGACGATCTTCGCAGGGTGGCTGGTAGCAGCTGGATGAGAGTTGCCGAGAATCGAGCTGAATGGCGTGCAATTGGAGAGGTCTATGTCCAGCAGTGGACTGCTATAGGCTGATGATGATGATGATGATTTCGCTAAGTTTACATTCAAGTGGATTGAATTCCTAGACCTAACATTAGGATTCCCTGTGTTGTGAGATCCAAGCTCCATCGTTCCGTTAACAATTGTATATAAAAAGATACATTTTTAAACTTAAAATAGGTATTTAGAGGCATGAGGAACAGGGTGTAAAGTTCACTCATACTCTATAGTAAAGGGAGGATCCTCCGATCAGAAAGGTGTTGTGTCTGGTGGGCAACTGCCCAACGGTTCATGTCGGGATGTTGTATATATGCTAGTCGTGCGGTAAACTCTGATAGCGCGATGCAGGATGTGTGACGTCACATCTTTGATGCGTAGTTCGCATGTGGCGTTGTTGATACCGCCACAGGTACAAACAAGCAAATTATTTAAAAAATACCCGACTGCAAAAACACGTAGTTATCTGAAAAGAGAAAAACACGCTTTCCCCTGCGATACTAAAATTCTATAGATTATAATGCTTGTTTTTCAATTTGCTTTTTTTTTTTTTTCAAGTTTTGGGATTGTCTCATTACTAGCTTTTATTAGATACCAATATTGGTGTAATTCATTTAAAAAAACTTTGCCCTTCCGTTTTTTTGTATTTCCAGATGCAATATATAAATATTATATAGCCTATGTCACTCCTTCAATTAAGATGAATCTATCTAACGACACCTCATATCGTCGACCGTGGGTTCAATAGAGGTAAGGGACAAAATACGATTTTTCAGGAGAAGCCGACAAAGTTTTTTTTCGGACTAAATCGCCCATAACTTTTTTTGTTATCAACTGTGTAACATTTATTTAAATAAGTTATCTATTTAAGAAAATAGACGTCCCTTACATCAACGTATTTTGTTAGTAATGTCCCTTACGGACCAAGTATCTTGTAGTCCCGTCCCTTACATTAATTTGACCTCTACTTTGAATCAAAAATAGTGGACAGTGTAAAGGACTTGTTGAAAAAATGTATGACAAAAAATACAGTGTAAAGAGATTGTTGACAGTAAATGAAGTACACACTTTTGACGTACGGATATCGTCGACCGTAGGTTCAATTGAGGTAAGGGACAAAATACGATTTTTCAGGAGAGGCCGACAAAGTTTTTTTTCGGACTAAATCGCCCATAACTTTTTTTGTTATTAACCTTTTTCGGATCTGATTTCGCACATAATCTTTTATTTTAGTGCTCTATCTACCTGTGTAAAATTTATTTAATTAAGTTATCTATTTAAGAAAATAGATGTCCCTTACACCAACGTATTTTGTTAGTAATGTCCCTTACTGATCAAGTATCTTGTAGTCCCGTCCCTTACATTAAATTGACCTCTACGTTGGATCAAAAATTGTGGAAAAATTGTGAAAAGATAGTGTAAATCACTTGTTGAAAAAATTTATGAAAAGAAATACAGTGTAAAGAGATTGTTGACAGAAAATTAAGTACACACTTTTGGCGTACGGATATCTTAAATTTGGAAATCGTTACCTACCTTACCTTATCTTACCTTATTTGATTCGATTGGTGGCGGTAAATACAACATTTCAAGTTGCTATATTGCATAGTTTTTCAAATACATTGTTATTATGGGGCTGATTCGAAATTTGGATCCAAAAAATCAGTAGGGTAAGGGACATTTTTCTTAAGCTAGAATTTTTTCATATACACCATTCGAAAGAGCGAAAAATTCTGAACAAAACTGTATACTTAGCTCATTTTGGGTATTTTGTCCCTTACCTCAATTGAACCTACGGTCGACGATATCTTAAATTTGGAAATCGTTACCTACCTTACCTTATCTTACCTTATTTGATTCGATTGGCGGCGGTAATTACTCCATTTCAAGTTGCTATATTGCAAAGTTTTTCAGATTCATTGTAATAATGGGGCTGATTAAAATTTGGATCCAAAAAATCTGTAGAGTTTTTTCATATACACCATTCGAAAGAGCGTAAATCTCTGAACAAAACTGTATACTCAACTCATTTTGGGTATTTTGTCCCTTATCAATTGAAGCTACGGTCGACGATATGTTAAAATCTATCAAGCCATTTAGGCTACAGAGCGTGCCAAAGAAATAGACAAACATACATGCTCTCAAAAAACATTACCCTCCTGGGGCAGCCAGGTAAAAACAGTGTATGCATCACATGGTGATTTCCGTCAGTTGTGTTGGTGTTGTAAGAGAGCGTCTGTATGTTATATGTACGTATGTTAGTGAGTGCACGTGTATTTGTGAATTGTCAATGTGTGTACTGTGTTTTTAGTTTTTACTTAAACTAATAAACTTTCTGTCACGTCGTAGTCCAGTGTAGGAAGCCAATTTGTTACAGTCACTCTGCATTTTTTTAAATATACACACATCTAAAAAGTCTAAGCAACATATAGATTTTAAACTTTTGAACGATTTTTACTTTTGTATATTTTGATGCATTAGTAACTCAAGCAACAAAATTCTTCATTTAATTGTTCATTTAATCACAATAATTAACTATATGTGTACAGTTAAAACGAAATTAAACTTCTCATTTTATACAAAATTAAATAACGAAATTTTTTGTAATTATTTGGTAATTCAATACAAAGTGTCACCGCCTATGTTGTTTAAAACTTGTCGGCAACAATTTTTCAATGATTTTATAAGATTGCTTATCTGATCCTGCGGCAATCGCTCCCAATGGAATTTTAAGAAGTCTTTCAGTTGTTGGGTTGTCGACACTCCGTCCAGGTTCTCTAGAACACATCTCTGGAGCATGTCCCATGCGCGCTCGATGGGATTGAGGTCTGTCTGTCGATTGTGGAGGCCACGGCAATACCCGGATGTTTTCCATTGCCAAGTACTCTCTGGTCCTCCGAGCTGTGTGTGAACGCGCATTGTCATGCATCAGCGTGAAATCTGAGCTAAAACTTTGTGCAAATGGGTGAACATAAGGCCCGAGGACATCTTCAACGTTACTTTCAGCGTTCATACATATTGCCATCTACAAAAACGAGCTCAGTTCATCTGTTCTTCATAATACCCGCCCATACCATCACTGTGGAGCCACTGTAAGGGTGTACTTCCTGGACGCATCTCAGCCGTTCAGCATTTTCGGGACGACGATACACTCTTACCCTTCTCGTATCAGACCTAAATCCAAACCGGCACTCATTGCAAAATAAAATTTTATATATTTGCTCCTGAGTCCATGTCAAGTGTTCCCTACACCATTCGTTTCGACGGGCGCGATTCCCATGGCGTATAGGTGGGCACCTAATTGGGCGTCGAGCTCGTAGGCCGTTTCATACAGCCTATTTCTCACGGTTTGATGGCTAATAACAATACCGCTTGAGAATTGTAGCTTTAAACCTATCTCCCGGGCGGTTAACATCGGCTGACGCCTTGCAGTTAATTGTATGTATCGGTCCTGTCGAGCAGTTGTACCCCTTTCACGTCCTGGGTGCTGCTCAGCAGGATACCCTGCCAAAGACGGCAAATCTCGCTCCTATTGACACCAAAATGCCGAGATAACTGGGACTGATTTCTTCCCGCTTGTAGCATTCCTACAGCTCTTTGCATTTCATCAGCAGTCAAATGGCGTCGCTCCATGACATAAAAAATGACTCGACACAATTTTTTTTCAAAAACTGTATATCTCAAAATGATAAAAGTGAGATAAATACCAAATTTATCAGGCAACGAAAACACCTGAAATCGGGGAAAAATAATCGCTTTTATTTTAATGAAAACAAAACACAATCGAAAAGTTTCTATTTTTTAAATCAGCCAGTATATGTTTCCGAGAATAAAAATATTGTATACCAATCTACTTTGCTAAGAAAAAAATAAGTATCAATTAATAAAACATGCAGTTTCTGTAAATGATGCGTGTTGCTTAGACTTTTTTGATGTGTGTATTTGTCAGATCAGGAATGTCAGGATGAGTTAATGACTTGCACACCACTTCGCAAATTATGATCATGACAAAATCGAATCTAGGTAAGTTGCTATTCGATTGTTTGCACGAGAGCCTAGTGTAAAACTTTATTTTTGGATGTGTCAGCTACCATACTCGTAAAATGATGAACGGCGTTTAATCTAAAATGATGATTATATCACGTTTCTTTCAAGTGTGTTATGGTTTCATTAGAGCAAGCCGGGCTTATAGGCTTGTATACAAAGTTACCACCACAGTGGCACAAGCTTCATTAACATCTGAGAGTTTCATTAACAAACTGATGTCATTAGTTAACGAAGTAATAAAAGCTTCTCTTCATACCGTGTATTGATTTTTGGAGCAATACACTCAGTTTAATTACAATGAACAGAGAAGATTCTTTTTCCAGTACCACCGCCTTAAAACCCTTACATTGTCCCCAGCATCGGCACGGGCGAAGCCTCCGACGTGGTGATCGCGCGCACGCGCGGCTCCAAGCCGCCTGTGCCGCGCGCCGCGGACTTCATCGAGGTGGGCAGCTCTTCCGTCACGCTACACCTCAAGCAGTGGCTCGACGGCGGCTGTCCCATGAGCCACTTCGTTGTTGAGAATAAGAAGAAGTAAGTCATTAATGACACCCAAAGATATCGCAAGTAAAGAATGCGCTTCGGGAATCATCGTTTATCTTCGGAAATACGAACGCGCGATAAAGAGATCTAGTACGGTAATACGAACACGCGATAAAGAGATCTAGTAAAGAGATGTTACAAACAGGGAAGTCCTCGCCCATTTTGTATTCACATGTTTACAAAATTATAGATTAACAACTAAGCAATTGCAAAAAAAATAAAAATCTTTGAGTGACAGATTACGATCTGCGACTGGAGTAGGTAACCCGACAGAGAGAAAACTTCATACTGTTGCGCGACGTTCGTGCTAATTCGAAAACACGGAGATTACCGAAGCGCATACGTACCTACAGAACAGGGCCTAAATTCTTTCCCACTTTAGGGAATTTGTTTCAGTCTAAGCAGAAGTAGCGAAAATTCGATGTACCTTCAAATAATGAATTTAAAAAAAAAACATTTTGCCCGGTATTAGTCGAGAAACGTTACCTGGGTGATATCCAAACTTTAGGCTTGCTTTTATGTCACTAGTAAAATTAAATGTTTATTGTAACAGGGGCGCTGCTGAATGGAATCAAATCTCGAACGCTGTGAAACCTGGCGGAAACTTCGTTGTACTCGGTGCGTACTCCTACAAAAGAATTACAATATGCAGTAGGTACATTAATTGTTAAATATAGGTTTGCTATAATGTTAAACTTTTCATTTGTAGATCTGGAACCTGCAACATGGTATGTGTTGAGGATTACGGCCCACAACAACGCTGGATTTAATGTCGCTGAATATGAATTTGCAACTCTTACTATGACCGGCGGTAAGTAATCGACTACACCCCACTAGGTTATCCACTTTTTGACAGACGGAGCTAGTGATTGCAGCAACGTACCTTTCGATAATCGATTCTATTATTGGCACTTTTATTTGTATGATATATGTATGTTTATAATAAATTTAGGCGAAGACTCGTCATCAGATGAAAGTTCCATGTCGGAAGACGACGAATAATAAATGCGTAATTAAATAAAATAAACTTGTAAATATTTATTTTGTTGTTTAATTTTTGATGTACAGTGGCCAGCACATCAAGCTACACGAAACTGTCAAATTTCTCCAAACGATTTTAAACTTTAAAATGTTGATGATTAAGTTAAAATTTGTACGAGAAAATTTGACAGTTTGACACTTTTTTTTTTTACTTGTTGTGCTGGCCACCGTACAAAACCTGACATATAAATCCATTGGCTTCTTTTCAAAATATAGGTAATTATAATTGTGACAATCTAAGAAGTCGGATTTGACCTTTCTCATTCTACATGCCGCGATAATTTTGTATGAAAGTCTACGTAAGAAATCGAAAAATCATAACCTAGATAATTAATATGTTATTCATATACTATAACAATGAGTATCATTCGTAAAGTTCCACTTTATATTGGAAAAATGCACTCAAAAACACGATATTAATTGATGATTAATATTCCGACATGACGTTATTACAATGTCATGTCTTTGGGTTCGTTGCGGTACTGTTGTGACCGTTATAAGCCGTTTTTTTGACCGTATAAAATCGATGTTTTGCAAAATCGATACTTTTACAAACATTACATTTAGGTACAAACTTAGTAAGTTTATTTATTTACCCGACCCAACCACACTTATTTATTGTTAGTTTTATTCTTGACTAACGAACCGCCCCGGCTTTGCACGGGTGCATATTAGTGGCGTTCCTAGGGCTTGCCTCTAGGTACGCCATTGGTGTATAATATACAATGTATGTATACATAAACCATCCGGAATAAATCAGTATGGCGGGGATTAGTTTGTCTTGGTTTGGCTTTGAAAATCGACCAAATATAAACTTTAAATCGCGACAATCTAAGAACCCGGATTTGACAGCTATAAAAATACTTTTTGTAGTGATGGGAAAGAAATCGGTTGCTTTAAAAACCGATTCTCAAGTCATATCGATTTATCATATTTAGAGTGTGTAATCGACAATTTATCTACAGTGCTTAAGACTTGATCTCGTCTCATATCGTTTTTTTACACGTATGAGTTTGTTATATTTATCAGTTATTACATAAATCTCAACTAAGTTTCGGCGAGTTTTAAAGCCAAACCGAGACATAAACTAAAAACCGACCTCTTCCGGAAGGTTTATGCAAGTATGTTATATTATATATTGTATATTATGCACCAGTGGCGCATACCAGCAGCCTCCAGTGACCCTAGGCATGCCACTGATATGTAGGGTCGCTAGTCAAGAATAAAATTAACAATAAATTAATATGGTTGGGTCGGGTAAATAAATAAATAAATTAAATTTGTAAAAAATAAATGTAATGTTTGTAAAAGAATAGATTTTATTCGGTCAAAAAACGGCTTATAGCGGTCACAACACTACCGCAACGAACCCAAAGTCATGACATTGTAATAACGTCATGTGGGAATATTAATCAACGATTACGTCGGGTTTTGAGTGCATTTTTCCAATATAAAGTGAAACTTGGTGCTTACGAATGATACTCATTGTAATAGTCAGAGATCGGAATAGGTAAATTTACCTAAACTTCGAGGACGTAATTAACATAGAGTGTATAATACTTCCTCTAAAATCCCGGAATATTTAGAACGACGTTTAAATCCCGGGATTTAAATACCGCGAATTATTTATTGGACTTTATTTGCGATTTGAAAAATCATATACAATTTTTTAGAGTTCCGTACTAAAACTATGAAATTAAAGAGCATTTTTTGCAATTTAAAAAAATAATTTGTAACTTTAAATAAAGTCCAATAAATAATTCGTGGTTTTTAAATCCCGGGATTTAAACGTCATTATAATTACTCCTGAATTTTAGAGGAGGCTATCCACTCTGTTACTTCCTTCCTCGAAGTAAAGGTAAATTAACTCTTACTATTCCGATCTCTGGTATGGATATATCTCTATAGTGTATGGATAACATAGTAATTAATAAGGATTTTCAATTTGATTTTTTGATTTCTTACGTACACGTTCATACAAAGTCATCGCGGCATGTAGAATGAGAAACGTCAAATCCGACTTCTTAGACTGTCGCGATTGTAGTTGGGATTTATGTAATTATTGTTAAATATTACCAACTTGTACGTGTAATAAAACGATATTTATTTATTTATTTATTTGATTACACGGCTTAAGAAACCAGTTATATAAATCAAAGTATATATAATAAGTACAAACATAGAGATTGGATATTCGGATGCATATTTACCTAAAGTTAATTTTTAGCTGTGAAAGTATGGAAGCGGCTAATTATAATATAATTTTTGCTAAAAAAATCCCGGGATGGCAGGAACAGCGGGAATGTGTAATTAGTCGGGTGCATAGTATGGAAGCGACTGCATAACTATTCTTATTCAATGTCCTTTAGTTAACCAAGTTATGTATCCTAGTTTTTAAGCAATGTCAAAGGTTTTTGTATCAATAAAGATTTTTTTTTATTCAGATTTTTATTTATTAATTTTTAACCGCCGATGCAAATATGTGTGTGTAGGGGGTTAGTTAAAACAAAAACAAAAAAAAAAAACAAATTTAAAAATTAAATTAAGTACTATATCCTGATTGGGCGTAAATATTACCTCGGCTACTCAGATAGGTAGATATGCATCCGATTCTATAGTCAGAAAAAAAGACTAAATTGGTAAATTCCAAAATCGCGGGATTATTACGATCGATACAAAAGTGCATCCCATATAAGCCAACATTTGAAAGTAAGTAAATATACATCGATTCTATAATCAGAAACCTAAATTTGTCGATCCCGAAACCGCGAGATTTTTTCCGATACAAAAGCGCATTCCATATTAGCGAACAACTCAACTTTAGTTGAATATGCATCCGAATATCCGATCTCTTACATAACACATGAACGAATAAAAACAATTAAATACTAATATTCTCACAAAAATGTAGGCACATTACATGTATATGCCTCGAGAATCAGTTTTAACCTTTTGACCGCTACAGTCATATATGGATGACAAACCAAAATGTGCCCAGCACGCCACGGTCATGACTACATGACCCACTTTTATACGTAATCTGTAAATAAAGCTCATAAAACAAAATTGTTTTTTTTTATTTCCTTTGCTAATTATGTTCCTGGACTCATTCTTATTTATATTAGTAGAACTTCTTTCTTTATATTTCATCTATATAAACATAAGATGACAAAAACTCGAAAGAATGAATTCTTATCTTGGCGCAGAGGGCACGTTTTTGCTTTTTTGAAGTGACGGTCAAAAGGTTAAGCAATGTAGATAAATTGTCGTTGTCGATTACAAACTCTTAAGTATGATAAATCGATATTACTCGAGAATCGGTTTTAAAATCAACCGATTTTTTTTTCCATTACTACACAAGAATTTTTATAGCTGTCAAATCCGACTTCTTAGATTGTCGCGATTATAGGATTGTTTAATTTATTTATTGTATTGATATTTGAGTGGAAGCAAGGTTGTCTTATATACCTATTTTAATTCTGGTGTATCTATTCAAACACGAAATATTTTAAGAGATACACCTATAGGTGGTAAAGAAGTCATGGAAACGATTTTTTTTTAAATCTGATTATATTATTTAAAAAATTAAATAATTTAAAATTACTTGATATAATGATTAATTACAAAAGGCACCGCGCTCGTGCCGCCACCGTCGCTACGTCCGGGCGGGTCATTCATAGAATAATGTAAAGGGTTTTTTGCAAAATGTCTCAAGCAATTTTAAAATTATAATAATTATGTAAAAATAAAAATACCTAGATAAAAAAAAAATCGCTGCTATGACTTTTTTACCACCTATAGATGTTTCTCTTTTTCGGGTATGAATTTTTTTGAAGTGAAAACTTCTTTAAGCGCGTTGAGCACTTTTTGGTAGGGGATAAACTTATGGTTTAACCATCGTCACCGAACGCTTTCCATGAGCTATATGTATACTGTGTACGTATTTTTGGGTGAACAAAAATACAAATTCCTATACAACAGTAGACAGACTATTTCAATGAATGTATGAAAAGCTTTTTGAAGTGCAAACTTCTTAACCCGCGTTGAGCGATTTTAGCTAGAGGAAAACTTATAGATTCGCGTCACCAAAATGCGCGACATGCTCGTGACGTGTAGCGCCAGACTGTCAGTTAGTCCAAAGTTTTTAGTTTTCATTTCTGTCGGTAGTCCTTATGAATGCCTATTTTTTTTATTTTTAATAATAGAATAGATACACCTTATATGTAAAATGATTATTTTCGATTTACTTATTCATTTTAAGCGAATACATTCGATCCCATCACTTAGTACGATAGAATGTAACTATATATTTATTAAGCATAACAAATACCAATTATTTTTTTTTTTTTTACTGATACATTTGTGGTATTATAATGTCTGTAAGAAGTCATAAATAAGATAAACCAAGAAGATAAGGCAGTTTACATATTTATTTAATAACGCTTTTTAAAGTTATTTTTTACGTAATCTGGAACAGTTACGTTCTAAGGCAGCTGTCAAAAAGTGAATAACCTAGTGGACAGAATATAAATGACAAAAACATTTTGGAAATCACTAATACGTCATTTACTATTTTATTAAACATGTCGATGGTCTCTTAGGTTAAAACTATAGATAACCGCTCCGTCCATTAAATAATGCATGCCCTTTCACTGCATATCGATTTTAACACCAAAAACGTACCTGAAATGCATCGCCTTTTTATTATAATTTAATCATTCTTCCGGTGTCTTTTAGTTCAAAATAAATAGCTCTTATAACGTGGGGCTTGCATTTCAGGTACCATCGCGCCCGCGCGCGAGGTCGGCGACGGCTCTCTTACCACGGAACAGACTATCAAGATCATCTTGTCGCACCTTAACCTAATCGTGCCCGTAGTGGCCGCGATACTTGTCATCATCATTGCTATCGTAGTCGTTTGCGTGGTACGAGGCGCCCGGGACCATCATAAAGGTAAATATCTACTAATATTCGTGTATTATAGGAACCATTGCTCCGTTACCTGGCAACATCGGCTCTGAGAAGGAACTGCCCCCCTGGATCAAGGCTTGGCTTGAACCTGAAGTCTTGGTACCCATTTTGGCAACGATTGTGGTCTTCATCGTAGGCGTGGTGGTGATCTGTCTGACCTTAGCTCGCAGGAACACCCCGCACCGCCTGCGAGGTCAGAAGGACATGTATTGTATGTATGGTGGCATGGCACACCGCTTTATTACTATTTATTTTACCCGAATTCGAATTATCTCATATTTAAATTAGTTTTGACCTAATCATTAATCATCTAGCTAACAATTTTGATAACTTAGTTTACTTCTTGACTTTATTTTTTAACATAATATACTCTATCTTTAGCATGAACTACATTCGAAGCTCTAATTTTGTATTTTGATTTACCAAATTCACAGTTTAATATAATTTGCTCGTCATTAATAAACAAAACTAAAGAACTCACATTTAATCGGTGACCTAACAACATTTCTAATTACAAAATAACTTCATCAACTTACGTAATGAATGGTATTAGACGACGCAGTATACAACGCATCGCAGGCCGCCCTCGGCGGCGCGGGCGGCACGCTAGACAAGCGCGGCGGGCTGCGGGACGAGCTCGGCTACATCGCGCCACCCAACCGCAAGCTGCCCCCTGTTCCCGGCTCCAACTACAACACCTGCGACCGCGTCAAGCGACAGGCTGTCATCAGTGAGTACCATCTTACACGTTACACTCTTGATGCCGCTGTAGCTGCTACTACAAAACTGTTTACTGCAAATTTTTAAACAAAATCCATCCAAAGTTAACGTTAATACACATGGTAAATTGGCATGTATTGCCAATTTACCATTTGCGACGCAGAAAAATCACGTAAATCGGGGCGTGATTGTATGACTAGTATGGCCCGATTCCCATGTCAAAGCTGACACGCGCTTTCCAATTGCGTGTCTAGAGCTACTATTGCGACTTAACGCGCGTTATATGGGTACTGGGCCTAAATCGGGACGTAACTGTATTTTTCTCGACGTTTCATCCCACACAAAGCACCCTTTGTCATCAAGTGATAGAAATTTAGCTGCTCCTCACCTGTAAGAAAGCGTCGATATTTTAAGAGGTAACGGTTACATTAACACTCCTTTATTTCTCTTTCTACTGCACGACTTTTGCTATGACTCTCTTCTCTGCGCTTTAATATTTCTTCTTTCTTCCTCCTTAGATAATATCTTAGTGTTGAATGTCAGGTGAAAGCTATGTTGTACATTTTTGCTGTCCAGTAAAGGTATCAGGAAATTTATTTAACCAAGAGGGCACAGCTATAATAAATTTTAATTTATGTAGAAATACCAAACGCAATTTTTTACCTGCAAGTTATAGATGTTCAAAGCCTTATAATTTTAGCTTCGCCTATTTTATTACTTTAAATTTTTATCATTTTCAGCTTGACGTTTTGCCAATCTCGTCATAATTATAGGTATAGTGCCCTTAAAAGAGCAATTTAATCATTAAAATTTTACGCAACTTGACTGGCGGCTCTAGCAGAAGTGCAGAACTCGGAAGCTATGTTGTTGATATGACGGTTTGGCACAAACGTAATTCCCCTAAATTTCTATGGTATCGTTTCAAGCATAATCTCACTCACTTTCAACTCTCAAATTACATTACTTCAACGTATAATTTTCTGCCTGCAGTTGAGGCTTGAAAATCTTGACAAGTTCAAAGAGGGTCTTTAACAGAAGTTCTAAAAAGAAATTAAGCTATACAGGACAAATAGCGCCATGCCTTTTTTCACTGGAACATGACTACAATTCCCTATACGGCCTCTGTTGTCCGTCCGATGTAGCAAAAATGTAGACAATCTGAAAAGTGAGTGGGAGGATTCTAGAGCGGTGTAGCGGGGTGTGAGCGCATGCGTAACGTTAGTGTGGTTCAGTGGGCGCGCACTCTACGTGGGACCCGCGCCGCCATCACTACGAACGCGTGCGTCGCCCGCGCCTGCGCCGCGCGGGATCAGGAGACACCGCCTCCACAGGTCAGTGGGACCGCATGCTAAGTCCATGAGCATACAAGTAATAACACAAACCGAGATTTCTATAGACTGACTTAGGCCAGTATTACAGAACGTCACTCAAAACTCAAGCATTACTTAAAACTCGTATAAAGCCTTTTGATTGGTTGAAACTAGTTTTAGGTAATGCTTGAGTCTTGAGTGAGCTTCTGTAATACGGGCCTATGACTATAACAAGTGTGAAAATAAGCTTAACGAAGCCGAGACACTTGTTCTTCACTTCTGGATACGGAGATATTGAAGATCAAGGTTCTAGGGTTTTTTTTTAGTTTTCACCAAAACAAGTTTTAAATGTTATAACTTAGCTTTAAACACACCCAAAACTCTTCTACCGTAGCATGCACCCATAACCACAATGTTCTGCGTGCGTTACATTGCGCGCTACCGTAAACAACGATTTTTCACACCAACAATAAAAGTCGTTTCCAAGCATTAGTTTTTGTGCAAGGTTACTTAGTTTGACGCTCACATTGCTTAGATAACGGCTATGTAATGTGTCCTTTCTTTTTACGCCCTGTATAATGGTGAATTCTGGGTGGCCAAATAGTTATCACCCAACAGATATCCGCAGCCGTAGCTTGAAACATTTAGGTATTATAAAAAATTTCAAGTGTGTTAATAAAGTTAAACCTAAACTATTTCTAAGTATATTTTATTTATATGCTCATGTTATGACGTTCAAAAAAGGTCACAACATTTGTATTATACTTACAGTTTCATTTTGTAAATTAAACGTATAATACAGATTAGGGTGACCATACAAATCTGGTTTCCAAATGAACGATAATCGTGAGGTATTTATCTGAATGAACTGCTATTAACAACAAATGAGTGAGTATGAGAATGATCATTATATAAAAAATTGCATGCTATTTGGTGTTTAATTTATTTTTGTTTGCACTTTTCTAACCCCAGTTATTTTTATTTGCTTTTAGCAAAATTTTGATATTTCGATGATTACTATAATTATAATACATAGCTACATTAACAACAAAATAAGCGCGAATAAATACAGAATATAGCATTGTGAATTATCTACATATACTAGTTCTACAAATATACATAGGTACAAAACTTAATATGTAATAACATAATATAATATATTTTGTTTGTTGCGTGTTTTTGAGTGACAACTAATTACTACACATTTTTTTAGCATGGATTCCCGATCGTTAAGGAATATCTACTATTTGTAGCATATTCCAGTGAATGGTAACACTGCTACTAATCCAATGGAACCACAGAGTATTTCACAAATTGGAGTACTAATTCGTATTATATTCCTTCTAAGCTGCGCTGCTGTTTCAGCAGACCTAGCGTTCTCTCGAATCAGCACTCCTAACCGTTACTACTCCGTGGATGTAATCACAATTAACATGTCTAAGGCCGCGACCTAACTAACGCGATCGTTGCATTCATTTTGTTCGGCGAAACTGATAGCGTGGTCGCGTCGACAGAGGGCGCCTTCCGGTTTTCCGAACAAATTACCATCATTATGAACACGACGATCGCGTATTAGCGCGAGCAATCTTTATGGTAATGTGTGTTTAATTATGTGTGAACAGGCATGGAAGACGAGATCTGCCCCTACGCCACGTTCCACCTGCTAGGCTTCCGCGAAGAGATGGACCCCAGCAAGGCGTTGGCCTTCCCGCACCACCACCCCGCGCACGCCGGCACCCTGGCGCACCCGCACCCGCACCACCCCGCGCACTCCCGCGCCGGTTCACAGAGCATGGTGGGTCGGAACTAGCTTTCCTTTACATATTGAAGTGGTTTACGCTATGTATGGACTCGGTTAACGTGCACATCTTTCTACATCGTTCTCACATTCATAAGTTCAACATGAATGATGTAACCAATATTTTGACAAAAAATATTTAAAATAGTGTCCATGGAGTTTCTTACGTTCTTCTCCATAGGAACCTTTAACGCTTTGAAACTAGCTTCATCTGTTTGACTGACCGACTCCTTGACAATTGAAAAATGCCTGTAATTGGTTTAATTCAAATAAATGCTTTGAGTGAGTTTGATATAACGCGATTCGCGTACTTGTTATTTAGAATCAAATACAGACTGTATTAAATATAAGTAAATATGCTGTATGATATATGAAATCTTTTGAAAATCGGTCAAACTGTTTTCGGTAATCCCTTCTGAGCTTATTTTTTTGTTGTGCTAACTTGTGAATTTAATTTGTAGCGTCTAACATAAGTACACGACGTACCTTCTCTTTATACCTACTACTCGTGAGATCAAAACGCAAATTACTAAAGAAATATTTTATGGAATCTGCTCCTCTCAAACGACTAAGACATATGGCATTTTTTTAAGCTGGTCCCTAATTTGTTTAATATCGTTATTAGCCCCGCGCCAACAGCCGTTATGCTCGCAAGAATTCTCAGGGAGGACAGAGCGCCATCTACTCGACCGCTCCCGAATACGACGACCCGGCCACCTGCGCTGAAGAGGACCAATACGTAAGCCTCTTTACTGCCATATTATTTGAAGCAATTATCACGTATGTTTCAGTAGATTATAAGTATTATAACTGGGGCAAAATCCTGAAATTTATCAAAAGTTCATCTTACGTCTTTAAATAGACACACACACAGTAGCAAGCACACACAGCTCAAACCGTGATTAAAAAAGAAACTGTCTGTTAACCTAGCCTTTTCAAAGTTTACAGCTGAACCTATGTTCAGGAGTACTCTCCTGAACATTTAGGTTCAGCTGCCGCATCTCACACTATTGTGACGTTAATATAACAGCAATTATATACACCGTGGCATTTTAGTCGTCTTACAAAGACAGCCCACTTCATGTATCCAATGACTACTAAAAATTCATGTAAAAAAAAAAATTTTTTTGATATATTTTTTTTTTCTTGTTTTTATTAATTATGACGCATGACATAGTTCAAAACAGCCTGTTACGAGTGCAGTCCGAGCCTTGTGATACAAGGGCGCCGCAGAATGGATTTAGATTAAATTTAAGTTGCCATAGTAAGAAACACATTTTTGCGATAGGGTGAATGAACTCTGATAAAGATGTCGCCGCTCCATTCCGCGGCGCCCTTGTTACACAAGGCTCGGACTACACTTGCAACAGGATGTTTTAAACTATGTCATGAGTCATAAACTCATAATTAATAAGAAAAAAAACACAAATGTTCAAAAACATTTTTTTTTTACATGAATGATTAGTAGTCATTGGATACATGAAGTGGGCTGTCTTTGTAAGACGACTAAAATGCCACGTTGTATATTTTTTTTTTTAAATCATTCATAGCATCTAAATTGTACTCGTGACATAATTTCCTTTTAATACCAAGCCTATCAATACCAATATTTGAGCAGTTTTTTTTATACCTTTAAAATAATCTGATAACTTTTTTTGTGTTCTTTAAATTTTTTCGTAAATATGTTTTTACTTTATCCAAATTGTAGGTTTTAAAGTGGCGTAATTTTTTTACAATTTTTTTTTACGCTACATAATGGCTGGCACTGTAGTATGCGAGGTCTATCATCTATGAATGTCAAACACATGTATGTTGTACCTAAAACACGGCTCAAGAAAATAGGTGGTTCGTTCAGATGTCAATGTCTACGCTTTTATAATAAACTTCCAAGCCACGTTCAAGATCTAAGCATTAATCAATTCAAATCATTCATTAAACGTAAGTTGTGCCAGAAAGCCTTTTATACCATTAAAGATTATATTGAGGACAAAAAGGCTTGGGATTGAGCTGCTCCAAATTTTATATATTGAAACTTTTTTTATTGTGATTGCTTTATACACATTGACATGAATATTTACTTGTGAAGTATAATGTTATTATTTTAATTATTGTGAATGTGAAGACTATGTGGGTCTTTGTTTATTTTTATTTTTTTCTTCTCAGTATATATATACATTTTTTTTTTTCTGATCGTGGTATGGCAGTTTGAGTAATTTATGCGGCCTGCCCAAATGTCCTTTCTTTGGTATTGTTCGTCGAATCGTTGAGCTCCTTATGTTCTGAGTTGAGCTGCACGATTACTGACAAATGCGTGCACTGAATGGACAGGTCCACTCAATCTGTGTGGTTCTTTCTTCAAAAGACCATTTCAGACCATTTCTACATGGTCTTCACATGATTTGACCAAGATTATGTCTGGACTTTAAAAGAGACTGTGACCTCTGACTGTGTCCTCTTTGTTTCGGTCTTTCTTCTCAGAGTAGTCAGATACGAAATGCCGACCTCATCTAGTTTTAAAATATGATTGACGTGTAAAAGTGTTTGTAAAAACCTACTTACAGAAATAAAATCATTTATCATTTATGCCTCTCCATTCAAAGTCCATAACGAACTTTCTGATTCTGCGTATATTAATCCCTCTGTATATTTTCTGCAGCGTGCCCGTTATTCCCGCCCGATGTACGCCTGCGGCCCCGAATACGATGAGCCCGCTTGCTGCGCTCCCGAAGACGAACAGTACACCGGCGCCTATGGAACTCCCTACTCAGACCACTACGGATCTCGCCCCAGCATTGGTAAAAACATCAAGATGAACGTTTTACAACACAATATTTTTGGGATACCATATTATTATATTAGTCATCCTATTGCTAACCTATCCTATTGCTGAAACCTAATTATAAATATTAAAGTTTGGGAGTATGGATGTTTGTGACTGAATCAAGCTTTAACGGTTGAACAGATTTGGAATCAATTTGGCACACAGGTGGATGATGACCTGAATTAACATACTACATAAAGGACTTCTCCTAGGAAATTAAGTCATTAACTCCACTGTTTTTCTGGAATCTCTCCACGTTATCTAGAAATCTATAATTTATCGTTTATTCTGTAGATATGATATCGGAATCACTTTTACACGTTATACAATCGATCGTAATACATTATTACAAACCGTTGTGTAGGAACACGCAAGTGTGGCGGATCTCCCGAGCCTCCCCCACCCCCACCGCGCAACGCCAACAACGACAACAACTGCTCCTCCTCCTTCAATGAGAGCAAGGATTCGAACGAAATCTCCGAAGCCGAATGCGACCAGCCCCGCAACTACCCCGGTATGTAACTGAAACATGGACTAACCGCAACCCATTTACACGATGAAAGTTTCTTGCCTGTGACATCCAATCAAATTGAAGCACCAAATGACTTGCAGCACCAAACACTGTTTAGATGGTGCAATTTTTATTGTTGCTTCAACTTATCGTATGCCACAGGCAATTAAATCGCACCGTGTAAATCAAGCTTCCCTAGTAGCATTTTTGTTGGCGTTTGGTTGGGCCACATACCTCTAAAGTTGGCCCAACTAAATGCCAACGGAAAATGCTACTAGGGTTAAAGATAAAATAATTGAAAATAGGAAAAAAAAATATTGTTGATAAACTTTCTCCCAACAGTATTTCTACGAACGCAAATAGTATTAAAACTTCTGAAAGTGACTCAATTTGGACCCTTGATATAAACTAAAATGAAATTATAATTTTTTGTCAAAATGCTTTCATTGATTAAATGTATGCTGCTTTTATAAATATAAAATTTATCACCTTTTTGCTGAGTACTAATTTTATTAAAATACTTGTACGCCTTACGAAGAATTTATACATAGATTTTAATCCAAAATAAGTAGAAACAAATTAATACCCAGCAAAACTTGCAACTAGAACAAAAAAGTATGGTTTACATAAATATTTGCTATTATTATTATTCATTTGTTCCAAACTACCTTAATTTTAGACAAATCTCTAGTGTTAATTTGAAATTGATTGTTGAATTGGTTTATGCACACTTGGGTGTCACCTGAACAGAAGACGGTAAAAAATTTGGATCAAGTTATTTGATTCCTTTATGTTTCTAATTATTGTGACTGACAGCATGCAACATTTGTATCAGTAATAACAAATTGAATTAAAGCTTCAAGATTAGCGTTCTTGTAATTGGCTTACCTATCTTTATTTTACAAAATTATGTACTTTTTACTGTTTTTTGGTTTTAGCACTTGACAAAATTAAAGACACGATTTTAATAAAAATTTAAAATTAAACTAGGTCGATTAATTTTGACAAGTGCCAGATTCAACAATGGGAAAATTCATTCATTACTTTTCTTTGAATGATTCTATCTAAACTTTCTATTTATGTGCTTAGACGTGATTGTGTTGACTAATTCACTCTATTTGAAATGATAATGTAGATATTTAGTACGTGTTTTGGAGATAGACATGCGCGAATAATAACCACTGAATGATAAAATGATACAACTAGTAATCTTAGAGCACGCAATGTGGTTATCGTTCGAGATGTCGAGTAGAAGGCGGCTCCGGGTGTCGTGGCTAGTATAGAGCCCGTCGTGACTTGTGTGTTGTTGCAGTAAGGGCCCACACTGCCAAGGACGGCTTGCACAGCGAGGAAATGAGGAAACTCATTGACAGGTCAGTTTGATAGGCCTTGCACAATGTACTATAACTCAGACACGTTTTTGTTCAGTCTCACTAAACAAATCCAATTATTTGTATAGCACAGATAGAACTATTTTCAAACTTAACATCCTTAACTGCATACAGACAAGTAATAAAAATCTTATTTAGTCTAGTTAAGATACAATAAATCTAAGAAGTGTTAATAAAATTGTCCCTTTAAAAATTGAACACTGTCATACTCACACGCACTGAATACACTACTAATACATACGCCGGATCCTTGTGTGTGCGCTAGCACGAGTACATTGTGACGTGATAGATATTATTATATTTACCTAATAAAGCATTGTGTACTAGTCTATGCTCGTTATTAAGCATGTGTTATGTTCTGCATCCATGATCTACAGGAAACAGTAAGTCAAAGTATGTGAAAATGAACATTTTTTTAAATGAATATAATCCACCTTATTTTTGCCTGATATTTTTGTTTCGTAATTAACCTTTATGTGGCTAACATTCTCAACCAATGTGCACTAATATGTTATTTTTTGCTCCAAGAATGGTAAGGCGAATAATTTATTTATACCTCGGCTAGTTTGATTTTATTTTGTGAAGATTGCGTTGCCGGTTACGAACGCATGAAATGTACATACCATGTATACCCATTACTTTATATGAAGATAGCCCAATATGGAATAGAACAGATCCCTGGCACCTGTTACTTTTTAGTCCGTGCGTGATGGATTTAGTTGCTTATAATTGAATTATATGGTTACAAAGAATAGTTTCCCCAAACCATTTTTTTCTTTAGCTGCATTTTATACATACCATTAGACTTATAAAAGCATTGTAAATAGACGCCAAGGCTGCAGACATATTGGTGTTCCTTAAATAAAGAAACTCACCCCTCTAGATAAGCAGTGCTATGGTTGTCCTTCAAATGCTTAAAAAAAAAGTATATCCATGCCTGTCTATTAATATTATGACTCAACTCATTTGCTTCTCAAAATAAATAAAACATTAAAGGGAATGTCAATGTAAAAAATAATGGCAGCTGTCGTAAACATTGAAGAGGTAAGCGATTACATGATAATTAATGTTTGGGACTACGTTTTCAGACCAGAAGCAGCCACCCCAATCGCCCAGCAAGCAGTCCACGGGCGGGGGGGACTCACAGCCTACGATACTGTGGCAGTGTAACCTGTAAAGCGGACCCGTGTTTGAGCGCGGCGACACACGCACATTATATAAATTAATTTAGTGGACCATTACCATCTTGCTGATGTACCGCTCGCAGGCTTAAGCAGAAACTTTCTTTCAGTATAAATCTTTCAATTGCTCCTTCGCTCTATGATTTGGTCTAGCATGCAGCAAGATGGTGATACTCGTGCCAAATCTACTCTTTTTTACAGTTTCATTTGTGTGTCGCGTTTTTGTGTTGCTATTTACTTTTACATTTACCCCAACTTAGTTGGCTGGACATTTTTCAATTTAGTTATTAATGCGTTTTTAATTTTTTATTCTACCTGTAGTAAAGTTGCAAAGTTGGGTTATGTACAAATTAGATTCTACTTTCCCAGAGTAGAGCAACCTATGATGCGTCACTGTAGAATTACCATGTAAAAGCAGAAAATTATGGTTGTGGTAGTTATCTCAAATTGATATATTTGCTTAAATAGATAGGTGACGCGTTTATGTCCTGTCCAACACAACATTATATATATACCTTCATCCAACGTGCCCAACTTTGATAGATGTTTACTACAGACTTTTCTGTCATTTAATTGTAGTTAACCTTATTTGTTTAGCTTAATTTAAAAATAGCTTCAGTAAAATGCATCTGGTTTGGGGTGTTTCAGGTTCGATTTAAATTAAGCTCAACATGTAACAATGTATGTGATATTTTGTATTTTTATCCCATTTTTTTATTTTTACATGGAATAATATCGACGTAAACTTTATTTATACTCTTAGGATGGTAATATTAGGTAACCACAACCAAATGGTTGTAACGATGCTTCCTTTTAAAGTTATTGGTTTTTAATTACTCTTTGTCATTTCGTTATTGCCACACGTCCTATTTGTGTCAAACATGTTGGTTTTGATTTTCGCATTTATGCATATACTATTTAGGATAAGTTTAGATATAAATTTCTTTATTAGTAATTAATCAACTTTTAAACAAAGTACTATATAATCCGTAGCTAGTTAGTAACACGCGTTACGCATTATTATGTAAAATTTAATGATAACCAATTAGACTACTCTTTGAAACGCAATGAAATAAGAAGTACAGGAAGCGTACCATAATAATGATAATATTAAAGTTACCTATCTAAACAGCAAGGAACTACTCAATGTATGACACCGTCGAAAACGTAACAGACACTGCTGACATGGAATTTAAAATAATCTTTTAAATATTAATCTAGTACAGTAAGGTGCATTTTTATTAATCATAACCGTAATTTTATCCTTCTATATATTACGCAGATGACTAGGTGTAAGACACTCGAGTGTCATTTTCTAGGTGTTTCCCAATATATGTTGTGTATTGTGGTGTAAGCTTCGCAAAGTAGGCTTGTAGTTAGGTTTCGCGACTTCCTAGCAACAGAATCTTCTCCTAACCTTCCAATTAGAATTCGACTTAATGAAAAAATCTAGTTAAAATTGAAATGTGAACAAAATAAATAAAATTTATTCAAAATAATATAATAAATAATCAATTAAAATTTGTACCATAATCTTAATTGTATTGGCAGCAGAGGGGTTAATTGTTTATGATATTTTCGCTTTTGTCGATGTGCGTTTGGTTTGCGGCTACTTGAAAGTAAGTTTGATAATTATTATTACGGCGACACGACATCGATAACCACAGCTAACTAACTGTACCAAAGTGTTTGATTTGTGTTAAATAAACTACTCAAATGTCAACTACGCAACGTTGTTTTAATTGTATACCACTTACTTATAAAATACTTACATAGAAATAACTATAACTAATATAAATAAAATACATATGTTCTACTGTAGACGGTGTTTATTTATACAGAAACGTAAATATTAAATAGTTCTTTTAACACTAACTGTTCGTTGGCAGTGATGAGCGAACATATTAACCAGACGCCGCCTTTAGGATCTCTTCGGCGACTTCTACGGCGATGGCTGCTTCGGCTTTAGCCTGTAAAGTCACAATATGTAGTTGAATACATGAACATTATCATAACCACTACTAAAGACAGTCCCCTTAATTGATCTGCCTCTATTGGAAAGCTTCGTCACTGGATTGGCGAGTTATTCGTTATGGCATTATTATCTCGCAGGCGAATTCTCCAGCCAGTTCTTTAACCTTTTGACCGCCACGTCAAAAACGCAAAAACGTGCCCTCGGCGCCAAAATACGAATTCATCCTTTCGAGTTTTTGTCATATTATGCTAATATAGATTAATTATAAAGAAATAAGTTCAACTAATATAAATTAGGATGAGTCATAGTACATAATTAGCAAAAAATAAATTAAAAAAAAAAACAATGTTGTTTTATGAGACTTATTTACAGATATACGTATAAAAGTCTGTCATGTAGTCGTGACAGTGGCGAGCTGGGCACATTTTGGTTCGTCATCTATACATGATTGTGGCGGTCAAACATTAAAATTTATTTTAGGTTAGGGTAGTACCTACCTATTGGTCATGCCCATAGAAGTAATCAGAGGTGTGGTTTCACTTTCTAGCAATAGTGCATTGATGGACAAACTTTTTAACACATGGTAGTGAATAACCTCTCCTATAAAATCACTTGCACATCAATGTAGCTTTGTGAAGCTTTGTTCCAAAGATATTAGCCAGGTGACAAAACTGCCAAATTACGAGCCTCACAGTTGCCAAATAATTGAGCAATTAGGAGGAGTTGGTAATATTTCCACTAAGTAAACCGTTATGAAAGTTTATATCCTACCTTATCATTACCAGCAGAATTTAGATCAGACTGAGCTTTGCTAAGGGACTCCTGCGCCGCGCCGCGGTCTAAGTTTTCCAAGGGATGAGCTTCTTCAGCAAGAACCTGAAATATTGACATACACCCTGTTAAAAGGTAAGGGAAGGAATTGTTTATGATGAGAATGATCAATATAATAAAATACGATTAAGACTGTATCGAGCGCACAGTGGCGCCCTTATCGTTATTTCGGTGATTTCTTTTATTTTAGAATGAAAATGCAGAAAATAAGCTCGTCAAGTTGTGCTTCACAAGACTAGACGTTATTATTACTACAAACAGTAGTTTTAAATTGTTATGTTTTATTGTAATCATTAAAACGGAAAATAGTGGCCACTAAGCTCCGTTTTAATGATTACAATAAAACATAACAATTTAAAACTACTGTTTGTAGTAATAATAACATATCGAGCCTTTTCAGGAAGAAGATCGTAACCGCCATTTTGCATATTTTACAGGAGAACGTTTTTTTAAAATATTTCTCAAAATATTTACAGCATCAATTTGAGATTTTTACTTGATGTTATATGGGCACCTCCCTATTAATTCAAATGTTAAGATTTGACTTAGTACTATAAAGTCACATACATTTGTCGCTTACGTTAAAACTGATGACCGTTATTATGTAGAGCTGATATGACTATGTCGATTACGATAATTTTTAAATATCATAAAATAGTAGAAATATTTTTTGTGACTTTTTTTTTAACTGTTTTTACGAGGTTCCATGCCAGGCAGAGAAGGACAAAGAGTCAGAAATACAAAAAAGAAAATTTTGTAGGTACTTCTAAGTGAATTTGAGCTTTGAAAAATGAAATACAAAAAGAGTCATCAGTCCTCGTCTTCATCAGGTAAAGCGTCTCTTGTGTTTCTATCGCAGGGCAAATTCAGATATTCTTTTGTATAAACTTCTGGTATGATACCCTTTTCGCACATTTTCTTTAAATCTTCGTATTTCGCCTTCGAGATGGGAATTTTTTCAGTGTAAGCAGTTTTAGGTTCACGAATAGCTTGTTGATTCTGCCGAGACCTCAATATAAGAGACACATCAACAGCTTGTTCGGGTCCATCATAGTCGTATTTCAGATAGAACTTGTCGCCTTTTTCAAATCTAGCGTTATGGAGCTTGCTTGTTTGTATTTTAATTTTGTTTGGTAAGAAAGGCTGTTGCAAAGGAATTCCAATCTTTAATTTCATTATTTTTTTAAAGAATTGTCTCATATTTTTTGGGATTTGTCCGAGCATTTCCAATCAAAGTTTGCCATTCAGATGGTGCGTAAATAGTTCTTTTCTGTATAAATCCTTCTATTGTTGCATGCACAGAGTCTACTGGCATCATGGTATGTCCAGGAATGAGGAAGTTTATAGTCAGCCTTTCAACAAAACTCGCATGATATTGCATGAAATAATACAGCATTACAATCATGGCTTTATTTTTATTTTGTCCTGCGCAACTGTCACAGTATAATGCAACTTCATTTTGGGTCCTCTCGTCAACCATTTTAAGATATTTAAAGATAATAGTACAGATTTCATTACACCCTCTTTTCGCTTCCGTTTCGTTCCAAAGATAACAAAAATAGGCAAGCTTTCGAGTATAGTAGAAATTTACACTTTGACCGTGAGGTGTTGTTAAGACCTTTTCAAGATCAAAGCTTGCACACAAAAAGTTTCTGTTGTCTTTGCTTCGTTTTTGATCCTCTAGAAATAGCTTTAATGATGTTTCTTTGTCCTTAATGTGATTCTTGTAAGCATCTGATTCTATCGCTTTTTTTCTTTCTTCATCATTTAAATTCTTTATTCTCTCACATTGATCACATTTATCTTTCTTTGGTAAGTGGAACCCTAAGTTAAATTCAGACTTAAATATTTTTCTAAACTTTTGATAACTTACTGCGCCTAACTCTTTCGTATCATCGTCTTTCAAATAAAAGTTTCTATATAAATAGGTCACATCCCTAAATTCAGTTGGTAAGTATAATTTGTTACTATTGTTTCTGCAATAGTGTGATTGAACGGCAGGTTGTGAGTTTGAGATTGACTGTATTTATTCAAAGGCGTTCTTTTGCCGCGTTGGTCAGGTTTTGAAACTTGCAATTTTATGTGATTTAGTGTAACGCAGTGTCATTTGCGAAATATCAAGGGTTTTCAAAAGAAACTGTTGACAAATTTTAACCGATTCAGTGCCCTTTGGTAAGTAATAATTGTAACTTATTTTTCGTCGATCACTTTCTGCTCTTTTTCGACCGATTTCACATTCCTTAATACAAGATAAAATAAAATCTCCAAATCCAAGTAGGATTTTTGCAATAAAATTATTAACCTAAGATTATATCATAAGCGACAGGTACTATACTAACGATCTGTCAGTCGGTGGAGGTTACGTTAAAAAAACCGAATGGGTTGTAACTTACGATGAAAATTTCGTAATTAAAAAAAGGTAATTACCATTTCCACTTTGAACTCAAGTAAGTGACAAAAGATTCAAAATCAGTTGATCTGACAGTTAATAATTAAAATAATTAAATAATTAAATTACGTTTTTTGGGAATTTTGGCGCTTACGATGTTCTTCCTGAAAAGGGTCGATATAGTCTTGTGAAGCACAACTTGACGAGCTTATTTTCTGCATTTTCATTCTAAAATAAAATAAATCACCGAAATAACGATGAGGGCGCCACTGTGCGCTCGGTAGCCTCTTAACATAAAATAGGATTGACCTGTCGTCATATTGTGAAGTTAAAAGACTGTCCAGGCCCTATAGACGCAAACGGCGTTTTCATATCACTCGCACAAGCTCCTCACTGAAGCTGGACAAGGCCTTAGCAATTAAATAGCTTCAATAATAATATCTTTATTTCCCAAAAATACAGATAACAGATAATTGTACTACAAGTTTTCAATTTTTGGATGCTGCAGAAATCTGTACACTATACAGCGTGTTACGGAAAGGGTATATCCATACAAACGGGGTGAATAGTGTATCTGGTTCAGAATCTCTGAACAAAATTTCAGCACAAAAGCACTAACTAGAAAATGCTTAATATTTTTTTTATTTCGATAGTTTATTAAATTTAAATCATAACAAACGTGTTACCGCCGTTTCTTTGTGTCGTTTATTGACACCGATCAGCTGACTTGGTCTAATGATGTGTAGAATTTGATTGGAAACATTTGATTTTTAGTTAAATGTTTCTTAACTTTTTATTTATGTAGGTATAGATATAAAAAAAATATTGCCCTGTAGTTTGTTATCACCAAAAGAATCCATGCCTTTGATATGTATATACCCTTTCCGTAACACGCTGTAGATTAAACTCTGTCTCTTAAACTAGGGTATCCTGTATCTTAAGAGACAGTGTTTCGCAATGAGGTTCCAATGAAGTCATGTCAAGTAATATTTGTATAGAATGTGTGGTCTTGTCAAAGAAAAGTTTAGTATGACCTCAGTCAATGACAGTAATCTATTCAAAGTGAGAGTGAACAGGCTTCTTCTGGGTAAGCTCACTCCATCGTAGACTTTGTCTCTGTCATCCAGACCTAGACTAAAGTCAAGAGCAAACTCATAGTAAAAAAAAAAGTAAGGTTGATTGACAAATGAACTAAAAATATTCATCTGAAAACAACATGATTTAAAAGTGAAGACTGAACCTACCTGAACAGAGGAATCATCGTTGACAGTGACTGTGCCAGAGGAAACGAAAATCTTATTCAACTTGCCGTCATTTTCAGTCACAGACACGACGCCAGGCCGCAAGACAGCTAGAAAAACATTAAATGTTAATTTGAATTTCACAAAAAAATCCTTCAAACTTATACCTAACACACTGCTATGTGTAGGAAATAGAGATGGATTCTAGGAATGAAACAGGTGGTCAATCACTCTGTAAAAGAACTAGAATTTGAACTATATTCATATTGGCAGGCTTATGGGGACCACAGTAATGTAACTGTCTACTGAAAAAAACCTTTTAAGAGTAAATTAGATTCCAATATGATAACTAGTAAAGTGAAACTACATTATTATAATTAAAACAAACTATAAACAACAATGAGGTCTGATTCTCATTTGAAAGTTGTATATATATATATTTTTTTTTTTTCCATAAGCTTTGTCCCACACTAGGAATTTCTCCGGTATTGTGGATGCGTTTACAAACATTTAAACTCACATACACAAACAGCCAAACCCAAAACAACTACTTATAGGTCATATAAATATTTGTTCCATGCGGGAATCAAACCCGCGAGATGCAGCGCATCAGTCAATCGCTTAACCACTGCGCCAACTGTGCCGACTTTCTGTATACCACCACTCAATAAGAGCCTTCCAATGATTTTTATAAGGAATGTCCCAAACGATCAATGACCTAGAAGCAGACTAGTAAAGTCCACTCATTTATAAAAAAACAGCACCGTAATTGCGTAACACACAATCAATCACTATCTGAATGATTTTGAAGGATATTGTTAATCCATTGCTTCATATGTTCGAAAAATTAGTCTGCTCAACAATGTAAATAATGCAATGAATGTTGTTGAACTGTCAAAATGAAACCCATTGCTACTGTTAGTTATGCTAAAAATACTTCATACAAACTGCTAGTTGGTATGATATTTTTTATTTAGTCTACACATACTCAAATTCCTTTATGATCATACTGACTAGAAATCAAAATGTCTATGCCAAGTATTGCCTAAACCTTATATTGACTAGGAAGCACAATGAAACCCACCTACCCACCCCTACCTTGCAATATGTCTATACAGTATTTGAACTAAACCTTATTCTGACTATGAACCAAAATGCCTACCTTGCAATATGTCTATTATTTTAGGAGAAGAAAGGGAGTACCGTTTCTGCCACACACAGTCACAGTTCTAACCTAACCTAACCTACAGTTCAGAGGCCCTAGTGCGAGTTTATTATAACCATCTCGACTACTTAGAAATTATTGCATTTTAGGCATTTTGCTTGTTAAACATTTTGATCTCTAGGCGATTTACAGCTTAGGCAATTTGCTGTGTAGACATTAATTTTAGGCATTTTGCTTCATAGACGAATTGAAAGTTAGACACTCTGATGATATATCCTCAAATTATGACACAGAGATAGGCAAGCTCTCAGTCTGCCATAATTTGCAAATTTCTTGCAGTTTTACACATTTTAGTAGAAAAAGGCCACCCTTAATGTACTTACCGAGTGTGGGCACATGTTTAGGCAGGATACCAAAAGATCCACTCATTGATGGCACATCAACTTGCTTGACAACTACTTTGTCATAAAATACCTGCAGAATTTCAAACTTGATTACTGAACACATCAATAATCTTTCACATCACAGATTTTAAATAGGGGTAATTTTGAGGGGTATTGTATTACCCAGTAACTGGTTTGTGGGGGTCAGATAGGCATACGCCCCATGTAAAATACAGGTATTCAGCTACATCCGGTTAGACAGGTAGATGATGATCACAGATTCATACTAATATTATAAATGTCAAAGTAACTCTTGTCGGTCTGTTACGTTTTCACGCCTAAACCGCTGAACTGATCATCATGATATTTGGCAGGGATATAGCCTGGGATATGGGGAAGGACATAGGCTACTTTTTACGCGATAACCGACATCCACGCGGCTGGAAGCGCGGGCAAAAGCTAGTTTTAAATAAAACTTAATCCTACATGTATGGGTTCAAATAAAAGAGGAGTAAATACCTTGTTGCCAGCAGCAAATGTGAGTGCCATTTCATCGCCTTTAGCAGCATCAGCGTAGTTACGGGCTTGCAGCCTCCTCGCCACAGTCCTCAACCCATTGCGGAATGCCAGAGCCATTCTGTAAACAGTTGAAAATACTTCTAAATAAAAAGACTTGCAAGATGGACACAAATATCCATATAGTGTTAGTAACATACAAAAAACAACTTATTGCCTAGTGAAATAAACAGCTGATTTTAACAGCAGACATTCTTATACATGATACATGATATCGTATACATGATAGACACAAAAATTAATTAGCAATAAAGAAAACCTTGTTTCAAACTTGTACACTCATTTCCAATAGTAAATAATACATAAATACTTTTATTTTCGGACAACATTGATCCATAATGGTTTTTTATCTATTAGAAGTCCATTTTTTTTTCCACATAGTTGAATAAGGCAAGAGAATGAGGAATCCTTGAATCTGAGTTATGTATAAAATCTTAATTTTCTAACCTATAAAATGAACCGTATTACTACTGTAAAAATAATAAAGATGACAACGTTATGCAGTTCATTAATAAATAATAGGCGAAAAATTACATTTAAATGTTATTTTAAGAGAGAACGGGTATAAAACTCTTTCTTATCAAAAAAACAGTCCAGGATTATGTAATAATTTTATAGCAAGCTAAAAACTGCTTATTGACATAAAATATTGGCGATTTAATGTAAAATATGATCTTTCATTTAATTGTAACAATATTAGTCTTACATAAGTTTTTGGTAGCGTAATTTACTGAATTTTACAGTAAAATCTCCGTTTTTCTCGGCACCCCTTGACTACACTTGACAGATAGTGCACAGTGTTGCTATTTCATAAAATTCTAAAATCCGCTCAACCGAGCGAGGCACCAAGTTGGGTCATCGTAAGTTATACTACTTAGGGGAAGCGTCAAGTGGCCCGCGAAATTCAAATTTTCTTACGTTTTTTGCAATTCGCAGGTCAGTATCAGGTTGTAAAGAACTATGTTGATCTAAATATGATTCACGGCCATATCAAATATATATTTACAGAATTATAATCATTAGAATCAGTAATACAACTCCTTAAGTTCGTATAATCTGATTGAATTACTATTTCAAAAATAGGTTACAATTCATAGACATAGAAAAAACTATAGACCACTGCTTGGCGTGTCGCTGTAAGGGACAGAAAATCAAGGTACTTGAAACTTTAGGGTTACCCACTTTAAAGTGATTTTACCCCGAATGTTCTTCAATGTTAAGATGTTTTTCAATCTCTATTATCTACTTTGTACAAACGCACAGGGTTTATAAATAGAAACAAAACATCTATACCCAGTCTGAAATTCAGATCATATATGTAAACAAAAGGGATAACATATCAAAACAAAAAAACTTCGTAATGGTTATTCATATAAAATGGCGAAAAAAAAAGGTGCCATTTTCTTTTAAGTACTGATTTTAAGAAATAATAACTATAAAATAATCATACCGTAATTATTTTTATAAATTTTTTAACAAAGTTATTAAAAAAAGGAGATTTTCTGGTATAAAATATTTTATGGTACTGGTAACAATGCAGGCGATCCAAACATTTTCAAATTTTTTACATCCTCAACAACACTAATAGTACAACTCTCATTCATAGATTCATATCGTAAGTAGCATAATTATCTTGCCACATTTTGGATGAAAACTGTTTTGAGTGGAAATCGATTTTGGGAGGCCTACGTCTAGCAGTGGACTTAAAAGGGCTGATTATGGTGCCGATCCCCTTGTTCACAAACTAAATTTAAGTTCAGTGCATCTTTTTCTTTCTATTTCATTAAGAAAAGGACAGAAGATAAATTTTAGTTTAGTCCTGTCAAATTAATCAGCTCTTGGCGTAAATTGACGTAATTTTAGTCGGCAAGATTAATCACGTCTAAACTTGTATGGAGTAGTGACAGGCGCTGATTAATTTCACAGGACTAAACTAAAATTTATCTTCTGTCCTTTTCTTAATGAAATAGAAAGAAAAAGATGCACTGAATTTAGTTTAGTTTGTGTCTCCGACAAACTACACAAAACATTGTTTGGCAACAGTATTTTGTTTGCATAGTTCTAAAAATTATTTCATTTTAATTTTATAGATGATTATTTACAAAAATTAAAAAAAAAAATGATAGAATATTTTGCACCACTGTCCTGTCATTTTGGCAGTGACATTTCTTGACATTACTTTGTTTACATAAATTATCTGAATTAGAGACTTTGGGTATAAGTCAAAATAGTTTATTAGGATAGGAGTTCTTTCACCTGCGGGAAAAAGAACATTTAAAGAAAACCTAAGATACAGCATAAAAAATATTTTTATCTCTACTTTCATTCATATTTCCCGTGATTTTGGTTTGGCGGGAAATCTGAAAGTTTTTAACACTTTAATACCTACTACAAATACAATATTTTAAACTATAAATAGATACTAAAAGGTAAAGATGTAATATTACGTCCAGTGAAAATTGGAACAAATTTGCTGCCAGCGCTATACATACACTCTAATAAAGCATTCATCTAAAATGATTGATGAAGGTAATTTATTTTATTGGCGTACAATTTTCCCCTGAAATGGGGAAGTATCCGAGTAAAAAGTAGGCAGCACTGAGCTTGGAGGTTATGTAAAGAATAATAAATAATAAAAACATAATTCAGCTCTCATTTTATCTTGAAACAGCTGTATATTTATTTTAATAGTTTAAAAACCATATTAGTTGAAAACTTCCACTGAATAAACTAAAATATTTAGCTACTTACGAATGAAAGGACAATCCGGCAATTTTCTTCTCACTATCGCTTTTGCCACCAAAAACACTGCACCTTACCATTTTGCAGCAATAGCTAAAGTCAATCCTCAACAAAAAACACAAAAGAGTTAGTATTTTTCGAAATAACAAATTAAATAATTTATAATTTCGTCGCAACCACTTTTCGAACGCGTATCAAACGTCAAACTTTGTTTAGCAACTGAAGTGCTGTCCTTGAAAAACGCGACACGCGATAAGGGACAGAAAATGTTAGGCTCTGTCTCTTTTCTTTACAAGCATTTTGTATATATTTCTCTTTTTCTTGTGTAAGTGAGATAGAAGATGACCAGCGGTCTATCGTTTTCTCAGTCTACGTTACAATTATTGAATAATAAAAAACTATTTTCTGACATGTACTTTGGTACGGTGGCCAGTACATCAAGTTACCACAAACTGTCAAATTAACTCATTCGATTTTGAACTTAATAATGAACTTTTTAAAGATTAAAATCGTTTGGAGAAATTTGACAGTTTGTGGTAACATGATGTGCTACTGCTAGCCACTGTACATACAACTAAAAAGTGAACATTTTTTTTACCAACAAAACTACCTACTTCCAAAAAAAACTACCAAATGAAAAATAACTTTAGTTTCGGAAGTCGGTAGGAAAAAACGAAAATACAAAACCAAAGACAGAAAAAGTTATTCACTTCGTATTTTTTTTTTGGGTCCAACTCCATGAAGCTTCATGTCCAACTCGCATTTGCCAGGTTTTTCTAGGCAAATGAGGTGTTTCTTCGTGGAGCCAGCACGCCATTGCCAGCCAGTCGTATTTTTTACTGTAATTTTTAGTGATGTGATGAGTTGTTTTTTTTTTTACTCGAGTTATAATACTCGCGGCGCAACTCGAACTGACTCAACTCGTGGCGAACTTTCCGCGCAAGGCAAGGATACCCTAGCGAGTTGAAAGACGTGCGCGACCGCAATGCGCATGCTATTGTAATGTTGAATTTTTGTCATGGCTACTCGAATCGATTCAGAACTCGAGTTGACTTGTGTCTTGCTATTTCATTCAACTCGCATCGTTTGAGTTGAGCGAGATTATGCAAAATGCAATGCGGCGGGACGTGACTCGCGTGATATGCGAGTCGATGACGTGACGTGCAGCAGTCAGTAGATCGCGAACGCGGCAACCGCGTTCGATCGACCGAGTTCATTTGAGTTGTTAAAAACTGAACCCGAATTAATCCGTTTGAGATTTAATTCGAGTTACTAAAATAAAATAACTCGACTTGCACATCACTAGTCAGTAATAGTAATTTTTGACATTGACTGATGTTGACTGACTGACAGACTGACAATATCAGCAGTGACAAAGGCGGGAAAGAATTAATGGATGTATTCAATGATTTTTGTTTTTCGTTTTGGTAATGTGGATGTGGATTGATTTGTTCAAAAATTTGTATAGTTGAAGGCATTTTAAAAGTAAACAGTGATCTTTATTTGCGGCAGCGGCTGTTAGTAAATGAAAAAATTGAAAGGCTTGTTGGCTTGAACTACTCTGCAAGTCTGTAACTCTACACTACCTTTTTTGATCCAACATTGTATTTATTGTGGAGAGAAACAAGTGCAAGTTTTAATGAATAATTACTTTATTTATGAAAATGAGCCTGAAGGATTTCGATTTGGCTAAGTTATCAAAATTAACGTCTCTGCAAATCGACCATGTAACTTGTTTGGAATGGTATGACGTCAAACATTTATTTTGAATTCAACCAACACAAATTGTTTTCTCACAAAGTATTTTTGATCAGAACCGCATATAGACATGATCTGTTGTATTTTTTAGTTGTAAATACTTCATAGCACCTGCGACTTCAGCTTGCGGCCATACATTGTGTCATACTTGCTGGCAAGGTCGCCGCACTTGTCCTGCTTGTGCAACACATCTTGAACGCAAGACGTTGAAGCTAAATATCCCACTTCAAACACTGACGGACCATATTCAAGTGCTTGGAGAAGCATTTGAAAAACTTTTTAACATCAAGCGTAAGTAGAAAACATTAAAGAAATATAAGGAAGGTTGGTAGGTACACCTACCTCACTAATATTTCTGTAATTTTCAATGCTAATGTCTACATTCCTACTGTTTTTATTTAAAATTAAATTTTTTGGTATAAAATTTCAGTGGATGAATTTAATCTTGACACACCAAATGAAATTGATTCAGAAAAAGATCCAGATAAAAATGTAAAGGATTGGTTAACAAGCTCTCAAAATCATTTTTCAGCTCCAATTCAGAATTCTGAAACATTCTCGCAAGAATCACAACAACCAGCCAATCCATTAGAAGTTTCAACTAGCAATATCATAATTCACACAAATACTAAGAAAGTTGCAACCCCCCCAAAAGTGGTTCATATTCCACCACCACAAGATGATTGGGACAAAATAGAACCAATGCCAGACAATGAGATCACTACAAAAAAAAATGAAAATATTGTAGGACCTATGGATATAGAACCATTTTTTGTAGAGGACTCTGAATATACTACTGATCATCCTCGCAGGAGCTCTAGGAAAAGGGATTTAAAAAATGATGATATCACTGGCAAGGTGAATGACTTGTCTTCTAACATGCATAGTTTCAGATCTAGAGACTCAAGTGGTGATAATGATAAGAAATCACAAAAGGCCAAACAAAATTGGAATAATGTAAAAAAAATGAGAAAAGAATTCAGCAAGTTAAACAAGAAAAATCGGAGCAAACTGAATGTTTCAATTGAAATGGTTAAGAAAACACAGAACCTGAAGCCTGCCATCAATACACCTGTGGCTACTCCACAGGCATACAAAATAGATGACAATACACCAGACTATACAAATAAAGAAAATGAAGTAAATAATATAAACTCAAATGCACTTATTGATGATCAACAAGGTGATGATGTAAATCAAAACACTGCAGTGAAATCTATAGAAAAAGAAAGCAGTGTCGGATATAGATGGACAGAGCCAGAGAGCAAATCTGTAAAAAATCAAGTCCAAGACCCACAAAATAACATGACTCCAAATGATCATATTGGTGAAAATAGAAGGGATATCAAAGAAAAAGAAAATTTTAATGGTTCTACACATTCTGAAAATGTGAATCAAAATCGCATAGCAGCAGGAAATAAAATGCCATTTATAAAGAAAAGTGCATTAAACCCCAAAAAGACAGATAATTTCGACCTCATAACTAACCATAATTTTGTACAACCAGTTGCTTCCGAAAATTCTGATGACATAGAAATTACCATTAAGGTTGGAAATACAATAACCAATATTGTGATTAAGAAAAAACAAAGTGATGTCCAAGTAAAAATTAACACTGACCGTGAAGTACAGACATCCCTAGACCCACATCATTCAGATAACAATAATGTCTGTGTGTCTAAAAATGTCAGTACACCTAATATAGACATCAACATAGAAAATAATGGAACTAAGGAACAAGAACCTGTTGTTGTAAACATAAATGAAAACCAAAATATACAAAAGCCCTTACGTAACATTATTCAAAATAAGAATTTACAGGTAGTGGAAATCAATTTGGACAGAACTACATCTGGGAAGAAAAATACAGCCTCAGCTGATACAGCAACTGCTCAATTTGAAATCACTGAAAGTGTAGAAAAAGAACTATCCCACATTATGGAGTGTGATGTAATTGATGACAAAGAAGAGAGTCCTAAAATCATTCCCACCAAGGTACCACAAGTTAATAAAGAGCAAAAAGCAAACAAAGTATTTGAGCAGACAGAGAATATAGATGACTTAAATGATTTAGATATTTTCAATAGTGGTTCAGTTAAGGAAGCAAATATTGATATTTTGAAAGATCATGCACCTTCAGAAATATTAGGAACAGTTCGTAGTAAATTCAGAACTCAAAAACTTGCAGAAAAACGTGATAGAGACAATGATGAAGAGTTGTTACCGACAAATAAGAAAACTAAAATGAACCTAGTAGAAAAAACAACTGTTAAAGATGTACAACCTGACAGTGAACCAATAAATTATGATGCTATTATGGGTCAAGTCTTTGCCAGCATTGATGCAGACATGGAAGATATCAGAAAAAGTCAAGAAGTAGGCAGTGCTTCCATTTTAAAAGATAAAGGATCTGGCCAAAGTCATGAGGAGCCAGCACCAAACACGAAAATTTCATCTCAAGTTCAGAAAACGCAGACAATTAAAAAGATAACAAGCCAAAGGAATGTTGAAATAACACCTAATTTAAATGAATACTTCAATGAAAGGCACAGTGAAAATGTATTCTCTATTGTGGAAAAGGAAGATGATAATTCTGAAATAATGAAAACTGGCAAAGTGAGTATTAATGTGTTCATGTATTACTTCTCTATACAAATGGTACTAACACAAATGGTAATGGTGGTAACTGTAACATTTTACAGTTACTTCATGTTCCACTTCTGAACATGAAGAAAAAGCATTTTAGTTTGGACACAGATGCAATAAAAAATTGTGTTGTGTTAAAGATTGTAGTTTTATCTTTTATCTCCTAATTGTTAACTATGTATAACATAATTTTGCCTCTTATGACAACTATCTCAAAAATGATTGAAAAATGTCCTAATTTTGAGATTATGTATAATTAAATATATTTTGATCCTAATTAAGTGTATGTTCCAGATTCCACTACAGGTTGAAGAATTCTTAACACCAGTTCTATGTCATAATTTGAATCCTACACAAGAGAGCAATGATGGCATAATCAAGACCAATAAAACTAACAAGTCTCAAGACTATGATGATGATAAGAGTGTTTTTGAAGAAACACCACAAAAGTATGTATTCAGGGTTGACACAATAAAGATACATATTTTATTTATTTTAATGATTTTTATCATATCATAGAAAAGCTTATAGTAATGTCGATTTTATTTTATTCTTTCTAGAAACTTGTCAATCCCGAAACTGAAACGAGCAAGTACATCTAACCAATCACAAATAAGTTTAAGTGAAACAAAGAAGGTTTCTCTAAGAAAATCCACATCAACCATGAAAAGTATCATCAATTTAACAGATACTGTGACTGAGTCTAACAAAAGTAGTAGAGATGTGACTGTAATTGCGACTGCTGTGCAAAACCAAGCTTTGGAGACCCCTCTTACTATCAGCAAGTTTGCAGACCAAATTAAGCATAAGTCCACGCCAATGGTTAGAAAATCACTTAATTTTGAAAATAGAAACGATGATGATGACCCTGAGCAGACTCTTTGTCCTACTACTGATGTGATTGCTAAGACCACACAAGAAAGGGAATTTATGAGTAAAGCATTTGAGAGTACGCCTACCACGCCCGCAGCGCGACCACTCGCTGCTAGGAACCTAGGGTTGAATAACAAAAGATATTGTTTAGCTGCTTCGTGTTTAACGTTAAGTGAAATAGCAAAAGTTAAAGCTCTCTGTAATGAACGTAAGTGGAGGTATGTGGACAAGTATTCAAAGGATATCACACACTTGATTGTAGGTGTTGATGAAGAGAATAAATCACAAAGGTGAGATTTTCATGCAACTATTTTAATGTGTGTGTGAACTGAGGGACCACACTGGGAATTTTCACAATAAAAAATACTATGATTTAGTAGTAGACTTCAAAACAATTGGACATAGCTTAGTAGAAAGGTACTCAACTCTATGATCAAATATGATATCCCAAAGAGGTCCTAACGGTTGGCTCTTTCACCCAGCCAAAAGATCCGTGACACCACAAAGATAAGGTTGATTTTTTAATTATGGAAACCAACCCACACGATGGGTCCTGCATTAACGTATGATCATTGTTATGAATGAGCGTTTCTTTTGCTATAATGATCAACATTTCAAGATTATTGAAAGGACTGACCAACAAATATTTTTACACTAGATTCTGCCGTCGATTTCGCGTAAAATTTCGGCCCCCAACCCACCCTGTCACATCGCATCGCCCGCCAGCTCCATTACTTTGTTTTCGCTTAGCGTTCTTTCTTACTTCTTTCTGTCTTTCCTATCCTATATCCTTCCTCAAGAATTGGGCTATAAAATGCAAACAGAATTTTTCAAATCCGACTGGTAGTTTCATAGAGAGATAGATTAGCGCATTCAAACAAACAAAAAAACAAACTTCAGCTTTATTATTAGTTGTATGGATTCATTCATTCAAGATTTTTTATATTAATTAATTTTGCGAATTCCTTCATTCACACGCACATCATTCTATTTTATTGTCACTCAGAATAGTCTCAAAATGTAAGTTGATTGCATGTGATAACAATATTTATCTATCTTTACAATCTGTACAATAACTTTGTTTACTGTGCCGATATTCAGGTTCAATGCCTTATATTATGACTAGCTTTTGCCCGCGGCTCCGCCCGCGTGGATGTCGGTTATCGCGTAAAAAAATATCCTGTGTCCTTCTCCATGTCCCAGGCTATATCTCTGCCAAATTTCATGACGATCGGTTCAGCGGTTTAGGCGTGAAAACGTAACATACAGACAGACAGACTGACAGACAGACAGAGTTACTTTCACATTTATAATATTGGTATGGATGTTCTCTGAACATTGTGTGTATTTTTCACATACACAATTACATCATAACCTCATACATTTTCCATTTATCGTCAATGATGCTGTGTGGCTAAACTTAGCACATGAATTAACATTATGACCTTTATAACTTGTTACCCACTCACTCATTTATACATATATATTTTTAATTTATTTTTTAATTGTATTGTCATTTTATTCTGTTCTGTTGCAGTATGGTGAAATTTTATTTTATGTGATATGGGTTGTATAGCCTGAATTGAATGAATTTTATTTTTTATTTTATTTTATAACTTCCTTTCAGATCTGTAAAATACATGTGCGCATTAGCAGCTTCTAAGTGGATTGTGACCTTTGAGTGGATCAAACAATGCTTGCAGACTAAAGAAATTGTTAATGAGGTAAAATATTACAGTATGTTTTTAATTTCACCCGTTAATCGATAAGTAAAAACTCAATCGTCCACTGCTGGACACAGGCGTCTCCCGTCTTCCGCATCCAGTCTGACGCAGCCGCCTTTTGAAGGTCGTTAGACACATCTGCACTAGCTGGATTTGATATCATATCTCTTCAGTATACAGGTGTTAGGTTAAATGAGGGACAGATTTTAAGTGTATAAGAAAGGAAGATTAGGTACTCGCTCCTCGACGTGGACTGCATAAATTATGCCGACCGGCACAATTGGCTTTAGTCACAATCGGACTGGCGTTTGTGCAGCACATGTGTAGCACGTTAAGTAAAATTACCGTAATCGTCTAAATAAGCAGCAAAAACGTTCCTGTGTTTTCAAAATGTGCACAAATAATTCACAAACCAAAAACTAGTTCCATGGGATTACTTTCCACTCGTAAGTACATCAAAACTTTTTTTTTATTAATTCTGCTCAATAATATTGCTTTCTATAATCGCCATTTGTTTCTGAGTTGTTATGAGTACGTAACAGTGACGATTATTGCTATCTTGTTCCCGATACAGCCCGCGTCATACCTCTCTATTTCAGTTGTTGATGCATGACACACGACATCGGGAAACGTAGTTGTGTGGGTGTGTTTACATGTGATTGTTTCTAGTCCAATAATCTTTACCTGACATTAGAGCGGTGCCTTATCTTCCTTTTTTATACATCAATGGTATACTCATGAAATTGAAAGACTTGTTTTATGGGATAAACCCAGAAAACTGTAACAAAAAAAAAAACCGCCGGTTTCCTACAAAGGGCAATACCTACGCGATCAAAATATCTACCTATAGGGAACAACTGTATATTTTTATTGGTAAGATAATGACTCTTTTAAAGTATGTCCCTCGTTCAAACTAAAACCCTGTAGGTAGCCTCTTAAAACCCGAACGTACGTAGTTTATGACGCGAACAACAATTCATAAAAATATTGTATGTGAATACATACAAATTTGGCTATTTTATGACTCAGAATAGTATTCAGTTGGTCTCACAACAAATCAACAAGTATTCGTGATTATAACACGTCTCCGTAAACACGTCAGCGTTTGAAATAGTCGAGCACTGCGTAAATGTGTACGTGGATTCCGGTTCTTCTAGCTAACCGTTAATACGGACGATTGTACCACTTTTCAACCGACTTCGAAAAAGGAGGTGGTTATATGTTCATCTGTATGTTTTTTTTTAATTTAATGTTTTTTTTTTTTTCGTTAATTGGGGACCGATTTCGAAAATTGTTTTTTCATTTGGTAGAAGAAGCTTGTGCGCTGGTCCCACATAAATTTTATTAACTTTGATTAGGCAGTTTTTGAGTTCACTTCGATAATACGTATTTAATCCACTTTGTGTATCTTGATGATACTGTCTTCTTGTCACTGTTGTTAACATAGCAAGTAGTGGTATACGAATTGGTGTGGGGCAGGTACAATTGCTAAAAAAATAATACAAAAAAAAGTTGCTACAAAAAAAAAAAAATAACAACCTACTTTCAAATAAAACACTACAACTGCAAAATAAATTTAATTTCGGAAGTGGGTAGCAAAAAAACTAAATTGGAAATCTAAAGACACCGACTTACGAAATTGAAATCATTGGATATTTTGGATTATGTCGGCTTTACCTATATGTACTTATAATGCAGGATTATACCCTAAAAACTGCAGCCTGATTGCGTAACACACTATCAATCACAATCTGAATGATTTTGAAGGATATTGGTGCCGATTCTCTTGTCACAAAATTCTCTAAACTAGACTAAAAATCACCAAAATTTAGTTTATTCCTGTCAAACGACCATTTCCTATTCTGAAATTGACTAAAGTGACACAACTTGACTATATTTTAGTTTGACAGCTCTAAGATAGTACTGAGTTTTTAAAATTAGTGAAAATGGCAATTTTGCTATTCTGAATTTGACGTTTTTAAACTAAAATTTAGATTTTCTAACTAAATCTGACTATTTTTAATCGCGATTAAAAAGGTGTGGAATAAAATTAGTTTTCATGATCTAAAATTCACACCAATCACCTCGTCTTCTGGTGCAAAACCAGTACTGTATATAAGGTGTATCTATCCATACACGAAATATTTTAAGAGAAACATCTTTATGTCGTAAAAAAGCGAAAAAATCCTTTATTTACTTATTCTATGAATGACCCGCCTCGACGCAGTGACGCCGAACGGTGCGGTGGGGTGGCGGCACGAGCGCGGTGAATTTTGATAAGTAATTTTAAATTATTTAATTTTTTAAATAATATACTCGGAATAAAAAAGAAAATCATTTCCATGGCTTCTTTACCACTTATAAGTGTATCACTTAAAATATTTCGTGTTTATCCCTATATATTTTTTTCTTTTCTTTTGCTTATATCTCCAAAATGGTGCGTCCTATCGCAAAAATAATGAAAATTTCGACCCCCTTTTAGGAACCCTTAAACGACTATTACTCTACATGTTGGTAATATTTTTTTTATTTTCCACACAAAAAGTGAAAAATTCCATAAAAAAACACGTCGCGGCTGCCCCCCATGTGCGCCTCCGGCTCTAAAATAAATCATAGGCAAACAAGTACAACGTTGCGAAGCCAAAAAAAAAATACCACGTGGAGTCACGATTGTCAAATTCGATTTAGTTGTGTCAAACTTATTTTTAAATTTAGAGAATTTTGTTTGCAGAATAGCTTTAAGATTCTCATAGCCAAAAGTAAGGAATTTTAGTGATAGTTTAGTTAGTTTAGTTCGGTGTACAAGAGAATCGGCACCATTGCTAATCCATTGCTTCATAATATGTTCGATAAATTCGTTTGTTCAACAACGTAAATAACGCAATGCATATACCGCCTATAATTTCCCACAGCTGGCCCTGGGACACGGGCCGTAAACCACCACGCGAGCCCAGTGGCTGGTAGATGTCACATGTCTTCGAATTTTTGGTTCTAGGACATTCCGGTTTCCTCACGATGTTTTCCTTCACCGTTTTGAGAGAAGTGGTGATGAAATAATTTACACTAAGTAAAGTGCCTGCCTGGGTTCGAACCAGGGCTTTAAATACCGGTAAATTTTCATAACGTTACCTTTTATTGACAGAGTTAACGTTATTATATTAGAATAACGGTAATCGATTTAACGTGCTACATTTTATTTTATCGTTATTTAAAACGGGTGAGATGTAAGTAGTGGAGCCTGAGGCGCGCGGCGCGGCGGCAGCCCACCCTCGCGCCTCGCTGATGCCGTGCCGATCAAAACGTTGCCTGAATCTGCCTGATTCTTACCTACAGAACGGCAACGTAGCTAAATTAACGTTAGTTATCGTATTTTTGTTAATGTTAATTAACGTTATATTACTGGTAATGTTATCAAGTAACGTAAAATTTTTGTAACGTTAGTAAGGTATAACATTGAAATTTAACGTTACGTAACCGTTATTATTTTGTTATTTGGTAACGTTAACAAGCCCTGGTTCGAACCAACGACCTACTACTCGTCAGTCACGGTCGTTTCCACTGCTGCACTGGGCCACCTCTGCTCATATAATAACGCAATGAATTTTGTTGAACTGTCGAAATGAAACCCGTTGCTACTGGGTGTTATAGTTCGCGTCACGTAAAAAGACCGCTGGCCAGCGAACAACTGTAACGTTGTATAGATTGTGTCACGTAATAAGAGCGCTGGCCAATAGCACAACCATACCATACCATTTTTACATGACGCGAACTAATACAACGTATGGTTTTGCGGTTGGCCAACGTGCTTTTTACGTGACACGATCTATACAACATTGCAGTTGTTCGCTGGCCAGCGGTCTTTTCACGTGACGCGAATTGTACGCAATTACGCCTCTGGTCGATTGTGCGCACAGAAAGTAACGAGTTAAAAGATAAATTGCTATATAAATTAATTCACTAACGCACTCACATGTAGGCTTGCCAACCGTCGCGCGAGAGCCGGGAAGTCCCGTTTTTAGACCTTTAAAGGATGCGTTCCGCGAAAGACGTGTGCGGGACGCCAATTGTCTTGTTTTATCTTACCTACGGCTAAACCTTCCGGCAGAAGTTATAGTGATTACTATAAGTTTTTATTAGATTTCCTTATTGTTTAAACTTTTGTTATGTTCGTTGTTAGTCTTGTATTTGTATGCTAAAGTAAAACATTCAATAAAACCATTTAAAATTATCAGCTTTTTTTTGCCATGTCCCGTATTTTGGTGTCCGGTAATTTCCTGCATTCAGGTTGGCAAGCCTACTCACATGCGTCATATGATAACAAAACGGGTCATCCACTATCGTTCCTTTGTCGCGCGATGCACTCGAACCTAACGAGTAAACCCATAGATGTTAGAAAGTCATGTAGATATGCACCATATCATTTTTAAATCCTCTATGATGGAACTTGGCGCGTATCAGATATAAACAAACAAATGTGTCATCATCATCAGCTTATCAAACAGCTGAAAATGTACAAATACTGAGAAAAAGAAGTACGTAGGTACTTAACTGCGTAATACCATCAGATGTAATATACGAGATGCTGTGCTGTGATGCAATATTGTAAATGCTTAACAAATGTTATGACCAGATACATTAAACAATGAGTTCATTCAAGGGTTAAGGTTCGCTTTAGAACAGGCTATAATAATTGTCGATAACTGGTTAGGGGGTGTCCATTAATTACGTGAGGTGATTTTGGAGATTTTTCGACCCCCTCTTATCTCACGTGAGATTTACTAAATGCGTATTTTTTGTGTTGTTAATCTGTGCTTGATTGCGTTGGATTTATTTAAATTAACATAATTTGCTTAATTGTTTTTATAAAACTTATTTTTTAATAATAATTAACCAGTTTTCTCGCAATTTTACACTGATTCTAGCGGAAAAATAATTACGTGGGATTTGCCGAGACCCCCCCTCTCCCCCACGTGAGACTGTGTGAAATTCGGCTTGACCCTTCGCCCCTAAACGCCTCACGTAATTAATGGACGCCCCCTTTATAAGTGGTCTGGAAAATCGGGAAATATCTAACATTTGTTTCACTACACGACATTTTGTTGTTTTTTTTTTTCATATGTAAAGTATTAAGAAAAATTGTCTACGGCTGCAATATTCGTAAATATTGAGGATCATGTAGTATCTACTCGTATTACAAAATTAAGCAATGTACGACAGATAAATTAATTATATAAATAACTTATCTGTCCTTCATTGCATAATTTTGAATACTTAGTACCTATAGTAGTATGGTAATTTTATTACAGGTCTTCACATACATTATTATAATGTATATAATAATTATATACATTATAATAATAGATGTTCATAATCATACGGTGATAATTATTATCATCGTATGATTATGAACATCTATCTAGCGGAATTATTGTATAAACTATCGAAAAATTCAACAAACCACATTATTTTGACTTTTTAAATGATTTGACTTTGCCAGAGCCATTGCGTAACAGACTTACATACAGTAGCAATGGGGTTCATTTTGACAGTTCAAAAACATTCATTGCGTTATTTCCGTTGCTGTGCAGACACATTTTTCGAACATGAAGCAATGGATTAGCAATATCCTTCAAAGTCATTCATATTGTGATTGATAGGCGCAATTTTTCGCAAGAAGGGCAATACCATAATCTCTTTTGTTTTGTGTTTGTAGGAACTGTACGAAGCTCTAGATAGCACAGGTGAACCGGGACCCAGGCGCTCTCGGATCGCGAAACAAAAGCTATTTGAAGGCATCACGTTTTACTGTATGCCGCCTTTTAGCGTACTCGACGCTGAAACTTTAAAGGTAAGTTTAATGGTTTTTTTTTTTTTAATCTAGGGCATCTCAGAGTGTAACCACTAAGGTTCCGACTCTTTAACCGGACTTTCCTGTGGCTGCCTTAAGCTCCTAACGAAACTTAATGCCTCCAGCCAGGGCGTGGTAAGTTTAAAAAAAACGGAACCCTTATATAGGATCACTCGTGTGTCTGTCTGGCTGTCCGTCCCTCTGTCACAGCCGATTTTCTCCGAATATAATGGGCCGATTAAGTTAACATTTGGTACACATATGAACTTCTGGTACCAAAACGTAACGTAAACACGACGTAACGTAAATAAATTAATTTTGAATATTAGATTATTAAACTTTAAAAAAAAAGAAAAAAAAAAAAAGTAAAAAAGAAAGAAAAAAAAAAAGTTTTGCGAACCTTACCGTGTGACATATCAAATGAAAGGGCTTATTGGAAGGATATCAGTTTTTTTTTTTATGTTTTTGAAGCAAATACTTGAAAATTTACCACTCTCCCTTATCTCCGAAACTTCTGATCCAAAAATGTTGAAAAAATTACAGAAAATAGTTCCTTACTTACTTTATAGATTACAGGAAAACCTTTAAGAAGTATAATAGTCTTAATGTAACAAGGTAAATCTCTCCATATTTCGCGTACAAAATTACATTTGCAGTTGGAACCTATGGGGGAACTTGTTTTTCAACTACAATGTCAAGTTTGTTCATGGGATAAATTCATCCCAACAACGGAACCCTTCACTTGGCCGATTTACAGCAACAAGTACAAATATAATTACTATGGACAGCTCGGTAATAATATCTGATTTCATGATTCATCCATTAATATCTGTCGTCAAGATGGCAGCGAATAAATATGTGATCATTTGTGGAATGCATAATACAAGTTGCAGCACAATTAAGTGAACATCGAAGAAACACCAAAACTATCTGACAAGACAAGCTGAAGAGACAGCAGTACGAATAATCAATGAAGCACGAAGATTCATTGAGAAGAAAAAAAAAATCACAGCACTACCCTTTAAAGCTTGCTTTTAAGCTTGTAAAGAATAGCACTACCCCATTTCCTCCCTTGGGTGTCGTAAAAGGCGACTGAGGGACTTACTAGAGAATGGGCAGCAGCGTTCTCTATGCATTTTTACACCATACTGCGATCACCAACCCGCCTGCCAAGCGTGGCGATTATGGCAAATCCCCCCATTTTGGGGGAGGCCTATGTCCAGCAGTGGACGTCTTTCGGCTGAAATGATGACATGGCCTCGTAAATATCGATGGAAGTGTGGCTGCACCCATAAGTGTGCTATTGTATGCACATAAGATCATGCGAGGGTCAATTTTTAACATTGCATTGTTCACTGGAAATGTACTGTCCAGTGTCCTTTACAATGTAAACGTGAGAATGAAAGTTAATTATAACATTATCAAGTATCAGCTGGTTCCAGCGTGGTTTTGATCACGCTTGCATCATGCTGGATTGGATAGTTACGATCTTTAACCTGTCAAAAATAATTATAGGGTTGGTTATCGTGACCTTATCCATACTTAATATTATAAATGTGAAAGTAACTCTGTCTGTCTGTCTGTATGTTACGTTTTCACGCCTAAGCCGCTGAACCGATCGTCATGAAATTTGGCAGATATATAGCCTGGGATATGGAGAAGGACATAGGCTACTTTTTTACGCGATAACCGACATCCTCGCGGGCGTAATTACCTAGTAGTAATCTTGATATCAGCTGGAAATATTTTCTCTATTCATAAAACATAGATGCAGAGATAGTTTATTGTTAGACACGTGACTTTTGCACGAGATCGAAGTAAAAACACTAGTGTTGTTTTTATGTTCTGTATCATATTTGTGTATTATTGGCTAGTGCCATTGTAATACATGTAATGCTATTTCACTCAATTTTTTTTTTTACATAAAAATCATCTTCATCAGGCATAAAACTATTTAACATTCTATATGTGTTAAAGCAAATAGTCAAATCCTATAAACCTTTTTTTCTTGGTTTGTTTTAGAACATGCTTTTGACCGCTGGCGGCCGCGTAGCCGCAGATCCTAAACTTGTCCGCATATCTGAGGACTCCTACCAACCCGCACTGGTGCTGGCCGAACCGGAGCGCACGCAAGAAGATCGCTTTACATGTAAGGATAATTTAATCAGTAGTAAAAAAAACAAGTACTAAATCGTATACTGCCCTTTACGTAATATAGGAAATCCCGGAAAATCTCAACAAAAAATTGATGGCTAGAATTTACTTCAAACCCAGTGCGAAAGCTTTTATCCATGTGGTTTATAACATTTTCATCCTATTTTTGGTATTTATTTTGATATGCATAAACAGAACACTTACGCCACGGAGTAGAAAGTAAATAGAGTTACACAGCGTACACTTTTTTTTTAAACAAAACTTGCTCTCGGTCTACGTGAGATACGCATATGTAAGTCTATAATTACGACAAATGTCGCAGTGTTTACTTAAGGACAGGCAATGTGCTGTTCTTATACTCTAGGCGGGTTTAAGGCATTAAGTGTCGAAAAAAATATAAACTTTAATATTAATCATAAAAACTGTTATACATATTCACAAAAAATACAATAAAACGAATATTAACTTAATGCACAAATAAAACTAAGTTTGAATTAAAACATATCCCCAATTTATCGGTTTCGATAGTAGGTACTCAATTACTTATCCTCGAGAAACCCTCGAAATGCTGTTGCTTGCACAAAAATAACCTGAACAACCACTACGATCATTGGGCATTTTGTTTGTTGAGTGATTCACTTGTTGTGATGGGATCAAGGTGGAAAGAAATCAAGTGGGTCAGGTCAAGTTTAGAAACGTAATTCTATGACGTGTACATAAGATTAGCTGATTTGATTCAATGAGGCGTTATATTGCCCTAAGCGAAAATTAGCCTAGATCGGAGATTCATATCTAGCGCAAACCTTAGTTACCTACTTTTTTTTTTAAATTTACTAGCGAAATGTGGATTTTTGGATCCCATGTGGAAACAGACGTGTATTGCCACTAAACGATCACAAATCCAGACTCGAAACCGGGTTGCTTTAAAGTTTTTTCTGGTGGAAAAAGCCCGACTTAGAGACCAAACCCAGGTAACCCAGGACCTCGCGTTCAATAGTCACACTTGCGACCACTAGACCAACGTCCAAGTTTACACAAAAAAAGGTGGCAATCGTTCACGCTGGACTGATCTTTGCTAATTATAGTCATGAAACACATGGTGTACGTATGTTTTAAATAAGCAAGTATTACACATGTAATACTTGCATAATTAACATTAATTGCTGCAGTGGTGCAGTGATGACGGCCGCGACTTACGAGTCGTGGGTTTCATCACCTTTGCTCTCAAAACGGTGAAGGAAAAATTCGTGAGGAAACCGGATCAAATCTTAGAACCAAAAATTCGAAGACGCGTGACATCTACTGGGCCCGCATAGTAGATTACAGCCCACTCGCTCTCGAAGAGAGAAGGCCGTGGTGGGAACATTAAAGGCTGATTATGTGTTGTGTGAAATGTTAATTTAAAGTTTTTGCTCATATCACGTACCGTGGCGAATATACGTGAACGAGATAGTGCGCAAATTTATACTTACTTAGTTGCTATCGGAATTTATTCCCACTTTGAATTCCATTTCAATAAAGTGTGCTTAGTATAGTCACGAGCATAAATATATTATTATGGACAGCTCGGCAATAATATCTGACTTCATGATTCATCCATTAATATCTGTCGTCAAGATGACGGCAAATATTTATGTGATCATTTGTGGAAGGCCTATACAAGTGGCAGCACAAATATCTGACATCGAAGGAACATCAAAACTATCAGACGAGACAAGCGACGCGGACGACACCAAAATATGGGATCAAAAAAAATCTGCACCATTTGGAAAACCGAATTGTATAAAATTATGACTGTTATTTTGGTTTACGACTCATTCGGGACTTCAGAAACAACAACATTACGATCAATTCAACTAGTTATAAGTAGTGTAGTAATAAGTAGTTTTAGTAGTTTATAAGTGGTGCAATTACTTATACTTTTTAATTTAAAAACTAGTCATTAACTTTTTGGAACCCTGTTACCCTTTACTTTGTTACTGAATCTATATATAAACCACAGTACGAGCTATATTAGTAGCACATAAATAAAATAGTACGCTGGTGCCAAATGCGTGCATGAATAAACATTAGAATAAAAACAATGTCTGTAACTACATACTGCCAACTTGCAGCTTCTGTACAAAGTACCGCGGTACCGATTCCGGCTTTAAATCAGAAAAAAAAAATTTAACCTAGATATAATGTAGTATGTTTTGTGCCACGTTTCAATGGTTTTATACGACTTGTATGTTTACTGACACCACTACGCTGGCTATCCAGCGTGCATCTAACATTTTCACTGTGAAGTCGCGTGGGAATTACAAAGAATTTTAGGGTGCCCTTGATGAATTCATCTGCCTAATGCAAATTAGGATACTTTATACCAATTATTAACCCGCCTAATCAATTTAATGTATTCAATAAGGCGGGTTCCGATTTTCTATGTCTTTCTAGTTCATTTTTATAATTATTAACTACCAAAAGAAAAGGCGCTGGTTCGTGGTAGTAGGAAAACAAAAGATGTATTTGTCAAAGGGTAAAAACCAAAAGGTAGCGAAAACATAGACAAAAGGTATATAAACAGGTAAAAATATCAAAAAGAGTTTAGTGCAGACTTGCACAATGATGTCATTAGCAAAGCCATAAAATTATTTTAAGAAGGTATTTAGCTTAGCAATAAAGGATTAGGTGATAATTAGTGTAGTGTTAAATATTGAATTTGTTTCAGACCTCGCAATGGAGCAGAGTGTCGTGCCAGTTAACTACGAATGGGTTCTGAACTGCCTTGGCAACTACACGCTAGGCTCTATACAGGAGCTACTGCTTTGTCCGTCATCGCTCCTGCCGCCGGCCACCGCGAAGTGGCCCGAAGTTCTACTCTCTCAAGATTATGATGATACAAATGACATTAACTACCTCAACGAATAATATTTACCGAATATGGTAAAGCCTCTACGCATCAACCATTAAATGTTCCATGTTCAAATAATTATGATGGATGCTTTGCTAGTGCATCAAGCACGATATAATATAAAATGCGTAGAGTACTTAATATTGATTACAATTAGTTCTCTTAATATTATTTTTGTTTAGAATTATTATAAAAGATATTATGTTTAAAACCCATTTATTATTAATTGGCAAATATTATACTATCTTGAATGATTACGCCGATGTGTGTTTAAGACGTTTATTCTATTAGAATGAGCACTCAGAAGACGAGCGCCACTTTGGTAACGGTAGGGATGATCGCAGCCGTCAAAATACCGTTCGTCTGTAAGAGCACATTGATTTATATTAATAAGTTATGAAATATATATCTTATACATAATGAATTATTCTGAGTTTAATTTATTTCTGAAACAAAAGTGAGGAGCTAGGCCTACCAGTTCAAGGTATTTTTTTTGTTGTCAATTTCTTCCAGGATTTAGCGAGGAATCTTAAGATTTTAGGGTGACAGCTCCGGCGCCTGACTGACACTTCTATTGGTTATAGAAGTTGAACCAGCAGTGTCATCGGTTGATACTGCTAGCTGCTAATATTTCCTGCCCAAGTTATTGAGAAATCCTGAGGTACCTGCATTATCAGACAATCCTTGATTATCAACATGGACAAATTGACCTCTATCTTGCCGCTCACCGCTGGTTGCAGAGATGACGCGCCTTCGTCGGCTATTTGTCATGAGGTACACACCCGTTGCAACTTGCTTAGCCGCTAGCGGATTGCCGCGCTCCACGTACCTAGTACTTATGATAAGATTTACGATCTTTGTGTGTACAGCCTGTGGTACGGCCTGATTATTTGAGCAAGGATTAATCGGTTACGTATTATGATGATACTGCTCCGTAACTACGGCATCATTGTTATAAGTTAATAAATGGCTTCAAAGTAGGTAGCAATCAATCAATGCATTAAAGCCTTGCCAGATAATCTCATCAACGGACCTTATCACATGTTAAATGCAGTCACACGTTTAGGTATGGGCTGCTCAACTGCTCAACCCAATAATAATAAAAATTAAAAGACTACCTGATAGGTACTTTGTTAAAATTAGATCACATAGATGTTTATACACTTATCTATGTACTTAGGGGCGGGTGTCTAGCATTTAGGTTTGAATCATGGAATTATTTTGGGAGTTATTCCGTTTATCCATCCCAAAAAGTTCACCCTTAGGTGCATACGCTGAAACGCATGTCCGAGAATTCACTCTAATCTACTATAAACTCCGTTTATCCAACTAAGGTTAGCATGGATTTTTGGTTTATAAACGGAATACCTACCCCTATTTTGACCAAGATAAGGGCACTGCAGACTTAGTCCCGTGTTACAGAACGTCATTACTTAAAATTAGTTTCAACCAATCAAATGCCTTGAATCTAGTTTTAAATAATGCTTGAGTCTCGGAGACTAAACTTCGCTTACCTCATGTCGGGTCACTACTGGTTTTTAGACATACTTAGATTGATAGGTAGTTATGGACGTTACTAGTAGGTACACACGGCCACAAATAAAGCTACTTATAAATTTCCAGTATAAGCTGACCTCTCATTGTACGGAAATCCAATACAATGTGAGATCATCAGCTTAAACTGGAAATGTATAGCTTGATTTGTGGCCGTGTGTACCTAAATCAACTCACGAGTCAGCCTAGATTGAATAAGTGGCAGCGCAAGTTGGTAGAAAATGGATCATCTTTTACATCAATAAACTTCTGCATTCATCGCGAAACAGCCGCGGGTATCATTAATTAACTTTAGACAATAATCAGACATGGAAAAAGCATTACGAAAATCTGAAGACTACAAAACTTATATTGGTATGCATATGGATGTTGCTTATCCGAAATAAAGATCATTTTATTTTATTTTGTTAAGCAAATTTTAAAAAGCAACACAAACTGTGAGACCGCGTTCTCAACATACCTACCTACTATGCATATGCGTAGGTAGATAGGTATGCCTGGTATATCTATGGCATGATATTGTGGGGTGGAAGTACTGGCTTTTATGACATCTTCTTCAAAAAATGTATACGGATCCTTATAAACATTAAGCCATGGGAAAGTTGTAAACCACATTGATTTATTTAAAAAAAGATACGTTACCCTCCCTTTACAAAGGTAGGTATTACAAATAGCTACGTTCGTGCAAAAACATAGGGATTACCTACTTTCGATCAATCATAGCAGCAAACCAAAACTAAAGGTACCTACCTAACCGAAGAAACAAAAACAAGTTAAATAGGTACACCGACACATTTAATATAATGAAATATAACTAGAATCGCAACAATTTATAGTAAACTACCTCCCAAATTATAAGATAACATGAATACAAATTCATTCTATAGATAGAAAACCTAAGATTACTTACTTTTAATAGAAAAATGTTATTATTATTACACAGTAGACCTATTCATGACGAATAAAAGGTGTAAGTATTTAATTTCTAACTTTTTTTTTGTGTTTCGTAATCAACAAGGTTTTGCCATGTCCCTCTGTCTATCCGCGGCTTAGCTCAGAGACTATTATATGGGTATTTATGAGCCAGTGACAAAAATAAAACTGTTTTTATTTTATTTTATATTGTAGTCGCCACACATCAAGTTACCACAAACTATCAAACTTTCTCATTCGATTTTGAACTTAACCGTCAACATTTTATGGTTTAAAATCGTTTGGAGTTTGACAGTTTCGTATAACCTGATGTGCTGGCCACCGTATCTACACGTAAACACAGAGCAACTAATTTCACGTAAAGTGGGTATTATATTTTTTTCTCTCGTCTGCCCCATGTTGCGCAGTATCGTTGATTCGTTGGATAGGCCGTTCAGAAATATTGCGGGTTTGAGAACACCATTTTTCGATTCAGGGATCCGTTTGCATAATATTAAGCCTATTTTTATTAGGTTCAAGTGTCCCCCCTGCCAGCTAAATGGTTGTTTTTGGATATGTGAAGAAAATCACGGCAGTAGTACATAAATAATTATGTATAACGAAGTTAAGAGTCTCGGGTCCACTAGCGCCACTGCTTTACAAAAATATGTATTCTTCTTATTATATTCTAGACACTTACCGAGGCAGCTGATTGAGCCGTTTTTCATAATTCCTTCTCAGACACGAGATAATATTTTTTTATAGGAGTAGGAAAAATGGACCCGAGACAGCGCTCTTAAAGTCAACCAACTTGGGTCATTTTCACAAAAAGTGTACATTCGTGTTTCGGGTGTCATGTTTCCCACAACTTTTGTAATTTTTTTAAGGAATAAGATCTACCTTTAACAAAAACAACACAAAAAATTTAGATCTGTGGTTAGTTTTTAACAATATTGTATAATGTTGCTGCATAAAAACACAGTCATAATACGAGTAGGTACTTTAATTTTCAAAAATAGAAGGATTATCTGTCGGTGTAGGTACCTATCTATTTTAGCACAGTCCCACTACCATTTTCAGTAAAATAACGTAACCTTAATGTATTTTGTTGACTTATCCATATTAATACTAATATTATAAATGTGAAAGTGTAACTATGCCTGTCTGTCTGTATGGTATGTTTTCACGCCTAAACCGCTGAACCGATCTTCATGAAATTTGGTAGAGTATAGCCTGGGATATGGAGAAGGACATAGGCTACTTTTTTACGCGATAACCGACATCCACGCGGGCGGAGCCGCGGGCAAAAGCTAGTTTGATTATATATTGAAAAAAAAAATATCGACATATTTTTAATAATAGTTTACACTTTTTCTAAAAATGACCCACTTACATTTGCAGTTGGAATGAATGGGAGAATATGTAGGTATTTCAAATACGTGAAATTAAGTTCGTTCTTGGGATAAATTCATCCCAACTACACGGGTCCCTTCATTTCATTGTGCGTGGTCCGACACGCACTTGGCCAGTTTTTGTAAGATCAAAGACTAAACAAATTATTTATTCCAGTGACATTAAATTAATTTATTTTGGGGTTGGCTTTAGTATCGTGCGGCACGCGGAGGGGGTTAAAAAGGGTTAAAGCTAGTAGGGTTTGGGTCCCCGATTGTAACGCTGTCACTCTTATTACAAGGTAATGCATATTTTTCGAGAAATTAATGAAAAATGTTTCTAACCTCAAATCAGTTTTATAGTGAAAACGGAACGTTTAAATGGGCGATTGACAACTAAATCTGTTCCACATATTGTCTATGGTGCAAAATTACGTGAAAAGTTGGCAAAATGGAACGTAAAAAAAAAGATATTAATGTTATTGTGTCACTGTCATTGTTCATGTTCATTCCGTTCACAGACTAGATACCTACTTAAGTACTTACTTGGACTTGGGGCACCCCGAGTCGGATAGATTAGGTTAGAAGGGTATGGCGGGGTCGAATGAGCGAGCGAAGCGAGCGAATAGACCCCGCCATACCCTTCGTGGTTTTTTTTTTTAAACCACTCAGTAGTAGGAGCCCCGCGAAGCGGGGCTCCGTCGACCGCCCTTCCCTCGACTGCGCTACATTGAGCGCTTTTTATGTGACTATAAAACGTTTTGAGGTTAGGTTACATTTATTAGTTTTTCTCAAGAACGGTGTGTTGCCTTTACGTGAAAGTGGTGTCAGGGCAGACGTGCACCTCCTCATTCCCTCTTCCAACCCAAATTTTAACCCTACTACGCCTTTTTAAGCGACTATAGTGTTTTGAGGTTAGGTTACATTTATCGGTTTTTTTCAGGAATGGTGCATTACCTTTTAATGGGAGTGGTACCAGGGGGCAAGAGGGGACCCCCCCTTTCCTCCCCCCAACCCCCTCCCCCTACGCGTGCCGCACGATACTAAATTTTACCCCTTTCAACGTTGCGAAGCCAAAAGAAAAAAAAATAATCACGTGGAGTCACGATTGTCAAATTCGATTTAGTTGTGTCAAACTTATTTTTAAGTTTTATTTTTACTTACTTATCCAGTATAAGCTGATCTCTCATTATATGGAAATCCTATACAATGCGAGACCAGCGTAAACTAGAATTGTATAGCTTGATATGTAACCGTGTGTACAAGAGAATCTGCACCAATACCTAATCTATTGTAAAATCTGTGATGTGCATGGTTGCAAATAAATAAATACGACACTGCAATCTGAGATGTGATCTAACGGTATCTACATGTAAAATAATCACAAATAAGACGTAGGCCAGGTTCCCAAACTGGCTCTAACCGAACAGCTAGGTACCTACTAAGAAATTCCTAATGAAAAACCCGATAACACAGCCCGACCTGGTAATCGAACCCAGGACACCATCCTACTCTGCTGGAATTAAAAATATTCACTGATAAATATGATAATCTCACAAAAACGCTACGAATGAATCATCAAAACAAACTTACGATTGTCTTGGGAATTATCTGTAACTTGTGGAACCTACCTACCTGTAAAGAATAATAAATTACTGTCCACCTTCTTATCAAATCCAGTCGGAATGAGTTAGTTTACCCCATTACCTACTATCTATCTGACCGTTTATTCTACACTAAACTTAGGTTAAGACACAGAGTACATTCTACTATACTGGGTGAAGACTTACACCTAAGTCTTCCCTGCGACTCGCAACGCGAATCGCGCGCAACACAAATTAAATGCACCGCACGTCGTGCTACTCGCGATGCCTTTGTGTTGCGCCTGTTTGTAGGTAGGACCCTTCAGCCGTATCAATGATACGGGGCTCCCAAACTACAGGGGACGTGTATAAGCAAACTTTCGTAAAATGTTATGCAATACCTCACGATTATTATTTCTAATTCTTATTGTTAAGAGGCCCGTAATTAATTAATATCAAATGAAAATTAACGTAATGGTTTACAAACGCTACAGGCGCGGTCCTATTCCTTTTTCGGTTTAGGTCCTATTTATTAAAATCTCCCAGAAAATCTAATCCTTTTGAGTTTCACCGCAGTCGGGTAAAATGGGCCCCCAACATATTTTGATACAGGGATACATTTAGGACTTAATATGCCACTGGCTTGCAACCCTAGTAGCATTTTTGTTGGCGTTTGGTTGGGCCACATATCTCTGAAGGTGGCCCAACTAAATGCCAACGGAAAATGCTACTGTGGAATGAGCTGTCAATCCACGATCCTAGGGATTGACAACTCATTTCAAGCTCATTTCACCTAAGTTTTCAACAAGATTTTTACAGAACAGTTTTGATTTTGATTTTAATCTGATTTGTTGCTTCTGTTACATTTGCATATACCAGTGTACCTAAACAATTTGTTGGAGAACCAAATAAATAAACAAATAAATAAAAACAACAATATCCAGTCTCTATCTAAGTAGGTATTTGAGTAAATTTGATATGGTGCAATGGGTGCAATATCTCAGACCAATAAAAGGGCAATCGATCAGAAACCCGTTTGTTCTCTGTTGTAGTGCAATCGTCCATTGTTCCTAACTTCCTACTTACATGAAGAGGTCTGTTACTTTACTATTTGGTCTGTACTTACAATTCGTTTACCTACTTACCGTAGCATCTTTGCAACATACAAATGTATTAGAAACCTATAAGCACCCAATGCAATATGGTAGTTTAGCCGGGAAAATGCAGCAAGGTGTAGGTACAAGCGACACGATAAAATTAAGAAAGAAGTTCGGGGTCGGTATCCAGATAAAAAAAAGATTCAAGACCCACCCACTGCTTCATTAAAAATAAAAAAGTCGAGTTCTAACTTAGTCCAAGGTTAAACCAGCCAATTATTGCATTTAAACTTTATTCCGACAATAGTAAAGTTCATAATACAAAAACTGACTTTAGGACATAAGTTGTCCATTTTGTAAATTAAATAGTAGGAACTTTTACCGCAGCCGAGCCGGAATAAAGTAGCTTAAACTAAAGTTAGGACTCGTTTTGTAATGAGATGAACATTATTTTGTTACGAAGTTCAAGTTAACACTTGACATTGATAGGCCTTTATTTCGTAGAAAAAAAGGGGGGTTTTCGTAATTCAAGTTACCACTGTAGTGCGGTTGACCGTACCTTAATTACTTTACTTCATTATGCACCAAAAACGAATACCACTCCACTATGTTTATTTTTCAACAAATTTGATGAAACAAATATCAGTGGTATTAGTTTTTGGTATTAGAACGGAATAAATCTTGGCATTGTTTTATGTAGTTACCTATGGTACCAATTTCTACTTAATAGATACTTACTTAGATTCGAGTAAGTTATCTATTAGGCCTATATGATACAACCTACGTTATCCCATGATAAGGTACAATAATGTCAATCTATTAAAAGCCGAACCAGTCATAGTGTCAAGTCAACATTTGGTTTAATGGCGCAATGGCCACGTCGCCCTCTAGAATCTACGTAATTACCTACACCGCAAAATAGCTTTACCAAAGTTCGAACTCCCGCCTTCTGCGAAGTTCATTCATAATAATATCGCCTAATCACAGTGGTCACAACTGTACATCGTGCCATCTACGTGACGAGCCAGTGACGTGGTCGTCGAAATCGCGCCACCTCGTCGTCCAATCCACGCGCATTCGCTGCGCCTACCATAGCCATACCACTACTCCACTCGCTCAGTCATTATTACCATTACACAGTCTCAGTCTGAAACGACCGCCACGAACGTGCCCATGCTAGTAAGTCCACAGTCCAACACGTGAACTTATTGATTGCGCCGGCCGGCCTGTTTGTTGCTAATATTGTTGTTATTTTGGTTAAACAATACCAGATTATTTATAACGCTCTCAACGAAGAAAGATTCCCACTCATTCTTGGTTTATCACTCTGAACAGAGTACTTATTATTTGACAGATACCTACATTTATTTATTGGTAAGTTTTATTTTTATTTCCTTATTTTATTATCTGTATAGATCAATATTTTTTTTGTTTCTGTTTTCTTTCGTGTTATTACGGTGTTACCTTGTAGTTTATAGTGAAGTGAAGTGGGTTAACCCATCACCGCGCGCGTCTCATTCAACAGCATTGCAAATAACACTAGTGCATATAATTGAAGGTCGAAAAGGACTTTCTTTTATAAAAATAAAAATGTCGGTGATTTTATTTTAACTAACTAATTAATTAATTAATTTATTTCATAAAATTATATTTCGATTGAACGATACTAGTTTTTAGTTACGTAGGTAGGTTTTACTCTACATAAAAACTAAGCAAGTAGGTAGAGGTACCAATTTTCAATTAGAATGTGGATTGCAAGATTTTTTCTGTTGACACAGCATGAATAGTGGATATTTGCTTACAGGAAATCGGTTTTCCGCACACCATTTTACAATTATAATTTACGAACAAATTTTTCCGCATGGTGCAAAAATATGTACCTACCTACTTACGACTATTATGTGGCGAACATTCTAGAATGTTTTTGCAAGATTCGATTCGAAGATGATTTCAAATGTCTTCAAACTAACAACTATTATCTGGCTTAACTCGCGATCAAAGTTGCACCTTCTCAAATTCGCACAACTCGAAACTTTTGAATCTTGGGATTTTTTGGAAAATTTCGAAGATCATGGCTATCGTAGGCATTCGTACGTAGGCACTATGGTACCTAACTAAAGTAGACCGGACGTGCTAGGTCAAACAAGGCTACGCCAATGGCCTTATGTACAGTCGCCAGCACATCAAGTTACCACAGTCAAATTTTCTCATTCGATTTTGAACTTAACTATCAACATTTTAAAGTTTAAAATCATTTGGAAAAATTTGATAATTTCGTGTAGCCCGATATGCTGGCGACTGTACTATGACACCACGTGGACCACAAATAAATTAAGTACCCTGAACTTCTATTATACACGTAGGGAGCTTAGCTAAAATGTTAAACGTAAGATCTAAGATACACATTCGTTGACCTAACTTAGTTACCTACTGCTTTAGGTAACTAGCTACTGCGAATTCACATCTATTTTTTTTTAAACCAACTACCCACCTCATTCAACTGACATGGTCTAATTCTTCTACCAACCATGTGCAATTGAAGCGATTAAAAATATTACCTCCTACAATGCAAATTGATTGCAATTTATCGTTTCGGGGACCCTTTACCCATCCATCTCTACCTAGTTTATGTGGGACTTACTATCATGCTCACCCTCTATTGATCACGTCGTCAATAGGTAATGTTTGTTTTCGGTGGAGGTATTACCGAAACATAAGACCTCTACCTAAGAGGTACCAATTTTTAATTAGAATGTGGATTGCAAGCTTTTATCTGTTGGCACAGCATGAATAGTGGATATTTGCTTACAGGAACACCATTGTGCTTACCCATCGATTAGATTTAACGCGAAATTACGAACAAATTTTGCCACATGGTGCAAAAATATGTACCTACCTACTTACGACTATTATGTGGCGAACATTCTAGAATGTTTTTGCAAGATCCGATTCGAAGACGATTTGAAATGTCTTCAAACTAACAACTACTTAAACTCGCGATCAAAATTGTCACTTCTCAAATTCGCACAACTCGAAACTTTTGAATCTTGGGATTTTTTGGAAAATTTCGAAGATCATGGCTATCGTAGGCATTCGTACGTAGGCATTATGGTACCTAACTATAGTAGACGGGACGTGCTAGGTCAAACAAGGCTACGCCAATGTCCTTATGTACAGCCGCCAGCACATCAAGTTACCACAGTCAAATTTTCTCATTCGATTTTGAACTTAGTTTGAAATTGTTTAGAGAAATTTGACAGTTTCGTGTAGCCTGATGTGCTGGCGCCTGTACTATGATACCACGTTGACCACAAATAAATTAAGTACCCTGAACTTCTAAAAGACTTAGGGAGCTTAGCTAAAATGTAAAATATTTAACGTAAGATCTAAGATAGGCCCCTATTACACTATCAATATTATCATGATCCTGGATATCGAGATATTATCATGAGTAAAATTATCAATGTCGTAATCATAATTTGACATCAAACCATCAATATTTCATCAATACTGGATCACGATATCGAGTATCGCGTGATAATACTGATAGTGTGATAGACCCCTTTCACATTCGTTGACCTAACTTAGTTTCTGCTTTAGGTAACTAGCTACTGCGAATTCAAATCGGCTTAAATATTATCTATATTTTTTTAAACCAACTACCCACCTTTTTCAACTGACATGGTCTGTGATTAATTAGTCTACCAACCAAATGCAATTGAAGCGATTAAAAATATTACTACAATACAAATTGATTGCAATTGATCGTTTCGGGGACCCTTTACCCATCCATCTCTACCTAGTTTGTGTGGGTCTTACTATCATGCCTTGTCTACCCTTTTCTGATCAAGTCGTCAATAATATTTTTGTTTTCGGTGGAGGTATTACCGAAAATAAACTTAATATTGAAGTAGGGTATGTATATTGTTCACATTCAAACAAAAGATAGCTAAATTCTAATTCTATGAAAAACGCGCAACAGTTTATCGAATGTGGTGTTTTTCGACAATCGATAAACTAACCTTTCTCTGTGTTGTGTGCATCCTTACTCCATAAACGTCAAACAGACGTTAAGTAAAAAAAAACCGCAAAGTTAAATAAATCCGGATCGCGCAATAATCGTTAACTAAGATCGGTAGGTGAAAAAAACCTTGAGTTTACATAATTATGGACATTCCTGTAATTCTGATTGTAGAACAATATGATTGCTGACATTTGGAATACCTGACAATCCTTCATAGTGTTAAGAATCGAACTTATTTCAGAATTTATTGACTTGACGTAATTAAATCCTATGAAACCATGCAAAACAATCTTAGCGTTTTTATTGCCCTTTACTGTTTTAGAACTAATTTATTTCGTTTGTCTTCAGTATACACAAGTGTGATAAGATGGCTCCAAACATAGCGGAGGATGTGAACGGAGTTCTCTTCGAGAGCGACGCAGCGACACCGGACCTGGCCCTCGCCACCCCGCCAGTGCAAAAAGCAGATAACAAGCCCAAACAATATGTGTGGAGGAACATCTTACTGTTCGCATATCTTCACTTAGCAGCTCTGTATGGCGGCTATTTGTTCCTCTTCTCTGCTAAATGGCAAACAGACGTATTTGGTGAGTATTAGTGATATATTATAGCTCTAAACTAATAACCAAATTACCTTAATAATTGATACAGCAGTAAACTGATTAAAGTAGGTTATTAGTTAGATGCTAAAATAATAATTGAATAGTGCATTTATTTAAAATCTGTACTAATAACATAAGGAGAGAGAGCAAATTTTGTGAGTTTGTGTATTTATGTAGGGTTTTCTATTTGAAAAATTCTTACACCATTTGAAAGGTACATTATACCAGATGGACAAAAGGCTATATATTATCCATACTAATATTATAAATGTGAAAGTAACTGTCTGTCGGTCTGTCTGTCTGTATGTTACGTTTTCACGCCTAAACCGCTGAACCGATCGTCATGAAATTTGGCAGAGATATAGTCTGGGATAAGGAGAAGGACATAGGCTACCTTTCTACGCGATAACCGACATCCACGCAGGCGGAGCCGCGTGCAAAAGCTAGTGTTATTATAAACAAAAATAATCCATACTAATATTATAAATGTGAAAGTAACTCTGTCTGTCTGTCTTTCTGTCTGTCTGTCTTTCTGTCTGTCTGTATGTATGTTACGTTTTCACGCCTAAACCGCAGAACCGATCGTCATGAAATTTGTCAGCGATATAGCCTGGGATATGGAGAAGGACATAGGCTACTTTTTTACGCGATAACCGACATCCACGCGGGCGGAGCCGCGGGCAAAAGCTAGTTACTTAATAATTCTAATGAAATACTATCTTAAATCATATCTGGAAGAATACTAAGTGAAAATAGGAATGAATGGAGCAGGCAGACGATACAATGCAACACAGTGGGTCGGAGAGACAAGAACTTTCATGTGGACGAAGTTGCGGGTAGAAGCTAGTCTACATAATATCTAGGTAACATTAGTAATGTGTGTTGTATGTTTTCAGCCTACATCTTGTATGTGATGTCTGGGCTAGGAATCACGGCTGGAGCACATCGCCTGTGGGCCCACAAGTCCTATAAAGCTAAATGGCCGCTCAAAGTGATCCTGATCATCTTTAACACCATTGCCTTCCAGGTAAGATACTAAACATTTGTATTATTATTACAGAAAACATTGTAGTTGTACATAATAAAAATCTGCCTAGCCTTTTCCCAACTATGTTGGGGTCGGCTTCCAGTCTAACCAGATGCAGCTGAATACCAGTATTTTACATGGAGCGACTGCCTATCTGACCTCCACAACCCAGTAACTAGGTAACACAATACCCCTTGGTAAGACTAGCTGTCAGACTTTTGGGCTTCTGATGACCCGTAATGACTGTCAAAGATCCACGAATGACAGCCGGGACCAACAGCTCAACGTGCTTTCCGAGGCACGGAGGAGTCTTGGTATGTAAAGATGGTCACCCATCCACGGACCAACCCTGGCAAGCGTAGCTTAACAACCTGACGGATCGACCCGTGCGGATGTTATTACTTAGCCACGAGCTCCTCATTGTAGTTGTACATAATATGAACTCAATATTAAGCAAATTTTCAATTAAAATGGCTTTTATGACTGTCCAGTATATTATGGGTGCTACTACCTATGTGCAGTTTATTAACATTTTTACTGTTACTATTAATACTGATAGGCTTGGATTAATATATTTCTACATAATCAGCAAAAGATTTCAAGGAATATGCAATTTTAAAATGTTATTGTTTTGTAACTCACTGTGTTTTTGCATACAGACAACTAAGCCATTATAACACACATAGTTGTTGCATGCTATGCATACTACATAGCATAGATAGATGATGATACTAAATAACTGAGTCATGTAAGTGGTGTCACATGACATTGTCTATTACCATGAGTTTTTCTTGATATAAAAACTAACTGAAACATCATGTGGATTGTATCTACAAAATAGATTTAGTTTATCTATACATCTATACATATAAATAAAATTTAAATGTCTGTTTGTAATGTCAAAATAACAGCTTTTTACTAATTGCGTATTGAGATAGTTTATGCGGTACTTATAAGAAAAACATTCTTAAAAAATTTGTCTGTCTGTTTGTTCTGGCTAATCTCCGAAACGGCTGGACTGATTTTGACGGGACTTTTACTGGCAGATAGCTGATATTATAAGGAGTAATAACTTAGGCTACTTTTAATTTAGAAAAACCCACGCGGGCGAACAGCTAGTACCTATATACTATTAATTGTAATAAGTATCAATTTTTAAGTTCCTTAGGAACTAACTACGTGTGATTAATTTTCCTAACAGACCTAGAAATGGGCTTTCAAGGCGACTATTGTTAGTCATGCATTGACGAATTATTACTAACGTATTTTCGCGTCCTTTTTCCTTATGAAGTCAGCAGAACTCTGATAACAATTTTATTTAAAGTTTTAATGTGAAAAGGTTTTCCTAATTTTGTCTGGTAGATATAGCATAACGCCTGTATTCGCCGAAGGGGCAGACAGCCGTATCTACACTCATATTTGGGAAGTTATGTATTAATTCCTCTGTTACATTTGAGAGTACTTCGGTAACCCAGGTACCCTCTGTGAGATTGTCAGTAACACCAAGGCGTTTGTGGCCTTCCTTTAGGAGCTGGGATGGATCGAACTATCGATGTTCCCTTCCATACGCAAAATACGCGCATTGACGTATAGTTACCAGACACTAGCCCGTATTACCTATATACAATTGAAAAAAAAAAAAAAACATAATTTATTATCTTCTAGGATGCTGCTATGGATTGGGCCCGCGACCACCGCATGCATCACAAGTACTCTGAAACCGATGCTGATCCTCACAATGCGACCCGAGGATTCTTCTTCTCCCACATTGGTTGGCTGCTCGTCAGGAAACATCCCGACCTCAAAGAAAAGGGCAAAGGACTCGACATGAGCGACTTACTCTCCGATCCCATTCTCAGATTCCAGAAAAAGTTAGTAAAGTTTTTATTTAATTATTTTATTTATTTTATTAATGCCTTCTGCTTGAAAAGTTAGAGACAGCCTGTTTGTGTTAAACCAACACTTTACGCATGTTTGATCACACATTTTAGAGTCCACGTTCAAAAATCACGTTTTCTGTGTTGGAATGTGTGTTTGATTACACATTTAAGAGTTCAAGATCAAGGCTTTTATTTCTGTGGTAGAACTTGCATAAATTCAGACTTGGATTCATTAGAGATTTGACTGTTTTATTATGTAAAAGTAGGTAATAAAGATGCATAATATAGTGAGTTATTCATAAAATATTATAAGTATTTTTATTGTATTTTGGGAGGCTTGGCTTTTAGTATGCCGCTGGTTGAATCTCAAAAATACGGTAGTAACAAAACAAAGATTCGATAATGGAGTAATCCACACCTTCACTTGTGGTTGCAGTCGTTTGATGATTTTGTTTTGATCTATGTAGCTATAAGCTAACTCCACCTGATTAACCTATTGATATTTTTCTAGGTACTATCTGCTCTTGATGACTTTGGCTTGCTTCCTTATGCCCACGGTGATTCCGGTGTACCTTTGGGGTGAAACCTGGACCAATGCCTTCTTTGTGGCGGCCATGTTCCGGTACGCATTCATCCTCAACGTCACTTGGCTCGTGAACTCGGCTGCTCACAAGTGGGGAGACAAGCCCTATGACAAGAGCATCAAGCCTTCTGAGAACATGTCGGTGGCGTTGTTCGCACTCGGCGAAGGGTTCCACAACTATCATCACACCTTCCCCTGGGATTACAAAACTGCTGAGCTTGGAAACAACAAATTGAACTTCACCACCGCCTTCATTAACTTCTTTGCTAAGCTCGGTTGGGCTTACGACATGAAGACTGTCTCTCAGGATATCGTCAAGAGCAGGGTGAAGCGCACTGGCGACGGCTCTCATAATCTGTGGGGATGGGGAGACAAAAATCAATCCAAAGAAGAAATTGCTGCCGCAATTAGAATCAATCCCAAGGATGATTAGCTGCAATGCATGTTTTCATTCAATGTGGGTACAATTTACCCACAATAAAATTCAAATGATTTTATTTATTAGATATTTAGAGATTAAAAATCTATTTATAAAATAGATAGACATACTTGTGAATCATACATTGTATTATCAGTATGCACTTCGAGCAATAGATTAAACACAGGTTTGCTATTGAAATATCATGCAGCTAGTGAACCTGTTGTGTTGTGGCGCTCCTTCTTTAGATGCTACCATGTGAGGCGCGTGTTCGTGTCCGTCGGAACGGTCCACTGTTTCACGCCACTTCATTATTATTGTCGTTTCAGCAGCTTTTATAATACTTATAGAAATTATTTGAAATGTTATTGAAAATTAATGAACAACTTTTCAAAGTAAACTAAAAGTTTATGCATGTCAGAGCAAATTATTCTATGTGATAGAAATAATTTGATAGAGGTAACACATCAGTACATCCTTAGGACTTCCTAGGTCTCACTTATTATAAATCATAATACAGAAATCATTATAATCATAATTCGCCTTATAATCTCAAAATTTAGGATCACCCTAAATAATTGTAGAAATTATTTGAAATGTTATTGAAAATTAATGAACATACTTTTCGAAGTAAACTAAAAGTTTATGCATGCCAGAGCAAGTTATTCTATGTGATAGAAATAATTTGATAGAGGTAACACATCAGTATTATAAACCACATATTGTTATTTTATTTTTATTTATATGACTAGTCTTTTGCATTTGTAAGAAATTAAGTACAAACTTTAAGTTGTTAAAGTCCCAGTAAATTGATAATATAGAAACGCTGATGAACTTTGTTTTGAGGAAATATGTGGTATATAAGATTTTGAGATATTTGTTTCATGTTGTAAAAGCAGATACAGAAGTGCAGGTAAAACAGTTATTGAAATAAATTTACTTGTATGCATGATTGTGTAGATTACGTAGAATTTCACGAAGCTTAAATGATTTTATGATTCGACTGCATTACAAACATTACCGCATAGAGCATATTTACATTAGAAGTTAAATAAAATGTTGGATCAGCTGGTCTGACTCCTAGGCCGCTCATGCGCTACTGATTTTAATGTGAATAAAGTTATTTATCTACTCGTATATAAGTATGTGCTATTACAACGTGTATTTTATTGACTGATGTGTAAGAGAATTGTGATAATTAGAAGGGTAAGTGGAAAGTGAACAATTGTAGGTAATATTAATTTAGAAGTATGTTTGAAATTATTTTAATTTATTTTATTTTCATTATTATGCAAACGTAAGTTTCAATTAATGTCATTTCATTATTAAATGTTTCACACATCATGAAGCTTACTCAAATACTTAATTTGTTTTGTGTTCTGAAAGATTGTTTGATAATAATTATATTACTGTAGCACAAAATAACAAATAATTATTTTATTTACATAACAACCCAGCCTTGCTAGTAAGATGACCTACTTCCCACGTGCGTTTCCCGCAGTAATTACGATAGGTATTATGATATTTTATTGTATAATAAAACAACAACGTCATGAGTAAAATAGTATATTAAAAAAGCCATTTTTTTATAAATAAATATAACATCTCCAATCATAATAATTTATGTATAGAGTTGAAATGCACGACTAGCACATAGTCTTAATTTCAACATTCAGTGAATAAAGGCGTGTGGCACATGTGCGTCGTTTATTTACACGTACCCGGTTTTTTAACTTGGAGAAGAATGTGAGCGGCGCTATGGTACTCCAACTTGTACACACGGATACATATCAAGGATAAATTTTCAGTATAAGCTGATCTCGCAGTGTATAAGATTTCCGTATAATGAGAGGTCAGCTTATACTGGAAACCTATAGCTTGATATGTAGCTGTGTGTACTAATAACTTTCAAATGACAAAATTGGGCTAGCAGTAGCAGTTACTTTTATCTTTTGTAGGTAATTAGGAGCTATTATTTTCGTCTTTCTATTTATCAAAGAGGCATTTTGATAAGTATTAACTTCCGACCCATTTCACTCGTTCTTACGTTGCACAGTGATTTATGAAGCCCATTTTTCGGACATCACATTTTTATTTAAAAAAACTGATAGAAATAATAATTTGAATGCAAGATTTCTTTTCCCCATTTAGCTAACATGTCTAGTTTTTTTAGTAATATTTTTTTGGAAATCGACCATATTCCATCTCAGTAATAGTTTTTTTTTTTTACATAAATTGCTAAATGGGGATACGAAATCTTGCATTTAAATTATTATTTCTATCAGCTTTTTTTTAATAAAAATGTGATGTCCGAAAAATGAGCTTCAACTGTGCGTTGTATTTAAGTGCAAAAAATTGTTGCGTAGACGCAGATAATATTTGAACCTTAGCTTAGCAAAAACAGTTCATAATAATGAGTTTTTTTGTTTTGTAATCTTTTGAGACCTTTTTCTAGTAAGGTCGTTGCGTCATTGCGCCTCGCATCATATGTTCTCTTCGTGAAAGATATCTTGCTCATCGCACTTGTCGGGTAAACACACGAAGAATTCTATCAAGTTCATTATAGGTCCTCGGGAAAATGGATTCTGGTAACGACCTCGTTTATCTCTTAAATAGGGATATCTTTTGTAATTGAACATTTCATTTGTAGTCAAATTCATGCAGGCGTGCAGAATCTGAAATAGAAAAAGATATTAGGCGATATCAGCATAATTATACTTGTCGTCTAGGTGTCTCCTTATTAGTTAGGTACCTACATATACCAATTTCCTGCTTTAAAATGACGTAGATAAATGAAAATCTTTCGTGTCATTAAAAAATATTGGCAAGAATCTCAAAATTGTAAATATTCGGACGATGACGTGTAACGATGGTAAAATAACAGCGGCGTTTTATGGGTTTTTTGTTGGTGTTCAAAACAAATTGGTTCCTGCTTTATTAATGAGTGTCATGAAGGCAATGATTGCCTTCATGACATAGGTAAATGACACTCGATTGCCTGGCAATCTTAGCATAGAGGGTAATTCCAGATTCTTTTAAAGATGTGGTATCTTTAAAATAATCTGGAATACCTCTATATCTGGAGTTTTTTTTTACAGAATCCAGATTCCGTGAAACAAAATTTGTCTTTTCATAAGTGCCTGTACCTAATGGTTTAGGCACGCGAAAAATAGAATTTATTTACTTACGGAAGTACAAGTCAAGATCCACCCCAGAGCACAAAAAGTGATTGCCTCCAGTAGGCCCAAGACATACAGCAGTCCAAAGCCTTCCAGCAGCAGGCAGTAGCAGGCGAAGTATATGGAGAGGGTGCAGTTGATCGCCACGCTCATGACGAACAGGAAGAACCACATCCTGTTGCGTACTCCTACACAGTTGTAGATGAATGGGCAGTGGTGGTCGAAGTAAGCCACGCAGCGCTTGCAGATGCGACAGTGCTTAGCCCTGGACAAGCAAAGGATTGAATTTACAGAACATCACGCCTCGTGTTTCCCTAAGGGGCAGGCAAAGGTGCAGGTAGTACCTATCTATACCCACTTTTCGTCAGTCATGTTTCAGTTTCAGTCCCATGTAAGAGGAGACAAGCCTTTCCTCTACTGAAAAACTCTGGGATTCGAAGCCCGGAAAAAAGATATTTATTAATCATCATCAGTCATCCATCACACATTCAAATATAGTTTCTTCCAACAGATCATTGTGAGATATTGCTTAACTACACAACCTACTGTTTTGGAAAGTATAGTGCGTATTATCACTGGAATAGTTAATTGTAAAATGTAGATTAACTATACACATAAGTATCAGTTTTTAATTGTATGTAATAAAAAATTATGATTCTATACCTACGCTCATTAGTAGGTACCTAAGTATAATTATCATAATAACATTTGAGTTTCTCATGTAAGTGAATAGGTACCTGTTCTAATAAGAATTAGAACAGGTACCTATTACACACACACACATGACACTTACATGAGAAAAAAAAACGGCCAAAGAGCGAGTCGAACTCGCGCACCGAGGGTTCCGTACCAGCCCAGAAAAACTACAAATGTGCTTCACCCAAAGCAAACATAATTTATTACTTCGTACAGATACCCAATCCCATACAATGAAATGACACCTCCCTAGGCTGGCTATTGAGCTGGCTATTTTTTTTCCTCGATTTTTTAACAGCATCAGCGACTCACTAATTGCCAGAGACTGTAGTTTTACAACGCCATCTAGGAGTCGGCCTAGATACTAGGTGTCATTCTCATGATTTATGAGTGTTTATAGATAAATCAACATTAAACAAGAAAGTTTTGATTTTTACTAATGTTTACTTCAGCCAAAATCGGCCCTATAACGCTTTTTATTGATTATTAATTTCATAATTGTTACCTATGCTGCCATCTGTGAATTTTTTCAAGACGAATTATAATTTGTTTGAATTGAGACCCCATGCCCAAAGCAACCTGCTACCTGCTAATATGTAGGAAGGAGGATATTTTGGTTGTGAAACGAGAATTTTTTTTAAATTTTCATCAGTGAGGAAAAGAAGAAAAAAAAAAGAAAAAAAAACAAAGGGAAAAAGAGAGAGAGAATATTAACACTGCGGTGTAGAATATTGCAGTTTTAGGTCATTGCCATCTCTTGACAGATAAAGGAACTAATATAATTTTTGTTGATTTCTGAAAAAGTGTGCTATTTAGAGACATAGTTTTATTTTCCTGTAATTTTTACATAATCTTCTATCACATAGAATAATTTCAGATTTTTCTCTATGCAAACTTCGGAGAACGAAGCGGGGGAACGTTTTTTTTACATTTTGACCAAAAGTCGAAAACTATGCGGACTAAAGAAAAAATGTTTGAGAATGTGCAAACGACGCTCTTTCATATCCATTAGCCCTAGTAGCCGCATTACGAATTTTTAAGACCACCTTTCAGTCCCTGTTGCAAAAAAAATAAAATATTTTTTGTTTCTTTCTTATTTGCAAAATAGTTGGGCAAACGTCATCTCAAACTATTCTAAATTTCAAATTGATAGCATCAGCAGTTCTTGAGATATTCAGCTGTGACAGACAGACAGACTGAGTCACACCATAAGGGTTCCTTTTTACCATTTTGGTACGGAACCCTAAAAAGAAAAGAAATAAAGATTCTTCACAGTATATTTCTAATTTTATTGGCGATCATTAATTTGCAGGGTGAATAAGCAACCCAACCTTTTGATATCCTAATAATATACCTACCTAATCCGTCCATGCTGAAAGGAGAGTAAGTACCTATAAGTACTTATACCGATCCTATGATATAAATCTATACATCTATGCAAATAAATAAAATTGAAGTGTCTGTTTGTAATATTAAAATAACAGCTTTTAACTGCTTTTAATGCTGAAAGTATATCCTACGGTTCTTATCAATAAACCAATTAAAAATTTTGTCTGTCTGTTCCGGCTAATCTCCGAAACGGCTGGAGCGATTTCGACGGGATTTTTATTTTACAAAAAGCCACGCGGGCAGCAGCTAGTAAGTTATAAATACATACCTACTATAATTAGGTACCTACTTGCATAGGTATTACTAGCTTCTGCCCGCGACTTCGTTCGCGTGGAAGTCGTAACACGACATAATATACTAAAATACCAGCCACATTTTAATAAAACTTCCTTGAATACTACGTTTGTAGTTTTGGTCAAAGCAGTCAAAATATACAGAGAGCCTACCATCTAAGAATGGCATAGCCTCCCTGGACTGTCTGCAGGTCGGTGTCGAGGTCCACCAGCTCTTTTATAGTGAATTATTGAAGGCCTGTGTTTCTGGATATACACTAATGGCACAACACTGATACCTACATTGAATGTTTCTCATTGTCATTCTTACAGATTATTCCTGGCGAACAGCTATCACTAATATAATATAGCAGTACATTGTAATTGTTAACACTCGGGAAGTCAAGTATAAGTCCCCTCTTTGAGGAGTGGCTAAAGAGGCGCCACGGCGTCCTTTACTTTCCGTCTGACGCAGGTCCTCACCGGACACGGTTGTTTCGGGGGGTTCCTGTTTAGGATAAGGCGGGAGGAAATGCCCGGGTGTTATCACTGTGTGGATCGCCCGGAGGACACGGTAGAGCATACGGTGGAGGCCTGCCCGGCTTGGGTAGAGCACCGCCGTGTCCTCACGGAGGCGATCGGTGGCGACGATCTCTCGCGTCCGGTCCTGGTCCAGGCCATAGTACGGAGCGAATTGCATGGGAGGCCGTCACCTCCTTCTGCGAAGCAGTAATGCGCGCGAAGGAGGAGGCGGAACGCGTGAGGGGAATGATATTTTTTTGTCAAAAGTCGAAAACAATGCGGCCTAAAAAAATTTTTGAGAATGTGCAAATAGCGCTCTTTCATACGATACCCCACATGCCCTAGTAGCCTGACTTAAAAAAAAAACGAAGAGAAAAAAACAGAAACAAAAAAAGAAAAAGAAGAGTTTTAAAACTCCCGTTAAATCCTAGATGCAAAAAAAAATCTTCCTTATTTGCAAAATAGTTGGGCAAACGTCATCTAAAACTGTTCCAAATTACAATTAGATAGCTTTAGCAGTTCTTGAGATATCCAGCTCTGTCAGACAGACGGACAGACAGACTGAGTTGCACCATAAGGGTTTCTTTTTACCATTTTGGTACGGAACCCTAAAAAGAAGCACAAAAAATATCAATTCTTTGAAATCGAAATCAGATTTGCATTGCTTTGTTGAAAGTTGACTGAAATAACGTAATATGTCATTAGTTGACTGCTTAAATCCATATGGTATGATAATATTACTATTCGTTTCTTATTCAACCCAGCGAAGTAGTATTGGAATAATTCGACTGTTGTCATCTCAGTATCATTCCTACGAACTGTATGGGAAAAGTTTTTTTTTTAGATTTCTGACTTTTCTAGTACTCAAACCTCAGTTGGTCCTATAAAGTTTTTTGTTCCTCGTAAGAAACAGGATCGATTGGCATCAAAACACTTTTTTGTGAAAATTGCACATTTTCTTCCTGACTGTACATTTTTCAAAATCTATGAATGCAGATCAATTTTTTTTATAAAAGTTAAAGATAGTCTCTTAAGACCATTTTCTTGTAGCGACCACGGTTAAGGTACCTGCCCTTATGGACCCATCTCAAAGCATAATGCAATACTGCTCATCCCCCATAGCAAATAGCGTAATAATAGTTTTTGCATTTAGCTGGAACATACATTCAGACAAACAGACAAAAATTCTAAAAACTATATTTTCGGCATCAGAATCGTTCCCAGACCTCGTGGCAATCACTTTTTTCAAAAATATTCAATGTACAGTTTTGACTTCGCTACGATTTTATTATATGTATAGATTACAAGCAAGTAGGTATTTCAAGAATAAGTTGCAATAAAGCTAGTATATTATTATTAAAAATAAATAGCTAGCTTAACGAATTTTAATGACGACGCAACGTTAACTTGCTCACAAACAAAATTAGTCTGTTGAAAATTGATTTTAAAGTGCTTACTAATCTTTTGTTAGTAAAAAGTAAGAATTTGTATTTTAACTTTCTATTTGCTGTTCGCATTAATTATTCAGTGAGCTCATGTTATTTGCGTATGTAGGAGTCTATCCCATTGTAGGTTAATGGATTACTTGTTATAACTAATAAACGGAAGGTTACTAAAATACTCGAATAATGATAAGTCACAGCCAATTGTTTAACAACAGAAGGTGTTGCGACGGATTACAGCAATAAATTGAAACTGTTACTGAACACTGCAATCGGTGGAATTTAGAAATACAAAAATAACCACCCAAATAGAGCTGGCGTTATATTTAACTAGCTTTTGCCCGCGGCTCCGCCCGCGTGGATGTCGATTATCGCGCAAAAAAAGTAGCCTATGTCCTCCATATCCCAGGCTCCATATCTCTGCCAAATTTCATGACGATCGGTTCAGCCGTTTAGGCGTGAAAACGTAACAAACATACAGACAGACAGACAGAGTTACTCTCACATTTATAATATTAGTATGGATTCCTTCATTCAGCGATTCTTATGGTACCCATGAGGGTGTTAGGTGCCTATAAATCAGTATCTTGCCTGCCTTGTGCATGATGTGACAGCGACCTTAAATATGGTAATTAAATAAAGAAGTAATTAAGTAGGTACCTCAGCGGTCTAAGACATCGGCAGGTATGGCACAATCGTGACAAGATCACATTCCGTTTCTTCCATTTATCATAGTAGGGAATCTGCCTGATAGCTCTGTAATACGTCTCCGAGTTTTGTGGGATATAGCCTGGATCCCTTCTATTGGCGATGACCCAGCTGAGCCACATGATCGCGTTCCAGTACAAGAAACAGTAATGTGAAAGACGTAGCGTGTTCCATGTGAGAGGTATGCATCTTATCATGTACATAGGATATCCCCAAAGAAGTACTGAAACCAAGAAGAAGAGTAGAGGACCCTTGGAGTCACCAGCGCCCCCAAACAAGAGAGCCCACAGTTCTGATAGGGGCGGCATCCAGTGTGATTTGCGTTTCATCTCTTTTTGCAACAATTTGACCACTTCTAAGTGTCGGTGACTTTGCGCCAGCATCAGTGGCGTTTTCCCATTTTTGTCACGTGGTTCCAGTTCAGCTTTGACCTAAAAATGTTATTAGATAAGTGTATTTTTTCTGACATGGAATTCGATACTAACAATACTAAAAGTTGTCATACCTTTTCACACAGCAGTCTCACACAAGTCAAGTTGCCCGATAGACACGCCAAATGTAGCGGTGTGGATCCGAAATTGTCAGTGCAATGTAAAGGGACCCCTGAGTAGATCAGTAATCGTACTAAATCCGCGTGTCCCTTATACGCGGCCCAATGAAGGGCAGTGTCTCCGTTTATGTCTGACAGCCGGGTCGCTGCTCCCATGCCCAGGAGATATGCAGCTGTCGCCGTCTTGCCATACATACAGGCCGTCATTAGAGGGGTCAAACCTGTAGCAAAGAATAATAAAATAACTATTACTATGTAAAGAAGCGACACTCTCACCCACAACAGTACGTAGGCCAGGAAGTAGTTCCATTCCGTGACTGGCTTAGCTCAGCATAAATGACTACCCACACAAAACGTGTGCGGACAGGCCGAGGCTCCATACAAACGAATTGGCCTACTAGGTGCACTTGCACGTAAAACGTAGCTGTAATAGACGAGTGCTCACTCACTTCCTAAGCAGACCAGACCCATGCTAATTCTCAGACCAGTAATAAGCGTCATCAGATAACATGAAGCTTAAACTGCCAATGCATTCCACAACTTCCTTAACAAATCTTTTACTGTCCAGGCCGCTCGTTTGTGGAATGCATTGCCAGTTCCAATAAAACGCGCGCAATTGTTGCCTGTGTTTAAAAGACTCGTGAAGGAACATTACTTGTCGTTGTGATTTTGTTCTCGTTGTTAGCTGTAATAATCTATAGTCTTCATTCATTTTCGTTGCTTATATACTCAGTATGTATGAATGTCTATCTATGTATCTATTATATAGCATATAACTGTGTATCTTTTATAGTAGGTATATCAACCCCAATTTATGTTAAAAAAACCACTATCTATGCCAAGGTTGCCCATATGGAGAAATAAAGCCCATTCTATATTTTGTAGTGTATAAGTTTTTCTTTTTGTAATGTGTAATCTGGTGTACAATAAAGAATATATAAATAAACTAGCTTTTGCCCGCGACTTCGTTCGCGTGAAATTTCTTGTACCCCGGCCCCCATCCCGTCGCATCGTATCGCCTGCCCGCGCTATTACTTCGTTTTCGCTTAGTATTCTTTCTTACTTTTTGCCTGGCTCCTAAGAGTCCAAGCGTCATGTTAAATAGCCTAAAGCTTTTCTCGAGAACTGGACTATCAAATGCAAAAATAATTTTTCAAATCCGACTGGTAGTTCCTGAGATTAGCACGTTCATACAAACAAATAAAAAAACATACTTCAGTTTAATAATTGTTATTATTTGGCTAAGGACTAATATTATTATATTGATAAAACTCCTTCGCAAATAATGCATTAATTTCGAACAAATTTGATTACCATAAAAAAAGGTTACAGTGAGTCAATCTTAAAAGATAGACATAATGCTTTCGCGGATTTTTTTTAGCGTGATGTCATATAGCCTACCTTCCTCGATGAATGGACTATCCAATAAGAATTTTTCAATTCCAACCAGTAGTTCCTGAGAAATGAAATCATATAATTATATTACCTTCTAAGTAGTTGGCATACCTATATGATTAATTAGCATGGGTCAGCCGGTCTCAATCTCTAGCATCAGATGGAATTACAGTTCAGGTTTTCTGGGTGTTTCTTTACAGAATAGCACTAGTCGACTAGTTTCGTTAGAGAGTGAGGTTTGTCAACTACGGTACCTTTGAAGTCGGCAGCATTGACGGCAACTCCGGACTGTAGCAGCACTTGCACCACCGATGCGTGTCCCTTGCGGCAAGCCCAGTGTATTGGACGGGGGCCCTAGAGACATAAGTATGTGCATTATAAGTAATTTGATCTAGGTAGGTACTCAATTCAATCAATCTGCCTAGCCTTTTCCCAACTATATTGGAGTCGGCTTCCAGTCTAACCGGATGCAGCTGAATACCAGTATTTTACATGGAGCGACTGCCTATCTGACCTCCACAACCCAGTTACTGGGTAGCACGATACCCCTTTGGTAAGACTGGTTGTCAGATTTCGGGCTTCTGACTACCCGCAACGACTGTCAAAGATCCCCGAATGACAGCCGGGACCAACGGCTTAACGTGCTATCCGAGGCACGGAGGAGTCTCGGTATGTAAAGATGGTCACCCATCTACGGCCCAACCCCGGCAAGCGTTGCTTAACCTGATGGATCAACCCGTGCGGCTGTTATTACTTAGCCACGAGCTCCTCTGTATGTAGGTACTCAATTCATACGTACCTATATCTACTTAAATCAATAACAGCTGGTATCCTAGGCCTGTTGATCACAGAATATTGATACAGCAGTTTTTTATTAGCTGTAACACATCTTTTGGTAGCTGTTACTGTAAGTTTATTAATATAGGTAAAATATAGCCATTTGCCCGATGGGATTCTCATCGGCAAAAATAACGACCTTCCATATTTTTTTAATCCCCTATTTAGTAGTAGTATGAGAATTTTCATCGGCTTCTGGCTAGGTAATAACCGTCGCGCGGGTCATCAAGTTAAATTACGCTTGCCGCGGGTGTTCCGTGGATGGGTGACCATCGTTACGCATCAAGCAAGACCCATCCATGCCTCGGAAAACACATAAGCTGTTGGTCCCAGCTGTCATTTGTAGATCTTTGACAGTTGTTACCTACGTGTCGTCAGAAGCCCGAAAGTCTGACAACCAGTCTTACCAAAGGGGTATCGTATCGTGTTACCCAGTAGGTAACTGGGTTGTGGAGGTCAGATAGGCAGTCAGTCCATTTAAAATAGTAGTATTCAGCTGCATCCGCTTAGACTGGAAGCCGACTCCAACATAGTTGGGAAAAGGCTAGGCAGATGAGTGTGAGAAATTTCAAAAAATCCTTCCTGAGTGCTCACTTTCAAGGAACTCTTGTGCAAAATTTCATGTTTCTAAACCTAAGATTGTTTTTAATTAGAAGATAATAAATTACCTGGGTGCCTAAGCAAGACAGATCTATGGGGGCTCCTCGTTCGACGAGATAGCGCATAACGGCGACGCTGCCGTCCAGTGCGGCCCAGTGAGCCGGCGTGTAGCCATGCTGGTCACGGGCACTCAACACTTCTACGCCAAGCTTTTCTACCAGGCGCTCGATTTCTGATACTTCGCTAAAAAAATTAGTTCAATTTAACATTTTTGATGCTTTAAAGATGCTTATATCTCTACCACCTATAGGTCCTTTTTCCAACGCCTAATACATATAGTAGGTAACGCCCCGGTTTCTGCACTATGTCAAAAAAATTAAACTCATGTCAAGTGATGTAATTGGTTGTTGATAATTCAATCAACCTAATACAGCAGTTGACCGGCGCTTGACAAATGACACTTGTTAGCTAATTTTCGTTAGGTACAGAAACCGATTGTATCTATAAGTAACGTCTTCTTTACTGAATTAATTTTACTAGAAAAAAAGATTTCTAACCAGTGGTCTACATTAGCCCTGGATCGCAAGAGCTGGAATTCATGGAAGAGGCGTCTGCCCAGCAGTGGGAAGGTACAGGCTAACAGTAACAGTAAAGTCTCTAACCCAGATCGCACAGCTTCAAATATAAGTTGATGTAGGTCAGAGTGTTGGTTGTAGCTGGTGATAGTTCTCGGCGGCGCGGCGGGCGCGTCGGGCGACATAGGCTCGCAGGGCGGCAGCGCCTCCTCCGCCGCCATCGTGCAGGGGGGCGGCTGCGGCAGCGCCCACACGCCGCGCGCCGCCCCCGGACTTGGGTACACCTACAGAGGGACATCATTTAGAAATGACGCTAGTTATAACATAGGTACCTACATCGGGGGGGAGGGGGGGGGGGGGGTGAGCTCTAGAGTCGGGACCTGAGGCATAAGTAATAAAGTAACAAATTAATAATTAAAAGGCAACTGACGTGGATGATTATGAAAAACAAAGCGCGTGACAACACTCTGGATTGTTCTGAATTTTCTCAGATTGGGGGGTCGTACCTACGCCCCTGCGTAGGGCCTTGCATCTTCTTGGATTCTATGACGTAGCTCAGAAATTGGAGGGCCTAGATAACGTCTTGCTGTGAACTTCCTCGAAATACTAGGTAGGTACTAGTCTGGAATGAAAACAAGATAACGAATGTAAAATGAAATGGAGCATTATCCACCACCATGCAGGAAGACACAGTGACTTTTTGACGATCGATTTCAATGCGGGTATTCTGCATGGTAAGTAGGTATGTAGGTACCTATAACTACTTACATAAATAATTTGCTGTCCCCAAATAACTCTGAAAAGTACCTAAATTTTTGGATAAAACGTTGAATAAGCCCATGCAGGTATACCTTTAACATTATGTGTTTTGTAAGTAACTCCGTGCGAAATGTACCTACGACAGCGAATTATAGCACAAATCGAAGTTTTGTCACGCTGTAATTATGAGTGGGCTATTATATTCACAGCATGAAGTTACTACACACTTTTCTACTACATAAAAAATATTAGTTTCTTTAAAATATTCATCGTGTTTTATTATATAATTTGAAAACACCGCGAGAATAACACGGCAGCTCTACGGTACTGTTCCTAAGCTAGGTGGTGATGTCGATTTCCCGGGCACAAACATAGGGTATCCACTTTTCACGCATAGGTGACATTATTGAATAATCCTATGAACTGAGAGGAACGTGGACTGGGCACTTCCCTTACCTTGCTACTCACGGTGAGGCCGACGCCCCCCGCCACCACGGATCCCTCTCCGTCCGCCACGGCCGTATCGCCGGCAAACGAACGCACTGTGAAACTTTGTCCTACTCCAACTATTAAAAATTATAAGGACTATTCTCAAACAAAAGTAAAAATAAATCAGAGATTGCGTGACCTCCGGCACCTAACACGGTTACCTATTACTTTTATATCGATTCATGGTTTACAGAGCATGCGCCGTAGCCATCAAAAGTAAAACCAAAGTTCAAATTATTTGTATTGACACGAGTAAAACAGGCTAATTTTCTATTCTTTTAAATTTGTCAACTGAATTAACTAAAATCTGTCATATTATATATATAATTCTGATGATGGAAGACAAAAAATCTAATACTAGTATGTTTTAAAAACGTAACAATAGATGGCGCTAATTACATAATTGTCTGCAAGTTTAATTACATGTTCATTCGTATCACTTCGTAATGTTTACGAATACCTAAACCTTGAACCATTAGAACTGATAATGAAACAGCCCATTGAATAATAATCTAATATCTGATCAATTGCGACATGCATTCCGCATAAATTACTGCAAAACGCCGGAGTGCTGTATTCCGGCTGCACACAGCGCAGTGGTTGCACACACGACTGCAAGCCCGCCAGCCGCGAGTTCTCGGGTTCTATTCAGATTCGAATCAGGGATAGTATAGTAGTTATGTTATAGTACGACACCTGACTAATGTAGTATTGGACAGCCAGTACTACTTCATTACAAACGTACGACTAAAAATGAGCATCAAAGTTATTTATTTATTAACTTTCTAAAAAAATAATGGGGCCAGATTTTGGTCCAATTTACCGGTGGCTATTTTTTTGGAAACCAGGACTTCTTCAAAATGCATGTCGTCAGTGTCGTGACGACGAGAACTGACCGCTATATGGCCATCCAACCAGAGCCTCCTGAAATGTTGGACAACGCTCTTAGCCATTTCTCCATTGACACTGACGATTGCACAGCAGAATCCGCATTTCTCGTCGAATCCAATTTTTTTAAATTGAAATTGGTAAAATTATTTAGCAGCAATTGATGAAACTGAAAAGCGATTGGCACTTGGGTATAATATTAATTGGGTACCTACTCTACTAATAAAATAGATTACTACTAAACAGATAATAATATAAATTAAAAAAAAAATACCCATTACCCAATTTTGCAGTAATAGACACAAAATGATGTTCATTAAATACCTATTCAGTATTCTTCCTGTGTCAAAATAATATGACGACTTTATAGCACCTCGTACGTGGCGAAACTGAGGTTGTTCACCTCTGCATAACCCTTTGGAGGACATTGAAACACGACATTCATTATTAGTAATTACATAATAATAATCTATCATGAAACTATGATAATTAGCGCCATCTTTTGAGAAGAAAGCAAACATATTGCAATAGTTCACGCCCAACATGTGAGGCAATGCTTTATGAGAAGTAGGTTAAAAATGAAATGATTGAAATCATCTCATTTTTTAACAACTAAATTCTATTATTAAACAAATAATTAGATAATCTAAATATCCATAATAGTGTTTAATAAACTGAGTACGTTTGGATGTTGTCATAGAAACAGTAAGTTTAATAAAATATTATGGAAAACTTTTTTTTACATAGAATCTTATATGGATAAAAATATTATTAGCATAATTTTATTTGAGACTTACCAACATTATACTATTGTAATAATATTGTCTAGGTACATGAAGGGAAATCAAATCAATAAATTATACTAAGATAAATATAATAATTTTAACAATTTCTCTATTTTACTAAATAGGCAAATAAGCTGAAAATAGGAACAGGTAATAAGAAAATCAAAACACAATTTAAAATTGTGAAAATGAACTTTAATTCAGCAAATTTTATACTAAATGTATAAATATGATATAATCTAGATTTCGTTTTCACTACCTAAATAGACATCATGTTATAAAAAGTGTACAACTAAAACTAGTAGCTGATTAAACATCTCAATGTGGCTTATCAATTAGTTAGATCTTGTAAAAGCACTTTCTTTAAAATGGTTTTATTATACTTAAATAATAAGATTAAAATAATGAAAGCATTACAGCTCACAACTGATGTTGAACTTCCAAACAACAATCATATTCAATACAATCTTAAACTTCTAGTAAACTTGAAACATTTAACGAGCAAACCGAATAAATTATTATTCATAAACAAACTTAACAATGTCGATAGCTCAAAGTAATATAATATTTTCAACAAGAGTCAACTGACTGCACATATGGTTAGGGTGTGTACACAAAATTCAGAAATCGGGACAATTTATTTGCAATATTTCATAATGCCAATCAATTAGGTATTGTTTTTGTCTATTCATTACTGTATTGATATTGTAAAGTTTATTAAGTCTTTCACATAAGCATTATCTCTTCTGGGTTTTGAAACTAACCGAGAGAGGTTGGCCATGAAGAACATATCCATTCAATGCTTGTATTGCCATCGCTGCTTGGTCATAATTTCTCATTGTAACAAATCCAAATCCTTTACTCTTATTAGTTGAATGATCTTTGATTATCTTAACAGACACAATAGCACCATAAGGTCCAAATAGCTGCCACAGAGTCAACTCTTCCACTTCCGGAGCAATATTATAAATGTATATAGACCACGTACTCGGAGAATTGTGATCCCCAATAGCGTTCATATGATTTATCCAATGAAAAGGTCTTACAAGGGGACTTTTAGGAAAGTTATTATTATTGTTTTTATGTTTATGAGGGTTACTCTTATTAGCATACTTAACTGTTAATGGGTGTAGAAAGCCAGGCGGTGTGGTGCCATTTATGTTCTGAATGGCTCTTTCCGCTTCATACTGGTGCTCATATAAAACAAATGCTATTCCTGCTGCTATACGAGAATTAACTATTTTACCAAATTGTGCGAATAGTCCATGTAAATCCTGCAAGGTCAGTTCATTAGGCAGGTTACATACGTAGAGGTTCCAGTCGGCTTCTGGTTTCGTAGGGGGTTTTAACTCCGGATTCAGCAGAGCGTGCGACACTTTCAGCGTCTTGTTTTGCATTAGAAGACCGTTAAAAGCCTTACGTGCTTTGACTGCATCCTCGGGACGAGAGTACTCGACGAACCCATAGCCTCGGTTCGCTATCAATTTACAACTTTCCAGTTTACCCATTGTTGAAAATAGCGAGAACATCATATCCTGCGTCATGACTTCAGGAATGTAATTGACGATAAGTTTGGTGGGTGATTCGTCCGGCCCAAATTCATTATTTCCTTGACAATTACCGTCTTGACACGATTCCGACATTTTTTAATTGTTGTCGGTGAATGACATTTTACTGTAGTGTTGCGTGTTTTCTTACGTACGTTCGGAAATAGGAATGATATTCTCGATATTTCACCACGACCACGTTCGAAATGTTTTGTATTTGTTTTTAAAACCCTTGGTAAAATCATCTATAATAAAATTAAAATAATTTCTTCTCTAAGAATCCTATAGATATCCTAGAAATCGAATAAAATGTTAATTCTCTTGTTTTTCGCTTGTTTTGGGAATTAATGGGGATAAACACAGCCACTGGCTCACTTCAGATGTCGCTATTATCACTAAACTAACAATTTGACAGCTAGCTGTCACTATTCTATTCTATTTTGTAAAGAAGCGACTTCTTTTACGTATAATTAATTAAAGGCCTCTTTTTACATCTATTGACTGCAAAAATACGGAAACCCATGTATTTGCCAAAGATGTTAAAAGAAGAAACTTTAGCAGAAAGATCTCCGAAAAAAAATTTTTGGGTACCCGATATTTTTGCTATCCTTAGTAAACTTGAAGACTTACAGGAAAAAAGCGTATAGTGATTCTCCAAAGAGAACTAAGTCTGTTTTCATTACCTACAAATAGTTGGATATTATATATTTAATTTATAGTAGTATTATATATTTTTATATATTATAGTACTTTATGTAGTGGGATATTATATATTTAATTTATATTATATGTCAGTCCTTCGGTTCAGAAATCAGGGTTATCGAACAAGTGCCATTGTCGATACGGTAGTGAATCGTACCTTTGTGAATAGCTATGCTGAAGTTTTTCAGTCAGCAAAATAATCCTCTAGTTGGTTTTTAACTCCGATCAGATTATTCCTGTCGTAATACATCAAAAAAAAAAAAATAATTGGCTGTCATAAGGACTGCCGACAGAAGTGAAAACTAAAACTTTGGAATAAGTATCTGACAGTCAGGGGCAACACGTCACGAGCATGTCGCGCATTTTAGTGACGCGAACCCATACGTTTTTCCCCTACCAAAAATCGCTCAACATTGCTAAAGAAGTTTTCACTTCAAAAATAACTTAAGTCAACAAACACAGATAACCTATAAACTATAAAACGTTCATAATTGATTGACCTTTCCTCTAAAGCTACTTTTTTTACCAGTAAGTTGTAGATGCTTCTCTTTTTCGTAGCTCGTCTTTTAACTGTGCTACAACTCAAGTAATTTTTATTCGTTTAGTTTGTGATCGACACAAAAGTTAACACATATCACACACATACACAATAAAGGCGGTTTGTGGACGAACAATAGTGCTGCCACCTATGACGAGCTTACAGTTTTTAACCCCGTTGGTGCAATATTATGTACAGTGGCAAGCACATCACACGAAACTCAAATTTCTCAAAACGATTTTTAACTTTAAAGTGTTAGCGATTAAATTCAAAATCGAACAGAAAATTTGACAGTTTGTGGTAACGATGTGCTGGCCACCGTACAGCTGTATAAGGACGCGTGGCCAAAATCGGAACTAATAGCGCACAAAACAATTTCACAAATGTTTACCAACATGGGGGGTGCCCCTGTCAACATCATTCAAGCGCGAAAATCTCCTTTTAGCACTCTGTCATGTTGTGAGAAGACGTTGTTTTCTTTGTGCTGTTACCGCCAGTAGTGATTTAACTTGGCAGTATACTTTTCATACCATTTGTTTCGAATGTAGCAGACGGACAAGGGTTCCACCTCCTGTTGTATCTCGATTATAGATACTCAATCTAGAAAAAGTCTTATACTAGTACACACGGCTACATATCAAGCTATACATTTCCAGTATAAACTGATCTCGCATTGTATAGGATTTCCGTACAATGAGAGGTCAGTTTATACTAGAAATGTGTATGGTTGCCGTTTGGTTGCTGTCAGAAGTAAAATAAAATCATCCGACGACTGTAACGTCAACTGCAAAATTTCCGAAAACAACGCCCTCGGGTGACTGACTGTCCGTTATTTTTCTTACATTCTCACAGCCACCGGACGACCGTGCGTTTGGTTTGAACGCGGCCTTTTTTTGCTTGTCCATCTTCACTTCGTTAGCCATCTCGTTAAATTTCTGAACGAATATTGTCAGGGTTGCCATAGCATAGGTTGACGTAGTATCCTGTGGTTTATACATTACAAAGTGTATACAGAGAAAACTTGTCTACGCCACAAGTAATTTTAACGCGTGGCCAAAATCGGTACTAACGTCGCCATCTTGTTTTAACAGTACAATATTCTTAGGCGTAATTTTACAAATTTTAACCAACAACGCCCTCTTGTCAATGTCATTCAGGCGCCGAAATATCCTTCTAGAATTTCGTGATGTGACAAGCCTGAGCAAGGTTGCATTTTTATCTCAAGTCTCAATCTGTCAAAAATACCTCTAATTTTTTACATTGCATTTCGCTGAGATGCTATGAAATGAGATTGCAACTAAATTTTGGACGTTTTTAATGACGGCACTGTCGGCGAACAAAACGAAATACAAAAAGAGATAGCTCTTGTCACTTGTCTAGTTGCACCGATGAATTAATAGTCCATTCCATATTAGGTAGCCAGTACCTAATAATCTATGGTCCTGTTTGCACAAAAATACGCATAGCAAGATAGTAGGGAAAAAACCGACACACATTGCCAGCGTCAATAATGTCTTGGTTCGGAGCACACATGAAGATATTGTTAATAGATGTATTGGAGAACATATTTGTTTTAACTACAATGTTAAGTTTGTTTTTGGGATAAATTCATCCCAACTACGGAACCCTTCATTATGCGTGGTCAGACGCACTTGGCCGGTTTTATTCTATGAATAAAGCACCCTAATTGTACGCAATTAGGGTGCTTTATTCATAGAATAAAACCGGCCACATGCGTCTGACCACGGACACACTATCAATCACAATCTGAATGATCTTGAAGGAATAATCCATTGCTTCGTATGTTCGAAAATTTGTCTGCTCAAACAGCGTAATTAACGCAATTAATGTTGTTGAGCTGTCAAACTGAAACCCATTGCTATAGAGTGTGTTACGCAATTACCCAGCAGGTGAGTGTAGAAAAACAAACGGATCATTTGCTCCATAGCTATATTTGCTTTGACATAAGTACATCACCACTAAATAGGCAAACTATAACATTTTCATATTCGAGATTATTTTATAACAGATTCTATACACATTTGCAGTAGCATAAACAGTAAATTATTACAGATATATATTATTATTATATATTATTATAGACTTTGTAACATACAGTGATTATAAAATGTATAAGTACATTAATAACATGCTCCACTATCGATTACAAATGCTTATTATTTAGTCAACTTGTCTTTATAGAAATTAACTACCTATTAAATCCCGCGCAGGCACGCGTCTAGTAACTCTCTATTTTATGTTACCATTAATGACCGCTACTGCGAGGCGGTCACGTACTTTATCGCTTTTACTAATAACTCATACCCAAGAACGTAAACGCTTGACAACTATGTCTGCGCGTGTTCTAACACAATGTACAACAGATAAGGCTTAACCATGTCTAGGTATTCCAAAATGGGGTTTAAAAAACTGGATTTTTAAGCAACACATACAAGACATTTATGCCAAGAGCATTAAGCACAATTTCTTAAAAAGACACCAAACACATTGAACTACATAAGCACCTTTTGTAAATGCATCTAGTAAGTATAATATTGATATTTTTTTAAACATGAAGATCAAAATATTCGATACTGTACATATTATTATTATTATATATATTTTTTTTAAGTTATTTCTTAATTTAGGTGCTGTAAATAGATTTTAGTTCTAAAACAACTAAACGAGGATTTTAAAGTTATCTAACAAAAATAATTTAATTTAATAATTACATATAAAAATAGGAAGGTACTACGATCACATAATAGAAATACCAACAGGTACAACATCATTTAGGTTTAGGTTAGACTATAGTATGTGTAACAGTGGAATGTAAAATTGTAAATAATATGTAACTTTTTGGTAAGCTGCTTTCGGTAAAATTATACGCATAATAAACACAGTTAACTCGGGTAACTTTGGACCTTCATTATACATTGGACCACAGCAAAAACATGATTGGTTTTTTAAACGTTAAGTTCATCTCTTTGTAATTATGAGTTACAGGTTTGGCAATTGACATTCTGCTAAACAAAAGTATTTAAGACAAAAAAGTCGGTACCTAATCAAAGATTTTTTAAATGAAAAAAAAAAAAAAGTTTCATAACTATGTTCCTTCTGTCCATGTCAATGATTATTTGTTCATAAAATAGCAATAGTGTGTTTTTTGCTAGTCCATTTTAAAATAAATGTGGCACAATATTAATCTATGCTTAGTAATTCACGTAAAACCCCATTTTTCTCAGTGAAATAAAAAGAGATTTCGCACAACGATAGTGTCACAACACAATAAATGTAGGTTTTGGGAAATAACAAAAAAAAAATTAAGTAAAACCATTCAAAAAATTCTGAGAGAGCATATCGGCGAACTTAAGAATATATTTAAGAAGTCTATTCAATGCTCTGTTATATTTTTATGGGAATAAATAATAAAAAAAATATATATATTAAATTATTAATTATATTAAATTATCTCTAAAGGTATTTTGACCCTTAAATTTCTTATTTTTATGTGTTGTGACTCTCTTATTGCAATTTAATGTTACCCAAAAATCCATATTAATTTGGCCACCCACAAATCGCGACATTTTAACCACATTCCCTGTATATTTAGTACATATATTTTTCGTTTGATTCATGGCAACAAACTATAAAGATCACAAATGCAACTATCCTTCACGTCTTCTAGGGTTCTCACGACTCCAAGATAAAATGGAAATGATCCAAAAAGCGGTCCAAAGTTACCAGAGTTGACTGTATATAATATTTTTTTATTAGAGCTAAAGTACATGTAATAGGTATACATGTATACAGGAATACATGACTACAAGCTCATGTTCTGTTTATCAAAACTTTTAAATAATACCTATTTAGATATTTCTGATATATCAATACTAAAAAGATCCAATATAAAGTAAACTAGTAAAAATAAGCTGAGCTTGTCAATTAATCAACACCTATAAGCTAATTAAATATTTTTATAAAGCAAAATATTTTGGAACATTTACTACACACAATTATTGTCATGATTATCATGTAAAACATACAATATTACAAAACTCTTTGGTTAATATTTTCTATTTTGTCAAGTATTAATCTGTAAGCTAATCAATCAAAAAATAGATTCTTTACGTTAATAAAAGTGCCGAATACGAATCCTGTAAAACCGAAGAGGATGATTGCGATGTCTTTCCACAGCTTCCATTGGTACTTCCCCAGTTGGTCGGGCCAGAAAGTGACTATCTCAATAAGCGGCGGAAAGATCAGTGCGAGCGCCGAACTGCTAAACGCGCCCACCAGAGAAATGATTCCGCTCAAATTGGGAATCAGAGCCGCCGCTAAAACTGTAATAGATAACGTTTATCATTAGTCACCTATATATGGGTATATTGTAGCTCAATAGGGATGACTAAAAAAAATTTTTTTTATCTGTCATGTAGATTATAAAAAAATATTGGACACGTATTTTTTCTTTTTTTACGTAATCAAAACATTACGGCAATACATCGAGTTCAAATGTGGCATGACTTCTCACTAGATTTTATACTGAGCTGTGACGTAACGAGCCCCCACTCCCCAAGTTTAATGTGTTTTTAAATAAAACACATTAAACTTGGGGAAAAAATATTAGACACTTATTTTTTGCTTTATCATAATAATAAAAAATTACTTAAATAGTCATTTTTTATTAATATGATATCATATTTTTATATTATTTGATTGACGGACTAAACAGTTTTTCTGTTTTTTTTACCCAGGCATTATCCCTATTATTACATGTATGGGACTTTTCATTTGATTGTACTTCCCACAGCATATACCAATGAGGTAAAAATCAATATTAGTTTGATAACAACGATAGGTTGGGTATAGATATTAATATTATTATGTAGGTAGTCTATGCGACACTGCCAATTGTTTTAGTGCTACTTAGATAACCTACGAACCAACCAGACATGGTTAGGATAGCACAACAATAATAAGTAATCTATTTATGCCAAGATAAACTTGCTGACTTTTAATTAAAAAATAATTTCAGTTAGACACTTATTTAATTATAATGACATAAATTAAAAATCTACTTACATGTTATTGATATGAGCACAAACCGAGTTCCTGCTTCACCATGTTTAAGTGCTTGTTCGTTTGTTAGTTTCGATTTTGTGTATGGCCAAACAATGCTCATAGGTACATAGAACTGTAGTCCGTATGATAAGAAGATTGCAGCTGCCATAACTGCCCGAACACTTTGCGCTAACCTGTAAAGATAAATAATGGAATTTGTACAAATAACAGTCATTTGGGATTAAATATTGAAAAGGGTGAACATTTGACGGTAGAAATGGATATTTAGGTGGGTCTCATCAACATTATGATAATCGCCGATGGTTAATAAATCGACGCTCAACGGAATTGTAATCTAGATTTATTCTAGAGTCGACAATATACCTACTATTAGTAAGAGTAAAATACTAACTACTACTGCTCCCAAATGTTCTAGAACCAAAAATTCGCACTGGGCCCGCGTGGTGGATTATGGCACACTCCCTCACAGAAAGAGGCCTGAGTCCCAGCAGTGGGAACATTATAGGATCATTGCTCTAAGAGTAAAATATATTTATTTTTAATTTTAAACTGAAGACTTACAAAGAGCTGGGAAGGTTAAGTGTTATGCTTCCTTGCACTCGTTCACCGTATTTCAAATAGCCGAAAAATCCAATGGCGGTATACAACGCGGCTACTATCACCATGCCAGTATTGAGCACGCCATTCCAGCCACCAAAGTCCTCAGGGGTTTTCATATTGTTTTCTAAAGGTAAGATCTGAAATTAGTTTATGATGTAATTATTATAGATTCCATATAATACATACTTAGGTAGATAAAAACACATTTAATGAGGTTAATTAGTAAAAGCAGTTAATTATGCAGGCTGTCTCCAGATAAAAAAGCGAAGGTATATATTACGTTACGTTTTCTTTGTGCTGCAGTTTTTATAGACACGTACGTGGATACACAGTATGGGGGTTACGTAAACAAATCGAGTACACTGACTTCTCATTATTGTATTGCAATTAGCACATAATTGACCGATTTTACGGGGTTTTACAAAACAGGGACAGGGTTTCCTGGGAATTACACAAAATCGATAATATTTACCAATAGGTAGGTACTTAAATCCGACTACTTCATCATCATATGATTCACATGATAGTAGGAATGAGAGAATTAGCTAGTGCTATGCTAGCCCTCTAAGGCCCATTCAAATTTCTAGTAACAGCAAAAACGTATGCACATAATTGACAGATTTTTCAGGGCTTTACAAAACAGGGACAGGGTTTCCTGGGAATTATCACCAAATCCACAATATTTACCCATAGGTGGGTACTTAAATCGGACTACTTCATCATCATAAGATAGTAGGAATGAGATAATTAGTTAGTGCTATTCTAACCCTCTGTTTTAGCCCCAGTCAAATTTCTAGTAACAACAAAAATGTATGTAGGTAATACATATCAACACATGTTATTATAATAGGTTTCTAACACCGTCAGTTCCAGTCACCAGTAAGTAGTGGTGTTATGTATGTAAGCATCCCATAAGTGCCTAACCTTTTCCCAACTATGTTGGGGTCAGCTTCCAGTCTAACTGACCTCCGCAACCCAGTTACTGGGAATACGATACCCCTTGGTAAGACTGGTTGTCAGAGTTTCGGGCTTCTGACTACCCGTAACGACTGTCAAAGATCCACGATTCACAGCCGGGACCAACGGCACGTGCTCTCCGAGGCACGGAGGGGTCTTGGTATGTAAAAATAGTCACCCATCCACGGACCAACCACGGCAAGCGTAGCTTAATCTGATCGATCGACCTGTTATTACTTAGCCTCAACGCCACAAGCCCCTCGCATAATTATGATAAGTTGTTAAGAGTCATAAATAACTTATGATTATGCCTCGTCCTCACTAATCTATTTTCCGAACAATAAAGCTTTCTGACGGATGTTTCCTAGATAAAATATGCTGAAGTCAAGTATCAAGTCTTCATTAAGTAAATTAGTGATATTAGCTTAGCTAAATAGGGCTAGCGCGCCTAGGACATTCAGTAGGTAGAACAAATATGTTGCTAATTGACCAGGGCGGCGAAAACATTAGCCAAGTACACAACCAACTTTCCTGGATGACTTGACTAGGATTTTGGTCGACACGAGAGAAAACGATAGCAAATGGAAATTTGGATCGAAAGGACATCGCTAACCACCACCTTTGGTAAGACACTTGGAATTAGTTAGGTACCTACTAACGCATTACTAGGGTGGAAACTGATTAGTAATTTGTTTGATTTGAATCCCTGCATGTGAGTGAGTAAGAAAAATTTATATGAAGCCATTATGAAGTAGTCTATTTTACCACTTTGGATCGTATCACAAACTACGAGAGTATAAAATTTTTACTGGATTTTGTTGTTACCGAGGTCTTAAAAGCATTGCGTCACCATGGCGCATTCGTGAGTAGTATGACGTCAAAAAGCCCCAGCAATTCTGCATCGCTACCAAACTATGTCATGGTACTGACGTCATGTGAGCTTTATTAATGTCGTAAAGCTGTATCAATTACATTCCAGCTGGGCTTGAGATATTAAAACCAGTCTAATAGAAAGGACACTTTAGAAACACTGCAGACGATTCCGGTGTGGATTATTTTTTATTCAGTGCAATCACTGATCTCGGATTCGCCGCGCGTTAACGAATAATATTTAATTTATTTAATATATTGGTATACCAACAGCAGTAGGTACCTGCATACAAAACAATATTATTTATAAAAAGGATAAAATAAGAGTGCTATTAAAAGCATCGGCATTGATTGACCTGTGTCCGCTCAGTAAACTTAACCTGCCGGTCGTCTCAGATTTATTAGGTTCAATCACCCATTCTTCAACCCACATCATCATCATTACTTCATTTATTTTTTCTTCTTTCTTATAGGGTTAGTATTGGCTTAGGACTGCTGTCTTTAAGATTACATAACCGGCAAATTGCGCTTGTATTTGGCGAATCACGATGTTTGTGATGTCATTTAAAATCAGGTTTTAAATATCATTGACCTAACAAAAAACAGGCAGGTTTCACAAGCTATTTAAAGGAGGTATACCATTACCATAAACCTGTTTCTTGTGGTTAACTGTCTGTCGGTCTTTCAGATTGTTGTAGGTAGTTTACTTAGTTTATGTACTTCCTTACCTACCTACTTATTCAAATAAAACTGATACATTGCGGCATTGATACCAACAGAGCCCAGAGGCCAAGGTCTTATTGGATCTCATTGTGCAGTTAGGTTTGCTCCAAAAAGGCAAGATTGATCTACGAAAGTAACGGAAAAGCATAGTTATATTATGTACTTTAATAACACCGTTACTTTCGCTTCATGGTTCGCTTTTTCGTTTTATGGTGACTTGTTTAATTTCAACATCAGCACTACAATATTTTGCATTTGGAAAACATTTTGGACCACAAGTAACTCTGGATATAATAGTTGGGTATCCAGTTCTCCACATTACTTGCAAACTTTAATGGCACCACGCCGAAATTGTAGCCACCGACCGCTACATTTCGGCGAAACGACCTTCTCGCTCCAGAAGCCTAATTGCGTACCTAACACTATGATCGGTAGGAATCGGTTTCAATTTGACAACATTAATTGCGTTATTTACGTTGTTGTGCAAACAATTTTTTCTAACATATTAAGCAATGGATTAGCAATTTGCGATCACGATTGGTTTTGCGCGTACGTACAGTCACGAGCACCAATATGTATACACTTAGCAAAATTCAAAAGCAATTTTCATGGTGAATAACGATTGCAACTTTGAGGTAAGACCTATTATATAATAGTACTAGCTTTTGACCGCGGCTCCGCCCGCGTGGATGTCGGTTATTGCGTAAAAAAGTAGCCTATGTCCTTCTCCATATCCCAGGCTATATCTCTGCCAAATTTCATGACGATCGGTTCAGCGGGTTTAGGTGTGAAAACGTAACATACAGACAGAGAGAGTTACTTTCACATTTATAATATTAGTATGGATAAGTTTAAACTACTGTTCAATAGGTCTTATCTTAAAGTGAATAACATGAGAAAATTGCTTTTGAATTTTGCTAAGTGTATACATATTGGTGCTCGTAGCTATTTAATGAAGAAACCAGATGGTTAACGCATAGAACCATTATTGATCGCGCGGCCATAACCAGTTGTTCTAGTATGATGTTTTATCTTAGTTATCGTCAGAAACCTCGAATGCCTCGAAGCGATTACCCTCAATCCGCTACAGTAGAGGTTTGTCGAGGATATGGAAGATGCTACTGAAGTTTATTTATTTGGTACACATACATATCACCAACGCTGAGGGCTGGCGGGCTTGATCAATAGTTAGTACCTATTAGTGACAATTGAAAACATACGGGTACCTAGGCAGCTATTTTTTTCGATAATCGTAAGCCGTTAATTGCTTTTCCAATGTGACTGCACCCTATCTACGCTGCCGAGAAATCAAAGCATTCAAAGCTGAAATCATAAATCTAAATACATAATTACGGTGGTGTAAACGATGGGAATGACGAATTACAAATTGACTCTACAGTTAATACAAATAATACATAAATTAATATATAAAATTAAACTCACCACTCCTATTCCTTCAAATGCATAAATAGCCGTACCAAAATATAAAGGTAATTGATGCCAGCTAGAAAATGCTTTCACATTACGGGTGGGTGGCAAATCTTGAAGTATATAGTAAAATGTTATCACAAGGCCCCAAGCAGTCATTATAGAGGCGACCAGAGAGACTGGTGTCAGGTATTTTAAGTTCTTCACCATAGCCAGGGCAAGTATTGGCGGAAATAATAAAGCCAAGTATACATGTACACTTAAATTTATATGAAAAAAATGCAGTGTGTCTTGAAGGTTAGTGGCAACAAATAAAAAGTATACACAGCAAAATCCCAATTGTGTTAATACCAAAAACACACTGACAACATTCCTGAAACAATACATATTGTCGTGTTATTTATTATAAAAACCTATTCTTAATAATAAAACTCAAGCCAGACATGCTATATATACCTAAAAACTATGCTTATATTATAGGCATTGTGAACTAGCTGCTGCTCGCGGCTTCGGCCGCGTGTCTTTTAAATTTCTAAAATAAGAGTAGCCTAAGTTAGTCTTTATAACATCATTGAAAGTCCCATCAAAATCGGTCCAGCCGTTTCTGAGATTAGTCGGAACAAACAGACACACACGAAAAATTTTAAAATTGTTTTTTTGTTATAAGGAATTGTTTAAACTGTCGACTCTCGGTAATTTGACACGCGTTAATTTGAATCTCTGGATAATTTGATTTTTTTTTCCGGTTCCTTGAAAAATACTCGATGAATTGAATAAAATCAATATTTATTGGTCTCCTCGGTAATTTGAAGTTTGCCCGCCAACATGCAATAATTTGAAGTCCGGGCTTCCCTACTCTCTATAATTTGAAGCGTTTATAGACTGAAGTCGCTCACTCAACGGAAAATTGCAGACTACTTTTCAAAATGAACATTTGTGTATAATTGTACAAATGTTTAAAATAATAAATCTCGAATTTTGATCAAACTTTTGTTTATTTCTGTGGCTTGGTGCTAATAGGGCCAAAGTACGTTTTTGTGAGAAATGAGATTTTACTGCCAAATTATTGAAAAAATTATATAATTACACATAATTATATAATTTTTTCAATAATTTGGCAGTAAAATCTCTCAAAAAATACTACGTTAAAAAGGCCAATTTAATGTGTTTCCATACTGTTACAAAAAAAAATATTAAGTGTTAAAAGGGCTGCAGTAGTATTTAAAACACTAGAAAATTAAAAAAAAAAAACACTACGCCAGTATTAGAGTCTGAATTAAAACGATCAAAGTTTTGAATTTTATATATAACTAGCTTTTGCCCTCGACTTCGTCCGCGTGAAGTTTCGGACCATCCATCGCGTCGCACCCTGTCGCTCGTCCGCGCTATTACTTCGTTATCGCTTAGCGTTCTTTCTGACTTTTGTTCTTTTCGCTTGGCTCCTAAGGATCTTAGCGTGATGTTATATAGCCTATAAGCCTTCCTCGATAAATGGGCTATCCAAAACTAAAATAAATTTTATATTCGAACCAGTATCTAGTTCCTGAGATTAGCGCGTTCAACCAAACAAACTCTTCAGCTTTATAATATAGCTGACCCGCGCAACTTCGTCTGCGTCACTTATGAGAGTGGTTTAAGTAATGAATTTTCTACTTATTTTGTTACGGAGTTATTTTAAAATGATGATATCTCCTAAGATGTTGATTGAAATCAAGTGATGTCAAGAACAATTTTGTTTACATTTAAATACTTGTGATTAATAACATATTTATTTGGATAAGGAGTAATATTCTGATGATAAAACTCCTTCGCAAATAATGCACTAATTTCGAACAAATTTGATTACCATAAAAAAGGATATAGTGAGTCAATCTTAAAAGATAGACATATGCTTTCGCTTACTTTTTTTTAGAACTTTTAAAGAGGAACAATTCCATCATACATGATATTTGCGTAACTTAAACCGTTTACGCAGCGCACGAAACGGAAGCTCTCAAAAAGGAATAATTTTTCCCCGTTTTTCCAACATTGTTCATTTATGCTCCGCTCCTATTGGTTGTAGCGTGATGTTATATAGCCTATAATATTCCTCGATGAATGGGCTATCTAACACAAAAAGAATTTTTCAATTCCAAACAGCAGTTCCAGAGATTAGCGCGTTCAAACAAACAAACAAAAAAACTCTTCAGCTTTATGGGGTTTATCTACATAAAGAGGAAAGATTTTATAAAGAGGAAAGATTTGTACCTATTTTTGTATGTTTGTAATGAATAGGCTCAAAAAGTACTGGGCCGATTTAAAAAATTCTTTCACCAATAGAATGCTACATTCTTCCAATTTGACATAGGCTACATTTCATTTTGAAAAAAATTAGGGATCCTTGGTAAAATTTGAACAATGTAACCGACGGGCTGCTAGTTATTCATAAACGTTGCTTAAAGTTAAGTGACGTTCAAACGTCAAACATGTATGGTTCAACAGTCGCTAATCATTACTTAACTTTAAGTAGCGTTTATAAATAAACCCCTATAATATTAGTATAGATTTGGAACTAACATATAACAATAAGGATTATCGATATTGGCCTTTTTAGCACCAGGCCACAGATTTATGTCCTCCTTGGTTATTTAAACTCCTGTTATTTAGTGTCAAATTATCGAGAGTCGACTGTAGGTACTTTCTTATGCATTTAATAAAAAGCGGTTATTTTGACTTTACAAACAGACTCGTAAATTTTATTTATTTGTATAGAATATTATGTATGAATCACACACATCACGCAATAAGAATATAATAATTAGAGACATTTAAATATTCATAAAATGTTGTGTAAATATATGATAACTCTAGGGGTATCAAAAAATTATTGAGGTGAAATAGATAAGGACACTTCATAAAACATGCCTACTTATCAATATCATTATTGTTCACTAGTAAATCTGTTCATATCTTAATCAATATAATGAATGAGCCAGATATTTATTGTTTGTTTGCGAGTAATATTCCTCCAATGATAACAAATAAACCTAATTATTAGGGAGAGGAAATTTTCAATGTAGGTACAATAATGTAATGTGGGTAATGTAGGTATTTACTATTTCAGAATGCTATATGAAAATGCTGTGTGCTATTAACTACCATCATGATTATTTTCCCAGTAGTTCCCATTGTATTTTTGTTGAACATCTGTTTTCTTTGAGTCACTACACAGACCACACAATTTTTTTAAAATCCTTATGATAGTGATATTGCCATTCGGCTTTGTGATTGATGAAATCATACAACAGACATTCATTATGTACTGATTAGATTAAGCTTTGACTAGAATACAGGAAATAATTTTACTTCCTACTATATAGCTGCGATTTTCTGGTTTGGCTTTAAACAAGCCAGAAAATATTTGCACCAATGACAACCTCATTTTATGTCCATAAATTCACTGTCCATGCCAAGGTTGCCTGGAAGAGATCGCAGTATGCGATAAGGCCGCCCATTGTATATTTTGTAGTGTATAAGTTTTCTTTTCTTTTGTAATGTGTAATCTGATGTACAATAAAGTATATATATAAATAAATAAATAAATAATATCATATAATAAATGTTCAAATATGTGACAATTATCCTGTAAAACTCTTGATATGATATTAAATATTGTATTAATAAACAAAGAAGATTGATAAATAAACATCTTGTGTCATCTATTGTTTAATATTTTTAAATGCTGCATCAATTGCTGTGATAAAAAATAATTTGAATAGTTACATGGTTGCAGGTACTATGTACCCATGGTCTTACTTTGAATACAAATGATGTACAGCAGTATTGTATTACAGATAGATAAATACAACACATGAGGAAAAGCCAATGATTTGGCTCTGGATCATAATTCATAACAAATGATAATTAGACATCGGATATTCGGATGCATATTCACCAAAAGTTGAGGTTCCGGGATCGACAAATTAGGGTTTCAAAATATAGAATCGGATGTATATTTACTTGCTTTCAAATGTTGGCTTAGGTATATGGAATGCACGTTTGTATTGATTGTAAAAATCCGGCGATTCCGGAATCAACAAATGTAGTGGGTTTTTTCTGGCTATAGAATCGGATGCATATCTAACTACTCGTACCTAAGTAGCCGAGGTAATATTTACGCCCAATCAGGATATAGATTACTTAATGAAATAAAAAAATATTTGATATGTTTTTTTTTTTGTTTTAACTAACACACATCACCCGTCCTTTTACACCCTACATACACATATTTGCATCAGGGGTTAAACATTAATCTATACTAATATATAAAGCTGAAGAGTTTGTTTGTTTGGTTGAACGCGCCAATCTCAGGAACTACTGGTTCGAATTGAAAAAATATTTTAGTTTTGGATAGCCCATTTATCGAGGAAGGCTATAGGCTATATATCTACGCTTCGATCCTTAGAAGCCAAGCGAAAAGCACGGAAGTCAGAAAGAACGCTAAGCGATAATGAAGTTTTAGCGCGGGCGAGCGACGGGATGCGAATGCGACGCGATGGGTGGGTCGAAATTTCACGCGGACGAAGTCGTGGGCAGAAGCTAGTTTTAAATAAATATGCATCTGAATAGTTATGCAATCCAGGAAAACGGAGGGTTTTTTTTAATAATATTTTTTAGAGGTTGTTTCCATATTATACACCCGATTATACCCAAAGTTTCAGATTCAGATAATTTATGTAAACAAAGGGGATCACATAACAAAAAAATATCTTCGTAATGGTAATTCACATAAAATGGCGAAAAAAGAGGTTTCATTTTCTTTTAAGTACTGATTTTAAGAAATAATAATTAACAAATAATCATACCGTAATTATTTTTATAAATTTCCGGTTTTAAACAAAATTATTAAAAAAAGTAGATTTTCTGGTATAAAATATTTTATGATACTGGTAACAATGTAGGAGATCCAAACATATTCAAATGTTTTACATCTTCAACAACACTAATATTACAACTCTCATTCATAGATTCATATTGTAAGTAGCACATCTAGCCACATTTTGGATGAAATGGCAGTAAACCATTTCGAGTGGAAATCGATTTTTTATATTTGGAGGCCACGTCTAGCACTGGACTTAAAAGGGGTGATTATGACGATCATATGCCGTGTTTCCGACATACTACACAATACATTGTTTGGCAACAGTATTTTATTTGCATAGTTCTTGTAATTAATTCACTTTAATTTTAGCGATGACTATTTACAAAAAAAGAATATGATAAAATGTTTTGTACCACTGTCCTGTCATTTTGACAGTGACATTTCTTGACATTACTTTGTTTACATAAATGATCTGAATTAGAGAATTTGGGTATAGTTATGCATTCCTGGCATCACAAGAGTTTAAAAAAAAAAAAATGTAGTTAAAAATTAACTGGTAAATAAATGCATCCAAATATCTGATCTCTAATGATTAATACATTATTATGAATAATGTTGATGATATTTGTTACGTAAATTAAGGAACACTACTTGTAAGTAAAACTATTCATTCTTAATTTAAATAACACAGATACCACAATTTATAAACAATATTAAAAACTTACTTCATTTTTTTTGCATATGGCCTCAAAGAAACTGGTCCTGATGCAAAGGAATCTTCAACAACTTCTGAGAAACCAAGGGCTGGCTTTTGACTTCTGATACAGAGCTCGTGTGCACATTTTATGAGCACATGCATGCAGTGGGTGCATATTGCTCCAATGATTAGTGTTGAAAATACACCTGGGCAGGGGGGAAGACACTAATTTTTTATATAAACTGGTGGTGGCCACTAATAAAGAGTGGCCTATAATTACCACCCGTTTATATGAATATTTTCATACATTGAACTTGAATAGAAATGATCCATTTGATACAAACAAAAATGTATAATTTTTAATTTTTTGTTATTCTTGAGTACATATTTTTTTGTACCAATTGAATCATTTTTAATTAAAACAAAACAACACAATCAAAAAACGAGAAAGGACTAAGCACATGAAATGTTTAAACTGCTACAGCTTTCTCATTTTTTATCTGATTCTAATGGGTTTATTTTTGACTTGATTAAATTAGTACCTACTTAGCTGTGACTTAAAATATTTTCTTTCCATTGATTATATTTATTACTAAATGTTTGTTTATCATCATTTTCTAAATGACGAAAGAGCTGGCTTATTGAAGTATTGCCTGGCAATACCTAAACAATCGATATTTGTATACACAAAACTGTAAACACTCACCAAGTACAAGGCCAGCATTTTTAAAAGCATCTGGCATTGCTAAAATTCCTGTGCCTATGTTTCCTTTTAAAAGGTGGATTAAGGTATCGAAGTTGGAAGTCGGATGCTCTAAGCATCTTTCCGAACCTGGGTGATAATCTTTAGGTTTCTCGCTAGAACCTGGATCTGTCACTAATTCTACTGTCTGTTCAACACTTTCAATTGGATTGATGGGTCCCGTAAGCAGTGGTTGCTTTTCATCGTTCATAATTTTATTCTATACTTGTATGCTTATAATGTAAATATTATTACGCAGAGCCATACGCCTCACAATCACCCGATAACACAATGGAATGAAGTTTATTGAATAAAAACTTGAAACGATTGATTGAGTGACTATAGATGTCGTCACCGTCACACATAGAGATGATACCCCAGAACAGTGTTGCCACCTTGGTTTTTGAAAAGGGGGGGCAGTCGGACAAGCTAGAGAGCTAGATTTAGCAAATTTTGCCATCAAAAGAGTTGCTAGAAAGGGCTAAAAACATAGATACAAATGCAAAGGGTTAAACTTTGTTTATTTGAAACGTATTAATTTCAGAAAGTGCAAATTAAGTTATTAAATTGTTAAAAATCAGTCTTTATCGGAATCTTCCAAAATCATATCTGCCGAAGCAGAAGAAGTTGATAGCTGATTGACATCTGTGTTCTTAGCCAATTTGAACGAGTATTTCAAATTACTCCCACACTTTTTTATTATTTCAGTTGGCATCTTGTGGGAACAGCAAGACTCTTTCAATCGTTTCAAACCCCATCGTGTATGTAGTATGGATGTTCTTGTTTTTAACCCCATTTTATTCCTGTTTTTCGTATCGCTTGCAAAGGGCTAGATTGCTCTTTTCGGGCTATAGCATGAATAAACGAGTTTACCTACAATAAAAAGTGCTAGATCTAGCCCGAAAAGGGCTAAGGTAGCAACACTGCTCCAGAATACCCCTATACTATTGACTAACACAGAATAAGTAGATTAGTAAGTACGGTGGCCAGCACATTAGGGCCGCTTTCCGAATTGGCTATAATCGCTCACAGCGCTCACATCGTCTCACATGCGTTCCGATTTAGATATTACGATTATGACAGCCGAGGGCTGTCAACAACTCGGAACGCTCGTGAACGCGCTCACGGTGCTCACGCAATGTCAAAACGATATTAGAGTATTTCTCTGTGTATACACCAAAAATTTGTTCTTCGTAAGTTAGGTAGCAACTGTAGCCAGAAGAATTTTTTTGAAAATGCCACGAAACGATAAGATGCGACTCAAAACAAAACAGCACACTGTCATTTTTGGCAGCGCTCACGGCGATATTAGTAAAAGGCATGGTCGGCGTTATCGCAAGATGGCGAATGTCATGACGTCATCTATGACGTTTCACGGGACATCGTTATCGCGCTCACGCTAATTCGGTACGGGTTTTAGCACGCGAATATCGATATTATCGCAACTCGGAACGCAGGGCAAGTTACCACAAACTGTCAAATTTTCTCGTTCGATTCTGAACATAATCATCAACATTTTAAAGTCTATCGTTTGGAGAAATTTGACAGTTTCGTGTAGCTTGATGTGCTGGCCACTGTATAGACGCCAGCACATCAAGCTACTACAATCAGTCAAATTACTTTAATAGATTTTCAACTTTAAAACTGAAGCATATGGTTCAAACTTGATTGGGAAAATTCGTCTGTTTCGGGTAACTTGGGGGTTTATTCATAAACGTTGCTTAAAGTTAAGTGACGTTCAAACGTCAAAAATGTATGGTTAAACAGTCGCTAATCATTACTTAACTTTAAGGAGCGTTTATAAATAAACCCCTTGATGTGCTGGCGTCTGTACATAAGACCTTATGTAGATGGAAGCAATGCACGAATTTCCCTGCTAGATACGCATCCAGCGACTTTGATCGACGGCGACTCGCTAGTGATGTGCATTAACCGATTTGGTAGTGCGCGCGAAAAAACTTCAACATCTGGCAAACACCGCCGCATACGGATGACGTAATAGATAAAATAGATTTTAACATCGCTAGCAATCGGATCAGCATCGGCTGTCAAAATCTTGATCTAGACGTCACAGGTTACTCTGTGCAGGTTACGCCTTTCCTTTGTCGAGCACGCTTCGTTCGTTTGTAAGACGTTCGCGGGCGAAGTGACCCAATCCAACTGTAGGCTTTTGAGACAAATACAAACGGGTACGTAGTATGCAAGTAGAAGGTTAGTAATTAAGTTTAGTTCCAGAAGGCTGACTCATCGCGTGCTAAACAGTTTCAAACTTAATTTTATATAAAACTAGCTTTTGCCTGCGGCTCCGCCCGCGTCGATGTTGGTTATCGCGTAAAAAAGTAGCCTATGTCCTTCTCCATATCCCAGGCTATATCCCTGCCAAATTTCATGACGATCGGTTCAGCGGTTTAGGCGTGAAAACCATACAGACAGACAGACAAAGTTACTTTCACATTTATAATATTAGTATCGATATCACGTCGCGTCGCCCCTCTAATGGTCGTGCTGCGCGCATTACATGAAACGTCATGAACTGTCAATGTCATGTCAGTGTCACATAAGACACTATCATTACCAAGTCGTAGATTTGCATGTAGGTAATAGAAAATATTTTGGGGGAGCATTGGTAAAACAATGGGAAACGCAGGAAGCAATCAACCCAAAGAATGGCACAGAGACGCTGTGACGAAGGCTCCTGATGTAGGGCCGTCCTCACCAGCCAAAGAAGGAGAAGCGTTTACATTTGATAAAAAGGTTGACGATGATCGTACAGGTCGAGATGAAGAAAATAACATTGAAGATGGTGCACCATATTATACCAAGGCCGTTCCTGAAAGTGATGTAGAGTATAGTGGACCACGAGAGAGGTCCAACACTCTGACCGAAGGTAGTAAGATAATTGACGATGTTAAAGTTTTGCCAACTGTTTTTAAATGGGAAGGAGGGGGCAAACAGGTATGTAAATTATACGCCACTATCACTTGGACGTAGTTATGCAGAAATGTTCCAACCCACAAGTCACCCGAAATCGAGATAATGTGATCAAACTACCTTTTATGACACTTAGAGTCAGATTTGTAATAAGGTTCCAAGTATAAGACTTAAAACTTGGAACCTTATTGCAAATCTGACTCTAAGTGTCATAAAAGGTAGTTTGATCACATTATCTCGATTTCGGGTGACTTGTGGGTTGGAACATTTCTGCATAACTACGTCCACTTGATCCTTCTTTATTAAATGCAGTTTAATTAATTTTCTTTTTAATTATAGGTATATATTAGTGGAACATTTACTGACTGGAAAACGATTCCTATGGTTAAGTCCCATGGAGACTTTGTTACAATAATTGATTTACCTGAAGGCGAACATCAGTATAAGTATTTTGTAGATGGTGAATGGCGACATGACCCCAGTGTGGTATGTTTTATTAAGATCTAGTATTAATTTTGTTATAATTTAAAGAACCCACTTTAAGTAGTACTGTAAATAGTATGTTTAAGGCGAGGTTCTTCAAGAGTGTATTTTTGTTCTTGAGGTGGCTGCGGGGCACGAGCAAATTGTGCCGTGAGCTTCATTAATTTTGGGTTGAAAATTATATGTTTTACGATATTAACAATGTTAAACCCGACGGACATTACATTATCATAGACGTTTATTTTGATGTGATTTTCAATACATAATATAGTATAATATTGAAGTAAAATTAGTTTTAATCTACAAAATAAGGGTATGTCTGGATTTTTTTTCTATCGAGCGAACTTTGTCCATTTATGTAACGAGTATCCCATGTACCTACAGAAAGGTCTCAAAAGCAACATATAATTTATTCACGTATTTAATCATTACTGTTTCTAAATAAAATGATATTAAAATTACATTTCCTAGAGGTTAACTTGAAGAACCTCGCCTCAACAGAAGTATTAAGGTTTGGCACGTAAACCTTGTCTAGAATTTTAGTAGCTTTTAACTTGTAACTGCAAATCTTAGAATATATATTTTCAGGCCTTTAATAAACTTGTTACAGAAGGTAGTGGACAATGGAATGGGTAGTAAAAATAACTTGGTAACAGTAAAAATGTCAGATTTTGAAGTGTTCCAAGCACTTGCAAAGGATAGTGAAGGGATTCACAGCAGTGCCCAAACAGAGTATTCTCAGGTATATGGAAATAATATCTAATAGCAAACTATAATACAAAAAAATTTGAATGATTTTTCTATGTATGTCAAATTTCTTACTTTTCAGGAGATACCACAGTCAAAGCCATGGGAGAAAGTTTCAGGCCCACCGATTCTACCACCTCATCTCTTACAAGTCATTCTGAATAAAGATACACCACTGTCTGTAAGTTTCCCACTGCTTAGTTTATTTTCTGAGCAACATTAAAGCAAAATGTTTACTACTAAAGTACTAAGTTGTCTTATATTTTTCCAGTGCGAACCAACATTGTTACCAGAACCAAATCACGTCATGTTGAATCATCTGTATGCTTTGTCCATAAAAGATGGTGTTATGGTATTATCAGCAACCCACCGGTACAGGAAGAAGTATGTCACTACACTGCTGTACAAGCCCATATAATTGTCAATCTGGTGATCTGACATAACCTATAGTTTTCAAAGCACAACATTATTTCAGTATTCAATAAACCTTTTGCAAAAAATATCACCTTTATGCAAAATAATTGAAAAGTAATATTACTTTCTAAAATCCCTGAATTGCATAATTACCAGGTACATTTTTGGCACTAAAATGTTTGCAGTTAAAAGAGAAATAACTGCAATTGCTGCATAATTAAATTTTTTAAGCTCTTAGTATTATTATTGTTTTCTATGTTTGTTAGTTCGTACTGTTTGGAATTAAAGTGTCTCAAGTGCTATGAAGACCATAGCACTTGAGATGGGAAATAAATAAGCAAACAAGTAAGGGACCCAGTTACTTCTGATTAAGAAGTTACATTTAGTGATATGAATACAAAGGTGACTGCACTTGTAAGTGTAAATGAGATGTGACTCAAGATGGCTGGACAAATCTTCAAAATAGCTCGCATTTAACTAGGTCAATAGGGCACTTTATGTGACGGCTAAACACCCTTATTTCAACATTTGTGACGCTACAGAATCTTAGATAATCGATCGAAAACGTGTCCAGCCAGCTTGAAAAAACACTTTTCGCTGGTCTCTCAATCTCGGTAACGGAAGTGATTTTGACGACTTTGCATATCAACGGGCGTCACATACATTTGTGACAGGCATCGAGCTAAAAGTTTTGTGGTACGTATAGCGGTTTAGTAGAAAAATGCAAAAATCTGTGTCCAGCCAGCATGAATTTACGTATAAAACTTCTGGCTGGCACTTCCGAATCTCAATAACGGGAGCGTTTTCGAATATGTTTCCTTTACTAACATTTAATGACGCAATGTGTGACAGTAACAACGTTTGATTTATGGCGTCACATGTAAGGGTTTACGAGAAATCAATATAAACTTAATGTCCAGTCAGCCTGAGTTCGAGCTGGCTGGACACATGTATCTCCGCTGCCTGATGATATACGGCCTTCGAAATATGTTCAACATTTTGTGACGGGGACGATAATGATAACCTGAATTGGTGACGGAGAAACTTTGCGTTGTTTCAGAGATATTGATCATTAAAATTTTCCCATACAAACACTGCAGTAGGGTTACCAATATTGTAAGTTTTATTGCCGTCACATAAAGTGCCCTATTGACCTAGTTAAATGCGAGCTAGATTAAAGATTTGTCCAGCCAGCTTGAGTCACATTAAATGAGATCAGTCAGTAAAGTAGTTGTGTTAGACAAGAGTTAAAAAAAAAAATCTTACATATTTCTAAGTGCAGCCAGATGTGATAATGTTCTATTTGTTTTTAAATTATTGACTTGTTGTGATTGTATCTATTAGTTAGGTATAAATTTAATGTGCTTTTTGTTAAAGTATAATTATGTAAACATTAGTGTGTAAATAAAAGGTCTATTAAAATTGTTGTATTTTATTTCGCCAATCTGAAAGTATTTATTTTATTACTTGGTATTGTAATCTTCACTAGTTATAAAGAATTTTATGAACAAAAATCCAAATTAAAATATTTTATGTGATTGGTTTGGGTTTGCTAATATCGATAATAAATAAAAATGGCAGACATTATAACATACAAAAATATTGTAAAACCGGTTGGTTACAACATAAGTGTTCATAATATTGTCTTTATATTCATCTCCTGTTGCGTTTTACATAAAATAAGTATGTACGTGCACATAATTTTTTGTACCTACTTTCCCTGTTTTAGAAGTCGATCACTGATCAAGTGATCACCGATCCTCGGCCAATGTTAACTGAATGTTTGGCCGAATTAGAAATTTCAAACAGAATTCAAATTATGTCCATCACAATTTTTTTTGACCATACCATAGGACCACTGATAACTGCACGTAAAATCAATATTCAAGCACCAGACGTGCGAAGTAAAAGTAGACAATAAAAATATTCGCAAAATGTATTCGAATGAATACCTATTTAATTTTATTTGAAATAGTTTCATAGTGAAAACTTAGTAACGAGTACATCAATCATAAGCTAATAAATTAATACCTTAGTTCTAATCGAATGTTGAGTTAAACATAGTAAATGTTCTTTGGGTTTGCCCCTTTAGGTTAGAATTTGAGCACCTTTATATCGTTGCAGTAACTCTGGCTTTCCTAGACAAAGTTACCATACCAGTAGCGTGCAGATGACTATAGTTTGACCGATACCACGTACTGCGCATTCCGGCGAGGGCAGAACGCCGCACCGGCGCCATGGCCATGAGCGTTGACGAATGAGCGGCGGGACGCCGTGACTCCGTGAGCGTTGATGAATGAGTCGAACGGCCTGCACTGCCACCCCCGTCTCGCCATGCACATACCTAAGGCGCGGTACGGCGGTATCGGTCCAACTATACCTATTAAAGTTGGCCCTTATAATTTCTTAAACATGTTTCTAACTTGTACCTATGTGAAATTGTGTAATGTATTTCAATTACAAACTTAGATTACAAAAATGCTAGTCATATCACATACAAGAGCATCATAACAAAATAAGTAGGTAAATACCTATACAAAGTAATTTTGGTATTAAATACAGGTTACTTAAATAATAAGTAGACGAAGAGTACTGTTTGGCCGCGGTTTTCAGCAAAAATTGTGAGAGTGAAAAATGGCAGGTATACCTTAACTAATCGAATCCTCCCATTTATCAAAAAAAAACCTAAAATGAAATATAAAATAGGTACCTCGGTTTAAAAAAATTGTACCTTCTTCAGTACGAAATTGTATTAAAATTTAGGTAGACCCACCATATTGACGTCAGAATGGCGGGTGTTTGTTAATATATATCAATATTTATCCATTATTGATTTAATATAATATTTAAAAAAAAAATACCTACAACATACAGTGGCCAGCACATCAAGCTACACGAAACTGTCAAATTTCTCCAAACGATTTTAAACTTTAAAATGTTAAAGTTCAAAATCGAACTAGAAAATTTGTCAGTTTGTGATAACTTGATGTGCTGGCCACCATACCCTAAATAAAATACACACACATTGGATCAGTTGATTAGTTCCTGAGAAATAAAACAACTATGTGTCATAATTACAGATTTTTATAATTAATAAAAATATATTATTTATCTAGATGCATCTAGACTCAAACATATTTATATATTTTAAGCAAAACTAAATGCAAATGATTATATGAAATAAAGAAATCTAATATAGTTTCTAAAAAAACATTGTTCTAACAAGCTTCCTAACCGCACACTTTTGTTAAGTGTGATGTGAGTGCTTGATAAATTATTTATAATTTGTACTCTGTTTCTTTATTAATCATACGCCCTATAGTTTATAATGTTTGTTAGGTAGTATGGTGTTTATGGTAGGTGTATTGTGTTTAATAAGAATAATTTTGTAACCAAAATTCCGGTAGACGAAAATAATTTGAGATGTATATATAAATGATATATGTATATATATATATATATATATATGTATATATATAAATAAAATTATCATTAAATAAATTTGAATAAGTAATATAGGTATATATATATATATATATATATATATATATATATATATATATATACCTATATTACTTATTCAAATTTATTTCAGCCAACTATTAAATAAGTTATTTTATGATAATAATATTAGATTTGGAATACGAAGATTATCAGTAGTCAGTAAATTATAAATAAATCTGTAATATGGATCAATATTTTGTGATGGTAATAAAAAAAAGTAAGTAAGAAAGTAGGTAGTTGTTTTATTTCTCAGGAACAAATCAACTGATCAAGTGTGGGTGTTTTTTTATTTAGGGTACATTTTAGGTAATTTTTTCGATATAATTATATATAATAAGTAACGGATAAATATTGATATATTAACAAACACCCGCCATTCTAACGTCAATATGGCGGGTGTAACTATATTTTGATACTATTTCGTTCTGAAGAAGGTGCAATTTTTTTAAACCGAGGTACACTTTAGGTTCCTAATTTTTTTTGGTAAATGGGATGATTTGTTTAGTTAAGGTACACCCGCATTTTGACTATCACAATTTTTTTTACAGAATATTTTTATTGCAGTTTCCAGTTTGCATTTGCGTTTATTGCCTTTATTAATCCTTATTCGAACCTAGTCGAGGTCTGATCTGTCTGATTAAAATCAATTTCATCGTTACGATTATGTAACCACAATAGATATCCATTGGGACGTTTTTAGAAAAATGTGCGTTTGGAACTCAAAGATTACAAATTAGATTAAGGCCGAAACAAAAAATTCAGAAAAAAATAAACTAAACGTCTCATAAGATCAACATGTAGGTATGAGATTCCATGATATACAAATAATTTTAAATAGACCTAGCGAAAAATCCGCTTCAAATACTGTGTTTTTCTTAAATAACTAGTCCCTATCATGCAAATACAAGTAATTACCAAAATAATTGTTAAAAATATTATGTACATATAATGCATAAATAAATAATAATATTTGAACTGAAATAACAGAATTGGTAATTATGACTTACAAAACTATACCTAACCAATTGCGACTGTTGAGACAGTCGATCCCTATAAAATGAGAGTTAGTGATATGTATGCCTCTTTCGTTACTCAAGCCTCCTATGCTCCATTTGAAATAAGATTACGACATTTAAATAAACATTTTATACAGTCCGATCAACCGATTTTGACAACTATTGCGTTGGTGGCATGACAAACGGCAGCTGCAGTAAACAGTTGATATTGTAACCACTTTTTTGCTTTTAATGCCATTCTTATGCCTATGGAATAAAAGTCAAAATCGGTTGAACGGACTGTAAAAAAGGTTTATTTAAATGTCTAATCTTATTTCAAATGGAGTATAGTTAAATGAGCATTACATAAGTGTAATGGGCGGGAGCGGTCTAAACTTAACGTACCTACTATCATTATACCTATTGTACAAATGTACAGTCAGCAACGACAGTCTAAGTCAACTAAATAATTTTTGCACACATTGAAAAGAAAAAAAAATAATGGTTACTGACCGTACCCAAGTATTTTTATTGCATTCATCCCAATTGTTGCGATTTTAATGACCACATGAAATCTGATGAGAATTTCAAATCGTTGACAAATTAATCGCATACAGAATAATAATAATAATACAGTAATACTATTTCCATTTGGTAATTGAATATAAGTAAAATATTAACACTGCGTCACTTTTGGATAGAGCATACTTGTACTCATTGATGTATAAAAAAGGAAGATAGGCACCGCTCTAATGTCACGTAAACATTATTGGACTAGAAACAATTACATGTAAACACACCCACACAACTACATTTCCCGATGTCATGTATCATGCGCCAACAACCGAAATAGAGAGATATGACGCGGGCTGTAGCGGGAACGAGATAGCAATAATTGTCACTGTTATGTACCCATAACAACTCGGAAACAAATAGCGACATAGAAAGCAATATTATTCAGGAGAATTTTAAAGAAAATAAGTTTTGATTACGAGTGGAAAGTAATCCCGTGGAACTTGTTTTTGGTTTGTGAATTATTTGTGCACATTTCGAAAACGCATGAAGGCATTGTTGCTATTTATTTAGGCGATTACGGTTATTTTACTTAACCTGCTACACAAACGCCAGTTCGATTGTGACTAAGGTCAATTGTGCCTGTCGGCATAATTTATGCAGTCCACGTCGAGGAGCGTACTCGCTCTAATCCTCCTTTTTTATACATCAATGATTGTACCTAATTAATTCGCTTATACGAATATGAATATTATTCCAATAAAAATAAGGTTTATATTCGTATGAAACGCGGACTTAGTAAAGTAAACGCAAAGTACGGTCTGTGAATTTCCTCCTTAGTAACAGTTAATATCGTATTACTTTTTTGTAGTAACTTCTAACAGCGGTAGTTTATCTTTTCCATCCGCCATATTCATGTTAACATTACTGACCGGATTTTTAAAATACATAGCCACAGCTATACTCACTAGACAAATTGATAACACTGTAAATGGTGTTATCACGATATTAAATAGTATATAGCATACTACAGCTGTTATTACCAATTCCAGAGCACTCGCATATGTTTTTAAAATGGAGTTTAGATTTTTCAAAAAGAAACTTGTAACTATTCCTACCACAGCACTGTTTATGGTTATAAGTACTACAAAAGTATCAGCTAATGAACTAAAATCGTCGAATATTGTTCCTAACTCACCTTTAAACATTAAAATAAATAAATTGCAGATAACCGAGTCCAAGTACATAAATACATTCTGTAGGAATATGTCGACATTGGAACCTTTTGTTTTTAACAAATATTCGTTGTAGGTACCAGCTAGACATGAACAGAAATTCTGAAAATTTATAGATAAGAAATAAATATTAAATAACTGTGACCAGAGATCTGTGTCGCCTTTCGATTGTATTGACGCTGCATCAAAATTTTTGATCATACATCCCATTGTTAATACACCTAGTGATATCCACTGCATAAAAGCCAGCTTCTGCTTGAATAAAAACTGGAAGCAAAGTAAAAAGAAATATACCTATTAATCAACGGATTTTTTTTCACTGTTTCATTCTACCTTACACACCAACCATTCTACTTATCTACTGTTTCCGTTTATTATTTACACTTCAAACAAGTTGTAAAAACTAATTATATAAAAAAACCGGCCAAGTGCGAGTCGGACTCGCGCACGAAGGGTTCCGTACCATTATCTATAAAAAAACGGCAAAAAAATCATGGGAGAAGTATGGGAGCACCCCTTAAATATTTGTTTTATTTTAATTTAATTATTTATTTTTAAAGTGAATATATAACTAAATATTTTGTGAATATTTCAAGCGTCTACCTGTTGCCGTTATCAATATCGAGCAAAAATGAGCAAAAAAATCACGTTTGTTGTATGGGAGCCCTCTTAAATATTTATTTTATTCTGTTTTGTAGTATTTGTTTTTATAGCGGCAACAGAAATACATCATCTGTGAAAACTGTCTAACTATCACGGTTCATGAGATACAGCCTGGTGACAGACGGACCGACAGACAGACGGACAGCGGAGTCTTATTAATAGGGTCCCATTTTACTCTTTGGGTACGGAACCCTATAAACATGCCTTTAATGTCAAAAGGTCAACAATATAGTTAAGGTTGCGCTAGTCGACGGCTCGAACTCGTTGGTGCCCGCGGCTAATATGCATGCTATTTCATCTAACATCGTATGAGAAAGTGAAATAGACGATGATTTATAGTGAAAATGAGCGTGTAAATTTTCACGAACAGTCCTTTGGGCGTATATATATTATAAAAAAAAAAAAACTACTAGACGCCATCATTCTCCTGCCCTTATCCCAATTTATTTGGGGTCGGCGCAGCATGTATTTTTCTTCAATACTTTTCTGTTAGTCTTCATCTTGAAAAAACTACTGGATGAATTTATTCAAAATAAAGTTATTTGAATTCTTGAATAAATTATATATCCTTCAACGATAACAATATTTTTTTTTAAAGTATAATACAATATAATTTATTTATTGACACTTCCAGATACAAACATCTGTGTAGTCCTAACTATTGTACTAGGAGTTCCTGTATCACATTTCTTACTCCGGGATTTAATTATTTACGCCCAAAGATTAGTGTTGAAATATGGAAGTTTCGACGCTCATAATCATAACTTTCAAACCAATTCTTTTTTAAATTCTGTTTCCATACAGGGCTAGATAATGACGAGACAAGTAGATATAACTTTGAATGTACACTGTCAAACAGTGGAGTAAACTCCATACGACATTAGTATGCAAGAATGACTGACTACCTAGTCACTAGCGTAACCTTAAAAAATCATGTCTGAATCAACGTTAATACACGTATGAGACATGTTTTATAGACGAAATAATTTTGACAAGTCTTTTACAAAATTTGTTGAAAACAAGTAAGTACCTATCACAACTTGTACATGGGTGTAAACTCGATGTAAGAAAAGTTTAGTTTACCTGAAAGAGTAAAGCCGTTAACACAACTCGGAACTGCAGCAAGATGTAGTACGACGTGGGGTCATAGTGGGACAAGTTAATGAACGCCAAGTTGTTGTAGAAACAGTACAGCAAGGATGGAATGAAGTACAGCAGCAGCAGCTTATAGTTCATGAGAATGGCTCTGAATATATGCGGCTTATTTCTGAAAGTAGAGAAACATAATATTACATTAATAACGAAACTACAATTAATTTTTTTCCCGAAACCACCTGTAGGTAATGATCAAAGAATATATTATTACATTCATTACTTAGGGCTAGACCCGCGGATCGTAATTGGACTTTATACGAATTCATCCTATCGAGTTTTTGTCATGCTAATATAGAAGAAAAAAATATAAAGAAAGAAGTTCAACTAATATAAATTAGGATAAGTCATGGAACATATTTTGCAAAGGGAAAAAAAAAAAATTGTTGTTTTATGAGCTTTATTTACAGATTTCCGTTTAAGTCTGCCATGTAGTCGTGACCGTGGCGTGCTGGGCACATTTTTAACCGACTTTCCAAAAAGGAGGAGGTTCTCAATTCGGTTGTATTTTTTAATGTTTGTTACCTCAGAAATCCGTCGTTTATGAACTACTAAACTAAAGTACAGGACCAAGGACACCGACTTCCGAAATTAAAGTTATTTTTCACTTTTTAGTGTTTTTTTTGGAAGTCGGTTGTTTTTTTGTTAAAAAGGGGTAATGGGTATGATGGTACCATTGAAAATAATAGGAGGGAAGGGGAGGGGGAGTTAAGCGGCACCTTACCCATCATGCGCGAGCTTCCTATTACAATGGCCTGACACTCTAAGGGGTTTACTGACACCCCAAAACTATCAGACCGCTTTTTGATAGCATCTAAGTCTCGGTTTACATCTGCTGCTATAGCATCCGATAAACCTTCAGTCTGCCCAGCTGTATAAAATTGAAGATCATCAGCATAAAGATGATACGAACACCGAAGAAAATGAGTTATAAAATTAATGAAGATGGAGAATAACAATGGAGAAAGAATATCGCCTTGTGGAACACCAGGATCCAGGTCACGCCAACTCGACGAGCTCTCATCAACGCGAACCGACTGCTGACGTCCCCGAAGATAAGAAGAAAACTATTCCAGGGCCTCGGGTGAAACCATAAGGTGAGAGAGGATAGAAAGGAGAATATCATGACTGACAGCGTTAAAGGCATTGGAGAAATCAATTAATACCAAAACGGTAACATTGGTATTCTCCATTGCTTCTCTAATGTCACTTTAAGAAGAGCAGAGGTTGTACTGTGCCCAGGCCTGAATCCAGACTGAAAAGAGCTAACACGGTTGTTCCGGTGAACATACCGTCATACCCCGTAAACTGCTTGTGAACGCAGGCCTCAAGCACACTTTGGATAGAAATGGCAGGATGGAAATGGGTCGAAAGTGGCTGGGTAGTGAGAGATTTGAAATTTTAGGTAGTACAAGAGATACCACAAGGATGGGAATTGACCGGAATCAAAGGAAAAGTTGATGATGTGAGTGGTCTTTTGCAAAATAGCATTGCATTGTTGCGAATCAGGAGAAGACAATAATTCCATAATTTAAGTAGTAGGACTAGTAGGTACCTAACTACTTATTTAGCTTCCATTATAATAAAATAAAAAAATACCTATACAGGGTGTAAGGGACAGCCCTTCGCAGACTGATGGGGTGAATTCAGTATATCATACTAAGATGACCGGTACATGAAATTATTTCAGGAACGTTACGGGAATCCAATTAAACTGATTTGTTTTATTAACTCACACGCAATGTATCGTTACCATACCAAAACGCACGTAGCGAACGGTAGCGCAGCGAGCCTTCGGCTACCCTCCCCGCCAGGATGTTCCACGCACCGCCATGTAAGTTCGATGAACTCTGTAGCTAGGCAGAAAGTGAACAGCTGATTTCGAGCGTCGTTCATTAGAGTATTTCAACATCCATTGCAGATTTTTTTATTTTAGCTGTTTTATTTACATAAACGGAGTGCTGCGTATAAATAATGTAATTTTACATTGAAATAAAGGAATAGTAACTGAAAAGACGTTAAAAAAAAGAGAAATTTTCCGGTAGAGTATGATAAATGATAAATGATTTTATTTCTGTAAGTAGGTTTTTACAAACACTTTTACACGTCAATCATATTTTAAAACTAGATGAGGTCGGCGTTTCATAGCTGACTACTCTGAGAAGAAAGACCGAAACAAACTCAGAGATCACAGTCTCTTTTAAAGTCCAGACATAATCTTGGTCAAATCATGTGAAGACCATGTAGATTGGTGTCTGAAATGGTCTTTTGAAGAAAGAACCACACAGATTGAGTGGACCTATCCATTCAGTGCACGCATTTGTCAGTAATCGTGCAGCTCAACTCAGAACATAAGGAGCTCAACGATTCGACGAACAATACCAAAGAAAGGACATTTGGGCAGGCCGCATAAATTACTCAAACTGCCATACCATGATCAGAAAAAAAAAAATATACTGAGAAGAAAAAAATAAAAATAAAGACCCACATAGTCTTCACATTCACAATAATTAAAATAATAATATTATACTTCACAAGTAAATATTCATGTCAATGTGTATAAAGCAATCACAACAAAAAAAGTTTCAATATGTAAAATTTGGAGCAGCTCAATCCCAAGCCTTTTTGTCCTCAATATAATCTTTAATGGTATAAAAGGCTTTCTGGCACAACTTACGTTTAATGAAAAATTTGAATTTATTAATGCTTAGATCTTGAACGTGGCTTGGAAGTTTATTATAAAAGCGTATACATTGACATCTGAACGAACCACCTATTTTCTTGAGCCGAGTTTTAGGTACAACATACATGTGTTTGTTCCTAGTATTTATATTATGGATATCACTGTATTGTTTAAACAATTTTATGTTTTTATGGGCATATAAAAGATTTTCAAAAATATACTGAGAAGGCACAGTCATAACATTAATTTCCTTAAATTTCTCTCTGAGAGAGTGTCTCGAACTTAATTTATAAATTGATCGAACAGCTCTTTTCTGCAAAACAAAGATAGACTGAATGTCGGCGGCATTTCCCCACAACAGAATACCGTACGACATTACACTATGAAAATAACTAAAGTACACTAAACGGGCTGTCTCTAGGTCAGTTAAATTACGAATTTTTCTAACAGCGTATGCTGCGGAGCTCAGCTTCTTAGACAATTTATCTATATGTGGGCCCCACTGAAGCTTAGCATCCAAAGTTAAGCCCAAGAATACAGTGCTATCTTCAGGATTCAATTCTTCGCCCTTTATCAAGACATTATTTTTCACCTGTCTCACGTGAGGCAGCGTAAACTTAATACACTTGGTTTTTTTTTCATTAAGTAGTAAATTATTAACATTGAACCAATTAACTACTTTTGAGATCGCGCTATTTACATCGTCAGTAACCAGCTCCTGACGTTTAAGTTTAAACAAAAGTGAAGTGTCATCCGCAAACAACACTATTTCATGATTATCCTTTATGAGGTAAGGCAAGTCATTAATATAAATCAGAAACAAGAAAGGACCAATAATTGAGCCCTGTGGAACTCCCATTGTTACTAAAGATCCGGGAGATCTTTTCCCATTAACGTCAACGCTCTGAAACCTATTACTCAAGTATGAAGCAAGAAGATCCAGAGCGGTGTTCCGGATCCCGTAGTGGCGGAGTTTCCTGATTAACGTTTCATGAAGAACACAATCGAATGCCTTGGACAAATCACAAAAGATGCCCAAGGCATCACATTTATCTTCCCATGCATTATAAATATGTCCTAAAAGTTCAACACCAGCATCAGTAGTTGAACGACCCCTTGTAAAACCGAACTGTTTACTGTGTAATAATTTATTTTTATTAAAAAATCTTTGCAATTGGTCTAACATTAATTTCTCAAAAATTTTACTAAAGGTAGGTAGTACTGAAATAGGTCTATAATTTGTGGGGTCTGATGTACTACCTGATTTAAACAATGGTATTATTTTACTATTTTTCATAAGATCGGGAAACTCCCCACAGTCGATACAATTATTAAATATAAGAGCTAAAGTAGGTGCTACAATGTCAATAATAGACTTAGCAACTTCTACAGAATTACCCCACAGATCCGCAGTCTTTTTGACGTTTAAAGTGTGAAAGGTTTTAATTATATCTCTACAGGTAATATGTTCAAAATTAAATTCTGAATCGCAAACATTAACATTTTCCTTAAGCAAAGACTCAGCAACAGAAGGTGAAGAGTTTAGGGATTTAGTAGTTAAAACGGGAATATCCGAAAATAAATTTTCAAAGGCCGCGGCGACTTTTGAGTCTGATTTTATTATTTTGTCATTAATTGATAGGCTGTAGTCAGTATTTCGGTTGCTAGACCTTCCCGTTTCACTATTAATAATATTCCAAGTCGTTTTAATTACATTACTACTGTTTTTAATCTTCGAACTCAAATAACGAGACTTGGCCATACAACAAACTTTTTAAAATAATTTTGAATAATTTCTAACATATAAATTAAATTCAGCGGTATTTACACAAGTCCTTTCATTGTACAGCTCATAAAGCCGCGTTCTACTTTTATGATTTAAAATGACGAGCTGAATGCACCCTGTTAGTTTGCGCAGGGCTGTCCCTTACACCCTGTATGTATGTTTGGTGTTTACCTATAATTACTTATTATTATTTCTTAAATAAAGATTTACATAAAATGTGTAGATATCAAGTTTAAAAAAACCAATAAAAAGAATCGCGACGAAACGCATCGTTAATAAACCAATTTTGTATTTTGGTTGGTGCAGTAAACCGCAGGGCGCAGGTCCACGGTAACAATTTGACATTAATGTTTGGAATAAAGGCGCCTTCAATGTCAAATTGTTATACACTGACACTTGTTAAAGTTTGTTCAAGTGTTACTATAGACATGCTGAATTTACCTATCTACTAAGAAAGAATTTACTACATAGATAAACTGCAATATGTATACTTACTCTCTCTTATATGTGTACAATAATGCTGATATACATAGTTTAAGTAGTTCTGATAGGAAAACCACGAGTGTTGTATTGTAGTCATAGCCGCCACTTTCTGTTTTCGATGCAGTTACAAACACACCTGGAATAAGAAACCTGCGTTTTAGATGCATTAAAAAAATACAAGGTACGACTCCAAGCGCCGCTGCCGCGGCGCCAGCTGAGTTGCTATGCTGCTTTACATATTGTTTTTGTAGCACTATTAATTAAAAATCACTATTCAAATTGAAGAGAGTATGCTTAGATGGTTTGGTCATGTTGACTGGATGAATGAAAGGCAAGTAACAAAAACCGGCCAAGTGCGTGTCGGACCACGCACAATGAAGGGTTCCGTACTTGCAAAGAATTTATCCTAAGAACAAACTTAACATTGTAGTTGGTAAACATAATCTCCCATACATTCCAACTGCAAATGTAAGTTTATACACACAATATCGAGAGATTTACCATGTTATTTTAAGACCATAGACTTCTTGTAGATTTTCCGGTAATCTATAAGTATAGAACTATTTTCTGTATTTTTTTCAAAATTTTAGGTTCAGTAGTTTCGTAGATAAGGGGGGGGGGGGGGAATGGTAAATTTTTGTCTATTTTTACTTATAACTTTAAAACAATTTAAAATGATAAAAAATATATATTGGAACCCTCATAGTAAGCCCTTTCATTTGATATGTCACACGGTACAGTTGGCAAAACTTTTTTTTTTTTTGTTTGCCCCCCCGAAATTGACCTCAATATTCTAAATTCATTTATGTACGGTTCACGTCCGTATTTGGGGTACTCAAATTGATACGTATACCAAATATCAACTTAATCGGTCCATTACATTCGGAGCAAATTGGCTGTGACAGAGGGATAGACAGACAGACAGACAGACACACGAGTGATCCTATAAGGGTTCCGTTTTTTCCTTTTGAGGTACGGAACCCTAAAAACTAGGGAGATGTGAGTGGAAACGCCGGGACGTCCTAGGAGAACATAAATAGTGACCTAATTGGTGATGTTCTCCAGAAAGGTCAGTTACGTAGTAGCGATGTATGAATGTAAACGAAGTAAAAGGAGTATGTAAGGAGCGTAGCCTGCAGGTGGCGTTCTATAGTTTCTGCCTACCCCCATGGTAAGAAGGCGTGAGTTTATGTATGTATTTATTTATTTATTAAAAATCATTTCTGTATATAAAGTTTATCAAGGAACGTGCCGTGTACCCGACAGGGGATACCCTGTCGGGCACACTGCAATCGACAAAATTAACGACATTACATACGAATTTTCAACCCCTATTTAACCCCTTTACGGGATGAGTATTTAAAACCTAATTGCTCACTTTTGCTGTAGAAGGAACGTCTGAGAAAAATTTCATGCTTCTAGACCCAGTGGTTTAGGCTGTGCTTTGCCTCTCAGTGAATGAATTCAAGAATTTTATTAAGTAGATTAGGTCTTTGATGCAACTGAATACCAGTATTTTACATGGAGCGACTGCCTCTACGTAAAATACTGGTATTCAGGAGCTCCTACCTCTACGCAGTGGCGTATTTTAAGATTCAACGCTCCGGGCCTGTAGCCTGTAGGGTTTGCCGCCCCATAAATTAACGGAAAAAGAGAAAAACATTGAATCATAAAATAAAATATTTTTTTTTTAATCTAGGGCATCTCAGAGTTTAACCACGAGGGGTTGCTACTCTTTAACCGGACTTTCCTGTGGTTGCCTTAAGCTCCTAAAAAATTAATGCCTCCAGCGAGGGCGTAAAAACTTATAAACTAAACGACTGCACGCTAAGGGCACCCCCTGTGGGGTACGAACCTCGGCTTAGGGCAGCGTCGGAGCGAGGGTGGCAAGGGACCGTCGTCGGTGGGATGAAATCCAGTAGCACAATCCATATTTATACTGTTTCCTACTAGCCCCGAACGTCCGAGTCGCGACGCGCGACGTAGTCCGACGGAAATACCGCCGCCGCCGCCGCCGCGCCGCCCCCCGGCGCGCCTGTTAGTAATATGATTGCCCCGCGTCTTTATGTCTATCAAACTTACAACCAAATTAGTTGTATTTTTGGATAATTAGATATTTATAAGCCAAAAAAGCTGAGCGAGGTGCGGCTTGCGCCGCCCCACGCAGCCTGTCGCCCCGGCCCGGGCCATGGCCCTTTTGGCCCTAGGGTAAATACGCCCCTGCCTCTACGACCCAGTTACTGAGTAATACGTAACGTGACCATTTATTTTTTGTTCAATACGGGACATCGCTTTATTTATTTCAATAAGTAGGGCCGATTCGTAAAGGAAACTCAATTTTGAGAATAGCAGCCTAGGTGCTCAATTAAAAAAAAAAAAAACTATTTTTTTTTATGTAAGTACCTATCTTATTTTATTACAAAATTAAACAATTAAGCAAGATAAATGTTCATTAATTTTTATATTTGTCAGCAGAACAAATTTGTTGTAATACAGCTGGTGATGATTTCAAATAAGAATAAAATTCTTGGCACTTTTTTTTAATATAATATGTTTTTTGATTTTATATTAGACCAGCCGATTATCGCGCGTTTTCTGATAATGGGACAATTTTGCGTCCCCAGGTTTTTTTCGGGGACACCGGGACGAAGCACCGAAAAAGGGATGGTCCCGTTCAAAACGGGACGTATGGTCACGTTAATAATACGATACCCCTTGGTAAGACTGGTTATCAGACTTTCGAGCTTCTGACGACCCGAAAAACTGTCAAAGATCTACTAATGATCAACTAATGATCTAAGGATCAACGGCTTAACGTGCTTTCCGAGGCACGGAGGGGTCTTGGTATGTAGAGATGGTCACCCATCCACGGACCAACCACGGCAAGCGTATGTTAATTTGATGGATCCGTGCGGCTGTTATTACTAAGCCGCAAGTCCCTCTTAGGTCAGGTCTTTAGAACTTGTAATGAAATAATGTTTTTTTTTTTAACAAAATAATCTAATGCAGTCAACCTGCTCAGTGCAACACATAAACACTTTTTTTTTTATTTATTTATTCAAAATCTGTATTAACAATAACAAACATAAAGTCTGCCAAACTGCATAACAGTTTGTCGGCAGAACTGTCGACTGAACCAGAAGAAACTGAGCATAGTCTAAATTCATTGTTAATGTATGAAATCCAATACACACAGTAATCCTACAGATTCTGTCGCGCTAACGAAGAATACAATAATTCGATTTTGGATGATTTTGAGTTATATATTTGGAGTCAGCGAATCGAAATCTATTACAACAGCAACTTTTTTTTGGAACTTTTTATTGATCCTTCAGAAACTCCGTTTTTCAGTAAGCAAGATGCAATAACTAAAACTTCATAAAATATTCAACAATCAAAAATACAATTCTCGGAAGCGGCAAAATCGAGTTATTGTATTTTTCGTTAGTGCGGCAGGATTGTTGTTAGTACATTTCTTTGATTCCTATGTAAGGTTACCTATTGTTTACAAAGACTAATGAATATACAATACCCTTGAAGCTAACAAGGTGATCAAATTAAATCTTAAATACAAATTAAATTCGCAATTCACAGCAAGAATATTCTTTCATTGGTATATAATATTACTTTAACTTTTTAATTATTTAATATTCATAGTATATGGGACAGTATGGTACAGTAGATATTCATGTGCTTAATAAAAAAAAATGTAAAGTAGAAAGGGCCATGGGTCATTCATGACAAAATTTGGTTTGGCGGAGAGACCTGGACAAGTTTGTTACAATAGGGAAGAATGGCCAAAAATTACTATTTCTTTCAGGGTTTTTAATTTAAATATATTTTTGTGAATGGTAAGAGTTTATAGTTGAACAGCTTACCTAAATGAACTCACAATACTAATAAAAATGAAAGAAAATTTAAAACTCATATTAAAAGCACACTTTGTAAACAAGCATAATATTACAAATTAGAGGATTATATTATCCAAGATAAGAATGCTTGGAAACATGCTGGTCCTGGTCCATAGGACAATTTAGAGTCTAGACAAAATCAAACTGGTTGCTAATTTAACTGTATAATTTATAATTTTTGGATATAAATTTTATTTTCTGTGTTTAATATAATTTAACTCACACACTGACTTATAATATGTTAATTTTTTTGGAAAATCATATACAATGTTTGTAAATATGTGAGTACCATGTACCTATCGCATTTATTAATTTTTCTGTCGTTACTTCACTTTTCATTCTTTTTACCAATTGTGGTATGTAATTTTTATTTTTATTCTAGGTACATCGTCTTCACCTACAATTATTAATTAATGTACACAAACTATTAACATTTAAAAAAAGTATGGAGTTTGTTGCCAATATTTTTTTTTAATAATGATATTGTATCTCTATATATATATATATTAACTGTGTGTACATAAATAATAAAATAAATAAATATTCTCCATACATAACTACCTTTTGGAAGGGGCAACTAGAATCAATTAACTATTTATGTAATTTTTGACATTTAAAAGTGCATCTTACGTGCCTATTTGAAATAAATGATTTGACTTTGACTTTGCAGGTTAGTTACCGCACAAGTTTTTATGCATTTTGTAATTTGATGAAGTAATGGAAATACTTAATTTTTTTTATCAGTAGTAATTAAACATACCTAAACGAGTATTAAGTATGTAGTAGATTACAATGTGTATTTCAGTTCCTGGTGCTGTTAACTAAAGTATTTTTTTTATTATACTCGCTAATGTTCACTACTATTTTATGGACTTCCAACACACCACTATTTTTTTTTTCTTTTTTAAAAACGTTGCCCCACACTAGGAATTTCTCCTGTATCGTGGGTGCGTTTACAAACATTTAAACTCACTTACACAAACAGCCTAAATATTTGCGATTTAACAAAAGAAGTAAACTCTGTTTCACTCTACCTGGTGTGGTAAAGGGCTCTGTTTAAACAAAACTACTCATAATATCCTAAAACTTCCAAAAATTCAATCATAAACAATAATTTAAAAAATATATATCTCACAAAAACTTTAATCGAATGAAACACAAAAGTTGTAATGACAACAGCTATCATTTATACTGTGTATACTTAGGAATGTTGGGTTCTAGTGGAGATAAATAATTGTCTATTCAACTGTATCATGTGCATCCTTTACAATATATTTATCGACATACTGGTTGGTGATAAATACATGTTTGAATTGTAAGTTATTATCAATAGTGATTAATAAATTAAAACTTACCTTGAAATACGAAGAGAATTATATACAGGGCAAAAACAATAAAAGCCTCTTTATTGGGAAACAAATTGGAGCATTGTGTCATTTTCCACTCAAAATTCCTCAAATTTAATAGTGAATTAGATGGCTTTATTACAAGCCCATTCAATAATAATTTATCGACGTCCACTCCAAAAAATTTGATTGAATCGTATTTAATCGTCCATTGAAAATCCAATCAAGTCTCGGAGTCGGCACAAATGCACCACAAGAATCAACATCACAATACTGTAAATGTCAATGTTTTTTGACATTGACTTTACGTTTAAAAACTGTTAAAAACGGACATTGGAGAAAAGTCATGGAATTAGTATGTACTATTTAAAAAAGTGGATTTTGTATAATGTAAAACGTTTGTTTTGTCTGTGACGTGTTCTCCTGCTTTTATTTGCAGATCTATACGCCTGTTCCATTCGTCCGCTAGTTTAGAGGGAGAGCCACCAATCAATCAATCGAATCAATCGGAACTAACGCCGCCATCTAGATTTTTTCAAAACATTTTCTGTGACAATTTCCAATTTTTTTACCAAAACAACTCTCCCCAGTCAATTTCATTCAGGCGCCAGAAGATCCTTGCAGGACTCGACAAACATTAACTTGGCATTAAAATCGGAACTAAAGCCACCAAGGTTTTTTCAATATCATTTCACACAAATGTTTACTAACAACGATAAAACTGAAATTTTGCAAAAAATTACTTGTTTCTAAAGCAAAAATTTTGATTTTATAGAGTTAAAGTTATAGCAGGAATATTACTTGACATTATGTAAAGTATCTGAAAAAAAAAAATCTAGCTACATTAAAAAAATATTCTGTGGTATAATGTACTCATCAGTTGTTTAACAAAGCGGGCAAAAATTAAAAAACATGTCGTACTCGTAACACTTTTTTATTCGAGCATCACTTCTGGATAGGCCGCCAGCTGCGAGTTTACTAGATTAAAATATTAAATGAGCGATCATGGGTTTCTATGTTTTGAACCAACTTCTAAATTAAAGAAGTTATCAATTCGTCTGAGACAGACTGAATGTTTCAATTCAGCATGGATGGCTAACTCCGACACTTTATGTAATACCGGAAAATACAGGACATTTGGAGCCGATTTTGATGTAAACTAAAACTGCATCATTTGATTTTTGAAAAATCATTTCCCTAGCTAGGAGATAAACTCGTTGATTTTGAAGTAAAAAACACTCCATAATCTTAATCATCAAATTCTGGGAAGTAATGACACTGTGACACACCACAAAGTAATACCTCCCGCTTAGGCTATTCATAGCTCATTGCCATGATAAAAAATAATAAAACAGTATACTGGTCAGTCTGTATTAGTAACAAATATCATACCATAGACTCTTGACTTGACTATTCAAGTGGTTCATAGTGCACAGATAACGTCGCGGTAAAATCTGTTGTTCGTATAGCTATTCTATTTAGTTCAAAAATTGCTTTTTAGGATACGAACTTAGAGTTCAAATTAGTTCAAACTGGCATGGATCATTCTATTCCAGTACTTTTTTGTTGGTGTTGTGGAACTACAAAATGTCAAAATTACAATTGATTATGATTACATTATTCTGAGCAATCTGATGTGCAAAACTCATTTTTTTAGAAGTTAGAGTGTCGTTTCGTGTGAATATAAATACAATGATGTTATTCGTTTATTAGTACCGTGATTGATGATTCAATTGTGAAAATATAGTCGGTAATAGTGATAACAAGAAGTTTCAGTTTTCACGAAAATTTTATGCGATGGCTAGTGACGAAGACGACAGTACTTGGTAAATATTGAGAATTATTTAATTTTACAGTTTCCTGTACCAACTATACATATATCTAAGTATAACACGTACTAGTTTAAGATGTAGTGTTAGTAAAGTATTTTTTTAAAAATTATATAGTGTACAAGGCTATTGTGAAGAAATATTTGCCTAAATTCCAACCATCCTGAATATCCGCATCTGTTCTCACAATTGGTACATTACTTGAGATAACAATCAAATATGCAACAGCAAATTATAAACAGAACAGAATAAAACAATTGTGATATTTATTTCAGGTTAATTGAATTGGAGTCTGCTCTTCTGGATGGCTGCTCAGCACAAGAAATTAATGTACTCACTAAAGGCAAGAAGATACCAGAAAGTTTACGTCCAGATGTCTGGCTCCTTTGTCTTAGTTGCCAAGAAGCAGGCAATCAACTGCTTTCTTTTGATGAAATATTTGATCTAACAAATCAAAACGAACTCCGGGATGATGTCAAGAAGTTTGTGAAAATACTTGGAAATGACGATGATGATAAACTCTCAGTTATCTCGGATATTGAATCCATAATAACTTTTTACTGTAAGTCTAAATCCATCAATTACTGTTCAAATAATGGCTGGATTGAAATTTTATTGCCCTTACTGAGTTTGAAATTGCCAAGATCTGATACATACAATTTATTTGAAAAAGTTTTGAAGCTGTACATTCCACAAGGCTGTGTCAAGAATGGTGTTCCATTTCATATATTACGGTTAATTCTTCAGTATCATGATCCAGAGCTCTGTTCCTTTTTAGATACTAAACGGATAACTCCTGAGCAATATTGTTTGTCATGGTTAAGATCTCTTTTTGCTGGTACATGCAGTCTAGAGGTAGTGCTTTTTATGTGGGATTTATATTTTCAAAGGTCTGATCCCTTTTTTATATTTTTCCTTTGCTTGATAATGATTATTAATGCCAGAGAACAATTATTGCAAATGAATAATGAAGACAAAGATGCTATAATTCAAACTTTAATTCAGATGCCTTCAGATCTAGAAGCCAATGATGTTTCTGACTTTTGTTCACTTGCACATTATTATTCATTAAAAACTCCACAGTCATTCCGAGAAGATGTTTTAGAAGTACTGTTTTCTGAAAGTGGAGTAGAAATTAATTCTAAACTCTATTCTCAAGCATTATGTCTTCCTGTAGCTGTACATGAATTAATTGAAAGTGCAACTATAGATTCTGGTAACAGTGACAATGTCAAGTTCTTTTTGGTTGACTGTCGCCCATCTGAGCAATACAATGCTGGTCACTTGTCAACAGCATTTCACCTTGATTGTAATTTGATGTTACAAGAACCTTCAGCATTCAACACAGCAGTTCAAGGATTACTGAATGCTCAGCGACAAGCATTGGCTGCTGGTTCTCTTGCTGCTGGAGAACACCTTTGCTTTGTTGGTTCTGGTAGAACTGAGGAAGATAGTTATGCCCACATGGTAGTTGCATCCTTCTTAAAAAGAAATACTAAACATGTTTCCATGTTAGAAGGAGGATTTGTTGCAATTCATGACTATTTTGGTCCTCATATGACTGACTGCTTGGAGGAACACAATCCATCCACTTGTTTAGTTTGTGCACCTAATAACAATAATGAAGGTGCAGAAATACACCAAAACAAAGTTAGGGATAATATTCCAGCCAAACAGTTATTCAGTAAATTGTCTTCAGCAATGAAAGCAAAGAGCCAAGAGGTTAGGGGTAAGTTAATTGAATATATTGTCAATCCAAATTCTACATACAATAATGGGGAATGGCATGTATCTGCTGGAGATAGAAAGGAGCAAAGATACAGGAATGTGCCTCCAGTATTTAGCATTAATGATGAAGATGATGACTCAAGATCAGACAGTTTCAGGCGAGACTTTACTGATTCCGATTCATTAGAAGAAATTGTAGAATTGCAATCCTACCTGAAGGAACATAATGTTGTTGACAGTTTCCCTTGTCAAGAAGTTCTGCTTAATGGATATATGCATGACTCTTACTTAGTAGTTTCTGAAACTCACTTGATTGTTTTACGCGACATTCCAAACAAAAGAGGCGCCGCGAAAGTTATGTCTAGAAGACCGTTGTCGACTATTGTTAAAATAACTGCAAAAAAGAGGCATCCTGAATTAATTACCTTCAAGTATGGTGTACCGGATGGTGACAATCTCTTGATAAAAGATATGGACCGCTTCCTTATACCAAATGCTTCCATAGCTACAAAAGTAGTTTCAAATCAAATTGTTCAACAATTGGATAGCAAAGTATAAGGAACACAATAAAGAACACCAAATTATAACAAGCAACATAAAATATTTGCAATCAGCAAAAAGGCAATTACATAGAAAAAGCCTATTATAAAATTTATAAATTAAAAAAGAACTAAACTTGAGTTTTTGGAAAGTTACCGGAATGTAGAGGGTAGCAAAAATTTTCTTTTCCGAAGTTCCTTTTGCGCATTTGCGTTCAACTTACTTTATTTTTATTATCTAAATACTACTATTAACTATAGTTCAGCCGTGACTCCCAATATTACTTAGTGTAAACGGCATAGCTGGGCGGCAAAATATAATTCGGTTTTGCCGACCGGCTGTGCCGAATCATGTCGACGCCAACAAGTGTGCTTACGGCTAGCTATTTTGTGATTCGGCTATTTCTTAGATTTCTACCTCTATTCCGTAAACTTTGCATCTTCGACTCATATGTAATCTTCTTTCATCTTTTGATGTTGTACACTTTATCTTTTGAATTATTACAGATTTTTTCTTGTATTAAACAAAACACATACTAGAGTAATCTAAATAGAGAGAGTTAAGTAACTTAATATCGATCTTTAGTAACTCCTATCGAATTTTAATGTTAGTTGCATTAAGAAAGACCCTGAATCAGAAAGTACATGTTACTTTTCCATACAACATGTGAACTTAACCGTTAAGTGGGACATGTTTAATTTGTCAATTTAATTAAATTAATTAGGCATAATAAAGAGAATATTGTAATGCTTATGTATGTAATAAATTATTACTTATATTACTTAGGTAATCGTAAGCAGTCATAGCCTAGTGGTGTGACCGTCGGACTGCCAAGTCATAGGTCTCGAATTCGAACCCAAGACACGCACCTCTGACTTTTCGGATTCATGTGCGTATTGTATAATTATCACTTGCTTAAAAATCGGTGAAGGAAAACATCGTGAGGAAACCGGCATGCCTGAGAGATATTTCTCGACGGCATGTGTAGCCAAGTCAGAGGCCCATGGGCGGCATAAAAACTCGACACCAGGTTAGTTACTAACCACACGAAAAGAAGACTTAGGTAATTTGGTATGGATTGCTGTATAAACCTAAGAGTCTGGGATGGCACCTAGATAGAAGTGTCTGGGATGGCACCTAGATAGAAGTGTCTGGGATGGCACCTGGATAGAAGTGTCTGGGATGGCACCTGGGTAGTCTTAGTTCGCGAATATTACTTAACTGACTACATACCATCAGGTGGGTTGCCTCGCCTGCTTGATTGACACCGAATAATAATTAAAGCAGATCATAAACTAATATTTACTAATAATATTTAATTATATTACCTGAGAGTAAGTATTCTACTTCAAATAAATGATCAAATTCTGTTTTGACTAAGAAGGTACCATTGGTCGACAATGGTGCAGAGCTTCAACGAGCTTTCGTATTTGAAACATTAATATAGTCGAATTTAGTTTATTAAGACAGCAGAAATTTTATTGCGTGTGTGCACCTATTTATTATATTATATTATGTTACCGCCAATTTACGAAATGTCAATTTTTTATTTTATGTGTCTAGTTATATCAAAATGTGATAAATAGATTAGTGTATTGAAAGATGCAGAGGTGTTAAACTATTGCCGGAAAAATTTGTTTGGTTAGTTGAGTGGCAAACAATAGATAATTAAGTACTATGAAGGCTACTACACGATACATTTTATAACGATCAGATATTATTCGATCTACTTGTGGTGTAGAAACCGCACAGGTTTTACATTTCCATGTACTTATTGTAGGTATCTGTTTATTTGTAATTTAGTTCGTTTCCGGAACACTTACGTCTTCAAAATGAAATTATATGAATGTCTAGTAATGTAGCAAAATATCGTAGTGCTTTGTAAAATAAAAATCTTTCATAATTAAAAGACCATGTTTTTAATACGCCTATAATAGCAATTGATTACTTTGGCTCTTTGTTTTCCGAATAGAGATGGATGGAATATCTTAGGCTATGATGCCGATACGATTGTTTATTTGAGGCCACTCTTGGTTCTTCTCAGTATTTATTCAATATGAATATTCGTCTAGGCAATCTTAAGTCATAATTTTATCTTATTATTTGGGTCATTCTCAGGACACTCTTTATTTGGTTGACTTCAGTGGCAATTTTTTTTTTACATTTATGCATAACTAACATGAAATATCAAATCTAGAGTTAATTTAAAACATATTAGTAGTACTCTAGATTTGATATTTCATGTTAGTTATGCATAAATGTAAAAAAAAATTGTCACTGAAGTCAACCAAATAATGGGTGTCCTGAGAAAGACCCATTTGCTGCCTTGGGTATGAAATAATCGTTTATATCAGTTGCTTACCTGCTTGCACTAAGTTAAGCCTCAAGAATTAGTTGATGTTTTATGTGTATAGAAGGATGATGCTCGATAGTCCAGAAATATTAGTCAAATAAGGGCAAGTATCTCGGAATGAGAGATAGTCAGCTATAAACTTGTATAAACCTTTATTTTGGTACCCTAAAACTTGTCTCAAAACCTACTTATTGTAGGGTGTCCGCGACTACAGATATTCCAAGGTCAAAGGTAAAAAAAAACGATTTTTTATCATTTATTGGATTGTAATCAGAACATACTTAGTGTCAGCATTTACAGTTGTGGGCGCAGAATTGGGATACGGGTAAACGAGAGAAATAGATCTTTTAACTTCTACACAGTTTATTGTTACAGAGTCAATTACTAACAAAACTGAACTAATTAATACTCTGAACTTAAAAGGAAACACTGAGCCTAGTTCCTAGGCCAGTATGGGTCCCGTCTACGTCTAAACGATCACTGTCGTTCCATGGTCCGTATCGAACACCATACTCAATCCTAGAGTTCGCACAACGCTAAATAAAGGCGCTTGTCTCATTAAGTGCATACACATGAAAGATCCGACACAGACATCCTGCATGACACACGTCCTCGCGTGTAAATCTGCAATACCAGATATTTCCCACACAGAAAACTACCGTTCGGTCATTCTGAGTTAGGTACTTAGCTTAACTATGAAAGTTACCAAATTATCAGTTTAGGTAGGTCATTTAATCGTTATGGCATTTATTTGTTTACATTATAAATCAGTCTGTTCAGATTAATCGGGACTACAGGTTGACCTCGAATGATACTCAGACACCGCGCGCTCTGCCCTCTATTTCGAAAATGGTTCAAGATATAAAAAAAAAAAATGTGTAAACAAAAGTTGTACAGAATTTAATACTCTACAATATTTATAATAAATACAAATAGCATAAAAACCATAGGAAACGAGATATCCATACTAATATTATAAATGCGAAAGTAACTCTGTCTGTCTGTCTGTATGTTACGTTTTCACTACTAAACCGCTGAACCGATCGTCATGAAATTTGGCAGAGATAGGTATAGCCTGGGATATGGAGAAGGACATAGGCTACTTTTTTACGCGATAACCGAAATCCACGCGGGCGGAGTCGCAGGCAAAAGCTAGTTTGCAATGTGTAATAAATCGATTTTTTTACCTTTGACCTTGGAATATATGTAGTTGCGGACACCCTACGATAAGCAGTTTTGAGACAAGTTTTAGGGTGCCAAAATAAAGGTTTATACAAGTTTATAGCTGACTATCTCTCATTCCGAGGTGAAACCCCTAATTTTCCTGGACTATCGAAGGCAGCAATGTTTAAAATATGATGCTGAAAATGCAATTTTAAATTTTATTACCTATACAATTACAAAATAAAGGATGCAATAGGCCTACGGCATATTTTATACCGCGCGATCACTTTTCTGTAATTATAAAGGCACGCATAGGTTTAATCAAGTAGTACGAGAAATTAATAGGTCTAGGTATCTACGATTTTTTATCATGCACACAAAATATGTCGTCATTTTAAACATGCCATGCATAAAATCTTAACATGCATGAACTTGCACTTTAACACTTTCAATGCCAAAAACCCAGCATATGGGTCTAAAAATAATTCTATCGCGTGCCCAAAACCCGCATCCGAGTCGTCGCTGTAGGTAGCTATTGATGACTTCTGTACATGCCCACGACGCGTCATGTACAGAAGTCATCAATAGCTACCTACAGCGACGACTCGGATGCGGGTTTTGGGCACGCGATAGAATTATTTATATTATATTAACCCATATGCTGGGTTTTTGGCATTGAAAGTGTTAATAGGCTGTCGAGATTTTTGTCGAGATAATATTGTAGGTTTGTAAAGATTATCCATCATGTATTCCTAATAAAAGGCGATAATTATCACCATGTAACTCTGTGTTATAGATGTTCTATTTTCAACGTTTAAAATATTCTTAAATTATTTGTATATTTAGTTGTTATTGAAATAAAGAGGTATATTACAAGTACTTTCCGTTTTTATTTTCATCATTCCCCCAACGAGGCTAGAAAGAGACTAGTCCGTTTACTCGTTCTTAGTGCTGCAGCGCTGCATAAATCCTAACACAAGGTATTAGGTGTCTGCCTATTTAGGTGTCTTTCATGCTGCCTGAGCGAAACGAGCCGAGCACGAGCCGAGTACGAATTCGCGTAGTGTGGATGTGCGGAGCGCGCCTCGAGCGTTTGACACATGCTCGGCCGCCAATTGTCGGTTTTTTGACGAACATGAAGGGATTATATGGAAAGCTCTCAATCGATTACGTACCCAGATAGGCCGCTGCAAACACAATCTGTCGAAGTGGGGGAACACTCAATGTGACTGCGGTGTTTCTGATCAGACCATGTCCCACTTGCTGGAGTGTCCTAAGGCCCCCGTTCACTTGCACTAAAGAAGACCTAATGAACGCCACTGATGCCGCAATTAACTTGGCCACCTATTGGGTTCAAACAATATAATAACTAAGTACCATCGACACGAAAAGAAGAAGGGATTTGCATCGAGCTCGAGAACAGTGATCGTTGTAGGTAGGCCCCTCTTTTCCAGTGGGCACTCTGGGCAAGCGCCCAGGGCCCCGCTATCGAAGGGCCCCTAGTTCCTGTCAGACCATCCATTAAATACATCGTTTTAAAGACGTTTGACGGCACGGTTGGCGCAGTGGTTAAGCGATTGACTGCTGCGCTGCGTGTCGCGTGTTCGTTTCCCGCAGGGAACAAATGTTTGTATGACCTACAAGTAGTCGTTCCGGGTCTGGATATTTGTGTATGTGAGTTTAAATGTTTGTAAACGCACCCACAATACAGGAGAAAGTCCTAGTGTGGGGTAAAGTTTAAAAAAAAAAAAAATTGTGAACTAGTACAATTTCTTTCGAGTCGATTATTGCCTTACCTGCCTAGTATTAGCTGCCTTACCTGGCTATTGTTAAGTTTCTTACGTCCTTATTGTCAGGTGTCTTATCAGCCTCGGCCTAGTTTTATACCAACCTAGTGTTCTATCGTTGTTACTTTGTTCAGTGAACGCTAACGCAGATACTTTCTTGCATATGAATAATACGATTATTCATTTATGCAAGAAAGTATCCGCGTTAGCGTAGTTGAATACAATACGACACGGCTACTTACAATAAATTTTCAAACGAAGTACCTAGAGCAAGAGGAAGGTAAATACCTACCTACCACACTTGACTATTTAGGATAAATAGTCAAACCTACCGCAGTGAATGGGGTCGGTCTCGTCACAGGCTCCATTCTGTACACACCTAGGTACCAAAATAAAATTATTCTTATCGCTACTCTTCATGTAGAGTTCGACTACCTACTTGCAAGACTCGAAAGACGAGTGACTTCATGAATTTGAAATTAAAAGACCAAGGTTTTAATTCTCATAAGTATTTTATTGTTTAGATTCATTATGTGTAGGTATGTTTTTAATTTTAATGCTTAACAAACAATAAAATTCAATTTTACATCATATAGAAAACTTTGCATGTACAAAATAATGTTTCGTAACGAAATTAACCTACGAAGCGGCCATCGTAAAGCCACTAAACTCAGGGAAAGATCGATGAAGATACCTGAACAAGCGAAAGTCGCAGGCGAGTGGTGGTATCGATATCTAAACAAGATTAAATGATAAAAATAAAAATAAAATGTTGTCAACTACCGCTGGTAATGTTGTTACTTGAATCAACAGTAATAATTTAAAAAAAAAACAAATTTAGATATTCTCACCTATCACGTTTGCGGAGTTTCGCTAACTAATTTAATTTGACCCTGTTTAATAAATTGAATAAGTACAAACAGCACAAACACTGTCCATATCATTTGTATTGATTGGACCTCTTCGACTACACAACACAATCAACACATTATAAAAAAAGGTTAGTAGGTATAGATTTATTCAGCAAAAATTAAAGCATAACAAACGCTTCATTTCAAAATGAGCATAGTGATCTTGCAGCTGTCGCTCTAATAACAAGCCATTATTGCACAAGTGCAGGAATTCCCACAGTCAATAAGAATTTGTAGGTTTCAATCTATGTACCTAGTAGGAAAATCGTACTACCCAATTCAATTAAGAGCTACCTACTGTCCATAGAAAAAAAAAAAAAAGGTAGGTAGCACTTGTGCTTAGAGCCCATAAAGTAAGACGGAAAAACTCCGAAAAAAACTTAACAAATACGTATGTACCTATCTACTATGTAGTTGTAGGTAGGTACAACATTTTCAAATCATTAACTTTATACATAATGTCAATTACATTTTGAAATAAAAACAATAGAACATAAGAAATAAAGTTATTTTAAAATTCAATCATTGGACAGCTTAACTTTTTTGACTACAATTCATAACATTTTTGTTAAGTTATATGTACAGCACATTTTTTTATTGTAGATTCCTATAGAAGACATGAGATTGGTGTAAATACGCTTATTCTGCAACCTTATTATTTTTCGTAACTAACTAGTTATTAAAATAGGAAAGACAGGTAATTGATATGTTTCGTTATTATTATAAGGTCAAGTTTTTGGTTTGTATTTTACTAAGAATGGTTCGTACTTATTTATTTCGTTGATGACGATAAGTAGATTGCCTCAGTATTGTCAGACCCATAATGTTAATTGACACACTTATAATGTTCCTATCCTGATAACGGCTATCAAGTGCAGAAAACAAACATTTCTGGATCTGATAGTACGATGTACTTAGGTCAGGTAAATTATTTCCTATGCACAGTTAGAATTCTTATCAAATTATCATTACTTTTCATTTGATAGGTTATTTACTTACCCTATTTCAATATTTCAGAATTCATTATTAATACTAAGTATGTTGTTGCAAGTGTAATAACCAATATTTACAGTTGGTAAAATTAAAAATATTAATAATATTTATTCATAATTAACTATTTACATTATTAGAATCATCGTTAAAATTATTTAAAGGTACCTATCTAACTACGTTTATGTAGAGGCAGCATATTTTAGAAAACTATCTTAAGGGTTCCTGCATGACTGCAGACTTAACTAAATAGGCATCTCAGTAACTCACCGAGATCTTTCGATGAATAGGTATCTACTGACAGAATAAGAAGAACGCTTAGTATGTGGTCAAGGAGCTTGAATCAACCAATTAATGCATTTTAACGTAGGTAACACCTGCATACTCTGAAGGTTACCTAGATTATACCTTTGTGAATCAATTTGTAATGTAGGTAAGTATACAGAAGCTATTAATAATTTTGGCTTGGTTTATTGTGAGTTGTGTGGATTATCATGTTACAACTTTTATCTCAATTTAAACTTGGTTTTGCCTTTGCTGATTTCCGACACGTAGACTAACGTTTACGTTTTTCATTAAATTAATTGCAGTAGTAAAATAATTATTACTTGTTTATGACGAACACAATGTTGGTAATGTGTAAAAATATTCCCTGAAATAGGATATACCTACTTATTACTAGGTAGGTACATACAAGTACCTACCTACCTATTTATTTAAATGTACCTAATGGGAATGTAATGTTACCTATTTACAATTTATCTTTTTCCTATAGGTACTTACATAAAAAAAACATTATTCTGAGTAGGTAGGTAAATTTTTATATATAAAGCTTTCTTAATATTAGATCATTATGAAAGGATTTCTTTTTTACTTTGAATGAACTACCTAAAGTGATTAAAGAGGGACGCATTAGTTACATGTCATCGTCTTGCTTTTACAAAGCCTATTTTGTAGATATTTTTCGCAAAACAAGAATACTCCGTTTATTACCATTTCGTACCTATGAAATGGCAAGAAATGAGTAGATATACCAGAACAGCTAAATTATTAGCTCCAGAGAAAAGAAATGAAACCTACAGGGTGGTGTATATGTATTAGTTGATCAGCTCTTGTTATATCTAGTAAACGTCGTTCACATAAAACTACACAATACACATCCCTTACAACTAAAATTGATCCCACTTGATTGCGTTGGCAATAGGCTTGTTTAGTGCATAGGTAGGTACTTAGGTACATGGGATGATGATGGGACTCAATGAGTACCATAAGGCATATCGTGGTACCCAGTTACTGAGTTGTGGAGGTCGGATGGGCAGTCACTCCATGTTAAAAAAATACTGGTACCTATTCAGTTACACTGGAAGACGGCCCCTCCAGATCTGTCCCCTTTCGTAGTTAGGAAAAGGCTAGGTAGATTATGGTGATGGGACACGGTATTAGATACCTGTCAGTAGTCCTATTCATATCCGATATTTAGGCGTAAGTAAAATAGAACAGGGCCTCAAGTCTGCTATTACAATAGTGTCAGAATGGTCTCGCCATTGTGAGTATTTGACAGTGTTTGTATGGCGAATCTGTCAAAAACTCACAATGAAGAGACGATTCTGACACTATTGTAATAGCAGACTTGAGGCCCTGAGCAGTTGTGGCCCAGTGGTATCGGCCACGACTTACGAGCATTGGTGTATTTAGCGCTATTTTCTAGGGGAGGCCTGGCCCCTGAGATGCGATGGCCGATATAGCCGAGTCGACGCCCAATGTACAGTCAGTGAGGATGATTAGCACCATAATTCTTAACTAGCTTTACACTCCTATGTACCTACATGTCGCTGTAACATACGTCATGTTTTAACAATGAACTCGGTGAACTGCCACACAAGTTACCTTTATTTTTTGATTCAGCATTTTCCCGGTGGCCTCTTAAGAGGGCGATCACCCAGAAATAAACTAGTAGTACAATACGTGCCACGAAAGATGAGACTTGACCTCGCCTCCCGCGCCCTTTCCATCGCCCCGATGACGACCGATCCCATCCCGCGCACAGACCTCATACCGCTAAAGAGACCTAAAATCGAGTACTGCGCAAGTCAAACCACGTGGTGTGTCAAGTCTCATCTTTCGTGGCACGCATTGTACCTATACTCCATTTATTATAACATTAGACAAATAACTGTTCTCACCCTTTCGTTATTTCAATGTAAACGTTTAATAAACTCCGTTATTTCACGATAAATACAAAGCACTGTAATCTATTTACTATTTACATTAAAAAAATAACTCTAAAGTGCAGTAATTTCAACAATATTTCACAATAACTGTCGTTATTTAGCCGTTATTTGTCTAATGCTATAGTAAATGGAGTATAGTAGAAAATTAAAGACATTATACTATATCTAGGAAGTCCTTGGAGAGGGCGCTCACAGGTCCACTAGCGCCACTCCTTTAAAAAAAAAATTCTTTAGATCGAACTTTTTAAAAGGTATTTTGAAAATTCTAGACACACTTTACTGAGGGAGCTGATTGAGCCGTTTTTCATAATTCCTTCTCAGTCACGAAATAATATTTTTTTAAAGCAGTGGCGATAGTGGACCTGTGATTGCCCTTTTAAAGGAAGTCCTTGGTTTGCCAAGGATTTCCTAGATGCAGTATAATAGTGCCGATTCCCTTGTTCACAAACTAAACTAAATTTAAGTTCAGTGCATCTTTTTCTTTCTATTTCATTAAGAAAAGACAGAAGAAAAATTTTAGTTTAGTCCTGTCAAATTAATCAGCGCTTGACATAATTTGACGTAATTTTAGTTGGCAAGTTTTTAATCACGTCTACCTAAACTTGTATGGAGTAGTGACAGGCGCTGATTAATTTGACAGGACTAAACTAAAATTTATCTTCTGTCCTTTTCTTAATGAAATAGAAAGAAAAAGATGCACTGAACTTAAATTTAGTTTAGTTTGTGAACAAGGGGATCGGCACCAATGTTCGATTATTAGATTTATTAACAGTTGTTTGTGGTTAGTTAATGTCGGGGAATCAAACATGTGAATTTCAAGTAGCTTCTGACGTTTCATAAGTTATCATCTCTTCACTACCCTTGGTTGACTGGTAGAGAATGCCTCTGGCATTAAGTCCGCCTTTGTACCTTATTGTGTGTGAGAAGTTTAAATAAATAAATGAGTGCTCATGTAGGTTTATGTGAAATAAAATGATTTGATTTGTTGCCATCTGTTACTTTCAAGCCAGAGCCTAAAAAGGAACGACTGAAAAGATTGTGGTCAAGCTAGAGCCAGTATCGTTTACAGGTTAGTATTTAATATATGTACGAGGAAAATAGGCGTGAGTTTATGTAGGTACCTGTATGTATATGTCTGTGGTCAAATTGAATTTTGTTGTGCATTGTACAGTCAATTACTGCAATTAGCTGACACCCCTTTGCTCAAATGGTTGAGGTTTTGCTTACTAACAAATCGTATGATTTTCAAATGTTTCTAGTTATGGGTAGATTTCGTATAGGTATTTAAATAAAATTAAGAATTATAAAAATCTATCGATTCGTATTCTAAAAAATCTCAACCATTTATGCAAGGGGGGCAGCTAATTTCAGTAACTGACTGTACCTATACCTAATACTTTTTTGTTGGTGCAATACCGAATTGTTATCATTTCCCAGAAGGACAAAAACGAAGCCCTACATAAGGGGGTTATACACACGCACAACTTTCTTAAAACATAGATAAGTTGAATATTTACATACTTAAATCTTTTGCCCCGGTACATACTTATTAAAAAAAACTCATATATTTTATAGCAAGCACAGTCCGTTGCCAAATAAGACAAAATTAGCTTAGGTATATCCACATTCATCACATTTCTGATTCTACAATACAATTAAGCACTTTGGGTTCTTTAGTAATATCTTGGGTATATTAGTAAAATTATTAAAACTACTTACACTAAAATGTTCTCTCACGGAGATGATATGTTATTTTGGCGACTTTGAAAATGTCTTCTAGGCACAACAATGGCAATTTTCATTTGATTTTTTTGTTTGTCTGTGTCGATGCATTGATAATGCCTAACGTTCTTTTATAAATATGTAGTCCAATACTTCCAATAGACCACATTTCATAACTATCACGTTACTTTAAAAATAAAACTAATTAGAGTAGGTACGATTTTGGAATTAAAATCATTACTAACTGAAGTCATATCGTTGAAATACTGTAGGGTTTTACGGATTCATGTTTGACTCATGGAACGTACGTAACGCACCGCTTATTAGGTTTTATAAGCAGTCTCGTATGGCCTTCTAATTTTATCAAATTTGGGTAATTTGTTTGTGCCTGTACACGATTAGCATATTCACATTTTCAATCACGCGCGTTATAATTATGTATAATTATGAACATTCTACATATTTTATCACAGCCCATTATTTAATTTTAATGACTTGCTCTATCAAGCAATTGTGAGCAAGCAAATGAATATAATACACATTAGAGACGATATTAGGTTTTTAGACTTTTTAGAAGTTCCCGAGGTGCTGGAGTCAGCCGTTGTCAGGTTGGCTGACGGCTGAGACAGTGTTGAGGGCTTGATGACATCAACTGGAAGTAGAAAAAAATATTGCATTATTTAGTGTGCTTATCTTCTGTTTATTCAATAGAACCATACTGTATGATCAGCCAATGACCGTGTCCGTTGTAGCATAAAAAGCGGTCGAGGCTATTTTAGCTGTCACAAAAAATCAAACCAATCGTAAGTCAACAGAGTCAATGATGAGAATGAAATGTAGAAAAGAGACGAGTCCAAAACAAAAAAAAAATTGACCATAGTTTGTCAGTAATAAGAACATTAGTTATCTTAAAACTATGTTAGTCATGACGTGAACAATTAATGCATTTGGTAACCAAATGAATAATTGAAAATAAATTGTAATGTAAATAAACAAATGTTTTGCACATTGTGATTACCATAAGGCACTGAAACGTGTTCAGTGGCAATGGGCCACATTAGAAGATTAAAGTCACCCAAGCGGCAATGGAGAGGGCTATGGTCGGAGTTCCCTTAGTGATCGAATCAGAGATGAAGAGATGGAGTGGACATCTTAATGCTTAAAGCGGCCGGCGAACGCTAAGCTGGTGGAAAAATATTGTTACGCGCCACATAAGTTTAAGTACCACTAGCGTCATCTAGTATCGAGTAGCAGAACTAGCAGACTCGAGATTCCTCTAGAGAATTCGATGCTAGAACTTTCTAGAACTTTCGACACTGGTCAGTAGGGGCCGGTATGTACTCGAACATTCTAGATGTTTCTACAAGGTTCTGGAACGATCTAAGGAATATAAAAGGCCGTATGCACCGCGACTCGGGACAGTCGAGGCGAATAAGCGAACAAGCGATCTTCTAGTGTGATTGTGCTTTATAATTAGTGTGTTCGAATTGTTATCAGTGTTGATTAAATAAAGTATCATTTTGGTTTGTAAATCGGCAGTTTTTATTGTCACGAACCGCAAGCTCGTAACAATATTACTTCAGCAAATATTGTATAAATTTTTCGGAATTTTCAGTATTTTATTCGGTCGTTTCTTTATTTGTATTCGCTTATTCGCCTATAAGTTTTCGGAAAGTTAGTATTTAAAGCAGTAAATGTCATATTTTGAGTATGCTCATTTTTTTGCGGAGTTTTTTTACCCTAAACAAAGGTTATAATAGATGAAAAAATCAAAAGTATTGGCAGTTTTATAAAAACAAACCATAGATCGCCATTTTATTCGACGATTAATAAATTAAAAGAAAACATATATGGCTATTTCATAAGTTTTCGTTCGCCTGTGGCCAGTTGCTTACACATTTAAAACTTAAAACCCAAACTAAATAAAAAGTTTGCATTATTAAGTATAAAACATTGGCCTCATTCGGCCATGGCTCTAATTATGGCTTCTCATGGAGATACCTACCTAATGAAAAAATAAATGCAGTTGAATAAATACCTTATAACAGTTACGCAAAATACAAAATCGTTTTTCTAGGGAAATAAAAATTGCATCTTTGAGAAAATACCTATTTCATAATAGTATGGTTTGGATAATAACTATGTGTAGCTTTTGAATCTTGCGTAAGTGTATGTAATGTATCATGCTCGTGACTGTACCTACCTACTAGGTAAACGGTATAAACAAGTATTTGAATAACTATAGGTAGTCTAATACACAGATAGGTATCTAATATTATATTAAAGGGATAATTTATTCCTAATTGTATTCTAGAAGTTCTAGGATGTGTTTTATTAGGGTCTGAATCTAAAATTTTAGAACGACAACTAGGTACGTGCCGTATGTGACGGAAAAGGATTTCATGGTGGAGATAAATGACAAGACCACGTAAATTGTCACCATAAAAGTATAATTCGATAAAAAAAAAATAAGAAGGTAGGTAAGGTTATAAAAAACAAACAAAAAAAAAATTATTGCCAAAACGATTACTTACATAGGTTTTACATTGGCCTTAAACTAGGCAAGCTTGTATCTTGGCCACCAACATGGAGGGTTTACCATTTAAAAACTATTTAAAATCATGTTCGTATTCAAACTAAAATAAGGACACAAGATTCCTTTAATTCCCTTGGGCGTAGTGCAGTACTCTCCCGGCTTAGCCTAGTGTGACGATGACCGAAACGGGTGTGCCACGCTGCAGACGCCAGGGATGGTGACGGTCGGCGGATGGTCTCTCCACCCCCGTAGAGAGCTCCACGTGGACACGCGGTTAAAATAAGTAGGTACCCGGCACGGAGCTTGATGGTAACCAGAGTAGGTGGTGTGTTGTGGGTCGTTTGAAGGGTTTGGGTGCCGGGTGTAATAATAATAATGTGTACTGGCACCTTAGACATTTCAACTTAGTCTCTTGGTGGCAAATACATTGCATGAGAAAATAACACAGATGGCATAATACGCTGACCAAATACATTGGTAAGTACCTACATGCCCTAAGTTAACTTAAATAGGTATTTATACAAAAATATAAAGCGACATTGTTCAACACTTATCTAATAAGGGGTTTACACTGAGTTTAATAGACTCATGACAATAACTTAAAATAAAAACCGTTACATCGGTGACAACCGTGGCTGAGGGACGGGGCACAAGTAACCGCGCTATTCCATTCCACATAACTATTGTGTTTATTTTGATGACTGAAGACATGGTAATAGAGAGTTTTCATTGCTCCATGAAGGATTAGTGGGGCAGGATAGGTAATATTATAGTAATGTAATAATAATATAATATTATGTGATATTATAATATTATTAATATTATAATATTACAGTATAAGCTGACCTCTCATCGTACGGAAATCCTATACAATGTGAGATCAGCTTAAACTGGAAATATATACCTTGATTTGTGGCCGTGTGTACCTACATTCTACCAATAATAATTTGGTATTTTATATAGTTAGTAACTGAAAAACTGCCGTAACATTGAAAACTGAATGCCCGTTTTTCTCACCTATAACAGTATCGTTTCTGACATCGGCGAACTTGTCTTCGATACTCCGAAATTCAGGTATCGTGCTGACGCAGGTAATCTCGAGCCTGCCCGTGGCCACTATTTGTAGCTCCGATACGGTCACATAAAGATCCCTCTTGCTTGGTTTACGACTCTTGTGTCGACTGCTCATATGAATGACGTTCAGTTCTTCGTGTTCTTTTATTTCAGCCATCTGGAAGAGTACAGAATAGAAGTTTTAGGTAGATTTTCATTTTTATTGGTTAAGTTTATTTTCGAAGGGATGCAAAATATCAGATTAATCTCAGTCGGTTTTTGTTTCGTAAAATTAGAAGTCGAAATGCGGATTTCTGCAATCACCATGAAGCTTTTAGTTTATAATACAGCAAGGAATAAAAAGACCGGTTCTGTGCTTCCCGCATCCATCGGATTCCTGCGGCTTTCACATGGTCATTTTTTAATTGTTCTTGTCATGGGGGGGGGGGGGGTGCGGGTTGGCGATCGCAGCATGGTGTTAAAAGTGCATAGAGAACGCTGCTGCCCATTCTCTAGTAAGTCCCTTAGTCGCCTTTTACGACACCCACGGGAGAAAATGGGGTGGTGCTATTCTTTACGGCCGGCGCCACCCGGGCCCTTAAAACTGTTTATTCCTAAACTATTCTCAATAGTCGGAATCACAAGGTTTGATGTTTCACATTGATTGACGATTTATTTGTGTACAAAAGATGTTCTGTGTGAACTTTTCACCGCGGGGAACATTTGACATCTGACGCCACTCACCCTCGGGGGGAAAACTCTAAGATGGAAGATTTCCAAACATATTTATTTTAGGTAAATAAGGAAAAATATTCCATGTGTTTCCACGTATTCCCGACAGTAGGTAGACGTGCACGTACGAACATAATGGTTAATTTGCATAAAAGTAATTTCCTTGCGCCCTCCAACGTATCTAAATGTATAACTACAGGTATATAAACAAAATATGTTTTATGTCATTTATTTAAGACTGAATTCAGAATTGAATTAGCTTGGTCCTTCTTGGTACTTCCTTGTACGTCATTGTTAAAAATAAGGTAGCAATAAGTAGCAGTACCTACTGTTGTTTTATTTTTGGAACCACAATGAAATTGCTTTTTCATGCAGTTCAGGTTTTTTAGGACATCACAAAAAGTAAAAGAATGTCTGACTATGCTAAATACCTAGGGACTCACATAGGTAAACACGGCCACAAACCAAGCTATACATTTCCAGTATAAGCTGACCTCTCATTCCTATACAATGCGCGATCAGCCTAAACTGGAAATTTAAAAATGCATTTTACAATGATATTAGATATAAAAAAAAACTTCTTTTTATGAGTTCATGGATGTCGAGATTTACCGTAATTACCTGAGTTTTATCCGTTTTACCGAAATGTTTTAAATTATTTCATCATTATCGTTCACCTGATTTTCCTTCAAGCTGCAGCCGGGCGGCCTAGTTGCGACGTGTGAGGCGTGGGTGAGGGTCAGCAGAGGGGGAGGGCTGCTGACACTGGCGTCATATTCGAACGTCCTCTGTAGCCCTCGCCGGCCGTTGCGCTCGCTCATTGGCACACGGAACTTGTGTGAGTGGGCTACTAGCTCGTCCATCTAGAAATGTTAGACACTAGATTCAATTTGGTAAATATAAAGAAGTCTAATGGGGAATTTCATTAAGGCGGTATGATCCGGCCTCAAGCCGACTGATGTAGGCTCGCGAACTCGCGAGTGGTTGCCTCGCGCATTTGGTAGGTATTTAAACATTAAATATTTTAATCATTTTATCAAGACAAACTCAGCAAATTGTGCTAAACGATCATATCACCTTTTCATTTATATAAACAAATAAGAAAAAAACGACTGTTTTGTAGCTATGAGATTGATTAAAAATTACGTAGTTTTTTTTTTATCCCGCAAAGTTAATCGAATCGTGTTATTAAAAGCGATTGCATGTCCGCCAGATCCTTAAATAAGATACTCGTATATCTTTTTTTCTGATTTTATAACTAAGTTTTTTATGTTTCCCTGGATTCAATAAACTAGTAAGTGCGGTATCTGTATATCGCCTTAATGAAAATCAACGCAATCGACACTGCTTTCAAGAGCTGTCAATGTCAATATTCCACAGCAATGAAGACACGGACAGCTCTTGAACGTGGTTTAGATGTGTCGATACGCGCGTTCAGTTTCTCTGGTTTAATTCGCCCTTGGCAGTGCAAGTTGGGATCCTGAATGATGTATTCAGAATCCCAACTTGCACTGCTAAGGTTGCAAGCGCTTTTGGCATCTTTCGACTTGGTGAGGTTAGACTTCTAGTTTTCTATTAGTTAAGATAATTAGTTAAAAGCAACTGCATTTTCGATGCAGTTGCTTTTTATGTAAAACTTTAATCCATCCATACTAATATTATAAATGTGAAAGTAACTGTCTGTCTGTTACGTTTTCACGCCTAAAGTGCTGAACCGATCGTCATGAAATTTCATGATATAGCCTGGGATGTGGAGGACATAGCCTACTTTTTTACGCGATAACCGACATCCACGCGGTCGGAGCCGCGGGCAAAAGCTAGTTTATTATAATTGTCATGTATGAGCCCCTCCCTTTGGGGGAAGCCTATGTCCAGCAGTGGACGTCTTTCGGCTGAAATGATGATGATGTCATGTATGAAAGAACTATTTCACATGAATTCATCTGCCTATAACCTCTTCCCAACTATGTTGGGGTCGGCTTCTAGTCTAAACGGATGCGGCTGACTGCCTATTTGACCTCCACAACCCGGTAACTGGGTAATACGCTACCCCTTGGTAAGTCTGGTTGTCAGAGTTTCGGGCTTCTGACGACCCGTAACGATTGCCAAAGATCCACGAATGACTGCCGAGACGCGTTTTCCGAGGCACGGAGAAGTATGGGTATGTAAATATGGTCACCCATCCACGGACCAACCCCGGCAAGCGTAGCTTAACTTGATGGATCCGTGCGGCTGTTATTACTAAGCCACGAGCTCCTCACTACTACTTCCTCGAAGTTATTTCATATGAATAAATAATGAAAATGTTTATTTCGTAGTAAGTGCTACGAGCCGCTACGCCGCTTATGGAAACTGCATACCAAATTACCAACAGTTTTTTATTTTTTTATTAGAGAAAACAGTAAAAAAGCTTCAGTGTTTTAAATAAAGGTCCTACCTTCCTCCCATTAATGAACCACGTGATATGTGGGGCTGGTAGGGCGGGGGCCGTGGTGCAGTTAGCCCGTAGTGTCTCTCCGAAGCTGAGGTAGCGCGTCGGGAAGTCGATTCTAGGGTGATGCTTTTGAGGATCTGCGAATATATATATTTTTTAATTTAATTATTTTTAATTTTATAAATTACAGTTCTTTAACACTTAAACAAAACACACAATTAGACCTCTAGGGTCTGTCTTGTAATTGAAAAATTATTTTTGTGTTGGATAGTCCAATTATCAAGGAATATTAGAGGCTTTATAACATCACGCTACGCCCCTAAGGAGACGAGAAAAACGACAAAAAGTCGGAAATAACGCTAAGCGAAAACGAAGTAAATGCGCGGACGGGAGATGCGATGCGACGGGGTGGATTGTGGGCCAAAATTGGACGCGGACGAAGTCGCGGGCAGAAGAAGCTAGTGTTTTTACTATTCATTGAGTCTCTAATGTCTACAGGTATTTTGTTTAGTAAATTGGTTGTTGTAAAAGAAGCGGTACGCCTGCCATAAAAGTATGTTTTTACGTGGCACTTTTAATGATTTTGATTTCGCTTGTCGTGTATTCACGTCATATTTAACTGAAAAATGAATATCACTGTTATCAAAAATGTTCTATGAGGAACAGATACTCAACGCGCGCCAGAACAGGTAATGCTTTAATAGCGAAATCATGATTTTCAAATTCATCATCATTTTAAGGCAATCCCCTAGCGTGAGCGTTCGGTCCTTCTCTATCCCGTCACAGCGGGGACGCTCTGTCCCGCTCCCTGCGTACGCCGAAATCACACAATTTTTGGAATTATTTTAATAAAAAAACTGGCCAAGTGCGTGTCGGACTACGCACAATGAAGGGTTCCGTACTTGGAAAAAAAAATATCCTAAGAACAAACTTAACATTGTAGTTGGTCAACATAATCTCCCATACATTCCAACTGCAAATGTAAGTTTGTACGCACAATATCGAGATATTTACCATGTTATTTTATGAACATAGACTTCTTATATATTTTCCTGTAATCTATAAGTATAGAACTATTTTATGTATTTTTTTCAAAATTTTAGGTTAAGTAGTTTCGGAGATAAGGGGGGGGGGAATGGTCAATTTTCGTCTATTTTCATTTATAACTTTAAAACGATTTATTTTAAAATTATTAAAAAAATATATTTGAAATTCTCACAGTAAGCCCTTTTATTTGATATGTCACAAGGTACAGTTTGCAAAACTTTTTTTTTTTAATTTCTTGTTTGCCCCCCAAAACTGACCCCAATATTTTAAATTCATTTATTTACGGTTCACGTCCGTGTTTGGGTCACTCAAATTGATATGTATACCAAATTTCAACTTAATCGGTCCATTACATTCGAAGCAAATTGGCTGTGACAGACAGACAGACAGACAGACAGACACACGAGTGATCCTATAAGGGTTCCGTTTTTTTCCTTTTGAGGTACGGAACCCTAAAAAGAAGAGTGATCTTTTGTTAATTATTAAGATTTTTAAATTATCTATCCATTAGTGTAACTTTCAAATTAATGGAACGTCAACTTTAGCAAAAGATGCATGCAATCATTAATTTTAGTACTTTTTTTACACGGAGATTTCAAATGTACTTATAACACATAAAAATAAATAAGTGATGATAGGATATCGTACATTAATAATGTGTTTTTAGATATAGTTTATTTCTCTTAATATTAATGAGTTAATAGCCTCTGAAAAACGCGTTTTGCTCGGGGTAGCGCCTTAAGCCTTTTTTCCGCTGTAGGTTGTTATTGACCGCAGCTACTGTCGGCCTTTAATTATTTGGCAAGCTCTACGCCATCTCAGCTGAAACTGACGATGACACGACCTTTTCGTAATAATTGGGGTTCCGACCTGCAGAAAACGGCTATTACACAGAGTATAGTAATAAAGTGGGAAGGCTACTATGATTAATAGCCGATTTCTGCCGTTCTTGTCTTGTCTTGACAGAATAAACAAAGCAGGGTTGATCATAGTTTTCTGATTAGGAATGTCATATTATTGTGTCGGTATCGAACAAAAGTGACATTAGTCTCAATATTTAACGCTATATCTATAGTAAGTACAATAAAGGCCGCAGTAATCCCTGCCGCCGACCGGTTCGCATATTGTTGTGAGCGTGAACAATACTTAGTCCCAAACGAATATCCACCAATATACCATTTCATCCTTTGCATAATACAAACAAAATGTCATGAATATTTAGATTACACGAATAGGTCATTAATAATTTACGAGTTCTTTGTCATCCATTAACGAATTTCCCGGAACAAGGTATTTTTGTTCCCATTTTGTGAAGGCCTCTTGTTCTAGATTTTATTAAATGAATCCGAATTGAATGAATGAAATGCACCGACCCCAGTGTGGTTAAACCAGACTCGATTACTCGAATGAACCCAAAGATTCGCACTAGCACCTTGAACTTCTTGTTTCATGGGGCTACAGTAGTGTTGCCAGGTCCGATTTGTTGTAAATCGGTACATGAGGTCAAAAAAATCGGGATTTAGGGTTGCGGATCGGGAAAGTAAACAAAAATAAAAACAAGGGGTTTTAAGTCTATTTAATCTTACATAACAAGTAATCAGTCTTGCTAGACTACTAGATTTAAAATAATAGATAGATTTTTAATTTCTACTAAGATATTATAAAATAAAATCGTACTTTAAATCTAATTGACGCACTTCACAAGAATAAAGTACCTAAGTATTAATGTAAATTATTTGTTTTTATTAAAATTATATTTTTTATTGGACTTTGCCGCCTTTAGAATGGCCTTGTTTTTTATAACATAGTTATAAAATTCATTGCATGCCATATTAAAGTTGGTTTTAATTTGAATTTCTGCTTTCACATGCTCGAGTGTCAAACGGTTTCGCCTCTCAGACCAAATTGAGTTAGACTGGGAAAATACCCTTTCTGTTGTTGCGTTTGATACTGGAAATGAAGCCATAAAAGAAAATAATTTTTGAACATTTACTAAATCTTGATTGTCTTTAAAAATGTTGTGCCATTTTTGTAGCGGCGTTAAGTCTTTGTTTTGCACTGCTGCCTTCACTAATTCTTTAATTTTACGAACTTCTTCATAAAGTTGATCCATGTCGAAAAACGTATAAATTTTTAGATTTTCAATAATGTTAACCATTGACGTGTAAGTAAATGAATCACCCTGGAGAGAAAACGGTTTAAATAAGTCCAATCTGCTATTCTTGAGATCATATTTAGTTTCTATGTAATGAAGAACATATTTATACCACGCACAACAGTCTTTTTTTATTTTAGTCACTTTATCAGCAGGCAACGTTTTTTATCAAGTTACTACACGTAAATCCCATAAATTCATATTCAATTCACTGCCTCAATTTTTCACTAACTTCTAGCATTATTTTGTGACCTTCAAATCACAGCAATGTTTCGTTTTCAAGACATATCACTGCATCCTGTAAGACTTTCAGTGCATTTTGATAAAATGTCAAACAAGGTTTTAATTCTGACGCAACAGTCAGAATTAAAAAAATTACGCACTGGGACTCGCCATCATTGGATGGCGTTCCGTGTTAAAAAAATTACGTAGCGTAACATTTTTTTTTTTAATTTTTTGATTGATCGGGACATTTAGCAGCCCGATCAGGTACAAATCGGGACGCGTCCCCAGACCCCTGAAAATCGGGACGTCCCGCGCAAATCGGGACACCTGGCAACACTAGGCTACAGTGACCATTACATATCTAAGAGTAGACCGGGGGGCACGATAATGGTAGGGACGTGCCCATAGGATATGGAAGGATTATTAGAGCCGTACCGGATATGCATCCTTGAGTAGGCAAAGTGAAATAAATTATATTGAGCTGTTGATTGAGCACCATTTCCGGGTTCCGTATAAAACAAGGAACCCTTATAATTTCGCCATGTCCGTCTGTCTGGCTGTCCGTCTGTCCGCGGCTTAGCTCAGAGACTCTTGGTAAAAGGTGGAGATATATTAATCACGCCGACAAAGTGTACCTGTAGTGTAGTTTATTTTACTGTACCTCCCCTACACGTACAGTGGGGATGATATTTTTCTCGTTTGGGTGTGGGGTATCGTTTGATAGGCCGTTTAAAAATATTACGAGTTTGTGAAAACCATTTTTCGATTTTAGGGATCCGTTTGCGAAATATTAAGCTTTAAAGTGCTAATTTTGGTTTGAGTCAAGTGTCCCCCACCCCTGCCAGCTAAAAAGTTGTATTTAGATATGTGAAAAAATTCACAGCAGTAGTAAGTATATATAACGATGTTAATAGGAAATGACTAGCGCAGGCACATCGGTCACTGATGATTAAAAGGATTCAGCTATCCGTGCTTATGGCACCTTCCCCTACGCCAACAACCGCGCAAGAATGCGCGGCTTACAGCGTGCTGTCAAGTCGCGTATTAGTGAGATGAGGGATGAGCAATGGGACAAGCTCATGACCACCATTGACCCTCCCATCAAGCATTGGGACCTAACCAAAAAGCTATCAATCAATCAATCTTTATTTGTGAACATAGGTATTACAATAAAGGTATATTATGTATACATTTTAGTTGAGCTCTATGTTCTACCAATTAAATTGGTGTACAAATATATTCGTTTTTTTGTAATTGGTCTGAATCTATACAATACAAAGTCACATTCGAGTAAATAATGGCAATTAAATGTATTGTTAATAAATAATTAATCAATTATAATTTATTTAAACATGCAGGTCAATATTAAATTATATTAAAGGGCTAGTAATGTCATATTTCATCATATTGAAAATAATGTCAATTAAATGTATTATTAATAAATAATTAATCTAATGTCTAATGTCTGATACTGTTCCTACAGTCCCCTTCTCTCTTGTCCTAATCAAATCTTAGTCTTTGAAGACGCTGATAAAGCCGAGTGCCTGGCCGATAGCTTAGAAGCTCAATGCTCGCCAAGTTTACTACCAGTAGATCAAATCCACTGTGACGAAGTGGACGCAGAGGTCATACGTAGATCCACCCTTCCCCCCCACGAGGACCCCGAGGATCCCCTCCCCCAGTAACCCCAGACGAAGTTCCCTCTCTAGTGAGGAACCTCAAAACCAGAAAAGCGCATGGTGCAGACGGCATTGATAACAGAGTAATCAAACTCTTCCCCACCAAATTAATAGTTTTAATGACAGCCATCTTCAATGCTGCATTAAACAACAATCTCTTTCCACAAGCGTGGAAAGAAGCCATAGTCATAAGGTTCCACAAACCCGGCTAGCCCAAAGCTGAACCGTCCAGCTACCGGCCCATAAGTCTCCTCAGTATAATGGGAAAGATTTATGAACATCTGATCTATAAAAGATTAATGGATTTTGCCAAATCTAATAAACTCATACCCGATGAGCAGTTTGGATTTAGAACCAAATACTGCTGTGACCGCCAAGTCCACCCCATAGTAGAGCACATAAGTGCAGGTTATGAAGCGGGATGCATGACCGCAGCGCTCTTCTTTGACGTGGTGAAGGCGGTCGATAAGGTATGGCACAACGGCTTAATTTATAAGCTGTATCAACCCAAAGTGCCAGACCGCCTCGTGCTCATCATACGAGACTACTTATCAAACCGCTCCTTTTATTATACCGCATAGGAGAGGCCCTCTAATCCCCGCACCCGATCCGAGCTGGTGTTCCCCAAGGCTCCGTGGTCTCCCCCTCCTCTTTACCCTGTTCACCAGCAACATTCTTAAACATAGCAAGTGTCAGTTGGCCCTATTCGCCGATGACACAGCTATTTATCACTCAGGTTGCAACACTAAATACGTTACCCGACCTTCAATCTGCAGCCGACGCTCTAGACCAGTGGTTCAGCAAATGCGGATTGATTTAAACCCGTCCAAAAACGCAGCTGTGCTCTTTGTCAAAAAAGGCAAAAACAATGACGCACGTACCCGCACCCAACCTATCACGGTATCAGGTCAAAAGATCCCTAGGGAGCTCACGACCTGGGTCACACTCGATAATCAGTTAAAATTCACCCAGCACACCACGATAAGTAGTATGCACCCGTGCTGTCTTTGCGCTCGGTCGCCTCTTTCACTCCTCAATACATGTAGTAAACTAAAATCAATTCATGCGACAGACGTCTTTATTCGACATTCCGTAATTGCCGGTGAGCACCACCGCGACCCAGAGTAATACGACAATCCCCCCGACCCTTGTCCCCGCCCGCCTGCGTGGAGCAAGTAGTTTTAAACACCGTCCCTAATAATAATAATAATCAGATGCAACAAGTCCCTTGTTGTTTAGTAATCAGTAGCGCCCTAGCCTAGGTTCGAGTCCCACTATGGGACGCCCTTAGCTGTGCTACATAACTATTGTTAACTGGCGAGAGACTTCAGGCCCCGCCAACGACCGGCTAAGCAGTCAAAGCTTTCTAGAGCAAACTGCAATAGGTCCGTATCAAAAAAATAAAAAGATAACTACAGCTCAGTTGGCTTTACAACTTAACGAGTAATAGTCGACCAATTAAAAGGACATCGTCGGAAATGGCCCCAGGACCAACAATCATCTGACCTACATAATAATTATAAATATATTTTATTAGACTAATTGCGAATATCTGTATGAAATGGACATTCTGCGTTTCATAATGAATAATTAAAAGAGCGACTATCGACATCACATAAAATATGCCGCCATCTTTGACTATTAGATTAGACATGACCATTAGTGATGTCCAATCTTTCAATAACATGACTAACATAGGTACATGAGGTAATATGACTTCCTTACCTAACTATAAATAAATAAAATAAACATTAGGATAAACTCGTTTGCATTGAAGTTAAATAAATAAGTACTTATTTACCTACCTACCCATTTTAATACAAAAACTAGAAGATTGACCAAATACCTAATAGGTACTTAGGTAAGAACTTAAATGTTTTTCTGATTCTCTAGCTTAACTAACCACATACAGGCAATAGAAATAACAGTGACATGCATTTATTAGCATGTATTTCGAAGTATTGAAATAATTGTTTCTTACTAAATATAACCTCAAAATCATTTTTTTCTTTTGAAATACAGACTTTTGCAAGTTGTCCGTCATTAAACTTTGTGTTCATGGGCATATATTTCAAATTTAGAACACGCAAAGTAATTTTCCTTTGCTGTTGGTTCTGGGGCGAACGATTTATGGATGCAGATCAATATCCTTTGCAGTTGAAGAACATGTTACAACTACAATGTTAAGTTTGTTCTTGTTTGTTGTTGCAATAAATTCATTCCAACTACGGAACCCTTTATTGTGCGAGGTCCGACTCGCACTTGGACAATTTCTTAAAGGTAGTTTTAGCAAGGATGTAGCAAACTACGCTTACACTTCACTTTTTAAGAAACTACTTGTTACCAATTTTCTTAAGCGTTAAAATTATATCGAGCATGTTTATATTCAGATGTGATCATCTTGTTCACTCGTGATAGTCCCAGTGGATGTAGGTTTATTTCATGGCTTGTATAAGCTCTGACGAAGTGGTCCTTAGAGATAGTTTCTTTACTCTTTTCGTAAGTTAGTGAAGGCAACCATTTACTGAGCAGACTCATTGTAATAATTTTGGAAAATGTGAGAGTAATCTGAGAAAAAAGTAGTAAAATAAAAGGGAGGTTTGAAATTTAAACATTGAACATTTTATTACGTCTCGTGTCTGTTCTTTGGCTCCAATTGATACAGATCTCTGACATATTGGCGGGTGTCCCAGCGCTTTATCTTACATTCAGTCCTTACAAATTTTTAAAATTATGATTTTTTTATTTGATAGTTATTCTATTTAACAAAAAAACAAATGGTATTTCCTTATAAACATAAAAAGAATATAATATCAACCACCTTAACATATTTTTAATATCATACTCTTGTAAAAAAACCTACTCCAGAAAAAAAGTGGTTTTTCATGTTTATTTGAACGTTTTTTTTTCATCTCAGAAAAAAAAAAACGTTATTCTATTAATTTATCTACTCTTTAAATTGCTTGATCTACGTAGAAATAAAACAAACACAAAATTACAAATTAATTTAATATTTAAAGTGCTCTTAAATCCTAAAATGTACCTTTAGAAGTTCGGCAGGTAACGCTATGAAAGGAAATAAACATATGCCTTCCTTCTTCACCACATCATTCATGTTAGGTACTAAATTTTAAAACTGAGTCTATACGTTGCATAATAATGAATTCACTGTCTTGTTTTTAATGTCTTTCGATTTTACTAAGTGATCCGTCTAGAACCTCTCTCATCTCTATAGCGTCGTCTAGAGAGACCAACATACTTAAGAAGTTACAACTGCACCCGTATCCAGTCGATGTAACTGCTGACTCTTGCGTAGGCAGAAGGATATTCTAATTCACATCCATCACGTGCCACAAATGAACTCACGCCGATTAACACTTGTTGTCCTTGATTGTTGATCGTCAAGGGTCCACCAGAGTCACCTTGGCAAATACCAACTCCTCCGTAGCCGTTTGTGCAAATGTTAGAGTCTTGCACCAGGTGGCCGTAGAATGACCGACATTTTTCTAGTGTCATCACTTCCAGCAAAACATTTCTAGCCATAGTGTTTGTAGTGGGATTGGTTACGTCCGAGTACCTTCCATACCCGGCTGCAATGGCTTGCATGTTACTATAGTCCATTTCCAAGAGCGACCCCGACGGTAATGCTATTGGCTGAATTTCACCAGAGAGAGGGACATGAACTGGTAAATATAACATTGCAATATCGTTAGCGAATGTTCTCGAGTCATACGTTGGAAAAATAGCAATAGCTGATGCAGACACTCTGACACCTCCATGGAACAGGAATGGTGATCCCAGGACTACAGTGATTCGGTGTGCTTGATTCCATCCATCGAACCAGCAGTGAGCTGCCGTCAGGATTCTGCTTGAAGATAGAAGTGATCCTCCGCACGCCGAGGGCGAAGTGAGTCCAACGATATCGATGAGCAGACCGGCCAGGTAAGGATGAGCGAAGACCGGAGCGATAGCTCCTCCGACGATGCGACCATTACGCGTGGCCTCTTCCGAAAGTTTTATTTTTTCTGCGTTTTTAATGCCAACTTCCCGATGCCATCCTATCGATTCCTTTCCCGTTTGGTCGTGGGTCCACGCGGAATGAATAAAAAATAGACAGATGACTAGAAAGGCGCGCATTGTTGATGTTTGTAATGTGTGTGTTCCCTCGGACTTATATACTACATAGTTAACCTTTATCTGTTTGAAATTTTAACTAAAGCTGATAAAAATAATTAAGCTGATAATGTTTTTATTACCCTTATTTTAAAAGGATTAACACTCTCGATTAATTCATTGTTATTTTGCACATGCGACATAATTTGGCTGTAACCTAAGCAGAGGCATTATACATCTACTAATCTTGGGATTAACACGTGTTTACGGAGCGAAAATGTGTGATACGTTTGTAGATATAAATTCTAAATCCCTATTAAAACAATACTATGGAATTACGTTCAAGTAATTGATTATAAAATTTCTAGCATTGGTTATTTATAGCAACATTAACAAATGGGAAAATCCCATTTACGTTTGTGTTTTTACTCAATGTGTACATACACACAAATTCTTTTGCTTAGCTTTGTAAAAGTATTTCTGTTGCAAAAATATTTTGTTTTCTTTGTTTATAAATAACACCCTTATCTAGAGCATCTATACATACCTAATTTAAAACTGTAGGTACGGTCAGCAACAAAAGTCGATTAACACTTTTGAGTCTTCAGTTTTTTTATCTTAATTATTGGGAAAAACACAAGATAATATTCTTAAAATTTTAAATTTATAGAATATTATCTCTCAGCTATTATATGAAAAGCTAAAAAGCAGTTTATTGAACAATATTGTGTAAATTCCTATGATGTGTAAAAGTGACAGTGTTTAACGGACTTCTGTTGCTGACCGTAGAAACCCTAACATTGATTAATGTCCAAAAGTAGGTATCTAATCTTGTTCTTGTTAGCGGGTGAGTGACTCAACCAAGTAATAAACAAGATTACGGATTTGGATTTCCAGTTTGGATTACGGGGTATTTAAAACAAAAAAGTTTAAATAAGAAAGATCACTGTTCTCTACGAAAACAATGCGGTTATTTATAGTACAAATTCATGTCATATCTAACAAAATCGTACTAAAGACTTTTTTAGATTCGCGGAGATCACAAGTTTGGACCACGTATATGTACGTGCTTAAACAAAAAATGTCTTTCTTCATTTATCCTATTTTAAGGCTCCTACGAACAGGCGCGACATGCGACGCGACACAAAGACACCGTGTGGTGCGCGACGAGCGGTGTCTTTGTGTCGCGTCGTGTGCCGCGTCTGTTTGTTGGAGCCTTTAAGACCCGAATGTGTCATTAAAGAGTTGCAGGAAATATATACAAGGAATTTTATGTAAAATATATTTCTGTCGGTTTTAATTACTTTTGGCTAGCCATAAATCACTAGAGATATCAATAATCATCAAAGTATTCGTAACCAAATAAGAGATTAGAAGTAGATATGTGGACATAATACAACATTTATTCCTAGAAAATACTTTACCGATGAGCAGATTTTCCTCTACTTTTTATTTGGTCTCATTTTTCAGAACCACTGAGTAACATTCTCGTTGTTCGTTTTCACCTGAAATAGCTGTTGATTTACTATCATTGGGTGAGGTATTTCCTTCCCGAACCTTTTCAGTGCTCGATTAATCATTTATTACGTAGCAGGGTTCCAAATTACGGACAATTTTGGGGTCTGCGGCTTCACCGGTTATCCGGCGCTCGATATTTTTCAATACCTCCGTTCTGGTGAGAAAAGATTATTTCTATAATCCTTACAGTTAAAATTCCAAGTATTTATTTTAGCCTTGTTCAAGGGAATTAGGTCAACATTTCGGTAACCCTAAATTTTGCTACATGGGAGCTACATAATATATTATCTGGGTTACCTTTCAGACACATACATATAAAGTATCAGGGAACGGAAACGGATTCTCCTCAATAAAAACGAGACCGCGATATTTGTTGCTCGACCCCGGACTTGATAAATGATCGGAGAGGAGAAATAACCAACGTACATTTCTTCACGAAAGAGAACGATAATTTTAACAATGTTTACAAAAGAGAACGTACAAAGTGATATTTTATTCGCATTATGCTCAGAGAATAAGAAATATAACTTGAAGGGTGAGGCAGGAACCATTTACTTGCGAAATTTGTCTTGCGGACGTTGCATTTATTCAAGTCAGAACTCACCGAATTTGCTCTATTCGGTGAAAGCAAATTCAAAACCTAATCAACCTACCATTTCTGATTCCAAATAGCTCCATTCCATTCAGCTATTCGTATCTTTCAGGCTGGATTACTTGACTGTCCCGTGTGTTTAAATTTGGCTTATTAGCTGAAGGTATAAGGTTCAAAATGGTATGATATTTGTGTTGTCAGATTTAAATGGTGCGTGTTATCTTGTTTGGTATGCGTCTCACGCGCCGCGCCGGACAGAGTTCATCGTGCATTCTAATAGATCGCTAATGATGATGTTTTGGGCAGTAAATGGATACTTTTATAGGTGCCATCCTTTAGGAGCACGGGAGCAGTTTAATTTATATTCAGTTTAGGGAAAACAATTGAAAATATAAGTTTATCTCTTATGCAAATGAATGTTTGGTTACTTTCGAAATTTAGCAACGTGCAGTCGCAATTCCTAATAGAAACAAATATAACAATATATTCACTACTGTAGAGCCCTTTACAATAATGGATATGGTGTGGATTAAACAGATTCTCTAAAAAAATTATCTGAATGGTTTCATCACGAATTGTATTAGGTATTTTAATCGTCAGATAACTTTTACTAATCTGAGGAATAAAAAAACCAGCCAAGTGCGTGTCGGAGCACGCACAATGAAGGGTTCCGTAGGTGGAATGAATTTATCCCAACAACAAACTTAACATGGTAGTTGAAAAACATGTGGACAGCATGTTTTTCAACTGCAAATGTAAGTTGGTCGACTATTACTCGATAACTTGTAAGAAAGAAAGAAAAGAAAAGAAAGAATAATATTTTATTTGGGACACGCACAAGAAATACAAACAGCAAAAAAAGAGCATTTAAAACTAACAAAATTTACATTGTAAACAACAGCAAAAAACATTACAGAAAAATACCTGTGTGAGGTCAAAAAGGCTCCTATCTCAGCATAATGCTACGATATTTTAAAAAATTATACCGCAGCACTGGTATTCTGATAGGGCCCGCAGTAATGCCATGTAGGTACACACCTACGGAAATCTATAAGTCCCACTAGGGGATTGTAAAGCCTACTTAGCTGTGATAGTTTTCCTTTTAACTTCATTATATATACTACTGCTGTGAATTTTTTCACGTATCCAAATACAACCATTTAGCTGGCAGGGGGGGTGGGAAGACACTTGACTCTAATAAAAATTAGCACTGTAAAAGCTTAATATAACGCAAACGGATCCCTGAATCGAAACAAGGTATTCACAAACCCGCAATATTTTTAAACGGCCTATCCAACGATACCCCACAAGATGGGATAGACGAGAAAAAAAACATCATCCCCAATTTACGTGTACGGACCTCCCGTACACGTATAGTGGTGATGATATATTTTTTTTCAAGATTTTATTTTACTACTTTGTCGGCGTGGTTAATAATATATGACCAAATTACAGCTTTCTAGTACTAAGAATCTCTGAGCTAAGCCGCGGACAGACAGACAGATGGACATGGCGAAACTATAAGGATTCCTTGTTTACTAAGGAACCCTAAAAATTACGGTTTTACAGATTTTGTATGGGAAATAATGTAAAATGGCTATATTTATTCTTCAGGCAATTGTTAACTGACTTGAAAAATCAGTCCTAAAATGCCATTCTGTTTATAAACTTAAAATTATTCTTAGAAATGTCATAGAAGGTGAATGCATCGATGCGAAAATAGTCTAAATTATATCTTTAAGGGCGTGTTGTTTTCCGTCCACTTAACGCACGCGTATACGTCATAAATGTAGCTAACTATCGTCAAACAAAAAAAGCCTGGTTTCAAAAAATTACGCCCTTAACGTTCGTTAAAAAATAACGATTACAGTAACCGGTGACATACCCACTAGTTATACATTTTATTGGATGAGAGTTGCCGAGAATCGAGCTGAATGGCGTGCAATTGGAGAGGCCTATGTCCAGCAGTGGACTGCTATAGGCTGATGATGATGATGATGATGATACATTTTATTCTTTTACATTTGAACTTTGACGATCGGTTTTTTATGCAGTGAAACAACGCTTTGTTAAACATCTTAAAAAATCGTTATTATTTGACGTACGTATGTTACGTTAACCAACCGTTTGAAACAACCGGCCCTAAGTGCATTTACAATTCATTTATTTCAGTCCAAAATCGATCATACGTGGTTTGAATGCAGGTGAGATTTGACAGCGCAGTTTGATGCATTGACGTTTAATGATTGTTTGCCCAATTTGACTGAGATACGCTTCACGTAGCAAGTCTACGTTGCTAAGAAAATAATGGTGAAGGAAATAGATGTCTAAATTAGTATCTGCGAAGTTGAATTCAGGATTTTTGAGTTGAGATTGAGTCAGAGTGGTGCTTAATTGGAATAAGTTTCTCTTAAGTTTTTAAAGGCGGATACAAATATTATTATTTTTAGTTTTTTTAGGGTGTCGGCCGAATACGAATACCTCAATATGTGCCGAATACGCCGAATACCTAAATAAAACGAATATTCGGCGCATCTCTAATTACAACTGATTGATCTATTTTTGTACAACTGTTTGTAAAGTGTGGTGCCGGACGTAAATAATAGCACCACCCCATTTCCTCCCCTAAGGGACTTACAAAAGAATGGGCAGCAGCTTTCCTATGCATTTTTAACACCGTACTGCGATCGCCAACTCGTCTGTCAAGCGTGGCGATTATGGCAAACCCGGGCAATTGTGGGAGGCCTATGTACAGCAGTGGAAGTCTTTCGGCTGAGATGATGATGATTAACAGAAACGCCGATTAGTTGGAAGGCCTCTCACAAGGTGGACCGATGACCTTGTGAAGGCCGCAGGAATCCGCTGGATGCGGGAAGCACAGAACCAGTCGAAGTGGCGGTGCTTGGGGGAGGCATATGTCCAGCAGTGGACGTCTTTCGGCTGAAATGATGAATGATGATTAGAGATCGGATATTTATTTATTTAGTTTAGCCAACAATTGTTTACACAACACATTTAAATAATTTCCATAATAATAAATACGTTTATAAGTGCAACAATTATTTACAGGCTAGAACAACATGCACAAAACTATTCGGATGCATATTTACCTAAACTTAATTTTGAGCTATGAAAGTATGGAAGCGGCTTCCTAAAATATTTTATTGTAAAACAAAAATCCCGTGTGGCCAGGAACAACGGGAATGCATACCTAGTCGAGTGTGTAGTATGTGACTTCCAGGGACCGTACAACCCCGGTTAAGAGTTAAGCCTTTCAAAGGGTAACCCGTTTATGAGGTTACCTTTATCATGATGTAACTCTTTGAATGGGTTCTATGCTTGAACCCAATTATAAGGGTTACCCATTCAATATGGATAACCCATTGAATAGGTTCTATGCTTGAACCCTATTATAAGGGTTACTCCTTCAATATGGATAACCCATTGAATGGGTTACATGATAACCCATTGAACGGGTTCTATACTTGAAACCCAGTGAAAGGTTTATTCCTTCATTATGATAACCTATATAATATAAGGGTTTTGTTCGGCTTACCTTATGGTTATTCATTAAACATCTGTAACTGTATTTTATTTCACTAGACATGTAGACTATGGCTTGTAGACGAAACACGTGCTGCCTACATTTTAGATTTAGATGCCTACTGGTGGTGTGTCTCCTGAACTTCTGAGTTTCTGACAATTGAGTTGTATTGTGTTTGTGTGTGTGTGTGTGTGACTCGTGTTATCGTAGTCAAGTAAGAATTTTGTTTGTCTTTTATTATAGGTACCTATATAATGTGTATATCTTTTTTATTTTAATAGATGTATATTAGGTACTTACACCTATTCATTGGGACAACGTTTCGAGCAGTAGTGCTATTCTGTAAAAATCTCACCGTGAAAACCTAGATGAAGTACGTGAGTTTGAACCGAGCTGTCAATCCCCCGATTCCGTAGGATGACAGCTCACTTCACCTAAGTTTTCACGGTGAGATTTTTACTAAATAGAACGGCAGAAATAGGTGGTGGTCCCGAGCAGACTACGGCCCGAGCGTGTCATGTCATGTCGTGTGCGCGTTAATTCCCGTGTAATTTAAGAAACTAGCAGTGCCCGCGGCTTCGTCCGCGTGGATGTCGAGCAACACTCGCCGTGCGACAAGCGGTGCCTTTGTGTCGCGTCGCGTGTCGCGCCTGTTTGTAGGAGCCTTTAGGCGTTACCTGTACATCTATAATATTTCATTTCGATCTGTTCGGACGTAGTCACGTAAATTTGTTTTGCAGCTTGCATCTATAATTTGCCTTTCGGCTGGCGGTGGCTTTTACGCACATATCACGGTATGCTTTCTTACACTGTGTTTCTAGGATAATTTAGATTAGAACCAACCGTGAACACAATACGCACAAGCCAAGCGGCGAACGAGCAGTGTGCTGGCTGTGACGGTAGCGACCGGCGAGTGAACTACAACTAATCTCTTTTCAATTTGTATCTTAAATTACGAGTTGCCACACCTAACTTTTATGAAACCTTGATCTTCTAAGCTAGCTTACGTGTTCGCTAAAAGTAAGTTGTATAAGTAGGTACTAAAACCTTCCTCGAGAACCACGCTATCCATTGGTGAAAACAGCATGAAAATCGGTACAGTAGTTTTTGAGTTTATCGCGAACAAACAGACAGACAGACGCGGCGGAGGATTTTTTTTTATAATATGTAGTGATAATTATGTAGGTAGGTATCAGCTTACCTTTAAGAAATGTCCGCATAAATTACATTTGTATTATTTGATGCATCATATAAATAATAGTGGTGTACCTACAGCATCTCGTTTCGGTTTTGGCATTTAATAAATTGTTCAAAATTCAAAAATTCGCACTGTCTAATTATATCGCAAAAGACGGCCGGGTTCAAAAAAATCAAACGGCAAAAATGTCAATTTTACAGTCCCTGTAATAAAGTAATACTAAGAAACAAGTACAGGCATGAAAAAATCATAATAGTCATTTTGATATACAGCCAGCAATGCTAAAATGAACTCTATCTTACATTCAATAATGATCATAGATCCCTGTTTACAACCCGCTCAGTAAATATTCACAAAGGCGCCGCCCGCGCCGCGGCCGCATAACGCGTGCTTCTCCATTTTGCAACCTATGCCCATCATCAAGAGATCATATTACATTGCTCGGAGTCGGAATGTTACGCTGTTATCGTTTTTATGAGAGTTGAAAGTGACACCCTTTTGAAAGGCTTAAATTAAGCCGTTCAAAAGGGTTACCCACACCGTATGGGTTTTTGAATAACTGCTTATAAAAACCCTATCGAAAACCCTTTCAAATTTTCAATGGGTAACCAAAACTTTAATGGTTTTGTATTAAGCCGTTCAAAAGGGTTACCCAAATCGTATGGGTTTTTGAATAACTGCTTAGAGAAACCCTAACGAAAACCCTTTCAATGGGTAACCGAAATGGTCCCTGGTGACTTCTAAAAAAATATTTATTAAAAAAAAAACCCCGGGATTCTTGGATTGCATAACTAATCTGATGCATATTTATTTAAAATAGGGATTTGTACCAAAATTTTAAAGTAAGTATGTATATACCAGAAACATATATCAGAAACCTAAACTTGTAGATCCCTGAACCGCGGGATTTTTTCTATAAAAAAGCGCATTCCATTTTACTCAACATCTCAACTTTAGGTGAATATGCATCTGAATATCCGATCTCTAATGATGATCTATTTTTAAGCATAAATAAATCTGCCCTTTCGTAAGTAAAACATTTTGAAAAGATAAACTTACGGAATACAGTGAGTTGTTTTTCGGTTGAGGCTTTAGTGAAGATAGGTGTGTCGAGTGACACCTCACAGGAGTAGCTGCCACTCGCTACGAAATCCAAGTTCTGCAGGATTATAGAGTTTTCCGTAGCTAAGGCGATCTGAAATGAAGCAAACAAGTCAATTAGTTTCAAACAAAGACGCTTCCTGAATTTTAATAGAACAGTGGCCTTTGTTACGATACAAGGACCTAGTTTGTGGGGCAATTTATTGAAATAGTTTCGGTATTTGATTTGCAACCTGCGATCAATGTTGCCTGTTGCTTTCTCGTAGACCGCTACAATTAACGATCGTGATTTATTTTATTATAATAATAAATAATCGACAGTATACTCATGCATCCTCTCATAAAACCGCATTTTTCGGCAAAAGTGTGCTAGGTATGGCCCCTAAAATATATAATAGTATACCAGCAGCTATTAGAAATAAAGAGTGTCTGGGAACCTTTAAGAGGTCTTTGTTTAAATTCCTTTTAGATAGATCTTATATACTACTCCATCACTGAGTTTACTACTGATAAACAGAGGTATGACGATTCCGCCCTGCTAATTAAACACCTAATATTGTATTTATTACCTGTTTACCTGACATATTTTTAATTGAATGTTTTTTTTGTTTTGTATTTTAATGTAATCAATTGACATGTCACCTTAATTGTAATTGCTTGTTTATGTTAATTTTGTACGCCATATATTGGCAAAACAACAATATATTATCTGTAACATAAGGTTACAGATAATATATTGTCTAAAATAAATGATTGATTGATTGATTGCTTTTCATATGAATTGGGATGTAGTGGAGGGTCCAATTCTATCACAGGTCAGGGGTCAACAGCAACATACACTGTGATTCCAGATATCTGCTGTTATTACCGCTCAGCGCTCACGGAGATGCAGCTTATTGACGTCTATGTTCAATTTATTCCTGTACCTAAAGTAGGGAGGAAGGTACTGTAGGTAAATACATAATATAATTTATTTATTTACCCATTTATGTGCACACAAAAAATAGACAAGGAAGAAAGAAACAGAAAAATACGTACAAAGGTGATACTTATTTCTAGAGAAATCTCTTCCAGCGTACCTGCGATAGGGCAGAGGATAAAAAAAAGAGATGTAGATACTGTGTGTAAGAGTAGAAAAGAAAATAAAATCATAAAATAAGAATAAAACAGTTCACTTATTAAATATACTTAATACTGTTAAGGTTACATGCTAAAGGCGACCATATGTCGTACAGGCTGTTAAGAAAACAACTATAGTTTCATTCGAACAATTTCGAAATTTAAAATAAAAAGAATTAGGTTTTTCACAGTGTAAAGATCACAGAGTACATTTATTTAAGTAAAGATAGATGCGGTAAGGCTATGCACGTTCCTCTGAGTTAATTTGATAAACATAAAATATATATAATCCAGGTTTATCCTTCTATTAGTCTACGACACTTTACAATATCTACATATGTACTTCTAAAATAAATATGACTAAAATAACTAATATTAAAGTGGAAAGGTGTGTTCTTTCACACTTCTTTTGAATACTGCAATAGTTTGGCAGTCCCTTATGTCAGGCGGAAATGAATTCCACAACCGAACCGCGTGCACAGTGAATGAGTAGGTTTAGAAGTCGGAGCAATGGGAAAGAATTTTAAGAGGTTTCTAAGATGCGACCTGCAAGGCGCATTAAAAGGACGGGCGTAGGGCAAGCTTTCCCGCAGATAGGAAGGCGTTTTACGTAGACAAAAGCACTGCTTATTTCTTAAAGAAATCTCTCTTTATAAGAAATCCGGCCTCAAACATACATTGGTTCAACATGACGATCTTTCCTTTCGAGATTGTGACCGTTAAAAAAGGTGAATTTCATCAAGTTAAGAGGTACCTACTCGAAAATATTAACGCTTACGACAAGGATGTTTCAACGAGTGGATACTTATTATGATTAGGTGTTTGAATAGAATAAGGAATGTGGGAATATGGAAGTAAGTAGTTATTCGGGCAAAGTAATCGATTTCCAGGTGAGCTGGAGCAAAGCTTTGCGTTGGATTCTTGTTTGTAGACGTCGTGGTCGCAAGGTCGTTCGTCGAAAAATGTTTCCAAATATTTTTTCACTGGTAGGTACATAATTGACATATTTGTCCGTATGCTTAATGGATTATGTAGATTATATCATTGCCGTTATTTTGTACGTTTTATTATTGATAAATAACAAGTAACCTACCAGCATAATTATATACCATCCTGCCCACACAACGGACGTAGGGTAGACTGGGTATAGTTGTACCAGGGAACGGTAGTACCATCGGGAATATCTCTTTATCTAGGCCCGCATACCCATTTCCCGCGGGGGGCTCCTAGAACGTGTACCGACAAACCGTCAGTCTCCCGCGTGCGATGGCTCGACCCGGACGCTTGTTGAGGTGCAACTTCTGGGCAGTCAAAGTAAGTTTTTTCGATCTATTATTATTAGTCATAACAGAAAATCTAACCATTACGTCTCAGTCAGTGTCAGTTTAAACGTTACTTACTATTGTTGGCTTTACATTGTAATTTGTATTCGAGTAGTTTCGAGTTCGACATCACGAGATTTTTCAGTTTCTATGAAAAGACCTTGTGGGAACAATTGTATCAATTTTTCGGGGATGGTTGTAGCGGTACAACTGCTCCCATGGTAGAATTGACCCCGTAAGCGCTTCGTACCTGGATTCAAGCTCATATATGAATATTTAAGCATCGCCCTGTTAACTGTTTTTAGGTCTAGAACTAGAAGAAATTAAATGAAAAAGAAACGCTACAGAAGTAAGGAAAAATATGAATCCTGAAACATATGACAAAAAAAAAATATTATTGAAGAAAGCAGCTCAATAGTGAAGAAGAAAGTATGTATGGAATTGTTTGGTTCTAGTAGACTAAGCGAACAATGGCTACAATGCTAAATGTCAGTCATTGTTCGTTTCATTCGTTCGTAATTCCATAACTCAAATAAAATTAAAAAATGAGGAGACTGATAATTACAGAAAGGTTAATGATGAAAGTTAATGCAAGTTAATTCAGTGAAACTGAATAGCTAAGTAACTAAATAGATTGATAATGTATCGGGGACGAATGTACAAAGTCAAATAATTTATTTCAAATAGGTACATAAAAGGCACTTATGAACGTCAAAAGATACAAAAATTATTAATTGATTCTAGTTGCCCCTTCCAAAAGGTAATTACGTATGGGGAAGTACCAGGGGATAATTGTACAACGAGGACAATCGTTTCAAGTGTTTTGCCATACAATATGTTAATTTCCGTTAATTTTGATTAATTATTATAAGGCTAAAAATATGTAACTCACAAAACATAAGAACTATGTCTATTAGAGTCTGCGTGTTTTAATTGTAGTTATGTACATAAAAAAATACGACTAAAAGTATATATTTTTAATTAAAACACTGTGTTTTATTTCATCACGTCACTGGTACAAGTAACCCCAATGTCAGGGACATTTGTACCAATTCTCTCGATCCACTTGATACAAAATATTTATGTTTGTATTGTTTCTACTTTTCTACACATCTAAAAGTAATGCTAACTTATAGCCAAGTAAACTAAGTACCACTTAATATTGGCACTATTGTCACAATATTAGCAGTAAACTGAAAACTTAACATCAACCCTAAAATGTTACAATTGTACCCGGTTTACCCTTATAACAAAACGAAAAGCTGTAATCGTATTTAAATGTTATACAAATGTACCGTTTCGCGGTCGGATTAATGTTCATGCAAACTATTATTTTATTCATCCTCTATATTATTAATTAATTTGAACATTAGCATTCCTTTTTTAAATACTGAATGAATATACGTTGAGTAGAACAATGGTAGGCTTGTATTCGAAATATCAATGGGATTCGGAGCCCGTAACCTCGACTTAGACAGTTAGGCCTTCAGACAATTCACTCGGATATTCACAATTCGCTAGATTGACCCGGTAGTGAGGTCGACCTGTTACGCCCTCCTGCGGTGGAATGGAACGAGCAATGTGCATGCAATGCAACCTACCTGAGGCACGCCGAATTAATTTAAGTACGCTTTTACATTAGATGCTTATTGCCTGCTGTTAGCACACGTTTTAGTCTTTATTATAACTTTATGCGGTGCTCTATAGATATGTGGATTGTTTAGCCTGGGTATTATGAACGAAACTGTTACATAAAAGCATGTTTCTTTTTAGTGCGTACACCGGGCAGATTATCTAAATAATGATACGTATAGTAGAAGACATTCTTGAGAGTATACACACACTAAATAGACACACCCGACCACTTCTCCCATAATAAAATGAGTTCCAAAGTTGAATTTACTAAAACTCAGCTCAGTATCTAATTTAAAAGATAAGCGACGAAAATTACATTTAAAATTAAAGTTTGAGAGTGAAACAACTCCACGAAAGCTGCGGGAAAATAATATTCAATGATGGGTAAATGAAACTTGGGAAGCGTTCTCTACGTTACGCGGTTGTAAAACAACTTGTATCACGCCTACATTTCACCAAGGAGTTTTATTTTTATTTTCTTTGCCTACTTTTCAATATTATTTATGGCATTCTAATAATACTGGCTGTTGATATTTTCACAGGACTGTTTTTGTTTTATGTTATCAGGAGTGGCAAGCAAGGAGGCTGCCTACTTGATGGTAACTGGTTATCGCCGCCTTTGGGCATTTGCAATTCCATGTAGATGGGTTTCTATACCAGAGTTTTTTAACTTAGTTTTTATTTGGCCTATATTGTCCCACTGGTGAGCAAAGGCCTCCCTCAAATCCTCCCAGGCATCCGTTTCTAGAGCCACCTCGGTCCAGCCTTTCTGGTAGTCATAGTCATAGTCATTTATTCATAAACAAGTAATTTGTATCTGAATTTACACACAAAATTACACAATTACAGTATATTACACAAAAATAAATTACATTTGAATTCCATTAATAGCATTATAAATAAAAAATGCATTATTTCAATAGATGTAAATTAAACAATATGGTCAACTCTTTAAAATAAAATAAAAAATTAAGAATAACAATAAAAAATTCTTATTGGTATATTCCTTCCTAGAGATTAAGCATTTTAAATCATTACCATTCCAAGGTTGCCTGGAAGAGATCGCAGAGAACGGTAAAATCGCCCATTGTTTTGTAGTGTTTAGTTTTTATTTGGCTATGTATTTTTCTGGTGACAATCCATACTTAATATTATAAATGTGAAAGTAACTCTGTCTGTCTGTCTGTATGTTACGTTTTCACGCAACCGCAGAACCGATCGTCATGAAATTTGGCAGAGATATAGCCTGGGATATGGAGAAGGACATCGGCTACTTTTTTACGCGATAGCCGACATCTACGCGGGCGGAGCTGCGGGCAAAAGCTAGTAAAGTATAGAAATATAAATAAATACATGTTGGCGTGAGCAAATTATATAGGTAAATAACGTAAAACGGAACGCAACGTTTTGTGAAATCAACGCCTCGCATCGTTGTGGAAACTGGAAGGGACCGGCCTTTATAAGAAGGCGGCGGCGGCGCACCGAGTAATGGAGAATAGGTCCACCATTTAGCAGTTCATGAAACGCTTCTCTACGCGATTATTTGACTCTGCCATAAAGCACCGCAATCTCCTGATTGCGGCTGCCACCCTCTCGCATTAGTAGGATTTGCTGACCGAGGCATACCATTAACATTTCCGATGACGATAACACTCTCCTCCAGGAGAGTTGTCCCTCCACTAGCACTGTTAGAAAGCACATCTCCCGACATCCGTCCTTTCATCCTCGCTGACGAGGCCCGGCGCCCCGTCCATCTCTGCCTCGACCCTTGCTCGAGCCAGCCCGTGTCGCTGAGCCTGGAGCTTTAAATTCGTCCCCAAATAATCACAATCCGATCCAGCCCGTCCATTGCTGCCCTCACCCAGCGACGCCCTAAGTCGAGGTCCTTACCCCCTTAGCGTGTAGTCGCTTAGTTTTAAGTTGTATGCCCTGGCTGGAGGCCTTATTTTATTGAGGAACCCACAGGAAAATCCGGTTAAGCAGATGACAACCTCCTAGGTTGAACAGCGAGAAACCATTAGCAAAAAAAAAAATACATTAAATATGGAGGATAGTTCGAATCTAGTGAGCGCTCCGTCCACAACTCTTGTTGTGACACGCATCACGCCTGAATCACATTATTATTTTTTACACATTAGTATGCACGTGTTTCTGTGACAAATAAACCTATTTTTCTTTCTTTCTTTTTATTATCAAACGTTTAGTTGTTAATTATTACTTTTAATAATTTTGTTGTTAAATTAATTTTGCGATAAATATTGTTTTTTTTTTAAATAATGGCGAAAGAAAATCCTCAAGACCACGTGGACCTTGTAAAAAGCAGGTCTGCTTCAACAATACTTAAATCTGGTCACCCTCGCGCCGAAATATATATATATATATTAATTAAGCTGTCGCATGTACCTGTAATTACGCTGGCACCTATACCCTTCAAACCATAACACAGCGACGTTGCTTGACGGCAGTTATAGGTATGGTGTCAGTACTTTTCTAAACAAGGTCATTACGAATAGGACTCTAGAACTTAGGTACCTAATAAAATTCTGCATGTTATATTTTGTGACCGAAATATTGCTAAACGCTAACTTTGTGCTTATACCATTCAGCCTAAATAAATCAGAGAGTGTCTTTCATAGAATACGTGAACAATGTCTCGCCTGGTTCGCTTGAATTGTCGACAGAAAAGCGTTTAATTCATTAAGATCTATACAATTAGACGGTGAACTAGCGAAAAGGCGCCGGAGGAAAACCTTCCTGTATGGTGGCCATGGTTTTCGATTGTTTTCACGTCCACTTAACGCACGCGTATACGTCATAAATGGCGCTAAATATCGTCAAACCGTTGTTTCACAAAATTATGCCCTTGACGTTCGTTAAAAATGACGATTACAGTAACAGGTGTCATACCCACTGGTTAACGTCATTTTATTCTTTTACATTTGAACTTTGATAATCGGTTTTAATGCAGTGAAACAACGCTTTGTATTTAACGAACGTTAAACATCATATGTGATCGTTATTATTTGACGTACGTATGTCACGTTAACGAACTGTTTGAAACAACCGGCCCTAAGGTATTTACTGCTAATAGATGCAATGTGAGCATGAAGTTTTCAGGATTTCATAATTTCGTGAAAATCCTTGCGTTTCTACTCTTTTTACCCGACTGCCCCAGAAGGAGGATAATGTTTTTGGAGATTTTTGTCGAAACCACTAATTTTCCACTTTGATTTTTAGCTTGTAGATTCGAGATTCTTATTCTCAAATCACCGATATCATAATCTGCTCGGCCTTTTCCCAACTATGTTGGGGTCGGCTTCCAGTCTAACCGGATGTAGCTGAATACCGGTATTTTACATGGGGCGACTGCCTATCTGACCTCCACAACCCAGTCACTGGGTAATACGATAACCCTTTGGTTATAGACTTTCGGACTGGTTGTAGACTTTCGGGCTTCTAACGACCCGTAACGACTATCAAAGACCTACAAATGACAGCCAGGACCAACGGCTTAACGTGCTTTTCGAGGCACGGAGGGATCTTGGTATGTAAAGATGGTCACCCATGCACGGACCAACCGCGGCAATCGTAGCTTAATCTGATCGATTGACCTGTGCGGCTGTTATTACTTAGGCACAAGCCACCGATAACGATCCCGAATTATTAAGAAATGACTTGGGTAGCTAGGTAGGTCCCACCATCGCCCTTTTATTACAGGACTGCCAGACGTACTGCAGGGTACCATGCGTACTTGGTTGATATCCCGTCCAGTCGTACTCAGCGCTTCTCCTCCACATTTATTATGCGCACAGCCAAAGTGTGGAACTCTCTGCCAGCGTTTGTGTTCCCTTTCACATATAACCAGTTTGCCTTTAAAGCAAGAGTGACCAGGCATCTTCTGTGTACGCTCGTTCCATCATGGACCTCATCTATCGCCTTCCATCAGGCGAGATCGAGGTCAAGAGTAGGCCCAATCAGTAATACTCGTAAAACAAAAATAAAAATGGTAGGTAAATGAAAATCCACTGCGTTATGTAGGATTAAAACTTTCAGCTGAGCATCTGGGTATTCAAATGTTTGTTGCGTGGTGCACTATTTTCTCATACAAAATAAATGACGATTAGTGATGTTCTGCTTTTCATACAAGCAAACATAATATGAAATGTGACACAACCGTTACTACACGTCGATCTGGAGTAGTTTCCCGTGACGCCGGTGCCCCATCGGAAATCCTCATTGATCTCTGTTTACTTTGTTTTCTATCCATCTAAAACGAGCGGGGGCACCGAGTGACGTATTCGTATTGCGAATGTATGCGTAATTAGAGTGTATGTGTATGAGTAGCCTTCTAAAATGCTAACTATGCTAACTAACGTGGCGTGGCGCTAGCAGTCCGAAAATTTAAAGTGAGAAGGCGCGATGACGTAGCTTTAAGGAATTAGTATAAGCCGCAGCCGTTGTTTATACACGTTCTTTAAAGAAAGACAATTTTTTCGCTGACAGGCAAGGATCACTAAAAAGTAAATGTACCTATATAGGTAGGCTCGCGCAGATTGGCGCGATATCACGGGCGCGACAGGCAGCGCGACCTTTGTTGCGCCCGCGATGTCGCGCTAGTGTGTGGGAGCCTTAAAGCGTATCGACACAATATCACCAATGTTTGTGGGTAGGTATCGATACGAGGTTGTAGTGTGACTTAACGGTTCCGGCGATGGCTAGCGACCTGCCATTACTTATGCATCGGCGTTATCTTGACCCAACATCAATTGGTGGGTACGGCCATAAGCGGTTATTGCTGATAGGGGAAGCTATGGTGACAATATACCTACACACATGTGATTTATAACCTCCCTATCAGGTGACATTTAAGCCCTTTACATGCTGATAAAAATACAACACAATTAAGGCTACATCAGCAAAAAAATGTAGCATTATTTTCAGATTTAATCATATTATTTTCAATATGGAATTTTCTATTTAAGACGCAGATATATGCCAGTGATCTTGAGTGGTTAGCTTGCGTGTTCTGTACTGAGTTCACGCAACGCGTCGTACGTCTAGCCAGTGATAGGACTCCCCCATCTAGGAGCGCTGTCCCAAATAAGACGTATTATTAATTTATTATACATAAAACAAAAGGTATTTTAATAAATCACGTATACTAAAATAATTAATCAATCATCGATCAATAATTAAATTATCTTTAAAAAGGGTGAAGGTTTTCAGAAAAATACGCTTGATAGATTTTGCGTGATTCTCAGTTTTTTTATCCACGTTAGACATAACTTTACAAATTAATTTCACTATGTAATATAAAAATATTCATATAAGTATTAAGTTATTAAGAAAATGCTCTAATTTAATAATTTTTTTCCAAATCATTAACACTACTCGTTAAGCAGATGTGATCTTCAGTACAAAACCATTAAAAGTCGGTTATCGTAGCCTTAAGTTGAATAATAACTGTAAACGCAATTTCAGTTTATGGTTTTCATTTGAGTCATGGAAGTATTTAGTATGTCAATCATTGCTTTTAAATTAATATCGGTTTTCTGCTCTGGCGATATGTAGAACCTTAATTTGAGCCACTATCATGATTCTAGATAGTAGAATAAACTTTGTCCAGCATTGGGATACTATAGAATCAAGGAAAGTTAATTGGGACCAAATATGTTGCTGCGTTCTGCTACACCGTCGACGCAGCTGTACGTATCCCGTCTGCATCACTCCACGATGACTGAAGACATCGTGGAATACATCAGAGTCAAGACCAAGTGGACCTTGAGAGTAGAAAAGTTGGAGTCACGCCATAACATAAACTTCAAGTCGTTTGTGGTGCGGGTTCCAACTCAGTACCTAGAAACCTTCATGAAAGAAGAGTTTTGGCCGAAAGGTGTGGCGTACCGACGTTTTCGTGGAAGGTTACGCGACACCACGCAGCGCAACACGACGCCGACACAGTCATCACTTCGTGTACAATAATCTAATTTTATTATATTAAAATATGTATGTTAAGGTGTGGTTAAGGTATTTATCTATGGGCCTGCGTCGCCTGCAATAAAGTTATTATTATTATTATTATTATTATAACTTAGCCATTCGACAAATCGTCGTTGCGACTTTAAGACCTCTTATGTGTCACTTTTGGCAAAATCACTTTTACGCTAGCCTTTTTCACATTTTGAAGCTCTATCGAATGCAAAAACTCTCATGTGTATACGATGATTTAATCGTCATTTCTTTACCAATTTTAAGATCTATCAATGTGCTTCCTAATAAAATGTCGGTGCTTAAAATATCGATTTTCTCATAAAGTTGAATTTTACACATAAGAGATCTTAAAGTCGCAACGACGAAATTACTAACTTAAATCCCGTATAATGTTTTCTGTGCTTATCCAAAAACTCAAGTTGTTTTTGGATAAGCACAGAAAACATTATACGGGACATTACAAGGAACAAAATTAAAATTACTCGTTACTCATAGATTATTTATGATCTATTTTATAATAATGTTCCATTTGTATAACAGAACAACAATAACCATTTTTAACTTTAATCCAAGTAAAACAACAAAATAAACGAGCTAGCGCACACTCGCCCGTTACAGGAGCAGATCTAACTAAACTCAAATCGTGTGGTAACCCCAAGGTAACGTTGACCTGGAAAATTAACTCCGCCCGCGCCATTACCCAACTCGCACCTACGTCTGTACATTTTTAAGGTATGTTCACATATTCAGGACCATTGTAGAATGTGAAAAATATACTCAGTCTTAGCGAATTGATTGGAAAGTTACAGAGACCTAATGCGGTGCTAATGGTGGTAACCGTATACACGTTACTTACGTGCAGGTATAATATCTTGCAGACAGATACCTATGTAAATAAACTTTTGATAACAGAACAGCCATAACGGGTATAGACTTAGTTATCGATAAGTTAGATAATAATCTTATCTATCTGAAATAGTGTTTGGCGGGTTGATTGACTTTTAGGCCTGGTTTGTTTATCAGTCACAACTGTAATTTTATTTCTAGAAAATATATACAGAACTATACCCAAAGTCTCTAATTCAGATAATTTATGTAAACAAAGTAATGTCAAGAAATGTCACTGTCAAACTGACAGGACAGTGGTGCAAAACATTTTATCATTTTTGTTTTTCTAAATAATCATCTATGAAATTAAAGTGAATTAATTATAAGAATATATGCAAACAAAATGCCGTTGCCAAACAACGTTTTATGTAGTGTGTCGGAGACACGGCCTATGATCGTCATAATCAGCCCTTTTCAGTCCACTGCTAGACGTAGGCCTCCCAAAATCGATTTCCACTCGAAACAGCTTAAAGCCGTTTTCATCCAAAATGTGGCTAGATATGCTATATACATTGTGAGTCTATGAATGAGAGTTGAAATATTAGTGTTGTTGAAGATGTAAAAAATGTAAAAATGTTTGGATACTGGTAACAATGCAGGAGCATTGTTACCAGTATCATAAAATATTTTATACCAGAAAATCTCCTTTTTTAATAACTTTGTTTAAAACCAAAAATTTATAAAAATAATTACGGTATGATTATTTATTAATTATTTATTCTTAAATACAGTACTTAAAATAAAATGGAAGCTTTTTTTTCGCCATTTTATGTGAATTACCATTACGAAGATATTTTTTTGATATGTTATCCCCTTTGTTTACATAAATGATCTGAATTTGAGACTTCGGGTATAGCTCATGCAAACTTTCACTTTTCAATAAATTGAATTTGGCTTTGAACACATTTGGCAAAATACAGATTAAATAAATCTGGATATTTTATTTTTTTAATAATGTCAATTGCGTAACTTTAACAACGTTAATGAGATTGCTTAATCAGAATAAAGGTTTATTACGAAATATATCTACATTTCGTATAAAATGTTTTAATTAAATCTTACACGTCAATAAATGTAGCGCAGCTCATAATTGGCGGTTATACCTCACACAAAACCTACGCTGGCAGTGATTAAAATGTTTTTCGTTTTAACATTTCGAAATATTGCAATCAAATACTGTCACCGGTTTAATTCCGGTTCATTCATCCAGCTGGCGAGATTAATTCAGTCATATCCGCTCATGTGATGGCGGGAAACTTTTATGTGAGTTTGATAACAAAAAGTTTGGATAAGCTTGATTTGTGGCACAAGTAGGTACAGTGCAAAGGAATGTTGTTCAATGTCTGGACGCAGCTAACATGCATAACAATCTGGGTGCTCGTGACGCCCGATGTTGTTTTGTAAGAGGGTTCCTAGAATCGAAGCACAATAAATAGAGCCGCTTTCTAGGTTAGGCAAGCGTTGCTCCTGGCTGGCAATTAGATTCCCATCGGTTGGAGTTAAATCAAGGCAGAAGTTTCCCCAACTATAAGACCATATAGTCTGGCAGTTCGACTAACTTATACTTGTACCTATACTCCATTTATTATAACATTAGACAAATAACTGTTCTCGCCCTTTCGTTATTTCGATGTAAACGTTTAATAAATTCCGTTATTTCACGATAAATAGAAAGCACTGTAATCTATTTACCATTTACATTAAAAAAATAACTCTAAAGTGCAGTCATTTCAACAATATTACACAATAACTGTCGTTATTTAGCCGTTATTTGTCTAATGCTATAGTAAATGGAGTATAAGTGTTTTATTTCCAACAGAAAATAGATAAAATATCAGTAGAAGTTAATAGGCGGTCTAAACCGTACCTATTTCAAGTGGACAATTACTAAGTTTGCTTATAGTTTTTGGACCAAATACCTCTTTAATTTTATAGTTATTGTTGTGTAATGTTTAGCACTCCGATTAGAAATCAAATGACTCTTTCATGATGCCTACATTGTTTTGTGCATTTGAATTCACACGAGACCTCTCTACAGAGCTGACCAACAAGAAAATTATTATCTCAATGTTGTGTTTAGAATCGTCTATCAAAATAAGAGAGTCGACAACAGTAAACGTAAACAGTATGAAAAAATACTTTTCTAAATATTTTCTTCTACAAATTTTTAAGTTGAATCCATAATTTAGGGAAGATCAAATGTTTTCAATTTCTGCTTAACGTTTGTGAGTAATGAAAAGTTAAGATTTTTTTTAGCACTGTAACTATTATACAAGTATTTAAGAATACCTACTTATCTATAAATGAGTTTCTTGTCTACTAATCAATTGCACAAATTGTAAAAGATATCGTCGACCGTAGGTTCAATTGACGTAAGGGACAAAATACCCAAAATGAGTTGAGTATACAGTTTTGTTCAGAATTTTTCGCTCTTTCGAATGGTGTATATGAAAAAAATCTAGCTTAAGAAAAATGTCCCTTACCCTACTGATTTTTTGGATACAAATTTCGAATCGGCCCCGTAATAACAATGTATCTGAAAAACCATTCAATATAGTAACTTGAAATGGTGTAATTACCGCCGCCAATCGAATCAAATAAGGTAAGGTAGGTAACGATTTCCAAATTTAAGATATCCAAACGCCAAAAGTGTGTCCTTATTTTCTGTCAACAATCTCTTTACACTATTTTTTCACTATTTTTACACTATTTTTGATCTAACGTAGAGGTCAATTTAATGTAAGGGACGGGACTACCAGATACTTGGTCAGTAAGGGACATTACAAACAAAATACGTTGGTGTAAGGGACGTCTATTTTCTTAAATAGATAACTTATTTAAATAAATGTTACACAGGTAGATAGAGCACTAAAATACAAGATTATGTGTCAAGTCAGATCCGAAAAAGGTTAATAACAAAAAAAGTTATGCGCGATTTAGTCCGAAAAAAAACTTTGTCGGCCTCTCCTGAAAAATCGTATTTTGTCCCATACCTCAATTGAACCTACGGTCGACGATATCAAGGTACTAATCCCTTCCACGAACAATTTTGATGTCATATAGTTAACGTAAGCAAATTATTAGAAAGAAAGAACAATTGTTAAGTTCTGCACAAGACCCACATTTATACAAATAAATAAAATAAAAGTGTCTGTTTTGTAATGTCATAATAACAGCTTTTTACTAAATGCATAGGAAAGTTTATACGGTACTTGTAATATAAAACAGTTTTTAAAGTTTTTGTATGTCTGTCTTTCTGTCGGTCTATTTGTCCGCTGTTTATTCCGCCTAATCTCCAAAACGGCTGGACCTATTTTGACGGGACTTTCACTGGCAGATAGCTGATGCTATAAGGAGTAACTTAGGTCACTTTTATTTAAAAAAAAAAACAGCTAGGTACAAAAAACAAATAGACGAAATACACACACTAATACAAAGTAGCCAAAAGCCTCGTATTCAAAACCTTAAATGTTAATAGTTATTTGTGCAACAAGAGAGCAAAGTCGTTTTTTGCTGCGGGTGCTGATTTTGAATCCTGAGCAAGCGAAGGATTCTAAAGTTGAATACTGAGTGTGGCGAGGGATTCAAAGGCACGAGATGCAAAAAACTTTGCTCTCGTGTAACACACATAACTTTTCACTTCAGCAGCGATATCCCATTAGTTCTAACGATGGAACAGGTAGAACAAGTGGGAAATCCCACTAGTTGTACTATTTTGTAATATATTATAGTATATCGTAGTACTAGTGAGAACAAAACAAAAACTCCCATTAGTTCTACCGTGGAACTGTTCAGTAGAACAAGTGGGAATAGAGGGAATAGGGAATCCCAATAGTTTTACTATTTTGTCATACCTAATATCGTAGTACTAGTGAGAAAAAAATTCCCATTAGTTCTACCGTAGAACTGTTCAGTAGAACTAGTGGGAACAAACCGCGAGAACACTTTAGGAGATAATAAATATTTACAGGTTAAATATCAGTTTTATTTGCAGTAAATATTTATTTTCGTTTAAATACAACAATAAGTTAAAAATTCAATAAATTCCATTAAAAGACATAATTATCTTTTTGCAAAATTTCTTTAGTTAGTACGAAATTCCGATCGTGTTTGTCTTTGAGGTCGAATTCAAAATCGGTACTTCGAAAGGGTTGAGCTTTGTCTCTCTTTCGTTCTAATGGCGGGAAAGAGAGTGTGAATGTGTGATTAACCCAAGGCTGACTAAGATATTCGCGGGTATATGAAAAAAAAAAAAAAAAAAATTTAAAGTTACTTTGTCTCACTCAGTGAGCAAAATCGCATTTTGCTCACTGATTTCAGGCAGCAAAACCTACATGTTTGAGCTACTGAAGTGAAAAAGTTATTACTGTGACTGATAGGATTTTACCGGAAGTAGATTTTTTGTCCGTAAACTTATTACGCGTAGCGGTACGTAAGTACGTAAAAAAGTTGTGATTATCCTACTCCGTCTCCGGTCCAACTCGCGGAAAGCGCGCTTTAATCAAGCAAAGCGGAACTGAAATAAATTATTGCTTGTTTCTAGGCGAGGAGCCAGCAAATGCCAATCTGTCTCTATTTACAAACCACTCTTTGCTTTTAACAATGCAACGACTTTTCCCCTAAAGTTACACTTCCAAGTTTTGCAACACAGTAATTTAACAACCCTGTTGCTACGAAAAATATTCTGCAGACACCCGTAGCGTAAATAAATTTTCATACAAACCACAGTTACAGTTTAGAACAAAAATAACCATTGTTTTGAATATGCTGTATTACGTGGGGGTTCAACACGTATCTAGCTCAAAGTGCCCATTTGTTAGTCGGCAACTTGCATAAACTAATTAATTAAGTTGCTAAGTGAGTTAAATAATAGTGCAACTGGTAAGGCAAGAACTTTTTCAACGAATTTTCACGTGGATACAGTTTCAACGTGGTAAATAAAAAGGTACACTGTATAGCGTAGACGTCTTTTCATGGCTTTCATGTTCGGTTAATGTTTTAATTACCGTTTGGAAACGGAAGTCAGTTTTAAGTTATATTATATTCAACTAAGGAGGGGGATATAAATATGACAATTCTGCTAGCTAATGTTACCTGAGCGAACAGATTCAGTAACTAGAGTTTCAATCGACGTTACTTTGGTTTAGACATGCGTTTTTAATATACAAATAGTGTACGACCTGAGTGAAAAGTCGTGCGGCGGGGCGTTATGCGTCGCGTGCAATCGGCAAAAGATTGTAAGCCGCGCCGCTCGCCGCCACTCAGGGCCTCAAGTCTGCTATTACAATAGTGTCAGAATGGTCTCGCCATTGTGAGTATTTGACAGTGTTTGTATGGTAAATCTGTCAAACACTCACAATGAAGAGACCATTCTGACACTATTGTAATAGCAGACTTGAGGCCCAGGACACTTGCGAGGGATTGTATGTGTTTAACATGAACGCCGCACGCGCCGCCCCTCCGGACGCTCGAGTCGAGCGTGCACTCAGTTCGAACAAGATGTTATTGTGCATGCATACAAGTTCTGAAATAGCTCCTTATTACTTACAACCTTCAATCAAAGACTCCATGCGTATTTTAATCACGAATAAATAAAACTGAAGTGTCTGTTTGTAATGTCAAAATAACAGCTTGTTTAAATGCATTCAAAAGGATAGTGTGTATGGTACAGTCAGTTATTACAATTAGCTTGCATATAAGGTTGAGATTTTTTTGAATACGAACCAATAGATTTTTATCATTCTTAATTTTATTTAAATATCTATACGAATTCTACCCAAAACTAGAGAAATATGAAAATCATATTGCAGTAACTGACTGTACATATAACAAAAAATAAATAAAAAATTGTCTATTTGTTCCGGAAAATCTCCGAAACGGCTGGATCAATTTTGACGAGACTTTCACTGGCAGATAGCTGATGTTATAAGGAACTTAGCCTACTTTTATTTTAGAAGCAGCCGCGCGGGCGAAGCCGATGCAATCCGCTGACAAAATTGACGTAGCACCAGTCGATTAATTAGGCGTACGGCTAGTTTACTGTTTCCTTTGTTTGAGCGGGCTCCGTGCCGTTCATGCAAAATGTACGCTTTGGTGCGAGTGTGTTCATTATTGTGACTGAGTGGAAGCTTTGCAGATCGCGACTAACGTTACATGAGGTAATGTCATAAATATGCATTACAGACAGTCGCTGCAATTCCTGAGAGATGACGTGAACGCGAGAGTTGTCGCATTCACGTCATCTCTCAAGAGTTGCACTACGAGTCTACGACATTGAGGCATGATAACTGAGACTAATGAAGGATGAATGCGGCTGTGCGAAGTTGCAGGTATCTCTTATTCAGAAATCCTAAAAAAACCGTCGCTTACTTCTATGAAACTACAAGACGTAACTCGATGTGTGAGCACGTTAGTAGACAAAAGCAATACACTTCTAGTTTTAAATTACACGTCTTAAGAAAGTGAAATAACAATTTTGTTCTTGGCTATTCAGGCCGAGAGCTCTTCTGTTATAGCTAACACGGTCGTTGGAAAATGTGCATTATTCACTTACGTTGAGCACAGCTCCGGGCGTAGTAAAGTTTCTATAAGGCGGTTTCCGGTCCCTAATGTACTGGAAGATTTTGGTGCCGTGTCGGAGGAAGACCACTTTGTCAAGGAGATGAGGCGGCACGTCGTGCACGCACCGGAGCCGCACGGAGCCGCCGCGCGCCGCCCACCGCTCCATTTGTAACTCCACGCGTACCTCCGCGTGCCCACGTACTGGAAAAAATACAAGTATATCACTGCTAACTTTGTTTAGAATGAGTGGGGTGAATGTGAAGGAAATCTTACTGTAACGTTTTGGACCTAGAGTGCTTAAATGCGTAGGTGTTTCTAATAGGGAGGTGTCCTGGGTTAAAAAAAAAAAAAGCAAATACTGTTTAGTCCGTCAATCAGATAATAAAAAAATATTAGACACGTATTTTTTGCTTTATCATATTAGTGAAAAATCACATAGATAAAAAACATTAAACTTGGGGGTGGGGGCTCGTTACGTCACAGCTACGTATAAAATCTTCTGAGAAGTGACGTCATGCCACATTTGAACTCTATGTATTGCCGTAATGTTTTGATTTCGTAAAAAAAGAAAAAATACGTGTCCAATATATTTTAATAATCTACATGACGGACAAAAAATATTTTTTTAGTCATAATCCTTATTGTAATGTAGGAACAACTGTGCTGTAGGTACCGTTTATGAAAGGTAAAATTATTCAGAAACTTGTGTTCGATAATATCTGACATCAGAATTCAGTGTCATCATTGTAGTCTGTTCGAATAAGTATTACTAAATAATTTTCGTTACATCGGTGTTTGTATCTGATAAAACATGCAACTGCTGAAATATAGGTGAGCAGTGTGGGGTGATTCCCCGTCACAGGCACAACAATGTCCTTTTTTATGACCTTTGTCACGTTTTTCAGAAATTGCGTCGGCTCCCTTCTGTTCCCACAATCCAAGAAAGCCCATGACATTCTCCACGTCTGATATCCATTGTATTTTGAACTCTTTTCACTTGGATGTAAAGTTGTCGGTACCTAGCTGTTTGGTAGGTATTAGGAAAATGTGTCTTTGTTAGTAGCATTCTCGTGTGCGCCTCGGTAAACTCAAGGTTCATGACAACACGTTTTAAGCGCTGTTATTGTGCTGTAGGTAATGTAAAAGTGTAATACGTACATATAAAGAAGGATAATTATTGTAACAACCATCGCATGTACCTACAGATCCATGAAAATCCGACGTGTGGTTATTTGCTTGTAGGTTTCAGTAATCTGAATAATTTCTGAATATAGAATGTCGTTTATTAGGGTTCCGTACCAAAATGGTTAAAAAAGACGTTTTAAAGAAGTTTTAAAGGCATTTTAGGCCGCATGGTTTTTGAATTTTGACGAAAAACTTATCTCTGAAGTTTGCATAGAGAAAAATCTGATATTATTCTATGTGATAGAAGTTTATATAAAGATTATAGAAAAAAAAAAACAATGTCTCTAAATGGCACACTTTTTTTATATTTCAGTTTTAGATCAGCGCCATCTTTTGACCGTAAGTGGAACTAATGTAATTGTTTTTGATGATTTTTTATAGTAACGTAGGTTGGCTGGCACTACTGCGTAGGCAGGAATAGTTTTCTACACTACAGTCTACAACAATTTCCTCAATCCGATCGTGGGACGAACTGACGATGAAATATAATGTGCAATCAAGTGAAATGGAAAAGCTTCTTGAAATAGCTCGCATCCTTCTCGCGTGTTATAAACCATTGCCGTCAGTTTTATTGTTTGCATGTTTTATGATTTTCGCCGCTACATTGCAACTTTTAGTTGGTACGCCGCGGTACAAAATTAGAATAATAGACAGTGTCTAATCATTTTAATATTAGAGTTAAAAACCGGCCAAGTGCATGTCAGACCACGAACAATAAATAGTTCCGTAGTAAGCATGAATTTATCCCAAAAACAAACATTGTAGTTGAAAAGCATGTTCTCTCGTTCCAACTGCAAATGTAAGTTGGTCGACTATTACTCGTGAACTTGTAAAGCCTACTTAGCTATGATAGTTTTCCCTTTATCTTCGTTACATACATATAAAACTGCGCTGAATTTTTTCACATATCCAAAAATAGCTATTTTGCTGGCACACAGTGGAACGAATGTATAGGAGCGGTTGGACGTAGACATGTCCGAAAAATAAGAGTAAAATTATGACAAACTAATGATGCCATCTTATTCGATTACTTAATGCCTTCATAAATTGTGGTGATGAATTTCTTCATAACTCCCATATTTCGGGAGTAATTTGAGAAAATGTGAAATTTTACTATGAAAATGAGTGTATCGAGCTCTCTCCCTCCTGATTCCGGGCTTGTTTCAAGTAGCGGTCTCTAATATCGTAATGCTATTACTAAGAGCTATATTTAATACTAAGACACATAGTGCGCCAAATGTGCACTTTCTGGGATAAAAGGAAATGAAAATTTAAAAAAAAAAACGTTTTTTCCCCATTTGTATTTACTTTAAACCGCAGACAGAGGTCTATAAATATATTATATATATACAGAAATATATATTAACAAAAATATTCACAAGAACTGATGAGAGTATGACTTTTAAGTAAGTTGATAATAAATTACCTAGTTTCATTAAAAGTACAATAAATAATTAAGATGTAAGCTCTAATTTACTAAGTTACACATTTTAAAACAATAACATCATTTAATTATCTTCGTCATCATCATCATCATCAATTAATTCAAATTCAGAATCGATGTCCGCTAAATCATTTATGTTAACAAATTCGATATCACTTTTCTCAGAATCCGTAAGCTCATAAAATTCCTTAAAAGAAGATTTTTTTACAAACTTATTTCCTTTTGGACGGATACTTGTAACAAGTGGATCAGAAGACAGTAAAAGATTGTGCATAATATCTTCATTGCATGAGATACTGCTATGCTTTCGAGAATGCCCCTCTCTATATTTTCTAAAATCTTTATTTCTAGCCTCAGATGCCTCTTCGGATAGAAAACCAATGGGCACAATTGACATGTTCTGAACTATGTCTGGCCCATGCATTAAAATTTTATGAAGTGAAGAAGGCATATAATACCATGGGTATAACTCCACGTAAAGCTTAGCAGTATCAAAGCAGAACTCTCGGAATTTAGTTACGTTGATCTTCTCTCCTGATGAAATACACTGCAAGATCACACAGATTTTTCTTAAAAGCATAGCATCTATTCCGGTCAGTTCAGCAGATTTAGTGTAGTTTTCAAAAAATCTCCTTGCCGAGTTGCCATTGTTGGTGGATCCACTGCCTTGTTTCACAACATCGAGAAGTAAGCCCGTTTCTCTTCTTACAGCCTCTTGAACTCTTTTCTTCCTGTCATCAACTTGCCTTTTTGCTATATCACCCCTTACTTGCCATGATTTTATGTCTAATTTGTAGGAAATGTGTAATAAGCATTCCATTGAGCGAATCCAAGCGTGAAGGGTGCTTAAGCTATATTTATACATGTCCTCGTTTGCGTGTTTATCTTTGATTAACTCTAAATTATTCATTTCTTTAGGACAAGCCTTGCATATGTCACACACTGAAGCTGCTGTATTGGATATAATGGAATGAATTTTACCATCAATCATTGTCAACAGCAGTTGGTGTTTGACACTAATTCCATCAGTGATGGTGGATGGAGTTAAGGCTTCAATCTCTGCTTCGATTTCAGCCATCTCTCTCTGCACATTTTCTTTGGTTTCCTTTATAAACTTAAACAATATTGGCCGGCAAAATGAAGTGGAAGATGGTCGCTCGTTTTCCCAAATTGTTACACCTTTTGAGACGAGCCGCAGTGGTACAAGACTAATCATAAAATTACTAGCAAGATCGATTTGCTCATCTTCACTCGTCCTTTGATGATAAATGCTTTGGCTAGATGATCCGTCAAAACCCCATTTGCTGGTCAATACGAGCTGTTGATTGGGATCAACAGGGGTTTCTAACGACCTAATAAGTCTTCTTGAGGTTAAATCCATCAAGGCTTGTAATTTGATTTTTGCAGAGCTCTCTGTAACTGTGAGATCTTCTTTGGCCGGATAGCACTTAATTTTTTCTTTAACCAACATGTAGTAACTCGGGTATTGAAGAGCTCCTTCTTGAGTGTTGAAATCCCGAAGAGTGTTATAGCGCCATTTCGATAAGTTCATCGATACATAAAGAGCCAATGCCTTCAAAGGGGATATTTCCCGTACCTGAATTGATTTACCTTCAATGAAGGCTTTGATTTTTGAGGCCTCTTCTGGATTCTCCGTCAAGTATTTCATAACATAAGCTGTATCGCTTTGTCCTGCCTTTTGAAGCGCCCTTTCGGCCGAAAACATAATTTCAGCGCTGCTACTGCTGCATGAAAGACTATCTTCAGTGCGTCTTCTTTTTTGCCGGTTACTAAGGTCCTCAAAAGATTTACGAGGACTAGGATGTGTACAAGTTGAAGCATCAGATTTAGCAGGAGAAATTATGGGCTCGATGACGTCACTTATATTTTCTGTAGAAGGTTCCATATTTTCATTCTGTAATTCCGGCCATTGAATTGCAGCCTGTAGCCAAATCTCATGTTTCTTCCGAAACTTATCTGTGCTTCTTCCAGACTGTGTCCATTTTGCATAAATGCGGTAGCAAAATCGACGACACCAGTCTTTTAAACTTGTTTCAGCACTTTCACATAACTGAACACAACTGTTATCTTTTAAAACACTGAACAAATAGTTAAAGTCGCGTAAATCTTTATGTGCGCGTGCGCATAAAGCAACGTGAATATCAAGATTTGTATTAAAATTTGGAAAATACATTGCGAGATTAGCTTGGATACAACGAGGTGTAAATCAACACTGATTTTAAAGTTACTAATAGTGACCTATTTATATAAAATCCAGGTATCCCAGGTATCCTTTGTTAAATATTGCAAGGTAATTAGTTATTGTGATAATTAGTAAATGATGCATGCTAAATTAGTGTATTAAGAGCCATTTAGTAATTAAATAATAGCAATGTTCTTATCAGTAATCATTAGTGCATCAGTTTTATATGTAAACCTTAAGTCCCTAATTATATATCCTAATTAGCTTATATCTTCTCTAATTGGCTGCTCAGAAATGTTATTGTAATAAGGTAAACCTTTAGAAAAACGGTTTTAATCAACAAAATAAACAAAAAATAAAAAAATTGTGTTATAAAATAAACATCACTCTTTATCCCAGAAAGTGCACATTTGGCGCACTATGTGTCTTAGTATTAAATATAGCTCTTAGTATTAGCATTATGATATTAGAGACCGCTACTTGAAACAAGCCCGGAATCAGGAGGGAGAGAGCTCGATACACTCATTTTCATAGTAAAATTTCACATTTTCTCAAATTACTCCCGAAATATGGGAGTTATGAAGAAATTCATCACCACAAGTTATGAAGGCATTAAGTAATCGAATAAGATGGCATCATTAGTTTGGCATAATTTTACTCTTTTTTTTCGGACATGTCTACGTCCAACCGCTCCCATACATTCGTTCCACTGTGTGGCAGGGGCAACTATTGTGCACACTTGACTCTAACAAAAATTAGCACTTTAAAGAAAACGGATCCCTAAATCAATAAATGTTTTTTTTAGACCAGCAATATTTTTGAACGGCCTATCCAACGATACGCCACACAATGGCAAAGACGAGAAAAAAAAAGTCCCTACTTTACGTGCATGGGTACCTACGATTTTTTTTTTTCACGATTTTATTTTACCTCTTTGTCGGCGTGATTAATATGTATACCCATGTCAAGTAACAGCTTTCTAAGTACTTTTAGAGGTATGAGGAACAGGGTGTATAGTTCACTCATACTCTATAGTAAAGGGAGGATCCTCCGACCAGACGGGTATTGTGTCTGGTGGGCAACTGCCCAACGGTTGATATCGGGATGTTGTATATATGCTAGTCGCGCGGTAAACTCTGATAGCGCGATGCAGGATTTGTGACGTCAGGTCTTTGATGCGTAGTTCGCATGTGGCGTTGTTGATACCGCCACATACTTAAGAGTCTGAGCTAAGCCGCGGACAGACAGACATCCCTAGTAGCATTTTTGTTGGCGTTTGGTTGGGCCACATACCTCTGCAGGTGGCCCAACTAAATGCCCACGGAAAATGCTACTAGGGATGACAAAACTATAAGGGTTCCTTGTTGAATGCGGAACCTTAAAAATGAGAATAAAAAATGCCAAGTATTTTCAACTCGACTAGACACATTCGTGTTCAAAGGCAGTGAGACCGATAAATTCATACTTATATTATAAATGTGAAAGTAACTCTGTCTGTCTGTCTGTCTGTCTGTATGTTACGTTTTCACGCCTAAACCACTGAACCGATCGTCATGAAATTTGGCATAGATATAGCCTGGGATATGGAGAAGGACATAGGCTACTTTATTACGTGATAACCGACATCCACGCGGGCGGAGCCGGTGGCAAAAGCTAGTTTGTTTATAATTACATAGTTGTACTGCATGAATATGTCAATAAAGACATCCCTATTTAGATATACTATGTACAGGGTTATTGGTAAAACACTAAACAACCTTGCAGGACTGTACCTAGGGTTGCCAACTTTTTTATACCAAATATAGTAATTTCGAAGCCATTGCCTATTAAAATATAGTAGATGGCGAACTGGGAAAAAAACTTAAGTTATTAGGTATGTTTCAAAAACATTTTTATTCTTTAAATGCATATTTTTTGCTACTATGAACCTTTATTAACAGGTATTTTATTTTTTAATGTCTCGTAACAATTTTTACACTCTAAATTAAGGTTACAAAATACCATTACTTCGGCTTTTATGAGATTAATACTGGCCCTACTGCGATCATCTCGCCATTTGTATTGAAATAAAAATGTAGTACTTTCGCCTGCTATATTTTTTCTTTACAAATATAGTATTTAGGCCAATAATATAGCAGGATACTATATTATATAGTAGGGTTGGCAACCCTAACTGTACTTATTACTAACATGATAAACAACAACTTTGGTTCTATGACTTTTTACAAAACATAATACACTTACCAAAAACAAAACATCAAGATTTCGTTGTTCTATACATTTAGAGCGTTGAATTTAAATATTTTTATTTTTGTGTGAAAGTCTGATGAATTATTAAAAGTCATAGAACAAAAGTTGTTGTTTTTGATGTTAGTAATATAGTCCTTAGAGGTTGTATGTTATACCAATAACCCTGTATATATAGGTACTAGCTTTTGCCCGCGGCTCCGCCCGCGTAGATGTCGGCTATCGCGTAAAAAAGTAGCCTATGTCCTTTTCCATATCCCAGGCTATAGCTCTGCCAAATTTCATGACGATCGGTTCAGCGGTTTAGGCGTGAAAACGTAACATACAGACAGACAGACAGAGTTACTTTCACATTTATAATATTAGTATAGATGTACCTACATACATATTTGTATTTCCGTTGTCCGTCGCTATTAAAGTCAGTGCTCCTTATTTTAAGAATCGGTTTTAAATAGGTTTATTTTACCACAAAAATATATGAAATCTCGCTAAATAGTAGATTGTTGCAAAGGCCGGGAAATAGGCAATTGCAGGATGAATATGAGTATGAAGGCCGAGCCGTAGGCGAGGACTTCACTAATACGAGACAGGCAATTTTCATTTCCGCCGAGGCATTTAAATTGCTTTTCTCAAAAGAATGCAGGGAAATAAAATATTGCTGGAGCGTTGTAATGTTCCAAATTAAAAAAAAAAAAACGCTCCTGCAATGGATTTGATTTTCTTTGTCCGTAAATTCGATACTTCGCGTGTTCTTTTTTCTAAAATAATGACATTTCCATGCCTATTTGAGAAAAACATTTTTTATTCAAATGCCCGCGTCCCACCTTTATCCCTACCGAACGACCCTAATGAAAATATTTATCACTAGCTTCTGTTGCGCGACTTCGCTCGCGTGAAATTTCGGCCCCCGACCCTCTGCGTCACATCCCGTTGCCCACCCGTGCTATTACTTCGTTTTCACATAGCGTTCTTTCTGACTTATTTTATTTTTGCTCGGCTCCTTCCTTAGGGTCGCAGCGTGATGTTAAATAGCCTACACCAACCTTTTGCAGGAATTGAGTTATCAAATACAAAAAAAAAACAGACAAAAACAAATTTTTCCATTTCAATATTATAATAGAGGTTAAAACAAATTTTACCTCTATATAATATTATTATATATTAGTACATATAACGAGTTTACAGCCAAAAGGCGTTAATAATACTAATGTACTTAACAAGATTAGGCTCTTTGCTTTGAACTCGTAAAGTTTGGTACGACATACGACTGTACGGGTAGCCTTTAAGGTGGTGACACACAAGCGAAATGCAAAAATACCTCAATACTTAAAAGGAAAACGCGTAACAATTCTACACAGTCCTGAGGCCCTAGTGTGAGTTTATTTTAACCATCTCGAATTTACGCATCGAGTGCGTTCAGCACTCCGATTGGCGAAGGGCCAATCAGAGACCAATAGGAACGCCGAACGCGCTCTATGCGTAAAATCGAAGAAACTCACACTCGAGCCTCTGAAATGTACGTGCAAAAGATCGTAAGTCCGTTGCGAACATAATTACAATAACTTCTCATGAATGTCCACTATGTGACAGTGGAAACTATGAAAGAGAGCCCTATTTTTCTTCTCAATGATACCTAGTAGGTACTATTATCTAGTCTATAAATAAGAGAGCAAATGTGCGTGGTGTGTTAAAGGGAATTCTGATTCTTGGGATTTCAAATTCACACACAAATTCGACACATTTTGCCAGATTATGCCACGATTTATAACTTTACATAATTAAATATTTATTTATTTATTTATTTTGCTCTCATGCACATCACACATTTTACAAAAGATTATTGTCGGTTTTTGTACATGAACCCTGTCAGGGCGCTGCAAAACATAAATGCTGGCTTGCTGTTGAGTTTATAGAATTAACATAAAATTAACATAAATTGAGTCAAGACTTATAAAACTACAATAAAATAAGTAAAAAAAAAAATTAAAAAAAAAAATATAATATCAGTAAACAGTAATGAACACTATACGAACACTATTACTTTTACATTTAATTAAATATATAGTTTACGTCAGAATTCATTTTCAGGGGCTCGTGGCTAAATAATTACAGCCGCATGAGTCGATCGAAGGCCACGGCAACCGTGTTAAGGCGAAGTTCTTCGAGCGTGCATTTTTGTTCTAGAGGTAGCAGCTGGGCGCGAGTAAATTGCCATGAATTCGTTAATTTGGGTTGAAAATTATATGTTTTAACAATTATATGTATTAACAATATTAAACCCGACGGACATTACATCATCATAGACGTTTATTTTGATGTGATTTTCAATACACAATGTGGTATAATATTGAAATAAAATTATTTTAATCTACAAAATAAGGGTATGTTTGGATTTTTTTTCTATCGAGCGAACTTTATCTAATTATGTAACGAGTACCCGACGTACCTACGAAAGGTCTCAAAAGCAACATATTATAATTTTTTCACGTGTTTAATCATTACCGTTTCTAAATAAAATGACATTAAAATTACATTTCCTAGAGGTTAACTTGAAGAACCTCGCCTTAAGCATGGCTTAACACGCTTGCCGCGGTTGGTTCACGGATGGGTGACCATCCATTACATACCAAGACCCATTCGAATTAACAGTGTTCAACTTTATACCAACCGACAAACCACGAAACGTAGAGGTATGAACCGAATGCTCCGAAAGTGATAACTGAAATTTTAATCATAACTGTATGAGCAATTAATAAATAAAATAAAATAAGTTTATTGCCACAAAATACCTTTGCGTGGCAACACCAAAACATTTCACATGGTTACATTGGATTTTGGGAAAAGGTTGCACAAATAGTGAAAAACCCTGCCTTCTAAACTATGGGAACCCTGTGACCTAGGAGTCAGTGTTCTACTGTAACTTCGTGTATAAAAGAAACCTTTATTTATGCATGTATGTGTGTTAATAAACCCATAATGACCTGATTTAACTATGAATATGAATGGGTGAGTATGTGTGTAAAAGGGGGGGGATGGATGTGTGAGTGGGATGGGGTGTGATGTGATGTGGTATTGTGACACACCCTCCCCTCTCATACACCATATGAGAGTGGAGGGTGTGTTTTGTGGGGGGGGGGGTAGTCGTGTAAGGTGTGTTGGTGTAATTTTGTAAGAGTATTTGTATCCGTTTTTGTAGAATAATGATGATTATTATTACGTGCCTATATTATTTTATTTCTCAACAAAAGTGTCTCCATCTGAAATATGGGTGTCCTTCAAACTCTAGTTAAATATGACAATAGCACAAGCACTTATTTACCAAAACTTTTTTATTTGTGTATCATAATTGTTTAATTTTAGATTAATACCATCAAAAGGTCAGGAAATAATAAAAATAATAGTTTTTTCTGAAAGTTGAATAATTTCATTGTGCAGTTTCTGGTGTCCTATCCCAATCCATATGATTTGAAAACTCATTTTCTCAAAGAGATTATTTTTAAGAGTGAATATTTTTATTTTTAACAGATGTGTTGTTGTTATAAGTTTAATAATGCCTTTGAATAACCATTTTTTTATTTGATTAATTAAGTAATATTAATCAATAACACTAGATAACACTCAATTTTGAGTATCAATTTTGTTTTTTTTTTGTCAACAAAATTGAGAGTTTCAGCAATAGGAGATGATAATGACAGCCTCTAACTAAATATATAATTCTGCATCTCTCCATCTACTCAAGTAAACGCAGTCAAACATGATTAATATGATTATCAAATAATGCTGTATATAGATAAATACAATTTTAATTACGCAGTCTGGCGTTGTAATCCGGATAATCTTCAATTATGATAAGCTTTGCTGTTAAGTACCTACATACTGTCCGCGAATATATGTAATCAAATATTTAAAACAATGATTCCAGTAGCATGGACACAAAATGCTAATCTACTTTAATATATATTTTTTGGTAATATTTTTAACTTATACAGGATAAGTATTTAACCAGTACGAAAAAATTTTTTGGTGGTTCAGTATCTGTCATAGAATACATTTCCAGTATTTGTTCAACACTTTTTTTTGGTCCACTTGAAATTAGCAAAATATGGATACAATCTATTCGTAATAATATCAATGGGCGAGCGCACAGCTGACAGGTACTTACTACTGCGTTCCGCTTCACTGACCGCGCCTCCGCGCCGGCGCGTTGCGCGACTAGTATCCATTATACCAGTTTCAAAATAAACATCTTTCGTTAACGATAACTTCATTTTTAGTACTAAGACATATCAAAATAAGAAATAGGTGTATAATAAAATACGTTTAAGTTTAATTTGTCAAAATTTGCGCACTGATGATAAACTTTTCCTGTATATCTAGTGTCATACCTAATATAAAAAATTGAACCACTCGTTAGACCTGCCAAGGGTTCGAGTTTTTAAATATCCTATACTACACCTTCTAAAGAATATCGCTGAAAGTCTTAGCCCGCGTCCGATTTAGAAGCTATCGTCGCAAACATACACATATCCAGCCCGCTTGGAAAGTTCAACACTGTCTACCAGTCAGTATGTGGGCATCACACAAGCAGCTTATGCCATAGACGCCAGGAGAGTTACGGACACCTATTTACGTATACTCTTCGTTACGTCTTCTATTCTCCAATCCATAAGGAAAAAAAAAATATTATCTTGAAACTAATATTAGAATGTCACAATGCACTAGAACGAGTGTCAGTATCTAACCACAACACTGTGACACTACAATGGATAAAAGGACATAGCGGATCACTAGGTAACGACGCAGCTGACGAACTAGCAAGGAGAGAATCCAGCACGTCTATCTGTGGACTCGAACCTATCGTACCCATCCTCTTCAACGAGCTACGCAGGTGGCTACAGGAGCCACCTGATTCTGCTGTCGCTGAAAACCAGCGCTGGGGCTCTGTCTCGCATAGGGTCGCAGCATTATGCTGAGCGATGGTCGTTTTGCGTGGATGTGACGCATATTTACCCCCAACTTGTTTTTTTTTTTTGTGTTGTGTTCTTTTTTTTTGCGTCATGTTTACCGCAAATAAACGTTTTTCTTTCTTTTAGTTCACCCACACACAAGCGGAGAACTGGTGGACCTCGACACCGGGCTGCAGGCAGTCCAGGGAGGCTTAGATGGTAGCTTGGACAGGAATGGCTTGCGCTTGGTGACGGGGACCATCACAATAGGCATTACGGGCAGATCTCTGTGCAGGGCTTACATGGAAGCTTAGGTAACAGTTGCGCATGTACTCTTCGAATGCACAGGCGATCGCTTTTTCAAATGACGCGGGGTTAGATTCTTCCTTCATTCTTTTTAGATTTGCGTTTTCTCTCCGTCAGTCATTCAGGGCGGATTTAATCAATTAAACTGAACGCGATCAGCACATCTAAACCACGTTCAAGAGCTGTCAGTGACATCATTATATTGACAATGACAGCTCATACACGCAGTTTAGATTTGCTAATCACGTTCAGTTTTATATTATGAACTGTTATGATTGATTGATTGAGATGATTACGATCACACTAAAATCTAATGAAAACTTATAACGACTTGGGTGTCCCGAGTCGAGATATGGTTTTCATTGAATTTTATATTATGTCTTTCCATCGAACGAGTCTTTGTACCAGGGCGTAGTTTCACGAATAACTCCTAGTTTTATTTAATTACTAGGAGTTTTCACCAAAGAAACTAAACGCGATCAGCACATATAGCCGCAAGGGCTATCAGTGTCATTGTTTTCTGTGGAATATTGACACTGACGGTTCTTGAACGCAGTTTAGATCGAGTTCAGTTTCTTTGGTGAAATTCGCACTTATTAACTTCTGGTTGACAATTTATCAATGTAATGTGAAAATACAAATTCCAATTCAATCTCAAACGACTGCATAAAATCTACACTAATATTATAAAGAGGAAAGATTTGTACCTATTTTTGTATGTTTGTATGTTTGTAATGAATAGGCTCAAAAAGTACTGGGCCGATTTAAAAAATTCTTTCACCAATAGAATGCTACATTCTTCCAATTTGACATAGGCTACATTTCATTTTGAAAAAAATTAGGGATCCTTGGTAAAATTTGAACAATGTAACCGAAGGTGTAGAAAAATGATTCTTAAAATGTCTTTCGTCGAATGCGCTGCCGAAACTATTAGCGATAGAACAAAATAATGTACAACAATATTGAAGAACATCATAATGTCTAATAATATTTTTTTAATAAATAAAAATATTTGTGAAAAAAAGTGTTTTATATCCAAATTTCCAAAAATAAATAATTGTCTACCCCGAAGACAAAACTGCGAAGCCGGGACGGGCTGCTAGTTATTTATAAATCGTTTGACAACTACCTACTCTAGCATTATTACTGTCACATGGATGCGTTTCAGTTTACTAATTCACAATCGCTCACGTCAGTGCATTCTCAACGACCATTGCTGCATTCGTGCAGAAGGGACACGTCAAAGGCGTTAGTAATTCATCAATCTACATTAAAGTGTAGTACAAAAGGCCATTGTCTACTACAGCAATAGAAGTTACGACAAGTTTAGGAACTTATGACATGAACGTCATGTTAACTTAACGGCTCCTCGTAAATGTCTAATAAACTCATCAACGCTTAGGAATACACCTGTTTGTTCATTCGTCGGACAACATATTTAAAACGAGGCGACCGGTCTGGTATTATTCCATTTCTGAATGACCTACATGTGTATGTTAATACAACAGCTTCATCAAAAAATTTCATTGTTTCAGAACAAAATTAAATTCTCTTCGCACTGTTGTTTGAGCGTTATTGGCGTGTGCTATTAATTGCACAAGGGAAAGTAGAAACCTGTACTGTTGACCTGTCTCTTTGTTTCTCTGTTGTCAAAGTGTCCCAGTTCGTTTATTTATATGTTTAGTGACAAATGCTGTGGACGTGGCCAAGACAGTGAGTAATGTGTGGCCGGTGTCGTCGGGACAAGTGTCGTGTTCTCACTATCCTATAATCCAACATTAGTAACTTGTGTTACCGCTTCCAGCTTTCTGCTAAGTCAGCTTCTGTCGCACTGTTGTAGTCGCTCTGAATTATATATAACCCCGAACAACTTTCTAAGATAACATAAAAAAAACATACGAATGTTATTTTTCAACTTGAAAGGGTTCTTGGTAGGTCTTATATATTTAAATGTTGGTATTTCTTTGCGTTTGTTTACCAAAAAATGTAGGTATGTGATTTTTTTTTTAAGTGAACATAAGTTATTGTTTACAAGATAATATACCTCTGCCAAATTTCAAAGCGGCTTGTTGGCAGACGTAGCTCCTTTTTAAAAATTGTATAGTTACACTGTTTCAATTAGAGATTAAAACTAATCTAGCAGTTTTTAAATAAAAAAAATAAAAAAAACAACTATGTGCGTGTCGGACCACGCACAATGAAGGGTTCTGTTGTTGAGATGAATTTATCCCAAGAACAAACTTAACATCGTAGTTGAAAAACATGTTCACCCATACAGAATGTATGGGAGAATATGTTTTTCAACTGTAAATGTAAGTTAGTCGACTATTACTCGATAACTAGTAAAGCCTACTTAGCTGTGATAGTTTTCCTTTTAACTTCGTTATATACCACTGCTGTGATTTTTTTCGTCAAGAGGGAAAAAACCCGTCAAGAGCGAGTCGGACTCGCGCACCGTGGGTGCCGTACCATCAGAAATCATAAAAAAAAATCATTAGTCCATTATCGGTCAAGAGATGGCGCTGACCTAAAACTGTAATATTAGAAAAAGTGTGCTATTTAGAGACATCGTTTATTTTTCCTGTAATCTTTACATAAATTTCTATGGCATAGAATAATTTCAGGTTTTTCTCTTTGCAAACTTCGGAGTTAAGGAACTTTGGAAACTTCGGAGATAGGGACCGGTATTTTTTTACATTTTTCGTCAAACGTCGAAAAGTCGAAAAAAGTGCGGCCTAAAAAAAAGAAAAATGTTTTAAAATGTGCAAATAGCGCTCGTTCATATGATACCCCACATGCCCTAGGGGGGGGCCCCTTCGATTTTTTAAGAAACCCGTTAAGTCCCTGTTGCAAAAAAACTTTATTTATTTGCAAAACATGTAGTTGGGCAAACGTCATCAAAAACGATTCGTTTCAAGTTGATAGCATTAGTAGTTCTTGAAATATCCAGCTGTGACAGACGAACAGACAGACTAAGTCGCACCATAAGGGTTCCTTTTTACCATTTCGGTAAGGAACCATAAAAATACACACATCAAAAAATTCTGAGCAACTTGTACGGTTTAGAACTTTTGAACGATTTTTACTATTGTAATATATTTATATTTCTTTTATAAATAATAACTAAGCATTTTTTGATGCATTAGTGATTAAAGCAACATAATCCTTCATTCAATTGTTTATTTAATCACAATAATTAACAATATGTGTACCGTAACATACGTAGTATAAAATAAAGTTAAAACGAAATTAAACTATTCATGTTTTACAAAATTATACATAATTATAAATAACGATTTTTTTTATTATTATTTGGTAATTCAATACAAAGTGTGACCGCCTCTGTTGTTTAAATTGAATTTATAAGATTGTTTGTCTACTCAAACTCAAAGCATTTATTTCAAATAAACCAATTACTGGCAGTTTTGAATTTTCAAGGATTCGGTCAGTCAGAAAGATGAAGCTAGTTGCCCATTCCAAAGCCTATAGTAGGTTCCTATGGAGAAGAATGGGCAAGAAGCTCCACGGACACTCTTTTAAAACAAAATATATATATATGTAGTATATATTTACATTGATCCTGCGGCAATCGCTCTCAATGGAATTTTAACAAATCTTTCAGTTGTTGGGTTGTCGACACTCCGTCCAGGTTCTTTATAACATGTCTCTGGAGCATGTTCCATGCGTGCTCGATGGGATTGAGGTCTGGCGATTGTGCAGGCCACGGCAATACCCGGATCTTTATCATTGCCAAGTACTCTCTGGTCCTCAGAGCAGTGCGAACGCGCATTGTCAAGCATCATTGTGCAAATGGGTGAACATAAGGCCCGAGGATCATTACTGTGGAGCTACTGTAAGGGTGCACTTCCTGGACGCATTTCAGCCGTTTAGCATTTCCGGGACGACGATACACTCTTATTCTCGTATCAGGCCTAAATCCATACCGGGACTCATAGCAAAATAACATTTTGTCCCCAACACCATTCGTTTCGACGGGCGTATAGGTGGGCACCTAATTGGGCGTCGTACTTGCAGGCCGTATTCATGCAGCCTATTTCTCTTGGTTTGGTGGCTAACAACAACACCGCTTGAGAATTGTAGCTTTAAACCTATCTCCCGGGCGGTTAACATCGGCTGACGTCTTGCAGTCAGTTGTATGTATCGGTCCTGTCAAACAGTTGTACGCCTTCCACGTCCTGGGTGCTGCTCAGCAGGATCCCCTGTATTAACGTAACGTTGCCAAAGACGACAAATCACGCTCCTATTGACACAAAAATGCCGAGATACCTGGGACTGATTTCTTCCCGCTAGTAGCATTCCTACAGCTGAATTTCATCAGCAGTTAAATGGCGTCGCTCCATGACATAAAAAAAGACTCACCACTAAATTTTTTCAAAACCTGTATATCTCATAATGATAAAAGTGAGATAAGTATCAAAATCAAGCAACGAAAACACATTAAATCGGGAAAAAATAATTCGCTTTTATTTTAATGAAAACAAAACACAATCGAATAGTTTCTATTTGAAAATCAGCTAGTATATGTAACGATTGTAGGTACATACCAATCTACTTTATTAAGAAAAAAATAAAGTATCAATCAATAAAACATGCAGTTTCTGTAAATGATGCATGTTGCTTAGACTTTTTTGATGTGTGTAGTTGGGTGAGACTAAAAAAATCTATACCTTCGACCATAATGTAGTATAAGTACTTATATGATAAGTTACTATTATGAAAACATGTTATTTTTTGTAATATCAAAATTTATGACCTATGCAAAACATCCAAGCCTAAGTTTGTTGGTGTAACTATATTAGGAAATATAATAAAAGTTCGAAACTGTTGTAAAACTAAACGACACAAGTTGGTAACAAAACCAAGCGTGCATGAGCTACGATTTCTTTCACCTCAAGAAGCAACTGTAGAGCAATCCGTTATCATTAGCATTGAATACTTTACTACACTTAGTCGATAGTTCGATGCTATCAAGAATGCTATTCTTCATTGTCTAGACGTAATTTCAACAAACGAGTAGCTTATCGCATTAATGTTTGTATAAGTTGTCAATAAAGTAAGCTTCGGGGTAATGCTTGTCGTTCAGCGGTAAGGTAGAGCATTACGATCCATCGAATTTATAAATTGAGTAGTTTTCTAGTCGAGGTATAAGTTTGAATCAGATACCTGAAGTTAATGTTCTGAACTTTCACAAACTTTTCACTGGGCTAGGTTTTGAAACTCGTTACTACATTTCCACTAATTAGATAATGTCTTGAAGTGTGTTGAAAAATGCTATGTATGTAAAAAAACTTACATAGTCTTGTACCTAACCTATTGATTTGATAGATGTTCAATCTATTGAACAAATACTGTTTATATTTACGAGATATTTATAATGTCGTCGACACAAATTATTCATAAGCTGGTGTATACTTATGAACACAATGGCCGAAGGTTTTTCTCTAATGAATTATAAAGGCTCTCTTTCAGAGCACGTGGATTTAATATTCTATACAATAAAACTCGGCACAATCGTAAAACCTTTTTGGTTTCATTAAAATTGTAATTTGTTGTTTTCGAGCGACTTAAAAAACACTTTTGTGAAAATTTTACGTAAAGGTGATATTTATTTGAAAATAATAGCCCGTTAATAAAATATGACCCAAGTTATGAAACGACACTAGAAAATATCCTGAAAAATATGTTCCTTTTTGTTAGGGTAGCCTACTTTGTGTTGAAATAACCGCTTCCATAAAGTAGATCAATTAATTAAGGCAATATGATGGGCCTTCAATATCCATTAGAGTTTTTCACTTCTAAATTAAGATACCAACATTGTATGTAGGAACTTGTAATACGATTTCGTTCCTTATTTTTCTTTAGAAAAGTCAATTCGGTTCAATTTTACGAAGCAGCGGATGGAATAACTTAAATGTAAAAGAATCATTCTAAGTAGACAGCTAAGGAATCTCCAGAAGCTTGTGTTTGTGCTTTCCCTCAAGCTCTCCCAGAGATACACAAGGTATACGTGCGCGTATCACACGTACGTTTGATTCGACCCATTTCCCAACACTCATTTATAATTTAAAGATCAATGTCTCTTGCCACCAGGTTACAGACATATACGTACATACATCTCATGGCCCTTATTGCAAGTATAGTACTCACACACTCATAAATAATAATATGCCTAATATCTATTGTCAATATAATTATGTTTACGTTCTAGATTGAATGCACAAGAAATAACAACATTCTTTTATAGATACCCATTGGACGCAATGACAATAAAAAAAGATGTAAAAAAAAAAAAAAAACAGGTAGCTACAGATCTTAGACGATGCCCAAGAGGGCCATAAGGGGTATGTCCCTTCCAGAGAGTAAACCTTTTTCCCGAGAATGTTTGTTGAGCTAGACCGCATGTAAATATACATACGATATCCGTATAGTTCGATATTTATAAAATACCTATATTGATTAGTAATGTATAGAACCAATTATGTTTGATTGATTCCGCAATTTGTATACAGGTGGATGAGTTCGTATAAATAATGTTGCGAGGGAGCTGAGGTCTTAATTTATTGACTCGCACTTGATCTTTTCTTTTTCGCGAACCTCACGTAAGTATCACGTTCCTGTCCATACACTCAGAAACAATGAGTAAGTCACATTTTCAAAACAGGGATTTTTATTTTTATCATCTTTTATGAAATACACATAGTTTGTCTCGTATGTGTTTAAAGTTCAGCGATTTAAGGAAAATTTGGCTTCTGTTTAGCAATAATTCTGTTTTCAAGCCATTCAGCAGAACTTGAAAGGGTTGATTGACTTATTGATAAGCCAACGTTAGGCATAATATACTTACTAAAAGATTCATAAGGGGTCCCTGAGAATGTGCCTTTTCAACGATTGCTCTAAAGAGCAATTGTGACGATAGCCATAATCGAATGTGAGTTTTCGGCAGTAAAAGTAAATGATTTAGCAGTAATAAGAGTATCCAGTACATGTATTTCCTAGGTCGGTGTAAAGTCGGTGCCAAGGCGCGGTATACTCGACCTATATTCTGAGACGTCCCTACACGGATTGTATCTGTTTTTGATGCAAATATCTTGTGTTGATGCAGTCTTTATGAACACAATGCGAGGGACTCCGGCTTGATTGTTATTAAAGTTTTCCACGATCTAAGAACTTGGTTTGAGTACGGCTCTGACGTATGCAGCATTCAGTATTATGTTTTCTTCAAGTGTATATTCAGCACAATTATTTATGAGAGAAATAAATTGGAATTTCTGCAATATTGCTACATAGATAATAAGCCAAGAGATGTCTACTGTTGAACATAGACTAAATATTTTTGAAGGGTTACAGTTTGAAAAGTCGTCAAAACACTTGCCGGCGGGTCATGCCACTGCTCATTTTCATGAATAATTTATTAGGCACCTTTGACAGCAGTTATTTAAATATAGTGAGCTGTATTTTTTTAGTCGGTCTACACTGTGATATTCTGATATAAGAACCAAAAGATACAACAGAACATAACTTCACCGCAAGAGGTGACCTAAAGTAGGTACCTCCATTCTCATTTCGCCAGTTATGTTTAAGGGGCCGTGCACAAAATCGACAGATGTTAATCAATTTTGTTCATTGTTTGTGAGAAAGCGAAAAATAATTTAAACAAAATTATTTGTGATTTGGGAATTCGAGTTCTTTGTTATGCATGTGGCTGGAAGGGATTTTTCAATTATGTTAAGTATTCCTGGAAAATCTCTAATATTCGCAACAAGTTTTCAAAAGACTGTCATTTGATTATCTTTTTACAAGAAACTACTTTTGATAATGAACATTAAAAAATGTCATCAATTATCATTTTATGGTCTACTTGCATGTGGTTGAACCACTTTTTTCAACTTCGATACAAAATATCGCAGAAATATAATGTTGAATAAACCTAAGTTTTTTTAATCCTGTCAATAATGTATGTTTCCTTGATTAAGTAAATTAAAGGCGAAATAAAATATATTTTCGAGAGCGCAAAAGTGATGAAACTATTAACAGGTGCTGTAATTGATATGAATGGTTTAGCGCCACGAAAACTATATTTTTATTGTCACACAGACTTAATGTTTCAATTATTTCAGGTTTTCTCACAATTAGACAAGAAAATGGCAAAAGCGGCTTTTTTTTTGCACGGAGGCTTAAAGTCCCAACCATGACCATGACCACTGACCATGAGACCATGTAAACTTATAATTCCGGAAATAAGTATTTGACACTGTTTACAAAAAATACTGGCTTTTACTTAACCAGACTTAACGTTAATTTTATCCAGCTCGTATAAAATATAATTTAGCTGGTGGAGTGATATAATTATAAATCAGGGCAGCGTTGATTACCCTGCTGCATGTGAGTTAGTGTGAGTAGAGGAAGTTATGCTATTTTGCGCACGCAAATAAAACTAACGATGTTTTAAAGAGACTTATATAAACATGTGATATTAATTAGGTAGGTATGCTGGAAATTGACACATGTTCACGGTAGGTAATTACTAAGTGAAAAACATTAAAATTAAATGATTCAATCAGTCACTTTGCCACTGTGACGTTATGGGATTTGGTGATAAGAAATAATAGTCAGAAACCACTTATTATCACGTTTAATAGTTAGTTTCACAGATTCAGGGTGTAGGTTCGTAGGGTTAAGAGTTCTTTCACTGGCAGAGATAAGAAGGGGAAAGTACTGTCATGGGCTGGACCGTCCGGCTGGCACCGCAGCAGAGGCAGTGTAAGCAGTGGAGCAGACGGTGCTTGTTGCCTTCGGTGCAGGTAGTGGAGCGGTAGGTGGTGGCTGTATTGCCCACGTGGCATAGCGCTCACCGCCCTCGGTGCAGGTGGGGCGGTGTTCTTATTAGGTAAATACCGGAGAAGCCAGTATGACATAAGTAAATTCAATTGTAAGCAAAACAAAAAAGTGAATGTCACTAAGCACTCATCCGAGATTAGGTACCCAACTTAAAACATGCAACGTGTCATCTGTCATAAAACCCACTCAAGTGAAGGGCGAAGGTTTCTGGGTGTGTACTGTCTAGATAACTTCAACTTCAGCTGAAAACGGGACGTGGAAACTTCAGCGAGAGAGCTACTTAAATAAAACGAACTGGAGCATCTCCAAAAATTTAAGCATTCATTATTTTTTCCATTTCACAAGTGCGGTTACATTCCGTAGCGGGTCAAGCAGTTTTCGATCTTATATAAGTAAGCTTTAACGACCCCTTGAGGGTGGTTTTGAATACGTAAAGGGAAACACCTGAATAATTTTATTTGATTACTTTTCCTTATTCTAATGCGCTCGCATTGATCTACTTGAATTTTCATTAGCGAGATTTTCTTCTTTTTCACTCATTACTTTGATTGCTGGGTAAAAGCATGTTCCAATTTTCTATTTCGCTATAAAATAAATAGCGTTTTCTTTGTCAAGAAGTTGTTCTGAAACAAGTAAGTAGATAGGTACTACAGTAACGTAGTTGTTTTGAACTAAAACTATATAAGCGTGAAACGAGGCACTTAATGGTTAAGAATCACAACGGCAAGTCTGCAGATACATGACTATAAGTGCTTGTGCAGACTGGCGCGAAATCGCGGACGCGACAGGCAGCGCGACCCTTGTCGCGTCCGCGATATCGCACCAGTGTGTGGGAGCCTTTAAGGTTTATTTGAATGCAGTCGATCGAATTTGTTATTTTTGTCCAAAGGATAAATCGAATCAAATGGGTTTGTCTAGGGGTGCATATTTCACCAGGTATAAACACAAACTGCATTGTCCATTAATGTAGGCAACTATATACTATAACTTGCTGGTCTGTGCGATTTTATCGAGGCTTCTCTCGCTATTTGCGTCTAGTCACGTATTCAGTCTAGATCCTCTCCGAGCCATCTCTGATACGCGTTACTGGATTATTATCTAAAACAAAAATACCTACCAGAAATTGCCTTTCTTCTAGTTTTACTTTACTGTTTTTTATTATATATTTTTCACGAGTTTCACTATGTAGAATGTTCGATTTGTCTTTATTTTTATGTAACCTAGTTTGGAAGGCGCTGGTGTCTGTGATACATAGATTTTTTCATTAGTATAGGCACCAAATATACCTACACATTTTTCTGTAATTTTCATTAATATTTTTAACTTTAAAATTTGTTTTTCTGTACCTTATATATCGACGGTTAAAAAGTAATAAGCGACATTTTTTTCGAAAATGAGTCATGAATGCCATCCTACTTAAAATAAGACTTGTAGGATGGCATTAATAACTCATTTTCGAAAAAAAAATATTACTAATATTATTACCTTTTAACCGTCGATATGTGTTTTTCCGAAATAAAATTATTTATTATTATAATAGAATAAACGATTTCATTTAATTTAATTTCATGATCAAAGAAGTAGAATAAAGAGAAATCTACAAATCTACATGGTAGTCGATAAGATTTTATCATTTCACAATTTAAGAATTTTGAACCTAACCGTGTTGCTTATCTGTATAGAAGGTAAGCCTAAAGCCAAAATAACCCAAAGTTTTTATCAAATCTTTAATCTTACCCAGTTCAGTTTTGCCAAGTTTTAGGTCAAGGTTGTTACGCTTTTTGAGATGAGTTGCATAAGGAGCACTGTGGAGGCGCAAACGTGAGATAAATCACGATTCACGTCCATAAGACGTGAATTATTCTGCGATACTTTGAAACTGACTTATTTGCCTCTCTCTTTATTTCTTCATAAAATGTATTTTTTTTAACAATTAAGGTCTTAAGATCATGGTCATTTATATCTAAACTTTTCATTTCTGATAAAATTCTATAAAACATTATTTGTTCTGTATTCGAAATATTTATTTCTACAGCCTTTTTAGGGTTCCGTAGTCAACAAGGAACCCTTATAGTTTCGCCATTTCCGTCTATCTGTCTATCTGTCTGTCCGTGGCTTAGCTCAGAGACTTCTAGTACTAGAAAGCTGTAACTTGCTATGGGTATACATATAAATCACGCCGACAAAGTGGCAAAAAACAACCACTTGAAATATTGTTTTTTAGGGTACCTCCCCTACACGTAAAGTGAGGATGATATTTTTTTTTCTCGTCTATCCCATGGTGTGGGGTATCGTTGGACGTAGGCCGTTCAAAAATATTGCGGGTTTGTGAAAACCATTTTTGATCCGTTTACATAATATTAAACTTTGAAGTGCAAATTTTTGTTAGAGTCAAGTGTCTCCTCCCTGCCAGCTAAATAGTTGTACTTGGATATGTGAAAAAATTCACAGCAGTAGTATATATATAACGAAGTTAAAAGAAAAACTATCACAGCTAACTAGGCTTTACAAGTTACCTAGTAATAGTCAACCAACTAACATTTACAGTTGAAAAACATGTTCTCCCATACATTCAGTATGGAAGAACATGTTTTTCAACTACAATGTTAAGTTTGTTCTTGGGACAAATTCGTACCAACTACGGAACCCTTCATTGTGCGTGGTCCGACACGCACTTGGCCGGTTTTTAATTAAGTAAAGTCATAATATTTTATTCGATAAAGTCATTAAAAGATGTTATTTCCTTGACCTCATAATTTAGGGGAAGTGCAATAATCGTAAAATATTTTTTCGTAGACAATTAAGAACTTGGTTGGGGTTGACGACATTCTAATAGCTGAGGACTAGACGTCATGTAAAGTTTCAAATGCTTGATATCTTGTTTGGTATGATCACATGATTGGATCTACTTCGGATCTACTTTACATAGGTATGTAAAGTCGACCAAACAATCGTTTGTAATCGGGGCGAGTCTATATATATAGACTCGCCCCGATTACAAACGATTAAATATCTTTAGGTCTTCAGTATGAAAGCATAGCGAACCTCCACCATATGGTTGGTATAGATAGTAATCCTAATCTCAAATGCTATCTTGTTTGGTCTTCTTCTTCCTTTCGTGTGCTTATTAACTAACCTGGTGTCAGAGTTTTTATGCCGCCTATGGGCCTTTGATCTTGTTTGGTATGATCACATGATTGGATCTACTTTGGATGATCACATGATTGGATCTACTTTAGATCTACTTTGGATGCTACTTAAAATCGTGAGTAGCAGCCCTGGGTTTTGGCCTTGTTTTTTTTCAGTTCTGCTCGTTAAATGGCACTAGACTTGCCCCGATTACAATCCCCATGCACAACGGACCAAATGAGAGTCTAAGTGCGGAAAAGGGAGCCCCATCATCATCATCGCCCCGATTACAAACGATCAAATACGGCATCCGTAAACGGTAGGTCTTCACTATGAAAGCAGCGAATACCTCCACCATATGGTTGGTACAAATAGTAATCCTAGTCTCAAATGCTTGATTTCTTGTTTGGTATGATCACAATCATGATTACATCTACTTTGGATGATTACATGATTGGATCTTCTTTGGATGCTACTAAAAATCGTGAGTAGCAGCCCTGGGTTTTGGCCCTGTTTTTTTTTTAGTTCTGCTCGTTAAATGGCACTAGACTCGCCCCGATTACAAACGATCAAATACGGCATCCGTAAACTATGGTTTTAAATATGGTTGGTACAGATAAGTACTTAATCTCATTCTGAAGTTCATCATCATCATCATCATCATTTCAGCCGAAAAACGTCCACTGCTGGACATAGGCCCTTCGTGCCCTTCGTGATACCCTTCGTGCGCGAGTCCGACTCGCACTTGCCCGGTTTTTTTCACATTTAGTTCAAAACAAAATTCTAGAAAATAAAGTTCTTGTAGAGGTCATCATCATAATTTCAGTCGAAAGACGTCCACTGCTGGACATAAGTCTCCTCCAATTGGGGGGGGGGTTGCCATAATCGCCATGCTTGGCAGGCGGGTTGGCGATCGCAGTATGGTGTTAAAAATGCATAGAGAACGCTGCTGCCCATTCTGTAGTAAGTTCCTTAGTCGCCTTTTACGACACCCACGTGAGGAAATGGGGATATTCTGACATTATATAATTATAATTTGTTTTTGTTATCTCACTGTAGGTCTTATCAGGCCCCACCTCCTCCAACCCAATATACTTAATTAATATAAACTTATACACTCGAGACATGGTTCGTGTTGAAAGACAATTTGTGTTATGCTATTAGGACTAGAACAATGTGAAATTCATGTTTTATAACCATAATAATGTTTCGGCTGTGGGAAAATATAGGTAAAGTTAGCTGCACGTGACAGCTCCACTTTATTGGTTGCATTAACACAGCATGGTTTAAAAGGGTGGTGCAAAACTGTCGTCCACTTAGTTAAGTATCTATCTTAAAATCAAGAGTAGGTATGATTTAGATAAACCTATGCTCATAGTTAGCGCAATAGGTACTAACTGTTTATTTATTTGTAAGGGATATGAAAAAAAAAAAAAAAACGCCTTATGCAGTCTATATAGACCCTATTCATTAGAGACAAAAATCATTAGAGACTATTTTACATGCACAGTTTTTTTAAATAAAATAGTGCATTTAAAATTATTCATTTATATTCTTTCAGGAACACAATAATGGCTGCCATTCGTCAAACGATCTCGTAATGCGCCATCTGCTTTCTAAAAAGTCCCCTGAATTTATTGGTGAACAATCGTGCGTAATTCGAGCTTAACCACCCATTATAATTATGAGCTATTAAGCGATGTAATGGTTTCGAGACGAACACCGGTTTACCGAATAATGAGGCTTGACATTTTGTTTGTCGAACGTTCCAATGATGACAATATTATGTACTGGGGGCGCACGATTTCAGGTAAATTGATGCGAATACAGGCGCGGTCTGTTTGCATCCGATGTACTACAATCACAGTTCACCATTGGAGAAGTTTATAAATTTTCCCGGAAAATGATGTCATTGTGACGTAAGTAACTCTAGGTAACTAATGCCCAAATACTCAAACGTTACTTAACTTTAAGACGTTCTTATAAGTGTTTCTGTCGCTACAAAACAGTTTAAAGTGACAGAGACAGCATTAGACTTAACGGCGACTTAAAATTGAATTGCGTTTGAGTATTCGGCAGTTAGTCTTTAAAGATAGCATTATAGCCACACACTAAGCAAATAACTATCAAAAAGCACATTTAGATCAATAGTGACGTGAACGCACACCTGGGGACTAAGTGCACACACTGAGTAAGAGTGATAATAGTGAAAACAGGGTGAAATGTTTTCTTTTTTTGCGGAAAACGCCTCGGGCCGACCGCGTGCATTATATATTCACTAGATAAAAAACGCGATTCCTTATCATCCATTGCCACATTCAGATCATACTATATGCATCACAGTAGTATCTGCCGTAAGACACCGTATGATTGCTGGTGTGATTATTATTTTGCCCTATGTCATATGGCGTTGTTCACGAGTAGTTTTACGATCTGTTCATAAACCATGGCTATGCCGTGTTAGATGACTCATACAGTCCGATAAATCCGGATAATTTAGGACGAATCAGTAAATAATGGCCACCCGCTGTGACAATCAATGTAGAAGATCTAATTTCAACAGTGAATTTCAAATACTGTTGTCTCTCATGTTGCCTGAAACGTGTGCACAAATAGAAACTGGGTTTTGTTTCGTTCGAGCCGGTTTCGTTTATTTTCCTGTAATCGGATTATGGGGCTAAACTCGCGGAGAGGTTTTTTCTGCGCCCGCATGCGGTTCTGAACTCGTATCTCTTGTATGAATGTTAAACAGTAAACATGTAGGCTTATCAAATATTTTTATGTTAAATTTTTATGGTTACTACAGAAATTACATGCCAGCTTTGCTATTTCCGATCTTATCCCGCCTACTTGATGGGGTTCAAACGCATGCGGATTTTTTTTGCAATGGGAGTATATCGGAGCGTTGTGTTGCAACACTATAGCAACCGCAAATAATGCGGGCGCAAACCACGCCGAGAGATTTCTCCTTAAATGTCCAACAATTTATTTTGTTCATAGAATTTAATTAAAAGTTTGAGCATTAACAATTTAAATGTTGAAATATAATTATACGGTCTGGGTACCAGAATAAATTCAAATTCTTTTCAAGAGGTGCTCTCCTTAACAATGTAATCTGTTCAGTTAACAAGAGCTTCGGGAGCAGATGGCTCATGGATTATTCGACATCGAATACATTGAGATAACGGAAACGCTCTGTAACGAATGCGCGAACACATCGGGAGGTATATCGAAAGGTTCTCTTAACGACGCCGAAATGGGCAATCATTACAGCAGTTGGGCTCAATTCTTCGGTGTCTCATTGCCGTGGTTTGGGAATCAATCGCTTTTATGTAATATTGGATGGACTTGATATGGTCGTAACTTAAAGCTAAGTGAAAACCGAAAAGATTTGATCCTTCGAGATTGTGGAAATAACCTTGTGATATGAAGATGTTCTATTATAAAATTATTAGGTATGTTTGATGAAAATGTCTTATTAATATTGTTTTTCACAAAAGAACATAATCTTATCCTTATCTTTATGATGCTATGCTACACTAAGCTTTTATAGAGTGTAAGTTTGTTTATAATAAACCACCCCGGCTCCGCACGGTTTAACGGCTCAACAAAACATCGATATTTCTTTATTATTATTATTATATGTAAGTTTAATATAAATATATGTATATAATGTATGTAGGTATGTGTACAAAGATATCCATTACGTAGGTAGTTAAGAAGAACAATGCGGTCACACACACAGATACGAAAAGCGACTTTATTTTATAAAAATACTAGCTTCTGCCCGCGATTTTTTTTCCCCGTTCCCAAATCCGTTCTCGAGATATACTATTACTTATGCAATGCTTGAAATAAAAATGATTTGTTTTTTATTTTTTTGATATCATAAAAAAAGCCGTTCCATACAAAATGTATGAGACAATGAGTTTTGAAAAAAAAAAAAACGTAAATTTTTCGCATGTTTTAATAGTTATTCTGCTATTCGGGGTGGAGACAAATCCAACGAATCCAAGATCATAAAAATCGGTCCAGCCGTTCTTGAGTTATAAATGGTGTAAATATCCCGACTTTGTTTTATATATTATGTTATAGAAGTGTTTAAAGTACTTAATCTCTGAGATTACTGCTGCACAGATACTGGATAGTATTTTAAAAGGTATGAGAAAATTTTACAATGGCATAAAAAATAAATCGGGGTGTGCCTTTATCGTGGACACAGCCGTGTGTTTTACGTGGATACGTGAATATCTGCAGATGTACTGGCGCCTTCATTGATCCGGACAGATGCCTTCATTATTTTACGTTTCCGGCCCCGCTTCACTCTGGCATATGGTGTTTTATGGGTATCACTGGATTGCTCTTGAGAAGCCCTTTTCAACCGTATACGATCTCTATATTTTAATTTGGTTTTTTGAAGAGTACAGGCCAACATTGCATTTTTTTTGTTTACTTTAACACCGAATATTTTCACTATAAATACTTCACATACATTTTTAATATACGCAATCGATAGATCTTGACGAGAGCTGACGATTGAAACTTAAACAAAGGTCGTAGCTTCTCCGAGACAAAAGTTATATTAAACGGTAATTATATGACGCAGCGAAACGACCTCAAAATGGCGGCGCTTCCCCAACAACCGCGCGCGATGCGTCATAGTCCCCGCTCAACGTAACGAAATTTTTGATCCTTTAGCTATCGAGTGGTGTAATTCAATTTTGGATGTAGATGATAGACATGTAACTGCAACACCAAACTATATCCCCCGATTTTGTCAACATCAGTTTTCTAATTTGTTTTCTTCCATAAAGGGAAATTTAATAATTCTCGTCAAAATTTTAAAATGATTAGAAGGAACTGGTCAAACAGATAACATACGAATAATTTATACCAAGCACTTCAAACGGCCTGACCACGTTCACGTGTTAGGCTATTCTGAAAGTAAAACTTTCAATTGACTGAATTCCCTGTGCTAGTTGTAATGTCACTGTCAAAATTCTATTTTTGATATGGAACAAAAATGAGCTCACTAGAGAGTTTTTACAATTCCTTTTGTAAATATTTGAATACAATTGACCGTGTGCCATACCTATTTTATAAATAAAAAAGGTTTTAATAGTTTTAGTGGGTATTACTATATTCGTTACAGTCTAAGAAGTCGGATTTGACAGGTATAAAAACACTTTGTGTAGTGATGGGAATAAAATCGGTTGCTTTAAAAACCGATTCTCGAGTCATATCGATTTATCATACTTAGACTTTGTAATCAACAATTTATCTACATTGCTTAAAACTGATTCTCGAGTCATATCGTTTTATTACACGTACGAGTTCGTAATATTTAACAGTTATTACATAAATCCCAACTAAGTTTATATTTGGGCGAGTTTCAAAGCCAAACCAAGACATAAACTAATACCCGATATACTGATTTCTTCCGGAAGGTTTATGTATAAATACATTGTATATTATGCACCAGTGGCGTACCTAGGGGCAAGGCCTAGGCACGTCACTGATATGCCCCCGTGCAAAGCCGGGGCACTGGCCGGGGGGTAGACAGCCAAAAATAAAATTTGCAATAAATAAGTGGTTGGGTGGGGTAAATAAATAAATTCACTAAATTTGTAAATATAATGTTTATAAAATAATCGATTTTTTAGATCATCGATTTTATTCGGTCAAAAAAACGGCTTATAACGGTCACAACGCTACAGCAACGAACCCAAAGACATGACATTGTACTAACGTCATGTCGGAATATTAATCAACGATTAATTCGTGTTTTTGAGTGCATTTTACCAACATAAAGTGAAACTTGGTGCTTACGAATGATACTCATTGTGTTTGGATAACATAGTAATTAATAAGGATTATGAATTAGATTTTTCGAATTCTTACGTAGAAGTTCATACAAAGTTATCGCGGCATATAGAATAAGAAGCGTCAAATCCAACTTCTTAGATTGTCGCGATTTTAATTATTTTTACATTGCTTCGATGAAAAGAAGAAACATTTATTTAACTTTAACAAGAAACGCTTACAAAACTTCTAACTAATCCGACATTAGGACGCAATCAATCAAAAATATAAAACAGAACGAATGAAAAGACGAACATTTATTCCACGAAACCTCCGCGACAGTTCTTTTTATAAGGAAAAACAACATAAAATATATGTGGACTGTACCTGGCTTTCTTTAGTGCTGTACATTGAAGGTTATTAATCTGTGCCAGCTTTATAGATGTCAACTGGGAAAACGTTACAGCTGTGCAACTTCCGTGCGAAAAATATATGGATTTTCTAACAGATCGTTTACCTTCGGAACGACACTCGAGAGTGGAGTATATTGTATAATATATAACTCAATACAATTCAATCAAACTCAATCAAAATTCAATTGAATTGAGTTCAATTCAATTAAACTCTGAAACACGCTGTATAGCATGTTTCTGTACCACGATCTGTACCACACCCTTAAATATGACCTCAAATTTCTGATAGGTACACGCTGTAGAAGAGCTTTCGTTCGTTGCCTATTTTTGGAGTAAAATGCATGCAGTTCTTATTCAGAGACAGTGTCTTTGCCATAAAGAGTTTCTGAATTAATAAGTTGACCTCTACAGGCTTTCCTTTGTTGCAGGGAATAAAAGTGGATGATGTTATTCACCTGAAGAAATTTTTAATTCTGTTGCTTTTTGTAACATACGCCAGAGATAGCTACGTGGTTACACAGGGTTAAATGTAAGACTTAGAAACATGTCTTCTCACAAAAACCTAATGAGTTTTTTATTGCACGATAATATACATGCAAGAAAAGTAATTTCAAAAGAATTGTCTCACAAAGAAATTGGGTTTTCTATCTTTCAGGTTAAAAGTACCTACCTACCTAGTCTAGACTTGTGAATTGTGATTTGCCTTGTTTTTTCCAATGTGTGGCGGGAGGGTATGAAACTTTTTAAATGTTAAATCGTTTTTGTTGATATTTTATATTCAATGTTTATTTTACACATCACATCAAACGACTACCAATTTTTATTAACATGGATAAAAAGAATGTACTAGTAACCTTATTAGTTATTCAATAAGTATTTATCGTTAATATTAAATTTAATATACAATCTAACACTAAAATATTTATATAATGTACAATGTCAGTACCTATTAATACTCCATTAGACAAACTCCGTTATTTCACGATAAATACAAAGCATTGTAATCTATTTACCATTTACATTAAAAAAATAACTCTAAAGTGCAGTAATTTCAACAATATTACACAATAACTGTCGTTATTTAGCCGTTATTTGTCTAATGCTATATATAGTAAATGGAATATAGGTATATGAAGCATAAAAAAAAGGAAGAGCTCATTGGGCATGAAAAAAATCGTCCGGGTCGCTGTCAGTGGGAAAAGTGCCCATAAGGCTGGCAGCGTTGTTACGTTGGATGGCAATGCTGATTTTTTGGCTTAAAAATAGGTCAGCCCTCTGTTCACGTGAGGAGTCTACCAACTACTTAGCGATGTCCCGAAATTCTCGATGAGCACTCGGACCCCACGACCCTAGTGTTTCAACACCAAACGGCTCAAACATAAAGCTCCCGATAACGTTATATTTGCCGTTTTAGGTTTTTTGTACCTGCAGCAGCCGCCCCAGCTCTACCTGCCGTGCTAGGAAGATGGGATGGCGCGAGGGTGTCGACACAGGTTGCATCCCACACCAAAGGCCTACGCAAGTCCCAAGGCATTATGGTCATTCCGCCTGGCCTCTTTGTCGTGTGCCAAGCCATTGGGTTCTAAAACAGCTGACACCAACAGGTGCCAAGAGCCCAACGGATGATGTCTTTAATGCTGGCGTGCCATGCCAACCGACCAGCGGTATTGCTGCTGCAGGATAGGCCATGGTGTTCGAGGCGGTCGACTGCTTCACCGCCCTGACGTTGATGTAAAGTCCCACAAAGAGCGCCCAGAGCCGGAAAGTGTTGTCACACAGCATAGTGCCTATGTTGGGTGACTGTAGCGCCTGAAGCCAGCCGCCCGACTCCCGTTCTCCCACAGCCAGCAGGCGGGAACGCTCAGTAGTATTGGTGTACGTATTAATGAGGTTATTCCGTACCATTCTGCAGAGCGGCTCGTCCCACTGTGTCTGGGAAGTCAGGTTTTCGGGCTGAACCGTATCCAGACAAGCCACTTTTCACTTAATTATAATTTAAGTATCGTCATTTCAGTGTCAAACGATCCTTTGTTTCTTCGTTCAGTTAAACAGACTACAAAAAGGACTAAGTTTAATAAACAAAACATATAAAATGATTGACATGAAACATTATTACCAAGCAAAATCGACGCATAACACGCTTATTTATTTTTTAAATTACGTCCATTCGAAATTATATACCATTCGGGGAAACCGACACATTTACCTAACCAATGTTCAAATTAACCATTTAACAAAGCTTGCAGCTTTCTCACCAACTATTGCTGCAAGCAATCTAATTTACTTGATAAAGTCTCAAAAATGTTTGTTGAATCGGGACAAATTAACGCCAACGAACTCGGCTAAAATATTATTCATATTTTATAACGAACACCATTTTATTTTCACGGTCCGTGAGCTTGCTGAATAGAAAACCTGAATGTTTGCATTTGATTTTAATACGATTATACATTTTTAAAGAAGAAAGATTGTGTTTTAAGGCTCCGTGCACGAAAAAAACACTCTTTTGTTAATTTCTTATCTAATTGTAAGAAAACTTAAAATAATCGAAATATTAAGTCTGTGTAACTATACAAGTACAGTTTTCATGGTGCTAAACCATTCGTGTCAGTCACAGCAGCTGTTAATAGTTTCATCATTTTTGTGCTCTCCAAAATATAGTTCTTTTCGCAGTTGATTTACTTAATGAAGGCATTGTATAATCATTAAATAAAATTTTGATTATATTTTAAAAATAGCTGAAGACTAATTTGTGATTTTTAAATTTCTTGATATGATTTGCTAAATAATAGGAAAACATATATTACTGACGGGGTTTAAAACAAAATAAAGATTTTTTCAATATTATTTTTCTGCTATATTTTGTATGGAAGTTGAAAAAAGTGGTTCCGCCACATGCAAGTAGACTATAAAATGAGGTTGATGATATTTTTTAATGTTCAAAATCCAAAGTAGTTTCTTGTAGAATGATGATCAAATGTCAGTCTCGCGTCATTTTTCGGAAAACTTGTTGCGCATATTAGTGATTTACCGTGAATACTTAATTTATTTGAAAAATCCCTTTCAGCCACATGCAAAACAAAGAACACAACTTTTCAAATCACAAATAAGTTTGTTTAAATTATTTTTGCCTTTCTCACAAACAGTGAACAAAATTGATCAAAATCAGTCGATTTCGTGCACGGACCCTTAAGCGCGTTCTATTATATTATTTACATGAGGATTTCAACAAAGGATAATATTTCATTAAAATAAAATAGACTATATTGCATGCTCTCCGTGTATGTTTAAATAATGCTCAATGTTTTAACTACGTAGAATCTACTCGAAATCAGCATGATTTTGTGCTTTTATGTAACATGTGTAAAGATTTATGATAGATACTCGTATACGAGTATAGAGTATTGAAAATAAATAAATTAGAATGTATAAAATGATGTTAATCCCACTGGTGATAATATGATATATATTTTATACAGAATAATGTTTTACACAAACATCATATTTCATTGTTGAATTTATAACCATTATACTTTTATTTATTTGTAACGGCTTTTTAATAATTATTTTTTGTTGTTTTTTCCTTGATATACATTATTTCTCTAAGATTAACATCGAGTGGACATCGTGTTGAACATTGTTTATTGACCTTGTATTAAATAAATATTTTAGTGGGTACAAATACAAGCGCCTTTGAAAAGATGCTATCTATAATGTTTATCGAAACACCATGTCAACAAGTTTACCAAACTTCACAAGAACGTACTCTGGGGGCAAAGTTGCGGTACGGAATTAGTAGGTAGAGGTAAACTTAGTTCGAAGGTAAATTCGGCACTTGAGCGATAACTTTAGCTAAGTTTAGAAGTAGATCGATGTAAAATGTGCATTTAATTATCAAACCAGCACTACAGCCTCTCCTCATATGATATACATATATAATTGATTCATCCATTCACTTCTATATACAGGAAAAGTTTTAAATCAGTGTGCAAATTTTGACAAATTAAACTTAAACGTGTTTTATTATACACCTATTTCTTATTTTGATATGTCTTAGTACAAAAAACAGAAGTTATCATTAACGAAAGATGTTTATTTTTAAACTGATATAATGGATACTCGTCACGCAACGCGCTGGCAGCGCGCGGCGCGGTCAGTGAAGCGGAACGCAGTAGTAGGTACCTATTAGCTGTGCGCTCGCCCATTGATATTATTACGAATAGATTATATCAATATTTTGCTGATTTCAAGTAAGACCAAAAAAAAGTATTGAAAAAATTATGGAAATGTGTTATCACTGATGCTATTACTGATACTGAACCACCCAAAAAAAAATTGCGCACTGGTTAAAAACTCATCCTATATAGAAACTTTCTTGAGGGAGGAGTATCTCATTCCTGATTTATGATGAACACGTTTTTCATGTCTCCTCACATTCAAATCTTTTACGGATATATTCTGAAACACCTCCTTACAGCTGTACACGTTCCTTTTAGTTCTTAATATTTAACGATCAAAATATAGAACGGGGCTAGTCTATTTTATATTTGCATCGATTAGAGCGCAGTGCTGCTGGATGCAGCCCGCAGGATAGTTTTACCCACACAAGTCGCCGCGCTGATTGCGCGGACTGGGCAAACAGACTAGACTCCCAAGTCAAACATGCCGGGCGTCGGACTGGTCCTTGTGTACCTACAGATGAAACTTAATTTATACTGAACACATAACATAGTATATAGCTTTTGTAGCCAATCAAATATGTAAGTAGTATGAGAAGTAACCATAAAATACTCGCTTTAATCAAGACGGCGCGGCGCCTCGCGTTGTGTTCGTGGTGAGTTAAAGTATTTACTGCTTAATTCTTTAGACGGGTTACCTCAGACTAGGACGAGACTTATTTAAAAATGTAATGTGAAATGTTACTGTTATTTGATATATCAGATGACAAATTGGAAATGTGTTTAAGGTTTTATAAATAACTCAATACCCAATATTTTATTGCATATGCTTAGGTGGTAAACATTAGCTTAAAAACAATCATGGACCCTGTCGGGAACAGCAAAAGAAAGATAGTAGGTAGAGATGAGGACTTAAGGCTCGTACAGACTCGCGCGATATCGCGGCCGCGACAGGCACCGACAAAGAAATTGTGCTACTAGTGTCGCGTCGCGCCCGCGACATCGCACTAGTCTGTACGAGCCTTTATCGTTTATCTTATAATCTACAGTATTTTCGTTGTAGCATGGTGCGGGTGACATTAGACGAATTGTTCCTTTTCACTCTTGAACGTCACTGCGATTTACAATCATGACTGCATATTTTAGACTCATTATAGAGGTATGAGGAACAGGGTGTAAAGTTTACTCATCCTCCATAGAAAAGGGAGGATCCTCTGACCAGACGGGTGTTGTTGTCTGGTGGGCAACTGCCCGACGGTTATTGTCGGGATGTTGTAATAATATGCTAGTCACGCGGTAAACTCTGTTGCGCGATGCAGGATTTGTGACGTCAGGTCTTTGTTGAGTAGTTCGCATGAGACGTTGTAGATGCCGCCACATCATAGTCGTAAAATACGGAATCAGTAATAACAGTCTTAAAATAAATAAATTTACCCTGCCAAAATGTTATTGTCTAAAAATTTAATTAAATTGAAAAAAAAATGAAGCAAAGTGCTATTCGTGTATCGTAAAGCCATAGGCATGTTTAGTGATGGACTGTATTGCTATGATGGATAGTCGATATTTTTTATAGAAAAAGAAGTTTACTGTATTTTGTTATTTTTTTTCTCTTTCAAAGTAGTCTTGGAGGCGAACGACAAACTCCCTTGCCTGACTCCCCAAAGTATTTTTTTTTTGTGCGCTTAGGCATGTTAATTACCACAACTAAGTAAAACAACGAACCTAACAAACAATAACAAATAACAAGTTTAATACAAAAAAAAAAAAAAACAACGGAATGGCAAATGGCAATACGTGTCGCAAGTACAAAGCGCGAGCACTCGTACTGACACAAAATGGCCGCGGACGCATGGCGCCGCGTGGCAAAAATGTTACCATGAATATTTTGTTTTTTTCTAAATATCTTTTGTTCTTTGAATGTGTTTGGTATTAAATACATATTTCAAAATAATAACATAAGAATAATAATAAAGAGAACGTGATTTTAGCTGTGAGAATTGTTATCGATAAAATTTTATTGTATAATGTCACTGACCTAGTCATGCAATACTGACATCTGTCACCCGCACCAAGCTACAACGAAAATACTGGAACTTATTCTAAAACATAAATTAACAACACGAGCTTCCAAAAAAGTAAGATTAATATTTGTATTAAGAGCCCTAAACCTAGGAAATAAATACTACCTCCAATACAAATAACCTTTTTGTACACATTAACACTTTGTTCGCCAAACACGTATTTTATTAATTATCTTCCCCAATAAACGTCGAGCCTCAACGTGCGATACGGGTTATTTCCTTTATTACTTATTCTCTGTATCAAAAAGTAAAAAAACAGTCTAATATTTTTCAAAACGGTACCTGGGCTCGTTCTAATTGGATTATTCATTAAAGTAACCGTAAAAATTACGCTACGGTTGGTGTACGTTCGGGGGTCAACGATGGGTAACTCTTTCGTTCAAGTAACTAAAGCCGACGATAGCGGCATCAACATACCAATGAGCTATCGCTGACTCTCTTATGCCCGCGACTTAGTCCGCATGGAAGTCAGCTATAACATAATACATATCCTATACTCCTATACATATCCTGTATTTGGCAATAGTGTGGCTTTCTTTTTAGTGAAATAATATTTTATAATCGGATCAGTACTTCCGGAGATTATCTCATAATAAACCAAAAATGTTACCTCAATTATATACTTTTTTTTTTTGGATAGCATATTATCGAATAACTTCTCTCGCTCTGGGCGGAGCGGGAGGGCGTGTCAGACTTTTACTGACTAAAACCGACCCGTGTTCCTTCAGTTGCCTGTGTGCCAGGGGATACCCTGGCACACAGGCAACTAAAGACATATAGAGGCCTGCCAGTGTTTCGGGTTCGGGTACAAACCCGAAACACTGGCAGGCCTCTATATCTTCTATACAAATAAATAACATAAGAATAATAATAAAGAGAACGGGATTTTAGCTGTGAGAATTGTTATCGATAAAGTTTAATTGCATAATGTCACTGACCTAGTGACACACGGTCACCTGCACCAAGCTATAGCGCCGCGTGGTGCCGCACGTAAAGAATAGCACTAAAGAATGGGCATCAGCGTTCTCTATGCATTTTTTAACACCATACTGCGATCGCCAACCCGCCTGCCAAGCGTGGCGATTATGGCAAACCACCCCAATTGGGGGAGGCCTATGTCCAGTAGTGGACGTCTTTCGGCTGAAATGATGATGATGAAATAAAAAAAACATAATAAAAAAACATAATACACAAGTAAAAATAACAGCTTTTTACTAAATGCATATGAAAGTATATACGGTACATATGAGAAAAAAAAAACAATTTAATTTTTTTTTATGTCTGTCTGTCTGTTTTTTCCGGCTAATCTTCGAAACGGCTGGACCTATTTTGACAGCTGATATTATAAGGAGTAATTTAGGCTACTTTTATTTTAGAAATAGCCTCGCAGGCGAAGCCGCGGGCAATAGCTAGTAATATTTAATAAATATATTATTAGTTAATGTGACGGATATAGCACAGAATCTACTCTTTCTTCATTTCACTACTTGCCCCAGATACAACTTTAGGACCACTAAATGAAGATGTTAAAGACGTCACCCGTCAGAGATTATCCTACTTAGTTAAGTAATTGGGAACATACACATAAGGTAGGTGGAGACCTGTGACACTGACATACGAGCGAACAATATTTGGAACATATGTTGGACATAAAAGGGATTTCAGACTGGTTTGCGTGGTCAAGCTATTACCGTTACAAAATAATTAATGTGTCCTGTGTCATTTCGTCATGACTAAACACTGGCGTTCATCTTTATGTAGTCCACTGGGATGGTGCAGCCATTTGCCGAGACCATTTGTTTTTTTGTGGGCGTACTCAATTGGGTAAATAGAAAACCCTCGTGTAATGCTTCATTCTCGGGAAAGTAGATTTATTGATTGCAATACTTTGTATAGGTATATATTTCTTTACATCATGCAAGTTCAAAGCATTAAGCTAAGATATTGTAAGATTTGATTCGATTGACTTTATATTATTAACTAGCTGCTGCCCGTGGCTTCAGCCGCGTGCCTTTTTCTAAAATAAAAATAATAATTTATTTCCCAGATCGTACAATCCATTTTTTTTGTAATTACATACACATCTTAACACTAGTGTTAGTATATACATTTGGCAAATTTTAGTAATAATGACTAATTATGTCCAAATAATTAATAATAATGTCAAAATCAATAATAATAATAATGTCAAAATCACCATTAATTATATCAAAATCATTAATAAGACAATAGTCAAATCACAATAACCACACTAAATACCTTATATAATTTAATATGCATTTAGTAAAAAGTTGATTTAGACATAACAAACGAAGACGCTTGAATTTTATTTATTTGTTTAGTTTTCGTAGTAAAACATTGTCATTATATCCTATTAAGCATAGCTTTTCTAATAAGCCTCAGCCTAATGAAGTATTCGTTAAACGGTAGCTCCTTTGCTTAGCATTTCGTATTAACACGAATTAAATGTTGGCCCAGCTGTGACTATTCGACTGTGTCATTAATTCTGTCTGACTATTTAGATGTCCCATTTTCTGTGGTCGCACGCAGTAATTACTGTGGGGCAACAATTTGTATCACATATGAATGAGTTAAATTACGATAAAATATGCTGGGTACTTAGGTGTATTTATGATATTTAGTATTTTTAGGGTTCTGTACCCAAAGGGTAAAACTGGACCCTATTACTAAGACTCCGCTGTCCGCCCGTCAATCTGTCACCAGGCTGTATCTCATGAACCGTGATAGTTAGACAGTTGAAATTTTCACAGATGATGTATTTCTGTTACCGCTCTAATAACAAATACTAAAACAGAATAAAATAAATATTTAAGTGGGGTTCCCATACAATACAGACATGATTTTTTTGCCGTTTTTATAGATAACGGTAAGGAACCCTTCGTGCGCGAGTCCGACTCGCACTTGCCCGGTTTTTTTTTTCACATTTAGTTCAAAACAAAATTCTAGAAAATAAAGTTTCTAATCCTTGTAGAGGTCATCATCATAATTTCAGCCGAGAGACGTCCACTGCTGGATATAAACCTCCCCCAATTAGGGGGTGGGGGGGGGGGTTGCCATAATCGCCACGCTTAGCAGGCGGGTTGGCGATCGCAGTATGGTGTTAAAAGTGCATAGAGAACGCTGCTGCCCATTCTCTAGTAAGTCCCTTAGTCGCCTTTTACGACACTTACGGGAGGAAATGGGGTGGTGCTATTCTTTACGTCCGGCACCACACGGTACGACCGGACGACGGCACGACACGGTACTTGTAGAGGTATTTATTGTCAACAGTTCTACCTACTGTGTATGACGTAATTAAGCAGAAAGGACTCAACCCACATTATGATCAAAAATAAGTTGTATACAGGATAAGTTTTCAACCAGTGCGCAATTTTTTTTGGTGGTTCAGTATCGTTTAAAGCATAAGTGATAACACATTTCCATTATTTTTTCAATACTTTTTTTTTTCGTCTTACTTGAAATCAGCAAAATATGGATACAATCTTTTCGTAATAATATAAATGGGCGAGCGCACAGCTGAAAGGTACCTACTACTGCGTTCCGCTTCACTTACCGCGCCGCCCGCGCCGGCGTGTTGTGCGACGTATCCATTATACTAGTTTCAAAATAAACATCTTTCGTTAACGATAACTTAATTTTTTTGTACTAAGACATATGAAAATAAGAAATAGGTGTATAATAAAACACCTTTAAGTTTAAACTGTCAAAATTTGCGCACTGATTAGAAACTTTTCCTGTATACCAAAGAGGTCCTTTTATTTTGGGTGGAAAATTATCAAATGACTTCTCCCGCTCTGGGCTGAGCGGGATGGTGTGTCAGACTTTTACTGACCCGTGTTCCTTCAGTTGCTTGTGTGCCAGGGCCACGGTTTCCCTTTCGGACAAACCCGCAACCATGGCAGGCATAGGTCCTAATGGATCCCGTCAGTTCATGCTGACATCTCTATGAGGCGCGCATGGAACACTACGCGCCGTCGACCCGGGCCTGGTCCTTACCGGACGGCGAGCTGCCCATTGCTAGCCGTCCGCAAGCCTGCGCCTACTGGCCGGTAATTGGCTATCGATTCCCACCACCCAGGACGTCTCCTGCGGCGACTAGGGGCGTGAGGGCGCACATACTGCCTCTCCCTCACGCGTTCCGCCTCGTCCCTTGCGAGCATTACTGCTTCGCTTAAGGAGGTGACTGCCTCCTATGGACTCTCGCTTCGTACCATGGCCTGGACCAGGGTTGGACGCGAGAGATTACCGCCACCGATCACCTCCATCAGGATACGGCGGTGCTCTACCCAAGCCGGGCAGACCTCCACCGTATACTCCAACGTGTCCTCCGGGCGATCAACACAGTGGTAATAACCGGGCGTTTCCTCCCGCCTTAACCTGAACAGGAACCTCCCGAAATAACCGTGTCCGGCGAGGACCTGCGTCAGGCGGAAGGTGAGGACGCCGTGGCGCCTCTCTAGCCACACCTCAAAGAGGTGACTTATCACCACAATTGTGGCGTGCCCTACCAAAGAGGTCCTAACAGTTGGTCCTATCACTCAGTAAAAAAAAATCCGTGACACTACAAAGATAAGGTTGATTTTTTAATGATGGGAACCAACCCACATGTACCTTCCGTTAACCGTTAGGACCTCTTTGGTATATACAACGAATTTTTGACCTTCGTGCGGGTTTCTTTTCTGCTAAACTACGTCCAATTATCTTCGTAACTTTACTAAATAAGTGCTAACGTTAATTATTATTATAATTTGACGGTATCATTACCCCAAACCATGTCAATAATTATATGTTATTTTCCCCTGTAATTTGCTCAGGGGACAATTTGTTGAAAGTTCAAAGAAATTATTTTCAGTTTTCATGCGATTGCATGTTGAAAAAAACATTGTATAAGTAAAACTGTACATAATAATAAATATAATGAAGGGAAAGATTTTTTCGAAATGTGAGTCAATGATCGGAAAATTGTGATCATAATCGGAATACCAACATGCAAACTGTAATTGAGTTGTAACTTTGGAGCCACCTATACCCAAAGTCTCTAATTCAGATAATTTATGTAAACAAAGTAATGTCAAGGAATGTCACCGTCAAAATGACAGGACAGTGGTGCAAAACATTTTATCATTAAATGTTTTCATAAATAATCATCGATAAAATTAAAGTGAATTAATTATAAGAACTATGCAAACAAAATACCGTTGCCAAACAATGTTTGTGTAGTGTGTCGGAGACACGGTATATGATCATTATAATCAGCTCTTTTAAGCCCAGTGCTTGACGTAGACCTCCCAAAATCGATTTCCAATCGAAACAGTTTACAGCCGCTTTGATTCAAAATGTGGCTAGATATGCTACTTACAATATGAATCTATGTATGAGAGTTGTAATATTAGTGTTGTTGAAGATGTACAAAATTTGAAAATGTTTGCATCTCCTGCATTGTTACCAGTATCATAAAATATTTTATACCAGAAAATCTCCTTTTATTAATAACTTTGTTTAAAACCGAAAATTTATAAAAATAATTACGGTATGATTATTTTTTAATTATAATTTCTTAAAATCAGTACTTAAAAGAAAATGGAACCTCTTTTTTCGCAATTTTATGTGAATTACCATTACGAAGATATTTTTTTGCTATGTTATCACCTTTGTTTACATAAATTATCTGAATTTGAGACTTTGGGTATAGGTACAGTGGCCAGCACATGAAGCTACACGAAACTGTCAAATTTCTCCAAACGATTTTAAACTTTAAAACGTTGACGGTTAAGTTCAAAATCGAACGAGAAAATTTGACAGGTTGTGGTAGCACTTGATCTTAGCACTTGATTTGTTGGCCACCGTACTTTTATTCAAAGAGACTGACTATGTATTTGACATTAGCGACCCGGCCCAGCTTCGCACGGCTTTTACGATTTGACAAAAATTCATAATTTATTTATTATTTATTAACTTTGATATTAATGTATGTATATACAAATAAATACAATTGAAGTGTTTGTTTGTAATGACAAAATAACTATCTAGCTTTCCACTAAATGCCATTGAAAGTATATACGGTTCTTATAACAAAAAAACAAAAAAATTGTTTAAAATTTTTGTTGTCTGTCTGTTTGTTCCGGCTAATCTCCGAAAAGGCTGGACCAATTTTGTCGGGACTTTCAAAGACAGATAGCTGATGTTATAAGGAGTAACTAAGGCTTTTTATTTAAGAAAAAGCTACGAGGGCGAAGCCGGGGCCAGCAGCTAGTGTATTATAGAAATAAACCTTCCGGAATAAATTATCTACAATCAAATCCGAAGCTTTATAATAAGTATATACAGATAGATAAGTTTTAGGACTACTGGTGACGTCATTTGCATAAAATACGATTTATGTAGAACTTCTGCAGAAACAAAAAAACATTAGTTATAAGAAGGAAATTACTTTCGCCGTCGAAGGCGAGCGGGCGCCAAGCTACTTCATTCACTTACATTTTTGAAGCCAGTCTATTAACTTGGTTTTACTATTATTAGAGAATAAACTGGAATAACCATTTTCTATCAAATAAACTTTAATCTGCGATCAATTTAAGAAACGTTTTGTGAACTAATAATTTTAACAAGCTCCCCGATACAAAAAAAAGCTGACAATAGCACAGAATGACAAAACCTTTCCCCATTCATGTTAATTTCGATCTAAAATTCAAAGTACTAATATTTATTGACACGGAAAGACACTTAATCATGACGTCAGAGAATATCGAATTAATCGTTTCCGGTTGATCCGTCAGTGGGAACTTGGCTTTACTAAATTGGATTTTGATTCGATATTATGGTGAGCATAGGCGTTTACAGAGAGATTGATTGCTTTACTTTTAAAGCAAATTCACACAATTCCATCAGTTTGAATGGAACTCGTTTATGCGATGATAACACAATTAACAGTTGCTTTATCTGTTGTACGTGCATAAAAATATTATTTGTTGTAAATCGCAACTGTTAAAGTTTGTTCCAAATGTTTTTTTTTTTGGGTTCTGTAGTCATCCTTATAGTTTCGCCATGTCCGTCAGCCTGTCCGCGGCTTAGCTCAGAGACTCTTAGTACTAGAAACTTCTAATTTCGCATGGATACTCGTATTCATATTAATCACGCCGGTAAAGTGGTAAAATAAAATCTTGAATAAAAAAGTAAAAGAAGTTGGGTACCTCGCTTGTATGTAAAGTGGGGATGATATTTTTTTTCTAGACTATCCCATGGTGTAGGGTATCGTTGGATACTGTTTTTAAAAATATTGCGGGTTTGTGAAAGCCATTCAAATTCAAAGAGTAATTTGCAGATAAATATGGTTACAAAAGTTCTTACAATGCTAGTATAATAGTAGCTTAACGTATTTAATCATAACATAATGACATGCAAATTGTTGGTATACAATTAGATCATTTTAATTTAAACTGAAGAAATTATTTTATAGTATAGAAGGAATTCTCAATTGACCAACTGCGTAAAGCCCTTCTGAAGCGGATCATTGGATGTTCTTAAATTTGGTTAGGAATCTTGTTATAAATCTGAATACACATAGGATATCAACTTCGCCGATATAGTTCCGTTTTCATTCTAGGAATAATTTATCTATTAGGATTAGATATCCGTTTGGAACTTACATTTATCTCCCAGTTTTACAAACATCTTAGGGTGAGATTTGGTAAATTGACATACTTCCTCAATATAAATACCAGTTAATGTAAGTATTCTAAGTTTACTAAACAGTGGTTTACAGGATGTAAGTGGGTCTACATTACAAATTGCACGTGTGCACCTCTTTTGTCCGTTGAACGTTCTTTCGAGATACACCGAGTTTCCCCATATCAGTATACCATAACGCAGTATTGAACCAACATAAGCGTGATATGCCTGTAATGTGGCTTGTCTACTTGTTAGGTTAGATAAACGCCATAGAACATAAGCAAACTTACAGAGTTTTCCACATATCTTATCAATATGATTAATCCAGGAAAACCTCTCATCTAGATCTATCCCACAAAAAGTCATACTATCTGATTGTTGTATTTTTTTTTATCTTTATATGTGATGTATAAATCCATTTTATTCAAATTATTATACGAAATTGTACATATTTGGTTTTATCTATGTTAGGTTTAAGGTATTTTTCATCCAAGTTATTACTTTGCTTACGGTACTAATTATTTCCTCATTAGTTTTTATTTATTATTAGGGATAATTACGGCCACATCGTCTGCAAAGAGTATGCATGGATGATCAGTTACTTCTGTCAGGTCATCGATTTATATCAGAAAAAGTGGGGAGCCTAAAATGCTGCCCTGTGGAACTCCTGTGCAATTGTAACCTAATTTGGATTTAAATGACAGTTCACGGTTTTGATTTGGTTTATCCACAATAATTTCTATAAATTGCGGTCTGTTTGTAAGGTAACTTTTTACCCATGTATTTGCTTTACCGCGTAATCCATATTTATTACATTTTTTTAGTTGAAGCTCGTGCGATACAAAGTCGAAGGCTTTTGACATGTCAAAAATACAACAGTGATCGGAATTTTCAGGTCAATATTTTTTGTAACTATGTTAATTAAATTAAATGCCGCTGTGGTTATCGATTTCCTTTTTTGGAATCCATGCTGTTCATGTTTCAAAATTTTGAACTTATCGATAAAATTTATTAATCGCGCATGCATGGTCTATTCGTAAACTTTCGCTAAAATAGGCAAGAGGGCTATCTATCGGTCTGTATTATCAACAATTTTTTTATTACCTTTTTTATGTATTGGTTTAATAGTTGTTATTTTCAATTTCTCAGGAAACACTCTCGTGAATAATGATAAGTCTATTATATGTACCAGTACCGGAGTAATAATATGTATTTTATAATTTTTGTAGGTATTTGATCAAGCCTGTTGAATTTGTATCCCTGAGTGATTTTATAACTTTTTGTATTTCGCCATCATTAGTGGGCATTAAAAATATACTAGAACTAGCTGACCCGACAGACTTCGTTCTGTCAAAAGCTATAGTATAAACTCCACTACTCTACCCTACCCTACCCCACCTACCCTACCTACCTACCTACCTACCTACCTACCTACCTACCTACCCTACCTACCTACCTACCTACCTACCTACCTACCTACCTACCTACCTAACTACCTACCCTACCCTACCCTACCTTACCCTACCTACCTACCTACCTACCTACCTACCTACCCTACCCTACTCTACCCTACCCTAATTTTTCGTAAAAACCATAAAAAAAAAAAACGTAAAAACCATCCTTGGACTCCAACGAACATTAAAAAAAAGAATTGGTTAAATTGGTCCAGCGTTATTGTAATATATATTGGTTATATGCGCTTACCAACACATTTTGCGATTCATTTTTATATTATAGATTATTAGGGTCAATGTCATAATGATTAGTGTTAATGTCAAAATTGTTGTTCTTCAAATTGATAAAATAGTCATTTACATAATTGGCAATGTCCGTGGGGTTTTTTAGTGGTCCGGTTTCAGTTTCTATCTCCTTAATATTTGATTCCTGAGTTTGATTATTATTGGAATTATATTTTCACTAGGTTGTTTTATTTTTATTTTTTTTTCATTTTTGTTTTCATGGATCCGTTTGCGTAATATTAAGCTTTAAAGTGCTCATTTTACGCAAACGGATCGGTGGTGGAAAGAGTCATGTATCCCCCCCCTTCCAGCTAAATACTTGTTTTTGGATATGTTAAAAAAATCACGGCAGTAGTACCTATATATGTATAACGAAGTTGAAAGGAAAACTATCACAGCTAAGTAGGCTTTACAAGTTAACGAGTAATAGTCGACCAATTTATATTTGCGCTTGAAATGTATTGGAGAACATGTTTTCAACTACAATGTTAAGTTTGTTTTTGGGATAAATTCATCCCAACTACGGAACCCTTCATTGTGCGTGGCCCGACACGCAATTGGCCGGTTTCTTTCTGTGTGGCGTTTGTTTGACTTGGGAATGATGATCTCAGTAGGTATTGTTTTGGGTTCGCTGCTTATTTATTATGGCCTAGTTCTGAAAAATAAAAAATCAGGGTTCCTCCGGACGAGATCAAGTGACATTATAATCTAAGTAGAAACGACTTTTAAGGCGATGTAAGTATAATAGGTTGTGCAAATGAATCCGTGTATGGGAGCTATAATGTTGGCTTGTTTAGCACATTTTTCTACATAAAATGTTTTTGCAACTCGCTTTCATTTGAACATCCATTCGTAAAGTGGGGCGAGCGTGCACGTCCATAAATAAAGAATGTCGTGTAAAAGGCGAAGCTTTCGCACTGAATTTTTTGTTTTGCGTACATTAACCGTACGACGGTATTAAGCAGCGCGTTTGGGCACACAAAGCCGCTCGCGACTCACCCACAGTTCTAACTGGCAGGACGAGTGGATAAGTAGCTTCAAGTATTTATATAAACATTAGGAAAAGCTCGGCTTCGCTTTGGTAGTAGTTAGATGAAAATATAATAATTGTTGTTGGCGACGTTTTTACAATAATCGTGGAAATTTAATTTCTTTTTAGGGCTTTGTAGTCATTATGAATTTGAAAATCTGTAAATTTTTGCCGTAGTTTTAATCCCAGCGTACAGATAAAATTGACAACTTTGTATAGCATGAAACGGAGTTTTGTAGTAGTTCTAAGGGTATTTGTGAGAAAACGTTTGTAACAAATATAATAGAAGATGGTAGAACAAAGTGACCGCTCGCCTGAAATGTGATCGTGTCCAGTTGTCGCAAACACGAGCGGGCTACGTCACAATGTATCATACCCACATTATGATATGATACATTGTGACGTAGCCCGCTTGTGTAGTTCGCGCTACGCCGTAGTAAGTAGTCTATGCACTACGCTTCTACGCCGTAGCGCGTAGTAAAACTGTCTCGACATTCAGAACCATGCATTTCCATGTAAAAATATGCATGCAAGTTGATATTTTCTTCAGTGACAGTGTGAATTATTAACATTTTTGGATTATAGTAATGCCAACTGTAGGTAACACTATCACCGTGACTGTTTTGATATTTTATTTTGGAGTATTTTTCGTTTTCATAAAACATAGACACTGAGAATTATGAACCATGATTAGAACTTTTTAGCTAAAAGATGTGGTGTTACTGAAAAAGTGTAATAAGCTTTGGCCTTTGTTCAGTATAAATGGCTCGACATACTGTGTGCGTGACACGAACGTGGGTGGGTATACGAGTATGTCACGATTCTCCATTACTTAGTAACTTGTAAGCCATATCTAGATAAAACTACAAAGATGAGAAGCCTGAACAAAACAGACGAGTTCATATCACTGAAATGTTTTACGAGATCGTTCAATACAAAATGTAGATGTTTTACAAAGTATCTACTTGTCCTAATGTAAACTTTGGGTATAAACGCAAGGTCAATCCAACCCGTCACTCCGTTCGGACTTCGAAGAGGGTCAAATACTGATGTCACGGGTAATTTATTAACACTCCCACTTTTACAACGAATTATTTAAGAGGTGAAAATCCACTTTGAATAATTGAGTAATTATTTTAAGTAAATAACGAGACATTTAATATTGAAATTGTTGAGTACAAATATGAGTTAAATGAGTTGAGTATAAATTTTACAAGTCGTTATTGTAGACACCATTTGAAAAAAAAAAAAAAAAAAAATTGAAAATTGTGACATTTTGAAAAAAAAAATATATATATATATATACTTATAATAAATTGCTCTAACTTTACGTAAAATTATGTTTTTTTTTAGTACACTGTTCGCGGATGCGCCCAGTGGCTGTTTTAATCAATGTCAAGGCTTTAAACTTCTGGTCTCGTGCCAGTAGATCTATTTTTATTTAGAAGAACGTGTTGGAGAGCCGATTAATGGAACCAAAGCATTTGGTATTAGACACATCTATTATTGATGTGTCTAACAACGAAGAAACTTATTCTAACCGTACACGTCTCAGTCCAGTTAAGAGTATTGAGCGACGACTTACAGAGTCAATAAAAAATACACCGTCTAGCCTTAGTATACAGAATGTATTTTTGAGACGGGGCAGTAAGGTACCTTATCCGTTGTAGTTACAGAAAAGCGGTTTCAGGAGACTGTCCATAAGGACAGTCTTCTGAAACCGTTTAAAAAAAAAATACATTTTCAGAAATTTTCATCCCCACACAAATTAAAAAAAAAAAAAAATGTTCAGTCAGCAAGAAAATGGGCCATTGATGCCGGTCGATCCTGTTACTTTTAAAGTTAGAAAAATAAATAAATAAATATCGGACTAACTGACGTTTGAACTCACGGCGGCCTGTCTATCCATAGTAAAATGGTAAGTTGCGAGTTTGATTTCCTAAGAAAAGTATGGGAAAAGTTTCTGACTTTTCTAGTACTCAAATCTCAGTTGGTCCGATAGAAATTTTTAATCCTTATAAGAAACTGGATCGATTGGCATCAAAAAAAGTTTATTTGAAAATGGTAAATTTTCTTGCTGACTGTACATTTTTTTTTCAAAATCTGTGAAAGGGAATTAAAAAAAAAATGGACTGTCTCTAAAGAGCGTTTTCCTGTAGCTACACATGTACACCATATGGTAGAATCTATAGAACTTAACAAAATAATAAAAAAAAACAATAAAAATATAAATATAATGTGGTGGTTTATAGCGGTTTAAAACTACATTCTTACAAATAAATAAAATTCTAATTTTAATTTTACAACAGTTAATGTACCTGCACTTACCGCCCCATCTCAAAAATCCACCCTATATTTATTACTTTTTAATATTATGACTTTTGATTTTGTACTTTTGGATTAAGGCGATCTCCTAGCGTGAGCGTTCGGTCCTTCTCTATCCCGTCACAGCAGGGACGCTCTGCCCCGCTCCCTCCGTACGCCAAATTCACACAATTTTTGGATTTTTTTTAATAAAAAAAGAAGAGTGATCTTTTGAAATTAAATAAAACGTGAATTATTAAGATTTTTAAATTATCTATCCATTATGTTATTCGGAGAATTAACTAAGAGAAAACATTATAATTAATTAATTTTTAAGTAATAATAATATTAGTATATAAAAAAGGGAGGGGAAAGAATCAAAGGGCATCAAAAAATTCGTCCGCATCGCTGTCAACAGGAAAAGTGCCCATAAGGCTGGCAGTATTGCCACGTTGTATGGCAATGCTGATTCTTTGGCCAAGAAATAAGCCAGCCTTCTGGTCACGTGAAGAGTCGACTAGTGTAACTCTCAAATTAATGGAACGTCAACTTTAGCAAAAGATGCATGCAATCAATAAACTTAGTAATTTTTTTACACGGAGATTTCAAATGTAATTTGAACACATAAAAATAAATAAGAACGTGCAATGTGATGATATCGTAAATTAATAATGTGTTTTTTAGATGTAGTTTATTTCTCTTAATTAATGAGTTAATAGTCTCTGAAAAACGCGTTTTGCTCGGGGTAGCGCCTTAACCAAAAAATCATCTCCAATTTTCTTTCGAAGAATACGTTTCTCTGTCGTATTTCCAAGGCGCGTACAACAAATAGTTTCAATGATAAGAGCTTGCGGGTATTTTTCAATTACCTCGTAATGATTCCGACTATTGGTGCAGTATCGTAGTAAAAATGCATCATCTATTAAACTTACGTAAGTGCATGCATACGGGCTACACTTTAAATAACGCGAAGATACCGCGCGGGTTCCCGAGGGAGCCGTATCTTGTACACAAAGTGTTCGTCTTCTTGGCCTACACTGTAATATAGTCCGACCGGAAAAGCACATACGCTCCGATGTAATAATGTATGTACGAGCATATGCCAGCACCCTCGTCTAATTGTCTAATACGGACGTGTACGTTCACACAAAGCATTTTAGGTTCCTATTGTTGCTCTAAGTTTGGGATCTTGTTCGTAACGTTTGTTTCTATTTGTATAGCAGGTGGAAAGACAGAAAATCATATATTATGTATTGTAAGTGCTTTAATGTATGGTCATAGCAACAGCTTCTAATATTTTAATAAACAATTAGTTAACGAGTTGTGCGACCTTCCAGTTTTGCTAATCAAAGCAGCGTGTGCGATAATAGGACGGATAAAGTTAAGTTTACTTTCAAAGGCTAGTAACCAAAACATAATGTGTAATACTACAATCTACTCTAATCTACTCCCTCAATTTGCTTGTACACAATGCGGAACAAGATAAGTGGAAGAAATTTGGTTTTCCTTGAATTTTCTTTCTATCAAAATTAGGTCACAATTTATTTTGTACCTTTTCGTATTGGTAGCTAATTATTATTATTTCTAAAACAGATAAATTTGTTGTTGTTTGGAAGAGAATACTTACATAAAAGAATTTAAAAAAAAACCCGTCAAGTGCGTGTCGGACCACGCATAATGAAGGGTTCCGTAGTTGGGATGAATTACAGAATGTATGGGCAAACATGTTTTTCAACTGCAAATTTAAAGTTGGTCGACTATTACTCGGTAACTTGAGATGCCTTCGTAGCTGTAATGGTTTTCCTTTTAACTTCTTTATACTCGTATATACTACTGCTGTGAACTTTTTCACATTTATAAATACCTACAATAACCATTAGGTTAGCTGGCAGGGGTGAGGGGACATTTAACTCTAACAAAAATTTGCAATTTAAAGCTTAATATTACGCAAACGGATCCCTAAATCGAAAAATGGGTTTCACAAACCCGCAATATTTTTGAACGGCCTATCCAAAGATACTCCACACCATGTAATAGACGAGAAAAAAAAAATCATCCCCACTTTACGTGTAGGGGAGGTACCCTAAAAAAACAATTTTTCAAGATTTTATTAAGGCTTTGACTGCCAGACAACAGACACAATAGAAAAACTATCGTTAGCGGTCACCGGTGACCGCGGTGGCAGTCAATGTGTTAAACCATTTTGTCGGCGTGATTAATATGTATACCCATACCAAATTACAGTTTTCTAGTACTAAGAGTCTTTGAGCTAAACCGTGGAGAGACGGACAGGCAGACAGACGGACATGGCGAAACTATAAGGGTTTCTTGTTTACTACGGAACCCTAAAAACAGATACATTTGTATTATTCTTATTATTTACTATACCTACTAAAAACTAGGGAGAGAATACTTACATAAAAGAATTTAAAAAGTAATCATGTAAGTCAGATAAGTGGTTGTCAGTTCAAAGCGCACTAACACAAGTCTGACAGACAAGCAGAGGGGGGAATATGTAAGGATAAGGAAGTATGAATAGTTATTGTTATGGTAGCAAACGGGCGGCGCTGCGGTCTCTTTTCGAATTTACCTTTGATAGGAAAGTATGTGTAAGTATTATTAGGTGGTATTTGTTAAAATATCTATTAGTTTATTTTATTTGTATATGTGTATTAGTATCAATAAAACTATATAAATTTTCGTAATCAAGAAGTTAGTACTTTAGGCATTATGTTTTTACCCTATCACTATGTTTTGATATTTAACCCAAAGGTTGACAGGTAGAGAATGCCTTGTGGCATTAAGTCCGCCTATGTACCACTATTGTACATGAAGTTTAAATAAATAAATAAATGTGTGATGTGCATGAAATGTTGTATAGTTGTAATCGTTTATTTAGTTGCTTATCAACCAAACAACGAACAGTTAAGAGCCTTAGCTACCCCTTCGTCCAAACCACATCGATTTAAATTTAATTTAAAAGAACCTTGATTGCTAAGGGGCGTCAATAATTACATTTTAAGGCTGGCGCAGACTGGCGCGAAATCGCGGGCGCGACAGGCAGTCCTTGTCGCGCCCGCGATATCGCGCTAGTGTGTGGGAGCGTTTAAAAGCTTTCTATTTTCGTCGCCATGACGAATGTTCTCTAGATTGTCCCCGCGAGAGTTTCCCGACGTCTTGTTTGCGGTGTGTGGCTTGTATATAAATATTTACATAATGTCTATGTCGGCGGGGGGAATCAGAAGCGTCGCGTCGTATTGTTTGTTTTGTTATTCTTCTCGCATCCTGTTCGATATTTTTGCTGAGAACTAGGCTAGCCAGAATATTGATACAGATTGCTAAGATTGAATATGTTTTTGGATATTTGCGATAGTATGGCAGAGAAGACCAACCGAAACATGAGAAAACAAAGAAAAAGATATAGCCCAAATTTCTGATTATAGAAAGACCTTACTACTGGGGCCCAAGTCTGCTAATTTTATAAATTCGTCACTCCAACACGATCCCATTGTCATTTTGCTAAGAGTTCGCAATCTGCTAAATTCATAATGGTCGATCATTGGTCGGTCAACGGTCTCGTAATAGAATTGTAGTGGTATTTTGAACATTTATTCATGCCAGATTTCATTTATATATACTTTTACATATTATAAGCAATCTGAAGTAGTAGGAAGTTGGAAGTTTAGTAGGAAGTTTAATTTGTCATTATGTACGAGATTACCAATTCTTTCAATGGAGTGTCAGTGGCTGACCATTGGAAAGTCATAATGACGCCATTATATTAATAGATTACAAAACTTGTCAAAATCAACAATTATGAAATCAATGATAGACCATTCTGACACTATTGTAATAGAAGACTTGAGGCCCTGAGCTAGTGTATGAAAATAAATTATCTTTAATATAAAGTTTAAAAAGTTATAAGTTGCAATTTCTACTCTTTGCATTCGACTTGCTGATGAATCGGATACAATATATTCGGACACAGTGTCCGAATTGACACATTTTAATTTTAATATTTTTTTCACTGACAATTCACTATCAAATTTATTGTTAAAATCCGTTATAAACTGTTTTTTTTTTACAACAACAGGTTGGGTCGAGGACGGATTTCTCCAATAAAGTACCGTTGGAAGTTTTTTTATCTGATTGTACAAAACAGATATCATCCCCACTACGTGTAGGGGAGGTACCCATAAAAAAATATATATTTCATGGTTTTTTTTTTACCACTTTGTCGGCGTGATTAATATTAATACAGTGTGTCTTTAAAAAATACAAAAAAAAAATATATGGAATTTTTATTTCAAAATTTCTCAATAAGACGCCCCCTTATTCAGAAATTTTACAATTATTGTAAAAAATTATGAAAAAAAAAAAAAAATACTGATTTTTGCTAAAAAAAACATGTTTCTTTTCAATTGAGGGTAGATTTTCCCCAATCATTATGGAGTTTCTTTCATCGTGATAGATCATTTAGTTTAAAAGTTACACCGTTTTGTTAACACTGGGAAAATTATTTTTTAAATCCATTAACAAAAAAAAACTTTTTTTTTTAATATTTTTGCCGTAGATGAAATTAAGCATAGATTCCCTCATTTCGATATGTGCACATTATAAAGACTCAGACTGTATGTATACTCATACCAAATTACAGCTTTCTAGCACTAAGATTTTCTGAGCTAAGCCACGGACAGGCAGACAGACAGACAGACGGACATGGCGAAACTATATGGGTTCCTTGTTTACTACGGAACCTTACAAATTTCGGATTCGGACACTGTGACCGAATATATTGTGTCCGAGTCGTCAGCAAGTCCTGCATTCGGTTAGGTTTTCTTTCAAAGTACAAACAAATGGAGTCACACTTAGAAAGTAGCAAAGCAAAGGAAAGGAGTGGAACTCTCTGCCTGCGTCTGTGTTTCCGAACGCATACAACCCTAATCTATTCAAAGTGAGAGTGAACAGGCTTCTTCTGGGTAAGCTCACTCCATCGTAGACTTTGTCTCTGTCATCCAGACCTAGACTAAAGTCAAGAATAATAAAAAAAACATAACAATACAAAATTGAACTGTATTTGATATAACATACATATGATATACGTAGGTACAAACAACTGAGTTTTTGCTAACAGCCGTTACGTCAGGTAATAGGGGACGCTTCAGTTGAAAGTTTATTTTAGTTGCAATACAAAATGTCGTCACTTGGTTGATAAATGTCAGGTAAGTAGGTCAACCGAGGTGTAAATGGGAGCGAGCAGCAGTTAAACAGTTTTAGTAGTTCAATATTCATTGAATTTTTTATTCTTTGACATTTCCTACTAACAATGAGAATCACTATTCATCGTTATCACTTTGATTCTGAAACTTTGTAGCAGATTAATGCTAAACTACACTTGCAAATTCAAATAAGACTAATTGAACATACATGTATTCTCGTAACAGCGAGTAACTAATAAACAATACGTAGCAAACAATAATATCTGTGTGTCATGGCGCTTGTGTCTGTGTGTGTCTTGTGTCCGACCCCTCGCGATTGCGATTGTGACTAGTGACCTCAGGGACGATGAGGATGTTGAGCGGGAGCGCGGGGCTCTGGCGGTGAGAGCTAATATGCTCACACGCAGGTTCGCACGGTGCACGAGAGAAGTGAAAGTTACGCTATTCAAAGCTTATTGCCAATCCTTCTACTCAAGCGGCCTGTGGGTGAGATATACGCAGCGAGCCTACAGAGCCCTGCGCACGCAGTACAATAATGCGTTCAGAAGGTTGTTGGGTCTACCGTGGCGGTGCAGCGCGTCTGGCATGTTTGCTGAGGCGCGCACAGATGGTTTTCAGGCCATCATGCGCAAAAAAGCAGCTTCCCTGCTAGCCCGTATACGGGGTAGCAACAACGGCATTCTGAACGCATTAGCTGTACGTTTTGACTGTCCCTTTCAAAACCAGTGGGTCAAGTCTTGTGTAGGTGTGGCGAGTCATGCCAAGTAAACTTAGCTCGGTAAATGTGAATTAGGTTTAGGTTTAGGTTAAGTTTTCTATGGGTCTATGCCACCCGAAATAAAGTTTTTATTATTATTATATATCGTCGCCTTGGAGTGAAAAGCTCGTATATGTGAAAAAGGTAACTTTATAGGAGGAAGAAAAACTGCGCCCTGTAAAATGTTATTACCTTAGCTTCTTCAAATATCTCTCTTTTAGTGTGCAATATTCAAACTCGTCATAGATGGCGTTACAGGTTGCAAAACTTTTTTTGTGTGAAACTAGGACGTGCGTTGCGAGGTTTTCTTTCCAAAAATGTAATAAAATCAAAATGATCAAAATTGCATTCCCGAGGTTTTCACTCTAAGGCGCCGATATGATTATTTATGAGTTTTGGTTAGTTTAACACAAACATAACTCAACTATTTCAGGAAGATACTGAATGAAAGCGACATTCACAGTTTACAGCGCTGGGTCTGGGCCTACCCGCGTACTTTACGGAAGTTAAATTTGTCTGCCAAAACACCTCGTTGGGGGTTTACCCTTTGATAACTTGAGTGTTACTCATTAGTTTCCCGACATTGATAAACTTGAGTGTTGGAACGTCGTGGGGTGGTATATTTCATTCAAGGTGACCTACATAGGAGCGTGGTAAATGCTCTCGTGCTCAGTCCTTTCGCAAATTGCTCAAGTTTAAGCGCGTTAACCCACGACACGATTTAGCAAATATCGCTCAGATGCAAATCCGAGTCTCTTGTGGTAATGCCGAGAGTTATTACATGGTTCGAACAACGCCCAACTTTGTCCATGAATACAGCCTGATTTCTGTGAAGGTGCAATGTTGCGATGCTGCCGGAAACTACAAGTTATTGCTAAATATAGCTTAAATTTCGTGGAACGAGCACATTCGATTTGCTTAACAAGTATGTAGGAAATGTATTGCAATTTATTGTTGAAAAATAAGAAATTGGTGCATCTCGCACAAGGTTGCCACATGAGATGAATGTTGCAACTTTTCAACTTTTATCTAGTTTCATATGAGACTGTATAAAGCTGAACAGTTAAGTTTTCACTTCGAATACTTTGACATTCTCAAACAGTTTACGATATCTGGGCACAATAAAAAAGCTAAAGAGTCAAGCGACCGCAAAAATATTGTCTCCGCTGCCACCTAAAGTAAGTAGAAAGCCAAGATAAGAAGGAGCGAGCATTGTTGATTTTAGTATTCTGGACGAGTTTTTAGGTAACACGTGAGATTCAGAAACAGTGAAAAAAATAAGAATTCTACCACCGCGCTCAAGAAATGTTTACTGATGTTGTAAATACAATTGAAGTATGAAAATAGGCCTCAATTATTTATTAATATTGCAGAGATATTCTGACTAAACTTTATGAGACGAAGTCATGCTTTATTTGGGGCTCAAACGGTTCTAATAAATAACAGAGCGAGACGAAAGGCATCATTTGGCTCATGGTAAGGGTCCTTCATCTAACAAAATACTTCTGGCTGTTGAGGGTTGACAGAATGAGAACAAAAAGCTCATTACTGGGGCCCCGGCCGAGCGCTACTAATACTTGTACACTTACAATAAAATTACTGGCTACGTTGGCTACGGCATTCTACGGCGTAGCGGAAGGTGCTACGCGATTTATGATATTGTTATTATAGTTTATTCATGAATAATATGCAAGGTGAGCTCGTAGAACGAAGCTTAGTCCGATCCTTTACTGAACTAATGTTTCTAGTGATCTAGTAACAAACACTATACCCAAAGTCTCAAATTCAGATCATTTATGTAAACAAAGGGGATAACATATCAAAAAATATCTTCGTAATGGTAATTCACATAAAATGGCGAAAAAAAAGGTTCCATTTTCTTTTAAGTACTGAATTTAAGAAATAATAATTAAAAAATAATCATACCGTAATTATTTTTATAAATTTTCGGTTTTAAACAAAGTTATTAAAAAAAGGAGATTTTTTCTAGTATAAAATATTTTATGATACTGGTAACAATGCAGGAGATCCAAACATTTCCACATTTTTTACATCTTCAATAACACTAATATTACAACTCTCATTCATAGATTCATATTGTATGTAGCATATCTAGCCACATTTTGGATGAAAACGGCTATAAACTGTTTCGAGTGAAAATCGATTTTGGGAGGCCGTGTCTAGCAGTGGACTTAAAAGAGCTGATTATGACGATCATAGGCCGTGTCTCCGACACACTACATAAAACATTGTTTGGCAACGGCATTTTGTTTGCATAGTTCTTATAATTAATTCACATTAATTTCATAGATGATTATTTACAAAAACAATAATGATAAAATGTTTTGTACCACTGTCCTGTCATTTTGACAGTGACATTTCTTGACATTACTTTGTTCACATAAATTATTCGAATTAGAGACTGGGTATAGCAAAACTAACTTGCGTTTAATATAATTATGCTGCTTTGCATATTTTTTGTAAAAGCAATAAAGTCTGAGCGTAGTATTTAACAATACAATTGTGTCTGGCTGCAGCGTAAACAGGATTGTTAGAAAAATATATCGGTCGATGCTTTGTATCGGTTTGATCGTGTATCGTGTACTCGCCGATCGCCCGAGGGCGCGCTGTATACAAATTGTCACAGAGAGCTGAGCCGCTGCAGCGTATGAGATTTTTATTATTTCAAGTGAACCCGCCGCTGCAACCTGCTAGCCATTAGAACCATTCCACGGCCCGTTCGGGTACCAAGCACATTAATATTAACTTGCCGATGTTACTCCAACTAACTACACTCAATAAAGATGGATTTACTTCGATGTTTTCTTGGAAAACTCATTACATATCATGCCTGTATGATATATTACTACAATCGCTTTAATGCACTAGTTCTGTATTTACGACATGTAACTCGCGTACAGAGACATGATTAAATGTCAGCTGCAGTGTAATGAATTTGAATTTATGTTGAGAGCGTGGCTTACCTGGCTAAGATATCTCGAAACTTTCGTCTTAGTGAACTTTAAACATAAATGTAAATATATCTTTATCTTTTAAGTATATTTGGGGATTTTCCTACAAAGTTTTCCTCTATGACAGTCGTTTCTCGGAGGGTAAAATTCGAATGGGAAATCCTCGAAATCTGGACGTTTGAAAGGAAATATTCAGAAGATAAGATGTCATTGGGAGATAAAAAGGGGATAAGATTGCGTATTTATATGAAGACATTCCGGTTATAAATACAAGTGTAACGTGTAGTAAACAGGTTATGTGGGTGATGTCGGTGAGTTGGGGTGCCGCTTTGTGATAAGCTTTCCCGATCGACAGGCGGTCACGCAAGCCGTGCCGTGTCGTATCACGTGCACTAAGCACTATTACACACACAATCAATTACCTTGTCATTGCTTCCTTTGATGGTCTTCGGTTACAGTGTTTCATGCAGTTTTTAGGGTTCCGTAGTCAACAAGGAACCCTTGTAGTTTCGCCATGTCCGTCTGTCTGTCTGTCCGCGGTTTAGCTCAAAAACTATTGGTACTAGAAAGTTGTCATTGCCGAAAAAGTGGTAAAATAAAATTTCGAGAAAAAAAAAAAAAAACAATTATGTAGGGTAGCTCCCCTACATATAAAGTGGGGATGATAATTTTTTTTTCGTCCTTTTTATAGTGTGGGATATCGTTGGATAGGTCTTTCAAAAATATTAGGGGTTTTGGAAGACCGTTTTTTGATTAAGTAAACCGTTCGTGACTTACCAAGCTTTAAAGTACCAAATTTCGTTAGAGTCAAGTGTCCCCCTCCCCTCTACCAACTAAACGGTTGTAGTTAGAATCAAATGTCATGGCATTAGTACCTATATATAACGAAGTTAAAAGGAAAACTATCACAGCTAAGTAGGCTTTACAATTTACCGAGTAATTAGCGACCAACTTACATTTACAGTTGAAAAAAATGTTCTCCCTTAGATTCTGTATAGGAAAACATGTTTTTCAACTACATGATAAGTTTGTTCTTGGGATAAATTCATGCCAGCTACGGAACCCTTCATTGTGCGTGGTCCAACACGCACTTGGCCGGTTTTTTAGTTATTAGTTGAGGACGATGTTGGCTGAATGTAAATAGCAGTGTTTATCAACACGAGGTCAGTGATCGCGCTGTGATCTCTGCCGCTTATTGGAATATTTTTGGGTATTTGGCACTATGCAGGGTTTGCTTTCTCAACCATGATCATTTGCCCTCCTATTTAAAACAACTAAAATCCCTTCTGGACCGTTTTTTATGCTCCCGTTATTGATGTCGTCGTATTTTTTTAAGTATCTAATACAAAACTCAAAACTCAAACTCATATCATTTATTTCAATTAAACCATTTACGTGCACTTTTGAATTGTCATGGAGTCGGTCAGTCAGAAATATGAAGCTCATTCTAAAGCGTAGTAAGTACCTATGGAGAAGAACGGGCAAGAAACTCCATTAACTTTTAAATTAAATTGTTACCTACATAAATATTAGTTACATCTTTAATGTTGAATTTATCTTCTATACTAATATTATAAAGCTGAAGAGTTTGTTTGTTTGTTTGTTTGAACGCGCTAATCTCAGGAATTACTGGTTGGAATTGAAAAATTCTTTTTGTGTTGGATAGTACATCTATTCAGAAATATTATAGGCTATATAAAATTACGCTACAACCAATAGGAGCGGAGCATAAATGTAAAATGTTGCAAAAACGGGAAAAAATATTCCTTTTTGAGAGCTTCCGTTGCGTGCGCTGCGTCAACGGTTTAAGTTACGCAAATATCATGTATGATGGAATTGTTCCTCTTTAAAAGTTCTAAGAAAAAGTCCGCGACAGCATATGTCTATCTTTTAAGATTGACTCACTATAACCTTTTTTTATGGTAATCAAGTTTGTTCGAAATTAATGCATTATTTGCGAAGGAGTTTTTATAAACATGGTATTAATCCTTATCCAAATAAATACGTTATTCATCACAAGTATTCAATTTTGAACAAAGTTGCCCTTACATCATTTCATTTCAATGAATATCTTAGGAGATATAACTGTTTTATAATAACTCCGCAGCAAAATAATGATCAACTCTGCGAGGTAGTCTATTCTAAAGCTGAAGAGTTAGTTTTTAGGGTTCCATACCCAAAGGGTAAAATGGGACCCTATTACTAAAACTACGCTGTCCGTCTGTCTGTCTGTCTGTCAGTCCGTCCGTCTGTCACCAGGCTGTATCTCATGAACCGTGCTAGTTAGACAGTTGCAATTTTCACAGATGATGTGTTTCAGTTGCCGCTATAACAACAAATACTAAAAAACTGAAAAAATAAATATTTAAGGGGGCTCCCATACAACGGACATGATTTTTTTGCCGTTTTTATAGATAATGCCCGCGGCTCCGCCCGCGTGGATGTCGGTTATCACGTAAAAAGTAGCCTATGTCCTTCTCCATATCCCAGGCTATATCTCTGCCGTAAATTTTATGACGATCGGTTCAGCGGTTTAGGCGTGAAAACGTAACATACAGACAGACAGACAGAGTTACTTTCACATTTATAATATTAGTATGGATGGTAAGGAACCCTTCGTGCGTGAGTCCGACTCGCACTTGGCAGGTTTTTTTATTTTTGAACGCGCTAATCTTTGGAACTGAGAGTTGGATTTGACAAAATCTTTTTGCATTTTACAGCCCAATTCTTGAGGAAGAATTACATTCCTATTAACTAGTACACAATTTTTTTTAAATGAAAGTTTAAGCGAAAACTAAGTAAAATTACGGGCAGGCAATGTGATGCAACGAGGTGGGTCGGGGGAACAAGAAATTTCACGCGGACGAAGTCGCGGGCAGAAGCTAGTAAATATATATATCTGAGAACGATATTTAAAAAAAAAAACCTACATGTTAAAAGCGTCCAGAGCAGGTTAAACAAAAAAACAATTCAAAAATAAAATAATTAAAATAAGCCGTGGCAGCTAACAGACAGGTAACCATTCAAAACTGACGGCGCTCGTTCACGAACATGACGCTTGTATCAGCACCATTCAGCTCAACCATTTTGAAGCTACTCATCACAATGTTTTATAATGAATTGTATTAAATAAAAATAATAAATAAATTATATATTAAAATATGTGGTTAGCTAACGACCTCGACAACTGATCATATTAGTCTTCTGAGCAACCGGCAGCAAGTTCGTCATTCTTCCTTAGATGTCACTAATTGCGGTAGCGTCGGGGGTAGGGTTGCCTCTTTCTCTCAAATATGGCGAGGGGGGTAATGGCTGATCTTTGCGTTATGCTCGTGAACGGGTGCTGCTTGCTGTGCTTGGTCGTCTTGCTGACCATGGTTTCGTCATTGTTATTACTAATTAACTGTTTATTAATTTTATTTCGATGGTCCTAGTTTATCATTTTGTGTTATATAATCCAGCATTGCATATGTAAGCGGGTACGCCCTTTCTGCCAGGGGACTTTTATTTAGGTAATTCGTTTTTTTTTTTATTTTTCATTTTTTGCTTGAGTATAGTTTATCACTATATTTGCTGGTATATTGGCGTGTGCTAGCTGACATATGGCAAATAATTTAATTTACTTTTCTGTGTCTCGTAATGTTACTCTGTACCCACATCGTGACGCTGACTGTATCTAGAGTTAAAGTTATCAGTGATGCGATGTAATCCCCAACTTATAATATGCCTGCCTGCATAGTGTGCGTTTTATACAAGATTTGAATTTAGTCTCATTCAGTTGATGTATGTGGGGAGACATTTTATTGTAACATTTGAGACAGTTCCTCATGAATTGCCCAGAGGCATGGTAATTAAGTGGCCCATCTGATTGTAAATGTGGCCATCGCCGCCAACAGATATGTTCAAATCCAGATGCGTTGCCTACCCTTGTCATCAATCTTTTGAAGCTGTCCAAATTGTATTTCCGCGGAAAACCCTCGTGGCCTCTATATGTATGTCTTATGGAAAAGATGCGTTATTCTGTTTATCTAAAGACCATCTTCGAATGTAAGCGTCTGATTAAATTTTGCCCAACACTGCGGGTGGGATATTGCACACGTCCTGGTAGATAGTGAATGGCGAGGTAAAAGCTTAACCCCACCGGTATCGAATAACACGTTAACGTTCATCTCTACGTGAGTGTGTACTACCGGCACTACACGTAATACACATGTTACAAATTCATATTACTACTTACTTACCTACTTCATCGGGATGATGTAGGTGATATACCCTTCAGGTTTTACAGATGTTCGTGGTATGTTTTATGTTTATCGTGTATCGAATAGTACGTGTTAGCAGTGCAGCGAGCTGCGATCTTTACATGTTCAATATTGTTTATTGGATCTCTATGAGCGGAAAGTCAAACTACCTAAGTGGTGAATGAGAAAATTTTGAAGTTTTTCTATCGTATTGCGACGAGCAGTAAGGATCTTTAAACTGCTGCGCGTGTGCCGTGTATCTTAGTATCATCACTTGCCCTTTTATTATTATGCTCATTCACTACTGCGCTCCAAAAATCTTGCGCTTCAGAAATCTAAAAAGGGAAACGAATATTAAGTTCACTTCACACAGTTCAAATCAGCATCTAATACAAAGCAGCAAGTAAACCAACAAACAAACGAGCTTAAAAATCTGAAAACAACAAGAATCCGCGCCTGAAGTTTCCCCATCGAAATCAGTTGCGATGTAACCAGTAATTTCATTCTCAGATGCCACTTCGTAACCGTGCACTAACAGAATACGAAATAGAACAACATTGATTCTCCTCGTTATTGCGAGTCTCAAATAAAAAGGCCGAACTGATCCTGAGCTAGCCTCTCGAGTCATCAATGTAAAACAATCAATATTTGCCGTTCATTTTCAATCACTTGTTGTTTTATTATTTCTGTGTTATTGAATCGACATACTACGCATTTTTCTAGTTTGCGAGTCTGTGGCAAATTTTCAGCAATTCCATTCGAAAATCTATACATTAACGTTTGGGTAAAACGTTGGACTAAAGTTCACACTGTAACAGTAATTGAATGGATTCACTAAATTAAATCGTACTATTCTTGTTTCGAGAACAAATGTGAGCGTTAATAAATTATTAAAATAATAAATTCAATAAATACAGTTACATTTATCCAAAAAACTACAGAGAGTAAAAAAAAAATTGGAATGGATACAAACGCTTACCTACTATAATACCGAAACACTTCTGAAACTTTGACACATACATGTACTCTAAGTCACACGTATAGCCTACACTTTCACTCACATATACTCACACACCTACTGACACCCACTCATACTCACATTTGATTTAATTTAAGTTAATGTTAATTTAAATTAATTTATGTAGTTTAAGCATAACAATTATAGGTTTTGCTTTTTATAAAACAGATCTTGCTATGGAAGAGCGGACTCTCCTAATACAGGCACTACCTGTTTAAAAGGAGGATCCAATAAAAAACATTGTTTATGCCTATACTTGTTTTATCAATAAACTATTTTATTTTTACTTTTTTATTGACTTAGATTTTCGAATGGAATTGCAGAAAGTTTGCCACGGACCCGCAAACTAGGAAAATATGTAATATGATATGAATTGGGGTTGAATAAAAACTCTTTATTTCTTTCTTTTTTTTCTTTATTTCTTTATTTTCCTAATGTTGTCAAAGAACTGTTCAAATATCATGTAGGATCATTAGATTTTTTTTTTGACAGAGACGGCTGTAGAAATTGGTTCCTTCCTGCCCCTCTTGAAGAGAGATCTATGTTGGTGCAAAACATTACTTCTCTAGATATAAGTATTTTTTACACCAGCTCCGTACATTTTTTTCACAAAAAAAAAAAAAAAAATTCAATTGCCAATTTGCTTACCAGATTGTGTCCTATGATATACATAAACATGATATTGGCTATTAGAAGCTATTTCAAGCAAAAAAACCGACACTTTAAAATTTAAGTACACACACTCAAGCACACACCCACACTCACACTTTATACTACCTATACATGTTTTTTTTTTCATTAGATTTTTTTTTTGACAGAGACTGCTGTAGAAATTGGGTCCTGCCCCTCATGAAGAGGGATCTATGTTGGTGCAAAAAAATTACTTCCAAATATAAGCATTTTTTACATCAGGTCCGTACATTATTTCGCAAAAAAAAAATGTTTGTTGCCAATTTGCCTACCAGATTGTGTCCTATGATATACATAAGCATGCTATTAGAAGCCATTTCAAGCAAAAAAACCGACACTTTAAAATTTTAGTACACACACACAAGCACACGCCCACACTCACACTTAATACTACCTATACTTTTTTTTTATCCTATGTTTTCGAGTCTCTTTTCGATCCACTGTGCGCTAACCAGTAAACGACCAGCTCTCAACGATTTTCTCGCTAAAGAACCATACAAAATATTGTAGGTCGTCTAAGTGAAAGACATACATATATATTGATAGTTGATGTCTGACTGTTCACACAGGAGCTATCAAAGAGAATACTAATTGCTCAATGACGCTCGCTTGGCGGTGAGAACAGTCGCTGTGAGACTCACGCTTGGTCCATACGGCAGTTACCATAGACTACTATATGACAGTGACCACTCATCGCCGTCGCGCAATCTCTCCTCGTTGCTCGCTAACTCGTTTTTAGTTGCTAGCTCTACTGGCTTCTCGTTAATCGCTGGCGGTGGGACTAGGAGCCTAAACTTGTGATATTTTCATACGCCCACTCTTTGTAGAAGTTAGGGTCGACTCAACGACCCTAATATTTCTTTCAATTTAGCCATTTAACATGGGCGTCCAATAAGATGCTGTTAATGGTTTTAGAATAAGAAGATTTAATTTTACTCGGAAAAAGCCTTTTCAATTTGCATGGCGATTCATCGAGCTGCCTACATGTTGTTTCATTTTTATTAAATTGGTATCGCGAGGTTCATTTAATAGCAAAATTACAATATATTGGACACCGAATCAAGCGATGTTATTCGTTTCATACGTTATTAAATAGACAGGTGGCACATTATGTTAATTGACTATTGAATATGACACTACAGCGATTTAAGTTTGTTTATGTCGTTAATGTACCTATAATGATGTTTTGTATAAAGGCACAACTAAAATAATAATGAAAATTATATTAGTCTAGGCTATCGGACAAACATTTTCAACCCGAAGAGTTTGTTGCCAAACGGACGGAAGCAAGTCCCTCCTCTCAGATCTATCATTTAACACCGAGCATAATGAATTAACTCCATAAGCCGCAGATGTACCAGCGGACTGAGTTTTGTAACAAAATATTCAGGATGCTAAAGTTGGGGACACCAACGGAACTAATAACGCACGAGGTCAATTTAGCTCGGATTTGCCATGCTATTGCTATCATGAAATTCAAACATGAATATGTTTTCAATATTAGCAGAAAATCTTCAGCAGAAAGTCTGAGAGCTATTGTCTACAAACTGATAATTTTCTGCTTTTATTTATGGATAAATCTCTATTTACAACCCACTTGTATGACTCAGTTATCAGCTACTTTAATATGAAATATATAGGCTAATATCTCATCATCATTGCAACATGCTCTCCTACTAATTCTAAAGTTTTGACTGTGTATTTACTGATTTTTTTTGCAAGGTGTGAATTTTTAAAGTTGAGGTTACCTGCAACATACCTAGCGTGTCTTAAATAAGAAACTCAAATGTAGGTTCACATACATGCTCTTCCTTCGGTTCTCAAGACAAATAAAAAAGTTAGTAATATTGAATATTGACAGTGGAACTGTCACCGAAAACGTAAGATAAACTTATTTACTGACACGGCTGCTGTCCGACAAAAAATAACTTTTGACAGGATTGAATGATAGATTTTTTCTTGAGAGATAGATAGATACATTGATGTATTAAACGCGATAGATACGGGACTTAGTAACAACGCCTAGTCCTGTCAAACTAAGTGATGGCCCGTAGTTGGCACTCAGTCGCGCACGGGATATCGTTGATCAAACAGTTCCATAATTACAGTTTTTTTTGTGATAAATACGCATCAAAATGACTTCTTGTGCAGCTAAACAGTGTTTTAATAAAACAAGGAAGAAAAATAAGACACACGGGATTACTTAGATACCACTCATAAGTACAGCCAAAAATGCTAATTTGTTGAAAGTTATAATAATATTTAATGTTTGTTTCGCCATGATTGTGCTACCACATGCAATGTCATTCATAATCGGAAACATTCGGCCAACATTCGGCAGCTAACGTGATTCCGCTCGCACGACAGTGCCGTCTCCTATCTCTGTTCTTGTCTATCGGTAACTGTAGGTTTGCGACTGTGATCACACTGATCACAGATGTGTGAGTTTTGGTGCATGTAGTCGTGCGCCGATCCCAGGTTTACTGATTGCGATGTTAGCGTGTAACATATCTTCCTCCTTTTAATATATCAATGGATAGATAGATATTTTTCATCGACTAGTTAAATATCTTGTAGGGTATTTGTAACAAACTTTTAAACTGAAAGCCAGGTTTTTTTAAAGTCAAATCAATTAATTATTGGCTATTGTTTTTTTGGAAAACCATGTCAGCATGCTTATACATTAAGATTAGACAGCAGATTTACTGATCAGGGGCCTAAGTCTACTAATTTACAAAAGTTGCAATGGTCTCGCGATTGTGAGTATTTGACAGTGTTTGTATGGCAAATCTGTCAAAAACTCACAATGAAGAGACCATTGCAACGTTTGTACATTAGTAGACTTGGCCCCCTGGTTGCCAGATTATAGACATCTACATACATACATAAACTTATGCCTTCTTTGCATGGGGGTAGGCAGAAACTATACGACGTCATCTGCTACGCTCCTTACATATGTATATACATCTGTCAAAAGTAATTTCTGGTATCCTCTGCCCACTTGACGCAAATTGGTGTTCTTTAACAAATCGAGAATATGCTGTTATATGTTAATGTATGTAGGTATATACTTATATGTTCGGAGCTTTATAAAATTCCTATACTCAAAAGGTTCAGGAACTTGTGACACCTTCTACCAGAACAATTTTTAAAAGAGAAATATTTAGTAGGTAAAGTCAGAGTTGAGAAGCCGAAGTTAGGCGGGTAGTCCGCCAAAGCCCGAATCTTTCCAGCTATAATAACGTTACTTGAAAATAAAAGCTTCTGAAGTAGGTTTTTAGGAAAGAACACTAAAATATAAATCTATTTTTATTTAACTTTTATCTTTTTCGATTTCAATTCAATTCAATTTTCAATTCAATTTTATTCAAGAACAATTCACATTGTGTTTGGAATCATACAAATTATAACTAAAACATTCATAATACAATACAATAAATCACAGAAAATAACAAAGAATTTCTAGACAAAGAAGTTCTTGAGAATAGAGATTAAGTTTTAAAAGAAACTAGTTTTTTTTTTTTTTTTTTTTAAATCTAGGGCGTCTCAGAATATAGCCACTAAGGTTCCGACTCTTTAACCGGACTTTCCTGTGGCTGCCTTAAGCTCCTAACGAAACTTAATGCCTCCAGCCAGGGCGTAAAAACTATAAACTAAACGACTGCTGCTCGCTAAGGGCACCGCCTGTGGGGTACGAACCTCGGCTTAGGGCAGCTGAGTCGGAGGGAAGTTTTTGTAAATATCTCAAACTATTTATAGGCGAAGACAAGAAATAAATTACTATTTTGGGAGGCGTAACTAAATGAAATGATGTTTATAACCCAACTAGATGGTTAATAAGAAACCTACTTAATATTATTGTTTTCGCTTCCATCACCGAAAACTCCACCGTCTAGCCGTTCACTTACAGGTTGCTGGTATAGCGATAAATAATTAACAGTAGCATAATTATGGCAATCAGTTATTGGTGTTATGAAATTTTAGTAGTACTTCCTGTAAGTGGGTCTGTGTGCTAGCTTGAACACGTCACGTTATGATTTTAGATAATGAAAGTTATAAAGAAAAGAAACTCATTTACAGAGTAGGTACCTAAATATATTTGAAGAAACAGTTTCTGAGCAAAATTTCACCCATGTAGCGGATTACACGGCAACATCACGTTGCTTGATGAAGGGTTCAATGTATAAAATATATTACCTACTCTGAGACAAAAGCGTGCCGAACTCAGGAGTTAAAACATGCAACGCGTGACTCCCACGAGTTCCTATAACCTAGCTCCAAATTATTTTCTAAGCAGCCTATCTTCCTAATTATGCTGTTATGCACTGAAAGAAATGTTTGCATAACTGTAACAAAAGTTTTGGTTACTGTTTACAAAAAAAATGTGACTTGCGAACTAGATGTTATCTGTTACAAAACCCTGTTTTGCACACTACAAAATCTGTTTTGCACACTACAAAACTAGTTTTGTTAATTTAAGCAAAGTTTATTTCCTTATAACTATAGTTGGGTTATTTTTGAAGTAACTTAATTAGTTCGGCTAATTATTTCTTTCAGTGTGGTTGCCAATGCCAAGTATATTACGCACATTTACTACGCACTATAATTCGTTTTTAGGCTCAACCCACGCACCTAGCTCGAAACTATAATACCTGCCACATGTCCTACACGGCTGGTTTAATCTGACCATTTTAGTCTAACCCTCGCATGTCATGATTTAGAACCCTGCATTTTGTAAGTTATATTTTTACCCTCGTAGACCTTAATATTTGTATTCGCCTTGGTTCCTGCTCCACACCTCATTTTCGTATCAGCTACCTCAGACATCTTTGTTAATTTGATAAATGGATGACCCTTGCTTGACTCAGTTATATCGAGCAGTTTCCGGCGCCCAAGGCAACAGGAAACTGGAATACTCGAATTTCCCGTAAGGCTGTGGCAATCTCTAGCACTGTAGGTATAGCGACATAGGTATGCGCGTCACCTAACACAATTTTTGCCCGACACTTTCAAGGAATTGAAACAGAAGTGTCCCCGAGAGCGATTTGGATGTTTCACAGAAATTCAGTACCTACAGCGTATATCTTTTCTCGTTCCTGTTTTATTTCAGTACGTTGTCTTTTATTATCTTAACTGAATTGAGCGTGATCGTGAACGATGTTCGTTGACGAACTCGGGCGGGGAGCGCTTCGTGTCACGCCAAATTGATTGCTAATCAGGAACGGAATCACTATACCGTTCTCCGTGGGGTAATGAAGAACATATTGAAGAACTGGGATGTGGAGACTGCATAACAATATTTTAGTAAGTACCAATATTCGTTCATATGTGATAAGGCACAGACAAGTAATGAGGTTATGTCGGGTACTGACGCGCGGATTAAATGAATATTTTATTTGTTAATATTTTATATGATTATATCTATTTTATTGATAATTATTTATGTATCTGTATCTGCCCGTGAAATCACAGCGGGCCTTATCAGAATACCAGCGCTGCGGCACTTATTTTTAAATGTCGCAGCATCATGCTGAGATAGGAGCCTTTTGGCCTCGTACAGGACTCTGTTTTTATTTTTTATACTTTTATTATTATTATGTGTTTAGTTTGTAATATTCCTGTGCGAGTCAAAATAAATACTATTTCTTTCATTCTTTTTCTAGTAAAATTCTGCTGGATTTAATATTCATTTAGTGATATAAATGTATCAAACGAATTCACACAGCTTGTTTTTCTTTAGCAAGGGTAAAAGTTTAGATTTTTTTCCATCCCTTGAGAATCATGTGTGCCTTTCGTGGTCACAAAGAATCTATGAGCAACATTTCAACGTAATCCAATGTTCTGTAAAGTTTCGTTTGAAATTTTGTTTGTGTGTACTGTAAGGCGAAACCTGTTCGTTTGTAACCGCCTAAGAATGTCGAATCTTTTGTATACCTACATCAAAGTTCGTCCCATCCGTAGGTTTGGAGAAAACTATTGTTCAAAACTGTTTGGTATCTGAATTTTGAGTGAATGCAGACCGTACTGTGTTAGCTTATACGATTCATTGATATGACGATACATTGCTACATCTTTCGGAAAGTGATATATCCACTTCCACAATACACTAAACGAGGCGTTAGCATGTTTCTCAGAAATTAAAACAATCGAATAAACCAAGGAGACTATCAAAACTAACACTAGATTCATGAATTCTTGTTTGTCAATAACCTTCGTCTGGCTACATAGTACCTACCTACGTTCTGTTCAGGTAGGTAATGAATAAAGCATTTGATATTGTTTTAGGCCCTGAATCAGAGATACAATCACTACACTGTTTGCTTGGACTAAAATATAAATAGAACATCTGGCCTACATTTATGAGCTTAAACAGACTAGAATGCGGATTCTATGCGGGTCGTATATTTGACTAAGGTTCCTACAAACAGGCGCGACAGGCGACGTGACAAAAAGGCACCGCTTGTCGCGCGACTCGCGGTGCTTTTGTGTCGCGTCGGGTTTCGCACCTGTTTGTAGGAGCCTTTAAAAAAACCGACCAAGTGCGTGTTGGACCACACACAATGAAGGGGTAGTTGGAATGAATTTATTCCAAGAACAAACTTAACACTGTAGTTGAAAAACTAGTTCTCCCATACATTCCAACGGCAAATTAAAGTTTTGTACGCACAAAATTGAGACATTTACCTTATTATATTAAGACCATAGACTACTTATAGGTTTTACTGTAATCTATAACTAAAGAAAATTTTAGGCTCAGTAGTTTGGTAAATAGGGGGGGGGGGATGGTAAATTTTCATCAATTTTCTTAAAAAACTTTTAAAGTATTTATTTTAAATTTATAAAATAAATATTTCTGAAATTCTTACAATAATCCATTTGATACGTCATAGGGTGCAGTTCGCAATTAATGTTTAATTTTTTCTAATTTGCTTCTCAAAAGTGGCCGCCATGTTCAAAATTAATTTATTTACGTTACACGCCCTTGTTTGGGTCACAAAAGTTCATATGTGTAACAAATTTCAACTTAATCCGCCCAGTAAATTCGGAGCATAGCTGTGACAGACGGACTGACAGACAGACAGACATACGAGTGATCCTATAAGGGTTCCGTTTTTTCTTTTTGAACCCTAAAAACTACAGTATTGTCATAATGCCTGGACAAGTGCGAGTTGCGCTTATTATTCCGTAGTTTAAAAATAAAATAACTGTATCTATGGACTGTAAGTTCACTGGACTCAGGTAAATCGATAGTCTGGGTCCATATGTCAACGAGTTTGCATTGTGAAGCTTTGCAGGTTGCTGGTTACAAAGATAACTTAACATAAATAACTTCTTATGAAATCCTCTTTTAGTATTTTTTATAAAACTTTTTAAATTCAAACCTTAAAGTTTTCTGGGAATGAGGCTCACTTAGCTGTATTTCAGGAAATAATAGAGAGACTTTTGCCATTCGGCAACGGAACCCTAAAAGCAAAGTATGTGTTGGTTCCTTTCTGTAGAACAATGTCCTTTATATAATACTACTGAATGTTCCTACACGTGGATACAGTTCGCTTTCAAAGGACCTGCGGGCCTTCATGCCTCCATTGTTCATTTATCCTTGAATTTTTGGTATGGAATCAATACTAAACCATTCTGTCGCAGGACTGAAATCTGGGAACTAAAGTTATTGTTTTGTATAGAAATGTTATGTACCGTGTGGTGCCGGACGTAAAGAATAGCATCACCCCATTTCCTCCCGTGGGTGTCGTAAAAGGCGACTAAGTGACTTACTAGAGAATGGGCAGCAGCGTTCTCTATGCATTTTTAACACCATACTGCGATCGCCAACCCGCCTGCCAAGCGTGGCGATTATGGCAAACCCCCCCAATTGGGGGAGGCTTATGTCCAACAGTGGACGTCTTTCGGCTGAAATGATGATAGAAACGTTAACATATAATATTATCAATTTATTGTAATGTAAACCTTAAATTTATTTTATGATAATATAAACAGCTTAGAATCTTAAAGTTGAACATAAAAGTGCCAGTTACTAATTTAATAGGGTGGCGAAGGGTTTATACAGGGTTATTGGTGAAACACTAACAAAGCAGGACTGTACCTAATCAAAAACCACTCACTCATCATTATATCATCATTCATCGTATTGTACTGTTTTATATCATAAACTACAACTTTTGTTTTATGACTTTTTACAAAATATAATACGTTTATCAAAAACAAACCTTCAAGATTTCGTTGTTCTATCTAACACATTTCAATTCTCTATTTTATTGTACCTACCTACCAGCGTTGCCAATGCCTATTTTCTAGATTCCCCAAAACCATTGGTGACAATCCCCGAATTTGGGGAGAACAAAATCCTGACTCCCCACAAAATCCCCTCAAAATTATTTAAAAAAATAATTCATTTCTATAGAACTTTTTCGACAGACTTCGTTCTGTCAAAAGCTATTTGACTATGGCAGTTTATCTACGCGCAAATATAATATAAACTCCACTACTCTACCCTACCCTAGCTACCTGCCTACCTACCCTACCCTAACTACCTACCTACCCTACCCCTGCCTACCCTACCTACCTGTACCTACCCTATCTACCCTACCTACCTACCTACCGTACCCTACCCTACCCAACCTTCCCAGCCTACCCTACCTACACTACCTACCTATCCTACCCTACCTACCTATCTAAAACAATTATTAGCGAAATCGCAAATTGTTGTCATTTTTTTTTTCCATTTTTTCTCACCGTTTAAAACTTCCCTGGACTACGACAAACATTTCAAAACCAAAATCAGCTAAATCGGCCCAGCCGTTCTCGAGTTTTAGCGAGACTAACGAACAGCAATTGATTTATATATATATAGAATAGATAGATAACAAACTACAAAAATACACAATTGAATCTAATACATGGTGGATTTTTGAGATGGGGCAGTAAGGGCATTAACCGTTGTAGCTACCGGAAAACGGTCTTAGGAGACTGTCCTTATTTTTTTGAGAAATTTTTATCCACATTAACAGATTTTGAAAATAAAAAAAAATTACAGTCAGCAAGAAAATGGGCAATTTTCACGATTTTTTTTTTTTTAATACCAATCGATCCTGTTTCTTATACGGATCAAAAAACTCTATGCGACCAACTGAGGTTTGAGTACTGGAAAAGTCAGAAATAGTAAAAAACTTTTCCCATACATTTCGTAGGAAACGAGACCCCTAGCTTACTTTTTTAGTATGGATAGACTGGCCACTACCAATGAATATTTTAGTGTAATCAGAATGTTAAAAAAAACTTCCTTTACTCCTTTACTGAATTTCAAGCGCTTTAACCAAAATCGTTTCAGTAATTTACTCATCCAGACACAACAAACTGAGACAAAAGTAACTCCCATTTGTAACAGTAAACAGGATTAGTAGGGATATAATAATGAAAATACAACTAAGATCTTAAGCGGTGCTATTATTAACATAGTTAATTTTCGTCGCTGCCTCCTCTTCCACTTGCCTTATTTCAGTTGTTATCACTAATTAACAATTTAATATAATTACGTTGCGTGGGTTACGATTGTATATCACGATTATATCACAACAATATCGTAAATCACGAAAACAACCCAGTGTTATCATTCTAGAATTAGTACTTTGCTGGAAAAAATTCTTATAATGTACCTACTGGTTTCTTGAAGGTTAAGTATGAATAATACAAGTTATTTTCATTTTGTTTAGGTTTAAAGAACAAATTAATCTAGAGACATTGTAAACTTTCATATCGAACGTGGATCCACGCGAGAAACAATGGTTTTTTAATTGTGTCTGTAATTAATTATTATACGAGAGGTTAATTATCAGAGCAGTCCATTGCTGAACAAAGGCTTCTCCAATTGCAAGCCATTCAGCTCGATTCTGGGCAACTCTCATCCATCTACTACCAGCCACTCTGTGAAGATCGTCGCTCCATCTAGCCTGAGGGCGTCTTACCTTACGTTTGCCGATTCGCGGTCTCCATTTAAGAACACGTCTACCCCAAGGGTCATCGGTTCTACGGCTAATATGGCCGGCCCACTGCTACTTAAGCTTCCTTATTCTGTGAGCTATGTCGATAACTTTGGTTCTCTGCCGGATCACCTCGTTCCGGCTGTAAATAAAACTTTTAGCTCAAAATATTGTAGAGTCTGAAACCAACACGCATTCAGAGAAGTGTGAATAAAGTTAAAATTGTTCAGTTCGTGCCGCGTTTAATAAATGCAGTTTTATTGAGTGTATTATATAAGCGTTATTAATTCTATTGATCCCTTTTGAAAATACCACTGTCCGTTGTTTGCATCCTCAATACAAAATAAATGTCATAGAGGTCAGCATTCAGCAATGAAATACTTACCTACAAATTATTTACTATTTCGTTCTAGCCGTTTATAAAACACTAGGTTGCTGTTCCCCCGCAACTTCCCACCCCAACTTCCAACTTACAACCCACGACTTCGTTTGTGTGTGTTTTGTATTTTATCATTAAAATAATTAGTTTTTTAGTTATTAAAGACAATAGATGAAAATGTACCATTTTCCTCTTATCTCCGAAACTGTTGAGCCTAAAATGTGAAAAAAAAAAATGCAGAGAATATTTATTATTTATTTATATTTATTTATATATACTTTATTGTACATCAGATTACACATTACAAAAGAAAAGAATAGTGCTTTACATAAAGATTACAGGAAAATCTATAAGAATTCTATGGTCGTACAATTACAGATGGATCTTTGGGTAAAAAGAGCTTGACTCACTGAATTTATAAGTTCAGATTTCATGGTTTACCATCCATTTAATTTATCAAGTTTATTAGAGAGATTTTTCATCCTTATAATTGATCCTAACGATCGATGCAATAAAAGTACAAGTTGTAATTTTTACAGATTTTAGTCGGTTCGATTCCCGGGTGTGGCAAGCGAATTTTTGAAAATCTTTGAATTCTGTTTTCTTTCTATTCAAAAATAAAGGAATGTTTTCTTTGAGTAAAATTTTCTATCAACAGTATTAAGAGTAGGTACTTTCCCTTCAGGTGGCATTACAAAATTCCACCCTGTATAGCCTATGTCACTGCCACAATTAATACAAATCTAACGACACCTCATATGTTAAAATCCTTCAAGCCATTTGGGCTACAGAGCGTGCCAAAGCAATAGACATACATACATACTCTCGAAAACATTACCCTCCTTCCTGGGGCAGTCGGGTAAAAATCCATCAAGCCGTTATGGCTACAGAGAAATAGAAATACATTCATACATACTCGTACCTACATACATACTCTCAAAAAACATTACCCTTCTTCTGGGGCAGTCGGGTAAAAAACAAATGATTTATTTAACATAACATAGGTTGGTAAATATCTACGTAAGTTACGATGAAGTTGAAAGTTAACAACTCACCCGTAACATGGGTGGATTGACACCAGTACACTCCCGTCTGTCTCTTTAGTTTTTTTTCTGTTTTCCCTTGGGACGAAACACGGAAACAATACTTCTGTATCTCGATATAGGTTTACCTATGTTTTTGTACGAAAAATGAATAATAAAATGTCTAAAACTTGGTCTTAACCTCCTAATATTCCGTCAAAATGTTTTTCAAATTAAAATACCACTTTTCGTATCAAATCAATTTGTATCAAACTAAATAAGTCGCGAATTCGCAAGGAAGCCAAGCATACGGCTTATCCGCAACAAATACACGACACTCACAATAGATTTCCCATTAGCTACACAGTTAGACAAAGTTGTGCAAAAGTTGTACGCCTACATAATCTTGTTACAATATGACTAATAAATCCGCAGTATGTAAGGAGGTACAATAACATTATGTAGGTGTAGTGCGAGGAAATCCACCAATACCTATATCAGAGTGAAACAGGGGCACCGGGCACGCCACTTTCCTTAAGCGCTCTTATGGGATCTTGAATCTCTCCGGGCGATGCCAAACTTATTTCTGTATCACATCAAACTTATATGTTACGAACGAATGAGTTTACGTAGCGAGTGCTACCAAAGAAAGTAGCTCATACGATATCTTTTCCTTGGTTTTTCTTTGTTATAACATATCATCATGTTTATTCTTTTAGTTATTGTGGACAAAGGTATGTTCAAGATCTTTTCGGATTAATTTCACAGAGAGTGATTTCGGTAGTCTTTGTTATCGTTTCTGACCTAGTTTAGGTTTTTTAATTAGAATAAGAATTGGAAAATAGAATTGCATCATAAACTTTTAACGGTGGAAGTGGCTGTTAAAAGTCTCTAAAATTGTGAAGATTTTCATCTCAGGATAAGCTACGATGGGTTTAATCGAATGTCAGTCAACTTGATAGCTGATACCAAATCGCTGGATGAGAAAAAGATCAGGTTTTCAATTATTATAAAAAGTATACTTATATTTACGTTAAAATAGCATGCAATACTAACATTAGAGGAGAATAAAGCAGATTGGAAAGAAAATTAGTTTTCTCTTTATTATTATGTTAACGGTATAAGATTCTTTAGGTATATTGGTTTGAATATTGTTACAATATTGCCAATATTATTATTGGACGGTATCTATTCAATATTTCTGAAAACTCTTACACAATTTCTAATTTGCGCGGGAATGTTCGCATTTGAATTAGGATACAGTAGTGATGGAGTTTCAAGTGTTAAATTATAATGTTCTGTTCCTATGTTTATAACGCGTTTGTGTTGCGTTGTTAATATTAAATTTATTTAAGAGGGCGTACAACGGTCGTGTGTCTAGAATTTTCTAATACCTTTTATTAGGTCTTTACCTATGAAATTGCCGTTTTTCATGAAATAATTTAACGCCCTTATTTCTCTTTATTTTTGTGTGAAGTAATTACCTATGCAATCAATGATGATGACACACGAGATTACTTACCACTCGTAAGTACTGCCAAAAATGCTAATTTGTTGAAAGTTATAATAATATTTAATGTTTGCTTCGCCATGTTTTTGCTACCACATGCAATGTCATTCATAATCATAAGCATTCTGCCAACATTCGGCAGCTAACGCGATTTAGCTCGCACGACAGCGCGATCTATCGGTAACTATAGGTTTGCGACTGTGATCACACTGATCACTGATGTGTGAGTTTTGGTGCATGTAGTCGTGCGCCGAGCCCAGGTTTACTGATTTCGATGTTAGTGCGTAACATATCTTCCTCCTTTTAATCCATACTAATATTATAAATTCGAAAGTAACTCTGTCTGTCTGTCTGTATGTTACGTTTTCACGGCTAAACCGCTGAACCGATCGTCATGAAATTTGGCAGAGATATAGCCTGGGATATGGAGAAGGACATAGGCTACTTTTTTACGCGATAACCGACATCCACACGGGCGGAGCCGCGGGCAAAAGCTTGTATATTATAAAGTTTCGTATTGAGAAACAAAATACGATCTAGAATTCTAGAGGAATTTGGCCGCTTTTCTTTAGTTGTACCGCCCTCGGAACGATCAAACTTTTAAGTAGATATGTTGGAGTTATAATATTTAAGTATCTAATTTTATTCTACTAACTACTATCGTTTATCCGGGAGAGATATCATTCGCGGAAAAAATACAAGTAAACATGTGTCTCAAATGAACGATAATTCACCGACAAACACTAGGTGGTACAACAGCCTACTTTCGTGCTGAAGTAATGATATGTTAGCTTCCAATTTCGTGACTGATTACCCGCAAACGATAAAATAAATACTTACAAGAAACCCCGACCTTCATTACCTATACCTATTTCTGTAGTCCGTTAACAAACATGTATGTATTCTGGGAAAGTTTCCACTGAGTTGCGAGTTTGCAACTGCCCTCTTTGTGTGCTATTCACCGCATGCTCACCTATTTCCAAAAGTTTTGCTAGGCCTCTAATTATGGGTCCATGTGTCATGAGAGATACCCAAGACAGGACGACTGTAACTCTGCCAATTTTATCATACAAATCTTGAAGTTTTTGGTGTCAAAATTAGAACTATAGTAAAACTTTGGTACCTAGCTTATGGTATGAAAACTTTAAGCGTTGGAGAGGAGATAGTGCAAGCTGTTAAAATAAGGGTTCTCTGTAATATTCTCAATGAGTCAGTAGGAAAGTACACAGACATGTGTGTTTTTGGCCATACGATGAGAGTCAACATCGTATCTCATGTTGACTTTCTTCGTACGGACAGAAAAACATATTACCTGTTACAGCTCGGAAGATAGTATTCGCGAGTAAGGAGGTGCTGCCTAATGGAGGAACCTCTTCACTCGGTGCTACTAAAGTACTAATAAGTACTGTTAAAGCTTAAGGGCCTTACAATATAGTATCTGTTTATTACAGATATGATTAATATATCACTCTACTTACGTTTTTCTTTCCATTCATCATACTTTTTATTAGTTTTTCATCATATTACACAATTTTATTCTTTAAACGACATTTACGTCAAAAGTGTCAAACTGAAGTCTACTTATTTCATAGATTTTCTTACCAGCCTATTCAATGAAGGTTGCACTAAGTTTGTATTTTCTAAAAATCATTTACTTATATAATTTTGGATATTCTAAATTTATTTTATACTTAAATACGTTGTCTACTAAATAACTAAATTATTAATTATTATAATTATAAGTTTCTTAAACGCACTCTCAGAATTTGTTCAGGAGATTTTATACATCTTGGCCTACTACACCTGGCTGGTTAGATAACTGGCAGGACAGAGGACAGCAAAAACTTGAAATCGAAAATGGATTTTTCGAAGAGAACAGAATATTCAAGAACGTCCAGATTTTCCTATAAAAGGAGCCTGGAGATGCAATCAGTTCAGTTTACGTTTACGTCTCGGTTCTGTGTGAACTATCTTCACTGCAGAAGGTACTGCCTGATTCCTGGAGATTTATCACATATATATATCTCGTGTTTGTACTGCTAAAGTTGGGGTCGCCGACACTCTAACGCGCCCCTACAATTCTTCTCGACACTGCGGAGACTGCACTTAGATTCTTTCCTCGGTGCTGCCTGATTCCTGTTCCTCGGAGCTGCCCTGCCCACAAGATTGTGGAAGCTTTGCTGACCTTGAGAGTGTGTATTAGGTAGGTTTTATATTCTTAATTCTAGATATTGTATTTTTTTTTACCTTTTCATTAAATTGTTCAGTCTACTTTTTATCTTTTTATTTGTTAGGAATAAGTAGACTTGACAACAAATAAACACGGAATAAAGTTATCTTAGGAATAACTTCGGTATAACCATACATTTTTTATGTTTATACCTAGCATAACTTTATGCCGTGTTTATTTGTATTAGGGTAAAAGTTCTGGAAGTTTGGCGTCTTCAAATATTTTTATATACATAACAGCATTTTTAAATGCGCAGATTTTAATAGGGTCCTTTTTCTAGAACAATAAGTATCGGAGAAGATTTATCCATTCCTGTCAAATGTTAATATTTTTAAAAGAAAATATGAATATGCCAAACATGAAAATCGAAATTAATCATTTATTTGTCATTCCAAAATAGTCATAGTCCAGGCATAATAGGGGTTTCTCCTCAGAGTGAGAGATAATAAGCTGGAAACTTGTATACACCTTCATTTAGGCGTTTTGAAAGTTGTCTCAAAAGTATCATAAAATCTCGTGTCTGCGTCGTAAGTTATTCAAGGTCAAAGTTACAAAAATCGGGTTTTCGCGATTAATAGGTTTCTATAGCTCCAATAATGTTAGCATCTATTATAAAAATTGTAGAACATAAAATTTTCTACAAATTTTGTTTCAAACAATTTTTCATGCGCTCAAACGTTTTTTAGATAGAGGGCGGAGAGCGCGCAGCACTCAGTCATTCCTACATACTGTAATGTAAGGTCAACTGTGAATCTCAGTGAATTATACCTTGTATATTTGTATGAAGTTTATATTAAATCATTAAAATATCATTAACAATGAATAATTTGTATTATTTATACAAAATTATTATTATTAATAATTATACTAATTATTTGTATTATTTATTAGTAAGCACATTTTATTTGTATTATACGGGACTTTCACTGCCAGATAGCTAATGTTATAAAGAGTAGTTAAGCTACTTCTATTTTTTTTAAAGGCACACGGTTGAAGCCTCGGGCACCAGCTAGTATAAAATATTATACACATTTGTATCCAAAAAGCTAAGTGTCAACAATTCCCTAAGTATTCATAACTTATCGGTCAACGTTCATTACTCAGGCTCAGTTTCTACACTTAATTGAGCTTAAAAACAAAATCCATTAGAAAGTTCATCAGTATACACGTTAATTAAGCACACTTAATGGCGCCCGCAACTGATCGAGGCCACAGTTTACGCGCGATACATCCAAGGGAACTTAATGACTTCTACCATAGAATTAGGGAAAAGTAATTGTTCACACCGGTACGTAATTCACATATTTTAACTACTTAACATCCAATTACTTAGTGAAATATAAAACTATGTTGAAGCTACTTAGCTTAGTGATAGATATAATTATGTTGAATTTGAGAAAATTTCAAATCTTTTAATAGTAGATTGTACAGCTAAGCGCATAAAAGAAGCCATTTGAACCCGAGATGTATAATATAACTACCCGAGCCGCAGACGAGGGTGGATAGTTAAGTCGAGGGGTAAAATAGCTCGTTTATATACTCTGCTTTTCACTTTGATTGCGAGAAAATGAAACTAAAGTATTTACTTGTTTGTCTGATCTCTAAAGCATGAAATTGTCGTACGCGTTGAGACAAAGTTGTTTGGATTTCGGCGGTAATATTTCTTCAACCACGTTTTTCGCATTCTGCTCCATTTGCGTGTTAGACGAGAGTGTAATTTCTGCGTCGCTTGAATATTCCATTGTTTTAGTTTAATCACTTTTCACTGTTCAAAAATGTTGCAGAATTGATGAAGAGAATAGCTAGTTCCCGCCAAGAAAATTTAAAAAGTTTTTTTTTTTTTTAATTCAACTTGAATGTGTCATTCCACTTGGGTACTTTATACTGCCAAGTCATAAAAACCTTTCTTTGCGTTTTTAAATAATAAAGACAAATATTTTATCAGGTTTTTTTTAATTAACGATAGAAAACACGGAAGTGATATAAATTAAAGCAAATTAAATAAAATAACGACTTTTTAATTTGCGACGTTTTTTTTGTGCTGTTGGGCCTGATTATATTCTTAGTCATAGAAAAAAAAAAATATGCAGTAGAACATGAAAAGCGATTTTATGTCGCTTAAGCACAACATAAAGAGGAACTTTTAGAGCATGAGAAGTGAAAAAACTATTTATATCCATGTAAGTACTTTCGTAACCACATACATACATACTCGTATATCTGTCACATGCAGATATGTTTATTGCTAACTTGCCGTACACAAGTGAATAAAGTCGAGAAAATAATCTTGAAAACCGAGGAGCTATAATGGGGAAAAACTTTACACTCTGCGTGTGTATTTTGGCCCAAAAGTATGTAGTATACCGGATAATTCCCACTGTTTTGTTAGCCTAGCAGTATTTTGTGTCGCATGTCAGTTCTAGATTGATTTATGTCCGCGGAGGCACCCACCGCCTTCCTCGACACTGTTTAATGATTCATTTCTGAGGAGACTCAAATATATCTGGTAAGTAACAATGGCGGCGAGAAATAAGCTAGAATTTATTGTGCGAACCGTTGTTCGGTTTTGTTTCTACAGCAGCCTTTAGAGATAATACTCAGTGATTCATGCTATTATTATTATTAAGTGTTTTATTGTTCTCGGTTACCTTTAATACTTTTGATAAAAGGGTGAAATGGCTCTTTGTGTGTGAATAATGATTAGGTTAACATGGTGTTTCAGAATATTATATTTATATTTAAAAGAGTTAGAGAGAGATTTAATTTTAATAATAATGTGCTGCTTTGATTATGTCCTCAAAGTACTAAGTACTACTACACAATCGTGTATTTTTTTAAAATAAATTTAAAATTATATATTTTAAAATGGTATTGGTATATTAATAATATTACATTCATTATAAAATTTATGATTAAAATTAAATTAGGGCATACATTATTTACATTATATTAAAAGTTACAGTCAAACACTTTCAAATAACCGGCCCCTTACTGTTCCCGGCGCAAAAGTGCCGCTATAACTCTTGCTGCATTGCCACGTTGGATGGCAATGGCTAACCTTTGCACCATGAACGAGCCGGAGCGGGAGTCACCCGTTTTGTCACATAGCTTGTGCCCTATCTCACTAATGAGCTTCTTGGCCTCAGTGCACCAACAACCCATGGTCTCAACGGCAATGGGCACAAAAATGCAGGCAATTTAAATTTAAGATATATAGATAGAATACTGTTTATTGGCCACCATAAAAATTACAGATATATATGTTGTTTTTTTTAAATATTTTATTGTCCTAATGATTGCTCAAACGAATGGCGAATTGGTAGAAGGAAAATTTATCACATATTGAAGGATGGTCCTCAATGATTTTAAGGTTGGCCTAAGACTAGGTAAGTTTTTAAAACGAATCTAAATGATCATTTTGGAGATCCTCGTTTAGGTATGTTCTAACTGAAAACTTATAGCATAAAATTCAGCATCCAATCTATAAAAATATATAAAATTTAAGTTTCTATTTGTAATGTCAAAATAACAGTTTTTTTTATTAAATAAAAGTATATAATATAGTACCTATAAAAAAATTGTTTTAATTTTTGTATCTGTCTGTCTGTCTGTCTGTTTGTTCCAGCTAATCTCCAAAACGGCTAGACAGACAGACAGGGACTTTCACTGGCAGATAGCTGATTTTATAAGGAGTAAATTAGGCTACTTTTATTTTCGACTAGCTGTTGTTGGCGGGTACACACTAGTGGATTCTTAGAAAAAAAAAAAAATATACATTACAAACAAACACTTCAATTTTATTTATTTGTATAGAAAAAGCCACGCGGGTGAAACCGCGGGCAGCAGCTAGTCCATACTATATACTATACTATCCATACTAATATTATAAATGTGAAAGTAACTCTGTCTGTCTGTCTGTCTGTATGTATGTTACGTTTTCACGCCTAAACCGCTGAACCGATCGTCATAAAATTTGGCAGAGATATAGCCTGAGATATGGAGAAGGACATAGGCTACTTTGTTATGCGATAAGCGACATCCACGCGGGCGGAGCCGCGGGCCAAAGCTAGTGTTTTATAATTGTTTTAGTAAACAAGATAAAATAATGGCAGTGGTATCTGTGTAACTAATAGTATTCATTACACATGGCTTCTGTTTGTTCGCGATTTCCACCGGATTTCCGGTAACATAAACTAAAAGATTCCAGATTACTACTTTCGCTAACCGTCGGCGTCTAATTAGAGGAAATTAATTCGATTCTGTTTCGGTGTTTTAACAATTTGTTTGTTAATGCTTCGTTAGTCTGGGAGCTGTACAATCGGAGGCAAAAGATTTTACTCGTAGCGGATTACAAGATTATTAATCGTTTCTTTAGAGCAGGAAGCCTTGCCAATTGTAATTTGACAAAGTTTAGCGGTGCGGTTTGCAATCAAATACATTAAATAGCAATATTTATCTCAAATGCAGTACTAACCCACCATATACGTTAGACTTAAGGCCCCTCGCCCACGGCACATTTGCAACGCGCTACAGAAGCGATGCCAAGGCGCTACTAACGCGCTACAATATCGCGACTGTATCGATACAAACGCGCGACCGTGTCGGACGACATCGGGGAGAGAACGGAGGGAGGGTGGCGCGTGAGTGGAGAACCGAGCATCAGTGCAACTGTGGTATTTTTGTGCCGTTACTGAATCGCGTTTGCATCGCGACAGAAGCGCGACAGTGTCGCGTTTGCATCGCGACTGAGAATCGTGGTGTGGACGACGGCAAACAGCTAGCGGCCGCATCGCGGCAGTATCGATGCAAACGCGCGACAGCATCGCTACTGCATCGCTACAAAAAGTCGCCGTGAGCGAGGGCCTAAAATAAAAAATTAAATAAGTTTATTTCATATATCTTATTTATGGCTTACATTGTATGTCGAGGAGTCTCCAAGTTTGATTACTAGAAAAGTTAGAAATCGCAAATAACTTTACCCCTACATTTCGTTGGAAATAATACTCCAACTTACTTTTTATGATGGATAGACTGGCCACTACAAAAGCCAGAAATCGCAAAAAACTTTTCCCATAAGTGCCCATAGCAGTCTAAACAGGAACAAGGATATTTTTTTCAGAATTACCGAAATCACAAGCAACAAACGCCACGGTTGACGCAGTGGTTAAGCGATTGACTGCTGCGCTGCGTGTCGCGGGTTCGATTCTCGCACGGAACAAATATTTGTATGACCTACAATTAGTTGTTCCGGGTCTGGCTGTTTGTGTATGTGAGTTTAAATGTTTGTAAACGCACCCACGATACAGGAGAAATTCCTAGTGTGGGGCAACGTTTTTTTCAAAAAAAAAAAAAAAAAAACCAGCTAAATTCTGTTCTCAAAGTAAATAACATTAAAACGCGTTTTCGTTCGAAATCCGAAGTTTATTTTATGTTTGTAGCGGCCAGTCTATCCATAGTTAAAAAGTAAGTTGGGAGTCTCATTTCCTACGAAATGTATGGGAAAAGTTTTTTACGATTTCAAATTATTCTAGTACTCAAACCTCAGTTAGTCCGATAGAGTTTTTTGATCCTTATAAGAAACAGGATCGATTGGCATCAAAAAAAGTTTTTGTGAAAATGGCCTTTTTCCTTGCTGACTGTATTTTTTTTTTTTTTCAAAATCTGTGAATGTGGATCAAGATTTCTATAAAAAATAAGTACAGTCTCCTAAGACCGTTTTCCAGTAGCTACAACGCTTTGTTTTTAAGGGTTCCGTAGTAAACATGGAACCCTTATAGTTTCGCCATGTCCGTCTGTCAAAATCAAAATCAAAATATTTTATTTCACATAAACCTACATGGGCACTTATGAAACGTCAGAAGCTAGGTGCACGGTTCCAATTAGTCGTTTCCTATGGAGAAGAGCCGGCAAGAAACTTCATGGTTACTCTTTTAAAAATAATTGGCTTTACAATATTATCAAGTAACAGTGATAATAGGTATGGGAGGACAGTGTAGGCCTTTCAACAATTACCAAGTACTTAACAAAATAGAAAAGTGCCAACAAATTTACACTCTACTAGGCCTACAACGTTCTCACATTCACACAATAGAAAATAAGTATTTATAATATTAATGACATGATTGCAATTACAACTACAGTAAATGTCTATCTGTCTGTCTGTCCGCGGCTTAGCTCAGAGACTCTTAGTACTAAAAAGCTGTAATTTGGCATGGATATACCTACATATTAATCACGCCGATGACTTCATCGGCGTAATTAATATAGTGATTATGTGTAGTGTGTGTATGTAGTTGTAGATTTTATTTTACCACTTGGTAAAATAAAATCTTGAAAAAACAAAAATAGGTATATATCTATTTCCCGTACAAGTAAAGTGGGGATGATTTTTTCTTGTCTATCCCATGGTGTGGCGTATCGTTGGATAGGCCGTTTAAAAATATTCCGGGTTTGTCCAAGCCATTATTCGATTCAGGGATCCGTTTGCGTAATATTAAGTTTTAAAGCTCTAATTTTTGTTAGAGTCAAGTGTCCCCCTCCCCTGCCAGTTAAATGGTTGTATTTGGATACGTGAAAAATTCACAGCAGTAGGTAGTATATATAACGGTGGTAAAACGAAAACTATCACAGCTAAGTAGGCTTTACAAGTTACCGAGTATAGTCGACCAACTTATATTTACAGTTGAAAAACATAAGATATCATATCTCCCATACATGGGAGAACATTTTTTTTTTTAAACGTTGCCCCACACTAGGAATTTCTCCTGTATCGTGGGTGCCTTTACAAACATTAAATTCACATACACAGACACGGAACAACTACTTGTAGTTCATACAAATATTTGTTCCGTGCGGGAATCGAACCCGCGACACGCAGCGCAGCAGTCAATCGCTTACCCATTGGCTGCCCAGTTCGAAAATACATTTTTACTTGTAAGTCTTAAATTGTTTGGCAAATTTACATAATTAGATTTGGTATCGCTAGTCGGGTCCTGGGCATGAACAGAAGTCATCTATAGTATAGCGACGACTCGTTTGAGTGATGTCAGCACACGAACGAATTTTTTTTCGACTTATATGCTGGGTTCTGGGCTGCAAATGAGTTAACCACTGCGCCAACCGTGTTGTCGAACATGTTTTGCAACTACAATGTTAAGTTTGTTCTTGGGATAAATTCGTTCCAAATAAGGAACACTTGGTTTGTTTTTTCTTCGTATAGCAAGACCCTTTTGGGGGTGGCTGTACTGTTCCATGGAGTCACGTATTAACTAAGTTAAGTCCACATATCTACGAGGGTTCAATGTTGTGATTACCTTTGAAAATTAAGAGTATTCCCCACTGTTTGTTTGTTTGATTGTTCCTAATAAAATTAAGAATCATTGATCTATACATTGCAGTCTATATGAAGTTTGTGTTCATTAATGTTCGCGTCGATATTTGTTGGTATCATGTGCGCAAATACATATTTAATTACAAAAAAATGTGTTCTACATTACAAATAAATAATTCACGTAAAATGGCGTGGAAATACACGTAAAATTGGAAAGCAATGATTCATTACTATGGATAATTAGACTGCCAACGAAGAATAATATTTAAGGTGTGATGATACTCCAAGAGTTGAACAAGATTTTGTAATCTTGTCGAATATAAATTGAATGAATAATAGAATCGGCTTTGTCGAAGGCTAAATTTCGTTCGCTGAAATCGCCTTCTTATGCTAATATTTAAAATAGACAGTTCGCCGTCCATCGATACAGGAGCCGGGCTTATGCAAGTTTAGAGTTGGCTTGCGATTCATTCGCTTTTAGCGACGAGGCGCTTTAGATATTCTTTCTCGTGTCGCAGTCAATATTTTATCAGTTTTACTACTCTGAAGCTACTGATAATGTTATTTCAGTTTGGATCCATTTTTATCATGTAACACCCGTAAGAGGCACATAAATAACATAATTATGTTATAGAAATATAATTACTAGAAAACCTGTAATCACAACATCGTACAGTGGCCAGCACATCACGCTATACGAAACTGTCAAATTTCTCCAAACGATTTTAAACTTTAAAATGTTGGTGATTAAGTTCAAAATCGAACGAGAAAATTTGACAGTTCATGGTAACTTGTTGTGCTGGCCACCGTACATTAAGGGGGATGCGCTAAGGTAGCCCGCGAAATTCAAATATTCTTTAAATTTTTGCAATTTGCAGCTTATTATCTGGGTGTATGTTGATTAAAGTATGATTCGCTACGTAACAAATATGTATTTATACAATTATAATCATTAGAATTAGTAATACAACTCCTTAAGTTAGTAAGTATAATCCTAAAAGTCATGATTTCATGAAAAAGTTTTTTAATAGAATTATATGAACTTGGAGATTGATGATTTTTATGATTAAAATTCTTTAAATAAAATTTGATACGGCGGTGAATCATATTTAGATCAACAACAACCCAACCCGTCAACATACAACCCGATACTGACCAGCAAAACGCAAAAAAAGTAAGAAAACTTGATTTCGAGGGCTACCCTGAAGGCTCCTACAAAACAGGCGCGACACGCGACGTGCAGAATTATAATCATTAGAATCAGTAATAAAACTTCTTAAGTTAGTAAGTAAATATAATCCTAAAAAGTCATGATTACATGAAAAAGTTTTTTAATAGAATTATATGAACTTAGAGATTGATTTTTTTTATGATTATAATTAGTAAGTAAATATAATCCTAAAAAGTCATGATTTCATGAAAAAGTTTTTTAATAGAATTATATGAATTTAGAGATTGATTTTTTTTATGATTATAATTCTATAAATAAAAAGGTACCGCTCGTCGTGCGACGAGCGGTACCTTTGTGTCGCGTCGCGTGTCGCGCTTATTTGACGTTTTCGCCTTGATGTTAAACCACCAACTATGACTACTTGAAATTTTCAAAAAGTTTTGACCTTAGTCTGCTAAAGCAGTGTTTTCTTACCTGCAATAGCCCTTCCCAGCAACAACGCGCTGAAGAGGATGGAGAGCATGCGTCCTCTTCCTCTAGCCACCATCTTGCAGATCGTGCGGGTTCTCTCAACATCAACTGGTCATCATTGTACGCACTGACACACCATGGTTTCACCACACCCTTGTTTACACGGCACACATTAACATGTTCTTTATTGATTCTTATCAACACTTCACTAGGTCAATACTTTTAGTTTACTTCACTGTGAGAACTACCTGTATTAATTGAATCGTGTTTAATTTAGTCGACGCCTGGTAAGTTAATCCAGTTTACCTACGCTGCCGCATTTTATTTTTATTTTTATAATAATTTATCAAACATTAAATCGGTCGGCACTTCAACATAAAAATAATAATTTCTAATTAACATGTTGATGTAACAAATGCACGAGGGTGCCAATAAATCGCATAATTTTGATTCACTGTTTATAGCCACTCCATCCGAACGACGTGTTTTTTCACACTAATATTTATAAATAATTAGCGCATATTTTATAGACTGAATTATGAGTCGTAAAACGGTGGGGTGTTGAATATACACATGTCGTTAATATATTGCGGAAAAAAAATTGAGCTTGCAACTCTACCGACTTTAGACTGCGAATGTACGAGTATTGCTTCACGTATGCCGCAGGTACCTAAGTCTAACTGCTATAATATGCTTTCAATACCCACGTTTTCTAAGAATATGGTTGATTGCTATCCAGTATCCGTTAGTAATAATTTAGCATCGAGGTTTCGCACTTAAATCTCAAGAGACTGAAAGCTTCGAGTACCGAAAGCTAAAATGTTATGAACCCCTAGTCTGCGAGATTTTTATTCCGTTCTAATATTCGTATTCATCATAATGTCTCCCTTGTGAAATAGAAAAGGGAAGCAATCGAGAAGATAATAATAACTAATCCTGAATATTGAATTTCATCTCTCACTCTGGTCATTCTTCGTCCAGAGCACAGTGGTCACATCAATTTTTGTTTTTAATAATAATAATAATAATATAATAATAATAATAATACCCCACCGCCGTATCTCTACGTTGACGTCGTGGTGGGGCTTGCGCGCTCCGAACTCTGGGTCTGTGCCGGTAGAGTTTACTTTACCGGAACATGTCTAGGGTGAGGAGCCAGACCAAGAGAGATACAGAAACCCGCAGGGCAGCATGTGGCGAGCTGTTGGGCAGTTGCGACCCCACGGACCCTATCTCCCGGGAGAAGTCATGTTCCTCATCTCTGGCTTGCCTTTATTGGCCGGCTGGAGTGAACACTGACGAGGAACTGAGCTCCCACCTCATTCTTGCCTTTATTGGCCGGCTTGAGTGGAGATTCGCAAGAGCAAACGTGCTCGGAGGAAGGAAGTATTCCAGTAAGTGCTTGTAGGGATCTTGACCATCTTCCGGGCTCTGGGATTGTTCTGAGAGCCGTGGAATACCTCTCCACTCCTCAAGCACCTCAGGGTATGTTGCCCCCTTGTCGCTACGTCACTATGTGCTAGCGACCATTTCCGGGGGCCCATTAATGAGTGTGCAAGTCACCCCCTGCCATTTTATCCGTGTACAATAAAACATTGATCAGGCAGGGGCCATAGTCCTTCCATAGTTTTAGGTAACCAGTCCATTTTAACCACCCAAACCCATAGTCCAATATCTTTGTTTCCATATCCTACAATAGTCCTATACCAACCGGGGGTTGTCCTTGGGTGCACTTGCATAGTGCGTACAGGGATAATCGTCGGTTGGTGCCTCATTCCATTTAAAATTGTCTAAGGGGCCTCTGCGAGTTGGCTTCGGCCCCTCGTACGCCTTCCAAAGGTCCGGGACCCCAGGGTCCCGAGATATGTAAACACATAAAAATATAATAATAATATGTTTATTTGCGTAAAACATGGTATAAAAAGATCTTAAAGTAAAAAAAAAATAGAGCATATATGTTTTGCCAAGATTAAACATATAAGCATGCATATATTTGTACTAACAACAACACTATTTTCGCTCTAGGAAATGTTTTATACAATAAAAGTTGTTTATAGTACATGAAGTTTGTAGGACATGAATAGTTTGGTTAATTGACATTCATAATTGATTTGATATGAATGCAGTTCTGTAACTGCATTCATATCAAATCAATTATGAATGTCAATTCATGCGACTGCGACTGTTCGCATGATAGGTAGATACTATTGTGGATATCAAAATCGGAACACTTTCAAAACAAAATCCCGTGCACACGATGACCACATCTGTTTACCGCCCCTTTTTGCGACGAACAATATTATTATTATTTTTTGTTTAAATAGGTACATTTCTCAGGCTCTGTTACAATGAGTGCGTGGGAGGCAGTCACCTCCTTCTGCGAAGCAGTAATGCTCGCGAAGGAGAAGGCGGAACGCGTGAGGGAGCGGCAGTCTGTGCGCCTTCACGCCCCTAGTCGTTGCAGGAGACGCCCTGGGCGGCGGCGGGAATCGGTAGCCGATTCCCGGCCACCGTAGGCGCGGGGTTGCGAATGGCGAGCTATGGGCAGTTCGCCATCCGGTAAGGACTAGGCCTTGGTCGACGGCGCGTTGTGTTCCACGCGCGCCTTAAAGACATGTCAGCACGCAATGACGGGGTCCGCCAGGACCGGTGCCTGCCAGGGTTGCGGGTTTGTCTGAAAGGGATACCGTGGCCCTGGCACACAGGCAACTGAAGGAACACGGGTGGGTTTTAGTCAGTAAAAGTCTGACACGCCCTCCCGCTCCACCCAAAGCGGGAGAAGTTATATGATAATTTCCCACCCAAGAAAAAAGGCTCCGTTACAATGATCACAGATGTCTGACCACCTCGGCTGGTTTTTTACGGTCTTTTTTTTTACAAAGAGCTCATTAAAAATCAGATGCTGCGATGCTATTGGTTGATAAGCGTAGCGTGCGTTACTATAGCGGCCGAGCACTGCAAGCAAGAAAAGTCCTTATGAAGGTCCGATTCGGATGTCCGTGATAGTACGTATCTATTATTGAGCCCGACGCTAACTATCAAACAAAGATAGTAACTGGACCATAACTTTTGCTATTAAATAATAAAAAAAAAAGAAACGAAAAAAAAAAATTCTTTGGGACACGCACAAGAAATACAAACAGTAAAAAAAAAAGAGCATTTAAAATTAACAAAATTTGCATTGTAAACCTGTGCGAGGCCAAAAAGGCCACTATCTCAGCATAATGCTGCGATAAAAGGAAGAAAACGACCTAATATTTTTAATGGGAAAATGGTAACCTTATAGGCACCCAAACTTTTCGGCAATAATTCAGTCTGCGCATATTCCCTTAATACTCACACGTTAACATTACTTAGCACTTGAGTTTTAAGTGTTCGTCAAAGAAAGAAATGAGAGTACAGCCTCGTAAACTTTGTATCTATACAAAGTGAGTGTCAATTACATGAAAAGGGAACAAAGAACAGCTAGAAGCTGCAACAAAACTTTACACGCGAGTTAATTGTGTCCGCAGTATTTCTGTTCTGTGTCTGAAGAAGACAGTAAAAACTTAGGAGTCGTAAACATCGGTCAAAAGTAGGGATACCATTTCGAGATTTGTAAAGCCGGACATTTGCAAAAACTCTGGTTTTACTTTTTAATATTTCTTTTTTCGGTTCTCATTGAATTCGTGATTTTCAACAAAAAAAAATCCCTCGCGTATAAAAATGCAGACAAATGACAAGGCCGGATGAAGTCCGGACATGTCCGGTCAAATCCGGACGGATGGTAACCCTAGTCAGAAGATACAGAAACAGAGGCCGCAATGTCTACGTAAACTTTTTAGGCTATGTAGAATTAGAAGGGATTTTTTTTATTGTTTTACAACGTAAAAAGGACCCAAGTCGTTGGTCGATTTGTTTTGTCTTGGCAGTAAAAGTGTTGCTTGTAGTACAGCTAAACGTATTTTCAAGGTATTTTTGCTTGATTGATATGGTGTGTCAGTTACCTTTGCACAAATAAGGAAGTAAATAATGACGATCTAACAACCGGGTACCAGATGAAGCCAGAAGTTACAGTTTTATGCTTAATTAGCTTTTAACCGCAGCTTCGCCCGCGTGGATGTCGGTTATTGCGTAAAAAAGTAGCCTATGTCCTTCTCCATATTCCAGGCTATATATTTGCTAAACATGACGATCGGTTCAATGGTTTAGGCGTGAAAACGTAACAGACAGATAAGCAGACAGAGTTACTTTTACATTTATAATATTGTAAGTATGGGTGGATACTAAGTAAGTATCACTATCACTATCACTACATATTATAAAACAAAGTCCTCCGCCGCGTCTGTCTGTCTGTCTGTCTGTCTGTCTGTTCGCGATAAACTCAAAAACTCCTGCACCGATTCTCATGCTGTTTTCACCAATGGATAGCGTGGTTCTCGAGGAAGGTTTTAGTATATAATTTGTTAAGTTTTTGTGTGAATTTCTCTATAAATTAACGATATTTGTTGGAGGTGTCGGAAAAAAATAAGCCGTCTGGGAGCTTTCAACGAAAACGCTGTCTAAACCCTTTGAGATATAACAAAACAATGTATGGTGGAATTATGTATTTTATAAAGGTCTTCAAAAAAGTCTGCGATCGCATATGTCTATCTCTTAAGGATAATATACTATATCCATTTTATTGTCTTTTTGTAGGTATTTGTTTGCCGAATTTTACTCTTGGAAATACGATTACGATAACAATACGCTATAATATCAGTAGCTATTAGCCAAATTATGTTCGTAGATAAATAATCTAGCTACTTATGTGTATTTCAAACAGTATACAAGAATATTTATCATAAAAACATTACTAAACACGGCGGCCATATAACTAAAATTTGTGCATTACAAAACTTTCGTTACTTTTTCACTGACATATTTATCACTTTTCAATAAACTAACACTCAATACGAAATCTACACTTATTACTCAGTAATTCTGTATAAGATTCTTCTAAGATTAAACAGTTTTCTCATTGAATCCATTACTTTACGCACGTTTAACTTTGATGAATGTTTACATTAAGCATCGCATCACACCGCCACACGACCACAGAGTATAGACGTTTTTTTTTTTTTTCTTTTTTTTTTGTCTTCGTTCGTTTAGTGGTGTTCCCGCTAAAATGTCAACCGGTCAAGTACCTTTAGTCGATTAATCGAATTCTACAGCCAGATCGTGTTGCAAGTACAAAATAAATGTCAAATATTTCGTCCAATTGCGAACGTGACCCTGAGAAAAGTTAAGCACCAATGGTGTTCATTAGATATTTCAAGCGTTTTATCAGCACAAACGGTGTATCATGCGACACTTCGGAGGGTTTCGTTTTGTTTTCACATTGTTGGTACTTACGTGAATTATTTTAAAATTATTATTTGTGTCGCACTTTTATTTCGTGTTTTAATTTGGTACAATTGATTGCTTTAAGAATTTGAGTTGAGTTTTGATTTTGTGTTTGTTATCTTTAGGTAAAGACTCATTCACGTTCAGAACATAAGTACTTTTATTATATTAAATCATTTGTTTCGGTTTCTATTCACATAGTGAATCACATTAAAATTAATATTAAGTTAGAATTTTGAGATATAGCCTGGGATATGGAGAAGGACATAGGGTACTTTTTTATGCGATAACCGACTTCCACGCGGGCGAAGCCGCGGGCAAAAGCTAGTAGTAATTATAGTAAGTATGGATTATTACTAACTTCGGCCCGCGACTTTGACCCCGTGAAATTTCTTGTTCCCCCGACCCACCCCGTCGCATCGCATCGCCTACCCGCACTATAACTTCATTTTTATTAGTCAATCCATTTTCGAGATATCATAAAAAAACCGTTCTATACGAAATTTATGACAAATTGAATTTTATTAATATTTTTTTCTTTTTCTTGAATATTTCGCAAATTTTTATAGTTATTCTGATATTATTTATTTATTTAAACTTCATGTACAATGTGGTACATAGGCGGACTTAATGCCACAAGGCATTCTCTACCAGTCAACCTTTGGATTAAATATAAAAACATAGTGATAGGGTACAAAAATAATGTTTAAAATACTAACTTCTTGATCACGAGAATTTATGGTTTTATTGATACACAAATAAAATAAACTAATAGATATTTTAACAAATACCACCTAATAATAATTACTATGACTAGACTATTATTTGAGAGTTATTTAGTCTGACTTTGTATGTAGTGGTTACGAACTTTTCTTTTAAAAGTAAAGTTTTCAGCTTTTTTAATGCCAAAAGGTAGCGCGTTCCAGAGCTTTACAGTAGAGATAAAAAATAAAAAAAACAAATCATAGATCTTAAAAATTGGTCCAGCCGTTCTTGAGTTATAAATGGTGTAAATAACACGACTTTGTTTTATATATTTAGAAGATTAAGTAAAGCAAACGAAGTATCTAAGTACGCAGCTGTTCATTGCGTATCTATTTAAGTAGTTATAACTTTCCGAGAAAAAATGTTTTAAATTATACGTCTGCGTAAGAAAATCATCTAATTTATTTTTGCATTCGCTGTCTATCTTCCTTACGCTATACTAACTTTGTTCCCCGTATTAACCTGCGTTAGTTCTATTAAATTAACAACCTTTAGTTATTTACTATGCCCAAATTCGGTTGACCTCTTAATGGTTTACGGAATCCGTCTACCGAGTTCAAGTTACACTGGGTTTAGTTTGATGTGCTGCCTAGCTAATTTATGTATTAGCGTGCTTAGTACGGTAAATCTTTATTGCCTTTCGTCACTAATATACACGTACACACATGGTGAGGCGTTGTTAAAAAGTTCCAATACAAGCAGTATTTTAAAGTTTATTTATGCTAACATGCAGGAACTTTGACTAAATCGGTCATTCTCCAATTCGGCGTTCTTTGCCTAATTACCGTAAAAAAATTAAAATATGAAACAAATCAAAGATACGTATTCCGCAGAGAACCATCAAGTTCACGATAAGTAACTGTAAAGTGAACAGTGTTTGGGTTACCGACGTTCTGACGCGTCCTTACACTTCTCCAAGGTTTCTTCTCGACACTGCGGAGATTGCGCTGACAACTTTTCTTCGGAGCTGCCTTGACGCCTGTTCTTCGGAGCTGCCTTTCTACTGGGTTGCGGAGCTTTCCTGACGCGGAGCTGGGAGTGACTTCCAAGTATTATAAATCTCATCTTCCTCCTTCTTGCCTCGAGAGTGCGTGTTAGGTAGGTCCTTCTAATTTTAAATATAATTACTGTATATTGTACCTTCCTCTATAAATTTATTAAATTTTTCAGTCTACTTTAACCTTTTTATTTGTTAGGAATAAGTAGATGTGACAATTCGTATCTTTGATTTGTTTCATATTTTAATGTGTTTAAGTCAATTCAGTGAAAAATAAAAAAGGTTACGGTAATTAGGCAAAGAACGCTGAATTGGAGAATGACCGAAATATCTTAAATTCATTCACTGAGTGGCAACGAACAGCCTAAACCGCTGGGTCTCCAGAAGCTTGAACTTTTGTATAAGAGTTCCTTATACAGGGTTATTTCGAAAACATTACTAACATTTTAAACAATAGAAACCTTTCGTGATTTCGTTGTTCTATCTAACACATTTTAATTCTGTATTTTGTTGTAGGTACCTACTTACGCCTTCCGTGCACTGTCACTCATACGAGTAAGACACGACAGTTTGTTTTGCTACGCGTAGAGTTCGTAACATTTAGAACGTTGAATTTAAATATTTTCATTTTTGTATGAAAATCTGATATATTAAAATCTGATGAATTCTTAAAGTCATAGAACGAGAGTTGTTGTTTTATGATGTTAGTAACTGATAGGTTGTTAGGGTCGAGTCACACCGGAATGGCAGCGGCCGGCAGTGACGCGGCGAGCACTTTCAGTGTGAAATAATTTTAAACTTTATCTACATACTTAAAAGACCGCTTGAAAATCTTGAAAAGGTCGCGATGCCGCTCGCGGTGACGCGGCCGGCCCCCAGGGGCCGCTGGCGTCGCCGCCGGCCGCTGCCGGTCGCTGCAATTCCGGTGTGACTCGGCCCTTAGTGTTTTACCAATGACCCTATAGGTATATCGAAAGTGAGCACTAAGGACAGATTTTTGGAAATGCGTCTCCTAAAGGTACTAAATAGGGGATGACAGTTTGTATGGAAGTTTGTCATTTGTGCTTATGGAAAATTGTATCGATAGAATTTTACTTAACCTAGTCTCTTTCATTAACAAGTACCTACCAATACCGTCACACTTATCACGAATCAACTAAGCTATAGGAAATAAGTCGGTATCTTGTTTTAGTTTTTCATTCTATGAAGGGATAAAAAGATTTTATTGATCGTGTTCATGGATACGTTTTTAGGGTTACATACCTCAAAAGAAAAAAATCAGAACTCTTATAGGATCACTTCGTTGTCCGTCCGTTCCGTCCATCTGTCTGTCTGTCTGTCTAGCAGTCTGTCAAGACCATTTTTCTCAGGAACGCGTGGAGGTATCAAGTTGAATTTAATATCAAATACGTAGACTTACGGCCCCTTGGAGCTCTAAAATATAACAAAAGTCAACGCAATAAAAAAATACGGCTATTTATGCGACATGAGGGCAGATACTTCGCGTTGACCTAGAATCATGAAATTTGGCAAAAAGCAAGATCTCACAGCACAAGGAAAGAAAAAGTCCGGAAATCGTTAATTTGTAGTTTAATCACATTTTTCTTTGCAATTACAAACTTAATTTTGCAGTTGGAGAATTGACCGTGACGAATATCGATGAATGCGGAACATGTTTTTCAACTACAATGTTAAGTTTGTTTTTGGGATAAATTCACCTCAACTAAGGAACTCTTCATTGTGCGTGGTCCGACACGCACTTAGCCGGTTTTTTTTTATTTGTTTCATTCATTTTCGTACCATACAAGCCTCTCTATTTTGAGCAATTTCAGGCAATTTCGGGCTATATGCTTCCTGCATAAATGTCCTGGTAGTGACACCACCTACGCTCAACCGTCAGTGGGTGACAATCTATGTCCATCTATCCGCGTGCATGTGATTGACATGGCCCAACTACTCCCATTTCCGAATCCGAATGAAAATGCTCACTATGAAAACAACTGTGATGTTAAAGGTGGGCTGGCGAGGAGGGATGAAACGCAAGTAACAAAAATATTGATAAATATAAATGTTGATGGATGGAGAGGCAGAGGAAGACCAAAGATAGGTGGATTGTGTGAGGTATGATATGAAAGATAAAACCGGCAAAGTGCGTGACCACGCACAATGAAGGGTTATGAAGGCTACTTAACATTGTAGTTGAAAAACATGTTCATACATTCTGTATGGGAGAACATGTTTCTCAAGTGCAAATTTAAGTTGGTCGACTATTACTCGTTATCATGTAAAGCCTACTTTTCTGTGATAGTTTTCCTTTTAACTTCTTTGTATATACTACTGCCGTGAATTGTTTCACATATCCAAAATCAAACATTTCGTTGGCAGGATGGGGCGAAGCAGTAATGCTCGCGAAGGAGGAGGCGGAACACGTGAGGGAGCGGCAGTCTGTGCGCCCTCAAGCCCCTAGTCGCCGCAGGAGACGCCCTGGGCGGCGGGAATCGGTAGCCGATTCCCGGCCACCGCAGACGCGGGCTTGCGAACGGCGAGCTATGGGCAGCCAGCCGTCCGGTAAGGACCAGGCCCGGGTCGACGGCGTGTTGAGTTCCACGCGCGCCTCAAAGAGATGTCAGCACGCACTGATGGGGTCCGCCAGGACCAGTGCCTGCCAGGGTTGCGGGTTTGTCCGAAAGGGATACCGTGGCCCAGGCACACAGGCAACTGAAGGAACACGGGTGGGTTTTAGTCAGTAAAAGTCTGACACGCCCTCCCGCCCCGCCTATAGAGCTGGAGAAGTTATTAGATAATTTCCCACACACAAAAAAAGGGAGGACTTGACTCTAACAGAAATTTGCAATTTAAAGCTTAATATTATGTAAATGGGTCCCTGAATCTAGAAATAGTTTTCACAAATCCGCAATATTTTTGAACAGCAAATCCATCGATACTCCGTGGAATAGACGAGAAAAAAAGATGTCATCCCCACTTTTGTTGGCGTGATTTATAATATTATGTATACCCATACCAAATTATAGCTTTCTAGTACTAAGAGTCTTTGAGCTACGCCGCGGACAGACAGACAGACAGACGGATATGGCGAAACTATAATGATTCCTTGTTGACTACGGAACGCTAAAAAGGAGTTAATAATAGAGTAACGGCTGACAGGGTAGAATGGTATAAACAAATGTGTAGCGCCAACCCCAAGTAACATAGGAGACGGGCAGGAAGAAGATTGTGATGAAAACTTAAAGGTTAAAATGAAATAAGGATCGTTTTTAGAGGTTTCTAGTTACTACATGGAAGTTAGCTAGTTCAACTAAGTTCTTCTACAAAGCAAACGTGACGAACAAATTCCAACAAACTTTACTGTTGAGTTCAATTTGTTGGACCAACCTGGCAAGAACAAGCTGTTAAGAAAATAATCGTTAATCGGATTTATTGTTATGTAGAAAACAATGTACATATGTATCTCTCTGTATCGTATTCTTCTCGAGATACAGATCAAAGATTGTTTTTCGGACCGTGACATTATTATTGATCTTCCGTCACACTACGAAGTAATACAGAAATAAAAATGCGTGGTCTTTACTTTCAGGATTGCCATTTAGCGAAGAAAACATCAATCTATGTCTTAGTGTGTCCTCACTGATTCCTCAACCGACGGTTCTATTATAAATCTTCATTTACTAAAAATGGCGAAAATAAAAGCATTTCAGTTTTTTTTTGCCACACCATTTAATTGATTAATTGAATCGGCTGTGTGACGTAGTATTTTCAATGGTAGTGAAAAAACTTTGTATTTCTTTGCATTTCCTACGAATCTAGTTTAATTTCATTTATTTACTGAAATGACTGTACAGTGGCCAGCACACCAAGCTACATGAAACTGTCAATCTTCTCCAAACGATTTTAAACTTTAAAATGTTGATGATTAAGTTTAAAATCGAACGAGAAAATTTGGCAGTTTGACACTTGATGTGCTGGCCACCGTACCTATGCACGTCTAGTCAAGTTAATTTCAAAATGCAATAGTAGGTAAGTCATATCTGTGTCAAAAGCTAAATCGTCAGTAAGCACATAGGATACCAAATCCCTTCGTTGATTTACACAATTTTCCCGAAAAAGGTTTGTCAGAGTAAAGGTGTGTAATGCGACACCGGAAATGTGTCAATCATGGCGGAATTTTGGTAAAAGTATGTATCAATGACACTGAGAAAATACTGAGGGAAAAATAATTATTTTCTGGAACTGCTAAGCTTTGCATTATTACTGATTGGTGCTTAAGAATAAGGTCATAATATAATTGCGTGCTTAATATTGTAGATAAAAAGTGTCGGGTTCTAATTTGTCGCTAACAAGCGATTACAGGATAATACACAAGACATTATTTCGTTCTAGAAAACATTATGGTTATAAATTTAGCAAATGGGCGCGGGCGTGGCCTGCATTACGGACGGCTCCCAATGGATTCGTTTCAGTGTATTAATTTTATGAAATTGGTTGAAACTAGTTCACTTTTTATCGTATCGTACTTCTTTACAAAACTAGGAATACCTAGAATGTTAGTCACTGAGAAACAATGTTGTTGCTTTGACTCTAGTCATTATTCGATTTCATACGGTTTTCTATATTGTTCCGGAATTTTCCGAGTAGTTTTCGACTGGAAAGATGCCTTATTCATGAACAACGCAGCGGGGTCGCAACTTGAACTTCGACTTAATTAACACGAATACATGAATGTATCTCACAAAAAATGTATATTAAGAACTTGTAGAAGCCTGTCTTGTATAAGAATATCTATTAGACAAACATTACTTAGCATTGTCATGAAATAGGTATTTTTTTATTTATCCCACCTAAAACAATAAACTATCACATCGTTACACATATATTTACGGAAGAGAGTGTCAAGGTCGTATATAATAATACAAGTTTCCATATTAGTACGGCATTGTACGGCGGTCATTTACCAAATTGAACTGACAGGGTCGCGTGACTGACACGGCGAGGCGTAGCCAAACTTGTGAGGGCGCACACGCACGTCATCGCTTTACATCATGTCCTATATCTCCACTGATAACTGTTCTACGTATGTTTAAGGGTGCGTTTAGATACAACTATGTAACTTAGATTTGAGGGTACAAAGTTACTTTGGGATTAAGTTTGCTGTATAGCAATTAAGTCTCAAGAGTCAGGACATTTTTATGAAATTGTGTCCTCATAAGGAACTGATAATAATTGTGCTAAGTGTTAAATGATGCGTTTAAATCTAACTTACTTAGATTTTGAATGTATGAAGTTACTTAGATTTTAAGTTTGTTGTATAGAAATGAAAAATGGGTACATTGTTGCCTACGAGGATTAAATTTTAAAGAAAAGTTCGGTTTAATACATATTTATGTTTTTCTGTTTCGCAACTGGGATGGAGTTTTCACGAATTCTCTATTTTTGAGTCAAAAAAATTGCAAGAACGTGCTTGGTGTTGGATTTTGAAACATTTTCCAAGAGGTATCTTTAAAATATACTCTCAGGTGTGTATTTTGAAATCCTATAATCGTAAGATTTCTGCAAAATTTACCTCTTAAAACCAGGTGTCGATCTCCAATCACTGTGAAACAGGTAAGGCCCAAATTAGTTCACAGATTTTCATTTTGTCTATAGAGCAGGATCGAACGCATTCGTTTGACGATTGTTTGGTAAATTGGTGCGGCTCTACGTTTGTATGGCCTAAAAGTACCGCAACGTTTGTAAAGCCTTCTTGGCAGTCCGCACAGGAATTTTCTATTTCAAAGTCTATGCTTTGACACCGCTCTATACACAGCCCTTTGTCTAAACACAGCTTAAAGGGAGAATTACTGGAATAAACCTGCATTATCCTACAATGCTGGCTAAAGTTGACGCTAGTTAAGGAACTAAGTTAAAGTTTGCAATTGAGAAGGCTTCGTCAGCGCAGTGTATGTTGTATTGTGACCGAAAGTTTATTATTGGTTACAATGTATGATGTTATTTAGCGAAAGTTCTAATTAAAATATGAGAATATGCGTCAAATGAGTTCGAGATAAACGACCTGCACTAGACGACAGGCATTGAAAAGTGGTTCTCAAATAATTTTACCACAAGCACACTTGACTCTTAGTATTATCCCATAAAAGTTGTTTATTAAAATAACATTTCGAGTATGTATGTTAACAAGTTAGTGAGCCACTGAACAGAGAACAAAGCATCGTTGAAAGCTTCACGCGTCCCCACTGCACAATTCAGGGACCTACTTGCGAGTACTGGCATGATAACTGTGTTGTTTCCCCCGACCCCCTCCTTCCCCAAGTTACCGTCTTATCTACGTTACCCGTAAAAACGCCCCGGGAAGTAATCTCCCTTCGAGTAAAACATTAAGTTGACAATGCTAATGTGATGTGATAACATTAAATCTAGAGTGTTCTCGTTAGCAAAAGTCGTGTGAAACAATTTCATTAATGGCTTTAAAAGGGCGTATGAGTTACACTCAACGCGCGAATATTCCATTCTGAGTCACAAGTTTATTTATAAATGTAACGCGGAATTTTAATAATTTATTCTTAAACTTGAGACTAGAGATGCATTCCACTAGTTTCTATGATAAATCTTTTACAGTTCAAGCAGTGCGGTTATGGAATGCCTTGCCTTGTCGATAAGGCGTGCTCAGTCTTTGTTCATTTTTATTTATTTAACAATTTATGTACACACATATAAACAGACAAGAAGAAAGGAACAGAAAAATACGTACAAAGATGATGCTTCTTTCTAATGAAATCTCTTCCAGCATACCTGCGATAGGAAAGTAGATATAGAGATGTAGACAACGTGTGTAAGTGTAGAAGAGAAAAAAATGAAATAAAAAAAATATACATAAAATCAAAATAGCTATACACTAGTATAAATACTTATAAACATACAATAAGAGAATATACTTACATACATACTTCTAAAATAAATATCACACAAATATATACTTAGAACTACAATGTAGTGGAAAATAATAAATACATAATAATATGCAACTCTGACGAAGTAGAAAGATAGTGATCCTTTACTCTTCTTTTAAAGGCTGCAACAGTTTGGCAGTCCCTAATGTCAGGTGGCAGTGAATTCCACAACCGAGCCACGTGCTCAGTGAATGAGTAGGAGTAGAAGTTGGAAAATTAGGATTAAAAAAAAAAAACACTATCTCTCTCCTTAAACATAATGGTTTTTTTTTGTTCTTTGCACTTGCTTCATGATTATTATTGTATATGTTTATAGAGATAAGTATAACAAGTTTTATGTATGTATGTAGGTATTTATTGTTTAAATGTAAATCACGGACGTACGTGATCGAATCAGAAATGAAGAGATCCACAGTAGAACCAAGGTAACCGACATAGCTCGAAGAATTTCCAAACTTAAGTGGCAATGGGCAGGGCACATTGCGCGTAGAACAGATGGCCGTTGGGGCCGAAAGGTTCTGGAGTGGCGACCGCTTACCGGAAGACGTAGCGTTGGAAGGCCTCCCACAAGGTGGACCGATGACCTTATAAAAGCCGCAGGAATCCGCTGGATGCGGGAAGCACAGAACCGGTTGAGGTGGCGGTGCTTGAGGGAGGAGGCCTATGTCTAGCAGTGGACGTCTTTCGGCTGAAATGATGATGATGATGACGTCACAGACTACCTGCAGTATTGTCTCTACTTCCCCCTTAATCCATCCAAAAGTTGTCTTTAAAAGATCGCTTTTAGCGATAAGACCGCCCATTGTGTCATCCCTTGTAAAATGTCTACTTAAAAGTCTGTAAGTTTTATGGTGTGCAATAAAGAGTATTTCATCTATCTATTTATCTGTACCCAATTTGCGTAACACGCTATCAATCGCAATCTGAATGATTTTGGAGCATATTGCTAATCCATTGCTTCATATGTTCGAAAAATTTGTCTGCTCAACAACTTAAATAATGCAATGAATGTTGTTGAACTGTCAAAATGAAACCCATTCCTACTGATAGTGTGTTACGTAATTATCCCGCTGGCTAGGTTTAGATTTATTGTGTGTATAAATTTTTTCTCAAACATGCATGGAAATATTGTTATTATTTTCGAAAAAAGAACACGCGAAGTATCGAATTTACGGACAAAGAAAATCATATCCATTGCAGGAACGTTTTTTGAATTTGGAACATTACAACGCTCCAGCAATGCTGTATGAATTGGTGTGCTGGGGTTAATAAATACGCGTACTCCTTAATTGGATCTCTTATCATTCTTGGCATACCAAAGTACGTTTCTTTGCTTAGCACAAATTGCGTTCACGTGGCCATAAATGCGTTTGCCTTTCGGCACAGATGACAAATAGAAAATTGGCGGGAAAGCTGAAATTCGTCTTGATTTGTTATTTGCATACTTAATAAATATAAATTTAATTAAAATGAATTCCCACGGTTCAGAGAGTGAAATGGAGATTCATTGTATTCCACCAGATTTAAGATCAGAAGCCAAATTGGCAATGGAAAACTTGCTTCCAGCAAAGTCAAAAGAAAAATACATGAAAGTATGTTTTATTTCCCTGCATTTTTTTGAGAAAAGCACTATGTATGCCTCGGCGGAAATGGCAATTGCATGTCTCGTATTAGTGAAGTCCTCGCCTTCGGCTCGGCCTTCATACTAATACTCGACCTGCAATTGCCTATTTCCTGGCCTTTGCAATAATGTACTATTACTGGGTTATTTATAAGATGTGATGTTTTAGGGCCTGGTTTATAATTAACCGCAGCTTCTATTACAGAATGCTTGGGGGTTAATTATCTCCAGGAGGCAATTCACTATCACGTAGTTGGCGAGATCGAAATATAGTGATAATAACCCATCCAAGTTTGCTTAAGTACACTAGCAGAGTTTGTAAGGTACAAGAAACATTTTAAGTAAAATGTATCGCAAAAGTAAAACGTCCGAAAATATCCTCCATGCGAAAACTCTAAAGTAGCACGAAGATTAGAGGAAAATTATAGCGGTACTTTAATTCCGCGTAATAAAGTTTGGACAGGTACGAAACCCGCAGAGCCCAACTCACTTAACCGACTTTTTACAACTCGGCGTAGCTGTTTTAGTGTGTCGTGTGTTACGCCCATGCTCCCTAACAACGAAAATATTCTAGTCATGGACAAGAGCAACAGCCACAATGTGTGAAAATAAGGAAACGTAACAAAAGATAAGCATTATCTCTCAATGGTCAGACGATAAAAGTGAGAATATTATCGTAGTCTCTTTATTAAACTCGCTTAAAACTAATATAAAAGTTTCGTAGCAATAAATTTCTACGGTTATTCGCTGTGCTACTAAAAACGTAGGCCTGTTTCGTAGGCGATTATAACGTTAAACATAGCTCCAGGTATTTCTTGAAAACCCGTAATTTATAGTTCGCGGCAGATTAATGGTCTGGACTAATTATCTATACAAATAAATAAAATTGAAGTGTCTGTTTGTAATGTCAAAATAATAGCTTTATACTAAATGTTTTATATGAAAGTAAATACGGTAAGTCAAAAGTCAAAGTCAAATCGTTTATTTCAAATAGGCACATAAAAGGCACTTTTATACGTCAAAATTTACAAAATAATTAATTGATTCTAGTTGCCCCTTCCAAAAGGTAGTTACGTATGGAGAAGAATGGGCAAGAAACTCCATACTTACTCTTTTAAAATGTTAACAATATTTTGTATACATCTATCTATCCATAATATAAAAATGAATCGCAAAATGTGTTGGTAAGCGCATAACTCAACAACGCCTGGACCAATTTAACCAATTCTTTTTTTTAATGTTCGTTGAAGTCCAAGGATGGTTTTTACGTTTTTTTTTTTTAATGGTTTTTACGAAAAATTAGGGTAGGGTAGAGTAGGGTAGGGTAGGTAGGTAGGTAGGTAGGTAGGTAGGTAGGGTAGGTAGGGTAGGGTAGGGTAGAGTAGTGGAGTTTATACTATAGCTTTTGACAGAACGAAGTCTGTCGGGTCAGCTAGTTAATTATAAATTAATATGAAGTCGATGCAATTACCTACAATAAAATCACTATACCACAATAGGTAAAATTAATTAAAAGTTAAGCAATGACAGACAAATTAATTATGTGATAGATACATGGTGCTATTATATTATTATTATTTTTAATTTTTTTTTGTATATTAATCACAGAAAATAAAATTAATATCATAAAAATTGTAATTTTAATTGGTATGTTTGTCGGTATGTCTGTCGGTCTGTCTGCAGGTCTGTCTGCCTGTCTGTTTGTTCCGGCTAATCTCCGAAACAGCTGGACCGATTTTCACGGAACTTTCACTGGCAGATAGCTGATGTTATGTGAAGTAAATTACTTTTATTTAAGAAAAAACCACGCGTATGAAGCCGCAGGCAGAAGTAATTGGAGCTGAGGAAACAATGGCATTTGATGTATTCAGATTTCTGGCGTCCGTGCACGGAGTGTTGCATGACTGAGTGAACCGTAAATGAAGTCGGAATGTTAAAGATAAAACACTCCACATAACGATAATCTTGATATTTTACTTTCGTATCTTTTGACGTAAGCTCGTAAAAGTATACGAGATAGGTTTTCTTAAACCTCCGAACCTCGGACATTGCTATAAAAAGATTTTACGAAAAAAAATCTACTAAGCTGGTCTCAAGGTGCAACTTAAACAATATATTGTTTTTGTTGGTACGGATACCGTTTTGGTGTGTAAGGGAAGAATTTATAAAAAAGTTTTTTATTTTTTTTACCGAATGCAAAACAGGAGCAAGTTTTAATTGAAACCAGAATTAGAATTTAGTGCTTTGGACGATTGTAGCTATGTAAATGTCTTGATTTTTTTATTAAATCTACCAAAGCTGGTCTCAATGTGAAACTTAAACAATATATTGTTTTTGTTGGTACTGATACTGTTTTGGCGCATAGCGAAAGTATTTTTTTATTTTTATTTTTTCTAATTAAAGTTTGAGTTTTTTCATTGTTTTCACTGAATGAAAAATAGGAGCAAGTTTTAAGTGAAGCCGGAATTAGAATTTAGTGCTTTGGACGATTGTAACTATCTAAATGTCTTGAATTTTTTATTAAATCTACCAAGCTGGTCTCAATGTGAAAATTAAATAATATATTGTTTTTGTTGGTACGGATACTATTTTGGCGCATAGGGAAAGTATTTATTATTATTATTTTTTCTAATTAAAGTTTGAGTTTTTTCATTGTTTTCACTGAATGAAAAATAGGAGCAAGTTTTAATTGAAGCCGGAATTAGAATTTACTGCTTTTGGACGATTGTAGCTATGTAAATGTCTTGAATTTTTTATTAAATCTACCAAAGCTGGTCTCAATGTGAAACTTAAACAATATATTGTTTTTGTTGGTACTGATACTGTTTTGGCGCATAGCGAAAGTATTTTTTTATTTTTATTTTTTCTAATTAAAGTTTGAGTTTTTTCATTGTTTTCACTGAATGAAAAATAGGAGCAAGTTTTAAGTGAAGCCGGAATTAGAATTTAGTGCTTTGGACGATTGTAACTATGTAAATGTCTTGAATTTTATATTAATATTTAATTAAATCTACCAAAGTTGGTCTCAAGGTGAAACTTAAACGATATATTGTTTTTGTTGGTACGGATACCGTTTTGGGGCGTAGAGAAAAACCTTCTAATAAAAGTTAGTTTTTTCATTATATTCACCGATTGCAAAATAAGAGCAAGTTTTAATTGAAACCGGAATTAGAATTTAGTGCTTTGGACGATTGTAATTATGTAAATGTCTTGAATGTTTTATTAATATTTAATTAGGTAATCCATTAAATAAAAACACGAAGGTGGACACAACAATGGAAATCGCGTTTGAAAGAAAAGTTGGTTTAACACCTTTCATAAAACGCGAGCTGTGTTTTTTATGCAAATGTATGCGGAGCCGGTTCCTGTCATGAAGGAAATGACAACACCTAAGTAATTATTATCACGACTAGAATTCTAATATTCAATATAGAGTTCCTATTTGTTTTAGCGTTGAAGTTTGTGAATATTTCTGAATGAACATAATTGTTTGTAAGCTTGTTGTGAAATAGTTACAATTATTAATTAACGCTGCATCATTTATGCATTTAATACAATTTTGTTACACCTTACAGATTTGTATAATTTGTTTAAGGACAGCTTTGCTTATCAATTAATACGTAGGTAGTACCATTATTTGTGAAATGAAATGGTTGAAGACATATGGGGTGGATGGAATGCAAGGCCCATGTGTCATTATCATTTAACAAATTGTTTCAAGGTAATAGGATTAAGACGTATTAGTAACATTTCAACAACTATTTGACGGTAACTACCTGTTACTGCATGTATATAATACATTGTTGGTGCGTTCGAGCGGTCCCCGCATAAATCATATGCGAACCGCGGGGATCTCGAAGCACTAAGGTATAGCTATCGAAGTACACGTTCCTTCCCCACGTCTTTGTTATAAATAATCCCATATGCTAACTTATTTTTATACATACGCAAACTGCACCAACACCTACAGAAAGCTGTTCAGTTATACAGCAACCACAATACAGTTAATGAACTTAATTTTAATTTGCAAGTACAATAGATTGTGAGCTAAGAATAAGGCACCAAAATGTGTCGCAAATGATTTTCTTACTGAACACAAAGGAGCCCTGCGTCAGTGGCGTGATAATGTTAATAAACCATTTTTATGACGTTCTCAAGCCTTTCCTTTCTCCTTCAGAAATAATTTAGGCAAGAAATTCGGAACAAACGTTAACCTACTTCTAACTTCGCTTGTTTCGAAGATTATTTGTTTGAAACTAGTCAAGGATAAGATTTCGAGTCATTAAGTAGTTCTGAAAGTTTCACCCTAAAACCATTTTGGTGGAAAAATTAAGTTGACATCGTTTGATTTTTCATAGAAGTAAGAATTCACTGAGGAACAAATTCGCCGGAACTGTCCGGAAATGTTTTCACAGTCACGTAGTCGGCAATCTTTAAGCGCCTTCGTTAGTAGATACTGTTGTGACTTCGAAAACCGCCATAACACACTGACACGTGTTACCATTTGGAGCTGAACAATGTTTCTGTACAAGCTCTGAAATAAAATCAGTTTCAAATTAATATCGCGTTTCAAAACAACATCATTGATAAAGCACATGCATTGTGTACTCCAACGTGTTTAAATACCGCTACCGCTGCACCGCATTGAATTAATTTTATCAATTATTTTTAATATGAATGGTGCACCGAGGAGTTGAAACTCGAGTTTCCAGTCAACACAGAATATCGTAAAACATAATGCAAACTGTGGAACAAAACAACTGGGAAACATGGCGACCGGGTGGCAACTACTAGAATTTAGTCTGTGGAGTTACTACTGAAAGCTAATAAAACTTTGCCTTGTGCCACCAAAGTCTGCTACGTAGCAATAAGAATAAATATCAAAATATTACGTATCGACTTATAATTGGCCATACACGGTTGATGCTCACAAGTAACGAGGTACAGATTTAAAGATATCTGCTCGGTATAACTGTTAGTACAGTCCACTGGACATTTGTGTCGAATATATGTTTTTCAGAAAATGAGCTTGTCTCCAAGTTACTATTAAAAGCTAATGTAGCCAATTATAGTAGATTTTTATACAAGGGATGAAAGGGACCTATGTAGGCATGAGATGGTTTGGCGCACGAGCATAGCTAGGGCGCCAATAGTTCGAGTGCTTAAATAGGTTCTTTCGTCAGAGGTAAACACTCTGCTTTTCATTTCGAATATGAGGAAAGTAAATAAAAACCTGATAACTTAAACAAATACATATCTGAATCTGATGAACTCATTTTATACAAATATTCTGTATACGTAATTAATTAGCATTCGACAAAACAACTGAAGATCGAATTGCCGGATTCCTGCCTTTTTTTATGTTTCTTTTTTTGTGGCATTCTATAATACTCGTAGCAGCCAGTATTTTTATCATTTATGCTGGTAAATATTTAGCTCAAATCTATGTAAAATAATAATAATTGATTGAAAAGTAAATTATAAGTATAAAGTCATGTTACAAAATTGTTGATAATATTTTTATATTACAATTATTTTACGCCGCGATTTAACAGAGTGGCTGCATAGAACGTTGGAACATGGCTTGGTTTAAAAAAAAATTGGCAGCAGGCAAAATTGTTTCCCCGGGACGAAAAGTACTGTTTTCATCCCTCTGATCAGGTAACTTCAAGCGTACTTTCCAAGTATGAGAAATGAAAACATAATTTACATAATAACACTATTGTGCTCAATCACGGCATTTTAAAAACAGTGTTGTAATAACGAGTAGTTTGGAGGAACAAATTATAATTCGTGATAAGCCTGCTCAGTACTTGATTTGTAAGGCAGGGCTCGGCACCGGACGGTAGAGGTTTGGGATTGGCGATCGGATCTATAATATGGGATGGGAGGAAACAATGTCTTCGGTAAGCTTTGTTTAACCACACAATCGGGATCATGTTCTCATCGCTACATCAACATTATATAAACGCTCGATCCTCAGAAATCACAGGACCATAATATTAAGCACGAGAGAACAATAATAATATCTCTATTGAAGGCTTTCGGATTAAAAGTTCACGACCTCGCTAATACAGCCGTTGTTGATGAAGGTTTTATCGATAGAAAACAATTTTCACATAACACATGGTCGCAAATCGTCCTTAAATGATAAAATAGCGTGATAAACAACCCACCCGACCATTAAACTTGACGTTTTGATAGAGAACAGGTCATAAGGAAGACTACAAAAACATACATAAAAATAATTGGTGCAGTTGATTCTTTAGTTTGTCACGCACGTGATGCCATAAATCATGTTTATGTGATGTTCATTATGGGTTCATTTATTTCAAAATTAGATCATTCGGGGTACAAGGGTGGACGTCCTATATAAATCAACTTTCGGGTAGCTTAATAGATCAAATATTATCTGTGTAAAGCTACTGTGTGTACGGGTACCAGTGCGCGGTTGGAAAATTAATTGGAGATTACTGACGTATTTGATTACATTACACGTTCCAACTATTTTTGGTATTAAAGGGGAAGCGTAAGGGCTCGCGAAATTCAAATTTTCTTACGTTTTTTGTAATTTGCAGGTCAGTATCAGGTTGTATGTTGATCTAAATATGATTCGCGACCATAACAAATATGTATTTACAGAATTAGAATCAGTAATACAACTCCTTAAGGTGAGGTTCTTCAAGTTAACCTCTAGGAAATGTAATTTTAATGTAATTTTATTTAGAAACGGTAACGATTAAACACGTGAAAAAAAAAAAATATGTTGCTTTTGAGACCTTTCTGTAGGTACGTCGGGTACTCGTTACATAATTGGATAAAGTTCGCTCGATAGAAAAAAAAATTCAAACATACCCTTATTTTGTAGATTAAAATAATTTTATTTCAATATTATACCACATTATGTATTGAAAATCACATCAAAATAAACGTCTATGATGATGTCGTGTCCGTCGGGTTTAACATTGTTAATATCGTAAAACATATAATTTTCAACCCAAAATTAACGAATTTCACGGCACAATTTACTCGCGCTCAGCTGCCGCCTCTAGAACAAAAATGCATGCTCGAAGAACCTCGCCTTAAGAGCGCATACATCGGTCCACTAGCGACACTCCTTTAAAAAAATATTATCTCGTGACTGAAAAGGAATTATGAAAAACGGCTCAACAGCGACCTCCGTAAGTGTGTCTAGAATGTTCTAATACCTTTTATAAAGTTACATATTGAGATACGAAGTCTATTGGGTTTAAGTCAGGCGAGCCGAATCATAATATAATCTACCGTACCTAACAAAAAAGATTTCGATTTTTCAAAGTGATCGCAAACTTTTTTTGATGTGTGTATGTCTGATTTAATGTGTGTCCCACTTAATATAAAAGCCACTGTTCGTTTCTTTAATCATTATCAAGTCTAAAGCGACACAATACGTTATTTCCCACAATAATTGTGAGCTCGAAACGTCACCCATTCAGATCCTGTAATCAGCTATGTGCAGGATGATGACACGATAAAAAATACAATCACAGAGAGGGTGATGATAAACGTGCCAATTTCAATTTATCGCGACTAGGGCGTATTATATGGGCAGAAGAAACGACCTGAGTCGTAACTCGTACATTTATGTCGTATTTCACGAGCTACGTGGTAATGGCGCCACGTACGACGTCAGTTGAACCTTGACAGACAACTTCAATATGTGTATAGATACAGTACGGTCAACTTAAACAGAATTACAATTTGCCGCCCGTGTATTTTAGAAAGTGTAGTGTAGACAGCTTGGCCCATGTATTTTAAGTTAGTCAGGCGGCTTATATTTAGAACAAAGGGAATTAGATAGATCTAAGTACCTAGGCCGGCTACTGAGCAAAAAATAATACAATTTTACAAATGCTCAACTTCGTCTAGAGCTTCGCACTTAAATGCAAAAGGAACTGAACGCAAAAATAAATGAGAAATTACACCGTTTCTATGTTATTTTTGATATGGTAGAGATGGAATTTATCCTGGTAGTAGTAAAGTTTGGGCTATACTTAGCAAGAAACAAAGTTTTCAGGCTATCGGTGTTCAGTAGTAATTGCAGTAGCGAAGGCTTTTTTCTCTTTGGCAGCTCCCGCTTCGTTAGTAAGCGGATGGTGGTGTGCGGATGACCGCTCTTTTGTTCCCCCTTCTCCTTCCGGTGGCCAACGCTTCCTGAACGGCTATTATGTACCTTCTTTAATAAATTACCCTCATTACGTTTCATTTCAAAATGTTTTCGGTCAATTTGTATTCATTTGAAAGAAAATGATCAGTCACTAATTGCTAATTTATTTAAGTTAAGACACTTTGCCCGGCCAAGCTTTATTTGATACCTATAGACTGTTTTTGTTTTTCGAATCTTAAAACTGAGCACTTAACTTAATTTTCGTTATGTAGGGACACATAGAAAATAATTGTGTACCGTTAAAAATAACAACCATAAATCTTGCGTCAAGCTTTCAGTAATATTACTTTGTAAAAATTACAACAAAGAGAATTCTCAATTTTATTATTTGTTAAAGTTTGCGGTTGCGTTGAGCACTTAACTGAATTGATCTTGGAAATGTTATGTCTCACCAACGAAAATATATTGCAGCACGAAGAAACTTGTGGAAAAAGACATGAAATAAATTTTGTAGTTCACCAATATGGCGAGTTTTCATTAAAGCACTCCTGCGAGTTGGGATTAATTTGTAGTTGGCACTTTAAAACATTTATTACGGGCTTTTTGTTCCACTCTCACGGCCCGTATAACTATTTGCGGTTTTTGCGCTCGATTTGTAGATACTAAAGTTTCCAGTAATCAGTAATTCATAGTTATGTATTAACTATGTAGCTATTTTCTAAAATTTTGCAATCGGAGCCAGTTCGAATGACCGCAAAAAAAATATATTTCATCTTCATTCCGTTAGTGGTATAAAAAATAACTGCAAGAACTACCTACACTACATTTATACCAGAAAATTAAGTGAACGAAATAAATGAAAATAACTTTGTATCCGATCACTTAATGTACATTGTTCAAGTAATAATAAATATGTGTTGCTTTTGAAAATAAATAAGTTTATAATTCTATTTGATGTAATATGTTTAATATTACACTGTAATCAAAATAACTGAAATAAAAATAAATCATCAGCAGTCAGCTTTAAGGCTTAACTTAGAATAATTTATGCAACGGCTGCCTAATTTAGCGCTGCGCCAAAAATTCGCTTACGATAACGTTTTATGAAATCACAAACTTTCTCACTTATTCACACTTTGAAATATTTTTTAAATTTATTAAGAACACATATTTTTTTATTCGATGTTATAGCTTCTTATATGTATTTTATTTAGTTGTTCGAGAGTTTCAAGCTTTAATGCCCCACTTGTTGAGGGTGCACCGCGGTCCGGTATCAACGTTCGCGCGCTCGGCGGAGCGTAGGCGACTGCGCTTCCCGCCCATTCATTGAACTGCCCTTATTTACCCACGTTCTCTCGATTCGATCTCGATTCGCCCCCGCCGCAAATACTGCAACTGCCAAACGAATTGTACTTACAAACAATACAATCATGGACAGACTAACTTTTATAGCCTAGATAAGCATTTCTAGTTTTGTGTAGATTTTTAAACTGAACACACTCATAAAAGATTGGTGGAAAAAAAGATTGTATACTTTTTACTTGCACCAATGACAACCCCATTTTATGTCCAGAAATTCAGTGTCCATGCCAAGGTTGCCTGGAAGAGATCGCAGTATGCGATAAGGCCGCCCATTGTATATTTTTTATTGTATAAGTTTTTCTTTTCTTTTTTAATGTGTAATCTGATGTACAGACGCCAGCACATCAAGCTACTACAATCTGTCAAATTTCTTTAATAGATTTTCAACTTTATCACTACAACATAAGGTTCAAGGTTGATTGCGAAAATTTGACAGTTTCGGGTAGCTTGACCTGCTGGCGTTTGTATAATAAAGTATATATAAATAATAAATAATAATATAAATACTTTTCCCGGAGTCTTCCTCTCGGTTTTTAATGACAGTATTTTTCAAATCTGGATCGTGTATTATCTTAGGTATAATCGCTTTGATGCTGCAGTAAATGATTAACTTATAATGCTAACAATTTTTGTATGTTTTAATTATTGTACTCGTATTAACCTTTTGATGACAAGCCAAAATGTGCCCAGCACGCCACGGTCACGACTACATGACAAGACTTTTATACGTAAATCTGTATAAAGCTCATAAAACAACATTGATTTTTTTATTTCTTTTGCTAATTATGTTCCTTGACTCATCCTAATTTATATTAGTTGAACTTCTTTCTTTATATTTCTTCTATATTAACATTAGATGACAAAAACTCGAAAGGACGGATTCGTATCTTGGCGCCGAGGTCACGTTTTTGCTTTTTGACGTGGCGGTCAATAGGTTAATAAAGTTGTTTAGTGTAGCATAATTTGAGTAGCCTTTTGAAAAGAAAGGCATTGTTACGTTATGTATTTATTACTTCTACACAATTAACCGACAGTTAAGCATTCGAAACAAATACTTCGTTCCACGTATACACGTTCACGATGTTATCAGGAAAGCAGTAACAATTAGTAGGAACACTAATTGAAACCACGTTAGTCGTAAGTACGGGAGGTTAAGATTGGTAATTTCGTCGCCTATTCTTGGGTAGTGACAGCCGCAGTAGATAGGCAAGTTGGCACCGTATCCTGCACTGTTGACAGTTCGACTAGCTATGGGCGATTTTGCGAGATGGGATTCGACTTAATGATTTTTGTTTTTCAGGTAGAATATGGGTGTTTTTCAGATGGAAGATGCTACACTAACGAAAGCAGCATCTGTTAGTAGAAGAAAAATATAAATATGGAGAGTTATGTGGACATAAATATTCTTCGACGTTGGGATTTAGTTACAGAATAATTATGTTTTCATAGTTGCTTTGTACATCTGTCTTGGTTTTTCACACTTTCCTAGAGGATGCGGAATGCCGTGGTAGAGCAGAAGTGTTTGATATTGTAACTATAAGACTTTTTTCTTTTGATAATCCGAATGAATTGTCTTAATTTTTCCGGAAAAAGTTCTTTAAATAAAGTTTATTAATACTCTGTAGGTATTAAGTTGTTTTTCTATTCCCACTGTTGAATAGGAAAAGACTTATGTCTGTTAGGTATATTACATTTTGCATTGTTCTCTGTACTTTTAATTTACTGTACGGTAGGTACTGACATTCAATTCTCTTGTTAAGATAATATGTCTTCATCAGAATATATTTCATAATCTGTAGACTCTTTCTGTAAATCCCTGAGTTTTCAAACCATACTCAATAGTAATAAGAATGTTTTTGATTTGGTGTATAATAGCTTCAGATATTTTACCTACCCACCTATGTGGGCAAGTATAATATTAATTGTATTTTAAATATCGAAATTTTTGTTAATTTGCATGTAATATCGATTTTAAATTCTTATATTGTTAAATAGTGTATGCTCTAATGGGTAGTTTTTTGAGTTACCCTTTTTTTTGAGGATGGGAAATCATCAAATGACCGCTCCCGCTCTGGGTGAAGCGGAAGGGAGTGTCAGACTCTTACTGACTAAAACCCACCCTTGTTCCTTCCTTGGCCCTTTATGCTCCTGGGCAGCGGTATCCCTTTCGGACAATCCCGCTGACCCGGTAGGCTTGGGCCCTAATGGGCCCCCTCGTTGTTGCTGACATCTCTTTGAGGCGCGTGTGGAACACGTACGCACCGTCCGGCACGGGCCTGGTCCTGATCGGACGGTGAACTACTTTTGAGTTACCCTAACCTAACTATAAGACCTACTGTATCACCAAAAATCACACTAATAAATACTTTGACTTTATGTCGGTTGATCTTCTTCGTTACTTCGTTCTGTCGATCTATATCAGCCATCTATTTACGGAGTCGTAATTATCATTAACTAATGTTTGACACCGTTTTGCTTTTATGCGGAGCGAACCTTCACTTAGAAAAGCTGCATTTTTGCCGTCATTATCCGCATCATCATCACTTTGCATGATATGTTTTATAGTAACGTTTATTGTGATAAAACGTGATAATTGTGATAAGTGTGAAATCTTGCTGGTACTTTGGCTTGGTATTATTACTCCATAGGTATCTCATATCTCTCGTCAGCTTTTGAAGTAGATGCAGATTAACACCTAATACCTACTCTCGTTTAATTTACCGACTTCGAAAAAGGATGTTTATGTTTGACTGTATGTATGTTTTATTTTATTTTATTTATGTCCACCGAATTCTTCGTCAACTGTGAACCGATTTAAAAAAATCTTTTTCGTTTGAAAGAGTATACTTTCGAGGTAGTCCCATTGTCACGAAGTCAGAATCTGATGTGAATCCCATGAAATCGAAGGAAATCTTCAATTTTTATAGGAAATTCACCGATTTTTTCGTCAATTGTGTACCTATTTTGAAAATTTTCTTCTTTCATTTGGTAGAAGAAGGTTGCGCGTTGGCCCCATATTAATTTAATTAACTATGATTGGGCAGTTTTTATGTAAACTTCGATAACACGTATGTAATGCACTTTTTCTGTCTTGACTTCCTGTCACTGTTGTTTACATAACAAGTAGTGGAAGACGAATTGGTGTGGGGTAGGTACAATAACTAAAAAGTGAAAAAAAAAGTCTTTCAAAAAAAAAAAAATTACTACAAAGTGAAAAATAACTTTGGTATCAGAAGTCGGAGGCAAAAAAACTGATATATTGATATAAAGATACCGACTTCCGAAATTAAAGTAATTTTTCACTTTGTAGTGGTATTTTTTATTTCCTTAGTTTTTTTATTATTTATTTTAGTTCTCATAACCCGATAAAAAGACATGGTTTCACTTTGCTTGAGTTGTTCAAATGTGTGAAAATACCTACTCTTGTACCTTTTTATAAAAATGTTGAAGTATTAGGTTTAGGTTCACAAACATTATTAATTTATTCTCAAACAATATGAGAAACTGATTTCGTGTTTTATAGCAGTGATTAACATCAAGAACAGTTAAACTACTATAATTATCGCTTGATAAATGATAAAACTTGGCGATTATACCCTAAAACTGCGGTAATTATCCCGCAGTTATTTTATAATAAGAAGTTTAGCTTGTTTGCAGGGAAAATGTAGCAAAAGAATGTACAATTTGCAGTGATGTTGAAAAGTGCTGAGGCAGTAATTATGCGACTGTGAGACCGTGCAAATGGCAGATCCTTCACAAAAATAAGAGAGTATTCTCAGTTTTCTTTAAAGATGTATTCTTTATGATGTTTTTATTTTAATTTTAATAAGAGAATATACTTACTACGTTTCTCTGTAACGAATGGTTTTCTGGTTTTATACGCAGTATTCTTTGTATTTAATTGTCTTTATTTATAATCTAGTATAGGAGGAGCTCGTGGCTAAGTAATAACAGCCGCATGGGTCAATCCATCAAGTTAAGCTACGCTTGCCGGGGTTGGTCCGTGGATGGGTGACCATCTTTACATACCGAGACTCCGTGCCTCGGAAAGCACGTTAAGTCGTTGGTCCCGGCTGTCATTCGTGGATCTTTAACAGTCTTTACGGGTCGTCAGTAGCCCGAAAATCTGATAACCAGTCTTAGCAAGGGGAGTATTGCCCAGTTACTGGGTGTGGAGGTCAGATAGGCAGTTGCTCGCTGTAAAATACTGGTGCCTATTCAGTTGCATCCAGTTAGACTGGATGCCGACCCCTATATAGTTGGGAAAAGGCTAGGTAGAGTGATTTTATGACCTAGAAGAAAACGAGAAGAAAAAAAAAATACGTTTATTTGCGTTAAACATGACGCAAAAAAGAACATAAACACAAAAAAATAGAAGAAAACTATGGGGGATAAATGCGTTACATCCACGCCAAACGGCTATCGCTCAGCATTATGCTGCGACCCTATGCAAGACAGAGCCCCAGCGCTGGTTTTCAGCGACAGCCGGCGCACGGTGGTTCGAAACTGCTATATGATGACATTGGGGTTTTACTCACTTTTTTTTTTCATTTTACGGAACAAAAATCAAAATCAATTTTACTGAACCTCATAACTCTTGAACGGGCAAGTATGGGCGCGCGCTGATAATGTAGAATTATAGCCAACAAGCCAAACAATAAGAATAGTTTTAAAGCAAGACCTTTCAAGAATTGGCCAAATTTTTGCAGTTTTTGTTTCATTCCATACAACAAAAATTGAAATTATTTTTTTCCGGACAAACTATCAGTTTTACAGAAAAAAGTTTCCTAACAATTATTCAAATTAATATTATATTTATTATTTATTTTAACTATTTTTAATTATATTATTATATTAATGTCCCTCATATAGCAGTTTCGAACCACCGTGCAGCGTTGACGTAATGACGTCGTACGGTGCAGCAAACAATAATTATTAAGACGCTGTACCAGTACAGCGTAGTTCAATATATTTTGGTTTACGAGTATGTGACCCAGGCCAAACATGATAAATGTGGGTATCGTCTAAAATCAAATACAGTAGCCTATCGGGGTTAAATATGGGCATCCCTGCCAGTCTAGTTAACTGTTATGACAATGTTTGAGATACTACAATGGTTTAGGATCATTTTCGTGCCACTTAGATATTGAATCTAACCCTACATACACGCAGATTTATGCCCAACAAATAACCTTGCAGGGCTGTATTACTAACCTCATAAACAACAACTTTCGTTCTATGACTTTTTACAAAACATAATACAATATTTACTAAAACCAAACCTTCAAGATTTCGTTATTCTAGGTATAGGTACATTTAGGGCGTTCAATTCCAATGTTTTTTTGTATGAAAGTCTGATGAATTAAAATCTCTTGAATTATTAAAAGTCATAGAACAAAAGTTGTTGTTTATTTATTTATTTATTCATTTATTGCACAATGTACAGACGCCAGCAGGTCAAGCTACCCGAAACTGTCAAATTTTCGCAATCAACCTTGAACCTTATACTGTAGTGATAAAGTTGAAAATCTATTAAAGAAATTTGACAGATTGTAGTAGCTTGATGTGCTGGCGTCTGTACATATAGTTACAGGCTTTGCTTAAAACTAATGAATACATGACCCTGTTAGGGCGCAGCAAGATAATTTAAAACTATCATATTGTGTCGTTATCAATTAGAACTTTATGTTTCATGAGGTTGCATTACATATTATATTATCATTATATTTTGTTAAAATTTCATTTATAGTATCAATATAATGTATTAGTATCTAGTATGTACATAATGTCACATAATATTATTATATATATTTTGGAAACTTTCACAACATACATTTTGTTTATATAATTAAGTAATTAAACTTATATCTAGCTTGACAGTGAACAACAAAAAAAAAAACATAAGAAATATATATATATAAAAAAAAAATCAGGCCATACATACATCACATAACATAAAATTTCACCATACTGCAACAGAACAGAATAAAATGACAATACAATTAAAAAATATATAAATGAGTGAGTGAGTGACAATTATAAAGGTCATAGGATTAAAATTAAAATTAAATGCAATTAAATTAACGAACAAGTAGGTACAAAAAGGTCACACAATTAAAATCAAAATAAAATGTCAAATGCAGTTAAAATAAACAAACGAGTAGGTACAATTTGTAAGGGTCACATATTTGAAATTAAAATAAATTGTCAAATAACAACGGCAACAGAATTAAAGATAAAAACAATACAATCAGATTAAGTGCCCTGGCTATACATCTCTGTTACAGCATTGTCGTATGTAGGGGCAGTCAAATCGCTCGGCAATCATTACCAGGACAGTATTTGAGCTGGCCCGCACCCTGCGCACTAAGGACGCGCACCGCTTGCGCATGGTGGCGTGAAAACAGTCGGTGCGCGCTTCCGAAAACATGCCCGAGGCGCTGTAGAAGCGGGGCAGCCCCAACACCGCCCTGAACGCGTTGTTATACTGGACACGGAGGGCGCTGTAGCGCGCTTGTGTGTAGCGAGTCCACAGGCTGCACATGTACAGTGAGGTGCAATATACCTTGAAAAGGGTAATCTTAATTTGATCGGAGCAACGTGCAAACCTGCGAGCCAGCATATTCGCTCTTTTCGACAAGGCCCTCCGCTCCCGCTCGATGTCCTCATGATCCTTGAGGTCAGCCGTGACTATATTCCCTAAGTATTTAAAGTGGTCCACTCTGTCTAGGGGAATACCATTGAGAAACACTGGTGGTGTATTTTCCATGCATTTTGCACCGCTGGCTCCAAAAACCATGCATTGACTCTTGCCAACATTATATTTGAGCCCAGGCCTACCCGCGTAATCCTCACAGACCTGTACCAGCTTCCTCAGGCCACAGATCGACGCGCTCAGCAGCACCATGTCGTCAGCATAACTAAGATTGTTGACGCAGATACCATCAACGTGGCAGCCGACATGCCGACTGCTGAGCGCAACGATCAGCACGTCCATGTAGAGGTTGAAAAGGGTTGGCGAGGTCAATCCACCCTGCCTCACTCCACACTCAAGCTGATACGGTTCCGTCATTGCCCCTGCCCATCTGACAACGTTGAACTGATGCGTATACTTGAAAATAGTCACAAGTTCACGCGGCAGGTTAATACCGTTCAACTTATCCCAAAGAATATCATACGCAACCTGGTCGATTGCCCTAGACAAGTCGAGGAAACACGCGTATACAGGGGTCCTACGATCCGTACAATATCTGACGGCATGCTTAAGACACAGTATAGCACTTTCTATAGACAGTTGAGGTCTAAAACCAAACTGATTATCGTGCAGGCTCACATAATTATCCAACTGTGTGTTAAGCAAACCGTCAAACACTTTGGCTATGATGGTGGCTAGGGAAATTGGCCTGTAGTTTGTTTTATCGGCAAGGTCACCTATCTTATTTTTCACAATAGGCACCACCACAGACTTCATAAGATCCGACGGCAGGTAAGAGTGGCTAACGCATAGTGAGAAGAACATCGCTAAGACTCCAGATACGAGTATATGCGGGCCAGCATGTTGCAGGTGTTCAATGCTAAGGCCGTCGTGCCCCGGGGATTTGCCTTTCGTCATTTTCTTAATAACTTTATTGACATCTCTCGCAATAAAGCTTACCCCGACTGCCTCGTTCGGCATCTCAGCATTGAAGACCCCCAGCTGCAGGCCCCAGAGGGGATTGTACAGAAAAATGTTCCTTAAAGACTTCCGCTATGTCCTTATGGTCATTCACTCCGTCGCGTCGTCCGTTGTATCACACTAATATTATAAAGACGAAAGTTTGTGAGAATGTGTGTGTGTGTGAGGGTGTGTTTGTATGTTTATGGTGTTAGTAATATAGTCCTGAGAGGTATAGGTAAACAGAGATTTTAAGCACATAAATATAATAAAATCTACAAGCTATGAAACACCTCCACGATGTAATATTTTTGCGGAACACTGACGGTTACAAATGAATGTTTATCAAGACTTTTAATAATTCATTTGATTAAAAAGCGTCTAACGGGCCTTTGCGAGGTGACTTCGGCCCCTCGTACGCATTCCAAAGGTCCGGGACCCCAGGGTCCCGAGATATGTAAACAAATTAAAAAAAAAAACATTTTATTTCAGAAACATCCATAAATTTGTTAGTAAACATTTAACCTTAATGACTATGTTATAAAACATGCAGGTTGGACAAAATACGGACGAGCGGGCAATCAAATTTCCCTACTATAACATACAGGAGACTGTTCGAGCTGTCCCGGACCCTCTGCAGCAACGACGCGGCACGCTTACGTCTGATCGCTGCGAAGCCATCAGTGTGCGCATCAGCAAACATTCCCGACGCACTGCAAAAGCGTGGCAGCCCAAGCAGCATACTGAATGCATTATTATTACTCGAAGAACATTGACGGCTTTCTGCGTACAACTTGTCCACAGGCTGCACGTGCAAAAAGTCTGAAAATATGCTTTAAAAAGCGTCACTTTCACTTCACACGTGAAACTGAACTTTCGAATGAACTGGAAAAAATGCTTCTTTTTTTATAAACGATCAACTGTAATCCCTCATTTGCCTAAGTTAATTTGAACCTCACTAAATTTGATGCCTTCGCCTTTACAGCTCAGTTTATTGTTATCAATCTCGGGAAATCGGCGATTTGCTAACAGTTTAGAGTCACGCATAACTGAAATCCGATTTGAGAGACCGGCTTTGAATATTCATGTTGTTGCTGCGTTGTTTCATGCAATTTATTATGCTTAATTCATATACGTTTCCGTGCTGTTTATGTTTTTGTATTTTGTACATATGTGTGGAATATACGCGATCATATTTATTATTATTAACTGCCTCGTTGGTTCTGGGTTCAGTTTTTCCATTTGGAATTTCTCAGTAGCAACTTGTAGTCTGGATCTGTACCCGGTAGATGGCAATAGGTTCGCCCCCTATTACATGGGACTTAAATATTATATACATAACTGGCGAAATGTGGGTGTATTATTCGTGCAACTATGCCTAACCCTTCGGGGAATACAGGTGTGATGTTATGTTATGTGTATATTATTTACAAAAAAACCCCACCATAACATATTGTATATACACGCATGAGTAGGGCAAGGTTTAAAAAAAATAGGCAGTAAATCAGTCATTGCTGCGCCATTTCTCATGGAGTGGCGCAGTAGTGATTGTTGAGTTTACTTTCCAGTTGAGTTTACTTTATTTTATATGTTTTCTTGTTTGTAGTTTTAAGTATTACTAACACTAGTCTATAAGAACATTGTTACTAACAAAATGGACACCCTGGTCTGAAATAAAGTATTTTATTATTATTATGACTATTTTTATATATTTTACGAAAGGCGTACGAGGGGCCGAAGCCAACTCGCAGAGGCCCATTAGACGATTTTTAATTAAATGAGGCAACAACCGACGATTATCCCTGTACGCTCTATGCTTGTGCACCCAAGGACAACCCCCGGTTGGTGTAGGACTATTGCAGGATATGGAAACAAAGATATTGGACTACGGGTTTGGGTGGTTAAAATGGACTTATTATTATAAGAACTGCCGACAGAAGTAAAACCTTAAAACTTTGGAATAACTAACAGTCTGGCGCTACACGTCACGAGCATGTCGCGCATTTCGGTGACGCGAATCCATAAGTTTTTCCCCTAACTACAATCGCTCAACGCGGCTAAAGAAGTTTTCACTTCAAAAAGCTTTTCATACATTCATCGAAATTGTTTACCGTTGTATAGGAATTTGTATTTTTGCTCACCCAAACAGTACACATACATACACATTATACAAATAGCTCATGGAAAGCGTTTGGTGACGCTAACGCGAGTTCCATGATTTTTGTTCACCCAAAAAGTGCTCAACGCGCCTAAAGAAGTATTCACTTCAAAAAAATTCTTTAGAACCCTCCAAAGGTAATGTGTGGGTTCTAAACCACGAGTCGATACGATCCGTTTATTTAAGTAATCCGGATCTAGTGGCCATCCGCCGAAGCGTAGATCTGCGCAAATAAATTATGTAAGTCCAAACTGTACACTTTCATGGAGTATTATCTAGTAAAGTCTTACTTACATAGTTGTATTGGTCGAATCCATGATATGAAAATCCTTTCCATTGCGAAAACGTGTAGCATGCTGCATGCTACAAGTTTTCGCAATGGAAAGGATGCATGCCGCATGCACCGCATGCACATATTGCACATATTATATTATATAAGCACTGATAAAAACAATTCTGGGAATTCAACAATATACCCATAGCACGTAGGAACGAGGAAACTTTTTTAAAATTAAATTGTGCTGTAAAAGAAACTAACCACCCTTTGTTTTAATTTATTCAGGTATTTACGATCTTACTAATGATTAAAGTGGGAATTCCTTCGTCGAAGAAAGGGTTTTACGTTAATAGAATTTCTAAAAATAGTACTTAAGTAAAGAACAATAGGCATTATTTGTTTAAGTATGTATATTCGTGTAGGTACCTAATAAAATTCTCGTGTCACAATGTGAGTTACCATACTCCGCCGAAACGGCTTGATCGATTTTTATGAAATTTTATATGCATATTCAGTAGGTCTGAGAATCGGCTACTGTCTATTTTTTTTTAAGTTTAGGTATGTAGGTAGGGTAGGGTAGGTAGGTAGGTAGGTAGGTTCGGTAGGGTAGGGTAGTGTAGGGCAGGGTAGGGTAGGCTAGGGTAGAGTAGGCAGGTAGGTAGGTAGGGTAGGGTAGGGTAGGGTAGGTAGGTAGGTAGGTAGGTTAGCATAGTTTATAATAGGTATAGGTATATGTGTATGTTTATATAAAATTTATTCCTACATTTTCGTAATTGCACCTACCACTGTTTGTCTCTGCATAAAAAAATGCCCATGGCATTAAGTCTGCTTCTGTACATTTCTGTGTTTGAAGTATTAAATAAATAAATACATAGGCGTTCTATTTGTAATATCACTTTACTTTGGCATGTATAATATAATAGACTAGATGCTGCTTGCAGCATCGCGCCCGTTGCTTTTTCTAAAATAAAAGCTTTAGTTACTCCTTATAACAGATCAGCTCTGCCAGTGAAAGTCCCGTAAAATCGGTCCAGCCGTTATGGAGATTAGACGGAACAAACAGACAGACAGACAAACACACCGAGAGACAGACAGACAAAACTTTTAAAAGTTTTTTTTTTTGTTATAGTACCGTATGTAGGTACTTTCTTATGCATTTAGTAAAAATAAAATTTAAGTAAAAACAAGCTTTTCATGAACTAAAAAGTACTTAATAAACCTTACGTAAACATAGAACAATATTTTCTTAAAGGTGTTTACTTACATTTTATTTTGTACTTTTTAGCATTATAATTTGTTTAAATATCTGTTCTATAAATTCACTTGAAAGGTACTTGTAAAGACAAATTCAACGAACCCAAAAACGCCTTTACAGAAGTCACGGTGTGAAACCAACCGAGTTGCACTATCCAAGTCATGCCATACTTTGGAACGGGCTATCATAATTGAATGCGTATACAAAATGTCGTGCCTGTGCTGTTGACCGCTGAGGAGTGCCCTCGTCTGCAGCCATCCCTGGAAGCGGGCTATCATAATTGAATGCGTATATTAAATTTAGCCGGCCACCAATGAAAAGTTCCTTAGTTGGGACGAATTTATCCCAAGAACAAACTTATCATTGTAGTTGAAATACATGTTCTCCCATACATTCCAACTGCCAATATAAGTTGGTTGACTATTACTCGGTAGCTTGTAAAGCCTACTTTTCTGTGATAGTTTTCCTTTTAACTTCGTTATACATATATAGGGTGTATCTATTCAAACAGGAAATATTTTGAGAGATACACCTATAGATGGTAAAGAAGCCATGGAAACGATTTTTTTTTTTAATCTGATAATGTTATTTAAATAATTAAATAATTTAAAATTACTTGATATGATGATTAATTATCAAAATTCACCGCGCTCGTGCCGCCACCGTCGCCGCGTCCGGGCGGGTCATTCATAGAATAAGTAAAATTTTGGAAAATGCAACTCCTTTGCAAAATGTCTCAAGCAATTTTAAAATTATAATAATTATGTAAAAATATAAAACACTGATAAACATTTTTTTTTTTAGTGCTATGGCTTTTTTACCACCTACAGATGGTCCTCTTAAAATATTTCGTGTAAGAAATAGATACACCATAATTATATACGACGGCCGTGAATTTTTTCACATATCCAAAACCAACCATTTAGCTGGCAGGGAAGCATAGTTTCTACAGACCCACAGGACCACTTTGTCGGCGTGATTAATATGTATACCCATGACAAATTACAGCTTTCTAGTACTTAGAGTACCGTGTGGTGCCGGACGTAAAGAATAGCACCACTCCATTTCCTCCTGTGGGTGTCATAAAAGGCGACTAAGGGACATACTAGAGAATGGGCAGCAGCATTCTCTATGCACTTTTAACACCAAACTGCGATCGCCAACCCGCCTGCCAAGCGTCCCGATTATGGCAACCCCCCCCCCAATTGGGGGAGGCTTATGTCCAGCAGTAGACGTCTTTCGGCTGAAATGAGTACTTAGAGTTTAAGCCACAGAATACATATACTCCTGTCTAAGCTAAGAAGCGGACAGACAGACGGACATTGCGACACTATAAAGGTTCCTTGTTGACTACAGATCCCTAAAACGACAATGAAACACCTAGAACAGTGTTAACAGCTGCTTAGTATTCTTGCTTCGAATACTGTGGGCCGTGTAAGCGCCAACGCAATATTCACTTTGCCAAGTTTTCCCTACTTTTATGTGGCTTCTTCCCACACTCATAAAACTTTGTGTTTGACAGTACGAAGCACGTGTAAGCTTTGATTTCGATGTTTATCCATAATTATGTATGTACCAATTAAAGTTTGGGAGCAGTGGTGCCCCAGGGTCCCATGGGTGGCGGCACCGACTTACGAGTTGTAGGTCGTGGGTTTGAACCAGGGTACGCGGTTTACTTTGTGTAAATAATTTCATCAAAACATTGCTCTCCAAACATCGTGAGGAATCCTAGAACCAAAAATTCGAAGATATACAAACGTCTGCCAAAAAACTGCTTTGCAGATTGGCGGAGGTATATATATCATGTGAACAATTGTTTTTGTAAATAAACGCTTTTTTTTTTACCAATATATAAATAGAAGTAAGTAGAATATAAATAGAAGATATACATCTACCAATCCGCACTAGGCCCGTGTGGTAGGTATAGGAGTAGGCGTTGCGACGACGAACCGTTTTCAAAGACCGTTTTGTATTCTGCGACGATGAAACCGTTTTACATCCTGGGTTCAAACAGTCTTCGTTGCACAAACCAGTTTTTATTTTACCTCTATGAAAATACAGTCGAGAACGCAATGAGTCAACTATCTCGTCCGTCGCGTCGTCGTTCCGCGTTCGTTTACAAAACAGTGCTTATAATAAAAAGTGAACTTTATATCAATGAAATACAGTCGATAATGTTATTATCTTACCTACCAGTTGTCAATGCTGTCGTTCGTGATGCGACGATCAAACCCGTTGATAGTTGTAAGAAACTGAAACTATTTCACTCGACGAAAACGCAATTCTATTTCATGTGGGATACGTTTCGTCGTCCGTCGTCCGTCTTCAAACCAGTTGCAACGACTACCGTTTTTTGCAACCGTTTTCGTCGTCGGGAAAACGGTTGCGTTTCGTCCGTCAAAATTTCGACAACGACCCACCACTAGTGTGTTAGATTACAGCCCACTTCCTCGAAGATAGGAGAAGGAGAGGGGAGGCCTATGTCCCAGCAGAGGGAAGGTTATAGGCTGATTATGTATGTCAAGTAACTGACTTTTAAGATTTTACTTGTATTTAGGTACGGTGGCCAGCACATCAAGTTACCACAAACTTTCAAATTTTCTCGTTCGATTTTGAACTTAATTATTTTAAAGTTTAAAATCGTTTGGGGAAATTTGACAGTTTCGTGTAGCTTGATGGCTGGCCACTGTAACTACGTGGTGCATTTATTTAACCTGTATACGGAATAAGTAGGTACCTACTTTTCTATTAATGTAGGGCTCCTCTTTGTCTATTAAAACGTTAGCCCGCACTCTGCAACATTAAATATTAAAAAAATATTGATTTCGTGCCCGCATATACGCCTATTTCATTAATATCTCCATCACACACGGAGACACTTCTCAAACAGCAAAGCTTACAACACTAGTCTAGTAGTTAGTAGTATTAGTCTAGTGTAGTAGTTTTAGTTTAAGGTGATTCTGTCAATACACTTTCCCATACCGCATCCGCACGTAAACTCGACACTTAAACGCTTTTTGTAGAATTAATGTTCGCGACGATGCGTCACCGACAATTTAGCTTGTATAAAATCAGTAATTTTAACTTAGCTTAAGTATATAGGAAATATAATTTATTCATCAAGACTAGTAATAATAGAATAAATTATGTAGAATCGATGATGTGCGCGCTGAGGCGACATCAGAAATGAGTTTTATTCAAAAATGTTCCTATTTACGTAGGTGCTCATGTATTTTTGCACACTTTTTTTCCACACAATATGCCCCACCTATAAATAGGGAAAATTTCATGTCGCAATAATGCGTAATAAAACAGTCAAAATAATGTGCAATGACTATACTAACTCAAATATGTAAAAAGTATAGTCATTAATAGTGCTGCCTAGCAGCTATAATGTAATCAAAATGACAATTTTGATAAAAGTCGTAAACTCGACCATTGTACGCCTCGATTAGGTAAGTTAGATAGACAAAACTTAAAATCATTTATTGTATCCAGGTCACCTAGACCGAGACCTAGCCCTGGACCTAACTTCCTGAAATCTAGCCCTTCAGGATACCTACCTAATCGAGTCTAAATGCCGCGAAGCGGATTTCGTAAAATAAAGGCTACCCAACCTGTATTCAGAGGCTCATAGCGGGCTGAAAAATCTAGGTACGAAAACTAAAATACTAGATTTCTCTAGGGCAATAGACTAGCTTGAGGTTTCTTTTGGTATGGTGGAGATCGGTTCAGTACTTTGCCAGTAAAGTCACTTGCAAACAATTTAATATTTAATTATTCACATAAATCCCGTTGTAACTGAAATATCTTTTCAGTAGGGATAGTTAGAATCATGATAGAAACCTCATTAGAAAGGCCATTATTTTACGAATCTTATGATGTATAACACTTTATGTAAAGTGATAGAAATAAGGGTGTTTAGGTGTGAAACACATTAGAACTTAAGATATTTTAAACCAATAAAGTTTCTAAAACGGGAGGCGATTCGCGGCTCTCAGTAAGGTAAAGGAGCACTACTACCTTAGTGAGCGCGCCACCTATAAATTTCGTAGTCATTAGAGATGGGCTGAGTGATGATTTTTCTGTATCGGTGACTGCATGACAATGACAAAAAAATATCGGTGACGGGAACAATGACAAAATCATCAATGATTTTTATTTGAGTATTAGATCTCGTCACTTCATTTGTGAGTAGATACTGAATGATCGCGGAACGGCTTAGTGAAATTATCATTAGTTATTTATGTAGGCATGAGTCGAGTTTGTCAGTTGGCCGCGTAATTTAATTTTCTTAGTTTGTGACATTCATTGCAGGTTATTTAGGTATTGATTTATCGTTATGGAAATCATCAATATGTTTCCATTTGTGATATTTGCTGCAAGATATGACTATTTAGTATATCATGGCAATTTGTCGTAAAAACTTGTCGCGTAAATATGCACCTCCCCAACAAGTAATATTCCAATCTTCCCTTCATGCTTTTTCCAGGCTTAGGACTAGCAAAGACTAGCAAAGTAATAGTACATACTTAGTACCTAATAAAAGAATCTATCAGTCTGCTAATTACACTACGTATTTCGTACGCGTAAAATTAAATTAGGGTGGTTGTTCGTCCTCGTCTATCCAAAACAATGATTCACGAAATACTAAATGCTAGATAAATTGCATTCGTGATTTGCCGCGCATTTCGCACGCAAACATAAACAATGCAAGTGAAAGCATTGTTGCCGTTCCGTGCGCTCAGTCCCGGTCATTTTATCGAAACATGTGAGTTCCAGTCCAGTATCGCCGATCGCGCAGTCTCGCAATGTCGCAATTCACAGTCACACCGCCCGCTGCGCCCGAGACGGCCCGATACCGTCCGATCCGAATCACCGAAGTTCGCGTTCATTGTCATTCTTGTAATGATTTTTAAGCATTGATGATTTTGTCTTTGTCATTGCATGATGAAATGATTTTAAAATATCGATGATTTTTACATGTGACATGATATCGGACTCATCTCTAGTAGTCATCGACATGGAACTAATTCCATCTAAATAGTTATATAGTAGTACTGGGGAGTCCTGAAATCGCTTCCTGAATATTTATGAAGTCTTATCAGTAATACGGTCTTATTATTTCTTCTGTAAACCTGTAATTCTTCAGGAGTAATGTCGCAGTGAGTATTGAAGATATCCTGAACTCTTGGTGCAGGACGTCAGCGCCGCTTGGACTGGGATAGCCTTACAACCTTCCCGATTTTCGAGTCAAGCGATCACGCCCGTCCGGTACATCTGTTGGTCCTGTCGAGCCGGATATCTTCGAAGAAGGAATATTCCTGGAATCAGAGGACCTGTTCCTGAAGAATTATTTTCGAATCCTGAAGACTTATGGCTGAAGGATTATTGTCGACTCCTGAAGAATTAACACTGAAGAATTATTTTCGAATCCTGAAGACTTATGACTGAAGAGTTATTATTTCCTGAAGGATTATTTTGAAGACTGAAGAATTATTTTTTCCTGAAGAGTTATTATTTCCTGAAGGATTATTTTGAAGACTGAAGAATTATTTTCGAATTCTGAAGACTTATGACTGAAGAGTTATTATTTCCTGAAGGATTATTTTGAAGACTGAAGAGTTATTTTTTCCTGAAGAGTTATTATTTCCTGAAGGATTATTTTGAAGACTGAAGAATTATTTTCGAATTCTGAAGACTTATGACTGAAGAGTTATTATTTCCTGAAGGATTATTTTGAAGACTGAAGAGTTATTTTTTCCTGAAGAGTTATTATTTCCTGAAGGATTATTTTGAAGACTGAAGAGTTATTTTTTCCTGAAGAGTTATTATTTCCTGAAGGATTATTTTGAAGACTGAAAAGTTATTTTTTCCTGAAGAGTTATTATTTCCTGAAGGATTATTTTGAAGACTGAAGAATTAATTTCGGATCCTGAAAACTTTTTCCCTGAAGAATTATTCTCGGATACTGAAGACTTATTTCCTGAAGGATTATTTTTTTAACTTTGAAGAATCAACATTGAATAGAGAAGAAACAACTTTGACGTTTGAAGATTTGTTTTGAAGATAGAAGAAACATCTTTGACGTTTTGAAGATTTGTTTTGAAGATAGGAGAAATAACTTTGACGTTTTGAAGATTTGTTTTGAAGATAGAAGAAACATCTTGGAAGTTTGAACATCTGTGTAAAGGATTACAGTTAGTGCACATATAGTGAAGTGACGTCCCTGAATCTAAACCAACATGCCGGTCACGAGGTCACAAGGCAAAGCACCTGAAGCATGGATGGTGGAGTTGGACAGAACGCGTACCTCTACAGCTATACGTCATGAGTTACCTCCACGTTCGCCATCCACTACGGAAGGGACCGAGCAGCCGCTACCGCCACCCCCTGCCCCGAGTGGGGGTGAAGACGTACCTGTGCCAACACAATCAAAGGAAACAGAACAGATAGAACAAATAGAACAACCGACTACATTCAGGACGGAGTCCAGACTGGAAGGAACTTCAGATAGGACATTAAAACCTTCGGATAAATCAGTGAATCCAGACAAAACAGTGAAGCAATCAGCTGACCAAAAGGATGGAAATTATAGAGGAATCATGCCGATGACTACCCGGGGTGACGCCCGTAACGAACATAGAGTACCGCCGTCCATAAGTAGGACGATACGGTCGAATAGGAAAATTTCAAGAGCGCGTGAAGACTTATTGAAAATTAGGTTGGAACTTGCTCAAATAGCACTTCAAAGAGCCGAAGAAGGAGATTCTGATGGCTACATGGATGATCGGAATTCGAACGAGGAGTATGTGCGATCGTGGCTAGAGGAGGCGCCTGAGCCTGAGCCATTGAAGGAGGACAATGCCGCCGAGGGGAACCGCAGTTTACATAGAAGCCACAAGGCCGTCGAGACTCAACTGCCCTCGGGAGAAGATGCCGTTGGAGGGAACATATACCCCTCCATCGAAGTCGGATCAATAGTGAACCTCCATCAAACGCAAGTACCCATGTTAACTCATCCTATAGTGAATGAAGTGAAAGATATAGTACCATCGAAGGATCCGGGGGAAGCACAACTCCGTCCATTCATAACGGAGTTGACGTCCGCTATAGCGTCGCTAGCCGACAAGAAAACAGAACAGTGGTCATCGAATAACCCCTCGGCGTCGAAGGTGATTATGACCCTACCAAATTACAGTGGGGCTCATACAGAATGGCTGTCGTTTCGCGCCATTTATGAAACAACTCGTCGATATTTCAACGATGTTGAGAATACAGCTAGGCTGAGAAGTAGCCTGCGCGGACGTGCACTGGAAACAGTGAGCTCAGAACTCATCGGACATGCAAGACCAGATGACATCATGAGAGAACTCGAGCTGCAGTTCGGCCGTCCAGACTCAATTGCTCAAGCTGAAACAGATAGGCTCCGTGGGCTGCCGCGCTGCAGTGAATCACCAAAGGATATCTGCACGTTCGCAAGCCGAGTTAGGAGCGGCATAGTCACGCTACGTGCGTTGAAGAAAGAACATTACTTAATCAACGCCGAATTGATGCGGTTACTGACTGACAAGTTGCCAAATTCCCTTCGGGTACAATGGTATAGGATCTATACCGAGAAGTACCAATCGCTGGCAGACTTATCACTGCTCAGCGACTTTACGGCGCCCAAAACGAGCACACCAGGTAGAACGCGGTACCTACCACATTTCGACGTGTTCAACTCAATGAAGCCAGACAAGCTCCGCATAGTACATGACGCTGCGGCCAAATCGAGAGGTTTGTCACTGAACGACTTCCTTCTAACTGGACCAGACCTGCTGCAGTCACTGCCCGGCGTTATGATGAGGTTCCGACGACACTGCATAGCCATTTCCGGTGTCATAACGGAGATGTTTATGCAGGTAAAGGTGCGAGCTCAAGACCGAGACGCACTTCGATACCTATGGAGAGGCGATAGAAGGGAGGGAGCGCCTGAAGAATACCGAATGACGTCCATTATATTCGGTGCGGCAAGTTCGCCGTGCACGGCCATATTCGCAAAGAATTGGAATGCGAAAAGGCACATAGAGGAGCATCCAGAAGTAGTGGAAGCTATCATCCATAATCATTATAATATGGATGATTACCTCGATAGTTACAAGACGGTCGAGGACGCAACGCGTATCGCAACGACGGTGAAGAACATACACCTGAAAGCAAAGTTCGAACTCAGGAAGTGGGTATCGAACAGTGCGCAAGTTATCGAAAAGATAGATCCGTCACAGATCCGAACTGAAGTTGTCAGCATCGGAGATACAGAAAACACCGAACAGATATTTGGTCTAATATGGAAACCGGGTATAGACAGCAAGAAACAATGGCGGCGCTCACAGATACTCGCCGACATGTTCTGGCGACGCTGGGTGCGCGAGTACCTGCCGGAGTTGCAAAACCGGCGGGAGCCGCATAGCCGCGGGCCAGGACTACAGGTGGGCGACCCTATTCTCATTGCCGACGGCCAGCTGCCTCGCAACACGTGGCCGCGAGGCCGCATAATAGCCGTGTTTCCAGGGGCTGATGGTGAGGTCCGGACTGCTGAGGTGCGCACCGCTGGCGGCACCCTGAAGCGTCCGGTGAAGAAACTCGTCCCACTACCGAAGTAACGAGGCGTCGAGACGGCGGGCGTCGCGGCGGCGAGCGTCGCGACTACGGTCGTCGCTCACTGGCGTGATGCAGCGCCGTGCCGACGTCGCTACGAGTCGCCACTGCGCTGCACGGCGGGAGAGATGTTCGCGACGATGCGTCACCGACAATTTAGCTTGTATAAAATCAGTAATTTTAACTTAGCTTAAGTATATAGGAAATATAATTTATTCATCAAGACTAGTAATAATAGAATAAATTATGTAGAATTGATGATGTGCGCGCTGAGGCGACATCAGAAATGAGTTTTATTCAAAAATGTTCCTATTTACGTAGGTGCCCATGTATTTTTGCACACTTTTTTTCCACACAATATGCCCCACCTATAAATAGGGAAAATTTCATGTCGCAATAATGCGTAATAAAACAGTCAAAATAATGTGCAATGACTATACTAACTCAAATATGTAAAAAGTATAGTCATTAATAGTGCTGCCTAGCAGCTATAATGTAATCAAAATGACAATTTTGATAAAAGTCGTAAACTCGACCATTGTACGCCTCGATTAGGTAAGTTAGATAGACAAAACTTAAAATCATTTATTGTATCCAGGTCACCTAGACCGAGACCTAGCCCTGGACCTAACTTCCTGAAATCTAGCCCTTCAGGATACCTACCTAATCGAGTCTAAATGCCGCGAAGCGGATTTCGTAAAATAAAGGCTACCCAACCTGTATTCAGAGGCTCATAGCGGGCTGAAAAATCTAGGTACGAAAACTAAAATACTAGATTTCTCTAGGGCAATAGACTAGCTTGAGGTTTCTTTTGGTATGGTGGAGATCGGTTCAGTACTTTGCCAGTAAAGTCACTTGCAAACAATTTAATATTTAATTATTCACATAAATCCCGTTGTAACTGAAATATCTTTTCAGTAGGGATAGTTAGAATCATGATAGAAACCTCATTAGAAAGGCCATTATTTTACGAATCTTATGATGTATAACACTTTATGTAAAATGATAGAAATAAGGGTGTTTAGGTGTGAAACACATTAGAACTTAAGATATTTTAAACCAATAAAGTTTCTAAAACGGGAGGCGATTCGCGGCTCTCAGTAAGGTAAAGGAGCACTACTACCTTAGTGAGCGCGCCACCTATAAATTTCGTAGTCATCGACATGGAACTAATTCCATCTAAATAGTTATATAGTAGTACTGGGGAGTCCTGAAATCGCTTCCTGAATATTTATGAAGTCTTATCAGTAATACGGTCTTATTATTTCTTCCGTAAACCTGTAATTCTTCAGGAGTAATGTCGCAGTGAGTATTGAAGATATCCTGAACTCTTGGTGCAGGACGTCAGCGCCGCTTGGACTGGGATAGCCTTACAACCTTCCCGATTTTCGAGTCAAGCGATCACGCCCGTCCGGTACAATTAAAGTATCCTTATTAAGTTGTTATGAATTATTATTGTCGCGTATCACTTTAAACCTAGGGAAATAACAGTGTTTGTAGGATATTTAGAAGCTGAAAAAAAAAAAACGAAACGACTTCGCAATTTCATATTTTCTCTTCTTGTTCTCACTCACTATTGTCTACATTTCTTTTTCATTTCTCCTTTCGCAGGTCAGCTGGAAGAAATTTCTTAAGAAATAATCAGTACCTTTGTACTGAAATTATAATTATTTCGTATCCCTATGTATTACTGTGTGTACATACATAATAAAATAAATAAATAAAAAATCAATTTTTACCTTTTCCCAAAGGTAATATTAATGCTAACACTGAATACCCACCTTAATGGATCTCTGTATAGAAGAACCATTAATTTTATTATTTGAGGAAACATGACGGGGCGTAAAACCCTTGCCCGCGCCCGCCGCCTATTAATATAATGAAATCAAACGATGCTCACTGATTTTGTTATTCAACCAAAACGTATTTTTGTGTAGCTGTGATCGTTTAATTGTTGACATTCATCACTGCACCTGAGCTCGGCTAATTTGATTGTGTAAAGTCTTTTATTAGCTTTGTGGAGTCTGAATTCGTTACATGCATTTTAAACGGGTGTGTATGTAGGTGCAGTTGTACATTATGCCCTTTATTTATAAAAGTTGGTGAAAGTTAAGAGACGTAAAAATTTATGGTTTATCATTATTTAATTTTGAGCAACGTTGTTTTTTTTTTTTAAGATCTGTTTGCTCTTCACTCTAGTCTAGGTCAGAGGCGACAGAGACAAAGTCGACGATGGAGTGAGCTTACCCAGAAGAAGCCTGTTCACTCTCACTTTGAATAGATTAGGGTTGTATGCGTTCGGAAACACAGACGCAGTCAGAGAGTTCCATTCCTTTGCTGTGCGCATTATAAAAGACGTTTGAAAACGCTTTGTGCGAGTTGGTGGAATATCAACTAGGTAGGGGTGGTAACTTGCAGTGCGTCTAGATGTCCGATGGTAGAAGGGGGCCGGAGGAATGAGGTCGTGGAGTTCAGGGGCACACTCGCCGAAATATAATCTGTAGAAGGCCGACAAGCAGGCAACCTTGCGGCGATGAGCCAAGCTGTGTAGCTTGGCATCCACCAGTTTTACGTCGCCAATGAGTCTCTTAGCTCTGCGTTCCACCGAGTCAAGCGCAGCAAGTTGGTACTTAGCTGAGCCATCCCAAAGGTGGCTGCAATACTCCATGCAGGATTGAACTTGTGCTTTGTAAAGGGTTAAAACCTGTCCAGGCGTAAAGTATCGCTTCACCCTATTTAGGACGCTCAGTTTCTTGGCTGCAGTTTGAGCTTTCCACTCGATGGTGGAGCCGAAGTTGAGACCAGATGTCAACTCCATGCCTAGGAGCTCGAGCCGATCAGTTACAGGAACAGATGTACCCCGAAAAGTAGGAGTTTGGTCAAAACGACTCCTTTTAGCGGTAAAGAGACACGCCTGTGTTTTGGTGGCGTTAAAACAGATAAATATACCGATAAATAAACCGCACATGGGTTTACTTAGCTATGTGTAAGCTACAATGATGTAGAATCTACATGAAGCAATGCCTTACTTATTTATTTTTTTAAACTTTATGCCCAAGTAAAAAAAAATACTGTACAAAGGAGGACTTAATGCCTGAAGCTTTTTTTTCCAGTCAACCCAAGGGTGATGCAGAGACAAAACATGGCAGGTGCAACATAACGGATAGATAACTCGAAAATAATAAATACTAATACATAAATACAAACATACATTATAAACAGAATATACTTTGTCAAGAGAAATAACGATAGGTCAGGAGAAAACGAATCCAGCACAAATCAGTGCTGGGGTGATTCTGCCAACTTCTTATGAATGTGTTCACGTGCCTTCAACTTTAAAAATTAACCGGGTGGTTGCCATCCTGAATTCCTGATGTTCAGAGGGAGCGCATGGCAAAGAAAGACCGCTTGGATAAAGAAGGAAGAATGAATGAAACCAGGATCAGTGAGTAGGACATCGTAGAAGACGATTGTTGGTGGAACGCAGATTTTTACTATGGGCAGAGCACAAGTACTGAATTTGGGAAGTCAGGTAAAAAGGAGAAGTGGGTTTGTCGAGAATAGAGAACAACGTAGACCCATTCCAACGAGCTCTCAACTCTCTGCGCTGACGAATTGGTAACCATTTTAAAAGCAGTCGATGCGCGGATACATGGTCATACTTACGAAGATTGAAAAAAAATCGAATGCAGTTATTGAGAAAGCGGTCAAGTTTATTGAGGAGATCTGTATTCAGGTCATAATAACACACATCACCATAATCAATTATGGAAAATATTAGGGACTGTACAAGCATTGCTTTTATGAGTGTTGGATGGACTTATCTTTTATTACTGGCAAATCTATTTTGGCACAGGTTTCTTTCATGACAACTCTCACTTGCCACTGATGCTGGTTTTTAGAGTCAACCGTCCTCTGATAAGTAGGATGTGCGCGGAGCAGTTGTCACGTTAGCTGCACGGCTCATTTGTTTAACAGCCACGCATTCGTGCGTAGCGTGGCCGTTTGTCACAGTGGACGATCCCGCCTACATTTTCATACAAAGCGAAGTTAACTAGGTTCACGTGCGTAGCTTAGTCAGTGCTTAGCCACTGTGCAGTGGCGCCTTAAAACTAACTTGACAACTTAACTTTAGATTACCTGTCCTTAATTATTGTGACTTATTATTGTGACTTAATTATTATTATACAGGATAAATTTTTAACCAGTGCGCAATTTTTTTTTGGTGGTTCAGTATCAGTAATAGGACACATTTCCATTATTTTTTCAATACTTTTAAGTCCACTTAAAATCAGCAAAATATGGATACAATCTATTCGTAATAATATCAATGGGCGAGCGCACAGCTGATAGGTACCTACTACTGCGTTCCGCTTCACTGACCGCGCCGCCGCAGCCGGCGCGTTGCGCGACGAGTATCCATTATACCAGTTTCAAAATAAACGTCTTTCGTTAACGATAACTTCATGTTTTTATACTAAGACATATAAAAATAAGAAATAGGTGTATAATAAAACACGTTTAAGTTTAATTTGTCAAAATTTGCGCACTGATTAAAAACTTTTCCTGTATGGGGAGCAATGGTAGCCCAGTGGTATTGGCTGCGACTCACGAGTTCTAGGTCGTGAGGGAACCCAGGCAGGCACTTTGTGTATTTAATTTTATCATCACTGCTCTCAAAACGGTGAAGGAAAACATCGTGAGGAAACCGGCATTTTTGGTCCTAGAACCAAAAATTCGAAGACATGTGACATCCACCAACCTGCACTGGGCCCGCGTGGTAGAATATGGCCGATTCCCTCTCTGTCCCAACAGTGGGGATATTATAGGCTTACTATGATTATATAGGAATTTAACAAGTAATTATAGAACGTCACTGAAGTTCTTGTCGTGGTCTGCTAGGCTGCAGCCTGAATCAAGAGTTGGTCGTCGAGTCTCCTATTTTAGTACCTATCCCAATTCGATTACCAAATCGTATCCAAATATAGAATGAATACGTCGCGAGTCGCAACGATAGTAAACTCCAGAGGCCTCAATAAATAAAGACTTGTGCTACAATTTAATGCTCTATAAACGGAATGCTATGCATAATAAATAAATATAATGTTGCGGGATGATAAATCAATATTTTTTTGATACATTACACAGTTTAGATATAATACTCATCTATTAGGCACAATCTTAAACAATTAATACAATATTTGTTTATAATTTAACTTAACTATATCTATGATATGAGACCACGGTTGACCAGGTTCTCTGAATCATATCGGCAGCCTTTTCTCCAATCATGATCGCAGGCGCATTGGTGTGCGCACACGTCGGGCGCGGGATCACGCTGGAGTCCACTACCCGCAGGCCAACCACGCCATACACCCTCAACTCAGGATCCACCACAGCGTAAGGATCAGTATGAGGACCCATCCTGCATGTTGCAATTTGATGATGTAACGTAATCATCATCGTCCTAATGGCACACTTCCAATACAAGTCGGAGCCGGGAACAAAATTCCTACATGCTGGATAGTCCGCTAAGTATAGTTTAGGACAATATTTATCGAATGCTTTCGAATTCGCAAGTTTAATGACATATTTGACACCTTCTAACATCGCTGCTATGTCCTGTGGATCAGTAAAGTAGTTACCGTACATTTTTGGATGTGAAAACGGGTCAGCGTCTTTAAGCTCTAGGTAACCTTTCGACTTCGGTTGCGTCAACATAATAATAGCTGACCATGTGTCTGTGCCATACAAAGGTGAGTAGGCATTGTCAAATACTTTTTTTGAAAGTCTCCAGCTTTCTCTAAGCGGACCTCCCGAATCTATAATGACAGACCCGCCCATACTTATTAATTCAATGTCTGGCACATTCTCTGGATCCTGCGATGCCGATGTCTTTATATATCCAATGCCTTCGATTCCACCGGGCGTTGTTAACAGTCCGTCTCCATACTGTAACCACTGTATAAGATTATTTAATGTTGCGATTTTAGGCGCCAACAAACTGGCGTTAGTTGTATTTAATCTGAAAATAACACCAGGGAACGAGATGTGATCGTAAAGAACCCTTCCAACTTGTAAATTTACAAGAACAGGGATACCCAGCGATTTTAAATGTTCCTCCGGACCTATTCCTGAGAGCATGAGCAATTGGGGTGAAGCTATTGGGCCGGCGGATAAAATAATTTCCCTGCGGCAACGCACTGTGCGCTTAACTCCATCCTTTACGTATTGTACGGCGTACGCTCTCTTAGTGTGGGGATCTATGAGCACTTTGGTGGCTCTGGCGTCCGTAAGGATGTGCAGGTTACGTCGTTTCTTGTGTGGGTGGAGAAATGCTTTAGCGGCGCTCATCCGATGGCCTTTATTGAGAGTCGCTTGCGTGTAACCGAAGCCAAGCTGGTCTGGTGCATTGTAGTCGACGGTGGGGTTACCGTTTTCTCTTCCAGCTTTAAGGAACGCCTCGACGAGACCAGTCCTGAAAACGAAACATCCCGTCAGATGGCAGTTTTATAATTCTCCCAAGTCTTAGTTTTAATTAAGTTACCAACTTTGAATAGTTGAAATTAATAACAGTTGGTAACTTACTTGAATGGAACATTCTCGACTGTTAGCTCCCCATCACGACCCCGGTATGGTTCGTTCTTGTACTTTTTCAGTTCCGATTTTTCAGATTTTATATAATACTGCAAAACTTCGTCGTAGTTCCTGCAGAAATAAAAAAAAATCTGTTAAGAAACTAAATGGAAATCCAAGGTATATATAAAAAAATGTAGAAGGTAAACGAAGTAGGTAGGTACTACTCATGAATCTTGATTCAAAATCACTTTTTTTTCTTTCTTTCTTTCTGTATAGGTACTAAACATTTTCCATTTTCAACTCCAATTTAAAATAGAGATTTATTTACATCTTTAAAGCTATTTAATAAAAATAAAAAAAATCTAAAGGCTTGTCTAATAAATTGACCATCGATAATCATCAATACTAATTATCCAATTAATTTAATAAATTATCGATATTATTATTAATTTCCAGGGATAACCACGTTCCCAAAATTTACCTATGCTCCATATGTCGCTGCATCGGCCGCTCGTCCCGCGCCCTCGCTTACTCGCGCCACCGATACAGTGACGCGAGCACCTTCGTTTCCAGGTCCCAGGGCGGGAATTCGCACAAGCCACTTCATAGGAGATCGTGCGGTACCCTCTGATGACTCTGAAGGCCATCGCTCTCTGCGGCTTTCGCAGAATAGAGATGCTATCGGCCGTCAAGTCAGACGTCCAGATTGGGGCTCAGTAAAGGGCCATCGATTGAACGATCCCCACGCAGAGCCGCATACAAGCGGCGCTCGGGTCCCCCAGATTGGGCAGCAGCGTTGGCAGGACCCCAGGCGTGCCCAACAACTTGGGCGCCAGCCGCCGGAAGTGAAGGCTGAAATCCCACCGGCTGTAGAGCAACAGTCCCAGGTACTTCATGGTAGGGTCGACAGCGATTCGAACCCCCAGAGTCATCCGGGCGGTGGCGCCCGCTGGGGACCATTTAATACCATGGCCCCCGACTTGTTGAGGGCCACCTCCAGGCCTAGGCAAAGTATGCGGCCTGTGAGACCGTAGCCGTCGCCAGCAACGCTGCCTCCCTGTACGAACTTCCCCGGAATAAAACCAGCGTGTCTTCCGCGTAGAACGTCAGGTCTACGCTTGGTTGGAGTTCGCCCCTCAACAACCAGTCGTATCTCATGTTCCACAGGAGCGGGCCTACGACCGAGCCCTGCGGAACACCGCACGACATGTAGCGCTGGTTATCGCCATCACGTCCAATGTAGGTGACACACCTCCCCGCAAATAAGCCCCAACCATGCGGCGGAGGTAGAGAGGCACCCGATGATACCGCAGTGCTTCCCGAATACAACTCCAGGGCAGGGTGTTGAATACGTTGAAGATGTCCAAGGACACCACCACCATCACCCCACCTAACCCGGGACACGGTTTCCTCCGCCAGGACTCTCACCCGCCATATAGCGTGGATGGTGGAGCGCCCATGCCGAGTCTTCTCTCTGGACTAACCAAATTCACCAGATTCCCGGAGCTTCAGTATTCTCCCAGTCCTCTGCTATTCCAGCACTGATGGCTACCACCGTTCCATCTCCAACAGTAGCTCCCGCGCATGTGGCCGCATCGGTAGTCCAACCCGCTACCGCTCGCAGGTCTGTTCCCTTCACCAATCAGGCCCCCCACCCTATCAGCCCCGGTTCAGCTGGGTAGAAACCTGCATGTGCTTCTCAGCACCTACGCAATGTTCAACACTCCCCCCACTAACGCGATGGTCAACGAAATCGTTGCCGCTAGGGGTAATGCCCTCCGTCTCCTTGAGATTTTCAATACGTACGAAATAACCATAGCGAGGTGACCACCCGAGGTGGTCATTCGCCAACCGAGGCTTACGCTCTCCATTCCCAATGATGCTACCACTCTCCTCCAGGAGAGTATAGTCCCTCAACTAGCACACTTAGGAAACACACACTGACCTTCCGTTCTCGCCGCCGAAGCCCATCTCGACGTCCCCGTCCATCCCCACCCCGACCCTTGTTCGAGCCAGTCCGCGCCGCTGAGCATGTACCTTTAAAATCGTCCCCTAGTAATCATAATCCAATCCAGCCCGTCTGTTGCCGTTCTCCCCCAGCGGAGCCCTAAGCCGAGGTCCGTGCCCCACAGGAGGTGCCCTTAGCGTGTAGTCGCTTAGTTTTTATGTTTGTTGCCGTGGCTGGAGGCCTTTAATTATTGACACCCACAGGAAAGTCCGGTTAAGCAGACATATAATAACCTCCTCCGTTTTTTCGTCGGTTAAAAAAATACAAAAAATTATACGGTTTTCACTATGATTTAGAGAAATTATTCCGGAAGGTTTATATGTGTAATATGTACATTCAAATTTAGCTTATATATAGCACAGAAAACCCGATGGTTTGGCATCTCGTAATATAAGTAGATTACACCCGTGCGCCAGGGGTGGGTCGCTAGTTATTTAATAATATTGATTGGGTTCTGAATATAGGAGATAAAGTAGGTACGAGTAGGCATGCTTATACCTCACTGCAGCAAGTTATAGATAGATAGATAGTTAGATAGATAGATAGAAGATAGAATATTCTATTATTATGTACACCATTAAAATTACAGATATAAATGTAGAAATGTGTATGTGTGTGTGTTATATATTATTTAGAATCTGAGCTCTGTGTCATTAACCCGTTGGCCTAACCGAGTTAATTCAGCCAATACTCCCCAATGTCTATATCATAGGAATCCGCAGAAGAGAAACAATATTTTTGGCCATTAACAGTGCCACCTTTTCACACCATCTTTCGAATATCGAAATATTTCTTTGCTCGACTGAGCTATAAAACCAAGCTGTTTTATGTTTCGCTGATTTGAATACTTTTATTTGGTATGGTTGCTTATAAAATTCGGTATCAAAAGTAAGTAGCCATTTTTTTATGTGTACAAATTATACCTAATTAGGTACCTACTTCTTAGAAAAACGGTGAGTCGTTGACACGAACCTCACGGTGCTCGTCTACAGACTCCGGACTCCGGGAAAGCCAAACGTTTAGACACTGCTCAAATTTTGGTACATCCCAGTGTAAGTTACCATCAAAAGAAAGTATGAGGAGAATTTGTATTCGTTCTTACCATCCATAGTTTCCATCAGCGGCGATCCTGTCCCAGTCCTGTGGGCGACCCCTAGTGTACAACATATTGTTGATGACGCTGGTACCTCCCAGAGCCCTGCCTCGGGGCCAGTAGCAACGCTCGTCTTTGCTTCCTGCAATCCATATATAATATTATAAATGTGAAAGTAACTTTGTCTGTCTGTCTGTTACATTTTCATGCTTCGCTCAAAGTCAAAGTCAAAGTCAAATCATTTATTTCAAATAGGCACGAAGATGCACTTTTGAACGTCAAAAATTACTTGAATAGATAATTGATTCTAGTTGCGCCTTCCAAAATGTAGTTATGTATGGAGAAGAATGGGCAAGAAACTCCATACTTACTCTTTTAAAATGTTAACAATATTTTGTATACATTAATTAATATTTATAGGTGAAGACGATGTACCTAGAATAAAAAAATAAAAAAAATTACTTACCACAATTGGTAAAAAGTATGAAAAGTGAAGTAATAACAGAAAAATTAATAAATGCGATAGGTACATGGTGCTCACATATTTACAAACATTGTATATATTTCCCAAAAAAAAAAAAAAAAACAACAATAATAAGTCAGTGTGTGAGTTAAATTTATATTAATCACAGAAAATAAAATTAATATCATAAAAATTATAAATTATACAGTTAAATTAGCAACCAGTTTGATTTTGTCTAGACTCTAAATTGTCCTATGGAGCAGGACCAGCATGTTTCCAAGCATTCTTATTTTAGATATAATCCTCTAATTTGAAATATGCTTGTTTACAAAGTGTACTTTTTATTTGAGTTTTAAATTTTCTTTCATTTAATTGTAATATATCAGAAGGTATTTTATTGTAACATTTAACACAGTACCCCATAAAAGATGTATGTACCTTAGATAATCTGAAAAATGGTTGATCTATTTTATCTTAATTTCTAGTATTAAAATTATGCCTATCACTGATTTTATTAAAAAGATGTAGATTTTTTCTTACATACATAATATTTTCATAAATGAATTGGCAAGGTACCGTCATAATATTAATCGTTTTAAATAGTTCTCTAAGAGATTCGCGGCGATGTAGATTATAAATGGCTCTGACAGCCCTCTTTTGTAAAATAAAAATGGATTCAATGTCGGCAGCCCGACCCCACAGTAAAATGCCATACGACATAATGCTATGGAAGTAGCTAAAATAAACCAAACGCGCGGTTTCTATATCTGTTAACTGTCTTATCTTTCGAACAGCATACGCGGCTGAGCTTAGCCGCCCCGCAAGAGATGTTATATGAGGTCCCCATTGTAATTTCTCATCTAGCGTGATTCCTAGGAAAACCGTTTGATTAATAAACTCCAGTTTTTCTCCGTTCAATATGATGTCACATTCGCTACTAGAAGTAGCGAATGTGACATCATTAGGTAACTTAAATCGAATGCATTTGGTTTTTTTATTATGAAGTACCAAATTATTTAAGCTAAACCAATTTTGGACTTGAAGAAAAGAGTTATTCACGTCGTCAAGTTTTTGTGACCGTCGATCTATTTAAAAAATCAATGATGTGTCATCTGCAAATAACAACATCTTCGGTTGATTTTGAAGTAATTGGGGTAAATCGTTAATGTAAACTAAAAAGAAGAATGGACCCAATATCTAACCTTGAGGAACGCCCATTTTCATTTCAGACCCTAATGAGTTTACGCCGTTTATCTGAACTTTAACCTTCCTATCCGTCAGGTATGATCTTAGTAAATCAAGAGCGGTATTCTTAATTCCGTAGTGCTCCAGTTTCAGCAGAAGTGGTCACGGTTTACGCAATCGAACGCCTTAGAGAGGTCACAAAAGATTCCAATGGCATCTTGTGCTTCTTCTCAAGCGTTAAAAATGTTCTTTATTAGGGTGACACCGGCGTCAGTTGTACAACGCCCCTTGGTGAAACCATGAAAGATGGAGTTATTATTAAAGTGACGTAACATTTGATTGAGTATCAACTTTTCAAACACCTTACTGAGAACTGGAAGAATTGACACAGGCCTATAATTGTTAGGTTCTTTACTATCACCGGATTTCAACAATGGAACTACTTTACTGTGTTTCATGAGATCTAGGAAGAAGAAAGAAAAAACGTTTATTTGCGGTAAACATGACGCAAAAAAAAGAACACAACACAAAAAAAAAAAATAGTTTGGGGTAAATATGCGTCACATCCACGCAAAACGGCCATCGCTCAGCATAATGCTGCGACCCTATGCGAGACAGAGCCCCAGCGCTGGTTTTCAGCGACAGCCAGATCTGGAAAGACTCCTTGGTCTACACTGGTGTTAAATATGAAAGCTAAATAGGGCGCAATGGTTTCGATAATAGACCTAGAGACTTTTACAGACATTCCCCAAAGATCTTCTGTTGATTTAATTTTAAGATCTTTAAAAGCTTTTATAACAGCCTGGGGGTTTGTATGTTGAAACCTGAACTCCAAAGGGCATGCCTTTACATTCTTTCTAAGTAAAGCAGCAGAAACGCTAGCGTGCTGAACCGATAGTCATGAACTTTGGCAGAGATATAGCCTGGGATATGGAGAAAGACATAGGCTACTTTTTTACGCGATAACCGACATCAACGCGAGCGGAGCCGCAGGCAAAAGCTAGTTTAGAATAAATGATAAATTATATTTATTTATGTGAACCGTTTCAAAAACACTTTTACCCGTCGAAAGTAAATTATATTATAAAACAAGATGAGGTCGGTGTTTCGAGGTGTTCCACTTCTGAGTGGAACACCTCGAAACAACGATTTCGACAGCACTTGGACGAACCGCATCTGAACACTTCCACTAGCCGCACTGAATCATTTGTAAAGTGCGGTTCGGTGGAACAGTTTATTAATATTATTTTCAGTCCCTGAACGGCACCTACATACAGTTTGTTGTGATGGGACGTATGTATTCTTTGTTCAGGACATTACCAACTACAATTATCAATACGGCAAGTGCGTGTCGGACCACGCCCAGTAAAGGGCTCCGCTGTCGTACGTATGGAATTTGTTTAACGTTGAATACAAATGTCTTAAAAAAAGGGGGAATAATTGTAAAGCAACCTCTGTAGGAGAACTATTTCAGTGATATTCAAATATGTAGCGCCGTTTCACACAGACGCGACGCCGCAAACAAAGGGTTTTTACTTAGCAGGTGTGTTTGATCAATCGATGGTACCCACGTTACCTCACTTAGTTTTTTTATTTCCTGGTCTCGTGGACTGAATTGACTGGCGCTACATCGAAGTATTGAGATATTTGTGTGATGGCGCCACGATAACTGTCCAGATCCGGGACATTATATACATTGTAGACATGAATATGGACAAGACGAAAGTCCTGTACAATTCACACGTCTTGCCGAGACCAATCTACATAGATGGCTCGCATCTTGAAGTTGTGAAGGAGTATGTCCACCTAGGGGCAGTCGTCCAGCTCAGTAGACACAACTTTGAGAAAGAAGCCGACAGAAGGATCCAGTTGGGTTGGGCAGCGTTTGGAAAACCTCATCAAGTCTCCTTGTCGCCTATCCCGCAATGTTTGAAGACTAAAGTCTTCAATCAGTTCATTCTGCCTGTTATGAAAATAGTGCCGGAATGTGGACAGTGACAGTCGGGCTTGTCCATAAATTCAAGGACGCTCAGCGCGCTATGGAGCGGGCAATGCTCGGAGTTTATTTTAAGGATAAGATCAGATATGAAACTATCCGGAAAAGAACTGGAGTTATCGACATAGCTTGCAGAGTAAGCAAGCTGAAGTGGCAGTCGGCGGGCCATGTTGTTGTTTGTCGGAGGACCAATGGCCAGTAGAGCAGACGAGTCCTGGAGTGGAGATCGTGTATCGACTATCGTTTTCTGGGAAACCGACGGTTTCGTTTGTGCAATTATGGACGAAATTATCTTGACGAATAACTACCGAACACATTTTTTGAAGGACGGGATGGTTGGGTTAAAAGGGATTTGCGAACTTTTTGTTCACAAATCCCCATTGATGGGGATTGGGTGGGATGAGGGCTATGAGACGTTATGACGTGTGTCGGGCGTGTTATCATTGATTGATGTATTATTATCATGATACATGTGATAACACGTAATTACTAAACTTGCCTCGATGCGACAGCCCCGACTCACTGCATACTGTACAACATACTTAGATTTCGTGTAGCGGTCTGCATGTGTGAGTGCGTTTATTCGATCATTTGGTCCTAGTTGAATTACTGTATGATTTGAAGTAACGAAATTGCTAAGAAAAGTGACATGCTCCGCCATTTTTTGTTTACTGACAGCGATACAAATAAAACATTACTCCTTGCTTCAGGTGAACAAGGTGGAATTATCCGGTAACTTCTGCTGATTTGTATCGATGTTTTCTTTGACAATGCTTTGGACAAAAAAAAAATACATCCCATCACTAAAATTTATTTTACGTAGGGCACCTACGTAAAATAAATTTTAGTGATGGGATGTATTTTTTTTTGTTCGGGGACTGAAACTAATATCAATAAACTGTTTCACCGAATAGCAATTTACAAAATTTTGTTTAAGGGCGGTTAGAGGAAGTGCTCAGGTGCGGTTCGTCCAAGTGCTGTTGAAATCAGTGCTCTGAGTGGAACACCTCGGTGTTTCCTATCCGACTACTCTGAGAAGAAAGACCGGAATAAACCAAGACACAGTCTCTTTTAAAGTCCAGACATAATCTTGGTTAGTTCACATAATTATGAGGCCCAGATTAGAACCTGAGATGGTCGTTTCAGGAAAGAACCGCCCGGATTTGAGATCACAGCTAAGTAGGCTTTACAAGTTACCGAGTAATAGTCGAGCAACTTAAAGCACTTGAAAAATACTTTTTTCAATACAGTTCTTAAACATGGAGTACTTTCAGAGGGTATAATTATGGTTCGAAAATTGAATCTGTTGCATAGGCATCTTTCTGTTACGCGGTCGTGACTTTTGTTTACGAGCTCGATCATTTTGTTTTGCAGTTGAGTTTTAAATTTATAAGACAATTTAAAAAGTTTAGTAGCAAGAAGTTTTCATACATAGAATAAAATGGGATAGATTTTATACGAGGAAAAATAAATGAGTCCGTACGTCTTAGCATTAGCATAGCATATTTAATTACCAGTTTAAATTTAATTATTTTCACATCAACATTTGTCAAAAACCGAATAGGCTGTATAGGCTGCTGTCGTTGTAAAAAAAATGTCCAGCTGCAAAAACGCACCATATTCAGAAAATTTAATTATTTACCTAATTCTTTGATTTGTTTTTTACTATTTCCCACAACTGTATTGAAAAACGTCGTGTGATACACGGGTGTGTAGGCTCGTTTGCATAGGTTATTGCAAACGAGCTGTCATTAAAAAGCCCGAGCCAAAGGCTTTTCTGTCACCGGCGCCACTTCAAAACTTCCCCTTATATACTCATTTCTGACTTTATCCATTCTCGTCACTCCACACATCCATCTCAACATTCTCACCTCCGCTACATGCAATCTTTTTTCATCCGTCCTCTTCACGGCCCAGCATTCCGATCCATACAATACGACAGGCCTTATCACAGACTTGTAGATTTTCCCTTTTAACTTAAGGGGCATCCGTGGGTCGCAAGTTGTTCCTGTGACCTGTCGCCATTTCATCCATCCCGAGTTGATCCGGTGCGTTACGTCGCGGTCTACTTCACCATCCCCTTGGACAAGCGACCCGAGGTACCGAAAGTCGGAGCAGATCGGTAAGGGCGTTCCGGCGAGAGACATGGGCACAGAACTGGACAGATCACAATGTACTATTGTGTATACAATACTAGTATTAAGTTTGTTCCTGGGATCAATTCAGCATAACAGAAATATCCGTGGGATAGTTTTCGACTTCTAAGGTGACAGACGTCTGAATTGAGGAGCCACCTTAAAAGTCCTGTAACTTTTTAAGGGTTTTTTACTACAAATTCCAGGATCGGGCCTACAAAATCGGCTAATAACTACTAAGCATTGCATTGCATTGGCTACTAAATATTGAAAGCACCCGCGTTTAAATATGATACATGGCTCCTCAATCCATACGGACACGTAAAAACACAACGTGTAGCTACTATAAATAGTTGATTAATGAGCTGATAAAAAAAAAACCATCGTCATCTAAGTTGGTAGCGAAGAAAGTTTTCCGGGGTGCCTCGAGAGCAAAGAAAAAGGATAGAAAATACCCAAAAAAAAAATTGCGCGAAGCAAAACCCGCCAATCGTATTTGCGTTTTGCTCTAATCGTCACTCAAAAAGGTTTTTACTTATTTGACTTACCTAAACAAACGCCAGGTTGATGCTCCATCGTGTATGGCCACACGTAGTCAGTCAGCTGCATCGTGGACACCAAAGCAGGCACATCGTTGAGCAGACTCTCTGGCTTCCCCGCTTCTATGACCAGCACCATGGCTTTAGGCTTGTCTTCAGTCAGTCGAGACGCTAGTACGGATCCCGCACTACCACCTCCCACGATTACATAGTCGTATTCGTCAAGTGGATATTTATATCCTGAAAATATAGACATAAAATATTATTTGTAACTTTATGAAACTATGAAAGTAAAAAAAGGTAATAAAGAAGACAAATGTCATAAAGAATCTCGGTTCCATGTAAATATTCTTAGCATATTTAGGGTTCCGTATGTCCGAATGAAAAAACGGAACTCTTATAGAATCACTCGTACTTTTGGGAGACAAATAAGAACATTAAAAAAACAGTGGTGCACACTGTACCGTATAACATACGAGTATCAAACAAAAGGGCATACTGTGAGGGTCTCAAGCATATATTTTTTTATAATTTTATTTTTTTTATTTTTTTTATAAAACTTGGTTTTCAGCAAGCCAAACCGCATAACCACAATGATGACAGCACGTGGGGGTAATACAAAGTACTAAAACTCAAGAAAATGTTAAAGAGGTAGAAAAATAAAATGCTTTTCTATTTTTGTTATGAGATCGGTTATTTTTTTTTTGGTTTATGTAATTTTTATGAATATAATACAAAGTGACACATACATTTTATTACTTTCATCTAAGGAACATTTGATTGTCTATTAAACGCAATTTATTTCAATAAGCTAGTATTCTTAGTTTCCGAAACTTTCAGGTATCTTTGTGACCCTAATTCATTGGTCTCAAGTGTATTTTATTTTTTTTAACTAGTATTATTAGAAAATATGTGTTAAGTACCTTTGGGTAGAGGATAGGGATCCCGCAGAAAATCCAAAGGATCTTTAGCATCTGTTGGTTGGTAGTTGGAGAGTATCTCCATTATCGTGTTTGCCACAACAATTTTCGACTGATAAGACAAAGGCAAGAAACGCCTTTGCCTCTCTTTGTCATCTCCTCGCTCAACAGCAGCAAATAGCTCTTCTATAGCCTTCAGACCCGAGTTCTTGCTGGATTCAGTCCCATTCTGCTTCAGTGGATGTGGCCATAGTATTCGCCCGACAGATGCAAACTCTTCGTCTTCGAAATATTTACGGGCATGAGTCAACGTTAGTGTTGATATTAGTAGAATAAGTATAGTGTATTTTAGCCACATAGTGTCTGAAAAACAAAAAACAAAACAAACTATGGAAACCTTTGTAAATCAAAAATCGTCCCAGCCGGTCGATTCTGTAAAAATCTTACCGTGAACACTTAAGTGAAGTGAGCGTGAAGTGAACTGTCAGCCTGACTCTAGGGAGTCTAGAGATTGACAGCTCACTTTGTACTCACTTCACCTAAGTTTTCACGGTGAGATTTTTACAGAATAGCGCTACAGGGGTCAAACTCGGGACTACAAGTTCACCAGCTAAAAAAGCTATCACAGGATCAAAAAAAAAAAAAAAACTACACTACGCATCATAATAATATTATGCAAATTTAAATTAAAAATAATGGCAATAAAATTACATTACAGTATGAATTACTTTGACATAATACGTTGACCTTGCGAGTTAATTTAAACGGCAGATCTGCAAAATAATGCAGAACACTGTCAAGTGATGTTCGAGTATTTAAGGTGTTGGAACAACCAGAAGAATCCGTGAACATGGCATCACTTTACGTCACAGACTATGGGAAAACGGTGGTCTACTATCCTTAAAATTATTATGAGGTAGCAAAATCCTCAACATTGAGTGTTCAATAGCAATTATTAGAAACATTGGGATTCCCATCAGATCAATCTGAGGGAATCCCATAACTTCTCACGATGATGGGCATCAATCGTCAGTAGGCTACAATAATATTAATCACCAATCTGATTGCCAAGCGATGTGAGAATGGCAAAATTCCCTTGTAACTGTTAATTTATGCAGCGCATGAAGAAACTCATATCAACTCAAACTGCCTAGCCTTTTTCCATCTATGACTGAATACCAGTATTGCGACTGCCTACCTGTCCTCCATAACCCAGTAACTAGGTAATACGATACTCCTTGGTAAGACTGGTTGTCAGACTTTCGGGCTTCTGCGGACCCGTAACGAATGCCAAAGATCCACGAATGACAGCCGGGACCAACGGCTTAACGTGCTTTCCGAGGCACGGAGAAGTCTCGGTACGTAAAGATGGTCACCCATCGTATCCACCCCCAGACCAACCCCGGCAAGCGTAGCTTAACCTGATGGATCGACCCGTGCGCCTGTTATTACCAATGATCGGAAATAGGTGAGCTAATATACCTAAAGTTCAGAGAACAGATACAAAAAAAGTGGAGACTTCCTTACGACTAAAATATTTTTTCGGGACTAATGTCGGGGTTTCGGGACATCACTTATGACATATTTATGTTAATAATAATAACAATATATATATTATATTGATGAAATAAAGGAAATAATAATAATAATATAGCGTTTATTTATTTCCTTAACTTATAAAAATTATTATTTTTGTAAAAGTAAGAGCAAAAACAAAAAAAAAATACAGTAAACTAAAACTGAACAATAAAAGAACAAAAATATTTTTTTGTTGTTTTGTTAAGGTCCCTTTAGGGTACTTATAGGCCTCCTCCAAGATTTTCCAGTCCGATCGGTTTTTGGCCTTATTAATCCAGTCAGCTTCTGCTGTATTTTTTATTTCGTCGGTTAAACGAAGATAAGGAGATTACCTTATTTTTTTTTAAACAATAAAAATCGTGCATACTCTTATATTTAAAACAGAAACAGGAAATGAATTTGATAGTTTAGTTCAGTTAGAACTTTTGGTATTTTAGCTCACCTATTTGCGATCACTGGTTATTACTTAGCTTACTTTTACTTTTTTACGTAATACGTCCGTGTTTAGGTCACAGAAATTAATATGTGTACCAAATTTCAACTTGATCGGTCCATTAGATTCGGAACAAATTGCTTGAACAGATAAAAGAGGTTATAAAGGAAATAGTTCCTGATTAAAATGATTAAATCGCGTGTCGCCGCTTGTCTCCCACTCTCTAACTCCACTACAAGCAAGATACCAATACGTATGCGCATTATGCACACAAATAAACCACACGCCTTAGATCGCGAGTTTGCTTTTGGTTGTCACACTAATGCAAATACGGGGCTTGACGTACACTCACACACGCGCAAAACAAATTAATTTCTTATATATGTTACGGCAACCAAAAGGTTAATTATTTATATAGATAAAATTACTGTAAATTTGTTCCTTTCAGTTTTGCGATTTTTCGGTTTAATTTCGGGAGGACTTCCTAAATATATAAGGGGACTTGTGGACTTCCTAAATACATAAGGGGGAACATCCGATATAGCCGCAAATTTCTAAGTTTCTTTCGTTTTTAGATAATTGCAGCTCTGTTTTACGCCATAATTATTATGTCACAATAAACAATAAATGGTGGTAATAAACAAAGTTATTTTAATTCTAATTTTCGCTGATAATAATCATTTGTGTTTATACAGACATATACTTAATATCGACATTGTTTACCACTTGATACAACACTATCGATACGCATAGATTTCGCATTGGCTCGGTGCATGCGATGTTCACAATGAACGCAATACATGGCGCGATCGCTCAACCTAGCACAAGATGGTATCCATGGTATTGCAAGCATATGTATAATTTTGCATCTGTTTGCGATTGTATCGTTTTTGTTTACAAACTACATAATACTGTTGTAATAATTACAAATATCACTTGTATTTTAAGGTTTTTAGTCTTACTGGTGAAAAGAAATCCCTTCTCGGGGTACACTACACACCTGGGCCTCAAGTCTGCTATTACAATAGTGTCAGAATGGTCTCTTCATTGTGAGTTTTTGACAGATTTGCCATACAAACACTGTCAAATACTCACAATGGCGAGACCATTCTGACACTATTTTAATAGCAGACTTGAGGCCCTGGCTTCTTTCCCAACACGTTATAATAGCGCAAGACGGCATAATTCTTTATTTTTCGCGGATCTTCGTATACGCTCTCACAATAAGAGCGCAATTGTTGGCCGTTTAAACAAATTTCAGTTGACTTATGAGCAAACGCTCATAAGTCAGCTGAAATTCATAAGTGCGGCGCGCCAGCCCCACCTACAAGGCCCTTCTAACCTCTTTTATCAGTTCTATGGTTGTCACAGACGGACAGACAGACACACGAGTGATCCTATAAGGGTCCGTTTTTTTATTCGAACATACGGAACCAAAAAATACAATTTTATAATAACTTGTAGTCCTCTTAATCGCCAAACAAATATCTACGTCACATGAGTAAAGAAACGGAACAGAGACGAAGCTTCAGGCAACCGCGCTATGATAGGTACCTACACTACTACAAGCATAAGGACCGTATGTGTGTACCACTGGCGGCTTCGTCGCGTACGAAGTGAAACTGGTTTGCACCCGGTCGGCCAGTTGAATCACTCAGGGCTTCGCGTTTCACGTTTTAATCATTAGTACCTAAAGAATAATAGTGTTTTAATATTAAAAAAGTGTACATATGCTTTAGTGTATTGTGTTTTTGAACAATAGTTGAAGGAATAAAAACATATAATTTATGAATGACTGGACTTGATTACTTATAATTTATTATTTTTAATTTGTAGAAATCTCAACCCGTTGGTGTTTATAAATTGAAACACGTAAGCTGATTAACGTTCTCTTTATTGTGCCTTTCTTCTGTGCCAACCCTACCAAAATAGGTATCAATTTTGCACGTTCTTTAGAAGCTTTGTCTCTGTTCCGTTCCTTTACTCTGTGCCTACGTGCTTCGTCATAATCCGGATTAGGTACTAGGATTAGGTACTAATATTAGTCTAGCAATCCCAAAATACAAGTGAACCTTTATTACTAACAAATTAACTGTGATTCATAATGATCACCAAAGTACCTAAGAATATAATCACAACAAACCTTATAGAGCTCTAATTGATTTATTTATTGCACAAAGTACACACATTCACATACTATGACTAGGCTAAACTTATGAGGTTGACCGATTCGACTTACCAGACTGATCGTATTCCTTAGAAGGTACTATGACTGACCCACTCATTGTAATTCCATTATGTTTTATAATCTTGTTGTGCATGTTAACCTACAGCTAACGGAAGTATCGAACATTATTAAACCGTTAAAAACAAGCGATTATCTTACGATTACTTACTCATGATGTTTCCGTTCATCAGATAAAAAAATTGGTTGATTACATTAATTAAATGTTTAGTTATAGTCTCATTCAATATACTTCTTAAAATACTTGTAATCGGTTAAACGAAAATTTAAAAATAATTCAGTGTGCTGTGAACACTTTAGACTTAAACTGAAACCACAATATTTTTGTTACACTTGTGAGGAACGAACAAATTGATGTTTTCATAATTTATAAACTTTGGCTGGTAGACCAAAATATTGAATCTCTATTTATATGAAAATGAAGTTAAACTGTGAGTGGTAACTTGATTACACAGTTCGTGTTTATACAAGTTAAATTAACCAGTTCAATTAATTATAAGAATACGCAGTTGTTTACTTTGTACTTTACTGAGCTTTCTTGAACAAAGGTTAAAGTTAGGTGGCATGTTTGAATAAGTAAGTGACAGTTTGCGTTCGACTTGCGGCAAAAACTTTTTTTTTTGCGCAAATGTGTTTTTATATTGTTTTGGAATTTAAACCATACTTTCACAATACAGCTATGTCTTTTAAAGTTATAATAAAAATAGTATTAAAATTGATATGTATTTACGCAATAAATAAACTTTTTTTTATTCATGCGCGTATAATCTTATATAGGTATATATAAAATGGTAAACTGACTGACTGACTAGGTGATATATCGACACACAGCCCAAACCGCTGGTCCTAGAGACATGAAACTTGGAGGGTGTGTTCTTTGTGAAGAGTAAGTATCCACTAAGAAAGGATTTTTGGGAATTCCACTCATAATGGGATAAAATAGGGGATGGAAGTTTATATGAAAGTCCGTCAGTTTTGAAGTTAGGATCTTCAAATTTTGTGTTTAGGCTGACGATTAAAAATTAATTTATACGTGGCCTCCCCCGAAGGGTTAAAAAGGGGGATGAAGTTGAAAAGTCCTTAATTTTCGAAGATAAACCACTAAATTTACTATCTAGGCTTATGGTTGGAAGCTAACGCAACGGTGTTGTTAGAATTTCAACCCTTAAGGGGGTGAAAAGGGGGATGAAATTTTGTTTTTAATTAAAGTTCTTTATTTTTTAAGTTAAAATCACTAATATTTCGGCTTATGGTTGAAAACTAACACAACGTAAATCGTTATTTTTTTTTATTGATTTCAACCCACAATAGTTTGAAAAGGGGGATTAAGTTTTGTATTGAAGTTGTTCATTTGCAAAATTTTGTATTCAAGTAAAAATAATAAGCCACGGGCAAAAGCAAGTTTTATTATAAAAGCAGATAAACTACCTAAAATAAATACAAGATTATTCTGAATTCCTTAATGTTTTGCGACCACCAAATCCCGTCCTGCCGCTACCGCTGCAGTGAATGGTTGAGGAATGATAGTGGACCATTCCTCGGAGGCGAAAGAATAAAGCGTATGCGCAGAGCTCGCCTTGACCGCGCACTTGAATTTACCGCTAGTTTGACATAATGACCAATATCAACAAGAACTCAAGCATTTACCAAATCTTTTAAACAGTTACTTGGTCTTAAACGGTAAGGTGTTCGTTTTAAAGTTTTCTTTTAAATATCTGATGGATACATAATTAAATACTGTAGAGTGAAATGTAAAGCGCGTTATTTACTCAAAGTAACAGCCGGTATTCACGAGATTGCGACTGTCTTTACAGACATCGAAAGAATGTTTAAAGATTTTTTCATTTTATTAAAATGTTAATTTCAAAGGAAAATAAAATACTACTACGCACAGAGTTCATAAGTGTGAACATTTTGAGCATGTTAGCAATTTTATAATGCAATATGCCATATATTATAATACATACTCTATAGTTACAAGCAGTGACTTGGGTTCAATCACGATCATTGCTCGGGTTGACATAACAAACCGAAAACGATTCGAGTTTGATTTTGTTTCCGATCCGAACTTGATTTAAAACCTTACCCTACCTTACCTTACCTTCCTTACCTTCCCGAACCAATTCGAATCGTAAACCAAGATCGACATAGGTTCGAGTAATATTTGCGTCGTTTTATGCGTATCCGGCGGATTACGTCATCGCCAAGTGCTCTATGTCTTTTAGATAGTTAGTCTCGATCTGAATAAAGTAGCTTCTTTGATATCGTGTAATTTGACGTTTAGTTTTGATCCAACAACTCGATATGTATCTGTCAGATGGCGTGCGGAGTACGAACTTTTCGATCCTAACGAATCTTTCGATCGAAATTAGTTTCGCTTCGAACCACCGCACGATTGTGCGCTAGTGTCGGATTCAAGAGTATGGATCGGAATTTAATTCGAATCCAATTCGATTGATTCAGAACTCGATGCTGTCGGGAGTAAGGCCCTGGTGCGAAAGTAGGTAAGGTCAATTCTCCATCATTGACAGCTTAGAAAAACCTGTGTTGAAAAAATCTATAAGTACCTACGAACTGACAACGTAAATTTTTACGGTTCGGTTTTGACACAGCAAAGGAAAGTATGCCATGGAAACTGTAAGTACAACATCACCATACCATCTAACACACAAATCTATAATTAAATCGTGTACCCGCTCTAGATGATTAATTGCTTCACGGTAAATGAGCGAATCGTGAATGATGAGACTGTACTGTTGAAAGGAGTGATCCCGTTAAATACTAACAAAGGAGAACAAATACGACTGTATATCTTATAGTTAAATACACCAAAAGTCATTTGCCAAGAGTATTCCGTTACAGGGCATCGCACGTACACATCACAAAGGACGATGATATCTGTGCAGGTGTGCCTTCTTGATCATTCAGTAATGGCCATATACGAGAAAATTTGATAAGAATTCTCTGAGAAAACTATACTATATGTTGGTAAGCAACACCCAAATAACGGTGAGGTGGATATACACGGTGGATTTTTTAGACGGGGCAGTAAGGGTTACAGAAAAACGGTTTCAGAAGACTGTCCATATTTTTTTTTTGAAATTTTGAACCACATTTACAGATTGAAAAAAAATAAATAAAATATTACAGTCAGGAAAACAATGGGCCATTATAAAAAGTTAAAAAAAAAAAAAAGTACATTCTCATAAGACCGTTTTCCTGTAGCTACCACAGTTAATGTACAGTCAGCGTCACGATGTGGGTACCCCCCTTGAAAGCAAATTTTAATACAAATGGGGTACCCAATTGATGCAGCCCACTGTACCTGCCCTTAGTGCCCCATCTTAAAAATCCACCCTGTATTACTGTGTTATAGATAGGTTCGGTGATTTATTAACTCTCACATTTTAAACCTTCTTAGCATAGATTTCAGAAGTAAAAGTAGGATATACATTTTCTTGTATTGGTAGATATTCTTGTATACCTACATAGTTATATATATATATTGCACCTCTCATTTTGTGAGGTACTTGTAGTGATACCAAAATCGAAACTGTTTTTGATCAACCCATATTATCTTTTGGGATGTCAACATCAAGAAATACTTGAATCGGTTTTCAATAGCCTATGATCGTGCAGCCGACAGCATTGAATACAGTTCTACCATAACATGACATGGCACACAAGATCAGGTGATTACATAAAGTGAGTTCACTTAATTACTTTTTTTTTTTACTAACGCCTAAGTTAACACTGCAATAAACTTTAAGGTTGTTGCAGTAGGTGACACAATATTATAATCTACATAATTACATGAACATTGGTATGTAGATATACTTACCATATTTTGAGCTAGAATTTTCGTAACGAAATAAAATGTCGAGTCTGACGGTAGTCTAGTTATGACATGAAATATATCTAAATAAAAATATTGTGTCCAATCAGGCTGCCTGTCCTTCATTATTGTGACTTATTATATACGAATTCAACAAGTAAATATAGAATGTCGCTGAAGTTCTTGTCGAGGTCTGCTAGCCTGCAGCCTGAATTTAGAGTTGGTCGTCAACTCTCCTATTTTAGAACCTATCCTAATTCAAATCGATTACTAAATCGTATCCAAATACAGTATAAATACGTCGCGAGTCGCAACGATAATAAACTCCCAAGGCCTCAACAAATATAAACTTGTGCTGCAGAAATTAGATACTCTATACATGCGGGATGCGTATACCTACCTTCTTAAAAAAAAAAAAAAAAAACATACACAGTTCAGAAATTACACTTATCTATTAGGCACAATCTTAAACAATCAGTACAATTATTATTTATAATTTGACTTAACTATATCACTGATATGAGACAACATTTGACCAGGTTTTCTTAATCATATCGGCAGCCTTTTCTCCAATCATGATCGCAGGCGCATTGGTGTGCGCACACGTCGGGCGCGGGATCACGCTGGAGTCCACCACCCGCAGGCCAACCACGCCATACACCCTCAACTCAGGATCCACCACAGCGTAAGGATCAGTATGAGGACCCATTCTACATGTTGCAATTTGATGATGTAACGTAATCACCATCGTCCTAATGGCACACTCCCAATACGAGTCGGAGCCGGGAACAAAATTCCTACATGCTGGGTAGTCAGCTAAGTATAGTTTAGGACTATATTTATCGAATGCTTTAGAATTTGCCAATTTAATTACATATTTGACCGCTTCTAACATCGCTGCTATGTCCTGTGGATCAGTAAAGTAGTTACCGTACATTTTTGGATGTGAAAATGGATTAGTGTCTTTAAGCTCAAGGTAGCCTTTTGACTTCGGTTGCGTCAACATAATAATAGCTGACCATGTGTCTGTGCCATACAAAGGTGAGTAGGCATTGTCAAATATTTTTTTAGAAAGTCTCCAGCTTTCTCTAAGCGGACCTCCTGAATCTATAATGACAGACCCGCCCATACTTATTAATTCAATGTCTGGCACATTCTCTGGATCCTGCGATACCGATGTCTTTATATATCCAATGCCTTCGACTCCACCGGTCGTTGTTAACAGTCCGTCTCCGTACTGTAGCCACTGTATAAGATTATTTAATGTTGCGATTTTAGGCTCCAATAAACTGGCGTTAGTTGTATTTAATCTGAAAATAACACCAGGGAACGAGATGTGATCGTAAAGAACCCTTCCAACTTGTAAATTTGCAAGAACAGGGATTCCCAGCGATTTTAAATGTTCCTCCGGACCTATTCCTGAGAGCATGAGCAATTGGGGTGAAGCTATTGGGCCGGCGGATAAAATAATTTCCCTGCGGCAACGCACTGTGCGCTTAACTCCATCCTTTACGTATTGTACGGCGTACGCTCTCTTAGTGTGGGGATCTATGAGCACTTTGGTGGCTCTGGCGTCCGTAAGGATGTGCAGGTTACGTCGTTTCTTGTGTGGGTGGAGAAATGCTTTAGCGGCGCTCATCCGATGGCCTTTATTGAGAGTCGCTTGCGTGTAACCGAAGCCAAGCTGGTCTGGTGCATTGTAGTCGACGGTGGGGTTACCGTTTTCTCTTCCAGCTTTAAGGAACGCCTCGACGAGACCAGTCCTGAAAACGAAACATCCCGTCAGATGGCAGTTTTATAATTCTCCCAAGTCTTAGTTTTAATTAAGTTACAAACTTTGGATAGTTGAAATTAATAACAGTTGGTAACTTACTTGAATGGAACATTCTCGACTGTTAGCTCCCCATCACGACCCCGGTATGGTTCGTTCTTGTACTTTTTCAGTTCCGATTTTTCAGATTTTATATAATACTGCAAAACTTCGTCGTAGTTCCTGCAGAAATTAAAAAAAAAAAACTATTAGGGAACTAAATGGAAATCCAAGGTAATACAAGAATTATAGGAAGTTAAAATTGACATATATGTTTTCTTTCTTTCTTTCTGTATATGTACTAAACATTCTACTCAACTCCAGTTTAAAATAGAGTTTTATTTACATCTATAAAGGCTAATTAATAAAAATGTTTGCTATAAAAGACTTGTCTGACAAATTGACCATCGATGATTGGAAACGTGGTTCTCGTTGGAATATTAATTCCATAAAAAGGCAGAAATGATCGCTGATTCAAATAACGTATTCAAATTTGATCCGATTCAATGATATTCGATTATAAATTGAGATTCACGACGATTGTTCGGACAGGACTTCTATCATACTTGACTATTTAATACGATTAACTATTATTGTACCCTGAAGTGATCTGCAAGCGATGAAATGTGGATGTGGGGCATATCTAGAGTATCTCATATATAAAATTTTCATGTCACAGTGTTAGTTCCCTTACTCCTCCGAATCGGCTTAACCGATTTTGATTAAATTTTATACGTACATTTGGTAGGTCTGAGAAGAATAGTGTTTTATCAATCCTCCTAAACGGCTGGACCAATTTTGATGTTTTTTTTTGTATATTTTCAAGGGAATTCAATAATGGTTTAGATTCACAATTGGACCAAATAGGTGGCGCTCCGATCGAGTTCTAGGAAACAGGACAACGTCTGTCCGGTCAGCAAGTATAAACAAAGTTAATTTTCGCGCTTGTCTGTGAGTGCGGTTAGTTCTTCTTAACTTCACTGTGGATTTTGATACGGTTTTCATCATCATTTAAAGAAATGATTCCAGAAGATTTATGTGTGTGATACATTCAAATTTACCTTAGATATAGCACAGAAATCACAGTCCACACACTAGGTTGTTTCGGGAGATTCCTGTTTCGGATTAGGCGGGAGGAAACGCCCGGGTGTTACCACTGTGGGATCGCCCGGAGGACACGGTGGAGCATACGGTGGACATCTGCCCGGCTTGGGCAGAGCACCGCCGTGTCCTCACAGAGGCGATCGGCGGCGGCGATCTCTCGCGTCCGGCCCTGGTCCAAGCCATGGTCCGGAGCGAGAGTGCATGAGAGGCAGTCACCTCCTTCTCAGAAGTAGTAATGCTTGCGAAAGAGGAGGCGGAACGCGTGAGGGAGCGGCGCGCCCTCACGCCCTGGGCAGCGGGAATCGGTAGCCGATTCCCGGCCACCGTAGGCGCGGGCTTGCGGACAGCGAGCTATGGGCAGCTCGCCGTCCGGTAAGGACCAGGCCCGGGTCGACGGCGCGTTGTGGTCCACGTGCGCTTCAAAGAGAAGTCAGCACGCACTGATGGGGTCCGCCAGGACCGGTGCCTGCTAGGGTTGCGGGTTTGTCCGAAAGGGATACCGTGGCCCTGGTATACAGGCAACTGAAGGAACACGGGTGGGCATTCGTCAGTAAAAGTCTGACACGTCCTTCCGCTCCAGAGCGGGAGAAGTTATTTGATAATTTCCCACCCAAAAAGGCGCGGGTCGCTAGTTATTTAATAATATTGATTGGGCTCTGAATATAGGTACGAGATAAAATAGATATGAGTAGGTATACTAATACCTCACTGCAGTGAGTTATATTGAGAATCTGAGCTCTGTGTCATTAACCCGTTGGCCTAACCGAGCTAATTCAGCCAATACTCCCCAATGTCTATAAATAGTGACTAAGGCCTGTGTTCACCAACAGTCAAACCACCGGTTAGGTATTTAAACAGTTGGTTTATGTCAAATTTCCTATGAAATGTTGAGTAAACAACTGATTAAATAACTAAACAGTTGATTTAAATGTTGGTGAACACAGGCCTTAGTAGTGGCTTTTATTTTTGGTAGGAATCCGCAGAAGAGAAACAATATTTTTGGCCATTAACATTTATGCCCAACTTTCACACATCTTTAAAATTTACAAAAAATATAGTTTTGCTCGACTGATCGTTAAAATCAAGCTGTTTTATGTTTGATTGATTTGAATACTTTCATTTTGTATGGCTTGTTATAACTAAAGATCGGATATTCGGATGCATCTTCACCTAAAGTTGAGATGTTGGCTAATATGGAAATGCATGCGCTTTTGTATCGAAAAAATCCCGCGGTTCCGGGATCGAAAAATTTAGGTTTCTGATTATAGATTCGTATACATATTTACTTATTTTTAAATATTGGGTTATATGGAATGCACTTTTGTATCGATCGTAAAAATCACGCAGTTCTGGAATCGACAAGTTTTGTATTTTTTTTTCTGACTATAGAATCGAATGCATATCTACCTACCTAAGTAAACAGAGGTAATATTTATGCCCAAAAATCAATAAACTACTTACTTTAATTTAAAAAAAAATGTTTTTTTTTTAAGCTATTGCATAGCTTCTATCGCGGGCCTTGAGCGCGGGGACCGAATCCAGAAATTCCGTAACGAAAAAACCTCACGCTCCCCACTCCGACGGTTTTACTACACCAGTACCCTCTAGTGATCTAATAATTTCTGGCAGTTCTTTTTTCTGTGTACTGCGTATTTTATTCTTATAAATATTAGTTTATAAAATTATGATCTTCACAAAAAGTGATTGTTGATAGTGGGGTTTGAACTCTCGACCAGTCGATTACGAGTACATTCAGTTCCCCTGTTGCACCGCAAGGCTACAACGACTTAATTAAAGCTTGCCAAATAGTTGATACCATTCCAGTTGAACAATTTTTAAACTTGACTAGACGGTTGGAAATGACTCATGTACATGGAATTTTTTCGCTGTCAAAACAGCTTGTCACTCTTTTTTTATTTAAAATTACTTTAGGTTCAACACTTTCGTCTATATTAAAGTTGTTATTATGCTTATATTTGAATAGTATTTGACTTTGTTTACGTAGTTATACACTTTTACGACGTTCAGCACTTATTTATTTTGTTTTTAAGCTATTGCATAGCTTCTATCGCGGGCCTTGAGCGCGGGGACCGAATCCAGAAATTCCGTAACGAAAAAAAAAAAAAATAATATCAAAGAAAAAGAAATACTGCATAAATAAAATAAATAAATAATTATAATTGCATAAGTTGATACAAAATGCTATGCAATAGCTTTACCGCGGCAGTCCCCGAGTGCCACACGTCTTTTTTTTTGTTGTATTAACTAACACACATCACACCTCCTCTTACACCCTACATACACATATTTTCATCAGGGGTTAAATATTAATTTTGAATCAATATGCATCTGAATAGTTATACAATCCAAGAATCCCAGGATTTTTTTTTTTATAAATATTTTTTAGAAGTAGCTTCCATACTATACACCTGACTAGTTATACATTCCCGGTGTTCCTGGCATCCCAGGATTATTTTTACAAAAAAATATATCTTAAGAAGCCGCTTCCATACTTGTATAGCTAAATTCACTTTAGGTAAATATGCATCCGAAAATCCGATCTCTAGTTATAACATTAGCAGTTTTTTTTTAATGCTAATTATAACTAGTTTGGGGGTACCTAACTAGGTATAATTAGCATTAAAAAGGTAAGCATTAAGTAGGTACATATACTTCTAGGAAAAACGGTGGGTTGTTGATCACGGAGCTCACGGTGCCCGTCTACAGACCCCGGACTCGGGGAAATCCAAACTTTTAACAGACTAAGGACACTGCTTAAACTTTGATACATTCCAGGGGAAGTTACCATCAAAATAAAGTATAAGGAGAATTATACCTATTTGTTCTTACCATCCATAGTTTCCATCAGCGGCGATCCTGTCCCAGTCCTGAGGGCGACCCCTAGTGTACAGCATATAGTTGATGACGCTGGTGCCTCCCAGAGCCTTGCCTCGGGGCCAGTAGCAACGCTCGTCTCTACTTCCTGCAATTTAGAATAAATTATAAATTACTTCTATTTATTTCTGGATAATATTTACATAATTTAAAAATTATTAATCTTAAAATATTAATAATAATATGTGTTCGTGGCGAAAAGATAAAAAAATTATGGAAGTGAATTATACAGAAATCACTTTATTTGATATGATCTCACACTATGAAGTTCCTACATGGTCGGTCAACGCCATTTCTAGTCAATATAAAAACGGAAGAACCATCAACAATGTTACCAGTAAAAAACCAGCTTAAAATGTGACCACATAAACAAAATAAACTTAAAATCTATGTTTGGATACAAACAATATGTACACGTATATAAAAAAGGGAGGGGAAGGATTCAAAGGGCATCAGAAATTCGTCCGCATCGCTGTCAACAGGAAATGTGCCCAAAAGGCTGGCAGCATTGCCACGTTGTATGGCAATGCTAATTATTTGGTCAAGAAATAGGCCAACCCTCTGGTCATATGAAGAGTCGACCAACCGCTCGGCAATGTCTCGAAAAACTAAGTGGGCACTCGGATCCCACAGTCCTGGTGTTTCAACCCCAAACGGCTCAACATATACATAGCTCCCAATAAAGTTGTTATATTTGCGCTGTTTGAGGTTTTCGCACCTGCAGCAGCCGCCCCCCAGCACAGCCCGCCGTGATAGGAAGATGGGATGGCGCACATATTGCATCAATTATAAATTATGTTTATTTCTGTGAACCGTTTTAAAAACACTTTCACCCGTCAAAAATAAATTATGTTTTAAAACTTGATGAGGTCGGTGTTTCTGAGAAGAAAGACCGGAACAAACTCAGGCGTCACAGTCTCTTTTAAAGTCCAGATATAAGCTTGGTCGGATCACATATGAGGCCCAGATTAGTGTCTGAGATGATCTTTTGAGGAAAGAAACGCACAGATTTAGGAGGAGTTATACAGTTAGTGCACGCATATGTACGTCAGTAGGTCCTCTTCAAGTCAGTCAGTCTCGTTATTATCTTGACTGGCTAATATTTTACCACGGCATGTGCTATTCAAGAATAGTTACGAGAGAGATAAAGGATGACGTGATTTTTGGATGAGTATAAGTTGAATTTCGTAAGTTGTTTAGTCAATAACTCGCAGCATCATCCCTGAACGTAACCCACCCGTACCATAAAAATAGGTACCTAAGTAAATAAAATATTAAGTATAAACACAGTCATGACGTGCAGCTGCTACTATTTCGGTTTTGTGCTCGTGATTATAATGTAGATCTATTTTGTTAAATTTTTCTGTTTACCTACCTAGCTTTTGTAAGCACGTGTTTCTGTTACAAAATAAACCTATTTTACTTTCTTCTTTCTTTCTTTCTTTCATATAATTTAACACATAACATAACAACGTACAACATATATAATGACCTTATTGATAGATAGATAGATAGATAGATAGATAGATAGAATACTCTTTATTATGTACACCATAAAAATTACAGATATAAATGTAGAACTGTTACATAGGGTGTCACAATGGGCGGTCTTATCGCTAAAAGCGATCTTTTACAGACAACCTTTGGATGGATCAAAAAGTAGAAGGAGAGACAATAATGTAGGTAGTCAGTGGTGTACCACTTACATATATATAATAAGTACATATGTACATATGGTGATGTTCTTCTGAAAGTTTAGGAGCGTAGTACTCGAAACCGGCGTGCGTGTATGACTCGTAACAGATGGCGTTCTATAGTTGCTGCCTATCGCCATGGAAAGAAGGCGTGAAGTTATTATATTATATAACTTGTTTGAAGACAGTGACCTCAGTGTCAAAAAACGAAAGTTTAATTTATTTTATTGCTACAATTATAGCATTAAGACATTAAGGTATGAGTCAGTAATAAAACAAAGTTAATGTTGTATAACAGTTCAGCTGATGTATTGTTTTGTTTCCATTTTTGTATAATTAAAATGTGGAATCCTTAAGGCTCTTACAAACAGGCGCGACACAACGCGACACAAAGGCACCTCGTGTCGCGCCTGTTTGCAGGAGCCTTTAACCAGTTCGTATTTCTCAAGTGGTAGGTGGATAGCCCTATTAACATAATTACGGAATTCGTTCGTTCGTTAAGAAATACAACATAATAAGTAGTGTAAACATACCAACATAATGACACTTAAAAGGACTTCCTCATTCCGTATCATTTATGTATATGTAGATATATGTTATTTTAAGCTGGTGACATGACTATTTTACTGGTTGCAGTATTGAATATACATACAATGTGCAATAAAAGAGAGACGCGCTAAGCGCTCGACCAGCGCACATAGGTTGATTTAAAGGATTTAGGCGGGCAAAATTATTTTATAGTGTATTTTGATTTTAAATTATATATTTTAATGGAAAAAGGAGGATCCTCCGACCGGACCGGTGTTGTATTTGGTGGGCAATTGACGACGACGGTAAATTCTGCCACTGGTAGCTTTTATTTGATACCAATATTGTTGTATTTTTTTTTTATCCTTCCCCTCACTTTTTTGTATTTTCAGATGCAATATATAGATATTATAAAGCCTATGTCACTCCCACAATTAAGAAAAATCGAATGACACCTCATATGTTATATTCCATTAAGCCGTTTAGGCTACAGAGCGTGCCAAAGAAATAGGCATACATACATACTCTCGAAAAACATTACCCTCCGTCTAGGGCAGTCGGGTAAAAACACAACGCGTAGCTACAATCAATAGTAAGTTGATTCATGAGCTGATAAAAAAAATTACTATCGTCAGTTAAAAATAAATTTTCCGGGGTGTCTCGGGAGTATCTATTTAAATACTGTAAAGTAAAGAAAGAAAGAAAAAAATACATTGACTTGCGCTAAATAATCTAAATAATAAAAATCGCACACCGCAGCACCTGCAAATCGCGTTTGCGTTTTGCGCTAATCGTCATTGATAATGCCCGAGATACACGAAGCTAGTTTCTCAAGCCAGAATTACAGCTAGTATTAGTAAGCTAACAAGTAGTAAGTCTGGCTTCGTGTTTACAGAACTAGTTTCATTTCTAGACTAGTAAGCTAAGCTAGAGAGAAAGCTAGTAAGCTAGCGTCTCAAGCTAGGAAAGTTTAATAGGATGGGTTTCAATTTTTTGAGCTAGTGTCACCCACCCCCACTACTGATTTTACTATTCTGGCTTCATTCTGTTCATGGCCGGCGAAGTCAGTATTTTTTTTTTACGAATACAGTTCATTTTAGTTCACAGAGGTGTTGTTACCACACCGAAAGAAATATTTTTAGCCTAACTACTTCGGCTATTTCAGGAATAATAAAAGTTTGACAAGACTTTATAAAAGTTAATTTGATTTAATAAAAGTGATTTGTCTATAAAATACAAAACAGGCTTTTGGTTTGGGTTAGAAGTTGCATAAAGTTATGTGGTCACTTTTTTGTGTTACATGTTGACGAAAGTTTGGTTATGTATAAGTAAACATTTTTTTCAGTGCATAATCACTGCAATGGTACTGATTTAAAATTACCTAGCATCATGAAAATAACACTAGCATGTGCCAAGCCAGGACAGCAACTAAGCTTAGCACATGCTAATGTTGTTGAAAGGATAGTGTATCGAGGTTCTAGCTGGCTATCCTAGCTTTGAAATACTAGCCTCGTGTATCTCGGACATAAAGGCTTTTGCTTATTTGACTTACCTAAACAAATCCCAGATTGATGCTCCATCGTGTATGGCCACACGTAGTCAGTCAGCTGCATCGTGGACACCAAAGCAGGCACATCGTTGAGAAGACTCTCTGGCTTTCCGGCTTCGATGACCAGCACCATGGCTTTGGGCTTGTCTTCAGTCAGTCGAGACGCTAGTACGGAACCCGCGCTACCACCTCCCACGATTACATAGTCGTATTCGTCAAGTGGATATTTATATCCTGAAAATGTAGTCATAAAATATAATTTGTAACTTGTTACGTATAATTTAATGTCTTTGTTTGTAACGGTTTCTATTAATAATATTTAATTTTCGGAAGTAAAAAAAAAACCGACTAAGTGCGTGTTGAACAACGCAAGATGAAGGATACCGTAGCTGGGATAAATTTATCTCAAGAGAAAACTTAACATTGTTGTCGAAAAACATGTTTTGGAATGTATGGGAAAACTTGTTTTTAGGGTTCCGTACCTCAAAAGGAAAAAATGGAACCCATATAGGATCACTCATGTGTCTGTCTGTCCGTCTGTCACAGCCAATTTGCTCAGAATCTACTGGACCGATTCAGCTGAAATTTGGTACTTAAACATATGAATTTTTGTGACCCAAACACGGACGTGTAACGAAAATTAATTAATTTTGAATATGGGGGTCACATTTAGGTAAATAAGACCAAAAAAAAAAAATACAAACTGTACCGTGTGACATTCAATGGAAGGACTTATTGAAAGGATTTCAGATATTTTTTATTTATAATTTTAAAATAAATACCTACTTCTTAAGTTATTTAAGAAAATAGACGAATATTGACCATTCCTCCACCTTATCTCCGAAACTACTGAACCCAATATTTTGAAAAAAAAAAAAAAAAAAAACAGAAAATTGTTCTATACTTATAGATTACAGGAAAACCTATAAGAAGTCTATCTATTATATGGTCCTAATATAACGTGGTAAATCTCTCAATATTGTGCGTACACACTTACATTTTCAGTTAGAATGTATGGGAAAATTTGTTTTTCAACGACAATGTTAAGTTTGTTCAATAATTTGAATAATTCATCAGAACTACGGAACCCTTTATTATGCGTGATCCGACATGCACTTGCAAGAATTGTACAATGTTCTGTGTGAGTGTTGCAAAACAATTTGCTCCTAAAATTAAAATACATTTTTATATTTTGATCATGACAGTTTCTTAAAAAGGCGATACTTGTCGCTGAAAGGTATCTTTTTGAGTGTCAAGTTTCTGTCAAAACCTTCAAGTTAACAATAATGTAATTAAAACTTTAGATCTGAGTGCGAAAATAAAATACCGAGAACAATGAGTTACGCCACCTGATATTTTTTTACGATACATTGCAAAACTATGGTCTCAAACTATTAGATTAAATTTTAAAGAATCTAGTTTCATTAGAAAACATGTGTTACCTTTGGGTAGAGGATAGGTATCTCGCAGGAAATCTAAAGGATCTTTAGCATCGGTTGGTTTGTAGTTGGCGAGTATGTCCATCATCGTGTTTGCCACAACGCTTTTCGACTGATAAGACAAAGGCAAGAAACGCTTTTGCCTCTCGTTGTCATCTCCTTCTAACAGCTCTTCTATAATAGCCTTCAGACCCGAGTCCTGGCTGCTATCAGTACCATTCTGATTCAGAGGATATGGCCACAGTATCCGCCCTTCTCTGTAATCTGTTTCGTCTTCGACAGATGCAAACTCTTCATCATCGAAATATTTACGGGCATCAATCAGTGATAGTGATGATATTAGGAGGATCAATAGAGGATATTTTAGCTTCATTGTGACTGAAAATCAAAAAAAGATAAAGTAAAGAAACTTTAGTAACTATTTAGGTCAATCACGGGTGCTTTTTGTAAGCTCTTTTAAATTGCCCGCAAAAAGGCTATTCTAAATTTATATTCGTCATAATTCGTCCCGGGTGCTAAACTCAGGACTTCAAGGACCTCAGCTAAATTAGCTATTATTAGCTGTGTATGTAAGGGTGTGTTTATGTGAGGGTGTGTGTCTGTGTTGCTATGTTGTGTATGTGTGTATTGATTAAAAAATGAAAGTTAAAACATTCGTAACTAAACTGTCAAACTTAAAACGAAGACGCATCATAAAAATATTATGCAAATGAAAGTAAAACTGACAACTGAAAATGGCAATAAAATTACAGTATGAACTACTTTGACATAATACGTTGACCTTGCGTGTTGATTTATTACAACGTTTATTTTAATACGTAAAACGGCATAAGATCTGCAAAAGAATGCAGAACATGTTCAAGTTCACTGACTCCTTGCTCCAATACCTTAGATACTTATCTAAGGTATTGGAGCAACCGGAAAAATCCATGAACGTGGCATCCCTTCTAGTCACAGACTGCGGGAAACGGTGGTCTACTACCCGTATGAGGTATCAAGATCCTTAAGAGCCTATACAACCTCAGCGCTACCTCACTCTGTATCTCGCTCGCACACTATTGCTACCGATCACGCGAGCAAGCGAGACAGGGCGGCAGGGAAAAGGCTCCAAGGCGCTGATAGTTTAGGTAATTTCGTTTTACGGTGAAAATAATGGTCATTTAAAAAAAGTAAATAACATAAGACCTGCTTTATAGTTAGTTCAGTTAATATGCAAAGTTTCATTATCTAATTTGAAGTATTTTTTGAATACCAGCGGTTTATTGTTCGGTTTGGAGGTAACTTTGGATTTTTTTTCTATCGAGAAAATTTTATGGAATCGTGTTTTCGGCTAACATAGTACTTAACATTAATTCTCAACTTTACCATATATTTATTTCAAAATTAATGCTGCAGTATTTTCGACTTATCGGAGGATCATGCCATTTGAGCTAGTATAGGCCCTTAACATTGAGTGTTCAACAGCAATCATTAGAAACATTGGATTTTCCATAACTTTTCACGATGATGGGCATCAATCGTCAGTAGAATACAATAACATTAATCACCAATTTTATTGCCAAGCGATGTGAGAATGGCAACATTCCCTTGTAACTGTTCATTTATGCAGCGCATGAATAAACTCATATGATACACCAATGAAAACTTTAAGAGGGAGTACAACGGACCACTATTGCCACTCCTTTAAAAAAAAAATATCTCGTGACTGAGAAGGAATTATGAAAAACGGCAAATAAGGAACCTCGGTAAGTGTGTCTAGAATTTTCTAATACCTTTTATAGAGTTTCATATTGAGACACGAAGCAACAAAATACGATCTAGTCCTCTAGATCGAATTTTGTGTCGCGTTGTGTCGGTCTCAATATGCAACGTGTTAGAAAATTCTAGACACACCGAGGTTCCTTATTGAGCCGTTTTTCATAATTCCTTCTCAGTCACGAGATAATATTTTTTTAAAGGCGTTCCACTAGTTTGCTATGGCAACATATTTAAAACATATTTGGATAAAATAAAAAACCGTTGTAAGGATAATTATTAAGAAGATTTATTTTTGGAATTTAAAATTCTGCCAGTTAAATGAAATGAAATGAAATGAAATCGTTTATTCTGTAAATAGGATATCGGAATCACTTTTACACGTCATACGAAAAATATAAAAACAAGCTTGGTGAAGTCGACATTTCCTATCTGACTACCCCTGAGAAGAAATGGTGCATGGTTCATGAGAGGGTTGTGTTGTGAGTAGCTTTAGAATAGTATTGTAGTGATAAATTTAAAAATAATATAATACGCACGAGATCTGAAAGGAACAATAATATGAAAAGATTATTATGGTCGATTATGTAGAAAGTTTTTAGTTCCAACTATTTTTAATAACCTTCCAGTCAATATAAATAGTTCTATCACAAAAACTTATTTAAAAAATAAAATACATACAAGTATCTCCTTAATGTATTTTGTCAAAGCCGCAGAGAATATTTAAAGTTTTTGTTTTTTCTGATTTAATATAAGGAATGCTAGAACAGTTTTAACCTCTAAGGGCCGGTTGTTTCAAACAGTTCGTTAACGTAACATACGTACGTCAAATATTAACGATTACATTATGATGTTTAACGTACGTCAAATACAAAGCGTTGTTTCACTGCATAAAAAACCGATCGTCAAAGTTCAAATGTAGAAGAATAAAATGACGTTAACCAGTGGGTTACTGTAATCGTTATTTTTTAACGAACGTCAAGGGCATACTTTTGTGAAACAACGGTTTGACGATAGTTAGCGCCATTTATGACGTATACGCGTGCGTCAAGTGGACGTGAAACAACCCGCCCTAAGTGAAGAAGTGTCAATAAAAAATTATGTTATTATGTACAAAAAAAAGGAGCTACGTCTGCCAACAAACTGCTTTACAGCTTGGCAGAGGTATACTGTCCTGCTAAGCCGAAAGGCGCTATCTCTGAGATACGCCCTTTTAGTTTTTTTTAAACCATTCAATAGCTAGAATAATCGCATCTAATGGTATAAGCCAAATAGCGCTATCTAACTTAAAACAAAATCAATTTTTCAATTTCATTCTCAATTTTTCCCTAAATTACTAAGAGATTTGACGGATACCTAAACTAATTTACAAAAAGTCGTTTTTCTCAAAACTTACTCTGATTGAGTTAGCGCTTTTCGACTCATCAGGGCAGTATATATATATATCATTTAAACAATTATTTCGGTGAATAAACGCTTTTTCATTTTCATATTATTTTTTTTTAGTTGACCGTTGTACGCCCTCTTAACAAAATTCGTGCTATTCTGTGACCTTATAGTCGGTTGACACGACAGAATCCTAAAATCCATGTATCGGTCACGCACGTAGCATAATGATGACAACTGTACCAACCGCGATGGTGATAGATACGGGATACGATTCACGCATGATACGAATATACATGATAGAACGGAGAGTGTTTCATAACACCGCGAATAGTATGTTTCAACCTTTATTTTTAAAAAATCCTGAAACGCTTGTTATTGTGTTAGAAAATTAATGCTAGATTCTGATCAAAAGATGTTTCAACATAACAATGGTTTAATAAAACACTATTTTATATCAACTTGCAGTCCTCGTAATCGCCGCACAAAAACCTACGAGCTTCGTTATAATCCGGATTAGGTACTAGTACTACTTTTAGTCTGGCAATCCCAAAATACAAATAATGAATCTTTATCGTTGGTGCCGATTCCCTTGTTCACAAACTAAACTAAATTTAAGTTCAGTGCATCTTTTTCTTTCTATTTCATTAAGAAAAGAACAGAAGATAAATTTTAGTTTAGTTCTGTCAAATTAATCAGCGCCTGTCACTACCCCATACAAGTTTAGACGTGATTAAAAACTTGCCTACTAAAATTACGTCAATTTACGTCAAGCGCTGATTAATTTGACAGGACTAAACTAAAATGTATCTTCTGCCCTTTTCTTAATGAAATAGAAAGAAAAAGATGTACTGAACTTAAATTTAGTTTGCGAATAAGGGAATCGGCACCATTATCAAATAAATATGTATCACTAAAGATAACCAGTGCTCTGTTGATACTGATCAATAAGGATCACCAAAGTAATATGTTATTGCACACACAATCGAAGTACCAAAGAATCTGATCACACCAAACCATATAGAGCTCTAATTGATTATTATTATATTGCGCAAACTACACACTGTCACAAGCTATGGCTGTGATTCACTCATTGTTATTCCATTATGTTTTATAATCTTGTAACGGTAGTATCGTCCATTATTAAACTGTTAAAAACAAGCGATTACCTACTCATGATGTCACCGTTCATCAGATTTAAAAATTCGTTGATTACATTAAGAGGCTACCGAGCGCACAGTGGCGCCCTCATCGTTTGTTCGGTGATATCTTTTATTTTAGAATGAAAATGCAGAAAATAAGGTCGTCAAGTTGTGCTTCACAAGACTTTACGTTATTATTACTACAAACAGTAGTTTTAAATTGTTATGTTTTATTGTAATCATTAAAACGGAGCTTAGTGGCCACTATTTTCCGTTTTAATGATTACAATAAAACAACAATTTAAAACTACTGTTTGTAGTAATAATAACGTATAGTCTTGTGTAGCACAACTTGACGAGCTTATTTTCTGCATTTTCATTCTAAAATAAAAGAAATCACCGAAATAACGATGATGGCGCCACTGTGCACTCGGCGCAGTCTTAATTAATTGTTTAGTTTTAGCCTTATTTAATTTATACTTCTTAAAATACTTATAATCGGATAAACGATAACTTAAAAATAATTGTGTGTGCCGTGACAGATTAGACTGAAACTGAAACCACAATATTCTTGTTACACTCGTGAGGAACGAACAAATTGATGTTTTCATCCACTTATAAACTAACTAGACCAAAATATTGAGTCTCTATTTATATTGAAATGAAGTTAAACTGTAAGTGGTTAAGTTAACTGTTTTTAACTTGGTTGCGCACTTCGTGTTTACACAAGTTAAATTAACCAGTTCAATTAATTATAACAATACGCAGTTTTTAACTTTGCACTTTACTGAGCTTTCTTGAACAATGGTTACAGTTAGTCGGCTATGTTATATAAATAAGTGTTTGAATCTGTTTGTATAAATAAGTGTCAGTTTGCGTTCAATTTGCGGTAAAAAGTATAAAAACCAGTTTAGGACCAATGAGTTTTTAATTTGATATGGAATTTAAAGCATATTTTATATTACAGCTATGTATTTTAATGCTATTATAAAAATTATAATAACATTTATATTTATTTACGCAAAGAACAACGCAATAAATACACGAATATTTTTTCATGCGGTAATAGTTGTAAAAGCGTATATTCTTGAACGGAAATAGAATTAAGTGCGTCACTCACCTTAAAAATATAAACTAACTAAAAGAAATATAATATTATTCTTAATTCCTTAATGTTTTGCAACCACCACGTCCCGTCCTGCCGCTGCAGTGAATGGTTGATGAATGATAGTGGAGCTCCTCCAAGGCGAAAGAAAGGAGCGTATGCGCAGAGCTCGCCTTGACCGCGCACTTGAATTTACCGCTAGTTTGACATAATGACCAATATCAACAAGAACTCAAGCATTTACCAAATCCTTTAAACAGGTATAAACGGTAAGGTGTTCGTTTTAAAGTTTTGTTTATATCTGATGGATAAAATATTAAATACTGTATAGTGTAGATATTATCATCAAAATGTAAAGCGCGATATTTACCTACTCAAAGTAACAGCTGGTATCCACGAGATTCCATTGAAAGCAATTAGCTGCCACGGCTTCTTTTAATTTTTGAATTGTTTTTATTACGGACGCTTCTAACGTGCACGTCTTTCTACATTGTTTTCACATGTATAACTTTAATATGAATGTAGTAACCCATTTTTTGTAAAAATATTTTGTTTTAAAAGAGTGTCCGTGGAGTTTCTTGCCAGTCCTTCTCCATAGGAAACTACTACGCTTTGGAATGGGCAACTAGCTTCATATTTCTGACTGACCGACCCCTTGACAATTCAAAAGTGTCTGTAATTGGTTTATTTGAAATAAATGTTTTGAGTTTGAGTTTGAAAGGATGTGTTTTTTAATTTTATTAATATGTACATATCCAAGGAATTAAAAAAAAATATCCATAGAGTAGTTAATGTAGAGCAAAACTTGTGTAATTTTGGGTCAACCTTCGACTGGTTACTACTACGAACCGAGTTCATAAGTGCGAGTGAACATGTCGAGCATTTTAGCAATCTTGAAATGCAAGCCATTGCTACATACACAAGCATACAAGCAGTGACATGGGTTCCGTCACGATCATTGCTCGGGTTGACATATCAAACCTGGTGCGAATAGGGATGATGACAAAAAATATTTTTTGTCCGTCATGTAGATTATTAAAAAATATTTGACACGTATTTTTTCTTTTTTTCGTAATCAAAACATTATGGCGATACATTGAGTTCAAATGTGGCATGACGTGACTTCTCAGTAGATTTTATACAAGTTTAATGTGTTTTATTTTAAGTATTTTTTTATTAATATGATAAAGCAAAAAATACGCCTCCTATTTTTAATTATCTGATTGAAGGAGTAAACAGTTTTTCCTTTTTTTTTACCCAGGACTCATCCCTATTGTAGGTAAGATCAATTCTCCATCATTGACCGCTTAGAAAAATCTTTGTTGAAAAAATCTATAAGTATGAACTGATAACGTTACTTTTTACGGTTCATATTTGACACAGAAAAGGAAAGTATGCTATGGAAACTGTAATTATCACTATACCATCTAACACACAAATCTATAATTAAATCGTGTACCCGCTCTAGATGATTAAGTGCTTCACGATAAATGAGCGAATCGTGAATGATGATGACTGTACTATTGAAAGGAGTGATCCCGTTAAGTACTAACAATGGAGGACAAAATACGACTCTATATCTTATAGTTAAATACACCACAAGCCATTTGCCAAGAGTAGGTAGTCCGTTACAGGGCATCGCATGTACGAGTACATCACAAAGTACGAGGATATCTGTGCAGGTGTGCCTTCCAATTATTCATAGGAAGTTGTGACCATATACGAGAACATTAGGTAAGAATTATCTAAGGAAACTGTACTATATGTTGGTAAGCTACGACCAAATAACGGTGAGGTGGATGTATTACTGAGTTATAAAAATATGTTTGATGATTTATTAACTCTCATATTTAAACCATCTTAGCATAGGTTTGAGAAGTAAAAGTAGGACAGCAATGTTCTTGTATTGGTAGGTACCTACATAGTTATGTATACAGGGTTATTGGTAAAACACTAACAAACTTGCAGGGGCCTAAGTCTACTAATTTACAAACGTTGCCATGGTGTCGCGATTGTGAGTATTTGACAGTGTTTGTATGGCAAATCTGTCAAAAACTCACAATGAAAAGACCATTGCAACGTTTGTACATTAGTAGACTTGGCCCCCAGGACTGTATTACTAACATCATAAACAACAACTTTTGTTCTATGACTTTTTACAAAACATAATACATTTACCAAAAACAAAGGGAAATTATATGTGCGGCAACAAAAGTTTTCTTTAGCACCTGCAACCTAGCGTCTTTTTTTATATGTAGGCGACGAGTTAATAGAACAGCTTCAATTATATTAATTCATCATCTTTACTATTCCAACAGAATATCAAAAAACCAGCGTCAATTTACGAGCGTAAATTAATATGACTCCGAGCTACCGATAAATATATTTACTCCTGATTTGATAACTCAGCGACTAATGTTGTAAGTGAGCTACTTTATATATTTTAGAGATTCAACATCTGTCTGCTATTTAGTTATTAGCAATCAAAGTTTTTCATTCAACAACTAAATTAATAAATCTAATAATAATAATAATACCTACCTATCGCAATAAGCATTTTGATTCATAGTAGTCGTCAATATATAAGGTTTACCAACGCGCAAGCTTCTTCTATCAAAGGAAAGAAGAATTAATTCAAACAAAATAGGCATTTCCGCCGCCAGAAGCAAAAACACAAAAAATTGGTGTAAAGAAAGTTGCAGATGTTTGTTTATGATAACAATATTTTTTGTATGTTCATTTGGGTAGGTATAATAGTCAATTACTTATGGTAACATTATAAATAGATAGGCGAATACATGAAATTAGAGCTTTCATTGACCATTATTTGATGACAGTAATAAGGAAATTTTATGTTCAAATATAGTAGATTCACTCATCAATTACTTATGCTAAAGTATAAAAATAGAGGTGACTCTATGAAATTAGAGTACGTTGATATTATTTTATAGATGAAGTTGATACACTTATTAGAAGCTGGCAATGAGTAGACATATCACAAATTTAGTTGCTTAAGAATTATCACCATGTTGCGTCATATTAACAGTAGCTTGTTTTACAATATATGGTCGCTTATAAACCATTTATTAGACGCTAAAAGTTCGTCGCTGACCTATTAATTCATTAGACAACTAAATATATTTGCAGACGAGAATGACATTTTAAAGAAGCTGCCTTAATTAGCACCCAAAAACAAACCCTTTAAGATTTCGTTATTACATTTATCTACACCCATGCTATAAATCCTCTATAAAAGTTTCTGAAACAGTTAGCTTATTGCCAACATTAAAACAACCGGTGTCATAGTAACTATAAAAACATCCAAACGAGTGTTATAATGTTGTACTAAATTTCATTATGGAACTCCTTTGCGTTTTCGATTCCTTCCTGACACATCAAACAGCCACATTTATGAATTAAAAAAAAGGACATTGTCATGCACGCGCGTTTTACTACCACAGAGAAGTAATTTAAAAAATAAAACCTATAGGTTATTCGAGTTCACGTCGCATCCCGCCATTTTTGTTCAATATTATTATTGCAAAAATTTATAAGTTTGTTGTTTACAAAAATGAGTGATACAAGCTTTGATTACACGCCACCAGATATTTCTAATGCATCAAAGGATATTTCTTACCAATTATTACCAGAAAAGTCGTGATAACAATATGAAAAGGCGTACCAAGATTTCATGAATTGGAAAATATCAAAGAGCAGATAACATGTGTGTAGATAAAGTTTTGTATGTAACTGTACATGATTAGGTACTCGTATTAAAACACTCATGTGATACTATTATCACCTCTATAAACCCACATTCGTGTTTTAATACCCCTTATTATACAACAGTTGCATAAATAACTATTAGAGCGTTCAATTTAAATATTTTAATTTTTGTATGAAAGTTTGATGAATTAAAATCTGATGAATTATTAAAAGTCATAGAAAAATAGTTGTTCAGTGCTTGTAGCGATACCAAAATCAGTTCCTCAACCCATATTATCTTTTGGGGTGTCAACATCACGAAAAACTTGACTCGGTAGGTATCTTATAATCTACCAAGCCCATGATCATGCAGCCGAGGACATTGAATACACTTACACCATCACATGACATGAGAAACAAGATCAGGTGATTACATACAGTGAGCTCAATTAATTACTTAACTAACGCCTATGTTTATGCTGCAATAAACTTTTAGATTGTTGTGTGACACAATATAGTAATCTAGTTACATGAACACTACCATACCATTATATTATTCTGAGCAAGAATTTTCGTAACGAAATAAAATGTTGTGCCAGACAGTAGTAGTCTATCCATAAAATGACAAATACCTAATTAAAAATGCATATTTCGTTGTCATTAAACGTATGTACAATTTGTGCATTTAAATACTATATCTAAATGATTAATTTTGGGCAGAGTGAAATATATTATTGCAGTAGAAAGTTGATAGAATATCTCAGTTCTCAATACCTATAGGTATTGAGAACTGAGTAAGAATGACTGAGAATGAACTGAGTGAGAATGGAGTATACTCCATTTACTATATATAGCATTAGACAAATAACGGCTAAATAACGACAGTTATTGTGCAATATTGTTGAAATGACTGCACTTTCGAGTTATTTTTTTAATTACCATTTAGGTAAATAGATTACAGTGCTTTGTATTTATGGTGAAATAAAGGAGTTTATTAAACGTTAATAACGAAAGGGTGAGAACAGTTATTTGTCTAATGTTATAATAAATGGAGTAATAGGTACCGTAATTAATCATGGTTAAAATCTGCCGAAATATTTGCTAAATAAAATAAGCAACTACAAAAAAATATAAAACTTGGCTTATTATTCAATATGAAAAGAAATGGCCTAAACTTTTCTTGCTTTCTTTTGATTATTCTAGAAAAAGCTAATATAAGTTCTGATATTAGGAAATATTATGTGTATTCTGTATAAACAAACTTTTTCGACATTATTGGTCCGAATTTAAAGAAATATCAGAGGCCAATGACTTCGTGTATTGAATCTTAATAACCTTCATGGCTGTCCTTCGGACTGCGAAATCTCTCCATGGCTGGTATGTGCCCACTGGTCCCACGTTTAAAAAATACCGGTCAAGAGCGAGTCAGACTCGCGCACCGAGGGTTCTGTACGATTAAAAATCATTAAAAAAAAATACATTATTTCCACTATCGGTCAAGAGATGGCGCTGACCTAAAACTGCAATATTAGAAAACAACGTTTAATTTTTCCGGTAATCTTTACATAAACTTCTATCACATAGAATAATTTCAGATTTTTCTCCGAAGTTTGCATAGAGAAAAATCGGAATGTGCAAATAGCGCTCTTTCATATGATACACCATATGCCCTAGTAGCCCCACTTCGAATTTTTAAGTAACCCGTTCAACCCTGGCAAAAAAAATCTTTCTTATTTGCAACAAACGTCATCTGATACTATTCCAAATTTCAAGTTGATAACATTAGCAGTTTTTGAGATATCTAGCTGTGACAGACAGACGGACTGACTGAGTCGCACCATAAGGGTTCCTTTTTACCATTTTGGTACGGAACCCTAAAAATTGTTGACTGTAACGTTTTTCTCTCTTTTCATAAGTAAATTGAGGTGTAACCGGTTCAGTTATTTTTAGGCTGCAAAAGTCTGGTAGGCCCACAGGTGATAACATTGTTTGCAAAGATGCACACTGGAATACCGATTGGGCCATCAACCCGTACCATAGTGGAACGAAATTGCGAAGTACGGACTTAGGGATTTGTATGCACATTTTTGGAATCTGCGTCATACTAATGCAATATTTTTGTGTGATATATGTATGTGATATATTTTTTTAATTTTTGACGATTTGAAACCTTAATTGAGGCAATTTCTTCAGGTCACCTTGTACTCGTACATATAATGAAGTTTAATGACTAGAAACGAAGCCATCATGAAACTGACATTTTCTTCTTTTTTTTTTTCTTTTTCACAGCACATAGTCAATTTTTATCTATTTTCATTAATAATTTTAAAAGTATGTATATAATTTAAAATTATTAAAAAAAAAAATATTTTCAATCCTTACAATAAGCCCTTTCATTTTATATGTCACAGTACAGTTACTTTAGCAATTTTTTTTTAATTCGTAAGTCCTCTTTTTTTTTTTTTGGGTGGGGAATTATCAAATAACTTCTCCCGCTCTGGGCGGAGCGGGAGGGTGTGTCAGACTTCTACTGACTAAAACCCACCCGTGTTCCTTCAGTTGCCTGTGTGCCAGGGCCACGGTATTCCTTTCGGACAAACCCGCAACCTTGGCAGGCACCGGTCCTAGCGGACTCCGTCAGTGCGTGCTGACATCTCTTTGAGGCGCGCGTGGAACACAACGCACCGTCGACCCGGGCCTGGTCCTTACCGGACGGCGAGCTGCCCATAACTTGCCGTCCGCAAGCCCGCGCCTACGGTGGCCGGGAATCGGTTATCGATTCCCGCCGCCCAGGGCGTCTCCTGCGGTGACTAGGGACGTGGGGGCGCACAGACTGCCGCTCCCTCACGCGTTCCGCCTCCTCCTTCACGAGCATTACTGCTTCGCAGAAGGAGGTGACTGCCTCCCATGCACTCTCGCTCTGGACCATGGCCTGGACCAGGGCCGGACGCGAGAGATCACCGCCGCCAATCGCCTCCGTGAGGACACGGCGGAGCTCTGCCCAAGCCGGGCAGATCTCCACCGTATGCACCACCGTGTCCTCCGGGCGATCCACACAGTGGTAACACCCGGGCGTTTCCTCCCGCCTAATCCGAAACATGAACCTCCCGAAACACCCGTGTCCGTCGAGGACCTGTGTCAGGCGAAAGGTGAGGACGCCGTGGCACCTCTCTAGCCACTCCTCAAAGAGGGGACTTATCGCCACAATTTTGGCGTGCCCATTCGTAAGTCCTCTACGGTTTCATATCAGCCTACCGTGCGTACACTCCCTGATACTTGTTTCTTGCAATGTATCATCCTGTTCATACCCGTGTGAGTTGTTTTGTATAATTTATAAGCATTTTTTTCAATTTTGTACATGTGAGTACCATGGAGCCGTTTATTATGTTAATAAGCTGTATGTTGACTTGAAAGAGCATGGAAGTTGAGAGTATGTCATGCTCACTTAAATGTCTCACTGATGGTGGCGCGTGTGTTGGATCATTTGGTTCCCTACAAAATGGTTGAGCTGGATGGTGCTGATCCACGTGTCATGTTGGTGAACGGGCGCCGTCAGTTGAGACTGGTCATCTCTTAACTGCCAGGGTTTTTTTTTAATTTTATATTTTGAATTGTTTTATTTGTTTTTTACATCGTCTCACATATAGAAGCAACAAGAATAATGTACACAGGATTTTGTAATATCTTGATTTAAAAGAGTGTCCTTGGAGTTTCTTGCCCGTTCTTCTCCATAGAGATCTACGTATTGGAATGGGCAACTATCTTCAATTTTCTGACTAACTGACCGTCTCTTTGACAATTCAAAAGTGCCTGCAAATGGTTTAATTGAAATAAATGCTTTGAGTTTGAGTTTGTGTCCCTGCAACTATTTATATTTACAATAGAATGTGTGTATTTTCAGAACCAAATTGCTTTCAGCATTAGGTATGGTTTGTTCACCAATAAATTGTTAAAATACGTAATAATCAAGAGGAAAAGGTTTTATTTTGGTGATTAGGTATGCTTGCCATTTGAATAAAAATCATCAAAATATTCTGTGTAGAAATCATAATTGTAGCAATATGTTAATAAATTCTTTAGAAGTTTAAATAATGTGATGTAAGTAGGTACTAGCTGTCTCAATTTCAATTCACCAATTATTAATTTAAATAAATAGGAAATGAGACATGAAAAAGTTGTTGTTGTTATTATTTAAGTTATTTCTGGTGCTTAAAAGGCCTGGAAAAAGGTTTCCGCTACCTGCCTTTATACTAACTAAATGGTTCATTCACTTTTACATTTCAGGTATCAGTCACAAAAATCCGAGGCTATTAAATAGAAGCAAATCAATGTCCGCTCAGACTCGTGTGTTGCAGGTAAAAAATAAGTTACTTACTTACCAGTTAAAATCTAGTAGTAACGGAGCTCCTTGTATTAATCAATAAAAAAGATACCATAATAATACGTAATTTATACTTTTTACGGAGTAATAAACTCGTCCATCAAAACAATACCTAATAATAGTAGATATCTCGCAAAACTAGTAGGAGTACTTTCTATTTTGTTGTTAATTAAAACTAACTAGGCTAGTCCTCCATAGCGAAAGTGTTTATTAATTTAATCTCGCGGGTCATAGGAACAGGTTTTTGACGATAAAAAACATTATTTTGTATCAATGACTCATACTCAATGCAAATCCTGGTCTGGTCTGCGTTTAAATTGTATTTCTTGTAAGATACATATGATAATCCAAGTAATGGGTAGTGTGTAGTTATGCGAGACACATTTTAAAGAAGGAATAAGAAGGGAAAAGAAGGAAGAAGAACGAAGGAAGGAAGGGGGGAAGGGGAAGGGAAGGAAGGGGGGGTAGGTTTAGGGAAGGTATGGGTAGGTAGGGCTATTAGCTTTCTCTAGCAATATTATTTTTATTTCCTTTATTTCATTTAAAAACATATAATTTACATTTTTAAATATTTTTATAAATATCTCATTTTATCCATTATTTTATTTGTATTATTATTATTATTTATTTATTTCGGATTACAAATACAAGTACACACAATCCATATGATATTAGTAATAACGACTAAAAACTATGTTAGTAAACTCTTACAAACAACTAAAAATGACGTGGCCCAACACACATTGGCATGTGCACGAATCTCCGTACCCAGTGTCTTATAAAGGGACTGTCCACCTTGTATATTAATGTTTTTAGGATACTGTTGGAGCTTCCGCGCAACCTATCCATTATTGACGCTGTTTTCTTCCTCATAATGGCATGAAAATCAACACGGGCTACCGCGAACATCTGCGAAGCGCTGCAGAAATGCGGAAGCCCGATCAACATCCTAAATCCATTATTATATTGTACGCGCAGGACGTTGTAGGCTCTTTGCATAAATGATTATTATGATTTATTGCAGGATTTTTGCTACTCATAGATAAAATATTTGTTTCTGCTATACTAAAATCGAACCGGCTTTGGCTATCCGATGAAGCAAAATATCTTTACCTGCCATCTAGCGAATGCTTCGCAAATCACTCGGTGGCACTAGCTGCTAGCTGGTAAGCCATTTTCACGGAAAAGCGTGAAGTTTGAGGAGAGGCATAATTACAATCATTGGTAGCTGTGTCGAAATCTAAGAGAGATGGCGTTGATGTACAGTAACGTTGCAGAGATTTTTAGACTCATATTCAGAATGACTGTTTCTAAGAAGGATACAGCCTCATTTAACAGTAACAATGTGAAAACTTCATTAAAAAAAACCTTTAAATAATATTTTTCGGGAGAAATTGTATCTCCTATGTATAAATTCTTAATTTGTTATTAAAGTAGCATCTCAGAACTGAAAGCACGATTTAAATACCTGTACTTATCCATTATTGATGAGAATTCTATCGTGGTACTGGTAGGTATCGCTTCGATTTTTTGCTTAAAATCCAGCCCACTTATTCTAAGACACAGCCTTCGTAACAAGATAATGGATTTGGTATCCAGTCAGGATCCTAGCAACGTTAATCAAATGAGGGTATATCAAGATCTTATCGGGTGATTTTCATCTCAGAGAGCTACTGCTGGGAAATTAGTTGCTAGGCCCGGGGTAGCGATCTATCGTATTTTATATAAACCGGGCTAGAAATAAAATTGATCGCGGCTAGAAAGGTTGACGTCACGTAAGTCATTTGTTTCAATTAAGTGACAGTTGGCTAGCTTACCAGAATCCAAATATTTTCTTTTACTTTACTCTGTCAAACATTGCCGTATTTCTGTGTATGGTGAGTTGGGAATTATTATTTGCTTTTGTAGTATACCTAACGACCTCACTTATATGCTCCACTCACGACTTGCTGAAAAGGTCTTTATAGAGTCGCTTCGGTATAATCACCAAAGCTATAATAACACGGTCATAACATCACACCTGTATTCCCCGAACGGTTAGGCAGAAGTGTACCACAGCAGGTGTAAGTACACCCACATTTCGCCAGTTATTGGGTTTTTCCATCTGAAATTTCTCAATAGCAGGCCTGGGTCTGAATTTGTGCCCGATTAATGGCATTAGGCTCGTCTCCGATTACATGGGACAAGGTATAAAAAAGTATACTTAAAATGTCACTCACTGATGATATGATGTCACTGAGTGATATTTTATGTATAGTAGGTACTTTCTGGTAGGTATCGCAGATGAATTGCCTAATATAGCTAAAATATAACACTAGCACCTATGACTTTCAAGCCGGGAAATAGCAACGGTAGTTATAGGACTGATGGTAGTTGTTTCCTGGACTAGCTCCATGACTCCTCCACATAGAGCTTGTGGCGGTATGTACAACGCAACATGCGAACAACGCATCAAAGACCTGACGTCACAAATCCTACATCGCGCAATCAGAGTTAACCGCTCGACTAGCATATACAACGTGTTTTTTTTTTTATCCCATAACTCTAGTGTTATATTCTATATGGAAAAATAATACTAAAAGTCCTAGAATATGTGGTCCAAAAATGCATAGTTTCGAAGATAATTATCATCAATCATATTAATTTAGGTCAAAAATTGCCATTCGCATGACGAATTTTTACTTTTGCGACGATGCCAAACTGATGAAACTGTGACCCTCGATGTGTGTAAGTATCTAAATTTCATTGATAAGTATGAGTAATACATTTACATTCTAACTAATCATTGATATTTAAAGCTAAGAAAATGCGACGTTGTCATATTTCACGTAAGGGTGTTTACATTAATAATCGTGACTTTGTCGAATTATTTTGTAAAAATATATAATTGAAAAATAATTCACATGCCAGTTGATTCTTTAATATGGTCTCATTCATACCCTAGAATTAAGGGTAATCTAAAAAAACACCTTGTATACAACATCCCGCCGTCAACAGTTGGGCAGTTGCCCACCAGACACAACACCCGTCTGGTCGGAGGATCCTCCCTTTACTATAGAGTATGAGTGAACTTTACACCCTGTTCCTCATACCTCTAAAAGCTCTATTTATCATTTTTCTGATCAACTTTTTTAGATGATCGTGAAGTAGTGTATATTCTTTTGTTTGTTTGACGAAAGGGAGAAATGCGGCCTATATGAAAACTTTGCTTACCTTCTACGACACCCACTGGTGGAGATTTAATGGTATCTCAGTCGGGAAAACATACAACAATTGTATAAAAGAAGTAACCTAGTATGTCTACATATATTTTTCTACTTTGTCTCTTAACGACCCCTGAGAACAAATATCAACGTGGTTTGAATACCAAATAATTGGAATCAATATTGCCTACCAATAACAATAAATTAGGATTGTCCAATTTATGCACGAAACGAAAACTTATTTTATTAATCTGTATAATATATTAGAAAGTTACATACATAACATGTTTTATGATCAATATTTTAGCGAAAACCTCGGTGGATTGACTTTTTGCTGTCAAGACACAAGACCCTTTGAGAAGGGTGGGTATCAGTTTAATCAGTTAATGCCTGACCCTTTATTTTGCTGAATTAAGGTCAATATGCTAGAATAGGGATATATTTAAAGACTTAACTAGTGACGGTATTCTATTAAGATTTTATGAGTAGAGTTGAGCAAGTTTGAGCAGCGTTGGTGGAAACTTGAACGTTACTTTACGTACTGCCTTAGTGCTGTTAATTTCAGCTGAAAGTTACAGTTTATTAACTGCTACCTAATTACTTACACGTACCTATACTTGATATACAATGTGTAACGACAAGTTTCTCACTTTGGACTACATAAAAATAAGTTGTAAACTGATTAGTTTTTAGGGTTCCGTACGTCCGAACGAAAAAATGAAACCCATAAAGGATCACTCGTGTGTCTGTATGTCTGTCTGTCTGTTTATCTGCCGGATTTTTAATTTGAATATTACTATATGAATGTTATCAATTTTTGTATAAAAAAAGCTAAATCAAGCTAAAAAAAAAAAAAGAAAAAAAGCTAAATGGAATAAGATTTTAACGTGAAATTGATATATTTTTACTTAATATTTTTATTTATTTTGTGTTCGATTTTATACAAAAATATTATTAAATGATTGTATGTGTTAAAGTGGTGAATTTTTATTTTTATTTCGCTACAATGTGTATGTATTAGGTACCCTGTATGGTTTTCCCTATAATTTTCTTTACGATTAATATTTTGTTCCTAAGAAGCATGTTAGTACACCTAAACGAACAAACACTCATCATATTCAAACAATTACCATAAAGCATTTGTTTTTTATAGTGTCCTTTGAAAATAATAATAATTTTATGTTCGTAGAGACTGCAGGCTCTAGATTAAAATCATAATAATGTAATTGTGGCGATATCAACAACGCCACATGCGAACTACGCATCAAAGACCTGACGTCACAAATCCTGCATCGCGCTATCAGAGTTTACCGCGCGACTAGCATATATACAACATCCCGACATCAACCGTCGGGCAGTTGCCCACCAGGCACATCACCCGTCTGGTCGGAGGATCCTCCCTTTACTATAGAGTATGAGTGAACTTTACACCCTGTTCCTCATGCCTCTAAATAATTATTGCTGTCCTTAAATTTACCTAATTAGTACCTTTTAAAACAGCAAAATAATGCTTTTAGGAAACTTCCTATGAAAACCATTGTTTAAAAGCTTTGGACAGCAGGTGATTAAAAAACTTTGAATAGTTATTAAAGCCACGAACAACAGCTTTGAAAATATTTCCACCAATAACAGGATCACTCATATTATAAATTAACTGGCTATATAGTAACAAATTTATTAGCCATTCTAATCAATATTGTAGACAGGATCTGAGTCAGAAATATTTCAGGCCTCCTCACAAATTCTGAAAGGAATCTCAGAACATTATTATTGAGTTATCAAACTAAAAGTGGTATTAATATTTAATAACCTTCAGCTATTGAAATAATAATTTCGTTCGTACGGATTATGGGGTCCTTCCACGTAGCCAAACTATTTTGTCCAACTGATTTGACCACAAGGAATAATTTTCCCCGTGGTCAAACTTTATTGATATTGCAACTTTTTAGAACACTGTATGCATGCGGTTTAAGTATGAACAGTCAAAGATAAAATTAATGTCAAGTGTCGCGTCGTTCACAATTGTTTTTCTTTGTTGATTTTCAAATGATTTATAATCAAAAATGGATATGAAATATGTGAAACGTAAACGTGGTATAGTTTTACTCCACGATGAGCGGCAATATTTATGAATTATTAATGGGAACGTTTTGAGAATTAAGAATTTTTTGAGAATTTGTGAAATAATAGAAACCGATGATAAAAAACAACTTGGTTTCTAGAATTAATGTATTTGCAGTCGCAATTACGAAGTCCAAATAAACTTTCTTATGGGATCATTCTGGTAAATGTGATTTAATAATTTGGAACATTAATTCGAACAAATTATATTACGGTTTTAATTTTAATCATAACTGTACACTATAGTAGTCAAACTTTATATACAGGCAGGATCATTTGAGTAGTTGGACCACGGGGAGCGATCCATGGTCAAATTTCCTTGTGTTCAAATCAGTTGGACAAAATAGTTTGACCACGGGGAAGGACCGGGATTATGAATATATATCTCAAATATTTTGTGAAAAATAGGAAAATAATTTAGAAGTAAGTTTTGTTGCAGAACATACTTAGGTATAACTGCAGCATGTTGTTCCGTGTGGCGCCGGACGTAAAGAATAGCACCACCCCATTTCCTCCCGTGGGTGTCATAAAAGGCGACTAAGGGAGTTTCTAGAGAATGGGCAGCAGCGTTCTCTATGCATTTTTAACAAAATACCTACTGCGATCGCCAACCCACCTGCCAAGCGTGGCGATTATGGCAACCTCCCCCCCCCCCCCCTATTAGGGGAGGCCTATGTCCAGCAGTGGACGTCTTTCGGCTGAAATGATGATGATGATGACAGCATGTTAAAACAACCTACTTCCTTAGCGTGTAGTTGCTTAACTTTAAGTTTTATGCCCTGGCTGGCGGCCTTAATTTATGCACCCACAGAAAAGTCCGGTTAAGCAGTAGACAACCTCCTAGGTTGAACTGGGAAAAGATATTAAAAAAAAAAACTACTTTTAGGTTGTCGCTTGGTGTCTTGTCCTGTGTACCTAAATTTCAGGTAAGCCTTTGAATAGCAGAAAGTACACATACATAAGAGATACATAAGTTCTTTGGTAAGAACAACTTTGAGAGGGAGGCTAACAGAAGAATTCAGCTGGGCTGGGCAGCATTTGGGAAGCTTCATCGAGTCTTCTCGTCGCGTATTCCACAGAGCCTAAAGACCAAGGTCTTCAATCAGTGCGTCCTGCCTGTTATGACTTACGGAGCCGAAACGTGGACACTCACGGTACGCCTGGTCCATAAATTCAAGGTCGCTCAGCGAGCTTTGGAACGGGATATGCTCGGAGATTCTCTGAGGGATCGAATCCGGAACGAGGTGATCCGGTAGAGAACCAAAGTTGTTGGCATAGCTCACAGAATAAGCAAGCTGAAGTGGCAATGGGCCGGCCATATTAGCCGTAGAATCGATGACCGCTGGGGTAGACGTGTTCTTGAGTGGAGACTGCGAATCGGCAAACGTAAGGTAGGACGTCCTGAGGCTAGGTGGAGCGACGATCTCCGCAGGGTGGCTGGTAGCAACTGGATGAGAGTTGCCGAGAATCGAGCTGAATGGCGTGCAATTGGAGAGGCCTATGTCCAGCCGTGGACTGCTATAGGCTGATGATGATGACACATACATACATAAACTCACGCTTTCCTCCCATGGGGGTAGGCAGAAAATATGGAACGCACTACGCCCCTTACATACTCTTTTTGCTTCGTTTACGTTCATACACCTGGTCATAAACGCACGCCGGTTGCGAGTATTACTCACCTGACCTTTCTGAAGAACATTACCAATAAGGTCATTATATGTCCCTCTGGGGCGTCCTCCTCCGGCGTTTCCACTCACATCTGCCTTGTAAATTCCTTTTGTTAGTCGCCTTTCATTCATGCTCTCAACATGACCAAACCATCTAAGCATACTCTTATAAATTTTTGTCACTACTTTTTCTTTTTTTTTTTCATATAACGGGGAATCTCTTGGCCTTCATCTCACCTGATGGTAAGTGATGATAAGGCCAAAGATGGAAGCGAGCTTCACCCGGAATCCGCAACCACAGAGGAACTGGCTATCTTACCTCTAACTGCCGAAACACAACAAATGCTGTTAACATTGTTGTTTTGGCGACAGACTTAGATAAGATGGTGGTAGCTAGCCAGGCGGACTTAGAACAAGCCCTACCACCAACCAAACCGAGCAGAAATTTTTGCCCCCGCTGGGAATCGAACCCGGGACCTCTGGATCTGAGACAGGTGGTTTTCCACTAGACCACAGAGGCGGTTAAATACGTCATGCTCCCTGGCGGAACCACCTTTGCTGTAACAAGTATAAGTTACATGAAAAATTCTATGGAATGTCTATAAAATTCTAGTCCTATTAAAAAAATGTCTATATCCCTAGTTTCGACGTAAACTTTTATTTAAAGTGGTTGCGCTGCAGAGTATCCTTCCCGGCAAAACCACCATGATATTTCTATTACTATACATAGTATACGCAAATAGATAATATCAAATAATTCTATAACAATTCTATATTACACTAGCACCCCCAAATCCTCAATCTAATTTAAATATACGAACAAAACGGTGCCTCAAACTTTGTCTTCGAAATAGTCGCTAAGTGCCTAGATTAAAGTTCTTAGCAAATAACGTTTCGTCAAATATCATACAATATCTTCCAGGCGTTTAGTTCATAATCATACAAATTATAATATATTTTCTTGTGTTTTAATTTTATTATTAGTTTTAATAGATTATTGTAATAAATAAAATGATATTCAGTGCAACATCTGTGCATCCATTACTAATACTGTCCACTTTACTAATATTATAAATTCGAAAGTAACTCTGTCTGTGTATCGGTCTGTCTGTCTGTCTGTATGTTATGTTTTCACGCCTAAACCGCTGAACCGATCGTCATGAAATTTGGCAGAGATATAGCCTGGGATATGGAGAAGGACATAGGCTACTTTTTTACGCGACAACGGACATTCACGCGGGCGGAGCCGCGGGCAAAAGCTAGTAAAGTGACAAACGAATAATTGTTATTATCCTTTACTACTGTCAGAAAAGTTCATAATTTCAATTTTATTTTATTATAGAATAATAATAGCATGGTTATTTCCTTTTACATTTTCCTGTAACGACTTATTTGTGTATGTCATATTGTTAAAACAATTAGAAGGATCCACTTACCCTACTCAAGGAAAAATATATATATGTCGGAGAACGGAAGGTCCCTCTCGTTATCACCAGCCATATTTTAAACTACACTGTGGGCGTACTGTGGGTAGTGTTGGTTATTGCGCAATAGGAAAACCGAATTAAACTCAACAGCCATTTATTCAAGCTTAGCTGAGATTCCTTCAAAATTACAGAAGACAGCTCCCCCAAAACGCCCATCCCTTCACCACTTCCTAGTGCTTTAGCTGGGAAGAAGAAGTGGCAGAACAAACTCCCCAGCAGCACAGCTGTCTGTTTAGTTAGAAGAACTTGATTCTATACAGTAGTGGGTATGCAAAGTAATGAATGTAGGTACACGATGTCACGACACAACCATACCGAACGCGCGACAGTTTCTAGACGTATTCACTGCTTGACCACCACCGTTGACCTTCACTTGTCGAATGTGCGGGGATCACTTGCCGCCGCTCGAGCGTTATCGTAGTCTCTGTCATGCTGTCATGCGCCGCTAAACAGCACAACCAAGACACTGAACTAACAGTGACATCTATGAATTCCAACCAATTTAAATAATGCGCCTTCATATATATATATATATATATATATATATATGCAATTAGATATACTAATTTATGCCAAAAAAAAAACTGGTGTTTTTTTACTTGTAATAAGAAATATGATTTGCTTTTTGTTTGGTGATTTAACACACCAAACAAAAAAGACAATCATATTTCTGCAAATTAGTCGTTACAGGAAAATGTAAAAGGAAATAACCATGCTATTATTATTCTATAATAAAATAAAATTGAAATTATGAACTTTTCTGACAGTAGTAAAGGATAATAACAATTATTCGTTTATCACTTTACTAGCTTTTGCCCGCGCCTCCGCCCGCGTGGTCGTCGATTATCGCGTAAAAAAGTAGCCTATGTTCTTCTCCATTTTGCAGGCTATATCTATGCATAATTTCATGACGATCTGTTCAGCGGTTTAGGCGGGAAAACGTAACATACAGACATACATACAGACTGGCAGACAGACAGAGTTACTTTCGAATTTATAATATTAGTAAAGTGGCCAGTATTAGTAATGGATGCACAGATGTTTCACTGAATATCATTTTATTTATTACAATAATCTATTAAAACTAATAATAAAATTAAAACCCAAGAAAATATATTATAATTTGTATGTTTATGAACTAAACGCCTGGAAGATATTGTATGATATTTGACGAAACGTTATTTGCTAAGAACTTTAATCTAGGCACTTAGCGACTATTTCGAAGACAGTTTGAGGCGCCGTTTTGTTCGTATATTTCAATTAGATTAAGGATTTGGGGGTGCTGGTATAATATAGAACTGTTATAAAATTATTTGATACTATCTATTTGCGTATACTATTTATAGTAATAGAAATATCATGGTGGTTTCGCCGGGAAAGATACTCTGCAGCGCAACCACTTTAAATAAAAGTTTACGTCGAAACTAGGGATATAGACATTTTTTTAATAGGACTAGAATTTTATAGACATTCCATAGAATTTTTCATGTAACTTATACTTGTTACAGCAAAGGTGGTTCCGCCAGAGAGCATGACGTGGTTAAACCACACCATTGCATTGTAGTAAAATAAGAATATGTCTGGCCTTCAATAGAGTCAGATTATTGACAGTACATTCTGTTCAAATCTTACCAAACGCGACTCCAGAAAAGTCAGTTCGAGTTTATATCTTACCTAAGTCAGCCTTAATAAGAAACCGGCCAAGTCCGTGTTGTACCACGTACAATGAAGGGTTCCGTACTTGGAAAGAATTTATTATATATTTCTCCCATACATTCCAACTGCAAATGTAAGTTTGTACGCACAATATCGCCATGTTATTTTAAGACCATAGACTTCTTATAGATTTTCCTGTAATCTATAAGTGTAGAACTGTTTCCTGTACTTTTTTCAAGATTTTAGGTTCAGTGGGGTCGGAGATAAAGGGAGATAAATTTTCGTCTATTTTCACTTATAACTGTGTTTCCGAACGCATACAACCCTAATCGATTCAAAGTGAGAGTGAACAGGCTTCTTCTGGGTAAGCTCACTCTATCGTAGACTTTATCTCTGTCATCCAGACCTAGACTAAAGTCAAGAGCAAACTCATAGAAGAATAAAAAATAAAAAAATAACTTTAAAACAATTTATTTTAAAATTATAAAAAATATTTGAGACCCTCACAGTAAGCCCTTTCATTTGATATGTCACACGATACAGTTTGCAAAACTTTTTTGACGTGACAACGACTAATAAATCGATGAACGCCGGCTGCATGCACGAAAAAGGATGACTCATTGTCCCGTTACTCTGATTGTCCCGTTACGCTCTTTGTCCCGTTACGCTCATTGTCCCGTTACGCTCATTGTACGCTTGCGCCGCATCAATGTTTTGTTATGACGTTGTCACGTTAAACTATCGTCCGTAAACCAACTTTACAGACAACCAATTTTTTAAAATTTTCTTGTTTTCCCCCCAAAACTGACCCCAATATTCTAAATTCATTTATTTACGGTTCACAAACGTGTTTGGGTCACTCAAATTGATATGTATACCAAAATTCAACTTAATCGGTCCATTACATTCGGAGCAAATTGGCTAGAATAGACGAACAGACAGACAGACACACGAGTGATCCTATAAGGGTTCCGTTTTTTCCTTTTGTGGTACAGAACCCTAAAAAACAACAAAGCTGTCCTATATAGCCTGCAATACCGTTATGTACTGCTTCGTAAGCAGGTAGATGTACCTACTTTAAAATATAATAAACATTTTGGGAATCACCAACAAAAGCATCCAATCCTATCCTATTCCTATCAGACAGAACTCATTATTCCCATTCCTGTTTTTTTTGTTATTTCCACGAGAATACGGCACTCACCATGCAATTTCACGGTGCCTTGAACGAAAGAATTCACAGATACACAGATACGTATCAACTCAAGAAATAAGGATCCTTAGTACAATGTGAATTTGTTTACCTTTTAAAAAATTTACTAGACAACTTTTCTATTAAACTTTTGAGCAACTAACAAACGCTTAATTGCTAATTAGAATGCTTCAGGCTCTAACGAGACAACAATAGAACTTGTATGAATGAATCGCAAAACAAAGGTAAACAACGTTTAAAGGCTAAAAATAATAAACTATATAAAGACATTCGGTACGACAGCGGTATTGTTACTTTTTCAGAAAGAAAAATTATGTTACATCCTACCTTCAACACAGACATGGGTCGTTGTTTAGCAAAAGAACTCAATATTACTCCTGTTTTGAGCTGTCACGAGCAATGTCCGACTTTTCGGATCACTGAGTACCATTTGTGAAATGAAATATTGCCGTAACATATGAAGGTATATTTAGATGTCTGTGTATATTGATAATTTGTCATATTGATTGATGAAAATTAAATTAACGTGTGCCCTCGGGACGAGCGGTAGCTCTGTTGTTTCACCATGGATGCTTAATATTATAGTCGTGCGGAAATTTAATAATTTGCGGTATATCAGGGGCGTAGCTATCGCCGTATCAGCCGTATCAATTATACGGGGCCCCCAAGCTACAGGGGCTCCCCGTATTCTTTTATTAGAATCACAATGACAGCTTAACCTAGTATCCCAGTCAGGATACTCCATTTTTCGAGCTCGCTCCGCTCGTTCTTGCATTTTCTTAGTAGAATTGCAACGACGGCTCAACCTAGTATCCGAGTCAGAATGCTCAAATTTACTGACTCACTTCGCTCGCTCTTGCATTCTCTTAGTAAAATTACAATGGAAACTTAACCCGCCATGTCAGTACGCTATTTTGTAAACAAAAATCCCTTCCTTTGGAGTTTCGTTGCAGTCGGGTAAAAAGGGCCCCCCACAAGGGGACTCTTTTTACTTTTCGATACAGGGCCCCTTTATGACTATCTACGCCACTGTGGTAAATATTATTGCATTTACTATTTTGTTTCAGTTCAGTGACCACGTAGGTACTCATTATTTCGTAAATACTGAGTACGTGGTTTTTCTTTTGGTACTGTAAGTGGACCAAGTAAGGGTGGGGGACCATCCAGTGGCGAAGTTACGCATTTTCCAAGTATGGGCTATACAATTTTTGCCGCCCTTACAATTGTCAGTTTCTACGAGATTATTACAATCGAATCTAACAATTTGGTTGAAATTGCACAAGAAATAGTTTTTAGTTATACTTTCTGAGCAGGAAAGCTCAATCATGTACGACTAATAAGACGCGGCAAAACAAAATGAGGCCGCCCCCCGGTCTTCTGAGTTTATCAATTGCAAATATAAGTTGGTCGACTATTACTCGTTAACTTGTAACGCCTACTTGGCTGTATAGTTATCCTTTTAACTTCGTTATATACTACAGCCGTGATTTTTTTAACGTATCCAAAAACAACTATTTAGCTGGCAGGGAGACACTTGCCTCTAACAAAAAATTGCATTTTACAGCTTAATATTACGCAAACGGATCCCTGAATAGAAAAATGGTTTTCAAAGAACCGCAATATTTTTGAACGGCCTATCCAACGATATCCCACATGGGATAGACGAGAAAAATAATATCATACCCACTTTACGTGCATGGGAGGTACCCTACAAAATGTTTTTTTTTTTTTTTTTCAAGATTTTATTTTACCACTTTGTCGGTGTGATTAATATGTATTTATTTATTTTACAGTTTTTGGAAAACTTACAGCTAAACACTTTTGTACGATTGAGAGTAACAAAAATAAAGGTCAATTATAAGTTTTCACAGATAGAAGAGAGCTTAATAAACAAAAAAAAAACATTTCAGAAGGTAGACAATATTTTGAGTTAAAAAAGGAAAACATTATCATAAGTAAAAATGGGTTTCAAACAGCGTAAATTAATATCAATTAGTTGACGTGATCAAAAAAGAAGTATGATGGTATGTACATATGTCATATCCATGCCAAATTACAGCTTTCTAGTACTAAGACTCTCTGAGCTAAGCGCCGCGGACAGACAGACAGATATACCGGTTATGGCAAAACTATAAAGGGTTCCTTGTTGACTACGGAACCCTAAAAATGCTTTTCACGGACATTTCCATCGAAAAGTAAGAATGTGGGATGCAAGAGCGAGTGCGCCGAGCTCGACATTTTTTACAGCCCGTCTCGTAATTCTCAGTTAGGTTTCTTTTGAACATGCATACGGAAATAGGAATTGCTTTGTTGACTTATGCAGAAAACTTAAAGAATTAGAACGAAAATCTAGCACGCTGTGGCCCGTGACCCCTTCATAACTGTATATGGGAGTTACTTTATTGACATATAAAGAAACCATGAGAATGAAGATAATGAAGGATGCTATGAGAGCGAAGCGAGCTCGAAAATTGTAGCACAACAGCTTGTTTAGGTTAGGTTTTATTTAGACTATTTATACAGAAACCGGAGTTACTTATCGATTTACATATGCAGAAAAGCCTGACAATTAAGAGAATGTTAGACGAGCTCGAAAATTTTTGCACCCCGCATTTAAATTTTACATAATTATGTAAAAGACCTCCAACTGGTTCTTAATGAACATATTTTGGCCTTGTTTGGGATTTGATTCAACGTAGTCAAGTTTAAGGCTCCTACAAACAGGCGCGACACACGACGCAACGCAAAGAGACCGTTCGTCGCGCGGCACGCGGTGTTTTTGTGTCGCGTCGCGTGTCACTCCTGAATGTAGGAGCCTTTAGTCTTAGGCCTGTGTTCACCAACATTCAAACCACCGGTTAGGTATTTAAACAGTTGGTTTATGTCAAATTTCCTATGAAATGTTGAGTAAACAACTGATTAAATATCTAAACAGTTGATTTAAATGTTGGTGAACACAGGCCTTAGTCCACCAGCATGCTATTTAAAAGTTTGCGCGTTGATGTCACTTCCACCCTGTATATTTACCGCAATTTCACTCTCTTGTCACTCATACAAAGTGTGGGCAGACTCTGCCCACACTTTGTATGAATGACAGGAGGCAGAGGCCGATTACTAGTTGGGGGCCGGTAACTGGACGTTTAATAGAATATAGAAATTTGCGGTACCGTTGCATGTACGGTGTCCAGTACATCAGGTTATACGATTTTAAACGTTAAAATGTTGTAAGTTAAGTTCAAAATCGAATGAGAAAATTTAACAGTTTGTGGTAACTTGATGGGCTGGCGACTACAATGAAAAGGAAGATAGAAAAGTCATCGAAAGGATATCTTGTAGACTACTTTCTGCAAGACATCAGAAAACCGTCTTACAGAAATCTGTTAAACCGACTTAAAAACAAAGGAGGAGCATCTCAGTTCGTCGGAATCTTTTTTTGTTTTGTTTTTGTTTTTTATGTATATTCCCTGATGAAGACGGCTTGACCGATTAAAAAAATCTTATTTGTTTGAAACGGTATACTTTCCAGGTGATCCCATTGTCATCAGGTCAGGATCTGATGATGGGATCCAGGAGAAATCGAAGGAACTCTTCAGCACACTTATAGCAATTTGGGTATTTTTTATAGTAACTCGTGCATTTGTTCTCGGAAACCACTTTTTGGTATAGTGGAATTGATGATGATGACCACAGATGGCCACCGGAACTATTAAATAATAAGTATTTCACGGGTTGCGTTTCGATTATTTGAATATGGTTGCCACGCAATTTATGCTCGTCACAATGCGAATGGTGAAATGGAGCTGATGGTGAAATACGACGAGAACTCAACAATTTACGTCCCTGCTTAAAATATTGTTTTTCCCGATGAAAAGCAATATTTTGTAAAAGGCGATGAGCAAGTTGACATTAGGCTATTGTAACGTATATAAATTAAAAACAGACCCACTAAAAAGTGAAAAATATAATAAAAATACAAATAAAACGACTTCCAAAAAAAAAACTACAAAGTCAAAAATAACTTTAATTTCAGAAGTCAGTGGCAAAAAACTAAAATACAGATACAAAAACATTATTTTTCCCTTTGTAGTGTATTTTTTGGAAGTCGGTTTTTTTTTTCTTTTCAGCTCGTGGCTAAGTAATAACAGCCGCACGGGTCGATCCGTTAGGTTAAGCTACGCTTGCCGGGGTTGGTCCGTGGATGGGTGACCATCTTTACATACCGAGACTCCTCCGTGCCTCGGAAAGCACGTTTAGCCGTTGGTCCCGGCTGTCATTCGTGGATCTTTGACAGTCGTTACGGGTCGTCAGAAGCCCAAAAGTCTGACAGCCAGTCTTACCAAGGGGTATCGTGTTACCCAGTTACAGGGTTGTGGAGGTCAGATAGGCAGTCGCTCCATGTAAAATACTTGTATTCAGCTGCATCCGGTTAGACTGGAAGCCGACCCCAACATAGTTGGGAAAAGGCTAGGCAGATTGATATATTGTTTTTTTTTTTTGTATTTTTTTTTATAAATGTCTGTTAAAGGAAAAAAAATACGATCGCTAAATTTGCTGATCTAGGCTCAATCCTACTCAGCCTACTGCTAAATTCGCCACTAGGATCATCTATTATGTTTTTTCTGATAAACTTTATCATCTCTTCTGCAAACTTACCTAATGCAGGCTTTTTAAAGTATTTGGGTATAGAAAATCCCTGAATGAATCATAAGTACATCCTACCTATTTTAACGATCCCCGGTACCTGAAAGTCTTTTCTTCTCTTCCTATGTAAAGGTTTTCTGAGAGTCGACTAAGAGATTATATTCGGTAGAATTCAAACGTGTATTGAATTGCTTTACTTCATACGTATCACCAATCTCACATCAAAAGCGATAAAAGTTTTTCATATCTTTTAAGTAGAAATCCAATGAAAGGTTAGATAATTACTGCGTAGGCGATCAAAGATTAGAGTAAGCAACGCTCTAGGAGCTTTATTAGGGAAAAATAAACAGGCCAAGTGCGTGTCGTGTGTGTGTCCATGCATAATGAAGGATTCTGTAGTTAGGATAAATTTATCCCAAGAACAAACCTACGTTGTAGTTAAAAAACAAGTTCTCCTATACATTCCAACTGCAAATTATGTAAGTTTGTACGCACAATATCGAGAGATTTACCATGCTATTTCTAGACCATAAAAAACTTATACACTGAAAAAAATGTTTACTTATACATAACCAAACTTTCGTCAACATGTAACACAAAAAAGTGACCACATAACTTTATGCAACATGTAATCAAAACCTGTGCTGGCTGTTGTGTATCGCTTTTATTAAATCAAGTTAACTTTTATAAAGTCTTGTCAAACTTTGATTATTCCTGAAATAGCCGAAGTAGTTAGGCTAAATATTATTTTCAGTGTAGGTTTTCCTGTAATCTATAAGTATAGAACTAATTTCTGTATTTGTTTTCAACATTTTTGACTCAGTAGTTTCGGAGATAATTGTGAGGGGAATAGTAAATTTTCACCATATTTATTAAACAACTTTAAAAACATTAATTTTGGTATCAATAAACAGACCCTCACAGTAAGCCCTTTCGTTTGATGTGTCACACGGTACAGTTTATAAAACTTTTTTTTTTAATTTTCTTATGTGTTTCCCAAAGGTGTCGCACGTGTTACGTAGGTAAATAAATTAATTTTGAATATGGTCCGTGTTCAGCAGTGCTATTCTGTAACCATATCACCGTGAAAACGTAGGTGAAGTAAGCGTGGAGTGAGCTGTCAATAGTGTCAATCCCAAGCATCAGGTGGAATTACAGCTCACTTCAAACTCACTTCACCTAAGTTTTCACCGTGAGATTTTGACAGAATAGCACAACTGGTCATAGAATTTCATATGCGTACCAAATTTCAACTTAATCGGTCCATTACGTAGATTCGGAGCAAATTGGCTATGACAGATAGACAGACACACGGGTGATCATATAAGGGACGAACCCTTTTTTCATCCGGACGTACGGAACGCTAAAAAGTTATTAGAGGCTAACTAACCAAGACTACCCAAAAGTTTCATTTACGTTTCATTTACTCGGGGGTCAACAGACTGCGTTTTAATAAAATAAAAAAATATTTACAACTAACTAAAGTAATTAAGTTTCACTCACACATGTCCTTTAACGAAATTAATTAGTATTACGATGTCACAAGGTGCAGACTCAGTACGTAATATTAATTAAAAATGTTTCTTCCACTTCTCGGGCGCAAGCTTTGATTTAACAAGAAGCCTTTTAAACCTAGTTAGTAGTTAGGTCAGTGGCGTGTGTTAATTTAATTAATTCAGGCGTATTGTGACTCCATATGAATAATACGAAAGAAACCACCGTGTTTTACTTATTTAAAAGTAGTTCTTTATAAATCGTAAACGAACTTATTCGCATTTGCATGCATTAAAATATATATGCTTGAGTTGTTTATAAACTTAAAGCTCGAATACGGATATTTACGACATCTATTTATTACAGCTACCGTATTATATAATCATATCGGATGTTATCTACATGTATCGCACATAACACAACTTTATTATTCCTTTATTTTTGTATTTCCATAAAAATCCTATTTGAATGCGGACAGCGTCACAGGCAGAACTAGTACAAGTTTATTATAAGCAAATAATTTGTATTTCACTTTCCCTATAACATAAGATTTTATGGACGCCAATAGTGTATGAACTACGAATAAGATTAGAGATATAACTGCCTTCGACTTCCTTAAAACAATCAGTGTTCCCGCGAAAAGATCACTCCAAGACTCCACCTAGTTTAAAAGTTAATTCTACTATTTACACACGGTTAACGAAGAACAAAAGATTGCCGTAGTGTTTGAAACTTGATAAGCCACAAATAAACTTTGTTTTCGTTTGCGGCTTTTTTATTTTTCTATCGAGGCACTAACAAAATGTTTGTCTTTGTCATTTGCAGTACCTGAACTAGTTGTGTCAGCCCACTAATTGTTGCGCTCCAGTTCCCAGCGTACTAATATAAAAGACATATTCAGAGCTAACGCACACGTTCCTTGAAAGATAAATACAAATTGGAGTAATAAGCTAGTCTGCATGCCGGCGAGGTTCATACGTCGGGTAACGACAGCTTAAAGCTTCCTTCGCAGATAAGGTGGCACACGTAATCCACGCGTCACCGAAATCACCTTAAAAGTTTTTTCTTTCATTCGACCAGAGTCGTGATAGGCCTCCATATCGAATTGAAATACATAAAATCGAAGTGCTCGACATAACATCAAGCCGCGTGTCATACGCATTAAAGCGTAGTACATTTCAGAACACGTACGCGTGGTACGTGTTCGCCCGACGTTGCCCGCTTTACCCCATTTCCGCACAGTGAAGTGCAATTAGGAACTTATCGCCAGAGATACAGAGGCAACTTAGCACTTACCACCGCGGAGTCAGATATTACTAGAAGTGCTATTTGCGCTTTACGAACTACAGAACTGAGTTATACTTTAAGGTAATAAAGGAAAGCTGCCCGCTGAGGACAATCGTCACTGAAAGAGCAATTTGTTTTACAAATCTTACTAACTAAAATAAAATATACTTTATAGATGTGCAAAAGTAACTGAAAAAAGCTTAAAAAGGCATACAACGGTCCACTACCACCACTCCTTTCAAAAAATATTATCTCGTGACTGAAAAGGAATTATGAAAAACGGCTCAATACGGAACCTTGGTAAGTGTGTCTAGAATTTTCTAATAACTTTTATAAATTTTCATATTGAGACACGAAGCAACAAAATACGATCTAGAGGAATATCGATGGTCATACGTTGACAACTCGTAACCCACATTTTTTATGCATTACGAGTTATCAATGGGAAGACTTGGAGCTTAATTTAAAAAACTAAATTATGTACTTATCTCATTTTGCGAAAAAATTTGGGTTACGAGTTGTCAACGTATGACCATCGATATGGCCCTTTTTCTTTAGATCGAATTTTGTTGCTTCGTGTCTCAATACGAAACGTTATCAAAGGTATTCGAAAATTCTAGGCACACTTACCGAGGTTCCTTGTTGAGCCGTTTTTCATAATTCCTTCTCAATCACGGGATAACATGTTTTTAAAGGACCTAGTGGACCGTTGTACGCCCTCTTAACAATATTCAAGTTACAAAGCTCTAAAAACTTGAATATTCTTAAGTATTTCAAATGGGAGCTGTCATAGAAACTAAATTGCAGACTTCATTTCATTAAGTTTCCGTGTCGTACAGAACAGTTCCTTGGGATTTGACCAGAAGGAAACAGCAATGGCACAGTTATGGTAATGCTAAAGGAGCCACGCACTCAGGCAGACATATCGCGCGGCTCTCCGAGGAATTCTCTCAAATTACTGCAGCGAGAGAGAATCTACTTAGCCGGGCTCACTTTTCTCGACATCTACTGTTGTAATATTTCTATCCCGAGCTAACCTCCTTACGTACATACATGTTCAAGTGTATTAAGCTCTATATGGGAACACATGTATGTATGTATCTACAAACATTTATCTAACAAATGCTGGAACAATTTCCGATGACACATCCATGTTCCGTGTAATCTTATTATTAAAAATCTTTCCACCTGGCTATAAATTCACAACTTTAGATAGTAAATTTCCTCAGATTGAAATCAACAAATATGGATATAAAAAACCAAAGTTTCTTAGTAGGATTTCATTATTAACTCCTATTTCGTAGCGAGTTGTAGGATTCAATCAATACATTTGGCGGATACGACATTTTAACTCTCCAGGGACAATTTCATTATCCGAAACAGGATTATATTACAGTGTCTAAGTTCTATTTATTGAGTTCGATTTAGTTTTCTTTGTTTCATGGACGGGAATCTATTATCTTTATATGCCTGGGAGCTTTAGTTAAACGGTCAAACATCCTTATTTTTTTTCCTTTCAAAAAAGTTTCACTTATTGTCAATATTTTATGGAAATGTGTTCTCCGAAAAATACCTTTTGAATTTAGGAAGCCTGTATCGTTCGGAGACTTCCATGTTTCAAAAGACTTTATTATAAGACTTATAAATAAATTTCAAAATACCTTATTTCTCATACAAAACAGGGCACGTCGCTGTATCGCTGTACCATTTATAATTTACGGGTTTTACAGTTATCAAGGTTTTCAAAGCTACATGCAGGGACAATGTAGTACGAGTGTAGATAACGGCAAAAAATGTAAACCTGTATTAAGAAAAATCTTTAAAAAATTTGGTGTATTCGTGATTGAATGCGTTACGAACAGCCGATGGTTTCTGGGAATAGACCTGAGGCCCTAGTGTGAGTTTCTTTTAACCATCTCGATTTTACGCATCGAGCGCGTTCTGCGTTCCGATTGGCCTCCGATTGGCCCTTCACCAATCGGAATGCCGAACGCGCTCGATGCGTAAATTCGAGATGGTTAAAATAAACTCACACTAGGGCCTCTGTACCTGTAACAAGAGATTTTAGTACATGGGTGTACTAAAATTTCTTGATAAACAATTCATTCGGCAAGTTTACGTAAATAAATACATTTAAGATACGAAAATGTTTTTTTATTGTATATATTTGCAAAACAATAATATTTCCGTAACTTTTTTAAGATTGCTAAATTTGACGTAAAAACAATATTGCTAGTTGTCAAAAGTCACGTCGTGGTACGAATTGAATGAAGATTTAGAGGTGACGTCACCAAAACTGCTAAGAAAATAAGATTGCTTCAACCTTATAATATGCTTATTTTAAGGACGTCATGGTACGAAATGTCAAAGTAAGATTATAATTATACTGTTTTAAGAGCTGGTGGTAGGCCCCCAGATCGTGGGTTGACTGTCGGTTGATGAAATCGATGCAATAATATGACTTTCATGTACGTATTGTGCTGTGACGAAGCAATCAAGCTCACTCTATAATATTTGTTCTGCGGCCTGTTCCATTGTGCGAGGTCTAATTTACAGTGACTCTTTTTCTTCACTGAAAATTTCGCATGCAATGGTACTTGTACGTTGATCATTCTTCTCAGATAGGTATACTATATAAGTATAAAGGAAATTAAAATAAATGGCACATCACGTTACTAGAATATAGTGTTTGTAACTCTACAAGTATAAATTGTTAGATTTAACTTTAGGCGCTTCCCCCAACTCTAGGTTTTGACTATATTGAAATTAGCTAATTGTACTAAGTTCATTCTTGCATCTAACACGAGCATAACATCACGCCTGTATTGCCCGAAGTGTTAAGCAGAGTTGTACTACCTTTAGTCACCCACACACCCATCACACATCACCGTCCATATAAATATGTAAAATATATTAATAATATATTGTATATATATATTATTATTTTATTATTACATATTTATAAATATGAGAAAAAGGTAGGTACATAGATAGATAGAAGATAAAGAGTATTCTCTCTATCTATCTATCTATGTACCTACATATTATTATCTAATGTACCATGTCGAGATATACAAGTTCCACAGGTAGGAGGATGATACCGGAGGATACTCAAATCCGCCGGAGGAGGATACTCAAATCTTTTGATGCATGAAAATCAAAGGAGCTTACCTTTCGTACAGACGTAACCCTGTAGACCCTCTAGGAGAAATTATAGCTTAAAATATTATTTACGTACTGTAACTGATGGAAGATGGCTTATAAACATATAAAAAGCCTTTTTATGACCTTTTTATACGTACTTGCAAACATAACATGAGCCCCGTCGAGTTGACGTTCCCTCAAGAGAACGTGTTTACACCAAGTTTTTCTTATTATTTTTGTAAAAGAAAATGTTTTCTACCGGCCAGTGACGGGAGCGAGAAAACACAATCTGATTTACTGTTTTATACTCGTATTATACAGAATGTTACCTTTTTCTAACATATACACCTATTCGTACTAATATAAAAAATGTACATGTAGATTTTCAGGAAAAGGAAATTATTAGGGTACATACGTCAGATGACGTGTTTAAAAAGGTTTTTGTATGGGCACTTAATTAATATAATGCCTGTTTTTATTTAAAAGGCAGTCGTTATTATAAAACAAAGACAAACATTAAAGTACAATAAGCGTTTTATTTACAGTTTGTATAATATCAAAAAGCTACAATCAGTACCGGTAATATAGACGGTAACTTTGTTTGTTTATTTTTTTTAAATAATACTGTCATATTAAAATAATTACAGTAACATTTAACCTACCTCCTAAAACAATTGAAATTAAACGCTTCATAAAAGTACCTTCGTCTTTTTGACAATTATTAAACTAAATTATCACAGATTTTTTTTAAACGTCCTAAAACAACCTTTTAATATGGAAATACATACGTAAATAACAAAGTAATTAAGGTCTAACTACTTATACAACAACAAAATATATTAACTTTTTCAGTCTAAAATATGAACCTATAGAAGAAGCAAACAATGTTAATGAACGTAAAAGACTAAGTCTTTCATAAAATCATAGACTTAAAATATTCTAGCCTAGATCAGTATGTACAGCGTTACTTAGTTTATTAAAAAATGATGTTAATGCTTATTATTAGAGTAAATAATACAGTGCACCTCCCGAGCGTCGGACTATCTGAAAATAAAATTGTGAACAGTAATTACGGCGGGAAGTTTTTAATTAATTAAAATGATTGTATTGTTACTGAATATCAGCTCAGTTATATTGGAGGCGTGTACAATTTCATTTAGTGTCGGGTTCGCGGTTTGGGGACATTGAATTTATTTTAGCTGGGAATTTGTTAATCCATGGATTTTGACTTTTAATCCATTTTCGGTCACTTTTTATTTTGGTCAATTTTTACTTCACAGTCATGCCTCATACTTATTGGCTCATTCAATTTGTTAATCTGATTGTATCGCTTTTGTTTTAATACCAGGAATCAATGTACTGATTACTCCAAAAACTCCTGTTCAATAAGTAGGACCTACATAGAACAAGTATGAGTAAACTAGCTTTTGCCCGCGGCTTCGCACGCGTTAATTTAGAATTTGACAAACAATTCGGGTTGTCTGCTTGCTAGTTAAAAAAAATTCGTAACACACTACTAAAGTTTCTATATAATAATATAATTCAATCATGATTCGAAAGATACGTGGCGCCATCTATTATAATAAGAACGTTACTGTTGTTTTCCTCGGGAACAGTACCTACTTTTTTTCGGGATGAAAGGTATGTCCGTTTCTGTACATCTGACAACGTATATGCAAAATTTCAGGATGATCGGTTCAGTGGTTTAGGCGTGAAAAGGTAACAAACAAATCAAAATTCCTTTCGCATTTTTAATATTAGTTAGGATAATAAAATATCTTACTGCTAGCTTGGTGTTCCATCGGTTTCTTCACTTCTATGCTTGCGCTATGCGTTGGCATAAGACCTGTAAGTGATAATTCAGTTTTATAAAGGATACCGTGCTACTGCCATAAATCGATAAAAATGATACAGGGATGACTTTAGAAAAAGTATGGGAGGCGAACAAATGAAGCGTAAAAGTATAGTTCAAAATCAAAAGTCATTTATTGAATCTAGGCTGAGAATCAGCACATTTTGAACGTCAAAATTACTTAGGGCAGTCCCCCAAAACGCCCGCCCTTCACCACTTCCTAGTGCTGTAGCTGGGAAAAAGAAATGTCGCAACAAACTCCCCAGTAGCACAGCTGTCTGTTCATATAGTACAGTGCTTTTTAACCTTTTTCATGGCGCAGCCCCCTTAGTATAGAAAAATATTTCGCGACCTTGAAATTCAAGTCTGTCACTTTAGGTACCTTTTGGTTAAACAGAAAAACAGAATACCCACAATTAACCACAGAAGCTTTGAAGTATTTCATTCCATTTGGAACCTCCTACTTGCGCGATTTAACGTTTTCATAGATGGCTCAAATAAAAGGCAAACAGAGAAATCGACTAAATTTTGAAAGCGATTTAATTCTAATAATAAAAAAATTATAAATTGAAAAATTGGTTAACGATAAACAGGCGTAACAATCACATTAATTTGAATGGGTACGCTTGGTCCTCGTCACATTAATGATTTATGTGATTTGTAGGTATTTGTTGATTCGTGTTAACCTAAGCCTTTATTTAACTTTTTCTTAATACATATAACATTTTGAACTGGTACGGTTTTATATTTATGAGCTTTAAATTTTAAAGTAACGGTGACTCTCTTTATGAGGCTTGGCGACCCCTAGGGGGTCGCGACCCACACGTTGAAAAACACTGATATAGTATATAATAGCTTTACTACCCAGGGCCGTTTGTCCACCGCCACGTCAACGAGAACGAAATGACGGCGCCGAAGTAGCCAAACATACATTTACTAAACGCTGTAAGGTTGAATGTCACTAGCACGTAATCAACGACAAGGTCGATCTGTCTATTTGACAGATAGTCTGAACCTTAGTGAAGTTTCAATTTACTGGGAATTGTTGTCAAAATTAGTATAGCAATTACGAGTCGAGTATACAATGCCAAATTTAATTTGCTGACGAAACTTCTTTGCCGCGAAGAAATAAAAGATTTTAAATGCAAGTCCGAAAAACCTTGTTATAAGTTGATCCAAAAAAGGACGCGCTTCTAGAGATGGTATGAAAGACACGAAGCAAGAAAGTTGAATGGCCATAATAACGAACCCAATCTAATCCCACTCTAATAGGATGAACGGTAGGATAGGCTGGCTACCCTACGTATTGGGTGTCATTACACGTACTAATCACGAGCAAAAACATCCAGACTTCGGAGAGATTTTATAGCCAACATCTTTACCTTCCTCGTAAAATTTTACGGTATCTGTAGTATTAACATCGTCAGCCTGTATAGTATCCCTGTACTGGTCATAGGCCTCTACAATCTTATGCCATTTCTTGACCTTTCTCACCCAGGTCAGGCTGAATGCCTGAGCTGGATGAGAAAGGACAAGAAGTTTGTTGCTCCATCTAGATATCATGAAGACTTCCCACCAACCGACTTACGCTTGCCGATACGCAGTCTCCTCTTATACACTCCTCTTAAATACATATTACTCAGTGATCTAGCTAGGAGAGCAGCAATTCACCCAACAATTAATAGAACCTACACCATGTAATTAATAAATAAACCTAATGTGATAAAATTCTGATATTCAATAACACTTACCGGGATAATAAATAGTGGTTCTATTATTAGTATAATTAGCTAAGGGCAAGCTCAGGAGACAGACGAACTCCTCCCAGGGTCTGATGACGTCATCATCGTGGACCAGCGCCGCCGTCTCCACAGAGTACATGCCCCAGGAGTCCATCCTCATGTCTGTTACTGCACGCTCCAGTGGCATGCTTAAAAAAAAATATTTTTTAGGATAAGTTAGTGTACCTGATTGTATCGATTATTTTCCTACAATAGATATGTAAGGCTTTCCGCCTCCCTTCCTTCATGAAGGGGTTACTAGGTCGTAAGTATAGACATTACCGACCGACTTCTGAATTATCTATGTAGAAAGAAAAAGCAGTTACGGTAGAAGTAATGGTGTATGACCTTTATTAAGAACATCGTTCCCAAATTACATAAGTAAATGTCAAAAGCCCGAAGAAGTATTGTCTTTGAGATAGTACTGGAACATTAATCTTATTTCCACCTTACGGCCAAGAATTACTGCAAAAATACGTCTGCCTATACTTGTCTAAAGGCTGGCTTTAATCTCAGCATTTCGCCATTCAAAAGTTTAATCTTTCAGAAAGTTTATAGCTATAAAATTTTACTGTGTCTTGAGGGAATCGAGCAAGAAAAACTAAAGCACGTCGGGTGAGACACGTCACTTAGAAATTGCCCCCGAGCGAGGCTGAGTTTGTTCACTAGTTCCGTCTTAAATTGGAACAAAATGCGATAACATCATATTTTGTTCCAATAAAGGACAAGCAATAATAAATACAGTTCATCTAAAGCAAGATCGAACGGTCTGGAGGGTATAGTTGGACGAAAATAAACCTTAATAAGCGACAAAACATCGATATCGAAAATTGAGAATATATTGAGAAGGTAAAATTTCCAAAAAAATATGTACCACACCATAATCAGCTTATACATAACTAGCAGCCCGTCCCGGCTTCGCACGGGGTAGACAATTATCATTTTAAGACTCATTTTTCTACACCTTCGGTTACATTGTTCAAATTTTACCAAGGATCCCTAATTTTTTTCAAAATGAAATGTAGCCTATGTCAAATTGGAAGAATGTAGCATTCTATTGGTGAAAGAATTTTTTAAATCGGCCCAGTACTTTTTGAGCCTATTCATTACAAACATACAAACATACAAAAATAGGTACAAATCTTTCCTCTTTATAATATTAGTGTAGAAGTGTAGAAGTGTAGATGTTCTCACTGCTGGGACCCAGGCCTCCTCTCGGTAATAGGGAGTGGGCCGTATATCTACCACGCGGGTTCAGTGCGGGTTGCTAGATGACACATGTCTTCAAATTCCTAGTAGCAATTTTTGTTGGCGTTTGGTTGGGCCACTTACCTCTCTGTAAGTGGCCCAACTGAGTGCCAACAAGAAATGCTACTAGGGATTGTTGGTTCTAGGACATGTCAGTTTCCTCACTATGTTTTCCTTTACAGTTTTGAGAACAGTGGGCATGAAATAATTGACATAAAGTAAAGCGCCTGTCTGGGTTTGAACCTACGACCTATATAACTCGTAAGTCGTACCACTTATTAATCAATATAAGATATCTGTAATCTGCATCTGTTCTGGGCCTCAAGTCTGCTATTAGAATAGTGTCAGAATGGTCTATCATTGATTTCATAATTGTTGATTTTGACAAGTTTGGTAATCTACTAATATAATGGCGTCATTATGACTTTCCAATGGTCAGCCACTGACACTCCATTGAAAGAATTGGTAATCTCGTACATAATGACAAATTAAACTTCCTACTAAACTTCCAACTTCCTACTACTTCAGATTGCTTATAACACTAATAAATAATATGTAAAAATACATATATATGAAATCTGGCATGAATAAATATTCAAAATGCCATTTTTTTTGCCATTGTTCAAAATTCTATTACGGGACCATTGACCGACCAATGATCGCCCATTATGAATTTAGCGGATTACGAACTTTTAGCAAAATGACAATGGCATCGTGTTGGAGTGACGAATTTATAAAAATAGCAGACTAGGGCCCCTGATCATAAATGCGTACAAACCTCGTACGACAAGATCATCAATATTACATCAAGATTCAAGTATAACAAGATCACTTGACCTTATCTCACTCATGAATTACCCATAAAATAGCCGTCTGCCAGCCTGAACATTTTTATATATTTTTCCGCCCTGTTCACTATCTGAATAAATACTTTATACCTTCTTTTATTAGTCTTGATAATTAACTTTTTTATTACCTTTTACAAGATTTATTTTTAATTTCGTTATGTTCCTACACTGTCCTGGAATTGATGAACAGATTTTTGGATCGTCCGTTCCGCACAATCAGATTATTCCCCGAATGCTGCGCATTCACTTGATGGAATCCCTGAAGAGTCTTGTATGACAATAACAGAAGCAGTGATCTATTATTAAGGGCGAATTTCACCAATAAAACTGAACGCGATCCATTATTTTCTTTGGAATATTGACACTGACAGCTCTTGAACTCGGTTTAAATGTGCTGCTCGCGTTCAGTTTCATTAGGGAAATTCGCCTTAAGTTCAGGGAATTAAGGCATCCGTTACCTATGCTAAATATTACATACAGTGTTAAAACATTTCCAACCTAGCAGAACTGTATCATAAACAACAAATTTTGTTCTATGACTTTTTACAAAACAAACCTTTAAGATTTCGTCTTTCTACACTAAAAACTTTTTAAGTTGATTTAACCTTTTTTTAACCTATATTTTGGGTTAATATAGCACCCACCGACATGATTTGTTAAATCAACAAATTTTTTGTCAAAACAAATGTCATGGAACAGTTTTTTTTAACAAAATTTAATGTCAACTCAACCAAAAAGAACCAACAATAAAAAAATCAACTATTCGGTTTTTCAGTGTATACATTGTGAGCGTTGAACTTTTTTTTTATGAACGTCTGATGAGTTAAAAACTGATGAATTATTAGTCATAGAACAAAACTTGTTGTTTTTGATGTTAGTAATCTACTCCTGAGAGGTTGTTTGTGTTTTACCAATAACCCTGTATATCCATACAGCTCGTGTGTGGGCCTGTAAAGGCTCGTACAGACTCGCGCGATATCGTGGGAGCGACAGGCAGCGACAAAGAAATTGTGCTACTAGTGTCGCATCGCGCCCGCGATATCGCACTAGTCCGGACGAGCCTTAACGTGTACATGTGTCAACTACGCGCAGGCCTATCCGGAGTGGATTCAATTGTTACCAATGCTATTAGCTTACGCTCGGACGTTTGATCGCCTACGAGGTACCTAACTCCATTTGAAATAAGATTAGACATTTAAATAAACCTTTGTTACAGTTTAACCGATTTTGACTTCTATTCCGTAGGCATAAGGATGGCAAAAAAGTGGTTCCCAAATCCCTTTATGATCATGCTGACTAGAAATCAAAACGTCTATGCCAAGTATTGCCTAACCCTTATATTGACTAGGAAGCACAATGCCTACCTTGCAATATGTCTATACAGTATTTGAACTAAACTTATTCTGACTATGAACCAAAATGCCTACCTTGCAATATGTCTATTATTTTAGGAGAAGAAAGGAAGTATTGTTTCTGGCGTTGTGTGGTCACAGTTCTAACCTAACCTAACCTACAGTTCGGAGGCCTTAGTGTCAGTTTATTTTAACCATCTCGACTATTTAGAAATTATTGCATTTTTGCCATTTTGCTTGTTAAACATTTTGATCTGTAGGCGATTTACAGCTTAGGCAATTTGCTGTGATGTAGACATTAATTTTAGGCATTTTGCTTCGTAGACAAATTGAAGGTTCATAAGGTCCAAAATCAACTGTTTACTGCAGCACAACAAAAGTCAAAATCTGTAGAACCTGTAAAAAAGGTTCATTTAAATGTCTAATCTTATTTCAAATTACTGAACACGCTGATGATGACGCTGACGTGATGTGTACTGAGCACGCGAAATAGACAGAAACCTGCTTATATACCACTTAGTACTCACCCTTTTGATAATATTGTCATCACTGGTCGTGGATACAAGTATTCCGCCACACATTTTAATGTTACTAAAAATACATATTTTTTCTCTTGATCGAAATGGAAACTCTTGCCCGGACCTGTGGGATAAAAATAACTGTGAATTACACTGAACAATTTATTCTAAAATAAGTAATCTAATGAAAACAATTTAGTTTATAAAATCGAAGCACGATTTCGGGAATTTATTTCTGCCTACATTACGTTAGTTCTTATTATTTTTGTAGGATTCAGGTTATCTCAGTATCTTTAATACTAACTTGGGCTTTGGATTTTTTTGTTTCTGATTACGTTACGTGATTCAATATTCTTTTTATAGGAAAGTTTGTTCATCAGTGAGCACAGTAACTAAGTTAAGTAAATATTGAACTAATCAAGGGTTTTTTTTTTTTTTTTTTTCGAGAAAATCATAAAATATTTACCTCTAGTAACATACGACTACCTACCAACCTACTCCGATACATTCCTGCCACGTAGGTATGCATATGAATGAAACCACCGACTAAACGGAAGAGACACAAAGCTTATCATACTGACGGTCAAACTCGATTTCAGGTTAAATCGGTGTGTCCTATGTAGAACTAATTCGTCCATACCGCGTCTCGATAAACTAGATTATCATAGGCGTAGCTTAAACCCAGCCAATTCGATTTGAAATTGATGCAAGCAAACCAATATATGCATTTTGAACTCCTGTTACACAGGTGTAGTTTTGAATTAAGCAAAAGTGATAGCGAATTCAAATTGTGTTCAACAAACAATTTTGAGTGAAGTGCTTTTTGTTTGTAATTAAGTAGTATGCTGTCATAGAATTTCCAAAATGTCTGCCAATTTTTTTCAATCGTAATCGTCCAAGCATATGCTTGAAGAGTTTTGACTCAACCTTAAATAATGTAAGTATTATAAAGTACAACGTCTCTTCATCCGTCTATCCGTTAGTGAGTGTGGTTACTTATACAGTTATACTGATTAGAGCAAATCCAGACTGGAAATACCAACCTGTTTTCAGTGGACATTAAAAATAAACAGTTTCTTCGTCAAAGGTAGGGTAACCTGCGAGTAAGTACATACTTGTGTCCTTAAATAAATAAGCGTTGGAGAGTTTACCTATAAACATTTCAAAAGATCGTATTACAACTAAACTGTTTGGGATGCGTCGAATAATAAAGAATAAGAATAGAATTAAGAATAAATTGATTTCGCTATGTTTATATTCAAGTGAACTGAATTTCTAGACCTCACACTAGGATTCCCTGTGTTGTGAGCTCCAGGCTTCTTCGTTCCGTTAACAATTTTATATAAAAACTAGCTGACCCGACAGACTTCGTTCTGTCAAAAGCTATAGTATAAACTCCACTACTCTACCTAACCTACCTACCTACCTACCTACCTACCCTACACTACCTACCTACCTACCTACCCTACCCTACCCTAACCTACCCTACCCTACCCTAAACTACCCTACTTACCTACCTACCTACCTACCTACTACCCTACCCTACCCTACCCTACCGACCTACCTAAAACTTAGAAAAAAATAGATAGTAGCCGATTCTCAGACCTACTGAATATGCATATAAAATTTCATAAAAATCGGTCAAGCCGTTTCGGAGGAATATGGTAACTAACATTGTGACATGAGAATTTAATATATTATAAGTACATTTTTAAACTTAAAATAGGTATAAAAAAATAAAAATAAAGTTGTGTTGGTGTTGTAAGAGGGTGGCTGAATAGTTTTTAAAGTATTTGGAATTTTCAGATATTTAGTCTGAACGGCCCAAAGCTAATGGACCGCGGGCCATTCAACCGTAACGAAAAAATCGTCTACGTTCCAAAGGACTGATAAATTGATTTCAAAATTAATTTAAAGGGACAGTCGCTTATATCGTGATAGTCGTACAGTTTATAAATTTTAACTATTTAAATATTTACTTGTTTGAAATCATCTTAATAAACAGGATACTCGTACATCTTCATAACCGGTTGGCACGACTTTCAGGTAGCTAGCACGATTTTTACTAAATCTTATTGTTTAATTGTAATATTTTATATTTTGTTGATGTTTAAATAGATCCGAGCGGCGACCGCGCGATTTCATTTTCTAGCGGTTGAGTGGCGGTAGCCGCGCGGATTGACAATCCGCGCAGGACAGGACAGGTATGAACGAATTACAGGCGCTAATGTAAATAAGATCCGCGCGGCTCAACCGCTTGGTTTCAATCCGCACGGATTCCGCCATGTCTGAACTGGCTCTTTATAAGACAGATTTTTATTTAAAATTATTTAATTACCAAATTTAACTTTTGTTTTTATATGAATGCATTTTTTTTTTTTTTTTTTTGTATAAAACGTTACCGACCACACTAGGAATTTCTCCTGTATTGTGGGTGCGTTTATAAACATTTAAACTCACATACACAAACAGCCAGACCCGGAACAACTACTTGTAGGTCATACAAATATTTGTTCCGTGCGGGAATCGAACCCGCGACACGCAGCGCAGCAGTCATCGCTTAACCACTGCGCCAACCGTAACGTATGTTGTTTGTTTTTTGTTGATTGTTTTTCTAAAGATAATACAAATCAAAGAAAAAAAAAAAACTTTTATTTCAACTTTTTAACTTTGGCACCCGAATGTACTTGATGTAGTTTATGACATTGAATTTGGTTACAAATTTTTATCACCGGTCCTTTGGAACGTAGACGATTTTTGTTTACGGTCGAATGGCCCGAAGGCCATTCGGTATGGGCCGTTCAGACTAATTACACGAATTTTCAAATAATCTGATCTCTAGTAAATGAAGCATCTTGAAATGGATCACTGTAATAATTATATGGATTATTTATTTATTTATTATTTATTAAAACTTTATGCACAAGTAAAAAAATACTGTACAAAGGCGGACTTAATGTCTGAGGCATTTTCTACCAGTCAACCTTAGGGTGATGCAGAGACAAAACATGATAGGATTATATCTTAGTTTCCCAGTGATTGTAGCCACGAGCGCTCCGTTCGGTTCATGAGATTATGCATATATTATCGAATTTAGTATGTACCTTATTATAATTCCCTATCAATAACACACAGTTAACACACAATAATATAAACATTTCTAGTATAAACAGCGATGCTGAATGTTATTTACATTCTATTACAACCAATATTTATTCATGAGTGATTAATATCCATATTTTGGTAAGGTTAAATGAAATCATAACCCATTGGGATTACTTGTTAATAGATGTTTTAACATTATTAGTTAGTAATTGCTTTTTTTTTAACAGAAATCATGTCCATCCTGTCATAGTATCATGTATTTAATAGATTCTGCCCGCGACTTCGTCCACGTGTAATTTCTTGTTCCCCGACCTTCGTCGCATCGCATCGCGTTGCATCGCATCGCCCACCCTATTACTTCGCTTTTGCTTAGCGATTTCTGACTTTTTTTTTTGCTAGCAAAAAAAAAAGTCAGAAATCGCTAAAGATCGTAGCGTGATAGTAACCTTCCTCAAGAATTGGGCTATCAAATGCAGGAAGATTTCTTTTAAATCCAACCGGTAATTCCAGAGTTTAGCGCGTTCAAACAAACATACAAAAAAAAAACGAACTCTTCAGCTTTATTACGAGGGCTGCACTAAAAGTATCGGGAATGGAATATTTCCACTGTTCCTGTCATATTAAAATCTTTTTAATTGAAACTCCTTGGTTTTAAAAATCGAATACCATTTATTTATTTTTTTAAAGATTCTCGGTCTTGTCACAAGGTTTTTTCAAACTTGTTTAGTCGTTGAGAAAATGGAATTGACTCGAGAAAATTCAAGAGCGATGATTTATTATGACTTTCGAAGTGGTTTAACACAAAAACAGTGTGTTGACCGGATGATTTCTGCATTTGGTGATGAAGCCCCATCCAAAACCACAATTTATCGCTGGTTTGCTGAATTTCAACGTGGACGTGTCAAGCTCAGTGATGATCCCCGTCAAGGTCGTCCAAAAACTGCAGTCACCCAAGAAAACGTTGATGCTGTGCGTAAGCTGATTGAGGAAGATCGACATGTGACATACCGCGAAATTCAGGCAACTTTAGACATTGGCATGAGTTAAATACAAATAATCTTGCATGAACAATTAGGTGTAAAAAAGTTGTTTTCCCGATGGATACCGCATTCGCTCTGTGAAGAGCAAAAAGCGGCTCGCGTTACTTGGTGCGTCAAAACTCTCGAAAGATTCCACGCAGGATCCTCAAATGCTGTATACAACATCGTATCAGGTGACGAATCCTGGATATATGCGTACGAACCCGAAACAAAAAACCAGTCACGAGTTTGGGTGTTCGAAAATGAGTTAAAGCCAACAAAAATTGTTCGTTCACGGAGTGTTGCAAAAAAAATGGTGGCCACGTTTGTCTCCAAAACCGGCCATGTTACGACTATTCCTCTTGAGGGACAAAGAACGGTTAATGCAGAATGGTATGCTAGCATTTGTTTGCCACAGGTCGTTTCTGAACTCCGTAAAGAGAACTGCAACCGCGCACAGAACAAAAGAGTTTTTAGAGCAAGAAAACAGAATTATTAGACCATCCGACGTACAGCCCCGACCTAAGCCCTAATGATTTCTATACTTTCCCTAAAATAAAGAATAAATTGCGTGGACAGAGATTTTCATCACCTGAAGAAGCTGTGGACGCCTACAAACGGCCATTTTGGAGACCCCAACTTTCGAATGGAATGGTTGCTTCAATGATTGGTTCCATCGTATGGAAAAATGTGTCAAATTTCGCGGAGAATACTTCTAAAAGCAATAAATACATTTTTAAATAGTAATGTTGTGTCTCTTCCTTGATTCCCGAAATTTTCAGTGCCGCCCTCGTATATACTAGTTTCTGTCCGCGTGAAATTTCTTGTTCCCCCATTCCCCAATCCGTTCTCGAGATATCATCAAAAAGGCGGTCTCAAATTATATGAGAAAATGAATTTTCTTCATATATTTTTTTTCTTGTTTTAATAGTTATTCTGCTATTTGGGGCGGAGACAAATCCAACAAATCAAAGATCATAAATATCGGTTGAGCCGGTCTTGAGTTATAAACGGTGTAAACAACCCGACTTTGTTTTATATATTTAGATGTATGTATATATTATAGGTATACTAGTATAGACTTATACCCGACTGCCAAGGAAGGGTTATGTTTTTCGCGCGTATTTTGTATGTATGTCTGTTTGTAAATTTCTTTATTACCTCGTGTCTTCCAAACGGCTGGGTGTATTTCGACAGTTAAGGTATCGTTATATTCGTCTTAAAAACCCATGTCATTGGATAGGGGTTTAAAAAAATAAACAATATGACGGATTTTTTGCGTGACATAGTAATAAATTAATTTAAAAAAAAAAAACTAACCTATCCTACCTATCGAGTATAAAAATAAGCAGTATCAAAATAAAGAAAATTGAAAGGGGATTACAAAAATATATATGTTATACATTTTAATTTTAATTTGGGTACGGTTTTCGCTTAAACTCAAACAAGTAACGCATTATATTCAGCATAAGTAACACAGTTTATGTATTTATGTTTAACAGACTATATTACGACCATCGGAACCCATTAATTTTCTTTCGGTTTATAATTTGCCTGCTACTAAACTTAATGCGGGATTTAACTTAGGCTTTCAGCTCATAATATAGTCTGTTAAACCGAAGTAGAGTTTATTTTGTTTATATTTATTCTGTTTTCTATTCTCAATCTTATTCGGTCTTTTTAATGCATTACTTTTAAAATGTCTTTTTTGCAGTCGGGTTTTAGTTTTTTTTTTTTTATTATAATTTTATTTTCTATTCATTCATTTCTGAACGATTTTTAGTTCACATTTTATTCTAGCCTCTAAAAACATATATGTCTGAGACGGGTTGTATTCGGTACGCCAGCGCCATCTTTTATCGTTTGATGGAGTTCGTGGAGTTCGCGTCATCGATTTTTGACTAATCGGAACGCGAGCGCTGCCTAGCGGCGCATGACAGAGTCTACAACATAACGCTTGACCGGCGGCCAGTGATCGCCGCACATTCGACAAGTGTAGTTAGTCGGTGGCGGTCAAGCAGTGAGGACGTCTAGAAACTATCGCACGATCGGTATAGTCGTGTCGTGTATCTACATTAATTACTTTGCATACCCACTACTGTATAGAATCAAGTTCTTCTAACTGAACAGACAGATGTGCTGCTGGGGAGTTTGTTCCGCTACTTCTTCTTCCCAGCTAAAGCACTAGGAAGTGGTGAAGGCGGGCGTTTTGGGGGACTGTCTATTGTTCGCCCACAGTAGTTTAAAATATGTCTGATGATAACGAGAGAGACCTACCATTCTCCGACATATATGTATATTATCCGGATTACACGCTCCAGGTCACAAACGCTATACGTCACGTACGTAGTAATTCATAATCTGCAATTGGACACTTTCGCTGGTTGTCATAGACGACGTACGTCACTACATTATATACAGTATACTCCATTTACTATAGCATTAACGACAGTTATTGTGTAATATTGTTGAAATTACTGCACTTTAGAGTTATTTTTTTAATGTAAATGGTAAATAGATTACAATGCTTTGTATTTATGGTGAAATAACAGAGTTTATGAAACGTTTACATCGAAATAACGAAAGGGTGAGACCAGTTATTTGTCTAATGTTATAATAAATGGATTATAACTCAATCCGTCACAAACGTGCTACGTCACTAACTCAGTACGTCACAAACGTAGACCGTTTTTTTCTTTTTTATTGTGAACTAGCTGACCCGACAGACTTCGTTCTGTCAAAAGCTATTTGACTGTGGCAGTTTGTCTACGCGCAAAGGAAACTACCTACCTACCCTACGCTACCTTACCCTATCCTACCCTACCCTACCTACCTATCTACCCTACCCTACCCTACCTACCTACCCTACCCTATTCTACCCTACCCTACCCTACCCTACCCACCTACCTACCCTACCCTACCCTACCCTACCAACCCTACGTACCCTACCCTACCTAACTAAAACCTTCAATTTTTTTTTTTTTTATAAAATCTATTCTCAGACCTACCAAATGATGACTGACACGTTAAGTCAAACGCCATAAAGTTACATTAGAAGATAGAGTTACCTACTTATTATTACAATAAAAATGTAAATATGGTCGTTTTCTTACAATTTTTTTTTTAACTTTCTTAAATTTTTCTTACATAAGAACCTTCTCCTGACAATAACAAACACAACAAAAAATAATTAGCGAAATCGGTCCAGCCGTTCACGCGTGATGCCGTGACCAAGGGAAATAGGGATTCATTTTTATATATATAGATTGTACTGTCTAACAGATAAAAAAAAAACAAATATGTGTAAATCATCCATGCTCCTAAGCTATTAACAAATAGAAATGAGAAGTGGAAACACTGAGAAGTCAATTTAATATCTCTTTCTGAGCGAAATATCTTTTGTTCGAGACATTTCTACGTTGACAGCTGAGTTAATTTACACGAACTACAAAGAAACGTTTCTAAATTTCGTTTAGTTTTAACATAAAGAGTAGACTAGACTGTAGACTACTACAGTTCTATACTATAGGTATAGACTTATATTTTTTGGATAACTGTACTTATTAATTAGCAGAACACATGGTAGGTATTGAAACATGTACCTAAATTACCTACCTACACCTAGTGAACAAAATGTTTAGCTTTTATGTCTTTTTGGGTCACTTTTTTATTTTATTTTTTATTTTTTTCAATTTTCTTACTGTGACTAAAATTTATTTAACCGTGTAATTCAATTCGAGTAATTTTATTTAACACTAGCTTTTGCCCGCGGCTTCGCCCACGTGAATGTCGAAAATTCTCCCACGGAAATATACTACCGGGATAAAAAGGATAAGTATGTTCCGACTACCTAAAGACAACAAATACCTACAAAAAGACAATAAAATGGATATAGTATGTTATCCTTAAGAGATAAACATATGCCATCGCGGACTTTTCTGTAAACCTATATAAGATACACAATTCCACCATACATTATTTTGTTATATCTCAAAGGGTTTAGACAGCGTTTTCGATGAAAGCTCCCAGACGGATTATTTTTTTCCGACACCTCCATCAAATATCGTTAATGTATACAAAAATGTCTACAAAAGCTTAACAAATTATATACTAAAACCTTCCTCGAGAACCACGCTATCCATTGGTGAAAACAGCATGAAAATCGGTGCAGTAATTTTTGAGTTTATCGCGAACAGACAGACAGACAGACAGACAGACGCAGCGGAGGACTTTGTTTTATAATATGTAGTGATAGTGACTAACTGCTACTCGCGCCTTCGCCCACGTGGTTATTTCTAAAAGAAAAACCTACAACCGTGTACACTAGACTCTCTAGACTCTGGGCTGCTACTGAGATATTTCAGATGGAAAACCCCAATAACCCCTTGCCCGACCCGGGAATCGAACCTTAGGACCTCATGTTTAGCAGCGCTTGCAACTTAATTTTATTTCTTCTATACAAGGTGTTTTTTTTTTTTAATATCCCATAACTCTAGGGTATGAATGATCATATCTCTAGGGTATGAAGAATCAACTGGCATATGAATTATTTTTCTTTTTTTTTTTTTTGTTTTCTTTTTGCCATTAATATATTAAATGAGGAAGATAAGGCACCGCTCTATTGTCACGTAAACATTATTGGACTAGAAACAATTACATGTAAACACACCCACACAACTACAAACCCGATGTCGTGTGTCATGCATCAACAACCGAAATAGAGAGATAAAACGCGGGCTGTAGCGGGAACGAGATAGCAACAATTGTCACTGTTACGTACCCATATAGACTCAGAAACAAATGGCGACCTAGAAAGCAATATTATTCAGGAGGATTTTAAAGAAAATAAGTTTAGATGTACTTACGAGTGGAAAGCAATCCCGTCAAACTTGTTTTTGGTTTGTGAATTATTTGTGCACTTTTTGAAAACCCAGGAAGGCATTGTTGCTGCTTATTTAGACGATTACAGTAATTTTACTTAACGTGCTGCACATGTGCTACACAAACGAGAGTTCGATCGTGACCATAGAAATATAAAAAGCAGGAGAAGTGGCAAGGGGGCGTGTCTGTGTCCGCTCGCAATGATCGAATTGCTCGCAAAATAGGCAAATGGCGGTCTCCGCGAGCTAGTGCGCTTTGGACCGTAATCGTGACAAATTATAAGAATGCCGTGTTGTTCAGTGATTTCTTGCAAAAACCGTAGCTAAAACAAAATGTTTGTACATCATGGAATCACTTACCATAAGTTAGTACAAGTATTTAACTATATTTGTCTTTAAAATCATGAAAAACAACAAGTAGTAAAATATTTCTTGCTTATACTACATTATTTTTGTTTTCATACATAACAGCGACTGTATTATTTTTGCAATAAATACATTTCTTAACCACTACGTAAGTATGACGCTAAGTGACTGGACAACGCAATGTAAAAAACACAAAACGATATTTTGTGTATGCGGTTGCGTCGCGTAGTACAGCCGCTTTGCCTTGCCACGAGCTAATGATGTGCTTGTGCAGATCTACTAACGTCTATCGACAATAGTATCGATTGTCTAATGAATATATTGCTATTATAGTTTATTCTTCAATTTGTCAACCGTTTTAACCCGGTTGGAAGACTTAAGTGAAATAATGTTTATTACACATCTGTATTTTCTCATTTATTGATTATTTATTTTATTTACTTAATAATATTTTGTTTTTTGCTAAATATTGGAGTACTCAAAAAGTCACAAATTGCAAAAAACTTTTCCCTTACTTAATTTTCTCTGGTCATTTTTCTCTTATCAATAGCTGTCCAATTATGCCTAAACCGCTGAACCGATCGTCATGAAATTTGGCAGAGATAGCCTGGGATAATGGAGACGAACATAGGCTACTTTTTTACGCGATAACAGACATCCATACGGGCGGAGCCGCGGGAAAAGCTAGTACAAAATAATTCGACAAAGTCTCGATTATTAATGTAAAACACCCTACGTGAAATATGACAACCTCGCATTTTCTTAGCTTTAAATAATATGAATTATTTTGAGGAGCTCGTGGCTAAGTAATAACAGCCGCACGGGTCGATCCGTCAGGTTAAGCTACGCTTGCCGGGGTTGGTCCGTGGATGGGTGACCATCTTTACATACCGAGACTCGTCCGTGCCTCGGAAAGCACGTTAAGCCGTTGGTCCCGGCTGTCATTCGTGGATCTTTGACAGTCGTTACGGGTCGTCAGAAGCCCAAAAGTCTGACAGCCAGTCTTACCAAGGGGTATCGTGTTACCCAGTTACTGGGTTGTGGAGGTCAGATAGGCAGTCGCTCCATGTAAAATACTGGTATTCAGCTGCATCCGGTTCGACTGGAAGCCGACCCCAACATAGTTGGGAAAAGGCTAGGCAGGCAGAAATAATATGAATTATTTGTTAGAATCAAAATTACTTACTCGTATTTATCAATGAAACTAAGATCGAGACACATCGAGAGTCTCAGTTTCGTCAAGTTTGGCAACGTCTCAATAGAAACGATTCGTTATACGGGTGACAATTTTTTACCTAAATTAATTATGATTGATGATATCTTCGAAACTATGCATTTTTTGGACCACTAATTCTAGGACTTTTTATATTCTTTTTACTTATCACTACATATTATAAAACAAAGTCCACCGCCGCGTCAGTCTGTCTGTTCGCGATAAACTCAAAAACTACTGCACCGATTTTCATGCTGTTTTCACTATGGATAGCGTGGTTCTCGAGGAAGGTTTTAGTATACATTTTTGTATACATCAACGACATTTATTGGAGGTGTCGGAAAAAAATAAGCCGTCTGGGAGCTTTCACCTAACTTCTCCTAAAGGGCTAGACCGATTTGGATGACATTTTGTGTGTATATTTGAGTGGGTCCCTGGATGGTTTGAAAACACAATTGGACCCGCTAGGTGGCGCTGCATTCGGGTTCTAGGATCGTTCAGACAGGACAACGTCTGTCGGGTCCGCTACTAGATATATAAAGTGTATCTATTATAGCCGCGAGTAGCAGTTAGTGTTAAATAAAATTACTCGAATTGAATTACACGGTTGAATACATTTATGTTACAGTAAAAAAACTGAAACATATTAAAAGTGACCCAAAATTATATAAAATCTAAACATTTTGTTCACTAAGTGTAGGTAGGTAATTTAAGTACATCTTTCAATAACTACCATGTGTTCGGCTAATTTGTAGGTACAGTTATAATATCAGATCATTTATAATATTAGTATGGATGACATACAATTAAGTAATTAAAGTATGGTAATTACTTACTGTACACTAACATCGATCTCGTCTGACTATCTTCCGCTATAAATGTGGACACCACACATGTGTAGTTACCGCTCAAGTGTGTTCCAGGGTTTATTATTTTAATGGCTCGGTAGGCTTGTAACGGCTCATCTGAAAGAAAGCAAATAATTGGATACTTTATTATAGTTACACTAACTGCTGCCCGCGGCTTCACCCGCATGGCTTTTTCTAAAATAAAAGCCTTCGTTACTCTTTATAACATCAGCTATCTGCCAGTGAAAGTCCCGTCAAAATCGGTCCAGCCGTTTCGGAGATGAGGCGGAACAAACAGTTAGACAGACAGACAGACCGATAGACAGACCGACAGACAGTCAAAAAAAATATGTTTTTTTTATTTTATCTAGGGCATCTCCGAGTTAACCATTAGAGGTCGTGACTCTTTAACCGGTCTTTCCTGTGGTTTCCTTAAGCTCCTAAAAACTTAAAGCCTCCAGCCAGGGCGTAAAACTTATAAACTAAACGACTGCGCGCTAAGGGCACCCCCTGTGGGGTACGAACCTCGGCTTAGGGCAGAGTCGGAGGGAGGATGGCAAGGGACCGACGGTGGCTGGATAAAATCAGGGTTATGATTAATATCAGGGGAATTTAAAGCTACAGGCTCAGCTATGGCGCGGGCTGGCGCTTCGCTTACGAGCAAGGGTCGGGGAGGACTATTTAGTCGGGGATTTCGCGATGGGCCTCGGCGGCGAGGTCAGAATGATGGTCGTGTTTTTTGTTTGCGTGCTGTAATTGTTTCCCTACTGCTCTCCTGGAAAAGAGTTGTGGGGTCGTCTGAGTCGGTCAGTGCATGCTGTGGACGGCGGGTCTTACTGATGTGAGAAGGGGTGTAATTGGCTAATTGTTTTTTTGTTATAAGTACCATAATTATATACTTCCATATGCATTTAGTAAAAAGCTGTTCTTTTGACATTACAAACAGACACTTTTATTTATTTGGATAGATGTATAGATTACACAGTTTTATTGTTTCGATTCGGGACGATATTTACGTCATATTGAAGGTAGAAGCCAGTGAGCAAGGATGGTAGAAGGCTGTGTGTTCAAATTGTGCCGGACGTAAATACATAGGTACTAAAGCGCTTTCCTACATGGAGCCTCTCGCAATGCACCTCAAATTGAAAATTAAAAAAAAATGTTGATAGCAGCATCGGTTAGTACCCACTATAAATAGAATAAATCAATTGTTATCATAATTCCTCCCCGACCCTTGCCTTTAAATGAAGCGCCAGCACGCGCTTTAGCTGAGCCAGTAGCTTTAAATTCCCATGATAATAACCAAAACCCTGATTTTATCCCTTGCCATCCTCCCCCCGACTCTGTCCTAAGCCGAGGTTCGTACCCCACAGGGGGTGCCCTTAGCGCGCAGTTGGATAGCTTATAAGTATGCCCTGGCTGGAGGCCTTAAATTTCTATTAGGAGCTTAAGGCACCACAGGATAGCCCGGTTAAAGAGTCGCAACCCCTCGTGGTTAAACTCTGAGATGCCATTTATAAAAAAAATAAAAAAATAAAGTAATCATAATTTTAACTTCCCTTTTTTATCATGTATTAAATCATTATTTTAATCATAAATTTTATAATTATTTTAATAGTGAATGTAACTATTCTACTATTTTAATTATTATTGTTCTATGTTTGTCGTAAATTAAATTATAAGGTAAATTCAAGCGATTTATCTATATCTATACTAATATATAAAGCTGAAGAGTTTGTTTGTTTGTTTGTTTGAACGCGCTAATCTCAGGAACTACTGGTTGGAATTGAAAAATTCTTTTTGTGTTGGATAGTCCATTTATTGAGAAATATTATAGGGAGCGGCGCATAAATGAAAAATGTTGCAAAAACGGGAAAAAATATTCATTTTTGAGAGCTTCCGTTGCGTGCGCTGCGTAAACGGTTTAAGTTACGCAAATATCATGTATGATGGAATTGTTCCTCTTTAAATGTTCTAAAAAAAAGTCCACGACAGCATATGTCTATCTTTTAAGATTGACTCACTATAACCTTTTTTATGGTAATCAAATTTGTTCTAAATTAATGCATTATTTGCGAAGGAGTTTTCATAAACATGGTATTAATCCTTATCCAAATAAATACGTTATTCATCACAAGTATTTAATTTTGAACAAAGTTGCCCTTACATCATTTAATTTCAATGAATATCTTAGGAGATATAACTGTTTTATAATAACTCCGCAGCAAAATAATGATCAACTCTGCGAGATAGTTTATTCTAAAGCTGAAGAGTTAGTTTTTAGGGTTCCGTACCCAAAGGGTAAAATGGGACCCTATTACTAAAACTCCGCTGTCCGTCTGTCTATCTGTCTGTCTGACCGTCTGTCACCAGGCTGTAACTCATGAACCGTGATATTTAGACAATTGAAATTTTCACAGATGATGTATTTCTGTTGCTGCTATAACAACAAATACAAAAAAAAAAACAGAAAAAAAAATATTTAAGAGGGGCTCCCATACAACGACATGATTTTGTTGCCGTTTTTTTGCTCCGCCCGCGTTGATGTCGGTTATCGCGTAAAAAAGTAGCCTATGTCCTTCTCTATATCCCAGGTCGATCAGTCCAAAGGTTTAGGCGTGACATCGTAACATACAGACAGACAGACATACAGACAGAGCTACTTTCACTTTTATAATATTAGTATGGATAGCTTTTGCCCGCGGCTCCGCCCGCGTGGATGTCGGTTATCGCGTAAAAAAGTAGCCTAAGTCCTTCTCCATATCCCAGGCTATATCTTTGCCAAATTGCATGACGATCGGTTCAGCGCTTTAGGCGTGAAAACGTAACATACAGACAGACAGACAAATAGACAGACAGACAGAGTTACTTTCACATTTATAATATTAGTAAGGATAAGGATTTGTATGGATAGTACGGAACCCTTCGTGCGCGATTCCGACTCGCACTTGGCCGGTTTTTGGTTTTTTGAACGCGCTAATCTCTGGAATTGCGAGTTGGATTTGAAAAAATCTTTTTGCATTTTACAGCCCAATTCTTGAGGAAGAATTACATTCCTATTAACTCGAACACCATTTTTTTTAAATGAAAGTTTATGCGAAAATTTTTCATTTCCAACCAGTAGTTCCTGAGATTAGCGCATTCAAACAAACAAACAAACTCTTCAGCTTTATATATTAGTATAGATTATACTTTTATTAAATAAGATCTTGCTCTTAATTTTTCGCTTAAAAGATCGTCTAGTACTAGTAACAATTACAAAGTTCCCTGAACTCGTAATATAATAATATACTGAATCTGTAACTGGGACACGTCGAATAACAGGAAAGCTACAGAAAACTTTTCTGCGTAATGCTTACATCTACGAGTATGACATATCCTGATAGCCCCACTATTTCACTCACCTGGATTATTTAGGATAATGAAATCGGAAACTGCCTTATTTATCACATTATTTATTACATTATATGGATTTATCGACGGTCCCTACGTACAATCCCCTATATAAGTGCTCTACCTTCATATTCTATCGTTTAGTTTAACAAAAATATATCTAAGTTGCCAAATTGAATTTTAAATCCACACATGAAACCATAACTACAAAATTTACAAAAACTCCCGACGTAGAATAACAGACGCGGTAATTCAGCATTTTTATATTTTTAATAATACACCAAAAATACTTTTGTCTTTTTATTTTTTATAAAATATATCATAGATAGATAGAATACACTTTATTGCACCACATAAAAATTACAGATTTATAAGTAGACATTTTACACAATGGGCGGTCTTATCGCTGAAAGCGATCTTTTAAAAACGTTTTTTTTTTTTTTTAATTCAATGTTGCCCCACACTAGGAATTTCTCCTGTATCGTGGGTGCGTTAACAAACATTTAAACTCACATATACAAACAGCCAGACCCGGAACAACTAATTGTAGGTCATACAAATATTTGTTCCGTGCGGGAATCGAACCCGCGACACGCAGTGCAGCAGTCAATCGCTTAACCACTGCGCCAACCGTGCCGTCACGTCACGTTTGTATGGATTAAGGGGGAAGGAGAAATATTACTGCAGGTAGTTTGTAGTGTACCATATACAATAAACACATCCATACATAAAACATACAGCTTATATACCAAACATGATTTTATACTAAATAGAACATGATATACAGGTGTTTAAAACTTTAAAGTGCTGTAAAATTTTACATTTATACTTGGGGGATTATTTGTATGGACCGTCGGTATAATCTTTACAGACTACTTCACATCTGAGAACCAGTCTTACCAAGGGGTTACTAGTGTTACCCAGTAATAGAATTGTGGAAGTCAGATAGTCCCTCCATGTAAAAGACTGGTATTCAGCAGCATCTGGTTAGAATGGATACCGTCCCCACCATACTAGTGAAAAGGCTATGCAGATGATGAGTGTGTTGACTTACCCGATATTTTAAAGCTCATATCGACTTTTCCTTTTAAAAGTCCAATAACTTGAGGTTGCAGCGGTGGTATCCATTGATAAACGAGTCCGGTGGACCCGTTGAAGAACCACTTGATGACTAGCCCTGGAGCTGGGGTCTCGCCTGTGCTGTAGTCGCAGTCCAGGATTACTGATTCCGTGCCTAGTTCCACTAGGGCTGGGACGTCCATACGTTTTATGTTTACAGCTATACATTCTGCGAACAAGGCATTGACGTAGTTAGATTTCGAGGAAATAATATCTTGTTTTCTGAAGCCTGTTGATGTTCGGTAGGTTCTAGAAAATAATAATAGATAGATAGATAGATAGAATACTCTTTATTATGTACACCATAAAAATTACAGATATAAATGAAGAACTGTTACATAGGGTGTCACAATGGGCGGTCTTATCGCTAAAAGCGATTTTTACAGACAACCTTTGGATGGATCAAAAAGTAGAAGGAGAGACAATACTGCAGGTAGTCAGTGGTACTTACATATATACAATAAATACACATAAACAAAGCATATAGATACTTATCCATATAAATATATATATATATATATATACATACAATAATAAACATGATACAAGAGCAAGGAACTTTAAGTAATGATTATGTTTAAGGAGAGAGGAAGTGATTTTTAACCAAAATTTTAAAAGTCGACAAAGATTGAGCACGCCTTATCGAGACGGGCAAGGCATTCCATAACTGTACTGCTTGAACTGTAAAAGACTTGTCATAAAAACTAGTGGAATGCATTGGCATCTCTAGTCTCAAGTTTTCTGATGACCTCAGATATCTATTATGTGTGTCATGAAGGAACTTGAAACGTTCTTTAAGATAAGAGGGGGTTTTAGGATTGAATAGAATACTGTAGAGCTGAAATAAGATATGAGAATTCCGGCGAAGACGTATGGGAAGCCACTTGAGCTTTGTACGAAACTCAGAAATGTGATGATAATAATATATTTATTTGACGTAAAAAGTACACATACGGGGTAACACTTAATTAAACATGGAAATAGCCTCGTACAAAATATTGATCAATGACCCCAATGCTAAGAAAAACCTAGAGAATGGGCAGCAGCGTTCTCTATGCATTTTTAACACCATACTGCGATCGCCAACCCGCCTGCCAAGTGTGGCGATTATAGCAACCCCACCCCCCCCTTTTGGGGAGGCCTATGTCCAGCAGTGGACGCCTATATTTTCATACATCTGAGACGAGCATAAATACCTCTTACGAAAAAATATATTACTTTACTTTCAGCTGATTTTCACGACGTGAGTTGATACCTACGTTTAAAGTTTTTCTTAATTTCAAAGTAAGTAGGTTACCTATATTTTCATACATTTTAGTTGGCAACTTGTAAGTACGAGTACTTCGGGTTCAAACCGCCTGACATCGACGGATACATTTTTAAAGGGTGTATTCTGACAGTAATCTCGTCTTCAATGGATTAGATACGCATACGCAGGCTTTGGGTTATATCTCGTTATGACAGTTTAAGCTCACCCGAGGATTTGTGACAGTCTAATAGATAGCTGTGGGATATCAGCTTCTACGTACGTATAGTACGTACGTATAGTAGATTATTAATTTTTATTATACAAATATTGTAATACCTAAAATTATTCAAAATAAATAGTTCCCAACCGACATCAGAACTGGACAATATTGGATAATATTTTTTATTTATTTATTTGACAGTTTATGTACACACATAAACAGACAAGAAGAAAGGAACTGAAAAATACGTACAAAGGTAATGCTTATTTGTAAATAAAAATTTTCCAGCATACCTGCGACAGGAGAGTAGATAAAGAGATGTAAACAACGTGTGTAAGAGAAAGAAAAATACATCAAATAAAAAAATAAAACTATTCACTAATTTAAATATAAACATACAATATGAGAATATACTTAAATCCATACTAATATTATGAATGTGAAAGAACTCTGTCTGTCTGTTTGTCTGTATGTTACGTTTTCACGCCTAAACCGCTGAACCGATCGTCATGAAATTTGGCGGAGATATAGCCTGGGATATGGAGACAGACATAGGCTACTTTTTTACGCGATAACCGACATCCACGCGGGGGGAGCCGCGAGCAAAGGCAAGAACGTACATACATACTTCTAAAATAAATATAACTATAATAAATTAGTTATAATGTAGTACAAAATAATAAATACATAATATGCAACTATGACGAAGAGAAAGATGATTCTTTCACTCTTAAAAACTGAGACAGTTTGGCAGTCCCTAATGTCAAGGTAGAAGTGAATTCACAACCGAACCGCGTGCACAAAGGAGTAAAAGTAGAAGTCGGTTGAGTGGGGAGGGGATTTAAGGAGATTTCTTAGATGCGACTTGCAAGGTGCATCAGAAACCCGGGCATAGGAAAGCTATGCTTGTTATGTTTTTTTTATGTGTAACATCTTTCCTCTCGCTTTCTGTGGGAGTGATTTCGTGAAAAGGGACGGAAGTGTGTAACAGGAGGTCGGGGAAGCGCGCGCTATTTGATTTGACCATTGAGCGCGCGTGGTGGTAGGGTTGGCCGTCAGATGGTACCAGCCAATTTTTTATTTGACCTTTTTCATTTTTAAGTGCCCGTCAAACAAGAATATGGTTTTACCACCTATAAATTAAAATCCAAGATGGCGTTATTATATAAATTTTAAAATTTTTCGTCATGGTAGGTACATATACAGTCGTTTTCATGGTTTTTCTGATCAATCGTTACGAAAAATCATTTCAAATAATACGTGAATATATATATATATTTTTTTTTCAGGATATACCTAATGTTTAATTAATGTCACTTATTACCAAGGTGAGATGTCAGATGTTACACATCATAAGCGACTACTGTAAGGCTCGCTCGTTTTATTTTTATTTTAAGTTACTTCTTTCATAGGTACATTGTAATAAAGTTATAGTAGGTACTTTTCTGAAATGAAAAAGGGAATAATGTCAAGACAAAAGTCGATAAATACCTATGCAAAAGATGGACCACTTATTACTTTTAGAACAGAACAGAAAAGCTAAGTAGCTCGGAAGTAATTAACATACAGAGTTACACCTACGGAAGTTTTTCCATACGAAAAATTTATATTTTTAGTAATTAAGTAGTAGTCAGAATCATTGAGCAAAGAAAAAAAGTATTTTATTCATTTGTTCTTTTGATGATACTAAACTCCATTTATTATAACATTAGACAAATAACTGTTCTCACCCTTTCGTTATTTCGATGTAAACATTTAATAAACTCCGTTATTTCACGATAAATACAAAGCACTATAATCTATTTACCATTTACATTAAAAAAATAACTCTAAAGTGCAGTAATTTCAACAATATTACACAATAACTGTCGTTATTTAGCAGTTATTTGTCTAATGGAGTATAGTATATATTTATTTAAAAAAAATGTCCTGTAGGTGATATGATATCAATGTAACGTGGACATGGTCAATGGTCACCAGTCATCTACAAGCTTGCCCAGCGGCAACCATATAATTTTTTATATTTCCTTTTTGTAGGCCTGTCATGAAAACCACCAGTTCACGACACGTGAAAATTACAATTTATAAATTATAAAAACTCTTGCCATAAACATTATTTTGTAAGCAAAGAAAACCTTTATTCTGAACCCAACATACAACAAGTAATTACAAAATAATAATATTTTTTGTTCGGCTGCCAAAACAACAATTGGCCCAATTGTGTGCGCGGTAAAAGTGTATTTCAAGCGCAGTGTGTTAATAATATTTATTTAATAATACAGAGCAGATGCGCTGCATTGACTGTCTACGTTTGTGGAGCTGCATTTAAATTAATGTCGTGTATAATATAATTACCATTTAATGTAATTGCGAGTAGGTATAATGAGCTCGATTACCATACTACAACGCTATATTGATAATTTATTAAGTCTATGCATTAAAATTAATATGCAAAGTGAATAATTAACCGATCTGATAATAGCGTACGGATCTGCTACGTTGAACTTACTCCAAGGAACAAATTGTATTAGTAGTTGAAATATTCAATTTGATGGACATTAAAACAAACAAAGGTCTCTGACGAGTTGTCATCGTTGACGTCCCCTCATTAGCTTCTATTACTGAAATTTCAAAGTAAAATACAAAACCTACCTTCTTTGAGGCTATAGAAAATTTCTATCGATACGAAATAGTTTAACTTCACTTAAAATGCTTCAAATAACTGTACCTACTTAATATATTACCTTCAAATGAAATGCTTTCTCAGAGATTTTGATTAGTGGAGATTTTCGAATTGTCGGAATCCCATCGATCGATCCTTTGTGTCGAGCTCGCCTAGTTCATCGGGACTGAATTTAGTATCACTGTTGAATGAAGTTAGGGGAAAGACGGGTTGAGCGACGACAAATACATACATTTCAACTAAGTACGAACACTGGTATATGTTTAATACAGTAGTCACTGTCACTGACATCTGTCTACTCACGTGAGCTGACGAACCCAAATACAACGCACTCAACAAAAGTAAAACTAAATGATACGCATATTGCTATAGAAAATATACCTACATAATATTATGTACGATTTATTAATTAACAGTTGAGTTTTAAATTAAAACTGAAGTTTAAAAATTAAAAATACATTTTAAATATTTGCCAAATAAAAGTTTACGCCGGGAAATAAGCTTGTTCGGAAAAATACCACTTAATTTATTTTAAAATAGCTGCCGTCTGCGGCTTCGCCCGCATGATACTCCTCATAACAGTCATCAGCTATCTGCCAGTGAAATTCATTTCAAAATCGGTCCAGCCGTTTTGGAGATTAGCCAAAACAAACAGCCAGACAGACAAAAAAATAAAAAATAAAATTTTGTTATAAGTACCGTGTATACTTTCCTATGCATTTATTAAAAAACTGTTATTTTGACATTACAAACAAACAATTCAATTTTATTATATCGCACCTTTGGGAACAGAGCGTCACTTCTGTAAAGTTGGAAAACATGCAGAAGTGACCTTTTGTTCCCATAGATGCGATATATAGACAATAGCTTTAGCCCGCGGCTCTGCCCTCGTGGATGTCGGTTATCGCGTAAAAAAGTAGCCTATGTCCTTCTCCATATCCCAGGCTATTTCTCTGCCAAATTGCATGACGATCGGTTCAGCGCTTTAGACGTGAAAACGTAACATACGTCTGTATGTTACGTATTCACGTCTAAAGCGCTGAACCGATCGACAGACAGACCGACAGACAGACCGGTCGATAGACAGACAGACAGTTAGACAGACAGACAGACAGAGTTACTTTCACATTTATAATATTAGTATGGATATGGATTAATAATATTTATATGTTTTACGACTGAAACCGCCACTAACTTATAAAATAAATTCCTTTTTCTCAGAAAGCTCATTGGAAGTGAAAGCAGAAAATCACTGATTATTAAATTAATGCTTTTGTGCACCAAAGTTTCCAGTTTGTTCGAAAGCTATTTAATAATATTATACTCATCTAAACTTATAGTTCAAACACAGTTCAGTGGAAGCTACAAAAAATAAAAACGGAACGTGCTTATGAACAAGAAAATGCTCATGAATTAATTTAATTACGGATACAGAAATAAATGCTCGTATCTAAAGTAGGTACGCTGAAAACAATCATGCAGATAAGTACCATAAGCATACTGGATGACTTTTTTGAAAAAATTTGGGTTTACTAGCTGAACGGAGTAGGAGCCTATGGCATAGTTTTTATTTTTTTCTTTAACCTAGAAAGAAATTGATCTTTCAATAAATACCACACATTTGAAGTAAACTTATCATACTATAACAATAAACAGAGAAATTTAACAAAAAAATAAATACGATAAATAATATTGAAATTTAAATCATACGCACTCAAATTTCAATATATTTTATCTTTTTTTAATATGTCCGAAAAAAAAACGAAAAAAAAACTATGCCACAGGCTTCTACTCCGTTCACCTAGTATACCAAATTTTTCTCGAACCGGTAAAAAATGTCATCCGGTATATAATAAGAGTCGCTAACTAAGTACCTAGCATTATAACCGATTAAATGTTATTATTTATTATATAACAACACATTATCAATCACAATGTGAACGATTTTGAAGGATATTGCAAATCCATTGCTTCATATGTTCGAAAAATATGTCTGCACAAGAACGTTTATAACGCAATGAATATTGTTGAACTGTCAAAATCACACCACCAATTTTATATCGTCAGCTCGACGTCCGTGTGTCACTGCAGGGATCCAGCAGAATATCAGCGTCAGGTATATTTGCCTGACACATGCTGAGCTGGACTCCCATTTGCTGCAACCTTGGGACGCACACCGCACCTTGTATATTTGTTATCTAATTGAATTATGTCATAATATCACACTGTTTCTGTATGTTTTTCCTTTTGTATATTGGCACCCTGTTTTTATAATATTCATGATTTTTTTTATCGTTTGTGCTCTTGTGTGTTGTGCTACCTATGTCTTTTGTGTGCACTGGATAAATGTTTTATCTATCTATCTATCTAAAATGAAACCCATTGCTACTGTTAATGTGTGAAGGCTCCTACAAACAGGCACGACACGCGACGCTACACAAAGAAACCGCGTGCCGCGCGACGAGCGGTCTCTTTGTGTCGCATCGCTTGTCGCGCTTGTTTGTAGGAGCCTTTACGCAATTACCCCCGCTGATCCATTATTAGCATAAGTTCATGTCCGACATTAATGTTCTAGCTATCTGTTACAAAAATGAGGTCAAGTATTCTCAAATCAAATGCATAATCAGTCTTCTAATCAAACAAGATGAGCACGAAATGCAGAACCGGTATCCATACATATGAAAGAAGCCCGTAACGGACTGGGATCCCATCGAGATCAAAGAGATTAAAAATATATTATTAGGATCCGTAGATCCCAATCGTCTGCTTCAATAGCTCTTATGTAAAAGAAATGTGAAGCACATAATACGAAATTCGTTCGATACGGTTTAATATCGAAAAAATCCATCTTTCTGTCGGTTAATCACGTTTCCATGATGTACAGCTAAATGTTTGCTGAATACAAAAGATAGTATTATGTTTCGTTATTATCTTTTCTTTTTCGTTGGGCAGAATAAGTACAGTAGGAGATACTTTGTAGTTTGTTTGTGTTTAAAGACACGAGATGGTAGGTACATACGTACCTATTCCACTCGTGAATAGGGTTACCATCCATCCGGATTTGTCCGGGCATGTCCGGCTTTTTGGCCCTCCGTCCGAACTGTGGCCGGCCAAAGTTAAAGTCAAAGCATTTATTTCAAATAGGCACATAAATGGCACTTTTTAACGTTAAAATTTACAAGGAAATAAAATTGATTGACCTTGTTTTCATCTTAAGGCTACTACAAACAGGCGCGACACGCGACGCGACACAAAGACACCGCGTGCCGCGCGTCGAGCGGTCTCTTTGTGTCGCGTGTCGCGCCTGTTTTAGGAGCCTATAAGAAATCAAAAAGTAAAATGTCCGGACTTTTATGCAAACGTCCGACTTTTTTAAATTTCGAAATGGGAACCCTACTCCTGAACCTATTATTCTTCTCCGAACTATGCTACCGCGCTAACGAAGAATGCAATAACTCGATTTTGGACGATTTTGAGTTAAATATTCGTTGAGTTATATATTTGGAGTCAGTGAATCGAAATCTATTAACTCTCTCTAAGCAACTTTTTATTGATCCTTCAGTAAAGGCTCGTACAGACTCACGCGATATCGCGGCCGCGACAGGCACCGACAAAGAAATTGTGCTACTAGTGTCGCGTCGCGCCCGCGATATCGCACTAGTCTGTACGAGCCTTTACTCGGTTTTTCAGTAAACAAGAATGCAATAATTAAAACTTCATAACAAATTCATTTATCAAAAATACAATTCTCGGAAGCGGCAAAATCGAGTTATTGCATTTTTCGTTAGTGCGGCAGTATGGATAACTAGATTTGGGAATAATTAGCTAGCATTCAGTGCATCGAGCTTTATGCTAAACCTCATGCTGCCAGCACTGATCCGTCTGCCTACGTGTTGATTGAGGATTATCCCCTTAGCAACTGTTCACTGACGCGGATTGTTAGTGGAGAGCCGATTGGTTTTGGCGTGATTCTGTGAGAAGCACCATCACACCTCGAGTTTTGAGATCTACACTAAACCCTATATTATTATGCAACATATACTGAAAACACCAAAAGAGCATGAGGACGCTGATTAAATTAGGCCTTCGATGTAGGTATGTTAATACAAAGCTATTTATAAATATTAAGGGTTAAAGTGCATACGAAGTAACTAAGTACGGTGGCCAGGACATCAAGTTACCACAGTCAAATTTTCTCGTTCGATTTTGAACTTAATCATCAACGTTTTTAAGTTGAAAATCGTTTGGTGAAATTTTACAGTATCGTGTAGCTTGATGTCCGGCCACTACATTGGAAAGATGCTTAAAAATTACGTTATAAGGGTTTGTATTGATTATAATCTTTATATATTATTTATTTATTTATTTATTCATTTAGTAGTTTACATACATTGTATACATTTAAGTTGGTGCCAACATAAACTCATTAGAATTTCACCTGGCACCAAAAACATCGACTACATAATTTAAATAACATAAGAAGGTACTTGCTCAATAAAACAGATAACAAAAACATAACGAGGGTGTAAGCGAAATAATAACAGTTATCTATTACTAACGAGTGAACATCGGTGACCAATCTGACCGTCCGGTCCGTCCTTAAAACAGAAGTGGTGGAGGAATGTTTTTGAATTGGTACAGGTTGATCCTAAAAAGTATAAATGTCTTTGTTAGCTTTAATATTTTATTTTTTGTGTTATGGTTTTAATATGTAATTTGCTTTTTTATGTATTTTTTTAAAGTATTTGACTTTAATGAATTAAAAGAGAAAAAAAAAATATTTTATTTATAAATCTTATATATACAACGTGTTTTTTTTTATATTCCATAACTCTAGGGTTATATATTCTAAAAGCAAAAATAATACAAAAAGTCTTAATTTAGGTCAAAAATTGTCACCCGTATAACGAATTGTTACTTTTGCGACGTTGCTAAACTGATGAAACTGAGACCCTCGATATATGTACAGACGCCAGCACATCAAGCTACTACAATCTGTCAAATTTCTTTAATAGATTTTGAACTTTATCTCTACAGTATAAGGTTCAAGGTTGATTGCGAAAATTTGACAGTTTCAGGTAGCTTGACCTGCTGGCGTCTGTACATATGTGTGTACTGTGTGTAGGTATCTAAGTTTCAACGAGTAATTCATTTTCATTCAAACCAATCGTTCATATATTATTGTAGGTTAAGAAAATACGACGTTGTCATATTTCACGTAAGGATGTTTTACATTAATAATCGTGACTCTGTCGAATTATTTTGTACGAAAAATGAAAACAACAATAAATGATATTTGAAAAATAATTTATATAGGTACCAGTTGATTCTTTGATATGGTCTTATTAATAAATACCCTAGAGTTATGGGATATAAAAAAACACCTTGTATAATTCTTCTGTGCATGTTTATGTGATTGAACTCCTACTAAACGGCTGGACCAATTTTGATGGTTGTGTATTTGAGTGGGTTCCTGGATGGTTTAGATTTACAATTGGACCCGGTAGGGGGCGCTGCGATTGAGTTCAAGGAAATAGGACGTCTGTCCGGTCAGCTAGTCTTTATACAGGGTGGCAGAGATATCGACGCGAAATTCTTCTGTGCGTGTGTATGTCACTGAACTCTCTAAACGGCTGGACCAATTTCGATGAAATTTTTGTGTGTTCAAGGGGATTCGTTAATGGTTTAGATTCACAACTGGACCCGATAGGTGGCGCTGTGATCGAGTTCTAGGAAACAGGACAACGTCTGTCCGATTTGACCTGATTACCGACGTTGTTCTGTCAAAATTTCAATCATTCATACAAAATTCCCATAGAAAATGCTCTTTCAGTTTTCTCGAATTTTTCAAATTTTTCCTGCCGGTATGAACGTGAAATGTTCGTAATAGCCCGAACTTTAACGAATATTTTAAAAGAAAAAAATGCCAAGTTGGTAAGCGCATCACTTGAGAACGGCTTTTATTTTAGAAAAAACCGGCCAAGTGCGTTTCGGACCACGCACAATGAAGGGTTCCGTAGGTGGTATGAATTTATCCTAAAAACAAACTTAACATTATAGTTTAAAAACATGTTCTCCCATACGGAATGTATGGAAGAACATGTTTTTCAACTGCAAATGTAAGTTGGACTGCTATTACTCGGTAACGAGTAAAGTCTACTTAGGTGTGATAGTTTTCCTTTTAACTTCATTTATATACTACTTTTTGAATTTTTTCACATATCCAAGTACCTACCACCAAGTATTAGCTGGCAGGAGAGGGACACTTGACTCTAACAAAAATTTGTACTTCAAAGCTTAATATTCGCAAACGGATCCTGAATCGAAAGATTGTTTTCACAAACCCGCAATATTTTTGAACGGTCTATCCAACGATACCCCACACCATGGGATAGACGAGAAAAAAAATATTTAAGATTTTATTTTAACATTTTGTGGGCGTAATTAATATGTATACCCATGCCAAGCTTTTTAGTACTTAGGGTCTCTGAGCTAAACCGCGGACAGGGACAGACAGACAAACGGACATGGCGAAACTATAAGGGTTCCTTGTTTACTACGAAACCCTAAAAAGGTTGCTTGCTCTAATTGCGTTGCTTTTTCTAAAATAAAAGTAGCCTACGTTACTCCATATAACATCAGCTATCTGCCAGTGAAAGTCCCGTCAAAATCGGTCCTGCCGTTTAGGAGAAAAGCCGGAACAGACAGACAGACCGACAGACAAAAAAAAAGTATTTTGTTTATACGTACGGTGGCATCAGGTTATACGAAACTGTCGAAAATTCTCCAAACGATTTTAAACCTTAAAATGTTGATATTTAAGTTCAAAATCGAATGAGATTTACAGTTTATGGTAACTTGATGTGCTGGCGACTGTAACTACCGTATATACTTTCATATGCATTTAGGAAAAAACTGTTATTCGGACATTACAAACAGACACTTCAATTTTATTTATTTGTAAAGATAGATAAAAGCTCGTTCAGACTGGTGCGATATCGCGGGCCCGACACTAGTAGCACAATTTCTTTGTCGGTGCCTGTCGCGCCTGCGATATCGCGCGAGTCTGTACGAGCCTTAATACGGAAGGCGCTGTAAGTATTTCCACGTTTTATTATCATCTACCAAGTAATGGAAAACACAAAGAAATGAATCGACAAGCGAATACATAGCCGACTGGCGTAGAGGTTTATGAATAAAGTATTAATCTTAATGAGAGTAAGGACACAAATTGATGGGGAGAACAACACAGACCTAATAAAAGAGAATCTGATTCATGTTGCCTTTGTGGAATAACGTTCGTATTTCAGTTCCCGGCAACGGAGAATAAGTTAATCTCTTTGTTTGCGAGCGGTAATTATTTTCCTCTGGAATAAATTCTCCCCTTTTTAGCTTTTAGCTCAACGATCAAAAACTGAATACATTTCTTTGTGTCACTGCTAATTAATTATCGTAACCTTTCTGCCAAGAACGGCTGTTTTTTTTTTTGTGATTTGTTTAGGTTAATCCGGCTTTTGTGATATTTTTCTTTGTTATTATTTAATACAAGGGACTGTCAATTATATTTCGTGTTGTATTTGTGACGACGTGCGTGTATATTGTTTTGTAGCAATTTTATTCGAGGCACGAGTGATCTTTTAGGTTTTGTTTGACCGAGTTTAATGAGTAAGTAAATGTTTATTAAGGGGGAAGCGCTAAGATAGCCCACGAAATTCAAATTTCATTACGATTTTTGCAATTTGCATCTTATTGTATGGGTAAATGTTGGAAAGAAGAAAGAAGTATGATTCGCGACCGGAACAGATGTGTATTTACAGAATTATAATCATTAGAATCCGTAATAGGGTAGACTGGGTACGGTTGTGACAGGTTACGGTTGTGACAATCGTAATATTAGCGAAACTATAAGGAATACCGGGGAGGGTGTAAGGGGAGAAAGGAGCGGCATGCGGGTCTGAACGTGTTTTACAGTATTGTGTCAGCCAACGCGCGACGTTGACATTAGCAGAAACCCTCATTACTTTTTAACAGTCAAAAGTAAGTATTTTTATTCGATTTCTTTCAATGATTGTTGTTATATGTGTACAGATATAGTAACGAGTGTTCTTTTTCATTATTAGTTATACATTAGTGGTTAAATAGCAGTGCTTACTTTGTACGTACATTATTTGATATTGCCATAGTGATTGTTTTTTTGCGAAGGAGTGCTTAAGGGTCCGGTTGTGACATTTTTGGGTACGGTTGTGACTAATATTTGGGTACCGTTTTGACAAAATGGCATTAATTTGTAATTTAGTTTGTATTTTGACATTGTTACCGTATTGTATAATTAGAATTCTTTAGTTAGCTTTTTCGACTGATTAAAGTAGCAGTTATAAGCAATCAAACTACTATAAGAAGATTTGTTATATTAACAATAATAGATATAGATGCTAGAAATACAATTTTAGTATTTATACGAAGGCAAATGTACTCTTCACAATAAAAAACTTCTTTTTTACAGCTAACTGCCACACTAACAAAATTATTGTCCGTCAATTTTTTTTTTTTTTAATAAACGTTGCCCCACACTAGGAATTTCTCCTGTATCGTGGGTGCATTTACAAACATTTAAACTCACATACACAAACAGCCAGACCCGGAACAACTACTTGTAGATCATACAAATATTTGTTCCGTGCGGGAATCGAACCCGCGACACGCAACGCAGCAGTCAATCGCTTAACCACTGCGCCAACCGTGCCGTGCCGTCAAATGAAAATTGTCACAACTGTACCCAGTCTACCCTACAACTCCTTAAGCTAGTATATGTAATCCTAAAAGTCATGATTTCATGAAATAGTCATTCAATAGAATTATATGAACTTAGAGAGTTGTATTGATGATTTTTATGATCATAATTCTATTCATAAATGTTTGATACGCCGCCAATCATACTTAGATGTTGCATACACCCTGACTGACCTGGAAATTGCATAAAACGTAAGAAAATTTGCATTTCGCTGGCTACCCTGAACGCGCTACGCTTTCACCTTAAAGTAGCTTTTACATCACCTCATTATTTGAAAATAGTAAAATAGAAAATAGAAAGAAAATATTCATTCAAACACATTTTAAAATAGTGCCTACTTATGATGATCAATAATGATACCAATAAGCTCAAGTCTTCTTACTTCGTTCGATAAATCTTCACCTCTTCATCAGTGTTTCGGGTGGGTGGAACGGTCGATGCAACAGAGCTCAATATGTGAAATAACTGGTACTTTTTATTTCTATTTGACATTATATAGACTTATTTTATTTTTTATTGTTGTGACCACGCTGACATTTTTTTTTTATAATTTGTAATTCCAATGATCTGTTACTTATTTTTGGTTTTTTATTAGGAATTGTAAACCTTTGCATGTGACGGTAAAATATGGAGAATTTTATTATAAAAACACCTACATTTATGTACATGTTTGCAAAGAAAATAAAAACCATAAACAAAAGGGTTCAGTTGATTTCAGTCTCGAACCTGAGAAATCTATTCACATGAAAAACGTTTACAATAGAATTTTAATTTTATATTTAATTAAAACTGCATAGTTTAACTTAGCAAAAATAATTTAAATTCATAACTGATACGGTGTTACGATAGTTGCAAACTCGGTTAAATATCGATTTTATTAATATGCAGCAGGTTTGGAAACTGAAGGAGATTTCCGTGGATAATGTTAGTTTTCCTCATATTTTGGGGCTGCCAGACTAGAACTCTTAGTGGGTTATGCCTGAATATGCACTTGAATAAAGACGAGCATGCTTCTAAACATTATTCAGGAAAATGGTTTTTAGTTATCGTGACTTGTGCTCTGCACACTATTATACTAGTAGGTACATGGATGTTGTGACGTTTAATAAATAAGTTATGCTGCTGTGGTGGGGGTTGCGTGGTAGGCAAACCCGCAACCCTGGCAGGCACTCTTTGAAGAACGCCTGGAATACAACGCGCAGTCGATCCGGGCCTGGTCCTTACCGGACGGCGAGCTGCCCATAGCTTGCCGTCCGCAAGCCCGCGCCTACGGTAGCCGGGAATCGGCTACCGATTCCCGCTGCCCAAGGCGTCTCCTGCGGCGACTAGGGGCGTGAGGGCGCACAGACTGCCGCTCCCTCACGTGTTCCGCCTTCTCCTTCGCAAGCATTACTGCTTCGCAGAAGGAGGTGACTGCTTCCCATGCACTCTCGCTCCGGACCATGGTCTGGACCAGGGCCGGATGCGAGAGATCGCCGCCGCCGATCGCCTCCGTGAGGACACGAAGGTTCTCTGCCCAAGCCGGGCAGACCTCCACCGTATGCTCCACTGTGTCCTCCGGACGATCCACACAGTGGTAACATGGGGGCGTTTCCTCCCGCCTAATCCGAAACAGGGACCTCCCGAAACAACCGTTTCCGGTGAGGACTTGTGCTAGGCGGAAGGTGAGGACTCCGTGGCACCTCTCTAGCCACTAAAAAGAGGGGCTTATGACTTATCGCCACAATTGTTGCGTGCCCAGCGCTGGGTTGCAACAATCGCACCATGAGATCCCGCCGGAGCTCTATCAGCGATAGCTTGCCTAACGCAGTAATATTGGGAACAGTGTTTTATTGAACATTGTACATATCTAACCTAACCCAAACCAAGACACCACAGATGTCACTCACGAGTTGTGTTTTAAAGTATCTACATACGTTTTTCACATAAATACAAGGTGTAATTGAATTAACTGAAAACCTGAAAAGGTGTCAGTGTACCTGCTCATAATTATGAACATTTTCCGTTGAACGTGGTGAACGCTTCCTACATTTGTCGAGCTATGCGAACTTATGGAGCAACAGATTTTTTTCCGGTGATTTCATTGTTTAAGTAATACAAAAGCATTCACCCCGCGCAGGCTGGCCACGACGCATTTCTAGCTGTTTTTCGTGATTATTTTATTGAATCTAAATCTTAGTACATTTATTTTTTTCAGCCAAGCACTAGATAATTGTATTTTATAATTATGTTTAACATTTACTTTATAGTCAATACAAATATTTAGTCGTAATACTAAAAATATAAAATAATTGTCAATTTTTATCAGAAAAAAATAAATAATAATTATTATATATAAATAAATACCGTACCTTGTGATGCCGGACGTAAAGAATAGCACCATCCCATTTCCTCCTATGGGTGTCGTAAAAGGCGACTAAGGGAATGGGGAGCAGCGTTCTCTATGCATTTCAACACCATACTGCGATCCCCAACCCGCCTGCCAAGCGTGGCGATTATGGCAAACCCCCCCCCCCCCCCAACTGGGGGAGGCCTATGTTTAGCAGTGGACGTCTTTCGGCTGAAATGATGATGAAATAAATAACTGTAAAAAAGTAGCATGTAAACTTATAGTGCTTTGCTGGAAAAAAAAATGTGCTTTTATTTAAATATTATAAAATAATCACGAAAAACCTCTACAAATGGGACGTTGCCAGCCCGCGCGGGATGAACGGTCTTAAGGAGGCTTTCAGTTATTACAATTACACCTTGTATTTATGTGAAAAACATGTAGATACTATAACGATAAGCACCGGGTCAATCAAGTGCAGAAGTAGATAGTCGTGTTTAATTTGGTTCTGGTCTTGCGGCAACAAATAGGAATTCGGTGGAACTTTGTCCATACTAGGAAAACTTTGATAGGAACTTGGAAATGTTAGTCTACAGTTTGCTACATTGTCCGCCTAGCCCCACTTGTAGTTGTAGCTGGTCGGTAGTCGGTGCATCTGCATGCCGTCTATCAATACCTACTTAATTCTGCTTCCGCGGATATCTATTTACTATCATATAAAACATTGGTTAGTAAAATTTTATGAAACAGTATTAAGACGCACCCTGTAAGGGCACTGAAAATGTTTCACCTAACCTAGATATTTATTTTTATCATATAAAAATTAATATCTATGGTTAGGTGACTGTTAAAGAGAAATCCCCATGTGTTTACAATTACAATGTTCTGTTATATTATATTAGTGATAGCTGTTTGTCAGGAATAATCCATAAGAATGACAATGAGAAACATTCAACGTATCAGTGTTGTGCCATTAGTATATGCAGGAACACAGGCCTTCAATAATTCATAAGAAAAGAGCTGGTGGACCTCGACACCGGGCTGCACACAGTCCAGGGAGGCTATGCCATTCTTTGATGGTAGGCTAACCAGGCGTTTATTACGCCTGGGCAGGCCCGGCCTGCGTCTGATGACGGGGAGTATCACGGGACACTGCTTGCTAAACAAACACTTCCACACAATAGGCATAACGGACTATGCTCTGTGCAGGGCTTACATGGAGGCTGAGGAAACCGTCGCGCATGTGCTCTTTGAATGCACAGGCGTCACCCAGATTAGAACAGAAACCCTCGGGGTACCCATATCCCAGACCGGGAGACGTAATTAACTTCTGGAGGGAGGTGGGCTGGTTAAAATTAACCACTGATGACCGCCATGGTCCATGTACAATGGTCCACCTGAAGGACTAAGTGCGGAAACCAAACCCTAACAAAACCAAACAATATAATATAGAACTGTACGTCGCTTGCTCCCGCTTCACCAGTCCTGACTCTCTGTATATTTTGACTGCCGTAATCAAAACTACAAAGGTGGTATTCAGGGAAGTTTTATTAAAATGTGGCTGGTATTTTCGTATATTGTGGTATCTTACGACTTCCACGCGAACGAAGTCGCGGGCAGAAGCAAGTAATATAATAAACTAGGTTTTGCCCGCGGCTCCGCCCACGTGGATGTCGGTTATCGCATAAAAAAGTAGCTTATGTCCTTCTCCATATCCCAGGCTACATCTCTGCCAAATTTCATGACGATCGGTTCAGCGGTTTAGGCGTGAAAACGTAACAGACAACGGACAGACAGACACATTTATAGTACCTATGGATGGTTAAAAAAATGTGTGTACAAATGTCATGAGCCATTCAATATGCATGCATTACAAGCAGGCTTACACAAGCTACGACGAATAAACATTCTTTCGCAATAACAGACCATCTCTACGCCAATATGAATTTATTATACCGACGTTACAGTTAGATATTGTTTTCGTAGTTTATCCCTCTCAAATAGTCCATGAATAATGCAATGTGGTATAACAGCATATAGGTTAAATATTATATATAGGTTCGTTGGTAGTTATAGGCTTTCAAGTAGATTGAAACCTCGATTGTTATTACACCAATATTACTGAGTTTATGTTTGTTTATCCAACGATTTATATTGTTTATCAAGCGATATTGACTTACAATCATTGTTATGTTAATGGCTTTGCCTGTGAGTTCGATTACGTGGAATTTGAGAAACAATATTGTATCGCAATATCTTAGTTCGTACCTACTAAGTAAGTCCTTACCTAACTCTGCTCACACGGAGAAATTATAGATAGCTACGTGTCTCCGGCATGGCACCGATTGAGTTCGAATATTGAGCAAGCATTGAGAGGAATGGTCTGAGTGATGTCCTGCACGTCTAATTGGAAATTAATGTAAATGAACCATTAACTTTAATTTGATTTTAAAGTTCGAGGACCATTTTCACATAATGAGATAACTAGCACTAATACACACATACTTGCCCGCATCATATAATCACGTTTTAAATCTCTGATCAGTCAGTTAGCTTATAAACCGCATGTTAGCTGACATGGATGGTTGACATACACTACAGTAACTAATCAAATCACTTGACAAGGGATTAAATTGAACTGGCTATCAGTGACCACTTAGACGAAATACAATTTTGCCTATTTCAAGTAGATACATCTAGCAGGTTTTTGTGAAATCACTTTCCAATTGAAAGTTTTTCATTCTACGTGTATGTTCGAGTAGTCTTGTGTGAAGTAGTTATGAGATAGACAGAATATTATTGTAATATTGTATGAATCAATTCGTAGAGTTATTTATGCCCCAGATTCAGTAACGAAGGGCCATAAAACGAACCGTTGACATACACTACAGTGACCAATCAAATCAATTGACAAGGGTTTAAATTGAACAAGCTGTCAGCGACCTCTTAGAAAAATAGGCGATATACAATATTGCCCATTTCAAGTAGATACATCTAGCAGGTTTTTGTGAAATCACTTTCCAATTGAAAGTATTTCATTCTACGAGTATGTTAGAGTAGTCTTGTGTGAAGTAGTTATGAGATAGACAGAATTGTATTGTAATATTGTATGGAGCAGTTCGTAGAGTTGTTTACACAGGTTCAGTAACGAAGGGCCATAAAAAGATATTGATATCTGAAATCTAACATCCTGCCGTTTCCTATAAAACTTTGCCAGTTACCTTATTACATTTTAGATATTTTATGTTAGTCTAGACGTAGCACATCGTAAAGTTCCTTCTTTTATGATTGTTCAATTAAATTGTATGAGAAAGAAATAAAGTTGAAGTAGCTGGGCTTGTGAAAAAATATTTTTGATGGCTGAAAGTATTTTTTTCTATTAGCTATAATAATATTGCCTAGTTTACCGAAGAAGAAACTGAAACTGTAGGTAACTGTTCGTTGGTACCTAAGTACGTCAGCCTTCAATTACGTAATATTGTTTTAGTGGTATGGAAAGCTTTTAAAAGTCATGTATAGGTACTCAGGTACGTAATGACAAACTTTTTCTCTTAGGACAAACTCGTCAAGCTGATCTGTAACTTTGTACAAAAAGTTATTTTTGTTTTCTTCCAATAGTTACTATAATAACTAACTAATATACTTTATCTTTGTCGTAATATCACACTAGCTGGCTATTAATATGGTACTTTTTTTAATCAGTGGCGAAGGGTGAAAGATTTTATAAGAAAAATCCGTTAAAAATATTGCGAACATTCTCCGCTGCCATTAGCATTGCCATAATGTGACCAGTCTTCTGGGGACAATGGCAGCGCGGTGTAAAAGAGTACTTTGATGCTTAATTGCCTTTTGTAAATGGTTTTAATTTTGTATTGCCATCTAGAAAGGAAAGCAGAAAGTACTCGTTCGTAAAGACCCTTCGTCACTGTTCCCAACAATAAACCAAAACACTTGACAAGATGCCACAAAGCGATCTCGTCAATATTTCACGACGTTGTCAGATAACGTTACCGAATGCGTATCAATCCCTTTGTATTACACAGACGTGGCCAGTTACTGTATTGTGCCTCGTTTTCCCGTATCTACGTTTGTCTACGTTACGGGAAAAAGAAAACACGAGTGATATCGTAACTAAAACAGGAAATTAACCGTCATATCCGCGCCATTTCCGATTGCTTGTAGTACGGTAGTCTATTTTACCTTGCAAGTATGTAGCAATTAATGTGAAATAGTTTTTTCACTTCACATGCTCTAAAAGTACGCCAATATAGCCCAACGAAGCGGGACTAAAGTGACCACTTTAGTCTCTAGGGAGTGAAAAGTAATTAGTTTTTGAATTTCCTTCATGTGACATAGACTCTAGAACTCAAACAGCCAGTAAATATACTATTATATGTGGAGTGTGGACCATCTTCATGTCACGTCAAATTTGACCGCGAAAATTTCCGAATTTTTGTCGAGTGTAAATTTGATCGGTTTAAATACATTTATTAAGAATGTCTAGTGACAGTGAAGAGTTTGACGTCGAGCAAAGAGCAAAAGACATAAAATATATTAAATGTTTTTGTATTAAATTGACTATTTTTCTCGCACTCAAAGTGAAAAGTACAGTTTGCACCTCGAGACTAAACGCCAACTTAATATACCCTCGGCTTCTTTGACTCTGGTATATTATGGCTTCGTTTAGTCCCTCGATATAAAATATACTATTATGCGTATTAGATGTAATATGAAGCCTGAAGAGAAAAACAAAGCTGTAAGTAGATAAGTACTGTTGTCGTTTCTTCGCACACTTCAGAAGAAAATGGCTTGTTGATTTCGGAATTAAACCTAGGCAAGCTTCACAACAGCATTTAATTTTGTAACCACTGCTTATAACTCAATCAATCTTTTGAAAAATGATTTTATATCTACCTTTGTCTGACCATTTAAATGTTTCCAAAAGACATTCGAAATGGATTTAAGTAATTATGTGAACCTGAGCCCGAAAGCTTTTAAAACCAGACCTATAGCTATCTGTTGCCCAAAGTTCTGTTATTTAGCTAACCGAGTATCAATTTAAAAAGTTAGACGTTACCTATCATGAGCGCAGCTTTAAAACTTGACAGTGTTTTGAACCAGCGCTTACATAAGTTACCAAGCGGATACATTACCGGGAACTTAATCACGTCCAAAAGGGAAACTTTCTGCGCGAATGAAGCTATTTGCATGATTTTGCATTTAATTGTTAACTCGTTTATTGTTTATTCTAGAAGTTAAGAGGGCGTACAACGGTCCACTAGCGCCAATCCTTTAAAAAAATATTATCTCGTGACTGAGAAGGAATTATGAAAAACGGCTCAATAAGGAACCTCGGTAAGATAGATAGATAGATAGAATACTCTTTATTATGTACACCATAAAAATTACAGATATAAATGTAGAACTGTTACAGGTGTCACAATGGGCGGTCTTATCGCTAAAAGCGATCTTTTACAGACAACCTTTGGATGGATCAAAAAGTAGAAGGAGAGACAATACTGCAGGTAGTCAGTGGTGTACCACTTACATAAAAAAGTGTGTCTAGAATTTTCTAAAACCTTTTTTAAAGTTTCATATTGAGACACAAAGCAACAAAATACGATCTAGAGGAATGTGGCCGGTTTTCTTCGGGCTTTTGTTGCTTCGTGTCTCAATATGAAACGTTAAAAAAGGTTTTAGAAAATTCTAGAAACACTTACCGAGGTTCCTTATTGAGCCGTTTTTCCGTTCCGTTTTTCCTTTAAAAAAATATTAGATAATATTTTTTTTAAAGAGTGGCGCTAGTGCACCGTTGTACGCCCTCTTAAGTTCAAAATGCGTGCGTTTTAGAACTTTACGCCAAGAAATTTACTTAATTTTGCAGCAGATATAGGGAGGGTAGTTCTATAATAATAATAATACCATTTGTTTCAGGCAACACAGGCCCATAGAACCCTATGAACCCTATGAGGCCTATGGTTATGGTTAAACAAATAAACAAAGGAGGTATTGTTCATCTATCAATTGTTCTAATACGATTTTACAAAGAATACCTACATAATAAGAAAATAAAAGTCATGAAAATAGCGCCAAAAGAATATTTACACAAATAACTGCCAAAGTTTTTATGGCCTTATTTTCGACATTGCGGTATAATCAGTGTTCCCCCTGCCTGAATTTCATTTTAGATCAAATATAAAATTCAGGCAGGGAATTTTATATTTGATCTAAAAGCATCGCTCGGCTTTTTGTAAACGAATTTTAATAATTTCGCCGTAGATACACATGAAAGCGGTGGAAACAAAAGGCGTCATTGTTACTCAAACACAGCACAATCGCCTACAATCAGAAGGCAGGATGACGGGAAAATTACACACGAGCTTAACTTTCCACACGCAATAGTAAACTGATCGAAACAACTACAACATTTACATAATAACATGAGCAATCGATACCCACTTGAGCACAGTATGAGGAGCACGAAATGTATTGAATAGTTCATAGTCTCGCAACACTTTGTGAAATGTTTGCCGCTTGTTTTCGCACTCGGGGCGAAGTAAGTAAAGGAAGCAGACGGCGACCGCCGTGCGATTCTGTGGTGGCGCGCCGACTGAAAAGTTTCAAACACGAATAGGTTCAGGAGTAAGGGCGCATGCGTCCCTGGCCGCCTGTTGAGTTACTTCACAAGTTCCTTATTACAACGTTAAAACATTTCGCCGAGTTGCGTTTCATATTTGTAAAGGGTATATTTCCTCAGACATGTCTATGGAGGAAAACGTGAAGATGTTATTACTATTTTTTTCCTAATGGTTTTGGAATATAAACTGAGGTATATGGCCATAATACGTTAATAACCAATAAGTTTTTCAAACTCAAACTCAAAGCATTTATTTCAATTAAACCATTTACAGGCACTTTTGAATTATCAAAGAGACGATCAGATAGTCAGAAAGTTGAAGCTAGATGCCTATTCCAATACGTAGATCACTATGGAGATGAACGGGCAAGAAACTCCAAGGACACTCTTTTAAATCAAGATATTACAAAATCCTGGGTACATTATTCTTGTTGCTTCTATATGTGAGATAATGTAAAAACTCATAAAACAATTCAAAATATAAAATTAAAAATAAGCCCTGGCAGTCAAGAGATAACCAGTCCCAACTGACGGCGCTCGTTCACGAATATAACGCATGGATCAGCACCATCCAGCTCAACCATCTTTTCCCAACTATATTGAGGTCGGCTTCTAGTCTGACCGAATGCAGATGAATACCAGTATTTTACATGAAGCGAATGTCTGACCTCCACAACCCAGTTACTTCGAAACACGATGATACTCGGTAAGACTGGTTGTCAGACTTTCGACCTTCAGACGACCCGTAACGACAGTCAAAGATCCACGAATGACAGCCGGGGCCAACGGCTTAACATGCTTTCCGAGGCACGGAGAGGTATTGGTATGTAAAGATGGTCACCCATCCACGGACCAACCGCGGTAAGCGTAGCTTAACCTGATCGATCGACCCGTGCCGCTGTTATTACTTAGCCACAAGCCCCTCTACCTAAGTTAAGTACCTATAACTAATCATTTCGTTAAGCTAAAAATTCTCACTACCTTGTACCTACAGAACGACCTACTTCATCATTTCAGCCGAAAGACGTCCACTGCTGGACACAGACCTTCCCCAAGCACCGCCTCTGGGGCCATTTTTAATTTGTGCTTGTCATTTGGGGGGGGGGTTGCCATAATCGCCACCCTTGGCAGGCGGGTTGGCGATCGCAGTATGGTGTTATAAATACATAGAAAATGCTGCTGCCCATTCTCTAGTAAGTCCCTTAGTCGCCTTTTACGACACCCACGGGAGGAAATGGGGTGGTGCTATTCTTTATGGCCTGGCCGGAATTATTTTACGCTTTGAGTTTTGATTAATTTCGTTTATTAATTGAGTGAATAAGTGTTGCATAGTAACTTGCTTCATTTTAAAATGTATGTTATCACTACCCAAGTTATGTTCATTGGCTACTACCACAATTATAATTTGTAGAATGTCCAGTTAATCCTGCCAGTTTTGTCTAACTCAATGTATTGCCAAATTATGAACTATTAACTCTAAAGCTCTTTTACCAAACAAATTATAATAATTAGTACAGACGCGAGCAAAAAGTAACTTATACGACCTAAATGAAGCAAGATGAAACCAGCATTTTTTCTTGGCAATACAATTCGGGAAATCCTCCATTTTGGTAGCATGCCAATTGTAATACCTAGCTACAGAGAAAATGAATTGTTATAAACTCAATATCCAGGAGGACCGGAGTTGCGAGATAGGCAATATGTTTTAAAGATTTTTATTTGTGTCCTTGCTGATGAGGAATGTAATATCCCGTAGTATAAGAGCTTATTGAAAAAAATGGCTTTGCTATAGGGTAAATCCAGGATAGATGCCGCAGTGAGATAGGTGCCTTGATTGCAATTGGACGAAACTAAATTTAAATCTTATATAAAACGCACACTATGCAGCCAAGCATATTATAAGTTGGGGGATTACATCGCTGACAAAAATACTTGGCTCAATGCTAGTCCTGCTCCATAAGGGCACATAAACTAATTGATTAGCATTTGAAAATATTATTGGAGCTGCTGAAGATTGTAATACTATCTTTGCATTGTATAAACTCAATTTCCTTGAATTATATAATTGCATAGCACAGGTGTGAGTACTATGTACTATAGAGCTACCATTTACCGGATAATTATGTCTTTTATTGACTTGAATGTGCTCTTGCGGCTGAGAGTATGTCATGCTCACTCAAATGTCTCGCTGGTGGTGGCGTGTGTATTGTTCCCTTCAAAATGGTTGAGCTAAATGGTGCTAATCCATGCGTCATGTTCGTGAACGGGCGCCGTCAGTTGGAACTGGTCTTCACTTAGCTGCCATGGCTTATTTCAATTTATTTTAATTTTTGAATTGTTTTTATTACGGACGCTTCTAACGTGCACGTCTTTCTACATTGTTCTCACATGTATAACTTCAATAAGAATGATGTAACCCATTTTTTGTTTCAATATTTTGTTTTAAAAGAGTGTTCGTGGAGTTTCTTGCCCGTTCTTCTCCATAGGAACCTACTACTCTTTGGAATGGGCAACCAGCTTCATCTTTCTGACTGACCGACCCCTTGACAATTCAAAAGTGCCTGTAATTGGTTTATTTAAAACTAGCTTCTGCCCGCGACTTCGTCCGCGTGAAATTTCGGCCCACCCATCGCGTCGCATCCCGTCGCTCGCCCGCGCTATAAGTTCGTTATCACTTAGCGTTCATTCTGTCTTTTGTTCTTTTCGCTTGGCTCATAAGGATCATAGCGTGATGTTATATAGCCTTCCTCGATAAATGGGCTATCCAACACTAAAATAATTTTTCTATTCGAACCAGTATCTAGTTCCTGAGATTAGCGCGTTCAACCAAACAAACAAACTCTTCAGCTTTATAATATATAGCTGACTCGCGCAAATTCGTCTGCGTCAGCTAAGAGACAGAGTGGTTTAAGTAATGAATTCTCAACTTATTTTGCTAAGGAGTTATTTTAAAATTATGATATTTCCTAAGATGTTGATTGAAATCAAAGGATGTCAAGAAGAATTTTGTTTACATTTAAATACTTGTGATTAATAACATATTTATTTGGATAAGGATTAATATTATGTTGATAAAACTCCTTCGCAAATAATGCATTAATTTCGAAAAAAATTGATTACCATATAAAAGGGGTATATAATATGCTGTCGCGGACTTTTTTTTTTTTGACTTTTAACGAGGAATAATTCTATCGTACATGATATTTGCGTAACTTAAACCGTTTACGCAGCGCACGCAACGGAAGCTCTCAAAACAGAATATTTTTTCCCGTCTTTGTAACATTTTTCATTTATGCTCCGCTCCTATTGGTCGAAGCGTGATGTTATATAGCCTATAAGTTTCCTCAATAAATGGAATATCCAACACAAAAAAAAAATTCAATTCCAACCAGCTGTTCCTGAGATTAGTGCGTTCAAACAAACAAACAATCAAACTCTTCAGCTTTATAATATTAGTATTATATATATATTATAATATATAATATTACTATATAGATAAATGCTTTGAGTTTGAGTTTGAGTTTTTGAATTACTCTAGTTTCGCGAATGAAATACATGTTATTTTATTTATCTATCGAGAGACTGCAACTACAACTAAGTTGACCGTGTTGCATGTCTCTTAGAGATGCCCAGAAAACGAAAACACGTTACAGACAGAAGTTCCAAGAACATATTTACATATCAGCAAGCATATGAGGAATTGATACCTAAATGGTAAATCGTTGACGAAGGCTGCAGAAATGTTCGATTTAGATCACGTCTCATTAGCGCGATATAAAAAAAGAGAGAAAGCGAAGAAGAAGAAAAAGTAGAGAAGAAGAAGAAAGAAAAATGAAGTAAGATGAAGAGACAAACCTATATATGTCGGGTCAATAAACGATTGTTATGATTGAAACATTTTTATGATTGAAACATTGTCATGATTGAAATATTGTTATGATTGAAACAAGCTGTTTTGTTTGAGACTGGATTACCTTTTTTTCTCCCCCAAGCGAAAATATATCCATTACAGCGTAATAGGATATTAAGTCTTTCAATAATGTGAAATAGTATTCAATAGCACAAGTCAGAACACTAAAATTATATAAATAAGAGATATTTTGAGTTGTTTATGTTGAAGATGTTTTGACATTTGTAATTTTCGAAATATTAATGTTACGTTGACGGATTTGTCACGATCTGAATAAATAATTTAGTGGTAAGTTAAATTGGTAAGACTGATTAAAAACCTACCTGTTCCTAAAATATTTTCAGTGTTTCAATTATCCATACATATTGTTTCAATCGTCCTTGGGATGGGGTCAATAGAACTACTGTGCCCGATCTACTTTAATAGGTGATTGTAGGTTAACTATTCGAACATCGAGACATAGATTATGTTTAATTTAGGAACTAGATAACGACCCTTTCAACGATATAAATACGAGGGATGTGGGTACTATAGATACTTCACTGCGCACGTTTTAAGTAAAATTGTTTCAACTGTCCCCAGTCTACCTTACTTTGCGTTGACTATGTCGGTTACAGCAATTTGCAAACCAAGTGAAAAAAGAAGCAAAAAATGGTTATAAATGTAATAAAAGTCAATTAGTCGACTCGTGCAATATCAGAACAGTTAAATTATATATATGAGCAACTACATAACATTACATTAGAAATCATAAGCCGAACTATTTAGTAGTTATTCATGACTATCTCCAAATATTCCTTGTTTAGGATCTTTCTAATACTGTGTGCGTTGGTGTAAAATAGATCGACCTACTATGCTACACAAACTCCGTTTGAGGCATCTTCTATTCAGGATACTATAGCAACTTCTCTACATAACTCTGTTACCTACAGATTAACGCTGTTTCATTTAGCTATTATTTATACCTGAGTATGATTGAGAAACATACAATAAACTATGTTAAAAGTTGTGCCAACGCTAAAGTGAAGTTAAAAGAAAATTACCGAGTCTTTATTTGTTCATATAGAGCTTTACGCAATTTTCTGAAAAATTGTGCGTACACAGGCAGGTGAGAAATACACCTACGCACCCACGAATCGTTTAAACTTCTCATATCAAGTTCCATTGTATCTAGAAGGAACACAAATTTGTGTAACTGAAAAAAACTTGCCTATTGGATCTCAGCATAGAAATTCTGTAAAACTAAGCACGACCAATCATAGAGAACAGTGGAGATATAAAAATTTTGTATTGTTTCAGTTTCACGTTCGAATATCATCAATTATAAATAGCTACTTCTAGAGTAGAGTACAGTATCTATTTTTAATATTCCATACCGGATCAAGCCAGTTCTAAGAATCTGAAAGCACTAACTAATGAATAATGTTGTCTTTATTTGCATAGCATGCATAAATAATGCGGCAATACTCATATTAATGTGCATGAGAAAGTCGAAAGTCGATTCCGTCCTCTTTTAATATTTGACGAGGTTCGACGGACCGCCGCCGCCCGCACGGTTGCTGACCCGCTCGGTGAGCTTATAGGGTTGAAGACACGGCCTATGCTGTCACTGCCTACCTTCGAGAAAAAACCTCATTTTATTGTAGAGAGCGAAGTGTTTAATTTGGTATCGGTTTGCAAAAAAAAATTGGTATAAGTAGGTAAGAATACGTCACTTTTTTATTGCAGTTTCGTATAGCGCAGATAAAGATACACAATGCTCAATTTTTCCGTTAAGATCTGACAAAAAATTAAGCCATTATACTTACCAAAAAGACATTTGTCGCGTCACATAAGATTTACATTTTTTCAGATAAAAAGGTTCATAAACGTGTGTAAAACTTAAAATATTAATGATTCTTTATACACGACAATTTTAGGTATCTGAAATATTGTTGAAAAAAAGCTTTTTTACTGTTTAATGGTATATAACAAAAGATCATGAGATCAAATGCTAAATAGATAAACCAGACCAAACCGTTCTTTTGCTCTCCTGTAAAGTTAGTATATTCTTCTTACGCCTTTGTCGCACCGGGGGTGCATATATCGAAGATCAAATAGAAAAGTTTGTCGTCACTTTATCCGAGCGAGTCAATAGCACATCAAACTCTAATTAATGGGTGACCACTGAATATCAGCGTTGTGCTGTGGTTCCCTCCCCGTGCTGTGGTTCCCTCCCCCCCTCATATCACAGCATCATGCTGAGGGGAAGCCTACTTCACGTCTCAGTCATGACGCGCAGCTGCCGACTTTTTCAGTTTTGTGCTCGTGATTATAATGTAGTCGAGTTATTTATATTTTTGTATCACGTGCACGTATATCTGTGAAAATTAAAACAATTTTTCTTTCTTTCTCCTTTCTTAATATATTTTTTCCGAATTATAAAACCTTTTTACTAATAATAATCCCCAAATAACATAATATCTGTTTAAATAAAATTATAATCACCTAGCTATGACGACTTTCGTGAGAAATGACAAAATTAAATTTTAAAAAATCAAAGTCAACGTCAAATCATTTATTTAAAATAGGAACAATTGAACGTAAAAATTAAAAAAAAAAAAGATTCTAATTGCCCCTCCCAAAAGGTAGTTACGTATGGAGAAGAATGGGCAAGAAACTCCATACTTACTCTTTTAAAATGTTAAAAATATTTTGTATACATTAATAAACAATTACATCTATGTGAAGACGATGTACACACGGCTATTATCTAGCTATATTGTTCCAGTATAAGCTGACTCATTGTACGGAAATCCTTATATAATGCTAGATCAGTATAAAATATATGTAAAGCCTCTTCATTTTAAAACCTAAGCTCTAACCCCATACGGACAGCCCTAAAACCTTTCATAAGTTTACTTTTTTAATAATGAAATGCAATACGAGTGGTAGTTCAATAAAGCGACGGACCCCGCAATTTATGTCCGCATTAGAATGACTAACGGTGGTCAATAAGTTTCAGGACGGTGCATTAGTTCTATAAGCTAAGAAGTAAGGGCTCACAGCCCTTTTTCATTGACCTGTCAATCTGGTTTTCCTTTCCCATCAATACGAAGTGAGCGGAGACGGTAATCAGTTGAAATTCAATTGCCACCTTCCAAGTGTAGAGACTTGGAAGGTGGTTTCTAATTTTATTTCCTATTGAATTCTATGAAGATTGTAGCTTATCTTGAAAATTGAAGTTTTTTTTTTGCTCATAGTGCCTTCTCTTGACCTAGATCTCGCCTGATGGTAAGCGATGGGTGAGGTCTATGACGAAATGAGCGTGCCCAGAAGAGGGTTATATGTAGAAGGGAACGCAGACGCTGGCAGTGAGTTCCACACTTTGGCTGTGCGCATAATTAATGTGGAGGAGAAGCGCTGAGTACGACTGGACGGGATATCAACCAAGTGCGGATGATACCCTGCAGTACGTCTGGTAGTCAGGTAATAAAAGGGCAATGGTGGGATCAGGTCGTGGAGCTTCTGCGCACACTCTCCAAAGTACAGTCTGTAGAAGACCGACAGGCAAGCAACATCACGCCGATGAGCCAGGCTGTGAAGTCTAGCCACCAACGTATCGCCACACTGAAAAAAATGCACTCCAATCAAGTGACTTTTTAGCTTGATTGACGATATCTTGTTTAGATTAATCAAAATCTTAGTTAAGTTGATGACCACGACATGATTGCAGCAATACTAGTTCAAATGATTGAACGCTCAAACAAGTTTCCCGATTACCCTTAGCATGACATCATTGTAGAAGAGTTAAAAAAGAGCCAAGATAAAAAAAAAATACTGTAACAAAGTAGTTAGTTGTGTCAATCAAGCATTTTGATTACTTCAATAAAGATCATTGAAACTTTAATCTAATAATCTTGGTTGGAGCAACTATGTTTTGACTTGATGGCTGCAAATGGGTTTTGTGATAACTCCAATCAAAATCCCGTTTCAAATCTCAATCGAATAAAAGTAGTAGCTGTGATCATTGTGCTTGATAGGCTCAGATGCAAACAAGTTACTTAGTCAATCTAAACAAAATCTTGATTGTGGCAACTACTTTTTTTTTTCAGTGCATTATGCCTTTTCGCTCTGCGTGCCAGAGCGTTGATATAGTGGTGGAGGTTGAAAATTATCCCACGTCCATGGCATGTACTACCAAAAGTATCCTATGTCCCAAACCTGGTCATGGTCTACTTGCGTGCCTTTTATCGAAATCCATTCAGCGCTTAAGACGTGAAAAGGTAACAGTCAGAAAGATAGTGTTACTATCGCATTCAAAGTATTACCTATTGGTATGGATTAGCCTAGATTTCCAGTTTATTGCTGTCTAAATCCTACTAATATTATAAAAATGTGAAAGTTTGCATGTTTGGATGTTTGTTACTCAATCACGCAGAAACGACTAAACGGATTTGGATGAAATTTGGCACCCAGATGGTTTATAAGCTGGATTAACACATAGGGTACGGTATTTAGGGGGCTTATCATCCGGGTAGTACATAACCGTGGGATAATTTCCGACATCCACGCGAGCGGAGCCGGTGGCAAAAGCTAGTAAGTAGTTTTTTTTTTTTTTTCTCTGTCTCCTTACTGACATCGTTTGCAGTATATTCTATACATCTAACAATTAAATAAAATTGAAGTGTCTGTATGTTATGCCAAAAAAACAGCTTTTTAATAAATGCATAATTATGAAAGTGTATACGGTGCTTATAACAAAATAACTATGTTTACATTTTTGTCTGTCTGTCTGTTTGTTCCGGCTAATCTCCGAAACGACTGGACTGATTTTGATGGGACTTTCACTGGCAGATAGCTAAATAATAAAAATAAATAAAACAATTTATTCAAGTATAAAGTAAAATTATGATTTAGATTAATTACAATCGAGGAACATTTTATTCTCACTGTAATGTAGACCTGCCTGATCTAGGTTTATTAAAAACCTGTGTTGATGATGTTGTGCAGCTGATGTTTTATGGAGTTACTTAGTATTTTTATTTTAGAAAAATCGACGTGGGTGAACACACAGGCAGCAGCTAGTCTTTTATATAACTAAACTAAGTGCTTGTGTTAGGATCGAACTTACTAGTATAATTCTTTTCAATGTTCATTTTCAATATCTGTAGAGCTGACATAACGAGATCATGTAAACTTAGACAATTGTAGAGCTTCCAACTTAGTTCTACATACACCTGAATAGCACAGCTCGAAGTCAAAACGAGGACTAAGGCCTGTGTTCACCAACATTCAAACCACCGGTTAGGTATTTAAACAGTTGGTTTATGTCAAATTTCCTATGAAATGTTGAGTAAACAACTTATTAAATATCTAAACAGTTGATTTAAATGTTGGTGAACACAGGCCTAAGAAACACAACTTAACCTAAGCTTTTACCAGTTGACAAACAGATCACTATTTCGAATCCTGTATTGTCGCTGGGCTTTAACATCGCAATATAACGTAAAGAATAATAACAAAGAATAATAATACTAATCATAAGATATTATATAATTAAAATACATAATAATATTACAATAATAATAATATTATATAATAATCGTATATAATAAAATATATAATAATAGCCCCACCGCCGTATCTCGTATCACGTTGACGTCGTGGCTTGCGCTCCGAACTCTAGGTCTGTGCTGGTAGAGTTTACTTTCCCGGAACATGTCTAGGGTGAGGAGCCAGACCAAGAGATATACAGAAACCCGCAGGGCAGCATGAGGCGAGCTGTTGGACAGTTGCGACCTCACGGACCCTATCTCCCCGGAGAAGTCATGTTCCTCATCTCTGGCTTGCCTTTATTGGCCGGCTGGAGTGAACACTGACGAGGAACTGAGCTCCCACCTCATTCTTGCCTTTATTGGTCGGCTTGAGTTGAGATTCGCAAGAGCAAACGTGCTCGGAGGAAGGAAGTATTCCAGTAAGTGCTTGTAGGGATCTTGACCATCTTCCGGGCTCTGGGATTGTTCTGAGAGCCGTGGAATACCTCTCCACTCCTCGAGCACCTCAGGACATGTTGCCCCTTGTCGGTACGTCACTATGTGCTAGACCGTTTTCGGGGGCCCATTATTGAGTGTACATATTTAAAAAAATACTAATAATAAAATATTATATAATAAAATATATAATAATATTATATAATAAAATATATAATAATAATATATAATAATAATATATAATCAAATATATAATACGATAATAAGAGTAATTAAAGAATAATAACAGTAATATTCAGTAAATCAAACCCTCACTCAAGTTTTACTCAACATTTGGGCACTTTTCCTGACAATTTTTTTGACGTTCTTATGATTCCTTCCCCCTGTCGGTCGATGCATGTTTTTCAATTGTAAATGTATGTCGGTCGACTATTACTTAGTGACTTGTAAAGCTTACTTAGCTGTGATCGTTTTCCTTTTAACTTCGTTATATACTTATACTACTGCTGTGAATTTTTTCACGTATCCAAATACAACCATTTAGCTGGGGGACACTTGACTCTAACAAAAATTTGCACTTTAAAGCTTAATATTACGCAAACGGATCCCTGAATCGAAAAATGGTATTCACAAAACCGCACTATTTTTAAACGGCCTATCCATCGATACCCCACACCATGGGATAGACGAGAATAAAATAAAAAACCATACCCACTTTATGTGTACGGAAGGTACCCAAAATAAATTTATTTTTTAAAGATTTTATTTTACCACTTTGTCGGCGTGATTAATATGTATACCCATACTGAATTACAGTTTTCTTGTACTAAGAGTCTCGGAGCTAAGCCCCGAACAGACAGACAGACATACATACGGACAGACATGGCGAAACTATAAGAGTTCCTTATTTACTACGGAACCATAAAACGGAAAAAATAAAAAAGGGAAAAAATCAAAAAGTGAAGTAATGTCAGACAAATTAATTATGTAATACATATATGTTGCTGACATATTTACAAACATTGTAAAAGTTTAGTTGGTCACTTCCCTTACCTACGTTGACTAAAGAAATCCCTTCATGAGATGTTCTCTGTATGAGATTTAGTTGTTATTCTCACACAATTTCACAAGAATAACTTAAATACAACATACAAACTAAAAATAAAATATTAATACTATATACATACACGAAAAAAAAATGATAAAAATAGGGGGAAGTGCTCATAGGGCATCAAAAAATTCTTCCGCATCACCGTCAGTGGGAAAAGTGCCCAAAAAGCTGGCAGCGTTGTTACGTTGGATGGCAACGGTGATTCTTTGGCCTAAAAATAGGCCAGCCCTCTGGTCACGTGAAGAGTCGACCAACCGCTTGGCGATGTCCCGATATACACGATGAGCACTCGGACCCCACGGACCTAATGTTTCAACCCCAAACGGCTCAAAAATATAACTCCCTATAAGGTTGTTATATTATTAGTATATTGTTATTGTTGTTATTCTTAAATCTGTGTTCTAATATTTTTACTGCATCTTTACACCTAAGGTTGCATGTGAGCTTAGCGTAACGGTAAGTTTAATGTTCTCTCATTAAATATACCAAGTAGCATGTATATAGTCTATAAAGTTTACGTCAAAGAAAAAGGGATTGATCGATTTATTAACGAAATCAGTCATTTTCTTTTCATCATTTGTGTAGTAGCGTTTTGGTAGGGTAATTATTTCAAATATTCCTAACATGTAAACAACAATGGCTTTCCTTAGTGTCAATTTGTTATAATTTATTATTTTTATTTAATAACAAACTAATCTCCTTTCCATTTCCAAATTTCCCGTTATAATATTTAATCATTTCGTGAGTACTTGATTCTTACGTTTTGTTATCACATAACAAATAAAATCTTACTTACTTACTAAAATATTGTCAGTGGCAATAAGCACGAATAGTGCAATGTCAAAAAATAAAAAAAATTGCAACAATTGCCGCTTGAAATTGTCTATGGTTTAGTGATGCGGTAGTATGAATTTTATGTTCAGGTGTTATCGAAGCTACAATATAATTATACATTTTTTACGCAAAGAGTATATTCAATTATTTGAATTTTGATAGTTTTTGATTATTTTATTATGAAAGCTTTACTTTAAATTTTTAGTTTTATTGATTTCATTAGATAGGTAAAAAAATATATTTAAAGGAAAAATTTAAATTTCCATAAGGGCTAGTTCTCCGGCCTTTTACTACACCCTATCTTTTTTTAGACGCTTAAATAGTCTTTTGGATACACCTACTTACTACATATTTTTTTTATTTCCAATTAATGTTATTTAATACTCTTTGTACATAATGCCGATAATTATTAAGTCACATCAATGTCGTATTTCAATGACAAAAATAAATTTCGACAAAACAAAAAGGTTTTCCGTCGTTTGACGTTTTGTATGAATTCAAAAGTTGTTCCAGATTATCGCTATTATTGATGAATAAATAGTAAATTTGATAGTTTTTTGTTGATCCACAGGATTAAAAAGATCGACGGTCCCTACGTACATAAAGACATGTCAAAAATTTATTTTATTTAATTGCACAATTGGGTTTAGATTTTCCATATGCACATACCTGTATAGTTATATTTTTTAATATTACGTATTTAACGTTATTTACAAATTGTACATACAATTATTTCTAGAGCAGTTTGAACATAAATAACGCTTTCCTGTAAACCTCGGTTTTTGACATGTCTTTATGTACGTAGGGACCGTCGAGATATTGTTATAATAATAATAATATATATAAAAGTACTAGTAGGCGCGTATTCAATCACTGGCGCGCAGATATCTCGTTCTTATTCCCATTCAAGTTCAATATTATTTGTGCTTTTGCCACTACCTCGGGCTTAGGTAAAATATCAAAACCAAAATGTGTTAACCAAAAATGATAATGTTCACATCACAGTGAAGTAACAAAATATTTTATAATTAACTTTATTATGTTACCAAATAATTAGCATTAATACGAGAATGGTAGGTAATTACCTACATTAAGACGGTTCACATCGTAAAACGAGTAACATGATGAAGGCACTCATAATTAAATAAGTTCACACGGCTACATATCAAGCTATACATTTTCAGAATAAGCTGACCTCTCAGTGTACGGGAAATCCTATACAATGCGAGATGAGCTTAAACTGGAAATGTAATAAGCTTGATGTGTTTTGTGTAGTAATGTAATAGTTCGTTGTGTGTACAAAGGTACACATAACAAACAACTACAGTACCCTATCATAAAAATAGGCTAAGGAACCTATAAGTATGCTACTCGTAACAAAGAAGAAATAGATAAATTTTAAGTTGACGCTAAATCGAATATATTATAATAATCGTCATCATCATCATCATTTCAGCCGGAAGACGTCCACTGCTGGACACAGGCCTCCCCCAAAAGGGGGGGAATTTGCCATAATCGCCACGCTTGGCAGGCGGGTTGGCGATCGCAGTATGGTGTTAAAAATGCATAGAGAACGCTGCTGCCCATTCTCTAGTAAGTCCCTTAGTCGCCTTTTACGACACCCATGAGAGGAAATAGGATGGTGCTATTCTTTACGTCCGGCACCACACGGAACATTATAATAATAGCAGATCCTAATCAATCGATTGAGTATAATTGTTTTTATAAAAAAGAATAAGAACGAAACAGTAGGGAGTTACTCCCCGAACAATTGCATTTTTATCCCCATGGCTTCCAAATTAAATTACTTTTAACCGAAACCCGATAGTAAATAAATAAACAAAACACTGTATATTTGGAGCTATAACACCGAATGCTTTTTCTCTTCGCCGATATAAATTCCAATCGAATTTTGATATTTCCAATTACGGTAAAAAATACATATCGTGCGACACGCCGACTAATTGCCACCAGGCCAGTACCGTGATGACGCGCGTTTTATTTTATTTAGCTACCACTAACAATTTCATTCGATAAGCTCCATATAATGTAAAACATCGATATAAAATAATATCGATTCGCATTAAAGTTGTATATCCACACCGCGTTGTACTCAGGTAATTAACTTCAGGTTTGATATTCAGATAATTGGCTGAACACAGGTACTTGGCCCGTTGTTTCAACCCTACACTTTGGCTTGCATAAATTATGAAAATACTAGTCCTAGTGGATAATTTTGTAGGTCTTAGTCTATAATTACAAGGAGTGAACTCGCTTGGCGCACTCGCATTACTTACACTCCAGGCCAGAATGAGCTTAGTATAAATAATGTAAAAAGTTATTAAAAGAGCAACTAGTTTTCTTAAGATTTATATTTATGCAACTAAAGTAAGTAGGTATAATATTACGATGTTTAAGTAATATTTATACAAATTCTCTTTTAAGGGTGTTACAGATATTTTCCGATAGGATTCAAGTCAATACGATGTGCACTCAATCTTTAGTTCGAAGCGGAGCATCTCATAAATACACAGTCAGTTGTAGATGTAACGCTTGTCAATCGGGCCCCAAGTGTACGATATACATAAATAATACAAAGTTGCTAGTTTCTAGACACTAGTTCCGTATGTCCACGGAAGGGACATTCAACGAATTTGTAATGGATGTACCATTAATATCGTCGTAATGATATCGACCACTTATCGTAAATTATACATGCTGAGCTTACCTGAGGAACAAAACGAAGCATTAATAATGAAGTTTATTTGTCGAATTCTTTATCGTTCGGGTAAAATGTACACACGGCTACATATCAAGCTATATATACATTTAGCTAGTATAAGCTGACTTCTCATTGTACGGAAATCTTACACAATGCCAGATCCCCATAAACTGGAAATGTATAGCTTGATAATTATGTAGCCGTGTGTAACTGTTTGTCGTTAGCATTTTGACGCTTTCAAAGTTTGGTGTATTGTTACATAAGTGTATCAAAAATAATGATTTTAATTTAATCAAATATGCGCCCAAAATAAAGTTAATCCCTTCGTTGTGGGATTTCTTGCTTCTGAATTATTGTACAGTGCGCGAATAGATTTATCAGCAACTTGAAACAAAAGCAACAATATTTTCGGGAACAACTCTATTACCACGAGTTACAATGTAACGAAGCCGATTTGGGACGTTTCTAATTTTGAGAAAATCCCCCCGCGGCTAAATAAGGGCAGAATGAAACCCGCTCTATCGGTCCGCTGGCTCTGCAAAAAGTTTGAAGGCTTTAATTTTGCCGGTTGTTAATTCGTGCGCGACCGATTCAAAGGCAGTGTCGGCTATTATTAAAAGCGTAAATTGTCAAACAGATGTACCAAACGACTTTGGTTGCGTCCCGGCTGCGTTAAAACGCAATGAAAATTGCCGTGCTCGGTTTAGCCCCATCGACATTTTACATGACCTTGTTGATTGGCTATTAATCAAATTAATGTATCAGTTAATTATGCTCGAGATATTAATTTTCTTTTACATTAACCATTATTTAGGTACATTACGTATTAAAATAATGTTTCCAAAGCCTGCTAAATTGTTTATAATAAAGTGCAAGATCTCAGTTTCTACTATCTTATCAAAACATTTTACCAAACTTTTAGATTATATTATTAAGAACGTAATCACTCTTATCACCCTTTCTTAATCTGCCTTACCTTTAACAAAATAAGTGAAACAAAATTCGAGAAAATGTGCTTACTGAAAGCTTATTCAAATTAGGTCAATTAGTCGTGCCGGCGTAGCTCTATATATTTGCCTACGTAAGTATTTATCCCTAAACCCGGAACAAAGTAACAAATAGGCAAATGTTTATCATTTTAATTGCTGAGTCAATATAATCTTTGTAAAGAATTTTGCAGAGTCATTGGGGGAGAATGGGAGAATGGAGGCTGTAGCTATATTCTGAACGATCAGTGAATAGTTGACCGTGTTTGTTCAGGGTATCTAACCCCGTTCGTGCCGCACATACGACTTGAGCTATTTAATATCGAGTCGAGATCTTGGCCACTGGGACATGTTGGACTGTTGAGACGCCCTAGTAACTTTGAAAGAACTAGCTCTCAAACAAAATACGTTAGAGTTTGGTGTCGAGTTAGAAAGATGATGAAAAGATAAAATATTCTCACATACTCGTACTCGTACGTTAGTTATGAGAATTCACGGATGTTTTTACTCAATAAAATGGTGCATAATTACGTATTTTTTATAATTATATCACTATGCACGCCTCCTTCGATGACATACATCATGACCACGTGAAGTTGTTCTCACCTATCAAATAATATACATAATCACATTCAGTTGCACACCTTATAATAAATAACACAGGTACAATAAGTAATCCATACTTAATATTGTAAAAGTAACTCTGTCTGTATGTTACGTATTCACGCCTAAACCGCTGAACCGATCGTCATGAAATTTGGCAGAGATATAGTCTGGAATATGAATAAGGACATAGGCTACTTTTTTTGCGATAACCAACATCCACGCGGGCGGAGCTGCGGGCAAAAGCTAGTATTCGATCAAAAAAAGTCGCATCGCGTTGGTCTCCTAAACTACGCAACGGACTTAGGCCTGTGTTCACCAACATTTAAATCATCTGTTTAGATATTTAATCAGTTGTTTACTCAAAATTTCATAGCAAATTTGAAATAAACCAACTGTTTAAATACCTAACCGGTGGTTTGAATGTTGGTGAACACAGGCCTTAGATGCGGTTTTTACCATCATTTAGGGAACTTTATTCTGGAAGGTTTAGTGTGTATCCATACTAATATTATAAATGTGAAACTAACTCTGTCTGTCTGTCTGTATGTTACGTTTTCACGCCTAAACCGCTGAATCGATCGTCATGAAATTTGGCAGAGATATAGCCTGGGATATGGAGAAGGACATAGGCTACTTTTTTACGCGATAACCGACATCCATGCGGGCGGAGCCGCGGACAAAAACTAGCTAATAATATTAAACTTGTATATACCTCGCAGGGGTGGGTGGGTTGCTAGAATCCAATAACTCATCACAAGTCTGACATAATTATGCACATTTTTAACAAATACTATCGATATTCTGTCTTATTGGACATAATAACGAAATCTAGACATTAAATTTTTCTGAAATTTATTGTATTGTGTTTTGGTATGTTTTGATTCAATTTAACTTAACTTACTTATTAACTTAACTATTTTTAATGTTCATAAACTCAACAGCAAACCAACTTTGTGCTTTGCCCTAACACTCATGTACAAAAACCGACAGTAATCTATTATAAAATGTCTGATGTGCTGAGCAGATCCTAACTTAATATAATATTATAAATTAGAAAGTAAGTTTCTTTGTTTGTTTGTTACCTTCTCACACCTAAACCACTGAACCGATCATCCCGAAATTTTGCATATAATACGTTGTCAGGTGTACAGAAACGGCCTTCTTTCATCCCGAAAAAAATACTGTTCCCGAAAACAACAATAACGTTCTTATGATGACAGATGACGCCACGTGTCTTTCGTGCAAAGGTTTACAACAAGGTGAGTACAACCCGAATTGATTGCCAAATTCTAAATTAACGCGCGCGAAGCCGCGGGAAAAGCCAGTAAATAAATAAATAATGTAATAAAAATCCCACCTTCTACTAAACCCGGGACCCGGGAGGTGATGTCAAGAATTACATCATCTTTGAAGACATGGCATAAACTAAAACCCTCGATAATTGATTTTATGTGACCTATATAATCAATTATCGAGGGTTTAAATTTCTGCAAAGTTTTCCAAGCTATTTTAAAACGACTTTTCACTGGCATAAGATAGTTTTGTGCTAGCTGGTACTATTGATAGACTTGCATTATGAAGCTAGTTATACGTTATCAGCCCATTGTCTTTTGACGGGTACCTAACGATAACCCTTCCATTCAATTGACTTTTACGAAAATCTCGGGGTACATCTGATATAGACATTCTACGTTTTTAGGATTCCGTATGTCCGAATGAAAAAAACGGAATCCTTATGGGAACATTCGAGTCCGTGTCTGTCTGCCCATCTGTCATAGCCAATTTTCTCCGAATCGTATGGGCCGATTCAGTAGAAATTTAGTACACCCAACTCCGTCCGTGTTTGTGACCCAAACACGGACGTGTTACGTAAATAAATGAATTTTGAATATGTGGGTCACTTTTAAGAGACAAATAAAAAAAAAATTAACAAAATGGTTTTGCATCCTGTACCGTGTGAAATATCAAATAAAAGGGTGAGGGTCTCAAGTAGGTATCACTCACCGTTCGACCTCCGCCCTGGACGGTCGTTACGCTGCTCCCGCTCCCTGCGCCCGCCCCGGTGCGCTTGTTCGGTCATTCCGCGTCGCGACACCGTTCGGAACGGTCGTGTGCTGCAGCTCCGGCTCGCTGCGCCCGTGCCGTGTCAAGTGTCCGCCGCCGCCGCCATCCGGTAATCGTTACGCCCAGTCGTAACGATTGCACTAGTAGTCCGACTACTAACAATAATATCAACTATTGTCTTTTTCAAGACAGGTTGGTATTGGTTTCTTTAAACCTTGTCGTCTAAAACGTTGCGCGCGTTTTTACCCCGTCAGGGAAAAACCACAGTTTCGTGGTCCTTGGTTGAAACCTAACGGTGCTAACGAATCCAAGGGGGTGTTGACCCAATCACACCCGCCGAACCCCATCAGGGCAAGGCAGTCAATTGGACGGGTCCCAGAGTTAACCGGCCTTGGGGGATCTCCTAGTCGGCTCTGGTGACAGTTTTCCCTTCACAGCTACTCACCCGGTGTCTTTAGGGTGTGTCTACACCCTTCGCACCGGATTTGTAGGGCCCCGTTCGCACAATAAGACTGGCGACGGGTTACAAGCTTAGGGCTCACCATTAGCACACATCTCCCTGCCTGACCCGGCAGGGAGGCTTCACTCATCCCCGGGCAAACCCACCCGGGGAGTTAGGGATATTAGTTGTAGGGATAACTTCCCCGCCACCGTCATGGCCCCTCCCGAATATAAGAAAAACCCCGTCATCGGGACGGTGTTGATAGAGTTTCTGATCGGAGTCGTATTAAAGGACCCCGTATTCCAGTCCAAATATGGACAGGAATACGGAGCCCTCGCGGCTGCCACCCTCTCGGCGTCCGTTCGCACCCACTCGACGGATAGCCCCCGCTCTCCCTCTCCTTCTCCTACTCGATCGCGTTCGCGTTCTCGCTCGCCTCTGTCACAGGCTGGCTCATCTGTTTCCGACATGGAAACAGAAGAGGCAGTCAGTGGTGGAAGAGCCGACACCCCGCGTCCCGCCGGTTCCGACTCAGAATCGGACCGTACCGTCACGACACGGTCGGCAGCGTCCTCTGCCTCTTCCCCCTCCACCTCGGACGAAGGCTTCAGCCTAGTCTCGGGACGGGGGGGCAAGAGGAAGAAGACGAAAGCCCAGAGAAAGGCCGCCAAGAAAGGGAAAGCAGAGGCCTTCAGCCCTCCTGCGTCCCCCACTCCGTCTACCGCGTCCGCGCCCTTCGCGTCGCAGGTCCCCACCCCCACCCCGTCTACCGCGTCCGCGCCCTCCGCGTCGCAAATCCCCATCCCCGCCCCGTCCACCGCGTCCGCGCCCCTCGCGTCGCAGGTCCCCATCCCCGCGCCCTCCGCCGCGCCCGCGCCCTCCGCGTCCGCGTCCACGTCGCAGGCCCCCACTCCGCGCATTCTCATTAACGGCAATCCCGTTAAGAAAATCCCCCCCCCACCGCCTGTATTTATCCAGGACAAGTCCAAATGGACCGACATATCAAAATGGTGTGTCGAGCTCAGGATAAATTACTCGCACGCCAAATCCACCCAGACCGGCATCAAGGTCACGGTTCCCACGTCTACGGACTACAGGAGCCTAACCAAAATGCTTCGCTCTAAAAACGTGTCTTTCCACACGTATTGCCTCCCCGAGGAAAAGGAAACACGCGTAGTCATCCGCAGGATCCCAAGGGAGATCCCATGCTCTGAAATCATAGCCGATCTTAGGTCGCAAAACGTCCCTGTAAACGAGGTCCACCGTATGCATCGCGCGCGACGCGGTGAGGCCTTTGACATGATCCTCGTGATCTGCCCACCCTCCGAGGGTCATAACCCGATCTTCCAGATCAAATCGATCTGTAGTCTCTCGGGTCTCGAAATCGAGAGACCCCGCAAGTCAAGCGTTATTGCCCAGTGCCATCGTTGCCAACTCTACGGGCATACGCAGAAGCACTGTTATGCGACACCCAGGTGCGTAAAGTGCCTGGGTTCGCATAGCACTGCGGAATGCGAACGTCCCAAGGACCGTGCACTTTGCACCGAGCCACCTAGCTGCGTGCTATGTGGCGAGGCTGGCCACCCCGCGAACTACCGTGGCTGCGCTAAAGCCCCAAAATCCGCGCCCCCTCGCTTAGCGAAGCGTACCGACGCGCGTCAATCCCGCGAATGCCCGTCCTATTTGGAACCAGTAAGACTGAGTCCCCAGAGACCCAGTCCCTGGAATTACCTGCACCATCAGCAGGCGTTCCCAAGCCTCCAGGCTAGACACGCCCCTCAGGCAGTCGCTCCCCAGGCCCCCCAGGCCAGTATACCCCGATTAATGGACCCGCGAACCCGATTCGAGAACTCGCAATCGAGACCCGCGACCATCGCGCCCCCCACCGCACCCGCGCCCCTCGCCGCCGCGCCCGCGCCCGCGCCCGCGCCCGTCGCCGCCGCTCCGTACGCGCGCCCCCCTCCTAACCACACCACCACTCCCGTGGCCGGTGTCAACAAAGTTGATCCCTTCCAGGTGATCTCTTCCACCTACATGGTCTTCCTCACCCCCCGCGCGAGGAGGATGGCCGACGAGATAGTCGCCGCGACCAACGCCGGTGACTTATACCAAATTCAGGCAATCTACAATGCGTATCCCGAGATCACGCAAGCATTGTCTAGATTCGCGAACAACACCCCTAGACCACTTAATGGATACTAGGTCCCCCGCTAGAAACAAACCCCGATCCCTAATGTTAGGTTATTTTAACGCCAATGGCTTGGACGGCCAAAACTCAGAGATCACCGAATTCCTCGGCGATCATAAGGTAGACATTTTCCTAATCCAAGAGACCTTTTTAAAACCCAGGCACCGTAACCCGTCAATTGCGAATTATCGTATAATTCGCAACGATAGGTCGCGGTGCCACCTGGGAGGTACTCTAATCTATTATAAATCAGAGCTCTATTGCACGCCCATAGACCCTCCTGTCCTAAAGTCCCTATTAGAAGTCTCGATCTGCCGAATCGGTATGACGGGCCACCCATCTATAACGATAATATCAGCCTATCTGCCCCCTACCATTACAATTGATCCTATCCAAGATCGACTACTGACCGACGACCTTAGCACCCTCTTGAGCATGAGTGATTCCGTCATCATGGCGGGTGATCTCAATGCCAAGCACCCAGCCTGGAATAGTAGACTCACCTCCCATAGGGGTAAAGTCCTCTTTGACCTCTGCCCCCTCCTAAATTTTGATATCATCGCTCCGATGAATCACACCCACTATCCGCATAATCCTGACCATGCCTCTGACGTGCTCGATGTGGCACTTCTAAAGAACATCAACCTACGGTTGGTCTCTATAGAGGTGCACCACGAGCTTCACTCTGACCACCGACCTGTTCTCGTAGAAATGGCCCCTCGCATAGGTCTTCACGACCCCAATATCCCCCCGCGCACCAAAAGGATAACGGACTGGAAGCGAGTAGGCGAAAGCTTGAAAGCTAACACGTCCCCCCAATTGGATTCGATCCCCGACCAGTTCGACTCTATCGCAGACACGACGACAGCGATCGACTCTCTCACAGAGCACGTACAATCTGTCCTGAACACATGTTCAAGGGAGGTTCCGGCGACGGATAACCGTCGCGGGAAACTGCCGGACGATGTACGTGCACTGATGACGGAGAAGAACGCAGCCGTCCGTGCGTACAATAGCTTTCCCTGCACGGCTAACAAAATCCACATGCGCTACTTGAAGCGTGCTGTAAGTAAACGCGTGAAGGAATTTCGTGACGCCGACTGGGATAAGCTACTGAACAGCCTAGAGCCGAACCATCTAACATTCTGGCAACTCCAAAGGAAACTCAATCCCCGAGGAGGTAGCTCAGCCTCAATGCCCCCACTGATCCGCCCAGACGCGTCTCTCGCTTTCGAAGACATCGACAAAGCCGAATGCTTAGCCGACAGTCTAGAGGCCCAGTGCTCGCCCAGCTCTCAACCAGTAGACCAAGCTCACCTCGATGAGGTCGACGCTGAAGTCGAACGTAGAGCCTCCCTCCCGCCCGTCGAAGACCCTGAGTATCCTCTGGCTCCCGTCACACCGGCGGAAGTGCACGAGCTCATAAAGGGTCTGAAACCTCGTAAAGCCCCTGGCTCTGATGGTATCACCAATAGGGTGGTCCAATTGTTCCCCGCCCACCTGATAATGCTCTTGGCCACCATCTTCAATGGAGCCATGAACAATAATGTCTTCCCGCAAGTGTGGAAAGAGGCCACAGTAATCGGTATTGCCAAACCCGGTAAACCCAAGAAGGAGCCCGCGAGCTACCGCCCCATTAGCCTGCTCACAGTCATGGGCAAACTCTACGAGAGGCTTATTTATAAGCGTCTCAGAGACTACGCCGAGACTAAGGGCCTTATCCCCCACGAACAGTTTGGATTCCGTACCAAACATTCGTCGACCCATCAGGTCCACCGTATAGTCGAGGACATAAGCGCCGGCTTTCAACGCGGCCTTATGACAGGAGCTATCTTCTTTGATATAGCGAAAGCGTTCGACAAGGTCTGGCACAACGGCTTGATTTACAAGCTGTACCAACTCGGTGTGCCCGAGCGTCTCGTGCTCATCTTACGAGACTTTTTGTCGAATCGCACCTTTCGCTATCGCATAGAGGGAGCCCTCTCCTCCTCCCATCCCATACGCGCAGGAGTCCCTCAGGGCTCTGTGATATCCCCCCTGGCTTTTACGCTTTACACCAGCGACATCCCGAAGTTTAAAAAGGCTCAGTTGGCTCTGTTCGCAGACGATACGGCCGTTTACTACAGAGGGAAGAGTCATAATGTCATTACCAACACTCTCCAGACTGCAGCCGACAAGCTCGGTGCGTGGTTTAGAAAGTGGCGGATCGAAGTCAATCCTGACAAAAGCCAAGCGGTTCTCTTCGTAAAACCGAGAAAAATCCCCCCAAAACCCAAACCTGTCACCATGTTCGGCCAGCCTATCCCTTGGGAGAAGCGAGCCAAATATCTAGGTGTCATCCTCGATCAACGCCTCTCCTTTTCTGAGCATGCCGTTCGCGCGCCGCCTTCGCTCTCTATAGGCTTCACTCCCTTGTCCACGAAAATAGCAAATTGTCACTCAAGTGCAAATTGCGATTGTACACCGCGTGCATCCGCCCCATCATGACCTATGCGAGTCCAGTCTTTGCCCAAGCAAAATCACATGTCATCCATAAGATGCAAATCATTCAAAATCGTTTCCTCCGTAAATGCACGGGAGCCCCCTGGTTCGTTCGGAACACAAACCTCCATGTAGAGCTTAGACTGCCTACAATAGCCCAATTTCTGAAACGCTCTTCCAAGCGATTCTTTGACTCTGCCGCCACCCACCGCAACACTCTCGTTGTGCAGGCCGCCAATTATAACCCCTCCCGCATTAGTACGATCCGCCGTCCAAGGCACACACTGACCGACCCAGACGACCCCACCACTCTCATCCAGGAGAGTCGTAGGGAAACTAGTACAGCTCGAAGAGTACACACAACACGAACACGATCACAATTCCGACCTCGCTTTAGAGGTCCCGCGCGAAACCCACCCCGATTAATTAGCCCTCCCCGTCCCTTGACGACGCTTAACGATGTGCCAGCATGTGGTTTAGCTGAGCCTGTAATCCAAACTCCCCCGATTAATAATCAGAACCCTGATATTATCCAGCCACCGACGGTCCCTTGCCACCCTCCCTCCGACACTGCCCTAAGCCGAGGTTCGAGCCCCACCTGGGGTGCCCTTAGCGAGCAGTCGTCTAGCTTAAGTAGATTATAGTAAAAACCCCCTGGCTGGAGGCGTAAACTTCGTTAGGAGCTTGCGGCACCACAGGAAAGTCCGGTTAAGGAGCAGGAACCCCCAGTGGTTATACCTCCGAGATGCCATACACAAAAAAAAAAAAAAAAAAAAAAAAGTAGGTATATTTTTTATAATTTTAAAATAAATAGTTTATAAGTTATTTAAGAAAATTTATGAAGTTTGACCATTCCTCTAAAACTGCTGAAACGAAAATTAAAAAAAAAATACAAAAAATAGTCCTATATCTTATAGATTACCTACAGGAAAATCTATAGGAAAGTCTATGGTCTTAAAAAATTGTGCATTCAAACTGAGGTAAATCTCCCAATATTGTGCGTACAAACTTTCATTTGTTGTTGGAATGTTTGGGAGAACATGTTTTTCAACTGCAATGTTAAGTTCGTTCTTGGGATAAATTCATCGCAACTACGGAACCCTTCATTGTGCGTGGTAAGACACGCACTTGGCCGGTTTTACTATTTACTCCCTTTTCAACGTGAAATATATTTTTATATTCTAGTCTACAGTCAAGTGTTGGAAAGAAAATCATAACCTTAGAAAAATATTATCTTATATTTTTCAAAAGCTTCTTCCATTACTTTGAAGGAATAAGAAAGATCTTGAAACTCGACACGACTTTCCTGCTGTGGCTTCTATCGGTGTTGATGTTACATCCAGTTAATACCAAGTTGTATTTATATTATGAAGAAAAGTATTACTGTGTAAATACACACATCATAAGAGTACATTTTTAACTATAAAAAATTAACCAATTAATATTTACCAAATGTTAATTGGATAACTTTAATTCCTATGTTTAAGTTAATAACTTATATTACAAAATATAGGATTTTGTAAAAATTAAGAAAAATTAAAATTTTTGCATATTGTGGAAAATTAACCTAAGTTAATGTCGTCAATTAAATGACAAAAATTACGATTTTTTTATTATTTATTATGAAGATTTAAAAAAAATCTGTTTTTCCACACGAATCATACAATCACAACGATTTGGCATGCTTAAAATCAGTTCATCATAATCACTTGATATGCACGACATCCATACTCGGCAGAGCTCTTCTTTGGAGTATATCCCATGCGTGCTCAATTGGGTTGAGGTCCTGGCGATTGAGCAGGCCACGGCAGAACGTTGATGCGAGCATTGGCAAGAGTGCGTGTTACGACTCTAGCCGTGTGTGGACGTGCATTGTCGTGCATTAGTCGCAACGAATCACCCAACCGGCTTCGCAAAGGGATGATCACGTCTGAAACAATCCTCTTCGCATAAATCTGAGCATGAAGGTTGCCCCTGTTCCAAATGAAATCGGTTCTTCCACCGATCCCAATACCGGCCCAAACCATTATTGTTCCCCATCCATATGAATGAACTTCCTGACAAAATTTCAAACGTTCCTGACGTCCAGAGGTCCTCCAAACTCGAGTACGCCTTGTATCCGGCCTCATACCGAAACAAAACCGAAACGAGTTCATCGGAAAAGCAAACACAACGCCAGTCTTCTTCCTCCCAATTTCTTTCGCGAGCCCATTGTAAACGGGCCCTACGATTGCGGGGTGCTATAGGTGGAACTTTCAGCAGCCTTCAGGAACGCAAATCCACTTCACGTAAACGATTTCGGATGGTTTGGTCGCTTATCAGCGAGCCTAAAGAGCTTTGGAGCTTCGTAGCCAACATCATGGTGGTCATGGTACGATTCCGTCGAGCAGTATTTTGGATGTGCCGGTCCTGTCTGCAAGTGGTGATGCGAGATCGTCCTCCATGTCGCTCGGCCACGCTGCCCGAGATACGATAGTGTCCAGAGGCAGCTTATGACGCTCAATGTATTGCCAAGAGCGACAGCCATAGTACGTTGACTGGAACCAGCTTGCAACATTCCGACGGCTCTCATCATCTCTTTTCGTATCAAATGCAGTCGTCGCTCCATATCGATGAATATTTTTCAGTTCAGATTCTATTGCATACTATAAAGGAATCCTAATTGACAGTTGATTTTCTATTTTTAATCAAAATTTAAAGAAAATTATTTATTTATGTGGGATAAGCTCAATTTTTCTTTAATAAAACTGGTGATTGCTTCTAAATAAATGTATCTTATTTACCGTCTTTGAATGCAACGTCTTCACCACAGAACACTATACTCCTGTCTTCACAGAACACTATACTCCTTCAGTATCTCTAAGTAGTCTGTGACTCCTTCTTACGCCTTTTACTTCCTAAAACTGTCTCCTTTCTACTAATTCTACCTTTTTAAACATTCATTCACTATCTCTTTCACTCCTTGACTATTTCGTTCATTCATCTCTGTCGATCTTTTATGCTTCGCATCTGTCATCCATCTTCACGTCTCGTTTCACTGTCCTGTCATAACGTTCCATTCCTACATTTAAATAGTGAAATTCATTAAAAAGAATCAATAACGGTCCAAAAAGTAATCCTCAATTGCGGCGAGACTCAACGTACTTGATCCCTAGACAATTTTGATGTGTGAAGGTTGTGATACCTATGTATCTACTGATGTCTAAGACGCCCTTCGTCAGTATTTGAGCTCGCGGGCGACATACAGCCTCAGGAGGTGCATTTAAAAACCGTTTTCAGTGGTGTATTTAAACAGTGTGACTGGATACGGCGTAGTCTGTGGTCGGACCTGCCCAGGGGAATGCTCTGTACAGTGTAAGTGTTCCTCTGATGGACTGTCCTGTTCCAAATAAAGCCTTTATACGTAAAGTTTTGACGGAACTATTACACGAGGGTTCACACATGGTAGTAGTGATTTGATTTAAAATTTTCTGTGGCACTCTGATGCGTGAAATAAGCGATCCGTACAAAAATGCGTGAGTGCCCCTTGAAGAAACGTACCTACAGCAACAACTATTGAAATTAAAGATCTATCTATAGTATATGTGTGATGACTGTAACATGTGCAGCGAGTCTCAAGAGCCTCTGTTCATTCGTACAGAAACGATGCAGAATTATATTTCTTTTCAAAAAACGCTTAAATAAAAGACATAATATTTTCTTTTCATATTTTATTTTTCTAAGTACCTACTTAAAGTTATCGTTATGTAAATATTTTAAATAAACAGTTACGAGCAAAGGGAACTTATTAATATTTCCATGCATAAAATGACATTTGATATTTTTCAACTTTGACTTCAACGTACAAACTATGCTAAAAAGAATAGCACCTATGAAGGAGCACAATTTTACAATAATCTACCATCCTTTATAAAAAAATTAAGCTCGTTCAGAGGTTTTAAATCAAAACTATCGAATTACATAATTGAACCAACTCATTAACAATTTTACTAGCCTACTAGTTTTGAATAAAACCGTTGAACGTGTAACCCAACCAATTAAAAAGCGAAATAACTTTAAGCCTATTGTATTGTATCGGTGACCGTTACCTAGAATAAGTTTATTATGTCATTTTATGGATTAAAGTTTCCCTTTTGTCTTTATGAGAATAAAGCAGGGTACGCCGATATATATCAGCGGATATATATCATGATATATATCACGATATATATCAATTGATTTTTTCCTGTATAATAATAATTTAATGTATAATAATTTCTAATCAATAATTTTTACCCTGGCGTAAAGATTAATCTCCAAAATGTTTAGTTGGAACACGTAGCGAAAAACTACAATTCAGAATAATTTACTTTTTACTTTTTTATGATTAGAAATTATTATGAAGATTATTATAATAATAGGTATGTACTTGGTTTTTTTAAGTGTTCATTAAAAAAAATCTCAAATAAACAAACTCTAATTCTTTTGTTACTTTTTTTAAATAAAGACACTTATATTATTTTACCAATTCAATCACATTTTTAAGTATTTAATCCCCTTACAGAATGAAATCGTTGGTCTGGATATATATCCGATATATGTAAAAAAATCGGACTTTTGATATTTATTATAAATATCGGATTTTTTCGAACCCTGGAATAAAGTATTTAAACTACGTACTTTGTAAGATGAACTCGGAAACGATGAAAAGAAAAGTAGCAAACGTACGTAGAGCCTACCTAATATAGGTAGGCTCTACGTTCATAATTGCCGCATTCTGCGTAACAATAGGCCAGGTAGGCACAGGCCTATCTATAAAATGTTCAGAATCCATTTGGCATCCGCATCAGAGAATCCATTTGCCTTTTAAGTGCTTTAATGATTTGTGCAAAAATTCCTCCATCTTGGATGATTAATTTGCGTGATATTCGATGAATCATTATCTTCAGTAGCGGTAATTATCGAGACGAAAGTTTTGGATTTGCATATTATAACGTTAAGTGTCTTAAAGACACTCATTATTTTTACTGAACACACAAATTTAAAGAATAATACTTAATTTGTAGACAGAAAACTTATGAAAGTTAGAGGACTTTTGTATGCCAGTGCACTTACCAACAAGTTCTTTAATAAAAATACAGATATTCGTGGATGACGGTACCCATTTTCTACATTTATGCATTTACGATTTGGTTAGAACGTAGATGGATGATCACAGCCATAAAGTGTAATTTTAAATGTATGTATGTAAATCTACAAGCCGTTTCCAGCAAGTCCGTGCGGTGACGATGGAGCCGTCGTGAAATAATAGTTTCCAGGTACACTGAAATCAATAATATTTTCGAACATTACTATTTAAACGTTTTAAGCCGTCATTAATAAATAGTCATGCAGAGTTGAAGTCCTGAAAAATATGAATAATTTTTCTTTTCAGGTAGGTAGTAGCTATACTTAAGACTGCGCTGAGCGCACAATGGCGCCCTCATCGTTTGTTCCGTGATTTCTTTTATTTTAGAATGAAAATGCAGAAAATAAGCACGTTAAGTTGTGCTTCACAAGGCTATACGTGATTATTTTTGCAAACAGTAGTTTTAAATTGTTATGTTTTATTGTAATCAAAAATATCAACGGAAAATAGTGGCCACTGAGCTCCGTTTTAATGATTACAATAAAACATAACAATTTAAAACTACTGTTTGTAATAATAATAACGTAAAGTGTTGTGGAGCACAACTTAACGTGGTTAATTTCTGCATTTTCATTCTAAAATAAAAGAAATCACCGAACAAACGATGAGGGCGCCACTGTGCGCTCGGCGCAGTCTTAGCACGTTAAGGACAATGTGTGTACGTCACATGTTGGTACCATGACGTCCATCAAAAACTCGATGTATTGAGCACGGCGTCATGGTACGGTGTCTGGCCATAGTAATATTTAAAAGTTGGATTATTGTGCCACAACATATCGATCTCTCAAAATTGTAGTGCTACACCGCACCGATTTTTTTTTTGCGCTTTCTTTGATGGCATTCATTCTTGATGCTAAGTACCTACTTTTTCAGCGCACAACGTCACTATACGTCGTTTCGCTTAAGAAGTGTCGTAACATCAGTCGACCTGTACGACAGCCACGGGTATTTTCTCGTGGTCCTACTAGTTTGTCCTACCAGTAGGTCCACGAGGGTATGTTATTGCTGTCGGTTCTACTGAAGTTTTGAAACCAAAATATACCTCCTGTAGGTACAAAGAAATTAGATAAGGTGTGGGGGTATCTCAGTTTCATTCGTCATACTGCCTTCTCTTTATATCTTAGAAAGCATTTTGTGTGTTCGCAAAAACTTAGCACTATTAACGATGAGAAGCGATTTCCTTATTAAGTATAAATACACGTAGTAAACATGAAATTGTTATACCTAACTAAAACAAGCTAGTCATTTCTTATAAACAGTATCCGCTGTTATCACAAGTTGCAAAAGCCAAAATGCCCATGTTGGTATAATGAAATAAAATATAAATATTTTTTTCTCATTGATAATAATACAAATAAAAATTACAATGTTGCATTAAACCATTAAATGGTCTATTAAAAAAAAAATTGGTTGTCTGTAAAGTTGGTTTACGGACGAAAGTTTAACGTGACAACGTCATAACAAAACATTGATGCAGCGCAAGCGTACAATGAGCGTAACGGGACAATGAGCGTAACGGGACAATGAGTCATCCTTTTTCGTGCATGCAGCCGGCGTTCATCGATTTATTAGACGCTGTCACGTCAAAAAAAAACATTTAATTATTAAAAATAATGAATTACTTGATAACATTTTAAAATCTAAATTAGAATTAATTCATGGTGTTAATAAAACAACCAGGAGGTATATTTTGGTTTCAAAACTTCGGTAGGACCAACAGCAATAACATACCCTCGTGGACCTACTGGTAGGACAAAATAGTAGGACCACGAGAAAATACCCATTTGCACAACGTCATTAGACGCCGCTCCAGTTTGTATGGAAAAATGATGTGCAATATCGCATAGAGCTATGATATTAATAATGTTCACGTGAACGTGTTAGTTATGCCATAATTATACAGTACAGCCGTTTTTTGTGGGTAGCACCTGAATTAGTTATTGCTGACCTAATTCAGATGTCAAAAATTTGGTATATAGGCAAGCATATAGCAGGCACATAAGTACTTATTGGAGTGTCACTTATGTAGCTGAATGTTTAAAGCGGGCCGCGGCGCTGCGCCAGTGGCAGTGGTTAGTGGCTCGCGTAAAATATAGGCCGCCACCGAACGGTTCAAACGATGCATTGCACATTATTATTAATTGTTATTACTTCACTCGCTACGGCTGCCCTTGTTAGGGTTCTATGGTCAACAAGGAACCCTTATTGTTTCGCCATGTCCGGCTGTCTGTCCGCGGTTTAGCCCAGATATTTTTAGTACTAGAAAGCTGTAATTTGGCACAAAAATAAAATTTTACGCTAGGTACTCTACAATTTATTTTTTCTCGTCTATCGCATTGCATGGAGTATCTTTGGATAGGCCGTTCAAAAATATTGCGGGTTTGCGGAAATCATTTTTTATTTCAGGGATCCATCCGTTTGCGTAATATTAAGCTTTAAAGTGCTATTTTTTGTGGGTACACATACATAAATACGAAAAACTTAATTCCGTCAGTCAAAAAATAATTCGTAATATATTTGTGACTGTCGGAATTAAGTTTTTCGTCATAATACCGATTTTCATAATTCCGAATGGTTCAAAATTCCTAACATAACAACTCCGATTTATCATTCTTATTATTATTATATTATATATTCATCCTATTTTTATAATTCCAAAATGTCAATATTCCTAACGTTTATAATTACTATTCTCAAAATACCGAGTTTCAATAGATCGAACGAACAATAAGTCCGACTTAATGATAATTCTAAACATCAAAAATACGAATTCCGATTATTAAAGTACCGATTAATTAGAATTCCGAAATAAAAACGCCTTGTAAAACCTTGTGATTCACCAACAATGGAGGAGATCTGCAGCATTTAAGGGCGTTATCACATTGGCGATTTGCGAGCGATTTCAAAGCGAGGCGAAAGCGCAGCGGGTTCGCCGTGGGTACGAAACGAGGTAGCCGCGACTACGCGACGTGATCGCCGTGTTTTTACAATATTATACACTCGCTTGTCTCACTCTCTCTTGTACAGTCACATCAATCGCTCTCGTTCTGCAAACGTGGCGAACACATTGCGTTCACGTGGCGTGCTCGCGACGCACACGCCGCGAGCGCGTTGTACAATCGCCTCGCTCGAATCACGCTCGCAAATCGCCAGTGTGATAAGGCCCTTAGCAGTGTATTGAAAATCGGAATGTCGTTTTTCGGACTAAGAACCCATCGAGCATTTGATTCTTCGAACGTATGAAAATCGAAAAACAAACTAATCGCATTTATGACTTTCGGTAAAATTAATTTCGTGATTTTTAATAATAGACATTATAATTCTTAGGTATTATGAAAATCGGACTTTTGAATATCGGAACATCGAAATTCGGAATAAAATATGTCGGAGTATTTGGGTGTTCCCATTTTTTGTTAGAGTAAAGTATGCGCCCCCCCACTGCCAGCTAAATTTTTGTAGTAGGATCGCTTTGTAAAACACGAAAACCCTCTCAGGACTATATTATTGTTACTAACATCATAAACAACAACTTTTGTTCTATGACTTTTAATAATTCATCAGATTTGAATTTATCATATTTTCATCACCTTTCAGCCAAAAGACGTCCAATGCTGGGCATAGGCCTCCCCCAAGCACCGCCACCTCAACCGGTTCCGTGCTTCCCGCATCCAACGGATTCCTGCGGCTTTCACAAGGTCATCAGTCCACCTTGTGGGAGGCCTTCCTACGCTACGTCTTCCGGTACGCGGTCACCACTCCAGAACCTTTCGTTCGATCTGTTCTGCGAGCAATGTGCCCTGCCCATTGCCACTTAAGTTTGGCAACTATTCATATTTCCATACAAAAATTGAAATATTTAATTTCATCGCTCTAAATGTCACGAACTCTAATACGTAGCAAAGCAGTAGTGCATCAGGTATGTTTGCGGACGCGCATATATGACTTCTATGTAATCATGCTGAAGAAAAGCGCGTCAGTCTTGAAAACTGTGCGGGGGAGTAGCAACAGCATCCTGAAAATGGTAGCAGATAGGTTGGACACGGCCGTGTTCAAACGATTTATCAATCTGCATGTGAGAGGTGCGGGTTGATGAAGTGATATTATTTTTTTTTTCCACTTTTATTTTGTACCTACAAATAACATAATTATGTTTAAGTTTGTAACTAACATTAAGGGCCCTGGTTGTCTGTTAATAAAATATATTTTTTATTTAAAACAAACTGCCGTGTATAGTGCGCAAAACTCAGGGGCGACAGTGCACGTGAGGCGTAGGTAAATACAACAAAATACAGAAATGAAATGTATTAGATAGAACAACGAAATATTGAAGCTTTGTTTTTGATAAATGTGTGTGTGTTTTGTAAAAACTCATCGAACAAAAGATGTTGTTTATGATGTTAGTCAGTCCTGCAAGGTTGGTAGTGTTTTTAAGGAAAACTATCACAGAAAAGTAGGCTTTACAATATAACGAGTAATAGTCAACACACTTACATTTGCAGTTGGAATGTATGGGAGAACATGTATTTCAACTACAATGTTAAGTTTGTTCTTGGGATAAATTCGTCCCAACTACGGAACCCTTCATTGTGCGTGGTCAGACACGCACTTGGTTGGTTTTCAGATATTTGAGAAGCGTTTACTAAACATAGTCTTAATTACTTACCTCCTTACTAATAAACGTTGTATAGCGTCTGTATAGTTACACAACGCTTTGTCTTCTTCTTTCGAAAGTCAATTTACTGACGAGTGAAAGAGAGAAATCGGTGTGTAACTATACAGACGCTATACAACGTTTATTAGTAAGGAGGTTAGATTTTTAAGTTGTTAGCCACTCATAATTTAAGATCTTGCATGCACGTATTTATTTTAATTCTGTATGTATACACATGTTCGAGCAAATAAAATTTATTTCCTTCTTTCTTTCTTTAAAAATAAAGGAAATTCTGAGACTATTAAAATAAATGGTAAAACTTACAATATGTCGTAATATTTTCCAATTTCTAATACAGTAGCGAATTGTTCCGGCTTTGTGTAGTTCTTCCATGCCCTGAAGTTTTTAGCGTAGGTCCCCATCAGAGACCCTGGGTACTTTATAGAGTCGACGAGGAACTGCCAACATTTGTTATGATTGCACAGATCTGAAAATAATACAGTGAATACAAGATATAGAGACCTACCATTAGAAAAACTAAACGAGGACATCATAAAATTGTCGACAAATCTGACAAAATAAATTTGAAAACAAAAAGCTCAAACAAATTAAATATTATTTTGTTCCCAAAAGTACTACTAAGTAGTACTCAATTTTAATGCTCACTGTGCACAGCAACTATAAATATTAAAATAAAAAGAAAAACAATCCGACAATGCAAATTGAACAAAATCAATCACTCCTGCAATGAAATGTCGGTACTTAGTTACTTTAAAAAGGTTTTTTTACAAATAAATACAAACATTTTTTGTTTAAATGATTGTTCTGGAATTGGGCAAGGTTGACAAATAACTAGCTTTAGCAGGTTAGGGTTTATTGGCAGGTTTTGAAACCTTACCTTCAGGTGTAAATCTCGGGTGGGATTTGCTGTCGCAGCCAGGTTGCACGACACGCCCAAACCTGTAGTTAGGCCAGAAGTCAACGGTGCCCAGTTCCTTCCTGCTGCCGTATCTGTTGGGGTCTGAGTGGATGACGTCGACAAACTCGGCAGATTTGCGGTTTAACCTCTCAAACGGCGGTTTGGCATCAAACACGACGCCTGCAGGGTCTAAACCGGTGATCCTGTTAAAGTTATTATCGTTTAATGAAGAGGGAAACGGAATAGGTTTCTACTCGAAATTAGACGTAGTTAAATGAAAAGGATCCAATCCACACAAAGTCCTTTTAGAGATATTGACGTTCGAAGTTTAAAAGATATAACATATTTAATCTACGCCCATGTTATAAATCCTCTATAAAAGTTCCTGAAACAGCTTATTGCCAACATTAAAGGCTCGTACAGACTCGTGCGTTATCTCGGGCGCGACGCGACACTAGTAGCACAATTTCTTTGTCGGTGCCTGTCGCGGCCGCAATATCGCGCGAGTCTGTACGAGCCTTAAAACACCCAGTGTCATAGTAACCATAATAGCATCCAAACGGGAGTTATAATGTTGTACTGAATTTCATAATGCAACTCCTTTGCTTTTACGAGGATCATCTGTTTGATGAGTAAGGAAGGGATCATCATCCTCCCTTCCATTCTCACTACTCAATTCGTGGTATCTTTATGAATTTCAAAAAAAGAACATTGTCACGCACGCGCGTTTCACTATACTATACCATAGCGTCGTATCCCGCCATTTTTGTTCGATATTAGTATTGCAAAAACTGTTTCAGAACCTTTTATAGAGGATTCATGTCATGGGTGTAGATAAAGTCTTGTATGCAACTGTAATAATTAGGTATTAAAACATGTGATAAACCCACATTCGTGTTTTAATGCCCTTTATTATAAAACAGTTGCATAAATAACTATTATATTTCCGTGCATGTGGGTTGGTTCTGAGGTTGATCAAAATTATAATCTGTTGTTTTTGCTTGGATCTATTTTACTCGCCGATAGTATCGATATTTAGCATCAGTTTGGTAACTTAACTCATTATTGATCAGGTTGTGGATTGGATCCTTTTCGTTTAAACGTCCAATTATGGAGCATGAAATTATGGGCACGAATAATATTGCAGGTCATGGAAAGCAACATTTGTTTTAGATTTACGCTTGGTGAAATTTTTATCGACTTTGTATTTAGATACGCACCTAAAGATTCTCCATTAAGAGCGTTCATTCCGCGCGGGCTGCGGCAACGTCGGATTTCTAGAGGTTTTTCGTGATTATTTTATTAAATTTAAAGGAAAGTACTACCAATTTCTTTTTTATTGAAGCCAAGCACTTGATCGTTGTATTTTGTAATTTATTTTTAAATAACATTTATTTTATAGTAAATACAAATATTTAGTCATAATACTGCAAATAGAAAATAATTGATAATTGTAAATACCAAAATAACTGTAAAAAATAGCATACATACATATAAAATCAAAATCAAAATCAAATCATTTATATCAAATAGGCACGAAGATGCACTATTGAAGGTCAAAAAATTTTTTTTTTTTTTTTTAATATAAAAAACGTTGCCCCAGACTAGGAATTTCTCCTATATCGTGGGTGCGTTTACAAACATTACATGAATAGTTAATTGGTTCTAGTTGCGCCTTCCAAAAGGTAGTTATGTATGGAGAAGAATGGGCAAGAAACTCCATACTTACTCTTTTAAAATGTTAACAATAGTTTGTATACATTAATTAATAATTATAGGTGAAGACGATGTACTTAGAATAAAAATAAAAATTACTTACCACAATTGGTAAAAAGAATGAGAAGTGAAGTAATGACAGAAAAATTAAAAAATGCGATAGGTACATGGTGCTCACATATTTACAAACATTGTATATGATTTTCCAAAAAAAAAATTAAACATATAATAAGTGTGTGAGTTAATTTTATATTAATCACAGAAAATAAAATTAATATCATAACAATTATAAATTATAAATACCAAAGATCTAGTGCTTGGCTGAAAAAAGATGTACTTTGATTTAAATTTAATATAATAATCACGAAAATCCTCTAGAAATACCACGTTACTCGCCTGCGCGGGATGAACGCTCTTATAATCAGGCTTTAAAATACCATTATAAATACAAACCCCTTTAACAACGCTGACCTTGAAAACAGCAAATATTGACCAACACTAGATCTTTCATCCAAATATTTGCATTAGGCTTAAGAGCGTTGTCACCGGTCCACTAGCGCCACCCCTTTAAAAACATATTATTTCGTGACTGAGAAGGAATTGTGAAAAACGGCTCAATCAACTATCTCGGTAAGTGTGTCTAGAATTTTCTAATACCTTTTTTAAAGTTTCATATTGAGACACAAAGCAACAAAATACGATCGAGAGGAATGTGGCCGTTTTTATTTAGATCGAATTTTGTTGCTTTGCTTTGCTTTTTTTAGTGGACCGGTGACAACCCTCTTAAAATATTAAACAGACGAAGTAAGCAAATATTTACCATGGCAATTGAACTCCTTGCTTCGCCATTTTGTTGCCCGCGATACCAACAATATGCGCACCCAGGGAATGGCCCAATAGGTGCGTCTTATTCAAATCCAGGCCGTGCGCGGACAGGTTCAGCAGAACGTCAGCAAAATCCGCGGCGAGCTGAGCAAGACATCGTTGTACTCATTATAACCGACATTTATATTCATAGTGGCCGAAATTAAGATTTCCCGTGTTTAAAGTCTCCATTTTAATGCACAAATTTGCTTGTCTTTATTTTAAACTAGCTTTTGCCCGCGGCTCCGCCTGCGTGGATGTCGGTTATCACATAAATAAAAAAGTAGCCTATGTCCTTGTCCATATCCCAGTATCTCTGCCAAATTTCATGACGATCGGTTCAGCGGTTTTGGCGTGAAAACGTAACATACAGACAGAGTTACTTTCACATTTATAATGGATCAACATTGTTGATGGCACTTTAAATGTTATGTAGGTACCTACGTGTGAAGCTAGGTTACACACAGGGACGTGTAGACTTCAAAGATCAAACATAATATTCAAACAATGATATACATTACCTACGCTCCCGCTTCGCGCAGAAACAAAGGAAGCATTAAGACTGTCGACAGCACTTTGATATACTAAGGACGAAGCCAAACGAACGTATTTTTTTGAGTTGTGAGTCGCGTAATTTCTGCTACATTCGGTTTCATACAAAAATCCTGTTTCGTTCACACGGCGACGCAAAATGAGTTGTCTGCCGACTCACGCGCACAATCCCGGCTGAATTGAGTTCGCGGCGAGAGGGGGGCGACTCGAGGGAATAAAAACATTTTAAAAACTTACTTGAGTGTTATTATTAGTCTTTCCTCTGCACTGATGGCTAGTCTCATATTTGTGTCTGATTTAATACTAAAAGATTTTACGAGATGTAATAATTCTTGAAAAATATATAATGGCTTATGGAATAATTTTGAAATATATCTGGATTTGCACATAAACGTTCATACAAGTCATGAAACTGTCCGCGCATCAGTCTATCACTGTTGAGTGGATTCACCCAATATTTTATTCTATCATCATCTGTGTCTTCGCTACGTATATCCATTGCACTAGACAAACACCCAATACAAGCGTTGAATAGCAACTGAATAAATTACGCTCGTCTGGCAGCCCAATAGAATTTCTGCCGAGCTGAAATTACGCGACCGAAATTACGCGACTCACAACTCAAAAATCACGCTCGTCTGGCTTCACCCTTATACAATTGAAGGCTCGTACAGACTAGTGCAATATCGCGGGCGCGACGCGACACTAGTAGCACAATTTCTTTGTCGGTGCTCGTCGCGGCCGCGATATCGCGCGAGTCTGTACGAGCCTTTAGATTGGAAAAGAGTAGTGAGAGTGGTATATTAGCATTAGAAATTGATACGTATTATTCTTTACAGTGAAATGGAATAAGATGAAATAGACTAAATAAAAGAGAAGATCTGAGAAAAGTATGTAAAAATTCGAGGTTACACACTGTCGTTTTTTTTCTGCACGTGTAAACCCGTTTTTGTATTCTCGTTTAGGATTGCTTTGCCACACGCGCTTATAAGCTCATAATACCGAATCCGTAATCCTACTAAGAAACCCACTGTTTCATGCGAACAAATATAGGCGCATATACGTGCGTTCGGCTTTTTGAAGCGCGTTTCGAGGTAACGTATGCGAAAAGTTTGGAACCACCCTTAACAGATGCAATCAATCCAGGAAAAGACAACTTTAAAAGCAGATGTGTTTTAGTAAGATTATTCATAAACTCACCTTAATTGCATTCGGTACAGCCCAAGTTAAGTATGACTGAGGGATCGAATTATGTATCGCAGCGGCTAGACGGTCCCAGTTCAAAAGAGCAACATTACTCTGTCCTTGCTCCAAATACGCTGTTATTACAGCAGTCACCGCTGGCCCCTTAGGATAACCTGTAATTTATTTTTTATTATTTCCTCTCTCTGAGCTCTGACTTTAAGCTGATTATCGTAATAAGCAGTCTGAATAATGGCTGTGAAGTCTACGTTATTGTGTTTCTTTTTTCATATTAGACTTTAGTTTTAATAATTCTAACGCAAATGGATGAGATAATACTCCTTTTAAAATAAATAATATGCCAGAGATCACTCTATCTGAATCAGAACACGAGCTCGACTTAGTCTTTGTATTTGGGAATCTGTTCACTCCCATTAATAATGTATACATAGCCGAGGAAGTATACTTATACGTAAACCACACTTGAATAATGTACATAAGTAAGATATAAATATAAGACACGTGCAAAGATGTAAGGGAGCAGAGATGTGCTTAATAAGTAAATATTTTTCTTGTTTTCCTAATACTTTCCTGTGAATCCATGGCAGAATATTTTTGTCGCTCTGCTAGAGTTGTACCAAGACTTTGAAAATATACTTTGGGCTTCATCGAACAGCACCTCAGTAAAGTTTTCGAAAGAACTGTAAAAAATATCGAAGTTTATTCAATAATAATGGTATGGTGGGTCTCATGTGGAAATTCGTTGTCATAGTAAGGGCCTGTTCTCATGAATGAGGAACATGTCGTAAAGAAAGTTTTGAGTATGAATGTGGATAGTTATAAGAGGCGAGGAAAACCAAAGAAGCGATTGATGGATTATTTGAAAGATGATTATGTATAGAAAGGGGTTGATTACTGAGATGACGGCTAATAGGGATAAAGGCAAGAAGATGATTATGTTGGGCCAACGGCCGACAGGACATACGTGGACGTATCGATTGCCCAGAGCTGCAAAGCTTTTTAAAAAGAAAAGAAAGAAAAACCGTTTATTTGCGGTAAACATGACGCAAAAAAAGAACACAAACACAAAAAAAGAAAGCAAGTTTGGGGGAAAATATGCGTCACATCCACGCAAAACGGCCATCCCTCAGCATAATGCTGCAACCCTATGCGAGACAGAGCCCCAGCGCTGGTTTTCAGCGACAGCCGGCGTTGACGCGATCACGCCAACCGGTGCAAAATATAATGAGATATAAAAATAATATTTTAACTATTTAAAATGGTAACATTCCATTCCGTCGGCAGCGGCGGCATTTCTGCCGATTATTTGTGCCCGACTTACATCGGACACCATCAGAGCCGCCAGCACAATCTGTTTGCGCAATTGCCATCCAAAACTGTAGAAAGAGTCGAATCCCCAGTCTGTCGTACTCTAAAGATGCTAAATGCCCTTCTGACCCCTGAATGTGATCTTTGCGGATGAATGGCAAAAAAAAATGCGTTACATATGTCTAGTGTTCTGTGAGAGAAATTATGCAAGGGAGTACACTGTTCCATGTTAGTTTTAAATTAAATTATATACAACATAATTACTGTCATTGTAATAATTGTTTCTATGTTAATTAATATTATTGGTGTTGTACCGTTTTTATTAATTATATATAAATAAATAAAAATACTGAAAACGAAACTATATCTATACATTAACAGTGAAAAATTTATTTATAATAAAACTTACTCATAATAAAGTCTAAGCTTCGCCTGTTCATCACCGCAAAGAACTGAAAATTAAAAGATTGTTATACTTTCGTCTACTAATTATATACCGTACTATGAAATAATGCATTTGATTTGCATACATGTTTGAATGAATGACCTAATGCGCAGAGGCTCTACGTGTAATCAAAATATAATCCCATCCTATGTAGTTAGTAACATAGAGTGATTACTCTAGTTTTCAAATGTATGTATTAAACTAAGTACCTAATTATATGTAATCTGTAGGCATCAGTACCTAATTAAGGTTTCGTAAAACGATTCCTTTCGGAAAATCTAAAAGGAATCGTTCGAATCAGCTACTCTTATGAATGCCTCTTCACAGTCGTTTTTCCATTGTACGATTCGCGTTTTAATAATTTTTTCAGTTTTTTTTATTATGATTAACTTTAACATAGCATCAATGAGTGTTATGTTCGTTTAACATTTACTTTTATGACATGTATTAAAGATTTGGTTGACCTAAGGGGCCTGTCCTACCGTCGAAGAGGAAGCGACTAACTATCGACTGTTTTCTCGCTCAAGAAACGTATGATACATTAAATGTAGCCCCTTATCAGTAAAAGAGATACATTTGTATTAATAGTTAACTGCTGACTGTTTGCACTGTTGGCGAGAACTCTCTCTCCCCTAGTTTATCGCAGCGACAAGAGCTATCAAAGAAAAGCTTCTCGCTCAGCGACGCTCGCTTGGCGGGCAGAACACTCGCTGCTCGTTGCTCGTCAACTCATTTCTAGCTCTACTAGCTTTTCAGTAATCCTCGGTGGTGGTACAGGAACCTAAGATTATTTTCTACTGCTAATCTTAGATAGATTAGGCTCATAAATTCATAATCAAATATTCCATTGACCCACTTTATCTCTAAGATTTTGTAAACATCTTAGATAACAGTATAATCTGAAATAATCCCTGAGCGATAAGGTTTGCCCTAGCCTTATTAATTATTTATGCATTTATTTATTAAAACTGTCGAATCCAGTTACATAGGATTGTAATCAGATATACTTAGTGACATACATACATAGTGTCAGATACAGTCGTGGACGCAGAATTGGGATACGGGTAAACGAGAGAAATAGCTCCTTTAACTTCTACACAGTTTATTATTACAGAGTCAATTACTAACACTACTGTACTAATTAATACTCTGAACTTGAAAGTAAACACAGAGCAGTTCCTAGGCCAGTATATGTCACGACCACATCTAAACGATCACTGTCGCTCCATGGTCCGTATTGAGAACACCATACTCAATCCTAGAGTCCGCACAACGCTAAACAAAGGCGTTTGTCTCATTCATGAAAGATCCGACATATGTTTTATTATCTGATTGAATTATATCATAGTGTCACTCTATTTCTTTATGTATGTTTTTCTTTTTGTATATTGGCACCTTGTTTTTATATATAATCATGTAATTTTTAACATTTCATTGTGCTCTTGTGTGTTGTGCAGTGTGCTGTATTTTGAGTGCACTGAATAAATGTTTTATCTATCTAGATTCAGATTCAGATTTATTTATTTGCCAATAATGTAGGTATAGGTATAAGATGGTACATCACTGTTTCCGCTACATCTCTACCTATCTATCTATCTAATGCCTGAAGCATTTTCTACCAGTCAATCTTGAAGGATGCAGAGACATACTGTATAGCAAGTGCAACTTATGGGTTAGAAAATACGAAAAGAAAAAAAAACGAATACATAGATACATCCACACTAATATTATAAATGTGAAAGTAACTCTATCTGTCTGTCTGTCTGTATGTTACGTTTTCAGGCCTAAACCGCTAAACTGATCGTCATGAAATTTGGCAGAGATATAGCCTGGGATATGAAGAAGGACATAGGTTACTTTTTTACGCGATAACCTACATCCACGCGGGTATATATATATATATATATATACTAGTACTACTACTATATGTATAAACAAAATAAAAATCGTCAGGAGAAATGACGATTGGTAGAAGTGGAAACGAATCCAGCAAATCAATCAGCTAATCAGCAGATTTCTAGTTTCACTGTGAATATGACTGAATTGTTCACACTATTTTAAATCCGACACGATTATTTTGACGAAATAGATTTTATTAACTTTGGCATGGTGTTCAACTTACTTTCACTACAGGATAATTAATATTATATAATAAAATCTCGACACCGACAGGTTTTTCAACATTTAAAATTTTGCTACTATTCAAATCAAACTGCGATACTTAAAAGACTATTGGGTGGGCCTAATATTTACTGGACTCCGTCAAGCTCTTTCTGTGTACCTAATAGTTATTTGATCATTACTTAGTAGCAATTTAAATTAGTATAAAACATAATTTTTATTTGCATTATTTTAAATAGTTTATAATATTATTTTAAATAGTTTATATATAATATTATAATATTTTAAATAGCTTTTATTTTAAATAGTTGCTTCCCAAAAAAGGATTTCTCTAAGAACTTAAACGAGACAAGGCAAACTGATCCACTACTATTATCAACATAGGAAATTGAACAGATCGGCTAGGTAAAGAAAAACTTGTAGGTACAACATCGAGATGAAAACGAACTGGAATTACGCAGTGAGGAGGAAGACGATAGCACTAAAGATGATAAGAATAAAGAGCGATGTTGCATAATATATCGTAAACCCGAGGAGAACCCAAATTCAAAATCTATGCTGAGGATACATGGCTTGAAAACTTATAAAGTACTTAATACAGAATGTAACACTTACCAGTACCAATTATTAAAAAAACTATATAGACACTTGTGTACATTTTGAGGATTTTTAACGGATTGTCCATTCCTTAGTATCGAATTGTTTTTATATACGGGCCGGTATCAATGTGTTGCGGCCTTTTGCAGCATTATGTACTTTCCTTGACATACCTAATCGTGGCTGATTACCTAGGTACGATTTTGGCGGCGACGCCCATATAACGCTGAATCCTTTGGAATACCTTGGTTGTGTCATCGTGAAACTTTTGGCAACACTAACGCTGTGTTGTTCTTAATCTTATATTGCTTTTGAATTTATAAGCGCTTTCTTTCATATTTGTCGAGGGAGTAAAACGGTTAATTGATAATCGGCTAATAGTATCAATGGGATCGACCATTTTTAGAATCATCTCTCGTCTCTCCTTTGTCTTTTGATTACAATTAGTCTGTCTTTCGAGCGTTTTTCCCGTCCTGAAACAAATTTACTTAAAAACGCGTTATGCAATTTAAGATAAATAGCCCTCACCCCCATCACGAGAATTCTTGATTCACAGCAGAGAAATCATAATTGTATCGTCTTATTCTGAGTTTGAAATAGTAGATTGTTATACAAGGGTCGAAAGGAATCAATTCCCATACGAGTTATTTAGACGCCCGAGCGAAGCGATATAAGTAGTCCGAATAGGAATTGGTAACTTTCACCCGTGTTAAACACTCTACTTTTCATTTCGAATACAAGGAAAGTAAAAATTTGTATTTTTTCTAAAATATTTATTGATAATAATAACATGTTGCGCGCCACTTCATAAAACCATTGTATGTATATTTACATAAGTATCTTTCTTTTGACTGGCAAAAGATTTTTGATTACCTACTGTATATCTTGATATTTAACCGAATCTGGGGTCAACATTTCAGAATCGCCGTGGACTGTCCCGCTGAATAGGTATTTTTTTTTTTAAATTCACATACATACATAAACACACGCCTTTTTCCCATGGAGGTAGGCAGAAACTATAGAGAATTAAATATATATAAACTATATGTTTTTAATTCACACTGGCTGTTATACACTCACTAGGCCGCAGCGCGCGTATTCCAATAAATCAAAAGCTAGAAAACGCTGTGCTACGGCACAACACATACATAGGTAAGTATAGACTTCATCTAATACATGTAACGTTTCATACAGAATACATTATCGTGTTGTGTGCCTTGTTCCTTGCAGGCTGTCTTCCTAGAAACATTTAATACGAAGTAGCGAGCGTGCTAGTTTTAGCTTGTAAGCAAAGGTTCCAGTTACCTACTCTTGCAATTTAATATAAATTCCTTTCTTTGTTCCTTTTAGAGTAGGTTTCCAGATGCCTTTCCATTTTCCGCTCACTTTAAAAAGGGTTTTTAACTTAGACTATTAACACGAACTTTCATCTATAGTCCAATTTATAAGGCTTTAGAACTATAAAGAATATTTGAGGAAGATGTTTTAAATTTATCTGCAAATCAGTCACCTTTATTTGATGTAGGTAATCTATGACATCCCGTTGCAATAAAAAAATATGATCCATAAATTCTGTCAGCAATAGTCAGTTTCAAAATATTCATATGCTTGAAGAATTGTAAAATGAATTCCAATATCGATGGCTCACCGAATAAACGTGCAATGCTTCTTACACGATTTTTTTAAATGTATTTTAGACTCAAAACACGCCTATTATAATAGTGAATTTCTTTATTCTAGGGAAATAATTAATTTTAAAATTATAGGAATAATAGTTTATGTTATAATTACATGCTTTTTGAGTCGCCAAGAAAGTAAATATACAAGTCTATAGCTTATTTTTTTACCAATAATTCGATTATACATTATTTATACCTATTTACAATGAAATGAGCGTTATTGAAGTTTAAAAGTTTTTATTTTTATGCTAAAAGTTGTAATTTTTCTCATATACGTTTATTCGGTGGGGCCATCGATATGACTGTAATAAAAAGACCTTGAGCTATTTGTTTTTTTTTTTATGACGTCTGTAGTTCTCTGTAGGTACGAGTTTATTTACTCCTCTTGAGAATGGGTACACCCTGGAGTCTATAGTTACTAATAATCACCAAGCTATCAATAAATTAGACTAATGAGGTTGCATGCCTAATTGCTAAATAACTGTGCCGTGATAATGCCACTGTGGTTACCGAGTAGCGGCTAAAATCAAGGTTGTGACCCTGTCTCTATGTATAGTTATAGTTATAGTTGTTATGTTTGAATAGCGGAATCTTGGCTTGTACCTAGAACTACCACCGTTTGGGATTACAGTTTGGGTTTTTACAGCATCTTTCTTTAACAGTTCCTGATACGTCTATTGAGTAACCTGGTATAATCACGCAGTGAAGCAGCGGAATTTCTTTAAAATTTAGGCAATGTGTATAATTAAATTACATTGCTATTACCTACTGGTTTGCATTTTTTCCGTGGAATCTTCTAGTTATAGGTAGGTATTATATTAATATGAACTAGTGTTCGTTGAGAATTACTTAGATTCTAATAATAATAATAATAACCCCACCGCCGTATCTCTACGTTGACGTCGTGGTGGGGCTTGCGCGCTCCGAACTCTAAGTCTGTGCCGGTAGAGTTTACTTTCCCGGAACAGGTCTAGGGTGAGGAGCCAGACCAAGAGAGATACAAAAACCCGCAGGGCAGCATGTGGCGAGCTGTTGGGCAGTTGCGACCCCACGGACCCTATCTCCTGGGAGAAGTCATGTTCTTCATCTCTGGCTTGCCTTTATTGGCCGGCTGGAGTGAACACTGACGAGGAACTGAGCTCCCACCTCATTCTTGCCTTTATTGGCCGGCTTGAGTGGAGATTCGCAAGAGCAAACGTGCTCGGAGGAAGGAAGTATTCCAGTAAGTGCTTGTAGGGATCTTGACCATCTTCCGGGCTCTGGGATTGTTCTGAGAGCCTTGGAATACCTCTCCACTCCTCGAGCACCTCAGGACATGTTGCCCCCTTGTCGCTACGTCACTGTGTGCTAGCGACCGTTTTCGGGGGCCCATTATTGAGTGTGCAAGTCACCCCCTGCCATTTTATCCGTATGTAAAAAAACATTGATCAGGCAGGGGCCATAGTCCTTCCATAGTTTTAGGTAACCAGTCCATTTTAACCACCCAAACCCATAGTCCAATATCTTTGTTTCCATATCTTGCAATAGTCATACACCAACCGGGGGTTGTCCTTGGGTGCACTTGCATAGTGTGTACAGGGATAATCGTCGGTTGGTGCCTCATTTAATTAAAAAGCGTCTAACGGGCCTCTGCGAGTTGGCTTCGGCCCCTCGTACGCCTTCCAAAGGTCCGGGACCCCAGGGTCACGAGATATGTAGACATATATAAACAAAATAATAATAATAATAAACATTTATTTCGGACCAGGTCCATATTTTGTTAGTAAAAATGTACTTAAAAAGAACTAATGTTAGTATAGGCAACACAATTAAATTACGACATGAAACCGCACCCACCTTTGCAGCATGGGGGACTCCCACCGATCAGCAAAAACACCCAGTATAGTGTTGATACTGCCACGAACGCGAGCGAGTAGGGAGGCGCATCTTTTCCTAACGATAGCGGCAAAGCCATCAACCCGCAACTCGGCAAACATCCCTGACGCACTGCAACGCCATGGCAGCCCCAACAGTACCCTTAGTGCATTATTATATTGGACACGCAGGTCGCTGTATGCCCGCTGCGAATAACTGACCCACAGACTGCAGGTGTAAAAAGATTGGCAATACGCTTTAAAAAGCGTGATTAAAATAATAATAATTTTGATAAGTAACAAAGTCAGCCACCATATAAACCTTACTAGAGAAAAGATGGGTGACCATTCTTCAAGGCGCCAGGACCTGTGGCTGCAAACTTGCCAATGTAGGTTACATTCAATCCAATGTTGTTGTGATAGGTCCGGCATCGTGTATGCCGTCATATACTTGTGACCCATTCCATACTTATTTGTGAAACTCACAACGCACTGCACTTTCCTCTGTGTTTGGTCTGAGTCAGACTTATAGGGAGTGGACTCCTTGCGGTTTTCAACTTTAGGTGTGAAAGTGTGATTCAAAATTGGGTAGAACCGTGAATACCTAAGTATATACAGTTTAGTATTCACTTAAACGGGGCCATAAAATTAAACTATAAAAAGTAGAATAAATATTGGCAATGATAACAATCGAGTCCAAGGGCTGTAATTAGTACATTGGTCTACGTTACCTAGCTACATAGTTAGAATTTGAAACTTGATGATAAATGGTATTTCATTAAAATGGTAAGTTCGTCGTTTGTAGAAAGAGTTTATGGTTTTATGGTTCCGTAGTAAATAAGGAACCCTTATAGTTTCGCCATGTCCGTCCGTCCGTCTGTCTGTCTGTCTGTCCGTCTGTTCGCGGCTTAGCTCAGAGACTCTTATGTTGAGTTGCACGAAACCGACATTAGTTTAACGGAGACTTTAAATTCATGCCATCCCTTACATTTTGTATCAAAAAGAAAGTGACAGCATCAATTTAAAGTCTCCGTTAAACTAATGGTGGTTTCGTGAAACTCACCCTTAGTGCTAGAAAGCTGTAATTAAGTCATCACCATCATCTTCCTGCCCTTGTCCCATATTACTTGGGGTCGGCGCAACACGTTTTCTTTTTCCATTCCCCCCTGTCAACCGTCACTCTATCATTCACTCCCTTCTCTTTCATATCATTCTTCACACAATCCATCCATATTTTTTAAAGCTGTAATTTAGTATGGGTATACATATTAATCACGCCGACAAATTGGTAAAATAAAATCTTGAAAAGTATTTTTTGATGATTTATTTTTTCTCGTCTATCCCATGTCAGGTATCGTTGGATAGGTCGCTCAAAAATATTGCGGGTTTGTGAAAACTATTTTTCGATTCAGGGATCCATTTGCGTAATATTAAGCTTTAAAGTGCAAATTTTTGTTAGAGTTAAGTGTCCCCCAGCTAAATGGTTGAATTTGGATATGTAAAAAAAATCACAACAGGCGTATATATAACGAAGTTCACAGGAAAACAATCACAGCTAAGTAGGCTTTACAAGTTACCGAGTAATAGTCGACCAACTTAAATTTAAAGTTGAAAAACAGGTTCTCCCATACATTTCGTATGGAAGAACATGTTTTTCAATTACAATGTTAAGTTTGTTCTTAGGATAAATTCATACCAACTACGGAACCCTTCATTGTGCGTGGTCCGACACGCACTTGGCCGGTTTTTAATATTAGCGCTTAATAGTGCCGATTCCCTTGTTCACAAACTAACCTAAATTTAAGTTCAGTGCATCTTTTTCTTTCTATTTCATTAAGAAAAGGACAGAAGATAAATTTTAGTTTAGTCCTGTCAAATTAATCAGCTCCTGTCAATACTCCATACAAGTTTACGTGATTAAAAACTTGCCGACTAAAATTACGTCAATTTACGTCAAGCGCTGATTAATTTGACAGGACTAAACTAAAATTTATCTTCTGGCCTTTTCTTAATGAAATAGAAAGAAAAAGACGCACTGAACTTAAATTTAGTTTAGTTTGTGAACAAGGGAATCGGCACCATTATGTACTAAGTTAACTTATTTTTTCTATGATTAATTGGGACATAAAACAACAAAATACGATTTAGAGGAATGTGGCCGTTTTTCTTTAGATCGAATTTTGTTGCTTCGTGTCTCAATATGAGACTTTATAAAAGGTTTAAGAAAATTCTAGACACAGACACCGAGGTTGCTGATTGAACCGTTTTTCATAATTTCTTCTCAGTCACGAGATAATATTTTTTTTAAGGAGTGGCACTAGTGGACCGATGAGGGCCTTCTTAACATGTATTATGTGTTTGTATCAGTGTAATCAATTGTTGGTGAACTTAATAAAATGAATTAATTAAGTCGAGTCAGCGGAGACATGGTCCTGATAATCTCCTATATCCAAAGTCTCTAATTCAGATAATTTATGTAAACAAAGTAATGTCAAGAAATGTCAATGACAAAATGACAGGACAGTGGTGCAAAACATTTTATTATTAAATGTTTTTGTAAATAATCATCGAAAAAATTAAAGTGAATTAATTATAAGAACTATGCAAACAAAATACCGTTGCCAAACAATATTTTGTGTAGTGTGTCGGAGTCACGGCATATGATCTTCATAATCAGCCCTTTTAAGCCCAGTGCTAGACGTAGGCCTCTCAAAATCGATTTCCAATCGAAACAGTTTACAGCCGCTTTCATCCAAAATGTGGCTAGATATGCTACTTACAATATGAATCTATGTATGAGAGTTGTAATATTAGTGTTGTTGAAGATGTAAAAAATTTGAAAAATGTTTGTATCTCCTGCATTGTTAACAGTATCATTAAATATTTTATACCAGAAAATCTCCTTTTATTAATAACTTTGTTTAAAACCGAAAATTTATAAAAATAATTACGGTATAATTCTTTTTAATTATTATTTCTTAAAATCAGTACTTAAAAGAAAATGGAACCTCTTTTTTCGCAATTTTATGTGAATTACCATTACGAAGATATTTTTTTGTTATGTTATCCCCTTTGTTTACACAAACTATCTGAATTTGAGACTTTGGGTATAGAACAAGACCGATTAATTAAATAGCAATTTAAAAAAAAACTACTTCCTTAAGACCGTCTAGTGCTTGCCAAGTTAACCTTGTAACGGAGTCATTCATCTAATTGAGCGAATTGTTACCTTCACTGATCGACTATAATTGACGGAATGCTGTGTAAACAGAAATCAAACCACTATGTCTTTAACATACTATTTTATTCTTTATATTAATATCCTTCGCAATCACGTTATAATATTTATGATTACAGTTTAATTTTGGAATGGTATTTAATGTAATATAACGATAAGCTTAAAAATAAATAAAAATCATATTAACTGAATTTACAATGTAATCTATCATGCATCACGATGACAGACTTGTTAAAATCAAGGAACATGGCAAAGAGTTTAGATGAACGTGACTCTTTGGTTTTTCTGTTTTTTCTAGAATAGCGGACTACATAAATCTAAAAAGAAACATTAAAAAAATAATGCGAAATTAACATTCACAATAGAAGAAAGTAATTCAGCCCTTATCAAATGAAAGTGTCAAACTCCGACAGACATAATAAAAACGTCATAATTACACCTTCACTTACAACTATGTTAATTTTTCATCATTAAAATTGTTATTTGTACAAAATAATTCAACGAGTGTGATAAAATATAATAATTAAGTTAAAAATACAATACAAAAACAATATAAATACCTAATTATACGATCAATCTATTGCTAATTAATACAGATAACAACCTGCTAGTACTGACAAGCCTGAACAGGATAACACATTATCAAAGCACATATTTTCCTTTATTATTAAACAATCAGAAACAAGAATAATTGCACCAATGAATAAAAGGGGAAATAGGGTTAAAAAGTTAAGTAAAATAAATGTTAAAGAGACGTAAGAGAGACATTGAACAGATTATAAATAAAGTATAATTTTAATGGAAATGAAAAGAAGTATAGACAAGAAGTATTCGTTTATAGATAGTTCACTAAGTTATAACTTTTATTGATTGGCGCAATCCACAGGTACATAAACACTTTCCTTCAAATGCAGCCCAATCGAGTATACCGTTCCGAGGCCAGAATGTTGAGAAAAGCAAATTCTTATATTATAAGTGAGTCTGGAGCTACTATTACCTTATTTCATTTAATTTATCAACTAAATGTTAGAAACGTGTGAAGTCGATAAAAATTGAAATAAGATAAATAGGTAAAATCCTTCGGCTAGGATTACTATGAGATATCTAAGGTATTGTTTTTAATATCGTTTATGAGAATAACATATCATTATCACTTCAAGCTAAATTCTATTAAGAAAGAGCAAACTCGTATTAAATCTACGTAAAATAACATTTGAAGCTCATAAACTATTTGCAGAGTCCATTAAAAATGGTGTTCCAGAGCTAGGAGCTTTAGACCATAGGTATCATGTGAGTTTAGTTTCATTATTTTCATTCACCATTTCCTTAAGGTACATACGTATTCAATTCATAAACGCGAGATACAGAGAAGTCACTCCGGTTGGGTCCCAGTTTCCTATAACCTACGCCTCCACGCGGTGCAGTAACTTCATCTCCGGCAAGAACATGTTCCGGACGACGCGCGTCCGCGGCGCACACGCGGGACAGACTAGTCGGTCACGAGCACATAAAGTCCAGTAGGCCAAGTTCAGTACTGACGATCGTCGTAGATGTAGATGGCCTCCCCGGCGGACTCCTTGAGCGGCGGCGGGGGGAAGTCCAGCTCGCCCGGCCGGAACAGCTTCGACGCGTTGGGCGCGGGCGACGCCGGCGCCGGCGAGCTGCCCGGCGAGCCGCCGCCGCGACGCTTCACGCCGCTGGGCGACGCGGCCGTGCGGAACGACGACCGCCTGGCCAACCTGTGCAACGTAACCGCAACCATTGGTTCATTTCTTATACAGGGTGTACGGGACGTCCCTCCGCAAACGAACAGGGTGCATTCAGCTCCTTATCTATACTAATATTATAAAGCTAAAGAGTTTGTTTGTTTATTTGTTTGAACGCGCTAATCTCAGGAACTACTGGTTGGAATTGAAAAAATCTTGGCGTGTTTGATAGCCAATTCTTGAGGAAGGCTATTTAACATCACGCTGGGACCTTTAGGAGCCGAGCAACAAAAAATGTCTGAAAGGCTAAGCGAAAACGAATATTGTTGAAAAACATGTTTTCCCATACACTATAAGGGAATATATGTTTTTCAACTACAATTTTAAGTGTATTCTTTATTTATTTATCTCAACTACGGAACCCTTCATTGTGCGTGGTCCGAAACGCACTTGGCCGGTTTTATGTTTAACCTGAGTCATTGAGTAGGTATACATACAACAAGGTATATTGCTATTCGTTATTTTTCAGAAAGATCTAAATATTTTACCTAGAAGCCACCTCCTCTGGTGTCTCTTCAATCTCCAGCACCCAGCTGACGGAGTCGTGTTTCTCGACGACACCCTTGACGGCGGGCAGTGGGGGCGAGTCGGGCGCGGGCGAGGCGGCGGGGGAGGGGGGCGAGTCGGGTGGGGGTGAGGCCGAGCGGCCCGAGTCGCCCGACGACGTGCGCGCGCGCATTGGCGGCCGCTCGATGTAACCGCCGCCCGCTAGCAGAGACACCACCTGCGTGACGACGACAAAATTCAAAATCGATTGCAACCGACTGGTCCAAATTGGTTACTTCGATTTTATGATTTTCCCAGTAATGTAATGCAGTAGACTATAAGTAAATCGGCTGCCCTAAGTCTTAAAGTGTCAACAAAGGGTTATTATTGTTACTCGTATTATTACTTAGACGGAAATAATTGTGTCGCTAACCTTTCATTAACGATTAGGAATCAAGCTAGATTTGTTGTTTGTTCATTTTGATGTTCAAAAGTGCCTTTCATGTGCCAATTTGAAATAAATGATTTGACTTTGACTTTGATTCGATTACCTATTCACGAATATTTATTTATTGACACCAAATATTATTATATTCTTCTTACCACCATATCTAGATCTTATCACCATACGCAGTGAAAAGTTTACCAAACATGGGTTCCAGGAAAATTTCATATGCAGTAACGGTAATTTAGAAAAGACCATCCACCTGTGACTTCTGTCTAAGCTTGTATCGGAGCTCCTCGTTGAGCGCGGCAAGTCGCGCGGCATGGTCGCGGTCGCGCGCCGCGGCGTCGCGCAGACGCCTGTTGTCGTCGCGCAACCGATCGGTGTCGCGTTGCCGAGCGGCCGCGCGTTCTCGCAGCTCCTCAGCCGCGTGACGCGCGGCTCGCGCCTCCCGCTCGCACGCCGCTCGACGTTCTCGTTCCGCCGCGAGTTCTGATCGCGAATCCCGCAATGATGCGACCTCCGCCTGCTTCAGCTCGATCACCGCGCGGAGTGATCGTACCTGAAGGGGCAAATGTATCGATTAAGTACAGCTTTCCAAATACCTACCAAACATAATTAGGTATAATATTCTCCTTTCTTATTTACTGAACTTATTCGTGCTAATAATGAACAGCAGCCCTATTTATTTCAATGACGCCATAATAATTATAACCACTTTATTAATAGCTTTGGGTAGTATACTAACCTCAGCTGCCAACTCGTTCGCATCTGTGCTCAATTCCTCATTCGCAGCTAATCGCAGCTCGCAATCTTCCGCCTCGCAGCACACGGGGTCGCAGGCCGCATCGCACATGTTGCACGACTTGTCCCACGACGTGTCCACCGATGTGTCCACGGACGTGTCGGTCGACGTGTTGGCCGACATCACCGATGTATTGTACGACTTGCTTTGCTCTACCTCCGCCCGCGCCGCTTCTAGTTGCGCGCGTAATGTGCGCTCGATTTCGCTATGCGCGTGAAGACGCGCCCTACTCTCGGCGACTTCGTGTTTCAGAGATTCGATTGTATCCTATAAATAAATAAATAAACTTAGCTTTATTATTTATGTTTTAAATTAACAGGCTTCACCAGCCTTTAGTACTCAGGTGGTTTAGCGAGATTGCCATTGTGGTTTCTGAAGGCTACGGCACATTCTTTGGCCTCCAAGGCACGGCGAGTACCCAACAATAAAAACAAATGTTTTTAAAACAATTCCAGTAATACAAGTCGGTGCATATATTAATATTAATTGCAATTTATTTAAGTCTCACAGGAATGCTAATGACTGTGGTTACCTTGAGTCCCTTGATGTCATTGGCGAGTGTAGCGACCTCCTCGATGTGTTTGGCCTGGAGGCGCGCGTTCACCTCCTCCTTCGACGAGACCTCCATCTCCAGCTCTGAGATCTTGCTCAGGCATTCTGCGACTGAAATTATCGTACGTATACGTTAATATTCATTCATTCATTTCTTACATACTTGCGGACTCAGATAATATGAATTTAAAATGTGCATAAATGATTACAAACTTTAATTTTTTGCAGAGGTAAAGAAAGAAAGACAAAGGAGAGCAGCAACGGAATGTGCAGTCAATAACCCAGGGAGGTAAACTACTACCTACTTCCTCCAATTTTTTATAAGTCAGGTAAAAGGTTGAATAAGTTATTTATGTATTTCAGTTAGCATCGCGCTGGACACCATAAGCACAATAAGAACAGTCGAGATGGCGATGGTTTGGGAATGCCTTTTTGGCTGAATGCTGATGATGATTATGATGAAAAGTGTTCAATACTAACTGGTATCGAGATCTTTCTGCGCTCGCTGCTGTCGGTCGCGGTCTGCGCGCGCGGCGCTGCTGCGCTCGGCGGCCGCCACGCCTCGCCATCGCTCTGCCTCCACACGCCAACTGCTGCCATTTAGTGCGTCCAACTGGAAATTTAATAGTACTATTAGGATAACTGTTCACTGAGCATGCACTTTTATTTTAGTACGACTGTTCATACAACTTAAATAACGACATAAATAAGGATGTTTGGATACAATTTGCAAGGATGTCGATTACACAATGACAAACAGACTTCTACTTTTTCCAGAATTTGGATAACTTCTTGGCGAGGAAAATATTCAATAACCGAAAGGCAGTTCAAAATGCCTTTGAAGAATTTGTTGCCTCCCATCCAGCAGACTTTTTCAAAAAGGGCATCAATAAGCTACCACTACGTTGGGAAAAATGCATTGTTGCATGGGTAATTACTTTGATTCATAAAAATACAAAATATAGAGAAACAAGGGCGTTAACTTATTTCATGAAAAACGGCAATTTCATAGGTAAAGACCTAATGTACTTACAATTAGTATGTTTGCCTGTTCTAATAATCCCAAAGGTGGTAAGCTAATATTCTTTTGGGTTCGTGTAGATCACTTGACTAAAAACTCATGGTCTTTTTTTACATGAATAACCTCTCAAGTGAATACACTATGTTGGCTCATCAACTCATCACTTACACGAAAGCCATGAACAAACATCCATACTCGTAAAATATCTGTCTGTATGGCCATACAAATATTTGTTCCAAGTTTCAACGTGAATCTAACCGCGTTGGCCTTAAACCTTTGTCAAATGTTTGTTGTGTTCGGTAGGTAGGTAAACACAATAGAGTGCCTACAACTTATGTAAATCGTCGACCACATTCGTAAATCACTACGACATGTGACGACATTATGGAAGTTTTACGTCACGCTGTCGTCGGTAGTTTGAAAAATTCTACTACAAGTTTACTACCAGTGTGGGTTGCTCGGTTATCTCACTGTTAGCACCTCCAAAAATTCTAAATATTCTCTTCACGGTGGTAGGATCAAACAGTCTTCAAACTTCGAGCTATTGACATTTATATCTAGCAATATATTATTTTCTTTTCTTTAAATATTTGTTAAAACACCTTTGTTATGTATTAGTCTTGGAACAACCTACCCTCTCACATGGGCTCGGGCGTTGGTAGCTGCGCCACAGTTTTAACTATTGCAGCTTGATTGCAGCTATCATCGCCCCATTCGTTGCCCAGCACCCAGAATATGGGTCGAAAAATATTGCGTTCGTATGCCTACAATTCACTGTATCCGTGTCTTCGCTATACGTACCTATGATGACTTCTGTTCATGCCCAGGACCCGACTAGCGATACCAAATCAGAGTATGTAAATTAGCCAAACAATATATGGCTTACAAGTAATTTTTTTCTTTGAACTGGGCAGTAATATTTGTCTTTAAATGTATGTGTTTTTGTTCCCAATAAACGATTATTATTATTATTATTATAATACTTACTCGAAACACTAAATACTGGACTAAAACGCCCAGGGCTTCGACGCCTTTGGCGGCATGCGCGAGCGCAACGGCCTGCTCGCGCGGCTGTTGCGGCTGCGGCGCGACGAGCGGCACCGCCGGCGTCCGCACTGGCTGCGGCGTCTGCACACGCTTACCGCGTGGCCCCACCACGGCTGCAACTCGCGGTGGCTCTGTAGGACAAAAGAAAAACAATGAATACAATCAGTTATTCACTTTACAGAATAATAGGGAGCGAAATCAATGTAATTGTCTATTTTTCGAATCTGCCTATACATATAGAATTCGAGTTAATCTGGGTTGCATGATCAGCCTATAACTCAAACTCAAAGCATTTATTTCAATTAAACCATATACAGGCTCTTTTGAATTGTCAAAGAGACGGTCAGTTAGTCAGAAAGTTGAAGCTAGATGCCCATTCCAATACGTAGATCACTATGGAGAAGAACGGGCAAGAAACTCCAAGGACACTCTTTTAAATCAAGATATTACAAAATCCTGGGTAAACGTTCTCGCTACTGGGACACAGTTCTCTCTCTGAGAGTGCGTGGGCCATAATCCACCACGGACCCAGTGCGGGTTGGGTTTGGATGCAATTGTTGACACCATGATAATTAGATACGTAGGTCAGAGCTGTTGAACGTTGCTTGAGTAAGAAGTAATAAGTAGTTAAACGATCGACCTGCGTGAGATATGAGCACGATCTCTTGTTCTTCAATGAAGTCATAGACACGTAAACAAAATGGCTTGTAATATTATCGGTAAGTACGTCGGCACCATTCATAGCCACGCGCGCAGCATCATCGTGCTGGGTCAGAGATCAGCGCTAAGTACTGTGCGTAGGAGTGACAGGTTGCTAGCAGACGCCTACCTCGGACCTAACTATAATAATATACTTCCGACGGTTGCGAACGACCACCTTGCAGTATGAATAAATGGATTTAATTTATTAGTATGAGCAGAAACTTTCATTCAGTGGTGAGATAAAAAAAGAAAACACATGACAACAGATGTACCATCGCGGTCTTGGACAACGGATCACCGTAAGGACTATTTTTACTTGCAGCGCTCGGCCGCTTTAGTAATGCTTACCTACGATCATCAACGAATATTATATATTATACTAGCTGCTGCCCGCCGCTTCGCCCGCAACAAATAGACAGACAAAAAATCAAAAAAATGCTTTTTTTTTGTTATAAGTACCGTATATACTTTCACTACAACGTATGTAATGTAATAATTTAATTGGATAAGGAATAATACTGTATTATATAGCTTGGTTAATAGCACATATTTTTTTCTGTAATATGTAAAAGATAAAAATGGTTACTGTGGGTTATCCTTAGGAGATAAATATATACCATCGCGGACTTTTTTATCGATCTTTTTAAGATATACCATTCCGTAGTACATTAATTTGATCTATCTCGTAAGGTTTATCCAGCGTTTGCGATTTAAGCGCACAAAAATATATTTTTCGGCTTTTCTGTACTATAATATGTATGTATATATACTATATACTTATAGTACATTTAAACCTTCTTCTTGAATCACTCTATCTATTGATGAAACTGCATTAAAATCCGTTGAGTAGTTTAAAAGATATAAGCGAACAGACAGCGGAAGCGACTTCATTTTATACTATGTTGTAAAGAGAAAGATTATATTATCAACCGATAGCATCGCAGCATCAGATTTTTGCTGAGCCCCTTGTTGTTTGTAAATGAAAGAAAAAAGATCGTAAAAAAAACCAACCGAGGTGGACAGACAAAAAAAAAAATATCTAGGTCGTCGCAAAAAAGAGCGGTAAACAGATGTGGTCATCGCGTCGCACGAGATATTGTTATCAAGGTGTTTAGATTTTCGTGCCCGCGATAGTACCTAAATGCAGCAAGGCGACTGCTTTTGGGTAAGATGCCAGCAACTACATTAACATTCGTTAGGTTGTTTTATTCATACTCTAAGGTTGACACATTACTTGTAACGGTCAAGAAGCTGAGGGCTATCTTTAACGTAACTCCTAGAAGAGCATGAAAATGCATGCTCTTTAAAATATTCAAGTGTTTATACTGTGTAATCGTTTGTTCGGGCACGAGGACGTGTGTCACGATCGGACTAATCAGTGAATCGACCTCTAAAATCGTATTCCATGTATGAAGAGATGGTAATCTTCAGCGGCTTTACTCATTGTGGGTTTTTTTTTTTTTTTTGCTCGTGTAAAATATAAAACTCATTCATCATCATTTTCAGGGGCGAAGGAAGACAATAAAGTTATCTTGGGGAAGTTATTTTATCACGGCTACGAAAATAAAATGACACATTGATGTGAACTGTGTTTCTGTCTGTATTTAATTACATTAAACATTAATTAACAAGAGCTTTGTTTCTCTTAACATTGCAACTTGTTACTGCTACTTCACATAATAAACATACTTGGACACTTCTACGTGAAACACCGAGCACAATATTTAGGACAGCGTGTCTTAAAATCGGTCTAGTTGCTGCGCTTGCGATTGTCTACGCTAATAGAAGCCGACACGCTTCCTCTGTTTGCTTTATAATTACACAACCAGAGAGTTCTCACTATTTGATAGAAATAAACGGAAACAAATCAGTAATTACAAAACGTTTTGTTTTTCCATGAAACAAAGTATTAAATGACATTGCATTCTTATGACACCGGTATTTAATATGCATACAAATACCCTTGGTGTGATTGTTATCCAATCCATTCATTCCTACATACTAATGCATCCAACACAACGTTTTCAAGATCATTGAAATAGATAGAATAAACTGCGAAACGTAGCACAATTTAATTGTTTTAATTTTTCATCTTGTTTCATAAAACATTACATTAAGCCTCAACTAAAAGAAATACACAATGAGCCAAGCAAAAAATGTATCTTTATGAGAAAGTCTTCATCAGTCGTATTGTTAATTGTGTCTTATCCTTTGTCCCAGGAACTAATTAACAGCGTTACATAAAACCCAGCTTTCTATATTTCGTGATGACACGGCAAGCCCTTAGCACTACCGACGCCAACCATTACGAAGTGAAATCGGCGGTGTTCCGCGCACGTATCTAATATTTGATATGAATATTTCAAACAGGCACTTACTAGGCAACATATAATTAAAATGTATGGTGCTATCACTTCTAATTCATAGATATTTTGTTCCAATCGTACATTAACAGCTGCGGAAAAACGATCGCATCAATTTCCCTTGCTTTCCGCATTCTATTCCACGGTTCACAAAATCACGAACCCATCCAATCATTTAATCAAAGTGGGTCAACAAAAACGCAGCTTTGATTTAGCAGATGTAAAATATGGTCTCTCTTTATATCGGTAACTGTTCCCACGCGCGCCCGCCGCCGCCGCTCGGTTCGCGCATCATTAGGTTCGGCTGACAGCGCCCATTTCCGCCACGTGGTAACAATAACAGCTCCAACATGTTAATTTTTCAGTCCAATTTGTAACATTTCGCATGTATTGTGACAAATCAGATCAAAATGCTCGACGAAAAATAAATAAACAATAAAATACAAAGGCTTCTTCACATTCTCTCGAAGTTTCCATCTGTAAGCTTATTTATCGACCACAGGGACGCTTGAATATGTGAGTTTGCCAAGTAATAGTAGTTGTTCCTCTGTACTAACGGACAAACTGGAGCTCAAATGCCTATTATGACGACATTAAACTAATTTAATCATGACTCTTCTACCCACGACAGGGCTTGCAGGTGCTACGAAATATTAACACTACTAAAAATAATTAGGAGACAAAAAATTTGCCAAGGAAGCAAAATACATCAATTTCGAAGAAGGACTAGAAAAAGACGATGCAATAGTAATTGTGCTCATAAAGCATAATTATTACGGATGATGTCTCAATAGTAATTTTGTGAATGGCCAGTTAGAGAGGGTCAAACAGCATGCGCGTGGGCATCAATTGGGAACGTTGAAACGTCAAATTAACATGCCTTAGGGCTGACATAATATTAAAAATACAATTAATTTATGACTGCGCGTTGTAAAGGGTTCAATGATTATTAATCATGTTCGTTTGCGTGTGACTTCAGAATTGAGCGATATCAATTTAGATTTTGACAGATAAATATTTTACAGGAAAATTATTGATACCTAACACTCACCATAATTAAGTATACAGACATTATGATAACGTTTTTTTTTATATGATTCGGCTACCTAATTTGTATTTAAACTTTGTTGTATTGTAAACGTGATTAACTGATTACTGTTCAATAATTTTATTATTAAGATATGTCATTAATTTAAATTTCTGAGGCCTTGAATGATAGAAATAGGAGAAAATAACAAAACTCGTTTTTAATTTGAAATATACTAGTTTTATTCTAAATCAAATTACATGAAAGTCACACAAGGAATAGGAAATATTGTACAGATTTCGAAACAGTCACAGTTTTATATAGACTTCATAGTAAAATAGCGAGAAATCGGGGTTTAAACGCAAATAGTCGAAAGAGGGCGTCGCTAGTTACAGACCCTCGCCAGACCTGTCTAGATCGGCCATTTTGGCTAGCCAGCTACAGGGTTACGACTGTTGAAAAGTTAATGACATCAAATATTATTCAATTCTGCATATCAATAAATAACATCAACCCTGCAGTCAGGAGTAGATACGTTAGGTACACGTATTACTCAAAGTACAAGAGAGCGTTGCGCCTACGCCAGGAACATAGGCCGTTTGATCAGATGATTGCTGACATTTTTATGTACTTGACAAATGTCAGTTCTCAAGAACATGATTCTGTAATAGTTATGTGATCTTTACGTACGTTATGTACGTAAAGATCACATAACTCTGGCATAAAACTTGCTTGTCAGAGCCGTTTCTAAATTTGAATTAGCGTTTTGTTGTAGGATCGGTCGTTAACCGTTTGTTAACGAAGCCCTTGAGAAACGGATTTATGAAATACCGTCACGCCTTTACCCTGCACCCACATTTCGGAAATGAAAATATTTGCGCCCAAAAAAAACGGGGTTATTGCGATTGACGTGAATCCATTTAATATTTCCCAGAAATCAAACTCAAACTCAAAGCACTCATTTCAATTAAAACTATTACTAGAACCTTTGAATTGTCAAGAAATCGGTCATTGAGAAAGATGTAGTTGCCCATTCCAAAGCTTAGGAGGTTCCTAAGGAGAAGAACGGTAAAGACACTCAATGGTCACTCATTAAAACTAAAAAATATTGATTAATCATACAATTCACGTTAAAAACTATGCATACAATGTGTGAGAACGATGTAGAAAGACTAATTATTGGAAAAACACTTTTCCGAACTGACTTAGATTTCAAAAAGCCAGCAGCCAATATAAGTACCTATATCAAAAGAACTTAGAAAACCTATTTACATATTATCTAAACTACTGGTATAATGAAAATCAGACTGTAGAACATGTCGTTTACTAAGTCATATTGCTAGCAAACTTGTCAATTTAAAAGCACATAGTCATAAACCACAGACAGTCATTACTATGATGGATTCAGAGGCGATTGACTGTTTTGTATCAGTATTCCACTTACAGAGTAGGGTAACGGGTCTCCGCGGCCGTGTCGTGAATATTATATTGCCTAGAATACGTTGACTACTTACTATTAAAAAGTTACGATAATATACGTCTTCCTGTAATATGTCAACAATAACATATGACACGAAGATTAAAGGCTCGCTCAGACTGGCATGATATCACGGGCGCGACAAGGGTCGCGCTGCCTGTCGCGCCCGTGATATCGCGCCAGACTGCGCGAGCCTTTATGAATAGGACGAACATTATTCAAATGTCGAAGAAAACAAACATAAATAATGTTATCGAATTTAAATTAGTGTTCTTGACAACCCTGAATAATCCCCCTAAACATATCTTATGCGATGTATCACAAAAGCAATGAGTGACCGACCTTGTGAGGCCGATGACATAAACACCAATTTATTTAAATACTTTCAAACTATTGTTTTACTATTGAGCATTGTAAAAATTATACACCAAAGTTATGAAATCTAATACAATTATATAAACCACAATACTTTCAGTACAAATAAAAATAAGATTTTATTACCCTGTATAAGCAAAATTCATGACGGATTTAATAATAATTTAATTGCTATTCGTGTTTCAAGTGTGGTGTGTGTGCATAGCTCGCATTCGTGACCAACTATTTTTATTCAAGATCAATAGTATGGTCTGTAAAAGTGAACTGAAAGGATAAACCAACGTTTATTCGACCTACATTTTAAGTAACCAAAGCTTTCATCAAAGCGTTCAATCTTCAGAATTTTAAGTAAATATAACATTATTTGAATCGCACATTGACGTATAAAGTAACATTCATTTCCTTTCCCGGAAAACACATTAATTGATAGTTACGTTTGATTGGTTGATTAGGGCAACGTAGAAAAGGGTTTTTAGGGTTCCTTAGTCAACAAGGAACCCTTATAGTTTCGCCATGTCCGTCAGTCTGTCTGTCCGTCTGTCCGCGGCTTAGCTTAGAGACTCTTAGTTCTAGAAAGCTGTAATTTGGTATGGGTATACATATCGATGCCTAACAGCCAAAAAGGGATAAGCGACATTATTTTGCGAAATCGACAAACAATAGACGCAGAAAAAAAAGCTGTTTCTAACCATAAAACAAAAGACGATTTCGCAAAAAAAAAATGTCGCTTATCCCTTTTTGGCTGTTAGGCATCGATATTAATCACACGACAAAGTGGTAAAATATATTTTTTTCTCGTCTATCCCATGGTGTGGGGTATCGTTGAATAGGCCGTTCAATAATATTTCGAGTTTTTGAAAACCATTTTTCGATTCAAGGATCCATTGGGGTTATATTAAGCTTTGAAGTGCAAATTTTTGTTACAGTCAAGTGTCCCCCTATTACCAGCTAAATGGTTGTTCTTGGATATGTGAAAAAATTATAATTATGACGAAGTTAAAAGAAAAACAATCACAAAAAGTAGGCTTTACAAGATAACGAGTAATATTCAACCAACTTATACATATGCAGTTGAAATGTATGGGAGAATATGTATTTAAACTAAAATGTTAAGATACTATTATAGATAATAATTATATTTGTTTATCAAACTTGCAATCCAGTATACCTTCTAGCTGGGCCTCAAGTCTGCTATTACAACAGTGTCAGAATGGTCTCACCATTGTGAGTATTTGACAGTGTTTGTATGGCAAATCTGTCAAAAACTCACAATGAAGAGACCATTCTGACACTATTGTAATAGCAGACTTGAGGCCCTTGATGCTTGTTTTGTCCAGTTTATTACATTATTATGTTGCCGTGCCCTAACCCGGGTTCATGTTAGAACTTACTTATATTATTACAATAAAGAGTTTAAGTTTGAATTTGAAGTTTGTTCTTGGGATAAATTCGTCCCAACTACGGAACCCTTCATTGTGCGTGGTCCGACACGCACTTAGCCTGTATTTTTTTACGCTTCTACGTTTTTGTAAAACATTAAAGGAAATTACCACCGGTCCGTTTGTTTTCTAATACGTGTGTTCCTATTAATTCTTAAACAGTTAGACGTAGCAAGTCCGCCCCTAGCATAATATTATCACACTTCTGAAGAATAGCGCGCTCAAATATTAAACGTAAACTCCACTATTCCCCGCCCACCGAGCGCCATTACGAAAACCATTTATCATTCGCTCATCAAACGGTTGTTGCTCATTTGGTGGGTTCCGGATAGCAACAAATCTTGCCGCAATAGTTCATTTACACTGTTATTTGTACCACGCACCCGCTCTAATAATACTATAATCCATTCGTTTGCGTCTAGCGTGTAGTGTAGTGAGAGAATCACAGATCTAATTTTAGTTGTTTGTATGTATGTCAGGGGGCCGTCGAGTCGCCCGCCCGCCCTAGAAGGGTCATCTGCCCAACGACAGCTTCGCAATATATCTTGCATTGCGCAAAAATGTCGCCTTCTTCTTATAGTTTTATTTTTGATCAGCAAGATTTTGAATTTCTGGTTGTATCATCTCGTAAGCCTCTGGTTAGAAACATATTGAATAAGGTTCGAAATGAAAACACACTGAAATGCTATTTCGATTTCTGTAACAATGCAAATAAAGCACTAACATTTTATTGATATGAATTCCATGAAACAGTAGGTAACAGATGACGATAATAAACACAAATCTATGAATTTCTCTGAAATTAATCTTTGATCGCGAACAAGGAACTTACCAACTGGGCCAATGGGCGTATTAAAAAACCTAGAACATTTCTGTGTAAATTATACCGTGTGACCCTATTGTAGAGCAAGATCAATATCTTTGTGAAATTGCTATTTATTGTGATAATATCTTATAATTGTATATTTCAGCGAGGCTGTTGAATGTACTGTGACATGACATAACAAAACTCATACCGCATATACGGCATGTGTGTTCCTCGAACTAGGTGTGTATACTCGGAAGTAAGTCTGTTATGTGCGTTATTTTCCCATACAGGGTGTGAAGGTGCGGAAAACTCCATGGAGAATTTTTCCTGTAAGTCATGTCAAATAGCCGACTGCCAGTCGAGTTTGTTGACATTTATAAGATTTAGATCTAATTAGAAAATGGATAACGACCTGTCACACGATACGCATATTATTGAGATCCCAAACCGGACCGAGCAACCTTGTCCTGCCTTAAAACAAAACACCTGCTACAGGCAACGTCAAGGCTAAAAACTGGACCAAAAGCTACTTTTACATTACATCATTACACTTTCCTTGGAGATCTGTATCGTACATGACCTAGTCGCTGTCCACAGGTGTCTGTGCGTCATTTAGGTCCAAGAAAGTTGACCTATAAGGTGACACAATCGCAATACAAATCCGATTGTGTTTACGCCAAATCCGGGTCTCATAGATGACGGACATGTCTTGGGTTTAGCACAGATTCGCTGATATGTAGGTCCGCCTTAATTACTATTTCTCACGCATTGCGTATACGCATGACAATTTACGTTTACGAATTTGAAATCACCCTACATGCAGGTTAATGTTAATCTTGCCAAATCTAATCTACATAAACTATTGGTGCCCGTAAAGTCAAAGTCAAAACATTTATTTCGAATAGGCACATAAAAGGCACTTTTGAACGTCAAAAATTACAAAAATCATTAATTGATTCTAGTTGCCCCTTCCAAAAGGTAGTTACGTATGGAGAAGAATGGGCAAGAAACTCCATACTTACTCTTTTAAAATGTTAACAATATATTGTATACATTAATTAATAATTATATGTGAAGACGATGTACCTAGAACAAAATTACTATACCAATAGGTAAAAAGAAATAAAAAGTGAAGTAATGACAGACAAATTAATTATGTGATAGATACTGAATGCTCCCATATTTACAAACATTGTAAAAGCAGATTTTATTTTACTGTTAAGTAACAGCTAGCTGTTACAGCGTAATTTTTACTATTACAGCTTGATAATCTACAGCTGGAAAAGGTCTTCCTATGACTACATCTCTTGATATTTTTCTTGCCAAGTGTCGACTCATTATAATTTGTTATATCTAGCCTACGAGGCAACTTCGCTGAATCATGGTCCTCAGATATCTTTGACCGCTCCCTGCATCAGGCATGCTGCCAGCCTATCCCACTTTTGACAACGTTAAGACGACACTATCAATTTTCTTTTTGCAGTGCGATATATTGAACTGGTTAATTTAATTCGATAGTGCGTTGTCAAACCTTGAGTTTGAACTTTTGAATACTCGCCAAGGCTCAAGCTTGAGGATCGTAGGTCAAAACGGTAAGAATAGAAAATAGAAAGGCACACATCGAGCTTTGTAAAACGAATTTTACAATAACGTAACCGTAATTATAGCCAATGCTTTGCAGAGATCCTGTTCAGAATGTTTGTTTACTTACTCGTCTAATGTTTGAGAATGCTTACTTTCGGTGTTAAGTGGGTTTCATAAGATGTCTGAAGGTGTTTTAAAAGTTTAATCATTTGAATTATACATAAATGATGATAAGTCAATATTGAGCAAATATTGTAGTCATTTTGTTGATTTCACTTTGCGACTATGATGTGGCCAAGTCAATGAGTACCTATAGGTATATCAAGGCTTAGTAATCAATGGAGGAGTAGTTACAGCGGAATACCTCAACATTCTTGAATTAATAATAATTTTGCAAATTTTGAAACAGTCATGAAAATACAAAAAAAAACTGATCTCCATTTTAATCTTATGAGATGGCATCAAAATCAGGTAGACGTCGTAAAAACTAGAGATAGCACTAACGTTTCAGATTTATAGATAGAGATTATGCGCACGATTGCGCTATATACCACTCACGTACGGCCACGGCAATCTATCACTTGCTCGTCTGTCACCGAGAAGCACCGTGGTGACCCCATTTCTCTACTAAGACTTTAAAAACATAGTATACAATATCTTTAAGATGATAGTAAAGTAGGCATGTTTACACAAAAATTTGAATATCAAGTATCAACATTACCAAATCAATAATCACATAGGCAGTAGTATTCAAATCTTACGAAACAAAGAACTCATAATAGAATTCGTCACAATGGTCAATTTGCAAATACGCAGAGTATTTCGCGACGGTAAATCTGTCAGTGTGTACTAACGAAGTTGTAAAACTCATACACATCGCCACCTTTGTTCACTCCGAGAAATTAAAAGGACACTTGCAAAGGAAGTTAAAATATAAGGACGTCGGTGACAGTTTCCTTATACTTCACAATCTGGGTCACGATTATATGATCGGTAATTTAATTTAATATTTACATAAAATTATTCAAATGAATGAACTGGAAAAAACGTTCATGGCGCTTAGCTTGTGTAACTTGTTTTGTATTCAAAGAATTGCCGCCAGGCACATGGCTATCGAACACACAACGATTTTGCAATGCCTAAAAAGGAACTAACTGATATCGAATTGTATAAGCACTGAAGGCACTTTTATTTATACATTGTGACAGTAACATAACTCATTTATTCAAAGCAGTGAATTTTGCGGTAAACCCTCTATTAAATTTGTCATGTGCCAAGTTATATTTACATGCGGCGGCTGATGACAGAACAGACATGCCATCAAACGTGTGCCCTCCAGCTATTCACCAACTTAATATTATCCCACTTAACATGAAATAAACGAGGCCTTACTTTTAGTATTTTGTTTTACGACAATACCGCGCGAACATCCTGTGTGTGCTCCCACTAATTAACTTTTAATAGGCATAATTTCCACACAAGTACTTTACTAATAGATGCCGGGAGTTAGGGGCATCACTCACTCACTATAGCGAATCACTCGAATCAGTAATGTCTCGGAACAAATAAGTTTAGAACAAGGCATGGAACTGACTAGCTTCAACTTAAGGGACGGATGTTCCGCTGATGCATCATTTAGTTCGCCTAAAAAACATACGCGTGGAATTGACAACTTCCTCTTTCTTTGAATTCGGTTAAAATGCACAGCGTCATGCCGGTGATTTCAGAAGGGTACGGAAGGGAGTGATGTACTATCACAGTTTCCGATGGCGAGAGTGGCTTAGGGACGAGACTATCAATAGTTTAGGGACGAAACTGATTTTGTAGCACAGAATTAAAAAAATCTAAACTACAGTTCACGTGACGTTTTCCAGCTTCTGCATAGGATCATCACAAAGTTTCGCAATTTCCGTAACATCACACAACAATAGTGTTACTGAAATAATAAAACAATAGCCTCAATGAAAAAAAAAAAATACAATCGTTTAAATCTTCATTAGTGCACTCGTACAAAAAGATAATTAGGTACAGTTTTTGACGAAATTAGTTTTAATAAATTGGCAATTCTCAGGTAATTGAAGAGCTTTGTGCAGTGGCGGATTTACCAGTAGGCTGAATAGGCTTGAGTCTAGGGCGGCAGATTTTAGGGGCGGCTAATTTGGCGAGCGAATTTTTTGCAATATTTTTTTGCACTCTTACATGGTTTTCTGATGTCTTGCAGAAATATGTCTACAAAACATCTTTTGGATGACTTTAACCTCTTCCCTTCCCATTTAATTTCAAGATCTACGCACTCGCTCTTGCATCCCACATTGCTGCTTTTCGATGAAAATTTCCGTGAATAGCATTTTTTTTGTGTCATTCAATTCCTTCAAAACGTTACTAGAAATGCCTACATAAACTCAGAACACCGGGGGCGGCCTCATTTTGTTTAAAAAAACTATTTCTTCTGCAATTCAACTAAATTGTTGGATTCAAAAAATAAAAAAGCTGACAATTGTAGAGGTAAGGGCGACAAAAATTGTACAGCCTATACTTGGAAAATTTGTAAATCCGCCACTGGCTTTGTGATATATTACAGGGTTTCACACCTATAAGTTAAGCTTGATTAACTTGTCCGCTGATACAGATAAGTCATTACATAAGCAGTTAGTTAGGTACTTTGGTGCTTTTAGTCACCACCAACAGACATCACGCTTTACGCTGACCACAACTGTTCAGACACCTTTTCATTTACCGCTATTGCCATATTAATATTTACAAATAAAATGAACAAATTATTAATCAAAAAGCCAGATACAGCACGTAAAATCTAGATATCACACATTAAAAGGAGAAAGTCGATAGACACAGTTGACGTCTCCATCGATAACACAAGAAAATGTGCAAAATTGCCATATTAAGTTTTACAAATAAAATGAACAAATTATTAATCAAAAAGCCAGATACAGCACGTAAAATCTAGATATCACACATCGCACATTAAAAGGAGAAAGTCTACAGACACAGTTGATGTCTCCATCGACAACACAAGAAAATGTGCAAAGTTATTGCACGTTCTGCAATACCCTTGTTTTCGTTTATTTACATCTGTTTTTACTTTCAGACATTAATAGCTGCAATTACTGCGCATTGCAAGTGCTATATTAATAGCGAATTTATCAGAAACCGTACTGTGCTCATGAGATTTTATTCGTAAACAAAATCATCCGTCCACAACTGGCCGTCCAGCAGTGCTATTCTGTAATCATCTTGAAGGGCCAATCGGAGACCAATCGGAACGCTGAACGCGCTCGATGCGTAAAATCGAGATGGTTAAAAGAAACTCACACTAGGGCCTCTGGCTGTTTATAGAGTTCTTAAATTTTAGTAACTTAAACGCAATTAAGTACTGTACACGTGTGTAGTTTGCATTAACGTCTACTTTTATTACGTCGGGCACACCTATTGAATCATAGAGTATGTTACACTAAGCCGACCTCGAAACCTGTGACGAATAGCCAGGTATTGTGCATGTCTTGGCAAGAGTCCAATGTTAATGTAAAAATGAACTGAGGGAAGCCGCCAAATTGTACCTCTTTTATGAAAGACCTCGTATTACAAGGAGACACGTTTTTTCTATGTTTTCACAATCAGTAAGTAAATGGTCAATTCGTTGTGTCCCTCAATTTTACATGCAAGGTGTGTACGCTTGGATTATCTAGTAAAACGTTGACCAATGATGTTATGATCATGGAGTGGCATATCAATTATGGATGGCATATTATTTGTTACCGTGTGGTGCCGGACGTAAAGAATAGCACTACCCCATTTCCTCCCGTGGGTGTCGTAAAAGGCGACTAAGGGACTTGCTAGAGAATGGGCAGCAGCGTTCTCTATGCATTTTTAACACCATACTGCGATCGCCAACCCGCCTGCCAAGCGTAGCGATTATGGCAAACCCCCCCAATTGGGGGAGGCTTATGTCCTGCAGTGGACGTCTTTCTGCTGCAATGATGAAAATGATGATGATTATTTGTTTTAGCGGGAAAACACCTATGCATATTTACTCGCTGAATTCCAACATCCTGCAGCAAATATATCATTTGTTTGCAATATTTTATCTTATCATGTCTAATTTGTTTATTACCGGTGAAAACACTTTGTCACTATTTTGGTCTTATTCGTTTTTTAATAACATAATATCTGAAGAACACGTAACAAACGCTAAGCAATCGCGACGAGGCCGCAGACAGGTATCTTCAACCTAATGTAAAGTTATCAATCAACGAACATCCGTAGTTTAAACAAATGGCACCATTATATTCGGTAAACAATGGTCCGGACAGCTTGGCGAAAACGGGCAATGCGGTTAAAAAATATTCATGGAAATTGGTTACCTTGGCGAGGGCAAGGTCAAACGGAAACTTTCAAGTTTAAGCCCTACAGACTATACCGATGGTGAACGTTCCCGCCATGGCCAACCAACGAGACTTATTTATGTGGATGAGTTTTTTAATAGTTGATCAACTACTTGATGCCATTCAGTAATTACCTACGTACGACGTAACTAGGAATAAGTTTGAACTAGGTATAAGTTATGAATGACATTTATAATTTTAATTACGGCGCTTCCTGTCTACACTCCATTTTCACTTCCTTAACATATCGCAGTAAAATGGAAAGCAATGTATAGCAAAAAGAACATTAAGTCTGTATTCTTTACGTATGCACATACTTACCAACCTACATTTCTAAATGCCACCGCATCCAAACACGCAATATTACAAGAGAGTTTTATAAGCTGTTAGTGGCCAAAACGGGAAGCTTCTTTAAGAGGATAAATTAACTCTTAATCCCTCTATTAAACCGCCGCTCTAACGTTGACACTAATTTGACAAAATCCTTACGTTCTTGAGGGGTACTAACCTCGTCCGTCCACAAACATTTGCGAAGTTGCACAAACACCTAACTCATAATATCTGGTAAGTTTAATTCACTGCACTTGAACAACACTTCACCGGTACATACACCCATCCTGCAGTGCAAATGTTGGTACAAACATTCGCCAAGACCGAACAACGTAAATAGACGTAACAAGGGACGTTCGGAACGTGCGTTCCGAGTCACGCTATGCGTTGAACTGACGTTTTGCGTCCGTTGCGGTATTCGAACGGTCTTCTTCATTAACTCCGATCAAGCAGTAGAAATCACGGCGATGCGGAAACAGCATTTTGATGTATGAAAAGATATGAAAAATCCGAAATTATATTCTTAAGCCGACTCGCTAACTTCGTCCGAGAAACATTTTTTAATGAGCAACAGCTTATAACGTTAATGCATTCAAAGGACGAGGGGGATTTGCAAGCAATTAACATGTGTCTGTTGCAGTAGCTACTAAGTATTGCATTGGTACAACGTACACGCACTCGCGAAACTTTTCCCTTTTGAACTGACTGAGTGACGGTTCAACGTACCATTCGCCGTGAGGAAAGTTGAGGAACGAGATAGGTCTTACGCATTGACACACACAGACATAAATATTAATTTGCAAGTTTATTGTAAATATCTTTCCACGAATTGTAACGTTTCATAAATGTCAAGCTCACACACATGCATGCACTGATCTGCATGTAGTAACTTATCCCGTTATTTTGAACCACTCTGTATTTTTGGATTAATATTCACTTGCATAATTATGCTCTTGGAATATGTAATTCAGCATTTCCTAATAGGATACTGTAAAGTGTTATTTCGTAATACCGCGCTTCCTAACTCGACGTTATTATGTCAATAAAGCATAGTAACAGCTGAACGGTGCGTACTGAAACATAGCCGTGCTACGGACGATACACCGCTAATTATTACTAACTACAGCAGACTGCACTTACATAAACAGGTATTAATTATAACACTCGACAAACACTACACATAAACACCAATAAAACACACTAGTTTCGTAATCTGTACCTCAGAGGTATATAACATTATGTGAAGAAACGAAAATTTTACAGGAGAGGCAAAAATGCGCGGAGTGAAACTTGGAATGCTATTGTTTTTTTTTTTTTTTATTGTTTTGCATAACTACATAAAAAATACTGTTGAGTTCAACAGTATTTTTTATTATTATTAGATGAATCTTATCGTCATTTGAAGTCCTATACCCATTAGACGTAATTAATGTCATATACGATTGGATATTTCTTTTCATTGATGTCATAGGACTTAATGTCGTATACCAGTATGTAGAACTGGTTGTTGCGATTTTAATGGTGCAAGAAACAAATTTTCGAAAAAGTGGAGTTACTATTGTATACCTCTGAGGTGTTCGAGCGATAGAATGAAGTATACGACATGCCACCGAGATTATTAATATCCAAGTCGTAAGGCCCCAACGCAAGAAATAAAATTGCCTGCAGTAAGTAGTAGCGTCATGGTCAATCTACGATTTGGAGCACTCAGCCGACTTTCTCAAGAAGCTCCATTGTCTAACGATCGAGTAGACCACGAGAACAATCAGCTTATTCAGCTTTTAACGTGTTGCTTATCGCGTGTCACTAATAATCCATCGTTAGAGCGGGCGACAATTAACACATACTAGTCTAGGCCTCGACAATCGCAGCGGAAACTATTCGTGACGTGTAGTGAATACGTCGGTGAGTGCATCCGTTAGTTCCGTATATTATATACAAAGTCACAATATACTCCACGGACATGGAGTCTCAACTCTACCGCGATAGACATAAGGGAACCAAGCCCGGCTTGCCAAGATAACGGCATGGCTGCAATCCCGTGAATGCCACCAAGGCTTTAACTTAAGAGTACAACATTAAATGTAGGTATGCTTACTGTGGTTTGTGCTAAGCGATACGTTTGATTGAACAGATACTTCGGCATTCATTGTGGCAAAGCGAGTATGGGGGGACTATGGGACAAAAGAACAAAGAAGTACAAAAACGATGTCAATCGTTTGGAGAATACAGAATGGGCGATTAGGAAAATTAAGTACCTGCGGAAAACGTATTGTAAGCCAAAGATCTTTCTAAAGCCTACTTACACACTTTTCTATAAAGCTGGGTCCACTGCGCCAATTTTTCTAACAAAACATGATTGTAATCGTTTTTGCTTATAAAATGTTAGGCCACTCCCTCAAATTGGTTAGGTAACAATGTTATGTGTTCGTAAAACATGAAAATATGGCGCAGCGGACCCGTCTTATCAACCAATAAACAAAAATATGCGTTTATTCGTTTAGAATTATTTCAGCTAGCTATTTTATAACGCCCTAAGTAAAACTGTACAACTGCAGCAGTAGTGCCAGTAGTCGCGCTCCGCCGCCCTCGTCTACGCGTACCATACATATGCATGGCTTGAAAAACCAACTTTCTTTACACTTAGAATGTTTATTAGAATTTCGCAGATGCAATCTCTTTATATATACGCACCCATGCGTGTAACGCGCTTCTGTATTGAATTCATTATTATTACGTGAAATATTGAATTATTCTGAACGTCGTACGCATGTACGCAACAATTCGTTTTCTGTACATTTTTAGAACCAAACTGTCTCATCTAGTAATCCGCTGCCCGTCTCGGACAGCGCCGAGACGGGCGCCGCTGCTGCCTCTCGTATTAATATAAGATTCGCCGTCCGAGGCATGTTCTCACCATCCCCGATGACGCTATCACTCTCCTCCAGGAGAGTAGTCCCTCCACTAGCACAGTTAGAAAGCGCATCTCCCGACATCCGTCCTATCGTCCTCGCCGACGAGGCCTGTCGCGACGTTCCTGTCCATCCTCGCCCCGATCCTTGCTCGAGTAAGCCCGTGCCGCTGAGCCTGTAGCTTTAAATTCGCCCCCGAATAATCATAATCCGATCCAGCCCGTCCCTTGCTGTCCTCCCCCACTCTAATTTATTGAGGCACCCACAGAAAAGTCCGGATAAGCAGTAGACAACCTCCTTGAACTGCGAGATGCCAAGTATAAAAAAACGATTAATTAAACCTAGCTAGTGCAGTTGCTGCATTCGATCGCAAAGTCGAACAATATTTTAAGGTCAAAAAGTCTGAGTAGCAGTCCAGAGCTTTGACGAAACCAATCAAACTGAAGTCCAGTACCATTGGTCTATAATAATCTATCGGAAAAAAAACTCTACCTCTCAAAACTCAAAGCATTTATTTCAAATAAACCAATTACAGGGACTTTTGAATTGTCAAGGGGTCGGTCAGTCAGAAAAATGAAGCTATAGTTGCCCATTCCAAAACGTAGTAGGTTTCTATGGAGAAGAACGGACGAGAAACTCCACGGACACTCTTTTAAAACAAAATATTGGTTACATCATTCATGTTGAAATCACACATGTGAGAATAATATAGAAAGACGTGCACGTTAGAAGCGTCCGTAATAAAAAGATAATAACTTCTAACACTAAAAAATAAGCCATTGCAGCTAAGAGATGATCATTCTCTACTGACGCCGCAAATTCACGAACATGACGCACGGATCAGCACCATTCAGCTCAACTATTTTGAAGAGAACTTAATGATCCAACACACAAAAGCTTGGACAAATCAGACTCACAAGTTACACTACTGCCAAACCTCAAATCAAATCCCAACGGGAAAATGCAAGCAAGTGATAAAATAGACATACATGAATTTAATAACCAACTGATAATTGATAAACGAACTCATTAGTAACAGCACTTCCTATTAAAGCATCCTAATAGCGTAGTGCTTCGATCAATGTAGTGTGCCTTCTTCGCTAACGTCGTCGCATCGGCAGCCATATGCAAATGATTTAGAAACTAATCGAGCCAATGACCCATTGTATGCTAACACTACGCTACTGATAGTCGTTCCCATGCTTGATAAGATAATCTAGATAAAACGCCGTGTTTGTTCTGACACAGTACACGGCTAGGTAGGCGGTTTTACTTGTATTGTAAAAGAACAAAGAGTATAAGATAATGTTACCATGGAAATGAAGGAACTTATCTAGATTTTTCTGTTCTTTGTGCATCTCAGTACGACACGGACAACAGAGTTATAGTGTTTGCAGTGTAATAACACACTTTCCTACCATATATTGCAGTGGTAAATGTGTTTTTGAGCTTTACGTCTGTACCTATAGAAAGTTCTATCTATGAAAATGTTCATGATGTATCCCAATTATTTAATGAAGTAGCGGCCACCTGCCATCATAATGTGGGCATTTCTACCTACATTTAAATTATTAGATTCTATTTTGGCACAAACACTCCATAAAAATAACGCCAGACACGTACGCAACGTACTTGTTGCTCTAAAAGAAACAAAGAGACAAATAAATTTTAGAATCTGTTTCCGAAGAATTTCAACGAAACTGCGCAGGCACATTAGTCTTGCAATTGTTTTTGCCGTCATAGCTTTTGTCTCATCAAAAGGTATGATTTCAGTGAACTGAGACCGAGCTGTTATGTTTTCTGCCAGATTTCGCTCACGCATCGTGCTCCAAGTTTTCTAACATTCATCAATCTGTTTGATTTCTCACGCACTAGAAAAATATAATTAGAAACGAGTACATAAACTAATTAAGTACTTAATTAATTTGCAGTTTGCTTTCTCATCAAGTTTAACCTGAGCTTCAATCAAGATTTTCTAGAAGTTGACATCGAGTAAAAGTGTAGCAAGTGCTAACTGCTTAGCTATGTCCTATTACCGGTTAAAGGCTTTTCTCGTTAGACTTATCTGCAGCAAAAGGAAACAGGCATAATCATCACGTTTGGCGCTACACTAAAACAGTAGTTACGATTCCAAACCCGACACTTAGAAACACGCGAACCTTTGCAAATTAGCAGGTAGTCTATGATATATCCACCATCTAATGATGTAAACATATGGAAATAAGGCCCACCCCCGTTTCTACACGTCTATACTTAATTTACGATTTCGACACATGTCAACTTTTATAATGATTAGTATTTCTTTGTTTTCTACAACCAGTCACAACAGCTAACATGAAACTTGACAGCACATTTACTCATCAAAAGGATCAAAGACGTGATGAGGTTTCCAGTAACCAGGGATTCGAACCAAACAAAGAACAACAAGTATTGACGTGCGTGCGTCATAGAAAAATATCAAAAAGCTGCTCATACGCACTGTCTAAAATAATAGTGACCTCACTGTGGCGATTTCCAATCCATGTTGTATGTAATTTCGATGTTAGACACGTCGGCGCAGGAGTTTATTGCGTTGCGTGACGTATATCAACAACTTATCGTAATGAACTGCTATGTACTTAACATTCTAGCCCGGTTATGTAGCACGTGGCGTGTTATCAATATGTATTTATTGACGTGCCTACTACAACGCCTAAGCTACAAAAATAATAAGCATTGTAATTCCTAATGGTAGCTACGTGAACCCCTTGCCAAAATGCTACCGGTATAACGGGGCTATTTGGATTTTCGGGTGTTATTTGGAATAAAGTAATTGTAAATTTTAAGTTATATATTTTTTTTGTTTTATTAATTTAATGTTTCTATAAAACACCATAGACAGCTTTTATTTTATTTCTGATCTTGTTTACTTTTTACAATTTTTCGGACGAAGATCACAATTCAAATTTGTTTCAACTCAAATCTTACAATTGCTACCCCCGAAAATCCAAATAGCCCCGTTCTACGGTATGTAATTATCCACTCCGCACACCAGTTTTATAAGCATTATTCCCTTACGTTTGGCAGTAATGAGTAAACAAAACTGTGTTTGTTTTGATATCGGGAGCAACAATAACAAATAAAACCGAACATATTGAAACAAAAGCAGACTTTCCAATAGATGGTCGCTCGCTAATGGCTTTAAAGATTTCCATTTGTCAGCTGTCTTAAATTGAACACTACAATGATGATCCTCTATTTCAAATCCATTAAATGATGATTCATTGTCATCAAACATAGAGCAGTGGACTACAAATGTCAGTACCCCGGAGTTATCCAACATTTGGCTCACACCTGAGCACTGAGCAGGCGTCTCGTCTCGAAAGTCGCACTGTAGTAGAGATCATATTAATTTATAAATAGTGCTTAGAAAGAACTTCGCAACTGGCGTGGGAGGTTCCCATAATAGCGCAGAAAACTAAAATAGAATGATGTATTTTTTCACAACTATCCTCGTATTCACACAGATGATATTTAGATCGCGATGCACAAACAATGCAGTGCTAATCCATCCTTGCGACATTAGATAGAGCAGCAAGACTGAAGGGCTGATGAGAGACTATTTATAAAAACGAAGAGTTTCGTCACAACAAAGCCCAGCGTGCCATCGTATTTATTTATTGGAAGATATATTAGCATCATTCCTCGGCTTGTTGCACGACACACATGCTAATGTGGGTCAACAAAAAATATAGAAATGTAGATTAAAGCAAAACATAAACCAAAATATATTGTGTTCTTTTATATTTTTTACATAGTGGATAAATGTGTACAAAGCACGTTCTATGAGTTCCATCTCATTCTTCCAAATGGATTACGCAATTCCCAATATTAAACTCAATAACACGGTTCAGTTCACAAACAAAGCGTAGAAGTGTATCATCAAAAGAATACTAATTCTGTCTACCTCAAATTAAGGCCCAAAATAGTGGCATAAATTATATAGTGAACACAATAATTTAGAATCGACGCACGTTCTTCAACGGATGTATACGAATGCCTAACAGAATTGGCCTCACTCACTCCATAACTCAGAGCAATTCTCAGTGAAAACTGAATAAAGGAACTGGCAAGTCTAAACATCACTGAAACTACGATGCTGAACACGTACGAAACTTGAATACAACACTAAAATAGTTTGATATTGCATTAATTCTCCGAAAACTGCTTGCTTAACACTAACGTTTGACTGAGAGGGTAATGCATCCAATCTAGTGTTTCCTATTTAGGGTTTACGGAACATGAATGCAGGTGATTAAATAACAAATCGTATAACTCTCTAATAAATATTTGTATACGTATTTTAGAGATAATAATGACATATTAAAACGTCATCAAAATAATGAAACATTGGCAGCTCTACAGATCACCTTAGTCTTTGTCTAGAGGTGGGAGATCAAACAACCACTCAGTTTACGTTCTGCGTACGGCAACATTAAAGCTAGGACCGATACTGTTTTCATGTAACCACATCAAAAAGCTTAAGCACCTCATAAATGTTTGAAAGGAAGTAACAAAACTTCTTTAAACTTTAAACTACCACTTTTTGTAATGTACATAGTCCACACACAGTAAATACCCACTTAACTATCAAAAGTCAATTTGACAAGAGGCTCACGTAAAGGCTCCTACAAACAGGCGCGACACGCGACGCGAGACAAAGGGACCGCGTGTCGCGCGTACGAGCGGTGCTTTTGTGTCGCATCGCGTGTTGCGCCTGTTTATAGGAGCCTTAACGCATTTGCTCTCTTATAAGCCATAAATTGTTTGGCAAATTTACATACTTAGATTTGGTGTCGCTAGTCGGGTCCTGGGCATGAACAGAAGTCATCTATAGCGACTGCTCGAATGCGGGTTGTAGGCACACGAACGAATTATTTTTTGACATATATGCTAGGTGCTGGGCAGCGAATGGGTTAAGCAAGGCCTGGATATAGGAAATATGCAGGCATTGGTGACTTGATAAAAAACTACTTGGATTAACAAAACAGAAGTAATTTGTACTGTATATAGGTATCGATCGGTGAGCCAGCCTTGTCAGAGTTAGCATGTGGCTAAACCTGACTAATCGTTTCAAGCCGACTGCAACCCTTGCGTTAAACAAAAGTACCTCAGTAAACAGAACTGCACTGTTGCACAGAGACAGTGTAAAAGGAACAAATCCAGCGACTTCCGATACAAAAAGCTCGTCACTTCCCCGCGAGTTTGCTTCTCAGAACTAATGAAACGTACGTAAATAGTCGGCTGTCGCCGGTGGGACGGAACCGCGCGTCGGCGCCCAAACGCACCGCTAGACGGACCAATGATTGATAGGGGTGACATTGAAAAAATCCACCATTACACTTACGGGATATCCGTTCACTTAAATATAACAATAATAGCTTTTGCCCGCTGCTCCGCCCGCGTGGATGTCGGTTATCGCGTAAAAAAGTAGCCTGTCCTTCTCCATATCCCAGGCTATAATCTCTGCCGGTACCGTGTGGTGCCGGACGTAGTACCGTGTGATGTCGGACGTAAAGAATAGCACTACCCCATTTCCTCCCGTGGGTGTCGTAAAAGGCGACTAAGGGACTTACTAGAGAATGGGCAGCAGCGTTCTCTATGCATTTTTTTTTTATTTAACACCTTTCTGCGATCGCCAACCCGCCTGCCAAGCGTGGCGATTATGGCAAACCCCCCCAATTGGGGGAGGCTTATGTCCAGCAGCAGTGGTGTTATTTTCGGCTGAAATGATGATGATGATGATGAATCTCTGCCAAATTTCATGAAGATCGGTCAACGATTTAGGCGTGAAAACGTAACATACAGACATACAGACAGACAGACAGACAGATAGACAGACAGACAGAACGAGTTACTTTCACATTTATAATATTAGTATAGATTTAACACATCTGGGACAACCCTGTTTTATAATATCTACGTTTGAGTTTCGACAACCCTAGAATAACATCAATATTCTAAAATGTTTACATTTGCCAGCCTAAGAGCCCGTTCGTTCATAGAGCTGAAACAGAAGATGGTTTCTATTTACATAGCCGGCTAGAATTACATTCAGGGGCTTTATTGTAGCGATAAATTGTGAAGTGAAGATATCAATAAAAAGGACAATTTAAATTCATTCCGTTTAATGTTTTGAGTGATTGTGAATGTAAACGGTGCAGCGGAGAATTAAACTTGGTCATAAGTCTTGGACAATTTATCATACCAAATGGCCAGGGTCAACACGGTCCATTGCCTCCATAAACTTTAAAAATTGCAGGGCTACATTCACAAAAAGATATATGTAATCCGCACATAAAATTCAACGCTTGGCTAAGCCACTCGCACGCACGATTTGGAGAAAAAATGCCAGCAGCGCAGAGATTGTATAGTAATAAATTCAATTACCTGCCTGATTAGTCGATAATCGTGGCAACTGGTAGTGATACTTGAAACATATATCGAATACCGACATTATACTGTTTCACTATAATAATGATATACGCCCGCATGCAAGTTGTCAGCGACGTAGAAAAAACATAACGACAGAAAGTAGACTTGGTATCGCGTGGTGAGCAGCTGGTGTGGTACTTACGTACTCCCACATAAACATATCGTCGACCTTAGGTTCAATTGAGGTATGGGACAAAATACGATTTTTCAGGAGAGGCCGACAAAGTTTTTTTCGGACTAAATCGCCCATAACTTTTTTGTTATTAACCTTTTTCGGATCTGATTTCACACTTATTCTTGTATTTTAGTGCTCTATCTACCTGTGTAACATTTATTTAAATAAGTTATCTATTTAAGAAAATAGACGTCCCTTACACCAACGTGTTTTGTTAGTAATATCCCTTACTGACCAAGTATCTTGTAGTCCCGTCCCTTACATTAAATTGACCTCTACGTTGGATCAAAAATTGTGGAAAAATTGTGAAAAAACAGTGTAAAGAAATACAGTGTAAAGAGATTGTTGACAGAAAATTAAGTACACACTTTTGGCATACTTATATCTTAAATTTAAAAATCGTTACCTACCTTACCTTATCTTACCTTATTTGATTCGATTGGCGGCGGTAAAAACACCATTTCAAGTTACTATATTGCATAGTTTTTCAAATACATTGTTATTATGGGGCTGATTCGAAATTTGGATCCAAAAAATCAGTAGGGTAAGGGACATTTTTCTTAAGCTAGAATTTTTTCATATACACCATTCGAAAGAGCGAAAAATTCTGAACAAAACTGTATACTCAACTCATTTTGGGTATTTTGTCCCTTACGTCAATTGAACCTTCGGTCGATGATATGAATGTTACACACACTTTTACCATCACCCAGTTTATGTGTTTATTAGTTGCGCTAATGTTTGCTTGGTCAATTTATCATTTTACGTAATACGCGAACGCGATCAGCATTCACATTTGCACCTGTCTTCAATTATTTAGCACATCACGGAATTTCATTAAAGTCATCATTCTCGTTATTAACAACGTTTAGACATCAAATTAATCGTGAAGTTAAAAGAATTTGTGTAATTACAAAATATTAAATAACCATTGTGCTAATTATTACGATAATCAATAAAGTATTTGCATTTGTGAAAACAATTCAGTTTAATTTCATGACTGTAATTGGTAGCGATACCATTTGTCTATGTCAATTAGTATTAGTGCGATGCAAGACTATTCGCGTTCAAATTAATGCATTTACGCTAAGAAAGCTGAAAAACAAGGGACTTAGTATTACTCAACCAATGTTTACTTCTGCATGCTGACTCAATTGAGCTAAACTTAGATCACGGTAACAGATTTAAGACTGAATTATGTTTTGGAGAACAACGATAATCTCTTGTCTCTGAACACAATTGACAAGCTATTTGTTATGCTTGTCAAATGGTATTTCAGTTTTGTTATAGAAAAGCAATTCATGAGTGTAGATTGTAGAGACCTCGGTTTCTTTTTATATTATTTTAATCCGTTTCAGGTTTTGATCTCGATTTGTAGCTCTGGTGCCAACTTCTATAGAATTTTACGCTCGCTTTTTTTTATTGAACAGTAGCTGTTGCCCGCGGCTTCGCCCGCGTGGCTATTTCTAAAATAAAAGTAGCCTAGAAGTTACTCCTTATAATATCAACTATCTGCCAGTGAAAATCCCGTTAAAATCAGTCCAGCCGTTTCGGAGATCAGCCGGAACAAACAGACAAACAGACAAAAAAAAATGATTTTTTGTTATTACCGTATATACTATCATATGCATTTCGTAAAAAGTTCTGTTATTTCGACATTATAAACAGACATTTCAATTTTATTTATTAGAATAGATGTGTACCATCCTATAAAAAACGCTCAATGCAAGAGTCTAGTTAGCTCATAGTTGGTTGGAATTTGTGATGACATAAAAATCCTAGATGGAAAATAATAATTAATTAACAAAGGTAAGCAATAATTAAATCTCATTATAGCTTGATTTTAAATTCATTGAATGTTGTTGCTTAACAGTTAGCACCCATTACAGAAACTAGTTGACCAAAAAAACTAAAACGGACATTTAATCGTAAGTATTACGTATCGATTAGCAAAATGTTGGTTAATGTGCCTCTAAATGACTACAGATAGTGCAGCACAGTTCCAAAACATGTTCCCTGGTTACTGACAGAGATAAAATCCGGTTGAACAAGAATGGAAGCCGTGTACTTCCAACTACCTACAATTTTGTTATATACTGCTTGGCGCCATATTTGATTAAATTATGTACCTGTTAGTGGGAATTTTCTTTAGACGTTATGTAACGTGTATGTATATCTAAATATTTAATATGAAAAAGTAAATGTAGGTACTTACTTATATTTTTAACTGGGTTTAAAATTGTAAGTATTGGTTGTCTGATTAACATAATTATACCGTTCCCGTACATTGTATGTACTACATGTCTTTATAGTTTAACGGTATCAGGTTGACTATGTTAGGATACCTAATTCTATTCTGTAAGAAATTATGAATTATACCAAACGAACACTTGAAAATTAATGGTTTTGGCCATAAAATTTATCGTTTTCACTGTAACGGGTTTTCTATCTATTATATGTAAACAGCATTTAGAACAAGCCAGACTACTAAGGAGCTAATTAACTGCTTGTGATAACGTCTAGGAAATTTTATTAAGGACATATATACCTATCAATAAACTGATATTTTTATCCAGAGTAAATATAAAAGTATACCAAAAAGCTTCGTAAACAATATGGAGAACCCTGTGCAAAAATACCCGTTATCGGTTATTCCCGTTACTAATATACCTCTAATGGGTTTTCGGCACTTGAAAACTAGCCAGAAACGATAAAATGCGCATCTGGCTACTCAGACGCGTCCATATTGATATATTGCCACACTTTAATGTTTCAATTTGGTGGCAAAATTCAACTAATCGCTTCCGAGTTCTTGGATATTCTGAGAAAAAAACTTGTATTGACTTTCTTCCTTTTGTTGCATCGATTTAAATAACAAACTTTTATTGAATTTCTTCCTTTTGTGGCATCGATTTAAATAATCTTTCTAGGCTAACCAAATATATTTTTAATATATATTTGAATCAACTTTTGGCTTAACTTGTGCCAACATCAAATTTGGAAACATAAATAAATAATTTGATCGTAACGCGAAACATTCTCAGGGACGGCTCAATCGATCCTGATTAAATTTATTATTTAAAAAACATAAGTACTGCGAAAACGCAACTGGTACCAAAAAATAAATTCAATGATTAACATAAATAAACTTGAGGTTTTACATCGTTTATGTAAATTTTCATATAAACACGTCAATTTTAGTACCGAATTTTATAATTTCAGAACGGATATCGCAGCATTAATTTTGATATTTTCGTTCACGGTCATGAGTAGGTAGTTACATCACTTTCTGAAGTGAATAATGCAAGATAGAGTACTGTCGATTCATTTCGAACTCTGCAACACAGATTAAATCGACGTTCCCATGTGTAGTCCTATCTTATGTTTAATTACATTACCAAATTAAAACTGATAATGTTCTAGATTAAAATATTTTCTCACAGAATCTAGCACGTCGTTGTCCGAAATTAACTTGATTTCACTTGCTATGTGTTAAATTGCCGTACCATTGAAATATCAGTCGAGACAAAGAAACAATGGAATATTAAGATTTATTAACCCTGTAGCAGTTTACGACTTTCCAAACAATCAGTTAGGCAGTGGTCTGGCCCTGTCTGGGCCTGGCGGATTGTGTAATGGCGCATAAGGCCTGAAGACCTAACGCTGACCTACCTTGCCTAACACTACCGCGCCTCTTTAAGATCGTAATCACTATACAAAAACTGATAAAATATTTCCTTGTTCCGTGTGCGTGCACATGCATCGGGATGAAGAAAGAAGGAGTTAAATCTACTTTTGAAAGATTTTTCTTAGATTCTCTAAAATATTTATCAACTTAAAAAATATATATTAGACGACTTAACACCCATGTGAACAAATCTAATAATTAAATATTGAAAAACACTGGAAAGCGTGGACCGTGCACACATTATCAATGAATCAACACTAGAAAGTGAATTTGAATAGTCCAACTACTTAATAATATTGTTCAACAAGACAAAAACAGCTCCAAATTTTTATGAATAAAATAATTTCAATAATAGAGAAACGATTTCGTAATACCGTAGGGAAAACGGAAATTGCGTAACTGTCGTAATATAAAACAATCGACCATAAAAGGAAAAATATTTAACAAATACTCAACGAGTCACGATTATCTGAAGACAGTGGAATAAAGATACTTTCGGACTGAGAGTTTAACGAAATCGTGACTACGACTGTTACAAATACATGTTCACAATAGTTTAGCTAACTATTGGTGTTTTGTATTGGGTGTAGGCCCTTGCCTTTATAAAAGTATACCTAGGTAAAAGGTACATTATTTAATTTACTGCTATGTCACCATGGGCCACAACTACGACCATTAATTAATTAGAGGACAAACATAATGGACGAAGAATCAAATTATATACACATATATGGACCATGAGGTGATTCTTAAATAACCATATGAGACAAAGGAAATTTTAATTGAAGATAAAAAAGAATCTAAAGACGAGACACGAAAAAATGCATTAATTGGTGACGCGGCTAAAACGAGAAGGCCCGAAATGGATGTAAGACTATACGAAGTTCAAAGCGTAACAGAAGTGCTAATGGGCGGACTGCATTATTTATGTATTTATGAGAACTTTCGGTAATTAGGAACATTTTTATGTTGCCGACAGTGCTAACCGTCCCATATTATTGCATACAAAAAGTGGATTTGGTCCAAAGACCATAAGAGTTTGCACAACGCTGTGTCCGATTACATAATGTGAAATAGCGGGCACATAAATTATACGCCACCAGCCAACAAGCAAAAGCCTTGTAATAGGAACACTTTGTATCCATTAAGTATGAATGAAACTAACTGACACGTCAAACACAAAATAACCAACCAATTAGTGGACTGAAAATTCGGATGCGTTTCAAGGAACAATGAAGAAATAAAGGAAGCGATAAATATAGTGTAGGAGTCCTCAATGACGGTATTCCGGGAGATGCGCTTTGAGATGATCTTATAAAGGAAGAGATTAGAGGACATGATGACAACCTAACTGGACGTAACGATACAATACTTTTAAATGAAAAGATAAATTAGTTATGTAGTTGAAAAAGAACCAGACAATGCTTCATTTCTCAACTAAAAATGCACAATGTAGGTGGCAATTTAACTATCGGCATAAAACATTTTTACATGACAAGATTTTATAGTTCCCAAATTTTAAACCTACACCTGGCAATAGCCAAAGTTTAGGATGCAAATTGGCCAATTTTAAAAACTCTGTCCTCCCACACTCTGCGCTTAGGACATACTTTCTTCCATTGAAAGAAACCACCTACGCGAGTGTATTGACACGATTCATACCGGTTTCATAATGCGAGGCGGAAATTTCGGAGTTTTGATTTGTTATATCATTATAGTTGCAAATGTATCCTACATGCATAATTGTGTAAACGCAAATATGTTAATTGTGAGTTTCTTCAATGTTGATGCTTTAGCCAAAAGTTCTTGGAGTCATTCAGCGAAGAGACTTTTATGGTTCACAACAAGCCTTGTTATTATAATATGAAACAGAGGAGTAATGACGATAATAATGAGGCGTTGAGGTGTTCGTCTTGTTATTTTACCGTGTATTGTGCTACGAATCTTAACTGCTATAGAAAGTTTCCGCAAAATAACTATCCACAGTTGGCGCTTTCACGATCATTGCTGTTTTACTCGATAACTCAATTGCTGCGTGTTACAAATACAATTGCTCGTTTCCTACAAAATTCACAGTACCGTAAATGTAACTAGTTTTTGTCTATACCGTTTTAGTAACAGTAAGGTTACTAAGCAGGTTAGAAAGATAAGCATATCATTTGAGACTATAATGTTGAAACAAAACGACCATAATGAAAGAAGTAATACCACCCACATCGCTGGGCTATCGTTTATAAATGGCATTGCGCATCCGTTGTAAGACAGACACTTTAATGCATTTATGTCAATAATACTCCGATCTACACGTCTACTTACATTTGCAGCACCTTTAAGATCAATTTGTTGAATTAGACGAACACACAATGTAAACATGACTGTTTCCTGAAAGTTATTAAGGTCAAGGAAGTTTATTCGCAGATGCATTCAACCATGTTCGGATGTTGTCAACAGAGTTTGCCCTTCGTTTTGAACTTTCCAACAATATGACATACTACTGTCTGAGTAAATTAATAATTTGATAAAAACAATAAAACGATTAGAGGATAGTCAGAGAGGTCTTTGAGAAGATTGCGACAGAAACACAATCGAAAGATCAATTTTCTCTTATATTAAACCAAACAAAAAAAAAAAAATAGTTTAGAATTGAATAATAAATATTTACTGCACAACGTACATGTGCCTACTCGTATTCATTATTCATAAATGAGTATTGAAATTAGGGTTACAGGTAGGGGGTTACCTTTGCACTTGCGGTATCCATTGAGTGATCCCCAATGATTCTTCTTAGCGTCCACACTTCCACTGCAGATATTCAGTTCACTGGAGAATAACTTGTGATGTATAAGACTCTTATTATTGTTCTTAGTGTCCGATTGAAAAAATGAAACGAATTTATGAAGCGGGCTCATCGTGAGAAATTATAATTTATTTCCGCATTAAGTTACTTTTGAAGTTAACAAAGTTGGAAACGGTTTCACAAAACGGAGAAAAAACACTATGAACCATGACACACTGCCAATAACACTGGTCAAAAATGTTAAACTTTCTTCCAAATTAGGTAAAATGATTTACGAAGTTAATAAAATGGCTAAGCACTAATTGTTGTTAATGAGCACGGCACGGAAGAGCTCGGCTGTGAATGCGGCTAAGTTTTTTGTCGTCACTGTGCTGAAGCGCGCGCGCCAGTGTCGCCAGTCGCTCTTTTACCTATTGCCACTGCTTCGCGCGCACTTTCATCAAACTGACAGGGACTTTCATTGGGCACCGCTCACCCTCTATGTGGTGGTTTGTCATGCTCTATATTTTCCATGACTACATTTTATGGTTGCTTTTCTCTCAATGAAACTATGTTATTTACATATTTTATAGTGATAAGTAAATATTAACTTTATTTTTATATAGTAGCTAGACATACTATTTTTATCGGACATGATAAGTATAAAGCTAAGTTTCTGTTCCAAAATAACAGAAAATAAAAATAAATAATATAATATAATTGATATAATATAATAGAGTCACAAACAACTCATCGCACATAACAAACACATCACATTAGGTACAATATATTAGGTACACGTTGCAATATTTTTATATTTGAATATACCTACCTAACCCTCTAGTTAAGTTGCCAATTTTACACACGACATATTACCGAAAAATATGTATGTATCATATCAGATTTATGTAGGTTTACAAGGAAGACACACGATACCTACGCAAAAGAAAGTATCTTATTTATCTTCCAACCATGTGATACCCTTCACTAAGTGCCACTTATTACCACCTTCTACCAGGACGTTTGATCACATGTGGGTAGATATTACAATAGCCAAGATAATTATCACTGTGTGAATCCTATACAACTTTGGAAACAGTTTCCAAACCATTATACAGTGTTCTTACATAAGTTCTGGCACACGTAACTTGGTGGCTATATTTTATTTTCTTTTTCTTTTAATTACACACAATAAAAGCGTACATTCGTGGCCACGGCTCGATAAAATGACGTCACACCTTTTTACTAACCCTGGCACTGCACATTAGGTACGGGCTATTTATTCTCCTTAGAATCTTTATAGCTTATATTTTCACCTACACGCTTACTGCTTAGATACAGAGATTCATCTGTATTCTCATCATGCTATGATAATTGAGTTGCGTAATTATAACGTCCATGAGTGCAAATGTAAATGTGAATAATAAGAAGCGGATGAGGTAATCAGACTGCGGAATACTGATGATAAAGTCTGTCCTTGTGATCTGCGATTCTTTCAAGATTATTCAGAGTTCAAGCTGCATAAAATTTACAAAGAATGTTCGTATTGCTAATTCAATAGTGGCTTTTGTGGACGGGATATTAATTCAGATTTGTTACACCTGTAAGTTGTATGTAGTTTTTTTTTTTTTTTTGTATTCGCAATTTATAAATAGATATATATTGTATATAATTATATATATAATATAAATTTGTAATAGTAATTTATTTTTACTATTTTATTTGTCTTTTATATTTTGTGAATGTGAGAACGTTGTAGGCTACTTAATAGACTGTAGTTGGTGACTATTTTCTATTTCGACTGATGAAGCAAGGGTTCGATGCACAGTCTCAGACCTGCTATGGAGACATTAACGTTTCCAAGGATTTTACAGGCCTGCACGTCCTCCCATACCTATAAACACTACAATTGGAAAACACTATAAAAGCCAATCATTTTTTAAAGAGTAACCGTAGATTTTGTTGCCGGTTCTTCTCCATAGGAAACGACCAATTGGACCCTGTTATGCAGAAAAGATCCAACCAACGTGTTATTAAACGTTGGTTGGATCTTTTCTGCATAACAGGGTCCAATTGGAACCGTGCTCCGAACTTCTGACGTTTCAAAAGTGCCCATGTAGGTTTATGTGAATTAAAATATTTTGATTAATTGACTGACTGTGGGTTAGTATTTTGTTAGGTAAATTTTTTTTGGAGTTTACTCCTTAAGAATCGATTTTCATATAAGGTATGGAAATTTTATGAGGAGTAAAATTTATACAAGCGTTAACTCAAAACTTTTTCTGATACGGATAAACTTCGTTTTGTATTGTGTGTTATTCGCATAGAAATATAGTTATTCGTAAATAACACGGATTAAATTTTTGTAAAATAACATTATATACTTCACATTTCGATCTAGATATTTCGCCCGTGCGACACACGATTACTTGCACTTTAAATCGCAAAGATAAGTTTAAATTATGATCTAAATATTGTTTCATTTGAGTTACCTATGGCTTTGAATAATAAAACTTATATCATAATAAAGGTCGTGTTGGAGGTCGGACGTGTGCCAATTTTTGAGCGCCTACGGTTCGCGCGAATAATACCGCCTCGAGTATAATGACCAACATAGCACGCATGTAACATGATTGATGTATAATAATATTTTATCGTATCAATATGAAAAATGTGAATAGAAAAAAAAAATACAAACATGCTTTCAGTATTCTATGTGATGCGTTTATTAACCCTCTTTGCCTATTGCATATTCAAAGACAATCGTATTAAGGAGTTGAAACTCCAGTCGTGCGTCGGAGTTGACACACAAACTTTTTTTTGTTCACTTTTTTTGAATTGTGGAACCTCATAAAAAGGTTGCCTTCTACATCCAAATAAAGGCAATTCTGTCTAATGTAGTACCTAGACAGTGTAGTGACTTTGAAGTAATATTATGACCTTTTTAATTGGATTGTTAAAGCAAAATAACTTTAATAGGCGTAATTTACGTTCACAGATCAGTTTTCAGGTGGACCTGTATTTTAATTTCTTTGTCTGCACTACCCGTAGTATTATAAAGCACGTGTTAATAAGTTCGTAAGAAAACACAACACTATTTCCCCAAGATAGCCGGTATGTCTATTACCCAAGTATTTTTATCACATAAAAACATACAAAGGTTAATACTTCCGCACTGTATCTTAGGAACATGTGATTGTGTAGTAAACCTAGCCGTCTGATCACTGCCATACGTCGAAGGCACGTGAATAGATAAAAACGGACTTGACAGTAAATACCTCTGCACATACCCGGCAGATAAATAAAACTCCTTTTAGAGTCGCTACTGTAATTTTATAGTCCCGTTACATCGAATGTAATTAAAATTCGTTCCGTTTTTTACCGCATCTTGGCTTTTTTATTGCCTCGCTCAGTTTGTTTTATATATTTTTGTGGTGCGGTGCGAAAGCTTTATTTATTCCATATTGAATCATGGGCACATTAGCCGGTTTTATTTCGGTAAGAGTTTTCTAATAGATTCTGGATTTTAGGGTGTTTTCGTTTTAACAACGAATTTTATATTGCCCGTAGCTATTCAAATTTTCAGTCTATAATAATATACGGTAAACATAATACATAATTAATCAATCAATAAACAGAAGTAGGTACACACAGGCCTCTTCCCTGCCGGCCGGGTCAGGTAATAGAGTATGTTAAACGTTAATTATTTTGAATAACTTGCAGTAGATCAAACTGTAAGTTAATGATACGTGGCTTACTGCACGCTTTGATGTAAGTACAGCAAGAAATTGGTTTATAAAAAATATTTAAATAAACTTAATTTTCAACACACTTGCTCGTAAAGAGGCTCTTATTGAACCGCTTTTATACGGTTCATAATGCAGTGTATTAAACACGCGTGCTTTTTAGGGTTCCGTAGTAAACAAGGAACCCTTATAGTTTCGCTATGTCCGTGTCTGTCTGTCTGTCCGCGGCTTAGCTCAGACACTCTTATTACTAGAAAGCTGTAATTTGGTATGGGTATATACCTATATTAATCACGACAAAGTGGTAAAATAAAATCTTGTTTTTTTTTTGCGTTCGTTCGGTACGCGTAAAATGGGGATTCTATTATTTTTTTCTCTTCTATCCCATGGTGTGGGGTATCATTAGAAAGGCTTTTAAAAAATATTGCGGGTTTGTGAAAACCATTTTTCGATTCATGGATCCGTTTGCGTAATATTAAGCTTTAAATTGCTAATTTTTGTTTGAGTCAAGCAATGACCATATAACATAAAATGTAAAATATAAAAATAAAAAATATCAAAATTCTTTCGACATTTATTTAAAAAGATAAAACTTTTTTTCAGAGGTTGGTTCATTATTGTACCTAATAATAAAAATAAAAAATTCTGATAGTCAAATAATAAATTTATAAAATAGAATAATGGCCTATAATGTTCCCACTGCTGGGACAAACTCAAACTCAAACTCAAAGCATTTATTTCAAATAAACCAATTACAGGCACTTTTGAATTGTCAAGGGGTCGGTCAGTCAGAAAGATGAAGCTAGTTGCCCATTCCAAAGCGTAGTAGGTTCCTATGGAGAAGAACGGACAAGAAACTCCATGGACACTCTTTTAAAACAAAATATTGTTACAAAATATGGGTTACATCATTCATGTTGAAGTTATACATGTGAGAACAATGTAGAAAGACGTGCACGTTAGAAGCGTCCGTAATAGAAACAATTCTCAAAAATTAAAATAAGCCGTGGCAACTAAGAGATGACCAGTCCCAACTGACGGCGCCCGTTCACGAACATGACGCATGGATCAGCACCATTTAGCTCAACCATTTTGAAGGGAACTTAATGATCCAACACACACGCCACCACCAGCGAGACATTTGAGTGAGCATGACATACTCTCAGCCGCCAGGGCACATTCAAGTCAATAAAAGACATATTACCCGGTAAATGGTAGCTCTATAGTACATAGTACTCACACCTGTGCTATGCAATTATATAATTCAAGGACATTGAGTTTATACAATGCAAAAATAGTTTACAATCTTCAGCAGCTCCAATAATATTTTCAAATGCTAATCAATTAGTTTATGCGCCCTTATGGAGCAGGACCAGCATTGAGCCAAGCGTTTTTGTCAGCGATGTAATCCCCCAATTTATAATATGCTTGGCTGCATAGTGTGCGTTTTATACAAGTTTTAAATTTTGTTTCGTTCAATTGGAGTATGTGGGGAGGTATTTTATTGTAACATTTTAAACAGTACCCCATGAAGGATGAGTCTACTTTAGCCAGTCTGAAACCTGGTTGAACGAATTGACAGACAACCTCCTCTCCGTGAGTGGGAAATTTTCTGTGTAAAACACACAGAATTTTTGGATAGTCAAAAACACCGATAGGCTAATCATTTTTGAAATGTATTAACTTTGTATATGTCCTCCGAACAGTGTGTTTGTGCTGAGCAGACTTTGTAAGAAAAGCTAGCCTTGTGGAAATATATTTGTGCATAACACTCATTGACATTGACATTTTCTCTCATTCATTGACATTGGATCTTGTGAGTACCTAAAATCAATGATCGTTTCATAATTAATTTAATGTCTCTGTTGTAATAAGTGATTAAAAAGATCTTCAAATTTCGTATAAATAGTATAGGTTTTTGCTTTATCGATAACAGATTTGGTCAATTTTTATTTGGTGCATCATTATTTGTTTTTACCTAATAATAGAGGAAAAGAGATAGCGAAAAAATTACTTTCAGTAGAAAAGGACGCAAACATAAAAAGACATCAACGAGAGTCCTTGCACCTTCGGTTCACCTACAAGAAAGACCAGTATAAGATGAACTCCGATAAATAATATCAGAAAATAAATATGATTATGTAACTATTAGCTTACCGATGAAATGTTATGCCATCTTTCCGGAAACTTGAAGTCTGACTGTTTTTACCACACCAACATATTGTGCAAGGGGCCATTATAATATTTATTTTTACAAAATTTTATTGACTAACGCGGAAGTGTTTACGGCTCACAGAACTGGTCGAAATTGAATCGAAATTATTGAGTGGCGACCTACATCAGATCTATAAGTCTGATGTGTTGACAGACATCGGTCACCTGTTATTAGGCGTCTATGGGCTATATGGTCGTTGGAGTCAAGTGTCCCCCCCCTACCGGGTAAATGGTTGTATTTAGATATGTGAAAAAATTCACAGCAGTAGCATAATATAACGAAGTCACAAGGAAAACTATCACAGCTAAGTAGGCTTTACTAGTTACCGAGTAATAGTCGACCAACTTACATTTACAGTTTAATACATGTTCTCCCATACATTCCGTATGGAAGGACATGTTTTTCAACTACAGTGTTATGTTTGTTCTTGGGATAAATTCATACCAACTACGGAACCCTTCATTGTGTGTGGTCCGACACGCACTTGGCCGATTTTTTATTTTATATTACCGCGGTAATGTACGCCACAGATAACTATTTACTAGTAGGAGATATGCGCTTTTTTAAATGTCATCAAAGAGACTTTTATGCCTTTTTATGCCTACTGTCGTATAAATTATTTTTATCAAATTATAAACTTAATTATTTTTCACGTATTAAAAATTTTATATTTCATGTTTCTTACGTTTTTTATATAGGCTGTTTAGCGGTTTTGCCAGTGCCTTTACACCTGCACGCGTATTGGTAGCGCGGCGCGCGAATAAAAAAACACGCGCCATTTTACTTATAATACATATTTGTTAACGTTTTCGTTGAGTGGTTAATTATCATCAAAAATACGAAATCTATTGTCACCTAACGACGTTGAAAAGATTTAAAAAAAAAAAGCTCCGGATAGTCAGCAGAACTTGGCAACAAAGGTCAGTTGAACTTTATACCTATATCTATAATTACGTTATTGTAGCATAAGTTCTTAAAAGTCTGTTTTGTGTGTTTATGTGCATTGATCATTCATTCATTACACACTCGGCTCCCTTATCGCCGATTGTAGGTCGATAGCCATAGAAATATAAATAACAGGTTATAGCATTTTTACTAAACATAAATATAAATAGGTAGGTAAATCTACCTAAAACTTATATTATTAGACAGAACCTGTATCAAATCGCAGAGACTGTCGAAAATGAAAACAATGGAAAAGAAAATATAAACCAAAAACAAAGAATAAAAACCAGCGAAACCAACAAAAAAAAAACTTATATGACTTTTGTGCAACGATTCTACATATTTTTGCAGCTGAAAAACCCTGTTTGAAATCTTACTTACTTTAAAAATACGAAGTACTTTTCATTTCGTTGCAACTCCACATAAATATTTTATTATTTTGACTATAGGTTTGAATTCCTTATAATAAGTAGATAGAGCGCCATCTATCATAACGAGTATGAACGATATCAACAATTACAGACGACGGCGGCGGTAGCGCCGCTGCTGACTTTAGTGCTACGAGATTATAAACAGTGGTGCTGCCATCTATCTCTATTGCCATGTTTCCACATTTGACGGTATAGATGGCAGCACTATTAACTTCTTATTGCATCCGAGATAGCACCTATCTTCGAATCGGATTATACTACGATATATTAAGACTTGATGTAGTAAAAATCCCCAACAACAGATGATTTTTTAAAGCCTAGTTATAGTGGAAAATTGGCATAAGAGCAGGAAATAATGAATTAACGTGGAAAATATTTTACACGATGCTAAACCTAGAGCTTCTTAACAAGGATAAGAAATAGAAAATCGGAACGGTAGGTACTATGCAAGAAGACACCACGCCAGAATTTGTAACGTGAAGAAAGCAAGAAGCAAAAAAGCAGCATTGGATTATCAATCCTCTTGAATAGTAATCGATTACATTAAAATATTCTCCCAAATTTTCTTGGACCAGGTAATGTAATAAGCCGGAATGTGTCACACATTCACATAATTTTTAACGCCACCGACTAAACCCATAAACGCAAACTTCCGGAAACTTTCGATGCCAAATACGACATTATAATCTAATTAAAGTTAAGTGAATTCCATTAAGGAGGTGAATTAACTTTCCACTGACCTTTAGTAGGCAGGGTATTAGGCCTTTGGGCCGGCGGCACTCGGTGGGGCGCAGGCTTCCGGGGCGACGGGGGCGGGGCCAGGGAAGTGCGCGCGCGCACTGCCACTGGCGATGACGACAACTTCGGCACCACTCCATTCTTCTTAGCTGGAACATATAACACGATGGTAAATAAACATTTCATGATACTATTTTAAGTAACCTTTAGACCACATTTACCCATATGAACGAGACTATAAAGAATATCTGCCTATTTATTAACCTAGCAGACGAAATAGACATCTGCAATTATGCATACTGAATATACCAAAAGCATTCTACATGCATTTAGATCGATTTAGAAATATTCAAATGTTGAAAGCAAATATCAACATAATGGACAACGTGAATATCGTAACAAGTAACCATCAGAAAGCGAACAGAATGATAAGGAAACGACCCAGACTCTTGATGCAACAATGTGAAGTCAATGCAAATCAGTGATGAAAATAACCCGTCGCAAAATTACAAGAAATGGAATCTAGCCGACGATGGCTATAGACGATCAACTGCCAATTATATCATTTATAATTAACGATTCTTATTGTGATAAACAGACAATAGGAAGACAAGTGGATGCATCAATGGGCTAGACGATTCCATTATTTTATCTTTATTTTATATGAGAATAGCAAAAGAAATTTGCGAATTAACTGGTATAACTTGTTTTAAATCGATCATCAGCATGTTAATAAAACAATCTGGTGCGTAGTGACGCCTGGCTCGTATATTCTAACGCGCTGGAACTGATCGGACCAGTTACCATCTGACACAGTTTTCAAAGGACAACCTTTGCGAGCCGCCATTGTTTATACTTCAAAGATGTGTTGCATAACAACACTTACGAAATCGGTTTCGTATGCAGACTATTTTGAATTTGTTTAGTGTATTGATTTTGCTACGGCCTGTTCCTGTCTTTCTCATTATTGCTTTCAAATAGGAGAAGAGGTAGACTTATTTGCATTTCTCTACAAGTCAAAAACTTAAAATACAAAACTCCAATATGTCAACTAATCATCTAATCTAATCTCTAGTCATAAGTAAAACAAATTAGTTGATGTTTTATACTGGTCTGTATTCCAATGGATTGACATATACAGATAGCCCGAGCTACTTTTAACTCGATAATTGGCGACATATGTAGATCAGAATGAAGGGCATCAATAGATATGGGTATCCTGCCTTTTCGCCGATTTTTTTTTGGCAGATTTATCACTTGCCAACCAACGTTTCGCCGATGTTTCACTTTGACAACTAACGATTAGCAAATTTTTGTATGACAACGTTTTTTTGGTAGAATTATTATTAAGCTGATTATTATAATGACACAAAACGTTTGGGACATTTATCATTTGTCAAACATTTCACTAGGCCACACAACTATTAGACGAATGACGTTTTGTCAGTGTATTTTTTACGTACATTTTTTTATTTAGGCATCTCAAAAATAACATTAAACCTTTAAATTGGCAGCAATGCAGAGGTTTGGTTAGGTTAGAGTATGACAAACAACGCACGAGCCGAGCGAGCGAAGCAAGCGTGCCGCGGTAGCGGCCGGCGATGTGCCAGAAGCGAATCGCTTTTGTAAAAGGAACAAACTAAAACATTCTGCTACTTGAAAGTTGGCATTTTAAAAAGTGTCATTTTTAAAAGCAGACCAAACTTACAGTTGGTAACTGTGAGGTTGGGAAATAAAACAAAATTATATGATAAGTTGGCAAATGATTATTCGGCGGAATAAAATTCTGCGAAACGTTAGTTGGCAAGTGAAAATCTGGCAAACAATTTTCGGCGAAAAGGCAGAGAACTATAGATATGATATTGCTTAGTTTCAATCCCTCATTAAACTCTACATAGTTGTTTAGCTTGATGTAGTTAATGATAGGTTTCATTAAGTCTGCTTATCCGCTCTACTGGTTGACTACTATCTCATTAAGCAGTACCCACTGCATGTTTTATGTAACCCCAAGACACTTGACTTCCTTCCTGCCTGCACCTGCTTATGGCTACTTGTATAGTGAACCTCTCTATGTCTGCCAACACAAAATTAATTAAAGGTTCAGGACCGTATTTTGTTAATCCCACTTAGTTGCCTGAAACGACATGACTTTGTTTAAGTGGATTAGTTACTAATTAATCCCTTGATAATACCTTTCATTCCTCTTATATGGAGGGTCCTTCAGGTGATATTCGTTGATAATTTTAAAGACATACTCTACAATTTCCTTGGAATTTTTTTGTTCCCCGGATGTAACACAATACACTTTTAAATTTTTCTTCGATTTCATTGAGCTCAGGTTCTAGTACATATTTTCTCGATATGGTGAGTCTACAAAGCGTTTCAGGTCGACCGGTCTCAAGCTTAACGCTTGGCTTGTCTCCGTCTTGCTGATTAGTTTTACTTCCGATACGTACCTATAACTAGTACATAGACACATGTCTTTAGCCGGATGGTAGTATATAAGCTATAAATGGCACCTTTCACGTCTTCTCACGACTCTCGGCCGCTTTGGCCGTGTGTCATCAATCTACTTCAGTGTCAGTCACTGTTGTATTGTCATTAAGCTGCAACTTGATACTTTTTTCGGCGAACGGTAGCCCTAACGACATGTGTCTGTCAACGTTTACGATCATCTATTTAAGTGCTTCTTTTGCACCCTGTGTTATGTGGATATATCAATAAATATGGAAATGATTCAGATGATGACTCACCTTGAACAGCTTGGGGTTGCGGAGGGGTGGGCGGAGGGCGCGCGGGGGTGGTCGGCGTGGGGGCGCTCTCCCTTTTCTTACCGTTCCCTGGAAAAGACGGAAAACAATAATAAATACATGTACGCTCTATGCAGAAATACGTCAGTACAGAAACATATTAAAGAACGGCTAAATACAGAAAAAATGGGTAGTTCTTTGTTTTTTTTACAAATTAATTTAATTATGATAATGATCACACTAATATTATAAAGGCGAAAGTTTGTGTGTGTGTGTATGTTTGTCTCTTCTTGACGCTCAAACGGCTGGACCAATTTTGATAAAAGGTTGTATGGAGGTAGCTGACACCCTGGATTAACATATAGGCTACTTTTTATCCCGATATTCCCACGGGATGGACACTTATGCGGGTGAAACCGCGGGGCGCAGCTTGTAATTAATAATACCAGCCTATAACTGACCCACTGCACGGCAAAGGCCTCGTCTCACACAGATTATAATTAAATTTGTTTAAAAAAAAAAGAACTTCCCATTTTATTAGTCACAATTTTAGTAGTCATAATTATTATGACCTCTACCTGACTCGTCGAACGCCTGCTATTCGTAATTGTTAATTCATATTTTTTAAGCTTTTATAATATATTTTAACAGCATTATAGTTAACTTTTCGGTCATATTAAATGACTGGCAAACCTAAATATAAGTATGTTCAATTGAACTTAATTTATTTTGCAAAAAAATCATTTACGCAAAAAATTCACCAAGATAAAAAAGTCGAACGAACGAGTCGAAATTACATAAAGTAGCCTTCCAAAAACTTGTGCACATTATCACATAATGTACAGACGCCAGCAGGTCAAGCTACCCGAAACTGTCAAATTTTTGCAATCAACCTTGAACCTTATGCTGTAATGATAAAGTTGAAAATCTATTAAAGAAATTTGACAGATTGTAGTAGCTTGATGTGCTGGCGTCTGTACCTGTTTATTATCTTCATCACGAATCTCGTATCGCATAGAAGATATCGTGGGAAGAGCAAAGTCGAGAAAAAATATGAGATAAGTAAAAATGCATGGGGAGAAATCTTTTATCGGCTTATCACTGTACATGTAATGTGTATTGTGATAAATACCCATTAACTCATGTCGGCCATTATGAATGCATTCTTCAAGAAGAACGAAAAAGATGTAGTAGTTATTGATTCTCTTCAGCATTTTATTTACCTTTACGTCTCTCTCCTTCGTGAGCAGAACTCAAGAAAACATCTATTAATGTCATTTTATGTGCGGTTACTGTAAGAGGCCTGTGGTTAAAACTGTAAGTAGTATCGTGAGGATTGGTTGATCCGCAATATCTTCCATTACCTACCAATAAGCGGTATTGCTAACATATTGCGAATTCATTGATCTAATCTCGATATATTATCTACTATCTAGCTCGATATAATTTTTCCGCCAGCGATGTGTGCGGGAAAGTGTCTCGCTCTGGGTTTCTCCTCTACGAATGTTTTAATGAAACGAGAGAAATTCGTATTTTTTCCTTTTTCAGTGTGAATCATCATTGGCTATTTATTTGGCTAATACCTAATACCAATCTCGATATACTATCTAGCTCGGATATAATTTTTCCGGCAGCGATGTGTGCGGGGAAGGGTCTCGCTCTGGGTTTCTCCTCTACGAATGTTATATTGAAACGAGAAAAATTCGTATTGTTTTCTTTTCCAGTGTGAATCATCATTAGCTATTTATTTGGCTAATACCTACATCATTGGCTTTTACACTAGGTATCAAATAATTTGATCACCTACTGGTGTTTTGGTGCAACCTACGAGTGCGATTGGCTTGTTGGCTCCTTATAGGGATTTCTCCCGTGATTCTTCCTTATCTCGCTGAGCTTACTTAAGATTCTTAAATTTTATATATTTGTTATTTTTTGCTATCCATACTAATATTATAAATGTGAAAGTAACTCTGTCTGTCTGTATGTTACGTTTTCACGCCTAAACCGCTGAACCGATCGTCATGAAATTTGGCAGAGATATAGCCTGGGATACGGAGAAGGACATAGGGTACTTTTTTACGCGATATAACCGACATCTACGCGGGCAAAGCCGCGGGCAGAAGCTAGTACTTACATAGTTTCACTACGAACAATAATCCATCTGTTGAGGAGGCAAGAGTGTTGACACTGGCAATAATCACTGAAATTGCCAGCCAACGACTATAGGCGTCGACAAACAATGATATTGCTTGTTCTAGCTTCATAATCAACAGCTTTGCAATAGTTACATAAAATAATAATACTTTGGCGTAGGTCTCATTTTACGAGTAATGCGAATAGTTCATATAATACCAGTTAATACCGAGAAATAGCAAAGTAAACAGCTGTACCATTCCCTGCTCTGATTCTGTATGTGACAAATCGTTAATGTTGATAACGTAATATCATTTTTCCTGTATCTGGCTTCCATTGAGATGAACTGTGTTTGCACTGGATTGAATCGGTAATCGTCCGTTGCTATTGCAATAAAATTTACATTTACCATTAATAAACTTAATTCATTTAGCAGATTAAGCAATTTACCTTGAAAGGAACATTTTGTAGTATACATTGGTATCATACCTACTGTAAAATGTTAACTGTAAAAGTTTACGTGTTAAAGACATTAACACTGACTAACACTAACACTAGTACTAGGGGTTCAGTTGGAAGTGGAACTCGTTAGCAACCACCCACACAAATTCAGCAAGGTTAAAGCCAAGTTTAAGTTAAAGATACAGATTATCTAAGTACGTCATAAAGTTATTATAGTATAGTACTAATCCTTATCTATGACGCCTATTATTTTCCCAATAGTATATTTCCATAATTATTAATGATAACCTTTAGTTGAGATCATATGCATCGTTGAGATCATATGAATAATTTTACATGAAAATCAGATTTGTCAAGAGAATTAACAGCTGAAACATCGAATACTACCTGTAAACTATAATCTATTGTTTATATAGAATATAATAATAGATATTCATTAGCACGTGACGTATATAATCCGGATTGTAGCAAGTAAGGTTTCCACCTGAACACCTGAACGCACATGTGGACAAGCCGTCTTGATTTACAGCGGATTTGTAGTTTCACAATACTTTGTCGCTATTTTTATATTAATAGGCAGGCAGACCGGAATATACCACTTTGTTACCGTTTTATTTTAATAGTGTTCCAAAATTAACACTGCTACAGCTAGTTCCGCAACAGTATTATATATGGTATGGAAATCAGAATTTTACTTTTATTCTTTCAAGACTATTATAATAAAGATTAGCTGCAAATAGGTATAAACACACATCAAAAAAAAATTGTGATCACTAGCATAAGCTTATATAATTTTTTTAATTGAACTTTATCAAGAAAAATTGTTTGTGTTTTCTTTAAATAGAAATGAAAACCCTGTTTGAAATAAAAAACATATAACTTTTTTTGATTATGTGTAGACCGGTGCAGGTAACAGTTCATTATTTCTGCCAATTATAGAATACTTACTATGAAGGTTAAAAACCCCAAAAATGTCAGATAATCAGTAGGTAATAGGTTTTATAGTAATCATTTAACCATAAATGATTCCTTCTGTGCACCTCTTTGCCAATTAAGGCATGAAACACCAAAAAGTAATGCTAAAATAACATTCAAAACTATTAAGTTTCGTTACGACGTGTTACCGTCTTCTTCATCACCAAATAAAAAGCGATCACGCAATTTATATTACGTGATAGGTTTTTGTTTTTTGATTACGACTCGCTTTTAGATCACTACATTCGCAAACAGTGTTTACACGATTATATATATATATATGTGTTGCTAATGGTCGTTTATAGATGCAATTAAATTGTTTCTGGTCTGTGTAAACATCGTTTTATTGATCCGCTGTCTCGGCCAAATACTATCCTGAGTTACATCTCAGGTTTACTTTACGCCTTGCACTTCCATATCTATAGCCCAAGCATGTATTCTGTGTATTTATGGTTGCACTTTACCTTAATTTATCATTGTTGACAGCTGTAATTAAAACACTTAACTGTATTAAGGTAACACTAGGACAATGGTTTTTCCAAACAATAAACTTTTCATTTTATACTGTAACAAATAATAAGTGTTCAGGAAGAAACGGGTCAATACCTTGTTGAGCCATTGTCCTGTATTAGCTTCTATGACTAATTGACGATGTTCCTCATATACCACAAGGTAATTAATAGAAGTACCTTTAGACTGTTAAAACTTTATCGACATATCCAAGCGTTTCTTCGAAACGGGTGAAGGAACTCAACTTTGAATCACGTCTTCAGAAAACTGTTTTTTGTTGTTATTTTTCAGAGTCCAACCGAGCTATTAACTCAAGGTCAAAGGTGTTTCACCCGAACTAACGCATTTGTTGGTGAAACAGTTTTTAGAAACCATAAGTCATTCAGCAACATCAGAATTGGACATTGTAACTAACAATGCAATTCTACTGGAATAATATGACTCATTTGTACCTAATATTTGAACATTATGAAAGTTAATTCTCTAAAACTACCCACCTTGTTACTCGTATTAAGGCTCGTACAGACTCGCGCGATATCGCCGGCGCGTCAGGCACCGACAAAGAAATTGTGCTACTAGTGTCGCGTCGCGCCCGCGATATCGCACTAGTCTGTACGAGCCTTTAAACTTTGATTTGTCGGTATGATGAAGAGAAAGCATTACAACCTTAATATAAATAAGGAGGTATAGTTAAATGTACGTTAACATTATTTTATATAAAAATTAAATTGGTTAGTTATTTTCCAACGCTACTCACCTCTGGTTCCAAAAGATCCGAATCTCTCTCGATTTACCGCTATCTTATACTTTTTGTCATTCGGCACTGGTAGTTTAGACGGATATTTCTCGGAGTTACTTCTGTATAACTTTTCTTTGGACCCGTGTGCCCCCATCTTCAGTTTCTTCATTAATAGTCAAAACATTATATTATTTTTCCATCTTACTATTGTAATTATTAAGCACTTTTAGGAACTTCGTCAGACTTTTTATCACTTTAAAGTCACATCATAAGTGTTTTAATATCATATTTCTAGAAGTTATTGTCGTCATCTACATTTGTTTGTATCTCTATAATATTAAGACTCATTACTTAGTACTTCAAAGAGCAATTAAATTAAAGTTATTCGGTGTCATATATTAAGTTGTATGATGATATCTCAGATACGTTATTTTTATTATGAAAGTGTATTTGCAACATCTTGAAATTTTCTTCTTATTCGTAACGTAAAAGGAAAGCAGATTTATCGTGAGTACGCCTGAATAATAAACTTATAAAAGCTCACACGTGTTTGGTTTACGGTGGTCAACAAAGCCCATTCGCTGATATAATTATTGCAACGCTTAATCTATTTCTGTAGGCGACTCACTACAAATGTGCCAGTGTAACAGGAGCTCCCACTCTGTTCTCAATTCTTTTATGGACAACTAATGAGACTTTAATAAGCGAAATCAGGGAGCTCTTCATAAAATGGTTATTTGACGCATTCTGTTTAAAAAGGATTTTCTCTAAAGAGCTACCATTTGTCATTCAACGTTACATTATAGCAGGCGTGTTTTCTGCGCACAAAGCATTTAGCGAAGACGCGGCGACGTGAAATGAAACGTGTAATTTTTATTGGACGTCGAATATGTCCATAATAACAAATTTATTGTGCATTGCTGTCAACACCTGCATAAATTAGGTTATTTCAGCAGCATAAAGGAAAAATAATGATGATTTGATGTAAACACCAGTTTTATAATTTTCCAAAGACAATGTAAGTAGACGTAAGCCATAAAGAGAAAATGTTAGTCGGCAACTTCATTTCCTACCGGAGATTATTGTGAGATCCGAAGACCAATATTACTTTACTATGAAACGGAAATAAAAAGAGAACGGTGTAGTAAATACAACTTATCAAAAAAGCTTCGTTTATAAATACTACTTAATACATAACGAAATAGGAACAGAGTTCTAATAAATATGAATCACTCAGCAGCTCCTTATCCGATTTAAGTTTTCTTTTCTCGACTTCGGCGATTTTATAATTAGCTCGCGGCTAATTGATCCCAATTTAGCTTGCGCTCACGCATATTTATCACATTAACGAAATGTCACTGTGATTTAACGTTATTTTGTAAGTACATTGAAGAGAAGGAACGTGAAATTATCTAAATTATTTAACGCCAGAAGTACCAAACGACAGCTTTATGTTTGGCATCAAAATAAACATCACAAATCATCAATCCAATATGAAAACAAAATAAATTAAAGTGTCACATATTATAATCTAAGTTTAGCAGTAATAGACCGTATTAGTCACTCCAAAACATAAGCAAGTGTTACCAGTTCTCTCAGATTTGTTGCTATTTTAGTAAGCGATGCTTTCAGGGTTAAATAACTTGAAGGAGCACTTGTGTCCTTTAGTGTGGCTAAAGGAGATATTTTAAACACGTCCAATGTTGCGCGGTATATTTAGTTTATGGAGATAAATGCGTTTTAGTGCTCGGATTGTGTTACTAGCTACAGCACCGCATTGATATGGAAAACAGAACTAACAGTGGAGCGGTATTTTTCTATGTAGGTATAATAGAGGCAAATTACATCTTGCTTGTTGTTTTTGTAACCCATAATTACCTCAACACGGCAGTTAAATGATTATCTTGAAATACTGATTTTATTAAGACCAACAGCGCGTAAATGATTGAAGCCTTCGCAACGAACAGACTGTCTTCACTCGTAAGTCGTAGGTAGAGTTGCATGCGGGCGTTAAATACACTTCACCTACGTTAGTTTTGTAATTTTTTTGTAGTAGTTAAAGTTTTATATTGCGGTTCTCATAATCGTTTGCTTTTATTAGGAAACAGCTCAATGGAGTTTTCAATTTCACACGGTTGTTTTCCACATTTCCATACAAATTATCACGCGATGTTTATAAAAAGCTGCTATGCACTACACCTCACTGAATTTAAAAGGAGAGCCATTAATTATTTTACAGTTGACTTCAACTGACCATAGGCATTCAACGAAACATAAACAAGACTGAAATGAGACTGAATATCCCCAGAGCAATCACAATCAAATTCCCACTAAGAAAAAATAACTGGAACTGACACTGTATATTCGAAACGTCAACACAACTTTTAATTCAAACCAATCTAAAACAAAAGAAGACCGTACGATACTAAAGGAACCATATTGTTCACGAATGAGTGTCAACTAAGTAAGTAGGTACGTCAAAGACTACAGTAGCCACTTAGCACCCCACCAGCCATGTTTAAGTAATGTTGCTAAAAAAAGCAATTTGCATTTCAATAAATTCGGAATGGAATCGTTGCGAGTGACAGTAGGTTTTGCCCATTAGTCTTCATAAGACTCCTACGCAGAAGATCAAGATATTACTCTATAATAAAAGACTCTGTGACCGAGACAAACTGTACTTGAATTTAAAATGTTATTCTCTCATTTTCGAGCACTATGTTTACAAGAAACGGAAGGCTATTTTCAAAACTGTCATTTACTTTTCGTTTACCTTTGAACTTGTCAAAGCAGTCAGGCTAAATCAAACAATCAGTACGGTACCCGAACCTTGAGAAAAGAGTGATTTTTACCCAAGGTAACAAAGTAAAGAAGTGCCGGGGTAACAACTTACGTAGATATTCATTAAACGAAAACATTAAAGTTTTATTATTATATTCACAAGTGCCTAATGAATGTGTTTCCAAAATACATTCACTTGAAGCCGGTTCGCTGTGTTGCGTCATTATGGTGCATCTAAAGTAGGAGCTATCGTGAAATTTTAACAAGCTACGCTTCAATACCTATTACCCCAGTTGCATACGACGACGCACGAACGTCTGGGGTCGTCCAAATTGATACTTTTTCTAATAAAATGCGAAAGTGTATGTCCAATGTCTGAAAGGGTTGGTAAAATGCTACCATTGTTGTTCCAAATATGAATTGAATTCCAAATAACATTGAGCAATGTTTTCTTACTCAGCGGGAAAGCTATTTTCTTTCAGAGGTTACAAATCTGAAATTGATGCGTCATTTAACGATTTACTGCTTACAATAAACATTGAATATAGGGCAAATCTCAATAGTTTTCCATTTGTCTGTTAGTATTTGGGTCAAAGATACGGCTTTATGCCCGGTTATTTCAGTTGCACCTATTATACCGGCCTAGTTGATGTAAACTTGTGTTTTTAACTTCAAAGATAACTAAATTACAACCACATTATCACACACGCAGTTTGTTGCGCAAGATTCAAAATCTTGTGCAAGATTCAATTCTTGTGCGTATTTATTAGCTTCAATAAAGATGAAGAACATTGATGGGTCTTCGCAAAATCTCATACATTTCAAAACGTAGATTTATACATAACAACATAATGTGAAACCTTAAAGGTTATTCTGTGCAGATAACATTTACTGCATCGACAAAAATAGCCTTAAGATGATGATGCCATTAAAACAACAAACATACGGGTATGATTATTACCTAGGTGCAGTCGTTACGATGGACTCTGCGTGACGATGCTTAATTCTAAACATACAAGGTAATATGAACCTTATAAATAAGCTTATAAAGACTATTGTGTGTAATAAATGAGATAGTAAACAGATGATCATCATCAACGAGCCGTGAATTGAACGTCTGTGTGTTGTTCTATCTGTATTTGAAACTCAATCTGAAAAGAATGAAAATGCTACTGAAAACAACGTTAAATATTGAAAACGTTCTGTAATTTACTGAATTCGATTCCATTTCAAATAAATAAAAAGATATTTTATAGTTTACCCTATGGAATCTGTCAGTAAAATATTCAACCGTTAAGTGTGACACATAAATCTAAAAGATTTCAACGTTTCTTTTTGTTTGGAGATAGAAAGTATGTAAAACAACCGTAACTGTTGGTATTTTCTACTTCGCAAGTAACTTCTGGCATTTCAACTCGTGACATTTTGTGATTTTGACCTATCGACGAGCGGCCAGTTGAACCACCTTAAAAATAAACTGTTTATTTGTTCGATCTAAAAGCTTAACAATTTAAATACCTTGTTTTTTTTAAGCCACTCCGATCATTTAGCACCGTTATGATAATAATGAACACGTCTAATTTGAATAAGTTTTCCGGTTATTTAACCAGTTTATTTCTACAGATTTGCTAAAAAACATTTATTACCACCCAGCAGAATCCCTAAAACGAAAGATAGATAGATAGAATACTCATTATTGCACACCATAAAAATATGTGTAGACATTTTACAAGGGGTGACACAATGGGTGGTCTTAGGCCCTAGTGTGAGTTTCTTTTAACTATCTCGATTTTACGCATCGAGCGCGTTCGGCGCTCCGATTGGCTTCCGATTGGCCCTTCACCAATCGGAGTGCTGAACGCGCTCGATGCGTAAATTCGAGATGGTTAAAATAAACTCACACTAGGGCTCTTATCACTAATTGTAAGAGCAAAATCGAAGTTTCGTAATACAAACACAATACACACGTCTAACTCACAGTTTATGCTCCAAATATCTTTAAAAATAGGGCTAGTCTACCTGAAATCGGTCACCGATACGAACTCACCCATAAAGCGACTACGGACGACTGATTTCAAAACGGATGCTGTTCTGTTCCACGAGACACACGAACTTCAACCTGAATGACAGGAGACGTTCAGGTATCTGCTCTAAGTGCATAGCTGTCAAGTCTTCAGGCCTGTTTAATAGCCCAGAAAACCCGGTCAAGCGAATCTCTGAATAAACCCAATAAATACGAGTAAGACAAATACATTGTTATACTCTGATCACAACAAATGTTACATGCAATATCCACTACTAATCCATACCATCCATAATTATCCATACTTAATATTATAAATGTGAAAGTAACTCTGTCTGTCTGTCTTTCTGTCTGTATGTCTGTCTGTCTGTATGTTACGTTTTCACGCCTAAACCGCTGAACCGATCGTCATGAAATTTGGCAGAGATATAGTCGGGATATGGAGAAGGACATAGGCTACTTTTTTACGCGATAACTGAGATCTACGCGGGCGGTGCCACGGGCAAAAGCTAGTAATATTATAAATGTAAAAGAACTCTGTCTGTTACGTTTTCACGCCTAAACCGCTGAACCGATCGTCATGAAATTTGGCAGAGATATAGCCTGGGATATGGAGAAGGACATAGGCAATTTTTTTACGCGATAACCGACATCTACGCGAGCGGAGCCGCGGGCAAAAGCTAGTAAACTATAACTCCTATTGCAAAACTGTAATGAATCGAATTGACCGATTTCATACTTCGTTATTTTTAGCGGTTCATGGAAGGGCCTTGAGTCCAAATAAATAACGCAGCCCTATTCTGCTTAATTTTAAAATATTATTTCCGACGTTATTAAATAGTCTGCTATAAAATATAAAGGTAACCGAACAATTTGGGTCAACGGCCGAGTCATGGAGAAACATGGTGGCGTTAACAGCTGGCGTGGTGTCGATCAGATAATATTGTTCATTTCAAACCTAGAATTCTAGTACTGAAAGGACAGCTTTGCAGTGAAAACCCATTCCATGTTTGTACGGAACATGAAAGCTATAACTGAACAGCACACATGACTTTAAAGAACCAATGTATTCTAGGTAGGTATGGATGTTGTAGTTTTTATTACAAATGACAGGAATGGTGGCATCACAAATGGCAGGTGCATTAAACAGTTGGTATTGTAACCACTGTTTTGCTTTTAATGCCATCCTTATGCCTACGGAATAGAAGTCAAAATCGGTTGAATGGACTGTAAAAAAAGCTTATTTAAATGTCTAATCTTATTTCAAATGAACGCTGCTGCACGCGGCTTCGCCCGTGTGGATTTTCTCAAATAAAAGCTACTCCTTATTGCATCAGCTATCTTCTGCTCGATACGCAAAATATGTACGTGCAATAACGTGGACTTGTGGACACCAACTATTAAAAATTATAATAATTAATTAATTATAATAATTACTATTACCTATAACTTTAGCTATCTTCCAGTGAAAGTCCCGTCCAAATCGGTCCGGCCGTTTCGGAGATTAGCCGGAACAAACAGACAGACTGACAAATAGAAAGACAAAAAAATTTTCTTTTTGTACCGTTTATATTTTCATAATATCCATTTAGTAAAAAGTTGTTATTTTGACATTACAAACAGACACTTCAATTTTATTTATTTGTTTCAAAGGTGTAGGTATCTATTCATACACGAAATATTTTAAGAGGAACATCTATAGGTGGTAAAAAAGCCATAGCAGTGAAACATTTTTTTTTTATCTAAGTGTTTTATATTTTTATATAATTATTAAAAAATTTAAATTGCTTGAGACATTTTGCAAAGGATGATGCATTTTCCAAAATTTGACTTATTATATGAATGACCCGCCCGAACGCGGCGACGGTGGCGGCACAAGCGCGGTGAATTTGGATAATTAATCATCATATCAAGTAATTTTTTTTTTTTTAATCGTTTCCATGGCTTCTTTACCACCTGTAGGTGTATCTCTTAAAATATTTCGTGTTTGAATAGATACACCCTATATAGATTCCTTCCCCTTAGCCAATTACAATCAAATAACAATATCGGGGACAAGAGTGCAGTGAGCTTGTGGTTATAATTAATTTCGGACGTCCTTAAATCCAATTCGCATTGCATTGCTATTTAACTGAATAAGTTAATATCGTGTAGTTATCGTGCGTTTTCGTAATAAATGATCACGTCATATCATAATGGCTTCTGAAAATGGGGTCATTCCTGCCTACTGCAACAGTTTTGGCGGAATTTCGTAATATACAAAACATCGCGGCGACTACTGCTGGCTCAGAGCCAATTGCAGTCGACTTTAAAGGAACGGAGCTTCGAATGGTTAAACACCTTTTTCGAACCAAGTTTAAAACTTCTACCAAGAACTATCTTCATAAAAGATATTTTGGAAGTGTTGACCAAAGTTGACATACTAAAACCAAAGTTGTATTTTGCAAACAATTACATGTAGATAATTTATTAATATTCAACTGTTTCCTCCGATTTGCTGCCCAGTTCAAAAATATTTTTTTTACTTTTAAGCCATCAATTATTTAGGTACATACTTAGATTTTTGGTCACGCTAGTCGGATCCTGGGCATGAACAGAAGTCATATAAGTATAGTGAGCACACGAACGAATTATTTTTCGAAGTATATGCTGGGCGCTTGGCATCGAAAGGGAGCAATAAACATGATTGAACTGTAGCCGTGTAGTACTCCAAATACTGTAGCACTAAACGTCTGCAATTCAAATAGGTGAGCGCCTATACAACCTCATGCATTTAAACGTGTATTTATATTAAGTAAATGGCTATGCACGTTATAGCACAAGTGCTTTAGCACAAGCATTTGTGTCAACAGTTATTATGAACAGCAAGAATCCGAAAGTCACGGAGGTCAACTTTGTTAGTAGGTAGATACTTATAGCATTCATACTCTCGGAATAGGTGCACAACTGCTCAGATACATTCAAATAGCAAATTGCTCGCTTGCGCCCAGCATGGGTATCGCCAACGAGATTAAATCACTGCGTGAGGACACATGCACAGATTAACATCCGGCACGTGATTGACTTGAGTGAGTAAAATGGCGCTGGACGCCGATCGGTGCAGACTAACATTTTAGGTGATAAAAGTTAAATTCGAAACGGAATGGTAAAAACAAATGTGAAATAATCGATTCCAATTTGTTATTGAACAAATTGGAATCGATTATTTTAGAGGTCAGGACAGGAGTAAAGCGTGAAAGTTAAATTTTTGATATTAAATATATCCACATATAGCTGCAATAAACTGATTTTCTATTGTAACAATTTGGAGCAAAACGTTTAAATGCACTCAAAACGATTACTCTAAAAATAGATTGATACAATAGAGTCATCCAATTTTATAATTCTCTTAAATTCCCTTCCAAAACAATATTCTTGAGAACTTAACAGCAAAGTTCTCGCAAGGAGAATATTCTCGGGAATTTACTATCACTAATGATGAGCATCTATCGACATGTAGCCATATCTGGATGATAATCTAGTTGCCTATTTAAAATATCTTGAAGCATGACGTAAATTCGTTTTAAATACCTACACTCTTTAATAAGTACACTATAAAAATTATAGACATAAATAGACTAGCAATAGATTTTTGAATGGAATGTACCAATGTCCCGTCACACGTCTGAGAATGATCGCGATCCTATGGAGCGATCGAACGAAAGCAAAATAATTATTAATGTCACGTAACGTCGAATTATGAAGTCGCAACGCGTTCCCATTAGTTACGCGAGCCCGTTGCGAGGCGACCGTGCAACACATGCAGGCAACACAACTCGTTCTCCTAAACAGTATCCGTGGTATAATTACCACTTCTATCGGGTTCCATATCGTAAATATTGTGATATTTATGAGAGATAAACTGTTGGTTTAAGAGTCAATAACATCGATTGCCTAACATGACTTTTTGGAAAGATTAAATTCTATCATGTCTTAAGATCTCCGGATGAAAGCACAACAAAAGCCGTCAAGCACTAAATAAATGTATTTTCACTATCACTAGGTATAATAGACACTAATTAATCACGTGGCTTTTCATAGCAAGCAATCAGATAACTTCTCTCTCGTATCGTCTCTCATAGTCCATTGTCTAATCCTTGTCAAAATTCATATCAATAATTTGTGCCACGTAACTTTCTTCACAGTGCTATTAGGTTGTCAACTTGTTATGCTATGTGCTTATCTCATCTCAATCAGTAGTTTAAAAAAATCGCTAATGAGCATATTAAATATGCAATTAGGCACTATAAGAAAAAAAAAAACACTAAATCGTTTCGACTTCAAATACCAAGTAAGAACGTGACGGTTACACCAACAAACTTGCGAACGAAGATTTGAGAGTTACATTTTGTTAGCACCAATCCGTTGAACAGTAGAGCACATAATTGAACACATCCACGCGTAGCAGCTGTAAACGCTGGTTTGTGACGGGTATATCAATAGGCGAGAACGTACCAAAGCAGACAACGCTCAACAAGTTGCGGTGAGCAAAAACAACACACAGGTAGCAATTACTTTGCTTTCGAAGCAATGTCTGTGCTTTCATCCGTTCAATCTCACGATAGCAAACCTTACAAGGAGACTCCATAGTACAGTATATCACTGAAGTCGCAAGCGTTAGATGCAGTTCATGGCGATACAAACGGACATTTTCCGATGTAGGAGTAAAGTCTGATGAGAAAATTGCTAGTCCGAAAGTTTCTCACTGAGCTTGTTAAGAACTTGACTCCGTAGGTAATTGCTCTAATAGCTTGATGATAATAATACCTTTCTAAATAATGAATATTGATACTAAACAGTTAGCTCTCACATAAACTTTACTATAAGAAATATTTTGGCGCATATACAGAGTATATGTATATGTATATGTATATATATCAGGCCTTACTGCATTGTTTTATAAAGAAAACGTTACCAAGTGAATTATGAATCTTGAATTCTTGATCAAATCAGGTTTCATAAGATTTACCTTTCCCGGTGGCACAGGCCCTGATTGCGGCACTACACCGGTACTTACAACTTCCCTTCAAGTAAAAGTAGTCCTGACACGAGCACAAATGATATCGGTTCGTTCACTCACTGGACAAAGAAGTTGATTTCCAACAATACGAAAAGGAACCTGTTCTTTGTAGGAATCACCTGTAACTATCTTGCACGGGGACCGGTTTGCTGCGGTCAGAAAACCACAAAAAGGTGGTCGTCACACTTTCGACTGCTAGGAATATAAAATTCTATGCAATATTGTACTGCTTTTTTAATGATATGGATGTAATTTCAGAGCAGTGGTTAACAGCTTCCATTGTAGCATTGTTTTTTAAATGTTTTCTGATTCTAGACAAATCTTAAATGAATTAAAATTATTTGAAGAATCTTCAAGTGGTACACCGCAATTGCTTAAATTTCAATAGTAACTCCGTTCCCAGTAACTCATACCGAAGCTATACAAAATAACGATAAAATCAACATTCATCATACGCACGATTGTAATGTCATTTCTTGGAAACGCAACAGTTTATAAATGAAGCAAACAACTCGTGGGAGGCTGGAGCAAACTTAGCACCAAACAATCAACGGGAAACCATACCGGGAACTGTAAAGTTGTAACCGGTATCCATTAAAACGGTTTACGTTTTTGTATCTGGACTAAGTGGCTTTGTGACAACTAAATCGAATGAACATAAAACGGTACCGCTACATTATATACCGATTTCCTACACAAAATTAAATGCCATGATTTGCATCTCTTTACTACCGCAGATGCTTCAAGTCAACGCAAAGAATCCACAAATAATAAACATCAAACAATCAGATGACTCGAATCATCGGATGACTCGTATGTTTCATGTTTGGCGATTTATTTGGGATCGAAAGAGAATATGAAAGGAAATACAATAATTAAGTTTATCGTTAATTGAGAACTTACCCATTCTCTTTTATCAAAAACCATTTCATGGCGAATGTTTGCATTTAATTTAAGTGACAAGAGGATACCTAACTGTTGAAGTTATGAAGTAAATTCAAATGATAAGTAGATTTGATGATCTTGATTTATTATTTTAAAAGACCGAAAGGATTGGTTTAAATAAAATATTCATGCTTCAGCCATAACGAAACAATGGATTGTTATTAACAATTTGCATGAGGCATAGAATTATTTTGCAAGCTAACATTTTTGAAGGGCCGATTTGATATTTCATTTGCAAACCCAAAACAACCTTCATACGGTTCCGGTTGGCTTGAACTATGTATAATAATAACACATTTTAATTTGAAGTGCGGGTGTTAGATGGGGATAAGATTTGCGTTTAATTAATGGCCTTCACCAACATTTCAGTAGGTATTTATTTAAGAAGACTGAGATTATTTAAGATTTGAGATTGATTCCTATCTGAAGTGTAGTTTAGTAGGTATAATCTCTTATATCTTAAATTGATTGATTAGCTAAAACATCGCATTTATTGTGATAAAAACCACTATCTATATATCATATCTATCTATCTATATCTATAAGATTTTGTCTAGGTACGACCATCAATAAGGAATATTGATTAGACACCTTATTGCCAAAGACAAGATGGACGACCGAAGAAGCCCTTATCTATTTAAGTCTTCAAGAAAAATATATAATCATGGAAAACGGTGGAGTAAATGAAAAAAAGCTTTTAATCTGAAACAGTCTTGAAATTAATAAACTGTAAGGTATGGATGGCAGTTAATAGTGCCGATTCCCTTGTTCACAAACTAAACTAAATTTAAGTTTAGTGTATCTTTTTCTTTCTATTTCATTAAGAAGACAGAAGATAAAATTTAGTTTAGTCATGTCAAATAAATCAGCGCTTGACGTAAATTGACGTAATTTTAGTAGGCAAGTTTTTAATCATGTCTAAACTTGTATGGAGTTTCAGGCGCTAATTAATTTGACAGGAGTAAACTAAAATTTATCTTCTGTCCTTTTCTTAATGAAATAGAAAGAAAAAGATGCACTGAACTTAAATTTAGTTTAGTTTGTGAACAAGGGAATCGGCACCATTATGAGCATTCAGTGGACCATAACAAAATTTTCGAAAGTGAAAACTTAAAATGTTTATATTATATTATAATCTGATAGCTTTTTATGGTTCGAAGTTCTGGTGGGTTGCTTATATGAGCACGCAGTGGGCGACCCTATATATTTTAACTGCAAGCCTTTGATGTCACTAATGTCGGTAATGATATAATAGCAGAACGCCATGTCACGTAGGCTTTTAGGCCATGGTTTAATAGCATCGAATGTGGGTCAGACGAGACCTCATAGTTCAGCTGAGTACACAGTAGCTTGTTCTAGAATGGATTCCAATGAGACAGAATTGGGACAACTATTTCAATATTATTTTCATAGCCCATTGGAAACGGACATTATATTTATTTTTCCATTAAGCTGTTTGATACGCCTACTAACAGTAGATTTCCAATGAAATGAATTGACATTATTGATGACCAAATATTTTCTATCACTTTGAAACAATGATATCGATCCATCATCACAAAATATCATCAACAAAAATTGGTTCGTTCTTCAAATATTTGTAGGCAGCTAATATAATATTAGAATCAAGATAACGTTAACTGTACTGGATGATTTCTAATTTGTAAACGTTAGTGATCTGATAGCTGGACAGTGGCTGGATGTTCTGTCAGATGTGGTTTCAACATCAATAAGTAGTGGATGGAACAGTTCGCACTCGGTTTCGCCTTCACCGACGGGGTCAACGATTCTCGACTCGTCAACAAATCCATCGACGAGAATAACCCGTTACACTGCATCAGCTTCCAGCGGATTTCACTCGCAAGTATCGCCTAGACCATTTATACTGTCTCCGCTTTTAAACTATATTTTAGGGTTAACCTAAAAGTCTATATTTGGAAACCTGCACCAATAATAATATCATTTCTATACCGAGCTCGAGTAAAGCTGCGATAAGCATTCGACATATAACCGTTATGATTATTAACTTGGCAGTTCTGTGTTTTAATTAATTAACGAATCAAACGGTAAAACCGGCAGCATATTTCAAGTACCTATTAGTATTTGGATATGTTTCTTCCCTCTACCGAATATTCTACATCAAATATTTTTATCGTATTCAGATAAGTAATGTGCATTGTTGCAATATTTATCTATAATGAGTAACGAGGTTGCTACAACATGGTAATCCTACGATTTAGAAACTTGTTTTAACTAAATAGATAAAGATCAAACTCTTGTTACGTACCTACCTTAATATTACGTTTAATAACTGTTGTGACGTAAAAGTCTGAACATGTTAGTAATAGCCGTTACTTCACACATGTGGTTTATGGCAAACCGAATTGCATTTACAATTTACGTTCACTTGTTTTGTTTCTCAATGGGAATTAATATATTCATACAAATATTATAATACATCATTCTCGATAGTATTGTTCGTTTTCAAAGATAAGTGGGTTAGGATAAGGTTACAATAAGATTTTTCCCTTCAACGTAATGGTCTGTCTAAACCGAACCACATTTTGGATTTTCCTATTCGAATTGAATATGTATAAGCACATTCCTGTGGCTTACGTTTAGTAATAACTAATAAAATCATTGCACGATTTAAGGTGAATAGAGGCTTGAAATGGTAAGGTACTAAACACAGCAATGCGGTTTATGTAAAATGTTATAATAAGTTAACTGACTCGCGTAGCCTGTCGCCTGCATTTGCGACATTATCACATTTTCCCCAGTTGTCTCAACGACTTCGTTGTTTATCCATATTGTCATATCTATTACGTCTTCCTTTTAAATTTCACTTGTTTTGCAATCTTCTATTATTAGTTTAGCATGTTTTAATTCTGAAATGGTCTCGTTCATTTTGGAAACTCTTAACTGATTTTTAAAGATATGCTAGGTAATATCTCTATCGGAGACATTTTCAGAAAGGTATGTATTTCTAAATAATACGCATATTGATACTCAATATCTATGAAACGAACAGCTGAAATATTTCAACATTCTTTCAAAAACATCTCAAGTAGATGTGAAAGATAAAAATTATCTATATCATGACTCTCCAATTTCATGCTTTCGAATCGAGTTAGCTGTGTCAATTAAAAATTTCGTACAATTACTTTTTGCGTGTAGAATATAGTTACCTCTAGATATTGATATTGTATACGTTACAAAGTTACAGTGAAAGGTGATATAGATTATTTTATTTCGATTACGATTCAATTTACACATTACTTAAGCGATAGGTAAAGATAAGTCTCATAAAGTTTTCACGTTTTATTAAAACCGATTTCTTAAATAGTTGCTCTTGGGTGTTACTTTAGTCTGAAGAGAAAATGTGAAAAACTAGTGTTTCTGTAAAAACAATACAAATTGTGATGTGTTTGTTTATAAATCATTTTTTAATTATGTGGTAGAGGCTTCGTTGCATGTGAACCGAGCATGTGCGTTAATGTACTTTCTATTTGGCCCATTATTTTCTGCTGTGTCTGCTATCTAACAATGACTTACAATGATTTATGTAATACCCACCTACAACTGTATTAAATCATCGATTTCTAATGGGACTTGTTACTTGTATTAAGTTCCAATCGATATGCAGTTGCGTTTCATTAGCCATGATCTTTGATTCGTTAACTAGAGTTGCATGCCTGATTCGAATATCAAAGGATTTAGCCACATGTACCAATTTATTTATTTCTATATTAAAAACATTATGTTTACTGTAAAATGGTTATGGTAAATATAAATCAAAACAAAATTCGAATAAAATCAGGTGTCAAGCTTACATGCATGACAATGTAACAAATGTTTGTTTAAGAAATAATGACTTGTGGCGTTAACTTGTTTAACCAGTTGTTGGTAGACATGTTGTAAATGAAGGACAGTTAAGTAGGTGCTATAAAAGGCCAAGTGATTTAACAAAACAGAGGATTTGCGTTTTAAGTACTGACAATTATTAAGTGGACTGGAAATCCATTCTAAAGAAAACAAAAATGATTCCAAGACTTCGTGACAGTGCACAAGGTAAACAACAACACTGTTACTTCAATTATCAAGAAAATGTCAAGTGTTACGTTAACTAACGGAAAATAAAGAAAAGGTACTTTTGAAAAATAATGATAACTTAAAATATGACACCACACAAAACAAAACTTGAAAGTAAACCGTTCACGTGACGCGTTGCATTTTACACCGTAGTGTTATTATCATTATCAATGAATTTGTATCCCAGGTGCATATATCGTCAACACTTCACTGACATATGACACATTTTCTTTGAGAAAATGCGGTATGCGGTTAACCTTAGTGTCGTAGGGGAATCCATTGATTTTTCGCGTTGCAAGTTGACGTCACGAACGCGACGGGCTGGCGGATTGCGGCGCGCGCCGGCTCGCGTCTCACCGGCGACTGGCAAACTAAACCTAGCCGAGAGGAAACGCTCGTTGCCATGCGGTCTAACTTGCTTGCTCCCTTTGCTTGCCGTAGTCAGCCATAGTGTTGACCTTCCGCATCGATTGCTGCTGTGTTCCTTGTTCCTTGCACAGCTGATTTTTAATTGGGGTAGGTGTGCAGCAAGGACCTTCCGAATATTTGAAGACTACTATTTTGGAAGAGAAATCTAGGCGGATAATTAAACTGCGCATATGTGTGCCTACTGCCTACACCTAAGTGATTGCCCTCAAGTTATTGAACATAATTCCAATTACCAATTAATTTGGCTGATCAAGGATGAATTTACAAATCAACCTATCTAGTTGATTTGTAAATTCATCCTTGATCAGCAAAAACATAATCTTCATATTTCAATAGGATCATCCTCATAGATAATCCATTATTTTTATCTTACCTCCAAAATGTTTCTTGGCCTTTAAATTGTATAAATCGTTGATGCCAAAGTGTTATAGAAAAAAACACACTCTTAACCGTAATGTCTCATATACACTCATAGTCAACGCAGTGCGTCAAATATCAGTAATAGCTCATATGCACATCTTTGCTTTACATGCTACGGTAGGCGCTCGTGCTTCATAAGTTGAAGTTCAGGTTTTTTATTTATTTATTAGTTCCCTTTTCTGTTATGTTACCAATTCACGTCTTGAGTTTAATTTTCAGATGTTATGGAAATGTTAATATAAATATCAACTTGTAGCAACCCACACTTTACGTCCAGTACGAGCGTCCCGCGGTCGCGTGCCGTCACGATACATAGAATAGATGTCATCTTTTTCTCTCGCCTGGCGACGAACGCGCTAGCGATGCGCCGCCAGTCCGTTGCCTACACGCATGCTGCGTAGACGCGTTTATTCAATTGAACCGCTCGCCTCGTGCCGCCATTTGTTACACGAACTTATTCTTATTTAGGGTTTTCGTTCCCGATGTTTGTGTGTTAAGTGTTTTACTTCCAAATATACTATAATACTGAAAAGGTGGTTTCTCTGAGTGAAACTCCCCTCATATGTGGCGCTCCAACGTTTTTTCGTGTGACAATATAGTGCATAGTTGTAAACAGTTTTGCAGTGACGAACTAAAATGCCAGTGACAAGGAGTAGAGCGGCTAGTTTGAGTCGGAGGGAAGATGCAAACGACGCATTACCCGTCCCCTCGCGACCAAATACTCCGACAGCGGCGTCCACCTACCAAGATGACGACGCCGCGTTCTCTTCCTCGCCGCGCATCGATGCTAACGCTACGTTTTCCAACGAAAACGTGGCGACGATTATCGCCTCTCTCCAACGCTCTCAAACAGAAGCATTTAAGGAGTTGCTCAACTCGATGTCGCGGACGTGTGCATCAACTCCGGAATCACTCGCGCTGCTAGGGCAAAACACCCTAGCCCGCTGCAAGGCCACGTTCTCCGGCCGACCGAAGGAGTCGGTTGAAGCATTTATCGACGCTATAGAGGCCTATAGCGATTGCGCGCAGGTGGCGGACTCAAACATTCTGCGCGGATTAGCTTACCTATTCAAGGATGAAGCGGCCACGTGGTGGCAAGGAATAAAATACTCTGTGTCGTCATGGCGCGAAGCCAAAGAAAACTTGATAAGTGCTTATGGCGACCGCCGGCCGCCTCATCGGATCTACTTGGAAATATTTGCGACGCCGCAGGGCAATGAAAACACAGATATTTTCGTAGCGCGCATCCGCGCTCTTATGGCACGCTTGCCTAAAGACGATATAACAGAGTCGGCACAAATAGACATGACCTACGGCCTCCTACATAGCAGAATAAGAAAAAGGCTACGAAGAGAAGAGTGCCGTAATTTCTATGAATTACTCCGCCTATCACGGAATATCGAGGATTCATTCAACGAGATAAATAACACGGCGACAACGGCAAGTGAGCGTCGAACACAAACGCCGGCAACATTACCGCCGCACACACAATCCGCCACTCGCGATAGCGCCCGCGCCTCCGCGCGCGATCTCGCTCACGCGCGGGCGCAGGCCCCCGGCGCGCCCGCCGCGGCGCATCAGCCGCCCGCTCCGCCCGCGCCCCCCGTGCTTCTGCCAGCCGCGCCGCCCGCGCCTGTTCCACCGAAGCAGGACACTGCGAAAAGGCCACGGCCCTCCTGCACATACTGCAGACGGTTTGGCCACACCATAGAACATTGTCGTAAGTTGCAGAATAAAGGTGAGAGTGAACAAAATAAAAGTAGTGAACAAAATAAAAGTAGTGATCAAAGTTTTTATGCCGTACAATCTCTTTTAGTTACTAAAAACTGCGCATCAGACTATGTTTGTGATGAAAACGATTTAATTCCACAAGAAAATGTGTGTAGCTATTTCAATAAACAAAGGGATGTTATGTGTAATTCTAATAATGGTAATTTTAATAACTTACAAATTTCGAAAAATGTGTGTAACAATTTAGATATAAAAAAGGGTAATGCCCATCCATGTTTTAATGATATTTTGTGTTGCGATTTAAAAAAACAAAAGGGTAAAACCCATTCCTGTCATAATGATATTTTATGTGACAATTTAAAAAATCAAAAGGTCAATGTCCATCCACGTCAAATCGATATTTTGGGTAGCAATTTAAAATTTCAAAAGGACAATGTCCATGCATGCCCTAATGATGTTTTGTATAGCGATTTAAAAAATCAAAAGGACAATGCCCATCCATGTCATAAATATATTTTACGTAGCGATTTAAAAAATCAAAAGGACAATGCCCATCCATGTCATAAAAATATTTTATGTAGTGATTTTAAGGATCAAAAGGATAATGCTCATTTATGTTTTACTGATATATGTTTGTGTAACGACCGTACGGGACCCTCTATTGGTCGCGAGTTACGACCAATTTTTAATATAAAAATTTTGGGTATTTCCGGGACCGCGTTGATTGATACGGCCGCCAAACATTGCATTGCGGGTCATACGCTATATACTCTCCTTCTACGTCAAGGTCATCCCCTCAGGCCTTCAACACGCGAAGTTAAGCTTGCTGACGGTGTAATCCGTACAATGGACGTACTTACCACCACGTTAGAGGTGTGCTTAGAAACGGCAGTTATTTCGATTCCATTCTTAATTTTTCCCGACTCGACAAATAATGAGACGTTATTGGGTATCGATTTTATAACCGCTGCGGGAGTAGTTATTGATTTTTGCAAAGAATTTTGGTATTTTAGTAAATATGATAAGGTAAAATATAACTTGTCCTTCGAACCTACCTCGCGTAACGTGTCCTGCGCCGCTACAGATATACTTAGGGATGATGAAGGTACTCACCTTAAACCAGCTGAGCGTCAAGCGCTCGCTGATGTCCTCACCAGCCACGCACGCGTCTTTAGAGCAGGGGGAGGTCCAACACCGTATGCGGAACACCGCATTGATACAGGTGAGCATCCTCCAATTGCTGTTCCTCCCTACCGCCTAAACCCTTCGAAGAAAGAGCTGATGAAAGCTGAAATAGGTAAGATGTTACAAGATGACATAATAGAAGAGTGTGAATCGGCTTGGTGTTCACCGGCACTGATGGTGCCGAAGTCCAACGGGGGTATCCGCTTCTGCGTCGACTACAGGCGTTTGAATGCAGTCACCAAAGCTGACACATATCCGATGCCACGCATCGACGAGTTACTACAGAGCACAAAACGGGACTGCTACATGAGTACGCTAGACCTTCGATCTTCATATTGGCAGGTTAGGGTAAGGGAAGCTGATAGAGACAAAACAGCCTTTGTATGTCCTCTAGGTACTTACCGTTTTAAAAGAATGCCGTTTGGTCTCCGCAACGCGCCAGCCACCTTTCAGCGTCTCATCGATCGTCTCCGATCCTGCTCTGCTTTACAAGATGTAACTTTATTAGCTTATTTAGACGATCTATTGGTAATATCTCAGGGATACCAGCAGCATCTGCAAGACCTCGAGGCAGTTTTTAAACGTCTGGCCGAGTTTAACCTCCATGTGAATAGGGAGAAGTGCGCTTTTGCTCGGGAAAGCGTTAAATATCTCGGTCACGTCGTTACACAAAAAGGTGTTTCCACCGACCCAGGGAAGGTGAGTGCTGTACTCGAGATGAAGGTACCAGGAAACCTAAAACACCTGAGAACATTTTTACAAACTTGTTCATGGTTCAGAAAATTCATACCCAGCTTCTCAAAAGTTGCCGAACCATTAACACGCTTAACTAAGAAAAGTCAAGTATGGTCTTGGGGCTCAGAACAGACCCAAGCATTTAATGAACTGAAGAGTCTACTGACCACAGCACCAATATTGGTGCAAGCTGATTTCAGTCGTCCCTTCATTCTGCGTACTGACGCAAGTAACTACGCCTTGGGTGCGGTTTTATTGCAGGGCGACGGCAATCAGGAAAGGCCAATTGAATATGCCAGCCGACTCCTCAACGCAGCGGAAAGGAACTACTCCACCACGGAGCGGGAAGCACTCGCTGTAGTGTGGGCGGTGGAGCGTTTTCGGCCCTACCTAGACGGACAACCAGTTGTGATTGGTAGTGACCATCAGCCTCTTCGTTGGTTGCTGTCAATTAAATCACCTGCAGGCAGGTTAGTTCGTTGGGCTCTGAAGCTGCAATCCTTTGACATCAAATTCGAATATACCCCAGGGAAGGCGAATGTTGTGGCAGACACGCTGAGTAGACCGATTTGTTCCAGCGACACAAGTGACAGTTGCGGCGTTTGTACAGTCATCTGCGATCTTCCCGCGAAAACACCTAGTCAGCTTCGCCTGGAACAGACTTCGGACCCTGAAGTGGAAAAGATTGTTAAAGAGCTAGAAGGACCTGATGATGTTGCATCTAAAAGATGGTTAGAAAGGGGTTACCTCATGGATCAAGGAGTCCTGTACCGATTTAATCCAGACTCTGAGAGTGAATCCCCTCAGCTAGTAATACCTGCCGGTCAAGTTGCAGCTATTTTGAAGGAGTTACATGACTCTCAAACAGCTGGCCACCCAGGTATCGATAGGACCTACCAGAAGGTAGCACAGCTGTATTATTTTACAGGGATGCGGAGAATAATCACCGATTATGTCTTAGCCTGCATCCACTGTCAGCGATATAAGGCCAACAACGCCAAACCTCCAGGCCTACTCCAGACACCGGTCATGAGCCAGCGGAACGAGGTGTTGGCCATGGACCTATTCGGCCCACTTCCAGAGGGTGACCAGGGGGAGCGGTGGATCTTTCTCATTGAGGACACTGCTACCCGATGGACGGAACTGTTTGCTCTAAAAGAAGCAACAGCAGAAGTCTGCGCTCATGTCCTCATCGAGGAATATTTCATGCGGTTCGGTCTGCCTCGCAGGATTATTTCAGACAACGGTGTCCAATTCGTTTCCGCAGTGATGCGACAATGTATGTCAGTCCTAGACATCAAACAAAATTTTGTCCCGCTGTATCATCCACAAGCTAATCCTGCAGAGCGAAAAAACCGCGACCTTAAAGCTATGCTGGCCCATCTCGTGGCAGATGACCACACCTCATGGCCGAAGAAGTTGCCAGTGATCCGTTTTGCCCTGAATAGCGCGAAATGTCGCACAACAGGGAAGTCACCGGCTTATTTGACCTTTGGCAGAGAGATGCGGTCACCCACAGAGGTCGTTCACGACCTTCGTGCCATCAGGCTCAAAGAAAACTTTGTCCCACAAGTGACCCCTTACCTCGAAAACTTCCTGCATTCACTGTCAGCTGTTCGAGAACGCGTCGAGACCCAGCAGGACAAGACAAAGCAGTACGCCGACGCTTCGCGCCAACCATCTGACGCCTTCGAGGTAGGTGACTTAGTCATGCTTAAATCTCATTTATTGAGCAAAGGGTCAAAAGACCTCACTTCCAAGTTCTACCCTCGCCGAGATGGCCCTTACCAGATCACAAAAAAGGTAAGTCCTACAACGTACACCATCGCGAGCACAGAACAATCAAATATAGATTTAGGGAAATATCATTCCGAAGACCTTACACGCTACCGAGGTAGCGACGACTCCGTACCAAAACCCGTTATTCAAAAACGAAATCGCGGACGTCCAGCTAATGCTGCTGTTAGTGTACCAGTCCAGGACCGAGGGCGATCTCCAGGACTGGAGGGGGAGTATGTAGCAACCCACACTTTACGTCCAGTACGAGCGTCCCGCGGTCGCGTGCCGTCACGATACATAGAATAGATGTCATCTTTTTCTCTCGCCTGGCGACGAACGCGCTAGCGATGCGCCGCCAGTCCGTTGCCTACACGCATGCTGCGTAGACGCGTTTATTCAATTGAACCGCTCGCCTCGTGCCGCCATTTGTTACACGAACTTATTCTTATTTAGGGTTTTCGTTCCCGATGTTTGTGTGTTAAGTGTTTTACTTCCAAATATACTATAATACTGAAAAGGTGGTTTCTCTGAGTGAAACTCCCCTCATAAACTTCTTTTTACGAAAGCACAGTAGAATTTATTGTGCTTTGCCTGATGTTTTTTCGGCTATGCACCTTAAGGAGAAGATCTGATCTATACAGCCCATTCCCTCTCTAAATCTTGCACATTCCATATTTTCTCATCTATCACTGTTATCTCTCTATTTATTCAAACCTTCGCATACAGTTTGCCGACAACACTCAAAAGACTAATGCCGCGGTAGTTTTCACTCCTGCTGAGAGCCTTTTCCCTTATATAGTGGTACGATTACAGCCTTGCACCCACTGACCGACCCAGACGACCCCACTACTCTCCTCCAGGAGAGTCGTAGGGAAACGAGTACAGTTCGCAAGATAAGAGCACACAATACACGATCGTCATTCCGACCTCGCCGCCGAGGCCCCGCGCGAAATCCCCGACTAACGAATAGTCCTCCCCGACCCTTGACTGTAAGTGAAGCGCCAGCACGCGTTTTAGCTGAGCAGCAAGTAATCCAAACTCCCCAGGATAATAATCAAAACACTGATTTTATCCAGCCACCGTCGGTCCCTTGCCACCCTCCCTCCGACTCAGCTGCCCTAAGCCGAGGTTCGTACCCCACAGGGGGTGCCCTTAGCGAGCAGCAGTCATTTAGTTTGTAGTTTTTTACGCCCTGGCTGGAGGCATTAAGTTTCGATAGGAGCTTAAGGCAACCACAGGATAGCCCGGTTAAAGAGTCGGAACCTTAGTGGTTACACTCTGAGATGCCCTAGATAAAAAAAAAAAAAAAAAAAAAGCCTTGCACCAGTCATCCGGCACACGGCCATATCTCCAACACATATTAAAGATCAAGCACAACAAGCTTGCTACCACCCTGTCACCGCCCTTCAACATTTCAGTAGACACTGTCATACCCTGCAGCTTTCCCAATTTTCATCCCTTTCAACGCTCTTATAATCTCATCTATTTCTATTTCATTCCCTTCATCTGCATCTAAGGTTGGGTTTTCAAAACTGGCTTCCAATCCCCACTACCCACTCCTTGCACACTATCCTGACATATATAAATACCTTCTTATCAAATGTTTACAAGTGTCTGACCATTACTGAAGAGCAATAGCTATGCCTGATGCAATACTCATTGCTATATGTTCCGCAGGCGTTAAATATTTTTTGCTATAGTAAATTCAGGCTTTATCAGCAGTAGAATAATGTCTTACCTAAATTATATAGATTTAATTAAAAATTGTATACCTACATGATAAAATTTTTTTTTATTAAGTCTGGAAGTATTTATATGCTGTTTCGAGACACTCGTGTACTCGCACGCTTACGTGATAATTGCTATCACAAATACATAAGGAGGTGCTAAATCATTCGAAACCTAACAAACGAGGACACATTGCCATGAACTCACTGTACTGTATTATAGATGAATTTACACAAGAATTAGGAGCACAAACAATAAGCATCGGGTTAACATTGTGGCATGCCACTGTCACATTGAATATTCATATAGAATGATGTAGATAATACATAGTAACGAATGAATAGAAAACGTTATAAGTACCTATAAATAGTTTTCGAAGAAAATGGAAATTGCATTTGCATATTTTATGCGTTACTTTCAATAAGCAACTTTGTAGATAGAATACGTCTTATAAGTATCAAAAACAACTCAAAATCAGTCTTCAGTCACAGTATACGAACGTATCTAATTTTAATGAGTCGCGACGTGAATTGTTTAAGAATTCACACATGTCATTGAATCACATGAAGGCAATTCTAGCTAACCTTGAATTAGAGTGGTGTGTCAAAACATAAACTAGAAGTATTGCGTTGTTATCACGCAGGTTTTACGGCGATGCGCGTGATCTTAGATTTTCCTACATTTGTTTTAAGGTGTGTATGTAGGTAGTACTTACACCTGAATTTCAATGATAATAATCTCAAAACCGACATCATTGTTTAATCTTGTATAAGTATACTCTCATAGATCACAGACTATTATATAAAAAACCGGCCAAGTGCGTGTCGGACCACGCACAATGAAGGGTTCCGTATTTTGGATGAATTGATCCCAAGAACAAACTTAACATTGTACGAGTAGTTGAAGTCCCTATTAAATTATAAAAAAAATATCATCCCCACTTTACCAGTAGGGGAAGTACCTACCCTAAAAAAAAAAATACTACGCTTTTCTGGCCTCTGATGAAAAAAGTTTGCCCACCCCTGGCCTTTATGCTCGCAGGCGATGCCTCATCTTATCCTCTTGACATTAATTAATCCTTGGTCGCTTTTAGTTCCTATAATCTACATTTAAAGGGACTTATCCTGTGCTCGTTATCACTAGATAGGTCCGTTTCTGTCAACATGAATGCCACTAATCACTATCGTAATTGAATTTCAGCCACCAATAGTTAATTATTGTGGTGCTAAATAAGATGCAAAAAAATGTTGAAATACCGCAGAAGAGGCACATGCCTTCACGGTGTCAAAAATGCATCGCATGAAATAATTAATCAAATGGGACGACTACCCATTTTGTCTCCGGTCCTTTCTGCCTTCTTAATGGCACGAACTATATGAGAATAGCTCATGCTATAGTCCAAATACTAGCCAATCAGCAAGGTGGAAGCGAGGCTGCCTGCCCGCTGGACGTAAGTAAGTACTCACGTGTAAGTAGCGCCACTCATGGAGGAAAAGTAGATAAATAAATTGCAGTACTTACTAAGCAGGGGGAAGCGGCCGGTGGAGTGTTTGCCAAGCGGGGTGCTACTGGCGCTAATGTCGCTCTGCGAGCTGTGTAGGCTGCTCTTGCCGCTGCCCGCCGCCGAACCCAGCTCCATGCGCATACGCATGTGACGGCTACACACAAAAGTTATGGTAAGACACAACACCCTAACACCACTGGATGGTAAGGCTCTTCTACCATAATAATTGTTGGTGCATAGCAAATTGATGTTAAAGAGTAAACATTCAATTCTATACAATATGTCTGTTTTCGGACTGTAAAAACTGGACTGGTGCTGGACTGTGTAAAGGGGTGGTAGTTTGCTCTATTTTTTTAATAAAATAATTCTCATGTGGGGTCGGAATCCAACCCCAATTAATAAATATTAATTAACACTTGTAATTTGTTTGAATCATTGATCATCACTTAAAATATCTACAGAATAACCAAACTGTTATAAACTCACGTTCCAACAACAATATCTCTTAAGAGGCCGTGCACGAAATCGCCTGATTTTGATCAAATTTGTTCATTGTTTGTGAGAAAGGGAAACATAATTTAAACAAAATTATTTGAAATTTGAAAAGTCGTATTCTTTGTTTTGCATGTGGCTGAAAGGGATTTATAAAATAAATTAAGTATTCACGGTAAATCACTAATATTTGCAACAAGTTTTCCGAAAAATGACGCAAGACTGACATTTGATCATCATTCTACAAGAAACTACTTTTGATTTTGAACATTAAAAAATATCATCAACATCATTATATGGTCTACTTGCATGTGGCGGAACCACTTTTTTCAACTTCCATACAAAATATAGCAGAAAAATAATATTGACAAAACCTTTTTTTGTTTTAAACCTCGTCAGTAATATATATTTTTCCTATTATTTAGCAAATCATATCAAGAAATTTAAAAATCACAAAATAGTCTTCAGCTATCCTTGAAATATAATCAAAATTTTGTTTAATGATTATACAATATCTTCATTAAGTAAATCAATGGCGAAATAAACTATATTTTGGAGAGCACAAAAATGATGAAACTATTAAAAGCTGCTGTGGCTGACACGAATGGTTTAGCACCATGAAAACTGTACTTTTATAGTTACACAGACTTAATGTTTCGATTATTTCAAGTTTTCTCACAATTAGATAAGAAATTGCCAAAAGAGAGTTTTTTTCGTGCACGGACCCTTAACTTGAACCAATTGTCATAGAATCGATTTTTTTTAATATAATTATTTAGGTACGCTTAACATCTGTTAGGCGAGTAGTTAAAAAAATTTAGTTCCCAGGGGTGAATTTTGTAACAACCTTGATAAACTAAAAAAAACGATGTTAATTTTAGCGTAGAACTGATCTTTTAGCATTTTTAATGTGATGCAGCATTTATTGTTATTTTTTGAGTTTTTTTACCCATTGTTAATAATACTTTTCAGTTAAGTTTTTTTTTTTAACGATAATTGGGCTTTACATTCCAAAGTTACAGTACTTTTATAGTATGCGCTCTTCATAAAAGTCAATCAAAAAACATAAATGGCTGCCATACAGGGTGGGTTGGATTCCGATTCTACATGTAGAATAATTGTATTGATAAAATAGAGCAAACTACCACCTATTGTAGGTATATACATTTCCACTATTTTCAAATGAAGTCAACCCAGTTTTATTGTGTTGCGTTTTGTATTAAAGCAAAAACTGGCTAAATGTTACATGATTGTTACACAAGTGTATAATAGTATATTTTATATCGAGGGACTAAACGAAGCTGAGTCAATAAAACCGAGGGTATATTAAGTTGGCGTTTAGTCTCGAAGTGCAAACTGTACTTTTCACTTTGAGTGCGAGAAAAATAGTCAAAAACATTTAATAAATATTATTCCTCCAGTCCATAAAACTTTCGTAAGTTTTTAGGTAAATCTTCCGCGATTTTGGCGGCAAAAGATTATCTATTATGTCTTTCGCACTTTGCTCGACATCAAACTCTTCACTGTCACTGGACATTCTTAATACATTTATTTATATCCGAATAAATTTACACTCGACAAATATTCTGAAATTTTCGCGGTCAGTTTTTTCTTCTAAACCAGTCACTGATTAACAATTTAAAACACTTGGCGCCATCTTTATGGAAAAACCATGGAATTAAAACTCTCAACATTTTCACAATAAAGATGGTCCACACTCCATAGATAATAGTATATTTACTGGCTGTTTGAGTTTGTCTATGTCACATGAAGGAAATTAAAAAACTAATTACTTTTCACTCCCTAGAGACTAAAGTGGTCACATAAGTCCCGCTCCGTAGGGCTATATTGGCGTACTTTTAGAGCATGAGAAGTGAAAAACAATTTTAATGATTACTAACCTTTTAGGTTTCACGTTGTTGTTTGTAGATTTTGAGCTTAACATTCTACTGACACTGCACGAAGTTTGAGATCTTTGTAATGAAAAAGAGCAGTCCACCTTGGACTTAATATCCTTGAAGGATTTTATCTTATAATCGTTCTTTGTTTCTATGGAATTCTTTTTCGCCAAATTTTCTCTTCTTTCGGTCTTTTTCACAGTTTTTGGGCTACTCTGTACACTGATATCCGCATCAGTCTTTCTGTTCGCCAGCATACTTTTCAGTTTACTCGGCACATCACGCTTAGGCATTTTGTACTTTTTTAAAGTAAAGCTTCTCTTCTCTTCTTTATTCTTTTCTGTACATTTCATATCTTTCACACTGTTCAACGAATTTCTTTTGCTTGTATTTTTCGGTGTCTCATCATCATCGATTATGTGAGACGTATCCGATTTATGTTCATCCAACGTATCTTGCAGTGGTGAAAAATAAGCATTCAAATTTCCTGTGCTAGCGTTTTTCTGACTACATTCCGATCGGGTGGAAGGAGTAGATCCATCAGGAGACATGTCATCGATGACGTTTAAGAACACAGGAGATGTACGGTGATTTTCAAAGTCAGTGTACACTCCACTTGATTCCATGCATGAGTCTTCGTTTCTGTTTACAATTAGTGGTGGGTTACCATTTACTTTCTTTCCACCGTAAAGAGCTCCATCAATAACCTGAGCTCGTCGGTCACCTCTTTGCATGTGGTCATCTAAACCATCGGCATCACTTTCTGTAAAGAAATCCGAATCAGTCATGGGATCTGCTCTTCTTGCCACGGGCACATTTTGCCAGTCCATTTCAATGGCATCTTCACGATGTTCAATAGAATGGTCTGCTCCTCTGCTCACGGGCCTGGACATTTCTCCATCACCTTGGTAACCATCTAGACTTGTAATGCTAGTAATACTTGTTATGAAACTATTTGAAACTTTAGAAGTTTCCATTGATTTTGGATAATCGCTTTTACCATCTGAATAAGTCTGCGAGTCGTGCAGCGTTGACGCAGAAAACTGGGAGTATGTACTTATTTCGCCAATAATTTCTGAACTGTCTAAAGGCAAATCTTCTGGCGATGGTGTTTGTTCAATTCGGTTGGTAATTAAAATATTTTCATGTTTACAATCTAGAGCTATTTCTAAATTGGCCACATTTTCAGCAATAGAACTAACTGGTTCCAAGATGCTGCTGTGTATAGAGGGCATGAATTCTTCGTCTATTAAATTCGAAGACAACTCGTCCTTCCCTATTGTGATATCTTGAGAAGGCATATCATAAGTCCTTGAAGTAATCGACAATGGTTCTTGAGTAGACAATGTATCACTGTATTTATGAGCTGGGGAATCATAAGATGTTAGTGAATTGTGATCTTCGTTATTCATGATTGTTTCCAGGCTGATAATTGGAGCCAGTTGCCCTTCAAACGTGCACTTTTTATTCTCTATGCTATCAAATCCATCATTTTGTATCGTTGATGCTGCAGAGTTACTTTCAGTCTTATCAGTCGATGGGGTATCACCATTATCTGGAGATATTTTACTTTCATTAGTATCACAGAAAATTGGTAGTCCCTCTACTGTAGGCGAAAAAGCGTTTTCTAAATAACATATATCATCCATTTGGTCTGGGGTCAAAATGCCTAAACTATCGTCCAGTGAGTTCTCTTCATTCGTCCTACTCAATGAATTTTCATTAGGACTCAAGTTGGATTCAAATAATCGTGGATGTACATGTGTTTTTAACTGTAAACAGAGATCAGATCTGGAATGTGTATTAAATGTCTTCCTTGCCGGGAATGTAAACTCGTTTTCGCAAGAGTATTCAAATTCTCTCATCGGTTTTTCGTCGAAATTCAAAACGTTCGGTAGCCTGTCTGCGCTCTTGTTAATGGGATTAATTAACTTCTTAAAGGCTTGTGAATTCGTATCACTCAGTACTTCTGATTTTGGTCGGTTCCAAACGTTCACTGCTGCACTTTCGTTAAATGATGTAGAAGGATCGGACTGTAAATCAAACAACAAACTGTAAGGGCCGGACTCGTCTTCATCTTTCTTGTCAACCAGGTGTTGTGTTATATCATTAATTAGTCCTTTTGTCTTCTTATCAACATTATTGCTATCTTGTTTTTTTGTTATTTGATTCAATTTCTCACGCAAATCTAATATCCTCGGATTTTGCTCAATTACTTTTTCCAAATTTAAGCTCATTTTTGGTATAAATGATGCATACGCCTTACAAAAAACTGGTTCCTTTATATCATTTTTAATTTTTGTTACGGCATGGGACTTTTCTGCAATTTCAGCATTTCTCGTTACATCAAAGGATTTCAACGTTTCCAAACTTTTCAATTTTGAGGCGGAGTAAACTCCTCTCAACTCTAATGTTCTTAGCTTGCCATTCTTATCCACAGGTATCTGTAACACAGATAATGAATAGAGATTAATTTAACTGTCATTATTATATGGTTAACACATTATAAATTTGTAATAGATTGAAATACTGTATCTGATCACCTGTCTTTAACCGCCTTACTTATAAACGCGGAATAAAGCTATACTAGGAATAACTTCGATATAACCATACATTTTTAACGTTTATACCTAGTATAACTTTATTCCGCGTTTATAAGTAAGGCGGTTAAAGTATAACCTAACCTTTTCAATTAGATCAAATGAGCGAAAAAGAAACTCACGATTGCAAAAATGGCAAACAAAACACCCGGAATACGGATTAGATTCATTCAGTTGTGAGGTATCTTTAATCTTATTAAGACTTAGTATGTCTATATGATTCATACAACCAATTACGCTAATGCTCTCAACTTGGGCCTGTGCTGAACACTCCCTATTGTCTGCTCATCACGGTTCAGAGCACGGTCACGCATGGTGCTTTCCATGCACACATACTGTTGTGGGGGGCACGTATATTACATTGCGTTGCAATGTTTTTTTTTTTTCATTGAAGTAAGGTCAGTCCATATAATGTAGGCCTTTACTTTTCCATCACATTACCACGAGTTGTTAACGCGAAACAACCTAACACTGTCTTCTATACAAAAAATGTCACGATTTTTAAATTACACCAAAATAATCGTCCTTACTTATTTTCCACAAAAACTTTATTTGACGCTAAAACACTACAAAAAAACACAATAGAGAGGTCATTACTCGTTGGCGAGGCATCATCGCTCATCGTATACGATAGGGTATAAAAACGTCTACATGTTATTGGAGCGCAAAGTCACGAATGAACACAACGATACCAGGAATCTTTGACACCAGTATTAATTCCAAGTGAGAAGACAACCGGCACTTCACAACCTGATTACTCTCACAAGCACGACCGCTCATTTCCACTCTTTATTGCACACTAACTTAGTCTAGGTAACATCATCTTTATTATTTATTTCGTTCGTGTTTCCACGTCGAAAGCGGGTTTCGTACTGGGCCTCAAGTCTGCTATTACAATAGTGTCAGAATGGTCTCTTCATTGTGAGTTTTTGACAGATTTGCCATACAAACACTGTCAAATACTCACAATGGCGAGACCATTCTGACACTATTGTAATAGCAGACTTGAGGCCCTGAACCTGGGAAATAATAACACTATCGTTTTTAAATACACATACATATTTTACGTCGTCGTTACTACAATAGTGATAAATAGCCTCAGTACCATAGCTAACGTGGATAAACCCAGTAAAATGGTTTTATTAGTTCGTGCATTGAACGTTGCTCAACCGTCAAAAGGAATTAACTTTTCACAATGCCAGCACTTCGGTCATTTTCCCTCGGACGGTAATTAATACTTCAAAACGTACGTTTATTTTAAAACAACTTCGAATCAACCTATAACGGTCTTGTGTAATATTTTATGCTTATTTATTTTTCATTAAGTAGTGGTTTTGTAAATCGGTAAGTATTCTCTGGTTATGGTATTACAATAGTATCGCGTTATCTACGATTGGTTTATTTTGCAATATTGTTATCACTTAACTGTTCCACGAAGTCAACTTTAACGCCTCATAGATTAGATAATACATATACACTTTTCTATCTATTAACACATGTAACGAATGAACTGCCATACATTTATTAATTACAGTAGTTTATAAAAAAAAGAATGAAACATATATTATTTATGTAGGCTATGAACGGTAAAAAAAAATATTTTTTTATTATTCGTAGCACGTCACAATTCTGAGATATAGAGGTCTTTGTTTTTTATCTACCCGCAATTGTTTAAATACGTTCATCGTTCTATTTGTAAACAACTATGTCATTCAAGTCTTATTTTTATATAAAAATGTCATATAGAATGTGTAAACTACATCCAAATCGATTTTGTTATGTTTGTGGGAAAAATGTTCAGTTAAATCGTGGTTTCCCTATAACAAAACCATTGCAAGAAGCCTATTTAAATTATTTTGGATTTCCGGTGTTCAAGATAAAAATTGGGTTCCTCATTTGTGATTTGCACTAATTGCATATTCTTGCATATTGGTCCTCAGCTCCGGTATTCAGGTAAAAATAGATCACTGAAATTTGGTAAACCAATGATATGGAGAGAGCAACTAACCACGTAACCGATTGTTACATTTGTTTAACAAAAACATTTGGTTTTAACTCAAAAAATATATATATATATATATATAATAAAAATAGTAAATATGTCACTAAAAATTCATTTTTTGCATTCCTATTTAGATTTTTTTCCAGAAAATCTTGTTAGTGTGGGTTATGAACACGATGAGCGATTTCACCAATATTTAAAATCATTTGAGCAAAATTATCAAGGTTTTTGGGACCAAAATATGCTAGGTGACTATTGTTGGTCTGTTGTGAGAGATACAGATGAAAATATTTAGAAAAAAAGAGCAAAAATTACCCAATTTTAACTGTCAATTGACTATTTAAATGTAGGTTTTGTAAAAAAAATCTTAGTAAATATTTCAAAATACTGACGTGCTGGTTTTTTTTTTATATTTTTTGACCCAAAGTAACGTAACCGTATATATTCCATTTCATGAACAAAACACATGTAAACTATTGTTACCAAAATCATTTCTGTAGGTAGTATAATAATATTATGCTCCTTCTGATTCTGATGATGGGAAACAAAATTCACTCATGGACTTTTTAATTGAAAAGCTGTAGCTAGCGGTAGCTAGTACAATGTGGTTATTTTTATTACTAGATACGAGTACGTGCTAATTGTAAACAAAGCGTTCTAGTCAAACGAGATCATTCATAAAATTGTGTTGCCTACTAAATGAACAAGACTTTATGTACAGTGGTAATTTTATCATGGACATGTAGGGAAATAATACAAATACATCATACGATTTTAGGTAACGTACATACTACATATGATAAACCAGGCGCCGCATCAATTAAAATGTTACCTATACACACTTAGATAACATACATATCGTTACACATAAAATACAAACAAAAGTAGACGATGATTATTATATTGTAATTTCATAATCAATTTATCGTTCACTGATTCATGAATGAAAGAAAGTGGGACTATACCCAAAGTCTCAAATTCAGATAATTTATGTAAACAAAGGGGATAACAAAAAAAAACTTCGTAATGGTAATTCACATAAAATGGCGAAAAAAGAGGTTTTATTTTCTAATATTACAACTCTCATTCTAGCATTTTGGATGAAAACGGCTGTAAACTGTTTCGACTGGAAATCGATTTTGGGAGGCCTACTTCTAGCACTGGACTGAACATTATGACGATCATATGTCTCCGACGTGTATTGTTTGGCAACGGTATTATGTTTGCATCTTTCTTATAATTAATCCACTTTAATTTTAGTGATGACAATATACAACAAAAAAAAAAATTTTTGCACCACTATCCTGTCATTCTGACAGTGATGAATCATTTCTTAAAATTTCTTTGTTTATATAAATTATCTGAATTAGAGACTTTGGGTTATAGGTTTACACAGACGATGATAACTCCCCTGAACTAACGGTGAAAATCGATAAAATTAGACTGCCCTGAGCAAATGGTGCATGTTTCAAAGCAATTTTAAGAGATTCGTTTTTTGTTGATTATTATTGGCCAAGTATAAAGAAATCGATCATGAATCTGCTACAAATTGCTGTTTAACCGTTTGTCTTTGTATTCCATAGATTACTATACCCAAAGTCTCAAATTCAGATAATTTATGTAAACAAAGGGGATAACACAACAAAAAAAATTGCGAAAAAAGACGTTCTATTTTCTTTTAAGTACTGATTTTAAGAAATAATAATTAAAAAATAATCATACCGTAATTATTTTTATAAATTTTCGGTTTTAAACAAAGTTATTAATAAAAGGAGATTTTCTGGTATAAAATATTTTACGATACTGGTAACAATGCAGGAGATCTAAACATTTTCACATTTTTTACATCTTCAACAACACTAATTACAACTCTCATAAATAGATTCATATTGTAAGTAGCATATCTAGTCACATTTTGGATGAAAACGGCTGTAAACTGTTTCGATTGGAAATCGATTTTGGGACGCCTACGTTTAGCACTGAGCTTAAAAGAGCTGATTATGACTATCATATACCGTGTCTCCGACACACTACAAAAAACATTGTTTGGCAACGGTATTTTGTTTGCATAGTTCTTATAACTAATTCACTTTAATTTTATCGATGATTATTTACAAAAACATTTAATGATAAAATGTTTTGCACCACTGTCCTGTCATTTTGACAGTGACATTTCTTGACATTACTTTGTTTACATAAATTATCTGAATTAGAGACTTTGGGTATAGACAACATATAAGGTTGAAGAGTTTATTTGTTTGAACCCGCTTATCTCTGGAAGTCGGATTTGAAAAAATCCTTTTGCATTTGAAGCTATTTAACATCACGCTACGACCCTTAGGAGCCGAGTAAAAAGAAATAATAATAATAGCACGGGCGGCTGATGCGATGCGACGCGATGGGTTCGGGGTTCAAGAAATTTTGCGCGGGCTAAAGCTAGTATCTCATATTTGCGAAAATTAACTGACTCTACGTCATTTGGCCGCATTATGACACTTTGGTACTTTACTGAGTCTGTGACCTTACTCGGTGATCTAATAACAGCAGATGATGCATCTAATTCAATCTCTAGCAATTTACCTGTCACTTCGGCTTGAAAAAATGTATACTCGTAGATTACAACATCGCGTGTATTCCGCTGATTACATATGGACGATAGTCAATAACTTACAGATATGTAACACGGAAATATTTGTATAATAGAAACGGGTTCACAGTTACGAAAAAGTTTTTGGAAAAATAAAAATAAATTGTTGTAATTATTAAAGTTGAATTTATAAACTACGCGACTCTAGTGGAATCAATCTGTTATTATCTTAAGGTACCTACTAACTTTATAGGTATTACAGATAATTTATTTGTTCAAACATTATGCACAAGTAAAAAAACAAAGGCTTGAGGGAGGCATTTCTACCAGACAACCTTAGGGTGATGCAGAGACAAAACATGGCAGGTGCAACTTAGGGGATAGATAACTCTAAAATTTATAAATACTCATACATACACTAGCTTTTGCCCGCGGCTCCGACCGCGTGAATGTCGGTTATCGCGTAAAAAAAGTAGCCTATGTCCTTCTCCATATCCCAGGCTATATCTCTGCCAAATTTCATGACGATCGGTTCAGCGGTTTAGGTGTGAAAACGTAACAGACAGACGGACAGACAGACAGACAGAGTTACTTTCACATTTATAATATTAGTATGGATATTAGTCAGAAAATACTTTGTCAGGAGAAATAACGCTATGTAGAGGAGATGCGCTGGGATGATTCTGCCAACTTCTTACGAAATGTTCACATGCCTTCACTTTGAAAGATAACCGGGTGGTTGCCGTCCAGGTGCCATACAGTTTATAAGTTGGGGATTACATCGCTGACAAAAATGCTTGGCTCAATGCTGGTCCTGCTCCACAAGGGCGCATAAACTAATTGATTAGCATTTGAAAATATTGTTGGAGCTGCTGAAGATTGTAAGATTATCTTTGCATTGCATAAGCATAATCTCCTTTGTATTATATAATTGCATAGCACCAGTGTGAGTACTATGTACTATAGAGCTACCATTTACCGGGTAATATGTCTTTCCTGACTTGACTTGAATGTGCCCTGGCAGCTCAGAGTATGTCATATCATACACACTCAAATGTCTCGCTGGAGGTTCCCTTCAAAATGGTTGAGCTAAATGGTTAAGGATCCATGCGTCATGTTCGTGAACGGGCGCCGTCAGTTGGGATTGGTCACCTCTTAGCTGCCACGGCTTATTTTAATTTTTGAATTGTTTTTGTTTTTTTTATGGACGCTTCTAACGTGCACGTCTTTTTACATTGTTCTCACATGTATAATTTCAACTTGTAACCAATATTTTGTAACAAAATAAAATTGTTTTAAAAGAGTGTCCGTAGAGTTTCTTGCCCGTTCTTCTCTATAGGAACCTACTACGCTTTGGAATGGGCAACTAGCTTCATTTTTCTTACTGACCGACCCCTTGACAAATCAAAAGTGCCTGTAATTGGTTTATTTGAAATGCTTTGAGTTTGATGTTCAGAGGGAGCGCATTCCAAAGAAAGACCGCCTGGACAAACAAAGAAGAATGAATGAAACCAGATCGGTGAGTAGGACATCGTACAATGAGTAGGTACTTCTAATAAAATATCAATGAACAATATTAGATGGAATTGGTATGTAGCAGGTGGCGTTCTGCAGTTTCTGCCTACCCCCATGGGAAGGTGTGAGTTTATGTTTATAAGTGTGTGTGTGAACAATAATAATTAACGATAGGTGTGTTAAGGTATTGATTATCATTAATCTGTCAAGTTATTATATTACAGATAGATAAGTTACACATGCGACTGATGTCAAAGGTGATTTGATAGTATTATATATCTGGGTCAGTCAAGTCTTAAATACCTGCTTTTAAATATCGCACCCCCTGTGCAACACTGTCACATGTTAAATTTTCAAAAATGAGCTAAGTATGATATAACTTGCCTAAAGTACCTCTGCACTTATTTACCATACCATTAAGAAAAGGACAGAAGATAAATTTTAGATTAGTTCTGTCAAATTAATCAGCGCCTGTCACTACTCCACAAGTTTAGACGTGATTGAAAACTTGCCGACTAAAATTACGTCAAGCGCTGATTAATTTGACTGGACTAAACTAAAATTTATCTTCCGACCATTTCTTAATGAAATAGAAATAAAAAGATGCACTGAACTTAAATTTAGTTTAGTTTGTGAACAAGGGAATCGGCACCAATGTCACTGGTTTGGTACGTATAGTTTCCGTATGAGGGCGAAGTGTCGTTGTGGTTTTGGAGCGAATCAAAGGGGTACTGGGAGAAACAATGTTTGATTGGTCAGTTGCGCGCGGCCCCCCCGCATCAGCAGGAGTGACTTGGAGCTACTAGGTCATAGGTAATTGTGACATTTTACTTTATTGATTTTAGAGCAAAAATGCTAAAATATGTAGTTGTGACATTGTTTCACTAATATTAAAATGTATTCATTTAACCATTTAGCTTTGTAACAACAATGACTCTAATTTAAACTTATGACTTTGTTCCTCCAATTGTTTTGTTTTGTTATAAAATTTTGTAAGTGGGTACAAAATACTGCACCATAATTATGGCACATTACACGGTAAATCTCGATCGCGATACGGTATTTTGTTGAAAATATTATTTTTACTTGTTTTAGGTTTTCACGGAATAAAAGTAAAATGCTTCCACGAGGTAAAATACTGGTATTATCGGCATGTTCCAAAGACGAAAATGTTGAATTAAACGTGCCAGAAGTAGAATCTACTGCAGATGACGATAATTATTTTGAGGACCAAACACCAGTCAACAGTACTGAACCGGACGAAACTTTAGCAACACCTCTAAATTTTGTGCAAGAGAGAAATGACACTATTTTACCACCTCCAGAGTCACCATCTATTTTAACTGACAATGATGCTATGTATGAACCGGTGGATCAGGATAATGACTCCACAACTGGTGACTTCTCCGGTAACGGAGGCGGAATCAGGTGACGAGTTTAAACCCTCATCTAGTTCGTCGTCCTCCAGCAGGTTCAAGTAGTAGTTCCAGTAGTTCGTCTGACGATAAAAGACTTAAAACTGGAATGAGGCAAAAGCTACCATCAAACCAAGAGGAAATAATTTACGTGGATGTCGAACCAATGTCAGTATTGGCGAAATTGCTTTAAAACATGCATATACGTCTAAGATTGCGATTACAGAACACAAGAAGCGTGATCTTTTGCAATTGGTTCACACAAAGATACTATGAAAAATTCTTTAGAGATCTCATTTAATTTTCTTCGTAATAATAATATTAATATTTCTTTACCTATTTGATTTACTTATTGCTAATAATGTTGAATTAGATTGCAGAATGTAGAAATGCTTATAAAGTTTTCAATATTTTGATTTAGATGATATAGACTACTTTTTAATACAAGTAGTAAAAATTTGAATTATGTACAAGTGATTAGTTTGCTGTGATTTCAGAAATCTGATTAAACTTAGAATTCAATAAAAGAAAATAATTTTGAAGTCCAACATACTGAGTGAAAATTAAACTTTAATTTAATAATTCCTTGGTTTTTATTTATCAGTCACTATGTCATAATTAAACTTATTATTTTAGTTTAGTGCCACAGCGTCACATTTGAGAGGGGGTTCCAAATTTTAAAACGCTATAGTATTTTTATTTTTATTATTTCACTTCATTAAATTTCTTGAATACAGGGTGTTTGGCAGAACGTTAATAATATTTTAGTTTATTTTTTTATCTTTAATATTGGCAGATTCTTATAAAATTATTGCTTTATTCAGATGTTAGCTAGAAAAAAGTTATGACTCCTCAAACTTACAGAAAGATGTAATAAATAAAAATATTGCCTGTTTTACCCATTTTTAATACAAATTACACTTTAAAGTTAAGAAAGTGGTGAAACTAGAAGAAAGCAAAAAATTTTTTTTTTAATATCCAGGGGGCCAGGGCCAAATAAATTAGGGCTGAGTAAGTAGCAGATGACCCCACCTATCCACCATTTTCGTATGTTCAACGTTCTTCCAAACACCCTGTATAAAGCTAAAAGACGACGTCAGGATATTACCTATCCATATTAATTCCCTAAATCTGGAAGAGTCATCAACTTAAAGGATACTAAAGTTTAAAATACTTCTCCTGAAGAAAGACTTTTTGCATAAGTGACAGCGTTGCACCGGGGGTGCGATATATTTTTAATTTTTTATCAATGTGCATTGAGCAGTGTAGATGAACATAATTATGTCTACGCTGCAGCGGTCTACGTCCTACGGAATGTGAAGCTCAAATATACCCTACGAGCAGGGACCGATGTCGATACTCGAAGAATACCGATATTTATAAGAAAATACCGATAACAGTATCGTTATCTGGCATAAATACTGGTATTTTATATCAGTAATTTGAGTATCGGTATAAAATATCGATACTTATATCGATACTCAGAACTGATATCAGGCTACAATGTGACGTCACAGAATCTTTATTGATGATTCTTAAGTAAATACATATTTTTTACAGTCGTGAATCATATTTTGATCAAGATACAAAATTTAATAATAACGTATTATTACGTATTACCCAAATACCGGTATTTATAGCGATATTTTGGTATCATTTATCCAAATTATATCGGTATTCAGTCCCTGCCTACGAGGTCTACGCTACGTCTTCGGCGCGTAGCGTAGTCCGCGGCGGCGGCGTAGCGAAATAAACTTCATTACACAAAAAAAAACCGGCCAAGTGCGTGTCGGACCACACACAGTGAAGAATTCCGTAGTTGGGATGAATTTATTTATCCCAAGAGCAAACTTAACATTGTAATTGAAAAACATGTTCCCCCATACATTCCAACTGCAAATGTAACGCACAATATTGAGTGATTTACCATGTTATTTTAAGACCATAGACTTCTTATAGGTTTTCCTGTAATTATAAGTACAGAACTATTCTCTGTATTTTTATTTTTTTTTTCAAAATTTTAGCTCAGCAGTTTCGGAGATAAGGGTGGAATGGTCAATTTTCATATATTTTCTTTAATAACTTTAAAACTTATTATTTTAAAATAATATGCATCTGTAATCCTCTTAATAAGTGCTTTCATTTGATATGTCACGTGGTACTGTTAGAAACAGTTTTTTTTTTTTTGTCCCTCATTCCATATTCAAAATTCATTTATTTACGTTACACGTTTGTGTAACAGAAAATGATGTGTACCAAATTTCAACTTAATCGGTCCAGTAGATTCGAAGCAAATCGGCTGCGACAGACGGATAGACAGACACACGCGGGATTCTATAGGAGTTCCGTATTTTCCTCTTGAGGTACGGAACCCAAAAAAATAAAATTAATAATAAAATCCCTCAAATGCCTGGACTTGTTTTGGAAGTAATTTCATGAGCTGCTTCTACCTATAAAACCTTTATGTAATATAACAAGAAATGGTTCTCTACATATGAACAAATGCAAGCAAAAATAAAATTAGAAACTTAACAACCTACTAATTCACAAGCATCTTGCTATCGTGAGAACGTTCAATTAGTATATGAACTAAAAAAGAACTTATTCACCCGTTTGATGGTACAGTAGATAGGTATTCAGAATTTAAGATCGTGCGAAAATACTTTGAATCTTCAAAGGGGAAAACAATGATAACTTCTCAGTGATACAAAACATATTTCTACCTAGTTTAGTTATTTCTTGTGTTGTTTATGTATGCCGTCGTGATGTTTATAATCTTGTATTGATTTCATCAGACAGCGCTGTGCTAAATAAGTTTTCGATCTTTATCAAATGTAAACCAGTTCGATATTTCTTAAAGTTTTTTTAATGTCAAATCCTGATACGCGCCGCTTAAGGTCAATATCTTGCATACCGAACATAACAAGTTATGTATTTAAATTAATATGAAATGATAAACACGAAAAGGCCATTTTAATCTAGATATGGAAATAAAATCGAAGTATACGACGGTGTCTTTAAATAAAGAACCATAAAACTACTATTTGCTTATTAATTAAACCTTGAGACGTGACCTGCCTCGAACTGCTAGGTTTATTGAAATTGTTTTTCTGTATTGGTATTTATTGTAATCGTGTGAATTAGGTAAGACAATGCTGTGAATAACAATTTTCCGTTCGCTGCAATCAAGAAGCGATCAATAAAATATGAATTGCGACAGAAGACTGAATTTTATGGGTATAATGCCGTAACCTTGGGAGCTGAGAGGGTTGGCTGGCAGCTTGCCCTTTGCTACACAAAGCTCTTGAATATTTCCAAGAGATAATGAAAATGAAAACCTGTTCACTAAACATACATCGACAATGAAATTAGAAAAATGTAAGAATTCAGGTCATAGCACACATATCGAAGAACGAACGATGCGACTTGCGAGCCGAATGAGCCGCTCGGCCGGTCGGTGACTTCAAGCGTCATCGGTGTGTCGCTGAACTACTGAGTCCGAGTGAACTAACTGAGCTAGTGAGCTATGTAGCGAGCGAGTGAGTGAGCGAGAGCGACGTCAATCGAAAAGAGCTAGCTCTTTTCTATCACTCGCTCACGAGCTACCCATATCTAAGGTCAACCAGCAGCGGTCAGCGAGCCGTAAGTGCGGCGTCACCTAGCTGTAGCCGAGTCGACGTATCGGAGCTGCTGGTCCGCTTTGGTTACGTGCTTACGTTAGGTTGACACCTGTTTGACGGTGAGGCGAAAGGCGATACGGTGACGATCCCTTTCCGAGTTGATATGTGTGCTACGACCTTAATAACAATTTCAAACAATATGTCATTAGGGAAAGATACATAGGCAATCTGCGGGATAATTGCGTCACACGCAGATAGCAATAGGTTTCATTTTGATAGTTCAACAACATTCATTGCGTTATTTACGGTTGTTGAGCAGACAGAGCTGCCGAACATAATTATGTAAGTACAAGTAATGGATTAGCAATATGCTGATTATAGTGCGTTACGCAATTAATGACTATAAATTGATGACAATATACGGTGCCGATACGTGGACACTTACTACATTCGGGCTGGTCCACCAATTTAAGGTCGCTCAGCGCGCTATGGAGCAGGCTATGCTCGAAGTATTCTTTGAAGGATAATATTAGGAATGAAATTATCCGGAAGAGAACCGGTGTTACTGACAAAGCTTGCAGAGTACGCAAGCTGAAGTGGCAGTGGACTTGCCATGTTTGTCGAAGGACCGATGGCCGGTAGAGCAGACGAGTCTTGGAGTGGAGACCGCGTATCGGTAAGCGTATTGCTTGGGTATTTTTCTAGCCGCCTCAGCCATCATGGCCAGGGAAGTTAAGGACCACTTGATACGAATACTCTCAGACAGCATGTCTGTCCAACAAGCGCTTAGCAGTCACAGTTGACTCTGGGCTAATATATGAGTGCCACCAGCGCCTCAACCAGGTGGATAGCTTCAACAACATAACCATTCAATGGATCAAAGGACACAACGGTTCGCTGGGCAACGATACAGCCGATGAGCTTGCCAGAAGGGGGTCGAGCATGGCACCAGTGGGTCCTGAACCCTTCGTACCACTCCCCTTCGGGTACTTACGCACTCTGGTACGGAAACGCACCAGGGACCAACATCACAAACTATGGTCGGACCAAGGTGAATGCAGGCAGGCTAAGGTAGCTCTCCCCGCGATTGATGTCCGCCTCACGAAACACGTTCTCCGACTAAAAAAACAACAGCTGCGTACAGTTACAGCAGCTATAACTGGTCATGGGTCATTTAAAAAACACCTCTTTGTCATAGGAGTCACAGACAGTCCGCTGTGCAGGGCCTGCATGGAGAACGACGAGACAGCAGCTCACGTGCTGCTAAACTGCGCGGTGGTCACCACATACAGGGCCCGGTGGGTTCCCGCATTGTCGAGGCGGGGGGGCTCAGTAGCCGTGGCTTGGAGGGCCACGGTGAAGCTAAGAGGAACCCGAGGAGGGAGCCGCTCGTCAGGGCTTTTGCGGCTAAGCCGACGACGTAGCGGCCGTAGGTTGCGGTGCCGCTTTGGCGACATCGCAACTGAGGCGGGCCGCGATGTCGAATGGGCGGCATCGCGGCTGAGTGTGGGAGGCCGCGGCGGGAGAGGAGTGCCGGTGTTGCGGTGAGCCGTTCTCCCTACCTTCCGCGGCCTTGACGGGGTCGCCACCGTTGAATGGCGGACGCGGTGGGGCCGCAGAGGAAGAGGAGTGTCGGTATTGCGTTGGCCGCTCCCCCTATCCTCTGCGGCCGAAAAGTGGTAGGCGGCGGGGCCACTAAACTGACCCGTCGCGGGGGGACCAGGGGCGCCTGGACGCGGGGTCATCTGGCGCGAGGTCCCAGGTGGAGGCCAGCAGGCAACGGGTGCGGGGGCACCCTTGCCTGTATTGAACAGGCCTCCACCAGTGTCGGACAGAAATGGCCAGGTGTTCCCGGTCATTCCCATATCGCCCCCAGGCTGAGAGGCATGCGGGGCCCGCCAGCTAGGCGGGCATGCGCCGGGAGGGTTGTGGACGTAAAGGCTGTGCCGGTTTCCCATGACCCTCCCATCAAGGCGATGAGGGAACTCCGCTGAGTTTTAGTGGGTATACTGCCATTTTGGCAGGGAGTCCCACATACCCCGTCTTGTCCCCCGACGAGCGGGCATGCGTAATGTATTTCTCAGCGACAAAAAAAAAAAAAAACTAAGGTACCCTACGTGAGATTGTCACCAAGGCGTTGCTGGCCTTATTTGAAGAGCTGGGATGGATCGAATAATCAAATGCCAATCCGTACGCAAAATACGCGCATTGTCGTGGAGTTGCGGACACCAGCCCGTATTACCTATTACCTATCGGCAAGCGTAGTGTGGGACGCCCCCCAGCTAGATGCAGACTGGATGCAGCCAGACTGGATGCGGAAGGCGGAGAACAGAGTGCTGTGGCGCAGCCTGGGAGAGGCCTATGTTCAGCAGTGGACTTCGATATGCTGAGTTGAGTAGGAAATTAGGGTGCAAATCTTTCCGGGATATGAAGTTGCTTTTGAATTCCTGATTCACATTATCATTAAATATTAGAATACAAGAAATATAAAAACAATTAAAAATATTAAAAAAATAGTAAGTAAGTAGCCCACCGGTATCGGGAACAGCTGGGAACAGAGAGAGGAACCTCCTAACAATGCGTGCAGTGTCCGGAATACCGCTTTCTGAGTCAAGCCCATGCCAGCTGCCCATGCCCAGCTGCCCAACGAGAGCCTCCTTAGGTGTTGGTCGAGGCTCTTGGCAACTAAGCCATTGGCTTAATAACATTGTTATATTTGTTATTATTATTATTCAACGTTAAATAGGAAGTGATAAATGTACACAAAATAGAAAGCTATTACATGACATGTACGAGTATCACACGTACCCACCACCCAGTGTGTCATCGGTCCATTGTAATGTCAAACATTATCATAACCGCGTTAAACGCTGGTCATCACTTGCAGACCGCAGTCATTATTACATAAATTAGAAATTATTTGACTTTTCAACTTCTTCGGCTCACGGCAAAATCAAACAAATCAATAACTCATTCATATGAGAAGACCATGTTTAGGAATATTCCATGCGAGCCTTGAATGGTGAGAATAATGTTTTCATCATTCGAACCTATCTCGTTTTCAAATCAGCATCTTGATCAGTAGATTATTTTAATAAACATAGGTATCTAAACTAGCCTTGGTGTCATTATTATCTGAGAACTTTGAAGAAATAATAATGATGGCATAGTGTAGTGACGCCAGCAGCCGCGCCAGATCAGACCACTCATGTCTGACGTCATAAAGTAAAAAACAGCGATCCAAGTATCCAATAACTTATTTTATTGTAGTTTATAAGTCTTGACTCGATTTATGTTAATTCTATAAACTCAACAGCAAGCCAGCATTTATGTTTTGCAGCGCCCTGACAGGGTTCATGTACAAAAACCGACAATAATATTTTGTAAAATGTGTGATGTGCATGAGAGCAAATAAATAAATAAATAAATAAATATACATGGAAATACGGGGTATACATTAAAAATCTGACTTTCCCCTGTAATATTTTACATTTGCCTTGAAAGTTGTACCTATTCGCAAGTCTGTGCACGCCAAGAGGGAAATGACTGCATTTTAATTTGTTACTCTGTTACCCATTTGCCAACTCTTATTTATGTATGAGTAAAATTCCACAGCTGTTCTTACAACTTGGTAGTTTTACCGGCATGACCGCATGAGGATAAGGTATCTGACCTAGAAAAGGTACTAACCTAATCAAGGACAGAACCTAATACTAGTTAAACGCCCAAGAATAAAATATTAGCACCGTTACCCAGTTTAAGGTTCAGGACGTGACACAGTAAAAGGTTATCGATTACGACTTGCCCACTTGGGATAATATTCTCAAAACAACTCAAATGTTAGCTATATCGATTTTACATTATAAACTAAGAACAAATGGACTAATGGAGTGTCTGGGTCAGGATGACTGGACCAAGAGAGATTTTTGAAGTTTGAGCAATACCAAGTTTTAGTACCTATTTGGTACTATTTGGTACCAGACATCAAATAATTGGTACCTCTCTACAGAGGGAAAATTATTACGAGGAAAGTGGCCAGCCATTCTGACTTCAGAATGGCTGGACCAAGTCGGCTGCACCTAGTTGTAGGTGTTATAACTAGTTCATCTTTTCATTAAAATTTAGTACCTCATTGGTACCTCAACATATGTTTTTCTTAATTTTTTTCGACAAGCCAAAAAAAAGTTACACCTAGAAAAAAAATTACATGTAATCTGGAGCACGTTGATTTCACCTAGTTGTAGGCGTTATAATTAGTTCATCTTTTCATTAAAATTTAGTACCCCATTGGAACCTCCACATATGTTTTTCTTAGATTTTTTCGATAAGCCAAAAATAAGTTACACCTACAAGAAGTTTTGCATATATAATAATGTTTATTTTTGTATTAATAAAATTACCGAAAATAAATCATAACACATAAATATTACGTACATTTATTCATTGATTGACACATTAATATTTTTTTACATATAAATAACAGTGTGCATACATTTTGTTTTTACTAATTGTGATTCTACTTGACATGTCGTCGTAACATTGCCATTTGGACCCTCTGCGGCAATGTGATTTGTAATGTCCCACGCCTTTCGGAGTCGGAGGTGGTACAAATTCTATAACAGACAAAAGGTGGTACTCTATTCCTTTTAATGTTATATTTTTAGGTAAATCATTAATGCAAATTTCGACGTCAGAATTGGGCTCAAAAGCAGCAATATCTTTCAAATTATAATCTAAGCACCTTATGCCTTGACAACCAGAAAGTCTACAACTCGACATATTTCTGTCACTGGTTAGCATTGAATTTGCAGACTCACTTAAGGTGTTTTTGTTAAAATCAAGTGGCAAAAAGGCACATTTCCTACTAACTTGGTTTAAAGGACAGTCCACATTTGTACAGGATTCTTTTATCTCTGCGCTGTATATTTTTTCTAACAATATTTTTTCAAATATATATGCAACATTGCATTCACAGTTCACGTAAACTTTATCACTATCATATACTATTTCAAAATATTTTTTTAATATATCTGAACGAAGTTTGTAAACGTTTTCCGTATCATTGTCTATAATCATCTTTATAAATTTATAATATTCATCATCATTGCTTCTTATGATCCTATTTAACGTGTATTCATCAACAACTCCAATTGCAATCGCTTGTGCAACTGAATCAAAAGCGCAGGTATTTGAGATGATAGTATTTTTATCTGCAAACGGTGTAATCGAACCATTTCTCAACAAAGTTACCTTAATCATTTGTTTTCCTATCTTTGTTTTTTGCTGTTTTTTCTTTGTAGCTAAACCTCTCCAGTTTTCTACCAATGAAGGCCTATCAGAAAAAACAGATTCATCAGTTATTCCTTTTGCAGCATTATTAGCATTCGTTCTTTTTTTCTTGCTGATGATATTATTTTTCTTTTCAGTTGGCTTTCTCCTTTTAACACCTTGTTTTAATGTACTGTTAGCTGTTTTTAATTGTCCCGAAATAGATTCTGAATGTGTTGCAATAAATTCATCTACACGATATCTGTCTGTTTTCGTGCTTATCTGACATAAGTATCTTTTTATAATTTTAAAATAACTTTCGACATTTGACGAAGTAGGGACTGATATTTCCGAATCAAAAGTTCTTTTCATTATATTTGACCATAGAGGGAGCTGTCCCATTAGCCGCGTTAGCGTTGTTAGAAATTCTGGAAAGTAAAATAAGTTATCGTGTGTTTTACAATCACCATCGGTAAGAGTAAGTAATAACTTTTCGCGTTCTATAGCATCCTGAAACCATTTAGGACCTTTACTTGTAACAAGATGTCGTTTATTATCATCACTGAGTTTTAATTCGGTCTCAGCAAATAAAGATTTGTAGTCATCTGACAATTGCGACAATTTAGTAGTATCCTCTATTTCGATTTCAGATTCGGAGGTGTCTTGAAAAGAGGTCAATCTTTTTAATCGAATCTTAGCTTCTTCACATCTTGTTAACAATGCTTGTTCATCTTGTCCATCATATTTGTTAAGACAAACTGTTATCATATCAATTACAATTCTTTTCACTACATCGTAATCTTCGCAGCGTTTGACTTCTTGTAAACATTTAATATAAAAGAATTTTACCCTCTGGTCTATGTGTTTAAAGCAAGAAAGGTTAAAAAGAATTTTAATAAAGTGGCTAGTGTCGATACGAATGAAGCACTCGCCAGGTATTTGCTGTTTCGTTTCTAATTTGTTGTAACAGTAATTAACGTACTCTGCCGTAGATTTAAATTTTGTAAATGATTTTACTACGGCCCCAATTAATGCCGAGGCATCATCAACGATGACTTCATTCGGAGTAGCATTATTTTGACTGTTACACCAAGTGTCAAGCCATTTATATATCGCGTCCAAAGTATGACTATCTGATATCATGTGTGTTATCGGCACGCTACTTTCATTGTAAATGGACATCATCACGCATGAATATAAAAACATCTGTTTAGTCAATATGAGATCTTTGTTTGCTCCAAATGGTTTGAAGATACTTCCTGTTGCGTCGATACTTAACACAGTTCTTTCACTTTTTCTATAATCCCTATAGTATTGTTCTTGAGCAAGTGACCAATAGTAAATACAAAAAGGAAATACTGATATGAATCTAATAAGTGTATCGTAGGGAGGTAATCGTGTCATAATCCATAAAGCAATTATCGGATTAGAATCGTAATATGAACTTTTTCGATGTTCATATTTAATTTGTTTTAAGCAACCTATTGTAGGTAAGTGACTCGGTTCTGGATCATTAACGTCCATTATAAGATCACTCAATCTATTTCGAACCGTTACAGCATATTCCGACTTTAATTGTTCACTAAGCTCACAGCGTTTTATGGGTGAAAGCTTAATTTTATTTGCAAAATTGTGTTTGAATTCTTCATCAATGTCGCGTATGGTACAAATGCAATGAGCGATTTTATCAGTTGGCCAATTAATTATAACTTCTATCTTTGATTTGCACTGCTTACAGGAACCAAAACACTTCACATTCACTTCATTTTTAATTGAGTAGTTTTGAAATGTCCAACTGCACGGGGAACGTATTTTTTTCCAAATTTCCTCTCTTAGAAGGTCAGCCCACTGGTGCTTTGGCAGCAATGTTTTACAGCGAAAATCAGATAAGCGTTTTGTGCGCTTCACGCAACGATCAATGGGCTTAATTTTGTTCCATTGATAAACGTCAAGAAAAAAATCGAATGTTTTGCAGCCAGATGGTTTTGTCATAATTTCTTCTGCAGATTCAGATCCAGTATCTTCTTTAGATTCTGATCCAGTATCTTCTTTGTGGTCATAAAAGTATTCATAATTTCTTATAAGTGTTAAGTATAGTGATTTTTCCGACATTTTGTATGACAGTTCTTGGCTAATATCTTTAAACACCGGGTCACATGGCGAAGGAATATCATCTTTACGACGGAAAAACTTCTCGAACTTTACAAAAATTTCCTTTTGTTTGTGTAACGGAACTGCACATTTTCGACCTCTTCTTTTCATCTTGTAAATATAGAAAATAAACACTAATCACATAATCACTTCCGAACAACGTTTTAAAACAAATTTATTGGAACAATGTAATAACGATGACAAAGTACGAACTAAAGTTATTGTCATAATTATGAAAACGGGTACAAATATTTTACGTATACCCACATCATTTTTAGAAATAATGTCTGACTGTGTTTTACTATCTACCTACATCAAATTTAACTTACTAAAAACTTGAATGACAAATGCAATAATGAATGCTCGTATTGAGTAGTTTAATAATAAATCAATATGTTGAGTATTACTACATAAACAGTTAGAAAACAGAAGTTTTGCGGAAGTAAGGATAAACTAATGAACAGTAAATACAGGACTATTTTGAAATCATTAACTAAATCACAAGCTGTTCTCTTCACGTCACAATTAGTAAAAACAAAATGTATGCACACTGTTATTTATATGTAAATAAATATTAATGTGTCAATCAATGAATAAATATACGTAATATTTATGTGTTATGATTTATTTTCGGTAATTTTCTTAGTACAAAAATAAACATTATTATATATGCAAAACTTCTTGTAGGTGTAACTTATTTTTGGCTTATCGAAAAAATCTAAGAAAAACATATGTGGAGGTTCCAATGGGGTACTAAATTTTAATGAAAAGATGAACTAATTATAACGCCTACAACTAGGTGAAATCAACGTGCTCCAGATTACATGTAATTTTTTTTCTAGGTGTAACTTTTTTTTGGCTTGTCGAAAAAAATTAAGAAAAACATATGTTGAGGTACCAATGAGGTACTAAATTTTAATGAAAAGATGAACTAGTTATAACACCTACAACTAGGTGCAGCCGACTTGGTCCAGCCATTCTGAAGTCAGAATGGCTGGCCACTTTCCTCGTAATAATTTTCCCTCTGTAGAGAGGTACCAATTATTTGATGTCTGGTACCAAATAGTACCAAATAGGTACTAAAACTTGGTATTGCTCAAAATTCAAAAATCTCTCTTGGTCCAGTCATCCTGACCCAGACAATGGAGTTACTTAGTTCTCCGCCTGACATTAATCTTGCATGCCTTCGTGTAGACATGCTCTTGCAATAAAACAAGTTTTTTCCTCATACGGACTTAATCCTTGACCATCATTTCTTGTGATTGAATGGTTCACCATACAATACTCATGTTTAATATCTTAAGATTAAATTACGTAAATAATTCACAATTAATTAGTTTCGTGTAGGCACCCAGTAAAGGTGAAATTCTTATCCTTCTGTGCTCCACAAAGGATTTATTATGTTCTTTATAATTCCATAAAAGTCTATGGAATAAGAAAAACATACAGCTTCTTCAATATTTCAGCAATAGCTTCGTTTCATGAAAAAAACCCGCCAAGTGCAAAGGGTTCCGTAGTTGGAATTAATTTATCTCAATAACAAACCTAACATTGTAGTTGAAAAACAAGTTCTCCCATACATTCCAACTGCAAATGTACCTATGTTTGTACGCATAATATTGAGTTTGAGAGATGCCATGTTATTTTTAAGACCATAGACTTCTTATAGGTTTTCCTGGAATCTTTATGTAAAGAACTATAATCTGTATTTTTTTTTTCCAAATTTTATTCTCAGTTACCTATTAAATACATTCGCTATGGGGGAGGAATGGTCAATTTCCATATATTTTCTTAAATAACTTTAAAAGTATTTATTATAAAATTATTATACAATTAATATATCTGAAATCTTTACAATACACGGTACAGTTAGTATTACTTTTTTTTCTCTTTCTATTTGTCCCCCAAAACTGACCCACTTTTGGGGGACAAATTGAAAATTTAAAAAAAAAGTTTTATTATCTGTACCGTGCATATTCAAAATTCATTTATTTACGTTACACGTCCGTGTTTAGGTCACACAAGATTTTATGTGTACCAAACAATCGGCCCAGTGGATTCGGAGCAAATTTGCTGTGTCAGACGGACAGACAGACACACAAAGCACGCATTTTGAAGTGCGGAACCCTAAAAATTCACTGAACTTTTACTTACACATTGATGTCCCTAGCTAATTAAATTTATAATTTAATTTGAAAGATATAAGCTTCGATCAATAATAGGATATAATTTTTTTTTTTTTAAGAACTATCGAAACAAACTTATGTAGATACTAAGATATCCATTATGCTGCAGATAACAGAGGATTCTTGGAATGCAATTCAGGATGTTTTACACAGTGTTACCTTGAACTTAATTTTATTAAACAAATTTAATTATACCAGGAACTTTGTTCTTATTACTTCCTTTATCGAAAACATTAATTGGACATTGTTCTAGTTTATAATACGCTTCCGCTTTGTACATAAAAATATTACCTATTCGTTAGATATATTATATGGCCACACATGTAATAATTTGCGCATTTTATCAAACTAAACATACAACAACTTAATGTTATACTTCGTTTCTATTACTATTGGTAAAAGATAATAAACTCATCAAACCAGTAGGTAGGTACCCACTGAATTGATGAGTTTATTATTATCTTTTAACGATATCAGGATCAATACTTGGTTGGTTGGTACCATAGAAATATAAAAAACAGATTTAAAAAAGTAATGTCTGTTTCTAATGTAATAAAAATAAAATTCACGTGGGCGAACCCGCGAGCAGCAGGTAGTCCCGTCAAAGTCGGTCCAGCCGTTTCAGAGATTAGCCGGAACAAACAGACAGACAGACAATGTTTTATTTTTTATTGTTAGAAGTACACACGGCTACACATCAAGCTATATATTTCCAGTATAAGCTAATCTCGCATTATATAGGATTTCCGTATAGTGAGAGGTCAGCTTATTATGGAAATGTATAGCTTGATGTGTAGCCGTGTGTACCATAATTATATACTTTCATATGCATTTAGTAAAGAGCTGTTATTTTGACATTACAAACAGACTTCAATTTTATTTATTTGTATAGATACAGATTGTTTATTATGTAACATGCTTCACAATATTTTATCCTCATCTTTTTTCGGTAAAAGACATCTCAACACTTGGCGTGTTCGTACACACGGCTACATATCAAGCTCGATCTCTCATTATATGGAAATCCTATACAATGCGAGACCAGCGTAAACTAGTTTTGTATAGCTTGATATGTAGCCGTGTGTACCTAGTTCGGTCGTGAACATTTATTTTCCATAAACACAAGGCAAACACATTGGTGCTTCCAGCCAGAGTTCGTGGTAAGTCACGACTTCTCATTATATACGAACCACCTTGCAAATATTGAAAATACCCAGACATTTTAAATGTTCAAATGGTTACTTTCAAGTTGAAAATGATCTTTAAAACCAGTCTTGTACATAATTATTATAAATTCAAATAAAATGCAGAACATCGATAGCACTAAACAAAACAAAGACTTGTTTGTTTAGGTAAATAGTATTCTAAAATCGTGCAAGAATACAACAGACTATCATTATTATCTTTGATTGCTAGGCTAATGAATTTTTATGAGAATTTTACAAATTTTGCATATGAGGTAGCCAAATTACTGTACGAAATATAATCTATTCGGGAGTGTTTTAAATCATAACCATGTCTATCACTATACCATTTGGTTTTGTTAATTAATTTTAGTTTTTATTGCCTATAAACAGGGTATTGATTGCCCAAGTATTTCCGCCCGCAGTGTAAACTTTTTGCCATAGACATAAAAAAATAAAAGGAAAGGTCAGTGGCGCCTCATCAAGGCCTGTATGTTGTGAAGAGATTTAAAACACTTTAAAATGCTGCAAGATTAAAATTATACGGAAATTATGCACTCAGAACTTTAGTTATTACTTATTTCTAATTAGTCCCGTTCACTTTACAGATGATCACTTTAGACATTGTGGAACGAAATAAAATACTTTATTGCGATTTGAGAATGCAAAGAACGAAGCCAGCCGACATGGCCCTGGTGGTAGCGCGGGAGAAGTGGAAGTTGGCAGGCCATATATAAAATATAGGTACCTACAGTAGATCGGATGGTAGATGAAGTAAGAAGGTGCAGGAGCTGGAGTGGAGACAGAACTGGCCGTAGAACCGTAGACAGGAGGTTAGGTGCGGGAAGGCCAAAACCGGGAAAAATGGCGTGCAATGGAACCTACACTCAGCATTGTGTGAATACCGGTTGAAGAAGAAGAGAAAAACAAGTCAGAAAACTAATACTCGTCGTCCTAACCATGATTGATCCCCAAAATTGCAAACAATATTCTAATCAACACAGTTTAGTCCAAGCACTCAATGATGAAATGGATGAATTTGAAATTATCTTATAACGCCCCCCTATGCTTGTGGCAGTTTGTAACCCTAACTTCTAATATTTCCTTACGGCTACTTCATTCCAAAAGCGAAGTGACACTGAGGTAATGTTACAGTGGACCTTTTCAAAACTAGGAATCTGATTGGCCCATGCAATGAATGAATTTTCTACAAACCATAGCCAAACGTACTTAGGGACTTGTTTCACTGATGTGCCAGAGGATTTTCTGAATTTTTTTAGTTACTAGTAAAGTACAGTGCCGGATTAAGCAACCGCAGGGCTCGTAGCAAATACTATCGAGGGGCCCTTGATCTGCTATGGGTTCTCAAGTATAAAGTGGTAAATTGTGGAATTTTATTTGGTCTTTGGGATTTTACAACTGGTCTCACAAGCCTTTTACCACCTAGTGCGATAAATGTTATAGGAAATTGAACGTTCTATAAAAAAGGTCTCTTTAAATTTTTCGATAAATTCACTTTTTCAAAAGTTATTCGAGATTAAAGTTTGACATACCCTTAGTTGTCAATTTTTCTTTCATCTTCGGCAAAATTATTATTGTTTGGGGAGGTGGGCTGGTTGGTACTTGCTACGTGGTTAATCCGTAAAGTAGTATCTTAAACTATATTTAGGTTAACCGCTATTGAAGATTTGACTTGTGCTTATTGTGATTGTAGATGTTAAGCAGAAAGTCATGCTCGTCCAAATAAGTGTTTTAGGGTTCCTTACGTCCAAATGAAAAAAACGGAACCCGTATAGGATCACTCGTCTGTCTGTCTGTCTGACACAGCCAGTTTGCTCTCGATCTGCTCCGAACCTGCTGACCGATTAAGTTGTCTGCGACCCCAACACGGACGTGTAACGTAAATAAATGAATTTTGAATAATATATGGGTCATTATTATGAGCCAAATAAGAAAATACTTTAAAAAAATTGCAATCTGTACTGTGTGACAAAACCAATGAAAGGGCTTACTGTGAGGGTTCCAAATGTATTATTTTTATTATTTAAAAAGTAACCGTTTTTTAAGAAAATAGATGAAAATGGTACAGATGAAAATTGACCTCTCCTTATGTCCGACACAACTGAGCAAAAAATTTTGAAAAAAGTACAGAAAGTAGTTCTATATTTATAGATTACAGGAAAACCTATAAGAAGTCTAATCTCTCAATATTGTGCGTACAAACTTATAACGTTTGCAGTTGGAATATAAAGGAGAACACGTTTTTCTATTTTGTTCTTGGGATAAATTCATCCCAACTACGGAACCATTCATTGTGCGTGGTCCGACACGCACTTGATGGGTTTTTTTTTTTTTTGTAACAAGTTGATACATTTACGCTCTGTGTTGGGGTCCCGGTAACCCAAAGAAAGTATTTATTATTTTTGAATACGAACGTGCAATAGCGCTACACGGCACCGCTACACTTTCCCTCGTATCACTGGTAACAAAGTAGGTAAAAACGTTAATAAATTATTGACGATTGCCAACATCGCAACGCAACTGCTGAAACGTGCAATCCATACTTACCGATCCGATACGATGCCATACGATACGTCTAAAATAGTAATATTGTACCGGTTTATAGTCCGGTTCTTGATTATTATTTATCCAAGGTTTTTTGATAGCCTGCGCATTCATTGTTCAAAAAACCAGCTCACAATTCATAATTCATCGGCCATTATTGATTGGTCGTACCCAAAACCGTTTCGTGAGTGCAGCCAATTTCTAGTATTCGTGGTGCAATGGAAATCAGTTTACAGTTTGAAACTTCAGCCACGATAGCTTTCTACGAACTATTCGTCGCGGACTGAAGCATGTAGTGATCATTTGATCGCAAGCGATCAATGTGTAAGTAATTAACTAAATGTTCTATCGCCACCACGTTTCTTTTTATTTCCTGTAACTACACTGTAGCAAATTATAAACAGTGCGCAATTTTAAAGCACCTATATTAGGTACATTACGCGGTAATCTTTTTTCAAGCCGGAAAACGTCGTAACATCCTCCGACTTCAAAGAAATAAACATTTGATTCGAAAATTTAATAACAGTCCAATTCAAACACTTATTGTACAGGTTTCAAAGCGTGCATCGATTTGGTCGTGAGCAAAAAACTCCGGCAATGTCCTGTCAACGACCTGTGGGACGGGTAACTTTTTGCAATGTAGGTATGACGTAAGCTAAGATTAGGGTAGCTTTGGATCATGTTGGCTTCTTCTTTATTAGAACTGTGATCACAGAAGATTCCGCACGATACAATATTGTTTACCAGGGTACAAAGGTAACACCCTAAATTGATTAACTACTTCAATTTGCAAGCAATTGAATTTAATTTAGATCTTTGCCTGGTAAAATGAATAACGTAGCTAGGTATGATCTCATAGAATCATAAAAACGCCACAGTAATATATGGTGAGAATTAAAACATATGGCATAGACTACCTATAGATACGTAGGTAAATACAGTTTCGAGTGAGGAGTTAATTGGCGAAGTAGGCTGAAAATGTTTCTATTGGATCATAACATACGTCCATGGTTGGATCGAATGAGTTCTAATTATGTAGGTATACGAATACAGCCAGAAGATTAATTAAGAAGACCCTCATATAATAACTGAAGGCGAACCGCAGACAAAACAGATATTACAAGCGAAGATGGCGATCAAAACAGGCTCTGAAAAACCGGCTGCCAAGCTGAGAGCAGATACAAAATTAGTCTGATACTGCGGCACTCAGGTTTTATGGTGTAATATTATTTGTATTATATGTTTTTTTTAAACCAAGAAACTAATATTATACCAAAAAAGCTTAGAGCGTATAACTGATACAAATTAACCCTACAATATTATGAGTTATTTATTAATGACCTCTGAAAAACATTTTTGATGATTGTTTCGTAGTAGGTAGTTAGGTACCTACACACTAACTACTTAATAAAAACATAGTAAAGATGATGTTAATGTAACAACTATAAACGGTACAGAAGAGAACTAATCAATACTTTGAACGATACGGCTTAAATAAAACCAGACAAATTCACTAAATATGTAGATCATGCTGTAGAAAACATCGCAACTCACGAGAAGAAGACATAATTTTATTTTAAATATGATTTCGATTTTGACCTAAATCATATAATTATAACGTATCGGATTATATGCAGGCTTTGCCATTTAACGTATACCTATTTAGCTAGTCGGAATAAAGACTAACAGAACACTGCGGTTTACATCTATTATTCCTTCGAGCTATCCGAGTTGAATATAATTAAATCAGGAAAAACTGGTAGTTAATTTCCAAAAAGCGGCATTAGCGCATTAGGAAATGATAATCCTAATGATACATTTTAGATCAAAGACAGGCATTTGTTACAACTATTGTGCTCCAAAATTCCAAATCAAATCCATGGGTTGATGTTCGACTACATTTTGTAGTCGTAAGAAACGTATCAAACATCGCCAAACCATAGCTATCGATAGTTGCATTATCAGAAAACCTGCAAAATCCTCCACATAACACGTCCTTGGCAGTGATTTTTGCAGATACCTACCCGCATCACCACAATCCAAGTTCTAACAATGGCTCAATGCGATAACGCTTACCTTGGACATTTCGTCAACTTGTAGAGCTATCACTCTAAACACCTTTTCTCACTTCTCCATAATGAGCGTTTTTTTAAAGTATCGGGTTTACAGTTCGCAGTCGAACACAAGTTAAGCGCGGAAAAAATCGTGTCGCATTTTCGAGACGCCGTTTCGTGGCGAACACCCGATCAATACTGTTGGTCGCTCGGTATGTCGTTACCGGCGGATAAGGTAAAAAACACAGCGTTAGTTACGCGTGCGCGCGCAATCTGTTGTTGACTGACACGGCGCATGTGTGTCGGATGCCGCGACCCCTGCCTGCCTGCCCAACTACCAGGGACATGGTCTACAGTAATGCATTAAAAGATTCATAAATGTGTCTAAACAATAATGAAAACGATGACAAGCTAATTACTTATACGATAACGATTGATAGTGAATTAATGAATGATTAGTGGTTGTGATTATATATATATACTAGCTTTTGCCCGCTGCTCCGCCCGCGTAGATGTCGGTTATCGCGTAAAAAAGTAGCCTATGTCCTTCTCTATATCCCAGGCTATATCTCTGCCAGACGATCGGTTCAGCGGTTTAGGCGTAAAAACGTAACATACAGACAGACAGACAGAGTTACTTTCACATTTATAATATTAGTATTAAGTAATATTAGTATTAAATTAAGTATTAGTATAGTATGGATATATGATATTTAGTTAAACATAACATATATTGTATATTGTCTTTTTAAACATAGTTTCAAGAATCAAGAATATCCATAATTCCGTAAAGAAAAGCCTCATGTTGACATCGTGCTCAACGTAAATGCTTCCCACACACTGGCGCGATATCGCGGGCGCAACAAGGGTCCCGCTCGCGCTGCCCGGGCCCGCATGCCCGTCACGCGTCGCGCCCGCGATATCGCCAGTGTGCGGGAGCCTTATCTCGGAACTATCATGGGTTTCATATGTAATTTTGGGTTGAATTTAAAAATCCAGTAGTCACATTAATCGTGAAATTAACTATCCATTATAAATCATTTTTGTCGGTAGAACAGATTGGACGATCAGGATCCCAGATGCTAGTAACCTTATTGTCAATTCAAAGCTACTCCGCTCCGCTTTCGAGGTAGCTTTTAACTGTGGCACTTCCACTTCAAAATCATGTGGCAGACAAGATTTTTTTGGTAAAGATCTGCCCAAAGAGTTTCGCCTTCGTGCCGGAAGGCGCAGCGTGGTTATTCCCAAGATGGACAGATGATGTGATGAAGGTCGCGGGATTCAGCTGGGTGTAAGTAACACAGGACCGGTCGGTTTGGCGATGTTTGGGGGATGCCTGCAGTGAAAGTCATATGGCTGAACATAGACGCGGCTAAATGATGATGATACTGATCCAGGGCCCGCATATCAGATGGCCATTGATGGGTATACCCAGCCCGGGTTATCAATAGATATCTCGATATATAAATCGTTCTGATATCACATTAAAAAAAAAAAAACTAATTTGACTAATATGTGAGAACTCATGAAACACGTTTTCTTCAACTTACATGCGAGAAATTTTAAATGGCCGTAATAACGAAGCTGTACTGAAATAAATTATATTTATGTATGCTTATAGAGTCTGGATTTGTGCCCGACTGATAGCAATAGGGCCCTATTACATGGGAGTTAAATATAACACACCTTTGCCTACCCCTTTGAGGAATACAGTTACTCAAAAGAACAATACCCAAGTCTATATAAAGCTTTTTTATGGTTCCGAGACTGACAGTGACACTGACAATGACAGTTAATGACATTTTACATTGACATGTTGATTTTCATTTTGGAGTGCATTTTTGTTGCCCGCGCGACTTGTCTCATCTTAAATACGATGTAATTATCAAGAACTAACGAAAAATAAGTACGGTGATACGAACGAAAACATAACGATTACTACACTAATAAATGAAGTAAATTTATCTTGTGTACAAACAGTGAAAATGGTGACCACAACACTGACCATTCAAGATCTAATACCTTATGGGGCAAATAGAAGTGGCAAGAAAGTAGATACGGATGCTATTTTGCCGTATCTGATTCTACCAGGACTTTTATTAATAGCCACCATATCGCGGCCAGTCACTATCATAGTCATGGTGGTGATTGGAATGGGTGCTTTATACGTACACTCCAGACCGCGGCAAAAGAACAGGTAAGTAGGTACATTCTCTCCACTTTCACTTGTATATATTACTTTTACGAGGCCACTGTATGTCTAGGAATTGATGTTACATCTGATCTATTCAATGGTTCACCCTCTATTACATGGAATGTAATAAAGAGCCTTGTGAATAATTAATTGTCCCTATAATTTACTTTCTATTACAGTAAAATGCTTATTACAATATCTTGAAAAGTTAAATAAGTATGTTTCCTCAGATAAACAAGTATACCTTCACTATTTTCAGGTCCTCATTTTTCTTTTCATGGACAATGTCATCAGCAATATGTTTGTTTCTGGTATTTGAAAGTGGTGTGCTGGGTTACTTTGAAATAACACAACTGGAAAATTTTATATTCCTACTACTTCTGTCATGCACATGTTATTTCTTCTACAAAATGAAGGCTGTAGCTGATTTTGAACTTGCCACTGGATCATCTAAGGGGAAGGAGTATAGGTAATACTTAGATGTGTACTTGTCTTTCAGTAATATTTAAGTAATTGTGATTCTGTGTACTAGAGCTGGTTTAAAGCTATCTGGTTAAAACCTTAATAAATGGGTAAATAAATTTACCCATTTATTAAATTAAGAACTGTTAAAAATAATTGAAACTTGCATTGTAATTTAGCTATATTAGTGTGGCAGTTTCAAACTTTTAAACAGAGTTACACTCTTGGGTGTGTATATAACACTTTTTTATTTTTTAGGGTTCCGTACCTAAAAAGGAAAAACCGAACCCTTATTATTAGGTTATCAGACAATTCGTCATAATCGTAGAACAGTGATGGATCTGACATTTATGTTGAACTCTGCCGCGCGTGCAATAACAGCAGTAAGTATAATTTTTGTCCAAATTGAGTCAAACATAGATTCGGAATCAGCGCAATGAGCTGATTCCGAATCAATGCTCAACTTAATTTGGACAAAAACTATACTTACTTATACTTACTGCTGTTATTGCATGCGCGACAGAGTTCAACATAAATGTCAGATCCATCACTGTTCTATGATTATAACGAATTTTGTACGCTGGCTTCCCAACAGGGTTAGCATAAATCAAACAAGTGGTTTTAAAACATGTATTTTTAACAATGTTTAAAACAATTTGATATTAAACAATGTTTTTTATTAAGTGTTTAAAATCACAGTTCAAAGCAAGTTTAAAACATTTTTTTAAACATTAAGAAAAAAACATGCTTTAAAATCAAATTTAAATAGCTAGAAAATAATTTAAAAAGATTAGATTATTAGAAAATTAGACAAACGGACTGAAAGTCCAACATAATTATACACTTCGTCGCCGGTCAAAATGAAGTAATTCCCCCAACTATTTTAGAGATTCCCCTTATTTGAATACAGACTGACATTCTATAAAATTTTAAAAAAGTTTTTTTTTCCAACCCTGCTTCCCAGGGCTTAACCAACGGAGGCTCTGTTCATTCCTCCCATCCTAGAGATAGGTTGCTATTTGTACTTCCAAAAAAAAGAATATTTTAAGTACCTACCTGAAACAAACAACATATTTATAAAAACTTTTCTATTTGTTTTTCCAGCCCAGTCTTGACCTCTGATTCACATTACTGTCAAATATGTCAAATTGAAGTCAACGAAAGATTTTTCCATTCAATATGGTTAGTACTGTTTATTTATAGTAAATTATATATCAAGGTCAGTTTATTTTTATAATTCGTTCAATGAAAGTTACTGTTTTACTATTCAGGTGGGACTGCTGTGTGCTGAGACCAAACTATATTTATTTCCTTGCTGGCCAAATATTCGCTTTTGCCACACTTATCTTTGGAACCAACTTGGGGCTAACAACAGTTTGTCGACCCTATATATTTTATGGCGTTATTCTCATGCCACAGGATTGTGATGATGTCTATTACGATTTCAAGTAAGTATTTTATTATTAAACTTACTGCCGCGACTGTTTATAGGGAAGGATAAACCCCAGGTTAGGCCTATTCATGAATGTAATGCTCGCTTAACAACAGCCAAATCATCTCAACATATTTCATATAATGTGATCTTATTAAAGCTTTTACTTATATCAATCATCATAAACCCATCCTTAAATTATAACCTATGCTATAATAGGACTATCATCTAAGGTTGTCTAACTCTTTTCTAACTAACATGCTATAAGACAACACATACTGGTGTTGTCGGTGTAAATTATCGTTGGCGCCTGTTCTATTGAAATAGGTGTACTCCAGGGGTCAATTTTAGGCCCCAACGTTTTCCTAGTTCAAATTGTATACCTTCCATAAGTAACGCGGGTTTATGAATGATGCTGAACTATATGGTTTCTATATTATTATGTATCTAAAGCTTTAAAATGCCAACAAATATGACACATTATCCTGTTTGTAATCTATGGCATTTTTTAACATTTTCAGCTCGACAATATGCTTCGTGTCTTGTGTCTATGGGTTGGGATATTCACTCGTTATTGCCCTGGTTTTAATTCGACAACTTCTAGTCTTCATACCAAAATACAGCGGTAAGTAAAAACAAACCATTAACAATTAATAAAAAAATTAAACAATTAATCACATACTTGTTACTTTGCTTTGTTACAGAACCACAATGGAAAAAGCTAGTCAATGTACTGAATGTATGAAGGGAAACATATTCAATCTTGGGTTTATGATCTTAATGGGTTTTAATAATTGAATTTCATAGCATTCCCTATTCATTGTGAATGAATTTCTAAATCAGGATGTATTTGTATATTGTATACTCGATAGGTCCTTTATTTTTAAGTCCCGTGCAAGGAATATTATCAACATGTTATCTGTAGGTACTTTTTCACGACAGTTGGTTTGTACTCCTTTACAACTAATTTATTTATTTAATTAAGTCAGTCTGTACTAAAACTTGCAATAACTATATACTATTTGTATTCCTATGCGCATCATCACAATAATCTAAAGGAGTCTTAAAATAAAAACACTTAAAAACGTTTCGCTGTTACATATTTTTTTTCTTAGGGTATAGTATCATGAATTTCTATCGTAAATGAAATATTCTACCAATACCGTAATCGTACCATTTGATTAATAAATAAGAGCACATATCACTGAAATTAATACTTTATTTTAATACTTAATTATAATACAATAAAATAAGAGTTACATATATTTTTCTTTCTTTTATAAAATAATTATTAAGTGTTGATAAGACGTATTGTGAGATTAAACACATTACATTGAAATGTAATGTTTTTGAGATTTTCTGAATACCTAAGGGCCATATGGTGTGGCGATGCGCGGTTTTCACTGCCAAACAAATATCAACATAGCCTTCCTCAAATTAAAGTCAAAAATAAATAACCTGACTAACTTGAGACGCGCACCTGTGTCCGCTTTGAGGTGCTCTCGGGCTAATGGAGGTTCATAAATTTTAACATTATTTTTAATAGCACAAGATTGATATTTTCTTGGCAGTAACAGCTGCGCTGAGCTGCGCCTCACCAGACATGCGACGACCCTATGGCGTTTTACGCGCGTGAACTGTACGCAAAAAGGTGCCTGGCTAAAGTTATCGCGTATCTGGACTCGCTTGTAGACATATTATAATATAATGTAAAGCCCACACACGCGTTGGATGAAATGCAATGGCTGCTAGTAATTTCCAAGTTAGTGCTCATCACGAGCGGTACCCGTCAACGGCAGAGGGAACTGCAGCCTTCGACATATCTACGGCTGCAGTTGCTTATGCATGTGTCTCGTGTGTCAGTGCGTAAAACGCCTTAAACGGATGCACTCGTTGAAACTGAGCTCTTGGTATAGGTACCTAGGTAGATTTTCGTAGTAACAGATAATTGTTTTTTATTATGTATAATGGACATTACTCAAAAATCAAAAACTTTACGTACGTATGTATGGTCAAGGAGCGAAAATGATATGTATTTTTTAAACAAATTCCTTTCCCGCATAGCGGGCGCATGCCACGTTTGTGAACTGTCGTTTTCATTCAAAATGGTGTCAATACGTAGACGGAAAAATTATAAAGTGCAAGCAAAAATTAACCTTATTGATTCCTTGACTATACAAACTTTTACATATATATAAGTGTAGGTAAGCATGCAACATATAATCATTATTGAACTCTGTCTTTCATCACAATCATCGATTTTTACAATAGGTAGGTACAAGAGTGCTTATTGGCACATATCGTCATTAATGACACCAATTTCCGGTCTCAGGGACAGTTGATAAACCATTATCTTATGGGCATTTGCAGCAGCCTATGGCGGCTGTGGTTAAGATAATAATTTTGGTAAAAAGCGTTACCAAGATCCACTGGAAATTGTACATTAATAGAGTGCTATTCACATATTTTGACATGGCTTACAAAATAACCGGATCATGCGCTATCTAAGATAATGGTTTATTTCCTTTCAGTGAAAATAAATTCCTGCATGAATTCATTAGTGCCTATACATACTAAATTATTAATGTAATTCGTGAGTAATTCAAGATGTAGGTAGGTACCCTCCACATTTAATAAATATTATAAGTATTTAAAGAGTTCTTTTTATTGAAGCATAAAATATTAATTAATTAATTTTAACCGCATTACCTTTTTGCTTTTCGTGTAGCAGAAATTTTAATAAATCAGCTAAATATTCAAAATAAACTTATTTATTCATACATACCGTGCTAGAGTTTAAAAAACTTTAACCTGCTTATTTATAATAAATTAATGCTCGGAATAAGAAACGTTGAATCCGTATAAATTTCAATCTAGATAAAATCGTATAGCAACGAGAGAAATAGAATAAAACTATTCTTTATTATTTGTAAGGTAAAACATTTTGAACTACTCAATATAGGAAAAGATTTGGGTATAGTTGTGTGTGTCTGGAGCAATCTGCTTCTATGAGTATCTGTTCTTTTTCAATCTCTTTATTTTAATATATTAGAACTATGACACCTGTGGATTATGTACCTACAATGTATTGTCCCATTTTGATGGAATTGTACAGAATTAAGAATGAGCCAAGGTTTAATAAAAAAAATTACCCTCCCATACCCCTATCCTTTGGGCTTTGCCGCAGTCGGGTAAAAAAGAGCAAACTCTATCATTAATCTTCAGGTGGTGAATAGTCAGGTACAACTTGTAGTACTTTCTCCCGCCATCTTGCTTTCCTGGCTTCCTGTTCCCTTTTTAGGGCATTTAAAGCTGGCAATGTTCTCCAGCATGTGAAAATTTTGAAGACAAGATTGCTGTAATATTATAAACGGCATTTTACTGGAGTTCACTAGTTTAAATAACACTATTAGATAATCTGTGATCATCAAAATAAGTCATGAAATATAATTAAGGGCCCAGTGCACTACCTTGTGAAACACCGGCACGAATGTTATGTACCGGACTAAATTTTCCCTTATTTTGGAGATACAAAATGCAAGCGTTACTTAAATGTTTTGCTTAAGAGATAAACATTTTAATTGGAGCAGATTTCTCACTTTTGTAAAGTCCATTTGATGGTACAATCTTATCAAAGGCTTGAGATATTATGTAGCATTTTAGTTTAAAGATCTACGGTTGGGTTTCATAGACGGAGGTGTATACTCCATCATCTTTAACCCCTGTACAATATTTGCTGTTAATTTCAGGTGTTTTTAATTTATCTCAGCATTTTCAGCACCACGCACACTGTGCTCATTTCTATAACCGCGCTCTCGAGATGCATGTACTCACCCACTCACGCAGACAATACCGATTTGAAAATTTAGGCTGTCCGCTTGCCACAAACAAATTTAAAAGAATTTGAACCGTTTTTTTGCATTTTTTGTGACTTGAGATTGTATGACCACTTTTACAACTTCTCCATCCACTCATAAAAAAACGGAATTGTAAACATTACCTGCTATAATACAAAACTGCTTTCTGCCACTTTATCTCGTTTTCTTTTTTTATCACTTTAATGCCTTCACGGAACATTCTAAAAGCCATCTGCGTTAGATATAAATCGTAGTAGTCGTCGGCTACCTGTTTCTTCAAAACTAAGCCATGATGGTTCTGGATTATTGGTAAAAAAATACATTAATTATACAAATACAAAACAAGCGCAAAATTCTTTTAATAGTTAGGTACTGTTACCAAAACGATTAAGATAACCTTAATATATAAACAAAACATAAAAACCCAAGCAAGCAAGCTTTATTTAAACGAAGCTTTCTGCAGCTGCAGTTAATTCTTCTTTCCTTTTCAGTGATACAACTTTCGTCTAGTTACCTACTTTGGCCAAGTAGATTGCCATGTTGACTGTATTGTCCCACTGCAGGGCAAAAGCCTCTTCTCATACAGAAAAGTCACGAACATTGATCACCACGCTTGCTCAAGACAGGTTGGCGATCTCAGACTTATAACTGGACGTACTTTGTTATCAGAAAGGACTCAACCCAAATTGTGGTCAGGGATGAGTTGTTTATACCAAAGAGGTCCTAACGGTTGGTTCTTTCACTCAGCAGCAAAAAGATCCGTGACTCTACAAAGAGCAGGTTGATTTTGTAATGTTGTAAACCAACCCACATGTAGCTGGGTACCTTCCGTTAACCGTTAGGACCTCTTTGGTATATACAACTCATCGCTGACCACAATGTGGGTAGAGTCCTTTTTGCTTAACTACGTCCAACTATAATTTCAGGTTTCCTCACAATTCACAACTATGTCCAAGATAAGTGATAAAGTAGGTACAATTGAATGCAAAAAGTCACATTTCTACTTGTCCGGATTTGAACCCACACCCTCGTGCATGAGAATCGAGACCTTAACTACTGGACCACTCAAAGCAAACTAGCGTAACGTAAAATTCTTACGAAATACTAGCGATATAAATCCATACTAATATTATAAATGTGAAAGTAACTCTGTCTGTCTGTCTGTCTGTATGTAACGTTTTCACGCCTAAACCGCTGAACCGATCGTCATGAAATTTGGCAGAGATATAGCCTGGGATACGGAGAAGGACATAGGCTACTTTTTTACGCGATAACCGACATCCACGCGGGCGGAGCCGCGGGCAAAAGCTAGTTATTTATAAACACCAACCTTTTTAAAAGCTTCAAACGCTTTCCTTAACAATTTTTTACGGCAAAATTCCTCTGCTTTATAATTTCTTTCAATCCACATATCCTCAGTATGCCACATCCAATGTAAAAATGTATTATTTTTAAGTTGAAAAATATAATGAGCTTTTGCTTTTTCAATGTTATCTCGCTTCATTTCTATCAATATTCTCAAAGGCCGTATACCATATTTTGCCTTCAAAGTTTTCTCATAATGTAAATCTGCCATAACTATGAGCGCCCTTAATCTTGAAGCCCACTGTTTCTTTCTTATATTCTCTATTTTCTCTTTCCTCCTTTTGTCTCTTAATTCTAGTATTCTTTTTGTCTTTTCTTCCTTATCCATTTCAGCTTTGGCTAGTTCCGCCTAAAACGATATTTACTAAGGCTTTTAGAAAGTTTTTCTAATATGAAATTTTAACCTAAAAGAGTTTTATTATAATAACATTACCTGTTGTTTTAATCTGATCCGTTCTTCTTCCATCTGTCGTCTTCTCTCACGTATTATTGCATGCTTTTCTTCTCGTTCTCGAGCTCTTTTTTCCATCCTTTGTAAAAACTGTGGAACTTTCAAACAGTGTAATACAAGCGATGGATCTGAAAGTAAAAACAGGATTGATGGAAAATCATCAATATTCACAAATAACCATTAATACGTAATCGAAGGTGCCTAACCTTCAATTTCAGGTATCCTTAACTGATTAGTCAAGCACTTTATCTTAGGTTTTAGATGTCGATCTATTTCATAATACGTTCTACGTACTTCTTCTCTCATATCATCCACTGACTGACGGGAAGCTTCTATAATCTTATTATACTTAAGTTCTTCTATCAAACGATTTTGTTCTTCTAATTTTGCTTTTTGCAGTGCTATTATGTGCTTTTGTATTCTGTACCTAAAATATTTAGCATGGGAATATTAATTCAAGGCGATGGAAATAGGGATGCTATTTCTTCAGTCTGCAGCCTGGACATATTCGTACGTCCTTTTCCATCTACATATCTACAAACGTAGGTTACCACATTATTGGCATACTTTGGGATAACTACATACATGTTTTGACTTTTGAAATGCTGCTAAAGTTGGACGTTTTGATCCCCACGTAAAATTGTACGTAGTTAAGCAGAAAGGACTCAACACACATTGTGGTCAGGGATGAGTTGTTTATACCAAAGAGGTCCCAACGGTTAACGGAAGGTACATGGTACCCAGCTACATGTGGGTTGGTTCCCAACATTAAAAAATCAACCTTCTCTTTGTAGAGTCACGGATCTTTTTTGCTGAGTGAAAGAACCAACCGTTAGGACCTCTTTGGTATATGCAACTCATCCCTGACTACAATGTGGGTTGAGTCCTTTCTGCTTAATTACGTCCAGTTAATATCACAGGCCTCCTATCTGAAAAAGGAGTGGGCTGTTATCCTCCACGCGGGCGTGGATGTTCAAATCCTTGAATTTTCGGGTCTGAGACATGACGGTTTCCGCAAGATGTTTTCTTTCACTGTTTTTCCTTCCTTTCAGAGCAATGGTGGCCCACCCAGTGGTAACGGCCCCGACTTACAAGTTGCAGCAGCATTGCAGGTCGCGGGTTCGAACCCAGGCAGACACACACTCTGTGCAATTTACTTACGTGACTGCACTCAGCTGGTGATAGATATTTATTTGGTAATTTTTTAATTCTATTTTTTTGCTAGATGTTTTGGGGTGACTGATAGAGATATGTCTCAATTACTTATGCATGCTTAGATATTCACGTGTAAAAATTAAAAGTAATTAGATCAATTTGCATACCTTAAGAAATGTTAGAACTTACCTGTGCTGGTATGTGTTATAATCCCTTACTAGAAATTTGGATTTATTATCAGACTCCGAATATTGATTTATATCCATCTTTTTCTTTGCTATTTTATCGAAGAAATTATTCAAAGTTTCCTGCCTCTGTTCAGATAAGTAATTTTTCCTATTACTTACATAACATTTCCATTTATTTACAAATTTTTTCAAGATGTATCTCTCCTTACTGTCAATTTGTACTCTTATTGGTGTAATACTTAGAAAGTTATCAATTCCCTCAGAGGTTATAGCGCTAATTGGGTCATCGTTCTGTTCAATATTTGAATAGTGTATTTCAGTTTTTGGATTTTCCAAGTTGCTAATTTCGAATCCATTAATTTCTTGGTTTTCATTAATTGACTTGGAAGATATAGCCATCATTATTAAAAGGTTTTGCAAATCACTTGCTGGCCCGTCTAATATATTTGGATTGACATTTTGCTGTAAAACTGGCTTGCTAGGCAGTTCCACGTGTTTACTTTCCTCTACATTATGAGGGCTACATTTTTTGCTGCATTCTACTCGAAAAATATCTTCATTGTTTTCGTTTATATCTTTATTCAGATCCAATAAACCACTGTTAACTTGCCTTGGTTTTCTATAGCATTGAGTTTCTCTAAATATCTTGATGTGTTTTAGAGGTTTAATCTTCGGATTCACTTTAAATTCAGTATCATTACGGATTTCTAATTCAGTAAATTCATCGGATAACTCGTGCAAAAAGTTTTCCTCGGCTTCATTTGAATTCAAACATTTATCGAATAAAGACTCATCATTGTAAACATTCGATTTTAACTTCAAAGGTTCAAGGCTTTTTAAAGTTATTCGATTTTTCAAATTGATATTGCTGAATTCATGCCGCAATTTTATTATATCCTTGTTAATGTTATGGCTTTCTTTTGTTCTTTTCATAGATTTCCTTAAATATGGAATAGGACTTTTATTTTGTTATAGGAAAGCTTACAAATTATACACGCAAGGGATTTAAATATTAAGGCCCGGTTCAAATGATAAATATACTGAGGTGCGTCTGGAGATCACTCCATGAGACATACAACCATTCTGAACTTTTCAGTTGAATCTAAACTGTTCAAAATCAGAATGATAGACGCACACGCAATGATAGACGATCACAGCATGTCACAGATCACGGAATCGCCGCGCCGGCAGTGACCAGAGACGCCTTTACTAATAATGTGCATTCGTGCCCGAATGTGAAACAACTGTGCGCGCGAGGCTGTCACAGGCCACAGGCCGTCAGTTTCCGTGAGTGAGATGAGAGAGATAAACCGTGAATCTCACTGACACGATTGGTTTGTATGGAAAATGTTGACAATACCGCCCTTAGCAGCGGCCGTTGAGGCGTCTCGTCTCGTCGTCTGTGACGCTTGCTTTGAAAAAAAGCGGGGTAATTGCATAACACACAGTACCAATGGCATTCATTTTGACAGTTCAACAACATTCATTGCGTTAATTACGTTATTGAGCAGAAAAAAAATTTCGAACGCTTGCCATGAAAAATATAGCCAATAGCCCTGGGGCCATATATATCTATACATTGCCTAGGCTAGGTATTGTATAGACTACTGGATTATACAGATTGCCGGTAACATATATACAAAAAAGCTATATAAATAATAGCTCTTTTGGAATGGGGAAAATTTTTCATGAGCACTGCCTGTAGAAGCTCAAAAATAATTTGGTGTCACTCTTTAGCTAAATTTATCATGGCCAAATCAAAGTTATGCTATTTTACATATTCGATTTAACCATTATCTGTTTGGCTGCTTCGGAACAAACAGATCACTCAAAATGGATTCCAGATATTGATACAAAACAAATAATAGAGGGTTCTACATAAAATTATAATAATAGAGGGTTCTACAATAATAGAGGGGTACCTGTAATTTTTTCATCGATATCCGGAAACCAGGTAAGGTCTAGGTACTTGGTGCATCATGAGTTTCTGACGGTAAATCGGGCCATGACCCGATTTTTTTTTTTTTTTTTTTTATCTAGTGCATCTCAGAGTGTAACCACTAAGGTTCCGACTCTTTAACCGGGCTATCCTGTGGTTGCCTTAAGCTCCTATCGAAACTTAATGCCTCCAGCCAGGGCGTAAAAAACTACAAACTAAACGACTGCTGCTCGCTAAGGGCACCCCCTGTGGGGTACGAACCTCGGCTTAGGGCAGCTGAGTCGGAGGGAGGGTGGCAAGGGACCGACGGTGGCTGGATAAAATCAGTGTTTTGATTATTATCCTGGGGAGTTTGGATTACATGCTGCTCAGCTAAAACGCGTGCTGGCGCTTCACTTACAGTCAAGGGTCGGGGAGGACTATTCGTTAGTCGGGGATTTCGCGCGGGGCCTCGGCGGCGAGGTCGGAATGACGATCGTGTATTGTGTGCTCTTATCTTGCGAACTGTACTAGTTTCCCTACGACTCTCCTGGAGGAGAGTAGTGGGGTCGTCTGGGTCGGTCAGTGCATGCCTTGGACGGCGGGTCGAACTAATTCTAGAGGGGACATAACTAGCGGCCTTCACAACTAGAGCGTTGCGATGAGTGGCTGCTGAATCGAAGAAGCGCGCTTCATGAATTGAGCTATCGTGAGGATTTTGAGTTCTACGTGGAGATTAATGTTACGAACGAACCAGGGGGCTCCCGTGATTTTACGTAAGACCCGGTTCTGTAGGGTTTGCATCTTATGGATGAGATGGGGTTTTGCGTGTGCAAAGACTGGACTCGCATAGGTCATGATGGGGCGGATGCACGCGGTGTAAATGCGCAATTTGCACTTGAGTGACAATTTGCTTTTTGCATTTAGGATGGAGTGGAGCCTATAGAGAGCGAAGGCTGCGCGAGCGCGTACCTTCTTTAGGTGCTCAGAAAAGGAGAGATGGTGGTCGAGAATCACACCCAGATATTTAGCTCGCTTCTCCCAAGGGATAGGCTTGCCGAACATGGTGATCGGTCGGAGTGACCCGATGCGCGCCTAAAATACTTTATACCAACGGTAAGTATAGAGGGCACCACCAGCGGAGAGGTAAAGGAAATGCTTACAACAGGCTGAAAGACGGGTGCTTGACTCAAGATGGATTCCGGATATTGATGATAAAATAATAGGTAAATTTTATTGTGTGTATGAGTTTATCATGTCAGTCCAGTAAAATAATAACTTAGTTACCTTGTCCAGCTGGTGCTTCTAAGAATACCATGATTATGCGTATCTTTGACCTGAAAAAAAAATCCTTTTCATCGATTTGGTTTGAATTTACAGGAGAGATTTCCTTATTAGTTAGTTATTTTATAAATTAACATATTTATTGTTTACTTACCAGCATTGACATATATATTACTACTTTTGAAATCATTGCTTACCAGTGTTCTTCTCATCTGCATCCGTAATACAAAATTCCGAGGATTATAATCTGGAGAAAGTTCGTCTAAATCGCGATCATTAAATATGTCCTTATTTAGAATGTTCTCCATACTTTTTCGATATTATCATATTAACAATTTATCTGTAAAAGAAACAGATATGTTTGTGATTTATATTACTACCAATGGTTTTGATTTTAAATCAATGATTTTGCCGTTGCTATGAAAAATATCGATAAAATAACGAAACGTATCATGTACGATCCTTTAAACGCAATATTATTTTCTAGATTTTTTTAAAACTAATTCATGACACTTTCAGCGCAAATGAACAATATTATTGTAAATTGGAATCAGATTAAATTATCTTTCTTGAATTTTTTTGCGTCTACATTTAAATCACTTAAAATTTTAAAATATTCACACGGTAGGTACACATCTTGGAACGCAATGTTTACAACTGACACTGACATTGACATTTTGTCTGTTTGTCATCTCAGTCAGCTGTCTGGGCGTCATGTCATTATAGTTTCTGGCACTCTGGTTTCTGAATTTGACCCTATGAACTTAGTAATATTATTGCAATAAATGTATTTACCTCTTTACAATGAATCTGAAAAGAAGTATTACATCAAAATACCTTCGAAGTTATGCTTCTCTGCCGTATCAGTACCATTATTTGCTTTTATAACATGTGTTGTGATAACAATGTACAAAGATTTTGAAAGCGCAAATAGTACACATTGCAAAGTTCCCAACATATTTCCATCAATATCAGCATCCATAGGAAATTACGAACCTCAAAGCACGATATGGAAGACTGCTATTTATGTACATGCGCCTATACGATTCTATATACTATATTTAAGATGGAATTATTATAGAAGTATTATACTGGAGAGTTGTGTTATTATAGTGAAATTAGCAGTATTTTTAAATATCATAGAAAACCTAGCTTTGTTAGGACTGACACATTGGACATCATCCAAAAACTACCGTAAGTATTGCAAAACTACAAGTTGTAATTAAATAACTGTGTAAGAGAACTAACAATACCTATATTTTCACAGCTTACCATGAAGTATGTTTTAAAACTTTTATTGGAACATCAGTATTCTATATGCTCTTAACATGTCTAATGCTTTCTAAGTTACGAAGAAGACCCAACATTACATACAGAGAAATGCATTCAGTGAAGTTAAAATGGAGAGCTTTCATTATAAATGTAACTTCATTTGCATCTGCTGCTTATTTCTTTCTGAGGCATAACAGGGAGTGTGAACCTTACAGTAAGTAAATAATTATTATTATTTTATGCTTTTAAGTACACTTTTAACTATTTCACTTTCTAAAGCAGACGGATCAGGTATCCCAATTAGATATTATAAGCATATGGCAGAACGTTGCTGCACATGCTCTCGATCGTAAATAAATCCTTTCAGATTTTACTGTACTGATAGTTGAGGAGCCTTCTCTGTTTGCCCTGTAGTGAAAGTTTTTTTTAAAATTATGATTGATGAACTTAGGTGACTCTTGTGATCTTGTCACATTCCTATTCCTACTAATATTATAATGCGAAAGTTTGTGAGGGTGGATGGATGTTAGTTACTCAATCACAAAATAACGTCAGAATGGATTTGGATGAAATTTAGCACACAGATAGTTTATAACCTGGATAACACATAGGATACTTTTTATCTCGATATTCCCACCGAATCATGACTTATGCGCGTGAAATTGCGGGGCGCAGCTAGTTATTATTAATTATAAAAAATTTAAAGTAGGATATCCAATACTTTGGGTTTATACTTTATGTGGAAGTATTATCATCTTAATTTTTTCGATTTTTAAGATGATAATACTTCCACATAAAATAATAATAAACTAATGGTCTACATTCACAAATCAACATGCATTTTCATAACTGTAGTTGTACCAAATTGGCTGCACCAGTAGATCTCCCGTCGTTCAGGCTCAGATCAGAATGCACCTTTCCCAAAATTTTACTTGGTTCGAAATGTTCCCTCCCCATAATGTCCATTTCCCAGAATTTCCCTTTCCCGAAACGTCTATTTCCCAAAACGCTCCCTTCCCTAAATGTCCCTTTCTCAAAATGTCTATTTGAAACCAAGGGAAATTCTGAGCCTGAACATCTCCCGTTTCCTATTACAAAGCATCTCATTGAAATAACAGTAGTTTTTGTAAAAATAAACTTTTCCATAATAGGTGATAAAAATAAAATAACAAAGCTGTATTAACATAATTTATTTTTCTGTTTCAGTTTATTCAATGTTTGGTCTATCAGAGTACATAGTGGTTATCAGCAATATTGTGTTCCATTTGACAACCGCCTACGATCTTCAAATCGATTTCATATGCATTACTAATAAAGGGATGGTCACTGAATGACAGCCAAGAACATTTTATAAATATTAAGGGTTTGAATTTGTCCTTTTATATATCATGTTGTTATAGGCCAGGTAATGGCGTTTGTCTACCGCCGCCGTCATCGGGACGTCACCGAGAAACGAAATAATTTGAACCGAACGTGACTGCGATCATTTGTCCACCGTTACCGAACTATACCGATTTATTACTTTCCTTTATGCATTGTAGACAACAAAAACCGGACGAATGACGCGGTCCGACGGCAGTGTGTGGACAAGATTAAAGTTGATTTGCACTCCCGGCACATCCGCCCGTTACAATCTCGGGCCGAGTTCTAGCGGTCGCTCGCCGAACCCTCAGTCGAAACTTCGGCGCTCGAGTCATAGGCTCGGGTGACGGACGTCGGTGGACACGCGGCCATAGCAAATGACGTATGTATCGCTACTTCGGCGCCGTCATCTCGTTCTCGGTGACGTCCCGGTGACGGCTGCGATGGCAAATGCATTATGGGTGCTTTCATAAAGACGCGAGTTCCCGGTAAAGACAAGTCGGTACGGGTAATCATTTTAACATAAGCGCTCACCCATAAAGAAAAAGTTAAAACATGTACCTAACCGTTTCTTTCCGTAGATCAACCTGCAGCGATCTGTACTGGAAAACCTGCTACCTTATGTAAGCACTCACTCTAATGTAGCAAACTGTAGGACAATTTAATTACAGATCTCCCTAAAAAACTATGTGCTTTCGAATCATCGTCTATGTTCAGAAATACGAACGCGCGATGATGAAATGTAATATAGAGCTGTTACAACCATGGAAACACTAACCATTTTAAATAACCATAGTTACAGGTAATCAACTCCATGCATTAAAAAAAAAAAACTGGTTCATAGAAACCAGGGGGAAGGCCTTGTGTAAGACAAAGCTTCATACAAACGCACAATGATAGAGTGCCTCTGACAGACGAGACAATTTTCATAAAACATGTTTATCGGAATATTACATTATTTTGGCACTTCCAAATTTAGGGTGGTCGCACATCTGACGGAAGATGCGTCGGGCATAAGTTCGGTCGCATCTATTTACTCGAAGCACTAACTACTTGTCTGTTCTTCGCATCTGACGCATTTTCCGTCAGACGTGCGACCAGCCTTAGCCCAAAAATGTATTATTATTTATTATATTATACTTCGAAGCTCTCTGCCTCTATGGGGGGTTAGGGATGATTCTCATTAGAGCGGGTCGTGCCCGGGGCGAGCCGAGGCGGGGACGGGCCGGAGCCCGTCCGTACTGCACTATTTATATTACACCGGGTGTTAAACGGGTTATAAGTCGACACGGTCGCGTAGTGCTGGGTATTTCCCAATTATTGTAGTTACCTATAATGGAGTTTTCTTTACTGGAGATGGCTGCTATTGCGATAGCTATTGATGAAGAGGAAGCAGAAGCAAGGAGTAAGAACCGGGTTAAAAGAAAATGGAGCGTGCATCCTATTTGGAGAACGCGTGGACTTTACGGAGAATTTAACACTCTATGCAGATACTTACCAGACGATGAAGATAAATTCTTTGGATATTTTAGAATGTCCAAAGAAAACTTTGACATTTTACTAAATGAGCTACAGCCCGCTCTTAGAAGAGATCAGGCGAGATTAAAGACACCGATAGAACCTACACAACGATTAGTATCCATGTATATCTGATGTGTCATGTCTAGAGATCGGATAATCGGATGCATATTTACCTAAAGTTAATTTTTAGCTATGAAAGTATGGAAGCAGCTTTTTAAAATATTTTTTTTGTAAGAAAATATCCCGTGATGCCAGGAATACCGGCAATGCATAACAAGTCGGGTGTACTCGTATAGTATGGATGCGACATCAAAAATATTATTTATTAAAAAATAATAAAAAATACCCGGGATTCTTGGATTGCATAACTATTCAGATGCATATTTATTTAAAATTATTGTAATCCGATAAAAAATAAAACACCGGAACCGCGGGATTTATTCGATACAAAACCGCTTTTCATAATAGCAAACATCTCAACTTTAGGTGAATATGCATCCGAATATCCGATCTCTAGTCATGTCATACAATTCAGGATACTTTCGGACAAGTTCGATTAATTTTTAGGGTTCCGTACCTCAAAAGGAAAAAACGGAACGGTTATAGGATCACTCGTGTGTCTGTCTGCCCCTTTGTCACAGCCAATTTGCTGCGAATGTAATGGACCGATTAAGTTGAAATTTGGTATACATATCAATTTGAGTGACCCAAACACAGACGTGAACCGTAAATAAATGAATTTAGAATATTGGGGTCAGTTTTGGGGGGCAAACAAGAAAAATAAAAAATAAAGTTTTGCAAACTGTACCATGTGATATATCAAATAAAAGGGCTTACTGTGAGGGTCTCAAATATATTTTTTTCATAATTTTAAAATATATTTTTTTATTAGTAAAAATAGACGAAAATTTACCATCCCCCCCCCCCACCCCTCCTTAAACTACTGAACCTAAAATTTTGAAAAAATACAGAAAATAGTTCTATACTTATAGATTACAGGAAAATCCATAAGAAGTCTATAGTCTTAAAATAACATGGTAATTCTCTCGATATCGTGCGTACAAACTTACATTTGCAGTTGGAACGTATGGGAGATTATGTTTACCAACTACAATGTTAAGTTTATTCGTAGGATAAATCCTTTCCAAGTACGGAACCCTTCATTGTGCGTGGTCCGACACGTACTTGGCCGGTTTTTCATCGTCCATTTTATCCGCAAAGTCATGCATCTAAGGAAACCGACTTTCCAAACTAATCTTCCTTCGGTGAAACAAAAATAACGTGCGTGGTCCCCTCACTAAACATTCGTCGCTCACTGCCCGTACGCAGTACGGAAGTGTTCGCATTACGACGGGACGTGGACGGGGCGGGGCGGGACCGTGCAACAACCGTGGTGTCGAGCGGGCCCGGACGGGACACGGAACATGCACTGTGTAATATAAACTGCTTCATACAAAATATATGTAACGTTTCAAAGCCCCGTCCGACCCACGTACACGGCCCGCCCCGGGCACGGCCCGCTCTAATGAGAATCATCCCTTAATCTGTGACGCAACGTGCGTACTAAATCGGAAACACGAAGACTACCGAAGCGCATACCTGTTCTGGTTTACCTGTAGGAACATAATTATGTACAACTTAAATGTATCATAGCCTTATATACAAATATTATACATATATAATGAATTATGACTATAACGGCTAGTTTTAGTGACTAATTTAGAGCACCCAAAGTTGCATTACTAATTTATTATAATCTACATTTACATATTTTCATAATTATGTCAATTTCACTGTGTCTTCCAGATTGAAGCATAGTATTATAAGTTTAAATAACAGACTTTATAAAAATTATAAAATAAATTATACAATTCAGATCACAACATTTTGATTATTTTTATAATGTTTTTTTCCATAAAGTCTTGAATCTCTTGTAAATTAAGAATTCAGAGACATTAAAACTGCTGTCATTGAATAAATAACTTCTTGTTGTGGCACAAGAAGTTATTTATTCAATAACAGTAATGAATGCTTGTACATACCTACTACTTATTATTTTTAATAATAATTGATAGGTAAGCGAGGCTTATTTATAAAGATTGCATTGTACTGAACAATGTTATTCTAAAATACCCAAGAACAGAGTAAGGCCCACTTACCACAAATGAATAAATGCATTAAGCGCAAAAAATAATAATAAAACCTGTCTAGCCTTTTCCCAACTATGTTGCGGTCGGCTTCCAGTCTAACTAAATGCAGCTGAATACCAGTATTTTACATGGAACGACTGCCTATTTGACCTCCACAATCCAGTAACTGGTAACTGGGTAATACGATACCCGTTAGTAAGACTGTCAGAGTTTCGGGCTTCTGTCTTCTGACGACCCGTAACGACTGTCAAAGATCCACGAATGACAGCCGGGACCAACGGCTTAACGTGCTTTCCGAGGCACGGAAGAGTTTCCACGGACCAACCCCGGCAAACGTAGTTTAACCAGATGGGTCGACCCGTGCAACTTTTAATACTTAGCCACGAGCTCCAATGCGTTTAGCGCTAACGTATTTAAAACAAAATTCTGTTTCTGTAAATCTTTTGAAGACGACAAAGACGGGATGATGTTTTAAATATTTAAGTATTAAATGTATTTAGGGTTTTCTGGTGCAAGTGGGCCAAGTTTACAATTATTGTTATACTAATAGGGAATATGCATGTATTTTTTTCTACATTCTCAAAAGACAAACCCTAAGAGCTCAAATAAACCCAAGAAAAGTACAAGAACGCAAATTCAACGCTACTGCTTGGTGCAAAAAAAAAATATACATTAAACTCCAACGTTCAAACTTTCGTTGCTGTCGCGGCCATGGTGGCCTCATTATCTGGTATCTGCTGCTACTACTCATACTCCTTTGTTAAAATCTCTTTTTCAGCTCCATAATGTTTTTTTTTTTTTGCTTTATTCAAGCAGTAATCGCACTTAAACTTACAATAGACTCCATTTGAAATAACATTAGACATTTAAAAAACCTTTTTTACAGTCCCTTCAACCGATTTTGATTTATATTTCGTAGGCATAAGGATGGCATTAAAAGCAAAAAAGTGGTTACAATAAATACCAACTGCTTACTGCAGCTGCCATTTGTCATGCCACCAACGCAATAGAAGTAAAAATCGGACTGTAAAAAAGGTTACTTAAATGTCTAGTCTTATTTTAAATGGAGTACCTATAGTTTAGTGAGATTTCAAGCAGATTGCTTAGAATAGATGTTTATTCAGATGGCTTTTTACGCTACTTCCGGCATTGACGATGCATTCCGTAATCCGTTCCACCAAAAAAACGCACCATAAAATAATGAATTGTAAAATAATACCAATACATTAAAAAATTTAGAAAAAAATATGTTTGGTTTTTTGACTCTTACACAATTTATAGGTACATATATAAATAATGAAAATGTTTTGAATTACTTGCATATTCCCTATTGAGTGAACAACAACTATTAGTTACTTCTTTTATAGACGCTTCCAAAGAGCCTTCATTATTTATGTTAAATTATCAAAAGGTTGAGTTAAGTTGACCTGCTTGTTCTCATTTAGCATTTAATTTATTGTTGGGGTTGTTTTGTGCTGGATTTTGAATTTGAACTCATTTTCCATTTTGTCAGCTATCATTTTCGCGATTGCAAGGGATGAGGTAGCCCCTGGTGAGGGTGCATTCCTGCAATGTAGAACTCTGCTTCCTATTGCACCAGACCCAGGCTGAGAATCGAACACAAAGTCTTCTACGAGACTACCTGAAAACAACAAACAAGGCTAATGAGACCTAAATGAAACCCCTTACCCACACCCTTACCGTTTTAATACAAAATGAGGTTTAGCTTTTGAATTTCGAACTTTATTCTGACAAATGTAAAGTTTTTACTACGTAGGTATAACCTTTCAGTCATTTTACCTCTGAATTTGCATCACAGTGATCTTTATTCTCGTTTCTAAAATGTTGATGAGTTAAAATAACTGTTGTCATTTTTGTGCTAAGAAGACGCTGACAATACCTAAAGCGCGGTTACTGTCTGATTCAATACAAAAGAAAGAGATGAGCGATGATACAAAGATTGAAATTCATTTCAAAATATTAAGTAATTATCTATTAATTTACTGAAAAATGAATTGAGTAGGTAATCAAAAATAAGAAATAACCAAGTTCTGAATGCAAATATGATACAATGGTGCCGATTCCCTTGTTCACAAATTAAACTAAATTTAAGTTCAGTGCATCTTTTTCTTTCTATTTCATTAAGAAAAGGACAGAAGATAAATTTTAGTTTAGTCCTATCAAAATAATCAGCGCCTGTCACTACTCCATACAAGCCACTGAAATTACGTCAATTTACGTCAAGCGCTGATTAATTTGACAGGACTAAACTAAAATTTATCTTCTGGCCTTTTCTTAATGAAATAGAAAGAAAAAGATGCACTGAACTTTAAATTTAGTATAGTTTGTGAACAAGGGAATCGGCACCAATGACAATCATCAATGGACAATAATTCGACAATAACAGCGCCTTTATGTCGTAGCAGTAAGGGTGATTTTCGTAGTGCTTTGTTGACTGTACGTTGATAGGTAATACAGATATTTTGGATTGAAGGTCAAGGTAAGACATGTTTGCCACTCATTTTTATCCAGATGTTTCATGATTCAAAAAACGCAATTTGGTAACGACCTCGTTTTCAGCAATACGTTCAAGATTAACATAATATACTTACGTATATGCCCTCGTATCCACGGGCAATTTTTTTATCGCGCACTGGATTTTCAACGCACTGCTGAAGTGTGTTTTTGACGCGCTTGGATACATTTTGTTGGATTCTCAATACTCGGCTCACCACCGAGAGTTGAAAATCTAGTGCACCATAAAAAATCAATTTTATTTTTTAACTAAGTAGGTACAGTAACCTAATGTCGAATCATTCACTTAAACCTACTAGAGAAGCTACTTGGCACCTTCTTGGTTTAGTTGTTCGCAAACTCACGTTTAATGTTTGGGCCACAATTACGGCTGCTGAATGTAGTTTGTTGATGTTAAATTATTTATTATATAATTAAAAGAATAATTCATACCATCTTTTGTCATTGCCTGTGCTCTTACACCAGCGGGACCTCTCTCCACGTCATGAGATGTAATTTCTTGAATATACTTTTGTACTTGCTTTACTTGCAGTGATGTGAATATAGATCTAGTCAATTCTTTCAAACCAAAGCCTGCATATTTCATTGCCAATTTACGGAAACCAGAAAATGCTAGAATATCTTTAAACTCTTTCATATCGAAATCACTATATCTGAAAAAATAACAGATTTACAAATTATCAGGTCTGTAAGATGAACTTTGTATGTGTTTGTTTAAAATATAATAATATTGAATTATGTAACTTAAATTTTTTATGGAAAAGTTGGTATTGGATTGTCTAAAAGTAAATTAACCTTTAATGCCCTTCATGAGATAAAATTGATAAGATGACAGCTATTGTACATTACATATTGCTTTGTATTTCCACAGATTGAGTTTTGTTAACATACAAGGCTTATTCTCATAAATAGTCATAAGTGACATGAACAGGTTTTCCCTTTTTTTTGTATGTTATAATTATAATAACAGGATAAACACACAAACAAACCTACATATGTATTGATGAAATGAAATTACTTACTTGTATCCTTCTTTACAGTAGGCTAATATGGCATTAGGTCCCAGTATGACGCGACCATCTACGCGAGGGGTAATATGGACACCCAGAAATGGAAACCTTGGGTCAGGTACAGGATAAATGTTAGCTTTCGGTGAAATATCCTTACTTGGAATTAGGTACAGGTATTCACCTCTAAAAGGAATGATCTTAGGCTCTTCAGGGCATCCTGTTAATACTGCTACTGTATCTGAATGTAAACCACAGCAAGTGAGGACATACTTTGCTGAAATCTTTTGAGATTTCTCATCTGTTATAATAACAGGATAATCTGCATCCTCAGATTCTATGAACTTCTTAACTTCAAAATTGAGAAACGATGTTCCACCACATTCATTGAAGTCTTGAACATAAGATTCTGTAACCTCAGCCCAGTTTACAACTCCAGTGTGAGGTGACCATATTGCTTGTAATCCTTTACAAAGAGGTTCAATCTGTTTAATTTCATTACCATCAATTAATTGCATGTCTTTCACTCCATTTTGAATTCCACGGTCATACAGATCTAGCAATGTAGGTATTTCGTCCCTTTCAGTGGCCACTATCATTTTTCCGGTTTTTACATATTTTATACCCTTTTCATCACAGTATTTATAGGCCAAATTCATGCCTTTTACACATAACTTTGCCTTTAGAGATCCAGGTTTGTAATAAATTCCAGCATGAATCACGCCACTGTTATTTCCACTTTGATGGCAGGCAAAACGATTTTCCTTATCAATTAATGCAATATTTAACTGTGGATGTCTCAAAATAAGCTCTCTGGCAGAGGCACTACCAACTATACCACCGCCAATGACAACAATATCAAATTTTTTCGCAGCTTGGTTTGAATACCTGAAAGGAAAAGATTGATAATATAATAGGTACTTGAATTTAGTTAGTTATTTAAAAAGCAATGCACTCCTAAATTATAAGGATATAGCACAAAAGTTATATTAGAGATGTATTGGGTCGGTAGGGTCACAATTTTGGAATTAGAAAAGACCTTACAAAAAGCTAGATATTTGCAAAAAATCCAGACATTTTACTGACAACTTAATTATACTGATACTTAATTATTATTTTTTTATTTTTTTCATAAAAAATCCATTAAGTGAAAAATTCCAGAAAAATAACAAGGTCGGACAACGTCCGGACGGAGGGTCAAAAGCGCCGGACATGTCCGAACAAATCCGGACGGGAAACCCAGACCCTATATGTATGGAATGAAAGATTTGCTTCAAGAAACCCTACAATTGGGATAAGGGTAGAGGAAGGATGAAGTTGCAATTTACATGAAAGCCTCTGATTTTAAATTTTCTTACCTCCGATATGTTCTAGCATTCGATGAGACTGGTAATAACTTTCTTGTAACAGTACCAGTAATAGAAGTAACTGATTTCATAGCTGTCATCTTGGAAAAACTTATGTGATGATAAATACGCACAACTATGTCAATTTATTGTACATATACCTACGATGATAGAGAATAAATCTGTAATTACAGGCACTTTAAAATTAAACAAGATAAGATTTTATCTACAGAGTACACAGTAACAATTAGATACATGAAAAGAAAACTAATAATATCACACCAATACAGTCCTAGTAGTAATTAATCAAAAGCAAAAGTAATGGACAGTCAAAAAATATCAGTAAAGTAACGAAAATCACCATCGAACGGTCGCCGCCGAGCCAACTCTCTAAACACAAATCTAAACTTTTAAAAATCAAAATAGAGTGATGAGAGTCGTAGGGTCAGTCAATGTCAGTGTCAATGTCAGCCTCAGCCAGTGTTGTTATCGTAAAAATCTGAGCTGCCGTATGTCATAGTCTGGTTTGCCGTATTTAAGGGAAAAAAAGACTTATTTGCCGTACTTACATTATTTATAAAAAAAAATCATTATTGCTCATTTGTTTCTTCTCCATAAAAGTTTCTTATCGTTTCTATATTTTTGTTCATGATTGGCGTAGAAGGGCTTTCAGAGTCACATTCTCTCATATTATCGGTTAGAAAATCACAACTAAACACTAAACATGGAATTTTTTCTCTCACAACCGTAACTTATTTTGATCAGTTAAATTACTAATGAGGGGCAAATCATAAACAACAGTTCACAACACAACAGAAGAAGACGCAATATCCATGCAATTCTATAAACTAACAATCAGAAGTATTCGAAACAATACAATAAAAGACTAAGGCCTGTGTTCACCAACATTTAAATCAACTGTTTAGATATTTAATCAGTTGTTTACTCAAAACTTCATAGGAAATTTGACATAAACCAACTGTTTAAATACCTAACCGGTGGTTTGAATGTTGGTGAACACAGGCCTTAGGCAAGTAAGCTAAATTCCGGAAACAACCCGTACATTCACCAGACAATAATAATCTCTATTGTGAGGTGTTTAAATTCAATTTGTATTAAGCATACCACGAAGTTGAATGGCTGTATTGGACGTGGTGCGAGGAATTTTGGGAAGTCCCCGACTCCCCGGGGCGTGCATTGATTTTGTGTTACAGGTTTCTTTTAGTGTTGCCTTATTAAGAATATTATGAATGAAAAAACGTTCTGTTTCACCCATAGCCAATTGCCGTATTTTGTGATACGGCAATGAGGGGCCTGCCGTATACCGTATATTCTGAAAAATAAATTGTGGAATGCCGTATAATACGGCAATTGCCGTATCAATAACAACGCTGGCATGGATAATGCTGAGGCCCTCAGCATTATCCATCAGCATCAAGTAAACATGAGACGTATTTACTAGAGTAATAATAATGCATACTAGGTATTTTTTTGGACTAGGCCGCACCTAGTAAGACGCGTAAAGTAAAACATCGAGTATTTTCTATCAAAGCGAGATTTTTTTTAATCATTTCGTACGCTTAATCCAATACTGTCACTATCCAAAATTTTGCCAAATCTACTTTTTTATGCCATCTGTTGGGAAAAGTCGAACTACACGTAATCGCGCTTACACTAGTCTAAAAGTAACAGATATAACAGTGGTCCGCTTCCACACTAAACAAAATATTCTCTTCCCCTCAGAGCAACACTGACCTTCAACGAAAAAGTACTTGTTGTCAAGAACAAAATTGACGATTTTTGAGTGAAATAGTGACATTTTGCGTTTAGATTCATATTTGCACTAAGTTTTTCTCATATTTCGATCATTAGTTGGACGCCATAATGACAATTTTAGCTTAGTGTCAGTTTAGCTTTAAAATCCTATGTTATTTAACATTTATTAATTATAGCATAATCGTCACATTACTGAAAAATTACCTTTTTGCTGTCATTATTTTCTTAAAATACTGAACTAAACACATTGGTAAAATGTTTTATTTCACAAAGTGTCATTTTGCTGTTAGCGTTATGGCAATAATTAACGCAGTGTCTTTTTATCATTTCTTATTCATATAAGAAATGATAAAAAGACACTGCGTTAATTATTGCCAAAGAAATTGTTAGATGTTAACCGTCGGTAAAAGTGTCAAGGGGTGATCATTCACACCTTAACATCTAAAGTTGTTCAATTACATTAGGGATTAGTGAGTAAGATTTCAAAATATTGTTTCGAACGATTCCAATATTTAGACTTTAGGCATTTATTTTCTTTATTTTAAAATGTGCACTACACAAACATTGATTTATGGCTTTTAATTTTTTTAAGAGTGTAAAATGATGCAGCGGCGTGATATGGCGTAATATTTATTTATATTACTTATAAATAAATATTTCATTGCTATGGCTTTTTTACCACCTGTTTTTGATGTTTTCCTTAAAATATTTCGTGTATGAATAGATACAACTTATATAAAAAATGTTTTTCTCAAATTTGAAATACAACCTTTACCCATAATTCCTATATCAAACAATAACGTAATTGTCCATGGATTCTTACGTATCACTCATATTCAAAGTTAACTTTTTTGGAGAGTGACAGTATTGGTTTAAGCGTGCGATTTGTACGATATATACTATGTTAAATAGCGCTTTACAATGTCAACCCTCAAACATCACATGATTTTTCTATCCTGATTTCATATTTTTCCAAATAGGTTCGTGTTGATAAGTATTTGGCGCAGTACGTTCATAGTGTATGGCTATTGAGTATCAAGTATCTAATCTACCTATTCATATCATGAAACAATGCTTTTTGATAATCGATCTTGGACTTACTAAGTTGTTTAGTTCAGAAAATTTAGTTTTGTGTAGTTAATACAAAATTAAAATGTATTCATAAGGTATAGTTTAATTTACCACAAAATAGTTTGATGCATGAGAGAGACTTCATGTCTCGTAATCGAAACGCCGTGGACTAAGCGAAAAAGGGACGGAAGATATTTATTTCATCCGTACCTTTATCGCTTAGTCCTTTCGGACTTTACGATACGATACATTCCAAAGTACGAGAGTTATTTGAGTAAATACTTCATAAGTACTCGGAATAGGTATTTGGACTAAGTATTTTTAGATACTCGTACTAGGTGGACCTAGTACGAAAATAACTAGTACGGGACACCTCTACCATCAACATTAGTGCTGCCAGATGTGGTGCTTAAAGTTGGCAACATTTTTGGCCTAAGTAACCTAAAGTCGCCTATTTTTTTTTCCTTTATAGTACATACCCTAGTTTCTTCGAATTTTATAAATCTGAATACCACATTTTATGTGCGAAATAAGAAGAATTTCATAATACTACTAATATTCCTACTAATTTCAACGGGAAAAAATGCCTGAATATATAAATGAATTAATTAACCGCTTTAATGTACGGTGGCCAGTACATCAAGTTACCACAAACTGTCAAATTTTCTCGTTCGATTTTGAACTTAGTCGTCAACATTTTAAAGTTTAAAATCGTTAGGAGAAATTTGACAGTTTTGTGTAGCTTGATATGCTGGCCACTGTACGTACACAGCCGTTTAGACCGGCCCGTAGACAGAGAACACACTATACCCAGAGTCTCAAATTCAGATAATTTATGTAAACAAAGGGATAACATATCAAAAAAAGGGTAAAATTTAGTATCGTGCGGCACGCGTAGGGGGAGGGGGTTGGGGGGGAGGAAAGGGGGGTCCCCTCTTGCCCCCTGGTACCACTCCCATTAAAAGGTAATGCACCATTCCTGAAAAAAACCGATAAATGTAACCTAACCTCAAAACACTATAGTCGCTTAAAAAGGCGTAGTAGGGTTAAAATTTGGGTTGGAAGAGGGAATGAGGAGGTGCCCGTCGGCCCTGACACCACTTTCACGTAAAGGCAACACACCGTTCTTGAGAAAAACTAATAAATGTAACCTAACCTCAAAACGTTTTATAGTCACATAAAAAGCGCTCAATGTAGCGCAGTCGAGGGAAGGGCGGTCGACGGAAGGGCGGTCGACGGAGCCCCGCTTTGCGGGGCTCCTTTTACCGAGTGGTTTAAAAAAAAAACCACGAAGGGTATGGCGGGGTCTATTCGCTCGCTTCGCTCGCTCATTTGACCCCGCCATACCCTTCTAACCTAATCTATCCGACTCGGGGTGCCCCAAGTCCAAGTAAGTACTTAAGTAGTCTGTGAACGGAATGAACATGAACAATGACAGTGACACAATAACATTAATATCTTTTTTTTTTACGTTCCATTTTGCCAACTTTTCACGTAATTTTGCACCATAGACAATATGTGGAACAGATTTAGTTGTCAATCGCCCATTTTAACGTTCCGTTTACACTATAAAACTGATTTGAGGTTAGAAACATTTTTCATTAATTTCTCGAAAAATATGCATTACCTTGTAATAAGAGTGACAGCGTTACAATCGGGGACCCAAACCCTAGTAGCTTTAACACTTTTTAACCCCCTCCGCGTGCCGCACGATACTAAAGCCAACCCCAAAAAAATATCTTCGTAATGGTTGTAACAAAGTCGTCAACAAATCTCGTTTTAGCACGCGAATATCGATATTATGGCAACTCGGAACGCAGGGGTGCGTTTAAGTAAGCCGGCGAAATTTCCGCCGGATAAAAATTAAACTAGCGAGGGTTCACTGAACGGAGTCATAGGTCTAAATCAATGTTAACTGTCAAATTCAATTGACAGCTCAGCTTGTCAAACAAATAATAACAAATAATAAATTCAACTCAAATTGTAATCACGATTTTGCTTGTAATCTCGAAATTATTACACAGTAAAAATGGACCGGAACATGAGAAATCAATTTGCCGGTATAATATTTCAGTTGGCGATGCAAAATCTCCAAAAAATGTGGCACGCTAATAATTTGCATTATTACTTCATCCATGATGATCCACAAATCAAATTGATAGAGACGATGAATTTAGTACCTGTTTGAAATATTCGTTTTTAAGGCGCGAATCGAGCAAATAAAACAACAAACAGCTCAATGTCAACATCAATCTGACAGCAGAATAAAATTTAGCGAGGTAAATAGGTCGCTAAAATTTATCCTAGTCAGGCGAAAACTTATACCAGCGGACGACCGTGAACGGGGCAGATTAAATTTTAGTCAGTTTAATTTTTCACCTCGCGGTGTGCTTGACCGGGGTGTTTGAAGTTTAATCAGGTTAAATATTAAACTGGATAATTGACTTAAACGCACCCCTGGGTTAGAGTCTAATTCGAAATGTGGCCCCGATTGTCAACAAAATGTCACTATCAAAGTGTCAAACACGTTAAGTTGTCAAACAAAAAAACGGAAAGGCAAAGCATACGCAATCTGAATTTTAAATATTGTTTGATGAACTCTGCGTTTTCTTTCTGGAGTAAATTTTTACTAAAGTTAAATACCTATCTTTTACATTTAAATGTTTTCCTCACAAATCTCAATGTCTAGTGCAGCACAATTCTGTATTAGTTGGGAGTCATACAAAAATTGTATTTCAAAAGGATTTTCGCACTTTCAACAGGTAGTACCTAATCATTGATTTTTGTTATTATTAAAGGTTTTGAAGACGTTTTAATGGTTTTAAATTAATATTAATCTTAACAGTCGTCGTATCATCCTGTTAACGTTTTGGTGAACTACTAGTACTGGTGATTAGGGTCTTCCATTTTACTACGTAACTGACCTAACTTATTTGATAAAATTGCAGAATGGTGAATTCGTGGATATGACTCTAGCCGCTGAAGGCCACTTAGTAAAAGTCCATCAAAATATTGTGGCACTAGCCAGTCCATACCTTAAAGCGATGATACAGTCCGCTCCATGTCAGCATCCCGTTGTATTTCTAAATGTAAGTAGGAATAACATGAATATTAATTAATTAACCCTCAGCATGCCTTGTTGTAAAATGTTACACGGTATGCCTGGTGGGTCTGTCACACCCAAATTTTTATATGAGTATATCATGTACTATGTTGGAGTTTGAATGCATCACAGAGCATAATCTCTTTAGTAGAAATGTACTGTTGCCATGGAGTTTTTTCTAACAGACTTGTCATTCCTTGTATCGATCGTATATAATATATAACCAAAGAGATTTAAGAAACATAGAGGCTATGCAAAGAAATGTCATACAAAAACTGTGATCCCATGTCTCAGTGACGCCATCTAGCATAATATAGCAAAATTAGAACAGCAATTGGAAACATCATAACACAAAAAACAGCAAACATTAATTTATTTATGCAGCTATCGCTCGGTAGGTGGCCAGTGTGGCCAGTGTTTCCAGATCCGATTTTCAATCGGTGGATTAAGCCTGAAAAACCTATTATAGTTCAAATCAGGTAAATAAATGTCGGAAAACTAACTAAATGTCGAAAACTAAACAAACTAAGCAAAACTTGTCTCAGAAAAAAATATTTTAGAATTTTATTCGCTACTCATTGTTCGGGTCACCATCTATGACTAATGTGACTAGGTATCAGTTTCAGTGTGTTTTTATGTACATTTTTAAATAAAATAATTTTAAACGTGCCTTGTTGCCGTTTCGTTTGTTTGCCTCAAAATCAAAATATTTTATTGCACATAAACCTACATGGGCACTTATGAAACGTCAGAAGCTAGGTGCACGGTTCCAATTAGTCGTTTCCTATGGAGAAGAGCCAGCAAGAAACTCCACGGTTACTCTTTTAAAAATAATTGGCTTTACAATATCTATACTAATATTATAAAGACGGCACGGTTGGCGCAGTGGTTAAGCGATTGACTGCTGCGCTGCGTGTCGCGGGTTCGATTCCCGCACGGAACAAATATTTGTATGATCTACAAGTAGTTGTTCCGGGTCTGACTGTTTGTGTATGTGATTTTAAATGTTTGTAAACGCACCCACGATACAGGAGAAATCCTAGTGTGGGGCAACGTTTTTTATAAATAAAAAAAAAAAGCTGAAGAGTTTGTTTGTTTGTTTGTTTGAACGCGCTAATCTCAGGAACTGCTGGTTGGAATTGAAAAAATATTTTTGTGTTGGATAGTCCATTTATTGAGGAAACATATAGGCTATATAACAACACGCTACGACCAAAAGGAGCGGAGCATAAATGAAAAATGTTGCAAAAACGGGAAAAAATGTCCTTTTTGAGAGCTTCCGTTGCGTGCGCTGCGTAAACGGTTTAAGTTACGCAAATATTATGTATGATGGAATTGTTCCTCTTTAAATGCTCTAAAAAAAAGTCCGCGACAACATATGTCTATCTTTTAAGATTGACTCACTATAAACTTTTTTTATGGTAATCAAATTTGTTCGAAATTAATGCATTATTTGCGAAGGAGTTTTCATAAACATGGTATTAATCCTTATCCAAATTAATACTTTATTCATCACAAGTTTAATACTTTATTTCATTCCGCCCGCGTGGATGTCGGTTATCGCGTAAAAAGTAGCCTATGTCCTTCTCCATATCCCAAGCTATATCTCTGCCAAATTTTATGACGATCGGTTCAGCGGTTTAGGCGTGAAAACGCACGTACAGACAGACAGACAGAGTTATTTTCACATTTATAATATTAGTATGGATGGTAAGGAACCCTTAGGGCGCGAGTCCGACTCGCACTTGGCAGGTTTTTTGGTTTTTGAACGCGCTAATCTCTGGAACTGTGAATTGGATATGAAAAAAAAAAGACGTGTGGTACTCGGGGACTGGCGCGGTAAAGCTATTGCATAGCATTTTGTATCAACTTATGCAATTATAATTATTTATTTATTTTATTTATGCAGTATTTCTTTTTCTTTGATATTAATTCAAGTTACACTTTTTGAGCGTGGTGACCGATAAGAAAGTAAAGTCAATCCATAATCGGCCCAGAACTTTGGAGAACCGTTTAAAAGTGGTTTTTATAAGCTATGAAGAACGTTAATGTTTAATGTTAATTCTAGCTAGGAGAATCATAAACACGAGTAAAATTATTGATTTATAAATAAATTGCTCACATACCTCAACAACCTTTCAAAAACTTTTGAATTACGATGCCTGCCATCTAGTGGATAAAACCGACAACAAAACACAACTGAGACCACCAACAGAAAACTCAAACTCAAACTCAAAGCATTTATTTCAAATAAACCAATTACAGGTACTTTTGAATTGTCAAGGGGTCGGTCAGTCAGAAAGATGAAGCTAGTTGCCCATTCCAAAGCGTAGTAGGTTCCTATGGAGAAGAACGGACAAGAAACTCCATGGACACTCTTTTAAAACAAAATATTGTTACAAAATATGGGTTACATCATTCATGTTGAAGTTATACATGTGAGAACAATGTAGAAAGACGTGCACGTTAGAAGCGTCCGTAATAGAAACAATTCACAAAAATTAAAATAAGCCGTGGCAGCTAAGAGATGACCAGTCCCAACTGACGGCGCCCGTTCACGAACATGACGCATGGATCAGCACCATTTAGCTCAACCATTTTGAAGGGAACTTAATGATCCAACACACACGCCACCACCAGCGAGACATTTGAGTGAGCATGACATACTCTCAGCCGCCAGGGCACATTCAAGTCAATAAAAGACATATTACCCGGTAAATGGTAGCTCTATAGTACATAGTACTCACACCTGTGCTATGCAATTATATAATTCAAGGACATTGAGTTTATACAATGCAAAAATAGTTTACAATCTTCAGCAGCTCCAATAATATTTTCAAATGCTAATCAATTAGTTTATGCGCCCTTATGGAGCAGGACCAGCATTGAGCCAAGCATTTTTGTCAGCGATGTAATCCCCCAATTTATAATATGCTTGGCTGCATAGTGTGCGTTTTATACAAGTTTTAAATTTTGTTTCGTTCAATTGGAGTATGTGGGGAGGTATTTTATTGTAACATTTTAAACAGTACCCCATGAAGCATCCTTCAAAAAGTAAAAAAAAAAGTAAAGTGCTAAAGTAGACTCATCAGTCTACTTTAGCCAGTCTGAAACCTGGGTGAACTAATTGGTCCCTATTTCTGGTACTATAATTGTGTCTTTCACCTCTTTTACTGAAAATATTTACATTTTTCCTTACGTACATGATGTTTTCATAGATGTATTGACAAGGTACCGTCATGACGTTAATATCTTTAAACAGTTCCCTTAGAGAATCGCGCCTGCGGAGGCCATATATTGCTCTGATGGCTCTTTTCTGTAGAATAAAAATAGATTCGATATCTGCAGCTCGTCCCCATAGTAAAATACCGTAAGACATGATACTATGAAAGTAACTAAAATAGACTAGCCTAGCGGTATCTACATCAGTAAATTGACGGATTTTTCTCACAGCATATGCTGCTGAACTTAGCCGCCCTGCAAGAGATGTTAAATGAGGACCCCATTGCAGCCTTGAGTCGAGCGTGATCCCTAGGAAAACAGTTTTATCGACGAATTCTAGTTTCTCCCTATTCAATACTATGTCACAATCACTACTTTTAACATTCGGTAAAGCAAATCTTATGCATTTAGTTTTTTTCCCATTTAATACTAAATTATTAGCAGTGAACCAATTTTGGACCTGCAATAGGGCGTTATTTACGTCGTCAAGATTTGATGCACGTCTATTTATCTTAAAAATTAAGGAAGTATCGTCAGCAAATAACACCATTTGTGGTTGGTTTTTTAATAAAAAGGCTAGATCATTAATATATACTAAAAAGAGGAAAGGACCCAATATCGAGCCTTGTGGCACACCCATTTTTACTCTTAAGCTGAGTGAATTGACTCCATTTATTTGAACTTGCTGTTGTCTATCATTTAAATAAGATTTTACTAAGCTGAGCGCAAGTTTACCTAGTCCGTAATGCTCCAGTTTCAAGAGTAAGGTTTCGTGATTTACGCAGTCAAATGCCTTGGAGAGGTCACAAAAGATTCCTATGGCATCTTGGGCCTCCTCCCATGCTGTAAATATGTGTCTTAATAAGGTGACACCGGCGTCAGTCGTACAACGTCCTTTGGTGAAACCATATTGCTGATCGTGTAAGATATGGTTGGTGTTAAAATGATTAAGCATTTGATTGAGCATCACCTTTTCGAACACCTTGCTGAATACCGGCAACACGGATACTGGTCTATAATTGTTAGTGTTTTTACTGTCCCCTGATTTAAAAAGTGGTATAACCTTACTGTATTTCATTAAATCCGGGAAGACTCCTTGATCCACACACAAATTAAATATTAAAGCTAAGTATGGTGCTATAGTCTCGATTATAGATGTACAAACTTTGATAGACATTCCCCATAGATCTTCGGTTAATTTGATTTTGATTTGCCGAAAAGCTTTTATAACTATCATAGGGTTTATATGTTTAAATTGAAATTCAACCGGGCAGCCTGGAACGTTCGCTCTTAATAAACCAATTGAGACATCGGGTGAGGAATTTAAAGATTCCGTCGTTCTAGATGGTATATCAGTAAAGAAATGTACAAATTCATGAGCTACTTCTAAATTGGAGCTTATGGCGCCACGTGAAGTCTCCAATGTGAAATCTGTGTTTCGTATTTTCTTTCTATTGGATTCATTATTTATAACTTTCCAAACTGTTTTTATTTTATTTTCAGCTGATTTGATCTTGTGGCTAATGCATAAGGCTTTAGCTATCTTGCAGGTATTTCTAAAAATTTTGGAATATGTAGCAACATACTTGTTGAAAGTTTCAGTGTTAATAAATGGCTTAAGGCCATACAGCTCGAACAGTCTTTCCCTACTTATCCTAATACCTCTAGTTGCCCAGTCACTAAATATAAAATTAGGGCAAATATTTTTTGTTTTCTTTTCAAAAGTTTTATTGAATTCAGTGTGCACTACTGAAAAGAAATCCTCATACAATTTATTTGCGTCGTCCATATTATGGCTCAGAACATTTAACTTGTTATTTAGGGTACTATTGAATCTATTTAATTTGCCAGTTGTTATTGGTCTAAATTGAATTTGCACTTTTTGCAAAGGTGTTTTAAACTTAAAAGTTACCGTTTGTCCACTATGGTCAGATGGTAAATAATTTACGATGGCTTTATCTAAATAATCACAATCGCAGAAGACATTATCGATACAAGTAGCAGAAGTTGGAGTTACTCTAGTTGGTTCTATAAAAACATTAGATAAATTGAACGATTTAAAAAGGCTTAATAATCTACTGCTATTTGAATTATTTTCCAGAATATTAATATTAAAATCACCACAAATAATTGCGGCTTTGTTATTGGATGCAAGTTTCGCTAGGACAGAGCAACGCTTGTCTCGATTACGAATCACAAGCCACGCCAATGTCACCTCTATTTAGTTAGTTCTACCTGCGATTACTAGATGGCGTTGCGTTGCGCGGTAAATCCACCACAGAGTTTCGTAGAGTCGTACAATACGTCTAATCGCACGCACACAACGCCGTGTCGAAGACTGCCGAACTGAAACGACGTTAGACGATACACGGCCTTCAAGCCACACCTCCATGCCCGTCGGAGTGGGGAGCGTGAGGTTTTTTCGTTACGGAATTTCTGGGTTCGGTCCCCGCGCTCAAGGCCCGCGATAGAAGCTATGCAATAGCTTAAAATCTTTTTGCATTTTACAGCCCATTCTTGAGGAAGAAATACTCTTATTAACTAGGATACCTACAATATTTTTTTTATGAAAGTTTAAGCTAAAACGAAGTTAAAGCACGGGCAGGCAATATGATGCGAGGGGGTGGGTCGGGGGAACAAGAAATTTCACGCGGACGAAGTCGCGGGCAGAAGCTAGTTATTAAATAACAGTGATAATAGGTATGGGAGGACAGTGTAGGCCTTTCAACAATTACCAGTTACATATCAAAATAGAAAAGTGCCAACAAATCTACACTCTACTAGGCCTACAACGTTCTCACATTCACAAAATATAAAATAATCTAAGTATATAAAATATTAAGACTACGCCGAGCGCACAGTGGCGCCCTCCTCGTTATTTCGGTGATTTCTTTTATTTTACAATAAAACATAGCAATTTAAAACTACTGTTTGTAGTAATAATAACGTATAATCTTGTGAAGCACAACTTGACGAGCTTATTTTCTGCATTTTCATTCTAAAATAAAAGAAATCACCGAAATAACGATGAGGGCGCCACTGTGCGCTCGATAGCCTCTTAATGACATGATTGCAATTATTATATCACAAAGTGTCGTATATCCGAGGAGAGGTCCAAAATCCGTAGATCTATGGATAAATTCGTAGGTCTGGCAATGCCGGGTGACGTCAAGTAGAAACTATAACACCTATTGTAGGGATTTCACCATATAGATATAAAGGTATCGATAATATTGAAAAAAGTTAGGTACCTACTAAGACTATTTTTTTTCCCATTTGAATAGATGGAAAGAAGTGCCCAAAAAATTGGAAAGTAATAAAATGACTAGTAGTTTCAATGTTTACAAGTTGTTTATTTACAAAAAAAAAGAAATTACATACAAATGACTAAATTATCGTTATTAGACGTGGGTTCGATTCCTACAGAACACAAATATGTATGTGATGAATTTATGTAAATAAATTTTCAAATCCGACTGATAGTTCTATAGATTAGCGTGTTCAAACAAACAAGCAAGCGAACTCTTCATCTATAATATTAGTATAGATTGTCAAAGAAGCTTAGCTCTGAAGTAGACACTTGAAAAAATCGTGATTTAACTGATTTAAAGCATAATTTTGATGAAGCATGTGGAAGCCAATTTTGTTCTCTACGGTTTATTTGAAAAAAATGTATCCACTTTTCACGTTCTAGATTATTAACATTCGGAAACCTAGTAACAGAAACCTACATGAACGAATAGTACTTGTTCATTTATTGAAATTTAAATAAAATGACATGATTATGTTCAAACAGTATTATATTTTAAGTGTTATTTATTATTTACCTTAATAAATATTATCGATAACAAATTCGATAAATAACATCACATCTCTGCAAGGCAAAAGCTACTCAGCAGAAGAGGGCGTTTATTACAAAATTTGCAAATGTTCTAGATCTATTTATGAAAATTATTTAATTCTAATTACTGAGTAAATATAAACAATTCATACGAAAATAAGCCGAAGTTAGGTCCAGTCGTTTTGCCATAACGAAAGATTTACAGTAACGTTCCAGATACGGACTATGGCTATATTTCCAATCCTTTTAATCTCTTGAAAATAGTTACACAAAAATGTCAATGTTACATGTGAATTTTAAAATAATACCCTATTTTACCCGCTTGAGGGATCATTTCAGAAAAACTATGAAATACGTAATTCATTATTTGTTACTAAAAGCATAAATTTGAATTTTCATATCCCTAACTTAAGAAATAACAGGCTTCCAAAACAAACTTTCATCCCCTATATCCCCATCTTTAGGGATATTTTTGAGACAAAAATTAGCCTATGTAAGGACATAGACTACTTTTTGTCTCAAAAAAAAAAAAAAAAAATTATATACATATATATCAAAAAACTATTAAAAGGCCCTGGGATGCAATCTATCGCTCTGCCAAATTTTATCGAAATCCGTTCAATGGTTTAAGCGTGAAAAGGTAACATACAGACAGACAGACAGAGTTACTTTCGAATTTATAATATTAGTATGGATGGTACGGAACCCTTCGTGCGCACACAACATAAAATACTTATTAAAACAAAAGAGATTCTGGAAATGGTCCTTGAAAGTGGTTAATAATAAAATAATGAAGCCGCGTCTTCATCGGGCATAGGCAGAGACATATATGTAGTACACTCATCTACCCTCGGCAAATACATTATAGGCCTGATGTCAGGCGTCAATTTCATCATTCAAAATTTGCTTTCACAACTACAAAATTGAGTGTTTTGGCGCATAAAATTCAAATTTGAAAGAAATACAACGGTTTATGTGCCTAGGTGGGTCTGTCAGGCCCTACCAGGCGTATGCGTAACCCCAGCAAAATATTGCGCCTCAGAGAAAATTGAGTTTTACAGATAATTCGTTCATAGTTAGTTGCAATTTGTTCAAGTATAGCAAAATTTGTTCAAGTTGTATTTTCGAAGTTATTCTAGAAAAACTGATTTTGCTGGAGTAACGTTACCCCAGCAAAATGTTTTTCAAAAAAGGCATTTAGCCTGAAACCAGAAAAGATAGCTTTTGATGAGTTGTAAATGTATACCAATAGCAAAATTTGTTCATCATTTATTTATTTATGTGTTTAAACTTCTCACACTCAAATCAAATCTGGTACAAAGGCAGACTTAATTTTATTCTACTTGATGGTACACACTCACAAGATTCTCATGAATACCGAGTGAGAGAGATCATTTATTTACATAGTTTTATCTGTCTTTTTTCATTCTAGAACATAACTCAAGAAATACTTTGTTTCTTATTGGAATATATTTATACCGGAGAAGTGGAGATACCAACAAGTTCAACACCTGCTTTTATTGAGGCCTGCAAAGCCCTGTGCATTAATGGGGTTGAACGTTTACATTTGCCAATGGTATGTTTTCAAGTTATACATTATGTGAAATTAGGTAGGTACTTATTTAATTAAATTGTTGAGATGGGGAAACAAATTCATTAACTTTTCAGAAACCAGAAACCGAGTCACAACCAACAAGATTGGACGAATCAGTTGAAAGGTGCCGTATACCCTTAAATAGGCCTTGATTTTAAAAGCATTTAGATGTCAGCACGTACATAGGCACGTAGCATGTAGGTGGCAGATAGCCGTTTTGACCGAAAGGTTCTGAAGTGGCGACCGCGTACCGAAAGACAAGGCGTGGGAAGGCCTCCCATAACGTGGACCGATGACCTTGTGAAAGCCGCAGGAATCCGCTGGATGCGGGAAGCTCAGAACCGGTCGAAGTGGCGGTGTTTTGGGGAGGCCTATGTCCAGCAGTGGACGTCTTTCGGCTGAAATGATGAGGTGCCATCTTAAGTATGTACGTGTATTATGTCGCAGACAGTTGATTCGTCATTTTAGAAACGGTCGCCGCCGTCCGTTTACAAACGCTCGCGGTTATGCAAAATTTAAATCTATTTCCGCCGGCCGCCATCGCGGCACCGTTCGCTGCGCGGTTGGTCACAGTTCTAAACTAACCCATTAAGTCGGGGTGCCTGGATGTCGAAATTATAAAAATTGCACGAGTTGCCAATTTGCCTTAGGCATTTTGCATAACCGGGAGCGTTTGTAAAATGCAGTGCCGGATTTATATTTTTTATGAGTGTAGGTCACTTTATTTCCGCCGCCCCTTGTACCTTTCTAAAATAATAACTTTCCATTTGTAGTAAGGAAGGCACTAAAGTTAAAATTAATTTGTTTGACTTTTATCCTCTGAAATCGAGTAGCGTCCTCTGAAATCTGCCGCCCCTAGGCCGCGGCCTTTTGACAAATCCAGGACTGGTAAAATGACGAATCATAAAATCTGCCTGCCACATACATGCTATTTTTTTATATATTTTTTTATTTTTTTTTATTTATAACATGTATGTGCTTTTGAAAGCAAGATAATATATATAAGTTGTATCTATTCATTCACGAAATATTTTAAGAGGACCATCTATAGGTGGTAAAAATGCCATAAAAGCGATTTTTTTTTTATCTAAGTGTTTTATATTTTTACATAATTATTATAATTTTAAAATTGCTTGAGACATTTTGCAAAGGAGTTGCATTTTCCTAAAATTTACGTTTTCTATGAATGACCCGCTCGGACGCGGCGACGGTGGCGGCACGAGCGCGGTGAATTTTGATAATTAATTATCTTATCAAGTAATTTTTTTTTTTTTTTTTTAATTTTTATTTAATCGTTTCCATGTCTTCTTTACCACCTATAGGTGTATCTCTTAAAATATTTCGTGTTTGAATAGATACACCCTATATCCATGCAGTTTGAATTGCACATACATAATAATGTTTCTTCCTTTACACTTGGCTACTGGCTTTATTAGTCATGTAGAACAATGAAAATAAATTTCAGTTTTTGGCCTGGCCCTCAAGTCTGCTATTACAATAGTGTCAGAATGGTCTCGCCATTGTGAGTATTTGACAGTGTTTGTATGGCAAATCTGTCAAAAACTCACAATGAAGAGACCATTCTGACACTATTGTAATAGCAGACTTGAGGCCCTGGTCAATCGAGTTTTATGGGTCAAGATAATATTGAACTTAACAATTTAACGTGTGTAGTATAAATACCTACATTTCATTATTTATGTTTCCAGAATCGCAGAACCACTGCTACCACCTGATAACAATTTTGCAGCACATATTACAATTAACAGTGACAACTTTAATGTGGAAGTTATACCTAATGAAAATAACACCACACTCCTTCAGACACAGCCTGTTATTCCTCTTGACAATGATTTAATGAATTATCAAGTCTTAACTGACGCAGATGTAGTAGAAAGTCAAAATAACTTTGAACAAGACTCTTTTGCACCTTTGTCTGATTATGAACCTCCAAGTAGTCCACTAGATGAAAGGGAAGAAAATCAAAGTAAAACTTTGACAAACAGTGATCAGAATTGGCAAAACTTAACTTTGAATAGGAAAGAAATTCCTCCAAGCACACATTCCATTGTTAAAGCCACACCACCCAGTATAGGCGATAGAGGTATGTAGGTACAGATCCATACTAATATTATAAATGTGAAAGTAACTCTGTCTGTCTGTCTGTATGTTACGTTTTCACGCCTCAACCGCTGAAGCGATCGTCATGAAATTTGGCAGAGATGTAGTCTGGGATATGGAGAAGGACATAGGCTCCTTTTTTACGCGATAACCGACATCTACGCGGGCGGAGCCGCGGGCAAAAGCTAGTCTTACATAAGTACGTTACTTAGACACTGGAAAGTTATAAGTATTTTCAAATTGTTATTCATCCATTTTGTCGTTCAGCCGGTAACCAGATGTCTTTCAGAGCAAAAAATTGGGGCGAATTTGATTAAGGCGAAAGCACAAGGGTAATCGCGAACTAAAAAAAAATCTTACCGTTTTTGCAGGTCAGTATTAGGTTTTATGTTGATCAAAATATGATTCGCGACCGTAACAAGTATGTATTTACAGAATTATTACCATTAAAATCATCAATACAACTGTGTAAGACCAAGTTACCCTATTGAATGAGTATTTCATGGAATCATTACATTTGAGGGCTTCTTACTTAAGGAGTTGTATTGTTGATTCTAAGGGTCTTAACACACTGGCGATTTGCGAGCGTGATTTCAGCGAGGCGATTGTTCAACGCGCTCACGAAGTGTGTGTCGCGAGCACGCCACGTGAACGCAACGTGTTCGCCGCGTTTACGGAACGAGAGCGATTGACGTGACTGTATAAGAGAGAGTGAGACAAGCGAGTGTACAATTTTGTAAAAACGCGGAGATCACGTCGCGTAGTCGCGGCTACCTCGTTTCGCACCCGCGGCGAATTCGCTGCGCTTTCGCCTCGCTTTGAAATCGCTCGCAAATCGCCAGTGTGATAATGCCCTTATGATTATATTTTTTTAAATACATACTTGTTACGGTCGAGATAGTGCTTGCGGTACGCCAAAAAAAGCTGAAAAAGGTGTTAAAAGCACGGAAAAAAAGGAGAGGAGTTATGACGTCATCTTTTTTTTATGGGAAAATGATTTTTTCTGAAACCTGTTTCAACGAATTGTGATTTAATAATATTAAAAAAATAGAAAAAAATACTAAATGTAAATATTTTCAAAATTGCTTTCTTGTGGTTGGATATGAGGCTATTACATATTATTTTAGGTATATTTTACAAATAATGATTCAACTGTATCATATCTGGAGGAGCCCAAAGTTGGTATATTTTGAAAATTATTTTAATTTTAATTTAAAACAAGTGAATGAAATATAATGATGTGATATATTTTTGGAATCGGCTTAGTAAGCCTTTTCATTAAATACCACACACGATAGGTTTCAGAACAAAAAAAAAAAAAAATAACTCATAAAAAAAAAGATGACGTCACTCCTCTCCTTATTTGTTTTTTTTTTCGTGCTACTGGTCAAAATGATTAGTATGGCCTAAAGATCAATCGTTCCGATTTTCATGCTTTTAAAACCATTGGCAGCTTTTTACTTAATTTCGGGGTGTACCGCTAGCACTAAGAATCATATTTTGATCAACATTTAAATACAACTTGCCACTGATCTGCAAATTGCAAAAAACTTAACATTATTCGAATTTCGCGGGCTATTAAAGCGCTTTCCGCTTAATTTCAAGCAATGTTTTAAGAAGGTAAGGTAAGGTTTCGTACCTACTTAAATAATAGTCACATGTGTTGTTGACTATCTTAATTTTATGCGAGTTTTGTTTTATTGATGGCATTTAATTAACTTCTGGTTCGTCTAATAGCAACATTTGTTACAGACAAATCTCAACATTACTCACTTTCTAACCGTGGTTCCTTGCAATTATTATTGAACCGGTTCATGTACTACTGCCATCATCATTCATGTAACGGTCGCAAGCGGCGGTGGCGATGTGTAGACTACAGAAAACTGCGTTGTCCGGCTTTTATTGATACGGACAGTGAAAATATCATCAACAGGTAATCTACATAATAAAAATCTTACATTCATTCGTTAATTGAGAGGCAACGCGCAGCGTAAACCGTTGGGAAATATAAGTGAAATTTTGCACAAGAGTTCCCATAATTCACCCTATAAAGGGGTTAAAAAGGGGATTAAAGTTTGTATCGAAGTTCCTCATTATCGCCGATGGAAAATCCTATAGGGCACATGTCTTGTCTACTTCATAAATATTTTAAATTCACAAATAGACAACACATAGCCTTAAATTATTATTAACATAAACGGGATATTTACCATGTTTATTAATTGTTTTGAGTTCCCGATATTATAATAATATACTAATATTAGTGACCATGACAGTTTAAAAACTTACATAGCCTTAATCACTGGAAGAAGAACTGCAGAATCATGAAATTTTGCACGAGAGTGCCTTATGCAACGACTAGAAGGATTTTTTTGATTAATTTCCAATCCGAAAGGGGTTAAATAGGGGATGAAAGATTCAAAGAATATTCTCAACTTTTTGCTGATGCGAAATCCCCACAGCGCTTGTTAAAAGTGAAATACGAACAATAGCTTGTTGAGCTGGCTTGCAGCGCCGCAACGTTTACACATCAGTCCGTGAACATTCCTTGCCTTGGCGGTACAGATAGTGGATGCAGTGCTATAGGAATTCAAAGCAAAAGCCGCGGTAGACTAGTATAACACACCCTGTACATACATTCTTTTCTGTGTTTTTTTTTTCCACCGTCTTAATTTTTTCTTATTAATTGTTAAGACTATAGTATTTAATGCATTAATCGATGTTTGCACGTGTGTTATTACTAGAGATCGGATATTCGGATGCATATTCACCTAAAGTTGAGTTGTTGGCTAATATGGAATGCGCTTTTGTATCGACAAAACCCCCCGGTTCTGGGATCTACCAATTTAGGTTTCTGATTATAGAATCGAATGCACTTTTGTGTCGATCGAAAAAATCCCAATTTTAAATAAATTTTGATCTGAATAGCTATGCGATCCAAGAATATCGGTTTTTTTTTTTTGTATTTTTTTTACCGCTTTCATACTACACACTCGACTAGTTATGCATTCCCGTTGTTCCTGGAATCACGGTTTTTTTTTACAAAAAGTATATTTTGAGAAGCCGTTTCCATACTTTCATAGATAAAAATTAACTTTAGGTAAATATGCATCCGAATATCCGATCTCTCCCAAAGTCTATAATTCAGATAATTTATGTAAACAAAGTAATGTTAAGAAATGTCACTATCAAAATGACAGGACAGTGGTGCAAAATATTTTATCATAATTATTTTTTTTGTAAATAATCATCTATGAAATTAAAGTGAAATAATTATAAGAACTATGCAAACAAAATACCGTTGCCAAACAGTGTTTTATGTAGTGTGTCGGAGACACGGCCTATGATCGTCATAATCAGCCCTTTTAAGTCCACTACTAGACGTAGGCCTCCCAAAATCGATTTCCACTCGAAACAGCTTACAGCCGTTTTCATCCAAAATGTGGCTAGATATGCTACATACAATATGAATCTATGAATGAGAGTTTTAATATTAGTGTTGTTGAAGATGTAAAAAATGTGAAAATGTTTGGAACTCCTGCATTGTTACCAGTATCATATAATATTTTATACCAGAAAATCTCCTTTTTTTAATAACTTTGTTTAAAACCAAAAATTTATAAAAATAATTATGGTATGATTATTTTTGAATTATTATTTCTTAAATTCAGTACCTTTTTTTTCGCCGTTTTATGTGAATTACCATTACGAAGATATTTTTTTGATATGTTATCCCCTTTGTTTACAACAATGATCTGAATTTGAGACTTTGGGTTATAGTTATTACTTTATTAGTCAAGACACTTGACAGGATAAAAACAACTTAATTATTATTTATCATTTACAGGGCGGAAAATCACAGTCACTCCAACCACGACACCAAAATACTAAGGAAATTTAAATCGAAGAAAGTATTTACTTCAATATCACAAGCTGAAGACAAAGTTACAGAAAAAGTCAAAGTTAGGAGAAGAAAAAGTGGCATTCAGAAGACTACCTAAACAACATCTTGTCTAATATAATTAATATTGCAATAACAAGTACGATGCGGCCTGGGTTGTCAGCCTAGCTACCACCCAATACGAGAGATCAGTCAGAAATACTTAGAATACGTAAAAATAATCAGCCTATAATGGCCTACTCTCCATGAGAGGGATTGAGCCGAAACCCCCACGCGGACCCAGAGCGGGTTGGTGGATTACATTTATCTTCGAATTTGGCTATCAGTATAATGTGGATTATGTTACTATTTTGAATAAATGTTCAATATTTTAAGTGATAAACGATTTTATTTCTGTAAGTAGGTTTGTACAAACACTTCTATCATATTTTAAAACTAGTTGAGGTCGGCGTTTCGTATCTGACTACTCGAAGGCCGAAACAAACTCAGAAGCCAGTCTCTAAGTCCAGACATAATCTTGGTCAGATCATGCGAAGACCATGTAGATTGGTGTCTGAATTGGTCTTTTGAGGAAGGAACCACACAGATTGAGTGGACCTGTCCAGTCAGTGTACGCATTTGTCAGTAATCGTGCAGCTCAACTCAACACGAGCTCAACGATTCGACGAACAAAAGGACATTTGTGTAGGCCGCATAAATTACTCAAACTGCCTTCATCATCATCATCATCATCATTTCAGCCGAAACTGCTGGACATAGGCCTCCCCCAAGCACCGCCAGCTCGACCGGTTCCGTGCTTCCCGCATCCAACTACCATAACATGATGAATAACAGAGTTTTTTTTTTAAATAGTTTTATTTATTATCAGTTGCTCCATGTAAATTACTGGTATTCCGCATCCGGTTAGACTGGAAGCTAACCCCAAAATAGTTGAGAAAAGGCTTGGCAGATGATTATCATTATCACACGTTTTATTTCAAGACTTTGGAAATAGCCAGTTCTTTAGTAGTTGAAAAACTGTCGTAGGTAAATTGTATGCAAGTAGGTATTTGTGGAGCATTCACATTATTATTGCACATTAAACTTAGGGCCTGCGCCCACTGGCGACACGGCGAGGGATTTATATGCGACGAAAGGGAAAAAAAAATAACCGAAACAAAATTTTTACCGCACATTTCACCATTTTTATATTTTTTTATCGCTAAGTAATCTTTCACTTGACGTCAAGTTGACAACTGAAGTCAGATATGCCTGCGGACATATACGACGTAGTAACGCGTTGGCGCCGTACACTGCTGATCTAGTCCTTTAAATACTCATCATTGAAGTAAAGTGTTTAATTTTTTTTTATTCGAACTGGTATTGACTTGTATAAATTGTTCTTTTCGTTAAAATTCTTAACGCTAAAACTCGAATTAAATGCTAAATACCAAATTGTTATTAATTTGTCCTATGTTCCGACTAACATTAAATATTTGCATGCCATTACTGTATGGCAGAATGTGTCTGCACTGAATATTATATTAAACATTTTTTTTTACCCACCACGTTTTATGCAAATAAATGATTTTAATTTTGATTTTTGGAATGTAACTTACTAGTACGACAATCAAATTAAATTTCAATGACAGTGATGCCTAAGCATATATTCATTTCAGTCAGTGTAAATCGATAGTTACGTTTTGCTAGGGTAAAAATACGGTGTTTCTAGACCAAATTACGGTGAATTTACTAGAAGTGTACCGAGTAAATTACCGTGTTAACTTCAGAGGAAAAAATACAAACTTAATTATGAAATTAATCAAAACACTATTTGCTTTTGAAATTATTAACAAAATAAAATAATAACAATTGAAACATGCAAAATTAAACATTAATATTATTCTGAATCAGACTCAATACTAAAACAAATATTAAACTTAACACCGTAAATTCTCCCTTTAATACTTTAAAATTATGATTATTTTACGATAGAAGCTTGCACTTGAAACACTGACTTAAATGTAAGTAATGCGTCGTAGCGTAACTAGAATAGAAGAAAACACAATGTATTTTACGTCATTCATCCATATCACTTACTTTCGTTCCTTCTAGTATCTAAGGCCCGTATTACAGAACGTCACTCAATACTCAAGCATTACTTAAAACTAGTTTCAACCAATCAAATGGCTAGAATCTAGTCTTAAGTAATGTTTGAGTATTGAGTGACATTCTGTAATAGGGGCCTAAATAAGGTTGAGAATAGATTGCCAACGTTTGTTGGAAGATATAGACTTAGATATTGTGGGATTCCCCTCGGACTCCCGGCAGTGGTGCCTTTACAAAATTGTTAATTTGACTGACGTGAAATTCGTTGTAGGACTTTTAGGCAGTACACGATGAAATATATACTTACAACAAAGTAATTCATAATAGTAATACGGTGATTTATGACACGGTAATACATTATTACCTTGACGGTAGATAACGACTTGATTACGGTGCATCTACGGTAATTACCGTGTCTATGGAGACACTGATTTCAGTTAACTTTTGAAAAGCAGGGTTGCCAACTTCCACGGTCTGGATTACCCAAAAACCTAACTGAAAATCCCCAATTTTGGGGAAAATAAAATCGATATTCCCCACATTTTCCTCACAAGTTTTCAGCAAAGAAATAAAAGTAATATTCATATAAATCAAATTAATTTATTACTTATACTTAAGTATTTAATGATTTTAACCTTTCAGCTGGCAGCTCTTCATTGCGCCAAATTTGTTTTGTTAACATATCATTTGACGGGTCAAATTTTAGGCTCCCTCCTTTCTTCTTAATACCTTCTCTAGTGGCCATAAGCGTTACCTATTCCTCCAATCCAAACCAAATACGTTAAAACTATTTTTGCGTCTAGTATACTACTGAATATTGGTTTTATAAAATTATAACATACCTTGGAATTATCGTCGTCCTTAATAACTTTTTCTTTACAAATTAACAACCAATTGTCCATTGTAGCTTTGTATTATACTAAATAAACTTAAGCAGTAGAAATATGAGTGAACACAATAACACTCAACAGTTCTCTGCAATACTCTGTATAGTTCGTTCCAGAGCTAAAGTAAACAACAGGGACTTCCCCGATAAACGAAAAGTTTGATTGACATAAATGTTGCCATAAAATAAACTCTAAAACCTTCCTGTCGGGGCTGTCGGATGAGTTATAGTTGAATTAAATATACATAATTTATAAACTATACTTAAGTAGTTCTTATACTACTTTTATTACTTCTAAGTTTAGTTCTAGTGCAAATGTCTAAATTCCCCGCATTTTCCCCACATAAACGCTCTCGCCACAAATTACCCAATCGGACTGAAAATCCCCGCAGTTTGGGGAATTCTCCACAGATTGGCAACGCTATGACAAGACCCAGCTGGCAACACTGGGTGATACTATTTGCATAGAGTACATTATATTATTTGGATTAAGGATGGTCGGCGGTAACCGATAACGCAAGATGGATTATGTCATGACATCATCAGATGACGATTCACGGGACATCGTTATTGTGTCGTTATTGCACTCACGCCAATATTCAGTACGCGTTTAAGCATGCTCAAGTCGTTAACAGTGCAATTTGGAATATTGCAGCATAGCTGACCTGACAGCAGTGTTGCCATGTACACCGTAATTACGGTAAATGCACCGTATTCATTTTACTTGTATTTTTGTATGATTCTAATAAAAGTGTTACACCGTAATTACACCTTTTTCTCATAACCCAATCACCGTAGTTTTATAAAATCTACCGTATTTTTATAATGGATTTACCACCGATCAGATTTTGGACATGGCAACACTGCCTGACAGTGATATGAGTGACAGTTGTTTTATTTATTCTTCGTCTGTGTGAATTCTTCGAGTAAATTATAGCGTTTATTTTGATAAAAAATAATTAATAACACAAACTTGTATAGTAATAACTTGTGTGGTAAATTTCTTATTAGTATTAAGTATAGTGGACTTAAATTATTACTCCATAAAAGATGGTTCAGTCACAGTTCTCGCTTTCCTGGGATTCTTACAAGTCCAGCATTTGCAGTGGATTTAGTGCTTTGCAACAGGTAAAATAGACCGTTTATCTATCTCAACTTGTATATGAACGTTCTAATGTAATCTTAACATGTTAAGTATATCGTAGTAATAATATCAATCTCTTAATACCACAATATTAAACAACTTGTAATAAAAGGTTCTATTTAAGTAGCCTGTATCCTGTATTGTTTAGATAAATTATTGTAGGGCCTGAATGTTACTTGAGTTTATTATTGTGCTCTTAAATATTTCAGAATGGAGAGTTTGTAGACATGACCATAGCAGCTGATGGACACTTTGTGAAAGTTCACCAAGTATTAGTGGCGCTGGCTAGTCCATATCTAAAGGACCTTATCACTTCCGCACCTTGTCAACATCCAGTTATATTCCTAAATGTAAGGAACAGAAGATGATTTTAATTAATATTCTGGACAATATAACATTTTCTCTAAACTTGTCATTATGTGTGTACTTTGCAATCATGTATAACTCTCAAAGTTTTTTAGTCTATTAGCGCTAATTTTCTCGTCTATTACTGTTAACAAGTAGTTTATGATGTGCTTATTTGTTTTGAAGTATGTCAGAGTTCTTGGCAGCCAGTTATTGATATGGTTGTATTAACACAAGACATTTTTATGATGGTACAAAGTCTGGTCTAATATGAGTGCTTTATGTTTTCAGAATGTTGCGCATCGCACACTGTGTTTGCTACTAGAATACATTTATACAGGTGAAGTAGTAGTACCAGCTGATTGCCTTTCATCCTTTGCAGAAACAGCTAAGTCACTGCACATCAGAGGACTTGAGAATATTGTAAGTATTACTTAACTGTATAATTGAATCTAACAAGTAGAACAATCATGGTGTAAAACTCAAAGTTTAAAAAAATAAAAAAATCAATGAATATGCTATTAATTGGTTTTAGAGAAAAATAAATTATCTTTTATCCTGAATTCAACAATAACTGCTGCTACATTAGCTGTTATCAAAACAGTTATATTCCTATTTTCTATGAAATTGTTATTTATAATTTACAATGTTATATGCTATTTATTTTAAGTACCTCTAATGCATCAGGCATTAGTGGTATGATGTCCATAAATCTACCTGTTGCAGGGTACACCGCAACAAAGTCTGCCAGTCAAAATGTCTGGAAACATGCCACAGTTGGACGACAGTGAAATATGCCATGTCAGTGGCATGAAGAGAATGGGTACACCTTCTACAGATAAGATGGGACCACAGGTACCTCAACCTATTATACAACAGGTACGCAAAAAATTTAAGACAAAACTCAAAAGACAAAGTTTCTCTAAGATGAGCTATTGAAATAGTACCAGAGTAAAGGTCACAGCATACTTGTAACAACCGGCGCCACCCCACGTCGTGTTCATTGATCAATTAACGATCTTTGGCTTAAACCAGGGGACTCCAAACTTTGAAGCCTTAGGGCCATAATGATTTTTTCAGTATGTTCTAAGGGCCAAAACAGTTTTAATTTTTCTGCCCCTAACTAAATTTCTAGACTAGTCGCAAAGTGCGCGACCTAAGTAAACATACGCTTTTTTTGCATTTCAATTACTATTGTGTATTGTGACACTTAACGTCATGTAGTGGCGAGTAGTGATACTATGTATTGTACTATGTACACACGGCTACATAACAAGCTATACAAATCCAGTTTACGCTGGTCTCGCTTTGTATAGGATTTCCGTACAATGAGAGATCAGCTTATACTGGAAATGCATAGCTTGATATGTGGCCGTGTGTACTATCTATTTCAGCTACCCACTAACGGTGGCATTCGTTGTAATTAAATATTTGGGAACCCGCGTTTGGAAATCCGCGTTGGTTCGAGAAAGTTCTGGTTCTAGCTAGTGTATTCCGATCACTTCGAGATGGCAGTAATTGCATATAAAAAGGCTAGCGGCGCAACAGCGAGTCAATCTACTATGCCGCTCTCACATTCATATTCCGCATATTACCCGAGTCATGGTTTGGCTAGCTCTGATAAGTGGGTCGGGTATAGGCTACATTGACCTGTAGAAGCGCCATAAAGTCGCAACGCGACAGACCGCCGAGATGTCGTGAAGAGGCGACACTGTGCAACAGTGTCGCGGCGCGACTACAGAAACAATCTCAGATACCCTATCACAGGACCCGCGTCGAGTAACGCGGGTCATCATCTTCAAGCCGTCCGAGGCTGACCCAATGAGGGGCCCATATTAATGGGCCACCGCGACCCCTCCGCGGTCGGGGAGCTATGCTCCGGTTCCGCAGGCCACGCCCCCTTGCGGGGGCGTAGCGACATCCAAACGGTAGCGAGTCAATTTGCGTAGGGAAGGCGGAGGAAGCAAACTGTCTATTCTGAAATAAAGAAACACCTGTACGTAACAGTATTTTGATTTGACTTATGACGTATTTATGTGTGATTTATTAGTATGGAAAAGAAGCGAAAAATAAACAGTGAATGCAGACATTCAAAGATAAATGGAACTTTCAGTATTTTGTGATTGAGTCCAGTAATAAGGCGCTATGTTTAATTTGTAATAAAACCATAGCTGTTCTCAAAAAATATAACATTAAACGACATTATGGATCGAAACATTTTCAAAATGACACGGCGGTGCTCCGCCCAAGCAGGGCAGACCCCCACCGTATGCTCCACCGTGTCCTCGGGGCGATCATCGCAGTGGTGACACCCGGGCGTTTTCTCCCGCCTGATAATGTGCAGGAAACATCCGAAATATCCGTGTCCGGAGAGGACTTCCGTCAGGCGGTAGGTGAGGACGCCGTGACGCCACTCTAGCCACTCTTTAAAGAGGGGTCTTACCGCCGCTATCGTGGCGTGCCCTGCGTTGGGTTGCGACAGTCGCTCTTTCTTTTTAGTTTGGAGACCCTGGCTTAAGGCGAGGTTCTTCAAGTTACCCTCTAGGAAATGTAATTTTAGTGTCATTTTATTTAGAAACGGTAATGATTAAACACGTGAAAAAATTATATGTTGCCTTTGAGACCTTTCTGTAGGTACGTCGGGTACTCGTTACATAATTGGATAAAGTTCGCTCTATAGAAAAAAAATCCAAACATACCCTTATTTTGTAGATTAAAATCATTTTATTTCAATATTATACCACATTATTTATTGAACATTACATCAAAATAAACGTCTATGATGATGTAATGTCCGTCGGGTTTAACATTGTTAATATCGTAAAACATATAATTTTCAACCCCAAATTAACGAAATTCACGGCACAATTTACTCGCGCCCAGAAGCCACCTCTAGAACAAAAATGCACGCTCGAAGAACCTCGCCTTAAACAAATGAAATGTGGCAAATGAGCACGCTTCATTGATATTGCGTGGCATGGCGTGTTATAGGTTTGTTTCCGATCTAATAGTAATCATTTATATTTCTACTTTTATTTGTTATTTTTTTCCGCAGGTCAATTTACCTACAACAGCAAGAAAGGTTTTTATAAAACAGGACCATTCAACGTAAGTTATCATAACAAAAAAAAAATATTAATCAGATTTATTTACTTACTCAATGTAAGCAGTCACATTCAAATTTACTGACGTTATGTACTTTTAAAACAGGCCAAGTAAGTTACCATCAATCTCTTCTATAAACCTGCCTGTGAGTGTGAGCGCGTCAGTCAGTACGCATCAAGATGACCATCATCACGACTTCAGTGATCTAATGGACGAATCCGGGGCTGAATCCGGGGCTCAGGACGACAACGACGACGTCGACTTCAAAATGGTGGACACTAAAGATAACCTAGCTCAAGATAATAAAAAAGATAAAAGTAAGGTTTTTTTTTATTAATTGACAGTATTTGTTTTTAACTTCGGTCGTTTTTAGTAAATAGTGGAATAATTCGAGTCGCAAGGTAGCGAACATGATGTGAAGCACGTTTTGGGACCAAGACTACGTAATATTTACCTATAATTACTTGTTGAGGCTCTTGATACCGCCTGTCATTGCCGCCTGTACTTCAGGAATGGGAAAAAGACATTATAATTATTAGTAGATGATTGATTTTTGATGGTTGATTGATTTGTTTGATGATTGGTAGAAGATGTAGTGACAAAAATTGAAAAGAGTATGCTTAGGTGATTTGGTCATGTTGAGATGGATGAATGAAAGGAGACTAACAAAAGGTATTTACAAGGCAGATGTGAGTGGAAACGCCGGGAGAACATATAGTGACCTAATTGGTGATGTTCTCCAGATAGGTAAGGTGCGGAGCACTCGCAACCGGCTCGCGTTCTATAGTTTCTGCCTACCCCCATGGGAAGAAAGCGAGTTTATGTATGTTTATATTATTATGCTGATAAAAAAGAGAGCAAGCATCCTGGGATATTTGAAACATGGTTTCGGTTGGTGGTAGGGCTTGTTCTAAGTCCGCCTGGCTAGCAACCACCATCTTATCTAAGTCTGTCGCCAAACAACAATGTTAACAACATTTGTTGTGTTTCGGCAGTTAGAGGTAAAATAGCCAGTTCCTCTGTGGTTGAGGATTCCGGGTGAAGCTCGCTTCCATCTTCGGCCTTATCATCACTTACCATCAGGTGAGATGAAGGCCAAGACCTTCCCCGTTGTGTGTAAAAAAAAAAAAAAAAACACTAAATAAATTACTCAATAGTTTAAGTTAGTTTGTTATGCGTAGAGAATATTTGAATATTTGATTTAATTTGTTCCCAGCTTCATTATCCAACCTACAATTTACGGTATCAATACGAGGCTCGTTGCAAGTGATATTAAACAGATACATATACAACCTGCATTCGACGACCTCCCGCGCCGGAATGCGGAGATGGCGCTGTGTCGACTACAGAAACAATCGATGTACAGCTTTCTTGGTTACTAAAGGCAACGTCGTCCTCAATAGGTGAGTGGAATGTGTAACTTAACATTTAGAACTCTTTATAATGTTTTGATGGCAGTTTCTAAGAGATTGCCTGCTCAAACGAACATTTCGAGTCACTTGAACTCAGGTTTCTAGTTAGTAAAAAAAATCAGCCTATAATATTCTCACTGTTGTAGAACACAGGCCTCCTCTCGGTGTTTAACTATGGCATCCCGGAGTTGACCTTGAGAGGTTGTAACACCTTAACCGGACTTTCCTGTGGCTGCCTTAAACGAAAACTTAAAACCTCCAGCCAGGGCATAAAACTTATAAACTAAACGACTGCACGCTAAGGGCACCCCCTGTGGGGTACGAACCTGGGACCAGGGACAGGCTGAATCAAATCAGGGTTATTATTATTATGCGGGGAATTTAAAGCTACAGGCTCAGCTGCGGCGCGAGCTGGCTTTCGTCGAGCAAGGGTCGGGGGGGACTGTTAAGTGTCGGGGTTGTCTCACATCTCGGTGAGAGGGAGTGGACCGTAATCTACCACGCGGGCCCAGTGCGGTTTGGTAGGTGTCAAGTTTTTCCATATCCTGCAATAGTCTTACACCAACCGGGGGTTGTCCTTGGGTGCACTTGCATAGTGCGTACAGGGATAATCGTCGGTTGGTACCTCATTTAATTAAAAAGCGTCTAATGGGCCCCTGCAAGTTGGCTTCGGCCCCTCGTACGCCTTTCGAAGGTCCGGGACCCAGGGTCCCGAGATATGTACTAAACATATAAAAATAATAATATATTTTTTTTTTACATAAAAGTATGTTACATTTATTAGAAAACCTTAACTCCTGCGCTAGGTTGTAAACCTGTGTTACAGGAATCAGTGTCTTCTCTCAGTAGTTTTAAGATATATGCAATAATATTTAAACAATTTTTAATAATACAATACATGCTTGATGCGTATGTGTGAGGGTGGGTGTTTATCCATGTGTGTGAGGGTGTGTGTGTGTGTGTGAGGGTCAGAGTCCGGTCTGTGAATCTTGTTATAAGGCCCGTTTGCATCTCAAATCTTCTGTACAAATAAATAAAATTAAAGTGTCTGTTTGTAATGTCAAAATTAGGGATGTTACGAACATTTGCATTCGCATTCGCTTATGCGAATGATGCGCATCATTTTAAACATTCGCATTGACATTCGCATTCGCATCAAGTTATGCGAATGTTTTGCGAATGCGAATGTGTACAGTAGCGCTATTCTGTAAAAATCTCACCGTGAAAACTTAGGTGAAGTGAATTCAAAGTGAGCTGTCAATCTCTAGACTCCCTAGCGTCAGGTATGCTGACAGTTCACTTCACCTATGTTTTCACGGTGAGATGTTTACAGAATCAACCGGCAGGTCGTGTCGTGTCTCGCCCGCGGCGGCCGCGCAGTTGGTCGATCCTCACACGCGCAAAAGGTGCAGGCAGACATCACGTATTTCATTCGACCAATAGATACCGTTTCTTTCTCGCTGCGTGTTTGGTTAGTTTAGCTTTTTTTTTGTTTTATTTGTCAGTCAGTTGTAACTAATCATTGCGTAAATAAACAAGTAGTCAATTGTGTTGTGCTATTTTGACAGTTTTTCCCATGGCACCGAGAAAGAAAATGAACTATGGCGATTTTCCACGCCTATCGATTGAAATGAAATGAAATGCAATGTTTGTGAATAAGTTTGAATAAAAATTAAGACTTAAACTGATTAAAGTTTTTTTTAAATGTTATTCCCAAACATTCGCACTCGCTTTCGCACATTCGCATTCTGAAAATCCCTAGTCAAAATAACATTGTTTTACCCGTAGGTACCGTACAAACTTTCATATTGACAATGAAGTGCCAATAACACCTAACTGACAAAGTCAAAAATGTACACTAACTGAATGAGGATGCATGCATGGCGGTAATGCCATAAAATAGGCACGTTGGTTTAGTTGGAGGTACTTCCACATATAGTTTAACAACAAAAAATACACTTAGGAGATTTCACTAAAACATGCGAATAACCCCTTTAAGTTTAAAATGATAAAAAAGTGAATTCTAGAAAAATGTAAGTTAGGAGGTATTGGCACTTCACCGTCGATATGCATTTAGCATAATTATGAAAGTTTGTACGGTACCTACTTATAACAAAAATAGTTTTTTTTTTATTGTCTGTCTATCTGAACGGTTGGACCGATTTTGAAGGAACTGTTATAAGGAGTAGCTTAGGCTACTTTTATTTTAGAAAAAACCACGCGGGCAGCAGATACTCGCTAAATACATTTACTGCTTAACGTATTTAAAACATCACTCAGTTTCTGTCAATCGTTTGAAGATGAGACAGACTTATGTTTCAGATAGGTATGTATGCGTAGTGTAGCGCTAAACGCACTCAACTACTAGCCTCCTCAAAATCCAAAAAAAAGTATGAAACTAACAGTTTCCTTTGTCACCAGGGCGAACCTTCACAACCACTCATTTCACGACAAGAAGATTCTAGCGAAGATCGAAAAGAAAGCAGTTTACTCCGCCATAGACGAGGTCGAGGGCTACACAGATTTGCCATTAGAAGGACAAGCAAATATACTGTCGCTCGAAGAATCCAGTGATGAGAAAACTGATTCACCTATTAAAGATTGATTGTATGAGTGTAGTTATTATATAAATATAAGGATAGGTAAAGCTTTTATGGGATTTTTATTTAAATAACCCTTGCTATTATATATATACTTACAATCTTAAGTGGGAAAAAAACGGATACTACGGTCCGAGACCGGGAATTGAACGTAAGCCGACAGGCAGAAGCAGGGTTGGAAAAAAAATATGTTTTTATTAAATTTTATACAACAAACAGTTCAAAATGTTTTGGTTAACGTGTGTCTAGAATTTTCTAACACCTGTCATAACGTTTTATATTTACACGAAGCAACAAAATTCGATCTAAAAAAAAACGGCCAAATTCCTCTAGCTAGATCGTAATTTGTTGCTTCGTTCGTTTCGGTTTTGGTGTTTTGTTCCTTATTGAGCCGTTATTCATATTTCGTTTCCGATTCTTTTGTACACCGAACTAAACTAACTAAACTATCACTAAAATTCCTTGCTTTTAGCTATGAGAATCTTAAAGCTATTCTGCAAACAAAATTCTCTAAATTTAAAAATAGCTTTGACACAACTAAATCGAATTTGACAATCGCGACTCCACGTGGTATTTTTTTTTTAATCTTCGCACCGTTGTACTTGTTTGCCGTACCCCATGATTTTTTTTAGAGCCGGAGGCGCGCAGGGGCGGGGCAGCCTCAACGTGTTTTATATGGAATTTTTCACTTTTTGTATGAAAAAAAAATATATCTACATGTTGAGTTTTAGGGGTTTTAAAGCGTTTCCTAAAGGGGGTCGTACTTTTCATTATTTTTGCGATAGGACGCACCATTTTCGAGATATAAGCAAAAGAAAAGAAAAAAAATATGTACAGTAGGTACTGTTTTTGCACCAGAAGTCGAGGTGTTGGTGTGAATTTTAGTTCATGACAACTAATTTTATTCCACACATTTTTAATCGCGATTAAAAATAGATTCAGTTAGAAAATCTAAATTTTAGTTTAAAAACGTCAAATTCAGAATAGGAAAAATGTTCATTTTCACTAAATTAAAAACTCAGTGCACTTCGTGCTGTCAAACTAAAATATAGTTAAGTTGTGTCGCTTTAGTCAATATCAGAATAGGAAATCGTCGTTTGACAGGAATTGGTGTTTTTTAGTCTAGTTTAGAGAATTTTGTGACAAGAGAATCGGCACCACTATATAACTAATAATCTAATCTAATACTTACACGCCATTAACCTCGATTCTCGGCAACTATCATCCAGCTGCTTAGCCACCCTGCGAAGATCGTCGGTCCACCTAGCTTGAGGGCCGTATGTTTGTCTATTTGCGGTTACCACTCAAGAACACGACGTCTATCTCAACGGTCATCGGTTCTACAGCTAATATGGCCGGTCCATTGAGGGTCATTCAAATGTTAAGTAAGTACCAAAAAGCGGGGGGGGGGGGGTCTTTGCTTTGATATTTTTTGATGACATGGGGGATCCATCCACAAAATATTGCTAACGTAATCACCATCCAACCCCCAGGGGGGTTTGGATGGTGATTACATTAGCAATATTTTCAATATTTTCTGCAGAATTTCGTTGATTTTGATTTGAACAAAGATGGCAACCCCATGTTCAGGGATTCCCCAAAATAATTAATATTGCTTACTCGCTCTCCACGGTGTAGCTGCAACACCAAACTTCATCCCCCGATTTTCTTATCATTAGTTATTCGAATTGCCTCCCACTATGAAAGCAAAAAAGACGTATTCACGTCAATAAAGTAAAACAATTTCGATACTCTTTTTCTGCAAAACAATTAATCCAATCGAATTTTAATACTGTGGTGTGGAATATTGCTGTTTTAGGTTAGCGCCATCTCTTGACCGGTAGTGGAACTAATGTAATTTTTGTTGATGATTTCTGAAAAAGTTAAAAAGACATAAAAAAAAAAGATATAAAGACATCGTAAAAAAAGAAAAACGATGTGTCTAAATAGTACACTTTTGGGTATGACCCAAGTCCACCTGATGGACTAATTGTAAGTGCGGAAACCAAACCATTTACCATAGAACGTAGGTAGAACTGTAGTTTATAAACTGGATTAACACATAGGGTACTTTAATCCCGCTACTAGGTACATTCCCGCGGGATTTTTTCCGACATCCACGCGGGCGAAGCCGCGGGCAAAAGCTAGTAGTTTATAAAATCCTTATTTCTAGGCTCATGAACAACAATAATGAACAGATTAAAAACAATGTTTACGTAAGCATAGGAGGGGGGGGGGTATGAGCTTTGCTTGCTTTTACTAACAAGGGGGAAGTGGGGGTTCATATTTACTAAAATACTGCTTACGTAAACTTGAATGGGCCCGTGCCACTTCAGCTTGCTTATTCTGTAAGCTATGTCGACAACTTTGGTTCTCTGCCGGATAACCTCGTTTCGGATTCTATCCCTCAGAGAGATTCCAAGCATAGTTCGTTCCATAGGTTGCTGAGCGACCTTGAATTTATGGACCAGCCGTACCGTAAATGTCCACGTTTCGGCTCCGTAAGTCATAACATAAAAGTCAGGACGCACTGATTGAAGACTTTGTCTTGAGACATTGAAGAATACGCGACGAGAAGACTCGACGAAGCTTCCCAAACGCTGCCCAGCTCAGCTGAATTCTTCTTGTAGCCTCCCTCTCAAAGCTGTTCTAACCAAACTGCAGAGTTTGCCCGAAGTAAACGAGTTTCTAAACAACCTCAAGAGCACCGCCATTGACAGCAATTGATGCCGGAGTGACGTGTTCATTGAACATAACCTGGGTTTAATCCAAGTTCATCCGGAGACCAATGCGTACAGAAGAATCAACTAGGCCGACCAGCATCTGCTGCAAGTCATGCAGCAATTCAGCCAGTATGACGATGTCATCTGCAAATCATAAGTGTGAGATGTAATCGCCGTTGATGTTAATGCCGCGTCCTTCCTAGTTCAGGGTTTAAAAACATACTCCAAATTTTTTTTTTTTTTACGTACAACGGGGAAGCTCTTGCCCTTCATCTCACCTGATGGTAAGTGATGATAAGGCCGAAGATGGAAGCGAGCTTCACCCGGAATCCTCAACCACAGAGGAACTGGCTATCTTACCTATAACTGCCGAAATACAACAAATGCTGTTAACATTGTTACTTAGATAAGATGGTAATAGCTAGCCAGGCGGACTTAGAACAAGCCCAACCAAACCGAGGAGATATTTTTGCCCCCGCTGGGAATGGAACCCGGGACCTCTGGATCTGAGACAGGTGGTTTTACCACTAGACCACAGAGGCGGTTAGAATATAGATAAGGAACGATAATATTGCACCAATGCAGTAGGTAACAAAAAATTGGTATAATTATAATCGTTCTACCTTAGAAGCTTTACCTCCTACTTATGTTAATTCCGTAATACATTATATTAGCTCTTGATAAGTATCTCAAGAACAAAGAAAATTATATGAAAACCTGTTATAAAAAAATCAAGGTTCTCGGGTTTTTTTTTGGCATTTTTAGATATTAAAATTCATAGCAAGATTATCTTCAGTTAATATTCAGTTCTCAGTGTTTGGATAAAGACGTGATAAATTATTTTTTAATTTGAAAACGTGATAAAACTATTTTACTGTTTATAGACCTACAATGAAAAGTTACATTAAGTATCATATTTGAAAAGAAAGTGCATACCCAAGTTTTCCATCAAGGATTGTGTAGCAAATAAATTGCAGAGGTAATTTTTTAAAGGTGCTTTGCCATTTTACTTACTCTTTTACGGTTCCGTACCACAAAAGATAAAAAAAACGGAACTCTTAATATAGGATCACTATGTGGGTCTGTCCGTCTGTCACAGCCAATTTGCTCCGAATCTACTGGACCGATTCAGTTGAAATTTAGTACATTCGTGACCCAAACACGGACGTGTAACGAAAATAAATGAATTTTCTGGGTCACTTTTTGGGGGTAAACTAGAAAATTAAAAAAAAAAAAGTTTTGTAAACTGTACCGTGTGACATATAAGATGAAAGGGCTTATTGTAAGGATTTCAGTTATTTTATTAAAATAATTTTAAAATAAATACTTTTAAAGTTATTTAAGAAAATAGATGAATATTGACCATTCCCTCCCACTTATCTCCGAAACTACTGAGCCTAAAATTATGATAAAAATACTGCATAATATATATGTGTAGAATATGTAGTAGTACTTATAGATTACAGGAAAATTAATAATAAGTCTATGGTCCTAATATAACAAGGTAAAGCTCTCAATATTGTGCGTACAAACTTACATTTTCAGTTGGAATGTGTGAGAGACCATGTATTTCAATTACAATGTTAAGTTTGTTCTTGGGATAAATTCGTCCCAACTACGGAACCCTTTATTGAGCGTGGTCTTACATGCACTTGGACGGTTTTTTTAATCAAGTGCCCATAGGTTTACTTTATCAATTTGGAGCGAGCAATTTCGGGTTAGTGTCAGAAAAAAAGAATAAGCCTTATCTAGCCTAGTTTTATTTCTAGTCAGTTTATTTACCGTAGTCAACAATGGAACCCATAGAGTTAATATATAGTTATTGTTATTATTTATAGTTAGTATAGCGGGCAGAAGCTAGTCTCCTTATAAATATATCGTTCCTTAAATACAAAAGTCACACATTTAAAAAAATATCAAAAATGATTTTTTTGCATAAAATGCATCTTAAACGATGAAACTTTAATGTTTCGCTAAAACAGCCGTCGTTTTAGGATCAAAAACGCCCATACACGCACACACGTTAGTTTTGTTTTGTACCTTTTCAAAATTTTTATGTTCTCGAAGTCAAAGTCTATATACAAAACTAACTTATTTGCATTTTTTCCAGAGTCCATTCGAGGTATGGTTAAGATTGCTTTATTGAAAAATAGGCTTTTTAATTACGCATTTTTTGATACAAAAAGTCTACGTAATACACATAGTTTATACAAAAATCATAAAATAATCCAAATTATTTTTGCAAATGCCGCTCCTGTATAATTTGCTTATTTTGACTTGTGGTGCTTTTGTATTTAAGGAGCGATATGCCAGTAAGCAGTGCCGGATTAAGGAAGCGCGGGGCCCGTAGCAAATACTTTTGAGGGGCCCTTGATCTGCTACGGATTCTTAAGTATAAAATGGTTAAAAAAAGAAACTAGTTTATTTTTTGTGGAATTTTATGTGGTCTTTGGGATCTGGTCTCACAAGCACTGTACCACCTAGTGCGATAAATGTTTTTTTTAGGAAATTGAACGTTCTTTAAAAAAAGTCTCTTATAATTTTCCGATAAATTCACTTTTTCAATAGTTGGACATACCCTAAGTTGTAAATTTTTCTTTCATCTTCGGCAAAATTATTATTTTTTGTGGAGGTGGGCTGGTTTGGATACGCGAGGCCCAGTTTTGCGCGGGGCCCGTAACAATAAATTGCTACTCTTGCTACGTGGTTAATCCGGCACTGCCAGTAAGTCATCAAAAATTCGTAAAAATTGATTGGTAAACCCTTCCAGCCCAAACCTCTACAGTTGGTACGGCGGGCTCTACGGTACCTACCTATCTACAAGTTGTATTGGAAAGAAGATACATTCTTTTCACAGTTATTTTACCTCAGATAGCAGTAATCCAATAGCAACTTTATAGTAACGACAATAAAAATCACTGCGGTTTGGACAGACTTTGTACATGGCAGCAACCCAATAATTAGGTTGCTGCCATATACAAGTCTGTCAAAATCGCAGTGATTTTTTTGTTTTTTCTGTAACGCCAATAAGGATCACTGATTTTGGCGCAGTGATGCAAAATCAGAGGTAAAAGAACTGTGAGAGGACAGTAGGTAGTTCGGTTTTGATAGGTATTCCTATTTTCAGGTTAAAACGATGAATTTATTCTTTTGGCTGTGTACCATATCCGTACTGGGTTGCAATGCTGGACCACTGCGGAACAAATACCAGCACTACTTGGAACTCCCTTCAGTGGACAGATTTAGAGAGTACCTACGCATAGACACGAGCAAGGAAGAAAACTTAAGTATGTATTGAAATTTAAATAAATAACATAAGTATTGTTCAGTAGGTACACTGGTCAGTAGGAGTAGGAAGAAACACTAGAAGAAATTTAGATAACTATACCCAAAGTCTCAAATTCAGATAATTTATGTAAACAAAGGGGATAACATATCAAAAAAATATCTTCGTAATGGTAATTCACATAAAATAGCGAAAAAATTGGTTCCATTTTCTTTTAATTACTGTATTTAAGAAATAATAGTTAATAAATAATCAATCATACATTATTTTTATAAATTTTCGGTTTTATGCAAAGTTATTAAAAAAAGGAGATTTTTTAAAATATTTTATGATACTGGTAACAATGCAGGAGATCCAAACATTTTCACATTTTTTACATCTTCAACAACACTAATATTACAACTCTCGTTCATAGATTCATATTGTATATACCATATATAGCTACATTTTGGATGAAAACGGCTGTAAACTGTTTCGAGTGGAAATCGATTTTGGGAGGCCTAAGTCTAGCAGTGGACTTAAAAGGGCTGATTATGACGATCATAGGCCACAACGTTCTATGTAGTGTGTCGGAGACACGTCTCCGACACACTACATAGAACCTTGTTTGGCAACGGTATTTTGTTTGCATAGTTCTTATAATTAATTCACTTTAATTTCATAGATGATTATTTACAAAAAAAATAATGATAAAATGTTTTGCATCACTGTCCCGTCACTTTGACAGTGACATTTCTTGACATTACTTTGTTTACATAAATTATCTGAATTAGAGACTTTGGGTTATAGAAAATAATAACAGGGTGCCTTCACTAATAAACCATCTGACGTTGGTCTTACGGCGCCTACGGTTACAACGTACCTAATAAGAGCTACTAGGTATTTAAGGTATACCATGAATAATATAAAATTAACACATTGTTCAATTTACGTAAACTTAAAACAATGTAATTGTTTACCGTTTAGGCTAGTAACTGTTGAAATTAGTGATTCATTATTACTTATTAATTACTTAGCGTTCATTAAATTACACTGAAATGTGAAAATAGCGAGTGGCTCTTATTTTTTTTTGAGTAGGTAGTATATGTACCTATAGATTTAGTATTACTTCTGGTCTAACATAGCAAATATTTTTTGTTCACTTTTACACACACATGCATTATGCAAAGCAGGTATATTATGAAAAGGTTAGTATTTATTTATTGAATACTTCAAGCACAGAAATGTACAGAGACTTAATGTAAAATAAAAAGAAAAAAGAGGCATTTTCTACCAGTCATTGGGTGATGCAGAGACAAACAGTGGTAGGTATAATTATATACAATTAAGGGAATGCTTTGGATTAGTGAAACACCCAAAAAGTTAGTGTTGACGAACTCGATACTGTATCTATTTAGCGTAAGGTAAACATGGTTCTCATGTAAGTGACTGTGTCTTTTTTGAGAATAAAAATATCTTTAAACCTATAATTACGAAAAAAAAAAAAAATATCCCAAGTCAAAGTCAAAGCATTTATTTCAAATAGGCACAAAAATTGCACCAAAGTACTGAAAGTGGGGGACTAGATAATTAGAGGAAGTGAGAGAGTCAAGAAATGTAAACAAGGTGGTTAGTGCTCTTTGCTCTCTGCGCTGGCGTATGGGCAACCACTTTAGAAGCGACCAATGGGCACACCTCACCATAATCGATGATAGGGAAAAATAAGGACTGCACAAGCATTGTCTTTGTACTCGTTGGTAATAAATTTTTCAGTTGGTACAGAGCTCGCAGCATTCCAGTAACCTTCTGGTTGACCCTAGCAACTTGAGCATGCCAGTTCAGGGTACAATCAATGTGCAAGCCTAGGTCCTTCACATCAGTACTGAATGGAACGATCGTATCATTGAAGATTACTGGTGGCAAGGTAATACCATCCGTCTTACTCATACTCCGAGAACTACCGATGATGATCGCCCGTCACTTATTTGGGTTAACTGGTACACCAAATCTATCAGACCAGGTTTTGATGGCTACGAGTACCAAGTCCCTATTTAATTTCTCCATAGCTTCAGGTATTTCTTCAACCTTCCCTTGACAGTACAACTGCAAGTCATCTGCACACAGATGATACGCACACTAAAGTTCGGAAGTTATAAGATTAATAAAAATAGAAAACAGAAGAGGAGAAAGAATATCGCCTTGAGGAACGCCAGTTTCCACATCACACCAGCATGATGAAGAATCCCCAACATGAACAGACTGCTGTTGTTCCTGAAGGTAAGAGGAGAACCATTCCAGTGCCTCGGGAGAGACCATAACATAGGACAGAAGGGCTAACGGTATGTCGTGACTGACGGTATTAAAGGCATTTGAGATATTGACCAACACCAGTGCAGTAACTTTGGTGTCTTCTAGTCCTGACCTTATATCGCCAGTCACTTTAAAGAGGGCGACAACAGTGCTTTGCCCGGGCCTGAACCCAGATTGAAGAGGGCTAATAAGTGAATAACGATGAACAAAATTGGATAATTGTTTGTGGATGCAGGATCGAGCCTTTTGGATAGGAAGGGAAGGATGGAAATTTGACGGAAGTGGGTAGGAAAAGAGGGATTGGGAACGTTAGGTAGTGGACGAACATAGGCTCTGCGCTACAGGGAAGGGAATACTCCAGTGTATAGGGAAAAAATTACAATGTGTATCGCGGGTAGGAGATGATCCAGAATAGAGATGATCATGCCACGGGTGATATTGTCACATCCCACTGCTTTTGATTTAATGGATAAAATTATATTTTTGATCTCTCCCGGTTCAACTGGTACGAAACTGAAAGGATTAATATGAGGACGCGTTAGACCAGAAATTAGAGACAGAGTTTGTTGCTTGGTTAGACGATCCATGGTAGAAATAGTGGAAAAATGGCGGTTGAGATCGTCTAAGTCAATTAAATTAGGAAGGTCTAAATGTCGTGGTTTGCTTTAAATACCTAGTAGTTTCCGCCTACGTAGGTTCCTGGTAATACTGTGATCTTGATTACCAATGCGTTCTTAAAACCTGTCGACAGAAGTGTCCCTCAACATTTATAAACATTACAAGGATACCGCATTCGAATTAGCTGTTCCTAGTTAAAATTATAACTTTGAAATACATGTGTAACATCTTTTGTTGTTTCATAGAATATGCAGTGGAATTCTGGATTCGTCAGTCGAAAGTTCTGCGCTTACCGTATGCAGTGTACGCGCCAGCTGGAAAGCCGATATTCGTGGCCACGCTGGAAGGCTCCGACCCCTCACTGCCCAGCATTATGCTCAACTCACACATGGACGTAGTCAAAGTCGATGAGGTACCTATTTAGTTGTGTCTATATCTATGTACATATTATAAATTAAAGTCGCTTTTCGTATCTGTCTGTGTGATCGTGTTGTTCTTCACAACTGCGCAACAAATTTTGATACGGTTTTGACCATCATTTAGAGAATTTATTCTGATAGGTTTATGTGTAGTTATAATAAATACATCTATATTGAACTGACATATGTATAATAAAGAAATCTTCGTTTTGTCAAGCCGTAAAAACCGCGCGAAGCTGGGACGGTTGCTAGTTGTAAAATTATTTGTAAATCTATCCTAAACTGTTCTGAGTTTGTTTAGATTCGGTGAGTTTAATCAACGTTTATGACGTCATTTTTGACTCATATTACAGGCTTCAGGATGCTATCTAATATTAATGTTACAGAAAGAATGGTCACATCCGCCTTTCGAAGCGTTCATGGACGAAAATGGCGACATTTATGGCCGAGGTACACAGGATACTAAAGACGTCGGGATGCAATACTTAGAAGCTATTAGGAGATTAAAGAAGGACAACATAACTTTAGCACGTACTTTACATGTGACGGTAATGCCCGGTAAGTTCAGATGCATCATCTGCCTGCCAATATCCCATGTTTTTGCGGTCGGCGCAATATATCTTCCTGTTCTAAATGTAATTTAACCTACCTATATTATAGATGAAGAAACTGGCGGTAGGAAAGGGATGAAGGCATTTGTGAATACAAAAGAGTTTAAATCCCTGAACATTGGGTTCGCGCTAGACGAAGGCCTGGCAACGAGCGATGACACGATTGTCGCTTCTTTTGTGGATAAGAGAGCTTGGCGTGAGTAAAATAAATATTTCAGTTCACTATTATCTACTCTAGTCACTTGTTAGCCTTATGATCCCTGCAAATATCAGGCAAAAGTGTAGTAAGACATTTGTAAGCTACAATAGTTGATTCTACAGGTGCATATTGCTCATAATATCACATTGTGGATTCACACCATCACTTTAGAATCAAAATAAATGTACTATCGCGGCCTTTTCCGCCTGATCACTTAAATATTTTTTCGCATATATCCTGCGGAGGCGTCGAGCCACGCCCGCTTTAATTTTTAGCATATTAGGAAAGCAATGAAGCAAAACAATACATGTCATGACATTCGGCGTGCGTCGTCAGTGCTAGTGCTTCCAAAATTACGGATTTGCTAATTACGTAACTAGTTACGCATTTTGATGCTTCAATTACGTAACTACGTAATTACGTACTTAACTGTTTTGATTTTTTAAAGCACGATAAATTCTGGGCTTATTACGTATTTTAGAAGTAAAAAATCAAACAACTTCAAATGAAAAAAAATATAATATTAAGGAATTAAAAGTAAATTACAGATTAAAATGATAATTTTAAAATTAAACTCAAAATCAAAATCGTCAATCAAATCAAAATGTAATATTTTGATTTGATTGACGATTTTGATTTTGACTAAACTCAATCCACAATTCAAACAAAACATGTACCACGCACAAATGGTTTAAAAGTAAGAAACAATATAAAATATGGTTATTTTTCCAATCTTTGTTCTTGATAATATGATCTCATAAATGATAACGAATGCAATGTTCTGTCACCAAGGGAACTTCTTAGTTTAGAACAAAGATAGCCGGCAGAAGAAAATGCCCGTTCTGCTTCAACACTAGTAGGCATTATACATAGTAAATAATTATAAGCTGCTGTTAGGAAAACTTCACGACCGCCGCCAGTGCTATCGTAGATACACATTTCAACTCTGATGATGGATTCAAGATCTGTGTTTACTCCAGATTTGTTTACTGTAGACATAGTTTTCTGTATTTCTTTTTCTAGTTGCTGTGCAACAGTCAACTCGTCGCCACAACCATCATTAGCATCATTGTCATCTGCTTCGGAATCTAAACTCATTTGTGTACTTGTAGGCGGTGTAAATTTGAGCCTTTCTAATAAGTTTGCAACATATGTTCTAATATAATCCGACGTCGGTTTTGTAAAAGTTTCTGTTTCTTCGGTTTTATAATATTCTTCATTATTATGCAAATACTGCAAGACACCAGACACATTTGTTCGCCTTTCTTTTATTCTTTTTCTAAGGGATACAGCAAGCTTGTCACTGAGCCCATTGGACTGAGCATCAAGCTTATTTAACATAAACTGAAGCGCAGCATCTGCTGCTAACAAATTCGAGTCACGGCGACACAATGCCATCACTGTAGTTTTTATTATATCTAAACTATGATGAATGTTATGTAGATCTTGTATTTCTGTGTCTGTGAAACTTATATTTGATTTTAAGTCTAATAAAGCCTTAAATAAACTTGATTTCAATTTCAGAAATCGTCCAACCATATCTGATAAGCTGTTCCATCGCGTTTTGCAGTCTAGTATAAGATCGAGGCTTTTACCATGCTCTTGTAAAGAATATTTTTGCAACAAATCGGTCTTCAGTGGTGATTTTTTGAATGATTTAACAAGTTTTCTTACTTTTACTATAATATCTTTGTACAGAAACTCTGGTTCTAGAACTCTAGGTACTTCTATGAAAAGTCCGCCATCGTTTTCTTCAATTTCTTCAGTGTCAGTATCTGAAGCTTCATCTTCTAGTTCTGGTTCAGTAGTTGTACTTTTCCGTGTCTTATATAATACGTCCAGCACTGCAAGTTGTATTCCGTGAGCAAAACACAACTGATGGTGACCATCAAAATTTTTGCCCATTTTAACCATAACACTGGCTCCGTCCGTTGTGAATGCAATTATATCTTCAAGTTTCAAATAAAAGTCATTTAGATGATTTTCTAACAGTACAGTTCCAACGTGAGCTGGCATTGAACCCTTTATCCTTACTAGTCCTAAATTTTTATATTTAGCTGGTTCTAGGTCTTTATTATGAATATTTATATTCATATACCTCCGGTTCCGGGTAGAGGTCCATTCATCAAACGTTATAGTAAACCGTTTTTTTTGGGACTTCATATCTTTAAACTGATTTATTATTTGTTTTTTTATGGCACAACTCTGTTCCAGGACAATTTTGGTAATAGTTGAAGGAGATTTCGGTAGATCATAGCCAGATTTTTTGAAAACATACCTTAGATCTTCAGAAGTACAAAATTTGCTTAATGGGATGCCATCCAATGCTGCCATTCTAGTCACTATAACGTCCAAGGAATACTCAGTGGAAAAGTAATCCGTTAGTTTAGTTTTCTTCGATGGAGGTTCTAAACTTTTTCTTGCTTGAAAGCACGATGAAGTACTTGCCCTTTGCGCATCTTGCTCTTGTGACATCTCGCCAATATGTTTAGCACGCATATGTGTATGTAGTGCTACAGTAGCACCACCAGGAGTCTTCAAAATTTTTTGACAATGTTTACATTGGACACTTTGCCCATTTTCAGCCCTCAAAAAGTGTTCCCATATAGCTGATTGTGTGCGTTTGTTCAAAAACTCCTTATAAATAGTCTTCTTTACTGCAGACCTAAAACAATATATAAATATTTCATAATTTAATAGTTAGGTAATACATATAAATAGCATCTATAGTTAGGCACTACACTTAAAACGGGATACATTTACATACGTACCGTGAACTCATAATCAATGTCTATTTGCACAGACATCTAACAAGCAACAATAAAATAAAATCGCACATATTTTTTTTTTTTTTTTAAACGTCGCACCACACTAGGAATTACTGCTGTATCGTGGGTGCACTCACAATCATGTAAACTAACATACACAGGACACCCAGACCCGGAACACCTATCTGTAGGTCATACAAATATTTGTTCCGTACGGGAATCGAACCCGTGACCCGCAGCGCAGCAGCCAATCACTCAACTACTGCGCCAACCGTGCCGTCAACAATATAAAATCAACTACTAAATTATATGTATAAACTCTCACACAATACCCTAGAAACAAAGTAAGTAGACAAGTAAAGTAATGTTAAAATAGGTACTTACATTTTCGTTGAAGTATCTCTACTCGTGTATGGTGATATCTACTTAGAAACTTGTAATGAAAAGCTTCTGAAAACCAAGCGTCAAACTTTGCGGCACATACACAAAATCACAAAAGTCAATAAAATAAGCTTAGACCAGGCAGGACAGTATCTCGCAGGTGTACGTAAGACGACTGAGTACCGAGTATTGAGATTGTTTCTAAATTCACGAAAGTAAAGAAAAATGTAGGGAGTTCCCTTAGCTTGCTCAATCCACAATATTAAACTTTATTATCTACGAGGTAGATCAAATACTTGCGAAACACTTATAAACTTTGTGTTACGTACCGAACTATCCACAACCAACGGGGATTCCCTTCGTTTCCCGATTGGTCAACAATGAACTCTATTCTGTACGACTAAGAAATTAAATCTTGCGGACTCAAATTGGAAGTTATAAAATAAACCCCGGGAATTCGGGGGATACCCACAGAAAGGGTTTTGGTGTTGTCATAATGTAAGTCGTAGGTTAACTAAATTAAGGTAAATTGTAAATACACAGATAAACCCATGCCTTTTTCCCATGGAGTAGGCAGAAACTATAGAACTAAATAAATGGGTACCTAAATTAATTAATATTATCCTATAGTTACGTAATTACGGACTGCAGCTCTTCAGTTACGTATTTGTGAGATTTCTAAAATCTGTCCGTAATTACGTAATTGCGTAATTACGTAATTACGTAATGGAAGCCCTAGTCAGTGCGCTCGGCTGGCCGGTCTTGTCTTCCATTCGTCTATTTAAGGTCAACAGGGCGGGCTAGAGAGCGCGTCTATTTTTTAAGTGCAAGCAAAAATGAGCTTAGTGGTGGTCAGGTGGGAGTGTCCGCGATAGTACCTTATAGCTATGTAGTTGTGTTGGCACAGTCAATAATGTGATGTTTTTTTACAGAAATGCAGTTTGAGATCCGTGGTGTCGGTGGGCATGGCTCTTTCATGCCGGAAGGTAGTGCCATGGACAACGTAAGAATACAATTTCAATACTGACAGCAGAACTAAGGTCACTCCGAAATCTTGCCCCAATTCATGATTACATCCTGCATTATTTCGTCACTTATAAATAGTAATCCGAGGATATTCCACGATGTGTATCTGATTCCACCAATTGAAAGTGTCTTCCTGCGGCCAGATCTTGCAATAATGCGTTACTGACCTGCCAAAAATATGTAGGGAGTGTAGGGGCCTACATTTGTGTTTAGCTTTGTTGTGTCACTTTACAATGCAAATTTCGTATCTTCAAGTAGGTTTTCGAAGATACCGCGTGCACATTACTGTACTGATTAATGTTTGCAGGCATATAAATTTATGAGTGCTGTCATGGCCTACAGGGAGACACAGAAAAAGATCCTCAGGTCTAACAGTACGAGAGGTGCTGCTGGGTACACCAGTCTCAACATTAACGTTATTGATGTAAGTAAAAACTGTAGTTCTTTGGAGCGTGATGTTCTTTCTTCGAGTTTAGTTTCAAAAAGTGTTATATAGTGGTGTGTATTTTTCTGGAAGGACTTTTATTCTCAGTGGCTATCTCATTTGGTTTTTGGAACACTGTGGGTGTGCCATTGTAAATGTTTGGCTGATTCTTCGGAAACTGTTACAGGGTGGATTGGCTGAGAATATAATACCTTCAGAATTCAAGATCATCGTCGATATGCGGCTGGCCACTGATGTCGATGCCGAGTTGATGCAGCTCTTGGTAAGCTCATCAATACAAATACTGGATGATCCGTTGAGTATGAACAAATTTGAAGCTACCTACTTATTAGAGGTAGAGAAATTCTGGGTTACACAAACTGGAACACAGCGATGAGTGCCGCAGTCGACACCCATCATTTAATATTTTATCTGTAACACTTATATTGTTCCTTCCCAGGTAAACTCGTGGATGAGTGAAGCTGGTAACAGCACCAAAGTGACGTACCTTCGACGTGAGATGGAGTCAGGAATTACGCCCGTCGACGAAACCAACACCTACTGGGTTACTATGCGGGATACTTTGACAAGATTGTAAGAATGTACTTACGTATAGTAAACACGGAATTATTCAACCAAACAATGAGTTCAATTTCATATATCGCACACCTAGATAAAGAGTAGCACAACTCAAAATACCTCTTTTTTCGGGAACAGCAAAAAACGTTCTACTCATTTTCTATTTGACCGATTTAAATTATTGTTGTATGATGTTGTATATTATTTTACTAAGATATTAATTTTCTATTAATATATATATTTTTTATATTAATTTAGTAAAACAACAATTACTTTCATTTGTCAACAATACTGGGGTAAGTGGAAATAATTTGAAGAACACACAAGAAACAAGACCGATTCAATCACGAATACGAAATCAACTCAAAATAATTCACGCTTGATTACTGCGATTAGCCACGAATACAAAACTAAGTCGAAATAATTTACTCTTTGAGCGTATTGACCGCATCTTTCCCTGCAGCTGACATGTCGTAACTGGTGATGCGTTACTGTTGTTGATGGGGGGTGACCGTGGAGCTACTCAAAAAGACTGATTTACAGCGCAATCTAGTCTTTTATGAATGGAGTTTGTACACCGGTGTCTTTGGAGTTAATGTAGTTTTCAACACTGATTCCGATAATCGCAATAACTCGATTTTGGATTATTTTGAGTTGTGCCACCCTTCATCTAGGTGTGCGATATGTTCCAGTGGGTAAAGTTACTTTAATTTATTCCAGAGGTGTCAAATTCAGGCCAATCGTAGCACCAGCTACATCCGACATGCTCGTCCTACGTAACATCGGAATACCAGCCATTGGCTTCTGCACTAAGATTAACACGACCCCAAGACTACACGCCAAGGATGAATATCAAAACGTTGAAACCTTCCTCAATGGAATAGACATTTACACTGAACTAATTAAGAATTTAGGTAATACCCCACCAGAGACTGTCAACAAATCAACAATAAAAAAATAAAGAGAAATGCCAACACTAGATCTTCTTCATTACTAGTTAATGTTACCCAAGTGTTATTTCTTATATTGGGACCACAATGCCACTTGTAAGTGATACTGTTTTTAGGGTTCCGTACGTCCGAATGAAAAATCGGAACCCTTATAGCATCACTCTTGTGTTTGTCTGTCTGCCCGTCTGTCACAACTATTTTGCTCCGAATCTAATGGACTGATTTACTTGAAATTTGGTACACATACGAGTATGAACTTCTGACCCAAACACGGACGTGTAACGAAAATAAATGAATTTGGAATACGAGTATGGGGGTCGCTTTTGTGCACCAAATAAGAAAATGAAAGAAAAATGTCTCCAATATTTTGTTTTAATAATTTTAAAATAAATTGTTTCGAGGAAGCAGCTGGACCTGATCGGAGCCAACATGCCGGCGACGACGTGAAAAGATCCCATAATAAATATCACACGTATCTCCATTATTCCTTTGCCTACTCAAAGATGCATATCCGGTACGGCTCTAATAATCCTTCCATGTCCTATGGGCACGTCTTCCCTACCATTATCGTGCCCCCCGGTCTACTCTTGGATATGTAATGGTCACTGTAGCACCATGAAACATGAGGCTCCAGGTGCTAGTGCGAATCTTTGGGTTCATTCAAGTAATCGAGTCTGGTTTAACCACGCTGGGGTCGGTGCATTTCATTCATTCATTCAAAGTTATTTTAGAAAATAGATGAATATTGATCACCCTTATCTCCGAAACTACTGAACCTAAAAATTTGTATTAACCCGTCTGCCTTCAAAGCTAGAGTGAACAGGCATCTTTTTGGCACGCTCTTATCCATAAGGTCCAACCTCATCTAATCCATAAGGTCTAACCTCATCTATCGCTTTCCATCAAGCGAGATCCAGGTTAAGAGCAGGCTTAACGTATATCGCGACAAGCCGAGTGTCCCATGGGATGGAATGTTCCCATCTGCAAAAATGACGAACTTTCATACAAAATATCATCCCGTATTTAACCGCTTTATGGGATTAATTTTCAAACATCCTCCTTAACTCCTTAGTGCTTACCTTCGATAAATAAGGAGAGTTCCTTATACTCCTTCCTTATCCTTGTACAACATTTCTAAGCTAATAGACACGGCGGCTTCGCCTGTGTTGTCTGTTAGTGCATTAAAGATTTTATTTAGTAGATGCCGTGTGTCCCATGCGATGGGATGTTGCCATCTGCAAAAGTGACGAACTTTCATACGAAATTTCATCCCGTATTTAACCGCTTTATGGGATTAATTTTCAAACATCCTCCTTAACTCCTTAGTGCTTACCTTCGATAAATAAGGAGAGTTCCTTATACTCCTTCCTTATCCTTGTGCAAAATTTCTAAGCTAATAGACACGGCGGCTTCGCCTGTGTTGTCCGTTAGTGCATTAAAGATTTTATTTAGTAGATGCCGTGTGTTCCATGCGATGGGATGTTCCCATCTGCAAAAATGACGATCTTTCATACAAAATTTCATCCCGTATTTAACCGTTTTATGGGATTAATTTTCAAACATCCTCCTAACTCCTTAGTGCTTACCTTCGATAAATAAGGAGAGTTCCTTATACTCCTTCCTTATCCTTGTTCAAAATTTCTAAGCTAATAGAGACGGCGGCATCGGCTGTATTGTCTGTTAGTGCATTAAAGATTTTATTTAGTAGATGCCGTGTGTTCCATGCGATGGGATGTTCCCATCTGCAAAAATGACGAAAATTTCATACAAAATTTCATCCCGTATTTAACCGCTTTCGGGGATTCATTTTCAAACATTCTCCTTAACTCCTTAGTGCTTACCTTCTATAAATAGAGTTCCTTAAACTCCTTCCTTATCCTTGTGCAAAAATTCTAAGCTAATAGACACGGCGGCTTCGGCTGTGTTGTCTGTTAGTGCATTAAATATTTTAATAAGGAGATAGTGTGCTGGTATTATCTGCCGCATGACACACTACCAATAGAACCCTGTACATAGCAAGCAAGATCTAATTGTTTTCTCTCTTATCGCCCTTTTATAATATTGCAAATAGAGAACGAGGACACAGTTGGTCCCATCATAATACAGTTATCACTAGTACGCGAGTCAGGGTAAACCGGTTTCGTAACAACCTGAATGTACGTATTACTCTAAGTTACTAATTGTGTGTCTAATACTATTTATAACTGACTGTCTAAAAAAGGAGGATGTTCTCAATTCGGTTGTATTTTTTTCGAATGTTTGTTACCTCAGAACATTGTCGTTTATAAACCGACTAGCACTTTACCCGCGACTTCGTTCGCGTGGATTTCGTATTTTCCCCTCCACTCCTTTTAACCGGTAGTTTTGTTTTTTTTTTAATCTTTGCCTCACACTAGGAATTTCTCCTGTATTGTGGGTGCGTTTGCAAACATTTAAACTCACATACACAATCAGCTAGACCCAGAACAACTACTTGTAGGTCATACAAATATTTGTTCCTTGCGAGAATCGAACCCGCGACACACAGCGCAGCAGTCAATCGCTTAACCACTGCGCCAACCGTGCCGTCGAAATTAATGATTAAGATGCTTTTACTTATTAATAATTTATTGATCAAAGGAAAAACCAAAATTTCATATAAACTGTTCCTCCCTTTTCACCCCGAAAGGGGATGATTTAACAGAATCTTCAATCATGTGTTTCATCATTTAATGTTTAGATTACTTTTGACTTAATCCAGACACGCAGTAAACACACCCTCAAAAACTTAATTAAGTACCCCCTTTCGGTCATAATTATAATTATTTAATCAATAAAATTGTTGTTATAAAAAATTACAAGCGCGCTATGTTATACCAGAAGGGGTACAAATTCATGAATGTCATTGATACTAAAAATTGATAACATAATTACATTAATCAAACGATATTAGGTAATTGATTTTCACAAAAAGAAAAAATAAGAAAAATATACATGTCAAAAAGAAAAAAATAAGTTTACTACGTCAATATTCAAATAAAGCTTACACAAAAATAGAGAAAAAAGTAATATAATAATTAATAATGATACAAAAAAAACACGTGCAATTGGACTTAAACTTAAACATACCAGGTCAATGAGTACCAACTAAGGTCAAAAACAGTCATTGCATTTTGTCTGTCAAAAAATCCGAAATGCTGTAATATGCTTTATTCAACAGTAAAGATCCCGGCCTTTTCTTAATTAATTTTATGTTTAATTCTTTAATTGAACTGGGTATGTGGTTGGTGCCGGACATAAAGATTAGCATCGCCCCATTTCCTCCCGTGGCTGTCGTAAAAGGCGACTAAGGGACTTATTTGAGAATGGGAAGCAGCGTTCTCTATGTATTTTTAACACCGTACTGCGATCGCCAACCCGCTCGCCAAACGTGGCGATTATGGCAAACCCCTCCAATTGGGGGAGGCTTATGTCCAGCAGTGGACGTCTTTCGGCTGAAATGATGATGATGATGTGTTTGAATATGATTGGGGCCATACTAAAAACACTTTTTTGCATCGATCCTGTATGAGGTAGATTTAGATTTTCGAAAAAGCCTTAAGCATATGTCTATATTTAATATCATATAATACCTACCGTTATTCGAGGTAACCGCATGGCGCGTTAAAAATTTTCCATACAAACTTAAGCACCCTCTAAAATCCCTTTGAGGGGTAGTTTTGAAGAACTAAACAATGACAAACTTTATTATTCATTTAAGAATGAATTCGTGCTAAGTTTTAAGTTTAAGAAATAAGATTTTTCATACAATAGAAATCCCCCCTTTTCAACCTCTTTAAAGGTCGGATTTCCAAAAAAAGCTCTTCTTGAGCTCGCCTATTGTGTAAAGTTTCTGATATGCCAGTCATTCAGCACTTCGCTTGAGATTTCACTCACGTGGTTTTCGTACTTTCCCCTACAAATTTCGCAACCCCTTCCATCCAACAGAAATCCCCATTTTTACGCGAAGAACATTCACCATGACAATTTATTCGTCCTATAAATGTGGTCCACTCAATGTATACGTCAAAAAATACCTATAGGCGCGATTTTTTTTTTTTGCGCTCTACAGAATGTACTCTGATAAAGATGTCGCCGCTCCATTCCGCGCCGCCCTTAGAACGCAAGGCTCGGACCGCGCTCGTAAAGGCTCGCGCAGACTGGCGCGAGCATCCCGGGTGTGACAGGCAGTGCGACCCTTGTCGCGCCCGCGATATCGCGCCAGTGTGTGGAAGCCTTAACAGTGTTTGAAACTGCGTCGTGCGTCATAATAATGAATAAATATGTTTTTAATTATTCAAATGTTCATAAATACCATTTTTTTATGAATAACTAGTAGTCATTGGATATATGAAGTGAGCTGCCGTTGCTATTGTATACTCCGTGGCGTATTAGATGTCTTAATTTAATACGCCACGGAGTATACAATAGCTATTATAAATATAACACCCCTCTTTTTGCGTCGGGGGTTAAAAATCAAGGTGATCGGGGTTTAATTTAGGTATTGTAAGATTATCTAAAGTTGATATTCAGTTCTCAGTGTAAATACAAAGGCAAAGTAATAAAATTAACAATTTTATTTTTAATCGTCCTAAATCTTTTTCGTTGTTTATTGACCTCCAATGAAAAGTAAAGAGGCTACCGAGCGCACAGTGGCGCCCTCATCGTTATTTCGGTGATTTCTTTTATTTTAGAATGCAGAAAATAAGCTCATCAAGTTGTGCTTCACAAGACTATATGTTATTATTACTATAAACAGTAGTTTTAAATTGTTATGTTTTATAGTAATCATTAAAACGGAAAATAGTGGCCACTAACCTCCGTTTTAATGATTACAATAAAACAAAACAATTTAAAACTACTGTCACATTTATGAGTTTTTGCTTGTATCGTACCAAAAGAACTTTACATTACATTACCATGGAAATGCTCGAGAAAACGCTCTAGTGTATACTCACCTTAATGTAGTTGGGAAAAGACGAGGCAGATGATGATGAGGGTTTGTTTTGTTTATGAACTTATAGTTACAAGTTGTATTAGCAAGGAGGTAGAGTATTTTCAGGTTAAAACGATGAATTTATTCATTTGGCTGTGTGCCATATCCGTAATGGGCTGCATTGCCACTGCGGCACAGCACTACTTGGAGCTCCCTTTAGTGGACAGATTCAGAGAATACCTTCGCTTAGACATGAGCAAGAAAGAAAACCTAAGTATGTATTATCCATACTAATATTATAAATGTGAAAGTAACTCTGTCTGTCTGTCTGTATGTTACGTTTTTACGCCTAAACCGGTGAACCGAGCGTCATGAAATTTGGCAGAGATATATATTATTTACGCGATAACCGACATCTACGCGGGCGGATCCGCGGGCAAAAGCTAGTATTTTATATGTATACAGGGTCATTGGTAAAACACTAACAACATCTCAGGACTATATTACTAACATCATAAACAACAACTTTTGTTCTATGACTTTTAATAATTCATCAAATTTTAATTTATATTATTTTCATATAAAAATAAAAATATTTAAATTCAGTGCTCTGAATGTTACGAACTCTATGCGTAGCAGAACAAACTGGCCGTGTCTAGTGCAAAAGGCAGGGGCGACAGTGCACGGGAGACGAAGGTAGGTACAACATAACACAGAGCTGAAATGTGTTAGATAGAACAACGAAATCTTGAAGGTTGGTTTTTGGTAAATGTATTATGTTTTGTAAAAAGTCATAAAACAAAAGTTGTTGTTTATGATGTAAATAATACAGTCCCTCAAGGTTGTCAGTGTTTTACCAATAACCCTGTATATATTATATATTGTAACATATTATTTCATTAAAAAGTCTTTTTTATTTGTCAGAAAATTATAGAATGTCTTTGAATATAAATAAATAACAACATAGATTGTATTGAACAGAAAGAGTAGGGAAAAACACTATACCCAAAGTCTCTAATTCAGATAATTTATGTAAACAAAGTAATGTCAAGAAATGTCACAGTCAAAATGACAGGACAGTGGTGCAAAATATTTTATCATTATTATTTTTTTGTATGAAATTAAAGTGAATTATTTATAAGAACTATGCAAACAGAATACCGTTGCCAAACAATGATTTATGTAGTGTGTCGGAGACGCGGCCTATGATCGTCACAATCAGCCCTTTTCAGTCCACTGCTAGACGTAGGCCTTCCAAAATCGATTTCCACTCGAAACAGTTTACAGCCGTTTTCATCCAAAATGTGGCTAGATATGCTACATACAATATGAATCTATGAATGAGAGTTGTAATATAAGTGTTGTTGAAGATGTAAAAAATGTGAAAATGTTTGGTCCTCCTGCATTATTACCAGTATCATAAAATATTTGATACCAGAAAATCTCCTTTTTTTAATAACTTTGTTTAAAACCGAAAATCTATAAAAATAATTACGGTATGATTATTTTTTAATTATTATTTCTTAAATTCAGTACTTAAAAGGAAATGGCACCTTTTTTTCGCCATTTTATGTGAATTACCATTACGAAGATATTTTTTTGATATGTTATCCCCTTTGTTTACATAAATTATCTGAGTTTGAGACTTTGGGTATAGAAGAAACTTATGTTTATTAACGATTTGATAACTAGAAAATAAATAAGTTATGCCTTCACCAAACCTGACATCTAGCGTAGCGCCCGCCTACGCGGTTACGACGTAGCACGCCTACGCGACTCGTAGCGTATGCATTTCTGTTGCGTCTACGCGACGTCAACGCCTACGCTGGACAACGGCAAGATTCAATATTGGTATTTAAAACATTTCTTCTTACTTCTGGTCTGAATAGTTAGTAATAAAAATTGATTTTTCACTTTTTACACACGTGTGTTAGGGACCTAACTAAGGACTTAAACGGAAATGCGATGGACTGTATTTAAAATGAATGTAATCCAATAGGTTGTACAATGATTATAACGGTGTTGGTGAACGTATGGGTGCGCGCGCGTGCCGTCGTCCGGTAGTGAAGTGGTCCGACCGCCCGCATCCCGCACGCCGCCGCCCGTCGCCTTCCGATGTCTCACGACAGCAGCCGAAGAATGCCGGAGGCGCCCGAACACGTGCATAATGCAAAGTAGGTACGTTGTACTGTTTCGCCATGTCCGTCTGTTTGTCTGTCTGTCCGCGGATTAGCTCAGAGACTCTTAGTACTAGAAAGCTGTAATTTGGTATGAGTATACATATTAATCATGCCAACAAAGTGGAAAATAAAAAATTGAAAAAAAATTATAATAATAATTTGGGTACATGAAGTGGGCTGTCTTTGTAAGACGACTAAAATGCCACGGTGTATACAAGCTAGTTTTTGTTAGAGTGAAGTGTCCCCCCCCTGCCAGCTAAATGGTTGTATTTGGATACATGAAAAAATTCACAGCAGTATTATATATAACGAAGATAAAAGGAAAACTATCACAGCTAAGTAAGCTTTAAAAGTTACCGAGTAATAGTCGACCAACTTACATTTACAGTTGAAAAACATGTTCTCCCATACATTCGTTATGGGAGAACATGTTTTTCAACTACAATGTTAAGTTTGTTCTTGGGATAAATTCATCCCAACTACGGAACACGTTATTGTGCGTGGGCTGACACGCACTTGGCCGGTTTTTCATTGTTGATATTTCAGGTTTTGCTCCAATAGTGAAAGTTGTTCATAATGATGAGTACAATGGTTTTAGAGGATGCCCATGAATTCAATTTCACTCTGCATACTCGTATAAAGAAGTTAAAAGGAAAACTATCACAGTTTAAAAGTTACCGAGTTATAGTCGACCAACATACATTTGCAGTTGAAAAACATGCATGTTCAACATGTTTTTCAACTACGATGATAAGTTTGTTCTTGGGATAAATTCATCCTACCTACGGACCCCTTCATTGTGCGTGGTCCGACACACACTTGACCGGTTTTTATATACATATTTTACCGTGCACCAAAATCATCGACCACATAATTTAAAGAATTAAAAACAAACTAAAGAGGACGTACAAGGGTCCACAAGCACCACACCTTTAAAAAAATATTATCTCCTGACGCCAAAGAAGAGAGGAAGAATATTTTTGAAAAAAAAAAAAACAAAGTAATTGCTGTGAGGTCTAGGAACGATTCTGATTCCGAAAATATAGTTTTTAGAATTTTTGTCTGTTTTTCTGAATGTATGTTCCAGTATCACGCAAAAACTACCTGACAGATTTTGTTCAAATTTTGCATACGTATTTCCATAGGTCTGCTCAAACTGTAGGGTATAAATTATCATGCTGTTTGCTATGGGGGATGAGCAGTATTGCATTATGTTTTGAAATGGGTCAATGAGGGCAGGTACCTTAACCGTGATCGCTACAAGAAAACGATCTTAAGAGACTATCCTTAACTTTTAGAAAAAAAAAACTGATCTGCATTAACAGATTAAAAAAAAAAATTGCGATAAAATGGCCAATTTTCACAAAAAGTTTTTTGGTGCCAATCGATCCTGTTTCAAAAGTCAGAAATCGCAAAAAACTTTTCCCATAGAGTTCGTAGAAATGAAAATGTCTTTGGCAGGCACTGGTCCCGGCGCACCCCGTCAGTACGTGCTGACGACGTCCCGAAACACCCGTGTCCGGTGAGGAGCAGTGTCAGGCGGAAGGTGAGGAAGCCGTGGGGCCTCTCTAGCCACTCCTCAAAGACGGGATTTATCGCCATAATTGTGGCATGCCCAGCGCTGGGTTGCGATAATCGCATCATCCATTTTGCCATAAGATCCCGCCGGAGCTCAGTCTGCTGTGCCATGATTTCTCGCGGTAACGGAGTTACGCCCCGGCGTTTCACCTCCTCGCGCCACTCCCATAAGTGCGCGAGGATTTTTCCCTCCAGATCCGGCAAAGTGGTTCGTCGCCTCACCGGAGACCGTGCGGTATCCCCATATCAGCCTGATGGCCATGACCTTTTGGGACGCGTTCAACCGGGGCGGGCGGGTCGACACCTCAAGGAACGCGCCCACACCGGTGCCCCGTAAAGGGCCATGGACCGCACGAAACTAGTTAAAACGTTGTAGTTGAAACTACCCGAATAAATAGGCTTAAAATAAATAAAGACAATAACAATAAATATCCTAATTATTTATATTTTTGCGACACGATGTGCGTGTGACCCCTTTTTTATTTTTTATTTTACATTCAACGGGGAAGCTCTTGGCCTTTATCTCACCTGATGGTAAGTGATGATAAAGCCGAAGATGGAAGCGAGCTTCCCCCGGAATCCTCAACCACAGAGGAACTGGCTATCTTACCTCTAACTGCCGAAACACAACAAATGCTGTTAACATTGTTGTTTTGGCGACAGACTTAGATAAGATGGTGGTAACTAGCCAGGCGGACCTAGAACAAGCCCTACCACCAACTAAACCGAGCAGAAATTCCCTCAAATCCAGGCGCGATAACGATATAATATAGGTAGGTACCCTATGTTTATGTATCTACTTGATTTTCTCTACATGGCCTAGATCTCGAGATATCCTAATATGTTGAAATATCGGCATTGTAAATAAATTTCCAAAATACCCATTACTAGTCTGTAGTCTGTACATTCACTAACGATTCCCCAAAGTAGTCAACAAAAATAAAGTAAATAATGAACATACCTAATTACTTTTAAATATAAATGCCTTCGAGTCGCTATGAATGAATGGTAAGTACAGCCTACAATACGAGCTGTAGCTATCTATCCACTCACACACACACTCACATGGCTGCGCAACGCTTTCCCCGCTCGCTCGCTTACTTTTGTCAAAAGGAGATCGCAAACGAATTTTGAACTCTTCTCGACTTGCAGTTGTGAGCGGTGCTCGCCGGGCCCGTAATAGGGTTGTCACCGGTCCACTAGCCCCACTCCATTAAAAACATATTATCTCGCGACTGAGAAGAAATTATGAAAAGCGGCTCAATCAACCAATCAACTATGTCGGCTCAATCGACTATATCGGTAAGTGTGTCTAGATTTTTCTAATACCTTTTTTAAAGTTTCATATTGAGACACGAAGCAATCAAATTCGATCTTAATAAAAACGGCCACATTCCTCTAGATCGTATTTTGTTGGTTCGTGTCTCAATATGAAACTTTATAAAAGGTAACCATCAGAAAGCGAACAGAATGATAAGGAAACGACCCAGACTCTTGATGCAACAATGTGAAGTCAATGCAAATCAGTGATGAAAATAACCCGTCGCAAAATTACAAGAAATGGAATCTAGCCGACGATGGCTATAGACGATCAACTGCCAATTATATCATTTATAATTAACGATTCTTATTGTGATAAACAGACAATAGGAAGACAAGTGGATGCATCAATGGGCTAGATGATTCCATTATTTTATCTTTATTTTATACTAGCTTTAGCCCGCGGCTCCGCCCGCGTAGATGTCGGATATTGCGTAAAAAAGTAGCCTATGTCCTTCTCCATATCCCGGGCTATATCTCTGCCAAATTTCATGACGATCGGTTCAGCGGCTTAGGCGTGAAAACGTAACATACAGATAGACAGACACAGACAGACAGATAGACAGACAGACAGACAGAGTTACTTTGACATTTATAATATTAGTAAGGATAGTAAGGATTAGAAAATTCTAGACACACTTACCGATATAGTTGATTGAGCCCTTTTTCATAATTCCGTCTCAGTCACGAGATAATATTTTTAAAGGAGTGGCGCTAGTGGACCGGTGACAACGCTCTTAAGTCACGGAGAAGTGTGACATAGTGCGGGCTTACGTCACACGTTAAAGTTTTTGTAAGTGCGCGTTTGACGTACGTTTTGTAATAAGACTCAATACATAGGGTGCCTTCTGATAGTATTGTAAACAAGGTAAGTACAATCAGTATTCAAGCGGATGTCTCACTGAGTGCGAGTTTTGAATCTATTTTAATAAAAAAAAAAAAAAAAAAAATGTTCTGCGTAGAGGCAATTAAATCAGGGTGATAATTATGATAACAACATTGACATATAATGTGATCTCTTTATTCTAAGATAATCCTTTTAACATTCATCATGTCTCGTGATTCCTATACCAATTATTGTGTTAACCGTTGGCCTATTAAACAAAAAATATATTATTAAATTTATCAAAAAAAAAAAAAATGTCGCTGACATGTCTCTAGCTATCCGTGCGTCTCGTTGTGAATGTGAATTTCTAGATTTTTGATTATTTTTGGTTAAATTAAACAACATCATTTATTATCATGAAACCTTGAGTAGGTTGACCGGTTTATGCGACAAATAAGTATCGGTCTAAAGAAAACTGTGCAGCGCAAGCAACTTAGCGTTCATTAACTTATGGATATTGCTACAAGCAGGCAGGTGAGTAAACAATTGTGTTGAAAATGATAATATAATTACGAGTATATTATTATTCAAATGTTTATTGCTCAACACAGTACATAATCATACATTTCTAGATGTCAAATGAATGCGCAGTCCACTGTGTTGCACCAATTCAGACATGCAAAATTATTATTAAAATTATAAGCACCATTAAAATTATAACATTTCATAAATTCATACTAATAAGTTATACAATAATTTCAAAATAGTATCATACACAATGTCATAAATTCAAATCAATAAGCATGTAATGTCAGAATATATAATGTCATGATAACTAAGTAATGTCTAATACAGTCCACACATAATTGACAATACAAATAAAAATAATTTTAATAAAAATAAAAACAAATCGGACTCCAGTCTTCACCCTAATTATATGTAGGTATTATTATTATACACCCAAATTTCAATCAGACAGGTATTCATTAATTGTGTAGTATGTCTTACTTATCGATTTTTGAGTTGCTTCTTAAATAAATGGATATCTTTAATACTTAAAAAAGCATTAGGTAATTTATTATAAATATGTGATGCCATTTGTAGGAAGTTGTTACGGAATACTGCTGTTTTGTGTTGCCTACTGCTTATTTTATTTCTATGTCGGGAACTGTGTAGTTTTTCAAATAGGTGGAAGTTTGTTTTGACAAATACGGCCACCTCATAAATGTACAGCATGGTACAGTTAATATACATTTATTTTTCACTTTATATAATGATTAGATTAACATTTTTTTAATGTAGATTAAATAAAATGTTTATTTTATTAGCAAAGCCTGAGGAAGTGAGGACCTTTGTAGCTAATTTATTAGTTAATTTACTTATTGTTTCTTTTTGTTGGTACTATTAACATTGACTAGTACAGTCATTGTTCTTGAGCCTTATCATACAATCTCTAGCGTGGAATGATTTATCTACTTAACAAAAATAATGTTATAATATAAATAAAGTCAATTTTTTTACATAAATTAGTGTACTATGTTTACTTGTTTATGTGGAAGTGATATTGTTTTTTTTTTTTTGATATTCGCATAATTTATAGTGATCCCACTACTGGGAGACTGTAGATAGTCTCCTCTCTGCGAGAGGGATAGACGCATAATTTCACGTAATTCTGAGATAGTGATGAACAGCTGAGAAATTCAAAATTCAAAAGCCATTTATCATCAAATTAGGCTGAGAATCAGCACATTTCGAACGTCAAAATTACATAAGACAGTCCCCGAAAACGCCCAACCGTCACCACTTCCTAGTGCTTTAGCTGGGAAAAAGAAGTAGAGAGAATAAAATCATACGTACATACGTCCACTAGCTGTTTTTTGCAGCCGGAATAGTAAACGTACCTTTTTTTTTTGGGTGGGAAATTATCAAATAACTTCTCCCGCTGTGGGCAGAGCGGGAGGGCGTGTCAGACTTTTACTGACTAAAACCCACCCGTGCTCCTTCAGTTGCCTGTGTGCCAGGGCCGCGGTATCCCTTTCGGACAAACCCGCAACTCTGGCAGGCACCGGTCCTGGCGGACCCCGTCAGTACGTGCTGACAACTCTTTGAGGCGCGCGTGGAACACAACGCGCCGTCGACCCGGGCCTGTTCCTTATCGGACGGCGAGCTGCCCATAGCTCGCCGTCCGCAATCCCGCGCCTACGGTGGCCGGGAATCGGCTACCGATTCCCGCTGCCCAGGACGTCTCCTGCGGCGACTAGGGGCGTGAGGGCGCACAGACTGCCGCTCCCTCACGCGTTCCGCCTCCTCCTTCGCGAGTTTTACTGCTTCGCAGAAAGAGGTGACTGCCTCCCATGCACTCTCACTCCTGACCATGGCCTGGATTAGGGCCGGACGCGAAAGATCGCCGTCGCCGATCGCTTCCATGAGGACACGGCGGTGCTCTGCCCAAGCCGGGCAGACCTCCACCGTATGCTCCACCGTGTCCTCCGGGCGATCCACACAGTGGTAACACCCGGGCGTTTCCTCCCGTCTTATCCTGAATAAGAACCTCCCGAAACACCCGTGTCCGGTGAGGACCTGTGTCAGGCGGAAAGTGAGGACGCCGTGGCGTCTCTCTAGCCACTCCTCAAAGAGGGGACTTATCGCCACGATTGTGGCGTGCCTAGCGCTGGGTTGCGACAATCGCACCCTCCATGTCGTCATGAGATTCCGCCGGAGCTCAGTCCGCTGTGCCGTGATTTCTCGCGACAGCGGAGTTAGGTACTCCCATATGTGCGCGAGGATTTTTGCCTCCAGATCCCATGGCGATAGTAAACGTACCTAAGTTTGTGACATGAGCTATATTTGAACCGATCCGCTGAATATCACCGTTCTGTTTGAAGCATGATGTGTGAACACAGGTGTCCTGTCATTTAACCGAAAATTAATTTACAAATTATCATTTGACAACTAACGATTGTCAAAAACATGATTTGTCATTTCATTATTATACAACAACAAGTTTGCCAAATAATTCACTTAAGAACATAATTATTACCACATAAACTTTATTTTGTACCAACTTAACTTTTTAATTCATGTTATCTCATATAACAACGTTTGTAATAAAAATGTTTTACATATTGCATTATTAAGCAATTTCCAAAAAATTAAACTCAAAAATAGGCAAAAGGGTAATTTTAATAAATAAATCAACAAAAATTATATTATCAGTAGTACCCTAGAGAGTAGATATTAGAAAGAGTACTGACTCTCTCTCTGTGTGTTCTGACTGGGTGAGTGTGGGTGGTAGTAGTAGTAGTGGAGAGTAGTAGATTGTTACCCGAAACCAAAATAGATTAGGTTAAATATTTTTACTCGCAAAAAAGGTAAACGACCAGAATATATAGAAAAAACTGTCATTATCATGTTGTCACTTGGTTTAGAAAATTTATTATAAAATTATATTTAGAATAAACTTGATTTTTCTAAAAGAATCTAAATATTAAATGAAACATGTTGATATGATTCAATATCATCCGAAACATGTAAAGAGAAACATTTTCCAAATAAATGTTTGTAAAACGAGTGGTTATAAAGTAAAACATTTGCGGTATAAGTTGTGAAATAAATAGTATATTTAAAACGGTGTTTTAGTGAAACATTAATGAACCGTGATCTTGATAAAATTAAACATTGTTTTGTTTCAGGCTAAGGACAAAGATGATAAAGTCACTAATTCTGCTCTGTGTTCTGTCTTTATTACTCAAGTGCCATGCAGGGCCATTGCGGAACAAATACAGCAAATATCTAGAACAGGGCGCAGTTAAAAGATTTCGGGAATACATCCGTATAGATACGAGCAACGAAGAAAATATAAGTAAGTGTTTTTTTTTATTCGTTCAAAACTCGTGCTTTTGCTTGAAGTGCTAGGATAATATATTAATATATTCATTACGATTTAAAAACTAGTTTGGCGAAGTGTTCTGTCAACCGAGTTCATAATAAATAATTATTCTCTATTATTTTTTCCGCGCAACAAAACAATAAAATATTGTGTAGGTGTCTGTATGATATTTAAAATAAAATAAAATAAAACAAAGGAGACTGGGCAAAGTGGTTTATGGACCACGAGCGATTTTGATATTTGCGTAGAGATACCTCATTTTTACTCAACATAATTAGTCTTACAAATATAATATAGTAATCATTTAAATGTTATAATTGAATATGGTTAAATAGTAAAAAGTGGTAAAAGTGGAGTGGTGGTGGTGGTAGTATTTATTGCTGTTAATATCATAACAACAATAAATATAGAAAAAATAATTATTACTAAAATTATACTTTTAGCAACAACCTGTATCAATTTAAGTCACATTCCTCCACACTTATTGTTTTAAGGACGGTCAGTTCGGTCACCGATGTTCGCTCTTTTGGGTGTTATAGATAAATGTTTCGCTGAATACTCTCGTTTTTGTTGTTGTTTCATTTTAATTAAGAAATTAAGTTTGTTTTTAATTCTCTAAATTATGTGGTTGATGATTTTGGTGCACTCAAAACTCTAAAGGCTTGCGCAGACTGGCGCAAAATAACAGGCGCGACAGGCAGCGCGACCGTCTTAATGAGTTTATATTTGCACCAACTTATACATACGTATACAAATGTAAGTACTACTGAATGAATGAATGAATAAATAAATAACGAGGTAAACAAATCAAAAAGTTTTTAAAAGTTCAACTTCGAGAGGAGGTGTTAAATATTGTAAGTATATTAAGTTGAAAATGCGATGTCATAAAAAATTGCAATTTACTCTAACGCGTTTACTGACGTATTATTATTGTCATGACAACGATCACATCTTAAGTTAGTCACTCACCGGGAGCACTTGCGTATAATGTAACCGTTCAGATTCGAGTATTTCATCTGTGAATGCGTCCTTCACTTATAAAATACTCGAATCGCGTTACATTGCGTAAGTACCTGTTATGATACAATTCGAAACATTGCAGCACATAGTGCGGAAAACCGAGCATTACACCTGGGCCTTAAGTCTGCTATTACAATAGTGTCAGAATGGTCTCTTCATTGTGAGTTTTTGACAGATTTGCCATCCAAACACTGTCAAATACTCACAATGGCGAGACCATTCTGACACTATTGTAATAGCAGACTTGAGGCCCTGAATCGATGTTACATGTTCTCACACTTCGAGCGGTTACAAAAGCGAATGGTCTTAAGGCTCGTACAGACTCGCACAATATCGCGGGCGCGACAGGCAGTGACAAAGAAATTGTGCGCGCGCTTGTAGTGTCGCGTCGCGCCCGCGATATCGCACTAGTCTGTACGAGCCTTTAGTTAGTGTGTCGAGCTGGCGCAGTATTGTAAAGGTGTGTCCAACACGGCGTGCAAGGTGCGCGGCAGCAACGCGCGGCATTCGCAAGACACAAATTTGCCGCGCGACTAGTTTAGACCTTCTGCGCGGAAGTGCTTCGCGGCATGTCCGAGACACGCCGCGCTCTTTATTTCGTATTCAAACCATAATGAAAGCGGCCGCGTGTGTTGTAGCTCCCTAGTATCCCATAATGGACTACGGGAGCCATATATTTCAATAAGACGAATTGCTGTTTCGTTATCTATTTTACTTGATAAAATACGTCTGTCCACACACAACCACTGGCGAACCAACACTATACCGTTGGCGGCGTTCGCCGTGCGCGGCAGGTAGCTCGCGGCAGTCGTCCAATCATAGCGCGGCCAGCCGCGCGCGGCAGCCTAATTACACGCGAATACTCGGTGAGTGACCACCTTAAAAAACCTAAGCAACATTCGTTAGGAGCATCCATGATTTACCTTATTGTATTTCAATTAAAAAATCATTAAAAAAAAAATGACACGGCAGTGACGTCATGCACAAAATGAAGAGGACAAAAATAAAATTCTTGTTCTTCTACTTATTAAACGAAGCTAAAGACGTGTCATTCAATAAAAGTCGTACGACGTTGCCGCGTTGTCTGTCTTGTTGACCTTGTTCGGGAACTACTCGTATCACTGTGAACATTGTTTTGGTCATAATTATGTGTTTAGATGTTTTAGGAAAAATAATTTTTATACTGTTTTATACTTATACGGTGGATACAATGTTACGCAACAAAAGTTTTCTAAACTTAATAATAATTATAATACTATAAAGAGGAAATATTTTTTGTTTATTTGTATCGAATAAGCTCCGAAACTACTGGACCGATTTGAACCATTTATTTACCCATAGAAAGCTAAATTATCAGGAAGTAACATAGGCTATATTTTTTTTTTTTTAAATAAGATGATCCATAAGAAAATTGCAATAACGTAACAAGTGCGGGCGGGTGATGTGATGCGATGGAGTGGGACAGGAGAACAAGAAATTTCACGCGGACGAAGTGATGGGCAGAAGCTAGTTGACAATAAAATGGTACCTTGTCCGTGTATACTAGGGATGCTACGAATGTTATATTTTTCACATTCGCGAATGCGAATACGAATGCGAATGCGAATTTTCGGGATGCGAATGTGCGAATGCGAATGGGAATGACATTAAAAAAAACTTTAATCAATTTAAGTCCTAATTTTTATTCAAACTTATTCACAAACATTGCATTTAACATTCATGCCATATTTCATTTTTTTTTCTCGGTGCCATGGGAAAAACCGTAAAAATAGCTCAACACAATTGACTACTTGTTTATTTACGTAATGATTGATTAGTTACAACTGACTGACAACTAAAACAAAACAAGCCAAACTAACCAAGCACGCAGCGAGAAAGAAACGCTATCTATTGCTCGAATGAAATACGTGATGTCTGCCTGCGCCTTTTGCGCGTGCGAGGATCGAACAACCGCGCGGTCGCCGCGGGCGAGACACGACACGACCCTGTACACATTCGCATTCGCAAAACATTCGCATCGCTTGATGCGATTGCGAATGTCGATGCGAATGTTAAAAATAATGCAAATCATTCGCATAAGCGAATGCGAATGCAAATATTCGTAACATCCCTAGTGTATAGATCTTTTTGGGGCAGACTGTACGTCACTAGGTTCTGTCCGATTATCACTTATAGGTAGGTAAATAGTAATGGACAAGCAATTTCCTGCGGCTTCATCACCTGAAACTTTAGCCCTAAAACCTTAAGAGGAATAATTTAAAATCCCCTTTAAGATTAATGGATAGCAGTACGAGTAATATAAAGATGGGTAGGTAATACGATTGTGACTTTGTGACCATAATGAAGTATAGGTTCATTAGATAAAACATAACTAGTGGCAGACTTGTAAGTTATAAGCGCGTTTGTGATCTTTGACTTAACTATTATTGCTATGCTTCCTGACCTTTTGCTATCGGCCATAGTAGGTACTAAACATCCCACAACTGATAACAGACATGTAGGTACACACATCAAAAAAAGTTTGTGATCACTAGAATAAGTTGACATAATTTTTTTAATTGGACTTTATCAAGAAAAATTCTTTGTTGTGTGTTTTCTTTAAATAGAAATACCCTGTTTGCAATAAAAAAATAAACTATTTTTTATACTAAAAATTTTGTAATTAATCATAATGTAATTGTAACAGAAATTTGATAGAAAGAAAAAGACTGTTTAACCAAACTTAAACAACAATTTATTAATAAAAGGTTTATATTCAATATTATATAACTCCTCCCCTGGCTCGAACACATGCGGTGATTCTCCTGGGCATGCTGAGAATCAAGTTATCCAGCATTTCTTGGGGTAGCCTGTCCCATTCTTGAATAGCGACTTCCCTGAGCTCTGGCACTGTCTGGGGACGTGGCTGACGGTTCCAAACAACTCGCTTAAGAGCATACCACGCGTGCTCAGGGTCAGGCTATATTTTTAAATAAAGAATCTAAAAAGAAAAAGTAATCATAATATAATCTACCGTAACAAAAAAGATTTAGATTTTTCAAAGTGATCGCAAACTCTTTTTGATGTGTGTAGGTATTGTTATCGGGATGCATCTTATACCTATTACAGATTTACCAACTGTTACGTAGGATACCTACCTATTTATAAGTAGCAATTATTGTATTATACTGGCTTTTGCCTGCGGCTTCGCTTGCGTTAATTAAGAATTTGACAATCAATTCGGATTAAAAACACACTACTAAAGTTTGTATAATAATAAAATTCAATCATGATTCGAAAGACACGTGGCGCCATCCATTATCATAAGAATGGTATTGTTGTTTTCCTCGGGAACAGTACTTGTTTCGGGATGAAAGGTACTCTATGTCCGTCTCTGTACACCTGGCAACGTCCTGAATACGTACATGTGCAAAATTTCAAGACGATCGGTTCAGTGGTTTAGGCGTGAAAAGGTAACAAACTAACAAACAAACAAACTTACTTTCGCATTTATAATATTAAATTAGGATTAGGATTATCAGTTCGAAGGATTTTGTTTTGCTCTGACTGAATGAATCACTGGCTCATCCATATAGCTATGAGAGATACCTACATGTTGATTCATGTAATTAGTCACGTGTTACTTTTACCTCGCATTCAAACGTGTAAATTACTGGTTTTATTGTCAGTTAAGTACCCGAGTTAAGGCTTCTACAGACTAGTGCGATATCGCGGGCGCGACGCGACGCTAGTAGCACAATTTCTTTGTCGGTGCCTGTCGCGCCCACGATATCGCTCGAGTCTGTACGAGCCTTTAAAGATGCGTGGCGTAAACGATTTTACGTCACACCTGGCCATAATGTGAGTTTTACCGCACGCTACGCGTACAGTAAAACTCGCATTGTGGCCAGGTAAAGACGTAAAATTGTGTACTCACCACGGGCAGTAAGTAATGTACTATTGTTTCATACGTGGTAAGTAATGTACTATTGTTTCATACGTGGTAAGTTACTTGGTAAGTAATGTACTATTGTTTCATACGTGGCTAGGTATACCTTTACCTTTTACCTTTAACTCTTTTATCATAATATATTCAGCTGTTTATTTGAAAACCTTGTACTATTTACAACAATTTCTGTGTGAGCAAGAATTTTTAAACCTGTCAATTGCCTCATAGTGTCGTAGGTTCGTTTTTGAAGCTACACGGGGGTAGCTCTATCAAAGTTTACGTGGAATTCTTCTAGACGTACCCTGGCCTAGAGAGGTATGTGCAGGGCCGTAGCTACCGCCGTATCAGCCGTATCAATGATACTGGGCCCCCGGGCTACAGCGGCCCCCGAATAAAAATTCGTAAAATGTTATCCACAACCTTAAATTCTTATTGATAAGGGTAATTCCAGAAAAATAAGATTATCTTTGAAAATCCTTCTGCTATGGAACTCTGTCGTCCCAGTACCTACTTTTAAGTTTTAACATTGTATGCGAGTGATTTTGCTTATTTTGTAAAAGAAACATTACCCTCCTTTTGGGCTTCTTTGCAGACGGTGAAAAAGGGCCCCCAATTTTTTTTTAATACTGGGTTCATTTAGTACTAGCTACGCCACTGGGTATGTGGTAGATCGTAACTATCCTTTAGGCATAGTCAGCTTGGAAAGGCTAAGCTCGGATTACAATAATAAAGAAAATATAAAGACTGCAGACCCGACAGGGTGGTTCTGTTGGTTAGCTAAATTGTTTTATCGAGTTATCTAGCTTTTCCTAATTGTCGAATCCTGTTTTCAAATGGACTTCTTCTTCGTCGTTCGCTCAATGCTGAGGATCGCGACCACATATGACGCGTCTCCAAGTTATGCGGTCTTCTGCAGTGTGGACCGCTCGGTAAATGCTGCTCCTGTTGATCGCGTCTGCCCATCTTACCGGTGCTCTGCCTTAAGCGCGTTTTCCCTCTACCCGGCCCAGTATCATAAGCCTTTCCAGATCATGCTTAGGTGAACGCATAATATGTCCGAAAAAGCTAAGAACACGCTCCTGGCATATAGCAAATAGCCGCTTGGTGATGTTGAGTTCCTTTAGTATGGATTCATTCGTTCTCATGGCGGTCCATGGTATACGAAGTAGCCTCCGCCAACACCACATCTCGAAAGCATCGATCTTACTGCTCTCGCGGTTTTTAAAGCACCACGTTTCCGCACCATATAAAAAGCCGAAAAAAAAAAAATGGATGGACTAGATGTAGCAAAATTACTAGAGATGCACCGAAATTCGTTTCACATTCGGTATTACCGAAGTTCGGCAGCTTTTACCGAACTTCGTCTCCGGCCGAATTTCGGTTAGATCTGCCGAATGTCGGCCGAAATTCGGTAGCTTAAATTAATTTAAATAAGAAATGGAAAAGTGAAAAGAAATTTATTTTAAAATGAAATCTAGATCAATTGATGATTTGTAAGTAAATAGGTAACGTGGATGTTCGTGTTTGTTTTTATTTCCGTAGAAAAGAAACAACATCACGTATCAAAAATATGCTTTATTAAAATTATCAATTGTAATATTATCTATCAGCAAGGTAACATAACATTCTTTCTTCTCTGTAACTTATTTTAGTCTTTTAATTTTTATTTATGCAACAAAACAATATTTTTTATTTATTATTATTTTTAAACATTAAGGGGTTTATTTATAAACGCTGCTTAAAGTTAAGTAATGATTAGCGACTGTTTAACCATACATTTTTGACGTTTGAACGTCACTTAACTTTAAGCAACGTTTATGAATAAACCCCTAAGTTTCAAAACAGGTCTATTGAAAAATATATAATTAAATTTGCAGTTACGCTGAATAAATAATTGACGAAATATAACCGAATTTCGGCCGAACTTCGGCTTCGGTACATATTTAAACCGAACATTCGGCTGTATCCGACATTCGGCAGGACCCATATTCGGTCCAACACTAACAATTACTTACTAATCAACCTTTAATTGATACCTTTCAGAATATGCAGTGGAGTTCTGGGTCCGTCAGGCGACGAAATTGGGAATACCGTATGCAGTGCACACGCCAGCTGGGAAGCCGATATTCGTGGCCACGGTGAAAGGCTCCAACCCCTCACTGCCCAGCATTATGCTCAACTCACACATGGACGTAGTCACAGTTGATGAGGTAGCGTATTATCTAAATCGGGACCGATACCTATACCGAAGTGATGTCGTACATATGTACATAGGTACAGTCACATTTTCTTTTGTTGACGGCGTTTGTGTGTGGTGTAAGGCTTTTTAAACAGTGACTATACCCAAAGTCTCAAATTCAGATAATTTATGTAAACAAAGGGGATAACATATAAAAAAAATATCTTCGTAATGGTAATTCACATAAAATGGCGAAAAAAAGGTTCCATTTTCTTTTAAGTACTGAATTTATGAAATAATAATTAAAAAATAATCATACCGTAATTATTTTTATAAATTTTCGGGTTTAAACAAAGTTATTAAAAAAAGGAGATTTTCTGGTATGAAATATTTTATGATACTGGTAACAATGCAGGAGATCCAAACATTTTCACATTTTTTACATCTTCAGCAACACTAATATTAAAACTCTTATTCATAGATTCATATTGTATGTAGCATATCTAGCCACATTTTGGATGAAAAAAGCTGTAAACTGTTTCGAGTGGAAATCAATTTTGGGAGGTCTACGTCTAGCAGTGGACTTAAAAGGGCTGATTATGACGATCATAGGCCGTGTCTCCGACACACTACTGAAAACATTGTTTGGCAACGGTATTTTGTTTGCATAGTTCTTATAAATGATTCACTTTAATTTCATAGATGATTATTTACAAAAAAAATAATGATATAATGTTTTGTACCACTGTCCTGTCATTTTGACAGTGACATTTCTTGACATTACTTTGTTTACATAAATTATCTGAATTATAGACTGGGTGTAGAGATGTTAAATCTAGTCGTGGTTTCGTGGTGTGTTCCAGATGGGAACATACGTTAGTATAACGCATTCATTAAAAAAAAAATCCTTGATAAATCCTTTACTGTCCAGGCCGCTCGTTTGTGGAATGCAATACCAGTTCCAATAAAACGCGCGCAATCGTTGCCTGTGTTTAAAAGACTCGTGAAGGAAAATTACTTGTCGTTGTGATTTCGTTCTCGTTGTTAGCTATAGTCTTCATTCATTCTCGTTGCTTATATAGTTAGTATGTATGTATCTATTATATAGGATATATCTATGTGTCTTTTATAGTATACTAGCTTTTGCCCTCGGCTTCGTCCGCGTGGATGTCGGTTATCGCGTAAAAAAGTAGCCTATGTCCTTCTTCATATCACAGGCCATATCTCTGCCGAATTTCATGACGATCGGCTCAGCGGTTTGGGCGTCAAAACGGTAACATGCAGACAGACAGAGTTACTTTCACATTTGTAATATCAGTATGGATTGAATTTTTATCCTTTTTATTTGCACCATTGACAACCCCATTTTATGTCCAGAAAATCACTTTCCATGCCAAGGTTGCCTGGAAGAGATCGCAGTAAGCAATAAGGCCGCCCATTTTTTAGTGTAAAAGTTTTTCTTTTTGTAATGTGTAATCTGGTGTACAATAAATAATATATAAATAAATAAAAGTGAAAAAATAAGCAAAAATAAGCAATTTCTTTGTGATAAATTTATTAAAAGTCATCTTCCACAGATGACCGCGTTTCTTATCGGTGTATCAGTGATTATTACATTACATTTATTATTGTAATAATATATTTATTACATTATGCACTTAATCATTTGCTTTTGGAATCAGAATTTAGTGTCATTTTATCCTTGTACAGCCCGGTGAGCCCGGTTATTATCCTTTTGTATACCTTGTCCGTATGGATTGAGGAGCCACGTCTCATATTTAAACGCGGGTACTACTCAATATTTCGTAGTAAATTATCCGATTTTGTAGGCCCGATCCTGGAATTTGTAATAAAACCCTTAAAAGGTTACAGACCTTTTAAGGTGACTCCACGATTCAGACAATTGAATTGAAGAGCCACCTTAGAACTCGAAAACTAGCCGACGAATATTTTTGAAAATTTGATAAGATTTAAGTAGTGTTTATGTGTAATGTGTATTTAAAAAAATGTTTTTTTACGGCTGAATTTGAGATAACTACAATGCTTTGATTTATCATAAATATCCGTATACATCACGCTGTTTCTCGGAAAGTAATCAACCAAATACATATTTTTAGTATACTTTAGTAGTAAACGTGTTCTAATTTGTAGTATAAAAATAAAATTGAAAATCTATAATTTCGGTAATACAAGACATTTTATGTGGCTCCTCAATCCTGGCGGTCTCTAGTAAATATATGTACGTAGCTGCTAAAGTAGGTAGTTGATCAAATCGGATAGCAATAGCACGAATATTTAGTAGTTTCTACTAAATATTGGTGTAATGCATCATCCTACACATTTAGTATTTCAAAAGATATTAATAATTTAAACATTCCTGAAAAATTTAGTCTATAAGGTGACCGTAAATAATTCAAACTATGATCTTATACAGATTCTTATTTACAAATGAATCATTCTTAAAAAAGACGCTTTATTGAACGCTTACATCATGGCGTGTGCTGACTAAACCGTAAGGGATACATAAAATGTATGTTTTAAAGGATTGTACATTTTAAAAAGATCAAAAGAAAAGTCCACGATAGCATATATATCTACCTTCTATGGATTGACCCTCAGTAACCATTTTTATCTTTCAGAATTTGATACATATTTAATGATTATTCCCGAAGCTATTTTATTTATTTCATTTATTACTCTACACAGATTGCATTTTTGACATTTGCAGTTCCGAATTTTGTCGAAATTATTAAAATACGGGACAACTACCGGACGTGTAGCATTACGGGTCGCGATGGTCAAATACGGTGACAGTCCCGTGTATACGGGACGTATGGCAACTCTAAGTATCTACTAAAGTACAGTAGGCCGCTCGTTAGCAAACCATTATAAGCATGGCTTCTTATTTTATTGAAACGTCGTACTTTGCTAGGCCAGGTCAAGGTCAAAGTGTTACTACCGAGACGTGCGGTCGATTGTACGTTTACCATTAATTTCGTTGCAGAGTGAATGGTCCCATCCACCTTTCGAAGCGCACATGGACTCAAACGGAGACATATTTGGGCGCGGAACACAGGATACCAAAGACGTTGGCATACAATATTTGGAGGCTATTAGGAGACTCAAAAAAGACAATGTTACTTTAGCACGCACTTTATATGTTACAGTAATGCCAGGTTTGTTAAATAAATAATACTAATTGGGCACACTGCTCGCAGAACAAATGGCCGATAAGGCCGAAAGGTTCTGGAGTGGCGACCGCGTACCGGGAGACGAAGTGTTCGAAGGACACCCACAAGGCCGCAGGAATCCGCTGGATGCGGGAAGCACAGAACCGGTCGAAGTGGCGGTGCTTTGGGGACGCCTATGTCCAGCAGTGGACGTCTTTCGGCTGAAATGATGATGATAATTAATTCGTTATTAACAATTAGCTATATTTAACTTGAACGCATTGTATTTTATCAATGACGCATAACCTTTTACATTTAAATGTCAACAAATGTCCTTGATCGTCTTACACAAATAAGAATAATGCAGGTAATCATTAAGATAGATAGCGGGTATACATAATAACGGAAACGAACTTTTGGCTTCGTCCATACTGATCCTTAGTCCTAACTCGCCCGGTCCGTATACAGGATTTTTTTTTATCAGTGCCCAAATTTTGACAAATTAAACTTAAACGTGTTTTATTATACACCTATTTGGTAGTTTGATATATCTTAGTACAAAAAAATGAAGTTATCGTTAACGAAAGATGTTTATTTTGAAACTGGTATAATGGATACTCGTCGCGCAACGCGCCGGCGGCGCGGTCAGTGAAGCGGAACGCAGTAGTAGGTACCTATCAGCTGTGCGCTCATCCATTTATATTATTATGAATAGATTGTATCCATATTTTGCGCACTGGTTAAAAACTTATCCTGTATATCTACCTACATGTATAGCTAGTAGGCGCAAAAATACTGATGTTAAGAAAAGTGCTTGTATGGTTTTGTATTTATTATCCCATTAAAAATCACAGTTTTTACAATAATTAAAGCTTTCTGTTAAAAATCACAGTCTGTATATAAAATAATTTATCTTACTATCGTTTAATAAATCACAGATTTACAAAAAATCAAGGCTTCTTTTAAAAATAACAGTCTTTGGCCTTTGGTACATTGTTGCACAAATGTTATAGGTACTTACCTATTAAGGTTAAATATTGCACTGTGTTATGTACTTATGTACGATTGCTCTGCGTTTAGCTAATCACTAAATCCAAGACAGCCACAGGTTTGAGATTGCATCCTGAGTAGATTTTCGCGTTAAAGCTAAACGCATACCACTAATGAGCAGTCCATTTATATTTTAGATATAGAGCTCTCTCTCTCACGCTCTTTAGGACTTTGCATTCCGAATTGCACTGTTATCGATTTGAGCGTGCTTATACGCGTGCCGAATTTGCGTGAGCGCGATTACGATGTCCCGTGAATCGTCATAGATGACGTCATGACATTCGCCATCTTGCGATAACGCCGACCATATCCTGTAGTAATATCACCGTGAGTGCTGTCTTACAGCTCTCAGCTGTCATCGTGATATTCTAAATTAGAACGCAAATTATTGATGTGAGTGCTATAAGCGCTAACGGCTTAAATCGGAATGTAGCCTAAGACTGTGCTCTGTGAGTAAAACGATTTATTTTAAATAACAAAACACATGCTTACAGATGAAGAAACTGGAGGTAAAAACGGAATAAAAGCTTTTGTCAAAACGAAAACGTTCAAATCAATGAACGTTGGATTCGCTTTAGATGAAGGATTATCATCAAGGGATGAGTCTCTTTTCGCCACATTTGTGGATAGGAGACCTTGGCGTAAGTACCTACTTATTTTTTTTTAAATATGTAATTAAAGAAATATTAGTTGGGGAAAAAGTCTTTACGCATTATATTATTTATAGCGGCCCATTCTTATGAAATGTAATAATAAAAGTGACACTCAACTCTATGAATTAGCAAACTTGACAGAACAATTCTCAAACAGTATTTAAATAGAATTCGGCATACATAAATGTAAAATAAATTCAATTAGAGCAGGACAAAACATCATCACAGCAAACTACGCTGACGCCGCTAGGGAGGTCGGCGCACAGCACCCAGTCGTACCCGATATCTCACAGATGCGTGCGGCCCAAGGACCGATCCCTGTGGGACACCGCACGACATCTCTCGCCGGTTAAGCTCTCCCTGGTGACCGGGGTAGATGACAGCCCTGTCCGTCAAATATGCCTCGATCACGCGATAGAGGTAGATCCGGTGATAGCGGAGTGCCTCCCTGATGCAACTCCAGGGCAGGGTATAGAAGGCATTGGCGATATCAAGAGACACCGCTAAGACGACCCCACCCCGGACCCGTATCCCCTGTCGTAAGGGCTCGCACGCGCATGATGGCGTCCACCGTAGAGCGCCCGTCGCGGTAGGACACGCCCTTCTTTTCCGCTTCCGGCTGTAGTGTGATCACTTCAGCCGCGGACTTTGGGGCGCAAGCCTAGCCGCGACGCGTCGCTCCTTGCGCCGCTGCCGCTTCTCCTTGCTTTTGGCCGCCCGTGCTGCCTTACCTGCCTTCCTCTTCTCCCGAACCAACGTCGATGTTGTCTTCGACGTCGGTCGGAGAAGAATTAGGAGGCGAGAGCAAGGGCAGCCGTCTCGTTTGTGTATCCACCCCTCCCTTCTTGGGCTTGCCCGGCGCCGATTTCGCTAGAGGCGGCCTCGCGGGTTCCACCACGCTTTAAGACCACCCTGGCGATCCCGGCTTGGCCGCAGCAGCCGCGGTGGAGACAAACGAGGCTGCTCGCCGCTAGCGGGGGGCGCAGGACAATGGCCACCAGGGCGAAAACTGACTCTGGAAGGCAGCCAACTCCTACCATACCAGGGTCAGAACCCGGTCCGCCGCAGGCACGGGCCGGCCCTGCCCATGCTGCACCTTCCCCTGCAGCACCTTCCGGGGGCCGGCTCCTCGGATTCCGTCCAGGTCCGCTCGGAGCTCCTCTTTCTCCTTTCGGAGAAGCTCCATGGCGGCTGGCAAACGGGTACCGTCTTTGTCCCTTGACTTGTATATTGGGTTTACGATTGGGTTTTTAGCGCCTTTGGAAAGGTAGACAGAGCTAAGTTGCAGATATGCGTAATGGGTTTAACTAAAGCATGACTGGCAGTTTTGACTAAGTTTGGGGGTATACTATCCCAACAAGGCCAAGCACTATCCACGCGGAGATCTTTTATAATGCAATAAATTTTTTCCTCGTCTGTCGTGAGGAGACCCAACGAGTTGACTGTTGATTGTTTATTGTCTGTGGTTGGTTGGGAAGACCTTACACTTTATGGTATTTTATTGGCCAGAGTTTGACCCACGTTTGCAAAGAATGCATTGACAGAGTTGACAGACTTTCAGGGGCAATGTTCTATTTTCAGGAATGGGTGTAGGCGTCGAGCGGTGCGAGTCAGTCACAGATATACCTAATAGAAATTTCAATGGCTCTAGCCTAGCCCCCTTGACTTTAAAAGCTCCATCGGTGAAAAACCAGTGTAAAGAGGTATAAGGAGGAATTTTTGAGGATTACCTATATGATTATTTTCCAAGACATTTTAATTCAATTATTTTATTATTTTTTCAGAAATGCAGTTTACACTCTACGGTGAAGGTGGTCATGGTTATACAATGCCAGACGGGAGTGCTATGGAAAAGGTAAGACAAATACCTGATACCGTTCATATATACATTGTAGTCTGTACTGTGCTACATAGAAAGGTTACGCTACGCGAGCCTACGCGAAAAATCGAACTACGAATCGTAATTTTTATCACCAACGATCGGTGACGAAGTTTTAGCTTTCTAGCTTCCGGAGGAGTTTTTATTCCATACAATTTTTATTCGATCAAAGTGAGAATCGTAAAATTATGACTTATTATTATCTATATTCGTCTAAACTTTGTGTATACTTTTTTACAGGCTCATCAATTTATAAACACTGTCATGGCGTACAGGGACACACAAAAAAAAATCATGAAAACTAAGAATGGTTCAGATTATACCGGATACACCAGTGTGAACATTAACCTGATTGATGTTAGTATGATTGTGGGAAGTTTTATTTTTTATAATAATAAATTAGCCAAACCCTATTATTCACGTCTTACTAAAGATCTTGTTACCGAAAAAGGGGGTTGAGTGTAGATAACATACGTAGCATGGTACACTCTTCCACTACACTAACTTAAATTACCTTTAGGTGATGCTCTTTTTGATAAAAAGGGAGAATTTTGATGACTTTGTGACCTCCAAAATAAGAAAATGAAAGATAATTATAAAAAACTAATCAGCGCATTTTGAAGACGAGAATGTTCAGCTAATTATGCGCTGAGCAGATTTTTAAAATAATTCTTAATTACCCTAAAGTAGGAACACAAACATACCTCGAAATGTTGTTGGGCAGAAAGAGCTGTATTCAACGCTTGATTTACCTAACATAATCCACCTGGAACAACTAAAAAAAAAAAATTACTAGCTATTACTTATATTATGTTTATTTCTGTGCAATAATAATATAATAAATATTTCATGTTATTTCTTTAATTTGTTTAAAAATAAAATACAAAGTTGCGCAAATAACTCACCGCGAGTGAATTTTGCAAGACTGCAGCCTTAAGCATCATCTGTAGACTATTATATTCTGTAAAAAAAAAAAAAACTTTAACTTTACGATAAACTTTTCATTGACTAGGCCATAGAAATAGATACGAATGTCATTTGCAGGGCTACTGCCCGACATCCGTATTCTTTGATCTATATATATCTATATATATGTATATCGATGATCATATTCTTCAGCAAAAATACAATAAATAAGATTAGGTACAACCTTAAAAAACTGTAGTATTAAATATTATGCGATGCCTCATTGATTGTTATTGTTATTTTTCTATGTTACAGGCTGGTTTCGCTCCATATGTTAATATAATACCTTCAAAAATAACGCTGGGCGTCGATATGAGATTACCTACAGACGGAAACGCCGATGAGATGGAATCTTTAGTAAGTGCCTTATTTTGCTTAAGCTAACGACATAATATGCCTGGACCTGTTGGGCCATCGCATTTTACGAGATGCGTACTCTTGTAATGAAAAGTTGCTGCAAATGTGGCGGTTGTAGTCAAATTTTCAGTTGACGCTATAAGCCAGTAGAGGCGCTTCCTCAGTTCCGCGAAAATCTTTTGCGGGGTTACTGGAACTTCGAGGGTGGAACCTTTGAGGAAACATTACGGAGTAGTATTACTTTTCATATCTCCTAGATGGCGCTAGTCGTACCATTCTGAAATATAAAAAATGTAATAGCGTGGTTCATATTGTGTGTTTAGTATGATAGTCGGACTCATAGATTAATATACTAATAGTCGGACTTAACAGACGCTTCAAGCGCATAAAGAAACAATCTCTGTAAACTTAACCTTGGGGTTCTGACCCCCAAGGTGAAGTTTACTGAGATTGTTTAGTAATAAATCACCTTTGTTTTTCAGGTGTTATCATGGATGCAAGAAGCTGGTAACAAAACGGAAATATCGTACCTCCGACAAGAAAAAGAGTCGGGAGTCACTGCTGTAGATGACTCCAACATTTACTGGGTTACTTTGAAGAATACTTTGGACAATATGTAAGTAGTAACGTGTCTCGCTTGATATTTACTGGTTTCTTGACCATTATATCATGAGTTTCATGGTTTCACGGGTCACGAATTATTCATAACTTAATGTTTCCATCGTTAATCTTCCGGCCGATGCGATGTAGCCAAACTTTTTCTGGCAGCCCGAAATTAACATTGGAATTAGATAACATAGAAATGGTTGATTAAGTAAGCGACCATGATATCTAAACTTGTAAAGCCTGGTTCACACAAAGCACAAGTCACATAACGCACACACGACTAGTGCTGTACTGAGGACATATCTTTATGTTTGAACATTTGTTATCGCTATCTTTACACGAGATAAATATTGACTTACGTAATTCAATGTTATTTCAGGGGTATCAAGGTCACGCCCGTGGTGTGCCCCGCGACCTCCGACATGCTCGTCCTACGTAACCTTGGTATACCAGCGCTTGGCTTCACCCCCAAAGCGAAGACGATCCCAAGATTACACGCCAAGGACGAATATCAGAATGTGGAAACATTCTTGAAGGGAATAGACATATACACTGAAGTTATAAAGAATTTAGGCAACCTACAATCTGTGAGTCCTCTGAATTAAGAAGAAACTTGAGATTAAAATAATTGATGTTTAATTACGAATTACTCACTGTTAATACCTATTAATTATAATATTAGTATATTAAAGTCTTTATTTTCTACGCCCTGGGTTTTTTTCTTTAGTTAAATAAGGCTGCAGGTACGAAACCAGGGCCTCAAGTCTGCTATTACAATAGTGTCAGAATGGTCTATTATTGATTTCATAATTGTTGATTTTGACCAGTTTGGTAATCTACTAATATAATGGCGTCATTATGACTTTCCAATGGTCAGACACTGACACTCCATTGAAAGAATTGGTAATCTCGTACATAATGACAAATGAAACTTCCTACTAAACTTCCAACTTCCTACTACTTCAGATTGCTTATAACACTATTAAATAACATGTAATATATATATGTATATATAAATGAAATCTGGCATGATTAAATGTTCAAAATGCCGTTGTAATACAATTCTATTACGATACCATTAACCGACCAGTGATCGACCATTATGAATTTAGCAGATTACGAACTTTTATCAAAGTCGTCCTTTTTCGTGCATGCAGCCGGCGTTCATCGATTTATTACACGTTGTCACGTCAAAAAATTAGATCTTTTTTATTTTGAACAAATTAATAGAAACCGTGCAATTATCTCGGTTAATGTCCCAGTCCCAGATGGCCCAGTCTCATACAGAGCAAACGAAAAAAAAAAATTAAAAAAAATTGTATAGTTTTAACTAAGAGGATTCAGCAGTGTCTTTTGCTCGGGCCCTGTATTGAATCCCGAATGCAACGTAGGATTCTAGTGCTTCCGAGCGCAGCGAAGGAGTTCCAAGTTCACTCCCGAGCAAAGCAAGGGAGCTAAAACTGGAATCCTGAGTGCAGCGAGGGATATAAGCTCGCCGATGACGAAGATACTTTTATTCCCGAGGAGAATACTCTACTTTTCGCACTTACTGTGAGGACTTAATAAAAAACAATTTTTATTTTGAAATTCGTAGCTTATAAAACTGTTAAATAATATATATATAATATTTTATCTAAACTCATGCAATTTCATCAAAAACACAATAAATAAATAAACATGACGCCCAAATCCAGCATTCTAATGTGGGTGTACGCGCCGCATCAACCGATCAGCTGTTACGATGACATGCCGCAAGTCTGTTATGCACATTTTTCAGTCATTTTAGGGTTAACCATACAGGAAAAGTTTTTAATCAGTGCGCAAATTTTTACAAATTAAACTTAAACCTGTTTTATTATACACCTATTTCTTATTTTAATCTAAAATCTTAGAAAAAAATGGTAGGTTCCCCTTGCACGTAAAGTGGGGTAAACTTTACGTGCAAGGGGAAACCTACCATTTTTTTAAAGGTTTTATTTTACCACTTTGTCGGCGTGATAAATATATCTATATATATATACTAATATATAAAGCTGAAGAGTTTGTTTGTTTGTTTGTTTGTTTGAACGCGCTAATCTCAGGAACTGCTTGTTGGAATAGAAAAATTATTTTTGTGTTGGATAGTACATTTATTGAGGTATATTATAGGCTATATAACATCACGCTACGAACAATAGGAGCGGAGCATAAATGAAAAATGTTGCAAAAACGGGAAAAAATATTCCTTTTTGAGAGCTTCCGTTGCGTGCGCTGCATAAACGGTTTAAGTTACGCAAATATCATGTATGATGGAATTGTTCCTCTTTAAAAGTTCAAAAAAAAAAGTTCGCGACAGAATATGTCTATCTTTTAAGATTGACTCACTATAACCTTTTTTTATGATTATCAATTTTTTTCGAAATTAATTCATTATTTGCGAAGGAGTTTTATCAACATAATATTAATCCTTATCCAAATAAATATGTTATTAATTACAAGTATTTAAATGTAAACAAAATTGTCCTTGACATCACTTGATTTCAATCAACATCTTAGGAGATATCATAATTTTAAAATAACTCCGCAAGAAAATAAGTAGAAAATTCATTACTTAAACCACTCTCTCTCTTACGAGTAGGTGACGCAGACGAAGTTGCGCGGGTCAGTTATATAATTTGCTAGCTTTTGCCCGCGGCTCCGCCCGCGTGGATGTCGGTTGTCGCGTAAAAAAGTAGCCTATGTCCTTCTCCATATCCCAGGTTATATCTCTGCCAAATTTCATGACGATCGGTTCAGCGGTTTAGGCGTGAAAACAGACAGACAGACAGATAGACATACAGACAGACAGAGTTACTTTCACATTTATAATATTAGTATGGATAAAGCTGAAGAGTTTGTTTGTTTGGTTGAACGCGCCAATCTCAGGAACTACTGGTTCGAATTGAAAAAATATTTTAGTGTTGGGTAGCACATTTATCGAGGAAGGATATATAGCCTATAGGCTATATATCTACGCTACGATCCTTAGAAGCCAAGCGAAAAGAACGGAAGTCAGAAAGAACGCTAAGCGATAACGAAGTTTTAGCGCGGGCGAGCGACGGGATGCGAATGCGACGCGATGGGTGAGTCGAAATTTCACGGAGACGAAGTCGCGGGCAGAAGCTAGTTATGTATATCCAAGCCAAATTACTGCTTTATAGAACTAAGAGTCTCTGAGCTAAGCCGCGGACAGACAGATGGACATGGTGAAATTTTATAGGTTCCTTGTTAATTACGGAACCCTAAAAATATGATATAATTCAATAATTATTTTCCAGTAGATTGTTTTTTTTATATTTATGTAACAATGTGCTTCTTTTTCGCCATTTTTATTTAAACAGGTGACAGATAATTTAGAGTGAATCAACAAATAAATTATATTCAAAAATGGGTATGTCTGTATAGTTTGATGAATTTCAGGGGTCCACAAAAAAATTGGTATTACGAGAACGCATGAATCCCAATTTATACACCCTCAAAAAACTTAATTTCAACCACCAAGTACTATATTTTTTTCTAATTACTCAGCCTACACATTTTGGGATTTATTCATAAACGCTGCTTAAAGTTAAGTAATGATTAGCGAACCATACATTTTTGGCGCTTAAACGTCACTTAACTTTAAGCAACGTTTATGAATAAACCCCATTATGTAAATCTACATGAAAAAAACCAACTGAAAAATTTGTAGTAACTGATAAAGAAGCAATGAAAACGTTACAGTTGATAAACTATCAGATTTCCAAGATAATGATGATGAATTTGACATTTCTCATCCGCTGCCTTGATAATGTGGAATTTTACCTAAGTGTCTATACATGATACCTAACGCAGGGAACCGGGGAAGACGGAATAATAATACCTACAAACAAAATTATTGTTAGTGTTGTTGTTTACTCTTAGTTTTTATTGTGCACTCATGGGGAGCAGTTACAGATGTTCCACGTAAGTTTTTAGTTCCTATTAAGTTCGTTTTTGTGTACAGCATGTATAATAATACACTATCATGGTGCTGACAAGCGTACGTTAGTTGATAAATAATATTAGCATTATAATATTGACTGTACTGATCTCCTGCATAAACTGCGCTTCAATGTCCCCCACAGAGATCAGTTAGATTTAATCCGCCTATCTCTATTCCTTTTTGCTCTTCTAACTACAGGCAAAACGAGGGTGCGAGCGAGTAAGGACTTTAATATTCTTTGTAAAGAATTCTCTTTGACCCATTTACCACCAAAACCTATTCTGCATGCACACAGTTGAACGCTGACTTCTTTAGAAGTGCATAGTGCTTATTGTACCTTGAGGAGCTCGTAGCTAAGTAATAACAGCCGCACGGGTCGATCCGTCAGGTTAAGCTACGCTTGCCGGGGTTGGTCCGTGGATGGGTGACCATCTTTACATACTGAGACTCCTCCGTGCCTCGGAAAGCACGTTAAGCCGTTGGTCTCGGCTGTCATTCGTGGATCTTTGACAGTCGTTACGGGTCGTCAGAAGCCCAAAAGTCTGACAGCCAGTCTTACCAAGGGGTATCGTGTTACCCAGTTACTGGGTTGTGGAGGTCAGATAGGCAGTCGCTCCATGTAAAATACTGATATTCAGCTGCATCCGGTTAGACTGGAAGCCGACCCCAACATAGTTGGGAAAAGGCTAGGCAGAGAGAGTGCTTATTGTACCTTAAATATGTATATTTATAATCGTTAATATCGTGCTTATTAGTGATCTAAGATTTCTTCTGCTTTTCTGTTTTTACCCGTGAGAACCTGTAATTGGCTCTATGTTTCATATACAATTGTTATTCATCTGTTAAAACGGTTGGTTCTCCTTTAAATAAATTATTATTTCACGAAGCGACGCGCTCTTTACTTGTGGTTACCAATTTAGAAACATGCTGTGAATGTGCGTGTAAGCGCAGGAGCTCTCGGTACCGTCCGAGGCAGTGCTGCTAGGTCCATTCGTGTGTTGCGCGCTAACTCCACCCAAAAAAGCGCTGGATTCCGCTAGACAAGTGTGTTTTTAAAATGCGCTAGATTTTTTGCTATTTTTAAAATAAGGAGTTAGAAATACATAAAGAAATGTTTAGTGATAATTTATTACAAAAAATATGTATTATTGAACAAATTAATATGAGATGCATAGAAACGCAATACAAAAGTCAAGATCAATAGTCAGTCAACCGACAAATGGTCATCGTCCGCATCGGTTGCTTTTGTTGATGGATTTTGAAGACTCCCAGATCCAGATGGCCCTGGCTGTGGGTCAGTGATATATCTATATTGCGCTGGGCTAACTCTAATTAATATTTTTGGTTTCTGCAAATTTGTCTACAATATACTATTACTGAAAAAATACTATGTCTGACAAAACATAGTTCGTTAAAAATGATAATAAATTAATACCTACATATATATGTAGGTTTAGATTAATTACCTATCAAGATACCAATATTTAGTTAGCGCTAGATTTTCCGTAAGGAGTTAACAGAAAAAAATGGTAGTCGATTGTCCTAAAATTGCGCTAGGCCTGAGGCACGGGCGAAGTCGGAAGTGTGTATATCCGTGGGAGTGTGTATGCTATGTGCTGACGCTACCCATCTTTACGCACACATACACCGCGTGTTTGTACACTTGGTTACCACAAATAAATGGCGCGTCGCTTCGTGAGATAAAAATGCTGTACAACCAACGTTATGAAGAATATATGTAGGTACTAGCTTTTGCCCGCGGCTCCGCCCGCGTGGATGTCGGTTATCGCGTAAAAAAGTAGCCTATGTCCTTCTCCATATCCCAGGCTATATCCCTGCCAAATTTCATGACGATCGGTTCAGTGGTTTAGGCGTGAAATCGTAACATACAGACAGACAGACAGACAGACAGACAGATAGACAGACAGAGTTACTTTCACATTTATAATATTAGTATGGATTAGTATGGATTAGTATGGATAATGATATTATGTGTAGATTCAAGCTTATTTTTTATATCGACAATAATTTTATACTGCTCGCAGTAAACTTTAATTAGAGATTAAAGAATAATAAAACGGTCATAAGCAATTTATAATTTTTTATTGTGTTATAAAATAATAATATGATATAAATTCTAGATTGTGAAACGTCCATATTTTACAAAATCACCACTCTATTGATATTGTATGTAATAAACAAAATATAATAATAATATAATGACTATAAATATTAGTGTTATTTTTTACAAGCTTTTATTTAACTTGCTTTGTTAGTTAGTTAGTTAGTATGTACCTATATGTCAAATCTTGCAAGCTGAATTAAAACCACTTCCTTTTATCCTACAGAGTTGTTACATGTTGATTTTATTTTGAAGACAATGCACTTTTATGATGCATGTCCTGATTTTACCAGATTCCCAGACTCCAGTCGAGAGAGCTCCTCAACTGTCACGACGACGGTACAAACCTGATTTTGGTTTACTGGTGTCTAACTTTCAATTCGTCTACGAAGCAAAATGCCTCAAATTAATGTCTACACAGCAAATTGCCAAAAAAAAAAAAAAAAAAAACTGAGCCTCTTGTCGATATAATACAGAGGCCCTAGTGTGAGTTTCTTTTAACCATTTCGATTTTACGCATCGAGCGCGTTCGGCGTTCCGATTGGCCGCCGAATGGCTCTTCACCAATCGGAGTGCTGAACGCGCTCGATGCGTAAATTCGAGATGGTTAAAATAAACTCACACTAGGGCTTCTGTTTATTGATCTGCCAACACCGTCTAACATAAGCGGCGTGCGTGAAGCTTCAACCGGCCGAAATGCAGCGCTGACGGTGACACCTCCTTTGTGGATGGCGGCCGCAAGGAATAGAAAATTATAAAAAAAAGAAGAAAAACAAAAGATGTAGAAGAAACTGTCAATATAATTTTTCCTATGAATCGCTTGTAATTTTGCTTAATATTATTAAAGTTTAAATATAAAGTAATGTGATTGATTTTCTATTTATCACACACACACTCGTCGCATAAAATATACGAGTCAGTATAAAGGGAACGCCAAGCAGGCCTCTGTCGAAGAAGTTTATGAGGTTAAGCGAGGCGCCCGAACAGCCTCTGATCACTAATCAGGAAACGTAGACTAGTTGGTTATGCATTGGTTGACTGAAATACAAAAGGAAACTACAGGACCAAAGATGGTCGTAAATTGAGAAAGGTCTATAACCAATAATAGACATAGTTGATTGATTACATGGAAGGTAAAGTAACAGTTACCTATCGATCTGCCTTGCCTTTTCCCATCTATGTTGGAGTCCTCTTCCAGTCAAACCGGATGCAGCTGAATACCAGTATTTTACATGGACTGTCTATCTGACCTCCACAACCCAGTAACTGGGTAACACGATACCCCTTGGTAAGATTGGCTGTCAGACTTTTGAGCTTCTGACGACCCGTAACGACTGTTAAAGATCCACGAATGACAGCTGGGACCAACAGCTTAACGTGCTTCCCGAGGCACGGAGGAGTCTCGGTATGTAAAGATGGTCACCCATCCACGGACCAACCCCGGCAAGCGTAGCTTAACCTGACGGATCGACCCGTGCGGCTGTTATTACTTAGCCACGAGCTCCTCCAAAAAAAAAAACAGTTACCGTGGCGTACAAAATGTTTAATTGCGTTAGGTCTAAGCCGCAGGCGACATGCGATTACCTACGCATTCTTATAAACTTGAATTTTATTTATGTTTTATTTAACAGTTCAACTCAAGAGAAATGTCAACTGCATTAGGCATCTATCTTTTCACTATCGTTTTTTTTTTTTTTCGAAACAAAAATCGAATACTTTCTATTTTAAATATAATTCCGAATTCGCTCGAATGATCGAATGAAATCATATTTATTTTCCTAACAGCCCGTATGACATAAGGTCGCCTTTTGCATGTAACCTTTACAGTAATTATATTCAAATAAATCGACATTTTCTTATCTCCTGTTTATCTTTTATTTAATGAATAATTCGTTCGTAGCCGAGTTGATCCCTGCAGGTTAGTAGCGATCCGCCAAATTCGCAATAAATACGAGTGTATTTATGAGTTCGACAACAGTCCTCTGTCAACTGGGTAAGTATTCACTTAGCTAATACACATTAATTCATATATTATATTATATTAGATTATTATATATTATTATTTTTTATTATTATTTATATTTATTTGTTAATTCATATATTTATTTGCATTCCATAATGTTTAAAAGGTGTTACTAGGTGTTGTTAGTTGTTTAATCTTCGGTGGATACTTTTAAATTAAATGATTATACAATACTGTTCCATTTTGGCTTGAACCGTAACATTTCACTTTTGTAGAAATAGTACAGAAATAGATTGTGTGAGAGCGATATTGCCGGCACAATGTTGTCCTTGAAACACACCAAAATTCAGAATATATATCGTGTCTCGTGTAATTAGTCTTTAATTTATATTGTCTTATATGTATGTGTTTCCAGCACCTGGTTAGAGGTTTTTAGGGTTCCGTAGTTAACAAGGAATCCTTATAGTTTCGCCATGTCCGTATGTCTGTCTGTCTGTCCGCGGCTTAGCTCTGAGACTTTTAGTACTAGAAAGCTGTAATTTGGTATGGGTAGGTATAAGTATTAATTACGCCGAGAAAGTGGTAAAATACAAACTTGTTTTTTTTTTTTTTGATACATGTTAAGTGGGAATGTATTTTTTTTTTCTGGTCTATTCCATATTATGGGGTATCGTGGAATAGGCCGTTCAAACATATTGAGGGTTTGTGAAAACCATGTTTCGATTAAGGGATCCGTTTACGTAATATTAAGCTTTAAAGTGCTAATTTTTGTTAGAGTCAAGTGCCCTCTCCCCCTGCAAGCTAAATGGTTGTATTTGGATATGTAAAAAAAATCACAGCAGTAGTATATATAACTAAGTTAAAAGGAAAACTATCGCAGCTAAGTAGGCTTTACAAGTTACCGAGTAATAGTCAACCAACTTACATTTACAGTTGAAAAACATTTTCTAGAGTTGAGAACATGTTTTTCAACTACAATAATATATTAAGTTTGTTCTTGGGATAAATTCATCCCAATTACGGAACCCTACATTGTGCGTGGTCCGCTACGCACTTGGCCAGTTTTTACATATATAGCGAAAGAACTTGCCTGATTTTTATAATAAAAGTTCTGAACGGAAAGAGAATTATGTAGCTCACGCGTAGGATACGGTTTTAAGTGCTAGGATATAAAACTTCAGTTGTAATTCTAATGTTATACTTTTTTACAGAGCGTAAAAATGTTCGGCATAGTTTCTATAGTCCTGGCAGTGCAAGTCAGCTTTGCTGCCTGTTATACTGACTTTGCCAACAGCACCCCAGTGGAATTGTTCCAGGCATACCTCAAGATTAACACCACTACTTATAATGATTTGAGTAAGAATAGATTTATTTTCTTACGTAGGAATAGGAAAAACGAACGCGACTCTCTTTTGTTTTCGAAGTGATAACATTAAAGTATGTACTTTTTAATGGGGGCTATCGTTTTCGTGGTCACCAGTTGGCGCCACTGGCGAGTAAGGTCCTTTCAATAATTTTATTTGATATGTTTAAGTACCCATTACTTCAAATAATGTTTATTTTATTACATTTTAAAATATCAAATGAATATTTACATTTTATTGTTCCTAAAATTGGCAAGCACGATACAGACAAGTATTATTCTTCCTCAAAATGCTACCAAATTAGATCCTAATAGTTGTTACTTAAAATCTTAAGCCATAATTAATCAGGAATGGCACAATCTTTACAATTACGCATAATTAGTAAAAATTGTGGTCTGTGTGGTATAAAGAATAGCACTATCCCATTTCATCCCGTGGGTGTCGTAAAAGGCGACTAAGGGACTTACTAGAGAATGGGCAGCAGCGTTTTCTATGCATTTTTAACATCATATTGTGATCGCCGACCCGCCTGCCAAGCGTGGCGATTATGGCAAATTCCCCAATTGGAGGAGGCCTATGTCCAGCAGTGAACATCTTTCAGCTGAAATGCTGAAAAACGCTACAATTATTCTACACGAATTCAAGGGCGATAGTCCCCGTTGTTTTGCATCTTCCCCTGCTGGCTGTGATAGTAACTAGTACTATCAGCAAATAAAATTTAATTTACTTTTCATTTTAAAGATTTACTGTAGTAAGAACCAGCGGTATCTCTATATCTACCGTTTTCATTATCGGTAACGGTCGCTACATGCAAGTGCCTAGAATCCTATTTCTTTGTCTTGATCATCAATCAACATTATTATTAATTTTACCTTACAGCGGAGGCTGTGGAATTCTGGAAAGCATTAGCTAAAACAGCTGATGTACCCGTCAACGTGTACGAGATTTTTCCAGGGTATCCTATAGTGGTACTAAAATGGGCAGGAACCGACAGCAGTCAGCACAGCATAATGCTGAACTCACACATGGACGTGGTTCCTGCTGATATAGAGGTAAATTTTGTAAAAACAAAATAAGGCTTTATATGTTATTGTTAGTTACTAATGGGGTTAAATATAATGACCACCATAAAATGTATTCGAACACCAAATGTAGTAAATGATCATCAAATCGTAACGAGCAAATGAATGCGCTATTTCTGCCTAAATAAACCACTGTGATTGCCATAAAATGTAGGCTTATTACCAAATAAAGTATTATGATGCCATATTAGGTTAGGTTAGGTTAAAACTGTGACCTCCTATGCACGAGCCGAGGGAGCGTAGCGAGCGGTGCCGCGGCAGCGGCCGGCGAGTGCCAGAAACGACTAGATTATTATAGAAAAAAAAATATGGAAATAAAACAGGCTACCCGAAACTAAACTAAGTAGTTAGACGATATTAATTTAAGAAAATGCAACTAACTAAAAAAAAAACTGTGTAGCATTTACGTTTTGGCACATTTTATTTGCGTAATTTTTTTTTATTTTTTTTATTCTACTATGAGTTTGCTCTTGACTTTAGTCTAGGTCTGGATGATAATTGCTTAAATAGGATTGCGAGATGTTAAAACTTTGGTTATAATTTTATATTAAAATGTGGGTTTAATTTTGGTGATCATTTACTATTTTTGTCTCTATGTTACTATATTTGATGGTTTAATTTTGGTGATCATTTACTATTTTTGTCTCTATGTTATATTTGGTGGTTTAATTTTGTTGATCATTTACTATTTTTGGTGGTAAGTTAAACATAAGCCGTTACTAATACCGCCAAAAATTTGTGTGACTATGTTTTGTATGTCCCAAACGTCGAGATTCGCAGACGTATGAAGGTTTTCGATATCGGAAAACGTGTTAGGGAACTCAAATGGAGTTGGGCAGGACATCTGGCAAGGCGAAGTGACGACTGGTGGAGTATACAGTGACCGAGTGGTGTCCAAGGACTGGAGGACGAAGTGTTGGTCGACCAACGGCGAGATGGGTGGACGACATTGTTGCCATCGCGGGTAGAACCTGGATGAGGCTGGCACAGGAGCGTGGGGATTGGCACAAGAAAAGAGAGGCCTATGCTCAGCTGTGGGTGAAGTCGGGCTGTGGATGATGTGTGTGATGTGATGTTTTCGTTAAATTGTACAGTTAGTTACTGCAATTAGCTGACCCCCTCTTGCATAAATTGTTGAGATTTTTTAGAATACGAATCGATAGAATTTTATAATTCTTAATTTTATTTAAATATCTATAACCCAAAACTAAAAAAATATGAAAATCATACGCTTTTTTTGGAAAAAAAAAAAACTCAACCATTTGAGCAAAGGTAATAAGTTAATTGCAGGAACTGTCTTTACTAGGAGTATTCCGATGACTTAATATTTGGCGGTGATCATCAACTTTCTTCACGTATTCGTTAGCAAGAACAGAGAGAAGCATATTGCTTCCCTTCTTCTTCACCGTAACTACCGATGATTCCAGATTATATAAATTTCGACCAGAATTCAGCCACGTCGACAGCGACGAAAAAGCATTTTTCTGTGAGCTAAGAAACTCATCTCCTATCTCCACCGTGAACCGTAACCACTAGCAATCTGTTAGCAATCTGTGGTGGCTTTCCTCATATTAGACCAAAAAGCTAACACACACAAAAAAAAAACTCCTTAATACACTATCAATCACAATCTGAATGTTTTCGAAGTATATTGCTAATCCCGTGCTTCATATGTTCAAAAATAGTACCATTACTTACCAAGGGCTGTAAAAGAAAGAAAGCCCGAAATCGCAGGTATGTGTGACCCGAGCCGCAGGCGAGGGTTGTAAATATGCGATAGAGGGCTTTCTTTTTTACTGCCCGTGGTGAGTACACAATTTTACGTCTTCACCTGGGTATAATGTGAGTTTTACCGTACGCGTAGCGTGCGGTAAAACTCACATTATGGCCGGGTGTAAAACAAAAAATTCTGCTCCACAGCGTAAGTATCGCAATGAATGTTGTTAAACTGTCAAAATGAAATCCATTGCTACTGTAAGTTTGTGCAATTACCCCGCTGCTTCCGTATGACAAAGATTAACTCGTCTTTGTTAAGCAACAACCCTAAATTCTTTGTGTTTTATCTTGTTGCGTATCCGTGCAGATATAGCTAGCTCACGGTACGATGTTATCAGTTTTATGACTGGGTTTTACTATTATAATAATTGTAAATCTTACATAAGCAATTTCGTTGGTTAGCTCAATTATCTAGACGTTGGTATTACTCATAGGTATGACTATTAACAGTTGATAGACATTTATATAGCAGTCGTAAAATGAATATCTTGTGATAAATATAGGGGCACCGTTTCTTGGAATGTTTGCTACTACCTACCTGTTTTGTAACGACTATATTGAACCTCATTATTATAACATGTTTTTACTTCGTTTTCACAAACATAGGTAGTTTAAGGATCATTTTGGATCAGAAGTACTTCAGATCCAAAATGATCAATCTTGAAGGATGTTAGCATACACTAAGGATTCCTCATTCTACATACTTCTGATTTCAATGATCAGCCATGCTACTACTATTATCTTCCGTGATAATGTGACAATTGTGGTCCTGTCACAGGAGGGGTGGGCATACGGCCCCTTCGATGGCCACATAGATGACAACGGCGTCATTTACGGCCGAGGGACGCAAGACATGAAGTCTGTATCAATACAGTATTATGAAGCGCTGCGCAGATTGAAGGAAAACAATGTAACGTTCCTTAGAGACGTGTACATGACTCTTATGCCTGGTGAGTGACCATATTCATGCATACATTGCTGTGCAATTTTAGGACTGCCTGACAACCCTAAAAATTAATGATTTTTCTTCAGATGAGGAGGTTGGAGGGGATTACGGTATGGTTCCGTTCTTAAAGACACAAGAGTTTGCAGCCATGAACGTGGGGATAGCACTGGACGAAGGCACTCCATTCCCACTTGCTGAAACAGCAATCTTCTATCAAGATAAGGTTGTGTGGCGTAAGTGATTTTCAGATACCTATTATTTTCAATTGTTTCATGTTGTTTGAACAGCAGAGAGAACTGTACGACAACTGCAGACTGCAAAATGATGCCCAGTTTTTGAGGCCCTCAGGTAACCCCTCAACACTGAAAAAAAAAATGTTTACTTATACATAACCAACCTTTCGTCAACATGTAACACAAAAAAGTGACCACATAACTTTATGCAACATGTAACCAAAACCTGTGCGGGCTGTTATGTATCACTTTTATTACTCGTAAATCAAGTTAACTCTTTATAAAGTCTTGTCAAACATTGATTATTCCTGAAATAGCCGAAGTAGTTAGGCTAAATATTTTTTTCAGTGAATACTTATTTATTCGACAAAGTTATCTTTTAAGCAAAGTCTTAGCTTTCAGTCTTGGCTTAGTGATCACAAACAGTGTCAAGATATGGAACCAATGGTCGTTCATTAAGTAATACTTAATTTAAGGCTCAATTTACATTGCCGCGGGACGGAATGGAAGTGATTTTTGATACAAAGCAAATTGAACTTTATGTGAGGTAACTGTAAGGTACAAACTAGATACGAGCCAAATAATAGGTCGCTCGTTTTCTGATGAATTCTCGCGCATTCTCGGTAATTCTCGCAGTTACAAGCTTGTATCTAGATTGTACGTTACACAATACACATAAAGTAAATTTTGCTATGATATCGTTACAAAAACTCGCTTCCATTCCGTTTCGTTACAATTTTACATTGTCACGGAACGGCCTTAGGCCACGCGCACTTTTTACACGAATTTGTATCGTACGTAAACGTGTGATAGATAAATAATGGTCGTACGAATTGAGTACGCACTGAATACGTTCTTCTCCGTCAAATAGATAGTGTTACCTCCTTACTAATAAACGTTGTATAGCGTCTGTATAGTTACACAACGCTTTGTCTTCTTCTTTCGAAAGTCAAATTACTGACGAGTGAAAGAGAGAAATCGGTGTGTAACTATACAGACGCTATACAACGTTTATTAGTAAGGAGGTATGTGTTGTATATCAGCGTATTGCATTCGTGACGCGCGATGAATTGTCTGTATATTCAAGATAATAATTATTTTATAACTCGTAGACTGTGGCGGCGTCGTCGTTGTCGTAGAACCGAATCGCGCTTAAACAATTTTTCTTGAAATAACAATTAATTTTAATGATCTATCTGTTTGTCATAAATAAACGTTAGTAAATTTACTTACCAGAAATTTCCATTTCTTTGGACCATCCTCGCCATCCCCTACGCTGAAGGTCACGTAAGTGATAACTTGAATCACTCTGATCCCACAAACATTTATGTCCATAAACCAAGTTAATACATTTTTCTACATCCATTTTTAATTTCCAACGCATGTAGGTACGTGTTTTAAAATTCCAACAAGTTCGGATTGTTTTCGGACGTCGGAACTACACTTACCTACTACAGTCAATTACTGCAATGAAATCAAATCAAATCATAAAACCTTATTTCGAGCCAAGACTCATAAAGGGTTAATAAAAATGTTCTAGCTAACCCCCGCAGCTAGCTAATTAGCTGACCCCCCCTTGCATAAATGGTTGAGATTTTATAGAAAACGCATCGATAGAATGTTATCATTCTTAAATTTTATTAAAATACTTATACGAAATCTACCCATAGCTATAAAAATATGAAAATCATACGATTTGTTAGTAAAAAAAACCTGAGGTGCTTGAGGACTGGAAAAGTATTCTATGGCTGTCAGAACAATCCCAGAGCCCGGAAGATGGTCAAGACCCCTACAAGCACTTACTGGAATACTTCCTTCCTTCGAGCACGTTTGCTCTTGCGAATCTCCACTCAAGCCGGTCAATAAAGGCAAGAATGAGGTGGGAGCTCAGATCCTCGTCATTGTTCACTCCAGCCGGCCAATAAAGGCAAGCCAGAGATGAGGAACATGACTTCTCCGGGGAGATAGGGTCCGTGGGGTCGCTACTGCCCAACAGCTCGCAACATGCTACCCTGCGGGTTTTTGTATCTCTATTGGCCTGGCTCCTCACCCCAGATCTGTTTTGGCAAAGTAAACTCTACCAGCACAGACCTACAGTTCGGAGCGCGCAAGCCCCACCACGACGTCACCGTAGAGATACGACGGACTATTATTATGCAAATAATCTTTTTTCTATTTCAGAAATACAAGTGGATTGTCACGGCGTATCTTCCCATGGGTCCAGTTTCCCTGAGACAAACGACACCGCTGTTGGCAAGGTATATTAAGTGCTTGAATACCTTTAATACAAACAATGAACCAACTATACAATATTACGTGAACTTAATTGTTATTAACTTTTGTACCGTATATCCCGTTATAGATACTTTTAATAAATACTGTTTCTTTCTAGTGCCGCAACGTGATCGATAAATTTTTCGCGTTCAGAGATGAACAATATGAAATAGCAAGTAGATCGCTTCCTACCGATGCCGGCGGATACACCTCCGTCAACCTCAACAAAATTAGCGTAAGTTTACCCAGTTTTAGGGTTCCGTACACAAAGGGTTAAACGGGACCCGATTACTATCACTGTCCGTCCGTCTGTGTCTCATGAACCGTGATAATTAGACAGTTGAAATTTTCACAGATGATGTATTTCTTTTGCCGCTATAACAACAAATAATAAAAAACAGAATAAATTAAATATTTGAGGGGGCTCCTATACAATAGACATGTTTTTTTTTTGCCGTTTTTATAGATAATGGTACGGAACCCTTCGTGCGCGAGTACGACTCGCACTTGTGGCCGGTTTTTTAGGTGTATTCCCGCTGCCCCCATCACCCGTGTCCCCATTAATGGTAATTCACATAAAATGCCAAAAAAAAAAGTTCCATTTTCTTTTAAGTACTGTTTTTTTAATTATATGTAATTACTGATTTTTTTATTATTATCTCTAAAATCAGTACTTAAAAGAAAATGAAACCTTTTTTTTCGCCATTTTATTTGAATTACCATTAATGAGGACACGGGCGATGGGCACAGCGAGAATACACCATTTTTTCGGGTAACGTATAAACATGAGTCTGAATGGACTATTGCAAAGCTCAAGATGCCTTCTTTTCAATTGATTTTTTTAAGTCTTGATTTAACTGTCCATATATTACAGGGTGGAACAGCCAACAATGTCATCCCGAGCCTCGTGAGTCTCACATTCGACATACGTTTGGGCACCACTGTGAACACGCAAGAGTTCGACGAAAGGGTAAGTGTGGTCGAACTCCATATTTATTTCATTATCATATTACAGGCATAATTAACCTTTATGATCATGTTGACTAGAAATCAAAACGCCTATGCCAAGTATTGCCTAAACCTTATATTGACTAGGAAGCCTACCTTACAATATGTCTATTATTTTAGGAGAAGAAAGGGAGTACCGTTTCTGGTGACAGTTCTAACCTAACCTAACCTACAGTTCAGAGGCCCTAGTGTGAGTTTATTTTAACCATATCGACTACTTAGAAATTATTGCATTTAGGCATTTTGCTTGTTAAACATTTTGATCTCTAGGCGACTTTCTGTGTAGACAATAATTTTAGGCATTATGCTTCATAGACTAATTGAAAGTTAGACACTCTGATCATAGATCATACTCGTAATTAACTCTACACGGGGCGATTTCTGTATAGATTCCAATGTTGCAGTTTAAAAAATGTAGTGATAAAAATTGAAAAGAGTATGCGTAGACGGTTTGGTCATGTTGAGAGGATGAATGAAAAGGTATTTGTATTACAAGGCAGATGTGAACGAAAATGCCGGGAGGGAATGCCCTGGAAGGACTCAAACTCAAAGCATTTATTTCAAATAAACCAATTACAGAAACTTTTGAATTGTCAAGGGGTTGGTCAGTCAGAAAGATGAAGCTAGTTGCCCATTCCAAAGCGTAGTAGGTTCCTATGGAGAAGAACGGGCAAAAAACTCCACGGACACTCTTTTAAAACAAAATATTGTTACAAAAAATGGGTTACATCATTCATGTTGAAGTTATACATGTGAGAACAATGTAGAAAGACGTGCACGTTAGAAGCGTCTGTAATAAAAACAATTCAAAAATTAAAATAAATTAAAATAAGCCGTGGCAGCTAAGAGATGACCAGTCCCAATTCCCAACTGACGACGCCCGTTCACGAACATGACGCATGGATTAGCACCATTTAGCTCAACCATTTTGAAGGGAACCTAATGATCTAACACACCAGCGAGACATTTGAGTGAGCATGACATACTCTCAGCCGCCAGAGCACATTCCAGTCAATAAAAGACATATCGACGGTTAAAAGATAATAGCGACACTTCTTTTGAAAACGAGTCAAACTTATTATAGTGACCTTATTAGTGATGTTCTTCAGAAAGGTCAGGTACGTAGTACTAGCAAACAGTAAAACTACTCGTAGTACTCATGCGTGCAGTACCGGATTAACCCAGCGCGGGGCCTGTAGCAAATTTTGCTAAAGGGCCCGTGGTAGAACTTGGATTTTTTTTGGTTCTTAAGTTTAGGAGATTCGTTAGTTTCGTTCATTTCTGATTTCGGTTTCGTTGTCTACATCTCTATATCTACTTTCCTATCGCAGGTATGCTGGAAGAGATTTTATTAGAAATAAGCATCACCTTTGTACGTATTTTTCTGTTCCTTTCTTCTTGTCTGTTTATATGTGTGTACATAAATTGTTAAATAAATAAATAAATAATGAAATAAAACAGTACTTTACAAATTGTTTCTCTTGATATAACACTAGTCGAATCAGCATATAAACCTATAACTATGTATTTTCTTCAAACAATACTGATAAATTTTTCGCGAGTGAGAGAGTTGTATTGATGATTTTAATGATTACAATTCTGTAAATAGTTAAATACTTGCCTACATTTTTGTACAACCTAATACAGAAACACAAATTGCAAAAAAAAAAAAACAATGCATCCCGCTTCGTAGAGGTTAGATTTCTTGTACGTTAAAGCGCACTGCGCGAGGCCCTTCAAAGCGCGGGGCCTGTAGCATTTGCTACACCTGCTCGTGGCTTATCCGGCTCTGCATGCGTGTATGACCAGATATATTAACGTAAACGAAGCAAAAGAAGTATGTAAGGATCGTATTACGTGGCATTCTGTAGTTTCTGCCTTCCCCCATGGGAACTTGCGCCTTTTTCCTATGGTAAACGGTATTGGATGGTATTGGTCTTTAAAGCCCAGCGACTGACTGTTGGGATAGGTAAGTACTATCCCAACATATCTGTGCTTTACCTTCAAGATCGATCGCCGACGACGGCCGGAGCTATTACGATATGAATCAAATTATTAAACTAAAGATTGACCGACAGCGCAGATTCGTCTGTTGAGATCATTGATATATAATTGAGATCTATTTTTTTATTTATGTACACATTTACTAGAGAATGGACAGCAGCGTTCTCTATGCATTTTTAAAACAATACTGCGATCGCCAACCCGCCTACCAAGCGTGGCGATTCTGGAAACCCCCTATTGGGGGAGACTATGTCCAGCAGTGGACGTTTTTCGGCTGAAATGATGATGATGTACACACAATTAAATAAGTACATAGAGATACGACATAATTATAATTTCAGTACAAAGGTACTGCTTATTTCTTAAGAAATTTCTTCCAGCATACCTGCGAAAGGACAAATGAAAAATAAATCTATGTCGATTTGTTTGACTTTATTCCTCTTTATGTTGATAGATTCATCAATGGACAGCTGACTCTGGCGAGGATATAACTGTTACGTATCTTTTGAAGAACCAGCAGTCGTCTGCCACTATTGCCAACTCCACCAACCCCTACTGGAACGCCATCGCTAGTGCAGCCGAAGAACTGTGAGTTATTATTAGTACTTTTCCGACGAGTAGGGATATACCCTGCCCTGGGCAGTCCCGCTACCAACTTTATGACTATACTGTATTTTAGTTTACTTCGAGAAATGTCTAGTATTCCTTGGAGAGTTGGGTAGCTCGTGAGCGAGTGATAGAAAAGAGCTAGCTCTTTTCGATTGACGTCACTCTAGCTCACTCACTCGCTCGCTAAATAGCTCACTCAGACTCACTAGCTCAGGAAGTCACTGAAGTCACTACTTCAGTAGGTCTCGGCTCACGGCTGTCAGCAGACATCTCACCGAGCGGGACACCGAAGTCACCGACCGAACGGCTTATTCGGCTCACTTCGGATCGTATCGTTCGTTCTTCAAACAATAGCTCTCCGGCACAAATACATCATTGTAAACTTATCATAAGAAAAAAAAAAAAAAAAAACATTAATTCAAACAGTAGTAGATTAGTACTTTTTTGGTTGTTTTGACGTCATGGCATGCATGCAAAGTACTTAAAGTGTATACAATCTATTTACTGTATTTTCTAAAGAGCTATTGATTATTGAGCGAGCCGAGCCGCCTCATACGACGCGCGTGCGGAGTGAGTCAAATGAGCTAACGGTCTGCGTCTAAGCGATTGAGTCACTGAGCTATAGAAGAGCTAGTGAGCTAGAAGAGTGATATATAGCTCTTTAGAGTGGAAGAGCTAATCACTCTTTTTCTTTTCAGTCAGCTATTTCGCCCATGTCTAATTCCTTGGAGAGCTAAATGTACCAGCCAAAATAGCAACAGACCAAGCCTTTTCATCCTGTCCACATCACCACGTCACCGGTGCGGTGTCGCGGCGCGGCACGTTGACGTGATGTGAAAATGTACGTTACCGTATCGTAAAAATGCACGTCACGATACCGCAACGTTAGACGTTTTCGTGCCTTGTAAAATTCCGGTACCTATATTACAAGTGATATCAATAAATCAGAAATCTTATTTGCACAACTAATCACTAAGATAATGAAGCATCAACTGAGCGAGCGCATCGTTGTCACGTACCGCTTCCGACAACGTCCGACGCGTCGGTTCGCTGCGACGTGCCGTACCGTGCATTAGCACGTCACGTCAACGTACCGCGCCGCGACACCGCATCGTTTCACGTTAACGACTTCGTGACGAGGTAATGTGGACTGGTCCTTAATTTTATCGCTTTTGGGCACAGAGGGTATGTGCCTCCACTACTTTTATTCACGACTAATTTTTTTGTTCAACAGTGGCATAGTAATTATACCGACACTGCCGCCCGGTTCAACGGACGCCCGACACGTCCGGAACGCCGGCTATCCGGCTTTCGGCTTCTCACCAATGTCGAACACTGAGATGCTCCTACATTCAGTGAACGAACGCCTAGCCGTCTCAACCTTCTTGGACGGCATCAAACGCTACGAGAAGATCATAGACAACCTCGCTAACATTCCTGGATCTGAAACCGCTGAAGATCCCAGTGTGTATCTTTATAGCACTGCCACATAAGTGAACTTGTACGAATAGTTGACACTTTGCATCATCAAAACAGTTTTTTTTTTTTTTACTGAGTAATATGAATACAAAAACAAAATAAAAAATTACAATACTACTAACATTCTTGAGATAACTTTAAGAGTTATCATTGCTTATTTTGACTAATATTCCGTGTAATATTAATTTCATACATTTGGTTTTAGCGCTTTTAATATTGTACTTTTGAGAGCAAAGGTAACTAATGAATTTATTTAATTAAGAATTTTGTAAAAGATCCTGGAATACCTATGTCATGTTGTTTTGATACACTTAATTGATTACATTGGATTTCGACTTTATTCTTTTTTTTTTGGGTTGGATCAAAAACATCAAATAACTTCTCCCGCTCTGGGCGGAGCGGGAGGGCGTATCAGACATTTACTGACTAAAACCCACCCGTGTTCCTTCAGTTGCCTGTGTGCCAGGGCCACGGTATCCCATTCGGACAAACCCGCAACCCTGGCGGGTTCGGCTTTACCCTGGGACGTCATTCTTCAAATAATCATCATTCATAAATATTGTGTGAACCATATACCTATCAAAATAGATACTAAATTGCTACTAGAATAATTAGCAATTTTATACTTAAAGTATAAGCAGACATTTGTGGGCATGGCACATTCACCTCGCCACCAAATGGGGCATAAGAGATTGTGAGTGAGCAATTAGGTACAAAGGTGGCACATGGATCACTTTGCCTGGAAAAGATACCAAGAAAATTTTAACCTTATATTTCGGCCTATAAAAAGTCTTTGCAACTCAGCAAGCATTGATACCAGCGTATTATTGTCCCACTGCAAGGCAAAGGCCTCTTCTGATGCAGAGAAGGCACGAGCATTGATCACCACGCTTGCTCACGATGGGTTGGCGATCTCAGTATTATCCATACAAATATTATAAATGTGGAAGTAATAGGGATGAGGCCTGGGTAAAAAAAGAAGAAAAACTGTTTAGTCCGTCAATCAGATAATAAAAAATATTAGACACGTATTTTTTGCTTTATCATATTAATAAAAAAATGGCTTAGATAAAACACATTAAACTTGGGGAGTGGGGGCTCATCACGTCACAGCTACGTATAAAATCTACTGAGAAGTGACGTCATGCCACATTTGAACTCAATGTATCGCCGTAATGTTTTGATTACGTAAAAAAAGAAAAAATACGTGTCCAATATTTTTTAGTAATCTACGTGACGGAAAAAAATACTTTTTTAGCTTAAACCGATGAACCGATCGTCATGAAATTTGGCAGAGATATAGCCTGGGATATAGAGAAGGACATAGGCTACTTTTTTACGCGATAACCCGACATGATAAACATGTTCGAAATTCAAAATAATTAAAGAGTAGAAATAAAGAAAGTTTTTATGTAACACTATTTATGGCCAGACAAGTAACTCGTATATACATACGTAATCTATTGCACCAAGTAACTAACGCACGGCGCAAGACTTTGAAACAAATGATCTTGTGATGCGAATTTTTTTATCATAAATCAGCGACGTCATTAGTAGGTACTAATGACGTCGCTGATTTATGGTAAAAATTTACCTAGGTAGGTACCTAGTCTCTTGATAAATAAGACAAGAAAGCGGTACAAGTCTTCATCATCATTTCAGCCGAAAGACGTCCACTGCTGGACATAGGCCTCCACCAACTGTGCTTCCCGTTTCCAGCGCATTCCTGCGGCTTTCACAAGGTCATCGGTCCGGTCGTGAGAGGCCTTCCAACGCTACGTCTTCCGGTACGTGGCACAAATACTTACCTTATGGGTAACTACAGTTTTGAGCCGTTTGGGGCCGAAACGCTCAGGTCATGGGAGCCCGAGTGCACCTCTCCTTTTTAAGGAAACTTCTCGCCGACTAGCGACTGGTTGACATTTCAAGTGACCAGAGGGCTAGCTCGTTCTTTGGCCAAAGAATTAGCATTGCCATTCAACATTCTGGGCATATTTCCGGAAGACAGCGATGTGGACGAGTACTTCGTCACCTAAGTGGCCTTTTGTTATTTGTATATATTTTTGCATAATTATTTAGTTTGTAAGGGCCGGTTGTTCCAAACGGTTGGTTAACGTAACATACGTACGTCAAATAATAACGATTACATATGATGTTTAACGTTCGTTAAATACAAAGCGTTGTTTCACTGCATAAAAAACCGATCGTCAAAGTTCAAATGTAGAAGAATAAAATGACGTTCACCAGTGGGTATGAAACCGGTTACTGTAATCGTTATTTTTTAACGAACGTTAAGGGCATAATTTTGTGAAACAACGGTTTGTGGACGTGAAACAACCCGCCCTTAGTACCTTGTAAATAGTTATTTGTGTCGTATATTGTATATAATAATTTTAATGTATTTGAAATAAAAACTTGTCTCTTAATTGGATAATTAATTTAAAATCTCTACTAAACATCTAAGTAGGTACAGTCGTGTTTATATTATTTAATTATACAAAGCTCATTAATGTGTAACGAGCCAGCGTTAAAACTCGTCGTACATCCAGCACAGTTCTGTTTCCTCGTTTGCAGCTAAATCTTTAAACCAACAATCGCCACTTCACAGTAATGGGTGCCTTCCCACCCGTACGTGCCGCAACATTTTTAAAAGGACTTTTTCGCGAGCCGCCGCCGTTTTCTGTTTGCGCACCATCGCGCGTCGCCGCTCTGCCACGGATTTCGCAATTGTCACGCTTTTAGCGAACAAATGAATTCTCACCAATGATCGGGATTCGTTGTGTAAACCGTTTAGCGCACGATTGATGATTTTGTTTCTTTGTTTTCTTTCTTTTTTCCGTAACTTTTTTACCGCGAAGGGAGGTAATGTAAAAGTTAAATAGCTCTGTTCCTGTAACTGATCGGCTCGAGCTCCTAGGCATGGAGTTGACATCTGGTCTCAACTTCGGATCCACCATCGAGTGCAAAGCACAAACTGCGGCCAAGAAACTGGGCGTCCTAAATAGGGTGAAGCGATACTTTACGCCTGGACAGCTTTTAACCCTTTACAAAGCACAAGTCCGTTCCTGCATGGAGTATTGCAGCCACCTTTGGGATGGCTCAGCTAAGTACCAACTTGCTGCGCTTGACTCGGTGGAACGCAGAGCTAAGAGGCTCATTGGCGACGTAAAACTGGTGGATGCCAAGCTTCACAGCGTGGCTCATCACCGCAAGGTTGCCTGCTTGTCGCTCTTCTACTGATTGTACTTCGGCGAGTGTGCCCATGAACTCCACGACCTCATTTCACCGGCCCCCTTCTACCATCGGGCATCTAGACGCACTGCAAGTTAGCACCCCTACCTAGTTGATATTCCACCAACTCGCACTAAGCGTTTTCAAACGTCTTTTATAATGCGCACAGCAAAGGAGTGGAACTCTCTGCCTGCGTCTGTGTTTCCAAACGCATACAACCCTAATCTATTCAAAGTTAGAGTGAACAGGCTTCTTCTGGGTAAGCTCACTCCATCGTCGACTTTGTCTCTGTCACCTCTGACCTAGACTAGAGTCAAAAGCAAAGCCATCGTAAAAAAAAAATGCTTTAGTTGGATGCAAATCACTACATGATACTTGCAACACAAGGTTTGGTATATTAGACGTACATAAGTGTTTATTCATCAGCATATTAAAATGAATCATTACACCACTCTATCGCGATATAATAAGATTAATAATTACTGCGGTTCACAATATTATGATCAAATAGAGGTGTAACACTTTATAATTATGAATGTTATATGAGGGTGGACCGCTGGGGGCGCAAGAGCATTAATTGAAATGAATTGTCGCGACTGGGTGTAGCCGGCACATCGGGCACATAAATCAGAGCGCCTCGGGCCACCAGCTAAGTGCCTGCTACGACCGCTACGCTGTAGCAACCGATAGACACGGCGCAAAGCGGGCTACGCGGTTCAAGCTTTTTTATGGTGGAATTTTTGTTTCACTGTAGGTACAGTTTTGTTGTTATGCTTAAGTATTTTTATGAACATTTTATTGTAATAGGAAGGTATTAATAGTATAAATCGTTCGTTTTTATATATATACAGGGTGTTTGGCAGAACGTTGAACATACGAAAATGGTGGATAGGTGGGGTCATCTGCTACTTACTCAGCCCTAATTTATTTGGCCCTGGCCCCCTGGATATTAAACAAAAAAAATTTTTGCTTTCTTTTAGTTTCACCACTTTCTTAACTTTAAAGTGTATTTTTTTATTAAAAATGGGTAAAACAGGCAATATTTTAGTTTTTTTTTTTATCTTTAATATTGGCAGATTCTTATAAAATTATTGCTTTATTCAGATGTTAGCTAGAAAAAAGTTATGACTCCTCAAACTTACAGAAAGATGTAATAAATAAAAATATTGCCTGTTTTACCCATTTTTAATACAAATTACACTTTAAAGTTAAGAAAGTGGTGAAACTAGAAGAAAGCAAAAAATTTTTTTTTTTAATATCCAGGGGGCCAGGGCCAAATAAATTAGGCCTGAGTAAGTAGCAGATCACCCCACCTATCCACCATTTTCGTATGTTCAACACCCTGTATATACTAGCTGAACCGACAGACTTCGTTCTGTCAAAAGCTATAGTATAAACTCCACTACTCTACCCTACCCTACCCTACCTTTTTTTTTTTTTATTTTTTTTTTTCCGCTGGGAAAAATGCATTACGCATACCCTCCCGTCGGGGGACGGGAGGGGTATGTGGGACTCCCCGGCAGAGTGCCGGTATACCCACTAAAAAACCCAGCGGTGTTCCCTCAATGCCGTTATGGGAGGGCCATGGGAAACTGGCGCAGCCTTTACGTCCACGACCCTCCCGGCGCGTGCCCGCCTAGCTGGCGGGCCCCGCATGCCCCCCAAGCTGGGGGGCTACGGGAATGGCCGGGAACACCTGGCCATTCCCATCCGACACTGGTGGAGGCCTGTGCAATACAGGCAAGGGTGCCCCCGCACCCGTTGCCTGCTGGCCTCCACCTGGGAGGAGTCGGAGATGACTGTCATACTGACGTCTTCTTCGACCCCTCCTCCGCCTTCGGAGCGGCGCCGCGAGAGGGTCGTCCTCCCGCACGCGCTCCGCCTCCTCCTTCTGCGACATCACTTCCTCGCAGAAGGAGGCGACCGCTGCCCAGGCCCCCTCGCTCCCCAGCATGGCGCTGACGACGCCGGGAAGCGAGAGGTCCTGCCCGACCGCTGCGACCAGACTATGGCGCAGCTCGGACCAGGCAGGGCACACCTCCAAGGTGTGCTGTGCCGTGTCCACCGCCGCGCCACAGTCGTGGCACGACGGGGTCTCCTCCCTTTGGATCCGATGCAGGTGCGATCCGAAGCATCCATGCCCGGATAACACCTGCACCAGACGGAAAGAGAGGAAACCATGTGACCGCTCGAGCCAATCCTTCAGGACTGGCCCGAGCGCGTCCAGGGTTCGGCGGCCAAAAGTGGCTGAGGCGAGGTCCTCCGTCCAATGATGGACGATCGCGTCCCTCGCCTCTTGCCGCACGGCCTCCCGCTCCTCCGGGGCTGGGTGTTCCCCTCTCGCCCTCCGCCCCGCCGTATATTCGTACACTCTGGTCAGCACCCATGCCTCGAGCTCCCAAGGAGGGGTGCTACCCTACCCTACCTAACCTAACCTACCTATCTACCTATCTACCTACCTACCTACCTAACCTACCCTACCCTACCCTACCTACCTACCCTACCCTACCCTACCCTACCCTACCTACCTACCTAAAACTTAAAAAAAAATTGATAGTTGCCGATTCTCAGACCTACTGAATATGCATATAAAATTTCATAAAAATCGGTCAAGCCGTTTCGGTAGTATGGTAACTAACATTGTGACACGAGAATTTTATATATAAGATATATATTATATTTTTTTTATTAAAAAAAAAACGACCGATTTTTTTTTGTGACTGAGATATTATTTGACGGACAATATATTTTATTCCCACACCCATTTCAAGTAAAAACCACTGTTTTTAAGTTACTTAACATAAAATTGACGAGTCTACTGCTTCTAAGGGCATCATTAGAGCACGACGCTCTAAGAGACATCACGAGACGAATTAATTCAGCCGAACGCGGCGAACGCTCGAACGGGCGCGATTTTTACTGGTAGTGCTCATTTGTCACCACCACCTACTGGCATTAGTGGCACGGTGGCACCGGTGGCACCCAACACAGGTGCGTACCATCGCACCGCTAAAAGCACCACACAGACCCGTAATACACACACAACATAATTTATGGAGTGGGTATCTTGATTGGAGGCAACAAACATATATTCTTTTATCAATGTAAGTGTTACAGTGGCTTATGATTTTTTAAATGTATTTGGTTGTTTGTTTATTTAATCTTGTCTGGAAACAGAAAAGAAAAGGATATTTAATTGAAAATGCCCTGGTTGTTATTTAAAAACGACATGTATTTAATTGAATCGCCTCATTTATTAAGAAAAGTGTGCATCATTGGAAGCAGGGCTTTAAATACCGGTAAATTTTCATAACGTTACCTTGTATTGACAGAGTTAACGTTATTATTAAAATAACGGTAATCGCTTTAACGTTATTTATGCGACTATTAATTTTATCGTTATTTTAAACGGGTGAGATGTAAGTAGTGGGGCCTGGGGCGCGCGGCGGGAGCCCGCCCTCGCGCCTGTCTGATGCCGTGCCGATCAAAACGTTGCCTGCATCTGCCTGATTCTTACCAACAGAACGGCAACGTTGCTAAATTAACGTTACTTATCGTACTTTTGTTAATGTTAATAAATGTTATATTACTAGTAATGTTATTAAGTAACGATAAATTTTTGTAACGTTAGTAGGTATAACCTTGAAATTTAACGTTACGTAACGGTTATTATTTTGTTATTTGGTAACGTTAACAAGCCCTGATTGGAAGCCCTAAAGATTTTAGAGCTTCATTCATTTAAAAAAGCGTACATCATTAGAAGGTCAATAAGTTTTTAGAAGATCAGTTGAATATTTCCCTTTTAAAACTTATTAACATCACAGGGGTGCAGGGATATCCACGCGCAATCTGTTATCAGTACATGAATTTGCTCAAAGCTGCGTTGAAATTTGTCGTCGGTTATTAAAAAAAAAATATTTCCTGTTCCATACATTTTTGACTCGTAAGTTATTACGCTTTTGTAGGAAACTGAAGATTTTTTTTTAAATCTTTTGACCGCTACGCCAAAAAAGCAAAAAAGTGCCCTCGACGCCAATATACGAATTCATCCTTTCTAGTTTTTGTCGTCTTATGTTAAAAATAGAAGAAATATAAAGTAAGAAGTTCAACTAATATAAATTAGGAGGAGTCTAGGAACATAATTAGCAAAGAAAAAAAATATACAATGTTGTTTTATGAGCTTTATTTACAGATTCAAGGGTCCTACAAACAGGCGCGACACGCGACGCGACACAAAGACACCGCGTGCCGCGCGACGAGCGGTCTCTTTGTGTCGCATCGCATGTTGCGCCTGTTTGTAGGAGCCTTTACGTATAAAAGTCTGTCATGTAGTCGTGACCGTGGCGTGCTGGGCACATCTTGTTTTGTCATCTATACATGACTGTGGCGGTCAAAACGTTAATAACCGATACCAAATTACCCTGTATATATATTAATCTTTATTACAAATATATATATGTATATATTAATTTTTTACAAATTGTGTCCGTTTATAGCAAGACAAAAATAGGCCACAATTTATAAAATAGACACCTACCTTAATATCTTTATATTTCAGTGCATTGTATTCTCTATGAGCTTTGATTTAATATCATATCCAAACAACATTACTTTCGTGGATCCCTTAATGACGCTCAGTGAAGTGTGAGAGTGTCTTGATGTCGAATGAGTTGTCGTTTTACAACTGACAGATCATTTACGTTTAGCGCTAACAGAATGCGACAGAACGCGACATAATGGCGAGTGGTGTGCGAGGATTTGGTAATCAACTCGCGTAGAACACGTTGTCATTGCAGTGGGTAATGCGTGACTGATTACCTACTTCATGAGATTGATAATAGTTACTTATAAAGTTCCTGAAGCTACAGAAGTCTGTAGAGACTTCTGTAGCTTCAAGAACTTTATCTATACTTCTATATACTATATAATATTATAAAGAGGTAAAATTTATTTGTAAGTTTGTATGTAGGGGGTAATCTCTGAAACTACTGAATGGATTCTTAGTGCTAGCGGTACGCCAAAAAAAGCTGCAAATGGTGTTAAAAGCATGAAAATCGGAACGATTGATCTTTAGGCCATACGAATCAATTTGACCCGTAGCACGAAACAAAAAAACAAAAAGGAGAGGAGTTATGACGTAATTTATTTTGTATGGAAAAAAAATTTGTTCTGAAACCTATCGTGTGTGGTATTCAATGAAAGGGCTTACTAAGCAGATTCTAAAAATATAACACATCATTATATTTCACTCCCTTGTTTTAAATTAAAATAAAAATCATTTTCAAAACATAATTATCAAGTTTGGGCTCCTCCAGATATGACACGGTAATATTTTTTTTTTTTTTTTTTCTTGCTACGGGTCAAATTCACAATTGCTTCACAATTTTTGTCAAGCAAGTCGGAAAGTAATACCTCTTAAAACATTATTATTTGTATGCGCAGCCTAAACAGTTGATTATAACTGAAAACAATATATGGCAATCTGGACCAGATTGCAATATATTGTTTTCAGCCATAAATACGAGTAATCCTACAAAAATGTCATCGACACCATATTTCTATATTTAAGCAGATATAGGTGGATTTATGTTTAAAAAAAGGGATTTTTCAACATACTTTTGGATGATTAATTAAACAAGAAATATTAATCCTTATCAAAATAAATTATTATAAGACTACAAAGGACATCATAGATATAAGATTCGCTTTTAACAGTATGTCAATTGGTTGTATAGTTTCGGAGATAACATAAAATTACTGAAACGCAACATGAGAAGTGTTTATTTTTTGTTTGTTTGAACGCGCTAATCTCTGGAACTACCAGTCGGATTTCAAAAATTCTTTTTGCATTTGATAGCATAATTCTTGAAGAAGGTTATAGGCTATTTAAAGCCACACTACGTACCTTAGGAGCCGAGCAAAAATAAAAAAGTCAGAAGGAACGCTAAGCGAAAACGAAGTAACTGCGTGGGCGGGCGATATGATGCGACAGGTAGGACAGGGGAACAAGAAATTTCATGCGGACAAAGTCGCGGGCAGAAGCTAATTTTTGAATAAAACGCCATGTACTTATTTGGTAGTTTTTTGGGGAAGCCCGAGTACCACTCCTCATTACCTGGTTTCGTCACCGTATCAATAAAATTTGTAGTTCACTGAAATTAAAACTAAGATACGTATTTTTTCTGACACAAAACTTGTAACTACGTTGTGTTTTCTCACTCATTCAAAAATCAAAGGCTTGTTTAAACTTTTAATAAAGAATAAATAATAATGACAAACATTTACCAAGTTTGCACTGTTGATCGAACTTAAAAGGGGCAACGTTTAACAAAGGAATGGTCACGCGCGCATTATTCAGTTTTAAACTTTTCAAGTACTTTTCATATCGCACCGAGTCCGTCACCCCTTTCATATACTTTTTGTCACGGATGCATATGTTTTCTATTCTAAAATGAACAATCGCCATACTAAAACCCACAAAGGAATTAAGTACTTCTGAACCTCAAGTGTTTATGAAATAAAAAACATTTTAATTGCTTATTAAATTTAAAATCACTGGGAATTTCGTGGGAGAATTTCCGTGAGAATTTGTTAATTAGATTGATAGTAAAAACTTTTATTTTCACATACTTAGGCTACTTTTATTTTAGACTAGCTGGCGGCTTCGCCCGCGTGGGTGTTATAAGTACCGTATATACTTTTATAATTATGCATTTAGTTAAACGCTGTTATTTTAACATTACAAACAGACACTTCAATTTTATTTTTTTGTATAGATTGCATACCTACTTATATAAAATTTGGTCACTATCGGACCTAATTTTATGGCTATTGTCGGTCAAAAATAAATTCCGGTTTAATTACATATACCTCTGTTTTATTTATTGTCTGTTCATTATTCACCTATTACCGTCATTGCCATTTTATTGAGGTATCTATTAATAATCTGTTATCAATCACCTGTATTTGACATGGAGCGACTGCCTAACTGACCTCCACAACCCATTACCTGGGTAACACTATACCCCTTGGTAAGACTGGTTGTCAGACTTTTTGGGCTTCTGACGACCCTTAACGACTGTCAAAGATCCACGAATGACAGCCGGGACCAACGGCTTAACGTGCTTTCAGAGGCACGGAGGAGTCTCGGTATGTAAAGATGGTCACCCATCCACTGACCAACCCCGGCAAGCGTAGCTTAACCTGACGGATCGACCCGTGCGGCTGTTATTACTTAGCCACGAGCTCCTCCTATTAATAATCTGTTATCATGTTCATTTATTTATTTATTCAAAATCTGTATTAACAATAACATACATAAAGTCTGCCAAACTGCATAACAGTTTGTCGGCAGTTGTTCTCGTCTAGCAATGGATTACAAATTTTGAAAATTAATGTGCAAAAACTATAAAAAAAAAATACCTACAGTCGAGATCAAAAACCTCACATTTTACAGAAAGACATTTCCGCAGACGTGAGGTTGGTTACAAACATAGCTACGGACACAATGAGAGATAATGTTTGAATATTGATAATGATCAGCAAACTTTAAGTACATGAACCGGTAAATAAAAAACTATAGGAACAACCTAGAAAACACAGAATTAAAGAAAAACACTGCCATAATTGCCGGTGGCATATAGGGTTGCCAACCCTATATCATATATTATCCTGCTATATTAGAGACCTGAATATTATATTTCTAAAGAAAAAATATAGTAGGCGAAACTACTACATTTTATTTCAATAGAAATGGCGAGATGATCGTAGGAGGGCCAGTATTAATCTCATAAAAGCTAAAGTAATGGTATTTTGTAACCTTAGAGTTTAAAAATAGTTACGAGACATTAAAAATAAAAAAATCCTGTTAATAAAGGTAACAAAAATATGCATTTAAAGAATAAAATTGTTGCTGAAACGTACCTACTATATTTTTTCACCATCCATACTAATATTATAAATGTGAAAGTAACTCTGTCTGTCTGTCTGTATGTTACGTTTTCACGGCTAAGCCGCTGAACCGATTGTCATGAAATTTGGCAGAGATATAGCCTGGGATATGGAGAAGGACGTAGGCTACTTTTTTACGCGATAACCGACATCCATGCGGGCGGAGCCGCAGGTAAAAGCTAGTCTACTATATTTTTACAGGCGATGGATTCGAAAATAATATATTTGGTATAAAAAAGTTGGCAACCCTAGTTGCATATCCCTGGATTACTGGTACTTGAGAGAAAAGTGCGAGCGTTTAGTGCGATCGCGTGTGACCGCGGGTCGCAGGTCGCCGGTCGCCGGGATTACGCCGACGGCCGCGCTAAAACAACATGCTCCACAACATAATCGCTGGGATATAGTCCTACAAGATATAGGGGGTATCTGTATTTGTATTGTATTGTGCAGCTAATAATGAGAAGAAGTGGATTGGAGTGTTTTTATTGCGCTATTGTTTTTAGAAGAGATTTCGGTTGGATGCATGGTTAGTTTAATGGATAGCAGTTCTTATTGTTACAATAAATAAGTATTTTTAATTCCACAAACTTTTTCTGAACATCCTAAAATCTTTGTTCAGATTTGTATTTACAAAAGTCGCTAAAATATATTTTTTTTTTTTACGCCGAGTTATGGTTAAGAGTAAATTTTTAAATAGTATTTCAATGAAATGCGTAATGAATTTTAAATAAAAATGTAATGTTTTTATTTTATTTTTTATTATTGTATTTATCACCACCGTAATTTTATTTTCAACACAATTTTTTTTTGTTATGAAATAAATGACTTATTTATTTATTTAACAGTGTCATATAAAGAGACAAGAAGAAAGGAACAGAAAAATACATACTAAGCTTATGATTAGGTAGAACTTAATTCAATAAGGGATGATGACAAAAACAATTTTTTTTGGCCGTACACGTGACACGTATTTTTTATTTTTTTACGTAATCAAAATATTACGGCGATACATTGAGTTCAAATGTGGCGTAACGTCACTTCCCTAGTAGCATTTTTTGTTGGCATTTAGTTGGGCCACTTACCTCTGTAAGTGGCCCAACTAAATGCCAACAAAAAATGCTACTAGGGTTCTCACTAGATTTTATACTGAGCTGTGACGTAATGAGCTCCCACTTCCCAAGATTAATGTGTTTTATCTAAGTATTTTTTTATTAATATGATAAAGCAAAAAATACGTGTCTAATATATTTTTATTATCTGATTGACGGACTAAACAGTTTTCTTTTTTTTTCCCAGACATAATCCCTATTCGTTGGAAAATACCAGTCAATGAAAGCAAACTTTAGTATCGAACTAGTTATTCTCTTTTAATACTCTTCTATCGAAATGCCTCTCTTCCAACAAAAAGTAAATATTTCATGACATACTCAAGTAAACTGCTGTAAACATCAAGCCACAGCCTAAAAATATCGAAGCGAGAGCTCCCCTAAACTTATAAGTAAGGTGTGTAGCACTACAAACAGAATGTGTACGATCAAATAAAACGCCGCACGTCTCGTAGACGTGTATCTTAGATGTTAGCATCGTTCATTAGACAAGCATCCTCGTCCTATTCAATGGTTCACGTGGCGACTTCGCTTCGTAGCTCGGTTCACTTCAAAAGCTGCACGGCCCGCCCTCCGAACGCCAGCCGAGCTCTGATTGGTCGACGCTGCCGCCCAGGCAATTAAGCTGCCTCGCTCACCCCGTGATCTAACTTGACATTTTAATGTTTACTGTACTGATAGTTCGTGAAAGAAAATTGTTTGTGTTCCTTTTGTTTCTTATTGGACTTTGGTATCTTGTCATGTTTGTCGGTATTTTTTATAGATTAATGTTTCCAGAAATACATGACGTGATGTATAAGTTATTGTAAGTTAGAGTGCAAATAACAAAGTTCAATGATATTTTTTTTAAATGTTTTGTTTAATGATGGTACCTATAGGATTACAAATCCCATTTTTAGCAAATAATTGAGAGTTAAGCATATCGTTCTAAATGAGCAGAAAACCTTTATTTTTACAAGTGAATACGTCGCGTAAACAGCGCTTTACTTTAGCACGTAATGCATCCATTATGTTCGTACGTAATTCAGTCAGATACGTAGCGACCGCTGCCCTGACAATGTAGCCTGTGGACCGGGACACAAGATGGGATCACACCCATCTCGCTCGCACGCGCTCTGCTTTCATGCTGTTGTCCTGCTCAGGGGGTGGAACTCAATGTAATCAGGGGATGACGTGACTCGCGATCTCCGCAGCGGCTTCAAAGATCACAATTATCGGAGCAGTCTGCCGAAAGCCGCGACTGGGTGGTGAAGTCACCTAGATAAGTCATTAAAAGTTTCGTACATATGTACTCTGAAATACTCATGAATTCCTGTAGGAGAGGACTGTTTAAATTCTGAATGTGTAGCATTAAAAAAAATATAAATACAAAGTTTTAAGTGAAAATTAGAAGAAAATGTATTTAACTAAAAGCAGTGGTGTTAATTTAGATTGAGCCTGTGAGACAATTGTCGAGCTGTCTGCCTTCTGGGAACGACAACGGGCGCCAGCCGTGGCAGTCCGGAGGATGGGAACAGGTCAGCTGATTAGTTTTTTTTATTTCAATCATCTGTCATTGTTTGTTGTTATTCATTTCAGTACCTTATCCGCATTTTAAATAAATAAGTGTCAGTAACCATGATCCTAAAAGTCGACATGCATTTAGCTGACCCGACAGATGTTGTCCTGTCAAAATTTCAAGCTATAGAAAAAAGTCACTTTCAGTTCTTTCTCGAATTTCTCCAGTTTTCCCGGCAACTTTTCAAATGTTTCTTTCCTTAAGAACCTGATTCGGACTATTACCAACATAATAAAACAAAATTTGCCAAATCGGTCCTGCTGTTCTGTGTGTGGTGTGTGAGCTTTCCAACGAACAGCATCTCATTTTTATTATATAGATTCCCTGTAAGTTTTTTTTCATACAAAAACAATTATTTGGCAAGAGTTTGAAATTCTAGACACACTTACGAGGTATTTGTTGAGCACAAATACCTCGTAAGTGTGTCTAGAATTTTCTAATACCTTTTATAAAGTTTCATATGGAGACACGAAGCAAAAATATTTTAATTTATAAAACCTTTGCACACCACAAAGCACCGACTAAACGTATATTATTGGAAACTTTTTACGCCTGCCAAATAATAGATTTTGTATGAAAAAAAACTTACAGGGAATCTATATAATAAAAATTGTTTTTCATAATTCCTTCTCAGTCACGAGATAATATTTTTTTTAAAGGAGTGGTGGCGCTAATGAACCCATATATGCCCTATTAAAGCCTTATTGATAGTCGACGAAAGCTGACCGAGTTCTTTAACATTCACCCTATGGAAAACATGAATAGTTAACCATACGGAACATAAAAAGTTCACCGGATACCAGACACATGATCAAAGCTAATAATAAGTCTATGTATAAGAGATATATTATAGTTCTTACTAATTCTGTTTCTGTTTGACTTTTGTTCTACCCTTACATAATTTCGCGTGATATATATAATTGTATACTTTCTTGATTTGAAGCAATAGCATACAAGTTACTTTTATTGTACGCAATCATTTCTGGCGCACAGACCAACCATTTCAAGAACAAGTGGTTTTGAAAAGCACTCCAATGCTATAATAATTCAATGCTATTATTATTATTACGTACGTACCTAAAACGGACTGTGTTTTCTTAAGAAGATTTAAGAAAACACAGTCCGTTTTAGGTACGTACGTAATAATAATAATAATAATTCTTTATTAAAATAACACAGAAAGGTGAGAAAGTTTAGGTATACTTAATTAGATACAAAAGGTAGGTAGTGTGGTCGAAAGTCCAATTAGATATTATTTTACATGAGAATCAAATGGTTAAAAGTTACCAAATATTTTATTGATATCCAGAGAGTATTTTTAAGAGATTACTAGGATTCTTCTTGGTTCCTGGTAATCTCTTAAAAATACTTGATGTTGAATGATAAGCGCACTAATACCTACAATATTTTTCAAATACAATTTTTTTTTTAATGCTGCTTTTATAGAAGCATGGGTATAAAACAGTGTAGGTACATACCTACTTAGTATGGCATCCATTACTACTGTTTTATCTAAGCACTATAATATTGTTTCTGATGCATTCTAATAGCGGTTGTGCATGCACCTTTGCCTATGCAGCTACTTAATTTATTTGTTAATTTAATGTTAAACTTAGTGTTATGGTTTACGAATTGTTAAATAATTTCAAAATTTGTACAACAATAATAATAATAATAAAGTAATTTATTTCTCTCAAAAAGGTACAATTTTGATTCATAGCATAAGTTACATTTTCCGGTATATCCTTTGTGAGAGCTGGAGTCTATACTGGGTTCGGGACCTGTATGACAGATCTCCAGGCTCACACCCTTAAAATACAATATTAATTGCACTTACGTACTACGAGTACAACATTGAAAACTCCAAGTACTGAGAGGAATAGAATTAAGACAATACAAAGGAGATGTGCTGTGTGTCTTTGGAGTGTTGTGTGTCCGTGAGTGCAATATAAGTCCTCGCGCCCAGGCGCGAGCACCTACTTGCCCGAAAGTGAATGTGTGTCTGTGTGTGATTAGTAAGGTGAAACGCGATCTAGGATTAATTTGAATAGGCGAATATTTCCGATAGACGAAATTATTTTAGGATGTTTAGTAAATTTTCAGTCTCTGCATAATCTATAGTCTATTGCTGTGGAGGCTGGTAAATGGCTTGTCGTCGATTACCTCACTGTTACTTTTGTATTGATAGCCACCCAAACACAATAAAATAAAATAAAATAAATAAAAATACAACTTAGATACTTTGTGCAAAACCAAAACCATTTCACTATTTGTCAAACAAGACTGTATCAAACGCCTGGCAGTAATAAGCTTAACACTATACAATACAATATATAGATACAAACACATCGTATGTTTAGTCCATTGTTCGTAGTTAGCACACAAATAAGATCTTAGGAGATCAGTGAATCGGGCGAAACCCGCGTCCTTACAAATGTAACTTAGGGACGAACCCGAAACTTGGACCGCGCTCCCCCACCCGAATCTTGTACAAAGGGTGCATGTAACTTAATCTAATCACTTAACGCCTAACTTATTACCGTTGTTTGAGTTTAATTAAGTATTTTACTTGTGTTTATCAAGTCTTTGTCGAAAAGTAAATAATCACGATTTCTCGTTACGATTTGTATCGTCCATCTCACAACGTAAGCACAGATTTCTGTGAGAGCAGTCATTATTTTGCACTTTGGCTATCCTAACTAATATTATAAATGCGAAAGTAAGTTTGTCAGTTTGTTTGTTTTCACGCCTAAACCACTGAACCGATCATCCTCAAATTTTGCATATAGGTACGTCAGGTGTACAGAAACGGACATAGTGTACCTTTCATCCCGAAAAAATGTACTGTTCCTGAGGAAAACAACAATAACGTTCTTATGATAATAGATGGCGCCACGTATCTTTCGAATCATGATTGAATTATAAATTATTATAGAAACTATAGTTTTTTTATTTTTTATTTAAGTGTTAGCGAAGCCGCGGGCAAAAGCTAGTTGTTTATAAATACTTAAATGATGGAGATAATTGTAAAGAAAAGTAGAAATGAAAAAAAAAAAAAAAATTGGTTGTCTGTAAAGTTGGTTTACGGACGATAGTTTAACGTCACAACGTCATAACAAAACATTGATGCGGCGCAAGCGTACAATGCGTGTAACGGGACAATGAGCGTAACGGGACAATGAGTCATCCTTTTTCGTCAAGTTCATCGATTTATTAGACGTTATCACGACAAAAAAAAAAAAAAAACAACCATATTGGTTTTAAATACGGCAAGATTATAAGAATATCGTTTCTCGTTATACATTTTAAGATGAAATGCTTGTGGCTAAGTTATTACTTAGCCACAAGCATTTCATCGTCTGTCATAACAGCCGAATGGGTTGATCGATCAAATTAAGCTAGCTTGCCGCGATTGGTCCGTGGATGGGTGACCATCTTGCTATACCAAGACCCCTCCATGCCTCGGAAAACACGTCAAATCACCACAAATGACAGCCGTTGGTCCCGGCTGTCATTTGTAGATCTTAGACAATCCAGAATAAACAGGTTCATGACTTCATGAACTTTATCTGTAGGTCCTTCTTACAAAAACATATTTCATTCAATCTTTCAGTAACCTATTTTCTTAGATTTTATTTTTACTCCTTTGGTTTTCCGACGGGACAAGTTCGCTTGCTTCTTTATACAGGACAATTTTTAAATCACTAGCTTAATTTTTACAGGGTGTTCGACCCACGAATATGAACAACTTTCACTATGGGACCAACACCAAAATAAAAATATCTGCTGCTGTTTCATACAAAAGTTCAATTAATTCATTTATTTCAAGTCCTTGACCCATATTAAATCCAAAAACAATACACAATTTTATCAACTTTATAATTAATACCTAATTGTCGTAAAAGTTAATTTTAAGAAAAATATGAGTATGTAACAAATAAATTTCAGATCAATTCAATTAACGTCAAAAGTACGAAGCAAATAAAAATAAATAAATAAGACAATGAATTAAATTAAGTAAATAATAATTACATTAAATAAAGAATGTCAGAAGAAAATATTATAATAATTATCCATATGGCGATTATCCATAGAGCATTACGCAGTTATATAAAAAAAAAAAAGTCAAATCAAGTACCAGCAATATGCGCGCTGCAACAATGCCCAACGTCAATCCAGTCGTTGAGCAATCAATACCTACTCGACCAAAATGTATGAAACAGCAGTTTTTTTTTTTTCGTAATTTCAGATTTGTTCCCATAGTGTTTGTTCATATTCATGGGTGTATGTAATTTGTGAAAATTTTGCTAGTGATTTAAAAATAGCCCTGTATAGATAATTTAATTTATTCAAGTGTAGGTACATATACTCGTAGTTCCAAAAACCATCATTTTGTACAAAATGAAAGCAAATTCTTAAATAAATGTTTTATCTAACTTAAACGTAACGTCAATCAACGATAACATTGATTCAGCAAAACAAATCACGTTAAATCGTCCACTAATTTTAGTTTTCAAAACCAAAAACGTGCTAAAAAGAAAGAAAACATCAATCATGTTAATATAATCTACTTATATCCGCGTAAACATCACGAGGGCAACGATTAAGTAAGTATATTCATTTGATCGGCATTAGCAAGTGTGTCGCTTCACACGACTATCGTAATTTGTCGCGCGTTATTTAGAGTTCAGTGCACGGAACCGCACGCATCAGTAGGCACACACGAATAGGTAGATGAATGTGCAGCTTTTCATTAGCAGTGGGCTATATTGACAGTTTGTCTGTAGAGGGTTTGTATAAGTTATTCGTGAAAAAATCTTTCAGTTTTCTTGAAGAAACCGAATAACAAATGAATAAAAGTGTTCCGTGTTATCTTCATTTTTTATTGGCGAATGCAAAAAAAAAATTATCTGTCTTTTTGTAAAAAAATCTTTTGAAGTGTTCTTTATTTCTTTCCTAGATTATTTAAACAAACAAATGCAAACTCAGGCCCTATCAGAATACCAGCGCTGCGGTATTTTTTTTTAAATAGTGCAGCATAATGCGATAGGCATTATTAGTAGGCGTTTAGTCGAGTAACTCGTCACATAATTTTGAAGAAATAACTAAAAAATGAACGTGCCTTGACGCGTCCTGTCATCTGCGCCTGCAACTGTCTTCATTAAGTTCATAGCGATTTATTGGTTTTACAACACAGGGCCCATGTTCATATACCTGCCTAGGTATATCGTATGGAATGTTTGGGTCGGGTCGGACTCATCATCTTCGAACGAGACGGCAACGGGTATAATTACAGTCGAACTTCACTTACAGGTACATAAGTTCGTTTGACTATTCAATTATACTCGTTGGCGTCTCGTTCTCTATGATGAGAGAATACAGTGGTAGATGTTCAAAGCTTAGTTGTAAAAACAATAAATTTTAATAAAAGTAATAAATAAAAAATAACGAGGATTTGTTATTTTTACTATAGGATAGCCTTTTTGGCCTCGCACAGGTATTTTTTTAATGTAAATTTTGTTAGTTTTAATTGCTCTTTTTTTTACTGTTTGTGTTTCCTGTGCGTGTCCCAATTAAAATATGTTTCTTTCTTTTTTCCTTCTTTAAACGAATCACCCATATTATTAAGAAAACACGCCGTTCTCGATGGGATTCCCATCAGTAGAAATGTTGAACTTCCATACAAACTTTCGTGCCCTTTTAAAATCCTTTTGGAGATGAATTTTCAAAAATCCTTTGGCTAACTTCGAAAAGGAACTCTTGTGCAAAAATGCATGCGGCCCTACGGTTTAGGCTGTGCGTTGTCTGTCAGTGGATTTAAGATTTTTATTAAGTGCCTATTAGATGACCCAGTGAACTTCATACCACATAAGACAAAATTTTGAATTTTTCGTTATTTGGGCTGTTTCTTTGGGTTTTTCATAATTTTCTTTTTCCTAAGTATTGAGGTGAAAAAAACAATTCGGTCGACCCATTTTCTAGTTTTTGCGAGACTAACGCACGGCAATTCATTTTTATATATCAAAATCAATCAGCCTAGCCTTTTCCCAACTATGTTGGGGTCGGCTTCCAGTCTAACCGGATGCGGCTAAATACCAGTATTTTACATGGAGCGACTGCCTATCTGACCTCCACAACCCAGTAACTGGGTATCGCGATACTCCTTGGTAAGACTGGCTGTCAGACTTTTGGGCTTCTGACGACCCGTAACGACTGTCAAAGATGCACGAATGACAGCCGGGACCAACGGCTTAACGTGCTTTCCGAGGCACGGAGGAGTCTCGGTATGTAAAGATGGTCACCCATCCACGGACCAACCCCGGCAAGCGTAGCTTAACCTGACGGATCGACCCGTGCGGCTGTTATTACTTAGCCACGAGCTCCTCTTATTGATTTTTATATATATAGATAGATATAATATTCTTTTGCTGGTGAATAAACAGCTGTGTTAGACCGACAGTCATCGCAGCTCCTGAAGTAGGAAGCTTCTCCTCGGATACTAAGCTATTTGTGAATGGTACTCTGAAGATTTACTGACAAACTACATAGAATTTTATAAGATTTAAGAATGTTATAATCCACTGTCATAAAAATTTTTCCAGTAGTTTGGGGAAAATATTTCTAAATTATGGATCTACAGAATTGTACAGTATCTCTGTCTATAATTTCTACGGACAGAGAGACTGTGTAGGTATTCAACCATTCATCATTTCAGCCGAAAGACGTCCATAGCTGGACATAAGCCTCCCCCAATTGGGGGGGGTTTGCCATAATTGCCTCGCTTGGCAAGCGGGTATGATGTATGTATGATCGCAGTATGATGTTAAAAGTGCATAGAGAATGCTGCTGCACATTCTCTAGTATGTCCCTGTAGTCGCCTTTTACGACACCCACGGGAGGAAATGGAGTGGTGCTATTATTTACGTCCGGCACCACACGGTACCAACCATTACATAAAATTAAACATTTATGTAGTACTAGCTTTTGCCCGCGGCTCCGCCCGCGTGGATGTCGGTTGTCACGTAAAAAAGAAGCCTATGTCCTTCTCCATGTCCCAGGCTATATCTCTGCCAAATTTCATGACGATCGGTTCAGCGGTTTAGGCGTGAAAACGTAACATACAGACAGACAGACAGACAGACAGAGTTACTTTCACATTTATAATATTAGTAAGGAAGTAAGGATTATATCTGTGTAAATATCTGTATATTATGAAGCTGAATCCCATCATTTTCTTCCCATAAAAAGCTTTTCAAAGTGCGCAAAAAAAGGGGATAATTACGACACTTCGCGGCTTTCCTTAGAGGCTCGAAAGACGAAGTAAAGTCGTCTAAGTCCGTTTTAACGAAAAAATAAAAGATCCTTCCTTGAAAAGGATTCGCGGCGTTAAGACGGAGGCCGCTTGTTACACCGAATTTAATTATTTGAAAGGGACAATTAAATGAAATTACAATTTACATACAGCAGGAGTTTGTATGTTTAAGTACTATGCATTTGAGTCGGAATAATAAATACCTACATAATTAATTTATTTGAATTATTTAATTTTGTTTTGCTTTAACTTATTTTTATTCCTTAATTCTTATAATATATAATATAATTCGATTAATACAGTAACAATAAATATTAATTATTCTATTCTATTGATTTGAACTGTGTATTTTTATTTTTGTAAAATGACACATAATTAGGACATGTATTGTATTGTAATGTAATTTACGTCACACCTGGCCATAATGTGAGTTTTACCGCACGCTACGCGTACAGTAAAACTCGCATTGTGGCCAGGTGAAGACGTAAAATTCTGTACTCACCACGGGCAGTAAAAAAGAAAGCCCTCTATCGCATATTTACAACCCTCGGCTGCGGCTCGGGTCACAAATACCTGCGATTTCGGGCTTTCTTTCTTTAACAGCTCTTGGTAAATAATGTACTATTATTAATTTTGTTTTGTTTTGCAGTGCCCTTACAGGGTGCATGTTTGAAACTTATATTTATCTTCTTCCAACCTCTGTACAACATGTTTGCAATAAACTGATTTGATTTGAATTTTGATTTTGAAGGATTTCGGCGAAATCTTTCAATACTGTTAATGTTTGGATAGGATTGCAAAGTTTAAATGAGATTATAAGTTTAATAAAATACTATTATGTAGAAATATATAGGTAGGTAGACCTATTTTACTTAGAAATGATATCTTCAGGAATAAAAGGCGAATCAGATACAATTATTTGGCAGTTAAAATAAAGTTGAATTTATAGGAAATCTACGGACATTTCAGACAAAACACCAAAAATAGTTACTTGTATTCGGTGTGACAGTAGGCGCGTTAAGGAAAAGGGGGCGAAGGGGAAGGCTTCAGTAAACGGAACAAAAACACCAACGTTATTAGCGAGATTGGTGTAATCTGACTAATCTATTTTGGGTAAGGGGAGCTCTGAGGTGCCGAGAAGTATCAGTTCATGAATAAACACTTCCTCCAGTGTAGCTTACATAGATAAAGAAAACGTAAAAGGAAATTTTCTGCACACTTGACGGATACTGAAAGTTGTGATGACAGAAAAAAAGTCTGCTATAGTATTTTGATTGGGTTGGTATGCTAATTTTGTATGGGCATGGGTATACATATTAATTACGCTGACAAAGTAGTAAAATAAAACCTTGAAATATATTGTTTTTAGGGTACCTCCCCTACACGTAAAGTGGGGATGATTTTTTTTCTCTCGTCTACCCCATGGTTTAGGATATCGTTGGATAGGCCGTTCAAAAATATTGCGAGTTTTTTAATACAGTTTTTCGATTCATACGATCCGTTTGCGTAATAAAAGCTTCGAAGTGCTAACTTTTCAAAAATATTTTTCTCAAACATGCATGGAAATATTATCATTATTTTCGAAAAAAGAACACGCGAAGTATCGAATTCACGGACAAAGAAAATCAAATCCTTTGCAGGAGCGTTTTTTGAATTTGGAACATTACAACGCTCCAGCAATGTTGTATGAAATGGCGTGCTGGGGTTAATAAATACTCTTTGATTGGATCTATTATCATTCTTGACATACCACAGTACGTCTCTTTGCTTAGCACAAATTGCGTTCACGTGGCTGTATAGCCATAAATGCGTTTGCCTTTCGGCACAGATGACAAATAGAAAATTGGCGGCAAAGCTGAAAATTCGCCTTGATTTGTTATTTACATACTTAATAAATATAAATTTAATTAAAATTAATTCCCACGGTTCAGAGGGTGAAATGGAGATTGATTGTACTCCACCAGATTTAAGATCAGAAGCCAAATTGGCAATGGAAAACCTGCTTCCAGCGAAGTCAAAAGAAAAACACATGAAAGTATGTCTTATTTCCCTGCATTTTTTTTTAGAAAAGCACTAGGTATATATGCCTCGGCGGAAATGGAATTGCCTGTATCATATTAGTGAAGTCCTCGCCTTCGGCTCGGCCTTCATACTAATACCCGACCTGCAAAAATTGCCTATTTCCCGGCCTTTGCTATTGCAAAGGCAATTAAGACATTGCGTCTACGGACTTGTGAAATGTTCACAATAGTAGTGTACATTATTATGTAAACTACTATTGTGAAACATTTCACAAGTTCGTAGACGCAATGTCTACGGCGTAGGCAGCGGCTAAGGCGTAGACATATATAGCTATAAAATACGTACATTGACCAACAACACATTGTAACACAAATGCATATTGTTGATAGTGTAGAATTAAATTTCCTTAAATAACGAGTCGACTCAACCTTTCTGACCCAAACGATTTGAACCTATTATTACAAAGAGTTTTGATAAACTAATATTGGTTACAGGCGATCGTCTTCTCGACATCCCCTGCAATGTGTGTGGGGACAGGAGTTCCGGAAAACATTATGGCATCTACAGTTGCGACGGTAAGAACACTATCTATCTTCTTTTAACTCCCGTTCACGCCATATCCACAAATATGAGTGTGAGTGACCAGATAAATGCTGTACCTCAGAGGTATACAACATTATGTGATGAACATTTTACAGGAGAGGCAAAAATGCGCGGAGTGAAACTTCAAATTCTATTTTTATTTTTTATTTTTTTGCAAAACTAGTACTGTTGAGTTCAACAGTATTTTTTATTACTATTAGATAAATCTTATCGTCATTTGAGGTCCTATACCCATTAGACGTAAGTGGATTTAATGTCATATATGTACGATTGGATATTTCTTTTCATAGATGTCATAGGACTTAATGTCGTATACCAGTATGTAGAACTGGTTCTTGCGATTTTAATGGTGCAAGAAACTAATTTTCAAAAAAAAGTGGAGTTACTTTTGTATACCTCTGAGGTAGGTACTTAGGGGTTTATTTATAAACGCTGCTTAAAGTTAAGTAATGATTAGCGACTGTTTAACCATACATTTTTGACATTTGAACGTCACTTAACTTTAAGCAACGTTTATGAATAACCCCAGAATGGTAATAAATTAAATTTATTTTAGTAAGTAGGTTTTTACAAACACTCACGGTCACTGTTTTCTATCCGACTACCCTGTGAAGAAACATCGATACTAAATAATCGTGCTTGAATTCGCCGCCAGAGGCGTAAGTGTAGAGTAAGGTTTAAACGTCAAATGTGAAACTGAACGTTCTTTGTTTGCGGGATTTTCTATCGCGAATTTTTACTTATTATCTTCATCATTCATCATCATTTTAGCCGAAAAATATCCACTGCTGGACATAAGCTTCCCCCAATTAAGGGGGGTTTGCCATAATCGCCACGCTTGGCAGGCGGGTTGGCGATCGCAGTATGGTGTTAAAATGCATAGAGAACGCTGCTGCCCGTTCTCTAGTAAGTTCCTTAGTCGCCTTTTACGAACACCCACGGGAAGAAATAGGGTGATCCTATTCTTTATTTATTATTTATTTATTTATTCATTCATAAAACCATTCGCATGGGGTCAGAAGTATTTTGTACTTTATTTAACATAATAGATATAGCTAAAAAATAATAAATTATGAATTTCAAACAGTACATCCAGCACCACACGGCACAACATTACTCATGATGCATAATTGTAAAGATTATGCCATTCCTGATTGCTATGGCTTCGCTGATAGTTAGAAACTAGATCACAGCCAGCAGGGGAAGATGCAAAACAATAAGATAGAGGCGCTAGTGTAGAGTGCGGTCTCAAAAAATGTCAAATGTGAAACTGAACGTTCACTGTTTACGGGATTTTCTATCGCGAGCTTTTACGAATTATGCATAATAGTAAAGATTGTGCCATTCCTGATTAATTATGGCTTAAGATTTTAAGTAACAACTTAGGATCTAATTTGGTAGCCCTTGGAGGAAGAATAATATCGATACCTCCCACGAAAAAAGTCGTAACATGCTTTTTTAGTCAAATGAGATTTTAGTACTATAATGTAATATTATATAAATACTACACATTCTTAAAAACAATATTTTCATATTTTCACAAAAAACCGAGTTTCTAACCCACTAATAGTCTTATCATTATGTTTTGCGGCTGACCTTATGCGCGGGAGGTGTCGATTTGTCTGTATCGTGCTTGCTAATCTTAGGAACATTATAATGTAAATATTCATTTGATGTATTAAAATGTAATAAAATAAACATTATATGAAGTAATGGGTACTAAAACATATCAAATAAAACTATTGACAGGACCTTACTCGCCAGTGGCGCCAACTGGTGACCACGAAAACGATAGCCCCCATTTAGAGTTTGAAGTCGAGACATTATTAGTCCACACAGATTTGAGTGAAACACCAACCAAGTGCATGTTGGATCACGCATAGTGAAGGATTCTACAGTTAGGACGAATATTTTTAGCATGTTACGGTATTGATTTCACCGATCGCAAAAGTAAGTTTGTATTTCAAAGTGTTTCTCGAAAAAACTTTGAAAATAGACATAATACTGCGGTTGTAACCGAAAACATCCCATGTCTCACAAACTATTGACTTAAATAAAAAGAAAGTCACTTAGAAACATCCTCATTTTGAGGGTTCCGTAGTAACCAAGGAACCCTTATAGTTTCGCCATGTCCGTCTGTCTGTCTGTCTGTCTGTCCGCGGCTTAGCTCAGAGACTCTTAGTGCTAGAATTTGGAAAGAGTATACATATTAATCACGCCGACAAAATGGTAAAATAAAATCTTGAATTGTCTTTTTAGGGTACCTCCCATACACGTAAAGTAATAATTATAATAATAACCCCACCGCCGTATCTCTACGTTGATGTCATGGTGGGGCTTACGCGCTCCGAACTCTAGGTCTGTGCCGGTAGAGTTTACTTTCAGGAACATGTCTAGGGTGAGGAGCCAGACCAAGAGAGATACAGAAACCCGCAGGGCAGCATGTGGCGAGCTGTTGGGCAGTGGCGACCCCACGGACCCTATCTCCCGGGAGAAGTCATGTTCCTCATCTCTGGCTTGCTTTTATTGGCCGGCTGGAGTGAACCCATAGTCCAATATCTTTGTTTCCATATCCTGCAATAGTCCTACACCAACCGGGGGTTGTCCTTGGGTGCACTTGCATAGTGCGTACAGAGATAAACGTCGATTGGTACCTCATTTAATTAAAAAGCGTCTAATGGGCCTCTGCGAGTTGGCTTCGGCCCCTCGTATGCCTTCCAAAGGTCCGGGACCGCAGGGTACCGAGATATCTCAGACTTTCAATAATAATAATTTAATTTTTATTATGAAACACACAAGATTCATGATACACAAGAGCAGATGTACAAAATAACATGGTATATCTACATAAATCTACACAGATTATGGAACCCTGTCTCCTAAACTAGGTAGTCCTGTATCTTAGGAGACAGTGTTAGGCCATACAGGGCGGTTAGTCATGTAGATAAAGTGGGTATGATATTTTTTTTTTTTTATATTGTGGGTTTGTGAAACCCATTTTTCGATTCAGTGATCCGTTTGCGTAATATTAAGTTTCAAAGTGCAAATTTTTGTTAGAGTCAAGTGTCTCCTATATACAATCAAATAAAAATAAATGATTGTATATGTGTGTTGGATATGTGAAAAAAATCATAGGCGTAGTATATATAACGAAGTTAAAAGGAAAACTATCACAGCTAAGTATTAGGCTTCACAAATTACCAACTTACATTTACAGTTGAAAAACATGTTCTCTCATACATTCCGTATGGAAGAACATGTTTTTTAACTACAATGTTAAGTTTTTTCTTGGGATAAATTCATACCAACTACGGAACCCTTCATTGTGCGTGGTCCGACACGATTTTGAGACTGAAAACGATTTTGAAACTGAGGTCTTTTAAATTATGATAATAATAATCGAAATGCTGGCAGCATTGCCACGTTGTATGGCAATACTGATTCTTTGGCCCGAAAATAGGCCAGCCTTCTGGTCACGGGAAGAGTCGACCAATCACTTGGCGATGTCTCAAAAAACTAAGTGAAAACTTGGATCCCATGGCCGTAGTGTTTCAACCCCAAACTGCTCCTCCTTATTTTATATAAGTCTATTCCCATAAAAAAACCGTCCAAGAGTTTTATGGATCATAATTATATGTATAAGACTGCTGTAAACTTTTACAAATAAAGAAACATAACACATCATGATGATTGTAGGTTGTTCCGGGTTCTTCAAGCGGTCGATCCATCGCAATCGAGTGTACACCTGCAAGGCAGGCGGCGAGATGAAGGGCCGCTGCCCTGTGGACAAAACCCACAGGAACCAGTGCCGTGCCTGCCGCCTCGCCAAGTGCTTCCAAGCCAATATGAACAAAGATGGTAAGTGGAATTACCTACATGTAGTAAACTGGATACAAGGATCTTTTGGCGTTCGAATGACGTTGACAGGGGGCGCTGTTGGTAAACATTTGTGCAATTGTTTTTTTAAACCATAAAAAAAAAAAAAAAAATGGCAGCGTTAGTACCTATTTTGGCTGCGCGTTAAAATAACCTTGTAGCACTTATAGTAAGGTGGCCAGCACATCAAGTTACCACTAACTGTCAAATTTTCTCGTTTGATTTTGAATTTAATCGTCAATATTTTAAAGTTTAAAATCGTTTGGAGCAATTTTTCAATTTCGTGTAGCTTGATGTGTTGGCCACTGTGCAACTGGGGTTACCAACCATACCGTTAAAAACAGTATCTATTATACAATTTTTCACTCTAAAATCCTGTTTACTGATCTTAGCTGGACTATTTTTAATCTTATATTTTGAATTGTTTTATTTATTTATTTAAATTGTCTCACATAGATAAAGAAGCAACAAGAATAATGTACAGACGCCAGCACATCAAGCTACTCCAATCTGTCAAATTTCTTTAATAGATTTTCAACTTTATCACTACAGTATAAGATTCAAGGTTGATTGCGTAAATTTGACAGTTTCGGGTAGCTTGACCTGCTGGCGTCTGTACTTACCCATGATTTTGATTTAAAAGAGTGTCCGTGGAGTTTCTTGCCCGTTCTTCTCCATACAGATCTACGTTTTGGAATGGGCAACTAGTTTCAACTTTCTGACTAACTGACCGACTCTTTAACAATTCAAAAGTGCCTTAAATAGTTTAATTGAAAAAAATGCTTTGAGTTTTAAGTTTCTGACAAAAATAAAATATATAAATATGTTATAATACGTTTTTTTTAACATATGTTTTCACTTATGTCCAGAGCTATAGGTGCCTACCTCAGGTTTCTTTACGATGTTTTTTCTTCACCGATGTCAGTAATGTCCAAGATAAATTCAGAAAGTACAATCATATGAATTAAAAAAGTCACATTGGTACTTGCCCGGATTTGAACCCACAACGTCAGTTAGTAGTAGGTATTACTCATTATAAATCAGTAATACAAAGTATGTAATAACAGTTAGTATAAATCTGAAAATCCTTTTTTTTGTTACGGTTGCGAATCATACTTTAAGTTTAATCAACATACACCCAGACAATGAGCTGCAATTTGCAAAAATCGTAAGATAATTTTTATTTCGCGGGCTACCTTAGCACTTCCCCCTTAATGCTAAGTGGTGGGAAAACAGGAATAGAGCTTCAATATATCTAATTAATAATTAATTTAGCACCAATTTCGTGACGTGATTAAAAACTTGCCGACTAAAATTACGTCAAAATACGTCAAGCGCTGATTAATTTGACAGGACTTAAACTAAAATTTATCTTCTGTCCTTTTCATAATGAAATAGAACGAAAAAGATGCACTGAACTTAAATTTAGTTTAGTTTGTGAACAAGGGAATCGGCACCAATACCTACCTACCTAAAATTAGACCTAGAGGTGTATATGAATTTCAGTTTGAGTTTGAACGAAACCTTTTTCAGATTGCTTATAACACTAATAAATAATATGTAAAAATATATATATAAATGAAATCTGGCATGAATAAATGTTCAAAATGCCATTGTAATACAATTCTATTATGAGACCATTGACCGACCAATGATCGACCATTATGAATTTAGCAGATTACGAACTTTTAGCAAAATGACAATGGGATCGTGTTGGAGTGACGAATTTATAAAAATAGCAGACTTAGGCCCCTGATATCGTGATCGGCGTTTGTTGCATTGTGTAGCTACGTTCTTTAGCTACACACTCATAGGTGATTCATTTACTAAAGGCATAGGGTGCAAGGGGAGGGATTGCAAGGAATGCGTCGATCCGGCTGGTGCGATGGCGTATGGTCGTTTGTGTTTATGTAAGAGTTAATTTTATTTTATTTATTAATTTGTTTTATTTTTTATTATAAAATAAATTAGTCTTTCTTACATATACAAAAAGACGCAAGCATTACCTTTTTTAGTTCTTTTTATATAGAATTTATAACAAAGCCCAAAATGACCGACGTACAGGGGAATGCGCGTTACAAAATGCTTGGCTGTCAAGTGGTAATAAACGTCGAACTCACACCATAACCAAATTGAAAACACACATGTACTCGTAACAATGGCTATCGTGACAATAGCCGGTCTTATTTGCTATCGCAGTATACATGTGCTATCACCGACACATAACGTCCATCACGCTCGCAGCAGGTTGTTTTGTCCACTGTCCATTCGCTCAAATATTGAGTGAAATATAGCGTTTGCCGGCGGCCAGTTCAATTTCCACAGTAGTTTCGGATCCTATCTGTCATTACGTCATCTAGACGTACCCAATATTGTGTTGGGTGTTGCGATGTCAGCCTTTGTCTGCTTTATTTATAGCGATTGTGAATGGAATATTGTTATTGTACACCTGTATGTACTTACCAAAATACAGGTGCAATATTGTTTACTAGCTTTTGCCCGCGGCTTCGCTCGCGTTAATTTAGAATTTGACAATCAATTCGGGTTGTACTCTGCTTGTAACTCTTAACACACTATTATAGGTACTAAAGTTTCTATAATATAACTCAATCATGATTCGAAAGACACATGGCGCCATCTATTATTATATTATTAATTACTTTTTACTTTTTTTTATTTTATTTTTTTATTATTATTTTTATTATTATTTCCTCGGGAACAGTGTTTTTTTTTCGGGCTGAAAGTTACTCTATGTCCGTTTCTATACACCTGACAACATAATTATATGCAAAATTACAGCATGATCGGTTTAGTGGTTTAGGCTTGAAAAGGTAAAAAACAAACAAACTTACTTTCGCATTTATAATATGTATTAGTTAGGATACTTTACAAATCGACGGTGAAGTGCCAATAACTTCTAACTGACAAAGTCAAAATTGTATGTACACAAACTGAATGAGGATGCATGCATGCGGTAATGCCATAAAATAGGCACGTTGGTATAGTTGGAGGTATTTCCACATTTAGCAACAAAAAATACACTTAAGAGATTTCACTAAAACCTGCGAATAACCCCTTTAAATTCAAAATGATAAACAAGTGAATTCTAGAAAAATGTAAGTTAGGAGGTATTGGCATTTCACCGTCGAAATGATGTTACGTTTAGCCTAATCTAGCGTAGTTTATGTTACAAATTGAGTTAACTACACATCTTTTCAGTGTTTAAGAGCGTGTACTACAGTCCACTAACGCCACTCCTATAAAAAAATATTATCTCGTGACTGAGAAGGAATTATGAAAAACGGCTCAATAAAGAGCCTCGGTAAGTGTGTCTAGAATTTTCTAATCTATACTAATCTATATCTTCTATACTAATATTATAAAGCTGAAGAGTTTGTTTGTTTGTTTGTTTGAACGCGCTAATCTCAGGAACTACTGATTGGAATTGAAAATTCTTTTTGTGTTGGATAGTCCATTTATTGAGGAAGGTTATCTATCTATATCCTAATATATAAAGCTGAAGAGTTTGTTTGTTTGTTTGAACGCGCTAATCTCAGGAACTCCTGGTAGGAATTGAAAAAATATTTTTGTCTTGGATAGTCCATTTATTGAAGAATATTATAGGCTATATAACATTACGCTACGACCAATAGGAGCAGAGCATAAATGAAAAATGTTACAAAAACGGGAAAAAATATTCCTTTTTGAGAGCTTCCATTGCGTGCGCTGCGTAAACGGTTTAAGTTACGCAAATATCATGTATGATGGAATTGTTTCTCTTTAAAAGTTCAAAGCAAAAGTCCGCGACAGCATATGTCTATCTTTTAAGATTGACTCACTATAACCTTTTTTTATGGTAATCAAATTTGTTCGAAATTAATGCATTATTTGCGAAGGAGTTTTATCAACATAATATTAATCCTTATCCAAATAAATATGTTATTAATCACAAGTATTTAAATGTAAACAAAATTGTCCTTGACATCACTTGATTTCAATCAACATCTTAGGAGATATCATAATTTTAAAATAACTCCGTAACAAAATAAGTAGAAAATTCATTACTTAAACCACTCTCTCTCTCTTAGGTGATGCAGACGAAGTTGCGCGGGTCAGCTATATTATAAAGCTGAAGATTTTGTTTGTTTGGTTGAACGCGCTAATCTCAGGAACAAGATACTGGTTAGAATAGAAAAAATATTTTAGTGTTGGATAGCCCATTTATCGAGGAAGGCATAGGCTAAGTAACATCACGCTATGATCCTTAGGAGCCAAGCGAAACGAACAAAAGTCAGAAATAACGCTAAGCGATAACGAAGTTACAGCGCGGGCGAGCGACGGGATGCGACGCGATGGGTGGGCTGAAATTTCACGCGGACGATGTCGCGGGCAGAAGCTAGTTCCTTTTATAAAGTTTCATATTGAGACACGAAGCGACAAAATAAGATATAGAGGAATGTGGCCGCATTTCTTTTGATCGAATTTTGTTGCTTCGTGTTTGACAGACGGATAGGTAGGTTTCGACAGATATCCCAATGAAGTTCTGCTACTCAAAGACCTATGTCCGTATGGCTGGTGGACTAAGAATAAAGACAAGTTCCCTAACATGAGTTATTTGGCTCGAATATATTTATCGTCTTCTGAAAGCTCTGTATATTCTGAGCTACTTTTATGGGAGGCAGGAAATGTATACGAAAAAAAAAATGTAACAAACTTCTGCCAGCTATCGCTGAGTTTTTGGTGTTTTTGCACCATAACCTGCCTCTAGTAAATTTTAAATATGAGTTTGTGAGATGAAAAATGTTCGTTTAATTTGATTGTTGAAAAATATACCTTTTAATTGCAGTAAAAAATATTTGATGTTAATGAATGTTTAGTTTGTGAACCAAAAATGTGATTTTTTATTCAATTTACGAATTGTAATCCGGATGTTTGTTAGAAGAATACTAAGTTTATTAAATTTTTGTAAAAGTGTCTCATTTTTATGTCTAATTAATTAGGCAGAGATTTTCAAGACTAATAAGAAGAACTGAATTTATTTAAGGTTTACATTTACAATGTTCTTAACTGAAATAAATGACCATGAGTGAGTAAAAGACATAATTTTATTTTATAACACATTTGCTCGTAAAGAGTCTCTTATTTCACCAATTTCAATATCGTAATGTATGTCATTACGTACTTGTACGTTATTGTAATGTAAAACGCACGAGTTTCTTTATAATAAGGTAAAACGTACGGTTGATCAAGATGCTCCGTCTAAAACGAACGGTACTTTTTTAAATCTTAGCAAATAGTTTTTATGACAGAAAAGTGGTCAACATTTTATGAATGAAATGAACTTTCTGAGATAAAATATTAAAAAAATAAAAATCTATTTCTTTAATTTAATTAACCTTGACAATAAATTACAACTATTTATCTATAACAAAAACCAAAAAAAAAAAAAAAATACTTTATTAGTAATACTGGCTGTTTTTGTGCCTTTGCCTTAAAAAAAAAAAACGCTGATGCGCGCGCATCGCTAATTTGTGAACAAGTACAAATTATTCCGCGCGCTTCTTCTTTTCGCTGTGTTGTTTTTATTTGAAAATGTCGTCAAGTAATGATGAATTTATTAATTCGACACCGCCAAAAGTCTCAGAGGCAGCGCCACCGACTGCAGAACTCTGTGGTCACGTTTCTCCTACTTTCACTCAAGAGAGTGAGAGAGAGACTGGTGAAATTGTAACTAATAATAATATCTTGACAACATTAAAAATGCCACCTGGCAACGTAATAATCAATTTTACAAATTGTTCAAAGTTTTCTAACTACTTTAACAAGTGATTAAAGATTTATTCGTTTAAGAAAGTCCGAGTTTTAATTATTTCCTCGCAAATATGTTATAAAACGTCGTATGACATACGTGCGCTTTGATAATTACAGCCTCTGCTTTCTTGTAGCCCTCACCTACGGCTCGGGCTAGCAATATTGCCTCGGCTGTAATTTTCAACTTACCGCACTTATATCATAATGTACTATTACAGTAATGCTAATTCTATTAAATTTCAGTCAAAATAGTGCAAATAAGTATTATTTTTCTTGTGCCGAATGTTCGGCATCTGACCGAATTTCGGCCGAATGCCGAATGTCGGTTCAAGCTGCCGAAATTCGGTTGAACCGAATGTGAACCGAATTTCGGCCCATCCCTGATTATTAGCGGTTTCACCCGCGTAAGATCTCAATTTTTTGAAAATAAATTATAGCCTATGTTACTTCCTAACAATTTAGCTTTCTATTAGTGAAAAAATTGTTAAAATCGGTCCAGTAGTTTCGGAGCTTATTTGATATAAGAGAAAAAAACTTTCTTCTTTATAATATTAATATTATATTCTAGGGCCCAAACATTCAGCTATAAGGTACTCCACTAAACTGTAACGCCTGAAACTGAGATACAATTTCAATTTCCAATCCCATGCAAGAGTATTTCACCTCGGTATAATACATGACTCGATCTAAATCTAAATTCTCTCTAAGTAAAATCTTGTGAATAATTGAATATTCATAGAGTCCCATGTAGCCCGCAAGTCGGGCTCCGCTCACCATGTGACGAAGCATTTTAGTATCTACTCTATATACAGATAGATACGCCTTATCTCCCCCAGGGTTGTCAAAGTTCTGATCTATTCGATTAGCTGGAATATTACACGCACTGGAAGAATTGATTTTCTAAACATTTATTGATAGACTTAGCTGATTTTCCGTGACGGAAATAAAGAACGATCGACGACTGTATAACCTACTATTGAACATGATATTATCGTTACTGGCTAATAGATGCACAGAAAAAAGATTATTGTAATTCATACACCTATAACTACGCACGAATCGATCGATCATGTTGGTCCATGGATGGGTGACCATCTTTACCTACCCAGACCCCTACGTGCCTCGGAAAGCACGTTAAGCCGTTGGTCCCTGCTGTCATTCGTGGATCTTTGACAGTCGTTACGGGTCGTCAGAAGCCTGAAAGTCTGATAACCAGTCTTACTAAGGGATATCGTATTACCCAGTAACTGTGTTGTGGAGGTCAGATAGGCAGTCTCTCCATCTAAAATACTGGTATTCAGCTGCGGTAAAACTGGAAGCTAACCACAACATAGGACAAGGCTAGGCAGATGATACACCTATACTAGATCCCGCTAAAAAAAGGGCATAAAATTACACATGGTCTTGTAAACTGCAATTCGCCATCATACAAGTTCTGCAACAACCTGAAATACCCCTTCGTTACCACTAGTAGATACCATTAACAGTTCCATCATGGAACCAATAATGTTTTCTATTTTAAATGAATCTGAAAATAATGGAAGTAATGTTGAATTACTTATCACTAGTTCCACATTATTATTTTAGGCACTTGTGAAATTTTTTAACAGGCGAAATATCTGTGGGTAATTTGTTGAGCGCGTACTGTAATGAATAGAGATGATTTTATAGATAAAGGGGCATGGAAAAACAATTCGCCTCTCAAGGTTTTGAACTGGTCCAAATGCTATCCTATCTGAGATATCGGGCATCCTGGGATTTATTTTCCATCCTTCTTTACAAAGATGGTTAATTTTAAATCCATACTGAATCCGAATCATAAATGAAAAAATAAATATTTGTCGATTTTATTGAATAAAATTACTAAGTGTTTTTACCTCTAGTGTTTTTACACCCTTAAAATTTTCACAAGTGCCTAAAATAATAATGTGGTACTAGTGATAACAAATTCAGCATTAGTTCCATTATTTTCAGATTCTTTTAAAATGGAACTAATGTTTAAAAATAAACATCAGTAGTTCCATCATGGAACTTTTAATGGTATCTACTAGTGACAACGAAGCGAAATACCTACACCAATCACTTTTCAGGTCGCTATTTGTCCACAATTTCTTTACCGAATCAAAAAGTGTTAGGCTATAAAGCACGAATCAGTACACATTAGTACACACAATGTAGTAGTAACCCTGTGGTAGGTAACAGCGGCACTGCGGTGGTGCCGCAGGTGCTCCGTCGCTAATTTATTCACGAGCATCACTTTGTGCCGCCGCGGCCCGGATTACCTTTATATGTTTACTCGCTCGCGTAATTATACGCCCTCACGAAACTTACCCGCCGACGCGAGTTCCATTCCACCCGCTCCCGTATCTAAGTACATACCTGATGCTGTGATATACGTAGGTACTGCATAGTAATAACTTTGTGTTTTGTGCACCCAGTTATGAAACATAACTCTTTTACGTTGCCAAAAGTTAAATGTAGGTTGAATAGGGGAACACCCAAATACCCCGAAATATTTTATTCCGAATTTCGATGTTCCGATGTTCAAAAGTTAGATTCTCATAATATCTAAGAATTATAATGTCTATTATTAAAAATCACGAAAGGAGACGTTCAATAAATGTATGGGGCTTGGTACAAAAATAATTGAAAATTGAAACAGCCTTCTGAGCTATATAGGCTGAAAGAGGGTAATTATTGTGATGTCTTGGGGCATTTTTTTTTTACAGTCGTCCGTTTTTTTTAAACAAGCGTTGAAAAATAAAATCCTGGCATCACTAACTACAAACATTATTTATATTTTAGGGCTGGCAGCCCTGTGGCATATACGTGACAATCAATGTCATTGTCACTTGTCAGTTTTTTTTTTAACTTAAGAGAAATTATCATACAAATATGTAGCTATTTACATATTTGTACTTTATAATTAAGTACACTATTACATTTGTTGATGTATTTCTCTACAGAATTATGTATAAAAACACTCCGCCTCGCAAATTACTTGTACCAATACAGGTGTTTTTTTTTTTTCAACGTAATCAACCTCTTTCTGACATTTACAGATTTTTGACTTCTTATATCGACACGTTTTGATATTGCGTTATCATGATATTCAATATTTTTTGTCTCAATTTCATGGAGCTGCAGCTAAAATTATAATAAAATGTCAAAGTATTTAATAGAAAACAAAACTTTAGCCATATTTAAAATAATTATATTGCATAGAAATGAATAAATAAAGGCTATGTGCTTTTTGTTTGTACTGAAACATTTTTCACTTTTTCACAAAAACAGGCGTCTGAAAAAATCATATTTAACTATAATCGAATAGCTTAATAAATAAGCTTTCTAAAAAGGTACATCACATTAGCGTTTAAAAATCTTCGGAATATTGTACTAATGCGAAAGTCGTAACTGCGATTTGTTTGTTTTCCGATTTTCATACGTTCGAAGAATCAAATGCTCGATGGGTTCTCGGTCCGAAAAACGACATTCCGATTTTCAGTACTCCAAATAAACTGCTAAAATGCTTCAGATCCCGTCTATTGCTGGTGAATAATTTGGGTTAGGTAAGGTTAGATCTGTGACCATTAAAGCGCGAAGGCGAGCGAGCGTAGCAAGCGGGCCGTGGCAGCGGCCGCCGAGCTCCAGATCCCCTCCATTGTTGGTGAATCACAAGGTTTTACAAGGCGTTTTTATTTCGGAATTCTAATTAATCGGTACTTTAATAATCGACATTCGTATTTTTGATGTTTCGAATTATTATTAATTCGGACTTATTGTTATTCGATCTATTGAAATCTCGGTATTTTGAGAATAGTAATTATAAATGTTAGGAATATTGAAATTTTGGAATTATAAAAATAGGATGAATGATAAATCGGAGTTGTTATATTAGGAATTTTGAACCATTCGGAATTATGAAAATCGGTATTTTGAAATTCGTATTTGTGACTGTCGGAATTAAGTTTTTCGTATTAATGTAGTGTACCCCTAGAATAGTAATGAAAGATTTATAAAAGGCTTTTTAGGGTTCCGTACCAAAATGGTAGAAAGGAACCCTTACTCGTATCTCAAGAACTACTAATGCTATCAACTTGAAATTTGGAATAGTTTTAGATGACGTTTGCCCAACTATTTTACAACTTGAAATAAAATTATCCTTTTTTTTTTTTTTTCAATGACTGTATGGGTTTCTTAAAAATTTGAAGTGTACTAGGGGTATCTTATATGTAAATTATTATTATTATGTAATTTTTTCTATGTTATATACAATATTTGTAAATATGTGAGCACCATGTATCTATCTCATTTTTTAATTAGTGTGTCATTACTTCGCTTTTCATTCTTTTTACCTATTGTGGTATAGTAATTATTACTAGGTACATCGTTTTCATCTACAATTATTAATTAATGTTAAACTATTGTTAACATTTTAAAAGAGTAAGTATGGAGTTTCTTGCCCATTCTTCTCCATACATAACTACCTTTTGGAAGGGGTAACTAGAATCAATTAACTATTTTTGTAGTTTTTGACGTTCAAAAGTGCCTTATTTTGAAAATGATTTGACTTTGACTTATGAAACTTTGACACACTTTTTCTAATATTGTAGTCTTAGATCAGCGCCATCTCTTGACTGATAGTAGAACTAATTTTTTTTTTTTTGATGATTTTTAATGGTACGGAACCCTAGGTGCGCAAGTCCGACTCGCTCTTGACCGTTTTTTTGTGTTAGTCAAGTTGCTGAAACAAACGGCTGATTACAAGTAACATGTTTTTTTCAAAAATGCAAATATCGACTTGAAACCGTGAGCAATCGCAGACAGCGGCATTACCAATTCATTCGTCCTGAGTTCGACTGTTCGCTTCCCGGCCGCAACCGCAGAATAATGAATTAATTTCATTAATCAGTCAGGAGCAGCCAGCCTGCGTGGCTTTCAGTTCACAGCTCACACAATTTGTTGAACTGTTACTTTGTTTCAAGTTAAATGTATAAGAAAATGAAGATTGGACTTGAATGATAAGAACTATAGCGTTAGTTTACAAATACGGCTTTCCAAGGTCTGGCCTACATCAGAAAACATTACATAATGATGCAAAGAATATGGTTGTACTACGAAAAATACAGGAAAATATAGCACCCAAGATTAACTTAACCGATTCTCTAAACATCTAACCTCGAGAAACCTAGAATATTACGAGGTTATTAGAACACTTTAAAAAAGTATGTAAGTAGGTAAGTAAGTAGATAAGTCGTTTATTTTGTAAATATGAGTACAGTAGGTAGGTCCATGGTGATAAATTGATAATATGGGTTCAGCCATATTTTACCAATAGGCATTGCATGCAAAAGTCATTGTTTGACGCTAAAACAATAAAGGCAATTATAAGATACCCACCATGTAGACTGTTTTCCACCATTTATGCGGTGTAGGCGTATTTATGCCTTCCACTTCCACTCTCTCACTCCCACACTTACTCACACACCCACTACTCACATACACATTCACCTCCACACCATCTTCTACTCACATATCACACACACCCCAGCGCGTTTTTGCCTTTCATAAAAATAACTGTGTTTTTATTTAATTGTTTTGTTTTTATTTTCTTTTAGTTCTATAAGTTTACATAATCTTGAACAGGCTCAATAACTTGATAACAATTTGTGTAACCTGGGGAGGGGCGGAACATCCTAACACAAGCAAACTAATTGCTTAAAAGGATTGATCTCCCTGTTGTAACTAGAATAAGTTATCTAAAATGGTGCAATAAACATTTTTTTTTATTGAAGAGTTTTAAATCGCAACTTATTTATATCACTAACACACTATTTATATAAGCACAATTCTTAACAAAAACACTACAAAATATTTACACAAAATTCTTTCTCAGTAAGGGAGTCGCTGACATATATGACATGATAGTATGCTTTAAGCGTTAAAAAGCTTCGGATTAATTGATGCTTGTTAAAACATGAAATAGATTTTGCACTTCAAAGCATGATTCATGTTCATAAAATACTTCAAACGAAATCCATCAACATATTCAGAAGAGCTAACACAAAAAGGTCACGTTCCTGTGGAAGTAAATCATTAAGTTTGCCAAGTCCTGCAGCCAGAGAGCCAATCAGCTAACTTCAATATCGTCGGCAAACAGCCCGAATCGATGTTAGCCAATGCGTCAACACACCCTACCTTTGTGTCCCTAACTAGACATTTGTATTCGCAAACCCAGTGTGATATGGGTGTGAAATTATTAAATACTTGTACCTACGTTGTGTACCTATAATGTATAAAGTCTCTAATTCAGATAATTTATGTAAACAAAGTAATGTCAAGAAATGTCACTGTCAAAATGACAGGTGCAAAACATTTTATCATTTTTTTTTTTTTAATAATCATCTATGAAATTAAAGTGAATTAATTATAAGAACTATGCAAACAAAATACTGTTGCCAAATAATGTTTTATGTAGTGTGTCGGAGACACGGCCTATGATCATCATAATCAGCCCTTTTCAGTCCACTGCTAGACGTAAGCCTCCTAAAATCGATTTCCACTCGAAACAGTTTACAGCTGTTTTCATCCAGATTATGGCTAGATATGCTACATACTCGTACAATATGAATCTATGAACGAGAGTTGTAATTTAAGTGTTGTTGAAAATGTAAAAAATGTGAAAATGTTTGGACCTCCTGCATTGTTACCAGTATCATAAAATATTTTATACCAGAAAATCTTCTTTTTTAATACCTTTGTTTAAAACCGAAAATTTATAAAAATAATTACGGTATGATTATTTTTAAATGATTATTTCTTAAATTCAGTACTTAAAAGGAAACGGCACCTTTTTTTTCGCCATTTTATGTGAATTACCATTACCAAGATATTTTTTTGATATCTAGTCTAGGTCAGAGGTGACAGATACAAAGTCGACGATGAAGTGAGCTTACCCAGCAGAAGCCTGTTCACTCTAACTCTGAATAGCCAAACAACATATAACTCCGTTATTATTTTTGTTATCCCTTTGTTTACATAAATGATCTGAATTTGAGACTTTGGGTATAGTTGTTTCGATGGTGTCTAGGAAAATGTTAAATAACGGTTTTATCAAGAAACACGTAATTAATTTGTTGTAAACTCTATACAGGGATATTGGAAAAACACCAACAACCTCTTAAGAGGTCATTGTACTCATCATTATTAACAACTTTTACTGTGGGACCAAACCTGGGAATCGCGAAAAAAAATCTGCGTTTTTTATTTTTATTTCACGATGGGTTTGCTCTTGACTCTAGTCTAGGTCAGAGGTGACAGATACAAAGTCGACGATGAAGTGAGCTTACCCAGCAGAAGCCTGTTCACTCTAACTCTGAATAGCCAAACAACATATAACTCCGTTATTATTATTAGCACAAACGCGATATTTACCATGTTTGATGATGATGGGGCTCCCTTCTCCGCACTTAGACTCTCATTTGGTCTGTTGTGCGTGGGGATTCTGGCTAACAAAGCCAGCCTAGCTCCGCCCAAAAGCACAGAAGCTTCCTGGGAACTTCACAGGCTTCACGGAGCGACCTCACTGTTCCGAGGATTTCTTCACGTTGTGGAGCTCACGTCATCCTGGAATGCGAGGCCGTGGGCCTCGCATTCCAGGATGACGTGAGCGGCTGATTCCTCGGCGTCAAGGCAGCCCCTGCAAAGGGGGCTGTCTGTGACGCCTATGTTAAAAAGATGTTTGTATTTACCATGTTTACTATTTGTTATGAGTTCCCGATATTTCGGCGCTGTTGCAAGCACCATGATCACGGATAAACTGAAGTCTTTGCGGGTGTTTATGAGCAGACAAAACGGTCTACCCTCTTTCTTGTTCGTTTTTTGCACTCAGTACCGCACCTACATTTATGTTCGTATAACTCGTCAAAATGTAGGGAACGGCTAATATTTTTTCGCGATTTTAGGTTTGGTCCCATAGAAAAAGAAGTTCATAATGATGAATACAACTCTGACTATGACTCTTGAGAGGTTGTTGGTGTTTTTACAATAGCCCTGTATAGAGTTTACAACAAATTAAGTATGTGTTTCTTGATAAAACCGTTATTTAACAATTATATATACCTTGTATATTACTTTGTTTATTTCTGTTATTAGTTGTTGTTAGGTGGATGTGTAAAAAATCTTGAAAACATATAGGTATGTGTATTAGAGGTTTAGAGGGGCATGTGGCTAAGTAATAACAGCCGCACGGGTCGATCGATCAGGTTAAGCTACGCTTTTCGCGGATGGTCCGTGGATGAGTGACCATCTTTACATACCTCTCCGTGCCCCGGAAAGCACGTTAAGCCGTTGGTCCCGGCTGTCATTCATGGTTCTATGACAGTCGTTACTGGTCGACAGAAGCCCGAAAGTCTGAACACCAGTCTAACAAGGGGTAACGGATTACCCAGTAACTGGGTTATGGAGGTCAGATAGGCAGTCGCTCCATGTAAAATACTGGGATTCAGCTACATCCGATTAGACTGGAAGCTGACCCCAACATAGTTGGGAAAAGGCTGAGCAGATGATGATATAGTATAGGCATTGTCTTCAAAAAGCATGTCACATAACATAACATCACATTGAAAGAAAGAAGAAAGAAAGAAAAATAGGTTTCGTCGGTTTACTCATTAATGGCAAAAAATCATCAAGTAAAGTTTATAACGCCTTGAACTCGTCTTGACGAGTTTTATATAATGCAAAAACTCATTGTGTTTAGTTTTTCTTTAACATAATTATAATGAAAATGATTTAAGGAAATTAATACTTACTAAAACTTATTAATTGCTTATTTCAAAGTTTTGAATATGTCACCTAATGAGTTTTTGCAGTAAACCGACGGTTTATTTGTCACAGAAACACGTGCATACAAAAACATAATTGACTCGAGTAGCTAGGAAGTTGGAACAACATGTTAAATTTAATTGTAAGGGTTTGATGTTGTGGCGGTATCAACAACGCCACATGCGAACTACGCATCATAGACCTGACGTCACAAATCCTGCATTGCGCTACCAGAGTTTACCGCGCGACTAGCATATATACAACATCCCGACATCAACCGTCGGGCAGTTGCCCACCAGACACAACACCTGTCTGGTCGGAGGATCCTCCCTTTTCTATAGAGTATGAGTGAACTTTACACCCTGTTCCTCATACCTCTAAAGTACTTAGAATATTTTTCTTTTTTTCTTTCTTTCTAGAATATAATCCAACATTTCGCATGTGTTCCCCGAAGGGTTAAGCAGAGGTGCGCTAAGGTTCAGAACAAGCGGAATGTGGGTGTACTAAGTATAAGTAGTACACCCTCATTTCGCCAGTTACGTTCAAGTCCCATGTAACAGGACGAGCATAGGCTCGTTGATGGGAATAGTCCCATCAACTGAGCACAAATCCAGACAGCAGCATGAAACATTTTAATGTTAATCCTTTTTACAAAAAATATTTACTTAGGTTCATAATAAACAAAGTTCAATATCAAAGCAGCGTCTCTTTCAGTCTCTTTCCAGTGATCATGTAAACATAATCCCCAATTTAACTTTAGAAAATTAATTTAGAATCGATCAGGGGCGAGCAAGCCAGGCGTTCGCTTCTCAAAGTTACCAATACTTTTTTAATATTCATGGAAAAAGTTAAAGGGTTGATATCTAAAAGCTTTTTCATCGATGGCCTTTCTCGAAGTTAATCAGTTGTCATAATTGGAAAGTTCAAATAACTAGCTGCAATGGACTTTTTGTCTCTACTTTTTCTCGAGCTTCTTCAAATATTTTAAAGAAGAGCTAGGTATGACCGATTTTCCATTGTAATGTTACACCGTTATACTTCTTCTTCTCAAGTAATTGACATAAGTGAAATTAAACATTTCTCCTAGTATTTCCACACTTTGGTTTGTGTCTAGGTACGAGTATGCCTTCTAATAGAAATACAAGCATCGAGTCCTCCTTATCGATTTCGATAGCGGCGACCCTTAGAAATCAATACCTTGCGTGTGCCCTTAGATGGCTCGCTAGACCGAATTTAGTTTTGAAGCATCATACAAGTGGGTTTAAGAACATTTTTAATTTTTTATCATCAATTTTTAAATATCAATTACCATAAAAGCCTGTTATAAAATCTGAGTGTCGCGAAGACGCGTCGCCTTCGGCGTCGGCTGCTACAAGGGGCAAACTTTTCAATTACCGCCATGTCGTGTTACCCCGCAGCGGGTTAAATTAATTCTCTCCACTTCACAAAAAGATTCACCTTACCCCAAACCACCCCTGTGAACCGACATCGGCCATCCTAACGTTTTTCGATTTTTCCCTGGATATATTCCAGAACCCGACCCGTAACATGCTGACGTTTCGCAATATTTATTTTTAATTTAACGGTTCGCGCGCTAGATTTTGATTCTACAACGAGCTTACCTTTTTGAAGTCCTTTTGTGTTAAAAAGAGAATTTAAATGGTTCGTAACGAATTGGAACGAACTTTGCTACGTGTATTTTCTGCCAATGTTAAAACAAGGGGCCAGTTTATAAAACATTAACCAAATGATGAATTGAATTAATTTTACAAAATCTTTGCTACTACTGAAATGTTTATTTAGGTTCTTAACATACATAATATGTATATTATTTTTCTTATTGATAAAAAGTATGTAGGTACTCTCACAACCTACATCATCAATGATCAGGTAATAGGTAGTCAAGCTTTATTGCGCACTTAATATTCCACTGCAAATGAATATTTATCGATGTATAAAACCGTATGTTGCGTGTGGGGGCATCGGGAGCGTATCAAATGGAGTAGATCGGTGCTTTTGGAGCAGTGTTAAGGATCAGTAACACGTGTTCGCGCCAGTGCAGCGTGCAGCGTGACCACACCCGAGGGGAGGTCGAACAAAGGGACGCCAATTGTACTATAATAGCTACTTCACTTGTGTTTGCGGATATTTATTACCTTTAATTACATTCTAAGTTAGTTTCTATACACTTTTGTATCGTTCTTTTGGACTTTATCTATGTTCTTGTCAAATTAAATAACTTCCCATCTTGTTCAAAGTTATTCGATGTGTCAGTAATATGAATTTAATATTTCAGAATGTTACTGTTACGGATTAAAAAGAAATTAAGGTACCTATTTATTACTTACTTATCAATAACACTAATTGAAGTCATATGATGTCGATGAGAAAGTCAATCAGCTATTAAATGTTTTATCAAAATAATAATTATAAAATTATCCTTTTCTGAATTTATTATTTCATAAATAAATTTTTACTGATTGAGGATTGAGGATTTTTTTGGAACATTCAGTTCCTGGGAAATATACGTACAATGCGCTATTATTAACATTTCCTGTAAGATACATTATTATCTACATATTATTATGAATTACAAGTATTCTTCCGGGCTACCTATTGATTCGCTATTTAACAAAGGTTGGGCAGAATAAATTCTCGGTAGGTTTCGATCCGATTAAGTGATTTATTCACCGCTTCCGTGTTTGTCTGCTGTCCTCCCGACCAACTAAAATATTGCCTATATTTTGACAGATCAAGTGATTCAACCCTCGCCCCCGGGGTGAATCTCATCCGTCTAATTTCATTTTAATGTTGTGCGTGAACAAATTATTGCACTGTCATAGCGAATAAAACTAAAATGTTTAATGGGATAATCTGTTGCATCTGGTTTAGGGGTTATTTTTTGTTCACGTTTACGTGATTCTTAATTAATATTCGCGTTGTACGGTGGGTGGGTTAATTGCATTACACACGAATGGATTAGTCGAGGTTTATTGATGATTGTTTTTGTAGTTAAATTAAGTTTGGTTTATCCCAAATTATTAGATTGTAATATTATTGTAATTTATATGATGGAAAATCCTAACATGTGTGCTATTTTATGAAAACAATAGCTGAAAATTAACGTTATCTACTTACGATCGCGTTTTCAGCCGAGCTTTTATAAAATGGCAAAACTTTGTGTTCATCTGTAAACTTTATGCTGTACAAAACAAAGTTATTTATAGTGGTAAAATAAAGCGATGCGCTGCACTCCCAACTCGTTCAGTTCTGAAACAGGCTCGACGTTCTGAAACCGCAGAGCGGTAACTTTGCGTCAACTTTATGAAGAGATACTGTTTTGTTGCTCTCTTTCGTCGTCTATCAATACATATCTAAAATAGATTTTATACGTACGTATACTTGCCATATTACTCCAATAAATTTATGCTGTTGGTTGCAGCTCTGCCGTCAAGTAGTTAAAACATTGATTATCTTGAATTTAATGTAACTATGTTAACAATCGGAATTGAACCCATAACCTCGTGCGTGAGAAGCGAGGCGTAAACGACTGGACCATCACGAGAATAACATGCCTACGATATTTAAATGTCATACCAGAATGTTTACCTAAAATGTTAAGATATCTCGTCACCACGGACTTTTGGAGTAATAAAATATAAACAGGACTATTAAATACAAATATTCCTTCGTGATATATATTGTTTTATTTATGTCCGTGCTAGGCCATACTTGTATGGGAGCGTTATCCATCTCCTTTGATCAACATTGTAGCTTTTGTTTTACTCTACAAGTTTTGTAGTCTAATTTACGAGAACCAATGAGTAGGTAGCTACTTAAAGGATTTGGCACTTTCTTGTAGAGAAAATATAGTCCATATTATTATTTTCCCTCTACAACATACTTATTGACAGGTGACATAGTAGAAATAAAAGCAAAAGTAGGTGTGTGTAGATAGGAGCAAAACCCGTTGTCATCTCGACATTGTTGGACATCTATTATATGAGATGTTTGTCCGGGACCCGGGCGGACCCCGCAGGGTGAAGGTGAATAAAAACCTGGATATTTCTCATATTTATGTCGGTGCACTCGAAAATATTCCCTGAGGTCGGTACTTGTAGCTAGCTGGCTTTAAAGAGATAAGTTCTCTGAGGCGGTTGCGGTAAGGAACAAATTCGCGCGCAGGTGTGCCGGAGCGTGGGACATCGCCCACCTGGCGCGGCCCCTCTGCCTCTTCGCTGCCCTCCGCCCTCTCTGGCTCGTTAATGATGATGTGCTCAGCCAGCAGACTATTTCACTTCTGAATACATCTTTCTCACTTTTGATACTCTGTCCCTGTCTGGCCGCTGGCCGCGCTCGCTCCGTCCTCTTCGTGCGCCGTTCGCCTGGTCGCATCCACCTAGTCAATTCGGCAAACGCGTATCTACTTTGTGTCGGAAATGTAATGGAACAAATGCGGCTGGAATTAACGTCGGAACGAATGTCGGGACACGGGGTCGTTCTCTCGCAGGATATTTTCCACGCGATGATTTTAATGCGCAGCTATGAAGAGCTAATAATGTTTGTGGAAAATAAACACTAAGTAGATAGAGTAGATTATATACATAATATAATTTAAGCTTTGAGTCCTTTTGAATTACAAACATTTGGCTAACGTTCTACGAACTGGTTCACATTTGGGACTTAAAAATAAGAAAATAGGTTTTTTTAACGTTGCTAAAAGACTATTCTAAGTATCTGAAATTGTTGTCGTGCAAAAGACGTTTAGGCTTTTATAAAATAAAAAGTAATCCTCTAACATGGACCCTGCCCCATTTTGCTAAATAAATCTATTTGTAAAGCCTACGATGCAAAAACAGGTTGTTTAACATCTTGATCGGCGTTGGTATTATCATCGCAGAGGGCTTGCCTGTTGGCGGCAAGTCGGTATCTTCCGCCCAGTCATGCTCTTTGAATGAATCACGTTGCTTGGAAAGCGAACACTTGATATGAAAATCTCATTAGGAGTTTCTGGGTATGAAGATTTCATTTCAGTGATACTTAAAGTAGAAGTGATATTCTCTTAGTGTATGTTTATATTTAAATTAGTGAATAGTTTTTTGATCATTATACTCATCATTATGAACAACTTTCACTATGGGACCAAATCTGAAGTCTCGAAAAAATTATCAGCTGGTCATTTTGACGAGCTATGCGAACATAAATGTAGGGAACAGCTGATTCTTTTTTCGCGATTTTAGGTTTGGTCCCATAGTGAAAGTTGTTCATAATGATGAGTATAATGACCCCTTAAGAGGATGCCCATGAATTCAATTTCACCCTGTATAGTATGTACTTATTTTGTCAAACTGTATTTTTTTACTTGTACTACAATGCTTTGTTTTTGAGTAAATAAACATTATTATATATAACTGTAGTGCAATTCCGTGGAAACTTAGGTAAAGTGAGCTCTATTTCTTACGGTGAGATTTTTACAGTATAGACCGGCTGTGCTACTACGGCTGTGTGCTGATCTGATTGATGTACCTAGTCTACTCAAGCAGAGTGGTAGGATAGGTCCAAGCCAGTATATTCATCAATATCATTATTCCATGTTTGCAACTTTGGATGTTCCATGTAAACATGGAATGTTACGTGTATTGGGCCACGTAATTTTTTATAATATAAATAAATTTATTTATTAGAATATTGTTGTTACATAGGTGTTACAAATAATATGATGTCCATAATATTCTGCTGTTTCCAGGGTACAATTATTTCAAAGAATTAAAACTAACAATAAACCATACAATATCGAGAGGAAGGAAAACGTTAACTACTATCAAATACAATGTCAGGGGTTATTAATTATTAACACCTTTGCAATAGAAAGTTAAATAGTTTATTTTTAAATATCATGAGGTTATGATTTTTAAAAACATTAGGTAATCCATACTAATATTATAAATGCGAAAGTAACTCTGTCTGTCTGTCCAGCTGTCTGTCTGTCTGTCTGTATGTTACGTTTTCACGCCTAAACCGCTGAACCGATCATCATGAAATTTGGCAGAGATATAGCCTGGGATATGGAGAAGGACATAGGCTACTTATTTACGCTATAACCGCCATCCACGCGGGCGGAGCCGCGGGCAAAAGCTAGCTTATTTTTAAATTTGAATTGCCATACAGTAAGCATTATTCGAAAATAGTTTCTTTGTTCTAAGAATTTACTAACATAGTTTTTAAGTCATTGTTACTAATACCAAATGGATTATGTGTACTTGTAGTCCGAAATAAATAATAATATATCCGTACTAATATTATAAATGTCAAAGTAACTCTGTCTGTCTGTCTGTATGGTACGTTTTCACGCCTAAACCGCTGAACCGATTGTCATGAAATTTGGCAGAGATATAGCCTGGGATATGGAGAAGGACATAGGCTACTTTTTTACGCGATAACCGACATCCACGCGGGCGGAGCCGCGGGAAAAAGCTAGTCATATATATAATATCATCAAATCCAAAGCCTTTTCCCAACTATGTTGGGGTCAGCTTCCAGTCTAACCGGATGCGGCTAAATACCAGTATTTTACATGGAGTGACTGCCTATCTGACCGCAACAACCCATTAATTGGGTAATACGATACCCCTTGGTAAGACTGGTTGTCAGGCTTTCAGGCTTCTGACGACTGTCAAAGATCCACGAATGACAGCCGGAACCAACGGCTTAACGTGCTTTTCGAAACACGGAGGAGTCTCGTATGTAAAGATGGTCACCCATCCACCGACCAACCCCGGCTAGCGTAGCTTAACCTAATGCACCGACCCGCGCAGCAGTTTAGTTTATTACTTAGCCAAGAGCTCCGTATCCGTTTTTTTTATCACGAGAGTATCTTGCCGCATTTTTTTTTTAACCTGAATGGTTCCAACTAGGCTTGCCAACCTTACGTGAATTTACCGGGACTTTGGCAGTTAAAGTGCTGGACATGACAATAAAAAAGGCTCTCAGCTATATAGGAAGGCGAAAAATAAATTAGAAATAATTTTTAATGGTTTTATTGAATATTTTACTTTGGTTGAAACAATAAAGAAATCTAATACAACATAATAGTAATCACTATAACATCTGCCCGAAGGTATAGCCGTAGGTACGATAAAACGGGACAATTGACGTCCCGCACACGTCTTTCGCGGGACGCATCCTCTAAAGCTCTAGAATCGGGACGTCCTGGCTCTTGCGGGACGGTTGGCAAGCCTAGTTCCAACTCATCCAATAATGTTCTCAAGAATTTGATAGACATCAAAGATATTATAATTTCATGTTCTATTTTATCTAAAAATCTATCCAAAGAGTAATTGCCAACACTGAAATAAGAACACAAGACCGAATTAGTCCCGGTATCCTTTTAAGAAACTCTACAAATATCCGAAGGTTCATTAGGTAAAACCTCAGTTAACCCAGGTCCCTCGCACTTAATGACTTAGTTAACACACTTGTTAGTTATGTAAGTGCGTCTTGGTTATGCCTGTTCAGTCAATAAACCTTTTGACCGCTCACCAATTCGGCTTCGTGAAGCTTTCATGAGGCGGGCAGGCGGCCGGGATTATTGGGTCATTAATCACGCCCCACACCACGCTACCTCCTCAGGGTACGAGTCTACCCGACCAGAGTAGTGCCCACACTTATCGATAAATGCCTAGGTTTTTCTTGGCAACAAAGAAAAACTTTGGGGCAAGTGCTAGCACGCTTGATTAAGTTTCAAAGTTAGCTAAACACCACTTTTATATTTACAAAAGTTTACAAATATAATATGTAGGTACTAGCTTTTGCCCGCGGCTCCTCACCCGCGCGGATGTCGGTTATCGCGTAAAAATGTAGCCCTATGTCCTTCTCCATGCCCCAGGCTATATCTCTGCCAAATTTCATGACGATCGGTTAAGCGGTTTAGGCGTGAAAACGTAACATATAGACAGACAGAGTTACTTTCACATTTATAATATTACTATTTTTTGTCCGTGGCTCCGCCCGCGTGGATGTCGGTTATCGCGTAAAAAAGTAGCCTATGTCCTTCTCCATGCCCCAGGCTATATCTCTGTCAAATTTCATGACGATCGGTTCAGCGGTTTAGACGTGAAAACGTAACATACAGACAGACAGAGTTACTTTCACATTTATAATATTAGTATGGAAGTATGGATTAGTATATTAGTATTAGTATGGATTAGTCGGTTCTTTGGAATTCAAGCTTTAAAACAACCTAATCTTCATGTTTTAGTGTATAAATGGCAAATAAGAAAGAAAAAAATATAACATAATAGGTAAATATGAATAGGAAAGACCTTTAGAGTCTAAGCAAGCTCAAAGAATAGGTACTACAACTCCATTTTACCTTAATTTGTCAATAGCGCATTGAGTAAATTCCAGACCATGGCATGCTAAGACAGAGCCCAGGGGTGTAATAGTGTGCTTTGTTTAATTTTAAGGAAAGAACTTGTGTTTTTATAATAAATAGGTACTTAGGATATTTTTTTTATTAAAATTTAAACTACTAATCTGCGTCTACACACAACCTTGCAGGACTGTTTTATTAACATCATAAACAAGCACTTTAGTTCTATGACATTTTACAAAACATGATACATAAATTACCAAAAACAAACAGTTTGTTGCCCGTGGTACTACCAGTTTTACTACCAGTAAAAAAAAACCCATAGTACTACCAAGCGATCCAGTAGTTCCACGGGGAGTTTTTTTTACCCGTGGTACTACGGTAGTCCACATTTCATAGTTTACACAAAAACCTAACCTAACATATTTCACCCAGTTCAAAATGACGAATCATACAATCTGCCGCAGAAATGTTTTTACCATTGTCTAATTATCCACTCGTAGGCAAATTGTATGATTCGTCATTTTGAACTGAGTGAAATAGGTTAGGTTAGGTTAAAACTGTAACCAACCGCGCGCGAGCCGAGCGAGCGTAGCGAGCGGTGCCGCAGCAGCGGCCGGCGAGCGCTACTTCCAAGTTGCTCGCAGAAATGTTTTTACCATTGTCTAATTATCCATGTTTTCGCAATATCCCTAGGGTTAGTAATGCTAGTAGTACGACGGGCAACACGAAACAAACCTTCAAGGTTTAGTTGATAATTCATTAAAAAAATATTTTTGTATGAAACTCTGATTAATTCTTAAAAGTCATAGAACAAAAATTGTTATTTATTATGTTATTCATATAGTTTTGAGATGGCGTTACTGTTTTACCAATAACCCTGTATAATTTACGTGTAACAGGAGCTGAGTGCTCTATTTCATATGAAACCACATCGAGATGCAGTACATCACTATGATATCGACCGCAGAACTCCATTTGCACGGGTAGTAACTGCTGTAAGTACATTATAGGTAACCTACCCGCTACCCACCTCCCTGCAATATTGGTATAGGTTGCTCGCAACAAATGCTTTTACACCTTCCGGGTGCATGGATAAACTGCATATAGGTAGATAGTTTAACTGCAAAGATGTAGGTCACAATCTATGTGACGCTATACTTCAAAGACAGATTTCAGACGTGTGTAAACTGTGTTTAACAAAAAGGATAAATTAGATTAGTTTTAAGTTGTTGTTACTAATACTATTTATGGATTGTGTATATTTTTATGTGATCCGAAATAAATGAGAATAATAATAATAATAAGCCAGACATAGTGATGATAGATCGATTAGAGCGTCGCACAATGATTGTTGATATCGCGGTCTCGCATGACGAGAACCTAGTGGAAGCTGAAAAAGATAAACAGATTAAGTATCTTGATCTGGCTCACGAGGTTGTCGACATGTGGGATGTGGATACAGCAATAAATGTGCCGATAGTCGTGACGGCCAATGGCATAATAGCCATAATAGCGACCATCATTTGAAGAGGCTCTCGTTAGGTAGCTGGATCAGGGGCTTGATCCAGAAAGCGATATTATCCTTCTGGACACGGCGCGTATCGTGAGGAGGTTCCTCTCTCAGGAGTCCTGACCACCGGTAGCTTGGACCCTGTTCCCGATACCGGTGGGCTACTATTTTTTTGTAATATTTTTAAGTGTTTTTTTTTAAATAAATATATTTAAAATGTAATTTATATGTTTTTAAATGAAATAAAGGAGATAATAATAAATTATAAATGATTTTATTTATTTATTTAAACTTCATGTACAATAGTGGTAGGTACATAGGCGGATGCCACAAAGCATTCTCTACCAGTCAACTTTTGGGTTAAATATAAAAATATAGTTATAGGGTACAAAAATAATGTCTAAAATACTAACTTCTTGATTACGAGAATTTATATACTTTTATTGATACTAATACACATATACAAATAAAATAAACTAATAGATATTATTGATATTTTTTATTTATTGATTTTATTTTATTTATCTTTTTAAATACAAGTTACATTTAAATGATTAAGGAGTGTTCATATAGCACATGTGAGTACCAATACAAACCATTTCTGGTTTAATGGTACAAAACAAACGAACCTGTATTAAGACTGTATGCATAAACAATAAAAAAAATAAAAAACGGATATACTGACTGACTATTTTGACTGTTTTTTTATTTTTATTTTATTTCTGTAAATAGGTCTGTGCAACCACTTTTATACGTCAAAACCATATTTTAACACCAAATGAGGTCGGTGTTTCGTATCTCACTACTATGAAAAGAAAGGCCGAAACAAACTCAGAGGTCACAGTCTCTTTTAAAGTCCAGACATAATCTTGGTCAAATCATGTGAAGACCATGTAGATTGATATCAGAAAAGGTATTTTGAGTAAAGAACCACACAGATTGAGTGGACATGTCCAGTCAGTGCACGCATTTGTCAGCAATCGAGCAGCTCAACTCAGAACATACAACAACAGATAATTTAATTCAGTCAATATCATTTGCAATTAAAATTGTATTATTAAAAATCAATATTATGTAAAGTTAATAATAATAATAATAAACCCCACCGCCGTATCTCTACGTTGACGTTGTGGTGGGGCTTGCGCGCTCGGAACTCTAGGTCTGTGCCGGTAGAGTTTACTTTGCCGGAACACTAGACATGTTCCGGCAAAGTAAACTCTAACCGGTGAGGAGCCAGACCAAGAGAGATACAGAAACCCGCAGGGCAGCATGTGGCGAGCTGTTGGGCAGTGGCGACCCCACGGACCTTATCTACCGGGAGAAGTCATGTTCCTCATCTCTAGCTTGCCTTTATTGGCCGGTTGAAGTGAAAACTAACGAGGAACTGAGCTCCCACCTCATTCTTGCCTTTATTGGCCGGCTTGAGTGGAGATTCGCAAGAGCAAACGTGCTCGGAGGAAGGAAGTATTCCAGTAAGTGCTTGTAGGGATCTTGACCATCTTCCGGGCTCTGGGATTTTTCTGAGAGCCGTGGAATACCTCTCCTCTTCTCGAGCACCTCAGGATATGTTGCCCCCTTGTCACTACGTCACTATGTGCTAGCGGCCGTTTTCGGGGGCCCATTATTGAGTGTGCAAGTCACCCCCTGCCATTTTATCCGTGTATAATAAAACATTGATCAGGCAGGGGCATAGTCCTTCCATAGTTTTAGGTCACCAGTCCAGTTTAACCACCCGAACCCATAGTTCAATATCTTTGTTTCCATATCCTGAAATAGTCTTACACCAACCGGGGGTTGTCCTTGGGTGCACTTGCATAGTGCGTACAGAGATAATCGTCGGTTAGTGCCTCATTTAATTAAAAAGTGTCTAACGGGCCTCTGCGAGTTGGCTTCGGTCCCTCGTACGCCTTCCAAAGGTCCGGGACCCCAGAGTCCCGAGATATGTAAACATATAAAAATAAAATAATAATAATAATAATACCATTTATTTCAGGCAACACAGGCCCATAGAAATACCTTAACCTAAACATACATATTTTAATATACCTAAAACTTGTGTTAATAAAAAGGCTTAAGACTTTAGTAGTACTTAAAAAAACTGTTTTGTAAAACATAATGCAGTAAGCCAGTAGGAACTTAAACTTGTTAAGACTCCGTGCACGAAAAAACTCTCTTTTGTAATTTCTTGTCTGATTGTGAGAAAACTTAAAATAATCGAAAAATTTAGTCTGTGTAAAAGTATAGTTTTCATGGTGCTAGACCATTCGTGTCAGTCACAGCAGCTGTTAATAGTTTCATCATTTTTGTGCTCTACAAAATATACCTAGTTTATTTCGCCGTTGATTATCTTAATGAAGATATTGTATAATTATTAAATAAAATTTTGATTATATTTCAAGGATAGCTGAAGACTAATTCGTGATTTTTTAATTTCTTGATAGGATTTGCATTTAGCAAATCATATCAAGAAAAACAGGAAAAAATATATTACTGACGGGGTTTAAAACAAAAATGAAAAAGGTTTTTTCAATATATTTTTTTCTGCTATATTTTGTATATTAGTTGAAAAAAGTGGTTCAGCCACAAGCAAGTAGACCATATAAGAATGTTGATGATATTTTTTAATGTTCAAAATCAAAAGTAGTTTCTTGTAGAATGATGATCAAATGTCAGTCTCGCGTCATTTTTAGGAAAACTTGTTGCGAATATTAGTGATTTACCGTGAAAACTTATTATTATTTTTCACTTTCTCACAAACAATGAACAAAATTGATCAAAATCAGTCGATTTCGTGCACGGCCCCTTAAACTGAGTTTCATCACCATTTGGGTACCTACGTAGATATGTAAAATCTATCTCTTATTAAGCCATTTGAACTCTATTATACCGATGGCCATTTTCCAAAATGGAAAATTAAAATATAGTGAAAGTAATTGACGTCCAACCGCCAATGCCTGCGGGTAATAAATAACAAATACTTTTTGTATCAACTACCTTTTTGAAAAACATGTTTTGTTTGCTTTCAATTCGGTTCGCGAGGGGTTTGTCGCTGATACATGTTTGAAGTTAAATCTCCCTTTTAAACGCTGCCAATATGTGCGCCTTTTATACGAGCTATGCGACTTTGAGCTTCATATATTTAACTTAAACCATATTTACAGTTTTGATATTTAACGAATGATGAGTATTTGGCGATAAGTATTTTGATTTTTATACTTGGTCCTACAAAATGTAAATAATAATAATCTCTTTTACAAACTAAAACAACCGACTTCCAAAAAAAGCACTACAAAGTAAAAAATACGCAAAAAACAAAAACACAGATCCAAGATATTCGACTTTCGACCGACTTCCGAAATTATTTTTCATTCTGTAATATTTTTTTTGGAAGTCGTTTTTATATGGTACCTACCCCCCACTATCTTATACCACTACTTGTTATGTAAACTACAGTGACAGAAAGTATCAAACATCATCAAGATACATTTACGTATTGAAGCTAACTCAAAAACGAACCAAGCAAAGTTATTAACATTTATATTTGACCACCGCGCTAGCTTCTTCTACTAAATGAAAAAATCTGCCAACAATTGACGAAAATATCGATGAACATACATAAAACAAATACATACAGGCAAACATAACCTCCTCCTTTTATGAAGACGGTTAAAAGCTACAAGAAATAAACAGTGATTCAGCCGATAAAAAAAAACTGTTGGCTCTCTACTCTAACAGTTAGATAAACAGTAACAACATAGGAACGGTCTAGGTCTAGTCTTGTAGGTACAAAACATAATACGATTGTAGAAAAAGGTCTTGCAAATCTGCTTAGTGCTTTGAGCTTAGCCGACCGACGGGCGCGTAGCAACGTAGCAAAACGCTACGACTGCTACGCTACGTAGGCAATAGCGCAACCGTAGCATTCGTAGCCTTTTAAGGCGCAGATATCGATACCTCCCACGCAAGTCGTAACATTTTTTTTTTTTTTTGTAAAATGAGATTTTAGTACTATAAATTTATATTATATATTTAAATAATATTACATTATAGTACTAAAAAAATATAAATATGAAAATATTTTCATATTTTCACTAAAAACCGAGTTTCTAACCCGCTAATAGTCTTATCATATTATGTTTAGCGGTTGATCTACACAAAGATGACGTTAAAAATCTTTTTCCTGAAAAATCATAAATTTAAACATACAACCTTATGTGCGGGAGTTGTCGATATAATTATGCCACCTCGAGTGGTTAGCTTGCGTGTTCTGTATTGAGCTCACGCAACGCGTCGTACGTCCAGCCAGTAATAGGACTCGCCCATCCAGGAGCGTTGTCCCAAATAAAACGCATTATTAATTTATTATACATAAAACAAAATGTATTTTAATAAAAAAACGTATAATAAAAGTTCAATAATTAAATTAACTTTAAAAAGGTAAAGGTTTCAGAAAAATATGCTTGATAGATTATGCGTGATTCTCAGTTTTTTATCCGCGTTAGACATAACTTTACAAATTAATTTAACTATGTGATCTAAACATAATCTAAAGTAATTATTCATATATTAGGTTATTAAGACAATGCTCTAATTTAAGATATATTTTTTCCAAATCATTAACACTACTCGTTTAGACGTGATCTTCAGTATAAAATCATTAAAAGTTGGTTATCGTCGCCTTAAATGCACACTGTTCATACAGCCTGAGAGTGGTTATTCATCCTGATAATTAAAAAAAAAATAACACTTTTTAAACCACAAACTATGATAAGAATAACGCTAGAGCCATCAACTCATCAAATAATGAAAAACTTGTTACACATTTCGCCTTCATTTAATTAAAATCTCGCTTATCCGCGTCACACTGGAAACTGAGCCCCTTGGCTTAACCGACCCTAAATATCTACGATTAGTGAATGTACACCTTAACGTGACGTCATAAAGTCTCTTTTGGGTTGTTGCGGGATAGTGAGGGAAGCCGATGACGTCGTGAAAAAAAGCACGTGTTGTATTTGGGATTACATGCGCCCCATAAACAAAAGGTTAACATTGCATCAGTTGCTCTGACACTGCAATACACGCGATGTGTTTTATGAATGTCGGTAGTATAGTTATTGCAGTTTGATTTGTTTCTGTTTTGGGTAGTTTTTCAATACGGATACAGTATTCTAACTATAGGACCTGAATGTTATCTTTCTACTTAAAATCGCCTAGGAGTAGAATGATGTAATTACCTATTTCTTATCTTAAAAGCATACATGTGATTGACTTAAGGCCAGAACTCTCAGAATCGACCTATTATGATTCAACAATAAACAATCAAATATTCTTTGTTTTGATCTGATAAAAATACATGTTATAATTTAACAAATATTCTTCATTATTCTATGGTTCAAAAAACGATATCGACAACTTCACTCGATTAAAAAAAACGCGTAAAATCCCTGTTTTCGCGATTTTTTTTATCGTTTTTTAAGTCGCACTTGAAGTAGACCCCACTTTTACTCTCTCAACTCTCTCTCAACTTTGGCTCCCACACACTGGCGAAATATCGCGGGCGCGACAACGATCGCGCTGCCTTTCGCGCCCGAGATATCGCGTCTGTCTGCGCGAGCTTTTATAGTTTTTAAGAATGCAATTCCCAATGTCAAGAAAATTGGGAATAACATATTATATTATATGTTTTTTTACACTATACTGGGTGTTTTTGCTGATCGGTGGGAGTCCCCCATGCTGCAAAGGTGGGTGCGGCTTCATGTCGTAATTAATAACAACAATATCAATAACATTAGTTCTTTTTAAGTACATTTTTACTAACAAAATATGGACCTGGTCTGAAATAAATGTTTATTATTATTATTATTATTATTATTTAAAGTACTTACTACTTAAATAAATGTTACTTTTTGTGAGGAAACAAAAAAACTCAACTTACATTTTATACTTGATGTTACATTTATGAATACTGTCAATTTTAACATGCATACATTTGATTATTTTGGCGGTTTCTGGATCCAAAACTATATGATTTTTCTTTGTTGTTTGTCATTTGTGAGTTTTACTTTTTCATATGTAAAATCTTTATGTTTTAACTTATTAACAATGATTTAAAATTGTAAAGTTATGGACTATATTATGTACAAAATAAAATATTTATTAAAAATAATCCGAACTGAGAGTGTTAAAAGAATGCGTAAGAGTCACTAATTCCCTAATAAGCCATTCTAGAATCGTCATTTAATATTTAAAGTCCCCACTTACGTAGATATAGTGCGTCCGTCAGCATTTGTATCGTCTGCTAAGCCGCCTAGACAGTCCCACTGAATAGTCAGACACAGAAGGTCGAAGAAAGTAACCAAGAAAAACAAACGGGATTACTACAAGCAAATCTACGATAGTTTTGATATATGAAAGAAAGAAAAAAAGAAAAATTGGTTATTTGTCACTGAAACACTAAAAATATATGGATCGCATTATATAGGATTTCCGTACAATGATAGGTCAGCTTATACTGGAAATGTATAGCTTGATATGTAGCCGTGTGTGACTGCACTGTAGTCGTAAGTGTTCGAACTGAGTGCACGCTCGACTCGAGCGTCCGGCGGGGCGGCGCGTAAATCCCTCCCGAGTGTCCGAGTGGTGGCCGAGCGCCGCGGCGCGGGGAGCGTGCTTGTTTGCGGTGAGCGGGGCATCGAACGTGCAGATCAAACCAGTTTGTGTTTGCGATGAAAGCCCCACACAGCCTTCTTTGTTTAATTATAGAATTACCTATAAAAATATTGTAACCACACATTTAAATACATCTAAATACATATCAATAAAAACGACGAAACGTGGACACTGACGGTCGGGTTGGTCCACAAATTTAAAGTCGCTCAGCATGCTAAAATCAGAAATGAAATTATCCGGAAGAGAACTCGAGTTACCGACGTAGCTTGCAGAGTAAGCAAGCTGAAGTGGAAGTGAGCTGGCCATGTTTGTCGAAGGACCGATGGCCGGTGGAGCAGACGAGTGACGAGTTGGAGTGGAGACCGCGTATGCGTATCAGCAAGCGTAATGTGGGACGCCCCCCAGTTAGATGGTCCGATGACCTCAAAAGGTAGCTGGGACAGACTGGATGCGGAAGGCGGAGAACAGGTCTTGTGGCGCAGCATGGGAGAGGCCTATGTTCAGCAGTGGACTGCGATAGGCTGATTTGATTGATTGAAATACATATCACGACCCCGACGCCATGATAAAAATGTGACCGGCTCACACGTACGCTAAGCGTGCACTAAAGCCGCTCGGCTAACGGTCTTTCGCCGCTTGCACGAAACGCTGAACGCCCCACCGAACGCCTTTTACCTCAAGCCGTACACTAACAGATGTGAATGCAATTAATTGACAACGTCCGTATTACTTACAGTTAATTCAAATGCCTGCATTATTAGGCCAAATGTAACATTCACCCATCGCTATAATCTGTTTTCAGACTTATATTACCTTTAAGTCCAGGGTTACCTCTCGATTTTTTCAATCACTGAAGTCAGTGATGTCCAAAATAAACTTTTTCGCCATTATTCCGAGTCGTTCTTCTGTGTAACTTTTTGGTTGGGCTTAGCCAGCCTTGGTGGCGGCGCGGGAACGCAGCGTATGCGCCGACATGTGCGGGCACAATAGCCGCATTCTCATGGACTCAGTCTCGTTAAGCTGATTGCGTGACGTCATCCCTGCACAGGCCCCGTGCACATTGGATGTGCAATTAAAACAATTCGCTTTAAGTTTTAAAGAAAAGCTCAGTTTTGATGGCTAATGTTTGCTTGTCAATGAATTGTCACAATTCTCACGTACTGAAAAGTTTATTCTCTTAGCTAAATTTTAATTCGTAAGTAGGTGTTATTGATTTTTTGGTCAATGTCACGCAAATTTACTTATTTAAATGGATTAATACAATCCAATTTATTGATTAGGTACCTACTTCAATTTATGTTATAAAATGCCCTGCAAATAAGGCTCGTGCTTTAAGTTATTAGATTCTTAACTATTGCTATGGTGATAATTTTAATTGACATTTAATAATTGTTACGTAACTATGACCATATATTTAATTTATTTGTTTTCACATAAGTGTAATCTAATACTTTATCCAATAACTTTTATAACTGAAATTTAAATATTTGTAGGTACGCCCCTAAGGCCAAACATGACTGATCTTAAACTATAATGTAATTTAATAACTTGCATGCTCTGTATGTGTACTCATATTTCCACAAATAAATAATCTTGAACTATTGAAAATACGATCTTATAACAGAGGTCTAATCACTCTCAAAACTAAAATGTTATAAGAATGGACGAAAGAACTCAAAGAATAAATTGATCCCTCTGATCTCTTTAATTTAGAGTCACCGACACTCATGAACTAACTTCAAAAGAACCTTATACTTTTCAATGAACAAATTAGCACCACTGATTTACAATTATCAGTCCCAAAAGTATTTTAAACAGAATAATCGCTACCTGATCGGTCAAAGGGCGCGTTACGTATGAGCACGGCCCATGGCGTCACATTATACGAAGGCAGGCGAGGCGCGGACGATCCCGGCTTACCGAGGGATCGCCAGCGAATAAGCGGTTCATGGCTCTATAATCCTCCATGTAAAACAACTACCAAGTTACATGTAGTCAAATTCTTTTGTTGATCGCCCATTTTTATATTGAATGTACTGTGTTTTATCAATGATTTTTGTATCAGCTGTAAATTATTGAAACTGAATTGGGGTTGTAAAAAATTATTACGGACTAGCTGCTGCCCATGTCGCCCGCGTGGCTGAAGTTTTAGTATTAGCATCACCTGATATCCTAATAACGGCAGTGCGATTATTTCAGAAAATTTTGTAGTTTATTACGACTTCTTGACTCATTGTTCACATAGCCATATCTCCCCCAGCGGTGCAGCACGAGCGAGGTCCCCGCAAGCCGAAGCTGCAAGCGGGTGCAATGGGCGCACTCGGACCGCCGCAGCTCGGTCACGCACACAAGCCGCATGCGCTCAAGCTCTCGCCACCCTCGCCGTATGCGCCGCTGCCACAACCCTTCAACTTTCAGGTAATACTCCCACGTTAATTATAATACCATTTATCTTTACAAGCCAGTTTACGTGCTTTCTTCAAAAAGAAGGTAAATATAGGTTAGCTATATAGATCGGTAGGTACAGTACGACACAATTTAGATCTACATCTAAATTGTGTCGTACTGTACCTACCGATCTAGTGATAAAGATACATCTAACATCTACATGTTAGATGTATCTTTATCACTGCTTAATACTAACGCAAACGCAATAGCCTATACTACCTCAAATGGCTTAGCATGATCCGCCGTTATGTCGAAAATACTGCAGCATTAATTTTGAAATAAATATATGGTAAAGTTGAGGGTTAATGTTAAGTACTACGTTTGACGAAAACACGATACCATAAAAATTTCTCTATAGAAAAAAAACCAAAGTTACCTCCAAACCGAACAATAAACCGCTGATATTCAAAAAATACTTCAAATTAGATAATGAAACTTTCCATATTAACTGAACTAACTATAAAGTAGGTCTTATTTATTTTTTTAAATGACCATTATTTTCACCGTAAATAAGAAATTACCTAAACTATCGGCGCCTTGAGCCTTTCCCTGCCGCCCTGTCTCGCTTGCTCGCGTGACCGGGAGCAATAGTGTGCGAGCGAGATAAAGAGTGAGGTGGCGCAGAGGTAGTATAGTTTCTTAACCAAACACATTCGTGACCGATGGCCGGTGGAGCAGACGAGTGACGAGTTGGAGTGGAGACCGCGTATCAGCAAGCGTAATGTGGGACGCCCCCCAGTTAGATGGTCCGATGACCTCAAAAGGTGGCTGGGACAGACTGGATGTGGAAAGCGGAGCACAGGGTGTCGTGGCGCAGCATGGGAGAGGCCTATGTTCAGCAGTGAATTGCGATAGGCTAAGTTGATTGATTCGTAGATTTTGCCGATGCTACATCTAAATTGTGTGGTACTGTAGCTAGACTAACTTAAGTATTGTTTGGATGGAGCAATGTTTTCTACACCACTTGTGAAAACCATTATCTTGAGATCGCTTCAACTTCTTCTTGTCCCAAAACCTGAATTAAGACTGCTAACAGTCACAGTTTATTTAAGGGGGTAAGCTTTTACATACTTAGTTTGTCCCTTTACCCCTTTTAGCTTTTGCTCTAACTGCATAAACATCGGACCTCTGCTTGGGAAAGTCTGTAAAGCTTACTTACTCAACTTTCCCTCGTCAAACAGTTCAGTATCAGCGGCATGAGTGAGCCAGCGCCCCTGAGCACGGCATCATCAGCAGGATCGAGCGGTGCCGGCGGCGGCGCGGGCGCACCCAGTCCGTTGCCGCTTATGCCTGAACCGTTCTTAGCGCCACCGCCCCCTGGCTTACTGCACATACTCATGTCGTCTGATAAATGCCAGGTAAGATAATACACCCTGGTCGTATTTGTAAGGTACTAGCTGCTGCATGCGGCTTTGCCCGCGTGGCATTTATAAAATAAAAGTAAGTAAGTTACTCCTTATAACATCAGCTATCTGCTACTGAAAGTCCCGGTAAAAATAGGTCCAGCCGTATCGGAGATTAGCCGGAACAGACAGACAGAATGACAGACAAAAATTATTAAAATGTTTATTTTTATTTTTTATTTATGTAAAAAGCGGTTATTTTGACATAACAAACAGACACTTCAATTTTATTTATTTACTCTTCTGCCCGCGACTTCGTCCGCGAAAAATTTATTATGCCCCGTTCCCCAATCCGTTCTCGAGATATCATGAAAAAAGCTGTTCCATACAAAATGTATGAGAAAATGAATTTTCTTCATGATTTTTTTTTTCGTGAATTTTTCGTTATTCTGCTACGAGTATTCGGGCGGAGACAAATCAAAGATCATAAAAATCGGTCCAGCCGTTCTTGAGTTATAAATAGTGTAAATAACCCGAAAAATTATGTATTGGTTGACACTTCCCGTGACCCAAGGGCTGGCTTTTACCTTGGCCAGAGGCTAAGCATTGCCATACAACGTGGCAATGCAGCCAGTCTCTTGGGTACATTACCAGTCGACAGCGATGTGAAGGAATTTTTCGACGCCATATTTTAGTTTATTTTGTTATTAGTTTTATTTAGTTTAGGTTATTATATATAGATGATATATATTGTAGTAATTACCTACCTATCGAAAATCTGATCTCACGATTCACCGTAGGAATTGCGTCAAGGTAGCTTGGCTTATGTCGCGTCGTTATGTTTGTTACAGAGCGCATGTTTAGGAGTCGTTGATTGTAATATAGGTACTATTATATTGTACCGGGTAGGCAGATCTGCTAAACTAGTTACATTAGCTACATGATATAGCTAAGAAAGTAGAAAGAGAGTACTTTAGGAAATCTTATAGCAATTTATCTAAGTACTTAAGGGCAAAATTGCTTTTCAACACACTTGCTCATAAAGTGGCTCTAATTTCACCGCAATTAGGCACACAATGACACCTGTAATCAAACTGTGACTTTTTCATTGCTATTATTCACATGTGAGTTATAGAGTTTTTATTTTTATTTTATTGGTTGAGTTAGTTTTCTTTGTTCTTAAAAAAAGTTTCGATACAAAAAATATCGTGTTCAATAGAACAAATAAATTAATGCACCTATTGTTTGCTCATTTCATTTCAATAAAGAAAACTTTAAATTACCCATTTTGTACGTGGCTAAAACGCTATCCGCGGAAAGCCAAAAAAATAAACCTCATTCCTTTAGTCTATGACCGATCGCCATTGTTAGATGCGTGCGCATAGGAAAACTGATTAATGTTTCCAGCCATAGCGACAAATTTTTCACAACTCGTTTTCACTGTTGAAATTAAAGTTATTTATTAATTAAAATGTCTACAAGTAATAGTTATGAAGAAAATGATTTATGTTATACACCGCCCGATATGAGATGTGAAGCCCTTAACGTTATGGAAAGTTGAAAACTCCAAGGAAAAAAATGATTTTTTATTATTATTTTCTTCACAAGTGTGTTGAAAAACGTCGTATGATACACGTGTGTATTGATGATTACCATCCTCGGCTCTCTTAAGACCCTCACCTAACGGCTCGGGTCTCAATGGCGCCTCAGCGGTAGTCACCAACATTACACACTTGTACCATAATGTACTATTATCTATAGGAGTACTTAGTCCACACCAGCCCCAGCCCTAGCATTTGATCAGGGTAGAGCGAGATTGTCTTTCGGCGCCCTTTGGTCGACGCTTTCTCTTCAGGGGGTCTACTCCCTAAGTCCGTCAACGAAGTAACGGGCCCGTCCGTTAGTAGTCTGACATGTCGGACTGAACCCTACTCCCTAGTAATTTCGGATTCATCAGTTTCCAACGGAATCGTAGACAATATTCGTGAACGAAAGACGCATGGCGATTGATGACAATAGAGTTGTGCTATTTTACCGGTCGATTACCGGTTTAATTATTTTGTGGTTTTCAAGCTAAATAAACAAAAATCAATATTTTTTCCTTAGAAAATGACTACATTTTTAACAATATACTTTTTATTATAAATATTAGAATTATTTTTGATATTTTTGTCCGGAAACCGGCATTATCCTGTTGATACCTTTGCCTTTTTCCTTTTTGACATTTTGACGGAAATTTTCAAATTAATTCAACGATACTAGCCGGGAAGTTTGAAAATTATTTTATTTTAGTTTCTTTCTTATTCATTTCGTAAAATGGCCCCAACCGCTGCAGAAACTCACGGACACGGACTCTGGCCGGAGGCGCGCAGAAGCTGGGCAGCCTCAACGTGCTTTATATAGAACTAGCTTTTGCCCGCGGCTTCGCCCGCGTGGATGTCGGTTATCGCATAAAAAAGTACCCTATGTCCTTCTCCATATCCCAGGCTATATCTCAAATTTATTTTAATGTGATTCACTATGTGAATAGAAACCGAAACAAATGATTTAATACTCGTATAATAAAAGTACTTCTGTTCTGAACGTCTAATGAGTCTTTACCTAAAGATAACAAAACCAAAATACGAAATTTCACTCAAATTCTTATAGCAATCAATTGTACCAAATTACAACACGAAATAAAAATGCGACACTAATAATAATTCACGTAAGTACCAAGAATGTGAAAACAAAACGAAATCCTCCGAAATGTCGCATAATACACAGTTTGTGCTGATAAAACGCTCGAAATATCTAATGAACACCATTGGTGCATAACTTTTCTCAGGGTCACGTTCGCAATTGGACGAAATATTTGACATTTATTTTGTACTTGCAACACGATCTGGCTGTAGAATTCAATTAATCGACTAATACTTGAACGGTTGACATTTTAGCGGGAACACCACTAAACGATCGAAAAAAAAAAGAAAACAAAATACGTCTGTACTCTGTGGTCGTGTGGCGGTGTGGCGCGGTGCTTAATGTAAACATTCATCAAGGTTATACGTGCGTAAAGTAATGGATTCAATGAGAAAACGGTTTAATCTTAGAAGAATCTTATACAGAATTACTGAGAAATAAGTGTAGATTTCGTATTGAGTGATAGTTTATCGAAAAGTGATAAGTATGTCAGTGAAAAAGTAACGAAAGTTTTGGAATGCACAAATTTTGATCATAAGGCCGCCGTGTTTAGTAATGTTTTTATGATAAATATTCTTGTGTACTGTTTGAAATACACATAAGTAGCTAGCTTATTTATCTACAAACATAATTTGGCTAATAGCTACTGATATTATAGCGTATTGTTATCGTAATCGTATTTCCAAGAGTAAAATTCGGCAAACAAATACCTACAAAAGACAATACAATGGATATAGTATGGTATCCATAAGAGATAGACATATGCTATCGCGGACTTTTTTGAAGACCTTTATAAGATACATAATTCCACCATACATTATTTTGTTATATCTCAAAGGGTTTAGACAGCGTTTTCGTTGAAAGCTCCCAGACGGCTTATTTTTTTCCGACACCTCCAACAAATATCGTTAATTCATACAAAAATGCATACAAAAACTTAACAAATTATATACTAAAACGTTCCTCAAGAACCAAGCTATCCATTGGTGAAAACAGCATGAGAATCGGTGCAGCAGTTTTTGAGTTTATCGCGAACAGACAGACAGACAGACAGACAGACAGACGCGGCGGAGGACTTTGTTTTATAATATGTAGTGAAGTGATAGTGATTTTTCACTTTAAATGTGAAAAAAAAAAAAAAAAATATGCTAACATGTTGAGTTTTAGGGGTTTGGAGTTTCTAAAAGGGGGTCGAAATTTTCATTATTTTTGCGATAGGACGCACCATTTTCGAGATATAAGCTTAAGAAAAGAAAAAAAATATATACAGTAACAGTACTGATTTTGTACCAGTAGTCGAGATGTTGGTGTGAAGTTTAGTTCATGACAACAAATTTATTTTATTCTACATCTTTTTAATCGCGATTAATAATAGTCAGATTTAGTTAGAAAATCTAAATTTTAGTTTAAAAACGTCAAATTCAGAATAGCAAAATTGCCAAATAGCTTTTAAGATAAGTCAGTAACGTCGGGAATACTCGCCAACCTAAATTCTTGGCGTAAATATTGTCGACGTTGCCTCCGCTCTTCCTATATAGCTTTGTCAAGCAATAAAAAAGCAGCCATACTTAGGAATTCCTTACTTTGTCTATAAATAGTATAAACAATTATAATCGTTCGTCGACAGAACGATAACTATTTTGATGTCGTATAAACTGACATAAGGTTCCGCCAAAACAAGCGTCAAGTTCAACTTTTCGGACGGGCAAAAACGCATCGGGAGTAGGGACAGTTGTCAAATCGTGTTGTCATTCATTCTTCGTCGGGCCCCGAACGAATCGTCCGTCCGTTGGTGATAGGGAGTAGGAAACGCCCGAAACGAAGCCCGAAACGACGGACTTCGTACTTAGGGAGTAGACCCCCTGGTTCTACTTCGGTTTTATTCATAGGTACCTACTATTGGGTAAAACCAGGATATATTCCCCACTTTTTGAAAGTAATGAATGAAAAATCATTATCTTTGATATTTTCAGATTATCTATTGACGATTTTTGAATTATTACTTTTTTACGCGATAACCGATATCCACACGGGCGGAGCCGCGGGCAAAAGCTAGTAAATAAAACTTCTCACATTTTCAAAAATCTACTTTTATTGCAAACTTATTGAATTTAAATTAAATTAAGTAGGTAGCTCTAATTATTATCTCTATTATCTGCTTCTTTAACATTAAGAAAGCTTTTACTGCTATTCAGAAAAGAAAGAAAGAAAGCTTGGCTTTTTGACTCCCCTTGCCATCTGACCTAGCGCGACCGCTGCTCTCGCTCTAACCCAGGGCCAGGTCAGGCGCTGGTCTACACCATAGATAGAATAGGGTCCACGCAATATTTCTAGCTTCCAGCTACAAATGGTTCATAGATATAGTAGGTTGGTGCCGTGTGGTACCAGACGTAAAGAATAGCACTACCCCATTTCCTCCCGTGGATGTCGTAAAAGGCGACTAAGGGACTTACTAGAGAATGGGCAGCAGCGTTCTCTATGCATTTTTAACACCATACTGCGATCGCCAACCCGCCTGCCAAACGTGGCGATTATGGCAAACCTCCCCAATTTGGGGAGGCCTAAGTCCAGCAGTGAACGTCTTTCGGCTGAAATGATGATGAGTAGGTTGGTTTATGCAAATAACCTTTATATTAAACGTATTTCGTAATTTCTTTAGGAACTGATGTGGAGCGCGAAACAGCTGCAGTTACAAGGAGACCCAACATTGCTGCGACCACCACCAAGTGCTTTTGGTGCACCTCTGGCGCCTACATGGGAACTTTTGCAGGTAAGATCTTTTACCACGTATAGGTAACTGCAGCAGTGGTGCAGCTACAATAGGGAAGATGACTAAAAAAATATTTTTTGTCAGTCATGTAAATTATTAAAAAATACTGGACACGTATTTTTTCTTTTGTTACGTAATCAAAACATTACGGCAATATATTGAGTTCAAATTTGGCATGACGTCACTACTCGCTAGATTTTATAGGTACGTAGCTGTGACGAGCCCCCCCTCCCCAAGTTTAATGTGTTTTATCTAAGTCATTTTTTATTAATATGATAAAGCAAAAAATACGTGTCTAATATTTTTTTATTATCTGACTGACGGACTAAACAGTTTTTCTTTTTTTACCCAGGACACATTCCTATTATCATTAGAGCCGAAGAAAAAATTGTTAATTTATCATAAACTCTAGAGATAACATCGAAATGAATCAACTCTTAAATTAAAGTCAATCCTTGACTTTTCTTAATATAATAAACGGTACCATCTATGGTCAAGTAACAGAAAGAATACGCTATCACTACACAAATAGTACTTATCAATGTTTTACAGATATAAAACGATAATATTACCAATTATAGTTTTATTTCTTAAAAACATTATATTACAAAAATCTAATGTTATCGCAATTCTTTGTTTAGACAAAAAAAAAATAGGCATTTTTTAATGTTTTTAGTCTTATGAAGTTATGATGTGTTCAACTGGTATTAAATATCTGTCATGTGATGATGTAGGTATGTGTAATACGTTATACATAGGTACAGCTGTTATATATTATTTGACCGATTACTTAAGCCGATAGGAATCGGGTTGTATGAAGGCTGCGCCCCTGAACTGCAGGTATAGGTACATAGTTTGAAACTACATATAACTTTACACAAACTTAAGGCTTGGCTTTAGTGGGAAACCTACTTACAATGGCCTACCTTTATGGTTTCGGTCAAAGGTCAAGCTTTTGAGCACACAGTCCCGAAACAAGCAGTTATTAAGAATTTCAGGCCCGTGCCGTAATGTGAACGAGGTTTTAGGATTTCCGGTCTAAGGCAATAAAAAAAGCAAATTATTAAAAAAACAAAAAACCTGTCTGCAAAATCATTTACTGAAAAGAGAAAAACAATCATTATAACTAAAACACACATTAAATCTATAGAATTTTGTTAGGTATTGCAGAAACCTATACACCATATTTCAGGTTATTGGTTTGTACCCCGTATCCATAGGTATATATATATATATATATTTGGAATTGTCTCATTACTAGCTTTTATTTGATACCAATATTGTTATTTTAAAAAACCTTCCCCTCCCTTTTTGTATTTCTATGCAATATATAAATATTATATAGCCTATGTCACTCCTACAATCATAGACAAATCTAACGACACATCATTTTAAAATCCATCAAGCCGTTGAGGCTACAGAGCGTGCCAAAGAAATAGACATATGTCTAGACATATATTCATACATACCTACATATGTATATATGTACTCTCGAAAAACATTACCCTCCTTCTGGGGCATTTAGGTAAAAATAGGAGAGCAGTATCAATATGAAAACATTCGAATCATGCCTTCTCATATGCCTCCAAAACTTCGTACTTTGCGTTCCTTAGTGCGTAGAGACTTCAAGTCTCCTTCAAGGGGTGTAAACATTGACATTTGATAGGTGGCTTTTTGACTAAAGGGGCGGGCGCGAGCCGCGATTGGGCGTTCGCGGGGTGACTTATCGCCTTCAGTTGACTTACCCCGCCCATCGTCCTGTACGCGCTACGACACTGGAGTCATCGTAGCTTGGCATGTTGCGGTTTTATGTTCGTCACAGTGCGCATGTTTGAGAGAACTCCGAGATAATTGTATGCTATTTACCAAATTAGACAGATATTAAACTACATTAGATAAGCACCTACATAGTACATGACATACCTAGCTACGAAAATAGAAAGGACAGTTGGATATCATATAGTAATTTTTCAACGGTTCGGCACAGAGTATACCTATCTACCTAATACGCAGCAGCTGATAATTAGCTCTAGTTTAATATAAGTAGATACCAGGAATTTCTCTTCTTTACATCTACCTATCTATAAATATAATCAAATAGTATACTTATGTATAACGAAGTCAAAACTGAGGCCCTAGTATGAGTTTATTTTAACCATCTCGACATAACGCATCGAGCGCGTTCAGCGCTCCGATTGGCCTCCGATTGGCCCTACACCATTCGGAGTGCTGACCGCGGTCGATGTGTAAAGTCTAGAAGGTTAAAATAAACTCACACTAGGGCTTCAGTACCCTTGTGTGTTGTTCTGCTATGTGTGACTTGTGGCTCCGTAATAACAGCCGCACTGGTCGATCGATCGGTTTAAGCTACACTTGCCACGGTTGGACCGTGGATGGGTGACCATCTTTACATACCAAGAACCGGCTGTGCCTCGGAAAGCACGTTAAGCCATTGGTCCCGGCTGTCATTTGTAGATATTTAACAGTTGTTACGGGTCGTCAGAAGCCCGAAAGTCTGACAACCAGTCTTACCAAGGGGTATCGTGTTATTTATTTATTTATTTATTTAATACTTTAAGCACAAAACATGTACAGAGGCGGACTTAATGCCATAGGCATTTTCTACCAGTCAACCCTTGGGTAATGCAGAGACATACAGTAGTAGGTGCAATAGCGAAAATTGAGGAATAAATATTCATTTAACCCAACTGGGTTGTGTAGCTCAGATAGGCAGTCGCTCCATGCAAAATACTAGTATTCAGCTGCATACGGTTACACTGGAAGCCGACCCCAACATTGTTGAAAATTGATAAAAAAAAATTAACAAAAAAACAACCGACTTCCAAAAAATGCAAAAAAAAAATCTTTAATTTCGGAAGTCGGTTTCCTGGCTTCTGTATTTTCGTTTTTTGCCACCGACTTCCGAAATTAAAGTTATATTTCTCTTTTCAGTGTTATTTTTTTTTTTTTGAAGTCGGTTGTTTTTTGAACAGATTTTTATTTTTCACTATTTAGTTATGGTACCTACCCCACAACAATTCGATTATCACTATTTGCTACACGCACAAACAACAGTGACACAAGATTACGAAGTGGATTTAATATATTTATTTATTAAAACTTTATGCACAGGTAAAAAAAAAATACTGTACAAAGGCGGACTTAATGCCAGAGGCATTTTCTACCAGTCAAAACATGCATGCATGTGATGCAGAGACAAAACATGGCAGGTGCAACATAAGGGATAGATAACTCGAAAAAGGAAAAATTCAAGTAAACTAATACATAAATAGATAGATACATACATAAATATAAGCAAAATAAACAGTGTCAGGTGAAATAACGATTGGTAGGGGAGAAAACGAATCAGCGCTGGGATGATTCAGTCAACTTCTTACGAATATGTTCAGGTGCCTTCACTTTAAATGATATCCGACTGGTTGCCATCCTGATATGCAGAGGGAGCGCATTCCAAAGAAAGACGGCTTGGACAAAGAAAGAAGAGTGAATAAAACCAGACCGGTGAGATGGACATATATAGAAGACGATTGTTGGTGGTATATCGAAACTAACGCAAAAACTACCCAAGCAAAGTTAATAAAAATCGGTTAGAAACCATTTATAGCCCGAGTGCATCTCATGACAAATCCAATAAGCCCAAACACGGCTAGGATACATTGTTTTATTACGGAGATCCGGTGCATACCTTCCGGCTTCATCTTCAGATCAGTTCGATAGTACCATTTTCATCAGAATTATTTATTTAAATTTCGACACCTCCTGCGCATAAGTTCGTATGTTTAAATTTGGGATTTTTCAGGAAAGAGATTTTTAACGTCATCTTTGTGTTGATCAGCCGCAAAACATAATATGATAAACTATTAGCGGGTTAGAAACTCGGTTTTAGTGAAAATATCGTTTTTAAGAATGTGTAGTATTTAGGTATATCAAAGTCAAAGTCAAAGTCAAATAATTTATTTCAAATAGGCACGAAGATGCACTTTTGAACGTCAAAAATTACATGAATAGTTAATTGATTCTAGTTGCGCCTTCCAAAATGTAGTTATGTATGGAGAAGAATGGGCAAGAAACTCCATACTTACTCTTTTAAAATGTTAACAATAGTTTGTATACATTAATTAATATTTATAGGTGAAGACTATGTACCTAGAATAAAAAATATAAAAATTTCATCAAAATTACTTACCACAATTGGTAAAAAGAATGAAAAGTGAAGTAATAACAGAAAAATTAATAAATGCGATAGGTTATGTATGGAGAAGAATGGGCAAGAAACTCCATACTTACTCTTTTAAAATGTTAACAATAGTTTGTATACATTAATTAATATTTATAGGTGAAGACTATGTACCTAGAATAAAAAATATAAAAATTTCATCAAAATTACTTACCACAATTGGTAAAAAGAATGAAAAGTGAAGTAATAACAGAAAAATTTATAAATGCGATAGGTAATGGTGCTCACATATTTACAAACATTGTATATGATTTCCCAAAAAAATAAAAAATAAAAACAACATATAATAAGTCAGTGTGTGAGTTAAAATATTAATCTAATAATCTTTAATATATAATATTACATTATAGTACTACAATCTCATTTTACTAAAAATCATGTTACTTAGGTGACTTTTTGCGTGGGAGGTATCGATTTGCTTCATAGTCGCTTAACTATCTTAATCGAGATACCTTATCGCCACCCGTGAAATTTCACGTCAAAAAAAAAAAAATATCCTCTGATCCTTCTTCGTACATAAACAAGTTCTTACCTACATCTTCTGGTCGCACCTACACCCCACATTGGCCATTATCAGCTACCAGATCAGGCTGTCTTGCAACATAGGCCTCGACCTCTATTACCTACCTTCCACTTATTCCTCCATAGGAATTTGTGTAGGTATACCTACCTAATAATATTTACATATTATCTAAAATATTTAATTTTTCGACATCAGGAGACGAGTGCCCGTCTCCTCTTCATGGCAGTGCGCTGGGTGCGATGCTTAGCGCCGTTCCAGGCGCTCGCGGCTTCCGATCAGCTGGTACTACTACGAGCGGCCTGGAAGGACCTGTTCCTACTGCACCTGGCACAATGGTCCGCGCCCTGGGACCTGGCGCCATTGCTGGCAGCGCCGGCAGCCAGGGCACGACTGCCACCTGACCCATTGGCAGATTTAGAGTTGAATACTTTACAGGTTAGTAAAAAGCTTTGTTATGAACTGGCGACGTAGTTTTAGGAGACGATATCTATCAATGGGTTATTCAAGGTTGGCTTTATCCTAGGTGGTTTTTTAATATGACTAGGTACTTGTTTTGAATCCTACGTAGCAGCTTAGTGATATAAGTACAGTGTGTAAGGGACAGCCCTCCGCAAACTAACAGGGTGCATTCAGGATTTCAGGTCCTTATTTTGAATCATATTCCACCGGAAATTGTGCTCAGGGAAATTTTAATTTTTTTTAATCGTTTTTTCAGTTACTATTCCTTTATTTCAATATAAAATTACATTCTCTGTGCGCAGCATTCCATTAATGTAAATAAAAAAAGCAGAAATGGATGTTGAAATACTCTAACGAACGTCGCGCGAAATCAGCTGTTCACTTTCTGCCTACCTACCTACAGAGTTCATCGAACACACTAGCTGCGCTGCCGTTCGCTACCTGCGTTTTGCCACGGTAACGATACATTGCATCTGAGGTAATAAAACAAATCAGGTTTATTGGATTCCCGTAACGTTCCTGAAATAATTTAATGTACCGGTCATCTTAGTATGATATACTAAATTCACCCCATCAGTCTGCGGAGGACTCTTCCCTTACACCCTGTATATATAATTATATTTTAATTGCTTTATCTACTTGCAACATTTTAAACAAAGTTTTAATGAATCTCTATTTTATTTCAGGAGATTCTGTGTCGATTTCGGCAAATAGCACCCGACGGTAGCGAGTGTGGCTGTATGAAAGCTATTGTTCTCTTTTCACCAGGTAAGTTTTTATTTACGTAAGCATAACAACAGAATATTTATAGATTGTTCACTTATGTAAAATAGTTATTCACTTATGTAGAATAGTTATAGTAGTAATAGTTAAACCTACCTATTATTTAGTTGGTACCTACTTACTAATTTTTATCATTTTTGTGTAGATACTCCTGGTTTAAGTGAAACTCAGCCGGTGGAAATGCTACAGGATCAAGCTCAGTGCATACTTGCCGACTATGTGCGGACTAGATATACCAGGCAACCTACAAGGTAAAACCACGTTTAATTTCTGACAATCACAATCACATAGGTACCTACCTACTAGATCAGATCTACTTGAATAACTGTAATAGCCAACTTCTTTTATATTGGCCTACCTATCATATAAAAATTAGTCTAAATAAGTCCCTGCATTCTGAGATTGTGTGTACCTACCTACCTACCTACATAATTAGTACATGTCTAACATGTCATGTTATCAAATGTTGCCATTTTTATCTCTTTACTTCTTTTCACTATCTACGAGTACCTCCGGCATAAAATTTTTCCTCATTTCACTTATTCGCGGGAAATCATGTGATCACACATTGATTGTCTTCAGATTCGGTCGCCTGCTCCTCCTACTACCATCACTGCGAGCGGTGCGCGCGCGTTCCATCGAACTTCTATTGTTTCGCGACACGGTCGGCGACGTGTCAGTAGCCACACTGCTACACGACATGTACCGCATGCAACCTGCGCCCACGCCGGCGTTCCACGCGCCTGCGCCACCTACCAGCGAACACTGCTCGTCGCCGTAAAACTGCCGTCATATACATAGACTGTGGATTTACACCCAGTTTTTGATTTGTAAATTTGAAGTTGAGAACTTGCCAAACAGATAGACCGCGAAATTCAAAATATCTTTCGTTATTTTGCAAAAAAAAAACGACTTTCGCGAACTACATTGTAGTTTGACAAGTTCGAATTCTCAAATCAGAAATCGAGTGCTAGTCAGCTCAAATAGTAATACCTAATGGGGTCATGGGGAGATTCTACAGGTCATACTTACCTATCCCTCTGAAGCAGTGAAGCTCATTAGGTATCCGATTCGAATTGTTAGAATCACCCCCTTGACTTTTGGTGGCAATATTGGAGGTGAAAAAAACAACACAAATAAGATGGTGGCAACACAGCAGGCATGGAGTTAAGAATTTGAGAACGAATGCGAGTGAATGCTAATTTATTTACACGAAGTGTTTTGACCTCTAGACCAGCCTGTATTCAAACTCCATTTTATGTACTTAAGTTCTCTATAATCGGGAGGGTCGCCATGTCGAATTTCAATATGGGAATTCTATGCAATAAACATTCCGAGTTTGTAGAATGCAGTAGAAAACACAAACCAATAATTTGATGAAATCTCTAGATTACAAAAAATCTGATATTGTATAGGTAACAGATATGAGAGTATCAGAATTATTATAAAAACGTTTTGCGTATTAGGTTAAAATGTACGGTGGCCAGCACATCAAGTTACCACCACAAACTGTCAAATTTTCTCGTTCGATTTTGAACTTAATCATTAACATTTTAAAGTATAAAATCGTTTGGAGAAACTCGAGTTCCATGTAGCTTGATGTGCTGGCCACTGTGGCTTTGTAAATCCTATCTATGTAGTCAATCTAGTCACGTTGTATAAATTTTGTAAATGTTATTATTCTATTGTAATAAAATGTTCTTAGTTAAGCTGTATTTAAATTATATGCGCCATGATCTAGTCATGATTTCAAAAATGTTTTGAGGAAATATTGTAAAGAAAGAAACTGTAGCATGTATGTCCTTTTATTTGTATATAAATATGTTTTGATTTGATCAAGGAGTTAACATTCAAAGTGTGGTTTTATTTCAAAGACCCCAAAAATGATACATTGAATTCATAATAGTAAAAGCACATTTTATTTTTACTGAATAAATGCACATCTACCATTAGAGCATAAAATTACATTTACTTATCACTGAGAACAACATTGTGCTTCTTAAAAAAAGTAAGAAACTAGAAATTCATTATTTAAAATTTGTTTATCAATCCGTTACATTAACTTTTCCCATAGATTGTACAGCTTCTACAGTGGAAAGGTCTTCGTAATCGTCGTCTGACGGCCTGGCGTCGTCTTGTGGTTTTGCTTCCTCTATCTGTGGCTGTGATCGAGGGAAGTCCAATTTGCTCCATGAACCTGGTTCACCTTTTTTTAGTTTTATTTCAATTTTTGTTGACAGCATTGATGCAGTACTGCTTTCTACATTTATTACCTGCAATTGTTTACAATTGGGTCAATAAATAATCTATTAAAATTGTTTTTTCGAAATTTTGACGTATTGTGTGGTATACGTACACCTCTAAGTTCAACATCCAGTTCAAATGCTGCATCCCCTTGCTCTCGGAATACCAGTTTTGTATTTAAGCGAATAGGGTTCAGCTTCACAAAACTTAGTACTGGGTCATATTTCTTGGCATATACGCTTACAATAACGTAATCGGGTGTTTGATGCCAGTCCCAACGACATTTCACCGTACCAGCTGGTGCACCCTGAAAAATATGTAGAAGTTTTAATATAAAAAAACCGGCCAAGTGCGTGTCGGACCACGCACAATGAATGGTTTCGTAGTTGGGATGAATTTATCCCAAGAACAAACTTAACATTGTAGTTGAGAAACAAGCTCTCCTATACAGATTGTATAGGGGAACATGTTTTTCAAATGCTTTAAGTTGGTCGACTATTACTCGGAAACTTGAAAAGCCTACTTAGCTGTGATATAGTGAATTTTTTCACCTATGCAAAACTAACCGTTTAGCTGGCAGGGGACACACACACTTGACTCTAACAAAAATTAGCATTTTAAAGCCTAATATTTCAGAAACGGATCCCTTAATCGAAAAATTGTTTTCACAAACCCGCAATATTTTTGAAAGACCCATTTAACAATACCCCACACTACAGGGTAGGCGAAAAAAAAAAACATCCCCACTTTACATGTACAGGAGGTACCCTAAATAACTATTTTTTTCATGATTTTATTTTACCACTTTGTCGGCGTGATTAATATGTATATCCAAGCCAAATTATAGCTTCCTAGTACTAAGAGTCTCTGAGCTAAGCTGGGGACGGACAGACGGACAGACGGACGGATAGACGGACATGGTGAAACTATAGGGGTTCCTTGTTGACTACGGAACCCTAATGAAGTACAAATAAATGTCTTAATTTCTTGGTCTGTTACAAACATTCCATTGTAGGCATGTATTTTTATTGACTATAAATCTATAAGGTCTTCTGTCTGAATGCTGAATTTTATTCACAATTTCCTGATTATATCTGGCTAGGCAATGCATAATCTCCTTTGCTAAATAGTTTCTTTTTTACAAGTGTGAAGATTTGATATTTACCTCTTTAGTCCATTTATGGGTCCCAGTTGTGCATCCAGGTTGGCTAAGGAAAGTGTTAAAGTCTGTAGTTCTCTTTTGGCAGCAAGACCAGAACTTAAGACCTTCATGGAAGATAGGACAGCCCGGATGGTAGGTGCACATGGTGTCATTTGTATGTGGACCTTCATAGGTGACACCACAGCCTCCATTCTTGCATGTTGTACCAACTGCTACATTTCTGCAAAAGATTAAAAAAAGAAGATAATTTACAGTACACAACAGGACAGTCTCAACTGACATTGCACTGGATACATTGTTGGCTGAGATTTTTATCAACAACCTGATAAGAATAAATTATTGGTCCATTGTTACAAAATAAATTAAAAATATATAACATTTTAATCTAACATTTTTTTCGAAAATGAGTCATGAATGCCATCCTACTTAAAGTCTTATTTTAAGTAGGATGGCATTCATGAAACATTTTCGAAAAAAAAAAAAAAAAATTACCTTTAACCGTCAATATATATTTTATGCTTACTGTAACTAGAATAACTAACATAGTTATTTGAACAATGGCCATCAAACTAGGCAGCGCCTGTTTCTTGCGGGCCTGAGTTGCGTTATCTTAAATTTTAATTTAAGACAGGTTTTAATTTTATTTCAGGATGTTTGATAATGACAGAATACTTGTTGTTGTTAAGTTAAAATGATGTTGTTAAGGTATTTAGAAGTTATGGAGGGAGACAGCGAGAAAGTTGAGTAGTATCAACATTATGATAAAGATAAATTCTGTGGTTATAGGTCTCCCTGTTTGTGACAGTGAGTGGGCCAATAGTCCACTCAATGTTGTTGTAAGGCAATATATAATATGGTGCACTAGCGTTTTTCTCTGTAGCTATGTGTTCAGAAATATTACTAACTAAAGAATAATAATAATATCGCTCAATCCGGTTTCGTGAATTGGTTTGTATTACCTACTTCAAAATTGACAATAATTTATGAAAACTGTATGATTTCCGATTTATGATCGTGCATCATACCAGGGGCCTAAGTCTACTTATTTACAAACGTTGCAATGGTCTCGCCATTGTGAGTATTTGACAGTGTTTGTATGACAAATCTGTCAAAAACTCGCAATGAAGAGACCATTGCAACGTTTGTAACATTAGTAGACTTGGCCCGCAGTGCTTAAAAATTCGTATATATACAATTTAAATCGTAAGGTTGGCAGCACTGAGTCCACTACGCAGTCCCGGTGTGGGTTGGGTAATGGCTTAGAAATATTTATTGCGATGGCAAGCATGATAAGTAATGTTGACCAATATTTTATAAATTTACATACCCATCATCAGTGGAAACTGTTGGTTGTGACATATTTTGTACAGCTTGTTTCAAAGCCTCAGCTATAGTAGGTTTAACTGTGATCATAGGAGTCTCAAATGGAGGTCTTGGTAGTTGTGGACCAACTACTGGTGCTCTCACTTCAATTACTTCCTTTTTATCCAAATCCTTATCCATAGCCTTTTTCTCAGGTTCTGGAGGTTTCTAGGAAGACAGTTACAAATTTTTATAAAAGGTATAGCCTGGAATATGGAAAAGGACATAGGCTACTTTTTGTAAGCGATAACCGACATCTACGCGGGCAGAGTCGCGGGAAAAAGATAGTCTGAAATATTGGATCAACTTCCTGTGAATGAACTAATGGTGCCGATCCCCTTGTTCACAAACTAAACTAAATTTAAGTTCAGTGCATCTTTTTCTTTCTATTTCATTAAGGACAGAAGATAAATTTTAGTTTAGTCCTGTCAAATTAATCAGCGCTTGACGTAAATTAACGTAATTTTAGTCAGCAAGTTTTTAATCACGTCTAAACTTGTATGGAGTAGTGACAGGCGCTGATTAATTTGACAGGACTAAACTAAAATTTATCTTCTGTCCTTTTCTTATTGAAATAGAAAGAAAAAGATGCACTGAACTTAAATTTAGTTTAGTTTGTGAACAAGGGAATCGGCACCATTAGTTCATTCACAGGAAGTTGATCCAATATTTCAGACTATCTTTTTCCCGCGACTGCCCGCGTAGATGTCCGTTATCGCTTACAAAAAGTAGCCTATGTCCTTTTCCATATTCCAGGCTATATCTCTGACAAAGTTGATGACGATCAGTTCAACGGTTTAGGCATGAAAACGTAACAGACAGACAAACAGTGTTACTTTCACATTCATAATATTATAAGGATATAAGGATGTGAATACAGACCTCATTTGAATGCTTTGACAAAGTACATCCCTTGATATTTAGGAACTCAGTAAAGTCAACACTCTTCTTATTGCAGCATGACCAACCCTTGTAGGCATCGTGAAACACTGGAGTGCCAGGATGATGGCGGCATTCATCTGTAGGTTTACACAAAAAACACACTCAATATGAGAATAATTAGATAGCCTAACTGGGGTGTATCTATTCAAACAAAATATTTTAATAGATACACCAATATTTTAATAGGTGGTAAAGAAGCCATGGAAACAATTTTTTTTTTTAATCTGAGTATATTATTTTAAAAAAAAATATATACTTGATAATTATGATTAATTTTGATAAAAATTCACCGCGCTCGTGTCGCCACCATCGCCGCGTCCTTGTGGGTCATTCTCAGAATAAAGATTTTTTGGTAAATGCAACTCCTTTGCAAAATGTCTCAAGCTATTTTAAAATCATAATAATTATGTCAAAACATAAAACACATAGATAATTTTTTTTTCGCTGGTATGGCTTTTTTACCACCTATAGATGGTCCTCTTAAAATATTTTGTGTGTGAATAGCCTTACACCTTATATGCGGAGGGTAATCTCTGGAACCATAACTCTTATTTGAAAAATTCTCACCATTTGAAAGGTTGAACAATGGCTTCAAAATAAGTAAATACATACAAAAAGAAGTACATAATAATACTAATGAAATATTATCTTAAATTCATGCAAGCCTAGTACTTTTAGTTAGGTTACAGGTGCTCAGAACTGGTGCACAATGTGTTGTGAACAGAATACCAACGATTATTCCATGTCTGGTTTCCCTGCTCTCATTCAGCTTGTGAATGTTAGTTTTTATCACTGTTAAGAACCTATCAGTTTGTGTATAACTCCGAAATTTTCTGATTAGTATTCACTAGAAATAAGGAGTTACTACGAATATCCCCCTGGCATGGATAAGGATAAGCTCTGGCTACAGAAAAATCTAGAAAATTCGCGTACCTTTATCGTTGTGGTTGAGGTCAAAGAGTTGGCCACAACCACGGTTATAACACTGCACAAGGTGCTGGTTTTCTGGCATTTTAATTCAAGAAACGGGAATCTTATCGCCACGACAACGTGCAAGGAATTGATGACTAAAAAATCATGAAACTATTTTTGTAGCACGTAACGAGTGACAGCGAGTGACAGTCAACATCGATATTCAATTTGACACAGCCTGTGCACACAGCACAAAATTTAATTGACATTTGACTGAGTGCGACCACAGAACGTACTAATTGTGAAGATATACAAACTTCATATTGTGTCGATGGATTATTGCTAAGCAACGTTTGTTATATCAGTCTTGTCACTTTACCAAAAAAATATATTCCTTCTACATAATAAAACAAAGTTTTATTATAACGTTTAATTCTGCATCTACGGCAACTTAATAATTATAAGCTTTACGAACATTATAAAGCTTCACACTAATCACAGACTATATCTATTTATTTAAAACTTCAATAGCGGTACGGTGGCCAGCACATCAAGTTACCACAAACTGTCAAATTTTCTCGTTCAATTTTGAACTTAATCATGAACAAATTAAAGATTAAAATCGTTTGGAGAAATTTGACAGTTTCATGTAGCTTGATGTGTTAGCCACTGTACATAAGCGGATTTAATGCTACAAGGCATTCGCTACCAGTCAACCTTAGACTACTACTAGAGAGCACGTTGTACAGTGGCCAGCACATCAAGCTACATGAAACTTTCAAATTTTTCCAAACGATTTTGAACTTTACATATTAATTTAACGATTTTAAACTTTAAATTGTTTATGATATTGTTACGTTCAATATCGAACGAGAAAATTTGACAGTTTGTGGTAACTTTTATTAAGTTTGTACGTTTACGTTAGCTTGGTGTTGGTCCAACACCCAGTTGGATCGGCAGCAAGTGCTTGCAAAATTGTAAGCTTGTAAGCTCACACAAGCTAAGCCAAACGCCTTATCCTCACATTTAAAAATCGTAATGTAACCTTACGAAACCAAATCTTGCTATTTCATATTCAACTCACTATTCGTCGGTAAGACTGGTGAGCATCCCATCCTTTTCTTTTCAGGATATTATGGACTGAAAAATGAAAATATTTTTATTATCTATGGCAAACACTTTGCAGTGTGGGCGTACGAAAGTATCAGAAAATAATCAATCAATTTACAAAAGAAAAACCAAGAAAATATCGTCATTTACATAATTTTAGTTTATTCTTATTAAGTTATGTATTTTATATACATTTTATTTACCCAATAATTGTGCAAAATGGTGGTGCCACTACATTAAAACTAAATGAAAAATCAATGTTTATTATTATTTAATTAAAATGTTTATTTCTACATAAATCAAAGAAACAAAGATGTGCTTGAAAGTGTAACCGTATCGATTTTGATTTCTAAAATGAATCTAATGCGCAAATTGCGTGGGGCGACTACTTCGGCATCTCCTGAGAGTGCCGAAGCTTCCAGCTCGTCGTCTCATATCCAACTTGGCCTCATGCACCTCAAGAAACTCTTCGCGGAGTACACACATCCACCACAACCACTTACAGACGCAGAAAAAGATGATAAACTGTACAATATGCTACCTCTTTTTTGTAAGGTAAATACATTTTGTTTTGTATCCAGAGTAACAATCTAAAGATTTGTATTTATTATTCTTTGCAGCTTAAAATACGATTAGTTATGTAATTAATGGATTGCAAAATAAACATATTTTGCAATCAATTAATTGGTGATAATCCATAATCTAATGATATTATTTTATTGACATTGATAAACATCATTAGTATTAATTTATTCAAACAATTTTTTATTTATCTGGCCAGCGTCAGTATTATTGAAAATGTTGATGCTATAATTTTATCTAAAACCAAATTAATCTTCTGTAATTTGAGTGCAGCTTACACTATAATGATACCGCTTATTCATTCTTGAATGATATTGATATAACATCAATGATGATCATGTTCATAGTATAAATAATTATAGAAATTTAAGTGTTTTTATATCCACAAACTACAAAAACAAGATAAAGACTTGTGCACAATTTTTTTCACTATTGGGAATGAATCAGTCAAATATTTGAAAATAAATTATAAGCAATCTTACAGGAATCTATTTACTAAAACCTTAAGGATTGGGTTGAAGGGGGAAGTCAGACCTTTACACCACAGTTTATTATACAAGGTTTTATTGTTCTAGCTGACCCGACAGACATTGCCCTGACCAAATACCTAAAACAAATTTGACAATTATTATCCTATAAGAAAAGGGATGTTCAGTTGTTCCCGAATTTGAAAAGTTTTCAGTTTTTGTTACTGAAAATACCTAATTCAGACTATTACGATCATTTTAAAACAAAAAGTAGCCAAATTGGTTTAGCTGTTCTCAATTTTTTATTTTACAGGGTTATTGGTAAAACGCCTTGGACTATATTACTAACATCATAAACAACAACTTTTGTTTTATGACTTTTTACAAAACATTTACATACATAAACATTTGTGAATATCAGGATTTTTTGTGTATGTCCAAAAACAGTGATTCCATACACATGCAAGCAATGTTCTAGCAATGTGAGGAATGTAGGTACAGAGTGTTTATACCTTATTTAATGTATAATTTTATTGATAATGTAAACTGTGATTGTGTTTATATAATAGAAACAAATGATGACACGAAACCCTTGTAGTTCAAATGTTCCTTTCATGATTCTTCATGATTGCCATTATAAAATAAGCAGACGTTCAAATTTCGATTTTTTATTTTCAAAATTACTTTTGAACCTTTGGCCGCATCTGATTCTGCTTTTGATACATTGCCGGAACATTGCTATGCTAATGTTTTCATACTAATAAGTAATTTGCTCAGATTAAAAATTCACCTGTCATTCTGAAATCAGGCTGGCGGCTCACTAACTTTTTTAAATAGCTCTAGTTTTACACACATTCCTCACATTGCTAGAACATTGCTTTCATGTGTATAGAATCACTGTTTTTTGACGTACACTCGTCATCCTGATATTCACAAAAATATTTACCAATAATAAACCTTGATTTAGTTGTTCTACATTTAGAGCGTCGAATTTAAATATTTTTATTTTTGTATGAAAATCTGATGAATTATTAAAAGTCATAGAACAAAAGTTGTTTATGATGTTTTTTACCAATAACCCTGTATAGATGAAGCAAATGTCACATAAATAAGGTTTATTTACTTTCTTTCTCGCCACGAAATATCATAACAATATTTATTTTCAATAGGTATTTGGCACTAGTCCATCAAGTGAGATGAATGAAAAGTTCTGGGATATTCTATCATTCTGTCAGCAAGTGTCTAAGCTCATGGTGTCGGAGATTAGAAAGAGAGCCAGCAACCAAAGCACTGAGGCAGCTAGTTGTGCTATTGCTAAGTTTCTCGAAATTGAAAATTCTGAGGAATCGAGCAATGGCTGGATGTTACTGTCGACACTAAACCTCCTGGCGGCTGGTGATCAGTCTTTAATACAGGTATTTGTGTAACGATTTAGTTAGCATAGCATGAACAGCCTATAACAAATACATTCATAATTTGTTGAAGTTGTTTTCCTGAATCAAGTAAATGGGCCATTTTCAGGACACTCATTATTTGGTTGACTTCGGTGGCAATTTTTTTTTTACATTTAGGTATAACTAACATGAAATATCAAATCTAGAGTTAATTTAAAACATATTAGTAGTACTCTAGATTTGATATTTCATGTTAGTTAAGTCTAAATGTAAAAAAAAAAATTGCCAACGAAGTCAACCAAATAATGAGTGTCCTGCGTTAATAAATTCTAGTATTTTTAATTTACTTCAAAAATGTATATTGCACTGCGCTAACAAATTATAAATGCCTTGCTCAGAGTTCAGAAAAATAAATAAAGAATTTTCTATTCTGTCCCTTTGTTTTTTTGTGCAACTTCAATATATTTATGTCAGTTCAAGGCCCTATCCAAAACGAGACTTAAAGCTCGTACAGACACGCGCGATATCGCGGCCGCGACAGGTACCGACAAAGAAATTGTGCTACTAGTGTCGCGTCGCGCCCGCGATATCGCACTAGTCTGTACGAGCCTTTATTCTTATCATTATTTGAATGATTGGCTTGAATTTAATTTCTAGGTCATGACCACTGCATCAATACCGTCAACATTAGTCAAATGTTTATACCTGTTTTTTGATCTACCTGAAATACCCGAGTCTGAGGCTGATGTTCAAGATGGAAACAGTGACTTTACTCCTAGGGAAAGGCGGATATTGTTACAGAAAATATTTGTCCAGGTAATTAAATATTACAAAATAAACCTACTGTGTGTTTTATGGACAGGATTTCCTTTAGCACAATTTTTTTAAATGTTTTATCTTCATCGTGTAGATTATGATATGATTGTGTATTTGAATCTCATATGCGGAAGTCAATAGGTATTGTTATTTTATATACTGTTGTGTTACAGTGCGAAATAAAATAGTAGAGATTAAATGAGGGCGCCACTTTCTACGTAACTCACATTCATTTTTGTATGGAAATTTTATTAGTTCCATTTTATTTAATTTCTACTATTTTATGTCGCACTGTACATAATCAGCATATATTGTTCCCACTGTTGGGACACAGGCCTTCCCTCCGATTCTGCCCTAAGCCGAGGTTCGTACACCACAGGGGGTGCCCTTAGCGCGCACTCGTTTAGTTTATAAGTTTTTAAGCCCTGGCTGGAGGCATTAAGTTTCGTTAGGAGCTTAAGGCGACCACAGGAAAGTCCAGTTAAAGAGTCTCAACCTCTCAAGGATAATACTGAGATGCCCTAGCAAAAAAAAAAAGGACACAGGCCTCCTCTCGTGGAGAGGAAGTGGGCCGTATAACGCGCCTGACTGGGTTTGAACCCACGATCCAGTGCCGGATTTATATTTTTTATGAGTGTAGGCCACTTTATATCCGCCGCCCCTTTATTTTCTAAAATAATGATTTTCCATTTGTAGTAAGGAAGGCACTAAAGTTAAAATGAACATGTTTGACTTTTATCCTCTGAAAATCGAGTGAGCGTCCTATGAAATCTGCCGCCCTTAGGCCGCGGCCTATACGGCTTATTGACTAATCCAGGACTGCCACGACCACTCGTAATTCGAGACTTACCACTGGGCCACGACTACACCTACTGTTGTTTTATCCATACTATCCATACTTCCATACTAATATTATAAATGTGAAAGTAACTCTGTCTGTCTATCTGTCTGTCTGTCTGCCTAAACCGCTGAACCGATTGGAGAAGGACATAGGCTACTTTTTTACGCGATAAACGACATCTACGCGGGCCGAGCCGTGGAAAAAAACCTAGTGTACCATATTTGCAAGTAGAACATATTAACAGAGCCATAACTAAAACCTTAATCAAAATTTTACTAAAACTTAAATGTTACCCATTTTAATATTGCTTCAAGTGATAGTTCAAGTAAATATTTAAAACAGCTAAGTAAACTTATTGTTTACATGAAGTGAGTCATTAAATATGAAACATTTAAAACACACTTGCCCTCAAGTTACACAATATATTTATAGTTTTTCCTTATTCTGGACTAGGTTTTGCGCGCGGGTTTGCCCGTATGGAGGTTGGAAGTTATCCTAAGGAAACGCATTACCGTGTTTCATCGAATTCCTTTCAGCTGTTAAAGCGTGAAAAGGTGACAGACGGACGGACCGTCAGACACAGTTACGTTCGCATTTATAATACCGTTCCCTGGATTACCAGGTTAAAAACTGTCTGTGTCCCAAATTTCATCCAAATCCGTTGAGCTGTTTTTGCGTGATTGAGTAACAAACATGTAAATATCTAAACATACAAACTTTGAAAATAATATTAGTAGGATTACTATGGGAGTATGGTTTGTATGGATTACTATAGATTGATTCGTATGGATATTGGAAAACTGCTGTCCCACGATAAAAATAGACAGAAGTTATACACAAAGCTCGCGAAGCGGCTCGACTTTATGTTTAATGACCATACCTTCGAATTCGAAACACAGCACACTGCTGACCGCGCCGCACGCACCGCGACCCGTGTCTGGAGATCCTTATGGCAATACTATAATTAAAACATCTCAATACCCATTTTAGGTACTTGTAAGACTGTGCAGTCATCCATTCCCATGTGAAGAACTAGCAAGAAAAGATGATCTCAGCTTATTATTTTCCGCCATTACTTCATGGTGTGCCCCCCATAACATTATGTGGAGGAAATCAGCGGCTGAAGTACTGATGACACTATCTAGACATGGATTGACACAATCTGTAGTTCAATACATACACAGTAAGTGCTTATAGTATACACATAAAGGTCAATTTGAATTACATAACTATCTGTTGTTCAAAAAGTTGTTATTATCCAGTCTAATCTATTTGCGTACTTGCTTTGTTTAGCAAACACAACGATTAATTAGTAATTAGGTCAACATGAATGTATGTTATAATAATTACTGTTATTGCAGATAAAGGATGTGTTGCGCTTTGCATAGAAAACATGCAAAGGATACCAGAATTGACACCTTTAGAGGTAATTATGAAATAGTAAACTTACGCTTACTAACCAACAGATTTCCAAGAAAAAGTATGCGCTTCGGCTTCGGCGTTCATAGTCCGTAGGAGCAGTTATAATCATGAAAGTACTTGCCTATATTGTGTTACTATCAGGGTTCGCCGATATATATCAGCGGATATATATATCATGATATATTATATCACGATATACATATATCAATTGATTTTTATCTTGATATATATCAATTGCTTTTTCCTGTCTTCTGAACTAAAAAATTATTTTATTTAAATAGTAGTATAATTGTTTTAATAGTTTATTTATTAATTATAAATTAATTTATTTTATTTAAATAAATAAATAAACTACAATTCAGAATAATTTACTTTTTACTTTTTTATGATTACAAATTATTATTAAAATTAGTTGATTTATCTCACAAACAAATGAAGATTATTATAATAATAGGTACTTGTTTTTTTTAGGTGTCCATAAATAAAATATTTCTCAATTAAACACTAATTCTTTTGTTACTTTTTTAAAATAAAAAATGTGGTGATTTTCCCTTACAGCATGAAATACGCTTTTTTTTTGGCCTGGATATATATCTGATATATATAAAAAAATTCGGATTTTTTATATTTCTTATAAAAATCGGATTTTTTCGAACCCTGGTTACTATGATAACAAAACTATACATTATAAACTGTATGAAATTCCAAAAAACTTAAAAAAAAAAATTGAATGACAGATGAGGTGCGAACAGAGTAGGTAGCCCAACAGAGCGAAAGCTTAATAAAACGCGGAACGATAGGTGCACTACTTCAAAGCGCGACAGTACAAAACAGAAACTCTTCCTCAATGGATCCTCCTATTACACTATCAATATTATCATGATCCTGGATATCGTGATATTATCATCAGTAAAATTATCGATATAGTGATCATAATTTGACATCAATACCATCAATATTTCATCAATACTGGATCACGATATCGAGTATCGCGTGATAATACTGATAATGCGATAGGCCCCTATGGGGTTACTGTGGCGCGACGTTCATGCTAACTGTAAACACGAAGATTACCAAAGTGCATAACGTTTCTGGTTTAACTGTACTTTTTTACCTATATGAAGATTACAGTCTCATCTGATTGCCATGATCCATGATACTTTTTTTTCAGGTAGTGGAAATGTTCGTAGCAGTATTCTGTTTCCTAAAGGATTCAAGTGAAGTTAGTCAATTATTACTGGATGATTTCCGTACTTGCCAAGGCTACCTTTTTCTATCTGAATTTCTTCTAAAGTAAGTTTCTAGTGAATATGGGGTATTAACATTATTATTATTAGCATGAGCATGTTCGGTTTCTAGATATTGTTAGTTGCATGTGACTGCACTATTTTATTTTGTTTAATTTTTTTACCTATGATTTGTTTTGTTTATCACAGACATGAGAGACAAGGTGTACCCGATTATTTGACATCAGGGTAAGCACTTCACCGTAGCTTATTATTTTGGTAATTAAGACACGGTTGAGGAACACGAAGAATTGACCTATCACTAGTCTCAGTCGCTCACGCGCAGAAATATTATTACCGTCCCGCTTACTCATCGCATCCGTATGAGCGTAAATGTTTCGTTTTCCGTGACCGTGCTTTTATAGTGTTTATTAAACTTTTTTTAAATATTTACTGCACTTTTTTAATTGCGATTTTGTATCTTCGAATTTATTCTTACCCGAGCTTTTCTTTAAATAAAGGCTAGAAGAAGAACGTGTGAGTGGCACAGAAGCAAGAGCTGCTCTTCGGAATCTCGTGTTGATGATATCGTCGTTATGTGCCTGTGGCTTCTCAGAGTTGCGACCAACGCGTGCCAACACTGAACTCTTTCAACTTCAGGGTTTTGTGTTACCGCAGCCTTCCACTCCGGGACAAGCTGTGAGAAATGTACAGGCTTTTCAGGTATGCATAGAAAAGATAGTACAAAACCACTAAATCCCGTTCAGAATTTTGTCTGAAAACTAAGTTAAATAACTTCAATGCCCGCATAAAGTTTAATTTCCGCTAAAACTCTAGTGCTTTTTTTTTGCGTTAAGTTGATATTAATTTTCGCGGGAATAATGTCAATTGGAAACAAGAATTTGAATAGACTTAACTCAGGATGTAAAATAACATCCTATTATTATTATTATTTCATAAGTCTATTTTAATAATCGAAATTGCAGGTCCTACAATCAGTATTTATGAAGTCCAACTCTCCAGCGTTGTGCTGCACGATTTTAGACGCAATATCAAGTGTGTATCACGCCGACAATGCCAACTATTTCATTCTTGAAAATCAGAACACGCTCAGTCAATTCTCCGAAAGAATATACATTAAAAACGCTGAAATACAAGAAAAATTCTTCGAGTTGCTGGAGTTTATTGTTTTTCAGCTTAATTTTGTGCCGTGCAAAGAACTCATATCTTTGTCGTTATTATTAAAGGCGAACCGATCAAGATTGTGTAGCATACTGTGTATGAAAACACTTTTGAATATTTTAAAGTAAGTATCGCGTATTTTGGTTGTTCATTATAGTATTAGATTAAGGTACATGAATACTCATTGTGTACTGTTGTATTCCAGGCATAACGCAATTTTCAAAGACGTATACCGGGAGGTGGGTATGTTAGAAGTATTCGTCACTTGCCTGTCTCGCTACGCTGTGTTTCTAAAAGACAAACAAATTCTTGATGATGAAAAAAGCAAAAGAGACGCATCAGACTCGCCTTCGCACGACAAAATCCGACAAGACCCGAATGAGTCCCCGAAGGCTCCCGAAAGGAAGAAAAGACAGTCGACTCGTCACGACTCTTTGATTAGAGATCCTAATACAGATGAAGAAGAAGAACAATTGGGATCATTAGTAATGGAAGGCTTGACGGCGTTGTTGAATGCAAACTCTAATAACTGCAACGTGTTTAGAGATTGTGGCGGCGCTAAATGTGTGCATGGGATGGTTGTGTATGAATCTTGTAGAAGTAAAGCTTTAGGTAAGTTGATAAAATCATTAATCGTATTCGTATATCGTTCTCATCAAAGATGCTAATATAAATAATCCAAGTATAAATATTATTGTCTTTCTCCGCCTGCCCTGTACCTGTTTTACTTGGGATCGTCGCTGTATGAATTTCTCTATTTTCCCCTATAAGCCGTCACGTTATTATTTATCCCTCACACGTCTACCTCACCATCTATCAATAATAATTTTTACGTCACACGTGGCCATAATGTGAGTTTTACCGCACGCTACGCGTACAGTAAAACATTGTGGCCAGGTGGAAACGTAAAATTGTGTACTCACCACGGGCAGTAAAAAAGAAAGCTTTCTCGCATATTTTCAACCCTCGCCTACGGCTCGGGTTACAAATACCTGCGATTTCGGGCTTTCTTTCTTTTACAGCCCTTGATAAGTAATGTACTATTATACCATGTTTGTTTTGTTTTAGGTGTAGTAAGAGAACTAATAGTGAGTGGGTCAGGTGAAGAGGATATGTCTGCGTTACTATGCGGCATGCACGCCGCCCCTAACGATGCGTTGCTTCTTAAGCTGCACATATTGAAGGCACTGCTAGCCTGCTTACGAGACTCACATCGTACTAGAACTATATTTAGAAAGGTAATTTTGTACTGTAAATATCACACAAATGGAGTGCTAATTTGTAGGCAAACGACTGAAGTATGTTATGCTAAAATAATCTTTATGTACGCGATTCAATGCGCACATACAGCTCAAAACACTACAATTTGAAACATCATCAATTTTTCAAATATCGATGTCATTGGTGAATTAATAAACCCATATCTAACGAATAGGAAATTATTGATACACATTAGAAATATGCGATTTAGTATTCAAATTCGTCAAAATTTCTTAGGAATCATACTATAGTCGAATATTCTAGCTTCAATGTGGTGTGCAATAAAGAGTATTCTATTCTATCATATTTATAACTTCTATTCACTCATTCCCACAGGTTAGCGGTTTCGTATACGTAACAAGTGTTTTAGTTTCTCTCGAAGGGAAATTGAAAGGCAATGAGCCGATGGACAAAGATATGCTACAGCTAATACATATTGTGTTCTACACCATTAGTACGGCTATGAGGTTCGAGCCGGCTAACGCGAAGTTTTTTCATCACGAGGTCAGTACCGAAACATTAAAAGAACTGCAGATAAATCCCCAAAAACTTTAAAGTACTAAAGGTAATATTTTTACAGATATGTATGACAACTCTGTGCGAGACAATACGGCTTTTAGGCTGTTTTATAAACGAAACGGAGCTACAAAATGATACAGAACCCGGTGATGCAGAGCTCTATGAAGTATTTCACGAAGTATTTACAAGCAATATATTAGAAATGACGTAAGTATCTATTGCTTTTCGATTCTTTTAACTTGATAGCATGGCATTTACTTAAGCTGCATACTCATTTGAAACAAAGTTGAGAAACAGTTGCGCAACATCAAATGTTGCTGGCGATAATGTTGCACTTCTTTTGTAGATGTAACATAAGCATATTGATGCTAATGTTACATTTACACACTACATGATACGTGACTGGCAATACGTCGCTGGAAATCCAGCAACGCTGTAACATTCCAAGTTGCCAGCAATATGTTACCCGCAACACAAAAACATGTTGCTGTAACAATGTTGTGCAACTTTGCTTCGTAATGAGTATAGGGCTTTACATTATCTTTCTTTTCTACAGTTTTCCTGAGAAAGTACCAGTAGTGTTTGTGCATGCGTGCATCATTCTGCGACTTTTGTACGATGTCGCATTGGACTCTTTTGATAAGCCAACTTTCTGCGGATCGCTCAATGTCAAATCTCCCAGTTTGACGCGACAGAGCTCTGCAATTAATGAGGTGAGTTTAGCTGGTTAATTTATTCTTCTTTTGTTTGTTAAATGTTCGATTTTGGTTCGTTCTTACTCAATATTTTATGGGGCATGCACTAATATAACCATATTAATTTATTTCTGGGTAGTAAACAATTAAGCTGATAAAATGTTTTCTTTCTAGTCAAAGCCGGCAGGACGTACTGCGCCACTCAACCTCTCAACGGGCAGTAACAATGGGGAGGCGTGGGTGATACACTCAGGCGTCGTCATAGTGCTCGCAAAATTGTTACCCGCTTTGCCCCGGCCTCCTGAACATGAGGCGCACGCCAGAGCCATACGAGACTATTTGGCGCATGTGCTTAAAAGTCTTGTTAGAAGGTATGATTACATTTTCATCTAGGGATACTCTTTGATATTTTGTCTCTTCTATTTTTTTACACGGAATATTAAACAAATGGAGTGCTCAACATCTGCCAAAAAATTAACAGGTCAATGCGTCAGTCGTCGTCGGGTGTCCGCATTTATTTATTTACCTCTCGCATACTTAATACCATAAAACCAATCAATCTGCCTAGCCTTTTCCCAAATATGTTGGGATCGGCTTCCAGTCTAACCGGATGCAGCTGAATACTAGTATTGTATATGGAGCGACTGCTTATCTGAAATCCACAACCCAGTAACTGGAGGTAATACGATACTCCTTGGTAAGACTGGTTGTCAGGCTTTCGGGCTTCTGACGACCCGTAACGACTTTCAAAGATCCACGAATGACAGCCGCGACCAACGGCTTAACGTGCTTTCCGAGGCACTGAGGAGTCACGGCGTGCATGGTGAAGTGGTATGTAAAGATGGTCATATGGATGACCGTGGATAGCCACGAACCAACCCCGGCGAGCGTAGGATAACCTGATGGATCGACCCGTGCGGCTGTTATTACTTAGCCACGAGCCCTTCATACTTAATACCATTAAAACAATTTCATTAAAAAAAATTCATATTAGCACTCCATTTGTACAGTACTCCGTGATTTCAAAACTAAATATTGCAATCTTTGTTCCTCCAACTAGCGAACGCAACCAGCAAGTGATGTGTGGCGCAGGCCTAGCCGGCGTAGTTCTACGTGTATGCGGCGCGGCCCTGCGTGCTGAACGACATCCGTTACACGCGCCCGCCATGTATATGCTCGAGAGACTCGCTGCGCACGCGCTTAGACCATCGGAACTCAGGTAAATGCGAGCTTATCAACAACTCAACTGCTGAAGATCATCTGCTGATGAATATAGGCCTCCATTAAACAGAAGTGCATACTGGATGGATAGATGACCGCAGGCTTAGTCAGCCCCCTTTCATTCAATAAGATTGCTAACTGATACTATCCGGTTTTTTTTAATTATATAGGTACATACTTGGCTGCTTTCTCATCAAATTAACGATTTTTAATACCAAACCCTTTACATATAACCTATGAATGACTAAAAACATGTATCAAGAAATCTTTGTGGTACCTACATAACATCAATTTAAAGGCGGAGATACACAAGACTCGGCGGACGCTCGCTTCGAGCACATGGCTCAAGCGCGCTCCATTTCTTGTTACAAAACGGCGATATACTAAACGTGGCGAACGCTCGCTTCGAGCACTTGACTCATTCGTGCTCCATTTTTATTAAGAATGGCAGAAGCAGAGGTTGTGTGTGTTTCATTAATTTTGATTAGTTATTGTTATTGGATGAAGAAGAAAAAAAAACAAACCGACCGCACTGACTTGTTTGTAAACATGCGCTCGCAATGCTCGTGACAGGTTCTGTATATTTATGTAATAAAATACGAACAATAACAAATAGCATGACATTCTTTTGTTCTGTTAAAAATTAAAACTATCAGTTACTAATTTCAAATAACTTTACAGATATTTGTAACAGACAGTAATATTTCACACCGGATGTTCCGTTAAAGAGTATTGAATCAACAGTTTAGAATTACTATAAAACAAAGGAATATAATTTACATAATTTACTTTTGATATTAATTGATACAGTTGTTTATTTGAAATTAGTAACTGATAGTTTTAATTTTTAACAGAACAAAGGAATGTCATGCTATTTGTTATTGTTCGTATTTTATTACATAAATATACAGAACCTGTCACTCGCATCGAGCGCCTTCGCTCGCTGCACTGACTACTGTAACGGGTTACAAAAACTTGATACATTACAAACAAACTTTGTAAGTCAGTCTCCGCCTTTAGGTTCTTTTCCCTTATATTTTTGGGGAAAACATCTAACGTCGTGCTTAGCGATCAGCTGACTTCTAACGTACACTTTGAAGTCAGGTGTTAATACAGTACCAGTCAACTGAATGGATTATAGCTATTGTGCTAATTAAATGATACATACACGCGCGTACATTATTATATTATAAGTAATAATAACAATGAATGGCATGTTGTTATTGTTCAACAACACTCCTTTATCCATACCTTCGATAATACCATATTTAAATATAATTAATCAGGATGTTATTTTTCCTGTTGTAATGAAAACACTTGAAGACTTCTTTCAGGAATGCAATGCTTCAGTCATGTAATAAATTTCGTTAGAAATATCTTTATTTATTCATGTTTACGGACGTTTTAAGACTTTGTTGAGTGAGCTTATGAAAGCGTTTCTCTGTTTGAGTTTCGATCTTGAGATCGAAACTAATTGGCCAAACCCGAAATGAAAACCGTTTATAATAATAGTTTTTATTTCAGATCATGATTCAATCCATTATTTATTTATTTACTAGCTGAAGGCCGCAGCTTCGCCATCGTAGCTTTTTCTAAAATAAAATTACTCCTTATAACATCAGCTATCTGCCAGTGAATGTCCCGTCAAAATCAGTCCAGCCGTTTCAGAGATTAGCCGGAACAAACAGACAGACAGAAAGACAGTTTTTATTATTATAAGTACCGTATATACTTTCATTATGCATTTAGTAAAAATTTGTTATTTTGACATTACAAACAGACACTTCAATTTTATTTATTTGTATAGATTGACATCGTCCTTTTAATTGTCATTACAGGTCACAGTGCGGTCTTTTATATATATTTTTTAACTTATTTACAATTCAAATATACACTAAAATATGAATTATAATGTTTCCAGGGAATTCCTACGAATGGGTAGTCCTTTAAACTGCGTGGCGCCAGAACCGGGTCAGGTTTGTAAACCTGGAGGACCAGTACCACTCACTAGGATCAAGACTTTAGTATCAATGACGACGCCAAGAGATTACAGGTATGTTTTCACTTCTTTGTCTTCTTTCTATGTACTATATAAAGTGTAAATAAATTATGTTGTTTCTATTTCCTCCAGATCTCAAAACTCTTGCACTCTGCCTCCATTTGTCGAATTCGACATGTCTGCCGAAGGCTTTGGGTGTCTTTACCTGCCAAGTATAGCGCCACAATCTGCCAATTTAAACGCTCTTGGAACGCAAGACACTGCCACTTTAGGTGGAATTGGTTCAGGTAGTTGGCGGCCCAGTGAGTTTTATTTTCAAAATTTATTTTGTTCGACTCGATTTTATGGTGACAAAACCGTTTTGTTCTAGGTGATCGGGTGTTTCCGCCGCAAACTGGTCTCACCTACTCTACGTGGATATGTGTTGAGAAGTACTCGGACCCACGTTCGGATCCACACTGTGTCCGCTTGTTGACTCTTGTGCGGAACATAAACAACAGTCGTGATGAACATCTAGTATGTCTCACTATGGTTTTATCAGCAAGGGATAAAGCAATCATTGTTTCAACGCAGGAGACTTTAGTACCGCACAGTAAGTTATTCTCAACCGAATCTATTTATGTATGTGTTGAATTGTAATGTGTTGTTTTTGTCCCTATCATGCATTGTGGAGTGTAAGTAGACGGGTCGATGCTACTTTTATTAGTGAAATAAATTAGTGTCACTTTCCACAGACGTTGGTGAATGGGAGCCCGAAGGTTCAGGAGAATGTGGGGCTCGTGTATGGTGTCCCGATCTACAGCATGAGGGACAATGGCACCATCTAGTGTTGGTACTCAACCGCGCTGTGCTTAAGAACTCATCCTTCTCTTTGTATTTGGACGGTATGTGCGACTTGATGTAAATGTTACGACATATTGTAATTCATTGCCGGGTTTGTGGATTTGTATGGAGGGTCGCCAGCCTGACGACGCCATGCCGACTTTGTAAAATAATGGCCGAGCACATTCAAAAATATAGTATTCCGCAGGTACTCACATGCATTCGGGCAAGTTGCACTACGTGAGCGCGAACCCGGGCGGAGGCGCGGCCACGCTGTCGGGCGCGTCCAGCGTGTACTGCGTGCTGGGCACGCCACCGCACTGGAGGCGCTACTCCAAGCTCGTGTGGCGCCAGGGGCCCGCGCTCTTGCTGGAAGATGTGAGTACTACAGCAAGCGATATTTCATATTTCCATACAGATAAATTAATAAAAACAGCTAAATATTCAACAGCTATTCGCGACGTTGCTCACTTAGGGCCGGTTGTTTCAAACGGTTCGTTAATGTAACATACGTACGTCAAATAATAACGATTACATATGATGTTTAACGTTCGTGAAATACAAAGCGTTGTTTCACTGCATAAAAACCGATCGTCAAAATTCAAATGTAAAAGAATAAAATGACGTTAACTAGTGGGTATGACGCCTGTTACTGTAATCGTTATTTTTTAACGAACGTCAAGGGCATAATTTTGTGAAACAACGGTTTGACGATAGTTAGCGCCATTTATGACGTATACGCGTGCGTTAAGTGGACGTGGATAAACCCGCCCTTCAGGCGAAAGCGTCAGGGCTGTCCGCGAAATTCAAATTTCTTAGGTTTTTTTTTTTTGCAATTTAGTCATTATCAGGTTGTATGTTGATCTAAATATGATTCGCGGGCGTATCAAATATTTATTTATAGAATTATAACCATAAAAATCATCAGTACAACTCTTTAGGGTCATATAATCCTATTGAATGACTATTTCATGAAATCATGACTTTTAGGATTATACTAACTTATGGAGTTGTATTACTGATTCTAATGATTATAATTCTGTAAATACATATTTGTTACGGTCGCGAATCATACTTTAATCAACATACACTCAGAAAATGAGCTGCAAATTGCCAAAAATCGCAAGACTATTTTAATTTCGCGGGCTACGTTATCTCTTTTCCCTTAAAGACACCACACTCATAACGTCATTTAATTTTCAAACATCTATTCTAGGTACTCCCAGCCCAGACCGTATCCATAGTCTACCAACTAGGCCCACACTACGTAGGCACGCTACAAGCACCTTTACCGCCCGGACAGTATCAAGAGCCACTCGCTCCTTTAGTCGCCGAAGAAAAGGTCGTATTTGGCATAAACGCTCGTGCGATGTCCCAATTAACCCTGGCAAAGATACGTAAAGTTTATAGTAAAAATGATAACAAAGCTATAGCTAAGATGCTTGGCATGTCGTCACATGAAAATGCGACACCGATAAGGATATTGCATAATTCTGCCGGACACCTCATGGGCCCGGCGAGATGTTTGGGCGGGACTGTCGTTGGCTATTTAGGCGTCAGAGTATTTTGCCCGAAACCTGCTGCCATCATGGTAAGTGCACTATTGCTATTCTACAGGGTGTAAGGGACAGCTCTCCGCAGACTGATGGGGTGAATTCAGTATATCATACTAAGAAGACTGGTACATGAAATTATTTCAGGAACGTTATGGGAATCCAATAAACACACAGTGCATCGTTACTGTGGCAAAACGCACGTAGCGAACGGCAGCGCAGCGAGCCTTAGGCCGCCCACCCCGCCATGAAGCGCGGGGATTTCAATGAACTCTGTAGCTAGGTAGAAAGTGAACAGCTGATGCCACGCGTCGTTCGTTAGAATATTTCAACATCCATTGCTGTTTTTTAATTTAAGTTGTTTTATTTACATACATTGAGTGCTGCGTACAGAGAATGTAATTTTACATTTAACGAAAGGAATAGTAACTGAAAAAATCACCCTGTCAGTTTGCGGAGAGCTGTCCCTTACACTCTGTATATTGTACATAAATAAACTAGTAAAAAAATCTACTGCTCCACACTTTTTTGTTTGCATACCTCGATAAAATGTAGGGTAACAGATTTGCGTTTCCAGCGTGGGTCTATTAGTAAAAGTTGGTGATAGTGATGAGTACAGTGATCCCTTTCAGATTTTCAGTTGTTTCAATTACACCTTGAGTAGGGTAAAAAAAAACTAATGTTTTACATTGCTGTGTTTCCTTGTAGATTGATACAGTTGGTGGCTGCTCAGTATTATTAGGATTAATCGCAATGGCTCAAGACGTGGAATGTTTATACGCAAGCGTGAAAGCGTTGGTTTGCGTCGTACGGTCGAATAAGGCCGCGCAAGCAGAGATGGACAGGCGGAAAGGATACCAAACTTTAGCCATGCTGCTGAAAAGGAAAAAACAATTGCTCAACTCACATATACTGCATCTCATTTTTGGTCTAGTCGGAACTGTTGATAGTCAAAAAGAAACTTCTTCCATTCCTAACTTAACTGCCTTTCAAGTAAGTACCTACAATAACATGAACATGTTACATGTTTTTTACTAACTGATCTGAAACTATATTTTGTAAAAATATCCGTTTATTTTTAGGATTTAATATGCGAGCTAGAAGTATGGCTCGGCGCTCCAGGTGGGCTGATCAAATCTCTCTTAGAACACTTACTAGAACTGGCGACCGAAACAGCGCACAGAACGCACAACCTACGCACAATGAGGGAGTTACAACTAGTCTCTAAACTCCTTTACATAATAAACGACGTAAAAATAGTGAGCACAAGGAATGTCCTCATACAGTTACTAGCTGCCTTACTAGGAGGACAACCAAGACCGAGCGATTTACTCTGTTTAGGACAATTCATGGCGTTCACTTTACCATTACCGTCGCAGACAGAGAGAGGAATAAACCCCAAGGAAAGTGACTGCGAGAGTGAGGGAGAACAAATTATTTTAAGAAACAAATGCTTCAATGTTATACATGGTCTATTATTCACGGCGAGGAATCTAGTGAACACTATTGTATGTGAAGAGATATCGAGAGTTCTGGGCATTGATTGGCTGCTCAGTTTCATGTTGGAGAATGTTCATCCATCGACTGTTCTTTGGGCGTTGAGGATAATGGTCGTTCTGTGTTCGGGACAGGGACAGCAATCTGCTATAATGCAAAGGTAGATATTTTTTTAAATAGCTTTCGTAAGTTCTCCTTTTCTTTGAAAGCGCATTGTGTTTATTTTTCACTAAACTTTGTTAACTTTCTGCATTTAGCTATGTCGTCAGTCTACGTTGAGCGTTTTCGTGGGAGTAAATGGGTGGCTTTAACTTCCCGAGTAGCTCTATTGTAACTCGGGACGAGATATTCTGGCTTGAAGTTAACTCGTCCCGAGCTACAATAAAGACTAGGAATGACTAACCAGTCATTTCTAGGAGCAGTGGTGGCCCAGTGGTTTCGGACCTGACTTACGAATTGCAAGTCGTGAGTTCGAACACAAGCTGCCACTTTGTGTATTTAATTTCATCATCACTGCTCTGAAAACGGTGAAAGAAAACATCGTGAGGAAACCGGTGTCCTAGAACCAAACATTCGAAGACATGTGACATTACCAACCCGCACTGACCCCGCGTAGTTGATTATGGCCCACACCCTCTCACTGAGAGGAGGCCGTTTACCCAGCAGTGGGAACATTATACACTGATTATGAGTCTTTCCTTGCATACTAACTTTTAGAAAACACGTGTTTCCACATTTATAAAGTATCCTTGTACTTTTTTTAACAGGTTTAGAGAAGGCGTTGGTAATGGAGGTTGGTTGCGCCACACAGAGAATTTAGCACAGCCACAACAAGCCGGTGTGGTGATGGCTACCACTGTGCACTCCAACTCGCATCTACACACGTCGTTACTACATAGTCCTGGTTTTACGCTGCTCGCATGGTAAGCATGTATTTTATGTCTTTGAGATTGCAAGGTTTGGAGGGCTCGTCCGAAGAATAATACCATCATAAGTATTTCGGCTATGAAACTTGTTATGTTTCGGTTTGTAAGGGATAAATCTGGTATACTCAAATTCAGATCATTTATGTAAACAAAAGGGATAACATATCGAAAAAAAAAAAAGGTTCCATTTTCTTTTAAGTACTGAATTTAAGAAATAATAATTAAAAAATAATCATACCGTAATTATTTTTATAAATTTTCGGTTTTAAACATAGTTATTAAATAAAGAAGATTTTCTATACTCCATTTACTATAGCATTAGACAAATAACGGTTAAATAACGACAGTTATTGTGTAATGTTGTTGAAATTACTGCAATTTAGAGTAATTTTTTAATGTAAATGGTAAATAGATTACAGTGCTTTGTATTTATCGTGAAATAACGGAGTTTATTAAACGTTTACATCAAATAACGAAAGGGTGAGAACAGTTATTTGTCTAATCCATACTAATATTATAAATGTGAAAGTAACTCTGTCTGTCTGTCTATCTGTCTGTCTGTCTGTCTGTCTGTATGTATGTTACGTTTTCACGCCTAAACCGCTGAACCGATCGTCATGAAATTTGGCAGAGATATAGCCTGGGATGTGGAGAAGGACATAGGCTACTTTTTTACGCGATAACCAACATCCACGCGGGCGGAGCCGCGGGCAAAAGCTAGTGTTATAATAAATGGAGTATAGTACAATTTTTTTTTTTATGATACTGGTAACAATGCAGGAGATCCAAACATTTTCACATTTTTTTACATCTTCAACAACACTAATATTATACAACTCTCATTCCTAGATTCATATTGTATGTAGCTTATCTAGCCACATTTTGGATGAAAACGGCTGTAAACTGTTTCGATTGGAAATCGATTTTGGGAGGCCTACGTCTAGCAGTGGACTTAAAAGAGCTGATTATGACGATCATAGACCGTGTCTCTGACACACTACATAAAACATTGTTTGGCAACGGTATTTTGTTTGCATAGTTCTTATAACAAATTCACTTTAATTTCATAGATGATTATTTACAAAAAAAATATATATATATATATAAAATGTTTTGTACCACTGTCCTGTCATTTTGACAGTGACATTTCTTCACATTACTTTGTTTACATAAATTATCTGAATTAGAGACTGGGTATAGTTATTAATTTTTATTTTTCCAACTAACATTAACATTTATCTTTCTATACGGGATAAGTTTTTAACCAGTGCGCAAATTTTTTTTGGCTGTTCAATATCAGTAATAGAACACATTTCCATTATTTGTTCAATACTTTTCTTTTTTGGTCCACTTGAAGTCAGCAAAATATGAAAAAAGGTTAAAGGAAAGGTTCCAAAACAAAAAATAATTGAAATGCATTGCAACGCATTAGCTAGTCTGTAATACAAATTGATGGTTTCTGCTAAAACTGCGTAAAATATTGCCCGGGTAATTGATGATGATGACACATCGACAAAACTTTGGTAGTCTGATATAGGTGGCGCTAACCGCTATTCACTATGGGGTTTATTCATAAACGTTGCTTAAAGTTAAGTGACGTTCAAAGGTCAAAAATGTATGGTTAAACAGTCGCTAATCATTACTTAACTTTAAGCAGCGTTTATAAATAAACCTCTAATGGGCTGTCCGCCTCTTGAACTTATATTTTTTAAACTTTATTACAAGAGATTTTTTTACCTGTTGTGGTGTAGTAATTTTGTTCTGGGTACATCGTCTTCACATGTAATGATATAATTGATGTATACAAAGTATTGTAAAACAGTTTAAAAGAGTACCTAACAGTGGAAATTCTTGCCCATTATTCTCCATGCGAAACTACCTTTTGGAAGGGGCAACAAGAATCAATTTTATTTCCGTGTAAATTTTGACGTTCAAAAGTGCCATTTATGTGCCTATTTGCAATAAATGCTTTGACTTCGATTCGTCAAATCAATCAACACCATTCCTTCTTAGGTTGGTACCGGCCCACCTTCAAATCCCAGAGCTGTACTACCTCCTATTCGGGCTCGCACTAGGCCAGCCCGTCCGCGCCGCCTGCGCAGACCGCGTGGTGTCGGTGGAGCGCGTGTGGGGCGCGGCTTGGGGAGCGGCCGCGCCGGCGCGCCAGTCGCCCGCGGCGTTGTCAGCTCGCATCACGCTGTGCCCCGACGCTGTCGTCGTGCTGTTGGCGGCCGTGCGCGCGCTCGTGCACAATGATAAGAGCAATGAACCTGATTGGCTGGCTGATCATCCTGTTGCTATTGTGCAGGTAAGTTCACAATTGTCTCCAATCGCAGTCTATGTCAACAGGGCCTTGCTTTCTACAGATGTAATAAGATAGTTCGGGAGGTCAAGCAATGAGACATGTTCAAAATTTGAATGCAGTCATCTTGTTGGGATTATGTTAAGAAGAACGATATTTGCTGACAAGAATTCACACTCATTCCACCGGCCCCCTTCTACCATAGGACATCTAGACGCACAGCAAGTTACCACCTCTACCTAGTTGATATTCCACCAACTCGCACTAAGCGTTTTCAAACTTCTTTTATAATGCGCAGAGCAAAGGAGTGGAACTCTCTGCCTGCGTCTGTGTTTCTGAACGCATACAAGACTAATCAATTCAAAGTGAGAGTGAACAGGCTTCTTCTGGGTAAGCTCACTCCATCGTCGACTTTGTCTCTGTCACCTCTGATCTAGACTAGAGTCAAGAGCAAACTCATCGTAAAATAAAAAAGAAAATAAGTCTTTGGAACCACATTACAATAATCGAGACCTATTGCAACGTAGTCTACATTCAATGTATGGTATTTATTATGTATAAACTTGAAATAATAATTCAGTTGTAAAATTCTAGGTCTTATTTTCACTGTACAACACACTGCCAGATTTCGTCCCTATTATGATGATGGCGGAAGTGTTAACCGCTCTAGCGGCGATCCTCTTCCCGCCAAATTCAATTGACGACATTCATATGCGTAAGTTTTCCATTCATATACCTAGGTATATAATTATTATTTTATTATAATAACCGGCACGAGTCGTGAGCACAGATGACCAGTAGTGGGGGCAAGCTCGCGCATGTACACTTTCGGCTAAATAAAAATGACACGCGAGAGTTCAATAGACGACGCTTATAGGCTGACGAACCAATCGCATACAGCTCGGCGCCCCCGGCTTCTTCATTTCGCCAAACAGACCTAAAAATTTACTACTTCGCAGGAGACAGTTTGTGCTCACGACTCATGCCGGTTACTATACCTAAGCTCTTTCTACGAAAAACTCAGTCGACCTCTGAAAGCCCTATCAAATTTTTAGAAAAGAAAAACTGCTGTGTTATCCCATGTTGTGTTTGGTTATCGGATATAATAGCGAGTCACATAGCTTGAAACCAGATGACACTGATCTCAGATATACAGAATGACCGACTGGACGTGAGTTCAAACAAGAACGAACTTAACATTGCAGTTGAAAAACAACTTCTCCCATACATTCTAACTGCAAATGTTGTGTAATGTAAATTCCTGTAACATATAAGTATAGAACTATTTACTGTTATTTTTTTTTTTTGGTTCATTCGTTTCAAGTGCAAAACTTTTTTTCTTAATTTTCTTTTTTCCCATATTTAAAATTCATTTATTTACGTAACACGTCCGTGTTTGGTTCACAATGTAATACAAATACATAAATGTTATATGTGTACCAAATTTCGACTTAATCGACCAAAAAAATAATGATAGAAATCTCAGAATCGGTTTCGAAAAGTATTTGTTTATGTACAGCAATATGCGAAAGCGGCGAGAGCTCCGGGGCGTCAACACCAGGCTCTGAGAAGGAGGTAGTAGTACCCGGCGTAGCGGGCGCGTTGACGCAGCACGGCGTACGTCAGGGCGTCATGGACTTCTTACGCGTCATTGTACTCGACTCGCTACCGTTAAACGTCACTGGCAAGACTGCACCGGTATGTAACACTAGCACATTGCATTGATGTAGTTTGTACAGCTATCCCAAGAAAAGTATGGACTTCAGAAATACGAACGCGCGATCATGAGGTCTAATATAGAGCTGTTACAACCATGGAAGTATTTGTAGAAGTTTACAAAATTATAGATTAACAACTCTATGCAATTCCAAAAAACTTTTCAAATCTATTGAGTGACAAATGTCGATCTGTGAACAGAGTAGGTAACCCGACATAGTGCACTACTACAAAGTGCGGTAGTTTAAAACTTAGAATCATTGCTTCTGTGGCGCGACGTTCTGGCTAATTCGGAAACACGAAGATTACCGAAGCGCATACCTTTTCTGGTCTACCTGTATGTAACTTAGGCCTAAATTATGCCAACGTCGGTCACGTGTAGAAGATCACTGAGAAGCGAGACCGACGTTAGTGTCAGAGGAAATTAAGCCTTATAGAACGCTACATGTCCTCAAAATGGAAATTTTACCGGTAATCACCTGTCTGGGCAAACCGGTTGGGGACTGTTGAAAAGTAAGAGTGTTTTCATTGTTGTCATTACCCTATCCTACCATACCTGTGATACCTGCTCTGACCACCCTTCGAGTTTGAGTATTACGATTAACAAAGGGGCACCATTATCTCATGATAAAATCAGCTGTTAGTTTTCTTAAAGGCTGATTGGCTACAACGAACCTGCCTGTTGCACCAATACAATATTTGGCTGCTATGTTTTGTTGTCTGGCTAAATGTTTATGTCGTTTTTTTTTTTGCCAAGCCTACCCGTTAATTTTGTTTTAATTATGTATGTTGTATGTACCTAGAGTAAGTTTCAAACAATGTCGCATGTTGCACATTGGCGCCAACAGGGATATAACTAATTAACGTCTAATGAATAATGCCATAATAAATTGGTAGCTATCTAAGAGCACTAATTCTGAGTATCAGCTTCAATATTGGTTCTAGAACGCCGAAAGCGCCACTGACTCAGTGCCATCTTCAATGTTTTGTACTCCATGTAGCTCCGGTCCAGGGAGATCCTACTTTTATAGCGTAAATATGGGGAATTTTATTATTATAAAAACATAACTTCACTAACTAAACTAACGCTGCAGTATTAACCGACCTCAATGCATATCAGGACCTTCGTATACAATTTCCTTCGCGATAGTAACTTGAGTACTAAACCAGTTTAACGTACGCATATCTCGCGCCTGTCGCACGCTTGTTCGTTATGTAGTACACCCACATTATGTAACACTTCTGCTTCCGCCAACGCATCGATAGACAATGATAACGTCGTCAGAGCTTCCTTGCACTCGGATGTTGTGATACACATTATGTAAGGCTGAGTCAATGTGCTGTGTTCTAAGTGCTTCACGCATAGTCCGTTATTAATTTCTTGTGGCACTGGTCATAGCGACCGTCTTAAAAAAAAACTATTGAATTACCAATTTATAAATAATCGATTTGATTTTAGGTAATCGATTTGGTTTTGGATGCTTCACCACCAAACTCAACCAGCCAGCAACAAATAGAGTATCAAACAGAGGTTTTAACTACACTGATGGAGAATTTATTAAATACGGAGCTGTTTGGATCGGAGTCCAACATATCGAACGTTTGTTATTTGGCTGCCAGGCTGGTTGATAAGCTATGGCAGGGACAACTTTCAAGGGATCCTCACGAGGTATGTGAAAAAGAAAAAAAAAAGAAGAAAGGTTGTCTGTACAATATCGCTTTTAGCGATAAGACCGCCCATTGTGACATCCTGTGTAACAGTTCTACATTTATATCTGTAATATTTATGGTGTACAGACGCCAGCAGGTCAAGCTACCCGAAACTGTTAAATTTTCGCAATCAACTTTGAACCTTATCCTGTAGTGATAAAGTTGAAAATCTATTAAAGAAATTTGACAGATTGTAGTAGCTTGATGTGCTGACGTCTGTACATAATAAAGAGTATTCTATCGATCTAAAGATTTTAAACACTATTCATTTAAATTAAACTATAGGAATTTTATTTTTTATTGTAAACTGTGATTCCAGGTGTTTGATTTTATAGTAAAGCTAATCATGCAAGCCAAAAAGAAGTCTTCAGTAATTTCTCTGGAGGGATTACACCATTGTCTGAACAGAACTATTCTGTTCCTTCTGTCTCGATCTACCGATTCTATAGCGGACCAAATGTCGGTTTTGGAGGCTTTACACAAACTGACAACTAACAGGTATGAGTCATACGGAGCTCACGAGATAAAAAAAAATATATATATATGTTTATTTCAATTAACATACTTGGTTTGCATTGCATGATTTGGAGACTCCTTTTAAGCAAGGAAATGCTTGTGTTAGGAGACTCCGCTCTTTCACTTATCATTATCCAAAATATATCGCATACATTGATATCATTCTTCTCGCCCTATACGTGTGTTATTATTTACGTGTTAATCCCTGATATCCCAGCGCTGCGACACTTAATTTTAAATTTCGCAGTTTCTTGCTGAGATAGGAGCCTTTTGGCCTGGTACAGGACCTTCTGTTATATATTTTTTTTACATTTTATATAATTTAATGTTTTTATTATTTTATCATTGTGTGTTTAGTTTGTGATCCTCCTGTGCGAGTCCCAATAAATACTTTTCTAAATACTTTCTTTCTTTCTTTTTTTTTTTCTAATATTTGCGACGAATTATTGTTGATTGTAAGTCTGCGTGTAGCTCAGGATTAGAATAACGTTAAATTTTAAGTAAATGTGACAGAATATTAAAGATTGAACTTATCATCTGGTTATGTTTAGGTTACTGATTTTCGGCGCGGGCAACCATGAGTTGGAATTCATCGGTTGCCTTACCTATTGCCTGCTGCAGTTGAGTTCTAACATGAAGATCGCCCTCGACTCGCATATGCGAACTACTTGGCATGTCAACCCTAGTGGCGACTTGGAATCACGGGACGATAAACTGACGACACATCAAGGTATTTCATTTATCTTTCTTAATTTATTTGTAAACTAGCTGCTCCTCGCGCCTTCACTCCAAGGCTTTAAAAAAAATAAAAGCCCTCCCCTCCCTTACTCCTTGTAACATCAGCTATCTGCCATTGAAAGTCCCGTCAAAATTGGTCCAGCCGTTTCGGAGATTTGCCGGAACAAAGAGACAGACAAGACTTTTATAAATGGTTTTTTTTTTTTGGTATAAGTACCGTATATACTTTCATATGCATTAAGTGAAAAGCTGTTATTTTGACATTACAAACAGACACTTCAATTTTATTTATTTGTATAGATTCCAGATTTCTGCGTTACTATTCTTTCAATAAGTGATAAATTGCTTCTTTCTCGTCACAAAAATCTAACGCGCGCTTTCGGAATATTAATGTGATCGGTTGTATCAAATTGTATTGCCGTTTTGGGAGGACTGTCTTATGTAATTTTGAAGTTCGAAAAGTGCTGATTCTCAGCCTAATTTGAAGAAATTACTTTTGATTTTGATTGACCTTTTTAGCACCAAGTCAAAGATTTCTACTTCATAATCTTAACTCCTAACAGGACGTAACCTAATGGCCGGTGCCGCCCGGCGAGTTTGGGAAGAGCTGTATGTATGCAAGAAGCCTGCTATAGAAGAAGTGTTCAAGATAACGTTAATACCGCCCGTCGGTAACGCACGCGCACCCGACCTTACTCCTGTGAGGGAGCAACTGAGTGAAAACGCGCATAAGCTATGGATCAACTATATTGATATTGAAAGGAAGGTAGGTTATTCAATGATGATTTTATACGTAAAACAATTAAATCGAAAGCGTGAGGGTAGCCTGCGAAATTAAAATTTTCTTACATTTTATGGAATTTGCTGTTCAGTGTCAGGTTAGTTACGGTCGGTGATAGTTGAATTGACATACAGATTAAAATATGCTTCGGGACTGTAACGAATAAGGATTTATAGAATGTCGGTTATCGCGTAAAAAAGTAGCCTATGTCCTTCTCCATATCTCAGACTATATCTCTGCTAAATTTCATGACGATTGGTTCAGCGGTTTAGGCGTGAAAACGTAACAGACAGACTGAGTTACTTTCACATTTATAAAATTACTAGCTGTTGCCCGCGGCTCCGCCCGCGTGGATGTCGGTTATCGCGTAAAAAGTAGCCTATGTCCTTCTCCATATCCCAGACTATATCTCTGCCAAATTTCATGACGACCGGTTCAGCGGTTTAGGCGTGAAAATGTAACATACAGACAGACAGAGTTACTTTCACATTTATAATATTAGTATGGATTAGTATGGATAGTATGAATTAGTATGGATAGCATGGATAATCATTAGAATCAGCCGAATGAATGCCCTTCTTCCTATATTGTGACGTTTTAGCTATCAAACTCTTCAGCCCGGTCGCGGTTTGTATGATATGCTTATAATCTACACTTCTACATCTACACTAATATTATAAAGAGGAAAGATTTGTACCTATTTTTGTATGTTTGTATGTTTGTAATGAATAGGCTCAAAAAGTACTGGGCCGATTTAAAAAATTCTTTCACCAATAGAATGCTACATTCTTCCAATTTGACATAGGCTACATTTCATTTTGAAAAAAATTAGGGATCCTTGGTAAAATTTGAACAATGTAACCGAAGGTGTAGAAAAATGAGTCTTAAAATGTCTTTCGTCGAATGCGCTGCCGAAACTATTAGCGATAGAACAAAATAATGTACAACAATATTGAAGAACATCATAATGTCTAATAATATTTTTTTAATAAATAAAAATATTTGTGAAAAAAAGTGTTTTATATCCAAATTTCCAAAAATAAATAATTGTCTACCCCGTGCGAAGCCGGGACGGGCTGCTAGTGTGCTATATTTGAATTCGGCAGCTGAGATAATTATATAGTTTTGGAACAACAAACTCAACGTCTTTCATGACAAAGTTCAAATTCCATAGAGGGATCTTTTTGTTGCAAATGGTCACAAAAATCAACTTAAAATACATAAAGTTAAAAACGATTGTTGAATGAGTGTTGATTGCAAGGAATTATAAATAATGACATATTTATTTCGTCATAGGCCACCTACCGCGTACCATGGGAGCTTCACAATCAAATCCAGTCAAAGATACAGAAAGTGACGGGCGGCCTCACACGCCTTGCGTCTAGAACTAAAGTGAAGAAGGAAGACTCCGCTAAGCAACGGTCGAACCCACCGCGAGATCATGCGTTGGCTTATATGCAGGATCATGTGCAACTTGTTAGGTAAGTTTATAGGCGGAGACTAACTTGCAACGTTTATTTGTAATGTATTACGTTACAAAACGGCGATACACTAAATGTGGCGAACGTTCGCTTCGAGCACTTGACTCAAGCGAGCTCCATTTTTATTCAGAACGGCGGACGTAGAGGTCGTGTTTGCTTCAATAATTTTATTTATACTCCATTTACTATATCATTAGACAAATAACGGCTAAATAAAGACAGTTATTGTGTTATATTGTTGAAATTACTGCACTTTATAGTTATTTTTTTAATGTAAATGGTAAATTGATTAACGTGAAATAACGGAGTTTATTAAACTTTTACATCGAAATAACGAAAGGGTGATAACAGTTATTTTTCTAATGTTATAATAAATGGAGTATATTTATTGTTATTGGAAGAAGAAAAAAACAAAACGACTGCACTGACTTGTCAACAGTCAAACAAACTGTGTTGTAAACAGTCGCTCGCAATGCTCGCATCAAGCGGCTGGGCTCGCTGCAATGACTTCTGTAACGCGCTACAAAAACTTGATACATTATAAAGAAACTTTGCAAGTTGGTCCTGCCCAAGATATTATACAGGGTGTATGACCAATCACATAGCCGTTATCTACGCATACTGCACATCAAACTAAGTACATTGAGCAAAACTTATTGCTGGGAAACGATTTTTATGTTTGGTGTCAAAAATCACTTTACGGCAGCGCGCAATGTAACGCATGCAAAACATTGTGCTTATGAATGTATGCAATGGTACAGGAGTTGTTGATATTTTTAACTATAGGGGTTCTTAAAAAAGTTAAAGTTATAACATTTAAAATTTATTTTTGTAAAAAAAAAAGTTGGAGCTTTGGCCTTAAATATCTCCGTAACCACAAGGTTCCCAGAAATAGTCCAGTACAAAAAAAAAAAACAATGGCGGGGAAAACAAGTGACTCGGCCTTGTCGGCCCTACTTCGGTTCTTTCTAACCATAAAAAACCGCATGAGAGCGAGTAAGCAATATCAATTACTTTAGGGAATCCCTGAACATGGGGTTGCCATCTTTGTTCATATCAAAATCAAGTAAATATTGCAGAAAAATCTGACACTTAAATTTTATTTATTTGTATAGATAAACAAGCAATAAAATTTACCATTTCTATTTCAGACAAGCGTGGTGCGCTGTAGTGCAAGGCGCATCAAACACACGCCTCCACACTATGCGTTACGTACAAGCGGAGTGGGCGGGTGCGTGGCGCGAACTGACCCGCGAGCGAGCGCTCTGGGGCCCGACACGGGGCCAGGCCCTAGCAAAGTGGGCCCTGGATTGTACCGAGGGGCCTGCGCGCATGCGCAAGATGCTGAAGCGGAACCACTGCTTCTATATGCATTATCCCTATCGGCCTGACCTTGATGATCCGGATAATGTAAGTTAGAGTTATTATTTATCTCGTTTATGCACAGCATCTCTTGAGTATTTTGTGAAACACTCAGAGAATACTTACAATATAATAGTATCAAAGAGGGAGAGAGGGAGGGATATCAATTGCTCCTTCCGTCAAAATAAACTCAAATTACGCCTTGTTAAAGGTGATATTTGGAGTCGTTCTATCAATAGCTACCGACACAATAAATGCAAATGTTGAAGGTGCTTGTATTACTCACCGTTTCATACTCGAATACATATTTTATTCCCCACATGTTTTAGAAACAACTAAAATACAAAGTGGCCCAAAGCTTGGACAGCAAGGAATACTACCGCGTGTATCAACAATGGCGGGCGGCGAGTAACCTCGGCGAGGTGGAGGGCGCTGAACCTACAGATATACCTGAAACTACCGACGAGCCTACCACGTAAGCCATCCCTATATTTATAACTTTAAATAAATTATCTGTGGTCCTTAACTCTATGACTCGGAAGGTATCGATTGAAATTAATTGGAATTTCGAACATCCGGTTCTCAATGTTCTTATTTAAATTATATGTTAGAGTTAGTATGCTGCTTTCTTTTGTATTCATTTTGCCCATTCAAACGGACCTTTGATGCGTTTACATTTCATAAAGCATAGTAATTAAGTGACGACACGTTTAACTCGCTTCGCAGAAGTGGAGATACATCAATTGATGTGGCCAACGGCGACGGTTCACCTTCAGACCTCGTCAGTAGCGGCGTTGTTAGTCGCGGTACTAATCAATCGTCCGGCGAAGGTAAGTCAATTGAAACAATCTGTATATTATATACATAATTGTAATAAAATTGTAGCGAATAGAACAAAAATTGTTGTTTATGATGTTAGTAATATAATCCTGAGAGGTTGTTAGTGTTTTACCAATGAACCTGCAGTGCTATTCTGTAACTATCTCACCGTGAAAACATAAGTGAATTGGGCGTGAAGTGAGCTGTAATTCCATGGGATTGACACTATTGACAGCTCACTTCACGCTCACTTCACTTATGTTTTCACGGTGAGATAGCTAGAGAATAGCACTGCTGTAAAAGAATGACTATTTTAGTTACTTTTAACAAAGTAAGTAGCTTAGCGGTTCGACGACTGCTTTGGAAAACTGTGATTGCATTTTTTTTTTTTTTTTAACTATGGCATCACGATGTTGACCTTGAGAGTCCTGTGACTCCTTAACCGGACTATCCTGTGGCTGCCTTAAGCGAAAACTTATAAACTAAACGACTGCACGCTAAGGGCACCTCCTGTGGGGTACGATCCTCGGCTTAGGGCAGCGTTGGGGGGAGGACAGCAAGGGACAGGACACAAATCAGGGTTATTATTATTATGCGGGGAATTTAAAGCTACAAGCTCACCTGCGGTGTGCGCTGGCGCTTCGTCGAGCAAGGGTCGGGCCTATGATTGTAAACTGATTCCCAACTATTTATACTTTTGGTGATTCTTTTTTTTTACATTTTGTTATCCTGTTTTATGTTAGTTCGTAAAACGTACAGAAAAACATGAAGTTTAATCTATGGTTAGGTGACTGTTAATGAGAAATCCAGTGGGTTTACAATGTTCTGTTATATTATTTTAGTGACAGCCTTTTGTTATGAATAATCTGTTAGAATGCATCAGTCAGTGTATCAGTGTTGTGCGATTAGGTATATAAACGCAAGCGTTCATTAATTCACAAAAAACCAGAAACTTTGCAAGCACTAGAAAATTGCTACTGAAGGCTGCAGGTGTTGAGCTCAAGACGAGCTGCTTCTCACACGGACAATTGTACGTCGCTACTGTACATTACTTGCTCGCGCGTCACAATTCCTGACTCTGTATATTTTGGCTGCGGAGACCAAAACTACAAACGTAGTATACAGAGAAGTTTTATAAAAATGTGGCTGTTATTTTAGTATATTGTGGTGTCTTACGACTTTCACGGAAATGAATTCGCGAGCAGAAGCTAGTCAGTAATATATTTATAGTCGCTGCACAAGTCACGAGCGCCCGTCATGTGACTTATATTATTGTCATAATTGCAATAGGGATGATGACAAAAAACATTTTTTTGTCCTTCATTTAGACTATAAAAAAAAAATTGGACACGTATTTTTATTTATTTTATTTAATCAAAACATTACGGCGATACATTAACATTACTCTTTGAGTATAAATACTCCTTGAAAGTCCGATAACCTCGAAAAAGATGATTGAAATGTCATTTCATTTGTTCTGTGCTGTGTCAATCATTCTCCAAACCCATTTTGTTACAATGGAGGAGAATAGTAGTTTTTTTTTTTTTTTGCAAGACGCAATTTGTACAATTGGACATTACAGCTTTCATGTATTCTAACATAGCGGCATTTGGGCAAAATTACATTTTGGCACTAGGCAATTTGTACATTTTGACACTAGGACTATGTTGCCCATTGATTTTTGTCTTTGTAACATTTAATATCAGGCGTCGTAGATTTTATACGTAGCTGTGACGTAACGAGCCCCCACTCCTCAAATTTAATCTGTTTTATCTAAGTCATTTTTTATGAATATGATAAAGCAAAAATTACGTGTCTAATATTTTTTTATTATCTGATTTACGGACTAAACAGATTGACGCGCGCCTGTGAAATGCAACAACTATAAATGATTACGCATCAAATGTGCTCATTTAAAATAAATAACTTCATTTATTCAGGTAATGAAGATGGGCCCGACAATGAGGATGAAGATGAACAACCAACTCCTCCACCTGATAATCAAACTCTTTTACGGCTTCTTGAACATCATGAAAAGGTACTGTCTAATGCCACTAAGCCTTTTGCATTACTTACCGATTCACAGCAAACAATAATCAATATCTCCTCGTACAGCATGACATAATCTGCCGAAAGGTTGACAATTTAAATTAATTTTCTGGCACATCATTTTAACCGGCCTCTGTGGTCTAGTGGTCCACCACCTGTCTCGGACCTAGAGGTCCCCGGGTTCGATTCCCGGCAGGGGCAAAATTTTCAATTCGGTTTGGTTGGTGGTAGGACTTGTTCTAAGTCCGCCTGGCTAGCTATCACCATCTTATCTAAGTCTGTCATAATAACAATGTTAACAGGATTTTTTGTTTCGTCAGTTAGAGGTAAGATAGCCAGATCCTCTGTGGTTGAGGATTCCGGGTGAAGCTCGCTTCCACCTTCGTTCGGCCTTATAGGTTTGACGCAGAATGTGCACTTCGCAAAATGTGCACTTAACGCAGAATGTGCACTTCGCAAAATGTGCACTTCGCAAAATGTGCAATTCTCAAAATAGCACTTCTCAAAATGAGCACCTCTCAAAATGAGTGTGAATTTTATCACAATGGGTCAAAATAAAAACCGTTTGCTCATATTTTTTTTATTTTTTTTTTTTCATCATCACTTACCATCAGATCAGATGAAGGCCAAGAGTTTCCCCGTTGAGGATAAAAAAAAAAAAATACAAGAAATGTTTTTGCCTTTTCTAAACTCCTTTTAGTTTGCCCTAAGCAAGCTTCAGCAAGATCAATAATTATTATTCCTTTCAGATCTCTCACATGTTCCGATGCGCAAGAATACAAGGCTTAGACACAACAGAGGGTCTATTACTATTCGGTCGTGAACACTGCTACGTCATAGACGGGTTCACGTTACTAAAGAACAGAGAAATACGGGATTTGGACAGCTGTCCTGATGACTATGAACCTATCCTACCTGCCCAGGGCATACAGAGGAGCAACCAAAGGCAGTGTTCCAAGTTTTTGTATGAAGACATTCGGTATGTATTACAAACTTTATGTAAAGTCGTTGTTTTGTTACTCTGTAGTACTATATTTTATTGTATTGTTATAGGGAAGTACACAAAAGGAGGTATCTGTTACAACCGACAGCTTTGGAAGTGTTTTCAAGTGACGGCAGAAATTACTTGCTCGCTTTTCCAAGAAAAGTGCGAAACAAGGTAAGATTGTTATTTCCTGTGTCCTGTCCTACTATGGGATTCGTTCCGAAAAAAATTAATTATTATTATGAGTAAATGTTGGTATTCTTATTTTGACTCCCAATTGTATCGACTACATGGCGAAAGAACTTAGGCGTGCTACACACTTATTCGACTCGGCATTAAGCCTATTCTAGACGGATGTAATCCAGCGTACAAACCAAGGTGACCTTGGTGGGACGCTGATGGAAACACGCGCCCGTAATCCAAGGACGTTGAACGTCAAATCAAAATTTGGATAACATCCTTCGTCTAGATGGATGGCAACGGGCAAGGTCATCTTTGTTGGGACCCTGGATTACATCCGTCTAGAATAGCCTTTAATCGGCACAGCGCGATACAGACGAATATATCCGGAGCATCATTGACACAACTGACACATTTTACGTTTGGAGTGAAAACCCCGCATTTGTAATTGCAAGAATCATCCAGAGGGCGAAAAGCCGTTGTAGAAATATCGCATTTTGGCGCGCGATTACCCGGTAAAAAAGGCGGCGAAAAAAATAATTGGTTGTGCCTTGGCCTGCGTCTTTTAAGACAAGAATTCGAATCACATATAATATACTAGCTTTTGCCCGCCATTCGCCCGCGTGGATGTCGAAAAATAACCGACGGGAACGTACTACCGGGATTAAAAAATAACCTATAGGTTAATCCACTTTTCACCCCCTTAAGGGTTGAAATTCTAACAACCGTTGCGTTAGCGTAAGCCTAGATAGTAAATTTTGTGATTTTTCTTCGAAAATTAAGGACTTTTCAACTTCATCCCCCTTTTTAACCTTCGGGGGTGGAATTATCAAAAATGCTGAGACACGTATAAATTATTTTTTTATAAATTAAATTTGAAGATCCTAACTTCAAAACTGACGGACTTTCATATAAACTTCCATCCCCTATTTTACCCCTTTAGGGGTGGAATTCCCAAAAATCCTTTTTTAGTGGATACTAAGAAAGGATTGTATTCTTTGTGAAGAGAAAGTATCCACTTACTCTTCACAAAGAACACAGCCTCCAGGTTTCATGTCTCTAGGACCAGCGGTTTGGGCTGTGTGTTGATATATCACCCAGTCAGTCAGTCAATTTACCATTTTATATATCGCTGGTTTGCGAGAATATCGACGTAATTCAAAATTCTGTCAAATTGAACACTGTATGCCAAACGATCATAAATCTTTAATATTTTATCGTGAACGGCAAATTTTCCTTGAATCAATAAAGTCAAACCTTCAATATATCATTTACCTACATTTTTTTTTTTTATGCACATAAACATTTATATAGCTCTAAAATCTATCATTTTTAGTTACGTCATTATTCTCACAAACGAGCGATATATAGATATATATATATATATATATCTGGTTAGACTAGAAGCCGACACCAATTTAGTTGGGAAAAGGCTAGGCAGGTTTGGCATTATTTCAATCGTATTTAATGTCACATTATTTTCGTAGGTATACAGCCGTTTCACAGCACTAGCCACGGGCATGGCGGACAGTGCGGCTGGGTCTGTAGCTGGACAGAAGCGTGGCGTGGCCGTGGAACAACCAGGCGGCTTGCTCGCCACGCTCATAGGAGACACTTCCGTGACGCAGCGGTGGCTGGTATGTAAATTATGTACTACATCGTAAATTACATTTAAAATGAGTTTGAGGTGATAGCCTGTTTAATGATAAGCAAGTGCAGTTGCGCCAAAAAAATTGTATTAAATAATTTGAATCTTACAGTCTAAAAGGCCTGGTACGCAGTCATTATTTATAGAAATGTTTAAAATTATCGTTGCGATGAGTAATCGTTTTTCCCTTGATCCTATCCCTTTCACTCCTATAACCCGATCACAATGAGTGAGAGATAAAAAGACGAGATTCTTCGGCAAGCGTTGACCATGTCTGCTAGCATCGCGCTGGCCGCTGCACTCACGCGAAGAACGCTGCTGAATAAACACATATTACTTATGTACGAGCCCGCGATTCTAGAAACTTTTATAACCGCTATATAACTTTAATACCACAGACTATTAACTTTGAGTGAACAATAACTGTGAGTGAAGTGCAGTGATCTCGTGCAGAAGACAATCCCGAACCCGGGACCTAAGCCAGTAAGCAGCCTCCACTGGTGTGCCAGGTTAGTCCTTCCACCTTCCCTTCCTCAACGACGATTGCTCATCCCGAACGCGTTAATAATAAAACCGCAAATAATAAATACCTAATATCACCTCACGCAATATTATTAACAAATAATTATCCACCAAATGCTACGATATGTGTTATTGAAAGAATGGTTAATTCTTACCATTACACAAAAATGGAATCCAGCCGATCTATTCTGTTAAAATCTCACCGTGAAGACTTAGGTGAATATTAGTCCGACTTGGATTGACACTATTTACAACTCACTCTAACTAAGCTCACTTCACCTAACTTTTCACGGTGAGATATTTACAGAATAGATCGGCTGATCTACATTTTTATTTAAGATAACGAGCCAAAACATCAAATTATGTTTTAAAAACGTTACTTACTAGAAACATGAACATGGCTGGCAATGGCAGTAAACAGTGGAAATCGGAAAGGGATGCCTTTGCCCAGGAGTGGGAGATTACGGGCTAAATTCCTTTCTTGAATAGAAAGTAGTAATATCTCTTTACTTCCCGAACCCGAGAACTTCAAACATAGGCAATTTTTCCAAAAGTTCAAAATTTTAGTTTAAGCCTTTTCCCGAACAGGATATCGGTTAAAATACTCACTCTATGAGGAAAGGTTTTCTATTTAAAGTATTAAAAAAATTGCTACAATTTGAGCGCAGCCGTACGTAACTCTGTAGGTCCAAAAGAACCCAAGATACAGCACTTCACACATGGACAATTATTTCAAAAAAGTTTAGAATTTTAGATTCAGCCGTCTTCCGAGCAGGATATCGGTTATTTTAACCGATATCATTATTCGAGGAAAAGTTTAACACTATTGGTATATATCCTAACAACATCCCAAAAAAATCCATGCGCAAGAATATGATCTAGACCTACGATGTTTTAAATGACTGTTAGAAACGTGAACATGATCCGAACAATCGGACAAAAGTCTAATCAAACTTCGACAAATCTTTGTCGATAAACAAAATCTACTGATAAGGCAAAAACAATAAACTTTCCTAATTATCAAGTTTCATTTCAGAGAGGCGAAATATCAAACTTCCAATACCTCATGCACCTGAACACTTTAGCGGGTCGTTCATACAACGATCTGATGCAGTACCCTGTTTTTCCCTGGATTCTGGCCGACTATGACTCGCTTGAACTGGATCTTAACGACCCGGCTACCTTCCGTGATCTCACTAAACCTATGGGTGCACAGAGTCCCGACAGATTAGAGCAGTTTAGGAAACGATATAAGGTAAGTCTTAAGTACGCGGGTGCGGGGGAAGGGAGTACACAACTCAAACGCTGGCTAACTAGCAACGCACTGCTTTATTCCGCATTGGAGACTCGAGAGTTGGACTCGCTGATACAGTAGATGGACACATTGACACATACATAACAGTAAGCTTTCTCTAAAATTTGTTCACAAGTAACACGAATATTGTACTTATGCTAATGAAGTGCAGTGCAGTGATATTAATGGCGAGCAGTGGTGGCCAGTGGTGTCAGCCCCGACTTACGAGTGGTAGGGTTCGAACTCATATAGGCGCTTAACTTTGTGCAAATATCTTCATCACCACTGCTCTCAAAACGGTGAAGGAAAACATTGTGTCGAAACCGGCATGTCCTAGAACCAAAAAGTCGAAGACACGTGACATCCACCAACCCGCACTGGGCTGTTTATACTTTCATATGCATTTAGTAAAGAGCTGTTATTTTGACATTACAAACAGACACTCAAATTTTATTTATTTGTATAGATATTAGATAGAGGTGTGTTTGATACGACGCTTTATTTTTGACTCAGCTTTACATAATTCTTAGTGGACTGTATGTATCGATAGCTAGCTATATGTTACGTTCAAAACTCGCATAAACACGACAATGATGCCGATTCCCTTGTTCACTAACTAAACTAAATTTAAGTTCAGTGCATCTTTATCTTTCTATTTCATTAAGAAAAGGACAGAAGATAAATTTTAGTTTAGTCCTGTCAAATTAATCAGCGCTTGACGTAAATTGACGTAATTTTAGTCGGCAAGTTTTTAATCACGTCTAAACTTGTATGGAGTAGTGACAGGCGCTGATTAATTTGACAGAACTAAACTAAAATTTATTTTCTGTCCTTTTCTTAATGAAATAGAAAGAAAAAGGTGCACTGAACTTAAATTTTGTTTAGTTTGTGAACAAGGGAATTGGCACCAATTTCTCAAGAAATGCTCTTATGTCCTCTGCAACTGTAAAGTCGATTTCCTCTGCAGGAATGGGACGACCCTCACGGTGAAACTCCTCCATACCACTACGGCACACACTACTCATCTGCTATGATCGTGTGCTCGTATCTAGTCAGGATGGAGCCCTTCACTCAACACTTCCTCAAGCTACAAGGCGGCCATTTTGATTTGGCTGACAGGTAACTTGACATTTCTATTCAGGGTGGTGTCAGTCATACTAAAGTAGAAGTAGGGTAGGTAGACAACATTGTATGATATTATTATGTTGTGTTTTTTCACGAATCATATTTGGTTTTCATAGAGAAAGTTGTTCCGAATGTGAAGTTGTGTGTAATTTTATTCTAGGTAAGTGCATCGTCTTCACATAATATGATTAATAATAGGGATGATGACAAAAAAAAATTTCTTGTAGGTTCTTAAAAAATATTGGACACGTATTTTTTATTTTTTTACGTAAGTAATCAAAACATTACGGCTCGCTAGATTTTATACGTAGCTGTGACGTAACGAGCCCCCACCCCCCAAGTTTAATGTGTTTTATCTAAGTCATTATTTATTAATATGATAAAGCAAAAAATACGTGCCTAATATTTTTTTATTATCTGATTGACGGACTTTTTTTTTACCTAGGACATATCCCTATTAATGCATACAAAATATTGTTAACATTTTAAAAGAGTAAGTATGGAGTTTCTTGCCCATTTTTCTCCATACCCTTTTGGAAGGGGCAACTAGAATCAATTAATTATTGACGTTCAAAATGAAACGTGCCTATTTGAAATAAATGATTTGACTTTGAAGATTCACTACATAAAGTTAAGCAGGTGACTAAATCATCAAAATGATCATTTTATTTCAGAATGTTCCACTCGATAAAAGAAGCGTGGAATTCGGCGTCGCGACATAACATGGCTGATGTAAAAGAGTTAATACCGGAATTCTTTTACTTACCAGAGTTTCTGGTGAACTCCAACAACTTCGATTTAGGTAAGCAGATGTCGCAAATCCATAAAGTTGTCTTGAAATTGTGCTGTTTACGATTTCAGTTACTACAATTTTCTTAAGCTTCATTATTTGAAGGGACTTTTGGCTACGGTTACTTTCTTACTTTCTTCACAAAATTTTATGAAAATCTGTACACAATTTGTAACTGGTTTTCCTTGTTTCACCCGAAGGCAATGGGCCTTTGATAATAAGACGCATATACGCATATACTCGTTCAATGCATTTAAAACTCAACTTGCCAATTAAATAATTGCGGATCGATTACTTTTGGAGAAATAAAAGCATTGGATGGGTATCTAGTTTGTACCTGATGACGACGAACTTTGTGTAATTTATGTATGTTTTAGTATTGTTCTTAAGTAAGTGATATGTATGTCTTTTTCAATACAGTTGTTAAACATGGCGTACTTTCAGAGGCTACAATTATGATTCGAAAATTAAATCTTTTGCATAGGCATCTTTCTGTTACGCGGTCTTGACTTTTTTTAAGAGCTCGATCATAACTTTTGCAGTTGAGTTTTATAAGCAACGAGTTTTCATACATAGAATAAAATGGGATAGATTTTATACCTACGAGGAAAAATGAATGAGTCCGTACGTCTTAGCATTGAATTCTCTAAAGTCTTTTAAATGGTTGTTTAATATATTGAATTACCAGTTTTAATTTAATTATTTTCACATCAACATTTGTCAAAAATCGAATAGGCTGTATAGGCTATTTTGCAAAAACGCGCCATTTTCTGTAAATTTTATTTTTTTGAGTCATAAATAGTTTTTTTTTTGTTTTTTTTTGTTTTATGAGTACGTGATGATATGGAATTAACTCCACCCGATATATTATCTGAGGCGAAAGCTGCGCAAATAAAAAATGTTGCCCCAAAATCTCGAGAAAGATATATGGCGACTTACGATAATATTATTTAATTCTTTGATTTGTTTTTAATATTTCCCACAACTATATTGAAAAACGTCGTGTGATTCACGGATGTGTAGGTTATTGCAAACTCGTGTTATTAAAAACCCTCGCCTTCGGCTCGGGCTTATTAATGACAGCTCGTTTCCAATATCCTACTTTCCACCCTTGTATCACAATGTATTATATTGAGAATAAGTTTCTTTAAACCGCTCGCACCAACCTTGTTTACAATGAATCGCGGTGCCGTAGGTTGCAAGCAATCCGGCGTAGCCCTGGGTGACGTGGTGCTCCCGGCGTGGGCCCGCGGCGACCCGCGCGAGTTCATCCGCGCACACCGCGCCGCGCTGGAGTCGGACTACGTGTCGCACCGCTTGCACCACTGGATCGACCTCGTGTTCGGCTACAAGCAGCAAGGCGCGCCCGCCGTCGAATCCTCCAACGTGTTCCACCATCTGTTCTACGAGGGCAACGTCGACATATACAAGTTAGTATTGGTTTACTGATTGATCAACCAGCTACCTAGGAATCAAGCCCAAACTATTATAAGCAGAAAAATACTCACAAAAAAGAAGTCTTGTATTATACTCCATTTATTATACCATTAGACAAATAACTGTTCTCACCCTTTCGTTATTTCGATGTAAACGTTTAATAAACTCCGTTATTTCACGATAAATAGAAAGCACTGTAATATATTTACCATTTACATAAAAAAAATAACTCTAAAGTGCAGTAATTTCAACAATATTACACAATAACTGTCGTTATTTAGCCGTTATTTATGTAATGCTATAGTAAATAGAGTATAGTAAGCAAGTATTTGAGAATTACCTAAATCCATACTAGTATTATAAATGTGAAAGTAACTGTCTGTTACGTTTTCACACCTAAACTGCTGTACGTATCTTCATGAAATTTGGCAAATATATAGCCTGGAATATGGAGAAAGACATAGGCTACTTTTTAACGCGATAACCGATCTCCACGCGGACGGAGCCGCGGGCAAAAGTTAGTACTCAATAATGCAATACAACGTCAAGTCGAGGGCAAAACTTGTTAAAGACAGCACCCCAAAAACGCATTCTCTATCTTTACTAACCTGTCTTTTTGACAGCCAAACATACCTATCATACTTTCTTGATGGCTGGATTTACATCGTGTAATTTTGTTCCAGTATCGACGATCCCCTAAAGAAAAATGCAACAATCGGCTTTATAAACAACTTTGGCCAGATACCAAAGCAACTGTTCAAGAAAGCGCATCCTAGCAAGAAGATGTCTCAGCGAAGTTCAACTATATTAGACCCAAACAATATAATACCGTCTCAGGGTATCACGCCTCCGGAAAAACTATTCTTCCATAATTTAGAAAATTTGAGGCCTTCATTACAACCTGTGAAAGGTACGATAAAAGTCTGATTTTGAGTTGCTTTTTAGTCTTACTTTTGTACAAATTCTACTGATTCCCTATTACATGACAATTGTAACTTAACTAGACTAAAGCCGGTGCCAGACACAGCAACAATATTTGAACACTTGTCAGGCATGGGTATTTGTTAAAAGTTGGATCACATATTCATATTTTGCCATTAGACGTCGGTTTTTCGAGCGCATATCAAAGCGTTCTAAGTTCGAATGTGTGCGTAGCCTTCTACCCTTGTATGGTAACCGGCATGAGTCATGAGCACATACCGACACCTGCGCAGTAGTACATTTTTAGGTCTCTTTGGCGGAATTAAGAAGCCGGGGAGCGCCGAACTGCATGCGATTGGTTCGTCAATCGATACTCGCCGTCTATTGGACTCTCGCGTGTCATTTTTATTTAGCCGAAAGTGTACATGCGCGAGCTTGCCCCCACTACAGCCCATCTGTGCTCACGCCTCGTGCCGGTTATTATACACAGTTCAGTTGCTCGTAAACCACTGAGCGGAACGGTCGCTTTGTTCACTCGTAAGATGGACTGGAGCACCTAAAGTGTCCTGGAATTTATTGAATTGCTTGAAGGAGAACCATCTATATGGAACTCTAAAAGTAAATATCATAAAAATTCAAAATTTAGTTTATTATTCGAATTTAACGACATGTAGGCGTAACTTGGACTTCTAAAAAAAAAAAAAAAAAACAAATTTAAAAGCGTTATTGTTTACACGATATATATACCTCCGCCAAATTGCAAAGCAGTTTGTTGGCAGACGTAGCTCCTTTTCCTTTTTGTAGCCAACCTCTTTAAGGAATAGAGGTGAGATATTTTTATCAAGCAAATGTATCAATGAGCGGGAATTAAGGTAGTTCAGGCTCATCGTTTTTCTACATGTTTACAATGCCATAGTATTGCTTCATTTATCCCGTTTAAAATCCATCACATCTTATCACTAAGGCGTAATAACACTACATTACTACTACTACGATTAGTGACAAATGCGTGCACTGATTGGACAGGTCCAAGACCATTTCAAACACCAATCTACATGGTCTTCACATAATTTGACTAAGATTATGTCTGGACTTTAAAAGAAACTGTGACCTCTGAGTTTGTTTCGGCCTTCCTTCTCAGAGTAGTCAGATACGAAACGCTGACCTCAACTAGTTTTAAAATATGATTGACGTGTAAAAGTGTTTGTACAAACCTACTTACAGAAATAAAATCATTTATAAACCGTTTGCTTTTGCAGAAGTAAAAGGTCCAGTCGGCCAAATCCTGTACACAGACAAAGCAATTCTAGCAGTAGAACAAAACAAGGTCCTAATGCCGCCGACATACAACAAGTACGTAGCATGGGGCTTCGCGGACCATTCGCTGCGCATCGGCAACTATGACAACGATAAGGCGGTGTTTGTGTGTGAGACTGTGGCGCAAGCGTGTGGGGAAATTGTGACGTGCGTGTGTCCTTCTGATAAGACTATTGTTACTGCGGGGACTAGCACGGTGAGTTGAAATAATTGTACTAATATAACGATAGAAAATCTCGTTGTTCATGAATTCGAGTGTACTAACGTTTAATGTGGGTTTAGGCTAGGATCACTGTACTATACGTTTTTTTATCGAATAAGTAGTGGCGCATACATTGAGTATAGACTCGTTCACACGTCGTTTGTACTGCAAAAAAAAAACATGCGGGGCAGTCTTTGGGGACTGCAGATAGAAGTGAAAACTAAGTAACTAAAGCGTTCGGTGACGATGACGCGAGTTCCATGATTTTTGTTCACCCAAAAAGTACACATACATACCTACACAGTATACATATAGCTCATGGAAAGCGTTCGGTGACGATGACCCGAGTTTCATGATTTTTGTTCACCCAAAAAGTGCTCAACGCGCCTAAAGAAGTTTTCACTTCAAAAACGAACATAGCTAAACACGTTTAATGAACTCCCAAAAAAACAATGTTACGTAACGCGTAGTTCCAAACCCCCCCCCCCCCCCCCTCCCCTGTAACGCATCGTAACGTTTTTCAACACAATTTTCATTTTCTCTTTAGGTGGTAACCGTCTGGCAATACTGGGCCCGGCGCCGTCGTCTCGCCGTTAAAGTCTGTCTCTACGGCCACGAAGAAGCAGTAACTTGTTTAGCGGCAAGCCCGGCTTACAACCTCGTAGTAAGCGGCAGTCGCGACGGGCAAGCTATAGTGTGGGACGTGGAGCGAGGCACGTTCATACGACAGCTGCTCCCGCCACATTCCTATGGACCACTTCCGCCTGTATCGGCGCTTGCGATTGACGATCTTACTGTAAGTATTCGAACATAAACCTGCCGTTTTATTCTGTAAAATCTCATCGTACATCGTATCGTCGCATATATCAAAATATTTTATTTCACATAAACCTACATCGGACCTTATGAAACGTCAGAAGCAAGATGCACGGTTCCAGTTGGTCGTTTCCTATAGAGAAGAACCGCCAAGAAACTCGCCAAGGTTACTCTTTAAAAAATAATTGATTTTTACAATGTTTTCAAATTACAGGGTTAATAGGTAAGGGAGGACAATTTAGATATAAAGAGAGATATAAACTGGCAGGATACTAAGAGGGTCTCAAACAAAAGATTACAAAAAAAAAATTGCCTATTGCATATTGAGTGCCACTTGAAATGCTCAACTGTTTCTAGGTTCTCAAAAGATTCAGGCAACAATTTTTACTTTGAAAGCTTGTAAATGCTTACATCCTTCACAAACATTCGAATTGAAATAATATTGGTAGAACATTTTTTTCAACTAAAATGTTATGTTTGTTGTCCATACCAAATTACAGCTTTCTAGTCTTCGATCAATAATAGCACTAGATACAGGATCAGGAACAAAAATAAGTAATTGAAGTGGCCACGTTTACACACACATACACATTTACATTTGTTACTACGAAATATAGAAAAAAGTTTTACAATATTAACAACTTCAGTTCAATATAAACCTTAACACTCAACTATAAAGTTTAATTACGATTGCAATATATTTATATTTAAGTCCTTCTATCATTGGAGAAAGGTAAATAAATAAATTTAAAATGTCGCTTGAAAATAAAAAGTCATTTTTATAATAAGTACAAAAATATTTATTCTAAAATGAAACTTAAAACCTAAGCAATAAGGTTAAAAACATTTTGTTGACAATTTCGTGCTTACTCTATTTTGGAACCAGACGTAGTTCTTGGTATTACATTTCAATGCTCAGAACAGAGTAATCATTGAAAGACGTAGAGTGGCAGGATAATATTTTTATTTTTTTATGCGAAGGTTCTTTTTTTAAGGTAGCAAATATTTTTGATCAATTTAAAAAGTAGGTAGTAGGACTAAATTTGTACAATCGTTATTTTAATAAGGAATATGCGCTGTGGTAGCCCGCGAAATTAAAATTTTCTTGCGTTTTATGCAATTTGCAGGTCCGCATCAGGTGGTAATCTTGATCAGTTCAGGGGGTCTACTCCCTAAGCACGAAGTCCGTCGTTTCGGCCTTCGTTTCGGGCGTTTCCTACTCCCTATCACCAACGGACGGATGATTCGTTCGGGGCCCGACAAAGAATGAATGACAACACGATTTGACAACTGTCCCTACTCCCGATGCGTTTTTGCCCGTCCGAAAAGTTGAACTTGACCCTTGTTTTGACGGAACCTTATGTCTGTTGATACGACATCAAAATAGTTATCGTTCTGTGGACGAACAATTATAATTGTTTACACTATTTAGAGACAAAGTAAGGAATTCCAAAGTATGGCTGCTTTTTTATTGCTTGACGAAGCTATGTAGGAAGAGCGGAGGCAACGTCGACAATATTTACGCCAAGAATTTAGGTTGGCGAGTATTCCCGACGTTACTGACTTATCTTAAAGCTATTTGGCAATTTTGCTATTCTGAATTTGACGTTTTTAAACTAAAATTTAGATTTTCTAACTAAATTTGACTATTATTAATCGCGATTAAAAAGATGTAGAATAAAATCTATTAGTTGTCATGAACTAAACTTCACACCAACACCTCGACTACTGGTACAAAATCGTTAATGTTACTGTATGTATTTTTTTCGTTTCTTTTGCTTATATCTCGAAAATGGTGCGTCCTATCGCAAAAATAATGAAAATTTCGACCCCCTTTTAGAAAACCCAAACCCCTAAAATTCAACATGTTAGTAATTTTTTTTTTGTCCACACCAAAAGTGAAAAATTCTATATAAAGCACGTTGAGGCTGCCCAGCTCCTGCGCGCCTCCGGCCACAGTCCGTGTCCGTGAGTTTCTGGAGCGGTTGGGCCCATTTTACGAAATGAATAAGAAAGAAACTAAAATAAAATAATTTTAAAACTTCCCGGCTAGTATCGTTGAATTAATTTGAAAATTTTCATCAAAATGTCAAAAAGGAAAAGGCAAAAATGTCAAAAATAATTCTAATCTTTATAATAAAAAGCATATTGTTAAAAATGTAGTCATTTTCTAAGGAAAAAATATTGATTTTTGTTTATTTAGCTTCAAAATCTCAAAATAATTAAACCGGTAATCGACCGGTAAAATAGCACAACTCTATTGTCATCAATCGCCATGCATCTTTCGTTCACGAATATTGTCTACGATTCCGTTGGAAACTGATGAATTCGAAATTACTAGGGAGTAGGGTTCAGTCCGACGTGTCGGACTACTAACGGACGGGCCCGTTACTTCGTTGACGGACTTAGGGAGTAGACCCCCAGTTATGTCCAATTTATAAAAATGAATTGAACAAATTGTTTAATAAAAATTCAACAATTTGTTACTTAGAACTTTTTCAAGGTTTAAATATTTCTTCTCCTCGTTCTTTCGCGACAATAGATACCCATTCTGCATTGCGAAATGGATTGCTAGGAAATCTACAAACAAAAATAACATATAAAATAACAATACTACTCTGTGCATTTCCCTGTTCCAGAACAGTCGATGTTTGTTACAATAGTTGGCGCTTGTCGCAAATATTGGCCAAACAATCATAATATTTGCTAAATGATGTATAATTTACTATTTAATTGTTATTATTTTATGAAAAACACATACATAGTGATATAAACTTACCGAAAAAAAGATATTCCTTCCAAAATCTTGGTGTTACGGTGGTTATTTACACAACTTTTGAACGCGCACTGCGGCATTTTGACATCTTAACGTTGGCTATGTTTGGACGATACTAATTTGAAATAAGACCACAAAAGTATTTGTGCTCTAATTTATCGGGCCGTTTTTGAAGCGCTTATCGGGAATCTAGTGCTATTATTGATCGAAGTTTCTAGTACTACGCATTAAAGACCTGACGTCACAAATTCTGCATCGCGCTATCAGAGTTTACCGCGCGACTAGCATATATACAACATCCCGATATCAACCGTTGGGCAGTTGCCCACCAGACACAACTCCCGTCTGGTCGGAGGTTGCTCCCTATACTATAGAGTATGACTGAACTTTACACCCTGTTCCTCATACCTCTAAAGTACTAAGAGTCTCTGAGCTAAGCCGCGGAAAGACGGACGGACAGACGGACATGGCGAATTAAATTTTGAATGTAGATGATAGATATGTAGCTGCAACACCAAACTTGATCCCCCGATTTTGTAATCATCAGTTTTCTGAATTGTCCCACTATGGAAGTAAATTTAAAGACGTGAAGCATTATTCAATAATAATTACTGCTTACAATGAGATGTTCTTGTTCTAGGGTGACATAGCAACCTGCAGTGGCAGCTGGCTCTACGCGTGGTCGATAAACGGCGAGCTATTAGGCGCAGTGGACACGATAGGTGGACGCGAGCGAACGCAGCAGGTTCTATGTGTGTCTTTCAGTCAAACCAGGGAGTGGGACCCGCTTAATGTTATCATTACTGGCTCTACTGATGGCGTTGTGAGGGTGAGTTGAATACTGACAAGTTATTTATAAACTAGCTTTAGGGATTGTATTTAAGAAACTTGATGACTTTTTTTAATATCATCGCTTTGGAGGGCAATTGACCTAAGCCACAATATTTGCAAAATGGAGTTAAGTGCATTAACGCGTTGAGAAACAGCCATAGTTTATAAATCTAATAGATATCATGATTTTAAATAAGTTTTTTTTTTAATTTGCCCATAAATTTTAGTGTGTCTGCAATAAGAGTCAAACATTCTATGCCACTTAAATTCATTGTGATTATAAGTCAAAGAAAGTAATTATATAATAATAATAATACCAATCCATTTTAACCACCCAAACCCATAGTCCAATATCTTTGTTTCCATATCCTGCAATAGTCATACACCAACCGGGGGTTGTCCTTGGGTGCACTTGCATAGTGCGTACAGGGATAATCGTCGGTTGGTGCCTCATTTAATTAAAAAGCGTCTAACGGGCCTCTGCGAGTTGGCTTCAGCCCCTCGTATACCTTCCAAAGGTCCGGGACCCCAGGGTACCGAGATATCTCAAAGAGACTTTCAATAATAATAATCGTTTATTTATAAAAAGGGCACATTTACAATAAGTTTCTTAACAATTAAAATAGAACACAGTTGCTTATTTGCCTGAACTAGGTTGAGCCTGTGCTTCAGGCTAGGAAGTGCATAAATACTTAATGTAATAAATTAACAATGAGTATAAAGTGAAAACTAAATCTAATTTAGGTTAGTAACAGTAAAATTGCATGTTAGCGTTTCTATTTGCAGACAACAATTATTCAGTGGTTAATAGTTGTAAGAGCTCATAGAACTCTTGACTCCAAGGCGACGATATTTGATAGGGGATCCTTATTATTAATCCTTCTAACTGAGACTATTAATTACTGCAATAAAATAACTCAACAATTTTTTTTACGAAATTGAAATTCAAAATATGCTCTAAAACTTTTCCAAAACCTCATACCCCAAGAAGGTTTTTTCTCTGAATAAGATTCTCATAAACAACTGTTTTTTGAAAATGTAAACAGTTTTTCAAAATTCTGTAATCGCCCTAGCTCGTCAGAGTTTTAACATTTCACCCTACTGACCTGTCTGAATAAATCACCTTATAACAACTTTATGATTGTTCCTCAGATGTGGTCAATAGATTACTTAGCAGAAACAGCAGAAGAACAAAGCGAAAGCATAGAAGGCGGCAGTGTAGACCCAGTATCAAGTTCTGTAGAAATTGATAAAGAGAAGGACGAACAAAAACTGTCGGTACAAGACAGCGAAGAGATTAAGTCCGAATGCGAAGTGAAATCGGAGAGCGAGACTAAGACTGAAGAAATATCGGAGAAACCACAGGAACCACATGATAGGGAGGCGGCCATCAAGAGAGTTGAGGAGCTGGTCAAACAAATGAGTCTGTCGCAAGAAAAAGAAGGTTTGTGTTTTTATTTTTTGACTACCTTCTGCCTGCGACTTTGTCCGCGTGAAATTTCGGCCCCCGACCTACCGCGTCCCATCGCATCGCTCGCGCTATTACTTCGTTTTCGGTTAGCGTTCTTTCTAACTATTTTTCTTTTGGCTCGGCTCCTAAGGGTCGTAGCGTGATGTTATTATCTTCCTCAAGAATTGGGCTATCAAAAGCAAAAAAAAATCTAATCCGGCTCTAGCCGTAGTACTAGAGATATGGCGTTCAAACAAAAAAAAAAAATCTTCAGCTTTATTATATTAGTTTAGATGAATTTGAAACATGTGTTAGAAGAGAAAATATGTACGATTGTTTAGGTAAGTTCCACGAGAACTTTCCCCCGAATCAGTCATCTGCAATTTTCTTTTTATCTCAAGTTTGGTTCTCTATAGAACCAAACTAAGATAAAGACTACGTTTATATACCACTACGCAAGCTGAAAAGTTCATATAGATACTAAGACAAGTCTTTCTCCACAGGTACCCTTACAAAATCAGGTTCAGAAAGTTCGTTATCAGACGCCTGTGAAACTACAAGCGCCAAAGAATCTGCGCGAAGACATGACGAAAAAGACACATGCAGTGATAACGAAGAAACTCCACAATACGTTGAACCGAAGGAAGAACCAATCGACTCTTGTGACGAAGCCAAGCAAGAGTATGACAATGAGAAAGACTTGGACATTGAAAAGGACTTGGCGAATCGAAGTAAACTACATAAACAAGGGCATGTCATGCTTAGAAGGAAGTCGAAGGGGAATCCTTTATATCGTAAAAGTAAGTGCAGATACATTTTGTACAGCATTTTTAAGTGTGTCTCTGTGTTTCTAGATTGATATTTCACAAAACTATAGGACGGAGTATTACACATTGATCCTAATAAAAACACCTTGGTGAAGCTTCTAGATAATTTTTTTTTTTTTTTTACTTTGCCCCACATTAGGAATTTCTCCTGTATTGTGGGTGCATTTACAAACATTTAAACTCACATACACAAACAGCCAGACTCGGAACAACTACTTGTATACTCCATTTACTATGGCATTAGACAAATAACGGCTAAATAACGACAGTTATTGTGTAATATTGTTGAAATTACTACACTTTAGAGTTATTTTTTTTAATGTGAATGGTAAATTGATTACAGTGCTTTGTATTTATTGTGAAATAACGGAGTTTATTAAACATTTACATCGAAATAACGAAAGGGTGAGAACAGTTATTTGTCTTATGTTATAATACATAAATGGAGTATAGGTCATATAAATATTTGTTCCGTGCGGGAATCGTACCCGCGACACGCAGCACAGCAGTCAATCGCTTAACCACTGCGCCAACCGTGTCGACTAAACGCCAACATGGAAGGCGATGTCATGAAATGTAGGAGCGAGACGGCACGAAATAATCACCATCGCGCTCGCACGTTTTATGACATCGCCTGCCACGGACTTTGGCGTTTTTATATTATCCAGACATCTACATAATGTGACTGTCGAGGCGATACAACTCCTTGACATCACTGAATTAGTGCGAAGACTAAAAAGGGTAAAACCTTTTGAGTTAGTTCAGTGGAATGTGAGTGAAGTTAAACTGCAGTGTAAGTGCTGACTATTATATTAAGAGAATGAAAAAGAAACACGTTATTGGACGATTTCTTAATTTTGTAGTAACTTCGCAGTTTAAGTTACTTATTAGCTAACAGGCTAAATTGTAATGTGAATAGAGTATCATCAACGGTGATACTTTATCTATAACCACGCTTACATATATGCATATTCCCACAATCACAGGTGCGCGCAGCCGTACTCTCACTCATCACACATACAACACATACACGAACGCACCCTAACACACTCACAACATACACACGCACTCCCACAAACACACATAATATATATTAATTAATTACACCTCCAGTTGTAAATTGTACCAACTTACTCGCCGCGGGAGGAAGACCTGGAGTTCTGAAATACAGGGCTGCCCTAGTTTAGGCTCCAGTCCACTCCATTTATTTTAATAATGTATACTGTGTTTACATTAGTGTGGAAAATAAATGAATTTTTACTTTTTTTTTTCACTTTTTATAATGGAAGAAGAAAAAAAAAAAACGTTTTATGACCACAACTGCCGCGAATTTGGCCCTCTGTTGTATAGGATTCGGACTATCCTGCTGGTATTAGACAATCGCAAATTTTGCAGAGTTCTAACGTAAATCGGTTCCCATAGGCGGTGGCAGCATCGGCGACTCAAGCGAGTCCTGTTCAATGGAAGCATCAGGCGCCGCGTCAGTAGATGCCAGCCAAGAGAGCGGTCTGCGTACCAGCAAGTCAGACACTAGCCTTACCGACTCGTTTGTGGTTGTGTCCGCGCCCGCCTCGCCCGCAGCCACGCATAGACCTCCTGCTAAGATACAACCGGCTACATTGGATATAGGTAAGTCCATTTTGTTTTTAGGGTTCCGTAGTCAAACTTTATAGTTTCGACATGTCCGTCCTCTGTCTGCCTGTTCGCGGCTTAGCTCAGAGACTCTTAGTACTAGAAAGCTGTAATTTGGCATGGGTATACATATTAATCACGCCCACAAAATGGTAAAATAAAATCTTCAATTTTTTTTGGGTTTCTCCTGCATGTAAAGTGGGGATTATTATTTTTTTCTCGTCTGTCCCATGGCATACCATGGGTATCGTTGGATAGGCCGTTTAAAAATATTTCGGGTTTGTGTAAATCATTTTTCGATTCAGGGATCCGTTTGCGTAATATTAAACTTTAAAGTGCTAATTTTTGTTAGAGGAGTATTTGTCATTTAGCTAGCAGGGTGCTGCCAGCTAAATGGTTGTATTTTGGATATGTGAAAAAAATCACAACAGTAGTATATTATAATGAAGTTCAAAGGAAAGCTATTACAGCTAAGTAGGCTTTACAAGTTACCGAGTAAGAGTTGACCAACTTACATGTGAACAAAATTAACTACAATGTTAAGTTTGTTCTTGGGATTAGTTCATCCCAACTACGGAACCCTTCATTGTGCGTGGTCCGACACGCACTTGGCCGGTTTTTTTAAAAAAGACCCTTGTAGCAGTGTCAAATTAAATTCCAATTTTATCGTGTTAGTGTCAAGAAATTTTTATGTATTTGAATTCTACCATTACCAAACATTTAGATTCTACCGTAGAAGGTCAAGGAACACAGGGATCTTCACATATATTTTTTTACATTTGTGCCTTTTATCAGATTTACACATAGGACCATAACCGGATATGGTCAGCGCAAGATCTATCTTTGCGGGCCTATGTCCAACAGCGAATGTCTTTCGGATGATCGGCTAAAATAATAAAGATGGTCGTGAAGGCTATAACTTACAAAATCAGACAGTTTCTCAACTTTTTTCCAAGTGCCTATCTTCTCAGAATCCAAACATGATCAAAGTCAACAACATCCCACAGATTCAGGCATCAAATGGATCCGTCGCGTGGTGCTGCGCGGCAAGCTGACGATGCACACGGCGTACGAGCGGCGCGACAACGCCTGCCCCGCCTCCGTCACCGCCGTCGCCGCCGCGCGCAGCGGCCGCGGGCTCGCCGTGGGAGACGCGCGCGGACGGGTGAGTAAGGGAAATGGAACGGAAATGTACAGCTCTCTAAGGAAAAGTATGCGTTTCGGGTATCATCGTCTATAATATAGGGCCAGGGGCGTAGCTACCGCCGCGCCGTAGCAGCCGTTTCGATGATACGAGGCCCACGGTATACGGGGCTCCCAAACGAAAATTCGTAAAATGTTATCCACAACCTCAAATCCTTATTGAGAAGAGTCCCGTAATTAGTGAAAAATTAAAAAACATGCAAAAATAATTTAAAATCCTTATTCTTCTGTGGAACTCCCTCATCCCAGTACTTTCAAATTATAACAATACTTGTTTGAGTAAGCGAGTGAATTTTCTTATTTTATAAAAAAAAACATTACCCTCCTTTTGAGCTTCGTCGCAGACGGCTAAAAAGGCACCCAACTTTTTTTATTTTTTTATGCAGTCCCTATTTAGGACTAGCTACGCAACTGTATAGAGCTATTACAACCATGGAAGTACTTGCCTATTATATTGTGTAATACCATGATTACAAAATTATAGATAACAACACTATGCAATTCCGAAAATCTTTCAAAACTTTTGTGTGACAAATGAAAATCTGCGACTGGAGTAGGTAACCCGACAGATAGAAAACTTCATATCGACGCTTGAAAGGCAATATTTACCACACGACATGTTGGCAATTTTACACAAGATCATTAAAAAAAAAAAACATTATATAAATGCTCTAGTGTAAAGTTGCCAACATGTCGTTTGGTAAATATTGCCTTTCAAGCGTCGATATAAACGCGCAATGATAGGTGCACCTCTATAGTTTGACCGATACCGCTGTACCGCGCCTTAGGCATGTGCGTGGCTCACGGGGGGCGGTGCAGGCCGCTCATTCGTTAACGCTCACGGCGTCCCGCCCCCAATGAATCCGCAGTACAGCGGTATCGGTCAAACTATACTAAGAGCAATACAAAACTTAGAAGTATTGCCTTTGTGGCCCTTACTCTATTATTATTATTTTTTAAATGTCTTTGACATATTATCTCGGGACCCTGGGGTCCCGGACCTTTGGAAGACGTACAAGGGGCCGAAGCCATTTACTAAGGCACCGAGTCCCAATATAGAAATCACAAATACATAAAATTCATTCAATTCATTACGAGATTAAAATAAAATACATTAAAAATAATAATTAAATAGTCATTAAAATTAAATTTCATTACATTATCACACAAAAATAAAATATGTATACATCACAAAATCTTTATAGTTGGTTGGCACTCCGATGAAATTCGAGCCAATACCTGAGGATCGGACTGGTGTACATAATAAAGAGTATTCTATTCTATTCTATTCTATTCTGCTCCAATCCTAACGACCCTCAACTTTGGTAAATTTTCTCAGGGTGCGGGAAAACGATTATATGCGCGATATAATAACGGCATGAAAGTCTCGCTTCAGCGAACATGCTCGACGCGCGTTTATGGCGCGACATTCGTGCCAATTCGGAAACACGAAGATTACTGAAACTGAATCGCATACTTTTGTCGGGTTTACCTGCATTTTTAGAGTGTTGTGGACTGTGTTTTGTTTTTGTGTGCCATACAGCTTGTTGATGAATGTGTAAAAGGTATCGATCGCTTATCTGAGTTGACAAGTTTTAGCGCTTCTTTCATACCTGACAATTTGTGAGCGTGATTCCAATGCGATCAGACAGCGTGCTTGTACAACTCGCTACGGTGCTATAATGCTTTATTTTTTATTGGTTCTAGATTTTCCGCTGGTCGGCTCCCGATATGTCAAGCGCGGCTGGAGCTAAGGGTGGCCCGGCCGATCATTGGATTCGAGACGACACTGCACCTTACTGTACGCAATGCCAGGTACGCTGAAACTTAATTTTTTTATCGCGAATTTATCATTATTGTGTTGGTAAAGCTTTGCTACAAAGCTGAGGTAAATCGTATATGATGCGTAAGATTTTCTTAGGTAAATAGTGATGGATAAGTTGTGAGTATATTTTCAGCATTAAAACCCTCAGTAACCCGTTAAAACGATATCCATAATATTTGACAATCGCAATCAGCATTATCCTGATTTTGACATTTAGAAGACTTAGTATCATAAAAGTTATACCAAGACCAAAAACTGCTATTTTTATCGCCACAATCTTTGTTTTGAAATATACAAACAACATATTCGGTATCAGCACACGCAAGAACCATGGAAACAAGAAAAGAAAAACTGTACTAGTCCGTCAATAAAAAAATATTAGACACGTATTTTTTGCTTGGTCATATTAATAAAAAATTACTTAGATAAAACACATTAAACTTGGGGAGTGGGGTGAGAAGTAAAAAAACGTACGTCTTCGTCGAAGACCAAGGCAATCGGTCCAACAGCCACATGAACAACTTCAACTTCATAGAATAACCTCTTTATTTTAATTCGTTTCGTTAGTATTCTAAGAACAAGGCAAGGATACCAACAACCAAAGTACACAATAAAAATTCATTAAATAAACTTATATTTTTTATTTCGACCATAAATATGCCAGGAAAAACGATTACTTTAAATATTTCTCATTGTCCTAATGTAACTTTAAATTTTAATTAAATTGACAATATTTACATGTTGCTGTTTCATTTCCTCGCAATCAAAGTGAAAAGTAGAGTGTACAACTCGTCCATAAACACTCTACTTTATATCCATTCTCGCTCGCAAGCTCGTTCGGATGGATAAATGTCTGGCGTAAAATGGTGCGTTTTATGCACTTGATGTACAATCTACTATTTTAGTCATCATCCCTATTGTGACTGTCTGGCACATTATCCAAGGACAGTGTCATACGTGTTCTCCAGGTCCGCTTCACAGCGCTCGAGCGTCGCCACCACTGCCGGGAGTGCGGCGCCGTGTTCTGCGGCCGCTGCTCGCGCTACGAGGCGCCCGTGCGGCGCCTGCGCGCGCTGCGGCCCGTGCGCGTGTGTCAGCGCTGCCATGACAACATCACTGCGCGCTAGCTCAGGCATGTCAACTGACCAACCGACGATACCTCTGCGCCCGCATTTCAACGAGTTAGCTTACTCCCTAAATCCTGGCCAATAAGGGTCTAGGGCACACTGAGCGACAAAATGTTCGCGCTATTTTTATTGAAAATTTTAGTTCTAAAATTAAATTACTTGTGAAATTAATTTCTTGCAATCTCTTTTAATTGTGAGTTAACTCATTATCAATTCATTTTTAAAAAAAATATCGTTCATTTTTCTGCTCAGTTAGTGCTGACCGTAAACAGAATAAAACAAGGTTGACTCTAGTTATGACAATGTTAACAACATAAAATATTTTGTATGACGTCGAAACCGATTTATCTGTAGTGCTTATGAACCCATTTGCTGCCCAGTTCAAAGACACATTTTTAATTTTAAGGCATATATTGTTTGGCAAATTACTTACTTAGATTTGGTATCGCTAGTCGGGTCCTGGGCATGAACAGAACTCATCATAGCTACGTATAGCGACTACGGACGCGGGTTGTAGGCACACGAACAAATTATTTTTCGACCCAAATGCTTGGTGCTTGGCATCGAAAGGTTTGTAGATCTTAGTACGGCTCCGTAAATAGAGTAGTGGTCAGCGATGCCTTAATATGAGATAGCGATAGTCTTTGAATAGGGTTGCCAGATTTTTTTGATGCTGTAAGGGATAAATGCTCAATTTGGTTAAAAAAAAAACGGTATTTCTAATTTTTCCCCGGGACAAGTGAAAAACATGTATTTTACGTTCTTATTTATATTTATTTATTTATATATTTTAAAGATCGTGTAAGTTTCAATGTATCTTTGTTTGATTTTATACTCCATGAAATCATAAAATAACATAAGACATTTAAATAAACTTTTTTTACAGTGCGTTCAACCGATTTTGACTTTTATTGCGTTGGTGGCATGACAAATGGCAGCTGCAGTAAAACCAAACACTTTTTTCTTTTAATCATTATGCCTACGTAATAGAAGTCAAAATCGGTTGAACGAACTGTAATCAAGGTTTTTTTTTTAATGTTGAATCTTATTTCAAATGGAGTATACATATTTGTAAAATTCAATGCAGTTATAGTCATAGTTGAAAATGGTCATGAATTCACTCTTTATCAAATCCGGGGTGCATTTGTTGCGCTCAACAGTACATTTCAATACCATCTGCGAAAAAATCCTTTCCACAGAACAGTTGAAACTAGGGATACTGAAGATAAACGTACTCGTCAATGTCAATCAACCGTAGAGTGATAGATTTCATAATAATAAATCAAATACGGTATAAATACGGGACAATATGATCCGGCGGGATGTTAAAAATTATGCCTGAAATATGGGACGTCTGACAACTCTATCTGTGACTGACACTTTTAAATTAGTACTATCTAATGTAGTTCGGTAATAATTCCAAAGAAATTTGTAACAATCGATGTTTGTTGGGCCAGAGTTTGGCTTCAGTCAGCTAACTGAGGCCAGACAAAAAGTTTGCAGATACGAGGAGATAGAGAAAATATATTTGTCTCGTAACTACTATAACTAATAAGTGTGTCCTTGTCTCATTATTATTATTATTATTATTTAGTGACTTTTCTTTTTGCTATACTTTGTCCACGTACTGTATGCTGCGTGTTTTTACTAGGATTCAGTTGGTAAGCAAACCACTTGCCGGTGCAGCCTGGTAGTATCGTCGCGTTGTAGTTTCGACCAACCTTGGCCATTATATTAGGCCTGCAGGTACGCTTCCCAATGCGTACATAGTTTTAAACTGAAGTGCAGGCCGCTAAGTTCTGGTGTGCCTATTTGTATTATGATGATAATGACAAATTAGGGGAACCTAATGGAATATTATGTAAGGTTCCTCCCAACTTATGAAGTATGATTAATATCATCACAATTATGGACTAGTGTTCTAACATTATGCCACAGACTATGAATATATTCCCTGGCCTGCGGTATTATAATATATCATTGCCGAAGCGAAATCGGTTTCTTGGATAAAAATCTAAAATTATATATCTGGCTAATTATTTAACTTTTCTTAATAAATACAAATTTTTTGCTTTTTTAGCGTTGTATTTACCGCCAAAGTTATTTTCTATGAAACTTTATAAGCGTCTGTTTCTAGATTGGTTTTCTATATTTATTGTACTTTATAATCAACATTTTTATAAAATATTTTATTTACGGTGCTACTTTTTTTATTATTATTATTATTAAAACAGTATTAATACGATTAGGTAATTGTACAATTATTGTTTTTAATATTATTTAAGATAGATCTCAGAAATCTCGAAGTTTATTAGTTTGTATTTCCTAAAATATATATTAATTGTATAATTCAGTTGATCGTATTTGTTTTAAATCGAATTAAATGTTGAAGTCAAATTAGAAAGATTTTACTTTTAAAATTGTGATAAATGATATTTAGTTTGATAAATAAATTAGCTACATCATCAATGTATAAAATTCATTCCACTTTCCAATGTTGCGATGGAATTTCATGTGAATATAAATTAGTGCTAGTCATATTTTTGTACCTATATTTTATTTATCTGTGAGTGTTATTCCTCCTCGCATTGAAATGTAGTGAAGCATGAAATAATGATGTGTATTATTGTTATTGAATTTGAGTTATGTTGTATCTTGTGTATGTAGCAGTAGGTCCCGGCTTGCGCATTTATATGCAACATTCCTAGTCGCAAACGTACAAGTCTGCGTAAATAATATAGTTGTCATCTGAATGTTATCACACTTATCACAATATAATCATAATAATTGTTTACTGTGCTGGAGCTATTTTAGGTGTATAATTAACAAAAAAAATACAGTTACTCTTACGATTTACCAAATCCCAATGTATGCAATATAAAAATAATGCTTTCATACCTCCACTGTTTATAAAAAAAACGAAACTAAATATTTCTTTACTAACAAATTAAGTAATTTCAATGCATATATGTGTTACCTACTGCAATACTCGGAGACATAGGAATACATTTTCTAATAATTACACTAAAATAAAACAGAAAGGTTTAATACAAATAATGAAACAGTTTACACAGACTAGGTCTTTGTAGCAGTTTGATACGTACTGAACGGAGATTTTGTAACATAATTATATTGGTTTTTGTTGATCACGCGTTTCGGGGCTAAATTCTTTTTATAATATAATCTCTACATATAATTTGAGATTCAAATTGTATCGGGTGCAGTACCAAAGTAAATCATACGATTTGCTGTCAAGCTTGGCCAATATTATATCTCAAGTCACATATATGCATAGTTCACTATCAAAATTATAAAAGAATACCTTTTTCCGCTTGGCGACAAGAATTAATATAAATGTATGTCCATAGAATAATATTTTTAAGATTAAAAAGTTGTAACTGTTCAAGAAAAAAAACACCCGCATAAATCTTGCCGAAGTAAATAAATATTGTATAAAATATGCATTCGCAATTTTCTATATTTTATAAATTCAAAAGAAGAAATTAGAAAAAGATTATCTTGAATAAATGAAAAGATTATTATGAAGTTTGAAATACTATAATCTTGCTTTGAATACTCTAAGTTACGTAATTTATTGGGTCGTTTAGTGTCTGTAGCAAGGTTATAACTATAACAATTAGTAATGTAAGTGGATGTTTCTTAGTCACCTGACCTGTCATGTATAGAAAAATAATTTACAGACAATATAATACGTTGTTTAGGTAGTACGTAGGCACTGAAGTTTATGCCGTTGACTAATGTATTCATGTACCCATAAATGAATAAAGTGGTGCAGCAAACCAACTTGTTGTTTGTTCATTCGTATAGAAAATAAGACCCCGTCCTTTCCCTTAATACTTAGGGGGATGCGCTAAAGCAACCCGCGAAATTCTTATGTTTTTTGGAATTTGCAGGTACCAAATATGTATTTACAGAATTATAATCATTAGAATTAGCGATGTAACGATACCGATACCGATATATCAGCTGATATCATCGGGAGGCCGATAATTTAAATCGGCATCGCCGATTTAAATACAGACGAAAAGAAAGACGCGCCTCATACAAAATGATTTGCGCAACAGATTATCTGCTAGCAATTTGAATAAACTTTGTTTCCTTAACAAAAATCTTCCTAAAGTTAACTTTGATTATTAATATTGATTTACTTTTGATTTATTGCTTGATAATTACCTAAATAAATGTTTTCTTTGATTATGATTTGCCATTTTTCATTATTTTTATTTTAAATTTTTGTCACATTTTACCAAATCTAGTGTCTATTTATTCTATTTAACATAAGTAACTTTTATACATATGAAGTACATCATTCTTTATTTACTGGGTGTATTAACTACTAAGCCATCGATATCGCCGATTATTTACTTCGATAATCGGTATCGTATCGGCAAATTCATGTATCGTTACATCCCTAATTAGAATCATACAACTCCCTAAGTTAGAATTGACCTCAAATGACATGATTTAATTAAATGAGAAATTGTAATAATTTGAACGTAGAGTTGTAAATGATTCTATTTATGTATTGTGTGTCATAAATATACGGATTCACATACATGTGTGTTGAAAGTGATGGTCGTAAAACGTATTTCTATTCCATTTCCGTGTTCAATTAGAGACACGAGTTTCTTGAAATCACCACGTTTTTGGCACGGTACTAGAATACAATTTCGAGTCGATATTGGCAACTCGAGATTTTGTGTGGTAAGTCTGATGTCGAGATGGGCCATTCAAGATCTCACCGGGCAATCAGGCGAAATCTCGACCGAGATTGAATGCAGCCATCGTGGAAAGATCGCGCGGATATGAAAATTTCATTATTTTTAACCAAGGCCGCCTACTTTAGTGGTTCAGATCTCGCCAGTGCTGCCAACTTAGCGCTTTACGCGCCAGATCTAGCGCTTTTTTTGCGTCGAAGCGCCTAGCGCTAAATCTAGCGCTTTTTTAAATTATGAAACTTTATTACTTACAGCGTAAAACATAATAAATTACTTGTGCTAAATAAAATTATGTATTTCTACCTACTACCAACATTGAAAAACTAAAAAACGATGATGAACCTGATGAAGATTTAACCCTGATTGATTCTTAAGTCAAAAATATTGTTTCTTATGTCATTGTTATTTCATTATAAAAAAATATTGATTTTATGTATATTTGTTTCATTTCATGCTATCATGAAATTTATTTTATCTGTGGGGCAATTGTGTAAGTTCAACTTACACAATTTACTAAGTCAAACTTACTATAATAAGTTATCGATGATCAGCAACGCAAATCGAAAACTTGATTACTCGAACTGAATGAGGGAAAGATATTCTCTTATTCTGTATCTTATTCTCGATATTCGGTACACTAATAAATTATATCGAATCAATAAATTAACTTTCCTTTATTCAGTTCGAGTACTCGCGTTTTGCAAACAGTAAAACCACTTATTGTTGGCGCGAAATAAAGCTCTTTAAAAAAAAACAACATTTAGCGCTTTCTAGCGCTTTTTTACAGCGCTGACAGCGCGTTTTCGCTTAGAGTAGTTGGCAGCACTGGATCTCGCCTCTCATGCAAGAGGTCCAAATCGGGCAAGTATACTGTTTTTTTTTTTTTTTTCAATTTATTATTAATATTGTGCTAGAGTTTATCTTGGGCATTACTGACAACGGTGAAGGTAAACATCGTAAGGAAACCTGTATGTCTGAAATCGCCAAACCGTCTTGAGCAAGCGTGATGCATTGATCATCACGCTCTGAGGAGCCTTCTCTGTATGAGACCCTTTGCTTTTGCCCTGCAGTGAGACAATAATAGGCTGGTATTATTTTTTATACGTCTAGTTTTTGAGATATTTGCGTAAAACTCAAAAAGCGACTAGGACCTAGCGGCCTAGGACGTCAAGTTCTTGAGATATTTGCGAAAAACTCAAAAAGGCTTAAGTTATCCAAGTTACGCAAGTTATCCATTTTAAGAGGCAACTTACGATTCAACTTGTCTGAATATAGACGACAAAATTTAGCCAGAATAAGCGCTTTAGAGATTCTCATGACATTTAACAAAATTTGTTGCCGAACGCTTACAACAGTGATATACCTATGTATATCATCCACTATATGTACATCCAACAATAATTAGAAGTAATAATAATGGTCACGGTCAAGGTCATCCATTAATCTGTAGACACTGTTTTAATAGTTTTTAATACGGTATAACTTTTCAGATCTATCCGATATATTTGAAAAAATTACGCCGTGTGAACGTAGTCTGAGTGAGTTAAAAGGATATTGCGCAAATAAAAAGAGATGGTCAACTAAACATAATTTATTATTTTTTATAATATTTGAACTCTCATTATCTAAAATATCTACATATATACGCCAATATTTACATGCTTTAGACAAGGATAAAATCACTGTATAATATACAAATAACACCCAACAAATAAGTCCGAAACAACTTGATTTTAATTTATTTAAGTACAACTTTTCCAATAGTATATTTTATATATGCACACGAAAATATATTCCGGAATGACCTACCTCATGTATAATCCTACAAATCTAATGTACTTTGTATAACAGGGAATTAATTAAAAATTCGCTTTTTGGTGCTATTCAAGGTATACATAATGTGCACATAGAGACACGATGAAATGCTAAATTTACATTTTCATAAATATTTTTGTTTTAATTTCAACATCATTTTAACATTAAGTATTTGTATCGCTAGATTCAGTTCAAAGAACTACAAAACTTTCAGAAACATACTGCAATTCATTTTATGAAGTTTGATTTTTTTATCATAGACACATGTAAATTTACCATAGGACATTTAAAACATGCTTAAAATTATCCAAATAGGTGCCTTTGAAGCTGCTTTACATACAACAACATTAATTTTCGGTTATAAGTTTAATATCTAGACAAGTTTCAATAAGTTTTTTTTTTTTCTTCAACTTTTAAGTACTATTTAAAGATTTACAATTCGTAAGTACATAAGTGCGTTTAATTTATGCAAGGCTAGCCAGTGATATGCATTATATCTACTAAATCTATCAATTACATCGTGTGAAATAAAAAATAGGCAGTCATAATGACTGCCGACAGAAGTGAAAACTCAAAACTTTGGAATAACTAAATTCTTTTTGAAGTTTTAAATCGCTACGCTCTACGTGTCACCAGTCTGGCGCAACGCGTCATGCACGTATGTCGCGCATTTCGGTGACGCGATCCCATAAGATTTTCCCCTACCAAAAATCGCTCAACGCGGCTAAAGAAGTTTTCACTTCAAAAACTGGAATGTAGTGATGCAAGATATTGCAGCAGTTATTGTGTTAAAATTTTGCTAAATGACCAAACATGTTTCTTTTTGTGGATATCAATTGAAACTAACACAAAACCGAGAGGTAATTTTAGTGATGACAAAATTATTTACAGCAAAAATAAAATTGATTTAACCACGTAATCTATACTTAAGATAGTTGGCTCAACGTAACAGAAAACTATAACATCATACATAACGTAAATTAGTAACTAAATTATTATTAAAATTGTAAAAGTAAGTACGTGAATTTTAAAATGACTAACATGAAAATGATATTTACCATTTGTTTGATCCAAACACCTACTAATTTTAATTATAGCAGCATAGAAAAAATTGTAATAAAAAAGTATAAAAAACAGATCCACGAACGGAGAAGAGATAAATACCTTACAACTTTACAAGTATATACAAAAAAGGAAAAATATATCCAAAATCTTATATTAAATGATTTAATATTAAAATACTGCATTGATCGTTTGTTTTTTGTTGTACAGTGTTTAGTAATAATCCGCTCGGCTCGACTAATACTGCATGGACGAATATTATGGAATTAATAATATATCTTACGTATGTATTTATAAACACGAACACTTACACGACAGTAGTAGTGTGTGGCGCAAAAGCACGGTGCGATTTACTATAGACTTAAGTACAATATTTATTAAATGGTGTATTCCCGCTGTTCCCACCGCCCGTGTCCCCATTAACTGTAATAAATGGCGAAACTTAAAGTTCCATTATCTTTCAAGTACTGATTTAGAAATAATAATAAAAAAATCAGTACTTAAAAGAAAATGGAACCTTATTTTTTACCAATTTATGTGAAATATAATATGCATACCTACCATTAATGGGGCCAGAGGCGGTGGGGACACCGGGAATACACCTATTAAATTAGCTAATCATCACACAAACATAGTTTTCATTTATTTCTCAAAATCCGTCAATTTCTGGCACCGGGTTATATTGATACAAAAATAACAGTCATTCTGGGATATCTCTTGTTCTATTTATATTTGCATCAAATTAATTGAACCTCTCCGTAACATTATTGTACAAGCACTATTTAGTGCTAGTCGTGGCAACACAAGCTGAGACACGTGTTGTTGTTATGTTTACGTATAAATAAGTATTGTTTAACTTATAAATGTCGATCTTTTGAGCTGTTATATTATTTATGTGAACGTTTGTTCTTCATGTTTTTGTTAATTCTCTCATTCGCATATTTTATACGTTTAGACACAAACAGCTCGCGATTGTATGTTTACAACGAACTATACATGTGTTCGATGCTTTGAAGCTTGAACCTTATAAATGGTTATGATTTTATTTTAACATTTACGAACGCTAGAACACGATAGCAAGGTTATAGGTTGCATTAAATATCGCATCGATATAATAGTTAGTAGCACTTTAATTTATAACGATTCGTAATAAGACATTGAATAATAAAATAGGATAAGTTAACGAGGCCCGAGTGTTCTTGTTCACATCGATTCAGGGCCTAGTTAATTATTACAGCAAGTTCCAACTAACTCTTGTTAGGTCTGTGTGTAGTCGATAATAATTGCATCACTAAGTTCAACAACATCGATTTTATTCGTAACATCGACTCGAAATTGTATCTCTACCCAATTTACTAAAAGGAACATTAGTCAGAATCGTATTTGAGGATACACCTCACCGTATTTTAAGTCAAATTTTTCATAAATATCATTATAAAAATAACATCAGTAGTAGGTTTCTCGTCTTGTCTACAGAATAAGTATAAGTACAATTTCAATTTTATATTGATATTCAAAGACAACATCAATCGATTAATGTAGTAAGTACAAGTGTTTCCAGTATGACATCGCATCCAGTACATTTAAATACTTGGCCGTCTGGCAAGGTTATTCATTATAATTCCTACATAGACATTGATAATAAAAAGTGGTACATAATAATATGACGACCATCAATGGTTACAGAAGGATCGAAGTTTTATAACGCGCGCGCTATACGACTTATGTGTGGACTGGACAATGTTGACTTATCTCCGGTAAGGTCACGACTGAAAGCCGAAAATATTTGTCGTGACGATGGAGAAGGGTCCAGTCCGAGGCGTGGGTCCTCTAATCGAATATTAGTAGAACGGCCTCTTGTGCGTGCGGAGCGGCGCGGGGCGAGGCCTAGAGCGCCGGCGCGGCGTCGGGCGGCGACAGGAACGGGTTGGTGGAGGCCGCGCGGCCGGCGTACGACTGCGCGCGGCCAGCCTGGCCCAGGCCGGGGGCCCGGCCAGCGTGGCCCATGCCCGGCACGCGGGCCACGCGGCCCAGCCACGCGTCCGGGTGCGGCAGGCCGGGCGCGGGCACGGCCACGGGCTCGGCGGTCGCGACTGGCTCCTCCACTAGTGCGCGCAGACCTGCCGACAGTTGCTGGCACATCGCTGCCACTGGGTCCGCTGACGTCATCTCCTGTAATCAAAATTAACGGTTGATGCGAGCTACTGTTGTGCCTCGATAATTATTCAATTTGGGTCACGAAAAGCATCTTTATAAACATTATCATTCTCATGCCCTAATCTAAGTTTAATGTCGGCGCAACATGTCGTTTTCTTCCATACTTCGTACAGACGCCAGCACATCAAGCTACTACAATCTGTCAAATTTATTTATATTTTAAGGTTCAAGGTTGATTGCGAAAATTTGACAGTTTCAGGTAGCTTGACCTGCTGGCGTCTGTACAACGGTCCACTAGTGCCAGTCCTTTAAAAAAATATTATCTCGTGACTGAGAAGGAATTATGAAAATCTGTTCTCATAATTCCTGTTGATAAAATCTGTTGAAAACTTTGTCGAATGCCACTGGTGAAATCAAACAAAAAAAAAAAAAAACATAAAACGTTTAATAAATAACAATTATTAATAAATAATAAGGCAAACAACAATCAAATGATGATTGTTGTTTGCCTTAAGAGCGTGTACAACGGTCCACTAGCGCCACCCCTTTAAAAAATATTATCTCGTGGCTGAGAAGGAATTATGAAAATCGTAATATATATATCCATACTAATATTATAAATGTGAAAGTAACTCTGTCTGTCTGTATGTTACCTTTTCAAGCCTAAACCGCTGAACCGACCGTCATGAAATTTGGCAGAGATATAGCTTGGGATATGGAGACGGACATAGGCTACTTTTTTACGCGATAACCGACATCAACGCGGGCGGAATCGCGGGCAAAAGCTAGCAATATATAAATAAAGAACCTCGGTAAGTGTGTCTAGAATTTTTAATTCCTTTTATAAAGTTTCATATTGACACGAAACAACAAAATACGGTATAGAAGAATGTGGCCGCTTTTCTTTAGATCGAATTTTGTTGCTTCTTGTCTCAATATGAAACGTTATAAAAGGTATTAGAAAACTCTAGACACACTTACCGAGGTTCGTTATTGAGCCGATTTTCATATTTCCTTCTCAGTCACGAGATAATATTTTTTTAAAGGGGTGGCGCTACTGGACCATTGTACACGTTCTTAAGGCAAACAACAATCATCATTTGATTGTTGTTTGCCTTATTATTTATTAATAATTGTTATTTATTAAACATTTTATGTTTTTTTTTTTTGTTTGATTTTACCATTGGCATTCAACAAAGTTTTCAACAAGGCATAGGTTTCACAAACCCAACAGTTAACAAGCAGTACCTGTACAGGCGGTGCTTCAGGCCTGGGCTCGGCGCGGGGCGCAGGCGCAGGCGCCGGCACGACCCGCGTGGGAGAGCCCAGCCCGGCGCGCTGACGCTCTAAGTTCGACGGTAACTCGCTGATACGAAGCGACATCTGGCGCTTGAATGGAGAACTGGAAAATATTCAAAACTTTTGCTAGAGATTGCTCTTATCAAACTTAATTTATACACGGTGGCGGCGCAAGACCTAAACCTAATGTGGACAGGAATATAAAATAAAAAAGCGAGTCTGCGTCTGCATGCGATAGGTACTTTGATTGGCTTTCTAATAAGGGGAAGTCCCGAGCTATGCCCCGTCTCTGACCGGGGACTCCCCGCGATAGCAGCTTAACGCCAACTAATGTTGCCAGACTAAATATAAACGAATGATCAGAAACGAGAGAGATGAGATTTTTTAATTAATTAATTATATAACATAATATAAGTAGTTTATCAGAAACATCGATTATTTCATTCACATTCATTTCGTGCGCCGAAGAGTGGAATATCTTTAAGTTGAGAATTAATTCTATATTTATTACAAGAAAAACCGTGTACTTTTGGGTTTTCCATACTTTTTCAATTTTATTTTCAGCTGTGAGGCGCGAGGCCCTTTGCACCGCGAGGCCGTGGGCGGTGGCCCACACCGCCCACGCCTTACGCCGCCTCTGTTTATACAACCTTCAAGGTGAAGCTGGTCGTCGGCTCAAACTCGTTGGTGGGCGTGGTCAAAATGCATGCTATTTCATCCAACATCGTGTGCGAAAGGGACAGACACTGTGATGAGCAGTAAGAAGCTAGTGCACGCACGGATACACACTCCCGTATAGTATACCAACGCTAATGACGCACACATGTGCGATTTCATTTTATGAACAGACCTTTGGGCGTATTGATATAATGGCAAAACTACTTATTATATCTACTCAAAATAAAATCGTTTGTACTTTTGAATAAATTATCTGTGCCTGTACGGTTTCTATTTTGCCATTTTCACACTACATAAGCTACTTATTTACGCTCAAAGACAAGTTAAAATAAGTGTTGAAATATGGAAATTTTGACGCTCATAACTTCCTAACTAATATTTTTTTTCCAGTTCTGCTTCCATAGAGGACTAGATAATGGCGAGACAAATTGATATTATTTTTAGTTTTGAATGTACATCATCAAACAGACGAGTAATCAACATACTACGTTTGTATGGAAGAATAACCGACTAGTGTCCTTAACTCTCAACCTCAAAGCATTCATTTCAATTAAACCATTTACAGACACTTTTGAATTGTCAATGGAGTCGGTGATTCAGAAAAATTAAGCTTGTTGACGCCTAAACTGTAATATAAAATCATTTTACTCTTATAGTCCAAAAGGCCTATAAAAATGTTTAAATTATCGTTGTTGTTGAGCTTTTGTTTTCGATCTTTGATTCTATCTCTTTACCTCCTATAGCCCGATCACATTGAGTGAGAGATAAGAAGATGGACTTCGAGAATCTTCGGAAAGAGTCGGCCGTCTCCGCTAGAAACGCGCTGGCCGCTCACTCACGCAAATGACGCAGCGACGACACGCCGCTGAATAAACACATATTACTTACGTGCGTGCCTGCGATTCTAGAAACTTTTATAACCGCTTTATAACTTTAATATCGCAGACATTAACTGAGTGAAGTACAGTGATCTCGTTCAGAAGACATTCCTGGACCTGGGACATAAGCCAGCAAATCAGCTTCCACTGGTGTACCAGGTTAGCCTCCCCTTCCTCAACGACGATTGCTCATCCACGAACGTGTTACGTAGGTAATAATAAACCGCCACTAACAAGAAGTATTACCGCCCGCAATATAACACTAAAATTATCCATCAAAGCTGGCCCATTCGAAAGCGTAGTAGGTTCCTATGTAGAAGAACGGGAGAGAAACTACATAGACACTCTTTTAAATCTAGTAACTAAAAAGACTAACCTTACGGTATCTACATTAGTAAATTGACGAATTTTCTATCAGCATATGCTACTGAACCGCATTTTTGAATTGTCAGGGATACAATTATCCATACTAATGTTATAAATGTGAAAGTAACTCTGTCTGTCTGTTACATTTCACGTCTAAACCGCCGAACCGATCGTCATGAAATTTGCCTGAGATATGGAGAAGGACATTGGCTACTTTTTTACGCGATAACCGACATCCACGCAGGCGAAGTCGCGGGCAAAAGCTAGTTATTAATAATAATTTCATTAACATATTAAGAATTGTTATTAGCTCGGCGGACGTTTCAACCTCCTCACTATATCTCACCTGTTATTAAGATGCGCAAACCCGCGGAAGGATCCCTGCCTCTCGAGCAGATGCGGCGCAGCATGCGGTCGTTCGACAGCGAAGGGGTTGTGAGGCGTGGGACGGGACGCGGCGGGCGCTACCACGACATGGCCGGTGCTGGCGACGTGGCCGAAGGGCCCGCTGTGGCCGAGGTTGCCGCTCTGTGCGAGGTTGCCGCTGTGGCCGAGGTTGCCGGTGGTGGCGGCGGGGTTGCCGAGGCCGCCGAGCGAGCCCACCGGCACGATGACGCCACCGTTGCTGCCGTTGCTGTTGTTGGCGTCCGCTTCTGACGCGCGGCGAGGTGTTATGCCTGGAAAGATATCATAAGGAATTTAACTACAAAATAATTACTCTACTACAATTTAAATTTTGCATATCCGATTGATTGTTGTGCGATAATCTCTAGTTGCTGAACATTGCCGGGAGCACCCGAAGGCAAGTTTTTATAAGTTTTATTCAAAAAAATTAAAAACGTTAAAATTACGCAAAATTCCATGTAAATCAATATTTTTCAGCCTGTTAACATTTCAAGAAGCGGGTGAAAAGTATGTATTTACATACACAGGACAGTATACTGTCCCCACGTAAAAAAAAGAAGACGAAAATACTAACCTGATTTGCGGAAAGACCCCTGCCTAGTAAACGCGTGACTCGCAGCATCGATGCTCATAGACACGGCGCACTCTTTATCTCTGCGCTGTTTCCGTTCTAGACACGCCGCGAAGGCGCATCCAACCGCGTGCGAGAGCCGCTCGCCGCTGTCTCGAGACGCGAGGAAGCCGTGGCACATCCAACGACGGGTCGTGCCGTCACGGCATATGTAACTGGGGAGGTAACGAGACAGTGCTTTATGAGATGTGACTCAAGATGGCTGGACAAATCTTCAAAATAGCTCTCATTTAACTAGGTCAATAGGGCACTTTATGTGACGGCTAAACACCCTTATTTAAATGATCAATATCTCTGTAACTACGCAAAGTTTCGCCGTCACAAATTCGTCAGATACGAAATGTCGACTTCACCAATCTTGTTTTAATTTTTTTTAATGACGTGTAAAAGTGATTCCGATATCCTATTTACAGAATAAATGATTTCATTTCATTTCAGTTCGTTTCCTATGCAGGCCAAGGAACCGCAGATTTATCTAGAGTTGCATAATTACCTGAATCCCCTTTCATGGTTTCTATCAGGCGCGCAGAAGGAGACCTTCTCGATGGTCTGGTCTACGATGAGTCCCTTAGTCTCTTCCTCAACGACTCGCAGACCGTCGCCGCTAACGTGCAACACTGCCCGCACCGGCCGCCGGCGAGAGTTCTGAAATGGTACGGGTCAGTACTGCTATCGCTAGGAAAGCTTACTAAGCGATTAAGGGCGAACTTCACCAATGAAACTGAACGCAAGCGACACATCTAAACCACGTTTAAGAGTACCATCATTGTTGTGGAATATTGACACTGACAGCTCTTGCTATAAAATAACACGAAATATAGTTTTATTTTATTGGTGAAATTCACCCTAAGAAGATCAAGCAACATGCCGCAATCAAGACAGTGTTGATGGATGAAAACTTTGTATGTTAAGGCTTTGTTATTAGGGCGTTGGGTTTCTTTACCCTCGATGTGAGAGGGGTGTGGTGTTTAAAAGTTTTATGACTATGTCGTTCTGTGTGTCTTTGGCATTGTAGCTCCCAAACGCATGGTCCAATTTCAATGCGGTTTTTATAAGACTATTTCTTTTAGCATTTAGTGTAATCGGTCAATCCGTAGAAAATGAATAAATGTTGTTTTAGGTTACCAGAACCAGAAATTTTGACAACCAATCTAGTCTTAGGTAGGACATCATCAGGAAATAAAATACTTATACTCAGCGATGAAAATGAAATAGGTATTAGTTGAGTTGAAAACCAGTAATTAATGCATGTTATTAGTTTTATAACGAAGGTAACCCCAACACTCTCAAGAAAACACTAGGAGTATACGATGAATGCCTAGATTGTATTAGTTTTATGTGAGTTAGGTCTATAAATATACGTATTGAAACAGTTCAATGTCACTAGATGATCTTGGTCATCGTGTAGCTATAGATTGAGAATAGCGATGCAATCATCGTAACGGATGAGACGTAAACATGCCAAGATGCATCAAACAACTTCTAAACTAGTACAGAGCAAGGTGCGAGATTGTAGCATCGCATCGATTCGTTCTCGACGTACACTAACTTCATAGTCGGTTGTACAAGGTCGGAAGAATTTCTACCGTTTATACTACGTTGCGAAATCTTCACAGAAGCGACACAATTTATAATGCAAGTACAATACGCAGCATTTATGCTTTATACATTATTATGCGCGTAAAATGCAAATTACCATTTTCGCAAGTCTAAGGAATTAGTTCACTAAAAAACTGTTAAGTTAACGCATGCAATCAAACTTCACTGATCACTGATCACATTCTACAATTTCCTATGTTACGAATGCTATTTAACCTTTTCACCGCCAGTCGACAATAGCCGACAGCGCCCATCACCGACTTAAATAAAATATTCATCCACCCATAAGGTCGAAAAAATTAGGTTTCTTTTAGCTGGCGCTCAGAGTAAGATCGGATACACGAGGCCCAGCGATAAAAAGGTTAAAACTCACCCTAAGCACCTTTAGCGCTTCCTCGCAGACTTGCATGCCTCTCGACTCGAACACCTCGACGCATCCGAGGTACTTCACGGGGAAGGTGCAGGTGCCGGCGCGCACGGCAGCCTCGTCGGCGTGCCATTGGTGCGGCCGGGCCGACTCCGGCGGAGAGCCCTTGCGTCGCCGGAACGATTCCCGGAAAGAGCGCCGCAGCCGCTCCATGCCGGCGCGCGGCGGTGACAGCGCCGCGCCCGCGCGCGCACGCCGCAACGACGCACGCACTGACGACTTCTGTAAACCATAATAATGATACATTTGAGATGTTAAAATGTTGGTAACGGTCGGTTTCCATATAGGATTGCATCACGCAAATACTACCGGGTAGATTTTGTTCAAATTGTGCTTAGATATTTCCCTAAAAGTCTGGCCAGTCTGTAGGCTATAAATGATCACGCTATTTACTATGGGATATGAGCAATATTACATTATTGTCGTATTCTTCTATAGTTTACCGCAAATTGTATAAAGACATAATGACATGCCAAAAGGTTAGAATATTGCAGGTAGTTACCGATTTAACCTTTTAAATGAGTATCATCAAGCTATACCTTTATCCACACAAAACACAACACGGGCTGGTCCACAAATTTAAAGTCGCTCAGCGCGCTATGGAGCGGGCTATGCTCGGAGTTTCTTTTAAAGGATAAAATCAGGAATTAAATTATCCGGAGGAGAACCGGAGTTACTGACATAGCTTGCAGAGTAAGTAAGCTGAAGTGTCAGTGGGCTGGCCATGTTTGTCGAAGGACCGATGGCCGGTGGAGCAGATGAGTCCTGGAGTGGAGACCGCGTATCGACAAGCGTAGTGTGGGATAGCCCCCAGCTAGATGGACCGACGATTTTAAAAAGGTGGCTGGGACAGACTGGATGCGGAAGGCGGAGGACAAGGTGTTGTGGCGCAGCATGGGAGAGGCCTATGTTCAGCAATGGACTGCGATAGGCTGAGTTGATTGATACCTTTATGGGGCTAAGCAGTCAATCATGGCATATACAGGGTGGCATGGACATCGACGCACAGCCTGTATTTGACAGTGTTTGTATGGCAAATCTGTCAAAAACTCACAATGAAGAGACCATTCTGACACTATTGTAATAGCAGACTTGAGGCCCTGTTATCATGGATTCAGTATATGATTCTGAAACGTGAATTGAATTTTTTTGTTTGTTATTAAAACAAAAAAATCTGCGGTTTCCTACAAAAGTGCAATCCTACGTAGTCAAAGTGTATGGCACAGAAAAAATTTTTTTTCAGGAGTCGTAATCTATTTAAACATTATCCTAATAAAAGTAAGAAGCGCGGGCAAGGAAGTTATTTTTTACTTTTGGGGAATCTCAAGAATTTTCGCCTCCACATGGCCGAGAGCATTTGCGTGTGGTGTAAGGTTACGTTATGACAAAAGTAAATATTATAGAAAGAAAGAAAGAAAAATATTTTATTTGGGACACGCACAAGAAACACAAACAGTAAAAAAGGAGCATTTAAAACTAACAAAATTTACATTAAAAATTAAGACAATAAAAAAAGACCTGTGCGAGGCCGAAAACGCTCATATCTCAGCATAATACTGCGATATTTAAAAAATAAAATTTGGTTGTCTGTAAAGTTGGTTTACGGACGATAGTTTAACGTGACAACGTCATAACAAAACATTGATGCGGCGCAAGCGTACAATGAGCGTAACGGGACAATGAGACATCCTTTTTCGTGCATGCAGCCGGCGTTCATGGATTTATTTGACGTTGTCACGTCAAAATAAATACCGCTGCGCTGGTATTCTGATAAGGCCATTATGCACTTACATCCCTAACCACAAGCACTAAAACTAAACTGCTTATAATTCCATGATTCAAAATGTTGACGGTAGGGTCTCAGGTAACGGTAACTACACGCCATGACACATCAACTGTACTGGGAACAATGACCATCGTTGTCATTTCCACAAATCCAATGGTAAGGGCGCGTACAGACGACACGCGCCCGCTAAGCGCACGCCACGCACGTCAGCATCCGCGTCTAACTCGCTTTGTTTGTTGTATAAAAGCCGAGAGGGTGGAGGCGGCGCGGGCGCTGTGCGATTGCGACGCGTGTACTACGCAATAGCTATTCGGGCGCTGAGCGTGCGTGTGTAACTTTACAGTTTACATCGATAAAAAATGTACGTTAAGACAAGGGACTAACTATTAAATTCCAAAGTTTCTGAGGACGGAGCGCCTTGTACGCAACGCGCGTGCGCTTTCGCGTCGAAGAAAATCGCATATGTGTGTACGCAGCCTAAAATACGAACAATAACAAAATTACAATGAATAAGTCCCAGACGGACAATTGGTATTTAAGAAATAGTACTAATAATATTGTTTCATTTTAATTTTGGATATATGGACAATTTGTAATTAAAGGTACTAAAGAGGTGTCACCTCTTTAGCATATTATGCTTAGTCGCAGGTCTAAAAACGAAAATAAGTGGAGAAGTAAGCATTAAGTCTGACTTAGCCAAATAATTACTAGGACTCTATAGTAGGAAAAGGCTTCTAATTGAAATGAAAGAAAAGAAAGAAAATACGTTTAATGGTCAGTTCCTTGTAATTATAACGTGAAGATAAAAACTAACTTATGTGTATAATAAGCAGTGATCGGAAATAGGTGAGGTACCTAAAGTTCAAAGAACAGAGACAAAAAAGTGGAGACTTCCTTACGACAAAAATATTTTTTCGGGACTAATGTCGGGGTTTCGGGACATCACTTAAGTATATTGAATACTAGCTTTTGCCCACGGGCTCCGCCCGCGTAGATGTCGGTTATCGCGTAAAAAAAGTAGTCTATGTTCGTCTCCATATCCCAGGCTATATCTCTGCCAAATTTCATGACGATCGGTTCAGCGGTTTAGGTGAAAACGTAACATACAGACAGACAGACAGAGTTCCTTTCACATTTATAATATTAGTATGGATAGTATGGATTAATGTTATTAATAATATAGCCTTTATTTCCTTAACTTATAAAACAGATTATTTTTGTGAAAGTAAGCGCAAAAAAAAAAAAATACAGTATACTAAAACTAAATTATTTAAAACAAAAATAAATTTTTAAAAAGAGTAATTATAACGCTTGTTTTGTTAAGGTCCCTTTCGGGTATAGGACTCCTTCAAGGTTTTCCAGTCAGATCGGTTTTTGGCCTTATTAATCCAGTCAGCTCCTGCTGTATTTTTTATTTTGTCGGTTAAACGAAGATAAGGAGATTACCTGTATGTAAAAATAGTGCATACTCTTTTTTTTTAAACAGAAACAGGAAATGAATTCGATAGTTGTTTTACTTTATTAATTTTAGTTGTACTTAAATAATGTTCCGAAACCCGGGACATTAGTCCCTATAAAATATTTTGTCGTAAGGCGTCTATACTTTGTCTCTGTTCTTTTTCGAACTTTAGGTTAGGTATTTTAGCTCACCTATTTCCGATCACTGATAAATGATAATATACACCGCCGTTTCTCTACGTTGACCCCACCGCCGTATAGAGATACGGCGGTGGGGTCGACGGTAGTTGACGTGGTGGGGCTTGCGCGCTCCGAACTCTAGGTCAGTGGCGGTAGTTTACTTTACTGACTAAGAGAGATACAGAAACCCTCAGGGCAGCATGTGGCGAGCTGTTGGGCAGTGGTGACGGACCCACGGACCCTATCTCCCGGTAGATGTCATGTTTCTCATCTCTGGCTTGCCTTAATTGGCCGGCTGGAGTGAACACTGACGAGGAACTGAGCTCCCACCTCATTCTTGCCGTTGTTATTGGCCAGCTTGAGTGAAGATTCGTAAGAGCAAACGTGCTCGGAGGGAGGAAGTATTCCAGTAAGTGTTGGTAGGGATCTTGACCATCTTCCGGGCTCTGGGATTGTTCTGATAGCCGTGGAATACCTCTCTAGTCCTCAAGCACCTCAGAATATGCTGTCTCTTTGTTGCTACGGCACTAAGTGTTAGCGAACGTTTTCGGGGCCCATTATTGAATGTGCAAGTCACCCTCTCCCATTTTATCCGTGTACAAAAAAACATTGATCAGGCAGGGACCATAGTCCTTCCATAGTTTTAGGTAACCAGTCCATGTTAACCACCCAAACCATTTATGTATAAAAAAAGGAAGATAAGGCACTACTCTCATGTCAAGTAAACTTATAGGCTCGTACAGACTCGCGCGATATCGCGGGCGCGACAGGCACCGACAAAGAAATTGTGCTCATAGTGTCGCGTCGCGCCCGCGATATCGCACTAGTCTGTACGAGCCTTTATTGGACTAGAAACAATTACATGTTAACACACCCACACAACTACATTTCCCGATGTGTGTCATGCATCAACAACCGAAAAAGCAAGAGATATGGCGCGGGCTGTAGCGGGAACGAGATAGCAATAATTATCACTGGTACGTACCCGTATCAATTCAGAAACAAATGGCGACCTAGCAAGCAATATTATTCAGGGGAATTTTAAAGAAAATAAGTTTTGATGTACTTAATATGGAAAATTAATCCCGAGAAACTTGTTTTTGGTTTGTAAATTATTTGTGCACATTTGAAAACACAGGAAGGCGGATTTTTTTTTTTTTTTTTGCTGCTTATTTAGAATATTACGGCAATTTTACTTAACGTGCTGCACATGACGCTGGTGTGCGAGAATATCGTCGGAATTCAAAATTCTGTCAAACTGAACACTGTCTGCCAAACGATCATAAATCATTTAATATTTTATCGTGAACGGCAAATTTTCCTTGAATCAGTAAAGTCAAACCTTCAATAAATCATTTACCTAAATTTCATTTTTTTTTTTTGCACATAAAATTTATATAGAAATTTAAAAATTATATTCTCTGAAATCAATCATTTTTAGTTACGTCAGTATTCTCGCAAACCAGCGATGTGCTACACAAATGCCAGTTCGATTGTGACTAATGTAAGTTGTGCCGGTCGGCGTATGTTATGCGGTCCACGTCGAGAAGCGCGTAAGTACCTAATCTTCCTTTTTTTTAAGAAAAAAAAAGTTTATTTATTTTCTCTTACAATGGTTTTGAAACAACAGTTTGAACTATATAAATTCAAATTGTGAGAGGTGGTGCTTGATGTAGGTTTAGGAAAAACCTGTGTTACAGGTCACCAGGCCCCACTTAGTGGCCTCATAAAAATTTACAAAAAAAAAAAAATATATATATATATATATATATATGACAAGAAAAATAAAAGTCAGGTCAGTCTTCAGTTAGGTTTGTTTGTGACATAATAAAGGCATTCAACTATTCAGTAATTATTTGTATTGAAGAAACAATGGTTACAATGAATTACACGCTGTTATGAATTAATAATAACTAAGGAAATCCTGTAATAATAGAAGCGGTAAGAACGTTTTACAATATCTATGTAGTTATATATAAAACAACGTGCATTCATCAGCACACGTTCCAAGGTTCCAACAAATTAGAGACTAGCCGCGTGAAATTTAAAGCGTAGATAGAGGAAAGATATCACATCAAATCAGAAGATATAATAATATTAACACATTCGGTTACTGATAAGAATTAAAAGTAATGTAAAGAGAGCTAGCAGCTGCATATTTTGGAAACAAAATTGTGTCATTCAATTAAGAAAAAATATTAGAATGATAAACTATTATCATCATGAGCATATCAGCTGAAAGGCGATCACTGTTGAAGATGGCCTGAACCTAGGGACGGATGGTAACATGCATCCCGATTTGTCCGTACATGTCCGGCTTTTTAGGACTAACCTACTCAAATTTACCCCTATGTCACGAGCCGCACGTATTGTTAATATTACTACGGTATCGGAGGATATATTTGGGCAGAACCTGCCGAAATTCATTCAAATTCCCGTTCCGTTGCCAGATTTCCGTTTTGCTTGTTGCTGACTCAACAATATACCTGACCACTGCGATCGATCCATCGATCGATCCATCGATTTGTTGCTGGCTAATCAAATTAGCTGATCGCTTCAAAAAATGCCTTTAAAGTAATTTATGCAATATTTGTTTCAACCTGTTATAATTATTAATACTGCAGACGCAATCATAATCGTGTAACTAAGTGCTAACAACTTTTTCCATAAATAATATAGAAATTAATTACATGTTTAAGACCTTAATTATTAGTATTTAAGTATATATTAACATAATTAACTAACTATTGCACTATTCATAAAACTTATGTCAAATATTTGTTAAGAAATCAGTTGTCCTAATAGTAATTGTAAGAACTCATGTCGCCTGTGATACAGGTTTAACCTAGTACAGGCATCATACTTTGTAATACCTACATTATTTCTAAGATTTATACTGTATATTTCCAATTTTTATTTTTGAATAAATTTTATTATTATTATTATTATTATTTATTATTAAATGGCACAAATAATAATTGAAAGAGGTATTGTGTTATAAACATTTGTCAGGTTTATAATTTTGTTTATTATATAGTATTTATGTATATTTCTTTGTAATTTTACTTACAAGTCATTTTATTTATTGTAAATTTGTGTAGACATGTGACTTATAACATCGCCTTGGATGATTCTGTAAAGATGTTATAATTGTGATTTAAATAAATAAATAAATAAAATTTTTGGTCCCCTGTCCAGACTTTGTCCGGCCTTGTTATTTGTCCGGATTTTTCAACTTAAGATTTTTATAGAAAATATATATAGAGTTATATCTGAGTACTGTTATAGAAAGGTTTAAAATTATAATGTCCGCACTTTTATGACTATTCAAATTTCGAAATGGTAACCCTAACTGGGCCACTCTCAAACATTGCCACATCAACCGGCCATCCCTTTTATTGGTTTTTATCCTCTAAATGGGCCATGATTTGGACTTGGGGGTTTTACCAGTATGACGACAGCTACTGTATCAATTCCATGTATGATCATTTAGTTTACGCTAATCAGTGAGGCAATGGTTATGCCTTTTATTATAATTATGTAAATACGCATATTATACACGGTGGCCCATTTATGGCGGAACATATTTAGATGAATCTACGGGTGTCCTAGCTAGGGCTTTCAATACCGGTATACCAGGATCCCGTAATACCGTGATCACGGATTTTATTTTGGCCTTTTACAATACCGGTATTGACGCCCCAATACCGTGATTACGGTATTACAAACATTAAATCTGAAAATTATGTGATCTTATTCTCACACTTGTTTTCACCAGCGCAAGCGTCCCGCTGTTATCTTAAGCTCACTTTCTCCCGCCCCGCCTGAGACAATGCCCGAAATTGAGCTGTACTTATGTCGTTTTTGTTATTGTCAGTCAGTTTCGCAAAGGCGACGGGATAACGCATATATAGGGTGTATCTATTCAAAAATGAAATATTTTTAAGGGATACACCTACAGGTGGTAAAGAAGCCCTGGAAACGATTTTTTTTTTAAATCTGAGTATATTATTTTAGAAATTAAATAATTTAAAATTACTTGATATGATGAATAATTATCAAAAGGCACCGCGCCCTAGCCGCCACCGTCCGAGTCGTCACATCCGAGCGGATCATTCATAGATTTAAAAAAAAGTAAGGTTTTTATGCAATATGTCTCAAGCAATTTTAAAGTTATAATAATTATGTAAAAATATTTAACACATAGAAAAAAAAAAAAAACCCTGCTATGGCTTTTTACCTTAAAATATTAATGTTACTCTTAAAATATTTTGTGTATGAATAGAAACACCTTATATAGACTTTTTTATTGTGTAGTGTTAACTTGTGACTGTGAAGTTGTGATCTACTAGCGCGTATTTTTGCTAGTAATTAGTAGATTACCGTCGTTGCTGCCTCTTCGTGTCTTACTCAAAAAGTTTACAATATGTTCCTTATTCCTAGTCCTATCTAAATATCAACCAATACCAAATTGTTATTTATGAGAGCTATATATTTAAAACGTATTTATTTTATTATTTTCAATAAATAAGAATAGTAAAGACTGATTTGAAAAATAAAAAACACGTATTTTATTGGTTTTATTAATGTCCTAATTGAATTTGGGAACCGGGATCACAGTATTGACTTTTCCAATACCGGTATTGATACCGGATTGAAAAAATCCGGTATTTGAAAGCCCTAGTCCTAGCCAAGACCCAAACAAAATTTATCGACCATTATAAATGGGCCACCTGTATTTATATTTATCTAAATTCGTATATTATTATCTATCTATGATCATGGTCATTGATCACTCAATCAGAAACTAATTAACACAGTTAGCCTCAGTGACATAGGCTAAGTATACAGAATAAAATTAAAATTGAGATTATTTACTTATAAACGATGGCCTTTACTACTATTTCTTTATTATAATGTTATCAAAATTATAATGAATACTAATATATTTTATATGTTGGCTACTTAGCTGGCTAAAAATATACAATAATGAATTAAAATCTACTTCATACTTCTGCTGGTAGTACAAATCTAGGTAGGTACTGCAAATTTTTAGGGTAAAGTAACGATTTAGGAAAAATTACATTTTGGAATTCAAATCTTATCTTTTTATGAAAAAACGTTGAGATAAAATTGTTTATTTAAACCTTAAAAACACAAGGTAGGCTTTTCCCCTTTCTCTGGGGACAACACAAACTGGTCACCATTTTGCTTAGTTGTTTATATTGTTGTTTTGTTTATTGTTGTTTATTGTTTTCTAAGTTGTTTATGTTTCTCTTTACCTTAAAACAGGTGACAAAGACAAAATAAACAAAATGTAACGTAATTTTATAAGTTTTGAAAAACTTGTTTTGTATATTGTTGAAATTGCTTCAATTTGGCATGCCAGCCATTGTAATTGTTAATTTTATAATTTTAATGGTTTTTGTTGGTATTATCTATTATTTTTTTCTTTTTTAAATATTATTTTGATACATTAACCAAACTCGTCCAAAAACAATCACGCATTAGCATAATTCTCATTGAAGATTGTAAAATTCCCAGGAATATTTACTAATGACAATGACACACTTATTAAGCCAGATGTGCACTCAATAATGGATTCATTATATTCATTATAAGTACCTATGTGCTTAAAACCCACTAACACTCGTCAATCTGTCATCTGGACGTTAAATAAAATGATTTAAGACATTTTGAACGTTGATCCATTTAAATAAAGTTCAAAATTGTATGGCACTTGATTCGAGTCATTTGGTTTTAAAAAATATGCACCCAAAGTAGCATCGTTCGTTGTACATTTGTATATTATTATGTATGAAATTCTAGTAATGGGCATTATGTACAGTCTGCTATAAAAATAGGTTACCCTATCTAGAGTTACAGAAGAGATTTATGAATGAAAAACTTGCCAATACTAACTTGTTTTTGTTTGCAACAAATTATTGAAATATAGAGGATGACTACTACCTATTCTTATTTAGGGTGGCCCATGAATAGAGATTTTTTTTTCATCATCTTTTTTCTGCCCCTACAACTAAAACCAACCAAGTAGGTACTTAGGTATAATAATAATACAAGAAAAAAATATTTTCGTGCAAGTATGCACAAAAATATTTTTTTGATTAGATAAGCACAATTTAATCAGGTAACAAACATTAAAACGTTCGATATAACTAATTAAATAGGTACGGAAAAGCATAATGTAAACATTGTTTATCTATTAACCACCCAGTTACAAAAACAGAGAGCTCGTAGGTATTTTATGAACAAAAAACGCTGACGTGATAGGTTTGAATTATGAATATCTTACACCTATTTATATGCGAGGATGACGTTATTTCGCCAATTCCGTTTAGCGTGACCTACACAGAGCCAACGAACTAAGGTGTAGTGTAGGTACCTAGATAGCAAAGTACCTACAAAGACTTAGGTAGGGACAGGTAAGCTCGCAGTAAACTCGTTATTATCTGGTGTGTATAATGTACGTGAGGTAGGCACTGCAGGAACAATAAACGTTGGCCATAGCACAATCGACTATAATATAGTTTAGTTAGTATGTATCCAATGACTCAAGTTGAATAATGAATTGTAAATGAAGCTTAATCAAATGAGTACCATTTTAAGGTCGGCATTGGCAGCCGCCTGAGCCGCCCGGTCGAACGGCTCGTGTGCTGAAGATCCTTGGTTCCCCATCGTACGGCAAGTTCCCACAGAGCTATATCTTCAAAACGAACTTCACTCACGGAACACAATTCACTAGATAATACTACATCCACATCACTTGATGTCGTCACTATTCACATTACGGCGAGCGTATCCGCAAACTAATATTTAACGGCTATTTCAACATTTCATTCAGTAACATTACACACGTTGCCTAACGTAAGAGTATTGTCCTCCTCTGATAAGTGTTCTATCTATCCGCACCACAGTAAGATAATAATTTCGACGAAGTTGAAACTCAACAAACATGGCAAAGCTCAGAATAAATAGTTTAGGTCTGCGGAATGCTGCAACCTTGTCGCTTGGCGCTTAAAAACATTCAGTATTCACGCTGGTGCCTCATTAATCACTTTAAACAAAATTTGTTTTATAGTAAGTATTAATTAAATACCTGTTGCATTTACAACTTCGCATGTTGTGAACTTTCAATTCGATCATCTAAGATGCGGTAGTGACTACAGTACGAGTCGTGTGAATTCGTTAACAATAATTTTTAAAAACGGGGGTCAACTTTTCCCACAAACGATGAATAAACGCAGAGAGGCGCATTGAACCCGGTACCCGGTCGTAGCGGGGAGCGAGGTAAGGTAGGTAGCTGGGAACGACTGCCGATGCCAGCTGAACGTTATTTTTTCCCACAGCATTGTTCTTTGGACCGTAGCGAGTAACGATTAGAGAACTAATCCACTTTTTCTGAATTTGCACAAACACCTCTGTTTATAAACGTAAACACTGAACTTCATTTTGACTAGCAAATAATTTAGGAATTTTGAAGGAATTTGGAAAAGAGGCGCACGCGCCGCGCATTGAGCGACCAACTGTCGCACTGACTAGTGACTGTGGGTCGTACCGCGTGCGCCGTGAATCGCACAAAACCCTGCAGCGGAGTCCCCGTCCCGTCCCATACCTCGCCCCTCAGACAACCGGTCCTTTGCATTGTCAAGATTGACGACCGGTGAGATCATCACGAAAAGCCAGTCTTTAATTCGTACTCGATAATTCCATAATTCGTTCCATCAGGTCAATAAAATCATCAAGTTTCAAGATCGTAGCCTTGTCGAATCAATATTCTAAATGACTAGAAGTTATGTCATGCTACATTTTGGCAAGTGGATGTTGAATGTTTTATAATTGAATGAAATAATGCAAATCTTGGACTCATCTTTGTGTCGGAAACTCGGAAACGTTCGCCGTAACAACAGCTGGAATAAGCACGTGCGAGTGGGACTGAGACGGACGCAGGTGCAAAGCTAGAGAGCTCATTGTAAGCGTTCGAAGTTGGAACATATGGCTTTTGAACGTCGAAACATTTGAGAACTGCATGCGTCTGCCGTCTGCACCATTTATTTATAGCTGATCAAGCATCTGCAACAATGTGCTCGTTGTTTTATATTATGTGTTTTATTTAGAACAGATTTGTTTACATTTCGTAAATTAGGGCATATCGCACACGTTCTCTTACGAAATAGTAGTGTGTAGCTTTGTAGTTATAGCCGAAGACTTCTGTAACCTATCAAAAACAGGAAAGCACAAATGGGTACGTTTGTTGGGAAAAATGTAGATAGGGCTATTGCGCAATCTGACACTCTTACAAAGATGGAACTTTTACTGATTTCGTGAACAAATTTTAATATAACGACGGTGCAGACAAATCTCCAAGGATCCATATCGACCTGACTTTGATACAACGACAGTGCTGACAAATCTCCAAGGATTCATATCGACAGAGTAAGATTAAAACATTCTAACAGCGCGCAGTGGGGTAATTGCATAGCACACTAACAGAAGCAATAGCTTTGATCTTGATAGTTTAACAACATTCATTGTAATTTTTCGAACATATGAAGGACATATGAAGGGAATGGATTAGCAATATCCTTCAAAATCATTTAGAGTATGATTGAAAGTGTGTTACGCAGGTTTGCAAAAAATTTCAAAACTGCTCAAATATTCAAATTTTAGAACGGAGGATATGATGAAACGTCTCAGGTGATTGGAAGTAAAAATTGTTATCCTTCCTGATCCTGACTCACACGCCGAGTCACTGCATGCCAATGACTGGACGGATCCGAGACAGAGGTTTCAAATTACACCCGTTATGATAATCATTATAAGCGAGAAAATCATGGTTCAGCGTCTGAGTATTCAATGCGATCACATTACATGACACGTATTGTTAGAAAACAATTAAAGAACAACAAACCTTTATAGGCTATTTTTAATGCAATTAAATGAGTTATGTAGTTATAATTAATCATGATATGCGTAATAGTAAATAGCAGAAAAGAAATTTTAATTAGATGTATACTATTTATGCATTTTCCCTAAGATGGATTTTGCGGTTAGGTAAAAAGCTTTAGCGATATTTCAATACCAATCATGGGCAACAGGAAAACCATGTCATATCTGTATTCAGCTCCAGCTCCATAGCAACGATTTATTTGATTTGAACGTTGACTCAAACATGGAATAGTTGGAATTTTGGTAATATCAGGTGCTACAGCAGAATTTTTCTCAATTTACATCTATACAGAATAGATACCTACTAAGGTGATTTGTACAAAAAGCTTCAGTCTGTAGACCCAGACAACCTGCGCGGGAAATTACACACCTGATATAGCCTTGCTTTGGAAGATCGATAGGTATCTATTTTTACTCTTTGAATGCTTCAAATTTTAAAATCAATTTTACTAAAGCTGCCGCTAGCGTGTTGAAAGCGACCGTCAAAGTTGACATTTTGCATAGCTTTCACTACTGTTTAAACATTGAATTAGCGGGTAAGTTTGTAGGTGGATACTTTCTCAAAGTACACAAAATCATAATCATCTTCCAATCAAAGCCAGCAAGCAGTAGAACAAAGTAACAAACAAAACACAACAATTAAAACTACAAAGTTAATAGGATTGCACTATGAACAAGGAAAACTTAAGAAGACAAAGCCAAATCATTTTACAGACGATTTTTGATTGTTTACGGTTATACAACGCTACATGGAACAAATAAATTCGCAGCACCTTGTCATAAAATCTAACAAATCATCGAAATTCTACCATGAAATCACTACAACGCAATCAAATCATGCCTTTGTTCAATAGAAACATCCATATCAAACGTAGGGTTATTATCATAATTATATTCAAAGAGTTACACATCATATTTATGTGTCATTCAACTCTAGACATTCTAGAGGAAACCCTACTAACCCTATTTGTAGTTGTTTACCTACTCTGATACAATTACTGTGTTACATAATGTAGGTATCAATGACCAACTTGTTAGCGCCATATCGTTTGAAGAGGATATATACCACGTGTCAAGTTACAAATCAATACTGTTTATTGTGCAAATATATACGAATTAGTAGGATAAATCATATAATTGTTAATGTGAGAATTGAAAAGCAAACAGTACTAAACTACTAAACGCCTGTCGTAACTTGAACCTGTAAAAAGCAGTGCAGAGGACACTGACATTGTTCCGGCACCAGCAACCGTAAAATTGCCAGCACGATCATTGTCTATTCGGCAATAATTTCCGCCAACAGTACCGTCCTATTCAATCTGAGTACCGTTACTTGACACTTAGGTATCTACTCCAACATAGTTCACAACACAATAACCTTTATTTTGGGAGAGTTTGAACTCTGCAACAATTTGAACAGCTATTCTACGGATATCGAGATTGCCTGTTCTGGCGTAGCGTTTGATGTAATCTATTTCGCGCCAGTTTAAATACCCCTATAAAGTACTTACACAACGCAAACAAATAAATAAGAATTGACGTTAATAGCGCACAATGAACAATCAGTGCCAATAAAGGCTCGCCCAGACTGGCGCGATATCACGGGCGCAACAGTCAGCGCGACCTTTGTCGCGCCCGCGATATCGCGCCAGTCTGTCCGAGCCTTTAATTACTACTTAGTTTTTTATGTGAGCAAAGAACAATCATACTGTAGACAAAAATGGATATTTTAGCGATCGGTGAATCTCAATGACACCTAGAGATTTCATACGGTCATCATCAGCATACATCATCATTGCGGGCAGGCTTTCAGTATAGCAAAATTCCGCGCACTGCATTAAAGTACATACAAAGACCTTCGCAATATAATGTTCACTATACATTACACAGAAGAAGCTCTAGAAATCTAAAAGATTGTTTAATCACAGAATCAGTTCGATTGGTAGGAGTAGGTTTATGAAAAGTTTCCGTTCGATTGCATTTCAAATACTTGTATGGAGTGGTTCCTACAGCGAGAAATAAAGTAATGTTGTATTCAATACTATGGAACAATCCTTGAATTGATATGATTTTTTTACAATACTAAAGTTTTAAGGAATATTTTCGTCTCTTCGTTGCGTTACTTGATTCGCTTTTACAATATTGGGTAAAAGCGAATCAAGTTAACAAGTTGCGTGGGAAACTATGGAGATTCACCGCTTGAACTTTTTAGTATAGGTTCATGCACAATATTCATGTTGCTCGTATGACATTCCAGTAATGCCAGTGATGTCAGAGGTCAATGCGATATTACAATCATCATCATCATCATCATCTGCCTAGCATTTTCCCAACTATGTTGGGGTCGGCTTCCAGTCTGTCAGTGCAATATTACAATATTGGTCCTAAAACAGAGAGCTCTGGTACGCCTTTTTCAATGCCAAAATCTACTTTTGGCCGATTAATAAACCAGGCAAATATCTAATAATAAAGTTAAAAGACCCGTTTTCAGTAAAATCTATTTAAAGCAGCAATATATTAGATTCATTTTCATTTACACTTTGTTGAATCGTCGGCCTTATTTAAAACACTTATACCCAAAGTCTCAAATTCAGATAATTTATGTAAACAAAGGGGATAACATAGCAAAAATATATCTTCGTGATGGTAATTCACATAAAATGGCGAAAAATGAGGTTTCATTTTCTTTTAAGTATTAATTTTAAGAAATAATAATTAAAAAATAATCATACCGTAATTATTTTTATAAATTTTAGGTTTTAAACAAAGCTATTAAAAAAAGGAGATTTTCTGGTATAAAATATTTTATGATACAATGCAGGAGATCCAAACATTTTCAATTTTTTTTTACATTAATATTACAACTCTCATTCATAGATTCTTAATGTAAGTAGCATATCTAGCCACATTTTGGATGAAAACGGCTGTAAACTGTTTCGAGTGGAAATCGATTTTGGGAGGCCTACGTCTAGCACTGGACTTAAAAGGGCTGATTATGACGATCATATGCCGTGTTTTCGACATACTACACAAAACATTGTCAACGGTATTTTGTTTGCATAGTTCTTATAATTAATTCACTTTAATTTTAGCGATGACTAAAGACAAAACAAAAAAAAATGATAAAATGTTTTGTACCACTGTCCTGTCATTTTGACAGTGACATTTCTTGACATTACTTTGTTTACATAAATTATCTGAATTAGAGACTTTGGGTATAGTGAGGCGTACTTTGATTGTAAATGGTTTTAAATGTATGCGTGTGAGCGTATACGCACAGCGTGGAGGTGTAGTTTTGGCATGCTTCACTGTATTGTTCGCAGCGCTCTGTCTTGGTTTTTTATTTGGTCTGAGCTAAGTCCATTTTTCCATAGTTTACAGGACGAAGAAAAACTGGCTAATATATTTAACGCTTTAGCAATCTAAATTCTGAAAATCCCGTTGGTTCTAATATGATTCCTTGATTTTTTGAAAACATTACTATCACATCCTGCACACATTTTAAGAAAATTTGTGAAACTTTAAAGCAGCTTTTAGAGGTAGAGTTCAATTTTGTTGAAGACAGCAGTTTTTAGAACCGAACCGAACGACAATGTGACCCAACACGTCCGTCTTATTGGAGATTGGCTGGTGGTCAGATAGGAGCTTTTCGTGGGTGCATTTCTCGCGTTCTTTAGGATGATATCGTCCTTTTTCTTTTACCATACGGTATATAATATTCTGAACCTTTTGTTTGGTATAAAAAGTGTTTTTGCTCAAAAATGGACTTAGCAGGTTAACAAATTAGGCCGACGAATTACGAAATGCTTGTTTGGTATCCAAAAACACTTGAAAAAACAGTCTGTTTTAAGCAAGGGAAATTTTATTTTCATATTCGAAAGTTACAAAACCCCAGAAAGACTTTTCCCATATGTCCCATAAACAGGTATAAATCGGGGAAAACTATAAACGAATGAGAACCGTGTGAAATATTTTGCCCCTAAGACACTCTTCAAATACAGGAGGTCAATATTTTGCTGAAACACACCCCAACTGAAAAGGCACACAAACACTAATAACTGGACGAAGGGCTGTAAATTACTACAATGTTCACAAATTCACAATGGGGATTTTCCTTTGCCCCTTTGACCTTTTCAAGAAATAACAGAAGACATGAAAAACAGCGAATCTGAAACGAAGTAGATCTAGATACATATCTTTACTAGCAAGAGCAACGCACTATTAACATAGCAACTAGCGACGTTAAATATTTTTTTTATTTAAAAAGCAAAAAAAGACTTGGACGTTTATAACTTCAAGGTGAGCCATATTCGATCGGGTTTGACGGGCGACTTGGAAGCCATTAAGGACAAGAATTTGAATAAAAAAAAAAAAAAAAACTATCAAAATTAAAAACATGGTCTATTAGATACTCAGGTATTTCACTCTTTAACCAGACATTAAACGAATATCATCAACGCATAATATAAACAAAAACAGTTTCTAAACCCTAAATACGAATTAGGAACGTTTCTATTCATATCCAAATATTAAACAACGGTGTATTTGAAAATGGCGATGTACATATTTGTAAGAAGCAATATATTTTTTAATATAACGGACATAATGCTATCTCTGACCAAGGTTGTGAATAGGAATGCTAGCACGCATACAAAGTCGGCTCATCTTGGTCTACTTGCGCTGTATCTGCAATTCCTATAGCATTGTGATCACGTTTGTAACACAGCGGATGTCACGACCATGTGACTTGTTTGCAAATGTGGTCTTCTGAGGCTTTGTAGCAACCAGTGTGTGAGCGTCTTTGCGATTGAACGGATATTTTCGTGATAACCCGCTATTAATTCTGTTCAAGCAACGTTAAATATTTGATCATTGTTTAATTCTCCGGAATAATACGTGTTGGTGGACAATCAAAGTTTTACTTTATCAAACTTCACTATAAAGCTATATATATTTTCTGTTCTTGCAAGTGGAATCTAGAGTGAAACCAACATTGCCTAGTGTAAATTCGTGGAGCGAATTAGAAATTGTCTGTCAAAACGGCGCAATACGGAGACGAGGCAATGACTGCATGGACAATGTTCAGTTGGCGAAGATTATACAACGGCAGAGTGGCAGATTGTGGGGAAGAGACTCGCATAGAGCTGCCAGCAGATACCAGGCAGCTGGTGTACAACGTTTATGTGTACTTTAGCAGACGCCCCGGGAGGAGTGCCAAAGCGGCACTTACGAAGACTGCAAGCGCGACTATGATACCCAGAGACATAGTCGCCGAAATCGTAAGAGATAAATACAGAAAATGAAGATATGATTATGTATAGATTAATTGGAATTTAAATATCATGCAATATTTCAACAAAGGCGTCAATGATATGAACCATCCGCGTTACAGACATCTTGCTGTTTAATTAAGAACTGACTACGTGTTGCAAGTAATTAACCTACATTTTTCATGTGAATTTTGTGTCTTTATTGTCTCTCTGGCTCAGAGAAACTAGGTTTTCTGGGTATTCTTTATCAACAAAGCTAGTTTTCAGTCCTATATTCTGCTAACACCGTATTTTTCTCCTAATCGATTCAATGGAAAGCTAACTAAAGAAGTTAAAGGACGATGTATAGTAGACATTTGTGAATATGAAAGACGTGATTGTTTGCACTTTTGCAGACTATTAATCGGAACAATTAACAGTTACGATTGAATTTAATATGCTAAGAAAAGTAGTTATAAAATCACATCTGTGTATACTAGCTTGTTTGATGGTCGTTTCTTCTAATTAATGGTCCTCTTAAGGAATGAATAACATTTTACAATAATGTATGTAAGTCTTAACGCTCTAATCGGTTTAAGTATTATTATTTAGTTTGTAATATGTTTACAAGAAATATTTAAATAGAATCACAACTGTTTATTATTTGTGGAATGATATAAGCCGCCTGCCTGACCCGCGGCAAAAACCAATAGGTGTTTCGTGTTCTGTGTGCCTTTGGTCCAAAAGCGATTGAAGAATATTCTCTGATAAGAGTATGGGCTGTAGTTGTAATGAATGGTCAGGCTTTACAGTTACAATCCTCGGACCTGACTGCGGAAATATGTCCTAAAAGTCTATTGGAATTTGAGGAAATCTGTTCGGCTACCGGTTGACTTAGTTATACTTGTAGTTTTCACTGTCATAGGTGCGTCTACAGCTGCCGCCGACGATTGTCGACGGCTTCAGTTGCCTCTGCCATTGGCTACGTGCCGCTCGTGTATTTGGGCATGTATTCATAATTTAATATACACGAGCGGCACGATTTCGACGGTAGCCGCCGACACGTCGACGGCAGAGGAAACTGTAGCCGTCGACAATTGTCGCCGGCAGCCGTAGACGCGTCGACGGCTGCAGTTGCCTCTGTCGTCGGCACGTGCCGCTTGTATATAAGCACTTAAGGGTTTAGTATAAGATATCCCATGTATAAAATTGTCCTTGAAAGAGAACGTAAACTAAATAATTATATTACCTATTTCGCTAAGATTATCAGAGTGTAACGATCTCATTAAGCAATATTGTGTGAATTAATTTACAATAATAGACTTCTGTCTAAAAAAAAATATGAGGTGTAAGGTGTAACAAAGTAAAGATTTTTGAATGTAAATAATTCTTTCAATTGAGTGTTTAACACTATTATTAGGTAACTACTTCAGATAAACGTGAACAGTCACTTGGTGTTAATGTTATTCTGATTCAGTAAACAACCGCAAATGCTAAATATAACATTACTCGTAATTAGGTACTTACAAACAAAATTGAAGATCTTAAAGATGAGAATCTTTTAATATTTAACAGCATACACTACACTTCGAATCACTTGAGAGAACTGAACGGAACTGAACTCTCGACTTTGTCACACAGAGGAATCACAAAAAAAAGTTGTTATGATGTACACAAAAAGTTTAGCGTAGTATACTTTCCGCCTTCCAACAACATTGGCGGTTCACACTTCTGAGTTGAAGACCAAACTAAAATTAATATATGTTGAGATGCCAAGTTCCGAGACGTAACACCAGCACTGCACTAATTACTACACTGCACTATTTCAGGCGAGCGAGCACGTGAACACTCTAGTAGACTGATTCATAGCGATCGACGCCACTGACTAAGTAACTGTGGCTGAAACTTTCAACACATCAACACCACAAAAATTGCCGAAGGTCGCGAATCTATCCGTTAAACATGGGTGTCTGTCGGCTGAGAAACCCATTCATTACTGTCTTGAATAAATTACAAACATTAAACAAATTGTACGGACTGCGTTGGTTCAGGATAATGTATTCAGGGGCCCAAATAGTTTTATCTGTTAAAACCTAAGACAAACTGTTGTTGGTTTGATTTGGGTGTAGGTGTGGGTGGCACAGCTGTTGGCGGTTTGTTACTTTGTTAGTCCAATGTTTACCTACTGATAGAATCTCCTAAATATAGGAAATTAGAAGAACATTTTGGAAAAATTTGGCCTTCTCTTCTTTCGTAACGAAACAGCCCGTCAGAAAGGTGGATGGTTGCAGGCTTGCCTGCCTGTGGTGCACCAGACGTATAATACGTATACGGTACCTCATTTAAGTATCGCCAATTGGACCTATCCGGGGGTTATGAAACAAGCCCTTAATGTTGTAAATTGGCCATGACTTTAAAATATAATATGAATGAAAGATCCCTGAGTAATTAGTTGGTTCGCTGGATCATCATACTACACTACCTACTGTAGTTATGCTTTTGATAAGTAAGACACACAAATATTATTTGTGTCGCGAATTGATGTGCGATGATGTGGCAAATGAAATTTCAGGGAAACTGAAAGAGAACATGATACAAGTGGTCAAAACAAATTTATGAAACTTTAAAATAAGTAATTAAATGTATAATTATGACTTCTGAATCAAGTTCAGAAATTCTGCGAATCAGAATAATGTACGTAATGATATCAACACTTATCTTCTCAACAAACAAACTGATATCAGAAACAGCAAATATGTTAATTTGTGAAAATGTTTGTGCACGTAATTAATGTAATTATTACAATTTTTTTGATTAACGAATGTATCGTTCACCTACACATGCATTGCAAAATTACCTGTGCTGAATCCCTTCACTTTTATGTAGGCAGACTATGACTAACCGCGTATTTAACCATGTGTATTCAAGTAGGTAGTCTAGTTGCACAACATCTTGCGATTTGATCGTTTTGATAAATAAAATCTCTTGACGTTACCATCTGCCTGAAACCAGACCTCCAACAAGTCGGATTTTACTCTAAGTAGTGCCCGTCCTTGATATATTTAAATTCTCCAAGGGCTGAATAACAAACGCTAACGCGCCAAGAACTCTTTAAATTATTCTGTTATTTGCTAAATCATAATAACAAATCTATTTCTAAGCCGGTGAAGATGTTTATGTAGTTAGATTGCGTCTTTTCAAAGCTTATTTCTGATTCATTCAGCTTCGTTTTATCTACACATTAAATTTTAAAAATATGACTTTTAATTTATTGGAAATAGGTGAATATCTCAGTTCGCCTGAACATGAGAGGACACTTACTTGTGTCAATAGGTTGATTGTAAGATCTATTTGCAGTGGGTGGGCGATCGTTCCGAGGCGCCGCCGCCGCCGATCGTTACTCAAGGTGATATTCAACTGTTTTATTTTTTACACATACATTTTTTCTTTTGACGGCTTGTGTACTCTTGTGTGCGCGATTATTTTTCACGTTACGTCCGTATTATACGTTTATGAAATACATAATACTGTGTTATTATTGAGGGCATAGGTACCATTGTATGTGGACTTTCATACTTTTTGCTATTTCAGATAAGGTATGGTTGACCTATCTAGCGTAATATGTTATAGTGTTGGCTTTCAGTCAGACTATTTGGGTTGGGGTGGACACGAAGAAAATTGCTAATGCCATCTAACTTTCGCAATTAATCAAGTGGAGCCAGATGTGGGTATCAGTATCAGGGTCTTCTGAATACAGTAAGACATGGCATGAATATTTCTGAAAGTATCTTGGGTATTCATAGGAGACGGCGCGGTGGGAGAATTGTTGCTCCAAGAATGTGAAACTGCGGCATTGTATTTTTGCCCTTTAAGAGTCAGATCGATTTGCGCGGTTCTCTTACTTTGTTGAGAGCTGTGCTCCTCATCAATTGCTGAGGAACAATATTACGAATTGAAACTAGTACATAGGTATATATAGATTGTCCGGTAGGTCATCATCTGCCTAGCCTTTTCCCAACTATGTTGGGGTCGGCTTCTAGTCTTACCAGATGCAGCTGAATACCAGTATTTTTTTACATGGAGCGACTGCCTATCTGACTTCCACAACTGGGTATACGATACCCCTTGATAAGACTGGTTGTCAGCCTTTCGGACTTCTGACGACCCGTAACGACTGTCAAATATCCACGAATGACAACCAGGACCAACGGCCTAACGTGCTCTCCGATGCACGGAGGGGTCATGGTATGTAAAGATGGTCACCCATCCACGGACCAACCGCGCAAAGCGTAGCTTAACCTGATCAATCGAGCCGTGCGGCTATTATTACTTAGCCACAAGCCCCCCTAGATTAGGGTTGCCATCCGTCCCGGTACACCAGGACATGTCACCGGTCCAGAACTTCTGTCCCGGTCGTCCCGGTTAATCTACAAAATGTCTCGGTAATTCAATTTAAGGCGATATAATACGACAGAGACCGCGATTACTAGTTTTTAGAATCCATGGGAAACCTAAAAAACAGTGGTATAAAATGCTGAAAAAAATATATGTGTTATTTAAGGATCTGGCGGATATGCAGTCGTTTTTAATAACATGATTAGATTAATTTTTCGATAGAAAAAATCACAAAGTTACCTCTTTTCGTAATGCTAAATCAATCTCATGGCTACACAGACCCTTTTTTCATAATTTTTATATGATTGAAAAATTAAATGGTAATAAATATGTTATTTTTTTCTTTATACTTGGATATTTTCAGTCACTTACTGCTAATGTCCCAGTCAGTACTTAAGCTTCTATGGCAACCGTACCCTAGATAGATACCCATAGATTGTTCTGTAGGTATCACCGTAAAACAAACGATATTGATCATTCTTCGTATTCAGTCCTCGTTTCAGCGTAAATATTTCAGTGCTCGTTATTTATACAGAGGAACCTACCTAGTCGAGTTGTTACTATTAGGTAAGACCTAGTTGTTGAGGAAATGAACTTGTTTCGCGGATTGTCTGATATTTTTAAATTGAAGGTGACATACCGATTTTTACAATGCTGATTGTTGCCCATCAGTCCTCGATATTTCCTTTTACCTACCTAAGGCGTAACCACTTTGCGTAGTCATAATAAATTGATCTAATTAGTACACACGGCTATATATCAAGCTATAGATTTCCAGAATAAGCTGACCTCTCATTATACGGAAATCCTATACAATCCGAGATCAACTTATAGGCCTAATGGAAACGTATAGGTACCTTGATGTGTAGCCGTGTGTACACGGAGCGATCTAACCAGTAACCATCCTACATTTTCATGCGAGAGTTGTCCGATTAATTAGACGTACCGTATTGTATATGAATAGATGGCCCAGTTTAGGTTTACGACAACGAGTTATTTTTTAGTACAAGTCAGCATTGAAACTACTAAAGTCCTTGACTCTGACATAGGCGTTAAAATATTGGCTGCTTTCGTGATACGTCTAAAGTCGTGCCAAATGATTTTCAATGAGTTGGTAATGGTGCCGATTCCCTTGTTCACAAACTAAACTAAATTTAAGTTCAGTGCATCTTTTTCTTTCTATTTCATTAAGAAAAGGACAGAAGATAAATTTTAGTTTAGTCCTGTCAAATTAATCAGCGCCTGTCACTACTCCATACAGTTTAGACGTGATTAAAAACTTGTCGACTAAAATTACGTCAATTTACGTCAAAATGATTAATTTGACAGGACTAAACTAAAATTTATCTTCTGTCCTTTGCTTAATGAAATAGAAAGAAAAAGATGCACTAACTTAAATTTAGTTTAGTTTGTGAACAAGGGAGTCGGCACCATCGTTGGTGGAAAACATGGGCACAATAGAAAATATTGCACGCCTAAGCGCCTAGCAACCTTATTTACATAATAGTTATTATGATGCAATATTCGTGGACTGATGAGTATTTTACGTTACGACTCCCGCTCAATACGTTCTAGTCTAGCCAATGACGTATTATGGTTCTAGTGACGTTCCAGTTCACGCGACAGGACGACTCGCCCACATAGAGCCCTCTACCTACACTCCATTTGTAATAAATAAGATTAGACATTTAAGTAAACCTTTTTTAAAGTCCGCTCAACCGATTTTGATTTCTATTGCGTTGGTGGCATGACACATGGCAGCTGCAGTAAACAGTTAGTATTGTAACCACTTGTTTACTTTTAATGTCATCCTTATGCCTACGGAATAGAAGTCTAAATTGGTTGAATGGACTGTAAAATACTTTTTTTTAAATGTCTAATGTTATTTCAAATGAAGTATACACATAAATGATATTTGGCATTAGTACATAACATACCTACTTATTCTAGAGTTTATGTATTCTTTAAGGGGTTTATTTATAAATGCTGTTTAAAGTTAAGTAATGATTAGCGACTGTTTAACCATACATTTTTGGCGTTTGAACGTCACTTAACTTTAAGCAATGTTTATGAATAAACCCCTTAAACAGCGAGAGATTGGATATTAAAGCTCTAATGTAATGTAGGTAATGAAGTAAATGGGAGTTCGGCTAGTTTAGGGAATATTCATCCCATATATCTTACATGTGATGTCAGAAAAATCTAGATGAAATGTATAAATGTGCACTGAATTGGTTCAATAATTGATTTTAATTACAATATTTTAGTTTATAACTGAATAAATATTACTTATTTATTTAATATGAAAATAGCATTACTTTTTTTTTAATCCTCTCATGCCTTCATAAGCATGTAAAATTTTCAATAGTATGACCAATGAGTATAACCAAATTATTATTACGCTTGAACGCTGCATAATATTTAAAATATGTTTAGGTACATAGTTTTAATATTTTTACTTGGTGTGGCAATAAATATTTTTATTAAGTATTAAAATTATCCATTTTAACGTTTTGTAGAGTAGGTAGATATCACACAATCATAATGTAGCATTGCTTTAACACATTACAACTTGAGGAAAATATAGATCATGCATAGCATGATAATTTTTTACATAACATAGGATGTTTAGGCATATTGCCAGGCTGGCCCATTGTACATAAACTTATGCATTGGCTGCCCTCCATTTTTGCAAACATTAATATTGTGTTGTTGACAATGAAGAATGGTATATTTAGATATGTGAACATTTTATCTATTTACCTATAAAAAAAATTTTTTTCCCTTAGACTATATTTGTTCATACCCACAAATATATTTTAAAATGACAATAGATATGACAAGGAAAGATATTGAAAAAATAATGAAAGCAACACCGACTGAATTATTTTTTTACCCATTAATACTGTAAACAATATAAATTCGATTTTTTGCAACATTTTATGTTGTATATAAAATTTAATTTAATTTCTTTTCGCAACCGGCGTGCATGTATGACCAGATCTATGAATGTAAACAAAGCAAAAGAATTATGTAAGTAGCGTAGCAGGTGGCGCTCTAGTTTCTGCCTACCCCCATTGGAAAAAGTCGTGAGTTTATGTATGTATAAAATTTTACTTCTATCTACACAATAATAAATAAAAAATCATTCATCATCATCATCATCATCATCATTTCAGCCGAAAGACCACCATTGCTGGACATAGGCCTCCCCCAAGCACCGCCACCTCAACCGGTTCTGTGCTTCCCGCATCCAGCGGATTCCTGCGGCTTTCATAAGGTCATCAGTACACCTTGGAAAAATCATTTGATAGAACTTAATACCATAAAGCCCACAATATCACAGATTACAGATAAAGTTATCACTGTTTATTGTTGCTATGGAACAGTTATATTAAAACCTTTAATGCTCTGTCTGCAATGATTTAATGAATATTTACAAATATTTTCAGTTGTCACAAAATAATATATTTGTTTATAAAATATTGTTACTTCTACTCAAATTAAAAATAGAGAATAGTTTTGATTGGGAAATAAAGACCAACAAGAATCCAATTAGATTTCTCCTGCACTTGTGTTATCTATAATTATAATAGGCACTGTTTTAATCAATTAAAGAATTCAATAAATCATGGTTGCAATAAACAGCACTAAAGCGTGACCTGCAATTGATACGGCGCGCTACAGGCGGATATCTTGATAGATGATAACTCGTTACTATTGATACCTATATGTTCTACTTACTTACCTATCATAAAATGTAGACTATGTGGTGTATCCTTCACAGCTGGGGCATTATAAAAGATGTATAATTATCTAACCTACTAATTATTTTTTTAAACCTTCTTTCTTTTATAAACACTAGGCTTGCGATAAGCTTTCTAAAATATCTAAAACTTATCACTCACGTTTAGAGATAGGTACTTTACTGAGACGAACAGAACTGATTTTACTACAAAACTTGAACTAATTCGAGACGTATTTTACTTTTGAATGACACAGGAATTTAAGAAATCCAATTTATCGGATTTAAAAAAAGCTTGACTGAAATAAAAGAGATGTCAGCCCACCAACCAACAATCCTTCTTCACTCTTCAGCCGAGTGGTATGTGAAATTTTATTTCTAAAATGACAACAGGATAGAATATTACAAAAACTATGGGAGTGAACGAGATAAAGATAGTCCATGTTAAAAATATAACATGATTTCTATGAAACGAATCTCAGTGACGTCAATCTTCCAGTCAAATTGACATTTTATTGATAATAAAAAAAGTAGGCAAGCACGAGTATCGCAGTTTTATAAAATCAATGTTTAATTTAAAAAAAAAAACCGGTAATTTTAATCTTTGTGTATGTTGATTGCGAAAGAAAGGCGAATGGTTTACATTTTGCACTTGTTTTGCATTAGGTATAAAAAAAATGATTTTAATTAGTCGGTTTAGCGGAAACTTTATTATGACCATGACGCATTAAGGTAATCTAATCCGACTGCAATTTTATTGAGTCCGTGTATCGGTGGTCAGTTTCCCTTAGTGGTCAGTTTATTTGATTCGCCACTTTCGTTGATTAGTCTTCTGTTTTGCCGATTAGACTGTGGCGTTAACTCGACAGTTTCCAGTGTTTGCCAGGGTGTTTGGTAGAAGGATTGACACAATCTTTTGAGGGGTATTTGTGATCATTGGCTAGTTGTTACCCTATTGACCCCTGCCGCAAGTGTCACGGTAGTGGAGATATGTTTTTTGTTGATAATATCCAAAATCTAGAGTTTGTCTGCAGTTTGTCTACCCGGAGAATCCAAACCTTAAAAGACTTTGCTTCAAATGACCGATTAACATTTAAAAAAAAATACATTAAAAAATAATTGTGTCAAAATGATGTCAAATGCAATGCAATTTGTCATTTGAGGTTAATGTTGTTGTTCACAGAGAATTAAATAATATTATTATTCTGTTCGAATACGAATATTACGAATAAATACGAATTTAGTTCAGATTTTCCAGTTTCCATAATTCTGTATTGAAGGCAATAAACCTTAGCACTATGGACACAGTAGTGAAAAGTTTGCTTGATGAGGAACCGGAGGAAGAAAAAAAGGTTAATTTAATTTGTAATAAAAAGAAACAAATTTTTATTCGTTTTTAGTTTGTTTTCAAACAACTCTTTCATTCAAAATTCCTTTTTTTTTAAGAATATTTATTATTGCGCAGTTGAAATACTTTATTACTAGTTAATACGTAATAATAATTTTATATAATTGATCAATCCACTTTTTCTTTATTGCAGGGATTAGTAATATTTGGTAGGGATGTATCCAAAATACCGTGCTTCAGAGAAAGTTTTCTATATGGAATGGCAACTGGAGTGGGTGCTGGTTTAGCCGCATTCATAAAAACATCTCGTCCCATGTTATCTCAGCATATAGGTGTGGGAACATTTTCAATGACCACCATGTTATATTGGTGTTATTGTAGGTATGCATGGTCTAGACAACGATTTGATGCGCAACTTCTACAAGATGCATTGAAAGATAAAATTCTTTATGAAGGTACTATGGTAGAGAAAGAACTTGAACAGAAGGGTGTGTTGAAATCGGCTTAATTAAGAGTAAATAAGAATGCATAATGTTTTTCTTATGTGTATCAATAAATATTTTCATTTCACATTTTTACTGAAATAAATAAAATCATGTATTTTTGCAGACATTATAATTGCATTTTCGGTAATATCTATGCCAACCGCTCAGAATTTTTGTAATCTACTCATAATTTCTTATCTTTTTTTGCAGCTTATTTTTGTTTTTTAGTAATCAACAAAACAGTTTTTATACAAATTAAAAGAAACATACAAACTGTCCATTTGTTTCTGGAAAATATTGGAACATAATTTATTTTTCTTCTGTCCATTCAATAGATTTAACTTTTATCTGTAAAAATGACTGCATACAGAAAAATTTAGAACCATTGGAAATTATTATTATTATTAAAGTTTATTTATGATTATAAGCTTGTAGCCTTCACACTAAAATAAATATAAAATACAAGTTTTTTATCCTGTAAATAAGCTTATTTTAATAATTTTAAACTGTAGATTAAAATCTGTCACTTAATTCAAATAATTTATGGAAATAAGAATGTTGATGAAATAATTAAAGCTCTTTACTATTACATGTTTTAACTAATTAGGCAGTTTTGAAGATAAGTTTGAACTTTATATGAAACTTGTAATCATGCTAATCAGTTGTCTTCATGATAACATGAACTTAGAAGCAGATTAAGCATATCTCCTAAGTTCATGTGTAAATTATGTACAAGTATTGAATTGTATATTTTAGATATTAGTGTAGAGAATAAAGTGTTATTACATTATTCCTAGTTTTTATTTTTACCTGAACCTTTTACAAGATAAACCCTGTATTCCCTCTTAGACAGAGGTGTATTGTGGGTCCTATAGTACCCACATTTCGCCAGTTATGTAAGTCCCATGCAACAGGGGGGAAGTCCAAAGGCTCCTACAAACAGGCGCGACACAAAGGTACCGCTTGTCGCGCGACCCGAGAATTGAACCCTGGACCTCAGGCTCAGCAGTAGCGACTTACGACCACTAGACCAACGAGGCCTTTTATTATAACTGACTGAATATTCAAGCCCCCCTCCAGCCTATATACGCCTATGCATACCTACCAAGCGCGATAAAATGAAGTTTTTTTTTGGAAGTAGGTAGGTAATTAACAAAATAACTGCTTTCTAATGCACTTGTTGTGAAGTACCTAGGTACCCATAAAAATATGTGCTTATAATTCCTGTTTTTGAACAATTAATTAGCTAATGAACGAGATGCAATGGTTAAGAACTTTACTGTAGTATTGTATTTTCGTAGGATCGCTTCAGTATAGACGCGGCAACGGCGGCGTCGGCAGTGAACCGAGAGCGACGCGTTCTATCGGACGCAGTTCGTCAGTAATAAATAATTAAGAAACCGGTTTAGGTATTTGTAATCAAATCAATTCAAAATCATAGTAATGGACTCGATACACAGTTTGATACCTGGAGACGCGCAAAAAACGTTGGTTTTCTTCGTTAATGGCAAAAAGGTAAGTTATCTGAATATTTTGTTATTAATGAGTCCCTAGGTATACCTCTGAGTCATATTCATCTATGCCTAGGTCCGGTCTTGTTAGCCATGAAATTCTGTATAATATCCTATCGATAGAAACATACGTAGGTAGGTACTTTTTAATTTATACCCCTCTGCATTCGGCAATTGTTTCGTGGAATGTTCAGTGGCTAGCACATAAAGCTACCACATATCTACTGTCAGATTTTCCATTCGATTTTGAACTTAATCATCAACATTTAATGTTTAAAATCGTTTGGAGAGATTTGACATTGTAGGTTTACTACACAGTGTAGTATTACCTACAATGTCAAACCTCCAAACTGTCAAACCAATGTACAGTGTAGTCTACACTGTACATTGTATTGGTTTGTTTATTGTACATTGTGGTATTGTAGACAAACCTGTGATAAGGTAAACCTACCTACGTAGATAAACGCTATTTATAGGTACATAGTTGTACCTTCATATTTATAGTAATAAGATATTTTATAGTTAGGTAGCAAGGATTTGCGTTGCAGTCTGCTTTCTGCTCAACATGTTTATTAGGCCTTATTTCATTCCTCGACTAATTTTAACTGTTACACTAGGCGGATAGGTACCTACGTTATTCGATCTTTCCACAATATTAATTGTGAAGAACTACCTTCATGCAAATTAAAAATAGTAGAGTGTACTTAAATTTTTAAGTATGTTAACATCAGAACTACGCAATTATGAATATTTTGTAAATCGTGTCATGTACTGTCCTTCAAGATACAGGATTTTCCTAGTTTGTAGGGCAGTGGTCTTATCGTCGGCCTAATTTGTTAACCTGCACAGTCAATTTTTGAGAAAAAATTACTTTTCATACCAAACAAAAGGTTCAGAATACTATAAACCATATGGTAAAGGAATAAGGACGACATCTTCCTAAAAAACGCGAGAAATGCACGCACGAAAAGCTCCTATCTGACCACCAGCCAATCTCCGTAACGAAATACGGCTAAATCCTAGTGGGGCCTCAGCCTCAGTTTTGCACTGACAATGTGAACCAACACACGTACCTACCAAGCGACCGGTACGTATGTTGGGCCACGTTGTCGTTCTGTTCGGTTCTAAAAACTGCTAAGTCCTCAACCAAATTGAACTTCACTTCGAAAAGCTGTTTTAAATTTTGTTTCACAAATTTTCTTAAAATGTGTGCAGGATATGCTTTAAAAAAATCCAGGAATCTTATTAGAACCAACGGGAGTTAGCAGGTTAAAAAAATAGGCCGACGTTATGCGAATCACGCGCGACATAAAGGCACCGCTCGTCGCGCGACACGCGGTGCCTTCGTGTCGCATCGCGTGTCGCGCCTGTTTGTAGGAGCCTTTATCTATAATAACCATACCCATCCCTTATTGAAACAACTCAGTTACCTAGGCGAAGTCTTTGGTAAATAAATGATTAGGTACCTACTTACTTACATAGAGAGGAGGAGAGTAGGTATAAGATAGAATGCCTAGACAATCGCGATTACCTACTGATGACCCTATACAAGTAGCGTTACCAGGCGTCCGGATAAAGCTGGATACCGTCAGTCTTTTTGGTTACGTGTACGGCCAAATTAGACGGTGTCTGGCCTGTCTGGCTTTGACTTACATTTGAATAAAAATAAAAATATATATATTTAGATTGAAATTAATATTGAATGATTAATAATAAATAAGACTGATTCATTCAATTTTATTGTTGTTTCATTAGAATAAGAAGATTTTATGGTGAATGATAAAAAACATTATTTTAATAAAACAAAAAACAAAAAAATGTCTGGTTATACTTAGACTAAAAAGTTAAGAGTGTCCGGCCCGGCCTTTTTACCTAAATGTCCGGCTAAACTGGCTGGTCTGTCTGGCTTTTCGGTTTGACCTGTTTGACCTGGCAACCCTATATTCAAACGTGGGTTAGCTACTTACCTACCTATGCAGTAGGCAGTCATAGAATTGTAGTGAATGTAGGTACCTACTAGGCAGGAACTCTACCTAGATAATTCTTTCACTACTAAGTCTACAAATCTGATTGGCAATATTTCCTGTGTGTAGATTGTATTTGTAGTATGTACTTACATCTTTTTTTCTTAGGCTGTATGGAATAAACATGCGGAAGACTTGTGCAGCGATCTTGGTGTTTTATTTATGTAATAAATAACGATAACACTTCAGCAAGTGTTATAAAATAATTCTGGGGTCGGTAACCTATATAACCCCAATGCGATTTAATCCGTGTTGTGATAACCCGCGACATCAGAAGAAGTTACATAACTATGTACGGTGTCCAGCACATCAAGATTGACAAACTGTCAAATTTTCTCGTTCAATTAGTATAGAATTGAACGAGAAAAGACAGTTTAAAATAATAATAAAAATCACACGATTAGCGACTTTTGTTGCTTACTGTAACTACATAGGTAAGTACAGTGGCCAGCACATCAAGGCACACGAAATTGTAAAATTTCTCCAAACGATTTTAAACTTTAAAATGTTGTTGATTAAGTTCAAAATGGAACGAAAAAAAATTACAGTTTGTGGTAACTTGATGTGCTGGCCACCGTACTTACGAGTCGAAAGTACCTAATCCCGTGGGACTTGTTTTTGGTTTGTGAATAATTTGTCCACATTTTGAAAACACGGGACCTATTGTTGTTGCTTATTTAGACGATTACAGTAGTTTTACTAAACTTGCTGTACATGTGCTACACAAACGCCAGTTCGATTGTGACTAAGGTCAGTTGTGCCGGTCGGCATAGTTTATGCGGTCCACGTCGAGGAGCGCGTACCTAATCTTCCTTTTTTTATACATCAATGGAGGTGAAAAATACTTTTTTGTTGGTCTGAGATTGCACAGTTCAATTTCAATAAGCATTGTCGAATAATTGACACCGAAGCTTGAAAATTGTGGGTAGGGTTTTTACGGTAGGTAAAAACCTACATAGTTATGCGTCATGAGTTCATGACACTTTGGACAACATGGACTTTAGAACAATACCTAGGTAATAATATTAGCTTGGTGACAACTCTGTCTGAGCAAATACCTACCCAATGCAATCATAATATCAAGTTTCAGTATCGGATAGCAGTGTGCCTACTAACGTCCCCTTTCACTCGTATGGTTAGTAGGTACCTACCTAGACTAGACGACAATTACCTATACCCAAAGTCTCAAATTCAGGTAATTTATGTAAACAAACGGGATAACATATCAAAAAAATATCTTCGTAATGGTAATTCACATAAAATGGCGAAAAAAGAGGTTAGTTTTTCTTTTAAGTACTGATTTTATGAAATAATAATTACCAAATAATCAATACTGTAATAATTTTTATAAATTTCCGGTTTTAAACAAAGTTATTAAAAAAAGGAGATTTTCTGGTATAAAATATTTTATGATACTGGTAACAATGCAGGAGATCCAAACATTTTCAAATGTTTTACATCTTCAACAACACTAATATTACAACGCTCATTCATAGATTCATATTGTAAGTAGCATATCTAGCCACATTTTGGAGGAAACCGGCTGTAAACTGTTTCGAGTAGAAATCGATTTTGGGAGGCCTACGTCTAGCACTGGCCTTAAAAGGGCTGATTATGAAGATCATATGCCGTGTCTCCGACATACTACACAATACATTGTTTGACAACGGTATTTTGTTTGCATAGTTCTTATAATTAATTCACTGTAATTTTAGCGATGACTATTTACAGAAAAAGAATATGATAAAATGTTTTGTACCACTGTCCTGTCATTTTGACAGTGACATTTCTTGACATTACTTTGTTTACATAAATTATCTGAATTAGAGACTTTGGGTATACATATCGTAGGTTTACTACAAGAACTCATTAAGGGACATAGTCAAAACTTTGAAATAGGCAATTAATTAGTTTTAGTTGTATTGATTGCCCTATATCATCTTCATTATGATTATATTAAAGAAAAATTTTCATTATATAAAATTCGCCAAGACGAGTTCAAGGCATTATAAACTTCACTTGATTATTTTTTGCCAGTAAATCGACGATATTATACCCTTCCTGTATACCTATTATCAGTAAGAACAATACTTAATAACATGCCCTAAAACTTACATTATTTTTTGTCTCCAATTTTTCCCTAACTCGAGAAATCGAAAACCAAAAAAAAAACCTATAGTTTTATAAGCGGTACGTACTATTTGCATACTCTACAATAATGTTTCAGGTCATCGAAGAAAATCCAGACCCAGAATGGACACTTCTTTTTTACCTCCGCAAGAAGCTTTTACTTACCGGTACCAAATATGGATGCGGAGAAGGTGGCTGCGGTGCTTGCACAGTCATGATCTCCCAATATTTAAAGACTGAAGATCACATTAAGTATCCTTTTCATGATTTTCCGATTAGATGATTATTTTTGACTCATTATCCACAGCCCGGCTAGCTCAGTCGGTAGAGCATGAGACTCTTAATCTCAGGGTCGTGGGTTCGAGCCCCACGTTGGGCGTAACTTTTTGATGCTGTGATATTTTGTGTTACTCGTTCGTTGTTGAGTAATTACAGTTTTTATAGGTTTTTCAATCATTTCAACATGTTTCTATTGGATTTAACTAGGTTTTAAATTAGTTGCAGTATTTTCAAATTATTCCAACTCACACTTTTCAATTAAATAGAGATGCCTAGTCGATGCTGGTGGTTGGTGAAGTATTCTGCAACCCCAGTGTAAAGGTATCTATGTAGTATACTTCTCTCTTTAAAATCTTTGTCTGTCTAAGGTGTCCATAATGTCCATCTAGCGTCGAAACTACATATCGCACATTGGCAAAGAGTGTCAAAAAACAATAAATGTAGTTTTTGGGAAATAACTTTTTTATTTTTTTATAAAACTTTGACAAAAAAAGCGATGTTTTACTTTTTTAAAGTGGACCGGTGAAAAAGGGTGTCATCTCGGCGACGAATCGCACTATAAGGGCGTTGTTCCACCGCGGCGCATTTTAGCTGCGTGGATTCATTTGTTTGATCACGTGGGTCCACGTTTCCACTGCAGTACACACTATACACAAGCCTCTTCGTGCGCCGCGGTGGATCTGCGCCTTAATTATGACGTTTGTTTAGCAGATAAAAGTGTTGTTATTCTCTTGTTGCCGATGTGCGATATAATAATATGTAGCCAACAAACATTTCTGTTTCATGGCGTGGTGTTTGAAAATCAATGTACCTACCTATAATATCCATAACTTATGTATTTTTATAAAAGGCACATTGCAGTAAATGCATGTCTGACGCCCGTTTGTGCCATGCACGGTTTAGCAGTCACAACCGTCGAAGGAATCGGTTCCACGCAAGAACGCTTACACCCGGTGCAAGAAAGGATAGCGAAGGCTCATGGATCACAGTGCGGTTTCTGTACACCTGGCATAGTAATGTCCATGTATGCCTTACTAAGAAATAAACCCAACGTTAACTATACCGACATAGAAACGGCTTTACAGGGAAACCTTTGCAGATGTACTGGATACAGACCCATCATTGAAGGGTTTAAAACATTTATAGAAGGATGGGAAAGAAATTATAGCCATGAAGGTGAAAACAATTCCTGTTCAATGGGTGAAGATTGTTGTCGAAATAAGAAACGAAATGATAACAGTGATGCATTGTTTAATAAGTCGTTATTCAAACCATACGATCCAACACAAGAACCAATTTTCCCACCAGAGTTGAAGTTAGTTAGTTGTTATGCAGAGGAGTATTTATTTTTTGCCGGAGAAAATGTAACATGGGTTCGGCCGCAAACACTTAACGATCTGCTTCTTTTAAAATTCAACTGTTTATCTTCTAAAATAATTGCTGGCAATAGCGAAATAGGGGTGGAAGTTAAATTTAAAAATAAAGTCTATCCAGTGTTGTTGTATCCGTCATTAATAACGGAAATGAACTTTTGCAAAGTCTCAACTGAAGGCATCAATATAGGCGCTACTACCACCCTAAGTGAATTATCTAGTTTCCTTCAAGAACAAATTGATGCAGATCCTACGAAATCTAAAGTTTATCAAACAATAAATGAAATGCTACATTGGTTTGCTGGAGATCAAATTCGGAATGTAGCATCACTCGTTGGAAATATTATAACAGCTAGTCCAATATCCGATTTAAATCCCATTTTAATGGCGTGTTCAGCTTTATTGAATATACATAGCAAGAACAAGGGACAAAGAAAAGTTGTTATCGATGAAGTTTTTTTCAAAGGATACAGGAAGACAGTTCTTGAAGAAGATGAAATCGTTGTTTCTGTTGAAATCCCGTTCTCTGAAAGTATGCAGTATTTTAAAGCGTATAAACAAGCTCGACGAAAAGAAGACGATATTTCTATAGTAACGGCTGCGTTCAATGTTAAAATTGATCCAGTTACCAATACAGTATTTGATGCAAGATTGTGTTACGGAGGAATGGGGCCAACTACGATTTATGCGAAAGCAACTTCAGAGTTAATTCTTGGACATCGATGGGATCAAGAAATGTTAACTTTAGCATTTGAATCGTTAACAAATGAGCTGCAGCTGGATATCTCAGTTCCTGGAGGAATGCCCGAATTCCGAAAGTCGCTCTGTTTGAGTTTATTTTTTAGGTTTTATTTATATGTGTTACAACTAAGCAGACCTAATGGTATCAATAAAATCAATGATAATGACTTAAGTGGTGTCGAGGAAATACCAATAGATCAACCAAATAGTTCACAATGCTTTGAAATTAGAAGCAAGAAACAAATCGTTTCAGACGCGGTTGGAAAGCCGATAACACATATGTCAGCACTAAAGCAAGCCACCGGTGAAGCTATATATTGTGATGATACTCCTCCCGTGGTGGGAGAGCTGTATTTAAAGCTAGTTTTTAGCACAGAAGCACATGCAAAAATAAAATCTATAGATGCCAGTAAAGCTTTGTTGTTGCCAGGAGTGAAGGCATTCCTATCAGCTGTTGATTTAGACGAAGAATGTAATAAGATGGGTCCTATTATAAAAGATGAAGAAATATTTTGTAGTGATATTGTAACTAGTCGGGCTTGTGTAATAGGAGCTGTAGTAGCTACATCAGAGAGTGCAGCTAAAAAAGGAAAAGACTTGGTGGCTGTTACTTACGAGCGTATAGAACCCGTAATTGTAACGTTGGAAGATGCAATTTCACACGAATCATTTTTTTCTGGGTATCCTCGCATTCTGCGCAAAGGTGACGTGAATGAGGCATTTAATAATTCCAGTTACGTAAAAGAAGGATACGTACGAAATGGTGCCCAAGAACATTTTTATCTTGAAACCATATCTGCTTACGCGATTAGGAAAGAGGATGAATTAGAAATTATAGCAACTACACAAAATCCAGAAGAAATAGCAGTAAGTTAAAACGATATTTACACAGTAAAATGTGGAATGTGGAGTGGTGTGGAGTGTAAGTCAATGGAAGTAAAATACAATGGTAATGTCTTGTATAATTTATTTGTTCGTTGTTTCAGCACATAGCCGCAGAAGCACTTCGAATACCAAACCACAAAGTTGTTGCTAAAGTAAAAAGAGTTGGCGGTGGTTTTGGTGGCAAAGAAACAAGAGCTACCATATTAGCTATACCTGTTGCAGTAGCTGCATATAAACTTAAAACAGCTGTTAGAGCCGTGTTGGACAGAGATGAAGATATGCAGGTTTCCGGCTACAGGCACCCTTGTTTGATCAAATATAAAGTAGGATTTACTGAAGAGGGAATAATAACAGGTGCAAAATTTGAGATATATGTAAATGCAGGAAATTTCATGGATATTTCTTGCGCGGTAAGAATACAGCTGTTAATAATTGGTTTCCTAGATCCGTATTATCCACTTTCATAATTTTAGACCGTTAACCCCTTGCGAGCGGAATCTCAAACTCAATATTACAAATTACATACATTTTTAACATTGAAAAATTCTTATAAAATTAATTACAGATGATGGAACGAGCGTTGGTACACGTGGACAATTGCTACTTCATACCTAACGTCGAAGTATATGGATATCTTTGCAAAACCAATATGCCTTCGAACACAGCATTCAGAGGCTTCGGGGCTCCAAAATCAATGATGGCTGCCGAAACTATGATGCGTCATATAGCCGAGACAATAGGAAAAAGCTATGAGGAGGTAGTAGAAAGAAATCTTTATAAAGAAGGCTCATTGACCCATTTCAACCAGACGCTGACGTATTGCACTTTGTCAAGATGTTGGAACGAATGTATAGAAACTTCTAACTATTGGAAGAGGAAAAAAGACGTTGAGGAATTTAATAGGTAAATAATAAAAATCATAAAAATGTTAATATTATATTCTTAATTAATCATATCCACTATATAAAATTGGCATGTTTTTAATAAAATCCTCATTTATTCTTTTAAGACAAAACAGATGGAAGAAGAAAGGCATCACCCTAGTACCCACAAAATATGGAATATCTTTCCAAGTCGATGTCCTAATGCAGGCAGGCGCACTTTTGTTAGTGTATAAAGATGGATCTGTGCTGCTTTCCATTGGAGGAATAGAAATGGGCCAAGGACTCTTCACTAAAATGATACAAGTGGCGTCAAGGGCTTTAGAAATCGATTACACAAAAATTCACATCAGCGAAATGTCGACCGACAAAGTTCCTAACAGTTCACCAACAGCTGCAAGCATAAGTTCTGATTTGTATGGGATGGCTGTTGTAGAAGCTTGTAAAGTGCTGAAAGCACGATTGGGGCCATTCAAAGCTCAAAATCCAACTGGGAAATGGGAAGACTGGGTCATAGATGCTTTTGTGAACAGGGTGCAGTTATCGGCCACAGGATTTTACGCTGCGCCAAAGATAGAATATAATCAAGAGACAAATTCTGGAAATCTTTTTGAATATTTTACATATGGAGTAGCATGTTCTGAGGTTATCATTGATTGTTTGACCGGTGATCATCAAGTCCTGCAAACAGACATAGTGATGGATGTCGGAGAAAGTATAAACCCTGCTATAGACATAGGACAGATAGAAGGTGCCTTTATGCAAGGTTACGGTTTTTACACATTGGAGGAAATGGTATTCTCAGCTGATGGAGAAGCACTTTCGCGAGGCCCTGGAACTTATAAGATACCTGGCTTTGCTGACATACCGAAAGTTTTTAATGTATCGTTGCTAAAGGGCGCTCCGAACCCACGTGCAGTATACTCATCCAAGGTAATATTTTTGCTTTTCCTAATCTGTCATTATATTTTACGTGCCATGAAAGCTACATATTGATATTATGCAGAATTCTACTGCATGTCTTTATAAAAATAACGTTTTATCTTAGTTTAGGACCATTGTAAAACGGACGTGGTACTTTCTAGAATCACGATACCTCTAACCAGGGCCGGATTCAAAGGTGTGGAGGCCCAGGGGGACCCATAAGTGGAGTCCACAAATGTTTTTTGGAAAGATGATTCTATATAATTATATAGGTACTAATATAATAAACCTGAAGAGTTTCTTTTTTTGAACGCGCTAATCTCTAGGACCTCCAGTCGGATTAAAAAAAATCGTTTAGCATTTGGTAGCCCAATTCTTGAGGAAGGTTATTTAACATCAAGCTAAATTTATTTATTTTTCCCTTGGGTGCCTAGCAAAAAAAACATAAGTCAGGCTTTTTTCTCATTGATGGACACAAAGGATGCAGGTATTCTTTTCTTATCAAAAAAAATAATTGTGACGGTCCCTTCTTTGTGGCGGCCCGAGGCCAGAGCCCCTGCTGCCCTGTCCTATATCCGGCCCTGACCCCCTCATTTTGACATAAGTACATAAGCAGATGAAAAAACAAAAAATTCTATGATTCCAGGCTGTCGGAGAACCACCTCTATTTCTAGCCGCATCAGTATTTTTCGCAATAAAAGAAGCTATAAAAGCAGCTCGCCGGGACAGTGGAGTGTCTCCAGACTTTGTGATGGATACACCAGCGACTTGCGCTCGGATCAGGATGGCTTGCGAAGATCTAATTACCAAACGGGTACCTACGCAAATTATTTATTTTAGACCTTAGTAATTTTCCCAAGAATGCAAGGAGGCGAAATATCAAAATTAAGCCATTTGGGAAAATAAAAAGTTTGTGTTGAGGAGCGCAGCTCGTAATACTGATATTTTAATAGGTACCTACTAGGGATGTTGCGGATGCCGATTTTTTCACATCCGCGGATATGAATGCGGATGCGGATTTTTGAAGGCTCACATCCGCGGATGCGGATGTTTATGATCTTATATAAATATAGTATATGAATGAAGAATTAAAACAATGATAAAGTAATTATTAACATTTAAAATGTACCTAAAATTTACCTACAATAAAACGTATTACCGGTGTAAGATAATGGCATTTACCTGGAGATTTTAATTTAAGGCGAGGTTCTTCGAGCGTGCATTTTTGTTCTTGAGGTGGCAGCTGGGCGCGAGTAAATCGTGCCGTGAATTTTGTTAATTTTGGGTTGAAAATTATATGTACAATGAAACCCGACGGACATTACATCATCATAGACGATTTTGTTATGATTTTCAGTACATAATGTGGTATAATATGGAAATAAAACGATTTTAATCTACAAAATAAGGATATGTTTGGATTTTTTTCTATCTAGCGAACTTTATCCAATTATGTAACGAGTACCCGACGTATCTACAGAAAGGTCTCAAAAGCAACATATAATTTTTTCACGTGTTTAATCATTACCGTTTCTAAATAAAATGACATTAAAATTTCATTTCCTAGAGGTTAACTTGAAGAACCTCGCCTTAATAAGCTGAGCTAAGACTAATATAAAGATTTCCCAATAAACAATTATGTACACACAATAATCACTGTATCACAATAACACTCAAAATATTTATCTATACGATAAGTAATCCACAGCGTAAACAAACACGTACTTAATGATTTATTTACAAGAAAAAAATGATGCGCCACAATTACACAACAAACGCGTCGGAGCTTGTCACCAATTTTTTCGATCCTTTGGTCATTGTCACGTGTGAACGGCACGCGCCATTTGCCGGCCTCGCCCAATTTCTTTCTTCTCGCAACTTTTATTACATTCCCATCCGCATGAACATCCGCATTGATTGTTGCGGAGGCGGATGCGGATGCAGATGTCCAAATCTATGCAGAAGCTCCGCATTTGTGGATGCGGATGCGAATATTCGCAACACCCCTGGTACCTACTGGCTTCCATACAACAGCACCCTAATCGCGTAACACACTGTCAATCAAAATCTGAATGATTTTGAAGGATATTGCTAATCCATTGCTTCATATATTCGAAAAATTTGTCTGCTGTCAAAATGCATGCCATTGCTACTGTTTGTGTGTTCGAAATTATCCCGCTGGTAGCGTACCTATACCTTAACTTTATCGTATCAAATAAGGTTCAAAAAGTCCTCAAGGACCCATTTTAAGATGATGTTAAGAGCGTTGTCACCGGTCCACTAGCGCCACTCCTTTAAAAACGTTATCTCGTGATTGAGAAGGAATTATGAAAAACGGCTCAATCAACTTTCTCGGTAAGTGTGTCTAGAATTTTCTAATAGGTACCTTTTATAAAGTTTCATATTGAGACATGAAGCAACAAAATACGATCGAGAGTAATGTGACCGTTTTTATTTAGATCGAATTTTGTTGCTTCAGGTCTCAATATGAAACTTTAAAAAAAATTATTAGAAAATTCTAGATACACTTACCGAAATAGTTGATTGAGCTGTTTTTCATAATTCCTTCTCAGTCACGAGATAATATGTTTTTAAAGGAGTAGCGCTAGTGGACCTGTGACAACCCTCTAAGTCCGTATTTTGATGATGGTTTGAGCAGTACTTATGTATAATTCTAAAACATTTTATTCTTTCAGGTAAAACCCACGATTAAGGGCAACGGAAAACCATGGAATGTTATTGCATAATGCTGGCATATTACCTCAAAAAATACCTACCTATATGTTGAATCAAAAGTAAATTAATTATGTGTAGATGTCTACTGTTTTACATTATCTGGGAATAAATTACCTACATATTACTGATGTTTTATATTACTATATTGTTTTGTTAACGGTGTATTTTGTTATCTATCGCTTTTACTGTTGACACAGTCTGTTGATAATTTGATATGTCACCTAAGTAAATTAACGTAAGGTATATAAACCTAACCAAGGGCGTAGCTAGGATTTTGTTAAGGGGGAGGCAGGCGTAGACAAACCGAGAATATATCTAAGGTAAATGCTGCATGAGCAACGGGGCAGGTTACGTTAAAAATGAAAATTAAAATATCAATCGGTGAATTTATTTTGCAAAAAAAGTTGTCGACGAGGTTCATCACAAAACCGTTTTAAAGGCTCGTACAGACTAGTGCGATATCGCGGGCGCGACGCGACACTAGTAGCACAATTTCTTTGTCGCTGCCTGTCGTGCCAGCGATATCGCGCGAGTCTGTACGAGCCATAACACCTCAGATTCAATTGTATCTTTAGTTTTTTGTACCATGGTTCGGTGTACACTGAGCATGCATAGGCCGACGCAGTGTAGAAAAGGACCTCTCTATACTACTTGTGACTTGTAATTACAACTTCGTTTTAGTTTATTAATAGGCTACCTACTTAATATTACTTTACGGTTTGTGAGTATTCCTGCATCTTCTAGGAGGGTGGGGGGGGGGGCAACCAACTACCCCCCCTGTCCGTACCTCGCTACGCCCTTGAACCTAACCTAAACATAAATATTCATTTTTAATAAGAGCTCACACTTATATGTATAAAGGATCGTGCAGACTAGTGCGATATCGCGGGCGCGATGCGACATTAGTAGCACAATTTCTTTGTCGCGGCCTGTCTCGCTCGCGATATCGCGCGAGTCTGTACGAGCCTTAAGTTTGAAGACTTATGTTACTTTGTCGAAAATGTAAAGATATTATTACAATACACGATTAATATTTTATGTACCTACCTATTTTTTTATTGCATCAAAAGTTCTAAACGTTCGCTGAATATGGTTCCTACCAGGGGCCTAAGTCTACTAATTTACAAACGTTGCAATGGTCTCGCCATTGTGAGTATTTGACATTGTTTTTATGGCAAATCTGTCAAAAACTCACAATGAAGAGACCATTGCAACGTTTGTACATTAGTAGACTTGGCCCCCAGACTGACCGTTGCATGGGACTATATACTATCCATACTAATATTTTAGATGTGAAAGTGACTGTCTGTCTGTCTGTATGTTACATTTTCACGCCTAAACCGCTGAACCGATCGTCATGAAATTTGACAGAGATGCAATTTTTCCTCTTTGTCTACCTACTACGTACCAGGTATTATTACAAGAGTACTAGCTTTTGCCCGCGGCTCCGCCCGCGTGGATGTCGGGTATCGCGTAAAAAAGTAGCCTATGTCCTTCTCCATATCCCAGGCTATATCTCTGCCTAATTTCATAACGATCACGTCAACGGTTAGGCGTGAAAACGTAACATACAGACAGACAGGCAGAGTTATTTTCGGATTTATAATATTAGTAATAGTACCTATGGATAATTTTAATTCCTATTTCCAGATTTATTTGTCGATAATTTTGACTTTACACTTACGTTGCATCGTCATCATTAGGCAGGTAGGTACCTACTTACTGAAAAGGTTAGTAAATTAAAAATACCTGTGTGCATGCAATGGCTAGTACTCCTCCCCTCTTGATTGTCACAACTTCGCAAGGTATGGCTCGGAAAACCAAAGCTGCCAAAGCCTTGCATTAGCGAATTTTATCTGAAAGGTTTTGAGATTTTCAATTTTCGGCACTGACCCGACCGTTGAAAATTTAACAGTGAGCATTTATTTATGCTTTTAGTTGTCTAGCAACGATTTTCTAAATCGATTTTGTCTAGTGTCAGTGAAAATGGGCATTAGTTAGATGTTACGCGCCACAAACAGTCACGCGTCGTTTTCAAAAGATTAGGTAGGTACTCTTTTATTATTTTTAAAGATAAGATAGGTACCTATATATATAGTAGGTAGGTAGGTAGGTGGTACCATATTGTCCGGTGACCGATTAACACATAGATAAATATTATCACATCGCACATACCAATCGCTGTACGCGTGCGCCCTGTGGGTCAGTTATACACAGGGCTCGTACAATGCTCTACGAGTCCAGTATATTAACGCGTTCCGGGTGATGCTGGGGCTGCCGCGCTTTTGTAGCGCGTCGGGGATGTTCGCGCACGCACGCGTTCCGGATGTCGGCTCGCTGCTGCGTCTGCGAATTGCATCACTGATGCGTCGGGTGCGCGGCAGCCCCAACAGCCTCGTGGCTACTGTAGCCGGCAGGGTGGATGGCCAAATAATATGTCACTGAATGGCAGCACACATACCGTCATTCAGATATGTGAGGTAAACACAATCTTATTTTATTATTTTATTAAGTATCATCGACATGTTATACATTTATGGATCTCTGGTCTGAAAATAAAGATTATATTATATTATTTTTATTTTTATACGTATATCTCGGGACCCTGGGGTCCCGGACCTTTGGAAGGCGTACGAGGGGCCTAAGCCAACTCGCAGAGGCCCGTTAGACGCTTTTTAATTAAATGAGGCACCAACCGACGATTATCCCTATACACACTATGCAAGTGCACCCAAGGACAACCCCCGGTTGGTGTAGGACTATTGCAGGATATGGAACCAAAGATTTTGGACTATAAGTTTGGGTGGTAAAAATGGACTGGTTACCAAAAACTATGGAAGGACTATGGCCCCTGGCTGATCAATGTTTTATTATACACGGATAAAATTTATTTATTTATTTATTTTCACACCGATACGTACAACATCTCACAGTAGATACCAAAACGACATTATACTACTTATAAAATATACTTAGACATTCAAATTCACCATAAAATTAACTAACATAATATATATTTTTATTTTTTTTATAATTGCATGCCTCCTTCAATGGACCTTTGTGCTCCTGACACAAATTTCGGCAGGTTATGGAACGCATCTTCCGACGGCATATTATTTATGATACGTGCGGCCCTTGACAAAGGGGCGAACTTTAATAAATTCGTCCTAGCCCTTGTCACATCTGATCAAAATGGCAGGGGGTGACTTGCACACTCAATACCCTAGTAGCATTTTTGTTGGCGTTTGGTTGGGCCACATACCTCTGAAGTTGGCCCAACTAAATGCCAACGGAAAATGCTACTAGGGTAATGGGCCCCCGAAAACGGTCGCTAGCACATAGTGACGTAGCGAGAAAGGAGCAACATGTCATGAGCAACAATCCCAGAGCCCGGAAGATGGTCAAGATCCCTATAAGCACTTACTGTGGAATACTTCCTTCCTCCGAGCACGTTTGCTCTTGCGAATCTCCACTCAAGCCGGCCTATAAAGGCAAGAATGAGTTGGGAGCTCAGTTCCTCGTCAGTGTTCACGCCAGCCGGCCAATAAAGGCAAGCCAGAGATGAGGAACATGACATCTCCCGGGAGATAGGGTCCGTGGGGTCGCAACTGCCCAACAGCTCGCCACATGCTGCCCTGCGGGTTTCTGTAGGTATCTCTCTTGGTCTGGCTCCTCACCCTAGACATGTTCCGGTAAAGTAAACTCTACCGGCACAGACCTAGACTTCGGAGCGCGCAAGCCCCACCACGACGTCAATGTCGTGAGAGATACGGCGGTGGGGTTATTATTATTATTATTATCAATTTTCTTTAAGTAGCTACATGGTAGGTAAAACTAAATAAGTAGGTAGGTCTTCATCTAACATCGGGAGAATCCCATGTTGTCTCTCTTACAATACAACGATGTCTGGCCTTATTAAGAGAGTGGAGTTCTCAGCGCCATCTATTACACCATGTGTGAAAAAACTTACAGTGAAACGTGGTAAATTATCTGGTCAAACCAAAAAATAATAACTGATAAGAAACCACATTCTGACCACGCTGTAAGTATGTTTATTATTAGTTAATTACGTCGTTAAAATATTTCTTTTTAGCAGATAGGAAGTTAGGTACTTATTACACAATAAATTAATTAGAGAATTAATAAAAATATCAAGAACGAGTTACCTATATGTGCCCGGACATAATGTTTTTATAGATTCTTGTTTTATTTATTGTGAGAATAGGTATTTATGAAATTTAATTTATACTACTCACAGCTTACAAAGTCACAATTATTATTAATAATTTCCTTATAGGTACCTACCTAATTAGATTCTGAAAACAGCTTAGTTATAACTCAGAAGGTAGGTTAGGGATATGTTGTTAGTTTGAGAGCCGTTTTTGAGCAATGCTCTCATTTGGCACGTGCAACCCTAGTAGCATTTTCCGTTGGCATTTAGTTGGGCCAACTTCCGAGGTATGTGGCCCAACCAAACGCCAACAAAAATGCTACTAGGGAATTCAGTTTTTGCGTTGCTTCTTAGATTATTCTATAGGTACTTAGCTTGCTGCCCGCGGCATCGCCCGCGTGTCTTTACAAAAAAAGTAAGTTACTCCGTATAACATCAGCTACCTGCCACTGAAAGTCCCGTGAAAAGCGGTCCAGCCGTTTTGGAGTTAAGCCGGAACAAACAGACGGACGAACAGACGAAAATTAAAAAAAAAAGTTTTTTTTATTTGAAGAACCGTAATAACATTAAGTAAAACCGGCCAAGTGCGGGTTGAACCACGCACAAAGGGTTCTGTAGTAATACATGTTCTCTCATACATTCCAACTGAAAATGTAAGTTTGTACGCACAGTTTTGATAGATTTACTATGTTATATTAAGACCATTGGCCAACTATTAATTTTCGTGTAATCTATTTATTAATTTAATTTATTTAACAATTTATGTACACACATATAAACAGACAAGAAGAAAGGAACAGAAAAATACGTACAAAGGTGATGCTTATTTCTAATGAAATCTCTTCCAGCATACCTGCGATAGGAAAGTAGATATACGAGTAGAGACGTAGACAACGTGTGTAAGAGTAGAAGAGAAAAAATAAAATACATAAAATCAAAATAGCTATACACTAATATAAATACAAAACATACAATAAGAGAATATACTTACATACATACTTCTAAAATAAATATCACTCAAATATATACTTAGAACTACAATGTAGTGGAAAATAATAAATACATAATAATATGTAACTATAACGAAGTGGAAAGATATTAATCTTTTACTCTTCTTTTAAAGGCTGCAACAGTTTGGCAGTCCCTAATATCAGGTGGCAGTGAATTCCACAACCGAGCCGCGTGCACAGTGAAGGAGTAGGAGTAGAAGTCGGATGAGTGGGGAGGGAGTCTAAGGAGATTTCTAAGATGCAACCTGCAAGGTGCATCCGAAGGACGATCGTAGGAAAAGCGTTGTCGCAGATTCGTCGATTGATTTGATGTCGTTGTCTATATGTCTTATAGAACTAATTTCTGTTTTTTTTTTTTCAAAATTTAGATTGTTGTTTCGGAGATAAGGGGGGAATGCTCAATTTTCATAAATTTTCTTAAATAACTGTTTTTTTTTTTTTTAAGTCTGAAATCCTAACAATAAGCCCTTTCGTTTGATATGTCACACGGTACGGTTTTAAATTTGCTAGTTTAACCCCCAAAAGTGACCCCCATATGCAAAATTTATTTATTTTCGTTAGGTACACGTCCGTGTTTGGGTCACGAAAGTTCACATGTGTACTAACTTTCAACTTAATCGGTCCAGTAGATTAATTGGAGCAAATTGGCTTTGACAGACGGACAGACAGACAGACAAACACACGAGAGATCTTATAAGGATTCCGTTTTTTCCTTTTGAGGTACGGAATCCTAAAAATCTGTTATTTTGACATTACAAACAGACACTTAAATTTTATTTATTTGTATAAATACGTAGGTACTACCTACTACTATTAGCCTTTGCCCGCGGCTTCGCTCGGAAGTTATCCCACGGCCCGGAGTATTACCGGGATAGAAAGTATCCTATATCCTATTAGATTAGATGGTCGAGCTGGGTGCCAAATTTTATCGAAATCCGTTGAGCCGTTAAGGCGTGATAAGGTAACAGATAGATAGAGTTACTCTCGCATTAATAATATATGCATGTATGAGTCATACTGCCCAAGTAGCAAAATTATCCTAGGAGCATAAAGGCTCGTACAGACTCGTGCGATGTCGCGGGCGCGACGCGCCACTAGTAACACAATTTCCTTGTCGGTGCCTGTCGCGGCCGCGATATCGCGCGAGTTTGTACGAGCCTTAATATGTATGTCACGTCATCGTGTCGCGCCGCGACAACGCACCGCTTCACGTTAACGACGTCGTGACGTGGTGATGTGGACAAGACCTTATGTTAAACGTGACATTGGAAAATTTGTAGATACCTATCTACTGTATTCAATTCAATAACGAATATGATCATTGTGTTGAGTCGTGAGTTCGTACCTCAACCGATGAACATAAAAGTAAGCTGCTTGCAGTAAATGCATAATATTTATAATTTATTTATAAATACTTTATTTACTCAGCTTGATGCGTAAGAGCCAGTGCACACGGCGCGTTGCGTTGCGTTTCGTCGTCGCAACGCAAATATTTTGACGCATAGCCGGCCACACAGGCGCTGCGCCATCGCAGCGTTACTACGACGCGTTCTGTCGGCGCAGCGGCGACGCACAGTTGCGGTAAGCATTTTGTAAAAACATCGCAGTCAGTCATCCTCCCGCAACCCCTCAACGCACAAGCAACTGAGCGCTGCTGCTCCGACGTCGCAATGAGTACACCCCTTCTCGCTTCGTCTCGGGGGCTGCTGTCCGTCATGTGTGCGTTGCGACGACGCAGCGCACCGGGTGTACACTTTGGTTATTTGTATGTAAAACAACGCAACGGCAGCGCTGCGTCGACGCAATGCTGATGCACCGCGCCTTGTGGACTGGCTCTAAGGGTGGGGCCTTATTAGTGCGTTGCGTTGCGTTGCGTTGCGTCGTCGCAGCGTCAACGCTGCGTCGTTTTACGTGTGTGCGTATGGATTGAGCGCTCCTTTTTAGAAGTTAATTATACTTTTACGGTTTATTAGGATTTCATTTATAATGGTTTATTTAGAACACTCAATCCTCCTATGGCGCAGACGGAGTGTTCCAAAACTCTCTAAAGGCTAAATAAATTCTAATATTCTTACTCTATTTCACGAGTATAATTCAGAGTCCATTTGTGAAACAAAAACCTTGACGTAAAACTACTATGGCGCAAGCTCGAAGGTGAGACAGATTGCCAGTCCGGAAGTTCCATCTATTTTTAGGTATTGGTACAATAACCAGAAAAATAGTGTCAGACGGGCAGGGTCATTCTCGGATGTGTAAGGGTTGCAGTGCGGGAGTGAGACAGGGTGGACTGACTTCACCTTTAACCAGGGCCTCAAGTCTGCTATGCTACAGATTTGCCATAAAAACACTGTCAAATACTCACAATGACGAGACCATTCTGACACTATTGTAATAGCAGACTTGAGGCCCTGTACATTTACCGACTTGTCGGTGAACTCAGCAGAGCCAGTGTCGGGTGTTACATAGACGGCGTTTGTCTCAACAATATTAGTTACGCAGATGATTTATGGTACTGCTGAGTCCATCGATCGAGGGTTTGCGTAAGCTGGTACGGATTTGTGAGTCCTATGCGGAGGCCCATGGGCTCAGATACAACTCAAAGAAAAGTGAACTGGGCAAAAATTACGTACCTGTACCTGCAGTCACTTTAGCTGGGAGTCGCTCAGTACAAGTATCTGGGCCACTGGGTTTCCGAGGGCCTAAAAGATAACGCGGATGTGGAAAGCGCATGTAGGGCGTTGGCTGTCCGGTGTAATATGTTGGCCCGCAGCTCGCAGGTTCGCGCGTAGCAGTAATCAAGTGAAAGTGACCCTTATTGCCAAACACTTTACATTCCAACTGCAAATGTAAGTTTGTACGCACAATATCGAGAGATTTACCATGTTATTTTAAGACCATAGACTTTTCATAGATTTTTCTTAATCTATAAGTATAGAACAATATTCTGTATTTTTTTCAAAATTAGTAGTTTCGGAGATAAGGGAATGGTAAATTTTCGTCTATTTTCACTTATAACTTTAAAACAATTTATTATAAAATTATAAAAATATATATTTATTTGAGATCCTCACAGTAGGGCTTACTGTGAGGATCTCAAATATATATATATTTTCATTTGGTATGTCACACGGTACAGTTTGCAAAACTTTTTTTAAATTTTCTTTTTTGCCCCCCAAAACTGACCCCAATATTCTAAATTCATTTATTTACGGTTCACTTACGTGTTTGGGTCACTGAAATTGATATGTATACCAAATTTCAACTTAATCGGTCCATTACATTCGGAGCAAAATGGCTGTGACAGACGGACAGACAGACAAACAGACAGACACACGAGTGATCCTATAAGGGTTCCGTTTTTTCCTTTTGAGGTACGGAACCCTAAAAATCTTATTTCGTTGATCTATTAACTTAAAACTTGACCAGAATACTTTATCATCATTCTCCTGCCCTAATCCCAATTTATATGGGATCGGTGCAACATGTCTTATGTATAAATCTATACTTAATGTTATAAAGCTGAAGTTTGTTTGTTTGAACGCGCTAATCTCAGGAACAACTGGTTGGAATTGAATTGTATTTTTGTGTTGGATAGTCCATTTATCGAGGAAGGTTATAAGCTATATAACATCACGCTACGACCAATAGGAGCGGAGCATAAATGAAAATAGTTACAAAAACGGGAAAAAGTATTCCGTTTTGAGAGCTTCCGTTGCGTGCGCTGCGTAAACGGTTTAAGTTACGCAAATATCATGTATGATGGAATTGTTCCTCTTTAACAGTTCTAAAAAAAAAGCCCGCGACAGCACAGGTCTATCTTTTAAGATTGACTCACTATAACCTTTTTTATGGTAACCAAATTTGTTCGAAATTAATGCATTATTTGCGAAGGAGTTTATTCAAAATAATATTCATCCTTATCCAAATAAATATGTTAATAATCATAAGTATTTAAATGTAAATAAAATTGTCCTTGACATCACTTGATTTCAATCAACATCTTAGGAAATATCATAATTTTAAAGTAACTCCGCAACAAAATAAGTATAAGCTATTTAACATCACGCTACGCCCCTAAGGAGCCGAGCAAAACGACAAAAAGTCGGAAAATATGCTAAGCGAAAACGAAGTAATTGCGCGGACGTGCGATACGATGCGACGGAGTGGGTTCTGGACCGTAATTTTACGCGGACGAAGTCGCGGGCAGAAGCTAGTACATAATAAAGATCTTAATAATTATTAGTACCATTAAAGGGAGTGGAGGGGGACGAAAACCACGCGAAGGAAATTGCGGGCGGAGTGCTGAATGACTGACATACTTATCAGAAATTTTGCATGAGGGGGTAATCCCACCAGAACTATAAGAACAAAAAAAATATTGTAACAAAAACTAACTAAAAACAAAAAACTCTTCTGTACATAATTGACACTGTCTTCACTAGTTTTTGGTTGTGAATATTAACATAATCCATTTGGCTGAACCCTATCTTTTAAGATACAGGCTAGTCCTAGTTTATTTAAAAGATAGAGTCTACTATTTGCATAATAATGTAAAAAAAAAACAAACAATGTATACAGTGCAAAGTGCTATGTTTTTTTGTGAAATAAATACTTATTATTATTTAAAAAAAAACATATTATGTAATAGGTAGATCGATAGTAAGACCTTAAAATTTAAATTTCAATACAATTTAAAAAGGACGTCGCGGCATGCCTGTGGATACCGCGGCACTGTTGCCGTCAGTATCCGCTTGTATGTAATGATGTCGAAGGATCCCTACCGTGCCGTGCAGCCAGTGGGCGCAGGCCCTTAAGGCTCCCACACACTGGCGCGATATCGCGGGCGCCACAAGGGTCGCGCACCCGTCTACGCGAGCCTTTAGTGGCGTGGCATGCAGGAAGGGATGTAGCTATAATGCATACGCGCATTTATATTACTACAGTATATAACTTGCAAGGTAAAAAAACATGCTTGCGTAGTCAGTCTCATAATTATTATGTTAATTTAAAAAAAAATACAACGCCACAACACCTTACTCCTACAGGTTTTGATTCTTTCGAGATGTTAACGAATTCTCAACGACCTCGCTGTATCAAGTTTATTTCAAATGCCCGCGGCTCCGCCCGCGTGGTTGTCGGTTATCGCGTAGAAAAAGTAGCCTATGTCCTTCTCCATATCCCAGGCTATATCTCTGCCAAATTTCATGACGATCGGTTCAGCGGTTTAGGCATGAAAACGTAACAGACAGACAGAGTTACTTTCACATTTATAATATTAGTATGGATGACTAGTAACAGACAAAGATTTCACAAGTTGATCTTTATAAAACTTCGATCACTACTACGTAACTAAGAAGCAGATAACAAGTTGTTTATTGGCTCTCCGACCATGTGGATGTATCTACTGCGCCCGCGCACCGGATAACAAGAGGCAAGCAGACGAACACGCAACGGGCGATCATACATCGTCATTCGTCAGTTGTGTTTCATACCGTCATATAGTGAGACGTGTCCATCTTTTAACTACGTACGCTTTTGTTTGATAAAATAATAAAGTTCCTATGACGATATGGGTTTGTTGAATATAGAAGAGGAAACCGGTGAAATTTGTTCAGAGTTGGTTTTCTTTGTGAATGGAAAGAAGGTTAGTGATGTGCATGTGACGAGTTAATATCTAAATTAGTACTGTTTGCGGAACAAATAATCAATTAGACGCGCCCGCTGATAAAGTATAACTTTGTATACTTTAACTTTAGTATAACTTTGTATAAGTTTGTACATATAACTTTTAAAATAAAACAGATTTGCTGACTGCAAGGCAGACTTGTACCCTCAAATAATTATGTACTTAGTTGTAAGACTATCTAATTGTTTTCACGTTGAGTTCCATCGCTATAGATAAGATATTTAGTTTAAATACATAATACGTACTTATCTGTCTTTCACAATATTTTTAACTCGAATTATGATCAAAAGTAATCTTCAAGGTATCATAAGATATCGATAGATACCTATAATATTTAGTTAACTCGCGGTAGATAGATGTTAATTAAATTATTAGGTTCTTTGAAGCCCGAACATGCCAGTTCTAAAGCCGATGGGATTATAAGAAGCTTAGTAAGCAACAAAAGAAAGAGACAATATTCTAGTAAGTATATTTAAACCGGAACGGAATTCAAGAGATTACAATGCCCATTCGATTGTAATCTATTGGATAATGCGCTACATAAAAATAAAAATAAACACGCTACATTAAAATCATCCGCTACAGTTACAGTATAGTCACTAAAAACAGGTAGAATCATAATAGTTAAGTATGAGAGAAAAAAAAGTACCTTCTTCGATTTTTTCACTTGATTGAGTCCTACCTACAGTTTTATTATCTTGAGGCCCAGATATATGCCAGTGACTTTAAGTGGTTAGCCTGCGTGTTCTGTACTGAGCTCACGCAACGCGTCGTACGTCCAGCCAGTAATACGACTCGCCTATCCAGGAGCGCTGTCCCAAATAAGACTCATTATTAATCTACTATATAAAAATAAGTCGGGTTTTCCTTCCTGACGCTATAACTCCAGAACGCACGAACCGATTTCCACGGTTTTGCATTCGTTGGAAAGGTCTCGGGCTCCGTGAGGTTTATAGCAAAGAAAATTCGGGAAAAATTTCAACAGAAAAGCGGGAAATTTATAATATAAAAATGAATCGCAAAATGTGTTGGTAAGCGCATAACTCAACAACGCCTGGACCAATTTAACCAATTCTTTTTTTTAATGTTCGTTGAAGTCCAAGGATGGTTTTTACGTTTTTTTTTTTAATGGTTTTTACGAAAAATTTGGGTAGGGTAGAGTAGGGTAGGGTAGGTAGGTAGGTAGATAGGGTAGGGTAGGGTAGGGTAGGGTAGGGTAGGGTAGGTTAGGTAGATAGGTAGGGTAGGGTAGGGTAGGGTAGGTAGGTAGGTAGGTAGGTAGGTAGGTAGGTAGGTAGGTAGGTAGGGTAGGGTAGGGTAGGGTAGGGTAGAGTAGTGGAGTTTATACTATAGCTTTTGACAGAACGAAGTCTGTCGGGTCAGCTAGTTTATTATACATAAAACCAAAGGTATTAAGAAAATGCTCTAATTTAACATATATTTTTTCCAAATCATTAACACTATACTCGTTTAGACGTGATCTTCAGTATAGAATCATTAAAAGTCGGTTATATCGTCGCCTTAAAGTTGTAATTAATGCAGATGTTCAAAATAACATTCCAGCATAATCCAAACATTGGATGTGAATTGTGTACCATTTCTGTTTTAATTAAACAAGCAAAAATGAAAAATACTAGTTTATAATAAATGCGTCATTCCATTTTTTTTTGTTTGAATATTATTAAACAAAACAAACATGGAATGACGCATTTAATAGAAACTTGAATGAACAGTGGGACAGAAGACACATGTTTTCTGGGGGCCAAGTCTACTAATGTACAAACGTTGCAATGGTCTTGTGGCGGTATCAACAACGCCACATGCAATCTACGCATCAAAGACCTGACGTCACAAATCCTGCATCGCGCTATCAGAGTTTACCGCGCGACTAGCATATATACAACATCCCGACATCAACCGTTGCGCAGTTGCCCACCAGACACAATACCCGTCTGGTCGGAGGATCCTCCCTTTACTATAGAGTATGAGTGAACTTTACACCCTGTTCCTCATACCTCTAAAGTCTCTTCATTGTGAGTTTTTGACAAATTTGCCATACAAACACTGTCAAATACTTACAATGGCGAGACCATTGCAACGTTTGTAAATTAGTAGACTTAGGCCCCTGATATCATGAGTTTGTTTGTCTCCCTTTTCCAATAGTAGGTCAGATGGGGGTCTACGAGAGATTCCTATAGGTAGATCGAGTTAATAATAATAACAAGTGCGAGTCGGACACTTTCCGAAGGGTTCCGTACCACGTGTGTCCCACCGTACAATATTTAACACTATACAGGCTTATTGGTAAAACATTAACAACCTGCCAGGACTTTAATACCAATAACATCATAAACAACAAACTTTTGTTTTATGACTCTTAATAATTCATCATAAGGTCTTGATTCATCAGACTTTCATACAAAAATTGAAATATTTTACGTCACACCTGGCCATAATGTGAGTTTTATCGCACGCTACGCGTACGGTAAAACTTGCATTATGACCAGGTGAAGACGTAAAATTGTGTACTCAACACGGGCAGTAAGAAAGCCCGTAATCGCAAGGTATTTCTGACCCGAGCCGCAGGCGAGGGTTGTAAATATGCGATAGAGGGCTTTTTATTTACTGCCTGTGGTGAGTACACAATTTTACGTAGTCATCAGAATTTCACAACCGTCGTTGTTAAAACCTAATCCTTTAGGTTACCCGCCTAGCTACCTCAGTAGGATCTACTAAATGATATCTCTGTGTAATTCAGTCCCTAGACGGTCAAAATTGCTTGACAAGCACTACTAGTACTATAAATTCAACGCTCTAAACGTATAGAGCAACGAAATCTTGAAGGATTGTTTTGGTAAACGTATAAATTTTTGTAAAAAGTCATAGAATAAAAGTTGTTGTTGTTTATGATGTTAGTAATACAGTCCTGGAGGGTTGTTAGTGTTTTTCCAATAACCCTGTATATTTCTTTAACACGTTTCTTGTATGGAAACATTATATTATTTGATTTTATAGCGGTCATAGTAGTACAGTCTGTTACTGCAATTAGCTGATCCCCCTTTGCTCAAATGTTGAGGTTTTTTTTTTCTAACAAATAGAAGAAAGAAAAAGTGTGTTGGGACTCATACAGGAAGATCACATTTTAAACTAAACACACTCATAGTAACACTAACAAAAAAAAAAGTAAAATGAAATCAAAATCCTGTTCGGGGCCAAAAGGCTTCTATGTCAGCATGATGATGCGACATTTAAAAATAAGTGAAAATTGTATGATTTTAATTTTTCTAATTTGGGTTAATTTCGTATAGGTATTTAAATAAAATTAAGAATTATAAAAATCTATCGATTCGTATTCTAACTTCTCTACAGCTAATTGCAGTAACTGACTGTACACACTGAAAATTTCAAGTGTCTACCTATTACGGTTCCGAAGATACAGCCCTGGGACAGACGGACGGACACACGGCTACATATCAAGCTATAAATTTCCAGTATAAGCTGACCTCTCATTTTACGGAAATCCTATACAATGCGAGATCAGCTTAAACTGGAAAATTTATAGTTTGATAAGTAGCCGTGTGTACAACCTCCGTTGTACACACGGCTACATATCAAACTATAAATTTTGGTTACGGAACCCTAAAAATAAACATCAAGAAGTATTAAATACGTCGTATAATATTGCGTCATGTCCATGTCCTCATGTGAGACTGTTTTTATTTGCCCAGAATAATTGACGAGGGTTCGACGGCAGAATGGCCCTGATAGTAATGACCTATAACGCCCCTTAGCAAGAATCATAATAATAATGATGACCCGTATTCAGTACTTTATATTATTATATTGTTGTCGTTTACAGCGGCGTTTACTTATCATTGTATGATACAAACTATAACAAAATGTGTCTGTGCTGTGCAGTTGGTAGGTATCTGTACACAGCGAATATGCGATGCTTTTTTCCATAGCAAACCGTTACCTACTCTCTGCTTGTAATTATGAATGAAAATAAAAATTCATCAATGTATGATGGATCAAAATGTTCCCTAGTTTAATTACGGTATATCATTAACATCTACTTATCAAAAGATCATGCCTTGTTTCCCCAAAGAGTTGGGTCTGCCCAAACCTTTGGGGAAACGCATGATCTTGTGTCTTGTGTTTTGTGAGGTTTACCTATAAGTACACCCACATTTCGCCAGAATATTAAATTCTCTGGGTTTGAAAAGCAATTGAACTACAACACAATACCGCAATTTGACCACAAAACAATAGTCAATGGGACCTCAAAACAATAGTGAATTGGACCACGAAATAATATTTACAGAATGTTTCAATTAAGGCTCGCAAAGACTGGCGCGATATCGCGGGCGCGAGAGGCAGCACGACCCATGTCGCGCCAGTCTGCGCGAGCCTTTAATCGAAAGTTCGAAACTTTGCCAGGCTTGGTACAGTGGCCAGCACATCAAGCTTCACGAAACTTTCAAATTTCTTTAAACGATTTTAAACTTAAAAATGTGGATGATTAAGTTCAAAATCGAACGATAAAATTTGACAGTTTGTGGTAACTTGATTTGCTGGTCACCGAACCTAATAATCGAGATCGAATCTTTTTACCACAACAACTTCTACCTCACTAGGTAGAAGTTGTTGTGGTAAAAAGCTGTTATTTTGACATTACAAACAGACACTTCAATTATATTTATTTATATTTGTATAGATAGTCTTTACTTTTAGGTAGGAATGCAGAAATGTATGTATGTGTGTGTATTATTCAAATATTTTATTAACTACTGCGTATTATATAAAAGTATCTAATTACAGTTCTTAGTCAGGAAATAAATGACGCATTTAGTAGAGAATGCGTGTCTGGCCCTGTATCGAGATACTAAGTACTTACCAAGGCATATTTTTTATTGATTCCAATTTAAACAACAAGGAAAATACCTAGTACGAGGAAACACTACATACAATTCAATAGGTTGTATGTCGTGAAAGTAATTACCGATGGTTTAATTCATCTCACTTTATTTATATTGTCTTTCAATAAAATTATACACCAAGTGTTCGTCTCTTTTGAAAGATACGTTAACAGATCTATTGTGCAGATTGTTTTTTTTTTGTCCTCAACGGGAAGCTCTTGGCTTTCATCTCACCTGATGGTAAGTGATGATAAAGCTGAAGGTGGAAGCGAGCTTCATCCGGAATCCTCAACCACAGAGGAACTGGCTATCTCACCTCTTACTGCCGGTGCCGAAATACAACAAATGCTGTTAATATTGTTACTATGGCGACAGTGCTTGTCAAGCAATCTTGACCGTCTAGGGACTGCATTACACAGAGATATCATTTAGTAGGTCCTACTGAGGTAGGTAGGCGGGTAACCTAAAGGATTAGGTTTGAACAATGACCGTTGTGAAATTCTGATGATTAGATTCAAATAGGGTCGGTTGATAAATTATATTTACGTCACACCTGGCCATAATGTGAGTTTTACCGCACGCTACGCGTACGGTAAAACTCGTATTATGGCCAGGTGAAGACGTAAAATTGTGTACTCACCACGGGCAGTAAAAAAGGAAGCCCTCTATCGCATATTTACAACCCTCGACTGCGGCTCGAGTCACAAATACCTGCGATTTCGGGCTTTCTTTCTTTTACAGCCCTCGGTAAGTAATGTACTATTATTTCTGCAAATTGGTTTAAAAATAACTTTTTACTCGTCATAAAAACGACATGGTATAAATTCAACGTGTAATATTTAAAATTCTTTTCCTTAATAATTTTTATATGCATTTATTTTATCCGTAGTTCCCGCATCAACGAAAATTATAAAATTATAAACTTACCTGTATTTTTTTTCTTTTTACCTTCTATCTTCTTACCTCTCCTATAAATTAAATCTTATAAATTTTCAGGTGGTAGAACCCAATCCTGATCCAGAATGGACTCTGCTCTGGTATCTACGAAAGAAACTTCGCCTGACCGGGACCAAGCTGGGTTGCGCCGAGGGAGGATGCGGAGCTTGCACTGTCATGATATCTAAATATAATCGAAAAGAGAAGAAAGTAAAGTATCCTTTTAAAAAACCGTCCAAGTGCGTGTTGGCTGTCGGCCCACGCAGAATGAAGGGTTCCGTAGTAGATATGAATTTTTCCCAAAAAAAAAAAAAAATGAAGTTGAAAAACATGTTCTTTGATACGTAATGTATGGGAGAACATATTCGACTATTAGGTACTCGGTAACTTGTGAAGCCTACTTAGCTTTGATAGTTTTCCTGTTAACTTCGTTATACGGCTGTGAATTTTTTCACATATCCTAGTACAACCATTTAGCTGGCAGGGGACACAGACACTTGACTCTAACAAAAATGACCACTTATTACGAAAACGGATCCCTGAATCGAAAAATGGTGTTCACAAATCCGCATATTTTTGAACGGCCTATCCAAAGATGGGTATCTTTTGTATCACGCCATGGGAAAGATGAGAAAAAAAAAAATATAATTCCCGCTTAAAGCGTAGAAGAGGTACTTACCCTAAGAAAACAAAAAAAACTCGATCTTATTTTATCACTATGTCGGCGTGATTAATATGTATACCCATGCCAAATTACAGCTTTCTAGCACTAAGGGTCTCTGAGCTAAACCGCGGACAGACAGACAGACAGACAACCAGACGGACATGCCGAAACTATAGAGGTTCCTTGTTTTAACTACTGAACCCTAAAAATGGAACTACCCACCTACCTTATGTTACATAATTATATGAGCAATATATTTTAGTGATACCTTTTGGTTAGCCGTTAGCTACTACATAGTACCTTTGATTTATATTGGAGAGTATATAGTATAGTATCTTAGTCATAGTATCTTTGATTTATATTGTAATGTGTAAAAAAGCATAAATAACTGTTGATGGTCTTATGCGTATGTTACAATCTGTTTGTTGATCAATAATTTTGAAGTGGCTTCTTGAGAGAACATTATTACAACATTGTGGTATTGTTGTTGATATGTTTATTGGAAGTAGTTTAAGCAATAACATCTGATATCTTTCATATCTAGTCTTATCTGCAACTTGACTACTAACATTATTCATGGATAAAGTACCTATGTATTATTGCAAAATAAACATTCGTTTTCATTTTAGAACAATGTCATAATATTCCCTAACCTTAACATGCAGCCACCTCGCAGTGAATGCTTGTCTAGCTCCAGTGTGCGCTATGCACGGCTTGGCTGTCACTACAGTGGAAGGTATTGGGTCAACCAAAACCAGATTACATCCAGTACAAGAACGTATAGCTAAGGCACATGGTTCACAATGCGGATTCTGCACCCCAGGCATTGTCATGTCTATGTACACTTTACTTAGGACCAATAGCACTATAACATACAACGATATGGAAGTCGCGTTTCAAGGAAATCTTTGTAGATGTACAGGATACAGGGCCATTATAGAAGGTTACAAGACCTTTATAGAAGATTGGGAGACACAACGTATCGCTAATAGCACAGCTAATGGAACCAATGGTGTACAAAATGGACAAAACGGCGTCTGTGCGATGGGGAAAGACTGTTGTAAAAACAAGACTGATAAAGAGGAAGAGAAGAGTGAAACGGAACACATTTTTGATAGATCATCATTTTTGCCATATGATAATACTCAAGAGCCCATATTTCCACCAGAGCTTAAGTTATCTTCCGTTTACGATGACGATTATTTACTATTTAAAGGACCGAAAGTTTCATGGTTTAGACCGAAGGAATTAAGCTCGATTTTGAAACTGAAAAACAAATATCCTAATGCGAAAATCGTTGTGGGAAATACTGAGGTTGGAGTTGAAGTTAAATTCAAACACTGCGTTTATCCGGCTATAATAATGCCTAACTGCGTACCAGAATTAAATACTATCACCGAAAATGATACCGGCTTAACAATAGGAGCTGCTGTTACCCTTATGGAGATAGAACATACTTTAAGAAAGTACATAAAGGATTTGTCCAAATATAAAACTCGATCTTTTTTAACAATTGTAGAAATGCTAAACTGGTTTGCAGGCAAACAAATAAGAAACGTTGCAGCTATAGGCGGAAACATAATGACAGGCAGTCCTATATCAGACTTGAATCCAATTTTATTGGCCTTGAAAGTCAAGCTTAATCTGGTGAGCGAAGACGGAGGTTATCGTTCTGTTCCGATGGATGAAAAATTTTTTACTGGTTACAGAAAAAACGTAGTGAAGCCAAACGAGATTTTGTTGTCCATAGAGATTCCTTATTCTAATAAATACCAATATGTGACGGCATTTAAGCAAGCTAAAAGAAGAGAAGATGATATCTCGATCGTCACTGCTGCAATCAATGTCGAGTTCGAAGATAACACTAATGTAATAAAGTACATCAACGTGGGTTTTGGTGGTATGGCTCCAGTAACTAAGCTAGCTACCAAAACAAGTGAAACACTAAAAGGAGAAAAATGGAACGAAAGTATGTTAGACAAAGCATTTTCGTCCTTAATAGAGGAGTTTCCACTAAGTCCTTCTGCGCCGGGTGGTAATATACAATTCCGAAGAACTTTAACCATGAGTTTGTTCCTTAAAGCTTACTTGGCTATTGCTAAGCAAATGACCAAGGATTACATCCATGCAGACCTTATTTTGCCATATCATAGTAGCGGTGCTGAACGATTTCATGGAGATATACCCAAAAGTGCGCAATATTTCGATTTGGTTGGAGATGAACAGATCAAAAGCGATGCTGTTGGAAGACCACTAACGCATATGTCAGCATACAAGCAGACAACTGGTGAAGCGATATATTGCGATGATATGCCGACCGCAGAAGGGGAACTTTACTTGGCTTTCGTTCTAAGCACGAGAGCGCACGCTAAATTAGTTTCAGTAGACGCCCAAAAAGCTCTAGCTAAACCAGGAGTTGTCGCATTCTTCTCTGCCAAGGATGTAACAACTGAGCAAAATGCTATTGGACCTATTTTCCATGACGAGGAATTATTTGTTAGTGAGAAAGTTACAAGTCACGGGCAGACTATTGGTGTTATTGTAGCACAAGATCAAGCGACAGCTCAAGAAGCAGCTAGAATGGTGGAAATCAAATACGAAGATATACAACCAATTATCGTAACGATAGAAGACGCTATTGAGAAGAATTCATTTTACCCACAATTCCCTAAGACTATAAGTAGAGGAGATGTTCAAAGCACTTTTGCCGATAAGAATAATCTTATAATAGAAGGTCAATGTCGGATGGGCGGACAAGAACACTTTTATTTAGAAACTCATGCTTCGTTTGCAATTCCAAAAAAAGAAGACGACGAATTAGAAATATTTTGTTCAAGTCAACATCCTTCAGAAATTGCGGTAAATATACCAATCGATATGTGCTATATTTGAAATTAAATACAGGCCTCAACTGTACATGTTTGTCATACTCCTATTAATCTATTTCAGAAATTAGTTAGCCATGTTTTGCACGTACCCATGAATAGGATTGTGGCCCGTGTGAAGCGTATGGGAGGTGGATTTGGTGGCAAAGAATCTCGTGGTATGCTTGTGGCATTACCGGTTGCGTTAGCAGCTCACAAGCTTCAGAAGCCAGTGCGATGCATGCTTGATAGAGACGAAGACATGATGATGACTGGCACTAGACATCCATTCCTGATCAAATATAAAGTGGCTGTAACTCAAGAAGGCAAATTAATGGGAGCTCAAGTTAATATTTACAATAATGGTGGCTACTCTATAGATTTATCAGGCCCTGTAAGTTAAAAAAAAAATCTGACCCGCTGCCGTGGGTCTCGATTTATTTATAATGTTTTTACAAAATACTTTATTTTGATATACGGCTTTTATTAAATACATTTTTTTTCCAGGTTGTTGAAAGAGCCATGTTCCACTACGAGAATTCTTATCACATTCCCAACGCAGAAGTAACTGGACACGTTTGTAAAACCAATTTACCATCAAACACTGCATTCCGAGGATTCGGTGGACCGCAGGGTATGTTTGGTGGCGAGAGTATAATTGAAGATATTGCATTTAAATTAGGAAAGAGCTCTGATGAGATTCGCAGGCTAAACCTGTACAGAGAAAACGATATAACTCACTATGGCCAAATTTTGGAGAACTGCACCCTACAGAGATGTTGGGACGAATGTATCCAAAAAAGTAAATTAGCTGAAAGGAGATTGCTTGTCGAAAAGTTTAACAAGTGAGTTATTTTATATTTAACTATTCATAAAATCATAGTTAAAAAAAAAAAAAAAAAAAACTGGCTATCAGGGCAAAGTTGAGACAAGTAGGGACGGGTAACTTTGCAGACATTTTAACAAATCAGCTCCCAAAAATATGCAATACGTTATTTTTATCGATTTTCAGGGAACATCGATGGAGAAAGCGCGGCATTGCGATTATCCCAACGAAGTTTGGAATTGCTTTCACGGAAAAATTGCTCAACCAAGCTGGTGCTTTAGTACTAATTTATATGGATGGATCAGTTCTTCTTTCTCATGGTGGTACTGAAATGGGCCAAGGTCTTCACACCAAAATGATCCAGGTTGCTTCTCGCGCACTTGGAATCGATGTGTCTAAGATTCACATCAGTGAAACTTCAACAGATAAAGTGCCCAATACCTCCGCTACAGCAGCCAGTGCCGGATCAGATCTGAATGGTATGGCTGTCCTGCAAGCTTGTGAGACACTTTCACAACGACTGCAACCCTTCAAAGAGAAGAATCCTAAAGGTAAATGGGAAGACTGGGTTTTACAAGCTTGGATCGACAGAGTCAGCTTATCTGCTACAGGGTTCCATGCCACGCCTGACATTGGTTACAACATTAAGGAAAATAAAGGAATAGCTTTTAACTACTTCACGTTTGGTGCTGCATGTACCGAGGTCGAGATCGACTGCCTCAGCGGCGATCATCAAGTCATTAGATGTGACATCGTGATGGATCTGGGTGAAAGTTTGAACCCAGCTATTGATATTGGTCAAATCGAAGGTGGTTTTATCCAAGGGTATGGCTTGTTCACAATTGAAGAGCTCATATATTCTCCAAATGGTACATTATTTTCAAGAGGACCTGGAGCTTATAAAATCCCTGGGTTCGGAGACATTCCTCAGGAATTTAATGTATCTCTGCTCAAGGGAGCTCCCAATCCGAGAGCGGTATATTCTTCAAAGGTGAGCAACAGTTCGAGCATACATTACCTAGCTAAAGAAAATGTGGTAGCAATAAAATTCATTAAATTTGTTTTGTGTTTCCAGGCTGTGGGTGAGCCTCCACTATTCCTGGCGTCATCAGCATTCTTCGCGATAAAAGAAGCAATCAAAGCAGCGCGCGCCGATGCCGGGGCGTCTTTGGAATTCCGCTTCGATGCGCCCGCGACTTCTGCACGCATTCGTATGGCGTGTGAGGATCATATTACCAAAAAGGTAAATAAGTTTTTCAAAATTGAAGTTGATGAGAGTTAATTTAATAATGTTGACATACAAAGTAAATAAAGTCTGAGGCATCTGAGCTCGTTTAGTCTAGCCGATTTAACTTTTTTTTTTATCGAAGAAGACAATTCGTTGAAACTACTTGGTAAACAAAAGCTAACTCATAGATATTTATTCATATTTTGAACTAGCTGCTGCTCGCAGCTTCGCCCGCGAGTATTATTCTAAAGTATAAGTAGCCTAAGTTACTCCTTATTACATCAGCTATCTGCCAGTGAAAGTCCCGTCAAAATCGGTCCAGCCATTTCGGAGATTAGCCGGAACAAACAGGCAGACAGACAAAAATGTTTATTATCATAGATTTTTTGTTATTATATACTTTCCTAAGCACTTAGTAAAAGCTGTTATTTTGACATTACAAACAGATACTTCATATTTATGTATTTGTATAACGTTGCTTTTCGTGTCGGTGTGTAACCCCGTTGTTCTTCTAAACCACGCAACGGATTTTGATGCGGTTTTCACCATCATTTAAGTTTTAGGAGAATTTATTTTGGAAGGTTTATGTGACTAACATATTATTATACTAAAGAATTATCGATGTTTTGTTAAATCATCGAAACCGTACGAAGCAAGGGCAGGTCTCTAGTATTAGAATAGAATAATAACACTTACTTATTTATAATAAGTAACCGAGAAGTTGGAGAGAGCTTAATAATGTACAATTGAAGAAACAACTAGTCATTTCCAATTGACCATTTATTTTGACATAAATTTTAGAAATTACTTTTTATTTACTGTTCAAGATAAATTAATGATATTGACTTGACTGCCTAAATTATAAACAATCATAATTATTCATATTTGCACGCCATAATATGTGTCAAACATTTCTGAACCTGTATATTTTGTATATGTTATCCTGCATGCACTTTTTTATTGTTGCATGAGTACACAATATTTGAGCAAATAAATATATCTTATTATATCTTACAATTTAATTTTTCAGCTCGATGTACCAAAAGCAGGCACCTTCGTTCCATGGAATGTCGTTCCTTAGACCATCTACTTAGTCTATCTTCACCACAAGCCAAATAAGAGGTTGTGAAATAGTTGTGTAACATCTCATAATATTATATTTAATATACTTTTAATGTGCACATACATTATATGTTAAATACACAAATCATTTAAACAGCCAATGTTTGTTCATTTACAGTTGTTATCTCCAATGTTATTTAATTTGGTTTTATTTTTAACTTTCCTTTCTATTTATTTTGCTTTAATTAAACTTCATATTTTGTAATGAACAGTTCATTGTGCAAATGCAAACAATATAAGTTTTTATTTTACCCTTTGATTACTTTTATTTTCCCTTTTTACTGTAAAACATTGTTTATTGAAAGGTGTGTCCAAACACGGCGTGCAAGGTACGCGCGGCATTCGCAAGACACAAATTTGCCGCGCGAATAGTTTAGACCTTCTGCGCGGCAGTGCTGCGCGGCATGTCCTAGACATGCCACGCTCTTTATTTCGTATTCAAACCACAATGAAAGTGGCCGCGTGTGTTGTAGCTCCCTAGTATCCCATAATGGACTATGGGAGCCATAATATTTCAATAAGAGCAATTGCTGTTTCGTTCTCCATTTTACTTGATAAAATACGTCCGTCCACACACAACCTGGCGAACCAACACTACACCGTTCGCGGCGTTCGCCGTGCGCGGGAGGTAGCTCGCGGCTGCCGCGCGCGGCAGTCGTCCAATCATAAAGCGGCCAGCGTTTGCTGCTTTATATTTGGTCACACCTTAACAACAACTGAGGGGTTTCGGATTGTTATAACAAAAACTATGTATTGATAAAATTATTTATTTTAAAATCGTATCTAGTAGGTAATTATAATACATTTAACTGACTAATAAAACAACAAATGTTCAATAAATTAAAGATTGCAATTCTTATGACGGATTATCTATTGACATAACAACACTAGTTTATTGCTAATTTCTTAGGTGGCAACTATCATTAGTTAACAGTGAAAGGCATACAATGTGAGTTGTAAGTACATTCGAATTCAATAAGAAATAAAACAAAGATCTGCTGTTAATTTTTACACTTTAGAAACAAACAATTATTTAGTGACAAAAATAATTATAAAATGTGAAAGAAAATCAGGTACAAGAATAGAAATAACAGTTAAACCCTTTGGTTCAGAGATTTTTAAATGCATAATGAAATGGCTAAATGAATAAATTCGATAAAGTTTTCTAAGTTAGCTGAACATAGAATACGAAATGAAGCAGCACCAGAAAAAAAGTATAAAAAAAAAAAAATATGAAACAGATGTCTATTGTCCATTATTTATCAAAATATATAAATAACGTACCTTTTTGCACAGTTCGAATATTTTATTTACATTATACCATATTTGACTACAGTAGGACCTCCGATCCAATTTATATTTTAAACTAGCTTCTCCCTTCGACTTTGTCCGCGTGAAATTTCTTGTTCCCCGATTACAATTCGTGCTCATATAATCAAAAAAAGCCGTTCCATAAAAAACGTATGAGAAAATGAATTTTCTTTATAAAGTTTTTATTAGTGAATTTTTCGCATGTTTTATTTAATTCGGGGTGGAGACAAATCCAACAAATCAAAGATCATACAAATCGGTCCAGCCATTCTTGAGTTATAAATGGTGTAACTAACCTGAATTTGTTTTATGTATTTAGATTGCAACTTAGGAATTTCAATTTCCTGAATGCAGGCAACATTGACGTTTATATTCTAGATTCGATAATACGGAAGGTTAACCGTGATTTGTCAAGAGCTGTTATGATTATTAACAATTATTATAATTATTTTGCCTAATCGAATAATAGCAGTCTTTCCGGATATACTATGGCTCAAAAGAAATATAAGTAGAATAGGAATAATGACTAAAATAGGACTGCAATTCCATTATTCAGGGCCTCAAGTCTGCTATTACAATAGTGTCAGAATGGTCTCTTCATTGTGAGTTTTTGACAGATTTGCCATACAAACACTGTCAAAAACTCACAATGAAGAGACCATTCTGACACTATTGTAATAGCAGACTTGAGGCCCTGGACCTCTGAGAATTGTTGAAGAAGAAATATTTGTAATATTGTTCTCTGAATATATAAGTTCAATCACAGATAATTTTGGAATAAATTGCAATCTTTTCTGTGTCATCGTTAACCGTTTTCATTTCGTATACCATAAAATGGTTTAGGAAAAAATTGGGTTACAGAACCGAATAAAACCCTAATGAAACCTATCCTTAAGCTGTAGATTTTAACGCACATCATAAGCTATAAAATGTTTATTTTTCACAACTAATACATTCGTGAACCACCGTAAACAATTTTGGCATCATCTCAACATTATTATATACAAATAGATCTTGGTTTAGGTAACCTATTGAGACCATCTCATTTATCCGATTCCGTTGAACAACCTGAACCTGAGCTGGGCCCTGAAACAAACAATATAAATAATGACGGCACGGTTGGCGCAGTGGTTAAGCGATTGACTACTGCGTTGCGTGTCGCGGGTTCGATTCCCGCACGAAACAAATATTTGTATGATCTACAAGTAGTTGTTCCGGGTCTGGCTGTTTGTGTATGTGAGTTTAAATGTTTGTAAACGCACCCACGATACAGTAGAAATTCCTAGTGAGGCAACGTTTAAAAAAAAAAAAAAAATATGGATAATAGTGCCGATTCCCTTGTTCACAAACTAAACTAAATTTAAGTTCAGTGCATCTTTTTCTTTCTATTTCATTAAGAAAAGGACAGAAGACTTTCGTCGTGTTGGTGTCCTTCCATTTTATATTGATTAGGGAAACCAGCAACTTGAAACAACTGGTACAAAATTGATAGTTGCTAGTTGCGTCAATTTGAAAATTATTGTGTCATCGAGTGCAGCAACTGAAAACTGTTGTCGATCATCAAAACTCGCAACTAGAGTTGCTATGTCTGCGCAGTTTCTTTATGTTATACTCGTATGTAAACGAGTTGCCAGGGCCTCAAGTCTGCTATTACAATAGTGTCAGAATGGTCTCTTCATTGTGAGTTTTTGACAGATTTGCCATACAAACACTGTCAAATACTCACAATGGCGAGACCATTCTGACACTATTGTAATAGCAGACTTGAGGCCCAGTTGCCGCAATATGGAGATCAAGTTGCTCTGTCTGCTTAGCGCCAACTACTGTGACCTTGTTGCAATAGGGATGATGACTAAAAAAAAATGTTTGTCCGTCATGTAGATTATTAAAAATATTGGACACGTTTTTTTTTTCTTTTTTTACGTAATCAAAATATTACGGCGATACATTGAGTTCAAATGTGGCATGACGTCACTTCTCAGTAGATTTTATACTGAGCTGTGACGTAACGAGCCCCCACTCCCCAAGTTTAATGTTATCTAAGTCATTTTTTATTAAGATGATAAAGCAAAAAATACGTGTCTAATATTTTTTTATTATCTGATTGACGGACTAAACAGTTTTTCTTTTTTTTACCCAGGAATCATCCCTATTTAAACCTAACCTACTACCTACCGAAATATATATTATTTTCGTCTAATTTATATGGATGACGGAAGAAGTATGTTAGGGTTCGAGTTGTAACGTCAAAGCTTCACGTTGTTAGGGATGATAAAATGGCAAAATTGCTGCAAAATACTTTATGAAGTGACATCATCAACATGAAAAGCTGTACAGTGAATTGCTAGATATAGGCTTCTCGGAATAAGGAATTAATTAAAATAATAATACGGAATGTCAACTGCTGAACATATTTAAAAACTTCACTGTCCGAGAAATAGACACAATATTAAGTATTCGCCGGGAACCATATGGTTCTAAGGACAAGCAAAGGGTGAACTTAATAAGATGTAAAGCCTGATTAACACGGTGGGATTTCCTTGCCAGTGGCATACGCAAACCAACAAAAAATTATGCTTGCTCGCCATTACTTCAATTTTATTGTATGCCACAGACGAGAAATTTGCATAGTGTTGTGTGTACGGTGTAATGATCATATTACCTGAATGTCTAGTTAAGTATTCGCCGGGAACCATATGGTTCCTTGGACAAGCAAAGGGTGAACTTAATAAGATGTAAAGCCTGATTAACACCGTGCGATTTCCTTGTCAGTGGCATACGCAAAACAACAAAAAGTTATGCTTGCTCGCCATTTATTACTTCAATTTTATTGTATGCCACAGGAATGAAATTTGCATAGTGTTGTGTGTACGGTGTAATGATCATATTACCTGAATGTCTTGAGTATCTACCACGCCTGCGCGGCTGCCGTGACGGGCTGTCTGAGTTGTATTCAGTTTCCGTGTCTATGGGCGGAGGCGCTGGGCCATTCCGTGATCGTGTCACACGAGGGACTTCGTACCTGATAAATTATATTTTTTTATTAATAAAATATAAAATTCATTCACTGACAAACAAGTGCGCGTTGGATCACGCATAATGAAGGGTTCCGTAGTAAGGATGAATTTATTCCAAGAACAAACTTAATGTACTTGAAAAAAAAAAAAAAAAGGTTACATTCCAACTGAAAATGAAAGTTTGTACGCACAATATTGAGAGCTTTACCATGGTATTTTAAGGTCATAGACTTCTTATAGGTTTTCCTGTAATTTTTATGTCAAGAAGTAATGTCGGTATTTTTTTTGAATTTTAGGCTCAATAGTTTCGAAGATAAGGGGGGGGGTTGTAAATTTTTATCTATTTTCTAAAATAACGTTAAAAGTATTATATTTTAAATTTGAAAAAAAGAAAAAATACTGAAATCCTTACAATAAACTCTTTTATTTGATATGTCACACGGTACAGAACGCAAAAGTTTTTTTTTTCATTTTCTGGTTTCCCCACAAGAGTGGCCTCCATATTCAAAATTCATTTATTTTTTATGTTACACGTCCGTGTTTGGGTCACAGAAGTTCATAATTATGTGTACCAAAATCGGCTCTGTAGATTCGGGGCAAATTGGCTGGGACAGACGGACGACTGATCCTATAAGGGTTCCGTTTTATCCTTTTGAGGTACGTAACCCTCAAAATAACATACTGCTTTAACCGCTGGACCTAGAAGGGTGAAGATTTGGAAAAGAGTTCCTAATACATATAGCGAAAATTAAGCTAAGGAAGGATTTTTTAAGTTTTACCCCTGTAGGGGTTAATAGGGGATGGAATTTTGTGATTTTTGCCTGTGGTAAAAATTACAAACTACCATACAGTCAGGCACACAGCTTGTTTCTAATAAAAATTGTGACGTGATTTGGAATCTTGTCTTTAGCTTCCTTTTAGAAAAATATTGAACAAAAACTTCACAATAATATTTACATATTGAATGAACAATAAAATATTATTTATCATACATTTAGAAAACTCTACAAAGTAGTTCATTGCCATTGATATTGCCTGGGTTGTATCCAGACCTTTGACATTTTAATCAGGTCGTTAATAATCTTTAAGCGACACAAATAGTTTTAAACGATCTTCAATGTCAAATAACCGATTGACGTCAAAATTAAGCGTTTCTCCGATATGCATGTCATCTTTGCCTAGCCTATTATTTTCAACTATATTGAGGGCTGCTTCCAGTCTAACCGGCAGCTGAATATCAGTATTTCACTGCCTATCTTTCTAACTTTAATCTTCGGAAGAGCGAAGTGTCCTAACATATGCAATTTTTGTCTAAAAGGTCACTTCAACCACTACATGTAGTACATAACTTGTGAAAGAAAATAAATTATTTGTATGTATCTGACCGGCACAACCCAGTTACCTGAAAGAAGCCTGAAAGTCTGACAACCAATATTAGACTGGTTGTCAGACTTTCAGGCTTCCGAATTAACCTTAACGACTGTAAATGTAAAAATAAGTGGAATATTAGATTTAAAATGAACTTGAAAAACTTACCTTTCCCTAGATCTCGATCGTCGCCTTGACCTCGGCGAGTAAGGTGATCGCCTGGAACGCGGCGAGTACCGACTATCGGGCGAATACCGCACCGTCTCGGGCGAATACCGACTATCTGGCGAGTATCGACTCTCGGGCGAATACCGACTGTCGGGGGAATAGCGTCTTTCGCCGTATCTGTGAACGATGGCATTTTGAAGTTAAAATACCGGCCAAAAAAAACATTGGTTGTCTGTAAAGTTGGTTTACGGACGATAGTTTAAGTCATAACAAAACATTGATGCGGCGCAAGCGTACAATGAGCGTAACGGGACAATGAGTCATCCTTTTTCGTGCATGCAGCCGGCGTTCATCGTGTTATTAGACGTTGACACGTCAAAAAAAAAAATGATGCATAGGAATGAAGTACTACATATTCGATAGACCTATTTTTTAGTATACGGAATGAACATGCAACGGGACACAACAAAGTCAAAGTCAAATCATTTATTTCAAAAAGGCACGTAAAAGGCACTTTTGAACGTCAAAATTACAAATATAGTTAATTGATTCTAGTTACCCCTTCCAAAAGGTAGTTATGTATAGAGAGGAATGGGCAAGAAACTCCATATACAACATATAGGTACAGGTCAAACCAAATATTATCCAAAATATGTAACGGATGTCATTGCCTGAGCACTGTTCGGGCTTAATTAACGAGATTCTGTCGATCTAAGTATGGTGGGCTGGTGAACTGCAAGTTTGTAACCGTTCTGGCCTTATCGTTACCAGAACAAGATAGTATTTTCAATCAAACTCAAATCATTTATTTCAATTAAACCATTTACAGGCACTTTTGAACTGTCATAGAGTCGGTCAGTTAATCAGAAAGTTGAAGCTAGTTGCCCACTCTAAAACGTAGATCTCTATGGAGAAAAACGGCAAGAAACTCCAAGTACAATCTTTTAAATCAAGATATTACAAAATCCTCGGTACATTATTCTTGTTGCTTCTATATATGAAAACAATGTAAAAAAAAACTATTCAAAATATAAGATTAATAAAAATAAGCCCTGTACTATCTATGGAGGATCACTAATTTGTTCTATGTTCAAAAACATCAAACTAAATTCTGTTCCAAAAGTCTGATGAAAGCATAAAAAAACCCTATTCAGGTTAAATTCTTACGCAATCATTCACTAAAGGGAACACTTTCATTACAGTATTTAGACAGTTTAAATGATATAAATCACCACTTTCTCTAATTATATTATTACTAGCTTTTGCCCGCGGCTCCGCCCGCGTGCATGTCGGTTATCGCGTAAAAAAGTAGCCTATGTCCTTCTTGATATCCCAGGCTATATCTCTGCCAAATTTCATAACGATCGCTTCAGTGGTTTAGGCGTGAAAACGTAACAGACAGACAGAGTTACTTTCACATTTATAATATTAGTATGGATTCTTTGAATAAGACTAATAGATTGTAATTGAAAAATCATAGACGAAAATTGAGAGAGGTAAAATTAATCTAAGTTGTCAAAAGATTATTTAAAACTAGAATTTCGGGTTTAAGTATTCAAATAATCAAATCAAAGTACTCAATTTGTAAGTGGTACTACCAATTCGCATCCACAGGTATGTTTTTTCCCATTTGTTTATATTTTCATCGGGTACAAACTATTACTATATACTAATTGCGTGACAAACTATCAGTATGAATCGGTTTCATTTTGACAGTTCAACAACATTCATTGCATTATTTACGTTGTTGATCAGACAACTTTTTCGAACATATGAAGCAATGGATTAGCAATTTGCTTCAAAATCATCCAGATTGCGATTGATTGTGTTACGCAATTAGGGTACAGGAGAGGTGTCATGAGCTGTTCTTGTTGACCGGCCGAAAGTGCAGTGTGCTGTGACAAGGTTGCTGATGAGGCTGAGGGTGATAACCATGCATGTGCATCCGCTACATTCTGATAGTCAGAATACCCGTTGAAGCTGTGGGTGCTGCCGCTCGAAAGCTTGAGGAAGTGATGATGATGACGTCACGCTGAGGTAGGTGAACGAAGGCTGCGGTGACGATCACGTCAGGGTCACCAGAAAAGGGAGCAGCCTCTGACCAAACGGGTGTTGTGTCTGGTTGGCAACTTTACCGACGGTTGATGTCGGGATGTTGTACCTATATAGGATAAGTTTTTAACCGGAGCGCAAATTTTTTTTGGTGGTTCAGTATCAGTAATAGAACACATTTCCATTATTTGTTCAATACTTTTTTTTTGGTCCTACTTGATATCAGCAAAATATGGATACAATCTATTAGTAATAATATCAATGGGCGAGCGCATAGCTGATAGGTACCTACTACTGCATTCCGCTTCACTGACCGCGCCACCACGCTGCGCGACGAGTATCCATTATACCAGTTTCAAAGTAAACATCTTTCGTTAACGATATCTTAATTTTTTTGTATTAAGACATATCAAAATAAGAAATAGGTGTATAATAAAACACATAAGTTTAATTTGTCAAAATTTGCGCACTGATTAAAAACTTTTCCTGTATATATACTAGTCGCTCTCTGCATGCGCGACGCAGGATTTGTGTGACGTCAGGTTTTTGATGCGTAGTTCGCATGTGGCGTTGTAGATGCCGCCACAGAACCAACCATAGAGGAAAGTATTCGGAGCACATACCGGGGCGGGTGCGGCGAGGGAAGCCTGCCGAGCGGCGGCGGGCGCGGCAGCGGAGGCAGCAGCGGCGGCGGCAGGAACATGGCGGGCAGGGGCGGCGGGAGTTGCGGCGGCTCCACGCTCTCGAGCGGGGAGGACACTTCTGGAATAAACGTTATGCAATTAATAATTCTATACATATTATAAATTTTATTAAAGTCGCTTTTCGTGTTTGTCTGCGTGAGCCCGTTGTTCTTCTAAACTTCGCAATAGATTTTGATGCGGTTTTCACCGTCATTTAGAGAATTAAAAACTTAATATATAAAAGAAAGTCGGGTTATTTACACCATTATATATAACTCATAAACGGCAGTACCAATTTTTATGATCCATGATTTGTTGAATTTGTCTCCGCCCCGAATAGCAGATTAATACTATTTATAAAAAGGCGAAAAATTCCCAAAAAAAAATATATATATAATCATTTTCTCATACATTTTGTATGGAATGGATTTTTTGATGATATTTCGAGAACGGATTCAGAAATGGGGGAACAACGAATTTCACGCGGACGAATTCGCGGGAAGATGCATATTATAAAGAGAGGGAGCGTGTGAGTTTGGTATGATGGTATTCGTCAACTAAGTCGTGTACGTACTGTGATGAGGTGAGATGGCTCCGTCGGCCATACTGATTGACGCCAGCTTGCGTCGTAACGCCGCGGCTTCATCCCGCGCTGCGTCGGCGTCACGCTTAGCCGCGCGCGCTTCTAACCATGCGGTGTGCGCACGGGATTCTACTTCGCTGAGTGCGCTGCGTCGCGATGACTCTTGTTCTGCCAGCTCTAGTGTTAGCGCGTCGCATTTCTCCCTTTAACATTGTTTGATAGATTCATTTATTGATATGAAATCGTCGTATCCTACGACTAGCTACTTTTCAGGAAAGACTTTTTGTGTTTAATTAAATTCAATATGAAAAAATATGAATTGGTGATTTCTTATAATGTGTATTGGTATTTTTAGGTTCGGCTAGGATTATTTTCAATAAATTATCTTCATATTTTATACGCATTTTGTCCTTTAAATCCCGTTTTTAATTGTTTTGTTGAACTGGTTATATGTGGTATGATGAGCAGAATTGAATTATGCAATAAAAAGAAAGCCCCTATTTTCGTTAGGGCACTATTCGTAGGATACGACGAAATGTGAGGGCGAAAACAAGAGTGATACAGCATGAAATATAAATGAACAAAAAGCCATAGCCTTTGACATTGCGATGCGCGGGCGCAGCAAACGCGTTGGTTGTTCTGTGCAAAGCATAATTTTCGCTCTTTTATTTATCGGTATTATTTTTTAACTGATTAAGCAAAAGAAAAACATCAAAATTACTTACTTAAATCTCTGTACTTCTTGTTGGAGAATTTCAATTTTCTCTACTGTGCTAGCTGATTCGCCTTGCTTGCTCAGCCACAACGATTCTTTGGCGCTAAGTTCTCTGAAAAAAATTTATAAAAATTACTAGATATTATTGCAATTATTTTTTTATACGTGATCATGAAGTATGTTTAGAATCTTATGTCTATTCAAATGTATTTGTTTGAATACATTAACATAAACAAATATATCTACTTTAATTTAGTGCAATATTAAGTTGATTTTTTAAATGACATAAATTGTGAACGAAGTTTATACATATGGTCCACTTACTTTAGAAGCTCGCCCTCTCTTTCCTGGAAGTATTTCCCTAAGACCTCTAGCCTAGTTAGCGCTTCTGTAGCACTCTGATTTGTAGTAGTTAACGTTTCTTGAGTACTCTTCAGTTCTTCAGCAAGACGTGTTCTTTCTTTGTATTCTGTCTGTAACAACAATTTAAGATGTGATGAGAAAGGCGAATAAAAATAATCACTAATGTTAGATTATACTAGCCAGCGAATTCGCCCGGGTTGCTTTTTCTAAAAGCCAAAAAGCCTACGTTATTCAATATAACATCAGCTATCTGCCAGTGAAAGTCCCGTGAAAATCGGTCTAGCCGTTTCGGAGATTAGCCGGAACAGACAGACAGATAGACCGACAGACGAACAAAATTTGGGTTGGCTTTAGTATCATGCGGCACGCGGAGGGGGTTTAAAAGGGTTAAAGCTAGTAAGGTTTGGGTCCCCGATTATAACGCTATCACTGTTATTACAAGATAATGCATATTTTTTGAGAAATTAATGAAAAAAATATTCTAACCGCAAATCAGTTTTATAGCGAAAACGGAACGTTAAAATGGGCGATTGACAACCAAATCTGTTCCACATATTGTCTTGTCTATGGCGCAAAATGACGTGAAAAATTGGCAAACCGGAATGTGAAAAAAAAAAAAAAAAAATATATGTTATGTGTCATTGTTCATGTTCATTCCGTTCCGTTTCTCCTCGAGTTGTGTGAATGTGCTCTGTGTTTCGTTGTTTTTCTTGTGGCTGTATTCGACGACTTTGGCTTTCCCTCTTTTCGTTACTAGAAGCTGAGAATGCTACTAGGATAATTTGGATCCAAGAGCGAGCAAAGCGAGCTCGGGACTTGGGGTATTTTTTTTTAAACCATTCAGAAGTAGGAGCCCCGCCGAGCGGGGCTCCGTCGATCACCCTTCCCTCGACTGCGCCACATTGAGCGCTTTTTATGTTTTGAGGTTAGGATACATTTATTAGTTTTTCTCAAGAACGGTGCGTTGCCCTTACATGGAAGTGGTGTCAGGGCAGAGGGGTACCTCCTCCAACCCAAATTTTAACTCTACTACGCCTTTTTAAGCGACTATAAAGGTTTTGAGGTTAGGTTACATTTATCGTTTTTTTTCAGGAATGGTGCATTACCTTTTAATGGGAGTGGTACCAGGGGGCAAGGGGGACCTCCTCCCTACCCCCCCCCAACCACCTCCCCCTACGCGTGCTGCACGATAGTAAATTTTTACCAAAAGCTATTATTTTGACATTACAAACAGACACTTAAATTTTTTTCCGATTAAGAGTCCATAATACCTCAGCGCCACCTCACTCTTTATCTCGCTCGCACAATATTGGTCCCGGTCACGCGAGCAAGCGAGACAGAACACTGCTGCCCATTCTCTAGTAAGTCCCTTAGTTGCCTTTTACGACATCCACGGGAGGAAATGGGGTGGTGATTATGCTAAGCCATTTGAGGTAGTATAGACTATTAAGTTATTACTATTAGGTACTTGCCAAATACAATAAGCAATGTAGATAATGACTAGTTTTAACTATTCTATTCTTTCATTATGTTCTGTAGCCCGAAAGTTAGTGACAATAGTAAACTAACCTCAAACTTGCTTTCAAATGAGTTCTTCTCTTGCAGTGCTTTAGACAGTTTTGCTTTGATTTCTGTGTGGTCTATGAAGGATGTTACGTCTATGTCTGCTGACATACCACTCTTTAATTCCTTGATAGCTTCCTGAAAATATAAAATGGACAGTTATTAGATAAAACATAGAGAAACGGCAATACATTTTAAAGTTACCATTTAACCTCTCGGCCGGTAATTACAAAAACAATTGGACGTAGCTTTGCAGAAAGGACTTAAGCCAAAATATGGTCAAAAATGAGTTGTGTGTACCAGAGGTTCTATTGGTAGGTTCTTTCACTTAGCAAAAACGATCCATGACACAATAAAGATAAGGTTGATTTTTTAATGATGGGAACAAACCTACATGAAGGTGGGTACCTTTCTGTAACCGTTACCTCTTTGGTATTGTTAAGAGCTTCGGGTTCGTGACAATAAAAACTGCCGATTTAATAACCAAAAATGACACTTTAATTAAACAATACTGATAACAACTCAAACACACTAATTATAAAACAACTGCACTACTGATTACTCTAAAGTCGCACTTGAAGATCGCTTGTATCGTTTGAAGTTTACTTGTCGCTTGGTCGCTTGTTTTTCGACTGTCCGGATCGGGGTCCATACCGGCCTTATATAGTTCCAGAACCTTCTACTGTAGAAACATTTAGAATGTTCGAGTACATACCGGCCTTATATAGTCCTTAGTTCCAGAACCTTCTACTGTAGAAACATCTAGAATGTTCGAGTACATATCGGCCCCGACTGACCAGATGTCGACAGTTCTAGAAAGTTCTAGCATCGAAATTTCTAGAAGCATCTAGTTCTGCTACTTGATACTAGATGGCGCTAGTGCTCTACTAGTTCTGCTACTCGATACTAGATGGCGCTAGTGGTATTGTCATGATGTAACAGGCATTAATTGGGCGCGTAACAGTATATACATTATACAACTCATTTTTGACCGTAATGTGGGTTTATCGTATAATCTAATGTAGGGAAAAATATCCAAAATTTCAATTTGCAGTGTCAGTCTCGATCAGACCTGACGACAGATAGACTTTGTAATAGTCACACTTTATCAATAATTGACAATAAATCAATTACAATACTGCCGTAACTGATATTTAGCTTCGTTTTCTTTTCGTGTGTATATGACTAACCTGGTGTCAAAGTTTTTATGCCGCCCATGGGCTTCTGACTTAGCTACACACGCCGTCGAGAAATATCTCGGTTTCCTCACGATGTTTTCTTTCACCGTTTTTTAAACCGCGAGACTTCCGTTTTAGTTGTTGCTGACTCAACAATATACCTGACCATTGCGATGTCCTACTTACCATCGATTTGTTGCTGTCTAAGCATATTAGCCGATCGCTTCAAAAATCAAATATAGCCTTGAAGGTGATTTATGCAATATTTGTTTTAACCTAGTTATTAGTACTGCAGATGCAAGCATAATCGTATAACTAAGTGCTAACAACTTTTTTCCGTAAATAATATAGAAATTATCTACATGTTTAAGACCTTAATTATTAGTATTTACGTATATATTAATATGATTAACTAACTATTTCACTATTCATAAAACTTTTGTTTAATACTGTTAAGAAATCAGTTGTCCTAATAGTAATTGTAAGAACTCATGCCGCCTGTGATACAGGTTTATCCTAGTACAGGCATCATACTTTGTAATACCTACATTATTTCGAAGATTTATACTGTATTTATCCAGTTTTTATTTATGAATAAATTTTATTATTATTATTAAACAAGTATGTTATTTAGATGTAAGTCATCTAAAAAAAAACAGCGAAAACCTAGGTCTTAGAGGCCATTTCAATTGCTGTTTGCTAACATTGCATAATTACATCACACAGTTTGGTCTAACATAATTCTAGTCTAATAGTATTAAAGAGACTTACTTTTAAGGCTTCAATCTCGTGTTTTTGTAACTCAATAGTGTTTTTAGCTTCTGCTAACAGCTGGTTGATTTCATCAAATTGTTTCTTTTGTTTCTTGAATTCTTCTAAAGCACTTTCAGCTGACACATACTTGAGTTGGAAGTTATCTCTTTCGCGGCTAACTGATATTAATTCCTCCTCGAATGCTTGCATCTTTTCTGGAAACAGAGAAATGCGGGGTTTATAAATACGTAAGGGAATAAATACTATTCTGCTGTACGTTTTCAGACGCTATTTGAATGTTATACAAATACTAATTTGTTCTGTGCTGGATATTTTAACAAGTATCTATACAAATATTATAAAGAGGTAAAATTTGTTTGTAAGTTTGTATGTAGGGGGTAATCTCTGGAACTACCAGTCGGACTTGAAAAATTATTTTTGCATTTGATAGCCCATTCTTGAGGAAGGTTATAGGTTATTTAACATCACGCTTTGACCCATAAGAACCGAGTAAAAATTAAAAAGTCAGAAAAAACGCTAAGTGAAAACAAAATAATATCGCGGGCAGGCTATGGGTCGTAGGAACAAGAAATTTCACGCGGTCGAAGTCGCGGGCATAAGTTAGTTATTTATACAACACATAAGTACATGAAAACAATAGAGAAAACAAAAAAAAAAAAAACTAAAGTAATCAAACAAAAGGACTCAGCATGATGCCTACAAAATATTTTCTGATAACACATTTTAATGATGATTGTTTTGTATTAGCGTCCTAATCTTTTGAATACTTTATTTACCTTGACCTGTTTACTGTGTAAGTGTATTGTGCGTATGTAAATAAAATCTATAGAACTAAAACTGATCACAAAATTTTGTAACTCTAGGGAAGTTACACCTTATTTTGAACAAGATGCGGCCCGCGGTTTCGCTCACGTGGCTTTTTCTAAAATACAAGTAGCCTAAGTTACTCCTAATAACATCAGCTATCTGCCAGTGAAGGTCCCGTCAAAATCGGTCCAGCCGTTTAAGTGATTAGCCGGAACAAACAGAAAGACAGTAAAAAAAAAAATGTTTTATGTTATAAGTACTGTATACAGGAAAAGTTTTTAATCAGTGCGCAAATTTTGACAAATTAAGCTTAAACGTATTTTATTATACGCCTATTTCTTATTTTGATATGTCTTAGTACAAAAAAATGAAGTTATCGTTAACGGAAGATGTTTATTTTGATACTGGTATAAAGGATACTCGTCGCGCAACGCGCCGGCGGCGTCGCGGTCAGTGAAGCGGAAGGCAGTGGTAGGTACCTATTAGCTGTGCGCTCGCCTATTGATATGATTATGAATAGATTGTGTCCATATTTTGCTGATTTCAAGTAGGACCAAAAAAAAAGTATTGACTAAATAATTGAAATGTGTTCTATTACTGATACTGTGCCACCAAACAAAATTTGCGCACTTGTTAAAAACTTACCCTGTATACTTTCATAGGCATCTAGTAAAAAGCTGTTGACATTACAAACAAATAGACACTTCAATTTTATGCAAACTTAGTTATCAGTTTTAAGCATAATTTGTGATGTTTTATTTGTATATTTCACCAGATTTTTGCGATATCATCAAATAGGCTATGTGGCTAGAAACATATAAGTATCACCCAATTAAAATAAAAGGTACTCACCATTCAATTCCACTATTTGCTCTTCAGAATTAGCTCTCTCAGCCAAGAGCTCACTAAGAGTATTTTCCACCTCACCCAGGGTATTCTGCAACTCTCCCGCAGTATTCTCAGACACCCTGAGCAACTTTTCATTATCATCTAAGGAATTTCGTAGCCTATCGTTTGTGGCCTTTAACTCATTGATTTCTTCTTTGAGCGACAGTACCATGTCATCCATTCCAAATGAACTGTCTTCAATACCGGCTAACTTATTCTTAGTAGTTGTAAGTTCCTCTTTGAGGATCTCACACTCCTGGAAAATGATAATTTGAGTGAATATTGTGCCCTAACATCTTAAGGTCAAAAATGTACTGCTATAATGATAATAATAATAATAATACAACGATACTATAAAAAAAAAATCTTTACAGAGAAAGAGGGAAGATAGTGACTAGTAACCAACACAAGAAAATCATTTTTAGCAATTTAAATTTTATTTAGATTTACTTTAGTTAAAATATCTTACCTTAGTTGTGAAAAGTAAATCACGTTGTAACGAATTAATTGTACCAATGAGTCTTCCATCTTGTCTTCTATTATCTATGTAGTAGTATCCTAATGTAAACAGAAGGACGGAACTGGCTGTGGTCAGAAGGAATGTCAGCAAGCGGTTAGTGCCATCATTTGAAGTTCCATCGCAGTACTCATCGGTGAAGCATGTTTGTCCTGCAATTAAAAACTTTAATTGAAAAAACAGGAAACATTATTCGAAGGGATAATACATTATTTTTGTGATGACTTGTATAAATTTTATAAGACTAAGAACTACATACTTATATCAGTCTACTAATAAAAAACTACTTAATAGTCATCTAGGTTAATTAGTTTTTAATTTGTTCATCTGGTGATAATTAATATAAAAAACAATAAAATGGAATTGATACCTATAAAAATCATTTGAAATAACAAAAAGTGTTTTGTAATATGAATGGTGCAAATTGCCTAGAAGACAGTTCTTTTATACAGAATTATGAAAGAGATAAACTATAGATTATATAGTAGGATAGAACTACTTCAGACTATTATCTCCAAAATCATGTAGTTATTGGATAAAATACTTATCAGATGTTGATTGTAAACATAGATAATAGTAGTAGTATCATCTAAAGGAGCTGTACAGAAGTTTATAAAGTTAATGCCAATGCTAAATTAACACATGAAGTATTTTTTTAAATGAAATCATTGCACATTGTAACAATGAATGGTTCTCCATAGTATTGATTGCATTTTCTTTTGTTATTCGCTTAATGCCATGTTATAATAACAGTGTGAGTACACTGTTATTATAACATGGCATTAAGCGTTGGCATACTATGCAGAGAAAATGAAAAGATAAGAATATTCTATTGATTGAGGAATAGTCTTGGCTTTTAAGAATAGTGGCATGTAGTGTGGTAAATAATATGTGTAAAATGGATGTTTAAAAAATATAAAATACAATTTTATTAAAATGATGAATAACTTACCAACTGAAGCAAACAAAGCTTTAGACTCTTCACTTGTCCCCATAATTGAATAATAAGTAGACATAAAATATTTCACAAAAGAAAATCCTTCATTTCCATCAGCCTTTTCACTCTCATAAATGGGATACTCTGTGTTGTACAGAGATTCTGGTGATTCAGTTGAAGATGGCCAAATGTCCGCTACAGTTGTGTACATATTTGAAAAGAAACCTGTGTTTTCGTCTTGTACTGGAGCTTCTGTTGGTGAACTATTGATATCTTCTGTGGAGTCAGGCAAGGCAGCGATAATGTCTTCAACAGGTGCTTGAGGGTATGAAGGAGTATCTTCAGTAGGAGCAGGTTCTAATACTTCATCAGTTTTGTATGACTCGTCAGGACTGTATGATGTAGGAGTGGTATATGTATACGGTGGTAGCTCTTGAGGTGGGATTTCAGTTGTAGGTGGAGCTTCCATGCTCATGAGAGGAGGGATTGTTTCTAGAGTTGGCACAGTCTGAGGTTTTTCAGAGTACACTGGAAGTAAAGTCTCTGTTGTTGTCGGTAGTTCTGCTTCAGTTGACACAGGTAGTAATGTTTCAGTAAATGGTGCTGGCACTGGTTCGACTGGGTCGATTCTTTGTGGAATTTCCATAGATGCTGAGGCCATATGCTCCTCTGTTGGGGCAGTATTTTCATTAGGTTCTAAACTTTTAACAAGAGGAAGACTGTTATATTGGTTTTCTGCATTCATGTTAGTATAAATTGGTGGTATAACTTGATTTATTTGGCTAACTATTGGGTCATTTACTGGAGGTACTACAGGTTCATTAGTAGGATTCACTACAGTCTCTGTTGTGGTAGTGACTGCTGGTTCAGTAGTGGGGATTATATCAGGTTCAACTGTAGGAATTTCTACAAGTTCTTCAATTGGGTTTACAAGATCATTTAAAGAATTACCATTGAGCACACTGTTTGATTCAGAAGAAGTTTCTTCAGGTGCTTGTAAATTCTCAAGGTTATTATTGAGAGATGATGTATTTTGTTCTTTGCTGTCACTCTGTTCTGGTTCAGTTAAAGAATTTTGCAGGTAATCTTGTTTCTCAGGCACTTCTATTATAGACTCACTGTTTAATGAACCATGATTAACAGTATGTAATAATTTCTGTGGAGGTGTTTCTTGTGGCATCTCTTTGGGAACTTCTTCATTATTTTGTTGCGATTCTAATGGCCCATTCTGTTCAGAGTTATTATTGGCTTCCTGTTCACTCGTCTTAGGTATTGTTTCTGGATTTAGCTCCACATTTTTATCAACATCACTGGTAGTAGGCGAAGCTTCTGTTTGTGCCGCAATTTCAAGTGGTGTTGCAGTTGATGTAGAAGGAGGAGCCTTCTGTGCATTGTTTTGTGCCTCCAAATTTATGTTTTCATCTGATAGATTTTCATTAACCACCTTTACTTTATCATCAGCTTGATTTGAAACATTATCTTCTACTTTTTGACTTGGTGTATCCACTGCACTATTCAGTGAGGGAGTGAGATCTTCATTGGAAGAGGTTAAGGGGGATTCAGTAGAAGAATCCTGCTGTGCATCATTGACAGCTGCTTCGGTGGTATATATTGTCGTGCCTTCAAACACTTCATGAGCATGCTGAACCTTATCAGGCTTAACATTTTCCTCTTTGTCAGCCTCAAAAGGAACAACCTGTAGATTCTTTTCTATTATTTTAGTTTCTCTTAAAAACCTACTGTTAACAAAGCCAGTCTTTCCGCTAATGCTCACGAACCATAAGTCTGAATTGGTACCAGCTGATTTCATATAAACGATTGCATCGCTATTTCCACGAAAAGATAGTAGGTCCGAATCAACACTAGTATAACTCAGTAGAGTTTTTGCTTTAGAAATAGGTCCTGGAAGAGGTACAAATAATTCGTTGTTAGAAAGTTATCACATAAAAACTGACACTGTATTGCAGTCAGGTATCTTACCATTACATTCTTGGTTAGCACAATATACTTTGTCTGGAATCCTGCATTGTGAAACTGAGATAAATAACGTAAATATAATAAGTTTTAACACAATCATTTTCGCATTCTAATAATTATAATTAATTTCTTAAAAATTCGCTAGACATTAGGCCACATCATCTGTCAAGTCGATCGTTCGGTCGTTCAGTGTGACGCAGGAAAATAAATTCAACAAACCCATGATTATATTAATATATCATGACAAAGATTAAAAAATATAAATTTAATTATTAGCATATTATTTCATAAACCCTAACTATGTTAACTTAAGATTAAATATGGAATTAAATAAATCGTTTATATTAAACTAAAAATTTACGTTATACACTTTGAACGGAACGTAAAAATATTCGGAAACCTCATTCAAACTTGCGATGAAATAATTATTTTATTTTATTTGTTTTTATTTCTAGATATAACATAATTTGCTTGTGTTCAATAAACTCAATAAACTAAGCAACAATTTTTCTCCTTCGAGAGTAGTTTCGCTTGGCACTGCGCCGTTACCGCCGCAACCGCCAAGTACAGACTGCTCAGTATACCTATACTAAATACTACTCCGTACGTTTTTGAACAAAATCAATGTTCTCAATTTAACGAGTCATTATGTTCCGTTTTTCTGGTTTTCTCCGTTCATAGTTCCGTTTTCAATAGAACTTTGTATCAATGAAGTAAAACCTGTAAAACCCTTGTTTCTTCGGTAAAACAATGAAAACGTAGAACCTAAAACCTTTTTGGCGCGGGAAATGTTTTAGTACTGCCAGGAAGGTACCGTCAGAGATACTGAATGCTGTCAAGACAGGATAAAACAAAATTAAAAAAAAAATGGCTTAATGTCATAAAATTCATTTACTAATAAATTCATGCAAAAAGATTTCATAATGGATCTACAAGATCACGTGTCACTTATTGATTTATCAAAACAATTACCATTTGAAATAGGTAAGTGCTATCGTAATAATTATTAAATAGCTTGAAAATAAGCGTAGGACTTCATCTAGTGACAGATAGCAACGTCACTGGAATGGGTCAATCTGTGCATGTGCATCCTACCCTGTGCATTTGTCTGTTAGGGGTACATACTTGAAAGTTGGAAGCAGTGGGTATTCGAGCTCTTTCTATCAGTTTGCTCGGGGAAATAGATGCTTACTACCACCATAACTTATATTTCTGCCCTCAGCTGTGTTGCTGTGTTCCAGTTTGAAGGGTATCATGCATGTGTATTTACAAGGCACATATTTTCAGATTTGTCTCTGATATGGCAACGCATCTATCTATGATGCTACTGCTTTGCAAATGTTCATTCGCAGTGGTGACCACTTATCACTTACCATTTTTCTGGTGGGCCTTCGGCTTATTTGTCATCCAAAAAGTATCCAGCTTGCAGGTTCTCAGCAAATAATATAAGTTCATATATACAGTTATCTATAAATAACCTTTCTGTAAAGTACGTAGGTATGCGACTACCGTAGTTACCTAATATGCTGGACATACGGATTGGTGATCGCAGTATTTATCTTTTCGGCTCCGAAACCTAAATCTGTAAGTAATTTGTGAATTGTATTAGATAGATACATAATTACCTTATAGGTACCTGCATTCGTTTGCGATTGTTGTCCAAGCCCTAGCCATGTGCGATATTGTGTTAGAGATGTTGATCTTAGGTCATAAATAAATTTAAGGTGTTAGGGTGTCAACCAGACTATAGTGCTTCCAGGATCTTTTGGCACTCGAATGACGTTGATAAAGAGGCGCTGTTGGTACAAAATATGTTTTTTTTTGTGAAATGTATCTAAAAACAAGACAGCGGCGTTAGTTCCAATTTCGGCCACGCGCCAAAAGATCCAGGACAGCTATAGGTACATTGGTTTGGTTGATTATATTTTTTGAAGAATCAATAGTATCAGAACTTGCTTGTAAAATGTATATTTTCCTACTTGGGCATCTATACATTCATTCATTCATTTCAGCCAAAAGACGTCTACTGCTGGACACAAGCCTCCCCCAATTAGGCGGGTTTGCCATAATCGCCACTTGGGCATCTATACTAATATTATAAAGAGGATTTTTTTTTTGTTTGTATGTTTGTATCGAATAAGCTTCGAAACACTGGACTGATTTTAGCAGTTTTTCCACCAATGGAAAGCTAAATTATGAAGAAGTAACATAGGCAACCATTTATTAAAAAATAACCCAAAAGTAGCAAAATTTTGCCTATATACCACGGAATCGAAACTTATGCGGGTGAAACCGCGGGGAGCAGCTAGTACTTATATAAAATGGAGAAACTACACGTATTCTCGTTGTATGGAACTGCTACATTGGTTTAAATTAGGTATCTACATAACAAGACGTACACACGGCTATAAATCCAGCTATACATTTTCAGTATAAGCTGATGTCGCATTTTATAGGATTTCCGTACAATGAGAGGTCAGCTTATGCTGGAAATTTATAGCTTGATTTGTAGTCGTGCGTACCAACAATTATTTATTACGTATTTTGTGTAATCGATTTTTGTAAATAGGTACTAATTTTGTTAGATCGATTCTCTTATTTTAACTTTTTTAAAGTACCTCTACATGTTCAGTAGTGCTATTCTGTAAAAAATCTCACCGTGAAAACACAGGTGAAGTGAGCTGTCATTCCATTGATGCTAGGGATTGACACTGTGTATTGATGCTCACTTCACCTGAGTTTTCACGGTGAGATTTTTACAGAATAGATCGACTGATCCATTAATGATCCTTGATGGTACTTATTCTTAAAACTTATGTTAAATATTGTTGAGAAATCAGTTGTCCTGATACCTACATTATTTCTAAGATTCATACTTTGTTTTTCCAAATTTAATTTTGAATAAATTTTATTATTATTTTATCATTATTATTTTATTATTACAGACCAAAGTATAAAGGAAGAAATTTGTTTTGGAGAAACATTGATTATTAGTTGTGGGCATTATGAGGGTGACCTGAATGATGATGAAGACGAAGAAGGAAAGTCAGAATCAGAGTGGTCATGTTCAGAGTCTACCGAACCAACAGTGGAAGATGACAAAGACCATCAAATATATGAAGTAAAGGATTACGTTGCGGAGGAATCTGCACACGAAGAGGAAGAAGAAGAAGTTGATGAATTTTGTTTTTATTTTTTCCCCGATTGCAATAAACCTCCTCCACCTCAAAATAGCAAAACAAGCTTTATAGTTGTTGATGGTTTGCCAAAACTTAATCCAACTGCAAAGGGCCAAAAATGTTGTACTTGTAAAAAAGACAAAACAGGGGAATGTCCATGTTATACGAAAGTGCCTTGCAAATGTGGAGCCAAAATTATTGCTGATTGTACTTGCTCTGAACTAAAAGAAATATGCGTTTGTGCCCCAGGATATCCTCGAACCGTGTGCAAATGTGAACATGCTGATGTATGCGTTTGTGACCCTGATGGTAGAATATTAACTAAATGCACGTGTGGCAAAATAGAAAAACCATGTATTTGCCACCCGGATAAATTTCCTAGTCCTGTATGCAAATGTAAATATAAGCCCAAGTTTGTAAGTCTCATAAAAACTAAACGTGAAGAAGTTATAGAAGAAGGGTATGAAGTTGAAGAAGAAGGTATCCTCCACGAAGGAAAAGTTGAAGAAGGGTCTGAGGAAGCAAGTAAAACAGTAATTGAAGAGGAACCATGTATTTGCCAAAAGCCAGAACCGAAAAAGTTGTGCTACTGTCTTAAAGGCAAAGATTGTACATGCTTGACCGAATGTATTTGTGGTGTACAACGCCCTTGTCTTTGCGAGCCAGAAAAGTCTGAAAATATTAATGAAGAAATCCCTTGTAAACATGATGAAAACAAATCGACTTGTAGTTGCGATGCCCCCAAACTCTGCACTTGCGAAAACGAAAATGCTGGTGCCGTTTGTAAGTGTTTTCCGGTACAAGTTTGTACGTGTGGAGATCCAGAAAATTGCAAGTGCTTCACCACTTGCGATTGCACAAATCCATGCATTTGTGATACTCTTCCAGTTAAAACAGAAGAATGTATATGTCTAAAACCACCAGGAGCATCGGATTTTACCAGCAGTTGTCAGTGCATACAGGAATCAACTAAAAAACAGAAAAGAGTTCGTGCTGGTAAAGAGGGATATCGATGGTGTCACGAAGTTGATCCGCAGCATACGTATTTTGATTATGCTTATGGTAAACATGACAAAGTCAATCTTGAAGATCCAAAGGTAGAAAACTTCCAGATTCAAGGTCTTCACGATGTACCTGATGAAGTTGATGCATGTCCTGTTCATGGCATGTGGGTTCCTCAATACAAAAAAAAAGCAAGGAAACCATCTTTAGATTGTTGCAGTACTGTTGGGGGTATATTTAATTATTTTTAATATCACTACTTTATTAAGTTTGTAACATGCATTCTAACACATTTTTTTTTAATAATATAAGTCTTACGTAGGCATAAGTACTGGCGCTATTTTTTTAAAGAGTATAGTCAAAGGCATAAAAAAATGTTCACTCGTAGCTAAGTTCAAATGTGTTTTTTTTCCCAAAGGCTGAAAACATTCCTTTTTAGAAACTACTACTACTACTTTTTTTAAAGAATTTAGTCCACTTTCTCAGAACGAAATTACGAATAACTCATTTCACATTATCCTACTATTTATATCCTAGAACTTACTACACCTTTTGCCCTTTAAGGACCACTGTTAGGTTTGGCAAAGAATTACCGAAAATAATTTCTAATCAAGTTACTTTTCTGCAGAGGAAGTTAATGCTTACGAGTGAGCAATGACGAGCTGATGTGAAATTTATCATTATACAGAACATTTTGTTAATAGCAGTTTTTTATAAACAGGCATCAACATTTGTGTTGAAAGTCTAGGCGAGGACAAAGATAAACTTCTCGTGCAAGTGGTTTCATATTCGTCAAAGGAAGGTGCAAAAACTGGCTCAAAGCTTGTAAGCATTTTGGATTGTAATTTACACACGATGGAGGAGAATAGAATCGAGTAAGATATTGTTACTGATATTTCTTATAGTTAGTCTTGTGGCCATTATCTGTGTAGGTACCTACTGTTGTAGACGGTTTTTAATGTACTCGGATCGTATTCGAAACACTTAATTCCAAAACAAAGATAGCTGACGGGGCTCAAAAGTTTTTACAACTTAAGTGGGACCAGGCAAGACATGTCTGCTGCATGCCGAACAAACTGTGGGTCCAGATATCATAGACCTGGTGTCTCGTGACAGTTAGATGGCGACACGGCAGGCCTTGAAGGAGATGGCGAGACGAATTGGAGAGATTCCGTGAAAAACAGGAAGGCGCTTCCGCTGTATCTCGGAAATTGAAATTAGTGAAAGGAGGCCTTTGCCCAGGAGTGAGACAGAACTAAGTAAAGATTGAAGTGAGAGTCGAGTCCAATAGCGATTGCTGCAAAGAAATCGACTTTTTTGTAAAATAAAAGGCACTGATTATGTTTTGTTTTATAATCACAGACATATAACAAAGAAAGACTTAACCAAAGAGCGGCGGAGTTACACAGCTATCTGTGAGAGCGGTTACTATAACAAAGTGAGTCGCATTTGCGGAGACAAGCATGTTGTTAAGCGATTCTACCACTCTTTCGAAAAGGCTCACAACTTTTTACTTGAAGGATCAAATATTGTGTTTCTGCGCTATCTCGCCCTTCGACGCTTCAAAGGTACCGTTCAGACTGACACTGTCATGATGGATGGGACTATCTGTCGCAGTATTTATGTGAGTTTTAGTCTATAGTATAATAAATTGTGTTTATATCATCATCATCATCATTTCAGCCGAAAAACGTCCACTGCTGGACATAAGCCTCCCCCAAGCATCGCCACTTCGACCGGTTCTGTGCTTCCCGCGTCCAGCGGATTCTTACGGCCTTCACAAGGTCATCGGTCCACCTTGTGGGAGGCCTTCCAATGTTACGTCTTCCGTTACGCGGTCGCCACTCCAGAACCTTGCGGCCCCATCGGCCATCTGCAGTGCTATTCTGTAATTATCTCACCGTGAAAACATAGGTGAAGAGTGAGCTGTCAATAGTGTCAATCCCAAGCATCAGGTGGAATTACAGCTCACGTCAAGCTCACTTCACCCAAGTTTGCACCATGAGATTTTTACAGAATAGCACTGCTCTTCTGCGAGCAATGTGCCCTGCCCATTCCATGTGCCATGCCATGGCAGTTTATATAATAATAGGTCCTTATTATGATTTTCAGACAAATTCGAAATTCAAAATCTTTATTAACAAGAAAGATACCGTTATATGTGTTGAAACAAAAATTATGCGCAAGCCTCCAGTCGCACTATTACTTTAATATTTAAAATGTTACATGTATGTAACATAAACATTATTCTGTATCTGTATATTCAGTGTAGTGTATGTATAGACTACACTGAATATACAGATACAGAATAATACTATACCTAGACTAATGAAACAACAGGGCCAATTATGAAATAGATATTATCAGATAGGTAGGGACTAGGGAACCATAACTAATTCACGAACTATCTAGCGTGGTATGTTAGTTTTAGTAGTTCGCGTTGACTAATGAATATTTCTTGTTAGACCGGTAATCTACCTGCATTATTAATCGATTTGACTAAATTGTTGATTTATGACTATTGGATAAGGTTTATTGGGGAATTAATTGGTGATATTGCCTTAAGACAGGGAAGTATTCATAAATTATTATCGAATATAGAAAATTGGGGTTTTAGAAAAGAAACTGAGGGCGCTTAAAACTTCGTAAAAACAATCTTTGGAGTTTTTTTTGAACTAGTACGCCCGAAACTATATAAAAAAAAAGATAGGCACCCACTAAAAAGTAGTGTAGCCTCAAAAAATGGCAAGGTCCTAATCTAACCGTTGTAAAGTTATATGCTAGACTAGTCAGAGTCAGAACTAGGTACCTACCTACGTCTGACGTCATATTACTCAAACGCCACGGTAACTTCGCGGCATTCAGTACAATGGTCGTTTCGTGTGACAAGGACAGAACAACTTCTAAAGCGTGTAGCTTCTTCATGTTTCCACATTTTTTTGCACAGATCTTTTCTGTAACGCCTTTAAAATAAGAATATAATATATATTTTTTTTTAGTTACTCTATTGTATCTACTGCCTAAGCTAAGTTACGCACGTGGTTTTGTCAAAAATCTGCTTACAAAATTCGATTTTGAAAGTGTGATGGAATGAACATCAGGAACGAAACAAAAATGCTTCAGATACATGAACTGTATCTTTCAATGCAGATAAGGCTGAAATAAAGCTTAAATTGTCAAACCTAGTTTTGTATTTAAATATATGGTTAAATGACTAATCATCAAACGTTTGCTCCCTAGGTTTGTAAAGGTGTAAGTCAAGGAATCGTGAATGGCACTCCGTTTTTCGTTGTCAAGGTTGAGCGGCATATTGTCGAACCTTCAGGATATGTCCATCAAACATTGACGGTGCTAAGCCTCAAAGGTACAACCTATATCGACATTATATGTTTTTTCGGTTTTTTAACACTTTTTGGGAACTACGTATAAATAATGATGAAGACACCTTGATTTTATGAAAACTGATTTCTGATTTCATTATAGTTTTCCTATTTTTTTTTGTTATCGTTTGAATCAGAATAGGTCTTTAAATTTTCTTCCATAGTGGGAGCCAATTCAGAAAACTGATGGTGTCAAAAATATGATATCCAAAATTTAATTATACCATTCGATAGCCTAAAGGATAAAGAATTCGTTACGTTGAGTGAGGACTGTGACTCCTCCGGAAGCGCCGCCATTTTGAGGTCGTTTTGCTGCGTCACATAATTTCCGTTTAGTATAAAATAGGTCCGTAATATAATACTCTCAAAGAAAATATTACCCGTTACGTACACGTATTCACGTAAAACACACGGCTGTGTCCACGAAACCGCCGCCGTATCTCAGTAGTTCCATTCTCTAGTTCCATTATGGGACTACTGGGATTTTTTCTCCCAGTAGTTCCATGGAACTGGCATACAGGCTGTGGCGTAAATAGTGGTCCAACGTTTAGGGGTCGATACACCATTTATATTCAGCTATCACATACCACAATTTGAACACCTTATTTACTAGCTGTAATTTCTAGAAATGACATTATTATTTAATATAATACTTTATTGTCATGTACAGAAATTACAGCCAAATTAGTAAAGCAAGCTGTAAATTTTTCAAGAAAAAATATATTAAATCGGAGAATTAAGATAATTAGGGTCACATTGTGGTATGTGATAGCTGAATATACGGTGTATCGACCTCTTAACGGCGGACCACTATTTACGCCACACCCTATAGGCCAATTCCATGGAACTACTAGGAGCAAAAAAATCCCAGTAGTCCCATAATGGAACTAGAGAATGGAACTACTGGGATACGGCGGAAACCGCCAGACCCCGCTTTTTGTCTGTTTTCAAGGTTTTACTATAAGTCACGAGTGGGCCGACAACTGCTACATTTTCCATGTGAATCCACTCCTGCGCGTCGTTCCCGAAAGAGACGAGATAGAAAAACATGAGCCGTTACGTGACACGTGGCGCAATGATCTTCAACTAATGTCCGACTTTCTGGATTTCAAGGTATATATCATTATCATCCTTCTGCCTATGTAATAAGGCCCGGCGCAACATTTCTTCTTCCACGAAATCTCTTTTAGTTGGCATGTGAACTAGCATCTACTGAGATGTCACCCCGGCTCCTACAAACAGGTACCTACAGTAAATAAGATTTGACAGTTAAAATATCGGTGATCCTTGTACGGTGGCCAGCACATCAAGTTACCACAAACTGGAAAAATTTCTCGTTCGATTTTGAACTTAATCATCAACATTTTAAAGTTTAAAATCGTTTTCACGGGGTCGTACCAACTTGCGGGGGAGTGTGTCACAACCAAATCTAGTTCATAAAATTACTCCTATTTTTTAAATCAGATTTACGTTTTTGTTATGAAAGAGATTCCCGGATTTCGGACATCAAAAATAAAAGCATTTTTTTTACTTTTGTACGCATTTTCCACTTAAGTATATGTCACTGCCATTCACTTCATTTCTGAATGTTGCTATTACATAAAAAATGTTATAGCTATATAAATATACTGCCAACAAACATTTATATGAAGAAAATAATTATGTAAATACCGATTTTCTATCTAGTATAATATACATATACGAGTATTAGGTACTTAGGTTATGTGTGACTAAAAAAATCTTTAGGTCACGCGTTGCGTCTTAATAATTCAAATTATTATTGGAATACATTTTAAGCATAAAAGATGACCGATAAAAAAAAAAGTCGTTTTTATTGTAACGCACCTATTGCATTTGTTCTTTGGCTGACTTATATAAGTTATCTGTGGTTCATTGGCGCCGTTTTTGCTTTCAATACTCAATACTCAATATCTTTATTGCTTTTCCATAATGTGTACTTAGGTGGTAACTATATAATTTAGATCATTATGGACCCTGTAGGGCACAGCAAAAGGGTAGGAGCTAGGTAGGGCTTTCAATGTTGGTTTCATCTCGTACCTACATGATTAATTGACTACATAAAAAAAACTATCAGCAAGTATTATTATTGACTATGAGCGATATACAATACGTATTCCATCTGGAAAAACTAGCACAATATCAAAAAGAATAAACATGACCACCTTTTTTGTCACCAATTCCACCATTTTAGATCAGTCATTTTCACGAGCCTAACCTCAAAATATTAAGTACCTAGGTAAATGGCAAATAAATAAGAATTGCGGAAATCTATGTAAAAAACATTTAACAATATAGGAAGAGCATGGAATTCTCCTCCAAATACACTGGGTTTGGTTGTGACACCGGACTTTTCGTTTGGTACAGAGTGCCCTATATTTGGTGGAATTCTCCTTTGACAGTTTCGTGTAGCTTAATGTGCTGGCCGTACAATCGACTTTATAAAGGCAAAATTTACGCAAGATTTGAATTAGTTAGAAAACACAGCTTTATTTTATTTTATTATAATTTATTTATTGAGATTTAGGTACACAGGCTAGGGTTATGTATGGAGCACCACGTCGGGCAAATGGCCTCGCTTTACCTGGCACATACGCGCTCTTGTTGAAATTTTCCATTACTTATTTGCATAAATGTGGCTGAATTTCGTTGATGCAGCGTTGAATCTCCTCGTCCGATGCACTTTTTTTTTTTAATAATAAATTCCTATAATTGTAAACAAGAGTCACTGTTACATAAAAAAGCTCTGTCTCCTGAACTAGGTAGTTAACCTGTATCTCAGGAGACAGTACCCTTCCTAATTACATAGTACAATTGGTGACATGGTACAATGCTAAGTGAAACTAAAAAAAAAAACAAAGATATAAAGATTAAAATAAACCTATACTAGATTTAAAAAAAACATGATTGCCCATGTGGTGTAGTGTGTTGTGAATGATGGTGTGTTTTTGTATGTATTCGTAAGATTTGTGTGTGGATGTATAGGTAGTGTAGTTCTTTTATTTGTTAGGGGACTTCAAATAACCCCATGAAAAGAAATCCAGTGGTGTTAATCAGTTTTACCTAGGGGGGCAATTCTGATCACCAAAACGACAGAGTACACGACCAGGAAACGTCCCATGCAGTAATCGAATTGTTTAACAGCTAAGCCGTGGAAGCCATTTGCCTGATTTGCTGTCCATACCTACATAACCCTAGCCTATGTACATACTCTAAGATTCAATAAAGAAATTATAATAAAATAAAAAAAGGCGTCTTCTATTTAATTGGATCTTGCGTAAATTTTGGGACACCCGATACTAGGCATGCAGAATTATTATAAAATGAGTGAATTAATATAAAATAAAAGGCAAAGATGAAATAGTTAAATTATTTTTGAGGTATTACAGTGAAACAGTACCTAGTCGCCATGGTAGTACCTACATTCTTATAATAAAACATTAATTGAAATAATTACAATACAATATGAATAAAATTAAATAAATCGAAGCAATGTCATAATTAGGTAAGAATATCAAAATTAAATTAGGATTAAATTATTCGGTACCTAAGTCTGCAGTGTCATTTAGAAAGGCATTCATAGGCTAATACATAGCATTTTACAATTAATAATGCTGTCAGTTTCTTTTTAAAGTTTTGAATTGTGTCATTTGTAATTATGTTATGTATTTTATTATATTACTTGAACGGACTTGAATGGACTTGTTGTTTTGAAAAAATCTCGCGAGTTGAGCGGAGTGGAGCTAATGTTGCGTCGCGCAAGGGCTTGATACATATTGCCTCGATGAGAGTCTATTATATTTGTTAGAGAGTATTACTTATTGATAACATTTTGAACGTTGCGTTGTCACCGACATTATCAAAATTAATACTAACTTCATTAATTTATGTCGCGTGAATGCTGCTGCATCAGCTGCCTTTAGTCGATTAAAATTACATATCACGTGGCTGACGTGATATATAATTTGTAATTTGTAATGTGCTTACAACATTTATTACCTTCTCGATTTTCCGATCTTGCTGTATGTATTCTGTTTATAGTATATTTAAACTGTCTATAGAGTACCCGCGTATCCGAAGGAGGCCGCTACGTCACAGAAAGTGGAACCCTCACAGGCACTGTGCGGGATTACCTCCAAGCGATCCTGCTGCTCCGGCCGCAAGACACCTTGCACTTCACCAGGCATTACTTTGGTACAGTGCTCTCAGCCCTCGACCTCCCACACGATGAGTTCTTCGATCCCACTTCCAAACACGTCCGATATTACTTCTTTGAGGAGTGATTTAGAAGCTTTAAAACCAGGAAGAGTAAACAAATGGAGTTCTGATGAAAGACGGCAAGTCTTTGCCCAATTTCTGCGGAGACCCTGGGGCAGGCGTTTCCCTACCACCATCGCCATTCGGAGCAACGACAGGCCCACCAAGTAATTTTGTGGATTACGTTCGCATTGTAGCATTCATTTGTTTACTTTACCATGCTTCCAAAGTGTATATATATTATATCTATGAAAACCAAATTACGAATTGATGTTATATATCTAAGTTTATAGATTTTTATCTTTTTCACTACCTAATTTTTAATATAGTTTCCCTAGTATCATTTACATTTAGGGCCTTACATATAAACACGGAATAAAGTTATCCTAGGAATAACTTCGGTATAACCATAAATTTTTTGACGTATAAACCTAGCATAACTTTATTCCGTGTTTATTTGTATTAGGGTTAGTCTTTTTAGATTTTTATAATCAAACTTTTTTTACTGAATTCTTACAAGCAGGTTTGTGAGATCTTATGTATGATGGATACAGACTGAGTCAAAGAGGGCCAATTGAAGTATGGTAGCAAATGCCGAATGTAGTTCGTTACCCTCTCGAGGTTCGCTTGTTCATTCGGCCCAAAACGTTTCTTAAGGTGCTGCCACACTGTTTACAAACATTTTCTAACACTAATACATTTACTAACAAATGTTAGGAATTGTTACATTCTGTTAGGAATTGTTAAATGTTTTAAGTGCTCCTACGCCGATGGAAAATGTTTACAAACATTTTATAACATTTTAAAAATCGGTTCGGTCGCAGTTTGGATTGACGTTCCGAGGCGTCTACACGAAAATAGAAGAAGATTTTCTCTTTGGATTAACATAAATATTAAAAAAAAAAACGCAATATCTGGACGCGCCAAAAACTAAGAGCTAGACAAAATATTAGTGCCAAAGATTATATCAAGGATTTGGGCATTAACATTTGTCTAGATGATTTTTTGAGAATGAATAGTTCTGAATTTGAATACCTACAGAATTTAATTGGGCCAAAAATAGGTAAACAGGACACTATTTTTATAAAATTTATAAGTATTACTGAAAGACTGGCTGTAACGTTAAGATTTTTGGCAACTGGTAGCAGTTATAAAAGTCTTGGAAATGTGTTTAAGCTGTCATACCAAGTTACATCTATAATATACAATTTGTTGACTAACAATTTTGTTCAGAAATGTTTACTAATCTTATCTAACATGAAAACATTTTCTAACATTGTGATCGTATGTTTCTTAACAAATGTTTACTAACGTTTGTAAACATTTTGAAACAGCAGTGTGGCAGCACCTTTAAGAAAACATTGCAAGTATACGTAAATGATACACCAACGAATGTTACGGCACATGGATTGTTTTTTCGATAGCGTTGGTCAGGTTGAACTGTCATTAGCGAAATTATAATCGTAGTAAAATGAATACCTTTTTGTCAAAATAAAAGGTTGAGAAAAAAAAAAGTTTTCTTTTTTTGTAACCTCCTTGTTAGCTTTGTTAAGTCCTTGATTTTCCAAGAGTCTACCTACGCGAAAGGATAGAAGTTACAATTTGTACCTATACAACAAATTTATATTTTCAGGCGAAAATTGCAATATTATGAGCTGCCTTATTTTAAAAAGAAATAGATCGTTTCGTAAGGGCACTATATTAATAATGTATATAAGTAGATACCTATGCGATATTAAACTATAAACTTTGATATATTGTGATCTGACAGCTGTATTGTCCATCACTGAATATGAAAAGTACTATATAACTCGAGCATTCATGATTCATACCATGAATATAGTAAGATTTATGAGAAAACGTGTCTAATATTGCTCACTTAGGTATTCGTAGTAGTATAATATATTATATAAATATATTCAGCAGAGGGATTTGCGTATGTCACGCAAGATCCCTCCAAACAAAATGACAAAACTGCGCCGGAGAAGGCCCTGGGACACGAAAAGAATTTTAATTTTATGTTTCTTTTGCACAAAGGAATTTATTATTAAGTCCCCGCATCACAGGCATACGATATTTTGGGAAGGACAACCCCAATTCTCACACACCTTTCTTTCAAAGAAGAATTTATGAATAAATATGTTTGGCTTTTCGGTTACTTGACAGGTTGTGGCAGTATGGCAACTTTTGGTCGTATACATAGGTATCTTTTCGTTATTGATCGGACTGCAAAGGTAAATAATTAAGTGATTTGGATAGTATATATCTGTGTGCGTGTGGATTGAGTACTCTTTAAAAAAAGTTAATTATATTTTTACAAAAAGAATTTAGAGAAAAATACCTTCATGGTGAAGGTATTTTTTTTAAATCTATGGTGAGAAAGTCGTGGTTAATTAATGAACTAGAACAATCAATCTGCTAACCTGAGAAAATACTGTAAACTCGTGTCTTAAAATATACTAGATAAATGTTTAACATTTTTATGTGGAATAATTGCAAATTTGTGATAACTATTTACAAATATCAATTGATTTTAACGGTTTATTAAGAACACTCAATCCTCCTATGGTGCAGACGGATTGTTACAAAACTCTTCAACTTTGGCTAAATAAATTCTTAATATTCTTACTCTATTTTACGAGTATAATTTTGAGTAAATTTTTTAAACAAAAACCTTGACGTAAAACATAATACCTATACTCCATTTATAATAGCATTAGACAGAAGTTAAAAAAGGTTATTTTTGATGCACACTTTATAACAAAAGTACAATAAACTTGTTATAGTTACGATTGACGCCAAATCGATTAAAATGAATTTATATGTCAGCTATCACACTTAATTGTAATCATTTAAAAAAACAACCATATGAAATTAAGTAGCTTTCATTTAGATATATTATTTCATTCCAATTTAAAATTACAGTGCCTATGCTAAAAACCTAAAAGAAGCAGGAGTCAACAATACTGCAACGCTTTTTGTTTCACTATAATCCTACCAAATCTAAAATGTTACTTAATCCCTTCATAAGCTGTGACAGCCGGGGTTTCTAATTTTACTGGTTTATGTCGTCTGTGAAATTGACTTGACAATGTTCTAAGATTGTCATGTATGTCATTTACTTGTGAATACTTTGTTTGTTATTGTTTAATTTTCGTGATTTTGTTGTTATTTATTAAAATAATAAATAATATTTAGTTATTTCTTTATTATTGTATTGTTATCAGTGTTGTCATTGGGTTGTTTGTACAAAACGTTACTTTTTTTTTTGAGCTATGAGTGATCCCGGTGCGGGACCGAGTGGCTTACAACATATAAGTGCTGAGTCTGACCAAAGCCAACGGCGAAAAAAACGTGGTCCAAAAGTTGACTCCGACGAAATAATAATGTCTCCCAAAAAAAAGAGAACGCTGCGTGCTGTAGAAAAACAACCTGTGATAAATATTTTTAAGCAATTGGAGTCCTGGCCTGCAGATACTCCTCATTATAGGACTGAGATGATAAACAAAATCGCAGAAGTTGCCGGTAAGGATGTTTCATAAAATTATTACTATAAAAATATTTGAAACTAACATGCATTGTGATAAAATGTATTATATTTTAGAAACTCCGCACATGATTTTATTATTTACAGGCGTATCTCGGGCTACTCTGTCCAATATTCTCAAAGAGTACAACATAAAAAGTCGCCTGCAATCTCCCCCTCCCCAACAGAAGCACATGAAACGTGATGATTTTGATGACATCACATTTAGTGGAATATGCAGGAAAATTCATTCCTTCTTCTTTAATAATGAGTTGCCCACCTTGGAAAAGATGCTGGAAGCAGTTAACAGTGACGAGTCTCTGCCAGATTAAAAAAAAAACAGTCTGTGTAAAATAATTAAATAAACATTAAAGTTCACATAAATCAAACGGAGCAAAAAAGTGCACTCATAGAAGTCATAGACAAGCAGGAGATCGTCCTTTGGAGACTAAAATATCTTCATGAAATAAAAAGGCTAAGGAATAAAGGAAGGAAAATATATTATTATTTAGATGACACTTGGCTAAATGAAGGTACAGTGCTTCTAAATTTCATAACAGCTATTTATGCACTAAGCAGTGTATGACCTCTTGCATTCAATAACATTATAATTAATTATACAATTAAACATAATTTCATAAAATTGATTCGTGAAATGAATGGTATTTATATTAATAACCTTTTATCATACAAACAGGTCACACGAAAAGCCTAATATGGCATGACACTAATAATAAGTCTTCAAAAGAAGCACATTGGGAAGGTCTATCTGCTGGTTTAAAAAATCAAACTTATAATCGGTCATACTGGTATGTATTTTATGGACTGTCCTCGCCATAAAAAAATGAACACCCCATTGTTATTGACTATTAATTAAGTAATACATATTATATTGTATTATGAATTAACGCATGCAAAGCGAACTTTCAAAGTTATAAATTTTGTTATAGTATTTATCTATGAACTATTTCCAGCAGTGAAATTATATAGGGGGTACGGAATAATTGACTTGTATTAATTTTATTTCACAGGGTTTGTGAAGGTTTTTTAGTGGATGCTGCATTAATATTTGATGCAAAGAAAGGTGATGAAGATGACCATTTCGAAATGGACGCCTTCAACTTTAATAATAATAATTATTTATTTATTTACACTTCAAGACACAATCATCTGTGTAGCCCTGACTCTTGTACTAGGATTTCCTGTTTCATAAGAGCCAGACCTCTCAATTTACAGGGAATATGTTATAGAAGCGCGATAGACAAAAGTGAAAATGGTTCAAGTTAATTTTGTCAAAAATTGAGAGTGGCGCTGTAATTGTTATGGACAATGCGCTATACCACTCAAGGACATTGGAGAAGCTGCCAACCACAGCTACACGAAAGGCAGATATACAGGAATGGTTTAAAAGCAAAAATATTCCTTTTGAGGAAAAAGATCTTAGGGCAACTTTATTAGAAAAAGCAAAAATACAAAGACATTTATACCAAAAGTTTGTTGTAGATGAGATGGCTAGAGAGAAGGGTATTTCAGTATTGCGCCTCCCACCCTACCACTGCGAGTTCAACCCTATAGAATTAATATGGACTCAAATGATGGGGTATGTGGCTCAACATAACAAAACGTTCAAATTAGACAAGGAGAAACCATTACTCCCGCAAGATCTGGATAGTATTACGCTAGAACGATGGCAGTCTTGCGTTGCTCATGCAATTAAAGAAGAGAAAAGGTTAAAGCATAATGGATGATGTGGTAGAAAGATTTATTATTAGGTAACGTCGGTGAAACTTCTTCATCTTTATTCTCTGATGATAGTGACTAAATTATATGATGAAGACGAAGAAGTTACACCAACTATTGTGTGTTGAAAGTTGTTGTTTTAAATAAAATATTGTAAAAAAAAAGACTTTTATTTCCTTCAATCTTAATTAAATTTAAATCATCACGACATAATCGTTTGTTTCATTCATTCGTTTTGTTGTAAGTAATGTGTGATGAAGATGTTATTACAACCTATTTATCAAAGTTATGTTAAAACATTTTTAGTTTAATTGTTTAAACTTTTAACTTTGAATAAAATGTTTCGCACTCCTGCTTCTACGAGCCTCTTTTTTCTAATGCTATAGTAAATGGAGTATAGTTAGAGAATAAAAACAAAAAAAAAAAAAAAAAAAAATACTTTCTTTTCAATGTCCCGTTTGAGTGTTCCACGTTGTAGCGTTTTTATTTTACGGATAAAAAAAAAAATAAGAATGTATTAAGAAAATATCAATGTCTGTGTCATTACTTTTATGAACAAAACTTTTCAAAAAACAATCTTGGTGAAATGAGAGAGACCCTTTTTCCAATATTTTTTCGATAATCTGTACTGATTTTCGAGTTTTATGACCACGAAAGTGTACCTACATAGTATGGCTCGTGCCGACATGAAATAAGATTAAAGCTACTGTTTCATAGAAGAGCGTTGGCAGCCACAGAGTGGCAGCAATGACGGCCATTATGAAAATAATGTTTAACTTTACGGTGTCAACATGTCGCCCTTTTATTACCGGACTACCAGAACCATTATGATCATGCTGACTAGAAATCAAAACGTCATCGAACGAATCATACCTACAATCTGCCGCAGAAATGTTCACTATTGTCTAATTATCTAGTCGCAGGCAGATTGTATGATTCATCATATTTGTTCTCCAGGTGATTTACTACTTAGAAATTATTGCATTTTAGGCATTTTGCTTGTTAAACATTTTGATCTCTAGGCGATTTACAGCTTAGGCAATTTGCTGTATAGACATCAATTTTAGGCATTTTGCTTCGTAGACGAATTGAAAGTTAGACGCTCTGATGATACAGCTACCAGAAGTACTGCAGGGTACCATTATGCACTTGGTTGATATCCCGTCCAGTCGTACACAGCGCTTCTCCTCCACATTAATTATGCGCACAGCCAAAGTGTGGAACTGTCTGCCAGAGCGTCTATGTTAACTTCCACGTATAACCCGTCTGCCTTCACAGCAAGAGTGAACAGGCATCTTCTGGGCACGCTCGTCCCATCATAGACCTCATCCATCGGTTTCCATCAGGCGAGATCTAGGTCAAGAGCAGGACTATTTTGCGATAAAAAAAAAAAAAACGCTCTCTAGGTAAATACACCACATAAATAACGTTTTAGTGACGTCATTCGCTAGTAAATTTCGTACGTTAGGTGCCGTTCACCGCTCTTCTAGAATACTCATAGCTTTAGTGAGTATATTGTTGTTTGTTTTAATCAATAAGGCCTTAGATTACAATCTATTCTTAATCAAAGATTTGTCCAACTTAATTTAGAATTTGTTTACAATATTACTATTAAGCTCCATCAACCTAAGTCGGCTAAGCGTTAGAAGTTTAAATTAACTTGTTAGGGACGAACGCGACGGCTCGGTAGTTGATAGGGCAATACAGTTTGCAAACAAGACTAGACGGGTCTCTTGCTACCATTGCATACAAATTGGCAATCCTTAAATTACAATATGTGAGGTGAATGTGGCAATAGGTATAATATTCGTTACTGAATGTAATAATAGAAGTTTGTGTAATTTAACCGGGGTAGACAAAGGTGATGTAGGGAGGAGGCACCTTTTTCCGGATAAAATAATCGTGTAATCCTCCGATCTGGGAATCAAATTTATAAATTAATGCTCAGAAGCTACTTATTCGATCAACCGACTACCTATGCTTACTAAAACTTCTGATAAGGGGTCACATCACCACTAAAAAAAAACGCGTATAGTCGGGATACTTTACACAAAGAAAACTCCAAACTATTGTGCGTGTGAACCGTTTATTAATTGTGTTAAAACGAAATGTACTGTACGGTGGCCAGCACATCAAGTTACCAGAAACTGTCAATTTTTCTCGTTCGATTTTGAACTTAATAATCAACACTTTAAAGTTCAAAATCGTTTGGAGAAATTTGACAGTTTCGTGTAGCTTGATGTGCTGGGCACTGTACATGGAAATAGTGTGATACATATTAATAATATAGAACTTTTGTTTTACAACATGGACGGCTCCCGGGGCGCAAGAATACGTTCGCCGAGCGCGTGCGCTGTTAATGGATGTTTGCAATGAGGTTATATTATACTAGAGGCGCAACGTCCTATAAAAATATTCCGAAAAACGTAACCACTTAAGAGTTAAAGTCGTAGCTTTGAAACGGATACATAAATTATGTCAAAATGTCAAAATAATCTGTTTGTCTCATTTCTTCTTGCGTCAAACTAATTACGTTGGAACGAGACAAGACACTGTCATCGGAAAAACAGCCAGAGTTGCCAACGATCGACGTAATTACCCCAGAATGAATAAAGATATTTTTTATTGAATCAATTACCTACTATGAAAGATTGTATTATGGAACTTTCAATAGATTAAAGATTGAAATTGAAGAATTTGATACATATAGGAAGAAAAAAAAATGTGCTTAAACGTAAATATTCTATTTCAAAACTATTAATATTGTGTCAAATGGAATGATATTATTTCAATGTGTATGGCAATCATTTATCAATACTAATATTATAAATGTGAAAGTAACGCTGAACCGATCGCCATGAAATTTGGCAGAGATATAGCCTGGGATGGAGAAGGACATAGGTTACCTTTTGCGCGATAACCGACATCCACGCGGGCGGAGCCGCAAATGATAAATGATTTTATTTCTGTAAGTAGTACGAGTAGTTTGTAGTAAGTTTGTACAAACACTTTTACACGTCAATCATATTTTTAAAACTAGATGAGGTCGGCGTTTCCTATCTGACTACTCTGAGAAGAATGTCCATTTCAACCACGCGGCCAACTCATAAAATTTGATGTAACTTTGCCAGGAATTAGTGGAAATTTGTTACTATACACCCTTCTTTTCCTGAATTTGTTGCAAAAAAAAAATTAAGACGCAATGACCAAAATAGTTGGCCGCTAGAACCGCCACTTGCCGTATTCATCGCCTGTGATAACGCAGAAACTAAATAACGCAGATAGGCGAATGATACATCAAAAGAAAGGTCTTAATTTGTTGTAATTGTTGCAAAAATAAAAAAAACATCAAAACGTAAATACACAAAAAGTTATGCTATATTTAATTTCCAGGTTATAGGTAGGTAGGTATCTCACAATAAATATCAAATTAATAGAGGCTTACGAGTATGTGTATGGACAATTAGTTGCTAATTTGTTGTAGCGAATAAACAAGAAAAATCACTAGAAAATAGGTTCAATAATTTGTTAGAGTCGATTTTAGTTGGCCGCTCGGACGGCAATATGCCTAAAATACAATGGCGTTTATTTCGTTATTAAAAATAGGTTCAAGCTTAGTAAAGTACTAATCGACAGGTAACGTAACCTAGTTTGGAAAAATGTGGCGAAAAAAAACGGTGACATTCATATTTTAGGAGATATTAACTGAAATAATAGTAAGTAGTATGAAATTGTATTAGAGTAGGGTGACCATGAATTTGCACAATGATGTGAGACTGAATCGAGATTATTGAAAAGTTTGCTAGTCATAACAAATTTTTTACGACGTGTGTTATACTTTAAGGCATCCTATAGCATAGCATACGACGGCACGGTTGGCGCAAACGCAGCTGCGCTGCGTGTCGCGGGTTTGATTCCCGCACTGAACAAATATTTGTATGTAGTTGTTCCGGGTCTGGCTGTTTGTATTTGTGTTTTTAAATGTTTGTATACGCACCCACAATACAGGAGAAATTCCGAGAGTTGGGCAAGACTTAAAAAATATATATATCCATAGTAATATTATATATATTTATTATTATGACGTTTATTTATTTTTTATCCATATCAAATACATTTTTAAATATTTCTTAAAATATATATATTATTATTATTATATATTATTATTATTTTTATTTTTATATATTTACATATCTCGGGACCCTGGGGTCCCGGACCTTTGGAAGGCGTACGAGGAGCCGAAGCCAACTCGCAGAGGCCCGTTAAACGCTTTTTAATTAAATGAGGCACCAACCGACGATTATCCCTGTACCCACTATGCAAGTGCACCCAAGGACAACCCCCGGTTGTTGTAGGACTATTGCAGGATATGGAACCAAAGATATTGGTCTATGGGTTTGGGTGGTTAAAATGGACTGGTTACCAAAAACTATGGAAGGACTATGGCCCCTGCCTGATCAATGTTTTAATATACACGGATAAAATGGCAGGGGGTGACTTGCACACTCAATAATGGGCCCCCGAAAACGGTCGCTAGCACATAGTGACGTAGCGACAAGGGGGCAACATGTCCTGAGGTGCTCGAGGAGTGGAGAGGTATTCCAAGGCTCTCAGAACAATCCCAGAGCCCGGAAGATGGTCAAGATCCCTACAAGCACTTACTGGAATACTTCCTTCCTCCGAGCACGTTTGCTCTTGCGAATCTCCACTCAAGCCGGCCAATAAAGGCAAGAATGAGGTGGGAGCTCAGTTCCTCGTCAGTGTTCACTGCAGCCGGCCAATAAAGGCAAGCCAGAGGTGAGGAACATGACTTCTCCCAGGAGATAGGGTCCGTGGGATCGCAACTGCCCAACAGCTCGCCACATGCTGCCCTGCGGGTTTCTGTATCTCTCTTGGTCTGGCTCCTCACCCTAGACATGTTCCGGGAAAGTAAACTCTACCGGAACAGACCTAAAGTTCGGAGCGCGCAAGCCCCACCACGACGTCAACGTGGAGATACGGCGGTGGGGTTATTATTATTTTATTTTCATATTTTTACATATCTCGGGACCCTGGGGTCCCGGACCTTTGGAAGGCGTACGAGGGGCCAAAGCCAACTCGCAGAGGCCCGTTAGGCGCTTTTTAATGAAATGAGGCACCAACCGACGATTATCCCTGTACGCACTATGCAAGTGCACCCAAGGACAACCCCCGGTTGGTGTAGGACTATTGCAGGATATGGAAACAAAGTTATTGGACTATGGGTTTGGGTGGTTAAAATGGACTGGTTACCAAAAACTATGGGACTATGGCCCCTGCCTGATCAATGTTTTATTTTAAACACGGATAAAATGGCAGGGGGTGACTTGCACACTCAATAATGGGCCCCCGAAAACGGTCGCTAGCACATAGTGCCGTAGCGACAAGGGGGCAACATATCCTGAGGTGCTCGAGGAGTGGAGAGGTATTCCACGGCTCTCAGAACAATCCCAGAGCCCGGAAGATGGTCAAGATCCCTACAAGCACTTACTGGAATACTTCCTTCCTCCGACCACATTTGCTCTTGCGAATCTCCACTCAAGCCGGCCAATAAAGGCAAGAATGAGGTGGGAGCTCAGTTCCTCGTCAGTGTTCACTCCAGCCGGCCAATAAAGGCAAGCCAGAGATGAGGAACATGACTTCTCCCGGGAGATGAGGTCCGTGGGGTCGCAACTGCCCAATAGCTCGCCACATGCTGCCCTGCGGGTTTCTGTATCTCTCTTGGTCTGGCTCCTCACCCTAGATATGTTCCGGTAAAGTAAACTCTACCGGCACAGACCTAGAGTTCGGAGCGCGCAAGCCCCACCACGACGTCAACGTAGAGATACGGCGGTGGGGTTATTATTATTATTTTTATATCTTTACATATCTCGGGACCCTGGAGTCCCGGACCTTTGGAAGGCGTACGAGGGGCCGAAGCCAACTCGCAGAGGCCCGTTAGACGCTTTTTAATTAAATGAGGCACCAACCGACGATTATCCCTGTACGCACTATGCAAGTGCACCCAAGGACAACCCCCGGTTGGTGTAGGACTATTGCAAGATATGGAAACAAAGATATTGGACTATGGGTTTGGGTGGTTAAAATGGACTGGTTACCTAAAACTATGGAAGGACTATGGCCCCTGCCTGATCAATGTTTTTTTACACAATTATTATGTTTATTATTTATACTTTTAACTTATCTCGGGACCCTGGGGTCCCGGGCCTTTGGAAGGCGTACGAGGGGCCGAAGCCAACTCGCAGAGGCCCGTTAGACGCTTTTAATGAAATGAGGCACCAACCGACGATTATCCCTGTACTCACTATGCAAGTGCACCCAAGGACAACCCCCGGTTGGTGTAGGACTATTGCAGGATATGGAAACAAAGATATTGGGCTATGGATTTGGGTGGTTAAAATGGACTGGTGACCTAAAACTATGGAAGGACTATGGCCCCTGCCTGATCAATGTTTTATTATACACGGATAAAATGGCATGGGGTGACTTACACACTCAATAATGGGCCCCCGAAAACGGTCGCTAGCACATAGTGACGTAGCCACAAGGGGGCAACATGTCCTGAGGTGCTCGAGGAGTGGAGAGGTATTCCACGGCTCTCAGAACCATCCCAGAGCCCGGAAGATGGTCAAGGTCCCTACAAGCACTTACTGGAATACTTATAATAAAATAATATCCTCCGAGCACGTTTGCTCTTGCGAATCTCCACTCAAGCCGACCAATAAAGGCAAGAATGAGGTGGGAGATCAGTTCCTCGTCAGTGTTCACTCCAGCCGGCCAATAAAGGCAAGCCAGAGATGAGGAACATGACTTCTCCCGGGAGATAGGGTCCGTGGGGTCGCAACTGCCCAACAGCTCGCCACATGCTGCCCTGCGGGTTTCTGTATCTCTCTTGGTCTGGCTCCTCACCCTAGATATGTTACGGTAAAGTAAACTCTACCGGCACAGACCTAGAGTTCGGAGCGCGCAAGCCCCACCACGACGGCAACGTAGAGATACGGCGGTGGGGTTATTAATAATAATAATAATAATAATCTTTATTGACATAATTATGCAAACATTTTTATGAATTCCCTATTATTATTATTATTTTATTTTTTAGTATTTATATTTTGTAGCTTTATATAAGTATATGTTATATTTTAGTTTAAGACTTCGCGTATTAATATTATTCTCTTCATGTTCTCACACACTATTGTCTATATTTCTTTTCATTTCTCCTTTCGCAGGTCTGCTGGAAGAAATTTCTTAAGAAATAAGCAGTACCGTTGTACTGAAATTATAATTATGTCGTATCTCTATGTATTTAACTGTGTGTACATTAATAATAAAATAAATAAATATAAATGTGAAAGTAACTCTGTCTGTATGTCTGTTTGTCTGTATGTTACGTTTTCACGCCTAAACCGCTGAACCGATCTTCATGAAATTTAGCATAGATAATATAGCCTGGGATATGGAGAAGGACATCGGCTAGTTTTTTACGCTATAACCGACATACACGCGGGCGGAGCCGCGGGCAAAAGCAAGTGAGCTATATGTATACTGTGTATATATGTGTACTTTTTGGGTGAACAAAAATCATGGAACTCGCGTCATCGTCACCGAACGCTTTAGTTACTTAGTTTTCGCTTCTATCGGCAATCCCCAAAGACTGCCCCGTTTTTTTTTTGGCTGGGAAATTATCAAATAACTTCTCCCGATCTGGGCGGACACCATAAACAAACACACACTTACAAAAACAAATACACAAACACCCATGCACAAATACACAAAAACACCCATGCACAAACACACACCATACACAAATATACACTACAAACATTACACATTATACACACAAACACATATGCACAAATGCACACAAACACCCATGCATAAACACACACAAACATCTATGTATAAATGCACAAACACCCAAGCACAAACACACAAACACCCATGCACAAACACACATACACATATGCAAAACACAACAAACACCTATGCACAACACACAAACACGCATGCACAAACTCACAAACTAGCATGTACACAATCACCCATGCACAAATACACACAAATACCCATGAACAAACACACACAAACATCTATGCACAAATACACAACATACACAAATAGACACTTACACAAACAAATGTACAAAAACCTATGCACAAATACACAAACACTCATGCACGAACACACAAATACGCATGCACAAACACACACAAACACCCATGCACAAATACACACAATACCCATAAACAAACACACAAACATCTATGCACAAATACACACCATACACAAACACAGACTAATACACAAACACCCATGCACAAATACACATACACGCTTGCACAAACACACAAATACGTATTCAAAAACACACACAAACACCTATGCAAAAACACACAATTACCTATGCACAAATACACACAAACAAGCATTTACAAATACCATAAACAAACACGCACAATTACCCTTGCATAAACACGCACAAACACCCATGCACAAACACATACAAACACCCATGCACAATTACTCACAAACACTCATGCATAAACACACTAAAACACCCATGCACAAATACATACAAACACCGATGCAAAAATACACAAACACGCATGCACAAACACGCACAATTACCCTTGCATAAACACACACAAACACGCACGCATAAACACACACAAACACCCATGCACAAAGACATACAAACACACATGCATAAACACACACATAAACCCTTACACAAACAAACAAATACACAAAAAACCGTGCACAAATACTCACAAACAGACAATCACTTATGCACAAACACGCACAAACACCCATGCATAAACACAAACACTTAAGCACGAATACACACAAACAGCCATGCAGAAACACACACAAACACTCATGTATAAACACTAAAACACCTATGCACAAATACACATAATCACCCTTACGCAAACACACAAACAAGCATGCACAAATACACACAAACACCCTTGCAGAAATACACACAAACACCGATGCAAAAACACACAAAACACTCATGCATAAACACTAAAACACCTATGCACAAATACACACAAACAACCTTGCGCAAACAGACAAACATGCATGCACAAATACACAAACACGCACAAATACCCATGCAAAATCATGCACAAACACGCATGCACAAACATATGCACAAATACACACAAACACACATGCACAAATACACACAAATACCCTTGCGCAAACACACAAACACCCATGCACAAACACGCACAATTACTTTTGCATAAATACACACAAATACCCATGAACAAATACACACAAATACCCATGCAGAAACACGCACAAACACGCATGCACAAATACACACAAACACACATGCACAAATACACACAAATACCCATGAACAAATACACACAAATACCCTTGCGCGAACACACAAACACCCATGAAAAAACACGCACAACTACCCTTCCTTAAATACACAAACACCCATGCACAAATGCACACAAATACCCATGCATAAACACACAAACACCTATGCACGAATACATACAAACTCCCTTGCGCAAACACACAAACACCGATGCACAAACACGCACAACTACCCTTGCTTAAATACACAAACACCCATGCACAAATACACACAAATACCCATGCATAAACACACAAACACCTATGCACGAATACACACAAACAACCATGCACAAACACACAAATAAGCACGCACAAATACACACAAATACCCATGCATAAACACGTAAACACCTATGCACGAATACACACAAACAACCATGCACAAACACACAAACTAGCATGCACAAATACACACAAACACCCTTGCACAAATACACACAATCAACCTTGCGCAAAAAGAAAAACATGCATACACAAACACACAAACACGTACAAATACCCATGCAAAAACACGCACAAACACGTACGCACAAACAAACAAGCATGCACAAATACACACAAATACCCATGCACAAACATGCACAATTACCCTTGCACAAATACACACAAACACCCATGCACAAATACCCATGCATAATCACACAAACACCTATGCACAAATACACACAAACACCTATGCACAAATTCACACAAACAGCCATGCACAAACACGCATGCACAAACACAATCAAGCATGCACAAGTACACACAATCACCCATGCAGAAATACACAAATCCCCCATGCACAAACACACACCATACACAAACATTACACATTATAAATTATACATTTGTGTACATACACAAACACACCCTTACACAAACAAAAAATACACAAACACCCGTGCACAAATACTCACGAACACCCAAGCACGAACACACAAAAACTTATGCACAAACACGCACAAATACCCATGCAAAAACACGCACAAACACACAAACAAATGCACAAATACACACAAACACACATGGACAAATACACACAAATACCCATGAACAAATACACACAAATACCCTTGCGCAAACACACAAACACGCACAACTACCCTTGCTTAAATACACAAACACCCATGCACAAATACACACAAATACCCATGCATAAACACACAAACACCTATGCACGAATACACACAAACACACATGCACAACTACGCACAAACACGCATGCACAAACACACAAACAAATGCACAAATACACACAAACACCCATGCACAAACACACGCAAACACCCATGCACAAACACACGCAAACATACAAACAAATGCACAAATACACACAAACACACATGCACAAATACACACAAATACCCATGAACAAATACACACAACTACCCTTGCGCAAACACACAAACACGCACAACTACCCTTGCTTAAATACACAAACACCTATGCACAAATTCACACAAATACCCATGCATAAACACACAAACACCCATGCAAAAATACACACAAACACACATGCACAAATACACACAAATACCCTTGCGCAAACACACAAACACCCATGCACAAACACGCACAATTACCCTTGCATAAATACACACAAACACCCACGCACAAATACACACAAATACCCATGCATAATCACACAAACCCCTATACACAAATACACACAAACACCCATGCACAAACACACGCAAACACCCATGCACAAAAACATACAAACACCTATGCACAAATTCACACAAACAGCCATGCACAAACACAATCAAGCATGCACAAATACACACAATCACCCATGCAGAAATACAAAAATCCCCCATGCACAAACACACACCATACACAAACATTACACATGATAAATTATACATTTGTGTACATACAAACACACCCTTACACAAACAAACAAATACACAAACACCCGTGCACAAATACTCTCAAACACCCAAGCACAAACATACAAAAACTTATGCACAAACATGCACAAATACCCATGCGAGAACGCGCACAAACACGCATGCACAAACACACAAACAAATGCACAAATACACACAAACACACATGCATAAATACACACAAATACCCATGCATAAACACACAAACACCCATGCACAAATACACACAAATACCCATGCATAAACACACAAACACCCATGCACGAATACACACAAACACACATGCACAAACACGCACAAACACGCATGCACAAACACACAAACAAATGCACAAATACACACAAACACACATGCACAAATACACACAAACACCCATGCAAAAACACGCACAACTACCCTTGCTTAAATACACAAACACCCATGCACAAATACACGCAAATACCCATGCATAAACACACAAACACCTATGCATGAATACACACAAACACCCATGCACAAACACGCACAAATACCCATGCAAAAAAAACGCTCAAGCACGCATGCACAAACACACAAACACATGCAAAAATACACACAAACACACATGCACAAATACACACAAATACCCTTGCGCAAACACACAAACACCCATGCACAAACACGCACAATTACCCTTGCATAAATACACACAAACACCCACGCACAAATACACACAAACACCCATGCATAATCACACAAACCCCTATGCACAAATACACACAAACACCCATGCACAAACGCACGCAAACACCCATGCACAAATACATACAAACACCTATGCACAAATTCACACAAACAGCCATGCACAAACACAATCAAGCATGCACAAATACACACAATCACCCATGCAGAAATACACTTATCCCCCATGCACAAACACACACCATACACAAACATTACACATGATAAATTATACATTTGTGTACATACAAACACACCCTTACACAAACAAACAAATACACAAACACCCGTGCACAAATACTCTCAAACACCCAAGCACAAACACACAAAAACTTATGCACAAATACACACAAACACACATGCATAAATACACACAAATACCCATGCACAAACACACGCAAACACCCATGCACAAAAACATACAAACACCTATGCACAAATTCACACAAACAGCCATGCACAAACACAATCAAGCATGCACAAATACACACAATCACCCATGCAGAAATACAAAAATCCCCCATGCACAAACACACACCATACACAAACATTACACATGATAAATTATACATTTGTGTACATACAAACACACCCTTACACAAACAAACAAATACACAAACACCCGTGCACAAATACTCTCAAACACCCAAGCACAAACATACAAAAACTTATGCACAAACATGCACAAATACCCATGCGAGAACGCGCACAAACACGCATGCACAAACACACAAACAAATGCACAAATACACACAAACACACATGCATAAATACACACAAATACCCATGCATAAACACACAAACACCCATGCACAAATACACACAAATACCCATGCATAAACACACAAACACCCATGCACGAATACACACAAACACACATGCACAAACACGCACAAACACGCATGCACAAACACACAAACAAATGCACAAATACACACAAACACACATGCACAAATACACACAAACACCCATGCAAAAACACGCACAACTACCCTTGCTTAAATACACAAACACCCATGCACAAATACACGCAAATACCCATGCATAAACACACAAACACCTATGCATGAATACACACAAACACCCATGCACAAACACGCACAAATACCCATGCAAAAAAAACGCTCAAGCACGCATGCACAAACACACAAACACATGCAAAAATACACACAAACACACATGCACAAATACACACAAATACCCTTGCGCAAACACACAAACACCCATGCACAAACACGCACAATTACCCTTGCATAAATACACACAAACACCCACGCACAAATACACACAAACACCCATGCATAATCACACAAACCCCTATGCACAAATACACACAAACACCCATGCACAAACGCACGCAAACACCCATGCACAAATACATACAAACACCTATGCACAAATTCACACAAACAGCCATGCACAAACACAATCAAGCATGCACAAATACACACAATCACCCATGCAGAAATACACTTATCCCCCATGCACAAACACACACCATACACAAACATTACACATGATAAATTATACATTTGTGTACATACAAACACACCCTTACACAAACAAACAAATACACAAACACCCGTGCACAAATACTCTCAAACACCCAAGCACAAACACACAAAAACTTATGCACAAATACACACAAACACACATGCATAAATACACACAAATACCCATGCATAAACACACAAACACCCACGCACAAATACACACAAACACCCATGCACAAACACACGCAAACACCCATGCACAAATACATACAAACACCTATGCACAAATTCACACAAATACCCATGCACAAACACACAAACACCCATGCACAAATACACATAAACACCCATGCACAAACACACGCAAACACCCATGCACAAATACATACAAACACCTATGCACAAATTCACACAAACAGCCATGCACAAACACGCATGCACAAACACAATCAAGCAACACGACCTTACACAAACAAACAAATACACAAACACCCATGCACAAATACTCACAAACACCCAAGCACAAACACATTAACACAAATACACAAACATGCACAAATACCCGTGCAAAATCACGCACAAAAACGCATGCACAAACACACAAACAAATACACAAATACACACAAACATACATGCACAAATACACACAAATACCCATGAACAAATACACACAAATACCCTTGTGCAAACACACAAACACCCATGCACAAACACGCACAACTACCCTTGCGCAAATACACACAAACAACCTTGCGCAAACAGATAAACATGCATACACAAACACGTACAAATACCAATGCAAAAACATGCATAAACACGTACGCACAAACAAATACACAAAGAAGCATGCAGAAATACACACAATCACCCATGCACAAATACACACAAATACCCATGCACAAACACACACAACCATCTATGCGCAAATACACACCATACACAAACACACACAAAAAATACACAAACACCTATGCACAAGTACAAAAACACTCATGCACAAACACACTAATACGCATGCACTAATACAAACAAATACCCTTGCGCATGCAGACTAACATGCATGCACAAACACACAAGCACGCGCAAATAACCATGCAAAAACACGCATGCACAAACACATAAACAAGCACGCACAAATACACACGAATACCATGCATAAACATGCAAACACCGATGCACGAATACACACAAACACCCATGCACATACACACAAACAAGCATGCACAAATACACACAAACACCCTTGCACAAATACACACAAACAACCTTGCGCAAACAGACAAACATGCATCCACAAACACGTACAAATACCCATGCAAAAACACGCACAAACACGTACGCACAAACAAACAAACAAACAAGCATGCACAAATACACACAAACACCCATGCATAAACACACAAACACCTATGCGCGAATACACACAAACACCCATGCACAAACACACACAAACACTCATGCATAAACATACTAAAACACCTATGCACAAATACACATAATCACCCTTGCGCAATCACACAAACACCCATGCACAAACACGCACAAATACCCATGCATAATCACACAAACACCTATGCACAAATACACACAAACACCCATGCACAATTACATACAAACACCTTTGCACAAATTCACACAAACAGCCATGCACAAACACGCATGCACAAACACAATCAAGCATGCACAAATACACACAATCGCCCATGCAGAAATACACAAATCCCCCATGCACAAACACACACCATACACAAACATTACACATTATAAATTATACATTTGTGTACATACACAAACACACCCTTAAACAAACAAACAAATACACAAAAACCCATGCACAAATACTCACAAACACCCAAGCACAAACACATAAACACAAATGCACAAACACACACAAAAACCCTTGCGCAACACACACAAACACCCATGCACAAAAACGCACAACTACCCTTGCTTAAATACACACAAACACCCATGCACAAATACACACAAATAACCATGCGCAAACAGGCAAACAAGCATGCACAAATACACAAAAACACCCATGCACAAACACACCATACACAAACATACACTACAAACATTACACATTATGCATTTATGTACATACACAAACACACACTTACACAAACAAACAAACAAACAAACAAATACACAAACACCCATGCACAAATACACACAAACACGCATGCACAAACACACAAAGAAGCATGCAGAAATACAATCACCCATGCAGAAATACACAAATCCCCCATGCACAAACACACACCATACACAAACATGTGTATTTGTGCATGCTTGATGGTGTTTGTGCATGCGTGTTTGTGCATGGCTGTTTTTGTGAATTTGTGCATAGGTGTTTGTATGTATTTGTGCATGGGTGTTTGCGTGTGTTTGTGCATGGGTGTTTGTGTGTATTTGTGCATAGGGCTTTGTGTGATTATGCATGGGTATTTGTGTGTATTTGTGCGTGGGTGTATGTGTGTATTTATGCAAGGGTAATTGTGCGTGTTTGTGCATGGGTGTTTGTGTGTTTGCACCAGCGTATTTGTGTGTATTTGTGCATGTGTGTTTGTGTGTATTTGTGCATGTGTTTGTGTGTTTGTGCATGCGTGTTTGAGCGTTTTTTTGCATGGGTATTTGTGCCTGTTTGTGCATGGGTGTTTGTGTGTATTCGTGCATAGGTGTTTGTGTGTTTATGCATGGGTATTTGTGTGTATTTGTGCATGGGTGTTTGTGTGTATTTATGCAAGGGTAATTGTGTGTGTTTGTGCATGGGTGTTTCTGTGTATTTATGCAAAGGTAATTGTGCGTCTTTGTGCATGAGTGTCTGTGTGTATTTGTGCATAGGTGTTTGTATTTATTTGTGCATGGGTGTTTGTGTGTGTTTGTACATGGGTGTTTAACTGTTTATTTACTTAACTTCGATAGTCCTAGTTTATCATTTGTGTTACAGCTATATGAAAATAATCCAGCATTGCATATGCAAGCAGGCACGCCGTTTATGCCTGGAGACTTTAATTTAAAAAAGAAAAAATCTGCTGTTCCCTACATTTTGACGAGTTATGCGAACATAAATACGTATAGGGAACAGATGACTTTTTTTCGCGACCGATTTTGTTCATTTTTTGTATATCGTCAGAAAAGGCAATAACAAGTATGTGGTTTCCATACTGTATGATTATTTTAGATTATGTTTATATTACATAGTAAAATTAATTTCAAAGTTATGTCTAACGCGAATAAAAAAATGAGAATCACGCAAAATCTATCAAGCGTATTTTTCTGAAACCTTCAACCTTTTTAAAGATAATTTCATTATTGATCTTTTGGTATACGTGTTTTATTAAAATACCTTTTATTTAATGTACAATATTATTTTATGTATGCGATGCAATGCCAAGTACATAAAGTAAAAAAGTGTTTGGTCGTGCTTTTTTTTCTTTGGACCAGAAACCCTCATCACAATCTAATCAATGGTTTAGGAACGCATAGAGGACAAACATACAAACATTGTTTTTTTTTATAAAGATAGTAAGATAAATGAACAATGCGTCTTTTTGGGACAGCGTTCCTGGATGGGGGAGTTTTATTACTGGCTGGACGTACGACGGCTTGCGTGAGCTCAGAACAGAACACGCAAGCTAACCACTCAAGGTCACTGGCATATATCTGCGTCTTAACTTAAAACAATCATACCTCTACATAGCCACAGGTAGATGAAGGCTGGTCATCTAACAAAAGCTCCCGAATTTAAATACATGAATGTAATTTAAGTTCGCATTGCGTGGAAATGTTGCATAATTATACCTATCTGTGAGTTACTGAGGGACGTATCCGTCATAATCAGCTTAAAGTGTTTGTCTGTAGGTGCGGTGGTGTGGTGAGTGTGGAGCGTTGCAGGTGACGCTAAGCTTCTTTAGACACGTTTGTGTTGCATTTTACTCACACCTCAGTGTGTGTAAATGGAGACCGTTAAGTTTAGGTCCAGGGGCCTTACTCCCGACAGCATTGAGTTCTGAATCAATCGAATTGGATTCGAAATAAATGCCGATCCATACTCTTGAATCCGACACTAGCGCACGATCGTGCGGTGGTTCGAAGCGAAACTAACTTCGATCGAAAGATTCGTTAGGATCGAAAAGTTCGTACCACGCCATCTGACAGATATCGAGTTGTTGGATCAAAATTACACGATATCAAAGAAGCTATTTTATTCAGATCGAGTGAGATTTTAGAAAGAAAGAAAGAAAAAAAGAAGCACTATGGTATCGTTTTTTACGTGCGAAAGTGAAAACATTCAACTACCTATATAAAAGTTACTAACCAAAGACATAGAGCACTTGACGGTGACGTAATACTCGAACCTATGTCGATCTTGGTTTACGATTCGAATTGGTTCGAGAGTAAGGTTTTAAATCGAGTTCGGATCAGAACCTTCTTAGAGGATATCTTTGCTTAGTAGTCAACTTCTGTGGCCAATACAAAAGGTATGGGGATGATGTCAGTAACGGTTTTCTTCATAAATTTAATTGCCCCTTAATATTCCCTATGCTCACAAATTCTACACTATAATTAGATAAATAAACGCAGGATAATTATATTTCATTAGATGATTCCTATAATAACAATAAATATAATTAACACGTTGACTTTCCGTGCATTAATGCATTTCCGACTCAGCCATGAAGTTCGTGCATTACATGTAATGCATTAGGTAATATAAATTACATTGGCTTTTATGAATTGGTCGTTTGAACTAGAAAACATATTTTTGTAGACGTATAGAGAAGGATACTACAAGGAAATTAAAACACCAGAAAAAAAAAAACCCAACGAAAAAATAAATATGGAAAGAAATAACACGAACGTCTCGTGGTACGTAGTAAATTTTGCTTGGACAGTCAACATGTTAAAATATTATATTCGCTGCCGAAAGCAAAGTACATACACTAAGAAATGATTAAATTGTACATAATACAATTTACCCAGACAGATATAACTCCTACTGCAAAAAGCTTTCGTCATATATAATTACGAAAGGTATTAAATTGTGTAAAGTTTTTGATAGGATCATTTTGTAATTCCCGCAAACGCGCGGGTAGACAAAACAAGCTTAATTTATAAGACGTCTCTTACGTGTGTACATATTTAAGTACAGAAGTATTGAAGTACGGTTGACAAAAATAATTATATATTTTGTATTAGAAGTGCCCGCGAATTCGTCTGCGTGTATTTCGTAAAAATTAAAAATCTAAGTTTAAAAAGAAAGCTTTGTCCTTTTGCAGGGCCCATGCTAGCTATTTGTCAAAATCAAAAGTCATTTATTCAAATTAGGCTGTGAATCAGCACTATTCGAACGTCAAAGTTACATAAGACGCACCCCCAAAACGTCCGCTCGTCACCAATTCCTAGGGAATTAGCTGGGAAGAAGAAGTGGTACAACAAACTTCCCAGCAGCACAGCTGTCTGTTCAATTAGTAAAACTTGATTCTATACAATATAGGTATACAAAGTAACTAAGATTACGAGACACAGAACAGTAAATTAAATTATTTGCCATATATGGCAGCTAGCACACGCCAATATACCAGCAAATACAATGAAAACTATACTCAAGCAAAAACAAAAAATATATTAACAAAACTCAATATACCTAAATAGCTGCCGAATACTCAAACGCGACTCAATTTTAAGTCGCCGTTAAGTCTAATGCTGTCTCTGTCACTTTAAACTGTTTTGTAGCGACAGAAACACTTATAAAAACGTCTTAAAGTTAAGTAACGTTTGAGTATTTGGGCATAAAAGTCTCCAGGCATAAAGGGCGTGCCTGCTTGCATATGCAATGCTGGATTATGTTCATGTAGCTGTAACACAAATGATAAACTAGGACCATCGAAGTAAAGTAAATAAACAGTTAATTACTAATAACAATAACGAAACATGGTCAGCAAGTCACTACAAGCAGCACCCGTTCACGAGCATAACGCAAAAATCAACAATTGCCCCCTCGCCATATTTGAGGGAAGGGGGCAACCCGACCCCCGACGCTACCACAAGCAGTGATATCTAAGGGGGAGCATGACGAACTTGCTGCCGGTTGCTCAGACAAGAATAATATGACCAATTGTCGAGGTCGCTAGCTAACCACATATTACAATATTCAAGATAGTCTCTGACAACGTCACAACCTATCTGACAACGTCACCAACTATCTGACAACGTCACCAGCTATCTACTGACAACGTCGCTAACTATCTGATAATGTCAAAAACTCTGACAACGTCATGAACTATTTGACAACATCACAAACTACAGACGTCACAAAGAGGGATGAAAACAGTACTTTTCGTCCCGGGGAACGGATTTTACTTGCCGTCAAAAAAAAAAAAAAAAACTATGCAAGCCATATGCCAACTTTTCTATACAGCCACTCTGTTAAATCGCTGCGTAAAATTGTAATAAAAAAATATTATCAACAATTTTGTAACATGACTTTATATTTATAATAATTTACATTTTACTAAATTATTATTTAATTTACATAGATTTGAGTTAAATATGTACCATCATCAATGATAAAAAAAAACCAGGCAAGGCCATGTCGGACCAAGCATAATGAAGGGTTCCGTAGGTGGGATGAATTTATCCCAAGAACAAACTTAATTTAGGTATATTGTAGTTGAAAAACATGTTGTCCCATACAGCATGTATGTGAGAACATGTTTTTCAACTGATGTAAGTTGGTCGACTATTACTCGGTAACTTGTAAGTAGGCTACTTAGCTGTGATAGTTTTACCTTTAACTTCGTTGTATGTACTACTGCTGTGAATTTTTTCACGTATCCAAATACAACCATTTGGATTGGGGGGGGAGAGGACATTTGACTCTAACAAAAATTTGCATTTTAAAGCTTAATATTACGCAAACGGATCCCTGAATCGAAAAATGGTTTGCACAAACCCGCAATATTTTTAAACGGTCTATCTAACGATACCCCACACCATGGGATTGACGAGGAAAAAAAGGCAGTCATAAGGACTGCCGACTGAAGTGAAAACTAAAAACTATACTAAACAATTTTATTCGTCCAAGATATTATTTTACCACTTTATTGGCTTGATTTACCATTTTTTTCTATACCCATACCAAATTACAGCCTTTCTAGTACTAAGAGTCTCTGAGCTAAGCCGCGGACAGACAGACAGACAGACAGATGGACATGGCAAAACTATAAGGGTTCCTTGTTTACTATGGAACCCAAAAAATACTGGTTGGTAGATTATCACAGAAAAAGAAACATGAAAAAAGGCGGTAAAGCGACAATTCGATCTTTAGGCGATTATCACACGGCACCGCGCACCGCCGCGGAGGGCGGTGGCGGTAAAGCGGATTTTGTAGCGGTGCCCCGCGCGGTAAGGCGGTTTACGCGCCTGTCCGCGCGGATGGATTTAACACGGTTTTGACCAGTTTGATCACAGACATCCATTTTTAAATTGCAACACGTCCTGCACACACGGTGATCCGCGCGGTTAAGCGGCGCCCCGTGTGTGAGGCGCCGCCCCACCGCGCGGACGGCAGCGCGGAGGGGCGGTGGCGGTGAGAGCACCGCTCGACCGCGCGGTCGTGCGGTGTACGTGTGTTAGGCATCTACGGATTTATTAGAGGCCAATGCGACATGAGATCCGCTTCACCGCCTACCGCGGCGGCGCGCGGTGCCGTGTGTTAATCGCCTTAGTTGTTTTATCGAGTGCTAATTATTAACGTGTACAGATATTTGTATAAATGAGTTTATCAGATTCAGATATGTATTTGTTTAACTAATCAGGTTTTTATTTACTTTCCTCATATTTGAAATTAAAAGCAGAGTGTTTACCTCGGGTGAAAGAACCTATATAGGCTCTCGAATTATTGGCGCCCCCTCGCTACGCTCGTACGCCAAACCATCTCGTGGTCATACATAGGTCCCTTTCATCCCTTGTATAACAATCTACTATTTATTTATATGTGTGCACATAAATTGTTAAATAAATAAATAAATAAACACATTACCTATTTAATAATATACTTAGATAAAAAAATAAAATTCGTTTCTATGGCTTCTTTTGACATTTGACTTTGACACTTTACGGTGTATCTCTTAAAATATTTCGTGTTTATAGATTAGATCTTATACAGTGTCTGATGGTCACCGGTTTCCGACCAGTTAAGGCGAAGCAATATGATCAATATTATCGACAAATCCACCGTAATAAGGCATTTAGGTAATATCTTAGTGCATCTAAAAAGTAAAAAAAGGTACGTTAATAGTCTTGTTTTTTTTTTACATTTTAAAAGTAAAAAAATAACAACCAAATTTTTTGACACTGTAAAGCTGCTTTCAGACTACGCTATAATATAATAGCATATAGTATATAGCTCATAGCACAATAATATCGCGCACCATACATTGTTATGGACTATATGCTATTATAGCGTAGTCTGAAAGCAGCTTAAAGTGTGAAATTTTTTTTTTTTTTTTTTTTGGGTTTCAAGATTTTTTTTGAGGTTTGAATGGGAGTTTTTTGATAAACCTTTTAGTGTACAATTATTGTCTTCTATTGTAGCTGTCGAACAAAACCTCTGTTGTGTTACCACTTATACCTAACATCAAAGCAGCTATTAACCTACTTTCTATAATGTTATCGTGATAATGGTAACACGATACTGCATCTCAAAGTATCGACGATTTTATCTTGCTCTTTGAGCCAGATTTATTGGACCCGACATTTATATACAGTTTGCGGTCGGTAATCGAAAAATATAACGTTTTAATGATCGCTTGAATTTAGATTTTGAGTGAATATGATTTAGGAGAGGACCTTGTTTTGTTTTTTAGTTGATCTCAGATTTAAATACTTTTCTTGGAGTAATAACGTCCACTCAAAAACGACGCTCTTCAGGGATGGAGAAAATAACAATGATATATTATGTAATAGTGGACTAGATTGGCAGACACTTTTTTTTTGGTAGCTGGGTGGAAATCCTCATGGATGTCCTTCGGCCTGGGGTGGACGAAGGGTTCTGTCAGACTTCTACTCACTAAAACCACCCCGTGTTTTCTCGCACAATTGCACCGGTGGCTACAGGGGCACTAAAGCACTCTTCAGCGCAGCCCCCGACTGGCGCCGGCCCGCCTCTGCGGGCAGACCTAACTTGCTAGTCAAGTTGACTAGATTCACCACAAAATCTGTACAGTATTTTCCTCACTTATTCCTTACTTCCGTGTGGCGCCGGATGTAAAGAATAGCACCATCCCATTTCCTCCCGTGGGTGTCGTAAAAGGCGACTAAGGGACTTACTAGAGAATGGGCAGCAGCGTTCTCTATGCATTTTTAACACTATACTGCAATCGCCAGCCCGCCTGCCAAGCGTGGCGATTACGACAAACCCCGCAATTGTGGAAGGCCTATGTCCAGCAGTGGACGTCTTTCGGCTGAAATGATGATGATGATTCCTTACTATCTTTTGTCCACGGATTCACCCGCATGGAGGGCGGAAATTATCCCACGGGAATGTACTACCGGGATAAAAAGTATTCTACGTTTTAAACTAGTTTTAAAACTATCTGTGTACCAAACTTTATGTAAATCCGTTCAGCCATTTTTGCGTGATTGCGTAACAAACATCCAAACCTTCACATTTTTAGGGTTTCGTAGGATTTTTTTTTATCGTCTATTCCATGTTGTTAGAATGATATCGTTGGATAGGCCGAACAAAAATATTGCGGGTTTGTGAAAACCATTTTGCGATTCAGGGATCCGTTTTTAAGTATTAAGATTTAATGTGCTAATTTTTGTTACGAGTCAATTAGTGTCCTCCAAACAGCCTCCTGCCAGCTACATAGTTAATTTTGGATTTGTGGGAAAAATTACGGCAGGAAAAAATCACGGCAGTAGTAAACTCGTATAATAAACATGGTCATCTTGCAAAAACTGTCACTCAAACCGAAGTGCAAGTCAAAGTACTAACTCCGAAAACCTAGTGACAAGTCAAATGGGACTTCTAGTTTTGTGGCTGCATTTTCTGCATCTCCTGTTTTGCGTATCGGAGAACATATATTTCATCTACAAATGTTAAGTTTGTTCTTGGGATAAATTCGTTCCAATTACGGAACCCTTCATTGTGCGTGATCCGACATGCACTTGCCGGTTTTTAATTTTAGTAGGATCTGCACTGAAAAGAGCACGGAACTGCATATTCACCCAAAATAGATACAAACGTGGTGCCAATCTCAATTCCGAGCGCTCAGATGACCAATTAGAGGCCGAAATTTGCCAAACACTATCTCATCTCTATGGACTGCGGTCAGTGTCAATCTGACGATAAATTACGTTAATTGTCAACGTTTTATTGGACAGCCGATGCATACCATGGGGAATTGAAGTGAACGACGTCACTCTATCTAATAAATAAAACGTTATTTCTGTAACTTTGTTGCCGTTGTTATTCTACGAACTGACTTTGTAATTTTGCTCGATTCGAGTGCCTATTTTGTAGCTATTTGAGTTTATGTGACAATTACTTTGATTTTACTTGCAGTTGCCATTTAGAAAAATTGTATCCTGCATCAAACAAAAAGTAGGTGGTAGTGTGAAACCAAGAGCGCATTATCCTTTATTTGAAAAAAAAAAAGAAAAATAAACCGGCCAAGTCTGTGCACGCAAAATGAAGGGTTCCTTAGTTGGGACGAATTTATCCCAAGAACAAATTTAACATTGTAGTTGAAATACATGTTCTCTCATACATTAATAAGTAAGTAAGTAAGATTTTATTTGTTTAAACATGGTGTACATGATACATATATTACATGCAAGACAATAAGAGATAGGATCATAAAAGTTCTAACATGATTAGCCGCATATATCGTGGCGTACAAATTGGTAGGAAGAGATGGTGCATAAACCGTGATAATATTCATCAAAATTACATTATAGACTTAGGCACTTATTAAATCATCATTATTCATTAAAGATTAGGTATCATTACAATTCAGCAAGCATATTTTTAGATAAAATTAAATATCAAAGTAGTCGTTAAATAAATTAGTCAATAAAAATATGAATTACTTTAATTAAAATTTTAATTCCAAATATGAATTACATTCATTAAAATTTCAATTCCAAATTACAATCATTCCACAAAATACAATAGTTCACAATAACATGTCAATAAAATAAAATATAACATCGTCATCTCAAAAACGAGGAAAAATTGTCCTCTTTCATAAACTTTCCTATACTGTAATATGCTCTGTTAGTTAGTAAACTCTTCAATGTACTTTTAAGAGCAGATATATGTAACATTCTCCATGATTTGGGTAATTTATTAAAGATGGTCGGACCCATGCAAAAGATGCTCTTACGCATAAGAGTGGTTTTAGCGTTTAAAAGTACAACTTACTTACAAATTTTACATTGTTAGTGCCAATGTAAACTTTGTTTGACTTTTACTAGTTATCTTCTAATGCCTACTTTTCTGTGATAGTTTTCCTTTTTCACTTTGTCATAAACAGGGTGGCAGGTCTTTTGTAGGAAATAGCAGTTTTTTTGTTAAATAACCGATGATAAATTACAACGCCAGGGGGGTCCAGAATCATGTGCTGAATCCATGGTAACCGGTTTCGCGTCGATATCTCTTCCGCCCTGTATACTACTGCCGTGATTTTTTTCACATTATCCAGGAACAACCATTTAGCTTGGCAGTAGGGTTACCACGATTAGCAGACCCCCCCTTGCATAAATGGTTGAGATTTATTAGAATACGGATCGATATAATTTTATCATTCTTAATTTAATTTAAATGCCTATACGAAATCTACTCAAAACTAGAAAAAAAGAATGAAAATCGTACGATTTGTTAGTAAAAAACCTCAACCATTTGAGCATAGGGGAGTCAGCTACTTGTGGTAACTGACTTGACTAACAAAAATTTGCAGTTTAAAGCTTAATACTCGTATTACGCAAACGGATCCCGGAACCCGCAATATTTTTGAACGGCCTATCCAACGATACCCCACATCATGAGATAGACGAGGAAAAAAAAGGCAGACATAAGGACTGCCGACAGAAGTGACAACTAAAAAATGTTGAATAACTGAGTCTGGCGCAACACGTCACGAGCATTTCGCGCATTTCAGTGACGCGAACCCATAAGTTTTTCCCCTACCAAAAATCGGTCAACGCAGCCAAAGAAGTTTTCATTTCAAAAAATATCATCACCACTTTACACCATTATTTTTGTTTACAATTTATACAGTTTTTTTATTTTTATTATATAACATTTTGACATTTTATTTTACAATTCTGACATTTTTTCAATTTTAATTATTATTTTTAATGAACAGAGAATTGTAATTTTATTAATCACAGTTTTATTTTGGGTTTTTATTTGTTTTAAAATAGTATAATTATAATTTATAATTTTAATTTTAATGTATGTGTGTGTCTATGAACTGTGAATGTCTGAATTAAATAAATTATTATTATTATTATTTATGGGTATGGGAGGTACGCTAAAAAAAAAACAAGATTTTATTTTACCACTTTGTCGGCGTGATTAATATGTATACCTATTTAGGCCAAAGAACGGATTTCTAGTACTGACTAAGAGTCTCTGAGCTAAGCCGGAGACAGACAAGACAGACTGACGGACATGGCGAAAATATAAGGGTTCCTTGTTGACCACGGAACCCAAAAATGCAGTGGCCTATATTGCTGACAGGGCCGAAAATGAATGTATGCTGCATTTAAAAATAACAGGCGCTTAAATTTTGACACGTTCGTGCCCTCCCCAACGTGGTCGTAAACCGCGAAAGTTCGTTCAGTGTAATAAAAAGTTAATACTTGGCGCAGGCGCAAGCGGGGCGGAGTGGATTGCGCATTACTTGCTACATTATAAACAAGTCTGCTTGTGACACCCCTCCTTTATGACCCCCTCTCGGCGGACGGCATGCATAATTAAATCTACGCGGTCAAATTAGCAATTTGGACCCCCAACAATAGGACATAGTTCAGTTTAAGCGTCTTTATTGTCCAAACAAATTTATTCAACCATTACTGTGCTCAATTAGCGCACAGTAACTACACTGAAACAATTTCAGGACTTGTTTTTATTATGTCTTCGTTACGGCTGTTTTGTTCCGTTGCAAACGAATTTGTTTTAAGCCATTTTAATAATTAATGTTAAGTTTATAATATCGACTGTAGTGTGCTTTAGAAGGCGCTTTAGTGATTAATGGATTCCTGATAATCAAGTTTTCTGTTTCTGTGCTCCTCACTTTTTAATTTGATATTGAGATTAAGCCATCCGATTGACCTTCGCGGTTATTTTTTTTTTAAGGCGTCATTTCGAGGGACTTTCTTTAAATACTTGGTTACATTATTTATTTATTTATTTATTAAAACTTTATGCACTAGTAAAAAACTGTACAAAGGCGGACTTAATGCCTTGGCTTAATGCCTTGCCTTTACATTACCTACAGCAGTGTTGAATAGTAAGATATTACTAGGTATATTCAGCAAACCTACATTGGTGCCGATTCCCTTGTACACAAAATAAACTAAATTTAAGTTCAGTGCATCTTTTTCTTTCTATTTCATTAAGAAAAGGACAGAAGATAAATTTTAGTTTAGTCCTGTCAAATTAATCAGCGCCTGTCACTACTCCTTAAAAGTTTAGACGTGATTAAAAACTTGCCGACTAAAATTACGTCAATTTACGTCAAGCGCTGATTAATTTGACAGGACTAAATTAAAATTTATCTTCTGTCCTTTTCTTAATGAAATAGAAAGAAAAAGATGCACTGAACTTAAATTTAGTTTGTGAACAAGGGAGTCGGCACCATTTTCAATTAAAACTGGTGGTGTTTATTATACTTCCACAACTATTATTTTAGCATGAATTCATAAATATTTATGTTCTTGCAATCGAGCTTCCAATAAAGTGTGGCGTCGATAAGTATATGGAAATTCTATAGCTGGGAGCAGAGCAGGAGTGCGCGCCACTGATAACGGACTTAGGGCTGTTTTTCAATCGGTTGGCGCCACAATCCTACCATATTATTAGCGATAGATATCGTAATGGAAACACGCAATCTTAAATCACTCGGCAAAATAAATAATTTGCGCTCTATGTGTTTTACTAGCTTGGTTAGGACGGTAAATGATGTTTACTTTTGATTTTATGCATGCAGTGTAGGCATACAGCTGCATTTCAAAGCGAAGCAAACTCCTTCAATAATTCAATGAAAATGAATGAAGAGAAGAGCTAAATATATAGTAGTTAATACGTATCCATATTATTATAGTATTTAACTGACTGGAACAGTTTCTCATCAAAGCTTTAGATCAACATTTTATTCCGGGAACCTAGAATTAATTTAAACTTTGCATTTAATCTTGTTGGCTGACGAAACTTTTGCAAAGTGAGATAAAGTATCACCTAAAACAGCAGAGTTCCCAACATTATCAGAGATAACGTGGCGGACATACAGACGCCTTGTTTGGCGAACAGAATTAAGATCAAAACAAACTTGGCATAGAAGTGTTCGTACACACGGTGGCAGCGTTCACGAGCGCTTTAGCTGAGAAAAGTTGGCGTTATAAAGTGAAATGGGTTCATGTTGGCAGAGTTTATGAGTCTTTGTGGACTAATTAGATTTTTTTAATTGTATTGTACAATGCTCGATGACCTCAGTAGAGCTTTCGAAAGAGTGGGTCTTTAAATGAACATGGACAAGACAAAGGTCATGTCAAATGCCCATGTAACACCCACTCTCATGAATATCGGAGACGCTACACTCGAAGTTGTAGACGAGTATGTTTACCTAGGACAAACTGTCCAGTTAGGTAAGTCCAACTTCGAGAAAGAGGTCAATCGTCGAATCCGACTCGGCTGGGCAGCGTTCGGGTCGCTACGCAATATCTTCTCGTCCCACATACCGCAGTGTCTCAAGACGAAAGTCTTTGACCAGTGCGTGTTGCCAGTGATGACATATGGCACTGAAACGTGGTCGCTAACAATGGGCCTTATTAGAAGGCTAAAAGTCACCCAAAGGGCAATGGAGAGGGCTAAGTTTGGAGTTTCCCTACGTGATCGAATCAGAAATGAAGAGATCCGCAGGAGAACCAAGGTAACCGACATAGCTCCAAGAATTGGCAAACTTAAGTGGCAATGGGCAGGGCACATTGCGCGCAGAACAGATGGCCGTTGGGGCCGAAAGGTTCTGGAGTGGCGACCGCGTACCGGAAGACGTAGCGTTGGAAGGCCTCCCACAAGGTGGACCGATGACCTTATGAAAGCCGCAGGAATCCGCTGGATGCGGGAAGCACAAAACCGGTCGAGGTAGCGGTGCTTGGGGGAGGTCTATGTCTAGCAGTGGACGTCTTTCGGCTGAAATGATGATGATGATGATGAAATTGTATTGAATAAATTAATAATTAAAATAGACGGCAGAAAGGACAAAAATATTAACATTGGAGAGATTACCGGGCCCTATCAGAATACCAGCGTTGCGTTATTTATTTTTTAAATATCGCATTATTTATGCTGAGATAGGAGCCTTTTTGGCTTCGCACAAGTCTTTTTTTAGGGTGCCATAGTCAATAAGGAACCTTATAGTTTTGTCTGTCTGTCTGTCCGCGGCTTATCTCAGATACTCTTAGTACAAGAAAACTGTAATTTGGTATGGGCATACAGATTAATCACAGCGACAAAGTGGTAAAAATTTGAATTTTTTTTCCTCGTCTGTCCCATTGTGTGGGATATCGTAGGATTGGCCGTTCAATAATATTGTGGGTTTGTGAAAATCGTTTTTCGATTCAGGGATCCGTTTTCGTAATATTAGCTTAAAAGCAAATTTTTGTTAGAGTCGAGTGTCTCCCCCCCTGCCAGCTATAGTGGTTGTATTTGAAGATGTGAAAAAAATCATCATCATCATCATCATTTCAGCCGAAAGACGTCCACTGCTGGACATAGGCCTCCCCTAATTGGTGGGGTTTGCCATAATCGCCACGCTTGGCAGGCGGGTTGGCGATCGCAGTATGGTGTTAAAAATGCAAGAGAACGCTGTTGCCCATTCTCTAGTAAGTCCCTTAGTCGCCTTTTACGACACCCACGGGAGGAAATGGGATGGTGCTATTCTTTACGACCGGCGCCACACGGAACGAAACAATTCACAGCAGTAGTATATATAACGAAGTTAACACATTGACTGCCACCGCGGTCACCGGTGACCGCTAACAATAGTTTTTCTATTGTGTCTGTTGTTTGGCAGTCAAAGCCTTAAAAGAAAAACTATCATAGCTAAGTAGGCTTCACAAGTTACCGAGTAATAGTGGACCAACTTACATTTACAGTTGAAAAAGATGTTCTCCCATACATTCCATATGGAAGAACATGTTTTTCAACTACAATGTTAACTTTTTTATTGGGTTAAATTCATACCAACTACGGAACCCTTCATTGTGCGTCATCTGACATGCACTAGGCCGGTTTTTAGGGTTCCGTAGTCAACAAGGAACCCTTATAGTTTCGCCATGTCCGTCTGTCTGTCTGTCTGTCCGCGGTTTAGCTCAAAAACTATTGGTACTAGAAAGTTGTTATTTGGCATGAGTATACACGTTAATGACGCTGAAAAAGTGGTAAAATAAAAGGGTACCTCCCCTACATGTAAAGTGGGGATGATATTTTTTGTTATCGTTCTTCCCATTGTGTGGGATATCGTTGGATAGGTCTTTCAAAAATATTAGGGGTTTGGGAAGACTCGTTTTTGGATTTAGTAAACCGTTCGTGACTTATCAAGCTTTAAAGTACCAATTTTCGTTAGAGTCAAGTGTCCCTCCCCTCTACCCACTAAACGGTTGTAGTTAGAAATTCAAATGTTACGGCATTAGTACCTATTTTTAACGAAGTTAAAAGAAAACTATCACAACTAAGTACGCTTTACAATTTACAGAGTAATTGGCGACCAACTTACATTTACAGTTGAAAAAAATATTCTCCCATACATTCTGTATAGGAAAACATGTTTTTCAACGACATGATAAGTTTGTTCTTGGGCTATATTCATCCCAACTACGGAAACCTTCATTGTGCGTCATCTGACACACACTTGGCCGGTTTTCACTGTTCGGTTTCCTGTGCGTGGTGCAAATAAAATATTTTTCTTTTCTTTTTTTTATCCAGGATTGATGGGTGATTGGGGTATTTGTTAAAAGCCTTAAAAATGTATCTATGTATACCTCATTCCACCGGTCCCCTTCTACCATCGGACATCTAGACGCACTGCAAGTTACCACCCCTACCTAGTTGATATTCCACCAACTCGCACTAAGCGTTTTCAAACGTCTTTTATAATGCGCACAGCAAAGGAGTGGAACTCTCTGCCTGCGTCTGTGTTTCCGAACGCATACAACCCTAATCTATTCAAAGTGAGAGTGAACAGGCTTCTTCTGGGTAAGCTCACTCCATCGTAGACTTTGTCTCTGTCATCCAGACCTAGACTAAAGTCAAGAGCAAACTCATAGTAGAATAAAAAATAAAATGTTTGTAGTTAATTACTACATATTGGTATACCTATAACATTATCGTTGAATTTATATGGTTTTTGATAGTCAACCTTACAGATTTATACTGTAATAATCAAGGCAAGGCATCGCTACTGACCTCTCCAGGGAGAACAGCTTAATTTTACTTTTTAATTAATATTATAAAAGCGTTACAGAATCGGGTGTCAAGGGAGCAATTTTGTATAAAGATGAAATTATGCATAGCTTACTGGAAAGGGGTCAGACTACTTTTACTTCCTTTCTTTAAATAATTTGATCCCACCAAAAACATTTTCATGTAAGATGTTGCCAAGACGAGATCATATGGCTCGCACTGTCAGAATTTTATCAGATCTAATGTAGAACCAAGCTTATAACTCTACACGCCCTGACTCTACAAGCCCTAACTTCTCAAACTCTTAGTCAAAATATGTGGTTACCGTGTATAAAAATAAATTAAAATTATTATTATTATTTAATTTGATTCCACCAAAAACATTTTCATGTAAAATGTTGCCAAGACGAGATCATATGGCTCGCACTGTCAGAATGTTATCAGATCTAATGTAGAACCAAGCTTATAACTCTACACGCCCTGACTCTACAAGCCCTAACTTCTCAAACTCTTAGTCAAAATATGTGGTTACTGTGTATAAAAATGATATTATATTAACAGATATGTTATACACTCACAAAAGAACCGAAAAAAGTGTTCCGCGCAGCAGCGGCAGCACACATACCCACTTTTCATTCATTTTACATTTCACTACAAGTAAAAATGATAGAAAAGAGATGGCTTGATAAAAGCAACAAGAAAAAAAGAGACAGCTAGTGTTTGATTCAACTAAGCGCAACTCGTCGCCATGCGTGTCACAGACGTAAACTGAATACGTCCCAATTAGGACGTTTTCGAGTCTTCACGATTGCGCGCTCACAACATATCTGTTTAATATAATATCATTGGTGTATAACAAAAAAAATCTATTTTTAAAATATTTGTCTGCCTGTCGGTCTCTCTGTCTGTCAATTGATGTTATAAGCAGTAACTGGGCTACTTTTATTTTAGGAAAAGCTGCGGCTAGCCGGGAAGCAGCTAGTCATGTAATAAAAAATAAAAAATAAACAGTAATAACTTAGAATTTTTGTCCGTTTATCTGGAGTTATGTTCCGGATTGGCGCAAATACGGCTCGTAGTATATTATTAGGCTTTCTGGATCAACGGAAATCAAAAAGTCCAGTTATATAGAACTAATGCCATTCACCCACCATCTATTCAAATAAATGAAAACAGTGGTTATTGAAAAGAGTAATAGGTTTCAAATTAAAATCTGCAGTTTTTGAAAACTAGATATACATTCGCAGAAAAGCGAAGTTAACTTTTAAGTGTCAATAATATACTACTACGGCTATACGGATTTGGATGAAATTTGGCACACATATAGTTTATACCTTGCATTAACACATAGGATACTTTCAATCCTGGTAGTAGTACGTTCCCGTGGGATATTTTCCGACAACCACGCGGGCGAAGTCGCGGGCAAAAGCTAGTACAAAATAAAGAAATTAGTAAAAAAGTAGTCTGGATTTGAATCCAGTTAATTGTAGAAGATATTCATTCATCATCATTTCAGCAGAAAGAAGTCCACTGCTGGACATAAGCCTCCCCCAATTGGGGGGGTTTGCCATGATCGCCACGCTTGGCAGACGGATCGGCGATCGCAGTATGGTGTTAAAAATGCATAGAGAACGCTGCTGCCCATTCTCTAGTAAGTCCCTTAGTCGCCTTTTACGACACCCACGGGGAGAAATGGGGTAGTGCTATTCTTTACGTCCAGCACCACACGTTACCAGTAGAAGGCATTTACTGGACCTAAATGCTCCATATTACATGATATTGTGCGTGTTATTTAGGGGTTCTTGATAAATGGATTTGTTATGTAAACATGTACTAAGTATATTAATTGTTTATTCTTGTCTACAATATTCCGGTTACATAATTAATATAATATGATATGACATGACAAGGCCGAGCGTATGTAAGCGAATAGCGAGCCGTTTGCCCTGTGCCCCGTTGGAAATATCAAAAATGCAATTCAGCATATCGCGTCGCTAGGGTCGCTATAATGAGAATATAACATAACTGGCGAAATCTGGATGTACAGTCAGTATACACAATTAGCTGACCCCCCCTTGCATAAATGGTTGAGATTTTTTTGAATACGGATCGATAGAATTTTATAATTCTTAATTTAATTTAAATACCTATACGAAATATACCTACCCAAAATTAGAAAAAATAAAAAATACATCGTACGATTTGTTAGTAAAAAATCTCAACCATTTATGCAAGGGGGGGTCAGCTAATTGTGTATACTGACTGTACATATAACTTTGCCTATACAGCGTGTTACGGAAAGGGTATATACATATCAAAGGCACGGATTCTTTTGGTGAAAACAAACTACAGGGCAATATTTTTTATACCTATACCTACATAAATAAAAAATTAAGAAACATTTAACTAAAAATCAAATGTTTCCAATTGAATTCTACACATCACTAGACCAAGTCAGCTGATCGGTGTCAATAAACTACACACAAAAAACGGCGGTAACACGTTTGTTATGATTTAAAATTAATAAACTATCGAAATAAAAAAAAATATTAAGCATTTTCTAGTTAGTGCTTTTGAGCTGAAATTTTGTACAGAGATTCTGAACCAGATACACTCTTCACCTCGTTTGTATGGATATACCCTTTCCGTAACACGCTGTATATACGTTCGGGGATGTTAAAATACTGTATCTTAAAACGTACAGACATTTATTTATAAAACATGTCAGTAACTTTTATCTATAATTGGATGAGTTCTAAACAAGGAAAACGAAGCTGAAGTGTACTTGTCGATATTATTATAACTTTGTTGACAATTAGGCTTCGTTCAGAAGGTTTCGTTTTCCTGTGTACCGTATACGGGATCGAATGAACATATTCCATGTTGTAATTTCGTTATAGACTTGCAATGTATCCGCGGTCTCATTTGCTTGCACAAAGTATAATGCGTTCTCTATCATCTTGTTTGCTTTAGGTATATGTAGGAATTATTGCTCTCAGATTTACAGAGTAGATAAAAATATGTATAGCCCAGCCTTTGTCATCTAGGAGTTCAAAAAAAAATGCGTAAGAAACACAAACGTCACTCTAGTACTAACAGGCAACAGAATACAAGGATCTACGTAGTTGCTACGAGTGCTACGGCGTAGCAGATTGCTACGACCTCTAAGGCGCCATCTCCACGGGCGAGAAAATCGCGGCGATAGTCTCGCCGTGCCAACAAATTCAATAGAAGCTCTATGAATCAATCTCCACACGGCGTTATCATCGCGGCGATTATTTGAAGGCCCAGCGTGAATATCGCCGCGATTCTCTCGCCCGTGGAGATGGCGCCTAAGCCGTTCATGTACCTAATCAATAATTTTGCATGCTAGTTTTAGCGAATTGTTTTAGAAACTAAAAAAACCTGACCATCTTTAATGTACTACAATTCTTGCAAATAAATTTCATTTCATTTCATTTCATTTCGTTTTTACATTTTGTTCTACGTAATTCCGGCAATTTTTTTGTGCGTAAATGACAAATAAAATCCATTTGTGGGTGGTATAGTTTTTTATTTAATTTGCCTTTTATCCTGAAGATTATGATCTGATCTTGAATATACACTCTGAAATATCGAAAAAAATATCAGCTATTTCATACAATAATGCAATATTTACCCGATGAAATGTATCAATCAGATGTTTTTTTACTATTTCGTACTTGGTCCCATAGTGAAAGTTGTTTATAATCATGAGTACTATCACCTAAAAATCACCATGTATGAACATCATCTTGAGCATCTGTAGCGCTATTCTGTAAAAATCTCACCGTGAAAACTTAGATGAAGTGAGTTCAAAGTGAGCTGTCAATCTGTAAACTCCCTAGCGTCAGTTAGGGTGACAGTTCACTTCACGCTCACTTCACCTATATTTTTACGGTGAGATTTTTACAGAATCGATCGACTGGTGGGCCAACCTGATGATATTAAAGTTTAAAATTTAATTTTAATGGCTAATATGATTAAACACCGTCCATACGGAAGTTTCTCAATCCCAACGCAATATTGGTTTCCTGTCGGACGGTTCACAGAAATAGAATGAACTTCAAGAAGGAAAATGGACATTATCTTAAAATAGAGCTCCCACATTTTTTAATATTATTTTTTATGACAAAAAAACCTCGAGTAATATTTAGAATAATTATTAGAAATTAGCGAGTTATTAGAAAACAGAGTAATTATTAGGAGTAATGTTTTTTATTGGTTTTTTGTTGTGTCTGTGTTTGTAGTTGGAGAAGGAAGAGAAGGTCCTATTTACCTACAAACGAATAATGGCATCATAGTCCGGTCAATCCAGACATAAAAATAGTGGTCAAATAGCAAAACTTCCGGAAAGCTGAAATTTCGTAGAGAGCGTGGGTTTACCATGAGAAAGGAAGTTTTAAAAGTCCCCATTAATCCCATGTGCGCTACAAATGTTGTTGCACATGATAATTGTACTTGCTTCTTGTGTCGAGTATTTTTGACAAAGGTTAAATATCGGTATTTATCTAGACAATCAATTTTTTTTGGAGCTCCATAAACAGCAAGGAGAAAGCGAATTCCTGCAAACAATAATTTGCGGAGAAGAATCAGTTTCTTTAAATGCTTTCGCGCAGTCAATCAAAACTTTTTTTTCGAATAATTTTTACATGCAATAACAGGATGCGATACTACATCAGCAATGTACAGAAGGGGCAAAACTTCAGTAGTAAAAAAAAAAGAAAATTAAATTATATTTTATTTATTATTATTATTAAAAAAAAAAAAAAAAAAAAATATTATTTTAAATTTTGTTTTAATATTTTATAATTAATTATTGTAAAATTCAGTAAAAAAAAAGCATTTAAAGAAACTGATTTTTCTCCGCAAACAATAATTACAGCAGGAATTCGCTTTCACCTTGCTGTTTATGGAGATCCAAAAAAAAAAATTTTGATTCGAAGATGTGAGAGACACAATTATGGTACTAGAAATAGGGACCAATTAGTTCAACCAGGTTTCAGACTGGCTAAAGTAGACAAGTCCTTCATGGGGTACTGTTTAAAATGTTCCAATAAAATACGTCCCCACATACTCAACTTGAATGAAACAAAATTTAAATTTTGTATAAAACGCACACTATACAGCCAAGCATAATATAAGTTGGGGGATTACATCGCTGACAAAAATGCTTGGCTCAATGCTGGTCCTGCTCCACAAGGGCGCATTAAATAATTGATTTGAAAATATTATTAGAGCTGCTGAAGATTGTAAGAGTATCTTTGCATTGTATAAACTCAATCTCTCAGGTGTGAGTACTATGCACTATAGAGCTACCATTTACTGGGTATTATGTTTATCATTGACTTGAATATCCCCTGGCGGCTGAGAGTAAGTCATGCTTACTCAAATGTCTCGCTGGTGGTGGCGTGTGTGTTGGATCATTAGGTTCCCTTCAAAATGGTTGAGCTAAATGGTGCCGAGCCATGCGTCATGTTTGTGAACGGGCGCCGTCAGTTGGGACTGGTCATCTCTTAGCTGCCACGATTTATTTTTTTATTGTTTTTATTACGGACGCTTCTAACGTGCATGTCCTTTCTACATGTTCTCACATGTATAATTTCAACATGAATGATTCAACCCATATTTTGTAAATATATTTTGTTTTAAAAGAGTGTCCGTGGAGTTTCTTGTCCGTTCTTCTCCATAGGAACCTACTATGCTTTGGAATGGGCAACTAGCTTCATCTTTCTGACTGACCGACCCCTTAACAATTCAAAAGTGCCTGTAATTGGTTTATTTGAAATAAATGCTGTGAGTTTGAGAAAGTTTGAGTTTATTTATTTTAAACAAAATATGGACTTCTGTGACTGGACTTGATATTAATGTACATAATATTGTTTACGTGTATCTTTGCTTACTACACAAACATATATATACAATATTGTGATAACAAATATAATATTACATAAGCTTACGCTATAGTCTCGTATAGGCAAACTGCCTTACACAAGAATTCTCCGAAATTTTGCCCGCTGTCGATCAAAATATGTCGGTATTAAAACATTATTATATCCCAGAAATTTGAAATGGTATCACGAAATATTTTGCGATCCCAATAAACATGTTTATGAAAATAGTTTCCATAAGCAGAATACGTAGTTCTCTTGGCTATGTTAACTTTTATATAAGGTGTATCTATTCATACACAAAATATTTTAAGAGAAATATCTATAGGTGTTATAAAAGCCATAGCAGCTAATGTATTTTTTAATCAAAGGGGTTTATTTATAAACGCTGCTTAAAGTTAAGTAATGATTAGCGACTGTTAAACCATACATTTTTGACGTTTGAACGTCACTTAACTTTAAGCAACGTTTATGAATAAACCCCTAAGTATTTTATATTTTTACATAATTATTATAATTTTAAAATTGCTCGAGACATTTTGCAAAAAACCCTTTACTTACTTATTCTATGAACGACCTGCCCGGATGCGACGATTGTGGCGGCACGAGCACCGTGCCTTTTGATAATTAATCATCATATCAAGTAATTTGAAATTATTATTTTTTTTTAATAATATATACAAATTTAAAAAAAAAAAAAAACCATGGCTTCTTTACCACCTATAGGTTTATCTCTTAAAATATTTCGTGTATGAATATATACTCTTTATATAGGTACATTTCAAAACTTATATGACGAACCTAAACGCGGGCATCACAGAAAAAAAAAAAGAATTATTGCATCATTTTCGAGGTGTGGGAGATGGGTACAGTACAACTATTTTCCTAATGTCGCTCGGCAAACTTCGGTTCTTCATTTGCGAGTCGAAGTTAGCCGAGCGACATTAGGAAAATAGTTGTACTGTACATTCTTTTGTTTTATTCCACTACAAGTAGCTGAAGAGGTCAGAGGGGCAATTCCCATAATTTGAGAACATTCGCAGTCTACAAAACCCTCAGTTTCAATCTGTCAAAAATATATTTTTTTAACAAGTTTTTGACATTGATGATCGCTCAGATGAGATGGCGGCTACATTTTGAACGCTTTTAATTAGGCTATATTTTTGTATTTATACATAACAGCGACTGTATTATTTTTGCAATAAATACATTGCTTCTTAACCACTACGTAAGTATGACGCTAAGTACCTGGACAACGCAAAGTAAAAATCACAAAACTATACTTTGTGTATGCGGTTGCATCTCGTAGTACGGCCGCTGTGTCTTACCACGAGCTATTTAATGTGCTTGTGCAGATCTACTAACGTAGGCTATCGACAATAATGTTGATTGTCTAATGAATATAAGTATTGCTATTATAGTTTATTCTTTTTAACTTTTTATTTGTCAACCGTTTTAACCCGGTTGGAAGACCCAACTGAAATAACGTTTATTTACACATATTTATATTCTCATATTGTTTTATTTTTTATTTACTTAATAATATTTTGTTTTTATCAAAATATTGTTTTACTGTTTTTACCGTTTATTATTTTTTCAGGTTCCCCAGAAAAGTTTTAATTTAATACAATAATAAATGAAAGAATCGATAACTTTTTGATTTAGTCAATCATTACCGTATATGTAAAGAAAATGGCTTTTGCACAGCACAACGATAGAGTGAGTTGTACGGTGCATGGAAAATGCGCGTTGTGTTTGATGCGATAAGGTTTATAATTGATTGTGTAGTTACGATTTATGAATTGCGAGTGTGTGCGCTACTTTGTATCTATTGCTTTTACTGAACGGCATGTGTAGTTGTGGCGAGTGGAATGGACATACTGGAGATATCGGGTTTCTATACATTTTTAGCTGCCGGGCATATCTCCTTCTTTCTTATATCTATGGGCTAGGTACACATGGTAATATACCGCACGTTTTTTACAATATTCGATTTATACCGTATTAACAGCGAGCTGTTAACACGGTACATTTTTCTCCGTGTAAAAACGAATAGCCACAGTTTGATGGTGTACTTTTATGCTCTACTGCAGACCGAATACATTAAAAGTTCATTTGGTTTGCTTGATAAAACCGGTGGGTATGCGATAACCGTATTTAGCTATGTACGGTTATTTTGCAGTATAAAACGACGTGTGAACGGATCTATACTCAATGTATGCGCCATTACTTATTCGGTAACATTTATCGCGCTTATAATCGTGCAGAACCTAGCAGACTTTTTGAACTAGTGGGCCATTCTTCAATTCAACGTAGACCTCGTACATGGCTAACAATAACATACTTTATACAATAAAGCTTGACTATCTATAATCAAATCAATAGATATTTATATGGGCTAGTCTCTTCTAGTCGGCCGATGTCGGCGTTTTGTTTGTTTAGCGACTAATTAGTCAAAGTTGGCCAAGTTGGGCGTTTGTCGGTTTATTCAGGCGGGCAGAAGCTGAGGTTTCCATCTTTCTCATGGGGACTACTACTTTAATTTATAGATATACAGGGTTATTTCAAATTGGCTAGCTAAACTCCGCAGACGCTATGGGTATCGATAACTAAACGTGATAAAATAAAATAAATTGATGACTTTTTTGGGTCTATGACTGCTGTCAGAGTTGTTATTTGAAGTTTTTTTTTTATCGTGTTTAGATACAGATACTTACTACGTCTGTGAAGTTTACACAAAAAAAAAAAAACCTGCCAAGTGCGTGTCAGACCACGCACAATAAAGGGTTCCGTAGTCGGGATGAATTTATCCCAAGAACAAACTTTAAATTGTAGTTAAAAAACATGTTCTACCATACATTCTAACTGCAAATGTAAGTTGGTCGAATATTACTCGGTAACTTGTAAAGCCTACTTAGCTGTGATATTTTCCCGTTTAACTTCGTTATATATACTACTGCCGTGAATTTTTTCACATGTCCAAATAGAATCATTTATCTGGCAGGGAGGGGGGGGGACTTAGAGGGAGCACTTTAAAGCTTAATATTACTCAAACGGATCTCTGAATCGAAATGTGGTTTTTACAATTACACGCAATGGGATAGACAAGAAAAAATATATTTCCAGATTTAATTTTATTATCACTGTCGTAGTGATTAATATAAGCACCCATGCCAAATTATAGCGTTCTAGTACTAAGAGTCACTGAGCTAAGCCGCAAACAGACAGACAGACGGATGGACATGGCGAAACTATAAGGGTTCCTTGTTGACGAGGGACCCCTAAAAATGAGTCTGACTAGCCTTTTCCCAACTATGTTGGGGTCGGCTTCCTAAAAATATTTTTTTTTGAATACAATAACTGCGGTCGATGACGCCACAAAAATCATCAATTTTGACATGATAATTTATTTTAATTTTATCGTGTTTAGATATTCATTGCTGATGACATCGACATATTCTGTTGCGCTTTGGGTGAATGTGAAAAATTGCTACCTATAGAATTTGTTATGGTACAAGTAGTGGAAATATCTATTTTTTAAGTGTACTACAATATCGCATTGGGTCTAACCTGTAAGGATATTTGTGTGTTTGGAGTGATAAATAAATAAATAAATATTGATAGGTCCATCACGTCTGCGGAATTTAGCTAGCTGATTTAAAATAACCCGATATTGCGGTTTATGATTGAGTTGAGCTTGTTGTCAATGTTAACTAATCGGGGTTTGTAGTTTATAGTTAAAAATAAAGAAAATTTTATAATAATTTAGTAAAGGTATATATAGGATGTATCTATTCAAACACGAAATATTTTAAGAGATACAATTAAATAATTTAAAATTACTTGATATAATGATTAATTATCAAAATTCACCGCGCTCGTGCCGCCACCGTCGCCGCGTCCGAGCCGGTCATTCATAGAATAAGTAAAATTTTGGAAAATGCAACTCCTTTGCAAAATATCTCAAGCAATTTTAAAATTATAATAATTATATAAAATATAAAACACTTAGATAAAAAAAAAAAATTCGCTGCTATGCCTTTTTTACCACCTATAGATGGTCCTCTTAAAATATTTCGTGTATGAATAGAAACACCTTATATATAGTTTTTATTTATGGTTTTTATTCATTTTAATTAAACACCTACGGTGGTAAAAGAAGTAAGTTCACGTCAATAGACCCACTCAAACGGGTCAATATCACGAAATCTTGGTCTACAGTTTTGTTCGCTACGCTGATACCAAATTGTCAGCCCATTATCACAAAAAAAAAAAAAATTAAACCCAGTCAATAGTTAGCCACCATCCATCTATTTTAGCCCCCTATACATCTATAGCAAATACCGCCGCGCCGGGTTAAACTCGTATGTGTGTCCGTAAATGAAATTTTTAATATCAGTATAACGTGGTAGGTATTGTACGTTTTACCGATAGTTCGGGAATTTGGAATTCGAAAAACTCAGTTGCAGGTGCGATTTTATTGTGTTAAATGGACGTGTGACAGATTGGTCTCACAGGCTTTTATGTCGGTTTTATAAATATTTGCACAGTACCAGGAAATGAGTGAATTGTTTTATAGGTAGGTACTTAAAACTACGTTTTTGTGGGTATCCCGATTTTCATTGGAATTTGAAAAATATAAATCCAGACACAAAAACCAAGTTTGTCAAAAGGGTCGTATAGAATACCCTAGTAGCATTTTTGTTGGCGTTTGGTTGGGCCACATACTTTTGAAGTTGGCCCAACTAAATGCCAACGGAAAATGCTACTAGGGTAAAAAGACTATACTTTTTACCCTCTTTTTGCAACTCAAAATAATGCTTAAGGCCTGAAATTGCGTTAAGAGGGCGCTCATCGGTCCATTAGCACCACTCCTTTAAAAAAGTATTATCTCCTGACTGAGAAGGAATTATGAAAAACGGCTCAATCTGCAACCTCGGTATGTGTGACTAGAATTTTCTAATACCTTTTATAAAGTTTCATATTGAGACACGAAGCAACAAAATACGATCAAGAGGAATGTGGCCGTTTTTCTTTAGATTGAAGTTATTTGATAATTTCCCACCCAAAAAATAAAAAAGGGAGGTACTTAACAAAATAGAAAATGGGCAACAAGTCTACTAGGCCCACAACGTTCTCACATTCACAAAATAGAAAATAATATATACAGGGTGTTAAAGAAATGGCGTGCCATAGCTTACGGGTAGGTTCAGTATCGATAAACGGACCCAGGAAAATAAAAATAACATAAAAATATTATTGCAAGATCAACCTAATTTAGTACTTACTAATTTCAAATAGCAATCATGTAGAATTAAAATGATTTTATTTGTTTAAATGCTTTAATTTTGAAGGAGATCAGCATGCTAAAGTAGGAAGAAGAAATACTTGGAATTGTAATTTACGTACCTAGTTAGGTACCTATCTTTCACCCGGCGTTATTGAAGTGTTCGGGCGTAGGTATTTCATTGCGTTCAACGCGTAGGTAGGTAACTCTAGGATATTATTAATTAGCATTTATTTTGATTTATTAGCAACAAAATAAAAACTAATTTTAAGCTATTCTAAACGATTGCTATTTAATTAGTAGGTACTACATTAGGTTCATCTTATGATAATTTTCTTTTTATTTTTAATACTTTTTTTTATAAAAATACGTTTTTAATTTTTCACGGGTTCCTTTATAGATACTGAACTCACCCTGAAGCTTTGGCACGCAATTTCTTTAACACCCAGTATAAAATAATCTTATATATAAAATTCTCGTGTCACAATGTTAGTTACCATACTCCTCCGAAACGGCTTGACCGATTTTTATGAAATTTTATATGCATATTCAGTAGGTCTGAGAATCGGCTACTATCTATTATTTTTTAAGTTTTAGGTAGGTAGATAGGTAGGGTAGGGTAGGTAGGTAGGTAGGTTGGTAGGTAGGGTAGGGTAGGGTAGAGTAGAGTTAGTGGAGTTTATACTATAACTTTTGACAGAACGAAGTCTGTCGGGTCAGCTAGTAGAAGTATAAAAATTCGAAACATATTTAAAACCAATGACAAGTTTGTCACTACAGTAACAAACCTGAATAAATATCCTGTCCACACAAACCACTAAATAAAGAGTTGAAATTAGAATTGTAGGTCTAAAATGTCAAATAATAAACACACATGGGTTTACCATATTTCAAGGCACAGGCAATATTAGACAAGCAGCGTGTCTTTTAGGCCACATTCAAGCTGCATTCATGAACCTGTCATGAACTTAAGAGGCTACCGAGCGCACAGTGGCGCCCTCATCGTTATTTCGGTGATTTCTTTTATTTTAGAATGAAAATGCAGAAAATAAGCTCGTCAAGTTGTGCTTCACAAGACTATACGTTGTTATTACTACAAACAGTAGTTTTAGATTGTTATGTTTTATTGTAATCATTAAAACGGAAAATAGTGGCCACTGAGCTCCGTTTTGATCACCGAAATAACGATGAGGGCGCCACTGTGCACTCGGCGCAGTTTTAAGAAAATTAATGTAGGTAACAAATTGAACTAATCTGACATTTGTTAAACCTTTATGATCAGTATTGTAAACATATATAAAGAGGATCAGTAGGAGAGCAGCTAATTAAAGTTTAATATAACAAGTGTTGGTAGGATTGTGGTAATTAAAATTGGGTATAATTAACGAAACAACACTCATAATCTGCAATTGCGGGGCAATCATGAAACTATACCGGCATTATTATTTTAAGCACGTTATTGGTTTCGAAATCCTTTAATTTGATCGGGTTCTTAGTATCTAAAATGATACGTGTGAAGCGCATGAACTTTTGTTAAAAAAATACATGGAAATGTATTTGTGTTTTGGTATTCATTCAGGCGATTGATTCCAATTGGAATGTACGGCTGAAATTAATATTAATGATTAAATGAACCTTAACACTCAGTCAAATTAATTTTAAACAAAACGGAGTTTAGTTAGTACGAAGCTAACAATTTTTAATTTGGAAAAATGAGAATTATAATCTGAAGCTTTACTGAAATTGGATTGGACCAAGTTTCGTAGACGAAAATTCTTAAAACTTTCTTTTACGGCAAGTTAGTGAGAGTTATTATTGTATTCTTTGTTCTTTATTCGCGAATTCTTTTAGGTAGGTACATTCGTCTTTTTTACGAAGACATTATGGCTGTGATTTTATTATTTTTTCATAAGTTTCGTATATCATTATGAGCTGTTTTGTTGTAGCCTTTTTCAGCGCGGAGAGAGTTCAATAACTTTGGTTATTACAACTAGGTCTTATTATTATTCTTGTGTTAAAAATAGAAATTCGCATCTTCTTTTACGTTCATTTAATTTTTATGCATATTTTTATAAAAGTTTATTAAAAAAAAAATGTCTATATTAAGTGATCCTAAAATACGTTGATTGATTTAAAGTATTCTGATCAGGGACTGAATACCGATATAATTTGGATACATGATACCAAAATATCGCTATAAATACCGGTATTTGGGAATACATATAATACCGTTATTATTAATTTTTTTGTGCTTTTGCAATTTGCAGGTCAGCGTCAGGTTGTATTTTGATCAAAATATGATTTGCGACTGAAGAATCATCAATAAAGATTCTGTGACGTCACATTGTAGCCTGATATCAGTACTGAGTATCGATATAATTATCGATATTTTATATCGATACTCAAATTACTGATATAAAATACGAGTATTTATGCCAGATGTCGATACTGCTATCGGTATTTTCTTTATAATATCGGTATTCTTCGAATATCGATATCGGTCCCTGGTTTTGATAAATTGGTTTCGCATAACTGCCGCATAACATAAAATATTATGCAAGTAATTATACGAAGTAAAGCCTACATTTTATACAACTAAATCCGTTGCGAGCTCTACTTATTACTCCCACAATATGATTCATGCTGGGATTAAAAAAAAAAAAAAACGCAATACTGTAAAATATGCATATCAAATTAAATTAACAGCTGGTCGTGCCCGTTTTTATAAAACTAAGCGTGTTGGGAGTGAATTCGAAGCCTTTCATATTTCCAATACATCGAATAAAACTAATTAATTCCGAACCAGTCGCCCGTCTATACAAGTTTATATAGGTAACATTACTATGTGTATGTAGAACTTGCGGTTCATTTTGAACTCTGTTTATTAAGCTGTCCCGATTACTTCGATGTTACTAACATAATTATACTTTTAGTATGAGGCCAAACGAACGTAATTTTGTGAGTCTTGAATCTCAGAATTTCGGTCGCAGAAATTCTGCTGCATTCGGTTTCATACAAAAGTCCTATTTGATTAATACGGCGACGCAAAATGAGTTGTCTGCCGACTTACACGCATTATTCGGACCGCATTGAGTTTGCGGCGAGAGGGGGGCGACTCGTATCCACTGCACTACACAAACACCCAATACAAGCGTTGAAAAGCAACTGAATAAATTACGCTCGTCTGGCAGCCCAACAGAATTTCTGCCGAGCAGAAATTACGCGACCCACAACTAAAAAAATTACGCTTGTCTGGCTTCACCCTTAAAGTTCATTCAGGATTTTAAGAAGATTTGGTTTTTTATTTCGCAGTGGACTCAAGGTCTAGGATTCTTTTATGCTTGAGTAGCACAGACTAACAAAACTAGCAATATTTTACTATAGCCTTTATCTTACTATATTTCAAGTCATAGTAATAAAAAAAATCAGCCAAATGCGTGTCGGACCACGTACAATGAATGGTTCCGTAGTTAAACCAATTTTACCCATGAACAAAACTAACATTGTAGTTGAAATACATGTTCTCCCATACATCGATATACCTGACGGTCAATTCTACAACTGCAAATGTAAATTGGTTGACTATTACTCGTTATCTTGTAAAGCCTACTTTCCTGTGATAAGTTTCCTTTGAACTTCGTTATATTGCCGTGATTTTTTTTTCCCACATATCCAAATCAACCATTTAGCTTACACTTGTCTCTACCAAAAATTTGCACTTTAAAGCGCTACGCTATTGATTAGGCAAGAGGAGCTCGTGGCTAAGTAATAACAGCCGCCCGGGTCGATCCGTCAGGTTAAGCTACGCTTGCCGGGGTTGGTCCGTGGATGGGTGACCATACCGAAACTCCTCCGTGCCTCGGAAAGCACGTTAAGCCGTTGGTCCCGGCTGTCATTCGTGGATCATTGACAGTCGTCACGGGTCGTCAGAAGCCCAAAAAAAAAGTCTGACAACCAGTCTCTCCAAGGGGTATCGTGTTACCCAGTTACTGGGTTGTGAAGGTCAGATAGGCAGTCGCTCTATGTAAATTACTGGTATTCAGCTGCATCCGGTTAAGACTGGAAGCCGACCCCAACATAGTTGGGAAAAGGCTAGGCAGATTGATTGCTATTGATTAGGCAAACGGATCCCTGATTTGAAAAATGGTTTTCACAAACTGCAATATTGAACGGCCTATCCGACTATACCCCATAACAAGGGATGGACGAAAAAAAAAGGTCATCAACACTTTACATGTGATGTTATTTAAAAAAAAAAACAAGATTTTATTTTACTACTTTGTCGGCGTGATTAGTATGTACACTCATGCCAAATTAGGCTTATTCCACAAATCCCCCCTGAAAATCCCCCTTAGAAGGAAAAGTGAAATCTATAAATTAATCTAGAATTCACCCCTGATAATCCCGCTTAGGGGGGAAAACTAGAATTAAAAAAAAAAAAATAACTTATTCCAAGATACCCTGAAAATGATTTTTTTACATTAGGGTTCAGTTTTTCCCACTGAGGGGGATTCTCTCAGAGGGGATTAGTGGAATAATCCCCAAATTACAGCTTTCTAGTACTAAGAGTTTCTGAGCTAAGTCGTGGACAGACAGACAGATGGACATGACGAAACTATAAGGGTTCCTTGTTGACAACGGAACCTTAAAGATGACAAGCCCAACTAACCAAAGTTTTATTGAAACGAGCACCTAATTTCCACCAGCACATAAGTGGCACGGCAGCTGCAGGTATGTTCCGCCAAGTAGACAATGTGCAGCTCACAAAGGCATCAAACTAGCTTGGTATGGCGCCATGGCCGTATCTCAGTCGTGCCATCGACAATGAGGCCCGATCCACGTAATCTCCGCTTAAGTCTAAGACGCTTGTCTACTTACTGCCTTTTGTGCACTTGCTACAGTAATTTGATTTGTGCAGCTAAGTGCTAATTTAGTGACGACATGTTAGCAATATGCGAATTATTCTAGACGATTGGTTTATCTAAATGAATACACGATAACTTCTACGAGTATGTATCGTTTTATATGATAGAACAGAATATAGTACTACTATACAGGTATATTGGTAAAACACTACATAAATTATTAATTATTTCTATGACTTCTTACAAAACATAATACATTTACCAAAAACAAACCTTCAAGATTTCGTTGTTCTATCTAACACATTTCAATTCTGTATTTTGTTGTACCTATCTACGCTTCCCGTGCACTGTCACTCGTAAGACACGGCAGTTTGTTTTTTTACACGTAGAGTTCGTAACATTTAGAGCGGCCATAATGTGAGTTTTACCTGGTGTGACCCGGCCATAATGTGAGTTTTACCGCACGCTACGCGTACGGTAAAACTCGCATTATGGCCAGGTGAAGACGTAAAATTGTGTACTCTCCACGAGCAATAAAAAAGAAAGCCCTCTATCGCATATTTACTACCCTCGCCTACGGCTCGGGTCACAAATACCTGCGATTTCAGGCTTTCTTTCTTTTACAGCCCTTGTTAAGTAATGTACTATTATTTTTGTATGTAAATATGATAAATTAAAATCTGATGAATTATTAGAAGTCATAGAACAAAAGTTGTTGTTTATGATGTTAATAATATAGTTCCGAGAAGTTGTTAGTGAACCAATGAGCCTGTATTTCGACTTATAAGGGATTAAGAGGACGTTTCCTTATAAATAAATATTTTATGACTAACAGACAACGCTTACACGCGTCACAGCTTACCATAAGCATAGCAATGAGACGGAAGATTGTGTAGGATTTATTTTGAAACTAGCTTTTGTCCGCGGCTCTGTCCGCGTAGATGTCGGTTATCGCGTAAAAAAGTGGTCTATGTCCTTTTCCATATCCCAGGCTATATCTTTGCAAAATTTCATGACGATCGGTTCAGCGGTTTAGGCGTGAAAAGGTAACATATTGTTGCGCGCCACAATTAATGCTTGGTACATCGTGACAAGTACAAGTACCACTAGCGCTATCTAGTATCGAGTAGCAGAACTAGTGGAGTCAAGAATTTTCTAGAAGGTTCGATGCTAGAACTTTCCAGAACTATCGATAACTGGTCAATTGGGGCCGGTATGTACTCGAAAATTCTAGATGTTTGTACAGTAGAAGGTTCTGGAACTATCTAAGGACTATATAATGACTTCTTTTATGGATTCTGTCCGAAATAAATAGATAATAATAATAATAATAAGGCCGGTATGGACCGCGACTTGACAGTCGAAGCGAACAAGCGATCAAGCGATCTTGGAGTGCGACTTTAAGTGATCAGTTGTGCATTTGTGTTTTATATTTAGCGTGTTTGAGTTGTTATCAGTGTTGTTTAATTAAAGTGTGATTTTTGGTTTTTAAATCGGCAGTTTTTATTGTCACGAACCGCAAGCTCGTAACAATACAGACAGACAGACGGGCAGACAGACAGAGTTACTTTCGAATTAATAATTTTAGTATGGATTACTTTATTCTCTCGAATACACTGAAATATCAACCACTAAGGATGTAAAATAAAACGTGAAATATAAAAAACACATTTTTAAAAACAAGCTTTTAATTAACTAAAAATTATATAATAAAACTTACGTAAACATAATTATATAGAACTTTAATACGAGTATTTCCTTAAAAGCTTGTGGCTTATCTGAAATTGTAAGAAGGACGTTCACGCCTCAAGCTTTTAAAAAAATATTAAAGTTCTATGTTTATATAAGTTTTATTTAGAAGTTTTTAGTTCATTAAAAGCCCGTTTTAAAAAAGGGTTTTTACTTTAACTTTATTTTGTACTTTTTAGCATTAAAAGTTGTTTAAATATGTGTTCTATCACCTTCACTTGAAAGGTACATGTAAATACGAACTCGAATACGACTTTACACAAGTCATGGTGTGAAGCCAACCGAGTGGCACTAACCAAGTGATGCCATACTTTAGCACGGGTTATCATAATTGAATGCGTAGGTATACAAAATTTCGTACCTGTGCTATTGACCGCTGAGATCTCTCGTATGGAGCCAATCCTGGGTCAGCAGACAGGTCATGATGTATGAATGAGTATTTAAAATTAAGTGTGTGCTGTTGACTGTTTAAGAGTTCCTTCATCTGGAGCCAATCCTGGATGCAGCAGCCAGGTTATGGTGGACTTTAGAACGGGCTATTATAATTAAATAGATACGTATATTAAATTTCGTATTTGTATCGTTGACCGTTGATTAGTTCCTTCTTCTGGAGCCAATCCTGGGTGTAGAATCAGGTCATGCATCATAAAAATGCTTTGTCTTCAAAATTGGATCATCATGTAAAATTTCAACTCCGTAGTATAAGGGGAAGTGGTTTTAATTCATCTTGCAAGATTTGACCCATAAATAGTAAGTAACAAGGCAAGTTAATGTAATGGCAATGTATGTGTACCGCTGTGAACAAACCTAGTTTAAAATAGACTACATTTTCATCCACACCTATTTTTCAAAATTACATTTGGCTGAAAATCTTTTTGTTTGGGCTCGCCGTATTTTTGAGTCGGTGGCGAATAAAAATGTATAAAAAATGGCGGTCGCTGACCACGATTATTGACAGTCGCGGGTGACCCGTGGAAGTGACACATTCATGTAGTTACTAATGACACATTCAGTGTCAATTAGTAACTACATTTAAATACCGATTTGCTAATGAGACTAAAACACAGGTAGTTGATCGTGTTTTCCATGACCATTATATTGTAGGGTCGGTGAAGGATTCGGTTCGGTTTTGAAACTATTCGACGATAAAGTTTAGGGGCGAACGTAGTTTTAATCTTACAGGGGTATATTTTAATGATGCCCTTACAGGGATAGCTCCCGTATAAGGGTGAGTTTACAGATGCAGATCCTTCGTGTGTGAAACAAAACAGTAGTTTGTAGCACAGTTATAATTTAATTCTCGATGCAATTCAACCCTACGTACAAAAAATGGACTTATGGTCCACGGCATTTAGGTCACGTACCTGTGTATTTGAATGAACGTGTTCCAACAATCCACTAAACTGTAGTGTTCATAGCGTATATTGTTTTTAATTGGAGTTAGATTTCACATTTAAATAGATAGCTGGAAAATTCATTTTTGTTTCATAAAATACTTTTATGGCACACCGCCTACACAGTTACACGAACCGAGGGACTGGGAGCAAGTTAGTTAGAATAGACGGAGTAGAATTTCAGCTTTTAATTAGCTTAGAAACATCGTTATAACTTGAGGTATACTGTGTTCACCAGAAAACGATTGTGTTTCAGTAGAATTAGTAACGTTGTCATAATAACAAGGGTTTCCGCGTTTACCCAGCACACCCCGTCGTGAGGAACAACAAAAGGGTCCGTGTAGATATAAAACGGAGTCTTAGAATGAAAACTTTGCTATTGTTACTGCTGAGCCATGGGTCGCCGCATTGTTCAAGTTATATTAAAGTGGGAGTTTAATACTTGAAAGGATTACTGTTAGATGTGGTCACGAGGCTATTACAGCCAGGCCCGGGCTGCTTGAAGATTGTAGATTAATATTACGTCACAATGACGGCGGAGGAGGAAGCATCCTTGTTATGATTAAATTTAATGAATCGCCTGATAATCTTGCAAAATTGCTTTGGTGTTTTCCTTGTTCGTTGTAGGTTGCTGTGGCATGGTTTTGCATCGTATTCATGTATAAGAATGTATTATAAAATAAATTAATAAAAATTACACCCACATTTAAGCAGTTTATGGAACAAAATCTTATGTTGCTGCGTTAGTAGGAGATTAAAAGCGTCCACCCAAGTTTTAAGTACTAGAGCTCTTACAACTTTTAAGTACGAAATGAAAACTACGCCTAGCTTTACTTTTTCTAGGTCAGGTTGAATCCATTATTTTTCTAATACATATCTACAACTTTATTTAAATTGTGGCGGAAGGTATCACAAGCTAAGCTAGGCTAACGCCCGGTTTCTCGACGGCTATTCAAATCTATAATCAACTAACAAACCTGTTAAATTAACAGAACAGTCAAATAAAATTGGGTTGCTGAATTGGCGATTACGATAAAATTAACTAATCAACGATCAATGTCAACTGAATAACGAAAATAGATTATGTGTATGGCAACATCGTATTCTTCATTCATTTTGATAAATAGTTCGTTCAAATTAATATCAAGTTGACACTGTTGACATTTCTAAAGGCGGCCTTTTATTGAAAGTTTTGAATGTTCGAGGTATCTAGATATAAATTAAAAAATTGTTTAGTGGTTTTCATTGAATTATGTGCCGTGGTGCCGGACGTAAAGAATAGTATCATCCTATTTCTTCCCGTGGGTGTCGTAAAAGACATGACATTCAAGCTTAATCGTTCTTTCAGAAACCCAAATTCTGATTTAACAAGGGATTTTTGTACTAATTTGATTGTTGTGTTAAGTGATCAACGATCTAAATCAAAGTACTTAATTAACGTTCGTGCAACTCGTTTTCGACTTAACAAGAGATTTGACACATGGTTAGTTAATTTTAGATTTGAACAGCCGTCGAGAAACCGGGCGTACGTTTAGTAATGGCAAAGATATTTTCGTTGCATTTCGCGAGCATACGTCATGTAGTTCGTTTGCAGTAAAAACCACTAAAATAAAGTTCGTACGAGTAAGGAAGACTGGAAATCGAGCCAAATTGGACTCCTCGATGTTCAAGGTATGATATTCAAGTGGCATAACGAAATAATATAAAAGCAACCTAAAGTGATGTCAAGAGATGCTAGAGTCTGTTCAAAAATTAACTTACGTGACAAACATCTGTGAATTTTTTATTGCACTCTGGAAGCTTTTGCGTTGTTTTCAGTGTATGTGGCAAGATGGATAAGAAATCTTTGTGTTCAAGATTATTATTTTTTTGTACATTTTAGACATAAGAAAGTAAATCGTAGTTTTTGTTAAAGGTTAAATGACTTTCAAATAATTAATAAATACAGTGTGATTTTTTATAATGTGCACATATCGAAATGAGGGAATCTATGCTTAATTTTATCGACGAGAAAAATATTTAAAAAATCTAAATATTTTTTGAATTTTTACAAAAAACAAGGCTAAACAATAGTGCGTAGCCGTACGGGCCTTTCTTTGACAGTTGATAACAAATGTTGGGATTGAGTTATAAACATGCAATTTTTACTATTGGGTAGCTAATATAGTGATGATTAATTTAAAGTAATAAAAACGGTAGGTAATGGCGTCTTATTGAGAAATTTTGCGATTATTGTAAAAATGGATGAAAAAAAAAAAATACGATTTTTGCTAAAAAACATGTTTATTTTTAATTGAGGGCAGTTTTTTTCCACAATTTTCATTTGATGAGGACGCCTAACTACTTTCTATCATTATAGAGTTTGTTTGATCGTGATAGATTATTTATTTTAAAAGTTACACCGTTTTGTTTACACTGGGGTCACAGTAGCGAACAAAAAAAAAAAAAAAAAACATTTAGAATTAAAATAACTATTTAGATTTTTTTAAATATTTTTGCCGTTAAAATTAAGCATAGATTCCCTCTTTTCGATATGTGCACATTATAAAGAATCAGACTGTATAATCCCTATCAAAATTCATTATAATTACGAATATGAAAATGCATAGCGCTCATAACCGCTATCGAAACTCTGACAAATTGACGGGTTTCAGTAATTAGTTTAATAAAGTCTTTGATAACGATGTTTTAGCACTCAAGTTGTATACTTAGCTGCCTTCAAGTTCTTTCCCAATAAATCATAAACGGAAAAAGCACGAACACAAACGGCACGGTTAGCGCAGTGGTTAAGCGATTGACTGCTGCGCTGCGTGTCGCGGGTTCGATTCCCGCACGGAACAAATATTTGTATGATCTGCAAGTAGTTGTTCCGCGTCTGGCTGTTTGGGTATGTGAGTTTAAATGTTTGTAAACGCACCCACGATACAGGAGAAATTCCTAGTGTGGGGCAATGTTTAAAAAAAAAAAAACAATAATCTAAAAAAAAAATACAAACAAAAAAAAATGCAAGTTAGAAGAAATTCGAATCAGAGTGTCAAGAATCACATTTTCAAAAGATTTCTAAATGCTAAAACAGACAGATAGACTTGAATACATTCTAGCCAAATACAACCTCATAAAATAATTTAACAGAAAAAAAAAGAATAACCTGGTCACACAAAAAACTTTTTAATATAAAACTATTAGTTTTCCTAATTACAGCGTTCACGCCTTCCCGCCATCCACGTCGCAACTCGCTGTGCACCTGTGTTTGCAACTATTTTCACATAGGAACTCCTTCCCTCATCAACGCAGATAAAACAAAGTAGTGTAACTTAATTAGAAAGTTCGTTATTCATTCCGCTTTGATGAGAAGCACCCTTCAAGGTAGACAGGCACGTGGCTGCAAACGAGCTCTAACTTGATCTAATCTCTTTTGGGAAACTTCAATTTTAACTGCTCACAATGACAGTTCAGTTTGGAAACAGAAACCCCTAGAGAGTATCTGTAGCCTCTATAAGTAGGTAAATACAGTCAGCAAAAGAGTTGGCTATATATACTTATTTAATATTCATCTTTCCACGATATACTTAGATTATTTTATATTTTGTGAATGTGAGAACGTTGTAGGCCTAGTAGAGTGTAGATTTGTTGGCGGTTTTCTATTTTGTTAAGTACCTGGTAATTGTTGAAAGGCCTACACTGTCCTCCCATACCTATTATCACTGTTATTTAATAATATTGTAAAGCCAATTATTTTTAAAAGAGTAACCGTGGAGTTTCTTGCCGGCTCTTCCCCATAGGAAACGACTAACTCGAACCGTGCACCTAGCTTCTGACGTTTCATAAGTGCCCATGTAGGTTTATGTGAAATAAAATATTTTGATTTTGATTTTTTTGACGACACTATGTTAATAATTTTTTCAACTAAAGATGCACTAGAAAGTGTGATGTTAAAGGGTACTCAGCACTTTGACAAAATTATTTAAAATTATATAAAGTTGGAACTTAGTTGCCTGCATAGTTATTTCTTTTTTTGTCTGTACATTATACAGAGTACCTACCTCACCTTACATCTCGATATAAACAGGATGATGTGGTGGAAAAGTTTTATTTTCTCCCATTTGTTATTTACGATTCAAGAGATTCAACAACAACATTTCCTTCAATATGGTGAGAGCCGAAGTCTACGTACTATTATGTATGTAGGTACTTTGTTTGTAGCAGTCATGATATTTTTCTGTTTTCTGACTAATTTTTTATGTTTTTTTTTCCTACCTTAAGTGTTGGTGCACTATTTACTGGGTTCATATAAGGCCATATTATACTTTTTAAACTATGAGCTGTCTCAAAAATAAAAAATACACATACGTACACATAAATTCACACCATCTTTTCGTGGAGGTAGGCAGAAACTAGAGAACGCCACCTGTTACGATCCTTTCATACGCGTTTGCCTCGTTTAAGTTCATACATCTGGTCATACACGCATGCCGGTCGAAAATTATATGGAACAAAAATATTATTGAAAAGATGACCGATGTGCTGTATAAGTAAAAATGGCGCGATTACCTACCAACGACCTTCCTTTCCAAGTGCTCAGGCTCTTCATGATACTCTAGCGATAAGAAAAAAAGAAAAAAAAAAAGATAGTTTAAAAAAATATAAATAAGGTACAAGCACTTGTATAAAAGCCTCATATGACGTATTTGGGGAAACGTTCGTTCGCGCGCCGCTTTCGCTCTCGGTAGACTCCGCTCCGTTCTCAATGCACGCAGCAAGTTTTCACTCAAGTGCAATTTGCGCATCTACACAACGTGCATCCGCCCAATCATGACCAGTCCAGTCCAGTCTTTGCACACTCAAAATCCCATCACGCCCATATCCTATGGATGTGATGGGGTTTTGAGTAGTAGACCCACCAAAACTGTTTTCTCCGTAAAATCACGGCTATCTAGGTCTAGGTCGAGGATGTCGTTCCGAACGAACTAGAGGGCTCCTGGTTCGTTCGGAACGACATCCTCCACCTAGACCTCAAAATCCCCACTCTCTGACAATTCATGAAGCGCAATTCAAAGCATTTCTTCGACTCTGCAGCCACTATCCGCAACATTCTAGTTGTCCAGGCCGCTAAATATACCCCCTCTCGCATCAGTAAGCTCCGCCGTCCACGGCATGTTTTCATCGACCCAGTTGACCCCATAACTCTCCTCCAGGAGAGCAGTAGGGCCACCAGTGCAGTAAACAAACACAAAATACGACCCTCATTTCGACCTCGCCGCCGAGGTCCCTCGCGACGACCCCGACTTAACAGTCCCCCCCGACCCTTGCTCGACAAAGCGTCAGCCCGCGCCGCAGCTGAGCCTGTAGCTTTAAATTCCTAATAATAATTCCGATTAATTAATTAACAATAACAACCCAGATTTGATCCAGCCTGTCCCTTGCTGTCTCCCCCCGACGCTGTCCTAAGCCGAGGTTCGTACCCCACAGGGGGTGCCCATAGCGTGCAGTCGTTTAGTTTATAAGTTTTATGCCCTGGCTGGAAATTTTAAGTTTTCGCTTAAGGCAGCCACAGGAAAGTCCGGTTAAGGTGTCACAAACTTTAAAAAAAAAAAAAACTATTTGGGGAAACTTACTCGATGAATCCCTGATTCTTGAAAAAACAGTCACTCATATAGATATTTCTAATCTGTGTATTTTCGAATTAAATCTGATAGGTATTATGTATAATATGTAGCTAATAGTTCTGCGAAATACGGATCATTAATGGATAAAATTATCTGTGTTTCAATTCACGAGAATGCTGAATTTATGTAAACAGAAAATATGTATATGAACCGGTGTACCTACTGGCTCCAGTAAAAACATTGAATTGAAATTAAAGACGTGATTAATATTATGCCTGGTAGGAACATGGCTTAATTTCTCTTTGAAGTGAACTATGTACTTAATGATTTGCTGGCTGAGATCATTATATTCATCGTGGTATATTTTTGTGCCTACGCACTATGTCTGTGTTGTCTAGCAACTGAATTGCCTCGACATTCATATGTTGGTGAAGTCTATGTTCATGGGCTAAAGCAAATTTTTGGGTGATGGTGGTGACGAGTTCCATTTTAAGGTCACGGTGGAGGTCGTCATTTCTAATGTACCATGGTGCACTTACAACATCCCTGAGTACTTTATTTTGGAACTAATAATAATTTTAAAAACTTTATTTATCTCAATATAATATTACAGGCACTGGTTAATAAAATGAACAATTAAATAGAGAAAGGTGTCTGAGGTAAAAAGGTCCTGTCCTGAATTGTTGGATTATTCTAACGTTGCTTCGTTTAGTACAGCCCCAAAGTTGGATGTCATACGTCCAAATTGGCATAAGAATATGCTTGTATAATATAATTTTATTATGTGTTGATAGGCAGGATTTCCTTCCGAGTAACCAATACATGCTTTTATAACGTATGTCGAGTTCCTGTCTTTTCTTTTTGACGTGAGATTTCCAACGCAACTTGGCGTCAAGAGTTATGCCAAGGTATTTGGCTGTGTGAGCATAAGGCACTTGTATGCCGTTTAATCGTAGTGTTTGTTAGTGAAGTCAATGTGAATTGATTTTGACTCATTCAGTTTGATCTTCCACTGTTGTGTCCTGTGATAAACTTTGTTCACAGCTAGTTGAACTTTTTCTACTGCTTCTTTGTGGCTTGATCCGGAGCCATAATATCACATGTGTACAGCAAGTACAGGATTGGGCCTAACACACTTCCTTGTGGTAATCCAGCTTTTATAGTTTTTGGCTCGGAATATGCATCCTCTTGCCTTATTTTGAAAATTCTGTTACTTACATATTTATGATTCTAGAATGTCTGCAAATTCTGGAGGTAGCATGCGTCTGAGTTTAAATACCAGTTTTATGCCAAACATTATCAAAAGCTTGCGCGACATCTAGGAATACGGTGGCGCAGACTTGGTTGTTTTCGAGTGTCTTTTCAAAAATGTTAGTTATTCTGTGTACTTGGTCTATTGTAGAGTGGTTTTTCCTGAAGTCAAATTGATGGTTTGGTATTAGGCCTTTTTCTTCTATTATCTATATGATGATGCTTCATGGGGGTGGTTTCCCAGGCTTCCCAATTATAATGACTTCAAAATCTTCCATGGCATAGGTACATGTTTTAGCATAAATGCAGCATTGATAAGTCTGGTCAGCTTTACTATGGACTTGCGCGGGAGGTGTTTTAGAATTTCTCCTGTTATGAGGTCGTAACTTTTATTTATTTTGAAAGCAATAAGTTCAAGAACAACCAACGTGCGATTTGTGTTTCTTTAAGACTTTCATATAAGTAATTGTAGATTTATACGTGCCCGTCAAGATAGAGGGACCAAGTCTTGGATTTTTAATCAATTTATCATCTTGTTGGGCACATTTATACGGTCATATAATATTTAAAACTAATACTACATAATTATAAGAGTTAAATATATTAAATATAAAACAGTATAATGCCTAATACACAGTAATTGATCCTTCGCCAATCATTTTTCTTAAACTTTCTCAGAGTATTTTATTAATAGACTAGACGAAACGTTTGATGGAAATAAACACTAAGTATCCTTTATATCTGCACCTAATAATGTTACCATACACCATCAACGCGCTCCACTTTTAAAACACCTTGTTATTTCTACAACACTACACTTACGATAAGTCTTCTGTAGTTAATTTTCCCTCGTAACTATGTTATAAGCTCACTCATAAATAAATACGTTCGCGATATTTATGCGCCTACCCACCATACAGTTATTATACAAAGTCTAGCCTACATTGTGAATTTATTATGAAAGTTTTAATTCCCGTTCCAATATGCTTAAGTAAATAATTCCAAAAGGGATGTACCATTTTACCTAAAAAGATTAATATCGGTATGTTTGAAATGCATAATTTATTATGTACGATAGTTATTGTTTTACGGAATTAATTAACGTAGCCGCTGGCAAACGTTACACTTGATTGGCTTGATGTTATAATTATAACTATGATATTCAGCAATGAAAAAATGAGATTTTAATCATTTCATGGATGTGGTTAGGTTGTTATGTTTGCTAAAATCTAGCTTATTATCTTTTTGTTTTATCGTTATTATTCTTTACTGACATCTACCCACAACTTCGTCCACGTGGCAATTTAAGGTTCTGTTTTTTTTTGACCTTGAGAGGTTGAGACTCTTTAACCGGACTTTCCTGTGGTTGCCTTAAGCTCCTAGCGAAACTTAATGCCATCAGCCAGGGCGTAAAAACTTATAAACTAAACGAGAGCGCGCTATGGGCACCCCCTGTGGGGTACGAACCTCGGCTTAGGGCAGAGTCGGAGGGAGGAAGGCAAGGGACCGACGGTGGCTGGATAAAATCAGGGTTATGATTATTATCTGGGGGATTTAAAGCTAAGCTAAGCAGGCTCAGCTATAGCGCGGGCTAGCGCTTTGCTTACGAGCAAGGCTCGGAGAGGACTATTTAGTCGGGGATTTCGCGATGGGCCTCGGCGACTTGAAATGCGCTTCATGAATTGGGCTATCGTAGGGATTGTATGTTCTAAATGAAGTGTTTTGGTTCCGAACGAACCAGGGGGCTCCCGTAATTTTACGGAGGAAACGGTTTTGGAGGGTCTGCATCGTATGGATGAGATAGGGTTTTGCGTGTGCAAAGACTGGACGCATAGGCATAGGTCATGATCGGGCGGATACACGCGGTGTAAATGCGCAATTTGCACCTGAGTGACAATTTGCTGTTTGCATTTAAAACAGAATGGAGGAGGGTTCCGTAGTAATAAGGAACCCTTATAGTTTCGCCATGTCCGTCTGTCAGTCTGTCTGTCTGTCCGCTGCTTATCTCAGAGACTCTTAGTACTAGTAAGCTGTAATTTGGTATTGGTATACATATTAATCACGCCGGCAAAGTGGTAAAATAAAAGCTTGAAATATTTTTCCTTTAGGGCATCTCCTCTACACGTAAAGTGGGATGATATATTTTTTTTCTTATCTGTTCCATCGTGTGGGTACCCTCCAGTGAATCAAAGGGCATAGTGGATCCTTGGGCAATGACGCTGCAGATGAACTTGCGAAGAGAGACTCTGATATGAAGGTGCTAGGCCCGTACCCACTTCTCCCTCTGCCTTTCACTCAATTTCGTGCGTGGATTCGACAAAGATCGACCAAACTCCATAACAACAGATGGTCACGGGTAACAGACTGTAGACAGTCAATGTTAGCTTTACCAATGGTACACCCGCGATTAACCAAAAAACTTCTCAGCCTAAGTAGAAATAATCTTAGAATAATAATAGGTACAATTACGGGCCATAATCTCCTTAACAAACATCTTTTTAACATAGGCGCCACAGACAGCCCCCTTTGCAGGGGCTGCCTTGACGCTGAGGAATCAGCCGCCCACGTCATCCTGGAATGCGAGGCTGTGGCTCCACAACGTGAAGAAATCCTCGGAACAGTGAGGTCGCTCCGTGAAGCCTGTGAAGCTCCCAGGAAGCTTCTTTGCTTTCGGGCGGAGCTAGGCTGGCTCTGTTAGCCAGAATCCCCGGACCAAATGAGAGTCTAAGTGCGGAAAAGGGAGCCCCATCATCATCATCCATCGTGTGGGGTATTGTTGGTTAGGCCGTTCAAAAATATTGTGGGTTTGTACAAACTATTTTTCGATTCACGGATCAGTTTGCGTAATATTAAGCTTTAAAGTGCAAATTTTTGTTAGAGTCCGGCCAAGTGCATGTCGGACACACGCACTTGGTCGGTTTTTCTAAAATAAATGTAGCCTAAGTTACTCCTTATAACATCAGCTATATGCCAGTGAAAGTCGTTCGTGTCATCCGTTTCGGAGACTAGCCGGAACAAACAAACAGACAGACAGACCGAAAACAGACAATTATTTTTTAAATTGTGATTTGTTCAAACTCAAACTCAAAGCATTTATTTCAATTAAACCATTTACAGGCACTTTTGAATTGTCTAAGAGACGGTCAGTTAGTCAGAAAGTTGAAGCTAGATGCCCATTCCAATACGTAGATCATTATGGAGAAGAACGGACAAGAAACTCCAAGCACACTCTTTTAAATCAAGATATTACATAATCCTGGGTACATTATTCTTGTTGCTTCTATATGTGAGACAATGTAAAAACTAATGAAACAATTCAAAATATAAAATTACAAATTAAAAATAAGCCCTGGCAGTCAAGAGATGACCAGTCCCAACTGACGGCGCCCGTTCACGAACATGACGCATGGATCAGCACCATCCAGCTCAACCATTTTGTAGGGAACCGAATGTTATAGGTACCTACCGTGTACATATACTTGCATATGCATTTAGTAAAAATCTATTATTTCGAAGTTACAGACACTTCAATTTTATTTATTTGTATAGATAGAGATGAAAGTCATGTATTGGAATAGAAAGAATTTTCAAATACCTTTTTGTGTAAACCTCGCATTTAAAAAATATACAGTTAAACGATATATATACATATATATGTATGGTATTTTTACCTTCTTACTGCACTCAGTGATAATTATTAATTTACTAATGTCTGGTTCAAAAGTATCTAATGAACGTGTAAACAACCAAAATTTGCATGCTACTCGTATGTATATATAGCAAAACATGTAAGCACTCATTTTAATGAAACACCTGTAATACCATGTTTTAAAGCAAATAAAAATGATTTGATTTGATTTTAACCTGTATTCATATTAATCTGTATTTAGAAGATTTTATTTTATATCTCACCACTTTTTCCAACAATTATTTGTCAAATGAAAAAAGAAAGAAACAAACAAATCACGTTTGTTTGCGGTAAACATCTTTTAGGTGATTTAAAATTAGAATTTCGGGTTTAACTTTGCAAATAATCAGATTAAAGCACTCAATTTGTAAGTGGTACTACAAATTGGCATCCACAGGTACGTATCCATTTGTGAGCAATTCTCAACAAAAGTGTCTCCATCTGAAATATGGGTATCCTTCAAATTCAAGTAAAATTTTATTTATTTATTTATTTTATTATTTATGTACACACAGTTAAATACATAGAGATACGACATAATTATAATTAATAATAATTAATTATAATTATGTAAATAATTAATATAAAATACAAATTAAAATACAATTTACAATTTTATTAATATGTAATAATTTATATATATATATATATTAATATATTTTGTATATAATTAATTAATTTTATGACAAAATCAGATGCAATTATTTACCAAAACATTTTTTTTTGCATATAAAAATTGATTAATTTTAGATTAATGCTAATAAATATCATCAAAGATCAGGAAATTTTTATTTTTTTTGAAAGTTGGATAATTTCAATCTATAGGAGTTGAAGACTTATTTTTTTTTTTTTTTCAAAGAGTTTATTTTTCATAGTGAATATTTTTATTTTAAACAGTTGTGCTGTTTATAAGTTTCACCTTTGGCTTTGAATAACCATTTTTTTATTTGATTAATTACTACTAGACAATATTTTTTTTTTTTAACTCTTGTCCTAGATAACACAAAATGTTGAGTATCAATTTTGTTATCTTGATTTATCCTGATATTATTTATACCAGGATAAATCAGGGTATCAAAATTGAGAGTTTGGGGTAGGACACCAAAAACTGCATACATTGAAATTATACATCTTAAAAAAAAAAAAAAACTTTTTTATAATTTTCTGACCTTTTGATGGTATTTATTAGCATTAATCTAAAATTAATAAATTTTTATAGGTTTGCAAAAAAAAAAATGTTTTGGTAAATAATTGCATCTGATTTTGTCATAAAATTTAACACCCATATTTCAGATGGAGACACTTTTGTTGAGAATTGCTCTTGTTTACATTTTCATCAGATAGTCATGGGACAGAACACACCTATGTTCTTTGGGCACGTAAGTACATTACACATCGAGCCAGATTCAATAACACACGTCGCTGTTTTTAATTTCTTAAAAACCTGAAGCTCGTATTCATTTGCTAGTTAATAGGTATGTGAATTTCGCGTACTTTTACAGTCAAGAGAAAATGTTATGAGGTATATTAATCTGAGGGCATTTTCCGTACGTTGCTTTTAGTGTGATGAAAGTTGTTGCGAAAGTCCCTCGTGCCACATAAGTCCATTAAGCAAATGGACGGAAAGGAAATGAGACCTGGTTTTTAATTCCGTTGTCATGTAAATACGTGATATTAATAATGTGCCCCTTGTTCAGTTACTCTTCGTTAATTAAAGCTTTCGGGATATTAAAAACGTTTAAACATTAGTCATAATGTGTGTTGACACCTGTGAAAATACATACCTATATTTTTGTATACAGTCTACTAGTAATACGTTTATTGTTGGTAAAAACTAGTAGTAAAATTTTCTGTATAGGTAGATCCTGTACAGAACATTTTCAACCTTTGTCTTATCGCTGATTGCTGCGCAAAATGTCGTCGTCATTGACACCTAAACAACGTAATGCGTCGCATTTTCCTGATTCTTTTGACACAGGTTACTTTTCTGAAGTCACTTTTGCTTTCATTTTTAATACAATATCTTCAAGTATAATAGTACATAAAACAGTATTTAAGAGCTTTTGTGAGTAAACGCTATCTAAGGCGCTCCGCAGACAGAGCATCTTTAGTTGAAGAAACTATCAACTTAGTTGCAGAAACTACCAACTTTAAAAAGTTTTCTTTAAAGGTTGCCAGTTGCAGCAACAAAAAAGCCGTTTATGGTTGCCGCGATTCTAAATAAACTTTTCAAATCCATGGTCAACAGTCAGTGTGACTATGAATCTCGAAGATCAAATCCTCCTCTTCGAATTCCAGATTGCACGATATTTTCGTATTTCCTCGATAAAATCTTCTGTGGTCAAACTATGCGTCTTGATTTCTTTTGTCATATTGGTTTCCTTCCATTTTATATTCATGCGCAGGAACGTCAGATTTGTGAGCACAACGATACCTTGAGCAAGACTGGTGCTGCAGCGGACGGGGAGAGAGTGAAATCGCTTGACGCATTGCGATTGCCGATTGGGGAAGCCGCAGCCACTTGATACAACTAGCACAAATTTGACAGTTAATAAAACTGATTGTGTCATCGATTGCAGCAACTGAAAACGGTTGTCGGTCATCGAAACTCGCAACTAGATTCGATTTGATGTGTCTGCGCAGTTTCTTTATAAAAAAAAAAAAAAATCAGGCAAGTTTTTTACACATATAGTATTAGAAAAATTAATTGAATTAAAAATGAAATAGATATTAAATTAAATTAAATTATATTATATTGAATTAAATTAAACTAAATTATTATTATTGTATTATACATTAATTAATTAATTGGTTTTATGTTTTTATGTTATATGTAAACTGCTATTTGCGAGTTGCCTATTGCTGCAACACGCAGATCAAAGTTGCCCTGCCTACTTAGCGCCTAAGTTGTCTCTCATAACTGTAAAAGCAGAGAACGCCTTTTCTTTTATTTCTCGATTAGCATGAAAATGTAGTTCCTCTTCTAAATACCAGCGCTGTTCCGGTCTATTGCCAAGTTCCAGTATTTTTGCTGCGAAAAAAGTGACTAGATACTTTGGGGGACTAGCTTGCTTGGTGTTTTCATGCAATCTCCGCGAGTATCTATAAGATAATGGCATACGAGTATGAGATAAACACTATTTCGTATTTAGAAGTTTGAAAAATTATAGAGACTCGGCTTGAATAGCTGACAGAGCGCGTCATCATGTAAAATGTTTACAATTTAGTTTCAAATATATATTTTATTTCAACGACCCGGTATTGTTAGCGTGCCCAGCGTTACCGATACCAAATGGCTGAAAATATAAAATAAATAAGGCGTTTTAAATAATCTTCATAATAAATGTAACATCTTTTTTTTTTTTTTACTATGGATTTGCTCTTGACTCTAGTCTAGGTCAGAGGTGACAGAGACAAAGTCGACGATGGAGTGAGCTTACCCAGAAGAAGCCTGTTCACTCTAACTTTGATTAGATTAGGGTTGTATGCGTTCGGAAACACAGACGCAGGCAGAGAGTTCCACTCCTTTGCTGTGCGCATTATAAAAGACGTTTGAAAACGCTTAGTGCGAGTTGGTGGAATATCAACTAGGTAGGGGTGGTAACTTTCAATGCGTCTAGATGTCCGATGGTAGAAGGAGGCCGGCTTAATAGTATAAATATACGAAACAGTGAGGCTTTGCGGCCGTTGATCTGCGCAACCATTAGGGATACAACATCTGCCTCTTACACCAATACGGTTACATCTTATTGGTGTGGGAGGCAGATGTCGCAGCTCATTGCTCATCCACCTGATCTAATATCTTAGGCGACTTTCTCACTAATCAAAGTCAAGTCATTTATTTCAAATAGACACGAAGATGCACTTTTGAACGTCAAAAATTACATGAATAGTTAATTGATTCTAGTTGCCTTCCAAAAGGTAGTTACGTATGGAGAAGAATGGGCAAGAAACTCCATACTTACTAATAATTATAGGTGAAGACGATGTACCTAGAATAAAAATAAAAATTACTTACCACAATTGGTAAAAAGAATGAAAAGTGAAGTAATGACAGAAAAATTAATAAATGCGATAGGTACATGGTGCTCACATATTTACAAACATTGTATATGATTTTCAAAAATAAAATAAAAATTAAACATATAATAAGTGTGTGAGTTAAATTTATATTAATCACAGAAAATAAAAATTAATATCATAAAAATTATAAATTATACAGTTAAATTAGCAACCAATTTGATTTTGTCTAGACTCTAAATTGTCCTATGGAGCAGGACCAGCATGTTTTCAAGCATTCTTATCTTGGCTAATGGAAAGGGATGTGGTGACCTACTTCCATCCGGGAAGACTCAACAAAGTACAAATAAATGAAGTTATGACGCAATAAATATTGCCACGAAAGGTGATAAAAATGGCCCCGCGGTCACTAATCAACATTTTCACGTAAACGACTTTCTGTCATCAAACAAGATACTTGCTTTTTTTCCCGTTGTTAAATCTTGTTTAGGCAGCCACTTAATAAGTGCGCCTCGGGAAGGAAGACCACTTGAAGGTAACTTTTAAATTACGTCTCCGCTCCCGCTAACTTATTTACTTCTTATAAGAAGAAACAAAATATAATTCCACTTTTCAGGTCAAGAGATAATGGCCTTTGATAACAGCCTGAAAAAGCTTTCCGCTGTTTTGTTTCTTTTATCTTCAAGTTTCTGTGAAGTTTTCCACAAAAATTATAACTTGCAAGATTAAATAAAGAAGTTTTAATAAATTGCCCAGGGTTAGCTAGGATTAAGGCTTAGGTGAATCTAATTTCTCATTTTTGAGTGGCTATGGTGAGATTAAATCTTTAAAATTGTTTTGGAGTGAGATTCGCGGGTAGGTAGCGCCCAGATTTAGTGTAAAAGTTTCCGTTCGTTCCAGTTATTTTATGTTCATTGCTGCAGATGTTGTGGTATAAACCTTTCCCATAAATTAATGTGAAATATTACGATAAATATGTTAAAGGATAAGCCCAAAAGATTATGTTACTCGATACGGACTGGTAATGAAAAGTAAAATTACAATAAATGTATGAAGGTCCCACTACAAAGTATTTAGGATTCCATTTGATTGGGAATACGATTAAGGAATTACGGATGTAAAAAATAGTCACCGGTGTTTTTAAAGGACAGCATGATGTTAAATACTTACTAACACACCGTTTACAACGACCAATTGGTACCTATCTCATGTTAGACATGCAAACAGACACCGATTTATTGCTGTACGTTTTAATGTATGTGCGCAAATTATCTGGAATTTACTTCCAAAAATCACAATTTTATGAATCTGTATACATCTAGTTTTGTTCAACAACAATTGTTTTCATAGGTTACTACTAACGGCTGATTGCTTGAAAATTGCAATAAACGAAATGCCGAGAAAAATCGCTGCCTAAGGAATTAAATAACATTAAATATAAGCATATGTTGCAGTATTCGTCGGCATTTCGCAGTTTCACGCCCTGCAGCCAACATCACAAAGGTTATTATGCAAAATTTGTGCCAAAACGCATCCCTCTGTGTGCAGTTTTCGTGGCGGAAGCCGTGGGCTTTTATTTACTTGCCACCCGGATGCAATTGCAATTGTGGTCTGAAATTCCGCATGATAAATTGTCAACTGATTTCGGTTCAATTTGCTAATTAATGTTTGTGAGTGATTTTCACAATACAAACGTAATGTCCTATCAGTGTTTATGGTACGTGGAGTTGTTCACTGTTCACGTTTCAGATATTCATTTAATTACATATACGGTTTTACCGCAATACTGTAGTGGCTCTGGAATGAAATTTAGATAAATTCGTTACGTTGGTTTTGATAACTTTTTATAGGATATGATAAAAATAAACAAAAAAGTCATACACCGTTCAAAATGCAATTTTGTTACATAGATAGCCCAGTTTGACATACCGTGAAACATGGGGCGGCCATTTTCATGAATATCTGTTACCTATTGTGGTTTGTTTCCGTCATGTTTGAGCACTTGGAACGCACAGAATTTTTTAATATAGCAACAATAGCTTTGTTTGGTAGACGTATGTAATCTGTATATGGAGTATCACTCAAAAGAATGATTTTAAGGAATGTACCTGATGTACACACAAACGTTGTATGTGTTGAAAAAATTATGGCAGTAAATTTAGATGCTGTTACTTAGTTCTTATCATTAGAAACTAACTCTAGTTGTAACTTAAAGTTAATTTAACTGTTACCTACATTATACTCATAGGTAGATTATTGTGAGCCCGTTGCCATAACAGAACCTAATATTAATTTGTTCGCAAACCGCGCCCCTGTTTCTGTCACCTCATTCCCTAAATTAATGACAAATAGAGTCCCACCCAGCGCCTCTAAATGTCACGGGGCGGTGTTTTCGATGGCTAATTGACTCCGTTAACCCTTTGTTAGTGATGACGTTTGTAATAGCCAGTTAACCCATTACACGCTACACGCGAACATGTAGCGATGGATCGCTGCTAATTATTGCTTTGTCAAAAATTACCCTTGCTTTGTTCTTTTCATATTTATGCTAGGTAGGTCATGGGAGGGGTTAAGTCGGACTTTGTATATTAGAAAGATTGGACGTCTGCTTCGCGCCGGATTAACTCGAGGATGTCGTAAATGGTGACTTGGAGACTATTTCAAGTGATATCCACTTGAAATAATCTCCACGTCACCATTTTTCTTCCAACTTACAGTTTCCTCCTATCTGCTGACTGCTATAAAACCGGCCAAGTGCGTATCGCAGTACACAATGAAAGGTTCCGTAGTTAGGATGAATTTATCCCAAGAACAAACTTAACATTTTAGTTCAACTGGATGTGTAAGTTTGTACACACAATATTGAGAGATTTAACATGTTATTTTAAGACCTTATAGGTTTTCCTATAATCTATAGGTAAAGAAAAAAATTCTGTATTTTTTCAAAATTTTTGGCTCTGTTGTTTCGGTGATAAGGTGGGGGAAATGGTCAATTTCCATATATTTTTTTAAATAACTTTAAAAGTATTTATGTTAAAATTACAAAAAAAAAATATTAGAAATGCTTACTATAAGCCCTTTCATTTGATATATCACATAGTACAGTTTGGAAACTTTTTTTTAAATTATCTAAATAACCCTCCAAAAGTCCCTTATTTATATTCATTTATTTACGTTACACGTCCGTATTTCGGTCACAGAAATTCATATGCGTACCAAATTTCAACGTAATTGGTCCAGTAGATTCGGTGCAAATCGGTTGTGATAGACGAACAGACAGACACACGAGTAATCCTATATTATAATAAGGGTTCCATTTTTTTCGTTTGAGGTACGGTACCCTTAAAACTGTAATTACTAGTCCCTCAACTGCTAAGTGTGGTAATCGTGTTAATAGTGTAAGTGTTGCATATACTTTGTACCCACAACTCACAATAGCGAGGTAGGTCAAAGTCCCTTTACATATTAAGTCGGACGTCGCAAATTAGAAAGATTGGGCGGAAAGCATTTGCCAAAGACTACGGGGCTCGGGGGCTTACGGGCTCGGGGTACTTGTGAATGCCGTAAAAGGCGACTAAGAGATTATTCCAAGCGGATAGGCAACAGCGTCTTCTAATTACAACACACTGAATACTGTGAATAGGTACCAGTCCCTCACCTGCAAAGCGTTGTAAATTGTGACAATGTTATGAACTTTCATTTGAAAAGCATCAAGTTCATAGGACTTTTTGTGGGTTGACCCATGTTTATCAGAGGACGAAATTGATTGTGATTAGTTTATTGTGCTGCTTGTGGGTTCATTATACGCATAGATTTTTGGCTCCCTGCGCGTCCTATATGATAATGCGATCATGGTGTTGTTGGGGCTGCCGCGCTGGGCATGCAGTGCGTCGGGTATGTTCGCGGACGCACACGTTGACGGTTTCCATGACGTGCTCCGCAAGCGATGCGCCGCGGCGCTCGCCAGCACCAACAGCATCCTGGCCGTCATTGCAGATAGGCTGGACACGTATTACGTCCAGCACTGGGTTAATAACCAAATTAGGAAATAAGTAATTATAAAGTTTTTTTCAATACAGTTGTTAAATATGGCGTACTTTCAGAGACTATAGTTATGATTCGAAAATTAAATCATTTGTAAGAAAATTGTCACTTAGGTGCAAATTGCGCATTTACGAGTACACCGCGTGCATCCGCCCCATAATGACCTATGCGAGTCCAGTCTTTGCCAACGCCAAACCCTATATCATCCATAAGATGCAGACCCTCCAAAATCGATTCCTTCGTAAGATCACGGGAGCCCCCTGGTTCGTTCGGAACACTAACCTCCACTTGGAGCTTAAAATCCCTACCATAGCCCAATTTATGAAACGCGCTTCAAAGCGCTTCTTTGACTCTGCCGCCACCCACCGCAACACTCTTGTTATAAAGGCCGCCAATTATACTCCCTCTACTATTAGCAGGACCCACCGTCCACGGCATGCACTGACCGACCCAGACGACCCCATCACTCTCCTCCAGGAGAGTCATAGGTCTACTAGCACAGTTCGTAAAAGAGTACATACTACACGATCGTCATTTCGACCTCGCCGCCGAGGCCCCGCGCGAAATCCCCGACTAATTAGTCCTCCCCGACCCTTGCTTTCAAACGAAGCGCCAGCACGCGCTTTAGCTGAGCAATATGTAGCTTTAAATCCCCCTGATAATAATCATAACCCTGATGTTATCCAGCCACCGACCGCGACGGTCCCTTGCCACCCTCCCTCCGACTCTGCCCTAAGCCGAGGTTCGTACCCCACAGGGGGTGCCCTTAGCGTGCAGTCGGCTAGCTTATAAGTATGCCCTAGCTGGAGACCTTAAATTTATTTTAGGAGCTTAAGGCACCACAAGATAGCCCGGTTAAAGAGTCTCAACCCCTCGTGGTTAACGCTGAGATGCCATTCAAAAAAAAAAAAAAATCTTTTGCATACGTATCTTTCTGTTACGCGGTCGTGAATTTTTTTTACGAGCTCGATTATTAAGTTTTGCAGTTGAGTTTTAAATTTATAAGTCAATTTAAAAAGTTTAGTAGCAAGGAGTTTTCATACATAGAATAAAATGGGATAGATTTTATACGAGGAAAAATGAATGAGTCCGTACGTCTTAGCATTTAAATGGTTGTTTAATATATTTAATTACCAGTTTTAATTTAATTATTTTCACATCAATATTTGTCAAAAATTTAATAGGCTCTATAGATTGTTTTCGTTGTAAATAAAAAATATGTCCAGTTGCAAAAACGCGCCATTTTCAGAAAATTTAACCTTTGTATGTATGTTGAAATAAACATATTTAATTATTTGATTTGTTTTTTACTATTTCCCACAACTGTATTGAAAAACGTCGTGTGATACACGGGTGTGTAGGTTATTGCAAACTCGTGTCATTATTAACCCTCACCTTCGGCTTAATGACAGCTCGTTTGCAATAACCTACTTTCCACCCTTGTATCACAATGTACTATTACTACTAACACTAGTTTCATAAGTTTTTATGTACTAACATTCTATGGATTTAAAAAGTTATTTTGATTTTTTAATTCATAAATATCTTAACATTTTGTTATTCCAGCTTTATAAAAGTTCGCATAATAATATGGCGACGTCCCACGTTAACGTGTGAATACTGATACTTTTGTAACAGTTCATTTTACGCCTCGTAAAATACAACATAATATCTGCTCCGGTAATAAGTACCAACATAATACATGTGAACCATGTTTTACGACATATTTTATGCTCTAGCTTCTTTCATTTTACGCTTAAGGAGATAATTTATGTTATATGGAAAACATATTTCAGATTTATAAAAGTAACTGAAGGTAAGTTGTGAAGGGATTTGACAAATGATATTTTCTTCTTACATTCTGATTCGAAGTTAAGTGGAATTAATGTAGATGGAATCTCTTGAAGAATTATTTTTTATTATAATGTCGGAAAATTCCATGTGAATGTTTAAGCAACTGTTCCATGTTTTGTTTAGGATTCTATTCGGTATTTATTTTCAGAATTTGATGTTGGATACCAAGGCAAATAGTTTGGATTCAGGGTAAATTGTCTACGGTTGCTGCAGTCCCACCAAATCATCGATTTGCGGTTGTCTTGATTGAAATTGCGTACGTTTGCTAACGTAGTACTAGTACATACTATTACCTACATGTGAGATTACACAGAAACGTCGAGCTACCAACATCATTGTGTCAAATAACACGACAAATTAAATTGTATTGGTTTGGAATTGAACATTAGAAACGGTGCTCTTTTGATATCAACCACCACTTACTAATTTTAAACTCTGGATGTAGGCTATTCTTAACTGTGGGTATACGTATATTATTATTGTGGAGGATGGAAGCCACTAGATCCTAGATTACCAAATAAAATAATGACTTTAATTATTATACTATATCTTTACTATTTTACGTTTTACATAGTTTTTCCTGCAAACAAAAGTTAAAAAAAAAAAAAAAAAAAAATTACAAAAATAAAGTAAAAAATACATACTGCTAATACTAAATAATATTATAATAAGGTTGGTCGGTCCACAACAATTTTGTTTATTTATATATTTTGCTTAAGTGCAAAATCAACCATCCACACTGAAAAACCAAATAGTTGATTTTTTGATTTCCTTTTGGTTGAGTTGACATTAAATTGTGTTAAAAAAACTGTTCGATGACGTTTGTTTTGACAAAAAATTTATTGATTTAACAAGAATTTTGTTGATTTAACAAGAATTTTGTTGATTTAACAAGAATTTTGTTGATTTAACAAGAATTTTGTTGATTTAACAAGAATTTTGTTGATTTAACAAGAATTTTGTTGATTTAACAAGAATTTTGTTGATTTAACAAGAATTTTGTTGATTTAACAAGAATTTTGTTGATTTAACAAATCATGTCGGTAGGTGCTATATTAAACCAAACTAAAGGTTAAATCAACTTAAAAAGTTTTTCAGTGTAAGAGCCGCAATGCACCAGCTTCCAGCATCTTGTCTTCAGCCTGCCTGAAATAAATACAATACAAAAAATACAAAAAAATAGTTTATTGTGACAAATAGAAAATTACATTTTACATTTAAACGTGTTTGGAGCCTTCTTTTAGGCAAACAATGCCTGTATTAGAAGGCTCCGCTCTTTCGCATCATTATCGTACATTAAAGGGTAACCATGCAATGTAAGTACAATTTTCTGTATTTAGCTTAAATTTTAATAAATTAAAACAAATAAAATTAAATTAAAAAATCTAATAATTAATTAAATAAATTCACATTTTAATCTTAAGAAAATAAAAATAAGAATCCATGTGAAGTTGCAATTTGAATGATTAATTGTAAGAATAAAACTTATGAAGCTTATTCTCAGTTAGTCAATGTGATGTAGTGTGTAGTGTCATAGTGTAGTGTGGTGTGGTGTGGTGTGGTGTGGTGTGATGTGTTGTGGTGTGGTGTGGTGTGGTGTGGTGTGGTGTGGTGTGGTGTGTGTGGTGTGTGTGATGAGGTATGTGGTGTGGTATGGTGTATGGTTTATAAGTTATGGTTTATTTATATATAATACATGTGATATATTTCGGCTACTCAACGTATTCCAGGAGTGCCTCGGTTTCCTCGTAGGTAAGTGGTTTTATCCAGTCCACTATACATTTTTTACAGACGTGGTAACTTTTATTATATACATAAACATGTTTGTTAATTTTGTTATAGAGCTGAGTAGATCGTTTATGAATGGATTATTATTATTTTTATTACTCATTCATTATTTTATAATAGGTCATGAACGTAAACTCAAAAAGTCTGCCCCAAGTATACTTAAACGACAAACAAAACACACTGTAAAACAATTCCACATTAATATGCAGCAGCTCATTGCGCTTTTAATGGAATCAAATCCTATAATTTATTCAAAACTGACCTATTGGACACAACAAACAATGTAATTATTATTTCATCATGTACAAAGTCCGATATTATGCAAAGCACACATGACTTTCACGAGACTATTATTAGCTATGAGGCCTGAACATCGGCGGTGCGTATACAAGTCCCCGTCCAATTTGCCACGGCAATCAACTGTGTTAATAAGTTCAAGCCACGTTTTCACTCATCCAGATACTCAATCTCGCATACTGTTGGTATATTTACAGATTTTGTTAAATATTCAGCCGTTTTTGTTCGTTCAAAGTGGTTAATTTGGCTTTTGAAATGCTGTTGTTGATAATTAGGGTTCTGTAGTCAACAAGGAACCCTTATAGTTTCGCCGTTTACACCTGTCTGTCTACCTTTCTGTCCGCGGCTTAGCTCAGAAACTCTTAGTACTATAAAGCTGTAATTTTGCATGGGTATACATATTAATCACGCCGAGAAAGTGGTACAATAAAAATCTCTCTAACACAGCTAAGTAGGCTTAATGAGTAATAGTCCACCAACTTATATTTGCAGTTGAAATGTATGGGAGTACATGTTTTTCAACTACAATCTACAATGTTAATTTTGTTCTTGGGATATATTAATTCCAGCTACGGAACCCTTCACTGTGCGTGTTCCGACACGCACTTGGTCGGTTTTTTAGGGTTCCGTAGTCAACAAGGAACCCTTATAGTTTCGCCATGTCCATCTGTCTGTCTATCTGTCCGCGGCTTAGCTCAGAGAACCTACTAGAAAGCTGTAATTTGGTATGGGTATACATATTAATCACGCCGACAAAGTGGTAAAATAAAAACTTGGAATGTATGGTACAAACAGAATGGAAGAATATGTTTTTCAACTACAATGTTATGTTTTTTTTTGGGATAAATTCATACCCACTACGGAACCCTTCATTGTGCGTGGTCCGACACGCACTTGGCCAATTTTTTCTAGTATGATTTGGCTTTTAAAGTTTTGATTTAAGTAGGTAAATACTGGAATAATAATGGTCATGTTCATAAGTCGTTGATTTTACAGGATCTACTATGTCGCTTATATTTATTGTAAGATCGAAGTTGTAGCAAAACTTAATTTAAACTTAAAGAACCCTGTGCAGTCCAGTGCCTATAACCCACAACTCTCGTTACGTAGGATTCAATGAAAATCAAGTCATTTATTCAAATTAGGCTGGCATTTTTCGAACATTAAAATTACATAAGACAGGCTCTCAAAACGCCCGCCCTTCACCATTTTCTGGTGCTTTGGCTGGGAAGAAAAAGTGGCGCAACAAACACCCCAGCAGCACAGTTGTCTGTTTAGTTAGAAAAACTTGATTGATTCTATACAATAGAAGTTAACATTACGAGACACAGAACAGTAAAGTAAATTATTTGCTATATGTCAGCTAGCACACGCCTTTCTGTGTTTATCTTGGACATTACTGATATCGGTGAAAGAAAAACATCGTGAGGAAACCTGGACTTATACTTAATATAAGTCTGAAATCGCCAACCCTTCTTGAGCAAGCGTGGTGATCAATGCTCGAGCCTTCTCTGTATGAGAAGAGGCCTTTGCCCTGCAGTGGGGCAGTTATAGGCTGGCTGGTGCACGCCAATATACCAGCAAATACAATGAAAACTACACTCAAGCAAAAAACTAAAAATACAAAACAATATCTAAATAAAAGTCTCCAGGCTTAATAATACCTAAATAAATGACGTCTCGGGCAACTGGGGTTCTGTACCATACTTTAGTCTAACCTACAAATGTTCTAGAATTCACAAGTTTAGTATCAAACAACCCTACACAACAAACACTGCGTTATACCTCGTATTTAATTAGCAAGCGCAACCCTGCTGAGGTTGGAGTCGTCGCCGCATCTACTTGGTCGCACTCACATCTGCCGTATTCTATGCCATGTAGTCTATGCCTCGTAGTCTGTGCCACGTATAGTCTGTGCCACGTATAGTCTGTGCATTCTGTGCAACTTCGCACTACAGTTATGTTCTCACCAAACAACTTTAGATAACTACACATGACTGTGCAGTTTATTCGCTGGTTGTAACTTAGATTTTCTCACTATGCCATGTTTGTGAATGAAGTGGTAGTATATTTTTAATTTTATTAGTATTTTTGGAAGGCCATAATAATTTCAGATTATTATGTTTCTCACTGTAGAGCAAAGATAGATACATTGAAAAATAATTTATTTTGTGCACGCAAAATAAATAGCACACCACACGAAAGCACAATTAAATTATAACAAATAATACAAAACACGAAAAAAATAACATATTTTAAAGAAAAAAGTGACACTATAGCCAGGTTTGACACAACTATCATCATCATCAGCCTATAGCAGTCCACTGCTGGACAAAGGCCTCTCCAATTGCACGCCATTCAGCTCGATTCTCGGCACCTCTCATCCTGCTGCTACCAGCCACCCTGCGAAGATCGTCGCTCCACCTAGCCTGAGGGCGTCCTACCTTACGTTTGCCAATTCGCGGTCTCCACTCAAGAACACGTCTACCCCAACGGTCATCGGTTCTACGGCTAATATGGCCGGCCCATTGCCACTTCAGCTTGCACACACAACAACTAACACAACTATAATCCATTTGAAATAAGATTAGACATTTAAGTAAACCTTTTTTACAGTCCGTTCAACCGATTTTGACTTCTATTGCGTTGGTGGCATGACAAATGGCAGCTGCAGTACACAGTAACAGTTGGTATTGTAACCACTTTTTTGTTTTTAATGACCTTGTGCCTACGGAATAGAAGTCAAAATCGGTTGAACGGACTGTAAAAAAGTTTTTTTAAATGTATAATGTTATTTCGAATGGAGTATACTTAAATTCAAATAAAGAACAACCAAAGTGCGGTGTGTGTTGGTGAAGGTTGCTATAAATGGAAGTCTAGCTCTTTTTTAATTTTTTATAAATGGCATCTCAGAGTTAACCACGAGGGGTTGAGACTCCTTAATCGGGCTATCCTGTGGTGCCTTAAGCTCCTAAAAGAAATTTAAGGCCTCCAGCCAGGGCATACTTATAAGCTAGCCGACTGCACGCTAAGGGCACCCCCTTTGGGGTACGAACCTCGGCTTAGGGCAGAGTCGGAGGGAGGGTGGCAAAGGACCAGGGTCTCAAGTCTGCTATTACAATAGTGTCAGAATGGTCTCTTCATTGTGACTTTTTGACAGATTTGCCATACAAACAATGTCAAATACTCACAATGGCGAGACCATTCTGACACTATTGTAATAGCAGACTTGAGGCCCTGATGGCGATATTCTGCTGGATAAAAACGCGAATTAATGGTGTTATGAAGAAGTGTTATGTGTGTAGCGAAATTATGCTTTTACCCTCAATTTAAATTAGTTAACAGTAAAACTTTGTATTGGAAAACGTTCTTGTTTGATGAAGTATTGATTATGTAAATAGTTACATGTATAAATGAATAATTTTATCATAATAATAATTATAGTAGTGTAGGTGTGAATAAAATAAACGATTTGGTCAGATTAAATATGTTTGAAATAAATAAATATGTATAGGTAAATAAAAATGTCAGAAAGAAAGAAAAGAAAGAAAGAAAAAGTATTTATTGTGACTCGCACAGGAAGATCACAAACTAATAAACACACAATCACAAAAGTATAAAAAATAAAATAAAAAGAGAGTCCTGTCAGGCCTATCAGGCCAGCTGTGGACTGCGATATGCTGAGTTGAGTTGAGAAATAAACATGTAGGTAGGTACTATAATTATTATACAGTTAGTTGCGGTTTTTCGAAAATCTGTTTTTTTGGCCATAACTTTTTTCCTGTGGAAATTTTTTGAACCGTTTAACATTTTTATCATTTCGAGTAAGAAAACAAACAACTTTTAAACTGTTTTTTTTTTTATGCAACCCCTAACTTGGGGGAAATATCCAAAATTTTTGGGGAAAAAAATCATATCTCCGAAACGGTAAACATTTTTAGCGTCGAAAAAAAATTTTTTTTTTGAAAGCAAATTGTTTACTCTACAATTTTTAATTAAAAGTCTAGCGATAAAACTTATAGTTTTCGAAATAAAAAATTATAACTGAAAAATTGATGGCGTTTCCATGCTAAACTCCAACGCCTTGACGACCAAGTCTTTTGTTAATATTCATAATGGAGATACTTCTATTATAAATAGTATTTAGTCGCAACATGGAGGCAGTCACGTGACAGGCCTCTTTGGTATTTTATTAGTGCTTCTTTTGAAAAATAAGGGATAAATACTAACGTGATAAGGTTTGATTGTAATAAAAATATACACTAATTAATAAAATTGTTTTATTTACACAAAAAAAAAAATGTTTACTTATACATAACCAATCTTTTGTCAAAATGTAACACAAAAAAAGTGACCACATAACTTTATGCAACATGTAACCAAAACCAAAAGGCTGTTTTGTGTTTTATAGACAAATCACTTTTATTAAATCAAGTTAACTTTTACAAAGTCTTGTCAAACTTTGATTATTCCTGAAATAGCCGAAGTAGTTAGGCTAAATATTTCTTTCAGTGTAAGTATATAGTGTGAAGTATGAAAAGCTGACTTACTGTTAATACTTCATAGGTTTTGTAAGGTCGGTAGTAGGATGAAAAATGGGAGGAACGCACTTACTTTAAGCAGCGCTCTTTAAGCGCGCTCAAGTTTTATAATTATTGTCTTATATGCACCGCCCCAGGAAGTTATACAATAGACCAATAGCAACTGACATAGGTATGGAAGGAAAAAGGAAAGGTTTTTGCCCAGCAGTGGGAAACAAAATAGGCTCAGTTCATTACATCTTTTGAGGCTGTCTGTACCTATACATACAGCACACCTTCATCATATGCCCAGCCTTTTCCCAACTACGTTGGGTTCAGCTTCCAGTCTAACCAGATGCACCTGAATACCAGTATTTTACATGGAGCGACTGCCTATCTGACCTCCACAACCCACTAACTGGGTAATACAATACCCCTCGGTAAGACTGGTTGTCAGACTTTCGGGTTTCTGACGACCCGTAACGCCTGTCAAAGATGAATGTCAGCCAGGACCAACGGCTTAACGTGCTTTCCGAGGGACTCGAACAAGACCCCTTGTCTCAGTATGTAAAGATGGTCACCCATCCGTGGACCAACCGCGACAAGCGTAGCTTACCCTTATCAATCGACTCGTGTGGCTGTTATTACTTAATCACAAGCACCTATACATATAATAATAATAATAATTTATTTAATTCAGACATTCACAGTCCATAGACACACACATACATTAAAATTAAAATTATAAATTATAATAATACTATTTAAAACAAATAAAAACCCAAAATTAAAACTGTGATTAATAAAATTTCAATTCTCTGTCCATTAAAAATAATAATAAAAATTGTAAAAATGTCAAAAATGTAAAATTAAATGTTAAAATATTATTTAAAAAAAATATTTAAAAACTGTATAAATTGTAACCAACAATAATAAGATATAAACAAAAATTTAAAATTTAAAATAATTATTCTAAATTATCTGCCCCAAGCCCGATATATAGCGACCTTAAAAACATTAATTACGAACAATGTTCGCGTGGAAAATTAGTAGACAGCCATTTGTGATATTGAGGAAGCCATATTATTATCGTAACTTCTAATTTTGTCACACTATGTAACCTTGTAAACTGGTCACGTTTGAGAAGTTGATAAAGGGAGATAGAAGATCGCCTCGCTGTAATTATTCTCAAATTGAAGAATGTAACTCTGAAACAGAAATTAAACTTATTGATTTAGTCTGCCGACTCTAAGATAAAGTTGTATGATGTAATTTGAAATTTCCTAAGGACATTTCGCGGAAGGTTTTCGGCTGTAATTATAATTCTTCTGTCAAACAATGTTACGTGGAATTTGTTATTATACTAATTGGTTCAATTTCTCAGACTTATTTTATCGAATATGAAGTCATCATTGGAGTTAAGTAAAGAGTTATCATGCTTTTAAAGATGCTTACAAATTTGCTCAAATTTGTTTATTGTTTTTGCCGCCCGTCTCACTGCGTTTTGATGCTCATCAAAAGTTGTTAGTTGAATACAAATTTAATTTTCACTCCTCTTGCTCAAAAAGACCGTCATTGTGGCGAATAGTTACTATTACTATACCTCCTCTATGGGCGAAGTTTTTTTTTTAATTTTTGTCTGTCAAATGACAATGAGCCTACAAAAACGAAAAAGTCTTTAGTCATAAGTAGAATAATCATGAATAAAGACTCGACTTATTACTGTTTCATATAAAAGAAAAAGACGTGTGGCACTCGGGGACTGCCGCGGTAAAGCTATTGCATAGAATTTTGTATCAACTTATGCAATTATAATTATTTATTTATTTTATTTATGCAGTATTTCTTTTTCTTTGATATTAATTCAAGTTACACTTTTTGAGCGTGGTGACCGATAAGAAAGTAAAGTCAATCCATAATCGGCCCAGAACTTTGGAGAACCGTTTAAAAGTGGTTTTTATAAGCTATGAAGAACGTTAATGTTTAATGTTAATTCTAGCTAGGAGAATCATAAACACGAGTAAAATTATTGATTTATAAATAAATTGCTCACATACCTCAACAACCTTTCAAAAACTTTTGAATTACGATGCCTGCCATCTAGTGGATAAAACCGACAACAAAACACAACTGAGACCACCAACAGAGCAACGCTTGTCTCGATTACGAATCACAAGCCACGCCAATGTCACCTCTATTTAGTTAGTTCTACCTGCGATTACTAGATGGCGTTGCGTTGCGCGGTAAATCCACCACAGAGTTTCGTAGAGTCGTACAATACGTCTAATTGCACGCACACAACGCCGTGTCGAAGACTGCCGAACTGAAACGACGTTAGACGATGCACGGCCTTCAAACCACACCTCCGTGCCCGTCGGAGTGGGGAGCGTGAGGTTTTTTCATTACGGAATTTCTGGATTCGGTCCCCGCGCTCAAGGCCCGCGATAGAAGCTATGCAATAGCTTAACAACATTTTATTTTTGAAACTGGAACTGAAATCGGCGATCTCTTTGGTAGAATGCATGCAATGCGTTGCGGATACAGAAGAAATAAAAAAAAAAGACATTGGCGCGAAATCTTTAGAATTTTTCTCTAATTGCAAATTTAATTGGTAGTGACCGTAATTAGTTTTACAATAGTGAAAATGTCATCATCTAGTGAGAATGGAGACCCTTATTTGCAAATAGAAGAGAAAGGAATAAAATAATTTTCAATCTGTTGCCGTCAAGGTCACAAAGCATTTATTTAAATACACGAAAAGTTTATGAAGTGGAGGACAGAAAAACGAGTGGATTCGCTTACGGAAGGAGTTTTTCTCACGTATTTTGATGAACTTTCCAAAAAATATCAAAGTTCAATGGTTTGGAGCACATATTCAATGTTACGGACAACTATACAAATAATACATAATGTAAATATAAAGAAATATGTAAATTTGACGGCTTTTCTCAAGAATTTATGCACCGGCTACAACGCCAAGAAATCCAAGGTTTTCACGAGGACAGATATCGAGATTTTTTTAAATAAGGCACCAAATGAAAAATACTTAGCAACAAAGGTAGTTACATTTGTTTTCTATTATTTTCATCAAACTAAATTGCTAGGTAGAGGTACCAACCAAAATACAGTTCTAACACACTTATTTTTTGTTTTATAGGTTGCTTTAATTTTTGGGATCAGCGGTGCCTGCAGAGGGATAGACCTGGCTAACATAACAGTGGAAGATGTCGAAACTGATACCCATCTTCATGACATAAGTTTGCCAAATACAAAGACAAATAAGGAGAGGAAATTCGTTATAAGTGGAGAATTTCTAAAAATTGACAAAGTTTACCAAGATTTACGGCCGAGTGGAGTGGGCAAGCCGAGATTTTTTTCTCAACTATCAACACGGAAAATGCACAAGGCAAGTGTTAGGCAAAAATAAATTAAGCATCATGCCAAAAGAGATCGCCACCTATCAAAATTTGCCTAATCCGGAACAATACACTGGCCACTGTTTCCGAAGAACATCCGTCACTCTCTTGGCGGATTCTGGTGCAAATATAAATAACAACGTTAATACGCCACGGTGGATGGAGATCCGATCAAGTGGCGGAAGGCTATATCGAGAACTCCATTAAAAACAAATTTGATATCACCCAGCGTATCACACAACGCATCAATATTCTCCCAACTAGCCCACGACCATCGACATCAAGAGATGAGTCAACTCAGCTGATTCTCTATCCAGAACATTCGAACGATGGACCCTCAAACCTGGAACTACGTGTTTCTCTCACGTTTACCCCACAGACAACTCAACATTCATCTTCACAGAGGACTGAAATTAAGTTACCGAGAAAAAACATCTCTTTAAATATCCAGAATTGTACATTTAATTTTTAATAAAATAAACTATTTCATATTGTATTGGATTATTTTATTTTCTCGCAATCGTAGTGAAAAGTAGAGTGTAACACATGGCGCTAAAACCCATTAAAACTTGGTTTACTCCCTCGCTGAATGGGAGTAACTACCTCGTATATAATGAGTCATTTTAGCTCCTTGTATAACAATCTACTATTGTCGATCGTTCTTATCGTCGTCTGATGACAATTATTATTATAGAAACAATGTAATGTCGTGATGCTTCTATTTTCATCGTGGAAGACCGTATATGCCACAAACATACGTAGTGGTCATTCTAGTTTAAATTACTGCTTACTTCTATATTTGATATAAAACGATTTAAACTCAGGTAATAGAATAGTCTCTTTGAAGTACAGAAATTATGGATCAGTAATTGCAATGAAAAGCAATGATTCTACAAAACACTAATTAGCTATTTCTATGGCAATATGTAGACGTAAATACGGCTACATATCAAGCTATACTTTGGTTACTTTCATGGCGGCTTCAAAAGTTGTTTTCTAAAAGGTGAATGTTCAGAATATTGAGGCAGTTAGAATGTTAGCCAGAAATAATGATGTGCTTATGTGTAAGGTGACAAATTGTTATCAAATGTCAGAGGAGGGATTTGTTATAATGAGACATAAAATATGAATGTAGGTAAATGATTGTATATTCTAGGGACAAGTAATTACCCAGTTACCCACTAGTTAGCATGTAATATGTGATTTTGTTTTCTGTCCATTTCAATATTTATAAAGCTTTTTCAATGCAGAACCTTAAACGATGAGAAATACGGAAAAAAGCAATGGTCAAAGTAATAGGCACCAAGCTTGATTTTGGAGAAAACGAAATCACTTTAAGTTTCGCCCGAAAACGAACTCACAACTGCTTTGACCAGTTTTCTACATTTTTTCATAGCTTTCGTTTTTTGCCTTGCAGTTCCATTTCCAAAACTTGACCTGTAAAGAAAGGCATATTTACATGGACGCAGAAATATTTCACAGAATTCTGGATCACTGTTTTTAACAATAGCGTCATCATCATTATCAAAATCAAAATATTTTATTTCACATAAACCTACATGGACACTTATGAAACGTCAGAAGCTAGGTGCACGGTTCCAATTGGTCGTTTCCTATGGAGAAGAGCTGGAAAAAAACTCCACGGTTATTATTTTAAAAATAATTCGCTTTTACAATATTTTCAAACAACCCTGGCGCCTTCATCGTTTGTTCGGTAATTTCTTTTATTTTAGAATGAAAATGCAGCAAATAACCACGTTAAGTTATGCTCCACAAGACTATACGTTATTATTACTACAAACAGTAGTTTAAAATTGTTAAGTTTTATTGTAATCCTTAAAATGGAAAATAGTGTCCAATTCAATTCATTTATTTCAATCAATATTGGATCATAATATCATTGGAGAGGTACATTAAATAAAAATTATTAGAAAATAAATAAAAATAAGATAAATCACAACACACAATTTCATTATTACATACAAATTAATCAATAAGCTCCGTTTTAGGTTTTAAAATTACAATAAAACATAACAGTGTGAAACTACTTTTTGTAATAATAAATGTATGTGTGTAAATAAGCACGTTAAGTTGTGCTCCACAACTTAACGTACTTATTTTCTGCATTTTAATTCGAAAATAAAATAAATCACCAAACAAACGATGAGGGCGCCACTGGGCACTCGGCACCCTCTTAATGGTACGGGAGGACAGTGTCATTATCATCATCAGGCTACAGTAGTCTACTGCTGGACATGGCATAAGTCCAGCAGTCTCCTATTGCACGCAATGGCGTGTGAAATTTCATGACGATAGGTTCAGCAGTTTAGGCGTGAAAACGTAACATACAGACAGACAGACAGAGTTACTTTCACATTTATAATTTTAGTATAGATATGGATGGCTTAGTCTGTACGTTGCAGTTTTGTTTGTATAAATTGAGTAGATCTTTCAAAACGTCGGAGTACCATAACTCAAAGAATTGACTGATGACGAAATAGTAGGTATCTACAATTTAACATGGGAGTTTCAAATATCTAACAATAATATTAACAAGTCAAAGTAACGTGTGAGTACACTGAAAAAAATGTTTACTTATACATAACCAAACTTTCGTCAACATGTAACACAAAAAAGTGACCACATACGTGAGAGCAACATGTAACCAAAACATGTGCTGGCTGTTGTGTATCACTTTTATTAAATCAAGTTAACTTTTATAAGGTCTTGTCAAACTTTGATTATTCCTGAAATAACCGAAGTAGTTAGGCGAAATATTTTTTTCAGTGTAAGAATAGTTGAATGCAACTCAATTTTCATCAACTCTCATCCAGCTGCTACCAGCCACTCAATAGTAATAAGAGAGAAATGCGCTATAAATCTATTCTCGAATTAAATTAGAAAAAAAAAATGTTTGGAACAGTATGCCAAAAGCCTGCAAAACACTATATCACTGTTCATGACATGTGGCAGACCAAATAACGAGGCATGTTCACTTTTCAGTTCATTTCTATATCTTGTTCCATTACAATCTTATAGCTCATCTTTCTGCAATGCGAATCAAGTTGGCAGCAGGCCCGGAAATCGGATTTACACTGCTTTGCTTTTTTTTTGAGGATTGCGGGTAGTCTCTTCAATAAAATATTAATAGGGCCGTTGATGTTTTGATTCTTTTACTTTATGGGCACAATAAATTAAGTAGGTCATTTCGATTTTAGTAACTTTAAGGCAATAAGGTCCTTCAAGTCGCCGTTTTTAATTAAATACGTCAGTAGGTAAAGTTAGGGAAACTTATTGTTAAGCAAATTGATTTCCAACTTTAATTTTCTATACCTCACACGCAATGTATCGTTACCGTGGCAAAATGCACGTAGCGAACGACAGCGCAGCGAGTGAGTTCGATAAACTCTTTAGCTAGGCAGAAAGTGAACAGTTGATTTCGCGCGACGTTCTTTAGATATTTCAACATTCATTGCTGGTTTTTTTATTTTAGCTTTTTTAATTACATAAATATGGAGTGCTGCATACAGATAATGTTATTTTACATTGAAATAAAGGAATAGTAACTGAAAAAAGGATTAAAAAAATGAACATTTCCTGATTAAATTTCCGGTGGAACATGATTCAAAATAAGGAGCAGAATGCACCCCGGGCTGTTAGTTTGCAGATGGCTGTCCCTTACACCCTGTATATACAAATCAGAACTGTCATCCTTTGATATTTGTATGAAGTGGCTACAACACGGCAAATTGAAATAGTGTGTCTATTTGCTTAACAATGAATTCCCATTATACACACACACCCACACACAGAAACTCACGCCTTCTTCCCATAGGGGTAGGCAGAAACTATAGAACGCCAACTACTACGCTCCTTAGATACTCATTTTGCTTCGTTTACGTTCATACATCTGGTCATACACTCACGCCGGTTGCGAGTATTACGCACCTGACCTTTCTGAAGAACATCACCAATTAGGTCACTATATGTCCTCCTAGGGTGTTCCCTCCCTGCGTTTCCACTCACATCTGCCTTGTAAATACTTTTTGTTAGTCGTCTTTCATTCATTCTTTTCCCATTATACCTTTTTAAAATACCAAACAAATCTAGGTGTATTTCTATTTTAGAAAATATTTAGAGCACAAACTTTCGTTAAAAATGTAGAGGGCGTTCTACACTCGTTAAAAATGGAGTTTTACAATTTTTGGTATGGCAAAGATCGCTCAAACCGCTCAACGACCAACAGTGAAAATATGCGTAAAAGGTTTGAAAAAATATGGTGGAAACTTCCAAATTGCATTCGTATTCATCGTTATTTTTATATACAGCATGTATCAGAAAGGTATATTTAAGGGTGTGTTACAAACCAACAAACTGAACAACTTTCAGAAAAATCTTACTACTTTAAACACTATAACCACTTTACTTATAAACGCGGAATAAAGTTATACCAGGAATAACTTCGATATCCACTTTTTCCCATAAGGGGGAATTTCAGGGGTGATTTGTGGATTAGGCCATATAACCATACATTTTTGACGTTTATATCTAGTATAATTTTATTCCGCGGGTAGGTATAAGTAAGGCTGTAAAGTTATATTATGAGTTGACATTTTTAGATAACCGTAATTTTAAATTAAAATACAGAAAGTTGTGTTTCATTTTATGACAACAATGCTTTACTCCGAAAGATTTCATTTTAGTGTCTTGATAACACAAGACTAACGAATGAAAGAATCTTTTTTATATTCGTCTATAAATCCTAGATTAAAGTTGTAAAGATTTACCTCCTACAAAATATATTAGGCTTTTTTCAAAAACCACCCACATTTTATATAAATAATCTTATCATCTGCTTAGGTTTTTATCAACTCAGAACGTAAACCGATCTGTGAGATCGGTTTACATTCTGAATAACAATATTTTACATAAAAAAATATCTGACCTTCTGAGTCATATTACCAAAGGATCATACCGACTTCCAAGGGTTAAACCGGTGTCAGATTGACGGACTTCCGACTGCGGTAGGTACGATTTTCGTTGCCATGACAACCGGGATGACCGACTAACGTGTTGTCCGAGATAAGAGGATGGTTCTATAAAAACACAAGCACATCTTAGCTTGTCATATATCGTTGTGTTTTACGAGTAGCCACAAGCCCTAAAAATCCAGTAACGCTTTTATTATGCTATCATCATCATCATCCACAGCCCATATATGCCTCTCTTTTCTTGTGCCAATCCCCACCAGAGTCTCGAACCACGCCGTAATTACGGTAGTATTGTGGAGTAACTTTAAAAAAATAAATACGGTAGATCTACCGTAGACATGTTATTACGGTGCCACATTCTACCGTAATTACGTCCGTGTCCTTATTTCTATAATGTCAACACTTAATTTAGTTAAATATTACTATTTTATGACGGCAACATTGCAATGGGTAATAGGGGAGTTCCCAAGATTTGAATTGTGTACATAGACAAGATGACAAAGCTTATGCGACGAAACTACGAAGTTCATAAATATCTAGGATAATTATACACTGTAAGTTCTATCTTACCGATGAGATTATTGAAAAAAAAAAAAAAATGTTTCAATGTATAAAATAACCGAAACAGTAGTTATTTAACTTGATTTAAGTGAGAGAATTAATTGTTATGATAAATAAATAATAGTATACGTATTTAGAATACAAACACTTCAGTTTCCTTAAACAATTTTATTAATATAAGGTTACCGTATTTCTACCGTATTATTATTATATTTTTGCCTACCGTAATATTCTACCATTTAACGTATATTTAGACCAGCAACACCGTAATTTTGATTATTATTTATTTATTTATTTTACTATGGGTTTGCTCTTGACTCTAGTCTAGGTCTGGATGACAGAGACAAAATTGATAGAGAAAGTTGGAGACACTGATCCCCACGCTCCTGTGCCAGCCTCATCCAGGTTCTACTGACGATGGCAACAATGTTGTCCGCCCATCTTGGCGCCGGACGACCAACGCTTCGTCTTCCAGTCCTTGGACGCCACCACTGCGCCTTGCTTGCCTAACTCCATTTGAGTTCCATAATTCGTTTTCCTATATCGAAAACCTTTCGTACGTCTTCGGATCTCCACGTTTGGAACTCGGTCTAATAGAGCCGGTCGGATATGCCAAGCGAGGAACGCTCCATGGCTCTCTATGCAACTCACCCTGCACACAGCCTCCTGCGTGAGTGTCCACGTCTCAGCATTGTACGTCATGGCGGGGCTGAACACAGAGAGGTTTCAGACATAGTGGAATTTTGGCTGATTGCAGAATGTTGTCCAATTAGCTCAATATTAATTATTTATTATAAAAAAATCGAGCTTAGAACTTATTATACCGATTTTCATGCGGGACCAATTAATACTGAGTAATCGCTTTATTGTTAACAAGTAAATTAATCCGATCTACTGTCAAACTCTAATTGGCATCTTATTACCTACTCTACTGGAGATTAGACCAAAGTACAGTTAACAGCAAAAGTCGATCGACATTTCTATATTGAAAACACTTTTGATTGAAGCTCTCTAAGAAAATAAATAATTAATTCGTTCAAAATTCCCCTTTGAAGCTTAATTTTTAATATGATTATATACATAAGTAACAGTGTGCATTATTATTTAATTAATCACGTTTTAGGCAACGTACGTATTACTTTGTTATATTGTTTTAGTTTTGGAGAACTTTTGTTTGAATAACGAAATAAATTTAGACATTCGCAGTCTTTAGAATACCATAGCTAATTTTGTAATAAAACTACACAGCACAGGAATAGAATAATATTCACATTAGAGTTGTATTTTCTGTAGACTAAAGTACTTTTCCACCCCAACATTTAGCCGATACACGTGTTCAATTAGGAGGCGAGCCTTTTAACGTATATCGGGAACATAATTTACGAACGAGAATCTAACAAATATCTTCCTAATAACATTGGCTAATTCTCCTTTGAACATTCATTGTTGGGCTGAAAAGATGTTTTAAATAACTATAAAACTAATATAAAATAAAGAAATATGTTTGAAATCTTCATAAAAAGTCCTTTTATCTGATACTAGTTTTACACCCCGAAAATTCTTGCTCTCCCGTTCCCCAATCCGTATGAGAAAGTGAATTTACTACAAAAAAAAAAAAAAAAAAACAATTTTTAATTTTTTTATAGTTATTCTGCTATTCGGGGCGGAGAAAAATCCAACAAATCTAAGATCATAAAAATCAGTTCAGCCGACTTATAAATGGTGTAATTAACCCGACTTTGTTTGATATGAAGATGTCACACGGTGGCAAATTCTTTTTTTTGCTGTTTTCTAATTTTTCCCCATAGACAGACACATGAGTGATCCTATTAAGGTTCCGTTTTTTACTTTTAAGGTACGGAACCCAACAAAAATCCAAATAATTTTCGTGGAGAAACTATAAGACCGTATAAAATAGGTACTTATTTTGTACGTACCTAGACATAAATATTCACGTGATTCCAGTTTCAATAATGGATCTTCTACTCTAAAGAGCTTATGAGAATTTTAATGTCAAATCGTAAAAAGAAAGATAATAAATAATAAGTATGTACAAGTAGTTCAGGATTGTCGATGAGACATGGATTGTTTTTGATGGGTGTCGTAAAAGGCGACTCAGGGACATACTAGAGAATAGGCAGCAGCATTCTCTATGCTCTTTTAACACCATAGTGCGATCGCCAACCCACCTGCCAAGCGTGGCGTTTATGGCTACCCCCCCAATTGGGCGAGGCTTATGTCCAGTAGTGGACGTCTTTAGGCTGAAATGAGGATGAGTTCAGGATTTGTATCTTGTCTGATGAATTATTAAGTAAGCAATAAAAAAACTGGCCAAGTGCTTGTCGGACCACGCAACCCTTCATGTACCGTAATTTGGCGACGACGACACTAGACTCTAACAAAAATTTGCACTTTAAAGCTTAATATTACGCAAACGGATTCCTGAATCGAAAAATGGTTTTCACGTACCCGTAATATTTTTGAATGGCCTATCCAACAATACCCCACACCATAGGATAGACGAGAAAAAAATATCATACCCACTTCACGTGAAGGGGAGGTAGCCTAAAGACAATTTTTTTTATTTTTTTCGTTTACCCCTTTATCGGCGTGATTAATATGTATACCAACGCCAAATTACAGCTTTCTATTAATAAGATTATCTGAGCTAAGCCTCGGACAGACAGACATGGCAATTCCCAAGCTGAACAAATAATTTGGGTTTTTGCATTAGTAAATTCTCGGCAGCTAGAGAATGAATTTTTGTCCGGTTTTTAACAAAAGGCTCGCCTCCTATTACATTGGACTGGAATCTGGAATAAGTTCCGTGTGGTGCCGGACGTAAAGTATAGTACCATCCCATTTCCTCCCGTGGGTAACTGGGTGTCGTAAAAGGCGACTTAGGGATTTACTAGAGAATGGGCAGCAGCGTTCTCTATGCATTTTTAACATCATACTGCGATTGCCAACCCGCCTGCCAAGCGTGGCGATTATGGCAAATCCCTCCCAATTGTGGGAGGCCTATGTCCAGCAGTGGACGTCTTTCGGCTGAAATGATGATGAATGGTGAATATAACTGGACAAATGTTGGTGCTATACACCGCAGCTTACCCCTCCGGAGAATACAGACGCGATGTTTTGTTATCCTTTGTTGTTTCAGATGGCGTGCTGGTCTCTTATAAGTGCCTAAGCCTTATACATCGTACTTTTCCTTGGTTTCGAATATGTATAGGGTCTCAAATCGGCTTATAAAACATCCAGCTTTTCTCGTCATTTCATCGAAGGATATGTCAACGCTTTTCTACATTCATGTAGTGTTATAGAGGATTATTGGTAAAACACTAACCTCTCAGGACTATATGACTAACATCATAAACAACAACTTTTGTCTATGACTTTTAATAATTCATCAGACTTCGATACAAAAATAATAGTTGTTTATGCAACTGTTGTATAATAGGGGGTATTAAAACACGAATGTGGGTTAATCACACTTGGCTTCGCCTCGTGTGATAATAGTATCACATGAGTGTTTTAATACCTAATTATGTACAATTGCATACTAGACTTTATCTACACCCATGTTATCTACTCTTTGATATTTTCCAATACTTGAAATCTTGGTACGCCTTTTCATATTGTTATCACGACTTTTCTGGTGTTAATTGGTTGGAAATGTCCTTTGCTGCATTAGAAATATCTGGTGGGGTGTTATCCAAGCATGTATCACTCATTTTTGTAAACAACAAAGTTATAAACTTTTGCAATATTAATATCGAACAAAAATGGCGGGATGCGACGTGAACTCGAATAACCTATAAGTTTTTTTTTTAAATTACGGCGCTGTAAAACGCGCGTGCATGACAATATTCTTTTTTTGAAATTCATAAATGTGGCTGTTAGATGAGTAAGGAAGGGATCGAAAATGCAAAGGAGTTGCATAATGAAATTTAGTACAACATTATAACACTCGTTTGGATGATATTTTGGTTACTATGACATCGGTTGTTTTAATATTGGCAATAAGCTAACCGTTTCATAAACTTTTATACAGGATTTATAGCATGGGTGTAGATAAAAATATTTAAATTTAACGCTTTAAATATATAGAACAACAAAATCCAAGATTTAAGTATCTTCTACCTGACGCTGCTGGCTGTTCTACGGCTCGGCGCCACTACAGCGTCAGCCGGGAACAGCCGGTGCCCTTCAAAACCTGGGCCGCTACTGGCTCCCACGTGACCGCTACAGCTACTGCCACCGCTCCACTACCTGCACCGAGGGCGGCGAGCACCGTTTGCTCCCGGCCTATACTACCTCTGCGGTGCCAGCCGGATGGTCCAGCCAAGACAGTACTATTAAGATAAGAACTTACACCTTGAACCTGTGAACTAATAAACGTGATAATAAGTGGTATCTGTCTATTTATTTACTACCACGAAATCCACTACGTTACAGTGGATCGTATAGTTAGTATAGTTAGTAGATCGATAATCCTTTTAAGCAAATAAATGTCTCTATTATTAGGACACTCCACTTTTCCGCAACTTATATTTACGTAATGTACAACACGTACAAAATTTACGCCAGTATTTACTATTTATACAGAGGAGCTCGTGGCTAAGTAATAACAGCCGCACGGGTCGATCCGCCAGGTTAAGCTACGCTTGCCAGGGTTGGTCCGTAGATGGGTGACCATTTTTACATACCGAGACTCCTCCGTGCCTCGGAAAGCACGTTAAGCCGTTGGTCCCGGCTGTCATTCGTGGATCTTTGACAGTCGTTACGGGTCGTCAGAAGCCCAAAAGTCTGGCAGCCAGTCTTACCAAGGGGTATCGTGTTACCCAGTTACTGGGTTGTGGAGGTCAGATAGGCAGTCGCTCCATGTAAAATACTGGTATTCAGCGGCATCCGGTTAGACTGGAAGCTGACCCCAACATAGTTGGGAAAAGGCTAGGCAGATTGATTGATTTACTATTTATACAATTTTGTGATACACAAGAGAATTACAGAATACTAATATTTTACATTAGTTTACTTAAATGAGTGTGTTTTGTGTATGGTATATGTGAGTTGGGTATGAGTGTTATGTGTGTTTGGGGTGTATGTGTATGTGTGGTGTGTGCGTGACTGTACATGTTATTAATGTGAGTAAGCGTACGTGTGAATGAGTGAGTTATGACGTATGCTGCAGGAGTGCCTCCGTGTCCACATTTGCGGGTGATTTTATTTGTTGTTACAGCGGCGCGGTAGTCCACACTCTGAAAATTTCAAGTGTCTACGTATTACAGTTCCAATGATACAGCCCTGTGATAGACGGTTGGACAGCGCAGCGAAGCCTTAGCAATAGGGACTCGTTGACACCATTTATATATGGAACACTAAAAAATAAACTCTACAATCACTTAAAAATAATGATATGGCCTATACCGAAATGAACGAGGTAAAAAAATGGTGATGGAAAATAAAACACTATAATTTCCTTCCTTTCTTGATTTGTACCCATAAAAAATATCTAGTGTCAACTAACGGTCGCAGATTACAGTTCTTGTACCCGGAACGTAGCCGTAGGTATCATTAAGGCGCTCGAGCCGACGGTTGTAGGCCCGCGGAGTCGCGAGTGTTTGTCTCGCGCATTTGGTAGGTATTTAAACATAGAATTATTATTTTAATCATTTTAACAAGACAAACTCAGCGAATTGTGTTAAACAATCTACTACCTTTCATTTCTATAAAAAATAAGAAAAAAGCGTCTGTTTTATGGCTATGAGATTGATTAAACATTACGAAAAGGGCTAACTTTGGGATTTTTTTCTATTCAGAAAAGTTAATCTAATCGTGTTGTTAAAAGCAATTGCATATCCGCCATATCCTTAAATAAAATATATATTTTTTCCTGAATTTTATAACACAGATTTTTATGTTTCCCACGGATTCAAAAAACTAGTAAGCGCGGTCTCTGTCGAATCGTAGCGCCTTAATGAAAACCAGTCCAATTATAGTAAGGTAATGTCGCCCTTACTGGTTAGAAAGCACTTTCCCATCCAGTAAAATCAGTAATAATGAAAGAAAGCAATCTTATATGTACATGAAATCAAGATTACACAATTTGTTATCGCAATCAATATTGAAATTGTTTATGTTTGTAAAAGGTAATCTCTGAAAGTCCTGATCTGATTACTAATATTCTTTCACTGAGGATATTATGTTTTATAATTAATTAATTAATTAATTAACTTCCACGCAAATAAAGTCGCGGGCAGAAGCTAGTTACTGAAGTAAGAGTTACTGAATAAGCTAGAATACTGTTTGGTCTGAATTCATAAGTTAGTTCAATGTTAACATAGATTATAATCATAATTGAGTGTACATTATATTCGTGAATTGGTTCGATCTAAAGCTGGCTGTTGTTCGACGAAAAGTCGATAGTGTGTCTAAGGCCAATATCTATAAACGTTACTTAGCACGTACAGTCAGTTACTGCAATTAGCTGACCCCCGTTTGCTCAAATGGTTGAGGTTTTTTTTACTACCAAATAGTATGATTTTTATATTTTTCTAGTTTTGGGTAGATTTCGTTTAAGTATTTAAATAAAATTAAGAATTATAAAGTTCTATCAATTCTTATTCTAAACAATCTCAAACCATTTATGTGTACGTGGTTAAGCGTTATTCCTGTGACTGTCACACAATTGTCAAATTACAAGTGGAAGATAGAGACGGGAACATGTCAAAGCACATGTTACGTAACGTTTATACATCTCGGCCTAAGCCCTAAAGGTGACGAAGTACAAACCATGTCGTCACCTTGCCGATTAATACTGTATACGTCGTTTTAATACGGGGAACCTTTCTTCGCGTCGGAATTTTTATAAGCGTGCGCTATCATTAATAATAATTAGAGTTCGCGGAACAATATAAGCTGAGTGGTTTGGCCTATTTTGGGATTTTAGGGCTCTATTCCGTATCGGTAAGCTTATGGTTCGTGGCTTCATAATGGACTTCGCTAGTATGTATACGCCATATTAGTCTTTTGATTGTCAGTTTCAGTTGTTTTTTTGTTGTCTTTTGTTTGTTTGGTTCAATTACCTCAAAAGGAAAAAACGGAACCCATAAAGGATCATGTGTCTGTGTGTCTGTCCGTCTGTCACAACCGATTTGCTCCGAATCAAAAACTGATTAAGTTGAAATTTGGTACACATACTAATTTCTGTGATCTAAACACGAACATGTGTGTCCACATTTGGGGAAAAACTAGAAAAAAAAAAAAAAAACTAACTATACCGTGTGACATATCAAATGAAAGGACTTGTTATGAGGATTTAAAAAATATTTTTTTTATAATTTTAAAATAATTAGTTTTAAAGTTATTAAAGAAAATAGATGAAAATTTATGATGAGCATAAAACTTATTAAAAAAAAACAGAATAGTTCTATACTTATAGGGGTTTATTTATAAACGTTGCTTAAAGTTAAGTAATGATTAGCGACTGTTTAACCATACATTTTTGACGTTTGAACGTCACTTAACTTTAAGCAACGTTTATGAATAAACCCCATAGATTACAGGAAAACCTATAAAAAGTTTATGGTCTTAAAATAACATGGAAAATCACTCAATATTATGCGCATAAATTTAAATTTGCAATTGGAATGTTTTTTCAACTACAATGTTGTTTGTTCTTGGGATAAATTTATCTCAACTACGGATCCCTTGATTGTGCGCGGTCCGACACTCACTTGGCCAGTTTTATCTATCCATAAGTCATATGCCCCATGAGATCTCCCATCTGCAAAAATGGCAAACTTCTATACAAACTTTCATCCTCTATTTTAACCCTTTTAGGGGTGAAATTTCAAAATTCGTTATATAAACTCTTGTGTTTGTAGACCCAGTGGTTTGGGATAGCCCAAACCACTGGGTCTACAAACACAAGAGTTTCACAGACAGACAACGTATAGACGTTGTCTGTCTGTGAATTAATGAATTGACGACAATGTTTGTCATATTGCTCATATGACAAACACGTGACGTGAATTCACCCCTAGATGGGTCTAGGGGTGAATTTAAAAAATTTGTTATATAAGAAACTCTTGTGCTTGACTTTTATTAAGTTAAATAGATCTATCTTTATGGTCACGTGTTTGTCATATTGCTCACATGTTTGTCATATTGGTCATGTATTTGTCATATTTAGTCATATTGATCTGTTCGTTTGGTGCGGTATTTACAAGTAAGTTCAGGAAGCATATGTGCTACATATGAACTGTTTCAGCTGTCTTGTTTGAATTGAAGTTGTTCGCCGGGGAACTGTTTGCATGATTAAAGTAGTAGTTATTTGCATTATTTGTTCCTTCTCCACGATATGCTGGCGTGGTTATATTAATTAAACACCAGTTTCAGAGATCTATTCATATTGTTTATGTATGCAAGTTACGAAACTGTGTATATCATTAATCAGTGTCTACAATTCATAATCATATGGAAAATTATTATTAGATAATATTTGATTACACAATTAATATATAGTGTTGCTCAATAAAACTCACTACGTCAGCGACTGTTTTCTGGGGCCATTACTGAGTGTGCAGGCCCTGCCATTATTTTACCCGTGTATGACATAACATTGATCAAGCAGGGGACAATAGTCCTTTCATAGTTCTAGCCACCCAAACCCATAGCCCAATATATTTTGTTTCCATATTCTTCAACAGTGCTGCAACAACCAGGGATTTACCTTAGGTGCACTTGCATAGTGCATAAACGGATAATCGTCGGTTGGTGCGTCATTTGAATAAAGCTGTCGAACGGAGGCCCGTTCGACAGACGCAAGTGACTGCGAGTTGGCTTCGGCCCCTCTTACGCATTCCAAAGGTCCGGGACCCCAGGATCCCGAGTATGTCAAAGACATGGAAAATAATTATTAGATAACATTTTAAACACACAATTATTAATATTAAAGCTAGGAATACCTAGTATACCATTTTATTTGACTACGCAATTGTTCTTAGCTTCAAGTGTTCCGTTCTATGCAAACACGTGCAAGTGTTTTTGTTATGTGCTTGATGTACGGACATCATTCATGTGTTATCTTTTTTCACTTTTATTAAAACTCATACACGTAACATGTGCCTGCTGCCTTTTTATTTAAATCACGCTAATTTCCACACACATTTAGATAATAGAAATTGTTTTAATTTATTTATGACTAGCTTTTGCCCGCCGCTCCGCCCGCGTGAATGTCAGTTATCGCATAAAAAAGTAGCCTATGTCCTTCTCCATATCCCAGGCTATATCTCTGCCAAATTTCATGATGATCGGTTCAGCGGTTTAGGCATGAAAACTTAACATACAGACAGACAGACAGATAGACAGACAGACAGACAGACAGAGTTATTTTCGAATTTATAATATTAGTATGGAAGTATGGATTGTATAAAAATATTGTTCTTCTTTAATTGTTTCGGATAATTTATTATATATTTTATTGACATGACTAGTGTACTTGTTGAGTGCATTTTTAGCTTAGAGACAGGTAAGTTTAACCTTTTTTTACGGCGCAGTGTATATTTTGACTGTATATTTTCTTTTGTCGTGTAAAAGTGTTGGTAATTACGAACGAATTTGCATATTTCTAGAATGTATAGGCGGTATTCCTATTAGAATCAAATTTTGCACCTTTTTCACGAACTTTAAACAGTATCAAGTAAAATCACATCACTTGTCATAATTTCTACCGATAGCAAGCGCTTTTCAGAATAGGGCGGTTTGACCACTCCCTGGCACCGCTTATACTCAAATTAAAATTACCTATATCGTATCTAAGAGGCTTTTTGTCGATAGGTTATTGATATCAGATCGATATGGGCGCGTCAATAGTGACGTCATCAATAACGGCCCACCAGCATGCGTGTATGTCGCGGACAAAGCTTTTAGCTATTACAATACATGATGGATATTGAATTTCAGGAGAATCTTTGCATGTAAGCTTTATACCATAAATTATAGTCAATAAAGTATGGTAATGTATCCATTGCAGAAAAAAATGTGACTTTCTGATTGGTAGGTATAAAGGCAAAATCAAATACAGATCATTTATTTCAAATAGGCACATAAAAGGCCCTTTTGAACGTCAAAATGTACAAAAAAATTTAATTGATTCTAGTTGCCCCTTCCAAAAGGTAGTTACGTATGGAGAAGAATGGGCAAGAAACTCTACACTCACTCTTTTAAAATGTTAACTTATATTATTTTTTACACATTAATTATATAATTATATGTGAAGACGATGTACCTAGAATAAAATTACTATACCACAATAGGTAAAACTATTGAAAAGTGAAGTAATCCATACTATCCATACTAATCCATACTAATATTATAAATGTAAAAGTAACTCTGTCTGTCTGTATGTTACTTTTTCATGCCACTAAACCGATCGTCATGAAATTTGGTAGAGATATAGCCTGGGATATGGAGAAGGACATAGGCTACTTTTTTACGAGATAACGGAAGTCCACGCGTGCAGAGCCGCGGGCAAAAGCTAGTCACAGATATATTAGTTATTTGATACATAAATGCTGCTTACATATTTACAAACTTTTTTTTTTTTTTTTGTGTATGGCGTCTCGGAGGTATAACCACTGGGGGTTCCTGCTCCTTAACCGGGCTTTCCTGTGGTGCCGTAAGCTCCTAAACGAAGTTTACGCCTCCAGCCAGGGGAGTTTTTACTATAAGCTACTTAAACTAGACGACTGCTCGCTAAGGGCACCCCAGGTGGGGTTCGAACCTCGGCTTAGGGCAGTGTCGGAGGGAGGGTGGCAAGGGACCGTCGGTGGCTGGATAACATCAGGGTTCTGATTTTTGTCATGGGGAGTTTGGATTACAGGCTCAGCTAAACCACATGCTGGCACATCGTTAAGCGGCGTCAAGGGACGGGGAGGGCTATTATTATTGACGATAATAATAGTAGGTCGGGGTGGGTTTCGCGCGAGACCTTTAAAGCGAGGTCGGAATTTGGATCGTGTGCGTGTGTATATTCTACGAGCTGTACTGGTTTCCCTACTACTCTCCTGGATGAGAGTGGTGGGGTCGTCTGGGTCGGTCAGTGCGTGCCTTGGACGGCGGATCGTACTAATGCGGGAGGTGGTGTAGTTGGCGGCCTGCACAACGAGAGTGTTGCGGTGGGTGGCGGCAGAGTCAAAGAAACGCTTGGAAGAGCGTTTTACAAATTGGGCTATTGTAGGCATTCTAAGCTCTACATGGAGATTTGTGTTCCGAACGAACCAAGGGGCTCCCGTGCATTTACGGAGGAAACGATTCTGCTTTACAAACTGTAAAAATAGATGATTTTATTAAAATTTTATTAATTAATAAGTGAGTGTGTGTGAGTTCAAGTAAAAGCAAAGTACATATTACAACTTTCATAATTTTGTTTATGACCAGAAATATGAACGTAAACGAAGCAAAATGAGTATGTACCTAAGGACTACCTGAAACGTGACCGCTTACAATGGGCCTTATTAGAAGGCTAAAAGTCACCCAAAGGGCAATGGAGAGGGCTAGTGATCGAATCAGAAATGAAGAGATCCGCAGGAGAACCAAGGTAACTGACATAGCTCGAAGAATTGCCAAACTTAAGTGGCAATGGGCAGGGCACATTGCGCGCAGAACAGATTGCCGTTGGGGCCGAAAGGTTCTGGAGTGGCGACCGCGTACCGGAAGACGTAGCGTTGGAAGGCCTCCCACAAGGTGGACCGATGACCTTATGAAAACCGCAGGAATCCGCTGGATGTGGGAAGCACAGAACCGGTCGAGGTGGCGGTACTTGGGGGAGGCCTATGTCCACCAGTGGACGTCTTTCAGCTGAAATGATGACCTAAGGACATTAGCAGGTGGTGTTCTGTAGTTTCTGCCTACCCCGTGGGAAAAAAGCGTGAGTTTATGTATGTATGAATGAAACATACAAACAATTTTTATTGTTACCGCGGTTTATAATATTCTGAGTGATCAGTAAATATAGGTTTCGTTAAAATCCGAAACTCGAGTCGGGCAATCCGAAAAATACAATAAAACTGTGAACAACAGTAAAAAACCGGCCAAGTGCGTGTAGGACCACGCACAATGAAGGGTTTCGTAGTAAGGATATTTATCCCAAGAACCAACTTAACATTATAGTACATTCCAACTTCAAATGTAAGTTGGTTGAATATTACTCGTTAATTTGTAAAGCCGATTTTTTTTTTAACTGTAATACTTTTCGTTTTGTATACTGCCGTGAATTTTCTCACATATCCAAAATCAACCATGTAGCTGGCCGGGGACGACGAAAATTGACTCTAACATTTTGCACTTTTAAGCTTAATATTACTCAAACGGATCCCTGAATCGAAAAATGGTTTTCACAGACCCCCAATACTTTTAACAGCCTATCCAAAGATACCCCACACCATGAGATAGACGAGAAAAAAATATATCTTCTCCACTTTTTCCCAAGATTTTATTTTACCACTTTTTCGGCATGATTAATATGTATACCCATGTCAAATAACAGTTTTCTAATACTAATAGTCTCTAGCTAAGCCGCGGACAGACAGACAGACGGAAATGGCAAAACTATAAGGGTTCCTTGTTGACTACGAACCCTAAAAAGGTTGATTTTCCAACAAAAATAAGTTATCGGAGAATATGCAAAAACATCGTATCGCAGAGAAGTATATTTGATGAAACATTGTTGTATAGATATGCAGAAAGCGAACCAACAAGCCAGCCATATGAATCGAGATTCACTGAGTCTATTTGAATGCAAAATGAAACAGCACGCAAAACTTCTCGTATGAAGCACGTCTCGTGTGAAATCCTGCCGTCTAAGAATACCATCCGATTTTCTGCCAGCTTACTGTAAATAAGAAAATTCATTCGAACTGCGTCGTTAAACGTAATCGAGCGTCGTGGAAAGTATTAAAGAAGCAGACGCTATATTGCATAAGTTAAGATGTTACAATGGAAACTTTGAGTAGAGCACAAGTGTGCGCAATTCCTCTTTGGCAAAATACGTCCCTGCTCATCAGAGGGAGTTACGTAACATTTATACGGCGAGGTTCTTATACCAGCCCCAGCCGTACCGTTAAAATAATATTATGCAAGTTCAATTGTTTTTGGTGCTTACTTCATTTGTAGTAATTGCGTCTTACGTTTGAGTTTTACTGCTGATGGCAGAGATATGTTATATAAAATTCTGTGTTATTACTCTGTGACGTACCTGTGTTAGGTATTCGAATCTTATGAATTTAATTTAGTGCCATGTGCGCATAATTATGATTTCAATATCTCTGATATCTTTTGAAGTGAAAACTGCTTTAGCCGAGTTGAGCGATTTTTGGTAGGAGAAAAACTTATGGGTTCGCGTCACTGAAATGCGTGACATGTTCGTGACGTGTTGCGCCAGACTGTAAGGGCCCGTCCCTATCACCACGGCGCGGCCCCGCCACTGTACAACGGCAAGGCGCCGTCACCGTGCAATGGCACGGCGCCGTGCTGTTGCACGGTGAAAATTTTCAAAAATTGTTCGGCAAACATCTTTCCACCCTTCTGTTTTTAGAAGTTGCACCGCTCGCGGCACCGTGCAACGGCACGGCGCCGTGCCGTTGCACGGAGACGGCGCCGTGCCGTTGTACGGGGCGGCGGCGCCGCGCCGTGGTGATGGGGACGGGCCCTCAGTTATTTCAAAGTTTTGAGTTTCCACTTCTGTCGGCAGTATAACTGCCTACTTTTTGTATTTCTATAACTTAAACTAGCGGACCCACACAAATTCTAGTATCAATTTAGTCTTCAGATTCTTCGATAAGGGACGTAAGTAATATAAAATGAAATTGAGTACAGTAGATAGATAAGTACTTATACTTAGCGTTTGAATATATATATATATATTTTTTTATGTTGTCCCACACTACGGATTTCTCCTGTATTGTGGGTGCGCTTACAAAGGCTTATTCCACAAATCCCCCCTGAAAATCCCCCTTAGGAGGAAAAGTGGAATCTATTAAAAACAGTCTAGAGTTCACCCCTGATAATCCAGCTTTTTCAACTAATCTCCCCTGAGAGAATCCCCCTCAGTGGGGAAAACAGAACCCTAATATAAAAAAATCACTTTCAAGGGGTTTTGTAATAAGTTTTTTTTTCAATTCTAGTTTTCCCCCCTAAGCGGGATTATCAGGGGTGAATTCTAGATTGTTTTTTATAGATTCCACTTTTCCTCCTAAGGGGGATTTTCAGGGGGGATTTGTGGAATAAGCCGTTTACAAACATTTAAACTCACATACACAAACAGCCAGACCCGGAACAACTACTTGTAGGTCATACAAATATTTGTACCGTGCGGGAATCGAACCCGCGACACGCAGCACAGCAGTCAATGGCTTAACCACTGCGACAACCGTGCTGTGCCGTTTCGTGGGATATAAAATGTGTAGTGCGATTTTCATATCATGTTTGTATCAATCAATCTGCCTAGCCTTTTCCCAACTATGTTGGGGTCGGCTTCCAGTCTAACCGGATGCAGCTGAATACCAGTATTTTACATGGAGCGACTGCCTATCTGACCTCCACAACCCAGTAACTGGGTAACACGATACCCCTTGGTAAGACAGGTTGTCAGACTTTTTTTTTTGGGCTTCTGACGACCCTTAACGACTGTCAAAGATCCACGAATGACAGCCGGGACCAACGGCTTAACGTGCTTTCCGAGGCACGGAGGATTCTCGGTATGTGAAGATGGTCACCCATCCACTGACCAACCCCGGCAAGCGTAGCTTAACCTGACGGATCGACCCGTGCGGCTGTTATTACTTAGCCACGAGCTCCTCATGTTTGTATCGAAGATAAAATATTAATCACCACCGTTACGTGAGCTGGAAAATGAAGTAAAACATTGTATAATTAATATTAATTAATGAGGAATCCTTCTTATGAAGAGTTTCAGTGAACAAATATTAATAATATTTTCATATCCATTCGTATTTCCCACAAAATAAATATGAGCATGCACTCTTTAAAATTATTTCCTAAAGTAACTGAAATACTACAAAGAGTACCTAGGTTATTAAAAATATTTTTACAGGTACTGAAAAATATACAAAGAATATTACCAACATGTTTTTCCTGCAAATTCGTTTGCATTGGATGATTGGAAAAATCATTTAAAGTGTAAAGAATATAAATCTATTGCTACAGTGGTTAAATAGGTCAGTCTACGTATTATGAGACTTTCCCGTCTATTAATTTCATTAACGTACCTCATTAATATGATGTACACATCATCCATACTTCCATACTAATATTATAAATGTGAAAGTAACTCAGTCTGCCTGTCTATCTGTCTGTCTGTCTGTCTATCTGTCTGTATGTTACGTTTTCACACCTAAACCGCTGAACCGATCGTCATGAAATTTGACAGAGATATAGCCTGGGATATGGAGAAGGACATAGGCTACTTTTTTACGCGATAACCGACATCCACGCGGGCGGAGCCGCGGGCAAAAGCTAGTTTCTTATATATCTCAAAAAGTTACGATGGATCTTTACATACTTGGGCTATTTGTTAGTAAAGTTAAAACGAACCTGCCTTTCTTATTTATAAATCTCAATGTTAGAAGAAAATAACGAATCGCATTGTTCAACTTATAGTTCAACTGACTAGGTGAATGCTTGTACTTGAGTTTGTCTGTTACGGGCTTTTGTGACGCTCCACTGTTCCATACTGTATTTTAGTTACGCTCCTAAACAAACTCCCCTGACAAAGATAAAGGCGCAAACTACTTATGTCTAAGCTATATAAGTCTGTTAACGGTTAAGAACCTTAATTATATAAATTACACAAGATTCTCTGAAAACCCTAGCCTTCAGTTACAAACTATGTTAAATAAACCTTTTAAAAGTACGCAAGAAGGAAGTTTGCGCTTCCTGTTTGATTATTGTTGAGTGGAAGCTCCCTGTTCAGGTCTCCCAGTCGATCCCTTTGTACACCACTGTTTCTTAAATATTTGACCTGTCTCACGTTTGAATTGTTGGCTTATTATAGCTTGCAGCTCTTTCAACCCTCTCTGTTTTGTTCGTAGAATATTTTAGTCTGTTAATTGGATTATAAGATTTGAATAAGGCTTCCTTGACGGTCTTGTATGATGTGAAAGCTAATTAAAATTTCTTATCGGTACGAGCATCCTGGATTATATTAAGTTGATTTACGAGTACTTTATATAGGCACGTGTATTCGTGTATGTATATTGTATGGAAGTGTTTTTTTTTAATCTGAGTATATAAAAAAAAAAAAATATTACTTGTTATGATGATTGATTATTATCAAAAGGCACCGCGCTCGTGCCGCCACCGTACCGCCGCGTCCGGGCGAGTCATTCATAGAATATGTAACTAAAGGTTTTTTTGCAAAATGTCTCAAGCAATTTTAATAATTATATAAAAATAAAAACACTTATAATTTTTTTTTTTTTTTTTCTTAAAATATTTCGTGTATGAATAGATACACCTTATATAGGTGTATTTGGTGCCTAGGTGACATCTCATTACGTCGGGGCTTCGTGCCTAGCGGTAAATATTGGTGTAAGCGCAGCAGCACCTGTCAACTATAATGTTTGAACAATGTAGCCCGTTTAAATGCAAACGAGACTAATGCAAAACTTGTGCGAGTGATTTTCTTTCTTTGTTGTTACGAAAGAAAGAACAGTCTATATCTCCGGGGGATTAAATGTATAAAGAAAGATATGGGTATAATGAAAAAGATTTTCGTTCAATACAGAGACAAACATCTTTGTGTTTCCACCATTGATATTCGGCGGGGCGGGATGGAAGTTGGTGCGTTTGTTTCGCTACATTTGCCGGCGTCGCCCACTCGCTACATTTCATTAGTGCCTCCTCCCTCTTCGATATTGTTCTGCTTCTGTTTATTGCGTGTACATATAGATTAATTAATTTGTGTTATTGATTTTTATTACAACGAATAAAGGGATAACTGTGTGTAGTGACTGTTTATTGTGTAATTTTTTTACTTAGTATTCAAAGCGAGTCTACTGTTTCGTATACATTAAACATATTCAAGAAAGATTTTTCTTGGGTGAGTGCACTGCAGTTAGTTTTACAGACAGAATGTCTACTAAAATGTAATTTTTGAAAGGTTAAATTGTTCGAAAAAACGATAAACTCATTTAAGGGCCCCAGTGTACTGTAAGTAATTGGTAACAGTATTTAATTTCCTTAGCAAGATTTTTTTTAGTTAAGCAACGAATTCAATGGATTTAAACATTAATGACTACAACGTAAAGGCCTTCATTAAGGAGCTCGTGGCTAAGTAATAACAGCCGCACGGGTCGATCCGTCATGTTAAGCTACGCTTGCCGGGGTTGATCCGTGGATGGGTGACCAACTTAACATACCGAGACTCCTCCGTGCCTCGGAAAGCACGTTAAGCCGTTGGTCCCGGCTGTCATTCGTGGATCTTTGACAGTCGTTACGGGTCGTCAGAAGCCCAAAAGTCGGACAGCCAGTCTTACCAAGGGGTATCGTGTTACCCAGTTACTGGGTTGTGGAGGTCAGATAGGCAGTCGCTCCATGTAAAATACTGGTATTCAGCTGCATCCGGTTAGACTGGAATCCGACCCCAACATAGTTGGGAAAAGGCTAGGCAGATTTGTAAAGGCCATCATTCTGACAACTTGCCACTACCAATACATAGTACTAATATATATAAATCAAGCTTGAGCTTAGTTAATAGCCATTACAAACTCTTGGCCCATATAAAATCGGAGTCAATAGGCCGGCTTATGGGAGGCGTCGCTGGTAATCTCAAACTCGCGTACCGCGGTAATAAAAACACTCCAGAGCATACAGATCGTTAAATTACTTTTAAGTCCTTAATCTTATTAATCTATCTCGGATAACTTTGTACAAAGTCGATTTCATTTTAGAAAAACACCTTATTGATGACGACAAGCGATGCGTGTCCGGGACGGTGACGGTTCAGTTACTTATAAGTAAAGATGACCAGTCTATTCTTTTGTCTGTTTTAGTGCTGTCAATAGGCCGAGAGTCGATTATTCTATTTTAACTGATTTATTGAAGCAATAATGCTAATCCATCATTTGCTATCTACGGATATCGCAAGAAATACGTGGCACACCGTTCGCTCGACGCATGCCTCGCTATGTCAGTCTTTTTTTAGATCTAAGTATAACCTAAAAATGGAATTCGAGATCAAAAATGTAATGTTAATTTTAAATAATGACCACAATTGTGTAGTTTGTCGAAAAGTACTATAATAATATAGTGCTAAAATTGTAGGGAAATCTTAAACAGGTAAAATATAATATACACAGTTTTCAGCTTTAAAGTGACGTAAACTACGACCCAAGAATAAAATGTAACTGTTTGAAATAAAGCCTTGCAAATTATTTTGATTATACTGACAATAAGGAAGAAGCTCTAAAATTTTTGACTTCCAATTATTATTTTTATAAAACGTTTTTCCTTCTAAACAAGAGAATCATGTAATGTTATCTGGTGAAAAATATTTAATTTTTAAATATGTTCGAATTAAATTACATCAAATAAATAAAAATGAGCAACTTGTTCAAAAGAATAGAAATCTTTTATTTTCATTAGGCTATAATTTCGTGCTTTCGGAAGCACGAAATATAATAAAATCAAATAATTAGAATGACTAGGGAAATGTTGACTACCCCTGAAACGTCACTATGACAATGACATTTCTTTGTTTAAATTTTTGATCTCGAATTCCATTTCTGAGCTTACGTTACGTACACAATTGAAACCACCTATACTCCATTTATCCATTTATTACATTAGACAAATAACTGTTTCCCTTTCGTTATTTCGATGTAAACGTTTAATAAATTCCGTTATTTCACGATATTTATAAAGCACTGTAATCTATTTACCATTTACATTAAAAAAATTACTCTAAGGCGGGCTTGCACCAAAATTTTAACCTAGAGTTAAGACTTAACCTAGAGTTAATCTGACAGTTCTGGTATGAATCTGACAGGAGTTTAAATCTAACTTTGAGTTAATGATGAAAACCCAGCGTGGTGCAAGTGGGCTTAAAGTGCAGTAATTTCAACAATATTACACAATAACTGTCGTTATTTAGCCGTTATTTGTCTTATGTAAATGGAGTATAAGTAGCTTTATTTGATATGCTTGTAAGCAATTTTGATTTGCGTCTTCCTCTCACAGGTATTATATAGTCACCGCTCTGTGCCAACATGTAGACAGTGCCCCACTGAGTGAACCTATCATCTCCCAAGTTAGCCAAACCAATGAAGAAAGGTATGAAAACAAGAAAAAGAAATCCATAGGTAAGTAATTTACGTCACTGTCATCGATAAAGGGGTTAGTCAGAGTAAATATTAGTCTCCTTCGAACATTCATCTATAACAAAAAAGCACCTAACGTATTTTTTGTCTCAGAGTTTTGCTTGGTAGCGAAGCAGTAACTTATTGTAATTTGTAGGATTATTATTGTAACATAAGTTTTACGCCAGAAACATTTACTACATCGCCAGCTTTAATACATTTACTTTAGTAGAAAACTATCATCAATATTCTGAATTGATTGTACTGTGTCTGACATTAAACCTATTCTTTAATAAAAACCTGATATTTGTTCTTATTGATGTGCATCTGCCATTGACTGAACGATTAGAGAAAAGAGATGAGTTGTTTCTCGATGACTGACACAACAATGACAAATAATTATGACTAAATCGTCTGCAGATAGAAATGGAATCACGATGTTATCCAATCGATGAGGGAATGACTTGTCTGAAGGCGCTATAGGTACTTGGGACCCGGTTATGTATTGACAATACATTGGTACAATGAGCGGCATAAGATCCATCATGCAACTACGAGTATGTACCGCTTTGTTTGATCATGATTAAGTTGTTACGGCTTTTGAATGGATCGTCGCGCGTGTATTAATCAGACCGCTCCCAAATCGTCTATTAATCAAGTTTAAGCATCTGGATGACAAGGAACTGTCAGCTTAAGTAGTGTTTAGTTTACGACGTACTGTAAACAATCGTTTGCGGTAACTTGTCTCTGCTCACTGCCTCCATTGTTTAATGTTTACATGATTGTAATCATAAAGTTTGCTGCGTTATATTAGGAATTTGGAATGGGTTGAAATTACGCGTGTTGATTAATACCTAAATAATTTGATCTTGATTAGTTTCTGAAGTATCTTTCTGTTAAAATGAAATGAAATCGTTTATTCTGTAAATAGGATATCGGATCACTTTTCCACGTCATATAAAAAAAAAATAAGCTAGATGAAGTTGACATTTCCTATCTGACTACCCCTGAGAAGAAATGGCGAAACAAACTCAAAGTCTCTTTTAAAGTCCAGACATACAGATGAGAGTCAGACGTGCAGTCTGTGGGCGAGGTACACGTGTGCATCTTACGGAGCCCTCCGCGTCCAGTTCAACAACGCGTTCAGGGCGGTATTGGGGCTGATGTTTGCTGAGGCCCGTACCGATTGCTTCCACGCTACCATGCGCAAGCGGGGCGCATCTCTGGTGCGTAGGGTGTGGGGCAGCACCAATGTCGTCCTGGCGATGATCGCGGACCGGATGGACTATCCATACATATACGGCACTGCTGTGATAGGCTTGTCAGCAGGGCCGGTTAGATTTAAGTCTTTTATTTTTATTTTTCATTATAGTTTTTATTGTGTTTCTGTATTTGTGTGTACTCCAAATAGAAATATCTGAGGCTTATGAAGTTCTTTCTGATGGTGAGTGTGAGTTAATTATTTATATTTCACATTAAACATTTTAGTATGTTTGTTTAGCTGGACTATTCAATTTTGTTCAATTATTATCAATGATGAGTTAAAGTTGCTCGAAATAAATGTATTGTTTTTATTTATTATAATCTTGGTCAGATCATGTGAGGACCATGTAGATCCGTGTCTGAAATGGTCTTTTGAGGAAAGAACCACACAATTTTGAGTGGACCTGTCCAGTCAGTGCAAGCATTTGCATTGCTTAAATGAAGACTCCAAACCCAAAATTGTTTATGTATAATTTTTTGGACACAATAAACGTTATTATTATTATTATTATTATTATTATTATTTGTCAGTAAACGTGTAGCTCAACTCAGGATTTAAGGAGCTCAACGAATTGAAATCTATGTATCTACTCATTCAATCTGCCTAGCCTTTTCCCAACTATGTTGGGGTCGGCTTCCAGTCTAACCGGATGCAGCTGAATACCGGTATTTTACATGGAGCGACTGCTCATTAGACCTCCACAACCCAGTAAATGGGTAACACGATACCCCTTGGTAAGACTGGCTGTCAGACTTTTGGGATTCTGACGACCCGTAACGACTGTCAAAGATCCACGAATGACAGCCGGGACCAACGGCTTAACGTGCTTTCCGAGGCACGGAGGAGTCTCGGTATGTAAAGATGGTCACCCATCCACGGACCAACCCCGGCAAGCGTAGCTTAACCTGACGGATCGACCCGTGCGGCTGTTATTACTTAGTCACGAGCTCCTCAATCTATGTATCCACTCGTAGGTAGGTAAATTATACTAAGTTTCTATCGGACAGCTCTGCTGAACTACCTGATCGTATTCCCTGAAACATAATCAATAACACAATAAAATGCCACGTATACCTACTCAGACGTTCGTTGGTCTATTATATTTATTACTGATAAAAGGAATATGTTAGCTACAGAGTTCAAATGCTCAATGCTCCTCATTATGAATTTGCTACATAAAGACCAAAATCGCAGATCCAATTGTCATCATACAAACCTCAAAGCGCATTAGAACCGAATAGCAGTTCCGGTTCATAAAAAGCGCTTAATATCATTTAAAGTTCAGCTTCAATTGATCGCAAGGCGCAAAAACGTTAAAGCCGTTATCCCAGTAAGCGCATTCGGCATTCCAAATCAACAATGACATTAACCCCCCTAGTGTGGCAATCAGAGAGTAAGTGGGAATTTCCGCGTCGTTTCATACGGCTCCCGGCTAAATGTTAAGAGTTCGATGCCTATGTATCTAAGTATCTACAGCGACCGCTCTGTGGGGACCCACTGACCGAGCGCCCGTAGAGCGCCGGTACCCGCCACTCGGGAACACGGCTCATTTATAAAAAAGAACCGCTAACGATTGCCTAAGCATCCAACTAATTCAATTAAAATTTAACGCTCTTTGAACCACGCATAATGTTGAATTTGTACGAAACTTCTGTTACACAGTTATTTATGTTTGTTGCGAGAGTTGAACCCTGAAGTTATAATGTTCACGCACGACGCACAATCATGTTTTATTAAAAAGTTTACGAACAAATCGCAGGAAAAATCTCCGTAAAAATGTACCTTTTTTAAATGTGCGTGTGTAACACTAGACTATTGCACTGTTTCTATTAATTAAATTCTTCTTCTTTATTTATGAATCGGGACGTTAGAGAACTGTGGTCCGTAGAATTCTATCTGAAAAGGTACTTGAATGCAGGGCTTGTTAACGTTACCAAATAACAAAATAATAACCGTTACGTAACATTAAATTTCCACCTTACTAACGCTACTTAAATTTAACGTTACTTGATAACATTACCAGTAATATAACGTTAATTAACATTAACAAAAATACGATAACTAACGTTAATTTAGCTACGTTGCCGTTCTGTAGGAAAGAATCAGGCAGATTCAGGCAACGTTTTTATCGGCACGGCATCAGCGATGCGCTAGGGCAGGCTGTCGCATGCTCTGGCCCCACTACTTACATCTCACCCGTTTTAAATAACGATAAAATAAAATGTAGCATAAATAACGTTAAATCGATTACCGTTATTCTAATATAATAACGTTTACTCTGTCAATAAAAGGTAACGTTATGAAAATTTACCGGAATTTAAAGCCCTGCTTGAATGGGATTAAGTTTGTATTAAATGACCGTTTTCATTTATAGAATAATCTGAGATAACATAGAAACTGTAATGGAACGGAATCATTACATAAAAATAAACCTTCAAAGTTTCAAACATCTTCGGTCAATAAGTGTGTAGGACATTGTTAAAGTTACCAAACCCGAGTCTAGAGTCGTCAAAAGCAAATATAATACTTCACTATAAAACGGCTGGGTTATAATGTATATTTGAAACGTTTATTTTTTTAATAATTGACGTTTTCAATAATTCAAAAGAGCGTTGAAAGTATTCGCATATATTATGTACCTATACTCCATTTATTATAACATTAGACAAATAACTGTTCTCACTCAGTCGTTATTTCGATGTAAACGTTTAATAAACTCCGTTATTTCACGATAAATACAAGGCACTGTAATCTCTTTACCATTTACATTAAAAAAATAACTCTAAAGTGCAGTAATTTCAACAACATAACACAATAACTATCGTTATTTAGTCGTTATTTGTCTAATGCTATATAGTAAATGGAGTATAAGTATGTAGGTACCTACGTTTCGTAAATCAAATTATTACTTTTTATTATTTGTATTGGAATTTTGTTCCCTTTGAATCATCAATATTTCAGGCAAAACTTTATTTAGGTTACTGAAGAAAATTGAGGAAAAATTTCATTACGTTCATTCACATTTACCTTTTTCTTAGAAGGTCATTATTGGAGTTTTAAAAAGGTTCAACGTTTGAAAACGGATTGTATACTTTTATACTGAAGAAGATTATTAAAATAAGGCGAATGAGTGGTTTGGGGTTTCCATGTTCCTTTGTGCTTCTATTCATGTTTTATTTTATTTAACACAGCATACATAGGCATTAATTAGCTTTTATTTATTCGACTAGCTTCTGCTCGCGACACCACAATATACTAAAATACCAGCCACATTCTAATAAAAAAAAAAACGCATAAAACTTCCGTGAATACTACGTTTGTAGTTTTGATCACATCACAGCAGTCAAAATATACAGAGAGTCAGGACTGGTGACGCGGGAGTAAGCGACGTACAGTTCTATGTTCTATGGTAAAGGGTTTGGTTTCCGCATTTAGTCCTTCAGGTGGACCATTGTACAGTGGGCTGCATCAATTGGGTACCCCATTTGTATTAAAATTTGCTATCAAGGGCGGTTAACCACATCGTGACGCTGAATGTACATGGGCCAGAAGTTTATTACGTCTCCCGGTCTCTTTAGAACATCTGTGAAAGATTTGGGTGTCCCGAGGGTTTCTGTTCTGATCTGGTAGACGCCTGTGCATTCAAAGAGCACATGCGCGACGGTTTCTTCAGCTTCCATGCAAGCCCTGCACAAATGATTGTCCATTGTGCCTAGTGTGTGGAAGTGTTTGTTTAGTGAGCATTGTACCGTGATGGTCCCCTTCAACAGGCGCAGGCCGGTCCTTTCCTGATTTTGTTTTTGCGATTTCTGACTTTTCTAGTACTCAAACCTCTGTTGGTTCAATAGTTTTTTGATTCTCGTAAAAAACAGGATCGATTGGCATCAGATTTTTTTGTGAAAATTGCCCATTTTCTTGCTGACTGTAATTGTTTTTTCAAAATCTGTGAATGTAGATCAATTTTTTTCTAAAAGTTAGGGATAGTTTCTTAAGACCATTTTCTTGAAGCGACCACGGTTAAGGTAGTTTTAAATTGTTATGTTTTATTGTAATCATTAAAACGGAGCTTAGTGGCCACTATTTTCCTTTTTAATGATTCCAATAAAACATAACAATTTAAAACTACTGTTTGTAGTAATAATGACGTATAGTCTTGTGAAGCACAGCTTGACGAGCTTATTTTCTGCATTTTCATTCTAAAATAAAAGAAATCACCGAAAAAACGATGAGGGCGCCACTGTGCGCTCGGTAGCCTCTTAAGTCACCTTAGTAGGTATACCTATTATTACCTACTAAGGTGACTTTTTCAATGTGTTATAAACTCTCACGGCTAGCTACCCTTCTCACCACTGACGCATCTACCTGAAATCTATACATCATAATCTAACATTTGGTAAGAATGTGTAGTCATTACTTGTGGGTCGTTGACGTTCCTGCAGTTACCTATAAAACCGTCTTATATTGTGCTAATCGCATCACGATCACCCATTCTATCAGATTTGTGCGCAAACACTATTTATTGTCGCCAACACTAATCATTACAGAGCGATGATTGGCCTGTTTGTAAAGCATAATACGTTCCAATTAATTACCACTAGAACAACAAGAGGGAAAGGAATGGCGTGCAATGGCGTGCGTGGCTTTCATCGCCGGAACAAAGTCGCCGTGCAACAAGTGACGTTTCGTCGCTAGCCACCACCTAAGGCGAAATAGCTTTTCCTTATAATAAAGTATTACCCAATAAATTCACCCGAAACCCAGAAAAATTGATCACCTTCAAAATAATAACTTGCACTACGTACTTGTCCATGGTCTCAATTCAAATGTTTGATTTCAACCGCGTCTTCAGTGGTCTTAGTAAACAGTTCGTATGAGTTTATTTACTTTTCGCTACTTTTAAAAGAGAATGATTGTTGAGTGCGCCTGCGCGAAATCCGAGCGAGAGAACTGTGTGAGAGGGACGGGTGACAGTGGCACTCGCTTCGACCAATCGATTAGTCGCATAACGATAGCGGCTTCTTAAATGCAGATGTGTCGTGTATACCAACGTCAGTCGGCTAGCGGCAGGCGGCCGGAGCCCTCGATCATGGCTCCTGTGAGCCGGTTCCTCATACACGCTGTCCTTTGTAGTGACTGTAACGTTTGGCCGGTATAAACGGATCGCGGTCGAATGTGATCACACATACTCTACACTAGTGAGATGTTACGTTAATTATTGTCGGACGTAATTATTAGATAAACTTTTAAAAACTACTTCCAACTTACGAAAACGGCCTAAAACGTTAAGTTTAATTTAGAAGCGGACACTCGATTAGTGCTAAAATTTAATTATGAAGTGAACAAAGAAAGGATTGTAACCGGAAAGGTAATAATTAAAATGTTTTTGTCATTTATAAATTGTTATCAGGAGTTTATCGTGCCGATAATAATAGAAACAAACACGGCCTGAGCTTCTAACGATTAGTAGTTTTATGATTTCTGTTATGAGTTATTGGCTTCATTCATTCTAATTTGTTTGGCGAATAACAAAAACGCTTCCATTTAACTTTTAGCTTTTTGAGCTGTTCTCATTTCTAGTAAGCGTAGCGGCACGCCTTCCTGGTTATTTCATGATTGATAAGGTCAACGGCGTATTATTTTATCATAATATATTTATTTTATGAGATTGGTATTTTCATGCGTATAAAAAAACGAGACGGATATAAACTGAACGACATAGTACGTTCAGTTTATTTATTCAGCAGTAAATCATTTCTTTTTTATGTTCACAATCACGTTTACTCCACATATTCAAATAAAAACACGCATGTTTACATTTTTAATCATACACATTCTCATTCAGAAAAGTTAGAAAGCGAACATCAGAAGTGTGAATTACGAACACATTCGTAGCACTCAAGACGGGCGTAGCAGATGATAACATAAACGTTTAAGATATAGATTTGGCATACCTGTCTTATTGGCACCTTATGGATGGGTTTGGGGGACGGTCGTCACCCCATCCGATGTCTTATAACCTCTTTAGTGCTCGAATGATATGGAACTTTATTTTAACGCCCCACGTGGACTGAGATTAGAGAGCCAGTGAACGAAATGGCTATCGAGAATCGATTTAAATGTTTGTTGTCATGTGCACGGAATGGAATCCTGTTGTTTATGTTTTGATATTTGTGCTTATTATTGCTATTTTGAGTTTCTAGTTGGACTAGATCGCTTTTTGGGCACGGTATTATTTATGAAGATGAGCAGTGTAGACCATTGGTCATTTTTTATTATGGAAAAAGTTGTTTTCTGTGGATATTAAGGATTTTTAGCTTCATGTTTTTTATATGTGTACACGTGAATACGGTAAAAGTATTGACAATTCCTAGGTAAGGAAACAGGGTAATAACAATGCTTTCACTATTTAATTTTTGATATTTATATAAATACTAGTGGACTTGACAGATGATGTCCTGTCTGAACGATCCTAGGACCCGATTGCCACCTACCGGGTCCAATTAAGTTTTCAAACCATTCAGGAACCCATTGCAATATACACACACAATTTCATCGAAATCGGTCCAGCTGTTTAGGAGGAGTAAGGTCACAAACACACGTACAGAAGAATTATATATATAAATATAATTTCACCGCGTGATTATTTTTATAAAGTTTGTGAAAAATATACATTGTAAAGGAAAATTTTTGTGGGAAGGCCGCTGTTAAAAAATCCATTAAAACAAAATTTCACATTTAATCATAATGTGCTAAATTGCAAGGACGAAAAATAACTTTTAATAATGTATATTAAGTTGCTATAAATGTAAACATTTTCTTAAAAATTCTGTATTTCTTTCAAATTATTTTTATGGGAATATAAGATAAACACAAATTCGAATCTGATCCGCACAAAATCATCAAGCTCTGAATGTTTCTCAAGTGTTTTGGGATTAAATAGATGTAATTTTCCAAGAATCTCATTATTAAATGAAATATGAAATCATTAATATCCCAAGTCATATTCTGAGAACTGTTAGCGTTTCCTATGTATTTATTTTCAGTTCGTATTATACAACTCCTGGGCAAAGACCTCTTTAATTTTTGTTCGTCCCACGTAATCCCCGTATTCGTATATTTCCCCGAAAATATCCGCAAGTCCACGAGTAAAGCTAAAGAACAACACGAATTTAATAAATAATAAATAAAAGCATAGTTATTTCCATAATTCATAAGGTTTTTTATCAATAGTAGGTTAGGTACGTTGTATAAACAACAGACATTCCTACGCGAGGGTCGAGCGAGGCCGGAGAGAAATTACAATAGGTACCTGCATACCTTCTCGGCGGCTGGTATTCCATTCCTCTCGTCTTTATGCCAGCTATTGCTTCTTGGATTATCTGGCCTACCGAGCTAAATTAGATGGGAACTAAGGTACCTTATGGACGGTAATACGACCAATATACAGTGTGAGTCTTTATAATGTGCACATATTGAAATGAGGGAATCTATGCTTAATTTTATCGGCTTATTCCACAAATCCCCCCTGAAAATCCCCCTTAGGAGGAAAAGTGGAATCAATAAAAAACAGTCTAGAATTCACTCTTGATAATCCCGCTTAGGGGGGAAAACTAGAATTGAAAAAAAAAAAAAAAAAACTTATTCCAAGACCCCCCTGAAAGTGGTTTTTTTTTACATTAGGGTTCAGTTTTCCCCACTGAGGCGGATTCTCTGGGGGATTAGTGAAATAAGCAGGTGTGAATTCTAGACTGGTTTTTATATATTCCACTTTTCCTCCTAAGGGGGATTTTCCAGGGGGGATTTGTGGAATAAGCCATTTTATCTACGGTAAAAATATAAAAAATCTAAATATTTTATTTTATGTTTTATGGAATTTAAAAAAGAAATTGTTCCCAGTGTAAACAAAACGGTGTAACTTTTGAACTAAATGATCTATCACGATGAAATAAACTCCATAATGACTGGAAGAAAAATTGGGGAAAAAACTACCCTCAATTGAAAAGAAACATGTCTTTTTTAGCAAAAATCTGTTTTTTTTTTGTTCATAATTTTTTACAATAATTGTAAAATTTCTCAATAAGGGGGCGTTTTATTGAGAAATTTTGAAATAAAAATTCATTTTTTTGTTTATTTTTCCGTAGATAAAATTAAGCATAGATGCTTGCATACCCTCATTTCGATATGTGCACATTATAAAGACTCACACTGTATACGAAGGAACTCTTCTATATCTGTTTCTTTTTATCTCGGGACAAAATAGTATTTTTCCGTTGTTTCCTTGACGGCTTCGGAATGAAAGAGCAATGTGGCGTATTTGTTGACTTGCTTCCCGCGGAAGTTTTAAGAGTCAACGGAGGGAAATCAACATGGTTTGCTTAAGCGATAGGCTCGCTGACTCCCGGTTTTTTGTTCGTTCGTGGTAGTTTTTAGTACTGTGTACTAGGGCATGCATTCGGGAATTCCGGAATTTCGTAATTCCGGAATAAAATTCCGGAATTCCGTAACAATTTTTCTGATATTTCGATTCCGGAATTGAGAGGTGTAATATCGGAATTCCGATATTCATAATTTTTTGATATTTTGATTAATATTTTATCTAAACGCAACCAAACTAGTCTGTGGAACTTTCCACAAGCCGCTAGACGGCCAATGTTTAATTAGAGTAATAAGGGAGAAAGATGTTTAATTTGTTACTAAAAATGATTAAAATACTGATATAATTATAAATCTTGTTTGAATTGAAACAAACTTTAAAAGTTACCAGTTCCGGAACCAGTTCCGGAATTCCGGAATCACATCTCCAGTATTGGAACTCAGTTCCGGAATTGAGAACCTTCCGATATTGCATGCCCTACTGTGTACTAAGTAACATAAGTATTGTCGTAAAGTACCTACTTAGTTGTTTTTCTGTTTCAAATATTCACAATGTTGACCACATTTTCTGTTAGGCACCTAAATATAGAAAAAGTAAGGATATCACACAAGGATGGAAAGTAAGACTTAATACCAATTATTACTAAGAGTGATTCTGGGCTTATATTTTGCCACCCTGCTTTTTTCCCGCAAAGGGGACGGGTACGGCTAAGGGATTATATCAGCATCCGCACAACACTTTTTCCCCATCATGTTTTACATTGCATTTCTCGTGAAACAAAAACCTGTAAATAAACGGATGAAGAATGAAAATGACGGATGACGGATTCGAGTTTTAAGTAAAATGTACTAGAATAACGGGAATTTAAAAAATTAAAAAAAAAAAATGCTGAAGAAACGACATTATTCTGGGCTCCTATTATTGCACAAAAACTGGCTTTAACTTAAGAGCGTTCATCCCGCGCGGGCTGGCAACGTCGCATTTCTAGAGGTTTTTCGTGATTATTTTATTAAATTTAAATCAAAGTACTATTTGTTTTTTAAGCTAAGTACTAGATCGTTGTATAATATAATTATTTTTAACATTTGATTTAAAGTAGTATGCAAATAGAAAATAATTGTCATTTTGTTAATTTTTACGAGTAAATATCAAAATAACTGTAAAAAATAGCATACATACTTATAAGTATCAAAAATATAGTACATTGATTTAAAATTAATAAAATAATCAATAAAAACCTCTACAAAAGCGACGTTGCCAGTCTGCGACGGATGAGCGCTCTTAACTTAATTGCTTTATCATTTGTTTCACAAAATCTTCCATTTTTATCTCGAACCGACCTATAGTGTAGACAGCCACGCACTGCATTATGAACCGTACGTGGTCCAACAATTACAATAAAAGCATAATCGAATGACTCAACTTAAAAAAAATATGCGTATAAAAATAAATAGTTTTATTTATTTATTTATTTATTTAACAATTTATGTACACACATATAAACAGACAAGAAGAAAGGAACAGAAAAATACGTGCAAAGGTGATGCTTATTTCTAATGAAATCTCTTCCAGCATACCTGCGATAGGAAAGTAGATATAGAGATGTAGACAACGTGTGTAAGTGTAGAAGAGAAAAAATGAAATAAAAAAATATACATAAAATCAAAATAGCTATACACTAATATAAATACTTATAAACATACAATAAGAGAATATACTTACATACATACTTCTAAAATAAATATCACTCAAATATATACTTAGAACTAAAATGTAGTGGAAAATAATAAATACATAATAATATGCAACTATGACGAAGTAGAAAGATAGTGATCCTTTACTCTTCTTTTAAAGGCTGCAACAGTTTGGCAGTCCCTAATATCAGGTCCCTATTCGTCACAAAAAACTTTGGTACCACACATTCGTACTTATTTTGTTTTCGTTTTACAATAAAAATTTTGTTCCGTACAGAAAATACATGTGATGTATGGAACTACTCTTTTGTCATTTTTCAATTAAACGGTACAGGGACGGCGGCTAATGTAATTAATATACACGCACCACTTTGCACGGACTGTTAGTGTCGTTTTATTTTTTATACGCGGAAATAACGTTTACAGGCTGCCTCCACCTCTACCCGTCATATCGACAAAGTTCCGTCGACTTTTAACTCAACAAGCTCGCACATTTATTACATTTCTTTATTTATTTATTAAATCTTTATGCACAAGTAAAAAACAGTACAAAGGCGGACTTAATGCCTTGGGCATTTTCTACCAGTCTACCTTAGGGTGATGCAGAGACAATACACAGTAGGTGCAATAACAGAAAGCAATTTAGAAGATATTTATAACTAAGATATAAGAATAAATACATAAATACCGGTTCCATGTGGTGCCGGACGTAAAGAATAGCACTACCACATTTCCTCCCTTGGGTGTCGTAAAAGGCGACTGAGGGACTTACTAGAGAATGGGCGTATATGCATTTTTACATCATACTGCGATCGCCAACCCGCATGCCAAGCGTGGAGATTATAGCAAACCCCCCCAATTGGGGGAGGCCTATGTCCAGCAATGGACGTCTTTCGACTGAAATGATGATGATGATGATGACATATATACATACATACAACAACAAATAAATATAAAGTCTTATGAGAGTTTAACAAGAAAACCTACAACAACTTAATTCTGAGACGAATCTGCCAACTTCTTGTGTATGTGTTCTCGAGCTCTCACTTTAAATGTGAACTGATTGGTTACCGTCCTGATATTCTGAGGGAGCGCATTCCAAAGGAAAACCGCCTGGACAAAGAAAGAAGACTTTGTAAAACCAGAGCGATGAGAAGAACAACGAAAAAGACGATTATTAGAGATTATTATTATACATTCTTGATTTGTCGAACGAGATTATGTAACTAAAAACAGTAGGCACGTTACCGCTTGCAATGTAGGTACTTTTAATCTATATTTTTATTTCGTAGCAGATCATAGAATTACCCTTTGTTCATTTTCCTTATCCTGTAACGTTAGCTTTTTATCTTAAATGAATGAAAATATATATTAACATTACGAAGACGGTGGTATGCAAACGGATATTAGACTAAAGGAGGTGGAAAATTGTACCAGTGTGTAGGTAGCTTTATTTTAAGATTTCATTGTCTTAGCTACGGACTAGGTACTTGCATTTAAGGGCGCACCGAGCTTCTGGCGCTTATTGATGGAAGGAAGCGTGGCGGCTCTGGCTAATTTAAGTATTTCCTTCGTATTATTAAAACAAACATATTTTGAAAATGAACAATGTGTGTGTTGTGGAAAACATGTATTTACAAAACAAAACATGTATGTATATAGAAGTATTTACGCCGTACTAAGAGTTTATTTTGTTTTTTAGAGATTACTTTCGATTTTTTTTCTATAGAGGAAACTACAAGTAACCCTGTTTCTAAAGTGTACGATTTATAGAGTGAATCCTTAACCTTCGGCATGCCTGGTAGGGTCTGATAGACCCACCTACGCTCATAAACCGTTGTATTTCTTTCAAATTTAAGTAGCAGTAGCTGGGCGTTATGAACCACTCGAAGCATTTCATAAAATAATGTAGTTGTTGTGGAAGAAAGTTTTTTAGATTATGAAATAACATGCCTGACATAACATCAGGCCTAAATGTATGTATTTGCGGAAGGTGTATTGTATTGGTATTTGTGGAGGGTAGGGAGAGGAGTGTACTTTAAGTCTCTGTCTATTTCCGGAATCTCTTTTGTTTTGATAAATATTTCATGTTGTAAGAGAAAAAAAAAAAAACTATTTATTTATTAAAAACGTCAGCTCAGATTAATTGCAGAAATAATTATTAAAAGTGGTTAATTTAAAATATTTCTTTATTTCCACCCCTTACATACCTCACCCCTAGTAGTTACCATAGATAGATAGATAGATAAAATATTTATTTAGTGCACTCAAAAGACATAGCACAACACACAAGATCACACACGATAAAAAAAATCATGAATATTATAAAACAGGGTAAAATATAAAATAGGAAAAACATACAGAAATAGTGTGATATTATGACCAAATTCAATTAAAATGATAACAAATATACAAGGTGCAGTGTGAGTCTCAAGATTGCACCAAATGGGAGTCCATCTCAGCATGTGTCAGGCAGATATACCTGACGCTGATATTCAGCTGGATCCCTGCAGTGACACACGGACGTCGAGCTGACGATATAAAATTGATGTTGTGATTGTGACAGGCGCAAATATACCCGCGACTAAGTTAAAAAAATATTATTTGGATATGTGTGATTAAGTATTATTGTCTAGAGACGTGACTAGAGGGTCAGTGAGACCCCACAGTCAAACCATTGCAAAGGTTTTGTGGGGCTAAGTTTATAAGTTAGGTACTTACCATGTTAAATTAATAAATAAATAAACTATGGAATCTACAGTAAGTTTCGCATTAAGAAACGTTCGAACCGTTCGCTAGTTATCATAACTAGTACGACATATAGTCACGTAAAAATCCGGGTCTGACTGACCAGGCATACCGTGTAACATTTTACCACCAGGCATGCCGAGGGTTAAATATCTTACATATTAATTGCATAACTAAAGGTTAAGTAATAACGATGCAGCAAGGGATCAAACGAACGGAATTATTTAGCACGTTTCCTCGGTGCGCCTTTAAGCAACAGAAACGAAGAAAAGTCAAGCATCAAATCTCATTTATTGCTGTTATTAAAAGTTGATGAATACAGCAATATTCCTTTGTTGTGTCTTTACGATAGTCTTATATTTTGATTATCCGGGAATATTCTCGGACAACCATTTCCCGGGGACGGTTGAGCGTCGTGTCGTGGTAAAATTTATAAGACATAAACCGGGCGGTTTACTTTACAGAATCATAAAAATGTTATTTCTTGTGGACAGCAGGACATTCTGATAGGGTCACCAGGATACAATGGGGGATGAAAAGCTGTTTATATTTTTATAAAGGCTATTCTACAGCCACGTATCCTGGCCACGTATCCTGGCCACGTTTAAAAGACGAAAAATCCTTTTTCCAGATACCCAGATCTCTTTGGGAATTTGAAAACTTCAGTTCCAAAAACATACCAAAAAGACAAATTAAAATGAGGGACATTCACTTTCGCAATTACTTCTATATTGGTTTTTTTATAAAAACAATCCGGTTGTGTGAGTATAGATCCAAGAATTAATTAAGGACGTAGTTTAGCAAAAAGGACTCAACCTAAAATAATTGTTGTGTGACATACCTTCTATTAACTGTTAGAGGTTAATGGAAAGTACCCATAGGCAGGTTGGTTCCCATCATTAAAAAATCAACCTTATCTTTGTAGTGTCACGGATCTTTTTTGCTGAGTGAAAGAATCAACCATTAGGACCTCTTTGGATTATACAACTCACTTTTGACCATACTGTGAGTTGAGTCCTTTTTGCTCAGCTACATCCTTGTAGTTCCCGTTTGATTTTTATTTCACCAATAATTTAGTTCATTGCCTTACCGAGTGCGCCACACCATGTATTATTGGTGGAATATCAAGCGCACGCGATATAACTTCAAAATTGAAAATGTCCAAACTACCCTCGATTGTAAGCGTACTTCAATTCAATTTCTTGTTCTATTTCCTTAGTAGCTAAAAAAGAGTCATTGACGGCCATCAATCAAATAATTATAATGGAGACACTTCTATATTATGAGTAAACGTTTACCTTGAATTTGCTTTTCGCACTAAATTGAAAATTATCAAAGGAAATAACATAATCTAACCGGCTGAAGTAATGTGCCTTCTTGGCTGATTACTTAATCTCGGTATAAGACATTACTGAAGGTAACTACTTACGGAAGGTAATTAGTGTCGCCATCATTCGCTTTGTGTCCTATTTCTGTCTAATTGACTTATTGAAAGCCCGTATTGCCAGTCTTTCTAGTTTTGATAACCATAGTCTTCACTAGTCATTCACTGCCGTTTTATTGCGGTATCGAGACTTAAAACTTACCGAGCATCTACATTTCAATGAGCCCGCATTCCACGCAATTCATATGGCACATTTCAATGAGCTCAGGTTCACTGAAATATAGGCAAGTTTTCATTAGTAGCCGACCGAATTCGAGTAAACCAAACGAAACCGTACTGCACCCGCACCAGGGAGCGGTAAACCACAAAAGTACCAAAATATCATACTTAAATAATGTGTGTTGTATTTTGGATTGCTGAGTCAGTGAGTCGGGTTCAGAATTTGTTTTTCGTTTACCCCGAGCTAGTAGGTAACAATAAATTGAGCTGAGCTTTCGTAAACGTTATGTCTATTCATCCCGGCGGAGTTTCTAGTAGATACTAATTTCCGATAAATTTGTGCGTTCTCGCGGGTGAAACGAGCCACGGGGAGAAATTTATAGCTTTTGAAACGGCGTTCACCTTTGAATTGAGCGTTAATCTTGTGTGAAAGACGCGAAGTAACGGCGAAATGCGAATACTTGCGATCTTCGTGTTACTCACTCATTGTTCAACCAAGTAAGAACTTCTATAATGGATCATAAATCCTGAATCTCGTCTCCTGATTTTTAATCGATGACACATTTTTAACAACATTTTTGCAAGGGCACCGCAAGTGTCAACGTATAGCGACGGGAAAGCGAGGCGGAAAATTTGTTTAAGAAAGTAATTTATCAATTTCCGATGGATATATATGAAAAGGGAGCCGCTTCGGCAATTTGCATATTTATTTGGCAATAAGTAAATTATTGTGAACACGTTGAGGGTTAATTTGGTACGTGGCAGCCCTGAACGGAACGCTGGAACAGCTTTCTCTACCCAAGTCGTGCGTAGTTATTTACCTGTATCTGATCCTTTGTCTATTTTCGCTCCACAAAGTTCGCTTTATTTGCTCTGCACGATTGGCTGCTTCATTCCGACATAACAAATGAAACAAAGTTATTACTAGTTTTCCGGATTACTTTCTTCACCAAACAAATCTTTTACATTAGATAAATCAGTATGTTTTAATTTTCCTGTATTTGTTTGTGCAAAGAGATATTGGTAAAAATGGAAGTATTAGACACATAATAAAAATAAAAAAAGTATTATTACACATTATAACTAACAAACTCAGCTCCACAAAACCGTAGTAATGATTTGACTGTGTATGACGAGTTAATGTCTGTTCTTCAAAAACCTGTGCCGAAGTTATAACAAAAAAAAAAAAGTCATCGTTATATGCCAAAAATAGCGTCCTAAGTCGTTTGTATTAATTTTCATAGAAAGTACGCATAAAGTGCTATTATGTTAATGTCCATTGGTTAGAAAATGTCGGGGCGGGAAATGTACAATGCAAACAACTTTGGGGGCCTATTATTCGCAATCAAAGCATCAATATAAAGAAAGGTGATCCACGATATGTTTGTTCTACTTTAAAGAGCTGTTCAAGGACATCCCGCGGTGAGGAAAAATACCCCTCTTTTACGATTTAATTTCACGCTACCTTTACACAAAATGCGTCTTTGTGAAAAACCTTATTTGAATGGACGGGAAATTGAAAAAATAATCGCTACAAAATGTAAATATACACCTATATAAGACTTGGACGTAAAATCATGATTTGTTGTTCTGCAAAGTAATAAATTATTTGATGAAAATTTCCGTCTGTTAGTTTTTTTCTAGATTCAAATCCACAATCTCCTGAATACTGCAACAACTCTCAACGCAAAACGATAGCAAACAGGAAAGGAGCTGTAGCTCAATTAGCAGAAGTACAAACACTACGAACAGCTAAACAGCTCGTCGACATGTAGAGATAAAATGAACAACGTTGTAGTGCTTGACAACTGTAATAAAGCAACCCAGAGACGCATTGTTTACGAACGGTCGTCGGTGAGCCGTCGGTTGGGCCTACGAGACGTCTTCTACGCGTAAGCCTCTGCGTTTGCATGCGGCGGCGCTTTTGGGATACAAAAAGGGCAGATACGGATGGAGTATTAGCATTGCGCTGTTATTCTACTACAGATGTATCCCTTTACACTTGTAACGAATAAAGATAGGGCAAATGTATTTGTTTTTTGTAAGTAATCGCGTAGGTATGTTCGAATTTTCAAGTATGTTTGATTTTAGGATTTTAGGTTGCTTGTGAAAAGTACTTGAGGGAAGTAGCGATTTAGACTTAGGCTCATCATTATCGTCGGCAAACCGAAGGTGAGTGATGTACTCGCCATTGATGATGATGCCAACCCTTTTCCAGTCAAAAACCTTGAAGAAATCCTCGAATGCAGCGGTGAACAGTTTCGGAGAGATAACATCTCACACCTCGCTGTAGAAGGATAGGTTTCGAGGTCTGGTCCTGGAGTCGGACTGACATAATGGCGTTTTTGTACCGACATTTCAGCACCTCGATGTAGCGATAATCGATCTGGCACCGTTCTGAGACTGCAGTACAGCCCATGTCTCGATCGAATCGAAGGCAAGGTGACATAGCTCGAAGAATTGCCAAACTTAAATGGCAATGGGCAGGGCACATAGCTCGCAGAACAGATGGCCATTGGGGCCGAAAGGTTTTGGAGTGGACGTAGCGTAGAAACACCACAAGGTCCTCCCACAAGGTGAACTGATGACCTTGTGAAAGCCGCAGAAATCCGCTGGATGCGGGAAGTTCGGAACCGGTCGAGGTGGCGGTGCTTGGGGGAGGCCTTTGTCCAGCAGTGGACATCTTTCGCCTGAAATGATGATGATGACGTTTGATTTTTATTTTGATAAAAGTTATATTTCTCTTGCCCTTTTTTTGCTATCTCGATTTATTTGGGCTCGGCGCCGCATTTTTTCTTCTATTCTTCTCTTGTAGTCGTCGTCTCAGTAGCCTTTCTAGACATACCATCTTTCATCCAGTCCATTCATCGTTTTTTATTCTTCCCCTACTCTTACAGCCATCCACATTCATACTCAAAACGTCTTCACGATATTTTCAACCAACCAACTATTAAAATAGTGTCGAAATGAAAAACTAATTACAGTTGAAAATGTTGAAATATCTAACGGGTAAACTAAATAGTAACTTTTGTTAGCCGGCGGCGCGGCGACGTCCGGAGACGGATGACAACCTCGATATGAGCTATGTCCAATGAAAACGTTCGCACCGTGTACTCATTTACAAACTAAATTGTTGGATTAGGCATGAGGAAATTTGAGATACCTGATCTAAAATTTCCGCAGAGGCAGATTTTCGGTGTGAAAAATTGGAAATATCATACATCCATATTGATACAGTGGGCGCGGTGGTTGTAAGCTGAAAAGACGAAAAACAGGACATACGATTAATATATATTGGACTGTATTTATGTAGCTGGTGTTATCGCTTTATTTTACATGCAATACGTAACTCAGTTACGGCGTCATATTGTGGGGAAACCACGGATACACCAACACAAGACTTGCATATGTACGAGTATAAAGCCTGAGAGGTTTTCGTTGTGTGGCTAAAACCATTGTAAAATAGGCTAAGTTTTTTAGAAAAATAAATAAATAAAATAACTTTTCACATTGCAAAAACACTTATGTATCCTAGTAAATATAGAAGACACCGAAAGCTGCAAACTTCATTTCTAAGAACATAAAATACTTACCCTCCCCTACCTATACATTCTAGAAATATGAAAATTATTCGAAATTACCAACACTTACACGACAAGAGAATTGCGCCATAGAAATAGGTTAAACGTACCAAGCTCTAAGCAAAAATGCACTCAACAAGGACACTAGTTATGTCATTTATACAAATAAATAAAATTGCAGTCTGTTTGTTATGTCAAAATAACAATAACTTTTTACTAAATGCCTATGAAAGTATATATTAATAACAACAAAAAAAAAACTTTTTTTCTATCTGTTTGTTCCAGCTAATCTCCGTAACAGCCAGACCGATTTTTTTTGGGCGAGACAAATCCAGCAAATCAAAGATCATTCAAAAATCGGCTTAGCCGTTCTTGTGTTATAAATGGTGTAAATATCCCGACATTGTTTTATATATTACGAGTAAGAATAGTAAAACAACTATGTAGTCAAATAAAATCCCTCTTCCTTTCTCCTACTTTTGCTGTGCCCGAATGGGTCCACAATGATCATATTTTTGTAAAACCTATCACCAAGTTTACATGGTCAAGCAATAAATATTGATTATTGTATTGAGTACAAGTTTTTGTAATTTATCTTTTTGTAACAAACATACATTCGTAATTCACACGGGGCGTACTAAACTTAATAAAAAAAACCAGCCTATTGCGTGTCGGACCACGCACAATAAAGGGTTCCGTAGTTGGGATGAAATTATTAATCCCAAGAACAAATAAAAATAAAAATAAATGTGAATGTAAATTGGTCGACTATTACTCGGTAACTTGTAAAGCCTACTTAGCTTTGATAGTTTTCCTTTTAAGTTCGTTATATATACTACTGCTGTGAATTATTTCACATACCCTTATACGGCTATTTAGCTGGCAGGGGGACACAGACTTGACTCTAACAAAAATTTGCACTTTAAAGTTTAATATTACGCAAATGGATCCCTGAATCGATTTTTTTTAAAACGGCCTATCCAACGATATCTAACGCTATGCGTCAGCCAAGAAAAAAAAAAAAAAACAAGATTTTATTTTACCACTTCGTCGGCGTGATTGATATGTATACCCATACCAAATTACAGCTTTCTGGTTCTAAGTCTCTGAGTTAAGCCGCGGACAGACAGACAGACGGACATGACGAAACTATAAGGGTTCCTTGTATACTACGGAACCCTAAAAACCCAGTATTTTTGTACAAATGCAAACAAAATTCAAAACGTTTTAAATGTCCATTTAATAATTAAAAAGTCTGTAAAGCACCTAGGTAGAATGGGACGTTACCTAAACGCGATGACGTGCCATGAATACGTATTCCGCTAAATAGAGAACACGCTCATGCCCGTTATCACTAACACTAGGTGACACCTAAATGTAATTTCTAAATGAAAGCGCACTCCCGGCGCTGAGCCGAGCATTGAGAATACAACTGTATTATAATATTAAGACATTACTTTTAGGTGTCGCGTAGTAATAGTGGAGTTGGAGTTTCTTGCCGGCTCTTCTCCATAGGAAACGACTTATTGGAACCGTGCACCTAGCTTCTGACGTTTCATAAGTGCCCATGTAGGTTTATGTGAAATAAAATATTTTGAATGATTTTGATTTTGAATAGTGAAAACGGGCAATAATGAGTTGAGTTTTTAATTGAGGTTAAGAAGAATCAAGTAACCCGTTAAAACAAACGTTTAGTGTGAGATAATTAATTCTTGGAAACTTGTTACATTGTTAACTGGATTTTCCACTTATAAAGCTTTTTGGATGTTGTGGTATCCTTTGTATATAGCAGTGTAGATTTTCAACAGGCTAGTTGAATTTCAAAACTACGAGTAGGTTCACCTGTTTCCAGGAATCTGGAACCTTTTGATGTTCTAAATATTTCACAGAATTTGGTTGGTTGCCATAGTTGAGCTGACCTCGCTTGAATTTAATAAAAATCTTCTTTTGATCAGGCTTCAAGGCGTTCAATAATCTGCCTCTTTGTTGTATAACTTTCCGAAAAGAAGAATATCAGAGTACCAAAAACGGGTTTGCATTGAGAATACTGTAATCATACGTCAGGAGCTAAAGATGAGAAAGAAGCTCGTGGTAAAAAGATTATCCAGCCAGAAAGTAGAGAAGCGGCCCAGAGCGCGACAAGTTTAAAGTCGTGTAGCTCATGGAGGCTTTTTCATCACATCGAAATACCTATTACTCGTTGCATTGCCAAAGGGGGCGGGGCTATATTCGTTTGAAAGCTTATGACATCTATAGCTATACATACAAAGTCGCTTTTCGTGTCTGGCTGTGTGACCGCTTAATTTTTCTAAACTACACAATGGATTTTGATGCAGTCTTCATTATCATTTAGAGAATTTATTCCGATAGGTTAATGTGTATAATACATTAATATTGGACTTAGATAATTATACCACCAAAATTTTGGTTTTGACATTTCGCCACATTAGTAGATTGCACGCGTGCGAAGCAAGGATGGATCATTAATCTATAACTCAAACTCATTTTTTTTTTCAATTAAACTATATACAGGCTCTTTTAAATTGTCAAGGAGTCGATCAGTAAGAAATATGAAGCTAGTTGCCTATTCCAAAGCGTAGAAGACACCTATTTTAATAAATAGAGTAGATCATTAATATCCATAAAAAAAGAAAGGACTCAATATCGAGCCTTGTGGAAGACCCATTTTTACTTTTAAACCGAGAGAATTGATACCATTTATTTGAACTTGCTATCATTTAAATACAATTTTACTAAACTAAACGCAAGTTTTCCAAGTCCGTAATGCTCAAGTTTCAAGAGTAAGGTTTCGTGATCGACGCAATCCAATGCCTTAGAGAGGTCACAAAAGATTCCTATAGCGTCTTGGGCCTCTTCTCACTCGTTAAAATGTGTCTTAATAGTGTTAAACCAGCGTCGGTCGTACAACGTTCTTTGGTGAAACCATATACTGTTGTTCGTGAAGGATTTTATTCGTGTTAAAATGATTGAGCATTTGATTAAGCTTTACTTTTTCAAACACCTTACTGAAAACCGGTAACACGGATATTGGTCTCTATAATTATTTGTGTCTTTATTGTCTGCGGATTTGAAAAGTGGTGTTTATTACCTTACTGTATTTCATTAAATCCGGGAAGACTCCTTAATCTACACACAAATTAAATATTAAGGCTAAGTATAGCGCTATAGTCTCAGTTATAGTATACTAATATTATTAAGAGTTAACATTTGTGAGTTTGTATGTAGAGAGTAATCTTCAAAAATACTGATTCGATTACGACAATTCTTTCACTACAGTATTGGCGAGTGTCATAGGATATATTTTATGTTAAAACAAGATTTTTTACTCGGAGAAAGTCGCAGAAAGAAGCTAGTAGATACATAAAGGAACTTTTTTGTTACAGAGGGGAGTGAGCAACCCTGATGTAGACATCATAGCGCCGAGGATGGAGCACTGGGTGACGGCAGCCAGCTCGCTGCTGGCCTTCCTGCTGTACTATAACACCTTGGACGCAGGATTTGTTTACGATGACAGGTAATTTAATATTAAGTAATACAAAAACCATGAAGTCACAGGATGAGTTTTGGGTCCATCCAATGCTTTTCCTAGCTGTGACTTCATGAGTTCTTCGAATGGTTTACCTCGTCAAAATCAGCATAGAGCTTTAAAATTAAGTTCAAGAAAATCATATTGACACTGATGTATAAAGACTTCCAATGGTTTACTTCGTCATAATCTGCATCGACAGTTGTTAATGTAGGTTAATCTAACATTAAATGTACATATATTTTAGTTGATACTGTTCTGTTCTGAAAACCCGTTGGTCTATTTACTGTCGTTTAAAAATAAAGACGAAATAAGACAAAAACTTTACCTTAAAGCGTACGTCCTGCGTAAGCTGGAGTGACTTTGGTCAAACAGGATTCTGTATATCCAAACAGCTCAACAGTTATGTGATAGAAGTAATGGACTCGATCATATCTTTGGATACTAAAGTATTAAAGTTGGTCAAGCAATTATGATCACAAAATTCTTAATTTTGCAAGTTTGAAACTTGTTCGTTCTCATTTTAAAATTCTCTAAAACTGTGTGGTTGGAGTTAGGAATAAGAGTTCCAATTCGATATTTACGATAAGGTAGACGCCAAGCATTTGAATTTCGGTTTCTGTGGGTCAATAAGAAAAATCTGGCTACTTTGAAAGGTCAGCGGTAGTAACATTGAAAATATTTTTATTTAATTTATTTAATTTTCGTTTGCGAGATCTGCTACAAAGATCCCTTCATATATGGAAAACGGAAACCTTTAAGTTGCGTAAGATCTGCCTACGTTTGGTTTTTCGAATCGTTGAATCACAATCTTGTAAATATTATTGACATATTTATAAAATACTTGCTTCTTATTTATTTTGTAAGAGGTTTGGTTGAATACTTATAAATGTTTGTGTTAGTTTAGAAACGACTAGTGAAAAATAATTATGCGATATGAAGTATTTTTTTGGTATCTGTTTGATAATGGAACTACGTACTTTCGATACGTGGCACTTTAACATTTAAGGCTGTTAATCAATGTGTCAGGAAAAAATAACAATATTTGTGGTTTTATTTATTGGAATACGGTTGCGTTGTGATTTTTTCATGTGAAATAACGTTATCAGGTTTCAATAGGCAAATTGCCGGTAAAATATTATTTCTTTTGTGTAGGTATTCGAAATACATGGAAATGGCTGCTTTATATGAGAAAAAAATTACCTTTTAAAAAAGTACGCCAATATAGCCCTACGAAGCGGGACTAAAGTGATCACTTTAGTCTCTAGGGAGTGAAAAGTAATTAGTTTTTTAATTTCCTTCATGTAACATAGACAAACTTAAACAGCCAGTAAATATACTATTATCTGTGGAGTGTGTACCATTTTCATTGTGAAAATGTTGAGAGTTTTAGTTCTATGGTTTTTCCGCAAAGGTGGCGCCATGTGTTTTAAATTGTTAATCTGTGACTAGTTTAGAAGAAAAAACTGACCGCGACAATTTCAGAATGTTTATCGAGTGTAAATTTGTTCGGTTTTAAATAAAATTAAAAATGTCCAGTAACAGTGCAGAGTTTGATGTCGAGCAAAGAGCGAAAGACATAATAGATAATCTTTTGCCGCCAAAATCGCGGAAGATTTACCTAAAAACTTACGGAAGTTCTATGAACTGGAGGAATAATATTTATTAAATGTTTTTGACTATTTTTCTCGCACTCGAAGTGAAAAGTACAGTTTGCACCTCGAGACTAAACGCCAACTTAATATACCCTCGATTTCATTGACTATCTCGCACGCTCGGGAGTTAAACCACCTCTGGTATATTATGGCTTCGTTAAGTCCCTCGATATAAAATATACTATTACGTGGTTTAAAAGCGTTTATCTGTGGTTAAATAGGAATAATATTGGGCATGAAATTGCCGAAAAATATTAACTCTTATTTATCATAGTCCGAAAACTAAATTTCTAATCCGTAAACTGAATTTCTAAGCGAACTTAAATAATCACCGTATTGAAAGATCTAAGTTTTGCTTTAGTTAAAATGTTCTAACACATCAGAGCTTTAATAAAACATTAAACTTATATCATTCGACTTTTTACATAAAAAAGAACTACGGTCAGAATCTCTTGAGGAATGCCACCAATTAACACCTAAATAAGGCTCCCTGGGGAATTGAAGGAGCTGTAAAAGGTAACCCGCTATTTGGCAAACGCCCAGACTTGGGCATGTTGAATAATTTAGATTTTCCTTTGATCCCATTGTCCCTGAGGGTATAAGGGCAGCCACATTATTGTGTTTGATTTATACTTTATACTTCTTTTAACTTCTTTGAGCGCTTAGGCGGTTCGAAACAATATTAGTGTGATCAGAGCTTTACAAAATTTATTTTTTCATAAAGTTAGACATTCATTTAAAAGTTATAATACTTATAATGTACCTAAATGGATTAGTTTCAAACTAAATAATTCCCCTGACGTTTGAGTTCGTGATAATAAGCTACCTGTCTAAAAGCACTTATTTTGTGTCATGTGTCAAGTGCAGTATTAACGAACACTACAACACAAAGTTAGAGAAGTACATTTGGAGGACAGCGCTAATTTTCTCAGTGGAAACGTTCCAAACCGATAATCGTGATAGAATCGATGAACTTTGTTCTGGATCTGATTTCGTCGAAAACTGCTCCAGTGTTTCGTAATTGAGGGCTTACGTGACGACTGTGCACAGCTGCCCGCAGTTCACCCAGCAAAAAGTTCCGCACTATCCCAACTTTATCTCAATCTTAGTTTCGATTCTACTAGGGACGCGACTACTTTTTATCGATATGGTTATGAAAACCAATATAGGCCAATATTCTTACGGATAGGCTTTGATATAAAATGTAAGGGATTACGTATTTTGCTATTTCAGCCTTATTTGATGCGTGTACATAGATTGATATTCTTCTTATAAGAGATATTGAAAAGACGTAAAATGCTTGCTTTGATATTGGAATAGGATTTATTTTTAACAAAGGGAAAATCTAACGATATTAAGTGCTGTTATTATAGACATGATTGTCTTCAATCAGGCGATTAATAGTACCTACCTATACCGAGACTTTGATAAATGAAACATGTGAAGTAAATCAATACCGTAAGAGAAAATACTTAGTTTTAGATCGAGAGGTTATATTTAAGAGTGCACCAAGGAAATAATTATACGTAATTACGAAGTAATTGCGTTCGTTTAATCCCTTGCTGCATCGTTATTACTTAACCTTTAGTTATGGAATTAATATCTAAGATATTTAAGGTTTCACTCTATAAATCGTACACTTTCGTAATACGATTACTTGTAGCTTCCTCTATAGAAAAAATATATAGTTTGGTGTATATAAACTGTAGGTATACGCGTAGGTATCATTCTAGTGCTGATGTGAAAATGAGGCAGTACCGATTACGGAATCGCTGGCGTCATAAAGTGAAAACGCCCATAACTTGAGCCTGCTAAGGTATTCGATATTTCTATTTTCATTTTTATTACGAGGCGTGGTACCAGTGTTGTCGTTGAACGCAGGGACGTAAGCCTGTGAAAAAAGTGTTCGGAATGTCGACTGGTCACCGCGCCCGAACATGGAAGGAATAACTATGGGCCGCGTCCTTTGTGTGACTTGCAGAAAAGGAAGGAAATATTTCCATCCATGAATTTTCTCGGATAATCTTGAACATGGTAAAATAATATAGACTCTGGAGTGAAATTTTCCGAATAATCGTTTATTTTACCAGGGCCCTATAACTGACAGGTGACAATCGAACGATCTGTCTATTATGTAAGAATTTTTCGCTGTTTTCTGCTATGTTAAACAGCGTTTGTCGTGAAAATGTGACAATTATGCAATTTTTTGTCAAAAATGTCGGGTTGACAGTTATATCTAGATTGTAAAAAATTGTGTGAAATATTGTGGAAGAAACTGACATAAATGTAGCTGGTTCAAGTTTAATAACTATAAATACCTATAGACCATTAGTGTTCGGCTCCTTAAATGTCTGAGATTATTAGATTTTTTTATGTACCAAGCAAACGCAACGCTCTATTTTTGTATAATATTTTTCAAAAATCATTCATCTGTTATTGGATGATTGAATAAAACATGGGGCTTTCATATTTATGACATAAGTAAGATGACGTATTTGACAGACACGCTTAAACTAAACTTTCGAAATTCGTGTTTCCCTCAATTGGTATACCTAAATATATTTCAGCAAAAACTGAAATGAGGAAGTGCAAAACGAAAGTCATTTACGAACAAAATACTCGAGGAACTTTTTATGTAAATAACCGAAGGAAAAGGCGTCTTACTCACAATTTGCAATACAATGGCCGACTGTTAGAGATGATTTTTCCTTCTTCGCATAGTAAGCACGGTTTTGGTCCCATAAAAATATATTATTCAATCGGCTATTTCACCGGCTTTTCCTTCCAAATCTAAAATGAGCGAATAAAATGTATGAGAGATCAATAGATAAAGGGATGTGTACGTACTTTGCTTAGGTGTAGGAGGTGGTCGATGTCCTCACACAATAAATCTTTCCCCTTATAATTGTGGTTCATCTGATTATTCTAAAAAAATAGGTACGTGGTTGAAATGAATCCCAAAATATTATAAGCAAACAAAAGACTGAACAACTTATCAGTGGCTTGGTTTCTGTAGCGCGAAACCATCAGTTCAAGGGAATCAGTTTTACGAACTGTATAGTTTTGCTATTTAGTGGAAACTGGAAAGTAACTTCAAATCAAATCAAAATATTTTACTTCACATAAACCTACATGGGCACTTATGAAAAGTCAGAAGCTAGGTGCACGGTTTAAATTGGACGTTTCCTATGGAGAAGAGATGGCAAGAAACTCCACGGTTATTCTTAAATAATTGGCTTTTACAATGTTTTCAACTTACAGTGTTAATAGGTATGGGAGGACAGTGTAGGCCTATCAACAAGTACTAGGTACCTACTAAACAAAATAGAAAATTGTCTACAAATCTACAGTCTATTAAGCCTTCAACGTTCTCACATTCTCAAAATATAAAATAATCTTTGTAAAAGATAAAAAATAAAATAAAATCTATTTAAACCAAATGACATGATTGCCATTTCAACTTCAATTAAAGTTTAATTTCGTAGTTAGTATTCGTAATGGAAAAAACATAAAACATTAGGAGCGACAACATTATGTGGTTGGTTTAGTTTAGGGCAAAGCGATCGGTGACTTTTTAATTTCCTCTACACGTAAAATGTGCTCACTAAACATCCCCGGTTGCCAATGCCATCCGATAGAGTTTCCGACGTTCACTTCGTTAATAATTTCCTTTACAGTCCTGTTATCGCATGCCAGGACACGCGCAAATTAAGAAACCAAATAGAAAATTATCCCCCTGAGTTCAAATTGCAGTACAGGTCAGTAAGCTTATTCCGTCACCCGTCAGGCATTCAACCGGATTGCTCCACACATCAACCGGAAAACATCAAAACACGGTTCGTAAAATCAATTTGAGAGGAGAAATACGGTACGTTAAAACATGTTCATTATTAAGTCGGTATTGAGGCGCCCTACGGAGGGAACGGCCGAGGGCACAGGGCCAATCGTTCGGGAAAACATCGAACGGATTGGGCGGCGATGAGCGACTGCTCGCCCAGGTAAGATGGTAATATTTTATTTAAATTAAGCAGTTAGGGACGGCTGTTTGAATTTGTTCTTCGGTATTAAATTTTGATGTGTAGCGTAAATAAAAGTTGGCATCCCTTATTGCGTTTACTTTGTATAAATTAATAGCAAGCACTTACAGATTGGGGATGTTGAATTACGTGCTTTAATGTAAATATGTTATCGAAGTTATCTTTATTTTGTCGTTACAACGTCTTTGAGAGAAGAATCTGGAATGTTTTGATACGTTATAACGTTAAGTTACCGGAATTCTTCGCTTATCATTTTATTTTGTGTTGCTTGGCGGATACAAGACTCTGTTACCTATTGTGTAGGTACGTATATTTTATTGATTAAGCGTCTGAACCTGTTGTTGTAAAAAGCTGGTTCCTCTTTGAATGGTGGTTTGAAACTTAATAAAATGTTCACCATGATAGGCAATTTGTGTTGTTGTTGGAATTCAAAGCTAGGAATAGGGTTTTTTGATGTTTGAATATTATGGTGTATTAAATACTTGTAGTTTGTCTATATTATTTGGCGATCGTAGACACTAATGAATGTGCTATTTTTCAACTGTGGTAGGTGAAGTTGCTTTTCCGATCGTCCGAAGGGAAACCAGCAGGAACGGAGTTGTTAGCGCGCTACGCCTCTGGTGAATAATTTTTTTTTTGGATGGCATTTTCATATTAAAAAAAAAAATTGTAGGCTTCAGGATATGTGACGTATGTAGAGTTATTGTTAAAAGGACAAACGGTAAACCTCGATCAGTAATTATTTTGCTTTAAGTATGTGAAATAATGAGAAGTTTTCAGCAAATTTTGCCATGTTTAAAATTTGTTGAATTGATTAAATTTTCTCATAAATATCGTGGAAACTGTTTAACCTACAGTACCCACTGTAATTTATTTCAGCATTTCAACTGTCCACGCTATTTTACTCTTTTTGTATCTAGGTATTTAGAACTGTACAGAATTAAATATCATTAAAAAAAAATACTTACCTAGTACCTAATTTACCTCTTAACGAAATAGTAGATTTTTCGTCAAAAATATTTTTCTAACTGTTATTACTTCGAAAAAACGCTCGCAATTTCTCTTTATAAATAACTAATGGGCAAAAAATGTTCACAGATTGACACTGGCTACAAAAAATGTGTTAGATATTGATCTTTTATATTTCATTAAAAGGTAGCCGTGCTGGGTAAAAGTTACGTTAGCAAAGTTTTTTAATCAAAGCTGATGAAAAATATACGATACGAAGGCGCTGGTCGTCAAGATACCTACTTATTACTTGGTACCGTGTACCTCCGTGACAATCTACAAATAGGCCTTAAAGAATTTCAGTGGATTTAAAAAGTGTTTTTTAAATCCATTCCAATCTTCAGGGAATTGTAAACACATTGATTTTTGAAGAGACGTAGGTATTAACATGGCTACATTAATAAAGTATACTGAAATCAATAATAGTAGGCCGCATTCTATTATTAATTTTATTGATGATAGAAAATCTGTGAAACGTGCGTAATGATACCGCAAGCATGGACAATCGGTCCAGTTCAAATATTATATTATGGCGGCCAGTGTAATGAGACTAATGACTCACAGATTTTTGAAGAGAATATTTATTCATTTATTAGCTGCATCCCGCGGTGTTACCCGCGAACACTACATTCTTTCGGGATAAAAATATAAGCCTATGTGTAAATCCAGGGTGTCAGCTACGTCCATACCAAATTTTATCAAAATTGGTCCTGCCGTTTGAGAGTGAAGAAGAGACAAACATACACACACACTCACTAACTTTCGCCTTTATAATATTAGTGTGATTAAATAAAAAGTTAACCTTCTGTTTTCATTGCATACTGAACATCCCAGGCATCTACATAGTTAAATATCAATGCTTTCATTACCATTTTAATAAATTCGTGAATAATAATAAAAATAATATACGCTAACGTGTTTTTCATTTATTTCGCAGACGGGCGATTCTCTCCAACCCGGATGTCATCGGGCACACACCTATCAACGCATTATTCGAAAACGATTTCTGGGGAACACCGCTCACAGACCCCGGTTCACACGGCTCCTACCGACCGCTGTGCGTCGCTACATATCGATTCAACTACGCTTTTAGTGGATTTAAGCCGTGGAGTTACCATCTCCTCAACGTTATATTCCATTGTACAGCGACGGCTTTAGTGGTGGTGACTGCTCGTCGCCTTCTGCCAGCGTATTGTATGAGAGTGGGCACTGCAGTCACCGGCATCGCTTTTGCTGCACATCCGATACACACTGAGGCGGTGGCGGGCGTGGTCGGCCGGGCTGATCTAGCCGCATGCAACTTGTTTCTATTGAGTTTCCTGCTATACAGCGAACACATTCGATTACGTGAGGAAAGACACAAGAAACAATGTCGGCATATAGTGAAAGACAATCTAATGCGACGACAAATAACATCTAACGATCCGCCGTTCAGGCTGAGTTGTCACAGCTTGGTGCAACACATCATGATGAATGTTCGTAAATTGTTGAAGGCGAGTAAAGCAGGGCCTCTGAAGATGTTGGACGCTTGTGAAGTTAACGGCTCAGTGAGACTAAAGTGTCAGTTCAGTGGTGGTGTCAGTGAGGACTCAGGTGAACTGTTGCAGTGGCTGACGCTGGCGGGGACACTTACGTTCGCCGCGGCCGCCACTCTGTGCAAAGAGCCGGCCATAATGGTTCTGCCTCTTTGCATATTCTATGACTTTCTTAAGGGCACTCGCTACGAGGAACCGTACTATAAGGTAAGGAAAACTATTTTTTGACGTACCTAAAAAAGTTTAACTTGCGACAGGGTTTGGTTTTCTTTTTATAAGGTCAAGTATCGGAAAGTTATAAAAATGGTTCCGAGGGGTTTTGAGATTTAAAGGGTTCCTTTCAGCTAATGAACGTCGGGTGATTGATATTAAACCTCATAGAGACTGATTTTGAAAAAAATTCAAGGGCTATTCTCATACTGATCTGGTAATAAAAGTAAGATAAATTGTGGATGCTATTCTAAAGATAAGTCGAAATATTTTCAAATTATGTGAAAATTAACGAAATCTGGAACTGACATTATGGGTCAGATTTTGTCCTATCCCAGTAAACCCACAGACGCAATTTTCATATATCTTTGGATGTAAAGCACGTAGACAATGTTTAAGAAAGTCTGTAAACATTTTCTACTTAGCTGAATAAAAAACCTTGTAACAGGATCGGTTCTACATTAGAAGAACAATAGTGCCAATGGGTGGGTTTTGAACTCACGACTCAATGTTTCGCTAATCAGTCTGACGTGACGCCTCGTTCGTTGGCTCTTCCATAAATACTTAGGGATACCAAAGTTATGTTATCTTGTGATATTCACTGTTCCTGACTTGATCTACCAATACGTTAAATATCACTGTAATTAAAACTCCTAAAAATGGGTCGAATAAATAAACACACAGCGGAAATAAGTCACTACAAGAATGTGTCTTTGGAACTAAAGTCAGTACTAATCCAATTGGTATCCCGTGAACATCTTGATTGTTTCCAAGTCGTGATCTGAATGTTCGATGGAGGCGAGGAAACTTTGGACGCACTACCGTAATTAGTAATAGACAAGTTATACACAACAGTTCCGCTTCGCGGTATAAATAACATAGTGACTTTTTAACTTTTTTATACGTACTATAAGTATATCGGATGATAGCTCAAGTTTCGTTCAATGTGTAAAGCTACCTACGCTACGCTATTATTTACGGAATCATCCGCCAGTGGCAGTGGGCAGTTTGTTATCAGTTCTTATAAACTTCTACTTTTTAAGGTTCCGTATCAAACAAGGAATCCTTATAGTTTCGCCATGTCCGTCTGTCTGTCTGTCTGTCCGCCTTTCCGCGGCTTAGTTCAGAGACTCTTAGTACTAGAAAGCTGTAATTTGGTATGGGTATACATATTAACCACGCCGACAAAGTGGTAAAATAAAATCTTGAATTATTTTTTGTAGTGTTGCTCCCCTACACTTAAATTGGGGATGATATTTTTTTTCTCATCTATCCCATGGCGTGGATAGGCCGTTCAAAAATATCAAGGGTTTTTCAAAACCTTTTTTCGATTTTGGGATCCGTTTGGTTTATATTAAGCTTTAAAGTGTTAATTTTTGTTAGTGCTCCCCCCCTGCCAGCTAAATGGTTATATTTAGATATGTGAAAAAATTCACAGTAGTAGTATGTACAGGGTGTAAGGGACAGCCCTCCGCAGACTGACGGGGTGAATTCAGTATATCATACTAAGATGACCGGTACATGAAATTATTTCAGGAACGTTATGGGAATCCAATAAACACGCAATGTATCGTTACCATGGCAAAACGCATGTAGCGAACGGCAGCGCAGCGAGCCTTCGGACGCCATCCCGCCAGGGGGCGCGGGGAGTTCAATGAACTCTGTAGCTAGGTAGAAAGTGAACAGCTGATTTCACGCGTCGTTTTTTAGAGTATTTCAACATCCATTGCTGTTTTTATTTTTATTTTAGCTATTTTATTTACATACAAGCAGTGCTGCGTACAGATAATCTAACTTTACATGTAATTAAAGGAATAATACCTGAAAAAAAAAAAAAAAAAGAATATTTTCCTGAGAAAACATCCGGTGTAATATATTCAAAATAAGAAGCTGAATGCACCCTGTTAGTTTGCGGAGGGCTGCCCTTACACCATGTATAACGAAGTTAAAAGGAAAACTATCACAGCTAAGTAGGCTTTACAAGTTACCGAGTAATAGTCGACCAACTTAAATTTGCAGTTGGAAAACATGAGACACACACATTCTGAATGGGAGAACATGTTTTTCAACTACAATGTTAAGTTTGTTCTTGAGATAAATTCATCTCAACTACGGAACCCTTCATTGTTCGTGGTCCGACAGGCAGTTGGCCGGTTTTAACATTTTTGTATGTACTAAAAGTATACCGGAGAACAGCTCTAGTTTCGGTCGATGAGTAACGCTACCTACGCTACGCTAATATTACGGAATCACCCGCCAGTGGCCGTGGACAGTTTTTGTCAGTACTTATCTTAAATATTTTAGAAATTAGATTGATAGCCAGAAATACTGAGATTAGATTCTTTAAATGGCTAGTCTGTTTTCGCCAAAAAAGAGCGTCGTACATAGCCAATAAATTCTCAGAGCGAAATTCTCAGACAGTTGGCTATACAATGTAGAGGTTGTTTCTTGAGTTCCTTAGTTCCTGGAACACAAAATAGCTTAGTACGAACAAAATCTCGTATGCACCTTTAAAATTAAATTCAGGCTCCATTCGTGAAACTTTAAACCTAGAATAACAAGTCTAGCACAACAATGGGCTTGGCAGACTGTTATTATTAGTATTCGCTCTTTGGTTACATATACCTTATTAGTTGGTTTGTATCTCATAATGGTAGCTTTAAATCTAAATATATGAGTTTTTGGAAGCGAAATATAATTTGGGTACCTGTACGCGCCCCTCCGTCGTCTCTATTGAAATATATAACACACACTTTTTCGATCTTGATATATTTTCACTATCTCAAACAAAATTTAAAAGAATGGCTATTCAATTGCTTGCACAATAATTTATGATTTCTTCCTTAGCTATTTCGTCTCCAGTAGATGCGTGGTTTTGTTTTGTTTCATTTCTCCATAATATTATTCCGCGGACATTGGTGTGGGTTACATGTTTACCTCTATTACCCTAGTTTGTCATTCACTAAAATTGTAACGTGTAACTAACTGTTTTATGTCCCAATAAAATAATAATAATATTTAAAAAAATACGAAAACTGTTGTACCGAGCTCTATTTTGAAATCTTTGTTGCAATATACACAAAAGTCTGTACATGTTTTGGTTATGATGTTTGTTTGAATAGAAGGGCTTTCGTGAACATGAAAAGAACTTTCTAGATATCAAAATAGAGCCACAAAGTACTAACATGAATAGGTATATTATAATTCTTATTCACGATTCTAGGAAACAGTAACGATTGTTGACTACTCTTCAAGTCTTTTGATCGATTACTGACTGCACTTCGATGGCTTCGTTCATTCGAATTGAGTGATAGAAAGACAGCCGACCAATGTGGGCCGTATAAAGGGTTATTTGGTAATTATGCAAAAAAGACTTTTCAGAATTTATTCGTAGTCAGCTTCCAGTCTAACTGGAAACAGCTGAATAATTGCATTTGCGGGATCAATAACTACACTGAAAAAAATACACTCCAATCAAGTGACTTTTTAGCTTGATTGAAGATATCTTGTTTAGATTAATCAAAATCTTAGTTAAGTTGATCATCACGACATTATTGCAGCAATATTAGTTCAAATGATTGAACGCTCAAACAAGTTTCTCGATTTCCCTTAACATGACATCATTGTAGAAGTGTTAAAAAAGAGACAAATTAAAAAAAATGTTAACTGTAACAAAGTAAGTTAGTTGTGTCAATGAAGCATTTTGATTACTTCAATAAAGATCATTGGAACTTTAATCTAATAATCTTGGTTGGAGCAACTATGTTTTGACTTGATTGCTACAAATAGGTTTTGTGACAACTCCAATCAAGATCCCGTTTCAAATCTCAATCAAATAAAAGTAGTAGCTGTGATCATTGTGCTTGATAGGCTCAGATGCAAACAAGTTACTTAGTCAATCTAAACAAAATCTTGATTGTGGCAATTACTTATTTTTAAATCTATACATCTTCTATACATAGGTATACATACATAAACATACAATACTTACAAATAAATAAAATTGTCTGTTTGTAATGTCAAAATAACACCTTTTTACTAAATGCATTGTGAAAGAATATAGGGTACTTATAACAAAAAAAAAAAAAAGTTTTTATTTTAGATAAAGCCACGTGGGTGAAGCCGCGGGAGCAGCTAGTTTGAAATACAAATAAGTAGACAAATCAAACAAACTTTTTTAAATAAAAAATAAAAAATAACTGCCTACCAAAAAAGCACTATAGGGCTCACACAAAACCGCGATGCGATGCTATACGATAATTCTTGCTGTGCATTCGTGCTCTAGCTCGCACGCAGATATTTGCGATGCGTTGCGAATTCGCAGTTATGTGTGGGAGCCCATACTCGTATTGTGCAAAATTATTTCGGATCTCGGTGTCTTTGGATTGGGTGTTTTTGTCACCGAATTCCGAAATTAAAGTAATTTTTCACTTTATAGTGCTTTTTTGGAAGTCGTTTTTTTTTTTGTAATTTTTTTTTTCCCTTTTTTAGTTATGGTATCTACCCCACACCAGTTGGTTTACCACTACTTGCTATGTAAACAACAGTGACAGGAAGTATTATAACATCAAGACACACAAAGAGGATTAAATAGTGTTATCGAAGCTAACTCAAAAACTTTCCAATCAAAGGTATATAACTTATATGGGACCACCGCAAAATATACCTTTACATTTTCAAACAAGAAAATAATTTTCAAAATCAGTTCACAATTGACGGATAAGTCATAGAAAACATAGAACCTCGTCCTTTTTCGAAGTTGGCGTTTGCGCAAATGGGGAAATAAAGTAGACGTTCACATCACGCTTTTTTCCTTGAAGGGGATTGTAGGTTGTGAGGGTGCGAGCCTATTGTCGTTTACCGGGTACAAAGCTGCTACTAAACAGTAAAAAAATGTACAGGAACCAGGATCAAACCTGGGACCTCACGATCACAGCTACGTAGCTTACAAACACTAGACCAACGATTTATTTATTTATTTAACAATTTATGTACACACATATAAACAGACAAGAAGAAAGGAACAGAAAAATACGTACAAAGGTGATGCTTCGAAGGTTATTTCTAATGAAATCTCTTCCAGCATACCTGCGATAGGAAAGTAGATATAGAGATGTAGGCAACGTGTGTAAGTGTAGAAGAGAAAAAATGAAATAAAAAAATATACATAAAATCAAAATAGCTATACACTAATATAAATACTTTTATTTAGTAACTATGTCAAATGTGAGGTGTTTAAAATTCTATTATATTCAATTTTTATTAAATGACAAGAAAAGGCGATGTCGACCATTCTGTCAATGTCAAAAGTGAGTTGGAAGAGCAAGTGTGCATGATAAAATTTTAAACTAAATTTATTTTAAAGCGGCCAAGTGCGAGTCGGACTCGCCTATGAAGGGTTCCGTAGCAGCAAGAGCGGTTTACGATTTATGACGTATAAAAAAAAAAACTGCTTAATAGATCTCGTTCAAACCAATTACGGTGGAAGTATACATGGAAATGTACATCATATATTTTTTTTTGTTTTACACACACACATTTTACCATTTTGGAAGTGTCTCGCGCAAACTATTCAGTTTAGAAAAAAATTGTACCTATTAGAAACCTCAATATCATTTTTGAAGACCTATCCATAGATACACCACACGTGTGGTACTAACAAAAGGTATTTATTTACAAGGCAGGTGTGAGGAAACGTTTTATGTCACTATGTTATAGTAACCTAATTGGTGATGTTCTTCAGAAAGATAGATAAATAGATAGATACGAGTATATAGATAGAATACTCTTTATTATGTATGTGGCGGCATCTACAACGCCACATGCGATCTACTCATCAAAGATCTGACGTCACAAATCCTGCATCGCGCAATCAGAGTTTACCGCGCGACTAGCATTATACAACATCCCGACATCAACCGTTGGGCAGTTGCCCACCAGACACGACACCCGTCTGGTCAGAGGATCCTCCCTTTTCCATAGAATATGAATGAGCTTTACACTCTGTTCCTCACATATACACCATAAAAATTACAGATATAAATGTAGAACTGTAAAGAACTGAAAGAATGTTGGACTGAAAGGTCAGGTGCGTAGCACTCGCAACCGGCGTGCGTGTATGACCAGATGTATGAATGTAAACGAAGCAAAATGAGTATGTAAGGAGCGTAGCAGGTGGCGTTCTATTGTTTCTGCCTACCCCCATTGAAAGAAGGCATGAGTTTATGTATTGAAGAAGAACAAATAAAAATTCTTCGATTGATACAGCTGAACACAATGTAGATCTTGTTGTGTGAATGGAAATGTTGAAAATTATTCAGTGCTGGTGGTCGTGTATGTAATAAGCTGCCACACAAATGCGCTTAAATCTTTAATCCCTATTTCAAATAAATATTAATTGCTAGTTTAAATAATTCATACAAATCTCTCTATTGGAAATGTTTGACATTTCCATCCAACTAATAGCATATGATTACTGATGATGAGTAAATCAAAGCGATAAGGGATGGTATAGACTTGTTCGGGTTAGCATGATTCGGCATATCCGAGTGGCAAAATCGAATTTATATTGAAACTAGCTTTTGCCTGCGGCTCCGCCTGCGTGGATGATAGCTATCGCGAAAAAAAAAAAAAAAAACTTTCACGAGCGAGTCGGACTCGCTCGAAAAAACTACAACTAACTGTGCTTCATCCAAAGCAACCTGTGAGGAGGACATTTTGGTTGTGAACCGTAAAATGTTGCGAACTTAGAACTGCGCGCTAAGGGCACCCCCTGTGGGTGCGAACCTCTGCTTAGGTCAGAGTCGGAGGGAGGATGGCAAATTGGCAAGGGACCGACGGTGGCTGGATAAAATCATGGTTATGATTATTATCTGGGGGATTTAAAGCTACAGGCTCAGCTATGGCGCGGGTTGGCGCTTCGCTTACGAGCGAGGGTCGGGGAGGACTATTTAGTCGGAGATTTCGCGATGGGCGTCGGCGGCGAGGTCGGAATGACGGTCGTGTATTGTGTATTCTTCTTCGAACTGTACTCGTTTCCCTATTGCTCTCCTGGAGGAGAGTCGTGGGGTCGTCTGGGTCGGTCAGTGCATGCCTTGGACAGCGGATCTAACTGATGCGATAGGGGGTTTAATTGGCGGCCTTCACAACTAGAGTGTTGCGATGAGTGGCTGCGGAATCGAAGGAGCGGTTTGAACTGCGCTTCATGAATTGGGCTATCGTAGGGAAAAATTACCCAAATCATGGAGAATGTTAATATATATCTCATTTACACAAATATTTCATTTACACAAAAGACTCATAGATATAATACCCGTAATCAAGACGACCTAGAAGTACCAAGAGTGAGAACCCTGTGCGGCAGGAAAACTATACAGTATGAGGGGGTTCGACTATACAATAAATTACCCAAAAAAGTCAGAGAGTGTACAAGCATACCAACATTTAAAAAAGGCCTAAGGAATTATATATTAGATATACAAGTTTAGCTTTTTTATATTGGACATATATAAGTTTGGCTTGAAGTGTTTTGTATTTTATTTAGACTTTGGAACATAGGTACTTTAGAAATGGAACTATGGTGTTCTGTTTCTTAGATGGCTTGAACGGCGTAATATAAACTACAACTTATTATTAATTTAATTAAGTTTCTCTTTAAGTGAACTGTAATTTGTTCTTTGAGAAATAAATGTCTTTAAACCGATATCTGCTCTTAAAAGTAAATTGAAGAGTTTTCTAATTGACAGAGCATATAGGTATATATGCTCTATATATATATAGTAAGGAGAGTTTATGAAAGAGGACAATTTTTCCTCGTTTTAAGAAGTTATATTGTTGTTATTGATGTTATGTTGTTTTGAGATGTCGATTTTGTATTTTACTGACATTTTATTGTGAACTAATGTATTTTTTTTTTGTGGATAGATTGTAATTTGGATTTTTGGAACAGAAAATTTTAATGACAGTAATTCATATTTTTTATTGACTAATTTATTTAATTAAATTAAATGTCAAAGTATACATTTAATTTTATCTAATTGTAATGATACCTAATTTTTAATGAATAATGATGATTTAATAAGTACCTACTTAGTGTCTATGATGTAATTTTGATGAATATTATCACGGTGTATGCACCATCTCTTCCTACCAATTAGTACGCCACGATATGCGGCTGAACATGTTAGAACTTTTATGTATCTCTTATTACCTCGCATGTAATATATGTATCATGTACATCATGTTTTAACATAAAATCTTAAGTACTTACTTACTATGTTAGGATAAAAGCCGCTCGGCTTATCTCGAATTGTGCCGAGCCGACCCGAACATGATTTAGCGAGGGTAATTGGCGAACGCAGTTTGCCGATGGGCACGAGCCACGTGAAAGCTGAATATGTGTAGATAGTAACTGCGTCGGCTATGTTGATACTGCCGAATCGAATGTGCCGACTCGAACGAGTGTGTAGCACCCCTAACACACACGAACCTACATCTAAATGTTTGCTGCGTTAATTGTCTTATAAAATATGTATTTAGTGATCTCCTTCTATTGACTTTCTGTTTACTTAGTGCGTAATGGCATGCAAATAGGATTAGCGATTGATTAATTAGCGAGGCTATGGTTGTAGTCGCCTACGTGGTTCATTCACTTATCTGCGTAGTTCGCACTTAGCTTGTATTAATACCTATCTATCAATTAAGAAGGAATGCAGAGTGGCTATATTTGGGGTACAGTACATAAAGCCAGGTAGGTACCTACATTTCTACATACCTGATTGCTCCTATGCAGCTTGTTAGCGAACGTTTAGATGAGACTTTGCGCATACTTGTGTAGCCCCGAGCTGTTCTGATTAAGTTTGTAAAAACTTCGGCTTTGTGTGCACGTGTGATTGTCTCTTTCTTTCTAAAATGTAATTTGCGTAACAAACATTCTTCGTGTACCGATAAGTACTTTTTTCAATCGCTTTAACATACAAAATCACATTAAATAGAAAATTCATAAACTAGTTTCCATCCTCCAAAGATACAGGTCGTCTCTAAACTTATCTCCACTGAAGTCGCTCGCGAAACGTGTAAAAAGAATTTACTGCTAGATTTACGGGACTGGGCAAACACGGCAGTGTTTCGGAAAAGCTTGCTTTTTAATTTTCCACTGAATGCATTCACACACCTGGGAAATATAACCAACCAGAGATAATTGTATCTCGCGAGCGATAGTGATGTTACAGTACTTTTGAGCCTGAAAAGCGGTTATAACTTTCGTGTTACGAGTTAACAATATTACCGTCATGATACTCACCTTTTTAACACTTTTTCGAGTGAGCCTGTATATCCATTGCTGAACATAGCCTCCTTAATGAACGATTACAACCTAGCTATTCTATATCAAATATTAAGTTATGAGAACTCATTCGACACAAATTGTTTTGTAGTTTGGCAAATACTGATAACTGTATATTGTGTTTTTTTTTTGGTCAACAATGAACAAACAAGTTGATCTCCCTTCTTAACTCTCCCACCCCTCCTTCTTATCTTATGTCTCACGTTCAATATCTATGTTCTTCACACGCTAAAAATCTGCGTTCTCCCAACAATCTTCTCCTACTCTGTCCTTCTCATACTTCTAACTTTGTTCATTCTTTCTTTCTTTCATATTATCTGGAATGCGCTACCTCTTGACGGCCGCCAGTCGGTATGCATTTAAGTGGAAATAACAGAGTTAGTAAGATATAGTATAGAATCATCTCAATTATCTCTTTTCCTTGAATTTGTCTAAATACATAGGTATATATAATAGTAAATATGTATGTATGTATGTCTGTTATAAGTTTATAACCAATTTATGTACATGTGTACCTATTTTATTTGTTATCTATTTAATATATTTTTTTATTTTTTTATTTCATTTTTATACATATAATTTTCATTTTTAAATATTTCTATAAAAACATACAAAAATAAAAACATATAAAAATACAAAAAATAGTAGCCCACCGGTATCGGGAACAGGGTCCAAGCTACCGGCAGTCAGGGCTCCTGAGAGAGGAACCTCCTTACGATACGCGCCGTGTCCAGAAGTACCGCTTTCTGTATCAAGCCCTTGATCCAGCTACCTAACGAGAGCCTGTTCAGATGATGGTCGAGGCTCTTGGTTATTATGCCATTGGCCGTCACGACTATCGGCACAATGATTGCTGTATCTACATCCCACATGTCGACAACCTCGTGAGCCAGATCAAGATACTTAATCTGCTTATCTTATTATTATTATTATTATCTCCTCTTAAACAGAGCACCTGCCATATTATCTCTTTGCCACCCTTGGTTGACAGGTTGAGAAAGCCTAAGGCATTAAGTCCGCCTTTGTTCCATATTGTGTGCGAGAAGTTTTAATAAATAAATAAATTAACTAGTGAATTTTCAATATCAAATACCTAAAAACTCGTGTGTCAAACAAAGAAGGAAAGTGCTGTTACAAAATATCAAGTTATCCAAGAATAGGTTCGATTAATAAATATATTTTCTCTTGCCTCGTATAAAGTACTAAAAGTCTTTTTAAATACATTTAAAATTAAATAGGGATGTCCACGTGTCTACGGTAGTCTTTGCTTAGAGTTAATATCCACGCGCTGCTGAGCATGGGAAAATTATGCCGCGCCCGAGTTTAAAAGCGGTTCTAGAGATTAATAGAACTAATCTCGAAGCTCTATTGCTTTTTATTTTAATCTAGAATTCTAAAAGATAGAAACTTATACTTTAGCCCGCGTAGCTTTGGTTAAAAGTAGGTAATATTAGTTGAGAATTTGTTTCTTGTGGTGTTTGTTATTGAAAGATTTATTTTATTATCTTATGTGTTATTACATCACCATTGCTCTCGAAACGGTGAAGGAAAACACTGTGAGCAAACCGGCATGTCCTAGAACCAAAAATTCGAAGACATGGGATATCTACCAACGCGGGTTGGTAGATGTCCCATGACTTCTGATGTCATGTTCTGTTTCATGTCTTGTCTTCTTGTTTTTTTTTTACTGGGCCCGCGTGGTATATGATTTTTAGCAGATGGCCCACTCTCTCTTACCGAGAGGAAGCTGGGGACATTATATGCTGATTATGTATGTTATGTATGTACGAGTATGTATATTATATAGATTTGCAGCATAATATTGTTTTTAAATTATCCATCTTGACATACTTAACTCTTGCAGTTTTAAGTCCACATTATGATTATTACAGAACCTAACAAAACGAAGCTTATCATCATAAAATTTGAATTATCGTAAGTTTTCAATCAAAACATCGAGTCAACATTATTTGTAAACCACATAAAAAAATCATACTTTCACACCCTGCATACCAACCCACATATTTTTCCGACAATGTTCTATGACACCGACTTTATTGTTACATACATACATTGTGTCATTATTTTTCCGAGGAGCGGAAACACAGCTCACAGTGATTGCCCACCTTTTAATGAGGTGACGGATGTGTACTACCAAACTAAAAGAGATCGTAGGCCATAGGTTTACGGAAGTGTGGCTGGGTTTTGTAGTTGTGAAATGGTTGTAGTGTTTTGTAACGTGATGCTGAAATTCAGGGTATTCTTTTATAGACGTTTAAAAAAAATAGACTGAAGTTTTCTAACTACATTCATCAGTTTAAAAATTAGCTATAAAATAAAGTCATTAAAACAATCGTTTTTTAGCCATATATAATCTCTAAACCAGTGTTTTTCAACGTGTGGGTCGCGGCCCCCTAGAGGGTCGCCTAGCCTCTTTAAGGGGGTCGCCGTTACTTTCAAGGCGTTCATCGTGCGTGTTCCGAATCTGTATCTACCCATCGTCATGGAAGAAGACTTTTCGCCGCAGGACGTGGTGTTCCGTCGCTTCCGCGGACAAGTTCCACAGGACAGTAAAGTGCAGCTAGTGCTGAGTTACTACTAACATAGTCTTAAGACTTTTTATTAACACAAGATTTATATTAAAATATGTATGTTTAGGTTAAGGTATTTTTCTATGGGCCTGTGTTGCCTGAAATAAATGGTATTATTTATTTTCAAATTTGAAGCTTATAAATATAAAATCATAGTGGTTCAAAATGTTATAAAAGTTAACAAAAAAAAAAAAAAAAACGCTTAGGTTAACACAAATCAACAAGTACCTATACCCAAAGTCTCTAGTTCAGATAATTTATGTAAACAAAGTAATGTCAAGAAATGTCACTGTTAAAATGCCAGGACAGTGGTGCAAAACATATTATCATATTTTTTTTTTTGTAAATAATTATCTACAAAATAAAAGTGAATTAATTATAAGAACTATACAAACAAAATACCGTTGCCAAACTATGTGTTGTGCAATGTGTCGGAGACACGGCCTATGATCGTCATAATCAGCCCTTTTAAGTCCACTGCTAGACGTAGGCCTCCCAAAATCGATTTCCACTCGAAACAGTTTATAGCCGCTTTCATCCAAAATATGGCTAGATATGCTACTTACAATATGAATCTATGAATGAGAGTTGTAATATTAGTATTGTTGAAGACGTAAAAAAATAAAAATGTTTAGATCTCCTGCATTGTTACCAGTATCATAAAATATTTTCTACCAGAAAAATCTCCTTTTTTTAATAACTTTGTTTAAAATCAAAAAAAAAAAAATATTATTTATTAAAATCAGTACTTAAAAGAAAATGGAACCTTTTTTTTTCGCCATTTTATGTGAATTACCATTACGAAGATATTTTTTTGATATGTTATCCCCTTTGTTTACATAAATTATCTGAATTTGAGACTTTGGGTATAGTAGTCACATGAATGATTAATGTGAAGTTGAACATACACACCTATTCACATTATTGTGATGTTTGCGCCTGTTTCTCGTTAGCCAATATTTTTTTTACACATTTGATTAACTCGTTCTCTAAATTTCGGCGATTTCTCTGTTTGCCTTTTGATTGAACCATCGATGAAAACGTTATCTCGCACAAGTAGGAGGTTCTGTTTTTATTCTGATTTTCTGCTTAACCAAAAAGCAAAGTGGCAGACTTGAATTCCAAGTTAGAAACTGCGGAGGTTAGGGGGTCGCGAAACATTTTTCCATACTAAGGGGGCCACACTATGAAAAAGGTTGAAAAACACTGCTCTAAACAATTGTAAACACGACTTCAGACTGATCAAAAAACCGGATGTGGTGGCCATGTGGTGGCTGTGTCGTGGACACGGCCGTGTGTTGTACGTGAATACATGTACGTAACGGATGATATTGTCGTAACGATTTCTTTGGTCCTTTAGCTATTGAGTAGTGTAATTAGATTTTGGATGTAGATCATAGATATGTAGCTGCAATACCACACCGTATCTCCCAAACTCAAACTCAAACTCAAAGAATTTCTTTCAAATAAACTAATTACGGGCACTTTTGAATTGTCAAGGGGTCGGTCAGTCAGAAAGATGAAGCTGACCATTCCAAAGCGTAGAAGGTTCTTATGTAGAAGAACGGGCAAGAAACGCTACGGATACTCTTTTAAAACAAAATATGGGTTAAATCATTCATGTCGAAGTTATACATGTGAGAACAATGTAGAAAGACATGCACGTTAGAAGCGTCCGTAATAAGCGTCCATCCCAATTTTGTTATCATCAGTTTTCTTAATTGTCTCCCTCTATGGAAGCTTTAAAGACCCTAAAAATGTGGTACTTTGGAGAACTGACACTATTCAATGCTAAATATAGCTCGTTAAGTATCTGATTACGGAAACAAAAAGTATGATTCGATATTTTGTTTCAATTTTATGACGATTTAATCATTTTCTTATTGACGGTTTGACTATTGACTTTAGATCAGAAGAAAGATAACCCGCACTAACATGTTATAAATAAGTATTGAAAGTTAGAGGAAAATCTTCTCCGATGAACCGTTTAGGGCTGAAACGCACTAGCGGCTGGTCGTGACGCGGCGTGCCGTTGCGGTTGGCCGCAGTTTAAACGGTCTGCCGCAACGGCACGCCGTATTCCGGCTAACCGTATCGTCTCGGTTCTGTAGCGGTCCGCCGCATTTCGTCGTCAGTGCTTCTAGAAGTGCTGGTCATGATGGACGTAGAAGAATTTGCTGTAGTTATTTATTTAAATTATCGTGGAAAACGTCGTCGTAAAAATAAATATCGATTTTGGATACACCCTCTACTGGAGACACGACATGATAGAGTTTAATATTTTTATATCAGCGCGGTAAGCGCTTGCGGCACACCGCGCCGAGTGCGTGGACGGGGTGCGGTGCGCCGCTACATTCAACCGGCGGCCCACCGCAGCTCCAAGACAACCGGAGCGGTTGACGGCTGGCCGCAAGTCAGTGCGTTGGTATCAAGCGGTTTCATATAAAAATTGAAGTGCGGCCAACCGCAACGGCACGCCGCGTGCCTGCCGCTAGTGCGTTTCAGCTCTTAGAGTATCTTATGGTAAGGTTTTCTAGTCAATAATAATTAGGTACTATTTATTTATCTTAATACTTGTTAGTAGGCGGTTATTTTGGTATTTTGTAATGCAAATACCTATCATAACAATATTATGACATAAAACAAAAATATCTACTCCAGAACAAAAATATTTTTAGTATCTACTCCCGAGTTGATTGTAAGAGCTGTTGTGCCTATACGCTTCGAATACTACACCTGTATTCGAAGCGATTGTTACAAAAATAGTCCATCGAATAGCTTTAGAAACCGAGGTGACACTGTCATGTAAGGGATCGGCAATTTTTTCAACTATAATAACATTAATTTTATGAAAATATTATTATAACGAAATAGACTTTATTTGTGGCCGCCGGAAGTACGATCTAGAGGAATGTGGTCGTTTTTATTTAGATCGAATTTTGTTGCTTCGTGTCTCAATATGAAACTTTAAAAAAGGTATTAGAAAATTCTAGACACACTTACCGAGATAGTTGATTGAGCCGTTTTTCATAATTCCTTCTCAGTCATGAGATAATATGTTTTTAAAGGAGTGGTGCTAGTGGACCGGTGACAACGCTCTTAAGGCGAAAGCGTGAGGGTAGCTCGCGAAATTCAAAATTTCTTACGTTTATTTGCAATTTGCAGGTCCTTATTTGGTTATATGATGATCTAAATATGATTCGCGGCCGTATCAAATATTTATTGATGAAATTATAATCATAAAAATCATCAATACAGCTCTCTAAGTTCATATAATCCAATTTAATGACTATATCATGAAATTATGACTTTTAGGATTATACTAACTTTGAATTTTGTTGACTACCTTATCGCTTCCCCCTTAAACAACTCAACGGCAAAACAAATATAATAGAAAGACAGATATAACGCTTCATATTATGTACGTATATACATAAATACAGGGTTGGATTAGATCCGTGCAGGCGTAGAGGGTAACCATTTAACACACGCGTGCCGGAGGCGGTCGGTTTTATACTGCGGGCTAATTAAATTCAATTTTCGAATGCGGGCAGCCATGACAGAGATATTGCGGGACCGGTCCGACTCCCAGGACCATTTTATGTAGAAATACTGGCTGAACATGACTGTATTGTGATCAGCCTATTATGATTTAACTGAGTTTACAATGTCTGCGCTATCTTTTAGCGGATGTGTTCTGTCGGATTCTGATGGCGTTTTTATTGGTATTGATTGTCTATGATTGCTTGTTGGATGTCGTTGTGTCCTTTTGTCTGTGCGTTTTAGATTGATTGTGGATTACGTTTGCTTAATTTGATTAAAATAATAGGATTGATCTTAGAGGAAAACTCTGTCTCTTCCATGAGTTTCGAACAAAGATTCATTATTGATTTACTTTATTTCTCTGCATATATACAGGTAGGGACATCGACGCGGAGCCTGTTACCATGATTCTGGATCCAATGCGCTGAAAATATCTAAAAAAAGCTATTTCCTACAAAAGTGAAATATCCACGCGATCAAATTGTATGAATGAGACTAAATTTAAATCTTGTATAAAACGCACACTATGCAGGCAGGCATATTATAAGTTGGGGGATTACATCGCTGATAAAAATGCTTGGCTGAATGCTGGTCCTGCTCCACAACCTCAGCTAGTTGATTAACATTTGACGATCATGTTGGAGCTGCTGAAGAGTGTAAGACTATCTTTGCATTGTATAAACTCAATCTCCTTTGTATTATATAAATGCATAGCACAGGTGTGAGTCCTATGTACTATAGAGCTACCATTGACCGGGTAATATGTCTTTCATTGACTTGAATGTGCCCTGGCGGTTGAGAGTATGTCATGCTCACTTAAAGGTCTCGCTGATGGTGGCGTGTGTGTTGGATCATTTAGCTCCCTTCAAAATGGTTGAGCTGAATGGTGCTAATCCATGCGCCATGTTCGTGAACGGGCGCCGTCAGTTGGGACTGGTCGTCTCTTAGCTGCCACGGGTTATTTTATTTTATTTTGTTTCTATTTGTTGTACCTACGCTTGACGCTTTTTACGTGTAAGTTTTTATTATTTTTATTTTTACATCGTTCTCACTTTTAGTTATAAATTCAACATTATAGATGTAACGAATACTTTTGTAACAATTTAATTTAAAAGAGTGTCCATGGAGTTTCTTGCCCGTTCTTCTCCATAGGTACCTACGCTTTGGAATGGGAATGTAGCTTAATTTTTCTTACTGACCGACTCCTTGACAATTCAAAAGTGCCTGTAAATGGTTTAATTGAAATAAATGATTTGAGTTTGAGTTTGGGTATGGGACAGCAATTTTTTTTAATTACCATCGAAAAATTTCAATGCTGGTGGGACCAGAATCATGGACTGAATCCATGGTAAAAGGCTTCGCGTCGATGTCCCTGCCACCATGTATTTACTAATCAGTAACATACTGATTAGACAATAATTTTATATTGTCACCGTTTAATTTCAGGTTTTACATAATCAAATCATAATTTTGCGAGTAATCCAAACCGCAGTTACAATTAAATCGAATACGAGTATGAGAAGAAAATTACACATAGAACAATTAGTTTCATAATAGGCTGAACATTATTTTTCATTGCCTTCATACGGCCCCAAATAGGCCGTACTAAGCTGTCTTTATTATTATTATTGTAAATAACTGTTATCCCAAATAAACAGGTTGCTGTTTTTCAAGATAACATATTTTGACCGTTAAGTTTCGAGTAGGTTTTCTCTGCCCTCTGGAGTGTGATAATAGTTCACTTAGCAAAATTATGAGTTATGCCATTTATGTTATTTTTTGTAGAAGCGTAAAATATGATAAAACAAACCTAAGGCTTCTGCCTCGAATCTGAGCGGCGGCGGCGGCGGCGGCGGCGGCGGCGGCGCGGGAGCGGCGCGTACAACGCAGACCCGTTCTCGAAGCCAGCGGGCAGATCGCGCGGCACTATAGCGGCGTAGTGTTGTGTTCGTTGTTGTGTCGTCGAGATATTTGTTTTTATTCGCGAACGAAATGTTTGAACAACGGAATAAATTTAAATCAAAAAGATGTTGTCGATCTTTTTGATTTAAATTTATTCCTAACGTCACAAAAATAAATTGCACAACACTGCAATGCAGACGCGCGGCGGTCACCGCTTGACTGGAGTGCACTGCTCGTTGCCGGCCCCCGCGCCGCTGTTTTCGAGGGCCGGTCCATTTGATTTTACGCATTAGGACCTGCCGCCGCCGCCGCCCCGCTGCCCGCAAGATTCGAGGCAGAGGCCTTAGGGAGTTGAAAGCTCCACGCAGCGTAGCATGCAAACGCTACGCAAATGTGTAGGTACTTCAAGGCAAGTTATGTTTTAGTTGCGAACTGTATTTCCTAAACAGTTGTATAATATATTATAACAGTGAAGCTAAACATTGTCATATACAACTCAGCTCATTACTAAAGTTTTCGTTTTAAATATATTTCCTTATAAACCTCAACATTCGGAAAAACTCACATAAAAAGATAGGCGACCTTCCTTCCATTGTTACACCGGCATACAAATTCAGGCGAAGTAATTAGGTGACTTTATAGGCACGGTTCACGAAAGAAATTGCTGACATGATTCATTTGTATGTAGATTTTCTGAATATAAAAAACTTCAATACGTTCTATGAAATAATAAAATGTAAACCAAGGAGTTTGATATTTGCTTGCATATCTCTGGCATAGTTGGCGATCGCGACCCGACATTCCCTCCATAGTTGACATGACCCTTCTGATTTTCGATTTGGTATTTTATGTATATAATGTGTATCTACGGATAGAGATATGAGCAAAACAAACGTCTATTTTCCCTACAGCAATGTTTTATTGGTATCTCCTCCACAAGTTTATGCCATCTCATGCAATAAAGTGATAAAACAGTTAGCTAGCACAGCGCCCCGAACTGGCTCAGATATATCGACGAACAAATAAAACTGACATTAAAAGCGCAAACTTGCCGAATGTTTTGTTTTGTTTTTTTCGTCATAACTCCTGCGAACCTTCGCATTGTGGATATAGCGATAATATTTCTCATCATAGGCTAATGTTAGAATAATACCTACTCGAAGTTATACACTTTGTTGGTACGTGCTTACTTTGTACACGGGAATTTTAAAACAAAAATTTGGATTGTGCTTTTTCTTTCTTTGAATTCAGATAAGTACGTGATAACGATTGGTAGGTTATTCAGAGCTTGGTGTCGCGTTTAAATAATTAAGCAACTCATTAATTATCTTACTCATTACACATCAATTTATACAATGTATCACAATCACGCCTCTTAATGTGCACATTCATTAAATACATTGTTTCAATAACCATGCATTTAACATCGATACAAAAGCATACTATGTAAATTGGTAGCAAGCTATAAACATTAAGCGACTGTTAACTCTACACAGTAGGTATATTGTGGTGAACAAAGTATAAATTCAGTAATAATGAAAGGCCGCTTATAAAACTAAGTAGATACGTAATATTCATGATATCGTTCGCCAGGAAAAATTAACGGTACGCTTAGCCAAATGAATATCGATTTAACGCCCTGCCCTTGGCTCATTTGCCCTGCATAAAATTAGTATTTGGACCTTTTCGCGGGCAGGGCCAATATTTCTCTCATCTTGAGGATTGAAGCAATTTTGTGTAGCTCTCAACATTAAATTAACATTTGGGCTTTTTCTTGGTCCGCGTGGCCGGTCCTCCCGTCCCTAGCTCAGTATATTTCAGCGGTCGCGTAATTTGTGGCTCGTAAATGTTCTGAAATTGGTCATCCCTTTGGTTGAGGTGAATTTATTGCCTCCTCGGTCGGCCTGTCGAAAGGGGAATTAATAAGTCCCCTCTAATGGTGAAACGTACCCTCACCATCAATTTGAATGCCAATGCCCCAAGATTGCTGCGGCCCAGTAAAATGAGCCTGCACATGAAATATCTCACTTATAAATTCTTATTCATTTTGTGCTTCCAATACCCGATGATTGCTTCATTTTATTATAGTGCGTACATGGGGAATATTGGAAGGTTGACAGATACGAGTAGAAGATTGAAAGGGATGTTATAGTTGGCTAGCGTTGTAGAATGTGTTTTCAATTTGGGGTATAAGTGTTCTTCCATAGCGCAAAATGTTTTTATTTTTCCCGCTGATCCGGCACTATTGTATTGTCTCCGTCGATGGATTGACTAATTCAGTGTTCTTGTTTAGTGCCTACAAAAAATTTACTTATAATAATTAACAAACAAGAGGTAAATATTACTGTCATGTCTTCCTTGAAAATGTAACGTAATTAGGTACATAGCCACGAGCTATAGAAACTTTTTGTTGCTTCTTCTCGGAAATCTGCTTACCCTGGAATTGAAAGGACCCCGAGCGTTCAAAGTGTTTAAAGTTCGGAAAGTTCAATTAGGCTGTAATTATTGTTTGTATTCTTTACCGTATTATCATTTTAGAAAGTTTAAAATGGAATATAATGAAGGAACAAACTAAATTGTTAATTTTCTTTGTGAATTAATCGATAGTAAAAGAAGGCGTTAACGTTCACGAAGTCGTGAATGTTTAATTCATTATTATTTAGGTGTGTATTTGTGTTGGATTACGTGAGTCCAGCTTTAGTGACGATAATGAGTAAATAATGACCATTCCGCTGTGAATTGAACAGTGGTAAACATTTCTTTCGTGAGTAAAAATCACGTTTATTTTCACCTGTAAATGTGACTGCAAATGTGATTCTAATTCTTATTTCTGTATAAAAAACGGATTAGTAGTGCTATTAATGCTTTTGTAATACAATAGGTCGCAATAAAATTAGCGAGGAAAATATTTGTGGCGTGGCAGCACGAACGTGCATTTCGTGTTATTGTGTCACAAATATTTTCCAATAAGTTCCTAATAATGGGTATTTCCCTAATGACTGCTGACACAAACCGAGCCAAGTTCTTTGTCGTGCAAATTGCGGCTTCGACGCGATACATCACTATTTTTACGTAAAGCAATAAACAAACCAGGTTGTAAATAACATTGGTTGAACGCCTCCTTGTCTTGAGAGAAGAATAATGGTATTTTCTATTTCGTTAGGTTGTACTAGATATACTTATGTCCGCTCGGATGGCTGCCAGCTGCGGCGCTCCGCATCCAGTTCTAGTGTCCCTCCCGTCCCAAAGATGTAAACTTACTACGCCGCTGGAGGAGACCTGTGCCACTACATTTTTACCTCTAGGGAGAAAGCAGAACTGCCAAAGTAATAAATTTTAAACGAACGCTCACGTATGCTTTCTGGATATAGAGAAATCTTTTATTCTATTATATTTTATTGGATATATCATACTGTACGCCATCTTGAGTGTACCCTATGTATCTTGTCACAGACTTGCAAGGAAGCTTGTAAACTTTGCGAGATAAGAATTATCGTTCTAGTCTTCTTCGAACATGTTCAATAAGTGCCACAATATCCAAGCAATGAATGCGCATATCATATACATATGTCTACGTATAACCATTTACGTAATTTACGCTCCACGAATCCCGCTGCGCTTGTTTGTCCGTGACGTCGTTTCGCATTCAAATTGGCATATAACGACAGGACGCACCACGAACCATGTACCACGTACCGCCGACATTCCAAACAATTAAGTCTCACGCGTGTTGTTCGAGCCTCTTCCATTCCACAGTAACTGTATGCGGCACGACGGCCCTAAATCAAAGAGCCGTGAAGTCCCCCCCACACTTCCATATTTTCGCACCCCGACAGCGTCGTATAATGGCTATTGACCAAATTTATCGACTTTCATGTCATATTCTCATCTTTATGCGGAGCTGGAAGCCTGGAATTGGCCTCACATAACATATGTGAGAAAAAGTCTTCGTATTCTACGATACAATAAATTATTTTGATCTTTGTCTCGCATATAAATAATAGAAGTTATTGATATCAACGGAAGATATGGAATATTGCGACTAAATGGCGTATTCAGGAAGGGAATTACATGGCGATCGGTTTGATTAATTTGACTGAGGCTATGAATAGTATAATCAGATGATTTTGTTAGCGATATGTTTACCCTCTCGTTGCGTGTCTGCAGAGTTCGCTTGGTTTGCGTGGAGTGAGAACTGTTTTAATTTAATTTTAATCAAACTAACACGACCGTTGTAAATCCAACTACCACAAAAACACCTTAATACCCAGGACAATTGTTCGCTCACGTATGTGCCCATTCAAAAAGCGGAGAGAAACCGGCGTGAGCAATCACAAAAGAACGGAAACGAGGAGCGAAGAAACACTGTCATTAATATACGTTGTACGAATGTTGTGCCGCGTCGTTGCTGGGCTCTTGTTTTTATTCAGAGCACGGAATTTAAGTTTATTATGACTGTTATGCAAACTTCGACGTAAATGGTGCGAAGCGAACAAAAGAAACAAGCAATCGAGTATCGAAAGAGTCTAGTGCTTTACTCTCATATTGAAATCAAGAAATTTCCGATTTCATCTTAAACTGTTCTGAAGTTTTTCCTCTCAAAACTTTGATCGCCATTGATTCCTCGCCGCACTCACGTACCGCTTTCATAACTGGTTGGTATTGTTCTTTAAAAAAAATAAAAAGGCTAGTATTTTCATTTCTCAGGAATGAAAGTTTATTAGCAAAGTCTATGCATAAATTCACGTCGGCTTCGTGCTGTAAATTTAACAATGGACTGGGGTTATACTTTGTATTCGAAATTTTTATTTGGTACTATGTTTCATGTCCGCCTTTTTTACACGATGCCAGATAAAATAGGGAATAAATTATTAACATTTTCCTTTCACGGCCGCAACTCACATGTGAAATTTAATTAAATTTTTGAAGTGCTTACTCTATTTTATATTTTGTACCAAAATGTTACATTTATTTTAATGTCATTAGTTTTTTAACATTGTTCATAATTATCCATTTAAAATAAAATACTCACGTTAAAGTTTTTAACTGTTAAATTATGTAGGGACATCAAAATATTATTCATCGTTTAATTGGTGAAATATAAAGGCGGAGACTGACTTGTAACGTTAGTTTGTAATATATCATTATAGGCGAGCTTGGTTACTAAAAGGCGATACTCAAATCGCGGCGAACGCTCGTTTCGAACACAATGGCTCAAGCGCGCTCCATTTCTTGTAACAAAACGGTGATACACTAAACGTGGCGAACGTTCGCTTCAAGCACTTGACTCAAGCGTGCTCCATTTTTTTCAGAATGGCAGACGTAGAGGTTGTGTATGTTTCATTAATTTTATTTAGTTATGTTATTGGAAGAAGAAGTATCACGTCAGCGCCGGCTGTCGCTGACAACCAGGGCTGGGGCTCTGCCTCGCATAGGGTCGCAGCATTATGTTGAGCGATGGCCGTTTTGCGTGTATGTGGCGTACATTTTCTCCCAACTTGTTATTTTTGTGTTAGTGTTCTTTCTCTGCGTCATGTTTGCCGCAAATAAACGTATTTTTTTTCTTCTTTAAAATCAAAACAACTGCACAAACTTGTTTGTAAACATGCGCTCGCAATGCTCGCATGAGCGGCTTGGCTCGCTGTAGACTACTGTAACGCGTTTCAAAGGAATTCACAAAAAATATTCAAAAGTCTTCTTCAATGTCCTACTCGCCGCACTGACTTCATTCACTCTTCTTTCTTCATTCAATCTATCTCTCTGTGGAATGCGCTCCCCCAGGAAATCAGGATGGTAACCAACCCATTATCCTTTAAGGTTAAAGTTCGCGAGCACATTCGTAAGAAGCTGGCAGTATCATAACAACGGAAATGTTATCCCATTGTTTGTTTAATTAGTTTTAGTATATTCGTGTATTTATATGTATTTATTTGTCCTTATATTTATATATAATTAGGTATATATATCTTATTTATAGTTAAGGTAAGGTATATCTAAGGATATACCTATATGTATACAATTATTCCTCCAATTTTCATAATTGCACCTACCACTGTTTGTCTCTGCTCCACCCAAAGGTTGACTGGTAGAAAATGCCTATGGCATTAAGCCTCTGTACATTTTTTTTGTGCTAAAGTATTAAATAAATAAATAAATAATAAAATCTTCAGTTGAGTGGAGGATCCGGCGCTCGCGTCAAGCGGCTCGCTTGGCTGCACTGACTACTACTTCTACTACTACTAGTCTCCGCCTTTACCCGCAGGCCGTACAATTGATCTTCGCAGATGCGAACAGTTCGCAAAGGTAGTCAGTAAGCCTGGCCGGACAGAATATAGGTACATAGCAACCAACGTCATAATCATTATTGAAAACTTTTACAACAAGTTCGAAACACCCTGCTCTGGTAAGTTGCTACCTACGTAAAGTACGAAAATTTATTACAGAATGTTTTTACTGGTTTTCGAAGTTCCTTAATCTAAAATCGATAGAAACGACGCCGAACAAAGTTGTGAATAGTACCTTAAGTTGAGAATCGAAGAAAGTCGGACCTTCCGTTCAACACCTGCGTAAAAGATACGCTCCGTTGATAAAGTCGCTAGTTCGGAGCGGTCGCGTTGCACCCAAATGAGATCAATCGAAACCTTTATACGGAAACTTCATATCTACAACTATGTGAAAAATAATCTCTTAACTCGTAAAGTTTCCTGTGGGACGCCAAAATTCGGTCTTATATGGAACGACCACACCACTCACAATAGATAAAGAAGTTCTCAAATGATCAACCTATGAAAAATATCTAGGATTACATGTAGACGACAAACTTACATGGAAACTTCACATCGACCATATCAAAACCAAGTTAATGTCATTACTGGCAGCATTACGTAAAGTTTCAAACTGCATTAAAAAAAAAGTACGTAAAATAATATATAGCTCACTAGTTAAATCTCATCTTGAATATTTAGTTGAGCTATGGGGGTCAGCTGCGAAAACTTACCTACTACAAAGAACACAAAACAAAATTATAAAAATATTATGTCACTATCATTATTTAACTCCGACGATAGTACTATATAAGAAAACAAAACTACTCAATATAACTCAACTTTACAAATACTACACCTGCGTCCTTATTAAAAAAACCATCACCAAATCTATTCGGTTAAACATACAGTTACATATGAAAAATATAATATACAACGTAAGAAATAAAAACAAAATCCAGTTACAACCAGCTTACCAGCGCACGCTCACACTAATTATGGCAAAATCATTGATTTTTTTTTATTTTTATAAATTATGACGCATGACATAGTTTAAAACATCCTATTACGAGTGCAGTCCAAGCCTTGTGTTATAAGGGCGCCGCGGAATGGAGCGGCGACATCTTTATCAGAGTTCATTCACCCTAACGCAAAAATGTGTTTCTTACTATTGCAACTTAAACTTAATCTAAATCCATTCCGCGGCGCCTTTGTAACACAAGGCTCCGACTGCACTCGTAACAGGGTGTTTAAACTATGTCATGCGTGATAATAAATAAAAATAAAAATAATAAAAAATTCAATTGTTGAAAAAAAAAAAACATTTTTTACATGAATGATTAGTAGTCATTGGATAAATGAAGTGGGCTGTCTTTGTAATATGACTAAAATACCACGGTGTATAATGTCTCCAACACTCTAGAGGTAACTAATTAAAATAGTACTAGTTATAAACACACATGTATCTCATTATAAGCAAACTGTTATTTTAAGTTCTTATGAGAAATAAAGTTCTTTTAACCTAACGTCCTTTAAACCTAACGTCAGTTTGATCCGCAGTATGTAAGACCGAGCTTCCTAGTAATAACAGTTTTCCTGAAATATTATTTTAGCTGTAGCGCGTTAACGTTTCTATAAAAATAAAATCCCGACCGATTGACTATACTGACCGACCCAGACGACCCCACTACTCTCCTCCAGGAGAGTCGTAGGGAAACTAGTAAAGTTCGCAAAATAAGAGCACACAATACACGATCGTCATTCCGACCTCGCCGCCGAGGCCCCGCGCGAAATCCCCGACTAACGAATAGTCCTCCCCGACCCTTGACTGTAAGTGAAGCGCCAGCACGCGTTTTAGCTGAGCAGCATGTAATCCAAACTCCGCACGATAATAATCAAAACACTGATTTTATCCAGCCACCGTCGGTCCCTTGCCACCCTCCCTCCGACTCAGCTGCCCTAAGCCTTGGTTCGTACCCCACAGGGGGTGCCCTTAGCGAGCAGCAGTCGTTTAGTTTATAGTTTTTACGCCCTGGCTGGAGGCATTAAGTTTCGTTAGGACCTTAAGGCAGCCACAGGAAAGTCCGGTTAAAGAGTCGGAACCCTAGTGGTTACACTCTGAGATGCCCTAGATAAAAAAAAGAGATTGACTATCTCTGATATTTATTACTTTTTTATTTGCGTTTAAATGGACACCAATATTTGTCGGAGATAGGTTTCATATTTTAAAACAATAAAAAGCCATACATTTTTAATAATGCATTTTTTTAACTTTAGTACGAAAATGGATTTATTTTAATTCATTTTAAAATATTGCCGTAACTTTAAAAACTACCAAAAACAATACTTAACTTAAACGACAGCTTTACTTAATTTTAATAACAATTTAAACGCTAGTCAGATCCCACTTAAATGTGGGAGATCTAGAGAAAGCTCCGTACGTGAATGTTTAGAGAGGGATACAAACCGAATAGATATGGTCGGGTGCGTCTCGTACGTCGGTCGAATGGAGCGAGCAAATTACATCACTCTATAGAACTGGGCGCCTGGTAGCACGTGACGCCACTTTACGACATGATACACGGAAAATGATTTTTCTCAGAATATTTGAAGGAAGGCTTTAATAGTATATTACTTACCAAGGGCTGTAAAAGAAAGAAAGCCCGAAATCGCGGGTATTTGTGACCCGAGCCGCAGGCAAGGGTTGTAAATATGCGATAGAGGGCTTTCTTTTTTACAGCCCGTGGTGAGTACACAATTTTACGTGTTCACCTGGCCATAATGTGAGTTATACCGTACGCGTAGCGTGTGTTAAAACTCACATTACGGCCAGGTGTGACGTAAAAGACTTTTGAATGGTACCTATCGTTACAGTGTAAATAAAGTTGGATTACTCGTATTGGAATTTTGTATTGTCATAGTGAACTGTGGTTTTGTCTCGTGGTGAATCTTCGTAAGAAGACTAAATTACACCGCTATTAAGAACTAGGTGCCTGCTGCCTCGACGCCACTTTCCAACATGATATACGTGAAAGTGTGTACGGCCAGTACATCAAGTTACCACAAACTGTCGAATTTTCTCGTTCAATTTTGAACTTAATCGTTAACACTTTAAAGTTTAATATCGTTTGGAGAAATTTTACAGTTTCGTGTAGCTTGATGTGCTGGCCACTGTACACTTGGTAACCACAAGTAAAGCGCCGACGCGCGCTTCGTGAAATAAAAATTCTGTATCAAGAAATTATTTTATACAATTAAAATTACTTTCAGAGGCCAATCAGTATTTTACACGGAAAAACAATAAAAGCGAAGACTTTCCTTTATTTGTATAAGGAAAATACTTACTTTCACGTATATCACATTGTAAAGTAGCGTCAAGGCTACCAGCACCCAGTAGAAAGCTGGTTTTAAATCTCGTGGTGTTATTTATAGTATATAACACCACGAGATTTGTAAGGAGTCGTCAATTTGTAGAGTTTGCAGTTATAAAACTAAAAAAATTGAGAGCTGCTTCGTATATGGTGTCAGACTTAACCTTAAAAAATCGGCCAAGTGCGTCGGACCACGCACAATGAAAGGTTCCGTAGTTGGGATGAATTTATTCCAAAAACAAACTTAACATGGTACTTAGTTGAAAAACAAGTTCTCCCATACATTCCAACTCCAAATGTAATTTTGTATGCAGAATATTGAGAGATTTACCATGTTATTTCAAGACCATAGCCTTGATAAATGTATCCTGTAATCTATGAGTAAAGAACTATTTTTGGTATTTTTGTGTACATTTTAGGCTCGGTTTTATTAAAGATAAAGGGTGTGGGAATGGTAAATTTTCATCTATTTCCTTAAATAAGTTTCAAAGGTTTTATTAAAAAAATATATCTGAAGTCCATATATTAAGCCCTTTAATAAGCATTTAATATGTCACATGGTACAGTTGGATAAAAAAAATCTTATTAATAACATTGACAATGATGATTCATTCAATACACGACGATATCCAAACCTAAATAAAACAATTTAAAAAAAAATGCGTCATTTTTCCGCGCATCGCAGTCGACTGGTAAAATTAATTATTAATTATTTTCTAATTTGCACCCCAAATAGACCCCCATATTCAAAATTCATTTATTTACGTTACACGTCCGTGTTTGGGTCACAGCAACTTCATCGGTCCAGTAAATTCGGAGTAAATTGGCTGTGACAGACGGCTGCTAGAAACAAGAGTGATCCTATGAGAGTTCCGTTTTTTCCTTTTGAAGTACGGATCCCTAAAAATGAAACAAGTCTGACACTACTAACTACACTAAAAAAAAAAGGCTGTTGTTTATTTCCAACCTAACTAAAATGAAAACCAAAAAAGTGGGTCAATATACTGGTTTAAATGATAACCTGCTAGATAAAAAAGGACCATTGGTCCATTTACTGAATGTCACAAACAGAGAGAACAACAGGTATTACACAGCTATAGTAGCAGAATTTTACACAAAAGTGTCAAAGTGTCAATAACAGCCCCGAGTGATCGATGTACAGGGTCACTGCATTTATAAAAACAATTTATAGTGTATAGTTAAAACTCTGCACAGCATGTATGAATAATTCTGAAATAAAGCGATGGATAAGGGATGTCAATATTTGACTACCACCTATATAAAAATATATACATAATATACAGCGTTTTACGGAAAGGGTATATACATATCAAAGGCACGGATTCTTTTGGTGATAACAAACAACAGGGCAATATTTTTTAATACCTATATCTACATAAATAAAAAGTTAAGAAACATTTAACTAAAAATCAAATGTTTCCAATTGAATTCTACACATCACTAGACCAAGTCAGCTGATCGGTGTCAATAAACTACACACAAAGAAACGGCGGTAACACATTTGTTATGATTTAAATTTAATAAACTAACGAAATAAAAAAAAATATTAAGCATTTTCTAGTTAGTGCTTTTGAGCTGAAATTTTGTACAGAGATTCTGAACCAGATACACTCTTCACCCCGTTTCTATGGATATACCCTTTCCGTAACACGCTGTATAATATTTGCCTACTAAGAGCTAAATAAAAAGTAAAAATAAAAAGAAAAACAATATGAAGAATTCATATTTCTTTGCTTTTACTTGTGTTGTTTTTAAAATAATTCGAAAAACAAAAAATACAGACGAAACCCGTACAGAGCACTATAACTGCGTGAAAAATATTTTCTAAGTAGGTAGGTATGTACTTGTTATATTAGGCTCCTCGCCAACGGCGACTTTTTGTAGTGATTCTGTCGCGCGTCCGCTTCGATACAGACGCGAAGCGGTTGCTAGCTGAGTGCCCTCGCCCATGGGCCCAGATTCAGTCGCGATGCAAACGCGATGCTGTGGCGCTTCTGTCGCGATGCAAACGCGATTCAGTAACGGCACAAAAATGCTACAGTTGCACTGATGCTCGGTTCTCGACTCTTGGTCCGACACGGTCGCGCGTTTGCATCGATATAGTCGCGATGCTGTAGCGCGTTAGTAGCGCGTTGGCATCGCTTCTGTAGCGCGTTGCAAATGCGACTAACACGCGTTAGTAGTGATGCTGTTGCGCGTTTACGAAGCGCGCGACAGCATCGCTACAAAAAGTCGCCGTGGGCGAGGGTCCTTTGGTACAGTTTTTCATTTTTATATGTATTTTAATGCAAGCATCAAGATACAAACAGTTCGATTTGTTTTACCATTTGTCGTACACACCCAAAGTTAACCGTTTTCTATCAAATCCTAAACAAAGTGAACATCGATAGATTTCTCTATCTGCTCGAGCACAAAGAGCGCAACGTTACGTAGTGTTCGATTCTGCGTTTTTCACTGATGCGGAAGGAAGCCAGACTTTCCTTTATTTCTGTTCCGTATCGCGTCGAATATTCAAACAATATTAACAAGGACTAATTTGTGAATAATTTGATGTGGATGGTACATTGTTATTCCACTGAACACAGGCAAAGTTTTGACGGAATTCTGTATATTTTTCTGGCCTTGTCTTTTATTTTCTTGTTTTCCATTATGTTAAAGATGTTTTAATTAAGGTGGGATGAGATTATTGTTTTTTTGCTATGTGCTTTACATTTTTTTGTAAAAAGCTTCCTGTTTTTGGTTCAGTAAACCTATTATGACATTAAGGCTTGGTGCACGAAAAAAAAAAAACTTTCTTTTGTCTATTCTATATAAATAAAATTCAAAGTCCTGACTGACTGACTGATATATCAACGCACAGCCCAAACTGCTGGGTCTAGAGATTCCAAATTTGACACGTAGGTTCTTTATGAGGTCTAGGGGTGCACTAAGAAAGGGTTTTTTGGAAATTCCACCCCTAAGGGGATAAAATAGGGGATGAAAGTTTGTATGAAAAATCTTATTCATTTGGTTGATTAACTTGAAACTTGGCACAAATACTTGCCTAAGTAAGTAATAACATTTTTCATGATTAGTTTTTCAAAACTACCCCTCAAAGGGGGACTGCTGGGTGTCAAAGTTTGTATGTAGGAATTTTACCGCGCGGTTCGATTAAGTTCAAACTCAGTAGAAATACTTGCGACCAAAAATAAAGAATAACATGTATCAGGGTTTTTCAAAACTCTACCCCTAACGGGGTGAAAAGGGGTAGTAAATTTTACAGAAGAGGATTTTTCTGGACAAAATCCGATTCAACTAGGGAAGTATTGACATCCACGCGGGCGAAGCCGCGGGACACAGCTAGTTTCTTATCTAATTGTGAGAGAGCTTAAAATAATCGAAACATTAAGTCTGTGTCTTACTATAAAAGTACGGTTTTCGTGGTGCTAAACCATTCGTGTCAGTCACAGCACCGGTTAATATTTTCATCATTTTTGCGCTCTCGAAAATATAGTTTATTTTGCCGTTGATTTATTTAATGAAGATATTGTATACTGATTAAATAAAATTTTGATTGTGTTTTAAAGATATCTAAAGACTAATATGTGATTTTTGAATTTCTTGGTATGATTAGCTAAATAATAGGAAAAAATATATTACTGACCGGGTTTAAAAAAACAAGGTTTTTCAATATTATTGTACTGCTATATTTTGTATGGAAGTTGAAAAAAGTGGTTCAGCCATATGTAAGAAAACCATATCGACGGTTAAAAGGTAATAGGTAATAATAACTTAAAGTCTTATTTTAAGTAGGATGGCATTCATGACTCATTTTCGATAAAAAAAAGGTCGCGTATTACCTTTTAACCCTCGATATAATGATGTTAATGATATTTTTTGATGTTTTAAATCAAAAGTAGTTTTTTGTAGAAAGATGATCAAACGCCAGTCTCGCGTAATTTTTAGGAAAACTAGTTGCGAATATGAGTGATTTTCCGTGAAAGCTTAATTTATTTGAAAAATCCCTTTCAGCCACATGCAAAACAAAGAACACGACTTTTCAAATCACAAATAATTTTGTTTAAATTCTTTTCCCTTCCTCACAAATAATGAACATAATTAATCAAAATCAGTTGCTTACGTGCACGGCCACTTAAATCGTCAGCAAGCAATGAACGACTGGTCGATATTGATGCGATACATAAATAAATCCAAAAATTTACTGGCATTAAAAGCGTAAACTATCTTCAGTCCATTTATTATTTTTATTACATTTTCCGGCGTTTCAAGCGCTTTCATTCTGCCTCAGTGTAAAGTTCCGCTAAGTTTAATTATGTAAAACACGAAATAATCAGTAAAACTAGTTTCAACTTTCATTATTTTTGATGAAGTAAAATAAAATTGACACAAGAAATGGTTGCGGTTTCTTAACTAAGTTTACAGCTTGGACAGAGCTTGGTCTCCGAATTTTAACTCAGTTTTTGAACAATGAAGGTTTATGTTTGCTGCAGCTGGCCATTTTGGGCCCTGTGTATGTGATTTAAAAAAGCAAATTATTTAATAAATCAAAAACCCGATTACAAAAACACATTTTAAAGAAGGTTTTTTTTTTTTGCAATCTTTTTAGTTTTATTAATTACTAGCTTTTGCCCGCGGCTCCGCCTGCGTGGATGTCGGTTATCGCGTAAAAAAGTAGTCTATGTCCTTCTCCATATCCCAGGCTATTTCTCTACCAAATTTCATGACGATCGGTTCAGCGGTTTAGGCGTGAAAACGTAACATACATACAGACAGACAGACAGACAGAGTTACTTTCACATTTATAATGTTAGTATGGATACAGTGTGAGTCTTTATAATGTGCACATATCGAAATGAATCTATGCTTAATTTCATCTACGGCGAAAATATTTTTTTTTTAATGGAATTTAAAAAAAATGTCCCCAGTGTAAACAAAACGGTGTAACTTTTAAACTAAATGATTTATCATGATGAAACAAACTCCATAATGATTGGAAGTAATTAGGCGTCCTCATAAAATGAAAATTGGGGACAAAACTACCCTCAATTGAAAAGAAACGTGTTCATTTAATAAGCAAAAATCTGTTTTTTTTTTCATCATTTTTTTACATAATTGTAAAATTTCTCAATAAGGGGGCGTCCTATTGAGACATTTTGAAATAAAAATAAAAAATTAAAATTACTTAAAAAAAAAATATATGATTTTTTTTTGTATTTTTTCCGTAGATAAAATTAAGCATAGATTCCCTCATTTCGATATGTGCACATTATAAAGGCTCACACTGTATATAATATATACTTATATTTGGAATTGTCTCATTACTAGCATTTATTTGATATCAGTATTGATGTAATTTATTTAAAAACAAAACCTGCCCCTCTATTTTTTGTGTTTGCAGGTGCAGTATATAAATAGTATATAGCCTAATGTCACTCCCACAATTAAGACGGATCTCACGACACCTCGTAATATGTTAAAATCCATCAAGCTGTTTAGGCTACAGAGCGTGTCAAACAAATAGACATCCTAAATACATGCATATTTACATGCTCTTGAAAAACAACCATCCTTCTGGGGCAGTCGGTCAATTATGTCCATCGAAAAACTGTGACATGAAAAATTATCACGTGAATAACAGAATAGAATATATTTTGTTTAATCAGTAATTAGGTCGTCGTAAACACACATACACTAAATTGTTTGTAAGAAGGTTGCTAGATTTTATTTGTGGACTTATAAAAACAGTTCATTGTTGGTGGGTTTGTTGTCTGTGTGAAATAGATGTCGGTATTATGGAAAGTCAACTATTATCCAATTTGATATGCTATTATTGACCATTCCTATTCCGTCACAATTATAAAACTATGAGACGAAAATAGTGTACAAAAGAATACTCAAACAAACTTTCACAACTTCAATGTGAATAATATAAAGTTTCAAATATTCTATTCTTAACTTACCTACGTAGTTTTACTACATCTCGCCCCGAAGCTTACCTACTCATTGTTTTGAACAATAGTACGCCTTGCTTCTTCACGAATCATATTTCTGTCAACAGTCTGTCTTTTGTTTTAAATAATATGGAGCGAGCAAAGAGCTCCAGTAACTTAATCCACGCTAGTGCAGTTGCCGATGAAAACGGACTACCAAGTCTTTTGTAAACATTCATTATAATGCAACTGGAGATGATGTAACTAGAGGAGCTCGTGGCTAAGTAATAACAGCCGCACGGGTCGATCCGTCAGGCTAAGCTACGCTTGCCGGGGTTGGTCCGTGGATGGGTGACCATCTTTACATACCGAGACTCCTTCGTGCCTCGAAAAGCACGTTAAGCCGTTGGTCCCGGCTGTCATTCGTGCATCTTTGACAGTCGTTACGGGTCGTCAGAAGCCCAAAAGTCTAACAGTCTTACCAAGGGGTATCGTGTTACCCAGTTACTGGGTTGTGTAGGTCAGATAGGCAGTCGCTCCATGTAAATATGTATCACTATCTCCATGTAAAATACTGGTATTCAGCTGCATCCGGTTAGACTGGAAGCCGACCCCAACATACTTGGGAAAAGGCTAGGCAGAGGATTGTTTGGTACAATTTCTGTTAAAACATTATATTGCATAGAATTTTAAAACGACTCTAAAGTCAAATCATTAATTCACTGTAGGAAACTGATAGGTGCTAGCTTTAAAAGATAGTATTCTAGACTTTTATACCTATACAATACATATAATAGACATTTTGTCACATCATAAATCAATTAAACTAAACGATCACCATTACAATAAATATTACCATTTTATTACACAAAGTGATAGCTAGCACATGTCAGATTGCTCCAATTAATTAGTTATTCGACTTTATGTAGGTATGTACCTATGATTTGTTTAGTTCTTTCATGAAGTATGAAGGAACTGAAAAAAAGAAACTAACTGCCTCGTTTGTCTAGTGGTCGCAAACGATACTATGAAGTCCTGGGTTTGATTCCCAGGTCGGGCAAAGCGTTATTGGGTTTTCCAGCAGGAATTTCTCAGTAGCATTCCAGAGTCTGGATTTGTGCCTGGTTGATGACAATAGTCTCGCCCCCTATTACATGGGACTTAACCCTTCGTATGAACGTACATAGTTTTACGCGAGACAGAACGGCTTTTTTATTGTTTCTGTAATTACGAAAGGTTAAGTCGAAACAAAACTGGCAAAATGTGGGTGTACTAAAGGTACGTCTCTACCTAACCCTTTGGGGGTTACAGGCGTGATGTGACGTTAATAATAATAACCCCACGGCTGTATGTATCTCCACGTTGACATCGTGGTGGGGCTTGCACGCTCCTACAGAACAGATAAAAGAGGTTAAAAGGGCCTCGTGGGCGGGGCAGGCGCGCCGCACTTATGAGTAAACGCTCATAAGTCAACCGAAATTTGCCAACAAAGTCAAAGTCAAAGCATTTATTTGACTGTGGCAGTTTGTCTACGCGCAAAGGAAATATAGTATAAACTCCACTACTCTACCCTACCCTACCTACCTAGCTAGCCTACCTAGCTAGGTAGGTACCTACCCAGCTACCTACCCTATCCTACCTACCGTACCTATCTACCCTACCCTACCCTACCGACCTACCCTACCCTACCCTACCCTACCCTGACTACCTAACTAAAACCTGAAGAAAAAAAAAATTTAGCGAAATCGGTCCAGCCGTTCACAAATTGTTATTTTTTTTTTCATATTTTCTCTGCGTTTAAACCTTCCCTGGACAACGAAAAACATTTCAAAACCAAAATCAGCTAAATCGGCCCAGCCGTTCTCGAGTTTTAGCGAGACTCACGAACAGCAATTGATTTATATATTTATAGATAGATATATTTTTATATGTATAGGCACATGATGACACTTTTGAACGTCAAAATTTACACGGATATAAAATTGATTCTAGTTGCCCCTTCTAAAAGGTAGTTTCGCATGGAGAAGAATGGGCAAGAAACCGGCAAACATCATGCTCATTTTGTGTCAGCGTACGAAGCTCCGCGGGAAATAAAGAATTATACCGTCTTGCGCTATTATAACGTCTCGGAAAAGAAGTCAGGTCTGTAGTGTATTCCGAGAAGGGATTTCTTTTCACCAGTAAGGCTAACAACCTTAAAATACATGTGATATTTGTAATGAATACAACAGTATTATGTAGTTTGTAGACAAAAACGATATAATCTCAAACAGATGCAAATTTATACATTGCTTTCAATACATACGGACCATCTTGTACTATGTGAACGATCGCGCAATGTATTGCATTGTGCGAAATCCATGCGTATCGATAGTGTTGTACCAAGTTGTAAACAATGTCGATATTAAGTATATGTGTATGAACATACATGATTATTATCAGTAAAATTATGATTAAAATAACTTTGTTTATTACCAACATTTATTGTTTATTGTGACATAATAATTATGACGTAAAACAGAGCTATAATTAGCTAAAAACTAAAGAAAATTTGAATTTCGTGGCTATATCGGATGTTCCCCTTATGTATTTAGAAAGTCAACACTATTTGTACCCCGTACCCCTCCCGAAATTTAAGGGAAAAATTGCAAAACTTAAAGTACCTGACAAAATTACAGTAATTTTAGGTTAAACCTTTTGGTCACCGTAACATGTATGAGTAATTCATTGCTTTTGCGCGTGTGTGAGTGTCAAACGCAGTGTTTGCGTTAGTGTGATAACCAATAGCAAACTCGTGATCTAAGTGCGTGTGGTTTGTGTGCGTTACGCGTACGCGTTCGTGCTCTTGCTTGTGGTGGAGTTAGAGTGGGAGACAGGTGGCGACACGCGTTTTAATACAAATCAAGAACTATTTCCTTTCTAACCTCTTATGTCTGTTCTGTGCGTGCTCCTATTTACTCTAAGTCTGTGCCGGTAGAGTTTACTTTGCCGGAACAGGTCTAGGGTGAGGAGCCAGACCAATAGAGATACAGAAACCCGTAGGGCAGCATGTGGCGAGCTGTTGGGCAGTAGCGACCCCACCGATCTATCTATCTCCCGGGAGAAGTCTTGTTCCTCATCTCTGACTTGCCTTTATTGACTTGTCACAGTGAACACTGACGAGGAACAGAGCTCCTACGTTATTTTTGCCTTTATTGGCCAGCTTGAGTGGAGATTCACAAGAGCAAACGTGTTCGGAGGAAGGAAGTCTTCCAGTAAGATGCTGGTAGGGATCTTGACCGTATTTCCGGGATTGTCCTGATAGCCTTGGAATACCTCTCCACTACTCAAGCATCCCAGGATACTTTTCCTCCTTGTTGCTACGTCACTATGTGCTGGCGACCGTTTCTGGGGGCTCATTATTGAGTGTGAAAGTCACCCCCTGCCATTTTATCCGTGTACAATAAAACATTGACCAGGCAGGGACCATAGTCCTTCCATAGTTTTAGGTAACCAGTCCATTTTAAACACCGATACCCGTAGTCCATTATCTTTGTTTCCATATCCTACAATAGTCCTACACCAACCGGGGGTTGTCCTTGGGTACACTTACATAGTGCGTACAGGGATAATTGTAGGTTGGTGCCTCATTTAATCGAAAGCGTCTAACAGCGAGCTAGCAACCTGTGCGAGTTGGCTTCGGCCCCTCGTACGCCTTCCTAAGGTCCGGGATCCCGGGGTCCCGAGATCTGTCAAAGAAACAAAAAACTAAACAAAAAAAAAAAATATATATATTATGATGATAAGGAAGATGATACGTTACGTAAAAAAAAAGTTTATTATTTATTTTTCACCCACTGAAAGCGCTTTAAGTGTGGTACCAAAGAAGCGTATCTATATATTTTTTCAATAAAACATACATTTTGTTCATGGTATTTAATCCGTTTCGTTGTAAACCGAAGCGGAGTTCCCCTCGTCTTATCTCAAAGAATCTGCATACAGGATTTGAGCTGAATTAATTCTTTGAAAGTTTTAAACATTTTCTGAATTGTTGCCTTTTAACGTTCACAACTTGTCTGAGTAAACTTTAACAGCTTTGAAATTTCTTCAGAGATGATTCATCTTAATATTTATAGTAATTATTGTTCTGACGATATAAACCTGTCGGATTTCAGACATGTATTGGATGATTTTTCAATTTCAGTTTCGTTGTAGTCAACTTTGTAGTGGAAATCTCATCATCATTTCAGCCGAAAGACGTCTACTGCTAGACAAAGGCCTCCCCCAAGCACCGCCACTTCAACCGGTTCTGTGATTCCCGCATCTAGCGGATTCTTTTGGCCTTCACAAGGTCGTCCGGTACGTGGTCGCCACTCCATAACTTTTTGGCTTCAGCAGCCATCTGTGTTCATCGTTGTAGTGGAAATCTAGCCCAGGTGTATCTTTTTACTTGTTCACGTGCGTAAATAAAGATAATTTTGATTTACATGATTTTCATTTTGAAATCACTGACTCACTTGTGCTGTATATCACTAAACTATGATCACTAATTCATCTTTCAAGCTTGGCGACTGCGTCCTTGAAAGCTGCGTCCCCTTGGACCGTTTGTCATGGCAGGCGCTTCATCCTGATATGGATGATGGATGATAACGGAAAAAACGTGAAGAGATCTTTAGAAAACAGTGTAACATTAGATAAACCTATCGATTTGAAGTGAAATTTTACATTAATTCATTACTAAGAAATAAAAGAAAGAAATAAAATACGAATAAAAAATAAATTAATTACAATATCCATTTACATACGAGTACACGATTTGATGCGTATATTGGCATAACAGAAGAAAAACATTGTAACGTTTGATAAACCTATCGTTTTGAAATGAAATTTTGTATCAGTTAATTACTATGAAAAAAAAAAAAGAAAGAAAACGCGTTTACAAAATAAATATACTACAATGTGCATTTACATACGAGTAACTACATGATTTGACGCTTTTATTCGCATAACAAAAGAAAAACAGTGTAACGTTGGATAAACGTATCGTTTTGAAGTGAAATTTTGCATCAATTAATTACTATGAAAAAAAAAGAAAGAAAACGCGTTTAAAAAAAAAAAAACAATTACAATGTGCATGTACATACTTACGAGTACAGGCAGAACGGGGCTTTTCGGGGGTTATTTAGAATAAAGTAATTGTAAGATTTGAGTTGACATAAATTCTACCAAAACACCATAGACAGCTTTTATTTTATTTCTGGTCTTGTTTACTTTTACAATTTCTCGTACGAAGATCACAATTCGAGCTTATGTCAATTCAAATCTTACGATTGCTTTGTTCCAAATAATCCCCGAAAATCCGAATAGCCTCGTTCTACGGTTCATGATTTGATGCTTTTATTGGCATAACACAAAAAGACATCAGATCAGCATAGTGTGATGGACGTGGTGGCATACGGTATTACGTGAAGCGTGAGTTTTTGTACATACATACATTAATTCACTCCATCTTCTCATGGGGGTAGTCAGAAACTATAGAACGCCACCTGCTATGCTCCTTACATACTCTTTTTGCTTCGTTTACGTATCTGGCATTACTATAGTATCCTTAAATAATGTGAGTTTCTATTTCAAGGTTAACCATATGTATAATTTAATTTTAGTAGTTATTTATGCAACTGTTGTATAATAAGGGGTATTAGAACACGGATGTGGGTTTATCACACAAGGCGAAGCCGAGTGTGATAATAGTATCACGTGAGTATTCTATTACCTAATTATGTACAGTTGTATACAAGACTTTATCTATCCATGTTATCTACTCTTTGATATTTTCTAATTCATGAAATCTTGGTACGCCTTTTCATATTGTTTTCTTGACTTATCTGGTAATAATTGGCTAGAAATGTCCTTTGCTGCATTAGAAATATCTGGTGGTGTGTTATCAAAGCTTGTATGACTCATTTTTGTAAACAACAAACTTATAAATTTTTGCAATACTAATATCGAACCAAAATGGCGGGATGCGACGTGATCTCGAATAACGTGTAAGTTTTTTATTTATTAAATTAAGGCGCTGTGGTAGTAAAATGCGCGTACATGACAATGTTCTTTTTTTGAAATTCATAAATGTGGCTGTTTGATGAGTAAGGAAGGGATCGAAAACGCAAAGGAGTTGCATAATGAAATTTAGTACAACATTATAACACTCGTTTGGATGATATTATGGTTACTATGACACCGGTTGTTTTAATTTTGGCAATAAGCTAACTGTTTCAGAAACTTTTAGAGGATTTATAGCATGGGTGTAGATAAAATACTTTAAGTGGCAGGTAGATGTTTGATCCACCAAATGCTGAAAATAGCCACAGTGATTTTATTTGGTAGGTGAACTCGTCGAAAGCTTATCATAGTGTGCAAAGGTTGGAGTTTGTGCTTGATTAAATACAGTAGTTATAAGTTATGTAAACTTACAATGTTATCGATCCTGTGTAGTGTGCGGGATTAAAAAAAATGTTTTAAAGTTCCTACAAGACGATCATATCGCTAATAATGATATTATTAATACCAGACAAACTTTGGATTGACAGGAACATTAGAGACACCACACACATTTGACCTACACAAATACATTAAACACTATTATATGTATATACAGGATAAGTTTTTAACCAGTGCGCATTTTTTTTTGGAGGTTCACTATCAGTAATAGAACATTTTTCCATAATTTGTTCAATACTTTTTTTTTTGGTTCTACTTGAAATCAGCAAAATATGTATACAATCTATTCGTGGGCGAGCGCACAGCTGATAGGTACCTACTACTGCGTTCCGCTTCACAGACCGCGCCGCGCGTCGGCGCGTTGCATTACGAGTATCCATTATACGAGTTTCAAAATAAACATCTTTCGTTAACGATAACTTAATATTTTTTACTAAGAAAACCATGTTTAAATTTAATTTGACAAAATTTGCGCACTGATTAAAAACTTTTCCTGTATACATAGTTGACTAAAGTAACATTTCAAAAACATAAATTCATTGTAATTGTGACTTTCGTGATTTAACTCTGTATTTACAGAATAAAAATTGTTTGTTTTTAATTGCCCCGAGGTCGCCATTTAGTCGAGTTAAAATGTTGAAATCTTCTATTTTTATTTTGACGAGCACTGTAATTATATTAGAAACTGCTTTGTTCTGTAAAGTTGAAATAGTACAAAAGGAAATTGTTGTTCAAAATGTTTTTAAACTTTTAAAACGTACACAATAACTTGTACATTCTGAAGTGGGGTTGGCCTTTGAGGGAAAACTGTCTAAATCACCACGTAAATGAACGTAACTAAAAAAGATGATAGTAGCTTCTAAAAATTACATTGTACGCACGGCTACAAATTAAGCTATAATTTTCCAGTATAAGTTGACCTCTCATAGTACGATAATTCTACACAATGCAAGATCAGCCTACAACGGAATATCTGTTTTACCTTTTTAAGAAATTTCTAATATTTTACGATACCTGTGGGAGGAGATGAAGGGTGGCTCTATATTTGGCTAGACGCCCGCTTGGGAAGCCATTTTAAATCATAATAACTTAAAATTTCATGAAAAATTCCTCTAAACTCTAACTCCCTTACTAATAAACGCAGATTATAGTTATGCGAAACTTAAACCGCGCAAAATGTATGGTAAATCTGAAGTTTAGATTGATTGTAACTTTACTCAGCGTTTATTAGTAAAGGGGCTAGTTTACAACCAGTCCATTCAGGCAAACAAAACTATCAATTTGATAGGCATTGGAGCGCCGTGACGGCCAAGCCAGCCTGGCCAATAGTGTACAAAGCCATGCCATTCAAATGAAGGAAATAACTAACTGTGGTATTTGCCGACGGTGGCGGTACGACCGACTGTGCTTGTGGTTCTCGGTAACAAATAGGGCCTACTAGGTGCCGTGACGGCTAGTGTGAATACATCTTTGGACGAATGAATCCGGAGACTGATCGTCTATTATTTTGTTAGAACTATTGTTTCTTGTGTCTGAGCTGAGGTGTACTCGTATACCCGTTATTACGACGTCGTTAGGCGACCTTTAAGCTCTAGGTAGATACTTGTTAACATAGAAACCTAACAATATCCGAAAATTTTACCTAGCTAGCTTCTTTGCGGCCGTATGGATATACGAAAATATGTCATTAGACTGTTCTGATACTTTTAGATGACGCAAAATGACGTGAAATATAATTATTATTGTACTAAACAATTGTAATATGAATTCTTAATCTCTTTATTTTCTCAATTTTATTTTTACTATGTGCATGATGTGGTTTCCTGTAATTGAAGGAGCACAAATAAATTAACCATTTTTATTTTTGTGATTATATTGTAGGTATATGTGTATCCTTTGTTGGAGATTCCAAATAAATAAATATAACAAAAGATAATCAGAGTATACGTCCATGGTACGGTCTACACCCTCAGATGCGTTTAAAGGATTAAACCAAGCAACTGGGGGATCAACCTGCAGGCAACAACCGCCACCCAACGGTGAAGCTTACTGATTATGGTAATTTTCCTCCATGGGACTCCATTCAATCTTGAATCTCATTTGCCCATGACGAGGACATGGTGCGAATTATTTAATATTTATGCAAAATGGTCAGTAGATAGAATACTCTTTATTATGTACACCATAAAAATTACAGATATAAATGTAGAACTGTTACATAGGGTGTTACAATGGGCGGTCTTATCGCTAAAAGCGATCTTTTACAGACAACCAGAACAGATGGTGCTTAAAAAAGATACGGTTAAAAAAACAATATAAAGATTCAGTTAATTAATGACAAAGGTTAATGAAACATCAATAGTTTTTTACTTCACGCTGACAAATTTGTATGAGCATGTTGTGGTTCGCATTCATGTGGTTTACAAAACCGCAATGCGCCTCAAAGTTCCAAAAAATACAAAAAAGCATAAACAATATTCTCCCAATTAGCCATATTGTTCTTAATAAGCAAATTTTAATTTAACGCCACCTTTTCAGAAGAAAAATTAAGAATATATTTTGAAAATTTAAACGTTGAGTCCTTAAAAAATCTTCAAAGTATAATTTCGGAGGAATGACGTGGACACTTTAATGAAAAGCAAACTGGGTCAGTTTGTATCTATGACAGTTAAGGCCGGTCCTCATTTGGTCGATTTTCCCTTGACTTGCTACTAAATTATTGTTAGACTTTAGATTGTTTTATAGAGTTGGCTTTGCTTCGTGTTGCTACAAGAAAATTGCTGTATTTTTGTGACGTGGTGCGTCCTCGTTCCTAAACTAATAATTATTATGAATTCTTTCGTTTTGATTTCTTTAACGTTGAGCTTTTAGTTTCCGACGAACCACGTGCGTTTGTTATTTGTATTTTGGTTAAAGCCAGGCGGTGCTACATAAAAGAGTTTCCAATACAAAATTATACTCATAAAGTCTTGCAGGACGAGCAATAAAAACAAAATAGGTCAGCTTCGCATTGAAAAATATTTTACCGAAGTCGATAATAACGAATGGCGATCAAAAAGCAAAAGTATCGTGTGAATAAAAGCACCGCTATAAATTACAGCATTGGCGTGAGGTGAACCGCGATATTATTATGTACGAGTGCAAAATTTCATCAATAATACCATTTCACTTTGAAATAGGAAAGAATGGATGAAACACAATTACTTAAACAGAACTCGACACAAGCGTCCTATTTCTTTCTCGCCTACTACAGTAATGGGTTTGGTGCTCCCTCTTCCCACTAGTGGTGTTGCTGGTAGCGCCCCCCACCCCTCCCCCCACCCTTCAGTTTCCAACGCCGTCGGTGCCACCAACAATGACCTCGTATTTCAGACGGAATTGCTCAAACACGGAACAGAGAAAACTCAGAATAGCGCTCTGATATTTAAAAGATCATCGCAGATTTATTTAAACTTTTTTTTATATTTTGGCCTCCAAATCTATTATTCAAAGGCCTATCAAAGATTTAAAATTTTAATATAACTGCTATGATTTATTTTTGTCTGTCCTAAAAAAAACAGCTTTGTATAACAACTTCACACTATATTTTTCATCGATAAATGTTTTAGTACTAACCTACTAATTTTACCCTCACACAGAACCGATACCAATCATTTCAATGTCAATTGAAGTCTCCATGCTATTATTCCTATACGTATTTTATGAAAATTGAATTTTAATCACTGATGAATAAAAAGCGAGTTCATTCACAAATTATTCTAAGAAGTACGAGTATTTAGGCATCTCTAGTGCTAGCTTTGTTTCATACTTACATAACTACGTAATACTGTAAAGGAGCTGTCATCAAATGTAAATTGTGAGCAGGAAATAGCTATATTTTCTTCATAGTATTGCCAACTTGCTCTACACTATTTGAAGCGAACTTTAGATTCAAATAACTTGAGGTTTACAGAAGTGCAGGGATTGCGATTTACGGTGTATTTCAAAACAAAAATATGCCCCCGATGTTTTATGCATAACAAAATTTTTTATTATGCATAAAACATTCTATTGCTATCTCATATTCGCAGATGGAATGAGAAAGAGAAGATAGAACATTAAAGCTGTCAAATTAGTTTAACCGATACTACTTCCATACAAGTTTTAGACGTGACTCAGAACACCTGAAAACCACTGAAGTTTATCACATAATCTAGTTTGACAGTTTGTAAACTATCACTGTCTCTTTCTGGCTTTGCATGTAAGTAAAAGCTAGCATTAGCTATTTTGTTCTATTTCCGAAGAGTTCCGAAATTAGACAAAAGAATTATAAATTCTCCAAATTCAAAAATATTTGGCTGCAAATAGGTCAGCCCTTTTCTTTCCACGGATATTACAAGATTAAGGGATTTTAATTCAGATGGGATGTAGAATTTTAACATGGCTTAGATTTCCCAAAGGTCGAGGGGTACGAAGGCAGACAGCAGTCGCTCTGCGTCAAGCAACGAATCTCACTTGGATGTCGGATGCAGTGATGTTGCTCTTGAAAACGTCACGTGGTAAAAGAAAAGTCACAACTAACTGTAGTCCCCTATTCTTCGTTGAAATTTTAATTTCGTTTTATTGTTAGTCTATTTTGTGGTATTTGAGAGACTTTGATATTGAAGGTATGTTGCTTATCGTTCTATTATTTTGTTTTGGTTCTTTTGAAAGTCTTAATAAGTACCTTTCTATATCGTTAACAATAATTGAATGTCATCATCTTGTACAGTCACACATGAAGTTACAAATGAAGTTACCACAAACTGTCAAACTTCCTCATTCGATTTTGTACTTAACCATTAACATTTTAAGGTTTTTAAATCGTTTGGAGAAATTTCTCTGTTGTGCTGGTGACTGTACATATGTACTTATTTGATAATGAAAACGGCAAAAGTCCATTGGCTAGGTAAACCGACTAGCCACTAGTGAGCAAACTCCAACTCTGGGACACTATTGATATTTTGTTAACCAATTTTAAGACAAACATGGATTGTATTGTTCCAGAGCGTTAACAAAAACATTTTTCAGTCAATCAATATAGGGCACAGGGCCACTTCAGTTACTCAAAATAATTGAAACTCATTGATTTATCCCAATAATTGATTGATTGTCATACAGCCAGCTAACGCACTTAACATTGAACACGCTGCTTGTTTTATGTTCAAACACGAAATGTTCGCGTGATAATGATTTGCATTATAAATGGGGAGCTCCAATAACACATAGAACAAATTGTATACAGTTAAATTGAATGATGATACTGAATTTTGTAACGGAATATGGGAGTTTCGCCATTTTGGGGGTGGAAAAAAATGGTTCATTCATAAAGTTGAAGTTAGACAGTACTTGTTGTGATATTAACTGTAACAATGCATTTGATAAATATTTAGTTAAGTTTAGTCTAGGGTAGCTTGTTCGATCCTAATACGTAAGAAACCAAAAGAAAGTGTTAGTGTTAGAAGAAAAAAGCGTCGGCGTATCACATAAGCGCATGATTGACCGCGGAGAAGGCGCGGAGTGTCGGTGATTTGGTATACGTTGATCATTGTATCAGAAAATAGTAGGTACACACGTCTACACATCAAGCTATACATTTCCAGAATAAGCTGACCTTCACATTAAACGGAAATCCTATACAATGCGAGATCAGCTTATACTGGCCAAGTATAGCTTGATGTGTACCCGTGTGTACAACGAAATGCCCGTGGTGGAGCGCGTCTGTGAGCTGATTGGTGTGACACTCCGACACTACGCGCCTTCCCCGCGGTTAATCACGCGCATAAGTGATACATCGACAAAAAGCATTGCTAGTTCCACCTAAATACCAGTCTATTATTGTCCCAATGCAGGGTAAAGGGCTCTTATCATACAGAGCAGGCACAAGCATTTGATAAAAACGCTTCCTCAAGACGAGTTGTGCCTGATATCTAAATCGCCGGCTATGCCAAATCGTAGTAGGTATTTTTATCTTTGTTCATCATTTCAGCCGAAAGACGTCCACTGCTGGACATAGGCCTCCCCCAAGCACCGCCACTTCGACCGGTTCTGTGCTTTCGGCATCCAACGGATTCCTGCGGCCTTCACAAGGTCATTGGTCCAACTTGTGGGAGACCTTCCAACGCTACGTCTTCCGGTGCGCGGTCGCCACTCCAGAACCTTTCGGCCTAAACGGCCATCTGTTCTGCGAGTAATGTGCCCTGCCCATTGTCGCTTAAGTTTAGCAATTCTTCGAGCTACAGCCGCATGAGTTGATCGATCTGGTTAAGCTACCGCTTACCGTGGTTGGGCCGTGGATGGGTGATCCACGGGGATACACGGGGGGGGTGTGGGTGTTGGTCACTGTGACGTAGTGGATTTGGTGGTAAAATAAAGAGACAGATACCACTTATTATCACGTTTATTAGGTTATGTTTACAGATTCAGGGTGTAGGTTCTTAGCTTAGAGTTCTTTCACTGGTAGAGATTAGAAGGGGAAAGTACTGTCCTGGGTTGGACCGTCCGGTTGGTAACGCAGAGGCAGTGTAGACAGGTAGCACACGGCGCTCGCCGCCCTCGGTGCAGGTAGTATAGCGGTAGGTAGTGGCAGTAGTGGCCACCTGGCAGTGTCGAGACTGGCCCTCAAGGCAGGGTCGAGAGCGGCCCTCAAGGCCCAGGCGGTATAGGGTGCGGTAAGGCACTCGACGGAGGCTGTAGTATCGTCAACCGTAGAACGGCCGGCAGTGTCGGGTAGATGCGAAGAAGGTACGTAGAAAACCCTGGAATCAGTCAAGATCCCTCCGTGCCACGGAAAGCACGTTAAGCCGTGGGTTTTTGGCAGTCGTTACGGGTCATCAGAAGTCCGAAAATGTGATAACCAGTCTTATCAAGGGGATCGTATTACCCAGTAACTGGTTTGTGGAGGTCAGACAGGCAGTCGGTCCATGTAAAATACTGGTTTTCAGCTACATCTGGTTAGACTGGATGCTGACCCCGACATAGTTGAGACAAGGCGAGGCAAGGCAGATGATGAAGATGACCATAACGATTTAAATCGTTTCTGGCGATGGTAAAACCTTAATCAAGCCTCGGCATTCGATTATTTCGCAGCCCTACAACGAAAACCAATTAAATCATTAAAAGTGCAAACGGAGATATCGCGATTACAAAGTTTATGGGGTTGAAAATACCCTTTGTAGTATTATATTGTTATTATTATTTCATAGCATCAGTACATTGATAAATGTTCTATTTAAAACATGTCTATTGGGATTTAAAAATGTTATTGCTTTGTAATGAAATTCTCAATAATTGTCACATAATCTGCTTAATGTTTTGTATTTGAAAACAAACCTTGGAAATGCTTGAAATAATTGGTTATCTTATTAGCTAGCAGCGAAACCATAAGACTTAGCGATTAATGGGTTTTCGCAGACGGAAGAACACAAAATTTATTTGGCATTCATAAGTAATTTTCGTCAAAATTTCCATTTAATTGGTTTTCGTTGTAAGGCGGCGATTTATCGATAACACGACTGCAATTACCAAACCCGGTGCATAATTGATAACGCAAGCGGTATTAAACGACTTAATTAGTGAGCATTTAAATGATTATGTGAAATTCGTGGTATTAAACCTATTTCTGCAGTCTGTTTTCAACGTAACAGGTGGCTCTGTATGGCTTCCGTAAACAAATAAGCCTTGGAATTGGCAACATTTCAACATCCAAGGCTCTCTTTAGGTTCAAGAGGTCCTGTGGAGAGATTTCTAAACCATCCACGGACGTTGTACACTATTTTCAGATACAAAATATGTTTGACGTGACAACGTCTAATAAATTGATGAACGCCGGTTGCATGCACGAAAATTTCCCGTTACGCTCATTGTCCCGTTGCGCTCATTGTACGCTTGCGCCGAATCAAAGTTTTGTTATGACGTTGTCACGTTAAACTATCGTCCGTAAACCAACTTTACAGATAACCAATTTTTGACTTGACAACGTCTAATAAATCGATGAACGCCGGCTGCATGCACGAAAATGTCCCTTTACGCTCATTGTCCCGTTTACGCGCATTGTCCCTTTACGCTCATTGTACGCTTGCGCCGCATTAATGTTTTGTTATGTTAAGTTACACTATCGTCCGTAAACCAACTTTACAGACAACCAATTTTTTTGACAGCCTCATTAGTTTAGTCCAGTGGTCGCAAGCGCAAATGCTGAGCTTGGGGTTCTGGGTTCAATCTTAAGGCGCTTCCCTTAGCGAATGACCTTGGGCGTTCAGTGCTTCTCTGTCCTGCCGCGACGGGGCCCCTCTCTCCCGCTTCTTGCGCTCGCCGAATTCGCATTTTTTTGAAATATTTAAAAAAAAGCGATCTTTTGTAATAAAATAAAACGTGAATTATTTAGATTTTAAACTATCTATCCATTGGTGTAATCCTCAAATTAATACAACGTCACCTTTAGCAAAAGATATAGCAATCAATAATTTTTGTAATTTTTTTACAAGGAGATTTTAAATGGTTTACATACATACATAAACTCACGCCTTTTTCCCACGGGGGTAGGCAGAAACTATAGAGCGCCACCTGCTACGATCCTTACATACCCCTTTTGCTTCGTTTACATTCATACATCTGGTCATACATGCACGCCGGTGGCGAGTGCTACGCACCTGACCTTTCTGAAGAACATCACCAATTAGGTCACTATTTATGTTCTCCTAGGGCATCTCCTCCCGGTGTTTCCACTCACACTTGCCTTGTAAATACGTTTTGTAAGTCGCCTTTCATTCATGCTCTCAACATGACCAAACTATCTAAGCATACTCTTTTCAATTTTTGTCACTACATCTTCTTTGAAATCACACTGTTGCCTTATCACATCAATTTCCAACCTATCATTCACCGAAATGTTAAATGTTTTTATAACACATAAAAACAAATAAGAACTTGCAGTGTGATGATAGGATATCAAACATTAATACTGGGCTTTTAGATGTTGTTTCCCTAGTAGCATTTTCCGTTGGCATTTAGTTGGGCCAACTTCAGAGGTATGTGGCCCAACCAAACGCCAACAAAAATGCTACTAGGGTTATTAGAGGTTTTTTATTAGGAATACCAACCCGAAGTCTGGATTTGTGCCCGATCGAGGGCACTAGCTCGCCCATATTAAATGGGACTGAAACATTACTGGCGAAATGTATGTATGCGTATCCCTTCTGGGAATAGATGAGTGATGTTCAGTGCAAAATATTGTTGACCGACGAATAAATTTAATTAAATACTAGCTATTGTCCGCGGCTTCGCCCAAAAATACCCTATGTGTTAATCCAGGTTATATCTAACTATCTGAGAGCCAAATTTCATCCAAATCCGTTCAGACGTTTTTTGTGCCAATCCGGAACATATACATCCGGACATACTGGCAAACGGAGGAAAATCCAAAAAACTATATTTTCGATTTCGTATCAATTATTTTTTTCTAAAATATTTAATGTACAGTTTCGACTACGTGACTATTATAAAATATGTATAGATAATTGACATCTCTGTATACGCTATAAGTCATTAGTCTGATGCAGTATGCTCGTGTTGGAAAACATTCGTACACGCCCAGTACTAATTACTTCTGTCCGATGTCACTAATCACACGAGTATTAGCGTCGCTTTCTACCAGGGCAATGTGTTTTTCAAACGTACATATGTCCAGTGTCCACACAGTTTATTTTAGTAGCAAACGATGTAAAAATGTTTGTTTAAGAAATTGATATGTTTAATGTGTCCGTATTTACTTGGTTTAATATTTGATGATTTTGAGTTAAAGGACATCGTCGGAAATGGCCTCAGGACCAACGAACATCTGACCTACATAATAATTATAAATATATTTTACTATCTTTTGCCCACGGCTACGCCCGCGTGGATGTTGGTTATCGCGTGAATAAGTAGCCTATGTCCTTCTCCATATCTCAGGCTATATCTCTGCCAAATGTCATGACGATCGGTTTAGCGGTTTAGGCGTGAAAACGTTACATACAGACAGACAGACAGACAGACAGACAGAGTTACTTTCACATTTATAATATTAGTATGGATTAGACTAATTGTGAATATCTGTATGAAACAGACATTCTGCGTTCCATAATGAACAATTAAAAGAGCGACTATCGACATCACATAAAATATGCCGCCATCTTTGACAATTAGATTAGACATGACAATTAGTGATGTCCAATCTTTCAATAACATGACTAATAAATATTACATGAGGTAATATGACTTCCTACCTAAGTATAAATAAATAAATAAATAAAAAATAAACATTAGGATAAAGTCGTTTGCATTGAGGTTAAATAAATACATAAGTACTTATTTACCTACCTACCTATTGTAATACAAAATCTAGAAGATTTATCAAATACCTAATAGGTACTTAGGTAAGTACTTAAATGTTTTTCTGATTCTCTTAGCTTAACTAATCACTTACAGGCAATATAAATAACAGTGACATGCATTTATTAGCATGTATTTCGAAGTATTGAAAGGATTGTTTCTGACTAAATATAACCTCAAAATCTTTGTTTTCTTTTAAAATAAATCCTTTCTGCAAGTTGTCCCTCATTAAACTTTGTCTTCATGGGCATATATGTACTTGTAATGTGTTCTAAATTACTTTAAAAAAGAAAAAAATAATCCTTTGCTGTTGGTTCTGGGGCGAACAATGTATGGATGCAGAACAATCTCCTTTAGGTTTTAATTTTTGTATAATTTTTCATTGATGATCTGCTTAAAATGCTTGTTTCCTATTAGTTTGATATAGTACCTATTCCTAAACCTGATAACATGAGAACGGAGAGCAACATCTTTCTATGCGCGAATAAAACGTATACAGGGTTATTGGTACAAAACCCTCCAAACAACACCAAACAACTTCTCAGGGCTATTACTAACATCATGAACAACAACTTTTGTTCTGACTTTAAATAATTCATCAGACTTTCATACAGAAATAAAAATATTTAAATTCAACGCTCTAAATGTATAGAACAACGAAATCTTGATGGTTTGTTTTTGGTAAATGTATTATGTTTTGTAAAAAGTCATAGAACCACAATTGTTATTTATGATGTTACCCTGTATAAGGTCAATCTATTCATACACGCAATATTTTAAGAGAAACATATCTCTACATGGTAAAGAAGTCATAGCAATGAAAACAAATCTGTTATATATTTTTTTAATGCTTGAGAGTTTTTGCGTAAAACCTTTACTTACTTATTCTATGAATGACCCTCCCCATACACGCAATATTTTAAGACAAACATCTCTACGAGGAAAAGAAGCAATATCAATGAAGAAAAAAAAAAAAAACTAATATGTGTTATAATATTTTTTAATGCTTGAGAATTTTTGCGTAAAACCTTTACTTACTTATTTTATGAATGACCCTCCCCGACCGCGGTGATAGTGGCAGCGCGGATGCGGTGCCTTAAGTACCTATTTTTTTTTTTTAAATAATATACTTACATAAAATAAGCGTTTCTCATCCATTCTCCGATTAGCAAGTTTTACGTGTCCCGGCTTGCATAATCCGTAATATTGTCATATTCAATCATGCAATTTTTTTTATGATATGTTAGATAGCATCCGTATCTAGCTGTAAACAAAAACATTGGCATCTGTTTTAAGTAACTAAGACTAAATTACTTAAAACAGAAGCCAAATACTGTGGTGTGTCCGCACACCAATTTAATAGTAAAACTTGCTTGTAATTTTTATAACGTACAGATTTACTTTGATCCATTCAACGTTTTAAACGGTATTAAGCAACGTGTATCGCATAACAAAATATCGACTCAATAGAACCAGTCTATAAACAATTATCATTATGTAACCGCATGTCCAATGGAAAGTTATAATTGCCGTGACATTTTCTGTTCTCGGGTGCACAACCCTAATTACCAGTATTTGGCACATCACTACCGTACGCGTCGCGGCCCATCAGCAGTTACACATCTCTAACGTTAGTGTACCGCCAATGAAGCACGTGAGTATATAATTACCGTAGCCTTGGTTAAAATTCTAATTACCATTGTACTTATTTTAATAATTGATTTTTTAAGTTAGACCCAAGTTGATCATGTAAATGGAAACAGTACTTTGGCCTCCGTACGTTGTAATAAGCTAGTATTTGCATACTGTGTCGGTTTTCGACATTTTTAAGATAATCCATCGTTTTCTAATTTCCGTATACTAATTACCATATGTTTATAGTTACCGTTGTATGAAAAATGTATACTTCTTTTGTTAATTTTATGGCTTTAATTATAATTATATGTGTACAAATTATTAATGTGTGTTATTATCATTTCATTATATCATATTTTACATAGACTTGATGATATTTTCTAATTACCGTTGCATTAAATATTCAATTTTTCTAATTACCATACTCATAATTTTTTTAAGTTTCACTAACTAGAAAACCACCATTAATTGTTACATGCCTCATTAATGGAGTGGCGCAGTAGTGATTGTTGAGTTTACTTTCCAGTTGAGTTTACTTTCTTGTATATGTTTTGTTGTTTGTAGTTTTAAGTATTACTAACACTAGTCTATAAGAACATTGTTACTAACAAAATGGACTCCATGGTCTGAAATAAAGTCTTTTATTATTATTATTAATTATTGAATTAGTATCTTTCATTTGTTTCATATTTTAATGTGTTTAAGTCAAATCCGTAAAAAATAAAAAAAAGGTTACGGTAATTAGGCGAAGAACGCCGAATTGGAGAATGACCGTTCTATGGTATCTTTACCACCTACAGATGTTTTTCATAAAATATTTCGTGTACCTTATAAACCACACCACCTCCGCTCAAATCCATTTTGAAACTGGTGCGATTAAAGCAGTCGACCATATATTTTTGTAGTCAGATTTTATTCAGCAAGGATACTTACGGTCTGATATGAATGAAATACTCTTTAATCAGGTTGACCACAACTTCCTTGACCCTTTTGGGCATTGTTGGGCATACAATATGTACTCTTTAAATTGTCTTGTTACGTTCCCATCTATCACTTGATTTGACATCAAATGTGTCGTATGTTAATCTTTTTTTCCAACTTTTTTGACAAATTTTATTTTAGAGCTGGGAGTTGAGACGAGAGTACCTACATATATCTCGTCTCAACTCCGTACTGTCTAATTTTACGACGAGTGGGATAAAAAAGGTAACACTCTTTCTCGGGATGTAACGGTCTTGTCTTAATTCGTCTCGTGGTAAAAAAGTAGACGCTCAGTCTTGAGTTATGTTACATATGAGCTATCAAAAGAGAAACTAAAAGTAATATTTTCAAGTAGGGGTCAATCTAAATAACGCATTCTTCTTTTTTGCCAAGTTTAGGTTCTAGTTGACCTACAAATCGAATTCCAATTCTTTATTAGTGGCTTTTGTGGACATGATATTTATTCAGATATGTTACTGTAGTTGTAATTGCAATCATGTCATTAATGTTTTATATACTTAGATTATTTTATATTTTGTGAATGTGAGAACGTTGTAGGCCTAGTAGAGTGTAGATTTGTTGGCGGTTTTCTATTTTGTTAAGTACCTGGTAATTGTTGAAAAGCCTACACTGTCCTCCCATACCTATTATCACTGTTATTTAATAATATTGTAAAGCCAATTATTTTTAAAAGAGTAACTGTGGAGTTTCTTGCCGGCTCTTCTCCATAGGAAACGACTAATTGGAAACGCGCACCAAGCTTCAGACGTTTCATAAGTGCCCATGTAGGTTTATGTGAAATATAATATTTTGATTTCGATTTTGATTTTGAGTTAATAATGCGTGAAGTCTTCTAAGAACAATTTTGCATGTAACATTATTATTCCCTTCCTACCCTTATTCCAATTTATTTGTGGCCGTCGTATCATGCCTTCTTTTTCAATACTTCTCAGTAGTATTATTAGTATTTATTAGTATTAGTAGTAGTAGTATTATTAGTATTTATTAGTATTAGTATTTTTATCCCCTTTTTAGGGTTCCGGAGCCAACAAAGAACCCTTATTGTTTCGCCATGTCCGTCTGTTTGTCTGTCTGTCCGCGGCTTAGCTCAGAGGCCCTTTGTACTAGAAAGCTGTAATTAGTATACATATTAACCACGCCGACAAAGTGGTAGAATAAATTCTTTTTTTTTTAGTGTGTCCCTACATGTGCGGATGATATTTTTTTTTTCTCGTCTATACCAGTTGGATAGGCCGTTCAAAATTATTATTGCAGGTTTGTGAAAACCATTTTTCGATTCAGGGATCCATTTGCGTAATATTAAGCTTTGAAGTGCTAATTCTAAATACTTGTACCTATTTGGATATTGGAAAAATTCACAGCGGTAGTATATACATATAACGAAGTTAAAAGGAAAAATATCACAGCTAAGTAGGCTTTACAAGTTACCGAGTAATAGTCAACCGACTTACATTTACAGTTGAGAAACATGTTCTCCCATACATTCCGTGTGGAAGAATATGTTTTTCAACTACAATGTTAAGTTTGTTCTTGGGATAAATTCATCACAACTACGGAACCCTTCATTATGCGTGGTCCGACATGCACTTGGCCGGTTTTTTCTCAGTATTTTGTGTTTATGTATTATTCGATAATCAGTAGCAAGCTTGCTGATGCATCTACATATTCTTGAGCTTGTCCAAGAGACATTTATAACTGATTTATTAACATGTCCGCCAGTGCATTGTTCTCACTGGGGCGATATGTAAGCTTGTCACGTCAGACGTGTACTACCCGGGGCAGCGTCGAGCTATCGACGCCGCCCAAATATCGGAAGCGTTCACCACCTGTGTTGATAGTCCATATTAGGGATTTCATATGTTTACTTATAGAAGACAGCAAGTCTATTTGAATTGATTTATTAGAAGATAATGAATAGGTTGGTGACACTTACTGAGGTAATGAATTAAAGCCACGGAATTACGATTGTCACACCGAGGTAACAGTGTTTTATGATACCTACTCCCGAATAATTCATGATTTCGAATGACGTCATCATAACACTAAAATTTGCGAAATCATAACAGCTGTTTATGAACTAAATTATAGATTAATTGCTTGTTTACATACACACACCAAAAAAAGTTTGTGATCACTAGCATATTAAGCTGATATAATTAATAAATTGAACTTCATCAAGAAAAATTCTTTGTTATGTGTTTTCTTTAAATATAAATACCCAGTTTGAAATAAAAAACTAAAACAATTTTTTTTTTTATAAAAAAAAGAGTAATTTATGTTATTGTAACAGAAGTTTTATAGAAAGAAAAAGACTGTTTAACCAAACTTAAACAACAATTTATTAATAAGAGGTTTATATTCAATATAATATAACTCCTCCCCTGGCTCGAACACATGCGGTGATCCTCCTGGGCATGCTGAGAATCAAGTTATTCAGCATTTCTTGGGGTAACCTGTCCCATTTTTGAATAGCGGCTTTCCTTAGCTCTGGCACTGTCTGGGGCCGTGGCTGACGATTCCAAACAGCTCCCTTAAGAGCATACTACGCGTGCTCTATTGGGTTTAAGTCAGGCGAGCCGGCAGACCAGTCTAGTCTTCTAGTCTAAGAAGAAGAAATCATAATTATAATCTACCGTACACAAAAAAGATTTCGATTTTTCAAAGTGATCGCAAACTTTTTTTGATGTGTGTACTTACGTGTAGCAAAACTAGTTATACAATTATGATATTAATTGGTGCGCGTCGCACCCGATCAACGTTGTTCAAATGTGAGTGAAACCAATTTTAATTGACATGCTACGTAAGCATTATGTAGCGCAGCATGACTAATTAACGTCGTAATATTCCATTTCCTCTGTATATTTAATTTTAACTATTGGTTGCTTCCTTTGTTTAGCTAATTGGAAACCCGCTTTATAATTGTGACACCGATTGCTCGCTGCGGTTATCATGACAGGGCAACATAACCTTTTGCGGTTTCTATTTCGGCGCGCAGCCGGCTCATAACGGGCTAAAATGAAATAAAGAGGGAAAACGCGAAGGACATTCGTTGTTCCTCCGTTGAGTTAGTTGATAAAGAAATGCTGGGTCTGTGTAGAGCAGGGTAGGTTTGCAAACGAAATGCAAATGTCGGGAGCGTATCGCTGTGCCGCTCATCTCCATACGATTAGTTGATCATTTGTTACGCCGCGCCCCGCTGCCACTTCCATTCTGCTGCCGTTTGCCGCCATCTCTGAGGCTGACTGATATACAGTATTGCTTCGGTTATAACTTTCAGTGACATTACATTTGTGAACACATTCTCGTGAACGTGCTGCGTATCCATTCGAAGTTTTAATATGATGTAGTAGGTATTGCTTTCATTGCGTGACAATATAAATTATGTTGAAGTCGAAAAGCTTTTAGGCATTTTAGGTGCTCATAATTCGATGTTATAGCTGCTAACAACAGAGTTCTGTTGTCTATCTTTTAAAAACACTGATCGAAAAAGGTTTTAAAACAATATCTAAAATGGTAATTGTTGATATGCTAAACTATTGTTGTTTTTTTAAACAAGCCTTTTTCACATCCCTAACATCCACAGGAAGTCATGAACTCTTATGAGTTTTTATGCCTTTGAACCAATGTAAAAACAGAGGCTAAAACTAATTAAAATCTTAATGAAGTCGGTGATATAACAAAGTTGTCAGAAGGAAATCGACACACGACTGCGGCCTCGTCGAAACTGTTTAATTTTTCGCTGGGTGATTACCATTTGCATAAGCTGCGAGCGTTTGGATACTAAATTAGGTTTTGCTCTCGATATTATGTTTTTTTTAAATGACTTAGTATATATTTTAAAATTAATTTGTCTTCTACGAAACCTTATACTTATAAGAAACGGTTCAAAAACACGACATTGTTTTGAAAGAATAATTTGATATGATAACATGGTTAAGATGTGGAATTTTGTAATGCCACCTGAAGGGAAAGTACTCTTAATACTGTAGATAGAAAATTTTATTCAAAGAAAACATTCCTTTATTTTTGAATAGAAAGAAAACTGCATTCAAAGATTTTCGAAAATTCGTTAAAACCAAACCCTGTACTTTTATTGCATTGATCGTTAGAATAAATTATAAGGATGTAATCTCTCTAACATACTTGTTAAATTAAATAATAGGAAAAGCATGAAATCTTAAATTATTTTAATTAAAAAAAATTGTAAACTAATACACGCAGTTATGTATGTCGCATCTAAGAAAGGAGTCTGCATTACAAACACATGTTAATTGCAATCGTCTTATCCAAATAGTAATTCGTCATTTTAATGGATAAATGACGTCAATGATAATTATTAATTACTAACATAATTAAACAGATGGATCTTTGAGTTAAAGAGCTTTAACTTGACTCATTGAATTTAAGTCTAGATTTTATGGTTTTCCTTTCATTTAATCTATCAAGTTTCTTAGAGAGATTCGGTGCGATTCCCGGGTGTGGCAAGCGAATTTTTGAAAATCTTTGAATGTAGTTTTCGCTAAATTTTTCTATCTACAGTATTAAGAGTACTTTCCCTTCAGGTGCAATGGCATTACAAAATTCCACCCTGTATATAATAATAATACCAGCCCATAACTGTCCCACTGTTGGGCAAAGGCTTCTTCTCATACAGAGAAGGCTCGAGCATTGATCACCACGCTTGCTCAAGACGGGATGGCGATTTCAGACTTATATTGACTATAAGTCCAGATTTCTTCACGGTGTTTTTCCTTCAACGATGTCAGTACCTAATCATCATCATCATCAATTCAGCCGAATGATGTTCACTGCAGGACATAGGCCTCCCCCAATTGGGGGGGGGGGTTTGCCATAATCGCCACGCTTGGCAGACGGGTTGGCGATCGCAGTGTGGTGTTGATGCATAGAGAACGCTGTTGAAGATTGAGACTAGAATTACAGACTTAAGAAGTATTAAATCTTTCCTTTCAGACTTTGCAGATTCTTACATGTAACACTAAAATCCCTAGTAGCATTTTTTGTTGGCATTTAGTTGGGCCACTTACCTCTGTAAGTGGCCCAACTAAATGCCAACAAAAAATGCTGACAGGACTAAACTAAAATTTATCTTCTGTTCTTTTCTTAATGAAATAGAAAGAAGAAGATGCACTGAACTTAAATTTAGTTTAGTTTGTGACCAAGGGAATCGGCACCAATGTGAATTTTTATTCCTTTGAAAGGCAGCCTTAGAGACCCAAAATCGTTAAAGCAGCGAAGTCGGTTAAAAAGAGGAGAAGCGACTCGACAATCTATTATCTGCTAATGCCAAAATAAATTAAAAATCTTTGCCTTCTGTCTAATATTTATTGTTTAGTTAAAAACGTAAACAAAGACGTGATTTTTCTACAACAGATTGTGTTATTTTTGGAATATCGATATCAAATGCTTCAAAAATATTTGTTCAAAAAATTCGCAGCGTGGCATCGCGCCAGTCACGTTTGTCGCTCCGATAGCCTTTAGAGTAGAATTTAAAATCGCCATGTGTGTTTATCGGGTCCACTGTTTGGACAAAAAGCTTGGGTTCCTTATTCGTTGCGAGTAACAGAAAACAGAATGTTTTTTCATCTCGCTTAAGTTTTGCTTCAGCTTGTTGATCAACCGCACCTACTTTTCTCCAACGAAACTTTTTCGATTTATGAATCTGTGTTATTGAATTAAATTGAATAGCTAATTAGAACGCAGTGAGTAAGCGTGGTTGTCTTGTTCGTTCTTCGCTTACGAGCGGAAACATTTCTTCCGCGCTTCTGTGTTCCAAAAGCTAGTCCTGGCTTCGTGATGAAATAATAAAATTTCAAATAAAAAATAAAAAATAAAATATTTGCTAGCATATTTTTTATTTTTGGAAAACTTACAGCTAATCAGACACAATGGTTACAACCATAAATATGGTACATAGGAAGTTACATTAAGTTTGTTTCAGCATATCCTGCCATAACATGGCGTGCAAATGTATTGACAATCAGCGATGTCAATTATTCAAAGTTACAAATTACAGATTCTATTGATTTGTCTTCTAAATAGTCTTTAATGGTATAATATCTTTTAAATAATAATAGTTTGAAAAGATTTTTTTTAAACATTGTCAGCGGTAAGTCTTGAAAACTACATATTTGGTAAATGATTGTAAAATTTCTAGGCCTGACCTAGTAGCACACTCTCAATAAACGTTAAATCACGTATAAATTCCACGAATTGCGTCCACGTCCACGTATTGATCATGCCAGTCAATTAACAGGCAAACCGTTCTTAGAAACGAGAAACTGTACTATGTGTTTGTTAAAGGATCATAAATAGGGATATGTAGGTACCTTTTAAGACTGCGCCGAGCGCACAGTGGCGCCCTCATCGTTTGTTCGGTGATTTCTTTTATTATGTTTTATTGTAATCATTAAAACGGAAAATAGTGGCCACTGAGCTCCGTTTTAATGATTACAATAAAACATAACAATTTAAAACTACTGTTTGTAGTAATAATAACGTATATTGTTGTGGAGCACAACTTAACGTGCTTATTTTCTGCATGTTCATTCTAAAATAAAAGATATCACTGAACAAACGATGAGGGCGCCACTGTGCGCTCGGCGCAGTCTTAACGTACACGTCTTAAACTGAAATAAATCAACAAAGAACTCAATTTTTGACTAAAACATGGCTTTTTGAGCACCTGAATATCATTCAGGTGCTCAAAAAGCCATGTTTTAGTCAAAATCACATGGTACATCATGTACCATGTGATTTTTTTAATATTTTGATGTTGGTTTTAACATGAAGTAATTTGTTGTAACTATAATTTATTATAACAAACGATAAAAAATAAAAAATATACAACCTAATTGAGAACCTCCTCCTTTTTGGAAAGTCGGTTAAAAACAGCTGGTAATGTAACGGCCGCCATTATATTAATATAATAACTTGTTTACTCGATGCATTTTGGTAATGGCATTACCTAATATTTGGTAAAAAGAAAATTTCTCTAACTCTAAAGTAATTAGTGATTTTATTCCCAGGATAAGACTTATACAAGTTTGGTCGAATCATAAATCATTTAAATACAATATTCGAGACTCTCCCCATAGGATAGCAGAATCAGATTGCGTAATAGCTAAAAACGTATCATTATACTTATTTCCCCTGCGTACACAGTGATACTTAATCGAATGTCAATCCTGGTGGTGGCCCTCGTACCTCGTGAATGGGGACCATTATGTGACAGGTGACACAAGCAAATGCTGTGCTATTGCCGTGCTCATGCATTGCGGGCATAGTATTACACAGGTGTGCAATTGTTGTATGGAATATAGCACTTTTGGTAGAAGAGATTTATATATTAGAATAAGATAATATTTAAATAGTATCAGTTAGTTCCTTATTATGAATATAATATACATATTATAAAATAGTAACGAAGTGAAAACTATACATTGAATATTTTTGGAAACAAGTAATTGCTAAGAGTTGTGGAAATTCTGATGCCGAAAATATAATTTTTTGAGTTTTTGTTCGTTTATCTGTTTGTCTGGATGTACATATGTTTCGGATTGGCGCAAAAACTACTTGATAGATTCCGTTAAAATTTTGCACAAATATTCCATAAAGGTCTATTCATCGAATAGGCTATATATTGTGACACAATTTGCTATGTACCTATAATATTGCATTATGTCCGAATTCCTCAACAGTGTGGCGCAAGATTAAGATGAGATTATTTTTTAAAGTAATAAAAAAAAATGCGGATAGGGCCTGCTCTTGACCTTGATCTCAAATGAAAATCAATCAATCTCACTTAAAAGCAAAAATATAATAAACCTGAAGAGTTTGTTTTTTGTTTGAACGCGCTAATTTCTGGTAGGTACTACCGGTAGTCGGTAATTATTTTTTTTTGCTGTTGATAGCCTAATTCTTAAGGAAGATATTTAACATCACGTTGAGACCCTAAGAAGCCGAGCAAAAAAAAAAAAAATACTGAATGAACCCTAAGCGAAAACGAAATATCAGCGCGGGCGGGCGATGCGATGCGACACGGTGGGTCCGGGGACCGATGGCAGCCGTACACTGAAGGAAATATTTAGCCTAACTACTTCGGCTATTTCAGGAATAATCAGTTTGACAAGACGATATAAAAGTTAACTTGATTTAATAAAAGTGATTTGTTTATAAAATACAAAGCAGCCTTTTGGTTTTGGTTCATGTTGCATAAAGTTATGTGGTCACTTTTGTGTGTTACATGTTGACGATAGTTTGGATAAGTATAAGTAAACATTTTTTTTAGTGTAGGATATATTTTATATTAAAATAAGAAATTTCACGTGGACCAATTCGCAGGCAAAATCAAAATCAAAAGTCATTTATTCAAATTAGACTGAGAATCAGCACTTTTCTAACGTCAAAATTACATAAGACAGTTCCCCAAAACACCCGCCCTTCACCACTTCCTAGTGCTTTAGCTGGGAAGAAGTGGCAGCACATCTAAATAGCAAATCTGGTAGGAGCTAGTTGTGAATAAGATGCTATATAGTTATGTTAAATATAACATTTTATATTTAACATAGCGTAACATCACGCTTGTTTTCCTCAAAGGGGTCCGTACGCAAAATACGCGCATTGTCGTGGAGTTGCGGACATTAGCCCGTATTACCTACCTTCCCCAAAGGGTTAGGCAGAGGTGTACCTATTGGTACCTAAACCCTCATTTCGATAGTTATGTTTTAGTCCCATTTAATAGGGGCCTATTGTCATTAACCGGGCACAAATCCAGACTTTGGGCTGCTATGAAGAAATTCCTGATGGAAAAACCCAATAACACTTTGCCCGACTTGGGAATCGAACCCAGGACCTCATGCTCAGGAGATTTTTTAAATATTTATCTGATTGTTTTAGATAAAGCCGAATTATACCTAACTCAACGTAAACACTATTCTGTGTTAGCCAATGTTCAAGCAATTAGGATTCGGAGCTTAGCATATAAAATAAATTGCGCATACAGGATGAATATTGTAAATTCCGAGTTTTGATTGCCAATGTTACACCTTCTTTCTTTTTCGTGAAATAGAAATACAAATAGAAATAATTTTTATTTGCATAAAAAATAACAGTGTACAACCTGATGCCGAGAGTTTTTATGCCGTCCGTGGGCCTCCGACATGGCTTCACATGCCGTCGAGAAATATATCTCAGGCATGCGGTTTCCTCACGAGGTCTAGTAGAGTGTAGATTTGTTGGTACTTTTCTATTTTGTTAAGTATCTGGTAATTGTTGAAAGGGCTACACTGTCCCCCCATACCTATTAACACTGTTATTTGAAAATATTGTAAAAGCCAATTATTTTTAAAAGAGTAACCATGGAGTTTCTTGTCGTCTCTTCTCCATAGGAAACGACCAATTGGAGCCGTGCATCTAGCTTTTGACGTTTCATAAGTGCCCATGTAGGTTTATGTGAAATAAAATATTTTGATTTTGATGTTTTCCTTCACTGTTTTTTAAACAAGTGATATATAATTAATTAACGTTATTGTATTAATTAATTAATACAATAATGTATTATTATTTATTATTATTGTATTAATTACTTATTAATTAATTCATACAATACGCACATTAATGCAAAAAAGTCAGAGGTGCGTGCCTTGGGTTCGGACTCATACTATAGTTTCTGGGTGTCTAGTTGTTGGGAGGTCTTCTCATTTATTCGTTATTTATTAAGTTACTAACGATAGTATTTTAAGTGCAAAACTGTTACTAATAATTCATGAATCTTTTAGTTGTCCGAAATAAAATGATTTTCTTTTATTTTTTATTTAAATACTTAATCTACATGAGTTGATGTTCAGACTGTAGGTCAGATAATTCTGTCGTCACCCAATACAAGCTTATAACGCACAACACACCCTGTATAGTCAAACAATATTGCTGTATCCGAAATGGTATCACATTGTACCCGGCTAACTAAGTCCTACCTGCCGTGACCGACATTACCATACTAATAATAATTAGTTATTCGACCAAGTCTACGGAAATAGAATGATTTAAAATGAGGTGGTATACCTTCACGAATAAGGCTAGATTTAATATTGAAGCTAATTGTAAGTCGTTGTTTGAACTAGATTGTCTCAATCAATACACGCATGACGGGGTATGTTTTACAACGGTCAGACGATGCTGCTGAAATAGTACATTACTTATCAAGGGCTGTAAAAGAAAGAAAGCCCGAAATCGAAGGTATTTGTGACCCGAGCCGCAGTCGAGGGTTGTAAATATGCGATAGAGGGCTTTCTTTTTTACTACCCGTGATGAGTACACAATTTTACGTTTTCACCTGGCCATAAAACATTATGGCCAGGTGTGACGTAAATATTGTAAAACTGATTTCCATTTTTGAGGTCGGTTCAAAATAGGTTTCTTTTGAACTTCACTTGTTGAGCAGATACGACAGATAGACAGTACTATTTAAAGAAAATATAAGTTGGGAATTTATTTAACAAAACAAAAAAAAATCGGACTTATTTATTTGTTTACTTTTACAATAAATAATATGTCTTTGTTAAATACATCGGAGAAGTGACAGTAAACACGCGGGTAAAGGCAAAGGAAAATCAAAACGAGATTGTTTTTTTTTAATTCTAAACTTTATATTTTTTTTTAAATCGACAAAAACTCTCCGTGAGAAATATTCCGATAGCAAATACCGTTAAATTCCCGGACCGTGCACCCTTTGTCTGATACATATGAAAGCATTGCTATACATTTATTTGATGCACAAATGAAAAATACCAAGTGCAGAAACAGAAACAAAAGAATAAAATTAATATCTATTGTTAGCTGCAACACAAAGAAACAGATAATACACAGACACTTGTATCGTGGAACAGAACACGTGTCACGATCTCCTAATTATTTGTTCGAGTGCTCGGAACAGGATTCGCGGATATTGAGTGTAAATGGGAATTAAGCAATTACGATCGTCCACTTCAGCTGCCAAGTGGAAACTGACCAGACTCCACTTGTTTTTCTTTAATTACCCTTCTCGTGTGTCGTGCTTTCGCAGCGAGGCATATAAACAATGGAAACTTGGAACCTATGAAAACATTGACCAGAGGGACATTAATGTCAAAGGTACACAAGTACCTTGGTGTACTTGTGAAGTTTAAGTTATATAACGCACAAAGGTATAATTAGTATTTTAATTACAGTTTCAGTGTTCAAATAAACGGTAATGTATTGGCTTGATGATAAATTGGTATAGTTCCCTAAGGATTCCTTTGGAGATCTGACTGGTGTAAAAGTGAGGAGAGTATTACTATTTATTAGACGTAGTAGTAATATGACGCTATACCTAAATACATTAAAAAAAAAAAATGTATGCTCGTTAAGTGTTAATACTAAGTCATGTTTCGGAAATGTTTCAAACTCGCTTATATCTTCGATGAAATCTTTTTTAGGGTTCTGTACCTCAAAAGGAAAAAACGGAACCCTTATAGGATCACTCGTGTGTCTGTCTGTCCGTCTGTCACAGCCAATTTGCTCCGAAACTACTGGACTGATTAAGTTGACATTTGGACACATATGAACTTCTGTGACCCAAACACGGACGTGTAACGTAAATAAATGAATTTTGAATATTGGGGTCACACATATCAACTGTACCGTACATATCAAATGAAAGAGCTTATAGTAAGGATTTTATGTATATATTAAGTTTTAAAGTTGTTTAAAAAAATATATAAAAATTGGCCATTCCATTATTTCCGAAACAATTGAATCAAAAATTTTGAATAAAAAATTGGTTGTCTGTAAAGTTGGTTTACGGACGATAGTTTACAACGAAGTTTTTCGTGACAACGTCATAACAAAACATTGATGCGGCGCAAGCGTACAATGAGCGTAACGGGACAATGAGCGTAACGGAACAATAAGCGTAACGGGACAATGAGTCATCCTTTTTTGTGCATGCAGCCGGCGTTCATTGATTTATTAGACGTTGTCACGTCAAAAAATTGGTTGTCTGTAAAGTTGGTTTACGGACGATAGTTTAACGTGACAACGTCATAACAAAACATTGTTGCGGCACAAGCGTACAATGAGCGTAGCTTTAAATTCCCCAGATAATAGTCATAACCCTGATTTTATCCAGCCACCGTCGGTCCCTTGACATCCTCCCTCTGACTCTGCCCTAAGCCGAGGTTTTTACCCCACAGGGGTGCCCTTAGCGTGCAGTCGTTTAGTTTATAAGTTTTTGCGCCCTGGCTGGAGGCATTAAATTTCGTTAGGATTAAGGCAACCACAGGAAACACCGGTTAAAGAGTCTCAACCTCTCAAGGTTAACTCTAACTTAAGTTTGCAATGAAATCATTGTAAAGCAATAGTGAAGCATTGTTGAAGAGCCTAATCCATACTAATATTATAACTGTGAATTTTCACGCCTAAACCGCTGAATCGATTGTCATGAAATTTGGCAGAGATATAGCTAGGGATATGGAGGAGATAGGTTACTTTTTACGCGATAACCGACATCCACGCGGGCGGAGCCGCAAGCAAAAGCTAGTGAATAAATAAATAACACTTTGCCCGATCCGGAAATCAAAGACAAAACCTCATGCTCAGCAGTACTGCTTGCAATCACTAGATCATTGGTTGTTAAGGCTCTCATAATATTATTAAAACTATGTACTGTTAAATACCCGCCACTGTTTTCGGATCAATTTACTAACAGCTTGTTTTAAGTTCCCCTTAACTTCGTGATAATTTTATGAGCGTTATACACGAAAGTTTAAGTGGTTATATTGTACCTACTTAACTACAACTAACGTATTACATTCCTGCGTTGTATCCAGGTCGTAATATTTTTTATTAGGTTTGACCCACTTTGAATTTTATTAACTTTGTATCTCGATGGTCATACGTTGACAACTCGTAATCCACATTTTTTATGCATTGCGAGTTATCAATGGGAAGATTTGGCGCTTAATTTAAAAAAAAACAAAATTATGTACTTATCTCATTTTGCGAAAAAATGTGGGTTACGAGTTGTCAACGTATACAAAAAAAAAAAAAAAAATACGAAAAAGGTTAATTTCTTAACCATAGTTGTTTACATTTTGTTGGTGAATGGCGCCTCCTTTTAAGCAGATAATGCCTGTGTTAGAAGACGCCGCTCTTTCTTAGGTAGGATAAAAGGTGATTTATAAAAGATATAGTATGTGTGTTGGCTTGTGAAGTGGAGTGTGGGGGTGTAATTGTGAAAGTGGTTTGGTGTGGTGTGATGTGATGTGATGTGATGTGATGTGATGTGAGTGATGTGGTGTGATGTGATGTGATGTGAAAGTGACTGACATTTATGAGTGGTGTGGCTGTGCGTGATGTGGGGTGTGTGTGTGTATGTTAGGTCACTTGTTGTAGGAGTGACTCAGTATATGTGTATGTAAATGGCTTTATCCAGTTTGTTAGTTTTTTTTTTACATTCATGTAGTTGGTTGGGATATATGTATATTTGTTTTGTTTACCCTATTATACAGTTGAGCAGATCGATGTTGGTATTGTATAGCCGCGAATTTCGTTTTAGCGTTTTTAACGTATGACCATCGATCTCTTTTATAAACTAACTAGCTTTTGCCCGCGGCTTCGCTGGCGTGGATGTCGTTTCATATTGAGACACGAAGCAACAAAATTCGATCTAAAGAAAAAGCGGCTACATTCCTCTAGATCGTATTTTGTTGCTTCGTGTCTCAATATGAAACTTTATAAAAGGTATTAGAAAATTCTAGACACACTTATCGAGGTTTCTTATTGAGCCATTTTTCATAATTCCTTCTCAGTCATGAGATAATATTTTTTTAATGGTGGCGCTAGTGGACCCGAGAGTGTATTTATAAAGTCAAGCCGTCCTAGAATTTAAAATAGTTTTTCAAATACCGTCTTCGGGGCTGCTTAAGTTTACTTAGAATTTCAAAATCCATTTAGTATATACTTAGTCTTAACTATGTCCATAATAAATGCTACCGAAGCATATACTTTCTGGCCACAGAATTTTTAAAGAAATAGTTCATACTCAATTGAACTGAGGCCATGACAGCCAGAGTGGCCTAAAGAACTGCTCTAAATTTACTTCGGAAGCAGTTATTTAAAATAAAATCAGTATTGAATAAAATACAGTTAGGCCACTCTGCCTCTCTGAGGCCATGAGAGCCAGAGTGGCCTAAAAAACTGCTCTTAACTTACTTAGGAAGCAGTTATTTAAAATAAAATCAGTATTGAATAAAATACAGTTAGGCCACTCTGCCTCTCTGAGGCCATGAGAGCCAGAGTGGCCTAAAAACTGCTCTAAAATTACCTCGGAAGCAGTTTGTCAAAATAAAATCAGTATCAAAAAAAAAAATGCAGTTAGGCCACACTGGTGCTCATGGCTTCAGTTATTAAGACATGACAGTGCTAATTAGGAGGGCGGCTCGCTAGTGCTGTATATGTTGAAGTACCTCTTTGTGTTTCAATTTTTATTTAAACTCAGTAATATCATTAGGAATGCAATTAAAATTAAGATGAATAGTTCTAAGGTTTTCATTATTGGCAGCAGCAGCTTCCAAGTTTAATACTTTGCCATTTAACTATTACTGTAAAGAGTTTGAGAATCTCTTGAGTCTTTGAAGCTCAGTTTGAGTGTAAGTGCAGAAGATCTAGGACCTCTCCAAGATAAAATAACGATGTTTTTTAAACTGGGTAGATTTAAGTAATTGAAGTAATTGTCAGATAGAGATAGATCAGAAGGGGGTTCACACACTAATGTTATTTTATATTTAATCATAATTATTTTATTTTATTCGAAATCAATCAATTAATTTATATGAATGTATAATTTTGAACTAATTTCAAATGAAATAATACTATGAATATAAATATTTGTTGATTCTATTTTTTATTTAATTTAATGTTACTTATAATTTTAATTGTTTGTTATTTTTTTATTGTGTGATATTAATAAAGCTTTCATTATTATTAGCTGAAGTTATTTTACTTTTATCGGTTTAGTTTCGACGTTTGATCTTTACTGTTATAAGAACTGTGGTGTTTTGGTTTTGGTTACGTGAGACATGTACAATAAAACACTGTATCCAATATTGCGTGCTATCGCTAGGGCTGCTCTCACAAGACTGAGTGCAGCGCGTCGCTCCGCACTCCCTCCACTGCGCTATCCCCACCATAGCACGAAAAACTTATTTATTAAACGTCACAAGAACCATTCTAAAGTAATATTTACAAACCTACGCTATTTACTACACAGATGACTGTTCTCTCATCCATTAGGGAAAAATACGAATTCTTTAATAATAATATGTTCAATAAGAGCTGTTATAAAAAGGCAAATTGAAAAATAAACTGGAATCAATTCACCGATTTGAGAACGAACAATCTTTCATCGCTGGCGTTCACCCTTCCCCCTTCTCCAAGACTATCTCATCTACCGAGCAGTGAGGATTACGTTTGTTTGCTCAACAGTCGGTACAAAGCGAACAGTCTGTTGACATTTACTGTCACGGTAAATACTCGGTTTACCATTATTTACCGAGCGGACGTAATACCTACTACTGAGCAAATACGCACGACCGGAAAGAATGGAACTATAACCAACGGTTGAACTTCCAATCGATAGCGTATAACAGTGTTTTTCAACCTTTTTCATAGTGTGGCCCCCTTAGTATGGAGAAAAAATTCGCGACCCCCTACCCTCCGCGGTTTCTACTCGTAACTTGGAATTAATGTCTGTCACTTTGATTACTTTTTGGTTAAGCAGAAAAACACATTACCAACAATAAACCACAGAAACTTCGAAGTGTTTGATTCCATTTGGAACCTCCTACTTGCGCGAAATAACGTTTTCATCGATGGTTCAATTAAAAGGCAAATGGAGAAATTGCCGAAAATTTGAGAACGAGTTAAATTAATGTGTAGAAAAAAATTGGTTAGCGAGAAACAGGCGCAACCATCACAAAAATGTAGATGATGAGACTACTAGTTATTTGTTGATTTGTGTTAACTAAAGCCTTTAATAAATAAAAATTGTTAACAAATATAATATTTTCAACTAATATGATTTTATATTTATTAGCTTTAAATTTTAAAGTAACGACGACCCCCTTAAAGAGGCTTGGTGACCCCCTAAGGGGTCGCGATCCACACGTTGAAAAACACTGGCGAATAGAATATGTCTAACCTCAAATTAAAAGTCGGAATTATCGCACGTTAAATCAGTTCAAGTTCCGCTTGTTAACGTGTGAATATATAGCGTTTACGTTACTATTGAATTACGTTCTGTTTCATGAAAAAGACAGGCTGGAATTGAAATAATGCCGGCTCTATTCCTATTTTCGAGTAAAAATATTAAACATTCTGTACATTCTCTAGATATTGAAAACTCAGCCAGTTTACGGTTGGTACTATTTTAGGCGTCACGAACTTTTGTTTCGTTTAGCGCCCCCAATAATAAAATAGCTTAAGGTGTCTGCACACAGCGGGCGCGGCGCGGCGGGGCGGGACGCCGACGCGACGCTGAGCAGTTGTAATGTACTAGTTATTACGGACGACGCCACACAGAGCCGTCCGGCTCGACGCGACGTGACGCGACGCTCTGTGTGGCGTCCTCCGTAATATCTAGTACATTACAACTGCTCAGCGTCGCGCCGGCGTCCCGTCCCGCCGCGCCGCGCCCGCTGTGTGCAGAGACCTTTATTGTCGTAGCCGTAGACTCGTAGCCTCGTAGCACACGTAGCGGCTGTCGTGTCGCGCAGCTACGGCGTAGCCCAACACGGATAACTTTGCTCCATTCTGAAAACAACTTGGCACGTGCTAAATTAGTTATATTTTTTTGTTCCTAAGTCCAAAGGTCAGGCGCCTTTTAGTCAAAACAATGTTGTAGCCAAAACATAAATATTGTGAACCAAAATTCGCTTTGTTTGTGTTGAGTTATTGGTTTTTAGCAGATTTATGACAACATGATGATTTTAACATGTATTTTTTTGGTGTATGCTTTGTTGGTTGTCCTTAAATAAATAATGATTATTTTTGTCAGGGTTAGTAACATAAGTCCCCAGTTGCGTTTTCACCCGGTTTTGTTACAAGGTACAGCCGTGTTCAAAACTGTTACAAAATTATTATTTTCTTAGGTAGGTACCTAAGTTACTCTTAGCCGTTATTAAAGTCAAATCTAGAAAGTTGTCGAGTACAAACATAATTTAGAAAGAATTTAGAATATTTTCTATTTGTTAAGAGCGTTCATCCAGCGCGGGCTAACAAAGTCGCATTTTTAGAGGTTTTTCGTGATTATAATGCTACTAACCCTTTTTGTTCGATTCAAGTATTCATTTTCTATTAGTTTTCACGGGCTTATAAAGATTTAGATACCTACTTTTTAGAATTCAACCTGTTAGTCTCATCATATCATCCCTAGACAAGTTCACGAAACTATCTCTTTTCCTAACGCCCACAAATGTTCCTGCGATGTTAGAATCCCAGATAGTTTTGTATTTGTTTGACGTTAGTTACCGTAAGCAATGTGAAGGTCTGTAGACAGGGCTTGTTAACGTTACCAAATAATAAAATAATAACCGTTACGCAACGTTAAATTTCAATCTTATACCTACCAACGTTACAAAAATTTAACGCTACTTGATAACATTACCAGTAATAACGTTAATTAACATTAACAAAAATACGATAACTAACGTTAATTTTTGCTACGTTGCCGTTCTGTGGGTGAGAATCAGGCAGATTCAGGCAACGTTTTGATCGGCACAGCATTAGAGAGGCGCGAGGGCGGGCTCCCGCCACGCCGCACGCCTCTGGCCCCACTACTTACATCTCACCCGTTTAAAATAACGATAAAATTAATAGTCGCATAAATAACGTTAAATCGATTACCGTTATTTTAATAATAACGTTAACTCTGTCAATACAAGGTAACGTTATGAAAATTTACCTTTAATAATATAATTTACCTTTTATTTATTTATTTACGGAATTTGGTGTCCTTAGTTCTGTATTTTCGTTTTTTGACACCGAATTCCGAAAATAAAGTTATTTTTCACTTCTTTGTGTTTTTTTTTAAAGTCCGTTTTTTTTTTTTGTTAAAAAGTTTTCTATTTTTCACTTTTTAGTTATGATACCTATCCCACAACAATTCGATTACCACTACTTGCTACACCACGCAAACAACGGTGACACAAGATACCTATACGAAGTGGATTAAATACGTATTATCGAAGCTAACTCAAAAACTACCCAAGCAAAGTTAATAAAAATCGGTTAATAACCATTTATAGCCCGAGTACATCTTATGACAATTCCAATAAGTCCAAACACGGCTAGGATACATTGTTTTATGACGGAGTTCCGGTGCATACCTTCCGGCTTCATCTTCAGATCAGTTCGATGGTACCATTTTCATCAGAATTATTTATTTAAATTTACTTCATAGTCGCTTAACTATCTTAATCGAAATATCTTATCGCCACGCGTGAAATACTTATCATTGAGGAGTTCCGGTGGCCATTTGTGGTCTTCTTCATCAGTTCCATTTCATCAAATGATACTTTCTGAATGCAAACTTGAGTTGTTGATGAAAATACAAAAATCGCTATATGTTTGCCTATAAAATTTGAGGAGTTCCCTCAATTCCTCATGGATCCCATCATCAGAACTGGATTTTGAAAATGGGACCAATCTGGAAGTATATACTTACAAATAAATTAAAAAATAATCCAAATTGGTTCATAAACGACGGAGTTCTGAGGTAACAAACATACAAAAAAAAAAAAAAAACAACCGAATTGATAACCTCCTCCTTTTTGGAAAGTCGGTTAATTAAAACATTTCTTCGTATTACGTAATTACTTATTTAAGCCAAAATTTTTACCTATAAATAAAATAAAATATGTTGTATTAGTTTGTTCAATTAGTTTACATTATTAGAAATAAGGTCATTGATCGATTACTGAAAGTGAAAGGTTATAATTAAATTCTGGCTCATTTAGTTATTCTGTGAAACACTCTCCAACTAATAATTACGAATATTTCGAGTTTCCAATATGGGTAGCGTTAAGTATCAGCCGTAACATTATTACTAATCTATACTAATATTATAAAGAGGAAAGATTTTGTTTGTTTGTACCAAATAAGCTCCGAAACTACTGGATCGATTTTAACCAGTTTTTTTCACTAATAGAAAGCTAAATTATCAGAAAGTAACATAGGCTATAATTAATTTTCAAAAAAATTAGAGATCATTAAGAAAATTGCAATAATGTGTGTAGCTACCCAAAGTAGTAAAATTTTGCCTATAAACCACGGAATCGAAACTTACGCAGGTGAAACTACGGGGAGCAGCTAGTTAAAAAAAAAAGGTTATTAATCGATTACTGAAAGTGAAAGTTTATAATTAAATTCTGGCTCATTTAGTTCTATGAAACACTCCAATAAATAATTACGAGTATTTAGAGTTCCTAATACGAGTTAAGTATAAAACAGCCATATTGGGCCCTATCAGAATACCAGCGCTGCGGCACTTATTTTAAATGTCGCAGTATCATGCTGAGATAGGAGCCTTTTGGCCTCGTACAGGACTCTCTATTTATTTATTTTTTATACTTTTGGGATTGTGTGTTTATTAGTTTGTGATCTTCCTGTGCGAGTCAAAATAAATACTTTTTCTTTCTTTCTTTCTTTCTTCCATATAAAATATTATAACATTATTACTAATAATATTTTCGTATATATATTATACTAGCTTTGGCCCGCGCCTCCGCCCGCGTGGATGTCGTTTATCGCGTAAAAAGTAGCCTATGTCCTTCTCCATATCCCAGGCTATATCTCTGCCAAATTTTATGACGATCGGTTCAGCGGTTTAGGCGTGTAAACGTAACATACAGTTACTTTCACATTTATAATATTAAAGTATGGATTTTTTACATTATAACATTATTACCATTGTTATAATATTTTCAAGATATTTACCGAGATCGAAGCACCCAGGCATTTACAATACTCTTCAGATAACTACAAGTCTTAAAAATACTTCTTGCTCATGATTATGCTTCCTTAGTTTACTATATGATTCGAACAAGTGGAAAATCTGCGAGCGAAGCCGGTAGGCAGAGCGCTAGTATCCATAGGTACTAATATTATAAATGTGAAAGTAACTCTGTGTGTCTGTCTGTATGTTACGTTTTCACGCCTAAACCGCTAAACCGATCGTCATGAAATTTGGCAGAGATATAGCCTGGGATATGGAGAAGGACATAGGCTACTTTTTTACGCGATAACCGACATCCACGCGGGCGGAGCCGCGGGCAAAAGCTAGTAAATAATAAGAATAGGCCACGGCCCACGGTGGAGACGGAATGCCGGTAAAGTTATACTCCCAACAGACACGATTTCTCTCTCATAATATTATTTGCTGCTGAGACTACGTGACTCGAATTTCACCAGTTACCTGCTTATGACGACATGAATTTTGTTCGCCACAGAAAACTTGCTTATTTACCTTTGAAATTGCAATGCAAGTTATGAAATATGAGATTATTGTTCTCTGGTTTTCGTCAAGATTGCTTTATTTGATGCTTGTCGTGAGTGCCGTGACTGATGCCGTCTGGTTTAGTTTTTTGAAGAATTATGCAAAATATTTGTTTTGTTTTGTAAATTGGACGTAGTTTAGCAGAAAGGACTCAACTCACAATTTGGTCAAAAGTGAGTTGTGTATACGAAAGAGGTCATAACGGTTGGGTCTTTCACTCAGCAAAAAAGATCTGTGATACTACGAAGATAAGGTTGATTTTGTAATGATAGGAACCAACCCACATGATGGTTATCCGTTAAGACCTCTGGTATATACAACTCATTTTTGAACATAACGTTATCAAATGATTTGTATAGGTTACCAGAGAAACCAATCTTAGCGGAGACTTGTCTTCGGCGCGGGAGATATTACCCTAGTAGCATTTTTGTTGGCGTTTGGTTGGGCCACATACCTCTGAAGTTGACCCAACTAAATGCCAACGGAAAATGCTACTAGGGTATAGTGTATAAGTGTGTTCGCAGACACAGGTGCACTCTGTCTTCCCTCACTCTTATAGTCCGATGGGACGGCTACCCGTCCCGACCGGAGAGAGATCAGGCGCTGGGCCAACGGCTCACTGAAAATAATAAATAAAAAAACTGAGCATCTGAGCCTATCAAGCACAATGATCACAGCTACTACTTTTATTTGATTGAGATTTGAAACGGGATCTTGATTGGAGTTATCACAAAAACTATTTGCAGCAATCAAGTCAAAACATAGTTGCTCCAACCAAGATTATTAGATTAAAGTTTCAATGATCTTTATTGAAGTAATCAAAATGCTTGATTGACACAACTCACTTTGTTACAGTTAACATTTTTTTTACTTGTCTCTTTTTAACTCTTCTACAAAGATGTCATGTTAAGGGTAATCGAGAAACTTGTTTGAGCGTTCAATCATTTGAACTAGTATTGCTGCAATCATGTCGTGATGATCACCTTAACTAAGTAGGCCTAGCAGAGTGTAGATTTCTTGGCACTTTTCTATTTTGTTCAGTACCTGGTAATTGTTGAAAAGCCTACACTGTCCTCCCATACCTATTAACACTGTTATTTGATAATATTGTAAAGCCAATTATTTTTAAAAGAGTAACCGTGGAGTTTCTTGCCGGCTCTTCTCCATAGGAAACGACTAATTGGAACCGTGCACCTAGCTTCTGACGTTTCATAAGTACCCATGTAGGTATATGTGATTTTTTTGATTTTTTGATTTTGATTAATCTAAACAAGATATCGTCAATCAAGCTAAAAAGTCACTTGATTGGAGTGCATTTTTTTCAGTGTAACGTGCTTTCCGAGGCACGGGGTACCAAGGGGTAACACACCGCCAACTTTCAAACTCCGGGCAGTTACTAAGAAATTCCTGATGGAAAAACCCAAAAACACTTTGCCCGACCCGGGAATCGAACCCAGGACCCCACACTCAGCAGTCGCGCTTGCGACCACAAGACCAAATGGGGCAGATATTAATTTATCTTAATTTATGTATTAAAACGGACACACTTACCTATGTTTTTATTATTCTAGCGTATGGCACTCGTGGGTTGCAGCTGAAAATCAGTGTCAGGTGGTACACCTTGTGTCTCATCTGACATTATGCTGAGCTGACGCCCTTTTGGAATTATAATCATTGTTTCTGTTTTTTTGTAGTTTCAAGGTGTATTTTTTGCTGTAATACCAATAAACTCATTTTTATTTCTTTTCTTTCTTTCTTAGTGGCGGTAGTGTGGTATTATCTAGTGGTTTTCGATAGTAGTCTACTGTAGAAAAAGTTTGTGCTGTAGGTATGACTTAGTCAAAAATTTATCGCAGATTATAGCGAGGTTGACCACGAATACCGTATCGTCACTTATAAGTACAGATCGGATAATCAGATGCCTATTTACCTAAAGTTGAGGTGTTGGCTAATATGGAATGCACTTTTGTATCGATCGTAAAAATCATGCGATTCTGGAATTGATAAATTTACTAATTTTTGACTATATAATAATAATAATAATAAAACGTTTATTTCGACCAACAAAGGATCATAGGACACAAAGATTACAAAATTAAAAACATAAATAAAAAGACATACAATTAAAAAGACCACATAAACATATCACATACTTCGATTGCTCCGTATGTGAACCATACAGCAATGGTTCAGGTACTGACAATCGAACCTCTGCGCGAATGCCCTCAGGATGCTGTTGGAGTTAGCCCGAACCCTGCGCACCAGGGATGTGCATCGTTTCCGCATAGTAGAATAGAAACAGTCTACTTGCGACTCGGCGAACATCCCTGATGCGCTGCAGAATCGGGGCAGCCCCATCAGCACCCTGAACGCATTATTATATTGCACACGCAAGGCACGGTCACGGCACGCAAGGTACTGTCTGCACGTGTATATAGAATCGAATGCTAACTTATGGTGTAAAGTTAAATATAACCAAATTTTTTAAAAGTCGTTCCGATACCACGTATCCGATTAGTTTTGCAATCCCGGAATTTATATTAACAAAAAAATCTAAGTTAACACATTGACTGCCACCGCGGTCACCGGTGACCGCTAACAATAGTTTTTCTATTGTGTCTATTGTCTGGTAGTCAAAGCCTTAAGAAGCCGCTTCCATAATTTCATAGCGAAAAATTTACTTTAGGCACCGCTGCTGCTTTAGGCTTTTTTATTACGAGTATGCATCCGAATTTTCGATCTCTATTTATAAGTCTCTTTCAAGGCATCCTAAAACCATACTTATTATTCAGTTCAAATATTAAGACGTTTGTGGAAAAGTTATTACAAATAAAATACCGCCATTTTCTTGATATGTTCGCGGAGATGTTGCCATATTTAATCCGGCACAGTGCATGTATCTGAAAATGCGAGCGGGCTCACTCCGAGGTGCAGGAACTTTCAATACAAAATGCATGTGTAGTCTGTTGGCGGGACTTAGACAAAGAGCGGAACAAAAACTTTGAGCGCATGTTTGAATAACCCAAGTCAGACATTAGGCAAAGTTATAGTTTGCTGACTATTTAAACAAATACTGGCTGCTTTTAAACGGCAATTATTGTAGGAAGGAGTAAGTCGAGTGCGAATATTTATGTTTACACCATTTTTTTTTTTTTTGCCCGTGTACATTTTCAAATGAGGACGAAGTTACTTTCTGACAAGCTGACTTACAAAAATAAACGCACAAGCAAGGTCAAAAATTAGGTCATGTGTTTTTACGTAGGTGTTTGTTGTTAGTAGAGCCCTACAGTATGTTTCTCACATAATAATTCGTTCTGAATAACACCACCGCACAGGGTGAGTGTGAACCTATCTTTATAAGCATTATATTGTAGCGGTATAAAAATATTGTCATTCCCTGTCGAAGACCTTGGCGGTCGGAATTAAAAGAGCTTTTTCCTGTTGTAGAAATTTTGTCATGTAGTTATGAGGGTATTAAAGTTAATGGAGCCCTCGGCACCGACGTCTACCTCGCCGAGTTTATGGGTTCATAGGCAGGTATCTTTGTGGTAACATTTTATTTGTAAGAAATAATTTCCATTTTGAAAGCCTCTCAGAAGATTATTTTTCAGAAAAATGTAAGAGTTTTTTTCTTGCTCGTATTTTCGTGGATACATACCTATAAGTTGGTAGATACTGAGATTCTGTGTTAAATCGTCCCGTTTTTTTCTCTCGATCTAGTGCCAAAAGACATAAATTAGGACATAATTAGTCGAAACGTTTTATTCTTAGTCGGAGTAATACGAATAAGTGAAAACATTAGGTAAGAACTTTTTGTTAACCGTGCCGTTTTTTATGCAAGGTCGTTTTTTGCAGTTGCAAAACGGCATTTTTAATCTTAATCAACCTTGCTTAATATAATATAAATCCCGATTTAAATAAATGCGGGTATTTACAATGAAGATTCGTTGTGTCATGATGGCCCGTTGGTTAAGGCCTCGCCTCTCATGCATGAGGTTGTGGGTTCAAATCTGGGCAAGTACCAATGTGACTTTTTCAATTCATATGTACTTTCTGAGTTTATCTTGGACATTACTGACATCGGTGAAAGAAAAAAAATCGTGAGGAAACCTGGACTTTATAGTTAATATAAGTCTGAAATCGCCAACCCGTCTTGAGCAAGCGGGGTGATCAATGCTCGTACCTTCCCTGTATGAGAAGAGGCCTTTGCCCAGCAGTGGGACAGTTATAGGCTGGTATTATTATTATTATTATTCGTTACTAGTTAATGGTGAGGGTTTTTCAAAAGGACTGGCAAATGAGTCGGCATTTGCACGGCGACGATGGCAATGTCAGCCAGCCAGTAAATTTCCCAGATAAGCGCTGCTCTGACGGCTAGGCCAAGCTCGCTCGCTTATTTCATTAAGTTATTTGCTTTGACTTCAACTTGCCTGATGAAATACAAGTCGACAATTTACGGGAAATATGTATTTCATGTGTACGTATTACTGTATAATATATTAATATTATTTTATTTTTGGCTTACATATCCTTTTTGATTTAATAATGTTATCATGTAATGTAAAGCACCTTGTTTTCTTTACGTAATATCTGACATTTCCTTATTATTATCTCTCAAAAACAGAATTCAAAATGATACGTAGGTAATTGGCCTTGCATTGTTATTTTCCTTTTGTAAAAGACCTCAAACTCTCGTAATAGACGAGGAAAATCACAAAGGTGCAAAAAGTGTGTTGTTTTATTCAGCTTTTTTTCCCATCATTCGGATTGATTAATTTGTACTCCATCTAAGTTTCGCCGAGATTTCCGATTTCCTCCCCCGGTGGTGTAAATTGTGCTAGAAATCCGAAACGGCGTCGTTAGTTCTGCGGGGGGTTCCCCTGGGCCAGGTCGGGTAGGGGACGCGGTAACCTTCATAAATCTTTTCCTCGAGCTTCCCGCAACTAACAATCCGGCAGCGCACTCCGGCCGGCGCGGATCGAACCCCACCGCCACTAAATAACCGTGAAAACTTTCATAATAACACCACTTTAAGTAGATTAAAATACCTAACTGATCGTATATTCATATTAATCATATAGTGCCTGAAAGAGGGTCGGCGTTATGTACGTGCTGGTAGTAATTTAATAATCTAAGGGACGTCTCGCCGCGATTCGCTCGTTTATAAATCAGTTTTATCGGGGTGCCTTCGCTGTAGCTCAAAATTATTAGTTCTGCGGACGGGTGTGGCATTTTGACTATACACTAGTTTTGCTACAATTCTCGGAAAAATCGTATGGATAATTCCTTGCTAAATTAAAACAAATACGAACCTTTTGATTTCAGTTTTGACTAGGTTACAATGCTTTTGAAGTTTTCATCCATCAAATAAATTGTTTTACACTTGAAATTCAATGAAATTTGTTTTGTTTTACTGATTAAAATAATTGTGCTATTTGTAACCCCCTTTTTGAATAATTTCGTTGTAATGTTTCAAAAAGCTAAGTCGGAAATTAGTGCCCTATAAAATAAAATGATAGTGGCCGAGCCAGATTTATCACTCAAGATGTATATCGTCGCTGGTAGAGCCGAAGAGCCACAGTACCGCAGATTCCCACTAGTTTTAGTCACCTTACGACACGTTCTGGTGCGGTGGGGATTAGTTCTTAATACCGCCGTCCTCGTGCCGTTAAGACGTGAGCCATAAATACTCCTGTCATAGGGTTGAATCTCGAGCAAACGCGAACATATAAATCTGTGTAGAAAACCTGCTCGGTTGACGACTTGGTAAAATGGTCATTAATCTCTCGACTCTGAGATCGATTTGATTGTTGAGAAGCGGATTGTTTGTTTATAAGGATATGGCTTAATTTGTTCCTTTGTAGGTATTGATTTAGTTTAAATACATTTTTATTTATTGCTCCTTAAATCAGAAAGTCGGTAAACACACCACAACATTTTCTTCACATTTTCACCACGCACCCGACGGGTTATAAAAAATTACTATAATTCTATTACATCGCGGAAAATTCTTCGACAGATATTAATGAAATATTGCTTCGAGGTAATCAATCACCATGGAGTTCCCAACAATATTTAGAAAAATAAAACTTCAAATACTTAACTTTCCTCTTTGCGTTTATGAATAAACTTTATTTTATGAATTGGGAATAACTTGATACTTTTAGATCCATTCTTAAAAGTTTGACGTAGTCAACTGTTCACTTCTCACTTGAACGCTTCGCTTGTGTTTATTGTTTTTTTTTTAAATTAAATGATATTTTTTCATTGTTTCAGCATCGATGGCGGAGCGTTTGTGCGCTAGGCACCGGAGGGTTCGCCCTCTTGTATTGGCGCCTTCGACTGGCCGGGACGCCCACTGCCTTCGCGGCGGCAGATAACCCCGCGTCGCGAGACCCCTCAATTCTTACGCGCCTCTATACTTTTGCTTATCTCCCCGTCTTCAACTTCTTCCTCCTTTTATACCCTTTTCATCTGAGCTTCGATTGGTCGATGGACTCGATACCGAGGATAACGACGCTGTTCGACGCCCGGAATATCACTACTGCGATATTCTACGCCGTCATTTCAAAAGTGACCTGGCGAACACTTACGAATGAATTCAAAAAGCATCAAGATAACCTTTTTCGGGATGCAAAGTACTACAAAAAACAAAACTGTAAAATTAAGCACAAATGGAATTATAGTAGCAAGCAGTATAATAGAGGACAAGACTGTTATGAAAGAAAAAGCTATCATGCGCCGCACAAAGAGAATGTATCATCTAAAAAGCTATTGTGTCCGTGCACTGGCTGCAAACATTCACTCAGTGATGAGCACACGAGTGTGTGTCGCGCGAGCAACAACAATAACATAACGATGCACAACTCTAGTTGCATCTGTCCGATATCGTTAGCAAAGTCCAAGGCGAGCAGTACGCTGATAAGTGTTTATCGCAGTCCCCAAGTTGCGTTGCTGATGTTCACTGCGTTTATGGTACTGCCATTCGTGCCTGCGACTAATTTACTTTTCTACGTTGGCTTTGTAGTGGCGGAGCGTGTTTTGTACATACCGAGTGTGGGTTTCTGTTTATTGCTGGGCCTGGGCGCTGGAGTGTTGACACGGAACTGGCATCGTGGCGAGACGCGGAGCAGGCTGTTCATGTTGGCCCTGCTTGTGACCTTGTCCGCTATGTGCGGTTACACGATGAAGAGGAACCTTGACTGGCGTGACGAAGAAAGCCTCTTCAGAAGCGCATTGCATATCAACCCACCAAAAGGTGAGTAAAAACTCTTAACACCTACTAACTACATATTTTATAAATGTTTTTCCCCACGCTTTGAAAGGGGAGTGAAGTGCTCACACCACTTGAGACTGCGTTCGCATTGTATCGCAACAGTGCGTAGGTCGCGACTTGTGACTAGTTGCTAAGCCTCGTTTACGAGCGTCATACTGACCTATTTCCTTTTCTTTCGTCGCAGCGGGAGGATGTCGGCGGATACATTCTGTGCTTTTTCGTGTTACGTATTAAAATTAGCGAAATGCAGAGTTCACTCATCACTTAGGCGTTAGCTTTATGTAGGTAGGTACGATCATACACTGCGTCTTGGGGTTTATTAAACATCAAAATTACTTACATAACTTTTTACTTAAGCACTTAACACAACATAATGTTTAAACTTCAAGTTGAATCTAAATGTAAAAGTAGAAATGATCTTATTACATTTATTGCACAGTTGGTCACATAATTTAAAGTCCAACAAAGTTTCAATTCCGAGCAGGCCAGTTGTGCTAACCCTTAGTCAACATCGCGGCGAAATTTTGCGAGTTCACGGTATAATGTTAGCGCAGGGGAACCAACACTTCCATCGCGTACCTTTCTCAAAAGTTTGTTTGAGTTGCTCCCTCGTTACAGCTCAAAACTAAGACACAATTAATTTGTTTGAGAGACAGCTACAAACTACCTGTCCACGTGTTAGTTCGTATAAGTTAGAAAAGAGGATGTCACGGCGCGGCTGCTTGGATGTGAGTACCTGGCCACTCGGGAGCTGGTAATGTATTCACTACTTCCACTCACATTCAGACTCTTGACCTTTCTAGGACGCTATTAAACATGCATGTGCGTCCCTAGGGGCGCCGCCCTCGCGCCCCGGGTTTCTGTTCACATCCCAAACTTTTGCGCAAAGAGAAAAGTTTCGTCTGATGGCTCTCATTTTGCCTGTTCATACGGCAAATGTTCGACTCAATCTCGAATATTATATTAATTGTGTTTTGTAAACCGATTGCTCATGGATATTTTATCAGATTACTTCATTATTATGTATATGGAAAGTGTCGGTAAATGGTAGGCTAATTAATTAATTATTACCCAATGGTAACAATGTTGGACGTCTTAATTACCTAAACCCAATGGTTTAGGTAATTAAGACGTCCAACATTGTCAATAGAAAAACGGTGTTTTCGTTGGTATCTTTATTTTATATTGTTATACATTATACATAAGCATAATGATAACGTTCTACGGAGTATGAAATTAGTTAATCGTTACAGTGTTTCGCTTTACAAAACAGTTTTTTGTATAACTGCTATTAGGCACTTCTTCGATAAATGCAAAGCGCAAAATCGACTCGTCTTTGGTCAACCTTACGAATTTTACAACAAAACAGTTCAGCGTTAAGTTTGGCGTAACTAATACAAAATATAGGGCAAAGTTAGTGAAAAGAGAAAACAACAAAAGTTGTCAATTGCAACATTATTTACCTGACAAATAAAAACAGACAAACAATATAACGCAAAACACATCCATACATTTGGAGATCTTCATAAATAATATTATCAACAGGTCTCCGAAGTCGGTTTGGTAAATATACACTATTGAAAGGAAAGAAAACTGTAACTTATTCAGAAACCACAAATAAGATAACGAAATATGCTCCCCTCGCCAGAAAAACAATATTTCACCTAAATTATGACACTTTATCGAAGGGTCTCCGTTGTAAAACTATCCAACTTGTTCAGGATGGGTCTGTGAGGAAAAAAAATGAGGGCCAAGTTGCTTTTTAAAAGTTTCTATCTAAGTTCTAGTATTTTTACGAGATCCGAAATCACTTGTAGAATATTGAGGACGCGTCGCAGCTGCGGCTTAACTTATATGTTCTCATGGGAATTAAATAGGTAGCTACTAGAAAAGAGAGTTCCAGCAAAAACTAGTGTTGACCCATTCAAAAATAGGTACGAATTTATTTCGCGTTGACGTGACAATTTTATATTTACCCGAAATAATATTAAGTTACATAAAGATGTTCGATTTAGATTATTTTGACGATGATTCATGTATGTTATAGACATCGTAATGTTGTCTAGGCTTACAAATTTTTCGTTTTCACGTTCTAAATTATAAATCATAAATTATAGTTCATTTCTGTGAATTGGTTCAAAAATAACTTATACACTACAAAATATACATGACGGCCTTATTGCTTACTGTGATCTCTTCCTTCTTCTTCTGTTTCCAATAAAATCAAAATGAAAAGTCGGATACACAAAACAGCGAAGAAGGAAATAAAGCTCTGCCATATTTTAAATATTTTTAATCCTCATAGAGTCGCTTAACTTGAAACTCGGGTAAATCCACTTTACCCTGTTGGGAGATATAAAAAAAAAAGTGATAACAGTCTTAATTCCATGAATTAAAAGGCGGTTTTTTATTTTTTATGTCAACAATACTGAAGGTAACGATCCTATAAAGCAAATTTAGTATTATAATCATACATTCTTTCAAAAAATTAAAATTAAGATTGGATTTACCTTCATTTGATCTAATGGAATGCAATTTATCTATCTTTGAAAAAACTCAGTGTGGATTTTTATCTTAGGCCGCTTGCGGGCATTGCTCGGTGTAATTATTTTAATGGCATTATCCATGGGAACTGTCTATGATTGAAAAGAAACAATAAAAACCGGAGCGTACGGTGTTAATGTCGCAGAGTTGACGAGACTGACCGCCAAGTTGAACAAACGCGGTTAGCTGATTGGCTCTCATGGATTTAACTGCATTTGAATAAAACTGTCTCATGGATCTATCGGAATTAGATAACATTTTATGATTTTAACGGTTTTTTTCTCAAGAACTCTGCGGATTTATATACAACTGATAAAATTGTTTTAAAAGTGTGTTTTTGGCCTTTAATTTGGTACCAAAATTTTAAAATTTCTCAAAATTGGATTTACCCGAGTTTGAAGTTAAGCGACACATATATCAACCAAATGACATAAAAGATTTAAACTTGACTCAATTTAATCGCAAACTAAATAATTTTCTAATAGACAAATGCTACCATTGATGAATTTCTTGTTGACAAAATTTCTTGTGACTAACCCTGTATTTATGATTTATAATGTAATATTACTATCTAAAGATTTATTTGAATTGTGTTGAATTTGTTAGGATTGCATCGTTTATAATATCTTATTTAATTTATAATATTGTTAAATTAATAGTAAAATCTATCTATAAAATATCTGTAAGACCTGATAGATCACCAAAAATCGCACTAATAAATAAATACTTTGACTTAGATCAATACACAACATTAAATAAAATACTACTGTATTTTTTAAATTCTCGTATCTGCACATGCAGCATACGTTGCTCATTTAAAATTCCTCCAATGTACAATGCGCGTATAAATAATGACATAGTTCCATTGTTAAACAGTGCTTGCCACGACTGTACGTACAATGCATTGCCCAGTAGCACATAATACCATATTTATGTATTTCCTTTCACAATTGTATCTTTGATAAATACTTCCGTTGGGTTTATTGTCTTCAAAATCCCCGGGTAATATGACGGGGTTTCTTTTTGGGGATATTTTAAAAGGTGAATGTGGTTAATGGTCAATTGGGTAGTTTATAGGGCGGTGCAGGAATTTAATTTTAATAATGAGAAAGAAAAAAATCACCTCACAATCTCGGAAAGTTTCTGTTTCACATTCGATCTGTGTGCAAAACTGCATTTTATCCGCTTTTCAATTCGAACTTTTCTACTCAATAATTTTCTATACCGCCAGTCTACTGAAAATGCATTAATACCTATTTCATGTCAGTGCGCCAACCGCATTTTTTGAATAATCGCACTGGCCAGCAGGAATGCATGACAAAAAAAAAAAAACTTTTTTTAAACTTTTTATTCAAAGTCAAACTTTTTTCATTTAATTTTTTATTTTTTTTTAGCATTTATTTCAAAGAGGCACATAAATAGCACTTTTAAACGTCAAAATTTACACGGAAATTAAATTGATTCTAGTTGCACCTTCCAAAAGGTAGTTTCGGATGGAGAAGAATGGTTAAACTGTGTGTATTTTTTTTTTATAAAATCGTTAGAAATCATAAAATATGAGTCCAGCAGCACACCAGCAGTTTAACACCGTACTGCGATCGCCAACCCGCCTGCCAAGCGTGGCGATTATGGCAAACCCCCCCCTCCCTTTGAGGGAGGCCTATGTCCAGCGGTGGACGTCTTTCGGCTGAAATGATGATGATGATGAATGATGAGTCCAGCAGCGAGGAAGATATAAATTTAACACCTGCAGAGTTAGTGAAAGCGGTACATAATGCCGGATTAAGTTTAATATATTATTTAAGCTGTTTTTCTCGCACCTAGTATTTTCCTCGCTGTAGTGAGGTGAAAAGTTGTGTATTTCACTCGGCAGCAAAGTTATTCTGCATGTCGTAACTTTGAAACCCTCGCTACGCTTAGGTTTCAATACTCGCGCTAAAAAAAACAACTTTGCAGCCTTGCCTAACAAATAACTATTAAGGCTATTATTAATCAAGCAAGTTATAACAATCAAGTAGAAATACTCATGTGTAGAGAAGTAGTAGAATACGTGACCGGGGTAATATTTAGCTCTAACATTAATAATATTTAATGTTAGTGCTAATGGAATAAGCTTAAAGATAAAAATAATTGTTTAAAATGTACGTACAGACTTGTAAAAAGCAAGTATAATAACTTAGTAATTAATGACTTTTACATATAAATTCTCAGCTGAAAAGCTATATTTATAATGAGTAGGTACCTACAATTAGTTTTAATGATGGTCTGGCATTTTGAGTACTTTATGCGACCTACCCAAATGTCCTTTCTTTGGTATTGTTCGTCGAGTCGTTGAGTTCCTTATGTCCTGAGTTGAGCCACATGATTACTGTCAAATGCTTGCACTGACTGGACAGGTCCACTCAAATTTGTGTGGTTCTCTCCTCAAAATACCATTTCAGACACGGATCTACATGGTCCTCACACGATCTGACCAAGATTATATCTGGACTTTAAAAGAGACTCCTTAGTTAGTTTCGCCATTTCATCTCAGGGGTAGTCAGATAGATAATGTCGACTCCATCTTGTTTATTTTTTTAATATATTTTTAATATGACGTGTAAAAGTGATTCCGATATCCTATTTACATAATAAATTTCAATGCATTTCGGTAATTTGATGGTTCTTAGAACTACTATCGTGGACATCCGAATCGGCACACTTTAACAAAATAAAATCCCGTGCTTACGGATGTCCACATCTGTTTATCGCCCCTTGTTGTGACAGCCAATAGGAAAAAAAAAATACCTTTCGTTTAAATGAATTTCTCAGGCTCTGTTACAATAATCACAGATGTCTGATTACCTTGGCTGATTTTTAACTGATATTTTTTTCATAAAAAAAAACAAGTGGCTCAGTAAAAATCTGATGCTGCGATGCTATTGCTTGATGAGCGTGGGTAAGCGTTAGGCAGCTTTTCCACCAGAGATGTGCTATGCAACGTTGCTGTGGATGCGTTTGATATCCACCAATCATATTCATTGGTCCACATAGCATAGCACTGGTGGAAACTGATTCAAATAAGCTACGTTTTTTATATGGAAGGATGCATGCTGTGGAAATACTGCTATGGATTCGTGCTATGGATGAATGCTATAGATGGTCGCGAGTGGTGTAGCTATGTGCAGAGCAGTGTACCTACAGTAGGTGCGCGTTTGTCACCGAAAGTAGACATGACATTTTCATAGCTCATCTTACTTGCTCAGCTATATAGCTTAGCATCAGTGGAAATGGTCATATAGTTTCGTAGCTTAGCTTTTACATTCTCGCAGCATAGCTGCATAGCACATCTCTGGTGGAAAGGCACCCTTATTGTAGCGGCCGAGCGCTGCAAGCAAGAATAGTCCTTATGGTTGTCAGATTCGGATGTCCGTGATAGTACCTACTGGTTGGCGACCTACATAGTTTCTATTACTGTATACAGGTCAATGTATTAACTGTAGAAAGTGTACATGGTGCGTAGTTAACAATTAATTGTGCTGCTATTATTAGAAAGGTATTAATAACAATAGTGACTTGTTCTATTTTCACCTATTTGAACTTTAATTTCAGCTGTATGACTTGCCGAGTCGTAGCAAGTTTTTCTAGAAATAGAACGGTATTTGTCGGTAATACAAATCTATATCTATGCCAATAATAAAGCTGAAGGGTATTTTTTTTAAATCTATAATCGACAGCCAGGGCCAACTGCTTAACTTGCTTTCCGAGGCACGGCGGGGTCTTGGTATGTAAAGGTGGTCACCCATCTACGGACCAACCGCGGTAAGCGTAGCTTAACCTGATCGATCGACCCGTCCGGCTATTACATAGCCACAAGCCCTTCGCTTTGGTGTCTACCCGTGTGTTTCATCATGAAAACGGAGCTCAGTGGCCACTATTTTCCGATTTAATGATTACAATAAAACATAACAATTTAAAACTACTGTTTGAAATAATAATAACGTATAGTCTTGTGAAGCACAACTTAACGTGCTTTTTTCTGCATTATCATTCTAAAATAAAATAAATCACCGAATAAACGATGAGGGCGCCACTGTGCGCTCGGCGCAGTCTTAATAATAATAACTTAATAATAACTCTATAATAAGAATAAGAATCAGTAACTTATTACTTTTAAATGTTACATGGTTTCAAAGCTACGTCGCGCGTCGTCGCGTTTAAATAGTGGTTACACTTTTTTGACACATTTTAATGGTTATGGTTATGGTTATGGTGGTTTGGTGGCTAGTTATTTAACTCATACACACATCAAAACACACATCACTAACATAAGCTGATATAATTTTTTAAATTGAACTTTATCAAGAAAAAATCTTTGGTGTGTGTTTTCTTTAAATAGAAATACTCTATTTGAAATTAAAAAGTAAAACTATTTTTTATTTTTTATAAAGAAAATTGAGTAATTAATCATAATGTAATTGTAACAGAAATTTGATAGAAAGAAAAAGACTGTTTAACCAAACTTAAACAATAATTTATTAATAAAAGGTTTATATTCAATATAATATAACTCCTCCTCTGGCTCGAACACATGCGGTGATCCTCCTGGGCATGCTGAGAATCAAGTTATCCAGTATTTCTTGGGGTAACCTGTCCCATTCTTGAATAGCGGCTTCCCTTAACTTTTGCACTGTTTGGGGACGTGGCTGACGGTTCCAAACAGCTCGCTTAAGAGCATCCTACGCGTGCTCTATTGGGTTTACCAAATAGAGCACGCGTAGGATGCTCTGCGAGCTGTTTGGAGTCAGGCGAGCCGGCAGGCCAGTCTAACCTTGTGATGTCGTATTCTCTATTTCGATTTTTCAAAGTGATCGCAAACTTTTTTTGATGTGTGTATGTATCACACATATCGTATGATTGTTAGTTTATAAACGGTGCCGTCGGTATACAAACGCTCGCGCTTATGCCTAAGGCAAATTGGCAACTCGTTAAATTTTTATATTCTCGACATCCATCAGGCACCCCGACCAGATAGATGGGTTAGGTTAGAATTGTGACCAACCACGCGCGAGCCGAGCAAGCGTAGCGAGCGGTGCCGCGGCAGCGTCCGGCGAGCGCCTTAAAAAATAGATTTACATTTTGCCTTAGGCATTTTGCATAACCGCGAGGGTTTGTAAACGGACGGCGGCCGTTTGTAAAATGACGAACTCAAATTCAAACTCAAAGCATTTATTTCAAACTAGCTTTTGCCCGCGGCTCCGCCCGCGTGGATGTCGGTTATCGCGTCAAAAAGTAGCCTATTCCCTTTTCCATATCCCAGGCTATATATCTGCCAAGTTTCATGACGATCGGTTCAGCGGTTTAGGCGTGAAAACGTAACATACAGACAGACAGACAGACAGACAGAGTTACTTTCACATTTATAATATTAGTATTGATATGGATAAACCAATTACAGGCACTTTTGAATTGTCAAGGGGTCGGTCACTCAGAAATATGAAGCTAGTTGCCCATTCCAAAGCGTAGTAGGTTCCTATGGAGAAGAACGGGCAAAAAACTCCACGGACACTCTTTTAAAACTAAATATTGTTACAAAATATGGGTTACATCATTCATGTTGAAGTTATACAAGTGAGAACAATGTAGATAGACGTGTACGTTAGAAGCGTCTGTAATAAAAACAATTCAAAAATTTAAATAAGCCGTGGCAGCTAAGAGATGACTAGTCCCAACTGACGGCGCCCGTTCACGAACATGACGCATGGATCAGCACCATTTAGCTCAACCATTTTAAAGGGATTTTAATGATCCAACACACACGCCACCACGACAAATCATACAATCTGCCTGCGACAGCTATAACACAGCAAATTGCCGTAGTGTATCAATTTGGTAGTTACGTACAATATTTTTTCCGTGTGGGTCGTAATAAGGGTTGCCAACTTTTTTTTTGTATCAAATATAGTATTTTAGCAGCGATTGACTAAAAGATATAGTAGTTTAAAAAATGTTAAATTTATTAAAAGCATTATTTTTGCTTGTTTTAGCTTTTATTAACGATAAGTTATTTTTTATAAATGTCTCTTATCTAATCATTATTACACTCTAAATTAGGGTTACAAAATACCATTCAGCTTTTTTTTAAATTAACTGCGCTCATCTCGCCGTTTTGTAATTAAATGAAAATTTTGTAGTTTCGGGTTTTTTTTAAAATTAAATATAATATTTACACCTCTAATATAGCAGGATACTATATTATATGTAGGGTTGGCAACCCAAGTCGTAATCGGCGATTAGCAGTGCTTAATTCAATCTCTAGTGTTGTATAATTGTGTAGCATATGTGTGAGCACTATGTCTCTACTATAAAGCTACCATTTACTGGGTAGGTCCAGTCAGCGTCACGATGTGGGGAAAGCAAATTTTAATACAAATGGGGTACCCAATTGATGTAGCTCCCTGTACATCTTTCATTGACTTTAATGCGCCCCGGCGAGTGAGAGTATGTCATGCTCACTCAATGTCTCGCTGGTGGTGGCGTGTGTGTTGTATCATTAAGTTCCCTTCAAAATGGTTGAGTTGAATGGTGCTGACCATGCGTCTTGTTCGTGAACGGGCGCCATCAGTAGAGACTGGTCATCTCTTAGCTGCCACAGCAATACTTTTTTTTTAAATATTTTTATTATGGACGCTTCTAACGTGCACGTCTTTATACATTGTTCTCACATGTATAATTTCAACATTAATGATTTTACCAATATTTTGTAACAATACTTTGATTTAAAAGAGAGTCCGTTTATTTTCTTGCCCGTTCTTCTTCATATGAACCTACTACGCTTTGGAATTGTCAACCAGCTTCATCTATCTGACTGACCGACCCCTTGACAATTTAAAAGTGCCTGTAATTGATTTATTTGAAATAAATGCTCTGAGTTTCAGTTAGTCAAAGGCAGTGGCCACTCTGCCAACCAAACTGCAGGTTTACGGTTCCTAGAACCCAATACAAGTTAATAGTTAAGGTCGTATTAAGTACCAATAACCTAACCTATGTTAAGGACCTTAGTAACTTACCGTACATACTAAGGTCATGAGTGAGGTTGGGGTTAAACATAAAACTGAAGTCGTGTTGGAATGTGGTTTAAATTTTATTTTTATGTAGGTAACAACTTCGACGTTTAGGTTAAGCTTTAGGTAGGTAATAAAGAAAAGCTATCACGTAAATAAAAACATGACGTGGATTTGATTTTCCAAGTCCTTATTTAATAAGTAAATCTTTGATCTTTTGATCTTTTAAAATGTTTTCAGGATGATGTTGAAACTCCCTCGTTTCTGTAGTGCCTTGGAGATGTTTGCTCAATCACGTACAGATGGTTTCCATGCTGTCGTCAGGAAAAAGGTGGCATCGCCTGTGATTAGGATTAGGGAGGGTAGCAATAGCATCCTGACAGTCGTGGCTGAGGACCCGAGAGCTCCTGTACTGAGGCATCTCATGCGGAATCATTGTCCGCATGAAATGCCTCGCAAGTACATACATGACTAACTTTTAAAATTTGTTACTAATCCTAGTATAAGTTATAGTATTTAAGGTGTGTACTAACAAAATTGGTTCCTATGTTGTCCCGAATAAAACAATTTATTATTATTATATTATTTATTTGTTTAGAACTGACCTGTCCAGAAAAGTTTGCAAACAAAATGTGTAGCCTGATTCGAACCAAAACCAGCACTTTACGATCTGCGTCGTGCATGTTACCACTACGTAGCAAAAACTTCTCATAAGCACACAAATAAATTCCAACACAACATGCACATTGTTTACAATATAAGGGGTTTACAGTAAATTTATTATATCAGTAGTCACAGTCAGTTCAATGTCCACAAACGTCAGCAGCGCGGCTTTGTTTATGATGCGCTCGGCACGCAAATTCGAAAGCTCTGCCACAGTCACTGAAGCACGTCGGTTTCAGCCGAGCCTGGGATACCTCGTGGGACATTCACGGTTAACTTTGAGCTCGCTACAAGGATGCCTCGTTTGGCACAGGTTGAAAATTAATATAATTTTACTTTCAAGAATTTTGTAAGATGAAAGGGGGTATTTTTTTTTTTTTTTAACTATGGCATCTCAGAGTTAACCATGAGAGGTTGAGACTCTTTAACCGGACTATCCTGTGGTTGCCACAAGCTCCTAACAGAACTTAATTCCTCCAGCCAGGGCGTAAAAACTTATTTATATACTAAACGACTGCGCGCTAAGGGCACCCCCTGTGGGGTACGAACCTCGGCTTAGGGCAGCGTTGGAGGGAGGATGGCAAGGGGCCGTCGGTGGCTGGATAAAATCAGGGTTTTGATTATTATCAGGGGAATTTAAAGCTACAGGCTCAGCTATAGTGCGTGCTGGCGCTTCGCTTACGGGCAAGGGTCGGGGAGGACTATTTAGTCGGGGATTTCGGGCGGGGCCTCGGCGGCGAGGTCGGAATAACGATCGTGTAGTGTGTACTCTCTTACGAACTGTACTAATTTCCCTACAACTCTCCTGGAGGAGGGTAGTGGGGTCGGTCAGTGCTGAAAGGGGGTACTCTGATCTTTACCTATGTATCTAAAACATACGGTATCACTAGTATAGGGCAACTATTTTATGTAACTAATAGAATTTAAGTATCTTATTTGTTAATCCAAGGCGTGATCTATAAGTGTACCCATTTTCATTGTTTAGTCATTTTCGCGAATTCGATAACAAACACCACACATCAGCCTTCTCATTTCACATTTGTAAAGAGATTTTTTTTTTGTTTTATCTTCCTTTTCAATTGAAGTTTCGAGTTTATGTATGTAAACATAAATATAGCAGAAACTTATCCGCTGAAGTCAGTATTATTGTAAGAAATACAATTTATAAACAAATTTTGATCAGGTCAAATGTATTTGAATATGTTATACGTTACCTTGAATTAAATTGATCAAATCACAGAAATGTACAAACACACTAATGTAAATAAGAGAAAAAGACTCAACGTAATGGCGTAGAAAGTGAAAGAACATTTATTTTATTTGTATTTCTTCACGTACAAAGTTCGAGTCAAGGTTAATGTATGCTCCGATCGTGTCTGCAAATGGTGGATCAATTATTCAATTAAATGGTTTTAATCCACATTTATCTGTCTATACCAACATAATACAATGGTTTCGTTACTAACTGATTGAAAGACAAAAGGAAAAAACAGAACCCTTATAGGATCACTCGTGTCTATTTGTCTGTCTGTCCCTCTGTCACAGCCAATTTGCTCCGAATATAATGGACCGATTAAGTTGAAATTTGGTATACATACTCGTATCAATTTGAGTGACCCAAACACGGACGTGAACCGTAAATAAATGAATTTAGAATATTGGGGTCAGTTTTGGGGGGTACACAAGAAAATAAAAAATAAAAAGTTTTTCAAACTGATACCGTGTGACATATCAAATGAAAGGGCTTACTGTGAGTTAAAGTTAAATATGTTATAAGTGAAAATAGATGAAATTTGACCATTCCCCCCTTATCTCCGAAACTACTAAATCTAAAATTTTGAATATAATACAGAAAACAGTTCTATACTTATAGATTACAGGAAAATCTATAAGAAGTCTATGGTCTTAAAATAACATGGTAAATCTCTCGATATTGTGCGTACAAACTTACATTTGCAGTTGGAATGTATGGGAGATTATGTTTACCAACTATAATGTTAAGTTTGTTCTTAGGATAAATTCTTTCCAAGTACGGAACCCTTCATTGTGCGTGGTCCGACACGCACTTGGCCGGTTTTAATTACTAAACATAGAAATATGTTTGGAAATGACGGTCCTCAGGTTTGTAAAGATGCTTGAGAAAGGAATTTTAGAAACATTAACAATTTCTAAATTTAATTTAAAATGGGTAAATGTAAACTTACCCTATATTTATTATCACTTAAATGTATCGCAAAGCAGTTTAAGGGATTATAACTTTTGCTTGAATAAGCTAAATTCTTCCCGAATACCCTAATTATTCCCAATTTGTTTTATTAATACCGTCTACAACCACTAACGTATTTTATACTTCCATACGTTCTTTACTTTATGTATGTTCGCAAATCCGGCCATACAGATCTTTGACCCGTTTTATACCTATCAGTGGCTGAGAAAAGCCACCTTGTGGTTTAAGTCAGTAGAAGTCCAACATAACCCTCCGTCTTCCTCGATCTGACGGGTATTCACACAAAGGATTTTTTTAAATTAATGTTGTGATGTTGAATCAAAGAGTCTTTTATTTAAAAGTAAAACTCTGGGCAAACGGAGGCGATCCCGCGTGGGACCAGGGACGCGATTGCGTGCGTCTTTTGTTTCAATATCTATAGGAAGTCAAACGACTATTCACGCCAGATTGAACACCTTCATGCAAGTTAATTGACACAATCGGCACGAACAAACTTCTTCGGGATTCGCCTCACTTTGGCCAGAGCATAAAGATGTGATATTTTACGCGTCACATGGTATTGGAAAGGTTTTAGCATAAATATGCTAAAACGTGCTTCAATTTGGTCACACATGAACTGATCCAGGTCTTGAACTCAATTTTAGATGAGATTTTTTTATCAAAATGACTCGCATTCATTTCAGTCATAAAATAGAGAAGCTTTGTGCTTCCAACGACAGCTACATGAAATAGGTGTCTCTCATTTTCGGCAGCTGCTCATCAGAAAATACTCTACTTACTCAAGTACTAATTTCGTTGACGCTTTCAAAGCTGGATTCTCTTTAAACAACCCGTTTACCTAATTAACGTTCAGGTACAACGTTAAGGTATAATTTAAAATAATAACAACAGTTTACTCTGTTATATTGAGGCGATACTTGAATCTCCTCCAATTTGAAGTGGCCTCTATTCCTCCTTTTATCTTTTAGTAACATGACCTACAGGCTAACTGGATCCAATTTGTCGCTGGCGGGTATTCGAAACTGGCCAATCACAAGGCGCCTCCTATCACACGAATTTACTGGGACAGAGGACGGTGACGCGATGTAATCGGTCTAAAGCTGGCTTTATCCAACACACCTTTTGCCGTGATAACTGATCTATTGAACTGTTCGTATAGTGGATTAACACTGTGACCATCATGCAGAATATTCAATTAACTTGATCTGATGCTTGTCTGTGTTTAGCTATGTTGTTGCAATGTCAGTACGCGAAGCTTGGGAGATGATGTCATTATTGTGACTGCGTTGTTGTTATTATTAATGAAGTTATTATTATAACATCGGGCTTTATTTATTTAATTAATTAACTATTTATATACACACATATGTATAAACAGACAAGAAGAAAGGAACAGAAAAATACGTACAAAGGTGATGCTTATTTCTAATGAAATCTCTTCCAGCATACCTGCGATAGGAAAGTAGATATAGAGATGTAGACAACGTGTGTGAGAGTAGAAGAGAAAAAAAAAAACATAAAATTAAAATAGCTATACACTAATATAAATACTTATAAACATACATTGTGAGAATATACTTACATACATACTTCTAAAATAAATATCACTCAAATATATACTTAGAACTACAATGTAGTGGAAAATAATAAATACATAATAATATGCAACTATGCTGAAGTTGAAAGATAGTGATCTTTTACTCTTCTTTTAAAGGCTGCAACAGTTTTGCAGTCCCTAACGTCAGGTGGCAGTGAATTCCACAACCAAGCCGCGTGCACAGTGAAGGAGTAGGAGTAGAAGTCGGATGAGTGGGGAGGGAGTCTAAGGAGATTTCTAAGATGCGACCTGCAAGGTGCATCCGAAGGACGATCGTAGGAAAAGCGTTGTCGCAGATAGGATGGCGTTTTAGGGTTGTGAAGGATGTTAAATAGCAGACACAATATTCGAGTATGATGATTTATGATGTTGTCTGGTCTTAGAATTGTATGACTCGACAAAAACGAATCGCTTTTCGTTTTCACATACTGTTATGATCTTCTTCCTCGTGTCAATAGCACGAAGTGTATTTGTTGGTTCAAAAATTCGCTAATTCTACGACGTCGTTCGGTGACAGAGTATAGGTTATTGTGGCTGCATTTGTTAAGCAAAGAAGCCAGGATAATACGTAGGACAAAGTTTGTGACAAAATTCCACATCCACATTGTTATGATGAGCAATGTGTAGCGTACATAATCTTTATGTGCTCACGTTCAAACATCTGAATTAGGTAACCTACGTAGTAACACAAGTACCTACTTAACGTCTCCTCGCTTGTATCACAAGAAAACATTACTAAAATATTTTGCTCCCGTCCCAAAACACGTGGAGTACAGTCACGGCCGATTATTCAAACATAATACGCCTTCCTGCTACCAAAGGCTTTGTCACATCTTATTTATTATTTTTATTCTACTATGTTACGAATGAAACTCCTAATGAGGCCGCTTTTTGTGAAATACGTTTATTTTTGTATAACTTTTTTTAAATAAGTATGTAAATAAGCTGAGCAGCACTTTTTTTATGACGAAGTTATAATATTATGATGATGTAAAATAAAATCTTGGAAAACGGGAAAAAATGTTAACAAGCTCGTTAGATTTTAAATAAAGTTTTCTCAAACATGCATGGAAATATTTCATTATTTTCGAAAAAAGAACACGCGAAGTATCGAATTTACGGACAAAGAAAATCAAATCCATTGCAGGAGCGTTTTTTGAATTTGGAACGCTCCAACAATGTTGTATGAAACGGCGTGCTGGGGTTATTAAATACTCTTCGATTGGATCTCTTTATCATTCTTGCCAAACTAAGTCTCTTTGCTTAGCACAAATTGCGTTCACGTGGCTGTATAGCCATAAATGCGTTTGCCTTTCGGCACAGATGACAAATAGAAAATTGGCGGCAAAACTGAAAATTCGTCTTGGTTTGTTATTTACATACTTAATAAATATAAATTTAATAATTAAAATGAATCCCAACGGTTCACAGAGTGAAATGGAGATTGATTGTACTCCACCAGATTTAAGATCAGAAGCCAAATTGGCAATGGAAAACCTGCTTCCAGCGAAGTCAAAAGAAAAACATGGGGTCTTGGTATGTAAAGATGGTCACCCATCCACGGACCAACTGCGGCAAGCGTAGCTTAACCTGACAGATCAGCCCGACCGGGTGTTATTACTTAGCCACAAGTCATTTAGTTTTGTCTATATTACAGTTAAAAAATACAGCCATGTACATACAGACGGAAGGACAGACAGACGGCAGAGATTAAGACTTATGTTGCTCTCACGGACACACAACACTCTCCAAAGACACACAGCACATCTCCTTTGTATTGTATTAATTCTCTTCCTCTCAGTACTTGGGGTTTTCAAGTTGTAGTACGTAAATGCAATTAAATATTGTCAAAGTCAAAGTCAAATCATTTATTTCAAATAGGCACGAAGATGCACTTTTGAACGTCAAAAATTACATGAATAGTTAATTGATTCTAGTTGCGCCTTCCAAAAGGTAGTTATGTATGGAGAAGAATGGGAAAGAAACTCCATACTGACTCTTTTAAAATGTTAACAATAGTTTGTATACATTAATTAATAATTATAGGTGAAGACGATATACCTAGAATAAAAATAAAAATTATTGTATTTTAAGGGTGTGTGCCTGGAGATCTGTCATACAGGTCCCGAACCCAGTATAAACTCCAGCTCTCATAAAGGATATGCCAGAAAATGTAACTTATGCTATGAATCAAATTGTACCTTTTTGAGAGAAATAAAATTACTTTATACGATCACGTTGACTGTGTTGGCATCTTTTGGATAAGGGAACTCTTTAAAATATGCTCAAAACTCTATTTTGTATAATTAGAATCACAATAATTCAAATACTCAAGCCAGACTCATAACAATTACTTAGGATGATAAATACGAATACAAACAGCTACATCAACTACATACACTTGTATCGCACTAACATGTCCGAGTTGATTACAGGTCGATTCATTACGAGCCCATTTCATACAGCACTCGTCCGACCCCTCAGATGTTATCGGTTAAGCCACGGTTTATCGACGCCATCTTTGCCCTGATAGCAACTGGTTCGAGTGGCGACTCTCACAGATTAACGCCATTATCTCTTTCGAACTTGTCTTACGGCTACTTAGGTGTCACAAACTTACTTACGCAGTTGTCCTGGCGAGATCCGATATTATTATACCAGTTTGTTTAATAAGAAGAAGGATAGCGTTCCTCAACTATTTCCGTACAAAGGTTTTTGTTTGTTTTGTTAAACAACATTTGTAAACATTATACGGTACACACGACTACAAATCAAGCTATACACTTAGTACAGAATTTAGAAGATGTTAACCATAGGTAGGTTCATAGAACTTAGTTGCCTGTTAAGGCATTGCAATTTAAATGGTTATAAATATTAAAAAAAAACACTATAAGTATATACTCAATATTACAGTTGTCCAGTTTACATTATATTTTTATTTAAAAAAGGGGGATGAACTCAAACACAAACTCAAATCATTTATTTCAATTGAACCATTTACAGGCACTTTTCAATTTTCAAGGAGTCGGTCAGTAAGAAAAATGAAGCTACATGCCTATTCAAAGCGTAGTAGGTACATATGGAGAAGAACGGGCAAGAAACTCCATGGACACTCTTTTAAATTAAATTGTTACAAAAATTATTATTAGTTACATCTATAATGTTGAATTTATAACGAAATGTGAGAACGATGTAAAAATAAAAAATAAACACCTACACTTTAAAAGCGTCCAGAGTAAAAACAAACAATTGAAAAATAAAAATAAATAAATGAGCCGTATGAATTCTGTAAATAAAGATTTTCAGCATTAAATACCCTTTCATAAAGAAACCATTCCTAATTACAATCAAAACCGACACAGGCCCTGCGTGAGAGATGTCCATTCATGAAGGCGCAATTTAATCAACGGCATAACAATATGTTTTTCTATTTGTAACACAAAGACATGGCTCCAGGGCTCAGTTTTATTGAGTTTTGATTTGAAAATGAACAATAGATGACCTCTACATAATAAAAGCGAAACTGGAACATTGTATATGGTTAGGTATTGAGGCTAAATGAAACATTTCGGCACAGGCCTTTATTACCCACACAGGGTTGTGTTGGTAACTGCTAAAAGTAATAAAAATGACAATATTATGTTTTTCAAAAGCGTTCGCAATTCTTTGTCGGTGCCGGGTGCCGCGCTATGCCCGGGAGTTCTAAAACAAATCTGACTGACTATTTATGGGGCACGAAACAAATCATGCGACTAAGTTTTATTAGAATGGAGTACTATTCGAGCAAGTTGAGGTAGGTGGTTGATAAAATAGCTTGGCTTGTTGCTGGCTAAATTCTGGATTCATTAAATATTTTTTATAGATAACTATTATTAAATTGCTAGCCCAGTGCCCATAAAATATGTAGATTCTTGTACTGAATATCGTAAACAATTACTAGGTTTAATGAATTAATAATAAGGCAGGGTAAAAATTATTAATATTTTTGATTTAAACGGTCGTTTTCATTGATTAGCAATACTAAAAATAAAAGAGCGAGATTATCAAGATGCCGACACCTGCGCAGAATCACACACACACACACACATCACATGTAATGTTTTATTTTTCTCTTTCTAAGCCGTCGTTTCCACAGAAATAGAGAAACCATTTCTAGTTATATGAAGTCGTTAGTAGAGTAATTAAACCATCGACGCAATTATTGTACCTTCTTAAAAGACCGACTCTTATAGTGTTCTGAAAATGTGCTTTTCTCGATTTCTTCCACGTTAATAACGCAGCAATAAACTTCGCTGGAAGTAGCAGTATTGTACACGAATGTCGAGTAAATAAATATGGCCAGGTACAGGGTGTACTTTAAAAGAAAAAATATGACGCAATAAACAAGCAAGCATACATAAACACCTACGGGTGTAACGTCAATATTTCGCGTATTTTCCGTGTAAGTGGGTACATAAAAAAGCTTTCAGACCGATATTCCAATCAGCGGAACGACTAAGTAGCGCCGTGTCTCTTTTATATTATTTCGCTCTATGTTTTTCTTACAGCTAATGGTGCCGATCGTAAATGGGATAAGATTTTTATTTTCTTTTTGATGTGCCCTATTTAAGGGAAGCACAGTTACACTTTTATGTAATCGCCTCTTTACGGATGAACACTCACAGTTAACACACGTGAAATTGTTAAAAGTACGATGTAGGGCTCCTAAGATTAGCGAGGATTATTGCTATTGAATCTCGCTCTTCAAACAGCCCAAATTCACCGGTAATTCTCTGAAACAGTGAAAATTATTTCATGCGAACTTTTTTCGTGAAAGTGCGTTGATTTTTGCCGAAGAGCTACGCACGCGGTCATAAATATAAAAGAATCCCTCGAAAATCCATTGCCTCTGTTTGATAATGTCTTTTGTTAGCATAAGTCCTCATAGGCCGCGGGATTCCATTTCTTATTCTACTTTTCAATAAACCGAACCTCCAGTGTTGGGTCATTTTATGTCGATTCTTAACTGGATCAACCCCAAAAATAAAGGCGCCCTTCGATATCTATTGTTGTCCGAACCTATTAAATTAGCAATAATAGTAGGGGTTTTTCTCATCTTTGGGCGTTGCTAAACGCGAGAGAGACTGAAGTGACTTTTATATTTTAATAAAAGCCCTTTTAGGAGTGGTAGGTATGTCAAGCAAAATGCTGTGTTTTCTTTTTGATACAAGCCTCTTTTTGTTTCCGTGGCACATGTCATCATCAACATTTTAAAAGATTTAGGTTTTGAGTTCAACATCATAATATTACTATAAAACAGCTAAAACATAGCTAAAATTACTACGACACCTTCGAAACCTATATTTCCTGTACACGACTTATATCAACAAGTTAGCATCATCTTTTGTTAAGAACCTTAGAATGATTTACAGGCAGTAATGGATTATGAGTTATGGATAACGCTTATAACGCTAACGGTTATAGAAAGCGTTATCGCATCGTAAAACACATGGTCACGTTAATTTCAGAGTGATGAAAACTATAAAGTGTCATAGGGCAATCAAAACTAAACTGTGTATAAACGGGGCTTAGGTTCCCTAACTCAATTTTTTTTTTAAACGTGCCCCCACACTAGGAATTTCTCCTGTATCGTGGGTGCGTTTACAAACATTTAAACTCACATACACAAACAGCCAGACCCGGAACAACTACTTGTAGGTCATACAAATATTTGTTCCGTGCGAGAATCGAACCCGCGACATGCAGCGCAGCAGTCAATCGCTTAACCACAGCGCCAACTGTGCCGTCAAAAAATTGTTAAAAAAAAATTGGTAAAAAATTGTTGGTCTAATATTACAAGTGCTTTATGTTTCATATATTTTTGAAGTAAAATAGCATGAAAAGAATAGAGTATCTATCAAAATTAGACGAAAAAACACGTCCTTAGAACCTAACCTGTTAGAAAACTAATTTAAAAGAAAGAAGAAAGAAAAAACGTTTATTTACGGTAAACATGACGCAAAAAAAGAACACAACACAAAAAAAAAAAAATTTTGGGGTAAATATGCGTCACATCCACGCAAAACGGCCATCGCTCAGCATAATGCTGCGACCCTATGCGAGACAGAGCCCCAGCGATGGTTTTCAGCGACAGCCGGCGTTGACGTGATGACGTCGACCAGTGCCCGGTGCAGCATACAATGAGATAAAAAATAACATAAATACACAATACGTAATTATTACTAATAGTTTTTATAAAAAATAATATTTTAACAATAAAAAAATGGCAACATTCCATTCCGTCATTTATATGTATTACTAAGCTAATTCCATATTCATTCTTTAAAGTCACTTATAAAATTCATAGAGTATTTTCAGTAAAATATTTTACGGGTATATACCGGCATGGCTTCGGACGCCGGGAGTGGTCCTTGAATCGAATTTAATTGACTAAGCTTTCGCATTCAGTGCGGTTAAGTACCCGGTCGCAGTGCTGGCATTCCTGTGTGTTTTAGCTGTTAATTTAATATGATTTTAAGATTAAGGCCGATAAGGTGTTTAGGCCTGTCTAAGACTAGACTGCTTTGTAGTCAGCTCATCAAGTCCTTTTAGAATTAAAATTAAGCTCGCCTTTATGCCAAATTTTCTTTTAGGTTACCTACCTTCATACACGCTTATCAAAGTCAATACAAAATGATAAAATACGTATAGTTCCAAGCAAAAAAATTTAATCGAAACAACACTTTGTTAATTAACTTTTACATAAAGCGACACACGACGCGTGAAAATACCCAAATACTCATTACAGCGTTTTTGAAAAGGATCTGTCAAAAGATAATAACAGCGAGATAACGCGAAATGCCTGCGTCCAATACTCGGGGGTACCAGGAGTTCATACGACCGCAGAGCTGCCTAATGTTTATTCGGTAAAAGCGTATCGCAGTGCACCGGAGATGGGGCGCGCCGTGATAGCGCGGCCCAATCATACCCGTACATGACACCCGTCTAATAGACTGAGATATTGCATAGCAACATAAAACGACGAGTTCTAAAATAGTTTTAAAATCTAAAACGTGTATTGGGTTTCGCCACTCTGGACTGTAGAGTGTTTGCGACGGTACATTGTATCTGTATGGCGGCAAAATGACATGGCTTGTTTGACCAGAAGTTGAGTTTCAAAGTGAAGGAACGTTTTGCAAACTACTTAACAGTTTTGCTTTACTGTCAGTTTTAAAGTGTTAAGTTTTAGTACAGTGATACGACAAGTTTTGGATGACAAGACAAATATTAATCATCCACTCGATATTGTTCATATTTTGCTTTAAAAGTTCAAGGTATACCTGGTAGGGCATGCAATATCGAAAGGTTCTCAATTCCGGAACTGAGTTCCAATACTGGAGATCTGATTCCGGAATTCCGGAACTGGTTCCGGAACTGGTAACTTTTAAAGTTTGTTTCAAATCAAACAAAATTCATTCAAAATTCATCTTTCTAAGTTATTACTCTAATTAAACATTTTAAACAGTAAAATGAACAAGGCTTATTTATCACACAATAGAAGTCTTTTAACATTTTTAGTAACTAATTAAACATCTTTCTCCCTTATTACTCTAATAGAAAGTAGTCTGGAAAATTCCAGAGACTAGTTTGGTTGCGTTTAGATAAAATAATAATCAAAATATCAAAAAATTATGAATATCGGAATTCCGATATTACTCCTCTCAATTCCGGAAATGAAATATCAGAAAAATTGTTACGGAATTCCGGAATTACGAAATTCCGGAATTCCGGAATGCATGCCCTAATACCTCGCCCAATTATCGAGCATATTGTAGGTTTAACTTGAGGTCAGGATAATTAATTGGTGTTATTAATATACCACAGTACAGACCATAAGCGTCTCAGTATGTGGGCCAACACCACAGACCGCTACAACGATTGTGGGCAATGTTGGCCATGATTGGTGTATGTACTAGTGATAGACAAACTGGTGTATTCTCGCTGTCCCCACCGCCCGTGTTCCCTTTAATGGTAATTCACATAAAATGGCGAAAAAAAAAAAAAAGGTTTCATTTTCTTTTAAGTAGGTACTGGTTTTTAAAACAGTTATTTAAAAATCAGTACTTATAATAAAAAAATCAGTATCTACTTAAAAGAAAATGGAACCTTTTATTTTTTAACTGAATACATACGTCGATAGACATAGAATGGGGACACGGGCGGTGGGGAAAGCGGGAATTCACTGACAAACTTGTATTGTGTAGAATTATACTCATATTTATTATAACACTAGATAAATAACTGTTTTCACCCTTTCGTTATTTCGATGTAAACGTTTCATAAACTCCGTTATTTCACGATAAATACAAAGCACTATAACCTATTTACCATTTACATTAAAAAAATAACTCTAAAGTGCAGTAATTTCAACAATATTACACAATAACTGTCATTATTTAGCCGTTATTTGTCTAATGCTATAGTAAATGGAGTATAGATGAAGACGCTGATCCTGCTTTGCCTTAACTACTAACCTTAAGTCATGGGATAGTATCTGTTACTTTGGTGCTTTTTCTAGGAAACTGCTGAGCTAATTTTGATGAAATTCTCAGACAAGTAGCACTAGTTGATGTAGGAGGATAACAACAGTGATAACATACACTATTGTTATCCTCGTACATCAACTAAGATAATTAAATTTATATAAAGTCGGAGGTTCCCAGGGTCAAATATTAATATCAAAGTCTTTGGTTTAATTTCAGGTTAGATTTTAGGGTTCCTTAACCCAAAAGGAAAAACGGTACCCTTATAGGATCACTCGTGTGTCTGTCTGTCTGTCCGTCTGTCACAGCCGATTTTCAGCAGATCTACTAGTCCGATTAAGTAAAAATTTGGTACACATATGAATTTCTGTGGCACAAACACGTACGTGTTACGTAAATAAATGAATTTTGAATATGGGGTTACTTTTGTGGCGAAATGAGAAAATTTTAATAAAAAAGTTTCAACTGTAGGTACCGTGTGACATATCAAATGAAAGGACATGTCATGTGGATGTTTTTTAATAATTTTAAAATAATTAGTATTAAAGTTATGAATTAAAGAAAACTGATGAAAATTAACCATTGCTCCCCTTTATCTCCGAAACTGCAGAGCCAAAAATTTTGAGAAAAGTACAGAGCACTACGGACTTTAGTTCAGTATACTTATAGATTACAGGAAAACCTATAAGAAGTCTTTGGTCTTAAAATAACATAGTAAATCACCCAAATTGTGAATAAAAACTTACATTTGCAGTTGGAATATATGGGGGAACATGTTTTTCAACTACAATGATAAGTTTATTCTTGGGATAAATTAATCCCAACTACGGATCCCTTCATTATGCGTGGTCCGACTCGCATTTAGCCGGTTTTATTTTAAATAAAAGAATAGTAGAAAATTAATAAATTGCTTATTGTTTGACTACGATCTCCAGAAATTAATAATTTCTGAAATTAATATCTAAAATGTAAATTAATATCCATTATGCCAATCAACTCCGCTGAAAACCAATATAGGTACCGAAAATGTAATAAATCTACGGTTTTGATCGACGGGTATCTATTGAACATTTAAATGGTTATTAATTATATTTTGTTGTTTGTTTATTATAATCCAATTTAGAATATTAAGTTTTCAAGTACACATTCGACAATATTATGCTGCCTCATATTGTTCACCCAACCTCTAAAGATCTTTCAATACGAGTCTAGTACCTATCCATAATTTCATATAGTACAGTCGACCGCACGTCTATGCTGACACTTTGACCTTGAGCAGGCCTGGCGTAGTGCGGAGTTTCATTAGACCTCATAGACATTAACCTCACGCATACACTCTGATTAATTCGTGTTCATATTCACACACCGGGTGTGTGAATGTGAACATTAGTCAGAGTGAGGGTGTGTCACACCCCCACTCTCACTCACACACTCATACTACTACTCGACTCGTCTACTTTAGCATAAAACATGTAAATGATACTTATTTAAGTTATGGGAGAGCCTAGTTGATCTGGCCAAGATTATGTCTGGACTTTAAAAGAGACTGACCCCTGAGTAAGTTTCGCCATTTCTTCTCAGGGGTAGTCAGATAGGAAATGTCGACTTCACCAAGCTTGTTTTTATATTTTTTATATGACGTGTAAAAGGGATTCCGATATCCTATTTACAGAATAAATGATTTCATTCATTTCATTTCAGCGGAGTTTCCTAACACAGGCTTTTCTGCTGAAAAGGAGGTTCCAATCACTAGTTGTTAAGGTTTACTTGTTAAAATAATAAACAATTCTGTGCGTCCTGTGAAAACTGATACATCTCGAAAATGTCAACTTTACAATATAGTAGTTTTTGTGTGTAAAAAATTATAAAATTTTGTTAGGATAATAATTTTACAAAAATAGTGACATTATTTGTATTTAGTGTCGTATTGTTTACAACCTATTATGTTCCAGCTCAAAAGGCGTTACTGCAGGAAGAGATATTTAAAAAAAGCTATATGTTGTATCAAAACACACCAAATGAATGATCGTGTATGATTCTAAATGAGTTGTATCGCTTAACACTTTGTGTGAAGCTTTGGTGAAAGGTGATATTGTTGCATTGTCAGGTAGTTTTATACGAAACTAAATCAACTCCTGTTCAAAGCTGTCAAACAAACGAGTAATATTTTTCAGTCAGCAGAAGCACTGTAAACACAAAACTCGTATTCTTCAAAACTTAATGTTGTCTTCATTATATTTTTTCATTATAAAGTTTTGTTTAAAAAAAAAACGTGTAACGTAATAAATATATGTGAATAATGATATGACTTGAGATACATCTTAAAACACAATTATTTATTTCATAACTTGAATATTGTGAACGATACATGTCAATATGTATTTATTTACACAAAAATATTTATCAAAATACGCCATTTCGTCTTAGATGTACCATACGATCTTGAAAACTAATAGACGTATCAAAATGTTAATTAGACAGAATAATAGAGCATTTTTTTCTGATGAAGGTGCAACAATAATATCACATTCGATATAAGTTGACTTATATCACTTTTCACAGGACGCACAGAATTATTCATTTTAATTTTTCGTTAGAATAAGAGGTTAGCTCACATTGGTTTTGTTACCACTAGCTTACGGCCTACGTACCTAATTTTGAGAAAAGTACAGAGCACTACGGACTTTAGTTCAGTATACTTATAGATTACAGGAAAACCTATAAGAAGTCTTTGGTCTTAAAATAACATAGTAAATCACCCAAATTGTGAATAAAAACTTACATTTGCAGTTGGAATATATGGGGGAACATGTTTTTCAACTACAATGATAAGTTTATTCTTGGGATAAATTAATCCCAACTACGGATCCCTTCATTATGCGTGGTCCGACTCGCATTTAGCCGGTTTTATTTTAAATAAAAGAATAGTAGAAAATTAATAAATTGCTTATTGTTTGACTACGATCTCCAGAAATTAATAATTTCTGAAATTAATATCTAAAATGTAAATTAATATCCATTATGCCAATCAACTCCGCTGAAAACCAATATAGGTACCGAAAATGTAATAAATCTACGGTTTTGATCGACGGGTATCTATTGAACATTTAAATGGTTATTAATTATATTTTGTTGTTTGTTTATTATAATCCAATTTAGAATATTAAGTTTTCAAGTACACATTCGACAATATTATGCTGCCTCATATTGTTCACCCAACCTCTAAAGATCTTTCAATACGAGTCTAGTACCTATCCATAATTTCATATAGTACAGTCGACCGCACGTCTATGCTGACACTTTGACCTTGAGCAGGCCTGGCGTAGTGCGGAGTTTCATTAGACCTCATAGACATTAACCTCACGCATACACTCTGATTAATTCGTGTTCATATTCACACACCGGGTGTGTGAATGTGAACATTAGTCAGAGTGAGGGTGTGTCACACCCCCACTCTCACTCACACACTCATACTACTACTCGACTCGTCTACTTTAGCATAAAACATGTAAATGATACTTATTTAAGTTATGGGAGAGCCTAGTTGATCTGGCCAAGATTATGTCTGGACTTTAAAAGAGACTGACCCCTGAGTAAGTTTCGCCATTTCTTCTCAGGGGTAGTCAGATAGGAAATGTCGACTTCACCAAGCTTGTTTTTATATTTTTTATATGACGTGTAAAAGGGATTCCGATATCCTATTTACAGAATAAATGATTTCATTCATTTCATTTCAGCGGAGTTTCCTAACACAGGCTTTTCTGCTGAAAAGGAGGTTCCAATCACTAGTTGTTAAGGTTTACTTGTTAAAATAATAAACAATTCTGTGCGTCCTGTGAAAACTGATACATCTCGAAAATGTCAACTTTACAATATAGTAGTTTTTGTGTGTAAAAAATTATAAAATTTTGTTAGGATAATAATTTTACAAAAATAGTGACATTATTTGTATTTAGTGTCGTATTGTTTACAACCTATTATGTTCCAGCTCAAAAGGCGTTACTGCAGGAAGAGATATTTAAAAAAAGCTATATGTTGTATCAAAACACACCAAATGAATGATCGTGTATGATTCTAAATGAGTTGTATCGCTTAACACTTTGTGTGAAGCTTTGGTGAAAGGTGATATTGTTGCATTGTCAGGTAGTTTTATACGAAACTAAATCAACTCCTGTTCAAAGCTGTCAAACAAACGAGTAATATTTTTCAGTCAGCAGAAGCACTGTAAACACAAAACTCGTATTCTTCAAAACTTAATGTTGTCTTCATTATATTTTTTCATTATAAAGTTTTGTTTAAAAAAAAAACGTGTAACGTAATAAATATATGTGAATAATGATATGACTTGAGATACATCTTAAAACACAATTATTTATTTCATAACTTGAATATTGTGAACGATACATGTCAATATGTATTTATTTACACAAAAATATTTATCAAAATACGCCATTTCGTCTTAGATGTACCATACGATCTTGAAAACTAATAGACGTATCAAAATGTTAATTAGACAGAATAATAGAGCATTTTTTTCTGATGAAGGTGCAACAATAATATCACATTCGATATAAGTTGACTTATATCACTTTTCACAGGACGCACAGAATTATTCATTTTAATTTTTCGTTAGAATAAGAGGTTAGCTCACATTGGTTTTGTTACCACTAGCTTACGGCCTACGTACCTAATTAAGTACTTTGAAGTTTCATGGATGATGATGATGATGATGATGATGATGGGGCTCCCTTTTCCGCACTTAGACTCTCATTTGGTCCGTTGTGCGTGGGGATTCTGGCTAACAGGGCTCTGTTAGCCAGAATCCCCCAAGCACAACGGACCAAATGAGCCTAGCTCCGCCCAAAAGCACAGAAGCTTCCTGGGAGCTTCACAGGCTTCACGGAGTGACCTCACTGTTCCGAGGATTTCTTCACGTTGTGGAGCCACAGCCTCGCATTCCAGGATGACGTGGGCGGCTGATTCCTCGGCGTCAAGGCAACCCCTGCAAAGGGGGCTGTCTGTGGCGCCTATGTTAAAAAAGATGTTTGTTAAGGAGATTATGGCCCGTAATTGTACCTATTATTATTCTAAGGTTATTTCTACTTAGGCTGAGAAGTTTTTTGGTTAATCGCGGGTGTACCATTGGTAAAGCCAACTTTGAGTGTCTACAGTCTGTTACCCGTGACCATCTGTTGTTATGGAGTTCGGTCGATCTTTGGCGAATCCACGCACGAAATTGAGAGAAAGGCAGAGGAAGATGTGGGTACGGGCCTAGCACCTTTATATCAGAGCCTCTCTTCGCAAGTTCATCTGCAGCGTCATTGCCCAAGGATCCACTGAAGTTTCATGGATTTAATGCAAACTAATTTCAAAGTTAAATTTCAATTATGAATAAAAAACCGGCCAAGTGCGTTTCGGACCACGCACAACGCAAATGGGTTCCGTAGTTGGGATGAATTTATCCCAAGAACTTTAACATATTAGTTGAAAAACATGTTCTCCCATACATTCTGTATGGGAGAACATGTTGAACAGTTGGTCGACTATTACTCGGTAACTTGTTAAGCCTACTTAGCTCTGATAGTTTTCCTTGTAACTTCGTTATATATGATACCGGCCAAACCCGATTTCAGGCCAAACAAGTTTGTCCTAGGCCAAAGCGGTTTATCCTACGCGTGTCAGGATATACTAGTTTGGCCCAGGACAATCTAGTTTGGCCTAAATACTTTAGGTTTAACTAGTTTGGCCTAGAATAAACTGATTAAATCGTTGAAAGTGACAAAATAAACACGTTGGATCCTGTTAATGCGGAGATTCCCCTCCCTCGCCCCTTTTTATCATGCTTTCGTTGTATTTTTGAAGCTGTATTAATTTTATTTTTAGAACAGGGTTAAACCATTTTGTATTGTAATTATGGACCCATGGCCATCCATCTCATCCATCGTTTAATGTTCTAGTTGATCAGAATGGAGAGAGCGGTTAAAAGAAAATTTGCAAAGTGAAAATATAAAATCTTCTCATTTTAATGTTTTAATAAAGGATAAATACGTAGGTCTTATCCTACAAGTGGATGAGGCTAAAAAAACTCAAATCAAGACAAAATTTCATCAAAGGCGATTAAAATGTTTGAGATTTTTAACATTGGTTCTGTTAAAAGGCTTTGTTGCCCGTAGGTAGTAAAAAGAACATAAAATAATTTTTGTTGTTTTTATTATTAATTTTAAGGTTAATTTATTTAACAATTTTTTTAAACTTATTTTTATGTTGTCGTTTTGTATCAGGCGTTGTGGCAAGTGCCACAACGCCTTGATGAATAAAAAAACAGTATTGATTTTAAGTACAATCAATACTGTTTTTTGTTCATCAAATAAATTGCCTTTTAATTTTATTTTAACCATTAAATTACTCTTTCACTTTAGCCTGTGTTTATTTTATCACTTGCAACGATTCAATCAGTTTAGCCTAGGCCAAACTAGATTATCCTGGGCTAAACTAGTATATCCTGACACGCATAGGATAAATCGGTTTGGCCTAGGACAAACTAGTTTGGCCTGAAATCGGGTTTGGCCGGTAACATATAAACTATTGCTGTGAATTTTTTCACATATCCAAATATAACCATTTACCTGGAGGGGGGGGGGGGGGGGGGGCGGAGAGGACACTTGACTCTAACAAAAATTAGCACTTTATTAAAGCTTAATATTACGCAAACGGATCCCTGAATCGAAAAACATTGATATATTTAAACGGCCTATCCAACGATATCCCACAGCATGAGATAGACGAGAATGTATACCCATGCCAAATTACAGCTTTCTAGTACTAAGAGTCTTTGAGCTAAGCCGCGGGCAGACGGATACCCAGGTAGCATTTTTACGTCATTATGTCATCCGTTTACGGTACCGTTCGACGTAAGAGACGTCATGTCTTGACGTCGGGGGGTCCCATCAGATGACGTCAATTTGTCAGGACGTCACTGAATTGATGCTAAATCGACGTCACCAGGACGTTCCGTTGAGTACCAGACGTTAGTGTGACGTACATAATCGACGAATAAACTACGGACCCTAAAATAACCTAAGGATGACGTCATTTTTTTGCCGCAAACGTCATTTTGCTACCTGGGTAGACAGACAGTCAGACAGACAGACATGGCGAAACTATAAGGGTTCCTTGTTGACTGCGTTAATGAATTTGACGCTAAAATGACAAAGTGTACAATTCTTCTCAGACAATTAGAAAGTATCCACGTGGACAAAGCCGCAGACAACTCTAGTACTTTCTTAAAAAATATTCGATCTCCATTCTTACCATTGTTATAAGCCGAATAATAAATAAACTTTGAAGCAGTTTTGTGTTAAAATAATGTAATAAATCGGCTTACTCTTGCTCATAAGTATGAATAATTAATGAAATTTTGTCGTCTGCTTCGTTAGTGGATTAAAATGATGGATCATATGGGTTATTTTACATCCTTATACTTAATTAAGTTAGTGTTTAAAACGGGAGGTAGGCTGTAACCTGATTGCTTATAATCCATCACGATGGAACATGTTTTTATAAGTTATTGTTTAAGTCGTGAAATATGACACATGTTAGGTTGCGCTGACCTTTTAACACTTTTAAAATTTTCTGAATTTTCATGTTATGTAGGTAAACAAATGAACAAACAAATGTATTTCTCTACTAGCTTTTGCCCGCGGCTTCGCTCGCGTGGATGTCGGTTATCGCGTAAAAAAGTAGCCTATGTCCTCCATATCACATGCTATATCTCTGCCAAATTTCATGTGTCTGTCTGACTGTCTGTAACGTGAAAACGTAACAGTCAGACATACATACACACAGACAGAGTAACTTTCACATTCATAATATTAGTATGGATTGTTTAAGTCGAACAATATGACACATGTTGCGTTGCTCTGACCTTTTAAGACTTTTAACATTTTCAGGATTATCATGCTATGTAGGTAAACAAATGAACAAACAAATGTATTTCTCCATTGTTTTATATGAGCCAAAGATAATCAGAAATTTTAAATCACCATAAAACGTTATTATATTATCGATTGTGGCTTCATAGGAATTAATAACGTGGACCTTTGACTCATCGAAATCAGTTTTTTAGGTTAATCAATAAAATAAAATTGGACTGTATCAGATTCAATTCAATTTTATTCAGGAACAATTCACATTGTGTTTGAAATCATAAAATTTGTAACTAACACATTCATAATACAATACAATAAATCACAGAAAATAACAAATAAAACATAGAAAATAACAATCCATTTTGTATAGAAATACAACACAAACATGAAATAAAAATAAAAATTCAATAACATTACAAGCTACTACATACTAATATGTCCCAGTCTCTCATTAATTAATGTCAAATTTGTATATCGTGGATATATCATCGTCTACCGAATACAGACATTTCCCCAATAGGAACGCCTTAAGTCTTGACTTAAATAAGCTCTTATAAATTATGTTTTTTAAGTCCACTGGCAACCTGTTAAAAGTCCGCACTGCTTGATATTGAGGACTACGAGTATGTTGGACAATATTAAGATGGGGTATGTATTATTTTGTTTTTAAAATCTTGCCTGCGCGTACTTTCCCTCAACTGTTTCTGCTCATCTGTTTCAAAATTATGCAGGTATTAATAAGGTAAGGGGGGTAGGGGGTGGGGTTGAGGTAGGTTATTAGGTTATTGGTAAGTTTTTATTACCATAGGTTGTCTTTATTCTCTATGATGGTAAACTCCCTATCGAGTTACGCCATTAGGTAATTGTCTTCATTCACTAAAGTAAACTTGGAAAGGACATCGTCGAAAATGGTCCCAGGACCAACAAACATCTGATCTAGATAATAATTATAAATATATTTTATTAGACTAATTGCGAATATCTGTATGAAAAGGACATTCTGCGTTCCATAATGAACAATTAAAAGAGCGACTATTGACATCACATAAAATATACCGCCATCTTTGACAATTCGATTAGACATGACAATTAGTGATGTCCAATATTTCAATAACATGCAGCATTAAGCATATATATATATAAATAAATAAACATGACTAACATACATGACTATAATATGACTTCCTACATAAGTATAAATAAATAAAAATAAAAAAACATTAGGATAAAGTCGTTTGCATTGAAGTTAAATAAATAAGTACTTATTTACCTACCTACCTATTTTAATACAAAAACTAGAATATTGACCAAATACCTAATAGGTACTTAGGTAAGTACTAAAATGATTTTCTGATTCTCTTAGCTTAATTAACCACATACAGGCAATAGAAATAACAGTGACATGCATTTATTAGCATGTATTTCGAAGTATTGAAAGGATTGTTTTTTACTAAATATAACCTCAAAACTTTGTTTTCTTTTGAAACAAATTCTTTCTGCAAGTTGTCCGTCATTAAACTTTGTCTTCATGGGCATATACTTGTAATTTAGAACACGCAAAGTAATTTTCCTTTGCTTTTTGGTTCTGGGGCGAACGATTGAAGGATGCAGAACAATCTCCTTTGTACATTCACCTGTTTGCTACATTTCTACGAAATACAAACCGACTGTAATAGCAACTTTTAACCTGTAAACGTTTAAAGTATAGGAACACGTTTTGTGTATATATGATCTAACCTGTTATATTATGAATGAAATTTGGCACAGGACTAACAAAACTTTGTTTTTCACAGCATACGGCAACTTGGGGAGTGTGCTGACCACACAGGGCCGGACCGCGGAAGCGGAAGTAGCCTTTGAGAAGGCGCTCAAGTACCGACCGAATATGGCCGACGTGCATTATAATTTGTGAGTAATTTTCATATCAGTATTTTAGTATATTATTATTGTTTATTTTACTTTTGGCCTTTGTTGTCCCACTACAGGGAAAAGCTTCCCTTTCTCCTTTCCACGCCTCTTTGTCTTGAGCTAGTGTCGACCAATCCTGTTTGTAGGCATTAACCTCGTCCCACCATCTTGTCTTGCGTCTGCCTCGGCCGGACGTTTTCTGGGACCCACATGGTGGTAGTTTTGGACCATGACAATTTTTAGGGTTCCATACTCAAAGGGTAAAACGGGACCCTATTACTAACCCTCCGCTGTCCGTCAGTCTGACGCCAGGCTGTATCTCATGAACCGTGATAGTTAGACAGTTGAAATTTTCACAGATGATGTATTTCTGTTGTTGCTATATCAACAAATACCAAAAACAGAATAAAATAAATATTTAAGGGGGCTCCCATACAACACACGTGATTTTTTTGCTATTTTTATAGATAATGAAGGCACGGTTGGCGCAGTGGTTAAGCGATTGACTGCTGCGCTCGCGGGTTCGATTCTCGCACGGAACAAATATTTGTATGACCTACAAGTAGTTGTTCCGGGTCTGGCTGTTTGTGTATGTGAGTTTAAATGTTTGTAAACGCACCCACAATACAGGAGAAATTCCTAGTGTGGGGCAAAGTTAAAAAAATATATATATATATATATGTTACGGAACCCTTCATGCGTAATTCCGACTCACACTTAGCCGGTTTTTTATTGAAGTGACCTTGAAGTGAGCTGTCAATAGTGTCAATTCTAGCATCAGCTGGAATGACAGATTACTTCAAGCTCAATAAATTCACCTATGTTTTCATGGCGAAATTTTTACACAATACCTATAGATCAGCAGATATGAGCGGTCTATTATATTAGCAGATGCGTAGATGTGTGTAGCGGTCTCTTAAAACAGCCTACCTTTCATACAATGACAACACTTGTTAGAGCTGGGCCTCAAGTCTGCTATTACAATAATGTCAGAATGGTCTATCATTGATTTCATAATTGTTGATTTTGACAAGTTTGGTAATCTACTAATATAATGGCGTCATTATGACTTTCCAATAGTCAGCCACTGATTCTCCATTGAAAGAAATGGCTTATATTGGTAATCTCGTCCATAATGACAAATGAAACTTCCTATTAAACGTCCAACTTCCTACTACTTCAGATTACTTATAACACTAATAAATAATAAGTAAAAATATATATAAATGAAATCAGGCATGAAAATACGACAATGCTATTGTACTACAATTCTATTGCGAGACCATTGGCCGACCAATGATCGACCATTATGAATTTAGCAGATTACGAACTTTTAGCAAAATGACAATGAGATCGTGTTGGAGTGACGAATTTATAAAAATAGCAGACTTGAGCCCCAGGCTGCGGTCACTGAAAGTCTACGTCCATAAGTATCACGAGGAACTAAAACAAATCTATACAAATAAATAAAATTGAAGTGTATGTTTGTAATGTCAAAATAACACAATCATTTTTTTATTTTGTCTGCCTTTCTGTCCGTCGGTCTATCTGTTTGTTCAGGCTAATTGCCGAAACGGCTAGACCAATTTCGACGGGACTTCCACTGTCAGATAGCTGATGTTATAAGGAGTAACTTGGCTACTTTTATTTTAGAAAAAGCCACGCGAGCGAAGCCGCGGGTAGCAGCTAGTCTTTAATAACTTAATTTTTGAAAAAAGAAGAAAAATATTAAACTAGTGCGTTCCTATTAATAGTGTTACGAGCTTGGAGTTCGGAACAATAAATACTACCGATCTAATAATCAAAAATGACACTTTAAATAAACAACACTGATAACAAGTCAAACACACTAATTAGAAAACACAACTGCACTACTGATCACTCTGAAGTCGTACTTGAAGATCGCTTGTATCGTTTGAAGTTTACTTATCGCTTGATCACTTGTTTTTCGACTGACCCGGGTCGGGGTTCATGCCGGCCAGATAGTTCCAGAACCTTCTACTGTAGAAACATATAGAATGTTCGAGTACATACCGGCCCGGACTGACCAGATATCGATAGTAGAAGCATCTTGACTCTACTAGTTCTAATACTTGATACTAGACTAGATGGCGCTAGTGTTCTACTAGTTCTGCTACTCGATACTAGATGGCGCTAGTGGTACTTAATGTCACGATTTACCATGCATTAATTGTGGCGCGTAACAATAGCTATCAATGCCGCCTAATGACTGAAATAATAATGAGTTTATCTATGAAATACTTTAAGATTCCCCCTGATACTAACTGATTACCCTTTATTAGTTGCTTTCGTGGAAATGATATTAATATCAGATTTGTAACTGTAATTGTAGCAACCATATCATTTGGTTTATTTTTTTAAATTTTCTTTATATAGATTATCCTATTTTGTGAATGTGAGAACGTTGAAGGCCTAGTAGACTGTAGATTTACTGAACATTTTCTATTTTGTTAAGAACCTGGTAATTGTTGAAAGGCCACACTTTCCTCCCATACCTATTAACACTGTTATTTGAAAATATTGTAAAAACCAATTATTTTTATAAGAGTAACCGTTTCTTGCCGATTCTTCTTCATAGGAAACGACTATTTGCAACCGTGCACCTAGCTTCTGACGTGTCATAAGTGCCCATGTAGGTTTATGTGAAACAAAATATTTTGATTTTGATACGAAATAATCTAAAATATTACCAACGAAAGCTTAATACGGATGAATATTTAAGCAATAACAAAAGAGACAGATTTGATGCGAGGCCCATATTATTGTAATCTCGATAACAACAAAAGTTTAATAATACATTCAAAGGGCCTGAGAGTACCCTTAGCGGAGGGTAAAATAATATTCGCCATGTCTTCCCCAAGGGGCTAAAAAGGCAAAAGGTCCGATCCCTATTAACGACATCGGGAAAAGAAAATATTATAAAATATAATAAAAGGCGACCACATCGCATTTGCTTCCTCGAGTTAGAAAAACTGTCCTTGTTTGAAGCTTCTTCGGAAAACCAATTTAAAAAAAAATGTTTTTTGACAGCACGGAATGTCTAAAGGGTAAGGGGACATTTACAATGAATTATTATTATTATTTTGCCTTATTTCGAGTAAGAGGATTACATTAAATAATAGATTCGAATTCTTAATGAGGTAGCGATTTTACGGTTAGGTACGACTTATTATGCCTCGTCACACAAATTGTTCCGACTGTCGTAAATTATGTTGTCATTTTCGTTAGCATTTATCCGATTACCTGCTTCTCGTTACAATCCAATTAAAGAAGCAACGAAGCCTACACATGGGTAGTTTATTAATGGGCACATACGGTAATGTGGATATGAAGACCCGGATGTTTTAAAACGCTTATTCGAAAACAATATGTCTGCCGGTCTGCCGGTCCCGTTCTAGCCAGGGGGCGCTCGATCAATAGGCACAGAACGACGGGCCGTCCCATTAATTCACCGAGGATTCCACTTCTTGAATTAATCGGGTTCAGAGCTCTCTGCCCGGCCACCTAAGCGTTGCGTTTCCGAGCAGTTTCACAAATTAACGTCAAGCCACACGATCATAATATAATTACGCGAAGAGGTGAAAAGGACAGACAGGCACTATATACTCGGTTTGATAAGATCTCTGTGGTGAGTGTTCTCCAATCTACGGTTAACATTTCAATCCGGCGAGTTCACGTTAAGTTCCGTCTCATTTTGGGGTGTTTTCATAATTTTGAGATCAATCTTAAGGAAGATTGTGTAGCTTTTCATCAGTATTCTAAAGGTAAATGTTGGAGTTTGTTTTGTTTTAATCTACTTATTCTTTGAAAGCTGCGCATAATGCTTGGAACAAATTAAGAATGTTAATCAAAGTAAACACGTATAGGTTGATAGCTGGTCCCTGTTTTACGTTAAACATGTTTGCTATAAACCGGCCTGTTTACGAGCAAGATCGTTTCAATCTCAGCCCCTATGAAGATAATAGGTATTGTTTAGCCTTCCATTTTGGTACGTCAGCTTCTTAGCTTGTTTGAATAAAACCTTGTTAATATGTTCATATAATAGGCGTGGGACATACGGGCGTGCTTGGGAGCGAGCTAGCGGCCATCGTAAAATTGTTTTATGATAATCATGACAGTCTTGACGTGGATTATATTTACTTTACCCGTTTATTCTTGCTCAAATGTTTGCTAAAACTATGTACATGCGAATGTTTTTTTAATCCATACTTCCTTAATATACATATCCATACTAAAATTATTCTTGCGCTTTGGATTTGCGAGTTCATCCCCCATTCAAATGTTTGAATGACCCATACTAACTTCTTGCTCGGTTTCAATACCAAGCCAGATTTCACTGCTAGCACAGATTCCCTCCCATTAGCTAATAGTTTAGTGTGACCACCCCAGCACCAGTGAGTCCCATGTTTAAGTAGCTATCCGTACGTGATGATAGCCATGCATGCGTTCAGGCGTAAGCTGAATGGGCGAACATCGCACATCTCCTTATTCTATTAAGGTCATACGATATAACGCACGTGCCCGATATAATCTCTAATACCACGCGCTGTAATCGAAAGAACTGCCATACAAAAGGCGTATTAAGAAGGCAGATATAAGTAGATATAAAGCGTAACACAGCTGTGAAATAAAGTTAAGTAAACGTCCTTGCGATTGGTTGGCTTCTTTGATTGAATGAATATCCGTTCAACGCACAATAAAAAGGTCACAATGCATTGTTAGTTGTTACATTGCAAATTGTACTGCTGAAGACAATAAATAGGTCTAACGAATAGCATTGTTATGTAAGTAACTTATTTTACCCTCAATTTTCGTAAAAAACGTCTAAACACGGATAATTTTACGTTGCACATCAATTGCAACGTCGGTAATAAATTCAAAAAGGAAACCTTTTAGCTCTAGGAAATTCACTTTTAAGCGCTTGAATAGGAATAAATGAACTCTATGTTAATTCTATGAAGACGCTGGGTTACTGCATACTTACTATGATGCTCCACTAACGATTGGTAAGTCATAGGGACCGGGTTTCTTTCGTATAATTCCAGTAGGTAGTAAATCCTGTAAACAATGTCAAGGGTTTAAATACGGCAGTGCTCAGAAAACAATGTTTCTAGCCCCTCAATCAACTAACTCGTTAGTCACCCTTAGTCGGCTGTATTCAGAGATAAGAATAGCCACCTCATTACCGTGAAAACAATGAAATTCACAATGATTGTTCTTTATATAATAATTATTTCAAGTAGAAACGAAGTGGGGACTACGTAAAAACGTGAGCATCATCTTATTGAGGTGAATTATTACTTGGAGGCAGACATAATGGCCTCGCAACAGCGATTTCTCGCAAAGATTAGATTATTCCAATTGTGGTGGCAAGAAATCACTTGAACACATAGCTTGTCGCTTGAGAATTTGTGTGGCTTGTGTTATGTACCTTGCATATGTTGAACGACTAAATTGCACAGGAATTCTATTCAATGTAGGTGGAATTGTACAATGATTTAGGTATTTCACATTTTATAGGAATAATCTCTTTATTTGTTTCCGATGAGTACAATATACTTCTTTGTCTAATGTTATCCAAGACGTCAAAAATGTTAATAAAAAAACGGGTTAAGTGCGTGTCGGACTACGCACAATGAAGGGTTCCGTAGTTGGGATGAAATTATCCCATGAACAAACTTAAAATTGTAGTTCAAAATACATGTTCTCCCATACATTCCAACTGCAAATGTATGTTGGTCGACTACTACTCGCTCACTTGTAAAGCCTACTTAGCTGTGATAGAAGAAAATGATAAAACGTGTGATAAATAAACTCACAAGGAAAATTCACAGCAGTAGTGTACAACTGCTGTGATCCAAATAAATCCATTTACCTGGTAGGAGGCACACTTGACTCTAACAAAAAAAAAACCGGTCAAAGGCGAGTCGGACTAGCGCACCGAGGGTTCCATACCATCATAAATATATAGCTTCATAAGCTTCATTCGTATAAGTAGGACCTAAATAGTTATGTGCCCAGAAAAAACTACAACTGTGCTTCACCCAAAGCAACCTGCGAGTAGGTATGAAGGAGGATATTTTAGTTGTGAACCGCGAAATGTTTTTAAATTTTCATCGGCGAGGCTTTTATTCGTCAGCTAATTTTAACTCTGCGGTGTAGAACATTGCAGTTTTAGGTCAGCGCCATCTATTGACAGATAAAGGAACTAATGTAATTTTTGTTGATTTCTGAAAAAGTGTGCTATTTAGAGACTAGTTTTATTTTTCCTGTAATCTTTACATAACCTTCTATCACATAGAATAATTTCAGATTTTTCACTATGCAAACTGCGGAGATAAGTGGGGGAACGGTTTTTTTTTTACATTTTTCATCAAAAGTCGAAAACTATGCGGCCTAAAGAAAAAAAAAAATGTTTGAGAATGTGCAAACAGCGCTCTTTCATATGATACCCCACATGCCCTAGTAGCGGTATTTCGAATTTTTATGGCCACCTTTCAGACCCTGTTGCAAAAAAAATTAAAACTTTTTGTTTCTTAATTTTTTGCAAAATATTTGGGCAAACGTCATTTAAAACTATTCTAAATTTCAAGTTGATAGCATCAGTAGTTCTTGAGATATTCAGCTGTGACAGAGAGACAGCCAGACAGACAGACAGACTGAGTCACACCATAAGGGTTCCTTTTTACCATTTTGGTACGGAACCCTAATTAGCAATTTAAAGTTTAATATTACGCAAACGAATCCCTGTATTGAAAAATGGTTTTCACAAATCCACAATATTTTTAAACGGCCTATCCAAAGACATCCTACACTACGGGATAGACGAAAAAAAAAAAATATCCCCACTTTACGTTTAGGGGAGGTACCCTAAAAATATATATATATATTTCAAGATTTTATTTTACCATTTCGTCAGCGTGATTAATATCGCCATACCCATACTAAATTATAACTTTCTAGTACTAAGAGTCTCTGAGATAAGCCGCGGACAGACAGACCGACATGGCGAAACTATAAGGGTTGCTTGTTGGCTACGAAACCCTAAAAACTGACTAAAAGACCAAAGTCTTTTCACAATATTTTAAAAATTTATTTGCAAAGATTAGTTATCCGTCACAATTTGAATGCATCTTTGTGTTATCTTTAAAATATGAAACTCTTTCTAATAAAATCAAAATCAAAAGTCATTTATTCAAATTAGGCTGTGAATTAGCAATTTTCGAACGTCAAAATTACATAAGACAGTCCCGCAACGCCCGCCCTTCACCACTTCCTATTGCTTTAGCTGGGAAGAAGAAGTGGCTCAACAAACTCTCCAGAAGTATTTTTATATACAGTATTTTTAGAATAGTTACTACAAGTATTTTCACGATATCAATTTCAGCACCAAACAGATAGTTCTCACACTATACAAACAGCGCAAATGATCACCAAAATAATTCCCTACATAGATCATCTTCTAAGGCCAACGGCCCTATATTAATCTCGGTATAAACTTCGTCAAATATATTGGCAAAGGAAAGACTACGTAGTGCCGTAGTATGAATAGCGGGGTATTGTAAGCTCGCACGAGGATTTGAAGCAACAAATCCCGAATCACTTGACGGTATTTGCAGTAGTGATGGACGTACACAAGTCACATTGTACTAACAGGGCTGGCAGTGAAGAAAAATACAAGTTTGTTGTTGAAGTAGATTTGTGTGCAGTGTTTGAAGTGGCTAGTACAAATTTTGCGACTGTTGCTCATTGCCACAGGTGGTGTATGAGATACTTGCGGCAGCTTATTGAAATGTATAAAAAAAATTGCTTCTATAAGTATCTGGGTATCGTATCGCGGTGCTAAACAGTGGTGTGCTAATGTACACACGGATCAATTTATGACATTTAATTTGGGCGAGGCAGTCAAATTTAATCTTGTACACTCAGAAAAAAATATTGTTGGCTATAACAATAAAACTTTAACAGGGGAGAGCCCACCATAGTGTATAGTTCGTGCGTCAATGTTTTTATTGTCATGAATTAAGTTGTCAGTACAACAATATTCCTTCAACAAATATATGTATTGATACTACAACAATGTTTATATTGTCAAATTAAATCTCAGTACAACAATTATGTGTATTGATACTACAACAATGTTTCTTTTGTCAAGAAGTAAATTGTCATTGCGACAATATTCTACAAAATATATGTATTGATACCACAACAATGTTTCTATATTGTCAATACAACAGTATTTTTTCAATAAAGTGTGTTTGGATACTACAACAATGTATCTTTTGTTTGTGGAACTAATTCAATTTAACTGTCACTTTGTTGTAATAACAATACTAAGTTATGAGCGCAACAGCTGTACTTTGTTAAATTAAGTATTCTGACTTTGTAACCACCATTAAAGCTTAGTCACGGTATTAAGGTTGTTTGACTCAAATCAACTCATAATTATCTACAGTAGCAAAGTTATTTGAATGCAGGAGCTACTCTACATCGTGAAAACAACAATGCTTCCTTTGTTATTATAAAAGAGCCTTCGTTCCAGTAGCAATGTTATGTAAATGCAGGAGCTACGCTACTTCGCGAAAACCACTATACTTCCTTCGTTAATATGAAAGAGCCTTCGTTCCAGTGGCACAGTTATTTAAATGCAGGAGCTACTCTACATCGTGAAAACAACAATTCTTGCTTTGCTATTATGAAAGAACCTTAGTTCCAGTAGCAATTCTATTTAAATGCAGGAGCTATGCTACTTCGCGAAAACAACTATACTTCCTTTGTTAATATGAAAGAGCCTTTGTTCCAGTAGCAATGTATTTTAAATACAGGAGCTACGCTACTTCGCGAAAACAACTATACTTCCTTTGTAAATATGAAAAAGCCTTTGTTCCAGCAGCAATGTAATTTAAATACAGGAGCTACGCTACTTCGCGGAAACAACTATACTTCCTTTGTTAATATGAAAGAGCCTTTGTTCCAGTAGCAATGTATTTTAAATACAGGAGCTACGCTACTTCGCGAAAACAACTATACTTCCTTTGTAAATATGAAAAAGCCTTTGTTCCAGCAGCAATGTAATTTAAATACAGGAGCTACGCTACTTCGCGAAAACAACTATACTTCCTTTGTAAATATGAAAAAGCCTTTGTTCCAGCAGCAATGTAATTTAAATACAGGAGCTACGCTACTTCGCGGAAACAACTATACTTCCTTTGTTAATATGAAAGAGCCTTTGTTCCAGTAGCAATGTACTTTAAATACAGGAGCTACGCTACTTCGCGAAAACAACTATACTTCCTTTGTTAATATGAAAGAGCCTTTGTTCCAGCAGCAATGTAATTTAAATACAGGAGCTACGCTACTTCGCGGAAACAACTATACTTCCTTTGTTAATATGAAAGAGCCTTTGTTCCAGTAGCAATGTATTTTAAATACAGGAGCTACGCTACTTCGCGAAAACAACTATACTTCCTTTGTTAATATGAAAGAGCCTTTGTTCCAGCAGCAATGTAATTTAAATACAGGAGCTACGCTACTTCGCGGAAACAACTATACTTCCTTTGTTAATATGAAAGAGCCTTTGTTCCAGGAGCTAACTCTCCTTTGTTAAAACAACTTCACTTTCTTTGTTTAGACATAAAAGCTTTTGTTCAAGTAGCAATATCATTTACATACAGGAGCTACTCAACTTTGCCAAAACAATTATATTTCCTTTGTTCATATAAAAAAAAAAACCTTTGTTTCAGTAGCTTTTATAAAAACAATTGTATTTTCTTTTTTACTGCGGATAAGGCTTTGGTTCAGTAGCTAATAAATATATTAGCAAATAATGTAATATATTTGCTACTGAACCAAAGGCTTATTCTTAGTTATAAAGAAAATACAGTTGTGTTATATAGAAGCTACTCGAACCAAAACTTTTTCATAATATGAACAATAAAAATATAATTGTTTTGACGAAGTTGAGTACCATAGCTCCTGCATTTAAATAATATTGCTACTTGATCAAAAGCTTTTATGTATATACAAAGAAAGTGTAGTTGTTTTAGCAAAGAAGAGTTAGCTACTGAAACAAAGGCACATTCATATTAACCTATGAAATATAGTTGTTTTCGCGAAGTAGAGTAGCTCCTGCATTTAAATAAAATTGTATTTTATTAGTGTATTGGTACCAGTAACTAATACTCATTGAATAAACTAGTTTGTCAACATACTTATATATTTCAATAGACTAGTTTTTGTTTGAAACACAAATGAGTATTAGATACATAGGTACTGGCAGTACAATAATACGTTAGTGAAACAAAGGCTTATTCGTAGTAACAATGGCTACTGAAATTAAATTCTAAACGCCTAAAGTATACTAAACAATATCAGCTAAGACAGAAGATAGGTTTTGAGTGTACCTAACAGTGGTCTAAATTATGATAAAAACAACATTATTTTTAAGGTATTTGTATTGTTAAACCGTAAATACAATAAATAACATATTCTCTTATAAGTAACATAATATAACATCACGCCTGTATTCCCCGAAGGGTTAGGCAGAGGTGCACCTATAGTACACCCACATTTCGCTCTTATAAGTAGGTACATAATAATCAGTTCAGTTATAAAATAAAATTAATTAGTTAAATTAATTAAATTTATGATTTCTTGCAATAAAATCTAACATTACCAGTAGTAACCCAAGTCTGTTATGTCCTAAGTTTTTTTTCGTTTTAGGTTCTTTGTATTGGGAGCCCGCAGTTTTGAGTAGACCTTAATATACTACCTAAGCATGGCCAACGACCACGAGCTATCACCCTAGTAGCATTTTTGTTGGCATTTAGTTGGGCATTTTTGTTGGCATTTAGTTGGGCCACTTACCTCTGTAAGTGGCCGAACTAAATGCCAACAAAAATGCTACTAGGGCAGTTCTTACATCAAGCATTATAGATAAAATAAAATTAAGGATTGCAATACAAAATCTGCGGGCACGCACAATACGGAAAACCAAAAACGAAAAAAAAAAAAAACTCACGACTTGGGGTACAAATCAATTCTGGTCAATACTTTGTATACAGGGTGTTAAAGAAATTGCGTGCCATAGCTTACAGGTGAGTTCAGTATCGATAAAGGAACCCGTAAAAAATACAAAAATTTAATACCTTTAAAAAAAGTTTTCAAAAACCGAAAATTATCATAAGATGAACCTAATGTTAGTACCTACTAATTAAATAGCAATCTTTTAGAATTGATTAAAATATTGCTTAAACGTAGTTTTTATTTTGTTTAAATGCTAATTAATAATTTCCTAGAGTCACCTACCTACTATCGTACGCAATGAAATACCTACGGCCGAACACTTCGATAACGCCGGGAGAAGGGTAGGTAACCTAGGTACGTAAATTACAATTCCAAGCATTTCTTCTTCCTACTTTAGCGTGCTTATCTCCTTCAAAATTAAAACCTACGTTCGATAGTAGGTAAGTAATTAAATCATTTAAACAAATAAAATAATTTCAATTCTACACGATTGTTATTTTAAGTTAGTAGGTACAAAATTAGGTTGATTTAGCAAAAAAAAAAAATCCTGACTTCCGACAATCGACAAGGGTTATCGACAAAGAATCTACCCCTAAGCTATGGCACACAATTTCTTTGACACCCTGTATTAGAAAATATTATAGTAGGTATGATTACAGTAAATGAATTAATCTTATAAGTAGGTACATGATAACAAGTTTATGTTAGTACAGTTAATAAAAAAATTACGACTACACAGTTTAGCTATTGCAGCTTAGAGCCTGATTTTGATGATTCTTTTTTATTTAATATAATAATTGACTTAATATTATACTTGTTTCTTAACAAATTTACAGAAACTAAAAAAAGTTGCATCATCAGTTCTTATTAGTTTTAGGTGAGTTTTTTTACTCATTAAATTATTCTTTTTCCGATTATAATGAATAACAATGTTTCATCTCCTATAATATTCGTAACATATTAAAACTATAGTCAGTTGGTTTTTAACCATACCATTTTAGAAAAAAATTAATAACGTAAAATAAAATAACCCAAAGATTATTCAAACAACACTCAGCCCATGCATGGTTCCAGTACGATAGTAAATCCGCAGGGGGCTTTTAGTGACAAAATACAAATACTAAAAAACATGTAATTAAATCATCTTAGTAGTTAAAATTACCGGTAGCTAACTCGAGCAGCTCAAGTGTAGTTTGATCTTGCCCGGAAGAACTTCCTTTCTCTGCCAGTAGTTCTAGAAGCTTTGTTTTAATAATTGGGAATTTTTCCTCAAAAATTTTGTCAGCATCTGGGTACACTGTCTGGAAATCCAGGGATAACTGCAACAAATACAATTAAAACATTATAACATGTGTAAAAATAGAACTACATTATATGTAATTCAAGATGAGGGATTAAAGATAGGTATTGGGTCTGAGCGGAATATGTCAATTTGTTGATGAGATCAGACAGGTTTTAAACGTCTAATGTCTAAAACAAATAACTCACCAGTTCATTTCCATCGGGCAAAGTGAGGGCAGGAAACCAGTCAGTGTTATTTGTATGATAGACCTTCTGCTTTCAGTTTACTGTTTCGTAGTTGAAGAGTTGTAAGCCACTTTGTCACCACTGTCTCTCGGGGCGATGATGTTCCCCGCAACCAGTTTAAACATTCTTGTGGAGATGAGGTTGATTCAAAATTAGAGTCGGCAACAGTAAAACTTTCTGGAAGAGGCCTCACACGTTTGGAATTATTATTTTCAGAGCAGCTGCTATCGCTCTCGCTGCTTAAGCTCCTTTTTGTTTCTGAAGAAAGAAGTAGTCGTCGATGTGTAATCAACCTGTTGTGGAAGAGGCCACTGGCCTGCACGACTTTTCCTCCGACGACATGGTAAGCGACATAATACACTTCGGTAACCTCTCCCTTGAATAAAGACCACCTCACGTGTCCATTCTTGCCAAATATTTTTTCGAATAGTTGTTGAAATGTCTTGTGTTTTGCTATTAACGCACGGTCGCGCGAGGTGAGCTTCTCTGAATTGTCTGCTTTTTTTAGTAGCAATTGCCCCAAAGTCAGAGATGTCAACAACTGTCATAAATTTTTGCAGCCGTCTGTTCCAATTCGACTTTTGACTATCCAAATTTTCCAACTCTTCGTCTAATAGTGAATTCCAGTCCTGTACAAAATATATAAACAAGTCATTATTTATTAATTATCACCTTTCCAACAAAAAAAGAATAAAAAAATCATACGGTTTAATTGAGAAACCTCCTCCTTTTTTTGAAGTCGGTTTGCCTGAATTAAAACTAACTGAATACTGGTAGTTTTAATATGAAGTATGGTTTACCTGAATTGACGTATCTACTGGCCCATCATCCGTTACGAATAATATAGGAGATGAAACATTGCTATCCATTGCAATCTGTAAAATAAAAATAAATGAATAAAACACACACCTTTAAAACGAATAAGAATAATAAAACTGATAATGCTATTTTTTTTAGTTTCTGTTAATTTGCTAAGAAACAAGTATAATATTAAGTATTAAATAAAAAATAATCATCAGAATCAGGCTCTAAGCTAGGAAAGTAGAAAGAGAGAAATTAATGGTCATCTCTTAGCTGCCACGGCTTATTTTAATTTTTGAATTGTTTTATTACGGACGCTTCTAACGTGCACGTCTTTCTACAAAAAATAATAAGTTGGTAGAACTGTAGTACCTATTATTTAAATGTTTTTATTAAAAAAATATTATAATAAAGTAGGTAGGTAGTTATCTAATAATTATTGAACCACCAAAAACATTTCCTATAATTTGTAAGATGACAATAACAACGTTGTGAAAACGACAAAATTACTTTGTTACGATCAATTCATTTAATCATTTCAATCAAATCTCAATGTAGGTAGTTATGTACCTACCTAGCTACCTATTTAGATCATCATCATATAACAGCCCGGAATCACCCACTGATGGATAGAGGCCTCCCCTTTTTTTACCGACTTTTTTTTATCCAGGTGTTTCCCGCGACTGACGATTTCGTTGATCTAACGAGCTTTAGGACGGCCCTGGTTTCTATGGCCTAACCTTGGCCACCACTCGGTGAAAGAATACTTGTACAGTGACCAGCGTATCAAGCTACACGAAACCGTCAAATTTCTCCTAACGATTTTAAACTTTAAAATGTTGAATTATATTCAAAATCGAACAGTTTGTGGTAGCTTGATGTGCTGGCCGCACATCAAGCTACCACAAACTGTAGATTGTCTTGTACTTTACCGTACTTTAGATGATTCGGACCATCCTTAGTTCATCTGTGATAAAAAGCTACTAAGTAAGCAAATAATAAGGAAACTTACCAATGAAACTGTCCTTTAGATGGCCCAAACGGGCAGAATCGAGAAATTCTTCCATTTTCTTTATTATTTAATATTGAACTGCCCATGCGCACGCACTCAACACAAATGGCCGGCCGCGGCGGCCGGCGGGCGCCGGCAGCCGGCCGGCCCGAAGGAGCGAGACAGACGCACGCGCACACGGCAGCGGTCGGTCCATAAATATGGACCCCAGTGTTGCCAGATGACCGTCTCGCGTTCTCCCCAAACCTTATCCGAAATGCCCACAAAATTGAGGTTTTGAAGAAAAAATCCCCCACAACCCACCAAATATTTTTTTTTTATAAATGAATACACGATTTTATACTATTTCAGTAATAGCTTCCATAACAGGAGCTTCAGACGACCCTCGTGAAGATGCTGATTCTGTAATGGAAGCTATTACTGAAATAAAATTGTATATAAATTAAAAATAATAATAAATAAATAAAACTCGTATTTAATCGTTATTTAATCTTTACTCGCGTCGTCTGCAGTTCCGTACATTTTTTCCGAGTTAAATCTCTTTAGCATAAATTGAACTGGGTTTAAAAATGAACACATACTTCTATCAATGAATTATCTTATTTTCAAGATAAATTCAGCAATGTAAATGGCTAATCTGTGTTTATGCTTCTCTTTAATAAAATAAATGCCACTTGGAAGAAGGCTCTTTCCACAACTGCGTTAGAAAAAGGCAACGACAAAATTAAAAATTTAATATACTAGTAAGAAAAAATATTGTCTCTGTCTGTTTGTTTGTATGTACATACACGCATCACGCAAAAACAACTGGATCAATGTTGATGAGACAGTATTAGTTAGCATAAACTGCAATTTAAAACTTAGAATGGGTTTCATGCAGGTACTGTCATCCCTTAAAACGGGTATACAGTTTGTATGGATTTTTTTAAAACATGCATGAATGAACTTGAAATTTTGCATGTTGAAATATCGGGTTAAATAATTAGACACGGGCATGTTTATTTCCTGAAATTGAACCCTTAGCAGCATGAAAAAGAGAATTACTTACAGGAATATGTTCGGAACGTAATGTGGTACCTATTCATGTGTGATCATTAGCATTCGTTTGGGTTTTTTATCTATGTTTAGTAGTTAGTTTAATTAAATACTTTATTGGATTTGTGGTGGTGTCGGCGGTTGAATGAAACTAATCGGGGCGTCCATCAATAAAACCGTTGGCAACACCGATCCTATGCGCGGCCCCGCCCCGCGCAACTAACCGCAGCGCGCGCGACGTGTTTCAACAAGTTTTCTTGTCTTTGCCGTGAGAACAAAATGAGTTTTGTTAAATTTCCGAAGATTTTTGTCGGAACAATGCACAGAGTACTTTTACTATAATATTTTACTTTTTGGATCAATGTATAATCGACTTAAAAAAAAAGGAGGAGGTTTCTTAATTCGACCATGCTTACTATCCTTACTTCCTTACTAATATTATAAATGTGAAAGTAACTCTGTCTTTCTGTATGTTACGTTTTCACGCCTAAACCGCTGAACCGATCGTCATGAAATTTAGCAGAGATGTAGCCTGGGATACGGAGAAGGACATAGGCTACTTTTTTACGCGATATAACCGACATATGGAGCTGCGCGCAAAAGCTAGTATATTATACTTTTTTTATAATGTGTGTTCGCGGATAACTTCGTCGTTTATGAACCGAATTTGATGATTATTTTTATGTTGGAAAGGAGATATCCCAAGGGTGGTACCATGATAAGGAAACCAGGATCTGATGATGGCATCCCAGAGAAATTGAGGGGAACCTACAACTAGCGACCCGCCCCGGCTTCGCACGGGTGCAATTCACATTACAAATCTTTGAATTTTTCGGCTTTTCTTTATTATAATATGTAATATGTAATGTAGGTATTATACATATTAACCTTTCTCTTGAATCACTCTATCTATTTATTGCTGAAAATTGCATTAAAATGCGTTGAGTAGTTTAAAAGATCTAAGCGAACAGACAGCGGAAGCGACTTCATTATGTAAAGATGTTCACATTGACACACTTGCAATGTTCCATTGTCACCACAGCGATATAATTATTGTATGACAAATGGTAGTTTAATGCACCGACTATAGTTATTTTGTAAGATTTATTTGCAATTTTCACATTGGCACACTCGCAACGTTTCATTGTCACTACAGCAAAATAAATATTGTCTGACAAATTGTAGTTTTATGCTGTGACTATAGTTATTTTGTTAGATTTATTTACAATGTTCACATTAGCATACTCGCAGCGTTCCATTGTTACCGCAGCCACATATATATTGTATGACAAATGGTAATTAAATTCTACGACTATAGTTAATTTGTTAGATTTATTTACAATGCTGACATTGGCATACTCGCAACGTTCCGTTGTTACCACAGAAACATATATATTGTATGATAAATGGTAGATAAATTCGACGACTATAGTAAATTTGTTAGATTTATTTACAATGTTCACATTGACACACTTGCAACGTTCCATTGTTACCACAGCCACAAATATATTATATAATAAATGGTAGTTAAATGCTACGACTATAGTAAATTTGTTAGATTTATATACAATGTTCACATTGACACACTTGCAACGTTCCATCATTACCACAGCCACATACATATTGTATGAAAAATGATAGTTTAATGCTACAACTATAGTTATTTGTTAGATTTATTTACAATGTTGACATTGGCATACTCGCAACGTTCCATTGTTACCACAGCCACAAATATATTATATAATAAATGGTAGTTAAATGCTACGACTATAGTAAATTTGTTAGATTTATTTACAATGTTCACATTGACACACTTGCAACGTTCCATTGTTACCACAGCCACATATATGTTGTATGAAAAATGATAGTTTAATGCTACAACTATAGTTATTTGTTAGATTTATTTACAATGTTGACATTGGCATACTCGCAACGTTCCATTGTTACCACAGCCACATATATTGTATGAAAAATGACAGTTTAATGCTACAACTATAGTTATTTTGTTAGATTTAATTACAATGTTCACGTTGACACACTTGCAACGTTCCATTGTTACCACAGCCAAATATATATTGTCTGACAAATGGTAGTTAAATGCTACGACTATAGTTATTTTGTTAGATTTATTAACAATGTTCACATTGGCACACTAGCAACGATCCATTCTTACCACAGCCACATATATATTGTACGACAATTGGTAGTTTAATACTATGACTATAGTTATTTTGTCAAATTTATCAACAATGTTCACATTAACACACCTAAAACGTTTTGTTGTTACTAAATCAATTTTTTTATTAACTTTAATGTAAGGACAAAGCTAAATTGTTCCTAGCACATTAAACGACGGGCAATCAGCGCACAATAAAAAAGTTGCTAATCTCAACTAAGCTCTTTCTGTAATAGTAACAAAGAATTTAGTTGCTCCGACAGGAAATTATCAACAAAGCAATTATTGTGGCTTTGTTGACCCATTTTTCTCTGAGTGTATGATTAATATCTTGTATATAATCAAAAGTTTCTAGGCCTTTCAATTACAATAATTTGGTTGACCAGTGCAATATTCCCATAACCACATTATTCAATATCATTTCATAAAGATGAACAGGAGTTAGCTATACATATACTCAGTTTATCCAAGCAACAGATTAAACACAGATGACCTTCAGTGCACATGATCTACCTTAGGCGAACGCCTTACCTTACGCTAGACATGACCTATCTGACGTATGTACGTGACTGACCGTGTCTGTGTGTGTGACTGTGTTATTTAATCATTTGTGTATGTAGGTATGTACCTACATACACAAATGATTAAATAACACAGTCTGTTTGATAAATAGATATACGTAATATTACCTATACAAGCTAGGAATGTATAAAATTTAGTGAAATGAAATCATTTATTCTGTAAATAGGATATGGGAATCACTTTTACACGTCATATTAAAAAAAAAATAAGTAAGATGGAGTTGACATTATCTATCTGACTACCCCTGAGATGAAATGGCGAAAATAACTAAGGAGTTTCTTTTAAAGTCCAGATATAATCTTGTTCAGATCATGTGAGGGCCATGTAGATCCGTGTCTGAAATGGTCTTTTGAGAAAAGAACCACACAAATTTGAGTGGACCTGTCCAATCAGTGCAAGCATTTGTCGGTAATCGTGTAGCTCAACTCAGGATTTAAGGAGCTCAACGACTCGACGAACAATACCAAAGAAAGGACATTTGGGTTGGCCGCATAAAGTACCTACTTAAAATCATTAAAACTAAGTGAGAAAGAAAAAAAGAAAATCTAAAAAGAAAAAAATGACCTATAGTGCTCATTCACAATAATTAAAGTAATAAAAGTAATACATTTCAAATTAAATATTAGTATGAATCCTAATTCGAATAATAGAAATAGTCATGGTACGGTCAGCTGCAGAGAAATCTCACCCCCCCGCAATGTATTTATTCATTGCTAGGGGGTAAGATTTCTCTGCAGCTGACTGTACTATAAACAGTACCTACTCATTTGAAACAACAAACCTATTTAAACAACAGCCACGTACGATATAAAAATGCTTACATTAGATGTGCCTGAATTTATATTCAATACATTCACAATTCCATAGAGATATAAGCGACGTTTATATTCGCCATTACCAGAAAATGCAGCAAAGAAAAAAAAAAAAAAAAAAAAAAAGTGAAAACTTACTTTAATTTCGGAAGTCGGTGTCCTTGGTTCTGTATTTTCGTTTTTTGCCACCGACTTCCGAAATTAAAGTTATCTTACACTTTTTTTTGGATTTCGGTTGTTTTTTTGTTAAGAAGTTTTTTATTTTTTACTTTTTAGATACGGTACCTACCCTACAACAATTCGATTACCACTACTGCTACGCCGCACTAACAACGTTGACACAAGATATACGAAGTGGATTAAATACGTATTATAGAAGCTAACTCAAAAACTACCCAAGCAAAGTTAATAAAAAATCGGTTAATAACCATTTATAGCCCGAGTACATCTTATGACAATTCCAATAAGTCCAAACACGGCTAGGATACATTGTTTTATTACGGAGTCCCAGTGCATACCTTCCGGCTTCATCTTCAGATCAGTTCGATGGTACCATTTTCATCAGAATTACATATTTAAATTTGCTTCATAGTCGCTTAACTATCTTAATCGAGATATCTTAACGCCACCCGTGAAATACTTATCATTGCGGAGTTCCGGTGGCCATTGGTGGTCTTCTTCATCAAATGATACTTTCTGAATGCAAATGCTTGAGTTGTTGATGAAAATACAAAAATCGCTATGTGTACGCCTATAATATTTGAAGAGTTCCCTCAATTCCTTTTGGATCCCATAATCAGAACTTGATTCTGATAAAAATGGGACCAATCTGGAAGTAAAATATTTTTTTTTTTCAATTCGGTTCTTAACGACGGAGATCTGAGGGAACAAACATTTAAAAAAAAATACAACCGAATTGAGAACCTCCTTTTGGAAAGTCGGTTAAAAATCTAATTTTAAAGTAATTTCCCTAGCCATTGACAGCTAAAAGCAAATATAAATCGCACATCAACCCTATGCAATATCAGTGCTATACAGAAGGCGAAGCGAAGCGGGACTACAACGTCCCAATGGCGATAAGGCGCAGATTAAACCGGTGTTTGCTCACACACACATATTTAACATTCCCACCATCTAGAGTCGCGACAAACGCTTGCTTGGTATTTGCATACTTGTTTGTGAAACGATTTGGTCTAGATCTGGACGCGTCTACATGCAAATGCAATTTATACGGGACCACACAACACTTGCTACGAGTAATTGTAAATTCACTGGGATTTTTCTGGCTAACTTTTTCTGGTGGAAATGTAATTAATGTTAAAAGTAGTTTTACGGATGTTTATTTGTTTCTTCGGAGCTTGGACGAAAAGTTTTGTGTTTATAGTTGTTATGTTTAGATGTGACGAATTTTTGTAAACTAATAGCCACAAGGCCCAGCCCAGGAGTGCGAGTGCTTTGATACTACAATATTATGATACAAAATTTTACTATCACTATCCTTCTAATTTAAATATACCGGATGACATTTTTTACCGTCTCGTAAAAATTTGGGTATACTAGGTGAACGGAGTAGAAGCCTATGGTATAGTTTTTATTATTTTTTCTTTAACCTAGAAAGAAATTGATCTATGGATAAATATCCACACATTTGAAGTAAACTTATCATACTATAACAATAAACACAGAAATTTAACAAAAAACATAATTCAATAAATAAATACGATAAATAATATTTAAATTTAAATCATACGCACCCAAATTTCAATATATTTATCTTTTATTTTAGTTTTATTTCTGAAAAAAAAAAAAAAAAAAAAAAAAAATTGCTATGCCATAAGGCTTCTACTCCGTTCACCTAGTATACCCAATTTTTTTCGAGACTCTAAAAAAAAGTCATCCGGTATATAAAACAAAGTCGTGTTACTAACACCATTAATAACTTACGAACGGCTGGACCGGTTTTTATGATTTTGGATTTGTTGGATTTGTCTCCGTCCCGAATAGCAGAATAACTATTAAAACATGCGGGAAACTGAAGAAAAAAAATTGTTTTTCATACATTTTGTATGGAACGGCTTTTTCGATGATATCTCGAGAGCGGATTGGGGAACGGGGGAACAATAAATTTCACGCGGACGAAGTTGCGGGCAGATGCTAGTAATATAATATAATATATTAGGTGACCAGACAGACGTTATCCTGTTAAATTGTTATAAAATAAATAAATAAAACCCAAATGATATTATTACTTAGTTCTTCGTAATATGAGCAGGGTTTTTTCTAATTTCTATATCAACTATGTGGTTAAACGGGATTATGTTTAACATGTTCGTCTTACAGTTGTACCAGTTGCTCCCCGCGGTTTCACTCACGTAAGTCTCGATTCTGTGGGAATATCAGAATTAAGAAAGAAAGAAAGAAAGAAAGAAAGAAAGAATACTATTTATTAAATACACCATAAAAATTACAGATATAAATGTAAAACTGTTACATGGTGTCACAATGGGCGGTCTTATCGCTAAAAGCGATCTTTTACGGACAACCTTTAAAAAACCTTTAAAAATATCTTATGTTAATTCAGGTTAAAACTATCAGTGTGCCAAATTTCATCCAAATCCGTTCTGCCGTTTTTTCGTGATTGAGTAACAAACATCCATCCTCACAAACTTACACATTTATATTATTATACTAGCTGACCAGACAGATGTTGTCCTGTTTGCTCGAGCTCGATCGCAGCGCCACCTACTGGGTCCAATTGTAAATCTAAACCATCCAGGGACCCACTCAAATATACACACAGAATTTTATCAAAATTAGTCCAGCCGTTTAGGAGTTCAGTCGCATACACACGTACAGAAGAATTTCTAAAATTCTTCTGTGCGCAGTCACATACACACGCACAGAATAATTTTATAAATCCTTCTGTAGGTGTGTATGTGACTGAACTCCTAAACGGCTGGACCAATTTTGATGAAATTTTTCGTGTGTGTTCAAAGGGCTTCGAGAATGGTTTAGATTTACAATTAGACCCGGTATATAGGTAGCGCTGCGATCGAACTCTAGCAAACAGGACAACATCTGTCTGGTCAGCTAGTAATATTATAAATGTGAAAGTGTGTGAGGATGGATGTTTGTTACTCAATCACGAAAAAACTGCAGAACGGATTTGGATGTGGCACACAGATAGTCTTCGTTCAATGTTTTAACATACCAACTGTTATATGTACACGTTATGGAATGCAATAAAGTATTGAGTATTGAGTATTGTAACCTGGATTAACATACTTTTTATTCCGATATTCCCACAGAATCGAGACTTACGTGGGTGAAACCGCGGGACGCAACTAGTACAACTGTAAGACGAACATGTGAAACATAATCCCGTTAAACTACATAGTTGATATAGAAATTAGAAAAAAAAACCCTGCTCATATTACGAAAAACTAAGTAATAATATCATCGCGTTTTATGCAATGCATCACTAACTTAATAACCCGCGTCAGAATTACTCAGCCATGTTTAATTAAAAACTTCTTTTATTTCACGATGCATTTCAAGAATAAATCAAACAGTAAAATTGAAACACAAAAGAAAAGCGGATAACTCTTGAGGAAAACTTGGCTCTTTCCACTTTTCCGCGAGTTTTCACAAGGAAACAGTGAAAAGATGTTTAATAATTCTGGCAGTAAGGAGTGCTATAGTGCACTAGTGACGTAAATTAGTTATTGACGTCGGAAGTTTTAATTAATGTTACATATACCGGAAATTGAAGAAAAAGGTAATGGACTCAAACCTCCTACCATGTTTAACATATGCATGCCAAACTTGGAAATTTAACAACACGATCAAGAACAAAATTAATATATTACATGCCAAAGGGGAATGGAGCGCAGTATGCTTAACATAAAAAAACAGCATAGAGTTCGCTACTCGAAAGTTCGATCTGTATCAAAAGCAATCGATGCCCTTACACACGCACTCAAACTTAAGTGGAAATGGGCAGGCCATGTTGCAAGACTGCACGACAACAGATGGGCCAAAAAGATAACCTCTTGGATGGGACCGGTTGGCAAACGCAAACGTGGAAGACCTCACACTCGCTGGGAGGACGAAATCGTGCGTATATTTGGATCCCGCTGGATGGACTTAGCAAAAGACAGAGAAAGCTGGCAATCTCTGGAGGAGGCCTTCACCTCAGGGGTTCTCTAACAAAAATAATTAAATATTAAAAATGTTAGCACTGTAAAATCTTTAGAGAAATATAAGGTTTTTTTTATATATACAGGAAAAGTTTTTAATTAGTGCGCAAATTTTGACAAATTAAACTTAAAGGTGTTTTATTATACACCTATTTCTTATTTTGATATGTCTTAGTCCAAAAAAAATTAGTTATCGTTAACAAAAGATGTTTATTTTGAAACTGGTATAATGGATACTCGTCACGCAACGCGCCGGTGGCGCCGGCGGCGCGGTCAGTGAAGCGGAACGCAGTAGTAGGTACCTATCAGCTGTGCGCTCGCCCATTGATATTATTACGAATAGATTGTATCCATATTTTGCTGATTTCAAGTAGGACCAAGAAAAAAGTATTGAACAAATAATGGAAATGTATTCTATTACTGATACTAAACCACCAAAAAAATTTGCGCACTGGATAAAAAACTTATCCTGTATAAAAGAAAGAAAAGAAAAGAAAATTTGTTTATTCTGCACAAACAAGACGCACATTATATGAAAAATAGACAAAATACACATACAAGGTAACCAAAAGCCTCGTATTCAAAACCTTAAATGTAACAATAAAAAGAGTTTGACCACAGACAATATATGTACATATATCGAGAACTTTTCTTCTATTGTCTATACTAATAGTATATTAAACCTGAAGAGTTTGTTTTATTTGACCGCGCTAATCTCTATCTACCAGTCGGACTAAACAAATCTTTTTGCATTTGATAGTCCAATTCTTGAGGTCGGCTATAGGCTTCTAAACATCACGCTACGACCCTTAGGAGCCGAGCAGAATGAAAAAAATATTGACGTGGACGAATTCGCAGGCAGAAGCTAGTCTCATATAAACCATTCGTTGATTTTTATTGATCCCCTTTTGAGTCATGTTATATTATTTTATTTCAGTGATCTTTATAGCCATGATAAATAGTGCCCCTCAACGAAATATTTCTTCAAACAAAAGCTGGATAGTCAATACTTGAGTAAGGATATTGGCTATTTAACATCACGCGACGACGCTTAGGCGCCAAGCAAAACGAAAAAATATTGACGCGGACGAAGTTCTGGGCAGAAGTTAGTCTCATATAAACCATTCGTTGATTTTTATTGATCCCCTTTTGAGTCATGTTATATTATCTTACCAGCCTCGACTTCGTTCGCGTAAAATTTCGGCCCACAACCCACCCCGTCGTATCACATCTCCCGCCCATTACTTCATTTTCGCTTGGCGATCTTTCAAACTTTTGGTCGTTTTGCTCGGCTCCTCAGTCACCTCTTTCCGCCTGACACAGGTCCTCACCGGACACGGTTGTTTCGGGAGGTTCCTATTTCGGATTAGATGGGAGGAAACGCCCGGGTGTTACCACTGTTTGGATCGCCCGGAGGACATGGTGGAGCATACGGTGGAGGTCAGCCTGGCTTGGACAGAGCACCACCGTGTCCTCACGGCGGCGGCAATCTCTCGCATCCGGCCCTGGTCCAGGCCATGGTCCGGAGCGAGAGTGCATGGGAGGCAGTCACCTCCTTCTGCGAAGCAGTAGATAATGCTCGCGAAGGAGGAGGCGGAACGCGTGAGGGAGCGGTAGTCTGTGCGTTACGTCCCTAGTCACCGCAGGAGACGCCCTGGGAGGCGGGAATCGGCTTACGGACGGCGAGCTATGGGCAGCTCGCATTCCGGTAAGGACCAGACCCGGGTCGACGGCGCGTTGTGTTCCACGCGCGCCTCAAAGAGATGTCAGCACACACTGACGGGGTCCACCAGAACCGGTGCCTGCCAAGGTTGAGAGTTTGTCCGAAAGGGATACCGTGGCCCTGGCACACAGGCAACTGAAGAAACACGGGTGGGATTTAGTCACTAAAAGTCTGACATGCTCCCGCTCCGCCCAGAGCGGGAGAACTTATTTAGTAATTTCCCACCAAAAAATAAGCCTTTGACTTTCCTATAGAATTGGACTATCCAACACTAAAAGAATTTTTCAATTCGAACCAGTAGTTCCTGAGTTTAGCGCGTTCAACCAAACAAACTCTTCAGCTTTATAATATTATAGTATAGATTTCAGTGATCCTTACAGCCATGATAAATAGTGCCTCTTAATGGAATATTCCTTCAAACAATAGAGTCAACCCTTTTAATTTAACGCTAGCTGACACTAAAATGCAATACGGACAGGGATTCAAAGGCAATGTTCAAACGATGGTGAAATATTAATCAGAACTTTATTAGATTTCTCTGTATTCAAGTAATAAATCGGAACAAAAGCTTCTTGGGACATAAAATAGAATACTAAGAAGTCATCACTCACACGCCATTAGAAGGAACGAAGTTATACAGGGTGTTTGGCTAGTTGCAAAGCCTGGGCGGTGATAGTTGACACCGTTTGGATCGAGCATTTTGAGCATATTTAAAAAAAGTTTTGAACGACCGTGGCTATTTTATTTATCAGATTTTAAAAGTATTCTACTACTTCAAAAGTGTCTATTATTGTTTTTGAATAACACAGATGCTTGGAATTTAGTTGATTATATTAGATGCATATGAGATAAACCACGAAAAAAAAAGTCACATTCCATCTTTCACTGGGGCACTGCAGGCAATAAAAAAAAAATTGCAGATTAAAAAAAAAAAAAATAACGTACTCACTAGTAGCATTTTCCGTTGGCATTTAGTTGGGCCACCTTCAGAGGTATGTGGCCCAACCAAACGCTAACAAAAATGCTACTAGGGATGAATCTAAATGGTACCAACTATAAACCTCATAAGCCTTTGCACCCAGCTTCCAAACAGCCTGTATTACCTATTAATATTAATAAGTAGTATATCAAAGAAAATCTAAGAATTTTTTTTTCTTCTGAATTTAATCACCTTCTTTAGTTTTCTTTTCTCATTACCTCATCAAATAACAATAGGGATGTGTCCTGGGTAAAACAAAAAGCAAACTGTTTAGTCCATCAATCAGATAATAAAAAAAATATTAGACACGTATTTTTTGCTTTATCATATTAATAAAAAATGTCTTAGATAAAACACATTAAACTTGGGGAGTCCCGGCTCGTTACGTCACAGCTACTTATAAAATCTACTGAGAAGTGACGTCATGCCACATTTGAACTCAATGTATCGCCGTAATGTTTTGATTACGTAAAAAAAGAGAAAATACGTATCTAATATTTTTTATTAACCTACATGACAGCCAAAAAATATTTTTTTAGTCATCATGCCTATTATTATGAATTAAATTTTCATACCGCAAGAAGTTTTTATTTACTTTTGTAGGTACTTATGTTATAGAAAGAAGATTTATTGAACACTAGCTTCTGCCCGCGGCCGCCTGGCTTTTTCTTGAATAAAAGTAGCCTACGCTACTCCTTATAGCATGAGCTCTGCCAGTGAAAGTCTCGTCAAACTCGAAACTCAAACTTAGCAGAGGCAAACATTTTATTGATCTTATTTTGTTTTGCTTTGTTTAATCTAACGCTGATGCTAATGTATATTTTAAGTGTTCTATTTTGATTACTATGTTATTATGATTTATATTGACTTGAAAGAGCATGGCAGTTGAGAATGTCATGCATATAAACATTACAGATTTATATCTGTAATGTTTATGGTTTCTTAGTAGAAATAAGAAGAAATATTTTAATATTAAATGATTAAATATTAGTATCTAAAATTATGATCTCTGGGTAACGACGCAGCTGACGAACTAGCAAGGAGAGCATCCAGCACGTCAGTCTGTGGACCCGAGCCTATCATACCCATCCCCTTCAACCAACTACGCAAGTGGCTACAGGAGTTCACCCATACACAAGCGGAGAACTGGTGGACCTCGACACCGGGCTGCAAGCAGCCTAGAGAGGCTATGCCATCCTAAGCCTGATCAGGCGTGTACTGGGTTTGAGAAAACCATTTTTCGATTTAGGGATCCGTTTGCGTAATATTAAGCTTAAAGGCTCGTACAGACTAGTGCGATATCGCGGGCGCGACGCGACACTAGTAGCACAATTTCTTTGTCGCTGCATGTCGCGTCCGCGATATCGCGCGAGTCTGTACGAGCCTTTAAAGCGCTAATTTTTGTTAGTCTATTGCCCCACCCCCCCCGGCAGCTAAATGGTTGTATTTGGATACGTGAAAAAATTCACAGCAGTAGTATACACCGTGGCATTTTAGTCGTCTGACAAAGACAGCCCACTTCATGTATCCAATGACTCACACTGCATGCTGACACTGACTACACATTGAAAATTTCAATTACAGCCACAAAAGCAGCCACACAGCCCTGTAACAGACAGACGGACGGACGAACATAGTAATAGGGTTACCTTTTGGGTACGGAACCCTTAAAACGAATACGTTTAGGTACCCAAAGATGACCACCACAGAAGGCATTCCGACCATACTCAGCAAATATGTCCGTACTCTATAAATATCATAATAAAGATATGTACAGACTGATAAATGCCGCACGTATTGCACTCAACGGATGTGGGTCCCCATCCCTCGACTCCTAGCGTATATGGTGGACATAATTCTGTTACGCAGATAAGTGGTCAATTTTGCAATCTGTGTGAGGATCAGCAACACTTCTCTGACACAATGTTGGTATTCTCAAAGCTGGGAATCAATGTCATTATGCCATTTTGTGTATATGAAATGGGCTTGAATTCTGGGATCACAATAAACTGTGATTTGTTATCAGTTGAAAATGTCCTTGTTTTCGATTCAGGAGCATGGGCCATTATAATTGCGAAATAGTAGGTTTTGTTTTATCAATAGGATTTGCATTTTTTATTCAAAATAGGTTACTTTTATACCAAAATTTACCAAACTAAAAACAAACATATTTAAATCTACAGATGTCCACATCTGTAGTTCTTTGGAACGAAGAACTTATTTAGTTAAAACCTTTTTGGAACGCAGTCCTTTAACACGACTTGCGGTAGGAGTCATAGACATCGTCACGTAACGAAAAAGGGTTATGCCCCTTTTCATACGACTTTCCTTCTCTTGACTCTCTTCTTTCTTTTTTTTTTGAACGAGAAAGTGTGAATTTGATCAAAATTAAAATCCAGGATGGCGGCTGCGAAATTTTCAAATTGTTCGTCCTGATTTTCGTTTTCATGGTTTTTGTGGGCAACGAAATCGATACCTAGTGAGATCAAAATGTAAATCCAAGATGGCGGCTGTGAAAATTAGGTTTTTGTATTCATACGAGAGAAGGAACTTCGTACACGTTTTTTTTTTAAATTGAAATAATAATTATAATTTTAAGAAGTTCTTTCTTGTCACAGTATTCTTAAGAAAGTAATATTTGAAGAAAATATTATTCTAAAGCTTTATCCAATACCAGACTCGGAGTTAGTTCTAAAATATTAAGATTTATGTTATTCATTGATAAAACTTCAAATTGCGATAAAATGAAATTGGGCTTGTCGTATTTATACAACCACGGTCAACGATTCGGCAAACTGAAATTTCGGAAGGCGAGTTAATGGAAACAGACAAATTGCTTATTCAAATAAATCTAGAGTAAAATATCGTTCCCTTTGTACAACGAGTTGGCAGTTCAGCTGTGAGTTATAGCAACAATAAAGATAGTGCTATAATGCGTAAGTTATAATTTAAGCAGGGTGGTAAACATTAATTCAATTCACAATTTGTCACCTCGGTTAAATCGCGGAATGACGGTATCGCGTGCGACGCACCCGGCTCGGCGGGGACATCAGCCCGATGTCGTGAGAACCGTGAGCATTCACTGCATAAATTACCTACAATTTATCCAAGCAACGTTTGCCTCGCCGCTCAAACGTGCCAAATTAAACAAACATTCCGTCATCATAATTTATGCAACGTTAACATTAACAAACCGTATCTGTATTTAATTTATCGCACCTATAAATGCGTGTGACTGCGTTTCACCCATCACGACCAACGCTTATAAATCGTTTGTTCTGTGCCTAATTATGTATATGGGATATGTAAGCCTAAGCTCATATACGGCCTGACACTTTCGAGGTGTTTCCTAATTCCGTATGTCGTGGTATCAGGTAACGTCTTTTAAATTAAAATAATATAGATCAGAATACACAGTAGGTACGCTAAATCAGTATCTGTCGTTTTATACTCAATCGTATCGATCGAATAGCACCACCCTTACCCCACCATTTACTCCCGTGGGTGTCGTAAAAGGCGACTAAGGGACTTACTAGAGAATGGGTAGCAGCGTTCTATATGCATTTTTAACACCATACTGCGATCGCCAACCCGCCTGCCAAGCGTGGCGATTATGGCACCCCCCCTCTCCCCAATTGGGGAGGCCTATTTCCAGCAGTGGACTTCTTTCAGCTGAAATGATGATGATGATATCGATCGATGTAAATTCACGTGCAGAATAGGATACAATTGTATCGCAACATAACTTTGGAAAAGGGATTTTTTTTGCTAAATTAAATCTATACAAATAAATAAAATCGAAGTGTCTGTTTGTAATGTCAAAACAACAGCTTTTTACTAAATGCATATAAAAGTATGTAGGGTACCTATTAAAAAAAATTACATTTTTGTTGGTCTGTTCCGGCTAATCTCCGAAACGGCTAGACCGATTTTGACGGGACTTTCATTGGTAGATAGCCGATGTTGTAATAAGTAAATAAGGCTACACTATTATTTTAGAAAAAAGCCACGCGGGTGAAGCCGCGAATAGCAGCCAGTACCTAAGTATTATTGGTCAGGCACTCCAGGGTATTATTTTATCAGCACATAACATTATGATCTCTGTACCGTAACATCGAAATCAACCCTTAAACATCCACTTCTCTCCCATAACCCGGCAAGGCCGACCCCCCAGGGGTCGCCATGGTCGTAATTACCCTACTTAGCAAGCGATTGCAGTATGATCTTATTAGCCGACGAGACTGCTGCCGGCCATAATTCTGATACTATTTCTTAGTCTTTGATGTACCTAATGGAATTTGGAGTTGAGAAATAATTATTTTACCTTTTGTGTTGAAGAATTTTGGGCTTAAATTTAAGATGGAAATTGAAGGCTGTCGAATAGCTGTTGGTTAGATTTTTTGATTAGCTTGTATACCCCAAGTCTCTAATTCAGATAATTTATGTAAACAAAGAAATGTCAAGAAATTTCACTGTCATAATGACAAGACAGTGGTGCAAAACTTTTTATCATTATTGGAAAAAAAAAAACCATTTAATTTAAGTAAATTAATTGTAAGAGCTATGCAAACAAAATACCGTTGCCAAACAATATTTTGTGTAGTGTGTCGGAGACGCGGCATATAATCATCATAATCAGCCCTTTTAAGTCCACTTCTAGACGTAGGCCTCCCAAAATTCAGATTTCCACTCGGAACAGTTTACAGCCGTTTTCATCCAACATGTGGCAAGTTATGCTACTTACAATATGAATCTATGAATATGAGTTGTAATATTTGTGTTGTTGAAGATGTTTGTATCTCCTGCATTATATTACCAGTATCATAAAGTATTTTATACCAGAAGTTCTCCTTTTTTTTAATAACTTTGTTTAAAACCAAAAATTTATAAAAATAATTACGGAATGATAATTTTTTTCATATTAATTCTAAAATCAGTACTTAAAAGCCAATGGAACCTTTTTCCGCCATTTTTTGAGAATTACCATAACGAAGATATTTTTTTGATATGTTATCCCCTTTGTTTACATAAATTATCTGAATTGGAGACCTGCGGTATAGTGGGTATCACTGTAAGTTTTATGTTTTCTCGGACAACTTTATTTTAAAACATACTTCCCACGTAACTATTTCAAACTTTGATATCGCAGCCCGAGTTGCTTCAAAACACTCAGTACATGAGGTCAGAAAAACAACCACAAGAATTTAACTACAAAATTAAATAGACATAAAATACCAAACACATATGAACTTTACACAACAATTCATGTCTGTTTTATCATCATAGCAATTAAAAAAACGTTATAAAACTAACCTAACATTAAATAAAAAATATGTCCAACAGCTAATGAAATTCCACACGTTTAATTTACTTTACATGCTAAGGGAAATTCGTTGTCACCGTAATGGATTCTAATTTGATGAATATCGTACACAGACAGTAAAATATTTAAAAAGTAATTATCTTACTATTGTGACCCGTCACTGTAATAACATCAAATTATAAGTAAATAGACATGGAATACCTTTTAACGTATTTATACCTACTTGATTTAATTTACGTCACACCTGGCCATAATGTGAGTTTTACCGCACGCTACGCGTACAGTAAATTATGGCCAGGTGAAGACGAAAAATTGTGTACTCACCACGGGCAGTAAAAAAGAAAGCCCTCTATCGCATATTTACAACCCTCGGCTGCGGCTCGGGTCACAAATACCTGCGATTTCGGGCTTTCTTTCTTTTACAGCCCTTGGTAAATAATGTACTATTATAGTTCTGTCTCGTAATGGTAATTAATTTGCATATCTACTACTGTATAGAATCAAGTTTATCTAACTGAACAGCTGTGCTCCTGCGGAGTTTGTTGCGCCACTTCTTCCCAGCAAACGGCCCGGCCACGGCATTGCGCGGCGGCGGCAGGGGCAGCGGTTTACCTAATTCATTGCGTGGGATCCCAACAAGCCACAGTGCGTTTCGCGTCTCGACCGCGCAATAAACAGAAAAAACGCTTGCCACGCCGCAATAGGGATGATGACTAAAATAATTTTTTTATCCGTCATGTAGATTATTAAAAAATATTGGACACGTATATTTTCTTTTTTTACGTAATCAAAACATTACGGCGATACATTGAGTTCAAATGACATCACTTCTCACTAGATTTTATACTGAGCTGTGACGTAACGAGCCTCTCCAAGTTTAATGTGTTTTATCTTAGTAATTTTTTATTAATATGATAAAACAAAAAATACGTGTCTAATATTTTTTTATTATCTGGTTGATGGACTAAACAGTTTTTCTTTTTTTTATCCAGGCATCATTTCTATTCGCGCAATGTCGTGGCCAGGCCGTAAAGCTGATTCTCAACGTATTTAATGTATGTTTTTAAATAAATGCCTTTCGAACACGAAGCTGATAATTTTTCCAACTTTTGTATGAACTATTCTAATTGTCTTCCTAGAATCTATATGCAGACGGCAATTTAGGTATTAACTGCGATAGCAAACTGCCTATTACCATGATTTTATCGAATCGATCTATAAAATGGTTTGCTGTGAATTGTAACCACAACTTTGTACTAACTAGTTTTAAAGGCTTAATAGGAAACGTTCAAATTAATATGTTAATGCTTTATTTATATAGATTTAAAATCATTTTGATACTTGTTATCTAGAATCTATACTAATATTATATAAATGTGAAAGTAACTCTGTTACGTTTTCACGCCTAAACCGCTGAACCGATCGTCATGAAATTTGGCAGAGATATAGTCTGGGATATGGAGAAGGACATACCCTAGTAACATTTTTTGTTGGCCCAACTAAAGTGGCCCAACTAAATGCCAACAAAAAATGCTACTAGGGTAGGTTAGGTTTTCTACGTGATAACCGACATCCACGCGGGCGGAGCCGCGGGCAAAAGCTAGTTTCATATAATTGAATATTATATCTGACGGAGAAAGTACGTCTCTGTCGTTATCATCAGCCATATTTAACTACTGTGGGCGTACTATAGGAGGTGTTGGTTATTGCGCTATAGAAAAACCGTTTGAAGTTCAATTCAAATTACAATTTCCAGTCAAATTAATAATACTAGTCACACACTAGGTCCACGACACAACTATACGGAAGCGCGAAAGTTTCTAAATGTGCTCATTGCTCGACAGCCAACGATAAAACTGAACTTAACTCCGGTCGAGCGTTGTGTTGCAGACTCTGTCGAGCACCGCTAGGCAGCGCCGGCGTCCTGATCAGTCACATCACCAACCAACGCATTTCCGAGATTCTGTTCTAAAACCTAAATCAAATATCAAATTCATCCTCGAGTCTGAATTACCTACACCTAACTTAGGTGATCTACTACTCCCTATTTATCTAAGCAAAGAAACGATCCCTATAAAGCCACGTTTTCACTACCCTGCCGAGCGAACATTTGTTCAGGGGCCTAAGTCTACTAATTTACAAACGTTGCAATGGTCTCGCCATTGTGAGTATTTGACAGTGTTTGTATGGAAAATCTGTCAAAAACTCACAATGAAGAGACCATTGCAACATTTGTACATTAGTAGATTTGGCCCCCAGAGCAAATGTTTGCTATTCTGCCGATGTTCGCTGAAAACAGAAAACATCGGCTGATGCTCGCTCGCCGTGACGTCGCTTTCACTGAATGAATGAGCGAGCGAGCATTCGTTTGCCGAGTCCAACCGATCATCACTGATCAAACATGTTCGCTCGCTCAAGTGTTTTCATTTACCTCGTGAACAAACACTTGCTTGCTCAGAACTGTTCAGAACGCTAAGTGTCAAAGTCAAAGTCAAATTGTTTATTTCAAATAGGCACATAACAGGCACTTCAAAATGTACAAAATAATTAATTGATTCTAGTGGCCCCTTCCAAAAGGTAGTTACGTATGGAGAAGAATGGGCAAGAAATTCCATAGGTACTTTTTAAATGTTAACAATATTCTTTATACATTAATTATTAATTATATGTGAAGACAATGCACTTACCTAGAATAAAATCACTATACCACAATAGGTAAAAATAATTAAAAGTTAAGCAATGACAGACAAATTAATTAAGTGAAAACGCAGCTTTATACACACCAGTCATGATAAAAATAAAACATAGTCTGAAAACTTTAAAGAACCCTTATCCAACTCTTACAATCCTTATAGTCGAGTAAAAAGGCGTAATAATCGAAAGTTGTGCAGTTGGGTCGGTGAGGGACCGCGCGCCCATTATGAAGTGAGAGAGAAAAAAAACCTTTTCATCACACGTTCTGTTAAAAGCTGACTGGCTGCGAGTGTCGCTGCTAAAATGTGTGAACGCCTATTTTACTGAAGTACAATATTTTCCAACGGAACATTGACATTCAGTGGGAAACTGGTAGTTGTGCAACAATTTGAGGAAAACTGCATTGTGCTTTGCCACTTTTGTGGAAAAATGTGCATGATTTGGTTTTTAGAGACTATGTTAGGATTTTGGTTCATATAATTGATAACAGGAAATATGTACTTCAAATAAACTGAAATACTAATGACTAATTTATTATCTATGAATGCAATTGTATCGTATAATTGCAATAAAAAACCTAAAGATCATAAATAAAAGATAAAGAACTGAAGGGTGGATGTTTGTTTAAATGTTGATAAGTGCATCATTTTGTTTATTTTATTTTTTTCTTAATACTAACTCTAAAACTATAGCATATTTAATTAAAAAAAAAAAAATATATATATATATACATATATATGAGTACCATAGAATGGGGCTATTTGGATTTTCGGGGGTTATTTGGAACAAAGCAATGAGTTGATATAAATTCGAATTGTGATCTTCGTACGAAAAATTGTAAAAGTAAACAAGATCAGAAATAAAATAAAAGCTGTATATGGTGTTTTGGTAGAATTTATGTCAACCTGAATCTTAAAATTACTTTATTCCAAATAACCCCCGAAAATCCAAATAGTCCCATTCTACGGTACCTTAAACTTTAGCACAATAAATATATCGATGCCTAACAGCCAAAAAGGGATAAGCGACATTTTTTTTTTTGCGAATTCGACTTTTGTTTTATGGTTAGAAACAGCTTTTTTTTCTGCGTCTATTGTTTGTCGATTTCGCAAAATAATGTCGCTTATCCCTTTTTGGCTGTTAGGCATCGATATCAATATCGTCCATTCGTTTTATCATATACTTACTCAGATTTGTAGAATTTATTTTAAAGTTTCAAATACTCATAGTGTATCAGATGTTTGTCTGTACAATATACCAGAATCCACAGATATTTTTGTATAAGTAGGTGTTTAGTGTAAGATTTCTTGAAACTGACCTCAAATTAAGCTCTTTATAAATACCAATATTTTAGTGTCGAAAATATTGCAGAAACACATAACATTGCATATATTGCACTCCCCATAGGGGCAAAGAGATAAGAGGAAAACACAAAAAGACAAAAAAAACGTTATACGAGCTGACAAAACCGTTGAAAGGAATAAAAATTGTTTTAGTATACAACCGGCGATACGCTATGAATTTATAGATAGTGCTCCAAAGATAGTTAAGTATTTCGCTCGTTAGTGGTTAGAATTAAAGAGCCAATTTTATAAAAAGGAAAACGAGCATTTTCTCGGAAATTTGCAGTATTAATTATTGAAAATGTTTTTAACATGTGGAATGAATAAAGTGCTAGAGTATTAACGTATTTTGTAGTTTTTATAACTGAATCGAAAATAAGACAGTATGTGATTTTTCGATTATTTGAATTTCTCTGTTGACCCCTAAATTGAAGCCAATGTCAAGCGTTAGTTAGACTCATAAGCTTACCAAACTTCTAATGTACAATCCCAAACTTCATTTTACGTGCGACTACTCACAACATTCAACATAATTAATTACATACTTTCATTTCACCGAATTTAATACCGGCCAACAGAAAGACTAAATGTCGACACAGCCGAGTTTTGGTAAGGCTGCAACAACCGAACAAAAGCAATTCCACTCACAATACCAACGTTACAATAATTAGAAGGGAATTAGTAACAAATTATTGCTCGCGAAGAGGAGGGTATAATAGCCCGCCCGAGCTGGATGGTTCTCATTAGTGTACGTTGGTCCCACGTAGAAGCTGCCTCGTTGTGGCCCTGCATTATTCATGCGGACAATATTGCACTGCGCATCTATCTATACAGCTTTTATAACGTTGTACGGTTACATCAGGTGATGTTTCATTAAGGCTGACATTTTGCATTGTTCGCGTGTAATAATGCCGTTCGATGGTTTGATTCTGAATATACTTCGTGGCAGCATGTCAAAGATGATTCCGGATAGTTATTTACGTGGCTATGCTAATGCATGTGGATTGTGGAGGGAATTTTTGGCTTCCACAAATCCCCCCTGAAAATCCCCCTTAGGAGGAAAAGTGGATTCTGAAAACAGTCTAGAATTCACCCTTGATAATCCCGCTAAGGGGGGAAAACTAGAATTGAAAAAACAAAAAAATAACTTATTCAAAGATCCCCTGAAAGTGATTTTTTTACATTAGGGTTCAGTTTTTTCTACTGAGGGGGATTCTCTCAGGGGGGATTAGTGGAATAAGCCGAATTTTTGAAGAAGGAGTCGCAATTTTTTTCCTTTAATAAGGTTTTACACTTTAATAATTATTTCTATGAAAAAAACCGGCCAAGTGCGTGTCGTGTGACCACGCACAATGAAGGGTTCCGTAATTGGGATGACTTGATCTCAAGAACAAACTTTGTACTTGAAAAACACGTTCTCCCATACATTCTGTATTCAAATAATATTGCAAATTCAAATTGGTCGTCTATTACTCGGTAACTTGTAAAGCCTACTTTTGATCTATGATCTTTTGACTATTCAGACAGATAATAATTTAACAGTCTAAGTTTATAGAACAACGAAATCTTGAATGTTTGTTTTTGGTAAATGTACGAGTATTATGTTTTGTAAAAAGTCATAGAACAAAAGTTATTGTTTATGATGTAAGTAATACTGTCCTGGAAGGCTGTTAGTGTGTTACCAATAACCCTGTATAATACTACTGTGAGTTTTTTCATTTATCCAAATTACAACCAATTAGCTTGGAGGGGACACACACACTTGACTCTAACAAAAATTAGCACTTTAAATCTTTGTATTACGCAAACTGATCCCTGAATCGAAAAATGGTTATCTCAAAACATGATACATTTACCAAAAACAAACCTCCAAGATTTCATCTTCCTATACATTTTCAGCGTTGAATTTAAATAACTTTTTTTATCACATCTATTCAAAAAGAGCAATTTTATCCCTAGGAACTAAAAGTGATTTGAATTTCGAATGTGGATATTGTTAGTAAAAGATCCAATAACCAAAGAGATCAAGCCCGAACATTGTATGAACAAGTAACAGGCTGTATGATAAAGCAAACCGAACACGAGCCAAAATAAAAAAAAGTTTGTGAATAAATTAAAAACTCGACATGAATTCTGCCTTCGTAATTGTTTACTCATATTCGGATTTTACTTAGTTTTATAAAAAAGTTGTGTGTTTTCTTCAAGTAGTGAGAATTAAAGTATTATTTTAACTCCAGAGAACATTGTATCGGACGCTAAAAATGTGATACAAATAAATAAACGTACTATTCTTATTCATAAGTTGCACTTACTTATGTTTAATAGAGGGTTATAAAAAGTAGAGTGTCCACCTCGGGAGCAACACTATTTTAAGCTCGAGTGACGTACTTAGAACCCCTCGCTGCTCTCGGGATTCTACTCTAGAATCCTTCGCTCCGCTCTGGATTCAAAGAAACACTCTCGCCTTCAAAATAGTTGTTTGCTCCCTTTGCAAAAAATCTACTATTATTTTTGTATGAAAGATTGATGAATTAAAATCTGATGAATTATTATATGTCATAGAACCAAAGTTGTTGTTTATGATGTTAGTTTTGTAGTCCTGAGAGGTTGTAAGCGTTTTACCAATAACCTTGTATAATGTAAATATCTCCAATAAATTTTCAGCAAGCTAAAAACATTTCTAGCACGCTTATAATTAACGAGTTCAAAGCCCAGACTCTAAAAGGATCGCTATTGCATTTTCGTTCTGATTAATCAAAATATTGCATACAAGAGCTAAATAGTGACGAGATTTTGGTGGAACAGCGCGAAACAACGTTTGATGAGCTATGAATTTGGGAGCGGCAAATGCTCATCACTAATTAGCGCCAAATGTGAAACTAGGATCGCAATATTAATGTGGAATATGAAAGCGTCAAGCTCCGCAACTTCAGTTCTGCACGAAGGCTGGTTCAATATTTCATACGTCATATGAATACGTCACAAAAGGTGACTCTGATGTGGCTGTGAAAGATGAATAGTGTGAATAGAACGGAAGTACGACAAATAGGCACTGTTCAAATACTGTTCTTTATAAGCTTCGTCGCCATAGACTATTCAGAGATTGTCATGGACTTGCTCCGGTATACTACCAGAAATTCTATTACCTTTTTTAATCCCCGGCAGAAAAATAAGGATGTTATAATTTTAACGCATGTATCTGTTTGTCTGTGTACCATCGTAGCTCACAAACGACTGAACCGATTATTTTTTTTGTTTTGTTTTAAAGGTGACTTGATCGAGAGATTTTAGCTATGATTGAAGAAAATCAGTTCAGCCGTTTGAAGATTATTAGCTCTTTTCTAGTTCATAAATGGATGTGAGCATCTTCCAAAGGTCTGATCAAGTAGATATTTGGTATTCTGGTACTTCTATGATATTAGAACATGGAAACCTTGAACTATGCTGCAGCTTCATCTGGAATTTGCAGGATAACGAACTGATACACCAACTTACAGCAGAGGTATCGTGCTTGGGCTCATTGGAATGGTTTTAATGAATAGGTTAAATAGATAGATGGTGATGATCAAGGTCTAATGATGGAGTAGCAAAGAGAATGAGGAATAACGAGAACTAGCTTTACTGTGAGAAAAATACGTACAGCTGCGCAGATTTCGGCGAGGCCCGTGTCAGTCGTAGCGTGTTTACTAGTAAAAAGTTTTAAAAGCAGGTAATAAAAGTTTTTTTATTTTTTATTTTAAATCCCCGTCTGAAATTAAAAACCTCTAAAAAGTAAAAAAAAAGCTCTATATGTTTAATATAAGTTGCAGGTAATATTTTAGTCCAAGCGTCGTCGTATCCCGCGTCATGGGACGGCTAATGAAAACGCCAAACAGACAAGGCTTATACTTAGTAATAATGAATGTATGCAATTGCTATTTAATTGTAGATAAGCTGCTGTTAACTTCTTATTTCGATTAGCCGTCCCCGAAAACTACGACGCAACGACGAAGCTTGGACAAATATATTAACTACAACTTATATTAAACTTAAAGAGTCAATATTTTTTTTTTTTACTTTTTGAGGTTTTTAATTTGTGTCCGGGGTTTTTTACTTACAAAAGACAAGCGTAAAATCATTTGTGGACTGAACAATAATTGCCTTCAAACAAAACTGTGGACGATAAGAAAATGTTTGAATACAATTATAAGGCTTCACGTGAAACCCTAGTGAACAAAAGTTTGTGGAAACTTTACACAATAAATGGTCTACGGCGTATTAATATAGACGCGGTTATTTTTGCTACACCGTAGGCTGTCTACGTATCAACGAGTATTGTTAAACTACGAAGGCCTTTTAGATGTAACACGATATAGGTACTGTTGTTTCTATTATATTTCTATATATAAGTTCACTCATACTCTATAGTAAAGGGAGGATCCTCCGACCAGACGGGTATTGTGTATGGTGGGCAACTGCCCAACGGTTGATGGTTAACTAACACCATTGACCGATCACTGGTTAAAAACAATGAGACGATTATTCCGCGTTTTTGTAGAACGCAACGCCATGATTTTACGATGTGTATTTTACATTTTTGTACTTCACAAATGGCAATTTTCTTTACAACAGTAGACAGTTCCGATGCATGATGAGTACAGGGTGGGGTGAGGAACAGGGTATAAAATTTACTCATCCTCCATAGAAAAAAAAAAGGAGCCTCCGACCAGGCGGGTGTTGTGTCTGGTGGGCAATTGCCCGACGGTTAAAGTTGGGATGTTGTATATATGCTAGTCGCGCGGTAAACTCTGATAGCGCGATGCAGGATTTGTGACGTCAGGTCTTTGATGTGCAGTTCGCATGTGGCGTTGTTGATACCGCCACAGTACCAATGACGTTTAATAAAATAGAATACTCTTTATTATGTGAATATTTCATTTAAAATAAGTATTTTATAGAGTTTCATTTGATTTCTCAAGAAGTTTAATAGGCAGTGAAATGTATTTAACAAGGTTATGGGTTTTTTTTTTTACATACAACGGGGAAGCTCGTGGCCTTCGTCTCACCTGATGGTAAATGATGATAAAGCCGAAGATGGAAGCGAGCTTCACCCGGAATACTCAACCACAGAGGAACTAGCTATCTTACCTCTAACTGCCGAAACACAACAAATGCAAAAAAAAAAAACTACTGTAAAATCACATGTTAGTTCTTGTAGTGAGTTGTATACAAATCTACCTAGATTTGTACACAACTTACTACAAGAACTACGTATTTGAATACATTTTTTTAAACCGTCCCGCCTGCGCTATCGCTAGACGGACTTGGTCAGCCATACAGTCGTCTCCGCAAGAGGCTTCGAGCAGACTCGAGGAACGGGTCTCGCGTCCAGGCCCCAGACGCTACTCTAGATCCTGGCGGCGAGACGAATCTCTCGAGGTGCCTCACCTGGAATTGACAATACGGAGACCCAATAATATAATGGGAAACTTATTGAGTTTAACGATTTTATTATCTGGTGTACCTACACCAGATCATAAAATCGTTTAGCTAGAGATTTGATGACAGAATAATTGAATAGCCTCCAAGAAACGGAGTAATTATTCCTAATTCGGATGTAACCGCGGTGCATGAAAAAGGTAGTTAGCAGTACTTAATTGAACCAAGTCTAATTATTATTAAACATTATCGGAGATTTAAAACATAACCGTTCCTAAAATGAGTGTTTATCTTTGTTTCAGGGGAATATTACTACAAAACCAAAGACGTTACAGCGATGCTATCAAAAGTTTCGAGAGAGCAATTTACTTCAGACCTTCAATGGCTCGTAAGTACTTGAGATAAATTAATTATTAAAAACAAAGCCTCTTTGGTATTTCTTCATAGCCCTTACTAATAATTTGATTGTCTTTTCAAATTATTTTAGATGAAGACCGGCCAAGTCTTTATTCTCTTCTAACTTCGTTATTGTCTTGAAAATAAAGGGGTTTATAATATTTTCATTGTTAAGTAAATACAAGAACAAATTTAATGGAGTGTTTTGACCAAAATAAGTTGGAAATTAAATAACATCACCTTTTGTTTCCCCGAAGGGTTTAGTAGACAAATCAGAAGCTAGGCTTCAACTATATTTATTGTGATTTTCTGTTTATATTACTACTAGCTGACCCGACAGACTTCGTTCTGTCAAAAGTATAAACTCCACTACTCTACCCTACCCTACCCTAACTTACCTACCCTACCTAACCTACCTACCTACCTACCTACCTTCCCTACCCTACCCTACCCTACCCTACCCTACCCTACCCTACACTACCCTACCTACCTACCTACCTACCCTACCTACCTACCTAAAAACTTAAAAAAAAAATAGTAGCCGAGTAGAATTTTCTAATACCTTTTTTAATGTTTCATATTGAGACACGAAGCAACAAAATGGCTGTTTTTATTTAGATCGAATTTTGTTGCATCATGTCTCAATATGAAACTTTATAAAAGGTATTAGAAAATTCGGCTTATTCCACAAATCCCCCCTGAAAAATCCTCCTTAGGAGGAAAAGTGGAATATATAAAAACGAGTCTAGAATTCACCCCTGATAATCCGGCTTATTTCACTAATCCCCCCAGAGAATCCCCCCCAGTTGGGAAATCTGAACCTTAATGTAAAAAAATCACTTTCTGTGATTTCTTTCTCTTCTCTTTTTGGGTCTTGGAATAAGTTTTTTTTTTTCAATTCTAGTTTACCCCCCTAAGCGGGATTATCAGGGGTGAATTCTAGACTATATTTTATAGATTCCAATTTTCCTCCTAAAGGAGGATTTTCAGGGGGGATTTGTGGAATAAGCCGAAAATTCTAAACACACTTACCGCGATAGTTGATTGAGCCGTTTTTCATAATTCCTTCTCAGTCACGAGATAATATGTTTTTATAGTAGTGGCGCTAGTGGACCAGTGACAACGCTCTTAAGTCCCATGTAATAGGGGGCGAGGCTATTGCCATCAACCGGGCACAAATCTAGACTCCCGGCTGCTACTGTACATCTTAAATTAAATTCTAAGGGTTTGATGTCATAACTTATTATATCGGTAGACCCCTAAAGGCTACCGTGTGATGTTGTATGGAGGAGATATATATTTATAAATATATGTTATTTCAAACAGTTTATTACATACTAGCTTTTGCCCGCGGCTTCGCCCGCGTGGATGTCGAAAAATATCCGACGGGAACGTACTACCGGGATTAGGTTAATTTCATCCCCCTTTTCACCTCAACTTCAACCCTTACGGGTAAGGGTTGAAGTTCTAACAACACCGTTGCGTTAGCTTACAACCATAAGCCTAGATAGTAAATTTAGTGATTTAAGGACTTTTCAACTTCATCCCCCGTTTTATTAACCCTTTGGAGGTGGAATTATCAAAAACACTGAGACACTTATAAATTATTTTTCAATTCTTAGCCTAAATACTAAATTTGAAGATCCTAACTTCAAAACTGACGGACTTTCATACAAACTTTCACCCCTTAGGGGTGGAATTTCCAAAAATCCTTTCTTAGTGCACCCCTAGATTTCATAAGGAACCTAAGTGCCAAATTTGGAATCTCTAAACCCAGCGGTCTGGGCTGTGCGTTGATATATCAGTCAGTCAGTCAGTCAGGACTTTGAATTTTATATATATAGATTTCCTTGTATTTCGATACTTAACCACCTTGCATCTGGGCTTTTGTTCCTTTACAACTAGAGGGATGAAATCTCATATGTAACAGTGGCAACATTTATTAATAGATTAGCACCTATTTATAGAAATTTTAAAGAGAAAATCCCAAAAACACTTTTGCCGATCTGGGAATTGAACCCAGGGCCTCAAGTCTGCTATTACAATAGTGTCAGAATGGTCTCGCCATTGTGAGTATTTGACAGTGTTTGTATGGCAAATCTGTCAAAAACTCACAATGAAGAGACCATTCTGACACTATTGTAATAGCAGACTTGAGGCCCAGGCCTCATGCTCCGCAGTAGCGCTTGCAACCACTAACCCAACGAGGCAGCAGTTGGCAATAAATATTTAAAATGTTTGTCATCCACTTCGAGCTCTGTAGTTGAGTTGTTTTCTGCTCGGTAGTTGTATGTAATAAACTAGTTTTGCGGTTGAACTGAAACTAATAATAGGTTTAGCCATTATGCTTTCAAAAATAATCATTGTTTTCTGTTTTTTATAGTTCTAAGGTGTATTTTTTGCTGTAATGCCAATAAACGCATTTTTCTTTCTTTCTTTCTTAGATAGTCGAAACAGAAAGACTGTTTCGACTCAAGCTATCTGTCATTTTGAATTTAACATTCGGGCCATCTATTTCAGGGACATTTTACCCAAGTGCCCCAGAAGGAGGGTAACTTTTTTCGAGAGTATGTATGTATGTATGTTTATTTCTTTGGCACGCTCTGTAGCCTAAACGGTTTGATGGATTTTAACTTATGAGGTGTCGTTAGATTTGTCACAATAGTGGGAGTGACATAGGCTATATAATATTTATATATTGCATCTGCGAATACAAAAAAAAAAAAGAGAGTAGATGGTTTTTTTTAAATAAATTACTACAATACTGGTATCAAATAAAAGTTAGTTATGAGACAATTCCAAATATAAGTATAAATATATATATAATATATAATAAATAAAACTAAAAGCTTGAAAAAAAATAAAAAAGCAAATCTATACATATAATAAAATCGTAGCGAAATCAAAACTGTACATTGAATATTTTTGCAACAAAGTAATTGCTACGGGGTCTGGGAACGATTCTGATGCCGAAAATATAGTTTTTTGAATTTTTGTCTGTTTGACTGAATGTATGTTCCAGCATCACGCAAAAAGTACCAGATAGATTTTATTCAAATTTTGCACAGATATTACCTATAGATCTCGTCAAACTACAGGGTATAAATTATCACGCTATTTGCTATGGGGGATGAGTAGTATTGCATTTTGTTTTGAGATGGGTCAATAAGAGCAGGTACCCAAACCTTTTCTTAAGAGACTATCCTTATCTTTAAGAAAAACATTGATCTGCATTCTCAGATTTTGAAAAAAATTACAGTCAGCAAAAAAATGGGCAATATTCACAAAGAGTTTTTTGAAAACTCTATGGGATCAACAGAGGTTTGAGTACTAAGAAAAGTAAGAAATCGCAAAAAACTTTTCCCATACAGTTTGTAGGTTAATGATACTGAGATGAGGGCGAACACAGGATACCAGTGTATGACAACAGTCGAATTATTCCATTACTTCGCTGGGTTGAATAGGATATGCATATAGCTGATAGTTACAGATTTAATCTTTTAAATGATTCATACTTTTATGGATCTAAGCAGTCCATCATGACATATTATGCTATTCCAGTCAACTTTCAACAAAGCAATGCAAATCTGATTACGATTCCCAAGAAATGGTAGTTTTTGTGCTTCTTTTTTTTACATTTTGTTACTGTAATTGTGATAGTTTGAAACTGACTGGGAGACGTAATTAACTTTTGGGGGCTGGTTGGAATAACCACTGATGGCCGCCATGGCACATGTATAATGGTCTACCTGAAGGACTAAGTGCGGAAACCAAACCCTTTACCATAAAACATAGAACTGTACGTCGCTTCTTTCCGCGTCTGTATGTTTTGACTGCTGTGACCAAAACTACATATGTACATATATATATAGTCCTTCTTATCGATTTCGATAACGGCGACCCCTAGAAATCAATTCCTTGCGTGTGCCCTTAAATGACTCGCTAGACCGAATTTAGTTTTGAACACCCGGTCGCAACCAGAACAATAAAGTTGGCCTGCAGTGTTGTATGTATATGTGTAGGAGGACTTAGGTCTCTCTTTACGTATTTGACGCTTCCAAACGTAGTGTTCAGGGAAGTTTTATAAAATCTGGCTGGCATTTTAGTATATTGTGGAGTCTTACGACTTTCACGCGAACGAAGTCGCGGGCAGAAGCCCGCTAGTTATTTAATAAAACAAAAAACCCGACTGCAAAAACACATAATAGAAAAACAAGCATCTATACATAGAATTTTGGTATCGCATACGGGGACGAACCAATAAACCTGAAATATGTAATAACTTTTGTTTGTCCGGCCTGCGATACCAAATTTCTATAAATGCTTGCTTTTTTTCTTTTCGGTTATGTGTTTTTGCAGTCCGGTTTTTTAATATGAAGTTGTTTACTTGTCCACAAAATAATCTTTGTGGTTTCTATTGTAGGTATTTGCTTTTCAAACAATCGAGATTAAAATTAAATATTGAACTTGTGAACAAGAAGTTATTAAAGGTATCTGCACACAGCGAGCGCGGCGCGGCGGGACGGGACGCCGACGCGACGCTGAGCAGTTGTAATGTACTAGATATTACAGACGACACCACACAGAGCCGTCCGGCTCGACGTGACGCGACGTGACGCTCTGTGTGGCGTCGTCCGTAATATCTAGTACATTACAACTGCCCAGCGTCGCGTCGGCGTCCCGTCCCGCCGCGCCGCGCCCGCTGTGTGCAGAGACCTTTAGATGTTGTGTAGACTTTCCTTTTATCTTTAAATCAAAAGACAACAAAAATTATTTATTAAATTATTATTGTTGCCTTTATTTTGTTTTGACGTGTAGGTATTTCAAGAAATTCAAACGTTAACATTGTTATAGTGGCGTACGTGAATCTTGGAACCTCACTGATGGCGGACGGCCGTCTCGCGGAAGCCGCAAGCGCACTCCGCGCCGGCTCCCGAGCCGAAGGCGTGCGCGTGCGCGATCGAAGAGAACACGACGCTGCCCGTGTGTCAGCGCTCGTACAACTAGCAGCTTTACATTCTCAACGAGGGCACTGGCATAAAGCACTTTCAGCATACAAAGAAGCGCTGCAAATACTGCCAGACACAAACACGCCGATCGTTGGCTGGACGCGACATGTAAGTACGCGTTCAAACAGTGTGGTCTCATGAAGATGGCATTAGGTACGTGCCGATGGATTGTGTCCGTTTAGAGTTAACTGGCTGCAATCCAAGCCTGTTCCGCCCACATAGTTGAAAAAATAAACCTACAAAAACTACACAGCGCGGTACAGACCTGTCCCAGATAAAGTGTATGAAAAATTGCTGTGCATGAACGGAATTAAGGTGTCTCACACCAAGTATAAAAATTGAGGCTGATCTATTCTTTCCCTCTTCCGCAACGCAATTAGAATGATTTATCGTTAGACTAATTTCGGTTTTGTTGTTTGCAGAGTGTCCTATCAATGGTGGGGGAAATTTATGTGCAGCTACAACAATGGCCGCTGGCTGAGCATAGTTTAGTATCGGCGCTAGCGGCAGCGCCGCATCATGCCGGCACACATGTCACATTAGCACAAATACTCGCCAAAAATGTGAGTATTGACATCTTCTTAATATACAGGAAAAGTTTTTAATCAGTGAGCAAATTTTGACAAATTAAACTTTAACGTGTTTTATTATACACCTATTTCTTATTTTGATATGCCTTAGTACAAAAAAATTAAGTTATCGTTAACGAAAGATGTTTATTGTGAAACTGGTATAATGGATACTCGTCGCGCAACAAGCCGGCGGCGCGGTCAGTGAAGCGGAGAGCAGTAGTTGGTACTTATCAGCTGTGCGCTCGCCCATTGATATTATTACGAATAGATTGGTCCATATTTTGCTCATTTCAAGTGGACAAAAAAAAAGTATTGAACAAATAATGGAAATGTATTCTATTACTGATACTGAACCACCAAAAAAATTTGCGCATTGGTTAAAAACTTATCCTGTATAAAACAAAGTCGGGTTATTGACACCATTTATAACTCAAGAACGTCTGTATTGATATTTGATTTGTTGGATTTTTCTCCGCCCCAAATAGCAGAATAACTATTAAAACATGAGAAAAATTCACGGAAAAAAATATGAAGTAAATAATTTTTCTCATACTATTTGTATGGAACGGCTTTTTTATATCTCGAGAATGGATTGGGGAACGGGGGAACAAGAGAAACTTTACGCGGGCAGAAGCTAGAATATAAGATTAAAAATTAATAATAGCATCAAAACAATTTTCTTAAATAATTGGTCCCGTCTTTAGTTCCTTTGGTTGTTGGCAGAAGCACCAGAAATAAAAAAAATCATAACAACAATAACAAATATTGCACCACTATACAGGGTCGTTGCTAAAATACTAAAAACCTCTTAGGACTATATTACGAACATCATAAAAAACAACTTTTGATCACTTTTAATAATTCATGACATTTTAATTTATCTGATTTTCATACAATAATAAATAGTAGAGTACATCAAGTGCATAAAATGCACTATTTTACGCGAGACAATAAAGTACAGTGTAAAATGGGTTTTATAGACGAGTTGTTCACTCTACTTTTCACTTCGATTGCAAGGAAATGAAACAACAACATGTAAATACTCGTATTGTAAAAATTAAAATTGAAATATAATTATGGTTTCCGCCAATAAACTTTTTTTTTTATTTTTTTTTTTCAGTAAGAATGTGATATAACACCTGACTTAGGTCGTTACATACTGCTCAGTTATAAAAACATTTTGTTTTTATATCTATTATAACTTAGTTATAGTTTAAATAAACGGGACGAAAAAAAAATATAAGTTTATTTCATGAAGTCTTATTGAGTACTTTGGCTGTTGGTATCCTTGCCTTGTTCTTAGAATACTAACGAAACGAATTAAAATAAAGAGGTTATTCTATGAAGTTGTTCGTGTGGCTGTTGGTCCGATTGCCTTGGTCTTCGACGAAGATTTTACTTTATGCTCTAGTGCATAAAAAGCGACTTTATGTCGCCTACGCACGAGATAAAGTCGAACTTTTAGAGCATGAGAAGTGAAAAATATTTAAATTTAACTCTCTAAATATTACGAACTCTACGCGTAGCAAAACATGCCGAGTCTTACGAGTGACAGTACACGGAACGCGTAGGTAGTAAATCTTGTAGGTTTTTTACCAAAAGTGGTTGTTTATGATTTTAGAAATACAGTCCTGCAAAGTTGTTAGTGTTTTATCAATGACCAATGAAAATGTTAGTAGAAAAAAAAAAAAAGCATTAATAAACATTCCCATTACCCATACATACCCTCTGTCGAAACGTTATATGGAACTGCTAATTGTGACTATTTACCCAAAATAAAATCATGGTGGTGATTATCAAGAAGCCCATTTCCAAAGTGACCATTAAAACGTTAAATAGGCACTGACAAAAGGATAAGTAGATAAACAGGCGCTGCTTCCGTAGTTTATTTAAATGTTGTAATGTCTTGGCTGCTAACTTATCCCGTTTGTTGACTGTACCCTGTTTTATCTCGATTTTTTTTTCTAACTTTACGCAACGGATTGTGGTTTCCCATACAAAAGTTGATGTCAAACTTTTTTCGTCTACTCACACTGAGTGTTATGAATATACACATGGTAGCTGAAACTGACAGTTTGACTGACTTTCCTTAGTATCGAACAGTAAATGTATAAACCACAGCGAGTTTATAAATGTCTAGTCCTATATTCCCGAGGATTTCGTATTTTTCTATACAAAATTCAATATAGGCAACTAACATTGTTTTCCTCATAATATATGACGCAGCTATCTGGTTAAATTAGCTAGATAATTGGACACTTAGGCCGATAGTTAATTGAACTAGAATGATTCAACGTTTAACAACTTGGCGTATTGAAAGTCAGCCCTTTGAAGCTGACTGACCAAGACTCAGCCAAGTGTACTTAAATTTGTTTCCAAGCAATAATAATAAGGCTTGTCGACGGAGCCCCGTTTGGCGGGGCTCCTAATTCTGGATGCTTAAAAAAAAAAATAACCACGAACCTAACTTGTCCGAATCGGGATGCCCCGAGTCCCGAGCTCGCTTCGCTCGCTCTTGCAGTAAAATCTCACTAGTTCGTCACCCTAACCAAACATCACAAATTCATCAATATCCAATTTAACTAAATGACTATACGACGTTCAGCCATCTGGTTAAACGTTGCGCTCAGTGACTTGGCTAGTTGTCCTTCAGCTATTTAATTGGTTAAATGAACGGTCTAGGCGTCCAATTAGCTGGCTTATTTAACGAGATGGCTGCGGCATATACATAAGCTATTCCAAGTATTTAATTGTTTTAGTTGTATATTTATGTTTTGAAACTTAGGAATCTCTTTGTACTTAAAATGATCTGTGGTATTAAAGGTAGTCACTATACAAGTCCTTAGTTGACCTTTCTCCATCAGCTTCTTAGGTACATCATAGGTACCTACAACACCAAATAACGACAACAACCGCTAAAATTCTTCTCTACTGCGCCAAGATTGCGGTATCTAAAGATTATTACTCCCTAAGGGCTTGCTTTATTATGCCGCATTGATCAATTATTCTCTTACAAGAATTACAAGTGAAGTATCTTTCTGAATTAATCTTTTCGCGAAAGTATTAAACTTGTCCAAGTGTCATTAATAATATATTTTGTTACAGGCTAGTAGGAGTATTGAAGCTGAAATGTGGTTTAAAAAAGCACTAACTTTAGCGCCTAACGATCCATCAGTAAGAGATCAGTTTGGTAAGTTACATACTTTTTATGAGAAAACTTTATAATAGTTTCAATGATGACCATTAATCAATGACTTTTGCAGACAAGATCAATGACCATGTAATTGCTGATTATAATATCTGGATTATGTCATAAATTCAAACTAAATACTATGAACGATGATTCGTAGAGATTTCGTAGCATCTTCGTAGACCCTCTACGACGACGCTACGGATATTGTAAAGATTTGTTGCTTTAGAGAAATACAATCTTATTGTCAGTTAGTATTTTTCATTTTTGAACTAATTAACTTCAAGAAATAATTAACCTGATGTTACATTTTTGAAATTATCTTTTATGACCGTTTCAGATCCATTTTCTTTCTTTGATCTATTCCAATATTTAGCATGTCGTATACAGAGAGAGAGATAGATACATTCTTAGTATACTTGTCGGGGAACGGAAAGTTTCTCTCATTATCATCAGCCATATTTTGACTACTGTGGGCGTACTGTGGGTAGTGTTGGTTATTGCGCAATAGAAAAACCGAATTAAACTCAAAAGTCATTTATTCAATCTAAGCTGAGAATCAAAATTACATAAGACAGTCCCCAGAAAGGCCCATCCCTTCAGCACTTCCTAGTGCTTTAGCTGGGAAGAAGAAGTAGAGGAACAAACTCCCCAGCAGCACATCTGTCTGTTCAGTTAGAAGAACTTGAGTTTATACAGTAATGGGTATGCAAATTAATTAATGTAGGAACAAGACACAACTATACTGAACGCGCAACAGTTTCTAGACGTCTTTACTGCTTGACCGCCACCGATGAACTTCACTTGTCCTCTGTGCGGTGATCACTTGCCGCCGGTCGAACGTTATGTTGTAGACTCTGTCATGTGCCGCTAAACAGCACTGGCGTCCCGATTAGTCAAGACTCGATGGCGCGAACTTCACCAACTCCATCTAATGCGACTAGATGGCGCTGGCGTACCGGATACAACTCGTCTCCGACATACTTAATATTATTTTACAATAGGTATGTTCCTGAGATCACAACGCCGACTCCGGGAGTCAGCAGAGCAGTTAGTAGCAGCAGCTCAGTTGTCACCCGCAGACAGTGCGCGTGCCGCGTCGGCTGCGCGCGCGCTTCGGGACGCACAACGTTGCCGCTCCGCCGAGCGGTGGTATGCGCGCGCAGTGCAGTTGAACCCTGATGTAAGTTTGGTCTGATAAAAAAAAAAGTGTTATTATATTTTACAGTTGTCCCGAGATTATGCGAGAAAATTGTTGTGTTACAGGTAGAAAAGTGGACAATACAAAATTGAATAGAATTACTCTTGAAATGTCTCTTTCATTGTCTTTTGTCTGATCCATCCATTAGACTGCGAGTATGCAAATTTCCAAGATTACGTTTTCGCATGATGGATATCTGGGTATACCTGTGGATACTTAGCTGAATGATCTATCCCCATTTAACCGCCAGAAACCGTGTGGTAATACTAAGGATTTGAAACAATTCAACCGTTTCAACCAACATCCCAGTCGAACATATTTGACGTAACCCAAAAATAAAATAAACAAGTTACCCTTAAATCGTGAAACGTTTTCCACGTTGCATTTTTTACTGCCCCAATAATATCTAGCAGAGATTCAAATGAAAATCGCGCATTCGATTCGACGTATGCCCGTTGAATTGATTGAGTATGGCCACGATATTCGTTAAATAAAGATTTAAAACGTATCGCTGCACAAAGGAGAATGGAGGGTAGGGAATGGGTTCAAGTGAACATTCCTGTTTGTTTGTTAAACATGGTCGGATCAAGGTTATGCCTGCGGCTGTTTTCTTTCTTCTCCTGACGTTCTGACCTGGTTCCAATTATGGTTTTTGGAATTCGACACATTTTGGTATTTGTCGACTTTTTGAGTGAGGTGTTTGTTTAGGTTACCATCGTTTTTTGTATAGAAATAATCAGGGATGGCCAGGAGAAAAAAATTAAGCGACATTTTGTAACGAATTCAACTTTTAAGACTAACGGAATAGTAGGAAAAAATCCCAAACCTTCCAAACAATCCCAAATCTTTGAACACTTTTAGAGTTGCACAAAACTGAAAAATATAGGAGAATACGGCCATCCCAGGTGTATAAACAAAAACGAATCAACAAGAACGAGCGCTGAGCGTATTATTCCTTTTTGTTCAATGCTGTGTGACCACAGCCGCGGATTTGACCGCCTCTATATTTATACATTGTGAAAGGTTTGACCCACACGTCTATAACGTTCAGCGTTTTTTGGTCCATAATTCAGTTACCAAAACTGTTGCCCGCAATGTGCATCACAATAAAAACTGACATTTTTATTGACTTTACATCGCTTTATATCCAAAAATATATGTATTAATAAGAACATCATTTCACAACTCAAAGGAATTGCAAATGTTTAACGCTAAACGTCACGTAGTCTCTGCTTTGGATCCGGTGAAGCATTCCGTTTAATGTAATTAATTACCGGCACATATATGTTCCTCGAATAGCATGTCGCTTTGGTTTCAGGACGCCGAGTTTCATTCCAATCTTGGCGCTATCCTACACCTCAATGGGAAGTATGCGGCTGCAGCCACGTCCTATCGGAAGGCGCTCCAACTGCAGCCCAACGACAGCATTACTGTCACCAACCTTAAAAGAGTCAGAGCACTAATGAGCAAACAACGCAGAAAATAATGTATTGAAACATAGGCCTCATGTAAATCGACACATCAAATAGATGAAATAGGATGTCAATTGCCAAAAGTATTGTTAGATACTGAGTACCCCTAGTAGCATTTTTGTTGGCGTTTGGTTGGGCCACATACCTCTGAAGGTGGCCCAACTAAATGCCAACGGAAAATGCTACTAGGGACATTATTTATTTTATGCGTTTGTATATAAGCCACTAAATGTTTATTTACACGTACCTACTAGGCTTATTGCCCGTGCTTGTAAAGTTATGAAGACCAAATATTGGTAGTGTAACTGCCTACCTGTCAGCAAAAAATCAGCATAGCAGGTAAGTACAGATTCTAGCCATAAAGCAGTGTTAATTGATAAAATCGAATTTTCAAACTTCGTCGTCGTACTGATGAAGTTTTCCTCCAAACATGATAATCATTAAGTAATTAATATTTAAACCGTATATCATTATCGTAAAAGGAACATAAGTACCTTGAATTATTCAATTATATCCGTAATTATAGGTTTTCAAGCACAACGGTGAATTCTAAAGTGGTTAAGTCTAAACTTTACATGTATTTTGTTTGTGGTCTTATTATTGGTAAAAGCGTCGCTGCGTTAATGATATCAAATTGAAACTTATTTTGATAGAAAATAATGTTTTGTCTGCATGTACAGTAATTTCCTCAAAAACTCATTTACCTCTTTTTATTATTATTATCAATGCAAAACTCTAAATCGCGCATACTTGTGGTTTCAAACGAATACACTGAAGGGTCTTAAGACAACGTTATAGGAGTAGTTAGAAATTATTGTAAATAGACTTTTAAAATAAACAATTTTATACGTGTGCAAATATAAATCTATGAAAAGTGTTAATTCCCATTATTTCAATGGAAAATGGTGGTATTCTATTGTTATTTTTTTCGTCTTCCATTATATTTTAACTATTTGTACCTTGTGAAATGCCGGACTTAAAACAATGGATGCGTTGTTATCGAAGTGAAAGGCTAGTATATAAACTATGTATCTTCCCTAGTAGCATTTTTGTTGGCGTTTGGTTGGGCCACATACCTCTGAAGTTGGCCCAACTAAATGCCAAAGGAAAATGCTACTAGGGTTATAATAAAACGTTATTTTTGATGGACGATCGCTAGTTTCTAAACAGGGTTCGTCTTGCACGACTAAGCCTACAGTGAGACACTGATTGTTCATGCTGAGGCGAAAGCCAATACGTTATACTGGAAGCTGATGGTATTACCTTCTAATTGTGTTGCGGCTTCAATTCATCGACGGGGACCGATCGCCTCGGACGGCCCGTCTGCCCCATAATCCCTTCTATTATCTATAACATATAAATTATAGGTTCCCGGCTATAGTATACCAATTATGAAATGTAAAGTGGTGTTCCCTTTAAGCGTGTACTGATTTATAACTGGTAACGAGAATGGAATTGTCACATTAACATTTTGTAGATAGGAAAATTATTAGGCGATTCTTCGTTTAGGCAAATAAATACCCTTTTCTAATGTACGGGGTGGCCAATTTGGAAGTATACAACTTTAAATTTTGATTATTTTTATTACAGGATATTTTTCTATAATTATTTTACTCAGACTTGGCAATTTTATACGAAAATTAAGATCAGCGTAATCTCCTCCTTTTTTATACTCAAAAATGCGATCACTTTTCATTGTGTTTCTCATTAAATTTTCGCATAGGTACTTTGTTAGTTATCCCACTAACAAAGTCACAAATATTCTGCTTTTTATAATCAAGATTGAGCACGCCACGTCCCTTTGGATAACCCCATACAAAAAAAGGCAGGACATGTCGCGAAATCTCAGTGATCAAAATTGTATTCGTTACTCTTAATGATTTGTTAGAAAAATTGGTTCGTTTTTAAATTCGTTTAAGAACTTCAGGATAAAATTACTGAAAGTATTGCGGTGGTCATGGTCTTATAGACTGTGCTTAAGGAATATGCCGCATTTTAACTAAGTAAATAATATTTGGCTTTAAATCAGAATGGGGGTTAAAAAAAGGTTGTATACATCTTAATTGGCCACCCTGTTTGATTACGTTTAGTTGTTGATGATGGTGAAGTCATTTAGAGTTACGTTTCGTTTAGTGAACAATTACCGGTTGGTATAATATAGGAACGCGGTTTCAGAAAATGGTAATAAAATCTCTTGTTGCCGCTCAAACGTATATGAGCCACATTACTTGCAGCCGCGCTGCTAAAGATTATTCTCGTCGTGAATTCTCGGTTGAATTGTCATGTAACATTCATAAGTTACTGACGGCTTGCATTTAGAACGTGATAGGAATTGCAATACTATGTAGGTGTTATGTTGTAAATCAGTACACCGCTGACGAAATGTCGTAAAATACAGTCGGGGGACTGCCGCTAGGGAATAATAAAATTATATATTTTCAGGACTAATAAAATTACATAGTTTTCTGGTAAAATATACAGATCGATAGATCCTGAAAATTATTTAACGGCTTAATAATTTGTATTAAAAAAAAAATACAATTATGAAAAATGACGTATGATTACAAAACTTCCTGAATCAAGGAAAAAAATGTTAAGAATACTTGCATTTGCAAAAAAAGACTTAGGTAACTTTGATTATTCTGTATGTGTTGATGTTTTCCGCAATTTATTGTACCTAAATGATAGTTTTGTGATCGATTAATTATTTTACGAAGTCTGAAACATATCTATGTCGTGTTTGTATAGATATACAACCAGACATAATTGTTATTACGAATAAAAAAATGGTAAATAAAAATTGTTGTAAATAAAAATATTTAAGGCGCATAATACCGTATAACGATAAAAATGATTTTACATTTATACTTATTATTTTTTGTCTTTTTACTTCTCACACCTGTGACAATAAATGTAAATTACGCTTTGTAGTCATAGATAAATGCCAAATAAAATGATTTCAGTTTCTTTAAGCAATTTTTATTGATATAATGGTTCCAATTAAATGAAATATTTTAAAGGACATGGTAGGGCTAATAATTTAACGTTATGGTGGAAGCCTTTTTCAGCAGATGGTTGATACAGGCTAACAATAATATAACTAAGTACTAAAGAAAATATTCTTTTAAAAAAAATACATCAGCTCATACTAATGGAACATGAAAAGTGATTTGTATAAATTAGAAATATTGTAGAAGCTTGCGCAAAAACATCGATAGCTACTAACCTCGGAGAAATCCTTTAAAATGTTTTCATTCGATTGGGACCTAAAAATCTTTCACGAACTGCGTGATTGTGTGTATAGAGACCAGGCCTAATTATTTAAAAAGTGATAAAATTAGAAGATTTAAAACCGATTACTGTAAAAAATAGAAAGAACTCTCAGTAAATCCCAATCTCAGTCTCGACTTTATAAATACAATCACGTTAAAAATGTGCGTTAGATAATTAAATTATAATTTTTGTAATTATTAGTTATGATAATAATTCTTAAAATGGATAATAAATTGCAGCGCATAAATCATTGTGAATAAATATCGCAGAATTGTGTACGCTTCTTAACAATTTACGAGTATAACATTACAATAATATGGATATTTTTCTTCCTACTCTATGCGCCCACCAAAATTTTTCATATATGTATAAAAAATTACTTCTATTTTATAAATTATACTAAGAATTTACCTTCGAAACAATTTCCTAATGAGCATTCATTTAAAATTACGTTCTTGTACATTTATGAATAAAGTATTTCTTTTTAAGATTTTCTGGTCGACTATTTTCTATGAAACGTCTTTTACTGTCGAGCCAAAGATAAGCTAAAATTTTATTTATCGTCGTGTTTACTAACTTGAACATAAAACGCTTTCATGAAAGCTAATCAAATCTTAGAATTCTGAGTCAAGTATTAAAAGCAGATACATTTGCTAGTAGTTAGGAAGTTTTACTGAATGGTATCTTTCAGTTATTATTTTATATTTCTTATAAATATGTTTCAAAAAAATAAAAAATAAATAAGCTATCTGTGCACCTTAATGAAAGAAGATTTTATATCAGGTTCTCTGGCAATCCTGTCCTACTTCCTACTAATATTATAAATGTGAAAGTTTGTGAGGATGGATGTTTGTTACTCAATCACGACAAAACGGCAAAACGGATTTGGATGAAATTTGGCACGTAGATAGTTTATAGCCCGGATTAACACATAGAATAATTTTTATCCCTATATTCTCACGGAATCGAGACTTATGCGGGTGAAACCGCGGGGCGCAGCTATTAGGTATAATTATGAAATCTGTTGTAATATAATCGGTGGGCGCAACAATTCGATCACCAATGTACTGGAAAACACTTTTTTGTATCATAAATATTATTTTCATAATAATAGTAATTAGGTATTACAATTATTGTACTTCCAATTATCGATACATGAACATTTTGTCATAACATTCTACACCTACTATAATAGTAGGCATACTGTAAGTAACAATTGAGGAATTGTAATCACTATTGTTTTTATTAAATAGTAATTAATAGTTATGTATATTTATGGCGTTATGCAAGTAAACCTGCAAATTCCCAAAGTGATATTATATGTTGGTAATTTTGTAAATAAAAGCTTCAATATTTTATGTAATGTTTCATTTCTCTAATCCGATTAAATACATGCTCAATAATGTTTACCTGTGGTAATCTGGGTGTATTACAGAAACGATAATAATTTTGAGCACTCTTTAAATCAAAACATGACAATATTCGTATTTTTGCAGGTTTTTTCAGAATGCATATTGCATTTTGCACACTCACATTTTACTAGATACCTACTATACCCGAGTCTATAATTCAGATAATTTATGTAAACAAAGTAATGTCAAGAAATGTCACTGTCAAAATGATAGGACAGTGGTGCAAAACATTTTAACATTATTTTTTTTTTGTATATAATCATCTATAAAATTAAAGTGAATTAATTATAACAAAATGCCTTTGCCAAACAATATTTTGTGTAGTGTGTCGGAAATACGGCATATGATCGTCATTATCACCCCTTTTAAGTCCACTGCTAGACGTACACCTCACAAAATCGATTCCACTCGAAACAGTTTACAGCGGTTTTCATCCATCATGTGGCTATTTATGCTACTTACAATATGAATATATGAATGAGAGTTGTAATATTTGTGTTGTTGAAGATGTATTTTTTTTTTAATGTTTGGATCTCCTGTATTGTTACCAGTATCATACAATATTTTATACCAGAAAATCTTTTTTTTTTTAAACTATTTAAAACCGAAAATTTGTAAAAATAATTACGGTATGATTATTTTTTAATCATTATTTCTTAAATAAGTACTTAAAAGAAAATCGAATCTTTTTTTTGCCATTATATGTGAATTACCATTACAAAGATATTTTTTTGATATGTTATCCCCTTTGTTTACATAAATTATCTGAATTTGAGACTTTGGGTATAGTGGAATACAGTAATAAAAATAAAACGAATAATTTAGTAGGTAGGTACTGTAATAGGAATAAAATGAAAGATTGCAAAAAAAAAAAAAAAAAACAGTAAAATAATCTATATGTATATATAAAATGGTAAACTGACTGACTGACTGGGTGATATATCAACACACAATCCAAACTGCTGGTTCTAGAGACATGAAACTTGGAAGGTGTGTTCTTTGTGAAGAGTGAGTATCCACTAACAAAGGATTTTTGGAAATACCACCCCTAATGGGGTAAAATAAAGGAAGGAAGTTTATATGAAAGTCCGTCAGTTTTGAAGTAAGGATCTTCAAATTTTGTGTTTAGGCTGACGATTGAAAATAAATTTATACGTGTCTCAGCGTTTTTGATAACTCCATACGCGAAGGGTTAAAAAGGGGGATGAAATCGAAAAGTCCTTAGTTTTCGAAGAAAAGTCACTAAATTTACTATCTAGGCTTATGGTTTGAAGCTAACGCAACGGTGTTGTTAGAACTACAACCCTTAAGGGGGTGAAAAGGGGGATGAAATTAACCTGGATTAAGGTTATTTTTTAATCCCGGTAGTACGTTACCGTCGGATATTTTTCGACATCCACGCGGGCGAACTATATATTTAAGCTGAACATCTATGTGATTTCCAGTTGACAATGTTTTGTACTTACAAAAATAATATTTTCAACACTATATTACATAATACAATTTACTTTACATACATAATGCCGCACCCAGAGAGGCTTAATTCTTTTTCATCTTAAATTAAACGATTCTGAATGCGGCCGATAGAGTGCTAATTTTAAAATTTATTAAACTTATATTTGAGCATGAGGGTCCTGGGTTTGATTTGGGTCGGGCAGAGTGTTATTAGGTTTTTTCATTTAGAATTTCTCAGAAGCAGCCCGGAGTCTGGATTTGTGCCTAGTTGATGGCAATAGGCTCGCCCCCTACCACTATGGGCTTAAACATAACTGGCGAAATGTGGGTTTGCTTAGGTACACCATAAGTGTCACCACCTTAAGTGTTATTTAAACGGTTCGAAGTAGTTTAAGGGCCGGTGGTTTCAAACGGTTGTTTAACGTAACATACGTACGTCAAATAATAACGATTACATATGATGTTTAACGTTCGTTAAATACAAAGCGTTGTTTCACTGCATAAAAAACCGATCGTCAAAGTTCGAATGTAAAAGAATAAAATGGCACTGGTTACTGTAATCGTTATTTTTTAATGAACGTTAAGGGCATAATTTTGTGAAACAACGCTTTTTTTATTGACAATAGTTAGCGCCATTTATGACGTATACGCGTGCGTTAAGTGGACGTGAAACAACCTGCCCTAAATAAAGAATAATAATTTTAAGTCGTACTTATCTAAGCGGGAATAAGCTGCCTCAACAAGTTTGAACAGAACAGATCATTTGGTGGGGTTTAAGGTAAGTGTAGTGATAATTGTTTTGCAATTGTCTGTGCAAGGCTTTGTTTTTTGTGATTTCACTAGATACCTGTACTCTACTTAAAGTTCACATGCTACATAAGCGTTATGAGCAGTGATAGGATATGCGGATGCATATTTACCTAAATTAGAGATGTTGGCTATTATGATATGCACTTTTGTATCGGAAAAATCCCGAGATTCCGGGTTCAACAAATTTAGAGTTCTGATTATATGTAGAATCGAATGTATATTTACTTACGTTCAGGGGTCAGCTAATATGGAATGCACTTTTGTATTCCAGAATTGATAAATTTAGTACCTTTTGACTATAGAATAGAATGAGTCCCGGTATTTTTTAAGTAAATAATACCACATATTTAAGAATTCGTTTCCATACCATGTATCTGATTTTTTGTGTGTCCCCGGATTTTCTGGAAACCCGGGATATATTTAATTTCTAAGTCTAAAGTTAACTTTAGGTAAATATGTATCTGACTATCCTATCACTGGTTATGAGATTAGAATTAAAGATAAAATAAATAGACTACGTAACTTATCCTACTTGCAAGTAGCAAAAGTCAATTAATGGTGATCAGTTATCCACTCCGTTGCTCGAAGACAGTAACCAAGTAACTTGTCACTGTTAAGACAATATATTGGAATCCAACTATTTAATACTAAAACGTAGTATCTAAGCTTAAACGCAACCATTCGTATATTGAATTCGCTCTAGCTCCATTTACCTCGTCCGATAAAAAGTGATATATTGCAGTCACAGTACATTTATAGGGCATACAAAAATAAAAACAGCGTCTAAACTTTTTTGGGACAAGATAATGTGGAAAGTGATTACATTTCTTGCCGACAGGCGAGTTTGCACTTGGCAATTTTTTGCGACTTTCGTTTGGAGCTCATGACTGGAAGAATGGCGTGTCAAATAACTTGGAAAAAAGACACTTAGCCCTCACACTCACGCCTTTCCTGTGTGGAGATAGAGCAACCCCTAAGCTTCGCAGTAATTTCCCTCCAAGACACATTATTTTCCATGCTTCGCGCTCACCCCAACGCCATTACCATTCGCTTCATCTTCAGTTTGCTTTTGTATTTTGCTTTGACATTTTGTATTTCGATTCGATATTGAGATATATTTTCTTTTATATTATTACGGATGTTTTAGATAACAATGTATCTTTGGGGAATGTTGTAAGGTTGCATTTTTTATTATTATATATAAATGTATTCTTTACGTCCGGAATTACACGGCACGGCACGGATCGGCGGACGTAAAGAATAGCACCACCCTATTTCCTCCCGTGGGTGTCGTAAAAGGCGACTTACTAGAAAATGGGCAGCAGCGTTGTCTATGCATCTTTAACACCATACTGCGATTGCCAACCCGCCTACCAAGCGTGGCGATTATGGCAAATCCCTCAATTGGGGGAGGCCTATGTCCAGCAGTGGACGTCTTTCGGCTGAAATGATGAAATGGTGATATAAATTTAAATTATCTGCCATTTTGTTTATTAACTGGGTACATTCTGAACTGCAACTACATCTTTAGTAGGTAAACCTATATTTTTGCATTATGACGTCTTCAAAGTCCAGGTGAGTTTGGCAGACTGCCCACCAGACATCTGTCGCTTATTACGTAAGAGATGATGAAATAAGGCACCGACTTAGCCAAAACACACAAGAGCTTATACTTTTGTGCGGTAGGATTTTATATTAAAAAAAAAAAAACTAAATACAATCAAATCTGACAAATCAAAAGTTCGAAGATTTAAAAAAAAAATGATTATGTACGTATTTTTTTTGCACTAACTTGATAAGTTATAAAACCAAGAAAAGTTTCTAAAATCAAATTCAACTACTGCTCTTTGTTCAGAACAATGATTAAACTGCAATAACTTTGTACTACAGTTACGTGCTACCTTTTGGAATTAAAAAAGCTGAAAACAAATTTACTTTTATAAGAAAAGTTCGTAACCCCTACATAAGTCAGACTAAATAACTCTCAAATAATATTCTAGTCATAGTAATTATTATTAGGGGGTTTTTGTTAAAATATCTATTAGTTTATTTTATTTGTATATGTGTATTAGTATCAATAAAACTATATAAGTTCTCGTAATCAAGAAGTTATTATTTTAGACATTATTTTTGTACCCTATCACTATGTTTTCATATTTAACCCAAAGGTTGACTGGTAGAGAATGCCTTGTGGCATTAAGTCCGCCTATGTACCACTATTGTACATGAAGTTTAAATAAAAAAATAAAAAAATACAGTTGTACCCCAAGTAGGTTGTAGATGTCTTCGAGTCAATAACTAAATTCTTGGTCTTGGTTATAACCATATCGACAAGATATTTTGAGCATATCCAACAAGTTCGAATTAAGCAGAAGTGGGCACAGGTTTACAGAATAAGTTAAGAAGAAAGACTTCTTTAATCAATCTTCTGATTCAAGATATCTCCACCTTATACTTAAGACATAATATTGGTATGTAAAATATCTACAATAACTTGTTTAGTCTAAAACTACCGCAGAGAATTAAACAAGACTTATAAAAACTAACTTCACATACTAATCTCAGATGACTTACACACATTTACAATACTCGTATATATAGACTGGATAAACTATGGTGGTAACTTAGTATTCTAAAACAGATAAAACGGTTCTCTAATATTAATACCTATTTTGTAAAGTGTCGCTTTTTTTGTCATATTTTGCAGATTAAATTCAAACGCACAATAGTTTATCATGTCAAATGAACAGACATTTTTATAAAACCGATGAGCTTCAAAAACCACAAATTAATTAAGTATACATTAGTAATTACTTAAAAGTAGTTTTTTTTTTAATTCGAATCTTATTTCATTATTCAATATTTATGCGTGTAAAATTGTGTTAAATCAAAACCGGCCATGTGCGAATCGGATCACGCACTATTAGGGCTGAAACTGCGTGAAGCGGACGCCCGCGCGGTTCCATACAAAAGTGCTCCGTCGCAGAGACCTGCGCAGGCGTCCGTTGCGGTGGTACGCGCGGGGCCCGGTAGCGTCAGCTTACTGGCTGTCGTTTGTTTTCTGCTAGTCGACGTTTTGCTAAGTTCTCCATCGACACGACTGTACATACACACCGTTAAAATTAAACTACGGGTAATTAATTGCCCACGGAGGCCATCTGGGTGCCCATACGCGTAGACATGCGACGGGTATCCGTCGCGGGCGCCCGCTTCACGCAGTTTCAGCCCTTAAGGATTCCGTAGTTGGGATGAATTTATCCCAAGAACAACTTAACATTGCAGTTGAAAAAAATGTTCCGGAGAACATGATTTTCTACTGCAAATGTAAGTTGATTGACTATTACTCGGTAATTTGTAAAGCCTACTTAGCTGTGATAGTTTTCCTTTTAAACTCATCAACTTTATATCAAACCTATTCCTGTAATTAAATTATTAAAATACCTTCACTTATGTTCAGTTTATAACTATTGTGGCAGCTACAAGGTGTTTTTCTCATTAATTTTAAATTATTTCATAAGGTAGGCACAAAAACATCGCCTGTGATGATAACGAGGGTGGGCGCTGATACCTATAATTACAAGATATTAAGTTATCTTAGCTTAGGTATTGGCTGCAACTCGAACATACAACCTTACTTACCTTAAGTACCTATTTTTCTATAAACCATGTTTTGTAATACTTGAAGGTGCAAATAAACAATTTTTATTTTTATTTTATTTTAACTTCGTTATTTATACTACTGCTTTGATTTTTTTCATATATCCAAATACAACCATTTAGCTGGCAGGGAATACTCGACACTAACAAAAATTTGCACTTTAAAGCTTAATATTACGCAAACGGATCCCTGAATCGTAAAATGGTTCTCAAAAACCCGAAATATTTACGATCGGCCTATCCAACGATACCCTACACGATGAGATAGACGAGAAAAAAAGAAATATCATCCCTACTGTACATGTAGGGGAAATACCGTAAAAATATATATTTTTCAAGATTTTATTTTAACACTGTCGGCGTGACCCCCGCGGCACAGACACTCACCAACCAAACCAATACAAATATTATAAATGTGAAAGTAACTCTGTCTGTCTATCTGTCTGTCTATATGTTAAGTTTTCACACCTAAACCGCTGAACCGATCGTCATGAAATTTGGCAGAAATATAGCCTGGGATATGGAGAAGGACATAGGCTGCTTTATTACGCTACAACCGACATACACGCGGGCGCCAAATTACAGCTTTCTAGTACTAAGAGTCTCTGAGCTAAACCGAAGACAGACAGATAGACATACGGACATGGCGAATCTATAAGGGTTCCTTGTTGACTACGGAACCCTAAAATGACGAAAAACTATGCTCTATTCATATTGAGCTCAAGAGATTCAAAATGGTGTTAAATCCTTAATATCTGAACTAAGTATGAGTAAAGACAATATGGTGTTAGTGAGTCAAAGTTAGGAACAAATTAAGTGATTTGGTTTCATATAGATTTAATTAATTCTTCATAATTCATTTAAATATGAACGGTTTATTCCGTTCTAATACCAAAAACTAATACGACTGATATTTGTTTCATCAAATTTGTTGAAAAACATACATCGTTTTTGGTATTAGAACGGAATAAACCATATGAACTATGTCTTTAAAAATTCTGTGTTAAGAAAGTATGCTTAAGAAGCATTAGACATGGAAATACTTTATTATCATCATTTCAGCCGAAAGACGTCTACTGCTGGACATAGGCCTCCTCCAATTAGGGGGGATTGCCATAATCACCACGCTTGGCAGGCGGGTTGGCGATCGCAGTATGTTGTTAAAAGTGCATGGAGAACGCTGCTGCCCATTCTCTAGTAAGTCCCTTAGTCGCCTTTTACAACACCCACGGGAGGAAATGGGGTGGTGCTATTATTTACGTCCGGCACCACACTTGGAAATACTGTATTATAACATTAGACAAAAAACTGTTCTCACCCTTTCGTTATTTCGATGTAAACGTTTAATAAACTCCGTTACTTCACGATAAGTAGAAAGCACTGTAATCTATTTACCATTTACGTTAAAAAAATAACTCTAAAGTGCAGTAATTTCAACAAATCACAATAACTGTTTATTTAGCCGTTATTTGTCTAATAAATAAATAAATTAAAAAAAAAACATTTATTTCAGACAAAAAAATACATAGGGAAGGCAAGGTTGTTAGTAACAAGAAATTTTGCTTATAACTAGTGTTAGTAACTAAAAAGTAAAAAGAAGAAACTAGACACACCATCTACCCCTGCACAGTAGGCTCATCGGTCTCGCAACACATGGAGTTCAGTGAACCTACTGAGCAGAACAGTATCGGTTCTCTCGCCAATCATCTTTAGGACGCTATTCGGGCTCCCCCGTACTGCACCAGCGATGCCACTTTTTTACGCATAATAGCGTAGAAGTCATCTACGCTGGCGTCTAATGCTATAGTAAATGGAGTATAAGTTTATACTAAACTAGCTTTTGCCCGCGGCTTCGCCCGCGTGGATGTCCGTTATCGCATAAAAAAGTACCCTATGTCCTTCTCCATATCCCAGGCTATATCTCAAAATTCTAACTTAATATTAATTTTAATGTGACTCACTATGTGAATAGAATCCGAAACAAATGATTTAATATAATAAAAGTACTTAAGTTCTGAACGTGAATGAGTCTTTACCTAAAGATAACAAACACAAAATCAAAATACGAAATTTAACTCAAATTCTTAAAGCATCAATTGTACCAAATTACAACATGAAATAAAAGTGCGACACAAATAATAATTTTAAAATAATTGACGTAAGTACAGTCGCGGAATGAAAAGGTTGACCAGTTTTCAAATAAATTCATTTACGCGTTGCAAGCACATGTTACCTTTTTAAACTGTGTAACAGACGAGAGTGTTGTATTGAAAATTATGTTAAACTGTTTGACAACAAAGTTCAAATTTGCTTAGGCGAATGTTCCTTGACTATTAATAGTTGAACTAGAACCTTTTTATTAGTTTGTTCTTGCCATTACGTTGTGTCAAGTTTGATAAATCTAATTACAGCCTCTTCGCTTTTAATGATTACAACTATAAATGTGAATAACAGTTCTTGTCAATATCAAATGTCATTGCCATTTTTTTTCATTCATGTAGTGGAAATGACATTCATTATGACGGAATTTGTCATACTCGGTCGATAAAGCAGATACTGATAACCTAAACTGCGCAAGCAAAAACAGATCTTAAGGTGGTCAACCTTTTCATTCTGCGACTGTACCAACAATGTGAAAACAAAGCGAAATCTTCCGAAATTATATGAATGAATATTTTTTTTGTGCTGATAAAACGCTCAAAATATCTAATGAACACCATTGGTGCATAACTTTTCTTAGGGTCACGTTCGCAATTGGACGAAATATTTGAGATTTATTTTGTACTTGCAACACGATCTGGTTGTAGAATTCGATTAATCGACTAATACTTGACCGGTTGACATTTTAGCGGGAACACCAATAAACGAAGGAAAAAAAAAAGAAAACAAAATACGTTTGTACTCTGTGGTCGTGTGGCGGTGTGGTGCGGTGCTTAATGTAAACATTCATCAAGGTTATACGTGCGTAAAGATTCAATGAGAAAACGGTTTAATCTTTGAAGAATCTTATACAGAATTACTGAGAAATAAGTGTAGATTTCGTATTGAGTGTTAGTTTATCGAAAAGTGATAAATATGTCAGTGAAAAAGTAACTAAAGTTTTGGAATGCACAAATTTTGATCATAAGGCCGCCGTGTTTAATAATGTTTTTATGATAAATATTCTTGTACACTGTTTGAAATACACATAAGTGGCTAGCTTATTTATCTACGAACATAATTTGGCTAATAGCTACTGATATTATAGCGTATTGTTATCGTAATCGTATTTCCAAGAGTAAAATTCGGCCAACAAATACCTACAAAAAGTCAATAAAATGGATATAGTATGTTATCCTTAAGAGATAGACATATGCCATCGCGGACTTTTTTGAAGACCTTTATAAGATACATAATTCCACCATACATTATTTTGTTATATCTCAAAGGGTTTAGACAGCGTTTTCGTTGAAAGCTCCCAGACGGCTTATTTTTATCCGACACCTCCAACAAATATCGTTAATTCATACAAAATGCATACAAAAACATAACAAATTAATACTAAAACCTTCCTCGAGAACCAAGCTATCCATTGGTGAAAACAGCATGAGAATCGGTGCAGTAGTATTTGAGTTTATCGCGAACAGACAGACAGACAGACAGACAGACAGACGCGGCGGAGGACTTTGTTTTATAATATGTAGTGATAGTGATAGTGATAGTGATAGTGATAGTGATGGATTTTGAAATTCTAAGTAACCTTAAGCAGTTCTGAAGACCGTATTTGAACTAATTTGAATTTTAGGATGACTTGAATTTATAAATAATGAAATGAAATGAAATGAAATGAAATCGTTTATTCTGTAAATATACACTAGCACTCAATACACTCATTTAAGCAAAGCTTATCTTGGCCAAATCAAATATTTTATAGACATACTAGCGTTTGCCCGCGGCTCCGCCCGCGTGGATGTCGGTTATCGCGTAAAAAAGTAGCCTATGTCCTTTTCCATATCCCAGGCTATATCTCTGCCAAATTTCATGACGATCGGTTCAGCGGTTTAGGCGTGAAAACGTAACATACAGACAGACAGACAGACAGATAGACAGACAGACAGACAGAGTTAGTTACTTTCACATTTATAATATTAGTATGGATTAGATTTAACCATGGTCTGTTTGGCTGCTTGGTACACAGTGTATATTTTTATTAGTTAAGTATGTACAAGTCAGCATGAACTATCGTGTATTTGAATACGACTGTCTTTTAACCTAACATAGTTACTGTATGAAGCAGGCCAATATTGTATAATTCGTCATTTTACAAACGGCGCCGTCTGTTTACAAACGGTAAATGGCACTCGGTAATATATAGTTTTCTGCCAATGAAAGAATTTTCCAAATGGGATCAGTACTTAATTACATTACCTTCTACATCCAAACTAGCAAACTTTACCTCTTTACAACACATATTAGTTTAGATGTATATGTGGCATGCAGAATGTATGATTCGTCATTTTACAAACGGCGCCGTCTGTTTACAAACGCTCGCTGTTCTGCAAAATGCCTAAGGCAAATTCGCAACTCGTACAATTTTTATGATTTCGATATCCAGGTACCTCGACCAAACGGGTTAGGTTACGTTGGAACTGTGACCAATCACGCGCGAGCCAAGCGAGCGTCTTAAGACATAGATTTACATTTTGCATTAGGTATTTTGCATAATCGCGAGCGTTTGTAGAAAGACGAATCGTACAATCTGCTTCGTAGAATCGTCTTCGTCGTTCAATCGTCTAGCTTTTAATTAAACCGATTTAGGATCTTATGTACCTACATAAGATCCTATAATCGAATAATATAATATAATCGGAAGCACACCCACTGACCGCCGTCCTTCCATCCTTGCCGACGAGGTACGCCGCTGAGCCTGTAGCTTTAAATACGTCCCCTAATAATCAAAATCCGATCCAGCCCGACCCATGCTGTTCTCCTCCAGCGAAACCCTAAGCCGAGGTCCGTACAGAGGGTAGCCTTAGCGTGTAGTTGCTTAGTTATTAAGTTATTTTATCCTGGCTGGAGGCCTTAATTTATTAATGAAAATAAAGGATCTTATGTACCTACATAAGATCCTATATTCGGTTTTATTAAAAGCCAGACATTTTTTCGTTTTCTATACATAAAACTTTTATAAAAGGCCATTTAAGTAGCTATAATAACTCGTTGAACGTCAAAAGTAAGGCTTTTATAATGAGTACGTACCTCAGTACTAAAAACCTTATCATCGAGACGCCTAAACGGTCTTGAATATTTTTTTTCTAAAGTAAGTACCTACCTATTACTGCTAAATGAACCGAGCCGAGCCATATTTATTTTTTGGTCTTATATTATTGCGGTGTTGCTTTTAATTAAGAATTCCAACTTGTCAGGCGAATATTTTAATGAGAATGAAAATCTCGCAATTTTTCAAAAGAAAAATACTGAACTATTCTTGCAGACAGACAGAAATTATTATGGCTCATGGATGTTTTCTTAACGTTTCTTAATTAATATTTTTATCTTAAGCGAAGCAGCAGGTGTTTTAATTAAGTTATCATTTTCAGTTTATAACAGGAATAGAAACCACGGGTAAAAACTCAATATGTCTTATGACTAGAGATCGGATATTCGGATGCATATTCACCTAAAGTTGAGATGTTGGCTAATATGGAATGGGCTTTTGTATCGGAAAAATCCCGCGTTTTCGGGATCGACGAATTTAGGTTTCTGATGATAGAATCGGATGTATATTTAATTACTTTCAAATGTTGACTTATTTTGTATTGATCGTATAAATCCAAAACAAATTTTGTGTTTTTTTCTGACTAGAGAATTGAATGCATATCTACCTACCTAAGTAGCCGAGGCAATATTTACGCCCAATCAGGATATAGTACTTAATTTAATTAAAACAAAAATATATATTTTAATTTATGTTTTTTTGTCCACACCACTACTCTTAAACCCTACACATACACATATTTGCATTGGGGGTTAAACTTTAATTTTAAATAAATATGTTTCTGAATAGTAATGCAATCCATGAATCTCAGGGTTTTTTTTGTAATAAATACTTTTTAGAAGTCATTTCCATACTATACACCCAACTATATATAATATATAATTAATAAAAAATAAACAAAAATGAATCGCCGAAATGGATGAGTACGCGCATAACTTTCGACCGACTGCACCAAATTGGATAATTCTTTTTCTTTTGTGTTCGTTATTGTCAGGACAAGGTTATATATATTTTTAATAAAAAAAATTGTACGTTCAGTTGTTCAGCAAGGAGTTGTTAAATTCAACCAGACCATATGTCATAATGTCAATGTTGTATGCGCCCGGGAAGGTTTTAGGTAGGGTAGGTAGATAGGGTAGGAGGTAGGTAGGGTAGGGTAAGGTTGGGTAAGGTAGGTAGGGTAGTGAAGATATAAAATACAATTATAGAAAACAAATTTTAAATAAGTGGATATTTGTATTATACTAAATAAAATTATTCAAAAGAAATCACAAAAGGTAAAAAAGGGTATTTGTAATGACAGCTATGATTTAATATGAACATGAATTTACACAAAAAACTAATAATTTTAGCTTTGTATATGCACTCCCGTACATCAGAGACATATTAGATCTTTTATACTTGTTAATTTTTTTTAATTTTTAATTTATCCATTTTCGGACAATAACGTAGTCCATCTTGTTAGTGAAAAATACCTTATAACTAATGCTTAATGTTAAGCCTACACCGTGTAAGTCGGTATCAGAAACCTAATTACAAAAACTGTCGTAATTTTTTGCAAATTCGGAGCAAGGAATGTTGGTTATTGCGTAAAAGAAAAACCATTTGCAGTTCAAATCAAATTATAGTTTACCTTCAAATTGGCGTCCAGATTAGTCAAATCAGTGACTAACGTCATCATTTATCATTTAAGCCGAAAAATGTCCACTGCTGGACATAGGCCTCCCCCCTAATTGGGGGGTGTTTGCCATAATCGCCACGCTTGGCAAGCGGGTTGGCGATCGCAGTATGGTGTTAAAAATAATAATAATAATATAATCTTTATTTTCAGACCAGAGATCCATAAATGTATAACATGTACATGTGTGTGTTAATAAAATAATAAATAAAACAAACCACCCCGCCGGCTTGTGTTCACCTCACATATCTGAATGATGGTCTGAGTGCCGCCATCCAGTGGCATATTATTTGGCCATCCACCCTACCGGCTACAGTAGCCACGAGGCTGTTGGGACTGCCGCGCACTCGACGCATCTGTGATGCAATTCGCAGCAGCGAGCCGAAATCCGGAACGCGAGCGCCCGCGAACATCCCCAACGCGCTACAGTAGCGCGGCAGTCCCAGCATCACCCGGAACGCGTTATTATACTGGACTCGTAGTGCATTGTACGAGCCCTGTGTATAACTGACCCACAGGGCGCACGCGCACAGCGACTGGCAGTAGGCCCTGAACAGTGTTATTTTAACCTCTCGCGTACACCGTGCGAACCTGCGGGCTAGCATGTTACACCTGACAGTCAAAGCTCTACGTTCCCTCTAAATGCATAGAGAACGCTGCTACCCATTTTCTAGTAATTCCCTTAGTCGCCTTTTACGACACCCGCGGGAGGAAATGGGGTGGTGCTATTCTTTACGTCCGGCACCACACGGCCTAACGTATTACATTTCCGACGAATTATATTAGTCCTACAATACTTCTCATAAAAACCGATTGTATATAAATCCATACTATGTAATATTATAAACTAGCTTTTGCCCGCGGCTTCGCCCGCGTGGATGTCGGTTATCGCATAAAAAAGTACCCTATGTACTACCCTCTCCATATCCCAGGCTATATCTCAAAATTCTATCTTAATATTAATTTTAATGTGACTCACTATGTGTTTATTACCGAGCTGGTAATGAGTTGAACTATCGAACTAATGTGCACACTAATAGGGTTGAAAATAAAACCACAATTGTGTACTGATCTAAGCTGGTATATTTAATTAAAATTGCGAGACCCCAACCAAATCGCGGTAACGAAACCATAGCGAGATCTATTTCGACGTCAACGCCATCTATCGAGCTTGACATCAAACTCTTAACATTTCACAATAATAACTATGGTTTTATGGTTTCTTCATGAACACTATGTGAATAGAAACCGAAACAAATGATTTAATATAGTAAAAGTACTTATGTTCTGAACGTGAATGAGTCTTTACCTAAAGATAACAAACACAAAATCAAAATACGAAATTTCACTCAAATTCTTAAAGCAATCAATTGTACCAAATACAACACGAAATAAAATTGCGACACAAATAATAATTTTAGAATAATTCACGTAAGTACCAACGATGTAAAAACAAAACGAAATCCTCCGAAATGTCGCATGGTACACCGTTTGTCCTGAGAAAACGCTCGAAATGTCTAATGAACACCATTGGTGCATAAATTTTCTCAGGGTCACGTTCGCAATTGGACGAAATATTTGACATTTATTTTGTACTTGCAACACGATCTGGATGTAGAATTCGATTAATCGACTAATACTTGACCGGTTGACATTTTAGCGGGAACAGCACTAAACGAACGAAAAAAGAAAACAAAATACGTCTATACTCTGTGGTCGTGTGGCGGTGTGACGCGATGCTTAATGCAAACATTCATCAAGGTTATACGTGCGTAAAGTAATGGATTCAATGAGAAAACGGTTTATTCTTAGAAGAATATTATACAGAATTACTGAGAAATAAGTGTAGATTTCGTATTGAGTGTTAGTTTATCGAAAAGTTATAAATATGTTAGTGAAAAAATAACGAAAGTTTTGGAATGCACAAATTTTGATCATAAGGCCGCCGTGTTTAGTAATGTTTTTATGATAAATATTCTTGTATACTGTTTGAAATACACGTAAGTAGCTAGCTTATTTATCTACGAACATAATTTGGCTAATAGCTACTGATATTATAGCGTATTGTTATCGTAATCGTATTTCCAAGAGTAAAATTCGGCAAACAAATACCTACAAAAAGTCAATAAAATGGATATAGTATGTTATCCTTAAGAGATAGACATATGCCATCGCGGACTTTTTTGAAGACCTTTAAAAGATACATAATTCCACCATACATTGTTTTGTTATATCTCAAAGGGTTTAGACAGCGTTTTCGTTGAAAGCTCCCAGACGGCTTATTTTTTTCCGACACCTCCAACAAATATCGTTAATTCATACAAAAATGCATACAAAAACATAACAAATTATATACTAAAACCTTCCTAGAGAACCAAGCTATCTATTGGTGAAAACAGCATGAGAATCGGTGCAGTAGTATTTGAGTTTATCGCGAACAGACAGACAGACAGACAGACAGACAGACGCGGCGGAGGACTTTGTTTTATAATATGTAGTGATGTGAAAGTAACTCTGTCTGTCTGTGTGTTACGTTTTCACGCCTAAACCGCTGAACCGATCGTCATGAAATTTGGCAGAGATATAGCCTGGAATATGGAGAAGGACATAGGCTACTTTTTTATGCGATACCCAACATCCACGCGGGCGGAGCCGCGGGCAAAAGCTAGTCCCTTATAAACAAAACTTCGCTTTTATTACTCTCGCCTTTGCCTTTTAACCGTTGTACTGCGCGCGGCTGAAAATAACGTGTTCAAAGCATGTTTAATCAATAATTGTGTTAAGTACCTATATTCTTTTATGGTTTTGCATTGTTCCAGTATTATCAAAACATTACATTGTAGGTCTGTTTTTCCCGAAAGGATGGGCAGAGGTGTAATACAGGGCATACATCCACATTTCACTAGTTTATGATTTGAGTAGGTACTATTATATTATGTACTAGCTGCTTTGCTTGCGTGGCTTTTTCAAAAAATAAAAGTAACTTAAGTTACTCCTTATAACATCAGCTATCTGCCAGTGAAAGTCCCGTCTAAATCAGTTCAGCCGTTTCGGAGATTAGCCTGGACAAAAAGACAGACAGATTTTTTTTTGTTGTTTTGTTACGATGTGAAGATGCAATAGTCATTGCGACTTTGCCATTTGTGAAGTACACAAATGTAAAATACACATCGTAAAATCATGGCGTTGCGTTCTACAAAAACGCGGAATAATCGTCTCATTGTTTTTAACCAGTAATCGGTCAATGGTGTTAGTTAACCCAACGTGAGTTTCGTCGTCAATTCCCGTCGAGATCGTGCAACACAAACCGTGCAAACATTGCGGCGTTTGGCCACTCGTCTCATGGAGACTGGCTCAACGCAGGATAATCTTTAGGCATGGCCGCCCCCGGAGCAGTCGTTCCGCCGAGAATATAAACATCAACAAAACAACGGCTACGCAATTGGCCATCAGTAGACGGTCTTTACAGCGTATATTGGTGACAGATCTGAAGATGTTTCATGTAAAAAATATAAGACCGAATAATAGTATATTTAATATCGAGGGACTAAACGAAGCCATAATATACCAGAAGTGGTTTGACTCCCGAGCGTGCGATCCAGTCAATGAAACCAAGGGTATATTAAGTTGGCGTTTAGTCTCGAGGTGCAAACTGTACTTTTCACTTTGAGTGCGAGAAAAATAGTAAATAAATATAATTACTCAAGTCCATAAAACTTTCGTAAGTTTTTAGGTAAATCTTCAGCGTCTTTGGCTGCAAAAGATTATCTTTTATGCCTTTTGCTCTTTGCTCGACGCCAAACTCTTCACTGTCACTGGACAATCTTAATAAATTTATTTAAAACCTAACAAAACACTCGACAAAAATTCTGAAATTTTCGCGGTCAGTTTTTTTCTTCTAAACCAGTCATAGATTAACAATTTAAAACACATGGCGCCACCTTTGCGGAAAATCCATGGAACTAAAACTCTCAACATTTTCGCAATGAAGATGGTCCACACTCCACAGATAATAGTATATTTACTGGCTGTTTGAGTTTGTCTATGTCACATGAAGGAAATAAAACTAATTACTTTTCACTCCCTAGAGACTTAAGTGGTCACTTTAGTCCCGCTTCGTAGGGATATATTGGCGTACTTTTAGAGCATGAGAAGTGAAAACAATATAACAGTAACCGGAAAGATTTTTCTTATTTACATAAAAAGTTATAGTCTTAGGAAATCAGGTGATAACTAACTAAACTAAACTAACTAACCACCTAGTATTTTAGTTTATGAACGTACGTAACGAACAAGCAATGAATTTAATAGAGTAGATAGCTTGGAAACGTTGTTTATGGTAATTAATAGGGAATAGGGACACTGTCCAGTGGCGGACGTCTTTCAGCCGATATGATAATGATGACGTGAACATGTGTCAGTATCACGACATAGGTAGGTACCCCTGGCCACTACTTCAGGCAGTGGGTCTTATTCAGACTATATTCATAATTCTAGGAATAGAATTAGTTACACAGTACAACACAGTCACATGATTTGCCTTGGGTAGTTTCTATAGATTTATTATTTTAATGTAGGTAATAGGTACACAGATTTTGGGTATTTATTTTGGTAATTTTCCATTAATCACAGCACAACACATATACAAACATGTATGTTGTAACAATTTACTTTATTTCATATGAGTATTTTATATCACCTTTAATTTATCTTAATTTATGTATTAAAACGGACACATTTACCTATGTTTTTATTATTCTAGCGTATGGCACTCGTGGGTTGCAGCTGAAAATCAGCATCAGTTGGCACACCTTGTGTGTCATCTGACATTATGCTGAGCTGAGGCCCTTTTGGCATTGTAATCATTGTTTTCTGTTTTTTATAGTTTTAAGGTGTATTTTTTGCTGTAATGCCAAAAAACGCTTTTTTTTTTACACACATCGGGGAAGCTCTTGGCCTTCATCTCACCTGATGGTAAGTGATGATAAGGCCGAAGATGGAAGCGAGCTTCACCCGGAATCCTCAACCACAGAGGAACTGGCTATCTTACCTGTAACTGCCGAAACACAACAAATGCTGTTAACATTGTTGTTTGGCGACAGACTTAGATAAGATAGTGGTAGCTAGCCAGGCGGACTTAGAACAAGCCCTACCACCAACCAAAATACCATCTCTATCCTCATCTCTCTTCTAGTTATAGACTGACTTTGGTACCGACGTCTAGACTAGGTTTAGAATAGGTACGATTTTAGATGAAAAAACCGGTCAAATGCGTGTCGGACCACGAACAATGAAGGGTTCCATAGCTGCGATAAATTGATCTCAAGAACATACTTAACATTGTAAAAATGTTGTAGTTGTTTTTCAACTGAAAATTCAAGTTGGTCGACTATTACTCGATAACTTGTAAAGCCTACTCAGCTGTGTTAATTTTCCTTTTAACTTCGTTATATATACTACTGCTGTGAATTTTTTCACATATCGACGCTTGAAAGGCAATATTGACCAAACGACATGTTGGCAACTTGACACTAGAGCAGTGGTTCTTAACCTTTTAGTGATGAGGGACCATTTGACAAAATTTCTGTCTTACTATGGACCACCAACTGTCTGAGGTAATAAACAATTATATGTAACTTAAAGGGTTGTTTTATCTACAAAAAAAAAAAGCTGTTGGCTTACAACAATTATTATATTTTAATGCGATTTTTGTGACTGCATACTCTTTACTAACTTCTGAATCCTTGATTCAGTGCTACTCAAAGCGAAACGCATGTAGACACTAGCATCCAAACTATTTCCGTGCTTGTTTTTAATTATCAGAAACGCCGAGAGCCCCATAGATTTGACGATAAAAATAAAGTTAGGTAACTTATAGCAATTTCGCGAATCTTTGTCAATAAAAAAATATAAATTTCAGGTAACATTTGACGAGTCCCGGCTGGCCACACTGACTTGACTGGCTCTCACTCACTCGTAGCGCACTCTCGCCGCGTGTCATTGTGTCTGTGACTTTTTGTCACTTATTTAATATGTTTCGGATGGCTTCACGGACCACTTCGGGAGCTTCCAGGGACCACCGGTGGTCCCCGGACCACCGGTTAAGAACCACTGCACTAGAACATTTAAAAGATTTTTATTAAAAAAAATATATATATACTTTTAATATGCTTTTTTTAGTGTATACTGTACTAGAGTATACACTAAAAAAATATAAAATACTCCATTTTAAAGTTTTCTTTCAAAAAATAAAAAACTTTAAGGGAGCACCTTAAAGTTTTTTATTTTTTGAACGAAAACTTAGTGTAAAGTTGCCAACATGTCGTTTGTTCAATATTGCATTTCATGCGTCGATATCCAAATACAACCATTTGGCTGGCAGGGGTGGGAGGACACTTGACTCTAACACAAATTAGCACTATATAGCTTAATATTACGCAAACGGATCCCTGTATCGAAAAATGGTTTTCACAAACCCGCAATGTTTTTGAACGACCTATCCCACGATTCCTCACACCATGAGATAGACGAGAAAAAAAAATATCATCTCCACTTTACGTGTAAGGGATAAGGGAGATACTCTAAAAAATATATTTCAAGATTTTGTTTTACCACTTTGTCGGTGTGATTAATATGTAAACCCATGCAAATTACAGCTTTCTAGTACTAAGAGGAGTGGGTGTCTTTAATAACCTTATCTTTATGAAAATTATCAAAAATAAAATCTAGTCTAATATTCTAATCTAATATAATATATTCTAATTTAATATAATTTAATTTATTTTAATCAATTTAGCGTTTAGTAATTATTAACTGTGTTATTATCTGCGCATTATGTAGTGCATGCTGTGCTTTTCTATAAGTAATGAGGCGCTTAGACTTAAGTTTGCATTGTACTAATTGTTGAAGAGCCTAATAAATAAATAAATAAATAAAGAGCTAAGCCGCGGACAGGCAGACAGACAGACAGACATGTAGGGATCGTTGTTAATAAAAGCAGAACTTCTTTAAATACTTCTTCTTTAATTTTTCAAATCTTAATTTTCCGATCACACGCGTCTTTTATTCGTCGTCCATCTTTTTTCATACAGACACCTGTGTTGTCATACCTCTCATATCATGTCATATCTTGTGTTGCCACTCTATCATTCATTCCCACATTCGGCCATTCTGACATTCATGACTGTCCTCAGGCATGCACTCACCTGCTGTCCTACTTTATGTATCCATTCATCAATCTCTTCCAAATTTTATTACATCATAATAACTTAAAATAAAAACAACTTAAATTTTATACATCTTTAGCTACATGGGTAGTTACTTACTGTACCAATGTGCGAAAACAAACGACTTTAATAAAAATAAAAAATAAACTACATACCATATTTTTATTTATCTACATAAATAAATAAAACAGATTACAATGTTTTATGCCTTATGAAATAAAAACTTATCATTTATCAAACGCAAACGTGTTTTCTTTTGTATTCAACAAATGCAAATGTTTAACTATCTATTTCCCTAAAAATCTTACTCATTCATTCTTCTCCCTCATTCAGTCTTACCTACCTACCACAAACAATTGTCTCATACTTACTTATACCTCCTCTGGCCATTTCTTCATACCATCAGCTGAACATGAAGTTTTCAATGGACCTTCAGCAGTGATGTCATCTTTCTCTACATCATAGCGGTTGCTACGTTTGACCTTAGTGATCCTATAAGGTCCTAGGAATTGGGGTTTCAGTTTGAGTCCTGGACCAAACTGTGTTCTTCGTATCGCTACACGATCTCCTTCTTCGTATTTTGTACTTTCCTTTCTCATCTTATTATATGTCTTCCTGTTTTCTTCCTGAATTTTAATAATTTGTTCCTTTGCTCTATTTCTTAGTTCTTCTCTTTCTAAATTGAACTGCTCTAAACTTTCTTGTTGTAATAATTCAATTAGAGGAATATCTTCTTTGGATTTCATCTTAACACCTGTAAGTAGCTCAAATGGACTGGTATTGATACTTCTCTGAAAAGTACTATTAATTGCCCGTTGCAACTTGCTTATGTGTTTGTACCATACTGACGTGTCTTCTGCACATAGCTTCGTAAGAGTCGGCTTAATAATACCATTAATCCTTTCCACCTGCCCATTGCCACGGGGAACTCCTGTTGTTATCAGCAAATGTTGTATGTTCTCTCTTTCGCAATATTCTTTAAATTCGTGACTGGTATAGGCAGTACCCCTGTCTGTAATAATCCTTTGTGGGTTTCCAAATGTCTGCTGGTGTATCTTTAGTTTCTCCATGGTTTCACTGCTGGTGGTACTCTTCGTGGGAAAAAGCCACACGAATTTCGTAAATGCATCTACAATGACAAGTATATGATTATACCTCTTCTTTGTTTCAGTCATTGGACCAATATGGTCAAGATGTATGGTATGCATTGGTGAACTTTCCTTCTCGATAGGGTTGAGGAAACCTTCTTGCTTTCCTTGCTTCTTAGTTGCGAGTAAACAGGGTATACAGGTTACTATAAAATCTTCAACTTTCTTACCTATGTTTTTAAAAAAATAATCTTTACCGATCAATTCCAACATCTTCTTCTTAGAGAAATGACCATTTTGATGAACTCTTTTTATGATTTCATCTTCCATACTTCTTGGTATCACCAGCTTCTTGTCACCTCCTTTATAAAGAAGTCCATTGTCTAACCAGTAATCTTCATATGGTGTAGTCCCTAAGATACTTATAATTGCTTTCAAACCTTCATCCGCTTGCTGAGCCTTTCGTAAACTGTCAAATAACTCATCAACAACTGCAACATATGGGTTTCGGCTTAGAGCATCAGAATGTCTCATTCTAGAGCCTTCTCTATGCTCTATAGTAAAATCAAAGTCTTGCAGAAATAATATCCACCTAGCTACTCTAGTTGACATTCCCAAGTCTTTTTTATTTAACGTCATCTGGAAAGCTCTACAATCAGTTATAATTTTAAAATGTCTCCCAAATAAATAGTGTCTAAACTTTTTAATACTTTCAATGATTGCCAACGCCTCAAGTTCATACCTTGTGTACCTACTCTCTGCATCTGTTGTCTTTCGACTCATATAATACACAGGGTGTAGCTGCTGATCATCAATACTACGCTGCATAAGAATAGCTGCATAACCAACACAGGAAGCATCTGTGTGTAACTCCGTATACAGTTTTGGATTAAATATTTTTAATACTGGGTCACTTGCTAACTTTTTCTTAACTTCATTGAATGCACTTTGCTCTAGTTCATTAAATTTAAAGTCTGAATCTTTCTTTAACAAATTAGTTAGAGGACTAACTATCAACGCAAAATCTTGAATGTATTTTCTAAAATACGATGCTAAACCAATAAAACTATGTAGCTGCTTTACCGTCTTTGGTTCTGGGAACTTCATTACCGCTTCAGTCTTTTCATTGGAAGGTCTTACCTTCCCATCTTCAATCACATGTCCAAGGTAAGTTATGCTTCGGCACACCAGATAAGCCTTTTTCCAACTAAATTGCATTCCATACTGTGACGCTACTTCTAGTACTTCTTTCAGCCTTTCTACAGCTTGGGGTTCATCTTTTGCAGGAATTAAAATATCATCGATAAAAATCATAATTTTTCCTTCTGCTATCAAATCTCTAAATGCAAAACTGATATAACGCATAAAATATTTGGGACATACCGATAGACCAAAAGGCGCTCTTAAAAATTCATATTGACCATTATGAGTAACAAAAGATGTATATTTTACGCTGTCCTCACTTACTTTTAGATGAAAAAATCCATTTTTCAAGTCTAAAACGCTGAAAACTTTAGCTTCTGATAGTCTATCAATATAGTCTTCTATCAGTGGCAGAGGAAATTCGTCTTTTACCATTTTCTTATTAAGTTGTCTATAATCCACGCAGATACGGGTGAATCCATCCTTCTTACGAACCAGGACTAGAGGACTGGCATATTCTGAATAACTTACCCTGATTATTCCCTTTGCTAGCCACTCCGCTACCTGTCTATCAACTTCATCCCGCTCGGCAAATGAAATCCGACGTGGACGTTGAGCAATAGAAATATCATCCCGCAGCACTATCTTCACTTCAATCGGAACTTCTTTTATTTGCTTTGGTTGGTAACTTTCAATGCAGGAAATAATTTGATCCTTGAGTTGTTCACTACCAATATAACTTATACAATCTGAAACACACGGAAAACAGTTTAAGTTTCCTAGCCATTCTTCATCAATCGGCTTCATCCACACTAAATTTCCATTCATCACACATAACACATTCTTTAAAAAATCTTGACCAATAATTACTTTAAAAGGCATACACGTCTGCGGTACAATATGGAATCCTACGTTAAAATATCTATGGCTATCAATCGCAATTAAGGTTTTAAAATATCCTATCGAAAACACTTTGGAAGATCCTAAACCTGACATTGTAATTTTATTATTTTTATCACACTTCGGCAATCCTAACTGCACATAACACTCGTAAGATATTAAGTTCACATCGCTTCCACTGTCGATTAATGCCGTGACGAGTAATCCATTTTGTAACTTAATTTCTTTCATCGGTTTATTCGTTATTTTCTCTAATAATTCGTGGTTGTATACATCGCAAACGTCCCGTTGACATATTTGAACTATATTTTCTTCACATCCGTCATTGCTAGATGAGCCAATCAGCGCCCGCATGTCATTTTGCCAGTAGCCAACTTCATCATGTTGCAAACCTTCGTGAACAGTGCTGCCATCTGCGGCACTATTGAAAAACGTTTCTTTTTCTTTAGGTTGGCTCTGCTGGGAGCCCTGCTTGATATTTTTTGATGAATGCGATGATGGCGTCGATGATGATTTTTCCTTCTTACAGGCCGTAGCTACGTGTCCGAACTCATTGCATCTAAAACACTTCTTGCCTTGTGTTTTATTAGGGCACTCTGACGACACATGGTTGAGCTCCCCACAGTTGTAACAGCGTGGTCGTGATGATTTTTTGAATGATGGCTGCCTGTTTTCGCGTTTTTCTTGGTCAATTTTCCCTCGTATACTCTCATAAATCTTTAATTTTTCTTTAAGCTCGGGGTACGTTTTTACGCCGTAAAGCATCGTTTTGTACACTTCGGAATCCACTATGCCGTCAACTACATATTGGATCGCGACATAATCCGGCATCTTACCCCGTTTACCCATCTCTTTCATCACTAGTAGGTAATCCATGCAAGATTCATTCTTTTGTTTTTTCCTGGTGCTCATCATCTCATGGATTGCTTTTACGTCTACCGTGTCTGGAAATTCCTTGCTTATGGCTGTTTTAAAATCATCCCAGCACTTGTACGGTCGCTCCGCTCGTAGCCATAGTCCTGCTGTGCCGGTAAGCGCCCGTTGTGCCACCAATAGCTGCTGGAGAGGAGACCATCCGTAAATCACGGTGCTGCTCTCGACGTCTTCCACCCATCGCGTCACTGGGTACGTGCTGTCACACCCGCTGAATTTGGGCAGTAACTCCGCGCTCATTTGGAACGTGGAATTTAAGCTTGCAGCAGTTTCAGCTTGTCGCGTCATTGCGGTGATGCAGTCGTAAAATATATTTCCGTCCGTCTTAATTTCTTCTTCAACCGTCTTCTACGTGTTTCGTCTTCAACGGAAAAAAATTTCACACTGCCAGCTATCTTCAACTTTTATTTACTGCTCGATCCCGGACGAGCCCCCAAATGTAGGGATCGTTGTTAATAAAAGCAGAACTTCTTTAAATACTTCTTCTTTAATTTTTCAAATCTTAATTTTCCGATCACACGCGTCTTTTATTCGTCGTCCATCTTTTTTCATACAGACACCTGTGTTGTCATACCTCTCATATCATGTCATATCTTGTGTTGCCACTCTATCATTCATTCCCACAGACATGGCGGAACTATGAGGGTTCCGTGTTCACTACGGAACCCTAAAAAGAATGCTACGTAATCTATAATGGCACGTAAATAAAGACTTCAGTAGAATCATTATACACTGATGACTATTTGACCGTAATGCTGTCGAAAAATGTAGCTGTTCCATTTAATTACCTATGTACGTATATGTATACCTAAAGGGTACCTACCTAAGTTTTATAGTATTTTTCCCGAAGTTCTAAACTGACAAAAGCAACCTATCTATTGCCCCGATATTTGATAAAATTGACACGCTACGGATCGCCAGATTGCAAAGAACGAAACAAACGATTAGTACCTACTTTGACTACCTTGATGCGTACTGATAGGTATCGACATCGTTTACTGAAGTATAATCGTCGTTTTGTATTCCTTGAACCATGACAACCTACACAAAATACCTAGTGCGTATCGGTTTGCTTTTCATTTGAAAAATAATGCTGTCTTAAAAATTTAATTACGAAACTTATTAAAACTTTTTTGTTGCTAACTACGAAACTTTTGATTTCGTGTTTTAGTCATTAAGAACGCATTCCACTCCAGTACACTTTGACCCACGCTATACTAGTTTTTATCAAAGCATTTTTAATATTATTAATTAATACTGTGACATCTTTGCGGTGAGGATGCATGACAGAGGTGTTTGGTAAGTTAATTCAAAGACAAAATGAAACAACTTGTCCAGCACGACCCTGTGAAACATAATTATCAGCAGCGAGATCCAACGTCAGCTCCAATTTGCGTCTCAAAGTTTTATGGAAACCGACGTTCTGAAGTACAAAGCTACAACTTCAGTATGCAACAAGTACATCAACAAAACTGAATTTACAATCAAAAGAAACACGGTAGCTCGTCACGGGCTCGGTTGAACGGCGTGTCACAGTTCATTAATATTAATAGTCGAGGGCAGAATCCCACGGCTACTGCTCTCGGTCCATGCATAATTTCACTTCTACGTCCCCTACAGATTTTAATTGCTCGAGTTGCTACATCGCAACTTTGTCCGAAGTTACAGTGACGAATATACCACCCCATTCGTTGTTTCGCGAATGCACAAAAAATGTTTGCACTGCGTACAGTGCGCTTAGTGCGCTTCAGCTCGGTTACGTTCCATTAAACTTTGCCAGCACACGCCGCCATTTTAAGCTTCGCGACGTATTTTAATTTGTTTTAGTTGAGAATTTATTGTGAACTTTTTTCATTTAGTGAAAGTCAATATTACGCGAACATAAAATCGGCTTTACTTTACGCTCGAGCATAGTAGTATGTTGTTGTTTAAAAAATATTCGCCGTGGAATATAATTTTCAGTTGAAAATGTAAAGGTGTCTGCACGCAGCGGGCACGGCGCGGCGGGACGGGGCGTGGCGGGACGCCGACGCGACGCTGAGCAGTTGTAATGTACTAGATATTACGGATGACGCCACACAGAGCCGTCCGGCTCGACGCGACGCGACGCGACGCTCTGTGTGGCGTCGTTCATAATATCTAGTACATTACAACTGCTCAGCGTCGCGTCGGCGTCCCGCCCCGCCGCGCCCCGCCTGCTGTGTGCAGAGACCTTAACAGGTTTGTTCGACAAACAATTATGATAAGTACCCTCTTAAGAAAATATTTTGCAGATTCCAATAATTACAAGTATTAAACTCTCGAGGCGGAATTACGGAGTGAAGTAGACAGCTACGTAATACTCATAGTAAGCGCATTACTTACGTCAAATGTTATTATTAAATAGCTAGCTTTTGCCCGCGGCTCCGCCTGCGTGGATGTCGGTTACCAATGGCTTAACGTGCTTTCCGAAGCACGGTTGGGTCTTGGTATGTAAAGATGGTCACCCATCCACGGATCAACCGCGGTAACCGTAGCTTAACCTGATCGATCGACCCGTCCGGCTGTTATTACGAGTACTCGTACAAAGCCACAAGCCCTTCGCTTTGGTCTATCTGTGTGTTTCATCGAAATCCGTTCAGTTAACGGCTGAAAGGAAACACAGACATAACGACACACCCAACAGAGTTACGTCGCATTTATAATACATACTAGCTTTTGCCCGCGGCTCCGCCTGTGTGGATGTCGGTTATCATGTAAAAAAGTAGCCTATGTCCTTCTCCATATCCCAAGATCTAGGTTCTTTAGGCGTGAAAGCGTAACAGACAGACAGATTTATTTTTGCATATATAATATTAGCAGGGATGTAAAACCCCAAAAGTTCGACACACAACATAATTAGAGAACCTCTTAAGTTAATTTATGGGAGATCAAAGTTATATACGCCTGTATGTGTTCGAGGCTGCCGCGGGACGCAAAAGCCCAAAGCTTATTAAAAGCTGTCGCAAAAAGCCGTCTGCATCGGTGAGAACTCCCTTATGAGTGTAACCAATCTAATCTATAATAATATTGAGTAAACAAGTGTGCTGTTGTTTATTGTGGTTGATATTTATTTTGATAGGATAAATCAATACCTATGTTGATAATTTTAAGACGTCTATAAGATCAATTCTTTACAAAAAAAAAAAAACTATTATAAAGAATGATAATAATAATATTCACATGACAATCTAGCCTATTAGCTAATAAGTAATTTAAATATAACTTAAACTGCTAAGTAACTATATAATTAAGAAATCGTCCAATAACGTCTTTCTTTTTCACTTTAAGTTGAGTGGAAAAAAACTTAATTCACGTGTTCTTTATAATGGTCAGAACTTGCATTGCAGTTTAAGTTCACTCACACTGTACTAAACTAACTCAGCGGGGGCAAAAATTTCTGCTCGATTTGGTTGGTGGTAGGGCTTGTTCTAAGTCCGCCTGGCTAGCTACCACCATCTTATCTAAGTCTGTCGCCAAACAACAATGTTAACAACATTTGTTGTGTTTCGGCAGTTAGAGGTAACATAGTCAGTTCCTCTGTGGTTGAGGATTCCGGGTGAAGCTCGCTTCCATCTTCGGCCTTATCATCACTTACCATCAGGTGAGATGAAGGCCAAGAGCTTCCCCGTTGTGTGTAAAAAAAAAAAAAACTCAAAAGGTTTTACCCGTTTTAGTCTTCGCACTAATTCAGTGATGTCAGAAGTTGGATCGCCTCGACATTCATATGATGATGAAGTCTGTGTTCATGAGCTTCTGCGTATTTTTTATAACTATGTTTACGTCATCCTACTTGAGGTCCCGGTCAAGGTCGCTGTTTCTAATGTAGTACTTTATTTTATGTTATGTTTTATGTTTAGTACTTTATTTTGAAACTTAGGCTTTAAAACTTGTTTATATAACAACAATTTATTAGATATTGACAATGGTGACTGTTGAAAATCCGGCTCGAAGGACCAATGTTAGCGCGTGGAGCAAATAAAAGAGTGGACTGTATTAAAATAGGCAATGGTTTATTGCCATTAATTTATAAATGATAAATTTCCCGGACAAACAGATTTAGTTTAGAGGAGGTCCGTCGCGGTAGGGTCCGTGGAAGCGAGTGGTCATCGGGCCAAGACGTGTCGCCGCCACGTCGCGACCCATGCCTCAGCTTGCTGATGACGTGTTGAAGGTGTTGGGTTCGATTCCCAACAGTGACTGTCTATCAAGTAACCAATTTTTTTTTATCGAATATCATATTCGGCTCTTTTCTTTTTAACATGCTCTTTCCAGCCCAGTTTTGCATTCAAGAATGCAACACTTCCCATTCAACATTTTAGTAGTGAATTTATCACCAGACTCAGACTTCGACTATAAATCAAACAAGGCCTGGTAGTTCTCAACGCCATCTTCTACTACAGGCGGAGGTTGTTGTATCTTTTTGGTGTTCACTTTCTCAGTCTGAACAGTCTCTATGTGTTCAATGTTGGCAGTGTGAGCGGGCGATGTGTTTAATTTTCGTTTTTTCCTGCTCTTTTGCCTGATCCAGTTTCCCTGGCTAGCTCCTCTTCGTCCGTTCAGTATTTAAGACACTGTGTTGGACTTTCTATTGGCTCAGCTTGTTGTGCTTTATGCTGTAAATACCTCACTTGTTGTTGGAGGTTTTTTTCTATTTGTTTTTCCATATCAGAAATAACACTACGCAGCAGTTCATTATCTTCTCACTCTGCGCTGTAGTATTTGTACAGCAGTTGTTCATTTTCGGTTTTTACTTTAATTTTCGTGGTCTCAGCCGTGTTATTGGCGAGTTAATAAGTATCAGTTAATAATTATAATTGGAATATAGGTCAGTTCTTACGTAATTGTGTGTTTCATTGCGGCGAGCGCGGTTGAGCCGGCGCGGATGGTTTGCTGCGTCTGCACTTTGTACTTAAGTAGAGCAATCTCAACGAATATCAAAACACACTGATCATTACAATGATGGAGATTTTATTGCACCAGAATTTTTCATAATTTTCCGCAATCATCAAATCAAATCAAAAGTCATTTATTAAAATTAGCCTGAGAATCAGCACTTTTCGAACGTCAAAATTATATGAGACAATCCTCCAAAACGCCCGCTCTTCACCACTTCCTAGTGCTTTAGCTAGGAAGAAGAAGTGGCGCAACAAACTTCCCAGCAGCACACCTGTCTGTTCAGTTAGAAAAACTTGACTCTATACAATAGTAGGTATGCAAGGTAATTAACATTACAAGACAAAGTAGTAAATTAAATTATTTGCCATATGTCAGCTAACACACGCCAATATACCAGAAAATACAATGAAAACTATACTCAAGCAAAAAACAAAAACAATGTAGACAAAACTTAATACCAAAAGTCTTCAGGCATAAAGGGCGTGTCCGCTTACATGTGCTATGCATCAACTTTGATACCCTTGATTACAAAAGACTAGTGAGTACCTAGGTAAATAGAACAAAATTATAAGTTGGAATTAATGTAACGTATTTGCTTAATTGACATGCTTTACTAATCTTCATACTTAGGTATATTATAAGATTTTATTAGCTGCTTTAGCATATTTTGCTTTTTAGTTCGTTATTTTGATTTTATTAGCTGCTTTAGCATATTTTGCTTTTTTTGCTTACATATTTTGCTTTTGTCAATTTTTATTCTTATTTATGTAAATTCAAAACTTGGCATATCTTTTTCTTTTTGTAAAGTTATTTTGAATTGTTTTCTTAAGATAATTAGATTAAAAATTGTTGGTACACCACGTAACTTTAAGCTTTGGAAAAGCGACTAACACAGGCAATTTTTGTCTAAAAGGTCACTTCAAATCTCTTCAGGACGGCACGGTTGGCGCAGTGGTTAAGCGATTGACTGCTGCGCTGCGTGTCGCGGGTTCGATCCCCGCACGGAACAAATATTTGTGATAAATATGTGATAAATATTTATGATCTACAAGTAGTTGTTCCGGGTCTGGCTGTTTGTGTATGTGAGTTTAAATGTTTGTAAACGCACCCACGATACAGGAGAAATTCCGAGTGTGGGGCAACGTTTAAAAAAAAAAAATTTGATGTAGTACATAATTTGTGAATGAAAATAAATTATTTGTGTTTATATTTGTATATCATGACGGCGTTGATTATATTGCTTATAATATTGTATCAACAACAATTTCAAAGTACAGTTACACAATTAAATTATTCGCCAGCAAAATTATATGTGCATTTAAATTGCTAGAAACTGCGGTATCTCGAGAATCTGTGCCGTAATGCTTTGTCTTGGCGTATTGCAGTTGGTCTAAGCGCCTCACCGGGATTAATTTTAATCTTCTGCTACAATAGAGTTCCCTGTTAAAAAGTTTCTAAAGACTGGTAGCTCGGTTTTAGGTTAAAGTTTTTTACGTAGATGTCTCACAAAGGTGTTCGGCAAACATAACTCCAAGAGAATTAAAGGCATATTTATGTAGAACCGCATTATATGAATTCGCCACATAAATTGAATATGCATGCGATATTTAATGTGTGAATGACAACTGTGGTTAATTTGGGACAATAAGTCAGGACAGCGCGCTATGGAGCGGGCTATGCTCGTAGTTTCTTTGAAGGATAAAATCAGGAATGAAATTATCCGGTAGAAAACCGGAGTTACCGACATAGCTTGCAGAGTAAGCAAGCTGAAGTGGCAGTGGGATGGCCATGTTTGTCGAAGGACCGATGGCCGGTGGAGCAGACGAGTCCTGGAATGGAGACCGCGTATCGGCAAGCGTAGTGTGGGTCGCTCCCCAGCTAGATGGACCGATGACCTCAAAAATGTGGCTGGGACAGACTTGTTGCGAAAGGCGGAGGACAGGGTGTTGTGGCGCAGCATGGGAGAGGCCTATGTTCAGTAGTGGACTGCGATAGGCTGAGTTGATTGATTGATGAAGTGACACATTTGAGTAAAAATTATATCAATAAACATTGTTCGTTTAAATATATATTGTAATTATACGGGCGCCGGGCGCGAAGACTTACATTACGCTCACGGACACACAACACACTCCAAAGACACACATAGCATATCTCCTTTGTATTGTATTAATTCTCTTCCTCTCAGTACTTGAACTTTTTAATGTTGTAGTACGTAAGTGCAATTAAATATATAAATGATAATGATAATGCTAATTAAATGTAAATGTATTTTAAGGGTGTGAGCCTGGAGATCGATCATACAGGTCCCGAACTCAGTATAGACTCCAGCTCTCACAAAGGATATACCGGAAAATGTAACTTATGCTATGAATCAAAATTGTATCTTTTTGAGAGATTTTTTTTTTTAATTATTATTATTTATTATTTATGGGGTCCCGGGCCTTTGGAAGACGTACGAGGGGCCGAAGCCAACTCGCAGAGGCCCCTTAGACAATTTTGAATGGAATGAGACACCAACCGACGATTATCTCTATACGCACTATGCAAGTGCATCCAAGGACAACTCCCGGTTAGTGTAGAACTAATGCAGGATATGGAAACAAAGATATTGGACTAAAGGTTTTGGGTGGTTAAAATGGACTGGTTACCTAAAACTATGTAAGGACTATGGCCCCTGCCTGATCAATGTTTTATTATACACGGATAAAATAGCAGGGGATGACTTGCACACTCATTAATGAGCCCCCGGAAACGGTCGCTAGCACTTAGTGTCGTAGCAACAAGGGGGCAACATATCCTGAGGTGCTTGAGAACTGGAGAGGTATTCCACGACTATCAGAGCAATCCCAGAGCCCGGAAGATGGTCAAGATGGCCTACCAGCACTATTACTGGAATACTTCCTTCCTCCGAGCACGTTTGCTCTTGCGAGTCTCCACTCTAGCCGGACAGTAAAGGCAAGAAAAAGGTGGGAGCTCTGTTCCTCGTCAGTGTTCACTCTAGCCGGCCAATAAAGGCAAGCCAGAAGTGAGGGAAAAGACTTCTCCCGGGAGATAGGGTCCATAGGGTCGCTACTACCCATCAGTTCGCTACAAGCTGTCCTGCGGGTCCCTGTATCTCTCTTGGTCTGGATCCTTACCCTAGACATGTTCCGACAAAGTAAACTCTACCAGCATAGATCTAGATTTCGGAGCGCGCAAGCCCCACCACGACGTCAACGTAGAGATACCGCGGTGGGGTTATTATTATTATTATGTAATGCAGTATATAATCATCCTATAATGTTTTCACTGCTGGGAAACTGGTCTTCTCTCTGTGAGAGGGAGTGGGCCGTAATCAATCACGCGGGCCCAGTGCGGGTTGGTAAATGCCGGTTTCTTCATGATGTCTGTCCTTCACCGTTATAAGAGCAGTGGTGATAAAATAATTTACACAAAGTAAAGCGCCTGTCTGGGTTCGAACCTACGACCTACAACTCTTAAGTTGCGGTCGTTGCCACAGCTCTCATATAATACAGTGCTTGAATTATTATCGTCATCAACAGTCTTGCTGCTGTGCTGATTCACATAAAGTTAGGTACCACTTGATTGAGACTTGTTTTTTTTTTTTCAATACAGTTGTTAAACATGGCGTACTTTCAGAGGCTATAATTATGTTTCGAAAATTGAATCTTTTGTATAGGCATCTTTCTGTTACGCGGTCGTGACTTTTGTTTACGAGCTCGATCATTTTGTTTTGCAGTTGAGTTTAAAATTTATAAGACAATTTAAAAAGTTTAGTAGCAAGGAGTTTTCATACATAGAATAAAATGGGATAGATTTTATACGAGGAAAAATGAATGAGTCCGTACGTCTTAGCATTGAATTCTCAAAAGTATTTTAAATGGTTGTTTAATATATTTAATTACCAGTTTTAATTTAATTATTTTCACATCATCATTTGTCAAAAATTGAATAGGCTGTATAGGCTGTTTTCGTTGTAAAAAAAAATGTCCAGTTGCAAAAACGCGCCATTTTCTGAAACTTTAAATTTTTCATATTTACGTAATTCTTTGATTTGTGTTTTACTATTTCCCACAACTGTATTGAAAAACGTCGTATGATACGCGGGTGTGCAGGTTATTGCAAACTCGTGTCATTAAAAACGCTCGCCTTCGGCTCGGGCTTGTTAATGACAGCTCGTTTGCAATAACCTACTTCCCACCCTTGTATCACAATGTACTATTTTCAAACAATGGCTAACGTAAAGAATCTGTCTTTTGTTTCAACCCCAGCAATCCACGTAAAACCGAAAATATAAATCAGTATCGCGAAGCATAATATTTGGAACAATACTGCAGAAAGTAATAAATAATACCTACCTACAGGTAAATAAATCGAATGGCAGTTGCAATGAAAAATAGACGCCACAAAAGTAATATTTTTCTGCTGTTTCAGTTGTGAGCTCGAAATTGAGACTCTTTTACGAGGAAACAAAGAAAATGGAACTGCCTTGTGGTATAAAAAAGTAACGTTTAAAGGCTCCTACAAACAGGCGCGACTCGCAACGCGATACAAAGGTACCGCGTGTAGGGCGACGAGCGGTGTCTGTTTGTAGGAGCCTTAATATTTCGAGAACTTCGATAAATTTAGTTAGCAAGTCTAGCAATGAAAGCCTCTCCTGAAAGCAATGAAGGAGATAGTAAACTGATCAGATTGGCAATCGTGGTGGTTATATCAATTTCCCCCGAGATCTTTCACTACACATGACGTAGGTATATGATGGAATATGGGACACAGCCTGTACTCGAAGCTGTAAACATTTCACTCCGAATGGAAGCAAACATTCTTGATTAATACGAGTATAACAGGATTGGAAGAAGTGAATTATTACCGTATTTTACTCAAAATGTTGGTGTACTAGCGTTTACCCGCGGCTTGGAGGCGAGGATTTCGGAAAATATCCCACGAGAAAGTATTACCGGCATTAAAAGCACTCTATATATTAATCCAGGTTATAAACTATATATGTGCCAAATTTCGTCCAAATCGGTTCAGCCGTTTTTGCACCATACCGGAATATACATCTAGACAAACGGACAAAATACTAAAAACTTTATTTTCGGCATCAAACTCGTTCCCACACTTCGGAGCAATTTTTTTTTATGTTCAATGATTTGGGGGAGGATTTTGCCCAGCAGTGGGGCAGTATTGGCTACCAATTTTTTTTTAAACGCAGTTTTCTCTTCGTTACTATTTAATATGTGTAGATATAGATACCATTGTCTCCATTTTATTACGATGCACCAGGTTTTCATTTCACGCAGTGCACTTAAGTAGTTGCTAAGGTTTTGAATATAATACATTCCTCTTCTTGCTCTATATTGAATCCCTCATTTTAACTCGGCAGCCGCAGGGTCTTTTCATTTCCCAACTTTTGGAGCAATTACCAAAGTAGTTGTAAAGTTTCACATCGGCCTCAGAAGATTTTCATTTGCAAGAGTGAGTTTTCAAATTACAAACGAGCAGTTTTAAACACCCACGTAATTTTTTGCAGCTCCTTGCTTACAAAAATTTGCCGAAAATCCTCCCTTATGCTGAGCTGACTGAAGTTTAGCTGTATATTCTTGTTCATTCATAAAAAGCGAAGTTGAGAATATTTTTAATGTAAAAAACGCTGTTTCATCGCTTATTTTTAATCTTAAAGGAAGGGAAATAAACAACAACACGGGTCAGTAAGTTTTTCGTAATACAATACTTTTGGTGGGTCAAAAGCTCGCGACACCGACCGAATATCAGATTTCAATAAATATCGTTAGCAAAGTTTCGGGGATATTTTTTTTTCTTCTGTACATGATGGTCCAATTCGGGTGTTTTTGCACACCCTTCTCATAAAGAACGACAAAATAAGTCAAATGGATTTACCTACCTACATAAAACAATATGCATCACCGACAACCGTATGGAAGAGATTTGAAATATTATGTTAGACATATGTACTACGCGTTATAATATATTTGTGTACATATACCCAACTAGCAAAATTTGTACTTAAAACGATCTCAAGACTATTTTTATTTTCACTTATAAGAAACTTGTAGCATGCTACAAAGCTGGATTAGGGCGCAGTTATAGGAGCGGTTACTTCTATAATCTACTTATAATCTACTAAACGCGTTATAATATGTTTGTGTACATATTAGTCATAACAAATATACCAACGTATTACTAACATTAAAAATCGGCAAAATGCGTGTCGGACCACGCACAATGAAGAGTTCCGTAGTTGGGACGAATTTATCCCAAGACAAAAACATTGTTGTTGAAATACATGTTCTCCCATACATTCCAACTGCAAATGTATGTTGGTTGACTATTACTCGTTATCTTGTAAAGCCTACTTTTCTGTGATAGTTTTCCTTTTAACTTCGTAATATAATATTAATAAAAAAAATAAAAATTAAAAAAAATATTATAATATTAATATTATAAATAAATATTATATTTAAATTGAAAGAATAATACAATATTAATATTATAATATTCTTTCCTTTTCTTAGTACTGCCGTGTTTTTTTTTCTCACTCCACTTCATTCTTAATTTTTTCCATTATGATAGCTGGAGTAGGGAAGGTACATTAAAAAATCTAGATTTCATTTTACCACTTTGTCGGCGTAATTAATATCAATAATAACCCATGCCAAATTACAGCTTTCTAGTACAAAGAGTCTTTGAGCTAAACCGCGGACAGACAGACGAACATGGCGAAACCATAAGGGTTCCTTGTTGACTACGGAACCCTAAAAAAGGTACAAATCATCTAATTACGTAATTTAATTTGGAGGCAAACATTTTGTTAATTTTCACAACGTGTCGAGGATTATGAAGACATCGGTTTACATGACTGCAGTTGCCAAGCTATTGTATTGTCATTACTTGATATTCGTGACCACTCTCATTCATCCGATTCCACAATCGAGTATCAATTGGGGATATACCCATGTTGCCCAGCAGTGGACTACCAAAGGCATGTTGAATTTGGCAGACACTTGCGTTAGTCAATTTCCGTATTTAAATTTGCCATTGCATAGTCTGGATAATTATTTTTTAAACAAATTGCCACCATAAGTCAATTTACGGTCAAAGAATGATAGTTGTGATTTGAATGTACGGACAATAATTTAAGTTATTGCTTATTATTTATTTCAGAATGTAATATATAAGTTAAGTAAAAAACCGGCCAAGTGCGAGTCGGACTCGCGCACGTAGGGTTCCGTACCATTATCTATAAAAACGGCAAAAAAATCATATCTGTTGTATGGGAGCCCCACTGGAATATTTATTTTATTTTCATTTCATTATTTATTTTTAAATTGAATATATAACTAAATATTCTGTGAATATTTCAAGCGTCTACCTGTTGCCGTTATCAATATCGCGCAAAAACGAGCAAAATCACGTTTTTTGTATGGCAGCCCCCTTAAATATTTATTTTAGTCTGATTTTTAGTATTTGTTGTTATAGCGGCAACATAAATACATCGTCTGTGAAAATTTCAACTGTCGAACTATCACGGTTCATGAGATACAGCCTGGTGACAGACGGACGGACAGCGGAGTCTTAGTAACAGGGTCTCGTTTTACCCTTTGGGTACGGCACCCTAAAAAGAGGGTAAAAATCATAGGTTATCAAAAAATTCGTCCGCATCGCTGTCAACGGGAAAAGTGCCCAAAAGGCTGGCAGTATTGCCACGTTGTATTGCGATGCTGATTCTTTGGACAAAAAATAAGCCAGCCCTCTGGTCACGTGAAAAGTCGACTGCTTGGCGATGTCTCGAAAAACCAAGTGGGCACTCGGACCCCATGACCCTAGTAAACCCGAAACGGCTCGAAAATATAACTCCCATAAAGGTCAAAGATAAAAAAAAAGATAAAGATATTACGGACGACGCCACACAGAGCGTCACGTCGCGTCGCGTCGAGCCGGACGGCTCTGTGTGGCGTCGTCCATAATATCTAGTACATTACAACTGCTCAGCGTCGCGTCGGCGTCCCGTCCCGCCGCGCCTCGCCCGCTGTGTGCAGAGGCCTTTAGTTGGTACTCAATTAAATTCCTTGTTTACACAAACTGATTCCCAGAAAACTGTAAACATAAAAAAACTGCCAACAATTTCCACGGTTTTCTAAATAAAACTCTATGGTTGATCGCCTTTGGTTTTTATAAGAATCTTCCTAATACCGGGCGTAGGTGGATATTTAAGTAAGGATTGTCTTAGCTTTGTGATCCTTTGGTCGAAGTAATGAAGCTTCGACCGACTTGCGGGGCTTTGTTCCCGTTTACTTGTATCTAAATGGATATTGTTAGCCAAGGCTTTTGATTCAGATAAGTTAAACATGGTTTTGATAACGTATAACGTGTTTTGCGTATGGGTTGGAAAATTGATTATTCGATACACCATAGGAGGGCCAGCAACGCTTTGGTATTACTGGCAATTTCACGGAGGGTACCTTACCTAATGATTTTTCTAATTTTATTTTTGAGCTAGGAACCGAGTTTATGGTTCTATTTTCTATCGTCTATTCTCAGAAATGAATTATTTATTATTTTTACAAGCTTTCATTCCACTTGCAATGTTTGTGTGTATGTATGTACGGGTCAAATCTTGCAACTGAATTTTAAAGCATTTATCATCAACCGATTGAGATAAAATTTTGCATATACGTTTAGTTTTAATCACAATGCATGGTTAGCTAAGTGACGTCATTCTAAATCCAAATACTACTACTAGTTACTTTTTGTGCACTCCTATGATATGTGTATCAAATGAAATGGTTTGCTGAATAGGATACGAAAAATTAAATTTCGATTTTTTTTTTTTTTTTTTTTTTAATAACTATTTCGCTTTCTTGGATGGTCCGCCATATTTGGCGGACCACCCAAGATATGAAACTAGTTATTTTTTACACACTCCTATAATATGGGTATCAAATTAAAGAGTTTTCTGAGAGAAATACGAAAAATAAAATGACTGCACTCTAAATCCAATATGGCGGACTAGTTATTTTTTACGCAGTCCTATAATAAGGGTATCACATTAAAGGGTTGACGCTTTAAATAAAATGAACAGATTAATAAAAAACGTAGATACAATAACAAATATATTTTTTGTAACAAAAAAAAAATATTATTTATTATTAATTTTCATAGAAATCAAAATCAAAAGTCATTTATTCAAATTAGGCTGACAATCAGCACTTTTCGAACGTCAAAATTACATATGACAGTCCCCCAAAACGCCCGCCCTTCACCACTTCCTAGTGCTTTAAAGCACTGGGAGTGCTGGGAAGAAGTGGCGCAACAAACTCCCTAGCAGCACATCTGTCTGTTCAATTAGATAAACTTGATTCTATAAAATAATAGAGAAACAATTTATAAATAGAGAAACATTTTATGTTACAACTACTTTAATTTAAACATATCTTCTCCTTGTCTATTTAAATCAGATTAATATTCATCTGACGCAGATACCAACTTATTACTACTTACTAGACAGTCAAAAGATTAACTAAGTTTAACTCATGTTAGTGAAGAATTCTTATAGACTTCCCTTTATAAAGTTAGGAAATAAGGCTCGTATCATACAAAGTTTGGTATTATTTTTCGTAAATCTCATTTTCATATTTGTGGGGAAGATCTCGTAAAGAATGCGGGCTACTATCTCGCCACGTCATGTACGCGACTTAAACAAGAAATTTTAATGAGAATTCCTCTTCTAGCTTGTTACAAAAATAATATTATTCGTTTTCTTGTTTAAAGCACATTTTGGCTGTTTATAGTGGATACGAAATTAAGGGACAGGCCACATTACAAAGAGTCAGTGTTAATTTAAACCTCAACCTGTGACATGGCTATTTTGGCAATATTAATATTCAAGAGGAGTCTCTCCTGTCACAGTAAAGCGTCTATTTATAGATTTTAAATTATTTAATGAAATGAGTATTTAAAGGGATTTCGGGTGTGTGGTAAGTCTCACTGGGAACGATTGGCAGTGATGGCTATGTTTTTATTCGATCAGAGAATTTTTACGGCATAAAATAGTTTGATCAAAAATATGTTTTTTCTGAATCGAGTCTGTTCAGTGAGTGATTTGAGTGCGAGGACACTTTTAGTATTCAAGATTAAGATACAATTTTCGATAAATTTTATTACTCGTGTATATTTTTTTAAGAACAAACTTGGGTGTTCGCTTCGCCTGCCAACTTTGTGGCCACCTTTGCAATATGGAATATTTAATCCCAGATCAGTTATGCAGTTCGCTACAACTTCAGAGTTGTGCAGTAAAGTACAAACTTCAAACTTAATAAACATAGCTGATATATGTAACTATGCATGATTGGATGTGATTGATGTGCAATATGGTAATAGGTTAGTTATGCGAAATTAACATGTTACAAGTCCGCCAAAGTAAGACGTATCTCATAATTATTGTCAGTAACTAAAGAATTGTTGTATGGAGTTGGGCAGGACACCTGGCTAGGCGAAGTGATGATAGGGTAAAGCAGTGACCGAGTGGCGTCCAAGGACTGAAAGACGAAGTGTCGGTCGTCCAACGGCGCGATGGGTAGACGACATTGTTGCCGTCGCGGGTAGAACCTGGATGAGGCTGGCACAGGAGTGTGGGGATTGGCACTAGAAAACAGAAGCCTATGCTCAGCAGTGGGTGAAGTTGGACTGTGGATGATGATGATGAAATAATTGTTTATCTTTAAGTTTGTTTTATATTTTCGGCTATTTTTCATATAATGATGAAATAGAAAACTAACCAGTTGACTGCCGACGAAATAGAAAACAAATTTTGAATAAACTGATTTGCCTATATTTGAGTTTGCCCTTTTGACTAGGTTGAACTGGCTTTAAATATATTTTGTGAATAGTACACTTTCCAGTACTATACACCGTGACATTTTAGTCGTCTTACAAAGGTGGTCCACTCAATGTAGCTGACATAAAATAGCTCTAGGCGCGATTAGAAAAAAAAAAAAAATTGAGATTTAGATTAAGTTGCAATAGTATGTAACACATTTTTGCGTTAAGGTGAACTCTGATAAAGATGTCGCCGCTCCATTCCGCGCCACCCTTGAAAAACAAGGCTCGGACTGTGCTCGTAACAGGGTCTTTCAAACTACGTCATACGTAATTAATAAAAATAAAAATAAATATATTATTCAAATGTTCAAAAATATCATTTTTTTAAAATTTATTTTTAGTAGTCATTGGATATATGAAGGAGGCTGTCGTTGTAAGACAATTAAAATGCCACGGTGTATAAATATAGGTAGGGAATAACGTTCACAAAATATAATTACAATTGAAATACATAAAAGAAAATGCAATCCCTATTACTGTGAATTAACCGTAACAGTAATAGACTGTTACGGTTAATTCTGAGAAAAGGGGTAACTCAATTGCATACCTACGGAATACGAAGCCAATCAGACCCAGCTACCGACCGATTACTTGTATTGCCTACAGCTCACCATTTTCATCAGTGTTTTTTTTTTAATTTTCCGGCCAAACATAGGCACCAAACATATCTTGCCACATGCGTACCTTGGCCACATAGTAAATGTAGACTTGACTGATGACAGTGACATAGAATGGGAGCGAAAAGCGTTGTCGATCCGACGTATTAAGTTGGACCGTAGGTTTGCATGATGTATACTAGAGAAGTGAAACTTACTCTGTTCAAGGCGTTTTGTCAGTCGTTTTACACGTGCAGCCTGTGGTTAGACATACGCAGAGGGCCTACAACGTTCTTCGTGTCCAATATAATAACGCGTTTAGGGTGCTGTTGGGGCTTCCGCAGTTCTGTAGCGCATCGGGCATGTTTGCTGAAGCGAATACAGATAACTTTCTAGCTATTATGCGAAAAAGAACAGGATCCTTGATGCGAAGAATTCGGGGGAACACCAACAGTATTTTAAAGGTGATAGTGAATAAGCCTGATTTCCCGTTCCTGGGGCTCTGGATCCGTATGCAAAGCTGCAGGTCTGGTGCAGCGGAAAGCGGACATAGACAAGGTTCTTGAATTAGTTTAATTTTAGTTTTGTTATATTTATTTTAATGAGGAATGGTACTAACATAATTTTATAAGTGCTACTAACAACAATATGAATCATTTGTGTTCGATTTAAATAAATAATAATATCCAAAACTTTTTATTTAAAGCTCTCATTGGCAAACATAATGAGAACTCTGCTGTCTATGCTCTTGAAGGGATGTTTTGTTCTATGAGTATAATATTTGAATGGTAAAAAAGCTCCTGAATTTTCCAAGCGTTATACAAAAGTCAATCGCTCGGCTATATTGATTTACAATGTAAAATTCATTCCTTTCCATTACCATAAGCCGCTATCTTTACGTATTATGTTATTTTAGGATAGATTGCCTAGAAGGGGTCACCCTAAAAGGAAATTGAATTACTTATACGAGAGTGATATTCTAGCAATTTATATTCAGTAAAATATAAATTATCGTATTCAAAAATAGCTCAGATTCGTATTTTTATTACGGCGATAAAATAAATTAGTTTGGATTTCTTTATGTCTGTTAAGTTTTTAGATAGCTGTGGATCGGTAAACTCGGTTTGAACTTTTCAATTTTATGGCAACGCAGCCACAGTTAATCGCGGTAATCTTATGAACCATTCCAGCATAGAAGTTTCTTTTGTAGATGATTAAATTCATCACTATGAACGCTCGTAAAGTTCTTCGCTAACATTAATGCAACGCGATTTTGCGACGTTTTTATCGTCGAAGTGGATCTATTGAACATGCTGTCTTTTACCACAGAATAATACACATGGGACACTCCATAGTTTAGGTATGAAGCTAAACGCGGCTGTACGCGGCGTGCCCATCTCACTAGGCCAATTCAGTAGGAGTGTCGCGCGCCGCCGGTATACCTAAGGCTGGTTTTAGAGTCACGTTGACCATCGGCGCTGACAGCTCAGCGCGTAGCTTGTCAGCGCTGAGGCTCAGCGCGAGATGTTTCAGTATCGTGCTGATCACTGCGGAGTACAAACGCACAAAAATGTGAAATGCGTCATGACTGTTCACGCTGACGGCGTCCGCTCGGTTCGACACTAGAACGCTCACTGAAGACAGGCGCGCGTGCGGCGGTCAGCGCCGACGGCTACGCAGCGCCGAGGCGCGACGCGTAGGCTGGTTTTAGAGTCACGCTGACCACAGGCGCTGACAGCTGAGCGCGTAATTTGTCAGCGCTGAGGTTCAGCGCGATACGATTCAGTATCATGCTGATTACTGCGAAGTACAGACGTACAAAAATGCGGAATGCGTCATGACTGTTCACGCTGACGGCGTCGCCTCGGTTCGACACTAGAACGGTCACTGAAGACAGAGGTGCGCGTACTGCGGTCAGTGCCGACGGCTACACAGCGTCGAGGTGCGACGCGTAGGCTGGTTTTAGAGTCACGCTGACTATCGCCACTGACAGCTCAGCGCGTAGCTTGTCAGCGCTGAGGTTCAGCGCGAGATGTTTCAGTATCGTGCCTATAACTGTAGGTAATAAGCGCTGTGCGACCAGAATTGCACTTTATTGTGTCGTAATAAGAGTCGCTTTTAATTAACAAGATTTTGCGGAGTATCCCATCTGTTTTAATCTGTGCTTTTACTTTCAGCCACTACTCTTGATGAATTTCCTAAAAGTTTATTACTTTTTACTATTTTCCAGACTGATCTGGCAGTTAAAAAGAAACATTGAACTTATCAGCAGCAATATCGCAGGACATAAAATATGTTTTCAGTATTAACAGTGTTGAAGCCTGTTAATTTTTATTACTGACCATAATCTTCCAATCACTGAAATGAAAGGTCATGGGGGTAAAATAAAAATAATAATGCCATAAACACCACACTAATCAAACGGTTTGGTGAATGATGCATTATTTGCTTGCTTCTTAACCTCGTTTGGAAATAGGACCAAGACCTGAATTCGTCGCGTTTAAAGGGTTACGTAAACCGTTGCGTGGGGTATGTGACACCCCAAACGCGCTCTCCTGGCACGACTATAGCCACCAAGTGTTTCTTGCTACCAGATAGTTTGGCCTAGTAGACTGAAGATTTGTTGACTATTTTCTATTTTGTTAAGTACAGTGGTAGTGGTAATTGTTGAAAGGCCTATCTTCCTCCCATACTTATTAACACTGTTATTTGAAAATATTGTAAAAACCAATTATTTTTGAAAGAGTAACCGTGGAGTTTCTTGCCGGTTCTTCTCGATAGGAAACGACCAATTGGAACCGTGCACCTAGCTTCTGACGTTTCATAAGTGCCCATGTAGGTTTATGTGATACAAAATATTTTGTTTTTTTTTATCATAACGGTCATGCGTTTTTATGAAGCTAACAGGAACATCAGCGCGGTAAATCAATTTTTTTTCAAATTTGAAGTTCTAAACCTTCACAGATGCACTGGGGTGCATTACACCCCACGCGATCAATTAAGGATTCTCCATATCTCCTCAAAAAAAAATAATTCTAAACGGAATATTACCAGCAGAAGTTTAATAGAAGAATACAAATTAGTAAGTAATTGGCAATTAAGTACTAATTTGTATTCTTCTATTAAACAGCACATTAGGTCTTCGTTTTAATGAAAAAGTAAGAAGATATGACCTACACTATGCCGCAAACTACAAGGCATTAATATTAAATATTTATCACCATTTTGCGCAACAATGCGGGGCCGTCGCAAACTATTAATATTAAGTATAGAAAATTAAAATTGAAAAGCCGCGGTGGGTGAAATGGAACTTCATTATAAAGGTCTCAACTATTTGCAAGGACGATTAATATTCCTTTTTACACACGGACAGACAATTTCTGTTCAACTTTTCATCGAGCCAAGCCAACCAGCATAACTTACCGGAACAAGAACATTTTATGATACACTAGCTCCTCCTAGTCCTAAGTTACTCCTTACAACATCAGATATCTGCCAGTGAAAGTTCCGTTAAAATCGGTGCAGCCGTTTCGGAGATTAGCCTGAACAAACGGACAGACATACAAAAAATAAAATAAAAAAAATGTTATAATTACCGTATTTACAAAAAAAAGACATTAAGTAAAATGTTGTTATTTTGACATTATAAATAGACACTTCCATTTTATTTATTTGTTTGTGTTTGACTGAATTACACAAACTTTTCACCTTTCAATTGTGAAATTCAGATATAAAGATAACCAAGTGCCAAGAGCTAACTTTTAATCTTACCCAAAAACGAATCCTACTTCAAATTTCTATCATCTTACATTCTTTTACGGTGTATTCCCGCTGTCCCCACCGCCCGTGTTACCCTTAATGGTAATTCCCATAAAATGGCGAAACTAAATGTTCTATTTTCTTTTAAATACTGATTTTAGAAATAATAATTTAAAAATCAGTACTTAAAAGAAAAAGGAACCTTTTTTTTTTCGCCATTTTTTAAGAAATATATATGCATACCTACTATTAACACGTTCAGACCGGCGTGTACCACCGGTGAAGCACGGAGTATTTGCTGACACGGCGAGGTGTACCACCGGTAGCCACATCACACTATACTTTCAATATACTAAGAAATTCGCGGCGATTTGAGAGAAAGTGTTCTTACCATCCCGCCTAGTAAAATTGACAAATTTTCATAGTGCAGCTCAGGAGGTGGATATATATATTTCGAGAAGTAAACAAAAATCAATATTGAAAAATTGTATTTATTAGAAAAAAATTGACATAATCACGACAAATTGTGCAAGACTTTTGGTTCATGGGGCGGCGATGTACCATCGGTGGCCATATGAATATTTTCGCCGCAGGATACCAAGTACCTACTCATGAGGTGCCGGTCTGAACGTGTTAATCGGGACACGGACGATGGAGACAGCGGGAATACACCGTATTTACCAGAAGTTGATTCCCATTCGTTGTTAGTGGGCCCGCCGGGCTGTGTGTCCGCGGCAGGGGCGCGGTCCCCCGCCGCGGGTTGTCACTGCTAATTTGCACACAATTGTTCATCCCGGACTGAAAGTATAGAAATGAGAGGAGAAATGTAGTCGGGACTCAATGTAACTCACTAATTGGACCCACGAAATTGTATTCCTAGCAGTCGTAACGATGGATGTTCGTTAAAACTTATGTCGAATGGAAAATGTAAATGCAAATACTTTCTCAGTGACTTTGTTAATCGCGAATTGTCAAGCGGACTTCGTTACGATTTCTGTATAATTTCGTATGAATAAAAGCCCTATAGGAGCTATGTCAAATCTAGGTATATTTATTACGAACTTCAAAAAGGAGATAGTTTATTTATTTATTTTCAATACAGTTGATAAACATTTTTTTATATTTCACTTTCAGAGGCTATAATTATGATTTAAAAATCAAATATTTGCATAGCCATCTTTCGTTTACGCGGTCGTGACTTTTGTTTACGAGCTCGATCATTTTGTTTTACAGTTGAGTTTTAAATTTATAAGTCAATTTAAAAAGTTTAGTAGCAAGGAGTTTTCATACATAGAATAAAATGGGATAGATTTTATACGAGGAAAAATGAATGAGTCCGTACGTCTTAGCATTGAATTCTCAAAAGTCTTTTAAATGGTTGTTTAATATATTTAATTACCAGTTTTAATTTAATTATTTTCACATCAACATTTGTCAAAAATGGAATAGGCTGTATAGGCTGTTTTCATTGTAAAAAAAATATTATTTTCACATCAACATTTGTCAAAAATAGAATAGGCTGTATAGGCTGTTTTCATTGTAAAAAAAAATATGTGCAGAAAAAACAAAAACGCGCCATTTTCTGAATTTTTAATTTTTTGTTTGATAAATTGATAATTTTTTTTTGTTAATATGAGTACAAGCGATGAAATGGAATTAACTCCACCCGATATTTTATCTGAGGCGAAAACTGCGCAAGATGAATTTTTTCCCCCAAAATCTCGAGAAAGATATATGGCGACTTACGATAAATTTATTTTATTCTTTGATTTGTTTTTTACTATTTCCCACAACTTTATTGAAAAACGTCGTGTGATACACGGGTCTGTAGGTTATTGCAAACTCGTGTCATTAAAAACACTCGCCTTCGGCTCGGGCTTGTTAATGACAGCTCGTTTGCAATAACCTACTTTCCACCCTCGTATCACAATGTACTATTATTTAATACTTCAAGCATACAAAATGTACAGAGGCGGACTTAATGCCATAGGCATTTTCTACCAGTCAACCTTTGGGTAATGCAGAGACAAACAGTAGTAGGTGCAATAGCGAGAATTGAGGAATACATATTCATTTAAATATAAAGTTATACATATATACCTATTAAAAACTATAAATTTAATATATACATGAGGTAGGTAGTTCTCTGTTATATAGAGATACCTACGAATATGTAAGCGAATACCTACCTTGTTATGTTAATATCTCCGACGACAGCAGTAACCCGATTTACCTGATTGTTTTCTTTAAACCCTTTTGTTAAATTAATGTGCTTTATAAAAATAACCAAATTGAAATCATTTAAAATGTAAATTCAAGTTATTTCGGCCCATTTCCGTGGGTTCACTAAAAGTTATTGTTTAACTGAAATTCGTTCATCTCTATTAACTACAGTCGTTTCAATGGGGCTTCTTTTATTATTGTTAAATTCGAACACCCACTCGTCGATGTTAAAATTAAATTACAATACGGTTCCCTAAAATACTCAAAGAAATTGACTGTCTGTTTTTTTTTTTTTCAATCGATTAAGCATCTAATTGTTCTTCAATATCGGCCTAAAAATTACTTTAAGTATTCCATTTAAGTCAATTTTATATCGTAGAAACATAATCGTTTTCAAAACACTACTAACAACCGCGGAATAACTTGAAATCGAATGGCAATGATTTGTGAAATAGTGTTGGGAAGCAATTAGCAAAATTCAAGTTGGGCGATGAAAGAGATCGCGTGTGGCTGAGGGAAGATAGTAGTTTGGAGTAATTACGATTGTTGTGAGCGCCGACAATCACTTAGAAGCGCCTTATCTAAGGCCTACTTAACGCGCGGACTTGGCTATTAAGTCATAAATCGTCGGTTAGTCACGCAACGAACTGACGATTTGGCTCCTAGCGAGTTATCTTCACCTTGGCATCTAATTAAGAAAATCTTTTTTTTTTCTTTCCCCCTTAATTGGAACCCTGAATTATATGGATACGTAGGATAATAAACTGGCCTCATTTTTGGAACACGCTTACGATTTAGAAAATGATAACGACCGATTTTATAGCGAGATATAATATGAAATACGTGTTGTGTACATATTTTGCCGTGTAAGCTATTTTGATACAAATGTTTGCGGCAATTACGCCAAAGCTAATTTTGATGTTACCTCCAGCCACTATTAAATTGATAGTTGTGTACGTAGTTTGGAAATTATAAGGTGTTTTTCATGCGTTTATATCTTTGTCGAGTTTCTTGTAAGCGCGGTGGATATAATATTTTACGGCTTCCTCTATTATACTATTTGAGTGGTACGTATACCTTACCTACATAAGTGTATGTAGATTAATCTCTCAATTATACGTCGTATCATTGGCGGGTAGATTTAGCGACGTCCCGCCGGGTGGATGGTCTCACTCAACGGACACTGGCGATCCATTTAACAATTGGACAGTCAGTTGACACATGACAGTGTGGCGCACATCCCTCGGCTCGATGCATCCCAATTTCTAGTGTGTCTGGCCACGAAATTACCCATTACACAAATATTATTTGCTTTTGCTGCTCTCTGCAGTTGTTGTTTTGGTTTCCTTTGTATTCGAGCTCAGTTGTTGAATTCGGTAGGCATGTTTATTTATTTATTATTTATACCATATAATATATTACTTTATTGAACAATACAAAAATACATAACATAAAATAAATCAATTATCTTATTGTTTACATAGTTACGCAAAAATTGAGACCGATAAACAATCTGCTGGTGATATGTAGGTACTAACATCGTTTATAATTTTTATGATATTGATTTTATTTTCTGTGATTAATATATATTTAACTCACACACTGACTTATTATATGTTAATTTTTTTTTGTTGGATAATCATGTGCAATGTTTGTAAATATTATATGTGAGCACCATGCACCTATCGCATTTATTAATTTTTCTTTCATTATTTCACTTTTCATTCTTTTTACCAATTGTGGTAAGTAATTTTTATTTTTATTCTAGGTACATCGTCTTCACCTATAATTATTAATTAATGTATACAAACTATTGTTAACATTTTAAAAGAGTAAGTATGGAGTTTCTTGCCCATTCTTCTCCATACATAACTACCTTTTGGAAGGCGCAACTAGAATCAATTAACTATTCATGTAATTTTTGACGTTCAAAAGTGCATCTTCGTGCCTATTTGAAATAAATGATTTGACTTTGACTTTGACTATAGACCTACCGCCTTACTAATAAACGCGAAATAAAGTTATACTAGCAAAAACTTCGGTATAACCATACATTTTTGACTTTTATACCTAGTACTCGTACCTATAACTTTATTTCGCGTTTAAAAGTAAGGCCCCTAGTGTCTATTTATTGTTATTATTAAGTTAGTCTACTTATAAAATACCACTCACCTCGTTACTATTTCCTTTAATTAATAGTAATATATCGACGCTTGAAAGGCAATATTGACCAAACGACATTTTGACAACTTTACACTAGAGCATTTTAAAGATTAAAAAAAAAACTTTTACAATGCTTTTTTTTTTGTGTATACTCTACTAGAGTATACACAAAAAAATATAAAATACTCCATTTAAAAGTTTTATTTTTTGTTTTTTTAATATTTTAAGATGCTCTAGTGTGAAGTTGGCAACATATCGTTAGGTCAATATTGCCTTTCAATCGTCGATATTATACCATAAATTAATCTTATCTATTTTATATATATGTTCGAGCTCAGTTGTTGAATTCGGTAGGCACATTTATTTATTTGTTATTTATACTTATATATATATACTTTATTGAACACCACAAAAATACATATTTATGTAACATAATTTTAATTTTTTTTATTTATTTATTTACGTGCAAAAATTGAGACCGATAAACAATCTGCTGGTGATATGTAGGTACTAACATCTTTTATAGACCTACTGCCGTACTTATAAACGCGGAAAAAAGTTATACTAGGAATAATTTCGGTATAACCATACATTTTTGACGTTTATACCTAGTACCTATAACTTTATTCCGCGTTTATAAGTAAGGCCCCTAGTATCTGTTTATTGTTATTCTTAAGTTAGTCTACTTACAAAATACCACTCACCTCGTTACTATTTCCTTTAATTAATAGTAATATATTATACCATAAATTAATCTAATCTATTTTAATATGTTCGAGTTCAGTTGTTGAATTCGGTAGGCACGTTTATTTATTTGTTATTTATACTTATTTATTAGGTTGGGGAAAAAGTCTTTTCGCATTATAGTATGTATGAACTTGTAATAAAATCTCTTTGGCTATACTATTTGTATCTGGCTGGTTTTGGTATCATTGAAAGTTTAAATTTTAAAGAACATAATTCCAAATTCAAATTAGGAAAATGTGTGATTTTCACATTTCATAAGTGCAAAAATTGAAACCGATAAACAATCTGCTGGTGATATGTAGGTATTAACATCGTTTATAGACCTAGTGTCTATTAATTGTTATTCTTAAGTTACTCTAGAAAATACCACTCACCTGGTTACTATTTTTAATTAATAGCAATATATATTATACCATAAATTAATCTATCCATACTAATATTATATTATAATTGTGACTTTCGCATTTATAATATTAGTATGGATAGATTTTTTTAGAAAAACTCTGTACAGTCTGTCTGTATGTTTCGTTTTCACGCCTAAACCGCTTAACTGATCGTCATGAAATTTGGCAGATATATAGCCTGGGATATGGAGAAGGACATAGGCTACTTCTTTACGCGATAACCGACATTTGCGCGAATATAGCCGAACTCTTATGGAAGGTTACATGCTATTTAATATCACACTACGGAGCACATTGAAGCCCAGCAAAAAGAAAAAGTTGGAAGGAATGCTATGCGAAAACAAAGTAATAGCGCGGGCGGGCGATGCGATGCGACGCGGAGGGTCGGGGGCCGAGGGAGTTTAATAAAAATATGGCTGTTATTTTAGTATATTGTGTATCTTACGATTTCCATGCGAACGCAGTCGTGTGTATGAGCTAGTAAGTTTATAAAACATGAACTAAATGATAATTACACCTACCACTATTTGTCTCTGCACCACCCAAAGGTTGACTGGTAGAAAATGCCTATGGCATTAAGTCCGCCTCTGTACATTTGTGTGATAAAGTATTAAATAAATAAATAAATAATTCTACAATCAAATTTGAATTCAAAAGAAAAACTGCAAATTAACAAATAATATTGGCCTGGTGAAGAGTTATAAAACTAAAGTCAAAATAATTGAATAAATAGCTGACGATCCAAATAATAGGTTCCAATATTCGGTACTTAGGCACTCCAACCCTTCGTTGCGTCAGAAATACAAACCAACCAAGTCTGCGGTAAGCTTACAAATACTTTTAAATACTGTAGATACTACAGTTCCATTGTTCGAACAGAAAGGTTCAAATCGCAGAGCCTTAATATTTATTAAAGGTATTGACCACCGTTTGGATTGGAGATGGCTATTGTTATAGAATTATAATAGCCAAAGTTAGAATGGGGGCAGTTTTGGGCCTGTTTGTTAACCGACTATGTACCTACTTACGTTTTGTTTGTAAGTTCAGGGGTGATGAACCTTTTGCTCAATAGATTATTATCTGCTTATATTTTTCTCAATTATGCTGGGGTCGGGTTCCAGTCAAACCAGATACAGCTGCAGTATTTTATATGGAGCGACTGCCTATTTGACCTCCAGATCCCAGTTACTGGGTCACCCCCTGGTAAGACTAGTTGTCAGACTTTCAGGCTTCTGGCGACCCGTAACGACTGTCAGAGATCCACGAATGACAGCCGGGATCAACCGCTTAAAGTGATAATTATTATTCGAATCAAGTGTGTCCCCTTTTTTTTTGGGTGGGAAATTATCAAATAACTTCTCCCGCACGGGACGGAGCGAGACAGACTTTTACTGACTAAAACCCACCCGTGTTCCTTCAGTTTGCCTGTGTGCCAGGGCCAAGGTATCATTTTCAGACAAACCCGCAACGCTGGCAGGTACCGGTCCTAGCGGACCCCGTCAGTGCGTGCTGACATCTCTTTGAGGCGCGCGTGGAACACAACGCGCCGCCGACCCGGGCCTGGTCGTTACCGGACGGCGAGCTGCCCATAGCTCGCCGTCCGCAAGCCCGCTCCCACGGTGGCCGGGAACCGGCCGATTCCCGCCGCCCAGGGCGTCTCCTGCGGCAACTAGAGGCGAGAGAGCGCACAGACTGCCGCTCCCTCACGCGTTCCGCCTCCTCCTTCGCGAGCATTACGAAGAAGGTGACGGCCTCCTCATCGATGTTAAAAAAGAAAACCATCACAGAAAAGTAGGCTTTACAAGATAACAAGTTATAATCGACCAACTTACAATTGCAGTTACAATGTATAGGAGAACATGTTTTTCAACTGCAATCTTAAGTTTGTTTTTGAGATAAATTCATCCCAACTACGGAACCCTGTAATGTGCGTGGTCCGACACGTACTTGGGCGGTTTTTTATTGCTTACTTAATAATTCATCAGACGAGATAAAAATCCTCAACTACTTGTTCTTATTATTTATTATCTTTCTTTCTTAAGATTCGACATTAAAATCCTCGTAAAGTCTTTAGAGTAGAAGATCCATTATTTAAACTGAAACCACGTGAAGATGTATGTCTAGGTATGTACAAAATAAGTACTTATTTTATACAAAGTCTTCTAGGGTTCATCACGAATATTACAAGAATATTTGAACATATTACATCTATAAAAAAATGAGATGTTAATAAATTAGTCTTAATTGGATCGCAATATATCATGACAATCAGATGTGTCAAAAATCTGGATAAAAATCAAATCTGGAGTTGAATCCTTTTTTTTGTTGTTTTTTTTGTTTTTTTTTTTTCACGCTGAGAAATGCATTACGCATGCCCGCTCGTCGGGGGACGAGACGAGGTATGTGGGACTCCCTGCCAAAATGGCAGTATACCCACTAAAACTCAGCGGAGTTCCCTCATCGCCTTGATGGGAGGGTCATGGGAAACCGGCACAGCCTTTACGTCCACAGCCCTCCCGGCGCATGCCCGCCTAGCTGGCGGGCCCCGCATGCCCCTCAGCCTGGGGGCGATATGGGAATGACCGGGAACACCTGGCCATTCCCGTCCGACACTGGTGGAGGCCTGTGCAATACAGGCAAGGGTGCCCCCGCACCGTTGCCTGCTGGCCTCCACTTGGGACCTCGGGTCAGACGACCCCGCGTCCAGGCGCCCCTGGTCCCACCGCGACGGGTCAGGTTAGTGGCCCCGCCGCCTACCACTTTTCGGCCGCAGAGGATAGGGAGAGCGGCCAACGCAATACCGACACTCCTCTTCGTCTGCGGCCCCACCGCGTCCGCCATTCATCGGTGGCGACCCCGTCAAGGCCGCGGAAGGTAGGGAGAACGGCTCACCGCAATACCGGCACTCCTCTCCCGCCGCGGCCTCCCACACTCAGCCGCGATGCCGCCCATTCGACATCGCGGCCCGCCTCAGTTGCGATGTCGCCAAAGCGGCACCGCAACCTACGGCCGCTACGTCGTCGGCTTAGCCGCAAAAGCCCTGACAAGCGGCCCCCTCCTCGGGTTCCTCTTAGCTTCACCGTGGCCCTCCAAGCCACGGCTACTGAGCCCCCCCGCCTCGACAATGCGGGAACCCACCGAGGGGGTGCGGGAACCCACCGGGGGGGCGGAGTTGAATCCTAGGTCAACATTCTAAGTTCGTTTGAAGTATTTTGGTACGTTTTACAGAGTTTTATAACACGGATTAGAACTTTATTTTAAAAATAATGCCGGTAAGTCTCCCGGGAGAGGCCACTAGCAATATGTATGACGGCATGGCTGGCATACCTAATAATGTGAGCTCTATGAAAATTGGACTCGAATGTGTTCAGGTAGGTTTTGTACCTTGAGTTTGGCAGATGATTTCTCACATTCACTAAAGAATATTGACGTTAATGTCAAATTAAAACATGTTTTAACTGTCAATGTCATTGGAGGCGGTGGAGTCGACGTGGAGTGGACTATAGGACATCACTTAGAATATAGGTGTAAATACATAGTTGAACATTCTTTTTAAAGACAAAATAACACCGCAGTTTGAAAAAGGACTTATTCTAAAAACTGAAAGGTTCATGAACTCAAATTCACAAAGATAAGACGGACCTTGAGTTCCCAGTGGAATAGTAATTTAAAAAGTGGCCAAGTGCGAGTCGGAGTCGCCCATGAAGGGTTCCGTAACAGCAAGCGCGGTTTACGATTTATGACATATAAAAAAAAAAACTACTTACTAGATTATTATTAACATAACCGGGATATTTACCATGTTTATTCATTTTTCATTTTTCTGAGTTCCCGATATTTCGGCGCTGTTGCAAGCACCATGATCACGGATAAACTGAAGTCACTGCGGGTGGGTGTTTATGAGCAGACAAAACGGTCTACCCTCTTTCTTGTTCGTTTTTTGCACTCAGTACCGCTACCACTGTCACTCGCAACTCGATTCTGTTCCCGACACACGAAACTCACTGTGTCCGCTCGCGAACTTTTTTCGGCACTTCTTCGGTTTTTACACAGCTGAACCACTGGATTCCAGGCTCTCGACAGTTGAAACCCATCATCCCGGTTGAAGTTCCTATATTTAGTAATCTCAATAGCTTCTCTAACCAGTCTAGGAATATAGTGGCGTTCTGTCGAGATGACCTGAGGGTTATGTAACTCAATCCAGTGGTTCGATCCTGACTCCAAAAGATGTTGAGCTATGGCCGATTTTTGGGTGTCGTTGTTCTTCACCGCCCTGATATGCTCTGATATTCGACAAGCTACCGTACGTTTCGTCTGACCGATATACGACTTGCCGCAACTGCAGTCTACTTTATAAACACCAGGCTTTTCTAGCGGAAAATTGTCCTTGGGCGAACGCAACATCTGAGACACTTTTTTGAAAGGAGTGTCAGGTCATCTCGACAGAACGCCACTATATTCCTAGACTGGTTAGAGAAGCTATTGAGATTACTAAATATAGGAACTTCAACCGGGATGATGGGTTTCAACTGTCGAGAGCCTGGAATCCAGTGGTTCAGCTGTGTAAAAACCGAAGAAGTGCCGAAAAAAGTTCGCGAGCGGACACAGTGAGTTTCGTGTGTCGGGAACAGAATCGAGTTGCGAGTGACAGTGGTAGCGGTACTGAGTGCAAAAAACGAACAAGAAAGAGGGTAGACCGTTTTGTCTGCTCATAAACACCCACCCGCAGTGACTTCAGTTTATCCGTGATCATGGTGCTTGCAACAGCGCCGAAATATCGGGAACTCAGAAAAATGAAAAATGAATAAACATGGTAAATATCCCGGTTATGTTAATAATAATGTTAGTGACCATGACAGTTTAAAAACTTATACTTACTAGATCTCGTTCAAACCAATTTTCGGTGGAAGTTTACATGATAATGTACATCATATATTTTTTTTAGTTTTATCATTCTCTTATTTTAGAAGTTACAGGGGTGGGACACACATTTTACCACTTTAGAAGTGTCTCTCGCGCAAACTATTCAGTTTAGAAAAAAAATATTTTAGAAACCTCAATACCATTTTCAAAGACCTATCCATAGATACCCCACACCCCATAAAAAAATTGAATTTCTGTTCTAAGTATGGGGAAACCACAAAAAAAAATATTTTTTCTATTTTAGTTTGAAAATCTAAATGCGGTTCACAGAATACCTACATCTACTTAGAATATAGTTTCGGAAAAAAGTGGCTGTGACATACGGACGGACATACAGACAGACAGACATGACGAATCCATAAGGGTTCCGTTTTTTGCCATTTGGCTACGGAACCCTAAAAACCGGTCAGTATTAGGCAAAGGTACATGTTTCTTCTTCAAAACCATTTAAAAAGAACAACTCACATACTTCAACTAAGATTTGAAATAAAACGTTTATTTACAATTGTAGTGGTGCCAGGGGGCGTGTCCCTCCATTCACCCGATAGTTAATGTCCAGCCCAGGAGCAAAGTTCTGCCAAGAATAACAACTGAGGCCTTTGTGGCCGAATACTCGTTGTATTTAAATAGCACTTATTCCCTTTTCCAACATTGTTCAAAGTTTCACAATAAATTGTCCCTCTACTGTCGGTTGGTAAAGTTTATTGTGAGTTTTTGGGTAGTATTGTGAATTAAAGTAATGTAACAGATGTGATCTTCTTGTGTAAGTCTCAGTAAATTTACTGTTTAAAATGTTAAATAATTTCAATGATGTGTTACCTGATTATTCATCATCATCATCATCATTTCAGCCGAAAGACGTCCACTGCTGGACATAGGCCTCCCCCAAGATTATTATCCACAGCTAACCAAAGGGCAGTTTAACTGCTAATGTTGCTGTTATACGTCTTCATCTAACTTACCCAACACACGATACAATGAATATTATGTTGAAGGAGAGTAGCCGGTAGTATTTGCAGAAAATATGACTTAAAATACTAAGAAAGAAGAAGACTGTCGTCTTTCATACAAAAACAGAAATCCCTTCAGTGAGATACCTTACCATCATCACTCATGGAAGCTTTTATAATGAATCCTAGGTAGAACGCGAATGCTACCTTTTTTTTTTGGTTGTGAAATTATCAAATAACCTCTCCCGCTCTGGGCGGAGCGGGAGGGCATGTCACACTTTTACTGACTAAAACCCACCCGTGTTCCTTCAGTTGCCTGTGTGCCAGGGCCACGGTATCCCATTCGGACAAACCCGCAACCCTGGCAGGCACCGGTCCCGGCGAACCCCGTAAGTGCGTGCTGATATCTCTTTGAGGCGCGCGTGGAACACAACGCGCCGTCGATCCGGGCCTGGACCTTACGGCGAGCTGCCCGTAGCTCGCCGTCCGCAAGCCCGCGCCTACGGTGGCCGGGAATCGGCTACCTATTCCCGCCGCCCAGGGCGTCTCCTGCGGCGACTAGGGGCGTGAGGGCGCACAGACTGCCGCTCCCTCATGCGTTCCGCCTCCTCTTTCGCGAGCATCACTGCTTCGCAGAAGGAGGTGACTGCCTCCCATGCACTCTCGCTCCGGACCATGGCCTGGACCAGAGCTGGACGCGAGAGATCGCCGTCGCCGATCGCCTCCGTGAGGACATGGCGGTGCTCTGCCCAAGCCGGGCAGACCTCCACCGTATGCTCCACCGTGTCCTCCTGGCGTTTCCTCCCGCTTAATCCGAAACAGGAATCTGCCGAAACACCCGTGTCTGGTCAGAGCGTGTGTCAGGCGGAAGGTGAGGACGTCGTGGCGCCTCTCTAGCCACTCTTCAAAGAGGGGACTTATCGTCACAATTGTGGACGCGAATGCTACCTAACAAACACCTTATCACATTTTAGTTACAATTATATTATTTCATGTAAATTTATATATACTTGCATTTAAACTAGCTTCAACAACAGTATCTGCATTGTTCTACTTACCTGAAAGAGATAAGCATGACATACATTTCGGCTTTTACACTGCTACATGCCCACAGGATAATTTGTAATTTTTAAAATATGTCGTCCCTTTTTTTGCGTGGGAAGAATGCCAAATGGTGGAAAACGAGGTGCATAGGTACCTAGCATGAAGTCATGGCTCGCAGTGGGAAATGAAACGTGAATAAACTACAAGGTTCATTTCGTTTTGAGAATATAAGTTACGTAAGTCCCAATGAAGGTAGTTTTAACATAAAAAAAATCACGCGTTGTATACAAATTCCACGCCTGTTAATTGGGGTTAATCCAATTTTTCCGACAGCGGTGTTAAGCCTCATCATACAGGTGAAGGAAACCTGCCAATAATGGTTAACAATTTTAAATCCCAGGCTGTTCAGTACAGACTATACCATGGCATTTTAGTCGTCTTACAAAGACAGCGCCCTTCATGTATCCAATGACTACTAATCATTCAGTAAAAAAAAAAAAACATGAACATTTGTTTTTTTTATTTTTTATTAATTATGACGCATGACATAGTATAAAATCTAAATCCATTCCGCGGCGCCCTTGTAACACAAGGCTCGGACTGAACTCGTAACAGGGTGTTTTAAACTAAACTATGTCATGCGTCTTAATGAATAAAAAAAAAAACTAATGTTCATAAATATATATATTTTTTTAATGAATGATTAGTAGTCATTGGATACATGAAGTGGGCTGTCTTTGTAAGACGACTAAAATGCCACGGTGTGCATAACATAGTGGATTTTTTTAACAAAAAACCAAACTAAAAAACCTAACACAAAAATTATACTGGTGGACTAGAAAATCGTCTTATTTTTTTTTTCATTTTCGACCTGAATAAAAGCGTCATCTGCCTAGCCTTTTCCCAACTATGTAAGGCTCAGCTTCCAGTCTGACCGGATACTGCTTACCAGTATTTTAGATAGAGCGACTGCCTATCTGACCTCCACAACCCAGTAACTGGGTAATACGATACCCCTTGATAAGACTGGTTGTCAGACTTTCGGGCTTCCGACGACCCGTAACGACTGTTAAAGATCCACGAATGACAGCCGGGACCAACGGCTTAACGTGCTTCCCGAGGAACGGAGGCGTCTTGGTATGTAAGGATAGTCAAGCGTAACTTAAGCTCAAACTCAAACTCAAAGCATTTATTTCAATTAAACTATTTACAGGCACTTTTGAATTGTCAAAGAGACGGCCAGTTATTCAGAAAGTTGAAGCTAGATGCCCATTCCAATACGTAGATCACTATGGAGAAGAACGGGTAAGACACTCCAAGGACACTCTTTTAAATCAAGATATTACAAAATCCTGCGTACATTAGGTATTCTTGTTGCTTCTATATGTGATACAATGTAAAAACTAATAAAACAATTCAAAATATAAAATTAAAAATAAGCCCTGGTAGTCAAGATATGACCAGTCCCAACTGACGGCGCCAGTTCACGAACATGACGCGTGAATCAGCACCATCCAGCTCAACCATTTTGTAGGGAACCGAATGATTCAACACACGCGCCACCATCAGTGAGAACCTGATGGATCGACCTATGCGGCTTTTATTACTTAACCACGAGCTCCTCATAGTATAATAGTTCAGTACCTAATTGCATTGCTATCAATGTTTAAAATTACAAGTTTTACACCTTACTTACTTTTCTGTGCTCATAAAATGCAAGAAAAACAAACAGCATTTTTATCCAAAAGATGAATCACTCGCTCGGAAAGCATTGTAATGGACTTTAATTCCAATACAGCGTATTTACCTGGTTTATTTGTCGAGGAATCGCGTGTACTCGGGCGGGGCCCTCCAGTCGACTGAAGCGGGCAGGGCAATCGGAAGATTGATATAACATACGGCAAACCCACAGATAAATTGCTGCTGCATACAAACGAAGCAGATTTGTTCCATCAGCGATAAGTTCATACCGTGTTTGTTCAGAACATCTATAATACAGTGTTTTAACAGGAGTTTCAAACCGCGCAATAGGGATTCCAGTTCGAGGGTAGTGAAACTTAAACAGTTCCTCAAATGAATAGGCAGTTGAAATTAGTTCGGGGATGATGTTAATAGCTAAAACGCTTTTAGTGATATTAGTATTGTAATACCCCTCTGAATTAATATTTATAACCGTTTGAAGAATGATTTAATCACCATTTTATTTTAATAATTCATTACCTGACATAATTATTCCTGATTAACAGCCGAGGTCGTAATAAATCTGTTTTTATTGTCAGTTAATAACATGGCTGTTGTTATTTACTGACGATCAATTGGGGACAGGTTAGATTCATAATTGTAGATTGTAAAGCTAGTGTATAAAAGAGGCTATCCGAGCCGCAGGCGAGGGTGGAAGGTTAGGTCGAGGGGTAATATGGCTCGTTTATGCCCGAGGTACTACTCTGCTTTACTCTGCTTTTCACTTCAAAGATAAAGATAAATTTATTTGTTCAAACATGTGTAAAATGATAAATGAATAAATAAAAAATAAAAAAAATAATAATAATAAATAAATAATAAACAATAATAATATTTAATAATAATATTTATAATATAATATTATTAATTTTATTTTATAATATTTAATTAATAATAAATAAATGATACATATAGATGGAAAATATTAAATAAGACCAACATGTTTTGCTCAAAACACGATACAGAAACGCAGAAACTGATACAGGCATAAAATTATAACAGTATTTTTTTTAATTTTCAACTTCTGTTATTCAACTTGGGTACTTCATACTGCCAAGTCATAAAACCTTTCTTTGCGTTTTTAAATAATAGAGACACCTTTTTTATCTGGTTTTATTATATTAATACTCGTAACGAACGATACAAAACACGGATGTAATGTAAATTAAAGCAAATGAAATAAAATAACGACTTTAATCTGCGACGTTTTATTGTGCGTTGGGCCTGAATAGCTTAGTCTTAGAAAAAAAAACTATGCATTAGACACTAGAGCATAAAAAGCGACTTTATGTCGCCTACACACAACATATAGACGAACTTTTAGAGCATGAGAAGTTAAAATATTATTATTTTATACTCCGATGTAATTGTATTATCTCAATCAACTCAGCCTAGCGCCTATCTAATTATTTCAATTTCAAACTCAATTTGTGCGATAAAGACAGCAGTACTGTACGTGTATTTAAAGTTAGAGATTCATGATTTTATAACGAGGACAAGTTATAATTACAGTTAATTACTTATTACGCACATTGGTTTCGTAATAAACCCATTGGTACATTTCCACTTCTGTTACCGAGCAACATTCATGTATTATGTATAGCTCGGGTTGTATCGTAGGGCTACAAATGAAAGTATCTAAATATGGCGAGATACAAGGGTATACTCGGTTATATTATGTGTATGGGGTTCGATTAGGGTCGACAAGCCTCCGTCCCTGTCGCCTCACATGATGGATGGAGCCCACATCAGATTTCGGATAGTTTTTTCAGCATATTATATTTTACTATGAACTTACGAGAGTCAAAGTTCCGAGGTCACTGCAAATATTACTTTGGTCATTTTTTTACGGACGATAACATCATGCTTGTTTTGATCTTTTATCTTCAGATTTAAAGGCCGATTTTGGTTGCTAAGCTAAACTTTTTTTAACAAGTCACTCAGGAATGAAACTTACTCGTATGAGTCGTACGTTACGTTCGTTTCAGGAGCTCAGTTATTAATAATGACCCAAATACAAGGGGCGTTTCGACAGTCTGAAAAATAAATATTTATTCAATAAAAGGGGAAAAGTTTCGAAGAATTGGCACACCTGGGAAAAAAGAGCTTGAAATAGGACGGTAATATGAGAGATGCGGTGTTAATTTAGCATCGATATTGCGAAGTGCCGAGTCGAAAGTAAAACATAACCATGTACCTACCTGCCTATGTAAATTGGGTACTTTCCTCACATTTACATACGTACATACCTTTCAGTGGGTTATTAAACACGCCGTCGCTTGAGTAAACATCGTAAATCACACAAAACTAGGGGCTTTGTACACACAATTTGCGTTTCTAATTTCCTACTAGGGAGGTAGATATTCCTTTATTTTTATGTACCCTGGTCATGTTATTCTTTTATTTTATACCGGTGACATAATTAAACTTAATAGTACGTAAAAGGTTGTATTCTTTAGATTTTTCGTAATCTCAACATAAATCAAAATGTTTTATAATGACACTTTAAAACCATAATATTTTTTTGACCGTCTAATAAATCGATAAATGCCGGCTGCATGCACGAAAAAGGATGACTCATTGTCCCGTTACGCTCATTGTCCCGTTACGCTCATTGTCTTGTTACGCTCACTGTCCCGTTACGCTCATTGTCCCGTTACGCTCATTGTACGCTTGCGCCACATCAATATTTTGTTATGACGTTGTCACGTTAAACTATCGTCCGTAAACCAACTTTACAGACAACCAATTATTTTTTGTAGTTACATTAGTTGGACGTAGTTAAGCAGAAAGGACTCAACCCACATTGTGTTCAGAGATGAGTTGTACATACAAAAGAGGTCCTAACAGTTTGTTCTTTCACTCGGCAAAAAAGATCCGTGACTCTACAAAGAGAAGGTTGATTTTTAAATGTTAGGAACCAACCCACATGTAACTGGGTACCTTCCGTTAACCGTTAGGACCTCTTTAGTATATACAACTCATCCCTGACCACAATGTGGGTTGAGTCCTTTCTGCTTAACTACGTCTAATTACATGCACAAAAATTAATAAATTATTTATTTATTTATTTAAACTTCTCACACACAATAAGGTACAAAGGCGGACTTAATGCCATAGGCATTCTCTACCAGTCAACCAAGGGTAGTGAAGAGATAGAAATCAGCAGGGCAGCATGTGGCGAGCTGTTGGGCAGTTGCGACCCCACGGACCCTAGCTCCAGGGAAAAGTCATGTTCCTCATCTCTGGCTTGCCTTTATTGGCCAGCTGGAGTGAAAACTGACGAGAAACTGAGCTCCCACCTCATTCTTGCCTTTATTGGCCGACTTTAATCTCCACGATTCGCAAGAGCAAACGTGCTCGGAGGAAGGAATTATTCCAGTAAGTGCTTGACTATCTTCCGGGCTCTGCGATTGTTCTGAGAGCCGTGGAATACCTCTCCACTCCTCGAGCACCTCAGGATATGTTGCCCCCTTGTCGCTACGTCACTATGTGCTAGCGACCGTTTTCGGGGGCCCATTATTGAGTGTGCAAGTCACCCCCTGCCATTTTATCCGTGTATAATAAAACATTGATCAGGCAGGGGCCATAGTCCTTCCATAGTTTTAGGTAACCAGTCCATTTTAACCACCCAAACCCATAGTCCAATATCTTTGTTTCCATATCCTGCAATAGTCCTACACCAACCGGGGGTTGTACTTGGGTGCACTTGCATAGTGTGTACAGGGATAATCGTCGGTTGGTGCCTCATTTAATTAAAAAAAGCGTCTAACGGGCCTCTACGACTTGGCTTCGACCCCTCGTATGCCTTCCAAAGGTCCGGGACCCAGGGTCCCGAGATATCTCAAAGAGACTTTCAATAATAAAAATATTAAAAAGGTATTAGCTTATTCAGCTAAACATTTAAACTGTGCAACGGGCCTTATCAGAGGACAATGGCCGTCGTCTCTAGAATGAATGAAATAGAACACATTGTGTTGCATGAATGGATGGCGTGGAACACCCTGTGTATTGAAAATTGCCGCGTTATGACTACAATACACGTGTGATCAAATACCTACCTCATTCAAACGAGAATTAAAAGAACATTACTTATTCATAATTAAAACCCTTCGTCCATAAACTATGGATAAAGCCTCCTACATACTCGTGCGATAATGCGGGCGCGACAAGGGTCACGCTGCCTGTCGCGCCTGCAATATCGCGTCAGTCTGCACGAGCCTTTAGTTTCAAAACGATTGTTATTGGTTTTTCACTGGAGCGATAATAGCTCTAGTAATTGAGTAGTTTTGTTTGGCTAAACTTAATTAAATCCGCGTGTCCGATTTCATGCAAATAGTTGAAGAAATTACGACAAAATTTTTGCCTGATAACTAACTACATAACATTCAAAGTCAAATCATAAATTTCAAACACGCACATAAAAGGCACTTATGAACGTCAAAAGGCAGTTTTGAACGTCAAATAGCACTTTTGAACGTCTAGGCACTTTTGAATGTCAAAAATTACATCACGCCTGAATTCCCCAAAGGGTTACGCAGAGGTATACCCATAGTAGGAATACCCACATTTTGCCAGTTATTTTAAGTCCCATGTAACAGGCGGCGAGCCTATTGACATCACCCTAGCACAAATCTAGACTTCAGGTTGCTACTGAGAAATTCTAGATAGAAAACCCCAGTAACACTTTGGCCCAGGAATTGAACCCAGGACCTCATGCTCAGCAGTAGGTAGCACTTGCGATTACTAGACAAACGAGGCAGCAATTTTTATTTATTTATTTATTTAAACTTCATGTACAATAGTGGTACATAGGCGGAATTTTTCCAGATATTGTAGCATAAAGGTTTATTTTCCTCCTATTTTCATGTCTATCAAAACAATGAGGACTATCGCGCTTGAATTCGTCGCTAAAGGTGCTAGTGTAGAGTGAGGTCTCTAGACATGTCAATTGTGATACTGAACGTTCACTGTTTGCGGGATTTTATATCGCAAATTGTTACTAATTATTCATAATTGTAAAGATTGTACCATTCCTGATTAATTATGTCTAAGGCTGCAGTCTTGCAAAATTCACTCGCGGTGAGTTATTTGCGCAACTTTGTATTTTTTTTTTTAAACAAATTAAATGAATAACATGAAATATTATTATTGAACAAAAATAAACATAATATAAGTAATAGGTAGTATTTTTTTTAGTACATCGAGGTGGATTATGTTAGGTAAATCAAGCGTTTTGAATACAGCTCTTTCTGCCCAACAACATTTCGAGGTATGTTTGTGCTCCTACTTTAGGGTAATTAACCGTTTATTAAGAGATAAAAACAAAGAATTTTGATGACTTTGTGACCTCCAGAATAAGAAAATGAAAGATAATTAGATAAAACTGATCAACGCATTTTGAAGACGAGAATGTTCAGCTAATTATGCGCTTAACAGATTTTGAAAATAATTCTTAATTACCCTAAAGTAGGAGCACAAACATACCTCGAAATGTTGTTGGACAGAAAGAGCTGTATTTAACGCTTGATTTACCTAAGATAATCCACCTCGATGTACTAAAAAAAAATTACTAGATATTACTTATATTATGTTTATTTATGTGCAATAATAATATTTCATGTTATTACTTTAATTTGTTTAAAAACAAAAATACAAATTTGCGCAAATAACTCACCGCGAGTGAATTTTGCAAGACTGCAGCCTTAAGATTTGAAGTAACACTTAGGATCTAATTTCGTAGCACTTGGAGGTTAATGCATGCCAATTTTAGAAACATTATAATGTAAATATTCATTTGATATTTTAAACATTTATGAAGTAATGAGTACACTAACATATCCAAAATATATAAAATAAAACGTACTGACAGGACCTTACTCGACAGTGGCGACAACTGGTGAGCACAAAAACAATTCAGCTAATTCAACAAACACGAAGTTTATTTGCACAAATATTTCAATGTACTAAAAAGTTTAATCTTTCACGCTTATATAACTAAAAGGATCGCTCTACTTAAACTAAATTAAGTGTAAGAAATGTGAACAAATACGAGTACCTATCGCATTACGAGATCGAGTGCTTTTAGTCGAATGAACATAATGACGAAGATACATGGGCGCGCTGCTTGACGCGCATCTTGTCCTTTTAGCGTGTGACTACAGAGCATAAGAAGAAATTGTTTTACTAGTACTCTGGGAAACGGTAGTTTTTCCTACAATACTGCCCTCTTTAATCTTCATCCGGATGGCAGAATAAATGACCGTTTGTTTCTTTTCAGTAGGTAATTTAAATGAAATTAACATTCATCATCATCATCATTTCAGCCGAAAGACGTCCACTGCTGGACATAGGCCTCCCCCAATTGGGAGGGTTTGCCATAATCGCCACGCTTGGCAGGCGGGTTGGCGATCGCAGTATGGTGTTAAAAATGCATAGACGCTGCTGCTCTGAATTCTCTAGTAAGTCCCTTAGTCGACTTTTACAACACCCATGGGAGGAAATGGGGTGGTGCTATTCTTTACGTCTGGCTCCACACGGCACATTAATATTATTGTTTTCAAAAGAGCTGATAGCATAAAAATGTTAACAGTTATCCCACCTTTTAAAATTATTATGCTATTATAGATCTGTCGTAAAAGTTGGGACATATCGCATATCCTCTAAAAAACTGTCGTAACACGCAGAAAACAAGTTTTGAGAAAAAGCCGATTTTGATTATTTTCCAAGAAACTAATAATAATGTGACTTTAATGTTACAGATTTTTAGCTTTTCATTATTTTAATCAACAAAGGATTTATCAAACTATTTTCAGAATGTAAAATGTAAATGAAATGAATAATTACGATAGTTTTTTAGAGGATGTGCGATATGTCTGTTTGAACATAAGTACGTCTGTGTGTCACGAATCTAAATTGACGCGTGAAAATAGTCTTTACGTCCTGAAATTTTGCGGTTAAGTCCTAAGTATCGTATCTAGGTTGCCCAGTCGTTAAGCCCTTTTCAAATAAACACATACACCTCCAAATATATTTAAGTCGTCCATACCAAATCAGAGCAGAGGTGGCGCCGTAGTAACGGCCCCGGCTTACGAGTTGTAAGGTCGTGCGTTCGAATCCAGACATGCACTTTACTTTGAGTAAATAATTTCATCACCACTGATCAACTAGAACTTTCTGTCAGTGTCTTTGTTCCCTTCCACATATAACTCGTCCGCCTTCAAAGCAAGAGTGAACAGGCATCTTCTGGGCACAATTGTTCCATCATAGACCTCATTTATCGCTTTTCATCAAGTGAGATCCAGATTTAAGAGCAGGCCCAATCAGTAATAAAAAAATATTGTTCACTTCTCATGCTCTAAAAGTACGCCAATATAGCCCTACGAAGCGGGACTAAAGTGACCAGTTTAGTCTCTAGGGAGTGAAAAGTAATTAGTTTTTTTTTTAATTTTCTTCATGTGACATAGACAAACTCAACAGCCATTAAATATACTATTATCTGTGGAGTGTGGACCATCTTCACTGCGAAAATGTTGAGAGTTTTAGTTCCATGGTTTTTCCGCAAAGAAGGTGGCGCCATGTGTTTTAAATTGTTAATCTGTGACTGGTTTAGAAGAAAAAATTGACCGCGAAAATTTCAGAATTTTTGGCGAGTGTAAATTTGTTCGGTTCTACATAAATTTATTAAGAATGTTCAGTGAAAATGAAGAGTTTGACGTCGAGCAAAGAGCAAAAGACATAATAGATAATCTTTTGCCGCCAAAATCGCGGAAGATTTACCTAAAAACTTACAAAAGTTTTATGGACTGGAGGAATAATATTTATTAAATGTTTTTGTACTATATTGACTATTTTTCTCGCACTCATAGTGAAAAGTACAGTTTGCACCTCGAGACTAAACGGCAACTTAATATACCCTCGGCTTCATTGACATACGATCTAGAGGAATGTGGCCGTTTTTATTTAGATCGAATTTTGTTGCTTCGAGTCTCAATATGAAACTTTAAAAAAGGTGTTAGAAAATTCTAGACACACCGATATAGTTGATTGAGCCGTTTTTCATAATTCCTTCTCAGTCACGAGATAATAATGTTTTCAAAGGAGTTGCGATAGTGGACCGGTGACAACCCTCTTAACACGTTGCCAAGATATTATTCTTTATTGTTTTGCCAATACGGTACAATCACCTTATAAAATAAATGACATAAAGTACATGGGCCACTTCAAATAAAATCCTGCCTGCTACCAATAGGTAAATGTGGTCTTCCTAATGGGAATTGTTAAGGCTATTAATTGCCAGGGGGTAGTCATAAAAGAGAGGGCACCATGTACCTAGTTGTTGTAAATCCCTCCTTACCGTTCAATACAATTTTAGCACCCATGGCTAATTTTGACTGCCGAAACTAGGTGGTTTTGTTAAAAAGATCTTGATACTACAGAATTTCGGTACACCATAATATAAGTAGTTATCTGCACATTTGTGTTTAAACAGCTATGCAAAAATAAAATTGTTCAGAAATATGTTAAACGCAGCGAAGCTCAAAGTCAAAGTCAAATCATTTATTTCAAATAGGCAAATAAAAGGCACTTTTGAACGTCAAAGTTTACAAAATAATTAATTGATTCTAGTTGCTCCTTCCAAAAGGTAGTTACGTAATTATGGAGAAGAATGGGCAAGAAACTCCATACTTACTCTTTTAAAATATAAACAATATTTTGTATGCATTCATAAATGTGAAGACGATGCACTTACCTAGAATAAAATTACTATACCACAATAGGTAAAAATAATGAAAAGTGAAGTAATAACAGATAAATTAATTATGTGATAGATACATCGTACTCACATATTTACAAAAATTGTAAAAGTAGATGATTTCCCTAAAATTTTAACACTTAATAACCTATGTCAGTGTGTGAGTTAAAGTAAATAAAATTAATATCATGATTTAAAAAAAAAAAATATAAATTATACATTTTTTTTTTATAAAATATACAATTAAATTAGCAACCGGTTTGATTTTGTCTAGATTCCAATTAAATTGTCCTATGGAGCGGGACCAGCATGTTTTCAAGCATTCTGATCTTGGATATAATCCTCTAATTTGTAATATCCTAGTTTACAAAGTGCTCATCTAAACCACTTTCTTTTGAATACAGCAGAATCTATGATTTGAAAGTCGTAAACAGGCTTCGGTGCTAACTGAAAAGTCAGAAATATAATATACGGCTATAATAATATCGTGCAAAAGTGTGTGCTCGCCTCAATAAGTTCATAGCGTGGGCAGATATACTGATCGTCAACGCCCACAGTCTCATACGTGTCAATGCGCAAAGTACACTATTTCTCGCTTCGATACATATTTATTGGATCTCGTTTAATTATATCGGTATAAGTGAGAACTTCTTGAAAAGGCTTCTGTTTTTTATTTGAGAATTTTCGTACAAAGGATGGCTATTATTCTATGGAAGCTGGCGTAGCCACCTATTATATATGGGTATATGTATACTTAAACTACACAAAAACGTCTAATAATATGGTGCCCTAAATCATCTCGCACACTATGTATGCGACATGTGATTGCGACAGCTCGTCGACAAGACGCTGACCTGTCGCATGCGACTGTCATTGGGTATGCGCGTGCACCATGCGTCTAGACGTTGCGACAAGTAGCGACAGCGTGCGACTCCGTGCAGAGCTCTGAACAAAACATATGAAAATTGTCGCAGTCGCATGTCGCATGGTGTGCGTCATGTCTTTAATACATAAAACGTTACCGAGATATCCTAAATTGTTTTGCTAATACGGTAAAATCCCCTTATAAAATAAAGTAATTAAAAGAAATAAGGCCTATGCATGGTGCGGTAAATATTAAAGAGCAGAATGTCAATAATGACAATCAATGATGATATGCCCTGACCTATATCGCGAGAAAATTAAGCCTACAGCTTCCATTTCACATGCGTGTATGTAACTGATAACAAACAATTAACACACTTCCCATTCATAACTGCTTTCGCATTTCGGAGTCAGTCAATACGGAGCGTATGACGCGATATCGGCTCAACCATTCGTCCGCAATATTGGTTTGATAGCGTTTTATTTCCAGCATCGATTGACATCACCGACATCAAAAATGATTGGTCAATTTGCATACGGTGGAATGAACCTATTTAAGAACTGGCTACTAGGGAAGGGGGACGAATGACCTATGTTCCAACCTGGGTACTCATAGAGAGGATGATCTTTAAATACTTGAAGTGATACTAATCACGAATAATTTTTACTGAATTATTAAAAGTCATAGAACAAAATTTGTTGTTTATGATGTTAGTAATACCTATAGTTCTGAGAGGTTGTTAGTGTTTTACCAATAACCTTGTATGCTATCTATCTATATTAGAACATAATTATATAAAAGCAATCGAAAAATCATCATCAATGGCGAGTACATCACTCACCTTGGGTTTGCCGATGATATAGTTGTCATGGCTGAGACTATGGAAGACCTCAGTACAATGCTCGATGACCTCAGCAGAGCTTCCGAAAGAGTGGGTCTTAGAATAAACATGGACAAGACAAAGGTCATGTCAAACGCCCATGTAACACCCACTCTCATTAATATCGGAGACGCTACGCTCGAAGTTGTGGACGAGTATGTTTACCTAGGACAAACTGTCCAGTTAGGTAGATCCAACTTCGAGAAAGAGGTCAATCGTCGAATCTGACTCGACTGGGCAGCGTTCGGGAAGCTACGCAATATCTTCTCGTCCTACATACCGCAGTGTCTCAAGATGAAATTCTTTGACCAGTGCGTGTTGCCAGTGATGACATATGGCACTGAAACATGGTCGCTCACAATGGGCCTTATTAGAAAGCTAAAAGTCACCCAAAGGGCAAAGGCTACGCTTGGAGTTTCCCTACGTGATCGAATCAGAAATGAAGAGATCTGAAGGAGAATCAAGGTTACCGACATAGCTCGAAGTATTGCTAAACTTAAGTGGCAATGGGCAGGGCACATTACGCGCAAAACAGATTGCCGTTGGGGCCGAAAGGTTCTGGAGTGCCGGAAGACGTGCACATAACCGGTCGAGGTGGCGGTGCTTAGAGGAGGCCTATGTCTAGCGTGGAGGTCTTTCGGCTGAAATGATGATAATGATGATGAACCGAAAAATCATTAATTAAATTATACAACGATACGATCACGTAGGTACCTATACATAAAAAATTATAAAAGGTGAGAACTGTGCATTTCAAACTGCACAAAATGTCTAATTTAAAATTAATAAAAAATACTTTAATACCCTACTATTAAAGTGATATGATATGTACATATCGGCGAGCAAAAGCTAGCTAGCGAGTGCCCGTGGCGCATGATTTATGTAACTACACAGTATAAATTTCAGTGGACAGATCTGTAGCGAAAAATTTGTTTATTTTTGTGAAACTACCCTACGTGGACACATACAGAATAGTTTAATATTATATGGATTTAACATGTCCTACTTCATGTTTTTTCTTGAACATATTCCTTTTTAGTCGCAACCTTTTTTTTTTGTGCCAATAGCTTTACGGCTCGGATGTCAGACTGGTAATCAAGGTATTATGAGTTCGAAACTATACCCAAAGTCTCTAATTCAGATAATTTATATAAACAAAGTAATGTCAAGAAATGTCACTGTCAAAATGACAGGACAGTGGTTCAAAACAATTTATCATATTTTTTTTTTTTTTGTAAATAATCATCTATAAAATTAAAGTGAATTAATTATAAGAACTATGCAAATAAAATACCGTTGCCAAACAATGTTTTGTGTAGTGTGTCAGAGACACGGCCTATGATCGTCCTAATCAGCCATTTCAAGTCCACTGCTAGACGTAAACCTCCCAAAATCGATTTCCTCTCGAAACAGTTTACAGCCGTTTCCATCCAAAATGTGGCTAGATAAGCTACTTACAAAATAAATCTATGAATGAGAGTTTTAATATTAGTGTTGTTGAAGATGCAAAAAAATTGAAAATGTTTGCATCTCCTGCATTGTTACCAGTATCATAAAATATTTAATACCAGAAAATCTCCTTTTTTTAATAACTTTGTTTAAAACCGAAAATGTATAAAAAGAATTATGGTATGATAATTTTTTTATTCTTATTTCTTAAAATCAGTACTTAAAAGAAAACGGAACCTTTTTTTTCGCCATTTTATGTAAATTACCATTACGAAGATATTTTTTTGATATGTTATCCCCTTTGTTTACATAAATTATCTGAATTTGAGACTTTGGGTATAGTACGTTACATTGAACTATTGACGTAAAACCACTCTCAGCACCTATATTTGGACAGATCAAGAATACATAAATTTCATTTCAAAACTTTTTAACTAGCGTAAGGTCCAAATGAATGTATGAAACAATAAAAAATTATAAAAATATAAAGTAAACAAAATCGGACAAGATTAAGGTCTTAAGGTGAAAGCGTCAGGATAGCCCGCAAAATTTAAATTTTCTTACGTTTTTTGGTTGTAGTTTGATCTAAATATGATTCGCGGCCGTATCAAATATTTATTTATAGAATCTATACGAAGTAGCGAAGTCAAAACTGTACATTGAATATTAAAAAAAAAAGTTATTGTCTGTCTGGGAACGATTTTGATTTTCGATTTTGCCAAAATATAGTTTTTAGAATTTTTGTCTGTTTGTCTGAATGTATGTTCCAGCATCACACAAAAACTACCGAATAGATTTTGTTCAAATTTTGCATAGATATTCCCTATAGGTCTGGTTAATTTGCAAGGTATAAATTATCACGCTATTTGTTATGGAGGATGAGCAGTATTGCATTATGTATTCAGATGGGCCATCTCATATCATATCGCTAATGGTCTACCTGAAGGACTAAATGCGGAAACCAAACGTTTTAACATAGAACATAGAATATCAAGCTATATATTCCATTATAAGCTGACCTCTCATTGTACGGAAATACTATACAATGCGAGATCGGCTTATACTAGAACTGTTTAACTTGATATGTAGCCGTGTGTACGTTGCTTGCTGCAGCGTCACCCACTCCTGACTCTGTATATTTTGGTTGCTGTGACCAAAACTACAACACTGGCCGACCTAGACTCTCTTCCAGGAGAGCAGTAGGGAAACGAGTACAGTTCGAAAGAGAATACACAATACACGACCATCATTCCAACCTCGCCGATGAGGCCCCGCGCGAAATCCCCGACTAAATAATCCTCCCCGATCCTTGCTCGTAAGCTAAGTGCCAGCCCGCAGCTGCTGAGCCAGTAGCTTTAAATCCCCCTGTTAATAATCATAACCCTGTTTTTATCCAGCCACCATCGGTCCCTTGCTATCCTCCCCCCGACTCTGCCCTAAGCCGAGGTTCGTACCCCACAGGGGGTGCCCTTAGCACGCAGTCGTTTAGATTATAAGTTTTAACGCCCTGGATGGAGGCATTAAGTTTCGTTAGGAGCTTAAAGCAACCACAGGAAAGTCCGGTTAAAGAGTCTCAACCTCCCAAGGTAACAATAAGATGCCCTTTAAAAAAAAAAAAAAAAAAACTGCAAACGTAGTATTCAGGGAAGTTTTATTAAAATGTGGCTGATATTTTAGTATATTGTGGTGTCTTACGACTTCCACGTGAACGAAGTCGCGGGCAGAAGCTAGCTATAATCATAAAAATAATTAATATTTATTTATTTATTTTACTATGGGTTTGCTCTTGATTCTAGTCTAGGTCTGGGTGACAGAGACAAAGTCTACGATGGAGTGAGCTTACCCAGAAGAAGCCTGTTCACTCTCACTTTGAATATATTAGGGTTATATGCATTCGGAAACAGACGCAGGCAGAGAGTCCCACTCCTTTGCTGTGCGCATTATAAAAGACGTTTGAAAACGCTTAGTGCGAGTTGGTAGGGATGGTAACTTGCAGTGCGTCTAGATGTCCGATGGTAGAAGGGGGCCGGTGGAATGAGGACGTGGAGTTCATGGGCACACTCGCCGAAGTACAATCTGTAGAAAACCGACAAGCAGGCAATCTTGCGGCGATGAGCCAAGCTGTGAAGCTTGGCATCCACCAATTCTACGTCGCCAATGAGCTTCTTAGCTCTGCGTTCCACCGAGTCAAGCGCAGCAATTTGATACTTATCTGAGCCATCCCAAAGGTGGCTGCAATACTCCATGCAGGATCGGACTTGTATAATAAAAATAATAATACAACTAATAATACAACTCTCTAAGTTCATAATAATCCTATTGAATGACTACCTATTTCATGAAATCATGACTTTAAGGATGCTAACCTAAGGAGTTGTATTACTGTGATTATATTTCTGTAAACATAATGTTTGTCACGATCGTGAATCATACTTTAGTCAACATAAACCCAGACAATGAGCTTTTTTTTTGGGAGGGAAATTATAAAATAACTTCTCCTGCTCTGGGCGGAGCGGGAGGGCGTGTCAGACTTTTACTGACTAAAAGCCACCCGTGTTCCTTCAGTTGCCTGTGTGCCAGGGTCACGGTATCCCTTTCGGACAAACTCGCCACCCTGGCAGGACCCAGACCATGAGCTGCGAATTGCAAAAATCGTACGAATATTCAAGAAAATTTCGCCTTAACATTACCCATTCTACTTCATACATTTCCGTGAATTTATAAGTTAAGCTTATAATTCAGTAAATTACATAAATAACATGTACTTTAACAATTCACTTACAATAATTAAAGTGATTAATCTACTCAATGTTTGGACATGTTGCCATACCCTTTTTTCCCCGTCCGGTCCTGTTTTCATACAAGTAACGCTTATCAAATTGGATTAAGGTGCCCCAAGGACATGACGAAACATGCCATAACAATAGTGAACGGCCATAATTAATTTATTAAAGTGTTGTTGACCAATTCGTTCAATTATAAAACCACTGCTATTTATGGCGGGGCAGGAAAATACTCTTCGTATGCTTTCATTTTAGTTAAAATTCGTGGAAATAATAGGAGTTACGAGTATGAAATTGCCGTTTTAAAGTAATAGATATTTTGAATTGACATTAAACCTTCATGGTGTGAGATATTCGAGTGATTTTTTTTTTTAATTATACCTATCATATTTTTCTTTTAAAAAATGAGCAACATTCGATTTTCGAATTTCAATAGTTTTTTTTTATTCAACGGAAAAGATCGATACTTCGAAAATCCGAGTAATTTTTGAATACGCGAAATTTGTTCCGACGCGGAACTAACGCGGCAGAAACGGCCTGCAATATCAATGGTGCGTTTGGTTGGAGAGGAGACTGCAATGAACGCACCGTGCGTTTTTGGTTTACACGCTTTTGTAATGAAAACTTTGACTTGAAGAACGAACCACTTGGAAGAACGCCCACACAAGTGAATAACGCTGAATTAAACGAGATGGTGGAAGCCGATCCGAGTCAACCTACTTTTTTTTTTTTCTTCCCAAGAGGCAGTACAAAATGCTTTGACGAATCTAGATCCCCAGAGTTCTATCATAAAGGCATAAATGTACTTTCGATTCATCATCATATTTTCAGCCGAAAGACGTCCACTGCTGGACTTTGGCCTCCCCCAAGCACCGCCACCTCGACCGATTCTGTGCTTCCCGCATTCATAAGGTCATCGGTCCACCTTGTGGGAGGCCTTCCAACGCTACGTCTTCCGGTACGCGGTCGCCACTCCAGAACCTTTCGGCCCCAACGGCCATCTGTTCTGCGCGCAATGTGCCCTGCCCAATAAGCTTGGCAATTCTTCGAGCATTACATACATTGCTGCCATCTTCCGATTAGATGGCAGGAATGTATAGATAATGAGGGTAAATATTTTGATGAAATAAATATGTTACATTCCGGAAAAAAAAAATCAAGTTTTAATTTTGTAGTATAAATCAGCAATTTCATACTTTAACCCCTATTATAAAATGTGTATTTAATTAAATATACCTAAATGCAATTTTAAAACCAATTAAGGACAGAGTCATTAAATATTCATTAAATGGATTAAGTTGTTCAAAAATTATTTTTATTCGAATTTAATACATAATTTTGTATCGATATAAATGAATGCTACGTCGTTTCCTACGCCGTAGTAATTCAGTGAATGGGTCCAATAAATTTCTTTCACACGCATCGTGAGATCAGTATTATACGGGTGTGTGTATACGTGTGCGTTTTCCGTTTACAGATTGCAATAACGCCCTAAGGCTATGAGCACAATAAAGGGCGCAAGCGACTATCGTAAATATGAACCGAACATAACCCTTCTTGTCAGTCGGGTCTGAACTTTTTTTGTTGTGATTTATTCAAAAATATAATTAACATTTGCATTTCTGAGTGACTGGGGTCACCAGGTAATTTATTTGTTTTTTATTGGTTCACCAACAACTGTTTTCACTGGTTTTATGCTAAAAGTGTGATACAACAGTGCAACAATCAGTAAGGCTGGGCGCACGTCAACAACAGTGACCGAGCGGACCAAGGACGGTGGCCGATCGGGCCAAGGACAGTGGCGGCGCGGCGGTCAATTTTGTACCATAGTCATCCATCGCCCCGCTCGGCCGCCACTCCACGCCACTGCTTTCTTGGCCACAGCTTTACATCCTGAGTCATATTTTAGGAATCGTCTAGTGTCTTCGTCAAAAAATAACTAAAGACATAAATTATATAAGTACTTTTACGAGCTTGGGGTTCGTGACAGTAAAAACTGCCGATTTATTATAAAATACAACTGCACTACTGATCACTCTAAAGACGCACTGAAGATCGTTTGTATCGCTTGAAGTTTACTTGTCGCTTGATCGTTTGTTTTTTGACTGACCCGGGTCTACTGCTTGGATGTCGCTACAGTCGCGCAAGGGGGCGTGGCCTGCGGAACCGGAGCGTAGCTCTCCGTCCGCAAAGGGGTCGCGGTGACCCATTAAGATGGACCCCTCCTTAGGTCAGCCTGGAACGGCTTACGGATGTTGAGCCCGCGGTCCATCGCGTGCTCTGTGATAGTATATCTGTGATTGTTTTTGTAGTCACGTTGCGACACTGTTGCACAGTGTCGCCTCTTCACGAAATCTCGGCGGTCTGTCCCCGCCAGGATGAAATTGATACATTAATCAATTATTAAATATTATGTTCATTACAGTCTAGTTATTATTCAATACGCTTTAAATACAGTTTTAATATTTTATATTCTAAAAATACTCGTGATATCATATCAATTCTTATAATAAGCATGTCCCAATTACCATCGTATTTCCAAAACAAAAATATCTCCCCGAATGCTTGAATCAAAAATAATAATCTTTTAAAGTGAAATATTTCCTGCAGTTTTTCCAAGTAACGGGCTGTGGTGGGATTTCAAATATTATCGGTTATTTTTTTTTTAAATATAATTATCTCTTTGTCTGTGCTAGGCCAAACTTTATCCATGTCCTTTTTCCTAGCGATCGATTTGTAGTTTCAGAAATTATTTTATGTGGGAACGCTCTTTGAAGTAGTGTGGTATCTACCTAAGAAGGTATTAGCTTTCCCCATGCCATTGTTCTGTTCTATAGCTCATTGTCTGGAAATAAACATAGGCACAATAGTTATGAATACTTGACTTATGTGTTTTCCCTTAGTTTATACTTATACATTCAAGTAGAAGACTGCAGCAGCGAAAGCTGTTTTCTACTCGAATTTTGATTAAAAGCGAGACAATGTTTTTCCCCTTTATCCAGAAAGTCACAAAATATGTTCTAACAAAACAGAACCCGAACTCCTAACAACTCCCTAATTCGTATATTTACTTAAATTTCAAGGATAAAAGGATCAAAAAGTACTTAAACATCTACTTAACGAAAATTAAAATAATTACGGGGGTAGTATTCGGAGGGCATCCATTAGGTCGTTCCGACCGGCGCGTTACAGATAATGCTGGCAACGTGGGGTTATTGTTCGAAACAACAATGGTGGCACTTACGTGAGCGAGCTCTTATCTCGTCAACCACCTCGTTTGTACCGGCGGACGGCAGCCCACCTGCATAGCCGAGATATTATTTCGAGGTGACATTAGTGTAGGCAACACACGGTTAACTATAAACAAAGCGACGTCGTCTTTCAAGGGTTAAGATAAAGTGACTTTCTAGACGTATATGGTTACTTAATTGATATTAAGTTGAGAGTTATACGATATTCTGATGTCTGTATTATTAAATTTCTGTATTAGGTTCATATACGGTTTACGCAAATATGACCATGTTTCCGAATTTCGTATGAAGCTCAAGTGGTTACCAATTCGCCTTCGCCGGAATGCTCATATTCTTTCCCTTTTGTATAATGTGCTCATTTCCGCTTTCATCCCTCTCTATCTTAAAAAACGTTTCCAGTTTCTTTGCGACTCCCACACGAAATTTTTAAGGTCATCAGATAACTTGAAGCTTAAAATGCCCATGCATTCCACAACTTTTTGACAAATCCTTTACGGTCCAGGCTGCTCGTTTGTGGAAATGCATTGCCAGATCCAATAAAACGCGCGCAATCGTTGCCTGTGTTTAAAAGACTCGTGAAGGAACATTACTTGTCGTTGTGATTTTGTTCTCGTTGTTAGCTGTGAGAATCTATACACTTCATTTATTTTCTTTACTAATATATGTAGTTAGTATGTATGTATCTATGTATCTATTATATAGCATTTATCTATTTATCTATTATCGGATATTGTACTGTTATACTATATTATTTACTAGCTTCTGCCCGCGACTTCGTCCGCGTGAAATTTCGGGCCACCCATCGCGTCGCATCCCGTCGCTCGCCCGCGCTATAACTTCATTATCACTTAGCGTTCTTTCTGACTTTTGTTCTTTTCGCTTGGCTCCTAAGGATCTCATCATCATCATCATTTCAGCCGAAAAACGTCTACTGCTGGACATAGGCCTCCCCCAATTGGGGGGGTTTGCCATAATCGCCACGCTTGGCAGGCGGGTTGGCGCTGCGATCGCCAACCCGCCTGCCAAGTGTATGGTGTTAAAAATAAATAGAGAACGCTGCTGCCCATTCTAGTAAATCCCTTAGTCGCCTTTTACGACACCCACGGTAGGAAATGGGATGGAGCTATTCTTTACGTCCGACGGAACTAAGAATCTAACGTGATGTTATATAGCCTTCCTTGATAAATGGGCTATCCAATACTAAAATATTTTTTCTATTCGAACCAGTATCTAGTTCCTGAAATTAGCGCGTTCAACCAAACAAACAAACTCTTCTTTATACTGTACTGTATAGCTTTATAATATAGCTGACCCGCGCAACTTCGTCTGCGTCACCTAAGAGAGAGAGTGGTTTAAGTAAAGAATTTACTAGGTACTTATTTTGTTACGGAGTTATATTTAAATAATGATATTTCCTAAGATGTTGATTGAAATCAAGTGATGTCAAGGACAATTTTGTTTACATTTAAATACTTGTGATTAATAACATATTTATTTGGATAAGGATTAATATTATATTGATAAAACTCCTTCGCAAATAATCCATTAATTTCGAAAAAAATTGACTACCATAAAAAAAGGTTATAGTGAGTCAATCTTAAAAGATAGACATATGCTGTCGCGGAATTTTTTTTAGAACTTTTAAAGAGGAACAATTCCATCATACATGATATTTGCGTAACTTAAACCGTTTACGCAGCGCACGCAACGGAAGCTCTTAAAAAGGAATAATTTTTCCCGTTTTTGGTAACATATTTCATTTATGCTACGCTCCTGTTGGTCGTAGCGTGATGTTATATAACCTATAATATTTCTCAATAAATGAACTATCTAACACAAAAAGAATTTTTCAATTCCAACCAGTAGTTCCTGAGATTAGCGCGTTCAAACAAACAAACAAACATATTTAAAAAAAACTTTTCAGTACAGTATCCCAGAAACTCAAGGAATAGTTTAAGATTCAAAAATTGCCTTGAAAAATTTGTCTAAGTACATTTTCAGGCTCAGTAACTTTTGTGCTCAATTTTGCATTATGAAAGTATATACAGCCCAAATTGATCTATTTGAAATGGATAAAATGGCATTAATATTGAACTTCCATAACGCATTTTCAGTCAGAACTAAAGTTCATTTAGTTAACATCACAATATATTCGACCAATAGCTTCCAAAATCTCGATCAGAGAATCATATATTCATGTTGGATTCCGTTGGACTAACTCGGTTAGGATGAACTCAATTCCGTGGAATGTTCCTCTTGACTTCGAGGAGCTAACTAGTACATTAGGTATGCATGATACTTGGCTGCCTACGATCGTGTGGCCTCCCTAAGAGCTGTCTCAAATGATACCTTTTTGGTTACATTGTGAAACTATGTTTTTTTTTTTTTAATGGGGCTCTTGTGAACGTACCATAACCTATCTCCCATAATTGTGAACCAACAATGTTAATTCAAATCGTTTTACACTGACAATCGCTCTTTGTAAACTCTCACGTACCTTTGTGCTGCAGAGTCAGCGATACTACCAACTTTGCTAAATGGCTAATATTTGACCACAAAAAACTGTACCGTACTTTGTCTCAATGACAGAAGAGCCAAAATTTGTGGAAGTTAGACAAAGTGAGTTAACAAATTCTTAAACCTCTCAGTTAACAACAACAACACTTTCTCAAAAGTTCTTTATATCATCCTGTGTTGACAAACAAATGGCACACGCGACAAAATGAGTAACTAGAAAACCAACTCAATCAAACAAAACTACTTCTTTACCCTCGTAAACTTGTACTTACATGCAATACACAAACGTTTTTAGTAAACACAGCCTTTCAGTTGCGGTATTTTAACTAGGATTTTTGGATTCAAGATTTTTGGATTCAAATTACCATGGGTAGGACTTTTTCGGATTCATTGGCGAAACACAGACAGGTTGGGTTTCTACATTTAAAACAATTACTTCAAAGCCTTGTATATTTAGAACTAGCATTTACCCGCGGCTCCGCCCGCGTGGATATCGGTTATTGCGTAAAAAAGTAGCCTATGTCCTTCTCCATATCCCAGGCAATATTTTTGCCAAATTTCATGACTATCGGTTCAGCGGTTTAGGCGTGAAAACGTAACAGACAGACAGAGTTAATTTTACATTTATAATATTAATATGGATTGTATATTAGTATTAATATTAGTATGGGTCATAATATGTGAGCACTTATGAGTTGTTCTCGTAACTATAATAGTAAGCAATCAACTTCAATTCTTAATACATATCAGCAGGTTTAAACTTATAAATAATCAAATGTTTTAATTTTAATTTTGCTGTGTTTATCTGTGGTACTTCATCTTCAGTGCTCTGTGCTGAGTACCGCGACTTTACATTCCTCTGTTGACGGTACATTCAAACCAAAAACCGTCACTCATGAAAACGACGTGTAAGTGACAAGCGGCCGCCGAAGCAAAGCAAATAAAAACATACCGCGCGATAAAACAGCCTGACGGACTGCGCGGCGCACCTCCCGTTTATAGGTCAAAATTTACCTAACACCTCCAAAACTAACCTTAGGTAGGTATGGTAGGTACAGACGCCAGCACATCAAACTACTACAATCTATCAAATTTCTTTAATAGATTTTCAACTTTATCACTACAGCATAAGGTTCAAGGTTGATTGCGAAAATTTGACAGTTTCGGGTAGCTTGACCTGCTGGCGTCTGTACATCAACCCAACTCTAGGTATAAGACTGTAATAAGTAACCCTTAAAAAACAATAGTGGCAATGCTTTTCGAAATAAATTTTTGTGGCACTCCTCCCGGGATTTCAACTTGGGAATTTGATATTCGAAATTATTATACAAGAATCGCAAGGACAAAAGCTACAAAGAAAATAGCCATTTTCTTACGCATTTTAATATCGAACTTTTATTTCAAAGTCAATAGAGCAATAAGAACGCTTGTTTAATTATTTGTTTAATACTGTTTTATGAAATTCTTTCTTAACAACGTACCTTGCCATTTCAAACAAAATACTTTTAAATTAAATAAAGTAGATCTATCTACTCAGGAAAGTGGAACTTTGAACAAAATCGTATATCCACAAAGGCAACAGAAAATTTATTCAAATATGACTACGAGTATACCTCTCGTTTTAAAGAGATGGGACTCTGATTTATACGTGTAGCGGTAACGTGGAAATATAATAGCGAATGTGAGTATGAAACATAGTACTTATCGAATCTACCTTTGAGTATTTTCCATTTGGTTTCAGCACAACTTTGTATTTTCACGTTATTTATAAAGAAGGAGAAAATAAAGTTTACGAACTTGTTATGAACTGTTATTTGTCAAAGGGATTGGGCATTCATTAAAAAATGTATAAATGTAATACGCAGAAAGGTCACCTTTTAGGCCCATAGACACAGTTGGTGGGATAGTTTTGTGAAAACTATCGTTAAATTACTCTTCACATTCTTAATTTTTTTCGTCGTCATACATAAATGCATAAACTCACACATTCTTCCTATGGGGGTAGGCAGAAACTATAGAGCGCCACCTGCTACACCTCCTTTACCTCGTTCACATTCATACATCTGGTTATACATGCACGCCGGTTGCGAGTGCTACGCACCTGACCTTTCTGAATAACATCACCAATTAGGTCAATATATGTTCTCCTAGGGCATCCCCTCCCGGCGTTTCCACTCACATCTGCTTTGTAAATACCTTTTGTTAATCGCCTTTCATTTATCCTCTCAACATGACCAAACCATCTGAGCATACTCTTTTCAATTTTTATCACTACATCTTCTTTTATTCGTCGATCTTTTCATTAAATGTAAACTATATTAAAAGCCATATCAAATAATGAAATCGCGTTCGATTGCAAAGTTGAAAGACAAACTCTAGAACGATCAAGTAGGTACATCAATAAAGCCACTCTTAAGCCAATAACTTGGTTTATTAATGACGTTGAGTATCATTCAACCGTACTAAGTAAGTGTGTATAAACAAAATAAGGTTGTTAAAGTGTCAGTTGAATAGAACCTCTTGTGCGGATCGGACACAGGGTTTGTCCATTAGCCTGATTACGGTCAAAATGTTCGCCCTCTGGGGAGGCTGCGACCACCGGTTTCCCTTTCTCTCCGACTGGACGTAACTATTAAATTTCGTCTCTTGCTACCAGATATGTAGCTCATATATGAGATTAAAAGCTATATAGATGAAAACGTTAAGATTAGGTATTGAGTATATCCAAAAGTTTTATGTTTGTTTTATGCCTTAAAAGTAGTGTATAGATTTAAGTATCTGGGTCACATTCTATTAGGTTACCTTAAGGATAACGAGGACATAGTAAGAGAGCGCAGGGCTTAGGCGGTGAGAAGCAATATGCTCGCTCGTAGTTTCGCATGTTGCACCAGCGAGGTTAAAATAACACTTTTTAAGACGCCAGTCATTATATTATACTTGGATGGCAAGTAGGTGACATATACGCAGCAAACCTACAGAATTCTGCGCACCCAGTATAATAACGCTTTTATGGTGCTGCTGGGGCTGCCCTGGCGCTGCAGTGCGTCTGGTTTATTTGCTGAATCGCGCACCATCAATGACTGACTTGATAATGGCTTTCAAACCATCATGCGCAAGAAAGCAAACTCCATGAAATGCTATTGCTGCCCGTTTTGACTGTCCTTGCCAAAATCAGTGGATAAGGATAACCGTAGGCATCAGATTTGGTACTAACAATACTAAAATAATTTTAGGCACAATTTTGTTACTAACACACTAAAATTTTATATTATTTTTTAAAGTATGTAACTTCTATGGAGAATCTCCGAAATAAATAATAGTAGATTGTACATCAAGAGCATAAAACACACCATTTTACGCGAGACGTATAGCCATCCGAGCGAGTTTGCGAGCGAGGATGGATATAAAGTAGTGTAAAATGGGTTTTATGGACGAGTTGTACCTACACTCTACTTTTCACTTCGATTGCGAGGAAATGAAAGAGCAACATTTAAATATTGTAAATTTAATTAAAATTGAAAAAGAATTATGGTTCCTGTCAATTAACAAATTTTTTTTTTTTTTTTTTTTCAGTAGGAACGTTACGTGCCTACTGCTCTGTTATAAAAACATTTTGTTTTTATATCAAGAAGTCATGTTTCTTATCTCTGGCTTGCCTTTATTGGCTGGCTGGAGTGAACACTGACGAGGAACTGAGCTCCCACCTCATTCTTACCTTTATTGGCCGGCTTGAGTGGAGAATTGCAAGAGCAAACATGCTCGGAGGAAGGAAGTATTCCAGTGCTGGGATCTTGATTCTGGGCTCTGGGATTATTCTGATAGTCGTGGAATACCTCTCCAGTCCTCAAGCACCTCAGGCTATGTTGCCCCCTAGTTGTTACGGCACTATCCTAGTAGCATTTTTGTTGGCGTTTGGTTGGGCCACATACCTCTGAAGTTGGCTCAACTAAATGCCAACGGAAAATGCTAATATGGTAGCATTTTCCGTTGGCATGTAGTTGGGTTGCTAGCGATCGTTTCCGGGGGCTCATCATTGCGTGTGCAAGTCACCCCCTGCCATTTTATCGGTGAACAATAGGGCATTGATCAGGCGGGGGCCATAGTCCTTCCATAGTTTTAGGTAACCAGTTCATTTTAACCACCCAAACCCATAGTCAAATATCTTTGTTTCCATATTCTGCAATAGTCCTACACCAACCGGGGGTTGTCCTCGGGTGCATTTGCATTGTGCGTACAGGGAAAATCGTTGGTTGGTGCCTCATTTAAATAAAAAGCATCTAACGGGCCCCACGAGTTGGCTTCGGCCCCTTGTACGCCTTCCAAAGGTCCGGGACCGCAGGGTCCCAATATATGTAAAAAAAAAACTTACTTTTTTGTGTCTGTCATTATTTTTTAAAGCTTTAACAAAGCCTCTGAATAGCTTATTTGTTGAAGATATTACAATAGAATCAAATTCTAAGAAGGTGTTTCTAGCTGAATGGAACTTGAATAAAATACATAATTTAAGCAGTCCCGATTCCACAAGCCTTATCTAACGCTGAGGACAATGGAGCGATAATATAATAACACTTATTTGAGATCTAACCACCGCACACAATGGAGAACAAACCAACTGTAGGTATTCGTGTGAGCACGGTGGAAACCGATAGAGGATAATACACACTGAATAGGCCTCAAATGCCTCTTCAGTCTATAGAGCTTGTGTCTTGTCATTTCACAGTGGTCGAGCACTCCGCGCAGATGACGACGTATGTATAGTCAGATATCCTAGCGAAATTAGTAGCCAGGCACTCAATCACGCTCTAGTTACCTATAATTATCGAATTGCACAACAAGTTAAGTGGCTGACGCATCGCATTCCCTTTGGGACTGATTAAACAATAATTTGCGAGCGTACCCGTGTTTGGTTCCATACATTTCATAGAAAATTACCGGTGATTTTGATCATACGGAAATGTAAATGAAACAGTTTATAGAATTCAGTTTGACTATTATACACAATTTCGTGGAATATGAATCGCACGGGTGTACGCTCTTATGCTGCATTTGGTGGCGTAATGGCCAATATTGTTAATTAGAAGCTTAAACGACATCCAAATCGTTAGTTTACGTACTTACGCGTACAGTGACGATTCGTTTTGTAAATTTTTGATACCTATTAAAATGAATGTACAGTACAACTATTTTCTTAATGTACCTTGACAAACTTCGTGTTTCGACTTGGAAGTCAATTGAGAGCGTCCGGTCCGGGGCCTTACTCCCGACCGCATCGAGTTCTGAATCAATCGAATTGGATTCGAAATAAATGCCGATCCATACTCTCGATTCCGACACTAGCGCACGATCGTGCGGTGGTTCGAAGCGAAACTAACTTCGATTGAATGATTCGTTATGATCGAAAAGTTCGTACTCCACCCGCCATCTGACAGATAGATATCGAGTTATTGGATTAAAATTACACGATATCAAAGAAGCTATTTTATTTAGATCGAGTGAGATTTTAGAAAGAAAGAAAGAAAAAAAAAATCACTAGGATATCGTCTTTTACGTGGGAAAGTGAAAACATTCAACTACCTAAAAGTTACTAATCAAAGACATAGAGCACTTGACGATGATGTAATACTCGAACCTATGTCGATCTTGGTTTACGATTCGAATTGTTTGGGGAGTAAGGTTTTAAATCGAGTTCGGATCAGAAACGAGTTCGAATCGGAAACAAAATCAAACTCGAATCGTTTTTGGGAGTAAGGCCCCTGCACCAAGTGCAAAGGGCAACTGATAGAAATCCGACCACTGACGAAACACGAAGTTTGCCAAGGCACATTAAGCAAATAGTTGTACTGTATACAATTTTGTGTTTGCGAGAATTTTTAGGTTTACTTCAGAGCCCTATGGATGACATTCGGCGTGGTTCCCAACTACGAATAAGCCACTAAAATCTGAGAAAAAAAACTATGGCTACTAATCAGTCAATCGCGATGATTATAGCGCCTTTGAGTGGTAATTTTGTAGGTTTGGTTAGAGCCCTATTGTTAGTAGTTTTTATGAAAAAGTAGCTTTTGCAAAATATGTATGATATTCATGAAAACGCGGTGCAGTCTTGTTTGATAAAAACGCTGAAAGATCATTAAAAGAGAAAAAAAAAGTACTAAGTCCGTTACGAATTCATGCAATCAAGCAAAAACTTGCATCCGAAGTAACCCGCTCATACTTCGCCGGTAAAAAACAAACCATTATTTTCCGCTACAAGCTATATGAGTCTATTTGACAAGTTAAAAAGTAGAAAAGGCTTGCTCGGGAACACTGCACAAAGCAATGCCACTGGCACTTTTGACGTTTGACACTTGTTACTGCCATCTTTTTTGTCGGAATTGGTTAATTGGTTAGTGTGCGAACTGCGCCGTGAGGTTTCATCATACTCGTAATTTTTTAAAGGGATTGAAGTTCAAAGGTTCTCGATGAATTAGAAAGAAGTTTATTTATATTTGAAGTGAGGTTTCTGCTCCATAGTGTGATAAAAAATTGGTAGGTTTCAAATAGGCCTAGTAGAGTGTAGATTTGTTGGCGGTTTTCTATTTTGTTAAGTACCTGGTAATTGATGAAAGGCCTACACTGTCCTCCCATACCTATTACTTATCACTGTTATTTAATAATATTGTAAAGCCAATTATTTTTAAAAGAGTAACCGTGGAGTTTCTTGCCGGCTCTTCTCCATAGGAAACGACTAACTCGAACCGTGCACCTAGCTTCTGACGTTTCATAAGTGCCCATGTAGGTTTATGTGGAATAAAATATTTTGATTTTGATTTTGATTTTGAAATATGTTTTTAAAATCGTCTCATCGGATTAGTGATCACAGGTACTCCCAAATGAATTCCATAGTCGTGGAGAGTGCTAACAATTATTGCTTCTTCATCTCCTCTGAAAAGGAAAATGTTATAAAAATAACAAATACCTCATGCCTTGGTGGAATGCAAGACAGTAAGGTAAAGATCTTGGCTGCTCCATAATGCAATACACCCAAAATTAAATGACAATATTATGATTCTATTATTTATTACGAGTTACCTACACCTAAAGGAATACAAACATGACCTGTATCCTATTATTATTCGTAAGTTTATTAATACAGTATCCAGACAAATTGAACTTCTTACAAGTAATACTGGAACGTCTCCCTAAATTTCTATTAGCCTGAGAAGAACGAGTGAAATTTTGTTCGACACAAATTTACTGCAGTTCATAAGGAACCGGGAGAGTGATGCCTGTCATTACTCATGGGCGTGCTTCGAGAACATTCTTTACTTCTGTTGCCTGTTTTATGCCATATATGTACGTACCTAGTTTATATTCCCTATGAGGTCAGCTTGACTGATAGCTGTTCTTGTTTACAAGGTCCAATGAAATAGGATACCATTTATCAACGTCTTCCAAATCTTGACCCGAAAAATCCTTCAATTGAGGCGACGATAACCGATTTTTGATGATTTTATACTAAAGGTCATATCTAAACGACTAGTGTTAATGTTTTGGAAAAAATATATGTCTAATTCCATCATTTTCTTATTAACTTAATATATTATGAATATTTTAGATTATGTTTTATTTTTTATATTCTTTCATATTACATAGTGAATTTAATTTGTAAAGTTCTAACGCGGATAAAAAACTGAGAATCATGCAAAATCCATCAAGCGTATTTTTGTGAAACCTTCACTTTTTAAAGATAATTAAATTATTGATCTTTTAGTGTTTTGTTAAAATACCTTTTGTTTTATGTATAATAAATTACTAATGTGTCTTATTAGGGACAGCGCTCCTGGATGGGCGAGCCCTATTACTGGCTGGACGTACGACGCGTTGCGTGAGCTCAGTACAGAACACGCAAGCTAACCACTCAAGGTCACTGTCATATATCTGCGCCTTAACTATGAAAATAATAAATGTTTAATAAATGTTTGTTTTCAAGTGAAACTAATTTCTTATGCCAACATCAAAGAAAATGTTTCAGTCGTAAATTGAATTAGGTTATTGTTGATTTCTATTGCAAAATTCAAAAGCTTTCTTCTGACACGAATAGAAACAATTGAACACTAAAAATATAAAGGTTTCGCCTTCAGATTGAATTCGAAGAAATCGGCTGAGTTAGGTTGATATTAACAAATTATTTCAATATTAATTAAGGAAAGTTCGGTAGAATCAACCCGAAATATAAGAAAACGTGAAACAATAGAGCTGTGTTTTTAATAAAATATGCTTTATTGATATCAGCACGAATTTAACTAAACTAAAAACTTTCCTATAACCCACAGTGTATTTATATGAAGGTATGCATAGTATATCCTGATCTCATCAGGACAGCCACCCTACCAGCCATTAATTACATAACTTCAACGCGGACAAAAACTTGATAATTGCCTTCATTACCCTTTCGAGAACACTCGACCGGGAAACTAGCACATTAGCAACGCCTATACGACTGCAAACGTTTGTTTCATAAAATATTTCTGAACCGAATCACGGACAAAGTAAGCGATACGATTCTAGCGGGAACTCTATGAATAAAATTATCATTTTGCAGAATTGATTCTGGAACACAGTAAAATACTCGTTCTATACAGCCTGCTTATGAGTATCTATCCATTTGACTTCGGTATTATTTTATGCAATTGGTACACAGCTATCGTATGTATTGCGAATTGGACTGTATAATTAATTGTACAGCCCCGTTTAGTTAGGTAATCAGCTGTGATATTATTCTGTACGATTGTCCTTCTGTTCTGCATCTGTTTTCTATTTCTATGTTAATTTTTAATTGGTTTTATCGTCATAAATGCACAAAATTTAATCTTCTAGGTGCCAAAACATTAATAATTGTTCAATGTTTCCTTTATATTTTGGCTATATTGAATTAAGGCGGGATATTTACAGACTGTCATAAATAAATCGCTCACAGTTAAAAATATCATCTGTCATTGACATCAAAAGTTGACTACAATAAATTCTAACCTCAGAATCAAATAACATTTTCAATTTCACCGGATACGAGGCGTGTTGATCGACAAACAGTAGGATTGACTGAGTTTCGCCCGCCAACCCGCTAGGTATATTCGGCAGCTTGAAAATTGCCATCATATTTCAGTGTCAAACGTGCCGAGCCGAATAACTTCCTTAGGTATTACACTCAAAGTTTATGCGAGGAAATCAGTCACGGATGTAAACAACAAGTAGGTAAGTAAGTTCTTAATAGTGATGCACACTAAAATCAATTGGCGTATATGTAAAGTTATAATTACACTTGATAACGGTTGGAGACGTGTTATTGTTATAATTAATCAATTAGTCACTTAGACTACAGTAGCGGTACTTTTATACATAATAGACAAGTTAACTATTTTAATGGATCATAATGTTTGGCTTCATTACGATAGACTACAAGCCATTGTTAGGGAATATTGCAAAAATGTGAAAATCTTCCGCTTCGTATCGCCCGTAGCAAAAAACAGAAGCCACAGCATGTAGACTCAATTTTCTTTCGTTATATTAATATGTAAACGAAGGACGACTTTTATTTATGGACAATTTTCAAGATAATAACATGTGTCGAGCTAGATAGCAGAAAGTTTTGGATACAAGAATGGCGACAATATTTTGTGAACATTCAATTTTCTGCCGATATTGTAACTTGTCATGAATCTTTAAGAATCTCAGAATAAAAAAATTGTAAATTCGAAAAAAAGGACTTTTCTTGAAATAGAATTTTCATCTTAGTGCCTATCATGTTTAGTAAAAGGAAGTGGTTTTAAGAAATTGATTAGTTTCCCTGGAAGAGATCGCAGTAAGCGATAAGACCGCCTATTGTATACTCGTATTTTCTAGTGTATAAGTTTTTTCTTTTTGTAATGTAATATAGTGTACAATAAAAGTATATATAAATAAATAAATATCTTCACTACATTTTCTAAAGGCAGCCAGTAAAAGTATGTTCATCCCAGCTACGTCAAACGGCTGACTATACAAAGCAGTAAAATATCATTAGACAGCTGGGTTTCTAGATCCTGTGCCTTGAGGAGAATATTATGCTATCGGACGAGACTGACGCGTCTTTGTGGAGGTAACGTTTGCAACACTGGAGAGTTCCGGACTAAAGGCTTACTAAGTTTAGCTGGAACATTCGAGCACTGAGAATTAACGTTTGGAAATGACTATTTCGTCAAACGTAGACAACGACTGCAGTATAAACAAGAATATTTTGAATATCGGAACTGAACTGCATACATTGTCGTGCATTTGGTGAAATCTAATATTATTGTTCATAGTTGTTACTCCATAAGCCACAAACATGTTGTAAAAGGCGATATTTTAACAGACTGTCACTGGTAAGTACTGCTGCGAATCTTGAAAACATAATATACGATGTCTGTGCGTGACTTCAAGTGGAACCGTACTCTTGCAATAATCGTACGTAACTTGCTACCTTATCAGAATATATTTTTATTATAGCATTCTTCAGTTCTGCTCATAGAGTCTTATTCAAGAACCTTAACCCGTAGTCTATTATATCTTCTACAAAACAACAAAAAGGATTCAGAAATAAAATGTAACTACCTCCGATGATGCTGGTTCGCATGAACAAACTACGCGATACTCTAACTGGCACTAGAACCGGGCAAAAGAGATAAAGACTATTAATTAAATGAATGAGATAATGAATATAGAATACTGGCAGGTTTACGTGCGTATGGAAGTCATCAGAAGCCCTTTAACTTTAAATAGTATACAGTGTGTCTTTATAATGTTCACATATCGAAATGAGAGAATCTATGGTCAATTTTATCTACGGCAAAAATATTAAAAAAATCTAAATATTTTATTTTATTTTTTATGGAATTAAAAAAAAATTGTTCCTAGTCTAAACAAAACGGTGTAACTTTTAAACTAAATGATCTATCACGATGAAACAAACTCCATAATGATTAAAAAACAATTAGGCGTTCTCATAAAATAAAAATTGGGGAAAAAACTACCCTCAATTGAAAAGAAACTTGTTTTTTTACCAAAAATCTGTTTTTTTTTCATCATTTTTTTAAATAATTGTAAAATTTCACAATAAGTGCAGAAATTTTGAAAAAATAATAATAATAAAAATTCCATTAAATATATAAAAATAAATTTAGTTTTTTTTTTGTATTTTTTCCGTAGATAAAATTAACCACAGATTCCCTCATTTCGATATGTGCATATTATAAGGACTCACACTGTATAAAGAAATGTTTGTAAAATGTTCACAAAACTACCCCACCACAGCATGCCCCGTTTAGCTAACAGCGTATAAATTAAAAGTGGGACATTAACAGTTACTATACAAATACGTGAACTATTCTCGGTAAAGTAGTTTAAATGCTCCTGCAAATTAGTCATGCTGCGACGGCGCGGAATCTCCCGCCTACTCGACCCGCCCACTGCAACGAGCACTTTTTTTCATTTAATTTGCATGATTACTGAAACTCTTGACTAGTTTTGAAAATAATTTAAAAAATCATCATGTCGATTAACAATGCTTGGCAAATATTATATGGGATAGTTTGTGAGTTTCAATGAAAAATTAGGACAGGCTTTTCAGCAATAGAGCACTTTTGATTGTGTTATTCACTGTTATACTGTAGAATTAAACAACCGTTAAGTTTTTTAATTTATTTTTGCCGGAAACCCACGGATTACCAGCGTTTGCGTCTTTCTTTACTTGTCAAAGCGATGCCATGCCACAGACACTAAAGGCATAGATAAGTAACTGTTGTTACGTCGGGTACCGACACGCGGATTATGATGATTTTTATTAAATATTTATTTTATTTTACGTTATTTCACACATATCTATTTTGTTAGTTTATTTTTATTTCTGTATCTGTCCGTGACGTCACAGCGGACCCTATCAGAATACCAGCGCTGCGACACTTATTTTTAAATGTCGCAGCATCATGCTGAGATATGAGCCTTTTGGCCCCGTACAGGATTTTGTTTTCATTTTACTTTTGTTTTTTATTTTATTTTTTATTAGTGTTAATATGAGTGTGTATAGTTTTAATGTGATCTTCCTGTATGAGTCCCAATAAATACTTTTTTCTTTCTTTTCTTTTTTTCTTTCAATAATCAATTTTCATTTTTATGATTATAATAATAGTAGGTCATTGAGATATGAAAGTTCTAAGTTCTGTATGAAAGTATCTTTATTCACTTTGATTATTTATGTTTATTCACTACTGATTATTTGTTTTTTTTCCGTAATATACAAGAATATTCGATAATTCACTCTTTGTTGTTGTTAAATAATGAAAAACTAAACTAAATGAAATCGCTAAAACCAAGTTAAGATACTTAAATGTAAACTACTACCCCGTGTTGGTTTTTTAAGTAAAGGTAAATGTATTTACATATTTACAAGGGATAGACTATGGGTCTGTACTTTCGTAAGTGGATCAAATTTGGAATAACAGGAGGCCCAGTGTAAAACCTCTGGTCCCTTAAATAGAAACAAAATCGAAGGATAAAGGTGAAAGGGAATGGATAAAATTATAAGTACCGACCATTGCTGATACGTCATTAAGGGTGGGTTGCGTCTATTGTTGCAAATAATAATCGTTGTGGGGTCAAAGTCAAAGTTAAAGCATTTATTTCATGGCACTTTTGAACGTGAAAATGTACACGGAAATAAAATTTATTCCAGTTACCCCTACCAGAAGGTAGTTTCGCATGGAGAAGAATGGGTAAGAAGCCCCACCGTTACTCTTTTAAACTGTTTTACAATATCGATGGGCCCACCGAATAAACGTGCAATGCTTCTTACACGATTTTTTTTTTACATTTTTCGTTTGTTTTGCCTATCTTGCACCCACTTTTTTATGAATTTGAGACTCAAAACACGCCTATTATAATAGTGCATTTCTTTATTCTAGGGATAAAATTAATTTTAAAATTATAGGAATAATAGTTTGTTATTATTACTTGCTTTTTGAGTTGCCAAGAAAGTAAATATACAAACAAGTCTGTAGCTTATTTTTTTACCAATAATTCGATTATACATTATTTATACCTATTTACAATGAAATGAGCGTTATTGAAGCTTAAAAGTTTTTATTTTTTGCTGAAAAGTTGACATTTTTCTGTTATACGTTTATTCGATGGGGCCATCGATATGTACTTTGTATTCATCAATTATATCATTACATGTCACCATTACAGTTATTATTTCTAATGCTACTATGAGCTTTGACAGATTTGTCTTTGCAAGAGAACTAGTTTGCGTAAATGCACAAGAGCCATTGTGTATAATGATTGTTTAGTATTGTCCAACAAAGCTGCCTAAACTATGTATATTGGTCAGTTGTAGGGACGAATTTCCGTAAAATTATTATTATTGCTTTTAAAAAGACTTGCCCTTAACTTTCGAATAAAATAGGCTCCGCTAACGTATTTAAATGTATAAGACTGACGTTTAGGAGTTAAATCAGGCGAATATGAAAAGAAAATTCGGGGTTTACGCGAGTTAGTCCTTAGCACAAACGCTAGGATATTCCTTAGCGAAAAGCTCTTACTATTGGAAAATGACTTACATTATTTGATCTAGACAAAATCCCTTTTGATGTTTCATTTGAAATCTAAAGCAGAACAAAGACACCCTGTATATTTATGACAACGCTATCAGTAAATCTGGCTATGATAAACAGTGGCCCACATACAATTTAGTTACTAGACTGTTCAAAGTTTGTATTGTTTTAAAATTAATTTAATTTTATGAAAATGTTGTACTTCATTTTTAGGGTTCCGTAGTCAACAAGGAACCCTTATAGTTTCGCTATGTCCGTCTGTCTGTCTGTTCACGGTTCAGCTCAGAGACTCTTAGTACTAGAAAGTTGTAACTTGGCATGAGTATACATATTAATCACGCCAACATAGTGCTAAAATAAAATCTTGCAATTTTTTTTTGTGTATATCCGCTACACGTGAAGTGGTGATGATATTTTTTTTTCTCGTCTATCTCTTGGTTTTCACAAAACCCGCAATTTTTTTGAACAGGCTATGAAAATATATTATTATATATTGCCTTGCATAAAGTGTGTAAATGCATTTACACACATAATGACACACACAAACGACGAATAACAACACAGAATCCTATAGAAGTTTCTAGAAATCTGCGCAAACTAGGCGCGTACATGACAGACGCGCCCTCTTTAGTTTTTCACTTCACCTTATTTTCTTGACAAAAAGAATATCACCTTTATTATTTTTACGAATTCCTGTAAATAAAATTAATTAATTAATTTACATTAATTAAATTATATTCTTTTTTATTGGGGAACCATTCGTACTTTATTTTCATCATCACCCCACAACGAGCACCATTGCCTTTACATTGGTCCTTCGAGCCGGATATGAACCAGCGACCTATGGATAGACCGTTCAAAAACATTGCAGATTTGTGAAAACCATTTTTAGATTCAGGGATCCGTTTGCGTAATTCATTCTGTATCGGAGAACATTTTTTTCAACTACAGTGTTAAGTTTGTTCTTGGGATAAATTCATCCCAACTACGTAACCCTTCATTGTGCGTGGTCCAACACGCACGTTGGCCGGTTTTATCAACATTTATTTAGTCTAACATAAATCAGAAAATCGAAACTACTTGTTTTTCAATAAGACAATAAAATGTAAATCGCAAATTATACTTGATAATCCAAAAAAATAAGAGAAATCTTCACAATTTTCAGAGAAAATATTGAATTTGATTGAATTGATTACGGTTTTAGAAACTAGTAGATTTGTTATTTTTCACTGATATTCAATTTAAACATGTGGTTCTCAAATTCATAGCCGTTTGCAAGTTTGAGTGAACAGATAAAAAGCCATTTCAAAGAGTTTTTTTTATTTTTTTCACAATTGAATTTCAATAAGGTTTCCAAATTGACATCAGACTTGTCACTTATTAAAATGAATATCATATCTTCTTCTTTGCTTCGCTCTAGACAGAGCGGTCGTGGTCCCGATGAATTGTGTCCAATCGCAAATGCGTTCGTCGCTCGCCTCACAATCTCTCTCCATCTGGTTCTGTTAGATGACAGGCTGGCGCATTCATTAAACGAGCTTCTTCTCATAGATATTTTTTAAATGGATTATGTGATACTCGTACATAAGTTATTAATAAATAAGCTGCGACTAAACCGTTCGTCATCTTATACATATCATCAAAAAATCCGGCTTTAACTAGATTTTAGAATGTCTTAAAATAAACAACGGCAGTACTTTTTTAACCGACTCTGTGGTCTAGTAGTAAAACCACCTGTCTCAGATCCAGAGGTCCCGGGTTCGATTCCCAGCGGGGCAAAAAATTCTGCTCGGTTTGGTTGGTGGTAGGGCTTGTTCTAAGTCCACCTGGCTAGCTACCACCATCTTATCTAAGTCTGTCGCCAAAACAACAATGTTAACAGCATTTGTTGTGTTTCGGCAGTTAGAAGTAAGATATCCAGTTCTTCTGTGGTTGAGGATTCCGGGTGAAGCTCGCTTCCACCTTCGGCTTTATCTTCACTTACCGTCAGGTGAGATGAAGGCCAAGAGCTTCCCTGTTGTATGTCAAAAAAAAAAAAATACTTTAATTCCTGAGGCTTTCGATACCTGCTCATAATTTATACTCACGAAACGAGGCAGTTTATTTCACTCACACCTACGTTCTATTTTTGAAATCACCTTTATATCATTTTAGTACAGTCATGTTCACGTTACGTTATTACACTCTCGATTTGTAATAAAATCTAAGTAAGATGATATCGTAAAGCTTATGAGTTTGCTGTAGGACGCAATATGTCCGTACTCGACGTTCTTTGCCGTACGTATAGTACTCGAATAGAAAGACAAAATTATATTGTTCTTAAAATGGTACTTTGCTTAGCTTGAAATCCTTATAAGATGTTTCACGTGTCACGTAATATAAAACACAAGAGGGCTGGGTTACAGAATCTGGGTTTTATAAACTTATCCCTGAAATTCGAATCTGTATAATCTGTAGACAAAACTTACTTTGATAGTAAAAAAAAGCTATACATTATTATAAGTAGGTTGTTCAAGTAAAAATCACTTTTTCGATTATCATAACAGGGTATCTTGTGATTACAGCTCCTCTAAACCTGAAGGAGAAAAAGTTTTCTTAAACTATTTTGTACCGTTGCTAACCAGAATCTTTTCGTTTTCCGAGAACAATAATCGCTATCCAATTAAGAACACGTGGCGGCATCTACAACGCCACATGTGAACTACGCATCAAAGACATGACGTCACATAAATCCTGCATCGCGCAATCAGAGTTCACCAGACTAGCATATATAAAACATCCCGACATCAACCATCGGGCAGTTGCCCACCAGACATAACACCCGTCTGGTCGGAGGATCCTCACTTTACCATAAAGTATGAGTGAACTTTACACCCTGTTCCTCGTGACCAAGTTTACGGGCTGATAAGAATGAAAATGATGATTATACGACGTAACTACCCTCTGCCTATCCACTTTCACAACAGTATTAATTTTATGTTCACTCTACGTAGTTGTAGTTAGTCGATTCCATTAGCGCCAACGTTGAACCTAGATTTTAATTATAGGCTATTCTGGAATATAAATGGCTATTTGGGATCTGAGAAAGCACTCATATCGTATTTCATGGCCTTTCCAACTGACTGTGAAGGACCGTTGGAGCCGCAACCATGCCAAATGTACTCGAAATTTACAGGCCAAATAATGAAATAAAGACAAAAAAAAAAAAAAAATTTTGTGTAATCACTAACTGTGATGAAATAAGTAAAGGAAGAGTACAACAGAGCGGAATGGTTGTTCTCGTAAAAATGCTAAGTTAACTGGACGGGTTATTACAATTACTAGCAAATTCTTTGACACTCGAGTGTACCCGTCACTTTGTTCTTGAATAAGCTCTCTTAGTTCCTGTGAAGTGTTAGCCATTTTACACAAAACAGGTTTCAAACAACGATGCCCCTTTTGTTCCGTAACAATGAAAATACTTGAATGTAAACTGAGAGTCTTATCACGGAACCCTTATTTGTTTTCTCAAATCACTGTTCTTGACTGTACATGGTGTTTTCTCTTGTTCGTCCACTTTTTGATGACGTCCGATCGCGAAATTGTCTGAGATTGTTCTACAAATTGTCTTGCGGGTAACAAACTTGAATATTCTCCTTTGAGAGCACCGTGTACTTCAATCCAGGGCGCCAGTAATGGGACTACGCTTTGTTTTCAAGTAAAATAGACTAGAATATGAATATTATACGTATTTCAGATTTCGAAGTTGGTACTGTACATTTTCATTAAACTTGGTAGCACAGGTAATGTACATATCTGTAAACTGTTAGTTATACTGTACTGTGTAAATACTAAACTTTGAATTTAATATGACATGATTTAATTTGTGCAGCCGAGCGAGAATTCTTGTCATGGAACAAATCTCCTTATAAACAGTACTTCATATAATTTCTAAATGATTTAATTATAACTGACTAACTGGTGTGTTTTACTCAACACACACCCAGTTTCCTACCCTACTTTTGATATAAACCCTTTATCAAATCTCCCCTTAATCAATACATCGACGTCATTTATGACTAAGAGGCACCTTTGTCTCCTATATAACGTTTCTCGGGGTTGGCGCCAGGGGCGCTATCGTCGCCACGGATAAGTGAAAGCGCCCATCGCGGCATTGAAGACCCGTTTACACGAAAACCCTTATCACAAACGTATCGGAAACGAGTTTTATATTGTTTTGTTAAGTGGCCCTATGTTGACAATGTTGTTGAATCCATTTTCGTTCTCAGTGAATAATAAATGTGTATTTCCATAAACTTAAGTTTTTCTTTAATGTTTAGAGGTATGTGGAACAGGGTGTAAAGTTCAGTCATACTCTATAGTAAAGGGGGATCCTCCTACCAGGTGTCGTGTCTGGTGGGCAACTGCCCAACGGTTGATGTCGGGATGTTGTATATATGCTAGTCGCGCGGTAAACTGTAATAGCGCGATGCAGGATTTGTGACGGTCTTTGATGCGTAGTTCACATGTGGCGTTGTTGATACCGCCACAAAGGCTTCTCGTTCTGTAATGAAAGCGTACCTAAGACTTAGGAACTGAAACTCTGCATGTGCGGGAGGGTTTCACGTTTACCTGTGAACAAAGTCACCAGCGCTGCAAATGAGTTATGGTTAGATGTAAATGATCATTGTATAAATAGCAACATGCATCATTGATTATGAGACTCATCGTCATCATCATCATTGACAGCCTTATTCCACCCACTGATGAGTGTAAACCTCCTCGGTTTTGTGCGTCCAGGAGTACCTACCAATAATTACATTTAGTTAAGTAATAGTACATTACTTACCAAGGGCTGTAAAAGAAAGAAAACCCGAAATGCAGGTATTTGTGACCCGAGCCGCAGCCGAGGGTTGTAAATATATGATAGAGGGCTTTCTTTTTTACTGCCCGTGGTGAGTACACAATTTTACGTCTTCACCTGGCCATAATGCGAGTTTTACCATACGCGTAGCGTGCGGTAAAACTCACATTATGGCCATGTGTGACGTAAAATATCATTATGTTATACAATCGTTCAATCAAGTCGAGTTCAATTCGTATCAAGTGTGGTGATGGCCCGTTGCTTAAGACCTCGCCTCTAATGCATGAGTTTGTGGGTTCAAATCCGGGCAAGTACCAATGTGTCATTACTGACATCGGTGAAGGAAAAACATCGTGAGGAAATCTGGACTTATAGTTAATATAAGTCTGAAATAGCCAACCCGTCTTGAGCAAGCGTGGTGATCAATGCTCGTGCCTTCTCTGTATGAGAAGCGGCCTTTGCCTTGCAGTGGGACAGTTATAGGCTGGCTGGTGGCTGGTTATACAATAGTTTACTTTAATGTTTATTTAACTTTTTATTGAAAGTTATATCACGATAAATATTTGCAACAAAATAGTGTTCTCTCGCTTTCAACTGGCCCCAATGAAAATCAATAACACGTATAAGCCCCTTTAACATACTGTACCACTGCCAATATCGGAATTCAATTGGGCCCGAAGCGCTACAGCCTTAAACTTGCCGTTGTCAAGTCATAACGGTTTTAATGTCCGAGTGCCCGAACTATTGTCAAACAATTGTCAAGCTATTGACGTCTTTTCACTTTGATGAATTTGAAAAAGGTTTGTATTTAAAAATACAACGTTTTTTATAAAGACTCTTTAGAGGTATGAGGAACAGGGTGTAAAGTTCACTCATACTCTATAGAAAAAGGAGGATCCTCCGACCAAACGGGTGTTGTGTCTGGTGGGCAACTGCCCAACAGTTGATGTCGGGATGTTGTATATATGCTAGTCGCGCGGTAAACTCTGATAGCGCGATGCAGGATTTGTGACGTCAGGTCTTTGATGCGTAGTTCGCTTGTGGCGTTGTGCACGCGACGTGACGCAAAGGCACTGCGTGTCGCGCGACGAGCGGTGCCTTTGTGTCGCGTTTGCAAATTCATGAAAGTGAAAACCTTAAATGAGGCTTTAAATGAGGGTTTTCATGAAAATTCACCCCACCAGTTGGCGTTACTTTGATAAGAAGTCTTCCATTTAGACAATAAATATAAAATTTATGATGACTTTCATCATTCCTTTCATTCAATCGTTCATCATTCAGTCACGACTCATGAAAATATAGGCGCTTTGACACTTTTGATGGTGTCCAGACCTACCGCGTCAGTACTGCCACCTAGTGAGCGTAATTTCAGTAAACCCTCATTACGTCGTGATCTCTAATCCCTGGTTAATTTAATAGTGCCCACATTGATGTTCACGGATCATTAGGACATCTACCTACTATAGATTAGTAGGTATACCTATAAAGTTTGTACAGTGGCCAGCACATCAAGCTACACGATACTGTCAAATTTCTCCAAACTATTTTAAACTTTAAAATGTTGACGATTAAGTTCAAAATCGAACGAGAAAATTTGTCAGTTTGTGGTAACTATCATACTAGCCAAATCTTTACTTATTTTCATAATTTGTCATAAAAGCCTTTAGACCACTCACCACCTTTAACAGATATAAAAGCTGAGTATTTTTAAACGGCATTGTAATGCGAACACAATAGGAACGAATTCGTTTTTAAATTAATGTTTAAGCGATTATTCAAACATAATGGAAACTCTTTTGTGGTTTTAATGTAAATAACAGTACATATTCGTAGTAAAAGGTTACTTGTTAAAATATTCGTTGAGAAAAAGGGTAAGATCCATCACTATTATTTATTTTAATTTGCTTGTAAGCATAAATTCTTTTGTTCATACTATTCAGGTGGAAACGGGACAAGAGATTTTTCAACTTTGCCTCTAGGTGACAACTGAAATGCAATGACACGTAGAACTCATTTTGGACGTGGTCCACGAGGTACTGCAGTTAAAAAGACAAGAGTTACAGCTGAAAACCAGATGGGCTATCTGCCAGTTCCGTCAATTACTCGAATAGAAAAATACGTAGAAACCATCATGATTAATCGGAAAATTCCTTCCCAAACATGTCGAACATTTTCTTATTCGCAGTAACAGACGGAAAATAACGTTAGGATCTTGGCAAGTACATGTAAAATTAATAGAAACAAGAGGTAAAACGCTTCCAGATATGTATTAGCCGTACCTGTTCCTGTGGCACGCTGCCAAATCACGCTATTCATTGAATATGCTTTTATAAGAATTTTAGTCGATCTCTAAAAAGGAATATGTAAAGTTATTAGGGTTGGGTCTTCGTAAAAAGGCGATCACACCTCTTAAGGACATCCGTTACCGAGTGACGGCTTATTTTCTATAGCAGCTCATGGTCAGGATCTTATGTATAAGCTTGTGGCACAATACAGGTGAAGTATGCACTTGACGTTATCGAATAATGTGGGAACGAGCACGTCTATGGCAGGTGATTGACCAGGATCGTATGTATAAGGCGATAGTGAAAATTGGCTGCAGAATTCTGTGGCTTAGAGAAATTTCCTTCCGATATTTGCTTTTGAGCTTATCTTAAAGTTTGAGTGCACACAGCCGGTGGTGAAGGATAGGCTATCTCGTTTTTCCATGGGAGTTGTCACGTGGGTTAATGTAAAGTCGCATCTTTCGTTAAGGAAGAAGCGCTAAGGTAGCCCATGAAATTCAAATTTTCTTACGAATTTTCCCATTTTCAGCTCATTGCTCTCTTACAGTATCATTTGCGACTGTAACAAATATGTATTTACAGAATTATAATCATTATAATCAGTAATACAACTCCTTAAGTGAGTATAATCTTAAAAGACCAAAGAAATAATGAATGGATTGTGTAAAAGATGATATGGCTAGAAAGGAAGTGACTACCAAGATGGCGAGTCATAGAGAAATATGGAAGAAAAAGACATGTTGCTCCGACCCCTAATAAATTTGGACAAGGGCAGGAGAATTATGATGAACAAGGTAAAAAGTTTAATTTAATTTATTTATTTGTCGGAGAACGGTAGGTTTCTCTCGTTATCATCAGCCATATTTTAAATTACTATGGGCGTACTGTGGGTAGTGTTGGTTATTGCGCAATAGAAAAACCGTTTTTAGAAATAAAAGTCATTTACTCAACCTAGGCTAATATTCAGCACCAACTTCAAAATTTACATTAGACAGTTCCCCCAAAACGCCCGGCCCTTCACCACTTCCTAGTGCTTTAGCTGGGAAGAAGAAGTAGCGGAACAAACTCCCCAGCAGCATATCTGTCTGTTTAGTTAGAAGAACTTGATTCTATACAGTAATGGGTATGCAAAGTAATTAATGTTGGTACACGACACAACTATACCGAACGCGCAACAGTTCCTAGATGTCTTCACTGCTTGATCGCCACCGATGAACTTCACTTGTCGAATGTGCGGCGATCACTTGTCGCCGGTCGATCGTTATGTTGTAGACTCCGTCATTACTTGCGTCCCGATTAGTCAACAATCGATGGCGCGAACTCCAATAACTCCATCGAACGCCACTAGATGACGCTGGCGTATCGGATACAACTCGTCTCCGACATATTCATTAACAGTTACATTGTGTTGAACATTACATCAAATAAAAAAATAAATACATTTAAAAGCCTAATTAAAATTGAAGTGAAGAGTTCGTTTAAGAGTCAAATTAATTTAAAATATGTCAACAAATTAATACAATGCCAAATTTATATCAGATATTCTGTAAGTTTTTATATATTAAGCATACGTGAGTCATGTCATGTGGAGATCATACTATATAGCAATTTAACATTTTTAGGGTTCTGTAGTCAAGGAGGAGCTCTTATAGTTTCGCCATGTCCATCTGTCTGTCCGCGACTTAGCTCAGAGACTCTTAGTACTGGAAAGCTGTAATTTGGCATGAGTATACATATTAATCACGCCAACAAAGTGGTAAAATAAAATCTTGTTTTTTTTTTAGGGAGCTCCTCTACACTTAAAGTGGGGATGACATGTTTTTTTCTCGTCTATCCCATAGTGTGGGGTATCGTTGGATAAGCCGTTCAAAAATATTGCGAGTCTGTCAAAACCGTTTTTCGATTCAGCGATACGTTTGCGTAATATTAAGCTTTAAAGTTATCTTGATTTGTGTATACATTTTTTGAGTGATTTTGATTTTGAAAGTGCAAATTTTTGTTAGAGTCAAGTGTTCCCCCCACCCACCTTGCCATCTAAATGGTTGTTTTTGGATATGTGAAAAAATTCACGACAGTGGTATATATAACGAAGTTAAAAGGAATACTGTCACAGCTAAGTAGGCTTCACAAGTTAACGAGTAATAGTCTACCAACTTATATTTGCAGTTGAAATGTATGGTGAAACATGTTTTTTAAGTGTAATGTTAAGTTTGTTCGAGGGATAAATTCATCCCAACTATGGAACCCTTCATTATGCGTGGTCTGACTTAACTTTGGCCGGTTTTGTGGCCGGTTTTAACTTTATAACGGAAACAAACAATGAAGACAAGCTCTTTGTATGAAACAGAAGCAAAAGTTGATAACAGGCATGCAATTTAATATCTTTCCTTTTTATTTATCATCAAAAGCATTGTATCAAAGTTGTCACTTTCAAGGAGAAAAATTTAACTTTAAAAGAATTTAAAAAAAAATCTGTTGAAAATTCCCACTGTGTTTACACAATTTTCTACAGAAAAAGTATGGTACAAGTGCCCGGAGAATCTGATAGCGAAGTTTAAAGTTACATAATCGGGCTCTCGGTCTGGGGGTCTTATGTTGCTTTCCACGTACAGGTCATAAATGCGAATAAAAAGTTTATTTGGAATATAAATATAGTACATTACGCCCTGAATGTCAATTGATGAGTGTGGCTCACATTCACAGTGCCTTCGGTCTGCTGTGGAATGTAGATTAGGAATCTCGCATGCTTACTTAACTGGCTATGAGTCTGCCCAGCATTGGCCAACTACAACAAATGACTACGACTGCTACAATAAATGACTGAAGAGAACATTGTAAAACATTTTAAAAGAGTAGGTAAATCGCCAACCCGTCTTGAGCAAGTATTGTGATCAATGCTCCTGCCTTCTCTGTATGAGAAGAGGCCTTTTTCCAGCAGTGGAACAGTTATAAGCTGGCTGCTAGGTAACTATGAGGTTTCTTGCCCATTCTTCTCCAAACAAAACTAGCTTTTGGAAGGAGCTACTAGAATCAATACAATTTTATTGTAAACTAGCTTCTGCTGGTCGTAGCAACAACCGCGTGGCTTTTTCTAAAAAAAAAACAGCCTAAGTTACTCCGTATACCATATTCATCTCCCGTCAAAATCAGTGCAGTCGTTTCGGAGATAAGCCAGAACAAACAGACAGACAGAAAGACCGACAGACAGCCAAAAAAATTACATCCAGCGGATTCCTGCGGCTTTCACAACGTCATCGGTCCACCTTGTGGGAGGCCTTCCCACGCTACGTCTTCCGGTACGCGGTTGCTACTCTAGAATATTTCGGCCCCAACGGCCATCTGTTCTGCGAGCAATGTGCCCTGCCCATTGCCACTTAAGTTTGGCAATTCTTCGAGCTATGTCGGTTACCTTGGTTCTCCTGGGGATCTCTACATTTCTGATTCGATCACGTAGGGAAACTCCAAGCATAGCCCTCTCCATTGTGTGACTTAAACTAACCTAACATGTTAACAAGACACCCGATTGTACTTATTTCTCTAACGAAACTGCACTTTATTCCAAAGTACTTAAACTTTAGACGATGCAGATTATTAGCTCAAACCTGCATCGGAATAAATAAGCTAACTTTACTAGTTATATAGAATACCGATCTGTTTGTTTGGCATAGTTGAAATGTGAACTAGGTCAACAAACTCTGCAGGTATTTAAAAGCTATGTCTTTGCATTGACGAAGCCAAAAGGTATTTGTGGTTTATTCAATATGGCTACAAATAACAGAGTTGGTAATTCAGATTGTTTTCTTGGTTTTATTTTTCAGGAAACCTGATTCTCAAATATTCTGTCTTAGGTATATAACCTTGTAGACGGCGAGCTATGGGCAGTTCGCCGTCCGGTAAGGACCAGGCCCGGGTCGACGGCGCGTTGTGTTCCACGCGCGCCTCAAAGAGATGTCAGCACGCACTGACGGGGTCTGCTAGGACCGGTGCCTGCCAGGGTTGCGGGTTTGTCCGAAAGGGATACCGTGGCCCTAGCACACAGGCAACTGAAGGAACACTGGTGGGTTTTAGTCAGTAAAAGTCTGACACGCTCTCCCGCTCCGCCCAGAGCGGGAGAAGTAATTTGATAATTTCCCAACCAAAAAAAAAAATGTATATAACCTGGACACAATGTTTGATCACTATATAATTACATAGGTACCAACTATAAACCATTCTGATTTGATAGTTTTTTGGTAGACTTATTTGAGTAAGAACCTTGTTTTTGTTATTAATGAAATAACTTGTCAGCAGGCAACGCTGTAAGAGGGAAAGGGAGAATAAGATTTGAATGCTAAAGTACTTAATCAAAATATTGTTTTGGTATTTTACTATTGCCGCGACTGCACAATATCCATCAGCAGATTCAAAAAGTAAACTTGCCAAAATCTTTTTATTTCAGTTCCCACACATTCTAAAAGTAGCGAAAAGTATATTTCTCTTCAACACACAACAACTCCAAAGTTTAGAGTTCCAAGTCAATAACGATGAAAAAGCCCGAGTTCGCCGGGAATCCGAGGCGGACTTTCAACAATACATTTTTAAAGCAATTGATATTCGCATAGCCATCGAGCTCCCAATCTAGATGGAAAGCTCCCCAGTGCCCCGTTCATACAGTCGGACGCATATTGCAGTCATTGCCAGAATAGAGCCACAGCAACGCGTTACTGTAACACAGGGCATGTATTACGTCAGTGAAATATTGCAACTGCATCGAACACATCAATAAAGCGAGCCTATTGAAAAATAAAATATAACTCCATTGTTCCATATAAAAATGTAAGCAAATATAAAAATGTAGCGCGCCAATTAAACCTATGGGCTTTATTTTGTAGCTGAATGAAATGGTATCGTAAGTGAATATATCAGAATGCACGGTGTTATTTACATGATAATGTGAAAATAGATTTAAAAAATTGAACTGGAATCAGCTTTCAGTTTTTAGGGTTCCGCAGTCAACAAGAAACCGTTATAGTTTTGTTATGTCCGTCTGTCTGTCTGTCCGCGGCTTAGTACTAAGAGTGAATTAGAAAGCTGTAATTTGGTACATAAAATCACGCCGACAAAGTGGTTAAATAAAATCTTGAAACATACGAGTATTTGGTACATACACGCAAAGTGGGGATGATATATTTTTTGTTACCGAGTAATAGTCAATCAACTTACATTTGTATTTGAAAAACATGTTCTCCCATAAATTCTGTATGGGTGAACATGGTACCGTGGTACCGTGTGGTGCCGGACGTAAAGAATATGACCATCCTATTTCCTCCCGTGGGTGCGTTAAAGGAGACTAAGGGACTTACTAGAGAATGGGCAGCAGCGTTCTCTATGCGTTTTAACACCATACTGCGATCGCCAACCCGCCTAACAAGCGTGGCGATTATAGCAAACCCTCCCAATTGGGGGAGGCTTAAGTCCAGCAGTGGACGTCTTTCGGCTGAAATGATAATGAACATGTTTTTCAACTATAATTTTAAGTTTGTTCTTCGGGATGAATTCATTCCAACTACGGAACCCTTCATTGTGTGTGGTCCGACACGAGACTGGCCAGTTTTTTTTTTTTTTTTTCTATAAATTCAATATGGCGGATGCGTTGTGATGTGAATCGCAACTATGGCCGCCTTCCGAATTGGCTATAATCGCTCACAGCGCTCATATCGTCTCACATGCGTTCCGATTATGACAGCCGAGAGCTATCAACAAATCGGAACGCTCGTGAACGCGCTCATGGTGCTCACTCAATGTCAAAACGATATTAGAGTATTTCTCTGTGTATACACTAAAAATTTCTTCTTCTTTGGTTAGGTAGCAACTGTAGCCAGAAGAACAATTTTGAAAATGCCACGTGCGACTCATAACAGATATAAGTCTTAATATAAGTAAAGTCATGGTCGGCGTTATCGCAAGATGGCGAATGTCATGACATCATCTATTACGATTCATGGGACATCGTTATCGCGCGCACGCTAATTCGGTACGGGCTTTAGCACGCGAATATCGATATTATCGCAACTCGGAACGCACTGTATGATTCACATATCATCCGCCATATTGTATTTCCTGTGACGTCGAATTAAGGCACATGACACACTCCAAAAATTACTTTAATGGCACCAATGGTAGATGACGAGACCAAGTTTGAAGACCTCTTCCGAAGGTCGGAGGTAACCAACAATTACCTAGTCCAGAACTTTCCTGTTATTCCTTTATCGGTTTATCTGTATGTATGTTTTTGGCTTCGTAGTCTGATAAAAAAGAAACGGAAACAGCTTCCTGCGAGGATTTTAATCAGAGTGCGATATAAATTATTAACTGACCGCAGAAGTTAGCCGGCGAGCAAAATTTGTTAAAAACTATGTGTTATGTAGTACATTCCTGACAGTATTCCCCATGTGCACCTCATTACTGTGGTATTGTTTTTGTTATTACAGCTTAAGGAAGAGTTCGTTTTACGAACGGATAAGCTGAATTCGTTTTTTCTCAGATTATTTTCTGTACCATAGCCAGTCTAGTCTCTTATAAATCTATACAAATAAATAAAATTTTATTGTCTGTTTGTAATGTCAAAATTAACAGCTTTTAACTAAATTCATATCCATACTAATATTATAAATGTGAAAGTAACTCTGTCTGTCTGTCTGTATGTTACGTTTTCACGCCTAAACCGCTGAACCGATCGTCATGAAATTTGGCAGAAATATAGCCTGGGATATGGAGAAGGACATAGACTACTTTTTTTACGCGATAACCGACATCTACGCAGGCGGAGCCGCGGGCAAAAGCTAGTGTAAATATGTATGGAACTTATAACAAAAACTCTTTTTTGTGTTTATCTGTCTGTCGGTTTATCTGTATGTATGTCTGTCTGTTTGTTCCCGCTAATCTCCGAAACGGCTGGACCGATTTTGATGGGACTTTCACTGGCAGATAGCTGATGTTATAAGGAGTAACTAAGGCTACCTTTATTTTAGAAAAAAGCCACGCGGGCGGAGCCGCGGGCTGCAACTAGTCACTTACTAAAAAATATGTAATAATCTTAAGTTTTATGACACCCGTGGGTATGAAGGTATACCTATAACAAGTCCAGACCATAAAACTCGTAGCTGTTACAAAATGCAGTTTAGGTTTAATTTCACTAAAATTTAGTCTTAAAACAGTTTTTCTATTAATAATGTAGGTAGGTATTACAATAATATAACATCACTCCTGTAAGCCCCGTAGGGTTAAGCAGAGTTACATATAAGATTTTATCCCTCTAGAGGTAATGGAACAAAGCCTTCATGCAAGGTGGTTACGTATCGAAATACAAGGAAACAATAAACTGTTTGAAATAACATATATTTAAAAAGATCCTGGTTTCGATTCCCAGGTCGGGCAAAATGTTATCAGAAATTTCTCAGTAGCAACCCGGCGTTTGCATTTTTGACCAGTTGATTGAAATAGGGTTGGCCCCTCTTATTATTAATAACAATAATAATGAAGTATTTATTTCACAAAAAACGGTACACTTTGCACTGTATACATTGTTTGTTTTTTTTTTAAATATTATTATGCAATAGTAGACAAAAATATTTTTTTTATTTTTATATTGGACTTAAACATAACTGGCGAAATGTGGGTGAAGTATAGGTACTAACTCTGCATAACCCTACGTGGTTTACAGTAGTGATGTTATATTATTGTCATACCTACCTACATTATTAATAGAAAACTGTTTTAAGACTAAACTTTAGTGAAATTAAACCTAAACTGCATTTTGTAACAGCTCTGAGTTTTATGGTCTGGGCCTGTTATAGGTATACCTTCATACCCACGGGTGTCATAAAACATGAGATTATTACATAATTTTTTCACGAGACATTATATTTTTACAGGAGTGGTGCTAGTGGACTGGTGACAACCCTCTTAATAATACGTCATTTACATAATATACCATGTAGCCGTTTAATAAAGCTATCAGGCAACAAGCTCGATTATTAGCACAAGCACTGACTAGAGGAAAGCGAAGACTATAAAATACTGGAAGCGTGAAGCTTAAAATAGATTTGTAATTAAAATTTTACTGTGAAGTCTATGGTGGTTATACGTAAATTGACGTTCCTAGTTTCTAAGGTAAGTAAATGCATGTATATTTACTTAGCTTAGGAAATAGTTACGTTAGTTAACAAGTAAGTTTTTCGTTTCGGTAATTATCGGCTATCTTCGGAAATACGAACGCGCGAGGATGAGGTTTAATATAGTGCTGTAACAACCATGGAAGAACTTGCCTATTTAGTACTACCATGATTACAAAATTATAGATTAACAACTCTATACAATTCCAAATACAACATTAAAAAAAATTAAGAGACATTTCAATCTGCCCACGCCATTTCTTTCCGTGGGTGTCGTAAACGGCGACTAAAGGACTAACTAGAGAATGGGCAGCAGCGTTCTCTATATATTTTTTTAATACCATATTACGATTGCCAACCCGCCTGCCAAGCGTGGCGATTATGGCAGCAAACCCCACCAATTAGGGGAGACTTATGTCCAGCAGTGGACGTCTTTCGGCTGAAATGATGATGATGATTACAATCTGCCGTAGCGGCAGTCCAAACGTAGACGCTTTGCCTTTGTGGCGAGACGTTCGTGCTAATTCGGAAACACGAAGATTACCGGAGCGCATATCTTTAATGGTTACCTACCTAAAAAGTATTAAAAGTGGTTTAAATAATTTTTAAGGCAGTATGACTGTTCAATACCTATTGTTACTGGGCCTATGTTGTGTGCCACTTAAGAACGCATCAAATTGATAAAAAATATTATGCAGTATTTTTACACTGTTAGTTCTGTGCTGAGAAAGAATGAGTAGCGAACACTGCGCATGCAAAATGGCGTTTTTAGATCACTATCTCTTGGTTAGCTTCACGGTTTTTTCCTTACAGTTTTATGATTTCCCTTTATATAAAAATTGAACTTTATTGAAAATTGCATTGTTTTAATTTACGAAAGATTCGAGTTGTTTTCCTCCATTTATTGACGGCAACATGAATTATAATTATCCGTCGTTATCAGATAGTTGCCATGGTGATTTCCGCTAACATTTACCCGCTAATTGTTAGCTGTCAAAATAAATAAACGCATAACCAAAAACAATATTTTATGTCGGATCTATTTAAGAGTATTTTAATGATAAATGTTATCAACACAATACCACAGTATTAATAATTAATGAACATATCGCGGTCGTTTAATAACTAGTAAATATAAATAATAATATTGTATGTCGTGATGAGTAGCTGTATTAAAGGTTTAAGGGCTAGCTAGCTTAAGGTTGTGGGTTCAAAACCTATTTATATAATCGTCAAATTTAGAAAAAATCTAAATATTTTATGTATGAAACAATTGTGCAATTGGTCGTTTCCTATGATTTTTTTATTTTAAATATATATAAATATTTTTTAAAATGTTATTTTACACATCTATTTTTTATTTTACTTTTAATTCTGTATCTGTCCGTGACATCACAGCGGGCCCTATCAGAATATCAGCGCTGCGACACTTATTTTTAAATGTCGCAGCATCATGCTGAGATAGGAGCCTTTTGGCCCCGTACAGGTTTTGTTTTCATTTTACTTTTGTTTTTATTTGTGTAACTATGAGTGTGTTTAGTTTAAAATGTGAACTTCCTGTATGAGTCCCAATAAATACTTTTTCTTTCTTTCTTTCTATGGAGAAGAGCCGGCTAGAAACACCACGGTTTTTTATTCAATAATTAATAAGTGTTTATGTAACCGGAATTTAAATTCGCAACCCTTACACAAAGGCGTTAACAAGTGGCAAGTGGCGTTGCATGTGATGGCTTTCGCATTCTTAATATTAGTAGATACTGAATTATGGCTAGTGAGTAATGATGTTTCGCACAGCAAATAAATATAAAAAATTTCATATATAAATGTGCACTATAATAAATAGGCACTTAGGAATAGTTGATTAGTATGAGATTTAAAATAAAATTAAAATTAAAATTTATTATTAATTACTATTAGAGCAAATTATATAAACAATGAAAGTGTCATGATGGCCCGTTGGTTAAGGCCTCGCCTCTCATGCATGAGGTTGTGGGTTCAAATCTGGGCAAGTACCAATGTGACTTTTTCAATTCATATGTACTTTCTGAGTTTATCTTGGACATTACTGACATCGGTGAAGGAAAAACATCGTGAGGAAACCTGGACTTATAGTTAATATAAGTCTGAAATCGCCAACCCGTCTTGAGCAAGCGTGGTGATCAATGCTCGTGCCTTCTCTGTATGAGAAGAGGCCTTTGCCCAGCAGTGGGACAGTTATAGGCTGGTATTATTATATAAACAATTAATATTTACGTATGCGCAGTATTGACTTTATCGTCCGCAGAAATAAGCTTGTATTTCATACTATTTCAAAAACAAAGTTATTGCTGCGGTTTTAACTAAAAATATATGTTTTCAAAACCAATTGACTTAAATAAAAAGTCATTTAGAAACATAATCTTTTTAATTATGGGTTCCAGCGGTGCCCCACAGGCTTATGTGTTTTTTCATCCCTCGGTTTCATGACATGTATGGGAAGAGCCACCTTTCTTTCCAATTTTCATCGATACTGTGAAAATAGTCTCAGAGTGAAATGGCTGTGTAACATCCGGACGGACAGACAGACGGAAAAAGGTTTTCACAAACATTATGTCATTATATGTATTGTATTTATAGATACGCTATTTTGCATTTGAGTTTGTGTTTGAGTATAATAGATTATTAAAAATATTGGACACGTATGTTTTCTTTTTTTACATAATCAAAACATTACGGCGATACATTGAGTTCAAATGTGGCATGACGTCACTTCTCACTAGGTTTTATACTGAGCTGTGACGTAACGAGCCCCCACTCCCAAATTTAATGAGTTTTATCTAAGTCATTATTTATTAATATCATAAAGCAAAAAATACGTGTCTAATATTTTTTTATTATCTGATTGACGGACAAAACAGTTTTTTTTTTTTAATCCAGGCATCATCCCTGTTGTGATAAGCAACGAATTTCCCTGGCTTCAATTTAAGGTGTTAAATTGTCCGGAAATTCAAATCACAATCTTTGACAGTTGTATGAAATGGTTATTATTATTATTGAAAACGGCAAATTGACGTAATCTGTCAATTTGATAAACAATTAATTTCCGTCACTGTAATAATAATAACTCTTTATTCACAAAGAATATGTAAATAGTTTCACCATTATTGGTGGCTTTTCATTTTCATTTTTTAGTTCTCTTTGCACCTTAATCCCAGGCAATTAATGCAAATTATTGTGAGCCGGGAGAAGGTATAGCTTCCATTTGCATTTCCATACAAACAATACGGTCTTAAATAGTTTTCTTTTTATATTTCCTTTCTATTTTGCTAATGAATCTCATTTAAAGATATTTCTTTCTTACCAGATATAAATGTTTTAAGAATATCAAGGTTTTTTACAACATAGAAATATGCATTTTTTGGCAAGGACACTACCAGCAGCACTACCAGTCAGTAGTGTCATTTATAATTAACGACACCACCAAGCCTATTTTGTATTAAATTGTACAGTCACCACAGCAAAGTTCAGAAATATTATTCTTTATTTATTACTAAGTAAATCATGAAATAAAAGAAATAGCAATCTTCAAACATGTATTCTTTATTTACTAGCTGTGCCCGCGAATTCGTTCGCGCGCATGTCGGAAAACAATAATGTCCAAAAACAAAGCGCAGTTCTACCATTCGTCGGTAAAAATTGTAAAACTGATTCGCTATTATCAGCTTCCGACAGCTTATAGGTTTTTGTGGAATAGATCGTCATAATTGTAGAACAGTGACGGATCTGAAATTTATTTTGAACTCTGCCGCGCGTGCAATAACAGCAGTACCTAAGTATAATTTTTGTCCAAATAGAGTCAAACATAGATTCGGAATCAGCGCAATGAGCTGATTCCAAATCAATGCTCAACCAAATTTGGACAAAAATTATACTTACTACTTATACTTACTGCTGTTATTGCACGTGCGGCAGAGTTCAACATAAATTTCAGATCCGTCACTGTTCTACGATTATGACGAGATAGTCCAAAACTTCTGTGTTGACTGTACAATTTAATCCAAAATAGGCGTAGGTTAATTGTAAACGACACTACTAGTAGTGCGGCTGGTAGTGTCCTTGCCAAAACATGCAAATATGTATACCTACACTAAACAAAATTCGTCGTGGAATAAAGAAAGCAACTTTGAAATAAGATGTATTTCATAACAGTTCCAAAATAATATGTCCGCAGCAAAGAAAGAAAGAAAATGCATTTAACGATACATAATTACAATCAAATAGAAGGAGAAAGTATATATCTACAAATACACTGTACCAAATTCCATGTATTTATTATTGACAGCGCCTATAATTCGTAGCGGTTAATGCGGTATTGTAAGTGCTATACTGACGTGCGGTTGATTGTACCTAATTAATAATAATAATAATAATAATCGTTTATTTACAATAAGTTTCTTAACAATTAAATAGAACACAGTTGCTTATTTGCCTAAACTAGGTTGAACCTGTGCTTCAGGCTAGGAAGTGTATACATTTTTAATGTAATAAATTAACAATGAGTATAAAGTGAAAACTAAATCTAATTTAGCGTGTTAGCGTTCCTATTTGCAGACAAATTCTTCAGTACGTATCGATACTACTAGGTATATATTCAAAAGTGACGGGTTGACGTAAGGGTCGATTAAAACCAATACTACGATATCACGATCATGTAGTACATGCCCACTTGGAGGTGTAGTCATGAATATATCAAGAACGAGAATATTCAGAACATAGACGTTAACATACGATCTAGATATAAATATATTTAGGTCCGATTTACTGACTGGTTTTGTGCTGATGTTTGGGGAAACCCAATAACGTTAACTGAAATGTTATAAGGTTTAACGTATTTATTTATTTAGGCAACAGCAGCGATACTTTTAAAGACGAGTATTACAAAGTATGTACATTACAGATTTTATGGCTAATAATAGGTTTCCCTGTTTAACTAGTATAAGTTAATGCAAACATGCAAACGGACTACTGAGAAATATTTAAATTCAAAAGAATTTAAATATGTATTTCTCAGTAGTCCGTTCGTTGTATTAACTAGAAACATATTGGTGTCGATTCCCTTGTTCACAAACTAAACTAAATTTAAGTTCAGTGCATGTTTTTCTTTCTATTTAATTAAGATAAATTTTAGTTTAGTCCTGTCAAATTAAGCAGCGCCTATCACTACTCCATACAACTTTGGACGTGATTAAAAACTTGCCGACTAAAATTACGACAATTTACGTAAAGCGCTGATTAATTTGACAGGTCTAAACTAAAATTTATCTTCTATCCTTTTCTTAATGAAATACAAAGAAACAGATGCACTGAACTTAAATTTAGTTTAGTTTGTGAACAAGGGAATCGGCACCGTTGTTAATCAATTACCAACTAAAATCAATGGGACGAGATTGCGGAATTAACAATTTTGATCTTGTTCACTATGTTAAGTATTATTGGAAAATCAGTAGCAATAAAAGAGCAGCAGTGGTATTATAGTTGGTATATTACTTCGTGGTCTGTATTTTACACACAAGTGACAATGTAAAGAACATAAACGACCGTAACTATGCTATTTCAAATACATGGCAGACATTTATTTATTTATTATTTATTTATAATAATCTTACCTACACTATCATTACAGATCTATGATCCAATGCGACAGAGTGGCCTTACTAACTAAATCCTAAATCTACACCTTATACCTAGTTAAAAAATATCTTAATCTACATGTGTAAATATGATTATTCACACAGGCCAGTGCATACATATATGCAACCTCCAAAAGGTATTATACTTTTAATGACATGCTGAAAAACTCCGCCTGGATATTTTTATTATTCTTGTTATTCAAATTTTATCTCTTTATAGGCACAAGAAGTTGTGAATATGTATGTACATATTTTAGATATTGCAATAAAACCATAAATCATTTATTTGCCAATAATGTAGGTATACGGATATGATGGTTATTTTGATGAGAGTCCCGATAAATTTTGCCTTACGGCATGCAAATTTATTTAATATTATACATTTACCAGACAAAAAACATAAACAACAAATTCAATAACAAATGTCAATAAATTAAATTACAAATATCAATAAATTAAATTAAAAATATCAATAAATTCAATTGCAAATGTAAATAAATTCAATTACAAATGTCAATAAATTAGTCGTGTCGTGTACAGTAATGTCAGTAAAATTAAATAAAATTAGAATTGCAATGAAACTAAAGATAGAAATTTCAGTAAATTAAATCACAAAGAAGCAGCACACACACCATTAACAGAGAGATTTGACACTAACAAAACCTTTGATTGCATAGTTTAGACAATACCTATACCTAGGTTTAATAAGTTATAAAATATATTTAAGTGCCCCATGTTCAATTTAAACCATAACGACCAAGAGCCATGCCATCTTAAATCAAGCTCAAGTATCGGTAAAAATAATATATTAATATGCCCATAGGCAGAAATCTCTAGTGAATTTCCTATCAATACATTATACACGAATTACTTATTACGAGGTAATCCATTTCCCTAACAACCGACACGCGATCATCGGAAGCTTTCAATTTTTATATTCGCAAAATCAATGTGATAATATCGCAAAGTATAGACAAGATAAAAGAGACACATGTTTACAAAAAAAAAGGCCAAGTGCGTGTCGGACCACGCACAATGAAGGGTTCCGTAGTTGGGATGAATTTATCCTAAGAACAAACTTAACATTAAGTAAGCAAGTAAGATTTTTATTTGTTTAAACATGATACATATATTACATGCAAGATAATAAGAGATACATAAAAGTTCTAACATGTTTAGCCGCATATCGTGGCGTACAAATTGATAGGAAGAGATGGTGCATAAACCGTGATAATATTCATGTAAATTACATTACAGACATTATGTAGGTACTTATTAAATCATCATTATTCATTAAAGATTAGGTATAATCACAATTCAGCAAGCATATTTTTAGATAAAATTAAATGTCAAAGTAGTCATTAAATAAATTAGTCAATAAAAAACATGAAAAACTGTCATTAAAATTTCAATTCTAAATTACTATCATTCCACAAAAAATACAATAGTTCACAATAACATGTCAATATAATACAACATCGTCATCTCAAAAACGAGGAAAAATTGTCCTCTTTCATAAACTCTGCCATACTGTAATATGCTCTGTCAATTAGTAAACTCTTCAATTTACTTTGAAGGGCAGATATATTTAACGTTCTCCATGATTTGGGTAATTTATTAAAGATGGTCGGACCCATGCAAAAGATGCTCTTACGCATAAGAGTAGTTTTCGCGCCGTGACCACAGAGTTTGAAGTTATCGCGCATTGTAATTGAATACATGTTCTCCCATATATTCCAACTGAAAATGTAGGTTTTTACGCACAATATTGAGATATTTACCATGTTATACTATGACTATACATAAAGATTACACAAAAAAATTATAAGAAGTCTTCTTATAAATTTTTTGTGTAATCTATAAGTATAGAACCAATATCTGTATTTTTTTTTTTCTTCTAAATTTTATGCTCAGTAGATTCGGAGATAAGGGGGAAATGGTAAATTTTCATCAATTTACTTAAATAACTTAAAAAAGTTTTTATTTTAAAATTATAAAACACAAAATATCAGAAATCCTTACAATAAGCCCTTTCATTTGATGTGTCAAACAGTACAGTTTGCAAAACATTTTTATTTTTTATTTTCTAGTTATCCCCCAAAAGTGACCTCCATATTCAAAATTCATTTATTTTCGTTACACGTCTGTGTTTGGGTTACGAAAGTTCATAAATATGTGTACTTTCAGCATAATCGGTCTTGTAGATTCGGAGCAAATTGGCTGTGACAGACGGACAAATAGACACAATTGAGTGATCTTGTAAGGGTTCCGTTTTTTTCCTTTTGCGGTACGGAACCCTAAAAATAATGATGGTTTATCTATTATCTATTAATAAATATAGGTACATTGAATATTGTCGAAAAAAGTAATTGCTACGAGGTCTGTGAACGATTCTAATGCCAGAAATAATAGTTTTTAGAATATTTGTTTGTTTGTCTGAATGTTTGCTATGCTTGAGCAATATTACATTATGTTCGTATTCTTCTATAGTTTAACAAATTGTTAAAAGAATATTGCAGATATAACCTTTTAAATGATGATCATCCCACGATACCTTTATAGACCTAAGCAGTCAATCATCAGATGATGATTGACATATTTTGACGTGACAACGTCTAATAAATCGATGAACTCCGGCTGTATACACGAAAAAGGATGACTCATTGTCCCGTTACGCTCTTTGCACGCTTGCGCCGCATCAAAGTTTTGTTATGACGTTGTCACGTTAAGCTATCGTCCGTAAACCAACTTTACAGACAACCAATTTTTATTTTTTATTTTGACGTGATAACGTCTAATAAGTGAATGAACGCCGGCTGCATGCACGAAAATGTCCCATTACGCTCATTGTCCCGTTACGCTCATTGTACGCTTGCGCCGCATCAATGTTTTATTATGACATTGTCACGTTAAACTATCGTCCGTAAACCAACTCTGCAGACAACCAATATTTTTTTATTTTATTAAATCTAAATGTATCACATAGCTCGACATATGGACATGAGAAACATAGTAGGTACAACATTATTTTTACAATTTACGTTCATAAATTCTAATGGCAATATTTCGGGTTTAGACGATACAGACAAAGACGCTACCAGACTCCATTCAAACCAGCACACACTACATCAATTCCACCAAACAAGGGGTACTTCCAGTATCACTAAACCACGTTTCAAGGAATAGATCGCGTGCCGTCGGAGATTTATAACTCAATCCGACAATCAGCGAAACGCTTAACTAGCTGACGATAAGGTGTCGGCGAATGATTGCGTCCGTCTATCCGTCGTGAAATAGGAACTATCGACTGTTCACCGTTAAATACGATTTGGGGATAGATTAAGATGTTATTTGGGGCTGTTGCACGTCTATTGATATTGGATTGAGTGATCTGCTTTGTAAGTGGTTTTGATTTAGTAACACTTGACGTGTGGTCTTAATAGCAAGTCAAGTCAAGTAACCATAGAATTTCTTGTCGGTAAATTTGTATTACAAAGGAAAATAAGAACAGTGCAGTATAAGAACTGGGTGCTCAAAAGTGTTCTAAAAAGTGTTCTATGCCTACAGTATGATTTCATAATTTATTTTTAATGTTGCTAGATCCAAGCTCTCTAATAAGTAGGTTTTCAATTTCATAAAGAAAACCACAGGCAAAAAAAAAACCTTCAAATAAATAGTAGATTATTATACAAGGGTCGAAAGGAATCAATTCCCATACGAGGTATTTAGACACCCGAGCGCAGCGAGGGTAGCTATTGTCCGAGTAGGAATTGGTGACTTTACATTTTTCGTAGCCGACTACCAAACCAAATTTAGTCCTATTTTTAAAATTGATTCCCTAGAGAGGGAAGCAATTACTATGAGTCTTTCCCGCCCAAAAGTGGGATGCAGCGCCTTCAACGCGCTACTCGAATCAAACAAACACTACTTTCCGAGTATGAGAATTGTAAAATAAATTCCAGCCCACTTTAACATTACATTATTTTGTGTCTAAATTTAAACTATTGTCGTCTTATTTTCTCATTCTACTATACTACATAACCCGATAATTTCCTATGAAATAAAAACTTATTAGTATTACCCCTAAAGTAATACGAACCTCGTATGTTATAACGAGTTTATTCACCCCTAACAGCCTTTGCCACTTGAATATCAAGTGTATACCTGTGAGACTTAACGGTTTGACATATCACACACATTGGGTGTAATGAAAACATTTGAAGTGTCATAGTAAATGAGTAGAATCTTTAATCAACTGGCTTCAAAATTGACAGGCTTTATGAGGTCTTACAAAATTAGTGTAAACTATTTGAAAAGGGTATGAACATTAGCAACTTGTATTTTTGTTTATGGCTAACATATTTCAAGACTTTATTTTGCCACATTGTCGGCGTGATTAATATGTATACCAATACAAAATTACAGTTTTCTAGTACTAAGAGTATCAGAGCTAAGTCGCGGACAGACATACAGACCGACATGGCGAAACTATAAGGGTTCCTTGTTGACTACGGAACCCTAAAAAGAGCTGCTTGTTTTTTTAATTATATTTTGGACTCAGTTTCATAATACAAGTTATTCACATTCAAGAGTAACTAGGTGGGCCGTCAGTTGGGACTGGTCATCTCTTAGCTGCCACGGGTTATTTTATTTTATTTTATTTTGTTTCTATTTGTTGTACCTACTCTGGACGCTTTTAACGTGTAAGTTTTTATTATTTTTATTTTTTCACATTTAGTTATAAATTCAACATTATAGATGTAACGAATACTTTTGTAACAATTTAATTTAAAAGAGTGTCCATGGAGTTTCTTGCCCGTTCTTCTCCATAGGTACCTACGCTTTGGAATGGGCATGTAGCTTCATTTTTCTTACTGACCGACTCCTTGACAATTCAAAAGTGCCTGTAAATGGTTTAATTGAAATAAATGATTTGAGTTTGAGTTTGGGTATCTACTTTATGTCATCCCTGAAAATATTTTGACACAATTATTAGAATTTTGAGACGGTATCGCGGTAGAAGGAGCGTTAGTAGACTAATAGCCAAGTGGTTATACGACGAACAAAAGATTACGGGGAAGACCTGGATGATACTTGCTCAGACAAGGGAAACATAGCATAAAAGGGAGGAGGCCGATACTCAGCCGTGGGTGGAACAAGACTGCTAATTATGATCATGAAGATTCGAATTTGACTTATTCGAAATTAACCGCCCTTACGGGTTGGGCACACCTGATTGATAAGGCAGGTTGTAGAACCTTTTATCAACTGACTTCAAAATCGACAAGCCCTATACATTCTCCAGCACAATAAACAATAGTTTCTCTACAATATTTATAATAATAATGAAACAGGAAAATAAACGTACACTATCGACTTATTCATCTTCACATCCATTGTTCCACGTTGTTAATATCCGTCGCGGAACAGACTGGAATTAAAAAGAAAGAGGAAATGGAATGTACGATAATTATTGTACCTGTTATTGTATTACATTGTATTGTTTGTATTAAATTAATGTATTGGGGAGTAAGTAGAAAGGTGTTGTTTAGTCATTGGTATGTCGGTCTACTTATCATTAAGAAACTTTCGACTTCTTTCTTATTCTTTTCGCGTGGTTCGTGACTATAACTTGGTGTCAGAGTTTTTGCACTGAAAAAAATGCACTCCAATCAAGTGACTTTTTAGCTTGATTATCGATATCTTGCTTAGATTAATCAAAATCTAAGTTAAGTTGATCATCACGACATCATTGCAGCAACACTAGTTCAAATGATTGAACGCTCAAACAGGTTTCTCGATTACCCTTAACATAACATCATTGTAGAAGAGTTAAAAAAGATACAAGTTAAAAAAATGTTAACTGTAACAAAGTAAGTTACTTGGGTCAATCAAGCATTTTGATTACTTCAATAAAGATCATTGAAACTTTAATCTAATTATCTTGGTTGGAGCAACTATGTTTTGACTTGATTGCTGCAAATAGGTTTTTAGATAACTCCAATCAAGATCCCGTTTCAAATCTCAATCAAATAAAAGTAGTAGCTGTGATCATTGTACTTGATAGGCTCAGATGCAAACATGTTACTTACATAGTCAATCTAAACAAAATCTTGATTGTGGCAACTACTTTTTTTTTTCAGTGTGTGCCGCCCATGGGGCTCTGACTTGGATACACGTGCCGTCGAGAAATATCAATCCAATTATTATTATTTAACAATTTATGTACACATATAAACAGACAAGAGGAAAGGAACAGAAAAATACGTACAAAGGTGATGCTTATTTCTAATGAAATCTCTTCCAGCATACTGCGATAGGAAAGTACTCGTAGATATAGAGATGTAGACAACATGTGTAAGAGTAGAAGAAAAAAAATAGATCAAATCAAAATAGCTATAGGTACGCTAATATAAATACTTATAAACATATAATAAGAGAATGTACTTGCATTCATATTTCTAAAGTAAATATCACTCAAATATTACATACTTAGAACTACAATGTAGGGAAAATAATAAATACATAATAATATGCAACTATGACGAAGTGGAAAGATAGTGATCTTTTACTCTTTTTTTAAAGGCTGCAACAGTTCATTTATTCCATAAAAAAATTTATATCGTGTCTGAATTTCTATATTTAAATATAGTATAAGAAACATCATGCATGCAATATATATTTAAATCATTACAATAATCCAAATTACATTATAATCAAAATAATAATAAAAAGTATAAAAATAAAGTTCCGTGTGGTGCCGGACGTAAAGAATAGCACCACTCCATTTCCTCCCGTGGGTGTCGTAAAAGGCGACTAAGGGACTTACTAGAGAATGGGCAGCAGCGTTCTCTATGCATTTTTAACACCATACTGCGATCGCCAACCCACCTGCCAAGCGTAGCGATTATGGCAAACATCCTCCCTTTTGGGGGAGGCCTATGTCCAGCAGTGGACGTCTTTCGGCTGAAATGATGATGATGATGATAAAAATAAATGTCAGAATAGTCAATTCATAAAATTCAATAAAATTTTCATTTCAAATCAAGTCAGTTTTTTGATTAGGTTAGGTTCGAACGCGAGACCAGTCAACCAACTTGGCAGTCCGACGGTCACACCACTAGACTATCACTGTAGATTGCTGCAAATTCTCGAAACTGTAAAACTTGATACGTAGTCATATGGCATAAGGATTTTAGTTCTGCGAAATAGAAAGATTTGTCAAGTTCTTGATATTTTTGTAGTTAAAATCACGACGTGAGCGTATCCAAATACGCTTTTACCTACAATTCCTACGAAACAAAATGGCGAAACGATAACGGTGACTTTTCGGTGATGTTTACTACAAATACTATTTTGCTAGAGGTTCTTGCTAGATACTGGTACCTACTAGTAGTCTTAAAAGTGCGGCTGCGAAATGTACGGTTTTGGGTTTGATATCAATGTTGTGAAAAAAGTTTTAGGAATTTTCAGCACCACGCCATAGAGATTTACTATTTGACTATGTTACCTATTACCAGCATTAGATACAATTGGCAGCGACTTGGGGTCAAGGAGTTTGCTGCGCCACCTTTTCCCAGTTCAAAAACTAAGAAGTAGGGTTTTAGGGGCTGTCGTTTATAACTTTTGACGTCCAGGAAGTTACAAAAGACAATCCGTTAATTTGAATAAATGGATTTTGTATTTTAATCTTCTGGCAAACTTCAAGTAACGTAAGATATTCACAATTTTACGGTAAAATAAGACAAAAATAGGCTGTGGGTACAATGCAATGGTTTGTTATACAGCGCTAATTAGAGTAGTTGACTAATTGGAGAGTTATTGTGTTGCTTGTTAACAACGGATTGACAATGTACTGGGAACCTAGCTAATTGATAAGACAGGAGAGAGTTTGTACATCACAGTTGTTATTGCCAGCTAGGGCCTAGAAAAAGCTACTTTCTATCAGTGCTAACGATGATGGAAGACTCAAAAATGTATTGGATTGACATGCTATCGAAAAGCTTATGTCAATCCTGTTGAATGTCACTGTAGGAATACGAAATGCTTTGAAAGCGATTGCCACTTGTCTAGTCTTGGCTTCTAAAGGGCGTCTCTTAACCAAAAGCGATCGTCGCGTTAGTATATTACTTTTTGTTCGGAATACCAGAAGACACCCTCTTTCGGCGCGACTACGCGTTTCCGGGTAGTATCCAAACCTAACTGATGTTATCCTTCGGGGAAAACAGACGTAATGTTACGTTATGGAGTATCCGTAGTGGCACACAAGGCAACTGTCGTGATGTTACATTATGGAGTATCCGTAGTGGCACACAAGGCAACTGTCGTGATGTTACATTATGGAGTATCCGTAGTGGCACACAAGGCAACTGTCGTGATGTTACGTTATGGAGTATCCGTAGTGGCATACAAGGCAACTGTCGTGATGTTACGTTATGGAGTATCCGTAGCGGCACACAAGGCAACTGTCGTGATGTTACGTTATGGAGTATCCGTAGCGGCACACAAGGCAACTGTCGTGATGTTACGTTATGGAGTATCTGTAGTGGCACACAAGGCAACTGTCGTGATGTTACGTTATGGAGTATCCGTAGTGCCACACAAGGCAACTGTCGTGATGTTACGTTATGGAGTATCCGTAGTGGCATACAAGGCAACTGTCGTGATGTTACGTTATGGAGTATCCGTAGCGGCACACAAGGCAACTGTCGTGATGTTACGTTATGGAGTATCCGTAGCGGCACACAAGGCAACTGTCGTGATGTTACGTTATGGAGTATCTGTAGTGGCACACAAGGCAACTGTCGTGATGTTACGTTATGGAGTATCCGTAGTGCCACACAAGGCAACTGTCGTGATGTTACGTTATGGAGTATCCGTAGTGGCATACAAGGCAACTGTCGTGATGTTACGTTATGGAGTATCCGTAGCGGCACACAAGGCAACTGTCGTGATGTTACGTTATGGAGTATCTGTAGTGGCACACAAGGCAACTGTCGTGATGTTACGTTATGGAGTATCCGTAGTGGCACACAAGGCAACTGTCGTGATGTTACGTTATGGAGTATCCGTAGTGGCACACAAGGCAACTATCGTGATGTTACGTTATGGAGTATCCGTAGCAGCACACCAGGCAATTTTCGGGATGTTACGTTATGGAGTATCCGTAGCGGCACACAAGGCAATTGTCGTAATGTTACGTTATGGCACACAAGGCAACTATCGTGAGCCACAGCTAGGCGATGAACCACTGCCGCAAACTGCGATTCGTCAAATGTTTTCAATTAACTGGCCAATCGGCCACAGTCGTCGTTCACTCTGTTATTTAAGAATGGCAGAGTTTTGTAAATAAGGTAACAAAAGTAAATAAAGTGTTAAAACATTAAGAAAGTGCTTTAGACCATCGAACTGAATAACTTTTACCATGGGAACAACTTCAAAATCGCGAAAAAAAATATCTGCTATTCCATACACGGTTACCGGTTACCTACTGTTCTAAACTGTATGGAACAGTTGTTTATTTTTTCGCGATTTCAAATTTGGTCCCATAGTAAAAGTTATTCGGTTCGAAAAGTCAGGTCAGGTCAGGTTCGAGAGGTCTAAAGCACCTTCTAAAGTTTGTAAAGTAATTTTTTTACACCTTATACGTACATATATATACGTATAAGGTGTAAAAAAAATACTTTACAAACTAAGCTACTGGCTTCTTCTCTTATTTAACTTGCAACGTTTTTGTGAAGCAATCTTACAGCATAATGAATTCTTCTACGAGATCCCAAGTGGAAATAAAGTACCCAATCGCATTTCTTGTTTGCAAATTTAAAAAGGACATCGGACAACGAAAGCAACAACAATCTCTAGAGAAATATCTACAATCTTTTTTAATCAAATCTGAACTCTTAAACATGTAAACATGTTGTAGGAGCATCTAAGTTATCACCTATGCATGCATTTTACAATTCCCCCGGGAGCAATATGCTCTACCTACATTAACGTGAAAGCTAAGAGTGGAACACTATTCCTTTGCTTTAAAAATGTCACTGAACATCTACAAAATTTAAACATTTTCATCGCAAAATATTTCCTTTGGTGTACATTCATGTGCAAAAGATGTACCATGCACTTAGCGAAATTCAAAAATGGTTTCCTTCTACAATATCCATGGAAAATAAAAGATATTGTGTGCTAGTAAAATATATAAGCTATGTACAAGGTGGGCCAAAAGAAATCACCCTATTGGAAGATGCTCTCATTTTTGCAAATGGCCGCCAATGTCAAATCTGTTTTGACATTTGCGGACTAGACAGATGCAGAATACAAGTGAACAAGCCATGGAGCGATACACTCCCCAAGAACGCGGAATAATCGTGTGTATTTTTTTGCGTAACAATTCGTCTGTGGCCGATTCCCCGGCCGTCCGACACCGGCTGCGCAAACACTGCGCCGTTTGGTCACCAAACTTGAAGAGTATGGGACCACACGAGACGTTGCCAAGACTGGCCGGCCCCGGAGCGCCCGTTCTGCCGAGAATATCGCCGCTGTTGCCGAGGATGTCGAGCTGTCGCCGGAAACATCGAAAGATTCAAATAAACATAATCAAAAAACAGAATCGAAGTTCTTCATTTAGAAAAAAAAAGAGAGCCAAACAACATCGGATGACTTCTTTTGGCCCACCTTGTAGAATCATTTACGTTTACATTTTGAAAAAGATTAATTTTCACTTTTCCTAAATAACCTACACATTCGTGACTGCGTCACCACATTCTGGAATACTCTAAGGGCAAAACCATTGCAAACTTGCGCTCAATATTATCAAATAAATATGTGCAGTACATAGCATAATATATTTAAATGACTTTATCCTTGGGTTAGGGAACACTACCGCTCGTCGCATTCCTGACGTACTCTACAACATAGTTTTATCTGTGGAAGTGAGCGTCGGTTATACCATTTCCAAACTTGGCCATCCATAAGTGCTTGGACTATTTAGTCGCTATAATTTAGTCTCGAGCTTGGCTAAACCCTTCGACCCGAACCCACTAGATAGCTGGTAAAGTATATGTACAGGGAATAAAATTGCTTGGTATTGTAACATAAAATACAAGTGAGCGAAATTTTTTGACGATCTCAAATTGGTGAAGAATATGTTCCAGAACCACAAATTCGAGAACATATGAGATTCACCAAGCCACTCTGCACTGGTTCCGCGTGGTACCTTACGGCACACTGATCTTAAAAAGAGAAGGCTTACGTGACTTTCAACAGTGGTCACTATCAAAAACTTTGGCTGCACATGATTTGTTAAAAAGTATTTGTAGCTAGCTGCCTGAAAACCTTTATCTTTTATTGGCAGTACACGTAAATTCGCCCCTCTTCATAAAATTATTTGATTAAAAGGATACAGTAAACTTATTCATAATATCATATTCTGACTCGTCTGCACAAAAGGTTTTATGTCGTGTAATTAAGTATCTTTGAAACACTATAGGCGTTAGGCGGCCGCTTTTTAAGCCTTTAATTACCCAAGTTCTAAAATGTACCGTGCTATAAAGTTAATTAACGATTATTTAGGTTCATTCAGTGTTATATGATACCTAAGGACACGAGGTCAATGTTTTTACTAAGCCTTAATGAATTACATCACCCAACATAGGTTTTGAGCATAAAATGGCTGTGTCAAATTAATGATAATGTTATGAAACTGATATTCTGTGAACCATTAATTATAACAATTTGAAAAAAGAAAGCAAATAGACTGGGTTTTCATTTTAATAAAAAACCGGGCAAGTTCGATTCTGACTCGCGCACCGAGGGTTCCGTACAAACTTTAATTTTGTAGTTGAAAAAATGTTCTCCCATACATCGATATACGTGACGGTGAATTCTCCAACTGCAAAAAGTTTGTAAACGCAAAAACGATTTTTTTATGTGATAAAACTACAAATTAACAATTTTCGGACTTTTTCCTTTACTTGTGCTGTGAGACCTTGCTTCTTGCTGAATTTCATGATTCTAGGTCAACGGGAAGTACCCCTATAGGTTTTGATTTACTTGCGAATATCGCATAAATGTCGCATAAATGGCTGTATCTTTTTATTGCGTTGACTTGAGCTTGATTTTTTCAGAGCTCCAAGAGAACATAAACCTTCGTATTTGATATTAATTTCAACTTGATATCTTCACGCGTTCCTGAGAAAAAGGGTCTCGACAGACTGAGAGACAGACAGACTGACAGACAGACAGACGGACAACGAAGTGATCCTATAAGGGTTCCGTTTTTTCCTTTTGAGGTACGGAACCCTAAAAATAGCGAGTTAACGCGTAGTAACATAAAAACGTACTCTAATCTAGTATCGACATTGCACATTCAGGTAAAGATGTCATTGTTGCAGTTACTTCTATTGTGATTTTTTCTCTTTGATAATTTTATGTATCTACACTTAAAAGTATTAAACAACCTTTTTAAGATATAAATTCTACATTTTTGTCTGTTCACCACTAAGTTGACACCACAACAAAGTAGTGACAAAGACCATTACTTTGAAACAAAAGTGGCAGTCCGTCATAAAAGTAATTCGACCATCAAATTACTAACGCCCCCACTTTTTCAGAACACTTACGTACATTTCCTCTATGGAAAGTCGTAATATAGCACTCCTTAGGGAAATCTGTGCTATTGCCAGCTTGTTTTGTTGAACTGACGTCTGTTGGCTAACTGAATGTAGCAAATGAAACAACTTATTATTTTTTAACGTTAATATGAGTTGACTCAGTGAATTGGACGGTGAACAGGAATTTAGTGACTATTTTTTCTGCACCATTAAGTTGTTTCTTTTCTGTTCTTAGGGTTCCGTTCCTCAAAAGAGGAAAAAAAGGAACTCTTATTCCTATAAGGGTTCACTTCGTTGTCCGTCTGTCTGTCAGTCTGTCAAGACTTTTTTTCTCAGGAACGCGTAGAAATATCAAGTTGAAATTAATATCAAATACGAAAGTTTATATTTTCTTGAAGCTCTGAAAAAATTAAGCTTCTAAGTCAACGCAATAAAAAGATACAGCCATTTATGCGACATTATTCGCAAGTAAATCAAAACCTATAGGGTACTTCACGTTGACCTAGAATCATGACATTTAGCAAGAACCAAGGTCTCACAGCACAATTAAAGGAAAAAGTCCAAAAATTGTTAATTTGTAATCACATATAAAATCGGTTTTGCGTTTACAAACTTAAGTTTGCAGTTGGAGAATTGACCGTCACGTATATCGATGTATGGAAGAATTTTATCTCAATGTTTCCACTGCTATACGTACTTATTATTTATAAGTAAATGTATGCTATCTTTGTTAATTTACGGCATTCGGATTCGTCATCCATTAAAAATAAAATTTATATGCAAGTTGTAGTCATGTTAAGTTCAAGAAATTTGTAAAAAGAAAATGTAACATCGAGACTCGATTCCCATAATAGACAAATCAGCTACATACGAGTTTGTACGGAACCCTCGGTGCGCGAGTCAGACTCGCACTTACCCGGTTTTTTTTAATTTTATTTCAGTGGCACAAAACATTTCGGGGTAAACATTAAAAGAAATCTACGGAAAACTATGTTTTCATATCCATGTTTTATGTACCTTATAAGTTCTTCACCTACATTTTCCCCAGAGTTTCTTCAAAGCAGCATGCAAACTTTTATAACAACGTATTTTATAACAAGTCTCAGGAGAAAATAATGTGATGGTAGTACCTACACGTATTTTGTATTCCTACAACAAGAGCTCCTTGCATTTGTGTAGAAAGCTTTATGATTTCCAACAATTTCACCTTTTATTTGAGACAAAACAACATCGAATTCAAACAAAATCTTCATCTAACACCAATAAAAAATAAAATAAACACATCGAGCTTATTTGCTTATGAAGCAACATCTAATTTTCCGTGGATACACCTTTATATGTTAAATAATATTCATCTCGATGTTCGTTTGCAAATAACATAAATGTCTGTGTTTATGTCTCACATTCGCTTTGCTATTCAAGAGAGAAAATTTTAACTTAACGACGGCAATAACAGGCTTGCCGGGGGTCGTTTACACCTCGACGTAATATTTTCACCTGCGCGTGAACGGAAGCAGGAGGTAAAGGGAATGTATCTACTTTTACCACCTTTTACCGACCGCATTTTTACCCCGTACGCACGGTTGAATTGTATTTTATTAGATAAAAGTTTTCATTTTAATGTTTTCGGGTTATTGTCGCCGTTAGAATGTAATATTAGGGACTCCTGAATTTCTCTTTTAAGTGGATTTAGCATAATATGTTTTGTATGATAAGGAGTCAGTTTATTGTAGGTGTCTTATTTTCGTTTTATTGTGCCTAATCTGAGGCAGTTACAAAATATATTTACGTCACACCTGGCCATAATGTGAGTTTTACCGCACGCTACGCGTACAGTAAAACTCGCATTGTGGCCAGGTGAAGACGTAAAATTATGTACTCACCAAGGGCAGTAAAAAAGAAAGCCCTCTATCGCATATTTACAACCCTCGCCTGCGGCTCGGGTCACACACACACATACAGGCCCTTGGTAAGTAATGTACTATTGTTTTATTTTTCAAAAGTTATATCGGACTAGGTTTTAAGTATTTCTGAATGGTGTCTGCGTTTTCAAGCAATCTTTATTGTAAGATTAATTGAAAACGAAGCCAAAGGTTTGCAGCAACCTAATTGTATAACACAGTAAATCGCAATCTGAATGATTTTGAAGCGAATTCATTGCTTCATATGTTCAAAAAATGTATCTGCTCAACAACGTAAATAACGCAATGAATGTTGTTGAACTGTCAAAATGACACACATTCCAACTGATAGTGTGTTACGCAATTACCCCGCAGATTGTTCGACTGTCTTATTAGGTACTACAGGTTTAAAAAAAAACCTTTGTTGAGTAAAGAAGTCATGAACATTGAATATCGATCTATTGATGTGTTTTGTATTTTTGTCTTTAAGACGCAGATACATGCCAGTAACTTTGAATGGTTAGATTGCGTGTACTGTACTGAGGGCACGCAACGCGTCGTACGTCCAGCCAGTAATAGGACTCCCCCACCCAGGAGCGCTGTCCCAAATAAGACGCATTTTTAATTTGGCTTGGAGTTTCTCTGAGGGATCAAATCCGGAACGAGGTGATCCGGCAGAGAACCAAAGTTGTCGACATATGTAGCTCACAGAATAAGCAAGTTTAAGTGGCAATGGACCGGCCATATTAGCCGTAGAACCGATGACCGTTAGGGTAGACGTGTTCTTGAGTGGAGTTCGCAAATCGGCAAACGTAAGGTAGGACGTCCTCAGTTGCCTGAGGACGACCGCAGGGTAGCTGGTAGCAGCTGAATAAGAGTTGCCGAGAAACGAGCTGAATGGCGTGCAATTGGAGAAGCTTATGACCAGCAGTAGACTGCTAAAGGCTGATTATGATGATGATGATGTAGCAGGGGTCCTCTTCTTCCGATGCGTTTCGTAGGGATATTCAGGATTGTTTTTACTGAGAAACTATCATCTCTTCTCATTACGTGGCTGCCATTTGACTACAAATCCTACGAAAAATCTAGAATTTAATCTGAAAAGACGAAGTTACAGGCCAGTACAGTACAACTATTTTCTTAATGTCAATTTTTTTTTTCGTGTAGAAATGCTCACACATACTACACTACCACTGGGAGGCAGTGCAGTAATGTGGGACTCCAACCCACTAAAACTTCACGGTGTCCTCCTTTGCCGTTTGTGGCGGGAATACGGGAACTTGAAGTCATCCGCGAACCAGCCGCGGCCGTCCGTCACCGGACCCTCCTCTGGGGAGTAACCCCCATCAGCGGCGCACCAGAACACACTGCGCACCGTGACCACCCCAGGGACCGAACCAGCACAGGGGCGCCAGACGACCCCGTGTCTAGGCGCCCTTGCGATGCTGCGACGGGTCAGATCAGTGGCCCCACCGCCTACCACTTTTCGGCCGCAGAGGATAGGGAGAGTGGTCAACGCAATACCGACACTCCTCTTCCTCTGCGGCCCCACCGCGTCCGCCATCAAACGTTTAGCAGTTTTATATAGATTTGTATATCTATGGCAAAATGTAGAAGACATCTTTAAAGCAATGACAAAGGGTTAGACTTCAATTCCCGTATTTTTATGAACGTTAGCATTGTAATCCCAATCTGTCAAAAACAGCTCTAAACTACCTAAATTTTTGACTAGTTTTTGAAATTCATTTTGACTAGATTTTGAACGTTTTAATGACCGGAATGGGGGCTATTGTTTTCTAGAGTCAGATTATTTTCCCAAACCGCGAGATCGGTATCAAGCTACTCAACAGAAATAATTCCCTTTGGCACAATAGAGTGGGCAAAGGCGGTCGGACGAAGTTTGGTGGTTACGACAAGTAGAAAAGTGGCAACATTAATCTGATCCCGGGCAGCAAATAGCTCTCGAATGCGGTGGCCGAGTGTAATGCACCGTATGAGGACTAGTTCGACCAGAAACGGAGCGGCTGCGACCGATGTGCTCTCTACACGACCCACTGGTTCTGCCATTTAGCTGTTAAGTGAACGATCATAAACAGTTAATTAAGAGTTAAAATCTTAGGTAGGATCTTGTAAAAACAAAAAAATAACGGTGCGCGGCGCGTCGCAGTTGTTTTGTTTATTTTTTATTTGGTTGCTTTTAATCTACAAATAAATAAAATGAAAGTGCCTGTCAATCCCGTGATGTAAAATCCCGGAATAATTATAATAATTATCATCATCATTATCATTTCAGCCGAAAGACGTCCACTGCTGGACATAAGCCTCCCCCAATTGGGGGGGTTTGCCATAATAGCCAAGCTTGGCTGGCGGGTTGGCAAACGCAGTATGATGTTAAAAATGCATAAAGAACGCTGCTGCTCATTCTCTAGTAAGTCCCTTAGTCGCCTTTTACGACACCCACGGGAAGAAATGGGGTGATGCTATTCTTTACGTCCGGCACCTCACGGTACGGAATAATTATAATGACGTTTAAATCCCGGGATTTAAAAACCTCTAATAATTTATCGGACTTCTTCATATCATAATTTGTAAAGTCCAATAAATAATTCGTGGTTTTTAATCCCGGGATTTAAATGTCATTTAATTATTCCGGGATTTTAGAGGAGATATTTTTCATTCCATGTTACATCCTTCCTCAAAGTTTAGGTAAATTAACTCTACCTATTCCGATCTCTGCTAATCACTCACCATACATAGTTTGCAGTCCGTTGAGTTCTTATAATTGTTGGTTTGATCACATTCTGCAATCACGTACAGCGCTAGTAAGATAGACGTCAGCGAAATTAATTTTCTTTAAAATCACAAGGTCGCAAAGGGAAAACGTCTAAACGTACTGAGCGGGGCGACTTATCTAAATCATACCATTATGTGCCAGCCCCTGAGTTTGTTTGATACACTCGTCTTACATATGTAGGTACCTACTTTATCCAATTATATTTTGTTATTCCCATATAATATGTTTCAATAGATAGGTATTCTGAATTCACCTGTTATGTATTGCGTTTCACCTATTTATGATACTGAGTCACTGGATCGGACTTTATACACGTACGTCTACAAATACGCACTAACTATTACATATAAGTAAGTATAGTAAGTATATATATGACTATGATTACTTACATTAATTTTAGGTTTTCGTTACTAAAACTGTATGGATCTCTGTAATCTGACAATACAGATTTTATTATTATATTATTACTAGTTGTTGCCCGTGGCTTCGCTCGCGTTAATTTAGAATTTGACATTCAAGTCGGTCTGTACTCTGCGTGCTCTGTAAAAAAAACACAACACACTACTAAAGTTTCTGTAATAATATAATTCAATCATGATTCGAAAAGCATGTGGCGCCATCTATTATCATAAGTACGTTATTGTTGTTTTTCTCGGGAACAGTACTTTTTTTTCGGGATATAAGGTACCCTATGTTCGTTTTTGTACACTTGACAACGTATATGCAAAATTTCAGGATGATCGGTTCAGTGGCTTAGGCGTGTAAAGGTAACAAACAAAGAAACAAACTTACTTTCGCATTTATAATATTAAATATATAGTTAGGATTATAACACTATTTTATATTACCATCATATTTTATAACAACCTATCAAACGTTCGTTTTTGATAGATATGACTAACAAGAAACAAATTTTGTCTAAAAATAAGTTAAATATGGAGCTCCAAAATAACAAGAAAACAAATATAAATAACATAACGTAATATCACGCCTGTATTTCTCGAAGGGTCAGGCAGAGGTGTACCTAAAGTATACGCAGATTTAGCCAGTTATGGTTAAAAGTCCCATGAAATAGGAGGCGAAACTATTGCAATAGGTCACAAATCTAGACTCCGGGCTGCTACTGAGAAATTCTAGATGAAAAAACCCAATAACGCTTTCCCCGACCCGGGACCCGGGATTGAACCCAGGACCTCATGCTCCGCGCTCGCGATCACTAGACTAACGAGGCAATCAGGACAGTTAGGAATAGAAAAATAAAAACCTGATGGTCCGAAATTGTAATTATTATGAAAAAATCAGCCAAGTGCGTGTCAGGCCACGCACAATGAAGGATTCCGTAGTTGGGATGAATTTTTTCCAAACACAAACTTAACATTGTAGACTGTAAGTGTAGGTTGGTAGATTATTACTCGGTAACTTGTAAAGCCTATTTAGCTATGATAGTTTTCCTTTCAACTTCGTTATATATACTACTTCTGTGATTTTTTTCACATATCCAAATACAACCATTTAGCTGGCAGGGGAGGGGAGAACACTTTAACAAAAATTTGCTATTTAAAGCTTAATATCACGCAAACGGATCCCTGAATCTAACTAAAGGTTTTCACAAATCCACAATATATTTGAACGGCCTATCCAACAATACCCTACACTATGTGATAGACGAGAAAAAAAAATATCATCCCCACTTTACGAGTAGCGGAGGTACCAAAAATTATATTTCAAGATTTTTGAATTTGTACCGTGTGGTGCCGGACGTAACAATAGTACCACCCAATTTATTCCCGTGGGTGTCGTATAAGGCGACTAAGGGACTTACTAGAGAATGGGCAGCAGCGTTCCCTATGCATTTTTAAACACCATACTGCGATCGCCAACCCGTCTGCCAAGCGTGGCGATTATGGCAAACCCTCCCAATTGGGGGAGGCTATGTCCAGCAGTGGACGTTTTTCTGCTGAAATGATGATGAAATGATTTCAAGATTTTATTTTATCACTTTTTTGGCGTAATTAATCATATGTATACTATTCTAGTACTAAGAGTCTCTGAGCTAAGCCGCGGACAGACAGACAGACGGACATGGCAAAACTATAAGGGTTCCTATGGAAACTTAAAAATGCGCTTATTTAACCTTAATCAACAACAGATACTCGCTTTCATAGTAATCTTATAATACAATTATGTCGGTCCACTCAAAAGACCACAAGGCAAAAATTAAAAATCACTCAGACCAAAAACTTCGTCAATAACTCCAAAAATGCACTAAATGCTATCGACACAAAGCAAAAGGACCACGAAGCAAAATACCCGTGGTAGTCTTCACATTCAATCAGAATGCACTGTGGTTATGACGAAATTCTGCCAATCGGATTATTTATTAATGGATGAAGGTTTCTGTCCTTTTCAGTTCCATTTTTTTTTTTACAGCGTGCATAGAATTCATTCAATTTGTTTAATGGATCTAACAATGTGCTCCGGTGGTTTAGTGAAGGTTGTGAGAATCCGTTAGATGACGGAAACTCAAGCCAAAATTACATTACAAAATGAGCGACATGAAATGACATAGGTACAATTGGGTACAATTATAGGGCGACTTTTTCGTTGGTGACAGTTCCATGGTTGACGCGGGCGAGCAACTGACGCTCCCGCCAGGCGGTCCTGCCGCTCGCACACTAGTACGAAAAAGTCACCCTATAATTTTATGTCACTAATTTCGTATTAGTATTTTTGCTTAAAAATCAGTTTTTGTGGTGATGTTTGAAGAAAGCATTTGTCGAGGAGTGGGTGACTTTTGCAAAATATGTTGATGATTAAATTTCAGCCTAAGTACGCGTTCGTGTCACGATCGGTAACATGCTTTAGCATCAGAATTTGTATCCGAATTTCTCGAAGAGAATAATTAACTCTGATTCTGATTCTATTCTGTCTTAAGTTCTGCCAAAGATGGTCAAAGGTACTTTTCAATTTCTATTTATTTGGGTTGAGTGGTAAAAGTACGAATAATGTTTTTCGATCTGCGATATATTCTAGCAATAAACACTAAACAGGGTCACACTAAAAGGGTAACCATGTTATAAATAAATAATGATAAACTTAATTCATTGCTGCTTTGGTGCCTCCTGGTAGGTTTTTTAGCAGCCTCATTTGTTAGACCTCAATAAAAATAAAACTAACAGGTTAAATTAAAAACATCAATATTTTGAGAATTTTTTTTGAAACAGTCACTGCTTAAAGTAAGGAAACACGGTAGGTGCAGTCACGAAATGACAAAAAAAAATCTCGTTCTTTAGTAGTATGAAGTCGTTGAGGTGTTTACATAGGTTTTATATAGATAGATAGAATACTCTTTACTATGTACACCACAAAAATTACAGATATAAATGAAGAAATGTTACATAAATGTTACAATGGGCGGTCTTATCGCTAAAAACGATCTTTTACCGACAACCTTTGGATGAATTAAAAGTAGGAGAGACAATACTGTCTGGGCATGGGTGCTTCGGAAAGTACCTGTGCCGCTTATGCCGAGAACTGACACCGGGTTGCCACCATTGTAGCTGCCTCGACGACACGACGCAGCAAACCCTTGAGGAATGCCCTGCTTGGGCAGTGCAACGCCGTGACATCGTCACGGCGGTTGGTGCTACGGATACTCTCTCGCTTCCGGACATGATCCAGTCCATGGTCGGAAGTGAGAGCGCGTGGGATGCCGCTGCCGACTTCTGTGAGGAAGTGATGGTCGCGAAGTAGGCGGCGGAAAGGGAGAGGAAGGATACAACCTCCCTTCCGATCCGTAGCAGACGCACCGGGTGCCGGAGGGCGAGGAATGACCTCCGGCCGCCTTAGGGTGAGGCTTGCAGGCAATAGACTTGAGAAGTTTGTTGCTTGAACAGTGAAAGGCCCGAGGTGGCCGTCGCGCCGTGTTCCGCGCGCGCCTTTCTCTAGAGGAATATGGCCGTTGAGGGTGACGGGGTCCGCATGAATTTATGCGGGCCAACACCTAGCCGGGGGATGTGACGAAATGCGCAAGCACTACAGCACCCCGGTTAAAGGTAGTAGCAGAACACCATGTGGTTTTAGTCAGTAAGTCTGACAAACCCCTCCACCCACCCCAGGTGGGAAGATATCCATGAGGATATCCAAACGATAAAAAAGGTAGTCAGTGGTGTACCATTCATATATAGGAAAAGTTTTTAATCAGTGCGCAAATTTTGACAAATTAAACTTAAACGTGTTTTATTATAGACCTATTTCTTATTATGATATGTCTTAGTACAAAAAAAAATTGTTATCGTTAACGAAAGATGTTTATTTTGAAACTGGTATAATGGATACTCGTCGCACAACGCGTCGGCGGCGCGGTCTGTAAAGCGGAACGCAGTAGTAGGTACCTATCAGCTGTGCGCTCGCCCATTGATATTATTACGAATAGATTGTATCCATATTTTGCTGATTTCAAGTTGAACCAAAAAAAAAGTATTGAAAAGATAATGGAAATTGTGTTTTATTACTGATAATGAACCACCAAAAAAAATTGCGCTCTGGTCAAAAACTTATCCTGTATACAATAAATACATATTACTATGTACATACATAAAGGTACCTACTTATCTATATAAATCTATTTCTATATATATAATAATAAACATGAAACAAGAGCAAGGAACTATAGAGGTATGAGGAACAGGGTGTAAAGTTTACTTATACTATATAGAAAAGGGAGGATCCTCCGACCAGATGGGATTGTCTGGTGGGCAACTGCCCGACTGTTTGATGTCGGGATGTTATATACAGGGTGTTTGGCAGAACGTTGAACATACGAAAATGGTGGATAGGTGGGGTCATCTGCTACTTACTCAGCCCTAATTTATTTGGCCCTGGCCCCCTGAATATAAAAAAAAAATTTGTTTGCTTTCTTTTAGTTTCACCACTTTCTTAACTTTAAAGTGTATTTTTTTATTAAAAATGGGTAAAACAGGCAATATTTTAGTTTATTTTTTTATCTTTAATATTGGCAGATTCTTATAAAATTATTGCTTTATTCAGATGTTAGCTAGAAAAAAAGTTATGACTCCTCAAACTTACAGAAAGATGTAATAAATAAAAATATTGCCTGTTTTACCCATTTTTAATACAAATTACACTTTAAAGTTAAGAAAGTGGTGAAACTAGAAGAAAGCAAAAAAAATTTTTTTTTAATATCCAGGGGGCCAGGGCCAAATAAATTAGGCCTGAGTAAGTAGCAGATGACCCCACCTATCCACCATTTTCGTATGTTCAACGTTCTGCCAAACACCCTGTATATGCCAGTCGCGCGGTAAACTCTGATTGCGCGATGCAGGATTTGTGTGACGTCAGGCCTTTGATGCGTAGTTCGCATGTATGTTGCAAGGAGGAATAGTTTTTTTATTTAATTTCATTATAATAATCGATTTTTTTTTTACTAACAGAATCCTTTCATTGAACTATAAAAAAGGCAAATAAAAAAAAATTGAAATCTGTCAACAGAAGTCAGTCATTTAATATGCTGTCTATCGTCTGCAGCGGCCCTAACTGTGCAAAATTTTATATTATGAAAGTCCAACGACATCTTGCACAAAAAAAAAGTCACCCTCAAAAACGAAATAACTCCATCCTCTGCAAAATCATATAAATATTCAAAATGGCAAAATTACGTCCCTTCGAGCGAGTCGCACATGTCGAATATTTCATTTTCATTCGTAATTTATCCAGTGACAGTTAGACATCTATTCAGTATCAAATATCATGTAGTGTCCAACCACGCGTGGGTGTTCATATTCGCGACAACGCTGACTCAGCATGATCCCATCTCGTGAAAGACCCGCGGACGGTCACGTACATACTTCAATTTATCAGCTATCAGCCGATGTGGGTTTCGCGAATATTTTACATACTTACTGTATATAGAACACATGGGCTCCGACGAAATTTCATAAAATATGTCTTAAAGCGTAGAACCGCCACACATTTTTAATTATTTTGACCGTTGCTGCGTGAGATGAGAATATGAGATACAAAATTGGAGTACTCGGACATGTGTGGATAACATCAGTAAAATAATACGTCATTTTGAAGTTTGCCCGGTTGATGGTAATACGAGTTTTTTACCATCAACCAGGGCCTCAAGTCTGCTATTACAATAGTGTCAGAATGGTCTCTTCATTGTGAGTTTTTGACAGATTTCCCATACAAACACTGTCAAATACTCACAATGGCGAGACCATTCTGACACTATTGTAATAGCAGACTTGAGGCCCAGGCAAACTCCCCTGCGATATGGGACTTAAACATAACTGGCGAAATGTGAGTGTACTATAGGGGCACCTCTGCCGTACCCTTTGAGAAATACAGGCGTGATGTTATAATTATTTTGAAGTTTATTTGTAAACCATACTTGCAATTGTAATTCATTAATTTTCAAATATCTTTATTTACCAACGGAAACAATGAGCTCGTGGCTTAGTAATAACAGCCGCACAGGTTAAGCTTTGCTTGCCCGGGTTGGTCCGTGGATGGGTGAACATCTTTACATGCCGAGACGAGGAGTCTCGGCATGTAAACATGTGCCTCGAAAAGCACATTCGAAAACATCCACGAATGACAGCCGGTACCAGCTGTCATTCGTGGATCTTTGTCGTTACGAGTCGTCAGAAGCCCGAAAGTCTGCCAACCAGTCTTAGCAAGGGGAATCGTATTACCCAGTTACTAGGTTGTGGAGGTCAGACACGCAGTCGCTCCATGTTAAATACCGGTATTCAGCTGTATCTGGTTAGACTAGAAGCCAACCTCAACATAGTTGGGAAAAGGCTGAGTAGATTGATTGGCAACAATGAACAAAATGCACTTATCCTAAGCTACATTATCTCATTATATTTTAGCTCCCTTCAAAATGGTTGAGCTGAATGGTGCTAATCCATGCGTCATGTTCGTGAACGGGCGCCGTCAGTTGGGACTGGTCATCTCTTAACTGCCACGGGTTATTTTAATTATTTTATTACGTTTCTATTTGTTGTACCTACTCTGGACGCTTTTAACGTGTAAGTTTTTATTTATTATTTTTACATCGTTCTCATATTTCGATACAAATTCAACATTATGATGTAACTAATAATTATTTTTGTAAAAAAATAATTTAAAAAAGTGTCCATGGAGTTTTATGCCCGTTCTTCTGCATAGGTACCTACTACGCTTTGGAATGAGCATGTAGCTTCATTTTTCATACTGGCCGACTCCTTGACAATTCAAAAGTGCCTGTAAATGGAGTTTTATGCCCGTTCTTCTGCATAGGTACCTACTACGCTTTGGAATGAGCATGTAGCTTCATTTTTCATACTGGCCGACTCCTTGACAATTCAAAAGTGCCTGTAAATGGTTTAATTGAAATAAATGATTTGGGTTTGAGTTTGAGTTTGATCAATCCGCACTGGGCCAGCTTGGTAGATTACAGCCCATTGTACTCCCTCTAAAAGAGAGGAGCCCTGTGTACCAGCAGTGGGAACATGACAATTACGCACAATTATTTAGTTAGTTATAATTTTACCGCTTGCATGTAATTAACATTCGCTCAAAGAGACCATCATCAAAACACAATACTTGTTTCCTGACAGTGAATTCCATTTCGAGCACATCCGGCCAAACTGACGTTAAACCGACGTTTAGTGCAATCACAAGCTAAGTTTAATAATAGATTCCCGATTAATTCATCATCCTCGCAAATGGAAAGTGCAAATGACGTTCCAGAAATTGCTTGACATGCCACATGCACACTGATGTGTTAATGAGCAATCATGATTTCCATAAACAATTAATGCATGATTTTAGATTGGATATGCTAACAAAAGACATGTTTAGATCAATAATTAAGTCAGACTCTGTTCAAAGGTCTATGGATTTATATTTTAAGGACTAATAAAGAGAGAAAGAATGCATTTGCCCTATTCACAGGCTATGGAGACTCTTTTCAAAGGTCTATGGATTTATATTTTAAGGACTAACAAAGAAAGACTGCATTCGCCCTATTCAAAGGCTATGGAGACTCTTCTCAAAGGTCTATGGATTTATATTTTAAGGACTAACAAAGAGAGAAAGACTGCATTTGCCCTATTCAAGGGCTATGGAGACTATTCAAAGGTCTATCTATGGATTTATATTTTAAGGACTAACAAAGAGAGAATGACTGCATTTGCCCTGTTCAACTAATTTGCTTCAATAAGATGATTATTTCATACGAGTTGACCTTGATACTTATCTAGAATTTCTCTTTATTTCAGGTATGATCACAAAGCCACTACAGCGCGCTTGCCACGTCCACGCCACTTCCACGGCACGTGTGTTTGTTGCCTTTTTCGATTATAGTCTTCCTACGCAAACACGAACCGAAAGCCAACAGTTTATTTATGTATAAGCTCGCATGCTCCGAATAGCAAATGATTTTCTAATAACGTGAGATGATTTTACGCTCAATAACACGGGTTATACTAAATTAAGTTTGGGTAAAATAATTATATTTACACTAACCAGTCCAAATGTAATGATTTAAACCAAAACCACCAGTAGCCAGTTTATACGCCATGCTTTTACGTTACTTATTGCACTTCTGTAAAGTACAGTTTGAGAATAACGAAGTTATAATAGCAAGTCTTAGTTCAGGCTAAGCAAAGTTTGTTGTTATAAGAGTATCGTGTTTGAGCTAGACAATGAAGATCCTTTTAAACAATTTAAGCTTATGAATCGCTGGGAATTGAATACAGTTTATAATGACAAGGAAAATTCATGCTTTTATGTCACGAGCGTAACACCCTATCTTCTCCAATTAGTGTTATACACCGTGAAATTTAAGTCGTCTTACAAAGACAGCCCACTTTATGTATCCAATGACTACTAATCATTAATGTAATTTTTTTATTTTTAAACAATTTAATTTTTTATTGTTTTTTAGTTTTTATTAATTATGACGCATGACATACTTTAAAACACCCTGTTAGGAGTGTAGTCCGAGCCCTGTGTTACAAGGGCGCCGCGGAATGGAGCGGTGACATCTTTATCAGAGTTCATTCACCCTAACGCAAAAATGTGTTTCTTACTATTGCAACTTAAACTTAATCTAAATCCATTCTGCGGCGCCCTTGTATCACAAGGCTCGGACTGCACTCGTAACAGGGTGTTTTAAACTATGTCATGCGTCATAATTAATCAAAAAAAAAAAAAAAAAATGTTATAATTTTTTTTTTGCATGAATTATTAGTCGTCATTGGATACATGAAGTGGGCTGTCTTTGTAAGACGATTAAAATGCCACGGTGTATAAAGCTCAACGAACATGCGATTAAGTAACAGGAAAAACACGAATAAATATACGCCATATTTCGACTGTGATTGTCCATGCCATATTTTATTGTACTTCGGCGAGTGTGCCCATGAACTTCACGACCTCATTCCACCGGCCCCCTTCTACCATCGGACATCTAGACGCACTGCAAGTTACCACCCCTACCTAGTTGATATTCCACCAACTCACACTAAGCGTTTTCAAACGTCTTTTATAATGCGCACAGCAAAGGCGTGGAACTCTCTGTCTGCGTCTGTGTTTCCGAACGCATACAACCCTAATCTATTCAAAGTGAGAATGAAGAGGCTTCTTCTGGGTAAGCTCACTCCATCATCGACTTTGCCTCTGTCACCCAGACCTAGACTAGAATCAAGAGCAAACCCATAGTAAAAAAAAGAAAAGATTACCAATATTTCGGTAGTACACCTATCAGATAAATGAAGTACAAATAAAATAATACTTCGTTTAGCTGTACAAATTCAACAAGTGGTAGCGGACTAAACTTCAGGAAGCGACTTAATATTATAAAATATTAGCTGTTGCCTGGTACTTCGTCTGCAATCCAGGATGAAATGTAGCCTGTTGTTCTAATATAATTCAATCATGATTCGAAAGACACGTGGCGCCATCTATTATCATCAGGATGTTATTGCTGTTTTCCTCGGGAACAGTACTTTTTTTCGGGATACAATACATTATCCTACGGTCGTTTCTGTACACCTGACAACGTGTATGCAAAATTTCAGGAAGATCAATTCTGTGGTTTAGGCGTGAAAATGTAACAAACAAAGCTATTTCGCATTTATAATTTTACTTAGGAAATGCTAGCGCTTTATCAAGGCTACAAACTCAAACTAAAACTCAAAGCATTTATTTAAAACTCGCCCACGAGGATGTCGGTTATCGCGTAAAAGAAAGTAGCCTATGTCCTTCTCCATAACTCAAGCTATACCTATCTGTGCCAAATTTCATAACGATCGGTTCAGCGGTTTAGGCATGAAAACGTAACAGACAGACAGACAGTTACTTTCACATTTATAATATTATTAGTATATTAGTATGTATTCTAGATAACAAGTATTAAATGATTTTAAATCTATATAAATAAAGCATAAACATAATTATTAATTTATGGATGGATTAGTATGGATAAACCAATTACATGCACTTTTGAATTGTTAAGGTATCAGTCAGTGAGAAAAATGAAGCTAGGTGTCCATTCCATAGCATAATAGGCTCATATGAAGAAAGAACGGGCAAGAAACTACACGGACACTCTTTTAACACCCACGAACCGTTGTTAATAATAGGCAGATAGACTGAATTCTCGGAATCTCATTGGAATCGTTAGTAGCACGAATTCAGGCTCGCCAATAACTTTCTGCAAATGAGTTTATTCCAACAGGCTTCGTTTGGCATGGGTCGTCATTTTATAGACACCGACCCGATAGTTACAAATTCTAATTTCGGAACAATTTATTTGAACATTTTGATATTAATTTATGTTACAGCTTATTCGTTTTGGCCTCTCCTAAACTCTAGGCTGTATTAGTTCAAAAGGGAATATTATGATCAAATCCCACCACCTCCCATGGCCCCACCGACTTCAAGTCATATGGGCCGAATCTCAAGGATACGGCTGCGGACATAGCCCGCCCAGTATGGACGCGCTATCACCGCAGCCGCTTCTTGACTCCTATACAAGTTATCTCGTCCAGTCTCCTTTATGCCTTCATTTTACCTTCCCCATTGGACTTCGCACATGAGTGGCATACGGTGAGGAGTAGACTCGAGTGAGTGGAGACTGCCAAGGTCGAGCAGCGAAGCCGTTATTGTGCTGTCAACCCAAAAAAGGGGTACGCTAGTACCAGAAAGGGGGGAATATTATGATCTAATAGCCTACTATCAAAAATTGATCTCCAAAGTTATATATATATCTTTGGAGATCAATTTTTGATAGTGGGCTGATTTACATTTCATAGGGCTCCCGTTCACATCTACAGGTGTTTAATAGTTCGCCAAGAGCCAAGACATTCATTCACAACCATATGCAGCAGCGTACCGGTGCCCTGTCTGTTAAACAAAACAACAAACTAATTTTACTAATCCGTCTGCCAAAAGTAGTGATGGCAATTTCTCCCTTACAGGAATCTCGCTTTACATTAGGTATATACTTTTGTTCGCCTTTCACCCGACTGATATTCCTATAATAATTTCTAGGCATTTCTAGTCTAAACCAGATGGTAAACAGATTTTTTGTCGGTTTTTTTTTTTTTTTTTGTAAACGTACCTTAGTTAGCATGACCTTCTAATATTTGATACACGTGTTCATTTGTGTAAAGATTATTATATAATATTTGAGAAACGGATAAACGGATAATGAAATCCATTTAACTGTCTGAGCATATAAATTGTTTATGAAAATAAATAGGTTGTGTGTCGAGAGTCATTTCGTTGTTTAAGTTTTAATAGGCAATATCTTTGTAAATAGAATTCACGTCACGCCTGTTAATACTCCTCAGGGTAAGCAGAAGGGTAGGTCCGCCCTTATTTTGCCAATGACGGTAGGTATTCAATCCTGCCTAAAATAAGTCCAACAAATTGAAATAGCAGATCATCCTATTATTGTTTATGTTAGCATTTTGCTTGCACTTGCAGTCTGCCACGGCTTTACCAACCAGAGACTAGACCAATAATACAGAAACCCCATTCTTAACTTTTTTAAGTACAACCTACCTATTGTATTGTATAATAATATAATATTATAAAGAGGTTTTTTTTTACACCGAATAAGTTCCGAAACTTATTGACCGATTTTAACCATTTTTTCACCAATTGAAAGCTAAATTATCAGGAAATAACATAGACTAAAATTTATTTTCTAAAAAAATTGAGACTCTTAAGAAAATTGCAATAATGTAAAGTAGCAACATTTTACCAATAAAAATAATGAATCCATTATTTGGCGTGCGCTGAGAAAACTATTGATGATACATAAAAATTATCTATTACATGATTAAAGTACTCATTACTACCTACTAACTATTATTAACATCACGCTAAGACCCTTAGGAGCCGAGCAAAATGAAAAAAAGTTTTCTGACTTTTTTGACCGCTAATAGAGCTGGCTGGGAACCAGAAATTTCACGCGGAAGAAGTCGCGGGCAGAAGCTAGTACCTATTGCATAACGCCCTGGTGTTCTCAACTACACATCCAAGCGTGAATTTTGCATACATCAAGCTATTCATTTCCAGTATAAGCTGACCTCTCATTGTACGGAAATCCTATACAATGCGAGATCAGCCTAAACTGGATAGCTTAATTTGTGGCCGTGTGTACCAGGGATGTTGCGGATGCCAATTTTTCTACATCCGCGGATGTGAATGCGGATGCGGATTTTTGAAGGCTCACATCCGCGGATGCGGATGTTTAAGATCTTATATAAATATAGTTATGAATGAAGAATTAAAACAATGATAAAGTTTTTATAAACATATAAAATGTAATTATAAACTTTACCTACAATAAAACGTATTACCGGTGCAACATAATGGCATTTACCTGGAGATTTTAATTTAATAAGCTGAGCTAAGACTAATATAAAAATTACCCAATAAACAATTATTTACATACAATGATCACTGTATCACAATAACACTAAAAATATCTGTCTATACGATAAGTAATCCACATCGCAAACAAATACGTAATGATTATTTTGGTGTCCCCTTATTTCGCAGACAGAAATTTCATAGAATTTCGTTTCCCAGAAAATGTTTCACATAATATTTGGTCCTTGTATTTTTAGTTCGAATATTATTGTTTCAAAGGCTATTTACTTGAATGAAAAATATTTCACAGAAATACAATTCAATGAATTTTTAATCAAATTTTTTTGTTTAACAAACTTTTCACATGGTAGAATTATTTTTTAACGAATATTGTTTGTTCGGTATAAGTTAGTGACAGAAACGAATCACTGCAAAACCGACTCCACGTAGTCTTGTCTGCCCTACCCCTAGAGTGTAATTTAAATCCGCGTAGGCGCGGAGGGGCGAGGCGGCCCGCGAGCTGAGGAGCAGGTGGTGAGCGTGGATACCATCTGCGACGATAAGCTCGCGTGGGACCGCCGGAGCCCCGCAGCGCCGGAGTCGTGACAGAAACCATGCCTGCTGCATGTTGCATGCTCGCTTGCATGCTGCATGCTTGCTTGCATGCTACATGCTTGCTAGCACGCTGCATGTTTGCTTGCACGCTGCATGTTGCATGCTCGCTTGCATGCTGCAAAATGCAAAAAAAATGCTGTTGAAAAATTGAAAATGGATAAAATGTTATTCTTGGTAATAAGTTTTATATTAAATAAACAATATATGGATAAAGGATATGTGATTTGTTATTCTATGATATGACTTTTCTAACATTAAAGTTTATGTGAAACAAAAATCAATGATTTAAAAATCTTCAAAGTAAGTATTCTGCGTATTGATTATTCTATGAAACGAAAATATGAGAAAAAATTTATATGAAACGAAATTCTATAAAACTATAAGCTATGAAACAACGTACAACCGATTATTTTATTTACAAGAAACAAATGATGCAACACAACAAACGCGTCGGATCTTGCTTGTCACCAATTTTTTCGCTTCCATTGGTCATTGTCACGTGCAAACGGTACGCACCACTCGCCTGCCCCGCCCAATTTCTTTGTTGTCGCAACTTGTATTACATCCGCATCTGCATGAACATCCGCATTGATTATTGCGGATGCGGATGCAGATTTCCAAATCTATGCGGAAGCTCCGCATTTGCGGATGCAGATGCGAATATTCGCAACATCCCTGGTGTGTACCTACGTTATGAGTAATGTAGAAAAGCATTAATTTCTTAAATAAGTACAAACATACATTCATAAACAGGGTGATTTTCTTACCATGGCATGGGGGTAGGGAGAAACTACAGAACACCACCTGCAGGCTATGATCCACATATTCATTTTGCTTCGTTATATTTAAACATCTGTTCATACACGCACGCCGGTTGCGAGTTCTACGCACCTGACCTTTCTGAAGAACATCACCAATAAGGACCCTTTAGATATGTCCTTCTAGGGCATCCTCTCCCAGCGTTTTCATTCACATCAGCTTTTGTAAGCCGCCTTTCAACATGACCAAAACATTTAAGCATTAGACATGCGCAAAACAGTGCGCTTTATAGTGATGTCATATGACATTACATTTCGTACCGAGGAATGTTGCATTACACCATGACTCTAAACATGACGCGAAATGTCACGCCACACGACATGGCTAGTGACAATCGCCACAACGCAATGGGCCTCGCGGCGCCGGAATGTAGACTTGCTTTTGTTATCATATTCATAAAGTCGATTTTCCTTCATACTTAACCCCAATGAAATAATTCAATCAAAAGGGCATTCCAGGCTTAGTATAAGCAATACTCATAAATTGCAATATTGATTATTGACCAAGACTACGAACATTGGCATATTTAAAAATCGATTTTATAAAAGATGATTGTTTTTTTTTTTCTTTTATACCTAACAGTTTTGTCTTAAATTACACCCAACACCTCAATAATTAATAAGATAAATAGAAATATTTGTATCTGTTCAGTGTTTTGCGTCATGGCGCGCGCGGCGCGCGTGGCGTTACATTACTTGACCAAGCATAACTTACTGTCATAGTGTCATATTCATAAAGTACGAGACCGAGAGTCATGTACCCCTACCATGAGTTGTTATCGAAAACTTACTCGCTATCGTTAAACTCGCTAGCGTATTAACGTGGATCGAATAGATTTCGATAATGCTTGCACCATGAGTTTTACGGAGTCTTACGCGGGCGCTAACGTAAGCTCGATAGATCGTGTCGTCTAGCTAACTTCACTCCTATGTTTTTGTTTCTTTCTTTCTCAGTAATAAGAAGCGAGAACGGCAAAAAATGTAATGACAGTCAATATCACGAAATAATCCGACTAAACAGACAGTTAGTGGACTACGTAAGTTACTTAGTTGTTATTGAATTTTTATTCCTTATAATATGTCATCGTCGTCTATTCAATTTGTAGTTTTGCTGACGCATGTAGGGACGAGTTGTTGAATTACTCGGTCCGCGGAGTTTTTTTATTTTTAAAAGTGATATAACTTAAAAAAAAAAGAATATTACAATGAGGACAATTCAATTGTTGGTGGAGTTCATGGAAAGGTGTGTTTAAAAAAACTTAAAGTTACGAAATTAACAAATAGTTGCCCCTCAACCCATATTCCATGCTAAATAACCTCTTCCAGACATTATTTAGTCTCTAATGGACTAAAAACGTATATAATTTTAATGTAAACCTACGTTTCACACCTCAAAAAGCTAGTGAGCTACGTAACTACTATCGTAAGCGTATTTTTCGGTAGCTTCTGTCGAATTAGTAACTCATGGTGACGTTTATGAACTCATGATTTAAGACATCACGCATCGCATTACCGAGCTATTACGAAGTACGTCATGTTTGAGTGTCATGTGCCATGCTTGATTTGGTCGAGTCATGTGTAATGCTACAGTACGCGGTCGGGTTTTAAGACGCGCAATGCAACATCGCATTACTTACATAAGTCTACTAAGCATACTCTTTAAATTTTTGTCACTACATCTTTAAGACCGCTCCGTTTGCCTTATCTTTGCATTCATAGTTGCATGCTTCACAAGGAACGCATTTCCATATTTTAAACATAATTACCCCTAATAAAACTGGTAGGTGAACGAACGTAATAATTATATTCAGTTCCTTTCCATTAAATTACTATAAGATAACGTTTTATTGATTAAAACTGGAAACGATTTTGATTTCAGCGGACAAAACATAATTTTAATCACTAGGAATGACGTACAGCAAGGAACGGCCATCATTAATTCTGTCGATAAAGCATTTCTAAATTCAAAGATCCAATCATTTCAAGTTCGACGTATTTCAATGGTCCGTAATCGCCATTCTCTGAACTTTAGAAAAATTCTTTATTACTCCTGTTCAATATCTTGGATAATACACATGATCGTTTTTATTAGCAAACAATTATTTGATTGAAGCATTTCTTAGCCTTTCAGGACAATATCTATGTATGTAGGTTCTGGATAATTATATAAAAAAAAACCGGCCAAGTGCATGTCAAACCACGCATAATAAAGGGTTCCGTAGTTGGAACGAATTAATTCCAAGAACAAACTTAACACTGTAGTTGAAATAAAATTTCTGCCATACATCGATATATGTCTGCGTGCCGCAAAGCCGAATACACCGGTGTACATCTCCCGCCTACATTACACCACTAAGGCGGAGGACATCGTGGAGTACGTGCGCCAAAGGACAACGTACATGCCGAGGGTGCAGTTACTGGAATCGCATCGGAACGTCAACTTCAAGGCGTTCATCGTGCGTGTTCCGAATCTGTATCTGCCCATCGTCATGGAAGAAGACTTTTGGCCGCAGGACGTGGTGTTCCGTCGCTTCCGCGGACAAGTTCCAGTACAAAGTGCAGCTAGTGCTAAGTGAAGTACTAACACAAGGTTTATATTAAAATATGAATGTTTAGGTTAAGGTGTTTCTGCGACGAAAATATTCAATAGCAAAAAACCACCCCCACATATTTTATCGTAAACGACAAATTCAAAGAGATAAACCTAACAAAAAAAAAACGAAACATCTAAATAATAGCTATAGGTACATACAATAAAATAGTAACAAAGTCAAAACTGTCCATTTAATATTAAAAAAAAAAGGCATTGTTACGAGGTGTGGTGATAAAAAAAAATAACGAGTCTGATGCTGATATTTCTTTTTTTTTTTTAATTTTTGTTCCTTTTCTGGTCTGGATATATATTCTGGATTGGCGCGAAATCGGCTAAACGGCTTTGAATGAAATTTGTCACAGAGATAGTTTATAATGTGGATTAACACATAGGGTACTTTTAATCTCGGGAGCAAATTTCTGTGGGATATTTTCCGACATCCACGCGGGCGAAGCCGTGGGCAAAAGCTAGTCACACCTATCCCCGAAACTACGAAAAACATCTATTAATTTTAAAAATATTTTAAAAGAAATAAGTAAAACTAATATATATTAATAATATAGAAAATTTTATGAAGATAATTTATGTAGGGGGGTTTTACACGTCCACGCGAATATTTAAAATTAAACAAATTAAATTACAGCCCTACTTCACACACGTTAAAAATAAATCTACATTAAACAAACGAAATTGTTGATTGTAATCACAACTCGATACCCAACTCCCATAAACTGTAAAATATGTAGAGCACAATAATTACAAAAGAGATCGATAGCGGGTATAGTACGAACCTGAATGTTTTATACCTCGCTTGCTGAAATTTATGACCGTGTGTCCCAGCTGTTATTACCTTACGTTGAATAAGCAAACAATTTGCGAAGTTTGTTGAAATCAAGACTCGTTAGTACTTTGCTCACGGCCAATCAGCGTGAAGAAAGTCATTAAGTTTGGAAGTTATCTTTCTTCGGCTGAAGAGTGCTTAGCAGACTGAAAAAATATTGGTAAATTATTCAGAGATGCATTCGGAATATTTTGGTTCCATTTCCACGCAGCCTGCTTGAATATTAATTTACTGAGCGCTGACTTCCTCCATCAAAGTATGAAGATTGATTGAATATTGCTATGTACGCAGAAAATTCATTTGCATGACTAATAAATACGTAATTAATCCTGATAGATGAATTTTCATTGGGACAAATAAAAAGTAATGAAAATGAGCAGTAGGTATTTCGATACACAATCCCTGGAGCTAATTAAAAAAAGTTAAAGGAGTTTGCCTGGGAAAAAAAATATAACGAAACTTCCGGAGGGAAGTCAGAGTAAAAATATTATTGAATTACGTTTTGCTTAACTAATTTAGGTAAAAAAGGAGGCTTAGCGTGTCCGTCGGGGTAATATTCCGATGTGACCCTTATCAATTCGCTCGTGTCTGTCTAGCGGACGCGTCTACCCGGGCTTTATTACATATGTACGCATCTCACAAAAATAACGTGTCACTGTAATAACGGCCATTGGGGTGACCGGGGCACAACACCCCCGCTAATATTTAATAAGGAAAACGGTTAGCTTTGATAATTTCTGGGATAAAAGGAAGATAACCTCGAATTGAGGCGAAGTGTGGGTATATGTACCTATTTGCGTTCGTAATTTGGTCGTGAAGGGTTTTTGGAATATAATCTGATCATGATCTTATATGAAAGCATATAATCCTTTTAAAGTGCAAGCTGCTATTATATTGCCTACTAGGTAAGGTGTAACTAAGTTATAATAATAATAATCTTTAATAATAATCTTTATTGACATAATATGAGTTACAGAGTTATATGAAGCCTCTGAATCCCAAACTAGGTAAAAACCTGTATTTCAGGAATCAGCGCCTTCTCCCATTTCCATTACATAAATGTTTATGCCAAAAATACATTTTAGATTGACTCTCAAATAAATAAAATTAAAAGAATAACTATGATTAAAGATGAGAGAATGCAAAAATACAAAAAATTAATTAAAAAAGAGTTCTTGAATTCTTAATATTTAGCTAAGATAGGGTGAAAATGAATGGGTGGGTGGGCGTGTGTGAGTAGGATGTGAGAGTGCGTGTTGTAATGTGTGTGAGGGTGTGTGCGTGTGTGTGATGGTATGTTCATATATGTATGTTTAGTTGTCTGTATTTATCTTATTCGTTACCTACTGAAGTGATTGTTCGGTTTCCTCGTAGTTTAGTGTCAGAAGATAATTTTTGACCATCGATTAGCATTCGTGAAACGAGACTGGATAAATAATAATTACATATTTTCAGTTTTCATACCAAATTATTACAGAAAAACCTTAATATTATAACCGATGAAAAGACGTGGATTCTTACTGTATTGTTATCCAGTTAGTGTTCTAAAGGGTATCTGACTTTGTGTCCAGAGATACATAAAGGAATAACAATAGAATTTCTTACTATTTTCTTTTATTCTCTTAGATTTATTCTTAGTTTTCATTGAAGGTTGAAATAAGAATTCTTATTCACATTTATAACGTCAGTTACTGTTAGTATCCGGAATAATGAGAACTGACAGTATCTATGTCTTGTTGACCCATTCATTATAATAGAGGCTGTCCCAAAATTCACGCAAGATTTGAATTAAATAGAAAACACAGGTTTTTGTTTCCTTTTATATAATGTATTAAACCATAGTACATAGGCTAGGGTTATGTATGGAATAGCACATCGGGCAAATGACCTCCACCTTAACTGGCATATACTCTCTTTCGTCGAAATTTTCCATGACTTTTTTGCATAAATGTGGCTGAATTTCGTTGATGTAGCGTTGAATCACTTCCTTCAATGCACGGGTGGTTGTGGGCTTGTTGACCTCTGACTTCAAATAACCCCATAAAAATAATACCAATGATTGTTAAATCACATGATCTAGTTGACCAATTCTGATATCCAAAACGAGAGAGTTCAGGACCAGGAAATGTCTCATGCTGTAATCGAATTGTTTAAAGGGGAAGCGCTAAGTTCGCCGGCCAAATTTAAAATTTCTTACGATTTTTGCAATTTGCAGCTCATTTTCTGGGTGTATGTTGATTAAAGTAAAATTCGTGACCGTAAAAAATGTGTATTAACAGAATTATGGTCATAAGACTCAGTAATACAAGGAGTTGTATTACTGAGTCTAATGATTATAATTCTGTTAGTGTTAGTATAATCCTAAAAGTTGTGATTTCATGAAATAGTAATTCCCTAGGATTATATGAACTTAGAGGGTTTTGTACCGTGTAGTTCCGGACGCAAATAATAGCACCACCCCATTTCCTCCCATGGGTGTCGTAAAAGGCGACCAAGGGACTACTAGAGAAGGGGCAGCAGCGTTCTCTATGCGTTTTTAACACCATACTGCGATCGCCAACCCGCCTGCCAAGCGTGACGATCATGGCCAACCCCCCAATTGGGGGAGGCCTATGTCCAGCGTGGACATCTTTTGGCTAAAATGATGATGATGATGAGAGAGTTTTATTGATGATTTTTATGATTATAATTCTATAAATAAATATTTAATCCAGCCGCGAATCATATTTAGACCAACATAAAACCTGATACTGAGCAGCAAATTGTAAAAAACGTAATTAACGTAACGTAACGGGAGAAAATATGAATTTCGCGGTCTACCCTGACGCTTCGCCTTAACAGCTAAGTCGTGGACGACAATTGCACGATGTGCTATTCCATACATAACTCTAGCCTTTTTAGAGGTATGAGGAACAGGGTGTAAAGTTCACTCATACTCTATAGTAAAGGGAGGATCCTCCGACCAGACGGGTGTCGTATCTGTTGGGCAACTGCCCGACGGTTGATGTCAGGATTTTGTATATATGCTAGTGTGCTGAATATAGACCCCCCCAATTGGGAGGGTTTGCCATAATCACCACGCTTGGCAGGCGGGTTGGCGATCACAGTATGGTGTTAAAAATGCATAGAGAACGCTACTGCCCATTCTCTAGTAAGTCCCTTAGTCGCTTTTTACAACACCCACGGGAGGAAATGGGGTGGTGCTATTCTTTACTTCCGGCTCCACACGGCACAATATAATCCATACTAATATTATAAATGTGAAAATAGCTCTGCCTGTCTGTCTGTTACGTTTTCACGTCTAAACCGCTAAACCGATAAACCGATCGTCATGAAATTTGACAAAGATGTATCCTGGGATATGGAGAAGGACATAGGTTACTTTTTACGCGTGGATGTCGTATCCACGCGGGCGGAGCTGCGTACAAAAGCTAGTACTTTATATTTCGTTGAAGTTACGTTTCTGCTTATTGTCAAATTATCATGATAACACAATAAATTTATGCATACAGTAAAATGGTGTTTAATGTTAACGCTCTCTTTAATTTTATCGACTGAAATACCGAATAAAAAAGAAGTAAAGTATTTTAATATGTTGCCAGTACAGCCATAAAATATCTTTAATCTAGTTTATTGGTCATATAAAAAGGGGCACAACCCACAATTTTTCGTTTTTAATTACCACTTTTTTTAAGGGGTACACAGTTTGTAAATGATTCAGATAAACAATAATTACGGCCGTTTCAAATTAGGAAGTTAGAAGAAGTTTACGATGCTCAGAGCAAACATGAAACTCAGTCCGGCAAGCGCCTAATTAGTTAAGTTTATAAATTTGTTACCTATTTGGTATGCTAAGTGCCCTACAGAGGAGCTACAAGCTATTTTTATTAGACTATAAAATACTAAAACCTTTTTAAACGAAAACTTTGTCTAATTGTGGTCGTTAACTTTGCCAACAAAAAATGTTGCTTAAACGAAAAATACAGTTTCATTTTTTTATAAATTAGGCGTACACTATGTTTTTTTAAGAGTTCTTTGCAGACTTAATTATATTAGAATTCTACTTATATCAATGTCAGCTAGACCTATCTTACAACTAAACTTTTAGGTTCATAGCTTAAATAGGATTTAGTTTTTAATAGTTGAGATGACATTCACTTGTGATACTATGTCTCAGATGACTTACCATACGTACATGATTGTGTACGTGGTAAGTAACCTGAGATATGGAAAGAATAATAAGTATCCTATGAATTACTATTAGTATTTAAAAAAATGTCTTTGACATGTCTCGGGACCCTGGGGGAGGTCCTTTGGAAGGCGTACGAGGGGCCGAAACCAACTCGCTGAGGCTCCTTAGACAATTTTACATGGAATGAGGCACCAACTGACGATTATCTCTGCTCTATGCGAGTACAACCGAAGGTCAAGCCCAGTTGGTGTAGGACTATTGCAGAAAATGTAAACAAACCATATTGGGCTATGGGTTTGGGTGGCTATAGTGGATTGGTTACCTAGAATTATAATAAATAAAAAAATAAAAAAAATAAAAAAGACTTTTATTTCTTGCCAATGAATTGTACAATAATAAAATAATAGATAGAAAAATAAACATTGAAAAGTAAAAAGATTGAAATAAAATTGGAAGATTAAAATAAAAACAAAATTATACAATTAAAAAAATTATAAAAATTAAAATATTTAAAAACTGCAATTCAAAAATAAAATTAAAAAATCATTTACATTCGTTCAGAATATATTGTAATGAATTAGCATAGTTCAATAATTAATTATTCAATAAATTTCTACCTATGTGATAAGTTTACCATTTTGTACAAAAACCCCTCTTAGGTGAAGGCCACCTCCAGAGATTGCCATACGTCCCTGTTGCTTGCTACTCTTGTCCAGTCCCGGCCGGCTATGTGTATTATGTCGTCTGCCCATCGTATCTGCGGCCTGCCTCTCTTTCTGTAACCTGCTGGTCCTGACCACACCGTGGTTCGTATGGTCCATCTATCGTCAGTCATTCATACCTAGAATTATGGAAGGACTAAGTCCTCTGCCTGACCAATGACAATGTAATAATTGCACGGATAAAATGGCACATGGTGACTCAATAATGGGTCCCCGGAAACGGTTGCTAGCACATAGTGACGTAGCGGCAAGGAGGCAACATTCTGCTGTGCTGGAGGACTTGGCGATGACACTAATCTTACATTAATAAAACAATTTTTAAAAATCCCTTCAAATGGCGTCTCAAAAAATTCTATTAAAATTCAGTAAGAAATTGAAACTTTTCCTTTAATAGGACGAGACATGTTTTTGTTCAATCCAAATGCAAATTTTGTTTAGCTCACCTTTGATATTGACATGAATACAAAATGTATGCATATTTTGATTTAATAAGCCTCACTTGTGCGTGACTTTATCTTGATTTTTTTCTTATTTCATTATATAAAAAAAACTCAATTTCCTGTGACTCTAACGTGTGAATACAAATCAGTAGATTTAGATGTCGGGCAAAAGAACATAGGTACTTTTATATAAGATGTTAGAGTTAAAGATATAAGGTATAATCTAATGTATGTGAAATTATAGTAGGCATGTGGCAACACTGAATACATATTTAGTAGATATTCGGTCTACATTCAAGGCGCGTTCGGATTTGGCAAATGACAGACAAATTGGCGGGCTGTGAACGTGACATATGGTACCGACACCCGCTACCCTGTTACAATAAAGTGAGCCAAACTCTTAGAGTTTGACTTTGGCAGCTCTTACTTCGCCAGTTTGTGAAGTCGACATGAGTACATTACCCACACCTATTCATAAATCTTCGTGATTTACTTGAACAAGTTGGAGTTATAAGAAGAATTATAAAACTGATTTTAACAAAAACCTTATCAGGAAATTATAGGGAACTTATTATTAGGTACAGATTTTTTATTAGCTACGGAGTTTAAAAATGGAGGTTATATTAAATACTAGCTTTTGCCTACGGCTCCGCCCGCGTAGATGTCGGTTATCGCATAAAAAAGTAGCCTATGTCATTCTCCATATCCCAGGCTATACATATCTCTGCCAAATTTTATGACGATCGGTTCAGCGGTTTAGGCGTGAAAACGTAACATACAGACAGACAGACAGTGTTACTTTCACATTTATAATAGTAATATATGTATATGTAATATATATATATAGTATAGTATAGTATAGGTATAGTATAGTGTACAGTATCGTGTCTCTGAATAAGGACCGCTCGGAAAACGCTGAGCTCTGCGGGACTCTGATTAACTCAGATAATTATACTGTTTTCTATAAGGGACTTGTAGTTACGTCATAGCAGCTGCACGGGTCGACCAGGTTAAGCTACGCTTGATACGGTTGGTTCGTGGATGGGTGACCATCTTTAAATACGAAGACCCCTCCATGCCTCGGAAATCACGTTAAACCGTTGGTCCCGGCTGTCATTCGTGGATCTTTGACAAACGTTACGGGTCGTCAGAAGCCCGAAAGCATTACTCAGTAACTGGATTGTAGAGGTCAGATAGGCAGTCGATCCATGTAAAGTACTGGTATTTAGCTGCATCGGGTTAAACTGGAAGCCGACCCCAACATAGCTGGGAAAAGCCTAGGCAGATGATATATGAAATCAAAATAAATTTTACCATTATGATTTGTCAAAATAAGTTGTATGATTATAGAGGTATGAGGAACAGGGTGTAAAGTTCACTCATACTCTATAGTAAAGGGCGGATCTTCCGACCAGACGGGTGTCGTGTCTCCTAGTCATATATGCTAGTCGCGTGGTAAACTCTGATTGCGCGATGCAGGATTTATGATGTCAGGTCTTTGATGCGTTGTTCGCATGTGGCGTTTTAGATGCCGCCATATCACTCCCCTCCGGAGACCGGAGGTCGATAGTGGGCTGAGTCAGTGCATATTATCATGCTTGCCAGGGCCAGTTGTGGTTCCAGTGGGTCGGAACCGGGTGCCACATAGTTCTCGGTGAGTCGGAACTGTCTGCGGTGAGTCGGACGTGGTACAGCGCTGGGTTGAGGCTGACTGCTAGCGTCGACCAGGAGAGGAATGAAGAGCTCTGCTTGTGAACCGGCCGAAAGTGTACTGTGCTGTGCCAAGGTTGCTGACGAAGCTAAGGGTGTTGTCCAGGTGCGTTCACTGCATGCTGGTGGTCAGGATACCCGTTGAAGCCGTGGGTGCTCTCTGGCTGTGTGACTCGCCGCTCGAAAGCTTGAGGAAGTGATGATGATGACGTCACGCTGAAGAAGTTGCTCGAAGGCTGCGCTAATGTCTATGTTCGGAGTCACCAGTATAAAGGTATGAGGAACAGGGTATAAAGTTCACTCATACTCTATAGTAAAGGGAGAAGCCTCCGACCAGACGGGTGTCGTGTCTGGTCCAACTGTACGACGCGCGACGGTGGATGTCGGGATGTTGTATATATGCTAGTCGCGCGGTAAACTCTGATTGCGTGATGCAGAATTTGTGACGTCAGCTCGTTGATGCGTAGTTCGCATGTGGTGTTGTATATGCTACATGTTTAAATCATGTTGTCTAGACATAATAGTTAATTTTTTTAAGTCATTTTACGTTTTCACTTTGTTTTTCATTTTGGAATCAAAATAAATTTCCCCATGTATCCGAAACATGTTCTAAATTGATTTAGACGAATTATGTTGCCAACATAATTCGTGTAAATCAATTTTGTAGAAATCACATCCCTTCCCGAATTAATTCGCCACCAGTTGTGTGAAAAGCTAATCTTATTCAAAATTAACATTTATAATTCAATTAACATTTTTTCATTCGCGTCCCAGCCGGCTGCGCAATGTTAGACCAAGAGTCATCAATCATAAATATCATTGGTTCGCTTCATCACTTATTCAGCTCTACTTTGTTGTTCGAAGCCGAGCTTGTGACATTTTTGTGAGATTGTAATTATTTTGAGTGGTTCCGGCCAGCTGTGACAAGGGTACCAACTTGAAGAGAACACACTATTACAAGATGTCGCTGATTCATTGACTCGCCGCGTGACTTTTGCTTCGTGAGTGGTCGATTTTCGCAAAAGTTACAGATAAAAGAGGTAGGTACCTAAACATCGTTTTGTAATTACTAAATTAGAAACTGAAAAGTATCTGGTAATTAATTTTAAAATACTCACACGCTTGTTTTAAAGCACATACAGATACATTTAATGAGGTTTTCTCAACAACCTATCTTTAAATATGAGAGCTATTAATGATTAAAGAGTGCATTTTCTGAAGTTGTTATAATTTCGTACACAGTGTAGAACTGTAGACGGTCCTTACGGTCATGAGATCACAATATTCTTAATGATACTACAATAAAATATAAATCACAGTAATCTCCGCTCAGATTTAGCAATTTTCTGTCGTTATCAAATTAAAAGACTATAAAGTCTTACGACCTTACAAATAAACACTGAATAAAGTTATCCTAGGAATAACTTCGGGATAACCATACATTTTTTGACGTTTATACCAAGCATAACCGTGTTTATTTCTATTAGGGTTATAATTTGGATGTGGTAATAACAATGAAATAAAATTATACCTTGTCATTAAATGATGATACTCGTAATAAACGCGTACCTATTTAGGTACAATACATAACTTTGAATCGATCTGGTCGCTGCTCGCACCACGTACAATGCAGCCTTAGCTTCAAATAATATAGATAGACGCCTGTGGCTAGCTTGTGGGTGAAAATAACAATGTAGGTATTATTCAGTAAAGTGGGTATAGGCACACAATATTCTCTTCTGAACATCCTTTGTTCGCCTATGGCAATATTAGGTCTCAAAGCTAGAGTCAAGCTTATCGCTATTTATCGGCAGTTCCTATCTCGGGCCACTCTCGGGCATGCATAAAGCCCTAATCACACTTTGCTTGACTCCGAGATTGAACCCTGAACAATAGACACTACAGTAATCTTTACAGTATTTATTACCATTAAGCTACATAAGTGTAAATTGATTAAATCCCTCTACAAAAGTGACTTAAGCGTACCAACATTTACTGAATAATATCTATTCTAGATTTATTTATGTATCTAGGTATTAATAACTTAAAATAAATGTGATGAAACTGATCATTATCTGGTAATTTGTCGGGTGAATGGTCTGTTCAGGTATTAGCGTCACTGAATTCGAGTTCCTGTGACTACTCTAGAAAGAATAAAAGTAGAAAGACTGCAGATTTGAAAGTAAAAGAGGAATATAAGGGAGACGTAAACGTGAAGATGGATCAAATATTATTGATCATACGAATGATTATTGAAGAAGTATGGGATCTAGCGAAAATTGGCGCAAGTAGCCACAAAAGTATGTGGACTGGCGCAGAGGAAATGTGGTAGTAGAACGAATGATTATTACGTAGATAGTCATGGGAAAGAGGCTGTGAGGAAGAAGAAAGAGGTCTAGCTTAATATGTTAGTCTGTAAGGCCCAAAATAGAATGAATCCGGCAACGAATGTGATAGATGATTTGGAAAGAGTGAAAAAAAACGCCAGTTTTGATGACACAAACTCATATGTAGATGAAAAGAATAAAAAAGAAATAGATGAGATTGTAAAAGTGCTGAAAGGAATGAAATTTAGGAAAGCTGCAGGGTATGACAGACTGTCCGCCGACATGCTGAAGCGCGTTGACGGGGTGGTAGCAAGCCTATTTTGCCGGATATTTAATATGTGTAGGAGATATAGCCGTGTGCCGGATGACTGGTGCAAGGCTGTAATCGCAGGAGTGTAAAAACTACCGCGGCGTTGGTGTTTTGAGTGTTGTCGGCAAACTATATGCGAAAGTTTTAATAATTATAGTGATAAGAGTAACAGATGAGAAAATATAGGATGTTCAGACAGGATTTAGAGGGAGAATGGGTTTTATGGATCAGATATTCTCCTGCAATAGGTGCAAAGCCTACATCTACTAACATCTGGCAAAGCCAAGAAAGTCTACTGTGCTTTCATTGACTTGGTGGCCTATGGCAGTGTGTGGAGGGAAGAACTGTGGTCGACACTATCCGTGTACAGTGGTGATTGGCGCTTGGTACGGGCTCTGAAATCTTTATACAAGGTTTCTAGTGCTTTTGTTAGGATAAATGGGGCAAACACGGACTGGTTCTGCTTCTCAAGGGATGTTAAACAGGCTTGTGTAGCGTCGCTGTGGTAGTTCAACTTGTACATGGGTAGTTGTCTGACAGATTTGAAAAAGAGTGGAGTGTGGATGAATGAGTTGCGTATCTCATGCCTTCTCTATACATATCATCAAGTTCTACGTGCATCGTTAGCAGAATAGTTGCAAAATATGGGTAACCATGTTTTGCGATGTACGACGGATGTACGACCATGTATTGTGATGGATGAAGAATATAAGATAAAAACGATGAATATAAAAGTGAGTAAGACTAAGGTCATACTGTTTTAAAGAGAAGAGGATAAGCAAGTGAATGAATTTGTATACTTGGGGAGTCTGTTTACAAGAGATGGAAAGATAGATGAAGATGTGGAAATGAGAGTAAATGCGGGAAATAAAGTGAATGATGCTATCCATGATTGTGACTAACCAGTCAATGACCAAAAAGGCTCGACTAGCTGTTCACAATGGTGTGATGTTGCCTACGCCTATGTATGGAAGTGAATGTTGGGTGTGGCAAAAGAGGAATGGAATTAGAATAAATTCTGTGGAAATGCGTTCCTTTCGAAGCATTTGTGGTGTAAATATGAACGATAGGCTGAGGAATCATGTGACAAAGTAACGGTTTAAAAGAAGATGTAGTGACAAAATTTTTAAATAGTAAGCTTAGATGGTTTGGTCAGGTTGAGAGGATAAGTGAAAGGCTACTAAGACAAGGTATTTACAACGCAGATATGAGTGGAAATGCCGGACGGGGACGCCCTGGAAGGACATGTAGTGACTTTATTGGTGATGTTCTTCAGAAAGGTCAGGTGCGTAGTACTCGCAATCAGCGTATAAACTCATTGAAAAACAGTTTCGGTAAATTTTCACTGATCCAGAAAGCTAAAAGTCTAAACGAAACTCAAAAAAAATATATTATAACACTTATAACATTCCAAATAGTATCAAACGCAACTTTACTTTTATACCCAAATCGCCCGTCACTTAATGCTTTTACAGCTTACTGCACTGATTTCAATAATAGATCGCTAAAATTCTCTCTAGTATATAAAATAAAAATATGAATAGTTCAGAGGCTCCTCATTTATTATATGATTTATAGACTTTCAAAGGCTTAAAAAGCAGCTTTCACTTTCAGTGATTTATTATACTGCTCCTAAGTATTTGTGGAATAAAACAGAAAGGTATTGAAACTGCCGACGATCAATATCTGTCAACGTGAAAAAATTCAATTAAACGAGCTCGCGAATTCTTTCATTGGATGGAAGGCGTGAGAATTGAAAATTAGGTGAAAAGATTTTTGTATATACGCTCGAAGTAGTGTTTTGTTGATAGAAATTCTTTTGGCTATCGATTTTATGGACAATAACGGATATTTGTAAAGGAACCTGAGCGAGCGGTTTTTCGGTACTAAATACCCAAAATTCGTATACGCTCGTGCACTGAGAGCCTTTGTTTATTCATCGCTCTAACACATCCATATCCATATCCATACTTCCATACTAATATTATAAATGTAAAAGTAACTCTGTCTGTCTGTCTGTCTACTTGTCTGTCTGTCTGTCTGTATGTTACGTTTTCACGCCTTAACCGCTGAACCGATCATCATGAAATTTGGCGGTGATATAGCCTGGGATATGGAGAAGAACATAGGCTTCTTTTTTACGCGATAACCGACATCCATATCATCCTATAAAAACACTTCACTTTGAGTCATGGACAAAGCAATATCATCTATTTATTGTTTAATATCGTATCTGTTAAATAAAATGTATTTTACTTCATATTATATTGCAAGACCTTTGTAGTGATGTCATTGTTAATATAGTAATAAGACATCCGATCAAGGTCAGGGATTTAAAATCCTATAGCATGACAGCCGCAGATGAAAATATTAGAAACCAAGTTTTAGCCAAGAATTAATTATAATAATTCGATGAACAATTTTATATGAATGGCCATTTCGTTGTCCCGGCTTAGGGTGTTTGTGAATGTGATGTGTGCACGATTCGTCGTAAAATGCTTTCCGTGTACTTGCGTCACATTTTTTGATCTCGGATTTTTGTTTGATATTCTGTAAATTTTTTAAACTTTACTCATCGTATCTCAGACTTTCTTAAGCCTAAAAGCTTTTCCGTGAATCAACTATAAAACGTTAGCTTGCTTCAATGTAGGGAAATCAACATTCAGGATTATTTTGGATTGCGTTCGTATATTTTTTTGTAAAAACATTGAAATATTAATGTCATGCCACTCCAAAACATACCGTCAACACGAACAAACATTAGGCGATTTTATAGCACTTTTACAATACTATAAAGCTTTCAGTTTTGTACTGACATGTTTAACGACTTTTTAAATTGATATCGAGTAGCAGCTGTTGCATTTCAATAGCTGCAGCCCCAAATTCTCGCGAGAATTTTCCGAACTTATTTGGCCTCGAAGGGACAGATAATATATTTCCTTTTTTTCGATAGCTCGTGACTATCCTGCGTTCTGGGTGACTTGGCAATACTTTTGAAGTAAGGAAGGGGAAATGTTGTGATAAATAAAATATAGTGTTGCACAGCGTAGGTGGCTATTACAAATACAAACCTTGGTCTATAATAGATTTACCTACAGAATTTATTTCGTGACCTTTCTAGAGCTAATCCTAAGGGTAGGATTAGCCATAAATTACGTGCACAGACTTACTACGCGATGATTTATGTTGTACGGTTATTACTCACATATTTATTTCGAGTTTTCCGAACTAGTTTTGACCTTTGCGTCATTTGCTTGTTACCCATTCCACCCAGTTGAAGCAGTTGTTTCTCGCCGTGCGTCAGTCGCTTCACAATTCACTTTGTTTAATTGGAGATTGTTCTAATGACACTACGTACACGCGTAAGGTGTGGGAGTCATTATGTGACGGATGTGAGTTCCCCGAATAAGGTCTTCTTCACACCATCAATCAAACAGTGCTAAGCCACCCAATGGGCCGTATACATAAATTGTACTGAGGTCCACACACTTATGATTTATAGCTTACTAACTTTTGCCTGCGGTTCGCCTCGCACCGTAGGGAATGCGCAAAAATATGTACTGCTTAGACCTCGCTTAGTTTGGTAGGTATACTGAGGTCCTTGGTGTACCGAGGTACCGTGTGGTGCCAGACGTAAAGAATAGCACTACCCCATTTCTTCCCGTGGGTGTCGTAAAAGGCGACTAAAGGACTTACTAGAGAAAGAACGCAGCAGCGATCGCCAACCCGCCTGCGAAGCGTGGCAATTATGGCAAACCCCCCCAATTGGGGGAGGCCTATGTCCAGCAGTGGACGTCTTTCGGCTGAAATGAAGATGATGATGATGATGACTGAGGTCATTAATGATTTTAATATTAAGGACCATGTAAAATACTTAAAACTAAAAACTAAAAACTGAAAACTTATGCAGCAATATTTACGTATAGGCTTATGTTCTATTACGTAATCATAATTACGATCTTTCTATCAAAATAAATAATATGCCTGGTACATAAGGGAATACACTCGAGGTCAATTTGTAATGAGGTTCGCACCTCGTGCCACTCCGCTACTATGGTAGACGCCATATTTTATTTATAAATATGCATTCGTTTAATCTATAATGCAGTGTATCATGAATAAGGTGGACCTAATATTAATGTGTGTGTATTTAACTGAAAGAAATATCTTTAAAAAAAAAACTCAATACTTTAGTCAACCTGCGTATTCAACTCGTCACTAACAGTTAACAGCCACATTCGATTAGAAACCTAATGACGACTAGATATTTTAAATAGATAAATTGAAGAAAGAAATACCGTGATATAGTTGCTTACTGTCAACACGCAGGTCATTCGAACTAGGACGCTAGTAAATGATGAGTTTGCAACTGTAATTACTTGCTCTATTGCAATTTAAACTTATTGCACAGAAACACATTTATCATTATTATTGTTCTCTTAAATGTATATTAATAGACTGTCAATGTCCTGTCAGCGCAAGGCGTTTGACGTAACACAGGCGTGTATAGCAACGATGCCTAAGATAGAAGGATATCGCAATCGTAATTTTAAGTGCCTTTTGACATAGCAGTACCACATGGAAAATTCATGGAAATTCATTATGATGCGGGACATGAGACGTGTAGTAGAGTAGAATAAATAAATTGCGTTTTTTGGCGCACTAAATTAAAACAGATTAAAGAAACGTTTAAGCAGCTTATTGAAGTGTGTGGCACAGCAAAGTCACGTGGCGTAGCATAGACGTATGGCGTAAAAAGGCCACGCGTCAAGTAGCAAAATCGCACGGAGTAGCAGAGAGAGATGCACGGCGTTCCAGAACTACATTGCGTAGTCAACGCACAGTATGGTGCAACAGAGCCGCGTGGCGTAGTTACGCACACTATGCCATAGCAGAGCCGCGTGGCGTAGTAAGCGCACCGTGCGGCGTAGCAGTTAGCAGAATTAATTATTTAATTTTAGAAAATTAAGTACTGAAAGGAAGTTTTTGCAGCTTCATTATTATGTACACACAACAATGTCCCTTGAAATGGATATTGTTGTTAAATTAAATAGGTCCTATTTATTTTGCTAACAATTTCCACTTGTAACCCGTGTCATTGAACAATAAAAGTTATCTATTCAGTTCGATACACTTCTACTTGTCTTATTGGAGTAGGAACTGGCAAACACCATCAACAATACATCATCTCGAGATAATCAAATAAATATTCATTAATCTGTTCTATTTATCGATCACGGCACTTCCGACATTATTCATCGCTGGTTTAATATTGATGTGTTTATCAGGAGTATTGATTGCGATATCAAGTGACCAGATGTATACAATCACATCCATTTTATATACAGATGTATATATATACTACACTGATGAGAACTGATGAGACTGAAATTCAGAATTTTGTTCCGAGGGCGGATTTTATTATTAGTTGGTCTCTATTAAACTTTCAGCAGCTACCCACATTTTGGAAATATTCCCAACTACACGAGACTAAATCCCGCTTAAAGTTAGCAAAACTTTTCCCAATTAAAATTCTAACTATATCAAAATCCGCTCATTTTCAAAATGGCAGACAGACATTGCGATTTCTATGTGTACTGACTAGACAGATAGCAATATATTACAGTGGAATCGTAGGAAATACGAATAAACATTGGTATTACTTTAATTTTTGGACGTAAGTGCACATTTGGACGATATTAATGCGTCGCCCATGAATAACGTGAGGCGGTTCACACGATTCTGTCGGCAAATGGCCCATATGTCTGGCTTAGCGGTGTAAACGCCCCAAATAATAACATGGCAATATTGCTTCGAGCTCAAACTGTGCGAAGGTGTCAGTGTTCTACTACGGAAATGTCTGTCGTTAGCATTTGTTTTTATGTTTTGTAAACGTTTATGTGTTATTCTGTTATTAAAATGAGGTTTGTTTAATTAAGCTGTGGATGGGATCTGTAAATAAGGTACGGGTAGGTAAGGGCAGGTTTTCAGGACTACTCACACACATTACCTACCTACTTGCAAATTTATTTTATCCCCGTTATCATCATGTAAAGGCATGCCCATTGGAGTTCAGGTTTCAGTATACAAACCCCCAGGCTGTTATAAAAACTTTTAAAGATCTTAAAATTAAATCAACAGAAAATCTTTGGGGAATGTCTGTATAAGTTTTTAGGTCTCTCATCGAAACCATTGCGCCCTATTTAGCTTTCATATTTAACACCAGTGTATCAAAATCAAAATCAAAATCAAAATATTTTATTTCACATAAACCTACATGGGCACTTATGAAACGTCAGAAGCTAGGTGCACGGTTCGAGTTAGTCGTTTTCTATGGAGAAGAGCCGGCAAGAAACTCCACTGTAGACCAAGGAGTCTTTCCGGATCTCATGAAACACAGTAAAGTTGTCCCATTCTTCAAATCCGGTGATAGTAAAGAACCTAACAATTATACGTCTGTGTCAATTCTTCCAGTTCTCAGCAAAGTGTTTGAAAAGTTGATGCTCAATCAAATGTTACGCTACTTTAATAAAAATTCCATCTTTCATGAACAACAGTATGGTTTCACCAAAGGACGTTGTACAACTGACGCCGGTGTCACCCTAATAAAGAACATTTTCAGCGCTTGGGAAGAAGCACAAGATGCCATTGGAATCTGTTGCGCCCTCTCTAAGGCGTGAAACTGAAGCACTATGGAATTAAGAATACAGCTCTTGACTTACAAAGATCATCATTAAAGATCAGACCAAAAAAAAAAACATATCTGACGGATAGGAAGGTTAAAGTTCAGGTAAACGGCATAAACTTATTAGGGTTTGAAATGAAAATGGGCGTTCCTCAAGGTTCGATATTGGGTCCATTCCTCTTTTTAGTTTACATTAACGATTTACCCCAATTACTTCAAAATCAACCGAAAATGGTGTTATTTGCAGATCACATCAATCAATCATCAAAACGGAGCTTAGTGGCCACTATTTTCCGTTTTAATGATTACAATAAAACATAACAATTTTTGACGGCACGGTTGGCGCAGTGGTTAAGCGATTGTGCTCAGGTCACTTTTGGGAAGCAAATAAAAAAAAAAGTTTTGCAAACTGTACCGTGTGGTATATCGAATAAATTTATTATCGGCTTATTGTAAGGATTTCAGTTTTATTTTTTATTTTTATAATCTTAAAATAAATACTTTTAAAGTTATTTAAGAAAATATATGAAGATTGACCATTTTGGAGATAAGTCCCTTATCTCCGAAACTGTTGAGGCAATTTTTTTTTTTAACTCTGAAAATAGTTCTTTACTTATAGATTACAGGAAAACCTATAAGAAGTCTATGGTCAAATTATAAAATGGTAAATCTCTCATTATTGTGCGTACAAAATTACATTTGCAGTTGGAATGTATGGAAGTACTTGTTTTTCAACTACAATGTTAAGTTTGTTCTTGGAATGAATTCATCCCAACTACGGAACCCTTCATCGTGTGTGGTCCGACACGCACTCGGCCGGTTTTTATATTTATGGGTAACCTACGGATTGTACTGCAAAATGCACGCGGGAAATAAATTATACGATGAACTCTTCAGTAAACTTAAGCAAGCAAACCCGCATGTCGCATTATTTGCGAGTTAAACACGCGTTGCATCCATACTAATATTATAAATGTGAAAGTAACTCTGTCTGTGTTACGTTTTCACACCTAAACCGCCGAATCGATCGTCATAAAATTTGGCAGAGATATAGCCTGGGATATGGAGAAGGACATAGGCTACTTTTTACGCGATAACCGACAGCCACGTGGGCGGAGCCGCGGGCAAAAATTAGTTAAAAATAAAACACAATAAAATTCGTATTTTATAACAGTTATACGTGTATAAAGTTAGATCAAAATTTTATAGCCATCCTTTGCAACAGTAAACTTTATTGTAGTGTCATTTTACGGACTTACTGTTTATTATTATAAAATATTTATACCAAATTTATTACAATACCTTCTAATAATACTAAGATTTGATTGAACATTTGATATTAAATTCAGTAATTAAAATGAGATTTCTGGTCCATTCAATTAAACAGCGATATGAGCTAAACCGTTTGTAAAGTTATACGCTTCACGAGCGAATGCAAATACCAAGGCTACTCGTTTGGAATTAGCTTAACTAGTTTACAATTTACACACTGCACTGCTGAAAATCAAACTATTAATGTTAAACACGAGTGTTAAAATACAAAAATAGTAAGATAAACTCGTTAAGTGCAGTTGCGACATAAATATCTAGTTATTGCGCGTTTTGAGTGGTACCCGCGATCCCGGCACACTTCCTGAACTAACAGCCTCGGAGGCTGTAAACGTCTCGAGCGCCTGACTTTCGGTGATTTACTCCAATTTTATGTGTCGCCTCTACTCTGGATTTATATTAAATTTATTTTATGGTACAATTTTACAACCCATGTTACGATGGCCATTTACGTCGCCTCGTTCGAACTTTTAAACACGTGTTGTAGCGTAGTTGTAGCGTTTATATATATTTTTAATTAGTTTACTCTACAGGTACGCAATTCAACACAACTTGGATTGTTAGGGTCTTGTCACACTGGCGATTTGCAAGCGAGTCCAAAGCGAAGCGAGAGCGCAGCGAGCTCGCCGCGAATAGCGCCATCGACGCCATTTTGTACACTCGCATTTTGAGTGTTCAAAACGCGATCAGCACGCCGTGAATTCGCTGCGCACCCACCGCGCCTTCATGGCGTGTTCGGCGTGCGTTCATTGCGAACTCGCTGCGAGCTCGTTGCGCACTCGCCTCGCTTTGAACTCGCTCGCAAATCGCCAGTGTGATAAAGCCTTTACAAGGTTCATTATCTGTTGTTGTGAAAACAATAAGTATATTTTATGACAGCTACAGTACAGTTTATTAGTTATTATTACGGGTATCGAATAAGGCAATTATTATACGTACAAAAAATTGGGCCACCGAGCGAATTCATTTCTTGTTTTCAGCGAGCATTAAAAATGCTGTTGATTGAAGGAAAAATCCGAATGGCATCGTACAGCTGCGGACAACGGGACTGCTGGTAACTGAAATGATTTCTCTTTAACAATGGTACCCGAGGTTATATTACTGTTTTTTCAGACCATTGTACGAAAGTAATCAAGTGGAAAGGCAAGGAGTTGTATTGCTCTGGTTATGACACGAAGCACTCGACTGTCATAATAATAATTATTAATCCCGGTTATTCACAGGGGACAAAGCTGCGAGGTGAAATGAGTTTTTTCTATTTATATTCACACACGTACACAAGTATGACACAAATGGCTGTGTATAATGTCTCAGTGGGGAATATTTTACATTAAATTTATTAGTCGTGTGTCGTGCGACCTTAGGTGTTAGGTTCATATTCTGGAGGAGACGCCTACATAATAAGTTCGAGTCTAATAACGCTTTTGAAGAACATTGAAATTACTAAGAACAAGTACATTAAAGTTGAGCCTAAAATGTTTTGAGCTTGGAAACAAAGGCTGAAAATGAGTTTATCTATCAATTTATTCGTAATTAGGTTACTGGCTTCGTGGTTTGATCAAAAGTTTTTATGCGCGTAATTGTTTTTGACGCAGAACGGTAAATTTATTTAAAATTAAATAAAGTTCTGCTAAGCATAATAATAGGATTGATTTTGCAGCTCAAGTATGAATATTATTAGAACATAATCCGGTGTATAAGCTCATTTCGTCGCTCAAAACAATGCCTGATAAATTCGAACGGCAAACATATTAAAAGTATTAAGTCCCAGCGACGTTTACGAGTAACATACAAAAGCGTCGCAAACATACTTGTGTGTATTTTGACACACTTATGTATGATTCGATAAAATCCCATAAGTTTTTACAGTTCAAATCAATGAATTATTTTCGTATAGCTTGTGACGACACGGAAATATGTACCAACTAGTAGTTGTTTGGACCAGATAATTCATATTGTTTCACAATTTTCATAATTTCGTGGTCAACCAGATGACACGTTCAGGGTCATGTTGATGATTATTATTACAACATAACATCACGCCTTGTTTCCCCGAAAGGTTAGGCAGAGGTGTGCTTATAGTAGGAACACCCACATTTCGCCAGTTACGTTTAAGTTCCTTGTAATACGGGGCGAGTCTATTACCATCAATCAATCTGCCTAGCCTTTTCCCAACTATGTTGGGGTCGGCTTCCAGTCTAACCGGATGCAGCTGAATACCAGTATTTTACATGGAGCGACTGCCTATCTGACCTCCACAACCCAATAACTGGGTAACACGATACCCCTTGGTAAGACTGGCTGTCAGACTTTTGGGCTTCTGACGACTCGTAACGACTGTCAAAGATCCACGAATGACAGCCGGGACCAACGGCTTAACGCGCTTTCCGAGGCACGGAGGAGTCTCGGTATGTAAAGATGGTCACCCATCCATGGACCAATCCCGGCAAGCGTAGCTTAACCTGACGGATCGACCCGTGCGGCTGTTATTACTTAGCCACGAGCTCCTCTTCTCTTCTCTCCTCTTCTCCTCGAGTCTATTGCCATCAACCGAACACAAATCCAGACTTCAGGCTGCTACTGAGAAATACCACATGGAAAAACTCAATAACACTTTGCCTGACCCGGGAATCGAACCCAGGACGTCATGCTCAGCAGCAGCACTTGCAACCACAAGGCCAAGGAGGATTTGACGTATGGACCTTTTATACCGTATAATATTAACAAACAACTAATTATATGGAATATTATACATACTGACGTTGTGGCACCAACTACAACGCCACATACGAACTACGCATCAAAGAGCTGACGTCACACAAATCCTGTATCGCGCAATCAAAGTTTACCACGCGACTAGCATATACAGTGCGAGTCTTTATCATGTGCACATATCGAAATGCTTTATTCAAAATCTAAATTCATTGTTTTATTTTTTATGGAATTTTATTTTTTAATTTTTATTTCAACATTTCTCAATAAGACGTTATTCAGAATTTTTACAATTATTGTAAAAAATTATGGAAAAAAAAACAGATTTTTGTTAAAAAACATATGTTTCTTTTTTAGTTGAGGGAAGTTTTTCCCCATTTTTGGACGCCTAATTACTTACAATCATTATGGAGCTTGTTTCATCGTGATAGATCATTTAGTTAAAAAGTTACACTGTTTTGTTTACACTGGGAACAATTTTTTTTAAATTCCATACAAAGTAAAAAATAATAATTAGTTTTTTTTTTTTTTTTGCCGTAGATTAAATTAAACATAGATTCCCTCATTTCGATATGTGCACATTATAAAGACTCACACTGTATACAACATCCTGACATCAACCATGGGGCAGTTGCCCACCAGACACGACGCTCGTCTAGTCGAAGGATCTTCCCTTTACAATAGAGTATGAGTGACCTTTATACTTGTTCTTCATACATCTATACTGGGCCTCAAGTCTGCTATTACAATAGTGTCAGAATGGTCTCTTCATTGTGAGTTTTTAACAGATTTGCCATACAAACACTGTCAAATACTCACAATGGCGAGACCATTCTGACACTATTGTAATAGCAGACTTGAGGCCCTGGTGAGCCCGAAATGCTGTCACAACGTAATACGTAGTTCATACGTAATCAGATTTTACAGGATTTATGAAAATAAATGTCCAGAAATGAAGGTATTGACGTTTTGGAAACTTACTTAAGTACTGTCTTGTCCTCCAAAGGTTGTCTGGAAGACATAGCCATTAACAATAAGATAAGCTAGTCCATTGTCCATTTTTGATCTCAGATTTAGTATTATTATGCCTTTTTCAAAGAAGGACCTATATTGTTTAGGAAAAATAATGATAACGATATTATTAAGAAAAACTTAGGTATCCCTTTATAATGGTGGTATATCATTGTTCTGAAAGTTATAATATGGATAGTATAAAATGTAGATAAGCGGCTAGCCAAATAGATAGAAAGACGAACGACTTTCACAAATAAGCGTTTATCTTTATCTCTCTCAAACTTAGGATAACGAGTAGAAATGTAGACGAAAACATGTTTATTTGGAACTAAGTAGACGTGGTAGGGTTGTTTTTTTATTTGTAATTTATCTACTGGACCAAATTTAAGATAAAAGAAAGTAAAATCATATTTTTTTTATAGAATTTATAAGTAGGTAGGTACAGCAATAAGCCTATTAAGACTAAAAAACGGTGACTTATTTAAAAAAGCTTCAGAGCAAAGTTATCGATCTATAAGATCAACATACCGACATGAATTATTATACCTAAGAAGATCGAAAACCACCCTTATGTACAAGAGCATACTTTGGCTCCGAATTTTTTTAATAAGCTACCAAATGACCTAAAAGATTTAATCTTGACTCAATTTAAACGCAAACTATTTTTTTTTTTATTGTGACTAATCCTGTATTTATAATGTAATATTCCTATAAATTTATTAGAATCGTATTGAATTTGCTAGAATTGTATTGAATTTGCTAGAATTGTATCGTTTATGTCTTATGTAATTTCTAATATTGTTAAATTAATAGTGTACTAGCTTTTGCCCGCGGCTCCGCCCGCGTGGATGTCAGTTATCGCGTAAAAAAGTAGCCTATGTCCTTCTCCATATCCCTGGCTATATCTCTGCCAAATTTCAAAACGATCGATTAAGCGGTTTAGACGTGAAAACGTAACATACAGACAGACAGACAGACAGAGTTACTTTCACATTTATAATATTAGTATGGATTATTATAAAGGGTAGATTTTTTGAGTATCTATAAAATATCTGTAAAACCTGTTATATCACCAAAAATCGCACTAATAAATACTTTGACTTTGACTTAAATATTTTTTCATGACGGTAAGATTCGTTTGGGCAATTATCAACTTTGGAAGTCAGATATTTTGTTTAGTTTTATATAATACAGCTGTGAATTTTTTCACGCATCCAAATACAACCACTTAGCTGGCAGGGGGAGGGACCGACACTTGACTCTAACAAAAATTTGCACTTTTAAGCTTAATATTACGCAAAATGATCCCTGAATCGAAAAATGGTTTTCAGATAATGTTTGCAATATTTTTAAACGGCCAATCCAACGTTACCCCATTACCATGGGATAGCCGAGAAAAAAAATTCATCCCCAATTTACGTGTACGGTAGAGACCGATTTTTTTTTTTTTTTTTTCTAGATTTTATATGACCACTTTGTTGATTGGCGTGATTAATATGTATATATCAATACAAAATTACAGTTTTCTAGTACTAAGAGTCTCTGAGCTAAGCCGTGGACAGACAGACAGACAGACGGACATGGCGAAACTATAAGGGTTCCTTGTTTGCTAAAATACGTATACATTTTTTATGGGGTACTGTGTTAAAAAAAAAAAACATTTGTATTTATTTTTTATTAATTATGAGGCATGACATAGTTTAAAACACCCCGAGTGCAGTCCGAGCCTTGTGTTACAAGGGCGCCGCGGAATGGAGCGGCGACATCTTTATCAGAGTTCATTCACCCTAACGCAAAAATGTGTTTCTTATTATTGCAACTTAAAATTAATCTAAATCCATTCCGCGGCGCCCTTGTAACACAAGGCTCGGACTGCACTCGTAACAGGGTGTTTTAAACTATGTCAAGAGTCATATTTTTTTTTTTTAAACAATATGTTCATAAATATTTTATTTTTTATGGATGACTAGCTTTTGCCCGCGGCTCCGCCCGCGTGGATATCGGTTATCGCGTAAAAAAGTAGCCTATGTCCTTCTCCATGTCCCAGGCTATATCTATGCCAAATTTCATGACGATCGGTTCACCGGTTTAGGCGTGAAAACGTAACATACAGACAGACAGACAGACAGACAGAGTTACTTTCACATTTATAATATTAGTATGGATTATAATATTAGTATGGACAAGTAGTCGTTGGATACATGAAGTGGGCTGTCTTTGTAAGACGACTAAAATGCCACGGTGTATATATTTTTTTATATTGAAATGTAACACGAGCTGGAAAGTTGTTTTCCGACAACCCCAATAAATATTCCCTGTCCGACAAGTAAGCTTATTTCTTTAAAGACATATATTATTGAACTATGTTTACTTCTCCTTTCATTTAATATAAGTGACCCGGCAAATAAAACAACAGTCAAGTCAGGGAATAAAATGCTCACCAAGAGTCATAGCATACTTTCTAAATAAATGTAACCCCATATTTTAACACCGTATTAGAAATTAAATATTTATTTGGAGAGCAGCGCCATCTGCCGGGAAGTGGGGATAGTTTCGGTTATTCTCAAAGGAACCGCCCTAACACACCCTTTACGTTATTACTTCGCTACTTGAATTGGGTGAGAATTAGTAAAGGCAACAAGTTATAATGGGTTTCGCTAAAACAGGGTAAAAATACCTAGATATCGAGGTAGTTACTATGTCGGTATAGCATCATAGTAACTGATGTTATGTATAACATCATAGTAACTGGACATTTACTTATAGGCGATCCTCAACGAGCTATACTTTCCCGGAAATGTGTGGCTGTACTATTAGCAACTATTGCTCGGCCATCTCGAAAACATTTTATTACAACTTATGGCTGAGCAATCTATGGCTGGACCATGTATTCTGGCGCACTAACGAAGAATGCAATAACTCGATTTTGGACGATTTTGAGTTATATATTTGGAGTTAGCGAATCGAAATCTATTAACTCTCTCTAAGCAACTTTTATTGATCCTTCAGGAACTCGGTTTTTCAGTAAGCAAGAATGCAATAACTAAAACTTCATAACAAATTCAATAATCAAAAATACAATTCTCGGAAGCGGCAATATCAAGTTATTGCATTTTTCGTTAGTACGGCAGTATTGCATTATATCTGCAACTATATGACCCATGATTCACACTCTTAAGGCTCCCGCAGACTAGCGCGATATCGCTGCCAACCCTTGTCGCGCCCACGATATCGCGCCAGTGTGTGGGAGCCTTTAAACGGGCTACACAATCAGATAAAAATGGTTGATGCAATCACACTTGTTGCAACGGCTTATATTGTTTTAAAAGAAAAAGGCAAGATTTTGTGGATTTGTCCTGACTTCAATAGGCGTGTAACTTTAGATATTTAAGTCAAGAAGTAAGCCTCGATGAAAAAATATTCACTAAAATGACAAAGAGTAACGTCGACTTCCTTTTAAAAAAATTGGACCAACAATAAAAAGTCAGAAAGGGATGCACTTATACTGGAAAACGAAACAACAATATAACTGGCCTGGCAATATTTCAGTATTTTCGAATGTGAAGCGATCTTTCGGCAATATTTCCCGCTACACGCGAAAATGTATGGCCATACCAAGCATATGTGGCTATATGGCCGGGACATTACTGCAATATTCCATAGTCTGGCTGGTATTGCTGCCCATGTTGCCGGCCACTGTGTTGTAGCCACATATTGCAGTAAAATATTGCCCGTTTAGAAGCACCTTATAGAAAATTGTTTGTTACATAGACTATATTTTTCAAAACAAAAAATTTGCTCACTTGGCAATGGATAGCACAGAGTTGTATTAATTATTCGAAGAAAAGGCTACTGAAATGGAAAACAAATGGCATTTTTATTGCAAAAGTTGACTTTGACCGTAACATTTTCCAATTAAGAAAATATAACAGCAGTAAGCGTAACTCACGAATTCCTGATAATTCCTTTAATAAAGTTTGACGCTCAGAAGTTCGAGACATCGAGTCATTAAGCGAGACATAAAACCAACTACGAAGAATACGGCAGTTAGTCGGCTTAGCAGCGATTAACTTTGGCAGAAAATTAAAAGCGACGACGGAGAGATAATAAAAGCAGTTGGTGAAAATACGTGACCAATATGTCCTGGGAGGGTTCTGGCTTGATCTACAAGTTTATGTACCTCACGTCCCGCGAGTTTGCTTTGCCAACGTGCGATGGCTACCTTACTGCTTGCGCGGCTCGCTTGCCTTCGCTATCGAATCAAACTTCGATCGTTCTCAGCATACAATGTCAACTATGTGCCGCATACGGAATCGTGCGTATTGCGCAGTAATCACGTGGGTTTAGCATATCGGGCTTTGTTTGCTTAAGTATGGTCGTGTTGGAATTTGTAGGAAGCACACATCATTGATTTAGTCAGGATTTTGTAACTTATAGATTGTTAGGGTCAATTCCCACTGAAAGAGCAGCGGCCGGCAGCGTCTTTTTGAGACAAAATATTACAAATAATTTTGAATCTTATCTACGTGATTAAATAGTTCATAGTCATTTGAAGGCAAAGGAGGGGCGGCGTGGCGCCGCGAGGCTGCACGCGCCTTCTAGCGACTAGTCAAAAGAGGCGCCGCGCGGCTGACCGCGGCGCAGCTAACTGACGTGCGGCCGCCCGCGGTGCAGCTAAACAGACTCGCGGCGGCGCGCGCACGACCCTTTCCTACCCGCTTTCAAAGCTACTACGTGGACGGCCACTGCGGCGCCTCGGGATGCCGCGTCCGGAGGGGCCGCGCTGCCTCTCGCGGCGCCACACTGCCCTTTGCGGCGCCGCGCTCAGTCACTTGCTCTTACGGCCGCTGCGCGCCGCTGCTCTTTCAGTGGGGATTGACCCTTAACCATGAATTTACTTCGAAGGTAGGCAAAATTTCAAATGAGCTCACTAAAGTAAGTAACTGTTCAAAGCCTTCTAGTAAACTAGACTAGTGAATGCATAATTTCCACAGATCATTTGATTAGTACAAATGAATGTCAAAAGGACAATTTCCTTGCCTACCGATAAATTGGTTCATAATCGATTTCAAAGTCAAATTCCATGATTTATTAAACTTTTCAAAATTCAATTCTATGGAGAGAAGTTGTCAAACCACACATTTTTCTCAGCGGTCTTTTTGCTAAAACGTTTAACCGATATTGAGTGAGGGAGGAAGTTCCATCAAAGATTTTTTCAGCTTTCGGTTCGGTTTGGCAGTGGTATATTTTTTGATGCGAAAATATCAACACCGTGCCACGCCACCGATCAAAACGGTAGCTATGCTACGTATGCATGCAACCGATTTCAGTCTTGTGTATTTTATAACGTCAAAAATGTACATGTTGTTAAGAAAGTAAGTCGTATACACTTAAAGAAATGAATAACTTTAAAGTACGGCAACAAAGACGGCCAAGTTTTTAAATTACTACATTCATCAATCATTCATACGCGTTCCCCGCGTTGAAACCGAGCTGTGTTCTCTATGTAATTAAAGTTCTCGATGAAAAGGCTGAGACGTGTTTCCATATTCAGGGCCGAGAGACAGATCTATACCTACATCATACCAAACCACATTCGGCTTAATTAACTCAAATCCTGCGTAATTAAAAGGATCATATCTGGTGCGGTAGAAACAGGCTCTATTCGTCGTCCGGTCGAAACTATGCAAAGTTTTAATTAAGCCATTTTATCAAATATGCGGGATACAGGATGTGTAGGCAAATATCCGAGGGTCAGCGTTGAATGAAAGGGTACGATGACTATCGGAAGGCCACGGTTTCAATCACGCCAGAACTTCGCTCGTTAGACCACATACACGTCAACAAATGCCATTCATAACATTTCACGCATAGCTCTTTCATGTCGAGGCGAGTTGAAAGTGCCCTGTCAACAGTATATATCGATATTATACACATTAGCCGTGCGTGTGGTCGAAAGATTTTATAATAAATAGGATTTATTTTTGTTTATTTCTGTATGATTGACTATCAATTAAATGTGGGCTGACGCCTACGCCAAATAGGACATTCAGATTAAAATCTCAGTTACTGTAGTAGGTATCATAATTATGTTTTATTTTATACTTTACTGTAGGGGTGTTTGCTGTGACTTCCAAATGGAGAAGTAGCATGTTCTATGAAACATGTTTCAAAAACACAATGGTAATAAAATCCGAATCATACTGAACATTTGGACAAAGTACTTATAAACTATCTTTTAGTTTCATATTAATAACTCTATCTCTCATTACGACACACGAAGAAAATGATTAAAACAAACGGTCCTGAAGAGAGATAATGCCAACAAAAACATATTATTAAGTTCTATTTGTACACTCGACAACAGCATAAAGAAATAATAAGGAAAAACACCAGACGAATTAGGACGTTTTCCGCAAGTGGGAGTTACTAGGTCATTTCTTACTTATTTATAAAAATAGTAGGATTGGTAGGTGAGACGTGTACCGTAGACGTGATAAGTTAGCGCCGATAAGAGTTTCTTATTTGTTAGCGTTGGAAGTTCGCATTAAAAAGACGAATGTGGGTTCGGCGCAAACGATTTAATGGCCATATTTAAGGTTGGCCTCTTGATCCGCTTACAAAACGAATTGGTTGCGAAATTGCTTTCTAAATTGGACTAGTTCGGCGGTAGACAATTTGGCAAGACATTTGTATTCTTACGGAGAAAAATAGCATATACCTCGAACATCTGATAGTGAACGTCGCAGGTCTGTCGGCATCCGTCGAGTCACACAGTTGGGCCCGAGCCAATCATTCGATCGAAATGAAATATTTCGTAGCAATTTAGGGACTTAATGAAAAAAACTCCCCTTTTCTCAAATAGTATGTTCATGTATGTATAACGACTCGGAGCGTATTGAATTTGTTTCGCTGTGACGTATTCCTCTACCGACATTGTACAGCATAATATTGCTTTGAGTAATTCATGCAAATGTATGGATTAAATTAATTCTCAATCATTGTATTCTCGTGAAACGGCTGAATTTGAACAGACAGTTCATTTATTTGGACGTGGCTACGATTCATATCTGCTTTGTTTGAGTGTGAGCTATTATAAGTAAAATAAAAACTGAACCACGAACTGTAACAGTGTTCCGCGCTCGCTATTCTTAATGGGAATAGCAATGTTAACAGTTCTCCCTCATTGTCTATAAATTGGATGCCGCGGCAATTTGCTCATCGTACTGTTTTTAAAATGGGTATTTTATTGTTCTCTCTTTTATTTAAACTGAAATTACTCCTCATTCATTAGGACGAGAGGATGCAGCGCACTCCACTCCATTTTTATTTTCCATTGTTGGTTTTCAAAATTAAGCCCCAGTAACAATTGCTTTGTTAATAAGGGTTCCACGATTAATCTGCTTTATTTTTTCTTTTCGACGAAGCAAGAAAGTTTTCGGACAACATTAGAATTTTTTGCTGTTCTAAATTAATCAGAGCGAAATGCGTTTTAGCATCACTCTCTGGGCAAAAATGGCGGTTCGCGTTTCCGCAAATTCTTTGTTTGGCAGCCACCATAATGAGATTGAAGGCTTTTCAGTTAATGAAAACTACATCAGCTTGGCTTGTTTTTTACAGACGATGCGAGTCATACAGAGCGCGCGAGTAAAAGGATACGAAATCCTCTTAATATGAAACAGTAGATTAATGTTTAATAGGTTTTGTATGTCATAAATCTAATGGAAATTCTAAGAAATATTAATTAATACTCACACAATGGATTTTTGATTGTATATAGTAATATTCTGAATTCATGTTCTCACTTACAATATGATTACATACGTTAAACACGGATAAATACAAGCCTATTGTTTACAGGCTCCATCATGAGTTAAATTTCAAAACAATAATGCTGTACGATTCTGTACACACGCTAAGTTTCATAATTACTTAGGCCAGACATTACTACCAACCTACATAACAATGAGGGGTATATACAATAGCAAAGTTCTCATTAATTAAAAGTTTTGTGGTCGCAGTTTAAGTTTTAATTACAGTTTGTTATGGCGTCATCTGAGTGTTAAGAATCTCTATAGATACCTACACTTAAATGCTGCATAATGGTTGTGTGACGTCATGGCTGACCACTGACCACTAGCACTTTTTCTGTGGGTGTCTGATTTTTGGCGTAAAGCGGTCTGCTTTAATCAAGGTCATAAATATGTCCATTACAATTATGTCAGTGGTAGACATAAACGTTACTGCAATAAAAAAAATTGACATTATTGTACTTTGTGAATAAATAATTATATTTACCTGGTGCAAAAGTATTTGGTAGGAAGGTATGAAAATATTATTAAAGGTTCTACTATTTACTTACTGTGCTATATTGTATTGTTTTGTGCGTTACGTCACACGCACAAAACAATACAATGTTTTGGGCCGCGGCGCAGTAAACTAGCACACCCCGCGTGAGGAAACTTCAGAATTTTCCCTCCATATCCCTTTTAAGGAAACAAGAATTGATAGGAATAATTTACAAATTTGCAGACACGAACGATACCTCTAAAAATTCAATCCTCTTTCTTTGTTTACTAAAATTATGCTCCAAACTGGTGAAAATACAAGATAATTATGAATATGGCGAACGATGTCACCCGGACTACTGCAAAAATAATGCGAGTCAATTGGTACTCACAAAAATAAACTTCTCTTCTCTCAGATTCCATGTAAAAACTGCATTACGTTTATATTCTCCAATCAACATGAAAGTCCACGCACAGATTCACGAGTACCCGTTTACTGGCTCTTGCTTTATCTGCGTTCCTGGTATTTCAATATTTGAACTTGCAACTATTTTTACAAAGTGCGTAGATATTGTGAAAACCACAGTCAAACCGCGAATATTGGTTACACTAACGCATTTATATATACAATATATTAAAATAACGCCGACGTCACTCATCAATATAAATGCTGGGCAATTTATTCGTCGTCCGTTTGAACATATTGTCGCCGGTTGAGCTTGACAGATGACAGCCTCGTATTGTTGGTGCAGAGTAACAAACAAATACGGTCACATCACGCTCTCATAAACGAGCTCAAATATTATCCTTTAACAAATTACCATATTGTCTGTTTGTAAAAGAGTAAACAACATTATATATGAAACAGTGTAACTGAGTTCGACACCACAAAATCTTTGTTAATGATCCACTAAAGAGCCAGAACACCTTTTACACACAGCTTTGTGTATTAATCGAGATTTTGTAAAAGCAAATCAAGCTTCCGTAATACCAATCGAAATGTTTTAATGTAAGCGCTTTGGGCCTCCTCGCCGGGTTTTGTTTAAAGTAATTTTCTTAATTGAAAGCTTTTTCATTATTACAAAACAATAATATGGGATTGGTGAGTATTTTCGGAAGTCACTAAAGTGTTTCATCATCATCATCATTATTTGAGCCGAAAGACGTCCACTGCTAGACATAGGCCTCCCTCAACGGGGGGGGGGGGGGGGAGATTTGCCATAATCGCCACGCTTGGCAGGTGGGTTGGCGACCGCAGTATGGTGTTAAAAATGCAAAGAGAACGCTGCTGCCCATTCTCTAGTAAGTCCCTTAGTCGCCATTTACGACACCCACGGAAGGAAATGGGGTGGTGCTATTCTTTACGTCCGGCACCACACAGACTAAATTGTTTAGTATTTTTTATATATTTAAATGGAAGTAGCGGTATAAAATATTATTTTACTTATTAACTTTTACGGAATCTATAGTGGTTTGCTCTTTTGAAATTTAAAAGGTTCATGTTTTATTTATATCTATTGTGTAGTAAATACAAAAAATAAAATACCTTCCTACACAGCAGTAATAGCCTAGTGGTGTAACAGTCTGTCGCAAGGCACGCACCTCTGACTTTTCGGATTCATGTGCGTATTCTATGATTATAATTTGCTTAAAAAACGGTGTAGGAAAAATATCGTGAAGAAACTCACATGCCTGAGAAATACTTCTCGACGGCATGTGAAGCCAAGTCCAGTCCGACTTAAAAACTCTGACACCTGGCTAGTCACTAACGACACGAAAAATAAAGGTTTTTTTTTAAATAATAATATCATTTATTTGCCAAAAAACATGGTATAAAAAACGGCAGTGTTAATAATGTGAACAAACATGTTTTGCTTAATAGATATAAACGTAAAAATTTTACATGCATAACGACATAATCAGTGCGATTTTGTGTTCCAGGAACTCCTTAACACTGCAAAAACTATTACCAGATAGGCATTTGTACAATTTAATTATGAACAGTCTTGTATTTAATGTTTTTAAATAATTTGGTATTCTATTGTATTTGTATACCTGGACACACAAACATGCAGCTTTTATTATATTTGGGAGGACATATAACACGAGCATGTAGGGGTCGCTCCTGCTAGACGCCCTGGGCGGCGGGAATTGATAGCCGATTCCTGGCCAACGCGTGGGCTTGCGGACGGCGAGCTATGGAAAGCTCGCCGTCCGGTAAGGACCAGGCCCGGGTCGACGGTGCATTGTATTCCACGCGCGCCTTAAGAGATGTTAGCACGCACTGACGGGGTCCGCCAGGACCGATGCCTGCCAGGGTTGCGGGTTTGTCCGAAAAGGATACCGTGGCCCTGGCACACAGGTAACTGAAGGAACACGGGTGGGTTTCAGTCAATAAAAGTCTGACACGCCCTCCTGCTCCGCTCAGAGCGGGAGAAGTTATTTGATAATTTACCAACCAAAAAAAAAATATTGCGGTGCAGTCTTTGGGACTGCCGATAGAAGTGGAAAACTAAGTAACTAAAGCGTTCGGTGACGATGACGCGAGTTCCATCATTTTTGTTCACCCAAAAAGTACACATATATACACAGTATACATACAGCTCATGGAAAGCGTTCGGTGACGAAGACGCGAGTTCCATAATTTTTGTTCACCCGAAAAGTACACATATAATATATATACAGTATACATATAGCTCATGGAAAGCGTTCGGTGACGATGACGCGAGTTCCATGATTTTTGTTCACCCAAAAAGTACACATATATACACAGTATACATACAGCTCATGGAAAGCGTTCGGTGACGATGACGCGGGTTCCATGATTTTTGTTCATCCAAAAAGTACACAAAATATACACAGTATACATATAGCTCATGGAAAGCGTTCGGTGACGATGACGCGAGTCACTGATTTTTGATCACCCAAAAAGTACACATATATACACAGTATACATATAGCTCATGGAAAGCGTTCGGTGACGATGACGCGAGTTTCATGACTTTTGCTCAACCGAAAAGTACACATATGTACTCGTATATACACAGTATACATACAGCTCATGGAAAGCGTTCGGTGACGATGACGCGAGTTCCATGATTTTTGTTCACCCAAAAAGTACACATATATACACAGTATACATACAGCTCATGGAAAGCGTTCGGTGACGATGACGCGGGTTCCATGATTTTTGTTCACCCAAAAAGTACACAAAATATACACAGTATACATATAGCTCATGGAAAGCGTTTGGTGACGATGACGCGAGTCACTGATTTTTGATCACCCAAAAAGTACACATATATACACAGTATACATATAGCTCATGGAAAGCGTTCGGTGACGATGACGCGAGTTTCATGACTTTTGCTCACCCGAAAAGTACACATATGCATGTACTCGTATATACACAGTATACATACAGCTCATGGAAAGCGTTCGGTGACGATGACGCGAGTTCCATGATTTTTGTTCACCCAAAAAGTGCTCAACGCGCCTAAAGAAGTTTTCACTTCAAAGAGGGGTCGCTCTTGCTGCGAGAATTTACATTGCTTGCTTTCGCAAACAATTCCCTATGCCTCCACAGAAATATAAAGATTTCAAAAATATATAGGGACAAAAATTAAGTTTCTTAAACCAGTAATCAAATACGTACACAAGTAGCTACTTGCTAGAACAAATAAATTGATACGTATCCATTACAACTGACAACATCTAGATCATTATTATCATCTCCATCACATTCCTATGTAAATTAAATCAATGTCTATATAAAGGGCGATGGCAAACACTTGATTGCAAGACTTTGCACGCAATTCGGCAATAAACTTGCAGCTACGGAACTAAAATTTCAACGCAACTTTATTTTTATCAAAGGAAGTCGTTAGACGGTATCTGAACCACCTCGCACGTATTAACATACATAATTATAGGTAGTTTAACAATTGGAACAGTGCCAACTCGATCCAACTTAAATTATTCTACTATTACAGTTTTTAGGTTTCCGCTACTAAGGGAAACAATGTGTTTTCTGAAAAATTTTCGACAGAGGCGGTTCTGAAGACAGAAATTTATTGGCTTGATTTATTACCGTTATCTGAATTCTAAATTCTTAGTTACGGCTATTCGGGTCTATAAAGCTGAGTTGGGCTATACTTACGTATCTAACCTTTAATTAGCAATAGTTGGCATTCCTTTGTCTGGGAATGTAATTTAAGTTTTATGTGAAAAGCTTTATTTAAAGACCTATTTTCAATTTTTTCGCGTCACGGTTTAAATGCGAAGGTAATTAGGAAATGTTGTATGAATTTGAAACTATATTGTCTTCGTTATACTCAGATTGCCCAGTACTTATTAAGGTCACAAAATAGTCAGCTTGAATGAGAAATTTCTCCCGTAACTAAGTACATACATTAAGTTGGTGACGGCCTAACCGATACTTTTTATAATTAATGTGGCATATACAACGCCACATGCGAACTACGCATCAAAAACCTGACGTCACAAATCCTGCATCGCGCAATCAGAGTTTACCGCAAGACTAGCATATATACAACATCCCGACATCAACTGTCGGGCACCAAAATCGATTCATGCGACGCGCCACGGGCAGCCCCTGGTACGTGCGCAATGAACAATTACATGCCGATTTGAACCTGCCGACCATCAAGCAGTTTATGAAAAAAGCGAGTAAACGCTTCTTCGACTCTGCTACCACACACACTAACCCACTAGTGGCAGCAGCTGCCCGATACATTCCCTCACGTATCTCTCGAATTCGTCGACCCAGACACGTCTTATTAGAAGAAGACGACAGCATCACTCTCTTTCAAGAGAGCATTAAACAAGCCCTTGAGGCCCTTAACACTACCCATGACAGACGCCCCACTCACACATTCCGTGCTCGCCGGCGAGCACCACCGCGATCTAATTTTACCCATCACCCCCCCCGACCCTTGAACCCGCCCGCCCGCGCGGAGCAAGTAGCCTTAATAAACGCCCCTAATAATAATAATCAGATCCAACAAGCCCCATCTTGTTCAGTACTCTGCAACGCCCTAAGCCGAGGCTCGAGTCCCACTATGGGACGCCCTTAGCTGTGTTGCATAACTTTTATTTTCCGGCGAGAGGCCCTTCTGGCCCCGCCAACGCTCGTTTAAGAAGTAAAAGCTTATCAAGCTAACTGCGATAGGTCCGTATCAAAAAAAAAAAAAAAAAAAACTGTCGGGCAGTTGCCCACCAGAGAAAAACACCCGTCTGGTCGGAGGATCCTCCCTTTTTCATAGAGTATGAGTAAACTTTACACCCTGTTCCTCATACCTCTATATTGGTGACCCCAAACATGGACATAAGCGCAGCCTTCGAGCAACTAGTACAGCGTGACGTCGTCATCACTTCCTCAAGCTATCGAGTGGCGAGTCACACAACCAGCCAGCACCCACGGCTTCAACGGGTATCCTGACCACCAGCATGCAGTGACCGCGCATACCTGGTCATCACCCTCAGCCTCATCAGCAACCTTGGCACAGCACACTGCATTTTCGGCCGGTCTACGTCAGCAGTCAGCCTCAACCCGGCGCTGTACCACATCCGACGCACTGGAGCATAAAGCAGCGCCACCCCGACTCACTGGGTAAACTCCACAGACAGTTCCGACTCACCGAGAACCACGCGGTGGCCGGTTTCGACTCACTGGAACCACAACTGGCGCTGGCAAGCATCATAATATGCACTGACTCAGCCCACTATCGACTTTCGATCTCCGGAGGGGAGTGATGTGGCGATATACAACGTCACATGCGAACTACGCATCAAAGACCTGACGTCACAAATCCTGCATCGCGCAATCAGAGTTTACCACACGACTAGCATATATACAACATCCCGACATCAACCGTCAGGTAGTTGTCCACCAGACACGACGCTCGTCTTGTCGGAGGATCCTCCCTTTTCTATGGAGGATGAGTGAACTTTACACCCTGTTCCTCATACCTCTATAATTAAAACTTTTTCTGTGACATTAACTTTCTGTAGAATAGAACGAAAAGCCTGTATATTCTCCTTTATTGTCAGGTACAACAAGGGCGCTGTCGCTGACACTTCGATTTAGTACGACCCTTGCTTTGATAAAAGTCCTTTCACCGGTCCACCCATTATTTAAGTACTTGCAAGCAAATAACAGCCTATTTCGTGATAAATAGCTTAATTTTTGAATTTTTATTATTTTATGTTAGCGATCGAATCTATAGATTGCATGTAGCGGAGATGAGAATGTTGAGATGGATGTGTGGAGTGACGAGAATGGATAAAGTCAGAAATGAGTATATATGTAAGGGGAAGTTTGAAAGTGGCGCCGGTGACAGAAAAGTTGAAAGGACGTCGTTTGGCATAGTATGGGCATGTGATGAGGAGGGAGGAAACGCATGTGACGAGGAGAGTGATGAAGATAAATGTGGATGGATGGAGAGGGAGAGGAAAGCCAAAACAAAGAAGGATGGATTGTGTGAAAAATTATATGAAAGAGAAGGGAGTTAATGATAGAGTGACGGTTGACAAGGGAGAATGAAAAAAGAAATCGTGTTGCGCCGACCCCAAGTAACATGAGACAAGGGCAGGAAGATGATGATAAGAATCTATACCTATCCAAAAAGTGTCTGTTTGTAATGTCAAAATAACAGCTTTTTACTAAATGCTTATGAAAGTATATACGGCACTAATAACAAAAAAATATTGTCCTTCTATCTGTCTGTCTGTTTGTTCCGGCTAATCTCCGAAAGGCTTATTCCACAAATCCTCCCTGAAAATCCCCCTTAGGAGGTAAAGTCTAGAATTCACCCCTGATAATCCCGCTAAGGGGGGAAAACTAGAATTGAAAAAACAAAAAATAACTTATTCCAAGATCCCCTGAAAGTGATTTTTTGACATTATTTTGATTCTCTTAGGGGGGATTAGTGGAATAAGCCCTCCGAAACGGCTAGACCGATTTTGACGGGACCTTCACTGGCGGATAGGTGCTATAATAAGGAGTAACTTAGGCTACTTTTAGAAAAAGCCATGCGGGCGAAGCGGCGAGCAGCAGCTAGTATTCTATAAACTTTACTTTCATATAACAGATATTTTATTTGGTACGTAATGTAGGTTTTTGCTGTTGTTTGATAACGCTTTGTATTTTAACAACTATATTATATACTGGCTTTTACCCGCGGCTCCGCCCGCGTGGATGTCGGTTATCGCGTAAAAAAAGTAGCCTATGTCCTTCTCCATATCCCAAGCTATATCTCTGCCAAATTTCATGACGATCGGTTCAGCGGTTTAGGCGTGAAAACGTAACATACAAACAGACAGACAGAGTTACTTTCACATTTATAATATTAGTACGGATTATAGGAATCTTAAATACCTTTTTGACTCTTGAAGTCCCCGTACCAGGAGCTAAAGTAATCCGAGGATACAAACAGAATCTACGTTATTACTTCTGCAGCATCCCTATAAACGCAATTCCGGCAAAAGAATTGATGCTAAGTGTCCTTTTTTGTAACGTAACAAAGAGCCTGAAAAATAGCACGTCTAAGGAAAAGGAGGCAAAGTAAATTCAGCAATTTATTGCCTCGGGCTCTATATTTGTTGCAAATGAAGACGGGAGCGAGGTGACAATTTTCGGATGCTGGGTCGGAATGACCGTCCGGGGACGAGCCGGCTCATCGCGGTACCGCGGTCTAAGACTGCTCTCACAGATACGGTCTTAAAAAGTAGACCTTACACTTAGGCTTGCCAACCGTCCTGCAAGAGCCGGGACATCCCGTTTCTAGAGCCTTACCTTTCTAGAGACGTGTGCGGGACGCCAATACGGATGATGCCTGGGTAAAAAAAAGAAAAACTGTTTAGTCCGTCAATCAGATAATAAAAAAATATTAGACACGTATTTTTTGCTTTATCATATTAACAAAAAATAACTTAGATAAAACACATTAAACTTTGGGAGTGGGGGCTCGTTACGTCACAGCTCAGTATAAAATCTAGTGAGAAGTGACGTCATGCCACATTTGAACTCAATGTATCGCCGTAATGTTTTGATTACGTAAAAAAAGAAAAAATACGTGTCCAATATATTTGTATAATCTACATGACGGACTTTTTTTTTTTTTTGTCATCATCCCTATTGTGCCGTTTTATGTACCCACCGCTAAACCTTCGCGCAGAAGTTATAGTGATTACTATTATGTTGTATTAGATTTCCTTATTGTTCCAACTTTTGTTATATTGTAAGTCTTGTACTTGTATGCCAAAGTAAAATATTCAATAAAACCATTCAAAACTATTTCTAATTGTATTGTACGCCTCCCTATACTTTGACAGCTAAGTCCCGCTTTTTTTTTTTGCCATGTCCCGCACTTTGATTGCCAAAGTCCCGGTTGGCTTCTACACACTGTCCCTCAAAATAAAACATAAGAAACATTTTTAAATGTGTTTATGTCTGTTACGATCAAAACGCTAGCACACGTATTCCGTAATGTTAGCGTTAATTAATTATGTCACACCTGTGAGAGTGCGCCGGTGATGCATTAAACGAAGCCGCAAACATTTTCCTTTGTTCGGGCACTGCACGTAATATCGGTGATTAGGAATTACGCAGGTAATTCAGTGCGGCGCAAGTGATGACCTATGCGTGCTCTCTCCGAGAATTCCGCGTAACTTTCAATTTACCACGCACGGGCTGTTGTTTTTAGAGTTCCGTAGTCAACAAGGAACCCTTATAGTTTCGCCATGTCCGTCTGTCTGTCTGTCTGTCCGCGGCTTAGCTCAAAGACCCTTAGTACTAGTAAGCTGTACTTTAGAATGGGTATAGGTACATATCCCAGGTAGCAAAATGACGTCTGCGGCAAAAAAATGACGTCATCTCAAGGTCATTTTAGGGTCCGTAGTTTATTCGTCGATTATGTACGTCACACTAACGTCATTTTAACGTCTGGTACTCAATGGAATGTCCTGGTGACGTCGATTTAGCGTCATGTCTTGAGGCTGTGACAAATAGACGTCATCTGATGGAACACCCCGACGATTTTTTTTTTATTTTTCAGTTCAGGGATCCGTTTGCGTAATATTAAGCTTTGAAGTATTAATTTTTGCTAGAATAAAATGACCCCCCCTGCCAGCTTAATGGTTGTACATGGATATATTAAAAAAATCACTTCAATGGTATATATAACGAAGTTAAAAGGAAAATTATCACAGCTAAGTAGGCTTTACAAGTTACCGGGTAATAGTCGACCAACTTACATTTGCTGCTTAATTTGCTTTAATTTGATACAATGTTAAGTTTATTCTTGGGATACATTTATCCCAAATACGGAAGTCTTCATTGTGCGTAGTCCGATACGCACGTGGCCGGTTTTATTAATATTATAATTAAAGATATGGCATTTTCACAATTTTATTTATATTAACGGGCTTATTCCCGTGGAAAACACGATTATTATGAAGAGATCCACAGGAGAACCAAGGTAACCGACATATCTCGAAGAATTGCCAAACTTATGTTGGCGATGAGCAGGGCACATTGCTCGCTGAACAAATGGCCGTTGGGGCCGAAAGGTTCTGGAATAGCGACCGCGTACCGGAAGACGAAGCGTTGGACAAGGTCTACCGATGACCTTGTGACGGCCGCAGGAATCCGCTGGATGCGGGAAGCACGGAATCGGTGGAAGTGGCGGTGCTTGGGGGAGCGGGGAATGATTCTCGCTGAACTTGAAGTTTGTACACGCTTTGTAATTGCAACCTGTAACCTGCCTAAAATATTGATTGAAAATATCTATTTGGCAATCGAGTCTTATTTGTGCATCACAATAGTGTTGAGGTAAGGCCCATCACTATTTCCTGTATTTCCAACTATGAAAGCTCGTGATTCCAAAAATCCTTGTAGTATGATTTCCAAGTAGGTACACTGAAATAAATGTTTGTTTACCTGTAACAAATTTTTGATTACTTACTCGTATTACACAAAAATTGTGACTTGCGAACTAGGTGTTATCTGTTACAAAACCCTGTTTTGCACACAACAAAATTAGTTTTCTTTAAGCAAATTTTATTTCCTTATAACTAAAGTTGAGTTATTTTTGAAATAACTTAATTAGTTCAGCTAATTATTTCTTTCAGTGTATATTACTTCAATCATTTATTTCATTTAATTTAACAGAAATACAAGGTATATTTCGTTTGGTTTCTCTTTATCTTATCTTCTCTTCTTTATTTCATTCTTTTTCTTTCTTTATCTTATCTTCTCTTGTTTATTTCTTTCTTTTTCTTTCTTTATCTTATCTTCTTAAATATTTTATTTACACCATTTATGACTCAAGAATTACGGCTGGACCGATTTTTATGATCTTGGATTTGATGGATTTGTCTCCGCCCCGAATAGTAGAATAACTATTAAAACAAGCGAAAAATTTACGAAAAAAAAAATGAAGAATAATCATTTTCTGATACATTTTGTATGGAAGGGCTTTTTTATGACAATTCGAGAATGGCAAGAAATTTCACTCGAACGAAGTCGCATGCAGAAGCTAGTATATAATATAAAATAAACAGAATTTCTATACTTACATTTCCATTACCAAGTTCAATAAGGTACAATCTGTAACAGAATTCCATTATTAAAATGTTCCGTTTAAGCTAGGTAATTCCGCGTTCAGTTTGCCGGTTCAATGTTGGTATTCAGTATGCAACCCACATTCTATTTGCGAGACATCCTGTTAGGTTACCAATACATCTGGGCAGTGCCGGCTAGCGAACCGATGAGTCGGTACGTGCGAGCGGTGACAATGCACGCTCACTGCACCAAATACACTTTTCGTGTAGACTGTACCGATCGGTTACTGGGGGAAACTTTCGAATAGGTTTTTTTTTACTGATGAGGTTGATTGTGGATTTTTATATTAAGAGTGTGAACTGGAAAATCTGTGCAGTTTCTACTGAAATTACTATGAAGATTACTTATGAAGTTGTATGCAAAATACAGTACAATCTCGGTAACCCAGCACTAATTCAGACATACCTAAGGGTTTAGTGGAAAATTTGGATTAATGGAATATGGGAAAATAATAGATAGATATATATATAGAATACTCTTTATTATGTACACTATAAAAATTACATATATAAATGTAGAAATGTTACATAGGGTGACACAATGTCCCTTTTTGTGGTCGCTAAAAGAGATTTTTTAAATTAGAAGGAGAGACAATACTGCAGGTAGTCAAAGTGGTGTACCATTTACATATACAATAAATACATACATACATAAAGCATATAGATACTTATGTATATAACAATATACAATAATAAACACGAAACAAGAACAAGGAACTTTATGTAATGATGATGTTTAAGGAGAGAGGAAGTGTTTTTTTTTTTACCAAATATTGGAACATGTGTGTAGATATATTTTATTTCAAAATCAATAAACTTAATGTTTCTTAAAATAATCCGTTACAACCTTTTGTTTATTGCCCTTGTTAAAATACTTTCTCACGTAGATTTCTGAGAACCATCACTTCTTAGGAGCTCCATTTTCTTCTGCCCAAGTTGAATTATCAGCGAAAAACAATCTAAATCAATCTCGTGTTTACGATATTGGTGCGCACTCGCACCCACAAGGAAACTGATCTATGAATTATTATATTATTATATTTAATTATTATTATATTTCTATCTATCTATCTATCTATTCTATTCTCCATTTGAAATAAGAATAGACATTTAAATAAACCTATTTTACAGTCCGTTCAACCGATTTTGACTTCTATTGCGTTAGTGGCATGACAAATGGTAGCTGCAGTAAACAGTTGGTATTGTAACCAGTTTTTTGCTTTTAATGCGGATCCTAATGAATACGGAATAGAAGTCAAAATCGGTTGCATGGACTATAAAAAAGATTTTTTTAAAGACATTTAAAAAAATCTTATTTCAAATGGAGAATAGCAACACAAAAAATGAGAACTAATACTGTGACGGATTACTGGACTTATGGTATATTGAAGTCCGGATTACCGTACGTACTGTACACCTTACGCGCTTTGACGTGGAGTTGCGTACACCAAACCGTATTATCTATAACTTATGAAGTTACTTCTTTATAATTTTAACCACCTACACTGAAAAAAATGGACTCCAATCAAGTTACTTTTTAGCTTGATTGACGATATCTTGTTTAGATTAATCAAAATCTTAGTTAAGTTGATCATAAAAGTAGTAGCTGTGATCATTGTGCTTGATAGGCTCAGATGCAAACAAGTGACTTAGTCAATCTAAACAAAATCTTGATTGTTGCAATTAGTATTTTTTTTTTCAGTGTGTTTGGTCTAGTAGTAAGACCACCTGTCTCAGACCCAGAGGTCCCGGGATCGATTCCCAGCGGGGGCAAAATTGTATGCTCGGTTTGGTTGGTGGTAGGCTACCAGCTACCACCATCTTATCTAAGTCTGTCGCCAAAACAATAATGTTAACAGCATTTGTTGTGTTTCAGCAGTTAGAGGTAAGATAGCCAGTTCCTCTGTGGTTGAGGATTCTGGGTGAAGCTCGCTTCCATCTTCGGGCTTATCATTACTTACCATCAGATGAGATGAACGCCAAAAGCTCCCCGGGGGTGAATAAAAAAAAATATAGCTTTTATATTTCGTTTTTTTATGAAAATATAATCATAAAGTTTAGCTTTGAAATTATAAATCCATAATTGATGGGGTAACTTTAAAGCCTCTTTTGTAAGACTACTTGATGGATGGTCCCCATGAGAGTAGTTTCAATCAATACATTTACAAATAAAGGAAAAACAACTACCCAACTTCTTCAAATTAAGGCTCTTAGAAACGAAACATACAATATCAATACGGATAAAGTAAATATATGTAATATTAATTTAATAAAAGTTCTACCAATACGGGGTATACAGTACAACTGACTTATTCGATTCCTTGAAGCTCTCAGTAATGAAATATCTAGATACGAGTCTTACGATTGTAGTGTATATCCAATATCAGCTCAAAACTCATTTTTCCATTACTAGGCAAGCAGGAGTCCGGAAGATATTGCTAATGCGACGTATATTGGCTTCGGTCTGCTCTGCTAGATATTGGAAGTATAAGGCTCTTATTTGACTGCATTCTATTCATTTCCCTTATTTTTACTAACAAGACATTATATATCTTCTGCTTACTGCGAAAACATGATAAATGCAGTTTTTGTCATTTCGAGCAAATGACTATTGAAAGTTTAAGTTTTTATTTGATCTACGAGTATTTCAAACTGATTAATTAAATAACTGTTAAAGCAAAAAGTTGCACTAACTACCCTTCTTTTAAGATTTACTCTTATTTATTATTTGGTAATAATAAGAACTGTATAAATTTAAATTTAGATTGAAAGGGGACCTCATTTATCACGTTTTACACGATACGTTCACGTTTTTGATACACAAAAGTGGTATATCTTCTAAATTAAATGATTTCAAAAGCTCATTTCAGTTTTGTATATAGGCTTATTATATTTTAAACCAATTACTTGATTGGAAAGACTGTATTTGACAAATTCGCTAAAATAATGATAATTTTGGTACATTTAACCTGTTTTACCAATAGAATTTTAGTGTACGTATGTCACTTATTAGGTACTTTTGTATGAAGAAATGAAAGTACTTTTGATGACTAATTACCGACTTGTTTTTACATAGGTAATCTATGAAACGATAGTAAATCAAACGAAATATTAATAATCAATCAACTTTATTTCGTACCACATAATTAAGGCAATCAAACTTCGAACACTAATTAAGAACGATCAAAGTGTATTAAGACGAACCCTATTGGGTAAACGCCTTTTAATTTAATCATCTTAATCTTCCGATGACTCTTCGTCAACCGAAGGTTCAGGTAAGCGATCTACTTGATTGGTAACGAAAAGTACCAATCATGGTCTTCCTCAGGAATATTTTTTTTAGTACATAAACTGAGAAGATCTCTCTTTTCAGCTACACTTATGGGTAAAGTGTTCAAATAAAGGTGTTTTAAGAAGAAAAAAACATTCATATTATGAATGTTTATTTTTATATTTATGTAACTGTCCTTCTCATTTTACTTTTACAAGAAGTGAGAGACAATACACAAAGTTGTAAAACAATTTTATGTATTTAGCATTTTTGCCGTATTGAAGTCAGTTTCCCAGATTACCAGGCGAGCAGGAGTCACTTATATTACGTATACCTATTGCCCCGGTCTGCTTTGCTAGATATTGAAAGTACACTACCTACCAGGTCTTCTTAAAAATCTGTTTTACTGCATTCCATTCAAAGTCAAAGTCAAAGTCAAATCATTTATTTCAAATAGGCACGTAAAAAGCACTTTTGAACGTCAAAAATTGCAAATAGTTAATTGATTCTAGTTGCCCCTTCCAAAAGGTAGTTATGTATGGAGAAGAATGGGCAAGAAACTCCATACTTACTCTTTTAAAATAATTTGTATACATTAATTAATAATTATAAGTGAAGACGATGTACCTAGAATAAAAATTACTTACCACAATTGGTAAAAAGAATGAAAAGTGAAGTAATGACAGAAAAATTAATAAATGCGATAGATACATGGTGCTCACATATTTACAAACATTGTATATGATTTTCCTAAAAATTTAACATATAATAAGTCAGTGTGTGAGTTAAATTATATTACTCACAGAAAATAAAATTAATATCAATAAAAATTATAAATTATTTTCACTTATTCAATAATCATGATATTTATAAACCCTTTATAAATTAAAGCTTTCCCTGTCATTTTAAAATCAATGAAGAAGAAGGGGTACCTATATATTTTTAGTTAAATATAACTTCTGTTGCGTAAGTCTAATTTTTTCATAACCCTTCATATAGAACGGAACGTAGATCTACGCGAGACACAATTGGGTTTTAATTGGGTCTCTAATTACGACATATAACGACAGGTTAATAGTAATTTAAAAAAAAACCTTTAAGTGGGACTTTGTTCGAGACTTTGTAAAAAATGGTACTATAAAATTTCTGATTATTTCGAAGACAAAAAGCTTGGAATTGAGCTGCTAAGGTTTATGATAAAACCGTAAAACTTGACATTTTAATCATTATACAGGAAAAAAATAACCAGTGCGCAAATTTTGACAAATTAAACTTAAACGAGTTTTATTAACCACCTATTACTTATTTTGATACGTCTTAGTACAAATAAAAAAAGTTATAGTTAACGAAAGATGTTTATTTTGGAACTGGTTTAAAGGTAACTCGCCGAGCGCCGGCGCCTGCAGTGTAGCAGAACACAGTAGTAGGTACCTATCGAACTAGTTTTTTTTTTTTTTTTTCCGTTAAAAACGTTGCCCCTCACTAGGAATTTCTCCTGTATCGTGGGTTCGTTTTACAAACATTTAAACTCACATACACAAACAGCCAGACCCGGAACAACTACTTGTAGATCATACAAATATTTGTTCCGTGCGGGGATCGAAGCCGCGACACGCAGCGCAGCAGTCAATCGCTTAACCACTGCGCCAACTGCGCTGTTTAGGCCGTGACCTGAAGTTATTTGAAGAGTAATTCAAATTCTGCTGCCCGGCAGGGTGGTCCACGCCGCCAATACCCCCGAAAATGTTATTACGAATAGATGGTGTCCATATTTTGCTGATTTCAAATCGAACAAAAACAAGTATTGAACAAATAATGATAATATAGGTACTGATACTGAACCACCAAAAAAATATTTGCGAACTGTAATTTTTTTTCCTGTATACAAAATGACATGCATGTTTACTGCGAAAAGTATAACATACGTATATTACTTTAATTGTTGCACTAAGTGGGTATTTTTCACACGTCACAAAGGTCACAAAGGCTAGTTAACTATAATAATTTAAATAAAGTTTCAATAAAGTTATTATTATTATTATTATTCCAGAGCAATATGTCAGGTATTTATTACAAAAAGAAAGTAATGATGAACTGGTATAATCAAACATGGTTAAGTATTGTAATAACTTCTTTTGATTGATGTTACCTTACCTACCTTCTTATAAATATATAAATAATATTCAACATGCAACATGTATCACACTATCAATAAATTAATGGAGTCATGTCAGGGGACCGCGTCGTGACGGATCATTTCCAAACATACATTGGTGAAACAATTAAATCCTACGTTATAATATATACACCCTGAGGGCATTCGCACAGAGGTTCGATTGTCAGTACCTGAACCATTGCTGTATGCTTCACATACTGAACAATCGAAGTGTGTAGGTAATTATGTTTATGTGGTATTTTTGTGTGTTTTTTTAAGTGAACACTTCTTTAAGCGCGTTGAGCGATTTTTGGTAGGGGAAAAACTTATGGGTTCGCGATTGTCACCGAACGCTTTCCATGAGCTCGTATACTGTGTATATATGTGTACTTTTTGGGTGAACAAAAATGATGGAACTCGCGTCATCGTCACCGAACGCTTTCCATGAGCTTTATGTGTTTGTATATGTTTGTAAACGCTTCCATGATACAGGACAAAATACTAGTGTGGGGCACCGTTTAAAAAAAAAAAAAAAAAAAATGTATACTGGGTAATGTATGTGTACTTCTTGGTTGAACAAAAATCATGGAACTCGCATCATCGTCACCGAACGCTTTCTGCGTTTTTTATTTTTTATTATTCATTTTGATTTTTAATCTTTGTGTCCTATTATACTTTGTTAGTCAAAACAAACATTTTATTATTATATATATGACGGAGAAGGGTAGGTCTCTCTCGTTATCATGAGCCATATTTTAACCTACTGTAGGCGTACTGTGGATAGTGTTGGTTATTGCGTAATACCGTACGTATTTTCAAATGACAGTGTTAATAGGTATGTGAGGACAGTAACAACCTTTCAACAATTACCATGTACTTAACAAAATAGAAAAGTGCCAACAAATCTACAGTCTACTAGTCCTACAATGTTCTCACATTCAAAAAATAGAAAAGAATCTATAAAAAAGATTAAAAGATATCAGCTATCTGCCAGTGAAAGTCCCGTCATAATCGGTCCAGCCGTTTCGGGGATTAACCGAAACAAACAGTAAAAAGTTTTTGTTTTTAAATTTCCGTAATTTTTTTCATATGCATTTAGTAAAAACTTGTTATTTTGACGTTACAAACAGATACTTCAATTTTATTTATTTGTATAGAAAATAAAAGTACCTAGCCTATATAGTAGCGTTAGTTACTCCTAACATCAGCTATTACCCAGTGAAAGTCCCGTCAAAATCGGCGTCAATAAATTCATTTGAAAACAAGATCGACTTTCTGAAAGCCGATTACCGTAATTAAAAACGGTCAAAATCTAGAAGTAATCTCATCTCAGCGACAATCAATATCATAAACTTGTCAATAATGTAGGAAAATGATTTAAAAGATTAGTATGCAAATGTTCTTAGCCATCCCGCGCGGGCTGGCAACGTCACATTTCTAGACGATTTTCGTGATTATTTTATTTTTAAATCAAAGTCCTATTTTTGTTTTCAGCTAAGCACTAGATCGTTGTATTTTACAATTGTTTTTAACATTTACTTTATAGTAAATACCTACAAATATTTTGTCGTAATACTGCAAATAGAAAATACAGATAAACACCAATGCCAATGCTTGGCTGAAAAAAATATTACTTTAATTTAAATTTAATAAAATAATCACGAAAATCCTCTAGGATTGCGACGTTGCAAGCCCGCGACAAATGGACGCTCTTAAAATTCCGAGAATTGCCCTTCTTGCTGTGGCTGTAGACAGCCACTTTCCATCCGCGAATTGACCACACCATATACGAACAATATGACCTCGGAGCCTTACATTTATTTAGCAAGAAACCCTTTAACGTAATAACCATTTATAACTCAATCTACGGCGTTGTTAAATCGTATAATAGCTAGAACGGCTTAATAGTTTCGCAAAGTGGTTTGTTTCGCAACACTAGTAGGTTCTACATAGATTTATTTCCCTATTTGAGACCCAAATGTTCTCCCGGACGAACATTGCACGCCCCGTACAAATTGAAAATCAATGAACCACGGGATCCAATTTAATATGGACTCCCATTCATCTTCATATCACTCAATACTGTTTTATAAAGGGTTCGTAATTTTAAACGGTACTCTTTGATGGCTTAGAGAGAGGATCTGGGTTTCAATCTAGTTTGACTGTATTTTATATATTAGTATTCAATAAGGGTGGGTTGTCAGAGCACTCATCATCATTCATTTCAGCCGAAAGACATCCATTGCTTGACATAGGCCTCCCCCAAAAGGGAGGGAATTTGCCATAATCGCCACGCTTGGCAGGCGGGTTGGCGATCGTAGTATAGTGTTAAAAATGCATAGAGAACGCTGCTTCCCATTCTCTAGTAAGTCCCTTAGTCGCCTTTTACGACACCCACGGGAGGAAATGGGTTGGTGCTATTCTTTACGTCCGGCACCACACGGTACATCACGGTCAGAACACTCAATATAAGTCAAAACTACGACATGACAATTTACAAAAAAAAAAAAATATATATAATATATAAATTGTTTCACATAAACCTACATGGGCACTATTATGAAACGTCAGAAGCTAGGTGCATTGTTCCAATCGGTCGTTTCCCATGGCGAAGAACCGGCAAGAAACTTCACGGTTACTCTTTTAAAAATAATATTGGTTTTTACAAATTTTCAAATAACAATGTTAATTCGTTTTTTTTAGTGATACCCAAAGCCTCAAATTCAGACAATTTATGTAAACAATGTCAAGAAATGTCACTGTCAAAATGACAGGTCAGTGGTGCAAAACATTTTATCTTAATTTTTTTTTTGTAAATAATCATCTATAAAATTAAAGTGAATTAATTATAAGAAATATGCAAACAAAATACCGTTGTCGGAGACACGGCATAATTATGATTCGTCATAATCAGCCCTTTTAAGTCCTGTGCTAGACGTAGGTCTCCCAAAATCGATTTCCACTCGAAACACTTTACATCCGTTTTCATCCAACATGTGGATAGATATGCTACTTACAATATGAATCGATGAATGAGAGTTGTAATGTTAGTATTGTTGAAGATGTAAAAAATGTGAAAATGTTTGGATCTCCTGCATTGTTACCAGTATAATAAAATATTTTATACCAGAAAATCTCCTTATTTTAATAACTTTGATTAATTCCGAAAATTTATGAAAATAATTATGGTATGATTATTTTTTTATTATGATTTCTTAAATCAGTACTTAAAAGAAAATGGATCCTTTTTTTTTCGCCAGTTTATGTGAATTACCATTACGAAGATATTTTTTTTATATTTTATCCCCTTTGTTTACATAAATTATCTGAGTTTGAGACTTTGGGTATAGTAGTAGATAACATCAGAAAAGCATTACAGTAACTGCTAAATGTATTAACAGTAAATTAAACGTTCTTAGATAAAACTGAGCGTAACACTGCAACTGCTTACTTACCGACGAGAGCTTTTTCTCCTAGTTACTCCTCTGATGAGGTAACTTAAGTTTAAATATGGAGCATTCACTAAAGGCAAGGAACTATTACAAAAGTAAGAACTCTTAGCCTGTCCGTACTTTTGATTGAGGCAATATGAATGGAACTTTGAATTTCGAAGTGAACGAATGAAGAGTTGAACTGCGAATGAACGGTCGATTGTAATTTATGACGTTCGATTCTCACCCGTCTTGGAACACTTTACATTAGGAGACATGGAAAACGGAGTGAAGAGGTGACTAGTTCTTGCATGTGGTACAAAATGTTGAAGAATTTCCTTTAAAATATTTATCATTCGATGATCATTATTACCATCAGTGCCAATTCAAATAAAGTACGAGTAAAGCAATAAAAATATCTATATGTCTATTGTACGAGCCCGAGTGTCAGGAGGTACATTTGTGCGCTAGTATTGAGTGTGAAATGAGACACTTGGTTTGGTAATAATTTTAGTCTATAATTTTAATAAAGTAAATTAAGTTATCAAGTAGGATCACACACAGGCAAATACTAGAACTTTAGTTTAACTATTACAATCTGTATTACACTAGGTACATCAGACTTTTATTATGAAGGACACACGTTATTTCAGTTATTACACACGTTATTTTAGTTATACATGGCATCTCAGAGTGTAACGAGAGGCTCGGACTCTTTAACCGGACTATCCTGTGGTGCCTTAAGCTCCTAACGGATTTTAAGGCCTCCAGCCAGGGACATACTTATAAGCTAAATAGTTTCCGTCTGCTCGCTAAGGGCACCCCCTGCGGGGTACGAACCTCGGCTTAGGACAGAGTCGGAGGAGCAAGGGACCGTCGGTGGCTGGATAAAATCATTGTTTTGATTATTATAATGGGGAGTTTGGACTAAATGCTGCTCAGCTAAAACGCGTGCTGGCGCTTCGTTTGAAACAACACGAGCAAGGGTCGGGGAGGACTGATTAGTCGAGGATTTCGCGCTGGGTCTCGGCGGCGAGGTCGGAATGACGATCGTGTAGTGTGTGCTCTTTTACGAACTGTACTAGTAGACCTATGACTCTGCTGGAGGAGAGTGATGGGGTCGTCTGGGTCGGTCAGTGCATGCCGTGGACGGCGGGTCCTGCTAATAGTAAAGGTAGTTGGTGGCCTTTACAACCAGGGGGTTGCGGTGAGTGGCGGCAGAATCAAAGAAACGCTTTGAAGCGCGTTTTATGAATTGGACTATTGTAGGGATTTTAAGCTCCAAGTGGAGGTTAGTGGTCCGAACGAACCAGGGGGCTCCCGTGATCTTACGGAGGAATCGATTTTGGAGGGTCTGCATCTTATGGATGATATAGGGTTTGGCGTGGGCAAAGACTGGACTCGCATAGGTCATGATGGGGCGGATGCAAGCTGTGTAAATGCACAATTTGCACCTAAGTGATAATTTGCTTTTAACATTTAGGACGGAGTGGAATCTATAGAGAGCGAAAGCGGCGCGCGAGCGCACCGTCTTTGTATGCTTCGAAAAAGAGAGATGATGGTCGAGGGTCACACCTAGATACATATTTGGTCCGCTCCCGTGCTGTGCGGACGTATTTATACAGTAAAGGGGTGTGTGAGGTGAGAGAGCGGTGGCCAATGAGAGTGTGTGTCGCCTGAGCAATACCATTTATGGTCGCGCTTTCGGAGTTCGCGTGGAGATGTGACAACCAATCATGTATCAGTCGCCTGCGCAATACCTTATATGGTCGCGTTGGCATGACACAACCCCAATACTTTCTTAGAAATTCTAAGTATCTATTAATGTTTTTGTTATAACATCCTGATAACTCGTTCTGTTCTGAACATCTATAAAAAAAAAATTGAAGATTAAAAAGAGAATGACGGTAATCGGCTTTCAGAAAGTCGATCTTGTTTTTAAATGAATTTATGTTCTGTAACCAATGTTACAGAGAAATAACAAGTTTCACCGTAGAAACCGTACCGGTTTTCCTCAGTATTCGGAGTGTAGGTCAGATGGCGGTTGTGTGAAATGTTGATATTCAACCATATTTGGTAGACTGCAATCGAAACCCAACGTGTGAACGAAGTGTCTGTTTGTAATGTCAAAATAACAGCGTTTAACTATATTCCATTTATTATAACATTAGATAAATAACTGTTCTCACCCTTTCGTTATTTCGATGTAAACGTTTAATAAACTCCGTTATTTCACAACAAATACAGAGCACTGTAATCTATTTACCATTTACATTAAAAAGAATAACTCTAAAGTGCAGTAATTTCAACAATATTACACAATTTGTCTAATGCTATATGGAGTATAAATGCTTATGAAAGAAAGTATACCGGATGACATTTTTTACCGTCTCGTAAAAAATTGGGTATACTAGGTAAACGGAGTAGAAGCCTATGGCATAGTTTTTATTATTTTTTCTTTAACCTAGAAAGAAATTGATCTATGGATAAATACCACACATTTGAAGTAAACTTATCATACTATAACAATAAACACAGAAATTTAACAAAAAACATAATTCAATAAATAAATACGATAAATAATATTTAAATTTAAATCATACGCACCCAAATTTCAATATTTTTATCTTTTATTTTAGTTTTATTTCTGAAAAAAAAAAAAAAAATATGTGCCATAGGCTTCTACTCCGTTCACCTAGTATACCCAATTTTTTTCGAGACGGTAAAAAAAGTCATCCGGTATACCGATACGGTACTAATAACAAAAAACTTTATTTTTATTTTTTGTTTGTCTGTTTGTTCCGGCTAATCTTACCTTATATTAAAATCGTATTACACTCTAAAGGAAAGTAAGTAAGTCTTGACATTGAAATTCACACCTATACACAATACACACAGCACTTACAATTTTGACTTACTACCTACTTATGTTATGTTATATTGATTATTGTTGGTATCGCTATTTGTTTTAATTTAATTGTATATCTTATTTTAATTTATGAATGGAAATAATGACCTATTAATTAACCTATCCTATATTATATCATGCATGACATTTACTTATGTAAATAACAAATGATGGACATCTGATAAACTTGTTAAAATTAGTATTTTTGTTTAAGCTCAGTGGTTTTAATATTGTGAAACTGTAGCACAAATAACTATCTTTATATTGCTGTGCCCTAGCAGAGTTCATGTCGGAAACCTATATATTACTTGTAACAACTTGTAAACTACATGGATGCAATAAATGATGATTATGATTATGATTATGATCTTCGAAACGGCTGGACTGATTTTGAAGGGACTTTCACTGGCAAATAGCTGATGTTATATGGAGTAACTTAAGCTACTTTTATTTAAAAAAAAGCCACGCAGGCGAAGCCGCGTGCAGCAGGTAGTCTATACCAATAAATAAAACTGAAAGGTCTGTTTGTAATGTCAAAATAACAGTTTTTTACTAAATGCTTATGAAAGTATAAACGGTAACAAAAATACTTTTTTTTTGCTGTTTTTGCCCATCGGTCTGTCGGTCTGTTTGTTCCGGCTAATTTCCGAAACGGCTGGACCGATTTTGACAGGACTTTCACTGGCAGGTAGCTCATGTTATAAAGAGTAAATAAGGCTACGTTTATATTAGAAAAAGCCACGTGGGCGCGCAAAGCAGCTATTAATAAATAATATATAATAATTATAATCCATACTTCCATACTAATATTATAAATGTGAAAGTAACTCGACTGAGTTACTTTCACATTTATAATATTAAAAATAATATTAAGCGGTTGAAACATAAAGACATGTAAACACATGGGGTAAAGACATGTCTGTCTTTCTGTCTGTCTGTCTGTCTGTCTGTATGTTACGTTTTCACGCCTAAACCGCTAAACCGATCGTCATGAAATTTAGCAGAGATATAGCCTGGTATATGAACACAGGCTACTTTTTTACGTGATAACCGACATCCGCGCGGGCGGAGCCGCGGGCAAAAGCTAGTAATTATTATATAATAATTATTACCTATGCTATGTCTCTGGTGACTATGGTTTCTTATTTTGTTTGTTATTATTAGCTGTAAGTCCTCCATGTACTAAATAAATAAATGAATACATAAATCAACGACTTGCATAGCAACAAACTTGATTGAAAACCCGTATATTTTATGTCGAATCAAAATAATAAGAAAATTAATATTGTAAGCGGGAAGTGTCTCGAAAATTTCGTCAAATCATCTCGATGTCATATTATCGCCGGCTTATATTAATTAATATTTTGGCGTTAAGCGCAATCACGTTCCATGTAGCCGTCAACGCATTGATGCCACGATATCTACTTAATTAAATGTCGTAGATATAATACTGACGCCGAAGCCCGCCACTCTTTAGTCTTGTCACGCCCGTTTGATACTCAAGGCATGAACAGTGAGCCAATTAGGAGCCTATAATTACTATGTTAATTACAGACACTGTTCTTGTTTCTCATCTTGCCATTCCGACCGTTGCGTTGTTATATAAACATAAATTCTCTCCCTCCGAAGTAAGCACTAATTAACAAGTGCCAGAATGATTACAGAGCAACTATTTACATTGAAATGTGATGCGAAATGTACGTTTGCGTTTGCGTTACAAGCTGCAGCAAAAATAATTGTAAGCACTGAAGCGCTTTATGCTAAACGACTAATTAGCACAACTGCGCTTGAAAACAAAAAAAAAACAAAAAAACAAATAGAAATTTCATTTAAAAATATGTTAGCTCTAAGTGTCGTATTGGTGCTGTAGTACGCTCATTTTCCGAATGTCGTAGCACGTAGCAGCTGTCTACAGCGCTACGCTGCTACCCGCATAGCATCTTCGTGGCTACATTAGTGTGTGGCGAGCGTATCGGGTAAATGCCAACGGTATCGTTTGCAACCTGTGCACTGTATTTTAAAACAGTGTTCATTATTAAAACCGTTTTGTAGGTGTAAGCAAATGTGGTTTTACTAATTGGAACGAGAACGTAGAATTGAAAAAGACTGTTATCATTCATTTGGTATATTTAAAATGATTTTTTTGTCATACTGTTTTCATTCCGACCTCGCCGCCGAGGCCCATCGCGAAATCTCCGACTAAATAGTCCTCCCTGACCCTTGCCCGTAAGCGAACCGCCAGCAAGCGCTATAGCTGAGCCTGTAGCTTTAAATTCTCCCGATAATAATCATAACCCTGATTTTATCCAGTCACCGTCGATCCCTTGCCATCCTCCCTCCGACTCTGCCCTAAGCTGAAGCTCGTTTAGTTTATAAGTTTTTACGCCCTGGCTGGAGGCATTAAGTTTCGTTAGGAGCTTAAGGCAACCACAGAAAAGTTCGGTTAAAGAGTCTCAACCTCTCAAGGTTAAATCTGAGATGCCATAGTTAAAAAAAAAAAAAACCAAACTGTTTATTTACATAGTGGTGCACAAGTAGGTGTATACGAGTAATGACAAATTTCCTATAGACATTCGAAACTTACCCATTAAACGATTTAAAAGCTGTATTAGTATTAGTACTATAAAATTTCTGATAATTTAGAAGACAAAAACGCTTGGGATTGAGCTGCTCGCTCTACTAAGCCTTGTGATAAAACCGTAAAACTTGACATTTTAATCATTGAATGAATGAATGAATGAATGATTTATTCACTTAAATTTCTTAAAACTAGGTACATTGCATATACCATTTTCTATACATATTGATATTACTAATTATTATATACAAAATACCATGAATATTTAATATGAAAAGAAGTAAGTATATACTTTAATTATTGTGAATGTGAGCATTATCTGGGTCATTTCTTTCTTTCTAGACTTTCTTTTTTTTTTCTTTCTCACTTATGTTTAATGATGGTCTGGCATTTTGAGTACTTTATTCGGCCAACCCAAATGTCCTTTCTTTGGTATTGTTCGTCGAGTCGTTGAGCTCCTCAAAACCCGAGTTGAGCTACTCGATTTACTGACACATGCTTGCACTGATTGAACAGGTCCACTCAAATTTGTGTGGTTCTTTCCTCAAAAGACCATTTCAGACACGGATCTACATGGTCCTCACATGATCTGACCAAGATTATGTCTGGACTTTAAAAGAGACTTTGACCCCTGAGTTTCTTTCACCATTTCTTCTCAGGGGTAGTCAGGAAATGTCGACTCATTTTTTTTATTTTATATTACTTGTCAAAATCAAATAAAAAAATCACAATATTTTATTTCACATAAACCTACATGGGCACTTATGAAACGTCAGAAGCTATACTTCATTTACTATAGCATTAGAAAAAAGAGGCTCGTAGAAGCAGGAGTGCGAAACATTTTATTCAAAGTTAAAAGTTTAAACAATTAAACTAAAAATGTTTTAACATAACTTTGATAAATAGGTCGTAATAACATCTTCATCACACATTACTTACAACAAAACGAATGAATGAAACAAACGATTACGTCGTGATGATTTAAATTTAATTAAGATTAAAGGAAAAAAAAGTCTTTTTTTTTACAATATTTTATTTAAAACAACAACTTTCAACACACATTAGTTGGTGTAACTTCTTCGTCTTCATCATATAATTTAGTCACTATCATCAGAGAATAAAGATGAAGAAGTTTCACCGACGTTACCTAATAATAAATCTTTCTACCACATCATCCATTATGCTTTAACTTTTCCTCTTCTTTAATTGCATGAGCAACGCAAGACTGCCATCGTTCTAGCGTAATACTATCCAGATCTTGTGGGAGTAATTGTTTCTTCTTGTCTAATTTGAACGTTTTGTTATGTTGAGCCACATACCCCATCATTTGAGCCCATATTAATTCTATAGGGTGGAACTCGCAGTGGTAGGGTGGGAGGCGCAATACTGAAATACCCTTCTCTCTAGCCATCTCATCTACAACAAACTTTTGGTATAAATGTCTTTGTATTTTTGCTTTTTCTAATAAAGTTGCCCTAAGATCTTTTTCCTCAAAAGGAATATTTTTGCTTTTAAACCATTCCTGTATATCTGCCTTTCGTGTAGCTGTGGTTGGCAGCTTCTCCAATGTCCTTGAGTGGTATAGCGCATTGTCCATAATAATTACAGCGCCACTCTCAATTTTTGACAAAATTAACTTGAACCATTTTCACTTAAGTCTATCGCGCTTCTATAACATATTCCCTGTAAATTGAGAGGTCTGGCTCTTATGAAACAGGAAATCCTAGTACAAGAGTCAGGGCTACAAAGATGATTGTGTCTTGAAGTGTAAATAAATAATTTATTATTATTATTAAAGTTGAAGGCGTCCATTTCGGAGTGGTCATCTTCATCACCTTTCTTTGCATCAAATATTAATGCAGCATCCATTAAAAACCCTTCACAAACCCTGTGAAATAAAATTAATACAAGTCAATTATTCCGTATATAATTTCACTGCTGGAAATAGTTCATAGATAAATACTATAACAAAATTTATAACTTTAAAAGTTCGCTTTGCATGCGTTAATTCATAATACAATGTAATATGTATTACTTAATTAATAGTCAATAACAATGGGCTGTTCATTTTTTTATGGCGAGGACAGTCCATAAAATACATACCAGTATGACCGATTATAAGTTGGATTTTTTAAACCAGCAGATAGACCTTCCCAATGTGCTTCTTTTGAAGACTTATTATTAGTGTCATGCCATATTAGGCTTTTCGTGTGACCTGTTTGTATGATAAAAGGTTATAACGAACCAATTTTATGAAATTATGTTTAACTGTATAATTAATTATAATGTTATTGAATGCGAAGAGGTCATACACTGCTTAGTGCATAAATAGCTGTTAAGAAATTTAGAAGCACTGTACCTTCATTTAGCCAAGTGTCATCTAAATAATAATATATTTTCCTTCCTTTATTCCTTAGCCTTTTTATTTCATGAAGATATTTTAGTCTCCAAAGGACGATCTCCTGCTTGTCTATGACTTCTATGAGTGCACTTTTTCTGCTCCGTTTGATTTATGTGAACTTTAATGTTTATTTAATTATTTTATACAGACTGCTTTTTTTTTTAAAATCTGGCATAGACTCGTTACTGTTAACTGCTTCCAGCATCTTGTCCAAGGTGGGCAACTCATTATTAAAGAAGAAGGAATGAATTTTCCTGCATATTCCACTAAATGTGATGTCATCAAAATCATCACGTTTCATGTGCTTCTGTTGGGGAGGGGGAGATTGCAGGCGACTTTTTATGTTGTACTCTTTGAGAATATTGGACAGAGTAGCCCGAGATACGCCTGTAAATAATAAAATCATGTGCGGAGTTTCTAAAATATAATACATTTTATCACAATGCATGTTAGTTTCAAATATTTTTATAGTAATAATTTTATGAATCATCCTTACCGGCAACTTCTGCGATTTTGTTTATCATCTCAGTCTTATAATGAGGAGTATCTGCAGGCCAGGACTCCAATTGCTTAAAAATATTTATCACAGGTTGTTTTTCTACAGCACGCAGCGTTCTCTTTTTTTTTGGGAGACATTATTATTTCGTCGGAGTCAACTTTTGGACCACGTTTTTTTCGCCGTTGGCTTTGGACTCAGTACTTATATGTTGTAAGCCACTCGGTCCCGCACCGGGATCACTCATAGCTCAAAAAAAAAAGTAACGTTTTGTACAAACAACCCAATGACAACACTGATAACAATACAATAATAAAGAAATAACTAAATATTATTTATTATTTTAATAAATAACAACAAAATCACGAAAATTAAACAATAACAAACAAAGTATTCACAAGTAAATGACATACATGACAATCTTAGAACATTGTCAAGTCAATTTCACAGACGACATAAACCAGTAAAATTAGAAATCCCCGGCTGTCACAGCTTATGAAGGGATTAAGTAACATTTTAGATTTGGTAGGATTATAGTGAAACAAAAAGCGTTGCAGTATTGTTGACTCCTGCTTCTTTTAGGTTTTTAACATTGGCACTGTAATTTTAAATTGGAATGAAATAATATATCTAAATGAAAGCTACTTAATTTCATATGGTTGTTTTTTTAAATGATTACAATTAAGTGTGATAGCTGATATAAAAATTCATTTTAATCGATTTGGCGTCAATCGTAACTATAACAAGTTTATTGTACTTTTGTTATAAAGTGTGCATCAAAAATAACCTTTTTTAACTTCTGTCTAATGCTATTATAAATGGAGTATAGGTGCACGGTTCGAATTAGTCAAGTAGTAGTTGGCAAGAAACTCCACGGTTACTCTTTTAAAAATAATTGGCTTTACAATATTATTAAATAACAGTGATAATAGGTATGGGAGGACAGTGTAGGCCTTTCAACAATTACCAGGTACTTAACAAAATAGAAAACCGCCAACAAATCTACACTCTACTAGGCCTACAACGTTCTCACATTCACAAAATATAAATTAATCTAAGTATATAAAATATTAATGACATGATTGCAATTACAACTACAGTAATGTTACTGTAGTTGTAATTGCAATCATGTCATTAATATTTTATATACTTAGATTTACTTTTACTTAGATTAGATTTTATATACTTGGCTTTTGTGGACATGATATTTATTCAGATATATGTATATCTGAATAAATATCATGTCCACAAAAGCCAATAATAAAGAATTGGAATGTGTAAAAGTGATTCCGATATCCTATTTACACAATAAACGATTTCATTTCATTTCAATTAAATCTATCTGTAATTCATAAAAGAGTATTTTATTCTATTTTAATCCACTTTACCAATAATCTGAGTCAATTGGCTTCACTAAAAGCCTCGTAGCGAGCGTCAGTCTCACAACTATGATTGACACCTAATAAAGTATCTCTGCTCCCCCCACGAGCTCACGCAAGCGTGAAAATACCCACAAATCCGTTTACACTACACAAAAGATAACTCCATTTTCTGCGGCGAAAATGTATTCGATAAGTATTGTCGAGTTTCGATAAGTCACACAATTCTAATCGATATAATACAGAGAGTATCGATTCAATTAACGATGGGATAACTTGGAGAAAAGCCTTGCTGGTTAACAGACTGTAATAAATGTTATGGAACTTACTTTTCTTTGCCTCGGGATATTTTTTGTTAAGTTATTACTTTTTTACATCAGCCTGAAATGTCTTCTGATGAAGTATAATGGTTGGTCGTAGGTGAAAACTTCTTTAGCCGCATTGAGCAATTTTTTGTAGGGGAAAACTTATGGTTTCGCGTCACTGAAATGGGCGACATGCTCGTGTCGTTTACGCCAGACTAGTTATTCCAAAGTTTTGAGTTTTTACTTCTGCAGTCCTTATGACGGCCAATAATTTTTTTTGGACTTATTTTAATGGTTTTTATGAACCTGATCCGATACTTTAATAATTCAGCATTGAGTTTAACCATTTAATAGAGAAAAATCAATGTGCAGGCAGGCATATTATAAGTTGGGGTATTACATCGCTAACAAAAATGCTTGGCTGAATGCTGGTCCTGCTCCACAACCACAACTAATTGAAAATAATGTTGGAGCTGCTGATGAGTGTAACACTATCTTTGCATTGTATAAACTCAATCTCCTTTGTATTATATAATTGCATAGCACAAGTGTGAGTACTATGTACTATAGAGCTACCATTGACCGGGTAATATGTCTTTCATTGACTTGAATGTGCCCTGGCGGCTGAGAATATGTCATGCTCACTTATACCCAAAGTCTCAAATTCAGGTAATTTATGTAAACAACGGGGATAACATATCAAAATAAGTATCTTCGTAATGGTAATTTACATAAAATGGCGAAAAAAGAGGTTTCATTTTCTTTTAAGAACTGATTTTAAGAAATAATAATTAAAAAATAATCATACTGCAATTATTTTTATAAATTTTCGGTTTTAAACAAAGTTATTAAAAAAAGGAGATTTTCTGGTATAAAATATTTTATGATACTGGTAACAATACAAACATTTTCAAAATTTTTACATCTTCAACGAAACTAATATTAAAACTCTCATTCATAGATTCATATTGTATATAGCATGTCTACTCGTACCCATATTTTGGATGAAAACGGCTGTAAACTGTTTCGAGTAGAAATCGATTTTGGGAGGCCTACGTCTAACAGTGGACTTAAAAGGGCTGATTATGACGATCATAGGCCGTGTCTCCGACACACTACACAAAACATTGTTTGGCAACGGTATTTTATTTGCATAGTTCTTATAATTTATTCACTTTAATTTTAGCGATGACTATTTACAAAAAAATAAATATGATATTAAGTTTTGCACCACACTGTCCTGTCATTTTAACAGTGACATTTCTTGACATTACTTTGTTTACATAAATTATCTGAATTAGAGACTTTGGGTATAGATGTCTCGCTGATGGTGGCGTGTGTGTTGGATCATTCTCCCTTCAAAATGGTTGAGTTGAATGGTGCTAATCCATGCGTCATGTTCGTGAACGAGCCAATTGGGACAGGTCATCTCTTAGGTGCCACTGGTTATTTTAATTATTTTATTTTGTTTTTATTTCTTGTACCTACTCTGGACGCTTTTAACGTGTAAGTTTTTATTTTTTATTTTTACATCGTTCTCACATTTAGTTATAAATTCAACATTATAAGTGTAACTAATATTTTTGTAATTATTTAATTTAATAGAGTGTCCATGGAGTTTCTTGCCCGTTCTTCTCCATAGATACCGCTTTGGAATGGGCATGTCATTTTTCTTACTGACTGACTCCTTGACAATTGAAAAGTGCCTGTAAATGGTTTAATTGAAATAAATGATTTGAGTTTGAGTTTTTGAGAATGAATTTAAGAATATATCTTTATTTTGCATAAAATATGGTACATACAAGTCTTAAATATAATTAGTTCCACACATTTTGCTTATTTAATTCAGCATGCAAAAAATACCTTAAAATAGAATTATAAACTACAACACTACAATTATTACTACTGAGATCGAAAAAAAGACTTTAAATTTAAATTATATTACCAGTGAGATCATATTTGGAACTGCTTATAATTTAAGAATTCACATAGGTAAAGTGTAGAATATTATTAGGTTGGGGAAAAAGTCTTTTCGCATTATAGTATGTATGAACTTGTAATAAAATCTCTTTGCCTATACTATTTGTATCTGGCTGGTTTTGGTATCATTAAAAGTTTAAATTTTAAAGAACATAATTCCAAATTCAAATTAGAAAAATGTGTGATTTTCATTTGTTTTTCGTACTGTCAAGATGAGTGAATCTAATGAAGACATTCGATACATTTTAAATTTTACTACAAAAAAGGTAAAAATGCAAAGCAAGCCGCGAAAAAAATTCGCGATATTTATGGACCTAGTGCAGTGTCTGTGAGAGTAGCACAAATTTGGTTTAAGCGTTTTCAATCCGGAAATTTTGATGTCAAAGATGCACGTCGCTCTGGTCGCCCTATTACGGATAAAATAGATGCCATTTTTGAAAAAGTGGAGCAAGATCGGCATATCAGTAGTTACAGCGTAGCTGAAGAACTGGGAATTGACCACAAAACAGTTTTGGCACATTTGAAAAAGACTGGGTACACAAAAATCTCGATATATAGGTACCTCACGAGCTCACTGAAAGAAACCTAATGAACCGTGTACTCATTTGTGATTCTTTATTACGACGTAATGAAACCGAACCATTTTTGAAGAAGCTGATAACTGGTGATGAAAAGTGGATCACGTACGACAAGAACGTGCGATAAAGGTCGTGGTCAAAGGCCGGTCAGGCTTCACAGTCTGTGGTGAAACCCGGGTTAACTCGCAACAAGGTGATGCTGTGTGTGTGGTGGGATTGGAAGGGCATTATTCATTATGAGCTGTTACCACCAGGCAGGACTATCGATTCTGAACTCTACTGCGAACAACTGATGAGATTAAAGCAAGAAGTTGAGAGAAAGCCGCCGGAATTAATCAACAGAAAGGGTGTGGTTTTTCATCATGATAACGCTAGACCTCACACATCTTTAGCCACTCAGCAAAAATTAAGAGAGTTTGGCTGGGAGGTGTTAATGCATCCGCCGTATAGTCCTGACCTTGCACCTTCAGATTTCCACCTGTTTCGGTCTCTTCAGAATTCATTAGGCAGTGTCAGGTTAACATCACGAGACGACTGCCAAAACCACTTGTCGCGGTATTTTGATCAGAAGTCCCAAAATTTCTATAGCAATGGGATCATGTCCCTACCTACAAGATGGCAAAAAGTTATCGAACAAAATGGTACCTACATACTATTGTTAAATATAAATAAACTATATTAAAAAATGTTTTGAATTTTCTTAAAAAATGCGAAGAAACTTTTTCCCCAACCTATTATTATAAAAGTTCATTATTCAAGTTCCTTTTTTAAATAATTTAATGGCAGCTCTCCGATTTGTTTCAGTATTTGGTTATAGATTTTGACATATGTATATTGTAACAATTGTTCTACATCTTGTGACAGCCAGCCTGGTTGGATCTTTGCAAACGATTTTTTTTTTCTATGGCTTTATTATAAGCACTGATAGCCTAGTGGTGTGACCGTCGCGTCGGACTGCCAATTCATAATCTCGAGTTCGAACTCAAGGCACGCACCTCTGACTTTTCGGATTCATGTGCGTAATGTATAATTATCACTTGATTAAAAAACGGTGAAGGAAAACATCGTGAGGAAACCGGAATGCCTTTTATTTAATTTTTTTGGGTGGGAAATTATCAAATAACTTCTCCCGATGTGGGCGGAGCGGGAGCGTGTCAGACTTTTACTGACTAAAACCCACCCGTGTTCCTTCAGTTGCCTGTGTGCCAGGGCCACAGTTTCCCTTTCAGACAAACCCGCAACCCTGGCAGGCACCGGTCCTAGCGAACCCCGTCAGTGCGTGCTGACATCTCTTTGAGGCGTGCGTGGAACCCAATGCGCCGTCGACCCGGGCCTGGTCCTTACCGGACGGCGAACTGCCCATAGCTCGCCGTCCGCAAGCCCGCGCCTACGGTGGCCGGGAATCAGCTACCGATTCCCGCCGCCCAGGGCATCTCCTGCGACGACTAGAGGCGTGAAGGCATACAGTCTGCCGCTCTCTCACGCATTCCGCCTCCTCCTTCGCGAGCATTACTACTTCGCAGAAGGAGGTGACTGCCTCCATTGCACTCTCGCTCCGGACCATGGCCTGGACTAGGGCCGGACGCGAGAGATCGCCGCCGCCAATCGCCTCCGTGAGGACACGGTGGTGCTCTGCCCAAGCCGGGCACACCTCCACCGTATGCTCCACCGTGTCCTCCGGGCGATCCACACAGTGGTAACACCCGGGCGTTTCCTCCCGCCTAATCCGAAACAGGAACCTCCCGAGACAACCGTGACCGTTGAGGACCTGTGTCAGGCGAAAGGTGAGGACGCCGTGGGGCCTCTCTACCCACTCCTCAAAGAGGTAACTTATCGCCACAATTGTGGCGTACACAAAAAAAAAGAGATATGTATATCTCGACGGCATGTGTAGCCAAGTCAGAGGCCCATTGGCGGCATAAAAACTCTGACACCAGGTTAGTTACTAACCACACGAAAAAAAAGAAGAAGAAGAAGAAAAAAAAAAAGAAGAAGTATAGCTCAGAGAACTTGTAATTTTTTTTTTTTTTTATTTGCCTACTTCTCATATGTACAGACTAAGTAGAGTTAGTAATCCTAATTTCTTAAATAAAGGTCTATAAGATTCAAACGGTCCAACCCCACAGATTGCTCTGACACATTTGTTTTGTGTAATAAAGTTTCCTTCTGTTTTTCACACAAAAAAAGTGATTGAAATAATTAATATACGAGTAAGTAGTTAAGTATTTTCATATCCTCAATTAGTTATCAGTGATTGCCAATTTGAGCTCCACAACCCAATTACTGAGAATGCATGCGGAATGATGAGTAAGAGAAACCACGCTGTGAGTTTGGTCCCATAATGTGCTCTGTCTTTGTCTCTGTGTTGCCCATCAAAAACAAAAAACACAGCTTAATTATGCTTCACTTCAATTTTTTTTTATCTGCTTAAACAAGAAGCACATTACAAGAAAAATAGACAAAATATAATACACATACAAGGTAACCAAAAGCCTCGTATTCAAAACCTTAAATGTAACACACAAAAAAGTTTGACTGTTGTCCATTGCTTGATGTTAAACATTATTATTTACATATACATATAATAAAATCGTAGTTGAGTCAGAACTGTACATAAATATTTTTTAAGTAATTGTTACGAGGTCTGGGAACTACGTATTCATAAGCAAAATATAGTTTTTAGAATTTTTGTCTGTTTGTCTGAATGTATGTTCCAGCACTACGCAAATACTATGGGGTAAATTTTGTTCAAATTTGAGAAATCTCGTGTGTTTACAGTATACTGTTATATTCTTTTAGTGATAAGCAGGCGTTCATTAATTCACTAAGAACGAAAAACTTGCCACAGTGGATAATATATTATAATTCGGTATTAAAATAATACCTTATTTTAAATTAAATCCATGAAATCACGACATATTGTATATATTATAGACAGCCAATTTTTTATGTTTTATTGTGAGGAGTTTTATAATAATTGTGGCTGTTGCTTTAGTATTAGTGGTGTCTTACGACTTCCACGCGGACAAAGTCACGGGCAGAAACTTGTTGATAATAACTCCTACAATAATACAGTTTCGCGATTATAATTATTTAGACATCTAGTAAGATTGAAACCTATTACAAAAGTTAGTCTTATTAATGATTAATCGCAGTTAGTAACTTTCTGTAGTTGGGAAATCTTATATTACTTTTGTTGGAAAGTGTGATTTTATTCAAGGCTCATCGCTACCCACACCCGCAATTTCTTATACATTTTACGTAATAGTACATAAATTATTATTAATTCGGTAAATAAAAACAGAAGATTTTTTTTTTATCCTCATAGTTTCGTTTGCTGACATAAATCCAACATTAAACCATACCCCGAACAAAAGAGTAGACTGAAAAAATCGCCGTTTAATTAAAAAAAATACTCTGCTGTTCCATACATTTTGATCGTGCGAGCACTTTTGTATGAAACAGTAGATTTTTTGTTAACACAGCTTAAGTGTGTTATTGTGTATTTAGTTTCAGTGGATTCAGTCCTACATCATCATCATCATCATTCCAGCCGAAACACGTCCACTGCTGGACATAGGCCTCCCCAAGCACCGCCACTTCGACCGGTTCTGTCTTTCCCGCATCGCTCGCTTGAAGAAAAGTAACTCTTTATCTACTTAGATAATGGTAAACTATTTTTATCATCATCTCCTAGTAAATATTCCACAACTGAGTAACATGGTCTACGAGTATCTTGAAATGATACCTTTAACATACTCTATGTTGAAATTATTCAGTTCGATCCTACGTCACTGGCATCCAAGTTTTGTCCACAATATTGTAACAACACGGGTACCCATTTAGCCACCGGAAGACGAAAGCTCCAGGTGCCCTTCGCCATTATGTAGTTAACAATGTCACCGCATGTCTGTATACTAAACATGACTATCGGTTTAGGTTGTTGCTTGATAGATAGACAAACAAAACAATATGCAGGACAAGATTTACCTAAGCCTTCCACACATTGTTCAACCGTGCAAGATGCACGACGCAAAACGGTAGTGCATAGGCTTGTAGAACAGCATCGTGCTTTATTCGTGTTAAACTCACAAGACGAACTGTTATTTCTTATTTTTAGACTTGGCTTTATCAAGGCAGCCAAAGATAAACATTTTCTTAGTATCGCCACATCTTCATAATAATTAACATAGGAATCGAAATGCTGGAACAACGGTAGTTTATTTCTAGTTGAAAATTCAAATATAAGAACGAGTTCGTTTTGGGCACAAATTACGTACATAATTAGGCGGTTGAGCTGACCCAAATAGAATCAATTAGGTGTTTTCATTAATGAAAAAACAGCCGGGTGGGTTTCACTATTCTCGTTGCGTTTTTATACCGCGACTATACGCGAATTAATAAATGATAAATGATTTTATTTCTGTAAGTAGGTTTTTACAAACACTTTTACACGTCAATCATATTTTAAAACTAGATGAGGTCGGCATTTCGTATCTGACTACTCTGAGAAGAAAGACCGAAACAAACTCAGAGGTCACAGTCTCTTTTAAAGTCCAGACATAATCTTGGTCAAATCATGTGAAGACCATGTAGACTGGTGTCTGGAATGGTCTTTTGAAGAAAGAACCACACAGATTGAGTGGACCTGTCCATTCAGTGCACGCATTTGTCAGTAATCGTGCAGCTCAACTCAGAACATAAGGAGCTCAACGATTCGACGAACAATACCAAAGAAAGGACATTTGGGCAGGCCGCATAAATTACTCAAACTGCCATACCATGAACAGGAAAAAAAAAAAATATACTGAGAAGGAAAAAAATAAAAAATAAACAATTTATTTATGTCTACGATGAGTAATTTGATACATACTATTTGTTACAACACATAATAATAATAATGCGTAATTAAGGAGAGTGTACCCCGTTTTGACAGTATTATTTGTTTTCAGATAAAGTTTAATTATGTCTTGATAGCCATTTTCTGTAGGATATCGTCGATAAAAAATTTTCACCAGGCGTTTCTAAACCACTCTAAATGGGAATACGCTGAAAAAATGTTTCTTTTCTTTTTCTTTTTTTCTTTTTTTTTATAAAACGTTGCCCCACACTAGGAATTTCTCCTGTATCGTGGGTGCGTTTACAAAAATTTAAACTCACATACACAATCAGCCCGTCCCGGAACAACTATGTACTTTGAAGGTCATACAAATATTTGTTCCGTGCGGGAATCGTAGCCGCGACACGCAGCGAAGCAGTCAATCGCTTAACCACTGCGCCAACCGTGCCGTACTTATACATAACATGTAACACAAAAAATTGACCACATAACTTTATGCAACATGTAACCAAAACCTGTGCTGGCTGTTGTGTATCACTTTTATTAAATCAAGTTAACTTTTATAAAGTCTTGTCAAACTTTGAATATTCCTGAAATAGCCGAAGTAGTTAGGCTAAATATTTTTTTCAGTGTACGGAGAAAATTTGTAGGAAGACATACACTATTTCCATTCGTCGTTTCTTAAGTCAATGGGTATAGAATAAAAATATATATAGATTAGAAAAAATCGTGCAGTTTCAGTATTACCATTGCAATGGGTAATGGAAATAGTGAGACCCACCCGTTTATCCAAGATAAATATGGTTTGCATTCACGATATGAAAGTGTGAAGTGCGACACTTCTACCTACGTAAGCAAAGAAAGTAAATATTTCAAAACTTCCAAAGGTTTCATGTGAATATAAACTACCCCTGATAGAGAGCCGGGAAAACGTATTGTATGGGTTCCGCAGCCTCCCAGCGAGACCTCGAAAAGGACCAAGAAAAGATGTGAAAGCGTGGGTAATTTAACCGCGGAAATCTTGGGAACGATGCAAAGTTTCGCAAAGATATTGTGAATCTCTGAGACTTCTCAAAACTTGAAGCTCTTTTGCTCGTTGCTGTGGTATTTCCAAGAAGCAATATTAAAAAGTAGAACAACTTTCGAAATATATAAATTACATGCGGCATGGAAAGCTGACTCGTTATCTGAGGTGGAGTAATAAAACCTTATTTTTATGGAAGCAGTTTTCGTAGTTTCTGTTTGGAATAATTATAAATGGTAATGAAGAGTCACAATTAGTGCCAAGCACTGCTTGAAACCACGTTTGGCATATATTTCGTGGCTTAAAATTTGATAAAACTGCAGTAATAATTAGTTGGGAGTGCACTTTCTTTATGCAATAGTTTCTTTTATGACTTTGCGTTATGAGTTCACATCAATAAAGTTTTGGTTAACGTTGTATTTATTTAAATAATAAACGCCTTTTTAACATTGTTTGAAGTAAAGTTAAGACGAGCTTAAACGTCAAAAAATTTATGGTAAAACTGATGTTTACTCATTATTTAACTTCAACGTTTATGAAGGTTTTTTTTAAATAATAATACAGTAGGAGGTACCTGCACGCTTTTTAGGGTTCCGTACACACACAGATCTACACACACACAGACACACACAGTCAGGTTGTTGTTGTGGCTCAGCCCAGAGACTTTTAGTACTAGAAATCTGTAATTTGGTATGGGTATACATATTAATTACGCCGACCAAGTGATAAAATAAAATCTTGTTTTTTTTTTATCTAAATACCTATCTCCCCTACACGTAAAGTGATATATATATTTTTTTCGTTTATCCCATAGTGTATCGTTTGATAGGCCGTTCAAAAATATTATTTGCGAAATCCATTTTACGATTCAGGGATCCGTTTGCGTAATATTAAGCTTTAAACTGCTATTTTTTGTTAGAGTCAAGTGTCCCCCCCTGCAAGCTAAATGGTTGTATTTGGATATGTGAAAAATTCACAGCAGTAGTAAATGAAGTTAAAAAGAAAACTATCACAGCTAAGTTATAGACTTTACAAGTTACCGAGTAATAGCCCTAGTAGCATTTTCCGTTGGCATTTAGTTCGGCCAACTTCAGAGGTATGTGGCCCAACCAAACGCCAACAAAAATGCTACTAGGGAGTCGACCAACTTACATTTACAGTTGAAAAACGTTCTCCTATAGATTATGTATCGAAGAAAATGTTTCTCAACTAAGTTTGCTCTTCGGATAAATTCATCCCAACTACGTAACCCTTCATTGTGCGTAGTCCGACACATGGCCGATTTTTATATTAATACCTATGTGCTATCTGTACTGCCCACTGTCGTTACAAAGGTGATTATATTCTTTTAAGTTTAGGTATCCCAAAACGTAACAAAACCACTGTCGAATCATAACATCTTAACAAAACTAATAGAATTGTCAAAGCATCTCCCAGTTTTCAACAATAGCACCAACTCCAGCTTAATCCTGTTCACAAACACCTCCCAAACTTAGAATGATAAGCTCAGTGACACATGCATTGTGTATTGTGATTCATAATAAAGTAAGGTGGAGCGGCGGGCCTCAGGCCATAGAATAGTAAAGCCGTGCAGAAGCGAAACTCATGTGCTTTAATATATAAGGTTTTTTTTTTTTACACACAACGGGGAAGCTCTTGGCCTTCATCTCACCTGATGGTAAGTGATGATAAGGCCGAAGATGGAAGCGAGCTTCACCCGGAATCCTCCACCACAGAGGAACTGGCTATCTTCTTACCTGTAACTGCCGAAACACAACAAATGCTGTTAACATTGTTGTTTGGCGACAGACTTAGATAAGATGGTGGTAGCTAGCCAGGCGGACTTAGAACAAGCCCTACCACCAACCAAACCGAGCAGATATTTTTGCCCCCGCTGGGAATCGAACCCGGGACCTCTGGATCTGAGACAGGTGGTTTTACCACTAGACCACAGAGGCGGTTCTATTCATACACGTAATATTTTAAGAGAAACGTCTATTGCACCTACCACTGTTTGTCTCTGCACCACCCAAAGGTTGACTGATAGAAAATGCCTATGGCATTAAGTCCGAAAAAGTGAAATTTGTGTGAGAAAGTGTTAAATAAATTAGTAAATAAATAAAATAATCTATAGGTGGTAAAAAACCTATAGCAGCAAAAAAAAAAAGAGCGCGGAACGTGAACAGCCAATAAAGGCACGTGCATGGCGTGCGCCGCAAGCGCCGAATCAGTGTCGACTGCGTTATCCTGTACGATATGCCCAAAACAAAGGCATTTAAGAAAGCGTGTAGTGACATAACTTATCGCATCTATACAAGGTATTATTTCTTCATCTATGCTCAGAGCCAGCGGTATAAATCAAGAGCCAGGATTGTACATCGCACACCGACTTAATCGCACCTGCAGTGTCGCTTGAGCATAGCGTTTAATACATAGTGATATATTACGTCATTTATTAGCCGCAAAGCGCGCTGTGGTTATAATTTGAAATGATGCACTTGATTAAGTTGTTGGTTTGGTATTTTTAAAGAAAAATGTTATGTTTTAGTTATTGCTGTTCGATTAGCTTGATTAATGTAAGTACAGTCAGCGACAAAATTCGAATACCACTTCAGTTTTTTAGATCTTAATTATTGAGCGAAATATTTAATTACAATCGGAACAGAAGTAAAATTAAAAGAATATTCTAACTCTCATCAAACTCAAACTCAAATAATTTATTTCAATTAAACCATTTACAGGCAAAATACCTAACCCGTGGCAGCTAAGAGATGACCAGTCCCAACTGACGGCACCCGTTCACGAACATGACGCATGGATTAGCACCATTCAGCTCAACCATTTTGAAGGGAGCTAAATGATCCAACACACACGCCACCATCAGCTAGACATCTAAGTGAGCATGACATACTCTCAGCGGCCAGGGCACATTCAAGTCAATGAAAGACATATTACCCGATCAATGGTAGCTCTAAAGTACATAGGACTCACACCTGTGCTATGCAATTATATAATACAATGGAGGTTGAGTTTATACAATGCAAAGATAGTCTTACACTCTTCAGCAGCTTCAACATTATTGTCAAATATGTCATATAATCTGTTATTATGAAATGCTGATAAGTGATTTCCATACGTGCAGCCCTGCATAACCTCGCCATGATCCAAACAGCACAGTTGCCTGCGGCGAAAGCGTCAGGGTAGCCCGCGAAATTCAAATCTTATGTTTTTTGCAATTTACAGTACAGTGGTCAGTACCAGGTTGTCATAATCATCATCATTTCAGCCGAAAGACGTCCACTGCTAGACATAGACCTCCCCCAAGCACAGCCACTTCGACTGATTCTGTGCTTCCGGCATCCAGCGGATTCCTGCGGCTTTCATAAGGTCATCGGTCCACCTTGTGGGAGGCCTTCTAACGCTACGTCTTCCGGTACCCGGTCGCCACTCCAGAACCTTTCAGCCCCAACGGCCATCTGTTCTGCGCGCAATGTGCCCTGCCTATTGCCACTTAAGTTTGGCAATTCTTCGGCTTATTTCGGTTACCTTGGTTCTCCTGCAGATCTCTTCATTTCTGATTCGACCACCTATATAGGGAAATTCCAAGCATAGCACTCTCCATTGCCCTTTGATTGACTTTTAGCCTTCTAATACTCGTAGGGCCAATGGGCCCTACGAGTATTAGAAGGCTAAAAGTGCGAGCGACCACGTTTCAGAGCCATAGGTCATCACTGGCAACACTCTAAGAATTTCGTCTTTTGACACTGCGGTATGTGGGATGAGAAGATATTGCGTAGCTTCCCGAACGCTGCCCAGCCGAGTCTGATTCAACGATTGACCTCTTTCTCGAAGTTGGATCTACCTAACTGGACAGTTTGTCCTAGGTAAACATACTAGTCCGCAACTTCGAGTGTAGCGACTCCGATCTTCATGAGAGTGGGTGTTACATGGGCATTTGACATGACCATCATCAGCCTATCCACAGCTGTTTATGTACGTGCATAATATCATGTACATAAACAATAATATCAGCCAACATTGTCAGTTGATCATGGACCCTCCCCCATAGATGGCGTATAGTAATAATCATCGCGCCTGACAGAAGGATTGATTAATGTTTACTAGTTGACATGTTATTAACATGCAGAAGGATATTGCTGTCCATCCTACAAATGTGATGACAGTCAGGGATAGGTACAACGAAATGGTATATAATATATTCTCGTTTGGAACAATATTAAAAAGTGGAATTAAGAACATAAATCAAAATCAAATTTCACGGTTACCGTTTCAAAAATAATTAGCTTGTACAATGTTATCAAACACCAGTGTTAAGAGTCTATACTACCTCAGCCCCACCTCACTCTGTATCTCGCTCGCACACTATTGCTACCGGTTACGCGAGCAAGCGAGACAGGGCAGCAGGGAAAAGGCTCCAAGGCGCCGATAGTTTAGATAATTTCGTTTTACGGTGAAAATAATGGTCATTTAAAAAAAGTCAATAACATAAGACCTGCTTTATAGTTAGTTCAGTTAATACGCAAAGTTTCATAATCTAATTTAAAGTATTTTTGGAATACCAGCGGTTTATTGTTCGGTTTGGAGGTAACTTTGGATTTTTTTTTCTAACGAGAAAATTTTATGGAATCATGTTTTCGGCTAACAGTACCATATATTTATTTCAAAATTAATGCTGCAGTATTTTAGACATAACGGAGGATCATGCTAAGCCATTTGAGGTAGTATAGGCCCTAAATAGATATGGGAAAACAGTGTAGGGCTGTCAACAAGTACCAGGTACTACATCAACAATAGAAGGATTAGTTGAAATTTTTAGTTAATGTATTGTCGAATTCGCAGTCACATTGGTATTGAAGCAAACAATTAAGAAGAGCTTGGAGTTTTATGACGTGCAAGTATCAGTAAAATGTAAATTTTATCAGAATACCTATGGATGCCAATTATATTGACGGCACGGTTGACGCAGGGTTTAAGCGATTGACTGCTGCGCTGCGTGTCGCAGGTTCAATTCCCGCACTGAACAAATATTTGTATGACATGTAAGTAGTTGTTCTGGGTCTGGCTGTTTGTGTATGTGAGATTAAATGTTTGTAAACGCACCCACTATACAAGAGAAATTCCTAGTGTGAGGCAAAGTTTAAAAAAAAAAAAAAATTGTAGAACTTGAATACTTCAATCCAAAATTCAATTTTTTTAATCACTTTAAAGATATTTTTATTTGACAATTTTCAACGACGATTGTTCAATTACAATTTAATAATAATATTTTATTTTAGAATGATATTTAAACAATAATTGTTGGAAAAAATGGGGAGATATAAAGTTAAAAACATCTTAATACAGATGATTATGTTACCGATTCCGTTAAGTGAGTGATTGCGTAAGAATCTAACCTGAACAAGGTTTGTTTCTTTCATTTGATACTTTTGGACCAGACCAATCTTCTCGTCTCACATACCGCAGTGCCTCACGACAAAAGTCTTCGACCAATGCGTGTTGCCAGTGATGACCTATGGCACTGAAACGTGATCGCTCACAATGGGCCTTATAAGAAGGCTAAAAGTCACCCAAAGGGCAATGGAGAGGGCTATGCTTAGAGTTTCCCTACGTGATCGAATCATAAATGAAGAGATTCGCTGGAGAACCAAGGTAACCGACATAGCTCGAAGGATTGCCAAACTTAAGTGGCAGTGGGCAGGGCACATTGCTCGCAGAATAGATGGCCGTTAGGGCCGACAGGTTTTGGAGTGGTGACCGCGTACCGGAAGACGTAGCGAGGATGTAGACGTAGACATCAGAAATGATGATGATGGGAGATTGGAACAGACCATATGCAGGTAACACTCAATGTGATTTCGCGCTTCATAACTTTTTGAAATAAGAAGCAATCAGACAAGTCATTTCAAAGACTTGACTACTCAGTAAACGCATAAAATAATTTCCGGCCAAGTGCGTGTCCGACCACACACAATTATGGGTTCCTCAGTTGGGATGAATTTATCCCAAGAACAAACTTAACATTGTAGTTGTTTAGAGGTATGAGGAACAGGGTGTAAAGTTCACTCATACTCTATGGAAAAGGGAGGATCCTCCGACCAGACGGGTATTGTGTCTGGTGGGCAACTGCCCAACGGTTGATGTCGGGATGTTCTATATATGCTAGTCGCGCGGTAAACTCTGATAGCGCTATGCAGGATTTGTGACGTCAGGTCTTTGATGCGTAGTTCGCATGTGGCGTTGTTGATACCGCCACAGTTGAAAAACAAGTTCTCCCATACATTCCAATTGCAATAAGTTTGTATGCAAAATATTGAGAGATTTACCATGTTATATTAAAACCATAAAAAGAAGTACGGACAGACGAGTGATCCTAAAATCCTAATTAAAAGTAACTGTGGTTAATTAACTACTTGCATAGTACTTATGTATCTCTTTTGCAGAACAGTAGGTATCCAATTAAACTATATAAACTACGAACGTCAAAGGAGTTCATCATAATTGGAAATTAGTTAAATATTCTGATAGTATAAAGGGATATCGTTCAAGGCACCTAATTTGAAAGTCAAACCTATTTCTAGAAATTCAGCGTGATATTGTTCTATGGTAAACTCAATAACGTATACGCCTACTGGCTTAAATAAATAGCCCAACGTGAAAAGTTGGGGTGTTTGACTGGCGTGTGCAAGGTCGTCAGTTTGAACCCTGCTCGTTGCAAATACATAATCTATATCTATACTAATATATACTATACTATTACAATAAAGCTGAAGAGTTCGTTTGTTTTTTTTGTTTGAATGCGTTAATCTCTGGAACTACCAGTCAGACATGAAAAATTATTTTCAATACAGTTTTGAGCATGGCGTATTTTCAGAGGCTATAATTATGATTCGAAAATTAAATCTTTTGCATAGGCATCTTTCTGTTACGCGGTCGTGACTTTTGTTTACGAGCTCGATCATTTTGTTTTGCAGTTGAGTTTTAAATATATAAGACAACTAGCTTTTGCCCGCGGCTTCGCCCGCGTGGATGTCGGTTATCGCATAAAAAAATACTCTAAGTCCTTCTCCATATCCCAGGCTATATCTCAAAATCCTAACTTAATATTAATTTTAATGTGATTCACTATGTGAATAGAAACCGAAAAAAATGATTTAATATAGTAAAAGTACTTATGTTCTGAACGTGAATGAGTCTTTACCTAAAGATAACAAACACAAAATCAAAATTCGAAATTTCACTCAAATTCTTAAAGCAATCAATTGTACCAAATTACAACACGAAATAGAAGTGAGACACAAATAATAATTTAAAAATAATTCACGTAAGTACCAACAGTGTGAAACCAAAACGAAATCCTCCGAAATGTCGCATGATATACCGTTTGTGCTGATAAAATGCTCGAAATATCTAATGAACACCATTGGTGCATAACTTTCCTCAGGGTCACGTTCGCAATTGGACGAAATATTTGACATTTATTTTGTACTTGCAACACGATCTGGCTGTAGAATTCGATTAATCGACTAATACTTGACCGGTTGACATTTTAGCGGGAACACCACTAAACGACGAAAAAAAAAAGAAAACAAAATACGTCTGTACTCTGTGGTCGTGTGGCGGTGTGGCGCGGTGCTTAATGTAAACATTCATCAAGGTTTTACGTGCGTAAAGTAATGGATTCAATGTGAAAACGGTTTAATCTTAGAAGAATCTTATACAGAATTACTGAGAAATAAGTGTAGATTTTGTATTGAGTGTTAGTTTATCAAAAAGTGATAAATATGTCAGTGAAAAAGTAACGAAAGTTTTGGAATGCACAAATTTTGATCATAAGGCTGCCGTGTTTAGTAATGTTTTTATGATAAATATTCTTGTATATTGTTTGAAACACACATAAGTAGCTAGCTTATTTATCTACGAACATAATTTGGGTAATAGCTACTGATATTATAGCGTACCTATTGTTATCGTAATCGTATTTCCAAGGGTAAAATTCGGCAAACAAATCCCTACAAAAACACAATAAAATGGATATAGTATGTTATCCTTAAGAGATAGACATATGCCATCGCGGACTTTTTTGAAGACCTTTATAAGATACACAATTCCACCATACATTATTTTGTTATATCTCAAAGGGTTTAGACAGCGTTTTCGTTGAAAGCTCCCAGACGGCGTATTTTTTTCCGACACCTCCAACAAATATCGTTAATTCATACAGAAATGCATCCAAAAAGTTAACAAATTATATACTAAAACCTTCCTCAAGAACCAAGCTATCCATTGGTGAAAACAGCATGAGAATCGGTGCAGCCGTTTTTGAGTTTATCGCGAACAGACAGACAGACAGACAGACAGACGCGGCGGAGGACTTTGTTTTATAATATGTAGTGAGTGTTAGTTTATCAAAAAGTGATAAATATGTCAGTGAAAAAGTAACGAAAGTTTTGGAATGCACAAATTTTGATCATAAGGCCGCCGTGTTTAGTAATGTTTTTATGATAAATATTCTTGTATATTGTTTGAAACACACATAAGTAGCTAGCTTATTTATCTACGAACATAATTTGGGTAATAGCTACTGATATTATAGCGTATTGTTATCGTAATCGTATTTCCAAGAGTAAAATTCGGCAAACAAATCCCTACAAAAACACAATAAAATGGATATAGTATGTTATCCTTAAGAGATAGACATATGTCATCGCGGACTTTTTTGAAGACCTTTATAAGATACACAATTCCACCATACATTATTTTGTTATATCTCAAAGGGTTTAGACAGCGTTTTCGTTGAAAGCTCCCAGACGGCGTATTTTTTTCCGACACCTCCAACAAATATCGTTAATTCATACAGAAATGCATCCAAAAAGTTAACAAATTATATACTAAAACCTTCCTCAAGAACCAAGCTATCCATTGGTGAAAACAGCATGAGAATCGGTGCAGCCGTTTTTGAGTTTATCGCGAACAGACAGACAGACAGACAGACAGACAGACGCGGCGGAGGACTTTGTTTTATAATATGTAGTGATAGTGATGATTTAAAAAAAATTGTAGCAAGGTGTTTTCATACATAGAATAAAATGGGATAGATTTTATACGGGGAAAAATGAATGAGTCCGTACGTCTTAGAATTGAATTGTCCAAAGTCTTTTAAATGGTCGTTTAATATATTTAATAACCAGTTTTAATTAAATTATGTTCACACCAACAGTTGTCAAAAATCGAATAGGCTATATAGGCTGTTTTCGTTATTTAAAAAAATATGTCCAGTTGCAAAAACACGCCCATTTCAGAAAATTTTATTTTTTGTATGATAAATTGATTATATATTTTTTTGTTCATATGAATTCAAGTACAAATGATGAAATGGAATAATTAACTTCACCCGATATTTTATCTGAGGCAAAACTGCGCAAGATGAAATTTTGCCCCGAAAATCTCGAGAAAGGTATATGGCGACTTAAGATAATTTTATTTTCTATTTACGTATGTATGTTAAAATAAAAATCCGATTTCTTTTAAATTAAATGGCGGATGAAGTTCATTTATAAAATCATTGACCTGATTAACAGAAATATGCTGAAGGACCTGCAGCATAGCTTGAATTGTGTTCAAGACAAAATTGACAGAATGGCTTCTAAAGTGTTGTTTTGACGTGAAAACGTCTAATAAATCGATGAACGCCGTCACAACAAAACATTGATGCGGCGCAAGCGTACAATGAGCGTAACGGGACAATGAGCGTAACGGGACAATGAGTCATCCTTTTTCGTGCATGCAGCCGGCGTTCATCGATGTATTTGACGTTGTCACGTCAATAAAAATGAATAAATGCATGGTAATTTTGTATAAGAAAAACAGTAATAAAATAAGAATGTAACTATGTAAACTTAACAAAAATTTGAACGCTTGCTTGCAGGCAGAATACAATGACACTTAGGTTATAAAATCTCACCTTTACCAAAAAAAAAATCTAGCAAATAAACATTTGATTTGATTTGATTATATGATCTTCATCATCATAACCCTCCTGTCTGTATTGCAAATTAGGGGTCGGCGAACACGAAACATGATTTCTTCTTTCATAAATTCTTCTCTATCTACCGTCATCTCTGTATTCACCCTCTTTCTAATCACATCATCTTTCAGCCAATTCACATAATGTTTCTTTAGTTTGCCCCTTTTCTTATGGACTACTAAAAAAACAACCCAATAACCGTAAACTGTCGAGTACTTACGAAGAGCTCAAAACACCCAAGAATAAGATGCTAATGAGAAACAGAATCTGGTTATTATTAATAATGTAAGATGCGGTTATTGTTTAACGACACATTTCGGTGCTCGGCGGCTAATATCGTTAGTGATATTATGAGCCGGCGCGGGCGCGTGTATCATTACTCTTCGTGCACGTAATCTCGCCTCGGATTAATACCAGCTGCGGTGTCTCACAATATTTATATTTTTAATTTCACGCTACTCTGCACACAGGGATTATACTAAAATTTGTGTTAATATTTCTGGTACACAGCCAAACTTTCATTGCGCTCACTCAGGCACTATCACAGTCTATTGAACTCAGACCCGCAACTGCGATTCGACGGCAACCAGTCGCATCCCACACAATGTGCCACATTCGTGATGCCAACGATACGGCCGAACTTTTAACGCTCGTCTTTTGTTTAATTAAACTTTGAATTTATCTGATTAACAAATTCTGTTATGATTTCATGTTATAGCTGACACAAAACTTTCTCCTATTCAAGCAAAATATACCAACAGAATTATTTTGTTAACTCTACAAACATCCCAACTTTGAAAAGTCTAGCCACAGTAAATAAGCCGAACGAACCGTACGAAGCCATTACTGAACCCCTTCATTTATTTTAGCAGTGTCTTTTACCGTCTGTAAACAATAAAGTTTCAAATTTCTGCACGCTTGTTTATGAAAGCTCACCAATTCATTACTTTATTTGTTTAATAAAGCTCGAACGGGCACCGCCTGTGTACATTGGGATATAAATTACCTTTAATTTAGGTGAACGATCCAGAAAATATGATGATGTAAAGTTTTCATCAAGCCTTAATAAAGGCGAGCCGGGGCGTCGGAGTAACTACGTAACAAGGGCTGCACCTACTTGTTATGAAATTTTGTATGATAAGATTTAGGTGTACCTAATGGAGCTTCGGGCGATTTTACTTATTAGAGTATATTGGGGACTGAAGCACCGCAGCCGGGCTGGAAGTGTCCCGACGGCACACGACACACGACCCAGTAAGCGTTATGTTCGAGGTAAGTGGCGGGAACCATGTTTTATGTGTGATTTAACACGGGTTGGGAGCTTATGGCACTTTACAGATAGCTACGTTGCTATTGGAGAGAGACTGTATACCTACTTGTAACATAAAATATTCTACTAGTTTTCGCATCTAAATGTAAATGTTTTACAACTTGAGATTTCGCTACAAACGTTAAATAAACATATACATGAGTAATTTTATTCGCAAAAAAATAGAGGGATTTTCTGTGAGGTAAATTAAAGTGACTGAATGAATAATAATTTTGAATGATTTAAAGAAACATTTGCTGGAGCCACGCGGTTAATTAGAATTGCAATTCCGATGTTGAAATAAAAACAAAAAATATTGAAAATAAATAAACAAAAAAAGAATTATAATAGTAAGATTTACATATTTGATATAATAGTAAGATTTAAAAGCTTTATTTTTACGTATGGTATTTGTTACTGTGGTATTTGTTATTATTAATAATGTAAGATGCGGTTATTGTTTAACGACACATTTCGGTGCTCGGCGGCTAATATCGTTAGTGATATTATGAGCCGGCGCGGGCGCGTGTATCATTACTCTTCGTGCTGCACGTAATCTCGCCTCGGATTCGGCCACAAATGAGAGTAAAATGTATGTATTGATTAGTTACGCTTTAATTACTTCGCGAGATTCTATTATTCAACAATCGTCAAACGATAAACCATGCATTGCGATGCTAATCGATGCACTATCAGTTAATTGATTAATGTTGTCCACAATAGTTAAATCAATTGGCACGCCTAATATAATTAACCTCAAATAAGTAGCTGCTATAAATCTAGTGAAAACGAGAACGTCCTGACGTTAAATATTTTATTAACATGTAATAAAATTTGTTATGCCGAAAGCATTGTGCGCATTCAAAGGAGCTGTTTCTTTATTTAAAGTCATATTCCAAAGTAACGTGTACAGTCGCTACAAAACATAATGATTCGAATGTATCTCTGTCTTGAAACTGTACCTCTGGGAACCGCGAGTAATAAAAATTCCGGCACGCGCGTTACAAGTGTGCTTTCGTGAAAGTAATCCGCGAAGAAATACAGCCTCTACCTACTGCTTCCACATTTGTAACTGGGAAATCTCCATTTCTCTTTGACTACCAGTCGTTTCAAAAGCCACTGCGTCCCTGGTGGGTCGTGTGGAGGCGACACTCATAAAAATTCGCCGTGCCGAAGTTTCCCTTAACGTGTCACTGTGTTCAAAGCGAGCGCAGCGGATTTCGTTGTATTATAATTTTATAAGCTACTTAGAAATGCGTGTGGGCGATTCCGTTTCATGAAAGTCACATTAAATTAGGTCCTTTGTTACGTCAATAGTTAGGTTAGGCATTTAAATGTGTTTCACACAAAATGTATTATTACGGGATAATTAGGGCTGTTAACTGTTTAATGTTTAATGTTCGAACCTAACTTTTTGTGTTTTAGATGACAAAATTCGATGGGATACCTTATTTATTCATCTTAGAGCTGTCAAACTACATTCAATTAAGTGCCTCGTTTGTCTTGTTAATAATATATGAAACAAACTTTTTGTGTTTTTGATGACAAAATCCGATACCTTATTTAATCTTAGGGCTGTCAAACTACATTCAATTAAGTGTCTAGTTCGTCATGTTAATAATGTACAAACCTAACTTTTGTGTTTTAGATGACAAAATCCGATACCTTATTTAATCTTAGGGATGTCAAACTACATTCAATTAAGTGCCTCGTTTGTCTTGTTAATAATGTACGAACCTAACTTTTTGTGTTTTAGATGAAAAAACCCGTTACCTTATTTAATCTTAGGGACGTCAAACTACATTCAATTAAGTGCCTCGTTTGTCTTGTTAATAATATACGAACCTAACTTTTTGTGTTTTAGATAGCATAATCCGATACCTTATTTAATCTTAGGGATGTCAAACTACATTCAATTAAGAGTCTCGTTTGTCTTGTTAATAATGTACGAACCTAACATTTTGTGTTTTTTATGACAAAATCCGATACCTTATTTAATCTGAGGGACATCAAACTACATTCAATTAAGTGCCTCGTTTGTCTTGTTAATAATATACGAACCTAACTTTTTGTGTTTTAGATAACATAATCCGATACCGTATTTAATCTTAGGGATGTCAAACTACATTCAATTAAGAGTCTCGTTTGTCTTGTTAATAATGTACGAACCTAACATTTTGTGTTTTTTATGACAAAATCCGATACCTTATTTAATCTGAGGGACATCAAACTACATTCAATTAAGTGCCTCGTTTGTCTTGTTAATAATATACGAACCTAACTTTTTGTGTTTTAGATAACATAATCCGATACCGTATTTAATCTTAGGGATGTCAAACTACATTCAATTAAGTGCCTCGTTTGTCTGGTTAATAATATACGAACCTAACTTTTTGTGTTTTAGATAACATAATCCGATACCTTATTTAATCTTAGGAATGTCAAACATTCAATTAAGTGCCTCGTTTCTCTTGTTAATAATGTACGAACCTAAGTTTTTGTGTTTTAGATGAAAAAATCCGTTACCTTATTTAATCTGAGGAACATCAAACTACATTCAATTAAGTGCCTCGTTTGTCTTGTTAATAATATACGAACCTAACTTTTTGTGTTTTAGATAACATAATCCGACACCTAATCTTAGGGATGTCAAACTACATTCAATTAAGAGTCTCGTTTGTCTTGTTAATAATGTACGAACTTAACATTTTGTGTTTTTTATGACAAAATCTGATACCTTATTTAATCTTAGGGCTGTCAAACTACATTCAATTAAGTGTACATTGTTTTGTTAATAATGTACGAACCAAACTTTTTGTGTTTTAGATAACAAAATCCGATACCTTATTTAATCATACTTACGGTAACCATGACAAAAGACAGGCTGTAATCCCGAATTAATTTTACCAAATAACATTATTATACCGTCTTCAATTACATGTTAACTCTTGATCAATAAACGTCATGTTATATAATTAGATCGAGGAACGCCAACATGATTGTTATGTTTTCGAATCAAAAGCAAACATTTCTTGTTTATTACTGCCTGCCTTAATTAATTTCCACATCTAGAAAATAATGCGATATGAACGACGCTATTAATTATTGTTTGCCATCTCGTTTGTTGCATTAAATCGTAGTTGATCGTTTGGGTCGTTAGCTATATCTCACCGAATCATAGTCTATCAATATTATTGTTTTACGTAATAATATTTTACTAATGTCCTACCTTATGTGTTATGAAGAGTAAGCTACTGACTACTTACTTCAAGAGGATAAACATCAGTGTTCTTTTTGCGCTTCTTTTATACCTGTGGCATTTATCCCTTTGACCTTATCTATGTAGTATTTCTGTGTAACGATTATTAAGTGAACGTTTTCATTATGATAAATTTACAAAATGTTGTTAAGAATCTTAAGTAGTGCTCATTTTACAGGATTATTTCTTACTGTGAAAGAAACGATCAATTGCACACTTACTCCCAAATCATGCGTAACCAAATCACTAAAATCAATCAATTCACCTTGAGCGAAAAGCCTTTAACCAATATCAGTTCAATTAACAATCTTTATTTATGACGTAATACGCTACTAATTCTCCGTGTCTCGGGTCTTCCTCATTAATAAACAAAGCAGGGTGACATTGAATGGCGACCCTTTATTTTACGACTGCGACCTATGTGCCGGTTATAACTTGGAGTTCAGGAGTACGCACATAACGCCGTCATTTGTTAACATATTTGATTAAAACCTGTAATTCATTAAAATTATTAATACTCGTAAGCAGGGCTTGTCTAAGTAATAACCCAGTCCATGGATGGGTGATCATCTTTACATACCAAGACCCCTCCGTGCCTCGGAAATCACGTTAAGCCTTTGGTCCAGTCTGTCATTCGTGGATCTTTGACAGTCGTTACCGGTCGTCAGAAGCTCGAAAGTCTGACAACCAGTCTTACTAAAGGGTATCGTGTTACCCAGTAATTGGGTTGTGGAGGTCAGATAGGCAGTCACTCCATGTAAAATACTGGTAGGTAATTAGCTACATCCAGTTAGACTGGAAGCCAACCCCAACGTAGTTGGGAATAGGCTAGGCAGATGATGATGAACAGCACGTGAGCTGCTCACGTGGGAGAGAATAATTGGTGAACTTAATGCCCAGGACGGAGTCGTTATGTTTAAGACGTACTTGTGCGTTATCTCTAAGTAACATGCTATCTATATTCACGTTAAACTTATATAAAATAATATCAGCATCTTTTGGCCCACTATAAAGTACATGCCTCTTTATTTACAGAGAAGGACGAGCACTGATCACCACACTTGCTTAATATGTGTTGGCGATTTTAGACCATTTACAAGTTCATGGTTTCTCACTATGTTTTCCTTCACCATAATAATAAATGACTATTTGAAAACGTATGTTTTCAAAGCTACATGATATGGTACATTTTGTAAGTTGATCATAAATTTGTACGAACATCATTAATTAGTCTGAAATCCTGACTTAATTCCTCTAATTTGCCTGGCACGTTTGTCTCCATTTTTTGTTTCAACATTAACATAAATAAACGGCTTAATCCCGTTAATCTTATTAAATTATTCTTTCTGTTGTTGTCTTGAGAACGATAGCCAGTAATGGAAATGAAATATACATCTGAAATATTTTTTTAATACGAATTGAACTTGTAAAGTGACGATCACATCGTCACAAGTTTCTAGAAACTGATATTTCATCTATCACGTCATCGCACGACGAGCACCATGTGTTCAATTTTAACTCTGCAGCGTTGCAATGCTCCATCTTAAAATACGTTTGTAAAAGACTTGACACAATCTGAACCTTATGCCATGGCAATAAGAAGTACACAAGTATGCATGCTGTACATCGGTCTTCCAACGCTCGGATCGCAATTAAGTGCTTCTTGCACGTTCGTGTGGCGAAGGAGGAGTCAACTAATTATGACACTCTTTTCCTTCAAATTAGTGACGTTCGGAAGCCCCGGAATACACAATAATTAGTCTTCTTTCACTTGAACGTTTAGCTTCGCGTTCGTCTATTTTGTCTATGTACTAATAAAACGCAGTTTGAACAACTGTAGAAAGATTTCAAACAAGATTGCGAGTTGAAATGTAAAAAGATATCGTCGGTGGTAGCTTGTTTTAAAATAAACATGAATACATTTACTTTTTGTTGGCTAATAACATTCTTATTTCTCTATTCGGTTGAAAACTTAGAGTTTTGTGAAACAATCTTCTTCATTCTGAATTTCTGACGTCAAATTATAGTGTTGTTCCCGTTGATTTTATTTATTTTGAAATAACATATTTATCTTAAAAAATATTAGGTAACTAGTTTAGTACCTATCTACTTACATTTAAGAACTCTAATCTAATGTAACCCGAGGGGATTTGGCGCTGTTAGCCGAAATACAGGTTCCTCCTAGTTCGGCTCCAGATGCTAAAACTTTTGTATACTTTTGTTTTATCATAGCACATAACTGTAATATAATCTAAGTACTGTTTTTATGAAATAAAGCTTAATATTATTATGCCATTAAGTCATCAACTGAAAACTAGATGTATAATTTTAGTAGTTTAAAAATAACTTAACCAAATATATCCACTTATTTAAGGCCAAACGTATTTCCAATTTAATTTTTTAAGTACTAAGTATATTTTCTATCGTAGACATCTAAAAATAGACCATATAATTTATAACGAAATAGGTACAATCTAAATAGTAAGCTACTTCCAATTTCCTTTTATTGACCATGTGACTGTTGGTTTTCTCAGACCTAGTGCTACGAGAGCTAGGCTATTGTGACCCGAATTCTTGAGACCTTAGGCATTATGTATGCTTGGCCAAACAATGTAGGTAATATTTGCTGCAGCTGTTGCAAGTGATTTTCTTGTTTTGACATGATTTTGCAGATCGACTTCATGCCAATATAAGAACGGTTGGTATTGACTTTTTTTCTTTTGTGTTGAATGTGATATACACAAGTATTCTCCTGCTTTCATAATAGGTGTAAGTTGAAGAGGTGATTCTTTTTAATTGACAATTAACTATATGTATAAGTAAGTGATTTCGAAAACCGTAAAATGTAGTGTAAATGCCATTTTTATAGAAATATTCTTTGGTCAAAACATTTTTATTTCATCATACGAAGATAACGCCTTGTATGATATCATTCATCATCATAATCATTTAATTCATCTTGATGTCATCGTTGTGTCTATTTTTACACAATATTTTTTGCAGTTTTTCTGAAATTCCACTTTGTATATATATATTTTTTTAATATTAATTTATTTAGGGGATTTTTGTACACATATGCGACGATGTCAATCCCATCGTGGTTTTGCAAATAACGACTTACTCCTATACTCAATTATGTATAACTATGAATTTAAATGTTTATAATTCATCGAAATATTGACCGTCACTTCCGCGTCTAAAAACCCGGCTCCATTGTGCCGTTTCATGTAATTGGATAGACAATTGAATAACACTTTGTTTGACCAATCATATCGTAGAATATTGGACATATAAAACTTCTATACGCCAAAGCTGAATTGAAACACAAACGTGCTAACAGTACCTATCACAGTAGCAAACTATTTTATAAAACTACTCGTTTATTTTGTTTTGTATCTCGAAATTATACCATAGTTACAATGTTAGCTCCTAGTAAAGCTCTAATGAACTTTGTAAAACAAGCAGTACATAGTGCATAGCATACATCCACACAGCCAGGAGTTGTCAAGTTTGTGAATTTAGCATGTAATGCCGCGGGCGCTGGCGCAATATGCCTATTGCAGCTTTAATGCCCTGCGGTTTGGATTCGGTCCACGTACGGGGGTCACTATAAAAGTGGTCGGGCCCTGGCGGTGTTCAAATTGTTTTCATCCCACAAACTCACACGGTACAGTTAACATGGCGACCAAACACAAACTTAATTTATTCTAAAGTTAGATTAGATTCTGTTACTTTGTGTATAAAACTATAACTGAAACCGACAAATTATTTTGTTTCTCGTGTAACAGAGTTTATCGCTCGCTTGCAATTCATCGAAAAACTAAAAGGGTTAATCGACCATGCCTAATCATATAACGATATCTTTTATCGAGTTGCTCACCGACAGAATAAAAATTCATATTTTATTTTGGCGCGGGCGTCGATGTTAAAATATTCAAATATTCTGACGGAACACTTGAGCCTCTAGCTTCGGGCCGACATTTGAAAATGGAAATAGACCTGTTCGTGCCTACAAGGGAAATCGTATTCGACATTTGACGCAAAATGATGATGCAAATTTCACGAAAATATTATGCGCGGTTAAATATCAATGACTGCGGCTCTGCGAGTGTTCGATTTGTGAGCTGTTAGGGTTTTATCGACAAGATACACTTTTGTAGACACGTCACTAACTGTTATCTGTTTTCAATCAAAGGGAAAGGATAAGATTTATAGCATTTATCGGCAAGAAACTGTTTCTCTTCCTATATTAGGTTAATATTAGCTTCGAATATTAGGAGCTACATTTGCTAAACGTTTACCAGCGTAATTACCTCGCAATGACATATTTTAGGTATGTCATATCAACATAACTGGTCATAGCACTAGTATTCCCGATTTTCATGTATGGAGTTGAGACGTGGACAATCCGAGCAAGAGAAAGACAGAGAATAGACGCATTCGAAATGTGGTGCTGGAAGCGGATGCTCCGAATACCATGGATAGCCAAACGCACAAATGTGTCTGTCCTTTCCCAACTCGACATAAAGACCCGATTGTCTACAGTTTGCTTATACAGCGTATTTTGACCTATTTCGGCCAATGCGAAAGGGAGATAGCAACCTTGAAAAGCTGGTCATTGTTGGCAATACCGAGGGAAAGAGGGCACGAGGCCGGTCGCCAACACGATGGTCCGACCAAGTAAAAGAAGCTACGTCCTCAAGCAAACTTCAGCAGGTGGTGATGGCAACGTTGGCCTGGAGTCGATGGAGGCAGATTGTCCGCTTAAAGTGGTCCAGTGACCACGATCCTCAGTAATGAGGGACCGATTGAACAAGAAGATCAACACAACTAAATATTTCAGTCACCGACTTTTAAAAGTACCTATTTTATAAAAAGCGTGTTATCTACAGAAAGCTAAAACGATACAGCATACAACAATACACTTTATTTTGCACTGCGAAAGATTGACGGCGCTTTATTCCCTAAATATACATCACCCACAACTACATACATTAGTAATTCACAATTTTGTTGGTGACAAACTCCATTTTGTTATAAGGGTTTCCGTACTCAACAAGGAACCCTTATAGTTTCGCCATGGCCGTCTGTCCGTCTGTCCGCGGCTTAGCTCAGAGACTCTTAGTACTAGAAAGCAGTAATTTTGCATGGGCATAGCTACATATGAATCACGCCGATAGTGATAAAAAAAAACTCTCTCTTGTACGTAAAGTGGGGATGATATTTTTTTGTCCCATGGTGTGAGGTATCGTTGGATAGGCCGTTCAAAAATATTGCCGGTCTGTGAGAACCAAGGATCATGTCACAAGGATCCGTTTCCGTAATATTAACCGTTAAAGTGCGCCCCCCCCCTGCCAGCTAGATGTTTGTTTATGGATATGTGAAAAAATTCAGGGCAGTAGTATATATAATGAAGTTAAAAGCAAAACTATCGCAGCGAAGTAGGCTTTACAAGTTAACGAGTAATAGTCGACCAACTTATATTTGCAGTTGAAATGTATGGGAGAAAATGTTTTTTAACTACAATGTTAAATTGTTCATGGCATGAATTCAGCCCAACTACGGATCCCTTCATTGCGCGTGGTCCGACACGCACTTTTCTGGTTTTATTACAACTCAACTCAAAGCAATCAATCTGCCTAGCCTTTTCCCAACTATGTTGGGGTCGGCTTCCAGTCTAACCGGATACAGCTGAATACCAGTATTTTACATACATGGAGCGACTGCCTATCTGACCTCCACAACCCAGTAACTGGGTAACACGATACCCCTTGGTAAGACTGGCTGTCAGACTTTTGGGCTTCTGACGACCCGTAACGACTGTCAAAGATCCACGAATGACAGACGGCTTAACGTGCTTTCCGAGGCACAGAGGAGTCTCGGTACCAACCCCGGCAAGCGTAGCTTAACCTGACGGATCGACCAGTGCGGCTGTTATTACTTAGCCACGAGCTCCTCGTGCACGACAACTCAACTCAAAGCATTTATTTCAATTTAACTAATTAGAGGCACTTTTGAATTGTCCAAGAGCAATCCGTTAATCAGAAAGTTGAGCTTAACTAGCGTACATCCCTGTAATGTCCCACTACAGGGCAAAGTCCTATCTATTCTCCTTCCACTCCTCTCTGTCTAGAGCTACTAAGGACCAGTCCTTATTGGAGGAGTCCAGCTCATCAAACCATCTCTGTCTAGGCTTGCAAATTACAAAGTCCATGTGTTGTAATTTTTATCACCTACGATTAGAAAGCCATCTTACGCTTTTTTTAATTCACAACAGGGAAGCTCTTGGTCTTCTTCTCTCAATCTTCTCTTAATGGCAAGTGGTGATAAGGCCGAAGGTGAAAGCGAGCTTCACCCGAAATTCGCCACCACCCTGAATAGCTAGGAAAATATTTCAATACAGATATTTAAATTGCAACCAGAATATGCAAATTTGTAATAGCACCTACCACTGTTTGTCTCTGCACCACCCAAAGGTTCACTGGTAGAAAATGCCTATGGCATTAAGTTCGCCTCTGTACATTTATGTGAGAAAGTGTTAAATAAATAAATAAATATGATTATACCACAGAGGAGCAGGCTATATTACTTCTAACTGCCGAAACACAACAAATACTGTTAAGGCGAGGTTCTTCAAGTTAACCTCTAGGAAATGTAATTTTAATGTAATTTTATTTAGAAACTGTAATGATTAAATATGTAAAAAAATTATATGTTGCTTTTGAGACCTTTCTGTAGGAACGTCGGGTACTCGTTACATAATTGGATAAAGTTTGCTCGATAGAAAAAAAAACCAAACATAGCCTTATTTTGTAGATTAAAATCATTTTATTTCAATATTATACCACATTATGTATTGAAAATCACATCAAAATAAACGTCTATGATGATGTAATGTCCGTCGGGTTTAACATTGTTAATATCGTAAAACATATAATTTTCAACCCAAAATTAACGAAATTCATGGCATAATTTACTTGCGCCCAGCTGCCACCTCTAGAACAAAAATGCACGCTCGAAGAACCTCGCCTTAACATTGTTGTTATGGCGACAGACTTACCTCCTTACTAATAAACGTTGTATAGCGTCTGTATAGTTACACACCGATTTCTCTCTTGCACTCGTCAGTAATTTGACTTTCGAAAGACGAAGACAAAGCGTTGTGTAACTATACAGACGCTATACAACGTTTATTAGTAAGGAGGTTAGACTAAAAGAAACAATAGTCATCTCTCTCCTTGTTAAACTCTGTGGTTTAATCATATTCTAGTTGCAATTTAAATATCTGTATTGAAATATTTTCTTAGCCAGTCTCTATATCCTGTCTTCGCGTGCAATATATACGAATGTAGATATATCAACTGCTGTAAAGGCTAACCAAACGAGTTTGTAACGACTTGAGGTGCATCACTCCGAATTTGAATTTCATATTTTGGCACAGCATAGACAGTACTTGAAGCAAGGTATGTGCGCGCACTTGTGTACGAATATATGCTCATTTACTTTGTATATACTTAGGATGCGTTTAAACTTTGGCTCAGAGAATTTTGGGTTTTAAACTGTTTTGGACGCATTTATGATTTTATCACCGGATGTAGTTATTATTGAGGAGCTCGTGGCTAAGTAATAACAGCCGCACGGGTCGATCCGCCAGGTTAAGCTACGCTTGCCGGGGTTGGTCCGTGGATATGTGACCAGCTTTACATACCGAGACTCCTCCGTGCCTCGGAAAGCACGTTAAGCCGTTGGTCCTGGCTGTCATTCCTGGATCTTTGACAGTCGTTACGGGTCGTCAGAAGCCCAAAAGTCTGACAGTCAGTCTTACCAAGGGGTATCGTGTTACCCAGTTACTGGGTTGATGAGGACAGATAGGCAGTCGCTCCATGTAAAATACTGGTATTCAGCTGCATCCGGTTAGACTGGAAGCCGACCCCAACATAGTTGGGAAAAGGCTAGGCAGATTGATGTAGTTATTATAGAGAGAAGATTTGGTTTTTTATAGGAATTGTCGTAACGGTCTGCTTGATAAGGACTGGGTAGCTGGTTTGGGTAGTCTTGGTCATAGTGACTGAATTTGACTTGGTTGAAGATCACTTAGATTTAGACGTACTTGTACCATTGACCACTAAATATAGTTAGCGCTAAACATAATTAAAACTTTATTCTGTCTCTGTCAACTTCAAATAATTGCCAAAAATAAAAATAAACAATAATCCCGACTGCTAAAACATATAGAATTTTGGTATTGCTGTGGGGGACAAATTAATAACCTGAAATATGGTGTAACTTTTGTTTGTCTGCAATACCAAAATTCTATAGATCATAATGCTTGTTTTTCTCTTTTCAGATATGTTTTAGCAGTCGAGTTTTTTGGTTTTTTAAATAATTAGTTCTTCTCATTCTTTTAGTTTTATTAATTACAATTGTCTCGATTTTAGCATTTATTTGATACCAATATTATTGCAATTCATTTTTTTAGACAGCCCCTCTGGTTTTTGTATTTGCAGATGCAATATATAAATACTAGCTTTTGCCCGCGGCTCCGCCCGCGTGGATGTCGGTTATCGCGTAGAAACGTAGCCTATGTCCTTCTCCATATCCCAGGCTATATCTCTGCCAAATTTCATGACGATCGGTTCAGCGGCTTAGGCGTGAAAACGTAACATACAGGCAGACAGAGTTACTTTTACATTTATAATATTAGTATGGATTATATACCCTAGTCACTCCCACAATTAAGACACCTCATATGTTCAAGTCCATCGGCTTGATGGATTTTAACATATGAGGCGTCGTTAGATTCGTGCCAAAGAAATAGACATACATACTCTCGAAAAATATTATCCTCCTTCTAGAGCAGTCGGGTAATATAACTATGTTTTAAATTCGTTTAGCGCTAAATGTATTTAGTGGTTTGTAGTGCAAGTTGGCCTTAGAGTCGCAAAGTGATCAATCGTGGTGATCAATAGTTTTGCAATAGAAATTGTTTAATATTCTCGTTTGTTATTTTAAGGCTAGACTTATATTTAATCAGATGATGTGAAAATAGTACGTAACATCTCAATTTCCAACTACCATTCCGATTGTCTCAAGACATTTAATCCCATCTCCATAAATTTCTGTAAGAATAACTGGATAACAATAGAGTAACTACAAATGGATGGTACGGTCGTGAACGCTGAGTAGCAAGCAGAAGAGGCCGATGCCCGTAGCATCAAACAATGGACCCGCAGACATATTGTAACACCATCCCAACCTATTAAGGTGCGTGCACACGACAACATAAGTTGCCAGTGTGCGCGTACATCAATAGGTAGTACTGGGCAATATTGGTTGGTTTGCTCGAAGAATTGTCAAACTTAAGTGGCAATGGGCAGGGCACATTGCTCGCAGAACAGTTCTCGAGTGGCGACCGCGTACCGGAAGACGTAGCGTTGGAAGGCCTCCCACACCGGGTGGACCGATGACTTTGTGAAAGCCGCAGGAATCCGCTGGATGCGAGAAGCACAGAACTGGTCGAAGTGACGGTGCTTGGGGGAGGCCTATGTCCAGCAGTGGATGTCTTTCGGCTGAAATGATGATGATAATGATTATTGGTCAAATGTGACGTCACGATAACGTCTAGCGCCAAGCTGCTAAAGACACTGCCACACCATATTGCGCGGTATATAGCAACTTTATAACCTAGACAAAATATTCATTAGTAATATAGAATATGGAAAAAAGCAATTAGAGATAAAATTGCAGAATTTAATCATTTTTATGAATTCAGTTTCATTGCTCCATAGATTACTAGTTACACCAACTGTTGCCGGGCAATAATTGCTGAAAAATTACCCGTGTAAGCACACCTTAAAACACCAACTCAACCTATTATACATATGCTATTATTCCTAGTTATAGTTTCTCCGTCTCTAGTTGGAACTTCGTGTGAATTGTTAAATTCCATTTCTGAAAAGCTACTCTGTGCCACAGGCGTCCCTACTTCCTAACTAGAATTTAATTATGAATATCTGGAGACTGTGGGTACTCACAGTTTGGCACAAAGCATTAACTTGCGTAAGGCACATTGTCCACTGGGGCGTAACTGGCGTAATTGCTGTAACCGTCACTATGTTAAGGTCGTTATATATGAGAGGTAAATAAATGACAATACACATTGTGTACCAACAAGGTGGAACAAAGACAGTGTTTGCCAACTCGTTTTTTTTTAGCAACTATATTTTTCCGACAGTTGCAAATGAATTTTCACGAATGTTAAAAAAAAACATTTGAAAACGGTCGGAAAATATCGCGTATTATAAATACCAAAACATGAAAGCAGATGTTTCTTTTTCAATACACATAAAATTTTCCACCGTCCACAGCTTAAAACAAAAATAATGCTATGACAAACAGACTGACTCTTCAGGGAAACGCAAAAATTGCTTCATAATTCTCATATTTTCTGATGTTCATTCTGTCATTAAAAGCGGTAAAATATTTGCTCTGATATGATTTCGATCTCTCTACGGAACCATTGAATGCTTTTAAATGATGTTTCTGAAAAAGGTACAGTGGCTGTATGAACTGGGCTATCCGGCCCGAGGCCAGTTGCGCCAGTCATCTTTTTCTCACGGGTATTAATAGCGATTTGAAACAGAGTTGGGTGATTTTGCATAATTTTCTCCATGATCTATCTATTGCCTCATGGAATTATCAAGTAGATAATGAAGGATCAACGTCGCATTGTCGCCATGTACATAATTAATAAAAAGTTAAGTACCTTTGTTTCCTATCTGTTTTATATAAATTGCCTTCCACTTTAAAAATTAAAGATGTCTTTGTTGCTATGCCGTAGCTGATGCTACAATGTCACCGCTACGCCAGTTATACGCCAATTACACGTCGACTCACATTTCTTTAACTTTGGTCATTTCACGGAGTGTCATACTGAATTTCGACAGTTAATTATATCGACACAGTCCCAATTTCAAAAAACAATAATTCGACTACTCATTGCTTCGAAAATACGTGCTGAAATAGTTCCTAGTGTGAAATATCATGTAACATATAACATAGGATGATACTATTCAAAAATAATAATTTCCATTTTTTTTGGCTATGCTTGCTTAAAACCAGGATGGAAAGATAAAAATACAGGATGGTTTATTAAACAGTACTTGTTTTTATTGCTTTTCCGTTACCACATCGATATGCAAATTAATATAATGAATATTAATTGTCACGTTTACCCCCCTGGTGGTAACCGGAGATATTTATTGATTGTACACTGTTTTAACACGGTAAACCAAAAGGAGTGTTTCCATTTACAAGTATTACTAACGTTTTTATCCTGAAAAAAATATTTCGAGAAAAATACATAAACTGGGCTGTATTTTTTTTTTTTCTATCCGAAATTCTTTTTCGTTCTGCTTATTTTTAACCTACCCCTTGCTGATTGCCGCTAGACCAAAAAAGCGACACTCACATAATTAAAAAGTCAGCATAATTGAGCGGCACACAGTTATAACCGGCGTCCGTTCCCAAGGGAGTGCTTATGAACATTGCTATGATAATACTGCCACATTTCCACTAGATATATCTGATCTTTATGGGGTGGGATATGCGAAACGATAATTTACTTATTTATTTTATTTTATTTTTAGGAAAACTTACGACTAAACAGATACCTACAGTAAGTAATAGTTTATGCAAAGTATGGCCAATTACAAGTTTCCACATGTAGTATATAAATTATATGAAACAGAAGATTGAAAATAGGCTATATGAAGACGTTGGAACCAGAGTGATCTAGGGCACAAAAGTATGTTTTAAAGAAAAATAAGGAAACGCGTTGTTAGGCTTTGTTGTAAGAAATTTATGAGCCATGATAATTTATTGTTTCTTTATTGCACGTAGATCACTTTGGTTTTCCATAAACGTTAAGAACTCAGTAGTAAAATTGGGACCGTTAGTGATCTAAGTGCATCTCATACTTGATCAGTGTGGCATACCTTCACTTTGCAGACCGTACCATTTCTATAGTGACATGTTGTGATCCCTCAAGGAAGAAAGCACTGAAGAGCGCTTAGATAAGTGTGGCATGGTAGAATTATGGTTTTTCTATGCCATTGTGTAATAACCTCAGTTTTATCACTTAGATCACTCTGGTTCCAACGTCGTCATATAAGGTGTATCTATTCATACACGAAATATTTTAAGAGGAACATCTAGAGGTGGTAAAAAAGCCACAGCAGCGTTTTTTTTTTTTTTATCTTAGTGTTTTATATTTTTACATAATTATTATAATTTTAAAATTGCTTGAGACATTTTGCAAAGGAGTTGCATTTTCCAAAATTTTACTTATTCTATGAATGACCCGCCCGGACGCGACGACGGTGGCGGCAAGAGCGCGGTGAACTTTGTTAATTAATCATCATATATCAAGTAATTTTAAATTATTTAATTTTTTAATATACTCAGATTTAAAAAAAAAATCGTTTACATGGCCTCTTTACCACCTGTAGGTGTATCTCTTAAAATATTTCGTGTTTGAATAGATACACCCTATATATAACACAAAAAAGAAAAAGGACTGTTTTACGCTCGAAGAAGCCATTAGATAAAATTTTCTTCAATTTTTTTTTTTTTTTTATGTAACGAAACGTGCTACTGAAAGCAACATCAAAACAAATAAATGACGTTGATTAATTTTGGAACCACCCCCAATCGTCAGCATCACACATACATATTTTTGGAATGACTTTTGTGCATTGCACATAAGCACAAGATTGTAGATGTTCGAGTATACGGTTCTATTTGCATGCTCGATTAGTTTCAGACTCAAACGTAGACCATCTTTCTGTGCCATTCATTAATTCACTCACTGACAATAATAACACAATAATTCTATATAATTTTGCACAATAGTTCTATATTGGATTTGAAAATTAAGGGGGCAAAAGCAAATTATTAAAAAAATTAAAACCTGACTGCAGTTATTGGTTTGTCCCCGCCTGCAATACCAAAATTCTATAGATTATAATGCTTGTTTTTCACTTTTTAGTTATGTTTTTGCAGTCGGGTTGTTTAAAATAGCATTTTTTCAAGCTTTTTAGTTTTATAATATACATTCATATAATATTTAGAATTGTCTCATCATCATCTTACTAGCTTTTATTTGATACCAATATTGTTATAATTGATTTAAATAAAAACCTTCCGCTCCCTTTTTTTGTATTTGCAGATGCAATATATAAATATTACATAGTCTATGTCACTCCCACAATTAAGACGAATCTAACGACGCCACATTAAAATCCATCTAAACATTTAGGCAGAGCGTGCCAAAAAAAATAGACATAATTATATACATACTATACTCTCGAAAAATATTACCCTCCTTCTGGGGCAGCCGGGTGGCATAGGGGATGAAAGTTTTGTATGAAATTTCGAAATTTTTGCCGATCGGAAATCATGGCACACGGCTTCCCCGTATCTATGTTTTTGAGCTAGGTGTCCGATCAAGTCATTAGGGAATCTATTATTATTATTTTAGCGTTTTGTGCTTACATCAGTTGATGGGAACACAAAACCGTTAGACTATCACTGCCCTCATTGTTCTATTTAATCTACTATATAAAAATAAGTCGGGTTTTCCTTCCTGACGCTATAACTCCAGAACGCACGAACCGATTTCCACGGTTTTGCATTCGTTGGAAAGGTCTCGGGCTCCGTGAGGTTTATAGCAACTTTTTTTTTTTTAATGGTTTTTACGAAAAATTAGGGTAGGGTAGAGTAGGGAAGGGTAGGTAGGTAGGTAGATAGGGTAGGGTAGGGTAGGGTAGGGTAGGGTAGGTAGGTAGGTAGGGTAGGCTAGGGTAGGTAGGGTAGGGTAGGGTAGGTAGGGTAGGGTAGGGTACGGTAGGTAGGGTAGGGTAGGTAGGTAGGGTAGGGTAGGGTAGGGTAGGTAGGTAGGGTAGGGTAGGGTAGGTAGGTAGGTAGGGTAGGGTAGCGTAGGGTAGGGTAGGTAGGTAGGTAGGTAGGTAGGTAGGTAGGTAGGGTAGGGTAGGTAGGTAGGGTAGGGTAGGGTAGGGTAGGGTAGGTAGTTAGGTAGGTAGGTAGGTAGGTAGGTAGGTAGTTAAGTAGGTAGGTAGGTAGGTAGGTAGGTAGGTAGGGTAGGTAGGTAGGTAGGTAGGTAGGTAGGTAGGTAGGTAGGTAGGTAGGTAGGTAGGTAGGGTAGGTAGGGTAGGGTAGGGTAGGGTAGAGTAGTGGAGTTTATACTATAGCTTTTGACAGAACGAAGTCTGTCGGGTCAGCTAGTTATATAGTAAAAAAATACCACAACGTTTTTCTCCCATTTGACTTTTTCCAGCGCGCCTATGCTATGAGTTCTAATTACCACGGACATGGTTTTTGAATTAGGCATAACACAGAAATGTACTTAAGGCGTCAGCGAGCTCTATGTTAATCATGTGTTAGACTGGGTAATATAACTGACGTAACATGCAACTGAACATGCTATTAGGATTATTACTTTAGTTTTCAAATAAAATGATTTTCCGTCAGGAATTTCTCAGTAGCAGCTTGGAGTCTGAATTTATGCCCGCTTGATAGCAATAGGCTCGCCCCCTATTACATGGGATTTAAACATAACTAGCAAAAGGTGGGTTAAAAATAGGTACACCTCTGCCTAACCCTTCGGGGAATAGCAGTGTGATGTTATATTATGATTTAGTAAACTAAGTAACCACCAACCAACCAACCAACCAACCACCAACCAACCTCCAACCACCAAACTAGCCACCCAGTGTAACCAGTTTTACGGCTTAATATTAATATTTGACATGAAATAACTACATTCCATTTACTGGGCAATACTGAGTTTCCAGAATAAAGCCAGTTGTTACAATTTTCAGCGTTTGACTAGAGGGCCTAAACAACGTGACATTCCATCAGCAATAACAATGATGGAAAATTATGTCAATAGTATTGAAAGTCATTGCAGAAAGGCGAAACACAACGAAAGTGATTGCTGCTTATCCAGGCCCTGAGGTACCGGAAATGACTGTCATAGATATTCGTATGACAACCGGTACCGACACTTTAACATGTTGCCGTACCCGGCCATGGACTGAACAGCAGCAAACGCAGCTGAACCTGATAAATTGATCAATTCGGGAAGCTATTATTCAGCTACGAGACCCTCAACAGAACCCCGTTATTATGGTAGTAGGTATTTCCATTGATTGTTACGGTATGTCATAAGGATATCCCACAAGCACATACTAATATGCCGTTTCGCATACAGTTTGACGTACCAACTTTTTCCATCACTCATACTGACACTCCCAAACTCACCAAACGAACACACCTTCGTTAAAGTAGTCAAATGGAATTTATGGTCTAGTTTTAGTTTACGGGAGACCAGAATCATGTACTTGGGGCGGAGACCTCATCATCATCATTTCAGCCGAAAGACGTCCACTGCTGGACATATGCCTCTTCCAAGCACCGCCACTTCGACCGGTTCTGTGCTTCCCGCATCCAGCGAATTCCTGCGGCCTTCACAAGGCTACGTCCAACGCTACGTCTTCCGGTACGCAGTCGCCACTCCAGAACTTTTCGGCCCCATCGGCTATCTGTTCTGCAAGCAATGTGCCCTGCCCACTGCCAATTAAATTTGTCAATTCTTCGGGCTATGGCGGAGACCTGAACTACTGACTGGTGGCCTGAAGTACAGGCTTCGGCGTAGCTGAGGCACCATCTCTCACAATATTTTTCTTTAATAACATGATTGGACAATATATTTTTTTTTAATTTCATATAGATAAAAAAATATACATCAGCCGAAACACCTCCACAACTGGAAGTGCTGAACGTAGACCTCCACCAAAAATCGCCAATAGAGGACTTAACGAGATTTTTTTTGTTAAGAACAGCCACTTCATTTAAAAAGGATTTTATACACGTGCCTTTATTCTTAAAACGATAGTTTCCACCACGTGCTGAATCTTCTTAAAGCTTAAGCGTGCTGAACCGAGATAAGAAAGTAAAGACGAGGTAAAGATTTCCCACAGAAAATAGTTTTTCTTCACATAAAAGTCTGTCGTAGCTAGCTATCCTATGAAATCTAGAGCACTTAACTTAAGATTAGATATACCGTGACTATAAAAAAAAACTTTTTATTCCGCTCCGGGTGGAGTTAATATCACTCGGCAGTGACTTGGAGGAATCCAAAATGTCTATCACCAAAACTGAGAACCAATGAAACGTAGGAAGTGTCGTATACTTAGTTCTAGTCTTTGGCTTTAAGTATATTTCACTTGTAACGAAATGAAACGAATTTGGACATTGGAACTTGAAGATAACGTGAGGGTAAACGACACTTTTCTCGGGTCGACCTCGAGTTAAGAGGGTATCGTCGAAGGAACGAACGTGTGCGTATGTTCATGGCATATTATTTACGAAGTAGACAGATCGTTTGGACGAAGGTTTTACGTAATAAATTTATGTAAACGAAGTATTTGTAGCTGCTTATTTATTTAGTTAGACATTTTGATACAAATCTACATGATAATTAAAAAAAAAAACTGATTACAATTTGATTTGCTCATATTCTGAGAAGCTAAACAAAAGCATAGTCACCGGGTGGGCCACCGCACTGCACGCCCGATGATGAAGTCCCACGTATAAAGGTCATGGCACATTAGGCTGTGTTCAAATTGCAATACACCGCACGTTTTTAGGGTTCCGTAATAGACAAGGAACCCATATAGTTTCACCATGTCTGTCTGTCTGTCTGTCGGTCTGTCCGCGGGTTAACTCGGAGGCGCCTATGTTAAAAAGACGTTAAGGAGAATGAAAGAATAATAATAGGTACAATTACGGGTCATAAGCCCGTAATTGTACCTATTATTATTCTGAGGTTATTTCTACTTAGGCTGAGAAGTTTTTTGGTTAATCGCGGGTGTAACATTGGTAAAGCCAACTTTGACTGTCTACAGTCTGTTACCCGTGACCATCTGTTGTTATGGAGTTCGGTCGATCTTTGGCGAATCCACGCACGAAATTGAGAGAAAGGCAGAGGGAGAAGTGGGTACGGCCCTAGCACCTTCATGTCAGAGCCTCTCTTCGCGTCCATCTGCAGCGTCATTACCCAAGGATCCACTATGCCCTTTGATCCACTGGAGGGTAATTCGATTGAACGTCGATCAACTCTCCAGAGCTAGATGGCACTCAAAAGTTAGCTTGTTGACGCATTTAGGGTGACGGGAAACCATAAGTTTTTCCCCTATCAAAAATCACTCAACGTGTCTAAAGATTTCACTGCAAAATAAAATTACCGACATAATATTTTATGAACAGAAATTGAAATACTGAATCATACAGCCAATTTAATACAAAAGAGTATGGTAGTCTGTTTCTTTAAGTAAATTTTGCTTCCTTCCAACAGCTTACGCAAACCAATCTTATTTTGTTATCTCCGCACTTGCAGAAGAACACGAATATTTTTCGTTCACTTTTGTCTCAAAAACCATAAATAAGTATGATACCATGACCACTCCGAGCGAAGCAGGGGCGAGTGCCTACTTATACCTACCAGAAAGCTTTAATGCAAAATTGGATTTCGCGGTCCATTAATTTTCAATTTGTGTGATTGCAATTTTGGAGGTTGCTCCTCCCAAAGACGTCTGGATTGGGGACAGAAAATAACAAAAAGGATTTAGGACGAGATTGGAATGAATACATTACAATCCTACTTCCCGACTTAGACATCGTCCTGTTTCATCCCGAATAAAGCTTAAGTGAATTCTGTATTTCAATTATACCATTCATATAATAATATACATTTTATTTCTCTTCCTCAAAAGTGCCTTAAACATAATGAAGATTATCATAACAAAAATATTATCTAATCTTTATTATTTACATAACATCTGATTAATCCTTTGTGGGAGACTGGTATCTGCACTAGAAAAACCTGTCATACGATTATTAGATCCCCCTCCCGGGGGGAGGGGGATCTATTAACAGTGTCTTTTCTCATTCGATTTTGAACTTAACCATTAACATTTTAATGTTTAAAATCGTTTAGAGTAATTTGACAGTTTCGTATAACCTGATGTGCTGGTCACCGTACATAAAAAGTTTCACTTGATTATGTTATTATGTTGTTATATCAGTTTCACTGATTGGCTTATTCTATAAATCAACTACTATTTTAAACTAAAGATCATAAAGAGTGTTCCAGTGAGAATCAGTTATTTATTCAAAGTATTAAGCGCTTAATAAGATTAATCACGTAATTATCGCTAAAAGCATCTCCTTTGTACTTGATAAACGAAGATGAGAAACTATTCGATGTTTAATGATATTATTATTCAAATTACAGCATTTAATTTTAATGGGATTACAGAGAATCTCATCAAAATTAAATGCTGTAATTTTAAAACTGCTTTAATGCTGTAATTATTCGTTAAGTAAATCTATATATTAAAGGATTAATGTACTCAAAAGATTTACCGTGTTTTATTAACTTACTAGCTGCACCCCACGGTGTTACGCGCGAACACTACATTCAGCCTACGTGTAAATCCAGGGTGTCAGCTGCGTCCATACCAAAATTTATCAAAATTGGTCCAGCCGTTTCAGCGTGAAGAAGAGACAAACATACACACACTCACAAACTTTCGACTTTATAATATTAGTGTGACTTTATTAACAAAATAAGTAACGAACGAACAAAAGAAACGCTGCCAGCGAAAATAACGATACTAACTGTTGAGAATGATCCTGTTGCACTTGAGAATCGTCACTCATGATTCTATAATCCCAAATAAAAAGGCAATGTTTTCTAATCATTCGTCCAATAATTTCAATCTTCCATGGACACCTAATCTAAGGACAAGGAGAGACATTTCCGCAATTCTATCAAGACAAAAAGTGTGTATCTGTTTTCTTGTTTTATTTCTCTTAGTAGATATACGGTCGCCGATGTAGTTATGTTCCGAGCCATTTGTTGGAGGGACATTTAAACGGCGAAAAAACGTGACGAGAAAACAGAACCTACACATTAAGCTTTCTTTATTTTCCGCCAACGCTTCGTTTTGTTCTGTGTGCAGATTAAAACATGATATTTATGAGATACGAACATAATCTGATTATTGAGCTGTCGATGTTACAAGTACTGAATAAAATATCGATGAAGCTCAAGCCGGTTTTGAGGAAGATAATTCGGTGATAATGCCTTTTAAATTGGTTTTTTTAGGTGATTTTTATGGTCATTTATATAAAGCTGATTTTGAATAATGGGTGCTATAATGGGAGGTAGGTATTCAATTAAACCTATCTATAAGTTTCATGCAAGCTATGCATTGCTCTTACGCTAATGCTCACTGGCAAGATTATATTTGTTTGTAATATTTTGTACTCAGTACGAATATAGGTCATTACGAAGTGTTTTCTACTGAACTAGAAAATAAATAAAACAAAAGAGCAAATAGGGATTCCGAATTGTAGAAGCTCAAAATGGTAGACACAAAGGTAGCAGGAATCATAGATAAGTAGGTCATTGTTGTTATGTCGGGTACTGACACGCGGATTACAATGATTTTTAATAAATAAATATTATTTTATTTTATTTCAAACATGGCATTTTTTTTTTTCTGTATCGGTCCATGACATCACAGCGAGTCCAGAATACCAGCGCTGAGATATATTTTTAAAATCATGCTGAGATAGGAGCCTTTTGGCCCGTACAGGACTTTCCGTTTTCATGTTACTTTTTTTATTTTATTAATGTTGCTATGAGCGTGTTTAGTATAAAATGTGATCTTCCTGTACGAGTCCCAATAAATAATTTTCTTTCATCTAATCAAGAATGAAATCTCAAGTCTGAAACTAGTTATTGTAAAAAAAAAACCTAACCTTGTTTTATATTTAAAAGAAAATCATCTTTAGTTTGAGGTATAAAACAAATTGGAGTTCAGCGTTGACATAGATCTAGTAATGAGAATTTGAACAGTGAACCCTTGATCACAAGTTAACGTGGAAGTACCTATGAATAAAAGATACAGCAGTCAAGTGTGAAACGGGATGGCTTGATTAGTGTTCTATGTGATGCTTTTACTTAGCAAAAACTTAAATCTGGACCTCACATTACGCCTTGTTTCCCCGAAGGGTTGGCTAGAGGTGTAGGTGTAGAGATACACCCACGTTCCGCCAGTTATTTTTAAGCGAACCTATTGCCATTATAGAGGTATAAGGAACAGTGTGTAAGTTCACTCATTCTCCTTAGAAAAGGGAGGATACTCCGACCAGATGGGTATCATGTCTGGTGGGCTGTATACAACGTGTCCAAAATTCAACGATAAGCTGGCACCAGAGAGTGGCCCTGCTAGTGAGTACTGGAGAAAAAAAAAAATTTTTTTTTTTTGAAACCACAAATAAAAATTATTGTAATCCTTTGAAAATTGACACCCCTTAAGGTATTTTTAACTAACATGAGCACAATTTTTCAAATATTTCTGATTTTTGTTTTGTATCGGCAACCTAAGTAGCACTGCTATCCACCCCAATCCTTCAAAATCCTAGAATGCCTGTAGTTTTAACACAAAAATCAATCAAAATAATTTTTTTAAACTTTTTTTTAAAACTAGCCACAAAAATAATGCATACTATTTCTAAACCAGAACCAAATTTCATAAATTGTTGTTGTTGATAGTAGGTAATCACTTTTACCATGTGCCCAAAATGGGGTTTTTGTTGTAAATTCTTAGAATTTGAATGGGTCATGTGCGTAGTCAGTAAAATTTAGAAATTAGAGAGAGGTGGATACAGAGAGATTATACGTTAGAGAGAGATAGATAGAGACAGATTATACGTTAGAGAGAGATAGATAGAGACAGATTATACGTTACAGAGGGATAGATAGATTGGTCCTATCTTATGGCCACCCCGTTCACCTGATCTAAACCCCCTGGATTTCTTCTATTGGGGTTGTCTCAAAGACAGGGTCTACTCAAAACCCATTCTATCCAGTATCGAATAATAACGGAAACTTCTCACCAAATAATACCTCCAACTCTCTACATGGTACTCGTAACCAACCCTCCTAAGTTCAGTGACAGTTCACACTGACTTCCTTGGACTTTCTTCTTCTTCTTCTTCTACTTCACTACCGCTTTTCCAGTCAAGGCAAATTGTTGAAACAACGACATTTCAGGCAGCACCAATGCCATTTTCTAGGGAATGTTATGTCTGTTTATTGTAATCGCTTTTATTCTGGTTCTTGGTTTCACCCAAGAACCAGAATAAGTGAGAGAGTGAGTTTAAGGCCAAGACCATCGCCTTTGTATGTAAAAAAAAAAACATACTCATTCTATAATCTTCCCACTCTGCTGGGACACAGGCCTCCTCTCTATGAGAGAGATTGGGCCATAATCCACCACGCGTGCCAGTGCGGGTGATAGATCTTGGTATTCTTGATTTTAATCAGTAATAATTATCCTAATGGACGCTTGTGAGAGAGAGTTGAGACACGGTAAATAATAGGTATTATGACAAAAAAAAAAAAAAAAATGTTATTATTATTATTATTACAGGTAACTCGGTTTTTTTGGTATGCGATCTATCATGGGTCTATTGAATTCCCACCCCGACGCAGTTTTCTTTACTCAGATTTGTAATTTTAAGATATCACCAAGTTTAATTCCAATATTTAATTAAACTGTCATGGTCACTAATATTATTATTAACACAAGCGGGATATTTACCATGTTTATTATTTGTTATGAGTTCCCGATATTTCGGCGCTGTTAAAAACCGAAGAAGTCCCGAAAAAAGTTCGCGAGCGGACACAGTGAGTTTCGTGTGTAGGGAACAGAATCGAGTTGCGAGTGACAGTGGTAGCGGTACTGAATGCAAAAAACGAACAAGAAAGAGGGTAGACCGTTTTGTCTGCTCATAAACACCCACCCGCAATGATTTCAGTTTATCCGTGATCATGGTGCTTGCAACAGCGCCGAAATATCGGGAATTCATAACAAATAATAAACATGGTAAATATCCCGCTTGTGTTAATAACAATATTTAATTATCTTTAACTTTAAAAATCTATATAATAATGTTTGCTCAGCAACGCGGTCCACGAAAACATGTTTTGAACAGGATATATTATGTTGCAATTATTGCGCTTACCTCAGTTAAAACCTCGGTAAACCAAGGCAGGTTTCCCGGTACATAATAATAATAATGGCCACTCCTCCGTACGCCCGCCCCCTTAGGCGTCCCTTCTGATGTGTCTACAGCAGACCTACCAGTGAATTAAAATTAAGGACTTATCGTTCTTAACATTGAAATAAACAAATTGGGCCATTCACATAATTTTCTTATATTATCAACTGATCTTTTTGCAGATTTACAATTAAAACTATTTAATTTTACATGACACTTATTTTGACAACAATCCATACCTACTGAAATTTCAATCTAAATAACTGTGTGAGTCTATTTGTCCGGTACATAAAATGTACAAAACATCTAATTGTAAAAACATCAGGCCATATCGGATCATTTAGAAACATCTCTACCTTGTGTTTAGATACATAAACACCTTGTGTTTAGTTTGTACTTGACGTTTAGCTTTTTTAAAGATACGCTCTCGTTCCTCTCGTTAGTATTACTTTTTAAGTAGCTAATAATTATCATCTTCAGAGACCTCCGTATTCACGTTCGATATTAATAACGGGGCTTTAATATCTGCCGCACAGAATTTACTGTTCAATACAATAGAAACATGACCTTTGTGGGTTGCAAATCGAACGTGAATTTTCGAACGTGAACGTTTATTTTGCAATAATTTCCACTCACTCATTACTCGGTTGACTCACCACTATTTTAGAGACAACCTTATCACAATTATGTAACGACGTCATACTCTCACATTGCCCTGTTGATTTCTGGAGATCAGTCGATGCCTCCGTAGCCATAGCGGTGGACGCACTGGCGATGGTCACCAGCTTGCCAGAGGTGGAGGAATTGACGGGCGTCCGCACAGGTAGCCGGGCCCAATACACAAACCGGTTTGTTCGAAACCGTGGTGCAACCATCGATGCGTTGCTGCGGCTGGTAACAGTCACTCTAGCATACTAGAGTGACTGTCACCAGCCAGTCTCACTCTTAAGTTAAGAGTGAGACTGGCTGGAATCACTGAAAAGGTCGGTTAAGAGGCTTAACCAAACTTTTCGGTGATTTCAGTAAATTCGTAACAAAATGAAGCGGCGCCACTTGCTGCGCCATCAGACCTATTTTTTTAACACTCTGTATTCGATAACCTATGTCTTTTTATATCAACTTCCATTGTGTACATACCTACATACCTGTTTTAATTTTATTTTACTACGTAGTACCTATCCGTATCCGTACACACACTTGACCTTTTAGAAGGACAAACGTCATCCGATATGGCCGGCATAAAATATGTCTACCGGGAGTCTTCATAGTACGCCCACTCATATTCACTCAACAAACCCCTTTCGTTAATCGACTTCCATTCATACTTCCCCCATGAACAACTCACTGAAGCGTTACTTTTTCACTGTTCAATGTGGTTTACAAACCGTATTAATTTGTTAGCTTAATTTTAAATGTAGTATTAGTGTAGCGTTTGCCATTTATGTTAGTCCATGATTTATGTATTTATTGTATAACTATATGTAAATTGTACACCACTAACTACCTGCAGCATCGTCTATCCTTCTTCCTTAAAATCCATCCAAAGGTTGTCTTTAAGAAGATAATTATGGGATTATGGGATTTAGGTATTATAAAGGATAGTAAATTACTATTTGATCAACACATTGATAGTATCGTGAGCAGGGCCTCGAAGGCTATAGGATTTGTAATCAGAGCCTCAGCCTGTTTCCGTTCTCTGAAGCCGATCAAGGTTTTGTACTGTTCGTTCGTGCGCAGCAGCTTGGAGTATGCATCGCAAGTCTGGAACCCTCAATATGGGATCTACAATTCACTCATTGAGAGTATCCAGAAAAAGTTTCTCATATATCTAGATTACAAGGCACACCAGGTATCCATAGATTACAGTCACCGTTGCAAGAGGTACTATTTTCTGCCATTGGATCGTAGGCGACTCATTAATGATGTATGTTTTTTGATTAACATAGCAAATGGCTCAAACTGACTGCTCTGAACTATTAGCAAAGTTAGCATTTCGTACTAACACTAGTGGATTACGTAGAAGGCCGCTTCTAGGCATGCCTTCTACCACTACTAATTATAGACGTAATGCTTTTCTTATAAGAGGCGCTCGAAGCTTCAATGATGTATCTTCTGAACATGATGTTGACTTACTTTGCACTAAGATAAGCACAGTAAGGACGCTCTCAGCCAAATCATTTTTTGTGAATGATGCGCTGGCTAGTGGTTCTTAAACTCAAATGTAGCAGCTTAAATTATGTAAGTAAGTAAATTAACTAACCTAACCTGCTTACTTTTGTACACAATTGTAATTGTTCAGCGATAGATTAGTAATCGAAGTTATATACCTGTGGAAGCTTGTTATTAGCAACCTGATAATTTGTTGTTGTTACCTATTATTTGTAATTAGACTGTAAGCCTTCTTAAAAATAATAAAATAAAATAATATTTATATGTAAAATTTCTACTTTTACATGTAATTCATATGGTGTCCGGTTCACTTAACGAGAATTCTATTTTATAAATTAAATCATAGCTAATATATATGAGGAACTCGTGACGTTAGAAATGCTTTCAAACTCAGGCATAAAAGGTTGACGTTTATCGTGTTTGTTCGACAGCTTCTTAGTAACTAGTAGCAACAAAATGTGCAGTGTTAGATGTTCAATTTTCAACGCTAGGCCGAGTGCTGAAAATCCAACACTTTAATTAAGACATTCATTTAGGTGTATAGTATTGGTGAAAACAAGCATAAGTGAAAAATGTAAGATCTACCTAGGATATTAATATTAAAGTTAATTGGAGCATCTTGAAGCACCTGGCTGGTAGGTAATATTTCCATTTAATTGTTTATACTACAATAGTGTGCTATTTCTACGTTCAAAAAATTCCTTCCTTAACTCAAAAGCAAGTAGAACTTAATCGTTTGAAGTTAAACACACACAATAAACTTGTAACTAGAGAAAGGACTTCCTTCAGAGTGCATAAGACATGATCACCTAGTTTCAAAACATGTCCGTTTTACTCTAACAGATGTGCCAACTGCAGAACATAAGCTACTTTTCTTTTGTCCTGGTCATCACTGTCTCACACAGATCGCTTCGCTTGTTAGACGGCTACTACTGAAGTTAAATCGAGATACTTTTCGTTCGAAGCTAAAAAGATTTTCGATGAAAAACTTTAGCTGTGTTTAACAAGATTTCTACATGGATTCAGTCGGTCAAAATGTATGTGTTACTACCACTTAACATTGAATGTGCTGTTTGCGGTGCATAATAAAAGAATGGCTAAAGAGATTTATTAATGTATAATATTTTATTTTCATTTGAGCGTCAGTTATACTTCTTGCAAGGATGCAAATTACAACGATTTATTATTTTATAGAATCATTATATTATTCTATAGTTAATTGTTGCTACTACAACACGAAGTTCCTCTGTGGTTGAGGATTCCGGGTGAAGCTCGCTTCCATCTTCGGCCTTATCATCACTTACCATCAGGTGAGATGAAGGCCAAGAGCTTCCCCGTTACATTTAAAGAAAAAAAAGAATTGTGTAAAGAACCTAATAGTCATTGACTAGACTGATTCTCTACCAAACCGAACTACATTATGTTACATTATTTCGATTTTAGTAAGTAGTTTTTGTTCCGAACATTTTTAGTTATACTTGTTAAAGTTTCGCTCACTCATTCGCCACTCCAGTAGAACTCAAGTACTGAGTGAGAGGGGAACTTTCAAAAGGTTCATTTAACAAAAAAAAATACGGTAAATGGATCTGTTGAACTAAAACAGAGTAATATCCATCTTTTAATAAAGGATTATCCAGAAATGGGCATTATTACAAAACTTTGCTCGCTGACCGATGCCAACAAGCTTATTGCTTTCAGTCGACCGCCCCAGATCAATATCTACATCATCAACATTAATAGCGACCAGTCAAGTAAATTTACATTATTAAATTTGATTTGAATGTTATACTTCCCTCAAATATTTGTGGGTAGGCACTTGTGGCGATATAAACTCCACTTGTCGATCCCAATAACAGGTGAAATGGTGTTTCAAAATCGAACACGGCAGAGGCTTTCGATCACTTTGTCAAACAAATTGAACACAACACCGAAGGTGCGTTATGTTCTATGTTCAATACATTCCAACAAAATAAAATAAGTAATGTTTTTTGACTCGTTTAAGGAAGCTTTTCACGTCTTCCACATTTTTCCGCTTTTACTGAAATTGAATATATCTGACAAACATGTTATTCCATCACTTAAATAATAGCAGTATGATTATCAAAAGCTTTTGTATGAATTAGACATTATAGAAATTTTGATTTTTGGTCTCGTACAGGACTCTGTTTTAATTTTTTTATACTTTTGTGATTGTGTGTTTATTAGTTTGTGATCTTCCTGTGCGAGTCACAATAAATACTTTTTCTTTCTTTCTTTTCTTTAAATTCTTTTCTTATCTTTGTCATTTTGATTCTCAAAAATGTTGAAGATTAGATATTGTTCAACACTCTCTTGGACGCTTAACCTGACTGTGATGTGATCGCGGACCTTTACGCTCATGCTGACTAGAAATCAAAACGTCTATGCCAAGTATTGCCTAAACCTTATATTGACTAGGAAGCACAATGCCTACCTTGTAATATGTTTATACAGTATTTGAACTAAACCTTATTCTGACTATGAACCAAAATGCCTATAACCTTGTAATATGTCTATACCTACGTATTTGAACTAAACCTTAGATATTCTGAGAGTGGAAAAAATGTAGGTAAACCCACGAGTAACTTGGAAATAGCGTTCGGCGGCCGCTGCCGCGGCATAGTTCTAACCTAACCTAACCTATTTCACCCAGTTCAAAATGACGAATCATATCTACAATCTGCCGCAGAAATGTTCACTATTGTCTAATTATCTAGTCGCAGGCAGATGGTATGATTCTTCATATTATTCTCCAGGCGATTTACCACTTCGAAATTATTGCATTTAAAGCATTTTGCTTGTTAAACATTTTGATCTCTAAGCGATATACAGCTTAGGCAATTTGCTGTGTAGACATTAATTTTAGGCATTTTGCTTCGTAGACGAATTGAAAGTTAGACACTCTGATCATACAGCTTTGTATACTTTTGTTATTGTACTTCAATAATGTGTTTAAGTATCTTTAACCAATTAATGTACCTACTAAGCCTTGGCCGTTATGTTAAAATAAATAAACGTCAAAGTATATATTTATTAATAAATTCGTAATTTTAAATTAGTGTAAATGTATACTGGTGTGGCTCTGCGTGTATTGTCTAGTTTAGTTTGTGTCCAATTAACTTATTTACAACAATCAATTTGTTATAAATTCTGATTCTGATAATCAATATCGCGATTCACGACATCCGTACTATAAAGACTAGGTTCACACGGTATTGTACTGCACGTTCTTTTGCGGGATGATATAGTACATTATGATACGAGTGTGCTGTGTTGATCATTACACTCGAGGCGGTATTATTCAATAAGGGAGCCGAGTGTGTAATAATGATCAATGCACATGCGTTTCATACGACGTTTTTCAACACACTTGCAAGGAAAAAAACAGACTTGTTGTAAAAACTTATGCTACAATAACGTAATTATAGAGATGATACATACATTTAGATTTATAAAGTTCAACTGACCTTTGTTGCCAGGTACTGGCAATCCGTAGGCGTATCCGGACGTTTTTTTAAAAACTGTTTAACGTCGGTTGGTGACAATACTTTAGATTTCGTATTTTTAATAGTAACTAACAACACAACGAAAACGTTAACAAATATTTATGGAAAATGGCGCGCTGGTTTTGTATTTTTTTTTCCGCCCGCCCCGCTTGCGATGCGCGCGCAGGTGTAAATAAAGGCACTAGCGAAACTACTAACCAGCCTTTATAAAAAAAAAAATGTTTAGACTGATCGTAGTTTAGTTAGTATGGAATTAGAAAGTACTATTGGCATAGAGAAATATACATTAGTTTAGTGAGAATCCGCAATAATAGAACGTCAGTCAGGATCTTTTCCGTTTGGTTCCGGGAGGGACCACGGACAATTTAAGATAGGAGTGAGGCGTATATATCGTAACAGCTAAATACAACAGGTATCACAAGATACCAGACTGTAACTGTGACAAATGAACTGAAAAAAAAGCTTCTGTTCCACGACGAGATAACAGAATCCATCCAATCACAAGCTTTTGTCTATTTATGCTTATGACAGTTACCTTAGTTAGAATATAGATAATAAATGTTACTGTTACACTGTGACAGCCTGTTACATCGTCCGTCACAAGATCTTTCCTTTTCTCGCAAAGGTGTAACACCATAGTTAGAAAGAGAAGTACCACCGTGTATTATAACTGTGCAGCTGTGGTAAGAGAGAACACACAATAGTTTGTTCCCACATAGTATGAAATAACAGCCTGCTATTTTGTAACAGGTTTTTGGAACTGTTAATTACGTGGAACAGAAACAGGCGGAACAGATATGGGATTTTACCTGTTACCACCCACTCCTGATTTAAGATAAATATTTTTTTGTTAATTTTGGGACCAAAGACAATTCAGACTATTAAAAAAAAAAGTGAACGCGCGGATTCCTTTTGGCATGAAGTTTCTTTGACGAGATTTAAAAAAAAGCGCAAGTTTTCGACTAGTAAACAGTTATCTGTGGCGTTACAGCACTAGTACGGTAACGTAAAGTAAAAAGCACGCGTTTTTAATACACTGCACTATGGACCTAAAAGCGGTTCAATAAGAGCCACTTTACGAGCAAGTGTGTTGAAAAAATTGTTACCGAATATGTAGTGGCGCATACATTGAGTATAGACCCATTTCCACGTCATTTATGCTTCAAAAAATCATACATAGCTATATACGTTTATCGAATAGGGTACCGGACTTGTCAAGCAACCCGAATGAACTTAGCGCATAATATTACAACTCTGGCTATTCGTTTTTACATGGAGAAAATGTATTGTGTGAACACCCCGCTGATAATACGGCTTAAATTGAACATTGTAAAACACGTGCGGTGTACTGCCGTGTGAAACCAGCCTTACTTTAATAACACATGAAACCTACCAAATTGATAGGTTACAACACTATTCAAATACCCAACACTAGTTCATATCTCAAAGCAGACGCGTCTCGTGACAACTATATTTAACGTCATGTAATTGAACTACAGTAATGCATTTCAGAGCTGGGTCGGTTTCACTTTGACTCAATAGCAAATATGCATGTTTATAAAATAGGTAGGTATAGGGTTTATTACAAAGCTTGTTTATTACGGAATATAATAGTGAGGTGTTGACTGGCATTTTATTTATTTACGACTAGCTGCTCCCCGCGGTTTCACCCACGTAAGTTTTGGTTCCGTGGTTTATAGACAAAATTTTGCTACTTTGGGTTACATTATTTAAATTTTCTTAAGGCTTTGACTGCCAGACAACGGACACAATAGAAAAACTATTGAAAGCAGTCACCGGTGACCGCGGTGACATGTGTTAATGATCTCATTTTTTTTTTTTTTTTATATATAAATTATAGCCTATGTTACTTCCTGATAATTTCGATTATTTTTGGTGATAAAATGGTTAAAATCGGTCCAGTATTTTCGGTGCTTATTCGATACAAACAAAAAAAAAATCCTCTTTAATATTAGTATAGATTTATTTGACGTCTTTTATTTTTACATTTGTTCTCTTGTCGAAATTTCATTTATAAGATGTGTTTTAATTACCATATGAAGCAGCAGTTAAAGTTGCATTGTCTAAACAGTATTTTTTTGCTTCAATTTGCTGCAATTTCTAAGTCGAGCTAAAGTCGGGCTAAAGTTTATTCGAAAACACATCAGCAGCTCACAGGCAGATAGGCATCGATGGATATCGATGCGATCAGTCGAGCAGAAGCATTTCACGCAAAAACATATATTTTGGAAGACAACAATTCAAATAGTCATCATTTCAGCCGAAAGACGTCCATTGTTAGATATAGGCCTCCCCCAATTGGGGGGGTTTGCTATAATCGCCACGCTTGGCAGGCGGGTTGGCGATCAGCGTTCTTTAAAAATGCATATAGAACGCTGCTGCCCATTCTCTAGTAAGTCCCTTAGTCGCCTTTTACGACACCCACGGGAGGAAATGGGGTGGTGCTATTCATTACGTGCGGCACACACGGCATTCAAATAGTGGGCGATTCTAATTCACAAAAAAAAAAAAACTAAGCGCAAAACCATCAGCATAAAGGCTAGTTTTTTATTTTCCTGGAAAGAAAACAAAAACCTAGTTCAATACGGTTCGTCCCATTTCCTTTTATATTGCAGAAAATGAGTCCCAAAAAAGGATATGGACACGTGCAATCAATTTTAATGTAGGATCTAATACCGTTTCAGTTCCTGTCCGGAAAGGACCGAATTTTACATACGTAAAGTCATCTTTGTCTGCCAGAATCGATTCCCGAACGGATTGCTTCAAAAGGATTCTATTAAGGTCTCTGCACACAGCGGGCGCGGCGCGGCGGGACGTGACGCCGCCGACGCGACGCTGAGCAGTTGTAATGTACTAGATATTACGGACGACGCCACACAGAGCGTCACGTCGCGTCGCGTCGAGCCGGACGGCTCTGTGTGGCGTCGACCGTAATATCTAGTACATTACAACTGCTCAGCGTCGCGTCGGCGTCCCGTCCCGCCGCGCCGCGCCCGCTGTGTGCAGAGACCTTAAAAACCGAAAAACTGATTAGGTTACCCAGCTAATGGGTTTCTGGAATTCTGATGTTTTGTATTATGAATTAATGATTCTCTGTTATAAAAACAGATTTTATTTTTATTTATGTGTTTCATTTATATTTAAATACTAGCTTCTGCCCGCGACTTCGTCCGCGTAAATTTTCGGCCCACAACCCACCCCGTCGCATCGCATCGGCCGTCCGCGCAATTACTTCGTTTTCGCTTAACGTTTTTTCCGACTTTTTGTCGATTTTCTCGGCTCCTTAGGGGCGTAGCGTGATGTTAAATAGCCTATACACTTATTTTGTTGCGAAGTTATTTTAAAATTATGATATCTCCTAAGATATTGATTGAAATCAAGTGATGTCAAGGAAAATTTTGTATACATTTAAATACTTCTGATTAATAACATATTTATTTGGAAAAGGATTAATATTATGTTGAACTCCTTCGCAAATAATGCATTAAATTCGAACAAATTTGATTACCATAAAAAAAAGGTATAGTGAGTGTCCAAATTGAATAGAACATTTTACACAGGCGTACTGCACACATACATTAAAACCTCATTTCATACAGTCCACTCATATATCTAATAATTTTATCTATAGTTTTTACACCTGTCATGTACTTTTATAGCTGTCGTTGGATTGATCTCTTCTAATTAAATATTCTACGAGTAAAGACGTAAAAGTAGTTTTTTTTTCAACTAACGAATAGATAAAGACCCTTATTGTCCTAAACATTTGGTCCTTCGAGCCGGATAAATTGAGTGTGTGCATCAGGGCAATGGCGTCTTGTATCGTCACTTTGAGAATAAGATATTTGTGAGCGGATTATCTTTGCTAACCTCGAGTGTTACAACAAATCATTAGCAAGATAATCATTCAAATCTTTTCTATTACGTTAGGAGTTTTGAGTTTATTACGTCTAAACACATTTCAAATTACATTCGAGAAAAATGGAGGTGCTTTTTGCCTATCAAAAAGAGTTACTGGAGAACTTGAGAAGAGCGGAGAAAAACTATAAGAAAACACCTAAAGAACGGATCAAAAAACCATATTTAGAGACCAGATTGGACAATTTGGAGCAGTTATGGACAGACTTCAAAGATGGTCATAAATCAATCACTGGCAAGGCAACCATGAAGGAAAAGCAAGATACATATTTCACTGAAGATGTCTACGAGGAGTTCGAGGAATCTTATGTATCATACAAGACTTCGTTGAAGGAAGCCCTGCAGCCCTATTATGAGCCATCGAGTGAAACATCGTCTGTAATACCGAAGTCAAGTACGAGTGCTGCACGCGTTGGTAGTGAGTGCGAGGTCAGGTTACCACAAATACAGTTGCCTACGTTTAGTGGTAAATATGTGGAGTGGCAAACATTCTACGACATGTTTAGTTCACTTATTCACAACAACAAGCATTTGTCTCCAGTGCAGAAATTGCATTATTTAAAAAGTAATGTGTCAGGTGAACCAGAATCTTTATTACGTAATTTTTCAACCACAGATGCTAATTATGACGAAGCTTGGAAACAGTTAGTTAGACGTTATGATAACAAGCGATTCAATTGTAATACACTTATAAAAACCTTGTTAACTCAAAAACAAATTGTGACCGAATCTGCTAGTGCAATTAGACTTTTATTAGATACAACATCAACTTGTTTACAATCTTTGCGTAATATGGGGATTAATATTGATAACTGGGACTTAATTATTATTTATTTAGTGGTTTCTAAATTAGATCCTGAATCTATGAAGCAGTGGGAATGTCAACTAGGTGTAGTAAGTGATGACTTACCTTCCTGGATTCAATTATCCGAGTTCTTAGAATCACGATTTAGGTCGTTGGAGATGATGGACACAAACAAGGTACGTTCATCAGTTAAGTCTACTAATTCAAAGTCAAAGTCTTTTCATGGTTCTATAGACAATAATAAAGGTGATTCCAACGTTACTAAGTGTGTCAAGTGTGAAGGTGAACACTTTTTATATCAGTGCAAGGAATTTAGTCAACTTAGTGTAAAAGATAGGCAAGATTTCATTCAAAGAAGTAACATATGTTTTAATTGTTTCTCTCCATCTCATCCAGTTATGAAATGTCGGAAATCGGTGAGTTGTAGGCGATGCGGAAGGAGGCATCATTCGTTACTTCATTTTGAGAAAGAGGTGAGCAGCACAGCTAAGAGTGAGGACGTTCTGGTGCAGAATGAGAAAGACAAAACCGTGAGTGCTATTTCAACTAATTTCTCGAGTAGAGGATTAGAACCGAGTCAAGTTTTGTTAGCCACTGTGTCTGTTTGGGCATACAATGAGCATGGTTACAAACAACAATTGAGAGGATTATTGGATCAAGGATCGCAAGCATCTTTTATTAGCGAGTCAGTAGTACAATTACTTGGACTTTCACGAAAACATGTCAGTGGTACGGTTTCTGGTATAGGTGACGCTGACCACACAACTGTTAAGCACATGGTTTCTCTTCGAGTGGGTTCGCGTTGTAGCCCAGAGGTTTCAATCCAAGTAAACGCTTATGTTTTGCGATCTGTAACTTCATTTCTTCCTTCAACCGAGTTACGCACACCGAATTGGCTTCAGTTAGATAAATTATCGCTAGCCGATCCAGGTTATGCCACACCAGGGAAAATTGATATTCTTCTTGGAGCAGAAGTTTATAGTGAGATTTTATTGAATGGTATCATACGTCACAATAAAATATTGGCACAAAACACTACCTTTGGTTGGGTATTATCAGGAAGGGTGTCAAGAGATTCAACTTCAACAGATGGCAGAGTTATCAACATGCATTTACACTTAAGTGGAGAAGAGCTACTTAAGAAATTTTGGGAAATGGAAAATGAGCCAAACTTGATACAGAAGAAGATGAGAATAACAGAACAACGATGTGAAGAATTTTATGATGAGACAACTAAACGAGATGAAGAAGGGAGATTCATTGTCAGACTACCTTTTGACAAGGAAGATCCAGAGTGTCAATATGGAAAATCAGTGCTTATAGCTACAAGAAGATGGGAGTTTTTAGAGAAGAGACTACAGAAGAATCCTACTTTACATACAGAATACAACAAAGTCTTACAGGAATATATTGAGATGAATCACATGACACCTGTAGAAGAAGCTGAAGTAGGCAATCCCAAGGCAGTTTATCTTCCACACCATGCCGTGGTGAGAGAGAATAGTGACACCACGAAAGTACGTGTAGTTTTTGATGGTTCGTGTAAGGGAGCTAACAACTTTTCACTAAATGACAATCTCATGGTTGGTCCTAAGTTACAACAAGACTTGAGGCACATTTTGATGAGGTGGCGAAGTCACAGGATCTGTATAGTTTCAGATATTGTCAAGATGTTCAGGATGGTGAAAGTAAATGATCAGGATACAGATTTCCAAAGAATTCTATGGAGACCACGAACAGACGAGCCGTTAAGACATTTTAAAATGCTACGTGTAACCTTCGGTACTGCATGCGCTCCATATTTGGCAGTTAAAACTCTTCAAAGGTTGGCCGACGAACACCAGGCACAATTTCCTGTATCTTCAACGATAACCCACAGAGATTTCTATATGGATGATCTCCTGACAGGTTGTGACACCCTAGAAGAAGCCATTCACATTTATTCAGAAATTAACAAGTTGATGAGCTGTGGTGGATTTGAGCTGCAAAAATGGAGTAGCAATAATCAAGAGTTATTGACACACATAGAAGACCATAAGCACACTAGCAATAATTTAATGAGAATAAAAACATCAACGGTTATGAAAGTGCTTGGTTTGGTATGGCATAGAGAAATGGATTCTTTTCAGTATACACTTGATTTCTCAGACTCAAAAGAACCAATTACTAAACGGCAAGTATTATCGGATGTGGCCCGGCTGTACGATCCGTTAGGATGGATCGCCCCCGTGATAATTACTTCTAAAATGTTTATTCAAAGACTGTGGAAGTCGAAGCTTGATTGGGATGATGTGCTGACTACAGATTTAATTGATGAATGGCTACAGTTTAGAACAAGTTTGATACATTTGAGAAAAGTAAACATACCACGGTGGTATAATTTCAGTCCAGGATCAAAGGTTGAGTTGCATGCCTTTGCTGATGCTTCTAAAGCAGCATATGGTGCCGCTGTTTACATTCGTGTCATCAATAAAGACGTTGAAATTAGTGTGAGTTTGGTATCAGCAAAAAGCAAAGTTTCCCCTATAGAGAAGGAGGTTTCTATACCAAGGCTGGAACTGTGCGGTGCGGTTCTAGCAGCAAAGCTGATATTTGAGGTAGCACAAATAATGCACATACCAAAGGAGAACCTATATGCTTGGTCCGATTCTACGATAGTTTTAGCTTGGCTGAGAGGAGGATCTAGTCGCTGGACTACCTTTGTAAGCAATCGTGTGTCTGAGATTCTCAATATTTTAGATCACAGCCAATGGAGACATGTTACTACTGACATGAATCCAGCTGATTGTGTTTCAAGAGGTTTGGCTGCACAAGATTTAATTGAACATTCTTTGTGGTGGTCAGGACCTTCTTGGCTTTCTCATATTCTAGATTTTGAAAACCCTGATATTCAAGATACACATGAAGAAGAAAGATCAACGTCTTTAACTGCTGTACCTGTATTAAAAAATGAATTTATTTGGACTATGTTTTCGTCACTATCCAAAACATTAAAAGTTATATCCTATTGGAGAAGAGTTTTACACAATTTAAGATTACCAAAACAGGAACGCAAACAATATTCAAATACAATTACACCTACAGAAATGGATGAAAGTTTAGTAATTTGCATAAAACAGGTTCAAGAAGAGAATTTCAGTGAAGAAATAAAGCGGTTAAGGATGAAGCAATCTGTCCCCAAGAAAAGTCAACTCCGCACTCTTTGTCCCATTTTCGATGGAAAAGGGATACTAAGAGTAGGTGGACGTATTGACGAGTCAGAAGTTTTATATGATACTAAGCATCCCATAGTTTTGCCTGCTAAGAGCCATCTTACCAAGCTTATAATTAGTGATGCACATATTAAAACCTTTCATGGCGGACCACAAGCTATGTTGTGCTATCTTAAAACAAAATATTGGATATTACGAGCAAAAGATAGAGTTAAAATTCACTACAGATCATGTATTAAGTGTTTGAGATATTCTAAGGCAAAAACTAACCAACTAATGGGTCAAATACCAGAAGTAAGATTGAAACCTACCAGAGCTTTCAAATCAGCTGGCTGTGATTACATGGGTCCTATTAGTATTAGATTTTCACCTGGAAGAGGAGCAAAATCCTATAAAGGATATGTTTGTTTATTTATTTGTATGGTTACCCGTGCCATACATTTAGAGGTGGTTACTGATCTGACTGCTAAGGCATTCATTGCTGCCTTCAAGCGATTCACAGCACGAAGAGGTCACTGTCAAGATTTATTTAGTGACAATGGCACTAACTTTGTTGGTGCCAACAAACAGCTTCGCGAGATGTTTGATCGTGCTAAGTCAACTGTACCACGTGAGATTGAGGAATTATTGAGTTTGGAACACACAACATGGCATTTCATACCTCCACATGCACCGAATTTCGGAGGTTTGTGGGAGGCCGGAGTCCGTAGTGTTAAAACACATTTACACAAAGTAATCGGAGATAGCGCACTTACTTATGAGGAGTTGTCCACTGTCTTAGCACAGGTTGAGGCATGTCTTAATTCGCGACCAATCACAGTAATGAGTGATGACCCTAATGAGCCTCAGGCTTTGACACCTGGTCATTTCCTCATAGGTGAGCCACTGATAAGTATTCCCGATGAAGATAATTCGAATAGTAATGTTGTAGGTCTGGATAGATGGAGATTAACTCAAAAAATGGTAAATAATTTTTGGAAGCGGTGGTATAAAGAGTATTTAGTTAATCTTAATCAACGATATAAATGGAATACTAAAAAGTCTGAGCCAGAAGTAGGTGAGGTCGTCATTTTAAAGGATGATAATATTCCACCTGCTAAATGGATTCTAGGGAAGATAACTAAAAAATACATAGGGCCTGACAATATTGCACGTGTTGTATCTATTAAATGTAAGAATGGTGAATTTAAACGTCCCATTAGCAAAATATGTGTTTTACCTAAATGAATGTATTTTTCTCTATTGTCAACTATTTTAGCCTACCTATTTATAAAGTTATGATTTGATACTAACGGTTATCAGATATTAGCCATGCACAACAGATAAGAGTTATTTTAAGTTTACTACCCATGAGCAATTGAGAATTTTATCATTTAAGTTGTTTTAATTAATTATTTTATGACATCATAAATTATATTAATTGTTATTGATTATTTTTATTATTTAGTAACTAAGCAATACCCCACCTAGTATGTATTTACCATACAATAGCAGCATTAAATGTCTTATTTACATTACATTAGACCCTTGTCTTTATGTCTGTCACATAGTATCACGGTGGGCGGTTAAGTTTCTTTTTTTATTGAAGTTTTGCATTTGAGTTTCGTTATGATTTATTTTATAATTTTTATGAGCACCATGTATTTGGATAGTCATATTGTTATTCCATAAACTTACCTACTTGTATTATTTTACACATAAGTAGACATCTAGATATGAACAGCTACACCTAACATTTTGTCATGTAAGATATTTTTTGTGAATAACTAAGTATTTTCAAGGTTAGTTAAAGTACTGCGTCCTTTGGTGGGCGGTATGTCCAAATTGAATAGAACATTTTACACAGGCGTACTGCACACATACATTAAAACCTCATTTCATACAGTCCACTCATATATCTAATAATTTTATCTATAGTTTTTACACCTTTCATGTACTTTTATAGCTGTCGTTGGATTGATCTCTTCTAATTAAATATTCTACGAGTAAAGACGTAAAAGTAGTTTTTTTTTCAACTAACGAATAGATAAAGACCCTTATTGTCCTAAACAGTGAGTCAATCTTAAAAGATAGACATATGCTGTCACAGACTTTTTTTTAGAACTTTTAAAGTAGAACAATTCCATCATACATGATATTTGCGTAACCGTTTACGCAGCGCACGCAAAGGAAACTCTCAAAAAAGAATATTTTTTCCCGTTTTTGCAACATTTTTCATGTATGCTCCTACTGGTCGTAGCGTAATGTTATATAGCCTATAATATTCCTCAATAAATGGAATATCTAACACAAAAAGAATTTTTCAATTCCAATCAGCAGTTCCTGAGATTAGCGCGTTCAAACAAACAAACAAACAAACTCTTCAGCTTTATAATATTAGTATATATAATATATTATATATTTTATTTATATTTTTTTTTTTTTTTTGTTATTTCTATGATAAAGCCAAAAAATATATAGTTTTTTAACGAAAAAGGTGTGGTTAAAAACACTATCACTTCCATACCTTTCTATTTAATCAGAAATTCCGACTGACAGCGGAATCTTTGTCCAGCTAAGTATCAGCAGCTCTTCAAAGGATTTGAATTAAATTTGAATGGAAACCTGGACATTCAAACGGACATTATACTTTCATTTAAAATGGAGGCTATGAAGCCTCGTCGCACACCATTATAACACTAACACTAACATAAAAAAAATATTCTTACGATCTAACACGATTACGATCTAACACTAACATAAAAAAAATATTCTTACGATCGATAAAAAAAAATATTCTTACAAATATTAAACCTATTATTTTGTGAAAGTATTATTACACAGCACGCTCCATTTGGTTTCAATTTGGGGGTTACACTTTACAAACCTTTTGTTTTTAGATTCCCAATTTGTATTTGTACCTTGTAATAGGGGAAGAGCGTGCCCAGAATACCTAATATACTATTAGCAGGATTTTGTAAAACGAAGAGAGAAACAGGAAGGGATTGCGAATGTAAGTGTCACGGCTTACGTAAATAATGGATTTTTTGCCGCCTCATTATATTGGTAAAAGTTATTGATTTTGCTACTGTTAAAGATGGGAATTTTTTAATGGGATGCCCTCCTCGAATGATGGTACTTGAGTAGGTGCGACACACCCTGATTGTTTACGTTTCTCGTCAATTGTTCCAGCATGGCATGTGCTTTTTTTTTGAGAAGACGATATACGGAGAAGATAATGTCTTACGGTATTTAACATTGGGGACGGGCTGCAGACATCGAGTCTATTTTTATTCTGCAGAAAAGAGCCATCAGCGCCATTATACTTATAATCTCCGCAGGCGCGATTCTCTAAGGGAACTGTTTAAGGATATTAACTTCATGACGGTACCTTGTCAATATATCTACGAAAACATCGTGTACGTAAGGAAAAATTTACATCTTTTTACAAAAAGAGGTGATATACATAATTATAGTACATACAAGAAATAGGGACCTGTTAGTTCAACCAGGTTTCATACTGGCTAAAGTAGACTCATCTTTCATGGGGTACTGTTTAAAATGTTACAATAAAATTCCACCCCACATACTTCAACTGAATGAGACTAAATTTAAATCTTGTATAAAACGCACACTATGCAGGCAGGCATATTATAAGTTGGGGGATTACATCGCTGATAAAAATGCTTGGCTAAATGCTAATCCTGCTCCACAACCACAACTAATTGATTAACATTTGACAATAATGTTGGAGCTGCTGAAGAGTTTAAGACTATCTTTGTATTGTATAAACTCAATCTCCTTTGTATTATAGTGCTATTATTGATCGAAGGTATTATATAATTGCATAGGACACCTGTCCTATGCAATTATATAATACCTTCGATCAATAATATACATACATAGTACTCACACCTGTGAGTACTATGTACTATAGAGCTACCATTGACCGAGTAATATGTCTTTCATTGACTTGAATGTCAATGGCGGCTGAGAGTATGTCATGCTCACTTAGATGTCTCGCTGATGGTGGCATGTGTGTTGGATCTTTTAGATCCCTTCAAAATGGTTGAGTTGAATGGTGCTAATCCATGCGTCATGTTCGTGAACGGGCGCCGTCAGTTGGGACTGGCCATCTCTTAGCTGCCACGGTTTATTTTAACTATTTTATTTTGTTTCTATTTTTTGTACCTACTCTGGACGCTTTTAAAGTGTAAGTTTTTATTTTTTATTTTTACATCGTTCTCACATTTAGTTATAAATTCAACATTATAGATGTAACGAATACTTTTGTAACAATTTAATTTAAAAGAGTGTCAATGGAGTTTCTTGCCAGTTCTTCTCCATAGGTACCTACGCTTTGGAATGGGCATGTAGCTTCATTTTTCATACTGACCGACTCCTTGACAATTCAAAAGTGCCTGTAAATGGTTTAATTGAAATTTGAGTTTGATACCCTCAATTTGAATACCAACCTAAACTTACATAATATTAGGTAACAAAACTGAACCTTAAATTGGTTCATTCTCAAAAAGTCGCTTTTATACTGGGTTATTATTAAAACACTATAGAGGTATGAGGAACAGGGTGTAAAGTTCAGTCATCCTCCATAGAAAAGCGAGGATCCTCCGACCGGCGGGTGTCGCGTTTGGTGGGCAACTGCCCGATGTTTGATGTCGGGATGTTGTATATAAGCTAGTCGCGCGGTAAACTCTGATTGCGCGATGCAGGATTTGTAACGTCAGGTCTTTGATACGTATAGAGTTTGCATGTGGCGTTGTAGACCGCCACAACACTAACAACTTGCAGGACTATATTACTAACATCATAAACAACAACTTTCGTTCTATGATTTTTTACAAAACATGATACATTAACCAAAAACAAACCTTAAAGCTTTTGTCTTTCTATACATTTAGGTTGGGTTGTTTCACGTCCACTTAACGCACGCGTATACGCGTCATAAACGGCGCTAATTATCGTCAAACCAAAAAAAAGCATTGTTTCTCAAAAGTATGCCCTTAACGTTCGTTAAAAAATAACAATTACAATAACCGGTGTCATACCCACTGATTAACGTCATTTTATTCTTTTACTTTCGAACTTGACGATCGGTTTTTTATGCAGTGAAACAACGCTTTGTATTTAACGAACGTTAAACATCATATGATGATGATCATATATAAGTTCGTAGTTAGTTCACATTATTCACAAAATCACATCCAAACGACACTGTCACAATTTCGTAACTTGTACGTAAAGGATTTCAACATACACGAGCAGTTATCGGCACCTTATACTCACCCGATAGCTCATAGCCCGAGGTTCCGAAGTGAAACAATCTCGAACAGTGAATAAATGGCTCCTCGATGTTTATTGATATCACGAGTATGCTCTACTAATGTAGAAGTACTTCTCGAAATATCTGGGATGTTTCCACGCGGTTATACCCTCTTCAGGACATAATTGGTACTTGATCAGTCATTCCTGGTATTGGGACTGTAACTTTGTCAAGTACAGTCAGGGACACAGGGTATTAAATTCTAATTAGAACTGTCATTCTTTTCACCAGTCGTATGAAATGGCTATGATACGAAAAATATTACATTAATCTACTTAGCAATACATTTTCTTGGGTGTACCTGGTTCCGTCAAATCTACTTATACTCCATTTATTATTACACTAGCTTTTGCCCGCGGTTCCGCCCGCGTGGATGTCGGTTATCGCGTAAAAAAGTAGCCTATGTCCTTCTCCATATCCCAGGCTATATCTCTGCCAAATTTCATGACGATCGGTTCAGCGGTTTAGGCGTGCAAACGTAACATACAGACAGACAGACAGATAGACAGACAGACAGAGTTACTTTCACATTTATAATATTAGTATGGATTAGACAAATAACTGTTCTCACCCTTTCGTTATTTCGTCGTTATTTCGATATAAACGTTTAATAAACTCCGTTATTTCACGATAAATACAAAGCACTGTAATTTATTTACCATTTACATTAAAAAAATAACTCTAAAGTGCAGAAATTTCAACAATATTACACAATAACTGTCGTTATTTAGCCTAATGGATTATAGTACTCTTTATTCCGGCTAATCTCCGAAACGGCTAGGGTGATTTTGACGAGACTTTCACTGGCAGATAGTTGATGTTATAAGGAGTAACTTAGGTAAGTAGTAACTTATACCCAAAGTCTCAAATTCAGATAATTTATGTAAACAAAGGGGATAACATAGCAAAAAATATCTTCATAATTCACATAAAATGGCGAAAAAAAAGGTTTCATTTTCTTTTGCGTACTGATTTTAAGAAATAATAATTAAAAAATAATCATACCATAATTATTTTTATAAATTATCGGTTTTAAACCAAGTTATTTAAAAAAGGACATTTTCTGGTATACAATATTTTATGATACTGGTAACAATGCAGGAGATACAAACATTTTCAAATTTTTTACATCTTCAACAACACTAATATTACAACTCTCATTCATAGATTCATATTGTAAGTAGCATATCTAACCACATTTTGGATGAAAACGGCTGTAAACTGTTTCGAGTGGGAATCGATTTTGGGAGGCCTACGTCTAGCACTGGACTTAAAAGGGCTGATTATGACGATAATATGCCGTGTCTCCGACATACTACACAAAACATGGTTTGGCAACGGTATTTTGTTTGCATAGTTCTTATAATTAATTCACTTTAATTTTAGCGATGACTATTTACAAAAAGAAATATGATAAAATGTTTTGTACCACTGTCCTGTTATTTTGACAGTGACATTTCTTGACATTACTTTGTTTACATAAATTATCTGAATTAGAGACTTTGGGTATAGTACTTCTATTTGTTTTAAAGCCGGGCGAAGCCTTCGGCAGCAACTAGTCAAAAATATTTATGTAGGATCTACAGAATATTATTGATCCAATAATTTGCATGGGATCCTGCACAAAATTTTATCTCCGAGATGATGTTAGGCATAAAATATTTCGTGAAATGATTTCCTTGCCATAAAAGGAAAAGGCCTATTGAATTAACCCATTACAATAATACCACCATTCATAAGCACATCAGTCGCAGGCTGCTAAGATAAAAGCCTATTATCACATCAGCGGCAATACCCCGGTACCCCGGTCCAGCTGCCTGAACCTAAGTGCACAGTCGTGTATCGGTTGCCAAATCCTCGGGGGACATTCACTTGACCCCATGATTCAGTGCATGTACACAGTTTTAATTTTATTTTGTGCCCCGCTCCTATTCCAATTTATTGTCTTTATCGAACATTCATTTTATACGGTAAGCGAGTGGATTTGCGTTGTAAATATAGAACACCTATATATATTTTATTCTTATCTTTATTTATGTGAATCGAAAATTTTAATTGTTTATCTGTCGTATTTAAATTGGGGGCTCGTTGGAAATTAATCATGAAAAATGTGACGGCGAGGTTTACATAAATTGAATGTTATTGAATTGAAACAGAGTAGGTATGTAGTTATAAGTATTGGCTACTGTAATTATTGCGTGTAATCATGATACAGTTTTGTAAACCGTTTTTAATGGTGCACATACATATTTATTTGCGACGTGTTTCACAAATAAATGCCAAAGTAGCAGGTGTGGAAATTAAATCGAAACAAAATACATTTCCAGTATGAGTACTCGATTCAAATTCAGCATTAACATTTCCATGTACGTATATAGAGTATATAATGTTCGTTTGTAGGTACTTTTCGTATGCAAAGTTTCCTCTTTTGGACGGCGAACCAATTTTATCGGTCATTTTATTGCTTTCGACGTTGCTCTCTTTACAACTTGGAGCTTGCTGTTACATGAGTACGTATCTAAACTCGACAAAGATATCGGCTTTATCGTCGCTTGGCCATATTGCCCGTTACTTTAAGGATTGTTGAAAAAACCCACGCTATTCTTTAATTATAATACATTTTATTTGAGACTTTTATGCTAACTAGACTAAACGGTAGGTGCCTATTATTAGAAAACAAAACATAGGTAAGTACTTTTTATTTAGAAAATGTGTGGGAATCCTAGAACCTTGGGTAGGTTCTAGGTTTCCCACACATTTTCTTACTTATTAATTATATAACATAATACTAAGAAATAATGGTAAAATAATGTCCAGTAATTCAGTACTCCCCATTCACTTTTTTTACTATTATAGCCATGATAATAACTCTCAATATATTTCATACTCTCCATTTCGGCATAAAAAGTTCCGAGGAACCTCGTTAACAGATATTAACCTAGCTAGTAATAAAATTTCACGACCAAATACATAGTACATAGACAAAAATGATTATAATTTTATCGGCTATACCTATCACTGTTTTACGATCAACAATCTACCGGAGAGGCGTTCACCGGCTGATAATGTCTCCTCTGTTATTGGATTTACGATAGAGCTTCTGTTCCATCCATTGTTCATATTTTCTTATACGAAAAGCCTTATTTCGCAATTTCCTTGGAACACACGGTGTATGAAGGAGCATGTGGCCACAATTAGCCAACGAGTTCCATTTTCAAATAGGAGTTTCGTTTCTGTTTTGTTTTTGATCTTTGTGAGTTTGGACAAAATTAAGTTTTTAGTTGAACGTGATATTCAGATTTTAGTAATTGGTTGAGATAATTGTGCTGTATAATTTTTGATATTACGTAGTTTCATAATAATATAATAGACATAGGTTTAACCTAGGTAGGTAGGTAGGTCTTTAGTTTGTAAATCTAAATACGAGTATTTAAAACAAATTCGGGTTATTAATATTCTATATTATACTCAATTGCTTGCTTTGATTTGTTAGATTTGTCTCTGCCTCGGATAGCAGAATAACCATTAAAGCACGCGAAAAATTAATGAAAAAAAAAATTGTTCGAACCAGGTTTTAACAGTTTTTTTATATATAATTTGCCGGGAAAATTGGAAAATCCGGGAAATCTGAAAGTACATTTTATATGGGGATTTTGTATGAATTATTGAAATTTGGACAGGACAACCTTTGTCGGGTCCAATTTTTCAAATCAACCACCAACGTAAGTACTTAGTTCAATTTTTACCTCTCAAGCTTTCAATGACGAATCATAACACAGTTCTATTCTGCGATATGAAATATCCTTGCACCAACAACAATGAACACTCGTTCGACGTGCATTGATGGATTACAACCTCAGTGTTTTGAGAGAAGGGTTATAAACGAAACAATGGACGTCAAAGTGTATAGGTAACATACGAATACGAGTATGCGATATTACCTCTACAAAGGAGCTTTCACTCGATATTCTGCAAACATAATGGCGGTGTTGATTGACGTAAATAATAACGGAGTTATGATTGTGATGATGCAAGGAAAAAAAATCGATGGATATTGATTGCATATCAATTTTGGTTTTACTATAAGGATTATTGAGAACTGGGTTTTCGATTGATTTATGTTTGAAATTATGGGCAGTAATTCGTTTGTTCGCTAACAATATACCGGATGACTTTGAACTCATTAGTATTCTTGCAGCGGGTGAAATAATTATGAATTTTTCGCGCTCCTGTCATTGTTTTTGGAAATGGGTAAGTGTTTTATTTTTATTGCCGCTGTTACATACACTGATACTTAAATAAAATAAAATAGCCGCTGTGAGGCTTCGATGTAAATAAATAATGGACTGTAGATGCTGGTACATCTGCTGATATATCTATTCAATTAAAACAGTCTGATCTGATTGTCTAATATCTGAGAGATGACCGACGTCCGCAATGCTATGACGGGATGACCATCCGGCTCGAAGGACCACAGTCGTCGTCCCGTTATTTATATCGAAGACTCACAGCGGCGACGGCCGAAACAACAACAGAATTAAAAAAACCGGTCAAAGGCGAGTGTTCCGTACCATCATAATTATATAGCTTCATAAGCTTCATTCGTATAAGTAGGACCTAAATAGTTATGTGCCCAGAAAAAACTACAACTGTGCTTCACCCAAAGCAACCTGCGAGTAGGTAGGAAGGAGGATATTTTAGTTGTGAACCGCGAAATGTTTTTAAATTTTCATCGGCGAGGCCTTTATTCGTCAGTTAATTTTAACACTGCGGTGTAGAATATTGCAGTTTTAGGTCAGTGCCATCTATTGACAGATAAAGGAACTAATGTAATTTTTGTTAATTTCTGAAAAAGTGTGCTATTTAGAGACATAGTTTTATTTTTCCTGTAATCTTTACATAACCTTCTATCACACTGATTAATTTCAAATTTTTCTCTATGCAAACTTCGGAGATAAGGGGGGAACGGTACTTTTTTCATCAAAAGTCGAAAACTATGCGGCCTAAAGAAAAAACAATAAATGTTTAAGAATATGCAAACAGCGCTCTTTCATATGATACCCCACATGCCCCAGTAGCGGCATTTCGAATTTTTAAGACCACCTTTCAGTCCCTGTTGCAAAAAAAAAAAAAACTTTTTTGTTTCTTTCTTATTTGCAAAATATTTGGGCAAACGTCATCAAAAACTATTCTAAATTTCAAGTTGATAGCATCAGTAGTTCTTGAGATATTCAGCTGTGACAGACAGACAGACAGACTGAGTCACACCATAAGGATTCCTTTTTACCATTTTGGTACGGAACCCTAAAAAAAAACACTTGCAAAAACAGTGTGAAACATTTATAGTTCAGCTTTAATTTTCGTTATAGTTGTTGAACTGTAAAGCTTTCAGGCACGATTGTTCAAAGACAACAATAGAAAAGAAGGTGCATTGCGCCTCGAGTCCCTAGCTAAAAATAAGTCACCCCCATCTGTTCCCAAGGGTGTCGTAAAAGTCAACTAAGAAATTATATCCAGTGGGTGGACAGTCACATCTACCAGTGGCACTTTATCTATTTTTTAATCATTGTCAAAAGTAATTTCTATTTAAGGTTGGTAGATATTTGTTGAGAGTGGGAATTCGATATTGCTTCGATATAATAAATGTCAGTTTGTTTTTTTAAGGGGGAAGCGCTAAGGTATCCCGCGAAATTTAAATTTCATACGATTTTTGAATTTTGTAGCTCATTGTCTGGCTGTATGTTGATTAAAGTATGATTCGCGACCGTAGCAAATAATTATACAGAATTATCAGCAAATATACAGAGTATTTACAGAATTATTATAATCATTAGAATCAGTAATACAACTCCTTAAGTAAGTATAATCCTAAAAGTCGTGATTTCATGAAATAGTCATTCAATAACATTATTTATTTATTTATTTATGTACACACAAAATACTTGACAGGACAATATTAACATAGAAGAGCACAAAGATATTGCTTACTTCAAAATAAATTTCTTCCAGCAGACCTGCGAGAGGAAAGTTAAAAAAACTATAACTATATAAAATAAACATACATACAAATACACATTTAAATATTACCTATAATATACATACATATATATTATATGTAGAATATTACTGTATAGAAGAGAGGTAATGCTCTTTGTTTTGCTTTTTAAAGAGAAATAAAAAGTTTTAGAATCTCGAATGTTAGGCGAAAGTGAGTTCCACAAACGTACTGCGTGAACAGAGAATGAGTAGGAATACATTTCAGTTTTATGGGATGGGAAATTAAGATTATGCCTTAGGTGGGATCTACAGAGAGCATCAGAAGGACGGGTAAAGGAAAAACGATAGCGCAGGTAGCTGGGATATGCAGGGTTATAAAGGATATTATAAAGAAAACGTAAACATCATATTCGAGTGTTCCTGCGAAGACGGATTGGGAGCTATATTATAATATATGAACTTAGTTATATTGATGATTTTTATGATTATAATTCTATAAATAAATTTATTGATTATTACGGCCGCGAATCATATTTAGATCAACATATAACCTGATATTGACTGCAAATTGCAAAAACGTAATAAAATTTGAATTTTGCGGAATATCCTGACACTTTCAATATAAAGATAATTTAGTAAAAAAAGTTAGCAAGGGTTAATGGTTTGAATTAACAATAGAAAAATAAAGTTATTTAAAGAGGTTTTATCATATTTCTGCTGGCAGAAACGATGTTTCTCACAAATAAAAACCAAACATTACCCCTGCAAAAATGCTTGAATAAGTCCTTTGTAATATCTAAGTGAACTGTTTTAATCTTTTCCTGCATAGACTTTACTACACCCCTTATTTTAATTTTATCAAGATACCATCTGTTCAGTCTCTTTGCATTTGACTAACAACTAAGGATCGCCTCTTCCTTTTAAAGAAGGACGCTCAGTAAGAAGGATTCATTCATAAGGAACAGTAAAGACTGGCACAAACAAGCTCTTGCGGAGAATGACGGAAAAATGTAAGAAAATACAGTACTTACTTTTAAAACAAAAACCACAACGAAATTCAAAGTTGCCGCTAAAAGTTGGAATACAATTCCACCCGAACGAAAGGCGTCCATTAAACGTTTGAAAACTGCTATAGACTTTTATGAGGCTCTCGGTACGTACTCGTCGAACCAAGTCGTATATTTAGTAACTTTGTAAAGTTATTGCTTAACGAGATGTGAGATATTTTACAATGCTTTTGCTTTTGGACGCGTAACTTCATTAGGATTCCGTAGTAAACAAGGAACCCTTATAGTTTTACCATGTCCGTCTGTCTGTCTGTCCATCTGTGCGTCTGTCCGCGGCTTAATAAAATAAATAAATAAAATCATTTTATTTCGAATAACACAAAAGATCCATAAATTGTTAGTAACATGTTTGCACTTAAATCACTATTGTTAGTAACTTAAACTAAAGACGAATTTGTGAGAAGACCACCCAACATCTAGACGCAACGAGAAATGGTAATGGTCTAACTATATAATAATAATAATAATAATTCTTTATCGGCATAAAAAATGTGTACAAACAAAGTGAAAGCCCTGACTCCTGCGCTAGGTAAAACACCTGTGTTACAGGAGCCAGTGTCTTCTCCCAATCAGTAGGTTCTGGATTTTATGCAATAAACATACATCGCTTGAATTTACTTTAAGACAAACAAACAAAAGTTCATACTTAATTAAAATAGCAAAATAGTAAAATTAAAATAGTAACTATGGTATAAGTCTTCGCACAAATTGCCTTATTATGGCGGAGGAAGTGCCGCCTTCAGGATACTATTGTGACTGCCTCTTATTCTGCTCAGGAGTGAGGCCGTTTTTTTTGCGGATGATAGCATGAAATCCATCTTAGCTTAGCTTAGCTTTTGGTTTAGCTCAGAGACTTAGTACTAGAAAGCTGTAATTTGGTATGGGTATACATATTAATCACGCCGACAAAGTGGTAAAATACAATCATGAAATATATTTTTTTTTAGGGTACCTCTTCAGATGTAAAGTGTGGATGGCATTTTTTGTTCTCGTCTATCCCATGGTGTGAGCTATCGTTGGATAGGGCTTATGAAAACCATTTATCGATTTAGGGATCCGTTTGCGCAATATTGAGCTTTAAAGTATTTTTGTTAGAGTCAAGTGTCCCTCCTCCCCCCTGCCAGCTAAATAGTTGTATTTAGTTATGTGAAAAAATTTACAGCAGTAGTGTACACTACTGCTGAAAATTTCTGTAAATAACGAAGTTAAAAGGAAAATTATCACAGCTAAGTAGGCTTTACAAGTGCATGACGCTAAGTTGCGAGACGTTAAGTTAAAAAAAAAATACATCCCAACTACGGAACCCTTCATTGTGCGCGGTGCGACATGCGCTTAGCCGGTGTTTTTCGTATAAGATTGGCATAGATTACCTTCCATAGTTGAGGCGTCTAATTGCAAACCCCGCTAAAACGATTTTACCTTGAAACCGACCTTATTCTCTCTTTTGAAAGTTTTCTCAATTCTGTACTAAGTGACAAACTCATTTCCGAGCAAATCCCTCTCTAACAGTATTAAATTGAGCCTCCAACCTTATGCTTGGTAACAAAATACACTATAAATGACATGGGTAAAATTCAAATTCCTCTACAACGAAAACAACCAATCACAACGCTTGCTTTTGCACCAAGTGACCTTACGAATAGTATGGCGGACCAATGGAGACTTGTGTAAATGTGTCGTGCACCAAGGAGTGCGATTACATTTTATTGAATCTAAAACTCATCAATAACTCAATATACAGAAAAATCGTTTTAGCGGGGTTTGAAATTAGCCTCAGTTGTTTGACCCAATTTACTCCAGTATTTACACCTGATTGTTAATTACACAGGATCACACAACGGCATGTAAACTGTTGTTGAATATGGGGCTCTGTATACTAACCACTACAAAGCGCGATCTCGTTGGGTAATGGTTATAATCACGGCCCTGAGAGACGGATTGTTAACGTTTGTATACAGGTTGAAATTTAAAACATGCGACAAACCGAAATGGGAGATTGTACTCATCATTATGAACAACTTTTACTAAGGACCAAAGCTGCAATCGCGAAAAAATAATCAGCTGTACCCTACATTTATGCTCGCATAACTCGTCAAAATGTAGGGAACAGCTGATATTTTTTTCGCGATTGTAGCTTTGGTCACATAGTAAAAGTTGTTCATAATGATAAGTACAATCTCCCATTTCGGTTTGTCGCATGTTTTCAATTTCAACCTGTATAAAACACACGAAATATTTTAAGGGAAACATCTATAGGTGATAAAAAAGCCATAGCAACGATTTTTTTTAAATCTAAGTGTTTTATATTTTTACATAATTATTATAATTTTAAAATTGCTTGAGACATTTTGCAAAAAAACCTTTACTTACTTATTCTATGAATGACCCGCCCGGACACGGCGACGGCGACACGAGCGCGGTGAATTTTGATAATTAATCATCATATCAAGTAATTTTAAATTGTTTAATTGATTAAATAATATACCCAGTTTAAAAAAAAATATCATTTCCATGGCTTTTTTACCACCTATAGGTATATCTCTTAAAATATTTCGTGTTTGAATAGATACACCCTATATAGTTCATTTTCAAAGGTCTGATGTCACATATTGTAGGTAATCCATAAACCATTCCTTCATTTGGCTATGTGACTCCAGTGTTGCGTACGATATGTGTTCTTAAAATCGAAATAGCTTGTGTGACATACGATTTGTTCCTAAATAAAAAGTGAGTACTTAAATTGTAATATTACAATTTAAGTGCAGTCGTATCGATTATAAACTAGTATTTATTGGTATCGAATTTGACTTCATACCAATATATATGAAGGTATGAAGTCAAACTTATTTAATTATTATTTTTAATTTTCAATTAGTTTGCTTATCATTATAAGCAGACTAATTGAAAATTAATATTAATTATAATTAAGTAAAAAAAACATGTATTATTATTATTTATTTATTTAATTAAATAATAATTAATTAATGTTACTATAATTATTATATTAATTAATTATTAATAATGATTAATTACTATTTTACCGAGATAACTTTTTAAATCGATTCAGTTTTTCATCGAAACGTTCTGAATAATTTACATACAGAGTGACTAGGTAGAGATATATCGATAAATCTGCATCTCACGCAAGTCAGGAAGGGCTTATGTAAATTTAGGCGCGTAGTGTTTATTGTACCGAGCAGAACGCTCTCGCAACCGCATATCAGGGGCGCTCTGTTGACTCTTATGACATCCAATATGGTGAATATGATCCACCCTAGCTGTTCTCTGTTTATTTCGTGATAGTTTATATGACACAGTATGCCAAAAGCTTTTGAGCTGTAGCAAAAAATAAATTGAAAGTCGATTTTTCAAGTATTATAGTTTCTATACAGAACATGATCTCAATAATCATAAAATTAATGGAGTACCATGAGAACACAAAGGTGACCTAATTTTCATAATAAAGTAATTTTCAGTCAGTAATTTGAATACTAGCTTTTGCCCGCGGCTTCGCCCGCGTGAATGTCGGAAAATATCCGACGCGAACGTACTACCGGGATTACAAAATAACCTAGTTAGAAACAGTACACGTGTACTTATATTATTTTTACTTGAATACAAAATTTAGCGAATTAATAACTTCAATACAAAATTTCATCCCCCTTTTCAAATCCATGTGGATTGAAAAAAAAAAAAAAAAAAAAAAAACAACGATTTACGTTGAGTTAGTTTCCAACCATATAAGCCGAAATATTAGTGATTTTAACTTAAAAAATAAAAAACTTTAATTAAAAACAAAATTTCATCCCCCTTTTCACCCCCTTAAGGGTTGAAATTCTAACAACACCGTTGCGTTTACTTCCAACCATAAGCCTAGATAGTAAATTAAATGATTTTTCTTCGAAAATTAAGGACTTTTCAACTTCTTCCCCTTTTTTAACCCTTCGGGGTGGAATTATCAAAAACGCTGAGACACGTATAAACACAAAATTTGAAGATCCTAACTGACGGACTTTCATATAAACTTCCATCCCCTATTTTACACCTTTAGGGGTGGAATTCCCAAAAATCCTTTCTTAGTGGATACTCTTCACAAAGAACACACCTTCCAAGTTTCATGTCTTTAGGACGAGCGGTTTGGGCTGTGTGTTGATATATCACCCAGTCAGTCAGTCAGTCAGTCATTATACAATTTTATATAATATATATAGATGAATCAACTGTAGGAAATAATTTTGTAGATATTAACATTGGACCGAGAGCAAAGACGTAACTTGGAAATTAAGACCAAGTTTTAATTGACTTCAGTTTAACCATAGGCTACATTCAAAGTGAAGAAAATAAAAAAGCGAATTGTTTCACCGAGAAGTTATAAGTCGCTTAAGAACTAGCTGTAGTAGCTATGTACTTACTATTAGTAACAAACTTCCAGACTGAACATTGTATTGTTAAATAATGTCAATATGCACTTTGGTTTGCAACATTTTCTAGTTAGAAACATTTTCTCTACAAGTCTTTTAAAACAATATACCTATATATTAACTTATATTCCGAGCAAGGGTCAGCAAATACGTGAAACATTTACAAATATGGCTCCCACGCGGGTTAAGTAAGTAATACATAGATGGGTATCTGTAAAGTTATCACGATATAGATTGTTTATCAGTTGGCATATTCTGTATACTTTTTTGTAATTCTAACACGTCGGGGGCACAGCGTGGTTCTGCTTTGTACAGCCCAGCCCCTGTTATTTGAATATGTATGAGACGCGGTCGCGTAGTTCGTGCCACCCGCTTGTATGAAAATGTGATGTCCCGATAAATTGTCAAAAGGGTTGATCGGCAATGGAAAATGGCTGCCGAAAATATGTCCACAGAATAATATAAAATAGCTGCAGGCTACACTCTCTGCCATCAAAGATTGTTTATTTATAAGCTGTTGTCTAAACCGAGGATTACAATGCACGTTTTCAAAGCAGGTAGCTTTTACCTAAGCAAAATAAAGTTTTAGTACCAAGAATTTTAGTTTGCTAAAGTAAAATTTTGTACAATATTTTTTATTAAATTGGTTCTTGGGTCAGGTTATCCTTGGTTGGGTAAGCAGAAAGATTCTTTGTCTAGTAGTATAATTATATATAATCAGGTAAGGTAGACTGGTAGAAAATGCCGAAGGCATTAAGTCCGCCTTTGTACAATTTTTACTTGTGCATAAGGTTTTAATAAATAAATAATTTATACTAATATTATACAGCTGAAGAGTTTATTTGGTTGTTTGGTCGAACGCGCTAATCTCAGGAACTACTGGTTCGAATTGAACAAAATTATTTAAGATAGAATACTCTTTATTGCACAACATAAAAGTTACATATTTACATATATGTAGAAAATTTGACAAGGGGTGACGCAATGGGCGGTCTTATCGCTAAAATCGGTCTAGTAGTTTTAGTGTTGGATAGCCCATTTATCGTGGAAGGCTGTAGGCTATATAACATCACGCTACGACCCTTAGGAGCCGAGCAAAAAGAACAATAGTCAGAAAGAACGCTAAGCGAAAACGAAGTTGTAGCACGGGCGAATGACGTGATGCCACGCGGTGGGTCGGGTTTCATAATAACACGCGGACAAAGTCGCGGGCAGAGGCTAGTATCCCAATATAATCAATATAACTGTTGCAGCCTTTAAAAGAAGAGTAAAGGATCACTATCTTTCTACTTCGTCATAGTTGCATATTATTATGTGTTTATTATTTTCCACTACATTGTAGTTCTAAGTGTAGATTTGAGTGATATTTATTTTAGAAGTATGTATGTAAGTATATTCTCTTATTGTATGTTTATAAGTATTTATATTAGTGTATAGCTATTTTGATTTTATGTATATTTTTTATTTTATTTTTTCTCTTCTACACTTACACACGTTGTCTACATCTCTATATCTACTTTCCTATCGCAGGTATGCTGGAAGAGATTTCATTAGAAATAAGCATCACCTTTGTACGTATTTTACTGTTCCTTTCTACTTGTCTGTTTATATGTGTGTACATAAATTGTTAAATAAATAAATGAATATTGCAGACAGTTATCAAAAATGTAACGGAAACATGCCTGGGAGAACAGGTTACTTCAGTCATCCAAACCTATAATCACGATGATCTCAACCGTGATATTTCTATTTGGAAGAAAAGTTTTATTAATTTTGATTGCTTTTGATCTAGACACCGTTTTTTTTAACCTTTTTAACATCCCTACACATTTTTTTCCTTTTAAGCAAAGCAATTTTAAATAAACCTGAGTCTTCGAGGAACATAATTCAATGTTCGTTACCACAAACCTGTCAGTGCCTTATAAAAGCAACTCAGTAATTTTGATCCTTTATACTCGTCAATCTATACAAAGGGAGCATTACTGTGATCTATGGTCTGGAACGCACTGATTTTCCGCTTAAATTACGCCTCGGAAGCTCCGTAATAAGCGCCCAGAATTGGATAAGTCTGAGCACTTTAAAGCAAAGATGGGTCACAAAGTTAAAAGTCATGTTACTTAAAAGGGGTTTCTTGGGGTCGAGAAGCTCGGAGGAGGGTAAAAGAGGATTGCCTCCGCACACCTGTCGCCGCCGTGATATACCTCCTTGCAATATAATATATTATTTGGTACCCTAGTCCCACGCGCTCATTCTGGCGTCACGGAAAATATTCGCCAATAAGAAGACGCAATACGAAACATACTGCATTCTCTTTACACTCTACATGCCGAAATTGTTATGCCAATTCAAAATATTTTTTTAATATCAACGTTATTTTATGCCGTATTTTTGTTTTTGGGTTTCATTTGCATAAAATGCTTAAAATAGCATATATACTTTTATTGTATGTTTTTGTTGCGATTTAAGAGACCGCAAATCGTTTTGCGTACACGGGTTTCCGCTTTGTGTCAGCCGGCTTTAAAAATTCAAAAATGTTTTCAATGGAAATTAACCAAATGATTTTCACGCCAGTAAATCGTGCGATGTGTTCACAACGCATTTTAATTAGAAATTAGAATAGATGAAAGTAATACACAAATCTCTCTCTCTGTGGTCGGTACCTCATGTCTGAGGATCGTGGTCAGCTTCGGAGTTGCATCTGGAGCGGATGATCCGCCTCCACCGGTTTCTGTCCAGCGCATCCCTTACCACCGTGTAGAATTTAGAGGACGATGATTCTTTCACCTGATCGGTCCACCGTGTTGGTGAACGACCGCGCGATCGTTTGCCTTCGGTGTTCCCAACCACAATCAGTTTTTCCAAACTTTCACCGCCTCTGCGTACTATGTGGCCGAAATAGGAGAGAATGCGTTGTTGGCATAAGGTCGACAAGCGAGTTTTTATTCGAAGCTGGTTTAAGATCGATGCATTGGTGCGTTTGGCAGTCCACGGTACTCTCAACATTCTCTCTCTCAACTTAATACACAAATAACTACTCACAAAAATATCACTTGAAAACAACTAGTACCTACATAAATAATGAAATGGGCTTTGTTGTAATGAAATCAATTACGGTAATGAATTTAACAGAAATAGGAAATCAAAATTAGAGCCCTATTTACGGAAATAAATTCTGTAAATGTAACGAATTTGTTTGAAAGATTTATAATGAACAAGAATTTATTAAAAAGAACAAACGGTAATCGGAAAGAGTATTTTATTTGCCCGAAAATTACAAGCATCAAAACACCATACAATTTACGTCTAATGATGTAATTTAAGGGTATTTTATTTTGTTTTCTCAGAATTTACATTGCTCATTGTTTTGGCCCAAAATAAGTCCAATAGAATAGAATAGAATAGAATACTCTTTATTATGTACACCATAAAAATTACAGATATAAATGTAGAACTGTTACATAGGGTGTCACAATGGGCGGTCTTATCGCTAAAAGCGATCTTTTACAGACAACCTTTGGATGGATCAAAAAGTAGAAGGAGAGACAATACTGCAGGTATTTAGTGGTGTACCACTTACATATATACAATAAATACATATACACAAAACATATAGATACTTATCCATATAAATATATATATATATATACACACACAATAATAAACATGATACAAGAGCAAGGAACTTTAAGTAATGATGATGTTTAAGGAGAGAGGAAGTGATTTTTAACCAAAATTTTAGATAGATATCTTTGAATAAACCAATAATAAAAAACATACGAATTGCGTATTTTATTTCTGCTTTAGGTATTTTCCTGGTAACTGCAGATATATAATAATTAGGCTCAATCACATGAACAATCTTTTAACCGAAATGTAAACACATTTTTTTACAAGAGCACCTAATTAAAAAATAAACTCTGCTTTTAAAAACAGCACAAGAAAGTGTCCATTGTCCATACGTTGGTCGGACGTTATAACCTGGAATTCAACAATGAATAGTTCTTCATTTCCGGACGAGAGGAGACGCTCGCTGCACTGAATTCAAACAATGTTCGATAGCTCAGTTACTTAATGGCCGCCTGTGACGACTGATATATTGATTGACCTGTCTGCTCCAATAATAAAAAAATAAATAAAATAATAAAATTTATTCAAAAATATAAAGTATACAGTTAAATACAGTTTTCTTATATCTATCTCAAGTTCACTCATTATTTGTGCCTGAACTAGGTAATCCTGTGTTTCAGGCGATTGGAAGTACATTAATTGATTAAATAATCACATAAAATTAATATTATTGGTACATATGAAAAAGGTGTATAAAATTATAGACTCTTAACTTAGCTAAATAATTAAAAAAACAAAATAACCATAATACAAATAATATTTACTTTAGCACTAGTAATAATTTCTCTGTATCTTCATAGGACATAGTTTGAAGAGTTTCCTTAAGGATTTTCTTGCAATTACTATGATTTAAGGAGTAGATGCTTCCCTTTTCATTTAGCCTGTTGTAGAGTTGCGGTCCGAGGTACATATAAAATTTGGCTGTGAAAGCATGTTTTGTACTTTTTTGAGGGCAAACTATATCTTTCCGTCTCTTTTTAGTAAATTCAGTGCTGTATGGAAGTGATGAGTGTTGTTTTAGTACAGTGCTCATTATAAATAACTGTCGAACTGTTAGTACTTCACAAGATTTATACAGGAGGTTAGTGGGGAAAAGGAAAGGGCGGCAAGTAGCGATTTTGAGAATAGCCCTTTGAGCTCTTTCAATGGTCAATAACAAAGTTTTATTCGCCCCACCCCATGAAGTAATACAGTAAGTCAAAATTGACTGACAAAGAGCAAAGTATACTTGCCTAATTATTTTTGGATTTGCAATAAATCGTAGCTTTTTGAATATATATATCAGCTTACGAATTCTATTATTTAGAGCTTCCATATATTGTTTGAAGGAAAGGGTTTCATCTATTATTATACCTAGGTATTTTAGTTTATCTGTCTTTTTAATATTGGGACACTTACACTGGCTATCTGCAGGAACTGGGCAATAATGAGCATGCAACGTTGAGGGGATATGCGATATTTGCTTGCGCATCGAAAACTTAATGTAATGTGTCTTTTCTGCATTTAGAGTTAGTGAGTTATTGTGAAGCCATTTATTTACAATATTGAATCCGTGTTGCGCAAGATTGTAGACTTCATTTTCTGAGTCAGCCGAAAAAAGTAGAGCAGTGTCGTCAGCGTAAGTTATAATAGTGCCATGCTCTAGCTTTAGATTGCAAAGGTCATTTATGTAAATCAAAAACAGAGTGGGCCCTAAAATACTTCCTTGGGGAACACCAAAATATGTGTTTTTTTGAACAGCACTGAGAACATTGCCAATCTTTACGCACTGGGTGCGATCTTCTAAATAACTTTTGAAAATTTTCAGCTGGGTGCCTCTTACACCCATGATCTCAAGCTTGCGCAACAGAATTGGAATGGAAACTGTGTCAAACGCTTTGGCAAGGTCAAGGAAAATTCCTACTGTGTGGTTACCCTTGTCAAGTTCTTGCACTAGATAATCAGTCAGATGGTGTACCGCATCGGAAGTTGAAACCTTTGGCCTAAACCCAAACTGCCGTTCAGACAGAATTGATCTGTCTTCCAAATATTTCAACAACCGTTTGTTTATAATTTTTTCCAATATTTTTGACATAGAAGGTAATAGAGAAATAGGTCTATAATTTGTCACTTGCTCTTTGCTGCCTGATTTATATACAGGGACAATAACAGCTTTTTTGAGACACTCAGGAAAATGACCTGAAGATAAACAAATACGGAAAATATAGGTCAGTGGTCGTACCAAAATGTCCTTGAATTTTTTAATAATTTTATTCGATATTTTATCCCAGCCAACTGCACAGTCTTCTTTCAAAGACATAATTATATTTTCTACCTCAGTCTCGTCAGTATCTAGCAGCACAAAGGATGTTAAAGCAGTGTTGCATGTTAAAGGAGTGCTCGTTGGGTTTTGGGATTGACCCAGATTTTTTTCTGCTAGACACTTTCCAACATTAATAAAGAAATCATTTGCTATGTTAGCGGATTCCAGCGGTGACGAGTGTGTTTGTAATAAACCTGAAGATGACTCATATTTTTTCGTGGTATACGTTGCGTCTTTAATATATTTCCAGATCTTTTTACTATTTGTTCCAGCCTTTTCCAATGCCACTTTGTCGTAGTTCCTTTTAATTTTTTTAAGGAGGTCATTACAAAAATTTCGATACCTTTTATACGAAAGTTGCAATACTGCATTGTCTGGATTAGATTTAGCTTTCATATGCAGTTTATCCCTATTTTTCATACAGCGAATAAGACCTGATGTGATCCATGGTTTAAGGTTGTGATTTTTGTTGCTCAACTGCGTTACGACTGTGTTTTTCTGAATTGCATTTTGTAAGTTTTCAATTACATACAACATGCAAAACTGCGGGTCAGCGGAATTATAGACTGGATCAAAATTGATGACGCGTAAATCTTCTTCAAGTTTATTTATATTCAGTTTTGAAATTTTGCGAGTGTCTTGTTTAGGTAATTTACAATTTAGGGTTAGTAGGACAGCATTGTGATCGGTTATTGTTGAGTTAACAACAAGTGCAAGTGAAGGGAAATTCGATTTTAGCATAATATGATCCAAACAGGAACCACTGTGATGAGTAGGAAAGCTGTGTGCTGGGAGTAGGCCATGAAAGGCGCATATGTTGAGGTAGTCCTGAGCAGGCGCATCAGCGCTTCCTGGTAGAATATTGATATTAATATCTCCTATTACAACCGTGTTTTTGATGGATGACAGTGTTTGCAAGGTTTCATTCAGAGATTCAGTAAAAATGCTAGTATTTTTAAAAGACGGAGGTCGATACAATGCTAATATCGCAAATTCTAATCCAATTTTAACTAACAATCTGTTACAGTCGTGCATGTCAGGTTCCTGAACAGAGACATTGAGATGATCTCTTGCATAAACTATCACCCCATCGTTTTGGTTGTAATTTATAGTACTTCTATACATATTATATCCCGGGATTAGTGGGATGCTATACTGTTTAGCAAGCCAGCATTCGGTTAAAACAATAACGTCACAGTTTATGTTTAGCCGTTGTTGAAATGTACTAAAGCTATCAAAATTCTTAAAAACACTGCGAATATTTTGTGTTAATATGGTAAGCGGAGTTTTGTAGTCGGATAGATATTGTTTGCAGTTTTCAGTTTCACAAACTTTGCATTCGGATACAGTGAAATTATCTAAATCATTAATCAAACTATTTATCATAATGGTAGTTAAAAATAAAAATAAAAATAAAATAAAGGTCAGAAAAATAACTTATTAACGGCGCTCTTAGGCGCCTACATAATCTACAGAGTTGATGTACCTTTTTTCAGCCATTATTTTCGCGGGGCATTCAGCAGCGCCTGTGTTATGCTTGTCTGGCTTTTTAAAATGCAAGCAAGTAGCGCATATTGGTTCGTCAGCCTTTTTTGGACATTCTTTTACTGAGTGACCTTGATCACCACAGTGGCCGCAGGTATACGATGTCTGTCGACATGACTTGGCCGCATGTCCATACTGCTGACACTTATAACATCGAGTGACCAAAGTAAAGTCTCTCACAGGGCATGATGACCAATTTACAAAAACTCGGTCTTGTGATATCAGGGCTTTGCGTATGACTGCAGGTACTTCAACTATGTAATTACAGGACTCAGTGTCTTTCTTACCTGACTTGTGACTTAATTTAATTGAACTCAAAAACGCCTCAAGGCTGTAGTCCTGAAGTTTCTCGGCTATATTTTGCTCGTACAAACAGGTAAAAACCTCATTTTCCTGCATGGATGTTGGTACTCCTATTATCACCACCCTAGGCTTCCTTTTATGGGGCTCGTCGACTGTTAGGCCTGACTTGGTTAGCTGCACCGATTGTCTCAGCTTCTCGATGTCGTCCTTTGTCTCGGTGCTTATTTCTCGTTGAAAGTTATTTATTTATTTAAACTTCTAACACACTATGAGGTACAAAGGCGGACTTAATGTCATAGACATTCTCTACCAGTCATCCAAGGGTAGTGAAGAGATAAGATGGCAGGTGCTCTATTTAAGAAGAGGTAAGAGGAGGTAGGAGGTAGGAGTTAATGAAACGACTGCATGTAGATTCGGAAATATGTTTTAGTAATTATTTTTCAATAAATATTTCTCTTTAAAATATTGTTAACTTTGGAGCTTATTATTGAAAAAGTAGGCATTTTTTTTGTACGTAAAAAAATCGCAGTCATAAGGACTGCCGACAGAAGTGAAAACACAAAACTTTGGAATAACCGCACTTTTATACATATAACTCATGGAAAGCGTTCGGTGACAATGACGCGAGTTCCATGATTTTGGTTCACCTAAAAAGTGCTCAACGCGCCTAAAGAAGTTTTGAAAAAATGAGCAGGAATATTGACGGCTCATATTCACTTTGTTATTTTCAAGTGCTAATTTTCTTTACACCGGAAATTCAACTGAGTCACGAAATCTAAAGGAAAATCTTTTAGCACAGTTTTACAACTAAGCTCTCTGAATACCTTTGGCAAATTCTGGTTATATTTATTTTATAATTTATGTACACACAGTAAAATACATAGAGATACGGCGTAATTTGAGTATAAAGGTACGGCTTTTTTCTTAAAAAAAAAATCTACCAGCAGACCTGCGAAAGGTGAAATGAAAACGAAATGTAGACAATAGCGTGTGGGAACCAGAAGAGAAAAATATGAACTCATATGTTCATATTTTTCTCTTCTATCCTTAAACTAAAATATTAAATATAACGTATACTTAAATAAATATATTAAGCTAAGATATATAAATACATAAACCGGCTGGAATTTGTTAACCTCCAAGATAATAATGCTTTGAAACATGCTGGTCCTGCTCCATAGAACAAATTAGAGTCTAGACAAAATCAAACTGGTTGCTAATTTAACTGTATAATTTATAATTTTTATGACATTAATTTTATTTTCTGTGATTAATATAATTTAACTCACACACTGAATTATTATTTTTTTTGGAAAATCATATATAAGTTTTGTAAATATGTGAGCACTATGTACCTATCGCATTTATTAATTTTTCTGTCATTACTTCACTTTTCATAATTTTTACCAATTGTGGTAAGTAATTTTTATTTTTATTCTAGGTACATCGTCTTCACCTATAATTATTAATTAATCTATACAAACTATTGTTAACATTTTAAGAGAGTTACGCCCGGTTTCTCGACGGCTGTTCAAACCTAAAATTAACTAACCATGTGTCAAACTCTTGTTAAGTCGAAAACGAGTTGCACGAACGTTAATTAAGTACTTTGATTTAAATCGTTGATCACTTAACACAACAATCAAATTAGTACAAAAATCCCTTGTTAAATCAGAATTTGGGTTTCTGAAAGAACGATTAAGCTTGAATGTCATGTCAAGCAGCTGTCAAATGTTGTGTTAGCTAATCTGTCGAGCTTGGGCGATTATCTTTGCGTTCCCTGTGATTTTCTGTTTTCTTTGGATATTTTCTAGTTATAATTAATAAAACAACTTCGGCTACCCATAGCGGACTCGAGATTGATTAATTTTCTACTGGAGATTTGATAACCGAACAATTATATTTCTTACAAACAAACGGAACCTTGAGGTACTTACGAAGGATTTCATGATTTGTTTGTACACAAATCAGAAATACAAATATTATATATTTAGGTACCAATAAAAACGTGCAATAGTTACTTACCTATCTATTAAACTCAAAAGTGAACATTTCTCGCGTTCTGTATAGTTTCTCCCTCTTGATGTCGATGACGATGCCATAATTCAATCATCATCAACATTATTTCAGCCGAAAGACGTCCACTGCTGGGCATAGGCCTCCCCCAATTGGGGGGTTTAGCCATAATCGCCACGCTTAGCAGGCGGGTTAGTGATCACAGTATGGTGTTAAAACTGAATAAAGAACGCCATCCATTCACGTCCATTCTCTAGGAAATTCTTTAGTCGCCTTTTACGATACCCACGGGAAGAAATAGGACGATGTTATTCTTTACATCCGGCACCATACGGCACATAATTCAATGAAAAGCACTAAACAATTTTTTAATTTATATCTCTAGATACCTCGAACATTCAAAACTTTCAATAAAATGCCGCGTTTAGAAATGTCAACAGTGTCAACTTGATATTAAATTGAACGAACTATTTATCAAAATGAATGAAGAATCCGATGTTGCCATACACATAATCCATTTTCGTTAATCAGTTGACATTGATCGTTGATTAGTTAATTTTATCGTAATCGCCAATTCAGCAACCCAATTTGATTTGACTGTTCTGTTAATTTAACAGGTTTGTTAGTTGATTATAGATTTGAATAGCCGTCGAGAAACCGGGCGTAAGTATGGAGTTTCTTACCCATTCTTCTCCATACGTAACTAACTTTTGGAAGGGGCATGTAGAATCAATGAACTATTTATGTAATTTTTGGCGTTCAAAAGTGCAACTTACGTGCCTATTTGAAATAAATGATTTGACTTTTGACTTTGACTTTGACCTCACCTTGAGGAAAAGATTTCATGGTTTTCCTTTCATTTAATTTATCATGTTTGTTAGAGAGATTTGATCCTTATGATTGACCCTATCGATTGATGCCATAAAAGTACAGGATATTATTTTGTCGGATTTTAGCCGGTTCGATTCCCGAGTGCGGCAAGCAAATATTCGAAAATCTTTGAATGCAGAATTGTTTCTTTAAAAAAAATAAAGGAATGTTTCCTTTGTGTAAAATTTACTATCTCAGTATTTAGAGCACTTTTCCTCCAGGTGAGGTTAAAATATTCCATTCTGTATATTTATATACAGAATGGAATATTTACATAAAATACTCACAGTTGAGAGGAATAGAAATGCTCTTTTTTCGATATTTAAATAGAGACACAGTTTTTCAAATCGCGAATGCTAGGCGGAAGTGAGTTCCACAATCTTACAGCATAAAGAGAGAAGAATTAACAATAGTAGCTAGTTTCATTAGGATGAGATTTAAGGAGGGATCTAAGGTGTGATCTACACATTTATTGTACTAAGTGCACCCTGCGGTTTCACCCGCATAAGTCTCGATTCCGTGAAATATCGGGATAAAAGTATCCTGTGTGTTAATCCAGGTTAAACTGTGTGCCAAATTTCATCTAAATCCGTTCTGCCGTTTTGTCGTGATTGAGTAACGAACATCCATCCATCCTCACAAACTTTTACATTTATAATATTACTAGCATTTGCCCGCGGCTCCGCTCACGTGGATGTCGGTTATCGCGTAAAAAAGTAGCCTATGTTCTTTTCCATTTCCCAAACTATATCTCTGCCAAATTTTATGACGATCGGTTCAGCGGTTTAGGCGTCAAAAAGAAACACACAGACAGACAAAGTTACTTTCACATTTATATATAATACTAGTATTAGTATGGATTAGTATAGTAATAATTAGTATTAGTATATTAGTATTAGTAGGTATATTAGTTTTAGTAGGTATCTTAGTATTAGTACTTATGTTAGTATTAGTAAAATAATGAATAACACACGCCACTGTGAACAACAATGTGGCCAATCATCGAGCATCCTCGATATAAGGAGTGTTTTCTCTTGACTTGCAAAAGAAGTACACTTACGTAAAAGACTTACTTATTCACACTTGACCTCTGAGAGAGCCCCGAATAAGTATGTAAGTGGGAAAACGGTAAGATAAGACCAAATCAATACGCAATAATCGGTATTACCGCGAGTGCGTTCGCACGTTAACTCAATCTATCAATCACCATCTTGGGAGGCCTCCTGTGGGCTCGGCAGAAAACTTCAGCCTCCCCCCACTCATTATTTCAATCCATTGTGGTTGTTAATTCGTATTAAATTATGGGTTCTTCTCCCCGGTCAATCGTTGTCCCTTTTTTCTCGTTAATAAGAGACAATCCTGAATCTCAGATAATAAGATTTTCGCGGTGAATTGGACGGTATTTGTAAAGTATTTTACGTTAATGAGATTGTAAAGAACAAAAGAGAGCCGGAGTGCCGGAAATTTAATTCAGCTTCGCGTCCACTCTCATTAGACATTGGGGGGAATCAATCATTATTTTATTTAAAGTGAATTATTGTGCACGTGACTTTTTTTTTTTTTTGACCAAATACTTTGATCGTAAGAATTTTTTGCCAAGAATACTTAACATAATCAGACTATAATTTCCCCACTGCTGGGAAACTCACCTCCTCTCTGCGTGAGGGAGTGGGCCACAATCCATCACGTGGGCCAAGTGCGCTTTGGCGGATGTCACGTCTTCGAATTTTTTTGGTTCTAGAATCGACTGATTTTGATAAATTTTGTTCATTGTTTGTGAGAAAGGGAAAAATAATTTTAACAAAATGATATATTATTTGAAAAGTCATGTTCTTTTTTTTTGCATGTGGCTGAAAGGGGAAGTGAAAAATAAATTAAATATTCACGGTAAATCACTAATATTCGCAGCAAGTATTCCGAAAAATGACGCGAGACTGACATTTAATCATCATTCTACAAGAAACTACTTTTGATTTTGAACATTAAAAAATATCATGGACATCAATCTATGTTCTACTTGCATGTGGCTGAACCACTTTTTTCAACTTCCATACAAAATATAGCAGAAAAATAATTTATTGAAAAAACCTTTTTTTTTAATTTAAACCCCGTCAGTAATATATTTTTTCCTATTATTTGGTATATCATATCAAGAAATTTAAAAATCACAAAGTAGTCTTCAGCTATCCTTGAAATATTTTTTTTTAAATAATTATGATTATACAGCGTGTTACGGAAAGGGTATATACATATCAAAGGCACGGATTCTTTTGGTGATAACAAACTACAGGGCAATATTTTTTTAATACCTACATAAATAAAAAGTTAAGAAACATTTAAATAAAAATCAAATGTTTCCAATTGAATTCTACACATCACTAGACCAAGTCAGCTTAACGGTGTCAATAAACTACACACAAAGAAACGGCGGTAACACGTTTGTTATGATTTAAATTTAATAAACTATCGAAATAAAAAAAATATTAAGCATTTTCTAGTTAGTGCTTTTGAGCTGAAATTTTGTACAGAGATTCTGAACCAGATACACTCTTCACCCCGTTTGTATGGATATACCCTTTCCGTAACACGCTGTACAATAGCTTCATTAAGTTAATCAACGGCGAAATAAACTATATTTTGGAGAGCACAAAAATGATGAAACTATTAACAGCTGCTGTGACTGACACGAATGGTTCAGCACCATGAAAACTGTACTTTTATAGTTACACAGACTTAATGTTTCGATTATTTTAAGTTTTCTCACAATCAGATAAGAAATTGACAAAAGAGAGTATTTTTCGTGCACGGAGCCTTAACCGTTTTGAGTGTGATGTGTGATCAAATTAAACACACAAAGTAGTGCCTGCCTGGGTTCAAACTCACGACCTAAAACTCGTAAGTCGTGGTCAATACCACTGGGCCACCACCGCTCTTCACTGGGAGTACTTACTCCGTCTAAATTATTAGCAATCCTAAGTTAGCTGATACTGTAAACCCTTCTATTACCTTACTTTCTAAGCACCGCCAAAGTTTTAGTTACAAATACTTTCATTTATCTCAAAGGCAATAACTCTACTTTTTAGATAAAGTGCTATCTATTGATTTAGTGCTTATACTCAGTAATTTTTCGACCGTAATAAGTCTTTTAAGAATCTCTTCACGTTTATCTTACTATCGCGACATGGCTAAACTTCTTCGTACAATTTTTCACAATTCCACCTTGTCCAATGTCCCGGGATGGTTTCTCGCATCGGTCCTTACGACCTCTAATATGGGCCGAATATCGGGCCGACCGATGGGACCCACTATAGGGACATACGAGACGAGCCGTCGCGGTCGTTCTCTCAATAACCCTACGGCTTTCAAGGAATATGGTCGTTACCTCAGACGTCTATCTTATTGTCTGCTACATCACGTACATTTGCCGAAATAGCCACCGCCGTCTCATTACTTATCCGTTCTAAATGTAACCTAAATGTAACGGCTATAATAAAGTTTTATCTAGCAATGGAGGTAAATTCGGACGTTATTCCGCTCATATGAGAGGAGCTTTAATAAGACGTATTTCTAGCAACAATGGCTATTGGAGGCGTGAAATATAAGTATTAAAAGACAAGAGGGTAAGTCCAACAAAGCCCTACGGCTAGGGCCCGCGCTAAGCCTCCGGTCGCCGCTCACGCATCCACCCGCATTACTTCTAATTGTGATTTAATGGCCCTCCGCGGAGGATCTGCTTGACCTTAAAAATAAAATATATCGCACATTTTCTCTTGAATCTAGTATTTTTCTCTGGGAATTCTGTGACAACGACATTTTTAGCCGCCCCGATATCATAAGAATGCTTCCCGCTGAAATATTCCTTAGCGCCGAATCGACACGTGTTTTTATTTTTGACAAGGAACTCTTGAATGATAAAAATAAGTAGGTAAATGTTTCCTGGAAAAACTTTTAGATTTTCGCTACCTATTTCGTTTCATTATTTTCGTTGAGATTAGATTTTTTTGTTCTTCAAAACACGAAACCATGGTAGATTCCCGAGAAAATTATATTATTTTCCCCAGATGTGGAAGTAGGATATAAAAATATTATTAACAAACACAATAATACGTTGATTACAAAAGTCTGGGCATAAAAGTGAAATATTTAGCACAAGAGACAAAAATGTTTATGACCATTTCGCCGGAATAATTTTGCAAGGAAAATGAGAAAATTGCCGTCGTACGATCCGACCGTGCTAATTATGATTTAATGGCAGCCTGCTGGCTGATGAGTATTTTTACAATTTGCTAGGGTCAGTATACAAAACACAGCTGAACATAAATTTAATTTGATTAAATGTTACTTACAATGCATACCATTTCTTTCGCTGTTTGACCTGATAATTTCACTCATAACGATGCATTGAGTTTGACAACACTGTATATGACATATGTATTGTTCTTTTTAGCAACTCATGAATGCCACAGATCGATATAGGCCAAGAGATGTTCCAGAAAATATTTGATTTACCTTTCTTATCATAGAGCTGTACTGGCTGTATTCTCGATATAAAAGTATTCTTCTCTGTTATCTTTACGGGTATTCTTCAACGGACAAAGGGCTCTCAAGGTAGGGGTAGGGGTATTCAAGGTATGTTCAATCGATTTCCTTAGACAAAGAGGCTATTTTAGAAAACGGTCTATTACAGGAATCTTCCAATTTGTTGAAATGAAGACGTAGGTAAGGCTTATCGTTCGGGACAACCCCGATTCAGAAAAGACAGAGTTATGCTCTTTTCCAGTTTCATCTCTTATATCCCTAATATCAGCATATCTATACACATAGGAATCACAAAGGAATTTCTGCTTGCATCTTTGCGGAATATCTCAACGAAAATTCGATTTGGGCGCGAGATAAAAATATCTCTCCGCGTATTTGTATTTGAATGAATGAGCAAACCATTACTGTATTAAAAAGTATTGCGAACGCTACATTATTGGCAGCGAGTGTACGAGCGCGACAAGATGTCTGTAAGTGTACCTTCACATACGACTAGAAATCCACTGAACTTTTGTGCGACAAGGCGCGTGTATTTTTATAGGCATGTGTCTGCATTATTTATCGTCTCGTGACTTTGGGTCCTAAGTTTAATAGCGGACCTGTGTCTGTACAATTTGGGCTCGTCAATTTCTCATGAGGATACCTAAAATAAAAGATGGAGGTAAAAAATTCGTGAAATAGGAAAACTAGCGCAAGAAGTAGGTAATACCTATTCTATATTTAAAGTTCAAAGTTGAGCTTACCACCCGTCGTTAACTTCTCAAAGAGAAGTATAATGCTGGGAAGCTGCCTTTCTAATATTGGTTTACAGTGTTATTCTATTTTTGCTACACTAGACTTTAATACTTGTTACCTACGCAAAAAGTACAAAGTTCAATACAATAAATAACTCATATCTCGCATATAATTACTTAAACCGGTAGTTTTCACATGATATGTGGCCGTTTATCGTTTTGAAGGAAGAATCCAATTACGATAACGTTATGTTCCGCATGAAAGTGTCGCATTTATGGTAAAATATTAATGTATTTCAATTTAGGAAGGCTGCTACAGACCTCCATAAATATCTGGCGCGTTGGGACCTAGCGGGGACGCGTAAATACTTCGACTAAAATTGAATGTTATTATCCGTGAACTAGCAGTAAAAGTGGGACGTTTTTGATGTTAGATAAAACTCACGACGACATATTGGATCGTATCTGTATTGAGACATACCTATTGGCTGGAATTGCGGTATACGTCGCGCATGTAGGTTATCGAATAATCCATTTTTGTAAATGAAAATTAGATAGGTTATACGTAGGTATAAAAAAAAAATTGTTATCGTTTTGACATTTATTGAAATTACAAGTAATGCATAAATAAAAGCGCACTGTTGGATTTTTCAACTTTCCGAGCATTGAAAATCCACAGCGCGCTTTTATTTAAGAGCGTTTATCCCACGCGGGCTGTCAACGTCGCATTTCTAGAGGATTTTCGTGATTATTTTATTAAATTTTAATCAATGTACTATTTTTTCTTTCAGCCAAGCACGAAAACGATCTGCGTTGTATTTATAATTATTTTAAACATTTACTTTATGGTAAATACAAATATTAAGTCGTAATACTGCAAATAGAAGATAGTGACAATTTGTAAATTTTTATGAGTAAATATCAAAATAAGTGTAAAAAAAATAGCATACATACTTAATACCAAAGGTCTAGTACTTGGCTGGAAAAATAGTACTTTGTTTTAAATTTAATAAAATAATCACGAAAAACCTCTAGAAATGCGAATTTGCCAGCCCGCGACGGATGAACGCTCTTAAGCATTCATTTCCCTAAGTGTCGCCTAATGTCAGTAAAAACGGGCAATAAACTTGTGACATAATCAAAAATTCATCTTGTACATTTTGTTAAAAATCTTCCGGTTAAACATATTTCTTATTTCCACGTCTATCCCGAGAAATCAAACGCAAAATTTTCCATTACCGTTTGATTTTAATATACAGCGGTAGGTAAATGAATTCCAATTTATATGAGTTGGACTTTAATGCGTATTCATGTGGTACGAAACGGGGCCGGAGTGAGAAAACGAGAAAATCAACACACAAACTGCATTTGGCAACAACTTTTAATGCAATATACTAAAATTGGTTTTCCAGCGTCTGCGAAACGAGACGCCGACGCCGAAACACTAGATACGCGTTAAGAAGAAGTTAGAGACAGATTTATAGGGCCAAACAAACGCAATACGACCCGATGCCATCCTATCAACCAAACAAGTTGTTTGTAGAAGCCGACTTTGGTCATTTAAATGTTGGATTTGATAAACTGCAAGCCGAAATTGCTTTGGGGCGCGTTAGAATAGAGAGGACCTTGCATTGTGGGTTTAATGTGAAAGCGACAGGGTAGCCCACGAAATTCAATTTTCCTTAATTTTGTTACAATTTGCAGGTCAGTATAGTAACCGGCATGAGTCGTGAGCACAAACTGACACCTGCGCAGTAGTAAATTTTTAGGTCTCTTTGGCGGAATGAAGAATCCGGGGGGCACCGAGCTGCATGCAATTGGTTCGTCAGTCAAAGCATTTATTTCAAATATGCACATAAATGGCACTTTGATTTGAACGTCAAAATTTACACGAAAATAAAATTGATTCTAGTTGCCCCTTTCCAAAAGGTAGTTTCGCGTGGAGAAGAATGGGCAAGAAACTCCACCGTTACTCTTTTAAACTGTTTTACAATAGTTTGTATACATCAATTATATAATTACATGTGAAGACGATGTACCTAGAATAAAATTACTATACAACAACATGTAATAACAATAAAAAATTAAGCACTGACGGATAAATTAACCATGTGTTAGATACAAGGTGCTCACATATTTACAAATATTGTATTAATTTTCACAAATCAAAAGTCAGTGTGCGAGTTAAACCTATCATAAAATTAATGTCTTAAAAATAATACATTATAAATAAATTAGCAACCTGTTTGATTTTGATTAGACTCTACATTGTCCTATGGAGCAAGACCAGCATGTTTCCAAGCATTATTATCTTGGATATAATCCTCTAATTTGTAATAATCTTGTTTACAAAGTGTAGTTTTAATGTGTTTTAAATTTTCTTTAATTTAATTTCAATACATTACAAGTTATTTTGTTGTAACATTTAACACAGTACCCCATAAAAGTCAGCCCCAGTCAGCCGATACTCGTCGTCTATTGGACTCTCGCGTGTCATTTTTATTTAGCCGAAAGTGTACATGCGCGAACTTGCCCCCACTACTGCCCATCTGTGCTCACGACTCGTGCCACTTATTATATCAGGTTGTATGTTGATCTAAATATGCTTCGCGGCCGTATCAAATATTTATTTATAGAATTTTAAACATACAAATTATAATCAATACAATTCTCTAAGTTCATAAAATTCTATTGACTGAATATTTCATGAATTCATGACTTTTAGGATTATACACTGAAAAAAAAATAGTAGTTGTCACAATCAATATTTTGTTTAGATTGACAAAGTAACTTGTTTGCATCTAATGATCACAGCTACTACTTTTATTTAATTGAGATTTGAAACGGGATCTTGATTGGAGTTATCACAGAACCTATTTGTAGCAATCAAGTCAAAACATAGTTGCTCCAACCAAGATTATTAGATTAAAGTTTCAATGATCTTTATTGAAGTAATAAAAATGCTTGATTGACACAACTAACTTACTTTGTTACAGTTAACATTTTTTTAACTTGTCTCTTTTTAACTCTTCTACAATGATGTCATGTTAAGGGTAATCGAGAAACTTGTTTGAGCGTTCAATCATTTGAACTAGTATTGCTGCAATCATGTCGTGATGATCAACTTCATCAACGAAAAAAACCGGCCAAGTGCGTGTCGGACTACGCACAATGAAGGGTTCCGTACTTGGAAAGAATTTATCCTAAGAACAAACTTAACATTGTAGTTGGTAAACATAATCTCCCATACATTCCAACTGCAAATGTAAGTTTGTACGCACAATATCGAGAGATTTACCATGTAATTTTAAGACCATATACTTCTTATAGATTTTCCTGTAATCTATAAGTATAGAACTATTTTCTGTATTTTTTTCAAAATTTTAGGTTTAGTATTTTCCGAGATAAGGGGGGGAATGGTCAATTTTCGCCTATTTTCACTTATAACTTTAAAAAATATTATTATAAAATTATAAAAAATATATATTTGAGACCCTCATAGTAAGCTCTTTCATTTGATATGTCACACGGTACAGTTTGCAAAACTTTCTTTTTTTAATTTTCTTGTTTGCCCCCAAAACTGACCTCAATATTCTTAATTCGATTATTTACGATTCACGTCCGTATTTAGATCACTCAAATTGATATGTATACCAAATTTAAACTTATTCGGTCCATTACATAGATAAGGGAGGAATGGTAAATTTTCGTCTATTTTCACTTATAACTTTAAAAAAACATATTTTAAAATTATATAAAAAATATATTTGAGATCCTCTCAGTAAACCCTTTTATTGAATATGTCACACGGTACAGTTTGCAAAACTTTTATTTTTTATTTTCTTGTTTGTCCCCCAAAACTGACCCTAATATTCTAAATTCATTTATTTACGGTTCATATCCGTATTTGGGTCATTCAAATTGATATGTATACCAAATTTCAACTTAATCGGTCCATTACATTCGGAGAAAATTGGCTGTGATAGAGGGACAGACAGACAGACAGACACACGAGTGATCCTATAAGGGTTCCGTTTTTTCCTTTGAGGTACGGAACCCTAAAAAGGGGCAATCCAGTCGCTGAGCAATCATCGCCAGGACAGTGTTGGAGCTAGCCCGCACCCTGCGCACAAAGGACGCACACCGCTTGCGCATGCTGGCGTGGAAACAGTCGGTGCGCGCTTCCGCAAACATGCCCGAGGCGCCGCAGAAGCGGGGCAGCCCCAACACCGCCCTGAACGCATTGTTGACACGAAGTGAGCAGCTTATGAGTAAGATGCCCATAGGTTGCACGTGTATAGGGAGGTGCAGAAAGCTTTAAAAAGTGTGATTTTTACCAGCTTTGAACAACGTGATAAATGATTTTATTTCTGTAAGTGGGTTTGTACAAACACTACACGACCATCATATTTTTAAAACTAGATACGGTCGGTTTTTCCTATCTGACTACTCTGAGAAGAAAGGCCGAAACAAACTCAAAGGTCTCTTTTAAAGTCCAGACATAATCTTGGTCAGATCATGTGAATACCATGTAGATTGTTGTCTGAAATGGTTTTTTGAGGAAAGAACCACACGGATTGAGTGGGTTATTTATTTATTTATTTAATACTTTAAGCACACAAAATGTACAGAGGCGGATTTAATGCCATAGGCATTTTCTATCAGTCAACCTTCGGTTGATGCAGAGACAAACAGTATTAGTAGGTGCAATAGCGAGAATTGAGGAATTTTTGAATTTTTTGGGGAATTGGGGGATTGGGTTCTTTTTGGATATGTGAAAAAATTCACAGCAGTAGTATATTTAACGAAGTTAAAAGGAAAACTATCACAGCTAAGTAGGCTTCACAAGTTACTTATATTTGACCAACTTACATTCTTACATTTACTGTACGGGAGAACATGTTTTTCAACTACAATGTTAAGTTTGTTCTTGAGATAAATTCATCCCAACTACGGAATCCTTCATTGTGCGTGGTGTGACACGTACTTGGCCGGTTTTATTTAATACCTAATTGTGATACCGTTCAGCTAAAACCAATTAATTACCTAACTTTAACATTTTAGCATTTAATAAAAGTATTAAATGCTAACATGTTGCCTGCTTGTCGGTCTTCTACAGATTGTACTTCGGAGAGTGTGCCCATGAACTCCACGACCTCATTCCACCGGCCCCCTTCTACCATCGGACATCTAGACGCACTGCAAGTTACCACCCCTACCTGGTTGATATTCCACCAACTCGCACTAAGCGTTTTCAAACGTCTTTTATAATGCGCGCAGCAAAGGAGTGGAACTCTCTGCCTGCGTCTGTGTTTCCGAACGCATACAACCCTAATCTATTCAAAGTGAGAGTGAACAGGCTTCTTCTGGGTAAGCTCACTCCATGGTAGACTTTGTCTCTGTCATCCAGACCTAGACTAAAGTCAAGAGCAAACTCATAGTAGAATAAAAATAAAAAAAATGTTAAAGTGAACTAAAAAACATTGTGGTGAACACAAATAAATAGGAATATTTTATTTTAGTTTGAAATTAAACCAATATACGACTTGTGTAAATACAAACAAAGTTTCGAACAACGATTAAATCAGTTTTGTTTTGATGCGGCCAGAGTAAAAATACCCGACTACATATGTACATATTGTTTTAAAATGTTCATAAGCATTTTATTTTCTTTCTTTCTTTGAAAATAAACGGGAATGAACAATACGTGGTGTATCCACAGGCAGTCACGGACGCCTTGCGAGTTGCCCCGTATCGGCAACAACAACACTGTGTCGTTTAAATTGAATTGAAAAATGATTTATGCCAACAATCTCAGGCGAGACTCTTTTCTTTACACACTTGATCGCTCTAAACGAAAATAATAAATAAAATTCTGTTTCATAACATTGATCGCGGTTTTATTCTATTTATGAGCGGTTGTAAAGCGGAAGCTGAAATTATTATTTTTTGGATTTCCCTTTCATGTTTGTTGACGTGAAATTAATCGGTTTGAATTCGGGAAGTGGAACTGTTTGTTACCTTGACTTGTGTTATTCTAAATAAAATACCTAAATAGGGTCTATCAACTACGTCAAATAATTTAAGTTTATATTACGTAACATTAATAAGTTTTATATTTCATTTTTTTTTTCTTTTGTTTTGCTTTTTGTTCTAATGTAAGTAGGTAGGTTCATCGGTCTTTTATAAACCAAGATAAATACATAATAATCATTATTAACACAAATCATGTACAGCGTACTAAATTATTTCAGTAATGCAGTGCAGATTGTTTAACACATGTTCTGATTAATTATGTGGCATTTCAGAAACCACGCACTTATTGACTGTAAACAAAATGAATATTGGAAAAACGCCATCTGCACACGACTGCACAGGTACAGGTATATGAAAGAGTAAAAAACTGTTTAAAATATAATAAATAAATACTTATTAAACTAATACATTCCAATATCCATCCGTGGTTGAGAATTTCAAGTATTTAACATTTTCTTTTAGTAATTGCCCCAATATGACTTATGTAACTTTTAATATTAATTAAATTAAATGTATAATATATAAATTATGTTTTATTTCCCTGCATTCTTTTGATAAAAGCACTATATATGCCTCGGCGGAAATGGCAATTGCCGGTCTCGTATTAGTGAAGTCCTCGCCTACGGCTCGGCCTTCATTCTCAAAATCTTTATTTATTTATTTACTATTACTATTTATATTTTTTTACAGGACCCAATACAAAACAAAACACACACAAGACAAAACTGGGTTGTATTGGGGTATTTTATATTATTAAATAATTACCACAAAGTAGAGTGCCTGCCTGGGTTCGAACCCACAACCTACAAGCTCGTATTTTGCGGCCGTTACCACAACCACGTAACTACCTACTACAAACTGAGTAAACCATTTGCTTGTTCAGTCACTCAGAAAACAGACTGCTATCCACTACTCAAATTAGATACTGCACTATATTATGAAGTATTTGCATAAGTGAAGACATGCCAATACACTAGCTGCACGTGTAGTAGAAATGTTCTAGCTACTAACTAAGTGGCACTTAACTCAATGTATGCACAATGCCGGTGTGTCCCATACTCACAGTGATCTATCGTTCTCACAGCATTACACATGTAACCATTTTTATGAACACGTGTTTCTGTACGCTGCTTTATTAACTATGATTTAATAGTACATTATTGCAAAGGCCGGGAAATAGGCAATTGCAGGTCGAGTATTAGTATGAAACCGAGCTGTAGGCGAGGACTTCACTAATACGAGACAGGCAATTGCCATTTTCGCCGAGGAGTATATAGTACTTTATCTCAAAAGAATGCAGGAAAATAAAACATACTTTTTATACATTTTTATTATACATTTAATTTAATTAATATTAAAAGTTACATTAGTCATATTGGGGCAATTACTAAAAGAAAATGTTATTGATTTCCCCGGTACATTTATGTTTGTTTGTTGAACTTCTGATGGGGTTTGCAAGTAGACATTGGATGTAGTGGTAGATGGCTGATGTATGTAAATAACAAATCAAGATGAATTTTCAGCATTGCCGCCAATTTTCTATATTATCATCTATGCCAAAAGGCAAACGCATTTATGGCTATACAGCCACGTTAACTCAATTTGTGCTAAGCAAAGAGACTTACTTTGGTATGCCAAGAATGATAAAAGAGATCCAATCAAAGCAGCACGCCATTTCATACAACATTGCTGGAGCTTTGTAATGTTCCAAATTCAAAAAACGCTCCTGCGATAAATTAGTTTTATTTTTTTGTCCGTAAATTCGATACTTCGCGTGTTCTTTTTCGAAAATTATGACAACATTTCCATGTATTTTTTTTTTTTTTTGTATATGTCATCTCGCAGGTCAACCTAGGAGGTTGTCGTCTGCTTAAACGGACTTTTCTGTGGGTGCCTCAATAAATTAAGGCCTCCACCCGGGGCAAAAAACCCCTGTGGGTTTCAGATATTGGCTTAGGTCGTCGCTGGGGGAGGACAGCAAGGGACAGGCTGGATCGCATTGTTCCGTTGCTTGTTTTTAAAAAAATATATATTGTTTATCGCAGTTCAACCTAAGAAGCTGTCGTCTGCTTAACCGGACTTTAAACCGACGGTTGATGTGGGGATGTATACCAGTCGCGCTGTAAATTTTGCTTGCGCGATGCAGGATTTGTGTGACGTCACGTCTTTGATGAGTAGATCGCATGTGGCGTTGTAGATGCCGCTATACTTTTAATAGATCGTAAGCTTGAGAACAAGTTTATAATTTTACAAGAAAGGCACATCCATACTTATGTATATACTTATTATAAATGCGAAAGTAACTTTGTCTATCTGTCTGTTGTTTTTTCATGACTAAACCTCTGAACTGATCGTTATGTTGAAAAATAGGTAGCCTGGGAGATGAAGGAGGACATAAGCTACTTTTTACCCTAAATCTCAGATAAAGTTGCGGGCAACAGCTAGTGTTGTTATATCTATTAATTTTCGTAATTAATCAAGTGCAAGCTCAATGTTCCGAGCTTGTAACAAACAAAAGCGTCAGTGGTACTCAAACCCTATTTCAGTTATAATCCACGGTCTGCTGATTATGATAATATTAGACATATATTATATTAGTATTATTATTCATAAAAAAATTTGTAGAAATCAGTTTGAAACAACAAAACACTCATAAAAAGACCATACGAATGTGGATGTAAACGGTCAACCATATAAACATTCCAGCAGAGAATAAGAATACAACCCACAAGATTAATAACAGCAATGAATTAGTCACAGGAAATTGCAGTTTCTTGTTTAGTAAATTCCTCAAGAAGGGTGAGCTAGGCCGGAACGTAATAAAAATTGCGTAATATGTACGTGGCCGACTTATGAAGACGAAGTGAGCGTATTACGTATGTAGATATTAATATTGCCTGCCTCCGTCTACCCAGTGGGGGGCATTTAGTTATAAGTCGGCTATGCTTTGCATTACCTAACTTTTTTGTCACGTATGTAATATACAGTTCAGTCAAGATGAGAATTTAAGATTGGATTGTAACCAAAGGAAACAAATGAAGAAAAATATATGGAAAGTATTTGATACGTATATTTTGATGACGATTTTGACGGCAGTCATTGTAAAACTTATACCCTATGTATGGTTATACTGAATTTATTCCTAGGATAACTTTATTCCGTGTTTATTTATAAAGCCCCTAGATGTTTTAAGTTTGCTTTTTGATTTCCTGCCAATAATTTCCCAAGCACCCATACATTTTCAAACCAGACACAGCTATGCTGCTAGGGTAGAATTAACGAGATCGATCGACGAAATATATGTCGATCCCGTATGACTGTTATTGACGTATCCATTCCTTTGCAATCACAGATATGCTGGCTGACTGTGAACAAATTCGTCCTTTCGATAGCTTAGTAATTGAATTTCCCAGAAAGTTATGAAGTAATCTTGCATCAAAAGATGAAGTTCAAATGGTATCGTGATCCAAAAGTTTCTGTAATTTTACAAGTACAGAGTCGCCCATTGATGCGATTGAAAGGGTGACCCATAAATGACTTAGTTATCAAAGTTGATAACTGACCCGTCTTATGTATCCAAAGTTGTTGTACATAATGAACGGGTTTTTGTTCCCTAGAGGATGGTATACACGTACACGCGGCCAGAAAACCGACCACCGAACTACTTTTGAACAAGGTTTTTTGATACTTATTTTATACAAATATCAGTACTTACGACGACACAATTACTCTTTCGCTTAGTAAATAAATAGTACTATAGACCATAAATGGAACAAAATGACAAAAATGGTCACGGGACCAGCGACACAATATTCTATTTAATCTAGGAAAATGTACTATGATACATGCATGAGCGGGTTATATCTGTATCCGTTAGATAGTAGCTGAAACTTTTGTTTTTACAGCATGTTTACACCTTACCCCTCCCGCGTCCCTTTCCTACCTATTCATAACAGAGTTTATGACATCTTGCTTTTATGAAAGTGCACCGAATTTTATTTTTTTACGCTGGTACAAATACTGTAAGCCGGATTTATTACACGAAAAAAGTTAAATAACAATTTTAATTTCGAGACCATAAACGTGGATTTAATGCGGCACTTTTTTGTTTAATAATATATAAAAAGTTACTTTACAAGCTGATCTGAGTAACCGTATAAATTTTATGGTCTTGGTCATGTTTTGAAGTTGACTGAAATCTGTACTAAATAATTTAAAGTTGGACCGAATCTATGTGAAACTTCTAGATCGCAAACTACCACATGTTAAAGTCAATAATGAAATCTTTATTTGCCTAAAGTAATCAAATAATAATATTTTTCACTTCTCATGCTCTAAAAGTACGCCAATATAGCCCTACAAAGCGGGACTAAAGTGACCACTTTAGTCTCTAGGAAGTGAAAAGTAATTAGTTTTTTAATTTCCTTCATGTTCCATAAACAAACTCAAATAGCCAGTAAATATACTATTATCTTTGGAGTGTGGACCATCTTCATTACGAAAATGTTGCGAGTTTAAGTTGCATGGTTTTTAAAGACGGTGGCGCCATGTGTATTCAATTGTTAATCTGTGACTGGTTTAGAAGAAAAAAACTGACCGCAAAAATTTCAGAATTTTTGTCGAGTGTAAAGTTCGATTTTAAATAAATTTATTAAGAATGTCCAGTGACATTGAAGAGTTTGACGTCGAGCAAAGAGCAAAAGACATATTAGATAATCTTTTGCCGCCAAAATCGCGGAAGATTTACCTAAAAACTTACGAAAGTTTTATGTACTGGAGGAATAATATTTATTAAATGTTTTTATTGTAAATTTTATTAATTTAGAGTCAAACCACCTCTGGTATATTATGGCTTTGTTTAGTCCCTCGATATAAAATATACTATATACCGATGAGGCATGTACTTATGTAGATACCTAATCGGATAACTATATGCAGAAATATAGCTGTTGCTATTGCAAGTAGGTATGGCGTGCCAATCATTATTGTGTCTCTCGTAACTTTGCCAATATCAAAGCGTAATGTTCGTAGTTAATAAAGGATACTTTTCCCCCTAGGTATAAAAGCATGGCGCCCCCATCTCATGGCAACTGTTTGCGGCAATACAGTCGCGAAAAGGCTATGGTTACTAGCGCACTTAATTTTCCCACTGGCCTCATGCATACATACATAAACCACGCCGTCTTCCTAAGGCGGTAGGCAAAAACTACAGAGGCCCTAGTGTGAGTTTCTTTTAACCATCTCGATTTTACGCATCGAGCGCGTTCGGCGCCCATGGGCGTAAGCAGAAACTGTAGATCGCCACATACTACGTTCATTACATACTCCGTTTGCTTCGTTGACGTTCATACAATATCTAGTCATACACGCACGCCAGTTGCGAGTACTACACACCTGACCTTTCTGAAGAACATCACCAATTAGGTCACTATATTATTAATATTATGTCCTCCTAGGGCGTCCTTATGGCCTCATAATTTAGCTAAAATTGCCTTGAGAGACTTAATATCAACTTACCTACCGGATCCAGGTCTGTATAGTTATAAGAACTAGAAATTAGTCTTTTAATGTCCTAATCAATGATATTATATAGTATCAGCAGGGTACGGCGCCGACGCGTTACTACGTCGTATATGTCCGCAAGCATATCTGACTTCAGTTATCAACTTGACGTCAAGTAAGCCATTGCTTAACGATAAAAATATCAAAATGGTGAAATGTGCGGTTAAAATATGTGACGGTCTGAAAAGATTAATAAAGCAAGTAGTGTTACATTTCACAAGTAAGTATGGTAAATTTTCTTCAGATTATTCAAAAAAAACATTATGAGACGAATTAGATTTGTCAAACATTGTTTTTTCCATCAGTGTTACCAGTAAAAACGATTTTGATTTTGCCAGACAATTTCATTTAATTCTAAATTATTATTATAGTCTTCAGCTCTTGACATTGGTCTAGGTCTGGGTGACAGAGACAAAATCTACGATGGAGTGAGCTTACCCAGAAGAAGCCTATTCACTCTCACTTTGAATAGATTAGGGTTGTATGCGTTCAGAAACACATAAAAAAAATAAACACTAAACACATTTGTTTGGTAAACATTGAAATAATGTAATTCCATTTTAAGCAATAGTTATTTAACACAATCTTATTAGTTTTGAAATATTTACGTTTACGCACAATTTTTTTTTCCCCTATATTTACGAAATCTTTCAATTTCATTTTAACTTTAATCTATTGAAAGCTCCATAATACAATCTTTCATAGCAGGTAATTGATTTAATAAATACCTTCATTCGTTCTGGGGTAATTACGATGATCATTGGCAACTTTGGCCGTTTTCCGATGACAATGTCTTGTCTCTTTCCAACGTTATTAGTTTGACGGAAAAAGAAATGAGAAAATCAGATTATTTTGACAGATTGACATAATGTATGTATCCGTTTCAGAGTTACGACTTTAAACTCGTAAGTGGTTACGTTTTTCTGAAATTGTAAGTAGGACGCTGCTCCTCTAGTATTATGTAAACTCATTGGTCCTAATTATTTCGCACAGAGGCTCTAAGCCAGAACAATGTGGACAAGACAATGTGTCCAATCATGGCATGCAATAGGGTTAAACAGACCGCATAAGTGATAATCATAATTCCATATTAAAACACATTAACCAAAGGATACAATAGGATGGTTAATTAACACATGAGCTTCTATAATGCAATCAAATTGGCAGTGAACAATCGGCCTAATATTTCGCCTGACTGGTGTCTTAAACTGAATGAATGACCACATAACCGCACCCTGACTAGTTACGAGCAAATTATGGGCGTACTTACGTCGATTGTACACACGGCTACAAATCAAGCTTTAAATTTCCAGTATAAGCTGATCTCGCATTGTATAGGTTTTTCGTACAGTGAGAAGTCAGCTTATACTGGAAATATATAGCTTGATTTGTAGCCGTGCGTACGCAAACAACGTCGTATGTATTGGTTACTACTTCATATTTATACAAACGAGGTTGGTGCACTTAATCTTCATCATCATTTCAGCCGAACGACGTCTACTGCTGGACATAGGCCTCCCCCAAGCACCGCCACTTCGACCGTTTCTGTGCTTCCCGCATCCAGCGGATTCCTGCAGCTTTCACAAGGTCATCGGTCCATCTTGTGGGGAGGCCTTCCCACGCTACGTCTTCCGGTACACGGTCGCCACTCCAAAACCTTTCGGCCATCTGTTGTGCGAGCAATATGCCCTGCTTATATCGGTTACTTTGTTTCTCCTGCGGATCTCTTCATTTCCGATTCGATCACATAGGGAAACTCCAAGCATAGCCCTAAATCGCTTTGTTAATGTACTATTGTGGTCTCGGACATTGGACCACCGTAAGGACTATTCCTGCTTGCAGTGCTCGGCCGCTATAGTAACGCTTACCTGCGCTCATCAACCAATAGCATCGCAGCATCAGATTTCTGCTGTTTTTGGAAATGAAAAAAAAAGACCATAAAAGATTTTTTTTTTTCATTTCCAATAACAGCAACCGGTTCTTTGGAACGTAGACGATTTTTGGTTAGGTCGAATGGCCCGCGGTCCATTCGCTTTGCGTTCAGACTAAATGCCCGGTCATCGTGCGCATAGGATTTTGTTTTCAAAGTGGATAGCTTTTCGTGACCGCGATAGTACATGTGCGAACAATGTATTATGTATAGCGTATTAACGTAGGGAAATAGCTGTTAGGTAATGAACAAATATTTAAGAAACAATAGCTCAATGCTCATGTGCCGTGTGGTGCCAGACGTACCAAAAGAATAACACTCCGCCATTTCTTCCCGTGGGTGTCGTAAAAGGCGACTAAGGCCTGTGTTCACCAACATTCAAACCACCGGTTAGGTATTTAAACAGTTGGTTTATGTCAAATTTCCTAAGAAATTTTGAGTAAACAACTGATTAAATATCTAAACAGTTGATTTAAATGTTGGTGAACACAGGCCTAAGAAATTTTGAATAAATAACTGATTAAATATCTAAACAGTTGATTTAAATGTTGGTAAACACAGGCCTTAGGGACTTACTAGAGAATGGGCAGCAGCGTTCTCTATGCATTTTTAACACCATACTGCGATCGCCAACCCACCTGCTAATCGTGGCGATTATTGCAACCCCCCCTCCCCCAATTGGGGGAGGCCTATGTCCAGCTGTGGACGTCTTTTGGCAGAAATTATGGTGATGAATAGCTCAAACATTTGCACTACACTAAATGCATTTAGCGCTTAAAGGAATTTAAAACATCGTTCTATTTCTATCAATACTTTTGATAGATACAGAATGATTTTTTAAAAGTAGTACATTTAAACTAACTAACAAACTATTAAAATAAAAACATAATAAACTAAACTAAACTAACTAAAACTATTAACAAACTAGAATATGGCGTCGCAAAATTCCTCCGCATCGTTGTCAATTAGTAATGTACCCAAGAGATTGGCAGCATTGCCACGTTGTATGGCAATGCTTAGCCTCTGGCCAAGGTAAACGCCAGTCTTTGAGTCACGGAAAGTGTCAACTAGCCTTTTAGAGATTTCATTAAACAAAAGATTGTTTAAATACATTTTGTGTTAAATACATTTAGTGATTTGTGTGGGCTCTAATGTACTCGTGGAACCCACATTTTTGATTATCTTTTATGGGCCTGCCACACACTCGAGTGGCATGGGAAGTAGCGAGGAAAGAAAGCAGAGACGTAGTGTAGCAACGTTACTCGTCATGCAGCGCGCGTCATGCTCCTCGTCGTGCCCACCGCTCCCTATTTTGTAGGTTTTTTGCGCGCGAGTCAAAGGACCGGCAATACGAGCGCGAGTGGCTGGCCACATAATCGCGCGGTCGCAGTACTCGCAGTCCGCATCGAGCGCTCACGCAAGACGCACGCGTACACAGTTTTGGAATTTTCTACGACAAAACTGAAAATCATGTCGTCGCCAAGCGCCATAGAATGGTCAAATGAAAAAGTCTTAATATTTATTGATTTGTTGTCCGCGGAGAAAAATGAATAGCGCACACGCTGCCAGTTTCATCGTCCATTGTCCAACAAAGGCAAATGAGACATCACTCTTCTGAGGAGCGTCGCGATTAATTGCGCGAGTAGAACAGTGTGTGGGCAGAGAGGGCAACATCGCGGCAAATCGCGGCAGCGCGAGGAGCATAGCGATGAGCTGCGGAAGGAACATAGTGTGGTGGCCGCATTAAAATAGATGGATAGATAGAAAGAAAGAATACTTTTTATTATGTACACCATAAAAATTACAGATATAAATGTAGAAATGTTACATAGGGTAACACAATGGGAAGTATTATCGCTAAAAGCGATATTTTACAGACAACCTTGGATGGATTAAAAGTAGAAGGAGAGACAATACTGCAGTTATTCAGTAGTGTACCATTTACATTATACAATAAAAAACATGAAACAAAATAATAATTAATAATAACAAGCTCTTGTAGGTCTTGTACCTATGCCACTGCAGTATTTATTTATAGACTAGACTAACATTTCTGGTTTACAACGAACAACATGGTATTTCTTCTTTGAAGTTATTAGAATAACAAAAATATGCATCCCGTCAAACTCAAACTGCAAGGTAGCGCGTAACTCAAAAAATATTGCACTACAAGCCATCGAGTTAAATAGTAGATTGTACATCAAGTGCATAAAACGCACCATTTTACGCGACACGTGTACATGTTATCCATCCTAGCGAGCTTGCAAGCGAGGATGGATGTAAAGTAGAGTGTAAAATGGGTTTTATGGACGAGTTGTACACTCTACTTTTCACTTCGATTGCGAGGAAATGAAACAGCAACATGTAAATAATGTAAATTTAATTAAAATTGAAAAATAATTATGGTTCCCGCCAATAAAGTATTTTTTTTTTTTTTTCAATACCAACCTGACATCACACCTGACTTATGTCGTTACATACTGCTCAGTTATAAAAAAAAATTGTTTTTATATTTATGATAACTTAGTTATAGTTTAAATATATTGATTAAATAATATAAAAATACTAATTTAAAAAAAAATGGACGAAATAAAAAATATTTGTTTACGTCATGAAGTTTTATTGTGTACTTTGGCTGTTGGTATTCTTGCCTTGTTCATAGAATACTAACGAAACGAATTAAAATAAAGAGGTTATTCTATGAAGTTGAAGTTGTTCGTGTGGCTGTTGGACCGATTGCCTTGGTCTTCGACGAAGATTTAACTTTATGCTCTAGAGCATAAAAAGCGACTTTATGTCGTCTACGCACAACATAAAGACGAACTTTTAGAGCATGAGAAGTGAAAATAAAATTATCATTGGAACAAACATAGACGACGCACGGAGGCCTAGCATAAAGTGAATTGTTTTTCAAAGTTGAACCGTAACAAAAGAAATAAGAATAGTTCAATACGTTCCGAGAGGCGTAGGTAGACAATTTTTTTCTCTATCTCTATGTTATCTGCATTTGTAAAGTTTCTCGCTTCCTTCCTCCATTGTTCGTTGTTATTGACTTCGCAAGGTGTGTATGAAATAAACGGCGAATAGTTTTTTCTATTTAATATGAAAAGTTTTTTTAAGAAAAATGTGACTCAATCGTCATTAATAATAATTACTTTAATTTTCGTTTGGACTTGCAATAAATATTGATCCATTTCTGGGTATTAGTGCATGGACATGTAAAAACTTTTGGGCATACACGTACATAAAAAAAAATTAAACACTCCAACATACACCGCTGCGAAGTTTTTCATGAAATGAATAAACTTCAACACCTCAACAATAAAGTTGCACTACCACAGCTAAGGTAAGAAGTAGTCAAAACCTAAAGTGTTTTTCTCAGTAACGTCCCAATTATGGACTGATCGTCTTTAAAAATATAAATATGTACAACATAATATTCAACATGTATAGTATATCTGACTGCAGTGATGTGCCTGCATTATGTTTTTTTTTTTTTTTAAGTTAGTCGGTAGGTACCTTGTTTTAACTTGTTATAGCTTGTTCAGATTATTGTGTACGAACCTGCCTTTTCATCAACAGGGTAATCAAACACGTCTCAAATTATGCGTCCGCAAAATTATCCGTTTTGGTGAACCTTCGTTATACGATTAATAACTCAGAAGTTAATTTTTACATAATATTGCGAAACATGTACATAATTTCTAATAGTCACCCAAAGGGAGATGGAGAGGGCTATGCTTGTTGATTCTACGTGATCGAATCAGAAATGAAGAGCAGAAGAACTAAGGTAACCGAAATAGCTCGAAGAATTGCCAAACTTAAGTGGCAATTGGCAGGACATTGCTCGCAGAACAGATGGCTGTTGGGGCCGAAAGGTTTTGGAGTAGCGACCGCGTACCTGAAGACGTAGCGTTGGAAGGCCTCCCACAAGGTGGACCAATGAAGTTGTGAAAGCCGCAGGAATCCGCTGGATGCGGGAAGCACAGAACCGATCGAAGTGGCGGTGCTTGGAGGAGGCCTATGTCTAGCAGTGGACGTCTTTCAGCTGAAATGATGATGATGATGTACATATTTCTATGAAACTGTATCATAAATTGCCATCATAACAGCTCAAATATTCGCATGCGAATATAACACAATAGAATAAATGAGCCACCTAATATTCACGTTCCCATTACGCTCAATAGACAGATTGGCTGCATTATCATCCTACACACACTGCACAAGTTATACAGTTTGTTATTATTTTCCGAAAACTACAAAGCTCGTATCGTACTCGTCTCTTTTATGTATTGTGCAGTTCACAACTTTTATCCAGACTATTATTATTCGTCCAACGAACACCTAAAGGGTCTACAAAATCTCGGCTACTAACGACCAAAAGTTGAACTACTGTTTGAAGTCGGCATTCGTCGAAGGGGGCCAAAGCTGTTACACGCGAACCCTCACGTACACAAAGAAGATTTGTGCCGTTATATCTACGTTGTTGGTGTAATGCCTCATTTTCAGGATTAATCTTCATAATTACGGCAATTCCCTGTAATGAGAGTCAGACGCGTCCTGCTAATCTGACTCCTTACCTTCATACGTGAGTGACTATGTTCATAATATTTTCTCTTATATCTCAGAAGTTGAGATAAGTTTACTTACAGCGAACTGTGTATCTTTGTTTATGCGGGTAACTTGAGTGAAACTTATATTATCTTAGTATCCTGACGTAACTTTTGACGTATCTACTGAAGCGGTAAAAAAGTCGTATCCGCTATAATCTATAGCCGGCGCGGCGTTATGAGTGTAATCTCTGTTTGTTAACATAGACAACACGTATTAAATGGAGTGCAACGTCCTTAATTCTGACAAAGTTCCACGTGAGTAACAAGCTTGTTTATGATTCACAGTAGTAAAAGCATCGCTTACAGTTAATGGAGTAGTGAATAAGTGGAACGTTGAAGTGCAAGTCGCGCCAAACGGACTAATATATAGTTGCACTAACATTCACGGAATTATTAACGTATTAGATTTGAAGAGCGGTGTGTTTGTTGTTCTATGCGAGTATCGTAGTAAGGTTTTGCTTTCCGTCAGCTGTTGCAACTAGTAGCAGCTGTTTTGAAATCTATTTTTTTCCCTGAAACTATTGGAAAATATTTTTAGTGTAAACCTCCCGTATTACGTTTTGGGAGAGAATATTCGAGTATTATTATGTATTTATTGTAAACTAGCTTTTGCCCGCGACTTCGTTCGCGTAGAATTCGTAAGACACAAAAAAAAAAACATTATATCAATGTTGAGAATCGAATATACAACCACAGGATTACAAAGCAGTTGTCGAACCGCTAAGCTATTCGCTTTGTTTATAGTTGACTAAAATAGCGGTTTTTATTTATGTCATGATTGACTGCTTAGCTTCTTGTAGTTATAGCGTGATGATAATCATTAAAAAGGTTAAATCTGTAACTATCTGCAATATTATATTAAAAAACTCGTCTAATTAACTCTCGCGGTAAACTCTTGAGGAATACGGACTGAATGCAATCTTTCTAATCCCCCATAACAAATAGCGTGATAATAATATAGCCTATTGGATGACCAGACCTTTATGGAATACTTGCGCAAAATTTTAAAATCTATTCAGTAAACGGACAAACAATCTAAAAACTACTTATATTATCGGCATCAGAAGCGTTCACACCTCGTAGCAATTATTTTTTTCCAATAATACTCAATGTACAGTTTTAACTTTTTTATTAAATGTATAGATGGCCGCTTATGTACCTGTTAGCGCGAAGAGCAAATAAAAGAGTGGATTGTATTTTAGGCAATGGTTTACACTGAAAAAAAAAGTAGTTGCAACAATCAAGATTTTGTTTAGATTGACTAAGTAACTTGTTTGCATCTGAGCCTATCAAGCACAATGATCACAGCTACTACTTTTATTTGATTGAGATTTGAAACGGGATCTTGATTGGAGTTATCACAAAACCTATTTGCAGCAACCAAGTCAAAACATAGTTGCTCCAACCAAGATTATTAGATTAAAGTTTCAATGATCTTTATTTAAGTAATCAAAATGCATGATTGACACAACTAACTTACTTTGTTACATAGAACATTTTTTTAACTTCTCTCTTTTTTAACTCTTCTACAATGATGTCATGTAAAGGGTAATCGAGAAACACGGGAACATTTGAACTAGTTTTGCTGCAATCATGTCGCGATGATCAACTAAGATTTTGATTAATCTAAACAAGTTATCGTCAATCAAGCTAAAAAGTCACATGATTGGAGTGCATTTTTTTTCAGTGTAATGTCGTGCTTATTACAAACAATAAATTTTCCCGGACAAAACGTTAATAATTAAGTTTGAGGAGTATCGGCCGCCGCGTTGGAGTCCGTGGAAGGAAGTGATCGTGGGGCCGAGCCGTGTCGCCGCTACACCGCGCCTTAGCTTACCAATGAAGCGTTGAACACGCTGCTTGTGCGTGCAGACCGCGTGGAAGGTGTTGTGTTGGGTTTGATTCCCAACATGCTGCCCGGTTTGAAGCGTAGACTTAAAAAATCTGAAAGGGGGTGTTCGCTGACAAAGCGCTCCACACGTTTCACATCGCCATCAGATAACTGTGGATGAGAGTTGAATAAAGTGGCCGTGCAATGGAAACAGAAGGAGTGAATGTGGAAGGGTTCTAAGGTAAGAGTTCAACACTTTCCAGGACAGACCGCCTCTCGACGTTATCTCGGTATATCGTTACGTGACAGTACGGCTAAGGGCGGTGAACTTTATTACATGTAATTTGGCAAACCGTCGATAGCCGTTGCTTGCCCATAACATTCCTAGGCAGCATATGATCTAGTGTCACATCAGGCAACTTCAACGGCAAAATCTTTTCGAGTAATTTTTCAACACACACATACGCAATGCTTATATGTACACCAAAACAACACATTCACACCGCCGACAGGCGTAGCCTGAGCCATACAAGTACAACGATGTTGAACGTATGTGGCCGTAGTTGTCGAATCAAAATATTTAAAATATATGTAATATGCTAGTACGGCTGTAGACGGTATGATAAAATTTATGGGATTTTGAAGTGTCATATCATGACATTTCCAAATAGTCAAGTGTCCCGGAACGTGTTAAACTAGCTTTTATCAATATTTGCAATATTGATCGTGAAACAAAAAACAATACGTAACGACCTACACTTTTTTACAGCAAGAAATCATAATTCCGAAGCAGTTCTAAACAGAAAATTACCACCAGTAACTATCCTCATATACATTTTAACGAGTTTAAGCCAGTTCTCCATGTATAAAATTAACTAGACGTGTTTGCTATGAAAATGTCACAGCAATCTTTTTATAGTTACGTAGAACGTCGTATCTGGCGCGGACAGGAGTGTCGCACCCTCATACATAATTAATACAGCCGGTCAAAACAAGCAATTTGGACACAGTTGCACTAGTTTGTGGCAAGCTTTGCTTTAATGCAACACATTATATGTACGTACTTACTAGTGTTTGGTTGAGATTGACTGTTTAGGCGTGATTTAAATGATTTTAGAGCACTTATAAATTTTTTTGAGGAGTTTTTACTAGTGCCTTGCATTGCACTGCCTTTTTTACCAAAGTCTCATCACAATCGGTCAAGCTATTTTCGAGTTTTCGAGACTAACCCACGGCAATTGATTTTTATGTATATTGTAGATAGATATTAAGTTATTGACAAGAGGTACATCTGAATTAACTTAGTTTTTAGGGTTCCGTACCAAAATGGTAAATAGGAACCCTCACGGTGTGACTCAGGCTGTCTGTCTGTCCGTCTGTCTGTCACAGCTGGATATCTCAAGAACTACTAATGCTATCAATTTGAAATTTGGAATAGTTTTAGATGACGTTTGACAAACTATTTTGCAAATGATAAATAAATAAACATACATATATATTTGTTTGCAACAGGGACTGAATGGGTCTTAAAAATTCATATTATTTGCATATTCTCAAACATTTTTTTTACACACTTTTTCAGAAATCATCAACAAAAATTGCATTAGTTCCACTATCGATCAAGAGATGGCGCTGACCTAAAACTGCAATATTCTACAACGCAGCGTCAAAATTCTCTGACAAACATAGGCCTCACCGATGAAAATTTAAAAACATGTCACGGTTCACAACCAAAATGTCCTCCTTCCTATCTACTCGCAGATTGCTTTGGGTGAAGCACAGAACTTGTAATTTTTTCTGGGTACAGAACTATTTAGGTACATATACGAATGAAGCTAGAACCCTTGGTGCGCAAGTCCGAGCCGCTCTTGACCGGCTTTCTTTTTTTTTTTTTTTTTGAAACCGTAAACCAATCATCTTCCAAAGAAACGAAAACGCACCTCTACCTTTTCCACTGATTAAAAACTTGAAAGTTTTTTATTCGCCAAGATTTGCCGTTTGACGTTCTTCATCGCAAACGAAGCGAATTCGAGTTCAAGATAATTAATACCTGTAAGTCTCGACGAAAAGATGAGAACGAAGCAAAAATAAAATGGTCCATAGGGACGGGAGACGTCGTGAGAGGTAAACTAGCAAAAAAAAGCCGTTTCACTCGTCGACGAAGGCTCTGTATTAACTAAAACCAAAAGGCCCTTGCCTTTTTTTTAGTGTAAACAAAATACTAGTCACGGGAAAGATAGAGTTGTTTGTAATCAGGTGGTTTGTAATCAGTATTTTTGTATTCTTTGTGAAAGTATTTTAACCAAAATACTTATTTCTTACAAGGATATATATATCCTATCCAAAGGCAATATACAGGTATAGACAATACTGAACGTGTAATATTACGGCAACATTTTGCACAGACACGTACATACCCTTCAGTGAGCCTGGAGAGGATACCGAGAAAGGTATACCTGTCTGGGATACTGTAACGTGCTCGGCCAACTCTATGTGAACAGATAATTAAAGATGTACCAGGAATAATAAACCGTAAGTACAAAGAAAAAAAATATGAATAAGTAGTGGTAGCACATCTAGAACTGTTTTTCGATGTCCTATGAGTAGGTATTTTCACGTAGTCCTCTACGTTGTTTTTCTTCTAATATGGTTATAGGAGCAACATGATATAATGGGATAGGTTATAAAAATATATAGTTTGGAAAACCCTTGTAATGAACTAATGATGTAATTAAACATTCACAATTTTCGAACATGTTTAACCTCATTCATCAAATGCTTTATCGTGACGACAACTAATATTATTTGAAAAATGATTATAATAATATTAGTTGTCGTCACGATAAAGCATTTGATGAATGAGGTTTATTATTTTATTATTCAACGAATTTCATTTAGTTAATAATCTACTTAAATAGGGCTTTAAGTAGATTATTAACTAAATGAAATCCGAATACTGGCGCTGCACACTTTTTTTAAATGTCGCAGCATCGTGCTAAGATCTGACCTCGTACAGGACCATATGTTTTTTTTAATAGGTACTTTACAAACAGTAGTTTTAAATTGTTATGTTTTATTGTAATCATTAAAACGGAGCTCAGTGGCCACTATTTTCCGTTTTAATGATTACAATAAAACGTAATAATTTAAAACTACTGTTTGTAGTAATAATAACGTATAGTCTTGTGAAGCACAACTTGACGAGCTTATTTTCTGCATTTTCATTCTAAAATAAAAGGAATCACCGAAATAACGATGAGGGCGCCACTGTGCGCTCGGCGTAGTCTTAATACTTTTATCACTTTGTGTTAGTTTAGTTAGCGATCTTCCTGTGCGAGTCCCAATAAATACTTTTCTTTCTTTCTTTCTTAAAAAAATGATGTAGATTATTAACTAAATGAAATCCGTTGAATAATAAACTAAACTAGCGTCTGCATATGTTGAGTGAGTGTAAGCAAACACCTTGTACCTGCCCCATAATACAATTAGGTACAATACATCGTACACCCCTACATTTAAGTACTCTAGCTTCGTGACAGTCGAGTCGTGATAATTATTCAATAAAAGGCATCATTTGTCAGGGCTGTCCAAACGTCACCAAGTCGGCATTGTGATGACTAATGCGACAATGTTCCAACCATTTGCGTCGAATCTCTTATTGCCTACTTTTTACCTGGTGTCATCGAACCATTATTCACTCTATTGTATAACTGTACCGTTGTCTGTTCTACTAAAATTGGTTATTAGTCTGATCTGTTTGGTTTTCATTTGTTTATTCAATGTCTGTTATGGTTTTTGATCGAGTTGATTATGTTTGTGGTATGATGAATTTAGTAGCATAGTGGTTATTAATAGTTTTGAATCTGAATTTTCGAATCGGGTCGGGTAAATATGCGCGCTCTCTTCAATTCATATTAGTAATCCAATCATCGGTATTTGAGGTGGATTTATGCGGACAGCCCTGTATTTATAGCTGCAAAGCCAACACGAATACACCCAAATGAGCTTTGTGATTGATATCTCAATCAGTGAACCACAAAACTTAAAATGTACGTAATATCATACATGCCTGTAAATTAACATCTAAATAACTTTACAAGTTCGTAAGTGAAACTAAACCTGACGACCAAACTTACATAATCTGGACAAGGCTTTAGTCTAACAAACTTCAAATTTAACGTCCTAGATGAAATAATCCCACTATGTATGAGGTTGACATTGCACTGAATTTTGTGAATTTGTGAGTTTCTTAATATAACTAGAAAAATGTAGTAATCTCTGAGAGTCCATTCAAACGAACATACATAATAATACCAGCCTATAACTGTCCCACTGCTGGGCAAAGGCCTCTTCTCATACAGAGAAGGCACGAGCATTGATCACCACGCTTGCTCAAGACGGGTTGGCGATTTCAGACTTATATTAACTATAAGTCCAGGTTTCCTCACGATGTTTTTCCTTCACTGATGTCAGTAATGTCCAAGATAAACTCAGAAAGTACAATGAATTGAAAAAGTCACATTGGTACTTGCCCAGATTTGAACCCACAACCTCATGCATGAGAGGCGAGGCCTTAACCAACGGGCCATCATGACACTCGACGAACATAAATACATGAGTCAAAGTTAAGCATTTCCATCTTCCGAAACGATACCAAGTTTTTTAGTTTGCGTGGCTGTGTAAATCCTTTGACAATGACTTTTGATTACAACCAAGTTTTAAAAAGATGACAAATGTAATATATTTTCAGAGTCGTCAAAAAAACTAGGAAAAAAAATATTAATAAGAAAATCTAGAAATATTTTTCCGATCCAAGTTCCTCAAATAAGAACAGTTTTAAAAGATGACAACATTGATAAAACAGAAAATTAAACCATTAAACGGAGGACAATTACATAAAAAACGAAAGCCGAAACGAAAATTTCATTATTTGGCATCTCCCGACAGATTTTCAGTGAATATTCCGCAGACAATAAAATTTTGATCAAAAAGTAAAAGAAACCTGTAACAAAACGGACTGCGACAGAGTAATTACAAATTCATTAAAAAAGTTTCAGCGGATTTGGTCAGAACCCTTTTCCTCTGTGTACAATAGAGGCAATTGGATTAGAATGTTACCTTTGCAGTTACTGTTTGTACATTTATAAAGGTTGTCACGGACGATTACAACCTCCAGTGTATGTGGATTCCAGTGTATGTGTTCGCGTATAATTAGGAACTCATTTTTGTGATAGGACATAATTATAGACGATGCCATCACTAAGCCAAATTCAATGTCATAATTATTATTCAAAAACTCAAACGGCGCAAATATATTAACCGTATTGGAGTTATAATATACATTTTTTTTTTATTAATTATTCTTATTTTTTACAATTTTAAGAAAGCTTACAGACATGTAAATGGTAACGAAGTAGTAAACATAATTATATTGCTAATTACAAGCTTCCACCTATATATTACAATGTTGTAACACAAGATGAGAAAAAAAAGAAAAAGGAAAAGGAATGGAAAATAGGTAGGTATGCCACGATAAATGTGTTATAATTATGTTCGAGAACCCTTTTCCTCTGTGTACAATAGAGGCAATTGGATTAGAATGTTACCTTTGCAGTTACTGTTTGTACATTTATAAAGGTTGTCACGGACGATTACAACCTCCAGTGTATGTGGATTCCAGTGTATGTGTTCGCGTATAATTAGGAACTCATTTTTGTGATAGGACATAATTATAGACGATGCCATCACTAAGCCAAATTCAATGTCATAATTATTATTCAAAAACTCAAACGGCGCAAATATATTAACCGTATTGGAGTTATAATATACATTTTTTTTTTTTTAATTATTCTTATTTTTTACAATTTTAAGAAAGCTTACAGACATGTAAATGGTAACGAAGTAGTAAACATAATTATATTGCTAATTACAAGCTTCCACCTATATATTACAATGTTGTAACACAAGATGAGAAAAAAAAGAAAAAGGAAAAGGAATGGAAAATAGGTAGGTATGCCACGATAAATGTGTTATAATTATGTTCGAGCCATTTGGCATTTAGTTGGGCCTCTGTAAGTAGCCCAACTAAATGCCAACAAAAAATGCTACTAAGGTACCATTTACATTGGTAACGAAGTAGTAAACATAATTATATTGCTAATTACAAGCTTCCACCTATATATTACAATGTTGTAACACAAGATGAGAAAAAAAAGAAAAAGGAAAAGGAATGGAAAATAGGTAGGTATGCCACGATAAATGTGTTATAATTATGTTCGAGCCATTTGGCATTTAGTTGGGCCTCTGTAAGTAGCCCAACTAAATGCCAACAAAAAATGCTACTAAGGTAGTTCTTATAGTTTCGGAAAAAAGTGGCTGTGACATACGGACGGACAGACAGACAGACATGACGAATCCATAAGGGTTCCGTTTTTTGCTATTTGGCTACGGAACCCTAAAAATTAAGTCTTTATTCAGTAATTTTTTCTATCTACAGTATTTAAGGTACTTTCCCTCCATGTGGCAAAGTCATGGGGCGCCTTGAATATTTTGAAAACCCAATAACAATTTGCCTATCCTGGGAATCGACCACAAGACCCACAATGCGGTAATAAATACATTTATTAAAATAATGCTCAAACAACCGTAACAAGAAACTCAGCAGTTTGCCACGAACTAAATTATTTGCGCATGATTTATACTACACGTGGTACACATTAAAATGTACTCGTGTTTACTGATCTGTATAATTAATTACATTAAACAGGTTTTAGCTCATAATTAATATTGATTTTGTTCACAGCAAATAAGCAGTGATTTTCTAAAATTTAATGCAACTATATTAACGTAGAAGACATTAAACATTCATTCATTAGACATTCTGTATATAATTATGACGAACAACTTTAAAGAAATGCTAAGATCTACATATAAGCACCAATATCGCATGGTTTAAAAATTAAAAAAGCTTTACTTACTCTCAAAATACCTGCAAGTAGAACGAAATAAATTAACTGGATTCACAACACCTATAGGGTTTCTTTCCTTTTTATCATACTTTAAGTAATTGTTACATGTTTTTTATTGTCAACAATATTTTTTTTTTTTTTTTTAACGTTGCGCCACACTAGTCATTTCTCCTGTATCGTGGGTGCGTTTACAAACATTTAAACTCACATACACAAACAGCCAGACCCGGAACAACTAATTGTAGGTCATACATTAAAAGCATTAAAGGCATTAGCATATTTTTTTTGTTCTGCATTCTATAACAGGATTGAGTGCCTGATTATTATCTCACATTTTAATTAAGTTACGGCAGCCTTACTTATTTAAAATACAAGATACTAATTAGGCAGGATTCAACAGGACAGGGGCCTTACTCCCAAAAACGATTCGAGTTTGATTTTGATTCCGATTCGAACTCGCTTCTGGGGCCTTACTCCCGACAGCATCGAGTTCTGAATCAATCGAATTGGGTTCGAATTAAATGCCGATCCATACTCTTGAATCCAACACTAGCGCACGATCGTGCGGTGGTTCGAAGCGAAATTAACTTCGGTCAGTTTTAAGTTTTAAATCGAGTTCGGATCAGAAACGAAATCGAATCGGAATCAAAATCAATCTCGAATCGTTTTCGGGAGTAAGACCCCAGGTCAGGACAGGTTTTTAACGTTAATACTTTTAATTTAATACAAAAAACCGGCCAAATGCGTATGCACACGCATACGCATTTGGCACCAATGGCATTAAGTCCGCCTCTGTACATGTTTTTGTGCTTAAAGTATTAAATAAATAAATAAATAAATAAATGAAGACAAAATGTATTCCCATACATCGATTTACATCACGGTCAATTCTGCAACTGCAAATAAAAAATATTAATCGCAAGATAATATTTTTTATGTGATAAAACTACAAATTAACGATATTCAGACTTTTTCCTTTACTTATGCTGTGAGACCTTGCTCCTTGCCAAATTTCTTGATTCTAGGTCAACGGAAAGTACCCTATAGGTTTCAATTTATTTGCGAGTATCAAAATATTTTATTTATTTATTTATTTAAACTTCATGTACAATAGTGGTACATAAGCGCACTTAATGCCACAAGGCATTAAATAAATATAATAAATATGTTGCATGAATTGCCGTATTTTTTGATTGTGTTGAATTAGAAGCTTGATTTTATTAAAGCTCCAAGGGATCGTAGACCTACGTATTCGATATTAATTTCAACTTGATACCTCCACGCGTTCCTGAGAAAAAGGGTCTTGACAGGCAGGTAGACAACGAAGTGATCCTATAAGGGTTCCGTTCTTTCCTTTTGCGGTACGGAGCCCTAAAAACAAACAATTTTAACATAAAATCACAAAATTCTTATAAGTACAAATTGCTAGAACGTTTATTTTACTTACATGGTAAACCTGCCCAGTATGGAAGATTCGTGTAAGGGTAAAATGGGGTGAAATATTTATTCGAAAGAACCGCTTCGGGCAGTTGTCTGGTTCATGCGAATGTATTTGAAAGATAAAGAACTCTTTTGCAAATTTTTATCCCCTATTCCTCTTTTGAATCGTAGAAAAGATGTATTTTAGAAAGCTATTCTAAAGTAATTTTCAATAGTTTGAAATCTGAAACAGCTTGTCTCTTCCTCAGTTAAGTTCCAGTTTAACTAAGAATTAAGACAGAACCACTACAACATCTGGACATAATAACTTTGGGTACCCATACCCCAAGTTAAGTGTCCGTGGATGGGTGACCATCTTTTACATACCAAGTCCCCTCCGTGCCTTGGAAAGCACGTTAAGTCGTTGGTCCCGGCTGTCATTCGTGGATCTTTGACAGTCGTTACGGGTCGTCAGAATCCCGAAAGTCTTACAACCAGTCTTACCAAGGGGTATCGTGTTACGCAGTAACTGGGTTGTAGAGGTCAGATAGGCAGTCGCTCTATGTAAAATACTGGTATTCAGATTTATCCGGTTAGAATGGAAGCTGACCCCAACATAGTTGAGAAATGGCTAGGCAGATGATGACTCCAAGTTAAGTGTAGTTTGAATCAGTACTCAACCTTTAAGCTTTCGACTAGGAGTACGGTACTCGTAATAGTACCCAATGTATGACGAATGGGACTTTTCACTTGTTTTCGAGGTTTCAATTTGTAAAGAACTCTGACCCACTTATAACTGCTTCTCCATTAAAGCAGAGGGAATACGTTAACCAAAATAATTTATTTTGGATAACGTTTCCCAAGCTTGTAAGTAATTGTACGAGAATTCTCAAGGAGGCTAAGAAGATACAGAGAATTTATTAACTGTTGTCGGCGCACGACATACGCGCATGATTGACCGCGGGGACCATTAAATAGGCTCAATCGGGACTTTGATGAAAGAAGTGGACTTTATTAAAATAGGTGTAATACCACAATTAACAATAAATAACGTAACTAACAGTTTATAGAAATGTCTGTACTGGAGCGCACCTAAGAGCTGAGTAGCGTGGAAGGAGCGCAGCAGGCGTCGTGTAACGGGTTCGTTACCCCGACCCGGAGCGCCTTCCCCACGGTCAATCACGCGCATATATCGTGCGCTGACAACTGTGTTAAAGTAAATATGTATACTCACCTACGATAAGTATTTATCAAATTAAGAAACTAAGAATTAAACTGTTCAACATAATTATAACAACAACTTTGAGAATGTTTATTTATTTTATAAGACTATTTTAACATTTTTCGCATGAAACACAGGATTACCTAGTTCAGGCACGTAAGTCTTAAAAATATAATTTACATTGAAGCAAAACTGTAAAAAAAAAACCTTGTATTTTTTTTTATATGTTTATATATCTCGGGATCCTGGGGTCCCGGACCTTTGGAAGGCGTACTAGGGGCCGAAGCCAACTCGCAGAGGCCCGTTAGATGCTTTTTAATTAAATGAGGCACCAACCGACGATTGTCCCTGTACGCACTATGCAAGTGTACCCAAGAAAAATCCCCGTTTGTGTACAAAGATATTGCACTATGGGTTTGGGTGGTTAAAATGGACTGGTTACCTAAAACTATGGAAGAACCTTGGCCCCTGCCTGATCAATGTTTTATTATACACGGATAAAATGGCAGGGGGTGACTTGCACACTCAATAATGTGCCCCCGGAAACGGTCGCTAGCACTTAGTTCTATAGCAACAAGGGGGCAACATATCCTAAGGTGCTTGAGGACTGGAGAGGTATTCCACGACTATCAGAACAATCCCAGAGCCCGGAAGATGGTCAAGATCCCTACCAGCACTTACTGGAATACTTCCTTCCTCCGAGCACGTTTGCTCTTTCGAATCTCCACTCAAGCCGGCCAATAAAGGCAAGCCAGAGATGAGGAACATGACTTCTCCCGGGAGATAGTGTCCGTGAGGTCGCTACTGCCCATCAGTTTACCACTTGCTGCCCTGTAGGTTTCTGTATCTCTCTTGGTCTGGCTCCTCGCCCTAGACCTATTCCGGCAAAGTAAACTCTGCCCGCACAGACCTAGAGTTCGAAGCGCGCAAGCCCCACCACGACGTCAACGTAGAGATGCGGCGGACGGGTTATTATTATTATTATTTATTATTCAGCTCTACTTTTTCGCTTCACTCGACTGCAATGGGTTTAATAACACAACTTATAATCAGCCTATAATATACCCACTGCTGGGACAGAGGCCTCTGTAAGAGGAAGCGGGCTGGTAATCCACCAGACGGTCCCAGTCCGAGTTGGTCGATGTCACATATCGTCGAACTTTTGTAAATCTAGGACATGCCGGTTTCCTCACGATATTTTCCTTAGATAGAATACTCTTTATTGCACACTATAAATCTTACAGATTTATATGTTGACATTTTACAAGGGGTGACACAACGGTCGGTCTTATCGCTAAAAGCGATCTTTTAAAGACAACCTTTGGATGGATTAAGGGGGAAGGAGAGACACCGTTCACCGATTTAAGAGCAGTGGTGATGAAATATTTTACACAAAGTAAAGCGTCTGTCTGGCATCGAACCTAAAACTAAAAAATAAAATATAATATTACATAAAATATATTATTATAATAAAATATAATATTATTATTATTTATTATTATAAATATATTATTATTAAAATATATTATTATAATAAAATGTAATATTATTATTTATGATTATAAATATATTATTATTAAAATATATTATTATTTATTATTATTATTTATAATATTATTTATTTTATTTTTATTATTTTACTAACTTTACCTTTGAACTCTACTAACTTTTACTCGTAACTCGCAGCCGTTTCTACTAGGCCACCCCTGCTTTCCTTAATCTTCCTTCTTCTTATAATAATATCTTAGAAAAGGGCGTAATCCCATTATGCTGTTTGTGTATGTGAGTTTAAATGTTTGTAAACGGACCCACGATACAGGAGAAATTCCTAGTATGGGGCAACGTTTTTTAAACAAAAAAAAAAATTTACCCCAGGTTTACACTTGTGTACAAAACGTGTATTCTACGTGTATTCGACTGTTTTCGTTTATCGTTTTTACCTTTAACAAGTTGTAAATACTAGTAGTGTACAAAACCTGTAGAAAATGTCAAAAGTTGAACAAAATAGTTAACAATACATTTCTGAAGCATCGTCAATACATGACTTAGACACTTGTTTTTTGACAAGTATTTTACCAAGACTTGTCGAAAACAGAAATCACAACTTGTAAAAATAAATATAAAGTGTCTTTTGGTAATGTCAAAATAACAGATTGCATATGAAAGTATACAGGGTGTAAGGGGCAGCCCCCCAAAACTAACAGGGTGTATTCAGCTACTTATTTTGAATCATATTCCACTGGAAATTTTCTCAGGAAAATTAAAAAAAAATTAAATTATTATTTCAGTTACTATTCCTTTATTTGAATGTAAAATTACATTATCTGTATGCAACACTCCATGTATGTAAATAAAACAGCTAAAAAAAAAACAGCAATGGATGTTGAAATACTCTAACGAACGACGCCTGTAATCAGCTGTTCACTTTCTGCCTAACTACATAGTTCATCGAACTCACCGCGCGGCCGAAGGCTCGCAGCGCTGCCGTACGATACGTGCATTTTGCCACGGTAACGATACATTGCGTGTTTATTGGATTCCCATAACGTTCCTGAAATAATTTCGTGTACCGGTCATTTTAGTATGATATACTGAATTCACCCCATCAGTCTGCGGAGGGCTGTTATTTACACCCTGTATCCGTATACAGGGTGTAAATAACAGCCCTCCGCAGACTATAACAAAAACATGATTTTTTAATTTTTTGTTTGTCTGTCTGTTCGTTCCGGCTAATCTCTGAAACAGCTAGACCAATTTTGATGGGACTTTCACTGACAGATAGCTGATTTTGAAAAAGCCACGCGGGTAATGTTGCGGGCAACAGCTTGTCTTTAAATAATAATCCACGATGATCTCACTCAAATATGGCAGTAGTGCAAATAATTTTGTCACGCATCACGCGTGAATTGGAAAATTCAATAACAAAGTTTATTTCAACTTTGCTCTCTTATGGGACGGTGGGAATGAAAGGCCCCGACTGTCTTGTTTTTACATATAACTACTTTATTCTAGTAAATATTGTTACGAACTATTGGAATAAGGAAACATCTTAATAAAACCACAATTTTTTTATGTCTGCCCACTTCTGCAGATGTTTAGAGGCAGCGGTGCCGCTAGCCATGAGGCTAGCGGCACCGCTGCCTCTGAACATCTGCAGTACCTACCAGAAGCATCGCAGATGCTTTGACACCTCAAAAAAATATTAGGAATTCGGAATATGAATAAGCCCAAAGTGGCTGCCTTCAGCAGATGTGCCATAAATAGTGGTCCAAAGTTTAGGGGCCGATTACACCATATATTCAGCTACCACATACCACAATTTAATTATTTTTTTATAAATCTCCGATTTTTTATTTTTATATTTTTTTATTGAAGAATAGACAGACACCTTGCTATATAATTTGGCTGTAATTTCTAGAAATGACATTATTTTTAATGATTGTTTTGTTTCATTTCAGCCGAAAGACGTCCACTGCTGGACATAGGCCTCCCCCAAAAGGGGGGATTTGCCATAATCGCCACGCTTGGCTGGCGGGTTGGCGATCGCAGTATGGTGTTAAAAATGCATAGAGAACGCTGCTGCCCATTCTCTAGTAAGTCCCTTAGTCGCCTTTTACGACACCCACGGGAGGAAATGGGATGGTGATATTCTTTACGTCCGGCACCACACGGAACACACACACACCACATGTTTTGTTTATAATACTTTAATGTTATGTATAGAAATTACAGCCAAATTAGTAAAGCAAGGTGTAATTTTTTTTTTTTTTTTGATAACGTCTAATATATCGATGAACGCCGGCTGCATGCACGAAAAAGGCTGACTCATTGTCCCGTTACGCTCATTGTACACTTTTGCCGCATCAATGTTTGGTTATGACGTTCTCACGTTAAACTATCGTCCGTAAACCAACTTTACAGACAACCAATATTTTTTTTTTTATATAGTATTATTCGGAGACTCATATTTTTTTATATTTTTTTTATATTGGTATTTGATAGCTAACACATACCAAAATTAAAAAAAAAAACTAGTGGTGGTCCAACGCTTAGGAGCCGATACACCATATTATGGTGTATCGGCTCCTAAGCGTTGGACCACTATTTACGCCACAACCTGTATGAATTAGCTTCAGAAAGTTTTTCATCACGACTAGTCTATGGACTACATAACAGGGCTTTAAATACCGGTAAATTTTCATAACGTTACCTTTTATTGACAGAGTTAACGGTATTATTAAAATAACGGTAATCGATTTAACGTTATTGATGCGACTATTCATGTTATCGTTATTTTAAACGGGTGAGATGTAAGTAGTGGGGCCTGAGGCGTGCGGCGTGGCGGGAGCCCGCCCTCGCGCCTCTCTGATGCCGTGCCGATCAAAACGTTGCCTGAATCTGCCTGATTCTTACCCACAGAACGGCAACGTAGCTAAATTAACGTTAGTTATCGTATTTATGTTAATGTTAATTAACGTTATATTACTGGTAATGTTATCATTTAACGTTAATTTTTTGTAACGTTAGTACGTATAACATTGAAATTTATCGTTACGTAACGGTTATTATTTTGTTATTTGGTAACGTTAACAAGCCCTGCTATATAATTCCAAGATTCTCTTGTGTCCTACAGCCTATTTATTTAAATCCGACAGGCGGCAGGTGGCAGGCAACAATCCGAGAATTTTATTTGCCACTTACTTTACTACATTGTTAAAAAAAATACATTAAATACTCGTCATGAAAATGTGTCAATTTTGTCATATTTTGATAAATATGTGGCAATAATAGATAAATTAAATATAGGCCTAGAGAACCGCCTGTTCCGGGTAACATAAAGCCTTGAAGTCTGACAACAGCTGGCCTGTACTTAGAAAACCGATAGCCGAGCAATCCAGTCGTAAAGGTCAAGCAGCAGTCGCTCCACGCAAAATATTAATATTCAATAGCATCTGGTTAGACCGGGAACTGACCCCAACAGTTAGGAAAAGCCTAGGCTGATGAGAACTTAGTTAGATTGTTTGACTTTAAGATTGATGCTCGATTTAGTCTATTAATTCTAATAAATTGATGGCAATCGTTTTGCTGTACCAACAAGGATCCTAGTATTAATATCAGTACTAAACTTCTCCAATCGTTGTTTGACTAGTGAAATCTAGAGCTGCCATAATAATTACTCGATACTAAGTGCATCTCGACTCGAATCACCAGGCTTATACGGTCTTAAGGAAGGTAATTTCGACATCGATCTCCTTTACATGCAGTGCTATCATTTGCTGTTTTGATTTAACGACCATGAAATAAAGATTAATTTGAATAATAAATATGAACGATACCTATAATAAATGATAAATGATTTTATTTCTGTAAGTAGGTTTTTACAAACACTTTTACACGTCGGTCATATTTTAAAACTAGATGAGGTCGGCGTTTCGTATCTGACTACTCTGAGAAGAAAGGCCGAAACAAACTCAGAGGTCTAGTCTAGTCTCTTTTAAAGTCCAGACATAATCTTAGTCAAATCATGTGAAGACCACATGGTCTTCACATGATTTGACCAAGATTTGTTTTTGACCATTTCAGACACCAATCTACATAGATTGGTGTCTGAAATGGTCTTTTGAAGAAAGAACCACACAGATTGAGTGGACCTGTCCATTCAGTGCACGCATTTGTCAGTAATCGTACAGCTTAACTCAGAACATAAGGAGCTCAACGATTCGACGAACAAAACCAAAGAAAGGACATTTGGGCAGGCCGCATAAATTACTCAAACTGCCATACCATGATTAGAAAAAAAAAACTGAGAAGAAAAAATAACCTACCTACCATACCTACCTATGAACCATAAAATACTGGTATTCAGTTGCTTCCGGTTAGACTGGAAGCTGATCCCAACTTAGTTGAAAAGGGCTAGGAAGATGATGAGATGATGAACTATGAGTGAGTGAGCGGGTCTTAACACGAATTATTTATGTGTGATACGTTTACGTTTGATTACACTACGAGTATCACACCACACCACATACACCACCACACTTCACACACACTCACACCCATAAGCACCTAAACTTCTTTTCATCAAACCATCTTATTACAACATAATAATTTTAGTTCGTTAACTTTTTTATAATTATTACTGTCTTTAATAAAAACATTTTTTTTTTTCATTTTTCTAATTAATTTTACACCTTAATAAATAAATAAATGTTTGTTTTACTTGGGAAGAGGCTGAACCACACAGGGAATCCTAGTGTGAGGCCCAGGGAATTTGTAAAAATCTAGCACCTAACCTAAGCATATGTAATCTGTTACTAGTTTTTTTTTTTAATATTGTACCGTGTTTTTTCTGAACTGAATAAAGTTTATTTTTGTTTTTTTTTTATTATTATTATTTATCACCATAATTCGATAAAGTTAATTATTGAAATCATCCGATAGAGCACAATTATTATTTTTCTAAGAGCGTAGCTTCCATGGCTGCTACGGCGTAGCAACTTGCTGACGTCACGGCTACAAAAGCGTAGCACGTATAACAGAACCAACGCTGCTAAAACGAATATTTTGTCGGAGGTAATTTTATGTCTTGGAAGAGTGATTATAATTAGCTAGCAAAGTCATTTTCTTGAACTTAATATAAATTATGGCCATCGTAAATCCAGCCGTTTTAAACAAAGACGTCTCGTGTATTTTCAACCCCCAATCCACACGTTCATATTGTTCATAAACTGATTCGGACTTGTGACTGTATTTGTGGCAACCATGTCATTTGGTTTAAATAGGTTTTCATTTTTATATTTATACTAGCTGACCCGACAGACTTCGTTCTGTCAAAAGCTATAGTATAAACTACACTATTCTACCCTACTCTACCCTATCCTACCTATCCTACCTCCCTACCTCCCTACCTACCTACCTACCCTACCTACCCTACCCTACCCTACGTAAATACCTACCTACCTACCCTACCCTACCCTACCTAAATACCTACCTACCTACCTTACCCTACCCTACCCCACCCTATACTACCCTACCTACCTACATACCTACCCTACCCTAACCTACCCTACCTACCTACCTAACACTTAAAAAAAAATAGATAGTAGCCGATTCTCAGACCTACTGAATATACATATAACATAAAAATCGGTCCAGCCGTTTCGGAGGAGTATGGTAACTATCATTATGACATGAGAATTTTATATATAAAATATTTTTAAATCTTTTATATACATTATTTTCCATTTTGTTAAGTACCTGGTAATTGTTGAAAGGCCTACACCTTCCTCCCATACTTATTAACACTTATTTGAAAATATTGTAACAAAAACTGTTATTTTTAAAAGAGTAACCGTGGAGTTTCTTGCCGGTTCTTCTCCATAGGAAACGTGCACCTAGCTTCTGACGTTTCATAAGTGTCCATGTAGGTTTATATGAAATATTTTATTTTGATTTTGAACTAAGATAGAGAGAATAATTCATTGAATTTTAACTCTTAGTAATGAAATAGTTAAGCAACCACAATTCTCAGGCGGCCACTGGAGACAAGAGCAAGTTCGTAACAAAGTTGAAATCTTACGCACAATTTGAAACTTAATAATGATACAATTAAAGATAAAGCCGACGTTACATTAATTAGTTAACTAGAGCCTATCTATTAAAGATAATGAGGGTAGTTTAAGCAGAGGGAATTATGCAATGTCAGAAGCAAAGAATGGAAGCTTTAATGTTAATGATCGAACTGATTAAGAATTTGGCTAATTTTTGAACTGGATTAAGTGTAATTTGCAAGTCAAGTTCTAGTTTATCGTAGAACCTATTACTGAGTTTACAATCAGTATCTGTTTTCCTCTTAGTGGAAAAGTAAAAGCTCAGTTGCTACCTAAACTATTTTAGTCAACTCAAAAAGCGCTGTTCTTGGCTTTGCAGGCATTTGACATAACCCCTATTTTAATGTTGTAAATATTTATTTAAACTTCTCGCACACATTATGGTGCAAAGGCGGACTTATTACCTTAGGCATTCTTTACTATTCAACCAAGCGTGGTGAAGAGATAAGATGGCAGGTGCCATGTTTAACAGGAGATAATAATAATAATTTTAAAAAAATATAACAAATAAAATAGGTACACAAGTACACAAATAGTATAACACATACGCATATATAAAATTCTCGTGTCACAATGTTAGTTATCATACTCCTCCGAAACGGCTTGACCGATTTTTATCAAAATTTATATGTATATTCAGTAGGTCTGAGAATCGGCTACTATCAATTTTTTTTAAAGTTTTAGGTAGGTAGGTAGGGTAGGGTAGAGTAGGGTAGGGTAGGTAGGTAGGTAGGTAGGGTAGTGTAGGGTAGGGTAAGTAGGCAGGTAGGTAGGGTAGGGTAGGGTAGGGTAGCTAGGGTAGGGTAGGTAGGTAGGGTAGGGTAGGATAGGGTAGGTAGGTATGTAGGTAGGTAGGTAGGTAGGGTAGATAGGGTAGGGTAGGGTAGGGTAGAGTAGTGAAGTTTAAACTATAGCTTTTAACAGAACGAAGTCTGTCGGGTCACCTAGTTTACTATAATAATATATGTTCTACAAAAGGGTCTAAACCAGTGTAAGCCTTATTCAACTCTAAAGGCGTTTGTTATAATAATTTAGCTTCATGTTCCCCCATTGTTTACCAACGCGATCATTTCATCATTATTATGAGACGTGGAAAAAAGCAGTTTCTTTCATGCGCCCGTAAAGCACTCTTCAACGAATCCGCGCACACCTTTTTGTTATTCCTTTTCTGCACGGAACTAGCGAGGGCTTTTTTGTCTCTTTTTAATTTCCTTTATGAGCTCACAATTGCCTTCATAATGGTATCGTACCTTTCATTAAGACTCATTTGAGCCCCTGAATGGTGGTCTCGCCTCATAATGGCTGGAAACGTTAGATGTTGTAAGCCTTTGTGTACACATTATAGCAAGGCTGCTCAACCAATTTAGAAGGCGGGCCACAATTTTGATTTCGTGACAGCCGACGGGCTATCTAGAAAATAAAAATTGCCTACAGTTATGGTAGATACCCAGCTATTAAAATTTGATAAAACTATAAGTTACTCAAAATTTGAATAATCTAAAAAAAAACACTGATACAACTTATCAATATTTGGCGACGAAATCGGTCTCACATTCTTAGCCACGGCTTGTCTTGTGTAATTATTACGAGGCTGTCGGCAATTTATGTTCACGGTAACCTAAAGCTTATTTTACCGAGAACCATCTGCTTCTATAATTCTAACCTATGCACCTCTCTTGTCATTTTCTGTTCACCACAATTGCAAAGCCGTCATCCAGCTGCTTAAACTGCCTGGCACGTGTGTGATCAGGACCCCTATGGTTCAAGGCTGCGCCTACTGCCTGTGTACCTAATTTATCTTTGTAAACCACTGCGATGTGTGAACTTCCATTGCCTTCCACCTTCCACGCTTGCCTTGGGCTACAGCTGCACGCATCACAGAGGCTTACGGGAGTTTTCCTAGAGCTTACGGGCGCCCCCTTGCACTGATTCCAGGGTTTTTTACGTACCTTCTTCTACACTTCCTTTACCTGACGCTGCCGGCAGTTCTACGGCTCGACGCCGCTTTAGCGTCAGCCGGAAACAGCCGGTACCCTTCAAGACCTGGGCCTTGTGGGCCGCTACTGGCTCCCACGTGGCCGCTACAGCCACTGCCACTGCTCCACCGGCACCTAGGGCGGTGAGCGCCGTGCCACGTGGGCACTACAGCCACCACCTACTGCTCCACTACCTGCACCAAGGGCGGTGAGCACCGTCTGCTCCCTGCCTACTCTGCCTCTGCGGTGCCAGCCTGACGGTCCAACCCAGGACTCTTCCCCCTTTAATCTCTCCAGTGAAAGAACTCTAAGATAAGAACCTACACCCTGAACCTGTGAACTAACTAATAAACGTGATAATAAGTGGTATCTGTCTTTATTACTTCATACCACTAAATCCATTACGTCACAGTGGCGACAAATTCGTCGGTCAATAATAATAAAATCAAGTCTGATATATTTTATTATTATAAATAATGATAATATAATCTTTATTTTCAGACCAGAGATCCATAAATGTATAACATGTACATGTGTGTGCTACTTAATATAATTAAAAAAAAGAAAAAAAAAAGAAAATTATTTGCTAATTGAAAATATTTTTATAATATAGTTTTTAGTTCTGGTTTCAATTCCTGAAATCTGTTCTCAAAAGACTATCGTCTGCTGATAGCTTTTGGCGGGGCAACTCAAATGCGTCGGCGGGCCACTCGGTGGCCCGCGGGCCTGGGGTTGAGCAGCCTTGCATTATAGCGTTCACTAGCTCTTTTCATGGGTCATTCGTGTTTGCGCGCCGCCTACTTTCTATGGCGTTTTATTAATAAGCGCCCTGTGCAGGGTAATTAAACATTATGTGGTGTAACCCGCTGCTTCCATTCAATTTTTGGCGCCATTCACTACTTACTTATCAAAACTGTTTTCATTAATTTTAACACATAATTTTCGTCTTTCAGCCATTTTGTACGCATCCTCGTTAAAAAGGTACGTTTCAAAAATATTCGTACAGTTATTACATGATGTTTTCATAATTCTGCCATTTAGGTTTACTTGGCGAAATGAGATTTACAATGTTTCCCAGAAATAAAGCACTCGTTAATTTTATTCAAATGCGACGCAACTTGATGAAAAAAAGTTTTACTTCATTTTAGAATAATGAAATCTAAACATAATACAGGTATTCAAAATGTTACTCTCATAGAAATGAGATAAGATGAACTACAACTACTCTCAACTGTGAAAGTATTATATGTACATACGCACATATTAATTGCTTCTACGCAACGATGCGAATGAGGTGTCCATCCCTGGTGCGCAGAGTGCGGGCCAGCTCCAACAATATCCTGAAAATGATCGCTAGCAGGCTTGATTGCATGTATATCAACCACTGCAGTGCCATCTCTCTCCCATGGGATGAAACAAATTAAATTTTAATTATAATAAAAAACTAACCTATTTCGTAAATTTACGAACACAATGAGTCCTTATTACTTGATTAAATAAATTTATTATTATTATTTTATTTATATATGTCTACATATCTCAGGACCCTGGGGTCCCGGACCTTTGGAAGGCGTACGAGGGGCCGAAGCCAACTCGCAGAGGCCCGTTAGACGCTTTTTAATTAAATGAGGCACCAACCGACGATTATCCCTGTACGCACTATGCAAGTGCACCCAAGGACGACCCCCGGTTGGTGTAGGACTATTGCAGGATATGGAAAACAAAGATATTGGACTATGGGTTTGGGTGGTTAAAATGGACTGGTTACCAAAAACTATGGAAGGACTATGGCCCCTGCCTGATCAATGTTTTATTATACACGGATAAAATGGCAGGGGGTGACTTGCACACTCAATAATGGGCCCCTGAAAACGGTCGCTAGCACATAGTGACGTAGCGACAAGGGGGCAACATGTCCTGAGGTGCTCGAGGAGTGGAGAGGTATTCCAAGGCTCTCAGAACAATCCCAGAGCCCGGAAGATGGTCAAGATCCCTACAAGCACTTACTGAAATACTTCCTTCCTCCGAGCACGTTTGCTCTTGCGAATCTCCACTCAAGCCGGCCAATAAAGGCAAGAATGAGGTGGGAGCTCAGTTCCTCGTCAGTTTTCACTCCAGCCGGCCAATAAAGGCAAGCCAGAGATGAGGAACATGACTTCTCCCGGGAGATAGGGTCCGTGGGGTCGCAACTGCCCAACAGCTCGCCACATGCTGCCCTGCGGGTTTCTGTATCTCTCTTGGTCTGGCTCCTCACCCTAGACATGTTCCGGGAAAGTAAACTCTACCGGCACAGACCTAGAGTTCGGAGCGCGCAAGCCCCACCACGACGTCAACGTAGAGATACGGCGGTGGGGTTATTATTATTATTATTATTTATATTCAATATTTTAGTTCGCATATTCATATGTTTCTCTTCTTGTTCTCACACACTATTGTCTATATCCTAAAAATCATAATTTTTCCCTATTTAAATATAACTGACAATATATGGAACTAGATTCCACTTTATCTAAATTCGAATTAAAACTCGAGTATCAATCCCCCCCTACCGGTACCTCACCTCACCACCTCACCTCACCTTAGGTCCTTTTCATGTCATCATCTGGCTAGCTTTTTCCCAACTATGTTGGGGCGGCTGCCAGTCTAACTAAATACAGCTGAATACGCGGGACGAATAAGAGCGACCGCCTATCTGACCTCCACAACCCAGGTACTGGGTAACTTGATACCCCTTTGTAAGACTGGTTGTCAGACTTTCGGGCTTCTGACGAACCGTAACAACTGTCAAAGATCTACAAATGAAAGCCGGGACCAACGACTTAGCGTGCTTTCCGAGGCACGGAGGGGTCTTGGTATGTAAAGATGGTCACCCATCCACGGTCCAACCGCGGCAAGCGTAGCTTAACCTGATCGATCGACCCTTGCCGCTCTGTTATTACTTAGCCACAAGCCTTTACCAAGTACCTTTTTATTTATTTATTTAACAATTTATGTACACACATATAAACAGACAAGAAGAAAGGAACAGAAAAATACGTACAAAGGTGATGCTTATTTCTAATGAAATCTCTTCAAACATACCTGCGATAGAAAAGTAGATATAGAGATGATATGATGATAGAGAAAACATACATAAAATCAAAATAGCTGTACACTAATATAAAGACTTAAACATACAATAAGAGAATATACTTACATACATACTTCCAAAATAAATATCACTCAAATATATACGAGTATCTACTTAGAACTACAATGTAGTGGAAAATAATAAATACATAATAATATGCAACTATGACGAAGTGGAAAGATAGTGATCTTTTACTCTTCTTTTAAAGGCTGCAACAGTTTGGCAGTCCTTAATGTCAGGTGGCAGTGAGTTCGGGCCGAGCCACGTGCACAGTGAAGGAGAAGGAGTAGGAGTAGAAGTCGGATGAGTCCAGGTGTGGTATATGTCGGCGCGAGCGCTGCGATAATAACCCCACCGTCATCGTTTCTTGGTGCGGGATCCATGAGGTAGGTGGGTACTCATGCAAACCAGTAAAACTGTGGTTGGAGCACAAAATGGCAGTCATATTTATTCGGCAATTTACAGTAGTTGTCGCAAGTAATAAAGGCTTGTACGGTGAACGTGACAGCTTCGATCGTATCATCTGTAGCTACTATATGACGTCAGCTTCAGCAATGTAATTGTCTCGCGTTTTTCGATCGACTCTGTCCACGTATAGGTATGGCGGGAAATCAATGCGCTATCACCACCTTCGGCGTTCACGGTACTAACCGATCAACCAATCAGAATTAAGATACAGTTTGGGACGGGAAGTAATATTTTGATAATGTTGTCGTCTTGAAATCGCTTGCGACGACTTATATTATCGTCACCTTGGAGGGAAATGGAGCTAAGCAAAAATTTAAACATAACATATGAGTCCAGATAGTGTTCATACTATAAAATAGACCAGATAAGGGCATAAGAAGCACTAATATTTTCAGTTTTGTTAATAAAATACTCATGACATTGTTACGGTGAAGTGTAACTTGATGTCACACTATGCCACTTACGCCAATATGATGCACCTTGAGTCCAATAGAGTTTGTACTATGAAATAAACAGTATAGGACCATTAAAGGTAACTCATATTTTCAGTTTTCCTAATTAAATAAGCGTCATAGATTAAGGAGCATAACTCGAGACGGATGTACTTTAGAGCTGAGCTGCCATATTAACTATTGTTTGAATGGAAGTACTCTACACATCTAACCAGGTGGCGTTAGTGTGCCATCAAAAAAAAGACACCAAAATTGGGCGTAGCCCTTTTAGTGTAGTTTCAATAAAAGTAAAAAAATTCGATGCTGCTTAAATTAATTGTGCTTAAAAGTCTAAGAAAGTAATTATTCAGTGGTCAATAGCAAGAGAGCTTACAGAATTCTTAAGCACCAAAATTATGGCATCGTAATATTATGTTATGACGCTGATTTATGTTAAAATAACTGCTCTTCGGGCATCATTTATTTTTTAAACGTCTATAACTCAGAAGTGTAGTTCTGTGGAACAGCTCCATTACCCTCCAAGGCAAACAGTCATGTGCATTCAATAAACGAGAACTTCGAGTAACAGGTAGATAAGGCGCTTAATGGACCCCGGACTATTAACTAACGGTGCATGTAGTACCATACCATTAAGTTAGCGACGAGCAAGCAACTGTTTATGCACTGTAAAGATCCTAAGGCTGGCTTCACAGCTATGCGGGAGACCCGTACGGGCTGTCCGTGCGCGGAAGAGCCGTACGGATCACGCCCGCAGTACTCTGAAACGTGGGTTCAGTACGATACGGTTGCTAGCGGGAGACAGTCGGTTAAAAAATGAATGCATACGTTTAAAAAATTATTGGTTTGTATTTGATTTGTAAGAGACGACGACGGCAGATAAAAAGGCTATGGGTGCATCCGATCCTCGAAGCGAGATGTTTCGAAAGAGCATTTGTCAACTTAAACCATAAACTCGGGGACGATCCGCGCAAATTTTTCAATTATTTTCGCATGTCGATTACTAGTTTTTTTTTTTTATATCCTCCCATGCCCGAGCCCGAGCATCTTTGTTTTTGTAATTTACATTTGAGTAATCCCATAAACAGGGTTTACATTGTACTGCGTCTATGAGAAATCCCATGTCAATAAATCGACTCATATCGACTGTACTCCCGGAGCACGGGCGTTCTGAGTCGCTGTGAAACGATGAATGAGCTGCGACGAGATCGCGCCAGTATGCGGGCGGGTCCGGGCGCGGGACGCGGGTGGCGTTATACGGGCTCTACCCGGAGCGGGTCGCGTGCGCACCAATCCGCGTCGCTGTGAAACGATGTTCTAGCGCCTAACATGTGCTCCCTCTCAGGGAACCCGTACTGACAGCCCGTACGGATCGTCCGTACAGCAGTGAAACCAGCCTAAGCCAAACAAGTACCTAGTAGAGCAGAGCAATATCAACACTTCCGGAGCAACTATCAAGTATCTGTAAAGTCCTGTTTACTGCAAACAAATTTGATCACCGAGTAGTTATAGGGATGTAATGTGTGTGGATAGAAATTACAAACGCAAAGCATTGATTGTAAATGCTTTGCACAGCACGTGCACATGTAACGTGGAACCATGACTAAGTTACTCAATTAAATTTGACGGCACGGTTGGCGCAGTGGTTAAGCGATTGACTGTTGCACTGCATGTCGCGGGTTCGATTGCCGCACGGAACAAATATTTGTATGACCTACAAGTAGTTGTTCCGGGTCTGGCTGTTTGTGTATGTGATTTTAAATGTTTGTAAACGCACCCACAATACAGGAGAAATTCCTAGTGTGGGGCAACGATAAAAAAAAATGTTACTCAATTAAATTGCTTGCTAGTGTAACAGGACGCTTGGAGGAGTTACGTTGAACTAAACAGTGTAAGTTTGTAATTTAATAAATGCTTGAGATACATTTTCCGCTCCAGCAGTGCTATTCTGTAACTATCTCACCGTGAAAACTTAGGTGAAGTGAGCGTGAAGCGAGCTGTCAACAGTGTCAATCTCAAGCACCAGTATTGCTATTCTGTAAAAGACTCACCGTGATAACTAACGGCCCGGCTACGACATTGCGCGGCGGTGGCAGCGGTTTTCCTAATTCATTGCGTGTGATCCCAACTAGCCACAGTGCGTTGCGCGCCTCGACCGCTCAATAAACAAAAAAAACGCTTGCCGCGCCGCAATTCGCGCAATGTCGTGGCCGGGCCGTTAGGTGAAGTGAGCATGAAGTGAGCCGTCAATTGTGTCAATCTCTAACATCTGGAATTACACGTCACTTCAAGCTCACTTCACCTAAGTTTTCACCGTGAGATTTTTACAGAATTGCTCTACTGATTACCGTAAAAACTTGTATAACTCAAAACAGAAACACTTACCCAAAAATCCTACTATAATATAATATTCAAGGTCATTGGTAAAACACTAACAACCTCTCAGGACTTTAATAATAATATCATAAACAACAACTATTATTCTATGACTTTTAATAATTCATCGATTTTCATATAATAATAAAAATATATAAATTCAACGCTCTTGAGGTGTAGTATCAGTTTACTGTTTAGCTTAAGCTCACGTTCGAAAGAAATAATTCGCAAGTTGTTTTATAAGTTCAGAATAATATTATTAAACAAACACTCTCATATCCAATAATGAGTATGTAATTAGTCTAACTAAATCCATACTAATATTATATAAATGTGAAAGTAACTCTGTCTGTCTGTCTATCTGTCTGTCTGCCTGTATGTTACGTTTTCACGCCTAAACCGCTGAACCGATCGTCATGAAACTTGGCAGAGATATAGCCTGGGATATGGAGACGGACATAGGCTACTTTTTTACGCGATAACCGACATCTACGCGGGCGGAGCCGCGGGCAAAAGCTAGTAGTTTATAAGTTTATCAAACAGCAAAATGAATGCATTTATAACTCTGTTTATTAAAAGTAGAAAAAAAATTGTACTATTCGTATTATTATTTTTTTATACCGTAAGAGGTCAGGTGTAGTATGTAAGCATGTTACAGTAAGGGTGTGAGTGTTTATATTATCGTTGAATGGACCAAATATACGCAGTATCTAACCAGCATTCGAGATGTTTCAATGTCTTTAAATCCCGTCCTTATACTCTTAACGTTATGAACTCTACGCATAGCAAAACACTGCCGTGTCTTACGAGTGACGGTGCACGGGAGACGTAGGTAGGTAAAACAAAATACAAAAGGGTTAGAACAACGAAATCTTGAAGGTTTATTTCTGATAAATGTATTGTTTTGTAAAAAGTTTCTAACCCTTCATAACTCTATGATATAATAGGTACTTCAAAGCTCACAGGATAAAACTAGGAACCAATCAGAATAAGATTTGGTCAGTTAGCAAAAATCTAGCCAATCAGAGTTAACGATATTCAATGTTACTAGAGCGACTCGTGTTTTTGCAAAAACCCTATCTTTATCCACTAAGATTGAGAAATGTTTTCACCATTGTATAATTATCTGTGTTTTCTCAATATCCCTAGGGTTTTCGCAAAAAATCGAATTAACAAATCATCCTACGACATAGATACAATATTAAAATATATAAATGTGAAAATTTGTATGTTTGGATGTTTGCTACTCAATCCCGCAAAACGGCTGCATGGATTTGGTTGGCCACACCGATAGTTTATAACGTGGATTAACACATAGGATACTTATTATCCCGGTAATAAGTTCCCGTGGGATTATCTTCGACCTCCACGCGGACGAAGCCGCGGGCAAAAGCTAATAAATCATAATTAGGATCATTCTTACGCGCATAGTGTTTTGCAAGTTTGAAAAAAACTTTTCAAAGCGCCAGACAGCACAAAAATATTTCCGTTATTACCCTGGCTTGCCGCAGCCTCATGCTCACCTATGGTCCATGCTGTAATGAATACGCTGAGCTAAAACTTTTTCCTCTCTCACAAAAGTAAGGTAATTATTTCGCCAAGGTAACTCCCATTTCATGGCAACACATTAGTGCTAATGTTAGTAAGTTTGTTACACGAAAAATAACAACTGATAGGTACCTACGTCGTAATAACAGCCATAAAGGAGGGGGAGGTATAAATCCACAAATGACTTCAAATTATCAAAGTTACTTTTTATATTTCGCAATAATGATTGCGAGGCTGAAAGGTTTTTTATTACTTTTAAATGTAAAAGTCACCTTTGAGTTATTAATTTTGCGCATGTTGTTTGGCTGGCTTTATATGAAATATTTTTCCTTGATTTCTTTTTTCACCAGCTTAATGGTTGTTGTTTTACGTTCAGGGCCTCAAGTCTGCTATTACAATAGTGTCAGAATGGTCTCGCCATTGTGAGTATTTGACAGTATTTGTATGGCAAATCTGTAATACTGTCAAATACTCACAATGGCGAGACCATTCTGACACTATTGTAATAGCAGACTTGAGGCCCAGGTCAAGTTTTCGTTGAAGCGTTGTAATTCAGACCTAGCCATGTAAAACATAGGCTCTCATTAATTAATTCAATCTACCCTTTTTCCGTCCTTGTAGTGTTCAGTTTCTTGTTTCGCCAGATGTGGTTACTCGGGCACATCTGCTTAATCTAATGCTAATCCTTATTCATCCTACAAATTAACTGTAAGTAAAAACATGTATTTGAAAGGAGCTACGACACCTACAGCTCTTTTAGAAAAATATAGCAACGATATTTTGCTACAAATCACTATGCTATACCTGGTTATTCAATACAATTCAGAAAAAGGCGAACTTTTAAGGGATAAAGCAGAGTGGCAAAGTCGAGATGTAACGCTTTCAGACGGTCTCGAAGAAGCGGCAAAGATGAATGGCTTTCAATATGAAATTGAATTCCGCGGTTCATTGCTTTTCAATTTGTTCGAGGGAACGTTCGCCAGCGTTTACCCCCGATACCCCACAAGGTGCCGGTGTATTACACAATAGGTAGCATGACTTACTTGCGAACATGAGAATAAAATATAAAAACGATTAGCGATATATTCTGAACGCGTACCAAGTGTCTGCCTACTCGATGACCCGAAATTGAGGCGAGATATCGTCCCCAGCAGCTCTGACCGTTTTGTTCAACGTCTTCGTGTAATAGATATTTTATTAGAAACGACCGCAGTTTTAAACTGAAAGCTATAGAAATGGTTTCGAGTTGTAAAGAAACAAGATCGCTTTGTTGAGCCCCACATAGAGGCTCAGTCTGTATTCCTTTTGATAATATTTTTAGTCGAAGCGACTTTCAAAGAATCTTATACTCTAATATTAATCTTGCCGCAGAAAAGACTTTCTGAGGTCTTTGAGAAAAAGCTATTTCATTTTTTTTTTTACCATAATAATTTTCTGTTAATAGAATAGTACCATTGACATCACTTTTGTTACCTAATGAATCAAATAGAAGCGTTTATATCTCCAATTTCCAAGATATTTGCTGTAGTCACGCGATTTCGCACAATACAGTGCTGCTCTATATTTTTGAATAACCCTATTCAAGGCTTTGCAGGCGACAATAATTAAAGGCACTGAAAATTAATCATCTTTTGTGTAGCTAAGTAAACGTGAAGACTATTAAAATATTTCATTTCAAAAGGTTTAGGGATAAAGTTATTTAAATAACTAGACTTTATATATCTACCGACACATAAATTAATGATGAATCTGTTATAGTTAGGTATGAGGGAAGATTACAAATTTAATATAAGGCGAGGTCGAAAAAAGATCCCCTCAATTGGAAAAGTTCCCTTGCTTTTCCATAACCATTACCCGTACTTCCTACCTACCTCCATCTGTAAGGTGTAATATACAGAACTAATTTGGGGCTCAAACCGTTAAGATTTTCATTATTCCAAACATCTACGCAGGGGAACATTGGGTCCCGCTATAATCGTTGAATCGTATTACCATTACAACTGTCCACGAGACGCCAGATGCTTCAAACAACTTTATTTCATTATTCGGGCCCTTTCTGTGCGCGTGTGTTTTACCAAAGCTTCGGAAACGGTTGTGTTTGTAGCTTTATAGTTCTATCTTGTAATGCTACAACTTATAAAAGTTTGTCTCAGTATTAGTTTGCTATTAAAAGTCTACGTGCTTCAATCGGTTTTGTATAAAGCCAATTCAACGTTTTCGCTAACCAAGCCCTAATTTCTAACTACAATAAGCACTTCAAAAGCTAAACATGTTATTCTAGGCACGTTGAACAACATTCTACCGTTTCGTACACATGAAAACACAAAATTATAAAACTCAAATAAATTACAGCACGGATCTCTGTAAAACATTTCGTCTTAGTTGAGGTACTTCGCAGTCCGACTTTACTTGTACGTTTTGAGAGTAACTTGGAAGCTGTATCTCTTCCAAACTCCTTAACTTTACCAGACCTAAGCTTTATTGCAGTTGCTATGCACAGGCTTACAAAAGTCGTTGCGACGAAACCGCTGTAAATGGAAAAAAAACATAAAAACGTAATTAACGCTCGAAATTTCTTCTCAAATTACTAGCAGCAGACGGAATTTAAATTATATTGCTGAGAGACAAATACTTTAATCATCATCATCATCATTTCAGCCGAAAGACGTCCACTGCTGGACATAAGCTTCCCCCAATTGGGGGGTTTGCCATAATCGCCACGCTTGGCAGGCGGGTTGGCGATCGCAGTATGGTGTTAAAAATGCATAGAGAACGCTGCTGCCCATTGTCTCGTAAGTCCCTTATTCGCCTTTTACGACACCCACGGGAGGAAATGGGGTGGTGCTATTCTTTACGTCTGGCACCACACGGTACAATACAAATACAATACAATACTTTAATAGTTAACTTTATTAAACGCGAACATAATCTATGTGGAGAAGAAAGCACTAGTAATAAGCAGGTTGAGTAGAGTACGTTAAAAGATTTCAATGATAACGAGAGGTCAGACGAACCATTGTGCCAATAACTAAAATGTTCAAATAAATTCCTTTTTATGAGTGGATTTTCAATAAAACATTTGCGGTTGAATATTTTTGCGTTATTATATAAAAGAAGAACGTAATAAATGTTAAACCTAGTTGTCGTTCTAAACCTACGCGAGCAAAAGCAGACAAAAATAAAATTAGGACACAAAATCTGGAATACGTACACAGATTATTGTGTTTCATCTCAACTTTGACTCCGTGTTGTTGTAACGTTTTGAATTGAAACAGGAATTCGCCTGTTCTGGGACAGTCTGATATTCCCGGCAGTGGAGTTATTGTACATGGTTAGTCTACTCGTCAGAAGCCCAGCGTGAGCAATATACTTTATCAAAGCCGCTTTGGCTCGAGTTTCCTGGAACACGTATTATTATTACGATAACACAAAGCAGTTAAAAAAAACCGGCCAAGTGCGTGTCTTCTGACCACGCACAATGAAGGGTTGGGATGAATTTATCCCAAGAACAAACTTAACATTATAGTTGATAACCAAGTTCTCCTATGCATTCGAACTGCAAATGAAAGTTTGTATGCACAACATTGAGAGATTTATGTTATTTAAAGTCCATAGACTTATAGGTTTTCCTGTAATCTATAAGTTCCTGTATTTTTTTTTTTTAATGTTTCGCTCAAAATTTTAAATTTTCATCTATTTCTTAAATAATTAAAAAAATATATATATAAAAATATATACTTGAGACTCTCACAGTAAGCCTCATTTGATATGTCACACGATACAGTGAGAAAAACTTTTTTAAATTGTACATATTCTAAATTAATTTATCCCGTTAATAACACATCCGTGTTTATGTCACAAACATTTATAGGTGTACCAAATTCCAACTTAATCGGTTCAATCGATTCGGAGGTAATTGGCAGTGACAGACGGACAGACAGACAGACACACGAGTAATCCTATAAGGGTTCCGTTTTTTCATTCGGACATACGGAACTCTAAAAATAGATAGGTTTTACATTATTTTACCATTCATATATATAAATAATACTACGTTCACACGGCGCTGATCAGTACCTATGATATTTTACTGTATAATTTTGGGATAACATGACAATATACTGCATTTTTTTTAACCCAGTGAACAATCACCACTATTAACAGGGTTAAAAACAAATGTTGACGTGTGATCTCAACTTTTTACCGTAAAATATCGAACAATATACATTTAGGCGCTGCTAAAATTCTAAATACGCTGTAAAACTAATTCCCTTTAAATGCTGTATTTTGATATTCAATCTCTGTAGTTGTCCACTTTTATTTCGTACCATTGCTCTAATGACCCAGGCATAACCGTTACTTTAAAAACCCGATAACTGTTTATGCCTGTTATTGTGTCAAAATTGTCGGTTACCGTATACCGCCGTAAGTGCTTTTTCGTTCAAAGTGGTTTTCATCAGCGTACATGGAGAAGCTATAATTTCATTCTTCAATAGTAATAGTAGTCGATGGCAAGTACCAGCGGCCTTTGCAAAAGGTACTAGAGTTTGCATAAAACCACGAACATAAAGGAAAATAGTAGGTAGGTACCCGTTATTGTTATGCCATCGACAAAATATTGTATGTTGTTATAGAAATTGTAAAACAGCGGGATTTGAACGAACCTATAAATAGAAACTAAACAAGCATTTTGACTAATGACCGACCTTACTAAAAATTATCTCTTCGGATTTACTGAGCCTAACACTGTCATTTTGTAAGTTTTTTGGCAACACCTGTATGTGATAGCGGACAGGCATGACTGTCCGTTTTTGAAGCATTTTTGCATGCGTGTATGCATTTCGAACTAATATAGTTAGTTATACCCAAAGTCTGTAATTCAGATAATTTAAGTAAACAAAATAATGTCAAGAAATTTCACTGTCAAAATGACAGGACAGTGGTGCAAAACATTTTATAATTATTATTTTTTGTAAATAATCATCTATGAAATTAAAGTTAATTAATTATAAGAACTATGCAAACAAAATACCGTTGCCAAACAATGTTTTATATAGTGTGTCGGAGACACGGCCTGTGATGTCATAATCAGCCCATTTAAATCCACTGCTAGACGTAGGCCTCCCAAAATCGATTTCCACTCGAAACAGTTTACAGCCGTTTTCATCCAAAATGTGGCTAGATACAATAGATATGCTACATACAATATGAATCTATGAATGAGAGTTGTAATATTAGTGTTGTTAAAAGAAACTTTTTCGCCATTTTACGTGAATTACCATTACGAAGATATTTTTTTGAAATGTTATCCCCTTTGTTTACATAAATTATCTGAATTTGAGACTTTGGGTATAGTTTGTTTTAATTATTCTGGATTCGTACCCGGTTGATGGCAATAAGGTCGCACATATTACATGAGACTTAAGGCGGCGATGACCAACTTTTAAGGATTTTATACTGAAGATCACGTCTAAACGAGTAGTGTTAATGATTTGGAAAAAATATGTGTTAAATAATAGCATTTTTATAATAACTTAATATATGAACATTTTAGATTATGTTTATCAACTTAATCGGTTCAATCGATTCGGAGGAAATTGGCAGTACAATGAAATTGATCATAAAACAACAACTATTGCAGAATATGGAAACAAAGAAATATAGATAATGGGTTTGGGTGGCTAAAGTGGACTGGTTACCTAGAACTAAGAAAAAACTATGGCCCCTGCCTGACCAATGTTGTATATACATAGATAAAATAGCAGAGGCTATTTTTTTTTAATAAAAAAAATATATTTATTTAACACATAAACTAGTACTTTCGAAGCGAAGCTTACTTTTAAGCGATTGTCAATCTTTTTTTTATTTTTTTTATTCATAATCTGTATTAACAATAACATACATAAAGTCTGCCAAACTGCACAATAGTTTGTCGGTAGTTGTTCTCGTCTAGCAATGGATTACAAATTTTGAAAATTAATTTGCTAAAACCTAATGCTTAATATGCTAAGTAAACTATAACATAATATACTACAGTCGAGATCAAAAATCTCACATTTTACAGAAAGACATTTCCGCAGACGTGAGGTTGGTTCAAACATAGCTACGGAGACAATGAGGATAATGTTTATGTACCTAGAACTTTTTTAAGTTGATCTTTAGACCTAACATTCGATATCAGCAGTGCTATTCTGTAACCATCTCACCGTGAAAACTTAGGTGAAGTGAGAGTGAAATGAGCTGTCAACAGTGTCAATCTTAAGCATCAGGTGGAATTACATGTCACTTCAAGCACACTTCACCTAACTTTTCTCCGTGAGATTTTTACAGAATTGCTCTACAGTTTCGGGGGTAGCTCATTCAATAATGTTGGTACTACGTACCTTCTAGTGCGCTTACCAAAGTAGTTTGTTACTTTTCTTGTTTTCAGTAGTTAAGTTCCACATAGGTACTTTTAAATGGCGCTGTTACAATGTGTATTCGTTCGTCACTAGATCGAAGTTAGTCAGACGTAGTTAGGGATGTCCCATTACAAGCTTGTTGCAGTCAGGCATCGATCGAATACAAATTCGTCCATCAGGCTTGTTAGTAGGTACCTGTTATAAATGTTCATAGCATTTATTATGGTTTGTGTGTGTAACTGAAACCAATAATAATATCTATTTCAGACCAATTAATTAAAACTGTATACGTTATTAAACAATTCCATTCTGATTCAATCAAATTTTTCCCACAACTGGTAGGAATTTACTCGACAAAATACACAAGTAGTGGTGCCGATTCCCTGGTTCACAAACTAAACTAAATTTAAGTTCAGTGCATCTTTTTCTTTCTATTTCATTAAGAAAAGGACAGAAGATACATTTTAGTTTAGTCCTGTCAAATTAATCAGTTTCAGTCGGCAAGTTTTTAATCACGTCTAAACTTGTATGGAGTAGTGACAGGCGCTGATTAATTTAACAGGACTAAACTAAAATATGTCTTCTGTCCTTTTCTTAATGAAATAGAAAAAAAAAAAGATGCACTGAACTGAAATTTAGTTTAGTTTGTGAACAAGGGAATCGGCACCACTATCAATATTAGGCAAGAGACAAATCTGATAAGAAAAATTGGCAGAAATTCGAACGCGTTTTCCGATGATCGTGCCATATTTTTTTTCGCTCAGTTGTTTGTCTAGCCTTACTTAGGTACATTTTAAAACCCCTCTCCCCCAACCGGACCCTTCAAATAACCTTAAGAAGTACCGTAATACATGAAAAACCAAACAAAGTTTACCTAATCTACTTGAATAAAATTTACTTAATCCACTTTTCTCCGCCTAAAATGTTAACAGTAGCTATGGTAAACAAATTTCACTAAGATTTAATACGCCTTGTCGTGAGAAACGGCAACTTATTTTCTTACCCTGATTTAAATTCAGAGCCTTACAAACGTATTAAAATTATTACACCCTTTTTTAGTCGTTCATTTTTTTCGGTGGAAAACTTACTCGCGCTTTCTAAAAGAGAATTCTCTATTTTTACAACGTTTTTTAATTATGTAAAGTGTTTTTATATGGTACCCAGATGAAAATTTGGATGAGGTTTTTGTGTTGTTACAGTTTAAATATTTGACGACAAAATTAAAATGAGTTTGACGAATGTTATCCTAAAAAAAAAACATTCATTTTAATATCTAAGAGTAGTTTTAGCCTTATTTCCATGGTTGTCATCTGTAAATCCTTAAACAGCAACCCTTTTTTTTTGTTTTAGGATGGGAAAGCATCAAATGACCCCTCCTACTCTGGGTGGAGCGGAAGGGAGTGTCAGACTCTTACTGACTAAAACCCACCCATGTTTATTTTATTTTATTTTTTTATCAAAACTTTATGCACAAGTAAAAACTGTACAAAGGCGGACTTAATGCCTTGGGCATTTTCTACCAGTCTACCTTAGGGTGATGCAGAGATAATACACAGTAGGTGCAATAACAGAAAAAACAATTTAGAAGATATTTATAGCTAAGATATAAGAATAAATACATATATACATACATACAACTAAAAATAAAAAGTTATGAGAGTTAAACAAGAAAACCTACAAAAACTTAATTCTGAGACGAATCTGCCAACTTCTTGTGTATGTGTTCTCGAGCTTTCCTTGGCCCATTATGTTCCGGGGCAGCGGTACCCCTTTCGGACAATTCCGCTGACCCGGCAGGGTTGGGCCCTAATGAGCCCCCTCGTTGTTGTTGACATCTCTTTGAGGCGCGCGTGGAACACGTACGCGCCGTCCGGCACGGGCCTGGTCCTGAAAGGACGGTGAACTATCCATTACTCACCGCCGGCAGGCCCGCGCCTACGGTGGCCGGGAGTCGTCACGCGGCTCCCGACGCCCGGAGCGTCTACCGCGGCGGCTGGGACGGGAGGCTTTCTCCCTCTCCCATCCCGCCACCTCCTTCGCTAGCATGACTGCTTCGCAGAAGGAGGTGACTGCCTCCCATTCCCTCTCGCCCCGAACCATGGCTTGAACCAGGACCGGTCGCGAGAGATCGCCGCCGCTGCTGATCGCCTCTACGAGGACACGACGGTGCTCCGCCCAAGCAGGGCAGACCACCACTGTGTGCTCCACCGTGTCCTCGGGGCGACAATCGCAGTGGTGACACCCGGGCGTTTCCTCCCGCCTGATAATGTGCAGGAACCTCCCGAAACATCCGTGCCCGGAGAGGACCTGCGTCAGGCGGTAGGTGAAGACGCCGTGACGCCTACCTAGCCACTCCTCAAATAGGGGTCTTACCGCCGCTAAACAGCAACCCTTCATCAAAACATTTTCAATTTAATAACTTACTGTCCAGAATCACATAAACAACCCACAGTGCACGTTCACTTGTTTTATTAACGCTCTGTAAGCTACGTTCCTATTCTCAAAGGGCTTTACAGCGTAGATTATGATACAGAATGAGTAAAGTTTCCATTGTTAAGCATGGTCATAAACTAACACAAAACAATTGTTAGTTGCCCCAGTGTGTGCACCGTCGCTCGAGCCATAACAAATCGCTTTTATACTGCACTGCTTGTTAACGTAAAACGTAATTAACAATACCAATTTAACGTAAAATGTAATCAACAATACCAATAACATTAATCTAATATACGAAATTGTTTACACGATGAATAATTTAGAGGCTTCTATTCATTATAAATTGCGACCTGTCTATTTATTTGAGGAGCTGTAATAAATTTGTCAGGTATAACAACAACTTATCTTTATTTGGCGTTCGCATATGGGACGTAATTTTGCCGTCTTGGGATTGATTTTGGTTGTGTATAAATAGGCATACTTTGACGAAGTAATTTTATATAAAATACATGAAATTAAATGCGTAAACATACATTTTTGTTACAAGGAAAATAAAATGCCCTTTAGTTTGCAAAATAATTGCTTCCTTTTTAAGTGTACAAGGGCAAAGATAAACATGGTTGTTTTATAATGACGGCATTCTGAGACAATTCCTCTTCTAATTGACATTGAGCAGCACTCGAGTTTAATTTTAAAGATATCTTGAAACGTTGTTAGGTAATTGACGTCAAAAATGTTACCTTCTTTTTGCAAGAAATTTTCCGCTCGCTAGAATTTAATTATGGTCGTAGCTATGCCAAATCACGCGTTATTGTAAGCTATTCTTTGGCCTTATTTATGAGTCCTAAAGCGTTTTCAGCACTTGTTATAACCGTTAACATTCCGGGCTTCGGTTGTATCGGAACATAGATCCGGTTTTTGGGAGCAACCTTATTTATATTAAGAACCGGTAAGCCAATAAAATGTTATTACCTTGCGAAGGGTCGAATTACAATATTATAAATGTATACAGCATACATATTGAGCGGGCAGGTGTGTGCCAATCTAGTAAGCAAGACACACGAAGGGAAACATTATTACTTCGTTATTTGAAAATCTGTAGTGTGAAATTACACGGGATAAAATGTGCTAAGGAAGCAGGCCGCTCCGGCCGCGGCGCGACTTGGTGTCTGAAACTTTAATGTAACGCCTCGGCAGAGCTGTTTCCTAGAAAATCCCCACCCGAGCCTTGATTTCGGTTTTATGCGGCTCTAAAGTTGTTTGCCATTTACTTGAATTAGTAAATATGTGAGTACAAATTGAGGAATTAATGTTTATCGGTCGTCGAACGCAGTTAAGCTGGCTAAAGTCGTTTTCGATTTAAGTTGTGAGCCGCGTTATAATCTTTTCTAAGAGGCTGATTTGTGAAGACTTAAATTACTTTATCTACGCCCATGCTATAAATCCTCTATAAAAGTTTCTGAAACAGTTAGCTTATTGCCAACATTAAAATACCCAGTGTCATAGTACCCATAATAGCATCCAAACGGGAGTTATAATGTTGTACTGAATTTCATAATGCAACTCCTTTGCTTTACTCACTACTCAATTCGCGGTATCTTTATGAATTTCAAAAAAAGAACATTGTCACGCACGCGCGTTTCACTATACTATACCATAGCGTCGTATCCAGCCATTTTTGTTCGATATTAGTATTGCAAAAACTGTTTCAGAACCTTTTATAGAGGATTCATGTCATGGGTGTAGATAAAGTCTTGTATGCAACTGTTATAATTAGGTATTAAAACAATCATGTGATACTATTATCACATGATTGTATTACTATTAACCCACATTCGTGTTTTAATACCCCTTATTATAAAACAGTTGCATAAATAACTATTAAATAAGTATGCAAGACTTATCTACAAGTTTGCCTATTTAGGATTGAAACTAATTAAAAGCTTCTTTTAATCTATACCTATTATAAATAAAAAAGTCGAAAAGTCGTTTTGTTTGTTTGTTGTTTAGTTTTCGTGTCTATCTGTTTGATCACGCTGTTCGTCTAAACTACGCAACGGAATTTGATGCTGTTTTCACCATAATTTGATAATTTATTTCGAAATTTTAATATTAAACTTACAAATAAACAAGAAATGTCGATGTTTTGTCAAGTCGTAAAAACCGTGCGAAACACGGGCGGGTCCCTAGTATCATAATAAAGCTTTAAGAGCGGCCAACCCCCAACCCGCCAAACTTTTCATACAAACGCTTGTACGTGATTATGGCGATGGAACACATCTTTCAATGAAAATTTTGAACTAATTGGTATCATGTGCACTATATCTAGGTTTCTATGAAAGCAAATTTGGAGAAACAAATTCAGTATAAACCTCAAAAAATCTGCTTTTTGCACACATTTTACGTGAACTTTGGCTGTTCATAATGTACTCATAAATTGTAAAAATAAAGAAAACATCTCCATAGAAACATCGCACATGTAATGCAGATTCTAAATAACACACATTTATTTCACAAACTTGTAAGTTTTTCTCAAAAACACGTATTTCCTGGAACAAGTTTTATGAAATTTCCGCACACTATTGTTTGTTCAATTTTACCTAATTTCGTCTAATAAATCGATGAACGCCGGCTGCATGCACGAAAAAGGATGACTCATTGTCCCGTTACGCTCATTGTCCCGTTACGCCCGTTGTCCCGTTACGCTCATTGTACGCTTGCGCCGCATCAATGTTTTGTTATGACGTTGTCACGTTAAACTATCGTCCGTAAACCAACTTTACAGACAACCAATTTTTTAGTGTATTACTAAGCCACAAGCCCCCAAAAACTGAATCTATTCAATTAATGTAAAGGTAATCTGAGTAACAGACCACGAATAATCCTTAAAGCCGTGTTAAACATAACGTTAATGCATTACCTGTCGAAAACCCAATAAACCACTGGCCTTAGTTAACTTTCGAAACTCGTACGTTCCGATAGGCGGCTAATTCACTTTGTTTTTCTTTCGATCCCTTGCCAATCGTATATCATGCCGCCTTTTGTACTGAGATGATGTTATGTCTAAACTTTCTAAGTCTTTTCTAATTGACTTTCTGAGATGTTAATTGAAAGTAATGATATCAAAGCATAATCATTACTTATTTCATACTTATCATAGGTTACTTTCAATTAACATCTGGGTTGTATCCCAGGTTAGGTTAGGTTAGGTGATCGAATCAGAAATAAAGAGATCCGCAGGAGAACCAAGGTAACCGACATAACTCGAATAATTGCCAAAGTTAAGTGGCAATGGGCAGGGAACATTGCTCGCAGAACAGATGACCGTTGGGGCCGAAAGGTTCTGGAGTGGTGACCGCGTACCGGAAAACGTAGCGTGGGAAGGCCTCCCACAAGGTGGACCGATGACCTTGTGAAAGCCACAGGAATCCGGTGGATGCGGAAAGCACAGAACCGGTCTAAGTGGCGATGCTTGGGGGAGGCCTATGTCCAGCAGTGGACGTCTTTCGACTGAAATGATGATGATGATAATCAAAGCATAATCGGGGATGTTTTCTTTGTTTCATACTGATGGCTTTCATGCCATCATTCGCAAAAGGACGATATCCCTGATCTGCAGAAAGCGTGGCAGCCACAACAAAATCCTGATGACTGTAGCGAATAGGATCTCATCCCCGCTTTGAAGGTCCTTTATTAGGTCAGTAATCTAATTCTAATTTCCATTTATTTATTTATTTTATTGTATTTTTTCTCTTTTGTCATAATGTTATGGATCATGTTATCCGAAATAAAATATTTTTAATTTTTATTTAATTTAATAATGCCAGTTTAACTATCTCTACTTTAGACAAATTAATGTTCACACAAGTTTAAGGAACTAGTGCAATTACACGATACTGAATGTTCAATATTAACACAACCAGCCTGCAGTATTTCAAAGAATCTTTATTAAGGTTCCTAATTCCGGCTTGAATGTAACTTCATCGCCGAACCTATGACGTCATCTAAGGCTGGCTGCATTCATATGACTTGTCGTACATAACGAGCACTTAACTGATTGCGCGTTTGTCTCACGTAGTTGGATTGCACCTATTTTGCATCAAAGCCGTCATCAGCTTAGAATTTCCCGAGTATATTGGGATCGGCTTTCAGTCTTCTCAGATTGCGCTGAATATCAGATTCAACGGGTGTCTACTGGGCCTGGGTAATTTGATGGCATAAATTTTCTAAATGGACCGATTATACCTCGTGTTTCTTATTTATTTAATACTTTAAGCACACAAAATGTACAGAGGCGGACTCAATGCCATTAGGCACTTTCTACCAATCAACCTTTGGGTGATGGAACGACAAACAGTTGTAGGTGCAGTAGCGAGAATTGAGGAATAAATATTCATTTAAATATAAATTTATACATGTACCTATTACATTACAAATTTAATATATACATCTTATAAGCACAAATAAATACACATAAATATATGTATACTAAAACAAATAAGACAAACAATGGGAAAACATTACCGTTGTGATGATACTGCCAGCTTCTTGCGAATGTACTCGCGAACTTTTACTTTAAAAATAATAAGAGGTTTTTTTTTACTATTAAAAAAAAAAACATAGTTTCCAAGAACTCTGTAGATGGCGTTGGACTGACTACGTTACAAGGTGCCAAAGCCAAAACGCTTGCAAAAAAAAAACATTGCGTCACCGTCACGTCACATACACTCGTTAACTGACACTTTCGTTTGCTTAAGCTTCCGAATATAACCTAGTTGTCTCGCGCTTCGTTAAAATTCAGTTTTGTTTGTTCGTTGTTTTCATAAATTAAAATTAATTAATTATTTTTATTTGTTTACAAAATTCCAAAAATAATCAAAAATAATCCAAGTGAAATAATAAAAAAATGATGTGACGTTTCGTTCCTTGCAGTAACTTACCAAGTTCAGCGCCATCTATCCAGCGACTAGGGAAAAGTTAAAAAATAAATAAAAAGATTATTCCTCATTCTTATTGAATGCATCTTTTAAGATACGGTTCTTTTACGGCTGGATCATCGCTCGTTTTTTTAAATCGACTTCAAAATAAGGAGGAGGTTAGGCATTCTTTAACAACCGCAGTAAAAAAAACTGACGCAATTTTTATTTTCCATATAATTTCTGTGTTAAACAAATATGTTATATATGTTTTTATTTTTAAAAGAGTAACCGTGGAGTTTCTTGCCGGCTCTTCTCCATAGGAAACGACTAACTCGAACCGTGCACCTAGCTTCTGACGTTTCATAAGTGCCCATGTAGGTTTATGTGAAATAAAATATTTTGATTTGATTTGATTTGACTAGTTTAAAGTCAAAGTCAAACTCAAATCATTTATTTCAAATAGGCACGTAAAATGAGGAGCTCGTGGCTAAGTAATAACAGCCGCACGGGTCGATCCGTCAGGTTAAGCTACGCTTGCCGGGGTTGGTCAGTGGATGGGTGACCATCTTTACATACCGAGACTCCTCCGTGCCTCGGAAAGCACATTAAGCCGTTGGTCCCGGCTGTCATTCGTGGATCTTTGACAGTCGTTAAGGGTCGTCAGAAACCCAAAAAGTCTGACTACCAGTCTTACCAAGGGGTATCGTGTTACCCAGTTACTGGGTTGTGGAGGTCAGATAGGCAGTCGCTCCATGTAAAATACTGGTATTCAGCTGCATCCGGTTAGACTGGAAGCCGACTCCAACATAGTTGGGAAAAGGCTAGGCAGATATATATATAGGCACGTAAAATGCACTTTAGAACGTCAAAAATTACAAATAATTAATAGTTAATTGATTCTAGTTGCCCCTTCCAAAAGGTAGTTAGTTATTTATGGAGAAGAATGAGCAAGAAACTCCATACTTACTCTTTTAAAATGATAACAATAGTTTGTATACATTAATTAATCATTATAGGTGAAGACGACGTACCTAGAATAAAAATTACTATACCATAATAGGTAAAAAGAATGAAAAGTGAAGTAATGACAGCAAATTAATAAATGTGGTAGATACATGGTGCTCACATATTTACAAACATTGTATATGATTTTCCAAAAAAAAATAACATATAATAAGTCAGTGTGTGAGTTAAATTATATTAATCACAGAAAATAAAATAAATATCATAAAAATTATAAATTATACAGTTAAATTAGCAACCAGTTTGATTTTGTCTAGACTCTAAATTATCCTATGGAGCAGGACCAGTATGTTAACCTAGGAGTATCGTGTTACATAGAGAGTTGCTACATGTAACATACCTACTAGTATTCAGCGGCATCCGGAGAGACTGAAAGCCTACCCCAACATAGTTTGGAAAATACTAGGTATATTATTTCTGTGTAAAACTTTGTACAAACACATTTATTCGTTACTTTACTTTGAACTTTCAAAATATTGCGTGTATATTTTTCGTTTTCAGGAAAAAAAAGCAATTATTCCTTGCAACACTTTGCCGTACATGTTGAATTGGCTAGTCCAATTTCAAAAAGTTTTTTTTGGTCTTTGCCATTCCAATGTTCACCGTATGTTTTAACCACAGTTTTTGTACACAGGTCCTAAGACCTCGTCATCTACATCTACACTAATATTATAAAAAGACAAGATTTGTATTTTTGTATGTTTGTACTCATATTTTATGAATAAACTCAAAAACCGTCAAGGACCGATTTAAAAAATTCTTTAACCAGTAGAATGCTATATTACCACTGAGTAACATAAGCTATTTTCAACACCATACTGCGATCGCCAACCCGCCTGCCAAGCGTGGCGATTATGGCAAATCCCCTCCAATTGGGGAAGGCCTTTGTCCAGCAGTGGACGTCTTTCGGCTGAAATGATGATGAACATTAGCTATAATTTATAAAGATACTAACTTATGCCCGCGGCTCCGCCCGCGTAGATGTCGGTTATCGCGTAAAGAAGTAGCCTATGTCCTTCTCCATATCCCAGGCTATATTTCTGCCAAATTTCATGACGATCGGTTCAGCGGTTTAGGTGTGAAAACGTAACATACAGACAGAGTTACTTTCACACTTATTATTATTACTAGCTTTTGCCCGCGGCTCCGCCCGCGTGGATGTCGGTTATCGCGTAAAAAGGTAGCCTATGTCCTTCTCCGTATACCAGGCTATATCTCTGCCAAACTTCATGACGATCAGTTCAGCGGTTTAGGCGTGAAAACGTAACATACAGACAGACAGACAGACAGAGTTACTTTCACATTTATAATATTAGTATGGATATATAGTATATAGTATAGTATAGATTATTATAGTATGGATCACGCGGGCGAAGCCGCTGGCGGAAGCTAGTTAATTATAATTAGAGATCGGATATTTGGATGCATATTTACCTAAAGTGAATTTTTGACTGTGAAAGTATGGGATATTTTATTTTTTTATTTTTTGTTAAAAAAAAAACCCGTGCTGCCAGGAATACCGGGATTGCATAACTAGTCGGGTGTATAATATGGAAGTGATTTCTAAAAAAATATTTATAAATTTAAAAAAAAAACCCGGGATTTTGAATTGCATAACTATTCAGATACATATTTATTTAAAATGAATGTTTAACACCTGATGCAAATATGTGTCTGTAGGGTAAGAGGAGAAGTGGTGTGTGTTATCTAAAACAAAAACAAAAAACATTATATTTATTTATTATTTACTCAACAATTTATGTAGGTACACACATATAAACAGACAATAAGAAAGGAACAGAAAAATATGTACAAAGGTGATGCTTATTTCTAATGAAATCTCTTCTAGCATACCTGCGATAGGAAAGTAGATTAGAGATGTAGACAATGTGTAGGTAAGTGTAGAAGAGAAAAAAAAATACATAAAATCAAAATAGCTATACACTAATATATATATACATATTATATTTATTTTTTATTAAATTAAGTACTAAATCCTGATTGGACGTAAATATTACCTCAGCTACTTAGGTAGGTAGAGATATGCATCCGATTCTATAGTCAGAAAAAAACACAAAATTTGTCAAATCAATTTTAAGTAATATCTCATATCTACTTATAATACTCCTAAAATATAGCGTACCCGTTCCACGTCTAAAAATTTTAGGTAAGTAATTGTTTAAGTGCAGTTGTTCGACGCTACGTAGCACGTACGCCGGAGCGTAACTCAGTAAACTCTTCACGACTTAACTTTGGTGGGCATTCATCTAAAACTTCGGCAGGCACCTGAACGTCGCGTGACTTGACGCAAGCTATGGCTATGGGACCAAACTGTCGGTAAGGCTGCCTTTCCACAATGTGCGAGCAGTAGCGGCGTTAGGGTAGGGCGCATTTGGGCGACCGCCCAAGGGCGCCAGGCATGAAGGGGCGCTCCTTCATGTCTGGTTTCTTGTCTCGTCCTTTCATTGAGAATAGTCACTATACCTGTATCGGTAGCGAGTGGGGAAAGGACTTTTTCTAAGCTTAAGCTGATAAAAACCTATCTGCGATCGACATTATCTCAATCGCGATTGACAAACTTGGCAACTTTATCAATCGAAAATGGAATTGCAGAAAACATAGACTTTGATGCCTTTATATGAGAGTTTGACAATACTCGTAGAAAGGCTAAAATAGTTTTTTTTTTTTTTTGACGTGACAACGTCTAATAAATCGATGAACGCCGGCTGCATGCACGAAAAAGGATGACTCATTGTCCCGTTACGCTCATTGTCCCGTTACGCTCATTGTACGCTTGCGCCGCATCAATGTTTTATTATGCCGTTGTCACGTTAAACTATCGTCCGTAAACCAACTTTACAGACAACCATTTTTTTTAGTTTTATTGCAATAACCGGTTATTTAAAAAAAACACCAGTTTTTTTTTTGTGTAACTGGAGAGTACAAAGGGGGCGCCATAGAAACCTCGCCCATGGCGCCGGTAATGCTAAAACCGGCACTGTGTGTGAGGCAGCTAAGCTACGAAACTATGTGACTATTTCTATCAGAGATAAGTGGGATTGCGGAGCAGGTAACATGTGCTATGAAGTTGTTTCGAACCTTTGTTCACCAGAGCTAAGCTAAACTACGCTATGGAAATCAAACGATCGTTTTGGTTGATATCACAGCTTAACACATTTTTGGTGAAAAGACAGCCTAAAGCCCACGCGTTGTTGCCGTTGTTGCACGTTATGTTATCTCTTTTGTTAATGTTATGTTACTGCTCTTGTACTAAAGTAGTACAAACTCTTGATGGTAATCTAGAATGATGTCAGAACAAGAGTACCTAAGAAATGTCAAGTTGTACGGAATGGTACGCTCAATTTAAATAATTGCTGTGACAGAAACGAATATTGGACACGTGAAATGGGACCAGTAAAATAGTCATTTCTTATTTTCAAATATCTAATGAAACTCAGAAATAATAAGATTAAAGTAGTACTTTAGTAAATGTTTGAGTTATGAAGCGATAGCTATCGCTCCATTTAACATGCAATAGCGTCAGAATTCACGATCAAATATTCATTGTGCATGAATTTTGATTAATCACATCCGATATTGATTAAATCCCACATTTATAATACTCGATGTTGATCGATTCCACAGAATCATTAGACACGATATCGCATTGTTCGTACAATCTTGCTAATTACGATGAAGTGTGTACATCAGACGTTACTAACAAGGTATTGATTCAGAAGTCCCATTTTATTTGGCTGTTTGGTAGACTTGACTTGCGGATTAGTAAAGGTACAGCGATCATCAATGCAGATAATGATGAGTTTATATGGGTAATTTTATATTTTTAGGATTCCGTAGTCAACAAGGAACCCTTATTATTTCACCATGTCCGTCTGTCTGTCCGCGGCTTAGCTCAGATACCCTTAGTACTAGAAAGCTATAATTTGGCATGAGTATACATATTAACCACGGTAAAATAAAATAAAATCTTTAAATATATTTATTTAGGGTACCTCCCCTACCCGTAAAGTGGAGATGATATTTTTTTTTCTCGTCTATCCCATTGTGTTTGATATCGTTGGATAGGCTGTTCAAAAATATTGCGAGTTTGTGAAAACCATTTATCGATTCAGGAATCCTTTTGCGTAATATTAAGCTTTGAAGTGCTAATTTTTGTTAGAGTCAAGTATCCCCCCACCTGCCAGATAAATGGTTGTCACAGCAGTAGTATATATAACGAAGTTAAAAGGAAAACTACCACAGTTTAGTGGGCTTTACAAGTTACCGAGTAATAGTCGACCAACTGACATTTACAGTTGAAAATCGTTTTTTTTTTACTACAATGTTAAGTTTGTTCTTGGGATAAATTCATATCAACCACGGAACCCTTCATTGTGCGTGGTCCGACACGCACTTGGCCAATTTTTACATTTTAATATCATTGCTTATTCCAATTGAACTGTTAGGCCGACCCTAAATGAATTGGGATAAGGGCAAGAGAATTTCGATTACAATTGAACTATTAACAATGGTGCAATTACCAATTTAGAGGTATGAGAAACAGGGTGTAAAGTACACTTATACTCTATAGTAAAGGGAGGATCCTCCGACCAGACGGGTGTTGTGTCTGGTGCGCAACTGCCCGACGGTTGATATCGGGATGTTGTATATATGCTAGTCGCGCGGTAAACTTTGATTGCGCGATGCAGGATTTGTGACGTCAGGTCTTTGATGCGTATAGTTCGCATGTGGCGTTGTCGATACCACCACATTACTCCCCTCCGGCATCCGGAGGTCGATAGTGGGCTTAGTCAGTGTATGTGATGCTTGCCAGGGCCAGTTGTAGTTCCAGTGAGTCAGAATCGGGTGCCGCATAGTTCACGGTCAGTCGGAACTGTCTGCGGTGATTCCCCAGTGAGTCGGGGTCGTGCTGCGTTTTTGATGCAGTGAGTCGGACATCGTACAGCGCCGGGTTGAGGCTGACTGCTGGCGTCGGCCAGGAGAGCGTTGAAGGGCTCTGCTTGTGGACCGGCCGAAAGTGCAGTGTGCTGTGCCAAGGTTGCTGATGAGGCTGAGGGTGATGACCAGGTATGCGGGTTCGCTGCATGCTGGTGGTCAGGATACCCGTTGAAGTCGTGGGTGCTGGCTGGCTGTGTGACTCGCCACTCGAAAGCTTGAGGAAGTGATGATGATGATGTCACGCTGAAGTAGTTGCACGAAGGCTGCGCTAATGTTCATGTTCGGGGTCACCAGTATAGAGGTATGAGGAACAGGGTGTAAAGTTCACTCATACTCTATAGTAAAAGACAGCATTTGATTCCGGCATTGGTCATCGTCGCGTTGACGCCTCATAGACGTACGCTAGCGTCGCGCAGATGGGATTATATTGAAACTCATATCACGTTGACGTGCTCGAAGCATCACGTTTGCGCAGATGCGAAAATACTCTCTCTATTTAAAAAATATCTCATGTTGATTATTTATTCAGATTTTAGCAAATAGAACATACAATATTGTCTGGCATTTGACCCAATTCTTGGTAGATTGCAAAAAGTGCGCTCATAACAAAACCGTTCGCATTGAACTGCTATTGTTCTGTTGTATCTGAATAGACTACGAAGCGATGTCGGTAAATAGATGAGAAGCTTAGTACGCATTGTTACTATGTAGCCTATAGCTCGAAGCGATAGCTCGTTGAAAATTCATCTGTTTCAACTGAAGTTAAAGTAGTCTCGGGATCAAACAAAATTATATTACCACTAGCTGTATATCGTCGACCGTAGGTTCAATTGAGGTAAGGAACAAAATACGATTTTTCAGGAGAGGCCGACAGTTTTTTTTTTTCGGACTCAATCGCCCATAACTTTTTTTGTTATTAACCTTTTTCGGATCTGATTTCACACATAATCTTGTATTTTAGTGCTCTATCTACCTGTTATTTATTTAAATAAATTATCTATTTAAGAAAATAGACGTCCCTTACACCAACGTATTTTGTAAGTAATGTCCCTTACTGACCAAGTATCTTGTAATCCCGTCCCTTACATTAAATTGACCTCTACGTTGGATCAAAAATAGCGATAAAATAGTGAAAAAATAGTGTAAAGGACATGTTGAAAAAATTTATGAAAAGAAATACAGTGTAAAGAGATTGTTGACAGAAAATTAAGTACACACTTTTGGCGTACGGATATTTTAAATCTGGAAATCGTTACCTACCTTACCTTATCTTACCTTATTTGATTCAATTGGCGGCGATAATTACACCATTTCAAGTTGCTATATTGCATAGTTTTTCAGATACATTGTTATTATGGGGCTGATTCGAAATTTGGATAAAAAAATCAGTACGATAAGCTACATTCTTCTTAAGCTAGATTTTTTTTCATATACACCATTCGAAAGAGCGAAAAATTCTGAACAAAACTGTATACTTAACTCATTTTGGGTATTTTGTCCCTTACGTCAATTGAACCTACGGTCGACGATATGTTATTTAATTATATTACCCACGACACCATCTGCGTGTGGATGTTAATACTAACATCCAGGATGAAAGTAGTCCATTTCCTTCCCGAAACTCAAAGTATTTATTTCAATAAAACCATTTTCAGGTACATTTGAACTGTCAAAGAGTCGGTCAGTTAGTCGGAAAGTTGAAGCTGCTATTCCGAAACTTAGACCTCTATGGAGAAGAATGGGCAAGAAACTCCAAGGATACCCTTTTAAATCAAAATATTACAAAATCCTGGATACATTATTCTTGTTGCTTCTATCTGTGAGAACAATGAAAAAATAAACAATTCTAATATAATATTAAAAATAAGGTCTCAGGTCTCACATTATCTATCTAAATCATCATCATCATCATTTCAGCCGAAAGACGTCCACTGCTGGACATAGGCCTCCCCAAAGCATCGCCACCTCGACCGGTTTTGTGCTTCCCGCATCCAGCGGATTCCTGCGGCTTTCATAAGGTCATCGGTCCACCTTGTGGGAGGCCTTCCAACGCTACATCTTTCGGTAGGCGGTCACCACTCCACAGAACCTTTCGGCCCCAACGGCCATAACGATCATTTCAATATTAATAATAATAAAATGTTTATTTCGACCAACAAAGGATCATAGGACACGAAGATTACAAATTTAAAAAAATAAAATAAAAACACATACAACTAATAATACCACATAAACGTATCACATACCTACTTCGATTTCTCAGTATGTGAACCACACAGCAATGGTTCAGGTACTGACAATCGAACCTCTGCGCGAATGCCTCAGGATACCATATGCATCGTTTCCGCATAGTAAAATAGAAACAGTCTACTTGCGACTCGGCGAAAATCCCTGATGCGCTGCAGAGTCGGGCAGCCCAATGGTTTAGGCGTGAAATTATCTTACGGGAACGTGATACCGCTCTAGAGGTATGAGAAACAGGGTATAAAGTTCAACATGTCGAGGTCACCAATGTAGTATATAATTCTAGGCGATATCTATCTATCTACACTACACGGGAATTTAACCCGTATAAGACTATTAAGCGCTATATTAGCGTGTGAAGCGAATTTAATTTAGCAGCATTTTTTCAATTTTGTAAATGTGAATACCATGGAGCCGTTTATTATGTTATTATGATTTATGTTGACTTGAAAGAGCATGGCAGTTGAGAGTATGTCATGCTCACTTAAATGTCTCACTGATGGTGGCGCGTGTGTTGGATCATTCGGTTCTCTACAAAATGGTTGAGCTGGATGGTGCTGATCCATGCGTCATGTTCGTGAACGGGCGCCGTCAGTTGGGACTGGTCATCTCTTGACTGCCAGGGCTTATTTTTAATTTGTAATTTTATATTTTGAATTGTTTTATTAGTTTTTACATTGTCTCACATATAGAAGCAACAAGAATAATGTACCCAGGATTTTGTAATATCTTGATTTAAAAGAGTGTCCTTGGAGTTTCTTGCCCGTTCTTCTCCATAGTGATCCACGTATTGGAATGGGCATCTAGCTTCAACTTTCTGACTAACTGACCGTCTCTTTGACAATTCAAAAGTGCCTGTAAATGGTTTAATTGAAATAAATGCTTTGAGTTTGAGTTTGAAGCGGGAAGAATGAAGGTGATAAGCGTAGCAAGGTAATATCACTTAGGCATACAGCGACCTGTAAGATGACTAGTCAGAAGACGACTGGTGTCCGTAGCTCGACGCGCGCGCAGGCAGAATCTTGATCACATCGGGGTCACCAGTGTAGAGGTATGAGGAACAGGGTGTAACGTTCACACATAGGGAGGATCCTCCGACCAGACGGGTGTTGTGTCTGTTAGGCAACTGCCCGACGGACCCCGTCGTGGTCGTCTCTGCGCCCCCGTAGGGGGCGCGAGTAATCGGTTTTGGAGCTTTTTGGCCCCTTGATCGAGGCTTGTTTCTCTCGGTCCCCATAAATGGGGACCCGTCATTGGGTTTTCCTCCCCCCACCCGTGGGAGGGGGTGGAAGTGCTTCATCGCACACCTAGCCGCTCGAGGGGGGGTTCCCCTCAGGTCAGGCCCGACGGTTGATGTCGGGATGTTGTATATATGCTAATCGCGCGATAAACTCTGTTTACGCGATCCGAAATTTGTGACGTCAGGTCTTTGATGCGCAGTTTGCATGTGTCGTTGTAGATACCGCCACACCGCGATAAAAAGTATCCTACGTCCTAACCCAGGTCATGGTCTATGCGTGTGTCCATCCAAATCCATCAACCATTTAAGCGTGAAAAGGTAACAGACAGATTTTCGCATATATAATAAGAATAATATAAAATAATTTATTTATTAAAACTTTATGCACAAGTAAAAAAATACTGTACAAAGGTGGACTTAATGCCTGAGGCATTTTCTACCAGTCAATCTTAGGGTGATGCAGAGACAAAACATGGCAGGTGCAACATAAGGGATAGATTACTCGAAAACGGAAAACTACATATATACTAACACATAGATACATACATACATAAATATAAGCAAAATAAGCAGTGTCAGGTGAAATAACGATTGGTAGGGGAGAAAACGAATCAGCGCTAGGATGATTCAGCCAACTTCTTACGAATATGTTCACGTGCCTTCACTTTAAATGATAACCGACTGGTTGCCATCCTGATATGCAGAGGGAGCGCATTCCAAAGAAAGACCGCTTGGACAAAGAAAGAAGAGTGAATGAAACCAGAGCGGTGAGACGGACATCGTAGAAGATCGTGTAATAATAAAAGTATGAACTCAGAAATATTAAGGAGAATTGATGATTTTTTCTAATGGTAAACATGCACTAAGTGCTGCAAACAACAATGTCAGCAAACGGTCACATCATTACAAAGGGAATGGAAAGCTGTTTAACGTCGATAACAGAGATGTTCACAATAAGATACTACTATTGCCTGTAATATTGTTAACCGATAATATGATACTCTAATTAGCATTGTTCTGGCACCGTATCTACAAGCGCAAACCTTGCGTATTACACAGTGATTCCGACACAAGACAAGATCTTAAGGCGACGATAACCAACTGTTAATTATTTTATACTGAAGATCACGTCTAAACGAATAAGTGTAAGTGTTTTTTTTTTTTTTTTAATTAAATTAGAGCATTTTCTTAATACCTTATTTATGAATATTTTAAATTATGTTTATATTATACAGTGAAATTAATTTGTAAAGTTATGTCGAACGCGGATCAAAACTGATAATCACGCAAAATCTATCAAGCGTATTTTTCTGAAACTTTCACCTTCTTAAAGATAATTTAATAATTGATCTTTAGTACGTGTTTAAATACGTGTTTTTTTTTTATTCCTTTTGTTTTTGTTTGATGACAGCGCTCCTGAATGGGCGAGTCCTATTACGACGCGTTACATGAGCTTAGTACAGAACACGCAAGGTAACTACTCAAGGTCACTGGCATATATCTGCGCCTTAATGTCTAAATTGAATCAGTTATCAAATTCCAATGTAGTACACGATTTCCAGTTAATTGCGCCACTTGGGCACTAGGTACGTATTATATAATAATAGTATCTGCTTTCAAGCTAGAACGTACCCACGTATCTACCCGCATAATTTCTTGAGTACCCTCCCATCTTAATACCCCTACGATAATTGCCTGCAAGTCGTTTCCAGATATTAAATTATTTCGTATATTCGATATAGAATTTTTTACTCTCCTAAATGAAATGGAAAATGGAATCGAGTCAATTTTTAACAAAGAATAATGAAAATGGTACTTCAAATAAAAAATATCGCGCCAACCATTATATTCGGCTGACATAACAGTGTCCCGCGTGACATAAATATTGCCGTGAGCATTATATTATCGAACAAGTTAATTTACTACGCTGTAGATATTGAATTTATTACAGTGACACTGACCCGAAGGTCCGGGTTTATGATAAAAGTGCGCGCGCAATCTCCTGGAGCACAATTAGCGTCACAATGAAGATTGCTTAAGAAAATCTCGCGGCGCGGGGTGCGTTTTCAAAATCAACGCGTTCCATACCATTTCTCCCTTTCGTTATTTTTAAGCCCGCTTACTCCTGAACCTTTAGACGATGCAATTTTCTTACTCTGAGTTACTTTAAAGCGAGGCTTAAAACAATTTGGTCGTTTGAGCTGTATACTTACTAAAGAAAAGTGAGCTACATTTGTGGAGCTTAGTCCGTGAAATTGTTAGTACTTGGTGTAAGTGTTCGCTGCCATTGTGCCTTTGAAAAATGAATAATTTTCTGATGAAAATGACTTTTGATTTTGATTTCAGAGTACTATCGAGTAAAACCTGTTTTTCTTCATAGGCGACACTCCATGCAAAACCATTATAACTTTTGACACATTTTCAATTGTATATTTAATTACTAGTAGATATCAATATAATTTCTAGGAAATAAATAGATAACATATAAATGTTATTGGAGGTTATTTCGTGTCTAGGAGCTTAATCATATCATTTCAATTGAAATAAGTCTAACCTTTCAGCCATAGAAACGACAAAATATCAAATAGAAACGACCTCAAAAACGAAAAAAAAACCATCTCAATCTAGTTTGTTCAACAACAAACCTAATACCTGTTATTAGGTTTGTTGTTGAACAAACAGATATGGAATATTCTTTTTACGTCATTATGTTCATATTTATAACAAAACTATCTTTTGCCCGCGGCTCCGCCCGCGTGGATGTCGGTTATCGCGTAAAAAAGTAGCCTATGTCCTTTTTCATATCCCAGACTATATATCTGACAAATTTCATGACGATCGGTTAAGCGGGTTAGGCGTGAAAATGTAACACACTGATAAACAGACATATTAGTATGGATACTAGCTTCTGCCCGCGACTTCGTCCGCGTGAAATTTCTTGTTCCTCCGTCCCACCCCGTCGCATCACATCGACCGCCCGCGCTTGTTACATTATTACATTTATTTTTATTTTTTTATTAGTGAAATAATTGTTAAAATCGGTCCAGTAGTTTCGGAGCTTATTAATACAAACAAAAAAATATGTCCTCTTTATTATATTAGTATAGATATATAGTATGGATTATTTACTCATCTATCATATCTGTTTAATCTATTATTTAATCATAGAGAACCTTTTTGTAATTCTTAATTTTGATTTCTAGAAAGATTGAATCTATAATCAAATACATCGAATACAAGATTTTTTTGTATTTTTTGGTGAATATTTCAGTTTCTATTCTACAATAAAAGACCACCGCAGGTACAGTGAAGTTCAGAAGTGCGATTGAAGTCATTTCTGTGCCTAATAATTTTCCCGGACGTAATGAAACTCCACCGGAATTTATATTGACGGTATCTTGTTATTTTTTTTAAGAATTTTTACCTTGGATCTCTTAAAAAAGGTATTTGCGGTATTTCTCTTTGCAATTTTGACTTTCTTGGAACTAAATAATGCACCAACAATTTTAATTGAGAGTTTGTCTAAAGTTTAAGTTTCGACGGCGCTAGTTTGAATTTGATATGCCACGATTATGTTTAAGGGTCAGTTCACACCGAGACGCGACGCGACGCGACACTGCGCGCACACTTTAAAAGAGCGACTCAAAATATAACTTTATTTTCTACACGAAAAGATACACATTTCATTGTGAGAATTTAGAATACGTTGTACCATGCAGCGCTGCGCCTCGTGATGCCTCGCGGCGTAGAGCGACGCATCGCGACGCAGCGGTGCTTCGCCGGTACGCGCGGCGTGTAAGAGCGGTACTGCGAATCACGAAGCCGCGCGAAGCCGCGCGACACCGCGCCACGCCGCGCGACGCCGCGAGGCGCAGCCGATGATGCACTTGCAAATGGTAGACTGCGGGTGGACGCGGGGCGGGGCGGGAGCACGTGGCGAATGTAGACACGTTCCGCTGCGCCGCGCGGGCGGCGTCTCACTTCGCAGCGAGGCGTCGCGTTGCCAACGATTTTACTATGCGCCTCGCAACGTTGCGATGCGTCTCGCGACGTTGCGATGCGTCACGCGGCGGCGCGCGGCGCAGCGCGAAATCACTGGCCTCTTCCAGTATCGTCGCGTCGCGTCGCGTCTCGGTGTGAGCTGACCCTAAAGAAATTCCGTATGTGTCTGAAAACTAACCACCTAATTGTGTAGGTGGTTAGTTTTTGAGTCAATAGTTCCTTCAAATCGTAAATTTTGTACTAGAAAAAGCTCATCGTATAGATAGCAAAAAAAACATGCTTTAATTTCACTGGCAAGCAGCAATCACGAAAATCTAAATTAATTTCCTAGCACCATAAACCCTTGACTCAATAAATTTAATAAAGCACCTTTTTAAGGAGGTATCAAATTAGAAATAACTCACTCAAACAAACAAAATCGCTTTCTCATATCTCCCTAAATCATTCATATGTAGGCATCTGACACGAATATTTTTCGAAGAAAACTAGGTGGCTCCACTCTCAAATTATCTCGTCTGTTTAATATTTAAGTACACTTGGTGTTAGGCTAATCTATTGCCTAACAGTTTAACCATGCATTAGGGGTTATTCGGGTAAGTGGGGGAAGGGGAGATTCCCGTCATTCCCCTGAGAGATTAGGTTGCATTTCGGCGATTAATTATACTAATGTTTTGCTCTATTTCGGCATTATGACCTAGAGCTAATTGCTATATACGTATACGAATACACACATCGTATAAACAGTTTTGTAGGTATTTCCAGGACCCGGCCTTTAAATGATAAATGTTTCTAATTTTTTTTATGATTATTTATTTAAATATGATAACCTAACCTAACGAAAACAAATTAAAAAAAAACGAAAAACTAAAATATGGCGTCGTTTTTCCGCCAAATATATTCTGTAAATTGGCTTTACCAAAAATTTTGTAGTTTTTGAGTTTATCGCGTTCAGACAGACAGACGTGGCGGGGGATTTTTTTATAATAATATGTAGTGATTATTTTACAGTTTGCCTTTGAATTTGGGCGGTAGGTACAAAACAAAAAAATATTAATTTCAATCTCATTTAAAATTGGCAGGCAAGTTCTTTTGTTCCATCAAGTCATTATTTCTTTGATGTAAATAAAATATTTATGAAATGTGTTTACCACAATAAAGCAAAATGAAAATGTCACCGCCAGAAATAATTCTGGCGCTGTGTATTCCAAGAAATCGCGGGTTCTGTGTGTAAAACACTTTATTTTATTCATAACTAGCGACCCGCCCCGGCTTCGCACGGGTGCAATGCTGATACTAAATATACAGAATAGGCTGGCCCCCCGGCCGGTACCGCCGCAACCGCTATGTCCCTGCATTTTAAATATGTAATATCTTCGAAAATATTCATTTAAATTACATGCTGTAAAGGGCCATATTGATCTATATTAAATACACAATGTATTTAACTTACTTAATTGGATAAGGATTAACGCTATATTGCTTAAAATCGCTTTCGTAAATAAGCCATTATTTCTCGTAAAAAGTAAAGGATTTAAAATAATTATTGTGGGTTATCCCTAAGAGATAGACATATACCATTGCAGATTTTTGTAGACCTTTTTAAGGTGTACAATACTGTAGTACATTATTTTGATCTATCTCGTAGGGTTCAGCCAGCGTTTGCAATGTAAGCGCAAAAAAACTGTGTTTATTTATGACATCACATTAGAAACCTCTAAAATTATCAGTGTTTCTCTACTATATTATGCATGTATTATACATATAAACCTTTCTCTTGAATCATTCTATCTACTAAGAAAAACCGCATCAAAATCCGTTGCGTAGTTTTAAAGATCTAAGTATACATAGGGACAGACAGCGGGAAACGACTTTGTTTTATACTATGTAGTGATGAGGATAGTGAAATGATAGTGATAGTGATAGTGACATTGCGATGACATTTTCAATTATTTATGTACCTACTGAGTATCTAAAAACAGAGGAGCTCGTGGCTAAGTAATAACAGATGCATGGGTCGATCCATCAGGTTAAGCTTCGCTTGCCGGTGTTGGTCCGAGGATGGGTACCATCTTTACATACCGATACTCCTCCGTGCCTCGGAAAGGACTTTAAGCCGTTGGTCCCGGCTGTCATTCGTGGTTCTTTAACAGTCGTTACGGGTCGTCAGAAGCCCGAAAGTCTGACAACCATACCAAAGGGTATCGTATTACCCAATTACTGGGTTGTCGAGGTCAGATAGGCAGTTGCTTCCTGTAAAATACTGGTATTAAGCTACATCTGGTAAGACTGGAAGCCGACCCCAACATAGTTGTGAAAAGGCTAGTCAGATTAATTGACAATTTAAAAACATCTTCAAAATACTCTGTAAATAAATTAAATAGGCAGACAAGACAACAACCGTGAGTATTAACTCACAATGTACAACAATACTGACTTGCAACAAGACCGTGGTTCTGCAATGTCCAAGCTAGACAGCCCTCCAGCATGTACTGTCGGGGACACTCGAATCGGCACACTTTCAAAACAAAATCCTGTGCTCACGGACGTTTACCGCCCATTTCTGCGACGATCAATAATTTTTTTTTTTGTTTAAATAAACTCAGGCTCTGTTACAAGGATCACAGATGTATGACCACCACGGCAGATTATTTTTTTCATTTACTAAAACAAGGGGCTCAGCAAAAATCTAATGCTGCGATGCTATTGGTTGATGAGCGTAGGTACGCATTACTATAGCGGCCGAGCGCTGCAATCAAGAATAGTCCTTATAGTGGTCCGATTCGGATGTCCCCAATAGTACATACAGCGCCATTTCCGCAATCTCCGCAAAAATGATATCCGGAATTCCGGACGTCAGCTCCCGGCCTATGCAGCACAGTCACCTACTTCCCGAAATAGCTATAACATCTTGCCTTCCCAATAGTTAATTATAAATCAATATCACCGCGCTTGGAATCTCAATTAATTAAATCCATAATGAAATAGGGTTAATTTATAATTAATGTACTATACATTCTATGGACATCTATCAAACTAATAGGTCGTGTTCTATTAACTTACAGGGTGTTGATTTTATTGACAGTTCCTGTTTTAGGGGAAACTTCTCTTGAAGGTGTTACAGCTTTACGCTTTTCATATGTTTGTTTTTTTATTTATTTTTTGTTTGATGTAAATTATATTGTGTTATGTGTGCCTTTTAGTCTTTGCTAAATAAATAAATGTATTTTCTTTCTTTCTTTACTTCAGATGTGTCTGAAGAAAAATTTCCTTTGAAAATTATATTTAGAGGTAAACAATACCTTGACATAAACAATATCTTGGCTGAATTAGCATAACAACTAAGGGTACATGCCGCCAAGTTCGCACTCCTCATAGATAACAGAGAACGCACCTGCACAGAAATGTTTTTGTTCAATTTAACCCTTACTTTGCCGCGTTCATCTTAATTCCGGCAACGTTCGAGCTTATTAGGAGCAGACTGATAATGCGATGAATAATTTACGGAAGCATTATTTTATATTAACTTCTTAATTTGTTAAAGCTTTTCGTTCGTGAGGGGTGGTGGAAGTTTACAATACATTTTTCAGTGAAATCTTTGTATTAATGTTCTTGGAAAGGGTGGTTTTTGTTTGTTCCCACGAGAGTAGCTTCTTTCATCATTTCAGCCGAAAGACGTCCATTGCTGGGCATAGGCCTCCCCAAAGCACCGCCACCTCGACCGGTTTTGTGATTCCCGCATCTAGCGGATGCCTGCGGCTTTTATAAGGTCATCAGTCGCCACTCTAGAACCTTTCGGCCCCGACGACCATCTGTTCCGCGCGCAATGTGCCCTGCCCATTGCCACTTAAGTTTGGCAATTCTTCGAGCTATGTCGGTTACCTTGGTTCTCCTGCGGATCTCTTCATTTCTGATTCGATCACGTAGGGAAACTCCAAGCATAGCCCTCTCCATTGCCCTTTGGGTGACTTTTAGCCTTCTAATAAGGCCCATTCTGAGCGACCACGTTTCAGTGCCATATGTCATCACTGGCAACATGCACTGGTCAAAGACTTTCGTCTTGAGACACTGCGGTATGTGGGACGAGAAGATATTGCGTAACTTCCCGAACGCTCCCCAGCCGAGTCTCTCTCTTTCTCGAAGTTGGACCTACCTAACTGGACAGTTTGTCCTAGGTAAACATACTCGTCCACAACTTCAAGTGTAACCTCTCCGATATTCATGAGTGTTACATGGGCATTTGACATGACCTTTGTCTTGTCCATGTTCATTCTAAGACCCACTCTTTCGGAAGCTCTACTGAGGTCATCGAACATTGTACTGAGGTCTTCTGTGGCTTCTTTGATTGGTCGAAAACACAACAAAAAAAAAAAAAAAACACCAAAAGGCGTGAGATGTGTACGAAACCTATGGATGAAATAGCGCAACCCTGTAGCCTAGCGTCCTTTACTCAGGTACAGCTATGTAAGATCCAATCTCTGATTTACACAAATATGTGTTCGTGCAACAGATTTGTGTACCTAAGTAATTGCAGTTCTCACAGAGAAACCTGGAGTTTTAAGTGTGAATTGGTCTATTTACCGTTTGATCTTGACTGCATACATATCCCATCACTATTTGTTGATGTTGTAAAGTGAACCTATTTACTTACATTATAAGTCGCAAACTGTTGTGCAACGTTGCCAAACACGTTTGAATTCCTAGAGTATCAGATATGGGTGTGAATATACTGTAATATTGTTACTACTGGCTGTTAGCGACAGTGTATTTTTTTTATGGGTGGGTGTACTATAGGTAACACATTTGCCTAATCCTTCGGAGAAAACGAGTGTCATTCTGAATTTCGACAGCTAATTATTTCGACACAGTCTTAATTTCGAAGAACAATAGTTCGACTACTCATTGTTTCGACAAAACATAAATTCGACAAGCATTAGTCCGACAGAAAATACTTCGACCACACACACACCTTCGAAGAACACTACTTCGAAAGAAGCCTTTTTCGATACGCACTTGTTCGGGGGATCTCTATTTCGACGGAACATATCTTCGACGTAATACTGCTCTGAAATGTGGCAATAATACTTGAATTTTGCTTTATGGTTTTAGATACAAAATAAAAACATTAATAATAATCAAAATTATGTTTTTAATTATAATCAGTAACAAATCTTCGTACAGTTATATTTTTGAACGGCCTATACAACAATACCCCACACTGGGTCGAAGCAATGAGTAGTCAAACTATTGTTCTTCGAAATTAAGACTGTGTCGAGATAATTAGCTGCCAAAATTCAGAATGACACTCAGGTGTGTATTTTTGTTCTTTACCTATTTTAATAACATAATGCCTACAGGATAGGCTGAAAAATGATGTGATAAGGCAGTGGTGTGCTTTAGAAGAAGATGTAGTGACAAAATGTCAAAAGAGTTTGCTTAGATGGTTTGGTCATGTAACGTTGAGAGGATGAATGAAAGGAGACTAACAAAAGGAATAACTTTTGTTAATAATATGTAAATATTAGAGATGGGCTGAATGTGGTTTGAACCGAATCCGAACTTCGGCCGAACATTCGGTCAAAATGAAACTTCGGTTCAATTTCGCGCGCTTTCTCGAGAGCGACATGTCGTGACTTGTTTACGCATTTACTTCAATATTGAGGAGGTATAAAACAAAACCTTACTTTTCCGTGTTTATGTTTATATTTTTTTAAGTTACCACTAGATGTAGAAAAAACCAAAAGTTCGATTGCGTCAGAGCTAGACAGATATCTCAATGATGTTCTGCTACTCAAAGACCATGTTCATATGGCTGGTGGGCTAAGAATAAAGGCAAGTTCCCTAACATGAATTATTTGGCTCGAATATATTTATCGTCTCCTGGAAGCTTTCTATATTCTGAGCGACTTGTATCGGAGGCAGGAAACGTATACGAAAAAAAAAAAACGTAACAAACTTCTGCCAGCAGTTTTTGGTGTTTTAGCACCATAACCTGCCTCTAGTAAATTTTAAATATGAGTGAGTAGATATATGAAAAAAGTTTGTTCAATTTGATTGTTGAAAAAAATACCCTTTTATTGTAATAAAAAATACATGATGTTAATGAATGTTTAGTTTGTGAACCAAAAACGTGATTTTTTTATTCAATTTACGAATTTTAATCCAGATGTTTGTTAGAAGAATAATAAGTTTATTTCATTTTTGTAATAGTATGTCTAATTAATTAAACAGAGATTTTCAAGACTAATAAGAACTGATTTAATTTAAGGTTTACATTTACAATGGCCCTAACTAAAATAAATGACCATGAGTGAGTAAAAGACATCATTTTGTTTTATAGTAATGCTATTCTAATTCTATTAAACAGTCAAAATAGTACAAGTAGGTATTATTTTTCATGTGCCGAATGTTCGGCATCTGAACCGAATTTCGGCCGAATACCGAAGTTCGGTTCAAGCTGCCGAAATTCGGTTGAACCGAATGTGTACCGAATTTCGGCCCATCTCTGGTAAATATACAAGAAAAATTTGAGTGGAAACGCGGGAAGGGGACGCCCTAGGAAACATAAATAGTGACCTAATTGGTAATGTTCTTCAGAAAGGTCAGGTGCGTAGCACTCGCAACCAGCGTGCGTGTATAACAGATGTATGAATGTAAACGAAGCAAACGGAGTATGTAAGGAGCTTAGCAGGTGGCGCTCTATAGTTTTCGCCTACCCCCATGGAAAGAAGGCTTGAGTTTATGTATGTATGTCAGTTAGGTACATGTGACATGTATCACATGTACCTAACTGACATGACATGAGGTCTAAAAATGGGTCTGACAAGGCAGACTAATTTATCATCGTATCCTACGAATAGGGGCGTAACTGCATAATAGCTACTTTTCAGGAGACACTTTTTTGTGTTTAATTAAATTAAATATGAAAAAATATGTATTGGTGATTTCCTATAATGTGTATTGGTATTTTAAGGTTCGGCTAGGATTATTTTCAATAAATTATCTTTATATTTTATATGCATTTTGTCCTTTAAATCCGGTTTTTAATTGTTTTGTTGAACTGGTTATATGTGGTATGATGAGCAGAATTTAATTATTCAATTAAAAAAGAAAGCCCCTATGTTCGTTAGGGCACTATTCGTAGGATACGACGTTATTTTATCTACACCCATGCTATAAATCCTCTATAAAAGTTTCTGAAACAGCTTATTGCCAACATTAAAACAACCGGTGTCATAGTAACCATAATATCATCCAAACGAGTGTTATAATGTTGTAATAAATTTCATGATGCAACTCCTTTGCGTTTTCGATCCCGTCCTTACTCGTCAAACAGCCACATTTATGAATTTAAAAAAAGAACATTGTCATGCACGCGCGTTTTACTACAACAGCGCCGTAATAAAAAAAAAAACTTATAGGTTATTCGAGTTCACGTCGCATCCCGTCATTTTTGTTCGATATTAGTATTGCAAAAATTAAGTTTGTCGTTTACAAAAATGAGTGATACACGCTTTGACAACACACCACGTGGACAAGGACATTTCTAACCAATTATTACCAGAAAAGTCGAGAAAACAATATGAAAAGGCGTACCAAGATTTCATGAATTGGAAAATATCAAAGAGTAGATAACATAGGTGTAGATAAAGTCTTGTATGCAACTGTACATAATTAGGTATTCTCCTAAAATTGGAAAACAACTGTGCTCTAGTCGTACCCACAGACAGATTTATATTAAACACAACTGCTGCCTGCGGCTTCGTCGGCGTGGCTTTTTCTAAAATAAAAGTAGCTTAAGTTACTTCTTATGACATCAGCTATCTGCCCGTGAAAGTCCCGTCAAAATCGGTCCAACTGTTTCTAGAATAAGCCAGAACAGACAGACAAAAAAAAAGTTACAAGTACCGTATGCATTTAGTAAAAAGCTGTTATTTTGATACCACAAACATACACTTCAATTTTATTTATTTGTATAGATGTATAGATTCTAGCACACGTTCTTATAAAACTCACAGTGTGAGAAGTATTTCTTTGCCTCACCATCTCTAGAAAAATATTGGATTAGTTTTCTCGTTATAAAATTTTATAAAGCAATAAAACTCGTCGGAATCAGATAAAACGGATAGTTATTACTTTTGATTTATTGCCATGAATTCCTGTGCTTATGTATCCCTATATAGGTATATCATTTTCAGGTTGTTAAACACGCAAAATATTTATATAATGGGGATCAATTTACCGTACATTTTAGCGTAAATTTCAGAAATGGGTTTATTCGTTATAATAACTTTATTGGTGTTAATGTACCAAAATTTTATTTTATTTGCATTTTTGAAACCTGTCACTATGATCAGTATGTATCAGTAATCAATTTTTAAAGTTATAATTATGTCTTCATGTTGTTTTAGTTTTTAATTTTAAATAATACATTTCGATAAAAGGTATTATAAGTGAAATTAAAAAAAATTGGTCCGTAAAGTTGGTTTACGGACGATAGTTTAACGTGACAACGTCATAACAAAACATTGATGCGGCGCAAGCGTACAATGAGCGTAACGGCACAATGAGCGTAAAGGGACAATGAGCGTAACGGGACAATGAGCGTAAAGGGACAATGAGTCATCCTTTTTCGTGCATGCAGCCGGCGTTCATCGATTAATTAGACGTTGTAACGTCAAAAAAAATTACACTTATTTCGACGCTTTTCAAAATAAGGAACAAGGAGTCTTTCTACACCAACTGGAAAAACTGCTCGATAATTTAGTATACGCGTACCTTTAGATGAATCGTAAACCAATAAAGGGATCGCGTAACTCGGTCAGTTAATATACTATAAGATATAAAAATCAAAGAGCGCTACAGTCTAATTGAAAACCCCTTTTCTTATTATGGAGTTCGTAGTTTATAGGCACTTAAAGCGATACTTTCGTGAATGTTGCGTCTGTAATAAGAGTTATATAACGACCCAATGTTATTCGTTCCCTCCGAGATTATTGGCGAACCGTAAGGCTGTGAGGGAACTTGTTTATTTTCTTTTCTAGTGTGTATAGAAAGGCTTCAGCTTATCGCCAGCGGGCAGCCGGCTTCTTATGAGCCGGCCACCTCATGCCCCTATTCGGGATATAAATCATGGGGAACACACATTTCCTTTCCACAAAATGCTTAGGGCAAAATCTACTTTCTTTCCAACGTTATTGATAAATAAATGCCGATTGTGTATACAGCTGAAAAGCTAATGATTTTTTTTGTCATTAACGGACATGGCTTTTTGGCTCGGCTCCACCCTTCCAAATAGTGGACTGACATAAGACATTTGCAGAGGTTAATGTCTGAACAAATATTGAGACAAACCAGTCCTTTCTTTGTTTTGTCACTATGAGTAAATAGATTTTCTAAGAATATTTAACTAACCTACCTTATTATTTTAAATTATTAATATTAAAATTTATTCAGCAGTTAATAATATAATATAATAGAATATGAAACATTAAATAAATAATTTTGCGAAATTGAATAAATGGGAACGACTCCCGACGCACGGTCGCAGTTGAAGTTTAACGAGTTTGAGGATTTTAACTAAATCACAACTGAAACTTTGCTGTAAGTACTTTCAGCAGTTGCACATTTCGCAACTGAGTAAATATGGATTATATTATCTATTGTACCCACTCAGTATTTCATATTCTATAAGATTAGTGCACAACTTCTCAACCATCTGTGTTCTCAACAAAGTTACTACCAAGACTAAAGCGCAAGAGTAAAAGGTTTTTCTCTTTCGAGTTAATCCCATATTTTAAATCGGATGTTAGTTTATTTTACATTCCACTTAGCTTTTAAGAAAGATAAACAGCCAGCTGAATGAGGTTACTTGCCTTTTTAACATGAACTCTTAACTGATTAAATTGAAATATACCTTGAAAGGGGAAACAGAAACTTTATCACCCTCCTAAATTCCTGCATTCAAGAAAAGTTATGGACGATTGTTCGTCGCGAAAATTTTCGGAAGATTTACAATAGTCGGATCTCCAGTGTGTCTATGGTAAACGATGAGAGTACTCCCTAACAAATTGAAAATCAATGAACCGCGGAATTCAATTTGATATTGAAAGCCATCTCTCACGTAGCCGGGCGCGGGGGCGGCGCGGGCGGCGTCACAGAACACTTCTCGATATCTCTCTCTTTGACTCCATTTCACACATAAAGCCATACATTCAAAAGACATTCAACTTCACAATTTAGAGGTATTCAGCGCGAGGAGGAAGTAAATATTGAACAAAAGATGATCGAATTACATTATTAGCTTTACGTGAACAAGTACAGTTACATGAGAGTATTGACATTCCGATCTATGTTGGGTAAGGTAAAGGAATATTATGCGTTTATAGGTACATAATTCCCCTTTTAAACGTGAGGCATAATCGAAAAAAGGCGAGTTTAATAAGAGAAATAAAAAAATACGTGTTGCCTTTTACCGAGCAATGTTTTACAGAAAGACGAGGTATAATTACTAGTTCCTCTGCGTGTGTTCTTCACTATAAAGCAGTGAAAATACATGTCCTCTCACTATAATTCAAGACCTAAACATAATTTAAAAAAAATCTTGATTCAAACATCATGCAAGCGCACTTCCACGTATAAAACCGCGTTGTGTACAATTAAAAAACCGTAGTTAATATCAAATTGCACAAAACACGTTTCTATCGGGACCGTATCCATTAAAGTGTGGAACGATATAATTTGTACACAGAAGGCACTGGGGTTCATAGCTGTTAAGTTGGAGTGGTTACTGATAAGCGGCATAAGTCTTTGTTACTGTATAATTAAACGTAATACTTCGTCTGTTTCTTGTGTTTACAGTGACTTATCACGCAACGGATTGAAAGACTTTGTGTAGTTAATAGTTAGCCAGTTGTAAAGTTGTCTGCACGTTAATTAGAGTTCACAAGTGAAGAAAAATAAAAGCGAAATGCAGTGGACGTTTGCTCGCTGACAGTAAATTAATATTGTTTGTGTGTTACCGTCATAACTTAAAGCGATCTTGTCAGCTTTCCTTTTCTGATAAACTTCTTGATATTTTAAATATAAGTAAATCTCTGTTTATCCATCCATATCCATCCATCCATCCATCCATATCCATCCATACTAATTATAAATGTGAAAGTAACTCTCTGTCTGTCTGTCTGTCTGTATGTTACGTTTTCACGCCTAAACCGCTGAACCGATCGTCATGAAATTTGGCAGAGATATAGTCTGGGATATAGAGAAGGACATAGGCTACTTTTTTACGCGATAACCGACATCTACGCGGGCGGAGCCGCGGGCAAAAGCTAGTATTTCTATAAAAAGTAAGATTCTTAGTATGGTTTACAAAATATTGTTTGAAATCATGTTTCGAGAAATAATAGAAATATTTTTAATAAACATCCATTTTATACAGAATGGTTCTTAATGTTGCCGCTGGCAAATCACCTACATAAATGAATATAATTTGTTAAATGTCGGAGTAGTAATGACAGCTTGGAGCTCTTACACTCAAGGTAATGCTTTGCGCTAAGTGATTTATGTACCATTATTGGTAATGGACAGGCAATGCGAAAAATGTCCAAAACAACTAATAAAGATTGGGGAAAAATAGTAAAGATTGTTACGTTACATTATTACGTCACATTACCCCCTACTGAGCGTAGGGGAAAACATAGTGCATTAGCTGCTTGTCATCCCCTGAAAGGGTTAAGTGGGGGGGGGAAATGTTTAGGGTGATATCAGTATAGGAAGTATGTTGGACTGTTAGGAGTTGGTAAGTGATTTTATTTATAGAGTGAGATTTGCGTTTAGTTAAAAATCGGGATGTGACTGTCTCGTCGACTCGTGAACACGGCCGTGTGTTTTACGAGAATACGTGTACACACACGGTACATGATGGGTAATATTTTCTTTGTAACAATTTCTCTGATCTTTTAGCTATTGAGTGGTGTAATAAAAATTTCAATACAGTTGTTAAACATGGCGTACTTTCAGAGGCTGTAATGATTCGAAAATTAAATCTTTTGCATAGGCATCTTTCTGTTACGCGGTCGTGACTTTTGTGTACGAGCTCGATATTTTTTTTTGCAGTTGGGTTTTAAATTTATAAGAGAGTTTAAGAAGTTTAGTAGCAAGGAGTTTTCATAGTTTTTTTTTTTTTTTTGTTTGTTTTTTTTTTTTTGGTTTTATGCAAGGAAAAATGAATGAGTCCGTACGTCTTAGCATTGAATTCTCAAAAGTCTTTTAAATGGTTGTTTAATATATTTAATTACCAGTTTTCATTTAATTATTGTCACATCAACATTTGTCATAAATCGAATCGGCTGTATAGGGTGTTTCCGTTGTAAAAAAAAAGTCCAGTTGCAAAAACGCGCCATTTTCTGAAAATTTATATTTTTTGTGTGATAAATTGATTATATTTTTTTTGTTAATATGAGTACAAGTGATGAAATGGAATTAACTCCACCCGTTTATCTGAGGCGAAAACTGCACAAGATGAAATTTTGCCCCAAATTCTCGATAAAGATAATGGCGACTAGTAGTTCCCACAACTGTATTGAAAAACGTCGTGTGATACAAAGGTTTGTAGGTTATTGCAAACTCGTGTCATTAAAAACCCTCGCCTACGGCTCGGGCTTGTTAATGACAGCTCGTTTGCAATAATCTACTTTCCACCCTTGTATCACAATGTACTATTTGTATGTAGGAGATAGATATGTAGCTGCAACACCAAACTGTATCCCCCGATTTTGTTATCATCAGTTTTCTGAATTGCATGCCACTATGGAAGCAAATTTAAAGACGTATGTACATCAAATAGTTATATTTTTGCTTTTCTGTACCCATATTTGCCATAAAAATAACTTCTATTATTGATGTTCATTTCTAGGACAAAAATATAAACCAATTTATCAAATAAACTAGTGCTCGTCGTAGATACCATGGTTCAATGACTGAACATCGATGTCTGCTGGAAACCGCAACTTTTAATTAATTCATTGTAGTAACGTCTACCTCATATAAAAAAGCCGGCTATGTGCGTGGCAAGTAGTTGGAATTTATCCCAAGAACAAACTTAACATTGCATTTGAAATATATATTCTCCCATACATCGACATTGTGAAAGCCGCAGGAATCCGATGGATGCAGGAATCACGGAACCGGTCGAGGTGGCGGTGCTTGGGGGAGGCCTATGTCCGGCAGTGGACGTCTTTCGACTGAAATGATGATGATGATGATGACATCGAAATAAGTCACGGAATAAAATCAGCCCCACTTTAAGTGGAGGGGAGGTACCCGAAAAATAGATACATTTCGAAATTATAGCTTTCTAATACTAATTCGTTGAGCTAAGCCGCGGGCAGACAGACAGGCAGACTGACATGGCGAAGCTATAAGGGTTCCTTGTTGACCACGGAACCCTAATGATACCATTTCGTTACCACTACCCGGATATTATACACATTACCCTAATGAATACGTAGCCCATATAATATATAGGCTGTAATGCCTTAATACCTTTTTCCTTGAAGTGTGTGACGTTGAGATGATCAAGTGGGTCACATATCTTGGCGACGTTGCCGTTATTGCATCTACTCGGAGAGATGATGGCAGGTGTCGGCTCCACCTATTCAGAACGAATTCACTGTCTGAGATATATGTTTTGCCATTCTTCAAAGAGGTTTCATCTCTGTCTGACTTACGTCCGAATTGCTTATTGCTATCAAACAGATATTTAAATATTTTTTTAAAGTTCTTCGTTTTCTTTATTATGATAGATAAATAAAATACGCCAAAATATTAATAATAATAATCATAATTTCAGCCGGAAGACGTCCACTGCTGGACATAGGCCTCCCCCAATTGGGGGGGTTTGCCATAATCGCCACGCTTGGCAGGCGGGTTGGCGATCGCAGTATGGTGTTAAAAATGCATAGAGAACGCTGCTGCACATTCTCTAGTAAGTCCCTTAGTCGCCTTTTACGACACCCACGGGAAGAAATAGGGTGGTGCTATTCTTTACGTCCGGTACCACACGGAACAATAATAATAATAATACACCATAATATTGTACACCAAAATGATGACTTATTCCAAAATTTAGCTACTCTCGTCTTTCTTTCATTCGGATTTGCAGTTTAAAAGATGAAATTCATAGATGAGTACAAAATCAGTTAAATGGCATCAGTTAAATGTTGTGGACCGACCAACCATAATATAATATTAGTATTGCCAGTATGTATTTTTATTTTTTTTTTTTTTTTTTTTGACAAAATAAAGTTTTTTTTAAAAACTATTGCTTGTTAGGTTAAACTATGTAAAACGTATAGTAAAGATAAAATATTATCATTAAAGACTTTATTTTATTTGATAATCTAGGATCTAGTGGCTTCCATCCTCCACAGCATCTTCGAATGATTTCCATAATATTCTTCAGGTTAGCCACTTCAGAACATGGGCATCCCTATTATTTCCCAATGATCGGATTTTTTAAGACATCGCTGCTATCATGTTTTCTCTTTTCCCTATGGTTTGCTTGATATTTCAAATATTTGTCTAGGATTGTGTAACCGCTCACATCGCAGTCTTTCCGCGCTCAGCCCTTTATCGAATGATCTTGCGTCTGTGAACCCCGTGGACGTTTCACGGGTTATTATCTTTTTATTTTCAATATTCTATTCAAATATTGATATCCATAGCTCGACGTGAGTGTTCAATAATCGTATGATCAGATTATCTGCCCACTCATACGGCTATTAATCTTCAAATAAGTTTAGTACCGAAGTCGCCGGCAACACAGGGTCTAGCTCTAGCTCTAAACTCAGTTTGAACGCTGCCTTTGGCGAATTTGTAAATTGCTCAAATGCGCAGCTGAATGCACGTAAACTCACTTCGAGACCATAAAGTTTTCAAACACAATTTAGCTTATAAGGGCGCTCATAGGTCCACTAGAGCCACTCCTTAAAAAAAATATTATCTCGTGACTCAGAAGGAATTAAGTAAAACTGGAAACAGCAACCTCGGTAAGTGTGTCTAGAATTTTCTAATACCCTTTATAAAGTTTGATATTGAAAGAAAAGAAAGAAAGAAAAAGTATTTATTGGGACTCATACAGGAAGTTCACATTTTAAACTAAACACAATCATAGTAACACATATAAAAACAAAAGTAAAATGAAAACAAAACCTGTACGGGGCCAAAAGGCTCCTATCTGAGCATGATGCTGCGACATTTAAAAATAAGTGTCGCAGCGCTGGTATTCTGATAGGGCCCGCAGCAACAAAATTACATTTTTAACCGCCTCTGTGGTCTAGTGGTAAAACCACCTGTCTCAGATCCAGAGGTCCTGGGTTCGATTCCCAGTGGGGGCAAAAATTTCTGCTCGGTTTTGTTGGTGGTAAGGCTTGTTCTAAGTCCGCCTGGCTAGCTACCACCATCTTATCTAAGTCTGTCGCCAAAACAACAATGTTAACAGCATTTGTTGTGTTTCGGCAGTTAGAGGTAAGATAGCCAGTTCCTCTGTGGTTGAGGATTCCGGGTGAAGCTCACTTCCATCTTCGGCCTTATCATCACTTACCATCAGGTGAGATGAAGGCCAAGAGCTTCCCCGTTGAATGTAAAAATCAAATTCGAAGAATTTGATTAATTTAAACAAGATATCGTCAATCAAGCTAAAAAGTCACTTGATTGGAGTGCATTTTTTTTTGTGGTTGTCGGGCGCCATGTTCCGCCGCATGTCGCTCCATTTGTACCCTAGTGTATTCGAGGCTTAATAGGTAACGGAGGAGAAGGTATTAATTTCGTTCAATAGCAATTAATTCCCGAAGAAATGATGGCGTCATCAAAAATTATTAACTTAGTTATCGACGAAAATACACAGCCATTTTCTCAGCAAGGGATAACGTAAATTGAATTATGTGATCGGGGATTGATCCGTATTATGGGAAAGACGGATATCCGAATTGAATATTTCAGGTAACATTGTTAATCCCCGCTATTACGATATAGTTAATAGAAATTGTTGTTAATTCCTTATTGTTTCAAGATACCTACGGCTTACACTACAATATACATAAATTGTTCACCCGTGATATAAAGGAGAACGGCGAGATTGCATATAATTTAGGACCCATTGATAGCGTACATAATGGGAACTTATAAATATTTTTATACCGATATAAAACTAACAAAAAAGGAAATTTAAAGAAAGTTATAGAAATTGGGAGAAAAAAAGATAAGCAAGGTATAACAGCCTACGTACCGTGTGGTGCCGGACGTAAAGAATAGCACCACGCCATTTCCTCCCGTGGGTGTCGTAAAAGGCGACTAAGGGACTTACTAGAGAATGGGCAGCAGCGTTCTCTATGCATTTTTAACACTATACTGCGATCGCCAACCCGACTGCCAAGCGTGGCGATTAAAGCTGATTCCACCCCTTTTAGGGGAGGCTTATGTCCAGCAGTGGACGTCTTTAGGCTGAAATGATTATGAAGAACCTAAAACCCATAACCCTAACCTAACATTTTTTTTTTTGTGTAGTAATGCGCACGCATACTACACAACCACGGGGAGGTAGTGCAGTTATGTGGGACTCCAACCCACTAAAACTCCACGGTGTCCTCCTCTGCCGCTTATGGCGGGAACACGGGAACTTGAGAGCCATCCGCGAACCCGCCGCGGCTGTCCGTCACCGGACCGTTCTCTGGGGAGTAACCCTCATCACCGGTTTCAATCATCATACAAACTGATACTGACCTGCAAATCGCAAAAACCTAACATTTGGATATCTGACTATTCGCCTTAAACGTTTGTTAACTGAAAAACATTCGCTATTTTAGTACTAATAATACTAAGGACTTCAAATCAAATTCAAATTCAAATTCATTTATTAATTTTGTGAACATAGGGTTTTTTTTTTACTATGGCATCTCTGTGTTGACCTTGAGAGGTCGTGACTCCTTAACCGAACTTTCCTGTAGCTGCCTTAAGCGACAAAACTTAAAGCTTCCAGCCAGGGCATAAAACTTATAAACTAAACTCAAACTCAAAGCATTTATTTCAAATAAACCAATTACAGGCACTTTTGAATTGTCAAGGGGTCGGTCAGTCAGAAAGATGAAGCTAGTTGCCCATTCCAAAGCGTAGTAGGTTTCTATGGAGAAGAACGGACAAGAAACTCCACGGAGACTCTTTTAAAACAAAATATTGTTACAAAATATGGGTTACATCATTCATGTTGAAGTTATACATGTGAGAACAATGTAGAAAGACGTGCACATTAGAAGCGTCCGTAATAGAAACAATTCAAAAATTAAAATAAGCTGTGGCAGCTAAGAGATGACCAGTCCCAACAATGATGATGATGGATGATGAGTCCCAACGACTGCACGTTAAAGGTACCCCCTGTGGGGTATGAACTTCGGCTTAGGGCAGCGTCGGGGGGAGGACAGCAAGGGACAGGTGGCTGGATCAGATCAGGGTCATTATTATTATAAGGGGAATTTAAAGCTACAGGCTCAGCTACGGCGTGGGCTGGCGCTTCGTCGAGCAAGGGTCGGGGGGGGGGGGGGACAGAAAAATATACAGATGTTATTTATAGAAATGTTGGTCCATACTACGTCCCGCCAGAAGGCATACAAAATAGTTTAAGTCACATTAACAAAATAATAAAAATAAAGTCACTAGGTAAGTTAAGTAGGTACATGTCAGAGTTCCATGCCAAACCCTAATTGTTAATAATAAGTCAATAAATTAAGACGGCACACAAACAAATAGGTAGTAAACAGTCACAATTTCGTATACAATATCAAAATGAAATTAATGTCAATAAAGCATATCAATATTGTGGAGCAGGATTTTAATCATACAGATATTAAATTATAGAACTACATTTATTAGAATAATACGCTTTGTAATTCAAAAATTTAAAAATCTTGACGAGATCTAGACTGTATAATTTATAATTTTTATGATATAAATTTTATTTTCTGTGATTAATATAAATTTAACTCACACACTGACTTATTTTGTTTTTTTTTTTTTTTGGAAAATCATGTACAATGTTTGTAAATATGTGAGCACCATTTACCTATCGCATTTATTAATTTTTCTGTCATTACTTCACTTTTCATTCTTTTTACCAATTGTGGTAAGTAATTTTTATTTTTATTCTAGGTCATTCGTCTTCACCTATAATTATTAATTAATGTATACAAACTCTTGTTAACATTTTAAAAGAGTAAGTATGGAGTTTCTTGCCCATTCTTCTCCATACATAACTATATTTTGGAAGGCGCAACTAGAATAAATTAACTATTCATGTAATTTTTAACGTTCAAAAGTGCATCTCCGTGCCTATTTGAAATAAATGATTTGACTTTGACTTTGACTTGGACTAGAAGAAAAATATCAGGTATATTTAGCACAAAAACTAAACAAGTTCTCTAAGTAAATAAAAAACAAGACTGAAGCATTTCGCACTTCCTAATACCCATTTCCGTATCTAAAGCCAGGCTTACGATATTTCACGGGATAAGCAAAGATACAATTAGTACCCAAAGAGCTAATTGAAACCACGTTTGACACCGAATGGAGATGGTGCAAAGTTGATACAATCTCTGTGATGTATAGAGATCGGATATTCGGATGCATATTCACCTAAAGTTGAGATGTTTGCTATTATGGAAAGCGCTTTTGTATCGAATAAATCCCGCGGTTCCGGTGTTTTATTTTTTATTTTAACTAACACACACCACCCCTAATCTTACACCCTACATACACATATTTGCATAGGGGGTTAAAATAATTTTAAATAAATATGCATCTGAATAGTTATGCAATCCCGGGTCTTTTTTTTTTAATATTTATATTTTAGACTTCTAAAATATTTATTATAAAAAAAAAATGCATTATGCATTCAAAATCAAAATCAAAATCAAAATATTTTATTTCACATAAACCTACATGGGCACTTATGAAACGTCAGAAGCTAGGTGCACGATTGCCGGTATTCCTGGCATCACGGGATATTTTCTTACAAAAAAATATATTTTGAGAAGCTGCTTCCATACTTTCATAGCTAATAATTAACTTTAGGTAAATATGCATCCGATTATCCGATCTCTAGTGATGTAATAACGGATAGCATAGCGTCCATTGCCTAATGCATGCCTCTGACTATTGGGCGTATGCTACTGAATCAAGGTAAAATGATGAATGGGGGTAGGCTCTTGTGATACATCACTATGTTAATTAATTTCTGAAAACAAGGCCACGACCTTAAGAATAAAAAACCGGTCAAGTACGTGTCGGATCACGCACAATAAAAGGTTCCGTGGTTGGGATGAATTTATCCCAAGAACAAAACCAAAACAAACAGGAAAACTTAAAACAAAACTTAAACTTAAGAGAAAACTTTTTTTTACTACAAATAGTTGAAAAACTTCACAGTCAATTCTCCAACTGCAAAGGTTTGAATTGAGAATAAATTTAATAATAATAAATAATAATAATATTTTTTTATTTACTTCAATTGTACAAAAAACACTTATTAAAACAAAACTCAAACTCAAACTCAAATCATTTATTTCAATTAAACCATTTACAGGCACTTTTGAATTGTCAAGCAGTCGGTCAGTAAGAAAAATGAAGCTACATTCCCATTCCAAAGCGTAGGTACCTACGGAGAAGAACGGGCAAGAAACTCCATGGACACTCTTTTAAATTAAATTGTTACAAAAGTATTTGTTACATCTATAATGTTGCATTTATAACTAAAAGTGAGAACGATGTAAAAATAAGAATAATAAAAACTTACACGTTAAAAGCGTCAAGCGTAGGTACAACAAATAGAAACAAAATAAAATAACCCGTGGCAGCTAAGAGATGACCAGAACCAAAATGCAGGGTTACAACTAAGACAAAGAGTGTTTTAGATGAACTCTGGCACCCAGAGTAAGATTTAACTTGTGTTTAGGGTGCCAGCGTCCTCGCCTATAATTTGAACATTTAACAGTAGCTGTAAGACGAGCACAGTATATTATTAATAAGATAACTACTTGCTAGCAAATGAAGTATACGAGATATATGAAGTTGCCTATTAAAGTACCAATGTGGGGGTATGTATATGTATTGAGAGAGAAATAACAATATTTATTATTATTTTTTAAGTTTGTAATCGCATTTTTTTTTTTAATGTTATGTCATGTGTGTTACAAATGAATTTCGGACTTTTTCCTTTACTTGTGCTGCGAGACCTTACTTTTTGCCAAATTTCATGATTCCACATCAACGGGTAGTATAATTATATTTTATATAGGTTTTGGTTTATTTGCGAGTATCAAAATATGTCGCATACATAGCCGTATTTTTTTTTTATTGTGTTGACTTAGAAGCTTTATTGTTTTAGAGCTCCAAGGGACCGTAGACCTACTTATTTGATATTAATTTCAACTTTAAATCTCCACGCGTTCCTAAGGAAAAGATCCTTGACAGACAGACAAACCTATAAGGGTTCCGTTTTTTCTTTTGAGGTACGGAACCCAAGAAAGTACCTACTTTATTGTTTTTCTCAGTTACTTACACATTTACGAACAGCATCTTTTATCTATATCTATACTTATAATATATATATATATATTATTTTTTAATATTATAAAGCTGAAGAGTTTGTTTGTTTGTTTGTTTGAACGCGCTAATCTCAGGAACTACTGGGTGGAATTGAAAAAATATTTTTGTGTTGGATAGTCCAAATATCGAGAAATATTATAGGCTATATAACATCACGCTACGACCAATAGGAGCGGAGCATAAATGAAAAATGTTGCAAAAACTTTTTTTTTTTAGAGCTTCCTTTGCGTGCGCTGCGTAAACAGTTACGCAAATATCATATATGATAGAATTGTTAAAAACGCTAAGCGAAAACGAAGTAATTGCGCGGACGGGCGATGCGATGCGACGGGGTGGGTTGTGGGCAGAAATTTTACGCGGACGAAGTCGCGGGTAAAAGCTAGTTATTAATAAAAGATAAAACAGGTTGTTATCACATTCAGTTACAATAAATAACAACAGTTAAATTCTTTGACTTAATTAAACATTTTCCAAGAGAAATATAATATTTCTGTTCATTTCGTAGCACCCGTAGCTGTAACTCGTAGCAACTCGTAGCTGTAACTCGTAGCAACTCGTAGCTGTAACTCGTAGCAACTCGTAGCTGTAACTCGTAGCAACTCGTAGCTGTAACTCGTAGCAACTCGTAGCTGTAACTCGTAGCAACTCGTAGCTGTAACTCGTAGCAACTCGTAGCTGTAACTCGTAGCAACTCGTAGCTGTTCGTAGCACAAGCACAAAGGCTTGTTGCTACGTTGTTTTTTTATTTATTTAAGGAAATTTTTCTCCGGTCACATTACGAGGCCCGACTTGACCCGAGGACTGTAATACGATTCGCTTTTCTTGGAAAATAGTTACCATTAAAAATTCATAGTGACCTTTTAGTGTCCTGAACAAAACTACAATGTTCCCAGTGACTTGCTTTGATCACCAAGTGTACATAGCTAGGATTGAATGTAGATTAGACTTTGTAACTCCGTAAGAAAGGTACGAAACTTTCTGGTTTTAATCAAAGTTCTTAAAGTTTAATTCGGTTTGAAAAGAGAAATTCTAGGTTTTTTTTTTACGCGAGCTTAAAATAAGAGAAGCATCCGAAGATATTATTGGAGACGTAAATACGATTTATGAGTTTATCGCAAATTCAATTGATAAGATCTAGTTAAGAATTAACAAATCAATCTCATACAGTGTAGTAGGATATTGATGCTTAACTGCGTTATGACGGTGTACAAGATAGTAACAAAATTAAATTAAACTATTTTATTACTAGCTGCCGGCCGCGGCTTCGCTCGCGTTGCTTTTTCTAACATACAAGCAGCCTAAGTTACTATTTATAACATCAACTATCTGCCAGTGAAAGTCCCGTCAAAACCAATGCAGCCGTTTTGGAGATAAACCGGAACAAATAAACAGACAGACAGACAATAATAATAAAAATGTTTTTTTTTTTTTTGTTATGAGTACCGTATATACTTTCATATGCATTTAGTAAAAATCTGTTATGTTGATACTACAAATAGACATATTTTTTTTTTTTTATTTGTATAGATTATATTTCACACTATTGTAATATTGCAGTAACATAAAAATTGACCATTGAGAAAAGACATTGACATTGTTTTAATATACCTTTTTATGTGTATTTATTTGTGTTTATATTTATATACCGGATGACTTTTTTTACCGTCTCGAAAAAAATTGGGTATACTAGGTGAACGGAGTAGAAGCCTATGGCATAGCAATATTTTTTTTTTTTCAGAAATAAAACTAAAATAAAAGATAAAAATATTGAAATTTGGGTGCGTATGATTTAAATTTAACTATTATTTATCGTATTTATATTGAATTATGTTTTTTTGTTAAATTTCTGTGTTTATTGTTATAGTATGATAAGTTTACTTCAAATATGTGGTATTTATCCATAGATCAATTTCTTTCTAGGTAAAAGAAAAAATAATAAAAACTATGCCATAGGCTTCTACTCCGTTCACCTAGTATACCCAAATTTTTACGAGACGGTAAAAAATGTCATCCGGTATAATAAGATTTATATATTAAATTTATAGTTTTTAATAGGTTTATGTATACCTTCGTATTTAAATGAATATTTATTTCTCAATTCTCGCTATTGCACCTACTACTGTTTGTCTCTGCATCACCCAAAGATTGAATGGTAAAAAATGCCAATGACATTAATAATAATAATTTATTTAATTCAGACATTCACAGCCCATAGACACGCACATACATTGAAATTAAAATGATAAATTATAATAATACTGTTTAAAACAAATAAAAACCCAAAATTAAAACTGTGAATAATACAATTTCAATTCTCTGTCCATTAAAAATAATAATTAAAATTGTAAAAATGTCAAAATTGTAAAATTAAATGTCAAAATATTATAAAATATAAATTTAAAAACTGTATAAATTGTAACCAGCAATAATAAGATATCAAAAAAAAAAAATTTAAATTTAAAATAATTATTTTAAATTTTTATCTGCCCCAAGTCCGATAAACGGGTGCATGTAAGGCCTGCCAGTGCTGCATGAAGGGCCCGTCCAACCTTGTAGCAACAACGGTCCGCCTCTGTACATTTTATGTGTGAAGTATGAAATAAATGAATAAAAGAGTCAACCGTTCAAAAATCTTCAATGTTTGCGAATGAATTTATAAAACACTAAAACGCCATTTTATCAATTCAACCTCACGCAGGCTACAGATCCTGTATTAAAAAGGCCTTCAATGTTTACCATTTACCTAACTTTACTTAATATAAAAGTAATCGTTTACAATATAAGTATTACCTCCGACGATACCCAAACGATTATTTTTAATTTCCCTCAGGAACGTTTCTTCCGCTTAAACGAGGAATCGATTTCAATCTCAGTTAAAAGTTTTCGTAAAGTAACACCAACATTCCGTTAAGGAGTTTTATATAAACACAATAAAATACATAGGTCTATACTTTGGTGACAGAATCCTAAAGAAACGACATACCTATTGAATAGTCTACCGGCAGACATAAGGAGTGAAACAATTAAAAATAGATTTAGAAGTAAATTTAAAAAATATTATTTGGCTATGTAAGTGTGATTTTATTTTTGAAGAGCTCGTGGCTAAGTAATAACAGCCGCACGGGTCGATCCGTCAGGTTAAGCTACGCTTGCCGGTGTTGGTCCGTGGATGGGTGATCATCTTTACATACCGAGACTCCTCCGTGCCTCGGAAAGCACGTTAAGCCGTTGGTCCCGGCTGTCATTCGTGGATCTTTGACAGTCGTTACAGGTCGTCAGAAGCCCAAAAGTCTGACAGCCAGTCTTACCAAAGGGTATCGTGTTACCCAGTTACTGGGTTGCGGAGGTCAGATAGGCAGTCGCTCCATGTAAAATACTGGTATTCAGCTGCATCCGGTTAGACTGGAAGCCGATCCCAACATAGTTGGGAAAAGGCTAGGCAGATTGATTGTAAGTGTGATTAAGTATTATTGTCTAGAGACTCATTGACCCCACAGTCAAACCATTGCAATGGTTTTGTGTGACTAAGTTTATAAGTTAGGTACTTACCATGTTAAATAAATAAATAAATAAATACTTGGGTGGAAAATAAAATCATAGCACTAATACTAGGGCTTTTATGTAATAGGAGTTTGTATGGTGTGCTCAAATTAGTTTCGTATCGATCAATATTCGTACAGCGTGACCCAGAAATCGACCGACACACTGTAGGTGATATTGGTCAAGCCCTCCTAAAATAACAAAACATATGTTCCGCAAAATCCACATTTTTTTTTTGTCGCCACTGTTTAAGAGAGTTCATCCCTAAATAATTATAAAATACAAAGATTGGCTTGGCTGAAAGAAAATAGTAGGCACTTTGATTTAAATTTAATAAAATAATCACGAAAAACCTCTAGAAATGCGACGTCGCCAGCCCGCGACGGATGAACGCTTTTAAATTTTATTAACAAAAAAATGTTGAGGAATAAAATCAAATAATAGTGAATTTATTTTGGATTTGTAAGTTTTTATGGAGAATCAAAGGTAATTACGGATAGAGTAACTATTTAATAATATTTTGATAAAAACGTTATAAAAAAAAAAGATTTATTTAAACATGAGAGTCAAAAGAATGACGCATAGAGGTTTCTTTTTTTTGTATCTCGAAAACTAAAACATTTTGCGGAACATATGTTTTACAACAATTAGTGTGTGTGTGTATACCTACCTACAACAATTTTTAAGGCAGATTTTGCTGCGCTATGAGAATGTTTCCTATTTTATAGACACATCCTTCTGAGGTGTACTTCAATACACTTTTATGCTAAAAGCTCAGACCAAATAAAAAACCAAGACAGAGCGCTGCGAATAATACAGTGAAGCATGCCAAAACTACACCTCCGCGCTGTGCGTACACGCTCACATGCACACATTTAAAATAATTTACAATTAAACTACGCCTCACTAAGTGCACACATGTTAACGAAACCGGCCTCACGTCACTGATGACAGCGCTCTGTCTTGTTAGGGTTCCGTACCAAAATGGTAAAAAGGAACCCTTATGGTGTGACAGACCACCCTTATGGTGTGTATTCAGCTGTGACAGACAGACAGACAGACTGAGTCACAACTCAGTCTGTCTGTCTGTCTGTCACAGCTGAATATCTCAAGAACTACTGATGCTATCAACTTGAAATTTAGAATAGTTTTAGATGACATTTTCCCAACTATTTTGCAAATAAGAAAGAAACAAAAAAGTTTTTATTTTTTTTGCAACAGGGATTGAAAGGTGGTCTTAAAAATTATAAATGCGGCTACTAGGATATGTGGGATATCATATGAAAGAGCGCTGTTTGCACATTTTCAAACACTTTTTCTTTTTTCTTTAGGCCTTATAGTTTTCGACTTTTGATGAAAAATGTAAAAAAAAATACCGTTCCCTCTTATCTCCGAAGTTTGCATAAAGAAAAATCTGAAATTATTCTATGTGATAGTAGCTTATGTAAAAATTACAGGAAAAATAAAACTATGTCTCTAAATAGCAAACTTTTTCAGAAATCAACAAAAATTACATTAGTTCCTTATCTGTCAAGAGATGGCGACGACCTAAAACTGCAATATTCTACACCGCAGTGTTAAAATTCTTTCTCTCTATTTTTTTCCTTCTGTGTATTTTTTCTTTCTTTTTATTCTCTTTTTCTTTTCTTTTTTTTCTTTTCCTCGATGATGAAAATTTAAAAAAAAATCACGTTTCACAATCAAAATGTCCTCCTTCCTACATATTAGCAGGTAGCAGGTTGCCATGTGTTAAAAAATCGAGGAAAAAAAATAGCCAACCTTAGGGAGGTGTCATTTCTTTGTATGGGATTGGGTATATGTACGTAGTATTATATTATGTGTACTTTGGGTGAAGCACCGAAGGTTCCGTACCAGCAAACTACTAATTGTAGTTTTTCTGGGCTGGTACGGAACCCTCGGTGCGCGAGTTCGACTCGCTCCTTGACCGATTTTTTATTTGGTCTGAGGCTAAAAGCGAACGATGCCTAAAAGATTATACTTTGTTATTAAAATGAGCACTTTTAAATGCAAGACTCATATTTTAACCAGTAACGGTTGGTGAAATACAGGAACCGGACTTCAGTGTGTCACAACAACACCACAGGACGAAACCCTTCGCCTCGGGATAAAAAAACGTGCCGTTCATGGCTCATAAAAACATTGTTTTTGTTTACAATGGTTTGTTTTCTTTGCCCGTAATGAGTGAATTAAGAGGGGCTATCTAATGTAATTGCAGTGGGTTATTTTATTCAAAGGCAAAGACAGGGATTATTTTATTTCCTTGTTTAAAAAAGTCCTGCCCTATTAGCAGGGTTTTTTTTTTAATTTATAATTTAAAAAAAATTAGAAGTCCCTTGCATACTATACTCCCGACTAGTTATGCATTCCCTGTGTTCCTGGCATCCAGGGTTTTTTTACAAAATATTTTTAAGAAGCCGCTTCCATACAGGTAAATACAGGTATATATGCATCCGAATATCCAATCTATAGTGATAATATAAAAAAGCTCATACGAAATCAAATAAAATGTTATGACATACATATATATATATATATAAAATATATATATATATATACATATATATATATTTTTTTTTAAACCTTGCCCCACACTAGGAATTTCTCCTGTGTCATGGGTGCGTTTACAAACATTTAAACTCACATACACAAACAGCCAGACCCGGAACAACTACTCGTAGATCATACAAATATTTGTTCCGTGCGGGAATCGAACCCGCGACTCGCAGCGCAGCAGTCAACCGCTTAACCACTGCGCCAACCGTGCCGTGTGTGTGTTTTTTGCTGTGATTGTGCGTAGATCTACGTTCGGTTCGGTATACGAAGGGTAAATCGTCATTGCAATAGCAATTCGTTGTCGAGTTTCCTTTCATTCATTATGTTTTGCTGCGGAGTAGTAAAGGCTACCTACATATGTTGTTAAGAACATAATCAAAATAGCTAACTAATTTTAAGTTTAACGCACTAATTAAAACTTCTCAGAGTGAATACGATTACAAATTATAATGTGAAAAGTTTGAGCAATTTAGTTTATGAAATATTGTTGTACGTGTTTTTACCTATTTAAAAATAAAAACAATTTTTATTAAACACATTATACTTGCAAATATTATCCCACGGAATAATCGATTGATGGTTTGGAGAACGCGGACGCAATAGATTCGAAAAAGGAAAATAAAGCTGGAAGCTGAATGGGTATAAGCATCATTCATAGTCTCTCCACATAAATGGACCTTGACATTCATATCTTTATGTATTTCCATTCATTATAAATACAGTTAGCTGCCTGTAGTTGTAATAAGATTAAACTGAATAATTATTAATTCATCAAAATAATTTTAATCAGCGATGAACACTTTCATATTCTAGGTTACACAAATTTCATTACCAAAACACAAGTCCTTAATTCCAATTTGGACATCCGTGAAATTGTAGCGCTTACAACATGGTTAATAAACAAGAAAACAACGTCCGAATTACGTAGATATGTAATTTGACAAAGGTACAAACGACCAACAACGTAACTAAATTAAAGTTACCTCTGCAGAAAGTGGGTTAACCTCCCAAATCCCTACGTGGTTCAGAGAGGCTTTTGCCGTCTCGTCTTACAGAAGAATATTAACTCTTAAATGCTTACACGGGCCTCATTGAACCACCTTCATGAATATTTTACCATGTAGACTTCGAAAAAAATGTTTACCTGTTTATTTTTATACAAAAAAAATCGAAATAACAAGTAAGAAATTTCCGCTCGTCTAGACATTTACACCTAGTCTTATTTTCATGATATGAAGTTTATGATATCATTAAAGTTAAACCGAAATAGGTTGCACAAACCATTTGTGGCAACAGTTATTTTATAGGTTTTGGCAGTTCGCTTGATATCAGACGTGTTGAGAAAATGACTACCGAGTTTCTTGGCGAACCTCGTTGTCGGAAGTAATATTTCGATAGCAAAGATGATCATTACATACCTATTTATGTAAAGAAATAAGTTAATATTCTTTAGGTGAAAATAGTTTTTGTTTCTATCGGGGAGGCAAAACTTTGAGAGAAAAAAAAACTTTATTCTTGTGTAGGTCTTCCTTGAGTAATGTATTCCGGATGTTTTATTCTTTCGGCCAATAACAATAAGATGCGTGAGATTGAGTGAAAATTCAGAACAATTGTATAACCCACGCATTGTTTGCATACCTTGTAACTAATTGAATTAGTGTCACGGTTCTGTGCAAATTACTCGGCTAGTTTAAATTAACTTGTTCCGGGTAGGGGCGACTTTGGCCCTAAACTTCCCTAATTTTGTGAGCGCAACATCAAACTGTGCTTCGCCCATATTACCCTGTTTGGTCCCACGTGAATTTTCTACACTAATTAGTTTCCACCATGTTTATTTTACTTAAGTTTGCGTACTACAATGATTTATGACAGCGACGAGTGCTGTTACGCGGTGTTTTTAACCCTTGTAAAACTCGAACAGCGAGTATCGTTTTAATTCGTTTGTTAGATAACTATCGCATTATTTATTGTGTTAATTAACGCTTCTGTAGATATTTCAACATGATATTTCGTGTAATTTGAAACATTTTGAGTTTTTTTTTTAAATACTACTATGAGTTTGCTCTTGACTTTAGTCTAGGTCTGGATGACAGAGACAAAGTCTACGATGGAGTGAGCTTACCCAGAAGAAGCCTGTTCACTCTCACTTTGAATAGATTAGGGTTGTATGCGTTCGGAAACAGACGCAGGCAGAGAGTTTTGAAAGCGCCTGGATAATTTTATATGTTTTTCTTCTATTGTACTTTACCTATCAGAAAACAAAAAAAGACTAACGATCATCCCAGCTTATCAAACACAATGTCGTACTCTGCTGTGGTATAGATTACAAAGCACGCTGCGTAAAAACTAACCGTAATTATCATACGATATTTCAGCCCTGTCTTTGGGCATCCCTAGTGACACAATAACATTCCTGACGCATGCGAGTGCGTGTCAATGAATGCCGTCAAGTGCAACGTTCGCGTCAGACTCGGCAGGGCTAGCACTTCGCAGTTAGTCGTGTAAAATCAATTACACGGTATGGTTGTGTCGCTGTACCGTCGTGGGCTGACTAACCGCCGGATTAACGGCTTAGCTGCGGAACCCAAGCCTTTTGCAATGGTTTTACAAAACATATACGGGACACTAACCTGCTTTTTTTGTATAAATCTGTTTTAATTGCGAGCAAATGGTACAATGATCTGTGTTAAAGGATACAGTTTTGTTTTGGTGTTACTATTTAGGGTTCCGTATCGAAAAAGGAAAAAACGGAACCCTTATAGGATCACTCGTGTGTCTACCTACCTGTCTGTCTGTCTGTCACAGCTAATTTGCTCCGAATCTACTGGGCCGATTAAGTTGTTTGGTACAATGCGTGCCACGAAAGATGAGACTTGACCGCGCCTCCCGCGCCCTTTCCATCGCCCCGATGACGACCGATCCCGTCCCGCGCACAGACCTCATACCGCTAAAGTGACCTAAAATCGTGTACTGCACAAGTCAAACCACGTGGTGTGTCAAGTCTCATCTTTCGTGGCACGCATTGTACGCATATGAATTTCTGTGACCCAAACACGAACGTGTAACGTAAATAAATGAGTTTGGAAAATGAGGGTCACTTTTGGGAAACAATAAAATTAAAAAAGTTTTGCAAACTGTACCGTGTGACATATGAAATTGAAGGGCTTATTGTATGGATTTCAGTTTTTTTTTTTTTGTTTTTTTGTTTTTTCACGTTGGGTTTGCTCTTAACTCTAGTCTAGGTCAGAGGTGACAGAGACAAAGTCGACGATGGAGTGAGCTTACCCAGAAGAAGCCTGTTCACTATCACTTTGAATTGATGAGGCTTGTATGCGTTCGGAAACACAGACGCAGGCAGAAAGCTCCACACCTTTGCTGTGCGCATTATAAAAGACGTTTGAAAACGCTTAGTGTGAGTTGGTGGAATATCAACTAGGTAGGGGTGGTAACTTGCAGTGCGTCTAGTTTTGTATAATTTTAAAATATATACTTTTAAAGTTATTTAAGAAAATAGATGAAAATTTACCTTTCCTGGCCCCTTATCTCCGAAACTACTGAGCCTAAAATTAAAATAAAGATATTAAAAATACTTCTTACTTACAGATTACAGTAAAACCTATAAGAAGTCTATGGTCTTAAAATAACATGGTAAATCTCTCAATATTATGCGTACAAACTGTGGAATGTATGGGAGAACTTGCTTTTTAACTACAATGTTAAGTTTTTTCTTGGGATTAATTTATCCCAACTACGGAACCCTTCATTGTGTGTGGTCCGACACGCACTTGGCTGGTTTTTTTTTTACGATAAGCATTTAGGTTTTGAATTGTCCGTCTTATTTAATTTTAAAACCTTTCATTACAATTGATTAAAAGACACTTCGGCATTAATCACGATTCAATATAATTTCAAGAACGCAATAAAATGATGCAATGTATTTAACTTCAAAAGCAATTCTACGAGTTTAAAATATGATTAATTCAAAAGAGAAAAATGCAATATAAAGTGTCACGTTTGGTAACGAGCACGTTAAATTTAAACGAGTACAACAATTTTAATTAAAATTATTTTGATCTCTGTACGACTGCAATTAATTCTCTTTATTTAATATTCAGATGTGCCCTGTCCATTGCCACTTGTTTCAAATTTGGCAATTTTTCGAGCTATGTCGGTTACCTTGGTTCTCCTGCTTATCTCTTCATTTCTGATTCGATCACACATTGCTCGCAGAACAGATGACCGATGGGGCCGAAAGGTTCTAGAGTGGCGACCGCATACCGCAAAACTTAGCCTTAGAAGGCCTCCCACAAGGTGGACCGATGACCTTGTGAAGACACAGGAATCCGCTGGATGCTCCCGAATCCAGCCGATTCATGTGGACTTCACAAGGTTTTACTTTATTTTTTACCAAATTACATTTAATGCCGACGATATGGCGCTGCTGAGCCCATCTGTTAAAGCCCTCAACATGCTCATAGGCATATGCAAGAGGTACGCAGTGTCACATGGCCTCAGGTACAATACCAAAAAAAGTGAACTAATTGTGTTTAAGGCGGATAATAAAACTCCCAAGACCATTCCACCGGTTAGACTTGGAGTAATTCCGATAAGTAGAGTCACCAACTTCAAATACCTGGGGCATTGGGTCACAGAGGACCTCTCGGATGACTTGGATATTGAGAGGGAACGCAGGGCGTTGGCAGTCAAATGGCCTTCTAAACACCATAACAGAAAAGGTGGAATGTCCTATTGTGCGGCACTGGAATAAGGTGCATAGTTCTGGCAAGATTATTATTAATGTTAGATAAATAAATTAATAGGTAGTTCTAAGTTACTAACATAGTTTCTAAGCCTTACCAATAATTTTATATGGATTATGTACTGAAATAAATTAAATTATTATTATTATTAAAGTTGAAAAACATGTTCTCCCATACATTCCGAATATGTTATACAACTACAATATTAAGTTTGTTCTTGAGATAAATTCATACCAATTACGGAACCCTTCATTGTGCGTGGTCCGACACGCACTTGGCCGGTTATTTTACGATAAGCATCAGCAGCGATCCACCCCTGCTTTGCACGGTTTTACGACATGACAAAACATCGAGATATTTTATTAATGTATGATGATAGACCTCTACCTATCCCTACGAGTTACGCGAGCGTGACCACTCTTAGTAAGCTACGCAGTAATGGAGTTAAAAACCAGTCAAGTGTGCCCCGGCAGTGCTTACAAAATGGATGACTCGTGTTTTGGACCTACCCAACGATTTTACACTTGATTGAGTGCGTGGAATTTTTCAACTTCCCTTTTTTCACGGAGCGTTATTACAAAACTTTCGTGCACAGGGGAAACTATACAGTACTCGTAGTAGTTTATGCATTACTCATACATAGGTTTATATTCCCACCGGATTTGTGAACTTTTGTGATTACGAGTATTCTAGTGTATAATTTTTAACACATTGAACCCTGATTACAAACGCCTAAGATTTATAAATGAAAGGGGTATTTAAATCATTAAAGTTCCGTACCTCATAAGGAAAAAACGGAACACTTATAGGATCACTTGTGTGTCTGTCTGTCTGTCTGTCTGTCCGTCTGCCACAGCCATTTTGCTCCGAATGTAATGACCGATTAAGTTGAAATTTGGTATACATATCAATTTGAGTGACCCAAACACGGACGTGAACCGTAAATAAATGAATTTAGAATATTGGGGTCAATTTTGGGGGGCAAACAAGAAAATTTAAAAAAAAAGTTTTGCAAACTGTACCGTATGACATATCAAATGAATGGCTTACTGTGTGAGTCTCAAGTATATTTTTTTTTTAGTTTTAAAATAAATTGTTTTAAAGTTATAAGTGAAAATAGACGAAAATTGACCATTCCCCCCCTTATCTCCGAAACTACTGAACCTAAAATTTTGAAAAAAGTACAGAAAATAGTTCTATACTTATAGATTACAGGAAAATCTATAAGAAGTCTATGGTCTTAAAATAACATGGTAAATCTATCGATATTGTGCGTACAAACTTACATTTGCAGTTGGAATATATGGGAGATTATGTTTACCAACTACAATGTTAAGTTTGTTCTCAGGATAAATTCTTTCCAAGTACGGAACCCTTCATTGTGCGTGGTCCGACACGCACTTGGCCGGTTTTTTTTTATAATCAACTGCCTCGCCCCTACTTTGTGCGGCCCAATTTATTTGATGTGGCGACATGTCAAAAGATCGAGATTTCTATGCCATGTCTAAGTTAAATATTAATGTATTATTAAAAAAAAGGTAATGTATTATTAATGTATTATTGTGTCTTAAACATGGTTGCGAGTCGCCTGGACTGCGTATACGTGGGTGACTGATGTGCCGTCTCTCATGGGATGTCGCAACGGTGACCAACCGTTATTTCTTGTATTGTTATTCTTGTTGTAGTGTCCGTGCTTACTAACATAGTCGTAAGTTTTACTAACAATCTTTTTGAGTCTTGGTTACTCTAATAAAGAAAAAATCTATTCTATTCTATACCTTCTGGAATAAATTCTCTAAGTTATTGGGAAACCCGTATCAAACTCCATTATGTAGTTTAGAAGAACTAAGCGGTCACACAGATAAATATGAAAAACTACTTTATTTTATATTAAGTACATTCTCGTACATACACCCCCTTCTTCAATTACAAGTTACATTAATTTATAATTAACATCGTACGTCACAGTTAATTGGAATCCAAATTAACACAACTGCGATACACAATGTTAACTTATTTATATCTCATGTTCAGCATGATCGAAGAATTGATTTGAGCGGCATACCGCACCTACCTACTTATTACTGAAACTGCATGAGTTTGTAACAAACTTTCATTAATCGATAGTAAATTGGAGCTGGGGAATTATTTGTTCAGCCTAATGTTTATTGGAAGTCGATAAGTCAATCACTGTGCGCAATTGTGGTGATGTGATACGAAGCCAATTGTTTTGCTCCAGTGAATCTGATGCTTTACCGTATGTTTTGGAATGGATGTTGGGTGATCATTCTAGTATCAGTCCATCGACAGATGCTCGTCAGTCAATATAAAAATGCACCGCCCGTAAAAAGATTGATGTGTGAGTTACACTGAAAAAAATGCACTCCAATCAAGTGACTTTTTAGCTTGATTGACGATATCTTGTTTAGACTAATGAAAATCTTAGTTAAGTTGATCATCACGACATGATCGCAGCAATACTAGTTCAAATGATTGAACGCTTAAACAAGTTTCTCGATTACCTTTAACAAGACATCATTGTAGAAGAGTTAAAAAAGAGACAAGTTTTTTTTTTTTTTACTGTAACAAAGTAAATTAGTTGTGTCAATCAAGCATTTTAATTACTTCAATAAAGATCATTGAAACTTTAATCTAATAATCTTGATTGGAGCAACTATGTTTTGACTTGATTGCTACAAATACATAGGTTTTGTGACAACTCCAATCAAGATCCCGTTTAAAATCTCAATCAAATAAAAGTAGTAGCTGTGACCATTGTGCTTGATAGGCTCAGATGCAAACAAGTTACTTAGTCAATCTAAACAAAATCTTGATTGTGGCAACAACTTTTTTTTTTTCAGTGTATATGCCTTGTGTACGCTCCCCCTGCAAAACTACAAATACAATCTAGACAAACAATCTAAACAAGGCGAGTAAAAGAAGCATCCCAATACAAAGTTATGTCGGATTGCGAGTTTCTCTGAAAATAAGCCAACAGAGAGATTTTCTCTATGACGGATTATTTGAAAATATTTTATATTCATGTCCACGTTGAATCAGTATTGTTGTTCATTTTCATTCAGGGCGGCTCCCGAAGGACCCAGGCATGACGTGATTCATTTCCAGACTGCATTATAAATTTGTATCCCATTGTTTCTTTTTCAACAGCCAACTGGTTCAGTTACCTATTGTTAAAGCTAACAAAAGGATTGAGATATGCGATTTTTAAGTGCAGCCGGCGGGATTTTCAACTATTTTAGTGAATGTGGGATAGATTTTTGTGGGATTGTTTGGTTTACTAGTAAATAAAGTTGGTTGGTTGGTGGTGGAGGAGGACCCGGTTGGGCTGGGCAGCGTTTGGAAAACTCCGTCAAGTCTTTTCGTCGCCTATACCGCAATGTTTGAAGACTAAGGTCTTCAACCAGTGCGTCCTGCCCGTTATGATATACAGTGCCATAACGTGGACATTGACAGTCGGGCTGGTCCACAAATTTAAAGTCGCTCAACGCGCTATGGAGCGGGCTATGCTCGTAGTTTCTTTGAAGGATAAAATCAGGAATGAAATTATCCGGAAGAGAACCGCAGTTACCGACATAGCTTGCAGAGTAAGCAAGCTGAAGTGACAGTGGGCTGGCCATATTTGTCGAAGGACCGATGGCCGATGGAGCAGACGAGTCCTGGAGTGGAGACCGCGTATCGGCAAGCGTAGTGTGGGACGCCCCCCAGCTAGATGGACCGACGACCTCAAAAAGGTGGCTGGGATAGACTGGATGCGGAAGGCGGAGGACAGGGTGTTGTGGCGCAGCATGGAAGAGGCCTATGTTCAGCAGTGGACTGCGACAGGCTGAGTTGATTGAAAGTTGGTTCTCAATTGAGGTAACCCGTTTGTTAAGAATCTTCATCTTCTTTTGTTGCCGTTTTGATTGCTCCATTAATTTTTCTAACAAAATGTAATGAAACGAGTAAATGATTATATAAATCATTTTGTTTTAAAATATTATAATTATCTGATATTAAAATCATCGTTTCACCAATATTCCATTACCATAAATCAACCTGTGGTGCTGTGCCAGAAATAATAAAATTATTAATAAATACCATACTTTATGAGGCATTTTCGTTAGCTCTAGGACTCATAAACGAATTTAATCTTAGAACGTGTTTATTGCATACTTAGCCATAAATAATTATTAAATTTTAACTCCGGGTTATGCTCTTTATGAGTAGTTCAAGCAAATACAGGAATTAGCGCGAAACTCGAGGTTCTGAATTTAATTTAAACAAAAAATATAGCCAGGATTTTACGAAAAAATCTTTTCATATCTTCCTAGTACTCCGAATAGCCAATCATAGGACGATTTTACTTTTTCTCGACATAGATAAAGGATGACAAGGATGATGAGGACATATGGATGACAGACATTGAAACCCACAAAAATATGATGTAGAAAAAAAATACCGTATCATTAAACAATGTACACACAGCGTCAGTATATGCTAGTGCATACATTTTAAAACTTGAGGGGTTACCTCAAGTTTTAAAATGTTACACTGCTACAAAATTTAATTCGTTACGAATAATCTAAAGAATACTTCAATCAAATTATTAAAAAAAAACCCCGACTGCAAACTGAAAAGACAAAAACAAGCTATATTAATATCTATTGAACTTTGTTTTTTGTAAGATATCGTAGGCCCTGTTTTTGTTTTTTTTTTTAATAATTTGATTGAAGTATTCTTTACATTATTCGTAACTATTTACCTACCTTACTATTAACCTATCAATACATGACAAAATTATATTATACAAGCATATTCTTATGCAACATTATGGCTGGGACAGACTGGATGCGGAAGGTGGAAGACAGAGTCCTGTGGCGCAGCCTGGGAAAGGTCTATGTCCAGCAGTCGACTGGGATAGGCTGAGTTGATTGTTGATTGAAATGAATAGGAGAGGACCTCGTGGTTAAGTAATAACAGCCGCACGGGTCGATCCGTCAGGTTAAGCTACGCTTGCCGGGGTTGGTCCGTGGATGGGTGACCATCTTTACATACCGAGACTCCTCCGTGCCTCGGAAAGCACGTTAAACCGTTGGTCCCGGCTGTCATTCGTGGATCTTTGACAGTCGTTCCGGGTCGTCAGAAGCCCAAAAGTCTGACAGCCAGTCTTACCAAGGGGTATCGTGTTACCCAGTTACTGGGTTGTGGAGGTCAGATAGGCAGTCGCTCCATGTAAAATACCGGTATTCAGCTGCATCCGGTTAGACTGGAAGCCGACCCCAAAATAGTTGGGAAAAGGCTAGGCAGATTGATTTTTGAAATGAATATGTAATTTCATTATGAGTATATTTCGTAGAGCAATATCTAAGTACCTAAGTACCCGTTTCCTTTCTATTTTATTTTTTGGATTTGAAATTATCAAATAACTCCCCCGCTCTGGGCGAAGCGGGAGGGCGTGTCAGACTTTTACTGGCTAAAACCCACTTGTGTTCCTTCAATTACCTGTGTGCCAGGGCCAGGGTATCCCTTTCGGACAAACCCGCAACCCTGCCAGGCATCGGTCCTGGCGGACTCTGTGAGTGCGTGCTGACATCTCAACATGTGGAATACAACGCGCCGTTGACCCGAGCCTAGTCTTTACCGGACGGCGAAGTGCCCATAGCTCGCCGTCTGCAAGCCCGCGCCTACGGTGGTCGAGAATCGGCTATAGATTCCCGCTACCCAGGGCGTCTCCTTGCGACAACTAGGGGCGTGAGGGCACAGACTGCCTCTCCCTCACACGTTCCGCCTCCTTCGCGAGCATTACTGCTTCGTAGAAGGAGGTGACTGCCTCCTATGGACTCCCGCTCCGGACCCGAAACAACCGTGTTCGGTGAGGACGCCGTGGCGCCTCTCTAGCCACTCCTCAAAGAGGGAACTTAACGCCACAATTGTGGTGTGCCCAACCCGTATCCTTACAGTGTGATTGATACATAAATACTGAAAGCCTGTAGAGACAACCCTGAACAATAAGTATTACACAAGTACTTTACCGAAATCAAAGTAGATTATACTTTCGCAACTAACCAATGACCTTCCTATAACGTTAGGTTGGCCTTATTCCTGGGATAATTGCGTTTTATGAAGCAATTCGCCCGCGCAATGTCATAAAAATGTTTATTTTATCACGCCTATTCTATTTTAGCGTAATACCTGCGAAAATTCGCGAACGTGAAAAGTGTGAATATTGGAAACCAATGCGGATTTGAACGCTAGTCAACGAGATATTTTTTAGATACCTGCTTAGTAGTAATACCAAGTTATTATACGTAATTTTCATAACTATAATCCAATTGAAAACATTTAATAAGCCATATTCTCAAAGGAATTACAAAGATAATAATATAAGCAATACTAACATCAAAAATTAAAGCAAACAAAAGCTAATCAAGATCAAAGTTATCGTGAAGATCTTTTTTCCATCAGATAAAGAGAACGAAATATCCGATAACAACGTATTACCAATAAATAACTGATTAATTATTATATGACTATCTGTAGACGACAAGAAACAATTAGTAGAGAGTGATGCGTGAGAGATTAACAATATGTACGTTGCGATGAATTATTCGTACGTGTGGTGCGGGAGCCATATTTGATCGTACGAATACAGGCCATATTGCGCCGCAATGCCGCTGAGCCAGCCAGCCCTACAAGGGACTGACATTAATATATTTTATTGCGTTAGGTAAATGTTATTAACTTTCATATATCTGTGTTTATGGGTGGGCAGGCCAACCGCTCCCACACAATACGAAACTGACAGCCAACTATGTTACGCTTGATGTTTAGGATATTGTTTTGGGTAAGCTATGTGCCTAATAACCCCCGACGTTATTACGTCTTTCCTGTATAACTTCTCGAATAGTTTCGTGAAACTTGGAATAGTTGGACGGTACACCTAGGAGGGATTCTGTTACCTAACGCTACTTAACGTCTTGATGCGTGACTCAGGGTCTTTCCTACTTTCGGTAGGTATTGAGGGATCATTAAACTACAATAAAATAAATGTTATTTTCATTTCCTTCGTACGTAAGCATGTAATATAAAGCAGCGTCCGACTGCATCATTAATTTATGCTCTACGTGATACGTGCGAGCGTACAGTCGTCCATAACAGTATTTACCTGAGAATTTATTAAAACAGTAGCGCCACAATTTTTCCTTCATCGTCTCGTTGTAAATTCACATTAGTATAACTATGAGGTATTTTATTTGCATGTATGTACCACATGAATCACTCTTAACTCCGACTTTAGCCACTATGTTACATTTTACCGTCAATATACTGCGGGTGTGGAGAGCGGTTGAAACTTCGTTACGTCACCACACTACATCGCAGTAACGTAGTCGCAAATTTAATAGCAGTTTGAACAATTCACGCGTGACCGTTTGACCATAAAGTTAGTATGTCCGATGTACGGAGTTACATTATAGAATACTATTGAGTCACCCCTCAACTTTGGAAACTATGCTTAGTCATGTGTGTAGATAGACATTTATCTGGTGGATAAGTTTATGATTTATGCTTTTGCCTTTCTATGATATTTTACGTCTCAAAATCAAAATCAAAATATTTTATTTCACATAAACCCACATGGGCACTTATGAAACGTCAGAAGCTAGGTGCACGGTTCCAATTAGTCGTTTCCTATGGAGAAGAGCCGGCAAGAAACTCCATGGTTACTCTTTTAAAAATAATTGGCTTTACAATATTATTAAATAACAGTGATAATAGGTATGGGAGGACAGTGTAGGCCTTTCAACAATTACCAGGTACTTAACAAAATAGAAAACCGCCAACAAATCTACACTCTACTAGGCCTACAGCGTTCTCACATTCACAAAATATAAAATAATCTAAGTATATAAAATATTAATGATCACGTTTGTATGTTTATTCAAATACGTACTTCTATTCATCGTGAAGCAATAAACTCACTTCAATGCAGTGATACGGTGTAGACTTATCACTGCAATAGCGTTTCCTCTCAATAATTTATATTATATCAGAAAAATACTAGTAAAACATATTTTTATTTGATCGTATAACCTATGTTGGCGAGTATACATGTACAGTGTATACGTACATAAACTCGTATATAGCAGGGGACGAGGGCCGGCCGTGCAATCGTCCTGTTTATTGCCGTCCCCGTCCATATAATACAAAACTAGTATAACAGTGCCATACACAATCCGCTATTGTCCCCGCGATACATGCCAGAAATATATCATTTTACCACTTTACCGTCGCCTTTGAATTCCCGTATTGCCTCATTTCGGAGCCGATTCGTTGGCGAAGCTGCATCTTGTTAAGAATACTGCTTGGCTCGGCTCCTATGAGCCAGTGATGTGACTCTAGTTAACTATTTTTATAACATTCGTTTTTCCCTCGGACGATATATTCGACTGCACTGAAATACAAATTGTATCACTTTATTCGTGAAATATAAATAGGTACGTGGAACTGATAGTGACAAAGTTATTTCAAAAGAATGAATGTTGAGTAATCAAGCTTATTTAACGGACAAATGAGAACGACAAGATAATGAGAAGATTCATACAAAAACCTAAACGAAAATACCTAAGGAATAAATTTTAAATTACGTTGGACTACATTAGCCTTATTCCAGCCTTTCTTTAAGTAAACAGCGCCTGAAAATAATAACGTCTGTGGGAGCGGTAACGATGAAAGTAATACCACTATTATTCTGTCGCCAAATCGAGCTCGCCACAATTCGCTGAAATTCCGCACAATCTCGAAATAAATGCGATTAGCAATCCACTTACTATAATTAAGGCCACAATCCCGAGTTGAACGCCGACAAACCTAACTGATCAAGACGAGAAATCCAAAACAATTTCATTCGAGTTCTTCAATTTTATTTAATCCCAGGAAAGTCGCCGCGACCTGCGGGGCTCAAGTAATTTCCTAAAGGGGGTGAGGGGCCGGGGCCCAGCGACGGGCCCCAGCGACGGGAGACGCTTGAAAAACGAGAATTACACCATTCGCTAATTGCAGCAATCAGTTTAATGTAGTCGACGAGACCGAACTGAATGGGATCCGGCCAATGGCCGCCTTATAAACAACTGAGTGTCTTAAAAAAAAGTAAATACATTTTTTGTGCTGGTCGTCCCCTAAAATATGGGTCTGCTTCAACATCTTATTTTCAATTTTACGAATCCGTGACTCGCTCCACTCCTGCTTTTAGCATAATAATTATAAAGACTCCTGATTTGAGATCTGTACAATTTTGTAGAAATATGTTTTTAAGCGACTATTGTTATTGAAAAGCTGGCGATGTTGTTAGATATTTTCGTTACCCAATTATTTCTTATTGATAATCGATAACACAGAGATTGCCTGAGAAAATGGGGAGGTAGATTGTGTAGATGGTGAAACGACAACCGAGCTTTAAGTAAATAATGAGTGGTATCTTTGGTTGATAATATAGCCGTTAGGAAGAGCCGTGGGGTATCGCTTCCGTGGCGCCATTAGTGAGTTGTGAACACTGTGCAGCGTGTGTGTGCCGCCCTTAATTTCCGTAGTCGCCTTTGATACGCAGTTCGCAGAAAGTAAATAACTGCTCTGACCTGGAGCCGTTAGCTCTGATTAGGAACTGTAGCCATCTGAAGGTGGCGTATGTTTGTTCCGTCTAATAAGTACTTAATTCCGAAGGAAAGCGAGTTCTCTAATAGGCGCTAGGCACGTTTTAAAAGCGATCATAAATGTTGTTATCAACTTAGGGTAAAACCCAGATAGTCACCTCGGGGGTATAGTTGCTTTGATTCTAGTTTCGGAAATGAAACACATGGTATTTTATCTATCGAGACACTGCAACTACAACCAAGCTGACCGTGTTGCATGTCTCTGTGCGATTGCATGGGACGGCTAGGTGTGATCAAAGTTTTTGCGGGATAAATGTCCTCTTTCGCGACGGGTCATCTATCCTAAACGTAATTTACATGGATAGGCAACTATCTCCTTTATGGCATAGTTGTCCCAAAATTTACAGGTCCGCAAAAATCGCCAATACTCTGAAAATATCAAAGATAATGTTTATTCCTTTCATAAATTTGAAGATAATAAACCAAAGTACACACGGCTACTCATCAAGCTGTACATTTCCAGAATAAGCTAATCTCTCATTAAATGGTAATCCTATACAGTGCGAGATCAGCTTATACTGGAAATGTATAGCTTGATGTGTAGCCGTATGTACCAATCCGTTTTACAAATAAAGAATCTTGCTTTTTGTACAAAGAAATATAAAGTAATTTCTAAAAGTGGGGCATCTATCCTGGTTTTACCCTATTATCTGACTTCAACATGCGGTCGTACTAATTTTTTGTAACTAAATGTCTTCATCCATAGGAATTATTAGTATCACGAAATGAACTCTCTTAAATACTTACATACATCCATCCATACTAATATCATAAATGTGAAAGTGACTCTGTCTGTCTGTCTGTCTGTTACGTTTTCACGCCTAAACCGCTGAACCGATCGTCATGAAATTTGGCCTGGGATATGGAGAAGGACATAGGCTACTTTTTTACGCGATAACCGACATACACGCGGGCGGAGCCGCGGGCAAAAGCTAGTACATACATAAACTCACGCATAACGCAAGACAGAAACTATAGAAGGCCACCTGCTACGCTCCTTACATACATACCTACTCCTTTTGCTTCGTTTACATTCATACACCTGGTCATACATGCACGCCGGTTGCGAGTGCTACGCACCTGACCTTTCTGAAGAACATCACCAATTAGGCACCTATATTATGTTCTCTTAGGGCGTCCCCTCCCAACGTTTCCACTCACATCTGCCTTGTAAATACCTTTTGTAAGTCGCCTTTCATTCATCCTCTCCACATGACCAAACCATCTAAGCATACTCTTTTCAATTTTTGTCACTATATCTTCTTTTAAAGTCAAAGTCAAGGTCAAAGCATTTATTTCAAATAGGCACATAAATGGCACTTTTGAACGTCAAAATTTACACGGAAATAAAATTGATTCTAGTTGCCCCTTCCAAAAGGTAGTTTCGCATGGAGAAGAATGGGCAAGAAACTCCACCGTTACTCTTTTAAACTGTTTCACAATACTTTGTATACATCAATTATATCATTACATGTAAAGAAGATGTAGCTAGAATAAAATTACTATACCACAACAGGTAATAACAATAAAAAATTAAGCATTGACGGATACATTAACCATGTGTTAGATACAAGGCGCTCACATATTTACAAATATTGTATGTATTATTTTTTACAAATAAAAAGTCAGTGTGCGAGTTAAACTTTTTTTATTTTTTTATTTTAAGGGCTTTATCGCTGAGCGATAACGTCACCCTGTAACATCAGCACAATCAACTAAACCTCAAAACAGATAACACTTACTTTAAAACAAATAATGCCAGTTTGTACAATATCCTAGCTTGTTCTGATAAAGGACATGCCAGGATAGCATTACACTCTCCAATGAGTTAAACTTATCATAAAATTTATGTCTTAAAAATAATACATTATACATACCACACCGTTGCGTTATCACATAATTTTTCAGCCTATCCATTCCATAAATCATTATCATTATCTTAAAAGCTTCGTTTTATTAAATAGTTTTTATTTCATTTCAGAAACGTTCAGCTAGACCTAAACAAAGCGTCGTTTAGTTTTACCCTCTTACGTTTAGTTGTATCCAGTTCTTACGTAGATTGGAACAAAAACGACCACTTAAAGGCAAAGGTAACTACAATGGTGTACACTTTCTTCCTTCTTTGCTGCCTGATACTAATTAGGTGTTGTGACACAATATTGTAGAGGACTTTTATATAGTGTACAACTGAGGAACGTTTTGTAGTCTTGCATGTTCTTTTAAAAAGGCCGCGCCCTCTCATTATGTTGAAGTTAATAAGGTCATAGTAAAAGAGTTGAAGCAAAGAAAAGTGTGCCGTCGAAGGCGTTTATTTAGGTGTATAAATAAAGATACCTGTAAAAAAAAAAAACCTGTCTATTTTAAAACGTCTAAAGGCTCCGGCAAACAGGCGCGTCGCGACTGTGATAGAAGAATTTCCATGAAGTATTTTTTTCTTAGGGTCGGCTCACACCGAGACGCGACGCGACGCGACGCTGCGCGCACACTTTAAAAGAGCGACTCAAAATATAACTTTATTTTCTACACGAAAAGATACACATTTCATTGTGAGAATTCAGAATACGTTTCACCATGCAGCGCTGTGCCTCGTAATGCCTCGTGGCGTAGAGCGATGCATCGCGACGCAGCGGTGCATCGCCGGTACGCGCGGCGTGCAAGAGCGGCGCTGCGCCTCACGAACCGCGCGACGCCGCGAGGCGCAGCCAGGCCGCCGTGGCGACTTGTCTCTACTAATTTCCGTCCAGACTTCGTGTAGAATTGATGCAGTTCGGTCGGATGCTTGAGTGAAATTATAATGATAGACTGGGATCTTGTAATAATCGGACTTCTTGCAGAAGAGGAAGAGGAAGAAGAATACAAAAATAAAGTTAAAGGGAAGACATCACACAGGAGTATTTGGGTGCATAATTTATATATAATGTAGACACGTTCCGCTGCGCCGCGCGGCGTTTCGCTGCGCAGCAAGGCGTCGTGTTGCCAACGATTTTACGATGCGCCTCGCGACGTTGCGATGCGTCTCGCGACGTTGCGATGTATCTCGCGGCGGCGCGCGGCGCAGCGCGAAATCACTGGCCTCTTCCAGTATCGTCGCATCGCGTCACGTCTCGGTGTGAACTGACCCTTACTGAGCAATAACCACCAAGTATGCAACATTACAGGTCACCGATCTCACAATTCCTATCCCTATTTTCCTCCCAACACGAGTTGTCCATCCATGATTTCATCCCACTACCTCATTATTCAATATCGATCAATTCATTTTAAAACCCAGCTATACGAACGTGTGATTCTTTGTTTTTGCCTGGACTGCCCCAGAAGGAGGGTAATGTTTTTCGAGTGTATGTAAGTATGTATGTATGTATGTCTATTTCTTTGGCACGCTCTGTAGCCTAAACGGCTTGATGAATTTGCAAATAGAAATAAAGGGAGGGGAAGGTTTAAAAAAAAAATTACAATAATATTGTAATCAAATAAAAGCTAGTAATGAGACAATTCCAAATATATATATATATATTAATAAAACTAAAAAGCTTGAAAAAGCAATTTATTTAAAAAAAAATTAACCAAAAACCCGACTGCAAAAACATAACTGAAAAGAGAAAAACAAGCATTATAATCTATAGAATTTTGGTATTGCAAGCCAAACAAAAGTTACACTATATTTCAGTCGAATTTTTATGTTATTTTAATAATTTGCTTTTTTACTATCACATCAGTACGACAAGCTATAGATCAGCGCAAAATTTAATATTTAAATCCGCAACGGATGCACAAAATGTCACTTAATCCATTTAGTATTAATTCGAGTCCATTAAAGTACGATGAAGCCAATTACATTTATGGCGAGTTCGCATCGCCAATAAGTAATTACATCTGTCACAGCTGGCAACACTTCTGGCCAGTTAAAAATTACGCTGATGATTTGGGGTAATTAATTTTCATGATGCCAACACTATCTAATGAAGCGTGGCGGGGAACTTTTATTAATGATGTCTTTTTCTTTTTCGAGGTCTATTGTCGGATTTTAATTTGGTTAAGGGGTCTGTTCGTGACCGTACCTCGAGCTGATATAGCGCTGATGTAATAAAATAATACTTATAACTTTTTCGAAAGGAATAGAGCCGTGACTCGTGACTGCGTGAGTCTTCGAAATTGAAATAATAAAGAAGTCAATTTCACTCGCTCACATTTTACGTGATAGGTAATTCTGCAAAAATGTGGTTCCATTGAATCATAGGATCAGGGAAAGCGTTTATAGAAAATTCGAACTTGATCGTATTCTCTTTGGAAATACTACAGGACGAGTTTTAATCAAATTTTCATCGTGCCCCGTGTATTTTCGATTCTAAAAGTTTATGAAATGTAAAATTCTGTTTTAGGTAGTTGAATATTTGGAATTTTGTAACAGTATCGGCATTTTTTCGGCAACACATCGTTTTCCTTTAGGCACCTTACCAATATGTTAACACAAACTATTGATAGATGCAATGGCCAGTTTTGTGACCGCGTAAATTGTCAGGTCTCTATAAACTACATAGTTTTTTTAAGATAATCTACCAAATATCAAACGTGTCCAAAAACTCCAAAATCTCCTGTTAAGTCCCTACTGGGTGAGGTGTGGAACTGTGAATAACCCTGATAAAAATCAACTGCAAAAACAGAAAATATACATATTTTTTTTTTGCAATTATACGAAAAATCCGCAGGTATATTAAGCTCAGGCAATTTATGTAGAGGTACTTGAAGACCGCTGTGATAGGCGCGTTTTATCCGCTCCATTTTGCACGGCCCCCACTGACGTTGTTTGTTCCGAGCGCGATCCGAATCTCGGCGGGAAACGTCCGCGTAATACGGCCTCTTTTCACAATTTTAATATTTATTTCTCTCGGTGACGTCATTTGTATGCATTCCTTTTTTAACAAAGTTTTTATCTGAATAGGACTTTGATAGTGTGACTTTTAGCATGTCCAGGCGAAACAAACAAACAATTGCTAGCTTGGGAATTGGTTATTGTTTGTCGAAATTCGTGCCGAAATAAAACTGATCTACAAAGGTTTAAGACTGCGCCGAGCGCACAGTGGCGCCCTCATCGTTTTTTCAGTGATATCTTTTATTTTAGAATGAAAATGCAGAAAATAAGCACGTTAAGTTATGCTCCACAACACTATACGGAAAATAGTGGCCACTAAGCTCCGTTTTAATGATTACAATAAAACATAACAATTTAAAACTACTGTTTGTAGTAATAATAACGTATAGTGTTGTGGAGCACAACTTCTTACATTATTAAAAAAAAACTAGTGCAATTTTGGGTGAAAATTAGAGACTGAAGAATCAATGATGAATGGATACTTAGATACAACAAATTCAATACATTAAAAACAGTTTTATCCAAACACCATCACTCTTAATAATCTGTAACAGATAAACCAGCTGAATCAACCGAATGGATCATGATTGATTTGTTACTACGCTAAAATTCGCTATTCTTAACTACATAGAGATAAATTTTCGGTTACAAATGCCAGCTGAATGGAATCAAGAAAAATAAAAGCTGGGAAAGGAATTGACAGGTGCACGTACGGCGCGGCCGGCGCGGGCGGCGCGGGCGATCGCACGCAACTACCAACTCATACAATTTATTTCACTTTGTGTGTCAGCGAGACTCGACAGTGCAACTTGTTCGTGTATTTATCATACTGAGCCTGGAATAAAAGCTTTACAGTAGAAATAGGCTTGTCATTCTGCTCGATAGAAAGAAAGTTTAGCGGCTCTAATGTGAGTAAGGGGCGGCCTTGTACACTGAAAAAAATGCACTCCGATCAAGTGACTTTTTAGCTTGATTGACGATATCTTGTTTAGATTATTCAAATCTTAGTTAAGTTGATCATCACGACATGATTGCAGCAATACTAGTTCAAATGATTGAACGCTCAAACAAGTTTCTCGATTACCCTTAACATGACATCATTGTAAAAGAATTAAAAAAGAGACAAGTTAAAAAAATGTTAACTGTAACAAAGTAAGTTAGTTGTGTCAACCAAGCATTTTGATTACTTAAATAAAGATCATTGAAACTTTAATCTAATAATCTTGGTTGGAGCAACTATGTTTTTGTGATAACTCCAATCAAGATCCCGTTTCAAATCTCAATCAAATAAAAGTATAGCTGTGATCATTGTGCTTGATAGGCTCAGATGCAAACAAGTTACTTTGTCAATCTAAACAAAATCTTGATTGTGGCAACTACTTTTTTTTTCAGTGTAGATTCACTAGCTACCCGCGGCTTCGCTCGCATTAATGTAGATTTTGTAATGTTATTTTCTAGATTAAAGGTACCCTATGCCTTTTTCTGTACCCCGAACAACGTGTAAGAAAATTTCATGATGATCAGTTGTGTAGTTAGGACGTGACAGCGTAACAAACAAACTCACTTTCACATTTAAAATACTAGCTTTTGCCCGCGGCTCCGTCCGCGCGCATGTCAGTTATCGCGATAAAAAAGTAGCCTATGTCCTTTTCCATATCCCAGGGCCAAAATCTCAAATCAATCAATCAAAATCTGCCAAATTTCATGACGATCGGTTAAGCGGTTTAGGCGTGAAAACGTAACAGACAGGCAGACGGAGTTACTTTCACATTTATAATATTAGTATGGATTAGTTTAGATTCTGAAAAAGAAGCTGTGCTTTGCGGTTACGAGAACGCAACTTCGTTTTGAACATTATGTCAAGCTGAGATGATATCTTTCAGCAAGCTTCTGCCATGCTAGCTAGAAGACCGAGCACTTGTCGTATTACTACTTCGTACTAAAACGACGTAAAACTTCATTTTCTTTAACGTGCTCCTTTACAAATCCAACTCTTTTTGTAACATGCCTAATCTGCATTATATTAGTCTCTGTCTAACCGTCTATCCTGAAGATATATTACGTCTATCAACATCGAAATTCTAGCCAAAATTTAAATTTATTATAACGAAAAATATTTAGTTAAACTAAACCATCTGCCACCAGTACCTATCCAAATAATATGCTTGAAAACATCGCAAAGATTTGCTAAGATTAAAATAGTAACAGCTGCTTCACAAAAATAACAAGTTAGTTAAATAATAACAGAGGCAGTTCACGAAACTGTATCAACGAATAATTAATGTTCCATTTGGAGGCCCAAAATTGTGTAGAATTCGTATGTAAATAGGTAGCATCCTTTAATTATTCCCCTAACGTTACAAATGCATATCCTGTGTCTGACGTCATAATGCATCACAGTATATTATGCACATGTCAGTTGTGGTAATGAGCAGCGAAACTATTTTCTAGGAATAGAAGCCAGAGTAGGATTGATGAATTCTCAGCACCACATTCGAACGTAATGTGCCACGGTATGTACACACGGCACGAGACGGTAGTTATGTACATTTCCAGAATAAGCTGACCTCTCACTATACAGAAATCGTATACAATGCGAGATTAGCTAATACTGGAATGTATATCTTGATGTGTAGCCGTGTGTACCTACGATCCAGATAATAATGCATGCATTATAAACTCGAGCAGTTAAATATCCTTATACCTATTGTTACAGGACAATATCAGAGCATGAAACCGAAGCGCATATGCTCTTTGAATGCACAGGCGGTACCTGAATTAGAACAAAAACTCTCGGTTCTTTTGCAGATGTTCTAAACAGACCAGAAGACCTGATCTGCTTCAGGAGGGAGGTGGTATAGAGGTATGAGGAACAGGTAAAGTTCACTCATCCTCCATAGAAAAAGGAGGATCCTCCGACCAGATGGGTGTTGTGTCTGGTGGGCTACTGCCCGACGATTGATGCCGGGACTTTGTATATGTCGCAGATGGATTGTCGAATCCGCTGTTTTACATAACCGCTAGCTGTTTTACAAAACAGGTCCGTTATTGTCATTACGTTACTTTTAACAAAACTGAGCCTACGTTTAGATGTAATGTAGAATGGCTTATCTGCAGTCATAATAAGAATCGGTCGCAATAACTAAGCTAGGGCACCCTGACCAATTGTTTTAGGTTAGGTCAGAACTACGACAATCCACGCACGAGCCGAGCGAGCGCAGCGAGCGGTGCCGCGGCAGCGGCAGGAAACCGCCACTTCCAAGATGGTTGCATTTACTTGACTATTTAGTATTTTTAGGACTCACTTTCATAAAACTCTGAAAACTTTATACAATTAAGTTGTCCTTAAAATCACTGGTTTCACTTGAGTTAGGGTGATTGTCATTCATATAACTCGCTTTATTTATTTCTGCTTCGGACGCCATTATTGTTGTTATGACATACAGAGAGCCACGCGCGTCAAAATTTAGAACTAAAATCTACAATCTGTAGTTTCATTTCACGCTGTTTTACATAACCTCTAATAGTTGACCCACTGCATTGTTAAATACAAAACGTTTATGGAATTCTGCGTGTAATTATGGAAAATTGCTAAACGTCGTTCAGCTGTTTTACATAACGGAACTGTTTTGTAAAACGGCTAGCGGTTATACAAAACAGCGGATTTGACAATACATCTGCGATATAAATACTAGTCGCGCGGTAAACTCTACTTACGCGATGCAGAATTTTGCGTGACGTCACTTTGATGCAAATGTGGCGTTGTAGATACCGCCACAATGGATTGATGGAATGACCAACGATGTCCGCCATGGCTACTTGAGAGACTAAGTGCGGAAACCAATACGAATAACATAGAACATTAAAGAAAAAATATTAACTATTTATTTCTCTTATATTATTATTAACCTGTTCATTAATGCATTTCATGATATATGTAATGTAATTAATCAATTAAATTATTCTGAGGAAAATTATATTTTATAACGATTCCAATAGGTACGTCAGTTATCGAGTTACCTCAATAGAAATGTTAAAATAATCTGTTTTATGAAAAATTTAAACTCTTTGAAAATTATAAATTGAAAGGGAATCGTGGGAAATCTGGAATCAGATTTTTTATCAGATTAATTTCGGTAATGAGTATCCTTTTGACCTGCGGTGTAACTTTAGGCTGAAAATATCCTCTTTGGACCATTGATCGTCAGACGATCTGACGTATATAGTAATATATCACCTGTACATAAATCAAAATTAAAAGTAATTTATTCAAATTAGGCTAAGAATCAGCACTTTTCTAACGTCAAAATTACATAAGACAGTCCCCCAAAACACCCGCCCTTCACCACTTCCTAGTGCTTTAGCTGGGAAGAAGTGGCGCAACAAACTCCCCAACAGCACATCTGTTTAGTTAGAAAAACTTGATTCTATACAAATCATTATACTAAATGCTTGGTAAGAGGCTCAACTAAAGTAAACTAAGGATTTAGGTACAACTAAACATAGACGTGAGAATTTATTAGAAAGATTTAGTACCTAAATTCTTTGATATATTATTTAACAAAATGTCTAACTTCGTTATTGTGAAATTATTTTCGTTTATTACTTAGTCAAAGTCTTTGTTTTTATCTTCTAATAACTAGCTGCTGTCTGCGGCTTTGCTTGCGTGGCTTTTCTAAAGTAGCCTAAGATACTCCTTATAATATCAGCTATCTGCCAATGAAAGTCCCGTCTAAATCGGTCAAACCGTTTCAGAGATAAGCCATTAAAAAACAGACAAAAAATTAAAAAATAGTCTTTTGTTATAAGTACCGTATACACTTTCATATGCATTAAGTAAAAAGCTGTTATTTTGACATTACAAACAAGCCTTCAATTTTATTTATTTGCATGTATAGATGACCTCGGGGGCATTTCGGGCGGGGAAAAATGAGCAGGGTGCCCGTTTTGCCTCGGGTAAATGTGTTAAGTTTTTAAATTTTAGAACCTTATAAATACAAAAATAATGAAAAAAATCAAAAGCCATTTATTAGATTCATCATTGTTCTTTAAAATTTACGTAAAATAATTATATAATTATCCTAGTCTACTAGTATTTGAAGATATAACTACTCGTTTTGCCCCGGCTACAGGGCACAATGGTCATATGAGGGCCATAATAGGCATACCCAGTCTTATACTCTTATTTAAATCTAAACCGAGCAAAGAAGCAGCAGATATGAAGGGACTCGTCATCATTATCCTCGTCGCCGTAGCACAGGAATAGCGGGTCCATCTGTAAGATGCACCACAAATGACAAAGCCCTCTCTAGATTCCGAGTATAGATAGATAGAATACTTTTTATTTAATTTCTACATTTATATCTGTAATTATTATGGTGTACTTACACCATAAAATTACAGATATAAATGTAAAAAATTTGCACAACGGCCGGTCTTATCCAGACGAGTATCAATATCCAGTGTACGAACACTCCATTCCTTCTTCTCTGATTCTTTTTTCTTATTTTTTTCATTTCATTTCGTCTTTTTCATCTTTATTTTCTTCTAATAACCTGGTTTCTGTGTCTGAGCTTCTTCCAGATTCTTCTTATAAGGTGAACTCTGAGTGGTGGTGCTTTGGGTTTTGCCATGATATCAATAGGAGCTTACGGCTGTTTCTATATGCCCCGAGGTAAAAGCACGTTCTGTCTTCCGTTGGTAGTGGCGAACCATATTTGCATCTGCAGAATAACGAAAAACTTCACACATTTACCCGAGGCAAAACGGGCACCCTGCTCATTTTGCCCCGCCCGAAATGCCCCCGAGGTCATCTATACATACAAATAATAAAATCTTACAATGAGCATTTAATAAAAAGCTGTTATTTTAACATTACAAACAGACACTACAATTTCATTTATTTGTTATAGATTTCGCAAGTTTTTTGTTAAAACATTATATATTAACGTCAAATTTTACTTTGGTGCTAGGTGGCTCACAAATGGTTTAATTAACTTATATCTCCGAAATTCTTTGACCTCAATAGACAAGTAATTAAAGTTTTGTTTGTGAACCGTTCAAATTCTAATTGAGTTGCGTGTAGACTCGGTATACACCCATGGGTGTAATTAGTTGAATATCAACATAAAACAAATTCATATAATATTAATTATTCATTGACATTTGCACCCAAGCGGCAGTTCAGAATAGAATATAATATAAATAAATACTTAGTTTTTAGAAATAATAAAAAAAACAGTATAACTTAATTATTTGAGTTATAAAAACACAAAAGTTTTGCATGGGTGAGCTCATTGAGACCCTAGCAAGCACAGTTCAAGTAGAAATGAGAGGCGGGACAGTAAAATGCGGATTTTTTAAGGCTGTACGGGAACAAATTGCGACTCCGAATGTTCGCAGGCAACCAGGACGCGAGCTTTAGCCCATACCACGGAACACAAACTGAAATTTTAATAATGGCGACAAAATTAACACTAAGCGAGACACGACGAAATATTATGAACGTATTGGTGTCATTTTTTATTTTATTTAAATCACAATTATACCACCTTTACAGCCTGAACCAAAGCAAAGTTATAAGTAACAATATCTACTCAGAAACAAAAAATTAAAGGACCTGCAAGCAGAACTAGAAAGAAAGAATTAAATACTAATCTATCAACACCATCATCTAAACCAGCCTTTCCCAAGGTGGGCGCTGCAGGCCTAAAGGGTAAGAGACCCAGAAAGAAAATGGGGTCGTTGTGTGGGGGCGATTTGTAATTTTATCTAGGAGGACTCTTAGGCCCGTATTACAGAACATCACTCAAAACTCAAGCATTCACATTCAAGCAAACACTCGTTTAAAGCTATTTGATTGGTTGAAACAATTTTGAAGTAGGTAATGCTTGAGTCTTGAGTAAGGTTCTGTAATACGGGCCGTAGACACCGACTGAGCTCTCGACTCTCGACTCTCGACTACAACTTGTGAACATCAACTAATATTAAAAAAATTAAAAAGATACTGTCTGAATACTATAAAGTTGCGTTTCAATAATCATTCTCATTGGCAGGTGTAGCCCGTAAGAGTTAACTTGAGACCTGAGCACCGTTGTGTACTACCCACTGCGCTCAGGTCTCAAATTAACTCTTGCGGGTTATAGTAAAATTCTCGTTTAGAATGAATGTTTAATCTCCGCTAATATAGCTCACAATAATTATTTTAATTTGAAGTTATAGTGGTTTTTAAGTAGGTGAAAAAATGGGGGCTCTATAAAATAATTTATTCTCAAAGTGGGCAGTAGACAAAATAAGTTTGGGAACCTCTGATCTAAACTGATGTTATCTTTCGTATCCAGCACCCTAATTGCGTACACACTGTCAATCGTTATCTGAATGATTTTGAAGTATATTGCTAATCCATTGCTTCATATGTTCGATAAATTTGCTTGCTCAACAACGGAAATAACGCAATGAATGTTGTTGAACTGTCAAAAAGAAACCCATTCCTACTGATAGTGTGTTTCGCAATCAAACTCAAGCTCAACTCAAAGCCTTTATTTCAAATAAACCATTTACAGGCACTTTTGAATTGTCAAGGGGTCGGTCAGTCAGAAAGATGAAGCTAGTTACCCATTCCAAAGCGTAGTAGGTACAATGCGTGCCACGAAAGATGAGACTTGACACACCACGTGGTTTGACTTGCGCAGTACACGATTTTAGGTCTCTTTAGCGGTATGAGGTACGCGCGGGACGGGATCGGTCGTCATCGGGGCGATGGAAAGGGCACGGGAGGCGCGGTCAAGTCTCATCTTTCGTGGCACGCATTGTACTTATGGAGAATAACGGGCAAGAAACTCCACGGACACTCTTGCAATTAGGAGAGGAGCAGGAGATACCTTTTCTGGCACAGAAGATGAGAAAAAGAAAAAAATACTCAGCCTTTCTTTGCGCTAATCTTTACCTAAAGAAAAATAATTGTAGGTTACCTACTATGTTTCGTTATGACTACAGTACTCCATACCACAAACTTCAAACAGAAAGTTAAGGGGAATTCAAAACGAATATAAAAGGTCGATGGTAGAGGTCGCCGCGGTTCATCCCCCCGCGAAGATTTGTTGGTGAGATTTAATTTGAGATACGGTCGCGACCACACGCCGCCGTCGCCAAGTTTTTACGTAACTATACACAGAATTAGCTGCCTTTGTATGACTTTAATACTGCTCTCGGCGCATTTTAGCAGCCAACATTTTAATGATATATTAAGAAGCTAGCAACATTCTCGAGTAGCTATTCACTAACTTAAAAAAAATTTGCTTGTTTGCATTTCGAATGTGAATGTTCGAATGATTAGATAAGTCTTTTTTTTTTAATCGTTGCCCCACACTAGGAATTTCTCCTGTATTGTGGGTGCGTTTACAAACATTTAAACTCACATACACAAACAGCCAGACCCGGAACAATTACTTGTAGGTCATACAAATATTTGTTCCGTGCGGGAATTGAACCAGCGACACGCAGCGCAGCAGTCAATCGCTTAACCACTGCGCCAACCATGCCGTCATTGTTTTGATAATTTGAGTTTATGTAAAGGCAAATAATAGAATCATAGATATGAAAAGATAATCATTAGGCACTCAGCAGTACAATATAAATCTGATTAATAATTTGGACGTAATGTTAACGATAACGAAATAAATTCCAATTAGACGCGAGGCATGTTCGCAAGTCATAGTCGAGAACCTATATAAATAAATAAAATAGAAGGTTCTGTTTGTTAATGCCAAAATAACAAATTCATATAAAAGTATAAACGGTACTTATAACAAAAAAACTATTTTTTTAATTTTTGTCTGTCGATCTGCCTCTCTGTCTGTTTGTTCTGGTTAATCTCTGAAACGCTGGATTGATTTGGACGGGACTTTAACTAGCAGATAGCTGATATTATAAGGAGTTACTTAGGCTACTTTTATTTTTGTGAATGAATTGAAAGTTAATAAAAGAAATTGATACTTAATTTTGTATTTTTTTTAAACGTTGCCCCACACTAGGAATTTCTCCTGTATCGTGGGTGCGTTTACAAACATTCAAACTCACATACACAAACAGCCAGACCCGGAACAACTACTTGTAGGTCATACAAATATTTGTTCCGTGCGGGAATCGAATCCGCGACATGCAGCGCAGCACTCAATCACTTAACCACTGCGCCAACCGTGTCGTCAACGTGTGTCTTTACAAACAGACACTTATTTTTTTTATTGTTTATTGTATAGAAAAAGCCACGCGGGCGAAGGCAGGCAGTAATCTATAATACCGATGAGCCAACAAAAGCCAATAGTTACCTAGTCGACATCATAATAAGTTATGAGATTTATCGCGAACTGTATATCCCGACAAAGCAATGCTATGCCCTGCGGACAACAACCAGAGGTGACAAATAACTTGGCGAGGTTTATACAAAGTTATTAAGTTATATTGAGCACTTGGTACCGAGTCAGATTTCACAGCGGAGTTAGAAATTATGCACTGACTGCCAGATCCGAGTGGTTCGATAACGTTTGCAGCCAGAGAACGGCGACCGGTGTGGCGGTGTGGCATGTATCATTCATAAGGAAATGCGGCGTCTAGCGTACACCGCGAATATTTCACAGTCGGTTTATCGAAAGAGCAGAGGCGCGTTTAAAGCCTCATAGAGTACGGGCACAGGTGGCTCGAATATCCTCACCAATAGTATGGAGACGTGATCGGAAAACCAAATTGCAATTGGCAACTCGCGACTTCCTCTTCAAATAATGAAATTTGAAATTTATTGTACCGATCGAACTCTTCCTTGTTCCACTGTTCCAATAAATTAGGACGCAGGTAAGTCGGCACGCGAAGAGAATTAAGGCGAGGTTCCGCGAATCTGTTTTAGTACTTGGCTTAAGTGTGGAATTTTAATTTCTGATAAAGCTTGGCGGTGCCGCACTGTGCGCACTTGATTGTGTTTTAAATCGTAACAACGGCGCCTGCCTCGTACATTTTTACAGTCTCCTATGTGATTTTCTTTGCCAACATCGTAGAAAAGATAGTCAAAATTATGATTATGAGTTGTTATAAAAATAATAATAAAAAAAAACTTCAATCCTCATTTTTATCCGAAACACCTTTAGGTTTATAACTAGTACTAAATATTTATTCAGCACAGAATTTTTCAACAAGAGTCAAAACTTTGTTCAAAAAATAGTTTGCCTACCTTGTTATCTTAAAGAAAATTCTCCACAATTAAGTCTAACGTTGATTATAAGTATTAACAAAGTTGGAATCCGATATATATCTAACATATTTTTTTATCTAACCTACTTTCCAGGAATTCTTACCACCGTAGGTAACTGTGTTGGACTAGAATTGTGACTGCAGCGTCTGCCAGTGATTTTTCTTTACAAGAATCTCTCCGACAATCAACGTTGGTACGTTGGTACGCTTTGAATGAAACAGCAATATTTTTTATATTTTTTGTCGAGAATCTAGTACTTACCAACGAAGCTGTGCTCAGTACTTGGTGCCCAGTGAGGCGGCATAATAACGAAGTAGGTACCTATCGATAATAACATAGTGGGTACAACTACTACATTTTCAATCTACAACCGTTACAATTTATTTCAGTCAAAGCTATTATTTATTGTGGTACATTTACGCCGTGTTTTGTTTACTGTTGCAATATTTAATCTGACTTGTCAGTCGAAATTGTTTCTTATGAGCAAGAATAAGGTAGTAACAAAAGAAAACACACTAAAAGTTTGCTCGGGCTGTAACAGGGAACATACTTTAAAATTATAGCATTCCCGATACACCACCCCGCGTTAAAAGCTTTCGAAGCTATAAAAGTTTTCATCCCTCGTTTTTCCGAAATTATAGCATCTAAATCTAACGAAGTTATATAACTTGAACAGACAAACTGAAAACCGCGAATGGATATAGCAGAGGTATATATATTTAAGTATGTTGTAGTTGCTTTTATTATTTTTAAAACGTGCAGAGCAATACCGGCTGTAAGAAAAATAACCAAAAGTAGTTTTGTTTTTCAAATGGTATAAGGTTTTGATTATTTTTACGCTATTTTTAACTTAGAAGTTGATAATAGGTATTTATATCACAGGTACTGAATATAAATAGAACATTACATGTGTTAAAAGGGAAAGCCGTAGGCTACGCCTTTCCTCAGGTTATGCCTAGGTACCTATACAAATTGTGTGGTGTGATAAGTTTTAGTTCGGCTTGCCCCAGGGAAAAGTGATCTTCTTGCATGTCCAACTATAACGGAATAAAATACTTCACGTATCTCAAGAAAATCCTTGTCTTTCTGTGACAACTTTTACTGCAATTTTCATTTTTCTAAACAATATTCTCTCTATATTTCCTAGAATTTTCTTGGCCTATTGATTTATAGTTGTCATACATTATGGTCGCAGTCCAGAATCCTTCCATGATTTGTGTCGAGTGTTGGATTGTAACAGAAATTAAAAAAAAAAACTCAATTTATAAGGAACTAAGTTTTCAGTTCGACGCCTTGCCTTCAAATTGATTTGATTTCAATTCGTTACAGTTTGGCACCGACCCCAGAAACTGTTAGTTGATTTATTTTTAAGAATGCTTTTCTTCTACACCCCTTATGGCAAACTGACAGCTATTTTACAGAAAATTTATTTCTTACTACACCCATTTTAGAGGTATGAGGAACAGGGTGTAAAGTTCACTCATACTCTATAGTAAACGGAGGATCCTGAGACCAGACGGGTATTGTGTCTGGTGGGCAACTGCCCAACGGTTGATGTCGGGATGTTATAAATATGCTAGTCGCGCGGTAAACTCTGATAGCGCGATGCAGGATTTGTGACGTCAGGTCTTTGATGCGTAGTTCGCATGTGGCGTTGTTTATACCGCTACACCCATGGTTTCACCCTTTCATAAACAAGCTCCACAAGAATCTATCTTACTAACAAAACATTTACGATAAGCCGATGTACGTTTCTCTCACAAAGAAAACCAGGTAAAAACACACCCTGCATTAATATAACCCGAAGGTTACATAGAGTAGTTATAATAACTCAACTGAATAACTATATCCCGGCTCCAGTTCTCACCGCAACTCTCTGGCTAGCAATAAACGCCTCGAGAAATATTTTCACATCGTTGTGGAAGTTAAAATGAAAGTAACTACACCCTGTAGAGCAATAGCAGCCCCTACACCACGGCGACGGATAATGCTGAATATTTCGACGAGTTACATAATTTTATTCATGAGCCAACTCCGATTGCGTATCAAACCTTTCGTAATAGTTTGTATACAATACGTTGATCACAACTTTCTCTATTGTTCTGTCGGAGCTCATAATCTGGTTACTGCTCTTGCTTATTTAGGTACCTACATGATAATTGTGTAGTCTTTTGTGTTAAATTATAGCGTATTTCTTCATGTTAAAAAAAATCTGCTTCAATGAGGACTAGCGCGCTTGAGTTCGCCGCTAGAGGGTTCGGGTATAGTGAGGTCTCTAGAAATGTCAAAAGTGAAACTGAACATTCACTGTTTGCGGGATTTTCTATCGCAAATTGTTACAATCTATTTATATAAAATTCAAAGTCCTGACTGACTGATATGTCAACGCACAGCCCAAACCGCTGGACCTAGAGACTTGAAACTTGGAGGAAGTGTTCTTTGTGAAGAGTAAGTATCCACTAAGAAAGTATTCTAGGGAATTCCACCTCTAAAGGGGTAAAATAGGGGATGGAAGTTTATATGAAAGTCCGTCAGTTTTGAAGTTAGGATATTCAAATTTTGTGTTTAGGCTAATAGTTGAAAATTAATTTATACGTGCCTCAGCGTTTTTGATAATTCCACCCCCAAAGGGTTAAAAAGGGGGATGAAATTGAAAACTCCCTAATTTTCGAAATAAATCACTAAATTTACTATTTAGGCAAAAAAAGAAGGATTACGAATATATGGGGTTTTTGAGAATTGATCCCAAACAGGGGAATAAAATAAATAAGTTAATAATTAAGTTTTCAGGGGAGAATTTTACTGCGTGCCTTGAATAACTCAAAAGTTTTTAAGTTTTTGAATTGCTCAAAATTATTTTTAATCCCGGTCATAGGGTACTTTCAATCCCGGTAGTACGTTCCCGTTGGATTTTTTCCGACATGCACGCGGCCGAAGCCGCGGGCAAAAGCTAGTTTATTCATAATTGTAAAGATTGTGCCATTCCTGATTAATTATAGCATGAGATTTTAAGTAACAACTTATAGGATGCAATTTCGCAGCACTTGGAGGGAGAATAATATTTGTCCTTTTAATGCTTGCCAATTTTAGGAACATTATAATGTAAATATTCGTTTGATATTTTAAAATGTAATAAAATAAACATTTTATGAAGTAATGAGTACTTAAATATATCCAAAACATATAAAATAAAAGTGCTGACAGGACCTTACTCAACAGTGGCGCCAACTGGTGAGCACAAAAATGATGAAGCAGTTCAAAGTCAGTTTTTACTTTAGCAAAAACTATCACAATATTTATTGTCACCTTCCAAATAGGGATATAAGCACTTTTGGCGAGGTTCTACCCACGTACGGGATATTTCGTACTAAAAGCAAGAAAATTGCCTTTACATAATGTATGAAAAACCAAACTGTATTGAAATTTCCTTGGAAAACACGGAATACCACTCCGCCACCAAAATTAGTGGTGTGAAGTAATTCAGTGCTATTTTCATTTAGAGGTTTCGCACGCGGGCACACCGCACACCGCTGCGTACGCAGCAATCCCAATAATAAAACTAAAACACAGTTGAATCTTATATTCGATTTGTAAGAAACTTCACCGACATTGAACAGGAGAATAATACATTTTGATTACTTTCTCACGTCCGCAATCGTGATTTGATTTCACAATTTTTCACCGCTCCCCTTAGGAAAATCATGATTAAAATGGAAAACGTTATTACTTTCAATCATGTTTTTCTTCTTCAATCGCGATTTTCAATGGCGATTAGAGGCATTACAGTCTATCGAAGAGGCTTTTTACTTATTGAATAGATTATGCCTATAGATTTTTCATCGCGTAATAATTAAAAAATATTGCTGGAAAAGTGTTCTTTAAGATTGAGTGTAGTTCAAGAACTTCTCGTGTTTAGTTATTAAGTGCGAACAGAAGTGGTTTTAAAAACTAATATAAATTAAGTTGGTAAGAAAAAATATCCATAGGTACTATCCATACTAATACTAATACTAATCCATACTAATATTATAAATGTGAAAGTAACTCTGTCCGTCTGTCTGTCTGTCTGTCTGTTTGTTACGTTTTCACGCCTAAACCGCTGAAACGATCGTCATGAGATTTGGCAGAGATATAGCCTGGGATATGGAGACGGACATAGGCTACTTTTTTACACGATAACCGACATCCATGTGGGCGGAGCCGCGGGAAAAAGCTAGTATATTATAAATGTGAAAGTAACTCTGTTTGTCTGTCTGTCTGTATGTTACGTTTTCACGCCTAAATCGCTGAACCGATCGTCATGAAATTTGGCAGAGATATAGCCTGGGATATGGAGAAGGACATAGGCTACTTTTTTACACGATAACCGACATCCACGCGGGCGGAGCCGCGTGCAAAAGCTAGTAACGTTATATTTTGACATTATATACCTACAAATCTAATTCCAACTCTTTAATAGTGGTTTTTTTGGACATGATATAACACTTTTTTAAATCTTTTATATAGATTATTTTCTATTTTGTGAATGTGAGAACGTTGTAGGCCTAGTAGACTGTAGATTTGTTAACAATTGTCTATTTTGTTAAGTACCTGGTACTTGTTGAAAGGCCTACACTGTCCTCCCATACATATTAACACTGTTATTTAAAAATATTGTAAAACCCGATTATTTTTAAAAGAGTACCCGTGGACGAAACGACCATTTGGAACCGTGCACCTAGCTTCTGACGTTTCATAAGTGCCCATGTAGGTTTATGTGACATAAAATAATTTTGATATTTTGTTTTCATGTTGTACATCTACGTTCAACACAATCATGTTACGGGAAACAAATGCTCCTGCAGCGTTGTTTACTAGTTACCAAGTAATAAAAAAGTTAGTTTGATAGCAGATTAGAAAGTACGCGAAAGAAGCAAGTTCGGACTGGGGGTTACGTGACTAAATAAATCTGACTCTCGACGTCGGCCCGCCACCCTAAGAACCGAGAAAACTTACTGAACTACGAATCGACAGCCCTGTCTCAAACATTCCAACTGCTAACACACGAGATGCTTATCTAGAATTAAAGGTTAAAACAGATTAACTTGGTAAAACACAAAGAGAAGCTTCGTTTAACTTTCACAACTTTCGAGAAACTATTAAATTGCTTAATGCCTTACTTAAGGTATTGTGATTGTGTTCGCCTTTTCATGGGAGTATAAACAGAGCATGGAATATATGTTACTCAGCGTTGTACCTATAATAAGCTTTCGCCCCGGGTGTCACTCACATAGAATTCGTAAAACAAAAAAGTTATTTTTATCCCCCGAGGGTTCTACTTTCAACCAAAATGGATGTGACAAATAGATACATTGATATGTACGTATATTTGCTGTATGATTTCGTGCCGATTTGGGAATGACAGGAAAACAAAGTCACTTAATTGTGTATCTACTTGTGCTATTTGGCGGCTCAAGTGAGTCCGATTGTTTAAGTTAGCTAGTCTTTTGGTAGACCCAGAAAAATTAGTCACTTGTTAGTGCTAAACGTGCATTCAAGCAGTTCCCATTCATTAATGTTTGATCAACAATTTGGTACAATATGTAACGCGAGCTAAAAAATCTCAAAATTTTGGTATCTATTTAGGCAGGGGAACAAAAGGGAAAGGTATATGGCAACTAAAGTCTTAAATATAATATTGTGATTATATGTATGTGGGTCTATTTTCCTTGAAATGAAACGTTAAAATAATTAGTAGAATGGAACGTAAGATGAATGAATGAGAGAGGTAGAAGGGTGTGAGAGCGAGAGAGAATGAACGATTAGGATTGAAAAAATTAACGAATGTAACAATGACGTGAAAAAGAACAATTTTTGTAATAAATTGTATAACGAGCTAAAAATAAACGAAGAAATAATTAAGAAGTGTTTCTCTCATCTCGCCCATCTCCTACATGTATGTTTAGTGACAAAAAGGTAAGAATCGAAAAGTTTAATACATAGTAACAACATTTTGGGAAGAATAATCCGTCCGGGATCTAGCACACGAAGCGAAGTCTTGAAAATCTTAAATTGGAAAGTTTTCAAGCAGGGTCCAGCGCGCAACAATATGCACCCATTGCATGCACCATTTATTTTATTCAAAAAGCTTTATAGCTCCTTGAAAAGAGACTTTTCTCATCCGCACTTACAAAATTTGTAAGAACACGAAACATTTACAAGCCGTATGATTTATGGTTTATGCTGAAATCAAGATGCTTGAATAAATTCCCGCTCATCAATTTTAATTCAGTATCAACCGTTGTCGACTAAAGGCACTCGTTCGAAAAGATAATATAAGAGTACATAGATGGATCATTGAGTGCTTTGACTTGAGTTCTAATGTTTATGAATTCTTTGTCGTTTTTTATGACTCCGATTTCGAATCCTTTGGTGTGATACTTTCTTTTTTTTCTATTATTTTTTTTTCTTTTTTTTTTACTGAAAGACCGGGCCTTTCATGCCAAATGCCAAATGACTAATTGCATTTATCGCTAAACGAATTTAAAAGCGCTGTCACCGGTCCACTAATTATTATCTCGTGACTGAGAAGGAATTATGATTAACGGCTCAATCAACTATATCGGTAAGTGTGTCTAGAATTTTCTAATACCTTTTATAAAGTTTCATATTGAGACACAAAGCAACAAAATACGATCTAGAGGAATGTGGCCCTTTTTATTTCGATCGTATTGTTACGCGCCACACAAGTTTAAGTACCACTAGCGCCATCTAGTATCGAATAGCAGAACTAGTGACGACTGGCGCCATCTAGTATCGAGTAGCAGAACTAGTACACGCGAGATTCTTCTAGAGAATTCGATGCTAGAACTTTCTAGAACTTTCGACATCTGGTCAGTAGGGACCGGTATATATTCGAACATTCTAGATGTTTCTACAAGGTTCTGGAACTTTCTAAGGAATATATAAGACCGGTAAGGACCCCGACTTGAGAGAGTCGAAGCGAATAAGCGATCTTCGAGTGCAATCAGTAGTGCAGTTGTATTTTATAATTAGTGTGTTCGAATTGTTATCAGTGTTGATTAATTAAAGTGTCATTTTTGGTTTTTAAATCGACAGTTTTTATTGTCACGAACCGCAAGCTCGTTTGTTGCTTCGTGTCTCAATATGAAACTTTATAAAAGGTGTTAGAAAATTCTAGACACACTTACCGAGGCAGCTGATTGAGTCGTTTTTCATAATTCCTTCTCAGTCATGTTCCTGACGTCACATCGGGCTCGCTCACCGATACCTTGAGCGCGCGCACACATCTCGGTCGTCTAAATATATTGTAATCAGCTAATACAGATACTTGTCGAAATCAAGTAGTTTTATTTAAGAAGTCAAGACCACCAGCAGCACACCTGGAGCTTGATACTCAACATATGGTCCTTCGAGTTAAAGAAGATTGCCGATTTTTGTGCTACGCACGCACCTCCAGTGGACTTTGGACTGGCCGTCGTCGGTACGGCGTACTCGCATACGGCCGTAGAGGACACTTAAAGGACAGTCTACCCAGAGGGACATTATTCTGAGTGAGTCCGTTCCATTATCCTTATCTAATTTCCTGTTTTTACTCCTTTTCTATCCAGGAATTTTAAAATGGTGCTATACGGATCAGGCATACATTGATCTCTTCATATAAGTATAGCTTACCGATTCAGTGGAAGTTTCCATAATCAAATCATCGTCATTTTACATATTAACTTAATTTCTTAAAACATTCCTTTGTTCGCTAATCGCACGAGTTTGCTAAACGCGTAAACAACCTCATTAGTGTTTCTTTTGATATTGTACTTATTGCACCGGATAACTCCGGCTCATTAGCAATATCAGCTGATTTTACCGTAGGCTTGACCAGCTGTTTACGCATAATTTTATAACTTAACTTATATTGGTTTCTTTGTCTTTGCTTGCACTTCCGATTTTTTTGCATTGCCTTAACTACCTACCTTCTCATTATGTCTGATGCAAAATTAAGGGAACTTATAAAGAGGCGTGGTGGCTACAAAGCAAAGCTTACGCATTTCAGCAACTTTCTAAGACTATTACCTAGCACGGGAAATGATTTAGATAGCTTCCAAGCAGCAGAATTAAAAAACCGTCTTAATTTAATGGAAACACTATACAAGGAATTCGATGTGTTACAGACAGAGTTGGAGCTGTTGTCGGAGGATGCGGACGAAATGTATAACGAGAGGGAGCAGTTCGAGACGCAGTACCACGCGCTGGTAGCCCGCGCGAGGGCGAGCCTCGACCCCGCGCGCGTCTCCTCGCCCGCTCTCGTGTCTGCTACCTCCATCGATGATCTCCCGCGCCACGGCTCTGGCTGCAGGCATGACTTCGTTCGGTTGCCTAAGATAGACTTGCCTCACTTCGACGGGGACTATCAGCACTGGCTTGAATTCCGAGATACGTATCTTTCTCTTATTCATAACAATGACAGCATACAAGACATCAACAAATTTCACTACTTACGTGCTGCCTTAACCAGCAGCGCGTCATTAGTGATAAAAAGCATAGATTTCAAAGCAGATAACTATGATACAGCGTGGCAGTTATTATCCGAACGATACGACAATAAAAGACTACTTGTTAATAATCACGTGCAGGCCTTATTTAGTCTTGAACAAATTCAACATGAATCTTGTAAACCGTTACGGAATATGATTGACGTCACAAATAAAAATCTTCGTGCCTTGTCAACCTTAGGACAGCCTTCTGAGCAAGGAGGTCTAGGGGAAACCCTTATTATATACATCATGTCAGAAAAGCTTGACAAGGTCACACGAAGGGAGTGGGAAGAATTTAAAAATAATTTAGATGCCTTTCCAAATTTAAAAGATTATATTAAATTTTTAACAAACAGAGCAGATTTACTAGAATCCTTAAATTCTAATAAAAACACAACGACAACAACATCAACAACAAAACACACTAACGAAAACAACAAAACTAAAAATTTCCTTACAACAACTAAAACTAAAAATAATAATAATTCAGACAATGTTAAATGTCCTATGTGTTCTCAGAATCACTTTTTATTCAGTTGTCAGCCTTTCAGAAATCTTGACATAGAAGCACGCATTAAAAAAGCTTCAGAAAGCAATGTTTGCATGAACTGCCTTCGACCTGGTCATATCGAAAAGCGTTGCAGTCTATCGCATTGCAAATATTGCAAGATCAGACACAATACCCTCTTACATAGGGAATCAACAGAAAAACAGACAGGGGAAAACATTGTTTTGTCAACAAACGTCGTATTACCCTGTTCAGAAACTAATCAGGTTCACATTTTGCTATCCACAGCCCTGGCAAAGGTGACAGCTGTCAATGGAGATCTTCATACTGCCAGACTATTGTTGGATAACGGCAGCACCTCCAACTTCATCACCCAAGAGCTCTGTGGGAAGCTCGGCCTGGTAAAACGCAGCACTAGCTCCACCGTCTCAGGTATAAACGGTCAAGTTTCTAGTACCTCAGAAAGCTGCAGTCTTCATTTGCGGTCTTGTAATGGTGGCTATCAGGCGAAAGTAAGCTGTTTTGTTTTACCAAGGATTACGCAATTGCTGCCTGGCTCTTATGTAGAAAAAAGGTATATTACCATCCCGCCAGGTATTCAATTAGCAGATCCATCATTCAATGTACCTACTGCTATCGATATTCTAGTAGGCGCTGAGATATTCTGGGACGTCTTAGGTTCCGATACCATTAATTTAGGCAATAATCAGCCTAGATTACAATCATCCAAACTAGGATGGCTTATTTCAGGCCGCGTCAGTCGGTCTCGTCTTCGTAAACAACCTTCTGTTTGTCACTTTCTTTCACATGAAGAGTCAGATCAGCTGACTCGCTTCTGGGAACTTGATACGGTGTCGTCTGCAAACTGTTTTTCTTCTGAAGAGCAGTCTTGTGAAAAACTTTTTCAAGAGACCACACGTCGGGATACGCATGGTCAATTCGTGGTCACCATACCATTGAAGGACTCGCTCGAGTGCTTAGGTGACTCTTACGCGATGGCGAAGCGTCGTTTCCTTTCCCTAGAGCGCAGATTTGAACGGGACTTGACATTTAAAACAAGATATTTGCAATTCATGCAAGAATACATTGACCTGCACCATATGACAGAACATTCAAAAATAAATTCAGAAATTAAATACTTTATGCCTCATCATGGTGTTGTGCGCGAGTCAAGTACTACCACAAAACTTCGCGTAGTTTTCGATGCTTCGGCCTCCAGCACCTCGGGCAAGTCCTTCAATGATATGCAGATGGTAGGTCCAACCGTACAGGAAGATCTGCTATCCATACTCTTAAGATACAGACAACACAAGTTTGTTGTAACGGGTGACATTGAAAAAATGTATAGAGCTATTTTAGTTGAGCCATCTCAGCGCCCGTTACAACAAATTGTGTTCAGATTCAATTCCTCAGACCCTTTAAAGACCTATGCACTGAATACAGTGACATACGGTACAGCATCAGCCCCGTATTTGGCCACAAAATGCCTAGTTTCACTTGCAGATCAATGTTCAGACCCAGAGGTTAGTCAGTCCATCAGACGTGATTTTTATGTAGACGACTATTTGAGTGGCGGCGATTCGATTGAGTCAGTCATAAATTTATGTCAAGGGGTAGTGAATACTCTCGAGTCCGCCAAGTTTCACCTTAGAAAGTGGCAATCAAATAGTCCGAAGATATTAGAGTCAGTCACTAATATAAAACCAGAAAATCAAGATAAAACATTAAACCTAAATGACACTCCTAACAAAACACTTGGGCTATACTGGGACTGTAAAACAGACAGATTATTCTTTTCTATAGATTTAAAATATACTACAAAAATTACAAAGCGTAATATCTTATCTTTAATAAGTCAGGTGTTTGATCCTATTGGCCTCGTCGGGCCATGCATAGTTCAGGCTAAACTTATGTTACAGCAGCTGTGGATACTTAAATGTGACTGGGACGTTGAAGTACCAACAGAAATAAAATCACAATTCCTTGAGTTCATACAGTCACTTCCAGCTCTTAACTCTGTTCACATTCCTCGTTGGGTGTCTTGTAGCAATGCTTCTTTAGTTGAGCTACACACTTTCACAGACGCTTCTGAACGCGCCTATGGTGCGTGTATTTATGTGAGAACGGTAGCAGTCGATGGAACAGTTTGCGTTCGCCTTTTAGCTTCCAAAAACAAGGTCGCTCCTATAAAACCCACTACCATACCAAGATTGGAGTTGTGTGGTGCTTTACTGGGCACAAGACTTTTTCTGAAGGTACGTAAATCACTTACTCTAGAGTTAAATCACTGTTTCTTTTGGTGTGACTCGATGATCGTGCTTGGATGGTTGTCTACATTGCCAAGTCGGCTTGATCAATTCGTCCGCAATAGAGTGAGTGAAATACAAGAAGCAACAACCAAACAGACGTGGAGCTATGTGCCATCTAAGAGCAACCCCGCTGATCTCACATCTCGGGGGGTGAAGGCTGATTGCATCAGCTCGTCCACTCTTTGGTGGTCGGGTCCTGAATTTCTTAATCATAAAGAAATTAAATTTCCTACATCACCTAATACACACATTCAATCTTTACCAGAAACATCTTTACATACAGCTGCTGACACACATAACCAAAATAATAACAATATATTTTCAAACTTAATTCATAAAAAATCATCATTTACATCACTCATAAGAATCATAGCCTATATACAAAGATTTATCTATAATTGTCAAAATCAGAATAATAAAAAATCAACTTACTTATCAGTTTCAGATTTACAATCATCACAGAACCTTATATTACAGATTTCTCAACAGGAAATGTTTCCTGAGGAATATATATGTCTTAAAACTAATCAGGCCTTACATAAAAAGAATCGATTAATAAGTCTTTCTCCTTTCATTGATTCAGACAATTTAATACGCGTAGGTGGACGTCTTAACAACTCCAACTATAGTTACAATGTTAAGCATCCTATCCTTTTATGTAGCAAACATAACTTGACCAAAATTATCTTCGAAAGAGAACACAAAACACTCTTTCACGCAGGGCCACAATTACTTTTAGCACACATTAGACTCACTTACTGGCCTTTAGCAGGTAGGAACCTAGCTAAGCAGGTAGTGCGTAACTGCGTTCGCTGCACTCGCTTCAAAGCTCAGCCTATTCAGCCCATCATGGGCAACCTACCAAGCGATAGGACTCATCTAGAGTACCCTTTTTTGAATACAGGGCTTGATTATGCCGGGCCAGTGCTGATAGCCGACCGTAAGGGTAGAGGATGTAAGCTACTTAAGTCATACATTTGTGTTTTTGTGTGCTTTGCAGTCAGAGCCGTTCATCTGGAGCTGGTTTCCGACCTCACCAAGGAGGCTTTTCTTGCGGCCTTCAGCCGATTTATTAGTCGACGGGGCAAGCCTCAACGGGTGTACTCCGACAACGGCACTACATTTGTGGGAGCTTTCAATGAGCTTTCACGCTTCTTAAAGGTTTCATCAAGTAATATAGAGTCAGATCTTGCAGGCAAAGACATTGAATTTAAATTTATACCTGCCTACAGCCCACATTTCGGTGGGATTTGGGAAAGTGCAGTAAAGTCTACCAAACATTTATTGCGTAGAGTCATGAGCCTAACTCATTTAACATATGAAGAGCTTTCAACTTGTCTGATTCAGATAGAGGCTATTTTAAATTCCAGACCTTTAACACCTCTATCCACTGATCCATCAGATCTTTCTTATCTTTCTCCTTCACACTTCCTCATCGGACGATCACTCACGTCAGTCCCTCGTCCTCAGATCACCGATGTCAATATCCAGCGGCTACAACGCTTCGATCGTATCGAAAAACTAAAACAACATTTTTGGCAACGCTTCTCTAATGAGTATGTGTCTCTCCTGCAGCAGAAAACCAAATGGCAGACAGCTGGGCAACAGCTAAAAACAGGCACTATGGTCTTAGTGAGAAACACTAATCTTCCGCCTCTTCTGTGGTTGCTGGGCAGAGTGGTTGCAGTGAAGACTGGCTCTGACGGACATTGTCGAGTCGCCGACATCCTGACCAAAAAGGGCATCATAACGCGTGCATATAACAATATTTGTCCTCTTCCGGTATCTTCAACATCATCTTGAAGCCTTCTCTTCAACGCGGGGAATATGTTCCTGACGTCACATCGGGCTCGCTCACCGATACCTTGAGCGCGCGCACACATCTCGGTCGTCTAAATATATTGTAATCAGCTAATACAGATACTTGTCGAAATCAAGTAGTTTTATTTAAGAAGTCAAGACCACCAGCAGCACACCTGGAGCTTGATACTCAACAGTCATAAGATAATATTTTTTTAAAGGAGTGGCGCTAGTGGACCCGAGACAGCCCTCTTAACAATTATGTATTGTTAAATCGATACAAGAAGGTACAAAGCTCTCTGTACATATTATAATTGAAGTCACTTTTCGTGTCTGTCTGTGTGACCGCGTTGTTCTTCTAAAAGACGCAACGGATTTTGAGTATTTATTCCAAAAGTTTTGTGTGTATACAGGGTCATTGGTAAATCACTAACAACCTCTCAAAACTATATTACTAACGTCATAAACAACAACTTTTGTTCTATCAATCAATCAACTCAGCCTATCGCAGTCCACTGTTGAACATAGGCCTCTCCCATGCTCCGCCACAACACCCTGTCCTCCGCCATCTAGCTGGGGGGCGTGCCACACTACGCTTGCCGATACGCGGTCTCCACTCTAGGAGTCGTCTGTTCCACCGGCCATCGGTCTTTCGACAAACATGGCCAGGCCACTGCCACTTCAACTTGCTTACTCTGCAAGTTATGTCGGTAACTCCGGTTCTCTTCCGGATAATTTCATTCCTGATTTTACCCTTCAAAGAAACTCCGAGCATAGCCCGCTCCATAGCGCGTTGAGCGACTTTAAATTTGTGGACCAGCCCGACTGTCAATGTCCACGTTATGGCACTGTATGTCATAACGGGCAGGACGCACTGGTTGAAGACCTTTGTTCTATGACTTTTAATAATTCATCAGATTTTGATTCATAATATCTTCATTTTAAAAAAAACAACGCTCTAAATGTTACAAACTGCCGTGTATAGTGCAAAAGACAGATGAAACTGACAAATTTCTCCAAACCATTTTAAACTTTAAAATGTTGACGATTAAGTTCAAAATCGAATGAGAAAATTTGACAGTTTGTGGGTAGCTTGATGTGCCACCATACAACAAAATACAGTATTGTAATGTGTTAGATAGAACAACGAAATCTTGAAGGTTTGTTTTTGGTAAATGTATTATGTTTTGTAAAAACTCATTGAACAGAAGTTGTTGTTTATGATGTTAGTAATACAATCCTGTAAGGTTTTTAGTGTTTTACCAATAACCCTGTATAACATTAATATTAAACTTACTTGTGTCGTGATATTTTGCGTGCTTCGGAGTTAGCACGCCGCGCGTCGGATGGCCGAATGTCGTGATTTCATGGATTTAATTTAAAATAATGTGTTATTTTAATACCGAATTATATTATCCACTGTCAAAGTACAAATCTATTGTAACAAACTTTTAAATGTATTTTCATTATGGCAACCGAATGTATTATTTTGTTTTGGCAACACTTAGAAATAACGGTTATGATATTATCGTTATTTCTGGGTGGGGTCAAAAGTCGTTTTAAATAGTAAAATGAATGCAAAGGCAGTCTTAGTTTGATTATTAAACCGTGCATTTGTGCGAAATAAAAGTGTTATCAAGAACAGAGTGTTTTGTTCAAACTTATAATATTCTACCTCGATGTTATGTCAAGTCGTACAAACCGTGCAATGCAGGGACGGTTTGGTGGTTATAATATAAACATAAACAAGAAAAATACACAAATGCATCAGTTAACAAAATTCTCGGAAACCCGCGGCTTGTAGGTAGTACTTTAACGTCTCCAGTTAGACGATGTTTTTGCATTTCCAGGAAAGTAAGCAAGCTTTGCTCTTCTTTAGTTTGCCTTGCGTATAAAACTGCAAGTTTTTCTAAATAAATAGCACAACATATATCTGGGAACAGCTTTATGCAGAAATACGAGACCTAATTATCAAGATGAAACTTTACACTGAGAAAATATAATATGTCCTTTCAGATGTAAAAGATAAGTCAACTTTGAAAAGCGTCATAAGTATTTACTTACTTATGATGCCTTTCAAAGTAGACTTATTAATATGACGGAGAAGGTACGTATCTCTCGTTATCACCAGCCATATTTGAAACTAGTACTTACGCCCACAGGCGTAGATACTATGGGTAGTGTTGGTTATTGCGCCATAGAAAAACCGTTCGCAGTTCAAATCAAATTATAATTTATATATAATAAAATAATAACACTAGTACGTAATTCACACACTGTAGGACGTCACCGAACGCTTTCTATGACCTATAATGTATACTGTGTATATACATATGTGTACTTTTTGGGTGAACAAAAATCATGGAACTCGCGTCATCGTCACCGAACGCTTGCAAGTTACTTAGTTTTTACTTCTAACGGCAGTCCCCAAAGACTGCCCCGGATTTTTTAAGTGAAAATTTCTTTAGGCGCGTTGAACGCTTTCTACGAGCTATATGTACACTGTGTAGGTATGTGTACTTTTTGGGTGAACATAAATCATGGAACTCACGTCATCGTCACCGAACGCTTTCCATGAGCTTTATGTTTAAAAGAACAGTTATTCCAAAGTTTTGTGTTTTCACTTCTGTCGGCAGTCCTTATGCCAATTTTTATTTATTTTTTATAAATAGTCCTCCCCGACCCTTGCTCGTAAGCGAAGCGCCAGCCCGCGCTATAGCTGAGCCTGTAGATTTAAATTCCCCTGATAATAATGATAACCCTAATTTTATCCAGCCACCGTCGGTCCCTTGCCATCCTCCCTCCGACTCTGCCCTAAGCCGAGGTTCGTTCCCCACAGGGGGTGCCCTTAGCGCGCAGTCGTTTAGTTTATAAGTTTTTACGCCCTAGCTGGAGGCATTAAGTTTTTAGGAGCTTAAGGCAATCACAGGAAAGACCGGTTAAAGAGTCTCAACCTCTCAAGGTTAACTCTGAGATGCCCTAGATAAAAAAAAATAACAATGCATTTAGGATGTTGTTAGGGCTGCCCCGCTTTTGTAGTGCCTCCGGTATGTTTGCGGAGGCCAGGGTAGATGGCTTCCATGCCATCGTGCGCAAGTGGCTCGCGTCATTAAGCACTAAGCAGAGTCCAGGGGTAGCACTAACAGCATCCTAAAGGTCATTGCGGATAAACAAGACTCAAATATCCTGAAAACATTTATTCGTCTCCAAATTTTTGAACCCTACTTGTTTTTTTTTTTTTTTTTATGGACATCGTCTGATATAAATGTTTTATTATTATATTTCTATCCGAAATTTTCGTAACTAAGTACACGAAATACACTCCAACCTCAAACACAACAAAAATTATTAACAGCAATAACCGAGCAGGTCAAATAAGTAACTTTTAAATTAAATATTTCCGTTAAAATGTTAAACTAATCCAGAGTTCAGACCATCCATACAAAATTAGTGTTGGAGTGGGTTGGTACACTTAATCACAAAGTTGGTTCACCTCGGGCGAGTTAACTCACTGTGCACCTTTATTTCCTTTTAATCTTAAATTAACTCGGAAACAATTCTACTGGAGTCGAACAGTAACCGTATATTCGACAACAAAGCTAACGGAACTAACGTTAAATGTTAATGTGTGTAAAACATTCAAAATCTCTTTGTATCTCTTCTCTTTTTCGTCTTCTCTGTCTCTTCTGTTGTTTCTTCTCTCCAATTTTTTTTTTCTTATTTAAATCTTGATAAATTATTTGTTTCAGACAGTTACAATGAAAAGAAAGAAAGAATAACATTTATTTGGCAGCTATGACCCAATCAAAGCAATACAATAAGTATTGCTTTGATTTTGTCATTGCTGTATTTATATAGGACTACCTGCTGCCTGCAGCTTCGCCCACGTGGCTTTTTCTAAAATAATTGTAGCCTAAGTTACTCCTTGTATCATCAGCTATCTGCCAATGAAGGTCCGGTCAAAATCGGTCCAGCCGTTTCGGAAATTAGCCGGAACACACAGCCAGACAGATAGAAACAAAATTTAAAATTTTACCGTATATACTTTCATATGCATTTAGTAAAAATCTGTTATTTTGACATTACAAACAGACACGTTAATTTTATTTAATTTTATAGATGTGGATAATACGAATTATCATTATAAAATAACTTGACTTCTTACTATTAAAATATAACTGCTCTATTCAATTTGTCTAATATTTTTGCTCTTGGCTGTACTTATGCACCGCGAAGACCAAAAATAAAATAAAATTGATATCATGGCTTATTAGAGTACTTTGATGGTAAAGGTAAATTGGAAATCGGATTTTTGATATAAAAACTTCCTTCGTTACTAGAGAACAGGTGGGTTCGGGGATCATTAATGTATAGAAAATAGGAAAATGTTATCGTTTTCGTGACTTTCATGTCAATAAAAATTTTGGTTTCTTCGTTTCAATTTTAAATTGCTGCTCTGAATACATACTGAACTTACAAAGATTTTAAAATATAAATGAAGTGTACACCGCTATTTTCTTAACTTAACTTTGGCGCGGCTGTGTAGATGCTACCAAAAAATAAGTTCTAGGTTTGTATGACTTTTTAAAAGAGCGCTCAGATGGCTTCACCGCCAGGACGCCAGATGAGTTGAGCGCAGACGGCGTGAATTGTCTCAATACAGTCGCGAGACGGGTTGAGACGCGACAACTCACACAATTTTTTTGTACAAACTGCTCTTTTCGCCATCCGCAAGATTAGATTCAAGAGGATAAATCTCTCCTTCCCCCCACTTGTGTCGCCCGTTTTGTGTGAAGGCTTTATTCGGGATTATTTATACAGAACATTTCGCTTGCCGACTTGACATACTGAATATCGCCATACTTTAATCTCGCTACGTTAGAGTAGTAGGGAGCCACCTTCTAACTAGAACTCCTGCTCCCATTCGGCTACAGAAATAAACGGAAAAAACATGCTAAAAGCTCCCTTTTAAGAGGTTCGTACAAAAGTTTATGTTAAAAGCCCGCTTCACACAGTATTCATTACCGAAATTATTTGCCGGTGCGATGCAAGAACGCCACGCCGATGGCTGAACTGTGGATATAAACACAAAATTACATTGAGACCGGCACGTAAGAAGCGAGCAATTCCTGATGTACCATGAAGTTAGATTGGAAAACTTCTCATGCTGCAACGTGCTATTGCTCTGTGTCTGTTCTACTGCGGCTCTCGTATTACCGTAACTAGTAAGCAATACCTATTTATTCAACTTTACTACGTAAAGTATGAATTAAGAACATTTTGGAAATTTCTAAATGAAAGTGATCATTTGTTAATACCCCACTTTTATGTTTATTATAAAGGTTGTTAAGCAAGGATAAAAATCTGTTAGGGTCCTGAGTATGATGTCTTTTAAATGAAGTCCATATTGCGCCGCAAAAAATTAAAACTGGCAGAGAATATTATTTACAGAAGATCAATGTACAAAGTCTACTAGAATTACCGGAGAACAGAAGCCAGTGGAGCAACGGTCGAACCATCGAAACGGATAAGGTTACCGCATTACCAACGGAACTTTAAGATTTTCATTTAAAACTCATGTAGAAAATATTATAATCCAGCTGTTCTACATTTTTCCCCTAGGTAATATTGCTTCTAGACGTTTGTCGTAAACAGAGGCTTTGTTGCAGCAATTTCCACGATACCACATTTCTGCGAGATTAAATTCGTAATACGGCTTCCGTTTGGCTCAGTTCCGTATTCAGTGCGCCTACTACAGGAATTTGCGTAAACGTTAACAGATATCGAGTTCTCTTTACGAATCACATGCAACTCGATATTACCACCGGGTGACTACCGGCTGCATTAGTTCCGTGCCTTTGACATCACCGGAGCTTTAGCGTTTCCACAAAGTCGTCACATGACGCGCGTTATAGGAAATAGATTGTATTCGAATTCGGGATTCGCCAGGCTATCGCATTGCAAAAACGGTCTGTTGACCGACTAAACGGATTTAGATCTAGGCTTTATTACTACACGGCTTCATTCTAAATAGCATTTTAATGTCTCCCGACTATACATACAAGAATCTATCTATACAAGATTAAACACATTAGCGGCCACAAAATCTTTATTGCTTAGCCATTTTAACGAACATTCGTTCCTTGAATGCCGTTTTCATAGCCTCACGTTCACTCCATAAAAATATAAACTTCACACATTGTATCAGTATGAAGGAAATTACATTTCAACACGTTCAGATAATACATTTTAAAACCGCTAGTATTGGAAGCCGTTTCGCCCGATTTTATGAAACCAACGATATTATTTCAAGGAAGGTTAATGAATATGTTAACAAGGATGAATAATACGAACAAGACGGTCGTTTGTTGATGTTCTAGTACCTTGTAATAGAAATTCAAATTCAGCAAAATTAAATCTAATCACGAACGATCGGGAAAATTACTGATCGTTTCTTTGTGCAAATATAAATTGGTGAAAAATCCTGCCGCATACTGAAACCGACGACCGTTTAATAATGACACAAATTTAATAACGAGTATTTTTGAAATATTCCTACCATTAATTTACATTTCAACGCTATTTTCGTTTCTTTAATCGTTATTAATAGTCGTACGTAGTAGGGGTCTTGGGGAAAATGGGATCTTTTACAGAATGGCTTATTTGTCAATGTCAGAGCGGCAGTGACGCTTGCGTCTGTTTCTGATAGCCTCGTTGTTTCGTTTTATTGGTTAGGCACGTTTTCTTTGTGACTGACGTATGTATGTAGGACATAATTATTTACGGAATCGGAGGTCGAATGAACAGCGATTGAACTCGGCTTTATTAATCGCTAGTCTAGTCTAAATGATTCGATTGTTTAGCAGTTTTATTCTTGAATCTTCTGTGCCTTACACAGCTATTATGAGTAAGACGTACCTACTTAATTATTTATTTAGATTATCATTTAAAGTAAAAGTTCGCGAGCACATTCATAACAAGCTGGCAGTATCATCACAGCGTTAATGTTTTCCCATTGTTTGTTATATTTGTTTTAGTATATTCGTGTATTTATGTATGTTTATTTGTGTTTATCGTGGGCATTTTTAAAATTATGATAAAAAAAACACTATCTCTCTCCTTAACAATAATTTCTTTTAAGCTATTGCATAGCTTCTATCGCGGGCCTTGAGCGCGGGGACCGAATCCAGAAATTCCGTAACGAAAAAAAAAGAAAAAAATTAATATCAAAGAAAAAGAAATACTGCATAAATAAAATAAATAAATAATTATAATTGCATAAGTTGATACAAAATGCTATGCAATAGCTTTACCGCGGCAGTCCCCGAGTGCCACACGTCTTTTTTTTTTGTTTTGTTATGCATTTGCTTCATGATGATTATTTATTTATTATTATTCATATTAATATAGATAAGTATAACATGTTTTGTGTATTTATTGTATATATGTAAATGGTACACCACAAACTACCTGCAGTAATGTCGACACCTGCAAGGAATAACATTGTAACTAATATTTAGTAACTTAACAGGAGAGCGCGTCAAAGATTTTAAAAAATCTCTCAGATTTCGGTTAAGTCTTATTACCAACCAACCTTGAAAATATGAGTCAACGAGGGATTAGCTACACTTTCGTATGATTATATTATTATATATTATGTATATTTTAAGACTTTTTGACGCGCTCTCCTGTAAAGTTACTAAATATTAGTTACAATGTTATTCCTTGCAGGTGTCGATGTTTCTCTTTCCCCCTATTAAGGGGGAAAGAGAAACATGGATTACCATGCAAAGGTTGTCTTTAAAAGATCGCTTTTAGCGATAAGACCGCCAATTGTGTCACCCCTTGTCAAATTTTCTGCATTATAAATCTGTAATTTTTATGGTTTGCAATAAAGTACTCTTTATTGCACACCATAAAAATTACAGATTTATAATGCAGAAAATTTGGTTAAAAGTTAGATAGATAGAAGAAAGAATACTTTCTTTCTTCTATCTATCTATCTATCTAACTTTTAACCAAGGTCCGGTAAACGAATGATTGCTTAAATACAAGTCTTATTTAAATCCAAAACAAAATGTAAACCAATAGTTGGCAACATCATGCCTACATACAAGTTGCTATATACGCTAACGTGCATACAGACATGGACAGATTGGATTAGGGTTCCACAGGTAGAACGTATCGACGTCCTCAGCCGAGATGAAATCGAGACGTTTGGGAGAGGCCGGCGATATTGTTGGTAAGAGCACTTCTACTCAAGAATTTGAGCATAGCGAGCCCGCCTGCCAAGGTATCGGTTACACTGAACACACTACTATTAAGTTCACTCAACCGGAACTAGGAGCGAACACATAAATATCACCTACATCTATGATAGCAATATATTTCAATATCGATAGTAAGACCGCATTATATGCAAATTATTGGCAAACACATTTAGAAAGTATGTCGTCGCATGCATCTTGCTTCATGTCAGCTCTTCAGTGTACAAACACCAGCCATTTGTCATTTTATTAGTCTCGCTCTGCAATATTCTGCGAAATAACTCTGTAGACGCGGCGAGATTGCTTCCCAGTTTACTGCCCCGACTTGAGACAGGAAAGTGAGAAAAAGTTGTAAATTTGCCACCGAATTGGACGTTTATACAACTCGACTGACCTCAAACGCTTTAACCGCTTTCGTTACGGACCTGGCAAAAATTGAACTCCCTTGGATGGTTCTACCGATAGTTTTAATAACGTCTCGTAGTTACGGGGGCCATGAAACTGTATGTAAGTACGTACCTACGTTACTTTATTTTTGTGGTCTCCTAGACTTGAATAGGCAGTGGATTTCTTGCTGGCTTGGTTGGCTCTATACCTGTAACGGGTTCGAATTTGGCTCGGAGAAAATATTTGTGCATGAGGTTCTTCTTCTTTCTTTTTCTTTAAAAAAAACGTTGCCCCACACTATACTCCATTTACTCTATAGTAAATGGAGTATAGTGTGGGGCAACGTTTTTTTCTTTTTCTCATTAGACTAATAACAGCTAAATAACGACAGTTATTGTGTAATATTGTTGAAATTACTGCACTTTAGAGTTATTTTTTTAGATTACAGTGCTTTGTATTTATCGTGAAATAACGGAGTTTATTAAACGTTTACATCGAAATAACGACAGGGTGAGAACAGTTATTTGTCTAATGTTATAATAAATGGAGTATAGGAATTTCTCTTGCACCCACAACAGGAGACATTCATACAGGAGAAACATTTAAACTCACATACACAAACAGCCAGACCCGGAACAACTACTTGTAGGTCATACAAATATTTGTTTCATGCGGGAATCAAATCCGCGACACGCAGCGCAGCAGACAATCACTTAACCAATGCGCCAACCGTGCGTGGTTGGTTGTTATGTACATGGAAGATTAAAAGGACTACACACACAACCCCGGTAGGGATGAAATTTTTGGTGAGAAGGGTTATTTAAATAAATTCACGTAGGTTATGAACATTTTCAGTACATGATAATTTAGTTAGCAATTGACATAAACATGATAAGTTATAAATCCATACTATTGTACTATATATAATCCTAACTAGTATTATAAATTCGAAAGTAAGTTTGTCAGTTTGTTTGTTACCTTTTCACGCCTATACCACTGAACCGATATACCAGATATAGCCTGGGATATAGAGAAGGACATAAGCTACTTTTTTCGGAGCCGCGGGCAAAAGCTAGTATAATATTTAAAAAAAAAACTAAATTTAATTCTAAAATCAAATCCTTAGAATAAAATCCAACTGAAAAAGGAATTCCATGAAGAGCTTTATGAGAAATATTTATACATAAAGAAGTTAAAGGAATATAGAATCTAATACCAGTAATTTATATAACATTCTTTTTATTTAAATAAAACCGGCACCAGTCCGGGGTTACGGATGAATCGTACATTCCCGAGCCCCGGGCGTAGGTGTGAGATGAAACACCGGGGTGGTTTTTAGTCAGTAAGGCTGACAGACCCCTCCGCCCCTCCAATGACGGAGGACATCCATGAGGATTTTACACCCCAAACAAAAAAAAAAAAAGTTAACAAACTACAAGTCCTAGCATCTCTTCAAATGTTTTACACGAGGCATCGCCTCTCAAGACCACAGGGTGTGGAAAGGCAACAATTGCCGGACTTCCTTCAAAAGTGCTTGTATTTTGTATTTCGTTCAGTTTAATTACATTGCATTTTTACCAAAGTTCCCTCTGTTTGCAGCGGGCATTGTTGACAGTGGCAGAATTCCCACGGACTTTACCTAGTTTTTATTTTAACCTACATTGAATGGCAAAGTTTTTTGTGCAACTCTGTTAGTGTCGATGGAGTCTTCGTTTCTTGGTTCTAGGTCTTTTACCACAGTTACTAAACTACTTAACCGAAACTTTTTCATTTATAATGGAATTGCTTTGTAAAGTTTCTTTATTATCAAAAGTTTCTTTTTAAAGACATCGTTGGTGCACTATTAGATCAGGCATCGTCACAATACATTTTCTCGTAAATGTTCAAAAAATTACCGCAACAAAGTACGTACCTACTTTATTGCGGTAAGCTCAATATTTTTTTAAGAGGTAGTTAGTAACCTTACTACCGCTTCACTCAAAAGTTATATGTCGTTTCTCTATGTATTTAACTGTGTGTTCATAAATAATTAAATAAAGGCTAGCTGGATGACACAAGTACCGAAAACCCCATGCTGGGGAACATCATATTCTGCGTTGTATTTCCTTCGACACCAAAGACATTTCGAAGGCCTATATGTAACTAAGTCAACGATCATATTTTCAAACTTGATCGATGAACATAAAAAGAGCCAATACATTCCCCGTTCAACGCCCCGTAACTCAATCATAAGTCATAAATATAAATTTCAATTCATACTTTCCTAGTAATAAAAACCGCGCAACAAATTATTATCCGTGCCGTGGCCATTAGCAAATTGTGTAAATTTCCTTTTTCAACTTCTGTTGGCCCGGACAAAATTACTTCGGCCCCGCAACCCGCCATTTAAACCAAGAAATGATGAAAATTGACTGTAATAATTACATGAATCAAATTATTCCCCAGCTCGGTACTGGTACATGGGTTCTAAAGAAATTATGTAAATTTTCTGAAACTGTACGCATTAATTGTCTCATTAAAAAGTATAAAAATGTTTTTTAATTGTAATTAGCGCTGGTGTTTGCGCGTCTGCGAAAGGTTCTATCATTTTTCTTCATTGTCTTTTATAACTAAGTATTTTTGTTTTCCTTTTCCTGGCCAAGAATTGTGAAGTCCGTCCACTTTTTGCGGTCATAAGTCAGAACGCTTATCTAAATACACGTTAACATTAACGACTGACACATAAACACGGAGTTTTCGCGTAATGGAATGAAAAACGGTGAAGTACCTTATGTCGAATTGATAATATCCCGTATTGCACGCTATTCCTCAAGTATGATGGGGGAGAGTTTCCAAAAAGAGGCCCATAACTTGTTGCGACGCCTGCAAAACGTGATGAAAAGCGACGGATCTGGACCGGAGCCAGTGCGCAGCGGTCATTTCTTTTTCTTTGCCAGCCATCGAAACTTTGCAATGCTTCTATTACCACTGCGCTACACATATAAAATTGTTTTTAAAATATTTTAGCATTTTAGGTTTGAGTTGAGGTTCTCGGCCTGTTTAGTGATAAATGTTCCTTTATAAAGCGTCTACCTGTTGTGCAATTTCGGAATTTTAATTAGTACAACGTTTTGAATTATTCACGACTACATGCAAGTAAGCCAGGGAAAAGGAGTCGGCCGTCAACAACAGCAGTTTAGCACACTTCCCCTTGCCTTCAAGTTTAAAGTTTATTTTACACAAACACGCTAATTTCATATTGTTACATTACATTTTGTTTCTTTGTTAACTAAAAAAGATTCAAATAGAGTTGTGTTCCTACATGTATATAAAACACAATGTGGCTTTCAAAAGCATTATACCAAAGCGAGCAAAAGCAGTTTGACAATAGGAGCAAAGGAATTCATATTTGCTACTGTTCCCTCTCACGGGCACGGAATTTAAATGAACTTTGGCCAACAACAATGACACTAGAGACTTTTGTTCCATGAACAATACATTTTACCGGTAGAATTAAAAACTGCGGACAAAAGAGTACAAATTCATAATGCAGCCGCAGCCGGGCGGCGATTACGTGCAACGTTCAGTCATTCTGTGCTTACAGGAATATACCTCGGACAATTTGAATTTAATCTTGATAACTAAGCCAATATACAGTCCGGACTTCTCACCTTCTTTCATACTTTAAATGAGTACCTAGTCTGTCCCACTGCCAATCTCGACCAATCTTTATACTCGGTGAGAAATTATTTCGCTGTGGGAGAAGAAGAAACACCTACGCTGCGCTGTTAAATCTCATCAATCTTTAATCTAATCAATCTTTCTAACATTAAAACACGAGAAATAAAGTTAAGTATTTTTTCACATAAATACACTAATGATTTAGAAATCCTTTCTTACAATAGGAGAGACGTTAATAGGCTTTAAAAAGACAAACGCTCAAGCTTGCGCAATAAAAACAAGATGGAATAACAAGGAACGTCCACAAAGCGATTGGTTCCGTAGACAGACGAGTCGACGACAGCCCCTTATCAGATGAAACATGTTATTTGTCTTGAGGAAAATACAAAAGTCAGCCAAATGCCTTTCGTCCGGACAGGCCAAAGCTGGCGAACTGTTTAGGAATACAAAATGTCTCTGATCCAATAAAAATGCACGCTATACGCTACTTAAGGCAAACACTGTCCGAAATATAGAGCTGCGATAAAATATATTATACAAGAGTAATTTTAGGAGGCAGCCGTAAAAATGAGGGTTTAATTTAGACAATATTTTTCTTGTTGGTTTGTGCCCGAACACACAATAGTGGCTTCTCTTCCCTTCTTGTTTAACGGGACACCTGATATACTCAGGTAGCTCGTACCTACGTTTATATTTTTCGTACATAATTTGAGCTTCCACCACCCACCTGAATCTAAACCTAACGTAAATGGCCTCTCCTGAAAATAATACCATGATGAGCACATTTAAACGAATGATATTGTCAAGGAGAATCCGGGATCTGCCCACCCTATAAAGGCTACCTGAATGTCACCTGCGGGTCAAACGTCACTGACAGCCGACCTTTTTCTAAACCTCACGACAATAGCGTCTATACTCGTATACTTATACATGTTTTAAAGAGTTCAACGAAAAATTTTAGTACTCCTTTTGGTTTTGTTAGTTTCACAACAGGAAATGCGAGCTCCTTTGAAATTCAACTCTTGACATCTTTGGATTCGTGTTCACTTGAAACTTGTACTATTCTTGTCCGTACAGAAGTAACCCCAACATCTGTTGGGGTTACTTCTACATAATAGTTACTTTGTACTGTCAACAATGGAAAATCGATTGTTTGTAGTCCGTAGATTATCATATTTATCATGCGTGTGTGTTTGTCTGTGTGTATTTGTCACAGTTTTATCCCGCACGGGGTGAGTAGAAACCCATGTCTTACTGAATCGCTTGAGGCTATAAACAACATTCGTTCAACTCACAGGTTACTCATCCATCTTCTCTATATACTGGAACCCATTCCCTTGTTACGTTTCTTCTCTATGAAAAGTAATATCATCTCGGTCTTCGCTTACAACAAAAAAAAATTAACACCAAAATATTCGCAAAAGAACAGCCACGATACTCAATTGTATAAACACCGGCATAATAAAATCAACTGGAGACCAAATAAGAAGTTAATCTAAGTAATTTATGACGTCTTGTATCGCACGTTTAGAGGACCCTCGGCACTCGTATGCTTTTCGTATGTAAAGCAGGTAGTATAGTTAGGTATTATCCGCGTTTTCGCAGTCACATTACTTCGCAAAGAGAACAGACTCTTATCTCAGAGGCTATGGCTTGTTTATCGTCCGACTGCCATTTATGAGTTCGTTATTTCCCTATTCTTACGACATAAAAATGTCGTCCAAGAGAATAACTTGGAGCTTTTGTCTGCGTACGTACATTGATAAGGGAAAATAATGAGAAGACTTATACGGATCGATTCCGATTAACTTGTTGTTGTGGTCGACTTAATAAAGTCTGATGTGATTATTCGTGGTGAGATTGTAATCAAAAAAGTATTTTTTCGGAAGTATATGCCTTGGCTTAGCTTGTCCCATATCGTAAACTCTGTCTTCTCTGTTTCCAATGTTTCCATTTACATATTAGGGAAAGTTTTTCGGTCGACTTCATAGTCGACAGATGAATCCTTGGATAATTTTCGCATGAAATTTATTTCTGGCATAGCCATTCTCGTACACACATAACCAGCCGTCGTCGTCATAAAATTATATTAGGTAGGTAGATATTCAAGATAAATCAAGGAGATTTTGCTGTCCATAAAATTCTTGCGTCATTACATATAAACCATTTTTGTGAATGCTGAAAATTGCGAAGAAAGCCTACAGATGTACGTATACATAGTAAATCTAATTTATTTGCGGTCCCAAATAAAAACATACCTTGTAGGAATGGGTGTTTCAGCCTATTTCGTATAGTTGAGGCGGCTGACCTGTTTCCAGCGGCTCGCGTGGTCTTATTATATTTTATGAAGCTCCCTTGCATGCCTGAGGGGATTTGTAATGTTCGCCACTCGGCGACAATGTCGCTGGATCTTATTACCACCTTTCCACATTACTCTCTGCTGTTAGCATTTAAGTTCATATGTGCCGTGATTTGTATCCAAGTATTGAGGAAAAGTGTTTATTTTCTGTAGGTACGTGCCAAGATGCTGTTATTTTTGCACATTTACGGCTACGAGTTATTTGGTTATAATAGCATTAATAATCTCACATTAGGAACTTGCGTGCAGGAGTTTGGTAGGCATTTTTATTTCTTGTGCTAAAACGAGGCAGAGTATATATTCAAGGGCGTAGCGATGTACGGGCAGGGGGGGCAGCTGCCCCCCTAGAAGATGCAGGAATACTCACAAACCGCAAACTAATATTACGTAGGTAGCCTATTAATAATCAAAAACGAAGTTTACTACAAGTAACATGAGAGGTCCTTTTCTACACTGCGTCGTGTTAAAACATGGCTGAGATCAAAGATGACTGAAAACCGTTTGAACTAAAGATACAATTTAATCTGAGGTGTTAAAATGGTTTTGTGAAGAACTTCGTCGACTACTTTTTTTGTAAATTAAATTCACTGATTGATATTTTGTTTTTCATTTTTAACGTAACCTGCCCCGTTTCTCATGCAGCATTTACCTTAGATATTATTATATTCTTGGTTTGTCTACGCCTGCCCCCCCCCCCCCCCTTAACAAAATCCTAGCTACGCCCTTGTATATATTTTTTGCTCCAATGCCTATCTCTGTCGTTTCGTAGCAGTCTACGAGCCGTGCTGCTACGAAGCTACGAGGCTACAATGAAAATATTTTGCTAATAGCCTAAGCAAGCAAGTGATGAAGAGAGATTATTATTCAACTAATCCGATTAGATAGGTTTATGTCGATACTTTCTTCTGTTTTTTACCCTTAGCTGCCATCTTTTTACTTTTATGCAGTGAAATGTCTATACTCCTATAGTTTAGGTAATTGAATAAAGGTAAACCAATCGTAAAATAGTAGATTGTACATCAAGTGCATAAAACGCACCATTTTACGCGAGACGTTTATCCATCCGAGCGAGCTTGCTAGCGAGGATGGATATAGAGTGTAAAATGGGTTTTATGGACGAGTTGTACACTCTCCTTTTCACTTCGATTGTGAGAAAATGAAACAGTAACATGTAAATATTGTAAATTTAAATTTAAAAATATTTATGTTTCCCGCCAATAAACAAATTTTTTTTTTTTTTTCAGTATGAACGTGACAACTCCTGACTTAGGTTGTTACATACTACTCAGTTATAAAAACATTTTGTTTTTATATATATGATAACTTAGTTATCCATACTAATATTATACATGTAAAAGTAACTCTGTCTGTCTGTCTGTCTGTCTGTATGTTACGTTTTCACGCCTAAACCGCTGAACCGATTGTGTTGAAATTTGACAGAGATATAGCGATAACCAACATCCACGCGGGCGGAGCCGCGGGCAACAGCTAGTAGTTTAAATATATTGATTAACTAATATAAAAAACGAATTTAAAAAATAATAAATAGACGAAATAAAAATAGAAGTTTATTTCATGAAGTTTTATTGTGTACTTTGGCTGTTGGTATCCTTGCCTTGTTCTAAGAATACTAACGAAACGAATTAAAATAAAGAGGTTATTCTATAAAGTTGAAGATTTTCGTGTGGCTGTTGGACCGATTACCTTGGTCTTCGACGAAGATTTTACTTTATGCTCTAGAGCATAAAAGCGACGAAGACAGGTTCTCTTGGGTTCTCTAAACCTCAACGAATTATAATTATTAACTATATGTTGCTAAATTGAAGAGTGCATCTGTGACGAAGCATGAGAACTGAAGTGACAGGTATTATGTTTAGTCGGTTAAACAGACGCCTTTGACAGCTCTTGAATCACGTGTTTTTTTTTTTTTACTTTTAGTTCATAGAGAAGCGACAGGGTAGCCCCCGAAATTCAAATTTTATTAAGTTTTAGCTATTTGCGGGTCAGTATCAGGTTTTATGTTGATCTAAATATGATTCGCGGCCGTAATAATCAATAAATTTATTTATAGAATTATAATCATAAAAATCATCAATACAACTCTCTAAGTTCATAAAATCCTATTGAGTGACTACTTCATGAAATCATGGCTTTTAGGATTGTACTGACTTAAGGAGTTGTATTACTGATTCTAATGATTATAATTCTGTAAATAAATATTTGTTACGGTCGCGAATCATATTTTAATCAACATACACCCAGACAATGAGTTGCAAATAATCTTAGCGCTTTCCTCTTAACTGCCTCAATAAACGGAGTATAGGTCGTGTTCTTTTAAAATAGATCACACAGGAGAAATGAAACAAAGACTTTGGAACTAACTCTTTTCATAGAATGTAATTGACCATCTCTTGTTTACTGCCCTTGTCTTTAATCCTCTCGAAATTCTATACATGTGCCCACTCCCTACTTACATAACCCAAAACGATGAGGTACTTCAACATTTACTACCGACCGAAATCCCAAAACACGTCTTCAAATTACGTGTGAATGACACGAGATACGTCTATACCTCAACTTTACAAATTACATTTTACAGCTTCGGTTGACAAAGTTCCGCCGTCCTTATCTATAATCTTAAACAGCAACTAAGAATATTGATTCTGAGGAAGACATCAAGGATGGGGTGGGACCCATTCAAAATATGTATAACAAAAACTCGCTGTAATAGGAGCTAATGCATGTGAATATGGAGAAAGTTTCCGAGCAGCCATTCGAAGCGCAATCTCAAATTAAATCTGCCGGCGGGTCGGAGACGCGAAATGCCAGCCGTCGTTATAAAATATGTATACAATAGTCTTTTTTCGGGACTTTTATTAGGTAATGTATAGACCACGAAGCTGTTTATAAGGCTAAACACGAATTGTTGTTTAAGCTCCCGCGTGTTGGTGTCAGATGACATTCTAAATACTGATAAGTTTGCGTACTGTTACAAATTTTGGCATTTTTTCCTGTTTCCTTTTTGTGTTTCTGTTGTGCTTTGAATATTTGTGTTTCATTGAGTTATATAATAAATAATATGTTTTATTAATTACAGTATAAGTACAGGGTTATTGGTAAAATACTAACAACCTCTCATTTCTATATTACTAACATCATAAACAACAACTTTTGTTGTATGACTTTTAATAATTCATTAGATTTGAATTTATCAGACTATCATACAAAAATAATAGTTATTTATGCAACTGTTGTATAATAAGAGGTATTAAAACACGACCGTATCACATGAGTGTTTTAATACCTAATTATGTACAGTTGCATTCAAGACTTTATCTACACCCATGTTATCTACTCTTTGATATTTTCCAATTCATGAAATCTTGGTACGCCTGTTCATATTATTTTCTCGACTAATAATAAGTATATATAATAATAAGAAGTAATAATTGGTTAGAAATGTCCTTTGCTGCATTAAAAATATCTGGTGGTGTGTTATCAAAGCTTGTATAACTCATTTTTGTAAACAACAAACTTATAATTTTTTTCAATACCAATATCGAAAAAAAATGGCGGGATGCGACATGAACTCGAATAACCTATGAGTTTTTTTTTTTTTTTTTTTACGGCGCTGTGGTAGTTAAACGCGAGTGCATGACAATGTTCTTTTTTGAAATTCATAAATGTGGCTAAACACAAAGGAGTTGCATAATGAAATTTAATACAACATTATAACACTCGTTTGGATGATATTATGGTTACTATGACACTGGTTGTTTTAATATTGGCAATAAGCTAACTGTTTCAGAAACTTTTATAGAGGATTAATGGAGCTTTTATGGAGGTTTTTTTTGGCATGGGTGTAGTTTTTTTTTTTTAATTCAACGTTCTAAATGTATAGAACAACGAAATCTTTCAGGTTTGTTTTAGATAAATGTATTATGTTCTGTAAAAAGTCGTAGAACTAAAGTTTGTGTTTATGATGTTAGTAATACAGTTAGTGTTCTCACAACCCTGTATATTTGATTTATATTTAATTAGACTACTTGGTCTTTCAGACTATCTCATAAACTCTGAAGCACAACTGCAAGGATATCGCAAGCATGCAAGCATCTAATGACTAAAGGAATTAAATTAGACCACTTACTGTACCACCATACTTATCCTAAACACTGCCTACAAAGGCATCGGTAGTGAATAAAGTGTGGTTACACTCACCTTGTGGTCTCGCTTACGTTTCAAGCTAGGTCACACTAAATGCAACACGCAGCAGCGCTGCAGCAACGCTCTACGTATTTATGCAGCGCTAGATTGCGCTGACGTCCGCTATCTGCTACTGACGTGCAAACGCACTGAATTAGTTGTGGCATCTTGCATATTATTTCATACCAGCACTGCAAGTTATGCCACATCGCACACGTACGTTTTGTGTGAAACAAGGTTTAGTTCACCGTTGCATGCCGTGAGAGTATGAGGATGGGCAAGTAGCCTTTATGTGGTAATAACATTCATTGTAACCATTAAGCTCTTCTTCTTAGGCCATTCTCATTATACAGTCTGTCCCGAAGGTCTGACAACCAGTCTTACCAAGGGGTATCGTGTTACCTAGTAACTAGGTTGTGGGGGTCAGATAGGCAGGTATTCAGCTGCATCCGGGTAGACTGGAAGCTGACCCCAACATAGTTGGGAAAAGGCTACATAGGCAAATGATGAGAGGATTCCCATTATACAGTTATACAGAGTGGAAGGGACATCGATGCAAAGTCGGTTACCATGGATTCAACACATGATTTTGGACCCCCCAAAGTTGAAATATTTCGTCGATTTTTTTTTTTTAAACGGGGCAGTCTTTGGAGACTGCCGATAGAAGTGAAAACTAAGTAACTTGTGAATTGTATCGTTGAGCTATTAGATTACTCATTTCGAATTATTTTTGGTTTATAAAGAAGTGTTTATGATCTAGGATTAAAGTTGAAATTGGTCATTAACACTTCTTTAGAAACCAAGCGTTCGGTGATGATGACGCGAGTTCCATGATTTTTTTTCACCTAAAAAGTACACATATATAGGGTGTATCTATTCAAACACGAAATATTTTAAGAGGTACACCTATAGGTGGTAAAGAAGCCATGGAAACGATATTTTTTTTTTAAATCTGAGTATATTATTTAAAAAATTCAACAATTACTTGATATGATTAATGATCAAAATTCACTGCGCTCGTGCCGCCACCATCGCCGCGTCTGGGCGGGTCTTTCATAGAATAAGTAAAATTTTGGAAAATTCAACTCCTTTGCAAAATGTCTCAAGTAATTTTAAAATTACAATAATTATGTAAAAATATAAAATACTTAAATAAAATAAAAAAAATTCGCTGCTATGGCTTTTTTACCACCTATAGATGGTCCTCTTAAAATATTTCGTGTATAAATAGATACCTTATATACACAGTATACATATAGCTCATGGAAAGCTTTCGGTGACGATGACGCGAGTTCCATGATTTTTGTTCACCCAAAAAGTGCTCAACGTGCCTAAAGAAGTTTTCACTTCAAAAACAGCTATCTCCTACAAAATTGAAATACCTACGCGGTCAAAATGTATGGGCAGCATTTTTTTTTTCCGACGTAAAATTTCAACGCTAGGGAATACAGAATCATGGACTGAATCCATAGTAACAGGCTTCGCGTCGATGTGCCACCCTGTATAAGTAGCAGTGGGCGTAACAATCCACGAGAAGCGTTTACTTGTAATATTTCATTTATAGATATGTTTTTAGGGTTCCGTACCTCAAAAGGAAAAAACGGAACCCTTATAGGATCACTTCGTTGTCCGTCTGTCTGTCTGTCAGTCTGTCAAGACCCTTTTTCTCAGGAACGCGTGGAGATATCAAGTTGAAATTAATATCAAATACGAAAGTATATGCTCTCTTGGAACTCTGGAAAAATCAAGCTTCTAAGTCAATGCAATAAAAAGATACAGCCATTTATGTGACATTTATGCGATATTCACAAGTAAATCAAAACCTATAGGGTACCTACTTCCCGTTGACCTAGAATCATGAAATTTAGCAAGAAGCAAGGTCTCACAGCACAAGTAAAGGAAAAAGTCCGAAAATTGTTAATTTGTAGTTGTGTCACATAAAAAAATCGTTTTTGCGTTTAGCAGTTTAGAGAATTGACCGTCACGTAGGTATATCGATGTATGGGAGAACATTTTTCCAACAACTTTTTTTTTTTTTTTTTTTTAAACTTTGCCCCACACTAGGATTTCTCCTGTATCGTGGGTGCGTTTACAAACATTTAAACTCACATACACAAACACACTACAAAACTTTGTACGGAAGTCTCGGTGCACGAGTCGACTCGCACTTGCCCGGTTTTTTTGTGTTGTGGAAACGTTAGACCAATTAAAGGTCTCCCATTCATTACACAAAGGGCGGTGAAAACCGGTGACCTTCGTTTGTCAGATAATAAATTAACACGCGTTATTTAAAATGTTTATATTTATTCGTTAACAATGAAAACAGTTATTATCATTTAATACAAAGCACCAAAGTATTTCAGAGATATATATTTTATTATGTATTACCAAGCTAGGAGTATGTCGAGGTATTTGTTTAACAACATCGAGACTAAAGTTCAAAGCACAGACTGAAAACTTCGAATTTGATCAACATTTTGAGGTAGGTAGGTAGGTAGGTAGGTAGGTAGGTAGGTAGGTAGGTAGGTAGGTAGGTAGGTAGGTAGGTAGGTAGGTAGGTAGGTAGGTAGCCTACGCTCCTAATTTAATTTAATCTTCAAAATACCATCTGAATTTATTACTTTCAGCATTAGTTTAACAGTTTGCAATTCTATTACTCTACATGCCCTCGATGTTGTCATTGTTAAAAGGAGTATTTTGGTTCAAACATGGCAACTGTTCAATAATAATTACACGAAATTTTATATCTTATAAATCATTAAATAAGTTGTTCGAGTTGTCTCGTCACAAAGTACTAGAAAGTCTCAAATCATAATTATTAAAAATAATAAATTGCGACGACTAGTCACTATGCCTTAATTACTTACAAAACGAAATATATACAAAACGCTTATATATAATCTATTCAGAACAGGATCTGGAAGTGTCGTTGGATTTGTAAAGAAACATATAAGATTTTTCTTGTTGTTGGTAATAGATTGCAAAGACTACTCCGTACCAAATTGCATTATTTGCTTTCCAATGCAGATGATTTGTCTCCTAAATTCAAACATATAATATTTGACTTACCCCAATTTATTTCAAATTCCAATTATATTCATCTAACAAGCACTGCCTTAGATCATACAGAAACTATGCTTTGTTTCGTAGTTTCAAGGGAATTATCTCTCACCGAGTTTCAAGTTTTCTATTACAATTCAGAAAGCGGGATTGATTGTAAGACATTTCTAGGAAACGTAGAAATGTGAAGCTTAACCTAACAATATGCTTGGAAATTCTACGAAAACTATTGCTCCTTAATATCCTACATTATTATGATACTGGTAGTAGCCATGTTATAAATGTCAAACTGTCTAACCAAAGAGTGGCTTCCGGCGAAATGTCAGATAAAGTGTTGACTACCATGAGGAAAGTCGACTGAACTGAATAGATGATATACAGTGGTAAAAGACGACTACTCGTACACACACTACCGCCTCCTGAGATTGTCGGGTATATAGTTGTCTTTGCCAGGGATGCCTGTCCCGCCTGAGTCACCTAGCCATGGGTACCTGAAAACAATAATTGTATTACAAATTTGTCTTTTAAATATAAAAGAAAAACAAAAGAAAAGAAAAGAAAAATATTTTATTTAGGAAAAAAAAATGAGCATTTAAAACTAACAAAATTTTCAGTGCTTATATCGCAGCATTATGCTGAGATAAGAGCCTTTTTGCCTCGCACAGATCTTTTTTCATATTTTATTATATTTTTATTTTTATTATTTGTTTTTAATGTAAATTTTGTTGGTTTTTAAATGCTCCTTTTTTTACTGTTCGTATTTCCAGTGCGGGTCCCAAATTTTTTTTTTTTTTTTTCTTTCTTGTCCGTCTGAAATGTAACCGACTCTTTAGAGCAGCCTTTCCCAAAGTGGGCGATAGCACCCCCTTGAGGGCGCTGCAAGCCTAAAGGGGGTACGAGACCCAGAAAAAAAATGGCGGCGTTGTGTAGAGGCTTGGAGGGCGATTTGTAATTTCATCTAGGAGGACTCTAGAATGAATGTTTAATCTCCGCTAATATAGCTCACAATAATTAATTTAATTTGAAGTTATAGTGGTTTTTAAGAAGGTGAAAAAATGGGGGCGCTAAAAAATAATTTATTCTTAAAGTGGGCAGTAGACAAAATAAGTTTGGGATCTGCTTTAGAGTGTCTAGAAATATTTTTCAATCTGCTTGATTCATCTGTAAAGTTTATGTATTTATTATGTCGGCTTTTTTTTATGTCGCATTTGCGGTTACTAGATTGAGAGCTTGTGGCAAAGTAATAACAGCCACACGGGTCGATCAATCAGGTTAAGCTACGCTTGCTGCGGTTCGTCCGTGGATGGGTGACCATCTTTACATACCAAAACCCCTCCGTGCCTCGGAAAGCACCTTAAGCCGTTAGTCCCAGCTGTCATTCATGGGTCTTTGACATTCGTTACGGGTCGCCAGAAGCCCGAATCTGACAACCAGTCTTACCAAGGGGTATCGTATTACCCAGTAACTGGGTTGTGGAGGTCAGATAGGCAGTCGCTCCATGTAAAATACTCAGCTGTATTCGGATTAGACTGAAAGCCGACCCTAACATAGTTAGATATAACCAAATCTCCCTGCCACATCTGCCTTTCGCAATATCACAGAATACTAACGCAGCTCTATCATTTTTGAAGTAAATGAAGCTTTTCCAACCAGATTTTTTAATGCATACCAGCTCACATGAAGCTACCGAAATAATTCAACACAACGATGTAACAAAATCACACCGTCCCCCTTCGCTCGTGAAAGCCGAGTCAACCCGCGATAGACGGAACCCTGACACCGTGTTAAAAAACTTTTAAAATTTAAAACTCCCGTAACAAAGTAAGCAAGATCATCTTTGCGTGGTGCGCCGTAAAATGAACGTAGTAATAACATAGCTTGAGTGTTATTGCTGTCGCTGGAAATACCTCTAAGGATTTCTGAGACATACTAATGTTGCAGCTGTATTTTTGTTTTAATTATAGACTGATGGAGGAGTATGAAAGAAAAAAACATATATTTCGCTGACCTTGACATGGAACCATGGCAAGTACAAAAAGATTGACGGAAAGAGCTATACCCAAAGTCTCAAAGATAATTTATGTAAACAAAGGGGATAACATAGCAAAAAAATATCTTCGTGATGGTAATTCACATAAATGGCGTAAAAAACGTACATTATTTTTATTAATTTTCGTTTTTAAACAAAGTTATTAATTAAAATAAGGAGATTTTCTGGTATAAAATATTTTGTTATACTGGTAACAATGCAGGAGATCCAAACATTTTCAATTTTTTTAGATCTTCAACAACACAAATATCACGATTCATGCATAGATTCATATAGCCACATGTTGGTTGAAAACGGCTGTAAACTGTTTCGATTGGAATCGGACACGTCTAGCTGTGGACTTAAAAGGGCTGATTATGACGATCATATGCCGTGTTTCCGACACACTACACAAAACATTGTTTGGCAACGGTATTTTGTTTGCATAGTTCTTATAATTAATTCACTTTAATTTTATAGATGATTATTTACAAAAAAAATAAATGATAATGTGTTATAAACCACTGCCCTGTCATTTTGACAGTGACATTTCTTGACATTACTTTGTTTACATACAATATCTGAATTAGAGACTTGGGGTATACATTTAAATTCCACCCAAAGTTTGTCCATGACTATTTATGACACTAAACTCTCTGCTTCACTTTATGAGCTCCATTTCCTACGTGTTGGACCATTACAACAGATTCTTCAATACACATGTATTTTCTATTTGGTCTTTCACCAGCTTCATAGCAGCCGCAAGACGACTAGGTACCCCACTGGAAATAGGCCGATCATCTATACAAATAAAAATTAATCGCTAAAGCCTTTCTCGATTTTTGCGCTTAAAACTCGAGAACGGCTGGACTTATTTAGCAATTTTTGACGTGACAACGTCTAATAAATCGATGAACGCATGCACGAAAATGTCTCGTTACGCTCATTGTCCCGTTACGCTCATTTTACGCTTGCGCCGCATCAATGTTTTGTTATTTATTTATTTAAACTTTATGTACAATAGTGGTACATAGGCGGCCTTAATGCCACGACGACGATGACGTTGTCACGTTAAACTCGTCCGTAAACCAACTTTACAGACAACCAATTTTTTTTTTCCAATACAAAGTGTTCCTAACTTTCGCTTTAAAAAAAAAACAGTTTGAAAATACAATTTCCATTGCACGTAGACAACTTGCCACAGCTAAATAGCTTTTGACAGAATGACGTCTGTCGAGTCAGCTAGTAACATTGATGTATAGTAAACGAAAATTAGGTGCGCGCTCCTCGAAGTGGACCGCATAAACTATGCCGACCGGCACAGCTGACCTTAGTCACGATCGAACTGGCGTTGGTGTAGGACATTTGTAGCACGTTAAAGTAAAATTACCGAAATCGACTCAATAAGCAGCAACAATGCCTTCCTGTGTTTTCAAAAGGTGCACAAATAATTCAAAAACTAAAAACATGTTCCACGGTATTACCACAGAATATAAATGGACAGTAGGGAAACTACGCCTATTTGTAGAAATAATTACCTACGCTCCATTGGAGCGTTAGGGTTGTTACTCTTAATGTTTGTAAAATTAATAAGTGTTTTATTGAAACGAAGTTCTTTTAACGCAGCTTGCGGTAGGAGTTGACAGGTAGAAATCAGGATCATATCTCGCAGGGGCGGGGCAGCCTCAACGTGTTTTATATGGAAATTTTCACTTTTAGTATGGAAAAAAAAATTACCTACATGTTGAATATTAAGGGTTTAAGAGCGAAATTTTCATTATTTTTGCGATAGCACGCACCATTTTCGAGATATAAGACAAGGAAAAGAAAAAAAAACATTTATATTTTATTTTTTTCATGACAACTAATTTTATTCCACACCTTTTATAATCGCGATTAAAAATAGTCAGATTTAGTTAGAAAATCTAAATTCACGAATTTCATAATGATCGATCACATGGACCATAATTTTCTGATTATAACAATATAATTATCATTCTTACCTTTCAAGATCAGTAGGGAGCTTAAAAAACGAAAGCTCCGGTTTTGAAGAAGTCGAGTTCAAACAGCCGTTTAATACGCAATACATTCGTGGTATTTTGTAAAAGATCGCGGACGGTCCGCGGCGACATAGATTAATATAATACGACCACTCGTTTCAACACGGCACCCACGACTGAGAGCACCGCGAGGCGGACTTTTATGTCTCGTAGATTTCGCGTCTGTGTGAGTGTGCCGTCGAGAACGTTTCTTCTTAGATTCGCTACTGTCCATTTATATTCTGTGGTATTACTTTCCACTCGTAAGTGCATTAAAACTTATTTTGTTTAAAATTCTCCTGAATAATATTGCTTTCTAGGGCAGCATTTGTTTCTGAGTTGTTATGGGTACGTAACAGTGAAAATTATTGCTATCTCGTTCCCGCTGCAGCTCGCGTCATATCTCTCTATTTCGGTTGTTTCACGACATCGGGAAAAGTAGTTGTGTAGGTGTATTTACATGTAATTGTTTTTAGTCCAACAATGTTTACGTGACATTAGAGCGGTGCCTTATCTTCCTTTTTTATTCATCAATGGCTAGTAATAAAATAACTGTAATGTGAAAAAAAGAACTTACTGTTTAGGGCAGTCAGTGCAGGTCTCCATATACCTCGTGTCAGTGAAGTTTGTATCAGCAGGCTTGAAGGACAGTGCACACTTGTTGGACAGATTGCACGGTGCTGGCGGGAAGTCCTTGCGGTCACACCTCCATGCTTCGTAGTTGTTAAGAGACTTGGCTGACTTGGGGTCCGTTATCCACGTCAGACCTTGGGTTACTGTCACGAACCATACGTCGGGCCTGTGGGAGTGAAAATATACTGGTTAAATAAATTAGTCTATGTTGTAGATGCTTAAGATTCAGTAGGACACGGGTTTCTCCTCACGAGTGTTTGTTGATTTGGTGTATTCGGTTCCCGCTGTCCCCATCGCCAAGCATATTACAAATTAGAGGATTATATCCAAGATAAGAATGCTTGGAAACATGCTGGTCCTGCTCCATAGGACAATTTAGAGTCTAGACAAAATCAAACTGGTTGCGAAATTAACTGTATAATTTATAATTTTTATGTTATTAATTTTATTTTCTGTGATTAATATACTTTAACTCACACACTGACTTTTTATATGTTAAATTTATAGGAAAATCATTATACAATGTTTGTAAATATGTGAGCACCATGAATCTATCGCATTTATTAATTTGTCTGTCATTCATTACTTCACTTTTCATTCTTTTTACCTATTGTGGTATAGTAATTTTTATTCTAGGTACTCGTACATCGTCTTCACCTATAATTAATGTATACACACTATTGTTAACATTTTAAAAAAGTATGGAGTTTCATGCCCATTCTTCTTCTTTTCATTTTCTTATTTTTTCTTATTTTTTCTTGATTTGCCTTATTCTTCTTTTTGGAAGGGGCAACTAGAATCAATTAACTATTTTTGTAATTTTTGACGTTCAAAAGTGCCTTTTATGTGCCTATTTGAAATAAATGATTTGACTTTGACTTTGACTTTGCCCGTGTCCCCATTAATGGTATGCAGTTTATATTTCATACAAAATTGCAAATATAAAGTTTTATTTTTTTACTTATTTTTTAATTATTATTTCTAAAGTCAGTACTTAAAAGAAAATGGAACCTTTAGTTTCGCCATTTATGTGAATTACCATTAATGGGGATACATACCGTTGATTTGGACAACAATGCTTATATCACTAATCTGATTAGGCAGGTTTATTTTTGCATTATTAAGTTAATTGTTTTTGAATAGCGCATGAAAGTGTGAGAGATTATGGCGAAAACTACCCAGGATCTGTTTTTCCTACCTTGCTGCATGATTTACTTTATACCGGATATATACAAGGATTCCGTTGGCAATTATCAGTATTAACGAAGCCACTTTTAATTGAATACTTATACTACATAACTTTTAATTAAATACATGACCAGATGAGGAATCGAAGAACATAATAAGCTTGTTTCATTAGTGGATGTTGCTGCTTTAAAAATTACGAGAGAAACATCCTGTAGGTTAATTATATTTTTAACTAGCTGCCGCCCACGGCTTCGCCCGGGTGGCTTTTCTAAAAGAAAAGTAGCCTAAGTTATGACTTTTTTTTTGCGACTGAGCCGATGTCGACTATTCTGACAATTTTTTTTTTATTGTTTGATGGAAGATCGGCAGAAATAAACACCTTTTAACAATTTAATATCAGTTTAATATAAGTTGTAGGAAGAAAGATCGACAGAAATAAACACCTTTTAAAAATGTTATATATATTTTTTTTTTATTTCAATTGGCGCTTCCTCCACTTGCATCGGCTTATACATAGTCTTCCACCATTTTTATAACAACTGTGCGTATATTATCATCTGCAATATAACTCACTAGTTGTTGCTGCTGTGCATCTGAAAGTGATGATGATTATGTGCGAGGCACCAAATTAAATGTATCATCATCTTACTCGCCACCTCATACCCGTAGTAAGATTTAACAATTTGTATAAGTATTTTTATAATGTAGGAGTAATAATTCATTTTAAGTTTGTTTATTATTACGTATATTCAATCAACTCAGCCTATCGCAGTCCACTGCTGAACATAGGCCTCTCCCATGCTGCGCCACAACACCCTGTCCTCCGCCTTCCGCATCCAGTCTGTCCCAGCCACCTTTTTGAGGTCGTCGGTCCATCTAGCTGGGGGGCGTCCCACACTACGCTTGCCGATACGCGGTCTCCACTCCAGGACTCGTCTGCTCCCCCGGCCTTCGGTCCTTCGACAAACATGGCTAGCCCACTGCCACTTCAGCATGCTTACTCTGCAATCTATGTCGGTAACTCCGGTTCTCTTCCGGATAATTTTATTCCTGATTTTATCCTTCAAAAAAACTCCGAGCAAAGCCCGCTCCATAGCGTATTATTATTATTATTATTATTTTATCTTATTTACGGGAAAGGTATTGTGGATTGTCTGTTTCATTATGATTAAAGCAGTTGTCATCCAGACTTATCTTTCATTACACTATAAGCGTCAAGTTATTCCTTATAACATCAGCTATCCTATCTGCCAGTGAAAGTCCCGTCAAAACTTATCAACAAACAAACAGACAAGCAGACAGACAATACATTTAAAAATTGTTATTTTGTTTTAAGTACCATATATATTTTTACTCTGCAGTTTGGTAAGAACAAATTTGAGAGGGAGGCTAACAAAAGGATTCAGCTAGGCTGGGCAGCATTTGAAAAGCTTCGTCGATTCCACAGAGCCTAAAGACCAAGGTCTTCAATCAGTGCGTCCTGCCTGTAATGACTTACGGAGCCGAAACGTGGACACTCACGGTACGGCTGGTCCATAAATTCAAGGTCACAGCGAGCTATAGAACGGGCTATACTTAGAGTTTCTCTGAGGTATCGAATCCGGAACGAGGTGATCCGGCATAGAACTGAAGTAATCGACATAGCTCACGGAATAAGCAAGCTGAAGTGGCAATGGGCCGCCCATATTAGCCATAGAACCGATGACCGTTGGGGTAGACGTGTTCTTGAGTGGAGACCGCGAATCGGTAAACGTAAGGCTGGACGTCCTCAGGCTAGGTGGAACGACGATCCCCCCCGGTGGGTTCCCGCATTGTCGAGGCGGGGGGGCTCAGTAGCCGTGGCTTGGAGGGTCACGGTGAAGCTAAGAGGAACCCGAGGAGGGGGCCGCTCGTCAGGGCTTTTGCGGATAAGCCGACGACGTAGCGGCCGTAGGTTGCGGTGCCGCTTCGGCGACATCGCAACTGAGGCGGGCCGCGATGTGGAATGCTTGACATCGCGGATGAGGGTGGGAGGCCGCGGCGGGAGAGGAGTCCGGGTATTGCGGTGAGCCGTTCTCCCTACCTTCCGCGGCCTTGACGGGGTCGCCACCGTTGGATAGCGGACGCGGTGGGGCCGCAGAGGAAGAGGAGTGTCTGTATTGCGTTGGCCGCTCTCCCTATCCTGTGCGGCCGAAAAGTGGTAGGCGGCGGCGGGGCCACTGACCTGACCCGTCGCGGGGGCGCCTGGACGCGGGGTCATCTGACGCGGGATCCCAGGTGGAGGCCAGCAGGCAAAGGGTGCGGGCACCCTTGTCTGTATTGCACAGGCCTCCACCAGTGTCGGACGGGCATGGCCAGGTGTTCCCGGCCATTCCCGTATCCCCCCCGGCCGGGGGGGCATGCGCCGGGCGGGTTGTTGATGTAAAGGTTGAGCCGGTTTCCCATGACCCTCCCATCAAGGCGATGAGGGAACTCCGCTGAGTTTTAGTGGGTATACTGCCATTTTGGTAGGAAGCCCCACATACCCCGTCTCGTCCCCCGACGTGCATAATGCATTCATCAGCGTCAAAAAAAAAAAGGTGGAGCGACGATCTTCGTAGGGTGGCTGGTAGCAGCTGGATGAGAGTTACCGAGAATCAAGCTGAATGGCGTGCAATTAGAGAGGCCTATGTCCAGCAGTGAACTGCTATAGGCTGATGATGATGATATACTTTTATGCGGAGAAAACCGGAATGGCCTAGAACCATAAATTCGAAGACATGTGACATCTACCAACCCGCACTGAGCCCTCGTGGTGGATTACGGCCAACTCCTTCTCACAGAGAGGAGAGGTCTGTGTGTCCGGCCTGTGGAAATATTTTAGGCTGGTTATGAGATACTTTCATATGCATTTAGTCATCATTTCAGCCGAAATACGTCCACTGCTGGACATAGGCCTCACCTAAAAGGGGGTAAATTTGCCATTATCGCCACGCTTAGCAGGCGGGTTGGCGATCGCAGTATGGTCTTAAAAAGCGTAGAGAACGCTGCTGCCCATTCTCTAGTAAGTCTCTCAGTCGCCTTTTTCACCGTCACAGTCACCACACGGTACATGCGTAGGTATTTATTTACGCTGTTATTTTGACATTTGAAACAGACACTTCAATTTTATTTATTTGTAAAGATTCATCCGTATTATATTACCTATTCTTTTGATGGGATTGATATAAGTGTAAACAGCCATTATATCTGTTTTCTTATAATGTAAATTGTATTTTTGTTTTTATTTCGTGCAATTTTTTCCCACCACTTACCCTCATTATTTATTCACAATAGACTGTGTTTTCGTTCGTTAATAAATAGTTGGGATTACAATGTGGATTTTATTTAATTGGTAAATGATATTATTTTGTTCATTAATATTAATAGATGCATTACATTCCTATACTTTTTAAAGTGTTTTTAGTATGATGATCGGATTTTTTTTGTAGTGTTTATTTCGAAGTAACCAATGATGTTATATAGGACTACGTCGTGTATGTCCGCAGGCATATCCGACTTCAAAAGGAATTATAATGTACTCTGTAATGAAACCTAAAGGTTCGCTTTGGTTTCACTTCTCTAGCTTAATTAGTTTTTGAGATATATTACTTTGAATAGTAGTCATGCGTACGGTTATTTTTTTCCATATCTCAAGGACAAAACGGAAGCTGGTCGCGAAATGTACATGAATTGTATTTGTACATCAAGTCGATCTTAAAACATAAGTTTCGCTATAGGTTCCCATTTGGGGGCCGACTCGTCACACTTATCCGGCCAGACCCTTTGCTAAATTTTCATTAGATTATTCCAAAAAACATTACGAGACGAATTAGATTTGTGAAACATTGTTATGCCATCAGTGTTACCAGTAAAAACTTGATTTTGATTTTGCCAAACTGTTGCGAGTTTGGTGAATGACGAATGTATGTTCCTGTAATTCTAAATTATTATTATAGTCTGTTTGGTAAACATTGAAATAATATCATTTAATTTTAAACAATATTAGTTTTGAAATACAATATTTACGTTTACGCACATTTTTTTTTTCTTCCTATAGATATGTACGAAATCTTTCAATTTCTTTAAATCTTATAACTATTGAAAGTTCCATAATACAATCTTTCATAATAGGTAATTGATTCAATAAATACCTTCATTCATTCTGGGGTAAGTACGCTAATCATTGGCAACTCTGGCTGTTTTTCCGATGACAATGTCTTGTCTCATTCCAACGTAATTAGTTTGACGGTAGAAAAAATGAGACAAACAGATTATTTTGACAGAATGACATAATTTATGTATCCGTTTCAAAGCTACGACTTTAAACGCATAAATGGTTACGTTTTTCTGAAATTTTTAGTAGGACGCTGCTCTTCTAGTATTATATAACCTCATTGGAAGTAACTATCCCAGTTCCGTATCTTGCTGGACTTAAAGAATAGCACTACTCTATTTCCTCCCGTGGGTGTCGTAAAAGGCAACTAAGGGACTTACTAAAGAATGGGTAGCAGCGTTCTCTATGCATTGTTAACACCATACTGCGATCGCCAACCCACCTGCCAACCGTGGCGATTATGGCAAACCTTCCCCCGTTTCCCTTCCTATGTCCAGTAGTGGACGTCTGTAAACTGAAATGATGAACTATCCCATTGTATAGAAGAAAAGTGTTACATCTACAATATTTTAGTATACGCTTATTACCCTCAAAGATACAAAAGTTTTTATGTAAAAGGGGTTTTTTTATGCTCTCGGTTACTTCTGCTTTACTTGAGTAAAAAATTAAACAGTTCATACATTGTATGTTTTTATTGTTCCCGGAAGCAAACAAAACGACTTTTTTTACATGCTCTCTGGAAAAATGAATAAAAACTCAACGTTTGATATTCAACAACCAAAATATAAACAGACATTTGACATAGCAGTAGGTATTTTTATTTTGTAAAACCGGAACGGTAGGTACTATCGCGTAAAACATTGCTTTGAGCATTGTTTTTTAGGATTTTTTTTAAGCCAACAAAATTTTACGTTACAATGATCACTTTGAAGAGAAATCTGATCAATTCAAGATAAAAAGAAAGACTTTACTATATTTTTCACTAACAAATATACAGCATGTATCAGAAAGATGTAAACATTAAACAAGCACACTTCACATTCACTCAAACAAATGTAGAACAACAATTATAATAAATCAATTGTTACCATAATTTCTACTTCTTTAATCCATACTAATATTGTGAAAGTATCTCTGTCTGTCTGTCTGTCTGTCTGTCTGTATGTTACGTTTTCACGCCTAAACCGCAGAACCGATCGTCATGAAATTTGGCAGAGTTATAGCCTGGTGGAGAAGGACATAGGCTACTTCTTTACGTGATAACCGACATCCATGCGGACGGAGCCGCGGGCAAAAGCTAGTATTTTATAATTATGATAATCAATTTAACAAATCTTCTTTTTTTTCTATTTTAATTATTATTTTTTGTTTGTTGTAAAGCAAATTCAAGCGATGTATCTTTATATATATGTTGGATTTTATTATTAAAATAAGTGATAAAATAATAAGAGTAATAAAAATGTTAAAACCTTTATAACGGTGTTTCCGAACAGAATGATTGTGATGAGTTTATGAACGAAGCATTGAGTGAAAGGGAAGCAGGGAGTGTGAGAGTGAACGAATGAATAAGAGGATAGTTTTAAGATGGAACATTACAGATTTATAGAAAATTAAGGTGAAAGTTAATAAAATAAAAAGGAGAAGTATTTCAAGCAACGGTATTTCATTTTAGACCCTAATCCCACCATAATAGTACATTATGATACAAGTGTGCGGTGTTGGTCATTACACTCGAGGCGGTATTATTCGCGCGAGTAGCAGACGAGCGCGATAAGGGAGCCGAGTGTGTAACGATCAATGCACACGCGTTTCATACGACGTTTTTCAACACACTTGCGAGGAAAAAAACAGACATGTTGTAAAAATGTATGCTACAATTACGTAATTACAGAGATGATACATTTAAATTTATAAAGTTTAACTGACCTTTGTTACCAGGTACTGAATATCCAGACGGTTTTTTTTAAACTTTTCAACGTCGGTTGCTGACAATACTTTAGATTTCGTATTTTTGATAGTAACTTTTATCAACAACGAAAACGTTAACAAAACAATTATTTATGGAAAATGGCGCGCTGGTTTTGTATTTTTTTTTCCGCGCTCCCCGCTTGCGATGCGCGCGCCGATTTAAATAGAGGCACTGGCAAAACCGAAAACATCCTTTATAAAAAAAAAATGTTTAGTCTGATCATAGTTTAGTTAGTAGGTATGGAATTAGAAAGTACTATTGGCATAGAAGAAAGATGGTTACAAATTATTTCAAATTGGTACCCAATATATAAAAAACTAGCTTTTGCCCGCGGCTTCGCCCGCGTGGATGTCGGTTATCGCATAAAAAAGTACCCTATATCCTTCTCCATATCCCAGGCTATATCTCAAAATTCTAACTTAGTAATAATTTTAATGTGATTCACTATTTGAATAGAAACCGAAACAAATGATTTAATATAATAAAACTACTTATGTTCTGAACGTGAATGAGTCTTTACCTAAAGATAACAAACACAAAATCAAAATACGAAATTTCACTCAAATTCTTAAAGCAATCAATTGTACCAAATTACAACACGAAATAAAAGTGCGACACAAATAATCATTTTAAAATAATTCACGTAAGTACCAACAATGTGAAAACAAAATGAAATCCTCCGAAATGTCGCATGATACACCGCTTGTGCTGATAAAACTCTCGAAATATTTAATGAACATCATTGGTGCATAACTTTTCTCAGGGTCACGTTCGCAATTGGACGAAATATTTGACATTTATTTTGTACTTGCAACACGATCTGGCTGTAGAATTCGATTAATCGACTAATACTTGACCGGTTGACATTTTAGCGGGAACACCACTAAACGAACGAAAAAAAAGAAAAGAAAATACGTCTGTACTCTGTGGTCGTGTGGCGGTGTGGCGCGGTGCTTAATGTAAACATTCATCAAGGTTATACGTGCGTAAAGTAATGGATTCAATAAGAAAACGGTTTAATCTTAGAAGAATCTTACACAGAATTACTGAGAAATAAGTGTAGATTTCATATTGAGTGTTAGTTTACCGAAAAGTGATAAATATGTCAGTGAAAAAGTAACGAAAGTTTTGGAATGCACAAATTTTGATCATAAGGCCGCCGTGTTTAGTCATGTTTTTATGATAAATATTCTTGTATACTGTTTGAAATACACATAAGAAGCTAGCTTATTTATCTACGAACATAATTTGGCTAATAGCTACTGATATTATAGCGTATTGTTATCGTAATCGTATTTCCAAGAGTAACATTCGGCAAACAAATACCTACAAAAACACAATAAAATGGATATAGTATGTTATCCTTAAGAGATAGACATATGCCATCCCGGACTTTTTTAAAGACCTTTGTAAGATACACAATTCCACCATACATTATTTTGTTATATCTCAAAGGGTTTAGACAGCGTTTTCGTTGAAAGCTCCCAGACGGCTTATTTTTTTCCGACACCTCCAACAAATATCGTTAATTCATACAAAAATGCATACAAAAACTTAACAAATTATATACTAAAACCTTCCTAGAGAACCAAGCTATCCATTGGTGAAAACAGCATGAGAATCGGTGCAGTAGTTTTTGAGTTTATCGCGAACAGACAGACAGACAGACAGATAGACAGACGCGGCGGAGGACTTTGTTTTATAATATGTAGTGATGTAGTGAAGAAGGAAGGGTAGACCAATGGAGTGACGACATCAAACATATAGCCGGAGCCTTAGCTGCGGTAACAGAGAACACACAATAGTTTGTGCACACATAGTATAAAATAACAGCCTGCTATTTTGTAACAGGTTTTTGGAAATTTTAATTACGTTGGAACAGAAACAGGCGGAACAGATATGGGATTTTACCTGTTACAATCCACTCCTGATTTTAGTTAATTTTGGGACCAAAGACAATTCAGACTATTTAAAAAAAAAGTGAACGCGCGGACTCCTTTTGGCATGAAGTTTCTTTGACGAGATTAAAAAAAAGCGCAAGTTTTCGACTAGTTAACAGTTATCTGTGGCGTTACAGCACTCGTATGGTAACGTAAAGTAAAAAGTACGCGTTTTTAATACACTGTATTATGGACCTATAAGCGGTTCAATAAGAGCCACTTTACGAGCAAGTGTGTTGAAAAATTATTTTGTGCGTGTGTTTGTGACTGACCTCCTCCTAGACGGCTGGACCAATTTTAATGAAATTTATAATTCTTCTGTGCGTGTGTATGTAACTGAACTCCTAAATGGCTGGACCAATTTTGATGCCATTTGTGTGGGTCCCTGAATGATTTAGATTCACAATTGGACCCGATAGACGGCGCTGCGATCGAGTTCTAGGAAACAGGACAATGTCTGTTCGGTCCGCTAGCATTACATAAAATCCACAACCTAATGATTGGGAGAAGACAATGGTGCCGATTCCCTTGTTCACAAACTAAACTAAATTTAAGTTCAGTGCATCTTTTTCTTTCTATTTCATTATGAAAAGGACAGAAGATAAATTTTAGTTTAGTCCTGTCAAATTAATCAGCGCTTGACGTAAATTGACGTAATTTTAGTCGCCAAGTTTTTAATCACGTCTAAACTTGTATGGAGTAGTGACAGGCGCTGATTAATTTGACAGGACTAAACTTAAATTTATCTTCTGTCCTTTTCCTAATGAAATAGAAAGAAAAAGATGCACTGAACTTAAATTTAGTTTAGTTTGTGTACAAGGGAATCGGCACCACTGGCTCCTATACACTACACTAGGTGTTTTTACCCTCATGCAAGTCCCATGGAGAAAGTTGTTAGGTTTGATGGTCTGTGTACCACATCCTTAAATATGACCACGCCTTTCTGGTATATGGTATATATTCACCCATTCGTTTTGTTTGTTTGTTTTCATTTACCAGTGTTACACAACGCATTATATTACGCAACATCTATTGTCTGTGGTCTTGGCTTGACATCAAGTAATGCACAACAGTCAAACTTTTTTTTTTTAATTGTTAGGTACATTTAAGGTTTTTAAGGGTTTGAGGAGCTCGTGGCTAAGTAATAACAGCCGCCCGGGTCGATCCCTCAGGTTAAGCTACGCTTGCCGGGGTTGGCCCGTGGATGGGTGACCATCTTTACATACCGAGACTCCTCCGTGCCTCGGAAAGCACGTTAAGCCGTTGGTCCCGGCTGTCATTCGTGGATCTTTAGCAGTCGTTACGGGTCGTCAGAAGCCCAAAAGACTGACAGCCAGTCTTACCAAGGGGTATCGTGTTACCCAGTTACTGGGTTGGTGAGGTCAGTTAGGCAGTCGCTCCATGTAAAATATTGGTATTGCAATATTGGAAGTCGACCCCAACATAGTTGGGAAAAGGCTAGGCAGATTGATTGATTTAAGGTTTTGAACACGGGGCTTTTGGTTACTTTGTCTCTTTGTTTGTTTTTTGTGTATTTTGTCTCTTATTCATGTAATGTGCGTCTTGTTTGTGCAGAATAATAAATTTTTATTTCTTTTTTTCTTTCTTTATTCGCTGGCCAGCACCCAGCATATGGGTCGAAAAATAATTCGTTCGTGTGCCCACAACTCGCATCCGAGTCGTCGCTATACGTAGCTACAGATGACTTCTGTTCATGCCCAGGACCCGACTAGCGATATCAAATCTTAATATGCAAAGCCAAACAATTTATGGCTTACAAGTAAAAATTTATTTTTGAACTGGGCAGCAAGGGGTAAACACCTACAATCGTTACTATCACTAACTAAACAAAATTCCCCATAAATGACTCGACGGCATGAAAATTAGTTGCTTATCCCAATTTAATAATGTCTGAACGTTCCTTATGTAGGTACTCGTACACACTTAAAATTCCATCACATATTTCTTGCCAGCAACTCGCTCCATCTTAGTTCCGTTTCTAGCCAATTATTCAAGTCCAAAGCGATCCGAAATATTACACGTCTGCCTTGGCCACGAATACTCAATAACATGAAAGATAAGTTGATACGTAACCAGGATAAATATACATATCTAATTCTTATTTAAAATATGATTTTATTGTGTTATGTAAATTGACCTTTCAAAAGACTTCCGCTTGGATACAATTCAATATGGTTTGTTTTAATTATCAATTAATTGACAGTAGACCCAATATTAAAAAAGCAAGATCTTTTTTAAGTATTTATAACTAGTGTCAATTACATTTTAAAGCCAGGGAAATTAATTGTTTATCAAATTGACACACTACGTCAATTTTCCATTTTATGAAGAACTACCTGCTGGTACGAGGCTACGCCCGCGTGGCTTTTTCTAAAATAAAATTAGCCTTACGTACTCATTATAATTTCAGCTATCTACCAGTGAAAGTCTCGTCAAAATCGGTTCAGCCGTTTCGAAGATTAGCAAGAACAGACAGTCAGACAGACAAAAATGTTAAAAATTGATTATCTATACTAATACATAAAGCTGAAGAGTTTGTTTGTTTGTTTGAACGCGCTAATCTCAGGAACTGCGGGTTGGAATTGAAAAATTCTTTTTGTGTTGGATAGTACATTTATTGAGGAATATTATAGGCTATATAACATCACGCTACGACCAATAGGAGCGGAGCATAAATTAAAAATGTTGCAAAAACGGAAAAAATATTCCTTTTTGGGAGCTTCCGTTGCGTGCGCTGCATAAACGGTTTAAGTTACGCAAATATCATGTATTATGGAATTGTTCCTCTTTAAAAGTTCTAAAAAAAAGTCCGCGACAGCATATGTCTATCTTTTAAGATTGACTCACTATAACCTTTTTTTATAGTAATCAAATTTTTTCGAAATCAATTCATTATTTGCGAAGGAGTTTTATCAACATTATATTAATCCTTATCCAAATAAATATGTTATTAATCACAAGTATTTAAATGTAAACAAAATTTTCCTTGACATCACTTGATTTCAATCAACATCTTAGGAGATATCATAATTTTAAAATAACTCCGCAACAAAATAAGTAGAAAATTCATTATTTAAACAACTCTCTCTCTTAGGTGACGCAGACGTAGTTGCGCGGGTCAGCTATATTATAAAGCTATACAGTACAGTATAAAGAAGAGTTTGTTTGTTTGGTTAAACGCGCTAATCTCAGGAACTAGATACTGGTTCGAATTGAAAAAATATTTTAGTGTTGGATAGCCCATTTATCGAGGAAGGCTATAGGCTATATATCTACGCTACGATCCTTAGAAGCCAAGCGAAAAGAACGGAAGTCAGAAAGAACGCTAAGCGATAACGAAGTCTTAGCGCGGGCGAGCGACGGGATGCGAATGCGACGCAATGGGTGGGCCGAAATTTCACGCGGACGAAGTCGCGGGCAGAAGCTAGTTTGTTATAAGTACTGTATATACAAAGCTGTTATTTTGACGTTACAAACAGACACTTCAATTTTATTTTTTTGTATAGATTAACTAAATCTACCGATGTTGTAGAGGATATTACTTCACGTTCCGATTAACTTATAATGCCTATAGAATACACAGCCACGTGAATGAAACCGCGGGTACAGCTAGTTAACAATAAACCTAAGGTTCAAGTACTTACAGGTCGGATGCCCATTGCAGGAACTTGTGGAGTCCTCGCTCAAGCTCCTTAATCTGGAACCAGTTGGTGTGGAAGGGCATCATGTATGGTGCGCGGTTCTGTTCGTAGTACCTATTGAAGTCTTCCTGCAGCCATTCTAGCACCTGCAATGTGGGTTGTTTATTTAATGAAAGAAAGAAAAAGTATTTATTGGGACTCGCACAGGAAGATCAAAAACTAAACTAAACACACAATGATAAAAGTATTAAAAAAAAAAAAACCTGAAGGTCCTGTACGCGGCCAAAAGGCTCCTATCTCAGTACGATGTTGCGACATTTTAAAATAAGTGTGTGATATTTAAAAATAAGTATGTAATGATGGTCATTACACACTTATTTTTGTAAGACAATCACATGTCGGCCTAATGGAAAATCCATCAAAAAAGATATGAGTGAAGACACCAATCATAGATCGAATTAACGATCATCATTTCAGCCGAAAGACGTCCACTGCTGGACGTAAGCCTCCCCCAATTGGTAATTGGTTTGGGGGGTTTGCCATAATCGCCACGCTTGGCAGGCGGGTTGGCGATCGCAGTATGGTGTTAAAAGTGCATAGAGAACGCTGCTGCCCATTCTCTAGTAAGTCTCTTAGTCGCCTTTTACGACACCCACGGGAGAAAATGGAGTAGTGCTATTCTTTACGTCCGGCAACACACGGTACAATTAACGATATATTTGTTAATCTTATCTGCAAAGCATCATAATTGTTCATCGATTTAACGTAGCGAAGTACCTTTGTTGGGGAATACAGTGCAACTAGTACTAATTGCAATTCAAAACTCAAACGTCTCTCTGTGAAATTAACAGTGGCACGAAAATTGGTGAGAGAAGGAGCAAGTGCTTCAAATACCACAGTTTTTACAAACGAAGCTATAACCTTTTTCAACAAACAAAAACGAAACCGAACAACCCTGGTTTAATCAACAAGTTGCTGTGGTTCAATACCAATATTCATTTTCATATTTCAAGCTCAAAAGTGTTGACTCCGTATATAGCTAAAATTTCGCGCAAAGAATTGTTTTAATCAAAGGAAACCGCATTAAGACGAGAACCTCGTTGATGAATTATAAAACTAGAACACCACGATATAATAAATTATGTATGTGTGCGACCATCATACATATTAAACTTCCAACGCGTTTCCTTTTATCTAGAGAGTTAAAAAAGATATCAAAGCCGTATTCCGTAATACGGTCACCTACATAAACATATCGGCCGACCGGTCTAGTGGTCCCAGTCACGAACAGGGCAACTAGATAATAACTAATACTAACTGATACAAACACTAGTGTATTAAAAACTTTGTATACTTGTTTAGCCAGGCTTTGGTTATAAAATTAAAGCGAGAGATAAAATAGCAGGCCACTCGACCGCATACGTGCGTATATGAAATTATTCTCGGCCCCCTTCCGCTCCATTTCTCGATTCAACTATGCGCAACTACAAACATTTGCTTACCTGTACTAAAATTATTAAACGGGCATTTTCTACCACAGATTGGAGAAGTTATTTTTAGAAGATACCTAATAGTTATTACAAGCTTTTATTTAACTTGCAATGATGTTCGGGCCAAATCTTGCAACTGAATTTTAAAGCAGTTATCCTCAACCGATTGAGATGAAATTATGCATACACGTTTAGTTTGGATCACAATGCGTGCCTGCGTGGTAAGCCAAGTGACGTCATTCTAAAGCCAATATGGCGGATGGTCCAAGATGGCGGACTAGTTATTTTTTGTGTACTCATGGGAGTGCACAAAAAATAACTAGTCCGCCATAACATGGGTTATGGGTGTCAAATAAAAGGGTTTGTTGAGAAAAAATAAGAAAAATAAAATGACTTCACTCTAAATCTAATATCGCGGACCGCCCAAGATGGCGGACTAGTTATTTTTACGCACTCCTATATAACATGGGTAAAAAACGACCAGTCAACAATGACGCTTTAAATGAAATAAACGGGTTAAGAAACATTAGATACAATAACACAGCGATAGCTAAAAAAAAAATTGGAATAGTAAAAAAGAAAAAAAAATTGTCTTAAAAAATTTTTTCTTTTCTACTATTCCAATTTTTTTTTTTTTTTTGATTTTATTTAAATGCTCTAAAAAGAAGAAAATAAACTTTAAATTAAATCAAACCCATCAATTTAATACATTACACAAAATATATGATATAAAAGCTTGTCGCGAGATTTACAGATATGTGTAGATAAACAAAAATACAATTATTATATAACTTGATCTTGAAATAAGTAAATCTAAGAAAAAAAAGAATGTATTTATAAAATAGGCAAATACATCTACAAAAGTAAATCTCGCGACAAGCTTTTATATCATATAAATTGTGTAATATAATATCATATTCATACAGACCAATGTTTTCTATTTCACTATTTAGGAAATAATCCGAATTGGCTTATTGTACAAAATATGAATACGATTCAGAGCCCGAGAGCATAACATTTTTATGTTATTTTGGTTCACAATTTAGAATATCAAAGCTCCAACTCTACAAGTACATTTCAAAGAGCATATTTAATACGGTTTAAAAGCTAACAGAAGTCTGTTTTAGATCTGTTTAAAAGGATATTGGAAAGCCCGAGGACAGACCAACTAATCTGCCTGCAAAGTACAAACGAATTAATTCTGCTTAGCTTGAACTGACTCCTACCTGCTGCATTTTCTTGTTTAATGATTTTGTCGAAAATATAATCTGAGGAAGAAAATGCCTGAATTCAGCTTGATTCAGATGTACGCCTGCAGCATAGTTGGAACACCATCGCCACCGCATATCTGCGGTTTCGGGGAAATATTGGGCTTATTCCACAAACCCCCCCTGAAAATCCCCCTTAGGAGGAAAAGTGGAATCTATAAAAAACAGTCTAGAATTCACCCCTGATAATCCTGCTTAGGGGGGAAAACTAGAATTGAAAAAAAAACTTATTCCAAGACCCCCCTGAAAGTGATATTTTTACATTAGGGTTCAGTTTTCCCCACTGAGGGGGATTCTCTGGGGGGATTAGTGAAATAAGCCGGATTATCAGGGGTGAATTCTAGACTGGTTTTTATATATTCCACTTTTCCTCCTAAGGGGGATTTCTCAGGGGGGATTTGTGGAATATGCCAAATATTGCACCCTCTTTCATCCCTATTAATCCCTGGGTACTTCTGGGACGAGTCAGTCTTTGCATAAATAGTCTGTGCTTTAATTCCTGACAGTTACGTAGATATACCCATGTTATTTCATATGGAAACTACAATTTAAGCCAAAAACTTTTAAATCATTAATTCTGTTCTAGTTTAAGCACAGAATAATGATTGATCTTATTTATATGGATAAGTACCTATATGCTTTAGGTATGTATGTATTTATTGAATATGTAAATGGTATACCACTGACTACCTGCAGTATTGTCTCTCCTTCTGTTTTTAATCCATCCAAAGGTTGTCTGTAAAATATCGTTTTTAGGGTTCCGTAGTAAACAAGGAATCCTTATAGTTTCGCCATGTCCGTCCATCCGTCCGACTGTCTGTCCGTCCGTCTGTCCGTCCCCACCTTAGATCAGAGACTCTTAGTACTAGAAAGCTATAATTTGGCATGGATATACATATTAATCACGCCGACAAAGTGGTAAAATAAAATCATGAAAAAAATTGTTATTTAGGGTATGTACATGTAAAGTGTGGTGTGGTGTGGGGTATTGTTGGATGGGTCTTTCAAAAATATATATTGCGGGTTTGTGAAAACAATTTTTCGATTAAGCGATTAAGGAATCAGTTTCTGAAGGCTTTAAAATGCAAATTTTTGTCAAGTGTCCCCCCCCCCCCCCGCCAGCTAAACGGTTAGTTTTGCATAGATAAAAAATTTACGATAGTAGTAGTATTATAATGAAATTAAAAGGAAAACTATCACAGCTAAGTAGGCTTTTCAAGTTTACGAGTAATAGTCGACCAACTTAAATTTGCAGCTGAAAAACACCAATCCCCATACAATCTGTATAGGAGAGCATGTTTCTCAACTACAATGTTAAGTTTGTTCTCGGGATAAACTCATCCCAACTACGGAACCCTTCACTGTGCGTGGTCCGACACGCTCTTGGCAGGTTTTTTTTTTTTTTTTGCGATATGACCGCCCATTGTGTCACCATATGTAAAATTTGTACATTTATATCTGTAATTTTTATGGTGTACAAGTAAAGATTAATATAATTAAGAGAATTTCTCAGTAACAGTCCGGAGTCTGGATTTGTGCCCGGTTGATGGCAATTACGTAGAAATTGACGAAATGAGAGTGTACTATAAAGGTGCGTCCAGACAATGCGAGGCATGTGTTTCGAATGGTAAGACACGCATATGTCGCGTGCCTCAGGCTGAGGCATCTCACATCGCTGCTTTGCACGAATAACCGCACAATCCAAAAACACACATTTTACAGGGTAGCTATTTGAAAATTAAACATAATATTTACTGTCTTAACTTTTCATGTATTTGATCAATAGAATGTATAAATCGAAAGGGCATTAATCAATGTTTAATTAAATAAGAACTATTTTGCATTTGACTGTGTTATAAACCAGTATTTTAAACATTTTGGTTTGTGCGGGTATTCATGCAAAGCAGCGACATTATAAAAATGCATTAATTGCGGCGCACGCCTCGTACTGTCTGTACGCACCTTAATATGTACACCTCTGCTTTACCCTTCGGGGATAACAAGCGTGATGTTATGTGATTGTTAATTGTCACCATTCTGTTCAAAACATATTCAAAAATTTAGTTTTGTCAATTAGGGTAGGACCAAAATTACTACGTGGATCAATAGAAACATGCGTACTTATGAAATGCAAATTAAATTAGCTATAAAAATGGAAATGCACGCTAACGCCAACTAATAATTGTGTATTCGAAAACTTTTACATAATTATGCAAATGTTTATATCATCGTATTTACCATAAAAAGTTACTATTATATAATATGAATCGAATGCCGCTGTTACGTGAATAAACAAATAAACAGGGCCTCAAGTCTGCTATTACAATAGTGTCAGAATGGTCTCGCCATTGTGAGTATTTGACAGTGTTTGTATGGCAAATCTGTCAAAAACTCACAATGAAGAGACCATTCTGACACTATTGTAATAGCAGACTTGAGGCCCTGGTTAAGTGCGAGTCAGTTGTTTTTCAATATTTTGTTTTAAAAGAGTGTCCGTGGAGTTTCTTGCTCGTTCTTCTCCATAGCAACCTAATACGCTTTGGAGTGGGCAACTAGCTTCATCTTTCTGATCGAATCCTTGACAATCCAAAAGTTCCTGTTTTTTTTTTTACGATTGGTTTGCTCTTGACTCTATTCTAGGTCAAAGGTGACAGAGACAAACTCGACGATGGAGTGAGCTTACCCAGAACATTAGAAGAAGTCCAGAAACCTGTAATTAGTTTATTTGAAATAAATGCTTTGAGTTTGAGTTTTGAGTTGCCCAATCAGGTTAAATATATTCAAAACGGTCAGTGAATTGATATAACAACAGGTTACATAGTTTACAAGCCATGAACAACTTTTTGATAAGTATAAACTCTAACAAAATGGTCCGTTTTGAAAAAGATGACGAGACACAAACCAACGTAATCGATATGAATCAGTTCTTAAATCTATCGTTTCGTAAACACAAACATAGGCATGGACGATAAATGCCTGCAAATGGTACGATCTATTTTCACCAAAACAAAAACAAAACATTGTGTATTCACCTCATCCGAATCGTGATTATGTAGCACACACTGATCGAGATAGGGGCAGTGTCCGCCCTCATACGTTTCGACGTAGTGAGCGTTGAACGGCACCTCCCACAGACCTGCAAACAATTACAAACAATTAACCTCTTTATTCATAAAAATCCTTTTTAACCGACTTCAAAAAGGAGGAGGTTATCAATTCGGAAGTTTATATTTTTTTTTTTTATGTATGTTCGGGCATAACTCCGTCGTTTATGAACCGATTTGGAAAATTCTCTTTTTGTTTGAAAGGATATACTTCCGGATTGGTCCCATTTTTTTCAAAATTCAGTTCTGATGATGGGATCCATGAGGAATTGAGGGAACTCCTCAAATTTTATAGGCATTTATATAGCGATTTTTATATTTTCATCAACAAATCAAGCATTTGCATTCAGAAAGTATCATTTGGTGAACCGGAACTGATGAAGAAGACCACAGATGGCCACCGGAACTCGTCAATGATACGTATTTCACAGGTAGCGATAAGATATCTCGATTAAGATAGTTAAGCGACTATGGTGAAGCAAATATAAATAAATGCTGATCAAAATGGTACCATCAAACTGATCTGATGATGAAGCCGGAAGGTAGGCAATGGAACTCCGTAATAAAACAATGTATCCTAGCCGTGTTTGGGCTTATTGGATTTGTCATGAGATGCACTCTGGCTATAAATGATGTTTAACCGACTTAAAAAAAAGAGGAGGTTCTCAATTCGTGTATATGTATAAGGTGTTAAAAAATTTACTCTAAAAACTAAGAGGTGCTTTAGACCAATCAATCTGCCTAGCCTTTTCCCAACTATGTTAGGGTTGGCTTCCAGTCTAACCGGATGCAGCTGAATACCAGTATTTTACATGGAGCGACTGCCTATCTGACCTCCACAACCCAGTAACTGGGTAACACGATACCCCTGGGCAATGAGCCCCTGGGTAAGACTGGCTGTCAGACTTTTGGGCTTCTGACGACCCGTAACGACTGTCAAAGATCCACGAATAACAGCCGAGACCAACGGCTTAACGTGCTTTCCGAGGCACGGAGGAGTCTCGGTATGTAAAGATGGTCACCCATCCACGGACCAACCCCGGCAAGCGTAGCTTAACCTGACGGATCGACCCGTGCGGCTGTTATTACTTAGCCACGAGCTCCTGAGAGGTGCTTTACACCATCGAACTGAATAACTTTTACTATGGGACCAGTTTGAAATCGCAAAAAAATAAACAGCTGTACCATACAGTTTAGAACACTAGGTAAACATTACTATGGAACAGCTTTTTTATTAATTAATTTAATTTAGCTGGTATTTAATGCACTCGGTATATGTTCATGATGTTATAAGATTTCCTGTCACTATTGTGGTATACGAATTGGTGTGGGGTAGGTACCACAACTAAAAAGTGAAAAATAAAAAACTTTTTACAAAAAAAAAAAAACCGACTTCAAAAAAAACAAAAAAAATGAAAAATAACTTTAATTTGGGAAGTCGGTGTCTTTGGTTCCGGTTTTTCGTTTTTTGTCACCGACTTCCAAAATTAAAGTTATTTTTCATTTTTTTTGTTTTTTTTGAAGTCGGTTTTTTTTTTTTTGTAAAAAGTTTTTTTAAATCAAATATGGGTATGTTGTGTATTCTCTGACGAATCATTAAACAACAGCGCAGTTCAAAAAATGTTGACAGAAGCACGTGCAAACAGATTCTGTGTACTTCATTATTATGTATAGCTATAGTACGCATACGAGAAAACAACTTTATGGATAAAATTACATGAGTTGTGTTCTCTCCTGAAACAGTTTTTTACCAAAAAAGTAGGTAGGTACGGATGGCATAGTTTCGGTTAGTTCTAATTAAACTCGGTGAGTGCATTGTTCCGACCGCGTGAAGCTCGCAACTTGGCGTTTGTATAGGAAATGTGTGCACCTCGTTCTATCTAACGCCACACCGCACGCGATACGAAAACTTGGGAACACCGTGATCACTATTGGTTTTCACGCAAAAACCTACGTGGAAAACGTAGCACAGAATGTGAAGTTTTACACACTTGAAATCCAGGCGAGATCTGTGAAATGCAAACTAGTTTTCGTCGATCCACAGTAGATATCTACAAATATTAACAATAGCTGTGATTTCTCTGACTGCTATGGCTCAGTTGTAAGGTATCTAGTGTCAAAGAATGGCCCAGAATCTAGCTCAACCTTTTACACAAAGGGCATCATTTGTCTATAATTTCCGCTCCCGCTGCGCTTCCTAACAAATCTTTTCTACTTCTTAGATAGTTTATCGAGTAGCTAAGTTACGGCCACCCACCTGGGAACGACTTGGTAGGACAAGTGCCTGACTTGCACTCGTGCGCGATCTTGTAGTCGAGCGTGTAGGGCCACACGGGGATCGGCAGCGGGGGCACGCCCACAGAACTGTCGTAGATGTAGCCGAAGTCTTCTAACACCTGTGAACAAAGAGGTTATGTGTAGAGGATTGAGCTTTTTATATTAGGTACTACTAGAGTTTTCCGTTCGTGGTTCGGGCAAGAATCTGTAAGGGATCGATAAAACACGTTTTTCGCATAATGAGCACACACAAGTGTGTGCTTATCCAATCATGATCGTGTATTCAAACACAGTTTTGTTTTATGTTCCTACTGTATAGTGAATGCATCTGTTCCTTAATCTGTTGTTTCCGGAAACACCGATTAATTAGAAAAACCTCATTGTCAATTTGTACACACGGCTACATGCTGCTATAAAATTCCATTATAAGCTGATCTCTCATTGTACGTATATCCCAAACAATGCGAGATCAGCTTATACTGGATATCTATAGCTTGATATGTAGCCGTGTGTACGTTTATTGTATGTTATTTTTTAGGGTTCCGTACCTCAAAAGAAAAAACGAAACCCTTATAATGACCACTCGTCTGTCTATCCGTCTGTCACAGCCGATTTGCTTCAAATCTACTGAACCGATTAAGTTGAATATTGGTACACATATGAATTTCTTTAACCGAATCACGGACGTGTAACGTAAATAAATGAATTTTGAATATGGGGGTCACTTTTGGGGGGCAAATTTATTTATAGTTTTTCATTCTGTACCGTGTGACATATCACATGAAATTTCTTATTATAAGGATTTCAGATAAATTTTATACATGATTTTAAAATAAATACTTTTAAAGTTATTTAAGAAAATAGAAGAAAATTTATCTTTTCGCCTACCCTTCTCCGAAATTACTAAGCCTAAAATTTGAAACAAATACAAAAAAAAAGTTCTTTACATATAGATTACAGGAATCCTATAAGAAGTCTATGGTCTTGAAATAACATGGTCAATCTCTCAATATTGTGCGAACAAACTTACATTTGCAGTTGGAATGTATGGGAGAACTTGTTTTTCAACTGCAATGTTAAGTTTGTTCTTGGGATAAATTCATCGCAACTAAGGAACCCTTCATTGTGCGAAGTCCGACACGCACTTGGCCGGTTTTTTTACTCAATTTTAGCAGCTACGTTTCCTATCGTGTTTTGTTTCGTCATTGAAACAACATGTTTGTCATTGAAACAATATGTACCAATAGGTTTTTTTTTTTTGCTGAAAATCCTTTACATTTACAATTTGTTTTCAGCCCGTCTATGTACAATGACCATGTTTACATTCGTTCAAAATATTTGTTTTCCTCTACGTGCAATTTAATCGTACGCTTCAAACCGTCATCTCGCACAACAAATTCCATACAAAGTGTACTTCAATCAGTTTTATTTAGATACGTTCGTCGATCGGTGCCTATCAAAATGTCGATACTAGAGCGAGCCGGCTTGTTTGACAACTGACGTAGCTCCCTGATGACGACGCACTGTATAAAAATTCTCACGTATTTCACTTTGTGTTGCGAACGTGACGGCCGTAATTGTCAGATAACGAACAGACGCACCGCTAAAATATTGACACCAAGTATAGCAACGTACTTTGGGCGTACACAGTATATCGAATGACTGTCAAAATATTACCCTAATAAGCTGCCTGATATTCGATGTGGCCCAATTTAGAGACAAAAGAATGTTCGAGGAATTCGTTACCAAAAGATGGCAGAATAATATGGCATTTGAAATACTCGAACACATATTATATAATTTCGTTTTGTAAGTACTTATCAGCGTCAATTTAACGTAATAGGGATTGAAGGTACTTATCCATGCGTCATGTTCGTGAACGGGCGCCGTCAGTTGTGACTGGTCATCTCTTAGCTGCCACGGCTTATTTTAATTTTTGAATTGTTTCTATTACGGACGCTTCTAACGTGCACGTCTTTCTACATTGTTCTCACATGTATATTTTCAACATGAATGATGTAACCCATATTTTGTAACAATATTTTGTTTTAAAAGATTGTCCATGGAGTTTCTTGTCCGTTCTTCTCCATAGGAACCTACTACGCTTTGGAATGGGCAACTAGCTTCATCTTTCTGACTGACCGACCCCTTGACAATTCAAAAGTGCCTGTAATTGGTTTATTTGAAATAAATGCTTTGAGTTTGAGTTTATTATTATTTCAGAGAAAAATATCAATATTGATTACCATACATTCTTTCGATGTAACGTTGCTGCATTCGTTATTTTGTCCGAAAGCACTTTACAATAGTTTAAATATTTTTTTCTCCAGCTTGGTAAAATGCTTTATTGATCTTTGTGACTCACATCACAAAGAGAATTTATTCAGTCTCATATTTTATTCTGTACCCAAAGGAACCGCCTACCTAGCCGAGATAAAAAATAATCCTACATTTTCTCAGTGTTGTAAACTTCCTTTGCAGGAAGTTTGATTGTCAACTGAAGTCGCATTGAGATGGGATTGAATAACGAACGTGAGATATCTGCATAATAACGTAGTATATGCACAAATTAATAGTAGAGAATATTTCAAAATTACGGAAGGAAGAATGTTTGTAAATATCTTTAGTCTAAGGTCGTATCCTTGGTAAGAAGACAAAAGCTAGTCTGCCAGACAATTGCAAATTCTATTCTCTAAGTATGCAGTCTTAGGAAGTTCGCGCAAATAATTTTGGGTACCAAAGGTGAAGGTATCCTTACTTGCACTTGGTGGAGAGAGATTTCAGCTAATATGGCTATGATTCTACATTTAATTAATTTAAAATTAAAACAAAACAGCTCGCCTAAGAAGATCAAAAACCGCCCTATGTACAAGAGCACACTTTGCATGGCTCCGAAATGTTTTAATAAGCTACCAAATGACATAAAAGATTTAAACTTGACTCAATTTAAACGCAAACTAAATATTTTTTTTATAGACAAATGCTACTATACCATTGATGAATTTCTTGTTGACAACATTTCCTGTGACTAACCCTGTATTTATGATTTATAATGTAATATTCCTATCTAAAGATTTATTAGAATTGTATTGAATTTGTTAGAATTGTATCGTTTATAATGTCTTATGTAATTTCTAATATTGTTAAATTAATAATGTGTATGCCCATAAAGGGTAATTTTTGAGTATCTATAAAATATCTGTAAGACCAGTTATATCACCAAAAAACGCACTAATAAATACTTTGACTTTGACTTTGACTCGAACAACGCCCTAAAGGTATTTTCCGAGAGCGGAGCGGTAGGATCTGTCCCTGTTGCAGAGATGGATGCAGCTTCATAGTAGCGCCTCCCCTCGTTTTATATAATATTTTTATTTGTTTTGAATGACATTTGTATGTACCTATTTTTGATTTTATTTGATTTGAACGTCTGAGTATTATTTCATTGTGTATGTGTGATTTTTTTATCATTTTTTTGTTTAATTTTAATGTAATGGACTTTGTCTGAAAATAAATGAATTATTATTAAAACTTAAGTACATTCATTCACTGACAGTCAAAGCACAGCCTAAACATAGCACAGCCTAAGCCTAAAGGGTCTAGAACATTGATGTATAAAAAAGGAAGATTAGGTACTCGCTCCTCGACGTGGACCGCATAAATTATGCCGACCGGCACAAATGACGTTAAGTAATAAAATTAATCGTAATAATCTAAATATGTAGCAACAATGCCTTCTTGTATTTTCAAAATGAGCACAAATAATTCACAAACCAAAAACAATTTCCACGGTATTACTTTCTACTTATACATCAATGGTCTAGAAGCATGAAATTGAACACAAGAGTTCTTTATACTGACCACTAAGGGACGATGTAAATACATTCAAAGGAGTTAAATAGGGGATGAAAGTTTGTATGGAAGTTCGTAATTTTTGCCGGTGGGAAATCCATGCACACGGCTTTATATTCTACTAGTTTTTGCCCGCGGCTTCGCCCGCGTGGATGTCGAAAAATATCCGACGGGAACGTACTACCGGGATTAAAAAACAACCTATAGATTAATCCAGGTTAATTTCATCTCCTTTTCACCCCCTTAAGGGTTGAAATTCTAACAACACCGTTGCGTTAGCTTCCAACCATAAGCCTAGATAGTAAATATAGTTATTTGTCTTCGAAAATTAAGGACTTTTTAACTTCATCCCCCTTTTTAACCCTTCGGGGGTAGAATTATCAAAAACGTTGAGACACGTATATATTTTCGTCAGCAAAAACTCAAAATTTTAAGATCCTAACTTCAAAACTGACGGACTTTCATATAAACTTCCATCCCCTATTTTACCCCTTTAGGGGTGGAATTCCAAAAAATCCTTTCTTAGTGGATACACACTCTTTACAAAGAACACACCCTCCAAGTTTCATGTCTCTAGGACCAGCGGTTTGGGCTGTGCGTTGATATTTTACAGTCAGTCAGTCAGTCAGTCAGTTTACCATTTTATATATATAATAATATATATATATATATATATATATAATATATATATATAGATTATACAGTTTATTTTTATTATGTTTTATTTTTAATTGTATTTAATTTAACAGGAGTGATAGACAGTAGTGGCATTAGGGTAGGGCGCGGTTGGGCGACCATCCAAGGGCGCCAGGTACATATGAAGGGGCGCTCCTTCATGTCTGGTTTCCCATGTCGTCCTTCCACTAAGAATATTGGTCACCATACCTGTAACGGTAGCGACATGCGAACTACGCATCAAAGACCTGACGTCACAAATCCTGCATCGCGCTATCAGAGTTGATCGCGCGATTAGCATATAAACAACATCCCGACATCAACCGTTGGGCAGTTGCCCACCAGACACAACACCCGTCTGGGCCTCAAGTCTGCTATTACAATAGTGTCAGAATGGTCTCGCCATTGTGAGTATTTGACAGTGTTTGTATGGCAAATCTGTCAAAAACTCAAAATGAAGAGACCTTGAGGCCCTGGTCGGAGGATCCTCCCTTTTCCATAGAGTATGAGTGAACTTTACACCCTGTTCCTCATACCTCTAAAGTGTGACCGTCGGACTGTTAAGTCATAGGTCTCGAGTTCGAACCCAAGACACGCACCTCTGACTTTTCGGATTCATGTGCGTATTGTATAATTATCACTTGCTTAAAAAAACGGTGAAGGAAAACATCGTGAGGAAACTAGCAAGCCTGAGAGATAATTCTCGACGGCATGTGGAGCCAAGTCAGAGGCCCATGGACGGCATAAAACTCTGACACAAAATTAGTCACTAATCACACGAAACACAATTTTGAACTTTAATACTAACACAATAAGGGTTATGAGTGATGTATGTAATTTGTATGACGTCTTTATTACGAAAATATACATTCATTAACAATTGTAACGCGTTTGTTAGTGTGTTTATCTATCTATATATTATATAAAATGGTAAACTGACTGACTGACTGGGTGATATATCAACACATCAACACACAGCCCAAACCGCTCGTCCTAGAGACATGAAACTTGGAGGGTGTATTCTTTGTGAAGACTAAGTATCCACTAAGAAAGGATTTTTGGGAATTCCACCCCTAAAGGGGTAAAATAGGGGATGGAAGTTTATATGAAAGTCCGTCAGTTTTGAAGTTAGGATCTTAAAATTTTGTGTTTAGGCTGACGAAAATATATACGTGTCTCAGCGTTTTTGATAATTCTACCCCCGAAGGGTTAAAAAGTGGGATGAAGTTGAAAAGGCCTTAACTTTCGAAGAAAAATCACTAAATTTACTATCTAAGCTTATGGTTGGAAGCTAACGCAACGGTGTTGTTAGAATTTCAACCCTTAAGAGGGTGAAAGGGGGGATGAAATTTTGTTTTTAATTTTAAGTTAAAATCACTAATATTTCTGCTTATGGTTGGAAACTAGCACAACGTAAATCGTTGTTTTTTTTTTAAATTTCGACCCACATGGGTTTGAAAAGGGGGATGAAGTTTTGTATTGAAGTAAAAAAAATATATATTTTTCAACATCCACGCGGGCGAAGCCGCGGGCAAAAGCTAGTACTCATATATACCTTGAACTGCGTATTCCTCCCAGGTTTCAAGAAAGGTGCTCTTGCGCCGACGATCTCTGAGCGCGACACGTTCGCGAACTTGCCGAGAATCTCGCGCATGCCGATCATCTCGCCGGCCCATTCTTCATAGCCTTTGTCTTGCAGGCCTTGCTGCTGCGACACTGTGCCTGTCGCTATCTGTGAACACAAGCATTGTTTTTTTAGATCGTTTTTACTGATAGTGGAGAGAATGGAGAGATCTGTCGAATACAGTGGCACAGTGACAGAGATTGGCGTTGTATGGCCTACAGATAGGTAAGTCTGCGCATTTGTTTTGAACATAAATTAATATCTCCAAACTCTTGTAAATGTTGACGTTCAAAAATGCCTTTAATGTGCCTATTTGAAAAATTTTAATTAATGATTTGACTTTGACTTCGAAACGCACCAACGAAACTGAATAATAGAAGAAAAAACAATTTACAAAAAAAAAAAAAAAAAAACAAACTACTTCCAACAAAAATACAAAAAAAAAGAAAAATAACCAAATTATATAATTTAATACACGAAATGAGAACCTTCTCCTTTTTTTTTAAGTCTGTTAAAAATTATTTAAAGCCAGGATGCAGCTCATGACAAATCCAATAAGCCCAAACACGGCTAGGATACATTGTTTTATTACGGAGTTCCGTTACCTACCTGGCTTCATCATCAGATCAGTTTGATGATACCATTTTGATCAGAACCATTTATTTAAATTTGCTTCCTCATAGTCGCTAAATATCTTAATCGAGATATCGCCACCCGTGAAATACGTATCATTGACGAGTTCCGGTGGCCATCTGTGGTCTACTTCATCAGTTTTACTTCACCAAATGATACTTTCTGAATGCAAATGCTTGACTTGTTGATGAAAATAAAAAATTGCTATATGTATGCCTATAAAATTTGAGGAGTTCCCTCAATTCCTCATGGATCCCAACATCAAAAATGGATTTTGATAAAAATAGAACCTATTTAGAAGTATATATATATATATATCCTTTCAAATAAATTTTCAAATCGGTTCATAAATGACGGAAAACAAAAATTTAAAAAAAATACTATTGAATTGAGAACCTCCTCCTTTTTGGGAAGTCGGTTAAAAATAGGAGCATTGATACCCCATAAAACATAAAATTTTGCACATTGTATGAAAACTGGTTGAATATAGGAAGATTTTAAATTATACTTCTCAATTTATAATAACGAGGATCCGGATATCATGGTAGCTCAACCCGATCTTTGAACCCCGATATGATCAATGTTTCCACCAGGGCTTGTTAACATTACCAAATAACATAATAATAACCGTTACGTAACGTTACAAAAATGTAACGTTACTTGATAACATTACCAATAATATAACGTTAATTAAAATTAACAAAAATACGATAACTAACGTTAATTTAGCTACGTTGCCGTTCTGTAGGTAAGAATCAGGCAGATTTAGGCAACGTTTTGATCGGCACAGCATCAGCGAGGCGCGAGGGCGGGCTGCCGCTGCGCCGCGCGCCTCAGGCCCACTACTTACATCTCACCCGTTTAAAATAACGGTAAGATAAAATGTAGCATAAATAACGTTAAATCGATTACCATTATTTTAATAATAACGTTAACTCTGTCAATAAAAGGTAAAGTTATCAAAATTTACCGGTATTTAAAGCCCTGGTTTCCACCCTTAATATATAATATTATAGTAATATATTTTCATCAACAATTAAACAGAAGGTGCTATTCCACCCTTATATCGGCAGATTAATTAAACATATAAGTAGTAAAGCAAAGTATTCATGAATAAACAGCTCACCTCATGACCGTCGTGTGCGAGGTGTTGCACTTGCACGTAGTTACTGTGAATAACAGAGAAAATATTAAAATGAAACTATCACATTTCTGTCAATGTTCATTTATCTTCAAGAACCTTTCAAATAAGATAGATAGATAGAAGATAGAATACTCTTTATTCTATTTTTTTAAGGTGCTGACGCCATCGATAACGTTCGATGATTTTGCCAATGTCAATTTATGAGAAAAAAATCAAAGAAATGATCGCAAACTGGAACGTAACTTATGATCAGTGTTTGTAGCGGTGGTATCTATAAAAAGGACAAAACATTTTTGGTTTATACATGTAAAACTTCACAAAATAAATGTTAGAACATATATAATAAATAAATAGAAATATCAACTATAACTGAATTTTATTAATGCTAATGAATTTATAAAGGATTTTAACTGCAGGGGGGTATGGGCTAAAGATAATAGGAAAGGAATATTAACTGGACGAGGAACCTCAGACGGGAGTATGTCGTAAAGGGGATACTCATTATTATGTACAGACGCCAGCAGGTCAACCTACCCGAAACTGTCAAATTTTCGCAATCAACCTTGAACCTTATACTGTAGTGATAAAGTTGAAAATCTATTAAATAAATTTGACAGATTGTAGTAGCTTGATGTGCTGGCGTCTGTACACAATAAAAATTGTACAGGTGTCACAATGGGCGTTCTTATCGCTAAAAGCGATCTTTTACAGACAATCTTTAGATGGATCAAAAAGTAGAAGGAGGGACAATACTGCAGGTGTAGTCAATGGTGTAACAATTTACAAGAAGAAAATTATTATATCGATTGATTATTCGTTATTTTTTAAGAAGAGAGGATTAGGTGAATCTTTTAGAAATAATCAGATTCATAAAAGATCTGAGAAGATGTGCAGTGTTCATTTGTATGCCTCAGATCTATCCTAATTAAAAACCCTATTAAATTTAACACTATAAAATTTCATGAATTTCCGTTTATTAAGAGCTGAACATTTACTGTAATTCAATAAACTTTTAAAGTTCCAATAACTGCGGTAACACATAATATACGGTACTTACAGTGGCTTTCGCTTATGTACTATCAAAGGTATACATAATGTAGTAATTAACACGAAACTTGTGAAAGTAATTACCAAACTATCGTCCAAATTAATCACAGGAACTTGGCAAATTGTTTGTCCCTAATTAATTGAAATATAGGTAGAAATTAATTTCGGACATTGCTTTCATGTGAAAATGTCATGAGGAAAAGTAGGTTGACTAATACTCTCTTTTTTGTATATTTCAGGTATATATATAAGGTGTATCTATTCAAATACGAAATATTTTAAGAGATACATAAAGAAACCACGACCCATTTTTTTTTTTAAATCTGAGCATACTAATTAAAAAAAAAATTACTTGATATGATGATTTGTTTCGTGCCGCCACCGTCGCCGCATCCGGCAAAATGTCTCAAGGTATTTTAAAATTATAATAATTATGTATAAATAAAAACACTTATACATATAAATATTCCTATTTTCTCCCATGGGTGTTGTAAAAGGCAACTAAGGGACTTCCTAGAGAATGGACAGCAGCGTTCTCTATGCATTTTAACACCATACTGCGATCGCCAACCCGCCTGCCAAGCGTGACGATTATGGCAACCCCCCCACCCCGCAATCGGGGGAGGATTATGTCCAGCAGTGGACGTCTTTCGGCTGAAATGATGATACTGATGATACATATAAAAAAAACATTTCGTTGCTATGGCTTTTTTACCACCTATAGATGTTTCTCTTAAAATATTTCGTGTATGAATAGATACACCTTATATAACAATTACTATTCTACAACTAAAATTATTTTCACGACTCAAAGCTAAACGTGACGATGATTAAATAGTCAATACAGAGAACCATCTTCCTACAATCTCGCTATGTTGGATACTACTGATGCATTACGGTCTGACGTTGAAAAGCCACCACAATCGTAGAACTGGCCGACTACTGTAAGTGAAGGACACAATTGGCTACAGTATGTTGCAGTTACGTCAACTGCACAAAATCTAATTTGCAGCTAGATTGCAGTCCAAATGCAGACGGTCTATATTGGCCCTAAGCGGAAGCAAAGCAATCGTTTGAAGCTTGGCCTCTGACAAATATTTACTCTTGGTTTCGTCCCTGAATGGAAGTACCTAATGACACATTTTATAATTACCTGTACTCGTGTGACAGGAAGAAAGTGCCTCTAATGGGGCAACCATTAGGGTTCTTGATTTTCCCATTGAACACTTTCTTGTACAGGTCGAAGTTGTTCAAGTTAACAGCACCGTCGAATGTCAGCATTATCATTTGGGGCGTCTGCGAATTAAAAATGAAATCGTCATTTTACAACCACTTTTTGCACTTAAATTTTGCAGAATTGTTGACAGAATTGAGGTCAGTTTTGGCACTATCACACTATTCATAGATATCTATTTAATAAAGGAATAACAGTATTTTTTAATGTTAACAAATTATTTTTTAATACTAGTAGTAGTAATGGCTTATTCTAACATAAAAAACACGCCTACGTTACTCCTTATTGGTGGATCCACACCGAAATTACTTTTTTGTAGAGCAACATTTAGCAACATGATAACAAAGGTGCCGATTCCCTTGTTCACAAACTAAACTAAGTTTAAGTTCAGTGCATCTTTTTCTTTCTATTTCATTAGGAAAAGGGCAGAAGATAAATTTTAGTTTAGTCCTGTCAAATTAATCAGCGCTTGACGTAAATTGACTTAATTTTAGTAGGCAAGTTTTTAATCACGTCTAAACTTGTATGGAGTAGTGACAGGCGCTGATTAAGTTAACAGGACTAAACTAAAATTTATCTTCTGTCTTTTTCTTAATGAAATAGAAAGAAAAAGATGCACTGAACTTAAATTTAGTTTAGTTTTTGAACAAGGGAATCGGCACCATTATGTAACTTTCTATAACTTGTGCGGATTTTGCTATAAATTTTTGTTATCTGTTGTTGCACACTCACACGTGCAAACATTGCTCCACAAAAAGTAACAGCAGTGTGGATGCACCTTATAACATCAGCTATCTGCCAGTGAAAGTCCCGTCAAAATTGGTCGACCCGTTTCTGATATTAGCCGGAACAAACAGACAGACAGATAAACAGAAAGTTTAAAAATTGTTTTTCTGTTATAAGTTCCGTAAATATATTTTCATATGTATTTAATAAAAAGCCGTTATTTTAACATTACAAACATACACTTCAACTTTTATTTATTTTTATAGTGGATTTATTTAATTGTAATAAACCTACATTCAAAAAACAAATTATAAGAACCATAAACGAAGGCAAATGTCAAACTAAGCTCTTAATATTCAAAATTTATTTTTATTAATAATCAAACTTTTTTTTTTTTATTCTTCAAAATTTAAACTTAACTATAAGTAATACACCTAAAAATTTAAGCTATTGAATTTAAATATTTGTCAGTAGTCCGTTCGCATGTTTTATAATATACTCATCGTAGTTAAACAGGGAAACCTATTATTATTAGCCATACAATCTGTAATCATACATACTTTGTAATATACTATAATATATGCCCTAGTAGCATTTTTGTTGGCGTTTGGTTGGGCCACATACCTCTGAAGTTGGCCCAACTAAATGCCAACGGAAAATGCTACTAGGGTATGTATCGCTGTTGGTTTCCTAAATAAAAAAAATAAAAAATAGTAAAAAGTTATCAACAAAACAAATAAATCAGCAAATGAAATCATTAATAAATTACCCATCAACCTAATGTATAGTCGTAAAAATATTAGGCATTTACTTAATCCACCATATTGTTTTTATTGTATTACCTAATATTATGAGAAAAGTCTCTGTCACACAAAGATTAAGTCGGATGGTCTATAGCTTTTTGTATTATTTATTTTCGTCTTCACAGACCGCTAGATGGGCTAAATAATCTAGTAGGTAAGGAAGACTATTTATTAAATTTGGCCAAGCTACATTGAGTTCCCGCAGGAAGGGCGAAAAGATAGGTGGGACCTTTTTACTCTATACATAATATACATTTTTACCCGACTGGGTTATGGTTTTTTCATTCGTAACCCGTGTTGTTTTCTGAGAACATAACACTATTTCTTTTTAACCTAACAATTTTTACGAAACGTTAAGCTCTTAAAGTATTGGCCGTGAACAAAACAACATAATATGTTATGCACATAAAACTCCTTTTTAGCTATTTAACATGCACGACATAGCTTTTTTACATTTTTATGCAATGGAGGATTTAAATAAATACGGGAAATTGTAGGTCACAGACAAGTAGCGATAGTTCTATGGATGTTGTTGTCTATGTTATATTATTATATGACAACTTAGCTACGATTATAATAATTAATGAGAAACCATTAGGACTGACATTGCGGTTTAGAGCTCCATAGAACCGATAGGTACCTACTAGCCTAAATTGTTTCTCGAAATCAATATTTAATTATGTATGTTAACAGAATTGAATATTTTCAAGGCTGATTTTGTGAATGGCATATTAATTCTAAATAAATAACAACTGTCGACTTTAATTTGATTCCAGTTATACCTGTTACATTATATAATCATAATCAATTTTCGTTCATTTAGAGCCTTCCATAAATAGAGTTTTATATATAAAAGGAAATCATCCGCTAATAGTTCACATCAGATAGCTATCATTGACAAATATTTATGTATCTGATCCAAACGAATAAATAGTAGATTGTTTGCCAAGGGAGCAAACAACTATTTTGAAGGCGAGAGTGTTTCTTTGAATCCAGGGCGGAGCGAACGATTCTAGAGTAGAATCCTGAGCGCAGCGAGGGGTTCTCAAGTAGAATCCTGAGCGCAGCGAGGGCTTCAAAGTACGTCACTCGAGATTAAAATAGTGTTGCTCCCGAGATGGACACTCTACTTTTTATCACCTTTGATTGGAACTTTTACTAACAATATCCACATTCGAAATTCAAATCACTTTTAGTTCCTAGGGATAAAAAAGCTATTTTAGTAGTCCCTGTAAACAGGGACTAAAATAGCTCTTTTTGAATAGATGTGATAAAAAAGTGTTTGTTGCTCGATGACATCGTAATAGCTGAATGGATAAAATTTTGTACGCATATAGGAAATATCCTCTATCATAACATAGATTGATTACTTACGTCGTCTGGGTCAAGACCTCCAGGGATGAGGGTGCCATCTTTGGAGCAGAAGCAGTAAGGCAACTGGCATTCGCCAGTGTCGCACTTTGTTGCCAAGTCTAGGGGTGTCTCTGTGATTGGCGCAGGCGCTTAACAAAAATAAATATATTTTTTAAATAGGCTAAGTTTCCCGCAAATAAAAACAAAATAATGAAGACAAAACATCATTAAAATAAAGGTGACTTTCAAATCAAGAACAAAAAGGGCTTTCTGTCAGATGGGTTAAGATTTAAAACAGACCCTGAATGTTTGTACAAAGTAATACAAAATTAATTCATGAGTTAGATACAATTAAAATAACCTTTATATGACATCAGTGTAGCAAAAAGCTAAATGGTACAAGGCAAAGTTTAATTCAAGGTATTTGGTTGCAGATGTGCAATTTCACACTCAATCAACGAGTCGATTAATTGATTTACGTGTATCTGTGTTATCTATCTTCCTGTATACCATGTTTTTTTTGGGATTGAGCCTTACTGCAGCTGTTTTTAGTGTTCCGTAGCCAACAAGGAACCCTTATAGTTTCGCCATGTCCGTCTGTCCGCGAATTAGCTCAGAGACTTAGTATTAGAAAACTGTAATTTGGCATGGGTATACATATTAATCACGCCGACAAAGTTGTAAAATAAAATCTTGAAATAATTATTTTTTTTGGTATTTCCGCTACTCGTAAAGTGGGGATGATATTTTTTTTCGTCTATCCCATGGTGTGCGGTATCATTGGATATGCCGTTCAAAAATATTGCATTTGTAAAAACCATTTTTTGATTCAGGGATCCATTTTCGTAATATTAAAAAGCTTTATGAAGCTTTAAAGTGCAAATTTTAGAGACAATTATCTCCCCCTACCAGCTAAATGGTTGTATTTGGAAAAGTGCTTCAATGGCTTAAATATCTAAGCATTATAATTTCTAACAAAAACGTAAAATTAAATAGAAAGTATTACAAAAGCATTGTAATATAGGTACCTACTTGTGGCGATGGGGCCGCATCTGGCTTCAACTTTGAAGGTACAGAACTTGCTGATATCGTCGAAGTACAAACCGGAGGGGCATCTGTTCAGGTATGGATAGCCATCGACGCACTGGAAGAAAACGAAAATAATTATCAAATAAATCAATCAATCATTGAGAGTGAACAGTCTGCTTCTGGGTAAGCTCACTCCATCGTCGACTTTGTCTCTGTCACCTCTGACCTAGACTAGAGTCACGAGCAAACCCATCGTAGAATAAAAATAAAATAAAATCGTAGAGAACCTTGTGAAACCCCTTTCATAAAGTTCTGTAGGATTCATCATCATCATCATTCATAGATCGAATTAACGATCATCATTTCAGCCAAAAGACGTCCACTGCTGGACATAGGCCTCCTCCAATTGGGGGGGTTTGCCATAGTCGCCACTCTTGGCAGGCGGATTGGCGATCGCAGTAAGGTGTTAAAAATGCATAGAGAACGCTACTGCCCATTCTCTACTAAGTCCCTTAGTCGCCCTTTCCGACACCCACGGGAGGAAATGGAATGGTGCTATTCTTTACGTCCGGCACCACACGGTGTGACGTAGTGGATGGTTCAAGGCTACGCCTACTGCCTTTGCACCTAATTTATCTTTGTAAACCACTGCGATGCGAGCTTCCATTGCCTTCCACTTTTTACGCTTGCCTTGGGCTACAGCTGCACGCATCGCAGAGGCTTACGGGAGTCTTCCTGGAGCTTACGGACGCCCCCTTGCGCTGATTCCAGGGTTCACGTTCACCTTCTTCTTATACTTCTCTTCATCTACCTTACGCCGCCGGCTGTTCTACGGCTCGACGCCGCTACAGCGTCAGCCGAGAACAGTCGGCACCCTATTTCGCCTGGGCCTTGAGGGCCTCTGCTGGCTGCCACGTGGCCGCTACAGCCACCGCTCCAACCACTAGCACCGAGACGAGGGCGGTGAGCGCCGTGCCACGTGGCCACTACAGCCACTACCACCTGCGAGAGCGGCGAGCGCCGTCTGCTCCCCGCCTAGCCTACCTCTGCGGTGCCAACTGGATGGTCCAGGGCAGGACAGTACTTTCCCCTTCCAATCTCTGCCAGTGAAAGAACTCTTAAGCTAAAAACCTACACCCTGAATCTGTGAACCTAACAAATAAACGTGATAATACGTGGTATCTGTCTCTTTATTTATACCACCAAATCCACTACGTCACAACGGCACAACAACGACGGTCTCTACGATTACTCTCAGTACATCGGGAAAGTTCAGATGGACCTAACCCGTAAGGGCGGTAAACTGGTAACGTGAACAAAGGTACCTATAAATAAACATTCTTAGGTACTACTGTTAAACAGCATTGCTAAATGCTGCCCGATGAAGAATGCTGTTTCAGTTCGAGCAGATAAGTACCACCTCATCATCCGTCTAGCCTTTTCTCAACTATTTTGGGCTCAGCTTCCAGTCCGGATGAAGCTGAATACCTGCCTATCTGACCTCTACAACTCAGTTACTGGGTAATACGATACCCCTTGGTAAGACTGGTTGTCAGACTTTCGGGCTTCTGCGACCTGTAACAACTGTCAAAGATCCACGAATGACACCCGGCCAATGGCTTAACGTGCATTCCGAGGCACATAGGGGTCTTGGTATGTAAAGATCATCTAAAGAAATATACAAGGTGTTTTTTTTTTTATATTCCTTAACTCTAGGGTATGAATGAGACCATATCAAAGAATGAACTGGCATATAAATTATTTTTCAGTTATCTTTTTTTTTTTTCATTTTTCATACAAAATAATTCGACAAAGTCAAGATTATTAATGTAAAACATCCTTACGTGAAATATGACAGTGGTGCCGGTTCCCTTGTTCACAAACTAAACTAAATTTAAGTTTAGTGCATCTTTTTCTTTCTATTTCATTATGAAAAGGACCGAAGATAAATTTTAGTTTAGTCCTGTCAAATTAATCAGCGCCTGTCACTACTCCATACAAGTTTAGACGTGATTAAAAACTTGCCGACTAAAATAACGTCAATTTACGTCAAGCGCTGATTAATTTGACGGGACTAACTAAAATTTATCTTCTGTCCTTTTCTTAATGAAATAGAAAGAAAAAGATGCACTAACTTAAATTTAGTTTAGTTAGTGAAGAAGGGAATCGGAACCAATGTCGCATTTTCTTAGCTTTAAATATGAATGATTGGTTTGAATGAAAATGAAGGACTCGTATGCAACTTAGATAAAAACACACATCGAGGGTCTCAGTTTCATCTGTTTGGCAACGTCGCAAAAGTAACAATTCGTCATACGGGTGACAATTTTTGACCTATATTAATATGATTGATGATATTTGTCTTCGAAACTACGCATTTTTGGACTACATATTCTAGGACTTTTGTATTATTTTTACTTATAGAATATAACCCTGGAGTAATGGGATATAAAAAAACACGTATACAGGAAACGTTTTTAATCAGTTCGCAAATTTTGACAAATTAAACTTAAACCTGTTTTATTATACACCTATTTCTTATTTTAATGTCTTAATACAAAAAAAAATTTGCTATCGTTAACGAAAGATGTTTATTTTGAAACTGCTATAATGGATACTCGGCGCGCGGCGGCGCGGCGGCGCGGTCTTTGAAGCGGAACGCAGTAGTAGGTACCTTTCAGCTGTGCTCTCGCCCATTGATATTATTACGAATAGATTGTATCCATATTTTGCTGATTTCAAGTAGGACCAAAAAAGAAATAGTATTGAACAAATAATGGAAATACTCGTATGTTCTATTACTGATACTGAACCACCAAAAAAAAACTTATCCTTTACATCATTTAAAGATCATCTACCCATCCACGGACCGAGCGTAGCTTAACCTGGTCGATTGACCCGTGCAGCTGTTATTACTTAGGCACAACTCAAGCTGTGGCTTGAGTTGTGCCTAAGATAAAATTAAATTAAAAACAGTTGTTTCTTTATTACTATGTCTCCAAGGTTGGTAATTTCGTTAGCTTTACAAGTGGTATCCACTTTTTATCACGTCAAACTTATTGCTACCAAAAAACTTAACCCTTTTGCAAGCACCTAGACAAGCTCTACAACCCGCTATCCAAGTTCTACCAAAACACAATCCAAAGTTGGATTAGCAGCTTGAATTCGCCCACATTTGGGTCAACAGCCAACCAACTGGTTCTCGCCAGCGTTTTTAGATGTGAGTAAATTCTTAGTATGTCTTGTAATCTATCTATATGTTTAAAAGGAGAAACTGACTGACTAGGTGACATATCAACGCACAGTCGAAACTACTGGGACTAGGAATGTGAAATTTTGCTCAGGGCTTCCTTTTGTAATGTACGGGAGCACTAAGAAGGGGTTTTTATAAATTCGACCTTTAAGGGGGTGATAAGTCGGGGCATTTTGTTTGTATCAAAAGTCTTATTCCTGAGTTAATACTCGTAAACCTGAAACTTAGCACGAATTCATTCTTAAATAAATAATAACGTTTGTCATTGTTTAGTTTTTCAAAACTACCCCTCGAAGAAATTTTAGAGGGAGCTTGAGTTTGTATGGAATAAGGTTATCTCGAATAACGGTATTAATACTTATGACAAGAATTTGTTTTATCGCTCCTTGGCCATACAGACGCAGGTACACACGGCCACAAATCAAACTATGTATTTCCAGTTTAGGCTGATCTCGCATTGCATAGGATTTCCGTACAATGAGAGGGCAGCTTACATTGGAAATGTATAGCTTGATTTGTGGCCGTGTGTACATACAAAACGTAGCCGTTAACGTCGAAAAGTAGGAAAAGTTTGCCTTAGTATGTATAGATCATCATTCTAGTAGCTAGGCATATCTTTGTGTCTGTCTTTTTCAATAACTCGACGTGACATTATTCAAACTCAAACCATTTATTTCAAATAAACCAATTACAGGCACTTTTGAATTGTCCTATAGAGAAGAACGTGCAAGAAAAACAATGCCGAAAAAAGGGCACTCTTTTAAAACAATAATATATTGTTACAAAATATGGGTTACATCATTCACATGTGAGAACAATGAAAAATATAAAAACAAAAATTAAAATAAGTCGTGGCAGCTAAGAGTTGACCAGTCCCTACTGTACTCTCAGTCGCCAGGACAAATTCAAGGCACTGAAAGACATATATATTAACTAGCTATTGCCCGCGGCTCCGGCCGCGTGGATGTCGGTTATCGCATAAAAAAGTAGCCTATGTCCGTCTCCATATCCCAGGCTATATCTCTGCCAAATTTCATGACGATCGATTCAGCGGTTTACGCGTGAAAACGTAATATACAGACAGACAGACAGAGTTACTTTCACATTTATAATATTAGTATGGAAGTATGGATAGTATGGATATTAACACCCGTTTAAGTACTTACAGAGTAGGTAAATCCATAGATGTGCCAGCTCAAGCAAGAAAACCCGCCAGCTAAGCACTAAGCAAGCTAATAATGGTAGGACCCTAGTGCCGTAGGGGAAAACGGGCTAATATCATGAGTGTAAATAAGTATAAGTTGCAAAACTTAATTACGTCGGTTTACTTGGCTTCCGCACCTTCATTCAAATGAATTCAGCCAAAGTGTGGAACTCTCTGCCAGCGTCTGTATTCCCTTCCACATATAACCCGTCCGTCTTTAAAACAAAAGTGAACAGGCATCTTCTGGACACGCTCGTTCCATCATAGACCTCACCCATGGCTTTCCATATTAAATAAAAATCAATGTTTGTATGTTTGTCCTCTATGCGTTCCTAAACCATTGATCAGGGCCTCAAGTCTACTATAACAATAGTGTCAGAATGGTCTATCATTGATTTCATAATGGTTGATTTTGACAAGTTTGGTAATCTACCAATATAATAGCGTCATTATGACTTTCCAATGGTCAGCCACTGACACTCCATTGAAAGAATTGGTAATCTCGTACATAATAATAAATGAAACTTCCTACTAACCTTCCAACTTCCTACAACTTCAGATTGCTTATAACACTAATAAATAATATGTAAAAACAAAACCTATAAATGAAATTTGGCATGAATAAATGTTCAAAATGCCATTGTAATACAATTCTATTACGAGACCATTGACCGACCAATGATCGACGATTATGAATATAGCAGATTACGAACTTTTAGCAAAATGACAATGGGATCGTGTTGGAGTGACGAATTTATAAAAATAGCAGACTTGGGCCCCAGATTGTGATGAAACCTTGGTAGGGTATTTTTAGGACGAATGGGAGGGTTTCTGGCCGAAAAAAAAAGTTCCAGTTGAAAAACATGTTCCCCCATACAATCTGTATCGGAGAGCATGTTTTTCGACTACAATGTTAAGTTTATTTTTGGAATAAATTCATCACAACTACGGAACCCTTCATTGTGCGTGGTCCGACACGCACTTGGCCGCTTTTTACAATATCTTAGTAGATAGGTATGCCTATGTAGAGGCACCTACGGCTGGCAGTATTTCTTGGAATCAATCTGCGCAAAAAGCGAAAGCTTCTTACGCCTTTTACTTGGAAATAAAATAATAAGTTTATTCCACGTATCAACTTCAATATTCTCGCACATGTTACTTTTAAGAGGTTCTAACCTTTTCATTCATGAAAATGTTTTGTTTCAGTTACAAATAAGGAAGGAAAAGGAAAATAAGGAATAAATAGGTTTATTCTGAAATTATATTCGGTTATTTCTTGTCATATACGTACAAGTACCTAAACTTTTAGGACGCGGTCTACCTGTAAACGCCTGAAGCAAAAACGAGACCTCTTATATTATAATGTGCTAACTTCTGCCCGTAACTTTGCCCGTGTCATAGTCAACTATACTATAAAGCATACCCTATGGGCATGGCACTCGGCAATAGTGTAGCTTTCTGCCAGTGACAGAATTTTCGAAATCAGATCAGTGCTTCCTGAGATTACCTCCTACATCGAAACTTACAAACTTTACCTCTTTATTATATTATTTATTTATTTAAGTACACACAAAATACTTGACAGGACAATATATTAACATAAAAGAGCACAAAGGTACTGCTTATTTCAAAAGAAATTTCTTCCAGCAGACCTGCGAGAGGAAAGTTGGATAAGAAATGTAGACACAGTGTGTAGAAAAGTTAAACAAGAAAAAATATTATTATTCGTGTAAAAGAAAAGAAAGAAATAATAAAAATAGGTTTATTTGTCACAGAAACACGTGCATACAAAAAGATATTTAACTCGAGTAGGTAGGAAAATAGAACAAAATAGATCTACATTATAATCACGAGCACAAAACCAAAATAGTCGACAGCTGCACGTCATGACTGTGACAAGAAGGCTTCCACTCAGCATGATGCTGTGCTATGAGGGACCCCACAGCACAACGCTGATTTTCAGTGGGTACCCGAAAAAGAAGTTGATGTATAGAGTGGATGTATGTATCTACATCTACTCTATACAACAACTTCTTTTACATCTGTATAGAGAGAGTTTTTATGGCTAAGTAATAACAGCCGCACAAGTCGATCGATCGGGTTAAGCTACGCTTGCCGCGGTTGGCCATGGATGGGTGACCATCTTTACATACAACACCCCTCCGTTCCTCGGAAAGAATGTTAAGCCGTTGGTCCCGGCTGTCATTCGTGGATCTTTAACAGACGTTACGGGTCGTCAGAAGCCCGAAAGTCTGACCAGTTTTACCAAGGGGTATTGTATTACCTAGTAAATAAGTTATGGAGGTCAGATAGGCAGTCGCCCCATGAAAATACTAGTATTCAGCTGGATCCGGTGTAACGTTACAAATAATCTGAGGGGGCTATTTATAAGTTGACGATAATATATGTCGGAGACGAGTTGTATCCGGTACGCCAGCGCCATCTAGTCGCGTTCGATGGTGTTATTGGAGTTCACGCCAACGATTCTTGACTAATCGGGACGCCAGTGCTGTTTAGCGGTGCATGACAGAGTCTACAACATAACGTTCGACCGGCGGCAAGTGATCGCCGCACAGAGGACAAGTGAAGTTCATCGGTGGCGGTCAAGCAGTGAAGACGTCTTAAAACTATTGCGCGTTCGGTATAGTTGTGTCGTGTTCCTACATTCATTACTTTGCATACCCATTACTGTATAGAATCAAGTTCTTCTAACTGAACAGACAGATGTGCTGCTGGGGAGTTTGATCCTCTACTTCTTCTTCCCAGATAAAGCACTAGGAAGTGGTGAAGGGGTGGGCGTTTTGGAGGACTGTCTTATGTAAACTTTAAGGTTCTCAGGTTGAGTAAATGACTTTTGAGTTTAATTCGGTTTTTGTATTGCGCAATAACCAACACTACCCACAGTACGCCCACAGTAGTTAAAATATGGCTGATGCTAACGAGGGAAACCTACCATTCTCCGACATATAAAATAAAGCACAATCCGCGGGCATAAGCTAGTTTGAAATAAATGGTTTGACTTTGACTTTGAATTTCACTAATCATCTTATAAGCAACCATAAATAGAGACGTAGTGGGGGGGGAGCATTCTTCGTCGGGAAAGAAGTTTAGACCCTTGGCCATTTTATGTTATATCAGTCGGCCATGCACTTTCAAGGCACCAACTATGACAAAACAAAAGAGGCACAATAACTGTAACAAACAACTAGATATTACCTAGCCACGGTTATGGGCGGCCATTTATATTTTTGAATCCGTCCAATTTCGCGGACGTAACATAAACTCAAGTGTAATCCCAGGGGGGTTACGCGGGGTTACGCTATTACATACAACGGCATACGAAAAAAGGAATCCACCGTTTTATGCGAAAAATGTTCGGTGTTTGTCCATAAAAATATGAATGTACCGGTTGTGCCCACCCCGTATGTCTATCTATTTATACTTCGCAGGAAATGGGAATCGTAATAAGCGCCTGCGGATCTACTTACCTGTGTATTACATGTTGATGATCTTCTACATTTGCGTACCTTTTTCCCCGAGATGAGATCGGTTTCCAGTCTAACCAGATGCAGCTTTAAATATAAGTTTTGCACAGAATGACTGTCCTCTACCCTTCTCAAACCAAACAAATTAGTATACCCAAGTCTGTATACCGATATCCTAAGGCCGTTTGTCCACCACACCGTCGACGGCACGGTCAACGGACGTCTCGTTCGGTTCGAATAATCTCGTTTCTCGTTGACGTCCCGTTGGCATTGTGCGGTAGACAAACAATGTAAGGCTGTTTGTCCACCACACCGTCGACGGCACGGTCAACGGACGTCTCGTTCGGTTCGAACAATCTCGTTTCTCGTTGACGTCCCGTTGGCATTGTGCGGTAGACAAACAATGTAAGGCTGTTTGTCCATCGTTCGTCAATAGTAAAGGTGTGACTAATATATTGGTATTAGTTAAGAGATTAGTAATATTCAATGGATTCACGTATTAGTAATCCGACGAACTCTCATACGCTAATATTTAATATTCACATAATCTTTCACTTAGCACGGATCGCATCATAGAGTTTATATCGGATTCGCTCTGCTGTTCCTGTTCGTTCATGAAGTGAACGAATGCCAAATGATATTTACGTATTAGTAATCCGACGAATCTCAAGCTAATATTTTAAATCTGGGATTCATTTCAATTGGCACGGATCGGATTCACTCTGCTGTTCGCCTGTTCGTTCGTGAAGTGAACGAATGCCGAATGTAATAATAGGTCTTAGTTAAATATCATTGATACTCAAATATTAGTTAAGGTATTATAATATTACTAGACGAATATATTCATATTAGCTAATACGGATAAATATCGGTACTAACCCATCGCTATTCAATAGGACGTCAACGAGAAACGAGATGACCGAAGTAGCGACACATACAATTACTATGACCGCATTAGTGTTGAGTAGGACATACAAGAGGCACCTCAAATGTCCCATACAAAACGAATGAATGTCCCAACACCTCAAAATAAAATTTTGTACCGCTTCACTGTGACATACAAATGAATGAATCTCGAACTGACAAATGAGTGAGTGTGGTGAGGTGAGTGAGGCTTGACAATGCTGACGTGAGGTGAGCGAGCGAGTGCAAGGATTTTCGTTGTCCGTCGAATTAGAATGTCGTCCTATCTTCTGCGGTTCTGCCGCAGTCGCACTTCTAGCTCGCGAACGAGGTCTTGTCTTGACTCGTTTCGTTGGTTCACTTCAAGTGAGCGGGACAGTGCGGCCGGACGAACGAATGTGTGCGGGCGAGAGGTAGGTTATATAAAATGGCTAAGAAACGACTGTGCATATCTGCTACGAGTGTTCCTTCGGAATGAATTTTTTCGCAGTCTGTTTAGGTTATCACCGAGAGACGTAACAGACTCGGCGGTAAAAAAGTCGCAATGTTGCTATTTTTAAATTACAATTTGTTATTTTTTTCTTGATTACCTATTTAAAAAAAAAAAAACATGTCGTACGCTGTTTACTTAATTTGAGACACAAATTTTATTCGTCATCCTTCTAAACTACGATGCGTTTGTTGTAGTCATGCATTACTCAGTAATATGATATTTTCCCTATCCCTCATATTTCTAAGCTCAGCTCAAAGCCGAAATGTAATTTATGTCTTTTGTGTTAGTAGTTCAATTCAAATAAGGTGGGACAATCTGACATTATTGGGACAATGTCACATTTTTGGGACAATATCCCATTGATGTTACATTGTCCTATTAATGTAATATTGTCCCACCTCATTTGAAGTGGTACAATGTACTACCTCACCAAGCTGAATGAGTTACTCATACAGACTCATCAAAATTGCTTGTCCTACCCAACACTAGACCGCATGTCCACCGCACACCACCGGGCGTCACGTTCGGTTCGAATAATCTCGTTTTTCGTTGACGTCCCGTTGACGTTGACAGTGGACAAACAGTGTAAGTCTAAACCTGTTAGGTCTCTTGGCATATAAAAAAAGACTGTCGATTTTTAATAACTTGTTGACCCATACTGCCTTAAACCCACTGAACTCAAGACGACCAAGATCAAGGCCATAGTTTTTACCGAAAACACGCGTTTTATTGCAATTATGTATTTCAGGTTTTTTTTTAGCCTTTAAACGTAATCTTCATAAAAATGTATTCGATTACGCTATCGTGTTCATTCAATAAAAACTTAAGTACAGTTAGTTACTGCAATCAGCTGACTCCCCCTTGCATAAATGGTTGAGATTTTTTAGAATACGAATCGATAGAATATTATGGTTCTTATTTTTTTTTTATAGCTATACGAAATCTACCCAAAATTAGAAAAATATGAAAATCATACGATTTGTTACAAAAAAAAGCAACAGCTAATTGCAGTAACTGACTGCAATGACTTTGTGGCGGTATCGACAACGCCACATGCGAACTACGCATCAAAAACCTGACGTCTTTACACCCTGTTCCTCATACCTGGGGCCCAAGTCTGCTATTTTTATAAATTCGTCACTCCAACACGATCCTATTGTCATTTTACTAAAAGTTCGTAATCTGCTAAATTCATAATGGTCGATCATAGGTCGGTCAATGGTCTCGTAATAGAATTGTATTACAATGGCATTTTAAACATTTATTCATGCCAGATTTCATTTATATTTTTTTTTTACATATATTATTTATTAGTGTTCAATCTGAAGTAGTAGGAAGTTGGAAGTTTAGTAGGAAGTTTAATTTGTCATTATGTACGAAATTACCAATTCTTTCAATGGAGGGTCAGAGGCTGACCATTGGAAAGTCATAATGACGCCATTATATTAGTAGATTACCAAACTTGTCAAAATCAACAATTATGAAATCAATGATAGAGCATTCGACACTATTGTAATAGCAGACTTGAGGCCCTGATATGAGGAACAGGGTGTAAAGTTCACTTATCCTCTATTGAAAAGGGAGGATCCTCCGACCAGACGGGTGTCGTATCTGACGGGCAACTGCCCGACGGTTGATGTCGGGATGTTGCATATATGCAGTCGCGCGGTGAACTCTGATTGCGCGATGCAGGATTTGTGACGTCAGGTCTTTGATGCGTAGTTCGCATGTGGTTTTGTTGATACCGCCACAACTTTGTGAGCCATCCTTGTACTTGAACATTTTAAAGTTTAGAATTGTTTGGAGAAATTTAACAGTTTCGTGTAGCTTGACGTGCTGACCACTGTACATGTAGGTAATTACACTAACATCTTAGTGTTATGCATATTAATTAAACGAGATACTCGTATTACTACTAACTGGAAGTATCACCACTACTTTTTATCGATGTGGCATGAATGCAGTATTATACAACGTGTTTTTTTTTTTTCATATCCCATAACTCTAGGGTTATATTCTATGAGACAAAATAATACAAAAAGTCCTAGATTATGTGGTCCAAAAATGCATAGTTTCGAAGATAATTATCATCAATCATATTAATTTTGGTCAAAAATTGTCACCCGTATGACGAATTATTACTTTTGCGACGTTGCCAAACTGATGAAACTGTGACCCTCGATGTATGTAGGTATCTAAGTTTCATAGATAAATACGAGTAATTCATTTTCATTCAAACCAGTCATAAAAATTTAAAGCTAAGAAAATGCGACGTTGTCATATTTCACGTAAGGGTGTTTTACATTAATAATCGTGACTGTAGAACTATAAAAAAAAAATTGAATCAAAAAATAATTCATATGCCAGTTGATTCTTTGATATGGTCTCATTCCTACCCTAGAGTTATGGGATATAAAAAAAAACACCTTGTACATAGATGGACTGATCTCTACTTGCAAGTTCTATGTAGGTAGCAATACTTGTCTGAAGAATTCATGTGTCACAGCCCACAGCGGGCCATCACACCTCCATCGACTTAACATTCAACCGCCATAGGTAATAAAGACGCGTGAATAACAAAAACCCCGCCGAGGTCCGGCCACCAATACAAAAATACCTCAAATACCGATATTCCTCGATAAATACAGCGCATACGAAAAACCGGAGCCAATAATTTTTACGTTCCAATTCCAAAACTTTACCATTGTTTAAATTAAACCAGCCAGATTCCACTGGTTATTCGAAACCGGTCGTTCGAGATTCGAAAATGACCATGTGCCAAAATTAATACAATTTCCTTAATAAACCACCAAACTAACTTATTCAAGACTTTTATACACGTAATATTTTATCGTCCATCTGTATAATAAAATATTATTATGATGATAACGGCTAATCATAATGGAAATTATGTAATAAATAAATAATTCGAATAATTGATAGCATTCATGTTTGAATTATCTTTAAGTTGATTATCCAATTTAGTGCCATATTTATGTCTAGACATACCCATAATAGATTTATTTGTTTTCATACAATGTTTCGTTATGGTAAAAGTATATAAGAACGTGAAGTTATATAATACGTTGCTGAAAAATTATTTTATAGATACAGGCAAAGATAAGATAAAGATTAAGATTTTAATTTGCTACTTGTTTTCCTTGAATTCATCAACTCCTAAAACACGTTCAGATGAATAATTATACTGTTACGTGCTAATATAATCAATCGAATAATACACATAATAAATTCGGAATCGTTAAATTCTCCGTTGTTCGTTTTTAAAGCAGTTTTTTGTCTTATCGATGATGTTCACGAATACTCAAAGTAAATCTACTGTAGAAATCTGGGCAAAAACAAAAATAAACAGTTCGGCTCTTCAAATGTAGACACAGTTTGCACTGTTAATAATATTAATATTACTGTATAAGGTAAATCGCTAAATTAGCTTTCCTAACAAAATAGCGATCGCATTCTCGCTTTAGAAGCTAAATCGGTGAGGTTTGGTAATCAAAAGTAAACAGTTGAATCTTCATTACATAATATTTATACAGATAGCAGCATAGAAAGGTATGAAGGGTATATTTAAACATTACCAGGGTACGCGGAAGTTCAGCTAGGCCAATTATACAATTTTTACTTATACATATAAATCGCATCGCGCGAGTTCAGTCGACGACAGCGGCTTAAATAATTATCACACCAATTATGAAAGGGTTTTTTATTTTTCTATGAATTACGCAAAAAGGTTTTTTGTATGCACCACTTCGAAACTATGAGCCGTCTTCGTGTAATGGATACTTTAAGCCAAGGGTCACATAAGCTGGTTTTTACAGTTCCGTAATCAACAAGGAACCCTTATAGTTTTGCCATGTCCGTCCGTCCGTCCGTCCGTCCGTCCGTCTGTCCGTCTGTCCGTCTGTCCGTCTGTCCGTCCCCAGCTTAGCTCAGAGACTCTTAGTACTAGAAAGCTATAATTTGACATGGATATACATATTAATCACGCCGACAAAGTGGTAAAATAAAATCATGAAAAAAATTGTTATTTAGGGTACCTCCTGTACACTCACCTGCTAAATTGCATGGATACCTTAGTGTCTATTTTCCAGTGAACGTTTGAGTTCAAATTTTCGAAAATAGAACTAGCTTTCGCTTTTCGCTTCACACGATTTTGTTTCTGGGGCTTACTCCCGAAAACGATTCGAGTTTGATTTTGATTCCGATTCGAACTCATTTCTGGGACCTTACTCCCGAAAGCATCGAGTTCTGAATCAATCGAATTGGGTTCGAATTAAATGCCGATCCATACTCCTGAATCCGACACTAGAGCACAATCGTGCGGTGGTTCGAAGCGAAACTAACTTCGGTCAGTTTTAAGTTTTAAATCGAGTTCGGATCAGAAACGAAATCGAATCAGAATCAAAATCAAACTCGAATCGTTTTCGGTAGTAAGGCCCCTGTACTGTCTATGGATTTTTGCAGTCGACCGTACATGTAAAGTGGGGATGCTTTTTTTTTTCGGCTGGCCTTTGGTGTGGGGTATTGTTGGATGGGTCTTTCAAAAATATTGCAAACAATTTTTCGATTAAGGGATCCGTTTCTAAAATATTAGGCTTTAAAATTCTAATTTTTGTTAGAGTCAAGTGTCTCCCCCCCCCCCCTGCCAGCTAAACGGTTAGTTTTGCATAGGTGATAAAATTCACGACAGTAGTATATATAACGAAGTTAAAAGGAAAACTATCACAGGTTAAGTAGGCTTTTCAAGTTTACCAGTAATAGTCGACCAACTTAAATTTGCAGTTGAAAAACATGTTCTCCCACACAATCTGTATAGGAGAGCATGTTTCTCAACTACAATGTTAAGTTTGTTCTTGGGATAAATTCATCCCCACTACGGAACCCTTCATTGTGCGTGGTCCGACACGCACTTGGCCGGTTTTAAAGCTAAATTTATTAATATTATGTTAGTAACTAAATTCTTACTTGATAAAATCGCCGACACGTGGCTGGGTCAGCGAAATTTCCATTACCCGTGGTACCTTCAGGACAAACAAAGTCCTCAGGCTTATCTTTATCTTTCTGCTGGTAGCTTCCTGAAAATCAATAAAGCAGTTCATAGTTCTGAAAGTATACGAGTAGGTAGGTACTTAGACAAGTCTGTTAGCATTGTGTCACCTTGTCCTAGGACTCCAAGGTATTTAAAACTCTGTCCTGAACAAATAACGAGCTTCAAGCTTTAACACAGACAGGAGACTACAAAGTCTTTACTTTATTAAGGGAAAATCTGAGAACATTTTCTATTTGATTTTCTCAGTGGAATTTTCTCTTAGATACATAAAGACGCATTTCGGATAGACATAATGTCGCATTTGGTATAATTCTATTCTATAACCAGCTGCTGCTCGCGGCTTCGCCCGCGTACTATTACTACTTATAACACTTATTACTACTTATAGCATCAGCTATCTGCCAATGAAAGTCCCGTCGAAATCGATCCAGCCGTTTCGGAGATTAGCCGGAACAGACAGACAGAACGACAAACAGAAATTTAAAAAAAAATGCTATTAGTACCGTAGCGTAGGTATACTTTCATATGCATTTAGCAAAAAGCTGTCATTTTGACATTACAAACAGACACTTAAATTTTATATATTTGTATAGATGTATAGATTTGTAGTATATAATATTTCTTATACCTCGCTTTAAAGAGGTCGTAACTAATCGTCAATCAATCAATCGTAATCGTTGTCGTGACGGCACGGTTGGCGCAGTGGTTAAGCGATTGACTGCTGCGCTGCGTGTCGCGGGTTCGATCCCCGCACGGAACAAATATTTGTATGATCTACAAGTAGTTGTTCCGGGTCTGGCTGTTTGTGTATGTGAGTTTAAATGTTTGTAAACGCACCCACGATACAGGAGAAATTCCTAGTGTGGGGCAACGTTTTTTAAAAAAGAAAGAAGAAAGACCGCCAATAAAATTACCTTAACGTTTATATAACTTATTTATTATTTTTGAACTGATAATAGGTGCCAGTGCCAACAAAAGTACTTTAGACTTCAATTTAGTATGATTATATTCAAAAGAGAAAGTTTGTTATGCAAAACATTTCATAGTCCCGAATTGATTGAACACTATTGAATAGGGAACTCACGAGTTAGATATTATTTTTATTTAATCGATCTTCCTTATCAGACTGATTATCACATTCTTTGACCAAATTATCAAGATGCCTACTTAACATGCGAGACGTTACTATATTATTTAATGATGCAATTATGTATTTCTTTATAGGCACATAAATTTATTTAAAATAATTCAAGGATCTATTAAAAACGTATTGGTAGCATAAGCGAATCACGGATATTCTTGAATTTTATTTTTAACTTTGAAGGTAAGTATGTGACAATATGTCTTGGTAAGTTCCTAGTAGAATGATGAAGGATTTTGTCGTAATATTAAAAATAGTGTGCGATCGGGGGACCCCCGTCAAGAACGAAGTCCTTTGCGCGCACACACACGTATATAATAGAAAGAGACAGAGAGAGAGAGAAAGTCGCATGGAGGGGGCATAACGCTTTTTCCTTACGTGACGATTTCTACCCGTCAACTCCTACTGCAAGCTGCGTTCAGGAATTTTGTTCCAAAAAATTATAAACCAGTGAAAAACAAACTTATGCGATCGGGGGAACTCCGTCAGGAACGAAGTTCTTGACTTACACTCGTATACACCGTGGCATTTTAGTCGTCTTACAAAGACAGCCCACTTCATGTATCCAATGACTACTAATCATTCATGTAATCATTTTTTTTTTGAACATTTGAATTTTTTATTTCTTTTAATTATGACGCATGACATAGTTTAAAACACCCTGTGAGAGTGCAGTCCGAGCCTTGTAAGTATTACAAGGGCGCCGCGGAATGGAGCAGCGACATCTTTATCAGAGTTCATTCACCCTAACGCAAAAATGTGCTTCTTACTATTGCAACTTAAACTTAATCTGAATCCATTCTGCGGCGCCCTTGTATCATAAGGCTCGGACTGCACTCGTAACAGGGTGTTTTAAACTATGTCATGCGAAATATATATATATTTTTTTTTAAATCTAATTTACAAAATATATATTTTTTTTTCATGAATGATTAGTAGTCATTGGATACATGAAGTGGGCTGTCTTTGTAATACAACTAAAATGCCACGGTGTATAATAGAAAGAGAGAGAGAGAGAGAGAAAGTCGCATGGAGGGGGAGTAACGTTTCCTTACGTGACGATTTCTACCAGTCAAATTCCTACCGCAAGCCGCGTTAAAGAGCTTCATTCCAAAAAACTAAATTCCTTCATATTATGAAGAGCCTTTCATGAGCTTCAAGCTCCAATACACCTAACTAAAAGCACCTTCGTAAAACTTTCAAGAAAATATATTTAAAAGATTTGAGCCAAATACAAATGTAAATGCCGTTAGTAGACATTTGTAGAATATAAAAGCTATTAGAAAAGACTGACGCTAAGCTGTCTAGACATCTTGCCAAATTACGGCCAGTTAGAAATACGACTTGTAACGGCTGATGCCTTGGTACCTCACGTCTCACTTTAAAATACCATAGGGACTCGAAAATACAAAAAAATGGTTACATTTTTCACATCTATCATCCACTTTGGCATAATAACAAAATATTTTCTTCTAATAAAGACGTATCTAAAGTTCTTTACATTTCAGTTTAATCTTTAAAAAAAGTTCACAACAATCTTGACCCCAAAGGTAATTTATAAACAATTATTTTTTTAATTAAAAAAAAACGTCAACCACAAACATCAAAAACCAAAAATAATTAGACACTGGCCCTCTATTCATTCATACATTTTTCTAACAAAACAATCGCCCGTAGGCACAATAGGTCTGAGACTTTTTGGTAGCTCAATGTTTCCTGCTCATTCAATTGTAGATTAATCTTTGAGTGCTTATCTCACAGTTTGTCAGCAAACAGACAAACCACATCGCATACCTCATTCATTATTTATAAGCTAACTGATTACAAAATTTAGTGGGCCTTCAGAGGCTTGTGAATTGATTGTATACGTCTGTTTAACGTGCCAATAAATTGTTTAATACTGAAATTACGCATTATTCGTTTTGAAATGTACATTTATTAACAGCTGCCGAAGTTTCTTCATGTTCTGTACATGTTTCACGCTTTGAAGTTACTTAAAGGCATGAATTCGAAGAAATATTTCCACTAGACACATTCATGGTCGAACTACACATCGGTTTAGGTTTGTTCTTTTGGTTTGTTTGACAGTTGTTAATTACTTTTGTTGTAGACTGTACAGGTTTCTGTCTCAGAGAGTTAGCCGCGCTTTGCTCCTGAGAGCTTTGAATTTACGAAATTCGTTTTGGTAGGTAAACCTTAACACTTGGAGTAGGTACTTTTAAATAACGAGTGCAGACGTTTGGCGTAGACTTTATTACATCTGAAGTTCTGTAATTTTATTAGCATCATTTGTTGAGATTAAATTGCCTCAAGTTTTTTCTAATTACCTTCATTTAGCTTTTCTGAAAATCTCACCTCTATCACGTAATTATCGGGCAAATGAGAATCGACCGTCAAAAGACTTCAAACGACAAAAAAGTCTGCGGAGCTGTCGGCTATAAATTTCCGGTCTGGAGCCTTGCAAGATAAGTAGACGTAAAATCAGTCAACTACATTAAGTACCGACGTAAGTAAGTGTCAATATCCTCGATAGCAACCGGTCACAGGCCTCAATGTCAAGTGAAAGATAGGACGTGCCAAGAGAATTACAATTATGTCCATTATTTAACCACATCTGACACTTTCTAAATATAACATATCGTAATTCACAAAGTAATGAGAATCGCATATAACTGAGATTTTTCTCGCACGCTTTCACATTCAACGTTATTTTATGAAATAGTAAAAATTCTAGCTAAACACGATGCATAGCTTTCACTAAGTATCATTTCGTTGTAACAGTTACGTTAACGACGAACAAATTGATCGCCGGACCGCTTGCATAAGATTACGAATTACGCATTAGTTGATTTTTAATTCCTTATATGTAGAAACCGTTCTAAAGTGGTGATATATCACTGAATTCTATGGTCACAAATTACAAAAAAAATACAATATAGTAATTGGAACTAACCATTGATGAATATAGCACAAATGAGTAATATTCGCATATATGGTAACCCGGCCATGGCGTTCGCGGTCCGCGCACTGTTCACTGCGTGTAGTATCGACATGGTGCCTTTCACCGGCGCGCGCGCACTGCGCCGGCGCCGCGCCGCGCGCTGCCATCACCAGCCGACCTCCGCTGGCGGCTTTCTCCTCAAACCCCCTGACATTCGTCAAATAAAGGTAGGTGCTGCTTACGTGCCGCATTGGTGTCAAATTAGGTTCCGTGTGCAGCCAATGATATTGACAATATATCGCTTTTAAATGGAAAGGCATTCATGCAATAGGTGAAGATGACCCTTACATAAAAACATGTAACTTGGCTTCGCTACTCGTTGTTGAACTCATAGCGCCGGTATGTGTGGTTCTAGGAAATGTTAATAAGCCTGTATTCTAGTGCCTATATAAGCTGCTTATTTTTTAACCTCGATTTTGCTTTCGATTTCTGATACTTGCCCCCAGGAAAAAGACGAAAAGTGAGTCGTATAAGTTAGCTCGAGTACCTCTAACGTAATCGTAAGTCACGAGCGATGGAGGCAATTAACTCCAAGAATAAACTCCAAGATCAACCAGATGCGGTTGTAATTGCATTACATGAAGCGAATGCCATCTGACCACAGGTTCCACGGACATAGCCCAATTACTTGGGCCAATCCGATGTGCTATGGTTGTGTATGTGTGTCCTTTGGCTCCGTGTTTCCGATACCCAATATATTTTTTTTACGGTAGAATGATATACTTCAATTGGGTTTCTTATTCATATCTGTGTTCTTATTTCAGCCCATGGAAACAACACACAGGCGCTCTCAAGAGACAATGCTGGGTGTGCTAAGTTACCATTAGATTTATTATACCAGTTAATGTACCATCAATTTAGAATTTAAGGACACTAGTCGGTCATTCATCTATAGAGGTATGAGGAACAGGGTGTAAAGTTCACTCATACTCTATAGTAATGGGAGGATCCTCCGACCAGACGGGTGTTTTGTCTGGTGGGCAACTACCCGACGGTTAATGTCGGGATGTTGTATATATGCTAGTCGCGCGGTAAACTCTGATCGCGCGATGCAGGATTTTGTGTGACGTCAGGTCTTTGATGCATATTTTGCAAGTGGCGTTGTAGATGCCGCCACACTTCCATACAAACGCAGTATGGTGATTACTCGTCTGTTTGACAGTATACATTCAAAACTAATAATATTATATATTTGTCTCGCCATTATCTAGTCCATTATGGAAGCAGAAATTGGAAATAAATATTGGTTAGGAAGTTATGAGCGTCAAAACTTCCATATTTCAACACTAATTTCTACTCATCTTTGGGCGTACATAAATAGATTATGTAGTGTGAAAATGGCAAAACAAAAACCGTACAGGTAATAGATAATTTATTCAAAAGTTCAAATAATTTTATTTTGAGTAGTTTTGTCATTATATCAATGAAATCGCGTTTGTGTGCGTCATTAGCGTTGGTATACTATACGGGAGTGTGTATCCGTGCGCGCACTAGCTTCTTACTGCTCATCAGTGTCTGTCCCTTTCGCACACGTTGTTGGATGAAATAACATGCATTTTGACCACGCCCACCAACGAGTTCGAGCTGTCGACTAGCTTCACCTTAAGTGTAAAATAAATAAATAGTAACCAATGCTTTAAGCTGACCGCGGCAACCGCCACTTAACCTAGTTTAAAGATGCATTTGCATTAGTAATAGCTTTAGCCACTCAAAATGCCTTAGCCACACAAAATGCCTTAATAATACCTATAGAGCAAACGATCAATGCTTATGTCTTCTCTGAATGAAACTCTTTTCATTCAGAGAAGACATGAGCATTCCCTACAATGGGACAATAATCATCATCATCATTTCAGCCGAAAGACGTCCACTGCTGGACATAGGCCTCCCCCAAGCACCGCCACCTCGACCGGTTCTGTGCTTCCCGCATCCAGCGGATTCCTGCGGCTTTCATACGGTCATCGGTCCACCTTATTGGAGTTTTCCCAACGCTACGTCTTCCAGTACGCGGTCGCCACTCCAGAACCTTTCGCCCCAACGGCCATCTGTTCTGCGCGCAATGTGCCCTGCCCATTGCCACTTAAGTTTGGCAATTCTTCGAGCTATGTCGCTTACCTTGGTTCTCCTGTGGATATCTTCATTTCTGATTCGATCACGTAGGGAAACTCCAAACATAGCCCTCTCCATTGCCCTTTGGGTGACTTTTAGCCTTCTAATAAGGACCATTGTGAGCGACCACGTTTCAGTGCCATATGTCATCACTGGCAACACGCACTGGTCAAAGACTTGAACCAGAAGCTGATTGCTTCCGTCATACTCGAGGGACAATAATAGGCTAGTATTATTATTATGTTTTACTTTCTGTAAATAATTTCATCACCACTGTTCTCAAACCGGTGAAGGAAACTATCGTATCGTATTCCGACTTCCACGCGGAAGCACGGCATGTCATTCATTAAGTATCAGTTTTGTCTAAACTCTCAAATTGAATAGTTATCAATAATATTTTATTTGGTAATGAATACATTAACATAACTTTCGACGTAACCAAGTGTTCTAAAAAGTCAAAAAGTTAAAAGATACAACAAGAAGATAATGAACAATTTTCAAAATCACACGTACATGACACCCTTTATAGCAATTTTTCGGAATGGGGTCCATTCTGTCTTCCACGCGAACGAAGTCAAGGGCAGAAGCTAGTATTCAATAAACGGATAAATTAATGATATCTAATTTTTGACGTGACAACGTCTAATAAATCGATGCACGCCGGCTGCATGCACGAAAAAGGATGACTCATTGTCCCGTTACACTCATTGTCCCGTTACGCTCATTGTACGCTTGCGCCGCATCAATGTTTTGTTATGACGTTGTCACGTTTAACTATCGTCCGTAAACCAACTTTACAGACAACCAATTTTTTAACTAGCGCTACTGCTGAGCATAAGGGTTCCGGATCCTGGATTCAATTCCCGTGTCGGGTAAAGTGTTATTGGGTTTTTCCATCTAGAATTTCTCAATAGCAGCCCGGAGTCTGGATTTATGCCCAGTTAATGGCAATAGGCTCCAGACTACGGGCTGGTACTGAGAAATTCCAGATGGAAAAACCCCATAACACTATACCCGACACGGGAATTGAACCCAGGATCTCATGCTCAGCAGTAGCGCTAAATAAAAAAATTGATATCATTAATTTATCCGTTTATTCAATACTAGCTGTTGCCCGCGGCTTCGCCTGCGTGGATGTCAATACTTCCCTAGTTGAATCGGATATTGTCCAGAATTTCATGGGTTTTAAAATTCCTACATACAAACTTTGACACCCCGACATGTTATTACTTACTTAGGCAAGTATTTGTGCCAAGTTTCAAGTTAATCAACCAAATGAATAAGATTTTTCATACAAACTTTAGGGGTTACGCACCTTAGGGGTGGAATTTCCAAAAATCCTTTCTCAGTGCACCCCAGCGCAGACCCAGCGGTTTGGGCTGTGCGTTGATATGTCAGTCAGTCAGTCAGTCAGTCAGTCAGTTTCTCCTTTTATATATACATATATAGACTAGCTTCTGCCCATGATTTCGTTCGCGTAGAAGTCGAAATGGACCCCACTCCGAAAAATTGCTTTATAGGGTGTCATGTACCTACTTGTGATTTTGAAAATTGTTCAATAACTTCTTGTTGTATCTTTAAACTTTTTGACTTTTTAGAACACTTGGTTACGTCGAAAGTTATGTTAATGTATCCACTAACAAATAAAATACTATTGATGATTGTTCAATTTGAGAGTTTAGACAAAACTGATACTTAATGAATGACATGCCGTGCTTCCGCGTGGAAGTCGGAATACGATACGATAGTTTCCTTCACCGGTTTGAGAACAGTGGTGATGATACTTCAGCGTGGAAGTCGGAATGGACCCCATTCCGACTATCACGCAAACGAAGTCGCGTGACGGTCAAAATTGCTTGACAAGCACGTAAATAGGTATGTCATGATTGACTGCTTAGCTTCTTAAAGGTATAGCGGGATGATAATCATTTAAAAGGTTAAATCTGTAATTATTATATGCGTTCCCTATTCAGCCCAGTGAATTAATGGAATAAATAATTCGACTGTTGCCATACACTGGTAATTGTGTTCTCTCTCATTTCCTACGAAATGTAACGGAAGTTTTTTTGCGATTAGTGACTTTTCCAGTCTGTACTCCAACCTCAATTGATCCTTTAGAGTTTTTTGTTCCTTGTAAGAAACAGGATATTTATTATTATTATTTTTGGTAAAATTGCCTATTTTCTTGATGAATCAATTTTTTTTTTTTTTTTTTTTTCAAAATCTGTGAATACGGATCAAAATGTTTAAAAAAGTTGAGAACAGTATCCTAAGACCTTTTTCATATAGCGACAACAGTTAAGGTACCTGCCCTTGTTGTGCCATCTCAAAAATCCACCCTGTATATTATGTCATGATTGACTGCTTAGCTCCATATACTTAGGCATAACGTGATGATGATAATTTAAAAGGTAAAATCTGTAACTATCTGCAATATTCTAACCTTTTGTCTTGTCTTTTTATAATTTGCGGTAAACTATAGAAGAATACGAACAAATTGCAATATTGCTCATTCCCCATAGCAAATAGCCTACAGACTGACCAGACTTGCATTAATCTGTGCTTAAAAGGAATAACTGTGCAAAATTGGAACAAATTAATCTATCCGGTAGTATTTGCGTGATGCTGGAACATACCTACATTCAGACAAAAAAAAAAACATATTTTCGGCATTAGAATCGTTCCCAAAATTAATATAAAAAATATATAATTTTCAATGTTTTAACTTCGCTACAATTTTATTATATGTGATTCCGCGCTTAAACTAAAACAGAAATTCTGTTAAAAACTTTTAATGACCTACCTACATGTTTTAATCCAAATTCATCATGTAGTTAGATTTTGTAATAGGGACGCCATAATTGAACATTGTTGCGCGCGTAGATCCTTGCAGTAGTAGGTTAATTAACTTACGTTTACCTATATGTAAAGAAGGTTTTGTAGCTGCCTATATCTAACCACAGTATAATAAAGTAAACAGTATTACGTCTTCATACAAAACGGCCGAAACGACGCGCTGGGTAATCTCGGTATACACCAGTACTCAACAGTCTCGAGTACGCCGTAGTTTAGTTACGTACGGACGCGAACGGCGCAAGACGCTCGGCCCGCACATTTATTTACGTGAAATACGGCACGAAGTTATCGACTGTATTGTTCAGAGTATGGATGTTTGAATTTATCAATATCAGATTTTTTTTTTTTTTTATTACCAACTCAGTCGGCAAGGTAAGCCTACAAATATGACATTATTTTTAGTTTTTATTTATTTCTGCGGTATGTAGGTATGTAGATATAATTATTGAAGCGTAGTGAACATCACTTCCACACCAGTCGATCTATTCTGTAAAAATCTCACCGTGAAAACTCAGGTGATGTGAGCATCAATATACAGTGCTATTCTGTAACCATCTCACCGTGAAAACGTAGGTGAAGTGAGCGTGGAGTGAGGTGTCAATAGTGTCAATCCCAAACATCAGGTAGAATTACAGCTCACTTCAAACTCACTTCACCTAAGTTTTCACCGTGAGATTTTGACAGAATCGCACTCAGTGCCAATCCCTAGCATCAATGGAATGACAGCTCACTTCACCTGTGTTTTCACGGTGAGATTTTTTACAGAATAGCACTACTGGTAGTTAGTAGGTGAGTATCTCTCTTTTTCCGTGCAATCGATGCCCGAGTGAAAGAACAAAATATACATATTCTTTATTTATGCTTCTGCTTGCGGCTTCACCCGTGTGGATTTCGGTCTGTCACAGATATTCTTTATTTACACGTTCTTGAAATCTAAACTATTCAACCTATATTCATCCAAATCATTTGATGTAAAATGCAATTTTTATCTAGGCATAAAATTTTCCTGATGATAAGCATACGCTTTTTGTATAAATTTAACTTAAATTATCATATACAAATTAACAAATTTTAACTTATCTATAGATTTATTTTTATTTTTCAACCCCAATAAATAGATAAAATCAATTTTTATTTCAGACCATCCGAATTGCTTCGGCTGATGTATATATATATTATATACTAGCTTTTGCCCGCGGCTCCGCCAGCGTGGATGTCGGTTATCGTGTAATAAAGTAGCCTATGTCCTTCTCCATATCCCAGCTACATCTCTACCAAATTTCATGACGATCGGTTCAGCGGTTTAGACGTGAAAACGTAACATACAGACAGACAGACAGACACATATAGACAGATAGACAGACAAAGTTACTTTCACATTTATAATATTAGTAAGGATATACAGGGTGGGGAAAAAATCGTGGATCAAACGAAACAGGGCAATAGTTGGGGTTATTTGCAGTAAAAGATATCGATGAAAAAAAAAACTGCAAATAACCACAACTATAGCACTGTAACGTTAAAAAAAAAAAAATTGTTAGATACCGGAATACTATAAGGTCTGTGGATTCCGGGATACTTTGTACTTTGCCATGACCCTAAGTATTATGAATTTTATTACACAGAGTCTAGGCAAATTGTTTTTAATTCCAACAAAAGAGTAATTTATTTCACCATAAAGTTTATTATTCAATACAATCTGTACAAACAATCATTAAATAGTATGGGCCATGTTCACGCCATGTTGCATGAAAAATCTCACAAAAGCCATCAAAAAGTTACGATAAATAAATCATTATTGTATTCTTATTAAACTCCATTTACTTATAGCATTAGACAAATAACTGCTAAATAACGACAGTTATTGTGTAATATTGTTGAAATTACTGCACTTTAGAGTTATTTTTTTAATGTAAATATTAATTAGATTACAGTGATTTGTATTTATCGTGAAATAACGGAGTTTATTAAACGTTTACATCGAAATAACGAAAGGGTGAGAACAGTTATTTGTCTAATCTATATCTATACTAATATTATAAAGCTGAAGAGTTTGTTTGTTTGTTTGTTTGTTTGAACGCGCTAATCTCAGGAACTACTGGTTGGAATTGAAAAATTCTTTTTATGTTGGATAGTCCATTTATTCAGAAATATTATAGGCTATATAACATTACGCTACAACCAATAGGAGCGGAGCATAAATGAAAAATGTTGCAAAAACGGGAAAAAATATTCCTTTTTGAGAGCTTCTGTTGCGTGCGCTGCGTAAACGGCTTAAGTTACGCAAATATCATGTATGATGGAATTGTTCCTCTTTAAAAGTTCTAAAAAAAAGTCCGCGACAGCATATGTCTATCTTTTAAGATTGACTCACTATAACCTTTTTTTATGGTAATCAAGTTTGTTCGAAATTAATGCATTATTTGCGAAGGAGTTTTCATAAACATGGTATTAATCCTTATCCAAATAAATACGTTATTCATCACAAGTATTTAATTTTGAACAAAGTTGCCCTTACATCATTTAATTTCAATAAATATCTTAGGAGATATAACTGTTTTATAATAACTCCGCAGCAAAATAATGATCAACTCTGCGAGGTAGTCTATTCTAAAGCTGAAGAGTTAGTTTTTAGGGTTCCGTACCCAAAGGGTAAAATGGGATTACTAAAACTATGCTGTCCGTCTGTCTGTCTGTCTGTCTGTCCGTCTGTCACCAGGCTGTATCTCATGAACCGTGATAGTTAGACAGTTGCAATTTTCACAGATGATGTATTTCAGTTGCCGCTATAACAACAAATACTAAAAAACAGAAAAAATAAATATTTTAGGGGGGCTCCCATACAACGGACATGATTTTTTTGCCGTTTTTATAGATAATGCCCGCGGCTCCGCCCGCGTGGATGTAGGTTATCACGTAAAAAGTAGCCTATGTCCTTCTCCATATCCCAGGCTATATCTCTGCCAAATTTTATGACGATCGGTTCAGCGGTTTAGGCGTGAAAACGTAACATACAGACAGACAGACAGAGTTACTTTCACATTTATAATATTAGTATGGATGGTACCCTTCGTGCGCGAGTCCGACTCGCACTTGGCAGGTTTTTTTTGTTTTTGAACGCGCTAATCTCTGGAACTGAGAGTTGGATTTGAAAAAATCTTTTTGCATTTTACAGCTTAATTCTTGAGAAAGAATTACATTTCTATTAACTAGGTTACAATTTATTTTTTTATGAAAGTTTAAGCGAACACTAAGTAAAAGCACGGGCAGGCAATGTGATGCGACGGGGTGGGTCGGGGAACACGAAATTTCACACGGACGAAGTCGCGGGCAGAAGCTAGTGTTATAATAAATGGAGTATAGACGATTTTCAATGGGTTTTTTTTTTCTGCACAAAGTGCCATTCATATTTCAGTTGAAATAACCAAAGCTGTATTATGGACGTGTATCCGAATTATTTTTGAACGAACTCTTCGCGGCCGACGTGTCGCTGTTTCAAACGTCAAATTTGACATTTGGGAGAAATACAACTCCCCGAAGAAAATAAGATAAATGGAATTAAACGTTTAAAAAGTTGTGAAATTAGATAGATATTGCCATTGAATGAAAGGGTTATTTATTTAGCAAAACAAAATGAGTACTTTACGTGAACGACAGCTCAGTGCGTATAGTGATTTGATGATAATTGACGATTACACGTAGTGCACATTATGTATTATTTATTTGTGTTGTAAAATTACAGATGCTTTGAAGCAAATGCTGAATTTGAATCAGCCCCTAACAAAGAGCGTGGCATCTGAACCTACGTGGAAAGTGTTGATCTACGACAGAGTGGGTCAAGATGTTATATCTCCACTGATATCTGTCAAGGAGCTTCGGGAGCTAGGCGTGACTCTGCATGTGTGAGTAATCATTACATTATGTACCTTGGAACCCTAATTACTGGTACTTATGTGTAGCGAATCCCTGATTATCAATTGATCAGACTGACACATTCCAGTAAGAGTTGTACATTGATAAAACCTCTTGCTTACTCACTCTTTGCACCTTCGAAATTAACTGAATTCTTGGTCTGATAAAATAGTATGAAGTATAATGTCAGGGTTGGGGATAAAGATTGTACAAAATAATAATTAATTTTGTAGTTTTAACCTCTTGGCACCATTATGGTCACTGTACTTAATTTAATTATTTACCGTAATTGGTTTCTATACATTCAAAATAAAAGTATTGAGTTACTAAAGATTATCTTGAATTTAATTGAATAACTCTCAAACAAATTGAGTATAATTATGTCAAAGTTAAACAGCTGTTTTAGTCGTTTTAGTATGCAAGTTTTTATTTTTTTACTTATTAAATTAAGATTTCGCCAATCACACTATTAATTACTTGACTCCTATGGAAAAGTCACATGTGGGTAATTCCATGTAACGGGTGTTACAGTTCGTACACATTCACTTGCCAAAAACACTAAATTATTAAGAAAACAGCTTAAACAGAATGCTAACTAAAATTTATGATTAAAAAAGAACCTGCGGTAGCGTTCGCCATAGAACTACCCATGTACAAACAAATGACTATTCCTATACATTTGCACTATAAAAAATGCTATACCTAATGTTTGCATGAAAATAAATGTAAAAACCAACCTTTTTTTTTTTTTTTTCAATGAAACATTCTCAAGTACAATAGTAATTCACTACTTGGGCGGGTTGTTAACCCACGCGTATACGTCATAAATGTTGCTAACTATCGTCAAACCAAAAAAAGTGTTGTTTCACAAAATTATGCCCTTAACGTTCGTAAAAAAATAACGATTACAGTAACCGGTGTAATATCCACTGTTTAACGTCATTTTATTTTTTTACATTTGATCTTTGACGATCGGTTTTTTATGCAGTGAAACAACGCATTTTATTTAACGAACGTTAAACATCATATGGCTAATCGTTATTATTTGACGTACGTATGTTACGTTAACCAACCGTTTGAAACAACCCGCCCTTAGAAGAAGTAGATTAGTATGAGTTCTATATTTTTGTGGTAGAAGGTACAGAACGTAAAAAATTATTAACATCATTATCTACCTTTTCCCAATTAAGTTAGGGTCGACTTCCAGTCTTAACCGGTTGCAGCTGAATACCAGTATTTTACATGGAGCGACTGGCTATCTGACCTTCACAACCCAGGTACTGGGTAATACGATACCCCTTGGTAAGACTGGTTGTCCGACTTTCGAGCTTCTGACGACTCGTAACGACTGTCAATGATCCACGAATGACAGCCGGGACCAACGGCTTAGCGTGCTCTCCAAGGCACAGGGAGTTCTTGGTATGTAAAGATGGTCACCAGACCACGTACCAATCGCGGCAAGTGTAACTTAACCTGATCAATCGACCCAAGCGGATGTTATTACTTAGCCACATTCTGAAAAATAAATAAATTCTGATGCTGAGTAGCATATTATTTAAAACAAACTCTTCAAAGTAAACAGTTCTCTATCTTTAAACCAAATTCCTATTTCAGTCAGCTGCACTCCGACCGGGACCCAATACCAGAAGTGCCTGCAGTATACTTCTGTGCCCCAACTGAGGAGAACCTTGGACGAATCTGCCAAGACTTGGACAATGGCATCTATGACCAATACCACTTGAACTTCATTTCACCAATCACTAGACAAAAACTTGAGGACTTGGCAGCATCAGCCATCCAATCCAATTCAGCTGTTAACATCCATAAAGTGTTTGACCAGTATTTGAACTTCATATGTCTGGAAGATGACCTTTTTATCATGAAACACCAGCAGTCTGATGCATTATCTTATTATGGTAACTATGCTTAATATTTTGTGACAGCTTTTAATATCTTTCACATAACGTAACAACAAAGCTAACGAACTAACAAGGAGAGCATCCAGCATGCCAGTCTGTGGATTCGAGCCTATCATACCCATCCAGCAGTTACGCAGGTGGCTACAGGAGTTCACCCACACACAAGCAGTGAACGGGTGTACCTCGACACTGGGCTGCAGGAAGTCTAGAGAGCCTATGCCATCCTCAGATGGTAGGCTGTTGAGGCGTTTATTACGCCTGGACAGGAACTGCTTGCGCCTGGTGACGGGGATCATCACAGGACAATGCTCTCTAAACAAATGCTCTCTAAACAAATATTACCACACAATAGGCATAACAGACAGCCCTCTGCGCAGGGCTTGCATGGAGACGGAGGAAACCGTTGCGCATGTGCTCTTCGAATGCACAGTCTTCACCCAGATTAGAACAGAAACCCTCGGGGCACCCAGATCCTTCACAGATGTTCTGAACAGACCAGGAGACGTGCTTAGGCTGGTTGGAATAACCACCGACGGCCACCATATCCCACGCACAATGATCCATCTGAAGGACTAAGTGCGGAAATCAAACTCTCTAACATAGAACATAACTTTCACATATAAAATTTTCATGAGAAAGTGTCCATCCAAATTACTGTAGCCACCAATTAGTTTGCCTTCTTGGGTTGTGTGGGAGAACCGTGTGTTATGACTTTATGAGTAACTTGGGGGAGGCCTATGTGCAGCAGTGGATTACATCTACAAACTGTTATTAAGAATCTAAGAGCTGAAACTGCGTGAAGCGGACGCCCGCGGAGTTCCATACAAAAGTGCTCCGTCGCGGGAAACCGCGCGGGCGTCCGTCGCGGGGGATCGCGTGGGGCTTGGTAGCGCCAGCTTACTGGCTGTCGTTTTTTTTTTTTTTAAATGAAAACTTCTTTAGGCGCGTTGGGCGATTTTTGGTAGAAGAAAAACTTATGGGTTCGCGTCACCGTCACCGAAATGTGCGACATACTCGTGACGTGTTGCGTGCGCCAGACTGGCGACGCGTAGCGCGTAGCGATTTAAAAATTAAAAAAGAACACAGTTATTCCTCTTCTATCGACATCGTCCTTATGACTGGCAATTTTTTTTTTTTTTTTATGTCGTTTTGTTTTCTATGTTCTCAATCTACACGACTGTACATGCACACCGGTAAAATTAAACTACGGGTAATTAATTGCCCACGGAATCCGCGTACACATGCGACGGGTGGCCGTCGCGAGCGCCCGCTGGACGCAGTTTCAGGCCTAATATGCATGCGACAGTAAAATATAGGAATTAATTTGAATGGATCCTTGTATTCAATAGTTGCATTATATAATTTATTCATTTACTAGCTTCTGCCTGCGACTTCATTCGCGTGAAACTTGTTCCCCAATCTTTTCTCAAGATATCATCAAAAAAGCCGTTCCATACAAAATGTATTTTATTCATAATTTTTGTTTTCGTGGATTTTTCGCATGTTTTAATAGTTATTCTGCTATTCGGGACGGAGACAAAATCCAACAAATCAAAGATCATAAAGATCCGTCCATCCGTTCTTGAGTTATAAATGATGTAATTAACACAACTTTGTTTTATATATTTAGATTAGATTAGGCTCTTCAACAATGAGTACACTATTACTTAACACATTTTACATAACAAACTTAAGGCTAAGGGCCCCATTGCTAAGCACAGCATGGACTACATTGTACTAGTATAATGTTATGATGATGAATTTCTTTCCAGCTATCAACAGAGGTGACACAAAGGACACTGAAATGGAAGCCATCATGGACAATATAGTTGAAAGTCTATTCTCAGTATTTGTGACATTAGGTAAGTTAAATGCTATCAGTTGAGTCATAAATCGTGATAGTAGAGTATTAAAATTATTTTAATACTCATTAAAAGTACATAATACATGTCATGTTATGTACAACAAGAACTGTTACTAATTATAATTATGATTATGACTTCCCTAGGCATAAAAATATGAACTGACAAATTTTTCGATCAACAATAGTAGATACTAGATTTCCGATGACCCATTCAAAAAAAGGTGGAAAAATAAGACCACAAATAATGTTGTGGTCTTATTTTGTAACATAGTTTTTTCAACTTTATTGCTTACTAGCAGTTCCTGAGATTAGCGCGTTCAAACAAACAAAATAACAAACTCTTCAGCTTTATATATTAGTATAGATAAATTATGTTTTATTTTTCCATGATGTTTTAATGTTGTAATTGTTTTATTTAAGTAGGACCTATGTATTTTTATTGTTCTTATTTAAAAAATACGTTAACTTTTCAATCGAATTTGTAAATATATCGCAAACGATAATAAACTATATGTTCGAGAGTTAATGTTTATAATCGAGTTATATGCAATTGCGGCCACTTGAGCGATGTGTTTTTGTTCCTAATCCTTAATCTAGTGCTATTATTGATCGAAGGATAAAAAGGTAAGGCTATGCACACTAAAATTTATCAGTATTAATAATTTTATTAATTTTAGGTAATGTTCCTATAATAAGAAGTAGCAAAGGCAACGCCGCGGAAATGGTGGCGAAAAAGCTCGACAAAAAACTACGAGAAAACCTGTGGGACGCTAGAAATAATTTATTCCATGGCAACACTGGTCAAGCGGGGTCGTTTAGTTTCACTCGGCCTATGTTGATATTGTTGGACAGGAACATCGATATGGCAACACCTTTACATCACACATGGACTTACCAGGCTTTGGCACACGATGTCTTGGATTTATCATTGAATAGGTATGTTTTTCGATAATATCAACTGATTATTGACTTAATCGAGATTGTAGATAATATCTACTGCCTTCTATTTTTGCATATTGTATTAAAATATGTGAATATTTTTTCCTCAGAGCAGTGGTACCTGAAAACCAGACCCCCACAGTACAGGAGCAGAAATCTAAGACGCGATTATGTGACCTGGACTCCAAAGACCCTTTGTGGACCGAACACAAGGGTAGCCCATTCCCCACCGTCGCTGAAGCTATACAAGAAGATCTAGATAAATATAGGTAAGTCCTAAAATTCAATAAACTCGGCCTAGCGTGGTCTTCTGCTGAAGATTGGCCTCTCCCAAGTTGCACCACAATACACGGTACTCCGCCTTCCCCATCCGTTCTGTCCTAGCAGGCTTTTTAAACTGAAAAGCTTAAAGATGACGAGGGCATTGAAAGACAAAGACGTGCACTCGCTGCTAAGAGTAATATGCTGGCACGACCATTTGCGAAATTCTCAAAGCAAGTTAAAATCACCCTGTTTAACGCATACTGCCGGAACCTTTACACTTGTGCCCTATGGTACAAATACACGCAGCGTGCTTATAACACGTTGCGAGTTCAATATAATAACGCATTCAGATGCAGACTGGGGCTGCCTTGGCGGTGTAGTGCGTCCGGCATGTTTGCCGAAAACAGGGTGGATGAGTTTTACGCAGTCATGAGAAAGTCACAGGCCTCCTTCATGAACCGAGTACATAAATCTGACAATGGAATATTGAGGGCCATATACGAGGTAAACCACTACTTCGTATATGGAAATTAATATTCCAGCTAAAATAACGCAAACTGTAAATTGTAATGGTTTAATAATAATATATATGTATATTTTTTTGTAATTAGTGAATAATAATAATAATAATAATTTTGTAATCTGGTGTAAATTTTATATGGGTGTATTCCTGAAATAAAAATGATTTGATTTGATTTTTGATTTAAGGTTTTCTGTCCATTTAGCTGGGTTATACTCGCTACTTTTCCTTCACACAAGGACTCTCGCATTGCCGTCGACTTGTACAATTCGCGTTACCTTATTCGATACAGTAAGCCGCGTACAGACGCGTGTTTTACGCGAACACGAACTCGCAGTGCTCGATTGTTGAGTTGAGCTCCTATGCCATCCATTACAATACACATGTCAGCAAGCTGCTTTATATTATACGCATCTCGACGCGATTTTACACAATTTATTGTAACACATACTAAAATAATCCCGTATCTTACCTATAGGAGTTCAGAGGCGGAAGTGAAGAAGTTAAAAACCTCCATGGGGCTTGACGGCGAAAGTGATCTAGCTCTAAGCATGGTCAGCGATAACACCCAGCGACTGACTAGCGCCGTCAACTCCTTGCCACAACTCATGGAGAAGAAACGGCTTATCGATATGCACACCACTATTGCTACTGGTAAGTCAAAAATGAACCTTGTGGCAAAACAAAAAAAAAACAGCTTGGTCTTGAACCAAAGCCGACAATGTAATCTGTAATATTGTGTTGGACCTTCTCTGGATAAGTTCATAATGGAGTGCTTACTATTGCGAGTATGCTTATTATTTTTATCTTCTTTGAAAATCCTTTGTACTATTAGGGACCCGGCTGTGTATTTTATTCATCTCTCAAATACATTGCAAACTATAGTTTTGTATAATTTGAAAGCATTTTTCAATTTTGTAAATGTGAGTACCATGGAGCCGTTTATTATGTTATTATGATGTATGTTGACTTGAAAAAGCATGGAGCAGTTGAGAGTATGTCATGCTCACTTAAATGTCCCACTGATGGTGGCGCGTGTGTTGGATCATTCGGTTCCCTACAAACTGGTTGAGCTGGAAGGTGTTGATCCACGCGTCATGTTCGTGAACGGGCACCGTCAGTTAAGACTGGTAATCTCTTAACTGCCAGGGCTTATTTTTAATTTTATATTTTGAGTTGTTTTATTAATTTTTTTACATTGTCTCACATATAGAAGCAACAAGAATAATGTACCCAGAATATTTTTTATTTTTTTTATTCTACTATGAGTTTGCTCTTGACTTTAGTCTAGGTCTGGATGACAGAGACAAGGTCTACGATGGAGTGAGCTTACCCAGAAGAAGCCTGTTCACTCTCACTTTGAATAGATTAGGGTTGTATGCGTTCGGAAACACAGACGCAGGCAGAGAGTTCCACTCCTTTGCTGCGCGCATTATAAAAGACGTTTGAAAACGCTTAGTGCGAGTTGGTGGAATATCAACTAGGTAGGGGTGGTAACTTGCAGTGCGTCTAATATTGTAATATCTTGATTTAAAAGAGTGTCCTTGGAGTTTCTTGTCCGTTCTTCTCCATAAAGATCTACGTTTTGGAATGGGCAATTAGCTTCAACTCTCCAACTGACCGACTCTTTGACTTCAAAAGTGCCTGTAAATGGTTTAATTGAAATATATGCTTTTTTTTTTTAAATAAGAACTCTAATCCACATTCTATTTTTCCAGCTATCCTAAACTCAATAAAATCCAGGCGATTAGATTCATTTTTCGAATTGGAAGAAAAAATAATGAGCAAAAGCAGCGGTATTGAATACAAGGCTGTAATGGACCTTTTATCGGACCCTAGCGCTGGGACCCCTGAAGACAAGATGAGGCTCTTCATCATTTATTATCTGTGCACGACACAAATACCTGAAGACGAGTACAAGAGGTTCGAAGCTGCACTAGTAAGCGCCAACTGTGACATCAAACCTATGGCTTATATGAGGCGGTGGAAGTGAGTAGAATTTATAGAATGGTCCCTTTTTTTAGGTAAAACATTGAGACTGCTTTACATTCAGTTCATATTATGTAAGTTTAATTGATTAATATATTATACCTTAACATAAACCTTCCGGCATAAGTTCTCCAAACGATGGCGGAAACCGCATCAAAATCAGTTGCGTAATTCAGAAGAACAAGGCTGTCGCACAGATAAACATCAAAAGCCGTTTATTTACAATTTAATATACAGATTAAAGTTGACATCGTAACCCCTGTGACGTAGCGTCCCTGTAGCCCCTCTGATTTAGTGTTCCTGTAATCAAAGATAATTTTGTCCATATTTTTACATAGTCTGAAAAGTATTCATGAAAATGTTTCTATCCTTTGCAGAGGCTTCACGAAAATGTCTAGCCAGTATGAAGGTGGTGGCACAAAAACTGTCTCCATGTTCTCCAAACTGGTGTCCCAGGGATCTTCGTTCGTGATGGAGGGTGTTAAAAACTTAGTCGTGAAGAAACACGTGAGTATAATGACGATAAGATTATATTTTAGATTGTGTTACTTTTATGGTATAATTACACTTGTTTCTCAATCACAGTGTGTGTGTGTGTATAGAATTTGTTAATAGCTAGCTAGATAGCAAAACCAATTATTCAACGTACAAGTCGCGATTTTTCTATATTTCATAACTACTCTAAATATTAACAGACGACAAAAGATAAATAAAGGTTATGTCTTCTCTCAAATTGACATTTAATTCTGTACTGATAAATTATTGGTACTCTGAGCACTCCATTTGATATTGACTCCGGGCCAGATAAGGTCTTGTCAATTCTTTTATTCTGTTCAAAAAGAACAAATCTATACAATAGTCTAAGTTCCTTTTCGTGTCTGTCTGTGTGACCGCTTAGATCTTCTAAAGTACCGTCTGGATTTTGATGCAGTTTTCACCATCATTTAGTTAGAGCATTTACTCTGGAAGGTTTATATGTGGAAAACATTAATATTTAACTTAGATTTAGGATAGAAATCGTGATATTTTTGTCGCCATCCGTACGAAGCAAGGGGCGGGTCGTAAGTGTAAAGACGAAACGTCTTATCATCAGCCAACTAGTAATTTATAGTAAGTATTAGAAGCGAAATTCGAGTGAATACTAGTAATTTTTTATTAATATGATAAAGCAAAAAATACGTGTCTAATATTTTTTTATTATCTGATTGACGGACTAAACAGTTTTTCTTTCTTTTTTTTTTTTACCCAGGACACATCCCTATTGCGTAACAGTTCGAATTACAATCCAAGAGTTTTGAGGGATATTGCTAATCCATTGCTTCATAGGTTTGAAAAATTCGTCTTGTCAACAACGTAAATAACGCAATGGACGTGGGTGAACTGTCAAAATGAAACCCATTGCGATCATTCTCAATCTGTCTAGCCTTTTCCCAACTATGTTGGGGTCAGATTCCAGTCTAACCGGATGCAGCTGAATACCAGTATTTTACATGGAGCGAACGCCTATCTGACCTCCAGAATCCAGTTAACTGGGTAATATGATACTCCTTGGTAAGACAGGGTTTCTCTGACGATCCGTAACGACTGTCAGATCCACGAATGACAGTCGGGACCAACGGCTTAAAGTGCTTTCCGACGCACGGAAGGAGTCTCAGTATGTAAAGCTGGTCACCCATCCACAGACCAACCCTGGTAAGTGTAGCTTAACCTGATGAATCAACCCGTGCGGCGGTTATTGCTTAGCCACGAGCTCCTCACTGAACCGATTAGGAATGTGTTCAGGGTAAAAAAAAGATAAGCTGTTTAGTCCTTCAATCAGATAATAAAAAAATATTAGACACGTATTTTTTGCTTTATCATATTATAAAAAAATGACTTCGATAAAACACATTAAACTTGGGAAGTGGGGGCTCGTTACGTCACAGCTACGTATAAAATCTAGTGAGAAGTGACGTCATGCGACATTTGAACTCAATGTATCGCCGTAATGTTTTGATTACGTAAAAAAAGAAAAAATACGTGTCTAATATTTTTTTATTATCTTGAAGATGGATTTTTTTTTTTTTTTTTTGTCGGCATTTCTATTGTCATTTTATGTGTTACGCAATTACCGCTCTGAACTCAAATCCCTACGTGACCGCCACAGAAGCTGCCAGTGAGCCGCATGGTGGAGGCGGCGCTGAGCGGCGCGGAGGCGGGCGGCTCGCTGCTGTGGCTGGACCCGCGCGCCGCGCGCACGGACGCGGCCGCGCGCGCGCGCGCCGCCAAGCACTCGCCGCCCACCGACGCCGTTGTGTTCGTCGTGGGAGGCGGCAACTACATCGAGTATCACAATCTTATTGATTTCGCTAAGGTAATTTTTTTTTTTTTAAGTGAATACGTCTTTAGGCGCGTTGAGCGATTTTTGGTAGGGGAAAAACTTATGGGTTCGCGATCGTCACCGAACGCTTTCCATGAGCTATATGTATACTGTGTATTTATGTGTACTATTTGGGTGAACAAAAATCATGGAACTCGCGTCATCGTCACCGAACGCTTTGCATGAGCTATTATAAAAGAACAGCTATTCCAAAGTTTTGTGTTTTCATTTCTGTCGGCAGTCCTTGTCTGCGATTTTTTTTTTAGTTTCGCGTTTAGCTGCATCCAGTTAGACTGGAAGCCGATCCCATAATGTTGGCATAGTGTTCGGCAGGTGAACTTGATTTCACCAGTTGGTAAGCGACGTTGCACGCTTGCCTCTGGCAAGTCGCAGCTATATGAAGTAACTTGTCCAATTAAAATCAAAGTTCCTTGAAAGTAATATGCATATTTTTTTAGAATGCGGATAGATTTTCTAATATCATTGAATAATCCACTTTATTATTAGTGTCGTAAAGTGCAAAACTGTATAGTGAGACAGGCTCAAACTAGTCTTTGGGCCTCCACCAGCGCGCTGGCGTAGGCACAGCTTAATTTTGTGACACTGATTATCTACACAAAACCTCTTTAGAAGAGGTAAAATTTGTAAGTTTGTATGTAGTGGGTAATCTCTGGAACTACCAGTCAGATTTGAAAAAATATTTTTGCATTTAGCTAGCCCAACACTTGAGGAAGGTTAAAGGCTATTTAACATCACGCTGTGACCCTTACGAGCCGAATAAAAAGAAAAAATGTCAGAAACAACGCTAAGTGAAAACAAAATAATATCGTGGGCATAGCTATGGGGTCGGGGGAACAAAACATTTCACGAAGACGAAGTCGCGGGCAAAAGCTAGTACTTTATAATTCTAGGTCATCAGAAAATCTACCGTTTTGTACTAATTTCGATCTTCGCATTTTGTTTCGAATCCAATCCAATAGTTCTCGTTTAGTTCTCATCTACGCAAAACCAAGGCAAAGCAGTTTAAAATCATTTTAGGTTTCTCAAACTACCTTTACTACTAATAATAATATCTTACAGCAACAAGCAACGAGCGGCACTTCCAGGAAGATCATCTACGGCGCGACCACGCTCCCCAACGCGTCGCAGTTCCTCAAACAACTGTCCCTTCTTGGCGAGGAGATACAGTAGACATTCCTCACACATCTGATATAATATCCAATTATGTATATTGTAATATAAAGTTAACGTTATTAATAATTTAAATTATAATAAAGATCGGTGGTTTGTTGTATAGGCAATGAAACAAATGTCTCAACAAGTTGGCATTTTTATTTACAATGACATTGAAAATATAGCTAACATCTAAGAATCTACTAATAAATTTTGATTGTTTTAAACAAGTATAAAATCTAAATCACAAGATTTTTTTTTTTTTCAACATTAATCAGATCTTAGATACAAGTTATTACAACTTTCCCGGTGAAATATCTGTCATGTAAAGACTTGAAAGAAAAATAATTTTAGAACCCAAACAATAGATAGAACAGAAACACATTGCAGATACCGAATAAACAAACTTGTTGAATTTCATCCCAGCCCTTAGACTATTGTGCTTAATTAAATACATATAGAAACTAAAACGTGTATGTTTATTTAAAACATATACATAGTTAATAACCTTCGAAAAATAGTAAATATGTTATAGATTACTCTTACACTAAACATACATTAATGAATAAAGAAAAAATAATTAGTATTCAAATGACAAGGAACTTGAATATCTCGCGTAGCACTGCGGTCTGCTATCTATTGCAATAAAAATCGTTTTAAAAGTGTCTAACGAACAAGAAATCTTATAGTATGTTACAAGTATAATATTTATCACTGATCATGATATGGTTTTGGCACAGTGAAAACTCAACTAATAACAAAATGGAAAATACCTAGAGAGCAAACTTGAAGTCGTGTATACTGCTAAGTGTGTAACAATGGCAAGATCACATTAGCGTATCTACTATTATTCGGTTGTACATGATTTACAACGGTTTAGTGGATTGTTTGTGCAGAGAAAGGAACAGAATCATTGACACATTACAAAGCAAACTAGGTGCTCAAACACCGGGTTTCGGTACATATTACATAAATCATAGTTTTAAAATTAAGACTTACTTAAAACATTGTGCGCAGTTAAAAAAAGATCATGGAAATTTAAATATAAAATCGATCACATAATTAATAAATAAGTAGTAAAACACACCTATTGGTAGACACATGGCACTTTGTATAGTTAGCCATTGACACAAAATGGGTAGAAGTTAAAACGAAGATTACTATAATATTAAGAGATTATAATGGGACCTACGCCCGTATGTCAATTCATAAAATACATGACTATAAAAATCTTCATAAAGATCAATCACTTTTACATAGTATACCAACATTTGATAAAACATACATAGGGAGTTACATAAATTAGACATTGACGTAAGAATAAAAATTCCATCGACAATTAAATGAAATTCTATCTGCTTCTATAAGTATGACGAAACCTATATTAGTACTCTTAATATTTAAACTATAGTAAATACAAGGAGCACTGACAGAACTACTAAAATTACACAGATATTAAGGCGCATTTAGACAATTATTTATTGAACGTTACTACACTTATAATTATTAAAAACTTTAAAGCAGTGCATGCTTAACAATCAAGCGATGATTTATTATGACAATAGCTCGAAAAAATTCACGAATGACACACGTTGATTGGCTGTTGCCTAACTCAGAGGCGCGTCACTTCATTACCAACAAGTCAGATCATCAACAAGTATTTGGATCAAAATTACGAATTATTTAAATATTAAAATAAAACCGATTTTTGAGAAAAACACGTTAAAAATACCTTCCTGTCCTAGTTCTTACTGAGATAGTTATTGAATACTTTCGTACCGCACATTAGATCGCCGCGCCACGGCGTTGATTGGCCTTTGTTCACGTTACAGAAGCAGATCTCAATAAAGTGTTATGGAACGGAAGCTTGATTTTATACAACACACCGTATAAGATATCAGACTTATAAGATCATTCATTAGGCCAATTTTCATAAATATGAAATGGAAAATTGGTAAACAATATAATTATTTATTAAATGCTACAAAATCGTTAGCAACACCATGGCACGGATTTACAGACCAATAAGCTGTGTTACAAAAGGATATCCCAGTGTAAGTTATGGACGAAAGATACATAATAAACAGTATTACAATGTAAAATCGGACTTTTCCAAAAAGCAACTCGCATTGCCACCTTCCCCCATATAAATAGACATTAAAAACGATCACATGAACACAAGTAACTTCGTATTAAAACAGTAACTAAATAAAATCCTAATTGGAATGTTTATTAATTTTGTGTATAAGCTTCGCAAATACATAATATGCCTATTATGATAATCTACTAAGTACTTACCATTGATGTATAAAATAGATAAGTACATCAACGCTAATAAATGAAAATAATATAAAACAAATGCTCTTCCCTCCCTGTTTGTTCAAATACAATCGAGATAAACAAGTGTAATATTCCTGTATAAAAATATACTGAAGAAATGGAATGTAAAAAGTTTTAAATAGAATTAATTTCAAATATGCCAAATTATCTTTCAATGCGGAATGTTAACATTTTAGACTTCGGCATTTGTCAGGGAAAGTTCATTACGTAACAAAAGGAAATTTAGCAAAAGGCTGTTTTCAACATTGACTTCAAACATAGCACAGGCTGTGTTGTTATTACTGATCAGTTTTTGTTTTATACATAAGCATTTAAAAAGGAAATAAAAATGAGATTCATCGAATCTGTACATGATACGCTCTTATATAATAAATTGGGCTGTCCACAATGTATCAGGAAGCTAGGCACAATAAAAAAGTAATGTGCATGTTCAAACATAACTAATCTTCTTTTCAAGATTTATTATGCGTTACATAAATCCCGTGTTAGCGATACTGTGATAACTCCTTTTATATCGTTTCTACCCAATAAACATTTTCGCTATTCTACTGCTACGGAGAAACAACATATGTATTTAATCAAATGCATAAATCGTCGTAAACATTTACCTTACATTTTACTCAAAACAATGGAATATTGAAAATGCGGCGGACATTACCTACATCAGGGTTTTACTGAAAAAAACTAGCTATCACTTTACAATTTCAGTCTTGCGTACAGATCTTTCGCTCTTACTTACCGATAAAACCATAAGTTGAGTTGCGCAAAATATTGTTGGATTAAATCATGTAGCTATAATAGGAAATGTTATGAGATGATATTTGCGAAAACAGCGCTATTTTACAATCGTTTTAAACGCGGAGTATTATATAACAACATTGAATTCAACAGTGCATATAGGTAAGATATCATAAATCACTACTTAACAGGTATTTGAATATGACAATGGATATATAGGACTTAGCTTTAGAATCACAAAACTTACGCTAGGTATAGCATAGGTGATCATTTAACAAATTTTAAAACAACTACTTTGAAGGGTCAAATGGAATAATCACAATAAATGTCGTAACTACAGCAATTTCATTAACCAGTACCTAATTAGATACTCCAAATAGTTATGGGATGTAAGAAGCGGTTCAACATTCTCATTGCCTAATATACTTTATCATATCCAACCATTATCATTTAAGTGTAAATATTCGTCACTTTATTAATTTGTAATTCTAATGAATTTCGCAACAGACCTTATTTTTATGTGATTTGTCAGTATCACCATACCTAAGTAATAACTATTTAGTCAGTATCTTTTAAAGAGAACATTTTATTATCCTACCTAATTAGTTTGATTCACTTCGAAACGCATTTAAAAAATAAATTTGATAATTCGTAAAAAGATTCATGGTCAAGAGTTAATAATATAATAGATATACATACATGTCGCTGTTATAGTGTAATTTGACATCAAAAGATAAGTCTTTAAAACAGGAGATACATGTGTTATGAAATGTAGAATAGGAATATCATTGATGAGTTGAAGAGGTAAGCATAGTGTAACTCCATAATATTTTGTTACCTTTGACTACAGTTATCATATTATTCTTAATTATTAATCCAATTAAAACGGTACATACCTTTATGCAAGCAGAAATGATAAATGACTAGACATTAATGTCTTAAAAACAGTTCGTTGATTTTTAATCATTATGTAACATGCCTACAATATAGTTTTATAAGCACTGCCCCACATAGATTTTGAGAAGCGCTGATTTAAAGGAAAATGTGGCATAAAGGCATCACGATAATTTTAGCGATGACACGAATCTCAGACGCGTCTCTTAGCAACTGTTTTGACAATGAATTCCAATTAATTGTGATATCTACCAATTTAATAAGCATTACACCGAATGGTGCTGCAATAACAGGATCGCGTCGAACTTTGTCATTTCGAGACCATTAAAAACCTACTATATAAGGTACCTTTCTAAGCAGGTGTAACAATGGCAATCGGAAGATGGGTAGACAAACAATATAGCTATTGTTTGCCTGAGGCGTTAGCATTGCGACCTGAGCTGCTGCTGCTGCTGTTAAGCGCCATTTTCTTCATTTGTCTGATAACCGTAGTCGCATGGTATGCCTGTTTCCAGCGCGACTTCGCAAAATTCTTCTTGAGTTGCTCAGAAACAGTACCATGGATGTTCTTGTTGCTGGCAGCGTTTCCTGAAATCCATGGGTGATCCAAAGCTTGTCTGGAAAAAAAAAATTTTTTAGCAACAAAGGGTCTTTCATAATTTTCGTAGTCCATGGTTAGGGTGAATTCTGGATTTAAACAGTCTGTCAAAAATAGATTGGCGCTTTTATGTTCCCTTGAAAAAAGAATTGACTATCAATAACACATTGTATGGCGAATGCTAAACTTCTTCAATAAGACAGGTCATGATTACAATTTATTTTATAATGTTATGCACATAAATCATTCAGTAGGAATTCCCACATTATTGTAGACAAAGTTTTATTTTGTTCAAGGTTGCATATCTACGCTTGAAAGGCAATATTTACCAAACGACATGTTGGCAACTTTATACTAGAGCATAAAATTTTTTTTCCAAGTATTTTTTTTTTCCAAGTTTTTTTTTTTTTCTAAATGAACTTTAAAATGCTCTAGTGTAAAGTTGCCAATATGTCGTTTGATAAAAATTGCCTTTCAAGCATCGATATCTAAACCGAACACTAGTTAGACGTCTTAGCAGCAACAGGACTTAACTTCAAGGCCATAGACCCAAAAAGCACAAATAGGTAGCTTTAAAGTATAAGTTATGCACCAAGTTTTACTGGCTAATAGAAACTATTTATAAAATGTTTGCTTGGTTATGAAACTCAAATAATAATTGTTTTAACATGTTTTTTTTTTTCTATGGCATCTCGGACTTGACCTTTAGAGATCGTGACTCCTTAACCGGACTTTCCTGTGGTTGCCTTTAAGCTCCTAAAAACTTAAAGCCTCCAGCCAGGGCATAAATACTTATAAACTAAACGACTGCACGCTAAGGGCACCCCCTATGGGGTACGAACTTCGGCTTAGGGCAGCGTCGGAGGGAGGACAGCAAGGGACAGGTGGTGGCTGGATCAGATCAGGGTTTTGATTATTATAAGGGGAATTTAAAGCTACAGGCTCAGCTACGTCGCGGGCTGGCGCTTCGTCGAGCTAGGGACGGGGGGGATTATTTAGATTTCGCGAGGGGCCTCGGCGGCGAGGTCGGAATGACAGTCGTGTTTTAACATGTGAAATTAAGGCCAACAATATCCAGAAATGCTCCTTGCATGAGTTGCATTTCTGTCCATTGTAGGACTTAGTAAGAAATATTAAGAGATAAATGAACATGCGTACATAATACATAATCAGCTTATAATGTTCCCACTGCTGGGACACAGGCCTCCTCTCTGTGAGAGGAAGTGGGCCGTAATCCACCACGCGGGCACATTGAGGGTTGGCAGATGTCACATGTCTTTGAATTTTTAGTTCTAGGACACGCCGGTTTCCTCACGATGTTTGCCTTCACCGTTTTAAGAGTGGTGATGAAACAATTTACACGAAGTAAAGCGCCTGTCTGGGTTCGAACCTACGACCTACAACAACTTGTAAGTCGCGGTCGTCATCACTGGGCCACCAGCGCCGGCCCTGGGGTTGAGCGAGAGGAGCGGACGCGCTAGGCGCTAGATGCCAAGGGGGCTAAAATACCAAATGCGAAAAACAATATCCAGCGCAAAAAAAAAAAAATTGATGGCGCCTTTTGAGAGGCGCGGGAGCCCTGTTGCCAGATCAGACTTTTTTAAATCCGTAGGGTGACGCCGAAAAATCCTTAGATTGCCTCTAGATAAATCGGTAGATCTACAGACTTTTTTAGAAGCTAAATCGCACTTTTTTTAAGCCATATCCGACTATTTGGAGTGGTTAGACTAACCTTGAACCTAGTCCATAAACAGTGTTTCTTATAAAATGACATGGGTGACAGCTCTTTTGTGCCAAGCTGAAATCAGGGCTTCATAACGGCTTCGACCAAAGGTCGCCGAAAGACAATCTCGCTCTACCTTGATCAAAGGCTAGAGCCGGCGCTGAGGGCCACCACTGCTCTTTGCTCCAGAAGTACATGCATGTTTGTTCATATATATATATGATCAGCAGTTGTCACACATCCGAATCCTCCATCAATCTTAATGAATCCTATCTCTTTGGGCTGTAATAACTAATATCATTTAAACTCTAAATAATTGAATCGTTTTATATAGGCAAATATGTCAGCGTATTGATAGCCAGGCATGCATTTGGTTGGTTTTGATATTGTGGAGTGAACGGTCGCAATACTTGTGCTTTAATGTTGTGACGGCCCCCACACTAAATTGCTTCAAGAACCGAATGGACAGATTAAATATCTCCAAGCTATTTGAAACACACACATCAGCTAATTAGCTGCTAGTGTGTCTTACAAATAATAATAATAATAATGCGACCGACAACAACGTGGAAGTGGCGAAGTTTGGGGTCAACAAAATTTGGAAGAGCAACATAAAGAAGAATGAAGGGCTGGTAAAAACTTAATTTGATCACAAGCCAGCAAACATAAAAAAGCCAACAATTATTCAGACAAGATATTCACAATACAATCGAAGGAAGTCTCATTGGGAGGTAAGTAGACAAAAAACAAACAGATTAAAATTTTCAAGATGTGTAAGTTCATCTTCAATTTCAAAATAGTACAGATACTTATAATCAATCATAGATCAAAATAATTATGTGCAGTTCAGTAATAAAGTATTAGATGTAAATTTTATGCAACAAAATAATGAAGTGTTATTTTTATTTTTATTTTTTTTTTTCAAATTGTGAGTTTATTTTAAATAAGTCATAGACTCTAAGCTCAAAAATATAATGAGACATGTTATGTTGTTAGGTACGGTGGCCAGCACATCAAGTTACCACAAACTCAAATTTTCTCATTCGATTTTGAACTTAATCACCAACATTTTAAAGTTTAAAATCGTTTGGAGAAATTTGACAGTTTCGTATTAGCTTTATGTGCTGGCAGAAATAAATGGAAAAAGTCTACATGGTACAATACTATGTAGACCTTTTCCATTTATTTCTCAAAAATCAACTTAAAATGTGTCAAGCTATTATTTATTGTTGTAGCAGACAGAATATAATAATTAAGAAAAATATCCTACAGGGAAAAATAATAACTATATAGTTGGTACCTAATGTTAACCAAATGTTTGGAGCTTATCAACTATTCAAAATATTGTTGCAATTTTAAATTAATAAGAATGATCATTAAATGGGCTCACATACTATAACTACGAAAGACAAGCGAAACGAGCACCAACCAAACTATCCTCCGAATAACATTAAAAAGAAAATCACACTAACACCTAAGTCATGCAAGCTACACACAAATAAAACTCTTCAGGCAGCTATTGGTAGAAAGCTTGGATAAAAAAATCCTCTAAAGACGAACAACGACAGCAGATGCAGTTGATCAATTCAATAGCTTTGTTCAACAATCTACTTGGCTTGCTACTCCAGTTGCCACAGATTCGCACCATAAACAAGATTGCCCTAAATGTGTTCGAGAACTACTAGCTGAAAACGAAAAGTTCGAAAAAAGTGGCAAAAAACAGGTCATCCTGTTGATAAAAAACAAATACTGCAAAATATCCAAATATGGGCTCTTCTAAAATCCATGAATTCACCCAATCATTGGGCCAAACACACCAACTAGATCCTCCCATTACTACGCCTACGAAAGAAGAAGTAAGAACAGCGATTAAGGCGCTAGACCCAAGTTAAGCTCCTGGATACGATCTCGTAACAGGCGAAATCCTAAGAGAACTGTCCTAAAGGAAGGTATTCAATTTCTCACTTTCTTGTACAACGCTATCCTGCGAAGGGGTATAGTTCCACTTCAATGGAAAGTAGCTCAAGTTATAAAGGCTGTCAAGCCTAGACCTATTAGCCTGCTGCCGATACCCTCGAAAATCATGGAGATACTTATCCTGCGTAGATTGTCTCCGATTATCTCCTCGAATAAGCTGTTACCTGATCATCAGTTTGGTTTACGCCGAAAACACAGTAACATAGAACAAGTACATATACCTACATATTAGTGGAACATATTAACAAATCTTTTGAATTAAAATAGTACAGTGCTGCAGCCTTTTTTAATATATCTATCTATGTATCTCACGCGTTTCATCGTGTGTGGACATGGCGTACTACTGTTCAAAATAAAACTGGACCTGCCTATAAACTTCTACAACCTTATAAAGTCATATTTAAGCGACAGACAATTTATGTAAAACAAAGAGAAGAGTTAACTTCCTAACATACTATCCAAGCTGAAGTACCGCAAGTCAGTGTATTGGGTCCAAAGCTGTACCTGCTTTTCACTGCTGACCTCCCAAAGACCGAAGGCTCGGGAACATTTGCTGATGACACAGCAATTCTTTCAGTGGACTCGTCACCGAATGTTGCAGCACAAAGCTTCAAATTAGTCTCAAACATGTATCCAAATGGCTCAAAGACTGGCGAATCAAGGCCAACTAAACCAAATCCGTCCAGGCGACATTGACTAACAGGAAAGGAACATTTCATTTAAACGGAATACCTCTCCTGGATTACACACAAGTTACACATAAGTGGATAGACACCTAACTTCGAAGAAACACATATACACCAAGTAGGCTATGAGCCAACAGTTGCACACAATGTACTGGCTACTAAATAAATAATCTCAACTCTCACTCCAAAACAAATTGTTGCTATATAAATACGTCATACAGCCTATAAGGTCATATGGCTTGCAACTATTGGAATCAGCAGCAAACTCAAATATTGAAATTACACACCGATATTAAAAATATTAAGAATGATAACAAACGCACTTTGGTATGTCTCAAATGAGACTATCACAACCTCTACATCAAACCTGTTATAGAAAAATCTCAGAAGGGACAAAAGCTTACTAAGAGCAAATCACAATCATCCAAACGAAGTAGCAGTAAACCTGATGAACAGCCAAACAGTTGCTAGAAGAATAAAAAGAAAGATTCTTCAAGGCTGTAAGAATAAACAGAGCAGTCACTGGTCAGCTTCATTCTTGAACATATTGCTGAATATCTACAAGAATGATAGTTTGCAATAAAAACCATTAAAAAAAAATACAAAAAATATTAACCTTCTCAGTAGAAATAGCAGTAACCATCACCCTATCTTATGGAAATCTGCCCTGGGTAATGTCAGTGCACAAACTCAGTCTCCTTTAATTCTTATGTTAAACATTTGTATATAGATGAAGAAACCACAATAGTTTCAGTTAAATTAAGTACAAGTCTAAATAGGTATATAATAATTTAAATTATAAATTATAAAAATAAAAATAAATAAGACATTGTGTGACAATGCCAGAACGTCTGCTCAGAATCCTTTAATATCACTTCATTAATATGTGCATTAATTAACATAATTTAAGAGACAATTTAAAAAGAAAAATTTTGAAGATAACAATCTGTGGAAATTTGTACTTAGTTTTTCAATACAATATAGTTAAAGGAGACAATAACTATTCATTAAATAATTGTAGACCATACTGCCATGTCCACGTCACCAGTTTGCCTAGGATGCATCTATATTATAATATTAGATCAAACATTTACTAGTAAATTAAATTATGACGTCTAGCAAAACTTCAATTATCATATCGACCGGTCTGTAGAACAAACACTTATGTAAATATAAAAAGACTAGCTTTTGCCCGCGGCTCCGCCCGCGTGGATGCCGGTTATCGCGTAAAAAAGTAGCCTATGTCCTTCTCCATATCCCAAGCTATATCTCTGCCAAATTTCATGACGATCGGTTCAGCGACTTAGGCGTGAAAACGTAACATACAGACAGACAGACAGAGTTACTTTCACATTTATAATATTAGTATGGACGTATGGATTTTTAGTTTTTTGTAATGAAAAATCTTCTTATATTTAAATAAGTGTTCTACAGACCCATCGATATATTAAATATTCAAAATTTCCTCCTGCCCTTTGTACTAGTTATTTAGGCACACACGCAATAGGCAATAATTGCTCAATTAAGATATAAAATATGAGTATGATTGGAAGCTATGAAATATGTTTCAAGAATAGTTTGAGACTTACTTGCAAGTGTATCTCTTGTCCACATCCACACACATTAGATGCCGAATAAAATCTTTTGCAGAGTCACTAATATCATCCCAGTATGGCGAGTCAAATTCGAAGTCTCCCTTCAAGATCTGAGCGAACAAGTTGGCATCATTCTCATCATAAAATGGAGGATATCCACACAATAGAATGTATGATATTACTCCTATGCTCCACACATCCACAGCCTTGCCATACGGTTTCTGGGCCAACACCTCAGGAGCAACATATCCAGGTGTACCACATGCTGTAGCCATAATACCGGAGTCTTCTATCTTAGACAATCCAAAATCACTGATCATGATCTTACTATCCTCATCAGCACTGTAATACAGCAGATTCTCTGGTTTCAGATCTCTGTGCACTACTCCTTGGGAATGCATGTAATCTACTGCTTCCAACACTTGCCTAATTAGATTGGACGCATCTTTTTCGGTGTAAGAGCCTTTCTCAACGATTCTATCAAACAATTCGCCACCTGTGACAAGTTCCATCACAAGGTACACTTTATTTTTGTCTTCGTAAGTCTCGAGCAGCTGGACAATATTCGGATGGGAAAACATTTTTTTCTCGGCACCCTCGCCTTTGGCTTGCTCGCTAAATCTTTTCAAGACACGAATTTCATTTTCTAATGAATCTTCCTTGCCTTTGAGAGCCTTCTTGTCGATAATTTTACAAGCGAACATCTGCCCGTTTTCTTTGCTCTCTATCAAACGTACCTCGGAAAATGCTCCTGTACCCAGTAGATCTTTGACAGCGTACTTGTCTTCGATTGACGGCTGCTTCTCAGAATCTCTTCCATCTTTTTTGGACTTCCTCCCGAAATCTTTTTTGCCAAAAAGAGGCATCTTCGCGCCCCACACTCGCAGATTTTGAACTACACTACTACTTAATAAATATCTACATACACACTGTAGAATGTAGATAGGTATGTCGAGACTAGCTCGACAGAACAATAATCTTGCTCGGTTGGATTCACGAATGTTGCGCAGGGCGCCCAAGGTCAGACGATTTGTCAAAAATCCGTTATGCGTTTTATTCCACGTTATCTTCATTATTAGAAATAGTTTGTGTTAAAACAGCAGCATTTCCACGTATTTAGTTACAAAGTTTTCATCATACCCGTATTAATTTAATAATTTAGTGAAGAAAAACATAAATCTCAATTTAAAATACAATATGTAAACTTGTGATAACAAATGCTATTAGGTAAAATAAAACGTAAACTTATCACCAACATGTCACACTCGCGACACACATTACCCCACTCAAAATCAAGTTTGCACTAGAAGCAATTGATCAAAATGAATTTGTCCATGTAGTTATTATTGATATCCAATATTCTGCGTCTCTTTTCTATAATGAAACAAAGACGAGTTACGTAATTGCATAAATTAATTACTTTAAAACGTAACAGACGACAGCGGGACATGAAGTTCTATTTTTCTTGTTTTCTTGAACAAGTAAAACATAGTTTGCAAAATAATTTAATTTTTAAAGTTGGTAGGTACCTATCTCATTAAAATAATAATAATTAATATTTAAGCGGTTAAACTATTTTATAAATAATCACGTCTACGGTTCTTCCCCTCAGACAAACAATCGTTAAGAAATCAAATTAAGAACATAGATAATCAAAATATTAATAAATATAACTAATAATGATGTAAGAATAATTATTATAACGTCGTTTAAAATAATACATAAATATAATGTTTCGCTATGCCTAGATTTTCAAAGGATATCTCAACTCATAGCAACACATCACTTATATACAGCAGGTACCTACTGATTAGGAACTTAGTACCTACGTCCTCGTCCGTCTATTGTAATGTTGAATTTAATTATGTTTAGTTCTTGAATTGATTATTTGCGGTGATTTTAACTGAGTGCTAAGTTTTGTAAAACTTACTTATCATGAAATTTTAACACGGCTGAATACGTATAAGTGTAGGTAGGTAGTAGTTACATCAATTGCAAAAAAAAAACTACATAGAAGTTATTTGAGGTAGGTAATATTACGCTGAATATCTACTATAAAATAAAAAAGGCCTATCTAATCTCCCTACTCAATAAAACTCATGTGTTTTTTCGATGATTTCTACAACAAGTGGGTAAAGCGTTTTATCTGGCAATTCTGGCATCCCCAATGATCTGTGGCATCCCCAATTTACTTTTTCCCAACCCCTGACTACGTTTTTCATTGTCTATGCTTCCACCCCCTGACGTCACTGTGAAAATCGACCAATCCCATCGGGCGCAGTATTCGATGGCCCCTTTAAGCGGCATCACTACCGCGCTTCGCTTCGTACCTTATCTTCTAAATGTTTTCGTTGTGCGACAATATGTGCCGTTCCAAAACCATCCTATCTGTGATTAAAATTGTTTAACATGATCAGTGTCATCATTTTGCCACTGTGAAAAATCATTTCCATTTTATTTTGTCTCAAGTGTATTAGTTTTCTAAAATAACGTGAGGGGGTGGTGCCGTGATGCCAGTTCGTAAGCAAGGTGAATTTCGATATTCAGTTATCGACGTTTATGGTCGATAGTGATCCTGTTTAGTCCGTACTGCCATTGACTTATTATTTAATTTGCACAAGGGGTTGGCAGCGCTCGTCGCAGCACCCTTTTGTTGATCCGTATCGATAATAGGGTTGGATAAGGGTTGTATTGCACCCGCTTCTGCGTTCCATACCGAGTATGCTACACCTACCTCTTATTTAACCTTCCTGTATTAAAACTATCAATCCCTTATTGTTTCGTTTTATTGCTACCACATAGAAAACATGCCCTTCGTTTCAATAAAATGTAGGTCGAGCATAATATAGCCTACTCTCCACTACTCACACCTCATGCGCTTTAACTTTGCTGTTGCTAACAAATATGTAATTTTATTCTTAGTAGAATGCCTCAATTACCCTCGAACTTTATTATCATCGTAACCTTGCCTGGTATCTAATAGCTGTCTAATACATTTTGAAAACAAGAAGTAAACATGACCCAGTTTCAATGTGCCTATTTTTACCGAAGACGAATCAATGTGCCCTTTGTTGATGTATTGCTGTTGGTGTCGCAGAGGCCCACCGAGCATTAGAACTGCTGGAAGACTACCACAGCAAACTGGTGAAGCCGCAGGACCGACAACTTCGCCTCGCCATCGAGAGAGTCATTAGGATTTTTAAATCACGTCTTTTTCAAGCTCTACTTGGTGAGTCAATAGAATTAATACACTGCTTTCTTGTAACCTTTAAGTACTATACCTACATTATTTCTACAGGGTTCTAAATTGTTCTAATAAGAGCTGCGTTGAGGTTGTACATTACGTCACATTACCCTAGTAAGCACGAATAGTACGACACCATACCGACTCTCAAGTGTATTGTGTACGTATACTTACCATACGTACCGGTTTTAATAACTCGAGTGACCTACATTATTACGTACGTATTTTATCTACCTGTCTCAACCTCATCTACGAGTACTGATACTTTTTGTGGGGTGAATCGAACAAGAAGTTACGACACAGGTAGGATATCCCTTGTTTTGTCGTTATTTATGAGTCAGACTAAAGCCAGTTTAATATTAGGACCTTTCATAGGTAGTGACTAAACTAGTGTGTATGTGAGGTTTCTATGCAGGTAGGTATACTACTTTACTGGGTACAGGTACTTACCTACACTATACAACCAGTTTCTGAAAGGCCAACGACACAAAAATTAAACAGACTGATAAACATGCAAGTGATATGATAGGGTGACTGAAACGCGAACAGCCAATGAAATCACTCGACATGATTCAAGTTTTACTTTGACACATTCATGATTAGGTTTTTGGAAAACGGCTGTACGTTTCATTCATATCTTGTGGAGTCAATGGACCCAAAAGTACTTTTAAGCATACGTTTTCGAGCCCCCAAGTTCCGAATATAGGTACCTTCCTAGGTAATAAATACATCTTTGATAAGTACCTGCAGTGGTGGCTCGATATCTTCATTCTGTCCAGCCCTAAGTCAAGGCAAGGATATTGGAGGCCTTAGGCCATTAAAACCAATTAAATAATGGGTGTCATCTTGACGTGACTTGAATGAGATCACCGCCAATTTTACCGCCGCAGTTGCAGAGTTTCTTAGTTTGCTCCACAGGCCGCCTTCTATTTTTATTAAAATCGTTCTAATTAAAACGTTTGAATGCGTAAGTAACGCTTCCCATCCCATCCTTTAAGTGGTGACAAAAATTTGACGTCACGTGGATGGGTATACCCACCTACAACAGACTCTCCTGTGAAGGGGTCACAGGAGTGGCGGTTACAGGGTAGGTAGGTTCTTGACGCACGTTGACTACCGCGTGGGGTGTTGCAGGGTACAGTCTTAGGACTTGTAATAATATTAATCATACGAGAAAATTTTAAGACTGAATCGGTTTCCCACTGTGTTCTGGAGCGGTAGAGAAATTTTTCATTATCATGAAAAATTATTAACATCTATTGTACGGTGGCCAGCACATCAAGTTACCACAAACTGTCAAATTTTCTCATTCGATTTTGAACTTAATCATCAGCATTTGAAAGTTTAAAATCGTTTGGAGAAATTTGACAGTTTCGTGTAGCTTGATGTGCTGGCCACTGTACTTTAGATAACTCGACATTAGCACCAGCGCTAACCACCTTAAATAATGGGTATTCCAAAAATAGACAACAATAAAGAAGCAAACACCCTTTTCGAATAAGCCTTTAGCTTTGAACTTCAGTTCGACTTTGAAGTTCAGTGGTCGAAGGGACCGATTCAGCTCACTATGCTATAAATATACGGAACAGGCGCGTGACCGCACATCGCGTCACGGGCGCTCTTGAATCTTCCTTGACCACGAAACTGCTATTGTGATACGATATATTTAGCCGGTTGTAATGAACAGTACACTAGTCTAGTATATCTGATATCAACAACACGAAGGTCTCTACCCGCAGAACGCTGTTGGATAAATTATTTGTAAGCAGTATTTCTGTGTGTATTCTATCTAGGGCTAATCGTTCCAGGAAATGCAAAATAATTAACCAACATTGAGATAATATTTTGTGTCTGGACTGGAAACCTTGCGGCAAGTTTTCCTGCCCACAAGAAACAGACTTTTTCCGCTCTAAGGCAAGGTACGCCTTAAGAGCGGAAACTATCCAGTCTCATTAATGTTGCTTGACAATCAGACGGACAGACGTGTATAAATGAAGTTCACTTATGTAAGCATAAAGGCAACAACTTTACTTCAAGTAGGTACTTAATAATGTAAATTATACCTACCTAATAAGGTGCTGACTGATATGGTCAAGCTTAATTACTTTAATTTGAATAAAAAAGGTTCGTGTGCTTAAAACTTACTGACATTATAGTAACAAGGCCCTATAAAATCTAAGCACCTATAAAGACTTAAGAGGTGTGAATAGATGACCTACTTCTCAGAACGTACGTATAATAGAGTGCCTTCAGACGGTATAATTCAACACACAATCCCTAAGGCTTATTTTGGTAGTCTCCACTCCATACTGGTCTGAACGTGGGTAGTTTACTTAACAGGTATCTGGTTCTTTAATGTTATGTGCAAGACCACAACACTGTCAAAATTTCACACAAGCAGTGGAGTGCACACCAGAAGTGCAGACTATGAAGTCGACTTTTGCATTTTGGGCAGGTAATCTTTAGGCACTGATATTATACCAGCAGGGTAATTGCGTTTGACACACTATCAGTAGGAATGGGTTTCATTTTGACAGTTCAACAACATTCATTGCGTTATTTACATTGTTGAGCAGACAATTTTTTCGAACATATGAAGCAATGGATTAGCAATAGGTATGCTTCAAAATCATTCAGATTGCGATTGTGTTACGCAATTAGGGTGCACGGTACTCCTGAACAAATTGCGCGCTCTTTAAAAATAAGGAGCGTCAGTTGTGATCAAGTTTAGTTAGAAGTTAAACAAAACAATAACGTGTATACCTACTATCTACATTGGATTAACCTTGCCCCGTAGCCGATGCGTACTTGATTGCAGCTGACTGCATGCGTCATGTGTAATGAACACACATGGGCTTCACTGCATCAGTCACAGGCGTGAAGTTATTCAACTTGTTCGTATAAATAACACTGTTTTCCATTGATGGAAGATAAAAAAACTAATTGAATATTCGAACAAAACTAGTGTCCACTCATACATACGGCTACATATCAAGCTATACACTTCTAGTATAAGCTGATCTCTCATTGTAGGGAAATCCTATGCAATGTGAGATCACCTTAGATATACTGGATTTGTATAGCTTCATATGTAGCCGTGTGTACGTAATAGACGTCAAATCAAGAAACTCGAGTATCAATCACACGTCTGTGGATCAGTCAGTTATTTGGTAATCTCCTAAACGAGTTTCACCAAATATATTTACACCCCTGAGGCCTTAGTGTGAGTTTATTTTAATCATCTCGAATTTACGCATCGAGCGCGTTCAGCACTCCGATTGGTGAAGGGCCAATCGGAGGCCAATCGGAGCGCTGAACGCGGTCGATGCGTAAAGTCGAGATGGTTAAAATAAACTCACACTAGGGCCTCAGTTAATTTTGACACAAATCTCTTTAATAGAAACTAATTAGACTCGATCAGTGTGATTGAGTAGTGAGTACGCACGCAGTTTAAAGTTCTGTTATTTATCAAATGTGTCGCTTACGCACGTAATGCATTTATCAGTTGAAAATAATATGAATAATCTCGTCTCAGTCCTCTTGTTTATTAGTTGGACATGATAACTGAGTAGTCCAGCCTCTGTTGATGAGTTTTATGTGCTAAAGATACTAAATGACCTTAAGATAAGGCTATTAGGTACTTACTTGGGGTACTTAGGTATAGATAATTTTATATTTCTCTGCTCATTATGATCATCTGAAAATAAATATATTGAATGGAAATAGTGCCTCATTAGAATTACCTACAATAACAAGGTGCTGTGGGTATCCACAAAGATTTCCACTTGGTTCTATGTGGCACCGTTGAGCGTTGTTTAGTTATTGTAGTGATGATGTTATTATCCTATTATTCTTCATTGTGTTTGATTGTAGTAGCCATGTATCTACCTAGTAACGTAATTTGTGTGACTACAAACGTAGGACCTACCTGGGGCCCAAGTCTGCTATTTTTATAAATTCGTCACTCCAACACGATCCCATTGTCATTTTGCTAAAAGTTCGTAATCTGCTAAATTCATAATGGTCGATCATTGGTCGGTCAAAAATTGGAAGTTTAGTAGGAAGTTTCATTTGTCATTATGTACGAGATTACCAATTCTTTCAATGGAGTGTCAGTAGCTGACCATTGGAAAGTCATAATGACGCCATTATATTAGTAGATTACCAAACTTGTCAAAATCAACAACTATGAGATCAATGATAGACCATTCTGACACTATTGTAATAGCAGACTTGAGGCCCTGTACAAACTTAGCATAACATAGGTAAACATCTTATTTGAAAACGCATGGATGGTTAATTAATTCAGTAAAAATACAAATCACTAACAAAGTTCCATAGATCGGCAGTTAGTAAATGAATGAGTACTAGGTTATGGGCTTACTGCTGTGGTTTTCATAACCAATATCGCATTAGTACCGAAACATTTCCACTGTGGGGCGGCATCAAAAACGCCACATGCGAACTACGCATCAAAGTCCTGACGTCACAAATCCTGCATCGCGCAATCAGAGTTTACCACGCTACTGGCTCATATACAACATCCCGAAATCAACCGTTGGGCAGTTGCCCACCACACACAACACCCGTCTAGTCGGAAGATCCTCCCTTTTCCATAGACTATGAGTGAACTTTACACACTGTTCCTCATACCTCTATACTGGTGACCCCGAAATGGACATTTGCGCAGCCTTCGAGCAGCTAGTACAGCGTGACGTCATCATCACTTCCTGAAGCTTTCGAGCGGCAAGTCACACGGCCAGCCAGCTCCCACGGCTCCAACGGGTATCCTGACCACCAGCATGCAGCGCATACCTGGTCATCATCCTCAGCCTCATAAGCAACTTTGGCACAGCACACTGCACTTTCGGCCGGTCGACAAGCAGAGCCCTTCAACCCTCTCCTGGTCGACGCCAGCAGTCAGCCTCAACCCGGCGCTGTACCACATCCTCACTGGAGCATAACGCAGCGCCACCCCGACTCACTCACTGGAGAATCTTCGCAGACAGTTCCGACTCACTGTGAACTATGCGGCACCCGGTTCCGACTCACTAACTTACTCGACTCACTGCGAACTACGCATCAATGACCTGACGTCACATAAATCCTGCAACGCGCAATCAGAGTTTACCGCGCGACTGGCATATATACAACATCCCGACATAAACCGTCGGGCAGTTGCCCACCAAACCACAACACCCGTCTGGTCGGAAGATCCTCCCTTTTCCATAGACTATGAGTGAACTTTACACACTGTTCCTCTTATCTCTATACTACAATATAAATATATTTATACTGTGACCTTTCCTATACCCAAAGTCTCTAATTCAGATAATTTATGTAAACAAAGTAATGTCAAGAAATGTCACTGTCAAAATGACAGGACAGTGGTGCAAAACATTTTATCACAATTTTTTTTTTTTTTTTTTGTATATAATCGTCTATGAAATTAAAGTCAATTAATTATAACATCTACTCAAACAAAATACCGTTGCCAAACAATGTTTTATGGAGTGTGTCGGAGACACGGCCTATGATCGTCATAATCAGCCCTTTTAAGTCCACTGCTAGACGTAGTAGGCCTCACAAAATCGAATTCCATTCGAAACAGTTTACAGCCGTTTTCATCCAAAATGCGTCTAGATATGCTACATACAATATGAATCTATGAATGAGAGTTGTAATATTTGTGTTGTTGAAGATGTAAAAAATGTGAAAATGTTTGGATCTCCTGCACTGTTACCAGTATCATAAAATATTTTATACCAGAAAATCTCCTCTTTTTAATAACTTTGTTTAAAACCGAAAATTCATAATAATAATTACGGTAAGATTATTTTTTAATTATTATTTCTTAAAATCAGTACTTAAAAGAAAATGGAACCTTTTTTTCGCCATTTTGTGTGAATTACCATTACGAAGATATTTTTTTGATATGTTATCCCCTTTGTTTACATAAATTATCTGAATTTGAGACTTTGGGTATAGTTTTCCGTGAAAAGAGTTCAATGCAAAACGTTCGGAACAATCGCACCGCTTGAAATCTCGAGTCACCCGACTCTACTCTACATCCCTACCCTCATAAGAAACTTTGATTGACAATACACAAAATCCATCAATTCATATCGTAGTGCGGCAGACGGATGTGTTCGTATGTTCGTACCTAAACTCGACAATATGTGCGGTGGTCTGTTTGACCTACATCTCCTTTATACGGGTCACCGGCTTTAACTGAGCTTTCGCCAACACAATTCGCTCTTCGACATGTTTTAATTGAAATTTTAAAGTATGTGAGCTGAACTGTTCAACAATTTTTTTTTTAATAACCCTCCAAGCAACTAAGTATTAGCTGGACAGCACACACTACGCTTGATTGCTTGCGCCAGCCGCGCCGTACATACGGGTGGAAGTTTAACTTTTGCAGGGTACTTTTTTTAGGGTTCCGTACCAAAATGGTAAAAAGGAACCCTTATGGTGTGACTCAGTCTGTCTGTCTGTCTGTCACAGCTGAATATCTCAAGAACTACTGATGCTATCAACTTGAAATTTAGAATAGTTTTAGATTACGTTGGGTATTCTAAATCGATGTTGCCCAACTATTTTGCTAATAAGAAAGAAACAAAAAAGTTTTTATTTTTTTTGCAACAGGGACTGAAAGGTGGTCTTAAAAATTCGAAATGCCGCTACAAGGGCATGTGGGGTATCATATGAAAGAGCACTGTTTGCATATTCTAAAACATTTTTTCTTTTTTCTTTAGGCCGCATAGTTTTTGACTTTTGATGAAAAATGTAAAAAAGTACCGTTCCCCCCCCCTTATCTCCGAAGTTTGTATAGAGAAAAATCTGAAATTATTCTATGTGATAGAAACTTATGTAAAGATTACAGGAAAAATAAAACTATGTCTCTAAATAGCACACTTTTTCAGAAATCAACAAAAATTACATTAGTTCCTTTATCTGTCAATGGATGGCGCTGACCTAAAACTGCAATATTCTACACCGCAGCGTTTAAATTAACTGACGAATAAAGGCCACGCCTATGAAAATTTAAAAATATTTCGCGATTCACAACCAAAATATTCTCCTTCCTACCTACTCGCAGGTTGCTTTGGGTGAAGCACAGTTGTAGTTTTTTCTGGGCACATAACTACATATTTAGGTCCTACTTATACGAATGAAGCTTATGAAGCTATATATGATGGTACGGAACCCTCGGTGCGCGAGTCCGACTCGCCCTTGACCGGTTTTTTTCTAACGAGTCTGTAAAATGTCACGAAGCAATATTCAGATACTGGTGAAATTATGATGTAGGTAGTTTGATCATAAATCTCGGTGTTTGCGTCACCAATATGTGGGTATTGCAGACTGTGCGCGTAATAACCGTAGAGATAGCGCTTATCTGCATATTACAGTTATTTCTTTGTGCTTTAATGTGTATAACCATAATAATGTTGATAGCCAAGTGGCCAACCTAGTTTAATAAGGGTGACAAAATGTTCTATGATTTATATTGGTCTAACTTCAAGTATAAAAGCCGGCCAAGTACGTGTCTGACCACGCACAATGAAGGGTTCCGTAGTTGGTATGAATTTATCCTAAGAACAAACTTAATACATGAGAACATATTTTTCAACTGTAAATGTAAGTTGGTCGACTATTACTCGGTAGGCTTGTAAAGCCTACTTAGATGTGATAGTTTCCTTTTAACTTCGTTATATTATATACTACTGCTGTGATTTTTTTAACATATCCAAGTACAACCATTTAGCTGGCAGGGGGGGGGGGGACACTTGACTCTTACAAAATTTAGCACTTAAAAGCTTAATATTACGCAAACGGATCCCTGCTATTCTTTACATCCGGCACCACACGGAACGGTTATTATGTAGGTATACCCATGCCAAATTACAGCTTTCTAAAACTGAGGGTCTTTGAGGTAATCTGCGGGCAGACAGACAGCCAGATGGACATGGCGAAACTATAAGGGTTCCTTGTTGACTACGGAACCCTAAAAAAGAATTAGACACAGTTGCACAAGTACGAAATATTACCTTAACGAGACAGGCTACACCTCTATACATAACATAACATCACGTCTGTATTCCCCATAGGGATAGGCAGATGTGTACCTGTGTACCTATAGTACACCAACATTTCACCAGTTATATTTAAGTCCAAGTAATAGGGGGCGAGTGTATTGCCATCAAACGGGCACAAATCCAGACTCCCGAGCTGCTACTGAGAAGTTCTCATGACCTCATGCCCAGCAGTAGTGCTTGCAACCACTAGACCAAAGAGGCAGTAGACTATAGGTCTTTATTATAGTCACTGAAGACTCGTCAGTAAAAATGATTCTACTATTTTATCAGGATCCGACTCGAGACAGTTTTCAGGTAATATACTGGGGGCTATTCTCATAGAATACCATATTCTCTTAGAATACCACATTCTCATAGAATACTATATTTTCTTAGAATACCACATTCTCATAGAATACCACATGATTCTCATAGAATACCATATTCTCTTAGAATACCACATTCTCATAGAATACCACATAATATTATTCTTATAGAATACCATGTTCTCATAGAATATCACCTTCTAATAGAATAATACCACATTCTCATAGAATACCACATTCTCATAGAATACCTATCATATTCTCATAAAATATCTGCGTTTAAAAATATTTATATGTAAAGACAGCTGAAAAGTTAATTCTGTGAAAATACGAAACAATACAATATTCGTTGTACCTATTGTGCTGTCTGTCACCAAACTGCCACAAAGATAAACCTTCATCGGACTTATTGTGATGTGAATTCTTAACCCAAACAAAGTTTCTGTGTTGCATAATAGATACCTACATACCTACTGAAACTCACGATAACTTACGAGTTACGACCAACATATTATATATACTTTCACGAGCTGCGCTATGCTATGATCAAAAGACGCTGTGAAGCAGACTGTAAAATCCGGCCAAAGCCGCCCTGGACTCCCTCGTATCCTATTCTTAGTTAATTTTCATAATACAACATGCACTAAGTTCATCGTGGGGTCGCCGCCCGCACGCTCGATATCGATCTCAACACGACACGACTCACGCGATAGTTTCTCGTACCTACCTAGTAGGTACCTACCTACCATTGAACGGAATTGTTCCAGATTAGCTCTTTCAGATAAGCCTTTAAAGGCTGCATATTTTACCAAGCAATCCATAGCTTCCTTCTTTCAATATTATTACCCCTATTATTTCCCCAATGTGTCGTAGGTACTTTGAAGATGCTCAATGCCCTTCTGAATGCCAACCCTGAATGTGATGTGTTTGCGGATGAATGGAGTACAATTTTGCGTCTAATTGTCTGGTGTTCTGTGAGAGAAAATATGCAAGGGTGTCTACTGTTCCATCTTAGTTTTAATTAAATTATATACAAACATTGTCAATATTAATATTTTTTTATGTTTCTATGTTAATTAATGTAATTGGTGTTGAACCGTTTTAATTAACTATAAATAAATGAACATTATGCGACTACTTTACCTAATCAGAATTGTTTATAATCTATACATACCTACATACAAATAAATAAAATTGAAGCGTCTTTTTGTAATGCCAAAATAACAGCTTTTTACTAAATGCATACCTACCGTAGGTAATTATAACATTTTTTTTTTGTCTGTCTGTTTGTTCCGGCTAATTTGAAACGGCTGGAAGTATTTCAATGGGATTTTCCCTGGCAGATAGCTGATATTATAAGGATTTACTTAGGCTACTTTTATTTTTAAAACACTATAGAGCTAAAGAGCGGGCATTAAAAATTTTTTTGGAATTTGGGTACAACTCATCTATCCTAAACAAAAACACTATAAATAAAGTTTTGAATATTTTAAAGGTGGAGTTAACGACGAAGTACTTAAGTGCTTGTATTAAATGTGTGACAGCCTTCCTCCTGCAACCATTAAATAAGCTAATCCGTGACATAATGATTCGCTACTGTAATAAATAATATAATGATACAGATAGTTCTGGTATTCATTATGTTACGCTTTTTTAAGTTTAATTTAAAAAAATAAAATTGATAATGAAAATGGCAATCGGTAACAGCAACGTAAAAAAACTACCTAAAGTCCTAATAAATGCATAAGTTATGATGTCGATTCAAGGCTCTGACAAAATAGATTGTTTGATGGCATTCTATTAATTTTTCTGCTGTCACAGATATTCAAGAGTTCTACGAGCTCACACTTCTCGATGACACCAAATCGGTTCAACAAAAGACTGCGGAAACGATACGCATCGCGAACAAATGGGAAGCTGACAACGTGCGACGCGAAGTAAGTGAATTTTAAAGGGTCAATTTATACTAGCGCAGAGTCGAAGCGCATCGAAGCGTCAATTTGAAACTTAACATAGCAAATTCACCCATACCTCCACAACATAATACACATATGTATTTCTTCTAAGATAGAAAAAGGCGCGCGAATTCGCGCGCATTCGACAGAATTCACGCGTCGGAGCGCAACCAACGCTGATTGGTGCGCGCGCGTTACGTTGTAGAGATAAGGGTGAATTTGCTGTTATCCTTTAGATTGACGCTTCGCTGCGCTTCGACTCTGCGCTAGTATAAATTGACCCTAAGTTATCTTCAGATTTCAGACGGCAAAATTTATTTTTTATGGAAGCAACGCGCAACGGTGTACAAATGGTGTACAAATTAATGATTTGATTGTTGGATTTTTATGCAATCTTTGCTCCACGATTCTGCAGTTTTAACTGGGTTATTTACAGTTTCATTGTAAATTCCCGATGTCTGGTCTTTTTATTGACTTTATTTCATTGTGGCTTGCCTCACAACCGGCCTGGTTTTTTACTGTGTAAATTACAGGCGGTAATTTACAGCAGACCCAGCTAACTATAGGTGATATTTATAATGACACACATGTTTCGCTCTGTACTGTTAGGTAATTCTAGATATTTTGGTTTGAGTCCTATTCAGGTATAGGTACTCATACGGGGTCTTTGCCCTTTGAACCTTGTTAAGGAACAAGCAACAGAAAGTGACAATAGTAATATCTGATGGGACCCAGATTTATAATCATGAACTATTAATGTCTTGGCTGTCGCACCCCCTGGTTAGCGTTAACAAAGTTAGTACCTATTGACGTTGCTCACTATTGTGGTACCAGCCAACGAATACCAATGCACGTGAACTGAAATTATTAAAAAAAAAATTGTCTCGTGACTGAGAAGGAATTATGAAAAACGGCTCAATCAGCAACCTCGGTAAGTGTGTCTAGATTATTTTAATACCTTTTATAAAGTTTATTTGAGACACCAAGCAACAAAATACGATCTAGAGGAATGTGGCAGTTTTTTTTAGATCGAATTTTGTTGCTTCGAGTCTCAATATCAAACTTTATAAAAGGTATTACAAAATTCTAGACATACTTAACGACATAATATTGGGAACTCACAACAAATAATAAACATGGTACCTAAATATCCCGTTCGTGTTAATAATAATACTTACCGAGGTTGCTGATTGAGTCGTTTTTTATAATTCCTTCTCAGTCACGAGATAATATTTTTAAAGAAGTGGCGGTACCCTAGTAGCATTTTCCGTTGGCATTTAGTTGGGCCACCTTCAGAGGTATGTGGCTCAACCAAACGCCAACAAAAATGCTACTAGGGTAGTGGACCGATGAGCGCCCTCTTAATAAGTAAATGCCCTTTGCAGATACCACACACAGAAGACAGTGACTATCGAAGCGTATCCAATGCCTTCCTTCAAGAGAATCACAGAAAATCTGAAACACGAAATGCCACGCCAGATTCGACGAAGGTTCGTAATGTTCGTATTAAGTTTCGATTATCAAATGGTTTTAGAATGTCACTAAATAAAATGGAATTCAGAAACCGGGTTCGATTCCTAGGCCGGAAAACTTAAATGAGATTTCTTTCGCATAATAGAATAGGTATGGCTTATGGCCCGGAATTAAAAAATGCAGATTTTCGAAGTGGGCGGAATTTGGAAGAATATAGAATTTCGGCACAGATTGCAAAATTATAATGCTGACAAGTATTAGGAATTAATATGAGGGTAGGGTAGACCTAAGAAGGCCTAGGAAACCTAGTAGTAACGATAATCTCTTTGAAAAACCACTATACGATTATATGACATTCTTCAACTTACTATCTAAAATTGTGCTGAAGTTGTGCGTGACGATTTTCCGATTAGACTATCGGACAAGTAAATCGGCAATTCGAATCGGTATTATGCCACATTACTTAATCATGATAAGATATTAGCCCGTGGCCGTCACATCTGATTCTGCAGATCTGCACACAGCCTCATAACAGATGCAATGCCCGGTCGCGACCAATAGATGACGCTAATGTCGCAGAGGATATTGGCCGATCTAACCTCAGGAGAGTCAGAACTCAGTCCTAAGATCAGCCACCTAGCCTTGTCACTCAGAAAGCAGGAAGGAAATAAGCAAGGGTGTTCCTGTTCATGAGGAACATACATTGATAAATAAGGAACATAGGATAGCTACGATAGCTCAGATGGTAACAGAATCGTGTACCACTTGACCACAATGACCAGTCCCCGGATTTCTGTTATACCTAAATCTGACGGTTCAATTAGGACATAGCCCTTCAACCTGCCAGGATATGGTCATTCATAATAAGGTCATTCATAATACTTTTTTCTTCGTCTAGGCTTATTCTGTCGTTCTACCGACTGGAGAAATCGAGGAAAAAAAGGTACCTGAGTCATTATGTCATATTGCACTTTTTAGTAAATAAAAAAAATAGGAAAATGAATGAAGAAGAAAAAAAAATATATATATGCGGTCGAATTGAGAAACCCTCCTTTTTTATGTCGGTTTAAAAAGACAATTCAGTTGACAATAATTTTTTAATGTATATAGGTAAATCATGAAAACAATGGTGAAAATTCTTTGTTAATGGTAATTCTTATTTCTTGAATATTGCCGGGCGTTGCTATTCTATATCTACGTTACCGGAGCTTTTGTTTTATATTTTTTTATTGGTATTGTTGCTTTATTACGCACAGCGCCATCTTTCGTACATAGGTTACAATCCAAAGAGTTTTAGTTGCGGTTCGGGCGGAGGATCGATGCAATGCGATGATTCAATTTTTTTTTATTTTGATGACGTGACGTTTACGAAAGTGGCTGAACGGAGCAGTAGGTACAACAAGTGGACGGTAATGGCGGATGGTTGGTGTTTCGCGTCTCGTAGTACTATTTATAACCTAAAATATAGTACAAGTTTTCGGCGATATGTGCGCTAACGTTTCTTCGTTGTGTGGATCGGTGCCGTTAAATTTCACAATTGTGCCAATGACGTACGAACACTACATCGACTGAAAGTATACTGCTCTAAATGATAATCAGTGAAATGATATTGCACACAAAATTTTGACATTCACACTGCCGAGATTTCGTATTCGTTGCAAGTAAGGCCATTTAATAAACACTAATCTATTTTTAAACATTTAGTAATTTCTTTACTCTGGGAACGTTTTCAATAATTCTTGGTGAGACTAATGCGACTTCGGAGTTAGTTTTGCTTGTAACAATTCTCTGTTACTTGCCCATGGTTGATAGGTACTATGATACTATCAAGTGTCCATAAATTGCACACTAATAATGTAACACGGACATTCTAATTAAGGTTCATCGCTTTGACATTCATACCATCCTATCATCGAACACAAGTTGGTAACACGCCTAATAATTACCCAGCCATACATACATTTATCTACTAAAATCGCTATCAATAAAGGGCTCGGCTAAGTTTCGTCCATTCATTAGATAAGGACTGCTGCAATTTAAACCAAGCTAACATGATAAAGAGCTTTCAATGTAATGGGATTACCTGCAACATGAAAAGAGGTCGCATACTTTATAAAAGGTCACATACTTTTGATATGTTTTGGTGCAAGTTAGTTGTGGGTTCTAGGTAGAGAATGGTGCATGCTGAACATCGTCAAGTAAGCTGAAAGTGGACACAAGTGTGTAACTAACAATGCATGCAGTGTACATAGTGTAGTACGGACAACAAAATAAATTCCCTGAGGGCTATGCACACCTGGTCTTGAAAATGACAGAAAGACGGAAGAAAAAAACACATAATGGATTCCTTCGGAAAGTCTCCTCCTTGTTTAATCTTGATACGGTGAGTAGGTGACATGACTTCAATTTGATACTGTACCAGGCAATAAAAAAATATTAATGAATTTTCACCATTGTCTCATGACAATATTGTTGCTTATTCTTCTAGAGTATTTATTAATAATGTGCAGATTATATTCTTAAAAGTATATATAAAAGGAAACTTTATTATTATGTAATATATTTGATTTTTAACCGACTTCTAAAAAGGAGGAGGTATTCTACGTTCGTAGTGTATGTATATGTATATTTTTTTAAATATTTTTTTTTGTATTATATCTTGATATCTACTAATCCCTATAAATATATAACATACTGTTTACCTATTTACATTTTAATTACTGTTATTTATTTAGCCTCTGTACATACAACCTGGGCCTCAAGTCTGCTATTACAATAGTGTCAGAATGGTCTTGCCATTGTGAGTATTTGACAGTGTTTGTGTGGCAAATCTATCAAAAACTCACAATGAAGAGACCATTCTGACACTATTGTAATAGCAGACTTGAGGCCCTGTATATTATGTGTGAGAATGATGTTTATCAGTTTGTATTGATCCTCCTGTTTGTATCATTAATATTCATTATAACTAATAACATTATGTCAATGAGTACTCATAATATATTTTTAGAATATTACAATCTGTTGTTGTCTAAACTTTTTTCACAGAATATTCTTGTTTTAAAGCATTATTTGTCCAACATGTTGACCTTTTATTATAATCTGAATAATACTTTATTATTAACAACATATTCTAATTGATGAATAAATCTGTTTCTATGAATTTGTTGTGTATTAAAATATTCCTGTATTTTTGCCACAGAAGAATAAAATACCAACCAAATAATTTCTCAAATCAAATTTCAATGGTAATATTATTAATGTTTATTGTCCTTAATCTTATTAAGACTTTTGTACTGTAGATAAACCAGAATTTTAATTAGTAAACCTGTGTATTTAAATATTACCACAGATGTTTTTAGCATCTAGCCTTCTCTAGCTTTATTTAATTCCTCTTTAACTTGCTGCAGAATTATATTTATCTATTTATTCACTTAATTAATGAGGAAATTTGATATTTTATGCATACTACCTCACAATTTCATGTTTTTACTTAAAAAGACATCTATTCTCCTCATTGACCTACTATAGTATTTATGGAAAGTACTAATTGTCATCCCCTCATTATTATGATAAAGGTTAATTTAACTATTATTTTCAGGCTCACGTCACATCACCAGAAATGAAGCAGGTAATTATTTTATTTAATAGTATAGTAGTATAATTTAATTCTAAAGTTTTAATGAATGAATTGAGGATTGATTATTGCATTCAGAATTATTATTTCACAAGTGGTTTCTTATTTTGTTCAAATTCACTAGTCATCAGCTAGATTCAATCTGCCACAGAATAGTAAGCAAATGGAGTGTTTGCTCAGAATGGTGGTTTACTTAGGTCCTAACTGACCTTGTACGTCGCAGTTTGTTCATTTTGTTGCTGTCGCTCTATTGACCCATATTATAATAATAATATTAACCCACCGCCGTATCTCTACATTGATGTCGTGGTGGGGCTTGCGTGCTCCGAACTCTAGGTCTGTGCCGCTAAAGTTTTTGCCGAAACAAGTATAGGGTGAGGAGCCAGACCAAGAGAGATACATAAATCTGCAGGGCAGCATGTGGCGCGCTGTTGGGCAGTAGCGACCCCACGGACCCTATCTCCCGAGAGAAGTCATGTTTCTCATCTCTGTCTTGCCTTTATTGGCCGGCTTGAGTGGAGATTAGCAAGAGCAAACGTGCAAACGTGCTCGGAGGAAGGAAGTAATCCAGTAAGATGCTGATAAGGATCACTTCCGGGATTTTCGTGATAGCCGTGGAATACCTCTCCACTCCTCAAACACCTCAGGATATGTTGCCCCCTTGTCGTAACTACATGCTAGCGACTGTTTCCGTGGGCCCATTACTGAGTGTGTCAAGTCACACCCCCTGTCATTTAATCCGTATATTGTATGTATAAAACATTGGTCAGGCAGGGGCCATAGTCCTTCCATAGTTTTAGGTAACCAGTCCCCTTTAGCCACCCAAATCCAGAGTCGAATATCTTTGTTTCCATGGGACTCCAGAATCCTGAGATATGTCAGATACAATAATAATATTATAATGAACGACTTAATTGACGGCACGGTTGGCGCAGTGGTTAAGCGATTCACTGATGCGCTGCGTGTCGCGGGTTCGATCCCCGCACGGAACAAATATTTGTATGTTCTACAAGTAGTTGTTCCGGGTCTGGCTGTTTGTGTATGTGAGTTTAAATGTTTGTAAACGCACCCACAATACAGGAGAAATTCCTAGTGTGGGGCAACGTTTAAAAAAAAAAAATATGGGTAGAGTGACAGCTATTATTGTCATATTATTATTATCAGTTCTTGTTGACGGCTCGAATCCTGGCCACCTTAACAATTAGAATCAATTCTATGTCCTTGTAAATGTCGGCGTTAAAAAGCGCCTTTTAAACGGCCTACTTGAGACAAATGATTTGACTTTTAATTACTATAATCAGTAAACTAAACAAAACTTGCAGCCTTTGCAGGTAAATGGCATAGAAGGTGGTGGCACGGAGCGTACACAAGGTGAGGATGGGTACATGTACATGACGGTGGTGCTATCGCGCGCGGGCGGCGCCGGGCTCGGTTTCAGCATCGCCGGAGGCTCCGATAACCCTCACGTAGCCGATGACCCACACATCTACGTCACTAAACTCATTCCCGGAGGAGCGGCGGCGGCCAGCCAGCTGCAGATCAATGATGCGATATTACAGGTAAAGTTTCAACCTATAGTTATTAAAATCTACATCAAAAAAGAAAACTCTAATATAATGTCTTGTAAAGTACTTAAAGGCCATGAGAGGCCTTAACGTTATCTATCAATTACAACACAGTAAAAGTGATTGGTAGAACTTATCGCCCCAATAAATCGTACGCGGTCAAAATCCATCTGCACCCTAGGATCGCATCATATAACAGACTTCCGAATTTTCCGATTGGTGGCATTGGGGAAATGATCGCCTGCAAATAAGCACTCCAGTTACTCACTACTCCGCGTTAATGCCACTTGATTACATTTACCCGTATAGGCTTAACCTACTACTACTTGGTACACAATTTTGTTTACTTTTTAAGTTTTATTTGTCCCTCAGGTGAATGATACGAATGTTGACAGTGTTACGCACGCTGACGCAGTTGATGCATTAAAAAAGGCTGGCAATACTGTGAGACTGGTGAGTTTGTTTATTTACTTTATTACATGTCAAACAACAGCTGTTACGAGATTAAGCAAATATGTGACTCAAGCTGTAGCGCTTTAATGGCTCATTCACGTCATTTGATAACACGGTCGGCACAGCATTCAAGGAGTTTCCACATTCGGGTACTTATAAAAAAACGTACTGTATTTCCAAGAGGCTTGACTACTTGAGTTTCTGACTAGGTGTAGTGTGTAATTTCAAGTAAATTCTGCTCGCAAAGTAGTTATTATTTTGAAATTAGTGACAAGTTCCGTTCATGCGATATGAGAATAAACATTGCCGCGTGTATTATTGCGCGGTGTTACAGCAAGTGAACGCATTCCGAAGTCAGTTCGTATCGAACAATTAAACGAGCCATGAAGGAGTTACTATTAAATGCAATCAGAAGAATCAATGTGTGTGTAATTATTATACAAGTGGTGACATTATTTCATGGACAGAATCATTTCGTCATTGTGTTGGGAGAATTGATTGCTGACCACCAGTTCTTGCCAATTTTGATTCATAATCGAACTATTGAGGGCACGCTATTATGCGAAACTCCAGCGATTGACCTTTATACAAGGACTCTTTTACAATAAACATTGTCCCGCGAAAGACATGACTCACTGCCGTTAAACGCGCCCGTCTTTGCTACTATAAAATTTTATTTATACTCTTTACAGAAAATACGACGTCGCGCGACAGAGGATACTTCAAATTCTTTACAAGTAACAAAGCCAGAAGAATCCGTAGAGATCGAGCTGGTGAAAGGTGGCTCGGGTCTCGGGTTCAGTATAGCAGGGGGTCTCGGTAATCAACATATCCCGGGCGATAATGGTATTTATGTGACCAAGATAATGGCTGGTGGTGCTGCTCATAGAGACGGCCGTTTGAGGGTCGGTGATAAACTGCTAATGGTCAAGAATACCTCGGTAAGTCTGAGTAGTAAACACTACATCCACGAAGGGCGTTATGCATTGGAGGTTTGACATTTTATTTTCGCCTCATTATAGTACAGGATAGGTATCAGTGTATAACGCCACAGGATTTTTATCAGTGTATAACGCCCTTAACAAACCTGAAATGGAGTTTCCTGGGAAAAATCTGTTTAGTCCGTCAGTCAGATAATAAAAAAATATTGGACACGTATTTTTTGCTTTATCATATTAATACAAAATGACTTAGATAAAACACATTAAAGTTGGGGAGTGGGGGCTCGTTACGTCACAATTCTAACAAACTACGTGTAAAATCTAGCGAACGGTGACTGTATGCCACATTTGAACTCAATGTATCAACGTAATTGTTTGATAACGTAAAACAAGAAAAAATACGTGTCCAATATTTTTTAATAATGGACATGATGGACAATTTTTTTTTTTTTGTAAACATCCCTATTGTTATGATGTTGTTTTGTTTCCAGCACGGCGACGTGAACCTAGACAATGTGACACATGAGGATGCTGTGGCCGCACTGAAAGCGACGGGCGAGCGAGTGCTACTCGTGCTCGTACCGGGCCCGCGCCACGGACAACCCTCCCCCCGCACATCTCGCGCCAACACACGTGAGTTACATCACTACTGACCTTAATGCCCTGGCCCTAAACTGAGGGCCTCTCACCAATGCCATACTTGATTACCAGTTCAAACAGACTGACGTCATGTGTACTTAACTATTATTTACTTATTTATCACGTTCAATATTGCACACAGCCACGAGAATGACGATTGAAAATACCGAGACAGCATCAAGCACAGCGAATTCTTTGCGTCGCGAGGATGTCACGGATAGCAATGAGGAGTCCCGGGTCGTTGACCTCGAGAAGGGTCAGCAAGGGCTTGGGTTCAACATTGTGGGCGGTGAAGATGGCCACGGCATTTACGTATCGTTCCTGTTGGCCGGCGGGCCCGCCGAGCGCTCGGGCCAGCTGCGGCGCGGCGACCGGCTCCTCGCCGTCAACGACGTGGACATTACTCACGCCACGCACGAACAAGCCGCTAAAGCTTTGAAGGTAATCTATATTATCATGATTCTATTTACTAAAGTATCAATATACCAGTAGCATTGAGAAGGAGCCAATAAATTGTTGTAGTCATTTGAAAACTACTGGATGCGTTGTATGACATTGTTAGTGTTGATATGTATAAGGAAGTTGATCGTTAATAATTGAAAGTTAAATTTTGTGATTTTATTTGGCCTTGTAGGTTATTTATTGTGATTGAAACGAGACATAAAGTAACTGCAGTCCGCGACTTCGCCTTCGTGGCTTTTTCTAATATAAAAGTAGAATCAGAATCAGACCTTTATTTGCTATGATTGTAGGTAATGAGGCCCTAGTGTGAGTTTCTTTTAACCAACTCGATTTTACGCATCGAGCGCGTTCGGTGTTCCGATTGGCCTCCGAATGGCCCTTCACCAATCGGAGTGCTGAACGCGCTCGATGCGTAAATTCGAGATAGTTAAAATAAACTCACACTAGGGCCTCAGGTATAAAGTGTTTTACATAAATGAAAGAGATCGGCCACACTACGGCGTGCAAATTATTACATAATTTAAAAAATTAATACATAAACAAAGGAATGTCAACAAAAAAAAAACAGAAATTATAGTGAAGTCAATTAATAATATTATAGTCAGATAGGTAGATAAGTCTTACAGGGTCAATTTTGGAATTAATTATAATAATCATAATCTGGATAAATTCATATCATTTAGAAAGTATTTCATTGAGTAATAACATTTGCCTAAAAGTAGTGCAGAGTTACCTTAGAATTAAAAATGTTTACAGAATAATCCTTATAACCATGAGGTATTTTAATAAAAATGAGCCTAAGTTACTCCTTACAACATCTGTTAGTGAAAGTCCCATCAAAATCAGCCCAGCCGCTTAGGAGATTAGCCGGAACAAACAGACGGAAAGAAAGACAAACAAATAAGTTTTTTTGTTATAAGTACCGTATATACTTTCATAATTAAGCATTTAGTAAAAAGCTGTTATTTTGACATTGCAAACAGATACTTCAATTTAATTTATTTGTATAGATAAATGTAGATACCATCATAAAAAAACAGTCTTATGGCAAACGTTAGATGGGTTCACGTTTACTTTACTAGTTACTGTCAACCTGCATCATCCCCATAACTTCCAGCTGTTGAGGTCCAGGGCTAGTGTGGACAGCTTAATATTATTTCTAAGACTGAGCTAATGCAGCCAACCATTTGCTGCCCAGAAAAAAAAATCTTTTACTTGTACACCATAAATTGTTTAGCTTTACATACTGAGATTTGGGTATCGCTAGTCGGGTCCTAAGCATGAACCGAAGTCATCTATAGCTACGTATAGCGATGATTCTGATGCGGGTTGTGGACACACTAACGAATTATTTTTCGACCCATATGCTGGGTGCAGGGCAGCGAATGGGGATGCGCTAAGGTAGCCCACGAAATTAGAATTTTCTTACGTTTTTTTTGGCAATTTGCTGGTCAAGTTTTATGTTGATTTAAATATGATTCGCGACAGTAACAAATATAACTTAAGAGCGGCCAACCCGTCATACTTTTCATACAAACGCTCGTACGTGATTATGGCGTTGGAACACATCTTTTAATATTTTTTTTTAACTAATTGGTATCATGTTCACTATATCTAAGTTTCTATGAAAGCAAAAAATTGAAATTTCGACAAACAAATTCAGTATAAGACTCCAAAAATCTGCTTTTTGCACACATTTTACCCGATTTTGGTCGTTCATAATGTACTCATAAATTGTTAAAATATAGAAAACATCTCTATAGAAACATCGCACATGTAATGGAGATTCTAAATAACGCACATTTATTTCACAAACTTGTAAGGCTTTCTCAAAAACACGTATTTCCTGGAACAAGTTTTATGAAATATACGCACACTATTTTTCGTCCAATGTTATTGCGTTCTCACTTACCTGTTAGCATTAACATTGCGCTGGATGAAACAATAAGCTTTTCAATCATGCTCGCGTTGACGATAGACCTACCGGGAAGGGCCCTCTTAACTTATTTATAAGCACAAGAATCAGCAATACAACTCATTAATTTAGAATTGTCCTCAAATGTCATGATTTTATTAAGAGGCTACCGAGCACACAGTGCACACAGTGCGCCCTCATCGTTTGTTCGGTGTTAACTTTTATTTTAGAATGAAAATGCAGAAAATAAGCTCGTCAAGTTGTGCTTCACAAGACTATACGTTATTATTACTACAAACAGTAGTTTTAAATTGTTATGTTTTATTGTAATCATTAAAACGGAGCTTAGTGGCCAATATTTTCCGTTTAGTCTTAAATAGTCATTCAATAGGATTTAGGATTATATGAACTTAGAGAGTTGTATTGATGGTTTTTTAAGTGATTATAATTCTATATGTATATATTCGATACGGCCGCAAATCATATTTACATCAACAAACCCTGTCCTGCAAGTCCTGCAAATTGTAAAAAACGTAAGAAAATTTAAATTTCGCGGGTTGCCCTAACACTTTCTCCTTACCCCACATTCCGTATTACACTGTAATCGATTTTAGCGTGCTTTTACGCGTACCGAATTGGCGTGCATACGTCATGACACGCGCCATCTTGCGATAACGCCGACCATGCGCGCTGTCAAACAGCTGTCTGCTGTCATAATCGCGATATCCTAAATCGGAACGCAAATTATCGATGTTAGTGCTATGAGCGATAACGGCCTATATCGGAACGTAGCGTGTATTGACTGGCAGTATCTATTCTCACCACAAATCTTATAACATTTCAGAGCACGGGACAGAATGTGAAATTAACAGTTGTGTACAGACCTCAAGAGTACAACAAGTTTGAAGCGCGTATCAACGAGCTGAAGCAGCATCACACACTTCTGAGAACATCCCAAAAGCGATCCCTTTATGTTAGGTGAGACCACGGCTATTTATTTACTTTTATGAATAACTAGCTTTTGCCCGCGGCTCCGCCCGCGTAGATGTCGGTTATCGCGTAAAAAAGTAGCCTATGTCCTTCTCCATATCCCAGGCTATATCTCTGCCAAATTTCATGACGATCGGTTCAGCGGTTTAGGCGTGAAAACGTAACATACAGACAGACAGACAGAGTTACTTTCACATTTATAATATTAATATGGATTTTGTATGGGAAAAATACATATTTCCTTCCTGTCGTGATAATTCACAATAAAACTGTGATTTATTATAAACATATCATTGTTAAAATAGATTAAAACTACCTACTTTTCCTTGAATAAATGTTTTGCTAAATTATGATAAATTCTACCTCCAATAAAAATTTCTTCTAAATTCATTCAGTTATAACTTTGTTTTAATTAACTCTACACCCAAACACCGAATCCTTCGGATTTTACAGAATTAATTAATCGTAGTTTAAAGGAAAAATATATATTTATCCTTCTAGCATATCAGCTATGTTCATGATGGTAATAAAATGTAATAATATCTTTTTTCAGAGCATTGTTCGACTACGACCCAATCAGGGACGACGGCCTGCCTTCAAGAGGTTTACCATTCAGATACGGCGACATTCTGCACGTAACCAACGCTTCTGACGACGAATGGTGGCAAGCTAGGTACGGTAGCATTATATTTTAATAATTTGTTACGCTTCTATGGACATGTTTCAATTAAAAACTATCACAAATAAAGTTACGCCTTGCGCCATCTCTTAGGGCCGGTTGTTTCAAACGGTTGGTTAACGTAACATATGTACGTCAAATAATAACGATTACATAATTATGATGTTTAACGTTCGTTAAATACAAACCGTTGTTTCACTGCATAAAAACCGATCGTCAAAGTAATTAACATGAGTTTTAAATATTTTTTTCTTTCGTCACTATTTGTATCATAATCATAATATGAACTATCGTCGAATAAAGACGAAAAAGAGAGTCCATAAAGTTTTTTTTTTTTTACTGTTTAACACAGATGTTTGGAGAGTAAAATGACGTAAACCAGTGGGTATGACACCGGTTAATGTAATCGTTATTTTTTAACGAACGTTAAGGGCATCATTTTGTGAAACAACGCTTTTTTTGGTTTGACGATAGTTAGCGCCTTATATGACGTACATATACGCGTGCGTTAAGTGGACGTGAAACAACCCGCCCTTAAAGCAGGCAAAGTATGCTTTGAATATTGAAGAGGCATCTGAGTATATACACGGTATATTTTAATAAACTTTAAAAAAAAATATTATTTAGATAATTAATTTTTAAGTACCTAATAATAATATGTACAAGTATTGTACGTATTATTATTACTTAAAAATTAATTAATTATATATCAATAAGGATGAGCTAATAACCTATTTGTTACCCATTATTTATGTGTCATGTCTTGTGTAGGTATTGTAGAGCCTTTAACCTGATATGGTATTATTTAGTAAACATATGTCTATATTGCTATTTTAATTTTGTGATATTATGGTGTATAATGGTGACTTGTGGCTAAGTAATAACAGCCGCACAGGTCGATTGATCAGGTTAAGCTACGCTTGCCGTGGTTAGTCCGTGGATGGGTGACTATCTTTACAATCTTTACATACCAAGACCCTTCCGTGCCTCGGAAAGCACGTTAAGCCGTTGGTCCCGGCTGTCATTTTGTAGATCCTTGACAGTCGTTACGGGTCGTCAGAAGCCCGAAAGTCTGACAACCAGTCTTATCAAGGGGTATCGTATTAACCAGTTACTGGGTTGTGGAAGTCTGATACGCAGTCGCTCCATGTAAAATACTGGTATTCAGCTTCATCTGGTTAGACTGAAGCCGACCCCAACATAAGCTAGGCAGATTATGATGGTGTATAATAAATTAAGCATTCCATCTGTGGAACTATGCAACATAAACCTGAAGTCACAAATCCTACATCGCGCAATCAGAGTTTACCGCGCGACTAGCATATATACAACATCCTGAAATCAACCGTCGGGCATGTCGTGAAGAAGCGACACTGTGTAACAGTGCCGCGGCGCGACTACAGAAACAATCACAGATATCCTTTTCACAGGACCCGCGTTTGCCCGCGGGTCCTCCAGCCGGAATTCGTCTTAGGCTGACCAAATGAGGGGCCCATGTTAATGGGCCACCGTATTACCCTCCGCGGACGGGGAGCGATGCTCCGGTTCCGCAGGCCACGCCCCCTTGCGGTTGCCCACTAGACACAACACCCGTCTGGTCGGAGGATCCTCCCTTTACTATAAAGTGTGAGTGAACTTTACACCCTGTTCCTCATACCTCTATACTACTGCTGATGTACGAATGTTTAATTGCAGACGGCTGGACAAATCAGACTCGGACGCGATCGGTATTATCCCGTCAAAGCGGCGGTGGGAGCGTAAGCAGAGAGCTCGAGACCGACAAGTCAAGTTCCAGGGACAAGGCACGCCTGTTAGCACTGTGAGTACTTCTGAATTATCTACATCGCGTATTTTTTACCCGATTGCAGCGAAACCCTAAAAGAGGGCAATGTTTATCTATTAGTTATCAGGGATGACTGTTAAGAGCCTATACTACCTCAAATGGCTTAGCATGTTCCACTGTTATGTCGAAAATAATTCAGCATTAATTTTGTAATAAATATATGGTAAAGTTGAGGATTAATCTTAAGTACTATGTTTGACGAAAACACGATTCCATAAAAATTTCTCGATAGAAAAAAAAACCAAAGTTACCTCCAAACCGAACAATAAATCGCTGGTATTAAAAAAATACTTCAAATTAGATAATGAAACTTTGCATATTAACTGAACTAACTATAAAGCAGGTCATATGTTATTTTATTTTTATTTTTTTAATGTCCATTATTTTAACCGTAAAAAGAAATTACCTAAACTATCGGCGCCTTGGAGCCTTTTCTCTGCCGCCCTGTCTCGCTTGCTCGCGTGACCGGGAGCAATAGTGTGCGAGCGAGATAAAGAGTGAGGTGGCGCTGACGTAGTATAGACTCTTATTACAGGAATTCATTGGCACACCTTGCAATAAAACTATTCTTTAACTAGCTGCTGTCCGAGGCTTCGCCCGCGTGTCTTTTTCTATACAAATAAATAAAATTGAAATGTCGGTTTGTAATTTCACTGTTTTTTTTTAATCCACCCGGGCGCTCCCGTTTGGAGATTAGCTGGAAGTTAGAAAGACAGACAAAAAAAAACAAAATATATATATATATATATATATAAGTACCGTATCTACCTTCATACGCATTTATTAAAAAGCTAATATTTTGACATTAAAAACTAATACTTCAATTTTATTTATTTGTATAATTGAGAATAATGCTATGAAGATGGCATTCGAGTATAGATCAGGTAAGACAAAAATGTTGGAACGCATTAAAGGACCAATCAAAAAAGACGCCCGTCTATCCAATGTTCGATTTTGACAGATATGAGTACCTACTAGCACTCCATGTTTTCTACATGTTGAGAGATCTAATACTGCTTTACAAAGAGAAAGTGTTATTAGTATGGGCCCAATATTATATAATAAAATACCTAACATAATTAAAAAGACACAATTCATAACTTAAAAAAGAAGCTGACAGCATTATTAATAGTAAAATGCTATTAGTCTGTGAATGACTTTCTCAATGACACTGACTTATGTACTGAATAATTTAATCCTAATTCAATTTTGACATACCTAATTATGACATTGTTTCGATCTATTTTATTTTATTACTATTGTATTGTAGATATTTCAATTAATCATTTTTTTTTTTTTTCCTTTATATGAATGTACCATGCTAACTACTATTCAACTGTAATACCTCAAAATAATTTAACTGTGTGATCATTATATTTAATTTTATAATTAATGATTCATTTAATAATAATAATGTTGCATGCCTATATAAGGTAGATTGTACAAGGATCACCCATATTTTAATTGTAACAGCTTATGTACTGTACCTACAATCTATGCAAATAAATGTTTACTTTACTCCGTTTCTGCGTTACTCTGTGGTATTACGTAAATATTATCAAAACGAGACCAATCGAGTTATGGTTGGTTTCATTTAAATCGGTAACGTAAATACATCGCTAAATAGATAAACTAACATTTTAGTAATATTTACATAAACCCCCTTACTAATAAACGTTGTATAGCGTCTGTATAGTTACACAACGCTTTGTCTTCTTCTATCGAAAGTCAAATTACTGACGAGTGAAAGAGAGAAATCTGTGTGTAACTATACAGACGCTATACAACGTTTATTAGTAAGGAGGTTATTGTTTAACTATGCTAATGTTGTCGTGACTGGATAAAACTTCACTAACTTTAATGTTTACTCGATGTTTTATATCATCTAATGGAAACGTTATTTGTTAGCTAAAATATAAATCTAGAATTAAAAGCTATAAATACTGCTAATATTTTATTCACATGATTTAACTAATGGTATTTCAAAGTTGAAGAACGGTACTTATAACAGAAAATCAAATTTTTACCTTTTGTTTGTCTGTCTGTCTGTTCCGGCTAATCTCCGAAACGGCTGGACCGTTTTTGACGGGTCTTTTATTTTAGAAAAAGCCACGCGGGCGGCAGCTAGTAATAACTATAATTTATGTCATTACAGAGCCAATCGACACTTGAAAGAAAAAAGAAAACATTGTCGTTCAGCAGAAAGTTTCCATTTATGAAGAGTCGAGAGGACGGCAAATCTGAAGACGGTTCAGACCAAGAACGTAAGTTCAAACAATGTTGTAACTTCCTCACACTTACTGTACACACATTCACAGCACGTGAATCACTTCTCATACATTTAAATATCATTAACTGTTCACAAACATTATAAATAATGTATTATATGGTGCAGTGGTACATGTAATATGATAATGATTCTATTTCAAGAGTTCGACGAATTAATCAGTATGTTTTGTGCAAAAGCGACGAAGTAATGTGGGCTATCGCGTATGAATTCGCCGTCAGAGGCGCTAGTGTAGAGTGAGGTCTCGGAAATGTCAAATGCTACTGTTTGTGGGTGGACTACGCGGGTTTATTTCAAATTAAATTAATGTTATGAATATTTTGCAGTACCTGAGATTAACTATGGCAAATCGTCGCCTAAGTAGTGAAGGGAGCTATTCCACACTAAACTGGTTCCAAGATAAAGATAAATCAAAAAATCACCACTTGATTTTTTGTTCCTAGTTTTATTTCTGAATGAAAAACCAAACCCCTAGTTGAGCTATCACTTAGATCTCTTCTCCACTAAGGTGACGAAATATCAGTTACGGGTCAATGAATGTCAGTGCTTTGAGACAGTTTAATTCTTCGGAAACTTATGTCCTTTTTTTCGAACAAAACGGGACTGCGCAACACTGCGGCATGCTCGATATTTTTACGGTACGGTAAGGTATTAAATATGATTTAAATTTAAACTTTGTTTTCACGCCTGTAGTAACAAACTTTAGCAGCTACACTTCAAGACCTCACTCGACAGTGGCGCCAACTGGTGAGCACAAAAACCGTTGCCCTCATTGCTAATTCACCCTCGCGTTCTGCGTCACAAGGGTTTGGTGTATGTCTAAGTACAGGCTTTGCTGCACAGACAAACTAATAAAACAATTTTGTTACAGCTTTCATGCTTTGTTACACACAGGAGGACGCTAACGCGGACGGTAAGTGCACATTCCCTTGTCCTCTCATATTTATTACTTTCGCTACTGTGCTGTTAATCGTATGTAGGTCATTACGCAGTTTTTTTTTCATGCGGCTGCTAATAACCACTATTTAAAGTTAGGTCGTTTTACATTGGAGCTATTCGCTTATTCTAACCACAGAACCAATTCACGTTCGATTTTAAAACAAGTGAATTAAGCTGTCTACGTGAACGGTTTCATATGTTACGACGAAATAAGAGTACACTGTTGATTACTGAGGGCAATCCGATAATTACTGTGCAGAGATGTGCTAAATAATTTTAAAAATGTATTTAAATAGAAAATGCAAATACTTTTTGTATTTTTTATTGCACATTCAAAATACAAAATAGTTTTTTATTTTTTATTTAAAATACTAAATGCAAAATACGTATTTCCAAAATACTTGATTAAAATAAAATACTTTCATAGTTCTTAAGGCGAGGTTATTCAAGTTAACCTCTAGGAAATGTAATTTTAATGTCATTTTATTTAGAAACGGTACTGATTAAACACGTTAAAAAATTATATGTTGCTTTTGAGACCTTTCCGTAGGTACGTCGGATACTCGTTACATAATCGGATAAAGTTCGCCCGATAGAAAAAAAATCCAAACATATCCTTGTAGATTAAAATCATTTTATTTCAATATTATACCACATTATGTATGATGATGATGGGGCTCCCTTTTCCGCACATAGACTCCCATTTGGTCCGTTGTGCGTGGGGATTCTGGCTAACAGAGCCAGCCTAGCTCCGCCCAAAAGCACAGAAGCTTCCTGGGAGCTTCACAGGCTTCACGGAGCGACCTCACTGTTCCGAGGATTTCTTCACGTTGTGGAGCCACGGCCTCTCATTCCAGGATGACGTGGGCGGCTGATACCTCGGCGTCAAGGCAGCCCCTGCAAAGGGGGCTGTCTGTGGCGCCTATGTTAAAAAGATGTTTGTTAAGGAGATTATGACCCGTAATTGTACTTATTATTATTCTAAGGTTATTTCTACTTAAGCTGAGGAGTTTTTTGGTTAATCGCGGGTGTACCATTGGTAAAGCCAATTTTGACTGTCTACAGTCTGTAAGACTTTCTACCGGTGCAGAGCTAGGTATGCAGGTATTATATTTTACAAAGACCATCTTGTAGGGTATTTATTTAACGACTGCAGGTAGACATCATCATCCTTCAAATAGAAGTTATTCTTGGTCAATAGTAGTGTTTGTACTTGCACTCTATCACTATCTAATGAGGAATCTCAATCATCATCGAACATGTAGTAGGATACATTTTTTTCTTCCTTAAAAATACTGCTCAATCAAATTGAGGAGTATTTTGTAAATCTTTGTTATTATTTTTAAGTTTTCTCACTTCTTTCTGTAAAAAGGAATTTTTCCAATTCCTTTATAAGCTCTTTATTTCCTTTTGGCACCCATTTTAATTTACTACCAGGTATACTATTTTTATCACTATTTTGCGTTTTACAAAATAATACAAAATATGTCCTAAAAAGTATTTTAAAATAAAATAGATAATACTTATCTAAAAAAAGTATTTAAATACAAAATGGAAATATGTAGGTATTTTGCATTTCAAATAAAATTATTTAAAAAATGTCTCATCTCTGTTACTGTGGAAGTAATGAAAATGAATTTATAATGAATAACATGACGAGTCGGAGTTACATATTAACAAAGCCATCATCATGTTCAGCTTGATTGCCCTAAGTACTCATTGATTTTTCAGTATATATTACTATATACCCCAATTATTTTTTTTGTCCAAGTCGTAATTTTCACTCTTGTAAACAATATTTATATCATTAATCTTCTTTTTTTTTCTATTGTACTTTATGTATTTTATCCTTATAATATTTTGATTGACCATCACGATGTGAAATCTAACATCATATTATTGGAAACACACTCAAAATTTATCTTCAAGGTACCCAGACCATTATTGTGTGAACGTCAAAAACATCACAGTGTAGTGAATTTTACTATTATCTATTTTTAATCAAAATGTACCGGATCTATGTGAGTAAATTACCGCTTGTAGTGTGTTTGGAGACGCATGGTGATGCCTATAATATTAAAATATAGGTCTAGCAAACTTGCCAGTAATCGGCATATCAATGTCGCTTGTCGAATAATACGATATTGTGGGCGATCGGCGAACCGGTGACAAGCTATGTACTTATTACCTCTGTGTGTTAGATAGTTTTTTTTTTTATATGCAGCTCTTATCGCACTACTGTGTTTAGTAAGATTTTTAATATGAGTTGTGTATGCAACCATAAAAACTGACCAATATCTTTAATACAATTTTAAGCAAGCTTGATTTTCTACTAGAATATCAATGCAGATATTACCTGAACATTGTTTTCATAAATCATGAAACATGGGTGTGTGATAAGAGCTTAGAAATTACGATTTGGTGTTCCACAAGTAGTTAATGTTGATAATGAAAAGTGGTCGCAGCGAGCACACGGGTTGGTTTGAGACACATCGGCCGTCCCGTGCTTCTAGTTGCCTAACCGAAGCCAACAATACATCTTACTATCATCCCGTCTATGAGACGGTTTTTTTATTATTTGCTATTTATTTTCCCAACCGCTATTCACGAACTTGTAGAGTTCTGCTAAACCATGCTAGGGAGTGATGTCGAACATACTTGTCGATCATTCTGCCCGAACGGAGGTTCCCCATCCCTGGTCCCGTACCACTGTACGGACGCATATTGCTGCGTTTATTATAAATATATGTAACGTTAATTTTTCTACGTGTAGGGGAAATCTTGTACCGAGTGGAACTTCCCATGATGGAGGAGATAACGCTCATTTATCTCGAGGACGAGAGTAAGTTTTGGGAGTGAGGCGTAGCTTGCGAGTGCCGTAGCCGATACCTTACCTCCCGCATTCTGGTTATGATCATCAATTAGAAATGTAGTTTTCATTTCAATAACACTCCAGTTTTTTTATTATTTGTCATACTTTCTTTATGTTCAGTTGTTTTTAATTCATACAACGCGATTACTCTAATAGCCTCTCCGCACTCGAAAATATTATACCATCGAGCTCACGAAAGTGTTTGGATCATTGTTTCTAAATTGTTGAATCACGCCGGGCTCACTAGTTGGCGGCTGTGGGCGAAGCTCCGCCGTCACACACTGGTTCACTCGTACTGAGCGTACGAACAGCTGTTCGAGCCTCGATTGATTAGCTAGTTGGTTGTGGAGGGAGTGTGGGGCCACTGGAAGCACACGAGGACACAAGAGCCGCCTCTGTCACACTAGCTGATGCTTCAGGCGCCACGCATGTTCGCACAGTTATACGCGCTTTGCCTTTAGTTCACACTACACACTACGTCACTGGCATGTTTCAGATGTACTCTCGATCTCACGACATTCTCATACGAGCTTGTTTTCGTTTTCAAAATTACGCTGTGCTGGTTTCTTTTAGAGTTAGTTTTTATCGCTTCAGATGTGTAGGGATGCTGTAATTATTTATTAGCCTAGCTGTCGCTGACATACATATAATTGTTGTATTGAAATGTGTACATTTGCTTATTTATACTTCCGTTGAAGATGATATTGATGGGCATAATTATTGAGCCAGAATTAAATAAAACATACCTTGAAACATGTTGGCAAGACAATAAGGTTTTATTTAATCTTGGCTAGTAGTAAACAGATTCATGTTGTTTAGAGTAATTTAGAAGAAAGCATACAATTCGATACTCAAGAAATGGTTCAATATAATTCTCAAATTATTTCATACTTTTTTGTATGAAGTCATCAAATCAATATATAAAGGCCATTATTTCTGGTGTCGAACTGTACTTTTATTCCAGAGTTATGTTTTGCGTAGCAGGCAGGTGTTTTAATGCATACCTACTCGCTAAGTAAGTCGAAACAATACCGACAACTCTTATAGTTTTGAATATATTTATACACTCTACTATTAGGTAATGTTTTTCTCAGAAATATATAAATTAGGTTTAGGTAGAAACTTAATAATAGTCTCATAAAGAATGTAGAATGTTGTTCTATCAGAATTGAACTATTGAACTTTTGTGTGTAGGTTGAAGTTTTCTATAGATTTCGTTACATAAACGTGTCCATTGTGTTTTGATAAGAAAATTGGTTGATTTTGCAGCACAAGTTTTGCACGTAATACGTTACTTTGATGTCAGCACAAATCGCACGAATGATGTTGTGTACACATTTAAATGGTTATGGTTACACGAATCTAAGCGACTTAAATATTTGAGCTGGATTTAAGGTTGTAGAATAATGGAGAGACAAGTCCTGTAATTTAACAAAGTTCAGATCAAATAAACGCACATAGATGGGCACTATGACTGTCTTCTCCGAGGAGGTAGAAAATAAACAAAACATATTTTATTTGTATAATACTAAAATGTAATGTTTTACAGGTCAAGATGAAACGGTGCTATCGTATGAGACCGTACAACAGTTGACCATTACTTACACGCGACCCGTCATAATCCTGGGCCCTCTCAAGGACAGAATAAACGACGATCTAATATCCGAGTTCCCTGAGAAATTCGGCAGCTGCGTGCCTCGTGAGTATATTTCTACCATGTTTCACTAATACATCTGTTAAACGTGTGATGATTTTTTTTTCTCGTCTATCCCATGGTGTGGGGCATCGTTGGATAGGCCGTTCAAAAATATTGCGGTTTTACGAAAACCATTTTTCGATTCAACTAACCTGTTTAGTTTGATTAGACTTCAGCGCCAACTGTTCTTCAGGCCAACCGTTTTGTCGGTGAAACACACCTACGGTGCGACTTGAAATGCGAAAACCACCCTTACTCTTACGAAATAAAGGCGCTGTCGATAACAAATTTTTACTTTGACTTGACGAGTATTTTAGTCATTTCCGTTCCAGGAAAAATTAAAACGAACTTGACCGAATTATTTCGTAAGCGTCGGCTGTAATCCTTGTAGAATAACAGAACACAGTGCAAGTCGGTTGCAGACGACAATTTTAGCCTCAACAAACTTGCTAGTTTAGGACGGTGGTGGCCCAGTGGTAGCGGCCCCGATTTACGTGTCGTAGGACAGGAGTTCGAACCCAGACAGGCACTTTCATTAGCCGAAAGACGTCCACTGCTGGACATAAGCCTCCCCCAAGCATCGCCACTTCGTCCGGATCTGTGCTTCTCGCATCCAGCGGATTCCTGCGACCTTCACAAGATCATCGGTCCGCATTGTGGGAGGCCTTGCAACGCTACCATGGCGTTGACCGCTACCGGAGCCAAGGAAAGATGGGCCGCCGGGCACTAGGGGCCATTTTTTTATTGGGTTGCCATAATTGCCACGCTTGGCTGGTGGCGGTGTTATTGAGCAACACTTACTGTCAAAATGAAACCCATTGCTACTGCAATTGCTTTCAGTTTGACAGTACAGCAACATTCAATGCTTTATATACGTTGTTGTACAGACAAAATTTTCGAAAATACAAGATAATTTTTTAACCAGTGCGCAAATTTTTTTTGGTGGTTCCGTATCAGTAATAGAACACATTTCCATTATTTGTTTAATACTTTTTTTTTTTGGTCCACTTAAATTCAGCAAAATATGGCTACAATCTATTCGTAATAATATCAATGGGCGAGCGCACAGCTGGTAGGTACCTACTACTGCGTTCCGCTTCACTGACCGCGCCGGCGCGTTGCGCGACAGTATCCATTATACCAGTTTCAAAATAAACATCTTTCGTTAACGATAGCTTCAATTTTTTGTATTAAGACATCAAAATAAGAAATAGGTGTATAATAAAAACACGTGTAAGTTTAATTTGTCAAAATTTGCGCACTGATTAAAAACTTTTCCTGTATAAAGCAATGGCTTAGCAATATCCTTCAAAATAATTCAAATTGTGATTGATAGTGTGGGTGTTCGTTGGTGATCGCAGTATGGTTAAAAATGACGGGCACTTTGTGTAATTTATTTCATCACTACTGCTCTCAATACTTTAGAGTTGTATGCGTTCGAAAACACAGACGCAGGCAGAGAGTTCCACTCCTTTGCTCTGCGCATTATAAAAGACGTTTGAAAACGCTTAGTGCGAGTTGGTGGAATATCAACTAGGTAGGGGTGGTAACTTTCAGTGCGTCTAGATGTCCGATTGTAGAAGGGGCCGGTGGAATGAGGTCGTGGAGTTCATGGGCACACTCGCCGAAGTACAATCTGTAGAAGACCGACAAGCAGGCACCCTTGCGGCGATGAGCTAAGCTGTGAAGCTTGGCATCAAGTTATAGGCTGATTATGCTAAACCTGACACTGAGAATCTCGTATCGTCTTTTAACTTTGTTATAGTAACCGGCATGAGTCGTGAGCACAAACTGACACCTGCGCAGTAGTACATTTTTAGGTCTCTTTGGCGGAATGAAGAAGCCGGGGGGCGCCGAGCTGCATGCGATTGGTTCGTCAGACGATTATTTATTTAGCAGAAAGTGTACATGCGTGAGCTTGCCCCCACTACTGCCCATCTGTGCTCACGACTCGTGCCGGTTATTATACAATGTTCTAATAAACTTACCTAACATTCCAGACACGACTCGCCCGCGACGCGACTACGAGGTAGACGGGCGCGACTACCACTTCGTAGCGAGTCGCGAGCAGATGGAGCGCGACATACAGAACCACCTGTTTATTGAGGCGGGGCAGTACAACGACAACTTGTACGGTACCTCCGTCGCCTCAGTTAGGGAAGTCGCTGAGAAGGTACGTAACTCATCATCATCTGTCTAGCCTTTTTACAACTATGTTGGGGTCGGTTTCCTGTCTAACTTATATCCGCCTATCTGACCTCCACAACCCACTTACGGGGTAACACGTTACCCCTAGGTAAGACTGGTTGTCAGATCTTTGGGCTTCTGACTATCCCTAACGACTGTCTAAGAACTAATGACAGCCGGGAACAACGGCTTAACGTGCTTTCAGAGGCACGGATGAGTTTCGGTATGTAATGGATGGACCCATCCTCGTACTGACTTAACTTTAACTTAACCTTGTATTGACCCGTGCCCCTGTAATTACTCAGCCACAAGCTCCTCAAGGTACGAAACTGAATAGGACAATATAATTTTATTATATTGGGAAGCTATGTATAAGTCTGCGGAACAGCTTAGTGGGTGATGGCAACTGGGTTACTATTTTGGCGTATAGAACAAAAGCTTAAAAGGCCACAGAACTCAAAGCCACAGCTCATTGAGGCGGGATAGTACATCGACAACTTGTACGGTCCGTCGGTCCTCGGTCGCATCTGTTAGGGAAGTCGCAGAGATGGTACAATTACTTAACAACGACAACTATGAAGAGATTATAACACATTAGGGGGCTTTGTATACGCTGCTATGCTGCGGGTGCGTCTCAGTGCCGAATGCCTGTAGATAAGGGCATTAGGCGTTCGGATTTGTCTTATGGGAGCGCGCACAATATATGAATACGTACAGTGCATACCTAGTCGGCCGAAATCGATTCCAAATTATAAAGATGCTTAGCGGTATCGTGCTTAAAAAATAAACGCGGCGGTATCGGAAAACTGACTTACTGTACGATTGAGGCACTTATTAGACGCCGCACCAGCATCAGCTGACCCTCAGACTATGCTATGTGCAATTGTGCATATCAATAAGGCCAAGAAAGGAAATTTTCCGTTTCATTTCTGGTGTTGAAGACATTATGATTTCTCATTCATTCATTCATTCATTCATCATTCATCCATTCATTCATCATTCATTCATTCAATTAATTTCTAATGGGTTTTTTTTTTTGTATTTCAGGGCAAACATTGCATTTTGGATGTTAGCGGCAATGCAATCAAGAGATTACAAGTGGCGCAACTTTACCCTATTGCCATATTTATAAAACCAAAGAGCATAGAATCTATAATGTGAGTATACAACAACAATTTTTTTCGTTGCAACAAGTACTATGTTTTCTGGCATTTTTACAATATTATTTTTTTAATTTTAAATTATTGTAACAGGGAAATGAATAAGCGAATGACTGAAGAACAAGCGAAGAAAACTTACGAACGTGCGCAAAAAATGGAACAGGAATTCGCCGAATATTTCACCGGTAAATATACTTTATACAATTCCCCCTCTAAAAAGCTTGTTTTATTCACTGAAAACAGTGAATAAAAAGCACTTTTAATCACTATTTGGGTGTTTGAATTTAGAACACACCAATATATTCGACCTCCATCTCAATACTATAATACAACCTCCTTGCGAAAAAATACTCGATACAAACTCCTTGTGCAAAGAATACTCGACATACAAACTCCTTGTGCAAATAACTCCTCGACATTTGATTTGTTGACATTTTGGACAAGGAGTTGTATCATTAGAATAAAAACTGTTCTGTGTTCTTTGCTGTCATTAGTAAATTGGTGCTATTTTGAATACTGTAAGTTAAACGAACATACTCTTATGTTCGTTTAACTTAACTTGAACTTTTTTTAGTGTTACATAATAAATCGATTCAAAATGCATTCAAGTGATGAAGATGTGTTAACACTTGAGTTTATGAAAGAGAGGGCGGCCGATATATCTTCCTAATTACTCTTAATTTTAGTAATTGTTCCAATTTTGATGACACTTTAATTTATTTAATCTTCCTTTTTTCTTAACTAAATTTCTATTTTCGCTTAAATGTTTCTTTTTCTCGTAGTCATGGTATAAAGTATAGTATGCAACTCTTGAATAAAACGGATTTATATCGAGGGCCATGAATCACTCGTGTCGCTCAGGATTCTAGCACTTGAATTACTCGCTGCGCTCGTGATTCAATCATCATGAATCACTCCCTACGGTCGTGATTCAGTCGTTAGAATCCTTCACTGGCTCGCGATTCATCTGTGGCCCTCGTTTTAAATCCGTTCTTTATTCACTAATTGCATAATATAATATTGTTTATATGTGTGTACATACATATGTAAGTTGTTAAATAAATAATGTTTGTCCCCAGCGGTGGTGACGGGCGACACGCCGGAGGAGATGTACGCGCGCGTGAAGGCGGTGATCACGGCGGAGAGCGGGCCCAGCGTGTGGGTCCCGCGCCGCGAGCCGCTGTAACGGGCCCCGCCACGTACTACTAGTTAGTACCTATCATAGTGCCTCGAGTCCACTCGCCATCATTACGTACGAAGGTGCGGCTCCGATATTTTTTACCAAGTCTCGCGACTGCGCGACTCCTCCCGACAGCAATAAACAGTAGAGCGTCCCGCGTCGCCGCCATGTTATACGCGCGCTAAGCGTGCGATTTTCGCGTCTTTTTAGAATTACGATCAGACTTTCTTCAATCACCGCTTCATAGATAGACCATATCGGAGTTAATTTAGCGTTAAAGAGATTATTTCTAAAATTAATGTAAATTGTCACATGTGGATAAAATTGTTGACCAAGAACTCGCTATTAATAGCATTCACTGTTGTTCACTATACTTATGCTTATGTTTATCGTGCAAATCTATTAACGAGGACGTGTCGTCGAATGCAAGTTTTATATCGAATTATTATTTTTATTATTTGACAAAGCCCACTAATTGTGCTTCAATTAACTGTAAATTTATTGTATATTTAATAACCTTTTAAAATGGTATTACACATGTTAATTTACTCAGGTTGCTAGATACATTTTGAATTTTCATCAGTGTTAAGAGTTTAATATAATTACATTATTCAGATAGTGGATTTATCGTATGAGACGAATCACGTGCACAGGTGATGTTGACCCGCTATATAAAATGTATACCTACTAGTTATGATATAGTTACGCTGTGTAGTTGGACCCACCTCACGCATGGCTAGTGTAAGACATACATAATCAGGATTATTTGCTCAAGCGGCAATCTATATCGTATCGTAACCATTGAATCTCATGACATTTCTGCACACCGTTGTCCTCTTTGACACTTTAGGCGAGGTGCAAAGTTGTTTGTTGATCATTTTTATAGTAAGCAATTGTGTTATATGGTGTGAAATGTCTCACCGATTTAAATAGTGTTTGACATTTATTTATTGAGAATTTTATTTTCTTACGGAATAATTGATGCTCATCTGCAAATATGGCACTAGAAGCGAGCATGTAAAGCCGAGGTTGCAATATACTTGTTGTTACGTCATAGCGTATGTATTTCTAATTATTATATCCCCAATAACAAAGTAATGATTACCCCTGAGTATTATGTATTACCTTAGAGTGAACAATATGATGCATATACTTTTAAATATTAAAAACATGGTACTTAAATATTTTATTAATGTTTCAAATATAATGCGAATGTTAAAGTATTAATGAACTCATACATGACATGCTAATGACGATTATTACAGAATATTTTAAACTTCGACACAAGAAAGGCATAACGACAAACTTAATTGGTGTAATAGTACTGACAAATTGTTGAATCCACCAAAGAGGTTTGACACTGTTTATATTAGCAATATTGGCCGAGCACTATTTTACACAAAGTCATATTCACTGCCGTTTGTCGTGATTCCTTTTTATGATTTTGTTGTGTATTGTAAATAATAATAATGATAGATATTTTAATTTATTTTTAAGATTCTATATCAATGTATTAACAACATAGTCACGAAAATGGTTTATTTTTAAAGCTATTTATTTTATCATTTATAAGTAGGTATTTTATTTAATAATAAATTGAGTTTGTGCAAATTAAGTGTAATGACTTTTTAACGTGTAGTTTAACATTTTAATCCACATCCATATTTGCAGATGTACAATGTTTATGAGTTAGTGATGTTCAATAGAATAGTTTGAATAAAATTATTTACGTTGAAAATCGATTATTGTTTTTATTGTTGTAGTTTTTCCCTTTTCATGGACCTCTAAGAATGAAGACAAAGTCCGTTTATTATTCCCAAACGGGGCACAAAAACCTCGTTCATTCCTCGGTAACCACCAAATGGCACCACCCTTGTGGTGGCACGGGGTCGTATTTCCCTTTCCGTGTTCAATTCGAACCACCGGATGCATGTCGTGTGGAAGTGTAATCGTAAGTTGCGTCCTAAAATGGATAATTCCCTTTTTGAGATTTTCGCAAAAATCTCAAAAACTAAACGTCTTGTCGTCAGCAATGTTGTTGCAAGTTCTTCCCCGGGGATTTTGTCTGCACATTCATGGATGCTTCTTGACTGAACTTGACCTTTATATAAAGAAAAAAAATACATTTCGCGTCGTGCAAGTTTGGTGCTCTGAAACCAGGCTTTCAGATGCGCACGGCATGGGGCGCTACTGTTTTAGTATAGGTATTGACTGTTCCGCCTATGTACGGATTTTTCAAATCAAATCAATTTATTTGCCATAAGTGTACATACGACTACATATCAAGCTATAATTTTCAGAATAAGCTGACCTCTCATTGTACGAATATCCTATACAATGCGAGATCAGCTTATACTGGAAATACTATATTTAGCTTGATGTGTAGCCGTGTGTACAATTTCGGTCTTAACATAAATAATTATTCAGATCCATAACACGTCTTTGGTCATAATAATGTGACTGTGCAAACATTTGGGTTTATACTTAGTCATAATTATATTTATAGGTACACACGGCTACATCAAGCTTATACAAATCTAGTTTACGCTGGTCTCGCATTGTATAGGATTTCCGTACAATGAGATCAGCTTATACTGGAAATTTATAGCTTGATATGTAGCCGTGTGTACATAATGAGTTATAATTCAACTAACATTATAATAAGGATGTGCCCTAAGTAAAAAGAAAAACTGTTTAGTCCGTCAATCAGATAATAAAAAAATATTAGACACGTATTTTTTGCTTTATCATATTAATAAAAAATGACTTGGATAAAACATATTAAACTTGGGGAGAAGGAAGTTTGCAGGTTCCTAAATATAAACGTAAGGTGCTAATGCTAATAAATACTTACTCAAAGGAAACCTTAGGTAAGGCGGGGTGCTAAAGTTTTCCAGCTCGCTCTCGCATCCTACATTTTCTAACTTTCTTTATCTAAATCGACAAAGTAATTCCTATTTTATTGTATAAATGTTCAAAAGAAAATTTTAGAGTGCGAACATTTTTGAGCTCGCTGCGCTCGCTCTAACATTCTATAATCGTCTGATGTTCTAACTATGTATGTCGGGAAATTGGCTCCTTTGCCTATTACTGTATGAATAATAAAAAATAAAAAAAACACGTTACATAACATCACGCCTGTTTTATCCCCGAAAGTTTAGGCAGATGTGTATGTGTATCTGCAGACAGTTGCCAGCACATCAGGCTATACGAAACTGTCAATTTTCTCCAAAACTTTAAAAAATTTGATGGTTAAGTTCTTATCAAATGAGAAAACTTGACAGTTTGTGGTAACTTGATGTGTTGGCGACTGTACACCTAGATTTCGCCAGCTGGCCGTTTGTCCACTAAGATGGCCAAACATTGCGGTCACCGGCAAGCCACGTTCGGTTCGAATCATCTCGTTGACGGTGGTGGTGGACAAAAATGGCCTAAGTCCCATGTAATAGGGGGCTATTGCCATCAACCAGGCACAAATCCAGACTCCAGGCTACTACTGAGAAATTCCTGACGGAAAACCTTATAACCCGACCTGGGAATCGAACCCAGGGCCTCATGCTCAGCAGTAGTGCTTGCGACCACTGCGCTGTTTTACGACTGTATCGTTTTAGCATCACTTGGCAGTTTCATACTGCATGTTTTCTGTATGAACCATTGAAATGTGATCTCAACATTTACTGTAAAATGTTATGCAGGGCAGGGCTGTATAAACGGGTGCTTAAAAGATGGATTAGTAATCGTGCAAATCAGCTGGTGATGATCCAGCTGATATGAATCAAAATGTATGGATATTTTACAGTAACCATTTCAAAATCTAGATCATGGCTTGAGCTGATGCCCGATTGATCAACTAAGGCCTAAGGTCTAAAGGTGCGTCCATATTATAAATGTACTCTGTGGACCTGGCGAATGCGCCGCTTTGGGACTGCGCGCGTGCATTTCATATTCGTACGCAGCCCCTGCGCCGTCCACAACTGAAGCTCATACTGCCGTCCGATGACTAAAATGCCGTTAAGTGAATAAACCTGATTTTGAAATCAGGTTTATTCACTTAACGGCCTTTTAGTAGTCGGAACCTTTAAGACCATAACTCAAAATCAGGTTTATTCACTTAACGGCATTTTAGTCATCGGACGGCAGCATAGTTCACGCCTATGTGCGCACGAGTTGCACGCGCGCCCCACTCAAGCCTTGCTAGGGTTGCACTAGAGCGGCGCACCGAATGTAGGCTGTAACCGCACGCGAGCAACACGCGTGTGCTGTTCGCAAGTGGCGCATTCGCCAGGTCTGGACGCACCTTAAAGTCCATAATTTGCCTAATACTGGGATCAATACATGGTTTTGAAAATAATACACATAAGAGTCAAATTAAAATTATTTTATGTCCTTATATCTCATCCAGTACAACAGTGGTCTTCTCAGACACGTAAAGACCGTCTAAGAACTTTCTGATGTCCTTGTTTTTAACTGTGGTTGATTGTTGGATCAGGGCAGCTGAGCTGGACACATCCTCCAAGGAGTTTCCTTCGATGATGAGTTCATCCTTCTGCTTGGGCGAGTTGACGACGGTCACACCAGGTGCCATCTTTACCCTCCTGATGTATTTCTCGCCAAGGAAATTACGGATTTCAATGACGCTGTTGCCCTCAGTGGTGACACAGTTGATGGGGAAATGGGCGTACACGGAGCGCATTTTGTATTGGAATCCCTTGGTCACACCTGAAATATGAATAATTCAATAGGTTAATAAAACAAGTAATCATTATTCCCAAAAATGTTTGATAGCAATCTTTGTTGCTTATTGAAATGTTTAAAAGCTGGTGAGACCTGACACAGATCGTAACTGAGCCACCAAAAGTTACTTGCTCCCCAATTATTTGGTTGCCACAAATATGTATGGGTTAATTTGGCACTAATAAGCACATGTTTCATAAATAAAAGTTTTAAGATTTGGTAAATACAATAGAGAAAATAATTGGAACCACAAAGCATTCACGAACTTGGTAAGAGACAGAGTAAATACAGAATGCTAGTAACACCAAAAGCTGGTGTACATTAATTTTGCCACAGATAAAAACTTTTATTAACAGTCTTTTGCCATTTGTTTCTAGTTCTCTCTCAAGCTGAAATAAAACGAATGAACTAAAAGAAGGTTTATCTTTAGAACCAGGTTTAAACAATCGAGACATTTTTAAATTTCGATCTTTATTCCGACAAAGTTAATGTTCGAAATACAAAAACTGATTTTTAACCCGAGTCTTCATTGACAATTTCGTATTAAAAACTTTACTAAAGTCGGAAGTTCGAAATACAAAAACTGGCTCGATGGCTTAAACTTAGACTAAAGCTAGAACTCGTTTTGTAATAAGACAGACTGTGTTTAGCATTTGGACTTCATTGTTAACTTGCGACTTGCAGAAGCTTTCATTTTTTCAACTTTGAACTATATTCATGAAGTTGATCTAGCTGTTAAGGCAGGTTTGAAGACATTTCCTACAGTGAGCAGTATTATTCTGGTAAAATGTGAACAAATTGTAACACACAAGTGCAACTGTGTAACTCAATCTAGAAGTTGGTTATTACTACTACCGGAAAATTATTAATCCAATTCCTAAAATGAAAGATTAACAGCATGTATCAATCCTAAATAAGCTCTGGTGGCATATTATCTGGTAGACAGTGCTTACACAGACACTACTAAATATTAACTGATGGGCACAATAAATATATTTCCCAGGCCAAGCCCATGCTTACCAAACGTAGTAAAGTGTTTTTGAAGAGTAACTCACAGGTACAGTAAGTTCATCTACAGTAGGCTATCAATATCTAAGGCTTCTTTGTTAGAATTCCACTGAAACATGTAATTGTTGTACAGTGGCCAGGACATCAAGCTACACAAAACGATCAAATTTCTCCAAATGATTTAAAACTTTAAAATCTTGATGATCAAGTTCAAAATCGATGTGTTGGCCACCGTACTACAGCCAAAACGATATTGACAACATAAGCTAACTCCTAGCTTGGGTTGTGAACCTAAATGTTGCAACTGCTGATAACATTGTTACCTCTCGAAAACCGGGTTTCTGAGACTTTGTAAACTTATACCCAGGGAGTCCTAAACTAACCTACAATATATTTCAGGTTATAACACAAGTTAGTAGAATAACAACACAAGTAAACAATTACCTTTGATCATGTTCTCAACGTGCGAGCAGACTGTCCTGACGGCGGCGAGCTCCTTCTTGGAGCCGAACCATTTCTCTACCTTCAGGACTCGAGCATTCACCATGCGAATATCAACAGCCAAGTGCTTGAAGTTCCTCTTCAACACTCCGCGCGGTCCTTTCACTGTCACCAACCGCGATTTCACGTGTACAGTGAGCCCCTCAGGGATCTTCACTTTTTGATTCGCAACTATTTGCTTCATGGTCAAGCCTAAAACGATAATAAATTTAGTTACAGAACTTAACCTGTTTGTGTTAACACTTGTCAACTTGGGAGGCTATGTTTTACGATCAGTAAATGAAATATAGATTAGAACTGGTGCTATATGATATTCCTCATTTATATTAATCACTATCACATCGATAAATATTATATTTTAGGAGATTTTCATGGATTTTTGCAATTACAAACATATTCACCTACTTTCTTTGACACAAGAGCCGGAAAAGGCAGAATCGGCAAAAAGGTATTGCTATTATACAAAATTATAAAACGTCAGACGGCTTTTATTCTCGATAAGTTTGGAAATATTACTAATCGATTGATACTATCCCTAGTCTCTGTCTTTAAACCTGTGTCCTAATTTGAGTTTGTGAAAGAACAAAAATACTTACTTTGTGAAAGAACAAAAATACTTGTTATTATAGGTACCACAGAGGACGGAATAGCCGTGTCGGTAGCGTCTAGACATGGGTCGTACTTGCAAAATCGAGTACCAGGGCTTCTAAGGCCTGTGTTCACCAACATTTAAATCAACTGTTTAGATATTTAATCAGTTCTTTACTTAGGAAATTTGACATAAATCAACTGTTTAAATACCTAACCGGTGGTTTGAATGTTGGTGAACATAGGCCTAAGTACGTCCACCTTTAGACACCAGCGCCAAAAACCAGGGCTCGAGATACTTTCAAGTATTTTCTTTCTACATCGAAAATTGATCCGTAAAGTCATACAAATAAAGAGTAAAATCGCGTTTTCAAAAAATAATACTTCTAAGCCTTGTTGAAAGAAAAATATTTGCATAGAACATTGATCCGTAACTTTATATTAATAAAGAGCACAATCGCGTTAGCAAAAAAAATACTTCCAAACCTTTAAAGTGAAAATACTTGCATAGGAAATTGTTCCGTGCGGTCTTACAGATAAGGAGCATGATCGCAATTGCGAAAAAGTATGCGACTATTGAATATGATACCATTGAGTACCTACGTAGTTTGTAAACATCGCTGTTCGAGAAGGCGCACGCCGCCCGAGCGCAGCCGAAGCGGGCCGAACGAAGCCACGTCACGAAACAGCGTCGAGTGTACGAGCGTGGGTCGATGGAGCGAGTAGCCGAGTAAAATACTTTGATGAAGTCTCCAAGCCTTGTTGGATGAAAAAATACTTGCATAGAACATTGACCCGTAACGTAATGTAAATAAGAAGCAGAATCGCGTTTCCAAAAACAAAACACTTCCATAACTTTAAAGTAAAAATACTTGCATAGAACATTAATCCGTATAATTATGGAGTAGAATCACGTCGAGCGTCGACGGACCGAGCGATTAGCCGAGTCGTGTAAAATACTTTGAAGTCTTGCAAGTATTTCGAGTCGGCACTTGGTCGGCGTACTTGCAAGTAAATACCTGGTATAAAAACCTGGTTGCGTAAATACGCACCTTCCCTAGTAGCGTCTAAAGAGAAATGGCAGTGTTAATGAAATTCGTGGCTCCAAAAGAATGCACAGCTTCGGCCACAGACCGCCTTCAAAGTCTACGTCATTTGTGTGGAAATTGTTGACACTATCGCATGCAGCAGCGGATGGCGAGATATTATGATCTCTGTGCTCTGACTTGCGGTAGCGAGCACATCAAGTTACTACAAACACTCAAATCTTGTTCGATTTTGAACTTAATCATTAATATTTTAAAGTTTAAAGTAAGTTGGACAGTTTCGTGTAGCTTGATGTGCTGGCCACTGTACAATCAGATACATCAGTCTTCCAAACTCCTACCAAGAAGTTAGCGTAAGCTTTTGAATAGTCGAATAATAATTTATTACGTATTCTCATCGAGAATAACAGTAACTATTTGATATTGAAATTGAAACAGCTGTTTGTCACTGTTAAACTTAGAGCAGCTGTCAGGTACGGGAAAATAAAAATAAAATTGGACTTAGATGTAAAAAGAACGAATAATAAATGAAAATAAGTGTAAATATCCAATTTAAGATTTAAATACGTTTGCTTTTGGTGACAATGTTGTTCAAAACATTTATTCAGGCAGAAGTGAACTTATGCCGCCGGATTTTTGTAAGAGGTAAATAACTTTTAGGTTATTTTGTAAATGAATATATTTTTTGTTGATTTCCTATCAAACTAATGTCGTTAACAGGTCTAAGCACCAGATCATCATGGGATATTGTAACAGGAGTTTGCGTAGAAAGACTACCAGTGGTCACTCCACCATTGAATGAGATGTATAAGAAATACTTGGATCTACAGTACACCCTAGAAATTGAAAAGAGCATGAAGTCTGACCATGAAATTAGACATGAAAATGATAAGTAAGTGTATGTCATTCACATTTTCCAATCCAAGATTTGGATAACCCTAAGCTTGCATATCTAGAAAAAGTTTTAAGCTTAATAGTAGGCAATTTTTCAACTACAAGCTACTTTAGGTTAAGCAGTAGAAAGAGCCCTTTTGGCTAGTAAAGTAATAAAAAACTTTTTTATATTTAAAGGATCCAAGCTGAGCTTCTCAAAAATGAATCAGCTGATGTGGACATGGATGCAGTGAGCAAAATTACAGCCCAGGACTTTGAGGATGCTGCCAATGAAGAGCTCACTCAGTTTAAATTTGCCAGTATAGAGACTGGTAATATACTCTTATCTACATCTTCATTTCAAAAATATATAACAATAATGCTAATTTATTGGCCATGAAAAATATTATTGAGGAATGAGAAGAAAACATTAAAAATAATATCATAATATTTTCCTATAATATTATATTATAATATAATATTTTCATACAATTTTCCCATAGTTGCCCATTTCTCAATATAATTATTTTTGTATAGAAGAAATATTTTTCTTTGAAATATCAATTAATTTTATTCAGATGCTGACAAAGGTGACAAAACATCTACAGAAAGGTGTCTCCAAAGACACTTGGTACTAGTGACACCAATAACGCTGGGTTCAGATGTGAAGACATTGCTGCCTCAAGGCTTGTGGAAGGAAGGAGAAACTTTAAGACAGGTAGATAAATAAATATAATTATTGCACACCATAAAAATTACAGATTTATGTTTATTTATTTATTTAACAATTTATGTACACACATATAAACAGACAAGAAGAAAGGAACAGAAAAATACATACAAAGGTGATGCTTATTTCTAATGAAATCTCTTGCAGCATACCTGCGATAGAAAAGTAGATATAGAGATGTAGACAACGTGTGTAAGTGTAGAAGAGAAAAAAAAAATATATACATAAAATCAAAATTCAAAATCAAATTTATATCAACGCTTGAAAGGCAATATTTACCAAACGACATGTTGGCAACTTTACACTATACTCCATTTATCCCCTTCCCATCCCCTCTCCATTTATTCCTCCCCTTTATTACCCTTTCGTTATTTCGATGTAAACTTTTAATAAACACTGTTATTTCATGATAAATAGAAAGCACTGTAATTACCATTTACAAATGATTTACCATTTAAAAATAACTCTAAAGTGCATTAATTTCAACAATATTACACGATAACTGTCGTTATTTAGCCGTTATTTGTCTAATGCTATAGTAAATGGAGTACAGAGCATTTTAAAGTAAAAAAAAAAAAAATAAGAACTTTAATATGATCTAGTGTAAAGTTGCCAAAATGTCGTTTGGTAAATATTGCCTTTCAAGCGTCGATATGTAGAAAATTTTACAAGGGGTGACACAATGACAACAGGTCGACTACATTTTAAATTCAATTTATACAAAGGTCTTGTTTCATATCCAAGCTGTACTGGACCCACAAGGTGGATTATGGCCCTCTCCCTCTCACCGAGAGGTCTGTGTCCCAGCACTGGGAATATTATAGGCTGATTATGCCTATTTCATAGTCTCTAGATAGGTCTATCTACCAGATAAGTGTAATTTTTTATTTTTTTTGAAGATGGTATCTCAGTGTGTAACCACGAGGGGTTCGGACTCTTTAAGCGGGCTATCCTGTGGTGCCTTAAGCTCCTAACGGATTTTAAGGCCTCCAGCCAGGGCATACTTATAAGCTATTCCGACTGCACGCTAAGGGCACCCCCTGTGGGGTACGAACCTCGGCTTAGGGCAGAGTCGGGGAGGGGAGGATGGCAAGGGACCGTCGGTGGTTGAGTTGAGTGTAATATATTAAAAGAGAATATTTATGTGTCATTATCTGCCAGATAAGTTATCCGGAACTTAGTCAGAAAAGGGTCATTAGGCCATAAGAACAAATCATAACTTTATAGTAGTCATAATGAATGACAATACATGATATTTATTCAGATATGTTACTGTAGTTGTAATGGTAATCATGTCATTTTGTTTTATAAATAGGTGTATTTTGTTATATATAAATTTATATATTTTAGATTCTTTTCTATTTTGTGAATGTGAGAACGTTTTAGACCTAGTAGACTAGATTTGTTGGCACTTTTCTATTTTGTTAAGTACCTGGTAATTGTTGAAAGGCCTACACTGTCCTCCCATACCTATTATCACTGTTATTTGATAATATTGTAAAGCCAATTATTTTTAAAAGAGTAACCGTGATGTTTCTTGCCGGCTCTTCTCCATAGGAAACGACTAATTGGAACCGTGCACCTAGCTTCTGACGTTTCATAAATGCCTATGTAGGTTTATGTGAAATAATATTTTGATTTCTATTTTGAATATTTTGATGGCAGGTTCAAGTGAAAATGTGAAACTAAATAAACCTTAATCTGAGTTGACTTAAAAACTTCTTGTAAACTTTTATGTTTTAGACAGCAGAAAGAATAGTAAAAGAGCACTGTGGACCAGAACTAAAAGTACAGTTTCTGTCAAATGCACCATGCGGATTTTACAAGTACAAATATCCCTCAGAAATGAATGGAAAGATAGGGGCTAAAGTAAGTATAGAATCTAGCAGGCAGAAAAGCAATCTGTACTCTACTTTATATCATAGCTGACTTTAATCTTATACCTAAAGCTGCTTTCAGACTACGCTATAATATAATAGCATATAGTATATAGCTCATAGCACAACAATATCGCGCACCATACATTGTTATGGACACGTTCACACTGTACTGTACTATATCGATACCTCCCACGCAAAAAGTCGTAACATGTTTTTTTGTAAAATGAGATTTTAGTACTATAATGTAATATTATATAAATACTACACATTCTTAAAAACTATATTTTTCATATTTTCACTAAAAACCCGAGTTTCTAACCTGCTAATAGTCTTATCATATTATGTTTTGCGGCTAATCAACACATAGATGACGTTAAAAATCTCTCTCCTGAGAAATACAAATTTAAACATACGACCTTATGCGCGGGAGGTGTCGATATATTATTGGAATGTATGGTGCGCGATATTGTTGTGCTATGAGCTATATACTATATGCTATTATATTATAGCGTAGTCTGAAAGCAGCTTAAGTATTCAGATATTTTGATGGTGCTGTATAAAAAGTGCATGCTGAAAAAAGTTATGTAAATAATTAAAAACGTTACCTCATTTTCAGGTATTCTTCTATTACGCTAATTATAAAAGTGGCAAGCCAAGCAAGACTAAAGGCGACTGGTTAACCCGAAACGAACTGCAGCAAATATTACCACAGAAATACAACAAATCTGTGAAAGAGTTTCTTATAGAAGAATCACATTGATAGTTAGTATATAATGTAGAAATTGTAGTAATAAATGTATGGTTAATTCAAGGTTTGTGTATTAGTAATTGTCCAATTTCCTCCTTATTCAGGCTCAAATCTACCATTTTGGCAACCGGTGCGGTTACTCCAGGCATCGGTCATAGGGGGCGCTGACATACGCCGAAAATAATTAAATCTTGAGCTAGTACTTGTCTCATCAGGTACTATATAAATTATGGCTCTTAATTTGAATAAATTCGTTACTAAAATCGTGCTGAAATCTAAAAAAAAATTTGTAAGATAAAATATCATCGACATAATTACAAGCAAATTGGTCGCTTAAGGCTTAATAGCCGCTTAATAACCGACTTTTAATGATTTTTTACTGAAGATCACGTCTAAACGAGTGGTAGTAATGATTTGGAAAAAATATATGTTAAATAAGAGCATTTTCTTAATAATATATATAATAATACACATAATATATATTTAATAATATATATGTTTATATTAGGTACATAGTGAAATTAATTTGTAAAGTTATGTCTAATGCGGATAAAAATCTGAGAATCACGCAAAATCTATCAAGCGTATTTTTCTGAAACCTTCACATTTTTAAAGACAATTTAATTATTGATCTTTTAGTATACCTACGTGTTTTATTAAAATTACTTTTTGTTTTATGTATAATAAATTAATAATGCGTCTTATTTGAGACAACAATCCTGTATGGGCGAGTCCTATTACTGGCTGGACGTACGACGCGTTGCGTATGATCAGTACAGAACACGCAAGTTAGATTGGTACTTGAATGGCCCTTCTGGATATTTTTTTCCCACTCTGGGCATGTGAGATTTCTGTATGTAAATGTGCTTCTGCTAATTACCTGCCTGCCACCTATTTTTCCTATATGAATTACCTATATGTAGTTTTCGACGAAACTTACTTCTCTTCATGATCTATTAATGTACCTAATCAAGATTTCCACTTTATAGCCATACTAGCTTTTGCCCGCGACTCGACCCGCGTGGATGTCGGTTATCGCGTAAAAAGTAGCCTATGTCCTTCTCCATATCCCAGGCTAAATCTCTGCCGAATTTCATGACGACCGGTTCAGCGGATTAGGCGTGAAAATGTAACAGACAGACAGAGTTAGGTAATTTAACATTAATAATATTAGTATGGATTGGTAATTTGCGGTCGGGCAGTGTTACTGGTTTTTCCACCAGGAATTTCTTAGTAGCAGCCTGGAGTCTGGATTTGTGCCCGGTTGAATGCAATAGAGGCTCGCCCTCTATTAGGTACTTAAACATAACTAGCGTAACGTAGGATCAAGGCGGCAACAGTGGGTCACTTTTTTCCCAGATGTAACTTGATTTGGGTACTCACCCAAATCAAGTTACATCACTGGAAAAAAAAGTGACCCACTAAAACACAAACACAAAATTATCTTGTTGAGCTAAATCGATTGGAATAATCAACATACATAAGTTACACAGTTACACTATAATACTAATGCTTTTACATCTTTCCAATGAGTGTTGGAAAGATGTAAGATAATATTTTGGAAAATAAATACAGTCAAAACCGTTTATAACGACTTCGTTTAAAACGACGTACTATAGGTCGAATTTTGAGAACCCAGCATTTTTGTTTACTTAACATAGTGTTTGGTTATACCTAAGTATTATAACGACTATCGGCTATAACAACAATAATCCGACGGTCCCTTCGAAGTCGTTATAAACGGTTTTGACTGTAGGTACTTAGTATTTAAAAAAAAAAAATGATTTGAGCAACTGTGTACTGTGGAGTGTTCACTGGGATACAGTGAATCAGCCCTCAGTTTACAGTGAATCAGGCAAGTTCACAGTGGATCATCAATAATATAACTCAAATAAAAATGCAATTTTTTGCTATTTATCGGTCTTTTTTTTTAACTAAGCAATAAGTTTCACATAGAAAAAATAAAGTTTTTGACTAAGCTACTCCAGTCTCAAAGTGACTTCAGGCTTACACATTCAAAATGTACTAAATTAGTTTTTTTTTTTTTGACCTAGGTAATAATCAACAGTTAACTTCAACATAACTACCTACCATTACTTAATCAGTATCTTGCATACTAGTAAACTATCGAACAAAATTACTCTTTTTCCTTAAAATAAATAATAAGGCAACTTTTTGACTAAGTACTTCAGTCTTAAAGTACTGAACCACTATGTACTCAAGTGATTTGAGCCACTGTGTACAAAACCGCAATATTGGATTTAACTCATACCACGTGTGATGGTTTTACGTAAGTAAATCGAAGTGCGGTAGGTATACGCCAAAATGACCTCAGTTAAGTTTATTTCTTAGCAAAAATATTAATCCATTGGTAAAACAAGGTTTGGGAAAAAATACAAAGTACCTATATCTTACCTTAAAGGCTCGTACAGACTCGCGCGATATAGCGGGCGCGACAGGCAGCCACAAAAAAAAAATTGTGCTACTAGTGTCGCGTCGCGACGCGACACCAGTAGCGATATCGCGGGCGCGACGCGTCGCGCCCGCGATATCGCACTAGTCGTACGAGCCTTAAAACTCACTTTTTCTTCCGTCAAAACAAAAAAAAACTCGCAACACGGGTTTGTTACATGGCTGACGCAAGGGAACATGTTGTGACCTGTTTCTGTCGGGAGACCTTCCGAAGAGTGAGAGAGGTAGAAAGCTACCTATACCTAAAAGTAACTTTTGAAACAACGGCCAGCCATACTGTTGACGCTATAGCCACTTTTAAGGTACCTACACCTCTGCCTAACCCTTAGGGGATTACAGGCGTGATGTTATGTTATGTTATGGTAATTGCGGAGCCGGCGTGTCTGGTCGGACGTTCCCGTCATCCCTCGATTCGCTATAACTACTTAGTCACAGTGTTAGACTTGTGTCAGTGCCACTGAACCAGTATTTCCAAAACTGTAAACATGTTATGAATGAAATGAACGCGAAGTGTATTATTGTTATGAACCATTTAACTTCAAAACACATTAGTCATAAATCATAAAAGTGCGTAGTACAACATTGTATATTTTGAAAAATTTCCTGACATTCATATTTCTCACTCGACAATTTGTTTATATTCTTGGAAATTATGAAAACTAGAGATGGGTGATGAATGTGTAGCGGTATAAAGTTAGCGCCGAAATTTTTATAACTAGATTGATGATACCTTCGTTTGGCATAAACCAAGACTAGGAAACCAGACAGCGGGTAGACCAAAAGAAAAGTGTCCGTGTTCTTGCCCGTTCTTCTCCATAGGTACCTACCTAATACGCTTTGGAATGGGCAACTAGCTTTATCTTTTTATTGACCGACCCAAATAAACCAATTACAGGCACTTTTGAATTGTCAAGCAATTCAAAAGTGCCTGTAATTGGTTTATATGAAATAAATGCTTTGAGTTTGATCTCATAAGTGATACCTACCTAATACCTATAATACCACACTATAATTGTTCCACTGTAGGGCGAAAGCCTCTATTGTCGTACAAACCAGGCACGAGCAATGCACGACCAAGCTTGCTCAAGGCGGATTGCGGCGATTTCAGAATTATTATTAACTCCAGGTTTCCTCAGGATGTTTTCCATCACCGATGTCAGTGATATCAAAGATAAATTTAGAAAGTAGGTAGGTACCTATGTATGAATTGAAAAAAGTCACATTGGTGGCTTAAATAAAGTTCCTACAACCTCGCGCATGAGAGGCGGGTGGCTTAATACTGGGCAACTACAAAAAAGTAAAACAAAGACATGTAATTTTCACCACAAAGTAAAATATTAGGTCTCGTAAGTAGGTAGCAGGTATACTTATTTTTAAGGTAAATTATATGTAGGGTACCTACATATTATAATTTACCTTAGAAAAGAGGGTAGATCAGTCGCGGCACTAGGGCGGTGCAAGCGGTGCGGCCGCACCGAGCGCCGAAATCAACCGAAACGCTACCACTGCATGGGCACTGGTGACCGACGACGATCGATAGGATTCTAAGCAGATATTTTGTAATATTCAAAGTAAATATTTTCTGCATAGGTCGACCAAGTAGCTGCAATTTCTCTATGAATGGTCAAAAGAAAATCTAACTTATGTGTGGGGAACCTAAAATTTTACACAAAAGAAAATTATTCATTAACTGAAAATTTTCAGTGTGAATATTTTCTGAATTATGTCGACCAAGTAGGTACCTACCTGCTATTTCTCTATGAATGGTCAAGCTAATCGAGCTCGCTTCGCTCGCTCTATTATTCATCATTATCTTTGTAAATTGACTGTCAAGCTTGTGATAGCTCATGACAACCACGCTAGCGACCGAGAAATATGCCACAAACGGCAACGACAGAATAAGTATTGTCCGAAGAAAATAACAACATTAGGTATAGGTTTTCAAACAAAATTATTCATTGTTATTATTTCTCATCTGTTCAACTTGTCGCCTTGGCACGGCAGGGCAAGCACAGTGACGTTGTCGAACGTAACAGTAGTGCGAGCAGGATGGATAACATTTCTTTAACGCGAATGAGCAGAACAAGTACTGCTATTTCAAGCGCGACAGACATCACTGTGCTTGACCCGCAGATACCTACACCTGTAGGTATATTTGGTAGGACCAATACCATCTATTTATAATCATAACTGAAACTGCAACTCCAACATATTAAAACTAAACTATTACTGCAAAATATTTAAGTAGGTGGTGCAAGATCCAATGGCGTAGCTAGGATTTTGTTAAGGGGGGAGCAGGCGTAGACAAACCAAGAATATATCTAAGGTAAATGCTGCATGAGCAACGGGGCAGGTTACGTTAGAAATGAAAAACAAAATATCAATCAGTGAATTTATTTTACAAAAAAATAGTTGACGTTCTTCACAAAACCGTTTTAACACCTCAGATTCAATTGTACTTATCCTTAGTTTTTTGTACCATGGTTTGGTGTACACTGAGCATGCATAGGCCGTTCAAACGGTTTTTTGTACCATGGTTTGGTGTACACTGAGCATGCATAGGCCGTTCAAACGGTTTTCAGTCATGGTGTGGTCATGGTTGATCTCAGCCATGTTTTAACACGACGCAGTGTAGAAAAGGACCTCTCATGTTACTTGTAGTTACAACTTCGTTTTTGTTTATTAGGCTACCTACGTAATATTACTATACGGTTTGTGAGTATTTCTGCATCTTCTAGGGTGGAGGGGAAGCTGCCCCTCTTGCCCGTACCTCGCTACGCCCTTGGCGAGATCTCACAGTAGCGTCCTTCTAAATAACGCGCTACTTTGAGATCTCGCACCGTCTAAATATGTTGCAAAGGCCACCACTGGGTAGATTTGGCGGGCAAAAGTGAACTAACAGTGCATTAGGTCAAGTACCTAGATGTAGGTTACTGTAATCAAAACAATGCTTTTACTGACAATGCTCAATTCATTTTAAAAGCTTGGCATAGCTTTTAAGTGCAATAAGTTCAGCGATATAGGTACCTAAATAACGAAAAATATGAACATTTTAAAGCGTTCGGCTGGCACTCAAATAAATTAAATAATGTATACCTATTGCCCGTATTAAAGTGCGCAGTTAGCTTTCGTTTCTTATAGGGTACTGAGAAATAATGGTTAGCGCGAATCTCAGGCGGCGAGTGCTTCACAGTAAAGCATCGAAATAGAAGTTTACTTAAACAATGAGCGTGGTTTACGAGTAAACACTTTTTGGTGCCCGATTCCCGAAGATTCCAGGAGTTTGCATTGCCAAACTGAATCTTATGAGCTGCGTATTAGATTTTACTTTTCAGTACAATTTATGCAAAATTAAGAGAAAATTGGGATCATATTGTTTTTGGATTTTATTCCTTATGTCAGGAGTGTCGAGAGTTGAGTTTCTGTAGCTGCGCGTGAGTTTGCTCGCTAAAGATGGAACATGTTAGCTGCACTTCCCAAGGCTCCCGTCTTTTCGTTTACAAACAACGGTGTGCTGTTTTTCGTTTGTGCCGTGCGAGATTAAATAATTTTCTATGAAAAGTATGTAAACACAGTTTTGTTGTTTTCCTTCCGTTGAACTACTCAAGCCGTTACAGTCAATTATTTGTTTTGCTATTCTCCACTACTTCAGATTGTTTAGGAAATATGTCACAAACTTTTGACTGAGTACCTACTTAAGACTGCGCCGAGTGAACAGTGGCGCCCTCATCGTTATTTCGGTGATTTCTTTTTTTTCGTGAGCTTAGTGGCCACTATTTTCCGTTTTAATGATTACAATAAAACATAACAATTTAAAACTACTGTTTGTACTAATAATGACGTATCTTCTTGTGAAGCACAACTTGACGAGCTTATTTTCTGCATTTTCATTCTAAAATAAAAGAAATCACTGAAAAACGACGAGGGCGCCACTGTACGCTCGGCGCAGTCTTAATTGATCAACTCCCAACAGCTGGGATTTTTAAGACTTAAGTACCTAAGTAGTGTCCATAACTTTTTTTAGGTATGATTTTCCGGTTCACTGTGCTTTTGTAGGTATGTATGTACCGAAAACATCATGGCGTCAAAAAACAAGGAATTCGGAAAGTGTGTTGGAAAAGAGGAAAATCATGAAGAACTTAATTAAGAGCGTTCAACAACTTTATTTACCTATGGGAGCTGAAGGGCGATCTGCCGATTTCCCTGAAGCGAAATCTCATCGATAGGTATGTGTATTCTGCCCGTCCGAACCTTTGGTGCTCAGACCTGGACGTTCACTGGGACGCAAAAATTCTTCCTTGGGGTTTGCCAAAGAACAATGGAGCGCAGCATTTTGGGCGTTAAACGAACAGACAATACGCAACACAACGCTGCGCTCCAAAACAGGGATCATAGCGGTAGGCAAAAAGGCTACCAAGCTGAAATAGGATTGAGCGGGTTACGTCAGCCACATGCACAGTGACCTTTGGGCAACAATCTCCATATGGTAGGTGCCTGAGGATGGACGTCGCCGAGGCCAGCCCAGGAAGAGTAGGCGAGACGGCCAAGACGTGTACCGCAAGGGATAGGCTGGATCAAGGTGGCTCTAGAAAAGGATGCCTTGAAGGATTTGGGGGAGGATGCCTTTGTTCAGCAGAAGAACAAGAAAAAAAATGGGAGCTTTTTTAATTCGAGTCTCTATTAAAGCTCTTGCCTCCTCATTAATAAACGCGGAATAAAGTTATGCCAAACTGAAACTCCGAAAATTGTATGGTTAATCTGAAGTTTATACTGGTTGTATCATTAGGTACCTAGGGCCTAATGCCCGAGAGTGTAACGTTAAAGGTAGGTAACAAATGAGAACAGATCGTAGTTTTCTTCATGAATAATTCGGTAAATTGTGCATCTACGAGTATATAGATCGCCTCATGCAAAAATCAGAATCTAAATATTTTATTTCACATAAACCTACATAGGTACTTAGGAAACGCTAGAAGCTAAGGAGAAGATCCGGCAATAAACAACAACGTCGGTTACTCATTTAAAAAAAAATATAATTAATTAAATATAATTCATTTCAGGCAATTATTAAACCCATACCATACAGACACATATACTTTTAAATACCATAGGCATCAATATAATAATAATAACACAGATAGAATATTAGAATACAAAATTACAATAATTAAAAATATATATTAAAAGTCTTTTGCCTCTCTTGCAATATGTATGACACGGTACACAGATTTTACAATTTCATTCCTACTCAGGGTTACCCTTGTGTAGAATGACACTCAGAGCTTACTTAGCAGCGCAGAAAAGCCGGCAACGCTTCTCTCGGCGAACATGTCAGTCGCACTACACCGCCAGGGCAAGTTCATCATAGATTCATAGCCCGGTAAACATTATTATACTGTACACGAAGAGTGTAATACGCACTCCTCGTGTACCGGTACCAAAGTTGGCTGGTGTATAACGACTGACAGTAGGCTCTGAACATGTGCATCTGGATTGAGGGCCCATTTTTTTAACCCTTGCGAAACGAAATAAGACTTATAGGGAAATTTGTTAAAAATAGGTAAAACTTAAAACAAAGGGCCAGGAATTTCTTAAACGTGAATTAAAACTGTTATGATTAAATAACTTGGGCCCTCAATCTTAAATATTTTAAGAAATTCCCAAATCTGTAGAATATGACATTACAGATTTATGGCGGTATATCTAGGGCCCTCACTTCATTATTATCTGTACTGAGGAATCTGCAAATCATGAATTTATCTGAAGAAATACATAAATACGACTTTAACATATTTTACTTAGATACCTATGTGAATTAGTTAAAAAGAAATAATGACATAAAAGTTTATTGTTAAGCAGTAAATGAAAGTAGAATTTGACTAAAACGTCTGAACTGAGAGCACAATATTGTCGGCTTTATTGACTCAACTTCGTAGATTAACGCAAATTAGAATAATATTTTTAAATATTTCTTAACTAAATTGTAACATATTGTCCGTTCTTCTAAATGTCATACTTTGGCTTTCAACTTTTCACAAGAGAAAAATTTGTAGGGTGTCCATAATGTTCATAGTAAGTACCAGTACCTACATTTTGTACAGTACCTATTTTTACCTAATTTCCCTATAAGTCTTATTTCGTTTCGTAAGGGTTCAAAAAATGGGCCCTCGGTCCAGATATTGAGTATTGAGTATTGAGATGCACATGCTCTGAACAGCGAGCAGTGATAAAAACGTGTAGCTAGCATATTGCTTCTACAAGCGATACTGCGTCTCTGTCGTTCCAAATCATCAACATCCGATAAGTTTTCTGTTACAATATGCCCGAGATTTAAGTTAAAATATTAATTAATTATTATTGTTTTATGATTTTGATATTTAAATAATATAGGTAATATTTATACAATATAATACAATAATATTATACAATATGTTCTACTAACAGTGTTAATAGGAATTCCCGAGGACGGTGTAGGCCTTTCAACAAGTACCTACCAGGTACTTAACAAAATAGGAAATGGTCAACAAATCTACAGTCAACTAGGCCTATAACGTTTTCACATTCACAAAATAGAAAATAATCTACATAAAAGATTAAAAGAAATATATACCTATACTAGCTTTTGCCCGCGGCTCCGCCCGCGTAGATGTCGGTTATCGCGTAAAAAAGTAGCCTATGTCCGTCTCCATATCCCAGGCTACATCTCTGCCAAATTTCATGACGATCGGTTCAGCGGTTTAGGCGTGAAAACGTAACATACAGACAGACAGACAGACAGACAGAGTTACTTTCACATTTATAATATTAGTATGGATATAAATGAAAACCTATTTAAACCAAATAACATGACTGCCATTATACAACTACAGTAACAAATCTGAAAAAATATCATTCATGCCCACAAAAAAGCCACTAATATAGAGTTGAAATTAGAATTGTAAAAATAATGAAAAAAATATGTCTAGGAAGTATATGAAAAAAGAAAATATATCAATGAACATCGTTATTTGGGAGCAGTTAATAGACACATAGTTATGCCGTTAATGAGGTACCAGGGAAGCCATTCCCTGGTACCTCATTACTAAACGAAGGCACATGTGGCCATGTGCAGAAGGAATTAATGCCAAACTTCCTTGTCTTCAACGTAGTGTTTAATTTTATTGTATGCTTTTTTGATAAGGACACGTTTGATGTGGGTTTTGAAATTTCCATCGCTAAGTTCTGTAAGCGACTTTGGCAACTTGTTATAAAAGCGGATACTCTATATAATCTAAGAAATAATTTGCTAGTTTTAGTTATATATCAGTCTCAGTATAGGTATCAGTATCTGTTATACCCATATCAGTTGCCCATCAGACACAACACCCGCCTGACCGGAGATTCCTTCCTTTTTATGAAGGATGAGTGAACTGTACACCCTGTTCCTCATACCTCTATAATATCAAATCAATTAGGGTCTAGCAGATTCTCGCCCGGTCGTTACGGTCACGATTGTAGTCTGATAACAGTAGAATTACCAACTCCTATTGATTGTGCAGTCGAACGATGGATAATTCGCATGGACAACATCTAATTATGAGGAGGATGCTCTGCTAGGACCCTGAGCGTTAGAGCATTGCCCTTTGATGAGTTATAAAATCAAATTTTCGGATTTACTGCTTTCCTATCGGCATTTCCACTAAAAAGGTAATTCAATTTCCAATTACAACGAGAAAAAGGTTTTACTCAAAGATTACCTACATATCTAACTGATAAATGATATTTAAATATAGAATTAAAAAAAAGAAGAGGTTTAAAAAAAATACAATTTACAGCTATACATTTCCAGTATAAGCTGACTTCTCATTGTATGGAAATCCTATACAATGCGAGATCACCATAAACTGGAAATGTATAGCTTGAAATGTAGCCGTGTGTATACGTTGAAAATAAGTCACTTCAAAAAGATGGATTTGGTGTTTCCTGTCTGACTAGGCACTCTGAGAAGAAAGACCGCAACAAACTTTTTTTTAGGACAAGCTGGCCGCAGCTATAAAAACTGGCCGAAAATGAACGAAATAAAATAAACTTCGGATTTCAAACGAAAACGCGTAATAATTTTATTTACTTTAAGAACAAACATTTAGATAGTTTATTGTTTGTGATTTCGGTAATTCTGCAAAAATGTCCTTCAATAGTTTAGAACGCTTAAACTGTTATGGGAAAAGTTCTTTGCGATTTATAGCTTTTGTAGTGGCCAGTCTATCCATCATAAAAAAGTAAGTTGGAGTATTATTTCCTATGAAATGTATGGGAAAAGTTTTTGCGATTACTGACTTTTCTAATACTCAAACCTCAGTTGGTCGCATAGAATGTTTTGATCCTTATAAAGGCTCCCACATACTGGTGCGATATCGCGGGCGCGACAAGGGTCGAGCTGCCTGTCGCGTCCGCGATATCGCGCCAGTCTGAACGAGCCTTAAGAAACAGGATAGATTGGCATAAAAAAAATGAAAGAAAGACGATAAAAAACTCGATATAAAAGGCGACACGTAGCGAATTCAGTCGAAGAATACGTCTGTGCATACGTGAAAGTGGGTCTCATTTTGAGCAATTCATAAGTGAACTATTTTATTTAGATAGGGAGTAAGTTTTTCAACAAAAAAAAAAAAATTTTTTCTTGGGCTTTCTTTAATTTAAGATACTATGTTATTTCAAAGAAATTGATCCTTATGAATGACTGTTTCGGTTGGTATCATAAAATACAGGGTGTTTTTTTTTTTCACATTCCACCGGTTCTATTCACGGCTCAAGCAGGTGATTTTTCAAAAATCTTTAAATGCAGCTTTAATTATTTTTGAAAATAAAGGAACGTTTCCTTTCAGTAAAATTTGCCATCATCAATAATAAGGGTACTTTTCCTCTAACCACGGTCTTTTTTTCTACGCTGTATATATATATTTGGAATTGTCTCATAACTAGCTTTTATTTGTACCAATATATCGCACCTTTAGAATTATAGAGACCTTATTTGAAATCATCAATCACATCATCAGTTAATGACATCATCAATTAATTCACAATATTATAGTGACCTCATTGGTGATGTTCTTTAGAAAGGTTGAAATCTTAAAATTTCAAATATAAAATGTCACTATAATATTATTATAGTGACCTAATTTGGTGATGTTTTTCAACTTCTGAAGAAATTAGGTCTCTATAATTCTAAAGGTGCGATATGTAGTTGTAATTTTTTTTTTTTTTAAACCTTACCCTTTTTAGGGTTCCGTAATAAACAAGGCACTCTTATAGTTTTGGCATGTCCATCTGAATTTCTGCCTCTCCGCGGTTTAGCTCAGAGACTCTTAATACTAGAAAGCTGTCATTCGAAATGGTCTTTTGAGGAACGAACCACACAATTCTGAGTGGACCTGTCCAGTCAGTGCAAGCATTTGTCAGAAAACGTGTAGCTCAACTCAGGATTTAAGGAGCTCAACGACTCGACGAACAATACCAAAGAAAGGACATTTGGGTAGGCCGCATAAAGTACTCAAAATACCAGACCATCATTAAAACTACGTGAGAAAGAGGAAAAAGAAAATGAGATAATATTATAATATTTATTAGTTATTATAGCTACTATACTTATATGTTGTCGATGAAGGAAAAAATTGTGAGGATGTGGCGGCATTTACAACTCCACATGAGAACTATGCATCAAAGATCTGACGATCTGAGTTTACCGCGCGACTAGCATAAATAAAACATCCCGACATCAACCGTCGGGCAGTTGTCCACCAGACATAACACCCGTCTGGTCGGAGGATCCTCCGTTTACTATAGAGTATGGGTGAACTTTAAACCCTGTTCCTCATACTTCTATAAGGAAACCAAACTAGACCAGAACCAAAAATTCGAAGACTTGTGACATCTACCAACCGTCGCTGGGCGCGCATGGTAGATTAAGGCCTAGTCCCTCTCATCGAGACGAGCCCTATGTCTCAATAGTGGGAATATTATACGCTGATTATGCATACACTTACCCATTAATACAATGAAGCATAAATTTGAGGTAACAAGTATATAATTAGCTTATACATACCAGTAGCGAAAGCACCATATAACACGATTCCTACCGGCTTCCCATCGGAGCAACAGCAACTCTATCGTTATTGAAAAATAGCACAGTCAATTGTGTCTACTATTGCCAAAAAATATAGCTACACTACGGGTATCGAATTATAACATCAACAATAAAAAATGATCTAAAGTAACCCGGCGCCAAAACGTCATAATCATCTAAAAATTCATACAATAGCGATCCCATCATGACGTCCCTTTAAGTTACGTGGCAACAATTGATATGAACGAGAGCAAGCCGCTGTACGCGAGAACAAGATGGAAGAATGATATATTATATAATGCACATATTTAGTTTTCACCTGTTAAACTGTATTGTATTCATTTATTTAAATTCCTTTAATTATTTTAGAATGATCATCATCATCATCATTTCAGCCGAAAGACGTCCACTGCTGGACATAGGCTTCCCCCAAGCACCGCCACCTCGACCGGTTTTGTGCTTCCAGAATCCAGCGGATTCCTGCGGCTTTCATAAGGTCATCGGTCCACCTTGTGGGAGGCCTTCCAACGCTACGTCTTCCGGTACGCGGTCGCCACTCCAGAATCTTTCGGCCCCAACGGCCATCTGTTCTGCGCGCAATGTGCCCTGCCCATTGCCACTTAAGTTTGGCAATTCTTCGAGCTATGTCGGTTACCTTGGTTCTCCTGCGGATCTCTTCATTTCTGATTCGATCACGTAGGGAAACTCCAAGCATAGCCCTCTCCATTGCCCTTTGGGTGACTTTTAGCCTTCTAATAAGGCCCATTGTGAGCGACCACGTTTCAGTGCCATATGTCATCACTGGCAACACACACTGGTTAAAGACTTTCGTCTTGAGACACTGCGGTATGTGGGACGAGAAGATATTGATATTTATTATATTATAATTTTAGAATGATAGTATCTAATACAGTTGAGTTTATTTCTATAAAACATTGAAAATTTTGTTAGTGTAGTGATAGCGTCTGTTTGGTTAAAGATAGATGGTATTAAATTCAGTTACGTTAGTAAATACATTTTTACTTTATAGATAAAGCTAATACCGGCTTCGCTTCGGCTTCTGTTTTACAAAATTGACACCTCGCCGCTGATACATACCTTTTTGTAACTAGGCGGGCGTCAAGTGTGTAGGTACCACTTATGTACCTACCCACATACATGAGTACAGTTACTATGTAATATAGTCCGCTCTGCTCTGTGGAATGTAGAAGAAATCGTAAAAAGTCCCGAACACACGCGAAGCACTTGCTTTTGAATAGTTTCGTAGATGACATAATAAGGCAAACGCTTTCATTTTGAATGTTTTTTAAAATTTCACATGATCTTAATAAGGACCGAATATAAAAATAGAATTCAAAAGATAATGATAACGTTGAAAGAACACATGAAGGGATGTAGAGCCGGAAAATGCAACATTATCTGTTGTAAGCGTTATTAATTTATTTTAAAAGGTTCTACCTCATGAAACCATCTAGGAGATGGGCGAAGAAAATTAGCATAGCTTTTGGATACTGGATATGGCCGAAACCTCACAGCAGAAACTGCAATAGGCAGAGGGTAACTGCAAGTCTGACCGACGCACGATGAGGACAGTTAAAGTCTCTGCACACAGCGGGCGCGGCGCGGCGGGACGGGACGACGACGCGACGCTGAGTAGTTGTAATGTACTAGATATTACGGACGACGCCACACAGAGCCGTCCGGCTCGACGCGACGCGACGCGACGCTCTGTGTGGCGGCGGCCATAATATCTAGTACATTACAACTGCTCAGCGTCGCGTCGGCGTCCCGTCCCGCCGCGCCGCGCCCGCTGTGTGCAGAGACCTTTAAAGTATTTTAGTTGGATAATTGTACCTACAAGTCTGGAAAATTTTAGGTTCCTACATGGGGTTTTTAATTTATACTAATGTTATAAAGAGGAAAGATTTTCTTGTTTAATTTATTTGTATTGAGGTAGCTCTGAAACTACTGGACCGATTTTAACTTATCAGGAAGATATGCTATCCATACCAATATTATAAGTGTGAAAGTAACTCTGTCTGTCTGTATGTATGTTACGTTTTCACGCCTAAACCGCTGAACCGATTGTCATGAAATTTAGCTGAGATATAGCTTGGGATATGGAGAAGGACATAGGCTACTTTTTTACGCGATAACCGACATCCACGCGGGCGAAGCCGCGGGAAAAACTAGTCATTTAATTAAAAAAATATTTAAAAAAATCAATAATGTAACAAGCGCGGGCGGGCAATCTGATGCGACATCAAGTTACCACAAACTGTCAAATTTTCTAGTTCGATTTTGAACTTAATCGTCAACATTTTAAAGTTTAAAATCGTTTGAAGAAATTTGACAGTTTCATGTGCTGGTCACTGTACATGTTTCATCAACCAGGCACAGAGCCGGAAACTCAGAATAGCCTAGTTAAATAAACAAAATATCAAGAATGGTTGTAATGACCTATATACTACATAATAATGCTACATAATTATATAGAGTTCGTTATTGTCCCAATATTTTGTAAATGTTTAGCAATAAGATTAGCGCGTAGTGTTTCAGTTATAAATAATTCATTAAAATAATTAGGCTCCTAGACTAGACACCTAAGTAGTAAAGTAAATTGCTTACCTATACTCCATTACCTACAAAACTCAAACTCAAACTCAAAGCATTTATTTCAATTAAACCATTTACAGGCACTTTTGAATTGTCAAAGAGACGGTCAGTTAGTCAGAGTCGGCAAGTTGAAGCTAGATGCCCATTCCAATACGTAGATCACTATGGAGAAGAACGGACAAGAAACTCCAAGGACACTCTTTTAAATCAAGATATTACATAATCCTGGGTACATTATTCTTGTTGCTTCTATATGTGAGACAATGTAAAAACTAATAAAACAATTCAAAATATAAAATTACAAATTAAAAATAAGCCCTGGCAGTCAAGAGATGACCAGTCCCAACTGACGGCGCCCGTTCACGAACATGACGCATGGATCAGCACCATCCAGCTCAACCATTTTGTAGGGAACCGAATGATCCAACACCTACATGTATAGAAAGAAGCAAAAGCAATTATTTACAAATTTATAATGAAAAATAAGTCGTAATAGTCAGCTTCGTCTACTATTTTGCAGGTGTAAGGAGTATTAATGTCACCGCAAAATAATTTTATGTTTCAATAAATTAACGTAGTTGAACACCTGAGCAGAACGATCTATGGATATTGCTAACAGTTTGACTTTACAACAATATCATATTACATGCCGACACCTCAACATTATAAAATTAATTTAAATTAATTACATACAATAAAGAAGCCGTTTCCATATTTACGATAAAGGATGACGTTGAAAACTGCGGGGGGCGCAGACCGGGGCTTCGGACCATCTATAATTGATAAAATTCTCAACACACCACTCAATTTCTTCTCGATATTTTACTATTTTGAGAGGTGACTCATTTTTTCTGTATATTTTTTCAAATATTATTTATTTCATTGATGATGCCGTATATTTACACTCGTTTTAAATGTTACCTACTTATGATACCTAGGCTTATAAATAGACAAGTGATTTATCTAACTTAACGTACCTGTTATTTTATAACTTGAGAGACCCACCTTCGTTAATCGGAATATATTATTTTATTTGGCATTAATTGAATGACACATAAAACATAAACTATAGAAATATCAATTTCTGATTATAATTAATTGAGCAGTTTGACGGTGTAATTATTTTCCGTTAACATCAAAGCCTGTTTTACTCTACGTTTTAAAAAACATTTTAGGTATGTATTTCCACTGTTAAGATAGGTAGGTATGAGTACAAAACATTAATGGCAACAAGTGAATAACTTTTAAGAACCATTCAAAAATTTGAGCGTGTACCAAATTAGTCATCAACCGGCGAGCGGCATTAAGTAAACAAAAAACGTCCCGACAAAATTCACATAATGTGCGTCAAAGTTAGATAAAACGGCAAATAGAACCTGAGTGGTCCATTGTTCACATTTAATGGACCACCGACCGATACGCGGCGGCATCCACGCAAAAACCGCTCTGAAATATCGGCATCGGAAAAAGGATACGAAAAACAACATATTTCGCCATTGAGGTAGGCAGCCGAGGAATTCGTCAAAGTATTTTATCTCGAGCTTTCACAGTTCGATGGCGGTCAGTGTTAAGTTATTGCCAAGACAAAGTTATCGACGTAATGTGAGACCCCTTAGACATATCCATAGACTTATTTTCTTTGAATGTCTTCATTACTTCTGCCTTTCGGAGAAACTTTTCCTCTAAGCTCTATTATTTTCAGATTTCTTTATTAAGAACCAATCTTCTGCTATATGTGTTTAAAGAAAGTGCCGTAATCGTCCTTCTGTATACTGAGATAAGAATGTCTGTTCCCATTAGTTCCCAATGTTACACAAAGATAAAAAGATCGCAAAAATTTTAACATTGACTGTTACTCCTAGGAAATGTATGAAAGTGCACCTTCTGTAGATAAAACAATGTGTTAACTGTTATCAGTAAAGTTAGGTAACTGTAAATATGAACAATATCGGCACCAAAGTAGACAAAAGCTAGGGATACATTAGCAGTCTGGTGCTTCTGTTAGTACGGCTAAACTACAAAGAAGCTACATCTCTTTGAATACAATAATTGATAGTGGTACCGCAAGACCTACACTTATCCAATACGTAATCCTAATCATATATTCTTAGAAAAACATTAAGCTAATACGATTTTTGTGAAATTAAGAGCAAATCTAATCAGAAGGTGGGAAAATAGATTGGGTTGGTAATTATGTTGTATTACCCATCCAATATGTTTAATAGGGAACATATTGAAGTCGTTAGTTATATGGTTTTGTGTAATTATTAAACAGACAATTACGAAAGCCAATAAGCGTAGCTGTGATGACTTAGTTAGACTTATGTTAGACAATTATTGAGAAGTTTTAATAGCTAATGGAAAATCAACAATATGGATAGATTGCAGACAAAATCATGGATTCTTAGTTCTTAGTAAGTAATAGGTATATGTCGGTATGTACCCGCAAAAGAGAAACAAATAAATAAACAGTATGTTATATAATAATTACATATATCTAATAATAATCGTCCGTAGACTCTACGAGATCCTTACTACGTCGTAGCGTAGATAAGTACCTATCGGAAGATAAATTGCTACGTGGTTTAGTTTAGAGACTCATATTTTGATATAACATGACATAAGCGCTAAAAATACCGTAGTTTAGCTGTTGATTAAAATTGAAAGTTTCCGCATCGAACTTTCTCTACAGTAAACAGTAATAAGTGTTAAGGTTAAGTGGGCACGTGTATTGAGGTTTTAATGGATTCAAGTTCGAAACGCGCCGGTAGTATTCCTAAACTTTACCAGATATGAGCAAGCGCAATCAAAAACCAATCATGTGTTTATTAGTTAGACGGGAACATGACTACGCTGGTCTGTCGGTAGGAATGTGTGGGCCAGTGGGCCCATAGGTAGGTGCGCACACACGCGAGGGAGGGAGCCAGGCTGCCAGGTGGGCCCCCATTAGCAGCGGCGAGCCTCGAGCGGCCGCTCTTCATCTTTATGATAATTATTTTCTGTTTGTTTTCGTCGAAGAATCGGCCCGCCTCGCCGGCGAACGCTTCTCAGAACCAACTTCCATTGTGGTAAATTAAAGCCGCCCGGACCCCTGCCACGACGAGAGATAATTCGACAGGATGCCGCATATTATTAATTGCACTATGACTTGTGGAAATGGAGCTTTGAGTTTAGTGAGTCATTCATTCCGGTGGATCCGACGTTACCCTCTCGCGTGGGAACGGATCACGTTAGAGAGTTACACCCGCCTTAACGATCGGCTTAACTTCACTTGAAAACTGTCCATTTCAATTTTCTTACGTTTTTTCGGTTTAATCGAATTCTGTTGCTGAAATGGTCCACAGCTCCGTTTACAGTCGCGAACAACGCGAATCAATTAAGCTCTGTTGGGGTAAAGCAATAAATTTCCAATTAAGTGCATCGCAAGCACCGAACTGGTACTGAGAGATCAGTTCGTTAACTAGAGTTTAACAAGGTAATAAATAGAGGATTCGAGGCAGACACCGGTGACCAATAAAAAGAGAACCGTAAATAAGCCGAATGCCAGCAATAAAAAAAGGGAACTTCGTAATGTTTACAATCTTGTGGCTTTATTCACTTTGTGTTCCAATTTCATGCTAAATCGAGCGGATAAAATCCTCCTTTATCAGGCAGACTCACCGTCTCGACGGAGTCCGCTCCTCCTCTCCCCCCTCCCCTCCCATTACCCGCGGGTCGCGGCGATCCGTCTGCGCACGGGCAACCATGCCGCGCCCTGAGCCGCCATTAAATACGAATCTAACATCAGCCCTGAATGAAGCCTAATACGTTGAAAGGATCAATTTATGATAATTCAATTTGTGAGAGAACGAATGAAATATTTTATGTGTACTATAAATTGTATAAACCTTTTAACGCTGTATGGATAGAAAGCTTTTACGACTTTATTTTGTTCTGTAGGTACAGATAAAACCATACTCATGTTTAGAAGGGGCAGCTTTTCATGAAGGTTACCTCTATGTAACATAAGAATATAGTTAAACCTTTACTTAGCTCTTTCAGATGGACAACTTCAGTTTTTTGTACACACGGCTACACATCAAGCTATATATTTCCAGTATAAGCAGATCTCGCATTGTATAGGATTTCCGTTTAATGAGAGATCAGCTTGATGTGTAGCCGTGTGTACTTCTTTTTCTAGTATGGCCCTGTCCTTGAAATGAAATGAAAATGGAAAATCTCGTTTAAAGATGAGAGAGACAGAAAGATGTTCTACTTAAATATATTTAGCGCTAAACGCATTTAGTGATTTGTGGTTTAAGTTGGCTTTTAAGTACCTACTGCTTTATATATTATCAACTAGCTGCTGCACGCGGTTTGTACCGCGTGGCTTTAAAAAAAATAAAAGTATCCTAAGTGACACCTTATAACATCAGCTATCTACCAGTGAAAGTCCCATCGAAATTGGTTCAGCTGTTTCGGAGATTAGCCGGAACAAACAGAACGACAAATACAAAATTTAACATTGTTTTTTTATAATACCATAGTTATACCTATGTATACTTTACAGGAGGAACTTGCGGGAGTCCGCTGGATGCGGGAAGCACACAACCGGTCGAGGTGGCGGTGCTTGGGGGAGGCCTATGTCCAGCAGTGGACGTCTATCGGCTGAAATGATGATGATGATGATGATGATGTATACTTTCGTATGCATTTAGTAAAAAGCTGTGTGACATTACAAATAGACACTTAAATTTTATTTATTTGTATAGATGTATAGATGACGACGTGTACGGTATTTATACATACATAATATATGTATTTATTTATTTTATTAGATTCACCAATTAATAACACTAATACAAACACATAATACATTTTTTAAGAACTGCGACAGTTATCTATAGGTAAACACCATACGCATAAAACAACGAATTAGATAAATAAACTAACTTACTTAGCCTGGCAGCGTCTACAACGCCACATGAGAACTACGCAACAAAGACCTGACGTCACACAAATCCTACATCGCGCAATCAGAGTTTACCGCGCGACTAGCATATATACAACATCCCGACATCAACCGTCGCGCATCGTCTCACCAGACACAACACCCGTCTGGTCGGAGGATCCTACCTTTTCAATAGAGGATGTGTGAACTTTACACCCTGTTCCTCATACCTCTATACTTAGTAATAGCGCTAATATTGGAAATCTGGTAACATCGGTACATTACTGCTTGCTTCATTTTTTATTGTTTTTACCTGTTGTGGTAAAGTAATTTTATTCTGGGTACATCGTCTTCACATGTACCTAATTATATAATTGATGTATACAAAGTATTGTAAAACAGTTTAAAAGAGTAACGGTGGAGTTTCTTGCCCATTCTTCTCCATGCGAAACTACTCGTACATTTTGGAAGGGGCAACTAGAATCAATTTTATTTCCGTGTAAATTTTGACGTTCTAAAGTGCCATTTATGTGCCTATTTGAAATAAATGCTTTGACTTTGATTAAAATGAAATAAAAAAATTCTATATTTAATTTAATAATTCTCATTAAAAATGATTAAATTGATTAAGGTAAAATTTATTATTCATTGTCATTGATAACTTTGGTAAAAGCGTATGTATGTAGGTAGGTACTTATACCATAATATAGCGCAACACCCAACCATCGTGGAAAAGCCTAAGCTTTTTCACGCTAGTTGGTTTACATCAGCATGCTTCTTAATGGTGCAGGTGGTAATCTTGTGCAATTAGAAGAACCTTCAGTAAGAATTGCCAACTTAGAAGATCTGCCTACGGGAGTGCATATACTAACCTACACTTTTTTATTTTTTGTTAATTCATATTCATATTTAATCATATTTAAGCTTAGATATGAAATTAATAAATGAAATCACGAAAGGTGGAAGGTGAAAAAAGGTGTGCGTAATGACACACACCTTTTTTCACCTTCTACCTTTCGTGATTTCATTTAAATAATTTTATTTAGTATTATTTAATATAATTCAAATATCCACTTATTTTAATTTTGTTTTCTAATTCTAATTGTATTTTTTAATTATCTTCATTATTATTATTTTTATTTAATTAAGATGTTGTTGTCGTGGCTAAGTAATAACCGCCGCATGGGTCGATCCGTCAGGTTAAGCTACGCTTGCCGGGGTTGGTCCGTGGATAGGTGACCATCTTTACATACCGAGACTCCTCCGTGCGTCGGAAAGCACGTTAAGCCGTTGGTCCCGGCTGTCATTCGTGGATCTTTGACAGTCGTTACGGGTCGTCAGAAGCCCAAAATTCTGACAGCCAGTCTTACCAAGGGGTATCGTGTTACCCAGTTACTGGGTTGTGGAGGTCAGATAGGCAGTCGCTCCATGTAAAATACTGGTATTCAGCTGCATCCGGTTAGACTGGAAGCCGACCCCAACATAGTTGGGAAAATGCTAGGCAGATTTTTTTAAGATGTTGTTTTGTGGTGAATGCTTTGTACACCTGTAATAGGCATACATACTAGTACTTTTATTATTTTATTGTTCTTTTTTAATCTTTTGTATGTACTGCTGTTGGTGTACCAAATAAATAAATAAACATACATTTAACATCCAAAAAAATTAAACCATCGATTGCTTCTTATTTATTCTTCTTATATAGTATAGCAAAGTAAAATAAAGCGTATATCTATATCTACAATTACCATTGAAAAAGTCCAAGGTTTATTTTTAAAATACTTTAATAAGTAAAAAGCATCCGAAGAAAAAATATCAATGGCGACTGGGATCAGACATAGCTCTGAGAACTCCCCATTAGTGCAATGCAATGGGGGCTAAGAGACCATTCATACAGGGAATATTATTTTCTTGGTATGTTTATCTCGGTCTTGATATAATGTATAAATTGAAAAAAAAATTGGCCAAGTGCGTGTCGGACCCCGCACAATGAAGGGTTCCGTAGTTGGGATGAATTTATCCCAAGAACAAACTTAACATTGTAGCTGAAAACATGTTTGTTGGTACTGTAAATGTAAGTTGGTCGACTTTTACTCGGTAACTTGTAAAGCCTACTTAGTTGTGATAGTTTTTCCTTCAACTTCGTTATATATAATACTGCTGTAAATTTTTCACATATCCAAATACAACGATTTAGCTTGTATGGGTGGGGGGGGACTTGACTCTAACAAAAATTAGCACTAACGGACCCCTGAATCGAAAAAGGGTTTTCACAAACCCTCAATGTTTTTAAACGGCCTATCAAACGATACCCCGATACGATACACTATGACATAGCCGAGAAAAAAAAAACATTCCCACTTAAGGTGTAGGGGAGATACCAAAAAAAAAAAACACTGTCGGCGTAATTAATATGATTGTACACCCATACCAAATTACAGCTTTCTAGTACTAAGAGTCTCTGAGCTAAGCCGGGGACAGACAGACAGACAAACAGACGGAGATAGCGAAACTATAAGGGTTCCTTGTTGACTACGGAACCCTAAAAAGAAACCATGAAAAATCCTAATGCGAATTTCTTAAAGAAAGAAAAATGTGTTTCTGATATTGATAACACTTCATAGAAACTTGTTCGCTAACACAGTTTAAAGTATTGTAATTTTTTCCATGGTTTAAAGTATTGTCATTTTTTCATTGCGAGTCCCATACTCGCGTGAAGAGCGCATGATTCTCAAGACTACTCAAGAGTGCATTGGTTAGGAGGCTCGACGGGTTATTAATTTTATGGTGTCGATGGCCGCACGCACCTGGCTGCAGCGGTCACTGCCGCTGCGCCAGCGCATTCCCCACTCCCCCCACGCCGGGATCAATCACGTAAGTACCTACCTGTACACATGGGTACTTGCTGTCATATACATACACATCCGATTATATCAATTAAATAGGACCATTAAACGATTAATATACCCCACTCAAATGATTTAATTAGGTATGTTTTAATTGCTTTTCTTAACTACTCTACTTTTTTCAACTCCTATCTAGGCACCTTCATTATAATTAAAACCCTACAAGTACCCAAGATACCCAATCATTAAACTGTATTAAGTATCTAAAAATAGTGAACAATAGCAGTTTATCTGTAAACCGAAGTATTAGATATGTGATGTGGACAGCATTCCCCTCCTAATCGAACTGGTTGGAAGCAGTGCGCGTGCATTACAATGTAAATGGCACATTCGTCTACAGGTGCCGTAGAGAACCTGAATTGTGTGCTGCACCACGCATACCATTTGAATAACACATTTCGTATGTCACATATCCATTGCCGTCTCGAAGTCGGCGGTGTAGCAGGGCGGCAGTGTTTCTCGGCGTTATGTAATTGCCATTCAAAAGGTGTCGTGGCGTAGTGAGAGATTTTGACATGTTTTGGTGAAGGTCACAGGTGTAAGTAGTACGAGACACGCGGGCGACAGCGTTGCTCAGACGATGTGGAAATGCAACTGATACTATTAAGTATATATCGATACATGAGAATTGAGAATACATGCAGGAGATTTTAACCGATCTGAGGTCTCACGGGTCTTTTGGCGCGATTTGAAATATTGTCATATGGTATATGCAGTTATTTCTGTTTAGGGCCAACTAGCCCGAAGCGTCAGGTTCAGTTTAGTTCCGATTTATGATAATCAGCTAGCCATTATTCCTGACTTCGTTGAAGAAACTAGAAATTTATTATGCCTTGGGGCGTTTTCCTGGCATCAATAATATGTCGTAGCCGTCGTAGTCGTAGTAGTCGTCGTCTTCGCGGATAAAGATATTTTAATTGCTTCATTACTTTCCGAGAATATTTCCAACAATGGAATTGACAGTAATCAAACTTCACGGTTTCTGCTAATGGGTAGTTTTCTTCCCTAGAATGAAACATTAGAGCTTGCGAACTTTATTAGTCTCCTTAATAATGGTTAAAAAAAAGGAAAAACATGTTGAAGAACACAAACATTTGGAATGTTTCGTGTGTGTTCTGTCACGACATAATTCATGAATCTATACTGTCTGCCTGAGCACAGACTCCCACAACATAAAACTCATAATAATGTTCAAAGATTACGAGTCGAGGCGCGGATGAAAAACAAAACAAAGGTAATAATCATTTAGTGAAGGCACAAATTCCTACAGAATCACAGCCCGCTGATAGGCTGCTGTGAAGTGTACTCCGAGTAACCGAGAGGCATTGGATACTCTTTATAGCATGACGTTCTGAGAAAATACTTCGTTTTGTAGCATTATAGGTACTAAAAGTAGATAGAAATTGAAAGGCTTCTCGTCTTTCGTGATCTGCTTGGTGGCATTTGTTCGGTTAAATTTCAAAATTCTGAGCGACCTTTTAAATCAAGACTATTAAAAGATTTTTTTTTTGCCTCCATGCAGTGCACATATATAGATCTTTCCGATTATATTTGAATTCATAATAATTTTGGAGGTACATTCCGAAATTAAGATTAAAATATCTTTAAGCTTGAATTCACTCGAAAATTCAAAAGGAATTATGATGAGCAAATATGATTTGAAGGCTGGGAAAACTAGTAAAGGATTTTCTTTTCGTATCAGGAATTGGTGACGCATGGAAGTTATTATGATGCCGTGTTCATTGTCAATTCAAAAATGTTGAAATTTACAAAGCTTTCCTTCTAGTCTCACTTTTCGAGGTCTACTATGGCACTTTTTTAAGTTGTTCGTGTTTATTAAATAAAATAATAATACGTAGGTATGTGCCTCATTCAGAATTTTACATTGATTTAAATCGACTCACCAGAGTCGTATAAATAGCCGTGTCATGACTCTAGTGAGTCGATGACACCGACAACTTGGTATGTTTGCCCAACTTTGGCAAAAGCCTCCTCTATTTCTTTCCACTCTGTTGTTGTTTTGTTTATCGCTTTCCAAGTTCATGTTTTCACTACTTATGACCTTTATTTCGTCTTCCCACCTTCGAAACTGTCTACCTCGTTTCGTTTTTCTATTTCTTGGGTACCAAAATAAAATGTTTTTGTTCCACTTCTCAATGCCTCTTATTGTATTATCGCCTGTCCATTTCCATACGTTTTCTGATAGTTTTGTTACTTATCCTATGCGATTTCTTTATGTTCAGCTCGCTCGTCTCCATTGCAGTCTGACAAGTTTCTAATTTCTTGTTTTACGCTTCAGTGAGTGCCCAAGTTTGGCAGTCATATCTTAAGACTGCTAGCACGCAGGTGTTGTACAGCTTTAATTTGATGAACATCTTAGTTTCTGTGTTCTTCATTACCTACTTCCAGCTTAAGCTGCCAGTAACATTTCCATACATTCCCAATTCTAGTATCTATTTCCTTTGACATTATATCGGTGGTTGAAATTTGTTGGCCTAAATAAGTGAACTCTTTAGCATACTCAATCGGATCACCATTTATGATGATAGCGTCATCAGATGCGTTTGTCATGGCTTTAGTTTTAGAAGTGGTCATTGTTAGACCTATCATGCCACTTTCTCTTTCCAGATCTACGAGCATGTTTTGTAGATGTTCTTTTGTTGTGACGAATGATATGATGTCGTCGGCGAAGCGTAGGTGGGATAGTTTTTCTCTATTTATGTTTAGTCCATACTGGTCCCATTTTGGTTTTAACAGGTGTAAATAATTTAGGGGATAGGGGGTCTCCCAGACGTACGCCACTATTTATTTTTATTCCTTTGATTTGGATTTAAAAAATAACGTTAACTACATATATTCGTGTGTGTCTCCGGCTTAAGCAGCTTGGTTTTATTTTTTTTATGGTACACGCCCGTTCTTTTATTCAGTCGCCAATTGTCAGGTGGGAATCGAACGGGTGGAGGCTACACTGGCGCCCAAAATATTGGTTTGAATACAAAGAATGTAACGCGAGTGATCGCGTGTGTAAGCTCGAGCCCAGCTGGAACCGCGTTCTTACCCACGCTGTGCCTGCGCCGGCCACACCAAACTGTTTATAATCATTATGAAGGCAAATAGATAGCTCACTAATTACTTTATTTGAAATTACCTCACGAAATTGAGTTGTGAGGGATGTTATACAAAGGTTACATGTTTCATTTTATTGTTTAAGTATCATGTGATGAACAGAAATAAGTTTGGAAATCTAGAAGGAAATCCAACTTCTTCGCAAAACAAACATATTACAGCCTAGGAAAATTATGATCGGTAAATTTGTTTAAAATACTTGTTAAGTGTTTTAAACAAAGGTGATTCCAAATTTATTTAAAGACTAGCTTCTGCCCGCGACTTCGTCCGCGTAAAATTTCGGCCCACAACCCACCCCGTCGCATCGCTTCGCCCGTCCGCGCAATTACTTCGTTTTCACTTAGCGTTTTTTCCGACTTTTTGTCGTTTTGCTCGGCTCCTTAGGAGCGTAGCGTGATGTTAAGTAGCCTATACACTTATTTTGTTGCGAAGTTATTTTAAAATTATGATATCTCCTAAGATGTTGATTGAAATGAAGTGATGTCAAGGACAATTTTGTTTGCATTTAAATACTTGTGATTAATAACATATTTTGGATAAGGATTAATATTATGTTGACAAAACTCCTTCGCATATTGCATTAATTTCGAACAAATTTGATTACCATAAAAAAGGTTATAGTGAGTCAATCTTAAAAGATAGATACATATATGCTGTCGCGGACTTTTTTTTATAACTTTTAAAGAGAAACAATTCCATCATACATGATATTTGTGTAACTTAAACCGTTTACGCAGTGCACGCAAAGGAAGCTCTCAAAAGAATAATTTTTCACGCTTTTGCAACATTTTTCATTTATGCTCCGCTCCTATTAGTCGTAGCGTGATGTTATCAATTCCAACCAGTAGTTCCTGAGATTAGCGCGTTCAAACAAACAAATAAACTCTTCAGCTTTATAATCCATACTAATATTATAAATGTGAAAGTAACTCTGTCTGTCTGTCTGGTATGTTACGTTTTCACGCCTAAACCGCTGAGCCGATCGTCATGAAATTTGGCAGAGATATAGCCTGGGATATGGAGAAGGACATAGGCTACTTTTCCACGCGATAACCGACATCCACGCGGGCGGACCCGCGGGCAAAAGCTAGTATTAGTATAGATTGAAACATAAGGTCTCAAATAAGTAAAATCTCAATACCTTATACTCAATATCTTTATTACTTTACCATAAGGTGTACTTAGGTGGTAACTATATAATTTAGATCATTATGGACCCTGTAGGGCACAGCAAAAGGTTAGGAGAGAGGAAGCCCTGTTTCAGGTATAGGAACAAGTTTTAACTTACAATCAAATTCAGATCGTGAATAAGATTCTAACATTCTGAAAGAAATATGAATGTAAAAGATTTTTACATCTTTTACAAAAAAATAAGGAAGCAAAAAGTCAAAGTCAAAGTCAAATCGTTTATTTCAAATAGGCACATAAAATGCACGTTTGAACGTCAAAATTTACAAAATAATTAATTGATTCTAGCTGCCCCTACGAAAAGGTAGTTACATATGGAGAAGAATGGGCAAGAAACTCCATACTTACTCTTTTAAAATGTCAACAATATTTTGTATACATTAATTACTAATTATATATGAAGACGATGCACTTACCTAGAATAAAATCAATATACCACAATAAGTAAAAATAATTAAAAGTTAAGCAATGACAGACAAATTAATTATGGGATAGATAAATGGTGCTCACATATTTACAAACATTGTAAGCAGATGAGTCCCCTAAAGTTTTAACATTTAATACACATAGGACATAGGTCAGTGTGTGAGTTATAGTACATTACTTACCGAGGGCTGTAAAAGAAAGAAAGCCCGAGCGCAGGTTCTAAATATGCGATAAAGGGCTTTCTTTTTTACTGCTTTGGTGAGTACACAATTTTACGTCTTAGGTGTGACGGAAAAGTATATATTTATCACAGAAAATAAAATTAATATCATAAAAATTGTAAAGGTAGAAGGAAGGTTTTTTAAAGGTACAAGTTTTTAAACTTGTACCTTTTAATAGTATCTAAGTTTCCCAATCCCAAGTAGGTACCTATCTATTAAGCAAAAAATATTACAGATTATTTCATTGCCTATTTTTATACCCCGTCAGGAATGTTTAAACATGTCTTTGCAGGTAAGTCCTTGTAAGTTATAAGGACATATTTATGCATGAGTCCTTGCATAAGCTTAAAGTTATATTTAGTGTAGAAAGCGACGTGTCCAGGGGCGAGCCAAGTGGGCACCCGTCCAGGATATTATGCGGCCGCCACGCGAGCTTGCAACATGTCACAACATTCAACACTGACATACATAATCAAATAGTCACAATTTAGTCTTGTGTGAAGGTCTGCAGGCTCGTCACGCACGACTTGACAAGACATATGTCCCGGACTTTATACGTTTTTTGGCTGAAAACTAAACAAAAGTAGACTGGAAAATACTCAAGCATTTTTCAGGCGACTTTTGTCTAATTCACGAAATCCTAAGCCTGCTATTTCGAACTAGCGACCCCCCCTTCTTCGAACGGTTTTTACGCCTTGAAAAAACATATATACTCCTTTATTATATGTGAGTTTAATATTAATGTAATATATACATAAATCTTTCCGAATAAATTTTCTAAATACGTTTAAAGAAAGTTTATAAATATTATAAACTAGCTTCTGCCGGCTACTTCGCCCGCGTGGAACTCTGCCTGCGTCTGTGTTTCCGAACGCATACAACCCTAATCTATTCAAAGTTAGAGTGAACAGGCTTCTTCTGGGTATCCTCACTCCATCGTCGACTTTGTCTCTGTTACCTCTGACCTAGACTAGAGTCAAGAGCAAACCCATCGTAAAATAAAAAAAATAAAAAATAAAAAATCTTGTTCCCTCGTTCCCCAACCCGTTCTCGTGATATCATCAAAAAATCAGTTCAATACAAAATGTATGAAAAAACTAATTTATTTCATAAAAATTTTGTTCGTGAATATTTCCCTTGTTTTAATAGTTATTCTGCCATTCGGCGTGGAGACAAATCCAACAAATCAAAGATCATACAAATCGATTTAGCCGCTCTTGAGTTATAAATGGTGTAACTAACCCAACTTTGTTTTATGTATTTAGATTATACTGGCTGGGTGATTTGACTGGTAGAGAATGCCTTGTGGCATTAAGTCCGCCTATGTATCACTATTGTACATGAAGTTTAAATAAATAAATAAATATAGTGAAAACCGCATCAAAATCCGATGCGCAGTTTAGAGAACAACGCGGTTACAGACAGGCACGAAAAGCGACTTTAATTTATAATAATGTATAGATTTCTTACTTACTTATCGTTATCCAATAGACAATAGTAACAAAATACGTCATCTCATAAACAATAATGTAATAAAAAGTAAAAATTATCGTTGCACAAAAACTTCTACCTACAAAAACAAAAGCGAGCGAAGAACGTTTTAGCACCTCCATAAAAACCGAAGCGAAACTATGGTCAATAAATTAATAATTCATCGTCAAATGCCTCCAATTACTGCACAATATAAAGCGGAGTCAAGCAGGTAAACAAAATAGAGCTGTTATAAATTTTACAAGAGCAGTCGAGTGGCCACACTGCTTCTCGACCGCATTATGCAGTTTTTTTCATGAACTTTTTGCTCTCTGGCATTCGCTTTGTGAGCTTACTTCCGTCGGTACAGTTTTTATGGTGGCGCTAAGTTTTGGACACAAAAGATTTAATATAAGAGCCAAAATAGTGCGTTAGCGCCATCCCGCCTCACACTCTTGTCTCTAAAATCAGCACTCTTTGTAAATGCGTCACCCCTTAGGTATGCCGTCAATATGGATTGTGTAAACGCAAATTTTAATCTATGAGCACACATGTTTTAGCGTGTTTAATTATTTTGAGATGGGTTTACTTAATAATTAGGTGTATTGTTTGCCGTGTAGTGTAAAGTTTAATCATCAATAGACTTTGTTTAGTTAAATAAAATTATTGGAGATAATTTCTCGGAAATGTGGTGGTACCGTGTGGTGTCGGACGTAAGGAATAGCACTACCCCATTTCCTCTCGTGGGTGTCGTAAAAGGCGACTAAGGGTCAGCGCAGACAGAGAGGAATAATCCCCGCGCGGTCTCGGGCATTTTATTTACGGATCGCGTATGATTCCCGCGTATCTTCGAGGATGCGCGAGCATTTTTGTCAGGTTCAAGCATTTATGCACTTTATTGTAATAATTTTAAAGTTTATTTTCTAGTTCGTTAATAAAATCCTCTCCGCTGCGCTCCGTTCTGTCTGCGCTGACCCTAAGGAGCTTACTAGAGAATGGGCAGCAGCGTTCTCTATGCATCTTAAACACCATACGGCGATCGCCAACCCGCCTGCCAAGAGTGGCGATTATGGAAAATTTCCCCCCTTTTGGGGGAGGCCTGTGTCCAACAGTGGACGTCTTTCGGCTGAAATGATGAATGATGACGAATTTCTCTGATGAAAATAAAGCCTGTGGTTTTACTTGAAATTTATATTAAATTTATTTTGATAGCGTCAGATGTACCAACTTAGAGTTTTTCACGATGCAAAACGAGTTTTCATCGCGATGCACACTTGATGGAAATTGTCACGTGAACTATGATGTCATCGTCAGAAATGTAACAGGATAAGTATCGAACAATGTGCTCCAACACAAAAGGGTACCGTACGCTGCATATTTCACAAAATGCGTGTTTACGTTATCTTAAAACTTTGTGGGCTTTCGTGTGCCTTAAACTTTCCCTTAACACCGCTGTCATTTTTTCACAGCGGTGTAATGTCGTGCTGTTTGTATTCATCTGAGCGTTAGATAATCGCCATTGTCCTGCAAGCGCCAGCGGCATCGCAGACAAGCTTCTGTACTTAAAACTATTTGCTTTTATCTTTAGTCAAGCCAATTGTTTAACTTGAACATTTAGGTCTAAAATAGTAGGATTAAATGAAGTACTTTATTGTCCGAGGTCGGTGTTACTGTCCTTTTATTTTGTACACAATTGATATTCTCGTTATCGAGTTATCAGTAAAACGTTATGAAATAGCGGTTTACGTCGCGTGATTCATGATCCCGGTTTGGTGAGTCAATGCTTTTACGTTGTCCTATTCAAAAACGTTAATAACTCCTTTCGACAGCTTTTGTTTAACATAAAAGGAGACTGTAATATTTACCTTTTCATTGAAAATGTGATGTGGTATTATTGTTTCTGCTAATTTTAAGAATTGCAAACAAGTATGAACCGGTAAATGGGTAAGTACTTGAACACATTTACCAGTTATTTAGACAATGGTTAATTAGATATCATTGCTAATCTTCTTATATATAAAATTCTCGTGTCAGAATGTTAGTTACCATACTCCTCCGAAACGACTTTGACCGAGTTTTATGAAATTATATATGCATGTTCAGTAGGTCTGAGAATCGGCTACTATCTATTTTTTTTAAAGTTTTAGGTAGGTAGGTAGGTAGGGTAGGTAGGTAGATAGGTAGGGTAGGGTAGGTAGGTAGGGTTAGTAGGGTAGGGTAGGGTAGGGTAGGTAGGTAGATAGGTAGGGTAGGGTAAGGTAGGTAGGTAGGGTTGGTAGGGTAGGGTAGGGTAGAGTAGTGGAGTTTATACTATAGCTTTTGACAGAACGAAGTCTGTCGGGTCAGCTAGTAGAATATATTTTTTAGAGAACACAAAATATAACAAATCACAAGCAAACAAAACTAAATTAAAAAATAAAAAATAATTCCGAGCGCGTTGAAATCTTTTCTATGTGAGTTTTTCTCTTCGCCGTTACAAGGCCATTTTCACAGGGAAAATGATGTATCTCCAGCTTATAACGTTTTAAGACATAGTTGCTAGTAATTATGTTCCCAAGGCTTCGATTCGATAGGTACTGCCGGTACCTACCAATTAGGCACCGTGCGCCGGATTGGCGGTCGTTAGTACGAAAGATGTTCGAAAGCGGATAATTTCTTTATCGTCGGCAGAGGGCGCGCGTGAGGTCCAAGCCTGCCTTTGGTCCGTGCCGCCGAGTCTCCAACACCTACCCAAACTACCTAAGTGTTTTTCAATTAAGGGAAATAAAATTTATATACCTACACACACATCTATAACACATATAAATGGTAGTGTGGGAAATAAAGTTTAATAAGAGAGCGTCAGGAAGTAATTGTCGAATTCCTTTTACTGAGAACTTTTGGAAAGATGCTATAGGTATGTATTATTTATTTATACGGTTTTAGAGATTTATTTCTCAAAAAGAATACAATTCACTTAACATGAGAAATACAAGTTAATCTTAATACGAACTTATAAAGAACGGTAGGTACTAGTAAATTAATAATCTATACCCAAAGTCTCTAATTCAGATAATATAAGTAAACAAAGTAATGTCAAGAAATGAGACTGTCAAAATGACAGGACAGTGGTGCAAAACATTTTATCATATTATTTTTTTGTAAATAATCATCAATAAAATTAAAGTGAATTAATTATAAGAACTATGCAAACAAAATACCGTTGCCAAACAATGTTTTGTGTAGTATGTCGGAGACACGGCCTATGATCGTCATAATCAGCCCTTTTAAGTCCACTGCTAGACGTAGACCTCCCAAAATCGATCTCCACTCAAAACAGTTTTCATCCAAAATGTGGCTTGATATGCTACTTACAATATGAATCTATGAATGAGAGTTGTAATATTAGTGTTGTTGAAGATGTAAAAAAATTGAAAATGTTTGGATCTCCTGCATTGTTACCAGTATCATAAAATATTTTATACCAGAAAATCTCCTTTATTTAATAACTTTGCTTAAAACCGAAAATGTATAAAAATAATTACGGTATGATTATTTTTTTATTATTATTTCTTAAAATAAGTACTTAAAAGAAAACGGAACTTTTTTTTTCGCCATTTTATGTGAATTAGCATTACGAAGATATTTTTTTGAATTTGAGACTTTGGGTATAGTAAGTAGTTGATGCACAATTTTTACAGTTCTGTGGGTAACAAGAAAAAGTGAGTGTGCCATTACATATCGTTTCTTGATGGCAAGTCAATAGCAATTACACATTATAATAAGCACACCAACAGCACAGTTACTTACAATTCAACTAAAATTGGTATTTTAGTAACCATGCAAATAACAGGTAGGCATGACATTAATATATGAATATTAAAAATAAAGAAGAACGATAAAAAGTGTGTATATTTGACCTAAATCTAGGATACTACAAAATAAACCAATTTGAGCTACAAAGAAGTGTTTTTTTTTCTTCTAGGGCATCTCAGAGTTAACCATGAGAGGTTGAGATTCTTTAACCGGTCTTTCCTGTTGCCTTAAACTCCTAAAAACTTAAAGCCTCCAGCCAGGGCGTAAAAACTTATGAACTAAACGACTGCGCGCTAAGGGCACCCCCTGTAGGGTACGAACCTCGGCTTAGGGCAGAGTCGGAGCGAGAATGGCAAGGGACCGACGGTGGCTGGATAAAATCAGGGTTATGATTATTATCGGGGGAATTTAAAGCTACAGGCTCAGCTATAGCGCGTGCTGGCGTTTCGCTTACGGGCAAGGGTCGGGGAGAACTATTTAGTCGGGGGTTTCGCGATGGACTTCGGCGGCGATGTCGGAATGAACAAAGAAGTGCACTCTTCGCACTATTTATATACGGAGCGTCTGTATGAAGCGAAACTCATGGAGAAAATATCAATAATCTGTCAAGTTGGATCTTTCATTATATTATCATCATTTATATCTCTTAATTGCGTTTCAAGTATATTTCTAATGATTTCCGCTTACAATCGTTGAATTATGAAAACAATGAACTTAATGCTACTGTAAGAACATACTCGTAATCCGTTTAATTTATGTTTTACATAAAGAAGCCCTACAATGTTAAAAAGGATCCTAATCCTCGTAAAGTGACCAGTCATTATCTATACGTTAAGCACTGGTAGTATGAAAACAAGATTTTCAAAATCGTGAGTAAATATTTGCTCGCCTGACCATTCCATAAAGCAAGCTGAGAGGAACAAAAAATACGTTAACAAGAAAGGTCCTGTGGGAGCGGCCGCGGGTGAGACAGAGATATGAAAATGCTGAATGAGGAACGAGGATGGAGGATGCCACGCCCACAACCACCCACGTAGTCGTAAACAGTCCAAATCCTTTGCACGCTTTCATGTATCCCAAATCGAAATCGCTCCGAGCATCGAACGAGCTGATAAAAGAATACACGCACCTCGCCCGTAGCCCGTAAGACATAAAGTTGTGTGAACCAACTAAATAAGTTATTCCGTGTTGTTGTCCTTTTGTGATCGAGATCATAATGATAAATAACCCAAAGGATAGGTCCACTTGGGGAATAATAATTGATTTTGATGTCTTAAACATAAAGTATTCTCGATTGTATGTTTTGAAATGTATTTTTATAAACGCTGCCTACTTTTATGTTTTGAACATTCCATGTCATGGAATAATGAATATGTTTTGACTTGAATATAAAGTATAGAGAATGTGATGTTTTTCTCTTTTATGGTTAACTTAATAGGGGATGTATTGGAAGAGGTTTGAAGCCAGGAATAAAATAAAAAGAGATAACGCTAACATACAAGTGTTAACAAGTTGGCGGCTCAAAGAACGCCGCTCTCCTCGTTGAGTCTAATAACTTGAGAGCTTATGTTGTTATCTAATTATTGCCATTAGACATTCTTTCCCATATCCTTAGCAGGCTTAAGAAAATAACGAAAGAAACAATATTATTGGTAGGTATGAGTATTCAAATGACGATTGTAATAAAAATCCATTATCAATCTGCCTAGCCTTTTCACAACTATGTTGGGGTCGGCTTCCAGTCTAACCGGATGCAGCTGAATACCAGTATTATACATGGAACGACTGCCTATCTGACCTCCACAACCCAGTAACTGGGTAACACGATACCCCTTGGTAAGACTGGCTGTCAGACTTTTTGGGCTTCTGACGACCCGTAACGACTGTCAAAGATCCACGAATGACAGCCGGGGCCAACGGCTTAACGTGCTTTCCGAGGCACGGAGGAGTCTCGGTATGTAAACATGGTCACCCATCCACGGACCAACCCCGGCAAGCGTAGCTTAACCTGACGGATCGACCCGTGCGGCTGTTATTACTTAGCCACGAGATCCTCAATAAAAATCCATTATATGGCCTCTATATTACTCTACATCTACATGAATCGTAAAAGTTTCGCCAACCATTAAATAAAGGTAAGATATTTTTTTCATCTCCTAATATTACATGTTTGGTTCTAAAAAAAAGACATTTGAAGCAGCATCTACGTCGTGGAAAAAAACGAGGGCCTAACTGCCAAAGTGAATCAATAAATCATGTAAAAAATCGCCGGTGGTTTTGTCTCACACAAAATGATTAAGCCAAAAACGTATCAAAGACATTCCAATCGAGATGGTGGCTTGTTCCAGGACCGTCACAGCCTATAATTTGTGCATCCACATCGACTTGTAATTAGGGGGACGTGACGCACCATGTTGCGCATTCCCACATGGACAACCAAGGACATAACACGTAATTTTGACCCATTATTTTGACCACAAAGTGACTGTAGTCACACCGTGTCCACTGCGGAAACGTGACTATAAGCAATTGATAGACTTATTTTCTATTATATTTTAATATAAACACCTAAATGAATTTTCATTTCTCATACTCGGAAAGTAGTGTTTGATTGATCCGAGTAGCGGGTGGAAGACACTGCTTTCCACCTTTGGGCGGGACAAACTTATAGTAATTGCTTCCCTCTCTAGGGAGGGAATGAATTTTTAAAATAGAACTAAATTTGGTTAGGTAGGCGGTAGGTTTCTAAACAACCGGAGTAAATTAAAAAAAAAATACCTACGCGGGCAGCCCGCGGCGGTGTGTTCCATATTTTTTTTTTTTAAATACTATATACTTATACGGGATACTAACTCTGTAAGCTGTACCGAAATTCAAAATCTTGGTTTTATAGACTAATAATGTATTTAAAATGAGCAATTTATTCTGAAATGTTGACCCCAGATTCCATTAAAGACGACAGTAATCAAAAATATTTGGCCAGAAATTTCAAAGGCAAGATACTTAAATACATACAATGGTTTTATGAAGTGGCGAGCAACATGTTATTATTATCAATAAATATTTTAGAAAAACTACTATTTTTTACTTTACTTTTTCGAAATGAAAAGTAGAGTGTTTAACACAGGTGAAAGTCACCAATTCCTACACGGACTATAGCCGCCCTCGCTGCACTCGGGCGTCTAAATACCTCGTATATCAATTGATTCCTTTCGACCCTTGTATAACAATCAACTATTTCTTGAATAATAATTTTCTGAGGCCCATGGGCTATCTTCCATATTGGTAAGTGAAGGCCTTACTACTCTACACAATACACGACTAAACCAACGTGAAAAAAATTATAATTAAAGCCGATGACTTTATAGACATGGACAATCCACAGCGAAAAGCACATTAGGTCTATTATTTCATTTATTCATTCAACGTTGATCCAATATGTCTGACAAACCAATAATAATAATCCGATGAACTTTTTATTAGAAACTTCTCCTTCATTTAGATTTATCGAATCTAAATAAACATTTATAGAAACACACAGGCACACACTAATTGGCACTTACGCATGTGTTTGTTACGCTACGGTGTAAAAAGCGGCAACCTATAAGAAAAACTAACTAAGTGCTTTTAACCTGCCTTTCGCTATTCATTGTCTTAATAGTTGGTTTCCGTGTTTCACCATTTCTTATGATTTGCGGTTTATAATTTGGGCCTATCCAGTCCCAGTTGTGGCCTGAAAATTAATTGAGTTTCTTACTTTGTAACTTTACTTACTTGTACTTTGGTCTCGACGATGCGACTTTAACACAATGTTTACGAGAAACCTATCCTAATATTGAACTGTGAATAGTTGAATATTAAAAAACGTGTCTATCACATGTTTCGTTATTCTAAAAAAAACATTTTTATAACCGGCATTAGATACTACCTGTTAAACAAAATAACGAGAAAAACAACTTAAACAAGAGGCCGACGTTTCGTCTGCCTCGCGCGCTCAGAACAAATAAAATATAAAAAGGTGAGCGATGCATTAAGTGCATATAAACATGTTGCCTTAGTGTCAATATTTGCGGGCGCTTTCCCATGGGAACCGCGACTGTCTGCGGCTGCGCTAAATCACTTTGGTTGTGTGTGACTGTACCACGCTACTCTTCTTTTTTTGCTATTGAAATGTCAATTTCCTACCTTACGTTCTGCGAGCCTAAAATCAATTAAAAAATGCGCCTTTTACTTTTATTTCCGATTGCCGAGTGCTCTATTGTCTTTTTTATAGCAGAATGCTAATTTTCTGTGCACTCTTTATACTTAAGAATAATGTGGAGATGTTACGTGGAGTACCACAATTAATATGCTGACAAAGTTTATAGCATATAAATTTTTTCACATGAATTTCCCTGCCAAAATGAAATCAATTAGCGCTGTAGAAAATACGAAGAACATTATGCATGCTGAACATTACCTAGTGAAAGCGAATTGCTATAACTGATTAAAGAACTAGGAACTTGGGGATGTTATAAATATCTTAGTTGGTCGATGCTGGTGCAATGATCACGAATATTTGTTGCGTGATGTCAGGAGCCGGCACAGACCGAGATAAGGTAATTGTGAATGCGTGTAGCTGTCCCCGGGATATATTGCTGTGGGACACCGCTAACCGTGCCACTACCTCCGTTCAACCCTTTGCTTATACATTGGTTTTTACCCTAAATATGTGAACATTTAACATTCGACTCCGTGAAAAGCAACATTTTCAACTAATTCCTGTTGTCCTATGTATGAATGCCGCAAAAGGTCAACGACATAATTGAGAACGACAGTCGGAATGAATATACGAAATGGAATATTTTAATAGCCGTTTCTAATTAGTGGCAGTTACCGTTTATTGGGTTCTGTGTTTGTAATGAAAAAAACAGAATCCTCATTTAAAGATCGGTCGTTTCTTTATCCATAATTTAGCAGAACGATAAAACGTGACAATTAAAAGCATGATTCTACATGTGGAGTTAGTTAATACTGATTAATATGTAACAAAGTAATTTATTACTCTCTTTTCTGTGGAGAAAAGAGAGTAGGTAATAAATTGACAATTGAATTGATAATTTTTAGTTCTAGGGAAAGGGTGGCCTTTCCCTAGAAATAAAAAATATCAATTTTGATTCGTGATATCGAACTGCTGAAATATTTAAGTAGAAGCTGTACCTGAAAGTAAACCCAGAGCCTATACAGTAACATTTATTTACTAATCCACAAAAATAATTTAGTACTTTGCCCGCGGCTCCGCCCGCGTGGATGTCGGTTAGCGCGTAAAAAAGTAGCCTATGTCCTTCTCCATATCCCAGGCTATATATCTGCCAAATTTCATGACGATCGGTGCAGCGGTTTAGGCGTGAAAATGTAACAGATAGACAGACAGACAGAGTTACTTTCACATTTATAATATTACTAGCTTTTACCCGCGGCTTCGCCCGCGTGGATGTCGGTTATCGCGTAAAAAAGTAGCCTATGTCCTTCTCCATATCCCAGGCTATATCTCTGCCAAATTTCATGACGATCGGTTCAGCGGTTTAGGCGTGAAAACGTAACATACAGACAGACAGACAGACAGACAGACAGACAGATAGACAGACAGACAGACAGAGTTACTTTCACATTTATAATATTAGTATGGATTAGTATATTAGTATGGATGATAAAATTACAATAGGGAACCCATTGGTATCAGAAACCAATCATACTTGACCTGTTTTTATTTAGTTACTTAAAGTACAGTCGACTTGATATTTCTTAGGAATGTAATTAATTAACCCAGCGCTATCAAATTGAGTCGGTAAGATTAAAATCGGTTTAAAACGGTAAGAGAATGACAATAATCGGTGCATGTATCAAGTGGGGAGTCGAGACATGTGTATGCGCGCGGGTGTGCCCGCAGGTACCTGTGATGGAATGCCCGATACGCTCCTATAATGATGTTAAAACAAACTGTTAGGTTGTCATTAACGCGACTCAGCGCCCAAATGGGGGAGGCCCATTATAAAAATTTGTCCCATCCGTTTCGGCCCAAATTTATGGTTATCGAGTTGCCCGTTTTTTCTTGGGCCATCGAAATTTTATTGCCTTAAGATTAGAGTGGGAACACTGATAACAATGTTTTAGGACGGGATTTGTGTCGTTTATGATGTCGCCGATGAATGAGAGTAATCAAACGTCATTTCATTTCTATTGAGCACGTATCATTTGAACCTTAGAGCCAGTTGGAGGGTTAATATTACGTCAGTGACATTCTTTAAATTAATTTTATGGCATTTTGAGATAGGCATCTGAAACGAAAGGTAAGTTATCGTGGTCTAAGTGGAGATCTCACTTTATTATGGAATGTTTATACGTTCATTACGACTTAAGTACGAAGTTATAGAGGCTACCCTAGCCTTTAGTACTCTAGGCATGTTTTAGTGATGTAACTTAGGCATATAATCATATAAAACAGTAATCAACTTCACATCTCAAAATTTTATGCCAAAAATGAGAACCGAACGGTTGCCCAATTAATAAGAAAGTGTCTAATAGTTATTGATATTCATTGATGTTCTTTAAGAAGCGCGTATCACGTAACACGGTAGCTCCTGGCTCGCTCGTAATGTATTGTTTTTTATGGTAGTGGCCTGCGGTATGCAAAACTTGCCTTCGATAATCTTACGTACGCCAATACAAAATTAACTTTACCGTTCATCAGTCAAGTTTACAAGCTACTATAGCCGTTATTGCGACCCCATACGAGCATATAAGGTTGTTACGGAATGTTAAAACTAATATCAGTATTTATTTATGTGGTAGAGCAGATACTGGTCTCCGTCGACGGGTCCACGTCAATAAGTTAATATTTCTGCAAATATTCCAGTGTCACATACAACCGTTTGGATTATGATTTTAAAACGACAGCCACTTGAGGTTCGATTACAAAGTTGAATCAACATTAATCAGAGTTAATATGGATTTAAGTTTTTCTTAAATATTGATGGAGGTATTGGAATGTTGTTTGTAATGTTCTAGAAGTGGTTCCCATGTGCATTAGAAATGTACATAAGAAGACTATTTAAAATCAATCTTGACAATGCATAATTTATTGGAGCTACAACTACATCAATCTTGGCAAGAGTGGTGTCAACTATTGATCTTAGGTGACCACTCTAGTCATCGGTACAAAGTTCAGTTGGAACATAGGTATTAAATTATGCATAATGTGGTTTAACATAATATACACATTTTATTCCTAGTTGAGACTATTAAGATGAACTAAGTTATAATGATTTACAGGTCACGACGTAAAGTGCTTGTTCATTGTGATTGTGTTAGATTCCTACATATTTAGGAAAATTTGTGAACACCTAAGGAAAACTAAACACTCTAGAGAATGAAGTAAGAAGGCTTCCTAGTTACATGAAACTCCTGTTGCAATCCGTACACTTCAGTGCGATGATATAAATTGCGGTTTGTGGTCAATGGCTAAGAATAAAATTGAATAAATGACTTTGGCCATGTTTACAAGAATAGACTAAGCAAATGGGTGGTAAAATCCATATATTCAGTGAAAAATCGTACTTTAATAGTACATTATTGCAAAGGCCGTGAAATAGGCAATTGGAGGTCGAGTATGAGTTTGAAGGCCGAGCCGTAAGCGAGGACTTCACTAATACGAGACAGGCAATTGCCATTTCCGCCGAGTCATATATAGTGCTTTTCTCAAAAGAATGCAGGGAAATAAAACATACATACTTTCATGTATTTTTCTTTTGACTTCGCTGGAAGCAGGTTTTCCATTGCTAATTTGGCTTCTGATCTTAAATCTGGTGGGGTACAATCAATCTCCATTTCACTCTCTGACCCGTTGGAATTCATTTTAATTAAATTTATATTTATTAAGTATGTAAATAACAAATCAAGACGAATTTTCAGCTTTGCCGCCAATTTTCTATTTGTCATCTGTGGCGAAAGGTAAACGCATTTATGGCTATACGAGTACAGCCACGTGAACGCAATTTGTGCTAAGCAAAGAGACTTAGTTTGGCAAGAATGATAAAATAGATCCAATCAAAGAGTATTTGATAACCCCAGCACGCCGTTTCATACAACATTGTTGGAGCGTTCCAAATTCAAAAAACGCTTCTGCAATGGATTTGATTTTCTTTGTCCGTAAATTCGATACTTCGCGTGTTCTTTTTTCGAAAATAATGACAATATTTCAATGCATGTTTGAGAAAAAGTATTTTTTTTCTCCTTATATCCACATGTGTAAAGGTAGTAGTAGTATAAGAAAAACTATTTGACAGAGAAAATTACCATAATAGTGAGTGGACTACGAGTACCTACAGTTATTGCATTTTACTATTTTAATGAAGATGTCGAATGTTAGCTGGAGCAGGACATCCGCTACGAATCCAGTCGCTCCTCTAATGTAATGCGATATTGTAGTGAAACATATATTGTGTTTTAACAACGATAATGTGTGCCTATCTGCTAAAGACGTCATACAGGCATCTCACGCAAGGTGTACCAGAGAACCAGGCAGTGGGAAAGTGTGGAGCGTCACCAAGCTCCGTTATCAAGCGGTCACTTTGATTGTCTCGTTGGGCCCTGTTCCTCTGACAGTATGACGAATGGCCTGATGCAACCCATAGATAATAACAAAAACGCGTCCACTACTAACCCTGTCGGTGTCCCGTCAACGTCAAAAAACAAATAAGTCCTAATGATCGATCGTTAGACCTCTGTTTTGGGGCCTTTAAAACACGAGTTATCTCGAGTAAGCCGTAGCGGTGCGATCACCTACCTGTTAAAAGGTGGCTGAATTTGTCAGCCGATAGATTCCAACGAGGCTTACGTGTCAGCGAGTAAGGTGAGTTTTTCATGTATGTTGCCTTACCTGGCGCGCCGAGCAATCTTGTAAGACGACTTTAACTTCTATTTAACCGAGGAAAAGTTACTAGCATGCGCTACGAGATATACACTTTATGAAGTGACAATCGTTACTTTATATATTTGTATAACTTTTGTTTTTGTAAAGCAAAATCTTTTTTACCCGCATTTGATACGGTTTGTTGTTGATATTGGCGTAAATTCTCATTTCAACAGCTCGATCATAATTAATTAATTTGTTTTGTTTTATATAAATTGACGTGAATTGACATGTTGATAATTAATGTTTAAAGGACAATGTGCAAACTAGACCTCACACAATACAAGAATATGATTAAGTTGAAGTGCTAACTTGAACGTGCTAAGTGTTTATGTGGAAGGAATTCACAATTCTATTTGTAACTATCTTACTATACCTACCTACGTAGAATAAGTTAGAGCACGCTGTGGAGACATGCCATAATGACTTACGTACTTAGAACATTATAGTGCACTTGTCGTCGCGAGCCAGCGCAGGGTTCGCCTTACAATTTATCGGGAGTTGCTTCCAGTTAAGATACTATGTCAATGCAAAAAGCTCTATTTGCATTATTTATCGCCTGTGGTTACGAGCCCGACCAACAATCCGGACTAAAAATAGATGCAAATACTCAGAACTAAAGCACCACTTACATTTTACTTAACGGTCGGTATATTTTTAGTAAAAGTATACATATTTCAAAGGCTTATCATTTGCAATGGTAATTAGCTCTGCAGGTAAATGAGCACTTGTAACACAAATCGCCGAGAGAGGTATATTTTCTCACAGTATTTGAATACTATATCGCAATCACACTAAGTATTTCCTTATCCTTTAACAATAATGATGTCACCAGCAGCGTTAATGAAATGAATAGCATTACCAAGTCGTTAACAATTCAGGCTTACGCGGCAAAGTCTATTAGGATCTGCACGGGCTGTAACCTGAAATATTAACTAGAGGTATTAGGCGTTCGTCTAATCATAGGTAGTTAACAGCATAGAATATTCAAAGTTCTCGCTCGCAGGCTTAGGTTTCAATTAGAGCTGTGCGCGGTGTGGAGGGACGTGTAAACGCCGCCGTATATCATGCGAACCACGCTATTACATCCAGTATCTGCGGTATTAATAGAAGTGGATACATAAATTTTAATAGTTGCATTTGTGAGATAGGGATTGGTGTCACGCGCACGTGTTTAGCGCAGTATCTCCGCAGGCCTACATACTGCCTGCAGACGTGCGGCTATTGCGATATCTATGTATAATCATGTTTACTGTCAATATTTCCATTGCTTCCGTAGCTGATGATAAATAATGTAACGTCACAACACGATTATCTTGCTTACAAGGCGGCTAGATCAAGACAAATACGAGTTCGCAGACTAAATACTTAATTATGATTTAATTATCTAATTACGTCAAACGTTCCTCATGTGTGAATTAGCGTCAATTAAACACAGCGATTTAATGTACAGTAAGCTTATTATTGTATGCAAGCAACGTTCAAGAATATAATGAGAACTAAGTTAAGATTAGATCTCATTTTATTTTATTAATTAAATTAATGTATCATGCAACTGCCGTCCTAAACGCCGAGAAAATCCTTTAAGTATCTGCAAGTGTTAGTGTAATTTGGCCACAACTTCTCATTCGTCCATCTCCAAGAGACACTCAAACTTTCCAAGAAAGTCGAGTAGGATCTCGTCGACTCTTCGCAGTGACACGAAATCAATTGATTCTCGTACAGTTACATTGGCTGCGTGTATGGCATGTGAGAAATGTCGTCGAGAGTATATCAAATGTTAGTCGAAGCTATCGGATGGAGGCATTCCGTCGCGGGATTGAACCGCACGCGCGGCGAGCGGCAGAAATGTGGGCGCAACCCGAGATGCCCGCGCCGCGCCGCCGCAAGGTCGGCTACTGCACTGCGCATGCGTGACCTAGCGCGACTCCACCACGCCGCACCACGTAGCACCAAGCCACACAACGCCACGCTGCTAACACTGCAGCACCACTACTTAACCACTGTTTCCCTACGTGATCTCTTCTCATTGAAGGGTCTGCCATATCAACAGCGTGCAAAATTTACAATAAAGCTACCAAGCCACGCGATTTGTACCTCAAATCAATACACCTAACATTTCTTTCATTTGGACCAAAAAATTGCAATGTCACTGCTCGTAGCGCCACATTTGGCATAACGCAAAAAAAAAAACACGCAGAACTACTTTAAAAGGAGTCTCATGAATATGACGTATTCATTGCTTAATAGAATAATAACGAATTAAAATTGTAACGTACAACTCAAAGTTACTCTCAACGGCCTACGATAATCCTACGACACGGCTCTGACACTGCTACGCCACCGCTACGACACTACTACGCCACCGGTACGATATTGCTACGCCACTGCTATGCCACCACTACGACAATACTACGCTACTGCTACGCCACCACTACGACATAACTACACCATTGCTACGCCAGCGGTACGACAAAGCTACGCCGATGCTCCGTCTCGCCTATGATTCGTCTACGACACGGCTATGATAAACGCTAGGATGCTGCTACGACACTGCTACGCCAAGCCTACGATTCGTCTACGAAACCGCTCGACGCTCCGTCCGACACGCCGCGATGATTTAGTCTTTTAACTTACGTTTGAGTTAATTTTATATAATAATTATAAGTACAATATTGGTTATTATAAACATGGCGCTTTACGTACGTAATGATAGTTATTTCATTAAATATTTAATGCTTTTGATTCATAAAACCTGGATTGAAACGTTCACAGAGTTTGATTCACAAGAATGTCAACAGCGATCACACGGAAAACTTAGTTAATTAGTCATTATTACAAGAAGAGGAAAGTTTTACTCGTCAGTTAATAGTTTGTACAGAATAGAGTTAAACTTTTTGGTGATTCGCGGTTGGTAACATAAGTGCTCATACACACGAGCTGTAAGCGTCGACGGCAGAGGCAACCGACGAGTTTCGACGACTGCTGTTACCTCTGCCGTTGATGCGTGCCGCTCATGTGTATGAGTACTAAATCAATGATGAAGCCAAGATATTATGAAGCACAAAATAAAGTTGTATCGGAGGCATGAGAATTTATGTGAATACTCAGTAACATCTTTTATAGTATTCGTTCGTCTTCTGTCGAGAAGATGAATTGATTCTGTTCTTGATAAAGGAAAGAAAAAGTTTGGCCTGCCTCTTTAGAAAATTATGGGCGAAAAATCAACAGGAGAATGACGATGAAAGTGTTCTGAATTAAGATTCGAATTTGATTGACGAAAGCAACAGATTCCTTACTATACCCAAAGTCTCTAATTCAGATAATTTATGTAAACAAAATAATGTCAAGACATGTCACTGTCAACAGGACAGTGGTGCAAAACATTTTATCATATTTTTTTTTTGTAAATAAGTGAATTAATTATAAGAGCTATGCAAACAAAATACCGTTGCCAAACAATGTTTTGTATAGTGTGTCGGAGATACGGCATATGATCGTCATAATCATCCCTTTTAAGTCCAGTGCTAGACGTAGGTCTCCCAAAATCGATTTCCACTCGAAACAGTTTACAGATGTTTTCATCCAAAATTTGGCTTCATCCAAGATATGCTACTTACAATATGAATGAGAGTTGTAATATTAGTGTTGTTGAAGATGTAAAAAATGTGAAAATGTTTGGATCTCCTGCATTGTTACCAGTATCATAAAATGTTTTATACTCGTAGGTACTAGAAAATCTCCTTTAATTAATATCTTTGTTTAAAACCGGAAATCTATAAAAATAATTACGGTATGATTATTTTATAATTATTATTTCTTAAAATTAATACTTAAAAGAAACTGGAACCTCTTTTTTCGCTATTTTATGTGAATTACCATTACGAAGATATTTTTTTGCTATGTTATCCCCTTTTTTTACGTAAATTATCTGAATTTGAGACTTTGGGTATAGCTTTAAAGTCATATAGCTATAGCGATCGAACATAATAGAAGTCGTTCAGTTTGTGTAATCATAAAGATTTTCTCTTCGAAACACAGTAGGCAACAAACGCATTAAGTTGTATAATCCGAAGTCGAATCTCCTGTTAACCCATCCAACACGCTAAGCATGCTTTTAGTTAGAAACACGAGTGCTAAGTACCGCGATGTCTCGATGGCGCTCCACAGCGACACATCACTATAACTCAACGCTATTAGTAAATACAACATAAATCAGCTAATGCATCATTTAATGGTTGTTATAGCTGAACGATTAACGGCCGTGCCTAATCTTCAATGCGTTAAGTACAAACACATAAATGTGTTGGTTTACCGCGCTCGTAAATACTTATGATAATAAGGTGTGGTACCGTCGTACGTATCATAGCGTTGATTGTATTGCAAAATGGAAACGCACCGCGGGCCGGCCACATTCGTACTTGGTATCTACCTCGTAATATTTCCTCCGGCTCGCTTATGCAAATGCAGCATATTGACAAACAATATACATGGAAATATATGAAGTGGACGCATAAAAGTGACAGGGACCGGGTGCGTACCATCGGAGGCACGTAAGGGACTCCACACACAACGCCGCACGTTTTATGAGCAGCGCTGCATCGATTTACAAAGTTATTTATTGATATTAAAACAAGTGACGGTTACTCTATTTCTAGGCAAATGGTATGTAATTAAGTTGTTTGAATTAACGCTCGGTTTTACGACGCATTGAGTAAATACACCAGTTATTTTAATAAATCACATATTCATTAAAATGATTGCAGTTATATGGAACTCTAAATTGCTATCGATTAATCACTGGTTAAATATATCCTAAATTTTAATAGAGCCGAATGGGAGCGCTTTTACACCTGTTGCACACTGCAGCGACTGTCGAAAACATAGTTCGTATATGGGTTCACATAATCCAATCTTTGTACTTAAATAGTACTAACTTCGTATGTACTTACTTTTGTATATAAATGTTGGTTTCTTCTAAAAGATTGCCTTTCTTGGAATGGGTTTAGGGTCGATACGCTACATTGACGTATGAGAGCAAACAATTACTCTCAGTGTTTGTTTATATAAAGTTTGCTTACATCACATTTAGCACGCGATTACATCAAATCGATGAAAACAACAAGGAACGATTGATATAAGGTTACTTAACTTAGTTTATGTGAGTGAACAATAACAATAAGTTTATCATAATCGGCGACAACACGACTGCCCCTCAGACATTGTGTCAGTCCGTTTATCGTGCTGAGACCTTTGGCTTATTAGCGGGGCGCGGCACCTGCGAGCTACGATAATGGCACTCGTAAGGTCCGAGATTTATGTCGGTGAATTAAAATGAAATGTCACTTTATTTAATCAACACTCCCCGTGGCGCGGGCGCACATCTGCGTGGGCCACGGCGAAATAAACGCGGATGAATCACCTTGTTTTGCAGTACATTCTCGGAACCGATTAATAATTATAATAATTTATCTCGTCAATAAAACAATAATTAACAGTCAGTAGTCATATGAGCCGTCGTATAAATTTCCTAATGTGAAACCTAGTGTAACATGATACTGAGATCGAACAGGTTGCTGCTACACCTGGGCACCTGGCGAGGCTCACGTCAACTACGATAATAGACCAAACTTATTTCATTTTAATAATTTTCCAGAAATATCGATTACTAACTTTTTGGCTCGTTGTAAAATATAATGTTTTAACGTTCTTCCGAACAATATTCAGTATTATCTGGTTTCTACGATTCATCACAACATATTTTGGTATAACTGTTTCTCAAAACGTCCAGGTGAGCTATCTGGGTTCAGGCACTTCATAAAGACCAGCCGCAGTCATGTTGTATTCTCCAAATAAGGGCAGGTCGTTGCTCCGTCGTTGACTTCTTTGTTTAAAAAAATAACACTCGTCTCTTATGTATGAACGTATACGTGTATGGAAAATCAACCGCGAATTAAACATGACATGTGTAAAATCCTTCGTTTTGTGAATGTCTAAAAGAAAACGAAGGTTCATTGTTGAGAAATGTCTTTCAAGCGCGTTGGATGCACTATTTTACATAACAGCTTTTGTTCAGTAATTTTGGTGTCAATACGAGATATTGCACCCAAAATATACCATTAATGGCCTATCAAAACGTAACCTACATAAAAACGAGTTGCAGCTCCGAAAAATCAGTCGTCATCTCTATATTTATTGTCATTAACATGTTCAACATGGCCGATAGCGATCAAGTTGGATACATAATTAAGAACGATTATGTCAGATTCGGGCAGTAAACTAGTTGGTTAATGCCATTGTGATATGAATATGGATTTAATGTTGTACAAACATCAGGCGCTTCAGGTTACACGGTATCGAGTGTCGTGACAGCACGGGGTCGGCTGCCAGGTGCGCTGCTTGGGACATTAATCGTGATACACCATCGTATAGATCACAATCAAAACCAGTTTTATTATTTTAAAGTTGTAAATGACGCAAGTGGCGGTGGTGCGGGCGCAGCTCGCGCAGGTGGGGCTTGTAAGGTAACCCGAGCGCTACGGCCGCGCGCTGCGTCCAGCAACACAGCGCAGCATTATGCAACTCATTAGGACCGTAACCAGATACCAACTTATATTGCACTTTTTTTTTGCGTAATGATTTCTTAATTATCCACTTGTAATTTAACGCTACTACATACGTCGGTGACACCTTTTTTTTTGGTGGGAAATTATTAAATAACTTCTTCTGCTTTGCACGGAGCGGGAGGGCGTGTCAGACTTTTACTGGCTTAAACCCACACGTGTTCCTTCAGTTGCCTATGTGCTAGGGCCACGGTATCCACGTCGGTGTCACCTGGCTTGTTAACTAACTGTATGAGATGTTAAAGTTGCACTCGCCACGCAACCGTTGTGTCGCTTTCTTTATAACTAGCTGCTGCCCGCGGCTTTGCCCGCGTGACTTTTCCTAAAATAAAAGTCGCCATAACATCAGCTATCTGTCAGTGAAAGTCCCATCTAAATCGTCGCAGCCGTTACGGATATTAGCCGGAACAAACAGACAGACAGACAGACTGACAGACAATTTTTTTTTTTTTTGTTATAATTGCCGTATATACTTTCATATGCATTTAGTAAAAAGCTGTTATTTTGATATTACAAACAGACACTTCAATTTTATTTATTTGTATAGATTGAATAGTAGGGTACAATTAAGTCTACCAGGGTTGCGGGTTTGTCCGAAAGGGATACCGTGGCCCTGACACACAGGCAACTGAAGGAACACGGGTGGGTTTTAGTCAGTAAAAGTCTGACACGCCCTCCAGCTCCGCCCAGAGCGGGAGAAGTAATTTGATAATTTCCCAACCAAAAAAAGGGTACCTACTATAAAGTGAAGCAGTGATAAGCACAATGTCGCTCAGTTCAAAGTTGAGCGGTGGAGGCGGCCGTGTGTAGGCGCGCGCGCGACACGGTCAGGCGGCGCGGCGTCACCGCGCGGCGCCCTATCGTCTACCGACCGCCTATCATTATTCCCATCCAAACATTATTTACCACTCGACCTTTTTATCCTGAAGCCTTTTTTCAAAAACTGCACTTCCACTTATCAGGTAGACATCGTGAGATATTAATATCTTTGGGCAGATATTTAGTGTTCACATTGAACCGATAAACGCTTTTAGTGTCGAGCTTTGAAAATAAATAATGGCAGTTTAGATAAGGTTTTACAAAAATATCCAAACGAAACCTCATGGTAGACTTAAGCTCATCAGATACAGCCTTATAATTGTCTTATAATTGGCTGTCATAAAGCATTTTATGACAGGCGTCTACGAAGGAATTTTCATCGGCCGGAAAATCGTTGTATGTAATTACTGCCTGCTATATAAACTCCAGGTTATACGTTGCACCATTTAATGAATCGTCTCTGATTTCCTTTGAGTCCAACACGTATCATCCGGACAAGAAGTTAAATAAAATTAATATAATTCTGATACTTTTTCAACCGTTACCGATACCCTTTTTTACTTCGCAAGGAACGCGGATGAGACTCGATAGCAATATTTATTTATAAAGTCGGGTGCAGGCCGACTGCATCGGGATTCCATTTATACGTATCGTTGATGTTTTTCTGTTTCCAGCAACCTCCTGCGACTGGTGTGCGCAGGCGCATTGCGAAGCGCTCAGCATCGCAAGCGACTTTTATTACTTGTAGAACCCCTATTTGTAGAACCTTATATTTAGGTGTATAAATATCAGCTTAGGTTTTTCTCAGCAGATGTTTGTGTTCGTTTGTAATGTAGAGTTCAATAACATGTATTTTCTGATGCGAAGTTATAGTGAAATAGAAATGCGTTGGTGTTAAGATTAAGCTTTCGGTACAAAAAATATGTTTTAACCATGATTATCGCCGTTCTAAAAGGCAGATCGATGTTTTAACGCTAAGCTAAACATACGTTCCCTTAACATAAAACAGGAAAAAAATAAACCACACAATAATGACGGTAGGCAAAATAACTTTTAAATGGTTTTGTTTTGTGATCCTCCATTTAATTAATCCGTTCCGCTGCCAAATCATCTATATAATAAAGTTCTCATGACGTAAGCTTCGGAACACGCGGCCAAAGGAAAGAATTAAATCGTTATTAATTAACTAAACATCGGTGTAAGATTTCATCCTTTTTTGTACGATCTAAGCTTGTATTGGAATGAGACTCAATATTTTATCATTAATTTTCGAAATATGATATCGATAGATACGAACATTTATTTTACTATCGACATTTATAGGTTCTTGTTTATTAAAACAAGGATTAGATACGAGGCTATTATAGTTTAAGTGGTTTAAATGTATGAGCACACCTGGCGAACATTTCTGGGCACCTTGGTTACCTTTAGCACGCCTCGCCTTTATAAGCGTAGATACTGTATTCTGTTTTAGAGGTACAAGTAACTTTTTACCCCGAAAAGAAACACCCGTATAATTGACACTGGTGCCGATTTTCTTGTACACCGAACTAAACTAACTAAACTATTAATAAAATTCCCTACTTTTGGCTATGAGAATCTTAAAGCTATTCTGCAAACAAAATTCTCTAAAATTAAAAATAACTTTGACACAAATAAAATCGAATTTGACAATCACGACTCCAGCTGGTATTTTTTTTTGGCTTCGCAATTTTGTGCTTGTTTGACCTACCCCATGATTTTTTTTAGAGCCGTAGGCTCGCATGGGGGTGCAGTCTCGACGTGATTTTATGGAATTCTTTGCATAAAGTATCGAAAAAAAAAATTACCTACATGTTGAGTTTAAGGAGTTTAAGAGCTTTATATAGGGGGTCGAAATTTTCATTATTTTTACGATAGGACGCACCATTTTCGAGATAAAAACAAAAGAAAAGATACAGATACAAAAGATACTGTTTTTGCACCCTGAAGTCGGTGTTGGTGTGAATTTTAGTTCATGACAACTAATTTTTTTCCACACCGTTTTAATCGCGATTAAAAATAGTCAGAAATCTAAAATTTAGGTGAAAATCGTCATATTCAGAAGAGCTAAATTGCCATTTTCACTAAATTAAAAACTCAGTACCATCATAGTGCTGTCAAACTGAAATATAGTTAAGTTGTGTCACTTTAGTCAATTTCAGAATAGGAAATCGTCGTTTGACAGGAATTAACAAAATTTTGGTGATTTTTAGTCTAGTTTAGAGAATTTTGTGATAAGAGAATCGGCAACATTGTCGTGAAAGGTGACATAGACATGAGTCTAAAAACCTTTGTAAATATCAGTAATCGCCTAAGCTTGCCCTAAGGTTTACATCAACATCGCTGCAACCGTTCGTAGCGGTCTTAGAAGGCCTGTAGCAGTGGACGTTAACGGGCAGACATGTTGAACGTCCCGGGGATATCGTGAGGCGAGGCGATGTAGGTGATGCGGTGAGGCGGTAAGGGCGAGTGCATGATCAAGTGTAGCGTGCTGAGATATTCTGTGAGGAGTTTCGCGGAAGCGGAGCGCGCGGCGACCGCCCGTCTGAGCGCGCAGCACCTGCCCGCGCCGCGAGCTATTTATAAACCAGACCGTACCTCCGACATAGAATAAACCTTATTCGCATACGACACGCCTCAACTTTAAACCTCCATCATTCTGCCTACGACGCTCAGACCTCTAGTTGGACTGTTGGACTCGTACGATGCACCTTTTATATTGTTATCAACAGAGATCGGAATAGGTAGTTTTTTTTACCTAAAGAAGGAACATAGAGTTGATAATACCCTTCTTATCGTAATAACTAGAAACTATATCCAATAACTTTTCAAGACCTTATTTTCCTATAATATGTAAAACAAAGCTCTTTAATTTAATAGTTTTATTTTAATTACGGAACCCAAAAAAAAATTTATATTATTGTATATTTCTTCAAATATATAAAGTCCAATAAATAATTTCAGGTTATTAAATCCCGGGATTTAAACGTCATTATTATTATTACGGGATTTTAGAGGAGGTATTATCAACTCTATGTATTTTCCTCGAAGTTTAGGTAAATAAACGATACCTATTCCGATCTTTGCTTATCACGCTGGCTTTAATTGTTAGTAAGTTTTTAAACCCGACAGTAAAGGTGTGTTAACAACACTGTTTGTGTTTGCATCATTCAACACTGTTTTAGATTGGTTCTATTTAGCACTTCAGTTGGAAAACTTCGTCAGCACGTGACACATTTCAAGCCATGGATGGTAAAGCTCCGGAAAGAGCTTTTGGTACAGTTTTTTCCGCGAAATGTGTTTTCAATTAATCATAATGGCTAATTAATTTGTTTCATTCACGAAGCTCTTTCACGGGTATCGTCATGTGATGAAAACAATGAAGTGTCCCTTCTAGATGTTAGCTCGTAACAGTGCGTTGTTCACTGCTATTTATCTACGACTCTATAGTACCCAATACATTATTCTAGTACACAATACTTAGTACCTATACTGCACCCAATAATATATTGTTTACCTGCTTTTTGCGCAGCATCGCTGTTTATAATTTTCCGTAATGTCTTTATGTATCTGCATAACAAGAATAGTTACAATTGCCAGCGTAATACTAATAAATAACAAATACACCTGGTAGGTGCGAGCTTTTCAACTCCGTTAGCGTGAAGTGCGCGAGGTGGCGAGGTAGCTAGCAGTAGTTGAATAAATATTATTTTTAATGATCAGTGCAGCCGGTGTTTGTGCACTATGTGTTCGACATGTTTACGTAACAGTGTTCAGATGTCGGCAGCCGCCGGCCGCGCTCTCGTCGTCGGTAAACACACCAAACGGTGTTCAGCACACGACACACACGACCCGATGTTTGCTCACCGACTAGTTCTTGTTCACTACTCTCCGTTCCAACACATTAGTCGCGCCCTAATATCTCGAGTTAAAGTACTTATCTCGAGTTAAAAGATAAAATGTGATTGATTTTTTCGCTCATCGATAAAATACGTTGAGTTTTTTCGACCGTATTTAATTATTCGATGTCATCGTCCTCGGGCCCGCCTATTCACCTTTGGATGAGGAAATATTTTAAGTCAACAAGTTACAGTTTATCTCTACAGATCATAGCGCATCACACGACTACATTTTTCGTAGCAAAAGCAAAAAGGGCCGTGTCCTTAGCTCAGAGGTCAAATATGCGAATGCATGCCAGTCGTAAAAACTCGGCAAGGTGAACTGAACTGTTAGACAAAGGCTCATCGCGCGCTGAACTAATTAGGCTGAACGTTGCGAGGAATGCCCCGCGGGCCACGCCGCGCCGGTAATTGTAGAGCGCGCGCGCCGCTCCGCGCCCCCGGCTGCGCGAGCGCACACATCAGTACGAACGAAGCTTTTGCTACAAGATTTATTTACATCCGGATTCTATAACTAGAAACTATAAATGAGTTCCCTACATATAAAACGAAATATAAATAACACGAAAATTTCTTGCTTAAATTCCACAACATCATATGCATACGAGTATACCATTTTTGTGAAATATATATTTTTTTTATTTAATCAATGCAAATGTAGCAGTAAATAGCATCGTCAAACCAATTTATTACTACTTTGATAACGGTAGTAGTGGAAAAAAAATGTTTGCGCGTTTGCGGCCTAACACACTGACAGAATGTCGGCCGCTGCGCAAGGTTATGCCAATGTATGATGGTTTTTTAGGCTGATTACTATTGACCATGTAGTACAGTCTATACACACATACCTATATAATTTAGCTAATGTGAGAGTAAAATATTATTAATCAATGCTGTTTCACATTACACGAAGTGACGACTGTGAAACTGTGTTGGACGATAGTCAAACTGATGACAATAATGCATTTATGATAAGAATTTTTAACATCGATCACCAAAGAAGTAGTTTAAAATAGTATGTATTAAAACTTTTATAAATTACAACGACACATATGGTAACAGGTTCAGTTCAGAATAAAATGCAATGGACTGAGGAAAAATATAGAAAGGAATTTAACTAAGTAGGTAGGTAGTTTCGAATACGATTGGTGGAATTTGCAGGTCATTGAATAGAGATTTTTTCTTCAACAACTACCTACAATTCTATGCATTTATGTAGGTAGCTACAACATGACATATGGGGGCCAAGTCTACTAATGTACAAACGTTGCAATGGTCTCTTCATTGCGAGTTTTTGACAGATTTGCCATACAAACACTGTCAAATACTCACAATGACGAGACCATTGCAACGTTTGTACATTAGTAGACTTGGCCCCCTGGTTACTGAATTTCAGCGTTCTCTATGGTCTATCTACACTCTATCTTAATCCTTAGTTAGACTTGGTTTTATTGTTGGATTGATGTGGATATTATGAGCTAGGCAATATTAGTTACATTTTGGCGTCCATTATACATAGTAATTTTAAATTATATAATTAATAAATGTTATTTGTAAATTTTATTTGAGTTTTTGATCATAATTTTAATTTTATCTTAATTGTATTTGAATTTCATGTGTAAATTTATATGTCATTCTGTTATGAGTCTATTGTTACTTGAATTTGAATTTGAAATGATTTCGCCCTAAATTCAATGTGATCACAATTTCAAGGCAAGATCCATGGAAGACCATGATTTAAAGGCACGTTAACGTCGAGCGGCCTTTGAGTAATTTTCCTTACAAGTAATATTTTTTATTTGGAAAACGGAAATAATTTAGCTATAATTTATGATGGATTAGTTTAGCGTTAGTGCAACAGTTTTTGTGTGGATATTATTAACGTCGCAGCCGAAGCGGTCTCGTTCTGGGCGGCCTTCGCTCGACGGAGACAAGAGGCTTGCTGCCACTTTCACTCGACCACCGCCACACGCATACATAAACAACTTATTTTAGATGCGTGGATGTGGCATTTTTCTCAAAAAAATTGTACACTACAAAGTTTTTTTGTTCCCACTCCTTTAAAAAAAATTATCTCGTGACTGAGAAGGAATTATGAAAAACAGCTCAATAAAGAACCTCGGTAAGTGTGTCTAGAATTTTCTAATAACTTTTATAAAGTTTCATATTGAGACACGAAGCAACAAAATACGATCTAGAGGAATGTGGCCGCTTTTCTTTAGATCAAATTTTGTTGTCTCAATATGAAACTGTATAAAAGGTATTAAAAAATACTAGACACACTTACCGAGGTTCCTTATTGAGCCGTTTTTCATATTTCTTTCTCAGTCACGCACGAGATAATATTTTTTTATTTATTTAAACTTCATGTACAATAGTAGTACATAGGCGGACTTAATGCCACAAGGCATTCTCTACCAGTCAACCTTTGGGTTAAATATAAAAACAGTGATAGGGTACAAAATTAATGTCTAAAATACTGACTTCTTGATTACGAGAATTTATATAGTTTTATTGATACTAATACACATAAACAAATAAAATAAACTAATAGATATTTACCCAAATGATTTAAATGACTTAATAAGCTATTGTTAATCAAGTTTAAAATTGCATGAAACTGTATCCTAAATGTAAAATGTCAATGCTCCTTATTATTTTATTTGCACAACCGTAAGGTTGAATAATTATAGTGTAACAAACAAACTGTATAACATCTTATGTATACCCGATATACCCGAAACTCTCAAATGTTCGCAATCAACCTTGAACCTTATACTGTAGTGATAAAGTTGAAAATCTATTAAAGAAATTTGACAGATTGTAGTAGCTTGATGTGCTGGCGTCTGTACATCCTATATTCTAGCAAATAAAGATATCATTCATTCATTCATTTATTCAAATACCATCTAATAATAATTACTATGACTAGACTATTATTTGAGAGTTATTTAGTCTGACTTATGTGTGGACTGGCGCTAGTGGACCGTTGTACGGTCTCTTAATGAACTTTTTTTTAAATAACTTTGATCCAGAAAAAAAGCTTGATAACTTTGTGTGAAATAGGCATGCTATAAAAATAAACCACGCCATAGACTTACTTCAACACAATCAATCAATCTGCCTAGCCTTTTCCCAACTATGTTGGGGTCGGCTTCCAGTCTAACCGGATGCAGCTGAATACCAGTATTTTACATGGAGCGACTGCCTATCTGACCTCCACAACCCAGTAACTTGGTAACACGATACCCCTTGGAAAGACTGGTTGTCAGACTTTTTTGGCCTCTGACGACCCGTAACGACAGTCAAAGATCCACGAATGACAGCCGGGGCCAACGGCTTAACGTGCTTTCCGAGGCAAGGAGGAGTCTCGGTATGTAAAGATGGTCACCCATTCACGGACCAACCCCGGCAAGCGTAGCTTAACCTGACTGATCTACCCGTGCGGCTGTTATTACTTAGCCACGAGCTCCTCCTTACTTACTTCAACACAGATGAGAATAAAAAGACCCAGTTGAAGAAATATCACCTCCATTAAATCGTAGCTCTACGATTTTGGAGGTTCATAGGTACTCTTGCTAGAAAAAATCTGACTTGAAAACAATACGTAAGTGCCAACATAATTTGTTTTTCACTTGTGCCTACTCGCACCTGGTAACTTGTTTTGATAGTTTTTTCACTACATGGTTACACACACACACATGCATAATAAATTCTTCGGACATGCCTGAAGGTATGTTTTTAAACGTTGGTGGATATACAGAAATTAGTTTCGCTTTGCTACAAATTTGTTACAGGTGTAGGTAATCTGTGGGTTTGGATCACCAAGTTTTAAAAGGCTTATTTAGTGATATTTTTTCATTAATTTTCCGTATTGCATGTCATATTGATACAAGGAACAAACAACAATTAAAATTCAGTAAAAATAGAAAATAATTCAAGACAATTCTGAAAAACTTTTACAATTTAGCGTATGTTATCTAGGATCAAGAATAAATATATGTATCATCGGTTGTAATGAGCAAAGCACATAGGTACACATAGATCGTGCGTGTGCGCATTTCGAAACCGGTGTTGCGCAATAAGGTCGGCGCCAAGGACGCGGGTTCGTTGCCAGAAATAAATTGCTGTTTATGTCTGTCTAGCGTACACTGCGGGCCGCGCGCACTGCCCGCGAATCAAAACCCATACTGGGCATTTTTTTTTTTACATATATTAGGCTTGTAATGTTATATGATTTGGTGGCCTATTTGTAACTGTACTGACTTGTTAACTTACGTCAAGAAATGCAGAGTTTTTCTGCCGTCGAGTTTAGCTGGTAGAATATATAAGCGTTCGTTTAATATTCAATCTTTAGCGTCCCAGTGCACAGCCCGGTAATCATGATGTGACAGTTACTTACATAAATAAGTTTGAACTACTAACAAGGCTAGATATCTCTTTTTTAGCTGTTGCTAATAAAGATATATGGTTTTCGCAGTTACAAGAAACTGAACGCAATCGGTTAATAAGTCTGTTAACGCAGCGGACGTGTTAAGTTGTTACGAGCGAACAAAAGACCAGTAAGTAGGTAATAAGCATGATAAGGTGCTAATTTCTATTCAACATGTTGTGAACTAGAATTCTTCTATTACCTTTATTTGCTGAGCGTCGATATTTACACTTACGTGGGGCATTATAAGCGGTAGCATCTGGAAAATAAGATTAACGATTGTTTTACATCTAAAATCACAAAAATATTGAACAGTTTTCGTGGCTCAAAATCAAAAAATGAAAATATTTTATTTCACATAAACCTACATGGGCACTTATGAAACGTCAGAAGCTAGGTGCACGGTCCAATTGGTCGTTTCCTATCGAGAAAAACCGGCAAGAAACTCCACGATTTCATTTCAGCCGAAAGATGTCCAATGCTGGATATCGGCCTCCCCCAATTGGGGGCGGGGGTTTGCCATAATCGCCACGCTTGGCAGGCGGGTTGGCGATCGCAGTATGGTGTTAAAAATGCATAGAGAACGCTGCTGCCCATTCTCTAGTAAGTCCCTTAGTCGCCTTTTATGACACCCACGGGAGGAAATGGGGTGGTGCTATTCTTTACGTCCGACGCCACACGGCACAAAAACTCTACGGTTACTCTTTTAAAAATAATAGTTTTTTACAATACCTTCAAATAACAGTGTTAAAGGTATGGGAGGAAGGTGTAGGCTTTTCAACAATTACCACGTACTTAACAAAATAGAAAATGTTCAGAAAATCTATAGTCTACTAGGCCTTCAACGCTCAATTTTCATGCTCGCCAGTTTGTCTCTCTGAATAGGAAAAGGCGGAAGAAAATTGTTCACAAATGAGGTTTACTTATTAAGCTTTACTCTCTGAGGCTATTTGTAGAGTTCAAACAACAGTTTCAAATTCTGTGCCAATTCCATATATGTATATTATGAAAATGTAAGTGCGCATGACTTAAAAAGGCGTGGATTAAGGCTCGTACAGACTAGTGCGATATCGCGGGCGCGACGCGACACTAGTAGCAGAATTTCTTTGTCGATGCCTGTCGCGCCTGCGATATCGCGTGAGTCTGTATGAGCCTTAAAGCACTCGGCAAACACGTGTATTGTGTGCTATATTACATAGGTGCAATTAAATTACTTACTTAAAGTAAGATTTGAATACAATGCGCCCATGGGTATGTGACCATGTGTATTTTTCTGAATATACCTACATGTATTTTTTTTTTCCGAAAATTAACTTTTTTCATGTTATGCAACTTTTTATAATATAATATTATTTAGACAAAAATGTCTTTATCTCCGTTTTTTTTTTCATAGTCGATATACTTTAATAAAAAATGTTAGTTAATCCATTAAAATAACCCACGAGCTTTTAGAAATAACAAACGGAATCCAAATTGAGCCAATAACATCGGAGATATGGCAAAAAATGAAAAGCAAAGTCACAAACGCTACTCAAAAAATAAAAAATGGAAAAACATGAAACATATTAAAGAAAGACCCTTTTTTAAATTAATTTTCGATAATTGATGAATATTCAGAAAAACACGGGCGCTCACATGCCCTTGGGCGACACTGTATATAGCTTTTCCTAAAGAATTCCATAGGGCTTTACCTACGAGCAATTAATACCAAATTAAAATTGTTTAAACTGTATAAAGAAAGAAAAAAACATTTCTTTCAGGTCCTTGACGCATATTAAATTCAAAAACAATACACGATTTTGTCAATTTTATAAGTAATACCTAAATGTTGTAAATGTTAAATTTTAAGACGCAAAAATATGAATAGGTAACAAATAAATTACAGATCAATTCAATTATTAATTGCATTTAAGAAGCAAATCCAAGCAACCCTAAAGGATCAACAATGTATAATGACGCAATGATTAATAATGTACCCACACAAATTTACTTTTTCTTTTGTTTTTTTCTTTCATAAATTTATAAATCAAGTTATGAGTTCTGGGATAATATTTGTTGTATTGGTATTGTATCTGTGTTACTAAGTTTTTAAATACTTTAAATAGTAATCTGTGGAGAACGTAGTGGGTAGCATAATTGTTTAAATTGTAATATATTATTTCTACACGCGCGTGATGCCTGCGGATTATTTTGTGTTTTATTTTTATCTAATAATATTTATTGGTATATCAGGTTGTATAGTTAGATTATATTCTGAGTACTGTTTGTTTTATTTTATCTAGTTGCCTATTTATGTTCATTTCTTTAAACCTGACTTGGTTTCCGTATGTCTTTTCCGGGTAACCACTGAAAATCAGCGCTGTGCTGTGGGTCCCTCATAGCACAGCATCATGCTGAGTGGAAGCCTTCTTGTCACAGTCATGACGTGCAGCTGCCGACTATTTTGTTTTGTGCTCGTGATTGGAATGTAGATCTATTTAGTTTTATTTTTTTTATTTTTCTGTATACCATCTACTCAAGTTAATTATCTTTTTGTATGCACGTGTTTCTGTGACAAATAAACCTATTTTTCTTTCTTTCTTTCTTTCTAATATTTAAGATATTATGACTGTTTTTTATTGTGCTACTGTTTGTTTTTCCTTAAATAAATAAATTAATGTCAAAAGTACAAAGCAAAATAAAAAATTATTAAAATAGGCCAACAATTTAAATTAAGTTAATGAAGTTATGTATATTGGGCACGTTGAGAACTGTCTTGTAAAGTAAGTAAAATCTTTATTTTGCATAAAATATGGTACACAAAAGGTCTTAAATATAAATATAAGTAATTTCACATATTTTGCTTACTTATTTCAGCATGCATAGAATTTCATGTTACGTTGCATTTATAGTGGCCACAAAATACTCGTTTAGTGTTGTTGCTACGACTCGAAGAGATGCGCTGTAGCATGCATCGAAGCGGGGCCGACTGTGACTGGCCGGTTATATATGTCATCACCGTTATACCGACACGTGACAACTACACCACTAGTGGGATTACCATCCACACTTATTAACTTTATTTTCGCTTTACATGTAACTGTTCTCTACAGCTGTACTCTCACTCAACGAATAACTTTTTCATCGTTTGGTTTCTAATTGCGTAATTAAAGTTAAAACGATTGTTTGTAACAAATGTAAACGTATTTATAAACGTTATTCCCCATGAAAGTGATTAATAGCGTTTGTAATGTAAGCACCATTCCAGAAAAGCTCGCTACAATGTTGTAACGGGATGATTAAACTGTACAACGGCGAACAAGCTAAGGGCGTACATCAAAAGCTCAGCTCAGCGTGATAGCTGTAATGCTTGAGTGACACGCTTCACAAACTGCACTTGACGATAAAGCCGAGTTCACATTGGCTTTAAATAACTTTGCATAGCAAGTTAATTTATAAGAAATTAAACCTTGTTCTCGCATAATTATGTGTTGCTCAGCTCGAGATCGGTGATACGGCTATGGTCCATGTGATGCTGCCCTTATGGTGAAAGTCGATTCTGATTGAGGTGCGTACGACACAAACAAAACGCGTGGCGTGCGAGTTCCGCGGCACGCGACTTTATTATTTTTTACATCGACAAAATAATTATGTTCCTTTTTCAACCTTCAGAATCGGGGGGAAAGGTCGAAAGTGTGATGGACAGACAAATTGATGGTAGCGAGATGCGCTCCGATGTTCAAATTCGAAACGCAAACAAGTCACTGGGTACGTGTTAAATATTTCACGCCGCGCCGCCGCGCGCGTTATTCTTTTTCATTTAAATGAACAAGAATTCTGAAAATTCGAAATGAACCGAAGAATGAAGACGGATTACGCGCTGTTATAATTTGAACGTAACGCAAGTAGTTGTTAGGGTTGCCACCGAAAGATTTTTGTTTGTATTCATATTTCCATACAGTGTCCCTGATGTATGGAAATATGAATACGAATAAAATCTTTAAAATATTACAATCATGTCTAGCACAACAAATTCTGGGTAAAGTTAAATGAAAAAGCTTGTGAGCTATTTGCTTGTGAGATAAGCTAAACCGTCAAAAAATTTATGAAGGTTGGCAATAAAAGCGTGCAATGGGATTGTTGGCGCGTCTGGCCAGATGGTATCCGTATGTTGAGTGTGCACTTGATAAGATAAGGTACCCGTGTAGTGTGTACATCGCGGGGTGCGCGGGCGCATCCGCGGGCGTGCGGCGTGGTGCGCCTGCGCGAGACTCGCGGCCGCGGCACGGCCATCGACCGCACGCCTCCTCTAAAATATTCCAAGCATGCACAAATTAAACTGGTTTTCTTCATATTACTTTTGCATAAAAACATTTTAAACTAAACAATTTCGCGATACTGTGCAATATAGCACACCTGTTAATCAAAATCAAAATCAAAATATTTTATTTCACATAAACCTACATGGGCACTTATGAAACGTCAGAAGCTAGGTGCACGGTTCGAGTTAGTCGTTTCCTATGGAGAAGAGCCGGCAAGAAACTCCACGGTTACTCTTTTAAAATAATTGGCTTTACAATATTATAAAATAACAGTGATAATAGGTATGGGAGGACAGTGTAGGCCTTTCAACAATTACCAGGTACTTAACAAAATAGAAAAGTGCCAACAAATCTACACTCTACTAGGCCTACAACGTTCTCACATTCACAAAATATAAAATAATCTAAGTATATAAAATATTAATGACATGATTGCAATTACAACTACAGTAACATATCTGAATAAATATCATGTCCACAAAAGCCACTAATAAAGAATTGGAATTCGATTTGTAGGTAAATAATGTCAAATGTTAGCTATTATATTAAATTAGTTTCTGATATAGGTAGCTATCACCAATGTTAAGGCTGGTACCTACTATGGACGCCATGACCTCGCCATACTATAAAAAAGATACAGATAGAAGAATTTTTTCGCAGCGCATAAATCTATACTATAATCCATACTAATATTACAAATGTGAAAGTAACTCTGTCAGTCTGTCTGTCTGTTACGTTACCACGCTTAAACGGCTGAACAGATCGTCATTAAATTTAGCAGAGATATAGCCTGGGATATGGAGAAGGACATAGGCTACTGTTTTACGTGATATCCAAGCAGGCGGAGCCACGGGCAGAAACTAGTCTTCTATATATATATCTCTTCTTATACACGTATATGTAAAATTCAAAGTCCTGACTGACTGACTGATATATCAACGCATAGCCCAAACCGCTGGGTCTAAAGTTTCCAAATTAAGCACGTAGGTTCATTATGAGGTCTAGGGGTGCACTAAGAAAGGATTTTTGGGAATTCCACCCCTAAAGGGGTAAAATAGGGGACGGAAGTTTATATGAAAGTCCGTCAGTTTTGAATTAGAATTTTCAAATTTTGTATTTAGGCTGACGATTGAAAATTAATTTATACGTGTCTCAGCGCTTATGATAATTCCACCCCCGAAGGGTTTAAAAAGAGGGATGAAGTTGAAAACTCCTTAAATTTCGAAGAAAAATCACTAAATTTACTATCTAAGCATAAGGTTGGAAGTTAACGCAACGGTGTTGTTAGAACTTCAACGGGGTGAAAAGGGGGATGAAATTTTGTTTTTAATTAAAGTCCTTTATTTTTTAAGTTAAAATCACTAATATTTCGGCTTATGGTTGAAAACTAACATAACTTAAATCGTTGTTTTTTTTTTTTTCTACCCACAAGGGTCTGAAAAGGGGGATGAAGTTGTTAATTCTCTAACTTTACAGTATTTTACATGGAGCAACTGTCTATCTGACCTCCACAACGCAGTTACTGGGTAATACGATACCCCTTGGTAAGAATGGTTGTCAGACTTTCGGGCTTCTGACTTCCCGTAACGACTGAGTAACGAAGTCAAACCTTACATTGAATATTCGAGTCTGATGCCGAAAATATAGTTTTTAGTGTGTTTGTATGTATGTTCCGGTTTGCACAAAAACGGATGAATGGATTTGGATGATATTTGGCACACAGATAGTTTATAACCTGGATTAACCTATAGGTTATTTTTTTATACCGGTAGCTAATTCCCGTCGGATATTTTTCGACATCCACGCGGGCGGAGCCGCGGGAAAAAGCTAGTATATATATATATACTATACTATATATATATATATATATATATATATATATAAAAGGAGAAACTGACTGACTGACTTGGTGACATATCAACGTCCAGCCTAAACTACTGGGACTAGAAACGTGAAATTTTGCACACGGCTTCCTTTTATAATGTAGGGGAGCACTAAAAAAGGTTTTATGGAAATTTGACCTTTTAGGGGGTGAAAAGGGAGGATTTTGTTTGTATTAAAAATCTTATTCCTTGAGTTAATAAACTTGAACCTTAGCACGATGATTTATCTAAGTAAATTATAAAGTTTGTAATTTTTTGTTTTTCTAAACTAAAAAGGAGAATTAACACGAAACTCAGTATTATACTTAAAAAAATAAAATAAAGAAAAACGCGTATCAAGGGTTTTAGAAAATCGCCCCTAACGGGATGAAAAGAGGTAGTAAATTTTATAGGGGAGAATTTTACTGCGTGGCTTGATTAACTCGGAAATTGGTATAAATAACCTAACAGTCAAATAATGAAAACTTTACAAATGATTATTCTAAATTTTACCCCTTTGTGGGGGTTGAAACTACATATAGATAATCAAGATCGTAATCATTAATACTACACCAGCAAAGGGTACTTTTAATCCCGATAATACGTTCCCGTTGGATTTTTCCGAAATCCACGCGGGTGAAGCCGCGGGCAAAAGCTAGTACTGTATAATTAATTAATTAGGTACTGAACATCAAGTAATTTCAAGAATGCTGAAATATGAATAGAGGGAAAAATATTAGTATTTTTTTCGGCATTTTCACCGTCGCGATCCTCCATCAGCTCTAAAATAAAGGGGTAATAAATACTGATACTTATAATGCTGGTACACTACCATAATTGGTAGTCACATATGGCAGTAAAATTTTGCTGAAAATGGCTGCAATGCAAATAGCTTAATCTTTTGAGACACAAAAAAAAAATGCTTCTACAGAACTTTAAAAAAGTTTAATACTAAACTAACTCAAAGTTATAGCAACTGGAGCAGATTCTCATCATCTGCCTAGCCTTTTCCCAACTATGTTGGGGTCGGCTTACATCCTGACCTGTAGATGCAGGTGAATACCAGTATTTTACATAGAAACTACATCCTTTACAAAGCACAAGTCCGTTCCTGCATGGAGTATTGCAGCCACCTTTGGGATGGCTCAGCAAAGTACCAACTTGCTGCGCTTGACTCGGTGGAACGCAGAGCTAAGAGGCTCATTGGCGACGTAAAACTGGTGGATGCCAAGCTTCACAGCTTGGCTCATCGCCGCAAGGTTGCCTGCTTGTCGGTCTTCTACAGATTGTACTTCGGAGAGTGTGCCCATGAACTCCACGACCTCATTCCACCGGCCCCCTTCTACCATCGGACATCTAGACGCACTGCAAGTTACCACCCCTACCTAGTTGATATTCCACCAACTCGCACTAAGCGTTTTCAAACGTCTTTTATAATGCGCGCAGCAAAGGAGTGGAACTCTCTGCCTGCGTCTGTGTTTCCGAACGCATACAATCCTAATCTATTCAAAGTGAGAGTGAACAGGCCTCTTCTGGGTAAGCTCACTCCATCGTAGACTTTGTCTCTGTCATCCAGACCTAGACTAAAGTCAAGAGCAAACTCATAGTAGAATAAAAAAATAAAAAAAACTAAGTCAAAGTTACAGCAACTGAAGCCTATCTAAATTCTACTAGGCTTAAATATTATTTAACAATTTATTGAACTGACTGTCTACTATTTATCATCTGCTTATATTTTTTACTTTGGTAATTGCATTTATAAACATTATCTAGAAAAAAAAAAACAAAAGAAAAAGACTCCAACAATGTATAGATAAGTAGATGTTTCAAATAAAACCAATCACTTTCCACGTGAGCCCGAGTCGAAATCTCGCTCCAATTCATTTGTAGCTTTTTGTCTCAAGGGAATGCAAGTCGTCAGACTTTAGTCTGGTCTGCAGGCCAGCAGCGCGGGGGGCCGCTCCTCGCCCTTTTGTTTTTATGCCCGTGCAAGAATGCAAAACAATTATAATTCCCTTAAGGATAAGTCGTCGTGCTCCTTGGGAACCGAGCGTACGTAATCAACAAACGATTTTCGTATCTTATTCGGCTTGCGGTTTGAAAAAACTCTAATTGGATTAAGCCGGATCACCTCGTGCATTATCTGGAGGCACAAGCAGTGCCCTCCGCGGATTGGCCCCGGCCGCTGGTGATGAGCAGGGAGTGGCTCGAGCGGAGAAGCCGAGGCGGGTGCACACAGGCACCGACGCTGACCAATCCATTTACGTTAATTACGTCGAGATGGGGATAAATCGGCGTCCAGCCGTCCACCGTCGAGTTACGAGCGAGCCGACTATAAAATAAATTATACCCACTTCGTTCGCCTCCACTCAGTTTTTTGTTGCCGTCCAAAGCGAAGGAAAAAAAACAAAAGCAAAATCTCGAGAGGACGAAATACGAGGCAAAGACAAAGCTTGAATTTATCTACTGATAATATAGACGTAGGGCGGGTGGCGCGGCAGACGCGGAGTTGCCGACCGGGTGGCCGGCCAAATTATACGGCGCGCATTCCTGCGTCCAGGCAAAAACATGATATATAGCCGCCTTGTGACGAAATATTTGAAATTCGGAGACCTGCCCGCCACACTTTAAATGGAATCCACTTTAAATGTTATCTCTGACATTCTTTTCAGACGACTTTATAAGCTTTTACATGATATTTTGGGAATGAATGTGGGGCATGAAGTTGAATTGTAACGATATTTACGACGGTTTACGTACATACATATAGATACATAGTTGTTTATAGTTGGATGCGGACTCAAATTGCAAGAGGATAGCATTAGAAAAGAAAGGCTCGAGCGCCCGCGTCAAGCGCCCAGCTAACCTTATACAATTCAACTAGATGAATTTCCTCGGAGGAATGCGGCCCCGTATGCATACGGCATACGGAGCGTCCGAGAATAAACTCTACACTCTTGGACAATTAAATTATTATGTATCCAGTGATTCAAGCTTCAAGACTTCGAAACATTTTGTTTATATGGTACGATTGACGTCTCTGTTACGAGATTTATATTTGGTTGGTGAAGTGTGCCTGTATTAGAATGCGTTTGATAGATTTTCGTCATCATATTGCTAGGTGTGGTTAACGCGTACTTAGTAGCAGTGGTTCAATGGCGTCCAGTCATAGCCCGCGAACTTCCGAGCGGAAGTCTAGCTTTAGATCATTATAAATGATCGATATGAATAATTAAGTCTGTTGTCATTGCTTGACGCACCTATATGTCTCAATTTTTTTTTCTTGTTATTATGGCTTTATAAAAACATGCTTGAAAGTCGGTCAAACTGTTAGGGATACTTGGTTTCTATGGAAGTAAAATACCTCTAAAATTGATGATTTATAGTCAGTGTGTAGGGTGTACAGATTGCATAAAGATGGTTGTAGACATATTTGCTGCCGGTATGTCTCTAGCGATCTTATCAGTTTTGGGTGTTCCATTCGTTGTTCTAACCAGACTCTTTGGTACACTGTCTAGTTTATTATTAGACTTTTCCTGAAAATATATTGTAAGTATCGCTTTATGTCTGCAGATTTTCTATATTTTCATCCAGTTTTTCTTCTTCCGCATTTGTTGTCACAGCACCTACCAGACGCATTGGATATGAATTAAATAGCCTTGAAGCAGCTTTTGTAACTAAGAATATTAAAAGTTACTACATTATGTCAGTGGGTTTAATACATTTGGATTTTCTTTCTATAACAAAAGGTTCGAAGATAAGATGAATTTTCCTTAGTTACGAACAAGTTTACTTTTCTATAAAATAAACAATTTCCCATTAAAAAACATGCATTAAAATACCAAAGCGCTGCCAGTATTTGTGCTTTCAACTTCAAGCTGCCATATTAAGCTGAGCTTTGAAATGAAAGATTTTCCTGACATGTTTAAAAAATTGCAAAAGAAACTTTTGCTGTTTCCTGTTAATTGAATATGTACTTTTGTTACACTATGATATGCGGAAGAATTCATCCATATAATGTTCGTCAAGTTAGTAACTGGTGTTTCATTCATTCGTAAGTAACCTTGCAGCGAGGTTACTGTGACATACACCTCTAGACGACCCCAGCTTGTCACGTTCATCAAATAAGGCTTATTTTGACTTCGACTTGAACATAACCTTATATCTGGCGGCTGTAGGCATAACATGTGCCTAAAGGTGAAAATCGGACCTGTAGCACATTTGGATTGTATTAAAGCTCATTTTAGCTGTTTTTAGTACTTCATTCTGTGTACCAAGACCATTTGACACGTTTCTCTACGTTGTTAGCTAGGTTATGATTACAGATTCGTCATTGGTACGGCGTATAGCAACCATACATTACGATTTTTTAAAGGAGCGATTGATACCTGACCCACACATTAAATTCTCTATTTAAATAATAAGTAACCATACATAGTAAAAAGTTAACACTACTAAGTACACATTGCACAATCACTACTTTTTAGTGCAAATAACAGCTTATTATAAGCAAATGATGACTATTATGTACTTAGAACAATTATACATCTAAGTACGGAATGGCTATAAGATCATATCTGTACAGATTTTCATTGACTGCTCTTTAATTGTAACTTGATCGTAATTTTCACCATGGGTTACGTTAAAATGAATAATAGACAGATACAATTTAAAATTACATCATTTATTACATCTGCAGTTTAATAAAATAATAATTACACGAATATATACACAAATAAGTATTTACAATGTTCGAGGCCGTCACTATATGTACACTGGGTCCACGAGTTATCACTAGGTCCGCACTGGCGTGGGGGGCGCCTTCGTCATCGGCAGCCGCAGCCCGTCACCATCATGTCCTGATAGTTTTTGAGCACCACATTATTTAGTTCGTCCATATATAACATGGAAATAGAGGAGAGCTGCGTAGGTACACAGCACGCTTTCGGCACCGCGGCCGGGTTCACTGAGTTCACGAGAGTCTGCACAATTGCGTGGTTCGTGCCGTTGAGATGGTCGGCCAGAGGGAACGGGCAGTCGCCCTGGCAGTAGTAGGCCTCGTACCCGTGCGGCGCCACGATCCAGTCGCTCCAGCCAACCTCCGCAAAGTCCACGTATAGCGGGCGGCGCTGGCAGATCTCGCGCGCCTCCTTGCGGCGGTGGTGCGCGCGGTGGCCGCGCCGCTGCGTCGCGCGCTTGCTGCGCACCAGGCGCGTCTCGCCGCTCTCCCGCGCTGCGCGTGCTCGCGCGTCCTCTGTATACAGCAGCAGCATCGGTTGCCGCGTGCTCCACTCTTCGTCTTCCTCCGCGGCACGTCTCCGCACTCTCACATGAGATTGTTTAGCGTCTAAATTTTGCTCACCCTCTTCTAACACACGCACTAATAGTCCATGATTATGTTCTGGCTCCGAGAGCCATCGGCGCGCTGCACTGAGTGCGTCTGCTGTGACAGCGCCTTTACCGGCCGTCAGCGGCACTGAGTCAAGCAGCCGCAGAATGGGCGCCGTCTTGCCGCGGCGGCCCGGCCGCACTATGTCGTACAGGAGCAGCCGCTGGGCTCCCTCGACTCCGTCGACCCGTTGAAACGTGATGTCGGCTCCACGAGCGAGCTCGTCGCTGGGGATGCCGCTCAGGTTGAAGTAGAGACGAAATCGATGCTCGCCGGGAAACCGCAGGTCGAGCTCGGTGGGAGTGTGGTGGTATGAGCGCGCCGTGTTGGCTGCGGCGGCGGGGATGGCGCCGTCGGCCTCGTACAGCAAGCGCATGGCGCGCGGCACGGGCGGCGGCGCGGCGCGGCGCGCGGGCCGGCGCGGCAGGCCCAGCAGCGCCAGCAGCTGGCGCTCGGCGGCGCCGCGCGTGCGCTCGTCCATTCCCGCGCACGCGCACAGCGCCACCAGCGCGCACACCACCGCGCATGCGCACGCCCCACGCATAATTCTCCTCGACCCACCTGCAAAGATACAAACACAAACGTTAAAATTGGTAATTAATTACTACACGTTTTCTTATTAATACAAATCGATCATTAAGCAGCATACATAAACTCTTTTGTTGTTCATTTAAATTACTAAAGATATAAAAGTAGTCAACTTTTTTACTACTTTAACAGAACCTTAATAAAACTATAGGATTCTCGATAGGAAGATAAGCCAGTATTATCAAACCAGCAGCTTTTCCGGCGGTAGAGCTTGCGCTCGCTTATGTAGTCATGGCGCAGAGTTTTTATGAAATTAAATCATAACCAATAAACGACCTCACTAGCAATACGAGATTAATTAAAATCTGTTTAATAGAAGGTAAGTTATTGGCGGACAGACCTTGCGTTTTATAACATGTAAAGAACTAGAGACTTTGATGAATTAAGCAGCAAGAAGATTTGATCACAGGGACTAGGTCTATTGAGCTTTACAAATCGCCGCAACAAATTTAATTGAGTAAGAATTTCCAAGGAACTTACAACACTGATGCATTTTACTAGTAATTGGTTAGCTAACAAAGACTGACACTGTGTCCAACCGGCAGTCGTTTTATCTCTAGGTGTATTTCTAATGAATGCACTAACATACATTGTAATATACTCATGCATATTTAATTCAATTGAGTAGTACATGTACCGGTCAACATGCACAAGTGGAGAAGCAAGTTTCGAACCTCTTGTCACATTTAAGTAAAACTGTACAAGCTTATGCTTACCTAGTACCAATCATAAGAGTACACTATTAGTGTTCCAATATGTTCCGATTTCATTTTAATATTACGTATGAAAGTTAGTTTTCAATAAACATGTGTTAGGTCACTAACTGTTCACCGTATTTTAAATTTAGGAAAATTGACAGATATTTGATGGTTGAGCAATTATTAATTAATGAGAACGATCGAGTAAACATACGCCTACGAGACGTGTCCATTAGGTGGACATTAGATAGACGCGCAGTCGCGCACGTTTCCGACCGGAGGTAAACGATGACTGATAGTGGTCAGCGATGATGACTATTTTTATTTGAGATCTAGGACACGCCCCCCAGCGATGACGGTCCTACATTTAAGGTCAAATACCTCCCTTATCACCGAAATATTTTAACTGGCATTTTCATCGTGTTTACTCTTCACACTATTTGGAAATTCATGGACAATGCATTGAGGGCTAAATGCCTTCCAATTTGGGATAGCCAACTTTTTATTTGTCCATAAGATTAATGGTTGTTTAGCAATGCTAAACAGAAAATCCATTTTTCTGGCTTTTTAAGTTAATTTATCTATTTCACAATTTGGATACAGATTCAAAAGATATCTGACCACCTCAAACGGTCCTACACACGCTACAAGAAAAGTAAGAAAAAGATTAGCAGATAAACAAATATCAGCACCTCAATAAGACAATGTTCGCACCATAACGCCAAACCATAACACAGCTGTTATTAATCTTATCGTTTATTTGTTTACTCTTTTGGAATTTCCCTGCATTTGTGTACAAGAATGTTTTCGTCCCGGTAATTTATACGCGAATATACCCAACTCTGACAGAAACCAGAGATTACTTTGAATGAGATATAACATGTTTTTGTATTTGCGGTAATTTGTAGATTTTTACTTATGTAAATATTACGAGTATAAGAGAATTTATAAAGTTTTAAATATGTCTAAAACTACAGCGGAATGACGTATCTCTACGACGTAGCAAGTGGTGGGGATTATCAAAATACAAGTGACCATGTGAAGCGATATATTCAAATGTAGATGAGTTACAACTTCTACAAAAACTAAATATCAATGAAATTCTACTATTCAACTGGCATTTACTTTGTATGCCTTATTGCACTAATACTCTATCACATATAAACGTCGCTCGTCGTAGGAGAAAAGCATAAAATTCGAGAATATGTTACTAAAAATGCATGTTTGACGATACACACCATATTAAAATGAAGAGAAACCAAAATCACATGTCATGTTACACAAACACCCAATATAAACATGGTTATATCGCTCAAGCACTTTCCAAAAGCGTTCAGTAAAAGACATCAACGGGATGCGTTTCGTGCTGCTACGAATAACTGTATGCGCTGTTTAGTTTGTACGACATTAGTTAATCACGATTGTTTAGCTTAAACTGATCTTTTGATTCTATCTATATTTATCAGACAACATTGAGAAAATCCCGCAACTAACAACTGTCTTTAATTTCATCTTAAATTCTATAATATGGCAAACAAACACATTTTTCTGAAACAAAATCAACTTTTTGTGAAAGTATTCAAGATCACGAAAATACTGGCTGATCTCGAAAAATATATTAACGTCACCGAATTAATATGTTTTTGTTATAATGTTTTGATCGTTCTAGCGCGGTCGACCGGATTGCGGCGTACGTATTTCGAAAATAATGCGGTCAAACCGGCCGCGGGCGCACGACCGCTCGCCTCTCTCACTCACCCGAAATTTTAACGCATCCAACGTCGACGGGTACGCAAAATCCGCGATATCCTCGAACAAACGCACAGTCAACGCTTGGGAAACAGATGGAGTGGCACTCGTTCACGACCGAACCGATGGCACATTACAGCGGAGTCTGGTAACATCACTGTGTCGGGCAGGCGCGCGGGAGTGGTCGCGCGCTCGTGCGTGCGGGACGGAGGTGAAGCGCATGGCGTGCTCGCGGCGCTGCGCTCGCGGCCCGAGTGAGCGCCGGGCGCGGCAGACGCGGCGGCGTCGTCCGGACCCCGCGCCTGCGCCGCCGCGCGCGGGCGTGCCCGCCCCGCCCCCCGACCCGCGCCCTCTCGTACCGCCCCGCCCCTCTCACAACATGCCTGCCACTCCGGGAACAACCCTCACCACACCACTATCTACCACCACCAACAACAACAGCTGCTACCACCGCCACCTAATCCCACCATCCACTCATACAAAGCATCAGCGTCATTAGACTCGTCGAAAAGTTCAAGATCTTCTTCACACAGTCTTTCGAGGTCAAAACCCATATACCTATTTTATCTCTTCTAAACAGGGACGCAATGTCAAAATGGTCGCATTGATCGGCCCTACTCCACTTTAGTCAGTACCAGAAGTGGAGTAGTGGCCGAACATTGCGTCCATTACGCTCACGCTTACGCTCACGTTTATTTGCAACTCTGGCTATGCGTAAATAGTATGTAACCGCAGAATCAACACTTATCACGTCGTGACACTACACACGTCCTTTCCGGGGATTACAAATATTTGAAGCCAAAATTCGAGGCATGAAACCGAACAACCAGTGAGCAACCGAACGAGAGTGCTACGAAAAGGCTACGAACAATTAATCTATTTTTGTAATATTTTGGGTCTACGGTGCTACGAGCGCTACGCCGATATCGATTCGGGAGCGATTGTGAAATTGTCAAAAAATTGACTAGGACGACGACGTCAGAAATTATAAACTAGGAGATAAGTATAAAGACTATTTTATTACCAATTACTCTACGTAAATGATTATACGTTAGTAGTAGCATCTAGTAACAAAATAAGGATCCAGTGTTACTCCACCAACCAATTCGTAGCCGATACGAAAAACGAAACCAAGTCCAAAAACCTACAGTGAAATGGCGATAATACCTTTGCTTACATTCCTTTTGAACTGCTTTTGGAACTGTCAAATCAGTGTAACGTCTTAGACCCCAAACAAAAGCTTTAGTCACTCACCAAACTCGGTTCCAGTGATAAGAAGTCACAATAGTGCTTATCATTTACGACGCGCTTCCTCTAATACCTTGGCCGTTGTCTTTTTCACGTATTTCAGATAATGGGTGATGCGTAGATGTTTTTATACCTTTCTCTTATGCAGGATGCAGCTGCCACGAAAGTTATAACAATGAGATGTGGTTGAGTAAATATTGCGAAGAAAAAACGCAAGCAGCGAGTCTTAGCGATGAGTGTGTCGTGAACAATGATGAGCGAGTGTTTCAGGTGAGCATGTTGACCCACGTGCCCCCACAGATGTACATCTCAACCATATTTTTGTGAAACAGGTGTTTCATTAACACAGTTATGTTTGATTTGCGTTGCGCAAGACGGTGTCATAGGTCAAGTTTTTCTGGGCACATTTATTGCGCTTATACATTATCTGAAATGGTCAGTACGATTCATATCGTGGAGATGTGAAGTTGTGACATGATATACGATGTATAGAATTGAAAAACAAATAAACATTACTCTAAAGTAATCATTCTATTTGTAATATTTTATTTAATTACTAGCTGACCCGACAGACTTCATTCTGTCAAAAGCTATAGTATAAACTCCACTACTCTACTCTACCCTACCCTACCCTATCCTACCTACCCTACCTACCTACCTACCTCCCTACCTACCTACCTACCTACCTACCCTACCCTACCCTACCCTACCCTACCCTACCCTACCTACCCTACCCTACCTACCTACCTACCCTACCCTACCCTACCCTACCTACCTACCTACTCTGCCCTACCCTACACTACCCAACCTACATACCTACCTACCCTACACTACACTACCCTACCTACCTACCTACCTACCCTACCCTACTCTAGCCTACCCTAATTTTTCTCGCCTTAAAAACCATCCTTGGACTTCAACGAACATTTAAAAAAACAATTGGTAAAATTGGTCCAGGCGTTGTTGAGTTATGCGCTTACCAACACATTTTGCGATTCATTTTTGTATTATAGATAGACAAGGTGGTGCAAAAAGTGGACTTACCTATGCCATAAGTCATTCTGTATCAGTAAATCTATAGGTTTAAGCCACATTTAAGCATGATGCGGCTTTAATATAATTGTATAAAGTTGTGTTATAAATTATTTGGAACCTACATTATTAAACAGTGTCATATTTTTTTTATTACATACAACGGGGAAGCTCTTGGCCTTCATCTCACCTGATGGTAAGTGATGATAAGGCCGAAGATGGAAGCGAGCTTCACCCGGAATCCAAAACCACAGAGGAACTGGCTATCTTACCTCTAACTGCCGAAACACAACAAATGCTGTTAACATTGTTTTGGCGACAGACTTAGATAAGATGGTGGTAGCTAGCCAGGCGGACTTAGAACAAGCCTTACCACCAACCAAACCGAGCAAAAATTTAGCCCCGCTGGGAATCGAACCCGGGTCAAAGTCAAATCATTTATTTCAAATAGGCACGAAGATGCACTTTTGAACGTTAAAAATTACATGAATAGTTAATTGATTCTAGTTGCGCCTTCCAAAAGGTAGTTATGTATGGAGAAGAATGGGAAAGAAACTCCATACTTACTCTTTTAAAATGTTAACAATAGTTGGTATACATTAATTAATAATTATAGGTGAAGAGATGTAGTACCTAGAATAAAAATAAAAATTACTTACCACAATTGGTAAAAAGAATGAAAAGTGAAGTAATGACAGAAAAATTAATAAATGCGATAGGTACATGGTGCTCACATATTTACAAACATTGTATATGATTGTCCAAAAAAATAAATTAAACATATAATAAGTCAGTGTGTGAGTTAAATTTATATTCACAGAAAATAAAATTAATATTATAAAAATTATAAATTATACAGTTAAATTAGCGACCAGTTTGATTTTGTCTAGACTCTAAATTGTCCTATGGAGCAGGACCAGCATGTTTCCAAGCATTCTTATCTTGGATATAATCCTCTAATTTGTAATATGCTTGTTTACAAAGTGTGCTTTTTATATGAGTTTTAAATTTTCTTTCATTTAATTGTAATATGCCAAAAGGTATTTTATTGTAACATTTAACACAGTACCCCATAAAAGATGTATGTACTTTAGATAATCTGATTAATGGTTGATCTATTTTATCTTTATTTCTAGTATTAAAATTATGCCTATCACTGATTTTATTAAAAAGATGTAGATTTTTTCTTACATACATCTGGGACCTCTGGATCTGAGACAGGTGGTTTTACCACTACAGACTACAGAGGCGGTTAAGTTTAGTGAGACATTCCGTATGACACTTTTGTAGTCCCATAATAACTTTGTTTAGCTATAATAGCAATCAAACACTGACAAATTACGAGCAGGTAACAGATAGAAAACGACTATTAGAGCCAAATGTAAATTCACACTTCAATATGTCAATAATTTAAACAGTGAAGATAAACGGAATATCAAACAAAGTTTACGTTTAGTACCGTTACATTTTAATGGAAGTCTTCCCTTCGGCCGCGCCTTCGCAAACTCGTAACATAATTCATGGTTCGTTTTAAAACATCGTAACCTGAATTATCTGCAATATCCATACTAATATTATAAATGTGAAAGTAACTCTGTCTGTCTGTCTGTATGTTACCTTTTCACGCCTAAACCGCTGCACCGACCGTCATGAAATTTGGCAGAGATATAGCCTGGGTTATGGAGACGGACATAGGCTACTTTTTTACGCGATAACCGACATCTACGCGGGCGGAGCCGCGGGCAAAAGCTAGTATTAAATAAATTCTTAACAAAGTTTTAAATAATTATCTCAAAAAAAGAATATAAAGTTTTATCTACGTTCCAATAAAACGCCCCACAAAAAGATCCAGACAATCGAGCATTTTGCAGTGTGCACCTATATCGAATGGAGAATTAAAAAGCGATACCGGTACAATGCGGTTTATTAACAATAATAAACCTCAATTATTATTTAGTATGAGTATTCATAAATACGACCTAACCGCAATAATTATTGTGAGCATGAAATTCGGCAACTTATTGAGTGCTACCGGGCACCGCGGCTACCGGAGTTGCGCACAAATAACTAATGCTCTGTCGGTTATGTGTTCTTTTTTTGGCGCGTGGCTCTTGGAGCCGTTATATGAGGTATTTTGACGGTAGCGAAAGTTAGAATCACTTTATACCAGTTTTTATTCGGAAGATATAGAATAATAATTGATATTAAATCTATCGCGACGTATGCCGTTGGATTCGAAACATTGCCAACATTAGCTTTGCTTTAATAACTTTTTTCTTAAAACTTGTTCTTATCTTACTTATCTTACTCGTATTCTTACTTCGTTAGCATAAAATTATAGAACATGATTTGTAGAGCTCGTATTTTGAAGATTTGTCAACCTGTTTGAACTTTGAATTGATTGTATATGAATAAATAAGTTTTAGAGTCAGAGGTCTTCTTAAAAAACTTGTCTGATTTTTGTTAATTCAAGAGTTCACCATGTTAATCGACATTTTGTGTGGTGTCTGACTAAAAACACGACAAGACGGGTTTCCTATAAGCAGCTTCCATGTAATGATCTTAATATCATACACCTTCCAGATGTGAATTGCTAGAAAGGCACACCACGCGCACAGCACGCGTTAAACTAAAATTATTTAAGAAAAATGTATACTGCATGTCGATTATTATTTACAACCATTTACCAAATAGTTTTCAAGACTTACTAAACTTAAAATTTACTAAACTAAACTTACTAAACTTGTTTCAAAAAGACTTTCTAAACATACTAAACTTCTTTAAAAATAACCTTATGAAATGGCTTTTTAATAATGTATTCTACACAATAAGTGAATTTCTGTGGCTTGGTGCTAAAAGGGCCAAAGTACGTTTTTGTGAGAAATGAGATTTTACTGCCATATAATTGAAAAGTGATATATTTATGTGTGCTAAAACGGCGTAAGTGTAACGACAATCTCTCAAAAGATACTATGTTAGAAAGGCCAAGGCCCTTTCATACTGTTACATACAAATTATCAAGTGTTAAAAGGGCTGCAGTGTACTTAAAACAATAGGGATTTTTTTTTAAACCCTACGCTAGCTATAGTCGGAACGAAATAGATCAAACTTAACTTATGCCCTTTTAATTTTATACATAATTTGGAACTAACATAGGATTCTTCTTAGTCCTAAAAAGGCTGAAGTAGCAAATATTTTCAAAAATTCAATTTTTTCTTGAATTTGAATTTGATTTATGAATCAACCAACAAATATGTATCAAATAACAGAAAGAGATTTTTGTCATTCTACAATATAACATGTATATAATAACTATAAATACTGGTTTATTTTTCTAATGCTTATTACTGACAATAAGGAATATTGATATTGGCCCTTTTAGCACCTGGTCACAGATTATTAAATTATAAGAAAAGTTCCAAATTATGATCTCACTAGCAATATAATAATATGATGTAATTTTAAAGATTTTTTTACATGATCACAATAGTAACGATTGATGTGATTTTATAGGATAATATTTTTGTGTTCACCAAAAATCTTAAGGTACATCTATGTATGCATTTCTAAAATTTTATTCTTCCCCGAAAAATACTGATCGTGCACCAAATATTAAAGGTTAGGTTAGGTTAGGTTATATTTTGGTGCACATTCAGTATATTTGGTGGAACACAGGCAAAATTAGGTAAATGAAATGGGAGTACTTTTAAATAAAATTGAAGTACTTTTAAATACCATCCGTTTTTATATACTAACCCCCTTACTAATAAACGTTGTATAGCGTCTGTATAGTTACACAACGCTTTGTCTTCTTCTATCGAAAGTCAAATTACTGACGAGTGAAAGAGAAAAATCGGTGTGTAACTATACAGACGCTATACAACGTTTATTAGTAAGGAGGCTATAATTTTATTCTAAGGTATTTTTTGCATGCTAAAATAAGTAAGCAAAATATGCGAAACTACTTATATTTATATTTAAGACCTTTTGTGTACCATATTTTAAGCAAAATAAAGCTTTTACTTACCGCTGACAATGTTTAAAAAAATACTTGTGTTAATGTTTAAAACTATTATTATTTAACATTATACCATTAAGGACTATTTAGAAGACAAATCAATAGAATCTGTAATTTGTAACTTTGAATAATTGACATCGCTGATTGTCAATACATTTGCACGCCATGTTATGGCAGGATATGCTGAAACAAATTTACTGTAACACCTTATGTACCATATTCTCGCAAATAAATATTTTTGTTTTGATTTGGTTACACGAATCTACTTATAGTTCTGAGACTTGGTCTTTAGTATACGTACTTGCCAAACTTACAGTTTGCAGTACCTATGACCAAAGGATTATATATTTTTTTATATCATTATTTCTTCCAGACACTATATATTCCTCTTAAATCTTCAAAATACTCGTATATAAAACAAAGTCGGGTTAGTTACACCATTTATAACTCAAGAACGGCTGGACCGATTTTTATGATCTTTGATTTGTTGGACTTGTCTTCGCCCCAAATAGCAGAATAACTATTAAAATATGCAAAACATTCAAGAAAAATCATTATGAAGAAAATTCATTTTTTCATACATTTTGCATGTAAAAAAAAATTGGTGTAATCCAATATCCTACAAATTCTGTATTTCAAAAGATATTAACAATTTAAACATTCCTGAATAATATAATCTAGGGTGACCATAAATAATTCAAACTATGATGATATACAGTGTTCTTTACACATGATCATCATGTCGCAGTTTCATTTCGTTTCGATATCCATACTAATATTATAAATGTAAAAGTAACTCTGTCTGTCTGTCTGTTAAGTTTTCACGCCTAAACCGCTGAACCGATCGTCATGAAATTTGGCAGAGATATAGCCTGGGGTATGGAAAAGGATACAGGCTACTTTTTTACGCGATATCCGTAATCCACGCGAGTGTAGCCGCGGGTAAAAGCTAGTATTTTTATATATTACTAATTCCATGGTTTCGAACAAGTCAATCCATTAGTTCATATTTAAAAACATCCTAAATAATTGTAAGTAGTAACTATCTGATATTAATCCCATCAGTATAAACGTAAAAATATATAGAAACATATGTATATTGAAACTGCAACACATCTATAAAAACAAAAAAATATTATCAATGAAATTACCTATACGATACTCATCTCCTTTGATGATTCAAGTAAAGTCCAGAATTGTTCTCTCAATTCTTTCAAACATAGCCATAAGGATGAGTCTGATATATAAGTCTACGTCAGGATTTCCTTAAAAGAGCATAGAACTTAAACTCATTAAACTAGACTGAGCAAAGGTTAATTATCATAACACTATGAGCCCCAGACAGATATACCATTAAAATCAGCTTCAAGAAACATTACAACACCGTTTGAAAACTACTGAACCGGTCAGGGAGGAACTGCATGGTTTTGCAAGTTCCACAAACCTACACAACGCCTATTCTTACTATTGATTACTATCAAAGTAAGTTTAAATCACGTTTTACGATAACGAAGTATGCCAGCGGTGTGAGTGTCGGAGCCACGCCGTCTGCCTCCCACGGACGCCGCGTCCTGCTATTGACTCACCAATTCACGGCTTCATACACGTAATTAGCCCATTAGCACGCACGCACCGCTCAAATGCTCAATTAGATCAACGACCGTCGGGAATGGCTGCAGATTACGTTGCTCCTTGTTTCAATGATACCCAGGATAAAATGCCCGTTATGCCGTACCGTAATTGACAGTTCTCCTTTTGTCTAGCGTTGTTCAAGATTGGATTAAAGGAAATTAACACCGACACGTCACTTTGGCTGTTGTTTTTTGTGTGTTTTTCTTCATAAGGGTTATGAGAACTCTAATTGGTGTAAAACGTTTTTAACACGAACTGACTTAATGGAGTTAAAAGATAACAAATGGTTCGTGGTACGTATTTTTCTCTCGTATATTCTAGATGCCACTTCGAATGAGAAAAATCTTTTACAATTCGTGAAAATAACATTTTAATCTACGCCTGTTATCGCCCACTCAACAAATACACTCATTGAATTAGAATTCTAGAACACATAAACAATCTATGTTATATTGGAACGGAATGATGTGTGAATCTGGTGAGTTGTCTAAACAACACTTGTATACGAATGGTGTGTATTTTGATTTGCCTAAGAGAGCATAATGCTCGAATAGTCCTAACACCTTGAACGGAATATACTTACCTACTGCTTTTACAGACTTTAGTGCACTATTTGTAAAGTAAACCAAATCTCAAGGTAACGGAGAACCTGGGGACAGCACTTCATTTCACAACACTAAAGTACAAGTACATTACACATTACCAAGTACTTTTTTACATAATCTAGGACATCACCGGTGCCGGAAAACGTCGTTGAAAACCTATACCAACAGTTATTTTATTCTTTATTGACTCCAAAAATATTAACATTACAATAACCATATTGCATACCTATATGATAATTTTAGGCTATAATGATAATAATACATACTTATGAGCATCTGCAGCCGAACTTGGTGAAAAACCTGTATCTGCGCATACAGCGCCATACCTCTCTGATAGTAGACTGGAAAAATGTTTAGCCAACATTTACAATTTTGTTAAATCTTGCAGAATATTACATTAATGCGTAAAAAAAATATATAATAGAGAAATTGAACTACACTACACTTAAATGAGTGTGTGGTGTGGACGGGAGTGAGTAAGTCGGTGTGAGTGAGTACGTGGGTGTGTGAGGGTGAGTGAGTATGTGTGTGTGTGTGTGTGATAATAAATGTTGAGAAGGTAGTAAACAGCATTTCTGTTCGAGATGTAAAATTGCTTAAAGGAAACATGGTTACTCTGGTACGATTCAAAGATTTTCTGATTCTTCATAAGATAGTGTCAAAAAGTACTCTTTCACCTTATTTTTACAGTGGGTCTTGTTTAGAGAATAGATACGTAAGTTATAGTTAATTTTATTATAGACTAGCTTCTGCTCGCGACTTCGTCCGCGTGAAATTTCTTTTTCCCCCGTTCCCCAATCCGTTCTCGAGATATCTCCGTCATCGAAAAAGTCGTTCCGTACAAAATGTAGAGAAGGTGAATTTTCTAAATCTTTTTTTTTTGGGCCAGAAACCCTAGCGGGCTTCCTCAGAACAGCCTACCAAAGTTTTATCACAATCTGATCAATGGTTTAGGAACGCATAAAGAACAAACATCGATGTTTATTTATATAGATAGAAGATAGATAGATAAAGTACACACAAAATTTCATCAAAATTGGTCCAGCCTTTTAGGAGGAGTTAAGTCATATACACACGCTCGGAAGAATTTTATATATAAAGATAGGCCTAGTTACCTTGCAATGGGACAGCTACAACCTACTTTATTATTTGCTGGGAAACCAGAGATATCTTTAACTATCTAAGAACCTAACCGTTAGGAAACTTTTAATATATCACGCGGAAGGCTCTCAATAACGAACTGTCATAAACCTTATGTGGGTACTTTATCGATATTTGTATTCATAATATCGACTAATATATACTTTACCGACATATTTCGATAAACCCATTTCCATTTACTTGAAATTGAAGTTAAACTGATCTCTAAAGCTAGAAATACGGTCATGCAATCTCTTGAGAGAAGCAATTCTAATTTTATTAAATTCCAGTCCATATTAGCTGTTACCTACATTGTAGCATGCAAAGTTTCGGGTTGCATTGGCAGAAGTGTATAAAACGCTGCACTGTCATATCATGTACAGGGTTAGTGAGAAAGATCGAAGGCCGCAAACGCAGAAATTGGCACGAGGCGTTCAAACATAGCTTACGAGATAATTCAAAATTGTTAGAAGTTACCGATACTTCTAACTTGTCACGCGCCATAAGGTTGTTAAATATTATCTCGAATGAGGTAGATATATGTGACTGCAGCCTGATGAAGTTCACAGGAGTAGCACTGAAGTGCATTGAAAGTGTTGATAGGATATTTTAATTGTCATCATCATCATTTCAGTCGAAAGACGTCCACTGCTGGACATAGGCCTCCCCCGAAACCGCCACCTCGACCGGTTCTGTGCTTCCCGCATCCAGCGGATTTCTGTGGCTTTCATAAGGTCAAATGAAGGGAATGAGGGGAAATGAAGAGATCCGCAGGAGAACCAAGGTAACCGACATAGCACGAAGAATTGTCCAACTTAAGTGGCAATGGGTAGGGCACATTGCGCGCAGAACGGATGGCCGTTGGGGCCGAAAGGTTCTGGAGTGGCGACCGCGTACCGGAAGACGTAGCGTTGGAAGGCCTCCCACAAGGTGGACCGATGACCTTGTGAAAGTCACAGGAATCCGCTGGATGCGGGAAGCACAGAACCAGTCGAGGTGGCGGTGCTTGGGGGAGGCCTATGTCCAGCAGTGGACGTCTTTCGGCTGAAATGATAAATGATGATGATGAACTTCATAAAATGTGTATTTGGTACCTAAAATTGGCAACCAGACAAATATTATTCTTCCTCCAAGTGCCACGAAATTAGATCGTAAGTTGTTACTTAAAAGCCATAATTAATCAGGAATGGCACAATCTTTACAATTATGATTAATTACTAACAATTTACGATAGAAAATCCCGCAAACAGTGAATGTTCAGTTTCACATTTGACATTTTTAGAGACCTCACTATACACTAGCGCCTCTAGCGGCGAATTCAAGCGCGATTCATTTCGACAGCTTAATTTTGACTTACTCGAGTGTTATAAAACCTTGCAAAACTACATCAATATATCGCACCTTTAGAATTATAGAGACCTTATTTGAAATCATCAATCACATCATCAGTTAATGACATCATCAATTAATTCACAATATTATAGTGACCTCATTGGTGATGTTCTTTAGAAAGGTTGAAATCTTAAAATTTCAAATATAGGTCACTATAATATTATTATAGTGACCTAATTTGGTGATGTTTTTCAACTTCTGAAGAAATTAGGTCTCTATAATTCTAAAGGTGCGATATCGTGTTGGTATACATATTTACGAAAATCATTAATATTTAATCATCATACTAATCAATGGAAAATGTTTTCCTTCGTAGCTAGATTCTGCAATCTCTGCAGCATAACCCCTAATAAAGCATCAATGAAATGTTCGTTTAGTTATATTCTAGTCATTTCTTTAGAAAAATTTAGAATAAAAAGACTTTTCGAGGTGGCCGCCAAACTATTTTGACGATGAAAAAGAAAAAATTGCCTAATGAGTTTCCTCGGAAATTGTTTCAAATATACCTGCAATGGCTACCAAATCCTTCTAACGATTGTTATTAATTACTATTATAAATATTATTAGCTATTAGCAGTTCTCGTAAGTACCTCATGCTTAGATCAGTCTTCGATCCGAATAAATGTTTCTAATTGAATCTATTGTCAAGCTTTTACGCCGCTTTTAGTAAAGATTTCTCTAGACGGTTAAAATTTAAGTTGCCTAATGACTTTTCTTGATAAACCTTAACACTTAAATCATCTACACGCAGTTGTCCCTGAAACGGCTACCACAGCCTTATATATATATTATTAGCTATTAGCAGTTCTACAGTATTGCCCAAACTGTGTAGCAAATAATAATAGATTCTAAATGAATCCATAACCGAGACGTAAGCTTTCAAACGATTCGACTCACACCAGTAGCAAGTTCAGAAAAGCTAATAGATATGGACTCACGGACAGAACGTGCATAAGTGAATTTATCTATTATTAATTCTGTTCCACGGTAGGTACATTCATCAATGTCACGTGGTTATGAATAAATAATGAAAGATTTGTTAAAATTTATAATTAGATAGAGGCTTACTTGGTGGGGTTAAAAAGAAGAGATATGTGATGATAGTTGTGTTTTTTTTTTTAAATAAATAAATAAAATAAATAAATAAAATAAAATAAATAAACAAAATAAATAAAATAAATAAACAAAATAAATAAAATAAATAAATAAACGTAATTAAAAAACCGGCCAAGTGCGTGTGGGACCACGCACAATGAATGGTTCCGTAGTTGGGATGAATTTATCCCAAGCACAAACTGAACATTGTACAAAAAGTTGGTCGACTATTACTCGGTAATTTGTAAAACCTACTTAGCTGTGACAGTTTTTCTTTTTAACCGACTTTCCAAAAAGGTGAAGGTTCTCAATTCGGTTGTATTTTTTTTACCTCAGATCTCCGTCGTTTATAAACTGAATTGAAAAAAATTGTTTTTGTTTGTAAGGATATACTTCCAGATTGGTTCCATTTTTATGAGAATCAAGTTCTGATGATGGGATCCATGAGGAATTGAGGGAACCCCTGAAATATTATAGGCATACATATAGCGATTTTTATATTTTCATCAACAACTCAAGCATTTGTATTCAGAAAGTATCATTTGATGAAGTGGAACTGATGGAGAAGACCACAAATGGCCACCGGAACTCCAATCCAATGGCAAATTTAAATAAATAATTCTGATGAAAATGGTCCATCGAACCATCGAAATGATCTGAAGATGAAGCCGGAAGGTATGCATCGGAAATCCGTAATAGAACAATGCATCCTAGCCGATTATGGGCTTATTGGAATTGTCATGAGATGCACTCGGGCTATAAATAGTTATTAACCGATTTTTATTAACTTCGCTTGAGTAGTTTTTGAGATCGCTTCGATAATACGTATTTAATCCACTTCGTATATCTTTTGTCACTGTTGTTTATGCGGTGTAGAAAGTAGTGGTAATCTAATTGTTGTGGGGTAGGTACCATAACTAAAATGTAAAAATATAAAACTTTTTAACAAAAAAAAAAAAAAAAACAACCGCTTCCAAAAAAAAAAAAACACTAAAGAGTGAAAAATAACTTTAATTTCGGAAGTCGGTGTCCTTGGTTCTGTATTTTCGTTTTTTGTCACCAACTTCCGAAATTAAAGTTAAATTTCAGTTTTTAGTGTATTTTTTTTTTTGGAAGGCTGTTGATTTTTGGTAAAAAGTTTTTAACTCGTTAACTGCTGTAAATTTTTCACACATCCAAATACAACCATTTAGCTGGCAGGAGGCGGGACACTTGACTAACAAAAACAGCGGCCATGTGCGAGTCGGACTAGCCCATGAAGGGTTCCGTAGCAGCAAGTAACATAATATAAAAGTTCTTGTAGTTCAAACCAATTTTCGGTGGAAGTTTACATGGTAATGTACATCATTTATTTTTTTAATTTTTTTCTTTCTCTTATTTTAGAAGTTACAGGGGGGGGACACCCTTTTTACCACTTTGGAAGTGTCTCTCGCGCAAACTATTCAGTTTAGAAAAAAATGATATTAGAAACCTTAATATCATTTTTGAAGACCTATCCATAGATAACCCATATGTATGGGTTTGAAAAAATGAGTTTCAGTTCTAAGTATGGGGAACCCCCAAAATTTATTGTTATTTTTTTTTTCTATTTTTGTGTGAAAATCTTAATGCGGTTCACAGAATACATCTACTTACCAAGTTTCAACAGTATAGTTCTTATAGTTTCGGAAAAAAGTGGCTGTGACATACGGCCGGACAGACAGACAGACAGACATGACGAATCCATAAGGATTCCGTTTTATTTCCATTTGGCTGCGGAACCCTAAAAATTAGCACTTTGAAGGTTAATATTACGTAAAACGATCCCTGAATCGAAAAATGGTTTTCACAAACCCGCATTATTTTTGAACGGCCTATCCAATGATACCAATCACCTTGGGATAAACGAGAATAAAAATATCGTCCCCACTTAACATGTACGGGAAATACCCTAAAAACTATGTTTCAAGATTTTATTTTACCACTTTTCGGCGTGATTAGTATGTATACCCATAACAAATTACAGCTTTCTTGTACTAGTCTCTGAGCTAAGCCACGGACAAACGGACAAACAGACAGACGGACATGGCGAAACTATAAGGGTTCCTTGTTCACTACGGAACCCTAAAAACGAAACATATATATATGATTTGCCAAACTATTGTTTTTCCCACGTCATGCGCCAGATATCACAAAATAAAATTGTCAGTCCCCATTTTTCATTCAATTCGGAAAAGATACTTTTTCAACACACTTTCTCATAAAGTGGCTCTAATTTCACCGCAATTAGGCACATAATGACACCTGTAACCAAACTGTGACTTTTTCATTGCTATTATTCACATGTGAGTTATAGAGTTTTTTATTTTTATTTTATTGGTTGAGTTGCTTTGTTCTTAAAAAAGTTTCGATACATAAAAGATCGTGTTCAATAGAGGAAATAAATTAATGAACCTATTGCTTTTGCTCATTTCATGCAACTTCGTATTCAAATAGATAATTTGAACTTGTAGGTACGTGTATAATAAATAAAACTTTCACTCAAATATAACTTTTGTTTTCTCTGTAATAAAGAAAACTTTAAATTCCCCATTTTGTACGTGGCTAAAACGCTATCCGCGGAATAGCTATCTCATTCCTTTAGTCAATGACCGATCGCCATTGTTAGATGCGCGCGCATAGGAAAACTGATTAGTTTTTCCCGCCATAGCGAAAAAAAATTCACAACTCGTTTTCACTGTTGAAATTAAAGTTATTTACTAATTAAAATGTCTACAAGTACTATACTCCATTTATTATAACATTAGAAAAAAACTGTTGTCACCCTTTCGTTATTTCGATGTAAACGTTTAATAAACTCCGTTATTTCACAATAAATACAAAGCACTGTAATCTATTTACAATTTACATTAAAAAAATAACTCTAAAGTGCAGTAATTTCAACAATATTACACAATAACTGTCGTTATTTAGCCGTTATTTATCTAATGCTATAGTAAATGGAGTATAGTTATAAAGAAAATGATTTATGTTGTACACCGCCCGATATAAGATGTGAAGCCCTTAACGTTATGGAAAGTTTACTACCTGAAAACTCCAAGGAAAAAATGTTTTTTTATTATTATTTTCTTCACAAGTGTGTTGTAAAACGTCGTATGATACACGTGTGTATTGATGATTGCCGTCCTCGGCTCTCTTAAGACCCTCACCTAACGGCTAGGGTCTCAATGGCGCCTCAGCGGTAATCACCAACATTACACACTTGTACCATAATGTACTATTTTACCAGAAAAATTGTTCAGTTTTCTCATAGTAATGTTTCAAGCGGAACTTTGTAGCGCTTCGAGCCTACTCGTGCTTGAACGTTAGTATAAGTCTAAGCCAAACTATAATTTATACTCTTATTCACATGAGTTGATTTTTATAGAGCCCACATTTATATGAAAACTTACTAATCACTTTGATTTTAAATAAATAACCAGTTAACTAAAACTGATTTTATTTTTTACCTCACACACACGAATATAAGTAAGTAGGTATTCTAATAAGAACACTAAATTATTTTATGAGAAAAATGGAGATGATACCTGATTGAGACAATTATATTGCCTGCTAATATAATTTAAATATTGTTGACATATTAAACAGGTTCCAAAAATAAGGATAAAGTCTTAATTAATAGTTTAATAGTTCTTTCAACAATAAAATGGGGAATACTAAATACTCAATACTGTAATAATGAAATTGTATGTTGTTTTGTCTTATTTTTATTAATTGTTCTAATAATTTTTATTTAATGTTACCAATGCTATTATGATCCAATGTTGATTGAAATAAATGAATTGAATAGAACTGAATACTTTTATTGCATTCCACATGTAGTTATTCTTAGGTGGTAAACTTATAATTAGATCATTATGGACCCTGTCGGGCACAGCAAAATAAGTGAGTTAGGAGAGAGGAACCGTTTGTTAATTTAATTTATATAAAATTACTTATCAGTACTACTTTAATATAATAACGATATAGGTATTTTCTGATATAAGCTTTACTATAAAATATAAAAACGTATCTATTGAGAGATGTAATAATAATTCAAGTCTCGAGTGTTTAAGTTATGACTTTATAAGTCTATCACTTAGATATTCGTTTACCGGGTAGTAGCTTTTATTTAGCAAAAATTGTCGAAGTTTCTTCTTCTTTTTTTATTGGTGCGGGTAGTTTATTATATAATTTTATGGACATTACATAGGCTTGTAGAGTGCATTTTGCAACTTGGTAAGTTTAGCCTAGATGGGTGTCTGAGTAGGTAGCGTGGTTGAATGTCTTCACGTGTTGAATAGTTCTCAGTTGTTATTAGCGTAAAGATTACCTTCTTGGCACCAGCCAATTACATCAATTAACATTTCTTAGAAACTGCCATTGAAATGATTAAAGCGATGATATAATATTGTAGATTAGCAGCTCGTCAAAGAGTCTTGTTTAGAACATCAACGTCAAGTTTCCACAAAGAAAACGAAAATTCATCATTTAGTATTTGAATAGTAAGCCTATAAGTGCCAATCATGCAATATTTGTTTTCTACTGAAATGCGGGTATCTAATTAAGTATCAGGTGAACTTACTAAGAAGTCTTTGTTTTTTATTATAAGTAATTTACAATACAATACCAAAGTTAGGAATATAAGTTTGTACCTACATTTTGCTGTTGATTGCAGTTTCAAATGTTAAAGTAATTCTTCGTAAAGATAGAGAATTTTACTTTCAATTTTAAATATCATAAGATTCTTCAAAATCAAAATATTTTATTTCACATAAACCTAGTTGGGCATTTATGAAACGTCAGAAGCTAGGTGCACGGTTCCAATTGGTCGTTTCCTATGGAGAAGAGCCGGCAAGAAACTCCAAGGTTACTCTTTTAAAAATAATTGGCTTCTACAATATTTTCAAATAACAGTGTAAATAGGTATGGGAGGACAGTGTAGGCCGTTTAAAAAGTACCAGGTACTTAACAAAATAGAAAATTGACAACAAATCTAGTCTTCAAAAACAAAAACATCAAAACTTTATTTCTAAACCATTCTGGTAGGAAAACCTATGTAAAATTGTGTATATTTTGCTAGTAAAAACGCTGTGGTCTTGTAAGATACTAGTACTATTGTCACATTAGACACGTGGTCGTAAAGTGCATTATCTAAAGACTGCAACATTGTACGGCGCGGTGCGGATAGTTCGTGTCGCCTCTAGCACCATACAGTTGACCTCAGTTGACTCTCATAGTGTCCACGCGACATAACACGACCCATACTACTATATCACCAGTCTGAGATCATAGATTCCTTAAAGAAAATCAGCGTTCTCTCAATTAAATAACATTATAACCTTTTTCCTTCTAATCACTCACAACAAACATGATAACTGATAAGATATCGAATATTCTACACAACACACTCGACAAAAAAGGTATACTTCGTCTGAATGACAGAGGAACATCCATATTGGCAAGTGATAATACGTCTAACCCATCTCAACCTTGAAGAACTTGTTATGCTAAAGCATAATATCACGACCGAAAATAAAACTTAATCCATTCAAAGAGCAGTATTGAGAAATTTGAAAATTAACCGCTAATGTCACACTATAGATAAGTCTTTTTGAAACAACATATCTGGTTGTAATCGAGCGTAGTAAAAATACAACTGCAAAACATGTAGAGGAAACCTAAATATAAGTCATTATAAATATAGCATCACGCCTTGTTTCCCGGAAGGGTTAGGCAGAGGTGTCCCTATAGTGCACCCGCATTTCATATTTTTGACTTGTTTGTTTTCATCTTTTTTGGTTCTATTTGTTGCACCTACTCTGGGCCTCAAGTCTGCTATTACAATAGTGTCAGAATGGTCTCGCCATTGTGAGTATTTGACAGTGTTTGTATGGCAAATCTGTCAAAAACTCACAATGAAGAGACCATTCTGACACTATTGTAATAGCAGACTTGAGGCCCTGGACGCTTTTAACGTGTAAGTTTTTATTTTTACAGATTCTCACATTTAGTCATAAATTCAACATTACAGATGTAACTAATATTTTTGTAACAATTTAATTTAAATAAAGAGAAAAAAAGAAAATAAAGAAAGAGAAAGAGTGTCCATGGAGTTTTTTGCTCGTTCTTTTCCATAGGTACGGTCAGCTGCAGAGAAATCTCACCCCCTAGCAATGTATTTATTCATTGCTAGGGGGTGAGATTTCTCTGCAGCTGACTGTACCTACTACGTTTTGAAATGAACATGTAGCTTCATTTTTCTTACTGACCGACTCCTTGACAATACAAAAGTGTCTGTAAATGGTTTAATTGAAATAAATGATTTGAGTTTGAGTTTGAGTTTTCGCCAGTTATGTTAAGTAAGTCCCATGTAATAGGGGACGAGCCTATTGCCAATAACCGGGCACAAACCCAGACTCCAGGAATCCGGACTAATATGTAATTATAATACGTGCTATACGATACTATGTCACTACAGATTTATTAACTAGGTAAGATAAGAAGATATTACGACTGTGTACACTCCCTACAAGAAAGCTCTACATTGGAAGTGGAACTAATGTAGCAACAAACCTCTGCGAAACGTCAAACCTTAATCAGCCCAAGGCAAAACTATTATATGAAAAGTTCCAAGGTAAAGCCCAGGAACTCGTCAAATAATAATTTTACTAACTTTATGCCAAATCGGCAACTTAAAACATTTTCTGCTCTTATTATAACAGATCCTTTAGACTAACGATTTATATGTCCATAATCCAGTACAACAGTCGAGGCTAAGTAATAATAGCCGCACGGGTCGATCCGTCAGGTTAAGCTACACTTGTCGGGGTTGGTCCGTGGATGGGTGACCATCTTTACATACCGAGACTCCTCCGTGCCTCGGAAAGCACGTTAAGCCGTTGGTCCCGGCTGTCATTCGTGGGTCTTTGACAGTCGTTACGGGTCGCCAGAAGCCCAAAAGTCTGACAACCAGTCTTACCAAGGGATATCGTGTTACCCAGTTACTGGGTTGTGGAGGTCAGATAGGCAGACGCTCCATGTAAAATACTGGTATTCAGCTGCATCCGGTTAGACTGGAATTGGATTGGTGATATTACAGAGGGACACAGAGTTACTCCTACAGCAGTTACAGAAGGACCTGCGAAGGTAACCCGAGAAATTCAAATATTCTTATGTTTTTTGCAGATGAGTGGCAGGTTATATGATGATCAAAATATGATTTGCGATCGTAACAGTATGTATTTTACAGAATCAGCAAGACAACTCCTTATGTTAGAATTGCCCTCAAATGTAATGATTTCATGAAATAGTCATGAAATCATCAAAACAGCTGTATATGACCAAGTTACCGTAACTTGGTCATATACAGCTGTTTTGATGATTTTAATGATTATATTTCTGTAAATACATACTCGTACTACTTGTAACGGCCGCAAATCATATTTTGATCAACATATAACCTAATATTTATTTATTTAAACTTCATGTACGATAGTGATACATAGGCGGACTTAATGCCTTAATGCCTTAATATTGACCTGCTAATAATAATTATTATTATTAATACTTATTGAAAGAATGAGGAAAACTCAAAATAAGTAGATAGTATCAGTAATAGTGATCAACTACGTGGAAAATTCTCAGTCAGCACTCCTACGTTTTAAATAAATAAGAAGTAATCATTATTCAAAGAAAACCAATTCATATAAATAAATAAACAGAATTATAATACATATAAACAGGTATATAAAAATAATCTAAAATATTTAGATACATTTTCAGATAAAATAATACATAAATATAATAGATTAGTGAAATGTTAGTATCTTATTCTCGACTTTGTAAGTAAGTTAAAACTTGTTCCTATACCTAAAACAGGGCTCTTCTCTCCTACCCTTTTGCTGTGCCCTACAAGGTCCATAATGATCTAAATTATATAGTTACCACCTAAGTACACATTATGGAAAAGCAATAAAATATTGAGTATTGAGTTTTCGCGAACCTGACAATATACAACGACGACTACTCATAGAGTCAACGAGGGAAACAAGTTATCGTGGTGGTCGTAGACGATGAGTTACAAACTCCTGTTTATGCACACTTTGACATTTAGCTCCAGAACATTACTGTTGCTAATGATATGCTAAACTTTTCCTCAGTGGTAATGTTTTCGAAGCAAATTTGGCTCAGATCGTAAACGATGATTTAATTTTCATTGTAAAAGAAAATATTACTAGTGGGATTGGAAAATCGTGTGAGCCTAATTATGTTGTTAACACGTAACTTAGTACTTATTATAACTTACGCTTATTGCTTCTTTAAAATCCTACCTCCACCTCAAAAGTTGGTGTTACAGGTCAGGTCACTCCGTTAGCGAAAACGATCGAGAAGATAAGATCTACACGTTGAATAACAAAGTGTTGTAACTCAACGTACTCTAATTCATACGGTAATTTGTATCAACAATAGCAAGTACCAACGGTATCACTTAATGACGAAAACATGTACCGTACGCCTGGACAGGTTGGTTCCGCACACGCGAGAGATCAGATAAAACGATAAAGACGGAAGCTGATAAATGAAACGGTTAAACACATAACTGCTGATGAACACATCTCTAAAGTTAAATCTATAAACCCCGCCTGTTAAACAAGGTAGTAAAACGTAGTAAGTCATTAACTTTATGAAAATTACATAGATTTCTCTAAACTGATCGAAAGGATGTTAGAATGGCCATTTTCATGTTTACCCGCCAGTACTTGCTCTTGTTTTATAGAGTTACTTCTCTGTCACTTGTTGCTTTCTAATTATGTAACGGGCAAACGAAATCGTAACGTTCCGTCGGCCTTAATAGTTTTAATTGTGAAACCCAGCATGAGACTTTATCATTTATTTAAATTATGTGGTTGTATCGAACGGTGGCTTGAGTCTATAGGACCGGTTCGCGCACAAATGAGTATGGCACACACACACACATACCCGGCTCGTTGTTGCTACACGGCCGAGGTCCAAACCTCCTCAGAACCTGCGTGGAGCTGTCTAGCTGAGACAAACCCTGCGAAGGGCTTCTAACTACTTCACGTCAACTTGTTGACGCGTTACACTCTACGAATATAAATAGTAGCGTTTGTTTATTCTGTTTTTTTGTTTGGATAGGTAACTGTGACTTTGCATAGACGGACTGGTTGGTTTATATCGAACCAGATATTAACATGAGACATAAACGAAGATATTCGCTACTTTTTTGCACTGACATTTCCACTTTGTTTTGTCCCTATCAGTTAATATTCCCAGTTGTAATCTAACCACTTATTTACCACAACAATTTAATACAATGAAGTATATCTATTGTGTATATAGTAGTATAATTGCCTGCGTAAAAGAGGAGGCGTCAATGGAACCGCCGAAGCGTGGACGTGAAGGCCTTCTGTCTCCACGGTCTCGTGCTCACCAATCCAACTCTGGCGTTTCGTTACTCACGATTACGTGTTATGTCCACATCTCACAGTTGAAGCTAGTAAATTATGACTTTAATTTAAAGAAATATTAAGGAGTACTTTATTCAGTTTTCAGGTAATGGACTCAAACCTCCTACCATGTTTAACATATGCATGCCAAACTTGGAAATTTAACAACACGATCAGGAACAAAATTAATACATGCCAAAGGGGAATGGAGCGCAGTATGCTTAACAAAAAAACAGCATAGGGTTCGCTACTCGAAAATTCGATCTACATCAAAAGCAATCGATGCCCTTACACGCACTCAAACTTAAGTGGAAATGGGCAGGCCATGTTGCAAGACTGCATGACAACAGATTGGCCAAAAAGATGACCTCTTGGATGGGACCGGTTGGCAAACGCAAACGTGGAAGACCTCACACTCGCTGCGAGGACGAAATCGTGCGTATAGCTGGATCCCGCTGGATGGACTTAGCAAAAGACAGAGAAAGCCGGCACTCTCTGGAGGAGGCCTTCACCTCAGTTCGGTTCTCTAACAAAAATAATTAAATATTAAAAATGTTAGCACTGTAAAATCTTTAGAGAAATATAAGGCTTTTTTATTTTTTATTTTATTCAGTTTTCGTAAGTTGAAATTGCACTACAAAATACAAAACAGGTTATTATATTTATTTATATTTATTTCCTTGGAAGGTGGGTAGGCCTTTAGTGTGGGACGCAACTTGTGTCGATACTCTTGCGCCATCCCATCTTCCTGGCTCGGCATGCTGTGCTGGCGCTGCTGCTGCGGCTGTTGAAAACCTCAAGCAGCGAAAGTATAGTAACCTTATCGGTAACTATATTTTCGAGCCGTTTGGGGTTGAAACCCTCGGGCCGTGGGGTCCCAGTGCTCATTTATTGTTCAATGAAATCTCCAAAAGGCTGTTTGACACTTCCCGTGACCAATGGGCTGGCTTTTACTTTGGCCAGAGGCTAAGCATTGCCATAATACACAATGTGGCAATGCCACCAGTCTCTTGGGTACATTACCAGTCGACAGCGATGCGGAGGAATTTTTCGACGCCATATTTTAGTTCCACCGCCTTCCGCATCCAGTCTATCCCAGCCACCTTTTTGAGGTCGTCGGTCCATCTAGCTGGGGGGCGTCCCACACTACGTTTGCCGATACGCGGTCTCCACTCCAGGACTCGTCTGCTCCATCGGCCATCGGTCCTTCGACACATATGGCCAGCCCACTGCCACTTCAGCTTGCTTACTCTGCAAGCTATGTCGGTAACTCCGGTTCTCTTCCGGATAATTTCATTCCTGATTTTATCCTTCAAAGAAACTAAAATAGGGTGTTGTGGCGCAGCATGGGAGAGGCCTATATTCAGCAGTGGACTGCGCTAGGATGAGTTGATTGATTGATTGATATTTTAGTTTATTTTGTTATTCGTTTTATTTAGTTTAGGTTAATTTATTTTTATTAACTTGATTTAGTTACCACCCAATATATAATAAAATATAAAAAAAAACAGGTTATTTACAAAATTAATTGGAAGAACACTCAACATACAACAGGAAAAAACGGAACCCTTATAGGATCACTCGTGTGTCTGTCCGTCTGTCACAGCCAATTTGCTCCGAATCTACTAGACTGATTAAATTGAAATCTGGTACACATTGAACTTCTTTGACTTGGATCACAGAAGTTCATATGTGTACCAAATTTACGGACGTGTCTCGTAAATAAATGAATTTTGAATATAGGGGGGGTCACTTTTGGGGGCCGAATGAGAAAATTAATGAAAAAAGTTTTGCAAACTGTGACGTATTAAATGAATGGGCTTACTGTGAGGGGTTCTAATAGTTTTGTTTAATAATATTTAAGGTTAACTGGGGCCCTTATCTCCGAAACTTGAAAAAAATACAGTAAATAGTTCTTTACTCAGATTACAGGAAAATCTATAAGAAGTAAATCTCTCAATATTGTACGTAAAAACTTACATTTTCAGTTGGAATGTATGGGAAAACTTGTTTTGAAATTACAATGTTAAGTTTGTTCTTCGGATAAATTCATCCCAACTACGGAACCCTTCATTATGTGTGGTCCGACACACACTTGTTTATTTATTATGTTTAGCAAATTCACGTAATGGTTGCTATAATAAAATAATATAATAAATCAATAAAATATTATTTCCTTAGCAACAACCAACAGTTCTTCATGCATGACCACACATGGAGTGTAGGTAACATTGTAATACGTAGTTGCCTGTAATTCTGTGCCTACTTTTACATGTACAAATTAGACGTTAAACAATCGTTATCCCTGTAAACTCAGAATCAAAAGTCATAACGCCTGAAGCTTGAGATTTTCTTATAGGGAAAATCAATTTGACCCTTTCTTTCTCTGATGAACCAGCTTATTTACGAGTTGTACTAAGACAATCGAACTGAACTACTGTTTCGTGCTGAGACAGTCGCAGGGATTCACAAACGTTACCACGCTCAGGGTGGTGTATGACGCTTTGGTAAGGAGTCACTTGGAGGAACACAGTGCGGTGATTTGGGCTCCTCATGAAGCGAAATACAATGTCATGCTGGAGCGAGTGCAGAATAAATTTACAAGACACTTGTATTTTAAACTTTATGGGGTTTACCCATTTTACCCGCTGATGTATCCTACACTGTTTATACTGGGTATGGTGGGATACAACGACCTCAGAGTGCGCCGGGAATTTACACTTGCGGCGTATGCGCTAAAGTTCCTGCGTGGAGTAGCTCATAACCCGGGGGTGCTGCGTCACCTGAAGCTGTGCGTGCCTGACCGGTACGTGTGGAGGCGGCGGCGACCGCTACTGCTGGCCGTGCCTGCTGCCAAAACCAACCTACTGTCAAAAATACCTCTCACCCGCACACTGTGTGTACTAAACGAAGTGCATGAGAGAATTGACATATTTTCGTGCAATCTGAGTGAATTCGCAAGTTTTGTTGAATTTTGTTAGTTATATTTAAATGTTAATATTCTGTATTATGTCTGATTTTGTATTTTAGAGTTAAGTGTTGCTTTCTATTTTTAAAGTTTAGATTTTAAGTATTATATAAGTTAATTTTTCAATTTATTTGATGTGTGTTTTCAAACCACTATTGTATTGGGGTCATCCTGTAAAGATAGTGTGTGTAAGTGTAATAAATAAATAAATATATAAATACTGCTGATCATACTGTATGCATCGGAATGCTGGGCCGTGAAGAAGACGAATGAAAAAAGATTGCATGCAGTGGAGATTAGAATGTTGGGGTACGTGTGGAGTGACGGAAATGGATAAAGTCAGAAATGAGTATACAGGGTTATTGATAAAGTCCTCACGGAGGCGATCGGCAGCGGCGATCTCTCGCGTCCGGCCCTGGTCCAGGCCATGGTCCGGAGCGAAAGTGCATGGGAGGCAGTCACCTCCTGCCAAGCAGTAACGCTCGCGAAGAAGGAGGTGGAACGCGTGAGGGAGCGGCAGTCTGTACGCCCTCACGCCCCTAGTCGCCGCAGGAGACGCCCGGGTCAGGAATCGATAGCCGATTCCCAACCACCGTAGGCGCCGGCTTGCGGACGGCGAGCCATAGGCAGCTCGCCGTCCGGTAAGGAACAGGCCCGGTTCGACGGCGCGTGGTGTTCCACGCGCGCCTCAGAGATGTCAGCAAGCACTGACGGGGTCCGCTAGGACCGATGCCTGCCAGGGTTGCGAGTTTGTCCGAAACGGATACCGTGATCCTGGCACACAGGCAACTAATCAAACACGGGTGGGTTTTTGTCAGTACAAGTCTGTCCCTTCCGTTCCGCCCAGAGCGGGAGAAGTAAAGTTATTTGATAATTTCCAACCCAAAAAAAGGGTTATTGGTAAAACACTAAAAACCAACAAATTTTGTTCTAAGTATGACTTTTTACAAAACATAATATATTTACCAACAAAAAAACCTTCAAGATTTCGTTGTTCTATACATTTAGAGCGTTGAATTTAAATATTTTTATTTGAAAGTCTGAGTGTTTTACCAATAACCCTGTATAAGGGGAAGTTTGAAAGTGGCGCCGGTGACAGGAAAGTTGAAAGGAAGTCGTTGGGCATGGTATGGGTATGCGATGAGGAGGGAGGAAACGTATGGGAGGAAAGGGTGATGAATATGAATGTTGATGGATGGAGACGGAGAGGAAGGCCAAAGAACAGATGGATGGATTGTTTGAGGAATGATATGAAAGAGAAGGGAGTGAATGATAGCGTGACGGGTGACAGGGGAGAATGGAAAAAGAAAACGTGTTACGCCGACCACAAGTAATATGGGAGAAGGGCAGGAAGCTAATGATGACTTGACTTGTTACTGTAGTCGTAATGGCAATCATTGTCATTTGATATAAATAGGTTTCATTTTTATAAGAAACAAACCTCTTACTATTCAATAATTTTCTATACCGCCAGTCCACTGAAAATGCGTTAATATCTGTGCGTTAAAATGCGTTAATTTCATGTCAGTCCGCCAACCTTATTTTTGAAATATTTGCACTGGCTAGCAGGACGACAGTAAGAAAAAACAAAGCTTTTTAAAATTTTCTTCTCTATTCAATCCAATGTCCATCACTTAGATAAATGATTGGTCTCGCTGCACTCGACAGCGAGACCAATCATTTATCTAAGGTCCATCATTTTGGTTTGTTTTTTGATAAAATCGTAAGAAATCATAAAATATGGGCGAGTCCAGCAGCGACGAAGATATATAAATTTAACACCAGCAGAGTTAGTGCAACTGGTACATAATGCCGAATTGAGTTTTTTCCGGAAACGTCGCGCAAAAAGTACATATAAGCGTACAATTTGTTCAATGCATGTAGATATTCTAAAGGCAGGAAAACGTTTTCGGAGACTATTATAATGCAATCATACTTCATTGAACTTTCTAAAACAAGGAAATCAAGCACACTTTGGAGCATTTACTCGATACTAAAAGCCATGATCAAAACAAACAGTAATTTAATTATTAATAAGCTGTTTTTGTATTTTTCTCTTTGTAGTGAATTGAAAAGTTGTGTGTTTTGCTCGGCAGCAGTTATTCTCCGTCTCATACCTTTAAAACCCTCGCTACGCTCAGGTTTCAATACAAGTACTCGCGCCGAAACACAACATTGCAGCCTTGCATAACAAATAACTATTGATTTTGATTGACTAAAATAGGCAATGTTGTAGGTAATACTAATCAGTTTAAATTTGTTTGTGATTGAGGACACTTAGTAAAGCATTACTTAGTTTTGTTTTCATGGATAGGTAACTAATATTTCTATTTTATGCCAAACTGCCATAAGCAAGCCTAGAAGCTAATAACTATGAACAGAACTACCAACCTGCCACTGTCATCCGAACTGCCAACCTGTCGCCAGGCTAATCTTTTACTATGGCACTATTTGCCATGACCATGGGTTTTTAGATGAACTAATTTACCCGTAAATTATTTTGAACCAACACGAGAGAGGAACCCAATGGCTTTCCTAAGATAGTGTTAAAAATAGGGAGACAAGGAAAACCACAAGGCGTCACGTATCTGTAGTTACATGCACATGTCTATGAACGAAGGCAACATATTAAAAGCACACTTTGTAAACAAGCATAAATTACAAATTAGAGGATTATATCCAAGATAAGAAGAATGCATGGAAACATACTGATCCTGCTTCATAGGACAATCTAGAGTCGAGAGCAAATTAAACTGGTTCCTAATTTAATTGTACAATTTATTATTTTTATGATATCAGTAGTTTATATTTTGTGATTACTTTAATACACATACCTACTGACTTATTAATTGTTAAAAGTTTTAGGAAAATCATCTACTTTTACAATGTATGTAAATATGTGAGCACCATGACATGTACTACATCACATAATTAGTGTATCTTTAATTACTTCACTTTTCATTATTTTTACCTATAAATTTGTGGTATAGTAATTTTATTCTAGGTACTTCGTCTTTACATACAATCATACAATCAATGTATACAAAATATTGTTAATATTTTAATAGAGTACCTAAGTATGGAGTTTCTTGCCCATTCTTTTCCATACGGAACTATCCTTTTGAAACAACTAGAATCAATTAAAAAAAAAAGTTTTTTTTTTTACATTTTGACGGTCTAAAGTGCCTTTGATCTATTTGAAATAAATGATTTGACTTTGACTTAAAAAAAAAAAAACATTTATTTCAGGTCTTTAACCCTTAACCCATATAAAATTAAAAAGGAATTTTACAAATTGCCATGCTTGCACTATAAATGCTACGTACTTATTTACTTACAAATTAATAGACATAAAAATAATTACAGAAATTGAAAATGAATTTAGAATATTAAGTCAAATAAAAAATATTCAAAAATTTCAACAAAAAAAAAAGAAATAACTAAAAAATTATTCAATGTAACAAAAGAAAATGTCACAAATGTCAAAAATTAAATTGAGAAATGAAATGTCACAAAATGTTCAAAGAAAATTTTATACCAAAGTCAAAGATATATATATATATATATATATATATATATATATATATACGTGCAGGCGCTACAGCCATCTCCGCAAGAAAGGAGAATCCCACCGCTCGGACAACACGCTCAGGATCCCGATCGAGCTGCCCCTACAGCGACGCCGAAGCGATGCACTCTTTTTCCGGATTATTCCGTAGAAGTCATCGGTAGTAGCATCAGCGAACATCGCCGATGCGATACAAAACCGGGGCAGCCCCAACAGAATTCTGAACGCGTTGTTGTACTGGACACGAAGGGCGTTGTACGCCCGTAGAGTGAAATTGGTCCACAGGCTGCACGTGTAAAAATTCTGGCAGTATGCCTTGAACAAGGTTATTTTTACCTGTGAAGAACAACGTGCAAACCTGCGCGCCAACATGTTGCACCGGACAGACAACGCCCTTCGCTCCCTCTCGATGTCCGCATTGTCAGACAGATCATCAGAGACCCAGTGACCCAGATACTTGAATCTTTCTACTCTATTCAAATGTGACCCGCAGAGAGTGACAGGTGGTCCAGTTAAGTAGCTTTTAGTACCAGCTTTGAAGATCATGTATTCAATCTTCTTTGGGTTATATCTGAGCCCATGGGCCTCCGCGTAGGTCTCACAAATGTTCAAAAGCCTGCGCATCGCAGAAAGAGACGGGCTCAGCAACACCATGTCATCCGCGTAACTTATGTTGTTTAAACATACCCCATCAACGGAACAACCGACCTTAGTGCCGCTGAGCTCCTCGATCAATTGGTTCATATACAGGTTGAAGAGACGTCGAAGAGACTTTAACAACACTACAGAACATGTTGCTAAATATAAACTATTCGTTAAGTTTAAAAGTGAGACAAAAATGAAAGAACAATACCTACCCAACTATAATTTCTCCTGCGTTTTAGAACATTGTAGGTATTATAATCTACTCGTATAAACTCACTCTAACCTACTTAGTAAGACAACAAGTCTCAGCTGAATACCTACCTATATTAAAAAGCTACTGAAAAATTTATGTATTAGAAGTTTATAGATTCATTAGTTGCGGATATTTTCATAACAATGGTGCGTCACAATCATAGATAAGTTTTTATTAGAAGATAGAAGAATGCGTTATTGATAGATATTAGCGCATAAATCTTCATGGATACCAACTAACTATGCAAAGCAGAAGGCTAGATGAAGAGACTTATAACTATTGACAAAGCGAACGTCGCCATCACATAAAGATCTCTGTGGATGCTATAATTCCTGGTGCTGGTGCTACACCTGAGCTAGCCCCAGGAGGAGATTTCTCTCCGTTAGCTTTGTGATACACAACAGCACCCTAATTGCATAACACACTATCAATCACAATCTGAATGATTTTCAAGCAGATTTCTAATCCATTGCTGCATACGTTCGAAAAATTTGTCTGCTCAACAACATAAATAACGCAATGAATGTTGTTGAACAGTCAAAATGAAACCCATTCAAAATGCAAAATGTGCGTTACGAAAACCCCGCTGTACCTACATTAACAGTGCGAGTTGTGTAATCCCTATATCCATACTCTTCTCTTCTTCTTCGTGGTCATGAGTTTTGTCCAATCGCAGGTGTTGTCGTAACTCGCCTCACGACCTCCCTTCATCTGGTTCTGTTAGATGACAGTCTGGCGCATTCACTAACAGGGCCTCCAACCGCAGATTTAATTTGATCGGTCCACCTAATCGGTGACCTTCCGTGTGGCCTATTACCTTTACTCTGCCCTGCACCACTAGGATCTATGGAGTCATTATTTCGCCTCAAGACATGACCAAAGAACTTCAGTATTGGAGACTGTACTAGTGCTGATAGACGCTGTTTGATGCCGAGTTCTTGGAGTATGGACATGTTGTAGCGGAATTCTGTTAACGAGATCTCAAGCATTCTTCTCCAGCACCACATTTCTAGAGCATCTACTTTTTTCTTTTCCAGTTCTCGTAATGTCCACGTCTCAGCTGCATGCTGAAATATGGGGAATACGAGTGTATACTCTTTTATATGAATAAAATTCAATGTTTGTACGTTTGTCCTCTATGTGTTCCTAAACCATCGAGCAGATTAAGATGAAACTTTGGTAGGGTGTTCTGAGGACGCCCGCGAAGGTTTCTGCCCCAATTTTTTTTTATTTCGACCAAACACTTTCTTACTTTACGTGGCATTGCAACGCATGTCAAGGAAGTCTATACTAATATTTTAAATGTGAAAGTAACTCTGTCTGTCTATCTGTTACATTTTCAAGCCTTAACCGCTAAACCGATCGTCATGAAATTTGGCAGACATATAGCCTGGGATATGAAAAAAGACATAGGCTACTTTTTTACGCGATAACCGACATCAACGCGGGCGGAGCCGAGGGCAAAAGCTAGTCTACGATAATCTATCTATATATATAAAAATGAATCCCTATTTCCCTTTGTCACGGCATCACGCGTGAACGGCTGGACCGATTTCGCTAATTATTTTTTTGTTGTGTTTGTTATTGTCAGGAGAAGGTTCTTATGTAAGAAAAATTTAAGAAAGTTAAAAAAAAAAATTGTAAGAAAACGACCATATTTACATTTTTATTGTAATAATAAGTAGGTAACTCTATCTTCTAATGTAACTTTATGGCGTTTGACATAACGTGTCAGTCATCATTTGGTAGGTCTGAGAATAGATTTTATCAAAAAAAAAAAAAAAAAAATTGAAGGTTTTAGTTAGGCAGGGTAGGGTAGGTAGGGTTGGTAGGTCCCAGGTGGAGGCCAGCAGGCAACGGGTGCCGGGGCACCCTTGCCTGTATTAAAAAAAAAAAAAAAAAGTTGTATGGTTGGTAGGGTAGGGTAGGGTAGGGTAGGGTATGTAGGTGGGTAGGGTAGGGTAGGGTAGGGTAGGGTAGGGTAGAATAGGGTAGGGTAGGTAGGTAGGGTAGGGTAGGTTAGGGTAGATAGGTAGGTAGGGTAGGGTAGGATAGGGTAAGGTAGGGTAGGGTAGGTAGGTAGTTTCCTTTGCGCGTAGACAAACTGCCACAGTCAAATAGCTTTTGGCAGAACGAAGTCTGTCGGGTCAGCTAGTCCCTTATAAGATGGCAAAAGGGGATGTGCAATTGTGTCCTCATTACACTCATACCTACCTGCGCACCTGTTGCAAATGATTCTCCTGCGACGTTATTTAAACAGTTGGATAAATTAAATACGTGCAATTTTCCTACCTATATAGGTATTAATAGATTTGCCTACCACACGACCTAGGGTATTTTATATACACAATGCTCTTGATGAATCGTTGTTTATATATTATCAACAATTGATTAAAAATAGGCCTCTCCCAAGCTGCGCCACAACATCCTGTGCTCAGTCTTCCGCATCTAGTTCCGTATCCCAGCCACCTTGCACCTTGCAGTGGATTGCGATAGGCTGAGTTTATTGATTGGTTAATTGATCAAAAATATTGAAACGTGCGTGCTACCAGACTGACCATTTCTAGTTCAACACAGGGCTGACGCCATTTCCTTGGTAGGTCATATAACAAAAATTTCGGACAAATTGTTTTAACTTTCTCCTTTAGATATTTGTGTAGCATTGGGTATTTCCCAAGTTAAACTTAAAATATTATAACTTGGAAATGTAGTGCCTGTACTTAGTCTGTTTTCCTTTAATTTTCTTAAAGATGATTCCAATGATTTCTGGAATACATTAAGCTAATTGGTAACGAGGTGTGTGCTATCAAACTAAATATTTCATATAATGGATTTTGTTTTCATGAAGAGGAGCGGCTCTATTACCTCGACAACCCACCGCCAATAAATTCGGCATAGAAAACACATCTTTATTCTTCGAAGAACATGCAATTCTTATCATAAGAATTATATCTGGACTCAGGCATCCCCATAAGACTGAAGGGATTCTTTTAGCTAAATATAGGTACTTGTTTGATATGCCAAGTTTTAAAACCAAGATGAAAGAAACGATGGATGGACTGTCTGATGATATAGATAAAAAGGGGGTAACTACCGAGATATCGACTAATAGAAAATTATTGAAGCAGAAGATATGCTGCGCCGACTCCAAATAAGTTGGGATCAGGCCATGATAATGATATGCCAAGTTTTGTAGCTTGTAGTGCAATTGAAATCCAGGGGCATTTGTCTGTAAGTTTCAGTGTAAGTGTCAACCGCAAGCACTCTTTATGAGCAGAAGCTGCTGGCTAAATAATACTAAGTTCAAGCCTCATTAATACAGAAACGTGCAGCGTAAAGCTCAATTGGGTTTTTGATAAACCAATGTATTGAAACATAACTTAATTAGGCACAGATACCAAATAGTCAGTAAATATACCTACTGATGTAGATAAAACTGACATAGAAGTCCACGCAACTTCAGAAGTTCTATTATGATTTAGTCACAATAATAACAATAGTGTTGCTTTTAACCTTAGGAAAGTTTGACTGAAACAATAAGATCTACATCTTGAACAGTTTCTACCAGAAATTCAGTCTTAGATAGATAGAATACTCTTTATTGCATACCATAAAAATTACAGATTTATATGTAGACATTTAACAAGCCTTACAGCCTTTAAAGCATTTAAATTCGCCAAGATGATGGACCTAAGAATAACTAGCAGTTGATCCTAGTTCAAACACACATAGCAACAGATCGTTGAGTGGCTACACTAAATGGTCATTACTACAGTAGGTAGGTAAACTGCTTCTTCCGAGTTCTTCCACTTTCGCAGCCTTAAGCAGACTGTCGTGGGCAGTTGCTATGTGTTTCGTTTAACAAAAGTTCACTGATTAGTATACTTGGGTACCTACTCATTGTTTCATACTGACAATCAAGACTCAAGAGACTAGTCGCATCATGGACAGCTCAAAATATATTTAGAAACAACTATGCTAACTACGAATTCACCTCGGATGACTTCTACAACTTCTAAAAACCAGTTGATACCACATACATCCACATTATTTCATAGCTATCATGCACATATCATGTGCAGCGGACATTCCAGTTCACGACACATCCAAAACTAGACGAGACGGAATAATTATCATATTGTGTGTATTCAACAGGCATCACATCGTACAGATAGGACTGCCAATGCGTATGTCTGTATGTATCGAACGATCCCTCCGTTCAATACACACAGAGTACTTATTATTGCATTAGGAAGTTCAGAACAAAGTTTAATTGAACAATCCCAAAAATTCCGACTAATCGAGTAACGGCTCCTACAAACAGGCGCGACACGCGAGGCGACACAAAGGGACCGCTCGTTGCGCGACACGCGGTTCCTTTGTGTCGCGTCGCCTTTACCATTGGTAGACCGTTATTCAAATGGACATGCAAATGCATGTAGAGCATTTATTTATATCAACATTCCACGTTTTCCTGTTATGCATACTTCATTGAAATTGTGTTTCTATTAATTGTTATTTACATCTTGTTGTGTCCTGTAAACAAACCTGTGCTTCCTGTAGGTACATGAAGGTGCACGTCATTCGAAGTCGCGATAGCAGCTTTACCAAAAACGTCACCAGTTATATGTTGACTGTTAGTGATTTAATTGGAACAAGGTAATAATTTACATACTCGTATCTAATAACTTGTGTATTATCAATCGAATGGACATTGGATCTTCTCAGAATTTGTTTGCGCACGTATACATTATACGTACCTAATGTTTCTATAACGTGTGTATTTGTAGTAGTAATTATATTTCAATACGTTGAAGTATTAAATCTATGTGTTCGTTTTGATTTGTTTGTTAAATATGCAAATTAGTACCCAGTATTACTATTAAACGTAGAGGTTGATTACCACCATACTGTAGAAGAATTAATATGATCTCATTTACTTATTTCAAGAGTTACGTCCAATGGATAAGCTTACCTTTTCAGCGAGCAAAATGACAATATGTACAGTCCGAAAACATATTTACTTTGTGATCAGTAAACAATAAGCTTATCATTGAATGTAAATAAAATAGTGTAAACAGTGTGTGGTATGTAGGTGTTGACATACGTAGGTCATCGCACGTTGTGCAGCAGTTGAGCGCGCTGGGGCGGCGGCGGCGGCGGCGGCTCGCAGGCGCCGGCGGCTGCCAGGTCGCTGGGCTCACTACTCAGCCGCGAGGCGCGGGCGCAGATCGAAAGTTCGACGCGAGATCGAGCGCGCATATGTAAATATCGGCACATTTACAAGCGAAAGGGTTCACCAGAGCGGCGCACTAACGCAGCGTTGCGCGGGAACCAGTCCGGTGAGATTCCTACGGCGTCCGATAGAAATATGTCGAATGAGCTTCGGGTCCATCACTCGGTGCGGGTGTGTGGTACGGAACGCGGCCGCCGCTCGACTGCCGCCCTCCTCTCACCGCCACTGCTGGTATATTTATCGCTTAATTATTGAACTCGTCTGTGTAACAATTATGAAGCAGCTCGGCGAGTGGCAGGCTTTACGCTGGCGAGGGCGCGCGGCGCTACCGCGTCTGCGCCGGCGCGTTGCGTCACAGCCGCGCAGCGCCACCACCGCACGCGCAGCCTTCAGATTTTATCTCAGCCAGCCGACAGCCAATCCGCTGCTCACCTGTTATAATCATTTTAAACATTAACCTCCAACTTACATCATTTAGCGATATCTTCCTGTCTTCTGTTTCCGCGGTATATCATCTTAATTACTGTATGACTACATTATGCATTACAATACAAACAAACACGTACAGACAGCAAAGAAAAATTTAAAAAGCAATGTTTCGAATTGTTTTGTAAATGGACTTTTGTTGCTAACCGTACCTATCAACTATAAGCACGTAGATGTTCGCGGAAGCTATACCTGAAGTCTCTAATTCAGATAATTTATGTAAACAAATTAATGTCAAGAAATGTCACTGTCCAAATGACAGGACAGTGGTGCAAAACATTTTATCATTAAATGTTTTTGTAAATAATCATCGATAAAATTAAAGTGAATTAATTATAAGAACTATGCAAACAAAATACCGTTGCCAAACAATGTTTTTTGTAGTGTGTCGGAGACACGGTATATGATAGTCATAATCAGCCCTTTTAAGCCCAGTGCTAGACGTAGGCGTCCCAAAATCGATTTCCAATCGAAACAGTTTACAGCCGTTTTCGTCCAAAATGTGGCTAGATATGCTACTTACAATATGAATCTATTTATGAGAGTTGTAATATTAGTGTTGTTGAAGATTAAAAAATGTGAAAATGTTTGGATCTCCTGCATTGTTACCAGTATCATAAAATATTTTATACCAGAAAATATCCTTTTATTAATAACTTTGTTTAAAACCGAAAATTTATAAAAATAATTCCGGTATGATTATTTTTTAATTATTATTTCTTAAAATCAGTACTTAAAAGAAAATAGAACCTCTTTTTTTGCAATTTTATGTGAATTACCATTACGAAGATATTTTTTTGTTGTGTTATCCCCGTTGTTTACATAAATTATCTGAATTTGAGACTTTGAGTTATAAAATATTATTTATCAAGATAAGTTAGGTACTGAAAACCACCATATTGAACAAAAAAAAACCTATCGTAACAAAATAACGCGTTTTAACAAGAAAATCACTTTATCATTAGGTAGGTACCTGCCTGAAGCTACCTGAAGGTGATTATAGAAGCTTACAAATTGATTGCTGAATCATTTGTATCGGTAGATATTTTATTTGCAGATTATTGAAGTGATTTTCTTGTTAAAACGCGTTATTTTGTTCGGATAGGTGCCTATATTTTAAGACAATACGTCCAACCTGCTGATGGACTGATATACTTACGTATTAAATTAACCAACAACGTCGTGCTTATTTAAAAAAATTACACGGCCACACTAACACACCTGTCAATAAACCGTAACCATACGACGCACTGCTGGAGCGTAGGTCCTGGGTTCCATCTATCCCCGGTGCGAGCTACGTGTTACCTATTTGGTTTTTTATTTTCATTAGGAATTTCTTGGTAGTACATACCCTACCCTTAGTCTGGATTTTTGCCATGCCCATACCTAATTACATGGGACTTTAAAGTAACTGGTGAATTATTGTGATATTACTTTAGCGTAGGTAGCTGTTCTAAGTAGGTAGCATTATGTGGATTACCAACTGCCACAATTAAGTAATCTGATGAGATTGGAAGTGGAAGAATCACTCTTCCACCTCCGATCTCATCAGATTACTTAATTGTGGCAGGTTGGTGGCGGTCAGTATGTATCTACCTAGTTAAGTGCACTTGGTAGATAGCTAACGAAAGCTTCATCCATCATCACCATGGCCACGGTCAGGGTGATTTACCTTGTGGCGTCACGTATTATGCATTTGTAAACGCACCTTGGAATTTATGTTCAAATAAATATTTATAAGTTCTCTGTTATCTGGAACGCACCATTGTTAAGTGGCAACACTAAGCTACGATCCGGGGCGCTACCCATAGCGTCCCCAGCTCTTGCTTGTCAACCTTCGCGGGACAGACACGGACTTCGCTTACTTTGTCCCAACTAGTTTAATTACCCTAGTAGCATTTTCCGTTGGCATTTAGTTGGGCCAACTTCAGAGGTGTGTGGCCCAACCAAACGCCAACAAAAATGCTACTAGGGTAGTTATAATGTGCACAATAGTGTACCTAACTATAAACTATATCACGTGTGTGACAATTATAATAACAAACACTGCAAGTTGGAGTTTTACTTCCGCCCTTTGATCACAACGTCTCCTCCAATACGCGGAAGAGGAGATAGGTAGAATACTTCCACCAAAGTCCCCAAAACTATACGTGTTTTCTACTGATAGATTGGTGTAGCCGTTTATGAAGTTAGGCCGTTAGGCCATTTAACCTTATGAACGAAAATTCTGCTGTAAGCTGCAATCACAGAAACCAGCTCAGTTCGATGTTTGTGAAGATATTTTTTTCAATTAAGTTATTAGATTCTGTAAAGACAAAATCATTTTTTTTTTTTACTTTATAAAGATGGAATACAAAAAAGAATCCTACAACTAGGGCTTAAGCCTTAATCTCTATAGTACGCACGGCTACACATCAAGCTATACATTTCCAGAATAAGGTGACCTCTCACTATACGGAAATCCTTTATAATGCGAGATTAGCTTATAGTGGAAATGTATAGCTTGATGTGTAGCCGTGTGTACATCAATCATTTGCATTCCAATTTAGAGTATTACGATTATGACACCTGAGAGCTGTTTGACAGCGACAGCTCAAGGTGATATTTTAAAGGGTATGGTCGGCGTTATCGCAAGACGGTGCATGTCATGATGTCATCTATGACGATTCCCGGGACATCGTCATCGCGCTCACGCCAATTCGGTATGCGTATAAGCACGCTCAAATCGATTACAGTGCAATTCGGAATGCAGCCTAGAATAGCATCCAACAAAAACGTCAACTGTCACGCCTGTCACTGTCAATGTCATACAGTCCAATTTTTGAAAATATTTCTTCAAGTTCAGGGTCGTTAACGAAAAAATGTAGGAAATACAAAGAAAGGGTTAATTTCCGCATTATCCAATGCGCAAATTTTAATTATAGAGGCTAAATGTGTTTCTGTAATAAGTAAATTAATCAAAATGTACAGCAGAACGAAAATATGGTTAGTCTTGACTTTACAACTTCTACTGTATTCAAATGTATGGTTTTTACTAAACTATCAAAAGCCCTCTAATTCCTATCGTTACTAAGTGGGGTATTATGAAATGTTACATTGTAGTTTATAAATAAATCTATCCTGTTACAGTGGTGGGTGTACCAGTGGTCTGGTATGCAGATTTTTAAGTTCTGCTGAAGTGTCTACTGCCCTGCGTCCCTTTTACTTCAGCGTTCATCCCGATCTGTTTGGAAAATATCCTATACAAAGAGTAAGTAACATTCAAGTCATACACAGTTCCATGGCCAACTGAAACACTATAGTTCTGTAACCAACTAACAGACAAACCCAGCCTGTGACATCAAAGATAGAAACAGCATTTTTTGTTAAAAACACATAAAAAGAATATTTTCATGGTTACATAATAAAGAGAAGTAGAAGTAAATAATCATGTAAGTTTAAACAGAAATTAAATGAAATAAACTTTTAAAATACTAAACCGTATTAAGCAATATAGAATGTTACTCCACATGATTTATACTTATTAAAATTTATTTCAGAAAATCAATGAACATTCTCTGCAGCAGCTGAGTGCACTCATAGAAGCCCAACAATCCAGCAAAAGAATGTCTGTACCTCCATTATCATTTTATTTGCGACAAAAGGATATGCCTGACGGTAATCTATGATTTTACACATAAACTTTTAACTGTTAACCAAAATGTTACTTTTATAAACAAACTAGCTTTTGCCCGCGGCTTTACCCGCGTGGATGTCGGTTATCGCGTAAAAAAGTAGCCTATGTCCTCCATATCCCAGGCTATATCTCTGCCAAATTTCATGACAATCGGTGCAGCGGTTTAGGCGTGAAAACGTAACATACAGACAGATAGAGTTACTTTCACATTTATAATATTAGTATGGATAAATAAAATTGAAGTGTCTGTAATGTCAAAATACCAGCTTTTTACTAAATGCTAAAAAAGTATATATCGATACCTTAATTTGCAAAATGGCAGGACAGGTTTCAGGTTGGGGTTTTCGCGTTGTATAATAAACTTATTATTTACCAAAAGGATCTTTATTTTTTATTTTTTTTTATTTTACATATTGGGATATTTTTTTTTTAATTATGTCCCCTGTAAAATGTACTGTTACGGAGTTAGCCACCTTGCGAATTAAGGTATCGATATGGTTCTATGTTCTATGTTAGAGGGTTTGGTTTCCACACTTATTCTTTAAGATGGATCATTGTGAGGGATGTGGGCCATGGCAGCCGTCGGTATGGTACTTATAACAAAAAACTATTTAACAACATTTTTGTCTGTCTGTTTGTTCTATATCTAATCTCTGAAATGGCTGGACCAATTTCGACAGGGATTACACTAGCAGATAGCTGATTTTATTGCAGCTAGTCTATACTAATATTATAAAGAGGTAAAATTTGTTTGTAAGTTTGTATGTAGGGGGTAATCTCTGGAACTACCAGTCGGATTTGAAAAATTCTTTTTGCATTTGATAGCCCAATTCTTGAGGAAGATTATAATAAATAATAAAATAATATTAAAATTTTATTTATTATTATTATATTTATTACAAGGGATAAAAACGAGTACAGTTTTGCTTAAATTACATTCCTAAGACTTACGTGCGTCAACTAGGTAATTCTGTGTTTCAGGCGACATTGTCATTAAAGACTTTATTTATTGATTTTAATAAATAAAATATTTAAAATCATGCTGTGACCATTAGGAACTGAGTAAAAAGAACAAAATAATTGTACACGGACGAATTCGCGAGGAGAAGCTAGTTTGTTCTATTTTAAGCTTGTGTTTTTTCCCTCTACAGGCAACAAATGTACAGACGCCAGCAGGTCAAGCTACCCGAAACTCACATTTTCGCAATCAACCTTGAACCTTATACTGTAGTGATAAAGTTGAAAATCTATTAAAGAAATTTGACAGATTGTAGTAGCTTGATGTGTTGGCGTCTGTACATGCATTTATTCATTTCATTAAAAATTTACTAAGCAACATTTTTAATTATGTCAGTCCATTCTTATTTCGTGTTGTGGTTGTATTCTAAAATTAATAACTAAATGATTTCTTTCATATTTTCAGGTGAATTTAAGCTCATAAAGATTCAGTTAAACAGTAATAATGTGAGAGAGACAGTAGTCAAAGTTCTTAATGCCTGTGCTATCTCTACCAAGTACATTGATAAGATACCTGATAGACCAAAAGTATCCAACCTTAGGTAAGAATGTTTCACTTGTCCACAAGATTGAATTTTTTATCTAATCATGTATTTGTGAATCTGTCAACACCAACTAAGATATTTATGCAATAGAAACTATGATATGATATTGATATTACTCCTATCAGATTAAGCTCCCCTGCAAACTTGTACTCATATAAAAATTGAGGCAGTATTTTTTTTTTAAGATCTCATGCTAGACACTAGCTACAAGTTCCGTAGTCCACAAGGAACCCTTATAGTTTCGTGATGTACGTCTGTCTGTCTGTCTGTCCATCTGTCCGCGAATTAGCTCAGAGACTCTTAGTACATGAAAGCTGTAATTTGGTATGGGTATACATATTAATCCCGCCGACAAAGTGGTACAATAAAAGGCGGAAATATTTTATTTTTTTGGGTACTCCCCTACACATGGGGATGATTTTTTTTTTCTCATCTATCCCATGTTGTGGGGTATCGTTGGATAGGCCGTTCAAAAATATTGCGGGTTTGTGTATACCATTTATCGATTCAGGTATCCGTTTGCATAATATTAACCTTTAAAGTAGTAATTTTTGTTAGAGTCAAGTGTTTCGTCAATTTTATTCTATTTATTAATTATGACACTTATAATTTGCAGCAAAACAGGTTTTGGCAAAGGTGGAAAATATGATTTTATTTATGAAGAATATGAAAAAGAGTTTGATGTATCTAAAATGAAGAGGAAAGTGATGGAGAAAAAGGCTACTGCTAATATTGTGTAAGTTATATCTATTCCATATTCAAATACTTGTTGATTTGAATTGATGTTGAGTGATCTAATATCCACTTAAACAAAAAAAAACATTTGTGTAAATTAAGTTGATTTTACAATCACTGGTACTATTGAAGTATTTATTAGTATTTTAAACTTTAATATGTTAATAATTAAGTTCAAAATCGAATGACAAAATTTGACAGTTTGTGGTAACTTGATGTGCTAGCCACTGTACATTAAAAAATAATTATTGGAGACGTCATAAAAGTTGTTAGTAGTTGTAGCGCAAACTGAACTTAATGTGTGAGTACTGGGTGTTAAAGTAACTTTTCCAATAACATATTTGTTTACATTTTTGGAAACTAAATTGTGAATGAAGGATAGGTAAAACAATTTAGCAACATGAAAATTTGACATTTCTGTTAAAGGTTTTAACTACATTTTGATCACGAATCTCTCTTACAACTATGAACATCCCCATGTTAATATTCAGATGTGGATACTTGCAACTTATTTATTAATACTATGATTCCATCACGTTCCCTGGCTTTCACCAACCTAACGCCTCAGTTAACAATAGTGTGTATAACTGCAAGAACTTGAGGTTCTTGCAATAAACCCTTTTAACTAATAGTAACTATAGTTTGACCGAGACCGCTGTACCGCACCTTAGCAATAGGCGGCGAGGCGGGGAGCAGCGTTGACGAATGAGCGGCGGAACGCCGTGAGCGTTACGGATGAGTGGAGGAAAGCCGTTAGCGTTGAGGAATGTGCGGCGGAATGCCGTGAGCGTTGACGAATATGTGGCGGAACGCCGTAAGCGTTGACGAATGTGTGGCGGAACGCCGAGAGCGTTAACGAATGAGCGACCTGCACTGCTCCACCCCCTTCTCACCGCGCACATTCCTAAGGCGTGGTACAACGGTATCGGTCAAACTATAGTAACTACTTAAATTCTATACTTGCTTAAAAGTGTGTAGGCCAGAAAAATAGATACAAGGAGTCGTACAAGAGTCGCAGAAATCGCTCTGCGTTATACAAAAAAAAAAAATCTTTGTAATTTTGCAGGGAATGGGTATTTGCAAACAGCAGTGATGCGAAGAACAAATATGAGTCAGCATCTGCAATAAGGGACCAAGTGCGCTCGTTGATAGACAACCTTTGCAAAACTTATGGTATTAAACATGTTGGTACACTACATTATAAACATTCAATAATTATACACATTCATTGATTTTGCTTTTACATCAAAAGCCTGCTTTAAGCGCAGGCTACACCGCCAGCTAGCGACCGAGCGAGCAAGACGGGCGAGCATCATTTCACCTCTTTTCATACTTCGGTTCACACCCCGAATTACAGAGATCAGCTACGTCACCATTACAAACGTTGGGAACAAAATATCCGACAGTGCCAGCGATGTTTATCGTTCACCGCGTTAGCGTAGCTTAGCTCTGTAGTTCGCGGTGTGAATCGAAGTATGAAAAGAGGTGAAACGATGCTCGCTCGGCTCACCCGCCCGCTCGCCTCGCCCGGTGCGCCCGGTGCAGTCGACGCTCGTCTTTCGAATAGGAGTGTAGTTTACATTGCGAATATGATGTATATCGACTAAAGTTCAGATGATGATTTAACTCAAAATGTTAAGAAAAATATAATCTGTCCTGCCTGCCCGCTCGCTCGCCCGTTCGTCCGTAGTTTTCGGTGTGAACCTACATGATTTAGCTCGCCAAAGCTTTGCTTAGTTTATACAGGATAAGTTTTTAACCAGTGCGCCAATTTTTTTTTTTTTTTGTGTTTTGTATCAATAATAGAACACATTTCCATTATTTGTTCAATACTTTTATTTTTGGTCCTACTTGAAATCAGCAAAATATGGATACAATTTATTCGTAATAATATCAATGGGCGAGCGCACAGCTGATTGGTACTAACCTACTACTGCGTTCCGCTTCACTGACCGCGCCGCCGGCGCGTTGCGCGACAAGTATCCATTATACCAGTTTGAAAATAAACATTTTTCGTTAACGATAACTTAATTTTTTTGTATTAAGACATATCAAAATAAGAAATAGGTGATACTAAAACACGTTTAAGTTTAATTTGTCAAAATTTGCGCACTGATTACCAACTTTTCCTGTATAGTTTCACTCGCCTTGCTTCACCCGCCAGCTCGCTCGCTCGCTAGGTGGCGCTGTGGCCTGTGCTTTCCAAAAGTTACCATATTGCGACAAACATAAAAGTCAATAAAAGCCTTTTAATACCACCTCTGTATAAGTTCTGGTTAACTTAGCTGGTGGATAATTTCATAGACCTGCTCCCTAATTGCGTAACACAGTTTGAATCACAATCCGAGAGTTTTGAAGGATATTGCTAATCCATTGCTTCATAGGTTTGAAAACTCGACTGCTGAACAACTTAAATAGCGCAATGGACGTGGGTGAACTGTAAAAGTGAAACCTATTGCGATCAGCGAATTTTATGTGTTACGCAATTACCCCGCAGTTCCATAATTTTCTTATCTGGATAGAGATTATCTGGTCACTTGTGAACAGGCCTTAAATATTATTCAAACATTATTAATATTGATTATCCACACAGAAACAGCTTACCATACACACAATGGATTGATCTGAAATGGGTTGGACTCTGTTGGAACGAGGACATGCATTTGAAAGATGCAGATAAAACTATTATTTCATGTATTTATTGTGTCTATAGGTGAAATACGACAGTTGTTGGAACATGAGCCATATAAGAGGGGCCTTGCAGAGCTTAGCTGCCCTAGCGTCACAGCATCCTAATGTTATGACCAATTTAGAAGGTTAGTTTATTATTATGTTATAAATAATTTTAGGCTTTTTTCGGCTTATTCCACAAATCCCCCTGTATAATCCCCCTTAGGAGGAAAAGTGGAATATATAAAAACCAGTCTAGAATTCACCCCTGCTTATTTCACTAATCCCCCTCAGTGGGGAAAACTGAACCCTAATGTAAAAAAAATCACGGGGGGTTTTTTTTTTCAGTTCTACTTTTCCCCCCTAAGCAATATTATCAGGGGTGAATTCTAGATTGTTTTTTATAGATTCCACTTTTCCTCCTAAGGGGGATTTTCAGGGGGAATAAGCCCTTTTTTCGACTTCCTTATCATTTTAAGGAGAAAGTGTCAGGGTTGCCTGCGAAATTAAAATTTTAGGTTTTTTTGCAGTAGGTCAGTATCAGGTTTATGTTGATCTAAATATGATTCGCGGTCGTATCAAATATTTTTATATTATAAAAGAATTATAAATCATAAAAATCATCAATACAACTCTCTATACCTACCCCAAGTCTCTCATTCAAAGTAATGTCACTGTCAAAATGACCGAACAGTGGTGCAAAACATTTAATGACCTGCAAATAACCAAAATAGTAAGAAAATTTGAATTTCGCAGGCTACCTTACCGCATGCTCCTTAAAGAGGGCGCATATGGGTCCACTTGCGCACTCCTTTAAAAAAACATTATCTCGTGACTGAAAAGGAATTATGAAAAACGGCTCAACAAATACCTCGGTAAGTGTGTCTAGAATTTTCTAATACCTTTTATAATGTATGCTTCGTGTCTGAATATGAAACTTTATAAAAGGTATTAGAAAATTCTAGACACACTTACCGAGGTATTTGTTGAGCCGTTTCTCATAATTCCTTCTCAGTCACGAGATAATATTTTTTTTAAAGGAGTGGCGCTAGTGGACCCATATATGCCCTCTTAAAGACAGCATCAAGAAACTCCTGTCACGCTCCTGCAAGACATAGGCCTCTCCCAATTTGCGCCTTCCGCGTCCAGACTGTCTCAGCAGACAGACAGACTACATCTACTGACGGGCGTCTCACACTTCTCCGATTAATAGTCGCCTCACAAAGACTCGCCTGCAATGGCCAACTGCAGTCGTTACAGATGCGTCACATAAACATTAATATTTTTCTATGGCGTCTTATTCTGGGTCCTAGCACTTGTAAAATATAGAATTTATTTTTCTCTTTATGCATTTCAGGCAGAACCATAGCGCTGGGGCAGTTTACTGGGGTCAGTCTAGATGGTGACGTGTTCCTCAGCATAATGGACGTGCGAAATGAATGGATATCGGTGAGCATGTTTGAACATAAACTCGATCAATGTTTACCAATAAAATGTTAAACGATTCAGAGAAGCTTCGAAAAGTAAATAAAAATATTAGAAGCTTGAGACTATCAAGAACACGCGGAGTAAACGTAAGGCTAGGTACACACGGTATTGTACTGCGCATTTTTTTCGCGGGATAAATGTTACCGAATTAGGGCCGGTTGTTTCAAACAGTTCGTTAACGTAACATACGTACGTCAAATATTAACGATTACATTATGATGTTTAACGTACGTCAAATACAAAGCGTTGTTTCACTGCATAAAAAACCGATCGTCAAACTTCAAATGTCGAAGAATAAAATGACGTTAACCAGTGGGTTACTGTAATCGTTATTTTTTAACGAACGTCAAGGGCATAATTTTGTGAAACAACAGTTTGACGATAGTTAGCGCCATTTATGACGGATACGCGTGCGTCAAGTGTACGTGAAACAACCCGCCCTAAGTAGTGGCGCATACATTGAGTATAGATCCGTTCACACGTCGTTTGTAAAAAAAAAACCTACATAGCTAAATACGTTTATCGAATACACTCCTGACTTTTCAACCAAACCGAATAAACTTTTAACGTATTCGGTCTGCAGTAGCGCATAATAGTACACCATCTTTTACACGGAGAAAAATGTATCGTGTACTGTTATAGGCGCCTACAAACAGGTGCGACACGCGACGCGGTGCAAAGGCACCGCGTGTCGCGCGACGAGCGGTGCCTTTGTGTCGCGCGCGATTTGTGTTGCGAGTCTATACGTTTTAAATCGAATATTGTAAAAAACCCAGCCAACCCGTAGTGTGACCCAGCCTAACGTTAATTTGAACGATTTTTGAATCGAAAATACAACTATCGTCTAGTACTTTTGTTTGAATTCATGCGACACGCACAATTAGAGCCTTATCTCACCGGGACCCCATGGCGGCACAGTCAGGTCATCAACAAAATGTATGGTTGGCTGCGTAACCATGCGGACGCCAGGTGAGCCACCCACTATATAGCTGTATACATTTAGTTGGCAGCGCGACCTGGCGACGTCGCCTTCGCGTCCCGGTGAGGTATGGCTTTTAGAGAGCAGTGGTGGCCCAGTCGTAACGGCGATTTACGAGTTGTAGGTCATAGGTTCGAACCCTGACAGGCGCTTTACTTTGTGTAAATAATTTCATTACCACTGCACTCAAACCAGTGAAGGAAAACATCGTGAGGAAACCGGCATGTCCTAGAACCAAAAATTCGAAGAGATGTGAGATCTACCAACCCGCACTGGGCCTGCGTGGTGGATTATGGCTCACTCCCTCTCACAGCCTGTATCCCAGCAGTGGGAACATTATAAGCGAATATGCACAATTAGTATCATTGATTATGCACAATTAGTATTATTGATTATGCACAATTAGTATCATTGATTATGCACAATTAGTATCATTGATTATGCAGAATTAGTATCATTGATTATGCACAATTAGTATCATTGATTATGCACAATTAGTATCATTGATTATGCAGAATTAGTATCATTGATTATGCACAATTAGTATCATTGATTATGCACAATTAGTATCATTGATTATGCACAATTAGTATCATTGATTATGCACAATTAGTATCATTGATTATGCACAATTAGTACTCGTATCATTGATTATGCACAATTAGTATCATTGATTATGCACAATTAGTATCATTGATTATGTACAATTAGTATCATTGATTATGCACAATTAGTATTATTGATTATGCACAATTAGTATCATTGATTATGCACAATTAGTATCATTGATTATGCACAATTAGTATCATTGATTATGCACAATTAGTATCATTGATTATGCACAATTAGTATCACCCATAGATGTGAAAACATCTGAAAACTACATCTATGTGCGAAACGAGCTTTCCAATTCAAAATCCGTTTGGATTTTTGTTACGTTTATGCGGAACATACGGTCTGCTCTTGGCCATTTTCCTGCTAGATGGCGTTGTAGTTAACATTTTTAGTTGATTTTATTTGATATGTAATTGGAACATTAGTAAGTCGTAGGAGTAGTTCACGCGGTAATCGGAAATTAGACTTCATTGAATCGATCACGGAAAACTACTTGTCCATAACATTAATAGATATATTATTATTATTTATTATTTTTTTATTGAATAACCTTTTTTTACAGCTCATAAAAAAAGTCAGCCAGGAAGATAGTGCCTTAATAATGATACCAAATTATGAGAAAGCATTGTCCAGTATATTGAGAGATATACACATATGTCGTAGGTAAGATTTACATTTTCTTTATTTGTATAATTCTATGTAGTGTAGTTTTATGAGTGCCACTGCTAGTACATACTGATAAAATATGCTGCAAAGTTATGGAATGCCATTCTATGCGCCATTTCAGGTTGTGCTTATTGTCGGGGTTATAAAAGCATTATCTACCTAGCCTTTTCCCAACTAAGTTGGGGTCGGCTTCCAATCTAACTGGATGTAGCTGAATACCAGTCTATACTTCTATACTAATATTATAAAGATAATTTTTTGTTTGTTTGTTTGTATCGAATAAGCTCTGAAACTACTGAACCGATTTTTACCAATAGAAGGCTAAATTAACCGGAATTAATCCAACCAAACAACTAATTACTATAATAACATAAACAAACACAACACAACACAAACAACAACACAACATAACGACATGGGGCACATGATGAGGCAACATGGTGATGGGGAAACATGGGGGCTATAATTGATTTAAAAAAATATATATATCCTTAAGAAAATTCCAATAATGTAACCCAAAGCAGCACAATTTTGCCTATAAACCACAGAATCGAAATGGGTATCACGATACCCCTTGGTAAGACTGGTTATCAGATTTTCGGGCTTCTGACGACTCGTAACGACTGTCAAAGATCTAAAAATGACAGCCGGGACCAATGGCTTAATGTGCTTTCCGAGGCATGGACGGGTCTTAGTATGTAAAGATGGTCACCCATCCACGAACCAACCGCGGCAAACGTAGCTTAACCTGATCGATTGATCTGTGTGGCTGTTATTATTTAGCCACTAACCCCTCTAAGGAGTTATACAAGCATGTTCGCGCAAACCTATTTGTGTCAGTCATTCGCAATATGGAGACTGACTTACAGAACACAAAAAGGCTGACACGTCTTCGCTCGTACGTACATTTTTGCAGGGCACAGTTTCCTATCTTTTCCCTCTGTTTTCGATCTTGAGCCAAGTTAAAGAATAGTTTTATTTTTCAGAAAATTCATGCCAAAAGTATCTGCACATCAGTACTGCAGTCATTTGAGACAGCTGATCACTTCCATAGGCGATTTCTATGGTAGTGGCAGGAAGTTCCCGTCAGGGGTGCCTGAATCTCTACAGAAATATGAAATAGTTATTGAACCGTAAGTATCTTTGTTTGCTTGCCTAATTCTGAGTCTGGTCTGTACCGGTACCCCATAGATACTTGAAGTTTTTAGCGCCCAACGTGAGCCAGATGATCCAATTTTACACACTAGGGTTGTCAATACGAAATTCAGTTCATACAATTCATACACAATACAAAATCGTGTTTAACACGTTGACGGACAGTATTCCCTCACTGGTTGAACGTGTTAGGTCACTACAAAATTTCATACATTGCCTAGAGGCGTTGTGTCCCTATATATGTTGTGTGTATCACATCGCAACATATGATACACTTTTGTAGAATTATTTTTTTTACGTCACGTTATGACAGCAAAAGGTTAAAATTCTATCTGTGGTGACACTACAGAGTGCCCTTCTTTGTATTAGTATAGAAAATAAAACGCCACAAGACGTACTGACTTTATACAAGTCAAAACTGACGTCGACAGGCGTACTGTATTTTTTGCAGAGACAACGTCGAGAGACGTTCTGTCCGTCAACGTGTTAATATACCAATGAGTATCCCCGATTATCCAATTTATAACAATCGTTTGTATACAAACAATCAAAAAAACAATCGTTTGTATGCAAACAATTGTTAAAAACTGGATACTCTCTAAAACCTCATGTCATCATGTGCCATTATATTCAAGTTTCAAAAATTTTGTTCCAATTTTACTGTTTTATTCATATTTCAGGGAGGCGGGTCCACTAATGGTATCGCCTACGGGTCAGTTTATCACCCCATCGTCTTGCCCAGCTGAAGAACTGATATCCTTCATTGCCAAGAATTTGGACCAAGCAACCCTATTGATGACTGAATACAGCATGTAAGTTTTTAGGCCAGCTATGAGATAATTAGCTTTTCACTGTTTTTAGGATTCCGTAGTCAATAAGGAACCCTTAGTTTCGCCATGTCCGTCTTGTCTGTCTGTCCGCGGCTTAGCTCAGTACTAGAAAGCTGTATTTTTGTAGGGTTGGTTTTTTCTCGTCTATCCCATGGTGTAGGGTATCGGTGGATAGACCGTTCAAAGATATTGCGGGTCTGTGAAAACCAATAGGGGAGAAACTAGTAGGACAGGTAGGTAGGTAGGTAGTTAGGTAGGGTAGTGTAGGGTAGGGTAGGTAGGTACGTAGGCAGGTAGGGTAGTGTAGGGTAGGGTAGGTAGGTAGGTAGGTAGGTAGGCAGGTAGGGTAGGGTAGGTAGGTAGGTAGGGTAGGGTAGAGTAGTGGAGTTTATACTATAGCTTTTGACAGAACGAAGTCTGTCGGGTCAGTTAGTTTAATTGTATAATTTATAATTTTTATTATATTAATTTTATGTTCTGTGATTAATATACTAAGCTATAGCTAAGTAAGCTTTACAAGTTAACGAGTAATAGTCGACAAACTTAAATTTGCAGTTGGAATGTATGGAATAACATGTTTTTCTTCTTGGGATAAATTCATACTAACTATGGAACCCTTAATTGTGCGTGGTGCGACACGCACTTGGCTGGATTTTTATTTTGATGTTAGGATTTATTTGATAGTTCCAAAAACTTAGTATTGCCAGTGTGTTCATTAATTGTCGTATTTTTGTCTCCACATGGTATAAGTAACAAACAAGGTTTACCCTGTACGCCAACTTCACAAATATGCAACAAAAAATACGGTGCACCGTGCACCATAACACGAAATAAACAACTAACCTACAGGGCCTCAAGTCTGCTATTACAATAGTGTCAGAATGGTCTCGCCATTGTGAGTATTTGACAGTGTTTGTATGGCAAATCTGTCAAAAACTCACAATGAAGAGACCATTCTGACACTATTGTAATAGCAGACTTGAGGCCCTGTTGTGGTGAATTCCACTGTTCTTTATAAAATCGCAAGTTGCGAAAGAGGTTTAGTGCTGATCGAAAAGGAAATAAGTTTGTAATTTATTACAGAAACAAGCATGTCGAGAAAGCTCTCCACAAAGAAGTTGTGAAAAGGTTCGGGCTCCTGGAACTTCAAAAGGATGACAGCATCACACCTGCATACATGATCTCTTGCTGTCAAAGATTGCTTACGCGTACGGAGCAGCTACATGCGGTAAATATTGTTTTTATTACGTTTTTTTGAGGTAGTATTGCCAGGGATGAGGGAGGTTTTATTATGTAAGAAACAAAACTAATTTACATCTGTTACTCAACGTGAGGTCCGGTTGAAAACCAGCGTCAGGCACTAATCTGGAATTTTGCTGAACTGGGCCTATTTGGCGCAGCCGTGAGGAACACAATATAGTTTTTTTTTTATATAATGATGTTTTTCTTCTATATTGTGACATTGTGTGTACTGATGTCCTGTGCCAAATAGACACTTTTTTTTTTTCTTTAAATGAGTTTTTCATAACGGTTAAGAGGGTTGTCACCGGTCCACTAGTGCCACTCTTTTTAAAACATATTATCTCGTGACTGAGAAGGAATTATGAAAAACGGCTCAATCAACTATCTCGGTGTGTCTAGAATTTTCTAATTCTAATTTTCTAATGGCTCGAAACACAGGTTTAAATTAACTTAGATCGGGCGGGTCGCTGCCAAATATTGTAATTCCGAACCATCAATACTTGTAATAAACTTATTTTAGTTTTTTTTCAGGCATTATACTTGTTTGGGAAATCTTACTTTTGACTAGATGTATGTAAAACCTAGAATAAGTTTGTCATTGTGAGGAGTAAATAAAGAATTTATTAATAAAAAATAAAATAAAATACCTTTTAGTTTCATATTGAGACATGAAGCAACAAAATAGGATCTAGAGGAATGTGGCCTTTTTTATTTAGATCGAATCAAAATGCCAGGCATTTTGGTTCATAGTCAGAATAAGGTTTAGTTCAAATACTGTATAGACATATTGCAAGGTAGGCATTGTGCTTCCTAGTCCATATAAGGTTTAGGCAATACTTGGCATAGACGTTTTGATTTCTAGTCAGCATGATCATAAAGGTAAGATGTTAGAATTTAGTCCTGAGAGGTTTTTAGTGTGTTACCAATGACCCTGTATGAGTTTTTATCACGCTAGCGTTTTATAGATCTGAGTGATGATCCTGAACCATCTGTACTGATGCATTTTAAAACTTAAATATATATTTTCTACTTGTTTCAGAAACTTCATGGAACAGTCCTCTACATCACCCATTACTACTCCGTTCTATCAGAAGGGATATTATGCATACCTTGGAATTTTCAATCATGAGTTAGGACATTACGATTATCTAAATGCCTTAGATAGTGTAAATAATATCAAATATGTAGATAATATTTAGATCAATCAATTTATTTTTACATTTTTGTTTTAGAAAACACATAATAGGATCTTATATTGCTCGAATCTAGTTGAATGTATACATATAAGAAAATAATGTTGATAAATATATTTTTTTACACGCTAAAAAGTATCAATTAATTGGCAAAAATATATACAAACATCGTGAATACGAATAACATTAAAATTATTTACAGTAGTGCATGAGATTTAAAAATGTAATTTTACAATAGTATAGTGCATAGTGAAACTATAATATAATTCATAAATTACATACTATGACTACATTGCTAGATCAACAAACAACATGATGTATTTCATGAAAACGTATATGAAGATAGAATTCATAACTGCAAATAAAATGATGTACAAGTATCAGTGCTTTTTATTTTGTTGTACTATGATGAGTTTGTTCTTCTCCTTCGTCACCTTAGCCACAGGCAGATTTGTCGCTGGCATGAGCTGTCGCAGGTTTTGACTAGGTATTACAGGTGGCTGAAAACATAAATAAATTATGTTATTATAAACCATGGATATTGCAAAAAATTCACGAGACACGTGTCGAGTTCATTATGTTGATGCCAGTTAAAAGCAGTCAACCTGTATCAAATAATACAGGGTGATTGCAAATGTCTACGATATGAGATAAAGATAAAACTGAGCTACTTAAACTTGGTGCAAAATTGTTTTAGTTTCGGGAGTAGAACCTAATACCGGATTAAACTTACCGGAGGATACCGCGCGAGCTGCTTCATACGATCCACCAATCTCATGGCATCGTCCGACGTCTCTGAATCAGTTGTCATGCCCAGAGACAGCGCCCTCTCCGCATTGCCTCCGTCCAGACATCTATGGAATGATTGGAAGTGCCTGAAACATGAAAATTGTATATGTAATACACATATACATAGTATCCCCAGGTTTACAAAGAAAAGTATGCATTTCGGATATCATCGTATATTTTCGGAAATGCGAACGCGCGAATATGAAATCTGGAAAAACTTGCCTATTTTGTAATATAGTTTGACCGATACCGCTGTACCGAGACTTAGGTATGTGCGAGACAGGGGGCAGTGCAGGCCGTGCATTCGTCAACTCTCACGGCGTTCAGCCCCCCGCCTCGCCGCGAATTGCTAAGGCACGGTACAGCGATATCGGTCAAACTATACCATGTTTACAAACTAAGCAATTTCAAAAAACTTTTCAAAACTTTTGAGTGACCAAAATGACGATCTGAGACCAGAGAAGGTAACCCGACAGAGAGAAAACTTTATACAAATGCGCAATGATAGGTGCACTACTATAAAGCGCGGTAGTACAAAACTTAGAAGCATTGCCTCTGTGGGCGTTACTCTGTGGCGCGACGTTCGTGCTACGAAAATTATCGAAGCGCATACTTTTCTTTGGAAAGCTGTATGTGCATAAAATAATCGTCAAACCTTGGTGCTTCTGTGGGGTAAACCCACGGAGGGCAGAAAGAAGCGGAGATGCTGCAAGCCAATTAGGTCATGCGCTATCAATTAGGTCATGACGTCACAGTGGGCGGGGCCGCAAACCTTAGTATCGAGTGAATCGTAGTCGCGTTCGGGTCCGGTCTATTTTAATAGTTTTTCAATGAAAAAATTGTTCAGCATCAAAACTGAAACGTATTGATAGCATAAACGTTCCACGTGTAAGTCCCTAAAATTAATATTTTTATTTTAAAACACATTTTCTCGTTTGATCGCAAGATTGTAGTTGAAACATCTGTCTTCGAAGAGATACATTCTAACCACTTCTCACGATTTCGTGTATTTATCATTATCAATGCATTATTATTGTGACCAATTTTCGGCTCAAATAATTTGCTTAAGTTTATTTTGCTCGCTATAAGTTATTTCACAGATAAACATACCTTTATTCATGTATCAATGTATGTTTAAAAGAAGAATTTAAAATAAGAAAAATACGCAAGCTGTCGGTAAGTAGACTGCCCCAAATGATAAATAAAAAGGTGTGCATCATGCCAGCAAGACCCTATTTTATCAAATTTATTATCTTCATGTAATTTATTGGTTGCTTTTTTTTATCCTAACTTTTTTTTTTCTGATTTGTTTTTAAACATGGTATGGCATTTTGAGAAATTTATGCGACCTACCCAAATGTCCTTTCTTTGGTATTGTTCGTCGAATCGTTGAGGTCCTTATGTTCCGAGTTGAGCTGCACGATTACTGACAAATGCGTGCACTGACTCGACAGATCCACTCTATCTGTGTGGTTCTTTCCTCAAAAAACCATTACAGACACCAATCTATACGGTCTTCACATGATTTGACCAAGATTATGTCCGGACTGTAAAAGAGACTGTGACCTCTGAGTTTGTTTCGGCCTTTCTTCTCAGAGTAGTCAGATACGGAAAGCCGACCACATCTAGTTTTAAAATAAAATTGACGATTGAAATAAAATAATTTATTTTATTATTTATAATAAGCATTGTCCACTAAAGATTGATGATTTCAACAACTTTTTGATTTTACTACCCACCTACCCTACCTACCTACTCTGTTTCAATTTCAAACAGGGAACACATTAACTACCTTTTGGGCTTCGCCCACAGTTGAGTAAATAGATAATGTGGTCCCATACTAACGCACATAGAATGTTCTCGAACAGTGTCGTGCTTTGTTACGCCAAAGTAGCCAGTAGACTAACTAAAATGAGAAAAAGTTTAGTTACACTGTAATAATTCCTTTCACCGTTAGATAGATTTACAAATAATTGGCCGGTTTTCCCCCTATCACCCGCATTCTGGCGACGATTTTTTCTATAGAGATTTTAGCCTTGCGGCATCTCCGCTTCTTTCTGGGTAAACCGAAGTCGGAGTAGCCACTCTTATTATTGTATGACTCTTGAGAAATAAGAAGTTAAGGGGTTACCTGGAATTAGCATGTGGTCTCAGACGTTGAGCGTGCCTCCAAGCGGCCGCAGCCCGGGCACGCCACACTGTCGCCTCCTCGCTGGCCGACGCCACGCCAGCTTCAAGCGCTGCGCACGCGCCGCGTAAATCCACCACCTTGGGTAAAACATAGCCATGAAGTTTAATTTCAGTTGCAGCTTCAAAAATTGTATGACATGTTTGATACTAATGCTCATTCTGAAATCAACTTAATTTACATTACTGTAAGTTGATATTATGTCAATTCGAAACATGTTTTGATTTCAAATTCATTTGTGCCAAATGTTCTTGGCAAGCTGAATACGGAAAAGCGTTAGCTAAATAGTGGTGTTGCGTAAACTAAAAACAGTGAAATTACATACGAGTACCTACTACTGGCACTTTATTTTTAGTGAAATTTACTTCGAAACCATAACAAGTGTGTTATTCGACTACTGTAAGTAAAGAAGAAAAATCAGATTTTTTTTCTACTCAATTCTTAACACAACGAGAATTACGCCAGTCTTACCTTTTGGAAATACCTATAAAGCAAAGTTTTCATCTCGTCGTGCGACAGTTTGTCAAGCCGCGCCATCAACATTTGTTCCCCCCTACTCCTCGAGTCTTTATTGTCTTGAGAATCAGACAGAGAAGCTGATGGTGACTTGCCACATATTAAATTGTTTTTGTACTCTATTGCTGTGTCTATTGCTTCAATAGCCTCTTCACACTCCAGCAGCTTGCGTTCCTTAAAAAAAAAAAAAAGATTGATGAATAATAGAATACATGCATAATTATTTTAAATGTTCCAACTCTTGGATTGCTTACCTCAGAATCAGAAAGAGATTTGTATATTTTTCTCTTATGTCCTAAACTACACCTCTGTTCATGCAAGCATTCTCTGGTCTTCCTCAGATTTTTTATTTCTTTCCTCAACAACAATTCCTTTTCTTTGGACATTTCTAAGGTTTCCAAATCATTTGTCTTTTCCTTCAAAATACTGTCGAGTTGCGTTATTCTGTGCGTAAAGTGTTTTAATGAGTTTGTTTTCCTGTCTTTCACATCTACTGATGTGTCCGAGAGTTCATCTAGCTTTAACTTATCTTTAACAAGCTCTACATCTAATGTATTTTTGCGTTTTTCGTCTTTCTTTATCTGTCTTTTGATTTGTTCAATTTGTTTTTTATAAGTTTTGAGATTTGTCTCATTCTTTTTTATTTCCCTCATAGTATCTTGATGATCAATTAAACTAGATTCTATCTTATCAGAATAATGTTTGTTTTGTGTATGACACATAGATTTAGACAAGTCATTTATCAGTCTCTCTTTGGCTATACAAAGATTTATCAGTTCTTTTAGCTGTGACTGGCTGCTACCAATTTCTTTTGAAAGTTTTCTGGCCAGTATTTGCTTTTGAGTGTATTTTTCTTTTGTCATTTTGTACTTCTTGCATATTTCTTCAGTCTTTGGAGAGTCAATCATTTTAAGTAGTTCTCTCTCAATTAATTTAGGTTCTGGATCAACATCCTTTTTGTGAGATTCTATGAGTATCTTTTGAGATTCAGGTGAGATTGCTTTAGCTGCAACTTTTCTCAGTAGCTCTAACTCTGCTCCTGACAAACTTTCACCAGGTTGTATAGTTCTTCTTCGCCCAGAATTTGATTGGGATGTCATAACAGGCAAAGACTGTGATCCACTTAATTCCGAAATTGTAATATCATCAGAGTCAATGTGATTTAAATATTCTTCACACCTGTCAGCAAAAAGTTGATCATTCTTTTCTCGAAAATATTCCATGAATTTTTCAAGTTTATCTTGGAATACTGTGTCAGAATGAGTATCTTCTTCCGAGTCTGAGTCAACATCTGACTCACTGGGCTCACTTGGCTCTGTATCTTCAGCTATTCTAGGCAATCCCTGCTTTATATTTGCGTCCTTATTATCAACACCGGCGTCATTATTCAGACATTCATCACACTCAGCCTTTAAAAACAGCCATTCACTGACTTGATTAATATCAGCTTCAGACAAGGATTTGGACTGAAGAATTTTGTTAAAAAGCCCCTCTGCATTTGAAACCAATTTAATCCACTGAGTTGTAGCAAATTGTAAATTAAAATTATTGTCTGTATGTGGTAATACTGCTTTATCTGTGTAAACAGGAGTATTATTATCAGCAAATAAGTTGACAGTAACAAAATTCTTAATGCCTCTACAGCATAAACATAGGTTTAGGGTTTTTAAAGTGTCTTGATAGTCCTCAGGTTCTGCACTTATGCATCCAATTACCCAGGTAAAGGCTCTGCCCCCAAACGAGTCTCTGAGCATAGCAGTGAGAATACACTGATCATAATTGATTTGCTTTGGTGGATTGCCTGCTAGCAGCTCTTTTATTATGTTCTCTAGGGCAAATAGCCCTGGTTCTGGGTATGCAGCTAGATCACAGAAACTGGCAGTGGACATTCTATGATTAAGTACTCCATTTGTGCTGACCCACTTCTGTTCCACACTGACTGTGAACACAGTGTGGTTGTTTCCTTGACACCTCTGCCGCCATCCCAGCTGTAAATACTGAAAGGCTTCCTCGACATTACAGCACCTCACTAGACCTGCTCCCAGCACATCAAATATGTTATTGTTGATGACTTGCATCCAAGTTATGTGTAATATAAATTCCCTTTCTGGCATTTGGTTCAGCTTGTGGAATATTTCAGACAAGAACCGAGGTACAATACCTTGGTCACATTCACTGTGAATGCATTCAAAACCTAAAATAAAATAGCGTTAATATTATTTTTTATCTGTTTAGGTCGTTAAAAAATCACATACCTATAACTAAAATGATTGTGAGCATCTTCATCTGCAAAACTTTGGGTCATACATATTGGTTGGTTGCCTGTTTATTTGCATGTAGCCAGATCATGACAGTTTCCAACTGAGTTACCCTACTTTGTATGGAAGGGATAATAAATATTGTAAGTTCATTTATTTATTAGACCACTTCCCATTATTTATGCTGTCTGTAATGACTGTCTGGGCCCATGAAACATATTGTAACTTTAGAGATGAAGTATGTACACAATCAATACTAATAAAAATATGTCTGCCTATGTCCTAACCTGGTCCAAATAAAGTGTAAGTTTTGCCTGTCTTGGCCTGGCCGAATACGACGACTGAAGTATCACACCCATCCAGAAAGCAGTTAATTTGTGGTATCATGAACGAGTTGAAGAGATTCGCCTGTGTGCAATCCACTGGCAAAGCTCTATTCACATGAAATGTTTGCCCACTCTCAGTGATTACTATTTGGGTCACAGGATTGCTAAATATGCACTGCGAAGAGTCTGCAAGACTTGGAGGCTTCAGCCTTACAGCTATTTGCACTGGGATATCCATCTTTATGAATTATTTACGATCGTAAGCTTTACCACTTCAAGATAACGTGCGAAACATTGACACCATACGATAAATAGCTTGAGTGTTTGCAATAATATCACCACAACTTCGGGTGCTTTTTTATTACCGAAGTTTCTATTGACTCTTCATAAATATTAATAAAAACAACAATTTTCAAGACCACAGTCCACACAAGCAAAATTGATTTATTATTATTGCAATTGGCAACCCAGAACAAATTTAGTGTTGCTCATATAGGAAAACTAAATGGTGATGCATAAAATACGAAATATTAACCCCTTGTAAAATGTCATTGTGATACCTAATAATATTAGTTTTATGTAAAACAAGTCTCTCTCACAATAAAAAACGAAATCTCTATTCTGCTTTACTAATACTAAGAACAGAGGCGTGGCAAGTGGCAACACGGTGCCACATCACGGTGTTGCGTCCGACAATATTTTATTTTTAATTAGTAGAATAGAATATCTCTTTAATAAGTACACAATACAAATTACAGATATAAATGGACTGTTACATAGGGTATCAGAATGGGCGGTCTTATCGCTAAAAGCGATCATTACATTATTTTTTTTGTAGTTTCTGTTAGCCACATAAAAGCTCACGCTGATTCTGCAAACCCTGCGTATTTAATCAATAAAAGAGCATGGCTAAGCCTAAGACCACGCCTAAGACTGAGACAAGGTGCCCTCTCTCTCTTTTTCTTTGTCTTAACATCCCGCAAAGTCCATTGGTCCCGATCAATGACTATTGTTTTACTAGAAAACGACGAAAGATGAGATGGCATGGGTAACAACACAAATGTTGCATCCCACACCAAAGTTCTCCCCAGTTTCCATGGCATTATGGTCACTCCGACAGGCTTCTTACCGTCACCGCGTGCCAAGCTATTGGGTTCTAAAACAACTGACACCCGGGCGTGCGGCGATGGCAAGAGCCCGATAGATAAAGTCTGCTGGCGTGCCGTGCTATTCGACCAGTGCTCTTGCTTCAGGATAGCACATGGTGTCCGCTATAGTTGGCAGCTTCACCGCATTGGCAGCGATGAGAGTCCCGAATTTATATATGAATATTGTACATCAAGATTGATTAACAGTGGCCAGCACATCAAGCTACACGAAACTGTCAAATTTCTCCAAACGATTTTAAACTTTAAAATGTTAACGATTAAGTTCAAAATCGAACGAGAAAATTTGACAGTTTGTGGTAACTTGATGTGCTGGCCACTGTACAACCCATACCAACCAACCCAGAGAGATCGCGTAATGCTAGACAGCATTACGCGATCTCTCTGGGTTTAGATATCATAGATTGAACTGAGGTCGTTGATCGCGGTACATTATAAAAGATACGCCTTTGAATTTTTTAAATCTCATTTTTTACTTGTCAAAAAGGATTTATTCAATCATAGTAGAAAATATTAAGAAAAATCAGGTAGCACCGATAAAGAGCTGTCAAAGTTTCAAGTGACAAGTTAAAATCACATACAAATGTCATTTGTCATTTTCATTGTGATTTGTGTGGTGATTTGTGTCTGATGGCAGAGATGCATTCTCGTGTCACTATTTTCGATTTTCAAATATTAGTTTAATTTGGTTGGTGTGACTTTTGTCTGAGAAATATATCTTCAAAATTATTATCTGAAGAGAGACCTCATTTTCGTATGATTGATTATTTAATTTACAGTGTCACGCTGATGTTCCATCTTAATTTGATAAATTGATTTGGTATCGTATCTTGGAAAGCAACAGAGATAATGTGATAATACGATTCGATTTAAAGTCTGTGTGAGGTGGTTCGTCTGAAAGACTCAGGCATTCTCAAATTGTTCAACATCATGGAGATGGAAACAGTTGGCGACGTCGGGTTAGGCTTGCACGAGCCTCCGAAATACGGCCTAAAATTACCTTTGAACCATGAATTCCCCTTACAAAGCAAACAAATAATCATACCAAGACCGAGTCAAGTTTTTGACATGATGCCATTAACTGCCAGGTGATTTATTTTTTATTTTTATTAAATCTTGTGCAACATTTTTATTATTCACATGATGCCCTGAGGTGTTAGTTCGAGCCACAATAATTTTTGCAACTATTAATTTGTTCGACCTTTCATTTATTCAGCACATACAATTTTATATTTAAAAGCATTTAAATTGTTTATTTATTACAGGTATCTGAAATACTACATTGGCAAGAGGTTGCATAAAAAACGCCCCATAATGGATTACATTCACATGATATCAGCTCAAAGGATGTATGGTAAGTTCTCATAAAAAAAAGTCTGTTGAGGGACATGGACTTTGCACAACTATAATTCAAATTAATAAAACATTTTTATAAAATACAAGTCTTGCCTTTTCAATACTTTTGTAGTTTGTAGTGCAAAATTACTGTTGAAAACCTTTCAAACTAAAAGTAGACTGTAATTAACATTCTAATTTGCACAAATTTTATTCTGCAGTTTACAATCACGAATAGCGTAACACATGTGGTTCCTTTCATGCCAAAACTAATAATAGAAGTGGCTGCTCATTAACATTAATTAATCTATCTAGAATCTAAATTACCCAATCATTGTAAACAACTTGTCTTACAACTGTTTTCCGATTTAAGCCAATTTGTTTGAGAATAACATTGCACTGATTTACTGGTTTCTTTTCTAATGTTGGTGTATATATTTTTTTTTTTTTTTTATTGGTGTGAGACACCAGAACAACTTTAGACACCAGAACAACTTTAAGAAAGAAAAAGACTGAAAAGTATAAAGACAAAGTACAAAGGGGACTCTATCTTTTTTTACAGTTATTAGTAATAAACTTACCATGTTAAATAGCCCAATCCTAACCTTTCTCAAGAATTGGGCTATGAAATGCATTTTTTTTTTTTTTTAATCCAACTGGTAGTTTCAGAGATTAGCGCGTTCAAACAAACAAACTCTTTAGCTTTATTATATTAGTATATATATGTATTGATTGATACTAACCATGTGGTGCTTGGATTGCAATGTTTTTGTCTTTTAATTTAATCCATATTTTGTCCTTGTCCAGACTTATCCAGTTGGTAACCCATCACTGTAATGAATATTGCAGCAATAATAATATGTTACCTTATGCTTAAAATATTTTTACACCTATAAAGTTATTTAAATGGCTATGTATTTAGTAAATATAATATTTATGTATTTTGTAGGCTGTCCTATTGGAGGTATCGGTGGTGGGACTATAGGCCGAGGGTTCAAAGGCGAGTTCTGTCGCTTCCAGCTATACCCGGGCATATATGAGTATGTCACAGTGCCAGAATGTCAGTTTATTGTGAACATAAGAAATGCCAACAATGAAACAGTTTACCAGTCAGTTTTGTCAACATATAAGTAAGTTACTCATATTCCAACATAATGTAATTTGCATGTTTGCATGAATATTTTAGCACCAAAAACCTTAGATCTTGTGAGTGCTAATTACTGGAAGTTGTGCTTAATTAAAGCTATTATACTCAGTATACATATACACTGTATAGGTATTTGGTTATTTATCTTTTGTAGTCAATGGCTTGTGTAGTCACTAAAATTTTGTATCAAGTTCATGATTCCTTAATCTTATCAATGAATTTCTGTGATAGTTTGGGATTTAATTAGATAATTACATCAAGTATTTCTTAAATAATAAGTTTATCAGTTATCAGGATCCACTTGAATTTAAACACTTTAGATTTTGTAATTACTACACCTGCAATGTGGGATGAACCAATCATGAGAATGCATTCCTAATATAGTCTGATAGAAGGCTCTATACAGATTTTATTCTAAACTTTTCTTTTAGCAAACCAAAGAAGGCACCACCTACTTGGGAATGGAACTTAAACGGTGCAGATTGTGAATACACAGCTCTTTATCCGCGCGCGTGGACCACGTACGATCTCAGCAAGTATGGAATAAAGCTGGTTTGCAGACAGATCTCACCTGTCATACCTCATAATTACAAGGTACAGTAAACATTGAACTTCCACAGAAATCGTAAAATCAATCCGAGTTTTTGTACTACACAAATACCTATGCAGTCATGGGCTTTTCCAATTGCTTTAACATTGATAAGCAATGCATACAAATTATTCTAAAAATCAAAGCTTTTCCTCTCTATTACATTACTTGCCTTTCAGTGATAAATAAAATATCCAAGTTATTTATTTTCCCTGTTGCCTTTCGAAGATGTGATGATCTGAGTCATGCTCGACATTTCTTCGTACGCAACCTACGCGGTCATTGGCCATTCATTATTCCCCTTTTAAAACATGACTATTACTTTTGTTGAAAATAATGTTTATTTACAGGACAGCAGTCTGCCGTGCGCAGTATTTGTATTTACAGCTATTAATGTTAGTAATGAAAAGCGAAATGTTAGTATTACTTTTACATGGACTGAAGTACTCGGAGGCGCCCACAAGAAGAAATCTATTGGTAAGTAGTATAAAGCTTATCTTGCTAGGCTGTAAAAGTATAATGATACATCATATAAAAGAATTCTATAAATAAACAGTTAAACTAAAAAAGTTATTTCGTTTTCCAGCCAAATTGGATTTGGAGAGATATTCAGAAGAAAACACGTGTGGTGTTACTCTTGAACAGAAAGTTGCCGAGACTCCGTGCACCTTCACTATTGCCAAGCGGAAGAATGAAAACGAGACAATTCATGAAGGTTATTGTCTATGGAACGCCGCGAAGACTTCTGGTTACGTGTGGGATTGCCTCAAGAAACACGGCACGCTAACACCAGATCCGAGCCTCATGCCTCCACCGCCGAAAGTGCCAGACAAGGACAAAACAAAAGAAGAGAAGGAAAAGGAGAAAAAAGAGAAAGAAAAGGAAAAACAGAAAAAGATTTACAAATGTACTTAGACTTTACCTATTTATTTATTTAATCTGTAGCAATTGATTATTTGGATTTTGTACAATAATTGTTTTATTTGCAGGTGATTCCGTAGCACTTTCGAGTGTTATATCTTTAGAACCGGGAGGAACGGGGTCTACCGAGTTCTGTCTTGTCTGGGACATGCCTATTATAAGATATAAGAAAGATAAAAAAGTACATAAGAGGTACGTTTTCCTATTCGTAATTATCTGCCAGAGTATATTGGTCAGTCTTTAAAAAAAAAACATTTTTTTTTATTACAGATTTTATACGAAATACTTTGGTAGCGATGGTATCGCCGGTGCCAGCATAGCTGCGTACGCCCTTAGAAATTATGAGAATTGGGAAAAACTACTCGCAGAGTGGCAGGATCCCATCTTGAATAATAGGTAATATTCTCTTCTTTAAAGTTTGTTTTATTTTAAATTCAATGGTCATCATTATAATGTTTATAACTTTTGATTCGTATTTTGCTCCACAGTAATATACCTGACTGGTTAAAAAGTGCCTTAATGAATGAGCTTTATTATGTCGCCGATGGCGGCACAATATGGTTTGACGTCCATGACGAATTTCCGGAAAGCGATCCTAGGTAATTACTCATCAATTAGATTTCAGTACACGTCAGGTTTATAGCCATGTTAAGTGAAGTGTTAAAGGTCTTATTTACTCATCTCTTAACTTGCTAATTTTGTTCTAGGCATGACTTTGGTTTGTTCGGGTATTTAGAAGGCCACGAATATAGAATGTATAATACGTATGATGTACACTTTTACGCTTCCTTCGCACTAGCTCAACTATGGCCTAATTTGCAAGTAAGTAGATGTATTTCCCAATACTATAATAGTAAAATCGCCTAAATTGTTAATTTATGAAAGTAATGTTTCGGTTATTTTCAGGTGGTCTTACAATATATGTTCCGTGACACCATCGAATTAGAAACTGATAAATGTAGACAATCACTGTATAATGGAAAATCAGTGAAGTTTAAAATAAAAGATTCAATTCCACACGATCTTGGTGATCCCGGTGAGTCATTTATATCATTAGTCATTTATAATAATTATTAAATACTTATAAAGCGACTCAAGCTTCGCACTGGTGCATATCAAAAAGAATAGTTAAATGATTGAATGTGTAAACCTTCATAAACCTTCCTTCATAAACCTTCCTTCATAAACCTTCCTTAATAAACCTTTCCTCATTAGAAAGGATGGTGAAAACCGCAATATAATAACGTCATAGTTAAGAAGTGTAAAGTGAATACACAAGCAAACAAACGGCTTTGTTCTATAACTATTAAGAAAACAAATATGGGTTGATAGAATATTAGAAAATTTTGCCCAGACATACAGATTTTTGTAAAGCCTTTAACAAAGTTAATCATGATATCCTTATTCGTATAAAATTTAGTATTGGCGTTAAGTACCAGAATCGGTAAATGGTGATAATTTTGTACACCACTATCAACCATCCCAAGTTGTAACTAACGGTAGCGAAATAAGGACATTCATTGCGCACTGAGGAGCACCTCAGGGGTGAATTCTTGGACCACCATTTCTCAACTGTCTTATTTCGGACCTTCATTGTTTTCAGGTCATTTCACGTGGTTTTGTTATATGTAGAAAAATGTAGTCAATGCTTAATTAAAGCGACTCCATAAAAGCTGAAACTTGTAGATTAGTCCAACCATTTTCTTCTTAGAAAATCTAATTTTGGTGAATTCAATGCATGACTCTTTCTTTTTTTCTAATCACGAAATCCAATTTTGGCTTTGTTTAGGAGATTATACAATATACTTTATATTAGCTAGAATTCACAGTTCAGTTTAGTATCACACATCTATTTACAGATGACATACCATTCGACCATATAAACGCTTACAACATCCATGATGTGAGCGACTGGAAGGACTTGAATCTCAAGTTCATACTGCAAGTGATACGGGACTACCGGTTGCTGAGAGGGCACACGGCGCCGTTCGGCAACGAAAGGTACCGCTCGATGGCGTTTATAGACGACGTGAAGGACGGGACGGAAGATGACCTGTACTCGCGGTCGACGGGGCAGGCCGACGACGCGGACGGGACCACGGATGAGTCACCGGAGCTGACGGAGCAGTCGACGCCGGTCGTGGACGAAGAGAAGCCGTACGGGGTGGGCGATATACTAGACCTGTTGTACAGGAGCGCGGACGTGGAGGCCGAGGTCGTGGGCGCCGGCGCGCAGCTGCCCGCGCCCGCGGCCGCCGTGTGGGCGGCGCGCCGCTACTTGGCCGACATGTACCCCGCCGCAAGGGCGCTGCTGCGCGCGGCGCGGCGCTGGGACCGCGACGCCGACGGGCTCATCGAGAACGGCGGCTTCCCCGACCAGACCTACGACGCTTGGGTCATGTCTGGCCCCAGGTCAGTCTTTACCTATTTTTGTGACGTTCTAATACTTTTCTCCCTCTCATGTCTTATCGTCTAAAGGCAGATGTGCGTAACATTCAAGTTTCTTAACTAAACAGCACATTTGCACGCTTTGCACTACGCTTGCTCCGAATACGTGCTAGTATTGTAGTTATCACTCATTTTGTACCGCCATCGCGCCGGACTGACTTTCGGTATTGCTGCCCTAATGAAAAACAATTAAGTTCTAACATTTTTTTCTAACTAAAATTTTTTCTTTTACCCATCAATCCGTGTTTTAAAAATGTGACCTTCCATTTACAGTGCATACTGCGGTGGTCTATGGGTAGCGTCAGTAAGTGCAGTATGCGTAATGGCCCGTATCCTAGGCCATCAAGAAGACGAGAAAGAGTTCGCCAAGCTACTGGAGCAGGCACAACAGTCGTTTGAAGAGAAGCTGTGGAACGGCTCCTATTACAAGTTCGACGTTCGCCCTTCCAATAGTAAAGTTGTAATGGCTGATCAGCTGGCGGGACACTGGTGAGTAATTTAACGTTTGTTGAAGAATAAGTAATATTTTGTTAACACACACTACAGTTAAATAGTAAACCAACTTTGAATTATTATTTTTTAACAGAAAAATTAAGCTTGCTAAGATGTATTAAAACTTATATTAAAATCGTGATTTAGGAAGAAAATCGTCAAGACACAATATCTACAACCGACTTCATAAGCGCTGTGTAGACGATGGACTATTTGTCCGCCGGACAGAAATGGACGCTCTATTTCAGAGTTTATTTGTTCTACTTGTGCGTTATTGCATAGATTTCCATACGTTTTATAGTCGCAGACAAGTTGTCCATCGTCCGCTCAGCGCTTTATTTCAAGCTGTATAAAAAGTTATTTCACCCGAGCTCTTTTCTCCCAGGTTCCTCCGCGCATCAGGCTGGAGCGAGCAAGTGTTCCCCGAGGCCAACGTACGGAAGGCCCTAGCGACAGTCTTCGAAAACAACGTGCAGCAGTTCAAAAGTGGCAAGATGGGCGCCATCAACGGTTGGGTGACGGGCCCACGCGGACACATTGATACCACGGCGTTGCAGAGTGAAGAGGTGTGGACCGGCGTCACTTATGGAGTTGCTGCGCTTATGATATACGAAGGTAGGAAACAGATTATAAATACGAAGGTGTGTTTCTTGATTTGACCTTTCATGCAGCAATGGAGTACGTCTGTCCGTCTGTCCGAAAGTTACACAGCCATTTAACTTAAGAGTCTATTTGCACTATATCGATGAAAATTGGAAAGAAGGTGCATTATGATGTTTCTAAGTGACACTGATGAATAAGTAGTGGGTCGTCGATTTTTTGACGGACGAAACGCAACCGTTTTCCCGACGAAGAAAACGGTTGCAAAAAACAACCGGTAGTTGCAACTGGTTTGAAGACGACGGACGACGAAACTTATCCAACATGAAATAGAATTGCGTTTTCGTCGAGTGAAATAGTTGCAGTTTCTTACAACTATCAACAGGTTTGATCGTCGCATCACGAACGACAGCATTAACAACTGGTAGGTAAGGTAATACATTATCTATCGACTGTATTTTATTGACATAAAGTTCACTTTTTATTGTAAGGACTGTTTTACAAACGAACGGAACGAGACGCATTGACAACTGGTAATACATTATCGACTGTATTTCATTGACATAAAGTTCACTTTTTATTGCAAGGACTGTTTTGTAAACGAACGGACGAGATAGTTGACTCATTGCGTTCTAAACTGTATTTTCATAGACGTAAAATAAAAAATCGCACTAAATAATTCGAAGACTGGTTTGTAAAACGACGTAAAACGGTTTCATCGTCGCAGAACGCAAAACGGTCTTTGAAAACGGTTCGTCGTCGCAACACCCACTCCTATGATCAACATTTTTTGGTATATGGGACATTTTCGTTGATAACCGCAGAAATAACTTTGTTTTTCATAGTTTTTTCGAAAATTACTAAAATACAAACTTATTTTTGCGGTCGATATAATCAACTCTGTATATGCGTAAATATTCATCGCAACTACCAGGCACTGCGTGGTCCGACACGTATTTGACCGTATTTTTTTTTTGCATTTTTTAAATTAAATTAAAATCAAATCAATCAATCATTGAGTTTATGTCCCGGTCTGTTTATTAGCTAGGGATAATATCCAAAAAAAAAAGCGATATCCCACGGATATCGTATATCCCGGATATCGTATAGTGTATGCTGTAATAGATAAATCCTACAAAAGATAGTAGATATCAGCTAAAGGGAATGCCCATTAGCTGTAATCTTATCGAAAAACGTGCAAAAGATAAAGTATTTAGAGTTCCGATTATATGAAAATATTTCGCTTGTAGTTATTTTTAGCTTATCGCATAAAATACCTACATATTTCGTTGAAATAAAAGTATGTTAGAAATTTTTGTTTCTCTTCTGCGCAACTTTTTTTTCTAAAATAATGATGGCTAAATATCAATTATTGTTTCAGGCATGCATGAAGAGGCGTTCGTGACTGCCGGCGGCTTATACAACACATTAACACAAATGGGCCTTTCGTTCGAAACCCCAGAAGCTCTGTACGAGAATGGTAACCATCGCTCAGTGGGCTACATGCGTCCTCTTGCGGTGTGGAGCATGTACCAGGCCATCCTGGCCAGGCCTCCGCCCCCGCAACCAGTGGCCAACGGACAACCACATCATACCAAAGAAAAAGCGCACTTATAGAACTTACTCCAAACGAAACTCCAGTAAATACGTTAGATTTTTACACTTTGGTACATCGACATGAACTGATTGACATTTCGTACGTAAATCGGATAGAACGGCTAGAAATTACCGCCTAAGTTGTTAAATTATGTACTTACTTAAATTCTATACGTTCGGTTTTATTTCGAACAATGAAATTGTCGAATTGTTAAAGCTTCGCAATTATTGAACAGCCTTAGAGGCGCCGATGCACGGTATGTTTAGACAAATAAATGAATAGTAATACGAGTCAGTGAAATAAACCAGGGAAACAATAAGGTTTGACATTTATTTATTGAGATAGGTGGCAATAATGGTATTCTTAAGTATTTTATACATTGTCTAGTAACGAATTGTAGGTAGATTTGTTTTATTTTGTTTGTCCTTGTGATATTTTGCTTATTTTTAGTTAGCAATAATTCTAATGATACGCTTTCGTTGAGAAGCCTTGAAGAGATGACGTATTATTATTTTCTGGTGTAAAGTATTTCTTCTTGAATTAGAATAATTATAATTTAATCTCAAGACGAATACATAGAAAATGTAATGTTTTCCGATTGGCGTAAGATGCATTTATCTTAAACTAAATAGTTGTGAGCTAATAGAAAATTTTGTTCATGAGCACGTATCTACATGTGATTAGTTTAGTTACGCATTTATTTTGCCTATGTATTGTTATACCAATGAAACTGTAAAAGAGTATTAAGTTATATTGTTCGTATGTTATTAATATAATTAGCAAAATTTTTGTGCATTTTATTGTGCTTATATTAATTTAGCAATAGACAAATATTGTCTTAAAACTATTATTTATTTTTGGTTTGTTTAATTTATGTTATACCTAATAATAATAAATGTTTCTGTATTTATCATTTGGTGGCTTACTTATTGCCTGCAAGAAGTAGGTGCCAAATTAAAATACTAACAATATTTAAATGTGTTTGCTTGCGAAGTAACATCCTTTCCTATTGCTTAGATTAGATCGAGTGTGTACTGATAATAAATAGTGTGTAAGCGAACAGTAGAGCTATTCTGTAAAAAAAAACTCACGGTGAAAAAGTAGGTGACGTGACGTAATTCCACCATGACATAAGAAGGGTAAAGAAGAAAAAAGAAGGGTAAAGTTTTTTGCAATTTGTGACTTTTTGAGTACTCCAACGATGGTTGGTCCCATAGAAGTTTTTGATCAGTATTAGAAACAGGATCGATAGACATCAAATTTTTTTTTTGTGTAAAATGGCTATTTTCTTGCTAACTGTAAATTTTTTTGAAATTCTGTGAATGGGGATCAACATTCCAAAAAAAATTATAGATAGTCTCCTAAGACCATTTTCGTGTAGCTGCAACGCATAAGGTACTTCCTCTTACTGCCCGCTGAAATTTTCCATCCTGTATACAAGAAGAAGTACTTAACAATACTACTGAAATACTAGCTTGAATTCATGCAAGCCTAGTAGTATTTGTTAGGTTACTGTTCAGAACTTGTACAAGACGTGTCGTGAACAGAGGTCCTAGTGTGAGTTTATTTTAACCATCTCGAATTTACGCATCGAGCGCGTTCAGCACTCCGATTGGTAAAGGGCCAATCGGAACGCCGGACGCGCTCGATGCGTAAAATCGAGATGTTATAAATGAAACTCGCACTAGGGCCTCAGAATATTCACAATGTAAATTGCAACCGTGTGAAGCAGGGGTGGGTACAACATAGTTAGTTCCTTAGAAAACGTATTAATCGCTGTCTGCTAAACGACAGGAAGATCTCTTCCTGTGGTGGTCCCCAACTAGAGCGAACTATTTTTAGCCATGGACCAAACGGCACAGACTTACGGTGAGGGCTAAAGAATACAAGAAAAAATACAGCTTTTTGAATTTATTTTCACAATACATAGTATACATGGTACAATAAATGCATCTTGGACGATTTAATACAAAAGTATTAATAGGTATAAAATTCAAGCAGATCTTTATGCCAAGATTCTCGTATGCTAATGTTTTTTCTTAATTATACGGTAAATGCTTAAATAATAACTTAATTTTGGCTACATTAACTATAAGTGAATATATTTTGTACTATTTAAAATATTACGTATCTGCTTTAAAATCGGCGACGACAATAAATAGAGATATTACGTTTAAATGATTAAAACAATATTTACAATATTTACATGCATCTTTTCAGTCTTCATATATTTTAATGGAAAATCGCACTATTCGAATGTTGATACAAAACTGGGCCTCAAGTCTGCTATTACAATAGTGTCAGAATGGTGTCTTCATTGGAGTTTTTGACAGATTTGCCATACAAACACTGTCAAATACTCACAATGGCGAGACCATTCTGACACTATTGTAATAGCAGACTTGAGGCTCTGCTATATGGAGTCATCGGCGAGTCTTATTGATTCGATGTAGTACTTTGGCACTAATATTGAAACTACTCTCATCTAAAACGTTTGCCTAGTCAATTTATCTCTATTATACTTGAGACTTATGTTTATAGCTATCTCTTTTAAGAAATTACTAAAATTATATTATTTGGCACGGTCTCTAAATCCAAAAATTACGCGTGTTATAACGCAACACCCACGAGAAATACTCATTTCTATTTCAGAATGTCAACAATTCGTTATTACCAAGTGACCTACAACAATGAATGTTTTTGTAAAAAATACGCGAATGTCATGTGATTTGGAATACAACTATAGATATAAACTACGTGTGAGTGGCAGATATGTTCATGTACATGTGTGCGCCGTCGCGGTCGTCGCAGCGACTTGTCGGGTGCGATCGGTCGCGGGAGCCGAAGTTTAGTCGCAAGTGTGTGCCGTTGCGCGTGTCTGCGTCGCAATCGAGCGTTTCACGAGATGCTGAAGTTTCACGCTCGACTATTGTAGCCATGTGCTGATTTCTGAAACATAGACATTGGGTTAGTAGGATGTTAATTAATATATTTGTAATCAAATGAATCAGATTTTGCTGATTGTCAAACGTGTACAGCAGGTTAATCAAACGACAATCAACAGATTTACTGATTGAGGACACAGGTTTCCAGAAACTGGAAGCTATTATTTGATGCCTATATTATAATAATAATGCTCGCGGCTGCGCCTGCGTGTTGGTCGGAAACAAAAAGTATTATATGGCCTAACTCAGGAGGTCTACCTGTGTGACAAATTTCATCGAATCAATTTTCCGTTAAGGCGTGAATAGGTGGCAGACAGAGTTACTTTCGCATATTATCAGTATGGATTTGAGACCTCATTTTGATATACTAATTTACCTGTTGTCATGTTTAGGGTGTCCAAAAGTGGTGAACTGCGGGCAGCCGCCATTGAGAGGTCGCGGCGGAGGCGGGATCAAATAGTCATCCATTCTGTTCTCACCATCACACGCTGAATGCATTGTCAACGTGCTGGATGATATCTGAGAAATAGAGGAAAGATATTCAAATAAAGACGAATGAGATTCAGAATAATAAAAGAGAAGAAGATTGAAAATAATAAAGGAAAGTGAAATTCTAAATACGAAAGGAAAAGAGATTCGAAATTCGAAAGTTAAAAGAGATTATAAATTCGAAAGGAATTAAGAAATTCTAAATATGAAAGGAGAAAGAGATTCTAAATACGAAAGGAAATTGAGAGTCTAAATACGAAAGGAAATAGAGATTCTAAATACGAAAAGAAATAGAGATTCTAAATACGAAAGGAAAAAGAGATTCAAAAGAAGAATGTTGGTGAGTTGTTTTTATACTTACAATAGACCTAGCTTTGTCATCGATCTCTGATTGGACGCTGTTAGTTTCAGCTACACTGCCACCACTAACCGTACTTAGGCGACCTGATGATGATGAACCTGTTATACAAAATTAAGGCTTTAGAATATATTTTCTTTAAAATATTATGGTTCTCGTCATTTAATTTATATACTGATCTTACTTTCACTCAGGCTGCTATTTGGTCTCGTGTTACCATTTCGTTTTTCAATAGTTCCATTGTTGTTGTCGTGGTGGTGGTCTGGAATTGGAATGATCAATCGTAAGTAACAAATAAAAACGGCCAAGTGCCCACTTGGCTGTGATATTTTTCCTTTTAACTTCGTTATTATATACTACTGCTGTGACTTTTTTTACATATCCAAGTACATCCATTTAGCTGGCAAGGGAGGGGGGGCACTTTAACAACAACTCTTAACAAAAATTTGCACTTTAGAGCCTAATATTTCAGAAACGAATCCCTTAATCGAAAAATTGTTTTCACAAACCCGTAATATTTTGGAAAGAACCATCCAACAATACCCCACACCATAGTGTAGACAAAAAAAAATACATCCCCACTTTACATTTACAGAAGTTACCCTAAATGACTTTTTTTCATGATTTTATTTTACCACTATGTCGGCGTGATTAATATGTATATCATGCCAAATTATAACTTTAATAAAAAAATAAAAAAAATGTTTTTTTTTTTATTAACTTTCTTTTTTAAGAGTCTCTGAGCTAAGCTGGCGACGGACAGAAGGACAGACGGACGGACATGGCGAAACTACAAGGTTTCCTTGTTGACTACGGAACCCTAAAAACTCAAGATAATTAATACTATTTAAATATAAGCTTGCAGTAAATACTCACGTTTATTTTTGCTCTTTGAGAACATTTTCTTCACCCTCTCGAAGGGCGTAGGTCTTTTCATGTTGTCTTTTATTTTCAGCTGGATCCTATCATACTCCTCTCTCATTTTGTTCAACTGTTCTTGCTTTTCCTTGAGTGACTGTTGTGTCTCATTCCTGTTCTTCCATTCCATCACCAACTTTTCCACTTCAGATATCGTGAAAACGTTGTTTTTAAAATCGTTTATTATTTCAGCTAACTCTTCTTGGCCAGTCAGAGGACAGGTTTCTTTCCCTGATTTCACACTACCACTGCTACGGACGTCTTTGGTATTTAGATTTATTTGGCTTATATCACTAGTAGGAGTGTCTATGGTAAAAGTCTTAGATTCTTCGGTGGGCGAGTACAAGAATATGTCCGACTGTTGCGGCATCAGTCTTGAACTATTCGCGTACAAGTTATTTGGTCTGAACTTAGGGCTTTCTACTTTAATATTGGATGGTTGAACTAAGTAATCGTGTTCGAGAGCTTGTTGGATTCTGTCAACCGTGTTGTCGTGAAGCGGGAATTCGTTTTGGTAGAACTGTTCTTTAATTTTCGGTAGCCTCAGATTTGGTCGCTGCTTCTTTTCGAAATCGTCTGGCTTTTCGATATTTTTCTCTAAGTTCTGCGTGCACGCTTCGCTGAAAGGATCGATAGAGGTGTGTTCACGTACTGGTGAGTCGACCGTGTCACATGTTTCGACAATTCTAAGGTCGTCTTGTTTAGCTTCGTCTTGGCTTTCTTCTTTGTCGTTGTCAGACATGTTTTTCAGGTAATAATACATGTTGGAGAATTCATTTATTTTCTGGAAAAGAGACGAGAAAAATTAGAAACATTGTCGTCATCATTGTCAATTTTATATACAATGGATCCTGGTGAAGAACTTACAAGATGATCAGCTAGTACGTCAGCGAGAGCATAATGTTTGTGGTCTCTGGCGAGGTCTGCAGGTGTTCGCTGTCGCACATTGCGGAGTGCGACTGCAGCGCCTCCTCCGGGACATTCTAACAACTGCCAACAAAGCCGCTCCAGCCCGAACCGAGCCGCCCAATGCAGCAACGTTGGGTATTCTTCGCCACCTAGAATTTATTTTTCTCATTTAGTACTAAACAAAATTATACTACACATTCCGCTTTCGATAATTTCCCTTTTGAAAGCCGATACTGGATATATGTATAAGGTGAAACTATTCATACACGAAATATTTTAAGTGCAACATCGTGGTAAAAAAGCCATAGGAGCGATTTTTTTTTTTTAAATCAAAGTGTTTAAATTTTTACATTATTATAATTTTAAAATTGCTTTAGACATTTTGTAAAAAAACCTTTACTTATTTATTCTATGAATGACTTTCCCGGTCGCGAGTACGGTGGCGGCGCGAGAGCGGTGCCTTTTGATATAATTAATAATCATATCATTTTTATTTTTTTTTCAAAATAATGTACTCATATTTAAAAATAATCGTTTCCATGGCTTCTTTACCACCTATAGGTGTATCTCTTAAAATATTTCGTGTTTGAATAGATACACCTTATATGTATATGGATGTAATCATCAGTTAAATATAAGGGGAAACTTACTTGACATATCAGCTTTTGGGTTAAATTGTTCAGTGGATGCTAGCAGGTTGAAGTGTGGTGGTATGTTCTTTTGGAACGCATTCAACATCCAACTGTCCAGTTGTTCTTTGCTGGTTGTTTTGAAGCCCAAGGTCTGTGTAAAGAAATATTATTCATTAGAGGAAAGTTCATTGCTTATGAGTTCGCATATAATTAGGTAAAAGTTTCTCTGAGTCTTCTTCAGAAATCCTTGTTCGTCAAATATGTAACAAAGTACCTATCCATGAAATTGTGGATGACAATTTAGAAGCGAGGACTTTTTGGTACGCAGAATACCTACCTAAAGCTATGGCAAACACGGATATACTAACTTGGCACATGAATTCGAGGGGATGATCCGATGCCCTTAGCAGCTGGTCCAATTCCCTGAGTCTGCTTTCGCACTTAATCTGTCTTCGTCCAAGCGACTGACCGTTCTTGCTCACACGCACCCATACCAGCATGGACACTTCCAGACATGACTCTGTAATATATAATTTCATTTTAGTATTCCCACATGTTGAAATTAAATCTGCCGAGAATACGTAGCAATATTGAGCATCCAGTCGTCATGCCACCGGAAGGAAAAACTCTTTAAATATTGAAAACTAGCTGACTTTTTCAAAAATAAAAGTAGCCTTAGTTTCTCCTAACATCGGCTACCTGCCAGTGAAAGTCCTGTCAAAATCGTTTCAGCCGTTTCGGAGATGAGCATACGCCGGAACAAAAAGAGGCAAACAAACATTTTAAAAATTGTTTTTTTTTTTTTTTTTGTTATAAGTACCGTACTATACTATCATATGCATTTAGTAAAAGGTTGTTATTTTGACATTACAAACAGACACTTCAATTTTATTTATTTGTATAGATAGGAAAATTTAAATAAAGGAGACTTCTGAAAAAAGGAAGATTTTATTAAAAAAACAAAAAAAAAAATTGTGCATTCTCCGTGGATCTTTTATTCGTGGGTTTTTCAAGTGGCGTGATGATGGATCACCCTCATCTGGTATAAAAACTGTTCAAGCATTTTGCTTTACCTGGTATATCAAACTGAAGGGTGTAAGGGTTCCTCTTCTTGAAGCTGGGGATGTTAATGACCTCCCCCTTCTTGTCCACCATTATCTTTATGCTGTCCTCGTCTCTAATAGGGTCATTGAGGAGCGCTATCACTCGACTTTGTCCCTGCGTGGAAACGACATTAATTAACTCACGTTGTGAATTTATTTTGTTAAGGTAAACAGGCGTTGACTTTGTGCCACAGAACCTTCCTCGCAATTTTGAACCCTAAAGCTTTCGCGGTAAGGTCGAAAAATGTGTGGACTTATTCATAAACGTTTGTGCCTAACGGTCTAATTTGTCGGTAATGGACTTGGGATTTCCTCGTAAACGTTTAAATTGATTCGTAAGAATTTGTGGCATGTTTGCAGCAAAGTATGCCGTCTTGTGTTTAGTTAAGATAAATAGTTGTTGTTAACGTTTCGTTCCAGTTGTAATTTGTGTGTACTTACGATTTTAACTTTCTTGGGGACGATAGAGAAGCTTGTTCTGTCAGTGGCTGTGTCTTTACAGTCTTTGGTTCGAAGGATACCGACTGCTGCTGTAAGGAATGTGTCCACGAAAGACGTGTCCTTCTCCCGCACACACATCATTGGCCACTGGTCTATTGTCGGATAATCTGTCAAAAATTAAACACTTTATTACGTAATTTTAATAAATTGTACTTGCCAATGAATTGAGATTATAAAATTTATTGAGTAATTAATTTAAAAAAAATCCAATTATGGATAAACACAAATTAACTAACAAATTGTTTTTTGCTTTTCTGTTTGAAATTTTAAAAGTGCGACGTTGTTTCCACGCTCGGTCTTCCAAGAATTTTAAAAAGTTTTTAAATTGGAGCTAAAGCGATTATCACACTGCACCGCGCTCCGTCGCGCGACAAGGGTCGCGCTGCCTGTCGCGCCCGCGACATCGCGCCAGTGCGTAGAAGCCTTAGCGCGGGGCGGCAGATTTAACATTGTATCAGTTGGGACAGAAAACACAATTTGCGTGTGGGACGCGTTCCCGCGCGCAAATTGTTTGCTTTGACCGCCCCGCGCGCTATGCGACGGAGAGCGGTGCAGTGTGATAATCGCCTAAATTACATAGTATCCATTCAAAATCAAAATATTTTATTTCACGTAAGCCTTCATGGGCACTTATGAAACGTCAGAAGCTAGGGGCACGGTCCCAATTGGTTGTTTCCTATGGAGAAGAGCCAGCAAGAAACTCCACGGTTACTCTTTTAAAAATATTTGGCTTTAACGATATTTTCAAATAACCGTGTTAATAGATATGGGAGGACAGTGTAGGCCTTCCAACAAGTACAGGTACTTAACCAAAATAGAAAATGGTCAACAAATCTACAGTCTACTAGGCGAACAACATTCTCACATTCACAAAATAGAAAAGAATCTAAATAAAATATAATATATAGATATTCGTTTGACATACCTTCGCAATTACTGGAAATGACTTGATTCTTTTCGACTCCGAGCAACATAACTAATACCTTATCGACTTTAAACAAACTGTCTCCGTTGACGTCTCTCTTCAGATCTACTAACTTAGTAGCAAGTATTGGACACAGGATCACTATTTGTAACTGCGCCTTCGTCAGTTTGTCTATTTTTTCTTGAGAGTCTGCCGCAAGCAACTCCTCTGCGGTGATTGGTGTTACTCTGTAATAATAATAATAGCTTGGTAAACCTTTATGTCGGTAATAAATAATAATACATTATTATTGATTTGATAAACAGATATCCTTGCACTTTTCAAGGTTATCAATTTATCGGTTAGTAGGTAATCTTATGAATGAAGTGGTAAGTACCTGTAATGATGCCTAGCTCGTTGCGACATAATCTTATCAAAGCTAGCGACCAAGTAGTCGGACCATAACGCGCTCTCGGGAGACCCAGAGCTCCACAGTATTGCTATGTCCTCCATTTCTGCAACAAAGATAAATACTTAATTATAAATATATCACAAAAACTAGATACATTTTATGTACGAAAGACGTTTCAGTTGTACGAATACGTCTTCTATTTACGATCGAAGAGGATCCACTTAACCAATATTGTCAGCCTGTTAAATTAATCAATCATTCAGCCCGACTGACTTTAAACAGACTATTGAGTGGCTACAAAGCCACAATACTGTCGAAATTTCTCAGAATTATTCGGAGATAACACAGTTTCATACGTCACAAATAATAATCATCCCGAATTCGATAACCGCGACTTCTGAACGTGTAATAAACAATAGGTACCTAATATATTCCGAATGTGAATAGTCATTCGTTGCTGTCATGAATAAGTCTGCAGCGAGCTCAAATATAATACCTAACATTGAAAGGAAGTGTTGTCAAGGGATAATCAAGGCATGAACGATGTCGTTCACTTTATATCGGATGGGGGTCATTGGCTGGATCGAAGTTCATGGATCGCGCGGACGCTTCATAATATCCTATCTACACATGTTTCTGAATTTAAATCCTTGTTAAGAAACTTAAATGATGTGTGCACAAAAAGGTTACTCATATCTGCAATAAAAGGAACTCAAAAGTAATATTATACGTGAAGCGTATAAAGAAGCCAATTGTGTATGTAATGATGCAGTTTTAATTAATGTTAAGTGCGTGCTTACGTTAATCGTAAAGACACTTGAAATCAATCGAACGTTATTGATTAATGAATGCAATGCATTTAAATTCGATATAGAACAGAAAAGCCTGAAAGTCAAGTGATCTCAGTAACTATAACGGATTCCTCTTTAATCTTTATGAGAGTTTTTAGGGTTCCATAGTTAACAAGGAATTCTTATAGCTTCGCCATGTCCGTCTGTCCGCAGCTTAGCTCAGAGACTCTTACTACTAGAAAGCAGGCATGGGTATACATATTAATCACGCCGACAAACTGGTAAAATAAAATATTGAAATATATTTTTTTAAGGTACCTCCCCTACACGTAAAGTGGGGATGATATTTTTTTCTCTCTTCTATCCCATGGTGTGGGTATCGTTGGATAGGCCGTTCAAAAATATTGCGGGTCTGTGAAAACCATTTTTCGATTTAGGGATGCGTTTGCATAATATTAAGCTTTAAAGTGCTAATTTTTGTTAAGAGTCAAGTGTCCTCCTCCCTGCCAACTAAATGGTTGTGTTTTGATATGTTAAAAAATTCACAGCTGTAGTTTATATAGCAAAACCATCACAGCTAAGTAGGCTTTACAAGTTACCGAGTAATAAATAGTCGACCAACTTACATTTGCAGTTGAAAAACATGAGTTGAAGAACACGTTTCGCAACTACAATGTTAAGTATGTTCTTGGGCTAAACAACTACGGAACCCTTCATTGTGCGTGGTCCGACACGCACTTGGCCGGTTTTTATTTTTGGATTCAAAACATTGCGTTAATTTCTAGGAACCATTATCTTTCACTTTCATTACACAATGCGTGATGGTCAGTAAGGTGTAAGAGCGTTAAAAGCTTCAACGCTGTCCTAAAAACATATATGCCTTTCCTAGCGTATGAATGAAAGCATACGGTCGCCGTTAATTTTTTTATTGCATCCAGTGCCATGCATACGCATCGGCTGCTTACAAAATATGCTATGCACTGCGCGCGCGCCGGAAACTCGTACGGGTTTATACTTACCCACCTCTACCGCCAAATGAAGACCCGACTAAATGTAATATCCGTTTCCTAAATAGACAAACGTCTATCAGCGTCGCCCGGAATAACTATAGCCGATTAAATGCAGCGAGTAACAGAACTGGAGGGCTGAATATGACGCCCGATATGCAGTTATGTGTTGCCATGCGACTATTTTCTGCTCAAGTAGAACGGAAGTGCCTTCTTGAAAGATTTTGAATAAGAATGGAATTTATTTACGTTTATTTGCTTGCTTTAGCAGTTAGGGTAGGCCACAAAGTTTGTGAGAATATTATTTTATCGATCCTACATCAGCATGTCCTGTTTATGGCTATATAAACTCTGGCTGCCATGGCTACCGTGAAATGTTTGCTGATCTATAAGAATATTTTATACACGAGTTTCCATTTATTAGCTTACAGGTATTTTTATTTTTGAATTGTTTTTATTACGGACGCTTCTAACGTGCACGTCTTTCTACATTGTTCTCACATGTATAACTTCAACATGAATGATGTAACCCATTTTGTTTTAAAAGAGTGTCCGTGGAGTTTCTTGCCCGTTCTTCTCCATAGGAACCTACTACGCTTTGGAATGGGCAACTAGCTTCATCTTTCTGACTGACTGACCCCTTGACAATTCAAAAGTGCCTGTAATTGGTTTATTTGAAATAAATGCTGAGTTTGAGTTTGGTACACACGGCTACACATCAAGCTGTACCTTTCCAGAATAAGCTGATCTCTCATTAAATGGCAATCCTATACAATGCGAGATCAGCTTATACCGGAAATTTATAGCTTGATGTGTAGCCGTGTGTACCTACCTACTGCCTAAATAAGTCTAAAAACAAATGAAAATCCTGAAAATTTAGAGCAACCTAATGAGTAAGCAGCACTCCCAAGAAAAGGAAGGCGCGTCGTTTCCGTAAAAAGTATATTTGTTCAAGCTAAGTACCAAGTTCTCCGATTGAACCAAATCCTTTACAGCATGTCTTCCGTCAGGTAACACTTAAAGCCCTATTTTTATCACCACAATAAAGACGTTACGCAAGCTGGAAAGTGGGACAAAGCAGGTACATTGGGCTACAGTCGGGGCTGTGCTCGCTGCTCCACCGCTTTCAGTTTTCAGTTCAATGGCCGCTGCGGACGTCTTTGATGTTCCGAGTAAAATATTCCAGCCCTATAACGCTTCCCAATATGGCAGGTAAATTTTGAATCTGTATTTTCTTTACTTAAGCCAGAAAGGTATTGCTCGATTCCTGTTCTCAAAAGGGACGAGATTTGGAACCCGAAATGTAATTACTGACCGAACTATAATATCCTTATGAGATTAGTTTCCTTTGGATCTCCTCATCTTGTTACGAAAATAATTGTGAGACACATAACGCGATGACAATATTGTATCATTTGCCCTCGTACCTACATTGTTAGTAAATAGGACATCCAATATTCCCCAGTGGGACTGAACGTGGGCGAAACCACGTTGCCTATTCATTTCGTTAGAAGACATTTCCAAGAAATACGAGGAAACGCACCGTAGATTTCCAGCAAAGACAGTCAGAATGAGATCACATTTTAGGGAATTACTAAATACAAGATGTTGCATCTACATAAAGTACCTTACTGAAAACGATTTGTATGAGTACGTGTTGTTTCCTGAAAATCCGTGAGTAATGCAGAAGTCATCACTTTCTTACTCATTCATTACCAGATGCTACCTATAGTTGAAATTGATTTCATCAATCTGCGTTTATGTTTCGATTATGATAATGTTTATAACCTACTTAAAAGAGGATATTATTGTTTGCCAAAAAAGGGGTTAATATGAAACATGTTCGCTAACAAATAGTGAATGTGTGCTGGCCTGCACCCGACGCCATATGATTCATCATATCAAAACAAACGTTCTTTTTCTCTGGCTCCTGTCAGTTCTTCGATGCTAAATCATACTTTCTGGTTTAATTATAAGACACATTTTATATTAATACCTACCTAATTTATTGTTGACTCGCCGACACTATCATTAAGCAGACTGTTTCAAGCCCTACGAACAGCCAGCATACACATGTTGGCTTAAATAACAAATTCCGCTTACTGACTCATTAAAAAATTGGATAAATAGGACTTCCCTTTGAGCTTCATAAAGAGTACTTTGAATTTTTTTTAGGTTAGTTTGAATGGATCATTGTTCTGTGTAGATATTCAACAAGAGTACAAAATGTATTCTACTGTTAACTACATCGATGTAATTAGGCAATTTCCTAGCATTAACTAATAATAGCCTTGTATGCGGTCGTTGATGATAACGTCTTGTCTCGTCTTGTGCATATCACGATACAACGTCGATAGACGTCATAAACAAAGTTATATTTCAATGCTCCGACTGATAACATGACAACGGCTCGGGAGACAAAAGAAGATACTTTCATGTATCTACAATCCTACCCGCATGGCTCTGGTATTTAATTTGATAAATGTGCTTCTACTACACTTTTGTTAAGTTCATTTAAGATTGTCATCTAAGAATCTTCAGATCAGATTTTATTCTATCTCTTGGATCTCGTGAATGTCAGATGGTTAAGACAGAACTTTATGTTTCGCATCTTTTGTGGTGAATCTTAACAACGCGCAACGGGCCGACATTTTCCATCTTTTGTCCCTAAACAATTGTCCGTCGTCTCTACATCAGTTAACACAATCTGTGGGAGCGATCCTACCGACAATATAGACAAGTTATACAAGACGTTTACGCATTTACATTCCCAATGCGAGTACATTACGGGAGTTGCTTCGATGCATGTAAATTACACTATGTTTATTCAGCCATACATGCCACCCTGCATATTTAATGCGTTCGCCGCGACCAACTCGGGTGCCAACCAACCCATGGGGTCCCTCCTAATTCTTAGCTCTTAAAGTTCATTATCGTGTAATCATCAGCATGGCAACGGTGAATCCAATTTGGTGATGTTATACGGTGTTTCTTTGACATTGATTTTGGATGGAGCTGGACATTTTCGAATTACAAAGTGTGACGTTGTTAAGTTCAGTAAAGTGAAGGCCGCTGAAGACGTCTTTAGCGAAGACAATGGCTTATTATCTATTGCATTAAGGGAGCTGTGCTCGTCGCCATGCACAAGTATTATAGTGTCATTGTATGAGGCTATGAGCCACTGTATACTTATCCAATAATTAATCAACTAACACACACATAACAACCTGTTAACTAAGTTAATAAAATATAAAAGGGGTTCGCGTAAATCCATATCGTCTAAGTAATAACTGTAATAAGATCTTCTTACAACACATTTTCTACGTCGAAAGTACTGAGACATTAAATTAAGAACCGTGGAAATGAAGCATAAAGCTTTCCCGCGTAGCCCCAGAGCAATATGAAAGAAAATGTGGTAAAAGATTAATTATTAATATTAATATCTATGTTTAGTCGTGATGTAAGTTAATTCGAATTATAATTAAGTTACTTTACTTAAGTAAGTGTAGGTAATATCGAATAATTAATATGGAATGATATAATCTCTCATATTTTAGGAGCTTCGAAGTTACGAGTTACTAGTTAGCTTCCGCTTAGTTGTCTACGTAGTAATTACGGCGTATTTGTCTCAAGTTAGGGGACGTGATTTGCTACGTGTGAATTAGATAATAGAAGTTCGCATCAACACACTCAAATTAATTAAATTATTGTCAATATAATTCACGCCTCATGACACAAAAATACAGTAACGTATACTGTACCTTAAAAGTTGTTAACATGCAAAAAACTTTCGAAAGCACAAAGTGTAACATTTAAAAATTTAAATTTTAAACAAAACTCACTTGTGTCGGCCATTGTTTCGCTCCTTTTATCCTCCATAGCGACGCGAGTGAGAGAAGACGTTATTCCCGACAGTTTCAAGTTAAACGCTTGTCATTGCACTGACTGAACTGCAGGCGAGCACTAGAAAGCGCACGAAATTAATACAAGAGCCCTCAGAACTGTGACAGCGAGAAGTGTCGGTTCGCGATCATGTGGCGCGCGGCCGGCGACTGCGCGCGCTGGCGTCAGGCGGCGGCGCAAGCGCACGCACTTCGCATACTAAAAGCTCGGCGCGACAACGATAATCGCAAGTCGCAACGCCATCCCTGATGCCTAACCGCCTAATCTTGCAAAGCAAATTTGGGCCCATGAGTAAATGTTCCCCAAGCGTTATCGACGACCAAATACGAGATGGTAAACACGAAAAACGTTTTTATTCTATTCTGATCGCGTTTCGCAGATACGCCTAATCGGCGAAATATACGATTCTCGAAAATGTATAAGTTGACATAATCTTGATGATATCGAACTTGAGAGACAAATCTTTTTATAAGTGACGCTTGACTTGACATCTTATGTACCGTCTTGCTTTTGTTTTTATTGTCTCTGATAAAACATATTGCATCGCATCCTTGTGTTAGATAGCTTTTAGTTAAAGGGCAAGTGAGATAATTATGAAGATATCAAAAGTGCCGCTGAGGTTATTGGACATTTGGGAGATGCATCTGTATCGTGCAGCGCAAGTATCGGCGAGGGTCGAAGGGCGGCTCGTCCGTCGGGAGCAACGTTCTCTGGTATCGGCCCTAGGTTTCGATTGACTTGTTTATGACTGTTTATCATTATTGTTCACTTCCACGTATCTATCATTATTATCTCAGAATAGATTTTACTGCGGGCGCTTCCTCTTCTGTCGCTTTCAACTTTCAATATTAAGTTATTATGAAGACAAAGAAAGATTTAAATTTAAAATGTTTCACATCCTGTTCACGTTAAGTTAGATAATATGTAAGACCAACTACATCTACATTAATTAACTTAAGTAGGTAAGCCAATGAAGTAGGTGATGCTAACTACACAACTAAACAAAGAATGCTAACTAGTTGCCAAGTAAATACAAACCGTATAAAATGTAAGTAAATGTTTACGTGTAAATCATTCTAAAGTAAATAAGTGATGGCAAATATAACATTCAATAAATAGTTTACGTTACACTCTGGAATAATCTTCAGTCAGATCTATTAAGAGTTTTGATCGATTGCAAACAGCCTAAATCAATATTGTAAATGTTCCTCAAATAATTCACACTTGGAGACTTGGCTAAGATAAATCATAACATCTTCATTATTATCATCAGCCTATCAGTCCATTTCTGGACATAGGCCTCTCCAATTGCACGCCATTCAGCTCGATTCTCGGCGTCTTATCCAGCTGCTACCAGCCACCCTGCGAAGATCGTCGCTCCACCTAGCCTGACGACGTCCAACCTTACGTTTGTCGATTCGCGGTCTCCACTCAAGAATACGTCTACCCCAACGGTCATCGCTTCTACGGCTAATATGGCCGGCCTATTGCCACTTCAGCTTGCTTATTCTGTGAGCTATGACCACAACTTTGGTTCTCTGCTGGGTCACCTCGTTCCGGATTCGATCCCTCAAACAAACTTTAAGTATAGCCTGTTCCATAGCTCGCTTAGCGACCTTGAATTTATGGACCAGCCGTACTGTGAGTGTCCACGTTTCGGCTCCGTAAGTCATAACAGGCAGGACGCACTGATTGAAGACCTTGGTAAGAGGCTCTGTGGAATACGCGACGAGAAGACTCGACGAAGCTTCCGAAACGCTGCCCCCAGACCAGATGAATTCTTCTGCTAGCCTCCCTCTCAAAGTTGTTCTTACCAAACTGCAGAATTTGCCCGAACTGCAGTTTGTTTGAATCATAACATATATGTATTTATTTATGGATGTTTCCGATACGATTTTTCCTCATGTTTAGTTTGAAGATAACGATTGATAGTTAGGACGTCAACGTGTCTACATTTTTTACAAACAAACAATAATATTGAACTTACCTTTGAAAGAGAAATTCTTTGGTCTTCTTCTCTTGATGGTGTCCTCTTCTTTTTGATTGAACCGTGGTGGGGGCATCCTTGGTACTTCGCTGGGAACTGCGGTCACTTCTCCAGCCCCAGCCGCACCCGTTGTCAAGTACCCACCAACCGAGTGTCGTCTCCTACCCTGAAGGGGAATTGTGTAGAATACTTCTTCGCGCTCCTGTGGACCATCTGTTGTTACCACTGTTGTACTTATTTTGCCCTTCCTGTAGAACAAATTAAGTTATGAATCAATATATCAATAAATTAAACCGATATCATTACTTTGTTATTTCAAACATCTTTTTAACTTACTTGATTCGTGGAGCAGTATATGTGTGTCTCATGTCTCCAGGAGCGCAATCCCCTGGTCTCGGCTGTCCTTTTAGAAAAGCTTCGGCTTGTTCTGGCTCACGAGCAGACAGAGATCTTAGCAGAGCCCTGAACTCCTTCCGTCTGGGGCTCTCTGGTTCCCTGCGGCGCGGGGAGCCCAATGGCCGCCCAGCATCCGGCCAGACGCGCCCGGGAGCTGACCGGGAACATGGCTCGGAAGAGCCCTGAGATTCCCCGCTGTCAGGCACATCCTTGTTCGGCAACGCGAAATATGACGGATTATCTGAAAAGAAGATAAGAATTGTAAATAAACAAAGATACGGATCAAAACTCTTCCCAATTTGGTACAATGATAACAAATGATACAAAGGGCACACAATACCGAGTATCATCGAGGCGGTCGATGCGACGTCGCTCGCTGGCGGTGGCCAGTACTCTACGAGTCCGACACACGGGAATTATTCAATAACCCCAATGAACTAACGGCTCTCCATTACGTCCAGCGCGGGCAGAGTGTAGCAACCTACTTTTGAAAGCCGGAAAATGCGAATTGAAGGCAATTTTCGCCCATTGTCTACTCCCTATGTAGATGTCTCACTAGTGCAATGATAAGCAATTTGGCTAGCTGACATGACACGTACTTTACGAGGGAATGTGGTACAGTAATAGATGCTCCTAGTACCAATGTACAACTTACATTAACTGCGTTGGTTGCTATATGACTTTGGCTAATTTTAATAGCAGCATCAGCAGTCGTAAACGACACTTAGGAATTTAACGCACTATAGAATATGTGTCGGTTCACTTTAATATGAGGCAGAAATTACATCATAAACCATTTATATACCTATCATAAAGTAAACGAAGTATAGCATTAGAGTACAAAGGAGAAGAAAATCGCAACAAAATAGGATGAATGATGCCTAACGAAGATTTATCTTTCTAAATTGTTGCCATGGGATGTGATAAAAGAGCATTTACCAGATTCGTATTTTTTGTTGTGCCCGCATCTGCGACTTTTCGGGTGGATTTGGGACCGCGGGGCGGCAATAGAAATGGCCCTTAGCACATGTGGCTAAATAAAAACAAGTGACGAACAATAGCGGACCCACTCCTAAATAAGGTGTACAATGCTATTCACTTTTATTATAGCATTATTGGTCAGTAATTGATTGCATTTAAGTTCAGTTAGTAACAAAAGCTTCTGTTACATGGGTAGGAACAAAGCCCAAAAAAAAAAAAAAAAAAGGCCTATAATAATGTGTCATTAATATGATGTGAGAGATTGTTCGGTGAGTACTTAGAAATTCCTTTGATATGATAATGACATACATAACGTACCTTGAAATACTTATATAAAAAGTTACTAATTTTTCTACCAGTCTGCTTAGGTCAGCTAAGGCAGAATAATTATAATGATAAATGGTATCGATGAATAGGATAAATTATTTCATTGATTAATTAAAATAAGTCTATAATAAATTTTCTAAACTACATATATACATATACTACTGTATATTAAAATAATAAAACAAAAGTTTATCCTGTATTGGGTAAGATATAGTAAAACATTCCAATACTACACATTTCTAATTATGTAGTACAATCATCAGTCGCAGACTTAAACAAATGAAGTTAGGCGCCTCTTGATTAATGAATCAATCCTATTTCTCGGAAAGCTTAAAAAAGCTTCCAAAATGTGTTTTAAGAATTTCGGACGAATGACTAATTTAATTCTTACCGATATGTTGAAATGTTCAGTAGTTTCTGAGCTGAAATGCTCCCCGATTTCACCGTTAATTACTAAGGCTACGAGAGTGCACTTGAATACTAATTACTCGCGACAATACCTACTGTGTCGCGAACAGTTATCATCGACACTAATAATACACACCGATGCCTAATTAGGAAACAATGTATTTTATGTCCTTATGAACATATCAGCGTCGATCGTAACGTATACATATACAACGAAGCTTGTTAGTAAATAAAAATACCATTCTCAAAACTGAGACTTTCCAATAAAAATATTGAAGATAAACTTATCACAAATTAAGTACGAGTTTTCTAAACCGACTTCTGTATCGGAAAATTAAATAACTTATTGAACTCATGCCGTTGGAAAATTGCAAAAGTTTTAATACACAGCGCAGGCGGTTCGATCCAGGGCTTCCATAATGAGGTTTACACAACAAACAAAGTAGGAGAAGTATTGATAACTCACTGGTGGCACGGAGGCAATAGTCAAACTGGGGTCCCATGGTCGTTGATCACGGTATATTCACTAAACACGACACATCTGGACGGGCGCGCGGCGTGCTCTGCGGCCTGCGCGTATCTCGGGGATACGGCGCGCGCGCAGGTGGAACCAGCGCGGCTTTTAGGCGCACACGTGCGGGCTTTCACAAGGAAGCAAAGCTTTCATAGCACGCGCGCACAGGAAACGCACGGTGTATACACAGCCCTGATGCACTGTAACCATGTATCGATGAATATTGAACGATATGGATGGAGGTTAATTTCCTGGGATTTCCTGTGCCTGTGCAACTCCATGTGAAATGATATGATAATATCTACAAACAAAAAATGATTTAATTTACAACGACTTTTAGTTTTGTGATGGAATTTGCGACTATTTTTTTTTTCTTATTTGAAAGATTTAACACCTTAGTAACATCTAAATCTAACCACATAGTCGTGACCCCACTAAGTCTGAAGTCTATAAAGAAAACAATGGTCACCTCAAACACGTAGTTTTTTCTCTGAACATGATTATTCTACACTTACAAGGTATTGCTAACCACAAAATTCATTGATCTACTCGTAATACATAGGTGTACAGGGATTTACAAAAACATTTCAGGCCAGGACTATCCCAATACATAGTTAAAACATGGCGCCTTCACTACATATTCATGAAAAGGGGAGTTGTGTGGCCAGTTTTAATTTTAAGTGTTTATGCGTGTGTTGCGTTTGCATCTTGCGTCCCGTCGTCCAAGAGTCAGGCGTGGTGTTTGTAAACACGCGCCCATTCACAGACCCCTCGGGGAACACTGTATCCGAGTAATTATAACCCTTCTAATAATAGACACAGACCCTGTAGGAAGTAAGGGAGGATGTAGCTACGAATGTTACAGGTAAACAAGTTTTGGGGGAGCCTGCATATCCGGAACTTGTGTTGAAGCTTCTTGTAAGTTTTTTCGGAATGACGTTTTCATGAACATCGATTTTAAGCCATATATCAATAGTCCCGACCCATAGACGTCTTATATTTATAGGTTCGTTATTATACAGTAGGTACGTACGTAGGTATGTAAACCTATTCAAAGCTGCAAAGTGATTTTATACGCAGGTACAAACACAGGCTTCCGTAGACTTATACCTACATGTGTTTGATACAGCTAAAAGCTCGAGTCACAAAACCTGAAATGAACATCCAAGAGCCAGTTGTGCATGACGCTGTACGTATGTATTACAATTTCAATCTCAGCTCGTCTGTCGACCCATTCGAAAAATGAGAACTGTGACGATGGAGGCTATTACTAACATATTTTGAGTTTAAAGTCGCATACGATATTATTAACTGAAATAGCGTAGCACGTGCTTCGGAGCGTAGAGCTTTTAAGCTCAGATTTAAGGTAAAGTATATCTAAGTTATGTTATAATTCACACACATAGGTTTACAGAAAACAAAAAAAAAATTGCATTAGACAGCTTTTATAACTCTTTGTGAACAAAACAGGGGCTGTCGTAACCATAGAAGTGTGGTGCTACGGCTTACAAATTAATTACCTACCAGCGATTATCTACCCGTTCCTAGCCGTTTAATTAAAACTTGAATACATATTCCATTAACTAGATTTCATATTTTAATACTAAATACAAATTGGAACTAGCCAGATGATAACGTAATCCGATTTAGTTATAAAATACTAGCTGATGCCTGCGGCTTCGCCCGCGTGGATGTCGGTTATCGTGACCAAAAGTAATCATGAAATTTCGATCCCGTTCCCGCAACCCATGGGAACCTATTCCAGGGATAAAAAGTAACATATGTCTTATTCCAGGCTATAATCTATCCCTGTACTAAATTTCACCCAAATCCGTTCCAGACGGCTTATTTTTTTCCGACACCTCCAATAAATATCAATATACAGGCTGTCTTTTTTTGCACATATCGAAATGAGGGAATCTATTCTTAATTTTATTAACGGAAAAAAATACAAAAATAATCTAAATTTATTTTATTACTCTTATTTCAAAATTTCTCAACAAGACGGGGCGTCTTATTGAGAAATTTTACAATTATTGTAAAAAACGATGAAAAAAAAAAACTGATTTTTGCTAAAAATACATGTTTCTTTTCAATTGAGGGTAGTTTTTTCCCTAATTTTTATTTTATGAGGTCGCCTAATTACTTCCAATCATTATGGAGTTTGTTTCATCGTGATAGATCATTTAGTTTAAAAGTTACACCGTTTTGTTTACACTGGGAACAATTTTTTTTTAATCCATCTAAAATAAAATAATACATTTAGTTTTATTTTTTATTTTTGCCGTAGATAAAATTAAGCATAGATTCCCTCATTTCGATATGTGCACATTATAAAGACTCACACTGTATTTTAGCCAATGTATACAAAAACTTGACAAATTATATACTAAAACCTTCCTCGAGAACCACTCTATCCATTGGTGAAAACAGCATGACAATCGGTGCAGTAGTTTTTGAATTTATCGCGAACAGATAGAAAGACAGACGCGACGGAGGACTTTGTTTTATAATATGTAGTGATAAAGAGCTTAGTAAATACACGAGAGTGAACATAAAATGAGATTATGCCGGAAAGCAGGCGCGGGCCGATATGTTATATATGGGTTGTTTGTACACAATGTGGCATGGATTTACGGCATAATACATTATGTCATGTTAAGGTACCTAGTTCCTTAACATATTGTTTACCTAACAAATATCAAGTATTACGATGAGTTCATTGATCTCTAGGAATAAATAGGGCAGTAGATAACAAAAGAATCGGAACACGCATTGATTGTGATTCTTTGAAGTTTTATTTCGCCTCAAAAGTTCAAAACGTTTCCTACAGCTGAGCCATATCGATTGACACGGGAATAGGCCCTTCGTACAATGGAAGTAAAAAAAATGTACCAGATGTCGGGTCGACTGTGTTTACTTGCATCTGCTGTAAAACAAAGCTCAGTCTTGTGGCGCAAGGATTTACAGAGGGCATAGCGTTGTACCGCGCATCAGTATTGGTTCACTATACGTCTAAACCTACTTAGGTTTTTATATATTTACATACTTATTCTTGAAGCAGTTATTTGTTTCGGAGATGAATTTAAATCATATGCCAGTAGAATCCTATTGAAAGTTAAATGCATAGTACTTAGGCAAACCGAAGGCTTTTTTATAAGTAATCTACATAAAATAAATTATAAATTTGGAAGTAACTCTGTTACGTTTTCACGCCTAAACCGCTGAACCGATCCTCATGAAATTTGGTAGATATAGCCTGGGATATGGAGAAGGACATAGGCTACTTTTTACGCGATAACCGACATCCACGCGGGCGGAGCCGCGGGCAAAAGCTAGTTAATTATACTTCAAGGGGCCGTGCACGAAATCGACTGATTTTGATCAATTTTGTTCATTGTTTGTGAGAAAGGGAAAAATAATTTATACAAAATTATTTGTGATTTGAAAAATCGTGTTCTTTGTTTTGCATGTGGCTGAAAGGGATTTTTCAAATAAATTAAGTATTCACGGTAAATCACTAATATTCGCAACAAGTTTTCCGAAAAATGACGCGAGACTGACATAATTTTGATCATCATTCTACAAGAAACTACTCTTGATTTTGAACATTAAAAATATCATCAACATTAATATATGGTCTACTTGCATGTGGAGGAACCACTTTTTTCTACTTCCATACAAAACAAAGCAGAAAAAAAAAATTGAAAAAACATTTTTTTTTGTTTTAAACCCCGTCAGTAATATATTTTTTCCTATTATTTAGCAAATCATAACAAGAAATTTAAAAATCACAAATTAGTCTTCAGCTATCTTTGAAATATAATCATTATTTTTTTAAATGATTATACAATATCTTCATTAAGTAAATCAACGGCGAAATAAACTATATTTTGGAGAGCACAAAAATGATGAAACTATTAACAGCTGCTGTGACTGACACGAATGGTTCAGCACCATGAAAACTGTACTTTTATAGTTACACAGACTTAATGTTTCGATTATTTTAAGTTTTCTCACAATCAGATAAGAAATTGACAAAATAGAGTTTTTTTCGTGCACGGATCCTTAAGATGTGGGTAAAGTGAAGGAGGTGGTAGGTGTGCAAAATGAACGGCAGCTCGACACTTTTGACGGCACGGTTGGCGCAGTGGTTAAGCGATTGACTACTGCGCTGCGTGTCGCGGGTTCGATTCCCGCAAGGAACAAATATTTGTATGATCTACAAGTAGTTGTTCCGGGTCTGGCTGTTTGTGTATGTGAGTTTAAATGTTTGTAAACGCACTCACGATACAGGAGAAATTCCTAGTGTGAGGTTTAAAAAAAAAAATTAAAAAAAAAAATATATATATATAAAAAAGGTCCTCTTACATATTTAAATGCAACAGAGTAAAAAAGTGCGAAACCATTTTCGAAAACGTCCACCAGCCAAAGACCCTAGCCAAAGATGCCTATATTTTATCGACATACTCTGAAGTTCAAAATCCGAGGTAAGATTCAGGGAATGCAAGCTGGTTTATTTTTACGTTTCGTACTCATCGCTGAGAAATGGAACGTTGTGATTAAAATCCCTCATTAGTCACCATACGATGATCAGTATTTCATACAATTATTTTTACACAAGGTTTTGGGTGCGGCATTGCTCGCGTGAATTTATCCATACTAATATTATAAAATGTGAAAGTGACTCTGTCTGTCTGTCTGTATGTTACGTTTTCACGCCTAAACCGCTGAACCGATCGTCATGAAATTTGGCAGAGATTTATGCGGGTTGCAGACCAAGAGCTAAGCTAAGTTCGTTTAGCATAGCTCGCATAGCTGACGTAATTTCTCATACTTGTGTCCAAACCGCAAACTATGAACTCAAGTATGAGAAATTATCTCCACTATGCGAGCTATGCTAAACTAACTTAGCTTAGCTCTTGGTCTGCAAGCCGCAATAGCCTGGGATATGGAGAAGGACATAGGCAACTTTTTTACGCGATAACCGATATCCACGCGGGTGGAGCCGCGGGCAAAAGCTAGTATTATATTTATATAGGAAATGAGAACTTCTCGTGCCCTTAACCAAAAGGACCGACTGCATGCGAAAGAGATATCAAGTTGTGATATATTTTGATATAGAGCTGAGAATTTTTTTATTTAATCTGTGCAAATTTAAAGTATCATCGGAATCCAATGAGCCATCAGCGAGGTGCGGCTAAAACGTGAATCGTGGTTGTGTAAATTCTCAAGAAATTTACGTTTTCAGGGAAATAAAATATCCAATCTGTCGGGAAAATATTGCTGTCATCCATTTGAATCTTGAAATATAATTTTAATGATAATCGGGAAGTGGAATGAAAGCGGAGTGTCAGCTGTTTATCATCCCACGCCGGGTTGTGAAGCGAGAAATGTGTTGTAGTGGGGAGACCAGGGCTGGTTGGCTAACTTTTCACACATATTTTTGTGTTTTAATATTTACATGTACGAAAATGACTTTATTTGATAGTGAGACACTATTGACCTAATAAAATAATGTTATTTACTAGTTTTTGCAGAAGAAGTAATCTTAGTCAGCCTATATACCCCAGGACCGAGGTAGGTTAACCAATGACCACAAGTCTGGGGTAGGTTGACAAAAAATAATTAAGTAAGCAATAATAAAGTTAGTGTGAAATCACGACAAAGGATCAGTAATAAAACAATATTTATATTCAATGAGCCTCTAAAAACTAAACAACTTGTACTTTTTTCTTTAAATTTCGTCACGTATATAAGTATATTTAGATTCTTATAATATTAATGTCAAACGCTTTTGTTAAAAATAACTAAGTGACAAGCTTCTTCAGTATAGCCAACCTGCCCCGCAAAAAGTTAGACAACCAGCTCCAAAGATTTTCTGTTTCATTACCTGGCTAACCTAAAAACTGAGTTCGATTTAAAAATAACACTGTTTTATTGTCCACTAGTCTTCAGCAAACTTTTGTTTTTACAAAGAAAGTAGTTTACAATAAATCTTTTCACAACAAAAAGTATATGATGTTAAAATTTTACTTTCGAGTACCTATGATAAATTAAAAACATGTCACCACTACTAAACAGCGCGCGACTGCGATGCCGTGCTTTGCACAAATGTTGGGGGTACCGAGATGCATCCTCGAATATGATTAAGTGGCCAAAAACTCGTATTGCTGACGCGTTTTTTGCAGTAAGTCTACCTATCCATATAGTCAACCAGCCCCGGTCTTCCCTACGGCTCGTGGGCGATGGGATGGCAATCTGTCGCTACAGCGCGCACAATACTAACTAAGCCTCACAAAATACACGTTGTTACATTTACCTTGGAATTGTAAAACGTGACAATGTCTTGTTCCTGCCCACTTCCGAAAGGAAATAGCGGTCTGACATTTCTAACGAATGTTCCGGTGATACGAAAGTGATTGCAATGTGCAAGTTGTAGCAGTCGTGACGTCCAACAATTTTTATATCTTCTATAAGGCCTTCGGAAAACCTACACCCAACCTTCAGAAATCATACATTTCTTTTACTAAGAGCACCAATTGCCGTGCCGTGCCGTGTGGTGCCGGACGTAAAGAATAGCACCACCCCATTTCCTCCCGTGGGTGTCTTAAAAGGCGACTAAGGGACTAGAGAATGGGCAGCAGCGTTCTCTATGCATTTTTATTTATTTATTTATTTATTTTAAGGGAAAACAAACAGTAGTATATTAAAAATAAACAGAAATAACTAAACAATAAACTTAACAAATATACTACCCACTACATTTTCCACAGATTACAACTTAGATATTTACAAACTGAAGGCAAACGTAACTGTAGTCAGGGCAAAATTAATTATACAACAAAAAACTAACACCATACTGTGATCGTCAACCCGCCTGCCAAGCGTGGCGATTATGGCAAACCACAATTTGGGGAGACATATGTCCAGCAGTGGACGTCTTTCGGCTGAAATGATGATGATGATGAAGAGCACCAATCAAAGGAAATATATTAACTAGCGTAGGTAGAAAAAAAAATCGACGATTGAAAAGTACGACACAGTCTTCAGAGCTCTGGTAATTGGATATTTCCTTAATGTACGTAGAGCCATTCATGTAAAAATTTAAGCAGCTGAAGAATTCAGTGGGTATGGCCATTTAGGTCATTTTCAACGAAGGATGCGTAATAGGATCCACATTATTATGATGATGAACAGATAAATTATGGTTCATTACGTAACCTGCAGCTTTACAGCCTTATAGGCAACATTTTCATTTTATTTTGAGCGTAAAGGTTACTCTAGAAATATTCTTAAGACGTAATAAGAAAAATCGATCATAAAGTCCTATACTAACTTATAAATACCTTGCAGCTGGATTTTGAATGCAAAGGCGGTCTCGCCTGTACCACGTGTTGATAATTTTTTATATTGACAAAACTTTTATGTGCTATGCGTAAAGTAAACATTATAGCTACGGGCATTAAAACATAAATAGAAAGGATATAAGGAGTCCGGCTCTATAGGATGTTGTGTAGGAGCTCATGGTAAACTTCGTCCTAGGATTTTGTGTGCATGGTGAACTTCAATATTAAGGCCCGTATCGATGCAACAACATCTTCATTGCATTGGAATCAGAATCCCAAAAGTTACGTTTAACCTGTGAATGTTATTTCGAGTCTTGTCAAAATTATGTCCTGAAACACCTTTTCAATTAGAGCCGTATTCATTTCGAAAGTACTACTTACACAGCCCAACATAATATTTTAACTACAGCTGTAACTGAAACGTACATTAACAAACGACTTTGTTTTGTCTCATTAATTGGTTTCGTGCTTGAGAAATGTAATCGTTGTTCCATAGCAACTACATGTTGCCACAAGCGAAATTCCGATAAATAAATGGAGCCTTTGTAAATTAACTTTACACCAACGAAAATTACGTTGGCACCATCAAAGACTCGTTTAGTACTAAAGTGCACCCTGCACTAACTATGTTACTTACGTTACCAGCTCGGCAAAAGGCTTTTATGTCGAAGCTATATTGATTTGAAGACCACACAAATGCGAGATGAAAAGTTGTTCATTTTTTTTCAGGGATTACGTGGAAGTTGGAACTAAGAAAAGGAAAATCTTTTATTAACCGAAGCCATAAAAAAAAAAAATACGTCTCGAATTCTCGATATCAAACCCATAAGGTTTTGAAATCGAGAATTCGAGACGTATTTTTTAAATGATCTTTCTATTTATTACACTTGGAAGATGCGGGACGGTCAGTGTTTTTGGTGGTATGATCGTAGCCCAAAATCTTAGCATCAAGTTACCTATTGAAGTTGTGGGAACTAAACTACTGATTTCGTTTCAGCAATTTATTACTTAGAGATAGGGAATGAGACACTTAGAATCCTAAAGTTTGGATCGGGTATCAGATTTTAGGGCTTCTGTTCGCCCCGTTACTACTATTAGAGGACGACTGGACTGCGCAAGCGCGGCCGAACTTTGCAGATCGATTAACCTGCGTGGTACCGTTTAGCTCCGAGCCTAGCACGAGATGATAATATCATTAGATCAAATTCAAAGTCGATAGCATTCGCTTCTAGCAATAAGTTTGTCCACTGTAAAAATCTATGTAACTTTCAAAATTACAAATTGTATTGTAGGTAATCTATGTGATGAAACGCATGAAACCAACAAAGAGTAGATATTGTATCTTCTATTTATCTATTAGTTAGGATAACAGTTTTCAGAAGCAGAAAAAAAAAACCTGTAAATACACAACAAGCTGCTTGTTCAAATTGTTTGGTATGAAGTAAAACAACAGTACTTTAGAATAAATAAATTGAGACCGCCATGAATAAAGTTAGGCAGTTGTATGCGTAAGTCCCATCGCAACGACTGATTGCTTAGATACAATTGGATGTTTCCGTTCCTCTTGAACCAATTTACTGTATACGTGTACCTACTTAACTGTCTCGAATAAACATGGATCAACCAATCCAATGTATTGAAATATGATCACATTATTTTGGAAAAAGGTTTTTTTTTTTTTTGAGTTCCTTCCATATTAACCATAGATATGTAAGGAAATATTCCTATTGATCTTCTGGGAACAAATTAATAGTTTTAAGTACTTTACCACCGCACACGAATTTCAGAACTGTGAGCTGGGGGGGGTGTCACCATGGGCGCCGGCGGCGGGATCAAGATCATGATAATAATTTTCGTAATTGCACCTACCGTTTGTCTCTGCACCACCCAAAGGAAGTCCGCCTCTGTACATTTGTGTGAGAAAGTGTTAAATAAATAAATAATGATTGTGTGATAAGAGCGAGCAAAGCAAGCTCGAAAATTTCAGCACCCTGGCTCGAATAGGTTAGGTTTTGATCTGTCTATTCATACCTATAGAAATAAGAATTATTTTGTCGCATTACGTAGAAAAGACGAAGAATGTAACAACGAACGTAGCGAGCTTGAAATTTTTTGGCACTCTCTCGGATAGTTAAGATTTTCTTTTGATCCTTAAAACAGTAATGAAAACTTTGTCGAATATGCAGAAAAACTAAAGAATTAGGTAACAGAATGTAGGTTGCAAGTAGGGTTGCCAACTTTTTTTGAGAAAAATAAAGTCTTGAATCAAATTCTTTGCATAGGAAAAAAAAAAAAATACTTACCTATTTGGAAGAAAAAAAAAAGTTTTTTGTAAATATATGTTTTTTTCCATATAAACATATTTTTGGGTGCTTTTAGCAAACGCAAACAATTTTTGTTGTCTCTGAAAGTTTCAAAGCTAGTTTTAGAACCGAAATTTTGTTTCTCTCTACATCGGTTATTGGATGATTATGGTTACAACGGAACGTCAAAATCGAGAAGTGCATAATTATATAAATGAGAAAATCAGAAGCAATTAACGTATTGTTTTTTCAAGTATTTTAACCTGGGCTTTAGTCGCAATGATATAACCATGATAAAATAGATCTTTGTTTTTAAATCTTAGTGAAAAAACTGTAATCCTGCACATGTTCCCGAATCCAAAGGCAAAACTGGTCATGTCCTTTGTTTGTACGTTTGTATATAGGGATATATATCTGGAACTACCAGTCGGATTTGAAAAATGATTTTTGTATTTAACATCACGCTGTGACCCTTAGAAGCCGAGTAAAAAGAAAAAAGTCAGAAAAAACGCTAAGTGAAAACAAAATAATATCGCAGGCCTCGGGCATGCATGGGTCGGGGGCTCGGGGCACAGATAATATATAATATGACGAGTCGCGGGAACAAGAAATTTCACGCGGATGAAGTCGCGGGCAGCCGGCAGAAGCTATATAGTTCAATATGCTCCCATGACATAAATAAGCTATAGTTTAATATACTAGTAAGATGAAATACCTACAGCCAGCAAGAGGAAGTACGATTATTTATTTAGAAGCATACCTAATTAATTAGGTAGGTGGTATCAAAATAGAACAATCACGAATTTTAAGATAACCTATATTACCTACCAAATGTTTAACAGGAAGGAAAAACTATTATTTTATGTTTAACCAGCATATAAGAAACCAAATTAAATAAATAGTTACTTATTCAGTAGGTATGTTTTGATGTATAGACAAACAATTTAAGAGATGGCGTTATCTATACAAAAATAAATAAAATTAATGTGCCTATTTATTTTGTAATGTCAAAATAACAGCTTTTTACTAAATGCATATGAAAGTAAATAATTGTAAATGGTACTAAACAAAAAAAACTATTTTTTAATGTTTTGTCTGTCTGTCTGTATATTTCGACACCCGCTAAGTATACGTATGTATCTGCCAGATACACGAAATGGTTTTTATTGCATTTTTGGCATCTATATACCTATATTTACCACATACAAGTTTATTTTATTTTTTCAATTAACCCAACATACTTTTTTTGCAAACGTATATTAGGGGCTTAGCTACGGCGATATAAAGAAATTGAAATCTTCAATTCGCTCTCCTATAAAATTTGCATTTGTCAGTTACTTAGTTGTACTTAGGAGGTGTCGATTTGTTCCGGCTAATCTCTGAAACGGTTGGACCGATTTTGATGGGACTTTCACTGGCAGATAGCGGATGTCGAAGCTGCGGGCAGCAGCTAGTAACAGGTATAAATAGATTTATAGCTTATACACAAAGTAAAGAAACGTTTCTTTACTCATGTGGCTTAGAAGTCAAGTGATCCAACTGACATTTTATAATTTTTGAGATATTAAGCAAAATGCGTTTTTGCTTATTACGTCGATTTTTTTAATGTATTTTTGTTTGTAATGGTTTCACTTTACAGGATAAAAAAAAAACATAAATTTCGTTTTCATACGGATAGGTACAGGAATGAATTTCTCAGACTATTTTTGCACTGGGATCACTTGTCATTTTTATGCCATGAAATAAAAATCAAAACACAAGTGTTCCAAGATACGTTTTTAATTATTTTGTCCCTTAATTCCTTCCCAAATTATTTGAAATTACATTCTCAATTTAATTATAATATGACTATTATTATTATTATTATTAAAAACTGTAGCAAAATATAAACTGTGAGTTGAATAAAACAAAATAAAGTTACAACCACTTTAATGGGTTGTCAAAAAAATCAAGAAGAATGATTCAAGCCAGACAGGTAATTCCAGAGATTATCGCGTTCTAACAAACAAACAAAATATTCAGCTTTATTATATTATTGGTACAGTGGGCCAGCACATCAAGCTACACGAAACACAAATTTCTCCAAAAGATTTTAAATTTTAAAATGTTGATAATTAAGTTCAAAATCGAACGAGAAAATTTGACAGTTTGTGCTAACTTGAGGTGCTGGCCACCGTATATATAAATGAACTTTAAAAATATTCAAAACACCCATCATCCAATTGTATCTATCTTTCTGTCTCTCCCTAATAAACAGTGATTCTTCAGAAACGGATTTTTATACAAATTAAATTAAATTTGTGTCACTTGTATGCATCAAAGTATTCTTACAAATCTTTTGTGCACTACAAGGTAATAATGTAGTTTTTTTTTCACTTCTCATGCTCTAAATGTCCGCCAATATAGCCCCTACGAAGCGGGACTAAACTGACCACTTTAGTCTCTAGGGAGTGAAAAGTAATTAGTTTTTTAATTTCCTTCATGTGACATAGACAAACTCAAACAGCCAGTTTTAAGAATTTCCAGTGATAGTGAAGAGTTTGACGTCGAGCAAAGAGCAAAAGACACAATAGATATTGTGATTTTTATTGTATTATTGGCTATTTTTCTCGCACTCAAAGTGAAAAGTACAGTGTGCAACCTCGAGACTAAACGCCAACTTAATATACCCTCGGTTTCATTGACTCCCTCGCACGGGAGTCAAAACCACCTCTCGTAAATTATGCCTTCGTTTAGTCCCTCGATATAAAATGTACTGTAACACGATACAATGTAGTTAGAATTTATTATGAACGTTTTATACCCGACTTTTTACCCGACTTCCAAGGAAGGATTATGTTTTTCGCACGTATCTTTGCATGTACTTACTACATTTGTTTCTAAACTTTATTACCTCGTATCTTCCAAACGGATGGATGGATTTCGACAGTTTAGGTATCGTTATATTCGTCTTAAAAACCAGTGTCCTTAGTTATGTGTTTGAAAAAAAAAACATTGCGGATTATTGGCGCGAAATCGTAATAGGTACGTTAGTAAAAGAAAAATTTACCAAACCTATCGAGTAGGGTATCCAAATAAAGGAAATTAAAAAGAGATTACAAAAATATATGTAAGTTATATGTTTAAATTTAAATTTGGGTATTAGTTTTCGCCTAAACTCAAACAAGTCCAACAAGATCCTGATTTATTACATACACTTGTTTAAAGCAAAACTAAAAGCCTTTTTACTAGAAAAATGTCTGTATAATATATCGGAACTGTCACACAATAATAAATGAATGATCTGTGTAGAGTATAATCTAGAATCTTTTGACATTATATTGAAAACTATTTGACATCATATTTAAACCTGTTTGACATTATATTTAAAACTATTTGGAACTTTTGAATTTCACTTGGAATGTTCTATTAATCATTCATAGTTCTTTGTATTTTTATGTAAAATTGCATGTTTATATATTCAAAACAAAGTGTATTGTTTTATGAATAAAAATTAATAAATAAATGCATTATATTCATCAATATAGTATAACTAGCTTTTGCCCGCAGCTCCGCCCGCGTGGATATCGGTTATCGCGTAAAAAAGTAACCTATGTCCTTCTCCATATCCCAAGCTATATATATCTCTGCCAAATTTCATGACGATCGGTTCAGCGGTTTAGGCGTGAAAACGTAACAGAGAGACAGAGTTACTTTAACATTTTTAATATTAGTATGGATATTCTAGCACTGGCGACTGCTACTACAACTGGCGAGCCAAAAATGAGTCAGGACACTAAAAAGTCTAAAATAAAAATAATTAATAAAAAAAAAAAAAACGTTTAAAAACCGAAACAAGATTGAGAATCCCAGAAGCGGAACCCATTAAGTTTCTTTCGGTTTATAATTTGCAATTAGGAGCCTGCTACTAAACATAATTCGGGTATTTAATTAAGGCTTTCAGCTCATAATATAGTCCGTTAAACCGAAGTAGTTTACTTTGTTTATAGTTTTTTTAATTTCTTTTTCTATTCTCAATCTTGTTTGAACATCAATAATGGTTTCTGAAGCCAAAATGCACATAATTCAATTTTGGCCAAACTGTTTAGTTTGATCACTTGGCTTCCGGTTCCGAGCTATCCAAATCTAGTTGAAGTCAAAGTCAAATCATTTATTTCAAATAAGCACGCAGATGCACTTTTGAACGTCAAAAATTACATGAATAGTTAATAGATTCTAGTTGCGCCTTCCAAAAGGTAGTTATGTATGGAGAAGAATGGGCAAGAAACTCCATACTTACTCTTTTAAAATGTTAACAATAGTTTGTATACATTCATTAATAATTATAGGTGAAGACGATGTACCTAGAATAAAAATAAAAATTACTTACCACAATTGGTAAAAAGAATGAAAAGTGAAGTAATGACAGAAAAATTAATAAATGCGATAGGTACATGGTGCTCACATATTTACAAACATAATACTTATATGATTTTCCAAAAAAAAATAAACATATAATAAGTCAGTGTGCGAGTTAAATTTATATTAATCACAGAAAATAAAATTAATATCATTAAAAAAATATATACAGTTAAATTAGCAACCAGTTTGATTTTGTCTAGACTCTAAATTGTCCTATGGAGCAGGACCAGCATGTTTCCAAGGATTCTTATCTTGGATATAATCCTCTAATTTGTAATATGCTTGTTTACAAAGTGTGCTTTTTATATGAGTTTTAAATATATCAAAAGGTATTTTATTGTAACATTTAACACAGTACCCCATAAAAGATATATGTACTTTACATAATCTGAAAAATGGTTAATCTATTTTATCTTTATTTCTAGTATTAAAATTATGCCTATCACTTGTTTTTATTAAAAAGATGTAGATTTTTTCTTGAAAAATGGAAACGCCAGGACAGGCAATCTGAATGGCAAAATTCATGACACACTTTAAGAGGAAAATCCCAATGGATACAGCTCAACTCTACACAATAATCTATACGATCGATCACTTAGTTAATGATGATGGAGATGTGGACGTAAACAGGGCCATAATCCCTGTTTTACTGAGTTTCTAAGTAATGACCTAAAACAAGTGTCGGTGGACGCCCACAGGCGGCCATTAAATTCTACAACAATGCCTACCTACGCATACTTTACATTTCTTTGTCCCCGATTCAGTTTGGCCCAGTAGACTAGAATATTCCTGTATTACGGAAATCGCTGTAAACAATTAAATATGATGATAGCCAGATACCGATGTGGTAGCCTGTGTCCCAGAAAGCCGAACTGAAGAGTTCATCGACCAACCTGTCTTCTAACGAAACGCATCCCAGACGCGGTGTGATTTAGATCATCTCACTCATATACACACGTAACCCACATATTTTATGAGACTGCTATAACACTGAAGTGCTTGTTCATTATACCGCTGAAAAAATATTTCGTAAAATTTTATTTCCAATCTTTAGTATTTCATTTAATGTGAGTGATGGACGGAGAGATGTTACAAAATCGTCATTTTAACACGGCCCGGGAAAATATTTGTTCGATCATGTCGTAGTGAGGCGTTCTAAATTCTAATAAATATGATTTCGAATTCAGATCACATTCGTATTTTATACCCGACTGCCCCAGAAGGAGGGTAGTGTTTTTCGAGAGTAAGTGAGTGTATGTATGTCTATTTCCTTGGCACGCTCTGTAGCCTAAACGGCTTGATGGATTTTAACATATGAGGTGTCGTTAGATTCGTCTTAATTGTGGGAGTGACATAGGCTATATAATATTTATATAATGCATCTGCAAATACAAAAAAGGGAGGGGAAGGTTTTTTGTAAAAATAAATTACAACAATATTGGTACCTATCAAATAAAAGCTAGTAATGAGTTATAATATTAATAAAACTAAAAAGCTTGTAAAAAAGCAAATTATTTAAAAAAACAAAAAACCCGACTGTAAAAACATTAAAAATAAAACTACGTCTAATATGCTTCTTGGACGAAACGCAGCTGTGCCTAATACGATGTGTGCATTTTGGAACTAAAGTAGAAAAACAAGCTTTATAATATATAGAATTTTGGTATTGTAGGGGGGGGGGGGGACACACCGCCTGCATTACCAAAATTCTTTCAATGAATAGATTATTTCAATGAATTGTAATAGGTACCTATAACAAACACTACGCCTTCATGGTATTATTTTTCCAACATCAACTATAATAAACGCGAGTAGGTGAACCGATAGCGGACGCGATTGTTAATACAAATTAGCTTATTTTTAAAGTTGGATCGTTATCTAAGCTCGTTAAAGTACTTCTCGCTACATTCAATGAATATTAAAGTTTTAATTGATGCCTCCTTTGAATATGGCACGGCTATCGTACCCGTAGAGCGATCTATTTGGCGCGGTTAACTGTACCCCATACTGTCAATGTCACACATATTATTCTGAGCTCAGTAGGCTAATTAATTTTACGATGTAGGTACTGATTAAAGTTTATTTGTTTACTTTTGTAAGGGGTCGATACTAAATTATTCTGACCTTGTAATTGATTCAGCGTTAAACGAATTCGGGATTGTATTGGCTTGTATCGAAAGCCTCTGCTAATTTAATCAGTGTTAGAAAGTTAACAGCACATAACAAAGCTTTTACAATTCTGTTGAGTGGATAGTTAGTGTTATTACTGGCACTGCCAGGCATCCGAACATTAAGTACGAAATTAAATTAAAGTTAGTAATAGTAATAAAGCAAGGTTGCCTGGTAAAGACCGCAGTAAGCGATAAAGCCGCTTATACACTACAAATTATACAATGGGGTATAATTTGTAGTGTATAAGTTTTTCTTTTTGTAATATGGAATCTGGTGTACAATAAAGAACACAAAAAATAAATAAAGCAGCAGTGATTCCCGCTGTTTTGAATTAAATATACTATACAGGAGACAGAGACGCAGGACATTGGGCTGGTAAAGATCTAGGTAGAATAAAAGTCAAAAGGAAATGTAAGGTTATTCAGAATCATATAGGGACACAATGAAGACGTATAATGAGTAAGAACCTACTTAAGCGGGTAAAGAGGCTGTGAACCCGGGACCCTGCACTTCAACAGACCCACTCCAATCATTTTTGGGGCCGAAAAACATGTAGGTAAGTGTAATGTAAAAAGAAAAATAAAAAAAACATCGCTAATATCATTTTACAAAGCATACACGTGTCAAAATATAATGTTTTATTCAAGGTGGTCACTGTGTTTTCATCAAAATATAAATCAACTCCCGATGTTTGATAAAACAACACACATTTTGTTCAGACAATTGACCACAAAAGCTCCACCTATGTCCTATACCCTTGTCAAGTCTTACTTATAGATTCAACTTACAATCTGAAGTGAAACATAAGGCGAGGGTAAGCAAGGGCAAAAGGATTTTATAAATCTACCTATAGTGCCATAAACGAATACAAACAAAAAATAAAGGTTGACAAACTTTCGGCAGGAACACGGATCGCATAGAAAATATGGGAACGAAGATGCGAGCATTGTTGTTAAGCATTCATATGCCACCGCTCACCCATTGCCGGGACATCCGCCGCTACTTCCGCTGCCAAAGATGGAAGATCTTCGAGCGAATAGTTCGTTGACAGCGCCTACCGATGGCTGCCGCTCCGAAACATAATATCACTTGTGATTTAGTCCCGATAACTCACAAAAACAACACTTTAATACTGCACTTCGATTTGTGATCTTTATTAAATGTGTATGGAGCGGGGCACACGGCCGCGGCGGCCGCTCAGCCGCGTAAACTTACGTTTAGCGCGTCTTCAGTAGCTATTTTTGATGCAAAAGCGCGTTGGACGCCAATGTCTAGAGCATGCACGGAATATGCAATGTCGTCAGCCTTCACGATTTCACTGGCGCGTACATTTCAATGGATAGCATGTATATTTTGCACGTATGATAAGTAATTACTAAGGTAGTTATATATTTATTTTAATTTCAGTTCGTTGTCTGGTCATTTGCATACAGTAGCTACGAATTACTTAGTTGCCTCACATAACCCCGAGACGCTACACAAAGATTTTAACATTCAAGTCACTGAGTGGATGAGATGCACGTACTTTATTATATATCTAATTTATTTAAACGATAGAATCATCAATATCAAATTCCGTAGACTGAAACAAGAAAATAAAAATAGACGCCCGTAAATCTGTTATTACCTACCTGTGGGATTAGTCATGTGAACGTAGTAAATAGTACTTATGTATACAATGTTGTTGCTCTTCCTGAATGCTCGTAAAGCCACATATAGTGGGCCATCCTATTTCTGCTTAACGTTATTAGGTACTTAGGGTCCACTTTACGCAATGGGCCTTTAACAGTGTGTGGGATAATATGCTAGAGTCTATAAACTGGGGCGGATTCATTAAGTATCATAATCGTTCTAAGGGCAACTGTGACCTGATTTAACGAAATATTTTGGCCTCAAAGCAACGTAGTTGGTCCAAGGTTAATATTTTGGTGGGAGAATAATGTAAGTCGCTTTTATACAAAAAACGTTAATTCTATTTAGGAAGTCGGAAAGTAGATTACTAGCTGCATTTGGATCTTTGTCACTTGCCAGATAAGCAGGGATTTGCTAAAAGTGAAGGACTCAAGATCGACCCTCGCGGAACCCCTGCCTAAACGTCTTGTATAGCAATTGAACGTACTTTAGCAGAACGTACTCAATCCACATTATGGTCAAAAATGAGTTGTATATACCAAAAAGATCCTTAGTCGGTTCTTTCATTTAGCAAAAAAGTTCCTAGACACTAGAAAGATAAGGTTGATTTTTAGGGTTCCGTAGTAAACATGGAATATAGTTTCGTCATGTCGGTCTGTCTGTCTGTCTGTCCGCGGCTTAGCTCAGAGACTCTTAGTAATGGAAAGCTGTAATTTGGTATGGGTATACATATTAATAACGCCGACAAAGTGGTAAAATAAAATCTTGAAAAATAAATTTATTAAGAGTACCTCCCATACACGTAAAGTAGGGATTTTTTTTTCTCGTCTGTCCTATGGTGTGGGGTATCGTTGGGTAGGCTGTTTAAAAATATTGCGGGTTTTTTGACCCAGGGATCCGTTTGGCTTTAAAGTGCTAATTTTTGTTAGTCAAGTGTGTCCCACCCCCTGCCAGCTTAATGGTTGTATTTGGATACGTGAAAAAAATCACAGCAGTAGTATATAATTATGTATAAACGAAGTTAAAAGGAAAACTATCACAGCTAAGTAAGCTTTACAAGTTATCGAGTAATAGTCGAGCAACTTACATTTACAGTGTTACACAACATGTTTTCCCATTCATTATTTATGGGAGAACATGTTTTTCAACTACAATGTTAAGTTTGTTCTTGGGATAAATTCATCCCAACTACGGAACCCTGCATGGTACCGACACGCACTTGGCGGGTTTTTAATGATGGGAACCAACCCAAATGAAGGTTACGTTAACCGTTAGGAACTCTTTGGTATATACAACAATTTTTTTACCATATGTTGGTTGAGTCCTTTCTGCTAAACTAAGACAAATTATTCATTGCTTCACCTATAACTCTTTCTAAATGATGGAAAAGAATGAGTGTGTCCGAGAGCAGCTTTACCTTTGCTTTGCTTCTGAAAGCCTGTTCGCTCTTGTTAAAAAGGGAAAACAACAAAGTATAAAGCTAAGAACTAAGTACGTTTAGTTGTGGGTCTAGTACTAAGTTATCTTTTTAGAGGAGACCACACTTAAGAGCCCCATATGAAAGCCTCGCGTAGGAAGCCACCTTTGAAATTGAACCACGTTTTGATAACTGTTCAGGCAGGTGCGTAAGGCAGAAGACGAAGAAGAATTTTGTGGTTCATCTGGAATTCTTATTCTTTATTTATGAGTAATACGTACTTAGATCGACAATAGATACGTAATAGGATATGTGGTACAACTGCGGTTAGTATACATAACATACATTACATAACTACGCAGTTGCCTAATTGCCTATTGTCTATGATAGCGTTTGTTTACAACGAATTTAATTAAGCTTTACTTTGTGTTGGTTACAACACGGTTTAATTTTTGGGATAATCGCTTGTCCGAGACGTACAGTTACAATTTGAAGATACCATTCATCATCATCTGCCTAGCTTTTTGACTAAAAATAGTTGAGGTCGGCTTCCAGTCTAACCAAATGCAGCTGAATACCAGTATTTGGAGGATTGCCTATCTGACCTCCACAACCCAGTTACTGGATAACACGACATCCCTCGGTAAGACTGGTTGTCAGACTTCGGTCTTCTGATGACCCGTAATAATTGTCAAAGATCTACAAATGACAGCCGGAACCAATGACTTAACGTGCTTTTCGAGGCACGGAACGGACCAATCGCGACAAGCGTAGCTTAACCTGATCGATCGACACTGCGGCTGCAGTGCCGGATTAACCACGCAGCAAGAGTAGCAATTGCTACGGGCCCCACGTATCCAAACCAGCCCAACAAATAATAATTTTGCCGAAGATGAAAGAAAAAATGACAACTTAGGGTATGTTCAACTTTAATCTCGAATAACTTCGGATTATAAGAGACCTTTTTTATAGAACGTTCAATTTCCTATAAAAAACATTTATCGCACTAGGTGGTACAGGACTTGTGAGACCAGATGTAAAATCCCAAAGACCAGAAAAAAAAAAACTTGTTGTTTTTTACAATTTTATACTTGAGAAATCGCAGCAGATCAAGGGCCCCTCGATAGTATTTGCAACGGGCCCCGCGCTTCCTTAATCCGGCACTGTGCGGCTGTTATTACTTAGCCACAAGCTCCTCTACACAATACAATACAATTTGAAGATACCGACGTAAAGTAAAATACTAGAGCAATGTCAAATCTGGGATGAAAATGGAAGGGCAGACTAAAACTGTGTCTGGATTTCGCGTTCATCGATTCTAGTCATGTAAGGTTCTAGCTTAAAACCTCTAGGTCTCTCTCTAGGTTCAGAGTCTCAGAAAAACTGCACCGTACGCTTCTGAAAATGTCGTAAAACCAAACAAACGCTTAGCTAGATCCGACAAAATTGATGACAGACATAAAACTCAGTTAATTTATGTGCGAACGACAATTTATTAATACTTCGCCAGTTATGACGCAGTTTCTAGTACAGATGTGACCACAGATATTTCATATTACAAGCGCTACTCTCCCGTTTTCAGTGCAGGCCACTGACTGGCTGGTGCAATGTAGTGATTTTATGTCCGCGCAGTTTATCCACCTGAATGCATCGATCCGTAAACGCCCGGCGCGGGGAGCAGTGTTACTAACTATACTACATATAACGTGTTGATATTTATCTTCCATTACCGATACATACAACAAACATGTAGATCGCGGCGTAGATGTTCCTGGGGGTGGGAACTGTGAAGGCGGGAAAAATCAATATTCATGACAATCATTATCATTGATTCTAGGTAGTTGTTTATGTTAAAATAATTTTGTCAGTGTATATTTATTTAATTGACGGATTTTTTTCGATTGTAATTTATTTAAATCATAATTTTACTTTATACTTGAATACATTTTATTTTAATTATATTAATTTGTTCTACGGCCTTAATGGAAACACAAACGAATTATTACGAAAATAGCTCGAACGATCTCTGATTTGTTTTTTGTGCAAATTGCTTGCTGATTCAAAAGTTTTGATCGTGTTTTATTTTATGTATATGAGTTAAGTAGTGCGGGCAAACATAACTAATTAGTATTTTTGTAATAGTCGAATATTTGACTTACTTGCAGAATGCGCTGACCGAAAGGAGGCGGGGGAAAACAGGTTGCAGAAGGTAGAGACTCGGATGTTGTGGGGTAAATTGGGCGAAACATATTTCCAGCAGGAAACTGCAAAAGAAAGCATTGATTGATTAAAATGTTCTGATTACTCTGTGCGTCTCAGCTAGAAATGACCCTCTCAGAAAAGGAATCAAAGTCAAGGTTCAATCATCAATTTCAGTTAGGAAAGTCTATGCTATGATTATTTTGGCAGGCGGCAAAACGAACCATTGTCCACATATGACAATATTATGACAGTACCCTAATTGCGTAACATTCAATCGCAATCTGAATGATTTTGAAGCATATTGATAATCCATTGCTTCATATATTCGAAAAGTGTGTCTGCTCAACAACTTAAATAACGTAATGAATGTTGTTGAACTATCAAAATGAAACCCATTCCTACTGATAGTGTGTTACGGTAGTACCTCGCTGTTTGACGAACACGATTCAAATTCTATTCCAGTAACCAACGTCAATCTGTTGGTTGACCAACTCTCATCAAACCAAACAGTCTGTTGCTGTCACTAAACTAAGAGAAGGATAGAACTCACTAAAATGTATTTGTACTCTTGATTGTTCTATTTCAATTCAAATAATTATAAGTTACTATATTTAATTGTACTGAATTTGACACAGATTAGATCTTTCTTTATATTTGCAAGTATACTGCCAACCGCGCCCACTGGGCTGCCTTGCGGCACCGCAAGTTCTTCCAATGTATACGCATACTATACGTATGAAGGTATCCGTTAATATAGTTGAACTTGGGGAGAGGTCAACGATATTAGAAAGCAACACAAGGTGTTTAGAACATAATTATTATTATCATTGGAGTACTGTTTACGTACGTATACCTTGTCTTTTATGTATCTCTCTCTATGCTATTTACTTAGAAAAGATTATAATTTGATTCCATATATTTTGAAAAATTAATGAAATCTTGATAGTGTTTAAAGCTGTTATTTAAACTTCAATACTTTCATACATTGTATGAAATAGTATATTTTAATGATTCAAATAAATATTTAACAAATCATCACCTAAAAATAGGTATAGTGGCCAGCACATCAAGCTACACGAAACTGTCAAATTTCCCCAAACGATTTTAAACTTTAAAATGATGGTGATTAAGTTCAAAATCGAACGAGAAAATCTGACAGTTTGTGGTAAATTGATGTGCTGGCCACCATACGTAGTCAATCGATTCGCGCGAGTCGACTAATGAACTCGGTTGCGTTAGTAAGTGTAGCCGCGCAGCGCTACCCCAGATTTAGTATCTGCTTCGGTCTTGTGCGGGAGGGTCGTGAAAATGACTGGCGTCGATGAAATACTAAATTATCAAAGGAACCCCGACGACGATTTCTACGGCTTGTTGGGCTGCGACGAGAATTCAAGTGTAAGTACTCAAATTGTATTAATATTTTGACCCAATTTACATACAATAACAGATGTGCTCTGATTTCGGATTCCTAGTGCCTAGTTTATTGATTCTACTTTACTGCTCGATGACCTTATTTTGTCGAGGGCCCTGAGAGTTGACCTACATCTGATTCGAAAAAGTGTGTACAGTTTTTGTGTATGAATGTCGTATGTTTGTAGAAATTTTAATTAAGCAAAATGTGTAATTGCGCGTTCGAGGAAACAAACTTTTGTTGAGTCAATGCCTTGTGTTTGGTTTTTCCAGTTCCCCGTTATATTACGTTCCATTGCGAATGAACTTGTGCGCCAAGTAGTTCTAAGTAATAATTTATGAATCAACAAGATCTAATGAGAAACTAAATGATAATTTTAACGTGTTTGCCTAGCAAATTGTTTGTAATTAAATGTTATGATGCTAATAATTAAATGCATAATTACAGGTTGAGCAAATCACTGCTGAGTACAAGGTGCTTGCTCTGCAGCACCACCCTGATAAGAACGATGGGGATAAGGAAGCTGAAGCCAAGTTTCAACAACTGAAGGTAAGAAAAAAAAAAATTGTTTTCTTTTATTGAATCCTTATTGATAAGTTATCATAATAGAAAACTGGAATGTATCAGAAGACTTGCTAATTCAACAAACATAAAATACAAGGATGCCTTGACTGCTTATTAAACCACTTAGTTTTGATTTTAAAGTATAACTTACCTTGAATCATGTTTTAATTAGGTACCTAGGAAGGTACTTCCCTAATTAACTATCAGTAAAAAACAGTAAATGATATAATTTGAGTTAAATTCAACTCTGTAAAATATTTTGCCTTTTAAACCAAGTTAAAAGACTATCAACTTCTTGTTTCAAAATTTAAACTGTTTTAAACTCCCTTAGGCTAAAAGTTTTGCATAGATATTTTAGGCAACATGAAGCGAGAAGTTCGGAAGTTTGATGTTTAAGTTTGTTAAGACTTTAATTGATAGACATATACTTCAAGTGCCTACTTACTTTGTTTATAGTCGAACAGTTGTATTTTCCCGAGCTCTTCTCTAGTCTTTTTATTAGCCATTATTGTCCCACTGCTGGGCAAAGGGCTTCCCTTCCTCCTACCTCTGTCTAGAGCTAACATTGACCAATCATTGGATTCCAGCTCATCCCGCCATCTCTGTCTTCTCTTTTTTTAGGCAAAATTAAAAAGCTAAGGCGAAAGTATCAGGGTAGCCCGCGAAATTCAAATTTTCATAGGTTTTTGAAATTTACAAGTCATTATCAGGTTGTATGTTGATCTAAATATGATTCGCGAACGCATCAAATATTTATTTATAGAATTATAATCATAAAAATCAACAACAACAACACAACAACAACCAACAACAACACAACAACAACAACAATACAACTCTCTAAGCTCATAATAATCCTAATGAAATGACTATTTGAAGAAATTCATAATTTTAGGATTATACTAACTTATGGCGTTGTATTACTGATTCTGCTGATTATAATTCCGAAATATACATTTGTTACGGTCGCGAATCATACTTTAATCAACATACACCCAGAAAAGAGCTGCAAATTGCAAAAATCGTAGGAAGATTTGAGTTTCGCGGGCTACCTTAACGTTTCCCCCTTAAGGTATACGGGAAAAACGTAACAATGCACGTGCATTACATGCAGGTCTAGTCTATTATTTTGGAATTGTTCTATTAGATCTCGACAAAAAACCGGAATTCCTTGGCGCCATATTAAATTCGTGCCCCGGCCGAAATACGATTTATAACAAGGCTGCCCAAACAATTTAGAAGGCGGGCCTCAATTTTGATTCCGTGTCAGCTGGCGGGCCATGTAGTAAATAAAACTTGCCTACATACAGTTATGAATAGCTATTAAACTTTAGTTACTCATAGTTTGAATAAATTAAAAAAAAAAAAAAAATACTTGACTGACTTAACTTATAATATTCGGTGACAAATTTGAGTTTGATAATAAAATCAAGTCTGAATGAATTTTATTGTTGGTTAATTTAATAATAGCTAAATTGATGGAGAATATGTTCATAAGAACCGAAATAGTTTTAGACCCAGTTTGAAGTCCTGTTTGTTCTCAAAAGACTATAACCAGCTGATAGCTTTTGGCGGGCCAACCAAATGCGTTGGCGGGCCATTTAATGGGCCTGGGTTTGAGCAGCCTTGATTTAAAATAACATAGAAATGGTTTGAAATATTGCCGGCAATGATGAGAAAAAGGAACTCGCGGTAAACAAACGCGGACTAGCTCTATCCTAAGATCGGCTTGAACTGACCAATATACGAACCTTCTGTGTGACTGTTCTGGCCTTAAGATAGATTGGCTACAACGGCCGGAACGATTGATATTAGAAGCAAAACGTTGAAACTAAAGAGTCTTGTCATTTTTCGTATTTGTACACGCATCTAATCAGACCTATCTAGTGCAGATTCGTCTGTTCAGACTTCAACCGGAAAAATACTCAGATCGGGTTTATTTCGCGACTAGCTTCTGCCCGCGATTTCATCCGCGTGAAATTTCGGCCCACCCATCGCGTTGCATCCCGTCGCTCGCCCGCGCTATAACTTCGTTATCCCTTAGCGTTCTTTCTGACTTTTGTTCTTTTCGCTTGGCTCCTAAGGATCGTAGCGTGATGTTATATAGCCTATAACCTTTTTCGGTAAATGGACTATCCAACACAAAAATAATTTTTCAATTCCAACCAGTAGTTCCTGAGATTAGCGCGTTCAAACAAACAAACTCTTTAGCTTTATAATATTATAGTATATAGTAATAAAATGAGTACATTACCTTTTTATTCCCGACGACGTTTCGTTCGAATACCACAAGTCATGATCAAGGAAAGACTAGAGATGTCGGGGCGTAATATTTGTGGAGTGAGGAGTTTGTCTTTTGGTTTTAGAGTTTTCACTTTTTCAGTCTCGCTTGGATTTCTTTTTTGTCGGTTTCAGTTGGATAACTCGATTCAAAGATTCAGATGTTAATTTGTATCAATCTTTACGATAGAGTATTTATGTATTTCTCAAGGATAATAGAATAGAGTAGAGTAGAGTATCGAGTTCAGGCAATTCTAAGTATCCAAAGTTATTCTAACCGGACGCCAGCTAATGCTCTATTGCAGATTTACTCATTTCGCTGTTCTTACAGAGCGAGCCGCGATAACAAGTCCTGCAATAAATAAAAAAAACTATTAAGTATCTTGAATATTTCCGTAATAGGACTCGATTCATATTCTTGATCATGATATGGAAATACTGACATTAATACCGATCGCGGAGGGTGGGCCATAACCGCAATAGACGATATTACATATTGATATTAACTACCTACGCCGATGGGTGTGTCGCATGTCGCATTGAATAATAAAACATTGTTTATCTCGTACTCGACTGATGCAATACTTTTCGGCTCACAAGAAATTGTTTTGGTACTTTACTAATAAAACGGGAGTTATCTGTCATCTTTATATTTCGATAAAGTTATAGGTCTCTCATATTATTATCATTATCCAGCCATATTTTTCACACTCTCTATTCCTTCTTTTTTTGTGGGCTTCCCCTACTCTTATAACCATTCGAAATTAAAATCAAAGTTTTTCTCAGGACTTAGTAATAAGCATCACTCACCATAAACAAATTTATTTATTTTATCAGGAAGCAAAGGAGACGCTGTGCGATCCGTCTAAGCGCGCTCTGTACGACAAGTGGCGCCACAGTGGCATCGCCATGGGGTACAAACAGTGGCTCGGCATGAAGGACCACGTGCAGCAGTCCATGCACTGGACCAAGCCCAACACCAAGGATCGCATGCTGGAGGGCGAGTGCGGCCGCGCTTCGGGCCCCTCGAGCCTCGGTCCCTCCAACCCGGCCGCTCGTCGCGCGTCCGAGGGCGGCGCCGCTCTCTGGGGCCGCTGGGGAACCGGCAACCAAGAACCTCCCTCTGAGGTAATTAACAAATTCCGCAACTATGAGATCTAAATACCAATAGTCCCACTTTCTCTCGACTAATAAAGTCTCCTGACTTTATTAGACCAACTCCCGGGACTATTATCTTATGATTTTTTTTATTGAAGAGGTTACTTGTGCCCTAATCTCTATTTTTTGTTATACACCAATTATTGTACTTAATTTTAAAAATTTACCCAAGTCACATTTTGTTGTGATATTCTTGCAACCAGGCTGTTAAATTTATCACTTGCCATTACAAGTTTACAAATTTAGTCATGTTATATTTGACAATTATTAATTGTATTTAAATTAAGGATAATTATTATTAGTAAGTTATATATTATAAAATAACGGCACAATATTCATCAAGTCAGCTCGCGGTATGTTTCTCGAATGAGGCTCGATATTCTAATAATAATTACTGTTTTTGAGTGTTTGGTGTACTAAATGTATTTCTGTTGTATGTAGGAACAGATTTTTGATGTAGGAGCCCCAATCCCTAGAATTATGTATTAGTGTTAAACACTCTTAGCTGTTACCCCTTAGATGTAAGCTGTGCACATTCCTGATAAACTTATGAGTCTGATTTATTACATTTCTGCTATAGATCAATATTGTCTACTTAAAAGAATCTCGATATTTTTAAGATTTATATTTTTGATCCTCTTTATCTTACTATAAGTATGATATTATTTTAAAAGAGAATGAGTATATAACGGATGTTGTTGTGAGATATTTACAGGGTAAAGTTGCGAGACAGGACTGTTTGTTTTTACCTTCTGCAACCTTGACAATTCTACTTTCTAAAAATCATGGTCTAACGACGTATATAATCATTAATTGTATTTGTTCCAAGATAAATGTTGTGTTACCTGATAGTTACGTAGAAATTTAAATGTTATTATGTGTTAAATGTTTGATCAGTATTTACTTTATGTATTTTCAAAATATAATTAAATGTTATAAATGGGTAGTGGAATTTTAAACTTTAAATGTTTTGTCTCGATAAGTATTTTAACAAGCTAAAGCCAAAATGTATGAGATGTTTTTATTTTTGATGTAATACATCTTGAAAACAATAAAGGTTTGCTGAATATCTTCGTGTTTGGATTCTGCGACAGCAACCGCACGTCTTATCAAAAATATCCTATCAGTAGAACTAAACGGATGAATAGAAACAATTTAGTTCGAAGTACCTACTGATAAAAATAACTAGATGGATATGGAACGGCAAGTATGTTTTCGTCCGTGAAGTTCTACAGGACGGACTAGCTCAAAATATTTCACATAAACATGTAGGTTTATGTAAAATATGAAACGTCACGGGCACTTATGAAACATCAGATAGACTGATAATATTTAAGGCAGAAGAGGTAAGTAGAGGCTATTACAGCCAGATGTTCTTACGGCCTTAAACCGCAGTTGAGTCAGCAATGAGTAGTAAAATACTGATAGATTCCAAAGAATGTCAGGTTGTAAATTAAGATATAAGCTGCTAAAGATAGCCCAGTAATGAACTTGTTTACCACGAAGGGTGATGACCGCAGTGCTGAGTTCTCTGACATCAGTGACGCTCCTGCCATATTGACTTGGGGTAGATATTCAGCCAAATAGTTCATGGATGGTCATCCATACCGGGACCCCTCCGTGCCTCGAAAAGCACGTTAAGCCGTTAGTCTCGGCTACCATTTCTTAGATCTTTGACAGTCGTTACAGGTAGTTCATCATCATCATCATGACAGCCGAAAGACGTCCACTGCTGGACATAGGCCTCCCCCAATTGGGGGAGTTTGCCATAATCGCCACGCTTGGCAGGAGGGTTGGTGATCGCAGTATGGTGTTAAAAATGCATAGAGAACGCTGCTGCCCATTCTCTAGAAAGTCCCTTAGTCGCCTTTTACAACACCCACGGGAGGAAATGGGATGGTGCTATTCTTTACGTTCGGCGTCACACGGAACGTGTAGTTAGAAGCTCAAAACCCAGACAACCAGTTTTACCAAGGGGTATCGTGTTACCCAATAGGGTAAATCCAGGATAGATGCCGCAGTGGGATAGGTGCCTTGATTGCAATTACTCTAGTTTCGCGAATGAAACACATCATGTTATTTTATTTATCTATCGAGAGACTGCAACTACAACTTGACCGTGTTGCATGTCTCTGTGTGATTGTATGGGACGGCTAGGTGCGATCAAAGTTTTTGCGGAATAAGTGTCCTCTTTCTCGACGGGGCATCTATCCTAAACGTAATTTACGTGGATTAGGCAACTATCCCCTATATGGGATAGTCGTCCCAAAATTTAGAGGTCTACACAAATCGCCAATACTCTGGAAACATCAAAGATATGTTTTATTATTCATCATTTCAGCTGAAAGACGTCCACTGCTGGACATAGGCCTACCACTAAGGGGGGGGGGGGGGGATTCGCCATAATCGCCACGCTTGGCAGGCGGGATACCGACCGCAGTATGGTGTAAAAATGCATAGAGAACGCTGCTGCCCATTCTCTAGCAAGTCCCTTAGTCGCCTTTTACGACACCCACGGGAGGAAATTGGGTGATGCTATTCTTTACGTCCTGCACCACATGGACGAAGATAATGTTTATTCCTTTCATAAATTTGAAGATAATAAACCAAAGTACCTACCCGTTTTACAAATAAAGAATATTGCTTTTTGTACAAAGAGATACAGGGTGTTTGGCAGAACGTTGAACATACGAAAATGGTGGATAGGTGGGGTCATCTGCTACTTACTCAGCCCTAATTTATTTGGCCCTGGCCCCCTGGATATTAAAAAAAAATTTTTTTTGCTTTCTTCTAGTTTCACCACTTTCTTAACTTTAAAGTGTAATTTGTATTAAAAATGGGTAAAACAGGCAATATTTTTATTTATTACATCTTTCTGTAAGTTTGAGGAGTCATAACTTTTTTTCTAGCTAACATCTGAATAAAGCAATAATTTTATAAGAATCTGCCAATATTAAAGATAAAAAAATAAACTAAAATATTGCCTGTTTTACCCATTTTTAATAAAAAAATACACTTTAAAGTTAAGAAAGTGGTGAAACTAAAAGAAAGCAAACAATTTTTTTTTTTATATTCAGGGGGCCAGGGCCAAATAAATTAGGGCTGAGTAAGTAGCAGATGACCCCACCTATCCACCATTTTCGTATGTTCAACGTTCTGCCAAACACCCTGTATAAAGTAATTTAAAAAAATGGGGCATCTATCTTGGATTTACCCTCATTGGATTGTGAAGGTCAGATAGGCAGTCTCTCCATGTAAAATACTGGTATTGAGCTGCATCTGGTTAGACTGGAAGCCGACCCATTGCCCCATTTTTTCTGAACATCTTCGCAAGCCAAGCAAGTACGGGTAACTAAATGGTATACTTACATGCTCGCGTGTTTTTTGTCGTTGTTTTCTGTTCTGTAGAGAGAAGAACCTATAGAAGAGATAAGGCTGGTACAGACTCACGCAATATCGCGAGCGCGACAGGCAGCGACAAAGAGATTGTGCTACTAGTGTCACGTCGCGCCTGCAATATCGCACTAGTCTGTACGAGCCTATAAAAGTGCTTTCAAATCGACTGTCTCTCGCCCAGAAATCTTTAAAGGTATCAAGGTAGATATAAGTATTTTAACCGCCTCTGTGGTCTAGTGAGACCATCTGTCTCAGACCCACAGGTCCCGGTTCGATTCCCAGCGGGGCAAAACTTTCTGCTCGATTTGTTTGGTGGTAGGGCTTGTTCTAAGTCCGCCTAGCTAGCTACAACCATCTTTTCTAAGTCGTATCTCCATAACAACAATGTTAACAGTATTTTTGTGTTACGGAAGTTGAAATTTGGTACACATATGAACTTCTGTGACCCAAAAAAGAACGTGTAACGTAAATGAGTTTCTAATATGGGTGTCACTTTTGGGACGCAAACTAGGAAAATAAAAAATAAAGTTTTGCAAACTGTACCGTGTGACATATTAAATGAAAGGGCTTATGGTGAGGATTGCAGATTTTTCTATAATTTTAAAGTTATTTAACACATTGACTGCCACCGGGGTCACCGGTGACCGCTAACAATAGTTTTTCTATTGTGTCTGTTGTCTGGCAGTCAAAGCCTTAAGAAATTTGTTGAAAATTTACCATTACTGAGCCTAAAAATTTGAAAAAATAAAATAAAATACCTACGGAAAATAGTTCTTTACTCATAGATTGCCTTGATTGCATTAATAATAATAATAGTTTATTTATTCAGACAAAGTCCATAATTGTTAGTCACAAAAATATCTTACAAACTATGTTAGTAGTACAGACATATTACAAAAAGGTAGGTACATAAAAGGTATGTAGTCATGAAACCTCTCGCTCGGGTACAGCATAGATTGCCTCGCTATCTGACCAGAATCCGAATGAAAGCTTTCATGACTGCCGAGTCATACTTTTCAGCAATTACTTGAAGAATACTGTTGGTGCTGCCCCGCACTCTGCTTAGTAGGGAGGCGGTCCGCTTGCCCATTATAGCATGGAAGCCCGAGCCTCCACAAACATACCCGAAGCGCTACAAAAGCGGGGCAGCCCCAGCAGCATCCTGAATCCATTATTATACTGGACACGCAAGGCATTGATCGACCTTTGAGTACAGCTGACCCACAGGACGCGGCGGTGTGGTGCCGGACGTAAAGAATAGCATCACCCTATTTCTTCCCGTGGGTGTTCGTAAAAGGCGACTAAGGGACCTACTAGAGATTGGGCAGCAACACCATACTGCGATCGCCAACCCGCCTGCCAAGCGTGGCGATTATAGCAAACAATTGGGGGAGGCTTAATATGTCCAACAGTGGATGTCTTTCGGCTGAAATGATGAATGATGATGATGACTCATAGATTACAGGAAAACCTATAAGAAGTCTATGGTTTTAAAACAACATGGTAAATCACTCAACATTGTGTGTACAAACTTACCATTTGCAGTTGGAATGTGTGGGAAAACTTGTTTTTCAACTGCAATGTTAAGTTTGTTCTTGGGATAAATTCATCCCAACTACGGAACTCTTCATTGTGTGTGGTCCGACACGCACTTGGCCGGTTTTACCTTTATACATATACTAGCTGACCCGACAGACATCGTTCTGTCAAAAGCTATAGTATAAACTCCACTACTCTACCTTACGCTACCCTACCTACCACCTACCCTACCCTACCCTACCTACCTACCTACCTTACCCTACCCTACCTACCTACCTACGTACCCTATCCTACTCTACCCTACCTACCTAAAACTTAAAAAAAAATATAGTAGCCGATTCTCAGACCTACTGAATATGCATATAAAATTTCATAAAAATCGGTCAAGCCGTTTCGGAGGAGTATGGTGACACGAGAATTTTATATTTAAGAAGATATGTACTTCCTACCCACCATACCTAAAACTGCTACGATACAAATTGAATATCGTTGCAAAATATCCAAGGGACTGAGAAAAGTTTCCGGCCTGTTAGCGCATTGCGCGAAAGCAAAATTATACTTAGCAGAGTGATTGCTTTTCAGCTTTTATAAGGAGCTTCTACAAACATGTTGCTGAAGCTTGAAAGCTAAGCTATACGTAGATGTCTACTGAATGTTATTCACTTTCACCCACCAATGTCAATAGATCCCGCGGTATTGGGAAAACATAATCTTTGGAAAGATTTTGAGGCAAACAATTTGTTTTTACTTGTTTCTGTAGTGAACTACATCGATCACTCCTCCCCTAGCCCCAACGCAGTATTACAAAGACGGCCATAACCTGTAAAACAGAATAAAATAAAATAAAAATAAGTTTATTGGCACAAAATACCTTTGCATGACAACACCAAAACATTTCACATTGTTACATTGGATTTTGGGAAAAGGCTGCACAAATAAGTAGTGAAAAACCCTGTCTCCTAAACTAGGGGGACCCTGTGACCTAGGAGTCAGTGTTCTACTGTAACTTCGTGTACAAAAGAAACCTTTATTAATGTGTGTTAATAAACCCCTATTGACCTGATTTAACTATGAATATGAATGGGTATGTGTGTGTAAAGGGGGGGGGATGGCTGTGATATTCGATTGTTAATAGCTCATCTATCTATGTTTGTGTCAAAGCAAATGAAAATGAGATTAGTCGCCACACAGTTAGCTTAATACTACTTACTCTCACATTATCAATGGTTGATAAACTTTTCGCCACAAAATTGTGTTCCGTAGGTACTATTTCTTAATCAATTATAAAATTTTCTTACTCTACTCGATCTATACATACCTGTTTACCTATAAAGGTTTGATGCACTTCAATAGTTTTATTGAAGGTATTTGCGACTCAGATGACGACAAAACCTATCAGTTTTTTAGGGTTCCGTAGTCAACAAGGAATCCTTATTGTTTCGCCATGTCCGTCTGTCTGTCTGTCTGTCCGCGGGTTAGCTCAGAGACTCTTAGTACTAGAAAGCTGTAGTTTGGCATAAGTATACGTATTAATCACGCCGACAGAGTGGTCTAATTAAATCTAGAAATATATTTTTTAGTGTGGGGTGTCATTGGATAGGTCGTTTAAAATCTTTGCGGGTGTGTAAAAACAATTTTCGAGTCAAGTGTTCCCCCCTGCCAGCTAAATGGCTGTTTTTTGATATGAGAAAACAATCACGACAGTAATACGAGGGCTGCACTAAAAGTATCGGGAATGGAATATTTCCACTGTTCCTGTCATATTAAAATCTTTTTAATTGAAAACTCCTTGGTTTTAAAAATCGAATACTATTTATTTATTTTAAAAAAGATTCTCGGTCTTGTCACAAGGTTTTGTCAAACTTGTTTAGTCGTTGAGAAAATGGAATTAACTCGAGAAAATTCAAGAGCGATGATTTATTATGACTTTCGAAGTGGTTTAACACAAAAACAGTGTGTTGACCGGATGATTTCTGCATTTGGTGATGAAGTCCCATCCAAAACCACAATTTATCGCTGGTTTGCTGAATTTCAACGTGGACGTGTCAAGCTCAGTGATGATCCCCGTCAAGGTCGTCCAAAAACTGCAGTCACCCAAGAAAACGTTGATGCTGTGCGTAAGCTGATTGAGGAAGATCGACATGTGACATACCGCAAAATTCAGGCAACTTTAGACATTGGCATGAGTCAAATACAAATAATCTTGCATGAACAATTAGGTGTAAAAAAGTTGTTTTCCCGATGGATACCGCATTCGCTCTGTGAAGAGCAAAAAGCGGCTCGCGTTACTTGGTGCGTCAGAACTCTCGAAAGATTCCACGCAGGATCCTCAAATGCTGTATACAACATCGTATCAGGTGACGAATCCTGGATTTATGCGTACGAACCCGAAACAAAAAACCAGTCACGAGTTTGGGTGTTCGAAAATGAGTTAAAGCCAACAAAAATTGTTCGTTCACGGAGTGTTGCAAAAAAAATGGTGGCCACGTTTGTCTCCAAAACCGGCCATATTACGACTATTCCTCTTGAGGGACAAAGAACGGTTAATGCAGAATGGTATGCTAGAATTTGTTTGCCACATGTCGTTTCTGAACACCGTAAAGAGAACTGCAACCGCCGCATCATCCTCCATCACGACAATGCGAGTTCTCACACCGCGCACAGAACAAAAGAGTTTTTAGAGCAAGAAAACATAGAATTATTAGACCATCCGCCGTACAGCCCCGACCTAAGCCCTAATGATTTCTATACTTTCCCTAAAATAAAGAATAAATTGCGTGGACAGAGATTTTCATCACCTGAAGAAGCTGTGGACGCCTACAAAACGGCCATTTTGGAGACCCCAACTTCCGAATGAATGGTTGCTTCAATGATTGGTTCCATCGTATGGAAAAATGTGTCAAATTTCGCGGAGAATACTTCGAAAAGCAATAAATACATTTTTAAATAGTAATGTTGTGTCTCTTCCTTGATTCCCGAAATTTTCAGTGCCGCCCTCGTATAGTAAAATATTTATCAAAGTTAAAGGAAAACTATCACAGAAAAGTAATAGGAAATTAAAGTAGGTAGATATACTCTACCTAGAGTAGTGTTCTGTTCATCTGTCGTCATCTGAATCGCAAAAACCTTCAATAAACCTATAAAGTAAGTTTATTTCAACCAAATTACATTTACAGTTGAAATGTATGAGAGAACATATATTTCAATTACAATGTTAAGTTTACTCTTAGGTTAAATTCTTCCCAACTACGGAACCCTTCATCGTCCGTGGTCCGACACGCACGTTTTTTTTTTTATCGACAACGGTAGAGCTCTTAGCCTTTATCTCACCTGATGGTAAGTGATGATAAGGCCGAAGATGGAAGCGAGCTTCGCCCGGAATCCTCAACCACAGAGGAACTGATCGAGTCTGCTATTACAACAGTGTCAGAATGGTCTATCGTTGATTTCATAATTGTTGATTTTGACAAGTTTGGTAATCTACTAATATAATGGCGTCATTAGGACTTTCCAATGGTCAGCCACTGACACTCCATTGAAAGAATTGGTAATCTCGTACATAATGACAAATGAAACTTCCTACTAAACTTCCAATTTCCTACTACTTCAGATTGCTTATAACACTAATAAATAATATGTAAAAATATATATAATGAAATCTGGCATGAATAAATGGTCAAAATGCCATTGTAATACAATTCTATTACGAGACCATTGACCGACCAATGATCGACCATTATGAATTTAGCAGATTACGAACTTTTAGCAAAATGACAATGGGATCGTGTTGGAGTGACGAATTTATAAAAATAGCAGACTTGGGCCCCTGGCTATCTTACGTCCTCTAACTGCCGAAACACAAAAATGCTGTTAACATTGTTGTTATGGCGACAGACTCAGATAAGATGGTGGTAGCTAGCCAGGCGGACTTAGAACAAGCCCTACCACCACCCAAACCGAGCAGATTTTTTTTCCCCCGCTGGGGATCGAACCCAGAACCTCTGGGTCTGAGACAGGTGGTTTTACCACTAGACCACAGAGGCGGTTAAACGGCACGTGGCCGGTTTTTATTAAATAACCTTACCAACCAACGACTTAATTATACATATAGGTATTACTTAGGTATCTTTACAGGAGATTCTCAAAAAGAACACAACGGTTTATGGAAAAGCAAATCGATTCCTCGCAGCTATGGCGTCAACAAGCATTTTTCAGGGAAAATATTATGTAAACAGGTCGCGTGACATACAACATTTATGTCTACAAACATGTGAAAAAGAAACAACATGTTTTTACGCATCCTGTTTAATCATTCTGAGGATTCTTGTGTTGGAAAACATTTGAAGCGCGTGCCTTCAACATAATTATTTGTAATCAACACCGTTTTAGTTACACAAACCGCCACGTCATTATCCCTGAAGGCTTGACCGGAGATGTACAGTGGCCAGCACATCAAGCTACACGAAATTGTCAGAATTCTCTAAACGATTTTAAACTTTAAAATGTTCACGATTAAGTTCAAAATCGAACGAGAAAATTTGACAGTTTGTCAACTTGATGTGCTGGCATTGTACAGCCATCCGCATGATATTGGTACCTAACACTTAAACGACGAAAACCTTCCGTAGTGCTACTACATAAAGGCGCTGTCCATGACAAATTGTTACCACGGACTTGTAACCGCACAGTTCACTGCATCGCCCTGTACTATCTATGGTTCACTTAAGGATCAACGAATTCGTCACCAGCGTTTAGACGACCCATAGAAAACAAGAGCGTGTCGGACCACATGGAATCAAGGATTCCGTAGTTCGGTTGATTTTATCCCAAGAACAAACTTAACATGTACGAGGGCGGCACTGAAAGTTTCGGGAATCAAGGAAGAGACACAACATTATTATTTAAAAATGTATTCATTGCTTTTCGAAGTATTCTCCGCGAAATTTTACACATTTTTCCATACGATGGAACCAATCATTGAAGCAACCATTCCATTCGGAAGTTGGGGTCTCCAAAATGGCCGTTTTGTAGGCGTCCACAGCTTCTTCAGGTGATGAAAATCTCTGTCCACGCAATTTATTCTTTATTTTAGGGAATTTATAGAAATCATTAGGGCTTAGGTCGGGGCTGTACGGCGGATGGTCTAATAATTCTATGTTTTCTTGCTCTAAAAACTCTTTTGTTCTGTGCGCGGTGTGAGAACTCGCATTGTCGTGATGGAGGATGATGCGGCGGTTGCAGTTCTCTTTACGGAGTTCAGAAACGACCTGTGGCAAACAAATGCTAGCATACCATTCTGCATTAACCGTTCTTTGTCTCTCAAGAGGAATAGTCGTAACATGGCCGGTTTTGGAGACAAACGTGGCCACCATTTTTTTTGCAACACTCCGTGAACGAAAAATTTTTGTTGGCTTTAACTCATTTTCGAACACCCAAACTCGTGACTGGTTTTTTGTTTCGGGTTCGTACGCATATATCCAGGATTCGTCACCTGATACGATGTTGTACACAGCATTTGAGGATCCTGCGTGGAATCTTTCGAGAGTTCTGACGCACCAAGTAACGCGAGCCGCTTTTTGCTCTTCACAGAGCGAATGCGGTATCCATCAGGAAAACAACTTTTTTACACCTAATTGTTCATGCAAGATCATTTGTATTTGACTCATGCCAATGTCTAAAGTTGCCTGAATTTCGCGGTATGTCACATGTCGATCTTCTTCAATCAGCTTACGCACAGCATCAACGTTTTCTTGGGTGACTGCAGTTTTTGGACGACCTTGACGGGGATCATCACTGTGGTTTTGGATGGGGCTTCATCACCAAATGCAGAAATCATCCGGTCAACACACTGTTTTTGTGTTAAATCACTTCGAAAGTCGTAATAAATCATCGCTCTTGAATTTTCTCGAGTCAATTCCATTTTCTCAACGACTAAACAAGTTTGACAAAACCTTGTGACAAGACCGAGAATCTTTTTTTAAATAAATAAATGGTGTTCGATTTTTAAAACCAAGGAGTTTTTAATTAAAAAGATCTTAATATGACAGGAACAGTGGAAATATTCCATTCCCGATACTTTTAGTGCAGACCTCGTAGTTGAAAAACAAGTTCTCTGCCGCACTAACGAAAAATGCAATAACTCGATTTTGCCGATTCCGAGAATTGTATTCTTAATTATTGAATTTGTTATGAAGTTTTAGTTATTGCATTCTTGCTTACTGAAAAACCGAGTTCCTGAAGGATCAATAAAAAGTTGCTTAAAGAGAGAGTTAATAGATTTCGATCCGCTGACTCCAAATATATAACTCAACGAATTTATATCTCAAAATCGTCCAAAATCGAGTTACTGCATTCTTCGTTAGCGCGACAGAGCGGTGGCCCACTGCTCTCTAGGCTCTCTCTCTAGGGAAACGTGAACAAAAACATAAACTCAGTGCTATCGGCCACGACTTACGAATTGTGGGTCTTTGTGTAAATTATTTCATCACCACTGGGCCTCAAGTCTGCTATTACAATAGTGTCAGAATGGTCTCTTCATTGTGAGTTTTTGACAGATTTGCCATACAAACACTGTCAAATACTCACAATGGCGAGACCATTCTGACACTATTGTAATAGCAGACTTGAGGCCCTGCTCTCAGAACGGTGAAGGAGAACATCGTGAGTAAATCGGCATGTCCTAGAACAAAAAAATCGTAGACGTGATATCTACCAACTCGCACTGAGCCCGCGTGATAGATTACGGCCTGTCTCCTCTCATAGAGAGGAGGCTCGAATCCCAGCAGTGGGAACATTATTTTTATTTTGCTGATTATGCTATATTTATGTTATGCTATCAACCTACCAATACGAGAGATCGATTACACCTGACCCCGAAATTAAAATTAAAGGTAGTCAACCAGTGGCGAAGCTTGACATTTTGTAGGAGGGAAGCCGAAGAAGAAATTGTTCAGTTCTATAAAAAATGTAATATTCTAAATACCGTTTGTTTTATTTTATTTAGTTGCCCATTTATGTACTTACAATTCTTTAAACCTGACTTAGTTTCTGTACGTCTTTTTCGGGTAACTACTGAAAATCAGCGCTGTGCTGTGGGTCCCCCATAGCACAGCGTCATGCTGAGTGGAAGCCTTCTTGTCACAGTCATAACGTGCAGCTGCCGACTATTTCGGTTTTGTGCTCGTGATTATTAATGTAGATCTATTTTGTTCTATTTTTCTGCTTACCTACCTACTCGAGTTAATTATCTTTTTGTATGCACGTGTTTCTGTGACAAATAAACCTAGTTTTCTTTCTTTCTTTTCGTTCATAAATAGTCATATAATTACGACAAAATTATTATTTTTCGCTATTTTATGAATTTTTAGATCGCGATTATCACGTCATGGCGCCGGCATGTTTAAAACAATTTGTATTGTTGTTGGAATTCAAAGCTTTTTTATTGTTTGAATAATAGTATGATGTATTAAGTACTTGTAGTTTATCTATATTACCTGGCAATCGTAGACACTATTGGATGTGCTATTTTTCAACGGTGGTAGGTGAAGTTGCTCTGCCGATCGTCCAAAGGGAAGTCGGTAGGAATGGAGTTGTTAGCGCGTTACGCCTCTGTAGTCTACAGATTTTCCAAGAAAACTATGTGCTTCGGGAATCATCGTCTATCTTCGTAAATACGAACGCGTGATGATGAGATCTTGTAGAGCTGTTACAACCATGGATAAGTACATCCATGGTTGTATTGCTATGATAACAAAATTAAAGATGGACAACTCTATGCAAACTTCATATAAACGCGCAATGATAGGTGGGGTACGACAAAGAGCGGCAGTACAAAACTTAGTACGTACCTATGACTCAATGGGGCTACGTTCGTGTTAATTTGGAAACACGAGAATTATCGAAGCGCATACCTTTTCTGTACGTTACTCACTTTATTTAAAAATTATATTTCTTTATTTATTCAAAAATTCTTTATTAAATATTATTATGGGTCTGATTCAGCTTTTACATAAGAAAGTTAAAATGTTGCTCAACATAATATGGCATAAACCTGGGTCTAAACGTTAGCACCTGACCTTTTCAGGGAAACCCTAAATAAGTTTTTTTTTTCTTTATCGAAAGTTTGATATGAATTGCTCACAGAGAGACCCCTATAGGGATTCCCTGTTTGTATACAATTTCCTTGCTAGTATAAAATTTCTCAAGTTTCCGTATCTCATATAAAGGTCAAATTTCTAGCAGCGTACATATTTTTTTTTTAATTCCCATACTATTCCAGTATGAAATCTATACACAAAAATAAATAAAATATCAGTATGTAATGTCTAAATAACAGCTTTATAATAAATGCATACGAAAATATATACGATTATTATAACAATTTATTTTTAAATGCTTTTTGTCTGTGTTTCTGTCTATGTGTCTGTTTGTTTCTTTTGGCTTTTTCTAAAAGAAAAGTATCCTTAGTTACTCCTTATAAAAATGAAGGTCCCGTCAAAATTGGTCCAGCCGTTTCAGAGATTAGCCGGAACAAAAAGACAGATAGACAAAAATGTTTAAAATTGCTTTTTGTTATAAAGTACTGTATTAAGTTGCATGCCTATATGCACTTAGAAATCAGACACTTCAATTATTTATTTGTATAGATGTAGATTACTATACATATTTATTTAGACTGAATTTAATGGCGATTAGACAAATTAAAAGGTCATGGGCTTGTCTAGAGAATTAATCTTCCCGGTGGTCAAACAGTTATCTCCATGTCATGTGCCATATTACTAATGTTATGGAGGTGAGCGCGAGTGTCGGCGGTGCGTCGACAGCCTGCGAGGATTCCAGTCAGTGGATGTTTACAGTCCACAGCTCCGGTTTCATCGTTAGCATCGACGACCGACTCCACTAGCCATCAGTTTGTTACCAGCACTTGGCTGATTCAAAGGTGTAGTGTTTAACATCTACATATTAATCGTAGACCACCCAAAAAATTTAAATCATAATTGGTAATTCGATCAATAAAAATCTGCTCGAAATATTCTTCAGAAATGATTAAGATCAGTTTTCATAGGCTCTTAATTCGGTATCAATTACTTGGCCTGTGAAGGATAACTTTGCAACAAATCAACAACAAACAACTTCAACGAGGGTGAGTGAACTTTTTTGAATGGAAATTATTGTAAAACAAAATAGAAAGTGCTTGTGCCTCTTGTCGCAATGATTTAAGGATTTCCAATCGATCTTAAACGTGTTTACTTGACATAAATTTATTTGAGTTATTTTCTTGGTTGAAAGATGGAAAAAAGAAAACTAAACGACTTGATCAAATTATATTTGGTATTTAGAAATGGACGCTCCTGATTTTATGTTCCAAATTATGGTAAGTATGGAACATCTGTTTTATCTTTTCTGCAAGTTAATATAATTTACTTGATTGAATAACATTTTAGCAACGTTCATAATATTATCTTCAAGGAGCTGCAAATTAGTAAATCCCAATATTAAAAAAAAAAAAAAACACTAGTTCGGTGTTGTCAAAATTGTATTAAACCAAGAGTGCTATAACGTACTTTGGGGGAGCGACAGTTCGGTCATTACGTTCAAGTGAAGCTTTATCTTGCTTCTAAACTCTCCGTATCAATCATCCAAAGCAGAGGTTACGACAAAACTTCAACGGTTACTTTGGAGTCAGCTGTTCGATATTTAAACTATGAACATCAGCTACTTTCAGGATCAGCCAGCTGGAGTTAATTTAATCTATGGATCGTGTCAACTCGATGAGGAAGCAGTTATGTAATAAAGTCTCACTCGCTCGACAAATGCATAGATAACCTTTAACAATAATTGTAGCATTACTGTACCTACGCTAAACGCTATACTTACTGAACTTATGCAACTCATTCTAAACTCAAGCCTTGCAATTTTTTTAAGGCGGTATGGTCCGATAGATACCGCGCTTACTTGTTTTTTGAATCCATGGGAAACATAAAAAAGTGTTATAACATTCTGAAAATAAGATAAATCTTATTTAAAGATCTGGCACTGGATCTGGACATGCAATCGCTTTTAATTAAACGGTAAAATTCAATTTGTTGGATAGAAAAATAAACTAGTTACCTCTTTTCGTAATGTTTAATCAATCTCATAGCCTCAAAACAAACTTTTTTTTTTTAATATGCGAATGAAAATGTACTAAGATTGTTTAGCACAATTCACTGAGTTTGTCTTGATAAAATGGTTAAAATAATTGCTATGTTTAAATACTTAACAAATGCGCGAGGCAACCACTCGCGACTTCGCGAGCCTACTTTAGTCGGGTCAAGCCGATCATAGCGCCTTAATAGTTGAATTGTATTTTTAATCCTTTTGTACAACATTTCCATAGTCAGTAGCTTTGTAAATTATATAAATGGTTATTTATAAGTATTTCAAATATACTCCGTGGGTATAGAGTAATAACGAATCAGAAAGTTCTACAATATTCGGTTCAACATCTTGCATGTCATTTTTAAGATTAGATTATATGCGTCCGCCTAAGGGATTCTGGAGATATATTATTATGATGTTTACTTTTACAGTATTTTTTTTGGGTTGGTTTTTTAATTTGACCGTGATTATTTTTGCTGTAAACCGCAATATCGAAGGTGAACCTACCTACTTGAACTAAATTTGCTTTCTAGTTTTAAGGATTCCAAAACCGAATGAGTTTTGAGAATTATTGCAACTTAGAAAATTTGTTTGACGGCACGGTTGGCGTAGTGGTTAAGCGATTGACTGCTGCGCTGCGTGTCGCGGGTTCGATTCCCGCACGGAATATATATTTGTATGACCTACAAGTAGTTGTTCCGAGTCTGGCTGTTTGTGAATGTGAGTTTAAATGTTTGTAAACGCACCCACAATACAATAGAAACTCCTAGCATGAGGCAAAGTATTGAAAAAAAAAAAAATATATATATAATAATTATGTTATCTTTATAAATATATTAGTGACTTAAAAGATATAACTTGACGCGGTAAAGTTGCACATAATTTTCATTATCAATTTTTACGCAGTATTGAGAACTCAGGGGGAAACATTAACGTTTCCGTGAATGCGGAATCCGCAGAAGCAACACGAGAACCCATTTTCCAATCACTACACTATTGACCTTAAAACAAAGAGCCATTATACTGTGACAATGAAATATAACGCCTAAGGTTAAGAACATGTAGACTAGAAGCTATTTGAAGAAATTATATGACTATAGGTACTTACTTTTTGAGAAATGTCGGTGATACTCTAGCTTCCAAGAGGAACTTTTCCCCTAAATGCCTGGCGCTACCACTGCACCCGGTCGAGAACATTGCCAATCTATGCTCTATACAAATAAACAAAATTGAAGTGTCTGTTTGTAATGTCAAAATAGTTTTTTACTAAATGCTTATATAAGTACTAGCTTCTGCCCGCGATTTCGTCCGCGTTAAATTTCTTGTTCCCCCGACCCACCCCGTCGCAACACATTGCCTGCCCGTGCTTTTACTTCGTTTTCGCATAAACTTTCATTTAAAAAAAAATGGTGTTCTAGTTAAGTAAAATGCAAAAAGATTTTTTCAAATCCAACTCGCAGTTCCAGGGATTAGCGCGTTCAAAAAACAAAAAACCGGCAAAGTGCGAGTCGGACTCGCGCACGAAGGGGTCCATACCATCCATACAAATCCTTATCCATACTAATATTATAAATGTGAAAGTAACTGTCTGTCTGTCTATTTGTCTGTCTGTCTGTCTGTCTGTATGTTACGTTTTCACGCCTAAACCGCTGAACCGATCGTCATGAAATTTGGCAAAGATAGCCTGGGACATGGAGAAGGACATAGGCTACTTTTTTACGCGATAACCTACATCCAAACGGGCGGAGCCGCGGGCAAAAGCTATCCATACTAATATTATAAATGTGAAAGTAGCTCTGTCTGTCTGTCTGTATGTTACGTTTTCACGCCTAAACCGCTGAACCGATCGACCTGGGATATAGAGAAGGACATAGGCTACTTTTTTAGACGATAACCGACATCCACGCGGGCAGAGCAAAAAAAACGGCAAAAAAATCATGTCCGTTGTATGGGAGCCATATATTAAATATTATTTTTTTTCTGTTTTTTTGTATTTGTTGTTATAGCGGCAACAGAAATACATCATATGTGAAAATTTCAACTGTTTAACTATCACGGTTCATGAGATACAGCCTGGTGACAGACGGACAGACAGACAGACAGACAGACAGACGGACCGCGGAGTTTTAGTAATAGGGTCCCATTTTACCCTTTGGATACGGTACCCTAAAAACTAACTCTTCAGCTTTAGAATAGACTACCTCGCAGAGTTGATCATTACTTTGCTGCGGAGTTATTATAAAACAGTTATATCTCCTAAGATATTCATTGAAATTAAATGATGTAAGGGCAACTTTGTTCAAAATTAAATACTTGTGATAAATAACGTATTTATTTGGATAAGGATTAATACCATGTTTATGAAAACTCCTTCGCAAATAATGCATTAATTTCGAACAAATTTGATTACCATAAAAAAGGTTATAGTGAGTCAATCTTAAAAGATAGACATATGCTGTCGCAGACTTTTTTTTAGAAAATTTAAAGAGGATCAATTCCATCATACATTATATTTGCCTAACTTAAACCGTTTACGCAGCGCACGCAACGGAAGCTCTCAAAAAGAATAATTTTTCCCGTTTTTGCAACATTTTTCATGTATGCTCCGCTCCTTTTGGTTGTAGCGTGATGTTATATAGCCTATAGCCTTCCTCAATAAATGGACTATCCAACACAAAAAGAATTTTTCAATTCCAACCAGTAGTTTCTGAGATTAGCGCGTTCAAACAAACAAACAAACAAACAAACAAACTCTTCAGCTTTATATATTAGTACTAGCTTTTGCCCGCGGCTTCGCCCGCGTGGATGTCGGTTATCGCATAAAAAAGTACCCTATGTACTACCCTCTCCATATCCCAGGCTATATCTCAAAATTCTAACTTAATATTAATTTTAATGTGACTCACTATGTGTTTATTACCGAGCTGGTAATGAGTTGAACTATCGAACTAATGTGAACACTAATAGGGTTAAAAATAAAACCACAATTGTTTACTGATCTAAGCTGGTATATTTAATTAAAATTGCGAGACCAAATCGCGGTAACGAAACCATAGCGAGATCTATTTCGACGTCAACGCCATCTATCGAGCTTGACATCAAACTTTTAACATTTCACAATAATAACTATGGTTTTATGGTTTCTTCATGAACACTATGTGAATAGAAACCGAAACAAATGATTTAATATAGTAAAAGTACTTATGTTCTGAACGTGAATGAGTCTTTACCTAAAGATAACAAACACAAAATCAAAATACGAAATTTCACTCAAATTCTTAAAGCAATCAATTGTACCAAATACAACACGAAATAAAATTGCGACACAAATAATAATTTTAGAATAATTCACGAAAGTACCAACGATGTAAAAACAAAACGAAATTCTCCGAAATGTCGCATGGTACACCGTTTGTCCGGAGAAAACGCTCGAAATGTCTAATGAACACCATTGGTGCATAACTTTTCTCAGGGTCACGTTCGCAATTGGACGAAATATTTGACATTTATTTTGTACTTGCAACACGATCTGGATGTAGAATTCGATTAATCGACTAATACTTGACCGGTTGAAATTTTAGCGGGAACTCCACTAAACGAACGAAAAAAGAAAACAAAATACGTCTATACTCTGTGGTCGTGTGGCGGTGTGACGCGATGCTTAATGTAAACATTCATCAAGGTTAAACGTGCGTAAAGTTATGGATTCAATGAGAGAACGGTTTAATCTTAGAAGCATCTTATACAGAATTACTGAGAAATAAGTGTAGATTTCGTATTGAGTGTTAGTTTATCGAAAAGTGATAAATATGTCAGTGAAAAAGTAACGAAAGTTTTGGAATGCACAAATTTTGATCATAAGGCCGCCGTGTTTAGTAATGTTTTTATGATAAATATTCTTGTATACTGTTTGAAATATACGTAAGTAGCTAGCTTATTTATCTACGAACATAATTTGGCTAATAGCTACTGATATTATAGCGTATTGTTATCGTAATCGTATTTCCAAGAGTAAAATTCGGCAAACAAATACCTACAAAAAGTCAATAAAATGGATATAGTATGTTATCCTTAAGAGATAGACATATGCCATCGCGGACTTTTTTAAAGACCTTTTTATGATACACAATTCCACCATACATTATTTTGTTATATCTCAAAGGGTTTAGACAGCGTTTTCGTTGAAAGCTCCCAGACGGCTTATTTTTTTCCGACACCTCCAACAAATATCGTTAATTCATACAAAAATGCATAAAAAAACATAACAAATTATATACTAAAACCTTCCTCGAGAACCAAGCTATCCATTGGTGAAAACAGCATGAGAATCGGTGCAGTAGTATTTGAGTTTATCGCGAACAGACAGACAGACAGACAGACAGACAGACGCGGCGGAGGACTTTGTTTTATAATATGTAGTGATAGATATACGGTCCTTATAAAAAAAAATCTGTCTATAGGTCTGTCTGTCTGTCCGTTCCAGCTAATCTCTGAAACCGCTAGACCAATTTTGACGGCACTTTCACTGGCAGATAAATGATGTTATGAGTAATTTAGGCTGTTGCTTTAGAAGGCTAGGCTAGGCTTTTGCTCTAGAAAAAGCCACGCGGGCGAAGCCGAGGGCTGCAGCTAGTACCTTTTAAAAATTGTGTGTAACAATTAATTAAATAAAACTAAATAAAAAGTTAGAAATACTAAGTAGGTACGGTCAGCAACAAAATTCAATTAGCAGTATCACTTATGACTTATCACCAAAATTAACACAAAATTATTCGATAAACTGCTATTTGGCGTTTCATGTAATAGCTAAGAGTTAATATTCTTCAAATTTTACGTCTGTTCCGTTTCTTTTTTAAATATTTAACTCAATAATCAACATTTCAAAAACTGAAGAGTTAATCGACTTTAATTGCTGACTGTACACTATTATATTCGAAAGATAAGTAAAATACTTCGATATTAATTTATTGATTTTATAGTTATTTCAAACTGAACAATTAGGAATACCCAAATTAGGTGAAGAGAAACCACTTGTATTATAAAGATAAGCAAGTAAAATATTATGAAATGGCAAACCAAATGAGGTACTATCGCGGGCTCGAAAATTTAACCACCTTCAAAACAATACCCCGTGCACACGAAGACCACATCTGTTTACCGCCCCTTTTTGCTTTGATAGCCGATAAAATAAATCTCTGGCTCTGTTACAGTGATCACAGATGTCTGACCACCTCGGCTGGTTTTATTACGATCATTTTTTTCTCAAAAACAAGGGGCTCAGCAAAAATCTGAGATTTCGATGCTATTTGTTGATGAGCGTAGGTAAGCGTTACTATAGCAACCGAGCGCTGCAAGCAAGAATATTCCTTACGGTGATCCGATGTCCGAGACCACGATGGTACCTACGTATCAGATTGATCAAGAAAGACGGAAAACCAAATTGAAGATTGAAGAAACGAAAACCAACGGAAGACAAGAAGAGTGTTTCATAGCAAACACAGTAGTGTGCAATGCTAAAGTTCTCCATGCATGTACTTACTTTGTTTGTTCTGAAATACTCTAAAGATCGTCGCCGGCGCCGCGAGATTCCACCAATAAGGAGCCAGACGCTTTAGGGTAATGCATAAACAACAGGAATGTTATGTACAGTATACGTATAATTCTATATGTAACGTTTTTGTTGTCTTAAATTGCTCTCCTCACAGCGAATTAAAAAAGAAGATGGCTGTCACGGGATGACAATGAGTATATTTTTTGTACTGGGAGCAGGGCTTGTTAACGTTACCAAATAACAAAATAATAACCGTTACGTAACGTTAAATTTCAATGTTATACCTACTATCGTTACAAAATATTAACGTTACTTGATAACATTACCAGTAATATAACGTTAAATAAATTTAACAAAAATACGATGACGATAAATAAGATAAATTTGATCGGCACGGCATCAGAGAGGCGCGAGGGCGGGCTCCCGCTGCGCAGCACGCCTCAGGCCCCACTACTTACATCTCACCCGTTTAAAATAACAATTAAATTAATAGGCGCATAAATAACGTTAAATCGATTACCGTTATTTTAATAATATCGTTAACTCTGTCAATACAAGGTAACGTTATGCAAATTTACCGGTATTTAAAGCCCTGACTGGGAGTACCAATTGTAAACTGTATCTACTTATACACATACAGGATAAGTTTTTAACCAGTGGAAAATTTTTTTTGGTGGTTTAGTATCAGTAATAGAACTCATTTCCATTATTTGATCAATACTTTTTTTTTGGTCCACTTGAAATCAGCAAAATATGGATACAATCTATTCGTAATAATATCAATGGGCGAGCGCACATCTGATAGGTACCTACGACTGCGTTCCGCTTCACTGACCGCGCCGCTGGCGCGTTGCACGACGAGTATCCATTATACCAGTTTCAAAATAAACATCTTTCGTTAACGATAACTTCATTTTTTTGTACTAAGACATCAAATAAGAAATATGTGTATGATAAAACACGTTTAAGTTTAATTTGTCAAAATTTGCGCACTGATTAAAAACTTGTCCTATATTTGAAACAGCAGCGTTTGCTTTTTACATAAAATTATGAGACGCTTTATAAAAATAGGCGCACATTTGCAGACTTGCAACATTTGTTGTAATGTATCATTCGAGGCGAGCTTGGTTACAAAACGGCGATACAAAAGATGCGGCGAACGTGCGCTTCGAGCACTTGAATCAAGTGTGCTCCATTTTTATTTAGAATGGCGGACGTAGAGGTTGTGTGTGCTTCATTAATTTTATTTAGTTATTGTCATAGGCAGAAGAAAAACAAAACGACTGCACTGACTTGTTTGTAAACATGCGCAGACTCGGCTCGCTGCACTAACTACTCGTAACACGTTTTAAAGGAATTCACGAAAGCCGACAGTCGAGTGGAGGATTCGGCGCTCGCATCGAGCGGCTCAGCTCGCAACACTGACTACTGTAACGCGTTACAAAAACTCGATACATTACATACAAACGTTGCAAAGTCAGTCTCCGCCTTTAGATTTTATTTTTATTTAGAGTAGGTATGTCTCGTCTTCCTGATAATTCAATAAGCTTGAGCTGGTCAAATAAATATTTTTGTCAACGTAATAAGTCATTAGTTTCGGGATTATTAATGTAAATGGCGGCTATGAATCCGAAAACCCCAAGTGTTTTTAGATACGGAATAACTAATTTGAATATGATAATAATCAAAAGACAATGTATCAATGAAAATTGTATAATTAAAAACTGAAAAACAAAGCTTGTTTACGTATAATAAATTTTAGAATTATTTCTTAATAATATAGCCAACTTAATTTAAGCATATTTTTTAGTTAATTATCTAGTAAAGCAATATTGTCATTACTAAGTTAGATATGTTTAAAGACTTTGAATAAATGCATTTCATGAGATTGAACATAATTTGTATCTTTTGTAACTTAAAACTTAATTAAATGACTGGTTCTCATAAACATAATATTATTTGTATATACATATTAAAAAATAACATTTTTACTTATAATATAAATATTTTTGTATATAAATCAGCATATCAACGTATTTGAACTACAAAAGCTATTAGTATTTAAATAAACTATTCTTATTTTTATAACTACACTGGTAATAAATTATTACATTAGTTTTACAGACAAATGGCAACTCTGAAGCCTCTGTGTGTTTCATTTGATTAGATGTCTATTTGTAGGCAAGATTAAAATAATTATTACTTGTCCATAATTCATTACACAACACGGTTATACATACTAAATACTATATTGGCTAGTAAATCATCTTGTACTCAATTAACAAAAAAAGCAAACGTTATATTTGATAACTAGAAAGTATGTATAACTATACAAAGTTTCTGTAACATATAAAAATTAAATAACGAATTAATAGGAATGGAATACCGAATCACTAGTGTTGCGATTGATTTTGAGATTTACCCAATGATATCGATAATATTAGCAGAAAAAATGCAGCGCACACCTCTCATTCTTTAGTACTTACATACGCACATAATTGGTATAGAAATCAGCGCGTGCGCATGTCACTCTCCACACAAAACACACACACGTTTGTAGCTGCATACACTCTACATTGTTGGCCTCACGAATACTTACTTTATAGTTATCAAATACACAATTTGCTGCACTATTCAGATCACTACATTTGCACTAATCAGTACTATTTGTACAGTTTATTCATCAATATGGACTGGTAATTCTACCTGGATGTCTTGGGCACTGGGCGCGGGATCTGCCGAATCATGCCCTCTTCTTGGTACTCCAGGTTGCAGGGTTTCAGCAACTCTTGGCCGCCTTGATGGAGCCATTTGTTACACACTGGAATGTTGTAAGCAGAATAAAATTAACTTCTGTTTAAGTCATGGTAAGAAATAATCAAAACGCTAATAGGGATGTGTCCTGGGTAAAAAAAAAAGAAAACTGTCCGTCAATCAGATAATAAAAAAATATTAGACAGGTATTCTTTGCTTTATCATATTAATAAAAAATTACTTAGATATAAAACACATTCAAATTGGGAAGTGGGGGCTCGTTAAGTCACAGCTACGTATAAAATCTACTGAGAAGTGACGTCATGCCACATTTGAACTTAATATCGCCGTAATGTTTTGAATACGTAAAAAAAAAAAAATACGTGTCCAATATTTTTTAATAACCTACATGACGGACCAAAAATTTTTTTTTTGTATCATCCCTATTATCTGCTCTCAAAACGGTAAAGGAAAACATCGTGGAGAAACCAGCATGTCCTAGAAACAAAAATCTACCAACCCGCACTGGGCCACATGGTGGTTTCGCCCACTCCCTCTTACCGAGAGGAGGCCCACACAGCAGTGAGAACATTATAGGCCGATGCTAATAAAATATACTGAAGCTTGGTTTCTCAAATTAGATATTTTGCTAAGGAAAGTCATTTGCAGCTTCTTATGTATTCAGTCAGTTATAGCAATTCGCTAACCCCCCTTCGCTCAAATGGTGTTTTTTTTTTTACTAACAAATCGTATGATTTTCATATTTTTCTAGTTTTGGGTAGATTTCGTATAGGTATTTAACTAAAATTAAGAATTATAAAATTATAAGAATAAGAAGAAGAAGAATAAGAATAATATTTATTTGTTTAAAAACATGGTATAAAAAGATGGTAAAAATACAAAATAACAAGAGCATACATGTTTTGCTTAACAGTTATAAGCGTACAAATTTTCACAAGCATATTTAACATTTATTGTCAACGAAGTATATTAGAAGAAGTATATTATTATAGTATAGTAGATTGTATATCGATTCGTATTCAAAAAAAATCTCAATCATTTATGCAAAGGGGGGTCAGCTAATTACTATAACTGACTGAATACATAAGAAGCTGCCAATGACTTTTCTTAGCAAAATATCTAATTTGAGAAACCGTTTATATAAACCTTGCTCGAATATATTTTATTAGCATAATCTGCCTATAATGTTCTCACTTCTAAGAAGCTGCCCATGACTTTTCTTAGCACAATATCTAATTTGTTTTGTACTTATTGTTATTTTTCAACAGATAATGTATTATCAAGCTCACTGAAGCAGATCCTGCAACAGTTTGCAGGTCTTGAAACTTCACTTGGATCCTTGCAGGACGGACTTAGGTAGTCATCTACATTCAACGGTAGAATGCAGGTGCTACTAGTTAGCATCTCACCGAGCTCGGCGCAATTCACCGAGAATATGCTCAAACCTGACATCATGAACACTGCGACGGCCTTAAGCCTCGTTTTACTCCTAGGTACAGTATACCTAAATACAGTCACGAAATGAAAAGGATAACACCGTCCATGAGACCGACTACGCACTGCCCGGTCAATTGCTAAACCTTTTCTTTCCGCAACTCTAACTGTTGGATGTAACTATGTGTCTGTTGGTAATGCAATTCACGAGCTCACGTTATATGACTAGGGATTGCAATCCGGAAAACCGGATCCGATAATTCGGTGAATCCGGCATCAATATAAACTTACCGGATCCGGTGATTGCATATTTTGGCAAAATAACCGCGCTTTTGCATAAGTTTCATCTGCTTTTAGACACTTTCAACTTCATATCTTCATATCTACTTGTTCCAACAATTTTATTTAAAAAATATCAACGACGAAAAGAACAAAGGCGAACTCCCGAACAAATTTTTGTTGACATTTATTTTTGCGTTTGCTTATGAAAAATATGTAAAAGTATAGATTTTGAGTTTCTGAACAGTTTTGTCTTCAGTTATACATTTATAGGAAGTCAGGAATTAAAGATATTCCAGTTTGAAGTTCTAGAGGTTATGTCTTGTCAACAACAAACTAATCGAAAAAGAAATACCTACTTACCACTTAAAATATCATTGATAGAATGCATTTTTACGACAAAATAAGGTACGGAGTACGTATTCAGAAAGTTATAGATATATTATATGGTAAATTACATGGTAGAGGTAGGTCACGGGTATAGAAAAAAAATAACTTAAAAAAATAATATTTATTCCTCATCTTCTCTTATTACAATATCATCAAGAAAACCTGCAGGTGCTGAGATATTTTGTTGATGTCTAGCCCATCCTAGATACCACACTACAGTCATTATATGAGCGCAACATCTAACAGTTCGTTATTATTTTTTTCACATTATTTTTCGGCGCATTTTATTGACACGTTAAGTTGCAGTTGACACACATGATGCGCTTTACACAGTTACCCATCGTGATAAACAAATCGATGCACACACAACAAAATCCAAGGTATCGGCCAGAATCGGAATCCGGAGTCACAGAAAAATGTCGTCGTATAGGCAAATAATCTGAATTCTTAGGCTAGCACTAGTCACACAGGGAACAGTAAATCTCAGAGTCCATAAGCAGAAGCAATTGATGAAGTAGAAAATTACGGAAGATCGATGGAAAACTAAATAACGTGACGCACGCGTAAACAACAAGTTGTCAGTACGGTACATGTCAATATGCGGCGTTGACAACTTAAATGTTGTATTTCTTTTTTTTTTGCAATGTTGCCATACTCGAAAAAATTGCACTACGAGGTCATGTATGTATTAAATTAAACAATTATGACCGCTATATACTTAGCACAAACAATTATTTTTATTTTCTGTTACAGAAATGTATTTCATAAGTATATTAATGTAATACGAAAAGCAAAGCATTTTATGTAACTTGACCAAGATTTATATTGCATGGCAACATTAAACGTTCAGCTTAGCCAAAAGTCATGAAGTTAAGCCAGAAAAAAGTAACGAGGCCATGATTATTTATCATCATCATTAATCTAGTCAATTCAGTTTTCAATTATGACGACTTTTTTTCCAGATTTTAATAGGTCATAAGCTTGATTTGATAAAACTAAGTGAATTATGTCGTCGGTACCTATCACGGTGATATATGTAGACGCTTAATAATTTCATCAACAATTTTCTCGCCATTGTTCTTTAGATTATAATATTAATCTCAATTGTCAAATGAAAAACATTTTTATGGACATGGTGATTTACTATTAGAATTTCGGGTTTAAGTAATCAAATATATTTTGACGTTCAAAAGTGCCATTTATGAGCTTATTTAAAATAAATGCTTTCACTTTTGACTTTGAAAGCACTCAATCTGTAAGTGGCACTACAAATTGGCATCCACAGATGACGAAAGGGAACATCCCTTTCGTCATCTGTGGATGCCAATTTGTTCTATTTGTTTACATTTTCATCAGATACTTTTGGAATAATCTGTAGTATATTACTGACCCCACTTAGATCCCTGCAGCACTGGGCAGGCAGCGTGTCTGGTCGCAAGGTCTCCTTCGCCGGAGGGGTGCAGGTTCAACCAGAAGGCGGCCGCTCGCTTCACAGGGAACACGCTCAGACCTAACTCCGTGAACACCGTGGCGCCGCCTTGAGCTACATCCGACATCTGGGGAGAAAGGAAGTTACGAAATATAAAATTGTTCTATTATGTTGTGAACTACAATTAATACTAGCTGCTGCTGTGGCTTATCTGCCAGTTAAAGTCCCGTCAAAATCTGTACAGCCGTTTCGTAAATTAGCCGGAACAAGCAGATAGACAATTTTTTTTTTTTTTTTTGGTATCACCTTAAGTAATGTCAATGTAGTTTGACAAGCTCTCAACTTCACATTCTCAATTCAGAAACCCTGGTCTTTAACTATAAAAGCCAAAAAATATCAACAAATAAACAACGTAAGATATAAATGCTTTAGTTTTTCGTTGTATCTAGACAGTACACAAGAGAAAAAAAAAAAAAAAAAAAGATAGTATACAATCCATTTTAGTAGATCGTCCATTATCTATACCAATAAACAAAATTTATGTGTCTGTTAGTGAAAATAACAGCTTTTTACTAAATTCCAAATTTAAATTCAAAAATCATTAATTTCAATCCATTCAAGATCATTATGATATATCGCACCTTTGGGAACAAAGCGTCACTTCTGCAAGTTTTTGTTTTGCAAAAACAACTTAAATATGCAGAAAAACCGCGATAATCGACTTTATATACACAGCACGCTTGTCCGTGAAGAACTAATCAATTTTAGACTGTGAGAATCGCCTTAAGACTCTAAAACAGCACAGAGTTATTAAAAAATTAGGTAAAAAAAAAAATATGCTCTTCCTGTAAAGTTGGAAAACATGCAGAAATGACCTTTTGTTCCCAAAGGTGCGATATATATAAAAAAATATACAATTAAAATCAAATAAATTAACTTCAAATTTAATCATAAAATTAAATAGATGCATATGAAATTATATACGGTACGTATAACAAAAAAATATTTTTAAAATTTTTGTCTGTCCGATGATCTGTCTGTCTATCTGTTTATTCCGGCTAATCTCTGAAACGGCTGGACTGATTTTGACGGGATTTTCACTGCAGATAGCTCATGTTATAAGGCGTAACTTAGGCTACTTTTATTTTAGAAAAAGCAACGCGCGTGAAGCCGCGGGCAGCAGTTAGTACATATATTATTAAAGAACTGTTTTATCTTAGTTTTGTCTGTTTGTTTTGATTTATTGAGAATTCATTAGTATTCACATCTACTCAAGTTGGAAATTAACAACAGCGTATTTAGATAAAGAATAAATATAAATATATTTTGATGTACCAAATTGAGTTTCTGACTTTGTAGCCAAAAAAATGAGTTTGTGTATGCAATTGTATATTATTTGAATACTAACATAGAAAAGTACTGTAGCTATTCTATTGCCACCTGACTTGGTGAATGCATTCTCCCGTTTCTGTGGACAAAAAAGATGATGAAATTAAATAAACATAGACTTAATTAATGAATACAAAATATAGTTAAATTTTTAAAGAGTAAGTATGGAGTTTCTTGCCCATTCTTCTCCATACGTAACTACCTTTTGGGGCAACTAGAATCTTTTCTTTCGTCGTTCAAAGGTGCTTTTTATATGCCTATTTGATATAAATCATTTGGCTTTGAATGCAAAATAAAGATTATGAAAAAATAATTAAGAATTCTATACAAGGTCAAATTAGCTGGCGAAAGTTCACAGATGTGATGGATCGTAGTTATATGGCCTGCAATTGGAGAGGCCTATGACCATCAAAGTCAAAACACATCATTTATTTTCAATAAACCATTAAAAAAGGCACTCTACAATGTATCAATTTACAAGAAAACAAGAAGAATTTAAGTTAAAAAGTTTAATTGAATCTAGTTGCCCCTTCCATAAAGTATTTTCGTATGGAGAAGAATGGAAAAAAAAAACTACACAGTTACTGTAAAACATGTTTACATTAATTAGAAATTCATATGGGAATCAACCCCTTACCAAAAATAAAATTACCATACTACCATATTACCATTATACTTAATAGTATAATGGTAATATGGTAGTATGGTAATTTTAAATGTTTTTTTTTAATTTTTTTATTTTTTTTTTGCAAATTAAGCAATATCGAACAGATAAATTACAAATATAAAATTGTCGTCGATTATAACTAACATTTTAACAATGAATCAGTGTGTGTTTTAAAGTAATCATAAAATGTAGAAGCAATGTCATAAAATTTAATAATTAAATTAGCAACCAGTTTGATTTTGTTTTTACTCTAGATTGAAATTTTCTATTAATTTATTATTAAGTAATTGTTGCACTTATAAACGTAATACTAACCTATTAAGGAAATTATATATTGTGTAAACAATTGTTGGGTAACCTAAATAAATAAATAAAATTAACAAACTTTTATGGTTATTGGCTACTTTGTATGTGTGCATTTTGTTTTTTTTTTGTAATGTGCGCTTTGGTCATGTAGAATAAACAATTTCTTTTTCTTTGTTTCTTTTCTTTAAATTGTCTATGGATCACTTATGATGACGATTATTGACTTACCCTAGCAAAGTCAAAGTGGGGTTCATAATGCCCTCCTATCCCGTAGTTGACGACCTGCAGTTCTTCAGCGAAGTCCATATTAAGACCTGTCATGTGGGACACCCTGCGAGAGATGCGCGCGATGGTATCAGCTTCCGCGTCTCGAAGCCACGATGACTTGCTGATGCGGTAGGGAGCCGGTACCAGTTCACCGGTCTTCGGGTCGTGAACTACGGCGCGTTTGAACTAAACAGAAAAAAAAAAGAAGTTTTTAAGAAAAGTTAAGTCAAAGGAAGGAAAGGAACGGTCAATAGGGATGATGACTAAAAACAATTTTTTTTTGTCCGTCACGTAGATTATTGGACTCGTATTTTTTCTTTTTTTACGTAATCAAAACATTACGGCGATACATTGAGTTACAAATATGGCATGACGTCATTCTCGCTAGATTTTATACGTAGTTGTGACGTAACGCCCACTCCCCAAGTTTAATGTGTTTTATCTATGTAATTTTTTTATTAATATGATAAAGCAAAAAATACGTGTCCAATATTTTTTTTAATATCTGATTGACGGACTAAACAGATTTTCTTTTTTTTTTACCCAGGAAACATCCCTGTTCTTTACCTATTTCACCGTGTGTACACAAATAATAAAATAAATAAACATTGAACAGTCCTAGTTGGGGAAATAGTCATTTCATAAATCAAGACAGCTGTTGCAATTTCAATATACGGACTATTTCAGTGGAAAGTAAATTTTGGTAAACAATCGATTTCTCTGACTGTATATTTAAGTTTTTTAAATTAAATTTTATAGAACTGGAAACTCTAGTAAGTTACCTTGATAGGTGTGATTCTGAAATAAAAACTATAAAAAGCTTGACTAATCGAGTGTTTTAATTTATATCTTATATTACAGCTATAAAAGTCAAGGTTATGAATCTGTGAGAACGATAACATTTGTTAGGTACCTACTTACCTATACAAATAAATAAAATTGATGTGTCTGTTTGTAATGTCAAAATAGCTTTTTTACTAAATGTATATTTACTAGGTACTTATGACAATTTTTTTTTTTAATTTGTTTGTCTGTTTGTCCCGGCTAATCTCCGAAACGGCTGGACCGATTCTGACAGGACCTACACTGGCAGATAGTTGTATTTTAAGGAGTAACTTAGGCTTATTTTATTTAAGAAAAAGCCACGCCGGCGAAGCCGCGTTCAGTAGCTAATAAGTGTTATCGCTGCATGCAAAACAAAAAAAAAGAACACTTTTTTTGTGTTTTAAAGTGTTCGGAAAATTATCCCCTATTGCTTGACATTATTGACATCAAAATGCTGTTCCATTAACTCACCCTCGGCCTGGCCATTTTCTTGACCATTTCAATCTCTCCATCACTGATGACGTCGTGGAATATCACAACGTCAGGGTTGAGGTACATCATCTCCATCTTGATGGGCGCCAGGCGAAGGAACGGATGGTTCTCTGTGAGGTAACGACATGTCAACCTATGAATGGCAGGAAAAGAAAACAGTTAAATTTATTATTCGAAATAGCCTGAGAATCAACACTTTTTAATGCTTAATAGCTATATATAGTACATTGTGATACAAGGGTGGAAAGTAGGTTATTGCAAACGAGCAAGTATATAATTAGTTTTTTTATGATAATTTTGTTAACTTCATTTGGGTACTATAACGTGAATTTCTGGCAAAAGTAATAAAAAAACGAATGGTACGATATTAGCATAATCTTAAAGCCAGTAGCAAGTATTCGAAATCAAGATCGCAAATCTCATTGTTAGAGACACTCTTCTCAGATGGGAGGAAGACACCTACTCATCTAATAAAAAGTCTATGCAAAAGTATCTGATGAAAATGTAAACAAATGGATCAGAAAACATTTCTCTGGATGCCAATTAGTAGTGCCACTTACAAATTGAGTGCTTATTACCTATCTGAATCAAAACAAACTACCTAGTTACGCAAAACATAACATACAGGATACGGGTACTCGCCGACCCTGAGTCGAATTCGTAATATGCTCACTAGAGCATAGGTAGGTACTGACCTACCTTATCAAGAGGCAGTTACCGCATTTTTGTTCTACAAATGAGCTAATTATTCTTTTTAAACAGTAGTTTGTCAATGACAGTCACAGGTTAATGCTTGCTATCTTCACAAAATAACTGTTAACATACAAATTAATAGAATAACGAATGAATAAAAACAAATAAGAAACCAGTTGTGTTTGTTTTACTTTTGTTTTTATTCACATTATTATTATAATTCATTATACTACAACATATTATTTTAATGTAATGTAATATTTTATTATATAGTCTGTATTTCAATTTTTTCCGTCTAATCTTCGAAACGGCTCGACCGATTTTGACGGGATTTTCACTGGCAGATAGCTGATGTTACAAGAAATAACTTATATTTTACGAAAAGCCACGCGAGCGAAGCCGCAGGCAGCAGCTAGTAACAAATAAAGCTTAGCGCGATATAGCGATTTTACTATGAGGAGTGAAATATGAGTATGATACATTTACACTTTACAGCTGTAGTACTTAAATGTCCTCAACGATGCATGTTGATGGACATTATCTATGAATCGGTCAGATATCGCAGTCGATTTAGCGAAGTGTCCGTACTTACGTTGGATCTAAATGGCGGTCAATGTATTTCTTGTGTCATTTTTTAAATTTCAAATACAATCTGTTAACATTTAAGATCGTTTTAATGTATACATTTTATAATGTGACGACCATGAGAATATTAAAGGTGAGGCAATAATGTAACTGGTAAATTCTCGGCATGCAGTAATAAATAATAGTTTTGTTGCCCAATGTAATCCCAGAAGCTAGCCTGGGAGGCTGTTCTAATGTGTGATAAGTTAATCTGTTTTTAAAACAGCTGATTACTTTGACTGGTCGATCTAATAACGACCACCAATCAAATCATCATGAGAGACGTCCACTGCTGGATATAGGCCTCCCCCAAGCACCGCCACTTCGACCGGTTCTGTGCTTCCTGCATCCAGCGGATTCCTGCAGCTTTCACAAGGTCATCGGTCCACCTTGTGGGAGGCCTTCCTACCCTACGTCTTCCGGTACGCGGTCGCCACTCCGAACATTTCGGCACCAACGGCCATCTGTTCTGCGAGCAATATGCCCTGCCCATTGCCAGTTAAGTTTGGCATATCTTCGAGCTATGTCGGTTTCCTTGATGATAACCTATTATTCTTATTTGTGATGATCTATGGGCACTGAAATGTGGTCGCTCACAATGGGCCTTATTAGAAGACTAAAAGTCACCCAAAGGGCAAAGGGTATTCACGTAGGGAAACTCCAAGCATAGCCCTCTCGGCAATGCTTGGAGTTTACCTACGTCATCGAATCAGAAATGAAGAGATCCGCAGGAGAACCAATCAAATGAGTGTACTTAATTACACAAGTGCGTTCTGACTGAGCTTTGAAATTGAGCAAGACGCAAGTGTTCATGTCGGAATGTTATTCACCAGACCATATTGCCGACAAAAGATATGGTATACGAAAACGTTCGATATAGTCGCAGTCATATAACATGGGAGCGAGATGACACGAGAATCAGTAATTTTTTTTTTGTAATCAAAAACAATATATTTCATTTCACACTAGCTGGTGCCCGCGGCTTTGCCCGCGTGGCTTTATCTAAAATAAAAGCCTTAGTTACAGTGAATCTCCAGTCAAAATCGGTCCAGCCGTTTCGGAGATTAGCCGGAACATACAGTCAGACAAACAATTTTTTTTTATAAGTACTGTTTATACTTTCATATACATCAGTTGTCCTAATAGTAATTGTAAGAGCTCATGCCTCCTGTGATACAAGTTTATCCTAGAACGGGCATCATACTTTGTAATACCTACATTATTTCTAAGATTTATACTGTATTTTTCCAATTTAAATTTTTTTATAATAAAAAACAAAAAAAAAAAAACAACATTTAGAAAAAAGCTGTTATTTTGACATTACAAACAGACATCAATTTTAATTATTTTTATAGATAAACCTACATCGGCACATACGAAACGTCGCACGGTTCCAATTGGTCGTTTCCTATGGAGAAGAGCCGGCAAGAAACTACACAGTTACTCTTTTAAAAATAATTGTCTTTTACAATATTTTCAAACACCGTATTATAATACCGTACTAATTTAAATTCACCGTCCTACTCGCACGTTTTATGACCGCAACTGCCACGAGTCTTGGCGTTTAGTAAAGTTAAGTTTTAAAATTATAGAGTACTAGCAGCCCGTCCCGGCTTCGCACGGGGTAGACAATACGAAAGACATTTTAAGACTCATTTTTCTACACCTTCGGTTACATTGTTCAAATTTTACCAAGGATCCCTATTTTTTTTCAAAATGAAATGTAGCCTATGTCAATTTTTTTTTTTATCTTTCCTCTTTATAATATTAGTATAGATAAAAATATATTTACTTCTTAGAAATAGCGAGAGGTATGTCCACTTCGCCGCGACACAGCGACTCGTAGACTTTTCTCTCCTTAGCATAGCCGGTCAATTTAACCGGTTTTTCCTCTTGCTGCTCCGCACCAGTCTCCTGTAAACCAACCAATAACATTTTATAGCCAGATTAGATTAGAGACTTAATTTAAATAATGTTATTTTACAGTAATGTGCTTCAATAACATAATAATACGACGTGTTTTTCTTGTTTCTGCGATCTTTTTTATCTTTAAGGAAAAATAGTTTAACGTTATCCGTTACTATGCTCGATAAATTCTGTAGCTCACGACTCAATTCTACAGGTTTTTTTTTTTTGATTTGTCAACAACAAAGGTGTTAAGTAAACCATTAAATAATATAAAAAATGTCTTGTTGATATTCAAATGATTATGTATTAACGCCGTCAGCTGAATCGGCTCACTTTTAAAACCAAATCCCGTGCCCACGGTGCCCACATCTGGTGCTCACATTTGGTATTTTTGCATCGACCAATAAAACAAAAATGCATAGGAATATTTTGTTTAAATAAATTTCTCAGCCTCTGTTACCTTTTTCGACCAATAGGAATAGAACAAAAAGACCCAAGGACGAGAAAACGACCAAGGACCGAGTGCTGCAAGCAGAAATAGTCCTTACGATGGTCCGATTCGGCTGTCCGCGATAGTACATTGCATAATTTATATAATTCCGAACAAGTTATTGACCTTTACACCAAATATCCTGTTATTATGAGGTAGTCACATAAATAAAAGGAAATCGATATTATTGACCTGTTTATCTAGAAACTATTAGAAAAAAGTAAAAAAATAAGATATATTTTTAGGGTTCCGTACACAAAAGGAAAAAAAAACAGAACCCTTATAGGATCACTCGTGTGGCGGTCTGTCTCTCCGTCTGTCTGTCACAGCCAATTGGCTCCGAATCTACTGGGCCGATAAGTTGAAGGTACATATGAGCGTGACCCAAACATGGACGTGTAAAGAAAATTAACAAATTTTGGACATGCAGGTCACTTTTGGGGGCCAAATAAAAAAGTTTTGCAAATTGTGCCGTGTGACATATCAAATGAAAGGGCTTATTGTAAGGCTTTCAGTTTTTTTTTTTTTAATAATTTTTAAATATATTTTTTTGAAGTTATAATTAAGATATTAGATGAAAATTGACCCTTATATCTAAAACTAATAAAAAAAAAAAAAAATAACATAAAAAAATACAGAAAATAGTTTTTTTCTTACAGGAAAACCTATATGAAGTCTATGGTCTTAAAATAACCTGATAAATCTCTCAATATTGTGCGTACAAACTTACATTTGCAGTTGGAAACAAAAAGAGGTAGAGGCCGCCCGCCATGACTTGGTGGTCCAATATCGCGAGAGACGTCAAGAAAGCCCAATTGCCCGATGCGACAACCAAAGACTGTTCGTCTTGGCGCAGGAAAGTGAGGAGACCCGACCCCAAATACCCGTTATTATACCCCATATACCAGGGATGGAAGAAGAAGAAGAGGAATATGTCATAGAGTAGATGTTTGACTAAGAATTAGACGCGTTACACGAACGATCACTCACAGCAGTAACACTATGAGTGATCTATTCCCGGCCTGAGACCCCACGATAATACATGAAATGATTCATAGAGTCGGCACTCACAGATGAACACAAGGTGACCTTGTCGCTATCACAAACCACGTGCAGACATACTACATAGGTCTTTAATGCATTATGATAGAACTAAACTTAAAACCGGCCAAGTGTGTGTCGAACCACGCACAATGAAGGGTTCCGTAGTTGGGATGAATAAATCCCAAGAACAACTTAACATTGTAGTTGAAAAATGTATGGGAGAACATGTTTTTCAACTGTACATGTAAGTTAGCTATTACTGTGCAACTTGTAAAGCTTACTTAGCTGTGATAGTTTTCCTTTTAACTTCTAGTGCTGTTAATTTTTTCCTGTACCCAAATATAACCATTTAGCTGGCAGGTAGGGGGGACACTTCACTCTAACAAAAATTAGTTTAATATTACGCAAACGGATCCCTGAATCGATCAATGGTTTTAATAAACCCGCAATGTTTTTAAACGGCCTATCCAACGAACACAATGGGATAGACGAAAAAAAAATTTTTATTTCATCCCCACTTTACGTGTACGGGAGCTTAAAAATGGTAGGTAACTAATTTAATCAAGTGACTAAAAATCAAAACATCTGTTTCCATGCGAGACTCATCACTAATCACGAAAAGTACTAGCGGAAAAATTTACATGGCCTTCATATAATAGAATCTTCATATAATTGATCCTAAAGGTTGGGAGAGGCCGCTTTACACAGGTCGTCATGGCGCTCGACTACGAGTATACACAAAAACATCAAGTCTTTCGAAGAGAAGCGATATGAAGTAATCATCGGGAAGCGTCAAATACGTAAAGAGAGACCTAAGCCCTCCGACACTTATACATACAACACTGCAGGCCGACTTTATTGTTCTAGTTGCGACCAGGTGTTCAAAACTAAATTCGGTCTAGCGAGTCATCTAAGGGCACACGCAAGGAATTGATTTCTAAGGGTCGCCGTTATCGAAATCGATAAGGAGGACTATATAATAGAAAAACAAATTAAAACATTTTACTGGCGATATGAGCGTCATCAAGACCTAAAATTATGCCAAATTTCAAATCCCTCTATATATTTTTTGATAAAAACGTCTGTGAAATGAAATTGTTTATTCTGCAAGTAGGATATCAGAATCACTTTTGCACGTCATATAAAAAAATATTAAAATAAGCTAGATGGAGGCAAAATTTCCTATCTCACTACCCCTGAGAAGAAATGGCGAAACAATCTCAGGGGTCTCTTTAAAGTCCAGAAATAATCTTGGTCAGATCACGTAGATTAGTGTCTGAAATGGTATTTTGAGGAAAGAACCACACAGACTTGAACGTACCAGTCCAGTCAGTGCAAGCATTTGTCAGTAATCGTGTAGTTCAACTCAGAACTTATGGGTCTCAACAGCTCGACGAACAATACCAATGAAAATAAATTTGGTTGGCTGCATAAAGTACTCAATGTCAGACTATCATTAAAACTCAGAAATAAAATAAAATAAAAACACATAGTCCTCAAATTCCACTAATTTATAATCAGGCTATAATGTTCCCACTGCTGGGAAACAGGCCACTTCTTCTCTTCGAGAGGAAGTGGGCTCTAATCTACCACGTGGGCCCAGTGCAGGTTGGTAGATGTCACATGTCTTCGAATTTTTGGTACTAGGACATACCGGTTTCCTCAGGATGTTTTCCTTCACCGTTTTGAGAACAGTGGTGATGAAATCATTTGTACATAGTAAAGCGTCTGCCTGAGTTCGAACCCACGACCTGAAAACTCGTAAATAGGGGCCAGACGAATCGACACAAAAGTGATCTTGTAAAGGTTTTAAAACCCTGCAGTATTGTCTCTCCTTCTACTTTTAATCCATCCAAAGGTTGTCGGTAAAAGATCGCTTTTAGCGAAAAGACCGTCCATTGTGTAACATTTAATTTTCTACATTTATATCAGTGGCGTAACTACAGAGTGGCAAGTCGGCAAAATGCCACGGGCCCCCAGCCGGAAGGGGCCCCCGGTCAGAGAATCCCAACTCCCAACATTTATTATTATTGGTCCAAAACGAATTTTTTTGAGTGTTGTCGAGTTATTAGCCAAATACGATCCTATTTTACAAGAGTCTGCTTGCTTGTTTGTCCAAAAATACAAAATGTGCTCATTGCTGTTCTGGTTCAAAAAGTGGAAAATGCTCTGGTAAATGAAATAGTAATAGCACCATTTTATTTGATACTACTCAAGATATTTCCAAAACATCAATTTTGTGAACTGAAAAACTTTGTAATCGAGAAAGATGAAAATGGAACACCAAAGGCACTCGTAATTAAAGAGTAATTTTTGTGCAATGCAAAGCAATGCGAATGCAAAAGCATCCGATTAATTTGCCACGGGCTTCGAACGGTATAGTTACGCCACTGATTTATATCTCTAATTTTTATGGTGTACATAATAAAAAGTATTCTATATATCTGTCTTAAATTGATCTTTTTAGGTCCAGAACCCTAAAATAAATTTATAAGGGATAATACATACCCCGCGCCGTTCCTTCCTAAGTCTCTGCTCTTCTTCAGCGATGCTCTTCTGATAGTGGGGCACATTGCCTTTAGCGCGGGAGTGCTTGGGGTCGAGGGCTAGTAGCTTATGTGTCCATTCCAGAGCGCTTCTTGTATCGCCTGGAAATAACAATAATAAATTACTGTTGTATGAACCTCTGGCCTATACTTCGTAATAGCAGTGATCTATACAAATAAAATTTCTGGGCTAAATGTAAGTTAATATTTATTATTGTGTTATACACATAAATCTTCCGGAATAAATTCTATAAATGATGGTGAAAACCACATCGAAACCCGTTGCGTAGTTTAGAAGAACAACGCGGTCACACAGCCAGACACGAAAAGCGACTTTATTTTATATACTATTTATAGACATAGATCTCAGACACAAGACACTTACCAAGCAAATAATATGAGAAACCGATGTACTCCAGTATGTCAGCTTCAGTGAAGGAGTAGGATATATTTTCTTCTTTCAACTTGCGTAATGCCTCCACCATCCATGCGCGCGCGTTTGTTAGATCTTTCTCGTTGTACAATGCGCGCCCGAGCTCGTAACAGTCGCCTGCGCTCATTGGAGTACTGAAATGAACATAAAACACTAATATAATGTGGACTAAGCGTGGATAGACTGTGTGAAAGATGATATGGATAGACTGTGTGAAAGATGATATGAACAGACTGTGTGAATGATGATATGGATAGACTGTGTGAATGATGATATGGATAGACTGTGAAAGATGATATGGACAGACTGTGTGAAAGATGATTATGGATAGACTGTGTGAAAGATAATATGTATAGACTGTGTGAAAGATGATATGGATAGACTGTGTGAATGATGATATGGATAGACTGTGTGAAATATGATATGGATAGACTGTGTGAAAGATGATATGGATAGACTGTGTGAAAGATGATATGGATAGACTGTGTGAAAGATCATATGTGGATAGACTGTGAAAGATGATATGGATAGACTGTGTGAAATATGATATGGATAGACTGTGTGAAAGATCATATGGATAGACTATGTGAAAGGTGATATGGATAGACTGTGTGGAAGATGATATGGTTAGACTGTATGAAAGATGATATGGATAGACTGTGAAAGATGATATGGATAGACTGTGAAAGATGATATGGATAGACTGTGAATGATGATATGGATAGACTGTGTGAAAGATGATATATGGATAGACTGTGAAAGATGATATGGATAGACTGTGTGAAAGATGCTATGGATAGACTGTGTGAAAGATGATTATGGATAGACTGTGTGAAAGATGATATGGATAGACTGTGTGAAAGATGATATGAACAGACTGTGTGAATGATGATATGGATAGACTGTGTGAATGATGATATGGATAGACTGTGAAAGATGATATGGACAGACTGTGTGAAAGATGATTATGGATAGACTGTGTGAAAGATAATATGTACAGACTGTGTGAAAGATGATATGGATAGACTGTGTGAATGATGATATGGATAGACTGTGTGAAATATGATATGGATAGACTGTGTGAAAGATGATATGGATAGACTATGTGAAAGATGATATGGATAGACTGTGTGAAAGATCATATGTGGATAGACTGTGAAAGATGATATGGATAGACTGTGTGAAATATGATATGGATAGACTGTGTGAAAGATCATATGGATAGACTATGTGAAAGGTGATATGGATAGACTGTGTGGAAGATGATATGGTTAGACTGTATGAAAGATGATATGGATAGACTGTGAAAGATGATATGGATAGACTGTGAAAGATGATATGGATAGACTGTGAATGATGATATGGATAGACTGTGTGAAAGATGATATATGGATAGACTGTGAAAGATGATATGGATAGACTGTGTGAAAGATGCTATGGATAGACTGTGTGAAAGATGATTATGGATAGACTGTGTGAAAGATGATATGGATAGAAAGTGGGTAACTAACGAGGTGACGATAGGGAAGTATGGAAGATGAAGACATGCTGCGCCGACCTCAAATAAATTGGTATAATGAATTGATTGATTGGTTTGATTGGTATGATGTGGTAAATTGGTATTGGTATATTTGTATTTGTATTGGTATATTGGTATTGGTATAATGATATGACTAAAGCTAAATTATATACTCTATCCAGTGTTGTCGCGTATTTTATAAAAAGGATACAACAAAATACGTGTGTTAACTTTCCTATTGTAATTGGTAGGTATTAAAATCTATACAAATAAATAAAATTGACGTGTCAGTTTGTAATGAAATAACAGCTTTTTACTAAATGCATATGAAAGTTTAAACGGTACGTAAAAAAAAAAAATTGGCTGGCTGTCTGTTTGTTCCGGCTAATCACCGAAACGGCTGAACCGATTTTGACGGGATTTTGAGAACACTGGTAAATAGCTGATGTTATAAGGAGTACTGAGGCTTTATTTTAGAAAAAGACACGCGGGTGAAGCCGCGGGCAACAGCTAGTAGAAAATAAATAAATTATGCTTATTGTCGCTTATATTATGTCTGTAGGTCTTTTATTCTATCTATCCATACTAATTTTATAAATGTGAAAGTAACTCTGTCTGTCTGACTGTCTGTATGTTACGTTATCACGCCTAAACCGCTGAACCGATCGTCATGAAGTTTGGCAGAGATGTAGCCTGGGATATGGAGAAGGACAGCTACTTTTTTACGCGATAACCGACATATACGCGAGCGGAGCCGCGGGCAAAAGCTAGTTATTTTATAAGTAGATGACAAAGTGTCACATTTATTACAACTATGACATATTTAGTTCCTATTGTAAATATTGTAATGGGTATTACAATAGAAAATATATTTGTACAGTCACGAGTACCAATATGTATACACTTAGCAACGTTCAAAAGCAATTTTCATGGTGAATAACGATTGCAACTTTGAAATAAGACCTATTATACAGCGTGTTACGGAAAGGGTATATACATACCAAAGGCACGGATTCTTTTGGTGATAAGCAACTACAGGGCAATATTTTTTAATACCTATACCTACATAAATAAAAAGTTAAGAAACATTTAACTAAAAATCAAATGTTTCCAATTGAATTCTACACATCACTAGACCAAGTCAGCTGATCGGTGTCAATAAACTATACACAAAGAAACGGCGGTAACACGTTTGTTATGATTTAAATTTATAAACTCTCGAAATAAAAAAAAATATTAAGCATTTTCTAGTTAGTGCTTTTGAGCTGAAATTTTGTACAGAGATTCTGAACCAGATACACTCTTCACCCCGTTTGTATGGATATACCCTTTCCGTAACACGCTGTATAATAGTATAAGTTTATATGTACTATATTATATAATAGTTCTTATCTCAAAGTTGCATTCGTTATTCACGAGAAAATTGCTTTTGGTAAGACCAATTACATAATAGTATAAGTTTATACTATTATATAATATTTCTTATCTCAAAGTTGCATTCGTAAAATTGCTTTTGAATTTTGCTAAGTGTATACATATTGGTGCTCGTGACTGTACACTCTACAAATCCAAAACTATTAGCTAGCAACCATAACTAAAGACACGATAAACTATTACTTAACATGATGTAAGTTATTATGCAAACACAAATTATACTTAGTAACACAAACATAGTAATTGTATCGGTATACGAGTTAGTGCTAAATCGCAAATATCATGCTTCACGCTAATAAAGTCATAATTGTAGTATTAGTTACACTTAGCGCATCGCATCATAAAGATAGTGAAACTAAAAACAATGTGTGTGACAGTTAGGTTTTTAGCAAAATAGCAAATGACACGATTTTTTAAAGATAAATGGTAATTAACCTCTGGAAGACTGCATTATATTTTTTTACGTCAAAGTACAAAAAAAAAAAAAAAAAAAACTGGCTGATAACTATATCGGGAAGGAAGTAGCTCCTTACTTCGTACTTACGAGTTTCTTATCTAATCTTTGTTGACCTGTTAATATGCAAAAACTATCTTAAATTAATTCGAAAACAATTACCAAATTATCTTAAATGCACATGAAATTAACTTTATGGAATTAACGTGGCTAAAGTTTGCACTTTTCGCTACTCTCCGCTTCAATGGATAGGCAGCTTTATGTCAATCTCCTTTGTATTATATAATTGCATAGCACAGGTGTGAGTACTATGTACTTAAGAGCTACCATTTACCGGGTAATGGTGCCGATTCCCTTGTTCACAAACTAAACTAAATTTAAGTTTTTTTTAGCATCTTTTTCTTTCTATTTCATTAAGAAAAGGAGAGAAGATAAATTTTAGTTTAGTCCTGTCAAATTAATCAGCGCTTGACGTAAATTGACGTAATTTTAGTAGGCAAGTTTTGTATCACGTCTAAACTTGTATGGAGTAGTGACAGGCGCTGATTAATTTGACAGGACTTAACTAAAATTTATCTTCTGTCCTTTTCATATTGAAATAGAAAGAAAAAGATGCACTGAACTTAAATTTAGTTTAGTTTGTGAACAAGGGAATCGGCACCAATATGTCTTTCATTGATTTGAATGTGACCTGGCAGCTGAGAGTATGTCATGCTCACTTAGATGTCACGCTGATGGTGGCGCGTGTGTTGGATCATTTAGCTTCCTTCAAAATGTTTGAGCTGAATGGTGCTAATACATGCGTCATGTTCGTGAACGTGAGCCGTCAGTTGGGACTGTTCATCTCTTAGCTGCCACGGCTTATTTTATTTATCTTATTTTTGAATATATTTTTTTTTGTTTCGTTTCCATTGGTTGTACCTACTCTGGACGCTTTTAACGTGTACGTTTTTAGGGCGCCGTAGTAAACAAGGAATCCCTATAGTTTCGCCATGTCAGTCTGTCTGTCTGTCCGGGGCTTAGCTCAAAGACTCTTAGTACTAGAAAGCTGTAATTTGGTATGGGTATACATTATTAAGGCTCGTACAGACTAGTGCGATATCGCGGGCGCGACGCGATACGAGTAGCACAATTTATTTGTCGATGCCTGTCGCGGCCGCGATATCGCACTAGTCTGTACGAGCCTTTAATCACGCCAAAAAAGTGGTAAAATAAAATCTTGAAAAAAAAAATTGTGATCTCCCGTACACGTTAAGTATGGATGTTTTTTTTCCTCGTCTATCCCATGGTGTGGGGTATCGTTGGATAGGCCGTTTAAAAATATTGCGGTTTTTTTTATTCAGGGATCCTTTTGCGTAATATTAAACTGTTAGAGTTTTAATTAGGCTATTGAGCTGTAATTGTTAGAGTCAAGTGTGAATATTATATTGAATATTTAAAGATCCCAATAATTACGCTGTGTAACAAAAATACGCGTTTTATTTATTATGATACCGTTAATTAACGCTCATAAAGCGTTAACAGTACCTACTATGCTTTGTAATGGGCAACTAGCTTCATACTTCTTACTGACCGACTCCTTGACAATTCAAAAGTGCCTGTAAATGGTTTAATTGAAATAAATTATTTGAGTTGAGTTTTGATGAAGGTATTATTTGTGAATAAATAAGCTGCTAAAAATTACCTATATGCGACACCGTTGAGCAGTCCTTCTGACAGGTCCTTCACATCCAGATGGTAGGTCTCTTGGAGTCGGGTGAGCGCCTGTGCGGCACCCGTGAGATCTTCCAGAGCGGGATACTTCACGTCTTCGTGGTTCATTGTAATATTCTTTATGTATTCTGCAATCATCGTTAAAAGCTTAGGGCCGGTTGTTTCGGGATGGGAGAGGGAGAAAGCGGAGAGAGCCTCCCGTCCCAGCCGCCGCCGTAGACGCTCCGGGCGTCCGGAGCCGCGTGACGACTCCCGGCCACCTTAGGCGCGGGCCTGCGGGCGGTGAGTAATGGGTAGTTCACCGTCCGATCAGGAACCAGGCACGTGCCGGACGGGGCGTACGTGTTCCACGCGCGCCTCAAAGAGATGTCAGTAACAACGAGGGGGCCCATTAGGGCCCAAGCCTGCCGGGTCAGCGGGATTGTCCGAAAGGGGTACCGCTGTCCCGGAACATAAAGGGCCGAGGAATGAACACGGGTGGGTTATAGTCAGTAAGAGTCTGACACTCCCTTCCGCTCCACCCAGAGCGGGAGGGGTTAGCCCGCCCTCGCGCCTCTCTGATGCCGTGCCGATCAAAACGTTGCCTGAATCTGCCTGATTCTTACCCACAAAACGGCAACGTAGCTAAATTAACGTTAGTTATCGTATTTTTGTTAATGTTAATTAACGTTATATTACTGGTAATGTTATCAAGTAACGTTAAATTTTTGTAACGTTAGTAGGTATAACATTGAAATTTAACGTTACGTAACGGTTATTATTTTGTTATTTGGTAACGTTAACAAGCCCTGGTTTAACGTTCGTTAAATACAAAGCGTTGTTTCAACGTACCTATATAAACCGATCGTCAAAGTTCAAATGTAAAAGAATAAAATGACGTTAACTAGTGGGTATGACACCGGTCTTGCAAAATCTCGCGGTGAGTTATTTGCGCAACTTTGTACCATTTTTTTTTTTTAACAAATTAAAGAAATAACATGAAATATTATTATTGCACAGAAATAATTTTTTGGCATAATTTTGTGAAACAACGCTTTTTTTGGTTTGACGATAGTAAGCGCCATTTATGACGTATACTCGTGCGTTAAGTGGACGTGAAACAACCCGCCCTTAGTTGGTATAATGAAAGACGACTTTATTAGAAATACGGTCTTGAAGTCATAATTATCATTTTAGCGTTCTTATTTGTAAACTATCGCAATCATGGCACTATTGTTTGCTTGACAAAACTATCACACTGGTACGCAAATGTCAAATTTTGCCTGGATTTCACGATCGTTTTTCTCAGTAAATAATGTAAGTTATTTCCTAAAGAGGTCGAACTCAGCCACATTTCATTGTAGAAAAGTGATAAAATGATTCGTTCTAAACAAAGAGTGTCTATGTTTAGCGTAAAATCTGAGCGAAAAATGTATGGTCGGCTCATCGGTGCATGCGCCTTAAGCCCGTATTTTCCCACAGCTGGTCAATAACATAGAGACGAGAAAGCGGGCTCCCTTCTCGTTCCATTACTCTCTATACTAATACTAATATTATAAATGTGAAAGTAACTCTGTCTGTCTGTCTGTCTGTATGTTACGTTTTCACGCCAAAACCGCTGAACTGATCGTCATGAAATTTGGCAGAGATATAGCCTGGGATATGGAGAAGGACATAGGCTACTTTTTACTCTCTGGCAAAAGTTAGTTCTCTCTATATTACCGGAGTTATAAGGTCATGGCACTTTATACCAGCACCGCAACAGAACAGCTGCAGCACAGCGTCGCCTCGAATTTAGGCTACGGCTAGCCGCCAGCGCGCTAACTACACGTCGTCCGCGAGGTGCAAGCTCGCAGTCCGCGCGCCGGCCGCGAGGTGCAAGCTCGCAGTCCGCGCGCTGGCCGCGAGGTGCAACCTTGCTGTCACCGCGAACACAATATTGTTATATTGAATTTATGATTGAAGACGCCTAGGACTAGTACGTTTTCATCATGTCTCGGTTTACATTGCGATTCGGAGTCGTGCTTGCAGCGCGCGGGCTGCGAGTCGAGTCGTATAGTAGCGGCATGCGAGTTGACTGCCCGCCGTGGGCTTTTTCATATTGAAATTATGAAATATATTATACGACACAAGATTTAACGCTTTAATTTGAATGACAAGTTAATTGCTGGGTTGAAGCGGTGCCGTTGCAGTGCCGGTATAGTGTGCTATGACCTTAAGCATTAATTGTTGTGAATGTGAGAACATTATAGGCCTAGTAGTCTGTCCTCCCACACCTATTAACACTGTTATTTGAAAATATTTTAAAAGCATAGGTATTATTTTTAAAAGAGTAACCGTGGAGTTTCTTGCCTGCAATGGAAAAGATCCATAGGAAACGACCAATTGGAACCGTGCATCTAGTTTCATACGTTTCATAAGTGCCCATGTAGGTTTATGTGAAATATTTTGATTTCGAATTGCCCAGATAAACATATCCAAATATTGCAATGTTATTACTCTTTAGAAAACCTATTAATACAGTTTCTGTCACCTTCATTACTTTTGGTGGGAAACAATATAACACCTCATTAAGGTTTCATTGTTCCCAGATCATGTGCAAAACATAATTCACGCATTATTGTATTGTGGCCAGTGAACGTAAATAAATTGTGGCACTTGTTATTTCTTTAGGAGTATAATAATTCAACCTTAAGAGCCATTTTACGTTTTCGCGCGAATATCTAAGATTTTAGTCGCCTAATTTACCATCTTAGTTAATTCTCTGGTATTGGTGAATATATGTAAATAATAGATGATTCTTTCGTATTGACACTTCATGTAACACATTTACAAAAACTTATTTGTGTACTTTGTAGTTGATTAATCTCCCAGAACTAGTTTACTGAAAAATCAGCGCAGAGGCAATTTCAGACTCCTATTTCTATAATTAATATTTATAAATTTGACTGAAAAAAATACACAAAGCATCAGACATATAGTTTTGTCGACAAATGACGTACTAGAATTTCGATTATTAATAACATTAATAGGTAAAAAAATAAAGACTTAGGACAATTTTTACGATTTATTCGCAATTATATTGCGATTTTTTTGTTTGAATAAAGCGTAATTATATTTTAAAAATCATCTCAAAATGAACTATGTTCTTTAACAAATCGAATTCTCAAGTTTGATTAAAATCCCTTCATTTAATTAGCCACAATATCCTTTTTTTTAAACACTCTAAAAAAGAATAAATTGCGATGCACAAGTGGGCACCGTTCTCCCTCCGACTCAGCTGCCCTAAGCCGAGGTTCGTACCCCACAGGGGGTGCCCTTAGCGAGCAGCAGTCATTTAGTTTGTAGTTTTTTACGCCCTGGCTGGAGGCATTAAGTTTCGATAGGAGCTTAAGGCAACCACAGGATAGCCCGGTTAAAGAGTCGGAACCTTAGTGGTTACACTCTGAGATGCCCTAGATAAAAAAAAAAAAAAAAAAAAAAAAAAAAAAAAGGGCACCGTTTAGTACAGCGCGAGCGCCCATCGAGGAAGGACCTGTGCTACTTTTTCCCGCATCTCAATTGTCGAGTGCTCATATCGTAACCGTGATATTATACTACGACCACAACATTTTGATGCTTCCCAAATTGACTCGTTTTTACGAAGATTGCGTATTGCCGGAAATTATAGACCCTAGAAAAGCAAGATCAATGCCTTTACGACAAATATTTATTTAACGTAAGTGATAGTCATTATTACTTGACATTATTGTCAAATAATAATGACCAACACTTATATTTTGTACGATGTGATTGTTTTCCTGTTCATTTTTATTATATACTTTCAAAACATATATTTGTATTTTTTTATTAGTCTAGAAAGCTTTAGTAGACTGAATAAATAAAATAACTTTTTTAATCAATCTCTAAATACCGCATTATTATTATAATGGCTCAAGATTATTTAGTCCGTCTCGACACTCGCGTTACACTGCTTAAATTGTGTATGTGTGGATAGTTACGCTCACATACACAGCGCTGCCGTCTTTTACCTAAACTCGAGCGTTAAAATTTTGTGAAATGGCTCTTAAGCAACTTGAATGAACAAACAATTGAATAAATATTTATTCTTTCTTTTTTTCTTTTTCTTTAATGATGGTGAATACTTGAGTCGATTCTCGTGATTACGAGAATGCTATTGTCTCATTTAATAAAAACATATCCACAGCATAAATTGCCTATTATCTTTTTGTTATGGCCGTGTGGCGTTGATTAAAACCTGCTTTTCCCTGTGAGTCTTTGTTAATAATTCCACCTTTGTACCTACTAGGGAAATTAAAAACATGAAAACTTAGGAATTCTGATGAACAGAGCTAAAGTGAATAGTCCTCCCAAAGAAATAAAATACGCGTAGTGCTAATGTAGATTTATCCCAATAAAACTTCTCGTACATCATGTAATTGAACCAGGGCCTCAAGTCTGTTATTACAATAGTGTCAGAATGGTCTCGCCATTGTGAGTATTTGACAGTGTTTGTATGGCAAATCTGTCAAAAACTCACAATGAAGACCATTCTGACACTATTGTAATAGCAGACTTGAGGCCCTGATCAAATCAATAAAGCCGCAACTAAACTTTATTGTCACGATCTATGCCAGTTTATCATTTAAATTTTCGTTTCGTTTCAGATTTGATTTCCGCATGGTGATATAAAATCTGCGTAATGTAAGGCCCATAGTTTTTGTGCGAGTTCATTGTCTCTACATATAAATATATTCATGGTTCATCCTTATCAGTGTACTACAACAAGTCCGGCCGCGATGCCTTCCTGACACCTGTCAGTTGGACAATTTTTAGTAACTGTAAATAGTGCAAGCTCCAATGGGGTTATCGTTTGAAAAATATGCAGACCGCATTCTGACTTCTGATATGACATGTTGTAGTGATCCCAGGCTTCAATATGACTGATGTTGCCAGTGACTGTTGTGGTCAGCCAACAATAAATCATGATCTTGTGTGACATTATTTTATAAATAGCATCAATAAAAAGTTACCTGTTCCTATCTTAATACTATCTTCAATGTGATCCAGATCTGTCGTCAGTCTTTTTATAAGGGTGAAAGCGTTGATTGGATTACCCAAGTAATTTGGAATATCTTCCATTGCTCTTTCATGTTCCTTTTTGTAGATATTCAAATGCCTGTGAATAAAAATAAAAATGTTATAGGTACAGTCAGGTACATCCATCCAGAAACCAAATTAGTAGAGTGGTTCTTGTTTTTGTCTTCTTCTAACTTATTTCGATTCTTACCTCTTTAGGTTCGAAAGTCTGTCCTCTTCCTTATTTATATAAAAGTCTAAATCATCTATTATTTTCTTGTGTGTCTCCAGCAAATGTTCTACTTCTGCTATTGCGGTGAATAATTCCGCGTGCGTCCGCACACACAGATCAAATAACAGTGCGAAACATATTACGTGCAGCAAGTTCAAATTAGGAACCATATTCATGGCTTAACAAACCTAGAAACAAGAACAGCGATTTAAATAAATTCCAGAGAAGTGTCACATCTACTCTTTTTAATATTCCGCAGGACAGTAGTCTGCGGTTTTGATTACATGAGTAAAATTTCATGAGCTAGCACTTTTAAAACCACTTCTAAGAAATAAAGTAATAAATACAGGGGACGCATACGTATACACTGGTTCCATTTTTTTAAGGCTCTTTGGTTTCCTAAACACTGTTCAGTGAATGTTTCGGAAGTGAGAGTTACAGAAAGAGGCTTCTAAATGATTTTTAGACAACCTGTATTTGTAAACAAAGGACATGAGACTGAGAATCACCTTCATTTGAATGACGGTTAAAAAGTTTTTTTTTTAATATATTTTTTATTAAAAAAACAACAGTGATAAAATATTAAATAAGTAATATAATGTTCATTATAAAATATATTATTCGATTGGTTGACATAGCAGAATTCAATCTTAAAACCATTATTAATTAATTATTAATATAATCTAAATTGTGCAGTTAATTCACAAATGTGCCGAAAAAAATATTGAAAATGAGCTCTACAAATTCTTAACTGGTTTTAAAGAAATGACTTCTCATTATTATAAAAAAACCAGCTACATTTTTGTAATAAATTATATTCAAAGGTGCCAAATATGGCTGTGATATTATGTGATTCACAACTTAATTTATTGTTCTTGGTCATAAAATATAATCAACAAATGAATAGGCAAGTAAAAACATCGTAAAACTCGGAAGCTTTAATTAAGTTTAAGCACGCTTTAAATGGTTATTTGATAGATTATTGTTTTATATGATTACAATTTTTTATTGTATGATGTCTTACGAGTATTTTCATTTGACTTCCTTAGGACCAAATATTATTGTATGTATTTGTACCTTCGGAGAAACCCAAAGTATTTCGTGAAATTTCGGCTTTTAATACGTACGACACACAAAACCAGTTGGAGTTAGTCAATATTTTAGTTGACGTCGGATTGGCATGAACAAAGTTATGGCAAAATCTTAAGGACTTTTTTATTTTTATTTTATTCTTACGAAACTAACTTGGCTCTATATTTTTGAGTACAATAACCGGCTCACAACGGTTCATTAAGGTTTTTTCGGATTTTTGCTATACCTAACCATATTATTAATGGCTTAGTTATTTTGAAGGTATTTTTCTTACGAAATATCTTCAAGACCCAAAGATGACCTTAGATAGGCCTGAGACCTAACTTCGTAAATTTCCAGACCGATGATTTCAGAAACATAGATTTAAAGCTTAAATTTTCCAAAGTATCGTGCATTTAATAACGTACCATATCAATTATTACCTACGTATGAAGCAGACAATGCGCGAATGATTTCGATTGATTTATATTGCTAAAGGCTCGTACAGACTCGTGCGATATCGCGGGCGCGACAGGCAGCGACAAAGAAATTGTGCTACTAGTGTCGCGTCGCGCCCGCGATATCGCACCAGTGTGTGGGAGCCTTAAGTCGGGCAATGAATGCTCGCGGTGGTATAGGTATTGGTATTACCAATAATTCATTGTAACCGGCCCGGCTCGCAGAGCTTAAATAAGTCGAATAAGCTGAATGCGTCCTTCTTTTTAATAAAATTGAAAATATCCCAAACATTTTATTTTATTTATCCTATTGAAGCTTCAGAAGTTTATTTACAAACTTTGCTATAGTTAAGTAATGATATCGCTTAACATAACTAATGATTAGCGACTGTTTAACCATACGTTTGTGACGTTTAAACTTCTCTTAACTTTAAGCAACGTTTTTAAATAAAGGAGTTAATTTTTACGAGACAGTATTTTGTGAGAAAAAATAATTTATTGCCACTTTTTTGCGGACTGTATCCTGGACTCGTGACTCGCGTGTCACAGAACTCACAGACGAGGCAAAGATTGTATCGTTAAAATAAGTTTTGTTCCTGTCACAAGCAGGATCTTGATAAAATCTAAATACGTGTATTGCTCATGTTTATGGTTTTGCATAAAAATTTAACCAGGAATCAGCTGTGGTGGACGTGATTGTAGGCGCGTACGGATGCCGGCCGGCAACTGACCGCTTTATTATCTGTATAATAACGATAACAAAATGGTTCACTATATTATGCTATCGAATATTGTTCTACTGCTCTGAATATTTTTCTCGAAGACTCTTACAATGCGAGGGCACTTGGCTCAATTGACAAGAACTATATATGACGAGTTTAAAAGAAAGTAGAGCCAAACGTTTTGTAAGTTTGTTCCTCGCTTATCTGAACTGTGCAATGAGTTTTGATGTTACTTCATAGTTATTTATGACATCAATAATTGGGGACTACACACGTGTTAAGATTGTTCAGTTACAATCTGTCAAAACACACACAGTAGGTAATTGAAGTACTTTAATTGGGTTATCGGTACCGTAATCGTGATTTTTATCGTTCAAATAAATTAAAAATCGATACAATATCGCAATCGCTGATGAAATAGGTACACAAGGACAAAAAGCTGCATTGTAGGGACTCACAGGGTTATACAGTGTTTTAAATATTACAAAAAAAAAAAAAAAACAATATATAATACATATATAATGCAGCGAAGGAATAACATACCAACGATATACCTAAGTACCTTATTATTATTTTCTTAACGAAACATAACGGTATCCACGTCATTGTTGGCAGTGTGATTTTGCCAGGAGATTCTTATTTAAAACGTGAGTAGGTAAACACAATTCTGTCAAAAATAAAATGTGTTCCTGTTCTGCCCAAAGAATTAATTCAAAATTAGATAGCAATTTGCTTGTATGAATTGGTATTTAAGATTGTTGTTTATGAGATCGGTGTATTTATTAATTAAAAAATCACTTACCAACAAAAGTAACAGTAAATGGGCCAAATTTTTTTTTTGATAAAAATATTAAAAATACACAAAAGCGACACCAAAATGTATCTACGCACTATTGCACCAAAATGAGATCTTTGTGAAAAGCTGGGCCTCGAACAAATGTTGCTCGCATCCGAGCGTGCGCCAACGCAACCGTTCGCGGGTCAACGAACAAAATACTGCCACTGAGCAGCTAGCGAGGCGGTGACCTTATCTAACTACTACTGTGACGAGATGACGTCCTTTATTAATACGTGCTATATACATCAGGGGAGCGCTTGATGATTTTACATTGGTTTGCGACCGCCTAAGCGTGAAGTTTATTGTTTCAGCCAAATTAATGTTCAAAATAATTGTGACAATGATCTTTTGAGCTTATCAGCAGATAGTTGTTGGGTTAAAAATGTTAAAATTTAAGTAGGTACCTATTTTATGAATTATGAATTAGATCTTGGGATGTTTCTATTCTTATAGGTATAGGTACGGCCAGCACCTTAAAATACCTAGATGAATACTTACTTTTACGTTTGCGTTTGAAAAAATTTAAGCGGTAATCGACTTTTGTTGCCGATCGTACATATCTACAGCTAATTTTCATTCCGAAAAGAGTTACGATGACTCTGGATCAAAAAAATCACACCAAAATTAAAGCAGGCTTTTGCTTCATCTAAAACATCCTCTTAAATAAAAATTATTAAAAAAAATTAAAAAAAAATAAAAATTATAAAATTTTAATTGAAATTATTAAGAGGATTATTAAGAGGATGTTTAATAAAAAACATTATAAAACGACTCCTGGAGTCGTTTTATATTTTTTTTTATTAAGAGGATGTTTTAGATGAAGCAAAAGCCTGCTTTAATTTTGATGTGATTTTTTTATAAGGCGCTAATCATCCTTGCAAGTGAAGGTATTTGCACTAACGAATTGAAAATAATATTATTAAATACAATTACCGCAGATACCAACTAAGGTTGTCCGCACATTTCGCTTTTGCGCATACATCATTGAGGTGACTCAATGATGTATGCGCAACAAAACCAATATTTACTTATTTCGGCCCACTTCTTTTAGTAAAAAATGACGAAATTCAAGTACGTAAGTACTTATTCAATGTCAAAACGATACAAGACGCAAACATTTTCGTCAAACAAATTAGTGATCACAAAATTACTAAGGCCCGTACCTACTAAGGTTTCTTTATTTTACTCTGGTTTAGATGGGATGTCTACTTATTTTTTGTATAATATGTAGAAATTCAAGAACCTACATAAGTACTTAGCCAATGGCATTACGATACAAGACTCAAACGTTTTCGTCAAACAAAATAAAATAGTGATCAAAGGCCCATGTTAAGGTTTCTTTATTTTACTCTGGTTTAAGTGGGATGCCTTAAAAATATTTTTGTAAAATATGACGAAATTCTAAAACATAAGTATTTATTTAATTTATGTCAACAAGTTACAAGACGCAAACATTTTCGTCAAACAGTTTGTGATTACTAGATTACAAACTTACTAAGGCCCATGCAAAAGGCTTCTTTATATCACTCTGGTTAAAGGCTCGTACAGACTAGTGCGATACCGCGGGCGCGACGCGACACTAGTAGCACAATTTCTTTGTCGCTGCCTGTCGCGCCCGCGATATCGCGCGAGTCTGTACGAGCCTTTAGGCATCCCAAACCCGATTTTAAGGTTTGGCTGTCTTGATCAGTCTCAGCATTCTTTGGGCTTTCGCAAATCACATTTTCGCATATGATTACTTAGGGATAAGGTAGCTACTTGCTTCTAACCTATTCCATAGGCAGGCGAGATAAAAGATTTGCGGGCAAAATGTTTGCCGAAAGTAAACGCAGCGAAAACGATGCGCAAAGGCGACGTTAATACCGTGACAATGCTATATTGTTTCTAAACAATCACGTTTACGTGTTTTTCAATTAATATTAAAAAAAAAATATATACAACTGTGCTTTTGTTTCAGACATTACTTTCGTTTTGCGAAAATTGCTTAGGTAGGTATAAGAAAAGCTATTCAAAAAAATATACTGGGTTAGTCTGGGTATTTCTACTGGATTTGAATATTATTTTTATTTGTGTAATAAAAACCAGTCACCTTGACACTGAAAAAAACATAACCTGTAGGTTTAAAACCAATTTTAATGTGGTAAGATATTTTTGAAGTACCTATTAAACACGCAATCTACAACACCATTTAACTAGATACTATCCAGACAAACGTTTTTTGGGTAGTTGGTATGTACATACCATTAAACAGTTTTTTGACAAACTACAGAACAGGAGAAAAAACATTTCAAGCCAAACTCAACCCAAAAGTAAACACAAGCAGGCTGATTGATTTCATGACAAATTGATTTATTTTAACCAAAAAAAAAAAAAAATTATCTGCACAACATACAAAACACATCTGACAAAAGAAAAATATTTTGATTTGCAATGATTTCATAAAACAGTCATTCAGTTTAATTTTCTCTAAATTACCCAATATTGTCCAACTGCTGTAGATGCTTACCTTTTAGCTATTTAGGAAGGCAATCACATAAAAGGGGTCACTTTTTGAAGTACTTAATTTGAAAGGTGCATTTTATCACAAAAATGTTTTGGACCTCTGATCATTATTAGGTATCTATTAATCAAATGGACAATAATGATCATAAATCAGAAAAATAGATGGTATAGATATGGATAATAAACAGGTAGGGATAAGAGAAACTTTTTGAAAAGCTTTGAATAGATTAAGCACACAGTAAATTATAATTTGTAAAGTATTTATTTTGCTCAAGCTCGAGAATTAATTCGACAAAATCACATGAAGTTACATGACGAACTATATTTTAGAATAGAATAGAAGAATAAAAATACGTGTTTTGATGAGAAGGAATATAAGCTCATGCTCTACAAACAAAAATAATATTGTTCAATAAATTATTGACTCACAGCGAATCCACTACCAGCAGTTAGATTGAGTATGCCTATATGCTATTTAAATGGCGAAAGAAGAGTTGATCAAGACACTGCTAATGATCAAATTACCCAAATTAAAGTTTATATCACTTTATTCTCAGCTTCAAACAATAACAAGATCGCCCAACTCAGCTCACTGACTGACATTACTAGACGAGTAGACGCTGACGCTGACCACAGATTAGCTAAGCTAGTACTATAATACAGGTGACACTGACATAACGTAATGAGTGCTGCCAGTTGCCGCCCGAACATTCACTTCTGTGCTCACTCTCATCCTAAGCTCTCATCGTCATGCGTAGACAGAGTAATCTATCTTCATGCCAGCATTTTAGTTTTTTTTTGTTTCGTATGTCAGCTTTTCGGCTATATAGAGGAAGCGCTAAGGTCGCCCACGAAATTCAAATTTTCTTTAGATTTATGCAATTTGCAGCTTATTGTCTGGGTGTATGTTGATCAAAGTATGATTCTCGACCGTAAAAAATATGTACAGAAATATAATCATTAGAATCAGTAATACAACGCCATAAATTAGTCTATTCCTAAAAGTCATGATTTCATGAAATAGTCATTAGTCATTCATTAGGATTATAATGAACATAGAGAGTTGTATTGGTGATTTTATGATTACAATTCTATAGATAAATATTTGATACGGCCGCGAATCATATTTAGATCAACATACAACCTGATACTGACCACACCACAGATTGTGATTGTTATTGTGTTTCGCAATTAGGGTGTGCTAGCCAGACTATCTCTTTTTGCTTTGATGTGGGTTTTCCAAGTTAGTGGCCTGTCTATGGCGATAGCAGATACTTCACAGCGTCTTTGTGTGACAAAGGCAAAGTCATTTCTTCTTTTCAGCATTTCCTTCTTGGTTCTTCTTCATTTCACACACACTGCTCATGTGTTGGGTGAAAGAAGCATTCGTAGGTCGTATTTACTATTTGTCTGCCCAAAAACTTCAGCTTCTCCAGCTTCAGCTTCTGTAACTCAACAGCAGTGTATAAAAAATTGGCCGTTTTAAGACCGCTGACAGAAGTGAAAACTCAAATCTTTGGAATAATTGACAGTCTGGGACGAGCATGTCACGCATTTTGGTGACGCGAAAACATACGTTTTTCCCCTACCAAAAATCGCTCAACGCGGTTAAACTTTTCACTTCAATAAAATAAGAAAGCTGGCTCCACGGCTCAAAATTTGTAGAAGTTGTAGTAGAGCGTTTCGATTGGCTTGGCTTGGGTGGGATAATTTATTACAAACAATGTTGCAAGCTGCCATTCCGATCGGGAGTCGGTTTTTGTTCACGTTTTAAAGGAATCTTGCGGGAAAAGTGGAGACGTAACCATACATTTGTAAAGATTGTGGCAAGTGCCAAGCTTGCTTTTCTTGGTTATATCTGGCAGCACAGAATGCCATCTGTCAAAGAGCATGCAGTGTTCCATGAACCTAAGGTATTTTATCCCAAATTTAGGGAATTTTCATGAGGATGACAAATACTATGGAAGAAAAAAACATGTTGCGCCGACCCAAATAAACTGGGATGACGGCAGGAGGATGATGCTTGATGAGTAAAAATGATTCAGGGCATGTTTAAGGACAAGTTAAAATACTATCCGCATGTTGTGTATACATTTTTAGAACTTAGAAGCCTTGAATAGTGAGAAAATTACGAATGAAATGTATGATTTTCACAAAAAAAAAAAAAAAAACAATAGTGACCAAAATCTTTAATAATAGATGCTTTTCAAGACTGTTCAGAGATAAGTTATATGAATAGTTACCATTAATTTGTATTTAATTTTATTACTAAAAGGAATGAAGTATCAGATTTTTAAGGTATTTTTTTAAGGAGATAGGGGAAATTCTAAATCAGAGAGTGGGCAGCACTGAAAGCATGTCTGTCAGTCGGTGAACGTCGTAATATTTTGCTATCTAGATTTGAGGGTTATGTTGTGGACCTAATAAATTGTAAAAAATCTGTTTTCGTGATTGATTTGAAAAACTGAAACCAGTAAAAAGCATACAAAATGTCGAAAATGAAAATAAAAGTGATTAGCCGGAATCCAGATGATTATTTGCGCGCTACAAAACGGGATATCCATAAACGTGAGATTACTGTCATTTGCAATTTATTTGATACTTGCCCGTTGATAAACTCTTTGATGTATGAGTACTAGTCGTTGTGGCTATGCTTTGGTGAGGCTTTTGACCGGCAGTGGCGTCTTTCAGTTGAATGATGATAGTGATCTGATCATACATTTTCGTTAACACACGCTTTAAAAAACTCGTTTTTTATGTAATACTAGCTGACCCGACAGACTTCTTTCTGTCAAAAGCTATAGTATAAACTCCACTACTCTACCCTACCCTACCCTACCTACCCTACCTACCTACCTACCTACCTACCTAACTACCTACCTACCTACCTAACTACCTACCCTACCCCACCCTACCCTACCCTACCTACCTACCTACCTACCTACCTACCTACCCTACCCTACGCTACCCTACCTACCTACCCTACCCTACCCTACCCTACCTACCTACCTACCTACCACTAAGGCAGCACAAACCAGGGCCTCAAGTCTGCTATTACAATAGTGTCAGAATGGTCTCGCAATTGTGAGTATTTGACAGTGTTTGTATGGCAAATCTGTCAAAAACTCACAATGAAGAGACCATTCTCCAGGCGTTTCACCAGCAAACTTCAATGCTCCACAATGCTGGTAAACAACGTCCATTGGACCAATGCAAACTAAACGATGCAAGCTGTAGTCGATGGTGCAATCATACAGAAACGCTGATCGATTCAAATCAATACTTGAACCATTTCTTCTTGCACTTCGAAGATTATTCCTCTGTTCATCTGTACGATAAGCTCGACGATTTCTCGTTTTTAACCTAGCCGTTTCACGGGCTGCCTCTCTTTGCTCTTGTGTTTGAGAAGCACGAATTAAGGCCCTTCTTTGCTCCATACTAACGCGGCGCTGTTCTCGTGCAATTTCTCGTTCTCCATCAGATAATTGACTCGCGATATTCCGTTGCCTAACTGCATTACGGCTTCGCTGGGAAAGATTAGACACGTAGCTGACGTCCGATTGATGAAATCAATTTATTTTGCCCTTGCTCAATCCCTATTAACATACTGTATAACGTCGTGGGGTGGTGCACCTAAATACACAATCATACAATTGGAAAGAGCGCAGAGAGCTATTTTAAAGGTATCTTCCTTTCTACCTTTTCGATATCCCACAGCACTTTTATATAATGAGAGTAAAGTCCTTACTGTACGTCAGCTGTTTGTTCTTCAAACGGCCCTTAAACAGCACGAACTCCTTACCTTCAACTCCTCGCTGTTACAAAATAAAAGACGTTTTGACCCAGTAGATCGCCTTGGTAAACGACTTACCACTATGTTCTCCAAACGTTTCTTTTGTTACCTTGGCCGATTTCTCTATAATAAAATAAATAGGACGTTATCGATTTATGAGCTTACCAAAGCTAAGTGCAAAATGAAGGTTAGGAGCTGGCTCCAGGAATTAAATTATGAAGCTACGGAAAAACTTCTAGCTTCCATGGTATAGAAAATTGTATCTATATTTTTATTTTATTTACTTTGCATTCAGTGCTTCCTATCATATTTCCTTACATTCACACACACACCACACACACACATACTAACCCTTGAGTAATAGTGTTACCCGTCTTTTCTTTTTTTTTTTAATTTCTGGTTTTATATAACTTACCGCATTTGTGTACGAGTGCATAATCAAAAATTAATGTAACTACTTCCTAAGGGGTGGAGTCCTGGTGTCCTGAAATACAGGCTTTACGCCTAGCTTAGGCACCAGTCTCCCACAATATTATTTAAACCATTATTGTATTGTCCTTGATCATATTTTGAAAATGTATTACATATATATTGTGGTGAGAAATAAATCCTTATCTTATCTTAGCTCAAAGAGTATATAACCACTACGTATGAATAGCTTATCAAGAAAAATCATAGACAACCTATAAAAAGACATTTACACTTTTGTTAACCTGTAGATTTTTTTTCCTTAACCTTATAACCTTTACCAACTGATTTTTTATTCCCTAAATTCCGTTCCTTTCCGATGATTTTATGTTTTTACTGTAGAATAAATCTTAGGTATTATTTTCGGGAATTAAAAATTAAATAATTAATAAATAATTTTCGAAAATTAATGTCTAAAACAAACAAATATAACAGTACCTGAACTTTGTAGACATTTTACAAAAAATAAATTTCTGAACGCACACATGATGTCTTCAGAAAAAAATAAAGTTGTGGCTTAAAGGTCTCAGCAACCAGGCCATAAGCTCCAAAAAAATAATAATTGTTGTTACACTATTTGACAGGATTGGACAACAAATGTTTGACATATAATAAACAAATCAGCATCTATTGAAATGATTAAGTATTCATTACACATATCGAGTTTTCATTGTTTTTAAGATGTATTCTGCTATTCGGGACGGAAACAAATCCAACAAATCAAAAACCATGGCAATCGGTCCAGCCGTTCTCGAGTTATAAGTGTTGTAACAAACACGACTTTCTTTTATATATATAGAAGATTCAGTTTTGCACTCATATTCTAACAATTTAGAGCTTGAATGTTTCAGTACCAAGGAATTATGATCCAAGTTTACATCCTCTCGAAGCGCCACGTGAATATGTGCGCGCAATGAATGCTGTTAAACTTGAAAGGGTGTTTGCTAAACCTTTTATTGGTAATCTTGATGGACATAAAGACGGCGTTTCTAGTATTGCCAAACATCCTAGCAGATTAGCTGTTCTGGCTAGTGGAGCATTTGATGGTGAAATTCGTTTGTGGGATTTAGCTGTAAGGAAATGTACTAGAAATTTCATCGCTCATGAAGGTTGGGTGCGAGCTCTGTGTTACACTCCCAAAGGCGACACATTCACCAGTGTTGGTGATGACAAAACTATTAAAACATGGAAGGCTGAAGTCCAGTCGCCTGATGACGAGGAGCCCATAAACACTTTGCTTAGTATGTCCGTAGTCACAGGTGTAACACATCACAGAAATAAACCAATATTTGCAACATGTGGTGAACACTGTCAGTTATGGGAGAATACAAGAAATGAGCCTGTGAAAGTTTTTAAATGGGGAGTGGACAGTCTTCATCATGTTTCATTCAATCAGGTGATATTTTAAATCTAATTAATTTGGAAATATTTGTCAACAATGTAAGCCACCTGATTTAATTTTGTTTATAATTGTTTTCAGGTAGAACAAAACTTGCTAGCGTCATGTGCAAGTGATAGAAGTGTGATTCTGTATGATTGCCGTGAATCAGGCCCTTTGAGGAAGGTTGTAATGGAGCTGAGGTCTAATGCCCTATCTTGGAACCCTATGGAAGCTTTTATATTCACTGTAGCTAATGAGGATTATAAGTATGTACTTGCTAATATTGTTGTTTCCTGGCATTATGTTTTTAAGACTACAATAAATAATCTTTTTATTTTGCATTGTGTTGTATAAACTTATATTTTACTTTTTCTTAAATTCTTTCTCTATACATTTTTAGCTTATACACATTTGACGTAAGGAAACTAAAACAACCAGTAAACATCCACATGGGACACACATCAGCTGTCATAGACGTAGATTATGCACCAACTGGACGAGAGTTTGTAGCTGGAAGCTATGATAAAACTGTCAGAATATTTGAGAGTCTCAAAGGAAACTCCAGGGATGTATACCATACAAAACGAATGCAAAGACTGACATGTGTTAAGTGGACACTCGACAATAAATATATTCTCTCTGGCTCTGACGAAATGAACATCAGAATGTGGAAAGCAAGAGCATCGGAAAAACTGGGGGTGGTAAGTGTCACAGCCTATTTTTATAAAAAAAAAAGAAAGGAAGTGAATAATAAGCCGCATTTACACATTTGCGCGAATGACGAGGCGAGCGGCAAGTCGAGGCACGAGCACGAATATGTAAACGGTGGTTCGTCGTTCGCCTCGTGTTTCGCGTCACAGCTCGGGACGCTCGCGTCGGGGGCGGTTTTTTGGACACGAGTCAAAGGGAAAAGAGTGGTGAAACGAACTATAAGTTTACACATTCACTTTCTAGTTCATTTCGTAGCAAATCGCCTGTCAAGTAACATAACAAAATGGACTGGACCAAAGACGAGTTTTGGAGCTTTACCAAAGTCAGCCAGTAACTTGGACTCCAAAGCATGCTCATCTTAAGGATAAGCAGAAATACAATTCTTTGTAGCCCAAGCATTGTATTTCTGATGATATCAGAAGTACTGGGAGTACTAGTGAATGATTTAAAAATGAAGAACAATTCTTTGATGGCTACTTTTCGTACACATCGATGCAAGAAGCTGGCATCAAATCCAGTGCAGGAGAGGTCGACATTTACCAACCAATATGGTTTCCATACAGTTTAAATGCAAATGCAATGCAAAAGCCGCTAGAATGACGACGTAGAAAGTAAATAGTAATGAAGTAGAAATGAACAGACGCGAATGTATAAACGGTCACTCGTGTAGCCTAAAGCCACACGAATATTTCGCCAAACAATTTGTCGAATGACGAGGCGAATCACGAGCACGCATGTGTAAATGCGGTATTTCGGTAACACTTTAATCCAACATAGTGGCAAATGAGATGTCATATTGCATACATCTATCCCGCGTAACAACATGGCGCTTCCTACTATACCTCGTCAGTCAAAATACAATGAGGAATTTAGGAGTTCTGAGGGAATAGATGAACAAACATACATTATATAGCCTGTTAAAATTAAAACTCTTCTTCGCCGTAATCGGGTAATTAAGTGTACTGGATTCTGGAGTGAAAATCAAACAAATTGCAAGGAATCGGTTCACTTGACATACATTAATTTAATTTAATTAATTTTCGTTTCAGAATCGTAATCGCAGTTAAGTACACCTAATTAACCAACTACGGCAAAGCCAAACGAGGGTTATGATTTTAACAGGCTATGTGAATAGCTATGTTCATCTATTCCTCCATAACATAACTACTAAATTCCTCGTTGTATTAAAACAAACGAATTATCGTTGGAAGCGACATGTTATTACGTGGGTTTTATGCAATATGGCCTATGGGGGTTATATAATATAACCGAGTTTTGGAATTCCAAAGAATCAGAAGGTTTTAACTTTCATGTCACTTTTCCCGTTTATAAATAGAATAAATCTTATATTATGTGGAAAAGGTGTTGGTGCAACAACTTCAACCTGCCAATTATCGTTATCCAAGAAGAAATATCCCTAATGGCGATAAAACTTACGCGACTATAGTCTGGCGATAATTACCTCATAGAAATGTTAGCTTTCTGGTTTAGTCATTATGCTTAGGTCGATCAGATGCAACATCAAGCCTCCATGTTGGGCCAACCGTCAAATCTCGCGCAGGTGACGTTGTCGTTAAGAGTTTTGGTATCCTTTCGATACGTGACGCCTTGTAAATGTCCACACAGGTAATTTTGAAGACCTTCACCTTCAAAGTTATTAGCGTGGCCACAAGCAACTTTTGCGTTTGCCACTATTTTGGTTGCTAATTTTAGCGCAATTATTTTTCAGCTCAAACCGCGTGAAAGAACCGCATTGAACTACGCAGATTCATTAAAGGAAAAGTTCGCAAACCACCCGCAAGTGAAACGCATAGCGCGTCACAGACATGTTCCAAAACACATATTGAATGCCCAGAATGAAATCAGAACTATTAAAGACAAATCAAAGAGAAAAGAAGGAAATCGGCGTGCGCATAGCAAGCCAGGCGCTGTTCCCTTCGTGCCTGAGCGACAAAGACATATTGTTAAAGAGGATGAATGAAAATACACTCTTTAAATTTTTAATACCTGTTTCATTTGGTAATTAATATTTGTATATTTATTGGAATCAAGCGTTACATCATTTTATTTTAAAAATATTAATGTAACTATAACAGATTATGTGATACAGACATTTAAGAAATGATATTTTATTCATGCATGCACTTACAAGTATATTATATAAATAGGTATAGACGAAATATCATAATGACTTAATATAAATAATGGAAGTATGTAGAGCTGCCCTACATTTATGTTTAGCTGGAAGTACAAATACCTAGTATTATTCTAACCAGATTGGTTAATCGGCCGGCTAATGCGGTTTGGGAGCGTCATGAGGCGGATGTCCACACTGAAAAAAAAAAAACAATATACATACCTATACTCGATTTATTATAACATTAGACAAATAACTGTTCTCACACTTTCGTTATTTCGATGTAAACGTTTAATAAACTCCGTTTTTTCACGATAAATACAAAGCACTGTAATCTATTTACCATTTACATAAAAAAAAAAATTCAACAATATTACACAATTACTGTCGTTATTTAGCCGTTATTTGTCTAATGCTATAGTAAATGGAGTATAGTCAGTAGTATTTTAGTTGACAAGTTTTATTGCAAACTATGCCTACAACCTGCTTATGTTGGGGTCAACTTCCAGTCTACTCGGGTGCAGCTGAATACCAGTATTTTACATGAAGCAACTGAATCATTCCACTTTGCCTCAACAAGCCAGATTTGATTTGATTTGAGAATTTGTAATAAATTTGTGATTTACACCCCGTTTCCTTCCAGAAACAAATAGGAAATCAAAATTTCTAAACAATTATTTTTGTACTTTTATTCTACGGTGCCAACCCTAGTGTGGCAGAATTGAACAAGATTTTAGAGTAGTGAAATCTGAAATCGAATTAGTGGGGCAGAGTCCACTGCAAAATTTTAGGCATTCCATTGTGCCCCACCTGTGGGGCGGCTCGGTGGGGCAATGTGGATTGATTCAAGCAACTGCCTATCTGACCTCCACAACCCAGTTACTGGATAACACGATACCCCTTGGTAGGACTGGTTGACAGACTTGATTACCAATGACAGCCGGGACCAACGACAGGCAAGGAGGGGTCTCTATATGTAATGGCTGGTCATCCATCCACGAACCGATCGCTGCTAGCGTAGCTTAACCTTTGATCGACCCGTGCGACTGTTATTATTTAGCCACCAGCCCCTCATATTTGAAACTGGTGCCTATTAGATGATTAATAATGAATACTTACATAATATCACGTGGAAGTATTGCTGTGTCAATGTTGTTTTCCAGCACAACAAGAATAGATAAAGTCTTAAGAGATGGCTGATAGTCAAGGAGATGTAGGTCACTGTTATCAACCAATCTCTCTGGGTTATTATCCACATTTTCTGGTATTCGATTATTTCCAGGACAGGGGCTGCAGAAAAAAAAAAACCATTTAGTTGTTTACTAATTAAATTCTAATTTACTAGTCATTTGACCTTAAACTATAGACATGCAATACCAGAAGTAGAAAAAAAAAATGTTAATTCACAAAAATCAAAATACTGACCTTGTACCTCCAAATAAATACACTACGTCTTTATGAATAAGACAAGCTTGACGTCGACGCTTGCACGGCACTGAGCCGCCCACGCTGATGAATTGCCAGATATTATCTTTGATAGAATACCTGTAGAGATCATTGAAGTGAGTCTTTGAGTTACCATTAAATCCACCAAAAATATACATGTAGTCCTTGTAGATCCCTGAAATAATATTCATGTCTTTATAATAGGTACTTAAATGTTATTTTCAATCACTCAATTTTGAAATTGGTGGAAAAGAACTTACAAGATGAGTGGCTACGCCTTCCTTCTGGCCATGTTCCACCAGGGTTTACAGCCACCCATTTCTCTTCAGTAGTGTCTAAATAAAATACTTGGGGGCAGTATATTTCCTCTTGGGAATTGTAGGGGCTGTTCAAATCTCCTCGTCCACCAAAGATGTACATTTTGTTTTCTACAGCAACGGCAGTGTGGAAATCGCGATGAGATGGTGCGGTGCCCCGTGCATCAATAAAACTCCACTGCAGTGTATCAAGATTCAAGCAGTGTACTTCTTGTGAATACTGATCAGTGAGATATTCAAACCCTCCAAAAATGTACATCTTATTATCAATCACACAAGCTGAATGGCCATCTTTGGCATAGGGCACCATGCCTGATACAGCTGGGGTGCTCCATTCCAAAGTCTTGGTGTCAAAACATGAGAGAGTGTCACAGGCCACAGCATTATTTCTGCCTCCCCACATGAAAACCTGTAAGACAGTAACCCATGTTCCTACAGTATGCTCTCTAGTAAGTCAAGTTGCAGCATGATTTGCTCAGCTTTTATATAGTTATTATAATTATAGTGTATTTAATCTGATATAGCAGAATGCTTTTATGAAGACATAGCATACTATGCTCTGACCTTTGCAGATAAGCCATGGAGTGCAAAGCATTAAATTATGAACTGTGAGTGATTTGCTTTACCTGCTTTTAAACTTAGCAATGTGCAAGGCATGAGCCTCAAACAGTTGACCTTTGTTATGTTAAATAATAAAATTCTTCATAATAAGGTATCAGGAAGAATGTAGTAATTTATTCACAACAAATGTTTATTTAGATAGACAAGGATATATGAAAATCATGTGAATATACATTCATTAGTATTCTAATTATTGTAATCAATAAGCTTGTTATCTATGCAACAAGGCATTGTCTGGACAATAGGTTGTACCTCTATTTATAAATACTTCAGTTTCGTCATTTTAAAATAAGGAAAAATAAAATGATTTCACTATGATATAATAGGTTTTAGGATGCATTACTGAATGAGGTTGCAGGTTCAGCCTAGGAAGTCAGTACCAATGGCACTTTTTCTAATTCATACTTATTATGTTTTTCTAAGTAGATTTTGGGAAAAAGTTAGAAATATCTAATAAACAATCTATAAGCTTAATAGCATAAGCATCATCAGCCTGTTTCCATAGCTGGGACACAGGCCTCTCTGTGTGAGAAAGAGGGCTTTAATCCACCACTCTGAGATGTCACATGTCTTCGAAGTTTCTGGTCTATGACATTTCCTCTTCCTCACAATGTCTTCCTTCACCGTTTTGAGAGCAGTGGTCATAAAATAATTTACACAGTATAAAGTATTGTAAACCACGCACAATGGACCAAATGAGAGTCTAAGTGTGGAGAAGGGAGCCCCATCATCATCATCAAGTATTGTAAAATGGCAATGTGTGACATAGACTTTGGACAAAAAAATAAATAATGAAGCCAATGTCTACTAAGACTTGTACCTACTATGAGTATTGTCAATCATCTTGGCACTTTACCAACTGAGTATGGCTAGTGATGTAAGATGAAGTCATCTTAGGTTTATTTATTTTTTAAACCTTTTCTGCCAGAATAATAAATAAAAAAAATCTAAGCATGAAATGAGAATTCAAGAAATAGAAAAATTATGACAAGTGCAAGAAAATTAGCAACGCTTAGCGATGCTCATCATCGTTAATTAATTTTTTAACATACCTTATCCCCATAAGCGACAGTGGTATGACCATATCTTTGGAAAGGCGCTACATCAGTCCTCTTATAATTCACTGGTGCCCATCTCAGGGAATTTGTGTCTAAGACATGGACTGGTATTGGCTCCCAATCTTTATATTCCTCGGTGGAGCAATATCCTCCGAACGAATAAATTTTTTCGCCGATGCAAACCGCGGCGTGATTTACTCGCATTGGACCACCCTCGATATGCACCGTCCATCTCATGTTGGCAAGTGTTTACCAACACTGGTCTGGTTTATGTTAGAAAGCGACGGCTCGCACTGGAACCGCGCTGTTGTTGAAAAATATTGTGAAAAATATGCTAGTAGGCTGCAACCGTGAACTACAGAACTACTTATGTTGACACTTGTCAGTTTTCTGATTTTCTGTAATTTTCACTGACATTTTCACGTTTTATTGATTTATCGTTTACTGCTGTCAGAAATGTCACTAATGGCAGCGGAATAGTGTTGCTGGCTTTGAAACGAGAATATCGGTAGAATACATATAAATACTGGATGCGGTTACAATTTTTGTTTTGTTTTAAATATACAGAAACGAGACATTTAAGTTTTTAATCGACTTTATAACAGGAAAAATCGAAAATAAACTATATTGCGTTCAGACAACCGCTCATCATACTGTTACGACATTACAGCGCTATCAATGTCAATTTGTAACCACTGGTGTGCGGTTGACTGTACTTACAATAAGATAAACGGCGATGAGTCACCGCATGATATTCCATCAATACCTTATCAAAACGCACAAAATTTGTGTTCATAAATGAATTTATTGGTGTACCTACAATAGATGGAATGCCTTGCGGATGTGTTTCCCGATATCGAGAACCTTCTCGTAAAAGTTTTCGGGTCAAGAGTGAATATCTAAAGTTAAAACCACAACATCCTAGCATGAGACAAGTAAAGCTAGCCTAACGAGAAACAAAAAAAAAGTATTATCCGGCGGCGGCGGCGCGCGGCGGCATCGGCACGGCGGGCGGATGGTAAAAATCTATTAAAATCTGCAGAATGCAGAGATACCAAGAGTTAGCAGTCTTGGCAACATTGAATACCAGAAGTGTTGCCAAGCCTCTTAGCAGTGAAATCGACAGCGACTTAAGTTAGAGTTGCCACATAATATCGATCAAAAAAGGTTGACCAATATGTAGTAAGTTATCATGTATTCCATGAAGATGACAGAATTTATAATTAATAATGTTTTTCCACAGTCTATACTATCATAATATGTGTATCCAGAAAAAGCATGCCTTGATAATAACGGCGAACAGAGTCATCTATGATTTTTTGGTTGGAACATCAACTACAAGCTATACCTACTCGTATACCATAATTACCGTATGCTTTCAGGGAGCTTCCTTTTTAGAAACAGATCCTTGTCACATGACAGTGGTTTAACTGGTTTATCTCCGATGACCACTGGTCTGTGAACCACTGTCATGTGACAATTGAATAAGTATCACACTCAAGTGTTTAGGTATCTAAACAAGAGTACCTACCTATAAATATTTAGTAGGTAGGTGTGTTTCAGACTCACCCGGACCTATACCAGAACCTGCTCAAAATGCATTAAATAATTACGTAAGTATCATGTTTGGTGCAAATCAAACCAATGTTCAAGTTAATAAAAAATATCTAAACTTTTTTATTTAAAACTTGTACTGTATTCAGTGCCTACCTTAGGCACCGACCACACAGAAGAGACATGAGACAAGGACGGGACGCAGACGGATCAATCATTTTTTGTATACCTATACAAAAAATGATTTTCGTCACTAGGAACTGCTTGCTTGACTTTGATTACTATTGAAAGGTCTGTCGAATTGGAGGACTTTTAATACTATAACAGCTTCGTAAAGATACCAAAGAATACTTGCTAAATAACAGTAGCAATATACCTCATACGCACCTACCTATTATATAACGACTTTCAAACTTAATGCATCTTACTGAGTAATATTGTATACTTTTTTCATCAGCAGGAGAGCAATAGGCGTGATCTTTCAACGCCAGGCGGTGTTAGGGCGCGAATCATTTGTTATTATTTCTCTCACGCGTCAAGTTTCCAAACAAATTGTATTGTAACTGACAATATGAGCGATTATTGTTCGATTTGATACAAATGTTCGGTCCGTGCCGAGAAATATTGTTAACGCACTTTGACGTGGAGACGGTTTTTGTAGAAGGAAAGTTAGATATTGATGGTACATAAAAATAAGGAGACAAAATTAAGCGTTCATAAAACCCTTTATATGGAGGATCCATGTAAGGCCTCTGCAATGTCTCAGACCAAGGTATTAGCGCTAGTGGGTACCGGAGGTGACCGAGGTTGATCTGACAGCTGACAGTGGCGGTAGGCGTAGGCTGAATGCCAAAAATACCGCCCCAGGACCCGACGGCTTACCTGGGAAAGCCTGGGTTCTGGCCCTGGAGGCTCTAGGGCCTCGACTTAGGGGGCTCCTAAGCGCATGCTTGGAGAGGCGCCAGTTTTCACTTCGTTGGAAGACGGGGAAACTGGTCCTCATTAAGAAGCAGGGGCGCCCGGCGGACTATCCGTCCGCTTACCGGCCCATCGTGCTGCTCGACGAGGTGGGCAAGCTCTTTGAAAGAGTCATTACAGACCGCCTTGTCGGGCGGATGGTGCGGGTGGGGTGGGGGCGGAGAGCCAGTTTGGTTTCTGCAGGGGGCGCTCCACGGTGAATGCCATCATGCGCGTGCGAGCCCTCACGACGGGGGATGCTGTTGCCCGGGGTGGGGTCGTCTTGGCGGTGTCTCTTGACATCGCCAATACCTTCAATTCTCTCTTGCCCTGGAGTTGCATCAGGGGGGCACTCCGGTATCACCGGATGCCGACCTATCTCTGTCGAGTGGTTTAGACTTATTTGACGGACAGGGCTGTCTTCTACCTCGGTCACCAGGGAGAGTGGAACCGGCGAGCGATGTCGTGCGGTGTCCCACAGGGTTCGGTCCTGGGGCCACATCCGTGGGACATCGGGTACGACAGGGAGCTGCGCGCCGACCTACCTAGCGGTGTCAGCGTAGTTTGCTACGCTGATGACACGCTGGTCCTGGCGCAGGGTAGGTCGCACCAGGCGGCGGCCGAAATAGCGACACGTTGGGTTGCCACAATCGTCGAGAGGATCCGGCAACTGGGAGTCGAGGAGGCCTTGCACAAATCCGAGGTCATGTGTTTTCATGGTCCTCGGAATGCGCCACTGACGGGTTCCAAAGTAATGGTAGGAGGGGTTCACATCGGAGTCGCCTAGGACTCGTTCTCGACAGCTGGTGGAACTTCGTGGAGCATTTCCGACGTTTGGCTCCCAGACTGGAGCGGTCCGGGGCTGCCTTGAAGCGGCTTCTGCTCATCTAGGTGGTTCAAACGCCTCCTGCCGGAGGTTCTATGCACTATGCAGGGGTCGTGCGGTCCATGGCCCTTTACGGAGCACCGGTGTGGGCTGGTATGGGGATATTGAACGGTCTCCGGTGAGGCGGCGAGCCTCCTTGCGGGATTGCCGCCATGGGATCTGAAGGCAAAAAATCCTCGCGTACTAATGGGAGTGGCGCGAGGCGAAAGGCCGGGTCGTAACTCCGCTGCCGCGAGAACTCACGGCACAGCGGACAGAGCTCCGGCGGGATCTCATGGCGACATGGAGGGTGTGATTGTCGCAACCCAGCGCTGGGCACGCCACAACTGTGGCGATAAGTCCCCTCTTTGAGTGGCTAGAGAGGCGCCATGGAGTCCTCACCTTCCGCCTGACACAGGTCCTCACCGGACACGGGTGTTTCGGGAGGTTCCTGTTTCGGATTAGGCGGAAGGAAACGCCTGGGTTTTACCACTGTGTGGATCGCCCGGAGGACACGGTGGAGCATACGGTGGAGGTCTGCCCGGCTTGTACAGAGCACCGCCGTGTTCTCACGGAGGCGATCGGTGGCGGCGATCTCTCGCGTCCGGCCCTGGTCCAGGCCATGGTCCGGAGCGAGAGTGCATGGGAGGCAGTCACCTCCTTCTGCGAAGCAGTAATGCTCGCAAAGGAGGAGGCGGAACGCGTGAGGGAGCGGCAGTCTGTGCGCCCTCACGTCCCTAGTCGCCGCGGGAGACGCCCTGGGCGGCGGGAATCGGTAGCTAATTCCCGGCCACCGCAGGCGCGGGCTTGCGGATGGCGAGCTATGGGCAGCTCGCCGTCTGGTAAGGACCAGGCCCGGGTCGACGGCGCGTTGTGTTCCACGCGCGCCTCAAAGAGATGTCAGCACGCACTGACGGGATCCGCCGGGACCGGTGCCTGCCAGGGTTGCGGGTTTGACCGAAAGGGATACCGTGGCCCTGGCACACAGGCAACTGAAGGAACATGGGTGGGTTTTATTCAGTAAAAGTCTGACACGCCCTCCCGCTCCGTCCAGAGTGGTAGAAGTAATTTGATAATTTCCCACGCAAATAAAAAAGGGCCAGTGGGTACCTATTTATAAATATTTTATATTCAACTGACTTTCCAGCAGACAGTCGACAAAATGTTCCCCGGCTGAGTTCTTCAGGTTGTAGTCTAATGAATGACAGCTAAGAGCATAGGTATGTACCTTACCTACCTACTAATAACTACTACGGTCCCCACGATGAAATCCTATAATGTAAATGTAAATTGCATGGATAAAAAGGTATGTGATCTGTGTGGATGGCAGGACATCTTGTGGTAACCTTTAGCAAGAAGTCAATCGCGTCGGTTTTTTAAGTTGAAATTGTACTCAAAAGGATGTTGTTTGCAAGTGGCATCAAGGCTCCTACAAACAGGCGCGACAAGCGACGCGACACAAAGGTACCGCGTGTCGCGCGACGAGCGGTGCCTTTGTGTCACGTCGCGTGTGGCGCCTGTTAGCCTTCACTAAGGGCATACATGCTTCTGTTTCATAGATAATCCATTGGTTAAGCAAATATGTTGTAAGTACCTGTTATGAATAAGTACTTTGTAGCACCAAAATATACGCAATTTTCTTTACCCCTGAACCGCGTTATGGAGGCGGTGACATGTCCTGTGACGTATAGAAAGCGCATTGCCGATGACGCCCGATCTATAAATCATATTTCGGGATCGGCAATCGTCCATCCGCCCGTCTGCTCGGCAACTTTCCTCGTTTTTTGTCTGACTCCGAAACCGTTAGCGTGTGATGTGATAGAAGGGTGGCGACATATGTTGGTACCGTACGTTGTCAACAATTGTATCTTGATAAATTGATGTAAGCTAGTATTTAGACGGAAATTAGGACTAGAATGCCAAGCTTAGAAAAACGCTTATCAAACGGGAACCTATCAACACGACCTGTTAGTAGGTACCCATTTGAATCTCGATACTATTGTAGTCACAGATATAGATAGAACTAGATAACGCAAGTATCACGATCTGTATGAAAACCAAGCGTGCCATTTTTTGACTACCTACTATGACGTCACAAGCACTATTTAGGGATGGGAAAGTTCGTATACTGTACGAATACTATTTATTGAGTAATTGTGTACACACGGCTACACATCAAGGTATACAATTCCAGAATAAGCTGACCTCTCATTATACGGAAATCCTATACAATGTGACATCAGCTTATATTGGAAATGTATAGCTTGATGTGTAGCCGTGTGTACATTAAAAAAATATTAAGAATCGTTTAATCAATCGATTTTGTGACAGAGTAACAAGACAGAGTAGTGGTAACTTACGACTTTTGTACGTAGATAAGCTGGGCACGCGAAGTAGTTGCTCTTGCGATATCTAGGTCTATCTATATCTGTGATTGTAGTCTTTAAATATTAACACTTCCAAAACGATATAAAAAAAAATACATACAAATTTTCCGCGTTATTCCCACATCATCGTTTGCATGAATACATTATAAAGCTATTTGGAAAGCTTATTTGGACACGTTACACGCACCACCCGTTAGCCCATCCAATGGTAACATTTATCATCGGAATCCTATAAAAAGTAAACCGGAACTAATCCGGGAACCCCACCAGTCACCCTCCCCTAATCTGCATACGCCAAGAAAATAATTTCACGCCCTAACCACACGGAGACGATGCGCCATTGTTGAGATTTTATGAATAATTTTGATGCGTGGGTGTTTGTAGTGTGATACACTGTGGAACTGATAACTTGGCAGTGGCAAAAAAAACGGCTTATTTGGAATCTCTATTATATTTTGGATTTTCTGCACCCGTGTCTGCGCTCGTGTCTTGTGTGTATCCAGACATTCCAGACGTTTCCCATTTGGTATGCAAATCTCCATAAGTATCTTTTGACAAGACTATTCCTATTCCTTTTCCTTGACATATCTCGGGACCCTGTAGTCCTGGACCTTTGGAAGGCGTACAAGGGGCCGAAGCCAACTCGCAGTAGGCCTCTGCGAGTTGGCGTCGCTTGAAGACGCTTTCAATAAAATGAAAACGTCTAACGTCTTTCCTATTCCTAATAATTATTTGATGCTAAAGCTACAATAGGTTGGGTACATTTGGTATATTATTATGTTATCATTAAAATATTGTCAAAGGAAAACAGTAAATTGAAACTCTTGATTGGTGGATTAGTAATTAATTTAGATTAGCACACAGATGGTATCGACGGTGTTTAACCACCAATTCTTAATCCTCTGTTACAATTACGGTTAGGTCCCGTCTCATGGTAAGTTACCCATTTGCGGTGACCATCGGTTAAACAGTGGTCATCGTACACCCCGGGGCGCCGACTTTTAGGAAACCTAGTGGGTGCTCATACTCATGCCAAATGGGGGGTTGCCTTTTAATTTTGAAAATCCTATAATTAAGTTTTCTTTTTGACGTGACAACGTTTAATAAATCGATGAACGCCGGCTACATGCACGAAAAAGGATGACTTGTTGTCCCGTTACGCTCATTGTCCCGTTACGCTCACAGTCCCGTTACGCTCATTGTACGGATGAACGACGGCTGCATGCACGAAAAACGATGACTCATTGTCCCGTTACGCGCATTGTCCCGTTACGCTCATTGTACGCTTGCGCCGCATCAATGTTTTGTTATGACGTTGTCACGTTAAACTATCGTCCGTAAACCAACTTTACAGACAACCAATTTTTTATCATTCGTACAGAAATATATACTTTGCAGAAAAGCTTAAGAATTAAGAAAATCTAGGATGCAAGAGCGAACAAAGTGACCTCGAAAATTTTAGCACCCCGATTTAAAAGGTACAAACGCAACCAACGTAATAACGTAAGTACCTAGTTGACATCTTGCCGCGCGGCGAGTGATGATAAAGAGATATCGCCCAAAGCCGATTGACTGATCATTTTTAATTTTATTACTCATATAGGTATTCAGCGCCCACTATTTACATCTCGTAGGTGCTGGAGCCCCCGAGCACCCACGCTTTCGGCGCCCCTGCGTATACCTGTGTCTGAAAACCCGTAGCCCGTATACAGTGAGTGCGTAGTGACACAATATCAATAAGTAGGTACCTACCTGCCTTAAAGTAATATCTAATGTGCATAAATATTGGCGTTCTTTAGTATATTTTTTTTATTTACAAATTATTTTCAGGCTTCAGTTCGGTCAGACCAATATTTTTTTTAAATCAACGCGCTTATTTTATGGCGCTGAGATTTTCCTGAAAGCTCCTTCGATTTCAACGTTTTAAGGGCAAAATATCTATTCATAATCTAAGAATATCTTAACCATATCAACACGTATCACGTAGGTATACGACATGGCACTATAATGTGACATCGCAGCGACATAAAGAGCGCAATGTGTCTAGTCGACGGCTCGATCGACGTTATTGATACACGGAAAAGATTTCTCTTTGATAGTTGCGGTCGTGCGTTTTGACGCCTCGCGTCTGGGGTAGTGCTGTGACAATGTTTTATCGAAGCCTGTTGTTTGTTTAATGATTTTCTATCTTCGTATAAGATCGATTTAATTGATGTTTCTTACTGTGTTTTACTCGGGCTAGTCCTACACCTAAAAAAAAAGCAAAATTGGTATAAATCTCGTATAGGTATTAGGGTACCGCTAGCTAGTAGATAAATGATGAATGTGGTGATGCTGCTGTCTATCAATGGTTAAGACTAACAATTTGGTTAGTTACAATGTTGTTTGCAGAACTCGCAGCTTTGCTTCTTAAACCAGTTGCACAAAAGTTTATAGGTATACGTATCTCAGTGATAAGTTAACCTAAATACCTACTCAACTTCTCAGAAGTCAGTGAGAAGCGTGTATTCATATTATTTATTTTGGTTCATGAACAATTGGTTACACTGGTTTTATGATAAAGGTAACATGCAAAAATGTATCATCAATTAATCATGCAACAGTGCAACAGTCACTTACCGGCAAACTCCTCAAGCATAAAGAAGTTGTACAGGAAAATAATAATATTTAATAATATTTTTTTTATCTAATTATTGTGTTAAGTATAAGTAATTTAAAATACTTCTTCGACGTTTTGCGACATATCAGGTTTGAAATGATCGATAGCGTTATTTATTAGCATTGGCGCAACACTAACCACCATAAGACTGCGTAACGTTCCCCACGCAGCGCCACATTTATTGATGGACTTTGGAAGTTTTCAATATTATGGCTACTTTACATATCATATGGAGAGTTTTATTACGATTTCGCATTTGCCGCCTGATGGGAAAAACGATTTCCATCGGCATCGTGGCGAAAAAGAGGGTCTGTTGTTCTGGACTTTCCTTATCACTTCCAGAAATCAACAACATAACACAAAAAGCAAAGTATCTTTTTTTTACAAAAATATTTTGTTCTTTTTCTATTATATCACTCCTTTATAATATTGGACCCATATTTTTATCATCTCCATATCGCTGGACGTTTATTCCCGCTATTTTTTCGCCATCCAAACCTGCGTGGCAACCGTATGTCATTTTTATGTGGCCACTTTTCGACATTATATTCCTTTCTATTGTGGCAAAGGTGCTCATAGGGATAAGGGCTTTAATATACGATTATCGGTGGCACTCACTATTGTGCTTGACCTATTATTTGAGTTATTGCCCTTATCGACAATGATAGCTCAATTTTGAGATTCTTTTAGAGCTTTAGTATGAAATAAAGTATCCTGGCCTAACGGTAAGTAAGATTGGTAGCACTAATAAGATGTATTATAAGTTAAATACATTTTCGTGTATAGTTTATGATGACTTAGTAACTTACCATGGTGCACAAGTTGTTGTATAAGTAGCGCCAGGGTCAAGTTCCAACATAACTCGCGCCGGCAGCCCAACTTTTAGCGCAGAGGTCGAACATCAAGAGCAGCGCGGAGACAAAAACACAGAAAATCGGCCATTACCAACAAGCAAGTCACAACTTCTTAAAACATCCTTATCCAAAGAACACATAAAAAGCAGACATCGTTTTTCTTTTAAAAAACTCTCTCATTTGCCTATCAATAGTGGTTGAGGCAGATCTGACCGTAATAAATGTCATACTTTATGGCACTTAGGAAAAAATGCAAGGGAGCCATTTTACATTTTAGCCGGTGACCGGGGATCGCTATGTCGAATTACGCATTTCGAGTAGCCATTTCCTTGGGGAATTTTAAATATTTTTCGTTTGGAAACATTGAGTTTGTGTTGTTGATTTACGATGTTTACTATGTAACATATTTGTTGACGTGCCCACACCGAATTATATGAAACTTATAGCTTTATCTCCAACCAAGCACGTCAAAAGGCTAGTTGACAGTATTTGAAAGACCAATTAGTACCCAATGTTCCTTATGGTTTATTTTCCTCAATAGGCTAGTTGTTACGACAACTATACACAAACAATAAAATATTGTGTTGTTAAATGACTACTTAATTGTTTTCTCAAAAACTGTCAACTAGCCCATCCTCAACTCTGCCCGCAGCTTCGCTGGCGTGGCTTTTTCTAAAATAAAAGCCGTACGCTTAACATCAGCTATCCCTTCAAAATTGATCCAGCCATTTCGGAGATTAGCCGAAACAAATAGACCGAGAGAGAGACGAAAAAAAAAATTGTTATAAGTAGGTACCGTATTTACTTTCATATGCATTTAGTAAAAAGCAGTTATTTTGACATTACAAACAGACACTTCAATTTTATTCATTTCTGTAAAATCATTTAAAAAATAAAGAGATTTTTTAATAAGCTATGTATGTATATAGCTCACAACCATTCTACAATACAAAATTCACAAGATATTTTTCTTATACCGTCAACTAGCCTATTATGTAAGTGCCTAGTGTCGATCTGAAATAATGTTAGCGGTATATAACAGTTTATTTTTATCGAAATAAATCTATTTAAACACAGATCCGTTAAGCCTATTGCTAATTTGCATCTACGACATAAAAATCATAGATTGAGACTACTTAGGACTGATTTCACCATTGAAACTGAACGTGATCAGCACATCTAAACAAGATATCAAGTCTGCTATTACAATAGTGTCAGAATGGTCTCGCCATTGTGAGTATTTGACAGTGTTTGTATGGCAAATCTGTCAAAAACTCACAATGAACAGATCATTCTGACACTATTGTAATAGCAGACTTGAGGCCCTGGGCCTCAAGTCTGCTATTAAAATAGTGTCAGAATGGTCTCGCCATTGTGAGTATTTGACAGTGTTTGTATGGCAAATCTGTCAAAAACTCACAATGAAGAGACCATTCTGACACTATTGTAATAGCAGACTTGAGGCCCTGCGTTCAAGAGCTGTCAGTGTCAACATTGTCACTCACACAGTGACACAGTTCAGTGAGTGTGTGTTGATGCTGATCGTGATCAGTTTCGTTGGTGAAATTGGCACTAAGTGCCGATTTCTTCCATCAATTTACACGTTAATATTAAAGATAAATAGGTACTTTGATAAGCTTGTTTGTCCAATATCCTGAAAATAACAATTATTTTCATTTATTTAAACTAAATACTTACTCCGTGTAAGTAAGTTTTGCAGCGTCACATCAGATTAGGCACTACCATTGTTCCACTAATGAGATTACTCACGTATGATGCAAAGTACCGCTGTTAGCTAAAACTGGCTGAAACTCACTAAAATGCACCAAAAGCTCGGCTGAATAACGTTAGATTACAATCTGTGAGATATTCATGAACTCTGACCAGACTCACGATACTAGGTGTTACGTTTTGGGGTCCTAGTGTTTTTTTTTTTTTTTGATTTTATTATTTCATAAGTGTGGTAGAGTGTGTTTTAATAAATAATTTAACAAATTAGTGATTAATCGTAAAACTTAAAGAGTAACAAATAACAAACTTGAATCTAGCGTCCTAGCTAGGTTACCTTTGTGGTATTCTGTATGGGTTCGCCAGCCCTGCAGGTTCCCACAGGAGTAGAAAATTAAAATAGAGACTGCTTAGGACTATAAGTAGCATTTGTATGCTGACTTACCTATACTGAGTGAAGTGTTAAGACTCGTACAGACAAGTGCGATATCGCGGGCGCGACGCGACACTAGTAGCACAATTTCTTTGTCGCTGCCTGTCGCGGCCGCGATATCGCGCGAGTCTGTACGAGCCTTTATTATTATGTGTGTGTGTTTTATGATGTAATAGAATAGGTACTCAATATTTATTTATTTAATTAAGGACTACCAACGAGATACATCACAATTATCTTTTACAATAATAAAAACTTGTTTATAATACATTATCCTGTAATGCACACTCAATTACAGGTAATCACAGCTTACACACACAGCGTATTTAATTATTTATTTAAAACTTTATCACACAAATGTACAGAGGCGGACTTAAGGCGGGCTACCTCTAGGAAATGTAATTTTAATGCCATTTTATTTAGAAACAGTAATGAAAGATTAAACACGTAAAAAATTATATGTTGCTTTTGACACCTTTCTGTAGGTACGACGGGTACTCGTTACATAATTGGACAAAGTTCGCTCGATAGTAAAAAATCCAAACATACCCTTATTTTGTAGATTAAAACTCGTTTTATTTCAATATACTTACTTTATGTATCGAAAATCACATCAAAATAAACGTCTATGATGACGTAATGTCCGTCTGGTTTAACATTGTTAATATCGTAAAACATATAATTTTCAACCCAAAATTAACGAACTTCACGGCACAATTTACTCGCGCCCCGCTTGAAGAACCTCGCCTTAATACCATAGGCATTTTCTACCACTCAACCTTTGGGTGGTACAGAGACAAACAGTAGTAGGTGCAATTACGAAAATTGGGGAATACATTTTATTTAAATATAAGGATAAAACAATACCTTAACTATAAAAATGATATATATATATATATACCTAATTATATATAAATATAAGAACAAATAAATACACATAAATACACGAATATACTAAAACAAATAAGACAAACAATGGGATAAAATTACCGTTGTTATGATACTGCCAGCTTCTTACGAAAGTGCTCGCGAACTTTAAAGGATAATCGGTTGGTTGCCATCCTGATTTCCTGAGGGAGCGCATTCCAATAGAGATAGACAACGAAGGAAGAGTGAATGAAGTCAGTGCGGTGAGTGGGACATTGAAGAAGACGATTGTGCGATGAACGTAGATTTCTATTGTGATTGGCACAGATGTTCTGAAAGTGGGGTGCTAGATAATTAGGGCAAGAGGGAGAGTCATGAAATGAAAACAAGGTGGTCAGCGCCCTTTGCTCGCTCTCTGCGCTGGCGTATGGGCAAACACTTTAGAAGCGACCGATGCGCAGAGACATGCTCATATTCACGCAGATTGAAAACGAAATGAAATAACGTTGACCTTTCGGTGATAGTGAGGAAATGGATAGAAATCTCATCATTCATCATCATTTCAGCCCAAAGACGTCCACTGCGGGACATAGGCCTCATTGGGGGGGTTTGGGTTGGCGATCGCAGTATGGTGTTAAAAATGCATAGAGAACGCTGCTGCCCATTCTCTAGTAAGTCCCTTAGTAGCCTTTTACGACACCCACGGGAGGAAATGGGGTGGTGCTATTCTTTACGTCCGGCACCACACGGAAATCTAATTAGAATAAATGCTCTTTGAAACAAGAAAGCAGTCGCTGAAATATAAAGAACCTACCAAACTGCATAAATGACAAATGATTCCAAGGTTTTTTTTTTGTAACCAAACTCTAATGCCGAAATATCCAAAAGGGATGTTTCATAATATTTTCAATCTTCGCCCGAATGGCGGTCTGGATGCCAACTGCACGTGATCAATCAAAGATTTAAGTCCCCTTTGACCAAATAACGAAAGTGTTGCAAAAATTTAAATTAAATCTGTCCCAGACGTGTTTATCGCAGACGCACAAGTATTAAAACACTCCTTTTGTATACTCGGAAACATTTTTGTCTAAAAATCATTTTGCAAATAAATATGAAATCTGCAATTTTCAGGGAAAATAGGACATAGGCATGGTTGAGCTGTTGAGCTGTTTTTGATGTATGTGGAATATAGAGATTTGATTTTTAGACTCCTTCTTTAGTCCTGTAAAATATTCAGAGTGAAGAATAATAAAATTTCCGAGTTCTGCAAGATATATTTATTTATTAAAACTTTATGCACAAGTAAAAAAATACTGTACAAAGGCGGACTTAATGAGGCATTTTCACCAGTCTACCTTAGGGTGATGCAGAGACAAAACATTCTGTCAAAGAAAAAAAAAAGAAAAGTTGGTCAGTATTCGTTCCAGATTGCAATCTGGTATAAGTAAGTAGGCAGGTTCCTGGCACATTGCCTGCGACGATCACATTAACCTATTTCCTGAAGGACTAGGAACTAATAGCTATGTTTGCTTTAATATTCCAGATCAAGAAAATAAAAATAGTTACCTACGTAACATAATAATCTAAAGTTAAGCATGGGCATATAATTAATACGTTATGTACTCCATTTATTATAACATTAGACAAATAACCGTTCTCACCCTTTCGTTATTTCGATGTTAACGTTTAATAAACTCCGTTATTTCACGATAAATAGAAAGCACTGTAATCTATTTACCATTTACATTTAAAAAAATCACTCTAAAGTGCAGTAATTTCAACAATATTATACAATAACTTTCGTTATTTAGCGGTTATTTGTAAATGGAGTATAGATAAGGTAAATGGTAGAGTTGTTGATCGGCATAAGGAAATTTAATGAGGACCTGTGTAGCTATTAGCATAGGAAATAAAACAAACCCAAGAATATGAAGAGCAAGAAATTGCTCCAGCTTTGCTAAATTCACTGTTGCATCCTTGCATCGCTCCATATTTTTTAACCCCATAGAAAGCCAAGTACAGATAGAATCGGGCATGACACTTATTGGCAAGGGGTTGATCGATTGACGGATAGCCTATTGTAACCAATCTTTAACAATTGAATTTTGAATTATTTAGATAGAGGGCGAACGTGCCAGACGTTTTTAACTGGAATAGATGGATTTTATCCAATAGTATTGTACCGATTCTCATTTTTGTTTAATCTCCTTGCAGTTGTGTCATTGCAACCGTTCTTACCACTATAAGAGGAAGGTGATCTCACTGTCTTAGAAGCGAGGCTCTTCGTTATATCGGCAGTATATTGAGAGTGGATATATCGACGGCCCCACCGAATAAACGTATAAGAGAAAAATGACAACTTTTCAGCAAAAAATAAAAACGTTTAAACTTCAATAACGCTCATTTCATTGTAAATAGGTATAAATAATGTATAATCGAATTATTGGTAAAAAAATAAGCTATAAACTTGTATATTTACTTTCTTGGCGACTCAAAAAGCATGTAATTATAACATAAACTATTATTCCTATAATTTTAAAATTAATTATTTCCCTAGAATAAAGAAATTTACTATTATAATAGGCGTGTTTTGAGTCTAAAATTCATTAAAAAAAATTAAGTGGGTGCAGGATAGGCAAAAGAAACAAAAATGTAAAAAAAAAATCGTGTAAGAAGCATTGCACGTTTATTTGGTGGGGCCATCGATATAAGGAGTTCATCCAGTCAATATTTTCACCCCAGATCTAGTTGAAAAGGCAAAGTGTATTTTCCTCGCACATATGTTATTAGTAATTTACGTAAGCTTTTGATCATTGAATCAGTGGAGCACCTTGAAGCGAAGCAAACGAGTTGAGCAAAGCGTCAGATTACGGTGACACAATATTTGCGGGCGGAGAGTGCGTGTGCCCGATAAAAATATTCTATTTATTACGAGCCACCGCCACCGCGGAGGTACATTCAAAGCGCGTCACGCGTTGACATCCGACTTCTCCGCGTTTCCGAACACGTACGCTTGCTTAGGGTTGTGCCGGCACAGATTTGTTTATGATCCTACCTACTGTGACTTATTTGCAGCTTTGAATCAGAGATACACCTTATAAACAACCCTACAGCCTAGAAACAGCTATGACGGGAACATTTTGTTAAAAAAAAACGGGGCAGTCTTTGGGGACTGTCGAAAATTAAATCAAATTAAAATCAACATCACAATTTAAATTATTATAAAATTAAATCAAATTAAAATCAAATTAAAACAATATCTTAACATTAGTCAGGACGTGAACCATGCAGCAGTGGTTCACGTACTGACTGACAGTCGAGACGTTCAGCAAAAGCCTTCAGGATACTGTTGCGGCCGCCTCGCACCCGGCGCACCAGGGATGTGCACCGCTTGCGCATGACTGTGAAGAAACAATCCACACGCGCGTCGGCAAACAGAAAAAGGCTTGTTTTAGGCTAAGAAAAATGTTTTTTCTAACCGAGCTTTTCATTTACCTATTGTTGATCTCGGAAAACAATTTGTATTTAAGTGGGTCACTATTTACAAATTTACCAATCCTATTCAACTATTATTAAATGATAATTTATTTTTGTAAGTATGTTTGAACAAATACTTTTACACGTCAATCATATTTTAAAACTAGATGCGGTCGGCGTTTCGTATCTGACTACTCTGAGAAGAAAGGTCGAAACAAACTCAGAGGTCACAGTCTCTTTAAAGTCCAGACATAATCTTAGTCAAATGATGTGAAGACCATGTAGATTGGTGTCTGAAATGGGCTTTTGATGAAAGAACCACACAGATTGAGTGGACTTGTCCAGTCAGTGCACGCATTTGTCAGTAATCGTGCAGCTTAACTCAAAACATAAGAATCTCAACGATTCGACGAACAATACCAAAGAAAGGATATTTGGGTAGGCCGCATAAATTACTCAAACTGCCATACCATCATTAAAAACAAACTTCCGAAGCTTATATTTTGTTAAAGTAAATAAAATTCCGCACAGTTTTAATCTGTTCATTATTTTCCAGCAGCAATTGTCAGCCCTGTATCATATTTCGCGGGATCACGCGCCCGCCCCCGTCAGCGTAGGCACCTATACAGTCAATACGTGCGAGTGCGAATAATTTTTCATCTATTCCCATTAAATGTGACGTCAGTGCCGCTATCAGATATCGGGACTACAGTTCATTATAATGTCATACTACAATAATGTGAGTCATGCATTATTGCGTTCTAAGAATGTAAGTACTGTAGGGGCGTAGAATGATAAACTTGAATAAATAATCAAATAATAAAAACTTTATTCAATTCAGAAAAAAAATACGGTACAATATTAAAAAAAAAAATACTAGTTACAGATTACATAAGCATTAGGTGCTAGATTTTTACAAATTCCCTGGGCCCCGGACTAGGATTTCCTGTCGTGGAGTCCAGTCTCTTTCCAAGTAAGGCAAACATTTATTTATTTAAGTGAAAAATTTATTAGGAAAATGAAAAAAAGTTATTGAACTAAAATTATTATGTTGTAGGAAGATGGTTTGATGACTAGAAGTTTAGGTGCTTTTAGGTGTGAGTGTGTGTGAAGTGTGGGGTGTGTGGACGTGTATTTGGTCAAAATGGGTGGGTTGGTGCGTGCATCTTAAGTTTTTTTTGATTGTTTAGTTAGGTATTACGACTGTATGTGCAGAAGAAGGTGGAAAGGCCCAGGTGGAATTAAAGAAGTGTAGAAGTATTTTATAATGGTTTAATAGGTGGTTCACAAATAGCAACCTAAGTACTGGTCAAAAGGTACGTCCGAGCGCGGTCGTGTCGTACGATACAATGCCGCGACCAACGCGACGCTGTTGCATCTCCGGTCCCTGCGCTGTGTCGCGTCGCTCGTTGACGACGTCGTCGTAGTGTCCGTTGTATGTACATAATTATGTATGTGTGTGAACAGAAGGTCTTCCGTTTGGTCAAAATTTTTAGGATGCAGTCATTTATGTTTTTATACATATTATAATTATGTATATCAAATTAACTCAGAGGAACGTGCATACCCTTACGCATTTATCTTTACACTGTCCTTTTTTCAAACAAAAACCTAAGAATTTTTATAAAGCTTCAATTTTCGAATGAAACCACAGTTATTTTCTTAACAGCCTGTACGATATAAGGTCGCCTTTAGCATGTAACCTTTACAGTACCTATTCAAGCCTAGGTAGGTTAGGCAGATTAATTGTATGTAGGTAGAGTCTGAATGACCTATTTTAGCCACATGCATTTATTGCAGTCAACGGCCGCGGATCGTACACAGTTTTCCTATTTTCTCAACCACGTCAACGTTCCTTTACACAGCTCCAGGGTAACAAAAATAAGTGTAGAACATAAAGTACACAACCCCGCAAAAAATCTAGTGTGCAACTAAAAAAAATGTACACGAGACTATTCAGCGTAAAAAGTATCATTCATACTGCACTGCGGTCAGCGCCGACTAAGCCGCCTCGCAAAGTCAAAAGAGCTTTGACTTCAAAGCGTTGGGGAATAACTGGCAACACCAAGAGAATGCAAAATAAACTGGCAACACTAAGGTAAGAGTGCAAAATAAATGCAGCAACAGCACATTACACAGCCATTGAATCAAAAGACAGACGGAGCGTGAAGTGATGAAAACTGGAAAAATAATAAAGTTGCCCCTTACGAGTGTGTGCGAGGGACGACTATTCTGGGATCTTGAGGCGCGCAGATAAGCACAGAGCGTCACTGATCGGTAAACTGCACTTTACTCAGACCTCCTTTTGTTGGTTATTGGAGCTAATAAGTCAGGAACGTTAACAACATGGCTACGACGGAGGCTACGGCAATCAGAATATCTCTTATTAAATTTCAATTTTGGCAGTTGGTTTAAAGTGACGGTATTTAACTAACCACATACCTAGACCAGGGTTCGCCGATATATATCAGCGGATATATATCATGATATATATCACGATATATACATATCAATTGATTTTTATCTTGATATATATCAATTGATTTTTTCCTGTCTTCTGAACTAAAAATTTTGGAGATTAATGTTTACCCTGGCAACACGTAGCGAAAATCTACAATTCAGAATAATTTACTTTTTACTTTTTTATGATTACAAATCTACTATATAAAAATAAGTCGGGTTTTCCTTCCTGACGCTATAACTCCAGAACGCACGAACCGATTTCCACGGTTTTGCATTCGTTGGAAAGGTCTCGGGCTCCGCGAGGTTTACAGCAACGTTTTTTTTTTTTTTTTTTATGGGTTTTACCAAAAATTTGGGTAGGGTAGGGTAGGTAGGTAGATAGGGTAGAGTAGGGTAGGGTAGGTAGGGTAGGGTAGGTAGGGTAGTGGAGATTATACTATAGCTTTTGACAGAACGAAGTCTGTCGGGTCAGCTAGTTATTATTAAAATTTGTTGATTTATCTCACAAACAAATGAAGATTATTATAATAATAGGTATTTGTTTTTTTAAGCGTTCATTAAAAAAATGCCTTTCACATTTTTAAGTGTTTAATCCCCTTACAGAATGAAATTCGCTTCTTTTTCTTGGTCTGGACATATACCCGATAAATATCCGATATATATAAAAAAAACGGATTTTTGATATTTATTATAAAAATCCGATTTTGGATCCGATGGGTCTAGACCCATACCTGAGTATAAACATATCAGGTAACGCTTTATGACTGAAAGGTTTGATTACTAACAAATAACAATACTTAATTCCCTTGTTCACTGGAATTGTAAATAACGAAACGTTTACAGCTTTCTGTAAACTAGCAATTTAATTCTTAAAAAGCTATACTTTTCTAAATTCCCACATATCATAATCGCCTACGAAAAATGGTGAGAAAAGTAATTCTCATCTGAATAATGATTCCCTGTGGTCGGTACTTCGTACTCGGTAGTGTCGGTACCGCGTCTAGGTGTTCGCACAAGCCGTGTCAATATTGGCAGACACTTGCAGGGAGAGACGTATGATTTTTACATCAAAAGCAACACGATCTCAAAGCAGACCAGAGAGAATTTACATTTGATGAGTAAGAGGTGTGGTAACTTTTTTGTTCCGCCCCGACGTGGGGATAACAGCTTTTACTAGGCTTAGTAAACAGTGGCTATGGCTTTGATATCTGTGCAGCTCACGGTTTTGTACACCCCTTTCAGATTAATGTCGAAAGTAATGACGATTTCACAAGCTCATCATTTGATTTTATTACAAAAGATTTGCCTCTGTAAGAATATTTGGTTGGTACCGGCCAAGTGCGTGTCTAACCACGCACAATGAAGGGTTCCGTAGTTGGTATGAATTTATCCCAAGAAAAAACAAAACATTGTAGTGATACTCTTGCGCCATCCCATCTTCCTGGTTCGGCGTGCTGTGCTGGCGCTGCTGCTGCGGCTGCTGAAAACCTCAAGCAGCGAAAGTATAGTAACCTTGTCGGTAACTATATTTTTGAGCCGTTTGGGGTTGAAACCCTTGAGCCGTGGGGTCCCAGTGCTCATTTTTTGTTCAGTGAAATCTCTAAAAGGCTGGTTGACACTTCCTGTGACCCGAGGGTTGGCTTTTACCTTGGCCAGAGGCTAAGCATTGCCATACAACGTGGCAATGCCGCCAGTCTCTTGGGTACATTACCAATCGAGAGCTATGCGGAGCAATTTTTCGACACAATATTTTAGTTTATTTTGTTATTAGTTTTATTTAGTTTAGGTTATTATATTTTTATTAACTCGAGTGTGTACTTGAATGTAATTTTATTGAAAGTTGACACATAGTAGTTAAAAACATGTTGTCCCATACAAAATGCATGGAAGAACATGTTTTTCAACTGTATATCTAAGTTGCCAGTCGACTATTACTCGGTACCTAACTTGTAAAGCCTACTTAGCTGTGATAGTTTTCTTTCTAACTTCGTTATATATACCACTATTGTGAATATTTTTACATATCTATAAACAACCATTTAGCTGGCAGGGGGACACTTGACTCTAACGAAAATTAGCACTTTAAAGCTTAATATTACGCAAACGGATCTCTGAATCGAAAAATGGTTTGCAAATACCCACAATATTTTTGAACGGCTTATCCAACGATACCCCACACCATGGGACAAACGAGAACGAAACGAAAAAAATATCATCCCCACTTTACGAGTAGGGGGGGGGGGTACCCTAAAAAAATGTATATTTCAAGATTTTATTTTACCACTTTGTCGGGGTGAATAATATGTATACTCATACCAAATTACAGCTTTCTAGCACTAAGACTCTGAGTTAAGCCGCGGACAGACAGACAGACGGACATGGCGAAACTTGCTTACTACGGAACCCTCAAAATGGTGCTGATTCGAGCTAGGTACAATAATCACTAATCACTTACTAATATTATGTTAAATCCATACTAAAACAACATGGATATTAGAGCCTAGAATCCATCAACAAATCCATAGACTGATGTCACGTTAGTACTCGCTACTTCCGCAAAGCGGCGCCAAAAGCAAATTAGTGAAAACATAAATTATCGAAAGCGCAGAGCGGTGGCACCTTGCATTGTGAACAAATTTAATTTCCTAGTCGAGCACGAGTAAATGCATAAAACCAGGATCCGAGAGCGGGGGCCGCGCACCTATTGGTTGCATTATTTACTGCACTTTCGACCCGACTAGTGAAAAGCAATGTAATTAATTGGGTTATAGACTGCGGTGTTGTCGTTGTTCAACTTACTCATCATTTGTTTAGGTGATAAACTGAAAGTACTTAGAGGTACGAGTATTTGTTTAGACTGACCTGGTGTCAGAGTTTTTACACTGCAAAACTTTTTAAGTTGATTTAACCTATATTTTGGGTTAATATAGCACCTACCGACATGATTTGTTAAATCAACAAAAAAATTTGTTAAATCAACAAAAATTTTGTCACAACAAACTTCATGGAAAAACGTCAACTCAACCAAAAGGAATCAACAATCAAAAAATCTACTGTTCGGTTTTTCAGTGTATGCCGCCCATGGGCCCGTGATTTGGCTAAACATGTCGTCGAGAAATATTTCTCAGTCATGCCGGTTTCCTCACGATGTTTTCCTTCACCGTTTGTTTAAGCAAGTGATAATTAAGTATACAATACTCACATGAATCCGAAAAGTCAGAGGTGCGTACCTTGGGTTCGAATTCGAGACCTATGACTTGATAGTCTGACGGTCACACCACTAGGCTATAATAATAATAATAAATCATTTATTTCGGATTCAAAATACGATTACATCCATATGTGTTAGTACAATAATGCGAGCTTACAAACTACTGTTAGTAATATTTAATAATAATTGTTGAGTGAACACAATATAATAATAATTTAATTAAATAATATACAATAATCATAACAATTTATTTTTCAACACACTTGCTCATAAAGTGGCTCTAATTTCACCGCAATCAGGCATATAATGACACCTGTAATAAAACTGTGACTTTTTCATTACTATTATTCACACGTGAGTTATAGAGTTTTTATTTTTTATTTTATTGGTTGAGTTGCTTTGTTCTTAAATAAGTTTCGTTACAAAAAAGATCGTGTTCAATAGAACAAATAAATTAATGTACCTATTACTTGCTCATTTCATGCAACTTCGTATTTAAATAAACTGTGACTTTTGATTGCATTTTTTTTTTGGATTTTAATAACAAAGGAAATCATCCTTTGTTTTTAAAATATTTCAATAAATAATATATCTGATAAGACCGCTATGCCATCAAAAATAGTTAATTATAATTTTACTAAATGCACATTTACTAATTGTTTCTCTAAATAAACTTTTCATCTACTAAATAAAATGAATTTTTATTATTATTTTCTTTACAAGTGTGTTGAAAAACGTCGTATGATACACGTGTGTATTGATGATTACCGTCCTCGGCTCTCTTAAGACCTTCACCTAACGGCTCGGGTCTCAATGGCGCCTCAGCGGTAATCACCAACATTACACACTTGTACCATAATGTACTATTATCCTACTCAATCACACCTATCCCTCACTGTGTGGTCAACTTAATTTTCTTAATTTTATCTTCGTTGCAGTTTGGTTCAGGATCGATGTCAGGAACTGTTAATTTGTATTGTTACCAAATCAATAGATCTCTATTTTTGAACTTCTATTACCTAGGTTTGCATTTGTAGACTACTTATGATTGATTTGAATCATTCCACTATCCTAATCACATAATTTTTTAATTAATTTAGGCCAAAAAGATATATTTTTCAATTCATGATTTAATTAATACATTGTTGTTGTAGATATATTCGATGAAATCGTTTAACAATACCTATCTCATCAAATCTGTATTATTCCATTTAATATTAATATCTATGCAAAATTTTCACGTTTCACAGCGGGGATTACAGTTGTTGGCCGTCGCATCCCAAAGTTACGGCTTTAATATAAAAATAAAGTTTAACGAGTATGCGCAGTCTGTTGCAGCTTCCCAATGTTGAGCTCGATTTATTGCTCGGCAAAGACCATTTGTTTCCGATACTTTTTTGTGGGCTAATCCCCCTGTATCTCTTCATTTTTTTCCGCGAACTGGCCGCTTTTGCGATTAAAGCATTTTGATTGTTGTAGGGATGAACTTTAGTGGTTGAAACGCCTGTTCGATTTGTGTGAGCAATGACAACAGTGTATTTCATTAAGAAAAGGACAGAAGATACATTTTAATTTAGTCCTGTCAAATTATTCAGCGCTTGACGTATTTTGACGTAATTTTAGTCGGCAAGTTTTTAATCACGTCTAAAGTTGTAAGGAGTAGTGATAGGGCGCTTATTAATTTGACAGGACTAAACAAAAATTTATCTTCTGTCCTTTTCTTAATGAAAAAGAAAGAAAAAGATGCACTGAACTTAAATTTAGTTTAGTTTGTGAACAAGGGAATTGGCACCATTATTGGAATTTTAGTGTAGGGAAGGTTTATTTTGATTAGTTTATGGTAGGTATTTTTCTGAGTCTGACAAATTCGATCTACCCATACGTGTGTAGGTACTTCCTTTGTCTGCAATAGTTGACATCTGATTTTCACACAGAATGTATGACGTTTCAATACTAGCCTTTCACATAAAAATTAATTAGAAGAGATGGACCGCTTGCCAGTATCTACGACTTGATGTCGCTGTCGAAACCGCTTCGGAGTCAGACATAACTTGAGATGTCTCGGTACGACTTGACGGCGATAGATGGCGCTAGTAGATACGATACCGAGCCGTAATGTTTTCAGACTTGGAGGAAATTATGAGTTTACGTTGAAGTAAACCAGTAGTAGACTGTACCGTCCGTATTACCGTGGTGTAACAAACCGTAGTAGTATCGTTTTTGATTGAAATAAAAATTATTGTTGAAATTATGAATGAATTATTCCTACAAATAATTTCTACTTGAATAAGAAAGTTATAAATAAAATAATGTGAATGATTCTAGTTTAGGTATTGCAAAGTTTTATTTAAAGTTAGGTACTTGATGGATTCTGATTTTGTTTAATTCAAAATCCGCCATGATACATTGCGCTTTCAGATTTAAAGTTCCGTCTAATTGGACTCTTATTTTATTTATTTGTAAGAATGAAGTTTAACATATTATGGTGTTCATTGTACAGATACATACATAGTATGGTGATACTTAGTTAATAAAAGAAACAAACTTACCTATAGTGATTCCTTAAAAGAGGATAATTATGTAGAAAAATCGTGAACTTTATTTCACAGGACACAAAGAGATTTCCTAGTTCTCGCTATTTCTCTGTTAGGTATTGAAGGAACTCTAACAGAGAAACCAATTTCAAAGAATACATGGTGACATAGATAAATAGGTGGCAGGTAATTAATTAACATTAATTATGTATAAACATATGATTATGCTGTGAAATCTCTGTAAGTTATAGAGCAGATAACAAGTGGCTAAGAGCTGTTAATTTGTTTGTTGATAAAGAGTACTGGAGATTATCTGCCGGTGAAAATATTCCACGTTTTATACGTATAATAGATAACATATGCTTAAGGTCAATATATAATACAGCCACGCAATTCTGTGAAAAATTATTTATTTATTTATATATACTTTATTGTACATCAGATTACACATTATAAAAGAAAAGAAAATCTTATACATTATAAAATATACAATGGGCGGCCTTATCGCATACTGCGATCTCTTCCAGGCAACCATGGTATGGACAGTGTATTTCTGGCAAAAATAAAAAGTATAACAGTACAATATCCTATAATAGATACACAGATATCCTTACTAATATTATAAATGTGAAAGTAACTCTGTCTGTCTGTCTGTCTGTCTATCTGTCTGTCTGTCTGTCTGTATGTTACGTTTTCACGCCTAAGCCGCTGAACCGATCGTCATGAAATTTGGCAGAGATATAGCCAGGGATATGAAGAAGGACATAGGCTACTTTTTTACGCGATAACCGACATCTACGCGGGCGTAGCCGCGGGCTAAAGCTAGTATGCTATATAATAGATACATACATACTTACTAAATAAGCAATTAAAATAAATGAAGACTAGATTATTACAGCTAACAACGAGAACAAAATCACAACAACAAGTAATGTTCCTTCACGAGTTTAAACACAGTCAACGATTGCGCGCGTTTTATTGGATTTGGCAATGCATTCCACAAACGAGCGGCCTGGACAGTAAAGGATTTGTCAAGGAAAGTTGTGGAATGCATGGGCATTTTACTTACCTAACTTTAACTTGCACTGCAATTAACTTGGTATGTATCCTGTTGTCAAATTTCTTCACTATATAATATGTATAAGAGTAGGTAGCACTATAGGATAAAAGAGTAAAATAAAATTAGTGTAAGTTTACTTAAAGTAGGTACTTATTACAATAAGTACCTACTTTAAGTAAACTTACACTAATTTACCTACTCTAATGAGCACAGTACCTACCTAGTACTGTAGTACTAGGTAGGTACTGTGCTCATTCGTATCGATTATTTTAGTAATAGAGCCAAGTATTTTTTTGGTGTCATTAGTTGTAAGCAAAATTAAAACGTATCCTTAAAAGGAAATTCTTAAAGAAACCCGTTAAATTTTCATAACAGTTTTTAGACTGTTACAGAAATAAAGATAAACATGGTTAGTTCAAGAATGAATGTATTTACGGATATTTATAACTATGTCGGGTTGTACTAAAGTGTGGCAGACCGTCACATTCGCCGAATTCACCCACACTCCTGCGTTTTCAAGCGCCCGGGGTGGTTTCCATTCTAAAAAAGGTCATGTCCTAGAACGCTGAAAAAGAACTACCAAAGCTAACGTCCACTACACCGCTACGTTACCAATAAATCTCGTAATTTTTTCATCTCAAGGAAATTTCGAGAAATAGTGCTAGTGCACAGCGTTGTACCTATAACAATTTGGTATCATATTATCCGGTTCCTAAATACAAACATACCTTCTTTATGGTATCTTTATGTGTCCTATTTACGCCATCTGTATTTTTTTTTTATTTTTGTTCTACTATGAGTTTGCTCTTGACTTTAGTCTAGGTCTGGATGACAGAGACAAAGTCTACGATGGAGTGAGCTTACCCAGAAGAAGCCTGTTCACTCTCACTTTGAATAGATTAGGGTTGTATGTCATGTCAATACTCATAAAACTCCTGAAGTTTTGATCAAAACCGTTCCCAAAACAGTAAAAGAATCAAATCGATTGAGGGATCTTCAAGTAATGTGTGTTACACATACAAAACCAACCAACTATTTGAATTAAGAACTTTTTCTTTAAAATACAGTTTAGCTAGGAAAAAAATAAAAAACTGAACGAACCTGATTGTTCATACTCTTGTACGAACAATGCAGTATTCCCCTTAACAGCATAAAACATTTTTAATGCAGAACAATTTTAAAGCTGTTATGAATTACCCAGTGTTTCAGTGGGTAAATATACTCGTAGATAACATCGTTCTTTGTTTCCGACGCCCCTTCGGTGACATCTCATTATCTTTGATATATGATTGATAATCACGCAGAAAAATATTTTTTTCCTTCACTTGTATACGGAAAACGTATATACAGGTAGGTATTATAATGATTTTATCAATGTACTCTATAGTTGTATGTATGTACATATATGACCATTTGTACCTAATGTGTGTGTTTACGTCATTGAATATGGCTAAGTAAATATAGATTAGACTCACGTATAAGAATCTGAAAAACATGTTTACGTTGTTATAAGATTAGTATTGTATGGAATATTTTCTGGTTACTCGCGTCTGTACCCAAATGGTACTTATATTAGTTCGATCTGGCAAATTGGTGTGACATACTATATCTGAGAACCAAACTCAAACTCAAACCATTTATTTCAATTAAACCATTTACAGGCATTTTTGAATTGTCAAGGATTCGGTCAGTCAGAAATGTGAAGCTAGTTACCCATTCCAAATCGTATTAGGTACCTTTGAAGAAGAACGGGCAAGAAACTCCATAGACACTTTTTTAAGTTATATTGTTACAAATAATATTAGTTACATTTTAATGTTAAGAATGATGTAAAGTCGCTCAGCGCGCTATGGAGCGGGCTATGCTTGGAGTTTCTTTGAAGGATAAAATCAGGAATGAAATTATCCGGAAGAGAACCGGAGTTACCGACATAGCTTGCAGAGTAAGCAAGCTGAAGTGGCAGTGGGCTGGCCATGTTTGTCGAAGGACCGATGGCCGGTGGAGCAGATGAGTCCTGGAGTGGAGACCGCGTATCGGCAAGCGTAGTGTGGAACGCCCCCCAGCTAGATGGACCGACGACCTCAAAAAGGTGGCTGGGATAGACTGGATGCGGAAGGCGGAGGACAGGGTGTTGTGGCGCAGCATGGAAGAGGCCTATGCTCAACAGTGGACTGCGATAGGCTGAGTTGATTGATTTTGAAGAAAGAATACCAAATGAATGTAATAGCTGTGTAGTAGGCTACCTGAAGACATAAACACAGGGTTACGCAAACATCTTGAACGTAGTCGTAACTTGACTAGCGTAGCAGTATTCTTGATCTTGTAGGCCCAGAGTTGCACAATTTATGTTGCTCCTTTGCATGACGAACAACACAATCCAAAACAGCCAATTTTACAGAGCTGCCAATTGAAGACTAAATAAAATATTTGTTTTATTCTGAATTAATATGATGTTTAAAAAAATATTGGGCTTGTTAATCAAAGTTAAGTTATTGACTTTAAAACCTTCAACAATTTTTTTTTTTTCAATATTTTCCAAAATTATCTAATGAAGATAAACAAACATAGAATGCAAAATCAGAAGAATATTAATTAAAGTTTAGCTAATATCCTGATTTTTAGGTGCCTTGCTTGGCAATAATTAATTATTAAAACTGCGACTTATTATAATTTACCTGCACTTGAAGAATAATGGTTTTCGATATAAACTAATTATTTGAATAATTTTTTATAATTATTTTATTATTATTTGTGAAGAAACATACAACTCAAAATGGAACAGAATTTGAATGAAAATTTAAAGTTTTTAATTAATTTATTGTTGAATATTTTTATTATTTTTGACTTCGCTACGACTTAACTATGTAAAACGACCGAATTAAAAAGAAAAAAACAATAAAATGAAAAATAACCTTAATTTTGGAAGTCGGTGTCATTGGTTACCTACGTATTTTCGTTTTTTGCCACCGACTTCCAAAATTGACGTTATTTTTATTTTTTTTGTGATTTTTTGACGTGACAACGTCTAATAAATCGATAAACGCCGGCTGCATGCACGAAAAAGGATGACTCATTGTCCCGTTACGCTCATTGTCCCGCTACGCTCGTTGTCTCGTTACGCTCATTGTACACTTGTGCCGCATCAATGTTTTGTTATGACGTTGTCACGTTAAACTATCGTCCGTAAACCAAATTTACAGACAATCAATTTTTTTTTTAATACGGTTGTTTTTTTTTAATAAGGTTGTTTTTTTTTTGAAAAAAGTTTTATATTTTACACTTTTTATGTGTGGTACCTATCCCACACCAATTCGTATACCACAACAGTTACAGGAAATCCATACTAATATTATAAATGTGAAAGTAACTCTGCCTGTCTGTCTGTCTGTTAACATACAGACAGACAGACCTTTTCACGCCTAAACCGCTGAACCGATCGTCATGAAATTTGACAGAGATATAGCCTGGGTTATGGAGACGGACGTAGGCTACTTTTTTATGCGATAACCGACATGAACGCGGGCGGAGCCGCGGGCAAAAGCTAGTATTATAATATCATGAACATACACTGAGTGGATTAAATACCAGCTAAATTAAATTAATTAATAATAACTGCTGTAAATCGTTGAGGAATTCCCTCGACTGTCTATGGTCTCCATCATTAGACCTGTAATGGCACTTATAACGCATATGGGTGCAAAGTTCTCAATACAAATTCATCATCATCATCATTTCAGTCGAAAGACGTCCATTGCTGGACAAAGGCCTCCCCCAAAAGGGGGGAATTTGTCATAATCGCCACGCTTGGCAGGCGGGTTGGCGATCGCAGTATGGTGTTAAAAATGCATAGAGAACGCTGCTGCCCATTCTCTAGTAATTCCCTTAGTCGCCTTTTACGACACCCACGGGAGAAAATGAGTGGTGCTATTCTTTACGTCCGGCACCACACGGTACATACGGCACGGTACATAAAATACAAATTAATCAAGCCCAAACACCAGGTAATTGCTGTAAATTAAATAGTAGTGCTTTAAAATACTTGATGAAAAAAAATTACAAACGCACTAGTCGCCACTACTATTTTCGAAGGTTCCCCTCGATTTCTCTGGGATGCCATCATCAGATCGTGGTTTCTTTATCATGGTACCACCCTTGAGATATATCCTTTCCAAAAAAAAAAATACATTCAAATAAAAAATAAAAAACAAATAAATCATTTCAATCATTTTAAGAATCATTAAAATCGGTTGATATTATATACGGTCGAATTGAAAAACCTCCTCCTTTTTTGAAGTCGGTTCAAAACTCGTAGTAGTCTTCTTGATGTCGTAGCAGTCTTCTTGATCTCGTAGACGCAGAGTTATATGCTTGTGCCGTAGACCCCCGTCTTCTTTGATTAGCGTTTAATACCTTCTGGATCTCATAGACACAGAGCAACGCAAGTATCGTAGACCTATCTTCTCGATTAGCGTAGCACTTTTTGGATCTCGTAGACACAGAGCTACGCAAGTGTCGTAGACACGTCTTCTTGACTAGCGTAGCACATCCTGGATCTCGTAGACACAGAGCTACGCAAGTGGCGTAGACCCGTCTTCTTGACTAGCGTAACATCTTCTGGGCCTCATAGACACAGAGCTACGCAAGTGGCGTAGACCCGTCTTCTTGACTACCGTAACATCTTCTGGGCCTCATAGACACAGAGCTACGCAAGTGTCGTAGACCCGTCTTTTTGCTAGCGTAGCACCTTCTGGATCTCGTAGACACAGAGCTATGCAAGTTTTGTAGACCCGTCTTCTTGACTAGTGTAGCACATCCTGGATCTCATAGACACGGAGCTATGCAAGTGGCGTAGAACCGTCTTCTTGACTAGCGTAGCACCTTCTGGACATCAAAGACACAGAGCTACGCAAGTGTCGCAGACCCATCTTTTTGACTAGCGTAACACCTTCTAGGCCTCATAGACACAGAGTTACGCAAGTGTCGTAGACCCGTCTTCTTGATTAGCGTAGCAATTTTCGGATCTCGTAGACACAGAGCTACGCAGGTGTCGTAGACACGTCTTCTTGACTAGCGTAACATTTCTGAATCTCGTAGACACAGAGCTACGTAAGTGTCGTAGACCCGTCTTCTTGACTAGCGTAGCACATCCTGGATCTTGTAGTCATAGTGCTACGCAAGTGTCGTCTACCAGTTTTCTTGACTACTGTAGCACATCCTGGATCTCATAGATACAGAGCTACGCAAGTGGCGTAGAACCGTCTTCTTGACTAGCGTAGCACCTTCTGGACCTCAAAGACACAGAGTTACGCAAGTGTCGTAGACCCGTCTACTTGACTAGCGTAGCAGTCTTCTGGAGCTCGTAGACGAAGAGATACACATGTGTCGTAGAACCGTCTTCTTGAATTGCGTAGCAGTCTTTTAAACCTCGTAGACGCATACTTACTCAGCGTAGAAAGCTGTTCATATCTTGATTAGTCGTAGACTCTTACTGAAGAAGCATACCAGTCTACTTGAAGTTATAGAAAAGATAGGCAAATCATCTGTTGTAATGTCTGTTCCAAAAAAAAAAATACTATAAATCCTGTTCAGGTTAAATTCTTAAACAACCACTCATTAGAGGGAAGTATCGTTCATCGTATTTCAACTTTATATTTCACCACTTTTCCCAACAATTACCATTAACGATATTAAATTGTAATTGAGAAATCATCGACAAAAATTGAGGTTATAAATTTAACCTCAATTTTCAATAAAAAACATCTTTAAGGTGTTTTTAAATTAGAATTCTGGGTTTCATCATCATCTGCCTAGTCTTTTCCCAACTATGCCTGCACTACACACTATACTATGCTTTTTATATTTTTAAGTACTACTAATTTCGGGTTTAAGTATTCAAATAATTAAATCAAAGCACTCAATATAAGTGGCACTACTAATTGGCACCCACAAGTACGTTTTCTGATCCATTTATTTACATTTTCATCAGATAGTTTTGGAACAGACCATAGAATATGTATCTGCTTGGCTAGGGTAGGAGTCGTTACTTTCTAAGACACCATATTATGGGTGACCTGTACTTACCCTAATTGCGTAACACACAATCAATCACAATCTAAATGATTTTGCAGCAGATTGATGTAACTGACTGTACCTTTTGGAAGGGGCAACTAGAATCATTTTTATTTTTGTAATTTCTGACGTTCAAAAGTGCCTTTTATCTGTACGTATGGAGAAGAATGGGAAAGAAACGAGTTTCTTTCCCATTCTTCTCCATTCACACACTCACATTTAAAAAAAGTGTGGACACACTTACACTTTTAAAATGCTATCAATATTTTGTATACTTACATTAATTAATAATTATATATGAAGACGATGGTACCTAGAATACAATTACTATACCACAATAGGCAAAAATAATGACAAGTGAGGCAATGACTGACTAATTAATTATGTGATAGATACATGGTTCTCACATATTTACAAACATTGTAAAAATAAAAGACTTTCCAAAAAAAAACAGATAATAAATCAGTAGTAATCACAGAAAATAAAATTAATATCATAAAAATAATAAATTATAAAATTAAATTAGCAATCCAGTATAATTTTGTCTCGACTCTAAATTGTCCTATGAAGCAGGACCATGCATATTTCCAAGCATTCTTATCTTAGAAATAATAATCCTCTAATTTGTAATATGCTTCTTAACAAAGTGTGCTTTTAAAATGAGTTTGACATTTTGTTTCATTTTAATTTTTTTATTTGATTTATTATGGGATAATAAACAACTACAACGTATATCCATACTAATATTATAAATGTGAAAGTAACTCTGTCTGTCTGTCTGTCTGTCTGTATGTTACGTTTTCACGCCTAAACCGCTGAACCGATAGTCATGTTTGGCAAAGATATAGCCTGGGATATGGAGAAGAACATAGGCAATTTTTTACGCGATAACCGATATCCACGCGGGCGGAGCCGCGGGCAAAAGCTAGTAATTCATAAGGTTAACAAAACTCTGAATAGTAATGTTGCAGTCCACTGTATTATCCGCAGATAAGACATATTAAAAATCAGTGGTTGCCACTGGACGAGCATTACCAAAATTTACAAATATTTTGAAATAAATAAATAAATAAATTACTATAAAGCTAGCTGTAGCTACAAAACCAAATCAGACCAGAAACAATTTCATTTACTTAAATTTTACAATAAATAAGTAATAATAATGAGATTACAATTAAGATGTTTTTTTATTTTTATATTAGATTTAAATTTATTTTTCGAGCATGCAAATATATCAATATCAATGAAAACATTCTATGAATAATTGTAATAGGTATATATGTCTTCCCTGTATGAGACAGAGATTTGGTCTGCAGTGAGACAATAACAGGCTGATATAACATCCACATATACTATCATATCCTTTATTTATTTTAAATAGAACGGCTGAAGCCAATTACACTATTTAAACATATATTATTATAATTTATTTAACACAGTCATGCATTCTTCTCACAAAAATTTAAACATTCCGACAGTATCATCTTCCATTCATTAACAAACATATCAAAATCTGTGTTTGAGTTCAGGAGAGTGTTGTCTGGGACAAATAGATTGCAGATTTAATTATGCAGATCAGGAACATCTATAATACCTCTAAAAATTTTAAATATTACAGTCATCTGTTCACGCGACCGTCTTGCTTTTATAGAATTGAAACCCAAGCAACCCAAAGCGAATTTAGTGGGATACAAGATAGGATAAAACCCATATTATTCATATTAATGCACATAAATTACTTCAATCACAATAAATGATAGTGCATGCAACATTACAAGGACTAACTGGATCTTACCCTCATTTCTTAAGACTTCTACTCGACAGCTTTTCATTCACAAAACATAAGAGTCTCTGCTCAAACAAACAACTCAAAACAATACTTTTAAAAACTTTAAAAACCTAACAAACACTCAATACATTGAATAATACAGAAGTACCCTACATCTATATGTTGATTTTGATACCAATATTATAAAGAATAATCATTGAAAAACATCCTGAACAAAGAACTTTACTAAACAAACTTGTCTTTGACCTTCCAAAATTAATATTCAACCCTTATGTTATCAAACATAAGGATTCTTTTAGCGTGTGTTGGAAGTTTGAGAGTGTAAAAGTTATAGTGGTGTAGAAGACGGAACCTATTGGAGTGGCTTTCGGGAGTTTGGCTAAGTTGTCGATCGTTGAGATCGCTATTGTTTCGACACTTCAGCCCCTTTGTATTGTAATCACGATGTAATATGTAGAAATAAGTAGGTACTTATATTGTGGGTAGTTGGAAAAAATGTGGTGGCAATAGTAGAGAATGTCAGTTACACAAAAAAAAATCAAATACCTTAAATTCCTATAATGCTATAAAAGACATAATTTATAATATTTCCTACCTTTAATTTACTTATTTACAAAACCATCCATAGTTAATTTGTGTAGATAAACAATAAAATAATTCAGTTAGATATCTGTTACTATTTGTATAAACTTTGAAATTGATATCGGGGTACGAACCCTTCAATAAAAAGCATGGTAGAGCCATACTTTTATATTTAATAGGATTACCTAAATTAGTATTTTAAATAATTTGCTGAAAATTAAAAGCTAAAAACTTAAAAAGTCGTTTTCCCAATTTTTATTATTCAAATAAGATTTTTTTTCAAAAGTTATAAACAGAATAGAAAGTAGAGTTCAGTTTTCCGTTCAATAAAATGACTCAGTCTAAGGAAATCTAAGAGTTTTTCTCCTTATAATCAAAGTTTGTAATTAAACAAGATTGTAGAATTAACTGTTAGTGTTTATTAGGCGGCAGAGAGCGCGCGGCCGCGGCTTCTAGGCTCATATTGATTACCGGTGACATTGTTATCAATCCCCGAGCAGACGCGCGACGCCTGACACACACAACACCCAAAAGAAACAGGAACGTTTCTTCGCGCGTTTGTAACGCAACGCAACGAAAAAAGAGGCGGAGACTCCGCGACAGCGTCGTCGACCAATCACAGCGCAGCTGCAGCCGCGGCGGACCAATGGCGAGCGGCGGCCGGGGCGGGCGCGCGCACGCGGCCGCGCCCTCGCTCCGCTCCGGCTTTTTATTTATTGTTGCGCGGAACAGCGCGCGCGACGGGTGTGTGATGCGTGTGTAGTCTCCCGCGAGCATGGAGTCCGCCGTGGACTCAGCGTCGACCGCGAGCGAGGTGAGCGGCTCGTCCGGGGGCTCGCCGCGCGTGAAGGCGGTGTCGCCGGCGCGCGCGCTCAGCCCGCCGCCGCTGCTGGCGCCGCGGATGCCCCTGCCGCCGCCGGGGCTGGGCCTGCTGGGCTCGCTGCAGATGATGCACCACTCGCCGCTCGAGCTCATGGCGGCCGCGCACCACCACGGCCCGCCGCGCTACGGCAGCCCGCCGCCCATCTCCACGTCCGACCCGTCCGCCAACGAGTGCAAGCTGGTGGACTACCGCGGACAGAAGGTGGCGGCCTTCATCATCCAGGGGGACACGATGCTGTGCCTGCCGCAGGCTTTCGAGCTGTTCCTGAAGCACCTGGTGGGCGGGCTGCACACAGTGTACACCAAGTTAAAGAGACTGGACATAGTGCCGCTGGTGTGCAACGTGGAGCAGGTGCGCATCCTGCGCGGGCTGGGCGCCATCCAGCCGGGCGTCAACCGCTGCAAGCTGCTGTCGTGCAAGGACTTCGACGTGCTGTACCGCGACTGCACCACGGCAAGGTACGTCCAACACACGAGCACCTTGTACCTCCTTGTTGTTGTTACATGTCAGTGTCAGCGACCAATCTGACCGGTGGCCGGTCTACCGGTCAGTTAGGCAGGTAGGTGTCACCTCTATGTCTGTAGTGTTCATTTAATTTCACTGTGACTTGCTTATTTATTTATTTTTAAGGTTACTTTTATGTTGTTTTTGTATGAACCCTGACACACTTTTTCCTCCACTGACCTCTTCATGTGAACAGGATTTAAAGTTATGTAATCAAAAGTCAAGTATTGATGAACTACGCATGCTTACAAATTAATCTAGTTAACTACAGTTTTATTGTGACTTCTGAAAATGAACCTATTAACGGTTTGGACAACATAGGCCTAATAAACAAGCTAGCTAGTTAGAGAGGTCCATGAGTCCATGACTCCGATGAATACCAGTGTAATTAGCTATACAAATATAATTTCATAAGGCTGAGGATGATCCAGGAAATGTCATAAAGGTCGTTGGGATAAAATATAAATTGTGTGTCGGTTCTGCGCCTGCATGTACAGCCCCGCGGGGAGAGACGCGCGATCCATTAATTTTTCACATTTTAATACGCGCAAAATATTTCCACCGGGTTAAATATTAAAGTGGGCTTCGGTCGGCGACGGAAGGGTTAAATCTCAGTTAATTAGCGGCTGTTGCTTAAATATTTAAATAGTAATTTTTACAAACGGTAAAGTTAGATTAAAAAATCTTGTTTTGTTGTGGTCGCGGCGGCCCGGTAGGCCTATATCGGTGTTTTTACTGAATGTGTTTTTAAAAATGTAATGTTGCTGGGAAGTGTGCATCTGGGAGGCGTAAAGTTTAATATTTTTTGTTGTTATTGTCGCTTTGTGTAATATTTAATGATTGTTTATTTATTGGGTAGCGGAAGCGCTCGGACGTGTGACGCGGACGCGCGGCTGCTCGCCTTTCTGACTCACATTTTTGTTTGACTTTATGAAATCACTATCCACCTAATTCATATGACTAATGATGTCATACCTACATGAATTCCGCTAATTTGATTGATGTTGGAATCAGGGTGGATATAAAAATAACGGTTGTAGCTGAAATTGTATGACGTTTTAAGAATAAAATATTTTTATTGATTGATTCAGTAGGTCGTCTTCAGTAATAAACTATTCAATATGAAAGGTTGTTAAATTTATTTAAAGTTTCAGATATCTTAACAGCAATATTATAAAATAAACAAAAATAATGAAGAATATTAGGAAATGTAGAGAACCAATAAGAATAAACTCAATTCTCAATTCTTTATTGCATACCATTGAGAATTGAGAATAAACAATAAGACAAGAGCTCTATATTCATTTTATAGAAAGCAATTACAAATGTTGTCACCACAGTGAAAGTGTTCATTTAAAACGAGTCATTTAAGTTCCAAAAATAAATCAATACAAGAAATATCATAAGAAATACCAATCAGAGTAGAAATAAATAAAAAAACTCGGCGTTCGCCGGCGGTCGGTGAATCGGACGAAATTCGTATTGACATGTTTCCAGTATTACGATTCCACTAATACAGTCGACAAAGAAATCTTGTTTCTAACATAAATAACAATTCGCTTTTTATACCTGACTTCTTTTGATAAAATAAAACAAGTATTTTGCTCTGCTATTTTATTTTATAGGTAGGTACAGTCGGTATTAAAATTGTTTCGATTTGACTAGGTATTTTTTGTTCAGTTAGGCTTAGGTATTTGCCTTGATTTGATTGGTAGGTAACCAAATATTATTAGTTAGGTATGCGATAATTATACATAGATAATACAACATTTATAATAGAGCATGCCAATGCTTGATAATATCAAGTAGATATAAATTGTTAACAAAAATAATTGTTACTGAACTAATTAGGTTGTTACAGTTAGGTAATATTAAAAATAGTAAACCTTTAAAACATGAATTCTTCCTACGCAATCATTTTATAGATTACCTACCAATTAAAAAAAAAAAACAAAAAATATTTCATAAATTTAATAAAAATTAAAATACAAACCTAATGGATGTCACTATACACATTTGAAATACGATATTTTTTTTAATAAAAACGGAACGCCCGCATTACAAAACGCAGTGTAAATAATAGGAGGACGTTCCTTTTCACGCTTCAATAATTGCTCGACAGCAGTTAAACGAGAGGTATCACGTTACCGGCGAGGATCTGCACGGGTGTTCTGACTTTACTTCTATAACTCTTTTATGTGACTTAATGTATAAGCACAATGCATTTTAAAACCTTTTATGAAATGTAATAATAGTATGTGAGTCAGATTGGGATAGCCACTTGCGTTTTAAATCCATTCAATGATTGTAAGCCTTTAATTCTGAAAACCTGCTAGCCATTTATTTATTTTATAAGAATGTTCATGGACTGGTTTGATTGTAGTCAGTCAAATTCCTTCGATTAATTAGGAAGTAGATGAAGCACTTGAATCACACATAAGCAAAGGCGCTACAGCCATCTATCGAATTATTTTTTCTTCTAATCAATACATTCAAAGCACAGGGTTCCGTCCATTGTCTCTGCTACAAAGAGCGAGGTTCAATTACGGAGGTCATCAACACGACTTTTTATGGAATTTTCAGCTTTACGACTCATTTTGATGGTCCGCCTTCAAACGGAGTGATATTTTGTAAATAAACAAAGGACTGAAATAACTACCTCATTACCTTTGTAGAGCCGGTAGGTGCGGAGTTCTTCTCAAGCGTTTTTGTAGCTAGTTTAAAAAAACTTATAGGTGTATATTTACTGGTTATTAAAAAAGATAAAGGTTGTCTCTGTATTGTTTAATTTGTATTTACGTTCAATGATTAAGCGGCAACTTAAAGGGGTCTTTGATTTGGAAAGCAGTTTTTCCGTTGAGGGATGAAAGGAGATGTTTTTATTATAACACTACTATATAGCTTTTGCTCGCGGCTTCGCTCCTCGGAGGTCGGAAATTATCCTACGGGAACGTATGACCGGGATAAAAAGCATCTTATATGATAATCCAGGTTATAAACTATCTGTGTGCCAAATTTTATTCAAATCTGTTCATTCATTTTTGCGTGATTGAGTAACAAACATCCAAACATACAAACTTTCACATTTATAATATTATTATATATATTAGTAGGATTTCAAAAGGAGGATACCTAGTTAGGTCAGTGTTTGTTGTTACGTCAACTATAATAATAGCTTAGTTATTAACAGATAGGTTAGTACTTTAATATTCATTTGAGCTTTTGTTTTATAGCTCGCGGATGGTACAATGATTTGTTTGCTTAGACACACATAGTCCACATGCACGCGTATGTAGAATACATTATTATCATGAATGTTGTGTCCGAACTCCGACTGGCGTTGGTCCAAGCACTGATTCTCATTGAAATATTAAACCAAGACACTGCAATGCAGTGTCTGAGACGCGTGTGTTGCCAAATTAATTAATTACAATGGTAACTTATGTAGATAGATTAACAATTAAATGTAAATAATTGAAAATTCATAAATTTAACATTTTAATTAACATATTTAATTGAAGGTTAACAATAATTACTCGATTTATTGTTAAGTATTTTGTCTGTGATTGTACCTATCAATTTAATTATTTCTGGTTGATCAATTAGTTTCCGTAAAATTGGAAGAGAACATTACCTAGTACTTTAGTAAATCATGAATTACAGCATTAGGTAGTAGAATTTTCCTGTACTGTGTTTTTTAAATGTAAACAAAGAACTGAAATAACTACCTTATTACCTTTGTAGAGCCGGAGGTGCGGAGTTATTCTCAAGCGTTTGTTTCAATAATAATAATTTATAATAATAATAATAATTTTCTCAAACATGCATGGAAATATTGTGATTATTTTCGAAAAATGAACACGCAAGTATCGAATTTACGGACAAAGAAAATCAAATCCATTGCAGGAGCGTTTTTTGAATTTGGAACATTACAAAGCTCCAACAATGTTACAACGCTCCAGAAATGTTTTATTTCCCTGCATTCTTTTGAGAAAAGCACTATATATGCCTCGGCGAAAATGGCAATTGCCTGTCTCGTATTAGTGAAGTCCTCGCCTACGGCTCGGCCTTCATACTCATACTCGATCTGCAATTGCTTATTTCCCGGCCTTTGCAATAATGTACTATTATTGAATAAAGCGTTTACAAAAACTGTACATTTAATCAACTATAGTAAGATTTCTCATACAATTATAGTGCCTAAAAATAAACTGAAACGAAATTATTTTTATTACAGGTGCAAGTGATGGTTCGAAACAATGTTAGGTAGCGACCCGCCCGATCTAGGTTAATTCAAACTGTGTTTCAGGTCATCACTTTACATTAAAATTTTTGGACAGTAAAATTTAAAGTTAAACTGATACCTATTAAATAATCTATTAACAACTACGCGACAAAGCATATTGGTACATCAATATCTAAAACTAAGCCTATGTAAATATACAAAAGTAAATACTTACGCGTGTAAAGTGACATTTTTCCGGGCGGGGAAATGTAATGTTCGTCTTTTTTTGACGTGACAACGTCTAATGAATCGATGAACGCCGGCTGCATGCACGAAAATGTCCTGTTACGCTCGTTGTCCCGTTAAGCTCATTGTCCCGTTGTGCTCATTGTATGCTTGCTCTGCATCAATGTTTTGTTATGACGTTGTCATGTTAAACTATCGTCCGTAAACCTACTTTACAGACAACCAATTTTTTTTTGACGTGACAACGTCTAATAAATCGATGAACGCCGGCTGCATGCACGAAAATGTCCTGTTACGCTCATTGTCCCGTTGCGCTCATTGTACGCTTGCTCTGCATCAATGTTTTGTTGACGTTGTCACGTTAAACTTTCGTCCGTAAACCAACTTTACAGACAACCAATTTTTTGACGTGACAACGTCTAATAAATCGATGAACGCCGGCTGCATGCACGAAAAAGGATGACTCATTCTCCCGTTACGCTCATTGTCCCGTTACGCTCATTGTACGCTTGCGCCGCATCAATGTTTTGTTATGAGTTGTCACGTTAAACTATCGTCCGTAAACCAACTTTACAGACAACCAATTTTTACTTACGTTTTAGCTATTATAATGTAGATTTGTTTATCATAATCTCTCTCCATGTAACTAAATGTACCCCGGTTTCTCAAACAAAAAACTAAATAGTGACTTGAATAGTTCTAAAACTGAAAAATTTAATCTTGGTGATTGGAATCAGTGGTTAGACACTTTCCGAAATTTTATGTCTTGTTATAAAACAACTTCTGCGATCTATGACAATGAAAGGGACTCCTCCAGTTCTGATGATAGGTAGCTCTTTCTTTGACCTTAATTTTTTTCCTCTCGGAAAAATGTAACGTTACACGCGGGAACCAATTTTGTATCATCAAGCCAAAATTTCTAGAAGTTTTTCTGTATGTGTAATTGAGTAGGTATCGCTGAATATTCAGATAACATTTTACTACATTTTATAACTTACACTATAGAAGCTTAGTAACTGGTTGAGCCTATTATACAAAAAAGGTCCTAAAAACACATAAAATCGATTAGCAAATGCCTGTCTAGTTTGAGGCTTTATGCAGACCAAGTCCTTCAATGCTTTTGCCTTAATTTGTATTAATGAGTAAGTTAAAAAAATGCACCACTTATTTTAAATAATAGAAAAAACGATAGCATTAGAAATTGTATCCTGTAAGTCTGATAAGTTACTAGGAGTTGCTCTGACCTACACTCCGCTGCGTTTGAAATATGATTAGACATTTAAATAAATCTTTTATACAGTCCGACTTTTATTGCGTTGGTGGTATGACAAATGGCACCTGCAGTAAACAGTTGGTATTGTAATCACTTTTTTTGCTTTTAATGCCATCCTTATGCCTACGGAATAGAAGTCAAAATCGGTTGAACGGAATGTAAAAAAGGCTTATTTAACTGTCTAATCTTATTTCAAATGGAGTATAGAGGTAGATCACTTGACGGGTTGCGCCGTCGTCTCGTCGGTGCGGCGACAGACCGGCGCGGTCACCGCCACCGCGCGCTAGCCTCACGCCTCGGTGCATGCTTTATCGCCATCCGAACAGACATCTTTGGACTTTGCTTTCTTGATTTCCGTATATCGATTGTTAGTTTACCTGACATAAATTCAGTGGTTATTCAACCTACTTCACACTTCCTTCCTGCACATCTCGATTAAGCAAGACCACCGAACACGATAATAAATGAACAACAAACATCCAAACAACATTACATTCACAATTGAACGACAAATAAACTCGAGTGGCTTGAGGAAACGCAATTTCCTTCGAGGCAGTAAAGCGACAAACTGTTCCACAATGGGAATATCATGGAGGCAATTTATTACGAATGATCAACAAGTAGCTGGGGAACTTCGGGCCACAGACGGAAAGCAAAGAATGAATGCGAGAGCCTCCGAATTGAAACGAACACCGATAAAGGACCCTCCGAGTGTCGGCGGCGTGCACGCTCGGAACGCACGCCAACACTCCAATCCTCCCGTACAATTCGAAAAAGCGAACGCACACAAATGACACGAGGGAATCCCTCCCGGCTAGACAGAATTATCTCGGCCTCTCTATTTCCGTTTCGCGTACTATTGAAATCGCGTCTCACTCGCTCCTCCCGGTACTGTATACCACCGTCTCTATCGCATTCGGTTCATTCATGACTGTATATTTGAATGGTTTCGGAATGTGCGTTTTCTTCCCGCTAGTCTCCAATTCGACGTCATTCAGGAAAACGGCCGGTAACATCGGGACGTGTCGTTTGTATCCGCTACGAATCTTTGCTACTACTTTTTTCGGACGTGGAATGCTAGTGATACAGTCAGTATATGCATTAGGTGTTTTTTCCTAGTTCTACGGCTGAATATAGATGCTAAGCAACAGAGTTATGGTCAACTGACGAAACAAGATCGATTCACAAAAAGCGACAATGTAATAATGAGCGTGTATAATTAAAATTCGCTTCCGTGTTAGGTAGATATTGAATGGTTGATAGAAATTATCGCATAGCGTGTGGCATAGTGCGCCGGTAGCCGTTGTATCGTCTTGTAATTGCGGCTCACCATGTGTTGAGCTCTAATCATGTTTAATTATAGTAAGAAGAAGGAGTCATTGCCGTTTATCATGAGATGAACTGTTACAGACGTATAAACGCCGCGAGAAAATGATGGATTAAACGTTGCTCTAGTTACGAGTATGAAAGTACGGTGCTCACATTAATTAGTAAACGTTAGAATAGATTAGAGCTATATATATGTTTTATATTTATTGCTCTGCCTATATGCATAATTTATTAATAGGCGGTGAGAGATTTAGCGGAGTATTTAGTGTTCGTATAATAGCTTCTAAATTCTTTAAAAACGTCGTCATTTATTGGTTTTATCGACTATGCAGTTTAAAATGATGTTTGAGATACGCATAGGCTAAAAAATGCCAGCGGTTTACCATAAAAAACAAATCGAGAAATGAAATTTTCCTCACAACGCTAATCTTGTATCTAAGAAATGAAGACATGCTGCGTCGATGTGAATAACGGGAGACAGTAATTTAAACACAAGTTTTCTTCTGTCCGTACACTCATAGGTACATGGTTATTAATCCAATGCAGATTAGAGCTGAGACAATGGGAGGCGGAAATGCAGCGGAATGACGTTTTTGCGAGACTCGCTCTACCGCCATTGTGTGAATGAGACGAGCGCACTAATTGCCAGTGAAATTATAAGTTCAAACAAACGAGATTCATTTATATTATGTTCTAAATTAAGACGTGTTTGTCTGTTTAAGAAAATTATATTAATCGCACCGTAATCGCAGATTCGACGCAGACAAGCTCAAACATACAAACGACATCGTGGGATCTCGCAAGATTGATTCAGCGATTGACAATAAAAAGCGCTCGTTTTAAAAAGCAATAATTCTAATATACGCGGCAGTTAGTACTTGCACATAATTATAACAGTAGATAATGTTTTCTTTTATTGAATTACAATTCGTAAGTAAAGTGTACACCAATGGAATTGTAATTGTTTCTATTAATTTGAATTGTAAAAGCAGTTAAGTGCACTCTACAGCGTGACAAAATAAAGTCATTATTCTTGTACGGAGTGTTAGTACAGAGCGGTGTAAGAAATACATTCGCACAATTAGTCCATTATGAACTGATACTACGCCGCGTACCGCGGTTTTGCTTATTTTTCTCATGATACCATATCAATTTACTAGCTTGTGCACCTAATCGTGGTTTTTGCAAATTATTGGTTAGGTACAGGAAAGTGTTAGTTGAAGAGAGAACCGACCGTTTATTATAGGAATAGTTTGGAAAATTTGAGAAGCAATGTTTGAGTTTGAATGTTGGTAGGGATTTTATTTATGGCATGAAATCACAAATCATATAAGCTTGGTTATGTGTTAAAGTAATTCATGCAAAGTAAAATATGGCCCCTACAAGAAAGTCTGAAAATGTTGTGTCTACTTGGCAAAACAACGATTTCGAAGATACGAGCGTAACAAAATATCTTTATTGCAGCCATAATAAATTTATAGTAAGGTGAGAAAGTATTAGAAAACATAAAAGTAGAGATGTAAATTACAAGTAATAGTGTTCGTCCAACTTTATACAAACACATAGAAAAGTTTTTAACAAAGAAACAAAATGAGATAAGGGCTACTTAAGTCGGTCTGAAACCCTCGTTAAACGTTGATATACGGTTTATAATAAAAGTTAATAAAACATTTGCAACAATTTAAAAGGGTTATCGATAAAAAACTTAGTAGACGAGTATCGAATGTGCGTCGGAGGTTGCCAGTTAAAACATAGTAAACTCCGTTTTACAGCCTGGCTGTTATTTATTTTTAATCAAATCACCCCTGAATAAATATAACAATGTAACGTAAGTTGTGTATACGTGCAAAGTTAGGTAGTACTTATTCATTTCAAAACTTTGGCCTCCTGCTGGTCTCTCAGCTTCACTTGATCGTCTTATACCTATAGTCAATTCCTATATACACCATCTATAAATATCAGTTTGATTGCAATTCAGACTGTTAAAGTGATTTCCAGTGTTGTAATCTGCAATAAAGTGCATATCCCTTTTGTAATCCCTGTTTTATTCGAGAGACCTCATTGATGTGTTTGTTCAATAAAGATTTGCTACATTGTTTATTCTTAACGTTTTGAGCTAGATATTATTTTGCTTGAATGAGGATTTGAACTAAAATGTTAGTCTCTTAACCTTGATCAACATTGTAAAGCCTGCAGATTTTCTTTGGAGTGCCGACACTCTATGGTTTTAAACGTACGACTACGAATTAACATGAAGATAATTGTGCATAAAATGCTGTCATTACCATGTTGTGACTGTAAGTATTATTTTAGGTGTATTTAACGTGTCTTCCACAACATAGTAGAGTGATAGTGATCGAGGCAGCCGCAGAAGGCGCCCCGCGAGCATCACACTCCGATTAAAGTAATTTACAGCCGATATAAAACTATTTCATTTCGACGACCGACACATTTAATATAATTATCGTCGCTGCACTTAAAATAACTTTGTTTCCAGTTTAACGACTGCGAAATTAATAGTTTTATGTTTATACTTTTAGCGCACAACATAAACGACGGAACACGTGCTTTTTTTTAATAATTTCGTTAAAAAAATGTTGCCAGTGTGTGCAATTATCGATTGTTGGCCGGGAGCTAAAAATCGATAGCGGTCCAGATGCACAAAAATGGGACAGAGAAATCGATTTGCCCCACATTTTGGCGGTCTAGCGGCCGCCGGCGGCGAGGGTAACGTTCGCGATAAGGGATAGTGCCCCCCCACAGGGGCGGGGGTATCCCCCTGTCCCCCTTGATAATATTTACCGCCCCCCGGCCATACTTACGCCCCTCAGTATTTACGGGTTAGAGAAAAACAAGGGTACTCGAGCTTCGGAAGGTGCAACGTAGATTTTAATCCTTTCTGATGTTTATGATTGATGGCGGATTTCGTGATCGGTGTTGCGCTCATGTTGATGGATTCTTTATGATTCCCGTGGCTGGCGGCTCAGTGGCTCCGGCGCGCGGTAACACGTGATCGCGAATTAGTTTTAATGATTACACGCACGTAATTGTTGCCATATTTTCAAATGCATCTTCATTAGCGTGATAGATCTGTTTTTTCTGGACGAAATTTAAATTCAGTCTATTGTCGCTACCCCTCATCTGCAGAAAAAGCTCAGCTGTAGTTAAGTAAACTTCGATGAGTTGGAAATTGAACTGTTTAGTTTAATTACTTGACTTGGATCTTCAAGTGATTGGCTGACATATCTGTTCTGTGGCCCACACAACATGAAAAACTATATCTTCTTGAAAATTTATAACTGCGTCCATACTCTTCAAACATACCTTCAAAACAATAGTTTAATAATCACATCCCAAGCGATGTATCCATTTTAAATAGCCGCTAGCGCCATCTGTCAATCAATAATGAATTTCAATAGTACTAAAAAACTTAATTAGACTGCTTTCAAAGACAGAGTAACATCGGGCAACAAATTTGATATGCGGCTGACAACTCCCTCTGTAAGTAACCTGGACTTTATTCGTAGAGCATTAAAGTTTGGAATGGGGAAGTTTAGTTTATGGGATGGTAGAATAAAGTTTGTTTTGATGTAATGTGGTGACGATGGGTAAAGATGTCCGTCAGTATTGACGCGTGCCGATAGCGCAGTGTGTCCATGCCGCCAAGTCACGGCCAAAAGACTAATTATTATTTTCGTTACTTTAATAGACAGATTAACGGTTTCGTAACAGAGTAATCGTTTTGTATTTGGTCATGTAGTACTACTTTATTTGTTGATCAATACATCAATAAAATTGGACTGAATGAAAAACTTGATTTCAACGTTTGAATAACCTGACCCGACTGGTATTCAACTGCATCTGGTTAGACTGGAAGCCAACCCCAACATAGTTGGAAAAGGCCTCGCAGTTGATGATATTTTTACCCGACTACGGCAAAGCCAAAGGAAGGTTATGATTTAAACAGGTTTTGTATTTTATAGCTAAAAAGTAGTCTATACTCCATTTGAAATAATATTAGACATTTAAATAAACCATTTTTACAGTCCGTTCAACCGATTTTGACTTCTATTCCGTAGGCATAAGGATGGCATTAAAAGCAAAAAAGTGGTTACAATACCAACTGTTTACTGCAGCTGCCATTTGTCATGCCACCAACGCAATAGAAGTCAAAATCGGTTGAACGGACTCTAAAAAAGGTTTATTTATTTATTTATTTATCACATGGAAAACCAACAGCTTTACATAAACACAATAAATAAAATGGCATAAGAAACATGAAGCCAATTATAGGTTTTCACGGCTAGCTATGGTGTAACACAATAAGAGATCTTATACACGACAAGTTGTCAAGAAGCACACCAATCGTTAATTCGGCACCGCCAAACGTAAGGAATAAACTACAATAATAAAAAACAAGAACTAGAACCAATATTGATACTAAGAATTAATTTGGAAGAATTCAAGGTTCAGCCTATTGCGAACGCTTGAGCCTTTGGTTGTAAACAAGTCAAAAGAGAACCGCTTACATAAGTCATTAAAGTCCTTACTCGCTCGTACTAAATATGAGTTTTGCCTGTAGTTGGAAGAAGACAACGGAATAGCAATAGGTGGATTAAATCTGAGTAATCGCTGGGGAACATTAAAATACAACTTACGCAGTAGCTGTGGACAGTCCACTTCATTAGATATAACTTTGAGCAAAAATGTGCAATCTGCCAAACGACGGCGGTTAGTAAGTGGCTGCAGGTGGAATTTCCTGCAAAGATTCAAATAATCACAACTATGATATGGTATGCGCAAACGATAACACAGAAACCGAACAAGTCTTTTTTGCACACCCTCTATGCGGTCGATTTAAATTTCTAATCTTATTTCAACTGGAGTATAGATTCAGCGAAGAAATCGTCCACCTTGAGTCTGTAAACACTAACACATAAAAGTTAAAGTAAACAACAGATTGTCTATCAATTAATAAAGTCGTTTCCCTCGGCAGATTTTATATTTTTTATAACTACATTGTAAGATAAGACGATACACTTTATGTATTTATTTAATTACCGGATCAGAAATTAAAATCAGATCCTGAAGTTAATAAAAGTGTTAATTAAGCTTACAATTTATTTTCATGATTGTTAATGTTTGTGTATCTGGTGTGATTTAATTATTATTTATATTAATGATGTGAACATTGAATATTTATGATTAGAAAAACGTTTCAATTAACTTTTTTCGACTGATTCTAAATAAATGATACAGCAACTAGTCAAGGAATGGGTCAATACTTATCTTCTTTCTGTCCTCCGTGGTTAATTAAGAAAGAAAGATAAATAGGTTTGTGGCGGTATCAACAACGCCACATGCGAACTACGCATCAAAGACCTGACGTCACAAATCCTGCATCGCGCTATCAGAGTTTACCGCGCGACTAGCATATATACAACATTCCGACATCAACCGTCGGGCAGTTGCCCACCAGACACAATACCCGTCTGGTCGGAGGATCCTCCCTTTTCTATAGAGTATGAGTGAACTTTACACCCTGTTCCTCATACTCCTACAGGTTTATTTGTTACAGAAACACGTGCGTACAAAAAGATAATTAACTTGAGTAGATAAGTAAACAGAAAAATAGATCTACATTATAATCACGAATACTAAACCGAAATAGTAGGCAGCTGCACGTCATGACTGTGATAAGAAGGCTTCCACTCAGCATTATGCTGTGCTATGAGGGACCCATAGCACAGCGCTGATTTTCAGTGGTCACCCGAAAAAGACGAAGAATAAACCGAGTCAGATTTAATAAATTGTACATAAATAGGCAAGTAAATAAAATAAACAGTACTTAAATTATAATCCAAACTATACAACCAATTATCTGAATTAAATTAAATTAATCTATTAGTATTTTGAAGACAAAATATTTTTTTTGTTTGTTTGTATGTATCGAATAAGCTCCGAAACTCACTTCACCAATAGAAAGCTTAATTATCAGGAAGTAATATAGGCTATAATTTAATTTAAAAAAAAATGGAGATCCTTAAGAAAATTTCAGTAATGTAGCCTAAAGTAGCAAAATTTTGCCTAAAAACCACGGAATCGAAACTTACGCGGGTGAAACCGCGGGGAGCAGCTATAATATTGAGTACCTAAACCTAATATTATAGTAGGTCTAATAGACAGTTACGTAAGGGTCTCAATATTTTGATATCGTCATGATATTTTGAGTAATTACAACATTTACAACCCACACCAAACACGTCCACTGAACCAAAGCGTATTAATTTATTTATAAATGCATTTTTCGGTTAGTTACACGTTTGCGATGGAGGAAATTAAGTTTGGGGAATTGAAACTAGTCATTGTTCTTTTAATTGCGGTCAATTTGAAGCGTTCTAGACGAAATGTGCTGATCATTGTGTGCCGAGGTGAAACGTTACATCAAAGGCTTCATGCGTCTCTAGGGAATATTGATTATATTATTTTATTGTTATTCGATACTAGGAATTAGAGTACTGTGTGGTTATCGACAGACTGTTTTGGATTTAGGACAGTAAAAATATTATTTCTATTGTTGATTTTAAATAAATGATCATTATTTAGATTTCGGTCATCCGCGTATTTATATATGATATTTGTTTTTAGTTTAATAGAAAAAAAAAACATTATAAAAAAAATGTGACATAGTTAAATATATATATTTTTTACAAAATTAACGACGTTTCATAAAAAATATCGACTATTGCCCATCCCTACTGCACACATTTCGGAACAAGTTTTAATAATTTCATTCGTAATATCATACAGATATCAAAGAAAGGGTTGCACAGTGGGCCGCTGCGCGCTGACTCGCACAAAATGTTCTATCTGCATATGCCCTCTGATTGATGTGCCCTGTAATTATTTAGACGCGTTAATAACACCACCGACGACGGCCGCACTTTGTTTCTGACGACTTAAGACGAATGAAATGAGAAATTCTATCGGACTCTTAATAGAGCTTATTGCTTTCTGATGTTTTGTTGATTAAACGAACAGAAATTGTTATTAAGTTCTGCTGTTGTTTTATTCCGTTTTGGGTTGCGAATTTTAATTACTTATCTTCCATACAACAATATTAAAAATATTTTAATTGTGAGCAGGATGACAGTCGGTAAATCCGTTGCGCATTAAAGTAATTTAATTATTCCGTAGGCAACACCACACCCAAATATAATGGTAAACACAGTGGCCACACCCGTTTCGTACATATTGTTGTAACAATGCGGTATCGTAGATTTATTTACATAAATGGCCGCCACATACAAATTGTCTTTATGTTTTCTGTGCGTGCGACCCCCGCTCCGACGAATCAGAATATTAACGTAAATAGTAATGGCGGGAAAAAAAGCTATTATGCAAATGAAACATTTTGTGGTAAATAGAAACCGACTTAATACAATGTTAAGAAAGGTTATAAATCGTTTTTGTTAGTGGATTTATTAGATTTTTATAGTTCCAACATTACTTGATACTATGCGTGACTTGTTAGGGATTCGAGGCTTAATGTATCGGTACGTTAACTTTGACCGGGTTTAATTTGATTCGACAGTATTTTATGTGCGTTTTAAATAATATTATGATTATTATGAATGATTTTCCGAAATAATATGCTGCCTACTTTTTATATTAATAGATGTATAGTACTCACTACTTACACTGTTTGTGATGTTTACTTATTTCCTAAGCAAACTAATTTCGTTTCATCATAACAAAACTGTAACCTTAAATTAAACCATTATTTGTACTACGCATAATAGCATCTGGCAAAGAATACAAAATATTAAGCTTATGCAACACAAAATAATGGAATTGGCATATTCATTGAGATCATAGATATGAATACATTATGATATACATTATTATATTTAATAACAAACGGCTGCTGAGTGGTGAATATGCTTACGTCACAACGGGAACCGAATAATAGAGTTCGCTACAAACGTTTAGCGAACCCTCGAAAATTGAAATAAAAAAGAACCATTCGAGATGTAACAGCTATATGATTTTGCACTTTTTATTCTTTTTTTTCCTGTTTGCGTGCGTGTTTTCAACACTGTGCGATGGAGTTGCAAATCGATTAGACACATCGAAATTACAAAGTGCGTAACGTTTCACGTTTTTATTAAATGAAGGTAGTTTTGCATTGAAATAAATAAAATTCTACGTAAATGGATGGGTACAATCACTACCTATTTTTCATGAAAATTCCCTTCAAATTTCAATAAATTAAGGATGTTAATATTCTTGTTTGTGAGAGCTAAACTATAAATATCAAAATGTTATCATACAGAAGTAGTCGATTTATTTTTCATCTATTAGCTTACCTATCAATAAACAATTTATTTCAAATTTTCATAGACATCTATTCTACACCTTTGGTGTTCCGAAAAAGCGCCCCTGTTTTTGTGAGTCTAACGTAATTATAAGCGAGATTGTTGCGAAGTGACTTGTAATACGACCCCTTCTGCAATACAGTTTTTAATTTTACAATTACATACCATATTTGGATAAATGTTACACTTATTTTCATAGTTAAATCTTTTATCTGGAGATTATATCCAAAATAATTAAAATATGTTGGTAAAAAAAAAATTGTTTTACTATAGCTTTCAGAAAAAACGTTAATTGAAATAGAACAGTAATTTTTCACTGAATTTTCAAAGAAAAAATAACAATAACATTTGTTAGAGGCTAGATACTGAGTCATAGATGCTGCGTAGCAATTTCTTAGACGGTGCGTAGTTGTTGCGTGGGACCTGCGTAGGCGGTGCGTAGCAGTTGTTTAGGCGGTGCATAGCAATTGCGTAGGCGGAGCGTAGCAGTTGCGTAGGCGGTGCGTAGCAGTTGCTTAGGCGGTGCGTAGCAGTTGCGTAGGCGGTGCGTAGCATTTGCGTAGAACCAGCGTAGGCGGTTTCTGTTGTAGCATAGACGCTGCCTAGAAAACACCTACCCTTACTTACGTGATAGTTTCGAAACAATCATTAACAAAATAGATCCAGATTTATGTGGTAGATGTGTAGGTAGGTATGATTTAATAAACAACGGTTGAAATAATTCCAGAATCAATATTAAACCGAAATCTCTTTACAAAGTACTTTGTAAAGCATAAGAACTCCAAATATTCGGCCATTCGGACCAGCGAGGGGCCCTAAGTAAGAATGTGATTAATTAAACAAATGTACAGAACCGGAAAGAAATTCGCCAACCCTTGGCTCCCATTTTTTATAACAGACATACCTCATTTTGTTTTGGGGCCGTAATTGACTCGTTGTTAATTTTATTTTAATTTTCTGCTCAAAGGAATTTAACTGTGATTTGCAATTAAGAAATTATTGTTTAATATTTTTTTCTGTTTGTATAAAAACGGCTGTTAATGCTGGATTTATTCATACTCATAACAAATAATTCAACAGAAATTGGTTGCTTAACTTGATTACAGAATATATGCGACATCAGAAGATCCGACATTATATATAACCAGCGAGCATTAAATGAACATCAGTAAGCATCATTTAGAATAGACGCCAGTTACCGGCAAATAAACAATTCAAACAGACAGCAGGTCATTACTGCAATTGCAATATGAAACAAGTGTGCATACGATTCTCACTGTTTTTTTACTTAATTATACCTCGTTACATATGGAAATCAATGGCCATAAAGAATACAGACATATCTTGGTAACAATCTATCATAGACAGGATAGAAACGGCGCTAAATCAAAACAACGTGCAACGCAACATTCGCTTCTCATATTTCCAATTAAAATTCCTATACATACATACATATGCATTGTTGCGAATCAGATATCTCTATTGTCCAGTAAATAGTTTTGTATATCGCACACACATACGACTGTATTATGCAATTCTAGCAATTGATCGTTGAGTCGCATGTAAACATGTCCGCTAGTGCTGGCAACACTGGGAATAGTGATGTACCTGTCGAGGTCTATTAATTAGTCGGCTAGTATAATGTGACAAGTAGTGATGTGCCTGAGGTTCTAGCACACGAAACTTAATAACGTGATGGTACGAGGTTGACATCAATGAGTGCCGAAGTATTTTAAATATTGCTGATTTGAATCCAGTAACCTTTCACAAAACGCAAACAGGGCAGAATATTTCCCAAACAAATTAAGCTTAAAAAAAAAATTGGTTGTCTGTAAAGTTGGTTTACGGACGATAGTTTAACGTGACAACGTCATAACAAAACATTGATGCGGCGCAAGCGTACAATGAGCGTAACGGGACAATGCGCGTAACGGGACAATGAGTCATCCTTTTTCGTGCATGCAGCCCGGCCCATCGATTTATTAAACGTTGTCAAAAACACATAACTGAAACGAGAAAATCATGCATTATGAATTTATGATCTATAGAACTTTGGTATGACAGCAGGCGGGGGACAAACAAAAGTTACACCATATTTCAGGTTATTTGACCGCCTGCGATACCAAAATTATCGAGTCGGGATTTGTTTTTATTTTATTTTTAATAATTTCCTTTTATTCAGGCTTTTATTAATTTATATGTATATATTTGGCCTCATTACTAGCTTTTATTTGATACCAATATTGTTGTACTTTATTTTGAAAAAACCTTTTCCTCCCTTTTTTGTGTATTTGCCGATGCAATACATAAATATTATATAGCCTATGTCACTCCTACAATTAAGATGAATCTAACGATACCTCATATAATAAAATCCATCAAGCCGTTTTGGCTACAGAGCGTGCAAATGAAATAGACATACATACTCCCGAAAAACATTACCCTCCTTCTGGGGCAGTCTGGTAAAAACAGCCTTCCCCAATTCACCAGAGTATAAATTCTTACGTCATCAACAACTAAGATGTGGAAACATAGGATTTAAGGCAGAGTTAAAGTACAAACAAAAGAGTTTCAGTTCTTACACAGGTGTCCCCTTTAGAATTATATCAAGACTGGTAATGAGGTGTAAACACATCACACACGTTCTTAGCAAACAAGATTACTGATACATCCTGCCATCCCGGTGGGCTAATCCACCTTATCAGCTATAGGGAAAAATTTATGAATATACCCACTGTTTCACTCATCATTGTTTACAACATACAAAGATGCCGCCCAAAGTACTATATTAATATAATTAATTTGGTGCTGATGTAATCTTTGTCACCCGTTTACTGCTCTGTGTGGTATTTTATTATAAGTACTTTGTAATTTTCACATGGTTATAGTTATAAGTTTCATGAGAATCTTATTAATTTTTGTCATTTATTAGATCAGTAATTTATGTAGTCATGCAAAGAGAGTGTCTTAATTAGATATTGTGGTTGTAGTTTTATACTTTCATGGGACATTATGTATCTATGAGTAACGTGAACTTCACTAGAATTACTGTGAATGATGAAACGTTTAAACAAAATACTACATGCTTACTTTACTTATCTAATTACTCATAAACTACCTGAACATTAAGACAAATGTCTCCATTCATGATTTCACAGATAACTGTTGCACAATGGAATTGAACATGGAACTGTTTCAAATTACCGTTCAGTACTTACCGTTCATAATAATGAACGTGGAGAGCGTGTTCTGTGAGTGTGACAAGGGTGGTAGAACGCTAAGTAAGCTGTTTGTACAAGAAATAGTTTGATACGGTAATTCAACTTCCGTAAGTCGAGATGATAATGTGAGGGAGTCATGTTGTCTACCGTGAATACTTCATGCAAGTGTAACAACACATATATATAGATCGCGTTCTTAGAAGCATAATACATAATTATTGGTACTTGTAAAGAATATGGGTGGTATGTTCAAAACTATATTGCTGTCAAAAACCTATAAATATGCTAAGTTCTTAAAAATTCCAGAAAATACTGAAATAAAAATTCAGCCTTTAGAATATAAAGAACCACCAAATCCAACAGCACATTGCAAACTAAAAAAAGCAATATTTCAAACCATCAAAAATTTAACGAGCTGAATAACTGCACTCGTTATGCACCAGTGTAGTAACTAGGTAGGAAATGCAATTAGCCAGTGTAGACCCGCGATGCCTTTAAGTCGCTCAACCATGTAACTCCTTATCTCTGTTGCATGTTTTTTCAATATGCAATCCAAGACAATCGCCGCTTTATCTGGCAATCAGAATTCTCAGGTATTTTTTCATTCGCCAACAGTTCTAATTATTGTACACTTTCGTAACTAGCTAGCTCTTCGTGTCAATTGGATTATAATTGACTACACACTGCGGTCGTATTGAGTGAACCTATCAATTAATTTTTAATTCCATTCGCGTTACGATCATCGGTAGCAGCATCGGTAGCAGCGTTAAAAAGTTGGCAAAAACTTTTTCAATCTGCAGCTTGTTAACTTTTACGGTTGTGTGTATCAAAATACTAGTAGACTCTTATGACTTTGCCCCCGTTAAGTGAATTGGACGAGTTTTGCTGTGACCTTCCGCATATTCAATGATGAAGGGCTTATCTTTCTGGATTTCTAGCATATCTATACACTTTAACTCAGCATTGTTTAAGCAAGCATGTTTTATTGTAGGGGTTTGTTTTCCATCTAATGGTATTGTTGTTAAGCATTCCATTCCTGTATTTGCATCTTCAATCATCATCATCATCATAATTTCAGCCGAAAGACGTCCACTGCTGGACATAGGCCTCCCTCAAGCACCGCTACTTCGACTTTTTCTGTGCCAGTTTCCGCATCCAGCGGATTCTTGCGGCCTTCACAAGGTCATCGATCCACCTTGTGGGAGGCTTTCCAACGCTACGTCTTCCGGTACGCGATCGCCACTCTGAAACCTTTCGGCCCCAATGGCCATCTGTTCTGCGCGCAATGTGCCCTGCCCATTGCCCTGTTATTTTAAGTTTGGCAATTCTTCGAGCTATGTCGGTTACCTTGGTTGTCCTGCGGATCTCTTCATTTCTGATTCGATCACGTAGGAAAGCATCTTCAATAACACCTTAATTTCTTTGAAATACCAATCGAAGTTTCAACCTAACAAATCCTGTTATGAACCTATGTAACAGTTCTACATTTATACATATCTGTAATTTTTATAGTGAACATAATAAAGAATATTCTATTCTATTCATAAGCAGGTTAACTAGATTTAGCTTGGCATAGTGTTGCCATGTCGGACACTTGAATTTTATTTATATAGCTAGATTACGTAGCTTTGTTACTGGTTAGATAGTAGTCGTTGATTGGATCGGCACGGCTCGAGTGTTTTGCGTGTTTTCTAATTAACAATTTACATTAATTGATCGCTGAAGCCATAACCTCATGACTAATGTAATAATGACTCTGGTTATTGAATCAGTGTAATTTATTGTTATGTTACAATATAATTTGACAGTCTTTGTAATGAATTCGTCCTAATTATATAGCATTCCTATTTGGCGATGTATATGTGGGCGTTATTAGTTTTGGACAAACAATTTACCATCGCTCTTTGAGCATCATAAAAGTAGCCCTAAGGGGTTATGTCCAAAGACTGATAGCAATATATTTGATGAATATAAATTTAATCTACCTGAACTGGATCAAAGACTGGTAGCAATATCTTGGATGAAATTTATCCAAGATATTGCTACCAGTCTTTTTTTTTAAACGTTTCCCCACACTAGGAATTTCTCCTGTATCGTGGGTGCGTTTACAAACATTTAAACTCACATACACAAACAGCCAGACCCGGAACAACTACTTGTAGGTCATACAAATATTTGTTCCGTGCGGGACTCGAACCAGCGACACGCAGCGCAGCAGTTAATCGCTTAACCACTGCACCAACCGTGCCGACAAGAGATAAATTTGATCCAGTGCAGTGGTGAGTTTTTAGGGTTCCGTAGTCAACAAGGAACGAAGGAGGAGCCATGTCCGTCTGTCCGCGGCTTAGCTCAGAGACTCTTATTTATTATTATTTATTTATATTTACTTTATTGTACACCAGATTACACATCAGGAAGGTTCATCGAAAGGTTCTGGAGTGGCGACCGCGTACCGGAAGACATAGCGTAGGAAGGCCTCCCACAAGGTGGACTGATGACCTTGTGAAAGCCGCAGGAATCCGCTGGATGCAGGAAGCACGGAACCGGTCGAGGTGGCGGTGCTTGGGGAAGGCCAATGTCCAGCAATGGACGTCTTTCGGCTGAAATGATGATGATGAGATTACACATTACGAAAAGAAAAAACTTAATATACTACAACATTTACAATGGGCGGCCTTATCGCTTACTCTCTTAGTAGTAGTTTCTTAGTAGTAGTCTCTCGTAGTCGCTGTAATTTGACATGGATATACATGTTAATCACGCCGACACAGTGGTAAAATAAAATCTTGACTTATTTATTTTTTTGGGTACCGCTCCTACTCGTAAAGTGGGGAACATATTTTTTTTCACGTCTATCCCATAGTGTGGGGTATCGCTGGATAGGCCGTTTAAAAATATTGCGGGTGTGTGTAACACTATTTTTCGATTTAGGGATCCGTTTGCGATATATTAAGCTTTAAAGTAGGTACTCATTTTTGTTAGAATCAAGTCCCTGCCAGCTAAATGGTCGATTTTGGGTATGTGAACAATATTTATGGCAGTAGTATATATAACGAAGTTAAAAGGAAAATTATCAGAGAAAAGTAGGATTTACAAGATAACGAGTAATAATCGGCCAACTTACATTTGCAGTTGGAGAATTGACTGTCACGTATATGTGTGTATAGGAGAACATGTATTTCAACTACAATGTTAAATTTGTTCATGGGATAAATTCTTTATAACTACGGAACCCTTCATTGTGTGTGGTCTGACACGCACTTGGCCGGTTTTTTTCGATAATAGTGTCCCTTGGATTTTACCAATGCAAAAGATTATTGTAGCAGTAAACTGATTGAGATCGAAACGCCAATGTTTAGTTGTAGGCCTCGCAAGGGCAAGAGAATTAGCCTAAAAGTATACTTTTAGTAATTCTGAATACAAATCTCTTATCAAACACAGTCAGCCAGCCACATTTATAACATAATTAATCTGACTTCCTCACGAAACAGCTACAATTACTTCAGTGGAAATAAAACATTATTATGAAAGGCTTTTACTCAAATAAGTCAGTACGATTTCCTAAACTACACATAATAAGGTGTGTTTCCTACCCTCGTCTGATGTCTTAATGATATCGTCCGAGTGATGAATGCAGGCCGGAAGTATGAGTGGCGGTAGACCGGGAACAAATAGACCTATTTCCAAAATTTTGTTGGCTTTTGGCCAGATTGTGTTGAAGTTGGTTTTTAAATGTTGTATTTACGGTCAAAAGTTAAAACATTTATTTCAAATAGGCACGTATAAGGCACTTTTGAACATCAGAAAATACAACGAAAAAAAAAAAAGTTCAAAAGGTAGGTCCGTATGGAGAAGCATGGCTAAGAAACTCCATGCTTCCTTCAAAATATTAACAAAATTTTGTGTACATTAATTAATAATTATATGAGAAGACGATGTACCTAGAATAAAATTACTATATCACAATAGACAATAAGAATGAAAAGTGAAGTACCTAATGACATACAAATTAATTATGTGATAAATACATGGTGCTGGCATATTATATTTACAAACATTTTAAAAGTAGATGACTTTTCTAAAATTTTATACAAATAATAAGTCAGTGTGTACGTTGTGCAACATCACTTCTTTTGAAAGAATTCCAATTTCAGATGATTAGGATATACTACGCTTTTTGGTTTAGATCAAAACATTAGTTGCGAATATTGTGCTCTTCGATCCAATATGAGACGGAGAGCATAGATGTCGATGGACAGATTACATCAGTCTAAAAACGTTTATAATATTTTTATGTAAATGTTAACCATAGAATTGCATTCCATGACTTTAAAGATATATAAGTCAACACAAATGCCTCCATAAATATTGTTAAAAACCATGCTCACGACTGATCAGTTTATTACAATGATGTAAACTCACCACAATTTATTTCCTTGATTCAAAAGCTCTTGTATTCTAGCGATTGTTTTAAAAATGTGGGTTGTTTGCTAAACTTATTTCATACTGGCGTGGTTTGCGTGTTATAACAAACTTAGTATGAAGAAAAATTGTTGCAAGTTGTTGTAACAACGTAATTCTCTTTTATGGTGGCCGTTTATACTATCAGCTTGTGTGTGACGGTTTGAAAATTTGCCTCGTCTTGATACATTGTTAGTATTTAGATATTTAAGTGTAACATGAAAATCAGCTGTCTTTTTATAAAAACTACAACGATCTAAAAAACTTTGACACTCGACTATGACTAGTAGTTTACCCATGCGAGATATTTATAGGCACCTTAACATTTTTGGACTAGTTTCATGAAGTTTTTCTGTGACATAAAATATTTTCGATCAATTCACGTTTATTTTTTATCAGGTTGCGCAAATTTTGTCAAACAAAACGTTCTCTTTGAAACTGATTTCAATGGGGAAATGGTGGAAATACCAACCATATTTGTATTCAATATATTGTTAATGCCAAATTGTTAGCCAAGCTTCGTTGCCAATCATTTCAGATAGAACTAGTTTTGAGCCTAGACAAGTATCTTCCTTAAACAGCTCAGACTTTACTGTGTTGGGGATCGAATCGACCACGATATTGTTGCGTTCAGCAAAACAGTTGCTAAACTAATTTGAACCATTTAGAACAGTGGATCGGGGAGTGGGTTGTTTAATTTAAAGTTTGTGACTGCAAAATTAATTTGGTTCTAGTGTACAATAAATCGTGACCACGCAGTCGTTGCCTGGGGCTAATCGCTCCTGTTGCCTTCTATTCTGACTTTGTTGACGTCTTGTGGCTCGTAATATAAACAATATTATATGAATAAATATGTATTTTAAGATTTGTGTTTGACAAATGGTTATAGTTTCTGAATAAAATATGTATCTTCATGAAGTAATTGATAAGACAAATAGGCATCTGGTTTTGCAATGAAATATATTGTCGATGAGCTACTGACATTTTCCATTCACAAGCTAATTCCGATCGATAAGACTGTGGATATAAGTTGTTACTATATTATTATGTTCTGTGCATCGATGCATTTACTGTAACAGTTTTTATAGTCACAATTAGGGCCCATCATTACTAGTGGCGCAAAATGGATGAGTTTGCGGTAAAGGGCGTTCATAACTCAAGGCGCTTGCAGCGCATCCGTGCGAAATTATTGCCACTAACTGCTCGATAATTATCATAATTAATTTTGCAATTAGTTAAACAATTGCAATTACTGGCGCTTCAACCCTTTCTAGTGTCAAATAGAGGTGCTGACATCTATGACATATCGAATCTTCGTGTTCTTATTAATTAGGTAGATATCACATTTGATTATGGTAACGATATATATTAATAATAATTATTAGGTACCTGAGTAATTAAAAATGAAACGTATATTTTTCTTACAAATAAAAACATATTGTCAGGTGCTAAATGTCAAACGGCCGCAGCACGATGTTATAGTACAATAGCTAAACAAAATGACAGTTATTAAACTTGGACATTGGGCCATAACTTATTCTAGTTTAATTCAATGTTTCTTCCATTAAATAGTTACAAATAGATAAGTAGCTAAACTGCACATAAGTGCTATAGTTATTATGTTGGCACAAGCCGACAAGCGATCCAGTTTGAAGAGTGTACAAGGCCGACAAAATGTCACTAACCCTCCACATGACAGGTGTCACTAGGACTTCGCTACTGTTGACTAGAGCGATTTATTTCCTTGAAAAAAGACTAAAATGCAAATACTTTTGACAAAGACCGACACATCAATGGTTGTGACTTATAAAGGTTTACGTAAAGGTCTTACATGTCACTCAGTTTGGTCATTAAGACGAAACGTAAAGCTCGAATTAACTGTTTGTTTTATAAATAGGAAAATATAATTGGTTCCGTCAAATTGTACTTACAGACTTTTATCTGGTGGTTAAGGGTAAACTTTTTAACTAGAGGCCTTTAATCTGTTATGTACTATGTTTTATCTGTATAAAAATTAATCCCAACATAATTTTGGCCATCCTTTAAAGTGTTTGCCTAAACAAAATAAGAACTTATTTACCTTGTTTTAATACAGTAAGAACACAAATGTTCGATTAATCATTTACTTAGGTAAAAAAGTTACCCTTTTAATTAGCGTTGGGCGAGCAATTTAATCTCGGCTCGGGATTACAAGCACTGAGCAAGGACTTAAACGATTCAGAAGTAATAATTCTTCCAAGTGTTATAAATAACAAAAATAAAAATTTTGTTTTACAAAGACTTGGAAGGGTTACACTTTTAAGGTGGTAGCACACTGCGCTTGCTTAGATGGTGCTATTAACCTAATTATAGCAATATAATTATATTTGTTATAGATCGATTTTTGTTACACGCAATGTGTGTCAAGAATAAAATTGTCAATACCTCAATGTTACTCACATTAAGTTAATGTCAGCGGTCATTTCAAAGACTTTTTTGTCATAAAATTATACGTTGAATAGCTCATGCGTACTAGTGTTATTATTAAATTATGCCACAATTTGTGGAGGTACGTATTCACATTAAAAATACACGCATTGCTGAAAGATCTCGCTCATGTATGTTATTATCATAGTAAATATTATAATGAACGCCGTAATAGCCGCGATTTCATTTTCTTTTCATTGTTGTCTTAATTTGACGTCGCTTAAGTGATGTTTAAAGTAAATGTTTAAAGTTTAAAGTTATGTATAAGAATTATGATATTTTTGTAACAATATTTCGTCAATTTGTATTCACACAGAAAGATATTGAATACGATTTGTACAAAAGAACTTAGTTTAGCGTTACGAAACAGTGCCAATGCCATATAGTTTATATCTTTTATTGTGCTACAGTCTTAAAAAGAAACCAGATCGTTGCTAAAGTAAGAAGTAATGCACTAATTGGGCTGTTTCCTCAACAGAATCGCGGCTGAAGGGAAATTATTGCCCCCGGGAGGATAAATGTGCAATTATTTTTCCCGAAAAATGTTCGTTACGGTCGTGTCAAAAGTTTGTTTAGAGAACAGGTGGGACGAAGGAGTTCGCGCCATTCGAGGTCCATACTATGTTTTGTTTATGATTCTTGTTTCATTTTATTACAACCACAGAAATTAATTTGGAGAGACTAATTAAATACTTACTGAGTACACTTGTACAGACAGTGTTTTTGCGTAGACATCATAATATAATTTAATCGGTTAATTATTTCCAGTCTTAAAATATCAAATAAGGATACTTGTGATATTTCAAGGAGGGACAGGCTCGCATTTACTTTAATAAATTGATTTACAAGTGGGGTGGATGTTTCCAAATAATTATTTCTGCGTATTAATTGAGAGCTATGAAATTTCTAGTCCCTTGAGCAGATCATTTCTTAAGTGGGAATGTATACCTTCTTACTTGTATATCTATGATTGCTTGCGGTTTGGTATCACGTTCTGTTTAATTTATTACATTTTTGAAATAATTGAATATGTATAGGTACGTAGTTTTTAATACAGCTCATTATTTTATTAGACATTGGGTTATAAAGTTATAAGGCAAAGAGATATTTGAAACTATGTAAAAGATAGTGCCTATTTGTTTTTGTAGTTCATTGAGATAATGATTTAACATCCGATAGAAAGGATCTTTATGTAATGTGGTACCTAATTATTGTGATTCTTGTACCAACGGGCTGTTCATATCTGATAGATCGTTGTATATGATAGTTATGTAGAATGTGGTAGTCTAAAATGATTCAGTAGACCCCCACATCCCGGCACATCACTATCAATTGAATGAGCAGCCTAGAGAACGTATCAATCTAATTCTATGACCTGTCAAACGTAATTTATACTCTGTGACTCATTACAATCATCTCGATCATCACAGGCCTGTGGGAGGAATATTATTGTGAAACTGTCTTAAAATAATATCACATACTGGCACGTGATCTACCCACTACATGTTTTCATTGATCACATTAATGTTGGCAGACGAAAACAATATCATGATTAATAATATTTATTACTGTTCTATCTCCGTTCTCTGTTTTCTTAGACTTACGAAAACTCACCAATCTAGCAATATTACTGTCTAGAAATATTACACTTACAATCGTTACTCTAACACAAGAATAGTTCAACAGAGTAGTTGGGTACTGGGTAGTTGGGTACTCCATCCTTCTATTGTAATAAAATGTAGAAAGAATGAACTGAACGCAAGTAGTTTGATTTATGGCAACGGGCACCGCAAATCAACCGAGCAACAAATCTTCGAGATACTTACATCACTAATAAATTAATATGGAAGTTGTTTCTGGATGCTACATCAAAAGAAACGCTCCGAAATGTTTGTGGTCAATTTATTTACTAGTGATTCGTTACGGTTTGGGCGGATACTTGGCTGGATGATAAATTGTATACAGTCGCTCATTTTCTTCAAATCCTGGCAATGCAAGCGCAGAATTCTGAACTTTAAAAGCGCCGAGATACGATTCGAAGTTGTAATTTTTACTCTCTTGAAGATTCTTGGGCATATCGTTCAAGACGAAATGTTATTTTGAACTTTAAATGTAAGCTCCGTAAAAGCATTTTGCATCATGTGGCGTTCAAAAGCTCACTGTGGGATTCAGAATGACACTTGGAATTGACAAATGATTACCAGTCACAGTTCAACAGTTAATTTGTATGTAAATATGATTTTGTTTCGTTTTATTGTTTGCTTTTAAATTAATTTCTTTTTACAACAACCTTGTAGCAGACGCTGGAGAAATAGATCACTTTTTGTGGTATTCATAAAAATAGAGATATAATTTTATTGAAGGGATACAATTTATGCAGTTAACAATAACAAACATTGAATAGAAGGGAAAATAAACGCTAAATTGCACTCATTTACTGGGTCGCGACGATCAATCATGGCGGCTAAGTCATCAGCCGGTTCAAATGTCAAACGAACCTAGGGTGGCAATAAAAAAGAAAAACTGTGTTGCCATTATTAAAAAAGTGACTGTGACTTTATTTCCATTGTCGATTGCCGATTCGGGATTATTAACTGACTTGCATATTTTTTGTGTTCTAATATTGATAGATTGGTTTTTTCGAGTAGGTGACTTTTGATTTTGTTGCATGTATGCGTCGGTACGCGGTGAATACCATCGATTACAATATCTACGAGAAAAGTATTTGTGTCAAAATAGCACAAAACGATAGTCATCGGTGGTTGTTCACACGCGAAGTGAAATGTATTGTATAAACCGCTACTCTACGCCACTTTATTCACTCTGAGCTCTTTTTATTGTTTGATATTTTTGTTCTGTCTCGATACATTTATTTTTAGCTTTGACGTTTTCATTACGTCTCTAATGATACAATCGCAACGTTTAACGGCACTTTGAGTTCCATAGCTTTGATATGACTATAGCACTACGTTTGAGTACCGGCCGATATCACGTGCATTATGCCCTCTTTATAATGAAATGATGTTAAGGGAATTGGATTCAATTTAACGGGATTGATTTCCTTTAATTTTACGATTCCGTTTGCGTGATCTCGTCCGGTAATAATCTAATAAATTCGTCCGTCGGGAAGGGGGGTTTGTTGTATTGTAATGACTCAATATTAATCTGTTTTTATTGGTCAATTCATTTATATGTAATATTACTTATTTTTTTAATTGATTACTTGTACAGAGTGAGCCATTGCAATTTGTAGTGATGGTCGTAATTTTGGGTTACCGTTCATAAACGTTAACTAAGCACATTTTTAACCGCCTCTGTGGTCTAGTGGTAAAACCACCTGTCTCAGATCCAGAGGTCCCGGGTTCGATTCCCAGCGGGGGCAAAAATTTCTGCTCGGTTTGGTTGGTGGTACGGCTTGTTCTAAGTCCGCCTGGCTAGCTACCACCATCTTATCTAAGTCTGTCGCCAAAACAACAATGTTAACAGCATTTGTTGTGTTTCGGCAGTTAGAGGTAAGATAGCCAGTTCCTCTGTGGTTGAGTATTCCGGGTGAAGCTCGCTTCCATCTTCGGCCTTATCATCACTTACCATCAGGTGAGATGAAGGCCAAGAGCTTCACCGTTGTACGTAAAAAAAAAATACATCACATTTTATTGCAACTTTTTTATTAATGCAATGTTTGAATAAATAATGTGGTGTGGTATTAATACGATTAATTGTTTCAATTTATTATGCACTCTGCTTGAACTATAGATGCTCAAGTTAAACTTGATTATCCTCGCATTCAGGCAACAGTTACATTGGAATGCGATGTATCTGTAATACTCAATAGGATACTTAATGATTTTATGCACATGATTCAAAAATGGAACAAACCGTTGGCTTGTAGCTGCACCAGTGTGCGAATGCAAACACGAGAGAGAGATCGCGTGCAAGCGCACAATAACACCGGAGCCGCGGAGTCAAGCCGCTCGACGCTACCCCATATTTTAACAACTGTCCTAATACATCTTGCAATGTTGTTTTTAACTGTTTTTGCCACATTATTGTTTATTCTTTTTTAGTATGTTTACTTTTAATTTTTACAATTCATTTTTGTAACTTACCCCTTGTTCTCTTTGTAGATCCATTGCTTGTAGTAGACGATTTCGTTTACTATGCAAATAACCCAGAATTCCAGAGTCGATATCCAGTTTTGTGATACAGCGAAACGATTTAATGTAAACCTACACACATCCTTGCATGTAAATTTATCTGTGTCAATCTCAAATGTAGAATAACAAAATTTTTGAAATTTAAAATTTTCAACGAATTGGATCGATTTTTTTCTTCATTTCAGGTGCCTGTCAATGAAAGCGCCAGACAGGTATGTCGCTCTCTCACTTGCACCGCACATTCGGTTTCGTTCGGCCGGGTTCGGTTGCGTTCGGAAACGTTCGAGCGGGCTCGGCCGCTGGCCGGTTGCTCGCAGGCCAAGGGGGTAGCCTGGAAGACCACACGTTACACCCGCAACGCAGGACTTTTACAGACAGTATAATCTTTCCAACAAAATTGCTTATTGGTGTGTTTATTTTCTTTTCATTTATTTTATTGTGTTTGCGCAATTTCCATCTCTTACCAGGTAGGTCCCATTTCATTTCATTGGAATTTTGAAGTTAAGCAATGATTTTCTTAAATGCTTGGTTGGTCCGTGAATCAGTCCTTACATTCGATTGCATAATGTCTCAATGGTGTGATTATTTTACTGTATCTAAGTGTAATTGGAATAATTGTGGGTGAAATGTTAGTTGTCGTTGTTTTGGTTCCAGGTTACACCCTAGCTATTGATTAAAACTGAAAATCACAGATAAATTTACATTGTAATACATGTGTAGTAGTATATTGAATGCGTTAGTTTATGTTTAGTTCTATAAGCATGATTGTGTTTGTGACCTTTTATTTATTTATTATATAATGCTTCCGGGGGCAGCGTTGGGTAAGTATTTGCATTTTTTACATCTAACAATCCATATGTTAAGATTTAGGCAAAAAGTTGAGTGACAAAAAAAGTAGGTTAGATACATTGATGTGTAAAAAAAGGAAGATAGGCACCGCTCTAATGTCACGTAAACATTATTGGACTAAAAACAATTACATGTAAACACACCCACACAATTACATTTCCTGATGTCGTGTGTGCATCAACAACCGAAAAAGCGAGAGATATGACGCGGGCTGTAGCGGGAACGAGATAGCAATAATTGTCACTGTTACGTACCCATAACAACTCTGAAACAAAGGGCGACCTAGAAAAGAAAGAAATATTATTCAGGAGAATTTTAAAGAAAATAAGTTTTGTTATACTTACGAGTGGAAAGTAATCCCGTGGAACTTGTGTTTGGTTTGTGAATTATTTGTGCATATTTTTAAAACACAAGAAGGCATTATTGTTTCTTATTTAGACGATTACGGGAATTACTTAACGTGCTGCACATGTGCTACACAAACGCAATCGCCAGTTCGATTTTGACTAAGGTCAGTTTTGCCGGTAGGTTATAGGTTATGCGGTCCACGTCAAGGTGCGCGTACCTAATCTTCCTTTTTTTATACATCAATGGTTAGACATATCAAAAAAGATCTCATAACAGAACAAATGTATTTCAATATGCGAGTTCACGCATGACCGCCAATGAGCCCAGAGTGCGGTCCAATGACAAACGCGTGATCATCATCATCAAATCGTAAAGGATTTAACGCCTCTGTTGGCACACTTCTTTTGTTGGCTCCATAAAGCCGGCCATTAAAATGTTTGATAAAACGTTGGACGTACAAAAAGAGACTGTCGGGCTACTGTAGGCTCCCCACAGAGAGGCTCAATGAAGAACGATGCCATGCTGCGGTACTTACAATGGGAACACAAAGGCGCTGAATGTTCCAACTCCCGATTTGGTTGATCATTGCTTGTTAAACCTGCATTTTGTATGATCTGTTGTTGAAATGTTTCAATAATTTAATAAGTAGTTAGAGTCTCTGTTAAAGCATTCAGATTTGCAAGTAATAATGTACTTGTGTAACGGATTCTACTTATAGTTCCACTATGCATACAAGCATCAGATAAAATGCAATTAGATGGGAACTGCAGTTATTTGAAACAACAATGAAAGAAAATATAGATTCTGATAAAGAAACAAATGAAGTTATATCTTCATCATTAGAGCTACATACAAAAATGATTTAAAAGCTAAACAAAAACTCACTTTGCATTGCTTTATTTTCTACTAACTCGATTAATTAATTCAGTGATATCACATTCATACGCCGCTGAGTTGATAAATCACGTTCAAATATCTAAATATATTTTATCGAATGGAATTCAAAGCTCTACTTATGAAGAGCGTGTGTTGTCAGCATCCACATTAAAATAATCCTGACAGACTTTAGAGCATTAAGATAAAATGGTCTTATAATGAACTTAGAGGATTCTTGCATTTATTATTATGATTGATTTGAAAAGATTTGATTGAATCAGTTTGTGTTTGAATACGCTTAAAGGCCTATTCAAACCTAAGCGGGATTCGCTACCGTCTGCGGTAGAGAAAACCGAGTGGGTATGCGGTAATATTACTGTTCACACTAAAGCGGAAAACTATTCCACGCGGTATGCACTTCTACCCACAGCGGCAGCGAATACCGCTCAGGTCGCTCTAGCCGCGGAACTTGATAGTAAATACCTGAGCGAATCCCGCGCGGTATGTGCGGCAGCGAATACCGCTTAGGTTTGAATAGGCCTTAATATTGGAAAACACAAAATAAATGTAATAGTTAGTTCGCAAATCCTTGGTAAGAAGAAAAGCAATAAGGTCGCCCATTGTATATTTCGTTGTGTAGATACAATAAAGTAGGTATATATAAATAAATGTAAATGTAAAGGCAGGAAATAGAAAATTAACAAAGCGTAATTAGATTATTCCATTATCGAAACTAACCAGAATAAGGTAAATAACAATAAATTAAGATTGTAGGTACAAATAAATTTCAACTAAATTGTAACCTAAAATTCGAGCAGTATCAGTCGATAAATTGAAACGTCACAAGTAAAGGGGTGCGGACGAAATCCTTGCAAACGACAAAACAATAAACCGGGAACGGTCGGAACAAAACACACGGCAATCACAACAAAGGATCCGTTTATATTCTAACGCCTTTTAAACTAACAAAGGCGGAATTCAAATAAACACTAAATCGTTAACCCTTTGACCGTCGGTGGGCAATTTTCACGGAAAACGGAATAGAAATGATTTTGTGAAGGGTTCGAGTCCCGACACCCTGGAGCCAAGTGGGTGTATTTTCAAAATATTTTTGAAATTAATTGAATTTAAGTTACTGAATGATATAGGTATAGGATTCATTTTCCGCGAATGTGAGCTGAAACTACTTTATTCCTGTAACCCTTTAGTCATTTAAAGAAAATCCCATTGAAATAAAAATAATAATTTGCTAACCATACCTATATAGAAAAGCAGGGTTAATTTTTTTTTGCTATAAATCGTAAAAAGAAAAACTGCGGAACTGACTATTCACAAAAAAAAAAAAAACAACATGGCAACTTTCAAAGAAGTTCCTACAAAAATAACGTGAGAAAATAAAAAGAAAAACCTACAATTTACAATACAGAGAAGACACTCCTAATAAACTCATCAGAGTTACATGTAGGTAGCGAAGTTTTTCCTGTCAAATAAAATTTAATCGTTCTCAAGAACATGTTTTAGAATCTGCGCGGCAGTCGTTTTCCGTAGCATTCGTAGCGTGACGAAATATCGAGTGATATCAAGATAAGGCTGTGCGGTGCCGGGAGTGTTCGTTGTGACGTAAGGAGGTGTCCGACTGTGCCGTTTGATGACGTGAGCCTTTGTGTGCAAATTATGCCCTTTAGTATGCCCCTACACTGTGTACGAGTGTACATTGTCTGTATGCTGTATGACTTTGTTACTTCGTTAGTAGGGACTAATGATCATTAAAATATTTATTAACACATTGAACGCCGTGGTGGTCACCGGTGACCACCACTATACTTTCCATATGAGCTTAAGCCGATTCGCGATTTCGAAAAATTTTACACATATTTTATTGGCTCATACGGTTCAAAATAGTCAAAAACCCCCACTCTAAATAAGCCCGTTGCGCGGTCACAGGTGAGCCCCACAGCCTGAACGGGTAGTATTGTTGTCGCTCACCGGTGAGCCCCATGACCCAAACGGAACAACCACTAAATTTGAATCGGCGTTTAATGTGTTAATGACGGTAAGTAACTGTTTGAGGTAAAAAGGTAGTTTTAAAGAAACATGGACACCTCCCGCGCATAAGGTCGTTCAAATTTGTGATTTTTCAGGAGAGAGATTTTTAACGTCATCTTTGTGTTGATCAGCCGCAAAACATAATATGATAAGACTATTAGCGGGTTAAAAACTCGGTTTTTAGTGAAAATATGAAAATATCGTTTTTAAGAATGTGTAGTATTTATACAATATTACATTATAGTAGATACTAAAATCTCATTTTGCAAAAAAAAAAAAAACATGTTACGACTTTTTGCGTGGGAGGTATCAACATTACATATAAATAAAATGTCGACAAGGTAATAATAATAAATAAGCAATAATAATCTGTAATATGTTTAATAGGTAAGCTAATAGATTAATCAATCATAAAAATGACGTCATAGAATTCCCATATGTCATTTCTCATATCAATTCTTAGAATTAGTAGTCATAAATAGACAATTGAAAACAACAAAACTCAATTGAAGAGATCTCCAATCGGATAGTGGATATACTTAACGTAAAGCCGAAGGTGTGGTCACGTCTCAATGTCAATCGGCTTTGATCTCGCCGCGGCGCGCCCCCGCGCTCACGCCGATTTGAACAATAGGTATTCTCTTAACACCTTGTCTGACCACTCATTGTTATCTTACACCTACAAACTTAGCACGCAGCTATCCACTCCTAAAACTCCTACACCTAAAGTTTAATTTCACTTGACCGATTGTAATACTATCGCTAGAAACGTGTACCACCTATTATGGCCCATAATTGAATAATAATCTTGGCTAGTCATTTGTTTATCTCCTAAGAGTTAAAGTTCAGAATGCCGCGACTGATGTCCTTGATTATCAATGTGTATGTAATTCGACACACTGTCAGAGCTGTAATGCGATTGGTCGGAGCAATAATAGCCTATTGAATTGTTGATTTATTACAGTCACAGTTGAAACGTAATTGAAGGTTTCGTTAGCTATGAGTTACTATCGAGCCCTTGGATTTTCTTGCACGGACATTCTTGTTATCTGTTAAATAGCTCGTTGAAACAAAACATAAATTAAATTGTGGCAATAATAATGTTAACTAACAAGAAATGTTCAAATAACAAATAGAGACAAATATACGTTATCAAGCAATAGGTAGAAACAGTGCACTCGACCGCACCCTTACAGTACGCAACGAACACCATCCACAAAGGTGTTAACATGTTCACCATGTGAAAATACATCTGTTTAATGAGCCCGATTGCCAATTATGTCATGAATGGCCGGTGCGTTGCTCTGGCCAGTAACCGCACTCACCCACTTGCGCGCACAGGCGTGATGAGAAACGGAACGTGAACTTTCCCTCTCATCAGAATACCCTAACTGCTCGTATTACGTAACACTCGACATCCCTGTCCCACTCCGGACCACACTTGAAGTGAGAGTGAGGCTCACAAGTAATCTATGTAGCTATTGGGACAAGGGTGCCTGACGCCTGACGTACTTGACAGTTTGTACTAATTGTTCACCTGGTTCTCACAGTAATCTCGATCGACAAAGAATCGATGGAGACGATGAAAAGTAAATAACTTTGTAGGGATCTATAGCTATAGAAAATAAATCGGTAACCGAAAGCCGAAATTAGCGTTGTAAAAATAAACGTCCAATATTTGCAGTGCATATTTCAAAGCGTCTAAGACAAATGAATCTATAAAATTAATTGGACAAGTAATCGAAAACTCAGAAAGAATTTCTTCATCTCTGGCGAGGGGAGCGGGAAACAAATGAGGGGCGGACATTGAATAATTCGATTTCCTTATTTGTACCAATCAATATCTTATAAGGAAACTCGATATCGTAATACGGAGACATTTGGATATTGACATTGAGAATCAAAAGAGAAAATATAGGTGCGGTTCATTTCGCCATCAAAGGAATTTTTGTTCGATTGACATGCGGCCCCAAAAAAAATTTTTTTTTTTCAAGGTACCATTTTATTAAACATGCTAACAGTTTAGTACGAACCTATCTAGAATAAATAAAGTCAGGTGCAAGTATCATAACTAAATTCAAAGTGATCCCCAAACAGTTAAAGGGTGGCATCGCTTGAAGCAGTGCTGGGAGACGAGCGCGCGTTGGTTGCAGACGGCATATTAGCAGATGTAATTGCATTTACTACCGAGATCGCTGACGTTTCCTACTAAATGTATATCGCGGAGTAATACAGACAATCGAGTTATTAACACAAACCACCCTCTGTAATAAGTTACCACTGATGGAAATATTCCCTCCAGGATTGACTTCTTGCAACTTCTAAACCAATTTCCCCACGACGCGGAAAAGTATCGAGCTCTGTTTGTTTGTAAGAACCGGGAAATATTTAAATCTAATAAATACAGTGAAGAGTATCAGATTAATTAGGAAAGATCTTCGCTAAAAATAAGCTCATATTAAATTTTGTTCGTAATACTGTTGGGTACTTATTTAATTCCGGATATAAAATTTCTGTGATTGAGTCCCAGCGGGTGGAGCCGAGGGGCGTGAATTCCAACAAAATTAGCACCAGGGGTCGAAATAAAAAAAGCGAAGGAAAAATTTAATGAACAGGAAAATGCTCCTTTTTGCAGCTATTCCATCTATTTATCTACATCGGGATGCCCATTACCTTGCTAAGAGAAAAGTTTACATTTTTAATTTAATGATTCCACTTTGTGGAAGTTGGGCGGGTTTCGGTGAAATCTTAATTTGGGGATTTCTGAGGCGTCTCGTTTTGTAAATATTATTCCTTTAATAAGACCTCACGTCGAGGGGGTGCCGACTGAACTCCGTGATTACGACTCTCTTTGCGAGCTTCATTTTGGACCTCGTCATTTTGATTGGCGCTAATGAAATTTTTCCTACTCTGCGTGCCATTTTCTTGTTCTTGACAGTATAATTTTCAAGGGACTCGGAATCACTTCTGTTGCGTCACCAACACACCCTCTAAACATTTAAGGAAGGCAATTTCGCGACATCTCAAACATTATTGTTGTCATCTTCATTTATGTTTTTCACTTTGCTAATGCAATTTTTTACTTATCTCTTTCCCGGAGCGGAGTGCGTGTCCCCATCTGTAACAAAATGTCTAAATCGTCAAGTCCCAGCTGCGGTTGCGTAGGCGATGACGTTTCGCTTTTAGCGGCTGTTTTAAAATTGAATATTTGATGCCTTATTCCCTTCTGACGAATCCGCGGCGGGTGTAAAGTACTGGATTCCGTGGTAGATAATTTTTTGAATGTCTCTGTTAACGACCGCACGCATTACCCTTAATCCCGGTGTACCACTTGGTGTTCTTCATTTATTTTTCAACAATTTGTCTCATGTTTCTTCGTAGCACTCTATTTAAAAAGTGAGTAAGTAATAAAACTTCGGAGATGTAGGTACGGGAGACACTTAAAAAGTTTCAATTTAGTTTTTATTGATTATGTGTGATATATTGTTTTGTTATACGAGTATAGAGTTATTGTAAATAGGTAATTAGTTATAGGTGTAGGTATAGGTACAAATACTTCTATAATTTTTTTATCAAGGTAGGTAGGTAACGTTTTGACATTTCTATCAGTTTTATGTTATCGCTCATGTAAAATTCTATTAAAACGTCCAAGTATGTATACAGTTGTTATTACGAGTTCATAATATTAAAATAAAATAAAAATCATTTGACTCAGAGAGAAATTTTTGTCCATTTGTTACAAATTATTATTTAAAATAATAATAATAATTTATTTTAAAATTATTATTTTACATTAATTACATTAAAACTATGTCCGTCATAACGACATAAGGTAACAAAATATGCAACAAAATTGAAGATGTGCAACATTTGTTGATGGAGTGTGTTAAGAGCAAGAATGAAAGGGAATTATTGAACAGGGAATTTAAACTGAACACTTTGGACGTTGGGCTAATACAAAACATTTTAGCAAACCCTAGATCGACGATTGCAAAGAGGTTGTGTGGCCTTGTGAAGATGATGCCTAGTCAATGATTCCATTTCTGTTAAGTTGTTCTTTAATTAGTGTTAAATATTTAATAAGGTACGATGGGGTTGGCGTATCCGTGTAGATAAAAACCCCCTTTTGTCAATAAAGATATAAAAAAAAAAAAATCTGTTGGTATTATTTGGTATACGAGTATTATGATCGAAATTGTAGCAAAGAATTTAATTGAATTTGATTGACTGCTGCGCTGCGTGTCGCGGGTTCTATTCCCGCACGGAACAAATATTTGTATGACCTACAAGTAGTTGTTCCGGGTCTGGCTGTTTGTTTATGTGAGTTTAAATGTTTGTAAACGCAACCACGATACAGGAGAAATTCCTAGTGTGGGGCAACGTTTAAAAAAAAAATATATATATATATATATATTTAAATATATTCAATAACTTACAGACGATTAAACAGATAGGTCTACGTCATTGACTACTCGCGTTAAGAGGGCGCTTACCCCGGTCCACTAGCGCCACCCCTTTACAAAAATATTATCTCGTGACTGAGAACTCACGAGATTATAAAGATAATTAGATAGGTACATATTTATATGTGTATGTATTTGTATGTATGTTTATTTTATAAAGTTATAGTTTTGTTTTATCCAACTTTTCTCTCGCAGGTCTGCTGGAAGAAATTTCTTTTGAAATAAGCAGTACCTTTGTGCTCTTTTATGTTAATATATTGTCTCAAGTATTTTGTGTGTACAGACGCCAGCACATAAAGCTACTATAATCTGTCAAAATTCTTTAATAGATTTTCAACTTAATCACTACACTATAAGGTTCAAGGTTGATTGCGAAAATTTTACAGTTTCGGGTAGCTTGACCTGCTTGGCGTCTGTATATAAATAAATAAATATTTATTTTTTTTAATTAAGGAATTATGAAAAACGGCTCAATCAGCAACCTCGGTGTCTAGAATTTTCTAATACCTTTTATAAAGTTTCATATTGAGACACGAAGCAACAAAATTCGATCTAAAGAAAAGCGGCCACATTCCTCTAGATCGTATTTTGTTGCTTCATGTCTCAATATGAAACTTTATAAAAGGTACTAGCTTTTGCCCGCGGCTCCGCCCACGTGAATGTCGGTTATCTCGTAAAAAAGGAGCCTATGTCCTTCTCCATATCCCAGGCTATATCTCTGGCAAATTTTATGACGCTCGGTTCAGCGGTTTAGGCGTGAAAACGTAACATACCTACAGACAGACAGACAGACAGAGTTACTTTCACATTTATAATATTAGTATGGATTAGAAAATTCTAGACACACTTACCGAGGTTGCTGATTGAGCCTTTTTTCATAATTCCTTCTCAGTCACGAGATAATATTTTTAAGCTATTGCATAGCTTCTATCGCGGGCCTTGAGCGCGGGGACCGAATCCAGAAATTCCGTAACGAAAAAACCTCACGCTCCCCACTCCGACGGTTATTTTACTACACCAGTACCCTCTAGTGATCTAATAATTTCTGGCAGTTCCTTTTTCTGTGTACTGCGTATTTTATTCTTATAAATATTAGTTTATAAAATTATGATCTTCACAAAAAGTGTTTGTTGATAGTGGGGTTTGAACTCACGACCAGTCGATTACGAGTACATTCAGTTCCCTTGTTGCAGCGCAAGGCTACAATGACTTAATTAAAGCTTGCCAAATAGTTGATACCATTCCAGTTGAACAATTTTTAAACTGGACTAGACGGTTGGAAATGACTCATGTACATGGAATTTTTTCGCTGTCAAAACAGTTTGTCACTCTTTTTTTATTTAAAATTACTTTAGGTTCAACACTTTCGTCTATTTTGAAGTTGTTATTATGCTTATATTTGAATAGTATTTGACTTTGTTTACGTAGTTATACACTTTTACGACGTTCAGCACTTATTTATTTTGTTTTTAAGCTATTGCATAGCTTCTATTGCGGGCCTTGAGCGCGGGGACCGAATCCAGAAATTCCGTATATCAAAGAAAGTATATAGAAAGTATATCAAAGAAAAAGAAATACTGCATAAATAAAATAAACGAATAATTATAATTGCATAAGTTGATACAAAATGCTATGCAATAGCTTTACCGCGGCAGTCCCCGAGTGCCACACGTCTTTTTTTTTAAGGAATGGTGCTAGTGGACCGGTGAGCACCCTCTTAAGTTACCCATAAACAGGTTTCGGCGAACGCATTTTGAAGAGTTTTGTTAGCTCGGTGTGCACCTAGCATAAGAACGAAAACATGATCACTATCAATACATAAAACAACTATTTCTATACATGTTATCAGAAACATGACTGTAACACTCGAATGTTCCCATAAACACAAATGGTTACAGCTTAGTTCCTTTCTAATTACATAGATAAGCAACTTCAATAACGGTTGGTTTATCACAATCATATGTTTGGAATCTAATTGGAATTTTGCATGTTGATATGCTGAACTCTTTATTGGTCGATATTATGTTTGTTTTCCGATATTGATGATTGTATTTCAAATATATCGGTTTCATTAGTGATAACGGGCAGCACGCGCTCAATGCTCAAATAGTGGAATTGTACAAACGCAGTATGTTTTTCCATTGCTTGTTTATTGATTTTATCAAAGCGAGTGTCGCCAAAACAAATTACATTTTAATGAAAAGTCAACAAAATGAAGTGATAACGTTCTTTTATCGTGTACTCGTGTACATCAAAAAAACTAGACAGATAGTAATTTTTTATTGGAAGTGATAACACAATCCGAGAAAAAGTTCGTACACATGACTAAAAATCAAGGTATAAAATTCCAGTATAAGCTGATCTCTCATTGTATAGGATTTCGGTACAATGAGAGGTCAGCGTATACTGGAAATTTATAGTGTGATATGTAGCCGTGCGTACAAAATACTTGCTACAGAACATAATAAAGGATCGAAAAGTTCAATCAAACGTAACCACCTGTCAAATATAGATGAAATTGTTTTACAAAAAATTATTCCCTGACGCGAGGTCTGCTCCAATTTGTCAAAACTTTGACCACATTAATACATCAGAATGCTCGATTTGCATTTAAACGTTCACGATAGAAAGATAATTTGGGAAATTACAGTTATTTTAATAGAAATTATAGCTAGCGTTTTATATGCTGGGGTCGATAGGGGTCGGTTTTTTAGTAAAGCATCTGTTGTGTGTAGCGTATGAGTTTTTTTGTTATTTTAAAAGGAGACATGATGGATCAGTTTCAACACGTATTCGTCGGTCCCTTTGTTGCTTGGTTTATGGCTTTGTAATGTGTTTCTTTGTTTGTTTAGAATGTGTTACAGAAGCTTCCGAAGTTTGTGAAAAAACGGGCAAGTGCAAGCAATGTTAAACTGTGTGCCCTACTAATTAGTCTCTCGCTGTCTCTATGATAAAAATGGTATATATTTTAGATGAGGTCGTATATAGTATTTTCATAAGTTACTTAGAATTTACATGCACTGCAATGCATGCTTTACTTAAAATTCCACGCTACGTCACATACTCAAGAATCCTTTCAGATTCTCACAAAGGCTTCAACACAGAATTCAATTACAAGCGGATTAAGAGACAACACGTATCGTCACTACAAATGCGCTTGCACACAAAAGAGTGCAAAAAATTGCATCTTAACGAAAATCGTTTGGTGTGAGTGTGGGAGTGTGCTAGTCTTCGAGAGTGCGCTTTAAAAGCCACCGTTGCGTGTTTTTAAAATAGGATTTAGTGCAGATTGCCGGTGCCGTCTAGAGATTGCATAATCTTATCTTTTAAAGTAAAAAATATCGGTTTGTCGCCAACCTTTCAAATGATATTGCAAAGCCATATGAGCTTAGTTTTTTTATGAAACCTTTGAGAAGACGATTTTTTGCTTCCCGTGTATCTCTGCAGGAATCGCTGTGTCAACGCAGAGCGACCTTTATGTTTACAGATCTGAAATGAAAACGTGCAAATGAATGAAACCAATGCTCGCTTTGAATGTACGGAGCCATTCGTAGAGCAAATATGGAGATGGAGGTGATCTTGACGTGTCATGTGGATGAGATAGTTTTGATATTTTGTGTTATAACTTGTTACGGTTTTGTATTTGCTGTTGGTGTTGATTTTATATTTTTTAATGCGATTACACTATTTACTACGTATTTATTCGACTTGTATATAGTTTTTAAGTTAACAAAATGGCATCTTAACCACATTTTTATGAGACTTGTCCAGTTAAGTTACTTTGTATTCTAAATAGTTTGTTTGATATCAATTTTATAGGTATGTTTTACCATTACCACTTCTATGATACAAAACTATCATCATTTCAAACAACCAAATCAAAAAACAGTCAAACTGAAACGCTCAAGAATGTTAAAGTACAGTAAGCGAGAAAAGTCTCGGTAGCAATTAGAGTCTGTTGAATAAATCACGTAATCCCGACCGGGGCCGAATGAGGCCGAATGATTACGAACGTGAAACGAATACGAATGTTTATTTACACGGTACTCCGGGGCACTTTGCGACGAGCTCGTGAGATCTGCGATAGACTTATGAATGTAAACGACTGGGTAATAAAGTTGAGTAGGAAAATGCTGGGGAAAATTATTATTGTAGGGAAGAGGTTGTGTAGTACTAGTTAACGTGTAATTATGTGGTAAGTTACACATTCGCACGTCTATTAATTTTTTCTTTCTGGTTAGGACGTTATCTTCTGAACTTATTCATTTCAATGAGATTATGATTTAAATCAATAAAATAACTATGCAATTCAAATAAATCTATACTAATATTATAAAGAGGTGTGCGTTTCTATATAGAGGGTAATATTTAGAACTTGTGATACGATTGCGAAAATTCTTTCACTTATGGGCAGCTATAGTATTGCCAAGTGTCATCCATACTAATATTATAAATAAGAAAGTAACTCTGTCTGTCTGTTACGTTTTCACGCCTAAACCGCAGAACCGATCGTCATGAAATTTGGCAGAGATATAGCCTGGGATATGGAGAAGGACATAGGCTACTTTTTTACGCGATAACCGACATCCACGCGGGCGGAGCCTCGGGCAAAAGCTAGTAAGATATATTTTATGTTAAAATAATAAATTTCACGCGGACGAAGACGCGGACAGAAGATGGCATAAAATAAACATATCTATTCCTAATTATTATTAAAAAGAAATAAAAAAATAATTGTCAGGAGCTATGAATTTGCTACGAGGTCGTAGCGGTATTTTGTCCTAATCTTAACAACTTTATTCAAACGTCCAAATCTAAAGATGTTTTAGGTTTTGCCCGGTGCTACGCTTTTTCTACGAAATCGTAGCGGTAGTTTGTCCTAATCGAACGCTTTATTTTACTGTCTGTCTAGTCACTGCTGATAGTGGTTGAGTCTAACACATTCTTAAGCACGTAGTGCGGCGTCTGAGCTACGATTGGCACTCAACATGCTATTGGAAAGTCGCAAGTTTTTGGAACGAGAGAACGAGCTAAAGCACCTGCGGAAATTATACACGCTGATGTGTGCGGTCCATTTCCCCCTTCCTTCAATAAATTTCGCTATTTCGTCCTATTCAAAGACGATTACAGCAAATACCGACACGTTTATTTCATGCGACAGAAATCGGAAGTTCACCTAAAGCTCCGACAAATGTTACAAGAATGCAAAGTGGCTGGACACACTGTTAAAAAATTTCTGAGTGACAAATGAGGTGAATTTAATAATGAGAATGTCAGGTGCCAAGAAGCTGGAATAAGACAAAGGCTCACGATGCCATACACGCCGCAACAAAATGGCCTCAGTGAACGTGAAAATAGAACCCTAGTCGAAGCAGCTCGCACATTGATGCACGCTCATGAAGAGTTACCCCTTGCTACACAGTCAGTATTAACTGTTCAGCAACTTTCAGCAAACATTGGTTTCTTTCAGACATGAAAACACTATTGTTTAGTCTGTCTTGAGTGGCCAATACAGAAAAAAGGTTCCGCTTTATATCAGGTACATACCATACATCACAGAGTGTTACTCTGGATTCTTTACCATTGATAACAGTGTTTAAATCAACAGTACCCACAACAACAGATTTGAACGTCTTTTCAATATATTTTTCTTGTCACTTAATCTACGTTCCTTATTTTAATTGTTAAATTAGTTTTAACACATGCGACCACTCTATCATACATCGACGTTTGCCAGTGACTGTACTTCGAACTCGCATTTGGTTCATCACTGCAAATCCATTTCACATGCCTTTTACGTGCTTGCATAAACAATCTCAAATAAATACCCCATGGTGATGGCACATGTGTTTTTAAACGTCCAAAATGTAATTTGCAGTACAAATCGTTACGGCCATAATCATAACAAGATAGAAGATATTCATAATTACGTTACGATTAAAAAACCTCATTTGTAAAATATAATTAATCTTTGACATCAGGACAAATCCGTCAAACTAATTTAATTTAAGGGATACCCGTTTCCTTTATACAAACAAAATAATACAGGCACATTTATAGCGGTTACAGAGAGGCGAAAGTGTATTGCAATGAAGTATAGAAAAAAGAAGCGAGCGGCAGTTTTGATTGATCACCGACTCAGAGCTGTTTTTTGTGTGAAATTAAAAACACGGACTGGGCATGCGTTGGATTAAAGAGGAATTTCACTTGGCCAGTAAGTAGAGGGATCCCTGCCTTTGTTGTCGAAAACAAATTGGGAAATTAATTTATTTTCGTAAGACGCGTTTTTGGACATCGATTTCGCATTACAGGAATTAATGGTCGCTTCCGTTTCGATCGATTTGGATGATGAGTTTTTGAAATTAACATACACGCATCTGTCTGTTAGAATATAATGTATTCATAAACGAATACAGATATAACTCAGCTTCAAGCTCGAGCGAATAGAAATGAACATTATCAGAGGAACCACAAGTGTACCGCAAACGAGTAATTAAAGCATCTATAATATATTAACATTATGCATACCAAATTCATGGGAGACTTAGTCAAAATGTTAACAGGAATGGTTGGGGAGAGATGTGTAACACCCAATACCGCAAAGGTGAAGCGTAATAATAGGAGCTATTCGGAGCTTTATGAACGATCAAAATTGCAAGAGCACGTGTATAAAATACACTTTGCAAAGTAGATTTAAATTTTAATACAAAGCTTTCAGCCGAGGGTCGTAAGTAATGTCTTGGCGTTGGAAAAGTGTGGAGGTGCTTCCGTGGCCATTTTTCAGTACTATTTTGCCAACAGTAATTTACGCTTGCAACATTATCAAAATTCATAAGAAAATTAAACTATCTGCCCATTCATTCCTAGTGCGAGTAGTTTGAGATATTTAAAGTTTCCATTTCTGTGTGGAGTTTCAGGCCCGTATTACAAACGTCACTCAATACTCAAGCATTACTTAAAACTAGTTTCAACCAATCAAATGACTTCAATCTAGTTTTAAAGTAATGCTTGAATATTGAGTGATGTTCTGTAATACGGGCCTTAGTGTCATTCAATAATGGCGTTGGCTTATTTGTTATTTAGAAGGTAGCGTAGTCAAACTGTATCCCGGGTGAGCGCAGTGTTTCGGTGTAGCGGGCGGTGCGGTGCGGCGGTGGCGAGGCTCGTTACCCCGCGGCGCGGCGTATCCACGCTAAGTGGTCGAGCCCTGTGTCTCAGGTGTCGACTGCGGCCGATTTCACAAGACAATGCTTAATAATTTCATTTCGCCATTACGGCGGCCATCTTTGCGAGTCGCACAGTTAGAGGGCATCGGCGCACCCCTCCACGGCAATTTGCATTGTAACTCGGACCACGTAGAAGGCCCTAACTGCCATACCACCACCTCCTAACTCTTGAATATATAATTTTGTTGCTTTTATTAACAGCAACTTTGCGTGGGAATTGGCGATAGCCTTCCGCGGCGACTGTTTATTGTGGACGATAACTTGCTAGATTTATTTTATAGTTCAGCTTGAGACTTTGTCCTGTACTGAATATGAGTGTACCTACCTAAGGGTTGCTCGCTGGCTACGCGTTCGACGGACGCTTTATACAGCCAATAAAAAGGGTCGATGCATGGAACCATTAAAATATTTGTTGGCTTTATTTGACAGCAAGCTTGTTGAAATGTTTATTGGAACCATCAGTAGGTACATTGTTGCAAATTGGACTCTCAATCGTAATTATGTTGTAATAGATTTACGATTGGAGAGCATTATAAATCTACAGATTTTATGAATAAGAATGTATTCCTTGAAACAGTATTGTAATATCAAATGTAGTAGAAATAAAAGGTAATAATCAGACAAACGGTGTCGGTGTAATAGATGAAACCGTAATTGCTTTCACGACTGGGGACTTAATGTAAAAGTTGGGCGACTGTTACAGACTTAAAAAGTTTGTTTTCGTGCCTATAAATTAATGTGTTTGCATGTCTTCGTTGGCCTTTAAAATCATTTAGAAGTTGGTCTGCTCGAGTTTCTGCGGCTGATTCTACAATAATTTGTTATGTATCTTTGTATTCAAAATCTTAAGAAACTCTTAATTAAATTCTGTATTACCTGCAAATCAAAAATTTGTATGTAGTTTATCAGTTTACAGAAAGTACAAGTACCTATTTCTCTCTCTGTGGTCGGTCCCTCATGTCTGAGGATCGTGGTCAGCTTCGGAGTTGCATCTGCAGCGGATGATCCGCCTCCACCGGTTTCTGTCCAGCGCATCCCTTACCACCGTGTAGAATTTAGAGGACGATGATTCTTTCACCTGATCGGTCCACCGTGTTGGTGAACGACCGCGCGATCGTTTGCCTTCGGTGTTCCCAACCACAATCAATTTTTCCAAACTTTCATCGCCTCTGCGTACTATGTGGCCGAAATAAGAGAGAATGCGTTGTTGGCATATGGTCGACAAGTGAGTTTTTATTCGAAGCTGGTTTAAGATCGATGCATTGGTGCGTTTGGCAGTCCACGGTACTCTCAACATTCGTCTCCAGCACCACATCTCAAATGCATCAGCCCTTTGTCTTTCTCGGGCCAAAATCGTCCACGTTTCTACTCCATACAGGAAGATAGGGAATACTAGGGCTCGTATCAATCTGATCTTGGTTTTGATACCAATTCCTCAATACAAGTACCTATATATAAGTTGTTTTTTTTTATGAACCTGCTAATATAAGCATTCAATACAAAGCTTACAGCTGAATTACATTTCACATAACCACTCACTAATCACAATAATAATATTTATTCACCCTCTTAAGTAAGCTTAAGCTAAGGTTCCATGGTGCATGAGATAGTGTGGCCTCGTGCACTGAGCACAGGATACAGGAAACGCGGAAATATTGGGCCCCGGTGCGGAATAAATTGTGCCTCTAATTCTAATGGCGACTTTTAGGGGAATCCATAATTCCATTTCGTGTTTTCAACTCTTTAGGGGGTCGGAATATAGACATTAATGGCTTGTGAAAGGTTCCTTACGAGGAAACTTTTTAGAAGTATTGTTTCTTTGCTTTCAACTGACATAAACGCTGTTTTTATGGGTCAGACAGTTTAATTTATTCGTCTTTTTAATGGGTAGCAGATAAAATGTAAAGATTTTGTTATTAGCGTTTTTTGTGCACTGCATTATAAATATCAAAATGTATAAAATTATGCATTCGCAGGATATAAAATCTGATAATTAAAGCAACATTGGCGAAAATAATGTAGTTCCTAAAAAGTTGTTTATCACAAAAGTATTATCTCTTGGCATTAAAACCTCTTTAGCAGTCTGTTATGAACAAAAAACAATATAAACTCGTAACTAGATCTTCACTGAAGCGTCATTGGAATGTGACCACAAAGAATTGAATAAAACGGACATTTCTTCACAAAAATGTGAATCGAACTTCGAATTTTGAGCCGAGACTAATCGCTTAGTGACACAACCCAAGTCACTCGTAGAATCCAACGCTATGGGAAAGTGAAAAAAGTGGTCTTTAATAGATTTCTAAATACTTAACAAGTTAATGAAACATGAACGGTTATTTGAAGTCGCAGTAAAGTTTGATACAACTTTTAGACGGTTCATCAAATAATTATGTTATGCTTATTTTATTCTGTGCTGGTACTTATTTAGTTCAATTTGCGTCTAATTCGTCCATTCAGTTTTAGATCTCGTACCTACATACGTTTTTTTTTTAAATAAATTAATAAAATCTTATTAGATTTTTAATTGACTAATTAGATATCCATATTTTAATAGGGATAACTTTATCGCCCAATATTTTCTGATTGAAGTAGCGATCAATCAAAAAGTATATTTTTAGGTAGGTATGGTATACGTCAAAAGAAAATTTCTAGTACTTATTTTCCATTTCCATAGTTACATCATATACACGGGTCGCATCCTAAAAGGTAAAACCAAAATAAAACAAAACAAACCGTTGCCTTTCAGAATGAACCGACACTGGCGTACACTCCCATTCAAGCATCAAACAAAAGAACAGTCATTAAAAGTTTAAATTTCGAATGTAGTGAAGTGGAACATTGTGACAGACATGTCGAGCGTTTCACCAGCTAAGACAGGCGCCATCAATCGTACTGGTATCGATTCAGACGCGCGCCGCGATGAATTATCGAATCTATTAACTCGCGAGATTACCGGATTCCATGGAATGAGAATGACTGTGGAACGACTAGACAGATCGCACACAGATATTAGAAAAGCACTTTGAGAAATATAATTATCGTTAGTAGCTCAATGCTTACTTTAAGATAAAAAATAATTGTTGTGACAACTTCACAAATTTTATTCTAATGATAATTAAGTCAGCATCACTTATTAAAATTAACAACTTTTTTTTTATAGAGAGTACTAATTCAAACTATTCAAAGTAACCAATCTTGCTTGACAACTTATTTTTAATAATATTTTATAAGATCATAATTTACAAACTATATGAATCAACTCTACACGTTGTTAGTTCTATGCGCGGCGGCTTGAAGCAGACGATTTGTACTAATTATAACGCGCGAACGACGCTCGACGCGATTAGCTTTCCACTACCGATGCGAAACCACTGCCGACACTTAGACAGCTACAGCTTGATGATATACAATGCTAAACTATATGTAGAGATACATTTATGTTAGTTAAATAGTAGTAAAAACCAATAAGCATTAGGATTTCCAAGGGGAAGGCCGAAATTTTCCGTGTCACTTTTTTCATTCAATAGATATTGGTTACTTATAAAAGAAAATTGTTGGAATTTCGGATCGAAACACCAGAAATTGACATTTGACACTAATTTGTGACTTATCCACAGACCTGGATCTTTAATTATCTTATATCATAACCCGTTTATTGATTATTAATACCGCTTCCCGTGACAAATATGCAATGAAAAATAATACTAGCATACAACATACGTGTTGGTATGAACACGTGCACCATTTTATGTGTGTAACCTAACACGTGATGGAACAAAAGCTGATGACAGTGAACAAGTGTCAATATCCTTGATGGAGTAAGAGGAGTATAAGATGCCCGTATGTCGTCGGCTTGCACTTCATTCATTCATCGAACATAATGGCACTTTACGTACTGTGTGGGAATGTGGAATAGTATTCGAGTGCTCGGTAACGTCGAGTATAATCGACGAAACGGTCATCCAATTATTCGCAACAGTCGAGTAAATCGGACAGCCTCGGCGGCGACGCTCCCAAATTAACAACAAAAATTAATTACAGAAAAAAACACGCTACCGTGCAGTCCTACAACGAACGGGGAGTAAATATACCGTTACTAATTACTGACGAAAAAACTGTTGGAATTGAATTCAAACATTTGTCTCTTAACGAATCGTGTCGCGGCGGCTTCAACTCAAAGCGGCGTGATTCGGCAATTCCGTTCCATTTTCAAATGCTCGCTGCCCATTCGTTCCCTCGGCTACGCCTACCTAATAAATTAGATGCCTCGCGTAGCACACCGCATAGTTACAAACTAATGAAATCCCGAAAAGATCTCAACCCATTTTCTTAACAACTTTTCCGAAAGAGCAACCGCCTTCAAAGATTTTACCCGGAGAAATAATTCCGCTAATAACGCTCAGCGCTCACGCGAGTATGTTATGCAACCATAGGAATTTCATTAGATACACACGCGTCTGTTTGTTAAGGAGCTTTCCATTGCTAAAAGTTTCTTGAGGCGGGTATAATTCCTTTGTTTGTTGTAAAGGGTGGCACGCCCGCCTCACCCACTACGTTTTCTAAGTCATCGGGTCCAATTATGCCCCTTTGTAGGTTTTGATATGTAAATTCGCGATTTTATTAAACAAACCGTGATGCCATTCGGGGGCAGCGAGCCGGATTAATAGCTTCTTCAGATTTGTGTAATCGCTTTCTCTTAAGACAACAGAGGTGAATCTCAAGGGAGCTATTCACTTTTGTGTTTCATCTCCGCGAGGTGGGCATTTGTTTGATGTTACTGGTTCCAATGTAGATTTCCGGGTCAAACAGCTACATTTAGAGCGACAGACATCCCTAGTTCTAAAAATAACTCGGATCGTACTACAGCCAATCGGCACAGACACATTGACAATAACGTTGTTGACATAATCGATATATGACAGCATCGCGCGATTTCGATTGCCAATAAAACCGATTCGCTTGACTCGTCACAGGATATAACAACATATTAATCTGCACATGGAAACATAAAACGAGCGTTATGGCCGAAACTACCCATTCGGTTTAAGCTTAATTTTTACCCCAGCACTATTAATAATTTACACGGGATAACGCCAACGTTTGCGCCATATTACAACGCATAAATTAATAATGTCGCTCGCTTGTTTAACTGCGAATCAGATGAGTTTTATTGACAATTTTGTTGGGAAAGAGCAATTTGCGGGATGACCAGGCAGTGCCGCCAAGTGGTCACCAAATAGGGGAACGTTCGGCTCCGTACGTATGCTATTGGCTGGCAATTGTCATTTATAGTTACTGTAATTGCAATAGTGGCAGCGAGCTTATCGATAATATGGAAAGAGCGCTTAGCAATATCACTAAAATATTGATTACCATTCTATACTGACAAACGTTCATCGTGAAGAGAAATACTTGATACATATTCTTGGTACAGTACCCGGTCTATAAAACGATTTTGTCCTTAAAACTGACCCTGGCCTTTATTAGTTTTTGAGACACATCTGGTACAAAATTTTATCCCGTAACAAATGCACGACCATATTCTATGCCATTGAAACTGTTGACATTCAATAATGTTACCTGCACTGATAATTATATTAACGAGGCTCTCTCCACACCGGAGTGCGAACGCTAGATGCAAATGTTTCCATCGCATTCACTGTAACTCAATCCTTGCACGAATGTACACAATTGCATTTGGGGTTGCATTGAGAAGCTGACACACGGACGCTATTATTGTGCAAACAAGGGCTTCCGCTCATGTGGACTGGCCTTTATCGTACTGTCGTGTGAATGACTGATATTACGGGTGATTATGAAGCAGCTTGATGATTTTATTGATTTTTTCTTTCAATTATTTAAATTGATGGTCGTGTTTCGTTGGTTTTAATTGAAGTAACTTAATTGGAGTACGGAATACGGTAATAATTTGATCAATTTGATCCAACTTGCCTTGCCTTTTGGTTGTTTTTCTGTATGAATGACTTTTATTTTCTGCATTATTGGGTGATTCGTTATTTTAATTGGCATCGTATTTGTAATCGTCTGCTCGATTATTAGCTCTTAATGTAGTTAGGCGGGTGGGTGGTGGTTAGGTATATTGGCAAAACGGTGTGTCGCCTCGAATTAACACGAGCTTTTGTTATCATTCAATTTGATTCTGCCGCCGGCTGTTTTATTATTTTAATGAGCCTCAATTTTCAGGGATAATTGAATGGACGTCGCGTAGGTTCGATTATTATTTCATTCGATACGGCAGTTGCAGGTAGGTGATATATTGAGTACACTGATTTACTGAATTGTAGGTGTGATGTAATCGAAAACGGAATTGGCTATCAAACCATTAAATTACATGGTTTCTTGGTACATTTGAAGATTTACAACCGAAGATTTAGCCTATAATAGAACTGGACCATTTGATTTTCGAAAAGTTTTATCGCATTTCAGTTTCAAAGGTACGTTGAGAGCAGCTTAGAAACGAATGAAAAGTTTGATGTGAAATGTAGAGCAGTACGATGAGCGATGATAGATGACTTTAACCAAAGTCAACACGTCCAAATCAACGTCCAACCGCCCTGACCACGAGCATAACGTCACACCAACCCTCTAGCTATTTCAATGACAACAATATGATTGCTCCTACCTAATATTCAGTACTGCTTTCGCCCTCTGACAAACAGTCGGGACAATCGCAGGAGTAAATTATACGTGTGCCTTTATTCAACGGCTAGTTTTACCTAACTATAGTTAAAGTTGACTTAGTGCCGGCAATTTAATTAAAGGGGTGCGTTTTGATTTGTAGTAGCAATATGAAAGAGTGCGTTCCATAATGTGATTGTAAATAGTGATTTTCAACGTTCATTAGTTTGTCATGAAGGGAGGTTTATTTGCATAGTTTTGCACCTACTTTCTTAGGTTTGTTTTCAAATTAGAGGTAGGTAATTTGATTGATTTTGGAAAAGTTTTATCACATTTCAGTTTCAAAGGTAGGTTGAGAGCACCTTAGAAACGAATGAAAAATTTGATGAAGGTTGTACTTTTGTTTAAAGGTTTTGTACATTTTTATTATTGTTTTAGTTACGACTTTTAGTTAGTAACATTTTTTTTTTGTGTACAGTTGCCAACACATCAAGCTACACGAAACTGTCAAATTTCTCCAAACGATTTTAAACTTTAAAACGTTGATGATTAAATTCAAAATCGAACGAGAAAATTTTACAGTTTGTGGTAACTTGATGTGCTGGCCACCGTATAGTTTCTAGAACTACCTTTTGTAATAGAGTATTTAAGTGAGTTACTAGAGAATGGGCAACAGCGTTCTCTATGCATTTTTAACACCATACTGCGATCGCCAACCCGCCTGCCAAGCGTGGCGATTATGGCAAATTCCCCCCTTTTAGGGGAGGCCTATGTCCAGCAGTGGACGTCTTTCGGCTGAAATGATGATGATGATGATGATGATTAAAGTAGTCCCTTAGTAGTCAAATTCAGTTTAGTTTTTAATAATCCAGGGTACCTAACTACGCAGGAGACGCCCTGGCGCGGGCTTGCGGACGGCGAGCTATGGGCAGCTTGCCGTCCGGTAAGGACCAGGCCCGGGTCGACGGCGCGTTGTGTTCTACGCGCGCCTCAAAGAGATGTCAGCACGCACTGACGGGGTCCGCTAGGACCGGTCCCTGCCAGAGTTGCGGGTTTGTCCGAAACGGATACCGCGGCCCTGGCACAAAGGCAACTGAAGGAGCACGGGTGGGTTTTAGTCAGTAAAAGTCTGACACGCCCTCCCGCTCCGCCCACAGCGGGAGAAGTAATTAGAAAATTTCCCACCCACCCAAAAAAAAAAAGGAAAAAAGGGTACCTAACTAAACTAAACTTTACTATCAAACAATTATATTCAGAGTGACATTCCCAAAAGCTTTCATATGCAACAATGATATCTATTACCCAACACAAACTAAGTACCGAATGGGTAACCATGCCAGTCCGCGGGCAGTCCGACCACAGACCGCGGCACGCGACCAATGAGGGGCTCTCAAATTACTTATTAACGTATCTTTGGACAATTAGCACCCATTCCCGACCAGTGTTCGCTAACGATCAGCGGAACAATGTTGAATAACAGCTGATTTGATTGCACAATAGGATAATCATGTCTCGAGCATAATAAGGCCATCCGGTCGGGATTTGGCTAATTGGCAAATGAGATTTAGGAACGGATATCGAGATTTAACTGTTCACTTCATGTTGTACCTATTCAAAGCAGATTTAGGATTGATGTAATAAAACTTTACTTTTGATTTTAGTGCTATTTTATTAAGTTAAAACCTCATTGTGATAACCGCTCACTACTTATAAGAAAGGGATCCTCAATAGTGAAATTGACAAAAAAAAAAAAAAAATTGGTATGTATTTTATAAAAAAATATTGTACCCGTAGGTATTTTTTTTTTTTTCGTACCTAATCAAAAATGACGGCGATGCATTGACTTCAAATATGGTAAGACGTCACTGTTCGCTACTGCTTTAAGCGTAGTTTGTTAGAATTGTGACGTAACTAGCTCACTTCGCAACTTTAATGTGTTTTATCTAAGACATTTTTTGTTAATAATAATTATGATAAAGCAAAAAATACTTGACTAATATTTTTTTTATGATCTGATTTTTTTACCATGAAACATCCCTTTTGTTTTCAAAAAGTAATTTTTGATATCTCATCTTGGATTCACATTTTGAATTTCGAAATGATTTTTGAACAGAACTTCCTATCTGCCTGGCACGGGTTTGATTGTGGTAATACTCCCCACGATCATTGCGAAGTCTTTACGGGGAGTCATGTGTTCAGTAGTGGACATTTGTCATTATAGTGTGTACAGCTGATCATGATCTTATTGTCTAATAAAATGTAAATGTACTATTACTGTACTAACTAGGTGTTATGTCTATAAGGGGCTCAGCAATGCTAGATACGCTTTTTATCACCAGAACCCCTTAGTTTACATTGCGAAACACGCTTCGTATAATTTTTTGCTAAAATATCAACAATTACACCCTATTAAAGCCTTTCAGTACTAATTAACACTACAAAGGCCAATTATTTCGCGTATTCGTAACAGAAATAATAAGTTCATTAGTTGTGTACTTGCTAGTAATTTAATTTTTGCACGAGAAGCGCTTACTTTAACTGTTACTGTCCACATATGTACAGTTATGAGCAACAATATGTAACAATCAATCAGCCTAGCCTTTTCCCAACAAAAGGGTTTCTCAGTAAAAACTTGAATTTAAAAAACTTAGAATAAGAATAAGAATAATTTATTTGTGAAACATAGTATATATATTACTAGCTTTTGCCTGCGGCTCCGCCCGCGTGGATGTCGGTTATCGCGTAAAAAAGTAGCCTATGTCCTTCTCCATATCCCAGGCTATATCTCTGCCAAATTTCATGTCGATCGGTTCAGCGGTTTAGGCGTGAAAACGTAATATACAGACAGACAGACAGACATACGGATAGACTGAGTTACTTTCACATTTATTATATTAGTATGGATAAATTACACACAAAAATCTTAAAAATTTTGGTAGTGCGCTATGTTTTGCCAATAGTAACATACTTAACAATTATAATGATAAATAATTTAATAAATAATTAATAATTTTAAATAATAATAATAATTAATAATTTAATAATTAATAATTTAATAATTAATAATTAATAATAATATTAATAATTAATAATAATTAATAATTTTATAATTTAAATACTCAATAATATATGTTCTTGAGTATCCAATTGTATTAACGCATGCTTAAAAATATATATTAATTGAATTAAAAAAAAACTTAGAATAAGAATAATTTATTTGTGAAATATAGGTAAATTAAATACAAAGATCCTTAAAAAATTTGGTAGTGCGTTTTTTGCTAATAGTGACATACAAATGATCAATATTATTAACAATTATAATGATAAATGTATTATAATTTAAATACTCAATAATATATGTTCTTGAGTATCCAATTGTATTAACGCATGCTTAAAAATATATATTAATTAAATGTTTTATTTACATTTTTTTTCTTAATATGTACGTTGGCCAGCACATCAGATTATACGAAACTGTCAAATTTCTCCAAACGGTATTACTCGTACCTTAAAATGTTGATGGTTAAGTTCAAAATCAAATGAGAAATTTTGTGTGACAGCTGGCGCCATCCTGTTGAAACCACATCTCAGTTAAGTCCATTCCATCCAATTCTTGCCAAAAAATGTCTGTCAAGTTGGCCCGGTACCGATTGCCGTCGACAGTCTTAAGCTGATTAAATGTGGTCGCGTAATTTGCGAATGGTCACAGTAGAATTTTCCCCATTTTTGTAATGGGTTTTCACTATTAACAATCGTTCTTCCAAGCTGTAACTCACCATTTTGGTAAATATCTGTTTGAATTAAACAAATATTAAATATGACTGACTCAACAGTTACCAGTCGAAAATGGCGCGCGATTCCAAATTCAAGTTCTTGCTGAGACACCCTTTATACGTTGGGTTTGGCTTCCAGTCTATCTGGATGAAGTTGAATACCAGTATTTTACATGGACCGACTGTCTATCTGACCTCCACAACTCAGTTACTGGGTAACATGATAACCCTTAAAATTGGTAAGACTGATTGTTAGACTTTACAGACAGATAACAGACTCAGACGAGGTAACAGATAGGGGAATTTTCTTTTCAAATGCTAATAACAAAATATTTTACATGTTAATGTAACAAGATGCTATGTCAAATTGCCGTTCCAATTTATTTGCAATTGATAATGATAATGTTTATTTTCCAAAAATTGCTTTAAATTTCCTTATAGTCTATATTAATAGCTGGGTTTATATTTAAAAATATAAGACCCAAAGGAAGCATTTTGCTTATGAACTCCACATTAAGTCGAGCCTGTCTCGTGGACTCTTTTAAAATGGAATGGAGTGGAACTTAGGAACAATGTTAAGTACTTACTTATTTTTACTCACGACTGTACATTGGCATTTAAGGTTAATAGAATTAAACGCACCCAATGACACGCATTCAGTCATTGCAATTGGCGCCCTATATCATGAAAGAAGTACGGGTTGTAATGAGACTTAATTGGATTACCTGCATTTATTCATTTCATTATGAAATAGCACTCATAGCCGCTCCCAAATACGGACGCATATAGCCCGGTGCAAATTTCTTAATTATAATATCGCACATGACAGATAGGTACATGGTCTTTATTAACTTAATAACTAAAGTAAGGCTTTTAACATTATGCTTTACTAGTTGTTGTCCATGGTTTCGCTCGCTTCCTCGAGAAACTCTTTCACGTGAACGGATAAAAAGTTTAAGTGTTACCTAATCCATGACATTGCCTAGCTTTGTGTTAAATTTCTTCCAAATTAATTCTGCCGTTTATACGATTGAGTAACAATCTTCACAATCTTAATTCATTTTAATAATAACTATAAATGATAAACGATTTTATTTCTGTAAGTAGGTTTGTACAAACACGTCTATTAAATTTTTTAAATTAGATGAGGTCGGCGTTTCCTATCTGAATAGGTACTCTGAGAAGAAAGGTTAAAACAAACTCGGTCACTGTCTCTTTTAAAGTCCAGACGTAACCTTTGTCAGATTATATGAAGACTATACAGATTGGTGTCTGAAATGGTCTTTTGAGGAAAGAACCACACAGATTGAGTGAACCTGTTCAGTCAGTGCACGCATTTGTCAGTAATCGTGCAGCTCAACTCAGAACTTAAGGTATTCAACGATTTGACAAATAATACTAAAAAAGGACATTTGGGTAGGCCGTATAAATTACTTAAACTGAAAATAACTAAGAAAAAAAAATACTCACATAGTCTTCACATTCACAATAATTAAAATAATATAATAGGTAATATAATACGAGTATATTACAAAGTGGATATTCATGGCATTGTATATTTATATAAAATTATAACTAATAACCAGAGATCGGAAAAGGTAGAATTTATTTACCTAAACTTCGAGGAAAATACATAGAGTGGATAATACGAGTACCTCCTCTTAAATCCCGGAATAATTATAATGACGTTTAAATCCCGGGATTTAAAAGCAACGACTTATTTATTGGATATTATTTATAGTTACAAATTATTGATTCGAAGAATCATTTAAAACTTTTGTTATTGTTCCGTACTAAAACTATTACATTAAAGAGTACTTATATAAATTCTTGAAAAGTTGGCTGGTTATTGTGTGTATATTATATTGCGATAAAAAGTGTATTATCCACTCTATATTACTTCCTTCCTCGAAGTTTAGGTAAATAAACTCTACCTATTCCGATCTCTGCTAATAACTATAACTAATATTGTAATATAGCTTACATAGCTCATAACTACTCATAAGTTATATATAACCGATCGATTAATTTAAGAGTACAATCCATATTGCACTCTTAAAATAATCGATCAGGAAATGACAGAATCAGGAGGATCAGGAATGGTTTATGAATTCTACTTCTATAAGTAGAATTCATAAACCGTGCAATTCCTGTAGAGTTTAAAAAACGTGCCATTTTAAACAAGAAAGTACAGTTAAGGTTGAACCTTAAGGAGTGAGAGGTTAAATTTTGACAGCTCTCTTCGCGTGACCGGCCAGCTTAATATTATGTGTTTTTTATTCTCATACTCGGTTTCGAGCAAATTGATTACGTCTATTAACTTGTTCCTCAAAGTGACAGCCCTAACTATTAAAGATGGCCGCGCTTTTATTCTATTTTTAAAGTTCGGAATCCCGTTAATAGGTTTGTCAGTTGCTTAAATTGATATTTTCGAATCTGATTATAATATTCTTTTGTTTTAGAAGGTTAAACTCAAGGAATATTTAGTGTCTCCTTCTTATTATTCTAAGAATAGCATACAATTTGTGGTTTTAATTCACTCTACCCATTTCTCAAGGTGATTTATCGACTCATGTCATTCTGCCTCATTATGTTTCTATTTGAATTTCTGATTAGAAACTAGTATAATAAGCATTTGTTTCTTAATTCACCGCGACAAGCCAAAGAACTTAGTTTTATAGTCCGAGTTACGACTTTAAATCTTTGTTTAAATACCCCATTGTGAAGTGTAACCAGCGGGACCCTTCCTAATATTCGTTTAATTTGTCATATTTATGTTAGATAAGCCGCGAGATGGGAACGGAAGTCAGTAGGTAGCTGAACTGCATGACACACGTCAACAGATAAACGGCTCTATGACTATTGAGAATACAGAAGCACTTTAGGGTTGGGTAACTTATAAACTTATGATATTTTATATTAGACCTATTTAGTTTGAAAAACTTTACAATTAGGAATAATTGCCAAAGTTATATAAGTCGATTTGTAGGCTAAGTAAAAGATGAGCCTGTCCTTGGGGTAAGAATAATAAGCAGTAACTTATTAATGGTGACCCTATAATATGACAAGCTAGAACCTGTAATTTGGTTGAAAATAAGCACTAACCGATAACTGGCAACCCTATTCAAATATGTTGACAGGTGTAAAAATTATGTCTGTATAAAAGTAACGTTGCATGTTTTATCACATACTCCTAATGACGTAGTGTGACTTTTTAAGTCTAAACACGTGTGATCTAAATATCTTGCCTGTGTCCTTGATCGGCGTTTTTTTTTTTTGTTATAATGTATGATAATTCCTTTTTGTCTACAGTACAATACAAATGAAAAAGTTGTCTAACCAAAGAGCGATAGCAAAGAGTTTATAAGATAAAACTAAAAACATTATTGAGTGACCAAAAATAACTACCGCATTTATGATTCTCGAGGGAGAAGAAAAATTTACAGCTCTTTCCCAATACACCAATGATCGTATTTGGTTTCAATATCCAATTCATTTTATTGGACATGATTTTGTATCGTAGCAAATAGAGCTTAGAGTAAAAATAAAAATACCTCTCCTTGGTCTGCATACGGACCTCCAAGGTAGAGATTAGAAACAATGTTTTATGAAAATAGAATGTAGGGCAGAATCCACATAACCTAATAGGTGCGAAATTGATAAAAAAAACAATACCTCTGAAATGATCAATCAATCTAAAACTAAAAATCAAAAGAACTAATCATAACCCGGATGTAGAACACAATACAATGATTCCCACATGCTTCTGACAAAACAAAACAAGGTTTAAACATCGTCTAAACGCTGAAATAACAAACCGATTACGCCATGATCAGTGTATTATATGGTCCAAGTTATACACTTCGACGGTAACTAACCCTTTTGATGTACCACCTACCTATTCTTATCCCTCATGTAAACATATTGAAAGTATTTTAGTATTGCTTCACATTCCATGGGATCTTATTATCAGTATGTCAAACATTTTTATATAAAACACGTGTACTCGCTACCGTTTATCACTTGGAGAGTAACGTGGAAACAGTAGCGGGTAGTCTCACTCAGCGATCCAATATTTAATAGTTTTATGATGTATTATCAAAACAAATCTCACCGAGTTACTATGAACCAATGCTGTACGTTTCGGCTGCAATTCGATGATTAACCAAACGATTTTGATATTTGATTGTTACGATTTCGTTGAATTTTGTTCGGGCGTTGAGGATTTTTTTTTGAGAATTGTTTATTTATATTTAGGGGCTATGTAATAACAGCCACACGGGTCGATCGATCAGGTTAAGCTACGCTCGCCGCGGTTCGTTACGGTTCGTCAGAAGCCCGAAACTCTGACAACCAGTATTACCAAGGGGTATCTTATTGCCCAGTTACTGGGCAAGTCAGATAAGCAGTCGATCCATGTCATCATCATCATTTCAGCCGAAAGACGTCCACTGCTGGACATAGGCCTCCCCCAAGCACCGCCACTTCGACCGGTTCTGTGCTTCCCGCATCCAGCGGATTCCCGCGGCTTTCGCAAGGTCATCGGTCTACCTTGTGAGAGGCCTTCCAACACTACGTATCCGGTACGCGGTCGCCACTCCAGAACCTTTCGGCCCCAACGGTCATCTGTTCTGCGAGGAATGTGCCCTACCCATTGCCACTTAAGTTTGGCAATTCTTCGAGCTATGTCGGTTACCTTGGTTCTCCTGCGGATCTCTTCATTTCTGATTCGATCACGTAGGGAAACTCCAAGTATAGCCCTCTCCTACCTACCCTTTGGGTGACTTTTAGCCTTTTAAAAAATCTTCTTCGATCCATGTAAAACACTGGTATTTAGCTGCAACCGGTTAGACTGGAAGCCGTCCTCAACATAGTTGGGATAAGGATGGTTATGTGTTTATTTATATTTCCTCATGAATTAGGAAACCAGACCAACTAAAGTAGGTACGTTATCTGCAATGAGAACTACGCATCAAAGACCTGATGTCACAAATCCTGCATCGCGCAATCAGAATTTACCGCGCGACTAGCATATAGTATAACATCCCGAAATCAACCGTCGGGCACTTGCCCACCAGACACGATTCCCGTCTGGTCGGAGGATCCTCCTTTTTCAATAGAGGATAAGTGAACTTTATACCCTGTACCTCATAACTCTATAATAATATAATCTTTAATTTCAAAAGATCAGCTTCACATGACATTCATTGCCAATACGTTTTGTCATTTTTACAAGCAATAACCAATGAAATGTTAACAACGTCATAAAAATTTATTGAAAAAAAGGACAAGTGAATTTGGACGTTACACACAATGCCTGGCCCGAGTAATACGTACATTACAGTAGTTAATTGGCATAATGGTCTATGGTTATAGCTTGTGAGTTCCATTATAATTGAGTTTCCTCTCGTCCGTAGTTAAATAATGCTAATATTGGTGGATACGGATGGGTTACATTCGACATTAATTCAATAATGACTCCATGCTTAGAACATAAAAGGGCACGCTAGATGAATGGCTCGCAGAAAATAAATTAAAGATCATTCGAGGTATATATACAGTTTGATCTTTGATGTAGTGTGAAGATAATGCCGCCCTCCGACTTGTAGAAGGTTCAGTTAAAATTAATAATCATCAGGCAATAAATGAAATATATCAATTAATATAATCTGTGTTATTACCAGTATTTTTTACGTCACACCTGGTCATAATGTGAGTATTACCGCACGCTACGCGTACGGCGTAACTAACAAAACGTAAAATTGTGTACTCACCACGGGCAGTAAAAAAGAAAGCCCTCTATCGCATATTTACAACCCTCGGCTGCGGCTCGGGTCACAAATGCCTGCGATTTCGGGCTTTCTTTCTTTTACAGCCCTTGGTAAGTAATGTACTATTATTAATATTACAAGCTCTATAAAACTCCTTGTACTGTAATTTTTGACATATTGACCGCTCAATGTGGTAAACTATTGATAAAGTCACGGTGCAAAAGTATAATAACTTAACTGGCATCGGCATCAGCGTAGTGCAGACGATTGGCATTTAGCGAAATGTTGGCCCGACGACGCCGACATCATTCACGGTCACTAATTTGTGTTTCTTTATACAGAATATAACAAATGCAATTAGCTTATTACTACGTGCCGAAGGGTTTTTTACTGGGCAATTTTTTTACTTTATCCATTGATTGGCGATGATCAAACGATAAAGATTAAACATCAGTAGCTTCTCATTTATTATGCACTGCCTCGTAAAATATTGTAAAATGGAATAATTGCTCTTACTAAGTAGTTTCACTTCAACCTTTTTAATTATTAGTCCACAAAAACTTATTCAAAGTAGTGTTGCATTATAATCAGTAAAAAAATATTGTAAAGTATCAAGACTTTAACAAGTCGAACAAAAATAGACAGAAGCGGTCGATACAAAAGGACTTAACATATTTTTTCATCATATTTTATTATGAACTTCTGTTCAACATCCAGATGTTTGAGTCTGATCAAACAAAAGATTTTTCAGATGTACTTACGCTGCGTCAGAATGTAACTATTACGTTCTTGATTTATGATTAACTTCTGTTTATCTTTAAAATCCCACTTTTGTTTTAAGATTCGACAAACTTTTATCTTTGAATATTTGTCTATTTCCTTTGTGCGGTGTAGGTATGTAGAATGATATCAAAGTGGTCGGTGGATACTAAATAATCTCGAGCTACCGCTGTGTTCTGCTACATTTACCAATTAGACAGTTAGTTATGAAGTTTACATCTGTTTCGTGTGTAACTGCATTGTGCGCTTCTGATAAATCTGTACATTCCAAAACAATAAAAAGCTGTACGTAGAAAAACAATGAGTCATGAACTCATGAACATGGTACAGTACTGAACTCTAGCTACGGGGTAGCCAGCTCCCACTTGACCGTTTTTTAATAGTTTATTTCCAAACTCCCTGTCGACAGCGCCGATGTTTTTCTAATAACCTGTTTAACAAATCATAACGTTTATTTTTGTTCGACACTGAACGATCACACGTCCGGGACTCTATTCTGTTTCAAATCTCTAAGCTTGTATGTTTTGATTATTTTAATTTTTCATTGAACATAAGAAATTGAAGTTATAACAAGAACAGCGGACGTAAACGTGTTGAATAGAGGAAGAAGCGCCACAATAATGTAACACATAAATAAACAGCGCACTGAACATGTTATTTGCTTGAATACATATAAAATTGTCGTTATCATGTTTGAAAAGGAAATATAAAAGAGTATTTAGGTATACGACATGCTTTTATTATAAATATGTTTATTCCAAACATATTTCGATATGTAATGGTGTATTTATGTGTTTCCGAACGCGTTTAAAATACAACTGCATCTATCTTTCAAGTGTCTCTCTAATGGTGGCCGATGAAAAACAAGCTCCAGTCGTTTTTTCAAACGAATTTCTTTGTATAGCTAAAAGCCGCCGATGGCATGCATACGACCTATATGACTCGACAGTATCAGTCGCCAGAATTAGACGGAATTAATTTAGGAACCAACTAACTGTGTCTGTCGATGGCCAGGTAGCTCGCTACTATTTTTTGTATCACTACAAAAGACCGTTTGGGAAGAAAAAAAACAATAAACCTCGGGAACGGTAGCAAAACTTTTCGATTATTCTTGATGAAGCGTGTCAATATAAATAGAAAACTATTAAATATCAAAAAAATATAACAAAATAGTGTTCCATTCGATATAGACCCAAAAGTTTAATTTGAGAAAACATTTTGCCAAATTAACAAATTCTGGCGCCAACAGCAAAAACTACGTAAATCAATTAGTTATAGCGTGTTTAAAAGTATATTCAACATTTTAACTTGTATATTTTTAACAGAAGTTTACAAGTACACACATTTAGTAAGGTAAAATCCATAGTAAACATTTTCATTAAAATCCATTTAAAAAATAAAAGAAGTACTACCTTTTGTCGTAGCTCATAATAATAGATTTTTCATTTTCAATCGAATGGCGGAGGGCGTGACAGTGGTGATGGCCGGCCGCGCGCCGTGGTCACCCGGCCAGAAATTGTATAATTTTACGCAACAAAACAATCCACCAATACAGGGTGAGCGTGAATGGACGCGTCCGAACCAACAGCCGTCAACGATTCATAACAAAACGTGCCAAACGCACGCATCCCGACTGATGCCGAATCAATTGAAAAGTGCCCAATGAAAAATACCACAAAGAGAAAAATTTATCAACCGGTTTTGCAGCCTGTCAAAAATGTTAACCACCACAAACGGAGAGAAAACACAAAGCATTGAGGCAAAGGTCAATAATAAATAAATACAAGGCGCAAAGAACTATGCAGGGAAGTATTGTAGAAACGGAAGGAGGCTTGTACCCAGCACCAGCAGTGGGTGATACCGGGCTGAAATGGTGATCATGAAGACTAAGCTAAGAAAATCCACGCACAGACTTGATCTTGCGAATGTCTTTAATAAAATACTTCGATCACATAAAGCTTCGTACAACCCGTCTACAAAGTCATTCAAAATTCATCCAGCCAGACTTTTCAGTAATGAAATCCTTAGACAGGTAATAGTAAAAGGGAATTTCATAGCGGCTTGAGAAATGAAATAAAACGATAATATGTCGGGAGCTATTACGTCTTACAATAGGGTACGACAAAGGGAAATTGTAAGATGGCTGTTCAACGAACACGATAAAGTTATATTAATTCTATCTATCTCGTCTGATCTCTTAAGTTTCATCAGACATTTACGCACATTGATATAAATAGCAGCCACAATGAATATAAGAGCGATAAGATCTCTAGAATCAGAATTACACGTTCCTCAAAGTCGCTTCAATAAAATCAATTGGAAAGAATGAAACTTCACAAAGACGAACGCTCTGTCCAGATAAATAATTAAACTCGAGTATCCTTTGATACGCCAGCCAAAGAAACAATAAAGAAACCATATCAAACGATATTCTAAGCGAATTAGAAACAAAACGGATTCGAAAGACTTTCTGAAGATGACGTCTCTTTCCATACTAAGCAGTCATCGAGTTTCCTTTGTAATTAAATATTGAAATTAAGAAATGAACAGCCGCTAATTACAAGAGGTTGTCCCTTGGGGGCTGATTATGTTGCCCCAGCATTCGCAGAAAGGGATGTTGGGGACTACGCCGCTCTTATTACAATTAATATTTAAGATTTTAATGTTCTCCCGCCAGAACATTTGTTTCTGAAGTTGGATTAATATTATTTCTGTTGAGTTTTCATACCAAACTATATTAATTTAAAACATATACATGTACTTCTACTTTGAGTATACTCTCTGACTTAGTATGAATGTATGCAAATTCTACGAGACATGTTAATAAAACACATCAACATGTTGTGAATTCATTAAAGAGTAATTAAAAAACATCTGTTCTGGTCACAAAGGCGACAGTTCTGCGGTAGACGTGTTGTGTCCAATATAATAACATTAGATCAATGGGAGCAACATCGATAGGAGTAATAAAAAAGAAATAGTGACGTTGTACAAACTATAAATTTAGTGTTTGGACATTTCAATTATCCGGACCACGTGGCGTGCCGACAATGATGTTCGTGCCAACAGTAATAAAATTTAAAAAAGTAACAATAAAAAAACGTGTCCGACCTAGTTAATATCTTTATGTATCTAATTCTATCGCTAATAAGACATTTTATATTGAAGATGATTAACAGAATGGTACAGTCGAATGCGAAAAAAAGAAACAGATAATAGAAGCGATAATAACTTCATCAGGGAGCGATCACATCGGAGACGGAATAGACTAAGATCTTAAATACGTTTGGAATGTCTTTATTAACTGTCAACAAATCAAGTGAAGCACCGGGAGCTGTTTAATACCCTATCAGACAAACGTAATTAGTTTTGTAAATAAAATGCCTCGAAGAAATTGAAACGTAGCAGCTACCTGACTGTTGCGGTGACTTGCTACATTATCTTATGATTGTACTGTCAGATAGAACAGTGTTATTAAACCACGCTGTAACTTTATAGAATCACAGAGGTTAATCCCCCCAGGCGATGATTTAACTATTATTTTCTGGATTTAAGAATAGGAACATGAAATTTTCAATTGTTTCGCCATTATGTTGCAATAATTAAAAAAAAAACACATAAACCTACATGGGCACTTATGAAAAGTCAGAAGCTAGGGGCACGGTTCCAATTAGTCGTTTCCTACGGAGAAGAGCCGGCAAGAAACTCCACAGTTACTCTTTTAAAAATAATTGGCTTTACAATATTATCAAATAATAATGTTCATAGGTATGGGAGGACAGTGTAGGCCTTTCAACAATTACCAGGTACTTAACAAAATAGAAAAGTGCCAACAAATCTACTCTCTACTAGGCCTACAACGTTCTCACATTCAAAAAATAGAAAATAATCTATATAAAAGATTAATGACATGATTGCAATTACAACTTCAGTAACAAATCTGAATAAATATCATGTCCACAAAAGCCACTAATAAAGCATTGGAATTCGATTTGTAGGTAAATAATGTCAAATAATGAAAAGATTATGTCAAGGAAGACTGTAAAAAAAAAAAACTAAATATACATCGTTATTTGGGAGCAGTTAATAGACATTTACATAGTTATGTCGTTTATGAGGTACCAGGGAAGCCACATGTGCAGAAGGAATTATTCCATTAGTATTTGAAGTGCAAAAATATACATGATAAGAATAATAGTCCTCCAGACTGAATTTTGGCCATGGTAGCCAATCTCAGCGGAAACTAGCCATCTACGCTGGAGATATAAGGGCCTATGCACACCACGTTTTTTAAACGCGCCGTTGACGCGCGTTTGTAGCGATATAGACGCGATACGCACGCAAATCAGACGCAGCCTGTAGACCTTTGCACACCTGTATAAATTCAAATAAGCGTTTGAATCGATCCAGACGCGCATGTGTAGCGATACAGACGCGATGCAAACGCGCGTGTGTAGCGATATAGACGCGATGCAAACGCGCGTGTGTATCGATACAAACGCGCTGGCATTTTGCGTTTTTAAGTTTTCTGCGTCGAAAGGCTCCATTTTTTTGTTCCAAAGACGTGCGGTGCACCAAATTGCTCGATTGCTACTAGCGTAGATTCACACTTCCCTCGTCCCGCCCGTAGGGAAGGTGCCGCACGCTAGCGGTCGCATCGGTGTCACGCGTTTGAATCTATACAAACGCTATACTAACGCGCGTGTGTATCGATACAGACACGCCGGTGTCGCGCGTTTTTATCGATACAAACGCGCGCGCTCGTTTGTAGGATAAAAGCGCGCCGTCGAAGCGCGTTTCTAAAATGCGCGTCGACGGCGCGTTTAAAAAACGTGGTGTGCACAGGCCCTTATAGTGCACAAGTGTGTGCGCAAACATAGGTGCACCCACTCTTCCCTCACTCTCAGTCCGATGGGATGGCAATCCAACACGACCGAAGAGATATCAGGCAGGACCACGTGCTTTCCGAGCAGTGGCGGATTTACCACCAGGCTGAGTAGGCTCCAGCCTACTCATCCTGGTGGTAAATCCGCCTAGGGCGGCAGATTTTAGGGGGCGGCAAATTTGGCTCAAAAATATATATTTTTTTGTCTTCGAGTATTAAAATAAAAAACATTATTAAAGGCTACTATGCACCACTACACGGACAAGGCGAAACCGCCTTGTCCGTCTGTCTGTCTGGCCGCGGCTTTGCTCAGAGACTCATCGTGCTAGAAAGCTGTAATTTGGTATGAGTATACATATTAATGACGCCAACAAAATAGTAAAATAAAATCTTGAAATGTATTTTTTAGGGTACCTTCCCTACACGTAAAGTGGGGATGAATTTTTTTCTCACCTGTCAAATGGTGTGGGAATCGTAGGATAGGCCGTTCAAAAATATTGTGGGTTTGTGAAAACTATTTTTCAATTCAGGTATCCGTTTGCGTAATATTAAGCTTTAAAGTGATCATTTTTGTTAGAGTCTAGTGTCCCCCCCCCCCGCTGCCACCTAAACACCTAATTTGGGTATGGGATAAACTCACAGCAGTAGTATATATAACGAAATTAAAAGGAAAACTATACCCCTGGCTGAAAATCCCCTTAAAATCCGATAGGAGCTTAAGGCACCACAGGATAGTCCGGTTAAAGAGTCCGAGCCCCTCGTGGTTACACTCTGAGATGCCATTTATAAAAAAAAGGAAAACTATCACAGCTAAGTAGGCTTCACAAGTTACCGAGTAATAGTCGACCAGCTTACATTTATAGTTGAAAAATATGTTCTCCCTTACATTTCGTATGGAAGAACATGTTTTTCAACCACAATGTTAAGTTTTGAACCCTTCATTTTGCGTGGTCCGATACGCACTTGGCCGGTTTTTTTCTTTTGCATATTTAATTACTTAGAATAAACAAAATGTATAATTCAAATGAAATAAGGCTTTGTAATGGTTAAAGAACTATAAATTAATACATATTTCCAGTTCGATGCGCTGCATTTATATCAAAATGCTTAGGTATTCTTTGTGTTAAAATGTGTTAAGTTACTTCCACGAATAAGAAAGTAAATTTTAATAAATTAAAAAGCATCCCTCGCCCTTGGGACAGGTAACATTAGGAGAACATCTTGCTGCAACAGAACATGATATAATTGTAGAGCAGAATTACGGTCGCAAAACTTTTTCACCCCAAAGCATTTTTTATTTAATTTTTATTTTTACGACACAATTAAACGCGGCTTTGCTTTCACTTTTTATTGTTACTGTCTTAGTGCCCTCTAATTTTTGGCTTCAATTACATTTTTTCCTTTGGTTTTATTAAAACATTGGTTTTAATGATGAAACTTTATCGTCATCTGGACAAAATTATCGAATTTTATAGTTTCTCCTTCCGTTGTTTTTAGAATATCTGTAATGTAGTCCAAATAAATTAGTTACCAGACGTAATCAATAATTCGGACCTCTCTTCTTCCTCAGGTACTTCTCAAGGTGAATAGGTGTTTCTATTCAAGGAGAGATTACATCTCGCTCCGACCGGAACTCGTTTACAAAAAAATAGAGCAACGATTTTTTGAACCGAAATCATTTATCATGTTTGCACTGAACCCAAGACAAACTGCTACTGAGTTTGAGTTTACATTAGATAAGATTACGTACGTTTGTTTTACGTTGTCTACCGATTCTTGGGCCATTTTTAAGACAGAGCCTCATTGTTTGGTGTAATAACCAGATATGGTGTTTCCGAGACACTAACTTGAAAAGGAAATAATGCATCAAACGGGTATAAAGTAATTTGTGCGTTCAAATATTATGCAGTAGCGGTTAGTTTTTAATAGATAGGTGATTAAAATAGATTCATATTATAGATTTCCTGAAGCCAATTCATGATTAAGAATTTGAGAACACATCTAACACATAAAGTTCCTAACAAAATCGAAGTCATGATTGAGAGTAGAATTTGTTGCTAACAGTGACATTATTAAATACTGACTTAAGACTGATGTATAACAATTCCAGAACTTGGTGGCTACTTATATAAACTGAAACCCAAGTAATTTACGTAATTGAAAAAATATACCCACTGTAAACGATGCTAACATCCAATCTTATTATAAGGCCACTAATCCAATAGCACTAAATCGACAAAGTCGATGCAAATAAAACAACAGTGGCATTGAATCAGAAGAGTTAAGTATCTTCAAAGGTATCGTATGAAAATATGACTTATGTTAATAGAGATAAGGTGTAATGTCTGTCTTGTCAAGACAAACCCTCCGAAAGAAGGATATATTTGGACCATCAAAACTTAAAAAGAGTTTTAATTTAATGTGTAAACATTCCCATACGGGTTGTAGTGCTGTAACGTGTAAATAATCGGGCGCTTCAGTAACAAAAACATAAAATATATACAGATTATGACTATTAGCTTACAATATGCTGTCAGCGAGCTGTTTTTGGTCTTTTCCCTTTTTTTAAAGGTAGGAAGGATGTTTACACCAAGTGAATGTTATGATTTAGTGTCAGTAATTATTAGTGAGTGTGAACACGTCCACTAAGAGTTGAGAATAGTAATACAAATATAATAACAAAGAGTGCCGAGTCTATTCATAGTGACCCGATGGCGTTGATACTGTTTGTGTACCTAGTAGCTTCATGTGTTTAAGATCCTAGTTTTTTATAGACTCGAGAAGATTGAAAGGAGTTTGTCGGAATGATTTTTGACGCTGAATCAATGTTATAGTCACGTTCGTTCAGAACCTTATCTAACTTCTTTGTAATAAACCGCAGATTTTCGATCTTTCTGTATAGAATCCGTCGATCAGGATTTGTTTCGTAATGTTTGTGAAACTATCTATCAAGGGTATATCTGTCAGAAATATCTGGGGACTCCTTTGTGGGTGCTATTTGATCAGTGACACGGGCGGTGAGTGATGAATATTGCCAAGCAAATATACAAAAAGCAAAACTATATGTGGTGTTAGTTTCACTAGGGTTGGTCGGAGGAAAGAGTACGATGTGCAGAATCGTAACATGATTTGATTTTATAAGTATTCCGGGTTTTTTTTAGGATTAGGAACAATTATTGTAATGGATTGGGATATGAAATGGAATGTAATTATACTGATTGATTAAATGATATGGAAAACTTGGTAAGAAGAAGTTACTTTGTATTTAGTAGGTAACGCAATAGGCGATACCCTATTTTTAACGTAGGCTATATTTTTATATGTACTTAATTATTTTGCGCTTTCAAGGCTTGGCTTTTAGCTTAGTTCAATCTTGTATCGCCATTATACTCGTATTTACCTCATTATTCCATTACTTTTCGTAATGGAACGTTGATACTAAGACTTGTAGATACTAAGTATTGAGTAAGTTTCTACCCTCTAGGACCCTCTGGTTTATGATACTCTCTCGACTTCGCACACCCGTATAAATCGTTCGGAAATCGTTCGGTAATAAATCGAACGCTTTTTAATGGCAGTTTATCGCAGTGAGCTTTGCGGTATTCAGATTACGGGTATGGCCTAAGTGGCGGCAAGGGAGCGGCACGTGCTCTCCTTCTCCTTATCTCTGTCCCTCGACACTTTCAATATTCGATTTCGTCGCGGGCGCGATTGTGTTTAGGTTTTTTTACTCCCAACTGTACTCGCCTGCACCCAAAATAAAATCAATTTTTATGTGCGGCCTTTGAAGTTCATTCAGACTATTTATACTTCATAATTGTTCCGCGACGATGGCCAAATGTTTCGGAGATGACAGAAAAACTAAAGCTATTAAGTTTTTTGGTGTATTACGGTTGTTCGTAAATAAAATTGGTCATCAAAATAACAAACCCTTTATCTGAGCACGGCAACGGAGAAAAAAACTGTCGCACCGTACAATCGCACCCCAAAGCGTAACCGAAAACGAGTGTCACCGCAATCCAAGCTAATGGAGTGTCTCATAATGACGGTTGCTGACATAAAAATAAATAGGCGAGACTCAGTTTCTGCGTAAGCCGATACTATGATAACAGCATCGCTCCCCCGATAATTGCCGAACTTGGCCGACGCCTCTGATGTGGTACCTAGTTGTAATGTAGTGCGGATTAGCTGGTACCAGTGTAATTGATCTTACTTCGCGCCGCCAATTAGTTCGGACTTGCAACTAGCCGCTACTGTCCATATATTTATTTGTAATGGTTTTCCTGGCAATTAAAATTGTTGTATGACAGGTCTATTTGTTTTAAGTAGGACCTACTAAGTTGTAGTGCACGTTGGTTTTCATACCATTTTCTCTATTATCTTTGAAGTCGTGTTATTTACCCGAGGAGTTGAGTAGGTTCCTTAACTGTTAAAGGTTTTAAGAATGTACACAACTGGTTTATACGATTATTTTATTCGTTGCATCATCTGGGGTTGTTTTCCAGTTTCCAACTGTATCTTTTCTATTTCACTTCGTTTTAGGGTTTCTTCAAGACTACACAATTGACGAGAACTCCGGTTGATTCTTAAACACGTCTTTTATCACCCTTATTGTTAGGTGAACAGGGTCCGTTGTTGATTTATGAGTAACTAGCTTTTGCCCGCGGCTCCGCCCACGTGGATGTCGGTTATTGCCTAAAAAGTAGCCTATGTCCTTCTCCATATCCCAGGGTATATCTCTGCCACATTTCATGACGATCGGTTCGGCGGTTTAGGCGTGAAAATGTAACATACAGACAGACAGACATACTTTCACATTTATAATATTAAGTATGGATGATCCAGTTCGTTTATTGAAGGAATAGCTTCAAGTGCAGTGGTGACCCAGTCGTAACGACCGCGTCTTACGAGTTGTGGGTTCGAACCCGGCACGTTACTTTGTGTAAATTATTTCATCACTACTGTACTCAAAACGGTGAAGTTAAACATCGTGAGGAAACCGGAAGAATCGGAATGTCCTAGAACCAAAAATTTGAAGAAATGTCTGTCCCTCACTGGGTTCGCGTGGTAGATTACAGCCCACTCTCTCTCAGAGATGAGGTCTGTGTCCCAGCAGTGAGAATATTATAGGCTCATTATGTTAGCTTCAATTAATGAATGAATGAAATGCACCGACCACAGCGTGTTTTAACCACAGACTCGATTACTCCAATGAACCCAAAGATTCACACTAGCCCCTGGAGCCTCATGTTTCATGGGACTACAGTGGCCATTGTATATCAAGGAGTAGACCGGGGGGCACGATAATGGTAGGGAAGACGTGCCCATAGGATATGGAAGGATTATTAGAGCCTACCGGTTATGCATCCTAAAGCAAGCAATGGAATAATGAAAAGACGGGTGATATTAATTGGGAGGGTCATTTTGGCTCAGGGTATAATAATAATAATAGACATAACAAGATAATATAACGGTAATATTATGTGACCTCTTGTGTTCTTTATTCTACTTTTTTTTTTGTGGAGTTCTGGTCTGACTTATCGAAAGCTGCCTAGCCTTTTCCCAACTATGTTGGGGTCGGCTTCCAGTCTAACCGGATGCAGCTGAATACCAGTATTTTACATGGAGCGACTGCCTATCTGACCTCCACAACCCAGTAACTGGGTAACACGATACCCGTTGGTAAGACTGGTTGTCAGACTTTTTGGGCTTCTGACGACCCTTAACGACTGTCAAAGATCCACGAATGACAGCCGGGACCAACGGCTTAACATGCTTTCCGAGGCACGGAGGAGTCTCGGTATGTAAAGATGGTCACCCATCCACTGACCAACCCCGGCAAGCGTAGCTTAACCTGACGGATCGATCCGTGCGGCTGTTATTACTTAGTCACGAGCTCCTCAATAAGCAATTTATAGACAATTTTTATTTATTTTTTTATTGACTTATCTAAAGCTGATTTTGATTAATTCGAAATTTTCGTTACCGCGATTTGGTATCCATTCTAACTTTCAAGGCTTGAACCAGCTGCATAAAATGATTTCTAAGATTTTGTTACCGAAAAGTTTTTTTTAATACCTTGCCGCACACTAGGAATTTCTCCTATATTGTGGGTGCGTTTACAAACATTGAAACTCACATACACAAACCGCCAGACCCGGAACAACTACTTGTAGGTCATACAAATATTTGTTCCGTGCGGGAATCGAACCCGCCACACGCAGCGCAGCAGTCAATCGCTTAACCACTGCACCGACCGTGCCGTCAAGGGCTGAACCTGCTGCATAATATGATTTATAAGATTTTGTTACCGAAAAGTTTACAATTAGAGGTCCTAGAGAGATCTCTCTAGGACCATTTTCTTGCTGGAGTAATGTACACGAAATAATTTAAGCTTACGATCGTTAGCTTAAATTATTTCGTGTACATTACTCCAGCAAGAAAATCTCTTCTAAAATGAATTGAGTACAACGAATAATTAGTGCGTAATCTGCTGTTAAACTGCTCCAAATAAAAGAAATTGTGAGTGCTATCGTCTTGTAAAAAAATAAAAAAAATACGGAAAAACTAATCCTGCTAGAGTAACGTTGTTCCCGTAGGAAGATTTTAAACGAATGACCTGGAGTGGGCGTTGCAACCACGAACCGTTTTCAAAGACCGTTTTGTGTTCTGCGACGATGAAACCGTTTTACGTCCTGGGTTCAGACAGTCTTCGTTGCACAAACCAGTCTTCGAATTATTTAGTGCGATTTTTTATTTTACGTGTATGAAAATACAGTCGAGAACGCAATGAGTCAACTATCTCGTTCGTCGCGTCTCGTCCGTCGCATCGTCGCCGGGTCGTCCTTAACGTTCCGCGTTCGTTTACAAAACAGTCCTTTCAATAGAAAGTAGATTTTTGTCAATGAAATACAGTCGATAATAATGTTATAACCTACCAGTTGTCAGTGCTGTCGTTCGTGATATGACGATCAAACCCGTTGATAGTTGTAAGAAACTATAACTATAAACTATTTCACTCGACGAAAACGCAATTCTATTCCATGTTGTTTAAGTTTCATCCTTTAAGCCGTCTTTAAACCAGTTACAACGACGACCGTTTTCGTCGTCGGGAAAACGGTTGCGTTTCGTCCGTCAAAAATTCGAAAACGACCCAGCACTACGAATGACCGCTGACCGGAGAGAGAAATAAAGTACAGTGGCCACCACATCAAGCTACACGAAACTGTCAAATTTCTCCAAACGATTTTAAACTTTAAAATGTTGATGATTAAGTACAAAATCGAATGAGAAAATTTGACAGTTTGTGATAACTTGATGTTCTGGCCACCGAACACAAATTTCATATTTGGCGCTTATTTACGCACAAATATAAGCTATCCGCCCATGTACTTTATTTCCTCTCCGGTCATTGGTTTAAAATCTTCCTGCTGGAACATCGTTACTCCAGAAGGAATAGGTTTTCCTTTTTCTTTCAAAAACGGCAGCACGTACAATTTTTTTATTTGGCACGGATTTACAGCAGATTACGCTCTAATTATTTGTGAACTCAATTAATTCTAGAAGAGATTTTCTTGCTGGAGTAACGGCCACAAATATTTCCTAAGGACACTAAAATTTTAATAACCGCTAGATATGTCAGTACAATCCATACCTATTTTCATCCTAACACAGTAGAACGCATTGGGACAATTCGGAAAGACTCAGGCCCGTATTACAGAATGTCACTCAATACTCAACTAGGTATCACTTAAAACTAGATTCAAGCCATTTGATTGGTTGAAACTAGTTTTAAGTAATGCTTGAGAATTGAGTGACGTTCTGTAATACGGGACTCAGTAACGTCTTTTTATCGTCACCGCAAACTAATAGTAGCTCCAATAAAGGTAAACAAAGTTTTAGGTCCGCAAGTACGCAATAGGCTTAAGGGCAAAGATTTAGGTGACAAACTTTATTGCGGCCAAGAAATACTGTTGTCTATTACGTGAACATAAATCACGGATGGGAAAACAATAAGCGTGAAATTGTGGAAACTGTGGCCGACGTGTTGCGGTATTAAATCTTAGGGGAGTGAAATAAATAAAAATAAATCTGTACCCTCCCTCCCTCACAGAACTTGATTTATCTGATAAGTGTACAGATACCGCATGAGAAGCTCCCGTTGCTCACTTTTAATAGAATCTAATTAATGACTGTTTCAGTTATTGTTCTTTTGTTGCAGTTATGAGAATTTACTATAAGTACTGAATGATAATGAATGAATCATGTGTAAAAGCGGTTTGATCGATTTCTTACTTGATTTTTATGCATGCTTTTTATTGGAGCGTTTTTATCAATTAGCGTTTTAATTTTTTCACACTTCTGTGACTTTTATTGCAGTAATAGAATGTGTGATTTGTGTTGCTACACTTGACAAACTTGACTTATTAGTTTTGTAGATCAAAACTGTAATTATAAACCTATTATACAATTAACTTTGAATTATTTATTAACTCAGTCTATCGCAGTCCATCTATGTTAATTTCTTTGAGGAAATATGTTTTATAATTTCTAGTGGGCACCACGTCTTGAAAGCGAGTCATTGACCAGGGGCCTAAGTCTACTAATTTACAAACGTTGCAATGGTCTCGCCATTGTGAGTATTTGACAGTGTTTGTATGGCAAATCTGTCAAAAACTCACAATGAAGAGACCATTGCAACGTTTGTACATCAGTAGACTTGGCCCCCAGGTAGCCAATATTTTTGCGCAAATAGTAACACTACGCGAGCGCTATGATTTTGCTTTGACAGCCAATACTTTTAGGCGGGACACGTTTCGAAGCTGCTCCATACAAGTTAATATCTGAAACCTCTTATTTATTTATTTAATTAAGGTTCACCAACAGTTGTTACAGATATTTTACAGATAGGAACATACAAGTAATCGTGTCTTAAATCTCACTGCGCAACCAATTGCAGGCAAACACCACATGCAAAATGCTTTTTGTAATAACAATTGTAAATTTAGTTTTAAAGGCTAAAAAGAAGAAGAACAGAATAAGAGTTTTACTTAAATTCTAGTTAACTATATTAATTACTAATAATTACATCTGACAAAAGTCGATATTGAGTCTGCGTGGACGTCAACCAAGTCGCTACGCTCGTTTATGAGTTTGCACATGCGGGGTATAGGCGAATTAGCACCAGCACTGTTCGGCGAAGAGGTGGAGCCAAAGGCGTTATAGGTATGCGAGGTGGTCTACGGGGTACTCTGAATTTGAACTTGCATACCAATTGTGGGCAGTCAATGGTGTTATTGAGCAGGGCCTCAAGTCTGCTATTACAATAGTGTCAGAATGGTCTCTTCATTGTGAGTTTTTGACAGGTTTGCCATACAAACACTGTCAAATACTCACAATGGCGAGACCATTCTGACACTATTGTAATAGCAGACTTGAGGCCCTGTTTATATGCGAATCTCAAGTCCAAGAGCTCCCTTCGAGCTTCCAAACTAATTTTGTATTAGCCTAGTTTATCAAGGTAGGAGAGATACTTACATGTTCGTGAACGGGCGCCGTCAGTTGGGACTGGTCATCTCTTGACTGCCAGGGCTTATTTTTAATTTGTAATTTTATATTTTGAATTGTTTTATTAGTTTTTACATTGTCTCACATATAGAAGCAACAAGAATAATGTACCCAGGATTATGTAATATCTTGATTTAAAAGAGTGTCCTTGGAGTTTCTTGTCCGTTCTTCTCCATAGTGATCTACGTATTAGAATGGGCATCTAGCTTCAACTTTCTGACTAACCGACCGTCTCTTTGACAATTCAAAAGTGCCTGTAAATGGTTTAATTGAAATAAATGCTTTGAGTTTGAGTTTAAATTGCCTTCCCTTTGAACTAACTACACTACTCTTAGTACTAACTTCGTATCATGATGTCGAACAATGTTAGTTCTAGTGGTATTGGTGGTGGTAGTAGTTTGTGATCTTCCTGTGCGAGTCACAATAAATACTTTTTCTTTATTTCTTTCTTTCTACGACTTTTCTGTTGCTATAAACTGCGATAGGCTGAGTTAACCCCTGGTTTCTGAAAGTCTGATCCATAATCTACCGTTAAACCCCAAGTTTGCAGTTCTGATTCCAGAACAATCTATCACAGATATTGCCATGACATTTGACGACTGATGAAATTGAACAGCCTTTCAGAACCACTTTTTCCATATTTTTATGTTTCTCTCCAGTCCAATCCTCCATAGGTAAAGTGTAGCATCTTAAACGGCAGTAACGTGCTACTATGTCCGCAGCTCCAGACCGGGCCGACCACCGAAGCGTGCGTCAGGAGTGGGACTGTCACTCGCAGCCACGCAGTTCCCGGGTCACCCCTTCAAGAAGCATCGCCTCGAGAACGGGGAGTACTCGCCTTATGAAAACGGACATATGAGTGGTAAGTACTGCTTAATAGATAGATTCAAGATTCAAAATCTTTTTGGAATGTAATTGGGGAGGTCTACGACCAGCAGTGGACTTCTTTAGTCCGATAAAAATGTGAAGTTTTTCTTTTAGGACTAGGTGATTGCGCTTTTTATAGGATCGACTTCGTTGAACAGTTATGTTTCAACGTTAAATGAAAAAATTTAACGTATTAAATGAGACCATTTTGTGTAATTTCAATTGGGTATTTGTTTTGGAGAGTTGGGAATAGTTCAAAAGTTAATTTATTTAATATCGTCTAATGTATACAAATAAACAAAATTGAAGTGTCTGTTTGTAATGCCAAAATAACAACTTTTTACTAAATTCATATGAAAGTATACGGTACTTTTAACAATAATAAAAAAAAAAATTGTTGGTCTGGCGGTTTGTTCCGGCTAATCTCCGAAACGGTTGGACCGATTTTGACGGAATTTTCACTGGCAGTTAGCTGATGTTATTGGGAGTAACTAAGGCTGGACTCGGCTAGGCTTTTATTTAAGAAAAAGCCACGCGGGCAAAGCCTCGGGCAGCAGCTAGTAATATAATATGGGAGCATTAGCTAACAGGATATGATGTCACCAAGATAACGATACGGTATGAAAACAACATGACTAAATTTCCTACCATAACAAATGTGTCTGTGTATCCCAATGATGCCTTAAAATGCGAATTAAACACAAAGTTATTAACCCAAAGATTAATCTCAACTTAATCTGGCTTTGTAATATAAATCAAAACAAACGGTACCATGACATGTGATAACATCAAAATCGGGTTTGTGTAAGCTCCGGGTAGGCGCCGGATATGAATCCCCGTCTTCTCGGGAGGTATGCCTCCTCATTTCGTATACAAATTACACAAATACAAAATTATCCCAACACAAACGGAGAAAAGGGAATAAAGTGATTAAATAGAGCTCAGCGCAAGACGGCTAGCAATCAATCATTTTTGTCGCTTAAGGCTTTGTTGATACTGCCACTTTCCATCTCTTTTTGTCGTGTGCATTAGGCACATTTTGTCTCGCTTCAGCATGAAGTGTCGTGCCAGACAAGGGAGCAATTACATTCGTGATCTTGCATAAGCGGCACTTGCTTATCGCGCACTGCCGCATTTGACTTTGAGTGTAGTTTGTTCGCTTTTTTCCCGAAATTTGCAATTCGAAACACTCTCATGGCTGAAATAAGCATTGCTTTGTTTTGCGCTTATTGCATTTCCATTTTATAAACAAGTCACATTTTTTGTTGAACACGCGACCCTCGTTCGCTCGTATTCTCGTATCATTTCTTGTTATTGTGTTTTGTATCCCATCTATGCTTAGTTAGTTTTAATTATTTTACAATTAGTGGGAAGATGGATGGGTCTCACAAGGGGTTTGATTTGAGATTCGAAGCTCACGATACTTATGTCTATAAGTGTATACTTAGATGAGTTTACGAGAATCTTAACTGATTTTGATACTTTTGGGATTATTTAGTTAGTTCAAAACTTTAAATTATTTCAAAAGTTTCAAAAGATCAGTCGTGGGAATTTATGTTTCTCAAGTTGATTTCATCTATGATACTGGGCTTGCAACCAGTTCTATTCCACTTAACACAAATCTAAATTAAAAGTCTCTTTCATAGAAAAATAAAACAAAGTCTGTCTTTCATACAAATTATAATTTTGATACGTAATTCTCCATCACCCATAATATTAAAGCCATTCTAATTAAATTCGTGCGTGTATCAAGTTTCCATGTAGCATATCTGTGTACGGTCTCCGGCGTTAAGCCAATATTATTTTGACGAGTCGTTGACAGTGGTTTACAGTTGATGAAACAAACGCACACACACACAATCAGTCCTGGGAAGGTGCACCCACACAGGTGCCTCCTAATCTGTACACGTCACACACGTGTCTGAGGGGTGTCACTGTCTGAGTGAGTGAGTGAGGAGGCGGGTGGCCCATTTTCACCCCGTGAAATAATAGGATACGAAAACATCGGAGGCAGAATATAATCCTCCTGCGAAGGTTGAACGGAATGGAAATAGGAATATGAAATGCGCGAAAGGGATGTGTCGGTCCACGTTCTCGTTGAAAGGGTTACCCACAGATGTTTATCTTAAGGCGCTAAATCTAAACGGTTGTTCATTCTGCGTTACGACTCTGATTTGCGATAAAGGTCTCAAGTAATGTATTTTTAAATAGCCATTAGATTGCAGTTCATCCTTAATGCTACATTTACAAGTCATAATTTAGCTCTTGGACGTGCAAATTATTACAAAACTTTATCAGTTCGACATGGTCTGGAGATCATAAAAATTATCGTAGAGTAAAGATTTAGGGTTATTTAATGTTGCGATAGTAAAGATACTTGGTATTGATTTAAGCAATAGGCAAATAATTGAGGTGCATGAACAAAGTGGTAGTGGCAGCCCTAATATTTTAGAAAGTGCCATGAAAATGATGTGTTGATAATAATTAAAGGTTCGGCACGGTGTCGCCGCGAGTCGGATACACTGGGGGGATAATGTAAGGCATTATAACATTACTCGCTGGGGCACAAAGCTTTACGTTCTGATTGAATTCTGCGACTGAAATTAAGTAAGGATTTGCCTATTTATGTTAAGGGAAGAAGGGATCAGTCAATTTACGAATCTCTTGTATGTTCACGCCATTGTTTGTTGCATTGTAACTTGTGATGATTATTATAATAATGATAGATGGATGTCGGTAATTACATTTATTATAGCTCGTCGTTAGGATAGAAACCTTAATGTTTAGATCTAAAAGGGTTTGACAAATCCTTATAAATGTTTTGTGTTGCAGTTACAACTTTGTAACTAGGTAATTATAGTTTTCTTACAATACGTAACTTATTTTTTTCATTTACAATAATTAGCGAATTACAGCACCCGTTGCATCAGTTTTTCCCACTTTCTTTGCAATTTAAAACTATCTTATGTTAATAGGTAAGCAAAGTTAATTGTTTGTAATCATTGGATAATTTTCGTTTAGTGAGATTATAGTGGAATATGAATTTAATTAAAGAGGTACTGACAACAATTTATAATCGCCTTGTTATTATAACCCTTCTACGTGTCCATTTGTAAAAACTTATACACTAACAGACGATGATTATCTAAGTCGCGTTTTTTACTACGCAGAACGTTATTGCACATTTATTGGATCGCAAAAAGCGCATATTCTCCACAATCACTGAATCGAAAGCCCATTTTTTTCATTTCCGTATTGAACGCTGGCAAGAAAGTACGATAAACACTGGCAGAGTCGGCAATCATAGCAATTTCTTGCTATCCACGGCTGCGTTTACAATTTTTAATGGTTAAAACATCAACTGGCAATTGGAAGTAATCAAACAAATTGCCGTTGCCCCTTATAAGGAAATCGTAATAATAAACGCGGTGGCAACAATAATTAAACGCCGTAGTGATGCGAGGCGATCGAGAAGTGTTAGCTGCTTATGACAAGTGCGTATACTAAGTAGCCATCGAGTTATTTGAATATCGGCATTGTAAAGACATTCAATTCCAATGAACGACATGTGGAGCAACATAAAGTTTATGCACTTACGCCGTCATTATAACTTACGCCTCAAATAACTGTAATCTACTTACAAAAATACCAGAAAAAGAACTCATTGTCGTCGCAATTTCCCTTAATTATGTACACAGTTGTGGTCTGTATACATCATGGTGACAAGTATCGAAGTTTTTACTACTTCTATAACTAAAAATAGTTTTGCATAGTTGAGCCACTTTTGCATAAGTCCGTAAGTTTTTACAACGGTCTCGAAGAACGCCTAGAGGGTATTTTTATTTCAAAACTAGCTTTTGCCCGCGGCTCCGCCCGCGTGGATATCGGTTATCGTGTAAAAAAGTAGCCTATGTTCTTCTCCATAGCCCAGGCTATATCTTTGCCAAATTTCATGACTATCGGTTCAGCGGTTTAGGCGTGAAAACGTAACATACAGACAGACAGATAGACAGACAGAGTTACTTTCACATTTATAATATTAGTATGGATAAGTATGTAGATAATCGAGTCCGCAATAACCGTTACCTACCACATAGCAATGTAAGTTACATTAATTACTTAATTGAAAATACTTCAGTAATTATTCGAATGTGTTAGCGGGAACTACAGAAGAAGTTCGCCTATTTTCTTAGTAGTTGTTCGGAATTACTCACATGCACAACACCGAGGCAAAGTAGTCTTTGGTATCCATTGATAGCCTACTAAATGCTCAAACGCAGCTCTTGAACACAAATAGAGAAATGGACATCGAAGCTCACCCAACAAACATGAGCTACGAAATGCAAGCGCATGATCAATAAATAACCCCATTACACTATTGTTCGTTACAGGATATTTCAATAAAAATTAAGTAATTAACATTTTAATTAAAACTGCAGTCGTTATTGCGCCGTTTGTTCAATGGGAGCATCACTTGTTGCAACCCTGTATGTAAATGAGTGTGAAAAGTGAGGTCGTTTGGGTCCACCTGCGCTTAGACACGTGCGTCTGCGCTGGCAGTTGCTGATTACGGACACCAATCAGCATGGCCGATTAAATCGATTATCGACTTTCAATCATCAGTATATTTCGCAATAAACATCGATTTGACAACCTGCGTGCGTGCCAGACGTCCTGCTATTTGTCAAATAAACATCAACCGAAAGAATGTGTCGTGCCAATTATTAGGAAAGTTGTGATTACTGAATTGTATAAAGAAAGATTATCGTTTGTAGCATTGCTTAGCTGTTTGTCTGCAATGCAGTTGAATCAATGCAAAACAGTAATTTATTTGGTTAATTTACATCTCGCTTTATATATGTAACTGTAATATTGAAGAATGCCTTTTTATCCAGCGTACAAGCTGTATAAACTATGGTAATTAACACCGGAATTCCTTCTTATATACATTCATTTCCTTCAGAACTTTTTAACATTGCTACGCAAGTATAAGTACGAAAGTAGGTCATAATAACACAAACAGTAGGTACCATTCTATGCGTTCCAAATAAACCACTGCGAAACACGGTAAAAGCAAATATGCATAAGGTAAAATTCACAATAGGTAGGCAGGTATCCCGGTTCTTTGCACTGTGTCGCTGCCGATATTTCGAATTCCAAACATTGGATTCGTGCTCGGAATTATGCGAATTCTCACCCTCACTGTGTATTGCTAGCTATGTCATCATCAAATGGGAAAAGGGACCGATAGATCTGCCAACTGAATGTGCAATAAACTAACTACAGGTGGCCCATCACTTTAGTTCTATTCACATTAGCCTTAGGGACTAGGGACTGTCACTAACTTATGCAACTTCCCTAGGATTACTTCTAGCCTAAGACTTATAACATCAGTCCTTAGCAACGTCTGGGAACTAGTTTATGATTCTTTGTTTGATACTCTAGATAATAATTACAGAAAAAAAATTGCCACGAGTGGTTATACGCTAGTTATAATATGATTCCATAATAAAATTAGCGGTGTTATTGACCGCATCATACGCACACATATTATTACTATTTACTGCTCTTACAAGAGCTTATGTTACACTGATGTAATTTAACATATTATGTACAGCCATAATAACATTAACTAACGCATGTTTTTTCTTCCGCCATCATAGTAATAGAGGTTTCTTGTGAGTGCGTCACAAGAAATGTTTGCGTCGCGAGACAATTTCCATACATGCGTTCCGTAATTCCGATGAGTACGTAGTGTTTAATTCCCATCGTTTTATGTCGTGTGGTGCGGCGCTTACAATTAAAATGTCGTTCTACTAGCCACTTATGACATTGCTCACACCTTGGAGTCGTCGTGGCGGATTCATGTTTTTTGTCTGGAGAAAAGCATAGCGAAGGAATTTCTTTTAATTAGCAATACCGGTGTTTTGTAAGCGTCTGCTCGCCGCATTCTGAACATATTCCGTTATTTGTTGAAGTTCGTATTATATTGTTTATAAAATTATCTCTTCTGTTTCGAAAACTTATTAAACAAATTAACTCCAGAAACGTCAAAATTTGTGGATTACATTTTGGTGTCGTTAAAGATGTTATTAAATCAACATAAGTACCTACCAAACCACTGTTTTGATTAGTTCTTTGAATATTTTACTAGAAACGTCGTTGGTCACGATTCGATGCTCGACCAATCACACCGATAATTATTATGTTAATACGATTGATTTATACCCACATATCAACAAGTCTATACGGTTTCGCCTGGAGCGCGATCGACGTTCGTATTCGAGCGCATTGTCGATCAATCGACTTGATTCAAAATTACATGTTGCTCTCTTCCGTAACTCAAGTCCGTTTGTTATTAAATTGACGACACGTAATAACACCTATTAACTGCGAAGAGGCCGAGTGTCATACACGACAAAGATTAATTTGACAATTAAATGTTTTTTTTTATTACCTTGTTTGAAAATGGAACTGCAGAGTTGTCGTGTTGCCAGTTTTTTCTTAGTGGCGACAGCTCGTGGCAATTTCTGATATTTAACAAATTAGAGCGAATGTGTGCGAATGCACCTGTTAATTGCGATTATTATTATCAAGAAGTGTTTTTATTAATAAAGTAAAGTTTAAATTATTAAGCTATAGTGTGTCAGTTTACATGAATTTAACATCAGATAAGTATTTTTTTGTTACGCAATAAATATTTTAATTAAAGGTTTGCGCATTCAAATATTTATATTTTATTATTACACTGTTAATTAGAGCTTTACCCAAGCATGTCAGTGTGTAATATATTGCTTGTTATTATTATTGGTACTGATGGCATATATTTCATTTTAATAGTATCAGTATAACTTCAATAGCGAAACCTACTTTGGTAATAACAGCTGCTACCAAAACCACTGACAGATAATCTCTCTTTTGTGTGTTATTAATAAAAATATGGATAGATATTTCAGTATCTTTGCTACTTATTATGTAACAATGGTGTATCTCCTTTTGTTAACATTCACGGATGAGTTGGTCTTTTTGTAACATTTTTTTACAATTCACATTCACATACGGATATATTGTAGTCCTTGTAATTTTATTTGAGTAACAAATAGTTCTTTCCTGACTGATACTTTTTAAAGAACAGCTCTTAATACTTGCCCTTATTAGAATTAAAAAGATACGAAAAAGGTTTAATAAATAATCTTGATGATTAAATACATTAATTACTTGAGAGCTCAGGCGGTTAGATTATTATAATTAAATGGGCAATGGTGCCGATTCTCTTGTCTTAACCATATTTTAGTTTGACAGTACTAAGATGGCACTGAGTTTTTAATTTAGTGAAAATGGTGGACGATTTTCACCTAAAATTTAGATAAATCTGACTATTTTTAATCGCGATTAAAAAGGTGTGGAATAAAATTAGTTGTCACGAACTAAAATTCACACCAACACCTCGACTTCAGGTGCAAAAAACAAAACTGTATGGTTTTTCTTTTTTCTTTTCTTTTGCGTATCATTTCGAAAATGATACGTCCTATCGCAAAAATAATAAAAATTTCGACCCCCTTTATAAAAGCCATAAACCCATAAAACTCAACATGTAGGTAATAATTTTCCTTATTTTCCATACAAAAAGTGAAAAATTCCATATAAAACACGTCGAGACTGCCCCCCACCCACTGCGCGCCTCCGGCTCTAAAATAATTGATGGGGTAGGACAAACAAGCACAACGTTGCGAAAACAAAAGAAAAAAATACCATGTGGAGTCGCGATTGTCAAATTCGATTTTAGTTATGTCAAAGTTATTTTAAAATGTAGAGAATTTTGTTTGCAGAATAGTTTTAAGTTTCTCATAGCCAAAAGTAAAGAATTTTTGTGATAGTTTCGTTAGTTTAGTTTGGTGTACAAGAGAATCGGCACCATTGTATTCAGAATGTCTTTTACGAGTACCTACAGCCGTCAAAAGCATTACAATATTCATACGTTTAGCTCATTACGAAAACCATCAAAAGTTGAAATAGTACCTAACTCGTATGTTTTTAATTTTGTGAGTTTCTTTTGACATTGCTACACATTGTTTGCTTTGAATTTGTAACACAGTCAACTACACATCAGTGTAAACTTGCACTACAAAAATCGCCCTTACTGTTACGTTTTAAAGGCGTGTTTGGTGTGGCAAATTGTTAACACTTGATGTGCTGTTGACTGTAGGTACTTACAATAAGAAAATGTGAATAAAAAACAACAAAAAACATTTATATTTATGCATAAATATTCATAACAACCTATTTCTATTTCTAATTCCAAACATAATAACACGTATGACACATCGTTATCCTCGTGCATTTATCCCGGATAAAACTGTATCCCGGTCAATTTACGAGTAATTAAGCCTGACCCTCTTTCACATCGGGGGAGGAACTTTTATTTGGATCGTTGAAATAGTCCGGAATCGCCGTTAAACTCCCATCCTATTGGCTGGTAACGCGTAAAGATTTTCCCGGTTTCCCGGGAACTTGATTAATGTGTTCGTATGGTGTGAACCGCTGAATTTTCTTTTTATTGCTATTTATATTTGAACGTACGTCGGGATTACTGTAGGTAGTGTACATTGCTTTTATTGTACAATAAAAAAAAAAATGTCTGTCTATTGAAACCAATAAAATATGCAAATGTGATTGTACTTTCCTCTCTTGTAAGGTGACTATGCAACATAGTGTATACACATTTGCTATAAAAGTGACAAAAAGGAAAGGTCAAACCAATTTGTTGAACTTTAGGTTTGTGATACCAAAGTTAAATTAACATGTCAAAATATTTCTTACATATCTATTTAGGTAATTTTTCTGATGAGCTCGTGGCTAAGTAATAACAGCCGTACGGGTCGATCCGTCAGGTTAAGCTACGCTTGCCGGGGATGGTCCGTGGATGGGTGACCATCTTTACATACCGAGACTCCTCCTTGCCTCGGAAAGCACGTTAAGCCGTTAGTCCCGGCAGTCATTCGTGGATCTTTGACAGTCGTTACGGGTCGTCAGAAGCCCAAAAAGTCTGACAACCAGTCTTTCCAAGGGGTATCGTGTTACCCAGTTACTGGGTTGTGGAGGTCAGATAGGTAGTCGCTCCATGTAAAATACTGGTATTCAGCTGCATCCGGTTAGACTGGAAGCCGACCGCAACATAGTTGGGAAAAGGCTAGGCAGATAATAGGTAATTTTTCTGAAATAATTGCAAAGAAACATGAATTCTAGTCTCGACTGTCGAAGCACTCATCCAGAAACATCAAACATAGCAAAATCACAGTACTTACCTATAGCTAAGTAACTACGTGTAATATTTCTATAGGATGAACGTCTTTGCAGACGGACTATAACTTCTCAAATTGCGTTCGTAAGTAAGGGACGCGGATTAGCGTGTGCTAGGGCAAATATTTTATTACAGTCCAAATCTCCAGCCCTCAACGTTTTATTGTTCATAAGGCTCGTCCGAGCCAAATGAAAGAGTTTATGGCAAGACATAAGTCGGTCGGTGTTGCCAATGTAGGGGAGTCTGTCTCATTATAAGCTTAAATGAAATAACTTATTACTTCGGAATTATTACTCGAATCCTTAATTATAATAGTATGTGTATACAATAACACAATTTAATTAAGTGCCCCATTTATTTATGGTCTATAAATATTATAAAAATAAATAAGCAATGTACTAATGTCGTTACAAACGCATTATTTTTATCACATTATAAAAATTGTGACAAGCCTTCATATTAAATTAACATAGAGCAATAAATAACTTGCCATTTTTCTACGCTGGCACCTGGCAACCCAGTCTATCGGTCGGTCTTGTTGACTCACGATATTGACCGTTCGCATTTTGTCGGCGATGGTGTATTACTGTTATTGATTGTACTCGGCGCGTGACTTGTGTAGACGATTGTACTTCCACTGATAAACAAGTTGTAAGACTTGTGTATAGAAGTGTCCGGTCAGACGCGTCAATCACTTTGTGTTACAATCGTAAACGTTCTTTCATTAGTGGGTATTACTGGGTAATCCAAATGTCAGTGAATGTATGAAAGTTCTTTTGTCGGTCGAGTTAAGGTCTAGACATTTAACTGGGTTCGAATAACGACTTAATTTATTATTAAATTATTATATGTATAGATTGATAATTCATATATATCAAGAGCTGCAGTTGCCGAGACTGCTAGGAAATCAAAATCTATAGAAAATACCAATCTTTACATACAACAATTCCCATACAATTTAACGTGTCTATTTATCAGCGTTATGTGTCGGTTATCGGGGAAATCTTTGATAGTTTTATACTCATGCAGTAAATAATAAGCATCCGTTTTATGAGGGCTAATAATACTAACTGCGATTATTCACTGACGAGCAACGTGCGCTAACGAAGCAAAAACCAAGCTTTTGAGTGTTCCTTGTAATGCAAGTGCTAATTATAAGATCTGTCAAAGTCGCAAGTGCAATTACGATTGCTATTTCAGAAATGACACCAAGGTGTTGCCAGTACAATTAATTTATTGCTTAGTAAACCGATAAGAATTTCTCAGACAGTGTATCAGCACTGGAAGTTTGGAAGCAAGTGTTTCAATTTAAAACTTTGTTTCTCTTGAAGCCAGTCGAACCGTCAACTGGAGCGATTTATCGTGCAAACGCGCGGTCCGTTATTTTGGCCAATCGCATATGCCATTGGTATACTGACCGTACAATTATGTATTTATTGTAAACGCTACGATTGCCGGCTGACTGTAATTTGCTTTTAATTCGCCCTCTTTCGTATCATTTTCGAGTTTATTCGTTTTGCCGACCGTTCCAAGATTTGTTGTATTCCATAACACATTCTCTGATTCTCACTCGATTCTTTGGCGTTCTGTTCGTTTAGTACATTGTGCTTTTTTTTTTTTTAATTCTACTTTGAGTTTGCTCTTGACTTTAGTCTAGGTCTGGATGACAGAGACAAAGTCTACGATGGAGTGAGCTTACCCAGAAGAAGCCTGTTCACTCTCACTTTGAATAGATTAGGGTTGCATGCGTTTGGAAACACAGACGCAGGCAGAGAGTTCCACTCCTTTGCTGCGCGCATTATAAAAGACGTTTGAAAACGCTTAATGCGAGTTGGTGGAATATCAACCGTAGGGGTGGTAACTTGCAGTGCGTCTAGATGTCCGATGGTAGAAGGGACGAGGTCGTGGAGTTCATGGGCACACTCTCCGAAGTACAATCTATAGAAGACCGACAAGCAGGTAACCTTACGGCGGTGCTTTGTCGTAATCTGTGTCTTATGAAGCCGAGGTTTTATTCACGTTTATCGACGAGGAATCACAAATCCTACATTGTATTGCATTTATTACCCTCGTATTTACTCTCTGCGACTTAATGCATCCAATAATTTATTCCTTTCACATGATTTACTGGCCATTACGGTAATGTTAAGGTTTCCAGTTAAAACCACCGAGTTATAAAGTCTAGGAGGCTACGTTTACGATAGAATGCTATTTTACGACAGCAACAAAACTTTAATAAAGCTTTCTTTTTATTTTAGTTACAACTGTGTACAAAGTGCCTGCTCCATGTATTCTTATGTCCGGAATAGGGTGTGTTACCAGCCTAACGTATCTGTTAAATTAATATCAATAGCTTGTCATATTTGTTTGATCGAAGGAATATTATCACGTATCTTGATATTCTTTCTCAGCGCATATTTGTTTAGCAAAATATAGGTTAAATACATGTGGCATTCACCACATTTAAGTTTTGCCAATCGTTGAATGTTATCGGTAACTATAATTTTAAAACACATGTTTCTCAAGCTGGTATTATGTTGTTAATACATTTTTTTGTTATATTTTATAAGTAAGTGTTTAAGTATATTGATAGGTTAAGTTTAATTAAATGACGTTTTATTTATATGTAACTAGCTTTTGCCCGCGGCTCCGCCCGCGTGGATGTCGGTTATCGCGTAAAAAAGTAGCCTGTGTCCTTCTCCATATCCCAGGCTATATCTCTGCCAAATTTCATGATGATCGGTTCAGCGGTTTAGGTGTGAAAACGTAACATACAGACAGACAGACAAACAGACAGAGTTACTTTCACATTTATAATATTAAGTATGGATTTGTAAACGCGAGCTACATAACATTCGTTTTGGACGATTTAGGAGACAGCTAAATGTGTGCGTAAGAATGTGAAATTGACTGAATAAATGGGCTGTCAAAAGATATTTGAGTATCTGAATAAATTGGTGTATTTAAAATTGTTCAATAATGAGTAGGTACCTGCTCAACGATATTATGTAAGCACCAGGGAAGAATACAATGTCAGTGTTGCCACTCGCTCCTTTAACTTTACGGCCAATCATTTATGCTCGGCTCGTTTGGTCATTTTGTAATCTGTCCGCAATAAAACTCAACGGTTATTATGCCTGTTCCATTATCTTGAAACTTGCGAATGTTGCCTCCTTTGTTATGATTTAAAAATTCTAAGGATTCCAAATTAATTTATACTACCATCATCTGTTTTTCCTTTAATAAAGTTTAATCTACTACTATAAAAATCAAAACAAACAGCTAAACACCTGAAATTGGATTTTTTATATCAGAGAGTGCGTCCCTAAAGTTTTTGCAGTTATGATTGCCTTTAATCCAACCTCTTTTAAACACATAAGTGATATAATTGGGGTCCCGATTCTATCGATTCTAATTCGAAATAATGGCCAGTAATTTGGTACGACCATTTGTCGAGGACAGTCGATATTCGATCAATAAATCGATGTGTATCGATATAATAGCGGTTCAGAATCGACGTTTCATTTCTTTAAATGCCCTGATCAGTGGATTCGCTTAATAATAGTCATAATGTTAAACGATGAACATTTTTGTCGGTTATTGAGCAACAGTTTGTGGGATCACTTTTGTATTTTTTGTGGTCTGCACAAATAAGTTTGAGGTAGAGCTGGATGGAGGGTCATTTCAAGCAAGATAGTTTTCTGGAGCAGAAACTTTAACTTCATGAAATCAAATCAACCCGCAGCAGGTGTTAAATTCAAATTCAAATTCAGTTTTTTTATTGAAGACATTCAGACCACACATTGATTACGTTAGATTTTTTATGGAATTTAAAAAATATTGTTCCCAGTGTAACTTTTAAACTAAATGATCTATCACGATGAAACAAACTCCATAATGATTGGAAGTAATTAGGCGTCCAAAAATTGGGGAAAAAACTACCCTCCATTGAAAAGAAACTTGATTTTTTAGCAAAAATCTGATATGTTTTTTTTTTTCATAATTTTTAACAATAATTGTAAAATTTCTCAATAAGGGGGCGTCTTTTTGAGAAATTTTGAAATAAAAATTCCATGAAAAAAAAAAAAAAAAATTTTTTTTTTGTATTTTTTCCGTAGATAAAATTAAACATAGATGCCCTCATTTCGATATGTGCACATTATAAAGACACACTGTATATACTACTACTATGAATTTTTTCACATATCCAAATACAACCGTTTAGTTTGCAGGGTGGGGGACACTTGACTCTTACAAAAATTTGCACTTTAAAGCTTAATATTACGCAAACGGATCCTTGAATCCAAAAATGGTTTTCACAAACCCCAATATTTTTTAACGGTCTATCCAATGATACCCCACACTATGGGATAACGAGAAAAAAAAATCATCGCACTTTACATGTAGGGGAGATACCCTAAAACAAATATAGGTATTTCAAGATTTTATTTTACCACTTTGTCGGCGTAATGAACGTATATATCCATACCAAATTACAGCTTTCTAGTACTAAGAGTCTCCGAGCTAAGCCGCGGACAAACAGACAGACGGACATGGCGATACTATAAGGGTTCCTTGTTGACTACGGAACCCTAAAAAGTCGAAAATCTTAAATAACAAAGCTTCGTTTAATACTTTATTGAAACCAACTATATATAAACCAACCTTTATTGAAACCAACTATACAACATGCTACCATCAACTGAAACAAGTCTAACACTTAGTGGAAGAAAACTCGCTTAAAACAACCACACTGACCGCTCTACGAATTAGAAAGAGACGCACCAATATAACCCCGTAAATAAGAACGAGACAACACTAAGGGTTGTAACAACCGCAGGTTATTACGAGATTTAACACGTATTTAGTTAATTAATAAGTGCGGTTGACCGGTGCGGTCGTGGGTTCGTGTCCGGGGATTTGTAAATATGCTTTCTGGTTTAGTGACCTAATTGTGGTTTTTGGGAGCATCCCATCACTGTTAAAATATTATGTTATCTGTGTGTGAATAGGCGGTTTAGGAATAAACTTTGATAGGTGTACGTTTAATGTATCTTTAAAGATGGGTTGCGTCACTTTTTAAGAAGCCGACGTTTTGCTAACTGTGAACAAATATCGCAAATTATATCATCAAACTCTTTGGAGTTTGATGATATATCTGGAGATTTGTCGGTTCGTTACAATAATATTCTAGATTCCTTTTTTCTCGTTGTTCTGGCAACGCAAGCATAACAAAGTAAGGTTTAAAGAAACACCGAGTAATCTTTTCACAAGGAAATAATCTTTAAACTATAATAAGCCTGACAATAAACGGTGCTGACAAGTTAGTCTTGTAAAAAAACAATAATATATTTATGCTGTACCCGACAGAGTCCATAATGTGAATTCAATTAATTTAAATACCTAGAGTTAAAAAATTATATTGATAAATAACAGTTTTAATTTTGTTTATTGTAATTTTTAAATTTAAATTTTATCCAGTTGCTTTTGTACTTAAGCCTTTTGTAAAATCTTTTTTACAATTTGGAATGCAATAAATGAATATGTATAAAACCTCCTCCTTTTTGGAAGTCGGTAGATGAAAGCAGGCACTGAATAAAATAATTTCACTCAACTTCCAAGATGGCAGCCAAAATTTTGACATACTACCGAAAGTGTTGCCGTACTTCTGAAAGTGATGCTACACACAAAACGTAGAATTAATTACAATAATAAATACGAAGTTGGTCGGTATGGCTCCGAAGATAACCGAAACGGTTCGTTAAGTAAATAGACCCAAACAATTAATTCTGGGTCCATTGGTCATAATGTTTGTTTGTAAATTGCTACCCTTGATTTCTGTTGGAGTTTGATTTGCATGCGTGTACTCATAAATTATCGGTACGATGTAGAGTGGTAAGCTAAATATTTAATATGCATATTTTAGGGATCACAGTTTTGGATAGATTTTTCGCTGAACAAATTGATTTGTTAGTTCAGAATATTTGTAGAGATCTGTCTGTTAAGTTAAGTCAACATTCACGTACACATTCACTCAGCTAAACGGACCTGAAGTTGAGATTTTCTTTGGTTGTGTCGTTTTAGTGTTTTCTTTATTTAAGTTTTGGGCTGTTTACTCGTTCCCTACCCATCCTACATTTAATTCCATAGAAGCTTCCAACAATTTTGATATGAAAAAGGCCTGTAACAAGCTTGGGATTGGCGATTCTCAGCTAACGATACGAACAATCAAAATCAGAGCTCTGTTTACAGTGGTCTTCCAAAAGATTTGCGTATAATTAAAATTTTCGCGTTAAACACACCGCATCACATACCTGTGCCCTTAATCGCGGAACAAAGCGACACACAATATTTAATATTCAGCAATCCCAAAATCCTTTGTAAAACGCTGCCACAATGGAAAAGGGTATTTTCCTTTAACGGTCCAACCGTTAATTCGTGTTTAATTCGACACCTTGTTAATTGTTTCCGACGCCCCAGTAGGTTTGGTGACCTCGGGGGGCAGACAGGTCATGGGCAGCGAAGGACCACCACCTCCAAAAACACCCCACAGGGGGTCATTTTAAGAATATTTGCGCTTCACCCCCCTTATGTTTACTCGGGTTGTTTGTGGTACCCAGAAAACAATAGTCTCGAAATTCATTGCTCATTTTATTATTGTTGATACACCGTTTTACGGGCGATTCGATTATTGGAACGAGTAATTAAATGATAATACTGGGCATTAATTGGATTTTACTAGAGTGTTACGCCTAAGTGGTCTCATGTTTACCTCAAACCTCATGCCGTTTCATGGCTCAGATTTTGATATTACCATTTTAGGGAGATTTTACTATACAAACTTTTGTTGTATTTTAGGTATTTAGCCTGTTATTAAGGCAGAATCGTTAAATTCAAGGGCCTTTTAAGCATAGACATTGATTATAATTTTCTATCGTAATTCTAACGTAATCTTCTGTTTCAGAAATGGCACGCATGGAAAAGTCTCCCCTCCTGGCAAACGGCTACAACGCACCACCGACGCACCTGGGCCCCATGGGGTTCATGCACCAGCACGCACTCATGTCTCCGGGCATGCCCCATCACGGCGTGCCGCGGCCAGATGGTTCCATTATCAAGGGACAGCCCATGCACAATATGGAAGCACTTGCAAGGTAAGAAGACATTGGAAAATTAAAAGTTGTACTGAAAATTTCGGCGGCACGTGTAAGCTCAGTGTTTTTAGTATTACATAGAGGGATTTTTTTACACATTGAAGGTCGTAGCACACATATCAACTCGGAAAGGGATCATCACCGTATCGCCTTTCGTTTCGCCGTCAAACAGGCATCAACCCAACGTAAGCACGTAACCAAAGCGGATCAGCAACTCCGATACGTCGACTCGGCTACAGATACGCGACGCCGCACTTACGGCTCGCTGACCGCTGCTGGTTGACCTGGCTGGCACCAGATCAGTTTGAATGCGAACGCGGGAGAGGTGAGAGGGACAAGGGTGAACGAAGAGACGCAAGCGCGGCGACGGAGAGGCGTAAGCACGGGGACGACAAGCACGGGGACCGCTGGTTGACCACGCGCCACATCGCGGTTCGTGAGCTTGTCCCGAGGGGAATCATTTACGTTACGATTCCGATTAGTGTGCTTTTCAGTAGGGAGTTTCATGCAAAGAATACTAAACGGCTTGAGTTGATACGGTTACGATCCGTTTCCGAGTTGATATGTGTGCTATGACCTTGATTCAGGTAAAAATTGTTCGAGTTTCGGTTCCGAAAATCTTTCTCTCGTTTAATAGTTAAGCTTCATTTGTATGTTAGTATCAGCTGTTGTAAAACATAACTTGCTTATTCATCATAATCAGCCTATATAATGTTCCCACTGCAGCATGCTGACCTCCTCTCTGTGAGAGGGAGCGTAGGGAACTTGCTTATTAATTACCGATTACTACCTTTTCCCAAAGTCTATAATTCAGATAATTTATTTAAACAAAGTAATGCCAAGAAAAGTCACTATCGTAATAACAGGACAGTGGTGCAAAACATTTTATCATTACATTTTTTGTAAATAATCATCGATAAAATTAAAGTGAATTAATTATAAGAACTATGCAAACAAAATACCGTTGCTAAACAATGTTTTGTGTAGTATGTCGGAGACACGGCCTATGATCGTCATAATTAGCCCTTTTAAGTACACTGCTAGACGTAGGCCTCCCAAAATCGATTTCAACTCGAAACAGTTTACAGCCATTTTCATCCAAAATGTGGCTAGATATGCTACATATAATATTAATCTATGAATGAGAGTTGTAATATTAGTGTCGTTGAAGACGTAATTTTTTTTTGAATCTCCTGTATTTTTACCAGTATCATATAAAATATTTTATACCAGAAAATCTCCTTTTTTTAATAACTGTTTAAAACCGAAAATTTATATTACGGTATGATTATTATTTTATTATTATTTCTTAAAATCAGTACTTAAAAGAATATGGAACCTCTTTTTATGTGAATTACGAAGATATTTTTTTGTGTTTTTGTTATGTCCCCTTTGTTTACATAAATTATCTGAATTTGAAACTTTTGGGTATCATACACATACATACAAAATCTCAGGCCTTCTTCCCATGGGGGTAGGCAGAAACTATAGAACGCCACCTGCTACGCTCCTTAATACGTACCTACTCCTTTTGCTTCGTTTACATTCATACATCTGGTCATACACGCACGCCGGTTGCGAATGCTACGCACCTGACCTAAGACCCTGACCCTCCCCTCCTTCTCTGATCTGGTCCTGACCTGAGTTCTCAATACCTATAAATTGAACTAGACCACTAGAGTTCATCCTTATCTAAATTATCAATCTGAAAGTACTTCAAAGCATTCCTTTAGATTCCAATACTGTTAACATTCTAATTGGATAACCGAAAACTTCAAAAACCAACTTGAAACTAGTTAGAATATTCAAACGACGAAAAATAAATCTTCGGAACACGTCATAAACGGCTTAAGTAAGTATTAATTCACGAAAAGAAACCTTTAAGCAGGCCGGTCAAGTGGTTCAGGTTAAATGTCCAGGAGGGAAGTTAATCCAGTTAGAAAAGTACAAACACTGAATGCCCTCACTTCCGCCCGAAGACCCACAATGCTCACTTGACTTACCCCACTGTCTTACTGCCACTCATGTAACTTAAGTGTGCCTTTATACCCTTATACATATATGTGACATCTGTCTTTGTAAAAAGTTGTCGTGGTTTTAATATACAAGGTAAGTGCATATAGCGATGTTTATTAGGGATGATTCCTGGGTAAAAAAAAGAAAAACTGTTTAGTCCGTCAATCAGATAATAATTTAAAAAAATATTAGACACGTATTTTTTTTTGCTTTATCATATTAATAAAAAATGACTTAGATAAAACACATTAAACTTGGGGAGTTGGGGCTCGTTACGTCACAGCTACGTATAAAATCTACTGAGAAATGACGTCATGCCACATTTGAACTGGATGTATCGCCGTAATGTTTTGATTACGTAAAAAAAGAAAAAATACGTGTCCAATATTTTTCAATAATCTACATGACGAACAAATTTATTTTTTGTTATCATCCCTATTCTGGGTGTTGTATGTATGTCTGTGTGGTGCACTTTTGTGGTTGTATGTTGAAGATAATGCGGGTAGTAGTGTTGTCAATTCGGTATGCGAGTTGATTTGAAGTTTTAAAACCGGCCAAGTGCGTCTCGGACCACGCACAATGAAGGTTTCTGTAGTTGGGACGATTTTACGTGTTGGGGAGGTACCATATTTTTTAAAATTAAATTGTTTATATTTTTATTTTACCACTTTGTCGGCGTGATTATGTACCTATACCCATGCTATACATACTAAGAAGCTCTAAGCTTAGCCGTAGACAGACAGACAGACGACGGACATGGCGACACCAAAAGGGTTCCTTGTTGACTACGGAACCCTAAAAACGAAGAAAAGGTTTTAGTAGTTTAGAGTTATGTTAATTTATTATATCTATGTATGTTCAATTTGTTCTCTATATGTGAATTCATGCGTTACAACACGCATTGCATAGGTAATTATTGTCTTCTGGTAGATTTACAAGTTCATAAAGGAGAAAAAGGCAAATTGCTTCAAACAGTTTATTACCCACTCACCACTTGTGACAGAAACATAGACAGAGCTTTGTTTTTCCACCGAACTACGCACATGAGCCAATTAAACCGTACAATATAGCGGTAATATACTATTTAACGCTTCGTTTAATATATTGACTGAGTGCAAACAAAACACATTTATTAATAATTCATACACACGTACGAGTCCGACTAACCAGAACATTATTGTTAAAGGAACTATCATCAAGATGTTTTTGAGTGTACTCAAGTTTAAGACAAAGAATAAGAACCCTTTACTAGATGATAGGTACTTAGTTACAAAGGGTTCCCTTGATTACAAACGGCGAAGAAAAGTTTAATGAAAAACAAAGAGCTAAAGTAATCGAGAAACAATTTGGACGAACACGCATGAGTGGGTACGGTACAAATATAAACGATTGTTTTTAAAACATAATTTCAACGACCCCTCGCTTCACCAACGGAACATTTAATATTGAGTGCTCATAATTATTCCTTTCATATTCAAACCCTTTTTATGAAACTTTCTTTGCAAATACTTGAGTAATTAGTTGCAGATTTCTGTATTTATAACAGACGCTTTATGACCTCTTTCTCATTGGGTTTACTTGTAGGATAGGATATCAATAGGGACAACAATGATATCGTAAGAACAACAGCATTTATTCAACCAAATGTTTAGGCAACAGCAATAATTTTAATTCAACTCCACTATCATCAACTCTTCCCATCTTTCTTATTTTCTTTATGATTCTAATTAATTCTTGTTTACTTACTGTTTTCTCGGTTTTCTTATTTTATTTTCTTTTTGTCTGCAGATCTGGTATTTGGGAGAATTGTAGAGCGGCATATGAGGACATCGTAAAACATCTCGAAAGGTAAGAATTGACATGCGTAGATATGCACTTAGAAAATGATCGAGATGGCCAGATAGAAAATTCTTTAAAACCAAAAGAAAATATGGGGTGGTTATCGTTTTATTTAATCTTCTTTACTATTTTTTATTTTCTTATCTCACTGTGTATATTCTTATATTACTGCACTTATCAAATGCCATCATAATCCATTTTTAATTCTGCATTTAAAATTAAATCTCGAAGAGGTCGTATAGATTACACACAAAACAAACAAATCCACTCCCAGAAGGGATCATTATTTTAAAACAAAGCGAAATCTTTGTTAATTTGAACGGGCGCAGATATCACAGGAGGGTGTGAAATTAGAGGAGACAATTAGATCCGTGGATCGGGTGTATTTTTAACAAATGACCGCTCACGGCGCGGGACGGTCGCGGCTGCGGGGTGCGAACGATTCATCAAACTCATTCAGGGGCTAATCTCGATGCGAGGAAAAAGCGGCTCTCATGTAAATTGGGCTGATTCGAGGGCCAATCGGCGGGGGAAAGCACTTTTCTTTTCTTGTTTAATGGATGGTGATTGATCGCCGAGTCGCTTTGATACTTCGCGGTTTTGACTTCTATTTTACTGCGTTTGAAGCTTTTCATACACGTGACGGTAACATGTCAAAAGCTTTTATTGGATATGCGGTGATTTTGTTACATAAAAAACGTAGGTATTTAATTTCGCTATATTTCGAATATGTATTACACAAAATACCGACACATTGGAGGGGCTACGTTTTGATCAAACATAAGGTGCTCATATTGGTTAAATGTTTTAATTTTAATCATTTGATATTGTTGGCGTGTTCTTTTAATTAAAATACACGTAAAATGAGGTTCAGTTCCCAAATCCGTCTAATTAATCGTGTAGATTGGAATATAAAATCGTACACACGTAGGTCCGGGGATCGAGGCCGGGTAGAATTACAGTCGGACAGCGCGCCTTGTACCGATGTGTCACTGTCAGCCGGCGATCGGCCGGCCACGGCCCGGATTAGGGCTGTTTTTAAAGAAATTACTTGGTATTTTTTTACAAAATTCAATTGGGTATTTTTTTAAAGCGTTTTCCGATGATGATTAGTATTGAAACGAAGTAATGTGTCGTATAATTTACTTCAAAGTTATCAAAGCAGTAACCGCATAAAACGCCATTAAAACCCCATATAAGTAGTTTTTTACAACTGAGATCAATTATATCTAACATTATTACAATGGAATGGAACAACAGGTAATGTAGTTAAGTCATATTAATGTCCTTGTCTGAATGGCGGGCTTCCTTGCTCTCGCATTATCTTGGTTCGTTTAATTTGCGCATGCGTTCGCGACCGGTTCTCAATGCTAAGTCCAATTAATTGACAGGATTATCTCTGATTTAATATAATTTGTACGTACTGTTTGTTTTGTTTTCTCTTGTACGAGCTCTTCGGTCGTGTTTCATTTGCAATTAAATTCAAATTTATTTAATTACCGCGTCTAAGTTAATAGTGCTCATTCAGAAGATAACAAGGGCCCAACACAACAAATGCGTACCGTAAGTCCGTTGTTTGTATTGCAACCAACATGCACTTCATTATAAGTGCACATACATAGAATCGGACAGGGGAGTTTCATGGGCATTTTAATATGCAATTATTTCGCACCATAATTTACTGTTAATGAACACTACCAATTATCGTATCCATTTTCGAAAAACGGAGTTGTAAATCAAACACGACAATTACATCAGACAAATCGTTCGGCTCAATGCATTCGTCCGGTTTAATTCGGTTTCGGTGGGAATTAGGCGGCGATTAATCGGCGCGCGGCGGGTTAAGCCGTGCCGGGCGCCGGGAGCCGGCATACGCCGCCGGATCGCCGGATCGGCACACATCGCTGTGACGTCGATCGTTATTCATCCCCGTGCCCCTTGCTATGGCAAGATAGCATTGTTTGTTCACCCTTCATTCTGAACATTTTTTTCGGTGGTAACTTTGGAAAACTTTGTTCGGAAAGACTGAAATTCTGAAACTATGGTAGTTTGTTTTCAATATAAGTATACCTGGCAAATTTTAAAGTTCTTAGCTGCAACAATTAATTGGAAAATACAAATAATTTGTAACTGTAGCGCAGTATACATCACCTTCACGTAACAGAACGTCAGGACTCAAGAGTGGCGTCAGGGCGTCAGCACTTGCGTGATTGAATCCTCCACCATTAATTTCTGTGAGATCAAACGGAGACCGAGGGTGATATTTATCAAGGATATTGCGAATTATTTTAATCAAATCAAATTCCCTTCGTTGTAAACAAATGCTTTTGATTAATGAGACGCGCGACAGAGCCTCGCAGCCGTTGTGATAAAACACCCGAGGAAAAGGCGAAATTAATGGTCATAAAATGAACTCTTGTATCCGTTAGATAAAGATACTGAATGCTTTGAATCTTAAGTGATTTTTCTTCTCCTATTTTGAAAGATGATGCCGACGATCGCATCTGGTGACTGTACATTTATATCTTCGGGATTAGTCAGGAGTAATTTTACGCGATTAGTGCGTAACTTTCAGCGTGCTCCGAAGATATTTAGATTGTCATGGCGTTGAATCATTAATAATAACGAGTTTTGATTTTCAGTGGACTAATATGCGTAGGGCGTCGGTAAAGGGTGCCGCGTCACGGCAGTCGTCAGCCCTTTGAATACCTTCCGAGTTTGTCGCCGATGCGGTCGTACTGGAATTTTATCTAGCTCTTTGTACTTTGCCCTTTTACAGTGAGAACTATTCGGATAGTTCTGTCGGCGAACCGAACTATTCGTTTTGTTGGCTTTGATGTCACATTCACGTGGACGAGGCTGTGCCCTGCGTGGCGTGCATAGCAGCTGTGGTTTTTGGAATTAAAATTTTGTTTTAAAGAAAATTGCAAAATGTAAATGTAGAGAATGTTGAGTCCGAGCAAGTTTCTATTTATAGATGACAATCTGTAGTAGTGATGTAGATAACTCCATAAAAGCTTTACAAAAGAAACTATCCTTTTATAGGTACCTCTCGATCTATGTATCTATTCCCATTTTATATAGAAACCCTTATTTATTTCATAATTTAAGTAAATAAAATTCTTTCTGATTTGGTTTTGTAGCTATAGCTAGCTCTGTAGTTACTTACTTATTTATTTATTTCAAAATATTTATTAATTTTGGTAATGCTCATCTAGTAGCAACCACTGATCTTTCAACATGTCTTATCTGCGGATAATGCAGTGGACTGCAACATTACTACTTAGAGTTTTGTTAAAATTGTGTATTATTTATGTTGGAGTTGTTTATTATCCCTTAATAAATAAAATAAAATAAAACCCCAAACTTCCAAAACTCAATATAAATGGGAAGTGTAAACGGGACTCGCGATGTCATAATGTAAGTTGCACCGTCAGCCTATATTAATCTGGATCCGGCGTCTGACAGCACAAGTCAAATTTCTCATCAAAAATAAGAATTAATGGCGAACGGCATTAATCATTGGCTGGCAAACGGCAAACGGCACGAGGTGTCTGTATCCCATTATTTTGCATTACTAATGATATGTACACAGCGATAAGGCAGCTTTTGGGAGGAAAAATCTTCAGTGTCACCGCCCCTGATTTTTTGGTGGCGCTTTTGTTATTTACTCATTTTTATTTTTAAAAGGTTTGAAATATACTTTCTATGTAATGTATTTAGACTAGACATATCTGAGGAATTCTGAAAGTCAGTTTTATCTGATAAGATCTAAGTCAAATACCTATGTAAATAATTCAAGACTAAACGCTGCAGTTGACTCAAAAAGTTCATCATTAACTGCATTACTAGACTGAATAATAATCTCAAATTAAAATATTCACAAAAATCTAAGTTGATATATTCTAACAGCTGGTTATGTTAATTGCGTATGTTATTTTATGCGACGACGCGTGCCGGGCGTGGTAGAAAACATTCATTATTCCATCCTTCATTCGGGTGTCATTTCCACGGAGGGCGACCAAAAACACTGACTCCTAGCTTGGGATTAGCTAAATCGTAAATTTTATTTTATTTCTTTTTTCTCTGGCTACAAATGAGACGGCATTTTTAATTCCCTTTTGAATCCTTGCAGTAAGAAGTAAGGAAGACGTTTTTTAAAATTCATCAGCATTGCAACACCTATTAAATCCAAGCAATAAATAGACATTGTTAGTGACAAATAATGTGTCGCGTTAGAGAAAATAGAGGCAAATTAAAAACACATAGGTAGGATCTAGCGAAGTGTAACACGACGACAGACTCGGTGATCAATTAGCCGCCTTCACTCAATAATTTTTAATAACTTTGTTACACTAATCACTTCCTCACCAAAAGGCGTGACCGTTCTATTTCTAGTACAACGCTGCCATTGACAGAAGATGTCACTTTTCCTTTAATTACGCAGCGGCCTCATTTCTTCGCGCCCTATTAGTACACATCAATCAATGTTGCCAATACCTATTTTTTACCCTGCGACTCGAGTGTTTTTTCCCTTGGCCCGTTTTTGTTTACGGAGATTTTTTAAGTGGGGAATAATTTGATGAGGTCCGCCACCCGACTGTGTTGCGATGCGAGCGATGCTCATTTGTCATCGTCTTGTCATTTCTGCGTTTCTTTCGAGCAGTTGAATCAGTAAAGTAATTATGTAAGTTTTTAGTTGATTTTTTCCATTTGGAGCACTCGCGCAGCTTTTATATCGATCTACCGATTCTCAGTTTATTGATCGAACTAAAAATGAAAGTCCTGAGAGCTGTGTGTAATTATATATAATTATAAGTCAGTTTTTGTACTTTGTATCGTAGACACACGACATCGTGTAAATCGATTTTCATTTGTCAATAAAAAGTTAAATAGAATGAGTTGGTGCATTTCCCCACATTTTTTTCTGTAATTAACACGTTTAACAAATGAAGATCGCTCACCGCGGAAACTATGAATATGAAATCAGCGTGTCATGCTAATACCCGACATCGATGGGGTAAATCAAATATGTGAATCCACAGATCAAAAGAATTCATTACAGTGTGTAAATCACAATTTGCATGTGGCGCAGAGAAAACATGAATATGCATCCGGGACGCCTGAGTTTGAACATTCTGTGCTGCGTTCAAACACTCAAATAAAATTGCAAACGAATATTACCAAACAAAAAATATTTTTTCCTCCCGTTTATATTAACGGGTGTCACATGTCGATACCAAAAGCTCTCTTTGCTGAAGTATTTGTGACATACAAAACATGAAAATAAAATATTTTTATAACGCTAACACTTGATATATGTAAAATTTGAAACCTTTTTTTGTTACTGCTTGTAACAGATTTCAATGATGTGTCGTTTGAATTTCAGTTTCGGTTTATTTTTTTAAGTGGAACATACAAACTACACAATATAAAATTCACAAATAAAAGTAGTCATAAATGAAATAATTAACCCAATTTGCGGTCCTAGTAGAGTATTCCCGCAAGTCAAGTGGCGGATCTGATCGCGCTCGCGTCACCCACCATTGCTGACTGGACATCAAACTGGACACTTGCCATTTCGTTCGCTTCCTGACCTTTTCCCGTTTTGTTATGCAAATCCCAGTTCCCGGGGGAATTATACAACGCGAATAAAAAGTATTCACGTGTTTACTCGCTGAGTTCGCGTCGAGTGCGAGTCGAGTGTGAGTGCGCATAAATCGGCAAAAACCGCGTTATTTTCATGTAAACATTTGTTAGCTGCCGTATGAATTATTCTTATTCTGCTTTTTATTTTTCGATTTATTGTGCTTTGTTTTATTGGTGTACTATCCTTATGTGATAGTAAAAAAAAAAATATATACATTATTTTAGACATCTTGCCTCCTCGTAAGAGATTTGTTCTAGTCATAAACAATTCAGAGGTTCGATAAAACATTATGGCAGTTCCTTGACTAACTGCTTGCCACCGGGGTTTAAATACATTTACAAAATGACACTGCACATATTAACTTTTAGTAAACGATGACAAAATAACATAGAAAAATATAAGTTAGTAAATAATTGCGTCGGTACATAATTTTCAAACAAACTACATGAATATTTATGGCAATTCATGTTTATAAACAACGATACATTGTATTTGTCATAAATAATTGACAACAAGCTGGGGTCATCATACGTTAACCATCGCATGGCTAAATAACAGCTCAACCCTACGCCGCCACAAATCAAATGTTTTGATAGCACCGGTATTAACGAGACAATTTGATTGCGGACATATCCGAGCCAAATTGCTTCTAAATTATATTTTCTGTTTACTTTCTGCCAAACTCCCTGTTTCGATACGTGACGTATGTGTGCACAGCAGATGCCTGTTTGTTTCTGTTGCGTTCATTAACCAAATTGTTTACACGCTTTTTAAATGTTCGATGAACACGTTTGTTTGAAAATACAACATTCATTTTCAAATATAAATCGCATATTTTATGTTTCAATTTGTTGCCTTTTTTCTCCAACAAAAAACTCAGTTCGCTAATGATTTATGATAATATCTAAGACCTAATCCGTTAAGGTAGCTCCAATCTGATCAAGCTGTCATACTCATTAAGCTGAACAATTCCGCTTGTTAAGTTAATTATTATTTAATTATTTTTTCGTAATTAGTTGTCGCGTAATTGCCATGACAAACTGTCAGACACTAACTACACCTACACATAAACCTTCGGTTTCGTTTAGCGAAAGTAAGATACTTATCATAGTTTTGATTTTATCTCACAAGTGAGTGAATTCTTAAACGTAAGCCGTTTTTCGTATGCTAATCTATTCGTTAGTCTGTGATCATATATATTCACATGTTTAAAAAAAAATGTATATCGAATTTAATCATCTTACCAGACAGCTTGATTTAATATGATAATTATTATCATATTCCGACACAAAAAAACGAAGTAGTATTTTTCTTAATCATTCATTGATTATAGGATCAAAAATTGCTTATCTATGATCTGACTTCGAATAATCAAATTATAACATTAATTTCATTAACTCTATGTTCGTTTATCTTCATAGAGTTGTTATTCTTATCAATAGAGTGGACAAAACTATGATGGATGCAGCACAATGTCCGACTCAATGTTCGAGATAAATCGACACAGATACTGCGTTTGTCCCCCAGATAACATCTGTAAAGAGACAGGAGTTTATATCACGAGATGTGTTTATCTATTATGTCCAAGTCACGAATCTAGTTTTTAATTATAACTTCCTGTTTATGGTCCTTTGTGTATAAAGAGTCGCGTTTGAATTCATAAAATTGTTTATTATCACCGCAGAAAATAAAAGGTGCACGTCGATACACCATTATCGTCTCGTTCGAAACATGTTGCGGTCAACGCGAGCGATCACTTCGATCACAATCATTACCCATGCGTCGGTCCTGGCCCGAGCAGCCGCTACAAACGATGCACAATTTCAACCGTCTACTCAAAGAAACTCATGCGGATCGACGAGTTAGTATTCAAGCGGCTAGAAGATACACATATCTTTGTCGCTTTACATTATCCAAGGAATTGAATTGGAAGTGTGCCGATAGATGTGAATTTTCTGCGGTCGCTCCATATGCATGTGCATTGAAGCCATATTTATGCAATCGGCGGTTAGTGAATTGTTCGGCTAGGATTACAACACATTTTTAAACGTTGTAACGGATACAACTTTATGCACGGCTTATGTGCTTATTTCATTTTGAATAGAAACGTTTCATGCGGGTAAGGTCGAACTCGTTATTGTATCTAGGTACGATGATGTGGATTCTATAAGACGGTTTTCACACGATAATGGTATAAGCTACATACATACACAAAATGATCCCCACTACATAGAATAGCCAATTCAGAATAGGAAACTGACAAAAAACAGCCGAACATAAATGGCAATTCTAACAAATTTTCCTAATAATTGTACAATGAAATTCGACATTATCAAAACGCATTCCCATTACAGATAATGGTAATGGCCCCTAAAAACTGGGGGTCTACGAATCGTAGGAGCAATTTTGCATAATTATCCAACATTGCGCCCGGAGAGGCGACGTGGTGGCGCTTAAATCCTAATAACATTGGACCCGATCAGAATCTCGTTACGCTACGGTAATCTACTGGGAACAAATACGTTACTGTTTCAATACGTACTTTGTGCACTTTTATTATTTTGTTCATTAGAGCCTGGACGAAGTATACAGCAAGCAGTTATAAATGATCGAAAGCTTTGTATCCATTTAAGACCCTGTTAGGGTTTTCACATCCTCGTTCTATATATACGTGACATCTCTTGTATATATCAAGCACTATATATACCCATTGTATATGTGAAATGTCATATATATAAAATGTCTTTTTTCAGAATAATAAGTGCTGAAAGGCACTTATTATTCCGAAAAAAGACATTTTTATATCAAAGTTATGACAACAACACGTTTTTACGACGCATCTGATCACATCCCTTACTGCACATAACTCTAAAAACATCTTAAAAAATCGTCTATCTTCACAGCTTTTCCAACGACAACTTAAATCTCCTCACGTACTTGTAATATCGTAATGAGCTCCTAAGCTCCGAAAGACATATTTTATTTTCTTCCGAAAACATTTTATATTTCATTTCACGTTTCATAAGCGGAATTTGCATGTCCCTTCTTATATTTGGCAAGCGTAATGCTCCGGTCGCTTAGTGCACTTTTATTACGGTATTAAATGATGTAATTTTTTTCATATTATATTATTCAAATTTAAATAACTGTCTCCGGTTTCCCCCACAGAGGTCCCACTGTCTCTACTGTTTCTTTTCGACGCCCCCGAATTTGGTTATTTTGGTTAGATATTTCCGCTCTGGAATATGAATGCCATGGAGTCGCTACGTTACATAAAAAGTATTCGTCCCTTGACTTAACATATTAATACCTTAGGTTGAAGACATGGTCACGTTGTACCAAAATAGATTAACATTTTGTCGTTCCTAAGAACATTCACTGACAAGTTGTTTATTTATAGAACTATCGAACATCAAAGAAATGACTTACATTTTACAGAAAATAAACAAAATCCTCTAGTTTTGGATTACGTGACGATACAAAGAAGTATAAATATAAATAAATGCTGCAGTAATTGGAAACATCTAAATAGTTTTATTTCTGCAGTACTTACCTAATCAGAAGAAATACATTGTATTATTTCTGAAGTGTGTAGTTGTGATAGAGTCTCCACTGGTTTTTCTGTTCGAAAATTGGAGAAGTTGTAAGGCCGCAATTTTTACAAATGACGTCGTGACGTTTATGCGTAGGGAGCGCCGCTCGGCGACAAGTCATCATGTTACTTTCTTTCCTATTATTTTGCATTAGTCCGCCCTAAATGTTTGTACCTACAATCATATTGATTAGGCAAATTACACTTTTATTTTAAGTAAGTCTTCTGCTTACTTTAGGAAATTTCCGTCGTGGGTTTTTGTTTCTTCATCCTAATTTGGGAATTGGTTGGATAAATAGATGAAAATTGAATGCATTACAAATCTACATATATGTACTTGACACAGTTTCGTCGAAGAAAATTATGTTCTGCTCAGAACCTCTAGACCGAAAATCACTTGTGTCATATAGAAAATCCTTGAGATAATAAACTAACTCTTTTCAATAGCCTTTCAACCCCAACAAGCCCCCATCAAACAAAACAACACATGTACATTAGCTACTCAACATTTCAAGCCCTGCTTGTTACGACATAACATACCTTCTGCAATATAACCTCAAATTGATGCACCGCGTTATTACTCGCCAATATTGCCTTTACATCATTTCAAAAGCTCAACATTACGTTATCTGCATATGCTTGGAACTTTTTACTCATAACAAAAGCCCCTTTGCTACTTGTATTTTCTTTATAATTTATTCCATTTCTCCCCCACACATTGGCATCGGTCGCTGATATTTTTTATTCGATTAGTAAACCCCTAAGGTGTTTTTAGCCTTTTTTCGCTCGATTTTCTTCGAAGCTTTGTTGACTGTTTGGGGGGTTACAATGCTCATTTCTTTTGGATGAACAAGCTTATTTATTCTTTAACTTATAAACTCATTGTTCAAGGTTGTTACTATTTCGAATTTTCTTCGTAAGGAATGATTACAACTTATGATTTTTGGACATAAGTTTGCTTTACATTACATCTTTATGTCTCTCTGTCTCAAGATCAGAAAAAGGTGAAACGACATTTGAAAGAAATATGCCAGTTAACATAAAACAATAGACATTAATATCAGTATCTTGAAACTGCGGCACTTACACACTCGATTTGTGTTGCGGAGCAGAGAGGGAGAGGATGAGACGAAACTTTTTGATGGATCGGACGGAGTTTGTTTTGCATGTGAGTGATATGTCTGAAATAATAAATGTTGAGGCGTCGACGCTTCCCCATCCCCTCACTGGGGTGAGCTAAAACGATTTTTGATTTGGGTGTCAAGCAAATGTTTTACGCAGTGACGCTCCGACCGGATTTGATTTTCTTAATCGATTCTTGAGAATGCAAATTCGGGGTTCGTTTAGTGTAGACTTAATTACGTATATATATATATATAGTTAAACGGATCTTGTGTTTCTACGGCTTCAATCAACATTGCAGTTTTAGTACGAAATTCGGTTATGTAAATAGATAGCACTATTACCGAAAGCTTTGTTTAATACTTGCGCTAATCAGATTATGCATACAAGAACGGTTCGGAACGGTCGGTAGTGCGGTATTAGGTTATGTGAACGGTCCAGTATTAACTAATCAACGTGCGTTGGCTTTGGTGGTAGATTGCAACGCATTGTCCGCGCTCGTGGCCCCGGAATATCTGTTTAGGCCACTACCCATTCTGTAATGGCAATGGTTAACGTTAACTATGTTAACCTTCCTATGACTTCATTACGTGGTTTTTATGTTAATATACTCTACACAATATGAATATCATTAAGATACTTCAGTGAGTTTAAATAAATAACGGAAATAAGCATTTTGCGCTCAATAAATCTCGATTATATTTTCCTTGTCTATTTGTCAAAAAAATAAAAAAATATGATTCACGCCTCTCCATTGTTTTTCATTTTGTAATTCCGCGGTGTTCGCAACGATTCGTCGCCAATTTGTATTTTGACAAGTGAATGAATAATATTATTTCGCTAGCAGACTGATGATGGCTGCTGCTGGCAGATGGGGTGTTTGTTAATTTATCTACATCGGAATGTTACATTAGAACTGCATTTTGTAGTTAATGAAAATTGTTTATTTGCGAAATCGTTTAGTGAAAATAGTAATGAACGTATCGCTGGAATAGAGTTTGTTAGACATGGAGTTAATTGATTTTACGTAAGTTTTGTAATCAGAATAATTATTGTGTTATTGTTTTGGACCAGCGCCGATTTCAATGACGAGAGAGTCAGTATGTACCTACCTATTTAGTGAGAATTTAAAATGGTGTACAATTGTAGGTTATCATCTGCCTAGCCTTTTCCAACTATGTTGGGGTCGGCTTCCAGTCTAACCGAATGCAGCTGAATATCAGTATTTTACATGGAGCGACTGGCTATCTGACCTCCACAACCCAGTATCTGGGTAATACTGGTTGTGAGGCGTTCGGGCTTTTGACGACCCGTAACGACTGCCAAAGATCCACGAATGACAGCCGGGACTAACTGCTTAACGTGATTTAGAAGGGGTCATGGTAGGTAAAGATGGTCACCCATCCACGGACCAACCGCGGGAAGCATAGCTTAACCTGATCGATCGAACTGTGCGGCTGTTATTACTTTCCCACAAACCCCTCCGGTGTATAATTGTAGGTTGGAAATTGGCTAAGAAAAAGGAAAAACCAATGCTCAAAATAGTTAAACTAAGACTTGGTTAAACGATTGACTGCTGCGCTGCGTGTCGCGGGTTCGATTCCCGCACGGAACAAATATTTGTATGATCTACAAGTAGTTGTTCCGGGTCTGGCTGTTTGTGTATGTGAGTTTAAATGTTTGTAAACGCACCCACGATACAGGAGAAATCCTAGTGTGGGGCAACATTTTTTTTTTATAAATAAATAAATAATAAATAAAATAAATAATAAACAAAATATATTGATAGTCAAAATAATCTAGAGCCATCCTCGCAACCAAACATTTGAAAATAAGCCATATCAGTTTTAATTTAAGTGTGAGCTAACATCATCAATCAAAGCAACACTTTTGTAAAGATAAAAATAAAATGGAGGAAGTGGAAATAATTTATTATTTTATTGATTTGAGCTGTTTATCTTTTGTCCGATCGGGTGGCGATGAGTCGATCATTTCTTTTTGATTCGTTAGGGTTCGGGATATCCTTGTTAAGAACTTTTAATTGACAAAAAATATTTATAATGTGTGATGTTTGATTACGTGTGAGAAAAAAACCTTTCCTTGCAATTTACGGTTGATTAATTGTTCATAAAGATACAATCAAATAAATGACAAATGCCAGAACTTCCTGCTTATGTTCTTGCTGAACGGTCAACTAATTATTATTATTTTTGCAAAATTACTTTATATGAAATGATTGCTAATTTGCTATGCTATGAATACATTTGTACAAGGGCACTTCAAAAATGTTGTACAATTTTATATAATAAAAACTCGATCAAAAGATTTGAACGGTCTGAAGAATTATTTACATATTAATGGTGAGGGAAATGAAAAATATATTAAATTCAAACGGAGCTCCGTGACTCGTCAGTAAAGTACCAAACGACTCCATTTGGAGGGTTAACACAGAGTAGCACAAAGCACAGAAATGTAAATACAAACTTTTAAATAAGTAGGAATCTAGTACGTGAAATTGAATAAATTTGATATCTTTTCAAATTTGTTTGTTTGTCGTTTCAATAGAAACCAAAGTTTACTTTTGTCATGGTAATTTTAACATCGATTATGCGATTAGTTATTAGAATAGAGTAATCAAAGCTTCGTCGAGTCTTCTCGTCGCGTATTCCACAGAGCCTAAAGACCAAGGTCTTCAATCAGTGCGTCCTGCCTGTTATGACTTACGGAGCCCAAACGTGGACACTCACGGTACGTTTGGTCCATAAATTCAAGGTCACTCAGCGAGCTATGGAACGGGCTATGCTTGGAGTTTCTCTGAGGGATCGAATCCGGAACGAGGTGATCCGGCAGAGAACCAAAGTTGTCGACATAGCTCACAGAATAAGCAAGCTGAAGTGGCAATGGGCCGGCCATATTAGCCGTAGAACTGATGACCGCTGGGGTAGACGTGTTCTTGAGTGGAGACCGCGAATCGGCAAACGTAAGGTAGGACGTCCTCAGGCTAGGTGGAGCGACGATCTCCGCAGGGTGGCTGGTGGCAGCTGGATGAGAGTTGCCGAGAATCGAGCTGAATGGCGTGCAATTGGAGAGGCCTATGTCCAGCAGTGGACTGCTATAGGATGATGATGATAATGATGAATCAAAGCTAATACAACAAATGATGTTAATCTTTTGCGTTGACAAATACAATCAAAATAAATTCACAAAACCGTTTAAAACCGAATTCATGGAATTGTCTAGTTCGAAACGTAAGTCCTTGCGCCCTCTGTTTTGTCATTACTCTGTAATCCACAAAAGGGTTCCGCGAAGGCTTAAAACAGCCACTTATTATGTATGTTACATTTCACTTTCAGACGTCATTTATATTCAAATGCTCAAAAGGCATTACTGGGCAAAAATTGTAGTAGGTACAGATTAACCCCTTTGAAATGAACTAACTTGGTTCCGTGAAAAATAATTTTCAATATCCGTTATTTTCTCGTTTTTATAAAAAAGGGACTTTTGAAATTCTCGTAGCATCGTTTAGCTTTCAAAGAGATAAGGTTTATTATTATTATTATTTTTTTAAATATCACTGGGTGACTTGTGACTATGTAGTACTCGTACAATCCTACCTACTTATAAATCAAAGAATCTGCTATAGAAAAAACGGGGCAGTCTTTGGGGACTGCCAATAGAAGTGAAAACTAAGTAACTTGTGAATTGTATCGTCGAGCTATTAGATTATTAAATTCGAGCGTTCGGTGACGATGACACGAGATCCATGATTTTTTTACACCCAAAAAGTACACATATATAAGGTGTATATATTCATACACGAAATATTTTAAGACAAACATCTATAGGTGGTAAAAAAGCCATGGCAGCGAATTTTTTTTAATCTAAGTGTTTTATATTTTTACATAATTATTATAATTTTAAAATTGCTTGAGACATTTTGCAAAAAAACCTTTACTTATTCTATGAATGACCCGCCCGGACACGGCGACGGTGGCGGCACGAGCGAAAAAAATTTTTTTTTTTTTAAATTATTCGTTTATTTATTTGTTTAACAATTTATATTTATGTACACACATATAAACAGACAAGAAGAAAGGAACAGAAAAATACGTACAAAGGTGATTCTTATTTCTAATGAAATCTCTTCCAGCATACCTGCGATAGGAAAGTAGATATAGAGATGTAGACAACGTGTGTAAGTGTAGAAGAGAAAAAAAAAAGATATACATAAAATCAAAATAGCTATACCCTAATATAAATACTAATAAACATACAATAAGAGAAAAAATACACAGAATATACTCAGATTTTTAAAAACTCGTTCCCATGGCTTATTTACCAGCTATAGGTGTATCTATTAAAATATTTCGTGTTTAAATAGATACACCCTATATACACAGTATACATATAGCTCATGGAAAGCGTTCGGTGACGATGACGCGAGTTCCATGATTTTTGTTCACCCAAAAAGTGCTCAACGCGCCTAAAGAAGTTTTCACTTCAAAAAAGTTTGAAACAGCCGTAGCAAACAAAAAGCAAAAAGTTATAAGTAAATATTAATAAAAATAGAATCGGAACGGAAGCATCAAAAGTCCAATAATTCACAATCAAAAAGGACCTACAGAATTAGGGTAGCGGCACGAGAGATCGGCATACAAAATGATTACATACACCGTCTTCATCCGCTCACAAAGAAGCGCAGCGGGGTTCTATAATATTATACGTTTGCCTTTGTAGTAGCTCCACAACTCAGTGGGAAGTATGCTTTATGGTTTCAAATGATAAAATTGTTTGTAAGTAGCTTTGTTGGGATTCATTTTGCGAGGTAGCGTGACCAATTCCTGACAACCAACATCTGATTCCGTTAACGAGATATCGAATGTTACTGATATTACGTTTTTAATAGTGCGATTTGATTGTTGCAGATTGCGTGACGAACGAGGCGACATGGAACGAGTTATGGCCATGGATAAGGCTCGGGAGGGTTCACATAACGGTAAGATATAATAATCGTCATGAGATTATCATAGTCCCGTTTAGCTCTCCGTCATTCTGTGACATTAATGTACTAACGTGGTGGAAGCGCTGTTCGAAACAAAAGATTGTTCTATTACTATACACACGACAATTTGCGATCAACTATCCATAAATATATTGTTCATACATTTTTTTGATATCTACAACTTTACAAACTACATTAATTGTACTAACGTAATTAGGTGTATAATTACGTTAGTACAATTACTATACATAATATAGTCAGTGGACATATAACAAATTTAATCAATTAGAATTTACCAATCAATTAAAAGTGATAACATTTTTGTGTTCACCAAAAATCTTAAGGTACATCTATGTATGCATTTCTAAAATTTTATTCTTCCCCGAAAAATACTGATCGTGCACCAAGTTATATTTTGGTGCACATTCAGTATATTTGGTGGGACACAGGCAAAATTAGGTAAATGAAATGGGAGTACTTTTAAATAAAATTGAAGTACTTTTAAATACCATCCAATTAAAAGTAAGGCACCGCTCTTACAGATTGCGAATCGGTGCAAAACTTTCTAATTAGTCTTAACTAAGTCGTATAATTGCATCTGAATTAGTAGTTCTGATTAGATATCTTAGCTTTCACTTCCTAGGAAATAAAATTTTAAAACGTGACCATAACCATTCCGTTTTAAGTCCGTTGAACTAATTCAAATGCTCATTAGGCCAAAATCAACACTCGACTAAGCACTCGAAACCATGACAGTAGCCAAAAATTTGGTCTAAGAATTACATGCATATATACGTGCTTAGCAAAAAAGATGGCCGTTGGGGCTGAAAGGTTCTGGAGTGGTGACCGCGTACTGGAAGACGTATAGCATTAGAAGGCCTCCCACAAGGTGGACCGATGACCTTATGAAGGCCGCAAGAATCCGCTGGATGCGGGAAGCACAGAACCGATCGAAGTGGCGGTGCCTGGGTGAGGCCTATGTCCAGCAGTGGACGTCTTTCTGCTGAAATTCTGATGATGATACGCGCATAGATTACGACACATGTCTTGTCTCTGCAGTACTCGCTGCTAACCATAAAATCTAACAGGCTCTTCCCCAGGCCACAGTCCGGTGCTGAACCTCTCAAAATCCGGCTCTGGTGGGGACCGGGACCGGTCAGAGCGAAGTGACCGCGACCGTAATGATCGGGGCGAAGGCTCCGTGAGCGGGCGAAGCTCCGCAGCATCGCGCCGAAGCCCCCAGCCCCCTCGACTACCCTCCGCAGCCACAGCAGCCGCCAGTCCAAGGTCACACTCTGATGAAAGCGACGCACAACTATCAGATCAGGAGGATCATAATGTAAAGGACGAGGATGATGGTAAGTTAAATGTTTTTGAAGATATTTTAATGATAGGGAAACTAATCATAGTAATTATATCAACTACTTCCCCTTAACAGGTAGAACCCATTACCGTAAGAGAAGCTGACTTAGCTTATACAACCTCGGAATATTGATACATTCTCGGTCTTTGTTATATCTTCCCTAGGTAATAAATGTAGACAAGCAATTTACTTTCTTGTACAGAATATAATAATCGCAATTTCACAGCGATGAATATCTGTTTAATTTCATATAAATTAGATGTATCGATAAATGAGTCGATCTTTCCGCTGTAATCACGGCGTGGCTGTAGGCCTGACAAGAAAGTGTCCGTGTTGCATTAACACGGCCGGGTATCACCCGCTCAATATACTTGGCATGTAATGCACAGAGAAATTACCCAGTAATAGCCCTGGAACCTTCAGCATTCATAGTTCGGAAATTATCAGCCATAAAACCACGGTTCCTTTAATTCTAGACTGGAAATACTTGTGTAAAATAGCTTCCCGACGATACATTGTAGGTATGACCCGATGTTAATTATTTTACAACCCAACACGTCGAATTGGTCTTAAGTACACTATATAAATTAGTAATATAAAATCGGTACATTTCTGCTAGTAAACTCACATTGCAGGAAAGAAATAATAATATAGAATCAATAGAGAGTGCAGCGCTAGCACATCCTGGCGGTCGATTAGCAAATGATCATGCGCTTGTGTTCCCATACGTTTTCCCATCTTGATCCCTAGACACCGCACGTTTGCTAGTAATGGTCCTATATAATAAAATCTTATTACGAGTATCGCCCGCAATTGCCCCCAATGATGTATGAATAGCGCTTAAAAGGACCCAATTCAATTTTGCACGTGAGATCGAGACCTTTTGTTGTTTATACCTTTATTTTAAAATGAGTTGTCTCGGGTAGTAATACTTTAAGATAAAAGCCAATCTAAGTATCCCTATAATAACATAGGAATACTAATGACCTAGTCATTTCAAAAAGAAAACTTCCAGCCATACCGTTGGACATTTCCCATCCCATGTAAGTAATAATATTTAATCACGAGAAAGGCCTGTGTTTAGTTAACCTTCATATATCATGAACTTTTAACACCATTAGACTCAATGATGGATGGCATGACAATTTCTCCGACGACACGTATTAGGTTCGTTTTATTCTCAGCTTTTTATTCATGAGTTTATTGTCGTACTAAATATTTTAATCAATTTAGTATACTATCTTCCTCTAGATCATCAATCAAGCGAAAACTAGTTATTAGGCCGACGTCACTAAGTTATAAACGCAATTACAGCCATTTGAAAATAGAATGGGAAAATCATAAAATCAGTGCTTGATGGAGAGAAATAACGGTTTAACATTGCAAGCGCATTTAGATCTTGAGATAGCATTTAAAACTTTTATTGCTTCTTTATTAAATAAACAATAAAGAAATTCCACTAACTATGAGAATGTAATTTAATTATTGAACATTTTCTATTGCATAGTTATAGCGTGCACAGTGCGGTAACCGACGTGCCGCGACGGTGCCAATCATAACATTGATCCACAAATGTAAATACTTGCTCCATACAATAGCTAAATTAAGTGAAACAATAAGGATTGTGTATTGGTTATTGCAAGCTGCACACAAAATGCTCAGAGAGCGTGGGAACGGATAACTGGCTACGATTTATAGGAAACACTCGCCTGGCCGCGGAATTACGGGATGAGCCTCGGGAAATTTGAGCAAACAAAAGACTCAATGAGAAAATCGATACTCGAAATCAGTTTGGCTGTACACAGAGTTTGATATTTCATATTTAATTGTGTCGTAATCGTTAATATTAATAGTTTATTTACAATTAATTCTGTCGATACGTAATTCATGTTCGTCACGATCGCCCCAGTCTGATTATAAAAATGCTTTTAATAAAGCTCGTGTCATTCAACTTTGATCTTTGCTCGTCTGAAGATACCTTTTCCTTTCCATCAACGTTCTCATCTCGGATCTAATTTTGTTTTATATCCGTGAAGTCTTTTCCTCAGCCGCACAGGCCGATTGATTCTGCGTCCTTAGTATTAGTTATAGAGTTTAGGTTCGTTTGTTTAAATTTCTTAGTATCCTGTTAATTGGCCTTATTAGGGAGATGGTGTTGTGACAACCCGAGAGTGCTATCGTGCGCATCGACAATGACGAAACGATATTGTCTTCATTATTTGATGAGCGGTCACTATCTTGTCAGTTAAATTAAATGTATCGATAGATTATTTTGGACCGTGAGAGACGCCAATCCAAGCTTTTTTTTTACGTGTGAGGTCCGTTATTGACATAAGGCGTACATTATTGTAATTATCTCGTCATTTAAAAAATAATAAATACGTATTATGTTTCATCATGTTCGCTGGACGAAGTATTATGGATGTACTTTTAGTAGGTGTATACCGTCATAAAATTTAAAGGTGCCTTTGACATCAGATTTTCCAAATTAATATCTTTGTCTGAAATGCCAGGCGAGTAATTATGGAATAAAATCGATATAATATTCGAATAGCTGGGCCGTCCTCGTAGCGCATAACTTGCGGCGTAGTGCAGCGGGGCATATAAATCGGTTAGAGACAGCCCATTCGGTGTCGAATGGCTTTGTGGTATCCCTATTCTGTGAACATGAAGACGATCTATCGGAAATTCCATCTTGATATCGTTACTTAGAAGTATTGTTTTGTAAACTATTATTTAGTGCTCACTTGTATTTAGGAGCTTTTGCAAATTTTAATCATCAAATACACAAAATTATTTTATAACAACAGTTGCCATGTTCTCGTAACTGTAGTACTTTTTTTTTTAAACGAGCTTTCACACTTTTTTATTGACAATATATTTGTGTGTGACAAGTAGTATCTACGATCGTTAACGTTGCGTCATTCGAAATGTGTTTCCGAATAAGCAGGCCACGCTCGGCGAACTCCATCAAAGCCTTGCGCCGATGATCACCACGCGATATCGATGTTCATCTCTACAATAATTGCGAACCGAATGATACATGCACGCGATTCTCGAATATCCTCGTTTGTCGGTATTGCATACTTTTTGTTCAATACACTTCCCATTTATGACTTCTTATGAAGCTGTTATTAAAATTAATAATCGTTTATTATAGTCATATGAATCTGTGCTCTCAGATTCACTGCCTTAACTTTCATATGCAATATGTTAATTTGAGTAGGGTCATTCGTTTTCGCCGCAGCTAGCCAATAACGTGCAGAAGTCAATGTTAATGTTAGTGTCCCTATTTTATTTAGAAGCTTAATGGCTATTTGAATGCGTCTTAGGTTGTTATTACGAAAACTGTCAGTCTCTACGTGGGTGTACCAAATTCCTCACCGGTCTTGAGCATTGATTATATTATTTAAGCTAGCTAGGAAGCGCAGTAGCTTAATTTTAAAACGTCAGATGAATAACCCCCAATTTTTATCTAAACCCACACTAAAATTATACAAAATTCCAATGATACCTAAACACAATATTTTATCAACAGCTTCATTTTGTTTAGGTGGAGATCTGAGTGACGGTGAACGGGAAATGCCGGCATCGGCGTCACCGGCGCCGGTGAGCTACGCAGCCCAGACGAGCACGCCACCCAACGTTCCCGTGGACCCCACAGCTGACACCCTGGTCTCATCCACTGAGACGCTGCTGAGGAACATACAGGGCCTGCTCAAGGTGGCTGCGGACAATGCCAGGCAACAGGAAAGGCAGATCAGCTATGAGAAAGGTAGGCTATTACTTTTATAACTCTTCAGAAATTTAATTCTCCTCTCTATAGGAGAAAAAAGCTAGATTATGGCTTGTGTAACTACCTATATACATGGACGTACCTAAACGATGGCCCCACAGAATAAAAACGTTTAAATTTCAATAACGCTCATTTCATTGTAAATAGGTATAAATAATGTATAATCAAATTATTGGTAAAAAAATAAGCTATAGACTTGTATATTTACTTTCTTGGCGACTCAAAAAGCATGTAATTATAACATAAACTATTATTCCTATAATTTTAAAATTAATTATTTCCCTAGAATAAAGAAATTCACTACTATAATAGGAGTGTTTTGAGTCTAAAATTCATAAAAAAAAATAAGTGGTAGCAGGATAGGCAAAAGAAATGAAAAATGTAAAAAAAAAACGTGTATGAAGCATTGCACGTTTATTCGGTGTGCATTGTCATACCGTTTTAGCTAATTCATCTACCGAACTCCTATTTTCAGTATTCGTAGTTGTATATGTAACCCTGATGGGAGATGATATTGCAAATGTTCAGCAGTTGGTTAATCAGTTCCGAAGCATAGAATAATTCCTTCTAATGTCAACGAAATCAAACCTATGTGAGCTATCTTTCTTTGTGTTGAGTTTATTACATATAGAGTCATGATCATCATACATTTTGTCCTTACGGTCGACTGAAAATTACCGAGTTATCGAAGAATAATGTTCATATTATTAAACTGAGAACATTGAAGAGTAGCAAATACGTAGGTGGGTACGAATTTCTCAGAAATATGGAAGCACCGTTTCAGAATTTACATATGAAATTATCATAGATTATAATACGGAGACACTGTAACATGCAGGAAGCCGTATCGATGTAAATGTTATAATCGATATTAGTCGAGATCTCGCGTGAATCGATTCTGCGTAATCTGACGTATAAGCAACATTGATTAGCCGCTGTTAGGATCTTAGATCACGTATTTTAACCTGTAAGTTCTACATTCTGGTACCGAGCGCGTATTAACGACACACGTTTCATTTGCATCGCATTATATGTTGTCTATTTATTGCGTTATTACGCGAAATTATTAAAATTAGAAAATAGTCGGTAAACAGCAGTTTTGTTGTACATTATAGGTACTTGTATATGTGCACCCAACACGTATGGAACCGCTCCGGGCTGCGTTTTATGATACGAGTATTTATGTGTTTGTGTCAATTAACTACGATATAAACATGCACTTTATTTATTGAGACCTACTACCTTTAGTGTTTAAGAAACATTTTCTTATATCTACAGGGCCGTTAACTTTAACTTTCGACGCACGAAAAATTCTTGCGTCGTTGACACCTGTTGCCTTAGGCATTTAGAAGGGTTTCTAATGTTCGTTATTACTGCAGGCGGGTCTTCGATATTTTCACTGCACATTTTTTTGAATATTTAAACCGATGACCCTGATAGTATGTTGTTGCAGTTAAATGCAGGGAATTAAGCGATAAAATGGAAAAATAAGGTGGAATTTCCCTTGTGGTAGAACAATGTTAAATTAGCAATATAAAATGTGTAAAATATAATAGATAAGCTAAGCTAAGAGCGGAGACAGGGCTACGTAGTGTGCGCGCGCGCATGTCGTGCCTTTTGCAAATAGCCGTAGTACAGATGCGCCTGAGTTATAGCCGGGCCCACTATCATTACACACGATTCCATTCGGACAGCATAATTGTTTAATTGATATTTCTGCGAGTTATTTATTCACGTCATTCCGTTTTCTCCATGAGAAATAATCCGTGCTTTATGGTATGAGAACGGCGCGCAAAAATTATTCTGTTTCAATGTGAATAAACGCTTTACTTTTTATAACTAGTCTTCAAAGAGCCGTTCTTTATGTTTAAAATAAGTATGGTAAGAAAAGTTCTATGGAATTTTCTAGAATGTTTTAGTTATAGATATTTTTAATAAAAGTTTATACCTACACTAAATTATTCAATTTACGTTTGCATAAATGAAAAAGAAACAACAAAACGCAATTGTTATAAAAACCCATAAAAATACAGAGCTCAGGGAGAAGACTGGCGCGAGTCATCATCAAACTTGAATATCAATATTGCGCCTCCAGCCAATTGTATTAATAAACAAAACAAAATGAGAAATAATAATGCTATAGGCTAACAAAAGGTTCCATTTCTCCCCTTGGTATATAAGTAAACGTTAAACGAACACCTTACTTTCATATATTTAAAGATGAAAATCGTACGCCAGTGAACCCAGTAATTTTGTTATTACGATAATAAAATTATTGTTGATGAAACATTTTTTCGAATCGATGTGTCTGGCGAACTTTACCGATGAAATTCTTTTTATATAAATTACGGCAATCGACCGCTCGCTCCGGTCCGACTCAATTGATAGGTGTTACTGGCTGAATCGAGCTTTAGTTGGTCAGTTTTGTTTCTTATGTGCCTACTATATGATTCTTTGTTTTAATCCTTTTAATGTTCTGTAAGGAGCAATCAGTTCTGAGTCCATCTTTTGCGCTTTCTACCAAACTAAGTTATGTGTATACTAATAATTGTGGCCGCCTTCTTCTTTTTTGCGTTGCCAGCGTCTGCTTCAGGTAAAGGTCATAAGTTATTTCTCAAAGAGAACCGGTCGCCAATTACTGCTATTTCTAAAAAAATAATTCCGTTGCCTTCATAGTTTTAGTAATGGCTGATAAAAGCCTGAAGAAATGGTTTTCAATTCCAAACAGGCGAGCTGGAATCATTTTTAACCCACAAAAGAAGTAAAAACCTTCATAACTATGAGCGACTAAGCAAACACAGTCGGCTAGGTCCCCTCGCAGTCGCAAATGACAGATCACTATCTAGAACAGTCGCTGACGATTTTTACACTAGTACAGAATGGGTTGGAGCAGACAAATGTTTTGCATTCACCGGCTTATCAGATAACGGGCGAGGGGTAGCAAAGGAGTGCGTGATAAACTGGTGTCGATTCGTACGTGTAAATAGAGTGCCAATGAATGGGAAATAGGTGTCATATTGTGGCCTTTTCAAGTGCGTTTTGTTGGGATTTTGATATAACATGTTTGGAAAGAGGTTTTCATGTTACATGATGGGTTTTCATATCGTAGTTCTTTTATGCAGGTAAAGAGGCTACGAAAATCAATACGTTACAATCCTTCTCAAGCTTTTTGACTATAAATGTCTCACAAATACTCACAATGACCGCAGTAAGATTATTTCAATTAACAGAACACACAAGAAAGCAAAGCTTAAATTGTTAATTCAGAATAAAAACTTTCTTTCCGATCACATAAAATTCCGAAAGCGGTACATCAACGCATTCCTGATCAAAACTAAAAAACAAAACCCCTGTAACACGGTGAACCGGTCGATTGCGATCATTGCGACATAAATCTGCTTCGGCTACTCTTTTAAGCCTTTATCCCTGTTAATTCTTACTGCTTAGTTTATTTCTGTACCAAATGGTCCGATCTTGTTGCCTCGGTTTTGTTACGCTATTTTGTTTAACAACTATCAGTTTTTGTTAAGCTAAGTGCTGTTCAACGGACAAATGGCGCGCGCGCAGATAGCCCGTGAGCACTTTATGGTGCTTCGGTCAAGATTCGTATTTATTTGCTTTAAGAAAGCGTTTAATTTAAATATAGAATGTAATGTAAGACGAGTGATACCTTCTTGTCGGTAATGTTTGCAGGTGTTGTTCAGTTGAGGTATGAGCTTACTTACACACAGCGCCATCTAGTGGGGATCTATGGAACCAACTTTTTGAAGATATTGAATTAAGATTTGTTACCTGTCTCTATGTTTTTACAAACACCTACCTAGCTATACAAAAGATAATCCGAGAAATTATTAAAAATATTGAATTTATAATCGAGTTAATAGGCCTTAGCTACGGATACTCGCTGATCTTATGGCCCCATGTCACAACACAAAAGTCCTTGTCACCTGTAATTTGTGTCGCAAATGACGTCACGAAACTGCAAATATGACACGTTATAGGGAAACAGCCCATCAATAACGTAGTGAGCGATCGAACAAACATGGACTGGCCAATGATAAAAACTGATGAGCAAATAGACAGACAAGTCTTGTGTACTCAGCTAATGGATTCAATTGATATGAAAGCTTTTACAATGCTGACGACCCGACATTATCGGGGTGAAGCCAAATTACTGTTTTATGTGCGATTTTACATTTGTGCTGCTGATTGACCAGATTTATGATATGATTACGCATTTTTTGTTTGTCACATTTACTGATAATTGAGCTGTTAAATTAAAAATTAATTCTATTAGATATTTCTAATAATAGCTATATTTCTAGCTTTTCGGGCTTCTTGCTACCCGTAACGACTATCAAAGATCACAAATGACAGCCGGGACCAACGGCTTAATGTGTTTTTTGAGGAACGGAGAGCTCTCGATACGTAATTAATGGTCACCCATCCACGGACCGGCCTCGGCAAGCGTAGCTTAACTTTCGATTGACCCGTGCGGCTGTTATTATTTAGTCACGAGCCCACAACCGAGTTTACTAGCAACAAGAGCTTGCTAAACCGCAACATTTGCGCATAATTACGACGTCGCAGCTCAAATTGATTTAACGTTGCCATTTTTATTATACACAACATTTAGATTCAACTACACAGTCAGGATTTGTCAGTATAGGTGTTCATCACGAGCGGCCGTCATAAGTTCATAACTCAGCTGTGCTAGCTAGCTCCCATCGCAGTACAAACAACCGCCCCCAGCGCCTTAACGAGCCACCGCGAGATGCGCAGGCGCAGATACAAGCAACGACGCATTGTTGCCGCGCCGCGCCAGCTTTCGCACCATTGTGCAACCGAGGTGTGCTGCAAAAATCGGTTAATGCAATCTTTGTTTGTTTACATCCATTTACCGAGCATTATGGAATATTCTTACTAAATCCAAAATTCACTACAATGTCAGCTCGCTTCAAAACTTGTTTAGCAAGCTCTAACTCTAGGTATGTCTCAAGCTCCATTGTGGTTTTCGCTCGCTCGATGAACTAAGTAAACAATAAGTGACATTAAGTGCGGGATATTAAAATGCCATTCCTGCAATGTACCGATACGCGAGAGACACGGGCGGCCATATTGGATTACTTGCGCGTGTCGCTCCGGTTACATTGCGCACGCGACTCGACCACACGCGCGCCATCTAGCGGGGCCTACTTTGAATATTGAATGTGGCTTACCGGATTACAGGCATGTGCAAATCTGTGAACTAGTGTGAACTGAATTGTTATGTGGACAGACACTAATTAGATTCTGATTAAAGCCTGACAGTAAGTCACACTGCAAAGACAGAATAATACAGTAAAAGACTACGCATATACGGCACTCATATAGAATCTTGGCTTCCATGAAATAATGTTCTTAACTGTCAATGATAAACGAAGATTAACATATGAGTGGTAGCGAAATTTGCAATTGGAAAACACAGATAAAATTCTTGCAAAAATAGATCGTTTTATATTTATGTCTTGAAAAGAATTAGACAAACAGTAAACTGGAATACTGCAATGCTGGCAAGTAAATTGTAATATGGGGTAACTCAGTAGATTTTGACAGTTTTTAAAGCTCAAAAAAAATGTAGCCGAGCAATTTGTGGCACTTTTGAGGCAGCTAGCTGTAAGCCGCTATTTCAAAATCTTAAAATTCTACCTCTGCCATGTTTATATGTTTTTAAAACTACAATTTATTTGTAACTAGCACTGACAGGCCAAATAGCCGAACACAGCATAAAGAGAGACTTCGGCTGCCACCAATAAAACTAAAATTATTTAAGAAAAATATACATATACTGCATGTCGATTATTATTTACAATCATTTACCAAATAGTTTTCAAGATTGTCAGAAATCAGAAATCAGAAATCATTTACATATTTGCAAAGAATATACGTAACAAAAACAGTAAGTTTGATGGCGTATAAAAGGAAAAACAATTGGATCCAGTACATTCTACCGTAAGGCATGCAACATTAAGCACTATAATAGTATACAAATCTATCATAATCAATAAATGTCAGGTACGAGTAATCAGTTTTAAATGTCATATTTTTATAAGTCAAGTTCACACCGGAAAAATAAAATAGTCATGCATGAATACAAAATAAGAATAAAGCAAATTTAATAAATTTAAATATTTTTGGGCAATGTCATAGGGTGTTATCATTTAAAAACTCGCTGACGGCGTAATACCGCTGACAATGTTTAAAAAAATACTGATAGTTATTATACCATTTAGAAGACAAATCAACAGAATCTGTAATTTGTAAGTTAGAATAATTGACATCGCTGATTGTGAATACATTTGCACGCCATGTTATGGCAGGATATGCTGAAACAAATTTACTTTAACACGTTATACCGGATGACTTTTTTTACCGTCTCGAAAAAAATTGGGTATACTAGGTGAACGGAGTAGAAGCCTATGCCATAGTATTTTTTTTTTTTTTTTCAGAAATATAACTAAGAAATAAGATAAAAATATTGAAATTGGGTACGTATGATTTAAATTTCAATATTATTTATCGTATTTATTCATTTAATTATGTTTTTTGTTAAATTTCTATGTTTATTGTTATAGTATGATAAGTTTACTTCAAATGTGTGGTATTTATCCATATATCAATTTCTTTCTAGGTTAAAGAAAAAATAATAAAAACCATGCCATAGGCTTCTACTCCGTTCACCTAGTATGCCCAAATTTTTACGAGACGGTAAAAAATGTCATCCGGTATACTCATATTCTAGCAAATATATATAATTTTGATTTGATTTGAATTTGATTTGAAATGTAAAAGGTAGATTTAAAAGAATACACGTGTCAGCAAGTCCTCAAAGTAATATATTTAAGTTCCCGCTAAAAGGTCCCGAAGTCTTAACAAATATGGTATCGTACACTTTTAAAATAGAATATTTTTGAGGCAGTCAATTATTGTTATTGTATCAGAAAATGCTTCTTTCGTGTTTATGTAAGGATAAATAATTAACCTTATTTTCTTAGGGGAAAACTTTGTGCGCGTGTTACTCCTGGGGCGTAATGCTCAAATATTAACAATGGAAATATTAAATTTCACTTTTATACGTCTGTTGTTGATATGGCGCTTTTTGAAGCTCTGTATGCATGTTTTTGCAGTTGTGTTCTTTTGATTTGGTTATTGAATGGTGAGCAATGCTTGTAGGCATTTGTTTGAAATTTTCTCCTATTTTGAGCGAAAAACAGCTCATTTCATAATAAAGATAGATAGATAGATTATAATTATTATTATAATTAGATTTGATTGAATGTAATTTTAGATTCTAAATGGCTTGTTTTTATCCGACTGCCCCAGGAGGGTAATGTTTTTCGAGAGTATGTAACTATGTATGTATATCTATTTCTTTGGCACGCTCTGTAACCTAAACGGCTTGATCGATTTTAACATATGAGATGTCGTTAGATTTCTCTTAATTATGGGAATGACATAGGTTATATAATATTTATATACAGCAAATATAAAAAAGGGGAATGTTTTTAAAAATAAATTATAACAATATTGGTATCAAATAAAAACTAATAATGCGAAAATTCCAAATATATATTAATAAAACTAAAAACATTGAAAAAAAATAAAAAGCAAGTTATTGAAAAAACTAAGATCCCGACTGCAATTTTGAGCAAATTTTTTAAGGGTTAAGGTATTGCAGGCCCCGCCTGCAACCCTTAAATAATTTGCTTTTTTTGTAAACTTATTACCCTCATTCGTAACATAAGCTGCTCCATATATCTGTCAACAGACATGACTGGCAAGTAGAACAGACCTAAACTTAAAATCAATATCAATAATTTTAGTCCTACATAAACTAGTGAATAATTCATAATTCAAGTGAATTATTCGAAATACACACATTATAATAGTATTGTCGATAAATCGTGTTCTTTATCGTATCTACTTAAGAATGATAATCCTATTTCATCGAGTAGCGAAGGGTTGTGATGTTCTATCGCCCGAGGCTACATCACTACTGTTGAATTCATCAAGCCACTCAAGCGATGTATTTGTAATCTGTGGTGGAGGTACCAACTTCTCACAGACATCCATACTTAATATTATAAATGTGAAAGTAACTCTGTCTGTTACGTTTTCACGCCTAAACTGATGAACCGATCGTCATGAAATTTGGCAGAGATGTAGCCTGGGATATGGAGAAGGACATAGGCTACTTTTTTTCGCAATAACAAAGCTAGTTCAATCTATAAAACAAACGACGAATTGTTATAGTTAACGATTTAATCCGTATGATAAATAATCCTTCATTACATACGTTTTTCACAGGCGTGTTGACATCTGTCAACTGAAAACGATTCAAGATTTTCAGAAGTTCATGTAGAAATTAATTTTTATTTATTAAGAGCGGCCAACCCGTCATACTTTTCATACAAACGCTCGTACGTGATTATGGCGTTGGAACACATCTTTCAATGAATATTTTGAACTAATTGGTATCATGTGCACTATACCTAAATTTCTATGAAAGCAAAAAATTAAAATTTGGAGAAACAAATTCAGTATAAACCTCCAAAAATCTGCTTTTCGCACACATTTTACCTGAACTTTGGCCGTTCATAATGTACTCATAAATTGTGAAAATAAAGAAAACATCTCCATAGAAACATCGCACATGTAATGGAGATTCTAAATGACACACATTTATTTCACAAACTTTTAAGGCTTTCTCACAGAAACGTATTTCCTGGAACAAGTTTTATGAAATTTCAGCACACTATTTTTCGTTCAATGTTATTGCGTTCTCACTTGCATGTTAGCATTAACATTGCGCTGGATGAAACAACAAGCTTTTCAATCATGCTCGCGTTGACGATAGACGGACCCGGGAAGGGCCTTCTTAAAGCACTAAACATCTGTTCAATGCAAATAATAATGTAGAACTAACTAGACAATCAAGAACCCCAGGGTACATTAATAACTAAGTAATAAAGTTATAAATAGAATTGTTTTTCAATTAAGAAGTTATAGCAATCCGTATTTATGTATACATATAAATTTATAGACAGTGGCTCAAATATGAATCCTGTACCGCAACAAGCTAAGAAACTCCCTTAGGATCTCCGGATCTAATGTAGCACAATTTGCAAACAGAAAACGTACAGCCACCAATGAGGTGTTTAAAATTGAATTAATCGTCTGGGTGCTAAAGTCTAAATTCCTTTGAAGGTTGCTGTCGGATAGGTCAGTTTGCCACGGAAATGTAGAGCAAAGGGGTAAAGTGAGACAATCGTAAAGTTTAATAATAATTACATTCTCAACTCTCGTCGCAGGTTGTGCGCAATAATTAACCGCTCGGAATTACTTAGCTGAAATAATTTAATGTGACGCACGCCGAATTGTTCGCGTTGGTGTACGCGTGGCCTTACTACAGAATGTGTGGACGCGCCAACTAGTACTTATTTATTGAGGATTCTTTAAATAGGGCTGAAGTCAAGAACGATTTATTGTCAAGCTTTTGTTTTTATCTATTTAAAAGCGTCGTTTTTAAATTAATTTGAATTCCGTTAGAACGTGTGAAACTCATACCCATCCCCTTCAAGGCTTCAACCAATTACGCAGGTGGCTACAGGATTTCACCCATACACAAGCGGAGAACTGGTGGACCTCGACACCGGGCTGCAGGCAGTCCAGAGAGGCTATGCCATCCTTGGATGGTAGGCTGACCAGGCGCTTTTTACGCCTGGACAGGTACGGTCTGCGCCTGGTGACGAGAACACTGCTCGCTAAACAAACATTTCCACACAATAGGGATAACGGACAGCCTTCTGTGCAGGGCCTGCATGTAAGCGGGATAAACCGTTGCGCATGTGCTCTTCGAATGCACAGGCGTCACCCAGATTACACTCAAGATCCTTTACCCATGTTCTGAACAGACCAGAAGACGTGATTAGCTTCTGGATGGAGGTAGGCTGGTTGGAATAACCACCGACAGCCGCCATGGCCGACGCCCACTGGTCCATCTTAAGGACTAAGTGCGGAAACGAAGCTCTCTAACATAGAACATGTGGAACTGCTGCATATGTGCACTAAATAAAGTATTTAAGTCCCATCTCAAACAATCTGCCTAGACTTTTTTCCAACTATGTTGGCGTCGGCTTCCAGTCTGACCGGGTGCAGCTGAATATCAGTATTTAACATGGAGCGACTGCCTATCTGACCTCCACAACCCAGTAACTGGGTAATACGATACCCCTTGGTTGTCAGACTTTCGGGATTCTGGCGTCCCGTAACGACTGTCAAATGTCCACGAATGACAGCCGGGAGCAACGGCTTAGCGTGCTTTCCGAGGCACGGAGGAGTCTCGGTATGTAAAGGAGGTCACCCATCTATGGACTAACCACGGCAAGCGTAGCTTAACCGGATCGATCGACCCGTGCAGCTGTTATTACTTAGCCACGAGCTCCTCCTAGAACCTAGAAGGGGTAAAACATTCTGAAGAAAAAACCTAATATTAGGTAGGTATTGTAAAGGTTACATGCAAAAGGCGACCTTATGTTGTACAGGCTGTTAGGAAAATAACTATGGTTTCATTCGATCATTCAAGCAAATTTGGAATTATATTTAAAACTAGCTGGTGCCCGAGGCTTCGCCCGCGTGATATTTTTCTATACAAATAAATAAAATTGAAGTGTCTGTTTGTAATGTAACAATTTTTTTTATCCTCACGGGCGGCCCCGCGGGCTGCAGCTAGTCTAAAATAAAAGTAGCCTAAGATACTCCTTATAACATCAGATATCTGCCAGTGAAAGTCCCATCGAAATTGGTCCAGCCGTTTCGGAGATTAGCCGGAACTAACAGACAGACAAACAGAAAGTGTTTTTTGTTATAAGTACCGTATATACTTTATATATACGAGTAAGTACCGTATATACATTTAGTCAAAAGCTGTTATTTTGATATTACAAATAGACACCTCTATTTTATTTATTTGTATAGATGAAAAGTATTAGGGCCATACAAATAAACACGGAATAAAGCTAAGTATGCTAGGAATAACTTCGGTATAACCATACATTTTTTGACGTTTATTCCGTGTTTATTTGTAAGGCCATTAGGCTTTTGTTTAAAAAAAACGACAGTCAAGGAAAAATGCATTAGGTAGTGCACGTTTCTCTGAGTTGAACTGATTAAAATAAATATCATTAAAGTTTATCATTTATATTATTCTACGCCCCACAGTACCTACCTCAGCATTTGGTAAAGTGAAAAGTGTATTGATAGTTATCTTAAAACTATGTGGTTGCTCGGATATCTAAGTGCTCTTAATATTTAAGACTCGTGTAACCCAAGGATATGAGTATAGTTTCCTTAGCCAAGAAATAAGATCCTCAATTCTTAGTTTTGATAACATAATCCGAGCCCAAGTTACTGTGGTCGTATATTGTCTCTATGGGGTGGAAAGCGAACACTTGCTCCGCTGCCAATTTACATACGGAATTACAAGCCGGAATAATATGTTTGATAGTCTTGTTTATTGCTCCAGTTATTTTTGCATCTGTTTTACTATTATCTATGCCGCTCGAACAAAAAATACACCCAGAGCTAAGCAATTTTTTCCACTTCCTCCATTAACAGAACTTGCTCCATTATTTTTCATTAAAAACATTTCTAGCAATTTCTATTCCCATTGCAGATGGGGAATTGAAATAAAATAATTCATAGCGTCCACCTGCCCGCGACTCGGAGGAGCATTAATATTCTTTATATGCAGTAAAATTTAGGTACGCCGCGGAAACATCGGGAACTTTGCACAAAAATGAAAAATTACCGGTCAGGGAGCGGCGACCGCAAAAACACCGCGTAAGAAACAACTAATGAAAGCTTAGAGCCATTCGCATAAATCTCCCTTACATTTTTAATACCAATATATCCGGCGAGGGGAGCATCCACGGGGAAGAAAATGTGTAGACGAAAAACAAAACATTCGCGGACCTCCGCGTTTATATCTTATTTAAATACCACCAGATGTTGTCCGCTTATAAATGTGGATATTTTTTAATCGGTGCCTTACCAGAGACATAATGGTATCAGCCGATCTGCCGTCAGCTGGTATGTAGATGTACACAAGTTTATCGTGTTCGGTGGCTAATTTAAAAATCCCTCTCGGAAAAGTATTCCCGTCGGCCGGCCCGTCATCTCGCCGTGGCCGGTTGATATCTCTTTTGACCCGTATATTTTTTATTCGCTTCGTTACCTAAGCTTTTTCGTATCGTATCGAATCTCGAGGAGTCGTGTAGTCTCATTAAAATAATACAGGGCTACCGGATAATCTTATCCGGTGTGTTTCGATCGCAGATTGGGTGCGCGTGCGGCGATAACACCACGAGTTATTCAGACAGTGCACGCTCGATACGCTACTACTTTTTAATCCATTTTGCGACGACATCTTCATTATTTGTACCTCTACCATAGTAATAAGGCTATACAAGAGTGCCAAGGTTTACGACGCTCGTCAAACCTACGACTCAGTAGCGACATACCAAATGCAAATCTCTTATAATATATTCATAAAATTATGTGTTACACATGTATGACAAAATCTTCCCGTCGAATAAAGTAGTACTAGCAAGTGTGTTTTTTATGAAGGGCACTCGTGGGTTTTCCTTTTAAAAAGTACTCTTATTTCGTGTTGAATAGGGTGAAAATTTCCGAAATAAAGAACCGGCTGCAAAAGATTTTTACGTTCTAAATTTCACACATAATAAAGGGAAGCAATTCTTATGATTATTAGCGTGGAGACTACGGGAATAATCCTCCGCAGTGACATCGCTGTGTGACATAAGCCGGAAAAATCTAATAACAATAAAATAAAATTGCTGCCAGTTTGTAAATTTAAAAAAAGGCATAGGGAAGAAAATTCGTTTTCCGCGCCATGACAACCATTACCGTTATTTTGAATTTACCTTTTAAGAGGATCGTCAATTCAGTTAATGTGTTTATACTTAATCTATAAGTAGGGATGCCCGACTCCTGTTTATCTAGGCAAATTTTAATCTGCACATAAAAGATTCTGTATAAATCATATCAGGCGTCTTTGTTAAAGCTCTAAAAGTGCTTAAATCAACAATATTCGTGAGTAATATTTCCTTATGCTATTACTATTAAAATTTCACCTTAAGACGGGAGACTTCCGATTCATTCGTGTTAAAACGTCTAAAGACAGTGCGGAGGGTGATCTGAATGCTTACTTTTGTTTCCCAATTCAAAGCCCCATTTCGGTCGCTTCCACCGCAACGCTCGTTTAAATTATTTTGCCAGTTTTGAGTCGTAAATTTTACGAAGACTTTAATTGTTATTTTAACTGCAAGCTCAACTTCGTGTTCGCGATGGCGGGGGCTGTGAAAATATGTCTTAATTCGCTCACCCTATGACTTATGTTTCATTGAAATGAAACCGTTTCGTTCTTTGTACTTAAGATATTTCACTGGCAGGTAATAAATTCTCAGTTTTGTCTAACACCTTTTAAATTGTCCTAACTTGTAGCTACTAATGATATCTTTATTCTTTCTCAATCAGTTCAGCGAATCTGAATCAGAAGCAATGGAAACGGATCTCCAAGGAGTCGTTATTCTAAACAAGTCGGAGCGCACTTGATCTCGTATAGTCTCAAAGGGCGTCATATTCAAAATTTAAATATTATTGTTGTTTTTGCTGAGTGCACCGAAATTGAAGAGAAATAGAATTTATTCCCGCGACCCTCCGCGACTTGGGAATCACATTTGACTGCCGGCAAAAAAAAATAAAGAGCCAACTTGGCTTTTCGTCTTCCCTGTTTCAAAATCGTTTAAGTATCGATTATGATTATCAGCTAATTACTTACCTTCGAAACATTATTAAATTGCGTAATCAAAATTGATCCTTTTGTTTATGGGCCTCGATCCTTTCAATCATCTATCGACCATTGAGTTTCGATATCATAATAATTGTCCATAATTATATATTCCCTTGAACGGAGCGCATCGTTTTTATTGTTATTTTATTTATAAAGTAATAATTTTTTCGTCGGACGCAAGTCGATCAGGTTTTAAATTTGATTGATCCGATATAAAGATCGATTTAATAATCGAGTGTTCCGCTTATGTTTTGGTTTTCTCTTTTATCGATAAACGTTTTCATAGGATCGGTTTTGTTTTGCCTTCTTAGTGTCTGTGCTCTGATGATTTATGGGTCGCTAATTTTTATGTTAGTAATCGTTTCTATTTTATTCGATTTGGGATGAGATATTATTATTGTAAGATATTCAATAATGACTCGTATCAAAACTGGCTAGCTAACTAATCATAGTAATCGATCGATATGAAGTATCTCTATCGTTGTATTAAAACAATACAGAGATACTTAGATGGTTGCTAAGTACGCAGGGACCACCGGGAGCACCTTTTGTTAAGGCTCTTCTACTCGCAAATCGCGAGATGCTGAGATACGCCGCATACCGACGCGGGCCCTTAATGGCCATCCCTCGACAAAGGTAATTTACGTCTCATGTGCGAAACCACTCTTAACTAAAAGCCCCTTAAATTACAGCATACACCGGGATTGATTCAAAATTAATCTCGCAGCCGATGCGGTCAGAAGATTGACGCTTTTTCTTCTTTAAAAAAAACTGTTATAGATGTTGTGGCTGGGGATTTATGACAAATCGATAAAAATAACCACCTCCTCCTTTTTGAGGTTGCTTAACAAGTTGTGTGTTACGACAAAACTGCTAAGCCTTTTGTAGATACAATTTAGATGATATTATTACATGTAGGGTCTTATAAATTACTTTCTATGCTGAAGATTGATACAAACTAAATTACCTACTTCTGGTTAAATGATCTAAACAACACAACGGCCCAAAAGCCTTCGAAGCCCACGAAGCGTTCGAGGCCAAAACTTGGATTGAATACTTAATGTTAGTAACAAACGATGAGTAAGCCAACGTTTCAATTTACAAGATCACAATCCCAGATAGCTATTGTGCGATATTCAGACATATATCTCGGGACCTTATTATAAGCTGCGCGAGCACAAGTTAACTTGTCTCTGGTTTATCGCGAAGATTTTTGTTCGTCGATACGGCGCATGAGCATCGACCGGGCTACCTCTTTGCTCGTATGTTCGTATCATTGTAGATGCGTATCGCTGGTCACCAGTTCTTTTGACGCTTTGGGAATTACTGGTAATTGGCTATATTTGTTTGTTGCTTGTTTTTGCATTCAAAGTAATGTGTAAGTTCTAAAAGAGAGAGTCTCATTAGAAGTTTCGCTGATGTATTAGTCCATCAATCTATAGTTATTCTCAAAAAGATCCATAACAGAACATTCTTCAATATTGACTTATTTCATTACTGATTCAGCCAACTCTTCTCATAAATCAATAACCCAATTTCCTGCATCTAAATCACCTCAATTTGAACACAACATTGTCCGTACACGACTATTATCAGATACGTTGGCGATTCTTAATAGACTGTTACCTTACATCGAATCTGCGGGAATAATTAAAACGCTAACGGAATTATTAAGCGAAACTGTTCGCCTTGTATTGGACAAGATAGTTGCGGGGCCGACTAGATAAACTGGACTAGGTATACTAGTGTATTTATCCTAATGTAGATACGCTGTTTTATTGATTCTTGCTTCAGACGACTCCGCCCATGACTAAGTTTACGAGAAAATATTATTTTCATTATTGACTTATCAAAGCTTAATTGTTTTCTGCATTTGGCTCCGAAACACCACAAACTCTGTTAGCGACTGTTACCTTTATATTAATTCCAAAAAACTTAATCTTCCAATAAAATAAAGCCCATAATTCATTAAACTATCCTCAAGCATCAATTACTACATACCCATTTAAACATCCCGAGACCTCGCAGTACCTCACAGGGATATTTTCAAATTAAATCTTTCAAGTAATGCGCTGCAGTAACCTTAGGTGCTAACAACGCGAGTTAATCAGCGAGATCCCCTTACGACCTCCATTAGATAGACGCAGCTTAGGCACCTAATTGAATAAGGGACCAAATTAAACGGGCATGACCTCTTTCTATTCAAATTCGACTCCTGAGATGACTTTACATACGGCGTATGGCGTGATATTAGGCGCTTATCGATGGCGAGATTAACCTGATTGAAAGCTTGGGGGCCTATGTTATCAGTTTTAGTAGGTGCAATGTTTTATATAAGTTTAGGGACGATAGTTTTCTCGAAGGTGAGTGACGTAATATTCTGATTATGCATTATTCGTCAAGAATTATGCATACTCAGAAGGAAAACAATCACAAATATGTCTGACTCACCAAATAAGGCTAAGAAATTTAAATAGAAGGAAATAAACTGAGGAAAAATTGCCATCATTTTCTAAATTCTCAAACAATATGTCATTGCAATTTTCAAATTACCATGGTGTTATTATACTTGACAGTCGATATCTTGCATACTGAATGCAACTATTTCACCTGCAGCCAATTAGAGCCTGACACTGACCTATTTTTAGTTAGAATTTATGGCAATGATAATTTTATAAATGCAGCTAAATTGTGTTATTGTGTGAAAACTGCTATTACCTTAAACTGTTACGTTACTGTTACTGTTACTGTTACGTGTTATGTGTTAAGTTCATTTTGTCCTCTTTGTCATCGTCATAGCAATTTTTTTTTTTTACTATGGGGCTTCTCTTGACTTTGGTCTAGGTCTGGGTGACAGAGACAAAGTTTACGATAGAGTGAGCTTACCCAGAAGAAGCCTGTTCACTCTCACTTTGAATAGATTAGGGTTGTATGCGTTCGGAAACAGAGACGCAGGCAGAGAGTTCCACTCCTTTGCTGTGCGCATTATAAAAGACGTATGCAATTATAATAAGTCTGCCAGAGGGAGCCTTTTTCTAAGACATTTCTTGGCTTACACCAATTTTTCCGATAGTTTCACCAAAATGTGAAGTTTTACCTCTTAATACACACACATTTAGTTTGGTGCTAGATGGTGCAAAGTACACACAAATCGGAACTTCCTCCCCTAATCATTTCCGTCAGGTTAGGTTTAATTGAAAGTTATGCAAATCTCTCAATTCGACTCCTTCACAATAGTACCGGGATTCCGAATGAGTTAATCCGTGTTTATGCTCCTAATCGGCCCCTTGCTGAAGCCTTGTTACCGGTTTAGCTCACTGTTAAATTTATACAATGCCTTTGTATACAATGAACCATTTATTTAACTTAAAACATTGTTTATGCCAACATTTTCTTGTATTGGATTTAACTTATTGAACTTTACGATATAAATTCTGAGGAAACGAATTCATTAGTTAATCGACACAATTTTTTTCTTCGTTAAGGAGCCCTTATATAGTGTATCCGTCTGTCTGTCTGTCTGCAGCTTAGCTCAGAGACTCTTAGTACCAGAAAGCTGTAATTTGACATGGGTATACATATTAATTACGCCGATAAAGTGATAACATAAAATCTTGAAACAAAAAGGCGTAGGGTACCTCCCTTGAACGTAGTGGAGATGACTTTTTTCGCCTATTCCATGGTGTGGGGTATCGTTAAGGGGAGCCTTAACGATACCCCACACTGGCGCGATACCGCGGGCGCGACAGGCAGCGCGTACCTTGTCGCGCCCGCGATATCGCGCCAGTGTGTGGAGTCTTTAGATAGGCCATTACAAATTTTGCGGACCTATAAAACCATTTTTCGATTCAGGGATCCGTTTGCGTAATATTAAGCTTTAAAGTGCAAATTTTTATTGCCACCTATACTCCATTTATTATAACATTAGACAAATAATTGTTCTCACCCTTTCGTTATTTCGATGTAAACGTTTAATAAAATCCGTTATTTCACGATATATACAAAGCACTGTAATCTATTTACCATTTACATTAAAAAAATAACTCTAAAGTGCAGTAATTTCAACAATATTACACAATAACTGTCGTTATTTAGCCATTATTTGTCTAATGCTATAGTAAATGGAGTATAAATGGATGTTTTTAGTTATATCGCACCTTTGGGAACAAAGCGTCACTTGTGCAAGATTTTGCAAAAACGACTTAAATATGCAGAAAAACCGCGATAATCGACTTTATATACACAGCACGCTTGTCCTTTAAGAACTAATCAATTTAAGACTGTGAGAATAGACTGTGTGAGAGTTATTAAAAAATTAGGTAAAAAATAATAATAATGCTCTTCCTGTAAAGTTGAAAAACATGCAGAAATGACCCTTTGTTCCCAAAGGTGCGATATATATGAAAAATTCACGGCAATATAACGAAGTTAAAAGGAAAACTATCACAGAAAAGTAGGCTTTACAAGATAACTAGTAATAGACAACCAACTTAAATTTGTAGTTGGAATGTATGGGAGAACTTGTATTTGAACTTAAATGTTAAGTTGGTTCTTCGGATTAATTCATCCCAACTGCGGAACCCTTCATCGTGGTTCAAGACGCACTTGGTCAGTTTTTTAAAGAGAAACCTTAACTGTGATTTAACCATGGATATTATTGTTGCAGCTGAACTAAAAATGGACGTGTTGAGGGAACGAGAAGTGAAAGACAACCTCGAAAGGCAACTTCTCGACGAGCAGAAAATGCGAGGTGAGTGCTATTAAATTACAACCAACATCTAAATCTAGCCCAGGATAATATTACTACAAAACACGTATTCTCGGTCTCTAAAATATGTGGAAACCCGTCGATAACAAGCAAAGGATTCAGTAAAGAACAAATAGGGCTTAATTTGAACACGTTCATAAATCACGGTTGAATGGTCCGCGCCGCATTGGCCACAATTAACAGGAGATCTTGTTACGGGACCATTGTCTTCCTTCTCGCCGCGTTATTTATTTCCAACATTAAAACTATTATTTTCTCATATTACACGGCGTGCCTTATGTTGCCAATTTTCTTTCCGTGCCACCGACCCATCGGCGCCTCTTCCATAATTGTTTATACTACAATGTGTTGTGGGTGTTCAATTAATTCCATTTTTATACGTATTTTCACACGTTATAACCTCACACCGTCTCTTATTGTTAATGTTATCTATTTGTTTCTGTACTTTCCCAAGCCCGGTGCTCGCGTGTTCCAACGTTTTCTTCGATTTATAGGTTCATTGATAGTTTTATGGGTTCCTTTGACGTCTACGTAATCACCATAATTATGCTATTTATTAAGACAATTTTGCTTCGCTACATTGAAGGTTTAAATTTGTTTGTGGTTTAAACGTTTACGTTTATTGCTGTGGGTCAAAGCTACCATAATTGGAAAATGTATACAGACATAATTCGTAATCTGTGAAATTACAATAACTTTGCATACTGCAAGATAGTTCGTCATAATTGAATCTATAAATGAAATTTACGTCACACCTCGCCATAATGTGAGTTTTACCGCACGCTATGCGTACGGTAAAACTCGCATTATGGCCAGGTGTAGACATAAAATTGTGTACTCAGAACGGGCAGTAAAAAAGAAAGCCCTCTATCGCATATTTACAACCCTCGCCTGCGTCTCGGGTCACAAATACCTGCGATTTCGGGCTTTCTTTCTTTTACAGCCCTTGATAAGTAATGTACTATAATAGTGCGATATCATTGCACAGTTCTAGTCCAAACAAACGTAAAGGTTAATTCGAACAACACAATACCACCCTTTCTTCGGGTACAACGTGATGTCAGCCAGTAAAAAGAAAACCTACAGAATGGAGGTAACCTTTGTACAAATGTCAGGCGACATGGCAACGGTGAAATGACGCCTTGAGACAAAGGGTTTAATTCTATTGAAGACAATACGGCGAGCCATATTGAGCTTTACACTTTAAATAATAACGCATTAATTCGCATCATATCAAAACTGAGAACAATTTTACATGTCACAAACGACATAAAGGTGGCGTAGATATTTCACCAAGGTAGACATTTATCTTGTGTTAATGTAATATAAATTTAAATGTTAATAAAGGGACGACAGGTCTGCGAGCTTGCCGTTGCGTATAATGAAAATAATTATTGCTTCTGAAACATGCATTATAATTATATGACCGCTAACTGCACACTACAAAATTGTGACTAGCAATCTGTAATAATTTTCATAAAACTGGGTGCTTAGTGCTTCGCCAGTGTAAATTGTACAGTGTTTATAGTAGCCGTGAAATCGCTGCTAATGGGTTTCCTAGACTATTTGGCGATCTTCGATCTAGTTTAAAAGCTTTTTGACAACTTATCTACTCGTGCTAACACCTTTATCGACGGCTCTTCCGTTTTGTAATCCAGCTTTATTATGAACTGTTTTTGCTGCTGAACACTGTCCTTCTCCCATTCTAGTAAACTGGAACTATCTATCATTCTTCCCGTTCAATAGTGTAAAGGGTCGTCTGAAGCTCACTTGCCAACAGGTGTCGAGCACGCAACCTGTCACTTCTAATAATTACTATCTTCTATTGTAATAATGTTCAGTGAACCGTAATCTAGAAGAATCCCGCAGTTTTATGCAAAATATGATCTAAAAACGTTAGCGTTTATAAAATTACACGCACACGCGGCGTGGGATACAAATACATGAACAAGATTTAATATTTCGGCTATGGTATAGGTGTAAGTAAGTAGAACGGGGCAACAAAGAGGGAAATGGAGGCTCCATACATAATTCACACGGTGAATGAACTCGATTTCGACGTGAGCAATACTGTTAATTGCCAAAAACCAATCATCAGATAGCGGTATACGCGTCGACGCTGTGAAATACCACTTTAGTTACAAAAGCTCACACAACCAATAGTGCTTCACGAACCTGAGATGAATAGTCACCGTTCCACTGGAATTTACCACTCTTTATTACATTCTGTTAAATTTTTGACACATTTTAACTCAAAATTCCTGAAATATGTAACAAAAATACAGGTATTTGATCCGTTTGCCATCATCTATTAAAAATCGACGAAGATGTAAAAACTGCAGCGATCGAGTTTGGAAATATCGCCTTAGGATTATTAAAATGACTGAACAGTGTAAAATTGATCGATAATAACAGTGAAATGGCCGATCTCTGATGTAGATAAGGTTAAATCGATCTTGAGATTCTTATGTGGCTAATTTCTATCGACATAATAAAATACAGATACCAACGCCACGTTATTTAAGTATAGGCAGTACCTAGATGTAAATACAGAAGGTACATGTTAAATGAACATAATTATAAACATTGCTCTAAATGCAAAAGTAAAAGAAAAATAATCCCTATATACCAGCAATACTACTATGATAAAACTTACGTGCGATTCTAGAGTAAGTCGAATATACTGGCTACTGCGATCCAATAACAATCAATCAGGCCCGTAGATCGCAGTACACCATGAAAATTGGAATAGAGCCGACGAGCCTAATCAACCTTCGCGGCCCGCGTTCATTCATAATAGATATTGTATTGAATAGTCCAGTATCGCATGGGCATCTAGCGCTCTCGTAATGTACCGCGGTTCTATTTAAATGGCGTACTATGCTGTAATCTGTGTAATTAATTTACTATTGAAAATTAGAATTCATCGGCTGGCAGCCGTTTGTGAAGATTTTTTGTTAAATAGATTCATCCAGCTGACGTTTCTAGTCCTTAACTTTACAGAGTTGTGACCTGTTTGCCATAGTTGATTTTAATTAATGTCAAGACAATTCGTTCTCTTAATTTGGGATTATTAATCTTGTATCGAGTTCTCAGGTAATGGTAGGGTTCCGTCTAAATCTTACTCACTCATTTTGATATATTCGTTTATAATTGAGTCGGACTGTGCACCCCCAGTAAGGGACACCCTTGAGGGTGCTCCTTCATTACCGAGGATGTTATGAGCTCGAAGGGAAATCGGAAGACTTTCATAGTTCTCGCCCTATGATTTTGAGGCGTTCCGGTCACGGCTTTAACCTTTTGAAGGCAGGGATGCAATTAGAAATATCATTCGGTTCTAATCATGGTTTGTCCCTATTTGTAGCAAGACAGTTGGTAGTGATTTCAATATAGTCAACGTGCAAAATTCGGTGTTTGTCAATGTCTTCCCCGAAGTTGGTAAGATTAAAAACACTACACAATATCAACAGCTCATTTGACAGACAATGTTCATGTTAATGAACCATCAAACCGACTCTTACAATATCATCTAATAGTACTTTACCATCATAACTGTATTTCCCATCCCTCTATCCAAATACGGCTCTGTCGCCCCCTTCTCATGCATTTGAGACGTAAAGGAGTTGGTATAATTCTCATTGTGCTCGAGATTGTGTAATTAAATAACATGTAGGCCTCAACATTACAAGCGTCTTGAAAGGGTTCGCAATGGAAATGTTACGCCAATTATGCGTACATTATGTCCGGAATGGAGGGTTATCGATGCCTGTTAAAGATATACCTCGGAATTGAGGAATTTGATATTATGCCTCTTCCGTTTTCATATGTTATACATCAGGAACAAGTAAATGCGTTGCTTTGATTTTGTAGATCTTAGAAACCATTGTTATTACTATGAAAATATTGTTTCATACCTCGTATGTGTGTCTTAAGCTGGAACTGTCTCATTGGGTTTTCCATCTTCAGTTGATGATCTTACAGTTTTGAAATAACAATCTTCCATCCATTCCATCTTACAATTCCACGTGATTAATAAGAACCAATTGACACTAAAGATGAATAAGTCGATGGTATCAAATGATGGATATACGTCACATAATTGCTGGCTATTACAACAGGCTCGTAACAATTATCGATGATGATTGTGGCCTGTGCAGAGTATAAACCTGGATAATTTATAGGATTTTAAAGAAACAATAGTCTTTGACGCATTGCTATGATAATCGTCATTTATTTTCACTTAATCACTCTCCTATATATGAAAACGAGAGTTTAATTAAAAGAAACAGAACCTATAAACAACATGCAACACAATATACTTAAATGAAAATATAGGTGCTGTAGATGTACTAAAATGACAGATTTCCATTTGCATATTGTACGCGAATGTACATCAAAGCAGTGTTAGCAAACGGACATTTGACGTGAGTCAGCCCCTGCAAACATTATCACTGGCGGACAGTCGAGTGATCAAATTCAAATGAAATCGTTTAACAGGCGTACAATCGTATCAACATACGTCAGTAGTCAGTGCGATCTATCGCTGACTGGGCTCCCCTACGATAATTGTATTAGTTCATACACATTTGAAATACGATGACTGGACTATCATTTGTCTATGAACTTATACGTATACTGTGGATATAGTTGATGAAATGTGAAAGGTGGTCATTGTGTCCAACAAAAAATTGTGTGTGTGAGTGTTTTTCTGTTTTATCTGTAATTACAGGTTGGCCATTTAATCATCAAGGGTCCTTCAAGGTATGACTTCATTGTCTCTAATTGCGTAACACACTATCAATCCAGGATATTGCTAATCCATTGCTTCATATGTTCGAAAAATTTGTCTGCTCTACAACATAAATAACGCAATGAATGTCAAAGTCAAATCATTTATTTCAAATAGGCACGTAAAATGCACTTTTGAACGTCACTGTTACATAAAAGATTTTGTCCCTCTAGTTGTAATGGAACAAAAACCCAGATGCAAGATGGTAATGTATCGAAATACAAGGAAACAATAAACTGTTTGAAATAACATATATTTATAAAAAATATAACTCCTCCTTACAACAACATACGGTAGCCTTTAAGGATCTACCGCAATAATAATTAATTACATCAAACACTTACATTTAAGTTAACCTATAAAATAGGTAGGTGACTATAACTGTCACTTATTAATGCCAGCCAGCTTAATCTTCAGTAGAAAGAACTAAGGTCGTGGGGAGTTGGAGATAAAGCCAGTACTGTTCCGAGTTTAAACATTTCAATATTATGGTGTAACCTTCCAATTATTATGCCTGTAATTAATTAATAAATGGGCGCCAGGGATTTTGAAAATCCCGGATCCCAGAACCGACGAAGATGTCCAATATACTTCCAGATCCAGATAAACCTAGGTATCCAATCCGGGGACCTTATTTTAAATTTTGTTATAGACCGGTTCCCAATATTGAAAACCGAACTAAGGTAATAAACCGGTACTTACACGAACGGTATTTGAATGTTATTGAAAACTTTATAAAAAGGTATTAAAGTCGAAGTTGCTGATTGAGCCGTTTTTCATAATTCCTTCTCAGACACGGAGAGTTTTTTTTTTTTAATAATGGCTCTAGTGGACCTGAGAGCGCCCCTCTTAAGAAAAATTTAATTCTTCTCTGACTCATCAATTTATTAAAATAATACGCAGCCTCATTGAAAACAAACAATATTTCCACTGCAACCAATCAGTATAGCAATTTGGCGTCCTTCAATTCGGCTACACTGTGGCCTTAATAGATACAATCTGTCGAATGCGCATTGGACGTCGGTGCTATTGTGTGATGCAGACGGAAGCTTCCTATTACAGGCAGCGCAGTCCGTTTGTATAGCCTAACTATGTTACCAGCCCTTTCGATTGTTGATAAATCGTTGCAGATGTAGGTATGGGAATTGTGGCTTGCATGTAGTTGGATTCATATTTAGTTTAGGTCTTCGTTACGACGTTTGCAATCATCGCTAGCTTGTTCCAATTTTGGTTTGGTTCTTCTATAAAGCTCTTGGTTTCTGGTTTCATTCCTACACATGCCCTTTTCAGAGATGAAACTTTCTGTAATGTATTCTACGTTCTCAATAATAGTCATCACCAGAGATCAAATATTCGGATGCATGTTCACCTTAAGTTGAGATGTTGGCTATTAGGTATGGAATGCGCTTTTGTATCGAAAAAATCCCGCGGTTCCGGGATCGAAAAATTTAGGTTTCTGATTAAATGATAAATGATTTTATTTCTGTAAGTAGGTTTTTACAAACACTTTTACACGTCAATCATATTTTAAAACTAGATGAGGTCGGCGTTTCGTATCTGACTACTCTGAGAAGAAAGACCGAAACAAACTCAGAGATCACAGTCTCTTTTAAAGTCCAGACATAATCTTGGTCAAATCATGTGAAGACCATGTAGATTGGTGTCTGAAATGGTCTTTTGAAGAAAGAACCACACAGATTGAGTGGACCTATCCATTCAGTGCACGCATTTGTCAGTAATCGTGCAGCTCAACTCAGAACATAAGGAGCTCAACGATTCGACGAACAATACCAAAGAAAGGACATTTGGGCAGGCCGCATAAATTACTCAAACTGCCATACCATGATCAGAAAAAAAAATACTGAGAAGAAAAAAATAAAAATAAAGACCCACATAGTCTTCACATTCACAATAATTAAAATAATAATATTATACTTCACAAGTAAATATTCTTGATTATAGAATCGGATGTATATTTACTTACTTTCAAACGTTGGCTTATTTGGAATGCACTTTTATATCGATCGTAAAAATCCCGCGATTCCGGAATTGATTAATTTAGTGTTTTTTTCTGACTATAGAATCGGATGCATATCTACCTACCTAAGTAGCCGAGGTAATATTTACGCCCAATCAGGATATAGTACCTAATTTAATCAAAATAATTATTTTAATTAGTTTTTTGTTTTAACGAACACACCATCCCTCGTGTTACACCCTATGTACATATAGGCATTTGGGGTTATATATTAATTTTAAATAAATATGCATCCGAATAGTTATGCAATCCAAGAATCCCGGAGTAATTTTTTTTATTTTTAATAAATTGTTTTTAGAAGTCGCTTCCATACTATACACCCGACTAATTATGCATTCCCTGTGTTCCCGACATCACGGGGTTTTTTTTTTACAATAAATATTTTTTAAGAAGCCGCTTCCGTACTTTCATAGCTAAAAATTAACTTTAGGTAAATATGCATCCGAATATTCGATCTCTAGTCATCACTTATCGTAATCCAATCCCGGCAAATCCCTACAATAAGAAACTAACGGTGTCAGTCCCTATTAACATGTAAGCAACGGAAAGGAATCCGCAAATGAAGTCGGAGTTCTCATCAAAATACCTGCGATATCTCACGCGAAGAGTGGGAAAATGAAAAAATATTCCGAGTACACGGTAAATCCTGACCGCGATGCGACGTGCGACCACGCGCTCTGTCGGACTGGACCAGATACGAACCGTGTATGGAATTCAATTACCGAAAACACTTACATGCTTTTTAGGGTTCCGTTCTTAATGCCTGATAGAATTGGCAAGGAAAACAAAGAATGTCACTTTTTGTGACAATTGTGTAATTTATCATTGATTTCATAAAAGAAATCGGCATATAAATGCTTGTTTATAGGTCTATAGATTTCTTCATGAACTACGTTTTCTTTGTAAGAACTGCTCATAATATCACAACCTGTTACTATTTTACACTACACTCAAACAAGCAATTAATGTTACTGTAGACAGAAATATTCAATTGTCGCTCCTATCATTAAGCTTAGCTATTCCGTTAAACATAGGTTATGTAAGTACGGAACCATAATAGTAGAGGTTCGTCCGATGCGGTACGGTTTTAGCTTATTACGATATTTAGCGATCCTTACTACAATGTTTCATTAAATAAATAATAAAAATGTTTATTGCAGAAACTTGTACAACTTTTACAGTAAATCTTACATACGAGTACCTCCTTTTAAGTAAAATAATATATATACTTGTGCTAGGGGATCCCGCTCTCCAATGACAAAAATTATAGAAAATAGAATTTAAACAAAAAATTACTAGTAAAATCTCAAACTAAACAAGACAAGACTTGAACTAAATAAAATGTATCATAATCATTCAATGTATACCTACTTTATCAGGTATGCTCGATAATCTACATCACCATACAAATACCTATAGAAAAATAGACTCATGGTACTCGTCATATAAAAAAAATTTGCATGAAATTTCGTGGAGGAGTAAGAATAGAAAAATCACAAGACATTATGTACACCACTGAAAATAGGCACAATATGACGATAATTTCGCATGACCAAATTTATCCACTTGGTAGTTGATATTTATAACTTGAGTAACAAAATATAAATTGAGACAAAATAAATATAAAGAAAAGCGGCCACATTCCTCTAAATCGGCTTATTCCACAAATCCCCCCTGAAATTCCCCGTTAGGAGGAAAAGTGGAATCGATAAAAAAAGTCTAGACTTCCCCCCTGATAACCCCCTTTAGGGGGGAAAACTAGAATTAAAAAAATAAATATTTATTCCATAGATCCCCCTGAAAGTGTTTTTTTTTACATAAGGGTTCAGTTTTTCCACTGAGGGGGGTTCTCTCAGGGGGGATTAGTGGAATGAGCCCTCTAAATCATATTTTGTTGCTTCGTGTCTCAATATGAAACTTTATAAAAGGTATTACAAAATTCTAGACACACTTACCGAGGTTCCTTATTGAGACGTTTTTCATCATTCCTTGTCAGTCATGAGATAATATTTTTTTAAGGAGTGGCGCTAGTGGCCCGGTGAGCGCCCTCTTAATGAAAATGTGATAAATCTTCAACCCAAACCTACAATCACGCCTGGCAGGTTTTTTGCAAGTGTGAGGTCTGCAGAAGTTATATTACCGGCGCGCGGCGCTACAAAGTTTTCGTGGGCGACGTTGGGTAAATATTTACACTGGAACGTTGCTTCGGTGGTTTCATTCAGTTTTTTTCTTGAGGTTTAACTGTGGCCGTGGAAAAATTGTTTCAATCTGTTCGTAGCTTCGTGTTCATTATCCGTTTCTTTCGGTCTTAGCCCTAATTTGAACGTTAACATTCCAATGTTCATTGATATATACCTTGTTATGATCAAATTCCGGATTCCTTTTTATGGTAAAAATTGGTCTTATCTCTGAAAATATGGAACTCTCAGAACGTGACTTTCTATCTTTTTTATAAACTTCTAAAAATGTGTTCAAGAGATCGTATAATTTCTTCATCAGGTCTATTTAATTCTTCGCCATACTTCTGAGTTCTTATTACAGCCGCGGTATCCACTACGTGACATTTTTCCCGATACGCGTGTCCTCCAGAATGCAGGACACGCTCCCCTTGCTACATGATCGTATCTGTAGTGGCACACTGAAGATTCCAATGTATCTAATTCAAGGGTACAGAGAAAAGATAATACTGATAGTGTTGTTAGTTAAAAATATGTTTTTGCAGCTTTAAGATTTTCTCACATAATCAAGAAAAAAAAAAACTTTTTGTTTTCTGAAAATGGTGCTCTTTTACAGCATATTCACACATTTGAATAAAAAACACAGAAATCAGATAAAAAAGAACCTCACAAATGTACAGAAAATGTGATCAGTGTAGGTCCCGCGGCTGTTCTCGTGAAATGAAGCGCAGTATGAGATCAGCGCGCGGAAGTAATGCAAATGATTAGATTTCACCGACTGGTCAGCTCCGAGTTCCGATCCAACCCATCCACCTAATGCTATTATGCATTTGAAAAATCCATTCTACTTTAATTTGTATTTTTCAGACATTCCATTTATTTGTGTTTCATCATAGGTTTATCGTAAAACCCTTCTCTTGAGCCTCGCCATGTTGTTTTGAAAGGGTTGATTCAAAATACAATGTATAATTGTCGTTTCTATCTTTCCGATAGTCTTTGGATTAAACAAATCGAACTATGCAAAGGCACACCATAACTTGGCGAACAAGTCGTGAAATGGTAGGTAACACCAAAGGGCGGCGAAGACGTTGAAACGAAACGCATAGCATTACACATTTCACGGCTAAGTAGAATACGATGTCGGGCCCGTGCCGTTGTTCCGATGGACACACCAATTGACTACCTTTTAAGAACTAGTGCTTTGTCCTCTCCTTATCGGGATGCTGTAGGCTGTTGTGCGTTCAACTTCTTTAATTTATCTTGTTTGTTTTCCAGATAGAAGTATTGTTCGAATCTTCTTTGGTTCTCTTTAGGTTATCTGTTAAATGTTTAAAGGCAACTAGAATGTTTGACTTTACTTGGGTACATTTCACAAACAATATATTTGTCGATATTCCTAATTTTGCGAGATATAAAATTAATAAAAGCAATCGAATGTAATGGAAGCTTTTATCTTTACAACATAATTATAAAAATATGTATGGCGTTGTTCTCCGTCCAGGTGATCAAGAAGGTAGCCGATTACTTACAAATTAAAACAGTGCAAACTATCCAAAGATAGGCGTTCATAATCAAGAAAATAGCAGTCCACTACATGACGTTTAATTTAACAAACCATCAACATTCGTAGTGAGATAACGAAACGGAAAGCCGACGAAGGTTTCACAATGTAAGCAACCTTGTAATTACTACTAGTATAATTATAAACTTGTAGCCACCACATCCATACAGTAACGACTAATCAAGACCCTATTCAGATTCATTACACCTAAGAGAAGAGCAATAAATATAACGCCCTAATAAAATCTCGCACAACATAGGAAATAATAATAAAATTTTACAAGAGCCAGAGATTTTGTCTAATTAATTTTGTATATACGTACTGTGGGGCTGCGATGTCTTGGGAGTAACATACAATGAGTCCGGAAAACCGAAGGCGAGGTGGTAACAAGATCCACCAACGAGCTAAATTAGAATTTATGATTGTATGTGAAATTGTTAGAACGGGTTTCGATGTATATTATAATGTTTCGTGTAATAAGATGGAGTTGAAACGAAGTTTAGCGGCAAATTGGTGAAATACCTAATGAACTTTGTAATGACTGTATTGTCTTCGTTATGAATAACGAACCTCGTTCGCATCAGATATGAGTTTCAATTTCGGTTACATTTACAGTGTAATATAAAACCTTCAATTTGTGAACTAGGATTGTGTACCTTTGTACCTTTTTATAATTGTACCTTTTATACCTTTTTACAATTGATCACCAAAAAGGAAAATTTGGAACAATTTAATGAAGCAAACCAGTTCATAGATCAAAGAAGTGCCCAACACTTAATCGAGACCGACAGCAAAACGTAATTCAATCAAGCACTCGGTCAAAACTTAACCAAACATGGCTGACCAAAATCACGACAATGTTTCTTCAATCAAACCGGCTGGCGGTCAGCCGGTAGTGTGACGGTACGGAGTCAACACGGCAAGAAGTGTCGCGGCCGAGCCGTGTCCGGTACAGCGCGAGCTGTCGATTATACAACTGAGTGCACGCGCCCTGAGCCAGCTTGCCGAGTCCGTAACATGATACTAAACGTGTCGCTTTTAACTGTAATTATAATTCTCTAGCTTTGAATACGATTAGCAGTAAGTTTTTGACACGGCTCTCTAATTCGCTTCAGCGGCTTGATTGTGAAATTCTGGGTTTGCTTTCACAATAATCTATCGGTACAGTTTGCTAGAGGTTACAGTTAATGTATATTTAATACTTTAAATGGCAACACTGACTACGAATTTGGTATTCGTAATATATATGAAGCTTTTATTTTGTGTTCTGGTGAGAGAGCAGCCGTACCGCGATCAACAATCAATTAATAACCAAAACTATTTCTGTATTCAAGCGAGTTGAGTACAAATGAACAAATTTAGCAAAATTTAAGCTACAATTTCCAAATTGCCCACCGGAGCGTATGAACTACTGAGGCGGAGTTGCGTGTTAGCGCCAGACCACTGGGAGTTAGAACTCTGTTCAAAACTGGCGGTCGGCGACACTGGAATGAGTCAGCCGGCCACCAGGCGAAGGTAATGTGAACACTGCCCACCCGTGCGCCGCCCGCGCTGCGAAATACTGCTCACGAAATACTGGCCCGATGTGTAAACGTTACACTTCGTCACGACGCCACGGTGACACATTAGCGGGTGCAACTGGACGCAATGCCGTCAAATTTAAATTATCCAATAACAAACGATTAAGAAGAGCTAGTTCAAACAGAACTTCCCGACAATGTTGATTAAATCCAACAAAGCAAGGATAAAACGTGACTTGATAAAATCCAGTCCAAATATTAAACCGAAACAATACTAATCGAAGAAAATTGGCCCAAAACATCCCCTCGTAAATCCGATTCACTGCAATAACAACATGAAGTAGATTTATAATTATCGGAAGAGCGTTTAAGTCGCGTTTTAATTATAGAAACAAACAAAAACAGGAATCTCCAATGTCTTAGTGGAGTTTCGGAGTGAGTCGGGACTTTAATTCAAAACTCTTTGTTGTGGAAACAATTTTCTTCAATAGGGGTGAGCTCCGCGTTTTAGAGATCGGAAGTCATAGCAACAATCGGCGTAAATCATGACGATTGTGCACTTAAAACGTAATTGACATTTGCCCTCTTAAATCAAAATTTGATTTAATAGCAAGGCCGTGTTTTATGCTGAAGCACAGTAGACTGACTTCTTATAGAGAAGAAAGTGATCATATCTTACGTTGCTTAGTTAGTAATGTGGCAATTTGAAAATAATTCAGTCATCTTACGTTGCTTAGTTAGTAATGTGGCAATTTGTAAATAATTCAGTCGAATTTAAAACATATTTCTACTGTATTTGACAATTCTAATCCAACAATCCTTTGGCCATCAAAAACTGTATCAAAGACAGCCAAATTATTTCTCGAAAGTTAAAAAGGAATTGCCTCACCCCTAGTTGTCGGAGCGGCACTCACCCCGGACATAGGAAATTCAATAATAATTGAACTTGGTGGACGGCGGACCGCATCCGGTGTCTCGGGGAAATCGCTTATTGATCACAAATTTTACACCATAGTAAACGTTCATTGTCTTAAAATGGTCAAGAAATCTTGTTTACATCTTTCGGTGCAGACTTCCAAATATGATACAGTCGAGCTTAATGACATTAGCAATAAACACAACATGGTAGAGTGAACTGAATATTTGGACAGACAGAATAACATCCAAAGAATCGGCAATAAAACCCGAGACGTATTTGAAAACAAGTAAAGAACGTGTTTACGTAATTATACCTAGTGATGCAATTAAAATCGACACGTCTGCAAACAGAGAAGTGGTTCGATTCAGGGAACATGTATCAATGCATCGAATGCACGAACCGATTGTAACGATGTCGATTGCGGGCTAATAAATTGTTTACGTTGGCCGGTGTGCGATCATTAAGATCTTTGTTTACGGTTCGACCACACACGAGTAGCAGACGTCGATGAAGCCATACGCTGATTTGATTGCAGGATATCGTATTAAAGTTGCTGCTAATATCATATTTACTGCTGCCACTGTTAAGTTAGTGACAAAAATAGACTTCCGGCATGGTTAAAGTGCTTTTGTTTTATTGCAGTTTTGTTATATAGCATTTCTGTGAGAGTTGTTTCATTCCATATCGCAATTAAATTTTAAACGGTGAATGTGATTTATTTATGAGACTTGGTATTTGCTAAGATTGTATTAAGTAGGTACTTCCATTTAACATCAATTCCAACCATGCAATCAATACTCAACATCTCTCAGATAAATCGAAACTAATCTCATTAACATAACGCTGGAAAATCAAACTCATTGAAGCTTTCATCAATAAAATCAATTCTGTTTTCATTTGGTCGGTCTATCGGCGCGTGAAAGATGATTCCATTTATACTCTCATCTGATTTGCGAACAAACACAAGGTTTATGCGCTCAGCTCAGCTTAGCTCAGCTCGTTTTATAGACTTATTGCTTTTTATCGCAGACTCATTTGCTTGTTTATCTTCTACAAGTTGTTATTGCTCTTCTAATACTGACTGAACTGTTTATTTGATTTCGGTGTTACTGTTAGCTAACGAATCAAAGGTAATGGTAATATTTGGACGTCTATTCACAGCTTTATCTATTTGCTGAAATGTTAATGGCTTCGTTTTTCAACTGTATTGCATGCAAAACTTTTATCAGTTATACTGCATTATTGACCTGTTAAAACCAACCAATAGTATCGACAACTTGTTATAACTAAAAAGCACCATCGATTCAAACAGAAGCATATTAAAATTGATCATAAATTCCGAACTAATCCATCATATTGCAAATAGCGACTCGCAAAATGATACAAGCGTGTAATTTAATTTTTTCGGGCACCAAACAATATTTCGACGAAAATGAATTATCTCCTGCCCTTTCGATGTAAGTACTACATGTACACGACTGGGATGATCAAATGACGTGAGCCGAAATTGATTCGTGAAAACCTTTCCCGTCGTTTATCGCTGACCTATCAATGCACAAAATATGACCTAATATGAAGTGTTTTTATAAATAGGTACACACATCAAAAGTATATAGGGATAAAGGTAGTAAAAAAATATATGTTATTGCTCTATTGAAATTAAATAAAACCGGCCAAGTGCGTGTCGGACCACGCATAATGAAGGGTTTCGTTAGTTGGAACGAATTTATCCCAAGAACAAACTTAACATTGTAGTTGGATAATATGTTCTCCCATACATACATATACGTGACAGTCAATTCTCCAACTGCAAATGTAAGTTGGTTGACTTATACTCGTTATCTTGTAAAGCCTACTTTTGTTGAGCGATTACCTGTGATAGCTTTCCTTTTAATTTCGTTTTATAGGTATACTACCACCGTGAATTTTTTCACATATCCAAAATCAACCATTTAGCTGGCGAGGGACACTTGATATTTCGCAAACAGATCCGTAAATCTAAAAATAGTTTTAATAAACCCGCAATATTTTTGAACGGCCTATCCAACGATACCTCACACTATGGGATAGGCAAGAAAAAAAACATCCCCAATTTACGTGTAGGGAACATAAAAAAAAATACAATATATTACTATACCACTTTGTCGGCGTGATTAATATAATATGCTCATGTCAAAATTATAACAGCCTAGTACTAAGATTCTCCGAGTTATGCCGCGGACAGACAGACGGACATGGAAACCACCACCATGGAACACTACGGAACCCTAAAAATGTATGTTTAGATTGATCAAATAAAATGTTTTCTTATGTGTAGATGGATGAAGCACTCTCTGCTTTTGCATTAACAAAGACTTTTACACAAATTCTTGCTTATGCTGGATTTTTCACCTTAGTTTATCCTGACATTAATAAGTAATAAAAATATAAAAAGTTTTTAAAGGTTTTTATTGCGTAAAATAAACAATTAGTAGTCTATATTTCCGCCGTTAACGCGTATACCACAATTGCATTGATTCGACATGTACTCAATATAAGTCCATCACAATAACGTTGCGGAATGCCCGCCCACGTCTACGTTGTAATAGACGAAAAAAAAACCTGGTGTATGACGTCATCCATATTTGGCAAAGCTCTTCTTTGAAGTATATCCCATGCGTGCTCAATAGGATTCAAGTCTGGCGATTGAGCAGACCATGGTAGGACGTTAATATTAGCTGCAGTGTGTTTGCAACGACTCTGGCAGTGTGAACGTGCATTATCATGCATAAGCAGAAATGAAGCACCAAATTGGGTCCTCAATGGAATGAGACCATGTGATACAATCATTTCAGCGTAAATCTGTTCATTGGAATTGCCTCTGATCCAAATTAGTTCAATTCTTCCGCCGATCCAAATGGGTATTTAGATCGGCGGAAGAACTGAACTGATTTAGATCAGACTACAACAGTCATAATATGGACGGGTGCCCATATCATGATTGTTCCACCACTGTATGCATGGACTTCCTGGCATGATTTTTAACGTTCTTGGCGTCCAGGGGACCTCCAATACCGTGTACGTCTACGAACTACGTGTAATAAAATGTATCCAATACCGTGTACGAATCTCGCTTTGGTATGAGGCCAGATAGTAGTATCTGGCTTCATACCAAAGCGAGATTCGTCAGGAAAACACACTAAACGCCACTCTTCTTCTGCCCAACTTCTGTGTTCACGAGCCAACTGTAAACGGGCTCTGCAATTGCGTGGCTCAATAGGTGGTACACGTAGTTGCCTTCGGGAACGGAGATTGACTTCATGCAAGCGATTTCTCATGGTTTGATCACTTATTAACATCCCTGAAGAGCTATGAAGCCTCGTAATCATCATCTCATCATCGCGGTCATTGTACAATTTCGTCCAGCAGTAATGTGTCCAAAGTCGACTTATAACACTCTGCTTAATGCCCAGAGCAATTGCCACAGCACGTTGCCGAAAACCAGCTTCCAACATTCCCATGATCATTCATTCTGATGATTTCTTCTCGGCTCAAATAACGTCTTCTCTCCATAATAACGTTCTTTTGTATTGATTCCACTCAGAAGTATGGCAGAAGTAGCAGTAAGGAGGTTATTTGGCCTCAAACCCGTTGCAGGATTATATAGGAATATGACTTGACAGAAGATTGTCATATTTTGACCGAAATTCAAAAACTATTCCCTTTTCACATGTCGAAATGTTAAATTAACAAACCTGATTTAATAACTAGCATAAATGTGCTTGATCCCTAGACACTTTTGATGTGTGTACTATCATTATTATTATTTAAAAATTATATATTTTCCAATAAGTTACTATGTTAGGTTATATTTCAATCTACATCGGTCTCCTGCAAAGTAATTGGTTAAAACGCAAAAAAAAAATAAGCCTTTTAAAATTCAGCGCTGGTTACTTTGGTTTCAGAATTAAATTGATTGTTAAAAAAAGTTACACAGACAACAGAATGCTCTTTGTATAATTGCTTGTGACTATGGAAACCATTAAACGTCATATTTCATGATTGCGTCGTGTTTTACTGATGGGATATTTATGTAAATTATTCCAGAAATCAAGTTAGTGTCATTATTAATTAACTTGCAAAAGGAAGATTGTTTTCGGTTAGGTTTTAGCTGAAGTTAGCATAACTTTTAAGTATGTCTCTTACGTTAGTATTAACGAGATCAGAAAACAACCTAATCAGAAATCCTACGTAAAAAAAAATTATCAAATAGATTCGTATTAGTTTATTCATATTTAATTCTATACAAACATAACAGAACAATCAGACTCGTAATACAAATTGATTACATCTTACCGTTGACTTCCATTCATCACTCGCCTCCCACGCATTTTCTTCACAAACACTGCTCGCTCACAAACAATCGCCAATACAATTTAATTTAATAAAGTGTCAAAAAGCTGCCAGTACCTGTTAGTGTTTACAAATGGACCGGACATACGTTTTCCGCCTTGGTTTCCCAACAGGGGGCGTCCGTTCGCACCCCCATGATGAATCCACCTTTTATTTTGTCCCACTTGACTCAATTGAGAGTGATTTTTGAGCGTGAATGGGCAGCCTGCGTAATTTGCCACTGACAGGCAGAAATGTGCATTGAACGCTATAAAAGGTTCAGACCAAACTCAATCAAGACCGCTTTCTCGTTTTATTGTTTGATGTATAAAATGAAATTGTTCGTCCATGTTTCAACTGTGAAATAATCCCGCTAGCAAAAGGTTAAAATATGTACGTCTTCATCGTATCGCTGTGCGAATCCATTTAAGTTTCATAGACAAAGTTTACGCCAGCAATATTCCATAACAAGACTTTGCGAAATCTTAGCGGACCATTTGAGCAGTGCCCTCACGAATAGTTAGTAGACAATAAATTATTTAATAACCCCTTGGTTCCGAGTGCGGGTCGTGCACTTAATCTGGGCGTACATATGAAATCACCTCTTTAGAAACAATTAATATGGCCGTGATTAAGCTTGGCTACATTTGCGAGATGTCGTTTTGTTATTGCGGATGGATGCTAATTGGAAAATTATTCGGGATTACAAACTAATTGGTTGAAACGTTGATAATTCTGATGATTGATGAGGATGGCACATCAAACAGAAATGATAATGATAGGAAATACAAAAAGAAAGTAACTCGTTAAGAGGGTACCGAGCGCGCAGTGGCGCCCTCATCGTTTGATTGGTGAGTTATTTTATTTTAGAATGAAAATGCAGAAAATACGCACATTACGTTGTGCTTCACAAAATTATTCGTTATTATTATTAAAAACAGTAGTTTTACATTGTTATGTTTTATTGTAATCCTTAAAACGGAGATTAGTGGCCACTATTTTCCATTTTAAGGATTAACTAAAATGCTTTAACGTATATTAGCGTTAATTTCAAAAGACCACTGTAGGTTGAAAGGTATGTTTATCTATTTCCTCAAAGGTTTTGCGTTTCAAAGCTTGGCAGTGTCATCTGTAATTATTGTCCCCGAGTGACCGACTACTCTGACCGGTGTCGGGTGAACACTAAGCAGTTTGTAACTCATTCCTAAGATGTAGGGTTGCACCTTTCGTAGTTATGCTCGTAAAACTTAATGTGGGGTAACGCTGCTGTTATCAATTATTTTTAATTAAATGAACTTCAAAGTTGGTTATTATCATGTTTTTGTTCATCGATCTTTAATGTTAGATATGATGAATTAATTATGATAATCGTTGCTGTTTGCTTTTGAATTAATTGAAAGAGTCCTTTTCCTTTTTATACGGAGTTATCATTATTAATAATGATGTCATGTCTATCTATCTAAATTATGTTGCAAAGAGCAATTCAATACTGGTAGCCTCTCCGATTCCCTCCGAGGGAAACTTGTTCTAGATTCAATGATGAACACGAGACACTTCAGTTCTGGAAGCAAGTTGTGCACCGTTTAAAGCTCTTGGTAACTAAGAGGTAGTTTGTAGGACTTCTACGGGCATCGCTCTACTCAATACTTGTCTTATACTGAGAAACAAACCCATATCGATCATTTTGCGAGGAAACAGGACCACAGGTATATCAATGTTTGAAGCATAATACAAGCGAATACGACTATGTAACATAGCTACGTGGTGCCAGTCATCAATTTAGCATCTCAGAAGTTTTAATTTCCCCGTACAAAATGCGAGAAGGGGTGTCCCATTTGATGTCCAGGGTCGATGAAGTTCGAACACTTTATTACTGTGTCCGGCTTTAAGTGGGTGTAAAGTTTCAACACCCTTTGATTTACTTGCAGCGCGGGGAATAGGTGTGCGACGGATCGGACCAAATTTGTTTGAGCTTTGTCTTTTTCCATTGTAACTGGATTTTATTGCGCACGTGTTTTGTTTTTGTTTTGTACCACTCGTCTGTCCAATCTGCCCCTCATTTTATTGGTTTTCCGTTCCGCTCACCAACATATACACAGAATATGTGATGATCTTAAATTACCCTTAACAGCGTTACAAGGGTGTATCGGGGACAATGCTAACCGCATAATGGGCCGAGCAATTATTACACTAATACCTTAAAGGACCACTTTAATCCCCTAATCGGAAGCCAAACTAACGTGGTGCCGTCCCGCATAGAAATATCTTAAATTGGCAACACGGTCCGGCGGGCCGACCATAAAACATCTTAATGAGTACAGCCAGCAGCTGCGGACCCCTATATTGCCGCTCTCATATCCATGCAAACTACCCACCGACGACGTCTTAGCGGCCTTACTTTCCTCCTCCTTGTTTACAAGTCGACAACTAATTTGCTGCAATATGTGCATAGGACAACATTACGGCGCTATCTCCTCCGTGCGTGGCTTGCATACATTTGCTCCTTCCTCGCCACAACAAGGTTGTTCCTCGACCTGACCCTTCACTCAACCCTCCTATATTCAAATTCAGCCCGGACCGGCCATTTGGACGCGGATTTGTTATAAGATTAAAGGAAGATTTCACTTGTGAAACAATATGGCAGCCGATTTACATATTTCGTTTCCTTATTAGTTTCGGGATATTTGTTTTGGGGCCAGCGAATTTACATCCACTGACCGATTAAATGGCCCTTAGGCGTCTTTAATGGGGGTGCCGCGTGGTCGTTGTTGGCCTTAGCAAATGTGTGCTTATGCGTAATTGAATATTTTATGGGCTGGACCAAATTTAGTGCGGAAATTTTATTGATTTCTCATAGCTGTAAACTCTTCTTCGCAAGAATCTAATTTTACGAGTATTCTAACCGCAAAGTATGTTTATCCACAGCAGAGAAAAATAAACATTCCCTCTCACATTCTGCCTTTTCAGTTTGCGAGTGTGTTTATCGTTTGCATTTATCTGTTGACTGTTTTTATTCCGCGGTTGACATTTACCCTCTGTTTCAACAAGCGGGCAATTCCGAGCTCGTTTCTTTCATTCGCTGTACGAGTGCTCGCGTTGCATTACCTCTATTCACGTCGAGATAGCTTCACTTAGTTTCCTCTTTTTCAGTGTGGACGGGTTAATTTCTGCATCTTTATTATTCGAGTGGCCGGTGTATGGGAGTAGTGTAGTCTGTCTGCTAGCGTAGATTGTGTGGCGGAAAGCAAACTTGAATTGTTGGGTCGCCGCCGCGTGGAGGTAATGAACGCACGGGTGGGACATGCAGGCTGCTGGAGGCGTCTGGTTCGAGCGAGAGGTGTAGCTGCGAGGGGGTACGGGGGGGGGGTGAGCTCGTGTACTAGTGCTTTGCTGCCTGAGCGGGGGAGGGGGAGGGTGCAACGCGTCCTGTATGCACAGCGCCGCTTCCGCATTCGTTAATGCAAAAGCGAGCACAGACTTCAGGTGTACATTTTCAGCGCTTGTGTGCTTTATACTCGATGTTAAGGCGTGCGTCTTTGTGCAATGCGGAGCCTTAATTATTATTACATTTTATCTTCTCTACGCTTCAATACACTCTCCTCACTGTAAGGTTGGATAATAATATATCAATTTAATGTTCACGAGCTTCTACATGCTTAAGCAAATTATACCAAGATTATTCAAAACGTTACGTAGATTGTATAGACACCTAGGTATAGGTACGTTGGTTGGTTTTGTTTCTCTCGTTTCCATTCCTCTCCCTTTTAACACAAAACGAATAACCGGCGACTTAACAATTCATTACTGCATTCGTTCATTTCAGCTTCATTAAAATCGCATTAGGATTAATTTTTCTCGTCCCCATTTTAATTCGAAGTTTGCTAAGGGGATCTCTGGCTGGACGGAGTGCAATCATCCACTGTCAATATTTGTTGTGTTTTGTCTACCTGCGCCCGTGTGTTTTACGTTATTGCTTGGAAATTGCTAGTGGGCACTTATTATAACCAGCTACAATGTTTAACTGCTTTATATTTTTTGTACGAACAAAAGAGGTCCCCAGCTCCACTTCTTTAATGAATTATCATTAATTAGTGCGAAAAGCCTCGTGTTTCATTGGTCCCTTTTTGTATATCTGCATATTTGAATTCACAATCATTTATTTATTCATTTATTTTTTATTCATTTTTAATAACAGCCGCACGGGTCGATTCGCCAGGTTAAGCTACGCTTGCCGGGGTTGGTCCGTGGATGGGTGACCATCTTTACATACCTCCTAGAGACTCCTCCGTGCCTCGGAAAGCACGTTAAGCCGTTGGTCCCGGCTGTCATTCGTGGATCTTTGACAGTCGTTACGGGTCGTCAGAAGCCCAAAAGTCTGACAGCCACTTACCAAGGGGTATCGTGTTACCCAGTTACTGGGTTGTAGAGGTCAGATAGGCAGTCGCTCCATGTAAAATACTGGTATTCAGCTGCATCCGGTTAGACTGGAAGCCGACCCCAACATAGTTGGGAAAAGGCTAGGCAGATTGATTGAATCATTCATTTATCGATAAATGTCTGTTCATATTAGTGCTGTTAATTAAAGTCTTATTATTAAAGCGGGAGACTAATTGCTTATTTTAATTGATTTAAAAAAAAAAACAAGTAAAGAAATTAAACCTTAAATTGCATTTATGGCTTCATGAACTTTGTGTGCTGTATAATATCATTAATTAATAACTTACCTACTAAATAGTAAGTCGTAAATAGTGATAAAATAAAATTAATGAAGACGGCATTAATCATGTCCAATAATGACCCCAGTCTCATAATAATAAAATATCATCATAAACGTTAACAATGACATAGTAATCGAACACTTTTAATGCTTAGTTTGTTTATCCTTACTAAAATTATAAATCCATACTTTATAATATCCATACTAATATTATAAATGTGAAAGTAACCCTATCTGTCCGTCTGTTACGTTTCACGCTTAAACCGCTGAACCGATCATCATGAAATTTGGCAATGATACAGCCTGGGATTTGGAGAAGGACATAGACTACTTTTATGCGATAACCGAAATCGACGCGGGCGGGGCCGCGGGCAAAAGCTAGTTATATTATAAATGTCAAAGTAACTCTGTCTGTTACGTTTCACGCCTAAACCGCTGAACCGATCGTCATGAAATTTGGCAGTGATATAGCCTGGGATTTGGAAAAGGATATAGGCTACTGTTTTTTGCGATAACCGATACCCACGCGGGCGGAGGTGCGGGCAAAAGCTAGTTATAATATAAATGTGAAAGTAACTCTGTCTGTTACGTTTCACGCCTAAACTGCTGAACCAATCGTTATGAAATTTGGCAGTGATATAGCCTGGGATTTGGAGAATGACATAGGTTACTTTTTTATGCGATAACCCACACCCACGCGGGCTGAGACGCGGGCAAAAGCTAGTCTGTTATAAAATAAAGTCGTATTTTATGTCAAACAAACATGCACGTGCTCAGAGCCCTTGTGCTGCATACATGTGCACATAATGTCTTACGTCGGGACTGGTTACTAGAACCTTTAGATATTGTAAATCGATATTTCATTTTCAAATCGATGCACTGAAGCCTCACGATACATTCGCACGCGATACTTACGACCCTTGCCAACGAATATCTACAATATTATTAATTCAGGCATATTAATAAAAGGTGTCACGTTACGACCACACTGATGTCGCAGGAAGCATGGCCCGATGAGCCATTCCAACGAAAATAAATACATTATTCGATCCCGAACTGCATCGATTTTTTACTAAGAATTCATTACTTTTTATTTCATCTGTCCGTCCTAATTTTTACGGCATGTTTGATAAGTATTATGTTACTAATGTTGTGACCCGGTTTCGAAAATACAATATTTTATATAGAAACATAAATAAACACAGGGTGATCAATGTTTTTATATGCAATAAAAGTTTGGATGGCGGATGACAACTCGTGCGAAGTGCCGACTATGTTCCGGACACAATCATCGTTAAGTCGACACGACTGTTCGGCATATTTTTATGGACAATTACTCGCGAAAATATTAAATTGCCATTTTTGAAATACTTAGACATAATAAAAACCGGTCAAGTGCGAGTTGAACTCGCGTGGAGAGGGTTAATTCCGTACGATTAATATTTTATCTACCAATATCAAGAGATTTACCATGTTATTTTAAGACCATAGACTTCTTATAGATTTTCCTGTAATCTATAAGTATAGAACTATTCTGTATTATTTTCAAAATTTTAGACTAGATTATTATAGAAAAAAAAGTATGGAAATAAAACAGGCTACCCGAAACTGAACTAGTTAGACGATATTAATTTAAGAAAATGCAATTAACTAAAAAAAAACTGTTTAGAATATACGTTTTGGCACATTTTATTTTGCGTAATTGCTTAAATAGGATTGCGAGATGTTAAAACTTTGGTTATAATTTTATATTAAAATAAGGGTTTAATTTTGGTGATCATTTACTATTTTTGTCGCTATATTACTATATTTGGTGGTTTAATTTTGGTGATCATTTAATATTTTTGTCTCTATGTTACTATATTTGGTGGTAAGTAAAACATAAGCCTTATATTAACCACGAGCTCCTCCTAGACATACCCACCAATTAAATACTTAACAAACATCTAATAAAATTTTGATGCCTTCTCTTTTGTGTGAAGTAATTCTAACAAAGCTGAAAGTTTTTGCTCTACTTTACGAAACATTTTGAATGATGATAATGGTTGATAAGTTACTACAAATATTTTACTTTCTTTTTATTACGAGTAATTACGTAAATATCCATGAAGCATTTTATCCATAATAAATACCACTTTTTTGTGTAAATTCTTTATTTTTAAAGCGTCCGAAATTACTGTAGTAGTGCCGGGGGCAGGCAATATCGAGTATCGAGCATTTCACGGTCGGTAAGTTCAGCCGTATCGATACGGATATAATAACCAGTGGAATGGTAACTATAAAGAGAGATTGTATTTTTTACTAACGTCGTAAGAAGTCGGAATGTCCGACCGGCCCTTTGATCGGTTTGATAAAAGTGCTTGCGATCTTCTTTTCTTATTTTTTCATAAAAATTTCCTTCATACCTTTATTGATATTTTGGAAGTTTGAAATGTACGATGGAATGTTATGAAATATGGAAGCACTCCTTATGTCTGTTTGTTTGTATCTATAAAGTCAGGTTCGATCTTGTGCAGGGAAAATATAAGGTTTTTATCAGCAGAGGTCATTCCCGACTCATAACTTAGATCCCCACTTGTCTGACAAAAACAATAATCCGTACAGTTTTGAGGAAAATGTTTATCTTTCGCGACACCCGCCCCATAAATATCGCGCTTACCGAAATAAAACAGTGGAAATAGATAAAAAGCTAAACTGCTGTTAGCGACTGTACGAGACAGTGGCGCGGACAGTTTGACAAATGTTCATAGAGAACAACGTGTCGGGAGTTACTTTTTATTGCACCTTCGATCGGTTTTATATTACTTTAATACGATAATTGAACTGAATAAAAAATATCTAGCATTATTTTACTTGCAAATATGATTATAATTATTACTGTAAATTTAACTTTGTAATTAATAATTAAATGTACACTAAGTTGCTTCTTTTTTAATTTAAAAAAAATAATAAGCAATGTGAAAAAGCTGTATCGATTATCTATCTATACAAATAAATAAAATTGAAGTGTCTGTTTGTAAAATCAAAACAACAGCTTTTTACTAGATGAATATGAAGTATATACGACAATGACAACAAAAAAAATGGGTGTCCGTCTGTTTGTTCCAGCTAATCTTCGAAACGGCTAAGCCGACTATTATAAGGAGTAACTTACTTTTAATTTAGAAAAAGCCACGGGGGCGAAGCCGCGGGCAGCAACTAGTACCTAAATAAAATCGTGAATCATGTCGCATCCCTCAAGTATTACCTCCAAGAAAAGCATATTGACGGTTAAAAGGTAATAAGGGACATTTTGGTCGAAAATGAGTCATGAATGTCATCCTACTTAGTCTAATTTTAAGTCGCTTATACCCTAATACCTTTTAACCTTCGATATCACGTTATATCACAACTCGAAAATCATTAACATTAGTTATCGAACGTCACCGAAACACGTCGACACAATCAGCTCATCAAACCCAAATGTAACATACGTTAGGATGATAACGACACATCTTATCTAAAAGACATTATTTCATACACATCTATCGGAAAGCCATTTGAACTGTGTCTGATTTTATTCTAGGCAATTTATTTTCAATAAAGAACTATAAAAAGACTTATCTAAATCGTTCGGCTCCGACTGGTAGGGGAGCAACTGTCATAAAAGTCGATGCTTATTTACGTCATATTGCACCGGTGGGAAAACTATTGGGTTATATCGATATGTATAATTATATATTTTTGCGTTTATATACCGTGTTATATAATAAATAATTAACTATTCTATTATACAATACAATAAACCTACTATTTTCTATTTCTATGAAGTACGTCAGTAAAACAATCGAGCTATTTTCTTTTTTGGAAAACTTAATTGTGTCCCAGTCATTTAAAGGTGAGTGCTCGACTTCTTTGCAAGGTAGTGTATTTGAGTTAGACCGTATATTGCGTGCTTTATTTTTATTACATGCGTGCTAAAAATAAAATACATGTTGAACATAGTTTCTTAATGAACAGAAGGGCTATAAGATAACTAGTGCAATTAAGATCATCTGATCAAGATCCTCATTTGTTTTTATTACAACTACAATGCGCTTTCTTTGCCTTTTAAGTTGTTATTACCCCTGTTTTGATTTAATGAAAGCTTAATTTTGTATTTAATTTGGAAATAAACTGTGGTAGCATCTACAACGCCACATGCGAACTACGCATCAAAGACCTGACGTCTCAAATCCTGCATCGCGCAATCAGAATTTACCGCGCGACGAGCATATATATAAGGTGTATCTGGTAAGGTAAGGTGTAAATATTTTAAGAGGACCATGGAAAAAGCCATAGCAGCGAATATTTTTTTTATCTAAGTGTTTTATATTTTTACATAATTATTATAATTTTAAAATTGCTTGAGATCTTTTGCAAAGGAGTTGCATTTTCCAAAATTTTAGGTACTTATTCTATGAATGAACCGCCCGGACGCGGCGACAGTGGCGGCACGAGCGCGGTGAATTTTGATAATTAATCATCATATCAAGTAATTTTAAATTATTTAATTTTTTAAATAATATACTCCGTTTTTAAAAAAACCTTATATGTTTATGTCTTTTATGTTTCCATGGCTTATTTACCACCTTGTACCTCTTAAAATATTTCATGTTTGAATAGATACACTCTATATATAACATCCTGACATCAACCGTCGGGCAGTTGCCCACCAGACACGACACCCATCCGGATGGAGGATCCTCCCTTTTGAATAGAGGATAAGTGAGCTTTACACCCTGTTCCTCATACCTCTATAAAACAAAACTTAATTTCCAAGATTCCCTCACTATCCGCATTTTCTTTCAGCACTACGAAAAAGTTTTTTCACGTGTTATTTTGGTATAATAATAAATAAAACTATCAGTGGTGTATTGCGTGTAGGGTAGGTGTACCATAAAGCAATAAGTACGTCCGCATCCGTGGCCCGGTCCCATTGTGCGCCGCAGATAAGGCAACAAGGCGCGGGCGCTTCAACCAACTTGGATTATTTAGCTAGACGACACGCGTATAACTTGTACACACCTACACAAGCTATCCATTCCAGTTTAAGCTGACCTCTCATTGTACGGAAATCCTATACGATGCGAGATCAGCTTATACTGGAAATTATAGCTTGATAGGTATGTAGCCGTGTGTACAAATTATATGTATTAAAAGTAAAAGGAAAAGATGTAGGGAAAGACTGTGGAAATTATGTACCTTGTCGTTTTAAACAAGGTTAAACAATAAAAAAATACACATTTACTTAATTAAGAAAGCAAGTAAGCTGGATAAGCTCACTCCATCGTAGACTTTGTCTTTGTCACCCAGACCTAGACTAAAGCCAAGAGCAAACCAAAAAAAAAAAAAAACACGTCGACAGTACCTACGTAGTATTTACCTTATCATTTACAAAGGGGCTTTTATTATTATTACGACATGAGTTATTTTAAGTTAAGTTTAAGCCATATACATATAATCTGACAAAAACAATAACGATAAAAAAAACTCTAGTATTACAAATAATGTATGCTTACGTTCGTAAATTAACAAGCTAATTTAAATACATTATAACAATCATCATAAAGAAAAACGATACATAAGTACCAAAAAAAATACATTAAATAAATTAAAATGGTCCAAAAATTATACAAATTACGCATTTTTCGATTAAAATACAACGATCGCTATAGATGATAAACAACTAAACAACGAAATAACAGAGGAATCCATTTAAATTTGTACTCGAGCACCGACTCATTTACATGTTATTCGGGCAACAAACCCTAGGGGACCGTATCAGCCATTTATGAGTTAAAAAGTATTAAAGAAAAGAAAACTCGATAGATATAAAAAGATACGTATAATAACAAGAGAAAGAAGCCGCGTGCAAGGAAACTGCTTGCGGCGAATAAGCCTCGCGGAAAGCGGTATTGTTCCGCGACTTTTAAAACGGAACAAAATGAACGGAGGGGAAGGAAATCGGATGAAAATATGAAAAGAATACACGTTATATACGTAAAAGTGAAACGAAACGTCGGAGATCGGGTCTCAGCCGCGGCGGTCCGCAAATATAATTTGCATAGTCAAGTAGTCCAACTTTTGTCTGCAGCGGATGTTCGCAACCATATTCGTTCGTTGCTTTTTAACCACACTCTCGTTCTGTATCGGGCCGGGCTTTTTATTGCATTTTTTCCCCTTTGAACGGATTCCTTCAATATTTTGGTGGTTCGTTTTTATTCATACGCTCGGTCATCGAATTGTTTCGCTTCATATCACAGCTTTGTTGTGTTCTCTTAATCCTTGTGTCTTGTTATTGTCCTGTTTTTGGTATGCATAATACCGCGATTTAACGCCAACTCTGCCGCAATAAAATGGCTTGTTTAATTTGAAAAAATTGTCGAACGATTAAAAAGACTTTTATTAATATATTCAAGGATCAACAACACTCAATAAGTACGTCTTCATAAATTGAATTCGAATTCAATTAGAACAAGAAGTATTATCATAATAATAATATCATATGTCGGTGAATACATCCCTACTATTTGAAATTGGTCCCATCATCGACTACAAAGGCGGCCACAAAAGATTAAAACTTTTTGTTTAGCCAGCGTCAAATGAAATAATCGATTGAGGAATTATTACGATTCATCGTTCCGAACTCGCGAGAGGAAGCAATAGGCCGGATTATGGAGCACAAAGCGGTGCCGACGAGCTATAGACAAATATTGACTTGTAGAAACAATGAACGCAGACGGCGCGGGCGCTTCTGCCGCTGGATTATGCGTAGGAAGAACTTGATTGACGGTTCAGTTCGGCTGCTCATATCACTGATCAAAATTGAAAAAGGGAATGACTAACTAAATATAGACACGACTAAGTAAGGAAAAGGTTTGGCCGTTGGCTAATTAATAAAACGTTTACGCGTTAATAGACACAAAAAGTGAGATGAAAAGATCCTAAAATAAGCTTCAGTCGAGTGCAAACTGGTTTTTCAGAGGTGTTAAAGAGAATCGATACTCGGACTCGATGGTCCGTCGAATTTTCCACTGAACGGATCTTTGGACGTAGACCTTTGTATTGACGAGAAATTAACGTACGGACCTTTCCATCCTAATTTTGTTAACAAAGTAATTATGTACGGTCGTGTAAATAATATACCTTTTGACATTGTGGCTAACGGTGCAGACCTTAATGAAGTTGCTAAACAAACGATGGTAGAAGGTGCAAAAAATGTATTGAAAAATATCAGATAAAATCAAGATCCTAATTTAATATGTATGATTCTGTTGGAAAAAACGCGAATGGAAATAAAAACGAACTTTCCAATCCGTACGTTATTACTGACTCGTGTCGGAGGTCGTACGATGACAAATGATGCGTAGGAGTCGATCGCTAGTGAACCTCGCCCGTTTCATTAGCAACAACATTAATTACTAGCAAATCTTTAATGAGAAAACGAGCTTTCATTTTATTTTCATTCCACATTGCTCTAGAGTTGTTAATTTTGTATTCGTTTTTTTTACATGTTTAACTGCAATGGATGGTTATTAACATTAAAGACTTGATAACATGTATATCAAAATGTTATATTACCTTTCTATATGTGAAGTTCTCTGTTTTTCTTACTAGATAATACTTAATTCGTTCAGTACTTTTAATTCTTCTCACTCCATTAAATATTTTTTGCTCCAACCGAAATTAAACGGCAACAATATTCAAATTCGCGGTACTCAAATCTCGTTCCAACACTCCAGCATCGCAACGACAAGAGGGCGTGTCTTATTTTTATTAGTTTATTATTCATACCGTTTCCATAACACGAGTTATCCGCATCTTGGTCGCCGCCCGACTCCATCAAAACTCTATCTTTTGCCATCTCGAGACTGTTACCCGACTTACCTGATGGTACAAGTAATAAGCTTTCGATACTCAGAATTGTTTACAGACACTTTCAATTGGAGTGGAATTCGTTCGAATCGCTGAAATGTGTTAAATTGGCAGCGTTTTTAAGCTTTTATAGTTTCATTGGAATATGTGTAATCTGGTAGATTCTTTTGTTCTCTAAAAAATTCATTGTTGTTACGGTTGCCCTAGCTGTCGTAATTAGTTAAATGATTTCATGATCCAAATCGTGACCAAAATTCATATTATCTTTGGTTTAAAAAATGTAATATTTCAGCGATCGGTTTATCGTTTGGTCCCTTCTCCGCGCCGCCTCTCTGCCCTGTCGGAGGCTGGGCCTCCAGCGTCTATCAACACGTGTACCGACTCAATCATTCGTCAATCGAACTTCGGAGTAAAGAAGACGTAAATATCATTACTGCATAAGTTAGAAAGAGAAACCTTATCGATACGTGGCCGATCGCGCGATTATTGACGAAGAAATGGCCCAAACGTAAGGTGGTTATTGCAGGTGAATTAAGGAATCCTTAAGTTTTCTGATAAAGATCGGTATGCAGTGACGTAAGAGGGAAAGAGACAGATATAATGTTACTTGAGGTTGATTTATACGTAGTTATGTGGATGCAGGTGGAGAGAAGTATGGCGCACGACGCATACGCAAAACCGTTTATTTAGTCGCAGTTTTGTTTTGCTCCGCGTGCGGTATTCCAAGTAATTGTTGTTTCGATACGGTACAACTGGGCTGGATATTACAATATTAATATTTATGTACAATTTTATTCAAATAAGTTTCCATGTTAATAAAAAAGATTTTCTCTTCATCTCGATGTTTCATCATTCAAAGCATGTAGGTACAGTTTTTTTATAACAAACTACAATCCATGTGTAACCAAAATGTTTCTTTTGGCAGTGATGTACCAAAAACGACTAAAGAAGGAAAGAAAACAGCGGCAAATGATCCAGGAGCAGCTTGAACTTGAACTCAAGAGACGACAGAAAGTAGAAGAGGCTCTCAAACAGTCTGGAGCACCTTCCGAAATACTCAGAATCGTAACTGGTGAGCTTTAGATATTTCAAGATTTACCTTCTGTAATATTGATTGGAAACAAGCAGTCATCCCATATACCGAAACCTTTAAGATGTTACCTACCTTAAACATGTCAAATTGTCAATAGCATCTCTATCAACAAGTTTCAACATGTGTTAGTGCCCCTGACATGTTAACTTGCCGTCTGTCAAACTATCTGCGTATAGCGAAAACTTCACCTAATAACATACTAATGTATCCAGCAGTTCTTATAGAACATTGAGCTCTATGTGGAGTAGTTAAGATTAACTTTTGATTACTGATGGGGATGATTTGTGACGTATTGGCGTTGGATACGTGTCGAGTGCGTGACGTAAGAAGGGTGGGTGAACGCTGGTGATGGCTTGTACTAATCTCCGTGTCAGGAAATCGTTTCGCAGACCATTTGAAACGAGGGTTCTGAACTAACACGCATTCGAGTTGATTTTGTTGCATAATCGCTGTTTGCTACATTTATTGGCTGTCTGTTTACTTGATTGATACAAGTACTGCTAATCTACTGTGACTTTGCTTAGTAAAGTCACTTTATTGAACAGTTATGTAATCAACACATATTAGCTGCAACATATCCTTGAACTTTTGACCTTATTGCTAACGTGACCTCATTCCACAGAGAACCTAACCCCGTCATCGCAAGAGACGCCGCGTTCGGAGCGGGAGAATGGCTCGGAACGAGAGAGCAAGCCCCCCAGTGCTGAGCCCCCGTCAGCGTCACCTCCCTTCCAGCGTGACCCTCCACGCACGCCCGACAAACCGCAGTGGAACTACCCACCGCCACCCGTCGACATCATGAGTGGAGGAGCTGCCTTCTGGCAGAATTACTCTGGTGAGCATCAAAATATTTGGTACTCTCGATTTCTGCCGAAGACTCTAGGTGAGTTTTATTGAAATCAAGAGGCTATTTTGATCGAACACATTTATTACCACGACTTTTTCTCCTAGACAGAACAGTTTAAAGTGACATATTCTAAAACAGTTTTACTCGAATCTTACACTGTCATGTAGGTATACGACCTCCATCACGCACCCTTAATCTATAGCATATGCATGCGCAAGATTACATTAAGTACCTACCTAACATATTACCTACATGTGCACGCACCCTTAAACTACTCAGTGTGCACACACCCTAAGTACACAGTATATGCAGCTAGAGCTATCTTCACTGATGTACAATCTATCTTTAATACTGAAGTTTGTTCATAACACAGCTCTATAACAAAAATTACTAAACACAAACCAAATAAAATTATCTATTACAAATCATAACAACTCAAAATAAAATCACATCAAAAACAATATTAGCTAACATCATTACATCACACATGGCTCGCCCCCTTAATAGGTAATTTTTCTAAAAATTGCTTTAGTTTAGGGCCTGGTAAAGATTTTGTTAACATATCTGCTACCATTTCTTGTGAAGGCATATATTTTACCTCAACCGCCTCATTAACTATAGCTTCGCGAACGTAATGAAATCTAATATCGATGTGTTTAGTCCTGTTATGGTTCATCTTATTTTTTGCTATTTTATGTGCTGATTGGTTGTCATTGTAAATGACCACCGGTTTGATACAAGTCCCCTTTGTTAAACTTTTTAACAAATTTCTTAAATAAATAGCTTCTTTCGATGCTTGACTGAGACCTATATATTCTGCCTCTGTGGAGGACAGCGCCACGCATCCTTGCTTACGACTTTCCCAAGATATTATATTATCTCCTAGTCTAAAAATTAAACCTGTACAAGATTTTCTATCATATGACCCACCCCAATCCGCGTCTACGTAGCCATTTAATTCTAGATTACCTGTTTTCTTAAAAGTTAGTCCAAAGTTCGACGTCCCCTTTAAATATCTAAGCACCCGTTTAGCACATTTAAAATGTAATTCATCGTAACATGAATTAAATTGTGACAAAACACTAACAGCGTGCGCGATATCAGGCCTAGTACTTTGAGCTAAATAATTAAGACAACCTATGAGAATCTGATATGGCAACTTACAATTAGAATCTGAAGCTTTCTCTAATTTGAGACCTACTTCCATTGGGGTAATGACTGATTTACAATCCGTCATATCAAAATCCTTCAAAACATGAAGAACGTACTGTTCTTGATCAAGATAAATCGTACTTTTATCTCTCCTAAGTCTCATGCCTAACACGTGTCTAGCAGGACCTAAATCCTTAACTTTAAACCTTTTAAGCAATCCATTTTTTAATTTCTGCTTCTCGGTTTCGTTATTTTTGGAATAAAATATAAAAATGTCATCGACATATATGACTACCACTATTCTATTTCCATCGCTAAACACCTTTTGATAAAGACAAGGTTCTATTTTCGATTGTACAAAACCTAAATTGTTCATCTCCTGATCTAGCTCATGGAACCAAACGTTTGACGCTTGTTTGAGTCCATACAACGATCTTTGCAATTTACACACCTTTGCCTCTTGACCTTTAACAATCGCCCCCTTAGGCTGAAGCATGTAGATGTCTTCTTTTAGCTTGCCATACAGGAAAGCAGTTGTAACATCCCATTGATCAATGAGCCAATCATATTCTACAGCTAATGAGAATAGTAATCGTAAGGTTGAGCTTCTTACGACCGGAGAATACGTTTCATTGTAGTCTATTCCACGTACCTGCGTAAATCCTTTAGCTACTAGCCTGGCCTTATATTTCGACACTTTACCGTCACTGTCTCGTTTAATTTTGAAAACCCACTTACAATGTATTGGCTTTTTATCCCGTGGTAAATCTACCAGTGTCCATGTCTGATTCTCGTTTAATGATTTAATTTCATCATCCATAGCATTTTGCCATAAATCAGAATCAGGCCTTGCCAATGCTTCTTCAATTGTTATTGGATCGCCATCAGTTTGCGCGATAGCATTATAAATAACAAGCTTGCGCTCACGAAAATTGTATCTTCGTTCTGGTTCCGCTGTACTGCTCGTGGTAGCAACCGTTTCATCAGGCGTCGCAGCCACGTCGGTGTCAATACACTCCGCTTCATGAAACTCTTCTTCATCTTGTATATTATTACTAGACGCACCACTTTCTACCACAGGTTCTATCCGTTCCTCCTCTATATCAATAGGAACGACTGTGTTCTTCTTCATGTCAGTACCATCTCCAGGAAAAACATTTTCCAAGAATTTAACATTTCTTGAGAATTTTATCTGACCTGTTTTTGGGTTCATCAGTCGATAACCTTTAGTAGTTTCACTATAGCCGATGAAAATCATTTCTTCAGTCTTCATATCAAGCTTTTGCCGTTTCTGTTTAGGTTTCAATACATATGCTTGACAACCGAAAATTTTCAAATGACTCAAGTCTATTTTCTTATCTGACCAAAGTTCTTCAGGTACTTTATTCATGACAGCCTTAGTTGGGCTTCTATTTTTTAAATATACTACTGTACATACCGCTTCGGCCCAATACTTTTTACTAAGTTTGGCCTCACAAAGCAACGTTCTTGCTTTTTCTATGATAGTTCTGTTCGCCCTCTCAGCCACACCATTTTGCTCTGGCGTATAAGGAACCGTCTTCTGATGCTTTATACCAGCTGATCTTAAAATCTTATCGATGGCTTTGTTACAGAATTCTTTACCATTGTCAGATCTGAGACACTTAATCGACTTTCCTGTCTGCTTCTCCACTTCCGCTTTATATTCACGAAATTTATCGAGGGTTTGACTCTTATTTCTCAAGAAGTAAACATGCGTCTTACGCGTATAATCGTCGATAAACAACAGCATATATCGTGATCCACTGAATGATGGTTCTTCCATTGGTCCGCATAAATCACTATGTACAATTTCCAAAACCTCTTTCGCTCGTGTACCTTGATTTTTGATAGAGCTCTTACAAGTTTTTCCATTTATGCACGGAACACATGGTTCAATTTTATCGCTTGATTTAAAATTCAATCCAGTCACCATATTTTTCAATGAATTCATATAGTTTTGTCCCAAATGTGCTAATCTTCTATGCCAAATATTTGACAAAATTTCATTTGACAAAGTCAAGTTGACAACACAATTTTCTTTTTCAATCAGCTCGAAAATTCCATCAACCTCTTTGCACGTTGCTACTATTTGGTCTGTTTTATTTTTAATAGAGCAACCTTTTTTGTCAAATTTTACAGCGAACTCCTTCTTTACAAGATCGCTTACTGAAATTAAATTCATAGAAAGTCCGGGAACATGATGAACATTCGTTAATAGGAGTTCAGTGGTATTATTTACTTCCGGAATGGCATTCCCTATTCCTATAACTTTCATTTCTTCCCCGCTTGCAACTTTTATCTTCAAATTATTTTGTTGTCTTTTGTAATTCAACAATTTTCCGGAATCGTTCGTCATGTGGTTCGAGCAGCCACTGTCCAAGTACCATCGGTCCTTTTTCACCGTGTTCACCATACTCAAGCATGGATTCGCTCTCTTAATGACTTTGCATTCAGATGCTTTATGACCTTCTTTATGACATTTGAAGCACTTGAATATCAATGCCTTTTTCTTTTCAAACTTCTTTTTATTTTGCGCCGTTGTAACTAGAGCTTGCTCTCTATTCTGACCATTTTCAATCTGTCGGCTTGATTCTTGCATCAACTTTGATTTTAACTGCTCAAGTTTAATTTCTTTTCCGCCATTGTCTATCGCCATTATAAATGGGTTGTAATCTGACGATAAACCGCTTAATAATATAGAAATTATTCACTCGTCAGAGATTTTTGCATCAATGTCTGCAGGTTGTTGCGCCAAACAAATTATTTTGGAAATATATGTTTCCATGGTTTCGCAATTTTCTAGTCGGCATTGCCATAACTCTCGTTGCAATCTGATTCGTCTGCCCCAACCTTTGTCTTCGTAAGCCTCGCTGAGACTCACCCAAACTTCACGTGCTGTCTTCGCACTATACACATGTGCGAAACATGCAGGTTCAAGTAACAGACATAACGTCGTTCGTGCCTTCCTATCAGTATCTTTCAAATCAGCTGTTATCTCTGTAGCTTCAATTACCTTGAACCAGTTTTTTGACTCTAAGTAATTCCTCACCACAAATTTCCAATTAGCGAAGTCCTCAGCACCATTCAATTTTCTTATTCCACAAATTGAACCTGAATTTTCTTCTGCCATGACGAGAATTTTACAACTAACACCTTTTTAAGATACTCGTAAGTATGTATTGTGTTCTAGCTTCTAGGCGTTTTTGGAGCCTGGAGCTGGGCCCATAACCTATTGAAATCAAGAGGCTATTTTGATCGAACACATTTATTACCACGACTTTTTCTCCTAGACAGAACAGTTTAAAGTGACATATTCTAAAACAGTTTTACTCGAATCTTACACTGTCATGTAGGTATACGACCTCCATCAAGTTTAAAAGAAAAACGGCAGACACTAAGTCAAGTTTATCAATCTGAAATTCCCTTGTAGAAATTTTACGACATAACCAAATGTTTGGGTAAAAAAAAAAATTGGCAGTCATAAGGACTGCCGACTGAAGTGAAAAAACAAAACTTTGGAATAACTGTTTTTTTTAATACATATAGCTCATGGAAAGCGTTCGGTGACGATGACGCGAGTTCCATGATTTTTGTGCACCCAAAAAGTACACATATATACACAGTATACATATAGCTCATGCGAAGCGTTCGGCGACGATGACGCGAGTTCCATGATTTTTGTTCACCCAAAAAGTGCACATACATACACAGTATAGGTACATATAGCTCATAGAAAGCGATCGGTGACGATCGCGAACCCATAAGTTTTTCCCCTACCAAAAATCGCTCAACGCGCCTAAAGAAGTTTTCACTTCAAAAATATACAGGTATCTTGGCCCCATCTTATTCCATTTAAACGATGTTTAATTATTCTTCTTATTCACCTATTTATGTCAGTCCAGTTAATTAGAAATGTCCCTCATCTTTTCCACTCCTCATTTTAATTTCGAGACATAATTTCGACGTTAATTTCCCAATGATCAGGACTTTATCCAAACGAAATGCTAATAAGACCACGTTATTGAATTCTCCGGGGCGAACTCATACGTTCGAGGATATGTATGGTTTTCGAATGTAAAAGGGTCCGTTGGAGATGAAAATTTTTCCAACGAAATGAAATTTATACTCATCATATTGCATAGCTTTCGTATTGGGAATGTCAAGTATTTAAAAGTACAACGATATGCGAGCTCTCTCGGTTTGTATTGTGATTTTTGGGGGCGCGCTTTTATGAACGAATTCTAATATAACATGTTGGTTTGTCTGATCATGTATGCATAATACATGGTTCTGGAGAAACATGAGTTTGAAAATGTTTTTTTATTAAGAATTTCCTTTTTGTATTCTTTGGTAACCGCTTCTGCTCGGGTTCATAGTAAAGCAACTAAGCCCTTAACTCGTTAAATAGTGTCAATTCCACACTTAACGTTATTAAATATTACAACCCATGAATTCTGAATTACTCTCCTGGACTCCTAAATCGAGCCACTGTGCATTTTTTATGTTTATAGGCCTAAAACATCAAAATTATTATAAGTCAGAGAATTTTTTTATGCAGTTTTGAAGCTGACATACTGGCCATCATTTCAGTATCACCATTGTTCCAAATTTGAATTCACGAATTTGATAAAGAGAAGAAAATCTGAATTTGGTGGCTCTTAAAGAAGCAACAAGCTTTGGTTACAGCGTTTATAAGTCAATAGTTATTTCGTTATTTGTTTTGTTTTGCATAAAAAGGGTATCGAAATTGTTTTTTTTTTTTTATCCACTCTGATGTTCAAATTATAGATACTGTACCTGAAGTAGCCGCGAACTTCTTCAGACCGGGCTTAGGCAGTGAAACGTAAGTGCACAACTTCATGGAAGCCTATCTGCCGTTCAAAAAATTTACCATCGATACCTGGAAGTCTCGGCGCACGAAGCCGCCCAAGAGGAAAACGAAACCGAGTCACTACAACACGACTAGATCGGTTTATCTTTACTTCCAGCCTGCGTAATCATCACCTAAACTCAGTACAGGTCCAAGAACAGCTTCAAGGCTTTCATGGACTGACTGTTTGTGCTCGAACTGTTAGAGAGAGACTCGAAGAACGTGGCCTGAAACCTCATAAGCCAGCCAATAGTCCCAAACTGACATGACCTCACAGAATGGCGCACCTACAGTTTGCGCGCAAACACTTGCACTGGATTCAACTTGAATGGAGCCAGGTTCTTTTTACGAGTGAAACTAAGATTATGCTGTATGGCCCATGATAAACGTAGGAGAGTCTACCGAAGACAGGGAGAACATTTTCGGCAATGTTGCATTGAAGAGACGATGAGTTATGGCGGTGGGTCATGGACAGTCTGGGGCGGAATTTCCACCGAAGGAAAAACTGACCTTGAGGTTGCGACCACCACTTAATAGCGACTGATAATTCTTCAATGCCTAGATGCTCATATGTATATGTATATATATGCTCTTCATGTCATGCCATATGCTGATTTTGTGGGTCAGGATTTAATTTTTATGCATGATAATGCAAGGGCATGTCGTTAGTATGCCCAGCAATGGCTAGCAAGAAGCCTTATATGAATCAAATAGAGCACTTATGGGATGAGCTGAAGAGGCGTGTTCGAGCTAATCAACCAGCTCCAGAAACTTTGCAGGAGCTGAAAACTGCCAACTTGGAAGCTTGGGAGAACATTCCACAGCACGTTATAGTGGCATTAATTAATTCCATGCCGAACCGCATGACGGCCGTCATAAATGCTCTTGGAGGTAACACAAGCTACTAAAGAAATGTTTTCTCTATGTTAATCATTGTTTTCTTCAAAAATTTCACGCCTTTCACGTCTTGCCCCGAGAAACGCAAAAAGACGACTTGTTGTAATTAAAACAGTTTTTTTTTTTTAAATTCCTATTTCAAATTTGGAACAATGATTGGGAATAATGGCTTCATAACGAAATTTTTCTTCTTCTTTTTAGTACCATTATTTAAAAAGATAGAGACCTTTTAAACAAAAGTATGCACGGTGGTTCGATTCAGGTGTCCGGGAGTGTATTCTATTTTTGTAGTGTGCCAGTAAGTACCTATACGAAGTGGCAAGACTTGTCCACTCTTCTCACTGTCACGTTTAAGACCTGAAATACCGGTAACCTCATAAGCTTGAACCGATTATGACTCAAATTCATTAATATTGTCCAAAACAAAAACACTTATATTTGAATCACAAAAAATGCAACGCGCTCAACTTTGATATAACAAGAAGCAAAAATCTGGTGCTCGTATCGGTGAATCAAACCGTGATTTTTTATTTATATCCGCTTTGTGGAAAGCCCAGAAATTTCATTAAAAATGCACCGACGTACTGCAGCATGCCTAAAGTAGTGGCGCACCCTTGCTCCGGAACTTCACTGTTACCAAATACGCTGTTCCATTAAATACTCTTTAAAATCAACTGCATGTTTTAATTTGTCGAACTTTACTTTTTTATTTCTTTAATTTTACGTCTATTTTTTTTTTTCCTTTAATTTCGTTTTATTTGTTTGTTATTAAAAATGTATGCAAGATAACCATATACCTACTAGTGATGCAACGAATACGAATACGAATATTCGAATTCGCCGAATAGTAGACATTTACCGAATATTCGTATTCGCCGAATACTAATACGAATATTTAAAAATTAATATGTTTGTACGCAAATCTAATTACTGGCAGACTTGGAAAACGTGAGTCGTCGGCACGTAAAAATACGACGTGTGCAAGGGCCTTAACCGCAACGACGACGCCGACTGCTGATCCACTGGCCTTTTGGCGAGAAGATGTCCATTTTCGAAGTCTGAAAAACTCGCCCAAAAATATTTTTCACTGAAGCCATGTACAATCGCCTCGGAGACTTTTTTCAACGGCTGGGAACATCCAGACTGAAAAAAGAAATCGCCTAAAACCAGAAAATCTACAAATTTCATGTTTTTTTAATAAAATTTTGCCTATTTTAAATTTTAATTATTAGAAGAATAGAAATTCATCAAATAAATTAGTCTTTTGTAATAAAAGACTAATTTATTTGATGAATTCATCAAATAAATTAGTCTTTTATTACCATGGCGAGATATTCGTATTCGTATTCGCCGAATAGTAGGTTTGATATTCGTATTCGTATTCGTAAAAGTAGTATTCGTTGCATCACTAACATATACGGAATTTCTTTTAAATTGTCTCTATTATCTTAAATTTTATCTTTAAAACTAAGGTATAAAACACAAGAGACACTTAATAAATTCCCAATTGCAACCAATTTTTCATTATTACTTCCCCCAAGTACTAAATTAACTTGAGGGGGCGAATAGGTGTTTACAATTCGCAAAACATTGATACGGATTTAAGCATTTCCCTTGTTCGGACGAGTGCCTTTTGCCGACAGTCTGTTCAAGTAGAAATTGCTACTAATTTAAGTGTTACGCTACCCCGAGTGTTCAGACGCACGCGAACACGCAATGCCAATTGTTTGAATCTGAATCGCTTTACCATATTTGAATTTGCATGGTCAACTATTTTTGTACTATACTCCATTTATTATAACATTAGACAAATAACTGTTCTCACCCTTTCGTTATTTCGATGTAAACGCTTAATAAACATATTTAACATTTACATTAAAAAAATTACTCTAAAGTGCAGTAATTTCAACAATATTACACAATAACTGTCGTTATTTAGCCGTTATTTGTCTAATGCTATATATAGTAAATGGAGTATAGTAATATTTTCTTTATTCCTTATTTTTTTGACACGCGTGCTGTTCGAATTTCAAAATAAATGTAGATATTAACAGAAGAATGTTAAAGAAAGTTTCTTTAAAAGTACATATCCAAGAAGAGTAAAAAGCTATAAAGCTGAAACAGAAAAATACAAGAGGGTTGTAAATATAAAAGGTAGGTAACAGAAAAACAAAAATTAAAACTTGGAGCCTTTCATCAACTTTCCTCAGTGCCTTCGGTAAAAGAAAAAAAAAACATATTTTATTATTCGTAAATTAGAAAACTTTTTTCTACGTGCTTTTCATAAGAAACGGGATGAGTCAAAAGTGTTCCGAGTAATTACTGTATACTTATATAAAATATACTCCATTTATTATAACATTAGACAAATAACTGTTCTCACCCTTTCGTTTTTCGATGTAAACGTTAAATAAACCCCGTTATTTCACGATAAATACAAAGCACTGTAATATATTTACCATTTACATTAAAAAAATAACTCTAAAGTGCAGTAATTTCAACAATAGTACACAATAACTGTCGTTATTTAGCCGTTATTTGTCTAATGCTATAGTAAACGGAGTATAGGTGATATCATGAAACGAGGCATATTAGAATTACGAAAATGACAACAATTCTTACGTAGAAACGTTGCTGGGTAATCAATCATGATAATGTTTCGATCAGAAACATCATTATATTGATTGATACAAAGGTAAAGTAAAAGGCGGTCATAAATTCTCATTAGACATACAAAATGCCAATCTATTACTTAAAAACAATATTATTGATTATAATTCTAATATAACAACTTGTATCAGGATATATTTTAATAAAACATTGTTTATGCCGTTATTAGAGCTGCGCTTGTAAAACGGATAAACCATCCGATGTTACATAAGTAATATAAAGTTGAAAAATTAATAATGAAGAAACTTCTCCATGCTACTTTTTAGGTGAGCTTGTAAAATGAATGGAAATAAAATTGTACCGCACAGGTGCGCTCGAAACCTTTGACGATATTAACTTTTTTATTTATTCTTAGTAATCACCCGCATCATTGTGTTTTGCGTTTTATATAGACGACTTATTGTGTATTATCATAACATTGACCGAGCGCACAACTAAATACATACAATATTACCGACAATGATAAAGATTTAAACCAAACTGAATCCGAGTCACGATGGAATTGATTCTGTGGATAAAAAACTCAAAAGAATGTCTTTAATAGAAAATCAATCCAATCAGTATAATTCGTCGCGCTCCAATAGAGTCAGCAACAGTAGCACTTTATCCCAACTGCGTCCATTCGTTCGACTTGTGTTGGAACCAGTTGGCTCGTTGTTGTGCACCCATAGTTCCCTTCACAATCATCCGTTAAAACCGACCCTTTGTTCACAACCTTCTCAAATTTCCAACGAAGAATTAATCAACCCACTTTTTTCTCTGTATTTTTACGGCAGTAATTAATTTCGCTTTAACAACGAGCCGAGGTGTCGATTGCGTAATTTTTTTTAAAATAATGAGCAGATATACTTTCTATTATTTCTACAGAGATATTAGATGTCATGAAAATACATCGTTTAAAAATGTATTAACACATTTTTTGTTATTTTCAGTTTTATATTATAATTAGAGAAGACGTCTTATATAATTTTAAAATAACATCAATGTTTTATGATTGCATAAACATTTTCTTTCCAAATAGCACCAAACTAATTTCTTGCTTGAGCTTCTTAATAAGGAAATCGATTCGTCACTTCAAAAATAATCGATGACTGTATCGATTTTTCCGGTTGTATTTGGCAGATCAACAATCACATGAAATTGCTAGCATGAAGTCTAACGATCCGTGGCTGAATAAGCAATCAACAAGTTGTATTTTGTCCAAACATAGTTATTTATTTGGTGCTGCAGAGTTTTTGCACGAATAGTTCAGTTAGTAATCATCTACAGATCGATTTTTTTATTATCAGACAGTTACTAATTCGAGTAATATAAACGGTTCTCAATTTTACATGTAGGTAGTTGTTTTTCACAAGGTATCAAATACTTGATACTGCAAATTTCACACCTTAAACAAACATAAACAATTATTAGCAAAGATTTCAGCCACAACTTGGCATCTAATAATAGATGCTTGAGTGAAACTGTTCCACATAAAGTTTATTGCTTTACTTACAATTGTTGTAACAAAAAACTATTTATTCTCACTATCGATCAGTGTCCACTATCGTTTTATTTCTGTTACTTTTCAAATAGATCGGTTCACGTCCACCTTGTGAAGTCCCTTTTTGTCATTCCTTGACCATTCGATCAAAACGAAATAAGAACTGTTTCTTTTACAAGTTTTTGTCTATTAACAACAATCCGTGAAAGTTAATGTCACTGTTGATTGGAAATATAAAACATTTCACAATTCCAACTGTTTACAATCTAATGTTGAATATTTTTTGAACATTTTGAGACAGGAGAAAGAAAAAACAAACATTAAAGGGCAACTTTTATTAAGCTAAGCGCTCAACCATTACAGTTGTTTCAAAGAACAAATAGATTATAGCTCTCAAAGGAACCGGCAATTCTGTTTTAGAAGCGGCAAATGCAAAAATATTACGTATTCAAACAGACCTAATGGGACATTTAGGGGTGGCAGCGAAGTGAAACGGCAAAGGCCGAAGCTTTTAAGTGTATAATATTTAATTGTGACGCCCTAGGCGTATAATCTCGCCCGAGATAATAGGTTTCTGTTTCGGGACAACCCTCGACGGTGACACTTGTGAGTGTGATGCCCTCCGGCAAGACAACACTGAAACAAATCGGATCATAATCGAGTTTTTCCAACTGACGAATGTTTTCAAATAGTTTCTTTGATTCAAATTTCACAGCGGTGCAAACACAATTTGAATTCGAATTATTTTTTCGTTTAAGGGATGTTTAAAACATTTTTTAGAAGTGCAAAAATTGGTGTAGGTTATAAATTCGGGACTCAGAGCATAAATTGTAAACGAATGTCGGGAAGAGAAATTCAATTCCCCGTTGAGAAAATGCTCCATCAAAGTAAGCAAAAAACGCGATTCCGTTTATATCTTTTATATCTCGTAAATTGCAGGAGGCGGCAAGCGTTGCATGAAATTGAATAAGCATATTTCGTAAAACGTCGACGTTTTCGGAGACAATTGCCTTACCTCACCTACTCTTTGCCTCTTCACGAACTTTGTCAATTTTCGTGAAATCTTATTAGAGGATGTCCTGTGCTTGAGACGTGTTTCATTTTTTATGCCTTAATTTGTTGCGACGTCTTGCTAAAGCGCTGCTTTTGCCCGGAAATTCGTCTTTTATGATGCAATATTTATCAAACTGTTTACGGAATTGTCTACAATACCTTTAGTCCAATCAAAACGTATTCTGTTCAGATTGTTTGCTTTTGTGAAACGCTTAAAAGACACAATGCACAACTAGTTGTTGCCTTCAAAATACCACTTTACAAAAACTTGGTCATCCTTCGACATTCGTTTACGAACTACATGTTTTTATATCCCTAAAAAAAAATCTAAAACAAATTCTATCCGCCGACGTAATTCCGTAAAACGTACATATATACCTACAGCATACAGAAACTCAAGAGACAGATTCAAAATTTCCATTTTACATCAGTTACACACTGAATATTACCCCGAACAGAACCGTAGCGTTCGAGTAACCCTTGTACGAGAAATTTAATAACACTCGCTGAACGTGAGTGCTACGTTTTTAACAAAGGCAATATCGAATATTAAATTAGAATGTGCCATACGGATGTGAAGTCCGTTTGATGTGAGTCGGCTTTCCCCGAAACACTAATGACATTTTACGCAGCGACACACGTGGAACTACATGTCATATGTTGTGCTCTCTGTGCGACATTCTGCTAACGTACCCCTTTACTTAGTTGTGTCTTCTGGTTTTGTCGTTTCTGTATTTTCTATAACTATGTTTTTACTGTAGACTGTTTGATGTCAATTATAACCCTGTTCTTTACATTCTGTAATTATAATTGAATTCAACTTTATTTTCTCTTTTCCACCAGAAACTCTGGCGCAAGAGTTAGAGATGGAGCGGAAATCCCGCCAGCAGGCCATGGAGCGCGACGTAAAGAGCCCCCTGTCGGACCGCGCCGGCTACTACAAGAACTCAGTGCTGTTCAGTTCGGCCACTTAGCTGGCGCACTCCGGGGCCAGCGACTACCCCGACCAACAAGAATACGACAAAGAAATAGACGAATCGAGAAAACCAATGATCAGCGTCAAACCCGAGTTTAGGGAAAAATAAAATCCAAAGATTCGAGATTGGTGAATGAACTTATCAGTGGTCTCAACGTTCCGATCGATAACACAACTCTCAATAGGAACTCAAAGAAAAATACTTCCAAAAATATCTTAGAAACCCGTCAAACTGTTCATCTGATTGTTTATTCAACTCACGTTTTTGGCATAAACGATCTCAATGAAGTTGAAACTACTTCTCGTTATTGAGATTACTCTGTAAATATTGTTATTGAATTCGAAGTAAGATGTAGATTTCGTGGTGTTAATACGAAGTCTCATGAACTCTTCTTCCATAGAAAAATTTGTAAATATCCCTTTATAATTATTATTAGAGTAAGTCAGTACGGTTTTATCGACGATCCGAGTAATTTATTCGTCAATATTTTAATCTTTTATGAAGAGTACCTTTAACTTATCGTTAAATGCCATATTTATATATTAAGTATCCATTGTTATTTGCCTTTGTAAATCTGGATTTATTTTCGATTCAATCTGTACCTACATACATATCATAAGCTTTGTCGCATTCAAATGTTCACTGATCGATTGAGCCAATTGTTGGAATTGATCTAAGACTGCTTTTCGAGAGTTTTTCTAAAATGTTTGTCACTAGTCTCGCAATTTCTGTAAACGATAGGTGTTTAAGTTCCTAAGATGTTTGTTTAAAAGACCGTTACGATATCTTCAATACAACTTTCAATAGTAGGTACACGTTTCTTTCACCCATGATGTTTTACTTTCCATAGTAAATAATTGTGATCTTCACTCTCATGTAATTTATTCAATTTTAGTGCAATGATTAGATTTAACTGATACTAGTGTATTTCATAAATCATAAAAGTGTACGATAGATACAGTTAAGTTAGTGGTTTTAAAAGGATACATTTTTACAATTCAATATTATTGACTGAAAACACAAGAGACAGTTTTTTGCGTACAATATAACTTAAGTGTTTTCTTTAAAACTTCATAAACTAGAAGATGTATAAATAATTATAATCGCTATATCTCATATCCATAACGCAGAGTCGATGTATATGGGTAGATAACCTAACAATAAGTTCAGTAGTTTAACATTATACATAAAGTATAAAATGATAGTGTTATTTATATTGATGCTTAGTTTACGAGACTTTTGATGTCTTAATAGCTTAAAGTAAGGTTTTAGAGATTGTATCGGGCGTACTATTGGCGCTTGGCTATTGGGCAACTACTTCTAGTTGAGACACCTACTGTTATTTAGTGGAACCACTCCGGCTGTTGAAATATTCCATTCGCCTCTCGGGATTGGGGAAAAAAAAATGTATTCGAGGATATCGGTAAATAGTCAAGCGCCGATGCAAACGATCGCTTAATACAAGTAATTACATATTATCTGTAAAGGATAATGCGACGTAATTAATAAAACTTAGTTGTTACTATAAATGTTTAGCTGAACATGTGTGATTGTGTAAAGGGCATGAATGTGGTACTTTTGTATCAGTTATTTTCATTTCATTACAATAGAATGACAATACTGATGTGGAAGCGATGAATTGTGTATGCGCCCGCGCCGGCCCGGGTCCAGTATTGTCGTAGAAATAGTTTTTTCTTTGTCAATTAGATGTTGAGGCTTCTCAATGTACCTATTTTGTATTTCGGTAATAGTATGCAGTTCTGAAAGCAAGTGTAACTATTTATTATTTCTATTATAATTATTATGATTAATTTACTTAAAATTGTGTGTGTGCCTTGTATCGTAGATGAAAATATCAAGATTAAAAGGGAAAATTATCAAATTATTGTGTTTTGTTTTATATAACCCTACTAAACTATCCATCTTCAGCCTATTGAGCCTGAAAATACACAAGGATTATGCAAAAAAACCGACCCAACCCGCCTGCCAAGCGTGGCGATTATAGCTAACCCCCCCAATCGGGGGATACCTATGTCCAGCAGTGGACGTCTTTCGGATGAAATGATAATGATGATGCAAAAAAGTAGGTATTCAAACTGTTAAAGATTCAGAATCAACGTTCTAGAGGTACCTATGGGTAATCTAAGACAAGGAAATATTTTGCAAGTAAGCCTGTTCCTCTAAGAAAAAAACCATCGAAATCAATACACGAAAGCCAAATCATACAGTATTCATTATTACACCGAATTCTATATGGAACGAGAAAAGTAACCGACACTGATCAAAAAGACCAAAGAGTTTATTAATCTTGATTATAGTACCCTATGAATTGTGTACCAGGCCAGCTTTTACAATAACTCAACCCAAAATACGACATAATTAACCAATAGAACAAAAGCAATTGAACAACGTCGTCATAAACATGAAAAGTCATAAGAAGATTTCATATTAAAGTTCAGTCGCCCATCGCCATTTTAAATCCTGTGAAATCGGAAAAGTTCATATTTATTGCTAATAGATTTTCGGCCGATGAACACCGGGTTATTTGGGATGCAATTTTATTTTGTCCATATGAATGATTTTTATATTTGCCCCGGGGTGGCGAACCAAGAGCCCCTTTCTGATTTCGATTTCGGACATCATGCAATCGTTGGCCCCTACCAGTTATTTGGGAAAATATTTTCGACATCAACTTCATTGGTTGGTTTCACTTGGCTATGTGCATTCTTAAGGGAAAATTTAAAATGAGATACGATTGTTATGGACATTTTAAGTGATGGAAATTTTCTAAATTTTTAAAAAGGAAATGAAATTTCATATAATTTCAGTTTTTCAGTAAATACAATATTAGATATATTTAGGATCATTACTTTTATGTTTAATTTAATTGTTTCCAAGATCTTTGTTAGTCGGAATCTATAAAAACTATAAAGTAGCTTTTTCCATAGTAGCATTTTCCGTTGGCATTTAGTTGGGCCACCTTCAGAGGTATGTGGCCCAACCAAACGCCAACAAAAATGCTACTAGGGTTGTGTCTCACTGTGTGACCGCGTTGTTCTTCTTAACTACGAAACGGATTTTGATGCAGTTTTTTGTATTTTTTTTTTTTTTTGTAAATAATTAAAATAGTGTGTACCTTTTTGGTACTTCAACACAACTCTTTTTTTACCATAATGTGGGTTGAGTCCTTTCTGCTAAACTACGTCCAATTGTCATTCATAAAGTAGATACCTACATGTTATCTAATGAATTGTTAAACCGTCCAAATAAAGAAATTGGTTTAAAAACGAGCACTACGTTTAAATAAATTGAATTTTCTATACACAGCCATAATATTTTATTTTGTTATTATAGCGAAAGCTGTTTATGTGACACGATTATTGAAGTATTACATTATGTACTAAATGTAATTTATGTAAATAGACTTCATAATAATAGGGATAAACACATGACACTGACATTATTAAACGGAGCTAATTGGATAGCATTTTATAGTGCTAAAATAAATTGTGTATTACATAAATTGTTACACGGAGTAGTATAGCCACGTGGAAATATATTTTACCTATATACTAGTTGATCGAAAACTGCAAATGGCATCTGCACATACACGTCAGATATTAGACTTATCGTGGTGCGATTAAGGCGTACCATGTTAGTTCTACCTTCGGATCGGTCTGTAATCTGAACTCATTCAGACACGTATAGTGTGTGACTTTTATGGCCTCAAGATCTGCGAGTATATGGCGGCCGGAGTGACCACTCCCTAAAGCGAATCTTCCTATAGGTACCAATGGTGATGAATATAATATAATCAATCCAAATGGTGATGAAAAACCAGTTCGTTCAGCTTCATCGCCAAATCAGTCAAATTCATCAAGCCAGAGTAAATAAAGTTTGGGGTCAGGATTCCACTAAAATCATTGTTAAAAACCCAAATGCTGGCTGGTGACCCACCATTTGTCAAAACACGATCGACCAATGAGAAAAATGTCTCTCTTCCCGCAAGCTACACAAACTTGGTAAGTGAAAATTCATGGAGAAAATTAAATATGCCTATGAGCACTCTGTAGGCCAACTACTCCATAATAAGCTGCTACCGTTACTACGCAATATAAATATTTCATTTCTCACAACTCTTCGGTACTTATTTATATTAAATGGAAAGTTTTATACATTATTTCCCTTTCAAAATTAGTTCTTGATGACATATAATACAAATTACTTAAAACCATTTTTTACTCATCACCGTTGCGTAGCAATAAATTGTCCCCGTTTTAAAGTATTTTGTAGGTAATGTATGATTACTTACATATATAAACATGACGCAGTTACGCTTCTAGGTGGCGATATATTATGAATTCTATAAACTATTATCATAATGTTATGTTATAAAGAGGTCAGTAGAATTTATTTATTAGAAATTAGACTGATGGTCTCAGGTGAATAGATATCAGCATTTCTAGTTAATTGGTACTAGTGTGGATTAACAAGCACAGATATATATCAAAGTAAAACTATGAACTCATCATATCCAAGATGAATGAATCAAGACATTCGATACTAGCTTATATACAGGATGAAATTGAATTCATGGGCATCGTCTTAAGGGGTCATTATATTCATCATTATGAACAACATTCACTATGGGACCAAACATGAAATCGTCAAAATGTAAGGAACAGCAGATATTTTTTTTTTCTTTTTTCGTGATTTCAGTGCTGTTCCCATAATGAAAGTTGTTCATAATGATGAGTACAATGACTCCTTAACAGGATGCCCATGACTTCAATTTCACCCTGTATATGGAGTTTCTTACCCGTTCTTCTCCATAGGAACCTACTACGCTTTGGAATGGGTAACTAGCTTCATCTTTCTGACTGACCGAATCCTTGACAATTCAAAAGTGCCTGTAATTGGTTTATTTAAAATAAATGCTTTGAGTTTGAATTTGAGTTATGGTTCTTGCTCCGAAACGCTAAGAAAGTGCTACGAAAAACGTATAGCAAGAATTAACAAAAAAAAACGGCCTGCATGTCGGACCACGCACAATGAAGGGTTCCGTAGTTGGAATGAATTTATCCCAAGAACAAACTTAACATTGTAGTTGAATAACATGTTCACCGATACATTTGAAACTGCAAATGAAAGTTTGTGGCACAATATTGAGTGATTTACCATGTTATTTTAAGAGCATAGACTTCTTATAGATTTTCCTGTAATCTATAAGTATAGAGCTATTGTCTGTTTTTTTTTTTTTTCAACATTTTTGCTTAGCAGTTCCAGAGATAAGGGGGAAATAGTCAATTTTCATCTATTTTCTTTAAGAACTTTAAAACGATGTATTTAAACATTATAAAAATATAGGTATATATGTTGAAAATCCTCATAACAAGTTCTTTTATTTGATACTAGCTTTTGCCCGCGGCTCCGCCCGCGTGGCCATATCCCAGGCTAATCTCTACCAAATTCCATGACGATCGGTTTAGCGGTTGAGGCGTGAAAACGTAACATACAGACAGACAGACAGAGTTACTTTCACATTTATAATATTAGTATGGATGTCACACGGTACAGTTTGCAAAACTTTTTTTTTATGATGAGTTTGCTCTTGACTCTAGTCAAGGTCAGACGTGACAGAGACAAAGTCGACGATGGCGTGAGCTTACCCAGAAGAAGCCTGTTCACTCTCACTTGAATGGAAACTCCCACTACTGCCACTGTTACATAAGAGATGTTGTCCCTCTAGTAGTAAAGGATCTACTTACGGTATAAGTAATACACGAAATACAAGGAAACAATAAACTGTTTGAAATAATATTTATAAAAATATATCTCCTCCATACAACAACACACGGTAGCCTTTTGGGGTCTACCGCAATAATAAGATATGACATTAAACCCTTACAATTTAAGTTAACATGTAAAGTAGGTAGGTAGGTTTAAAATATGTATATACATATTTTAAACTTATGCATTCGAATAGTTGTATTGATTTGGGCCAATAAATTCACTGAAAGGCCGCATAGAAGATTCTCAGAGATAAAAATAAATGTAACTACGACATCTATTCACCTACTTAGCTCTTGGGTCAGCTTCCAGTGCAACCAGCTGCTGCAGCTACTGTGTAGCTAGCTGATTACCAGTATTTTACATAGACCGACTGCATAACTAACCTCCACAACCCATTTACTGGATAATAAGTACGATAAGGTACATACTTGGTAATGACTATCAAAGACCTACGTATGACAGCCGGGACCAATGGCTTAACGTGCTTTCCGAGGCACGAAGGGGGTCTTAATATGGAATCGGTGGTTACCCATCCACGAACCGACCGCAGCAAGCGTACCTTAACTTTCGATCAAACCGTGCGGCTGGTATCATTTAGCCACTAGTTAATCCAAGAGCAAAATAAGTAAATGCTAACTGTATCTCATTATACGCGATATTGTTTCATGATCTCATATACACTTACTTTAAATATGAATTATGTACTATATACAATGCCGCCCATGACATATTTTTCTGAATATTCATGAAAAATTAACAAAAATTAAATTTAAAAATCTTAAATATTTTTAATGTATTTTTTTTTTTTTCATAGTCGACCAATTTAAAAAATGTTAGTTAATCCGCTAAAATAACTCATAAGCTTTTAGAAATAATAGACAGAATCCAAATCGAGCCAATAACATCGGAGGTATGGTAAAACATGTAAAGGCTCCTACAAAACAGGCGCGACACGCGACGCGACACAAAGACACCGCGTGCCGCGCGACGAGCGGTTTCTTTGTGTCACGTCGCGTGTCGGGCCTGTTTGTAAGGAGCCTTAAAACAAGGTCAAACGCTAAAAATATGAAAGATGGACCCCCCCTTCTAAAGCAAATTTTCGATAATTCTTCATGAATATCCAGAAAAATACATGGTCACATGCCCATGGACCGCATTGTATAAAATATAGGTATATGTTATATGTACTCGTAGATTCACGCATCACGCTGACACCAAGCAATATATAATAATATAATTAGACAATATATAGGTTGTAAGTTGAGAAACGTTTTCCAGTTAATACTGTGGAGCACAGTTAATATCGCGCGCATAAATATTGTCGCACACGACAGCTCCTTGCCGCTTCTAGTCTCTATTGAAGTATGGCCAGCTGATACAGGGTGAGGCTGCTCTGAGTATGTGATGAATATAACATGTTTTGTTCAATTCAATTCAATTTATTTATTCAGTAACAGTTCACATTGCGTTCGAATACAATCCAGCGTGAAACATAAGTAGTATTTACGTACAAATATAAAAAAACACACGCAATTCAATTTAAATTACAAAATATATTTAAATATAAAAAAAAAATGAATACCATGCAAACATAAATTATAAAATGTACAATAAATTAATAGCAATTTAAACGAAAACAATAATCAGAAAATAAAAGTCATATGAATACAATATAATACCATAGACAAATAACGACATGTCAGTTATAAATAGTGTCAATTATTATAGTTACCGTGTTTGTAATGGTATGAACAAAAGATTAACTTTATTAAATGTATATAATACCAGCCTATAACTGTCCCACTGCTGGGCAAAGGCCTCTTCTCATATAGAGAAGGCACGAGCATTGATCACCACGCTTGCTCAAGACGGGTTGGCGATTTCAGACTTATATTAATTATAAGTCCAGGTTTCCTCACGATGTTATTCCTACACCGAAGTCACTAATATCCAAGATAAACTCAGAAAGTACATATGAATTGAAAAAGTCACATTGGTACTTGCCCGGATTTGAACCCACAACCTCATGCATGAGAGGCGAGGCCTTAACCAACGGGCCATCACGACATCTATATTAAATGTATAAAATAATAATAATGTATTTGCACTTATGTGTGTCAAAAATACAGCCAAACAAGTTAGAAAGGGAGTAACATCGACCTTATATTATTACCAAGAAAACTTTTATGAATTCGACAACAACGACATACCTTAGACTTTCTTTCAAGATTTTCTCAACCATTTTGGACCTGTATTATGGATTCGGCTGTGTTTTGTAGAAATCTACTATTTAATTGTAAAAGGGAAAAGGAATATGCGGCAGATTTTTTAAATACAGCGGCTGCCTTCAGAAGACCTACAAATAACGTTACCTATATGTTATAAATAAGTAATTCATCATCATCGTCATTTCAGCCGAAAGACGTCCACTGTTGGACATAGGCCTCCCCCAAAGTGAGGGGGGGGGGGGGGTTGCCATAATCGCCACGCTTGGCAGGCGGGTTGGCGATCTCAGTATGGTTTTGAAAATGCATAGAGAACACTGCTGCCCATTCTCTAGTAAGTCCCTTAGTCGCCTTTTACGACACCCACGGGAGGAAATGGGGTGGTGCTATTCTTTACGTCCGACACCACACGGTACTAAGGTAAGGTAATAAGTTATTTTTCTCACACATGCATGGAAATTATTGTCAATATTTTCGAAAAAAGAACACTCGAAGTATCGAATTTACGGACTAAGAAAATCAAATCCATTGCAGGAGCATTTTTTTGAATTTAAAACATTACAACGCTCCAGCAATGTTTTATTTCCCTGCATTCTTTTGAGAAAAGCACTATATATGCCTCGGCGGAAATGGAAATTGCCTGTCTCGTATTAGTGAAGTCCTCGCCTACGGCTCGGCCTTCATACTCATACTTCACCTGCAATTGCCTATTTCCCGGCCTGTGCAATAATGTACTAATGAGTATTTAAAGAACATGACAGCATAGCATAATCAGCCTATAATGTTCCCACTTCTGGGACACAGGCCTCCTCTCGGTGCGAGTGAGTATGGGCCGTAGTCGACCACGCGAGCCCAGTGCGGGTCGGTTGATTTCACATATCTTCGAATTTTTCGTACTAGGACAAGCCGGTTTCCTCACAATGTTTTCCTTCACTGTTTTGAGAGTAGTGGTGACGAAATTATTTACACAAAGTAAAGCACATGTCTGGAGTTCGAACCTCCGGCCGTTATCACGGCTTATTCCACAATTTTCAATTCAATTTTCAAATATCTTTATTCACCAATGGAACAATAAACAATTAACTCATTATAATTTAGGCACTTTATGAGGCTAGTGATTCACCTTTCAAAGCTTATTACAGATATGTAGTTTTAACTGTTTACAACATACACTTCACACACAATAACTATGGGCATATGATGACAATTATGCAAATTATTTAGTTACAATTTACTGATTGCAAGGCATAACAAAAATAATTATAACTAATTTTGCTTATTCCACAAATCCCCCCTGAAAATCCCCCTTAGGAGGAAAAGTGGAATCTATAAAAAACAGTCTAGAATTCACCCCTGATAATCCCGCTTAGGGGGGAAACTAGAATTGAAAAAAAAAATCTTCCAGGACCCCCCTGAAAGTGATTTTTTTTTTTACATTAGGGTTCAGTTTTCCCCACTGAGGGGGATTAGTGAAATAAGCAGGGTGAATTCTAGACTGGTTTATATATATTCCACTTTTCCTCCTAAGTTGGATTTTTCAGGGGGGATTTGTGGAATAACGTTAGGCCACAAACTGCTCAAAACATGACAGTTCCTACATACATTTGAGTCTTCAATTTTAATACAAATTCAAATAGGCAGCACCCTGTACAGTAACGCAGCGACACACGCACCTGACGTAGCGGACTCGGAGAGCAATTTTCGCTCTCTGAAGCGCCACGGATTAGTTTTTCCTTACGATAATTAAATAACTTTGAGCTATGTTGTTGCGTGATGTACGGCCGTGTTTATTGTCTTGTTCGCGACGCGAGGGTGTGAATACGGCTTTATATTATTGCGCATGTTCTGTATGCTTTTAATTAAAGCGTGGAAACTTCAGGTTATCAAAATATTGAGGAAGTACTTACCTCTTCTGCAGCGTGTGTTTTTGTTTACGGTTTGAAAATGGTTCTTCCAGTTGAATCTACGTTGCCTTTTGTTTTACCCATTACTGTGTTGGATAGTAATATAGATACTAAAAATAATATAGATACTATTTAGGCAGAAAAAGTTTACAATACAAACCGAACACAAATAAAGGCTCCGACACATTAGCGCGATATCGCGGGTATGACAAAGGCCGTGCTGCCTGTCGCGCCCGCAATATCGCGCCAGTGTGTAGGAGCCATAAGACAGTGTGTAGACTGACAGTGGTGTAATGTTTGTGCACCTTTAGTTAAGTTAAAAGAATGGAAATTATAAAACTTAATGCAGTGTCGACTTTAACCGCAAGTCGGAAACCAGTGGGTACGCATACAGTAAATACCAATGATTGGGGCCACCATGTGTCGACAGGTGAAGTTGTTTTAAATACAATTAAAATAATAAACATGCGTACATCGTATTCGTGTCCATATATAAACATAACTAGCTTTTGCCCGCGGCTCCGCCCGTGTGGATGTCGGTTATCGCGTGAAAAAGTAGCCTATGTCCTTCTCCATATCCCAGGCAATATCTCTGCCAAATTTCATGACAATCGGTTCAGCGGTTTAGGCGTGAAAACGTAACATACAGACAGACAAACAGACAGACAGACAGACAGAGTTACTTTCACATTTATAATATTAGTATGGATAACAGCGAATGACATTGTCTAATTCAATGCAATTTTATATCAGAAACGACAACCGGTTACGGACAATGTATGATTGTCTCCAAGTAAAGTTATCGATTGATCTCGGGATCTCATGTAATGTGACCATTTTTTGTCACATTTATATTTCAAATATGCATCTAGATAGCATTCAATGTAAAGGTTCCTATTACCATTTTACACTTGAAAAATAACTTGAAAATTGCTTGCGAAATGTCAGGGAGCTGTAACACTTGTAATCTTTATTCATTTCAATTATAAGGGCAGCGGAAAGGCGATTGAACAACTGCGAGGGCGACACTCAGTTGTGAAAACATCTTAACCCTTCCCTGCCAAGGGCCCGTTGGAGCAATTTGCATTACATCTGAATTTGAAATACTTATTCCGCTTTCAAAGAGTTATTTTTGTACCACTAAGTGGTTGTAAAAATCTGATTACAAGTTTGGTTATTTCTGTTAGTTAATTGGCACTGAATATTTAAATTAGCTATTAGACACGGAATTGCAGTGGGAAATAAGAATCGAAGATATTATTATTCGTGAAGACGGATGTACTGGGCCACACCCCATAGTTACCTAACTATCTGCTCCTGAAATCTAAAATGCATGAGAACATTCATACCAATATTACACATCCTACTCACACACGCCCACCCACCCATTTATTTTCACCCTACCTTAGCTAAATATTAAGAATTCTTTTTTTATTATTTTTTTTGTATTTTTGCATGCTCTCATCCTTAATCATAGTTATTCTTTTATTTTTCTTTATTTGAGAATCAATCTAAAATGTATTTTTGGCATAACAATTTATGTAATGGAAATGGGAGAAGGCGCTGATTCCTGGCATACAGGTTTTTACCTATTTTGGGATTCAGAGGCTTAACTCTGTAACTCATATTATGTCAATAAAGATTATTATTATTATTATTACACATGGCGACCACGTTACTCTGTCTGTCTATCTCTCGGTCTGTTACCTTTTCACGCCTAAAACACTAAACTGATCGTTAAATTTTTTTACGGATAGGTAGCTTGGGACCTGGAAAAGGACATAGGCTATACTTTTCATCCTGCATAATTGTATAAAAAAATGATGAAATACAAAATAAACATAGACGAAGTCATGGGCGGCTAATATAATCATAGGGCTACACTGAAAAAAATGTTTACTTATACATAACCAAACTTTCGTCAACATGTAACACAAAAAAGTGACCACATAACTTTATGCAACATGTAACCGAAACCTGTGCTGGCTGTTGTGTATCACTTTGATTAAATCAAGTTAACTTTTATAAAGTCTTGTCAAACTTTGATTATTCCTGAAATAGCCGACGTAGTTAGGCAAAATATTTTTTTCAGAGTAAACTTGTACGATTATTTTGCATAGCCAGGTCGCATCAAAACAATACATAACAAATTCTTAACAATCAAAACCAATCTAACTCCGATGAAACACCAAACCGTATCTAAATATAAGATAAGATGTACTAAGAAATTAAATCTGAGCAAAGTATTAACTGGGGCTGACAGGAGAGACCATCACGTCTTCAACTCTCACAAATTCGCATTAGGAAAGGCACCTAGATGAACTTACTTCGCTTTTAAGCCGGAGACCTCTTGCCGTTTATAAATCCAATAGGATTTAGTTATGGGGCACACCGGGCTATACTTAAAGATTAAGTTTAAGCTGTGAGTAAGGTGTGAAGAACAAAAGTCAACATAAAAAAAATTAATAATAATGAAACAAGTATTTCTGAAATTGAATGCAATGGTAAAAATAAGTTTGTGGTAAATGAAGCTTTTCTATGAAATAAATTGGAAAACTTGGACTTTACATTGATATATTGTTTATTTCCTGATTACCTAATACAATAGTACATTGATTTACCTACCTACACCCAAAGTCTCAAATTCTGATAATTTATGTACCTAAACTAAGGGGATAACATATCAAAAAATATCTTCGTAAAGGTAATTAACATAAAATGGCGAAAAAAAAAAGGTTCCATTTTCTTTAAGTACTGAATTTAAGAAATAATAATTAAAAATAATCATACCGTAATTATTTTTATAAATTTTTGTTTGGTATAATATATTTTATGATACTGGTAACAATGCAGGAGATCCAAACATTTTCACATTTTTTACATGTTCAACAACACTAATATTACAACTCTCATTCATAGATTCATATTGTATGTAGCATATCTAGCCACATTTTGGATGAAAACAGCTGTAAACTGTTTCAAGTGGAAGTTTTGGGAGACCTACGTCTAGCAGTGGACTTAAAAGGGCTGATTATGACGATCATAGGCCGTCTCCGACACACTACATAAAACATTGTTTGGCAACGGTATTTTGCTTGCATAGTTCTTATAATAAATTTACTTTAATTTCATAGACAATTATTTACAAAAAAAAAATAACCATAAAATGTTTTGAACCACTGTCCTGTCATTTTGACAGTGACATTTCTTGACATAACTTTGTTTACATAAATTATCTGAATTTGAGACTTTGGGTATAGAAGAAAAGTAAAGACATCTCGCGATAGATATAATATTAGGAACCATTACATTTGTTAAAACAAAATATTTTGAGAAGTTCGCTACCCAAGGGAAAGCCAAAGCCAAAAGAAAGCCAAAATCAGGGTAACAATATCACTTGCTGTAACATCGACCATAGGCCACTTATGTGTATGTAATAACTAGTTGAATTGAGGTGTAGTATTTGGCTGTTGTTTATACATAATATTATGTACGGATGCTTTCTGTACGCTTTTGGTGGATACTAAATTAAGTATTCTAACAATTGGAACAACAATTGGTTTGCTTCTTCGGCTAGGCCTCTGTGTATCCCTTGCTTAGTGGCGGATAATTGTCTGGCACAAGGAGTTTGTGTCTATTAGAGATGGCGAGGGTCCGGCTGTTTGATGCTCGATTGTTTAACTCGCAAACGTCACAACTAATCGTCGAGGACTCAGAAAATACCATAGAGTGACGTTGCTTAACTTCTAAAGAGCTAGGTCTTGTGGTTGCTACGCTAAAACGCTATTTGTCTCCATTAATAGGTAAAACATTTTAACACTTGTGGAAACCATGTTTATTTTGACTATGCAACTTCGATAGCTACATATTTTATACGAAGATTTCCAGTTAAAAGCGGAAACTGGTCACCTGAAAGTTATAATAATTAACAACGCAATCAACCAGCAACTTGTCGAAACCACAAACAAACGATCAAGTCATCACATACATCACTAAAGCTCTTCTTGATTCGTAATACGAAACATTCAAACATAACCGTAATCGATAAAATGGCGTCGGGCTATGAAGGCGGCACAGAGACAATAATAAATTGTAATTACAATTTAAAATGAGCAGGCGTTGCCGTGGGAGTGGCCTGCCCCCACGGCACGGCACGCCACCTTACCTTCACGTGTGTGCACTTTTTACATTCGTACTGCAAGCAATTAGTGTCGTGTGCGTGTTCGTAAACTTTGTGAATAATATGTTGTATCGGAAAACGGAACTAGAAGGTAATGGAAAATCTCTTCCTTATAATCTCTAGCTATAGTATCGGTCTATCTCTATCGTGAATATCATGTAAAATATTCAATTCAGGTTTAACATTTTTCTGTAAATAAAATCTGTAGAACTTCTTCCATGAAAACTCATACAACAGTTATATAAGTTAAGCCTAATAGGTAATATATAAATAAAATAGTTTTATCATAAGCCGATAGTATAAATTTACAAAACACACAATTACGGTTTGGTCATGTCCACTTTTCCAGAATTAACATAATCTAAAGTCACAACTAAATACGACGAAATAGACAACAGAAAGAGCACATTTAATACATAATAATTTCCAGACACATTACCATGTTTTGTACCCAAAAATGATTTGATACGTATCGAATAGCTATTTACCAAAATTACACGTTACAAAACATTTACTTGGTTTATTTTCCATTCCCTCGCATTCAAGTATGATTTTTATTATAAAAAGACAATCAAGCCTGTTTAGTTTGACGTTAAAAAGGATTCCGTAGGTATTCCTGAAGTAATTTTAAACGTGATTCTCGACTGTTACAGCCACACGTGTGTATCCTGCTTTAACGATAATATCGGCGCTTTCCGCTATGAAGTGCGTAACTCCTAATCCCATACTTTTGGCAATGAGCAAAAAAAAAAAAACTTTCATTAATAACTCTTTTGTTTTTGTACTTATAAAATTGAGTTTATTCTTATAACTCAAATTATGGGATTTAGAGTAGCCCTTTGTAGCGGAAAGCTTCAATATGAACCAAATTTCTCAGTATTTTATATAAAAAAGAATACAAATGATGGAAATTAATTCTCTTGGCAAACCAATTATCTTATTTTAAGATCTATCAGCACCTTTAATTGAACTTGAAAAAGAAGTAATAAAAATACGTTAACAATGAAGTACTCATTATCCGCAACCAAGAACGCGCCAATCAAGAAATTAATTCATAATTACTATAATAAGTAACATGCTGCAAAATCTATAATCGACAAGCAGCATTTCTCAATTACCTATTCAGTTATATGAACTTGCACAAGAAAATCGTAACAGATAGATCAGAAAATTATGTTCTATCATAACTGCGATTTAACATTTTGTTTTAACAAATGCTTCACAAATATAAAGAGGATTCCATCACTAAAAAAATATTTTACGTAGGTGCCGTTCGGGGACTGAAAATAATATTAGTAAACTTGTGGCGGTATCAACAACGCCACATGCGAACTACGCATCAAAGACTTGACGTCACAAATCCTGCATTGCGCTATCAGAGTTTACCGTGCGACTAGCATATATATACAACATCCCGACATCAGCCGTCGAGCAGTTGCCCACCAGACACAACACCCGTCTGGTCGGAGGATCCTCCCTTTATAGAGTATGGGTGAACTTTACACCCTGTTCCTCATACCTCTAAAAACTGTTCCACCGAACCACACTTATCAAAATTTGTTTCAGTGCAGTTAGTGGAAGTGCTCAGGTGCGGTTTGTCCAAGTGCTGTTGAAATCAGTGCTCTGAGTAGAATACCTCGGTATTTGGGGTTAGCACAGATACCTTCTGAAAGCTTGATGCAAGAATAAAAAATGCAGAGAAAAATGCCTTCGTCTTCTTCGAGGTATACCCGAAGTTACTCCATTTTGAAAACGATAAAAAGCTGAGTGTCTGAACTACAGCTTTTCTTAAATACAGGCCGGTCTTTTGGTTATTTGAGAACTCTAGATAAATTGGAGTTAGTAAGCATATTTACCTATGAGCAGCGATGGCTCAGTGGTAACGACCCCGACTTACGAGTTTGTAGGTCTTGGGTTCGAACCCAGACGGGTGCTTTACTTTGTGTAAATATAATACTTTCATCACCACTACTCTCAAAATGGTGAAGGAAAACATCGTGAGGGAACCGGTATGTCCTAGAACCAAAAATTCGAAGACATGTGGCATCTACCAGCCCGCACTGGGTCCGTGTGGAGATTACAGCACACGTCCTTTCGAAGAGAGGAATCCTGTGTCCCAACAGTGGGAAAATTATATGCTGATTATACTATTGCTTATAAAGCTATCTTCTGGACGTTTATCAGGCGAGGTTTTCCACTCCGCTTAATGCTCAACCTCTTTTGTCAATTTTACTGACGTTTCTATTCTCATCATCATCATTTCAGCCGAAAGACGTCCACTGCTGGACATAAGCCTCCCCCAAGCACCGCCACCTTGACCGGTTCTGTGCTTCCCGCATCCAGCGGATTCCTGCGGCTTTCATCAGATCATCGGTCCACCTTGTGGGAGGCCTTCCAACGTTACGTCTTCCGGTACGCGGTCGCTACTCCAGAACCTTTCGGCCCCAACGGCCATCTGTTCTGCGCGCAATGTGCCCTGCCCATTGCCACTTAAGTTTGGCAATACTTCGAGCTATGTCGGTTCCGACGTTAGACGTTTTACGTTTCTATTCTATTTTTGGGAATCGATATTTAATATTAGAGTGGTATGAGGAACAGGGTGTAAAGTTCATTCATACTCTATGGTAAAAGGAGGATCCTCCGAACAGACGGGTGTTTTGTCTGGTGGGCAACTGCCCGTCGGTTGGTGTCGGGATGTTGTATATACAGGGTGTAAAAAGACCCATCACAAAGCCGTCATCTACGCATTCTGTACATCAAACTAAGTAACTTTGTGCAAAAATAATTGCTGGAAAACGAATTTTATTGTTATTGTTTACGTTAGTGTGCAATATAACGCACGCAAAACTTTGTGCTTAAGGGTGCAAGCAACGGTACAGGAGTCGTGGGTGTATTTAAAATTTAGTTATAACAATTATGATGATCCGTGTGATGCCGGACGTAATGAATAGCACCAGCCCATTTCCTCCCGTGGGTGTCGTAAAAGGCGACTAAGGGACTTACTAGAGAATGGGCAGCAGCGTTCTCTATGCATTTTAACACCATACTGCGATCGCCAACCCGCCTGCCAGCGTGGCGATTATGGCAAACCCCCCATTGGGGGAGGCCTATGTTCAGCAGTGGACGTCTTTCGGCTGAAATGATGATAACAAATAATACTTTGTTTTTGTAAAAAACCGTCAAAAAAAGTTGGAACTTTGACCTTCAATATCTCCGTAACCAAAAGGTTCCCAGGCATGGTCCAGTACAAAAAAAAAAATGATCACAATGACGGGAAGAATACGTGATGACGCTTCGTTAAGTGTCTTTTTACAGCCGTTATGCTAATCGCGTGGTAAACTCTGATTGCGCGATGCAGGATTTGTGACGTCAGGTCTTTGCTGCGTAGTTCACATGTGGCGTTGTAGATGCCGTCACAATATCAATACCACAGTGATCAAGTCTTACCGAAAAATCAGTCCGCCCATCCTTTTCCTATGTTGGGGTCAGGTTCCAGTGTAAACACTAACCGCTTACAGCTGAATACCAGTATTCTACATGGAGCGACTGCCTATCTGACCTCCACAACCCAGTACTGGGTAATACGACAAGATCAAGTCAAGTCACAAGTCTTACTAGAGACTCTGGACGTCGTATTCAAAACTTAGTTGTTGTTGTTGTAGTTGTTTGTTGTATAGGCCTCCCCAAAAAGAGGGGGAAATTGTCATAATCGCCACGCTTGGCAGGCGGGTTGGCGATCGCAGTATGGTGTTAAAAATGCATAGAGAACACTGCTGCCCATTCTCTAGTAAGTCCTTTAGTGGCCTTTTACGATATCCACGGGAGGAAATGGGGTGGTGCTATTCTTTACATGCGGCAGCACACGGAATCTACTACTACTATTATTATATTACACATTGTATTCTAATGTTTAGTCCAAAAACCGTGCAGCCCACGGAACCCTAATAAAAGGATAGAGATCATAATCTCCGAGGTTCGAGTTCGGGCCCGAATAAAATGGAAATACATTTTAATGATTATTATGCCCATAAACGTTTTGCCGTGGATGCTATAACATTCAATCCTTCTAATCCCTAATTCCAACACTTTTCACCAATTTTTTTGTTTAAAGTTTTGAGTTTAGCTATTGATCTATCTTATGTAGAATCAGTAAACGAGAATGAATTTATTATGATTGGAATAAATATGGGTTTGTTACTAAAATAATATTTATTTATTTTATGATTTACTAGCTAAAATTTACTCCTTATAACATCAGCTATCTGCTCGTGAAAGTCCCGTCAAAATCGGTCCAGCCGTTTCGGAGATTAGCCGAAACGAACAAACAGGCAGACAAAAATGAAAAAAAAAAGAAACGTTTTTTTATGGATATATACTTTCATATGCATTTAGTAAAAAGCTATTCTTTTGACATTACAAACAGACACAGATATTTATTTATTTGCCAACAATGTAGGTACAGGTATAAGCTGGTACAATATATATTTATGTATTATAGTTTAATGTATTTATTTAAGGTTATCATAAAATTAATATTTTATTTTAAGACTTCGCATACTCATATTTTCCTCTTCTTGTTTTCACACACTATAGTCTACAATTCTTTTTTATTTCTCCTTTCGCAGGTCTACTGGAAGAAATTTCTTAAGAAATAAGCAGTACCTTTGTACTCAAAATTATAATTATGTCGTATCTCTATGTATTTTACTGTTTGTACATCTATGAGTTGTACGGCATGGACAGAGAAGGAATAACAATAGCGGCTAGTTTTAGGAAGATGAGATTTTAGAAGGAATCTAGGGTATGATCTACACGGTCCGTCGCTAGTGTAAGATATTGAAGAGGAGACATAAAATCCGAGTGTTCCTGCGAAGGCGGATTGGGAGCCACTTGAGGTTCTTGCGAAAGTAAGAATCATGGTCATACTTACGAAGACCAAAAACAATGCGAATGCGTTCTATGTTTTGCAAGCGCCCAAACTTGTTTAATAGCTCTTCAGTAGCATCTAATAGCAGGCAACGGCATAATCTATAATAGGTTGAATAAGTGTTATTATGTAACTGTGCTTGTTGCAAAGTTAAATTAAATCGTGAAATACTGTGTCAGAACTAAAACCGTAAAGGCAATCAAATACTTCTCTGTTCTTCAATATTGTATCTGAAACAAACAAAAAAACCACTGTTTAATTAAAAGTCAAACTAACGAAACAAAACAGAATCTATTACTTGACACTAAACAAAATCATATAGCAACATACTTTAATCAAACCGAGCAACAATTAGAACGAACCTGATTGACGACGTGTGATAACTAGATTATCACATAATTGTCGGACAAAGCTAGAATAAATTGCGGTGCCAAAAACCCAGTGTTTAAGTCAATAACCTAACCGCCTATGTGGCTTTATAACGATGATTCGGCGCCAGCCAATGATTGATCGCCGTCGTAAACGTCAAAATTGTTGGTTCCAAAAATAAAAGATCGCGCGGTGATCAAAACACCATATCAGAATCTGTTCCGAATAAACGTAATAATACGTTAATTTCGACGGTTTCAAACGATCGAATTAGTTTTTTAATTCGTTCGTAAATGGGTTATCCCCTTGTGTTTAATTTTATGGCGATTTAATTATATTTCTCAGCTAACGTTATACTTATTTATTATAATGTATGATGTGTTATTTATTATTATTGTTTTGTACCTTTCAATATAGGTGTGATAATGTCTGGTACCTTTATTCATGTTTTCAATTTTAGGTACAAACTTTTTAGTAGTAAAACATCGCCAGTATTTTCAGTTACAACGTCAATGCACTGTTGCGCTATTCCGAACAAAAAAACCTATGGACATCTCTATTGTTCCAAATTGGCACATTTGCAACAACAAACGTTGACATTGTCATCATTGATCATGTAATACAATAATCAAGCTTATCGTAGATTCTTTAGAACATTAGTATTTAGGTACGTCAGTGGTATCTTTAAGAAATAATCAATTTTCCTAAACAAGCTAGAAGAATACTGTGTCAGTAGAATATTTTGTTGAAGAGTGTGTTTATTGTAATTGTAACACTGTTTCATCGCTGAAAAATACACCTTCACTGATTTCCGGCGATGCAAAGCCAACAGCTTCCCTCACAAAGTTATCACACTAACCAAAATATATTTTAGATGAAGCAGAGCTCTCGAGTGCCAGCCAGCTACATCAGCCACTCTTCGAAGCACACAATGCACGTATGTTTGTCTTTCCTGTTTGTCGTACTTGCAGCAATGGCGGCGAAATACACAAATTATAACTGAATTTTGTACCTCCATTTCAAAGGCATGTGCTCACAAATTCGTTCTAACTAGTATGTTGATTTAATTTAGAATGTTGCAGCTAACAATGGCTGTGCTGCAGTTGTGTTTTGTGTTGTGTTGTGTTTTATTGTTTAGCGAAGTTTCGTGCATTGTTTCCAGGTGAGTGCTTGTGAAAGAAATTGTAATTTGGTATTGAAATATTAATTTATGTGTTCTATTAATAATGTTTGTGGCTACAATTTAATTGTTTCTATTATGGCATTGTTGCCAAAATAGAAATCTTATGTTTTAGCGAACGATTTCGGAGCAGGGATTTCGAAATGTGTCTACATCGTATGCAACTCATTTATTTCTACGAGTATTGTCTCTCACAACACCCGGTGTACATAGTAATTGGCTAATCTTGGCTTATTGAACAAAGAAAACACCACTCAACGTTGATATTATGAATATTGCAAAATCAATTTTTCTTACCCACTATTTAATTTAGAAATATGGTATTAGTTTAATTACATTAGCATTAGCATGAGCTTTGAACAAAAATAACTCACAAACGCTTTTTTTATCGATTGATTAATTAACTAGTATCGTATTTGCAATCTTGGTATTCCTTATAAAATAATATTAATACAGGTTATAAGGTTAGAACTAAATTATGTTTAATAGATATTGCAATTTATTACCGCACTGATTGATATTTAAACAAAAAATCTATCCTCATAAATTATATGGCTTGGACTTACTCTAATACTGGACGAAGCTAGTAATTCTAAAAATGATATAATATTTGCAAATCATTATGTTGTACTAGTGAACTATCAATCAATCAATTGATTACTTCACATTTTTTTTATTGCAATGTAGATACCAAAATTAATAGAATATTATAATATGTTTATTTATTGGTAAGAACATCATCTAATATATAATATATATTAGTACTGCTTGGCAGCTAGTATTACTGTTGATACTTTACTTGATAAGAGTCTTATTTCAGAGTGACCCTTGTCTCTCGATCACGAGTAACTTCTTCAATGTAAGAAGAAACCCGGTCCTTCGGAAGAATCAGGTACATGGAGACATGGGTAGGTCCAGCACAAATTAAAGTAATTTGTGGAATTTTAGCATAGTTACAGATAATCCACCAAGAATAGAGGAGAATTGCATAATATCGTATGCAATAATCTTGTGTCTTATGGACTTTCAGGTATTATCTAAATATATAAAACAAGGCCGGGTTAGTTACACCATTTATAACTCAAGAACGGTTGGACCGATTTTTATGATCTTTAATTTGTTGGGTTTGTCTTCGCCCGAATAGCAGAATAACTAAACTATATAATAACTATATATAAATCATGAGAAAAATTCACGAAAAAATATGTATGAAGAAAATACATTTTCTCATATATTTTGTATGGAATGGTTTTTTGATGATATCTCGAGAACGGATTGGGGAACTGGGGAATAAGAAATTTCACGCGGACCGAGTCGCGGGCAGAAGCTAGTTAATAATAAACAATGCATTAAAAAAAAATTAAAACACCTGCCTTCCAGTATTTGAAAACACCACGCCATAATAATGCCAAAAAAAATATACAAAACCCGCCAAAAAACCAGTCAACTTTGTCACCATCGTCTACTGCCGCCATGACTTTGGGCTAAAAAAATTAAATTAAGAGAAGAAAAAAAAAACAAGTTGGGCAGTCGATGGCCAATTGCATTTTGTAGCAGTGAGTACGAGTCGCGTGTTCGCTGCCATTAGCCCGCCCTCCTGGGCTGTTTGCCAGAAAATATCACTTATTACGTGTGCAATGGCTATTGCTATGCTAACGTTAGCTGTTACTTATCCGGAAATTTTCCGGCAGGAAAATTGGTGGTCGTGAATTGTTTTTTATTTTTTTAATTAAGAAAAATCGTTTTCTTTGTAAAAACGAATAGACCACACTAAAACGAATGCTATAAATTAACGCTTTGCTACTGAACAATATTAACTAAAGTTAACATTAACTAACGAATCATTTCAATGTCGATAGATTCGCTCTAATCACCTCGTAGTGCTTATTTGAACTTTTCGAAGGCTATGTTTTTCAGTTATTTCACGTCCTCCTCGGGGCAAACGTAACCGTTACTGGAAGCTGGCAAGTACCTACTGCAGACAAATAATCGAAACTGTATCGCATGTAATTCTGACTTAAAATCTAGTGAAAAAAATAATACGAATCTTGCCTATAGAAAACAGTTTGATTAAAAAGTCACCTCGATTTCTGACCAAAAGGATTCAACTTAAAAAAAAAACATTAATTCAAGTTAACAAATTAAGTTTTGTGTGTCTCACGATGAAACGTCATCTCCAAAAGGAAAATTACTCTTAAAATAATATTATAAATGCACCTAATAAACAAATTAAACAAATAAGTATATTATGATATTTAAATGTTTTAAATTAATATACAAAATTGCCATATACATATAAATGTTATAAGATCGAGCGAGTCGTTTGAAAGCAATAGACTTCAATCTCTTTGTCACGTAATAACCAACAACGGTCAGTACGGAGTGGCGACACGTCGTCTTATCTAGAAACCTATTTATTATGTCTAATGATTTTTATTATTCGGGTTGCGTGGGTGAAACAACTAAACCTTTAGTTAAAACGTTTAAAAGGCTTGATTTTGTAATGTAATATACAGTTAATATTCTGTAATATTTCCCTAAGCACGTGAAACACACATAATAAAATAAGGTTTCTTGTAATGATGTCTATTGATTAGTTCGTTCATCAACAGGGATGATCGAGGTTTTTATTGTAAAGGCACGATAGCCATAATTTTGCTATGTTTTTATCGATTTCAATCAACTTTATCAATCAGAACATAACATCACGCCTGTTTTCCCCGGTCAGGCAGAGGTGCAACTATAATACGTACTTACGGCCACATTTCGCCAGTTATATTTAAGTCCCATGTAGTAAGAAATTATAGAGTTAGTAGAAGGTCTTGAAAATGTCTTAGTGTGGAAAACTTCAAGATAAAAATAATAGTACATTACTTACCAAGGACTGTAAAAGAAAGAAAGCCCGAAATCGCAGGTATTTGTGACCCGAGCCGTAGGCGAGGATTGTAAATATGCGATAGAGGCCTTCTTTTTTACTGCCCGTGGTGAGTACACAATTTTACGTCTTCAGCTGGCCACAATGCGAGTTTTAACTCACATTATGGTCAGGTGTGACGAAAAATATATTAAACATTGTTAGTACTGCTCCACTGCATTGCAAGACTTTCAGTATATCAACATCCATAAATTTATCAAACAAATATTGTCTCCAAAAACTGAGACGTCATTAAAATGGGAATCGTAAGACGAGATGCTGGTAATTACTCGATTATAAGATTATGTTTAAGTCCCATGTAGTAGGTGAGTATACCTTTAGAAGTAGAAAACTAAGCTATTCCATACCAAATCAGCATATAAAATCTGAACTAATACCCAATAATAATAAACCTGAATAAAAAACGTTAAAGAGAAATACATACTCGTAACCAACTGAACCCTTCAACCAGCAAACACGGCTCACCCTTATCCGGCTGCACCGTGCAAATAAATTTGGTTTTCATTAGTACTAGCACAACACATTCCTCAAACAGCTGATTGTTATTAAACAAAGAAATTGCATCGTAGTTGATTTTAACAGTGATTCCCAGTCACGACATTGTTCAGTACTAATGAAATATTAGTTACGCCTTTTTAGCACGGGTTTTCACTTTGAAAGGGTATTACGCTTTCCCTCTGCAGTTAGACCTGGAAAATAATTCCACAATTGGATAAAAAAAACAGTAGTTAGTGTAAATATTACTTGGTAAGTAATCTGTATAACCCGCTATAGAAATCTGAATTTATTTATATTTTTTGCAATATAATAATAATTAATCTTATTATTATTTGCCAAAATGTAGGTGTAAAAAGTAGTATGATGTTATTATAGATGTGCCCCGTTTACATTCAACATACAACAACACAACAACAACAACATACAACATTCAACATACTTAGCTTACTTGTGACTGAGAAGGAATTATGAAAAACGACTCAATCAACTATTTCGATAAGTGTGTCAAGAATTTTCCAATACCTTTTTTAAAGTTTCATATTGAGACACGAAGCAACAAAATTCGATCTAAATAAAAACGGCCACATTCCTCTAGATCGTATTTTGTTGCTTCGTGTCTCAATATGAAACTTTAAAAAAGGTATTGGAAAATTCTAGACACACTTACCGATATAGTCCTAGTTCTAGAGCCGTTTTTCATAATTCCTTCTCAGTCACGAGATAATATGTTTTTAAAGGAGTGGCGCTAGTGGACCGGTGACAACCCTCTTAAGACTATTAGCTTTTCATTAGTAACTAGTGTAAAAAGTACAATAATGATATATAAAATAGTGTTTTAGTTGTGTAATAAATTGTCATCATCGGTCTAGCTTTTTCCAACTATGTTGAGGTCGACTTTCAGTCTAACCAGATGCAGCTGAATACCAGTATTTTAAAAACTCAAACTCAAACTCAAAGCAGGTATCCTCTACATTGCCGTAGATGAGGCTTGGTAGCAGATGCCAAATTGCATAAAATGTGTCAAAAGTATGCACTAGATGCCAAATGCCTCGGAAATGTGTCAAATGTTTCGGAAATGTGTCAATTTGTGAGCAATCGTGATAAGCGTTGAATTTCGTGTATCATGTTTGTTTTTTGTAGGTAACTGTTATTTAGTCTAGCGTAGTTTATGATGCAATGTGATTATCGTAATGCATCATTCTATTAATATAAATAATAGAATATGCTTTATTATAACTACAACAAAATTTAACAAATATTAATTTACTTAACATACAACTACATGATATTAAGAAAGCAAAACAATTATTAAGTCGTTGTAAATTTATGTAATTATTTATTTTTAAGCTAGTTAGTAATTTAACGTTCGCCCTGCCTTTGAGAAATAAACAAGACGTTTAACACATCACATCACATTACAAAATAAAATATTTATTTTCCAATCCTTCTTCAACAACAGTCCTTTTAGCACCAAATGTTCGTAACATTGCAAGAATGAAATTTTAATAGGTGTCCTTAAGACACATTCTCGTTTTTGGTTTATTTCTTGTGAATGGCATCTTCACGTTAATTGATAGGTTGCCTTTGTAAAAACATAGTAATAGAAACAATTAAAAAATTAAAAAAGCAATTTACATGGAGCGACTGCCTACCTGACCTCCAAAACCCAGTTACTGGGTAATACGATACCCCTTGGTAAGACTGGTTGCCAGACTTTCGGGCTTCCGTCAAAGATCCACGAATGACAGCCGGGACCAACGGCTAACGTGCTTTCCAAGGCACGGAAGGGTCTTGGTATGTAAAGATGGTCACCCATCCACGGACCAACTGCGGCTAGCGTAGCTTAACCTGATCAAACGACCCGTATGGCTATTATTACTTAGCCACAAGCCCCTCCATGTGTAATAAATAGTATAGCATTAAATGTTATTAATAAAAATGGTATATATAAAAAAAATACTATTAATATAAGTAATCATCATCATCATCATCATTTCAGCCGAAAGACGTCCACTGCTGGACATAAGCCTCCCCCAATTGGGGAGGTTGCCATAATCGCCACGCTTGGCAGACGGGTTGGCGATCGCAGTATGGAGTTAAAAATGCATAGAGAACGCTGCTGCCCATTCTCTAGTAAATCCCTTAGTCGACTTTTACGACACCCACGGGAGCAAATGTGGAGATGCTATTATTTTACGTCCGGCACCACACGATAAGTAGGTCTAACGGTATTTTAATTTTAATTTTTTCCTTAATTTGTTAATAAGAATTCCAAAAGTAGCATCAATCGTCTTCTTAATTTGTAAATAATAAACTTATTCAGTTTAACTGTCAACATAAAATCGATGGCTGACTCGTTCATCGCAATTTCCCAGCGATTACGTACCGATACCTCCGGAGAGTTCGCGGTAAATCGCATAAATAATACGCAAATAACCATCTTCAAGCAGTTTTTGTTTAATTTCATAAACGTTAGCTCCGAGAAAATTCAATTACTTCATGATTCAAATTAATTCAACAGTTTTTGACATAATTAATTACTTAGATGCGGTTAAAAATGCTGTAACATTATTTCCGATTGGTTATTTTTTTACATACATAGTTGAGGATGGTATGTATATACCCAACGGTCCCATAAAATTATAAATGATTAGCTTCATTTATAATTTTATGGGACGATAGCGTTTATTATGGCTATTGAACGCAATAGGCCATGTTGGACACACTTCAGCGTCCATTGATGAATCGCTTGATGTTTTAAGGGTCACCTCATAACCAAATGGGCCGATGAACGTTGAAGTGTGTCCAGTAAAAATCATTGCGGAACAGAAACAGTTTTTTTTTTTTTTCTTATTTGTACACCATTGCAAGATAAAATGCTGACCAAGAAGGTCAGCATTTAGTATGGAAAACTTCAAGGCAAAAATATAATCTCGTTACAATTGCTAGTACTGCTGCATTACAAGACTTTCAGGATATCAACATCCATATTCATCAAACAAATATTGTCTCCAAAAACTGAGACGTCATTAAAAGGGGACTCGTAAGACATGAGATGCTGGCAATAACTCGATTACAAGGGGGTTGTAGAGGGGGTGTAGTCAGAGGGGAGGTGTAGAGGATTATAAGAACTTCGTTAGTCTCTCGAAGGTGTCTAACTCAGGTCTGAGACGGGAGAGATTATCGCTTTTGCCTTTAGCGCCGCATTTTGTCGTCAGTTTAGAATATTTGATGTGATAAGATATACGTTACATGAGATGCGCGGGTTTACGTTCGTGTAAGTACGAGGATTATTTTGTTGCTTTTGCTGTGGTAGGTTTTGAGGTACACGCGCTTTTTTGACGTTCAAACATGCTCTGAAATAAAGACTTGGAAAAGATTCGTGCAGAACACCATTGCATCGCATTGGTGAATGAAAAAGTATTTCATAGAAAAGATCTTACGTAGCTTACCTATAGATAAATAAAAAACTGATACATGACGAATTGACGATGACGCATGGTTTGATTACCAATTGACCTAATAGCAATCTTACACTTGCAAAAACTTTCGGTCAAATGTTAATATTTTAGATTTTGCAATTCATATCTTCCACTACTTTGACAACTACACTGTCTGGTAAAAACACCAACTCACTATTCATTTTTCCTCTATAGCCATTGTAAATATACCCTATACCGAGAAAACGTCATCAAATTTTCAGTTTGAGCGATGGGTACACCGGCGGGCGAGTGTAAAGCAAACGCACGTATCACTCGACGGGCCACAAAGGCACAGCCGCAAACACAAAAGGTATCTAGTGAACGCAGCTTAAACTTACCGACGATGCAATCACAACTTGCGCTGCTATAACGTATCCAACTTGATGTGTAATCGCCTTAAAATTCGGTACATGTTAAAACTTTGATATCACTTCGGATGATAGTTGGGATGTTTATTGCTTATATGGTTCGCTGAGATAAGCCTGGCTTTGATTACTTGAGTTAGTGACGGTTAGTGAAGTCTTTTTACGATTCCGTAGTCAATAAGAAACCCTTATAGTTTAGCCATGTCCGTCTGTCTGGCTGTCTGTCTGTCTGTCCGCGGCTTAGTTCAGAGACTCTTAGTAATAGAAAGCTTTAATTTAGCATTTGTATACATAACAATCACGCCGACAGAGTGGTAAAATAAAATCTTAAAAAATATATTTTTTTAGGGTACCTCCCATGTAAAGTGGGGATGATATTTTTTTTTCTCATCAATCCCATGGTGTGGAGTATCTTTGGATAGGCCGTTCAAAAATACTGCGGGGTTGTGAAAACCATTTTTATGGTTCCGTACCTCAAAAGGAAAAAACGGAACCAGCACGGAACAGTTTATGTAATTATTTTTTTATTTATAATAAGCACACCAACAGTACAGTCACTTACAATTCAAATAAAAATAACATCTTAAATTGGCGTATATACCGTGGCATTTTAGTCGTCTTACAAAGACAGCCCACTTCATGTAACCAATGACAACTAATAAATCATAAAAAAAAAAAATGAACATTTGTTTTTATTTTTTATTTTTTTATTAATTATGACATATTACATTTTTTTAAATACCCTGTTACGAGTGCAGTCCGAGCCTTATGTTACAAGGGCGCCGCGGAATGTAGCGGTGACATCTTTATCAGAGTTCATTCAACCCTAACGCAAAAATGTGTTTCTTACTATTGCAACTTAAACTTAATCTAAATCCATTCTGCGGCGCCCTTTTATCACAAGGCTCGGACTGCACTCGTAACAGGGTATTTTAAACTATGTCATGCGTCATAATTAATAAAAATAAAAAATAAAAACAAAGATTCAATTTTTTTTTTTTTTTTTACATAAATTATTAGTAGTCATGGAATGCAAGAAGTGGGATGTCTTTGTAAGACAACTAAAATGCCACGGTGTATACGGACAAGAAGGAAGAAACAGAAAAATACGTACAAAGGGGATGCTTATTTCTACAGAAATCTTTTCCAGCATACCTGTAATAACATGTATATCCCAAAAATGAAATATTAAAAGACCAACTACATTAAACAAAAAACTACCTACATAATTACTTCTAACACTATTAAACATAGGTGCATTATCAGACTAACAAACATAATAATTGAACAACTGAAAATAAAGAGCTCTCCTAAAACACACATATTTTCACATTTACTTAAGGGGTTATACGCAGTTTAAAAAAAAAAATCGGAAAACGTTTTCGGAATGTACATATACTCGTATTTGAGTATATTCTCTGAAAATTTCAAATTAATCTGGAAAATATTCTTAGAGATACACGCATATTTGGAACTACCAACGTTTGCAGCGTTACAAGGTAGGCGGGACGGCCGGCGGAACAAAGAAATAGAATAAAGAATAATATGTAATAATATATTTAATGAAGGTACAACAGCACTTCTATATTACATGAGTGCTCTGGGACTACCAGTTGGGCCAAATGCCTATGCCGAAAAGGAGGATGCAGAGCGCGTCAATATCTCTGACTTGAGAGCGTATGTATATACACACGCGAGGGAAGAATGATTCGCAGACAACAACACCTTGCAATATTAGAAGCTGCTGATGATGCTGAGGGTTCATCATATGGCCCTGACATAGATAACTCCATGTAAGTATGTGTAAACGTCTTTTGAAACTTTTAATGCGTTTGTCTCAAAACGGTGTTTTCAATGTCCGTGAGCACAATTTCTCAAAAACGGCTCAACCGATCGGTCTGAAATTTTAACACAACCTTCTCAAGTATATTCTTCTGGGATTGATCGAAGGAATAAGATATGTGATAATTATTTCAATTTTTTTAAACAATTCGCAAAATTTGAATTTTTCTTTTCAGAGCTACCATTTTGTCAAAGTAAAAATTTTGTCTATTCCTTCGATCAATACCTAGATTTATTTATCCACTAATAGAATCTTATGGTTTTTGTAATTTTAGATAAATCAAACCGGAGATATGTTGCTCACCACCAGACACCTCTTTTTGGTGGTCCTCCAGGAGATGGTCTACAGGACCAGTGTAAAATAATATTTAAAAAAATTAAAAGCACCCAAGTGAAGTAAAAAGTTACCATTACATTTATTGCATACCCTTGTATTTGTCAAATGAAATCCCTATTCATAAAAAAATCTAAAAGAAACGCCTTTTATTGCCCTTGCATGTAACCCCTTAACATAACTAACTACATTCAATAGAATTTTTGCGAATTCACTCAAATTGCAACATGTATCTATTCTCTCGTCTCTATTCTACGAGTATATAATAATATAACCAAGCGACCCTAAGTAGACCCTAAGTAGTAGTAGCAAAATGATGTCTGTCTTTAAAATTGCCGACTATCTTAGATCTCGATAAACATGGTGCAGAAAGATAGGAAGCCAATCAAACGAGCAATGCAGCAAGATATCCTAGAAACCGGAAAACTGAACCAGATAATTGAACTGGTTCCGTTAAATTATTAGTTTATGATTCCCGGGAATAGTCATGCCATCTCATTAGATAGATTCTTTCTAGTTATATGTTGGCAAACACGCCGATGGCTCATCAGATGAAAAGTGACTACCGCTGCCAATGTATACACGTGCGTATACCAACATTAGTTTTTTTTTTTTACCAGGGACCAAAGACAATAGGGATGTCTTTGGTCCCTGGTCCTGACACCTGACATTAAGCAATGGACTAAAATGTCAATTGCTTAAATACGAAGCTTTTGCTACTTTGCATGTGATGTGTTTGGCTTCTTATGTAATTATAAATTTGTGTTTACATAGTTCGTTACCACTTAATTTTTATACATTTCGTTTTTAACTGTATTTGAAAATGTTGGTTCACTTGTTATTGGCAACTGTGTAAGCCCATGACTGTTACCCAGTGTTATTTGTTATTTTGTATACAGAAGCTGTTGGGGCACCTTTATAAATGCACCAACAGCACGCACACGTCGGGGCACGGTTGGCGCAGTGGTTAAGCGATTGACTGCTGCGCTGCGTGTCGCGGGTTCGATTCCCGCACGGATTAAATATTTGTATGATCTACAAGTAGTTGTTCCGGGTCTGGCTGTTTGTGTATGTGAGTTTAAATGTTTGTAAACGCACCCACCATACAGGAGAAATTCCTAGCATGGGGCAACGTTTTAATTATAAAAAAAAGTTTTATTTTTTTTATTTTTTGTAATGTGCGGTTCGTTTGTGCAGATTTTTTTCTTCTTTTTCTAATAATATCTACAAACTGGCAAAATCTGTGTGTATTATAGGTACAACTCTGCTTAACCCTTCGAGAGAACACAGGCGTGATGTTCTGTTATGGTATTATCTCTGGTTAAAGACATTTAATTTTCATAAAGAAATTTACATTTCACTTACATAAGAACAAATTTGTACATAGAATACAGAAACTAATCATAGTACTTCGACACTCGGACCATTATTATATCTACATGTGTAATTCACCGAATTATCAATGATTAGTATTCTACATATCAAAGTTTTACGGTTCCACGTTATGAACGTTAACGTGAAATAAAAAGTGTTTCAAAAAGTTTAAATTGCAATTTTTATAGTAACGGAGTCTGGCTGTTCATTTCCATTAACATCTGCTGGAGTCCAATTTAACTTTTGTGTAAAAAAAAGTTGTTCTACCGACAAAACTGTTCACATATGATAGTTGCAATTAAATTCAAATAGGTTGGGAAGCATTACAGCTTCTGGGAGTTAAGATAAAAAGGCAAAAACAAGGCAGACTGAAAAATAAAAATTATAACATGATTTTAATATTTTAACTACTTAGTACACTTAACAACCAGTACCTCATAGAAGCGCAACGGAAGCCGGATATGGTCATACTAAATGTCTCAATCTTATTATGTATTTACTGATTTTTAATTACTTATTAACGAAGGTCTATCAGGCGTCCGTCTCATTTATTTATCCGTTGTTTTTGTTTTGCACTTTTATTCAATACCAAACACAATATCACACTATCTGTCACACTAATATTATAAAGGTGAAAGTTTGTGAGTGTGTGTGTATGTTTGTCTCTTCTTCACGCTCAAACGGCTGAACCAATTTTGATAAAATTTTATATAGACGTATCTGACACCCTGAATGTACACATAGGTTACTTTTTATCCCGAAAGAATGTAGTATTCGCGGGTAATACCGCGGGGCGCAGCTAGTTATGTATATATTCGTTATAATTTTTATCTGACACAAATTTATTTTATTTATGTATGATAAAGATAAAGATAAAGATATATTTATTTTGTAAAACATGAGTACAATATTTAGGTCTTATATGTAATTTAGGTAGCTACATGTTTTGCCATGTATGGCGTACAAAATTAGTCGCACTAAGCAGACAATACAATAAAATAGAATTTAAATTAAAATGGCAAAATTCAAATAATACAAAAAACAAAACATTAAAGCAACACAAAAAGAGATGCAAGAGATGCATATACACGTTGCAGTATAAAATTGATTTACATTCTGGTTACCTCACACTTCAGGTGCAGTTGAAAACCAGCGTCAGGCATTAATTGTCTAGCATTTTTGCTGAACTGGGCCTTTTTGGCGCAGCCGTGAAGCACACTTGCCTGCTAATTTCTTACATCGCACTTTACACTTTTTTTTTTAAATCTGCTGTAAATTATGTTGTGCCTGTGTGCCTTTTAGTCTGTGCTAAATAAATGTATTTTCTTTTTCTTTACATTGTGGCGGCATCTACAACGCCACATGCAATCTACGCATCAAAGACCTGACGTCACAAATCCTGCATCGCGCACTCAGAGTTTACCGCGCGGCTAGCATATATACAACATCCCGATATCAACCGTCGGGCAGTTGCCCACCAGACACGACACCCATCTGGTCGGGGTATCCTCCCTTTTCCATAGAGTTTGAGTAAACTTTACACCCTGTTCCTTATACCTCTATAACTTTAATAAATAAATACCTGCAATTGTAATGCCACATACGAAATGACTCATCCAAATAATGAAACCCTCAGAAATGACATAACAAAATTAAAGTACTTTCTCAAGAACCAACATAACTATACTCCATTTACTATAGCATTAGACAAATAACGGCTAAATAATGACAGTTTTTGTGTAATATTGTTGAAATTACTGCACTTAAGAGTTATTTTTTTGAAAATGTAAATGGTAAATAGATTACAGTGCTTTGTATTTATCGTGAAATAATGGAGTTTATTAAACGTTTACATTGAAATAACGAAAGGGTGAGAACAGTTATTTGTCTAATGTTATAATAAATGGAGTATTATACTACTCATTAACTTCTTACATAAATCACAATGAAAATTCACTCAGAATATCATAGGGACCGTTAGCAGGAGACCAGTAAATACCGCACGAACCTTTCGGATACATCTCCGGACCACATCCTGTTTAAAGATGTTTCTAGAATTATTAACTAAGATTTGACGTAACAAATACCAAGTTTCACTTATAAGGGATTAGGGTTCCATGTTCCGGTCCGAAGCCCAAGGGATATGTTATTGTTTTGCCGCGTGGCTTTGCAAATTTTAACTAGGAGGGAGTTTGAGATTAAACTTATATCACACAAAATGGGCAAAATCTTTGAGATTGAATAAAGGCTTCCGGATCAAATTTTACACGTATATCGTAGGGTACCCAACTCGTACCTAGAATAAAATAGTCTTTATTATGTCTACCTTATGGAATCAAGATACAATTGAAGAAATTTTACATAGGGTGACACAATAGGCGGTCTTATCGCTTAAAACGATCTATTACAGACAAAAAGTTATTAAAAGTTTTTTCGATATTAAGAGCATTTCTAAAATGTCGTCACCTTTTCTGCTAGAAGTCAAGACCTCTTCTTCATTTTTAGAAACTAAATAAACAAGAGACAGGAGCAATTGACAACTTTCTTTTACGAAATCTTTATCAGAGACAACATGGCAACAACGCTACAGCAATTATCTCGAACAAAGATATTCATGTAAGTACAATAAAGTGGGATGGTAAGCCCAACAAAACACAAGAAAGCGATAAGATCAACTCCCGTACAGACTTTACATAAAGCAATATCCGATAATACACTACACATATCGTGTTCTATGGAAGTAAATACAGTCTTAATAAATAAAAATAGAAATTGATTCGAAGTTTCGAAGTCTTAACCCTTTGCGGGCGCGGCGCTTCCGTGCCCGTCCAGTTTTAATGTTTCACCCACTCATACTATATTAAAGATCAGTATCACAGGAAGGTGAACTATTAGTTTCGCTTCGTTCTCATTAAACCCTTTCGATATAGTCTACACTATCATACACAGATTTTGTTTATCAATTTCGTTTAGTTTTTATTGCGATCATTTATTTTCATTTTTCGTGGCAGCTTTGTGGAACATGAAAACGTGGAAGGTTTGATTAGGATTCACTTTTTTAATGATATATTGATGGCCCCATCGAATAAACGTATAAGAGAAAAATGACAACTTTTCAGCAAAAAATAAAAACGTTTAAACTTCAGTAACGCTAATTTCGTTGTAAATAGGTATAAATAATGTATAATCGAATTATTGGTAAAAAAATAAGCTATAGACTTGTATATTTACTTTCTTGGCGACTCAGAGAGCATGTAATTATAACATAAACTATTATTCCTATAATTTTAAAATTAATTATTTCTCTAGAATAAAGAAATTCACTACTATGATAGGCGTGTTTTGAGTCTAAAATTCATAAAAAAAATTAAGTGGGTGCAGGATAGGCAAACGAAACAAAAAATGTAAAAAAAAATCGCGTAAGAAGCATTGCACGTTTATTCGGTGGGGCCATCGATATACCCATTTTCGGTGATTTATATATCCTCTAAAATTCTAGATAAATGAAAGAATATGAGAATGCGTTTATATCTTTTATTGACAGAAATCGTTCTCAAACGAATAAAAATCGTAGCCATTTTCGTAGACTCTCATCTCAGTACAAGATCAATATTAATTCTTGCTTAGAAGAGAATAAGGGTATAAAAGTGAATGCTACCTATCTTCCTAACAGGTAGATTATGTTCTAGAAGTGTCAGATATTGGCAATATGACTTTTGTACCATGCTACGCAGCAAGATTTGAAAAAACCATTGGAACAACTGAATAAGGGCCATACATTTGTCCATGTCATATAGCAGTTACATTTTCAACAATGGAAACTGTATTATTATTAATTTATTTGCATAATGTACACTTAGTTACAGGCTAGGCTAAAACTTAGAAGTACATGACCCTGTTAGTTAGGGCGCAGCAAGTATTATTACAATTAACATAAAGCTATGTAGGTAAATACTTAAAGTTAACATTATATATCATACTAGCTTTTGCCCGCAGCTCCGCCCGCGTGGATGTCGATTATCGCGTAAAAAAGTATCCTATGTCCTTCTCCATATCCCAGGCTATATCTCTGCCAAATTTCATGACGATCGGTTCAGCGGTTTAGGCGTGAAAACGTAACATACAGACAGACAGACAGACAGACAGATAGACAGACAGACAGACAGACAGACAGACAGACAGAGTTACTTTCACATTTATAATATTAGTATAGATGGATATTCAAATTATTATTATATTTATTTTATTCATTATATTATATGCATATTAGTTTACAAGGGATGAAAAGATTGATGAGGAGAGAGGTTGAAAAGGAGAGTAAATGCGGGAAATAAAGTGAATGGTGCTATACATGCGATCATGACCAACCAGTCGATGCCCAAAAAGGCTCGACTAGCTTTTCACAATGACGTGCTGGTGCCTACGCTTATGTATGGAAGTGAATGTTGGTGGCAAAAGAAGCATGTAAGTAGAATAAATGCTGTGGAAATGCGTTCCTTGCGAAGCATATGTGGCGTGACTATGAATGATAGACTGAAAAATGATGTGATAAGGCATCGGCGTGGTTTAAAAGAAGATGTAGTGACAAAAATTTAAAAGAATATGCTTAGATGGTTTGGTCATGCTGAGAGGATGAATGAAAGGCGTCTAACAAAAGTAACGCCGGGAGGTCACGCCCTAGGTGAACACATAGTGACCTTATTGATGATGTTCTTTAGAAAGGTGAGTATATGGATATACACGCACGCCGGTTGAGAGCGCTATGTTTAGCGCTCTCAACCGGCGGCGTGCGAGTATAACCATATATATGAATGTAAATGAAGCGAAGCGAGTATGTAAGGAGGTGGCGTTCTATAGTTTCTGCCTACCGCCATGGGAAGATAGCGTGAGTTTATGTACGTACTTATGTAATTATTGGCCATTTATTTATTTCATTCATTATCAACTTTTATTTAGCGGCCGGTCTATCCATAGTAAAAAAAGTAAGTTGGGAGTCTCATTTCCTATGAAATGTATGGGCAAAGTTTTTTTTGGGATTTCTTAATTTTATAGTACTCAAACCTCAGTTGGCCCGATTGAATTTTTCGATCCTTATAAAAAAAACCGGAAAATCATCTCAAAAATCCAACCTGTATCGAAAAGTGTTAGTAGAGTCTCACCAAGAACTATGAGCTTTCTTAGAAGGATTTAATAAACTTAATGCTTATTTCTTAACAAGGCGCTGATCCAAATAATTACGCGATTTACAAACATCCGTAACACTGAACTTTTTGAGTTCTAAGTAATGATTATAAATAAAAAAACCTTGATTTAATTTATTTAAATTTTTCAATGAATAAATAAAACTGTGCTGTAAAGCTTTTAACTACTTTTAAGTATGAGTACGAGCGATGTTAGATGAACAATAAAATTCAACTGAGCGTAGCTAATCTAATAATAGTACAGCCACAGGTACTTATGTACTTACGTGTATGAATACATGATCGTAATTAACTCCAATGTTGAATGCTAATGTTCGTACACTTTATAATTACTCAGTTAATTCTAATTGCAAAAAAATATATATTAAACATGGGTTCAGGATTACTATTATTGCCTCATCGATCATGCTGTTTCGTTACCCTTTAGGAGAAATACTGTAGTCTATACAAAGTTTGGTAACTATGTGAATGGAAACTGCATTCCATATCGGTAGCAAGAATATTCTTGCTACTGATATGAGTATTGATATATCTTGTACTGAACATGAAAAGTATAGTGTTCGATCGTTTCAAGTGTTTTTTTTTTTTTTTGTTACCACTTTCTACACGGTTCCTAAAAAAAACTTCTATTCTTCAATTTCGTAGTCCTTCACTAACCATTATTAACACAAGAGCACCAACCACTTTTCAATCAATCGATTGGCCTAGCATTTTCCCAACTATATTGAGGTCAGCTTCCAGTCTAACCAGATGCAGCTGAATACCAATATGTTACATGGAGCGACTGCCTATCTGACCTCCAAAAGCCAGTTACTGGGTAACACCATACCCCTTGGTAAGACCGGTTGTCAGACAGCTTCTGACTACTCGTAACGACTGACAAAGATCTAGGAAGCACGGAGGGGTCTCGATGTGTAATGAATGGTCACCCATTCACGAACCGTCCGCGACAAGCGTAGCTTAACCTTCAATTGACGCGTGTGGCTGTTATTGTTTAGCCACGAGCCCCTTTTCGAATAAAAAAACACTTTTCTATTAGTGTTAAAATAACATACCGTAACATCACTCCTGTATTCCCCGAAGGAAGAAACGACAGGTTGGTTGGTGTTAAAAACGCCAGGTTGGTTGGTTGGTTGGTGTTAATAACGCCAGGATTGTTGGTTGGTTGGTGTTAAAAACGCCAGGTTGGTTGGTTGGTGTTAATAATGCCAGGTTGGTTGGTTGGTTGGTGTTAAAAACGGCAGGTTGGTTGGTTGGTTGGTGTTAATAACGCCAGGTTGGTTGGTGTTAAAAACGCCAGGTTGGTTGGTTGGTTGGTGTTAAAAACGCCAGGTTGGTTGGTTGGTTGGGGTTAATAACGCCAGGTTGGTTGGTGTTAAAAACGCCAGGTTGGTTGGTTGGTTGGTGTTAATAACGCCAGGTTGTTTGGTTGGTTGGTGTTAAAAACGCCAGGTTGGTTGGTTGGTTTTAATAACGCCAGGTTGGTTGGTTGGTTGGTGTTAAAAACGCCAGGTTGGTTGGTTGGTGTTAATAACGCCAGGTTGGTTGGTTGGTTGGTGTTAAAAACGCCAGGTTGGTTGGTTGGTGTTAATAACGCCAGGTTTGTTGGTTGGTCGGTGTTAAAATAACTCAAGTAAATACGACATCGCACAAAATTAAACAGCATAAACTAGTTGCTTAGCTAATACAGTAAAGAGAGTGTACCAGTATATAGTCCGGCGACTTTTTGCCTCGAGCAGAGCATCGGCGCTCAATCGAATTATCGTGCTGCCACCATCGAGGCAGTAAATTAAGAATTAACACGAAAGCTGATTATTTTAAAACATGCATCGGGATACCCTTTCTAACGAGGTTTCCTTGCCGTCGGCTTCGCCCTGATGGTTTGGACGTTATTGAGAACCTATGCTGTGATGTGCGAGCCAATTAAATGCTCTAATTGTTTATTATGGGAACTCCTGTGGTAACGGCTGTTATTATGTGAGCGTTATTACTACATGTCTAATTATCATTTACTTGGGTTGGTATTATTATGTTTTTAATTTGGGTTTTATTATGTTTTAAAGCTTAGGAATGGAGAAATTAAACTTGGGTGTCCTGAAAAAGGGCTTGAAGATGATAAATTAAAAACGTTTTGTATGCCAAATACTTAATCCTATAAATTGTGGTGTTAAAATCAATGGTTCCTACGTAAACTACCGAAAGTCTAAAATGACTACTTTTGAGGATAGCGTTTTGAAGTTTGTTCTGTGAATATTTTCAATAAACAAGGTTATTGTACATATTATCATAGGATTTAATTTTTTTTGGTGTGATATTAAATTTTACTTTATTTTTCTTCATCATTTCAGCCGAAAGAAGTCCACTGCTGGACATAGACCTCTCCCAATTGGGAGGTTTTGCCATAATCGCCGCGCTTGGCAGGCGGGTTGGCGATCGCAGTATGGTGTTAAAAATGCATAGTCATGATTTCAGCCGAAAGACGTCCACTGCTGGACATAGGCCTCCCCCAATTGGGGGGGATTGCCATAATCGCCACGCTTGGCAGGCGGTTTGGCGATCGCAGTATGGTGTTAAAAATGCATAGAGAACGCTGCTGCTAGTCGCCTTTTACAACACCCACAGGAGGAAATGGGGTGGTGCTATTCTTTACGTCCGGCTCCACATGGCACCATATTTTTCTTGCGTACCAACAAAAATGTAAAATAATAGGTAGTTTCGGAAAATGAAATTAAGTAGTTTCAATGGTATAATACGCAAGGACCATCGAAATGCAGCACATCATTTTTACGTTTATTTTAGCCTTGTCGTTAGTTAGTTGCTAAAAGGACAAACATGATTGTGATTATAAAAATACTTAGGTTGGTAGGTAGCTATTTTTGATGTCATTAATAAAAATCATTACGATTTTTATTTTATAACTCATAAATTAAAGCGTGTGTGAAAATAACATTAAAATAGGTGGCAAATTAAATGGTACTCATTTGGTCTGCGTATTATTTATACATAATGATCGTAATACACATTTTAATGATGATCATTTGCCCGGAGCGTGCCTCCATATTACTTTAATTCTCGTTCGCCGAATAAAGTTGGCTTGTGTTAACGTTTACGAATGTGAAGTGGGTTAAGACGAAGTTGCGTCTGTAGTTAAATTACTGAATAGCATGAGGATTTAAATGGATTTTTCTTCTGTCTGTTTTCGTTTTCATTTGACACAGTTCACAGAAGCAACGCTCTATAACATAACCAAAGTTATCGGTTGCGCGAATACGTGACCTTCGCGTTTATTATGTCACACATTTGTTTGGAAGGTTCGGGTTCGGCGAATAAACGAACGCGTGTTCGCGCGTTTATCGCTTGGTTAGGACGCCGCCAAGATTTATTCTGCAGACAAAAGAGGCCTTTTTTTTTAAGTATTTCAAACTCATCAGAACAACATAAACATTTGGGGGAAATAGTCTTTTCTATTTAAAAGCTATGCTCTGTTATAAAACTAGCAATAAATAATTTAACTGTTCAATTCAGAAGCAATATTCGCCTTAAGCCATTGTTATCTCAAACAACTGACTGTGCCGAGCAAATAACTCGAAAAAAGATGAAAAATCGCTTTCATATAAAGGAGCTAAGTAGTTTTTGATATCGGACGGTCGATGGGAATTAGGAAGACGGGTCCAGCAAGAAATAAAACGAATAAATGATTGCAAATTAAACTTGCCAGGAAAGGATGCATACTTGCTTACTTATTTTATAATTCTTGGCTACTTATTTACAAACAAACTGAAAATTAAATCAATAGAGTAAAATTATCATATTAATCCATACTAATATTATAAATGTGAAAGTAACTCTGTCTGTCTGTCTGTCTGTCTGTATGTTACGTTTTGGTCACGCCTAAACCGCTGAACCGATCGTCATGGGCAGAGATATAGCCTGGGATATGGAGAAGGACATATGTAGGTTACTTTTTTACGCGATAACCGACATCTACGCGGACGGAGCCGCGGGCAAAAGCTAGTCTAAATATATTTAAAAAAAGTCGGGTTAGTGACAACATTTATAACTCAAAAATGGCTGGATCGATTTTTATAATCTTTGATTTGTTGAATTTTTCGCCGCCTCAAATAGCAGAATAACTATTAAAACATGCGAAAAAATAACAACAAAAAAAGAACGAAAATTCATTTTCCTATACATTTTGTATGGAACGGCTTTTTTGATGATATCTCGAGAAAGGATTGGGGAACCGGGGAACAAGAAATTTCACGCGGACGAAGTCGCGAGCAGAAGCTAGTAAAAATAATGTTTTTCTAAACTTCGCAACGGATTTTGATGCGGTTTCACCATTTAGTGAATTTATTCTGGAAAGTTATATTACATCAATATTAAACTTACATACAGGGTGGATTTTTGAGACGGGGAAGTAAGGATACGTACCTTAACCGTTGTAGTTACAGAATAACGGTTACAGGAAACTGTCCTTATTTATTTATTTTTTTATTACGATCCACATCCACAGATTTTGAAAAAAAAAAAAAACCACATGAAAATGCGCCATTTTCACAAAAACTTTTTTTGATGGCAATCGATCCTGTTTCTTACAAGGATCATAAAAAAAAATCGGTCCAACTCAGGTTTGAGTACTGGAAAAGTTAGAAATCGCAAAAAACTTTTCCCATACATTTCGTAGGAAATGAGACCCCCAACTTACTTTTTTATGATGGATAGATTGGCTGCTACAATAATACAGAAATTTCTATGTTTTTTTAAGTTGTAAAAACGGTGCGAAGCGGCGGTTCAATAGTTGATGAAGTATAAAAGTAAATAAAACAAAAATACAAATCATTATTTAAAAAACCTTAACATGAAAACTAGCCTGTCAAGGAAATGAAAAATACGGGGAAAAAATATTTTTGATGTAGGGCAAATACGAGTAATCGCAGCGGCCGCGGCGAAATGGTATCGTGACAAACATCCATGCGTCACAACTGCTCGGTAAATCAGCGCGCCAATGAAATCCAATTACTGACACAAAAAACTATTAGTTTTCTGCAACATACGTACATGTTGCTACGTCATATGTTGCGAAAATGTTACTATTTTGCTTTATGTTTGTAAGGATGTAAGTACCTACCTATTGGACTGCAACGAGTAGGTACAACTTTTCATTTAAGGATTACTCGTATAGATTTTTTTTTCTTTTTCATTTTTTTATATTTATACCGGATGACTTTTTTTACCGTCTCGAAAAAAATTGGGTATACTAGGTGAACGGAGTAGAAGCCTATGGCATACCAATTTTTTTTTTTTTTTTTTTTTTTTCAGAAATAAAACTAAAATAAAAGATAAAAATATTGAAATTTGGGTGCGTATGATTTAAATTTAAATATTATTTATCGTATTTATTTATTGAATTATGTTTTTTGTTAAATTTCTGTGTTTATTGTTATAGTATGATAAGTTTACTTCAAATGTGTGGTATTTATCCATAGATCAATTTCTTTCTAGGTTAAAGAAAAAATAATAAAAACTATGCCATAGGCTTCTACTCCGTTCACCTAGTATACCCAAATTTTTACGAGACGGTAAAAAATGTCATCCGGTATAGAGAGGTAAAATTTGTAAGTTTGTATGAAAGGGGTAATTTCTGAAAATGCTGAACGGATTCGGAAAATTCTTTTTGTATTTGATAGCCCAATTCCTGGAGAAGGTTATAGGCTATTTAACATCACGCTGCGACCCTAAGGACCGGGCAAAAAGAAAAAGTCAGCAAGAACGCTATGTGAAAACGAAATAATAGCGCGGGTGGGCAACGGAATGTGACGCGGAGGGTCGGGGGCCGAAATTTGACGCGGACGAAGTCGCGGGACAGAAGCTAGTAAAATTATAAGAATTGTACCAAATTTTATGGTAGTGATCTTATATTTCAGTTTTTTTAGCCATAAACTGTTGTAAATGACAAAAATAATGCCTATGAAACAGAAAGATAAAGCTTTTATCTTTCTGTTTCATAGACATTATTTTTATAGTATCTGTTGATGAGCAAATGGACTGTATGTATTTTAAATGTAATGTAATGTATTTTAAAAATAATGCCTATGAAACAGAAAGATAAAGCTTTTATCTTTCTGTTTCATAGACATTATTTTTATAGTATCTGTTGATGAGCAAATGGACTGTATATATTTTAAATGTAATGTAATGTATTTTAAAAATAATGCCTATGAAACAGAAAGATAAAGTTTTTATCTTTCTGTTTCATAGACATTATTTTTATAGTATCTGTTGAGGAGCAAATGGACTGTATGTATTTTAAATGATTGGAGGATGATGGAAACACTTAGAATATGAGTAATTGCTATTTATTAACAATATTATCTGGATAAAACTATGTACAAGGCACACTGACACTTGACCAGTATACTTTAAAACAAAATATTTCTTCTATTATTAAAATATAAACGTCAATATAAATACAAAAATGAAATTCTTAAAAAAAGGTGTCATCCCAGCCAGTCGCCAACAGTATCTATATTTAGTACGTATAATTTAATACACATTATACTGAAACCATTAAAAACTACAGTCATATAATAAAATTATTGAATTTTGCAATTTAATATTGGCTCGCTCGCTCACCGTTGGCCATAATTACCAATGCGGATCCAATTCATCATTCTTTATTACAAGCACAAAATTCCATGTAAATTTCATGCACGCCCGATATACCGAGCGAATGAGTTTCGATATATCGTACAAATCTCCATTTTTTGTGTTTTTATTGCACTGTAACAATCTCTTTAATGACATCAAAATTTGCACCTAAATAATAAGCAAATCGGTCGTCTGGAAACATTTTGCCATCTGGTTTCCGTTAAACATAATAATTAAAAGCTGGACATTTGTTGACAGTTATTATTTCTTTTTAAAACTGCATATTTAAAGGTTTTTCAAAGTAATTTTTTATAAAAAAAAAAAAAATTGTCGAAAATTTTACACATATAATCTAAATATTAATATATTGACTAAAACACGAAACATAAACAGGTCATGCATGAAAAAATTAAATAAAAAGAGCAACAGCTTGACAAATATTTTTTTTTTTTTTGTTTTAATATAGATTAAAAGCGTCAGGGAAATTAGTTGTAAAGCAAACTGATCACCAACATAAACTGTCCGTATATATATTCTCAAATCACAACGGTCATTCTTTGACAGTTGTAGTAGCAATCTGCTTATCAATTAACTTCCAAGACAGTACATACGATATTTGGGAGTGTATTTTTCCTGAATAAAATGACTTTCAAAACGATTGTTTTAACATAAACAAGGGCTCCCCCGCGTTGCCACAGAAAATGTCATTAATGTCTGAGTGAAATTCGGGGTCTAATCTCGTCACTGCAAAGCTTATTACATTTATACAACGGAGTAATCTTCGAATAAAGTTTTCAATGGAAAGTGTTGAATCATTGAGGATTGCGAACCCTTGCTCGCTGAAAGAACTCGGCCTATGGCTGCGCACGACAGGGTTGTACTGTTTCACGAAATAATTTATTTTTAGTACACTTAAACGTGAGAAATTTCCACACAAAAAAAAATTGTTTGCGGAATATATATATAATGCAAAAAATAACGGTTTAATAATAGTTAGTCCGGTATAGGCAAATGCTAGAAAAAAACTGAACTACACAACTTTTTTTTTATAGGTACACACGGCTACTAAAGGTGCCGTGGCCCGTGTGGTGCCGGACGTAAAGAATAGCACCACCCTATTTCCTACCGTGGGTGTCGTAAAAGGCAACTAAGGGACTTATAAGAGAATGGGGAGCAGCGTTTCCTATGCATTTTTAACACCATACGGCGATCGCCAACCCGCCTACCCAGCGTGGCGATTATGGCAACCCCCTCCTTACTTTGGGGGAGGCCTATGTCCAGCAGTGGACGTCTTTCGGCTGAAATGATGGTGATGATGACACGGCTACTTATAAAGCTATAACGTCCAGTATAAGCTGACCTCTCATTGCACGGAATCCTATACAATGGAAGATCACTTACACCTAGATCCTTCTGACCTGATCTGAGAGACCTTAGATCTTATACTGGAAATTTATAGTTTGATATGTAGCCGTGTGTACCTACCTACCTACATACCTATCGATGGCAACAAATACAAATTCATGCAGGCTAGATGTTGACATATTCAAATTATTCTGAAAATCCAATATTAACCATCTACAAAATAAACTAAGCAAGTTTCAGTAGCCAATTTATTTTCTCGGCCAAGTTCCCGAGGTACTCCTCGAGCGTTCGCAACGATTTTAATGTCTTCAAGAATTCTGTTGCACGATGACTCGACATCGCGACTGAAATCTCGCGTTTCTGTTCACTATTAATCAAATTTCAAGCTTTCACTTTAAATCAAAACTAAACCACTTATCTAAGTCATATTTTAAAATGTTTATTTTGGTCAGACACGAGTAATTAACAATGTAATCACGAAACTTTGCTGAAAGTAAAAGAAGGCTTTCCGAATGATTATGGCTGGTTTAATTGACATATTTCAGTGAACTCTACCATCTTATGACCGGTACATAAAAATACCGCGTTAGTCACATAACAGTAGGCGTCTAGTTTTTTATCTTCCAAAAATAAAATGGTTACAATGCCCTCTCAAAAACCAAAAGAAATATCAATACGAACGTGATTGTCACGAATGACATCACTGGACAGCAACAAAAAACTATTATTATTAGTGACACAATTGACCAGACCATTGACAGTCGTTTAAAAATGTCAGTATAGTCCAAAAAGTGTGGGTAAAAAGTTGGCGAACCTTTAGCATTCTCCTTGGAGCTGTCATCAGAGCTGGGCAAACCGCAGAGTCACTGCATCGCAATAACCAATTGTGAGCGTATTACGTGTCCTATCACAAAGCCCCGAGCTCTTTTTACGAGGACTTAGAGATTCTGGAATGTGTTGGTCCAAAGCTTACTGTAGATGTTCATTGAAGATCCAAAAAATACTTACCCATTTGAATTATTTCAATTCAATCATCGTTGCAAATTTCATACAATCGAGACAAAAACACAGTTAAGTAACTGAAACTTATTAGTAACTATACTCCATTTGAAATAACATTAGAAATTTAAAAAAACCTTTTGTACAGTCCGGTCAACCGATTTTGACTTCTATGCCGTAGGCATAAGGATTGCATTAAAAGCAAAAAATAATGTGGTTACAATACCAGCTGTTTACTGCAGCTGCTATTTGTCATGGCACCAACGCAATAGATGTCAAAATCGGTTGAACGGAATGTAAAAAAGGTTTACTTAAATGTCTAATGGAGTACCTATAGTAAATATCAAAGCTGGGTCGATTCATAAAAATAACTGCAACTGTGACGCTACATCCTCGAAAGACAACAAAATTGATGTTGATCAATAACTTGATGTTGAAATCCATGGGAATTCCTAAAGATCATTGATGTTCAAATGACAGTACAAAATGCTACCGTAATATTCAAACAAAAAACCAATAATATTCCATGAAATTACAATGCGCAAAATCATTAACTTTCGTAAGTTTTGTCTGAACCGTAACGAATAAACAAATGGACCGTTTTTCAATGGGACCCATCGGTCATGGTTTAATTCTTATTTAGATTAGAAATATTGGAATCTATGTTTGAATGAGAATGAAAAACATTGAAAAAGTTATTGATGAATGAAATGTCGTTTTATGAATGAAAACATTGTGGATTTATTATTTTAAAGTAAAAGTAAGAAATAATTTAAGCATAACAAATATTTTAAAAGGATTGCAGGTCAACAAATTATGCATAAGCTCGTTAACCTCTCCAACTCAGCCAATTGAAATAATATAAAGCTTCAAACACTATGGCGTTTCTTGCAAGTTCTATTTCTTTGTATAGATTTTTTATTACTTTGACTGTGATGCGACAAAGTCGTTTTTGCGCAAACATATCGGCGACAATGGGAAACGGAGCTTTTGTATTTTTTAGTTTGATTGATGATTTTAATTTCCTATTTGGTTCGTTGATTTTGCGTGGTAGATACAGTCGTCGGTTTCGACTTTAAATGTGCACAAAGGGTAAATGGAATTTCTGACGATTTGAAAACTTGTTAAAGGTACCTACCAATCAATCTGCCTAGCCTTTTCTTAACTATGTTGGGGTCGGCTTCCAGTCTAACCGGATGCAGCTGAATACCAGTATTTTACATAGAGCGACTGCCTATCTGATCTCCACACTCAGTAACTGGGTAACACGATACCCCTTGGGAAGACTGGTTGTCAGACTTTTTGGGCTTCTGACGACCCGTAACGACTGTCAAAGATCCACGAATGACAGCCGGGACCAACGGCTTAACGTGCTTTCCGAGGCACGGAGGAGTCTCGGTATGTAAAGATGGTCACCCATCCACGGACCAACCCCGGCAAGCGTAGCTTAACCTGACGGATCGACCCGTGTTTTTATTTTTTTCAAAATATTTACCCTCATTATCTATACATTGCTGCCATCTAATCGGAAGTTCATTTATGCCTTTGCGATAGAACTCTGGGGATCTAGATTCGACAAAATGTATGAAAGCATTTTGTACTGCCTCTTGGGAAGAAATTTTTTTACCACGTAGAAAATTGTCCAAATCACGAAAAAAATGGTATTCAGTTGCAGCAAGGTCTGGCGAGTACGGAGGATGACGTATGGTTTCTAACTGCAGCTCCTGTAGAGTTGCAACGGTGTCCCGTGCAGTGTGAGATCTTGCGTTATCATGGAGAAGGATGGTGAGATCAATGGTGAAGATCGATTCAAGAGTCAGGGCTGTTTCACTGCCAGTTCCACCATCATTGTTCGAAGTTCGGCACAGCAAACATCTGCTGATATTGCTTGACCAGCCCTGAGAAAGCTATAGTGAATAACACCATGAAGATAAAAAAAAAGTTAATATAAGTCAAATCGTCAGCCCGTCTTGAGCAAGCGTGGTGATCAATGCGCGTGCCTTCTCTATATGAGAAGAGGCCTTTGTCCAGCTGTGGGACAGTTAAAGTTATAGGCTGGTATTATATCCTTCTCCATATCCCAGGCAATATCTCTGCCAAATTTCATGACGATAGGTTCTACGGTAAATCGCTGAAACCGCCCAAGGCGTAAAAGCGTAACAACTAGACAGAAAGACAGAGTTAGTTTCACATTTATAATATTAGTATGGATTATAATTATATATATATACACCGTGGCATTTTAGTCGTCTTACAAAGACAGCCCACTTCATGTATCCAATGACTAATAATCATTCAAGTAAAAAAAAAAATATTTTTATTTTTATACCTGAATGGTTAGTAGTCATTGGATACATGAAGTGGGCTGTCTTTGTAAGACGACTAAAATGCACGGTGTATATATACATATATAGTAGGGATTAGAGATAACTTCAGCAACACTTCTGAACCAATCAATGTGCTTAGCTTTTTCCCAACTTTGTTGTTGGGGTCAACTTTTAGTCTAACCGGAAGCAGCTGAATACCAGTATTTTACATGGAGTGACTTCCTACCTGACGACCAGAACCCAGTAACTGGGTAATACTATACCCCTTGGTAAGACTGATTGTCCGACTTTCTGGCTTCTGACGACCCGTAATGACTGTCAAGGGTCCACGAATGACAGCCGGAACCAAAGGCTTAACGTGCTTTCCGAGGCACAGCGGTTTTGGTATGTAAAGATGGTCATCCACGGTCCAACTGCGGCAAGCGTAGCTTCACCTGTCGATTGACCCATGTAGCTGATTTCAGTATTACTTAGCCGCAAAGCCCTCACGCGGTTTCCATCAAATGTGGGTCACAAAGAAAAGTATATGAGAGACCATTACTATAAAGCTCGGTAATTGTATTTTGTCTAAGTTGCTGGGAGACTGGTATGTGAGTACCGCCGTCATTTGCGTCTCATATGTTTGTACACGGAAGGCAAGTAAAGATGGTCACCCATCCACAGCAACACTTCTGAACCACAACTCCAAAATACACCTCAAAAAGCTATCCTGCAATTCCCCAGCATATTAACCACCTATGCGATATGCGGATGTGACAGGAGCGATTTAAATATGGCGGCGCCGTCATCCCGCCACTGACGCTGTGGTCGGCCATTTATCACTCTCGTAAGCCTCCGTCGATATTATGATCAATGCCATTCGCCCGCCCAAACTCGCCTATCCCGTGTTGGGATAGCGATGGGTTTCTATTACAATGTTATGTTGCTTTTATCATTAATATTTTGTGATTAAAAGTATGGCCTTAAAGAAAAACAGTTTTTGTTTTGCTCGTTCAGCTAAAACAGAACCACTGAAACTTAAAGCCTTTATCTAATAGCTTCAAAATGCCACTTATCCTCTACTGATCCTGAAAATAAACATAACAATAAATAGTAAACAATTAAATTCAGTACGAAACTTGTCAGCAATACTTAAGTATTTTTTATCGTATTTTGACTAATATCATAATCGAGAATCGAATTGATTTCGATTCTCAATTGACCCAAATATCTTAATCGTCATATCGATATGTAACAGGGGCGAAGGCGGATAGCCCGCCTTGCACACTTTGTATTCACCCAGTCGCCACCTGGGGGTAGTGGCTTTTAAAAAATTCTTTTACATTTCACTTGCTGCGAGTAGGCACATATAGACATAGACATTCTACATAGACCTTATAGGTAATTTAAGCTACTTAGATGTTTCTGAAAGGTTTTTTTTTTTTCGTTAGGGTTATTTTGATTCAGAAAAGTCAGGTGTGTGGTGGTCAGTAATTCACCAACGGCGTGCAGCGTTTATGACCAGAGGAATGTCGATTCCCGCACGGAACAAATATTTGTATGACCTACAAGTTGTTGTTCCGGGTCTGGCTGTTTATGTATGTGAGTTTAAATGTTTGTAAGCGCACCCACAATCAGGGACCGATATCGATACACGAGGAAAACCAATATTTTTAAGAAAATACCGATAACAGTATCGACATCTGGCATAAATACTGGTATTTTATATCAGTAATTTGAGTATCGATATAAAATATCAATAATTATATCGCTCAGTACTGATATTAGGCTACAATGTGACGTCACGGAATCTTTATTGATGATTCTTAAGTAAATACATATTTTTTACAGTCGCGGATCATATTTTGATCAAGATACAACCTGATACTGACCTGCAAATTGCAAAAAAACGCAAGAAAATTTAATAATAACGGTATTATATCGATACCCAAATACCGGTATTTATAGCGATATTTTGGTATCATGTATCCAAATTATATCGGTATTCAGTCCCTGCCCACAATACAGGAGAAATTCCTAGTATGGGGCAAGGTTTTTTAAAAAGAAAGAAAAGAAGAAGAAGAAGAATGAACGTGAATGAAACAAAATGAGTATGTAAGGATTGTAGCAATTGGCTTTCGGAAGTTACTCCCTATGCTACCCTCATGGGAATAAGCTGTAAGTTCGTGTATGTGTTTTATTTTGGCCAACGTAGCTTACATGAGATTTGGCATTTCGGAAATCAAGTGTTATAAACAATCAGATACAAAATATTGTTCACCTTTAAAAAAAAACTTGTTTTACATTCACCATTTGTGCTAAAATGGCAGTAGCAATGACTGATCCCCAAGTAGCATTTTTACGTCATTATGTCGTCCGTTTACGTTACTGCTCGACGTAAGACACGTCATGTCTTGACGTCGGGGGGTTGCATCAGGTGACGTCAATTTGTCACAGCCTCAAGACATGACTCTAAATCGACTTCACCAGGACGTTCCGTTGAGTACCAGACGTTAAAATGACGTTAGTGTGACGTACATAATCGACGAATAAACTACGGATCCTAAAATGACCTTGGGATGGCGTCATTTTTTTGCCGCTAACGTCATTTTGCTACCTGGGTCATCGGTGAAGCAGACGATTTCTTGACTGTGACAATCCAGTCAGAAAATGCTTCTTCGTGCACACTTCGAGACCTTGTGGGCCCTTATTAACTAAAAGTGTTTTAATTTAAGACCAATGGACTTATGCTTTAAGTAATCCTTTTCCCCAAATTGCTTACTTTCAATTTATTATAGGTATACGAGTACTAAATTGCTTTCCTGTTTTCAGCGCACTTTACTTCTTTGAGCTATATAATTATAAATAAATATTTAAATTTCTTATTTACGTATCGATGCGCTCAGAACGAGTGCACTTTGCTTCATTCATAATCTCCGTGAAACGTCTAAAGTTTAAAAAAAGCCAATTTTATTAGAAACAACTAATTCTCCGCCCCTTTTATCAAAGCGACATTATAACAAAGACATCCTCGGGTATCGAGTGGTGACACCGACCGAGTGCTGCCAACAAAAGAATGAGAACCGGAAAGCTAGACGAGTGGTCCTCGAATAGATCCCTCCGAGATTGTGTGAATGGTATCGAGTAGCCGGTATCGAGTAGTATCGAGGACGATCTGCGTGATCAATTGATACCAGCACGAATCGCTCCTTGCTGATATCGCGCGTTAGAAATTCTCTTGGGTGTTTAGGTTTAATGCTCAATTGTGTTGTTTTTTGTTGTTATTAAAATAGTAATTTATGAGTAAAAACATTAGTTAATTCTATACTTCGTCAACGGAAAAGTTAAGCTCCTATTAGTTTTGTTATAGCAATGACGCCCAACATACACAAATGAAAAAATCTATTAGGCGTTTGCGGACACTTTCAAATTAATTGTGATGCCACAAAAAGTAAGAAGTTACTTACTAAATGATGTTTTGAATAAAATTTGAGTAATTATTCATACGGAATTTAATTCGAAAACCACTTTTTGTTCGCTAAAACTAAATCGCACTCAATTATTCACCGTCCCCTCGGAACCACTTGAAAAAATCCAATCAGCATAACTCGTCACTTTAATATCGATCCCCAATTTGCCAGCACTTATCAAATCGCTTTATGCATAGATATAAAATAAAAGCAAACCATCATATTTTGCTGATCCCATGCACCATTCTCAACCTTATTGCATACGAAATAGTAATAGATTTTCTTTCATTGGCGTGTGAATATCTTTGTGGAAGTACAAAGCCGAGTGGTTTACTTAGAGTTTAAAATATTCATAGCTTGTACTGGATCGTATTTAAATATTTACATAAGTGTCACGCAGCGTCACTGACGTTTGTCGATAAAATGTATTGAGTGGAATGGCTGAGTCGGGACTTACGCTGGGGTGACTAGACGCTGGGAAAAGTAACTGATTAGGCGGTTTTACAGTCCACTAACTTGCAACTTACCATCTATACAACACAAATAAATAAAATTTAAGTGGTTGTTTGTAATATCAAAATAAAAACTTTTTACTAACAATAAAAAAAATTGTTGTTCTGTCTGTTCCGGCTAATCTCTGAAACAGCTGGAACGTTTTTGCCGGGACTTTCCCTGGTAGATAACTATATAATGATATAGAGGAGTAACTAAGTACCTACTTACGTACTTTTATTTTAGAAAAAGCCACGCGGGTGGAGCCGCGGGTTGCAGCTAGTGCTGAATATATTAAATAAAATATTTCTACATAAGTACGTTCGTCCCAATTGTTGTAACACGTTGTCAGTACAGTGTGGAATCAGAAACCAACACATCGGAGACTAAACAAAACTGTCCAGAACATATTTAACTAATGGCTTTACTAGACCACATATTTATTGACTCAAGCAAGAGGAGTCCATTTCTTCCTAAGTTGAAAGTGTTGATAAATATTTTAACATGCTGTAAAAGTATCATATTTTTAAAGTGGCCCACCATCTAAGTACTTAGATAATGTTTATATTTAACTCTTATACCTACGCCTTCATTACATTCTATATCAAGATGCAATTTTGTGGTCACAAAACTTAGGCTTTAGTTCATATTGTGTATTACAAACTCGTATCTCGAAGTAAATATTAGCATTTTTTCTGCGTAAGTTCATTGTCACCCCCTAACCAAAGTGTACCGAGACGTTAACACTCGGTAGGCAGGGGCGATACTTCTACTAAGCATCGTGTATTCCAGCCATAAAAAATAATGGATCTGCGAATCGTCGAGATATGCACGGAAATATGGAGTGAGGTGAGCGCTCGAAAAATCGTAATGGCATCGAGAAAATGGGGATTAGAAAGCGATCGAGTCGAAATCGATGCGAGAGTGTTCAAACATTGGCGCTTTTACAGTGAATCTTAAGGGCTGCTCGGTTGTTTAAAAAAAAAAACAAGGAGTAATGGAAAAGAATCGCAATATTTCAAGGTACTCCAATGAGGTTTTGTTGCATCAACACGTGCGATGCAAAATAATCTAACAGGAATGTAATGGATATGGATTTTATATTTACAATAACATGCACCTAACAACAATGTTATCGTATTAATTAATGAGAACAATGTTTGAATAGATTTCGAATACCTATTCACAATTAAATGAATAAGGAAATAAGTATGACCATATCAGTTATTAGCCGGTAGTGTGGCTATAAACGGCATTTATAATCCGGAACAGAGATGCAATTAAGAAGTGATAAATAAAATTTTAACTTTTAATAACGTTGCAAATACTTCTAACAACATATTATTTATAAAGTCAATTACTTCGCAACAACCATATTAAAAGCTGTAATAATAATTTAAAATGAGCGAAAACCTAGGGACGCTCATGATAGTGTAAATAACATAAAACGTACTAACCTAATTTCAGGTAATCGTGTTTGCGCGCCGTGTACAAACATATGAGACGCAAATGACGGCGTTACCCACACACCAGTCTCTCAGCAACTTAGACGAAATACAATTACCGAGCTTTATGGTAATAGACTCTCATACACTTTTCTTTGCAACCCACATTTGATGGAAACCGCCTCCTAATTTAGCAAATTAAAATTCTTTTCATCGATTCGAAATATTCATGAAACTGATAAAAAATAATTAAAACACACCTTATATTTTTTCCGTTCCTAACTATAGTAATGACAGCTAAACAATCGGTACTACGCCCAATGACTTTGATACTCGAGAAACTTTCTTACCTAAATTATAAATAGATAGCAACGTCCATTTCGGCTAACGACTGCCTAACCTACATGACGTAGGTAGGTTAATGTTCAAGAAATTCGTCTCAAGTTATCGACGAACAAACAAAGTTGCGGCCGATGGGGAGCGAACCCAATTATCTCTAATGAAGACAATGATATAAGCGCGGTTATTGATCTAGATTTAAATTTCATGACGGGTCAGTCCCTACGATGTGCGAGCCCTTAATGCTTCTTGCCAAGTTTCGTGTACGACGACTGGTTGTGTTGATACTTTGCGGAGAAGGAATGGGAACTACCGCAATGTTGAAGGGACGACAGCACAATATGTGTGACATACAATTATTTGTTAAAAATCTGTAAAATCCTACTTTTGTAAGACTTGTAAGATTGTTCATTCAAGTTCCTCTGCTGTATCGATTACGTATTGAATAGAATAGACATTTATTTTGCAAATATGGGTTATACATAATAGGTGATAAGATACATTAAAGCTCAGCCATATTTCACCATTCGGCATACAAACATTTATATTATTATTCACTTAAGTCTAACCAAAGACAAATCCATTAAAACAGAGTAATTCAACAACAAAAAAATCTCCAATCACACGCTGTCTCACACTGTAGTACGTCTTATCCACTAAAAAATTACGTAGTCTATTCATAAACTGCACTGTTGTCAACTCTTTCCAACCTCTTGGTAATTTATTTTAAATAATTGGGGCCATACAGTAGACACTTGCGCACCAATTTAATGTTATCCTGGAATTAAATTTTGAAGCCCTATCTAACATGTCACTTTCTAGGTATATAAAGAAAGAAAGAAAGAAAGAAAGAAAAATGCGTTTATTGGCATTACAGCAAAAAATACACCTTAAAACTATAAAAAACAGAAAACAATGATTATAATGCCAAAAGGGCCTCAGCTCAGCATAATGTCAGATGACACACAAGGTGTACCAACTGACGCTGATTTTCAGCTGCAACCCACGAGTGCCATACGCTAGAATAATAAAAGCATAGGTAAAAGTGTCCGTTTTAATACATAAATTAAGATAAATTAAAGGTGATATAAAATACTCATACGAAATAAAAATAAATTTTTACGACATAGATGTTTGTATATGTGTTGTGCTGTGATTATAATATATAATATCTATACATATTATAAATTAAACTAGCTTTTCGTATCTGGCTGTGTGACCGCTTTGATCTTCTAAATTACGCAACAGATTTTGATGATATCTTCGACACTATTTAGAGATTATTCCGTACGGTTTTTGTGCATTAATTTTTAAATTAATATTTTGTTAAACCGTGGGAACCGTGCGAAGTAGGAGCAATACAAATATACTAGTTTATCTTTGACAGATAAGGAATATGAAGTCTATGATGCCGAGTTTATGAAATACACCTCAGAAAATCGCTCATGTTATTGGGATGATAGTTTGTAAACGCCAGTACCAAGACCATTCTATCGAACTATAACCAAGTTTAATGTCCACTAACTAATTTCTTATCCCCAAAACATAATAATATGAACCAACATACACACGAACAAACATGCGAAATTATGATTAACGAGCACACTCACACACAGACACAAGGAACCTTTGTACACATGCAAGTACTTTATGAAATAGATCACTATGAGCGCTCACGTCAGCGATATCAATCGATACTCCTTGTGTTACTGATATTTTGCTATAAACTTCATCTTGCAAGGCTTTGTCCGATAAATAATTCTCTCTGATTTACGGAGCTGGTTTATATTTGAGTAGAGTAGCGACTCATGTGGTGATGCATTTATGGACTTTATATCTAAGCAAGAGGATTTTTTGAGTATGTATCTACTTAAGTAGGTATGTATATCGAAATGATAACTTTTCTGATATTGATAATATACTGTATATGGCTTCATTTTGTGTAACAGGAAGCTTGAAAGCTTCTGCACGAAGAGTGCATTGAGGTCCCATTCAAAGAAAATGTTCTATTAATTAATCGCGACTTTTCAAAGTGAATACACCGGGAAGTACCTATTTCTACCTTACTTTATTATTAAAAAGGGAGAATATTTTTGCAAAAATTCTCGACTTTTCAGAATTCTATTCTAACATTTTAAAATGTCAGTGTCTGGACTTTACTTCAGCACAGCACAATTCAAATCCAGGCCTTGATTAAGCACAAATTAAGTGCCAAAAAAAAAGACACACCGTGTCGCCGTGTACACACACCGTGTCAAAAAAAGTAATTCGTGTTGACCAGAGACAAGAGGGCTGCAACATGATTTCTGTAAATGAATTAAAAAATGCCATTAGTAGGAAATGTGTCAAGTATGTTCTCGGGTCATAATACAGCGGTATTGTATTCGGTATTGGTTGATATCGGTATCGATCGCTAGAGGTGTCGGTTCGAACACTTCCACTTGTTAAGATGTTAATCGTTTTGCATAATAATTGCATCCAGAGGAAAGTTCGCTCGCAGCCCTCCTCAGACCGCATGTCAATATTAACTAGGAAAATTAATGTTTAATTTCTAAGTGTTAGTGTTAAATTGTTATCAATTAAAATTAAGATGGAAGCACTAGTTAAAAGTGCCTGTAAATGGTTTCATTGAAATAAATGCTTTGAGGTTGAGTATTTACAACTCCAAAAAACGATTTTTTTTTGTTTAATTTCCTTTCTTGCACATTTATACTAATATTATAAAGAGGAAAGATTTTTATGTTTGTATCGAATAAGCTCCGAAACTACTGGACCGATTTTAACCATTTTTTCACCAATAGAAAGTTAAATTATCAGGAAGTAATATAAGCTCGAATTTATTTAAAAAAAGCAATAATATAACAAACGCTTAGCGATGTGATGCGCCGGGGTGGAACAGGGGAACAAGAAATTTCACGCGGACGAAGTCGCTGACAGAAGCTATATAGTAATTTATTAAAATATTCACTAACAATTCCCTGAAAATCTTTCGCGTTTCAAAAACTTGAATCCGTATTTTCTATAGAAAATTCAAAAAAAAAAAATGAATGAAATACCTATTTAATGAGTTTAAAATGATCCAATGCGAACATGCTTAAATAGGAACGTGATACAGGCTGTGCCTCATTTGCGTGCCGTTACTAAATACAAGATAACGCGCGATGTTCATTATCTTAAAGCTTTAAACTCACTCAAGATTCTCTTCATGAAAATAATAGTAGGTAAATACGTTTTATTTGAATGTATCTTTTTAATGGTGATATTAATATCGGTGGCGAGATAACCTGGGGCCCAAGTCTGCTATTTTTATACATTCGTCACTCCAACACGATCCCATTGTCATTTTGCTAAAAGTTCGTAATCTGCTAAATTCATAATGGTCGATCATTGGTCGGTCAATGGTCTCGTAATAGAATAGTATTACAATGGCATTTTGAACATTTATTCATGCTAGATTTCATTTATATATATTTTTACATATTTTTTCTTAGTGTTATAAGCAATCTGAAGTATTATAGTAGGAAGTTGGAAGTTTAGTAGGAAGTTTCATTTGTCATTATGTACGAGATTACCAATTCTTTCAATGGAGTGTCAGTGGCTGACCATTGGAGTCATAATGACGCCATTATATTAGTAGATTACCAAACTTATCAAAATCAACAATTATGAAATCAATGATAGACCATTCTGACACTATTGTAATGACTTGAGGCCCTGGACGCGTACCGTGAGGGCTGGTTTCAGGTGACGCGGGAAAACAGTACCTGGGAGGACTTGGGGAGGCCTTTGCCCAGCAGCGGGATTGTATAGGCTAAACAAAAACAAACCAAACAAAAAATACTACTTGTATTTAATTATACAGGGGTATTGATAAAAACTAAAAACCTTGAAGAACTGTATTACTAACATCATAAACAACTTTTGTCCTACGACTTTTTACAAAACATAATACATATATTTATTTGTGCTTATATTTATATATAATAAGATCTATATATTGAATTTATAGTTTGTAATAGGTTTATGTATATCTTTATATTTAAATGAATATTGATTCCTCAATTTTCGCTATTGCACCTACTACTGTTTGTCTCTGCATCACCCAAGGGTTGACTGGTAGAAAATGCCTATGGCATTAAGTCCGCCTCTGTAAATTTTTTTGTGCTTAAAGTATTAAATAAATAAATAAATACATTTACCAAAAACAAACCTTCAAGATTTCGTTGTTCTATCTAAAACATTTCAATTCTGTATTTTGTGGTACCTACCTACGCCTCCCGTGCACTAGACACGGCAGTTTATTTTGCTACGCGTAGAGTTCGTAACATTTAGAGCGTTGAATTTAAATATTTAATTTGTGTATGAAAATCTGATAAATTAAAATCTGATGAATTATTAAAAGTCATAGAACAAAAGTTCTTGTTGATTGTTAATGTTTTACGAATAACCTTGTATAATAATGGGATTAAAAAAAAACTAGAACTAGTTATCTTTCAATGCCACACTTATTTCCCCAACTTCCTGAAACTTTGTTGAAATCTCATCACAAGACTATATAACTACCATAATTATATAAATGACTAGCTGCTGCCCGCGGCTTCGCCCGCGTGGATTTTTATAAATTAAAAGTAGCCTTAGTTAATCCTCATAATATCAGCGATCTGCCAGTGAAAATCCCATCAAAATCGGTCCAGCCGTTTCGAAGATTAGCCGAAACAAATTTTTTTTTTTATAAGTAAGAAAGAAAGAACCGGTATTTATTGGGACTAGTACAAGAAGATCGCATTTCAAACTAAACACACTCATAGCAACATTAACAAAAATAATAAAAAACAAAAGTTAAATGAAAACAGAAAGTCCTGTACGGGGCCAAAAGGCTCATATCTCAACACGATGCTGCGACATTTAAAAATAAGTGTCGCAGCGCTGGTATTTTGATGGTACCCGAAAACCGTAAGTACCATTTATACTTTCATATGCATTTAGTAAAAAGTTGTTATTTTAACACTACAAACACACACTTCAATTTTATTTATTTGTAAAGATTATTGAATTCAATCCTAAGTGTAACTAGATTTGAATTCAATAATTCAATAATAATATGATATAACAGTCCGTGAGCACGCAGCCTTTCTCTAGAAGCGGGTCGACCAGGCTTATCTTTCTGATACTAGAATTAGCTCTCATGAGAACCGCTGAGACATCATAAGTAATCTACATGAATCTCAACACCTATACCTACATACAAAGTGTATCCATAATATATATGGGGTGTATCTATTCAAACACGAAATATTTTAAGCGATACACCCGTGGCACAGTGGAACGAATGTATGGGAGCGGTTGGACGTAGACATGTCCGAAAAAAAAGAGTAAAATTATGCCAAACTAATGATGCCATCTTATTCGATTACTTAATGCCTTCATAACTTGTGGTGATGAATTTCTTCATAACTCCCATATTTCGGGAGTAATTTGAGAAAATGTGAAATTTTACTATGAAAATGAGTGTATCGAGCTCTCTCCCTCCTGATTCCGGGCTTGTTTCAAGTAGCGGTCTCTAATATCATAATGCTAATACTAAGAGCTATATTTAATACTAAGACACATAGTGCGCCAAATGTGCACTTTCTGGGATAAAGAGTGATGTTTATTTTATAACACAATTTTTTTATTTTTTGTTTATTTTGTTGATTAAAACCGTTTTTCTAAAGGTTTACCTTATTACAATAACATTTCTGAGCAGCCAATTAGAGAAGATATAAGCTAATTAGGATATATAATTAGGGACTTAAGGTTTACATATAAAACTGATGCACTAATGATTACTGATAAGAACATTGCTATTATTTAATTACTAAATGGCTCTTAATACACTAATTTAGCATGCATCATTTACTAATTATCACAATAACTAATTACCTTGCAATATTTAACAAAGGATACCTGGGATACCTGGATTTTATATAAATAGGTCACTATTAGTAACTTTAAAATCAGTGTTGATTTACACCTCGTTGTATCCAAGCTAATCTCGCAATGTATTTTCCAAATTTTAATACAAATCTTGATATTCACGTTGCTTTATGCGCACGCGCACATAAAGATTTACGCGACTTTAACTATTTGTTCAGTGTTTTAAAAGATAACAGTTGTGTTCAGTTATGTGAAAGTGCTGAAACAAGTTTAAAAGACTGGTGTCGTCGATTTTGCTACCGCATTTATGCAAAATGGACACAGTCTGGAAGAAGCACAGATAAGTTTCGGAAGAAACATGAGATTTGGCTACAGGCTGCAATTCAATGGCCGGAATTACAGAATGAAAATATGGAACCTTCTACAGAAAATATAAGTGACGTCATCGAGCCCATAATTTCTCCTGCTAAATCTGATGCTTCAACTTGTACACATCCTAGTCCTCGTAAATCTTTTGAGGACCTTAGTAACCGGCAAAAAAGAAGACGCACTGAAGATAGTCTTTCATGCAGCAGTAGCAGCGCTGAAATTATGTTTTCGGCCGAAAGGGCGCTTCAAAAGGCAGGACAAAGCGATACAGCTTATGTTATGAAATACTTGACGGAGAATCCAGAAGAGGCCTCAAAAATCAAAGCCTTCATTGAAGGTAAATCAATTCAGGTACGGGAAATATCCCCTTTGAAGGCATTGGCTCTTTATGTATCGATGAACTTATCGAAATGGCGCTATAACACTCTTCGGGATTTCAACACTCAAGAAGGAGCTCTTCAATACCCGAGTTACTACATGTTGGTTAAAGAAAAAATTAAGTGCTATCCGGCCAAAGAAGATCTCACAGTTACAGAGAGCTCTGCAAAAATCAAATTACAAGCCTTGATGGATTTAACCTCAAGAAGACTTATTAGGTCGTTAGAAACCCCTGTTGATCCCAATCAACAGCTCGTATTGACCAGCAAATGGGGTTTTGACGGATCATCTAGCCAAAGCATTTATCATCAAAGGACGAGTGAAGATGAGCAAATCGATCTTGCTAGTAATTTTATGATTAGTCTTGTACCACTGCGGCTCGTCTCAAAAGGTGTAACAATTTGGGAAAACGAGCGACCATCTTCCACTTCATTTTGCCGGCCAATATTGTTTAAGTTTATAAAGGAAACCAAAGAAAATGTGCAGAGAGAGATGGCTGAAATCGAAGCAGAGATTGAAGCCTTAACTCCATCCACCATCACTGATGGAATTAGTGTCAAACACCAACTGCTGTTGACAATGATTGATGGTAAAATTCATTCCATTATATCCAATACAGCAGCTTCAGTGTGTGACATATGCAAGGCTTGTCCTAAAGAAATGAATAATTTAGAGTTAATCAAAGATAAACACGCAAACGAGGACATGTATAAATATAGCTTAAGCACCCTTCACGCTTGGATTCGCTCAATGGAATGCTTATTACACATTTCCTACAAATTAGACATAAAATCATGGCAAGTAAGGGGTGATATAGCAAAAAGGCAAGTTGATGACAGGAAGAAAAGAGTTCAAGAGGCTGTAAGAAGAGAAACGGGCTTACTTCTCGATGTTGTGAAACAAGGCAGTGGATCCACCAACAATGGCAACTCGGCAAGGAGATTTTTTGAAAACTACACTAAATCTGCTGAACTGACCGGAATAGATGCTATGCTTTTAAGAAAAATCTGTGTGATCTTGCAGTGTATTTCATCAGGAGAGAAGATCAACGTAACTAAATTCCGAGAGTTCTGCTTTGATACTGCTAAGCTTTACGTGGAGTTATACCCATGGTATTATATGCCTTCTTCACTTCATAAAATTTTAATGCATGGGCCAGACATAGTTCAGAACATGTCAATTGTGCCCATTGGTTTTCTATCCGAAGAGGCATCTGAGGCTAGAAATAAAGATTTTAGAAAATATAGAGAGGGGCATTCTCGAAAGCATAGCAGTATCTCATGCAATGAAGATATTATGCACAATCTTTTACTGTCTTCTGATCCACTTGTTACAAGTATCCGTCCAAAAGGAAATAAGTTTGTAAAAAAATCTTCTTTTAAGGAATTTTATGAGCTTACGGATTCTGAGAAAAGTGATATCGAATTTGTTAACATAAATGATTTAGCGGACATCGATTCTGAATTTGAATTAATTGATGATGATGATGATGACGAAGATAATTAAATGATGTTATTGTTTTAAAATGTGTAACTTAGTAAATTAGAGCTTACATCTTAATTATTTATTGTACTTTTAATGAAACTAGGTAATTTATTATCAACTTACTTAAAAGTCATACTCTCATCAGTTCTTGTGAATATTTTTGTTAATATATATTTCTGTATATATATAATATATTTATAGACCTCTTAATAAGTCTGTCTGCGGTTTAAAGTAAATACAAATGGGGAAAAAACGTTTTTTTTTTTTAAATTTTCATTTCCTTTTATCCCAGAAAGTGCACATTTGGCGCACTATGTGTCTTAGTATTAAATATAGCTCTTAGTAATAGCATTACGATATTAGAGACCGCTACTTGAAACAAGCCCGGAATCAGGAGGGAGAGAGCTCGATACACTCATTTTCATAGTAAAATTTCACATTTTCTCAAATTACTCCCGAAATATGGGAGTTATGAAGAAATTCATCACCACAATTTATGAAGGCATTAAGTAATCGAATAAGATGGCATCATTAGTTTGTCATAATTTTACTCTTATTTTTCGGACATGTCTACGTCCAACCGCTCCCATACATTCGTTCCACTGTGCGTGGTGGTAAAGAAGCCACAGAAATGTTTTTTTTATTTTTTTATCTGAGTATAGTATTTAAAAAATTTAATCATTTAAAATTACTTGATACGATGATGCCGCCACCGTCGCGGCGTCACCGCGTCCGGGCGGGTCATTCATAGAATAAGTAGTTTTTTTTTGCAAAATGTCTCAAGCAATTTTAAAATTATAATAATTAGGTATGTAAACATATAAAACACTTAGATATTTTTTTTTTCTGCTATGGCTTTTTTATCACCTATAAATGTTTCTCTTAAATTATTTCGTGTATGAATAGATACACCTTATATACTATATCCATACTATTATAAATGTGAAAGAAACTGTCTGTCCGTTACGTTTTCACGCCTAAACCGCTGAACAGATCGTCATGAAATTTGGCAGTGATATGGAGAAGGACATAGGCTACTTTTTACGCGATAACGGACATCCACGCGGGCGGAACCGCGGTCAAAAGCTAGTTTGAAATAACTGAAAATCTAAAAAGGGTAACTGTACGCATCATTTTTATCTGCTTTTACTTTGGGACCAAGCCTACATTTTGACGAGTTATGTAAACATAATATATAGCTGGTGAGCAGTGGTAGCTCGGTGGTAGCATTCCCGACTTACGAGTTTAAGTTCGCGGGTTCGAACCCAGGCAGGTGCTTTACTTTGTGTAAATCATTACATAACTACTGCTCTCAAAACGGTGAAGGAAAACATCGTGGTGAAACCAGCATGTTCTAGAACCAAAAATCCAAAGACATGTGACATCCACCAACCCGAACTGGGCCCGATTGGTAAATTTACAGTCCCCCTCGAAGAGAGGAGGCTTGCGTCCCAGAAGTGAGAATATTATAAGCTGATAGTATTATTATGTGAATATGTAGCTGATTTATTTTCCGCAATTTTAGGATCTGTCCCAAAGGTTTTTCATAATGTCATCATTATAAAAAAACATTGGGACAGGGGCCTAAGTCTACTAATTTACAAACGTTGCAATTGTCTCGCGATTGTGAGTATTTGACAGTATTTGTATGGCAAATCTGTCAAAAACTCACAATGAAGAGACCATTGCAACGTTTGTACATTAGTAGACTTGGCCCCCAGGGCCTCAAGTCTGCTATTACAATAGTGTGGTCTCTTCATTGTGAGTTTTTGACAGATTTGCCATACAAATACTGTCAAATACTCACAATGGCGAGACCATTCTGACAACATTTTAATAGCAGACTTGAGGCCCTGATCATATGTACAGTTACCAACTTTTAGGCTTTCAGTTAAGGTACTATTTGGAACCGAGCTGCCAACTGCGAGAGCCGACAGCACGAGTAGCGACTGCCGCAGTTGCACTACTGGTTTGTAAATGTAAATGAAATGGCTTCCAAGCGCTGCACGTGCTGTCGGCAACTGCAGTTGGCAGCTCGGTTCCAAATAGTACCTTTATTTCTATTAAACCATGTATACACTGGGCTTCGTGGTACAGCACCTTATCTGCTTAAAACAATCCATTCATCCATTGCTTCATTTGCTGGAAAACACGACTTTTCGTCAGTTAGAATATAAAGAAAAAAAGAAAAATATTTTATTTGGAAACGCACAGGAAATAAAAACAGTAAAAGGAGCATTTAAAACTAACAAAATTTACATTTTAAACAACAAGAAATAAAAACAATAGAAAAAGACTTGTGCGAGGCCATAAAGGCTCCTATCTCAGCATAAAGGCTCCTACAAACAGGCGCGACACGCGACGCGACACAAAGATACCGCTCGTCGCGCGCCGAGCGGTGCCTTTGTGTCGAGTCGCGTGTCGTGCCTGTTTGTAGGAGCCTTAATGCTGCGATATTAAAAAAAATACCACAGCGTTGTCATTCTGATAGGAAATAACGCAATGTATATTGTGGAATAGTCAAAATAAGAGTTACTGGAACAAGAAATGAGTTTCACAATCAAAGTCTTGGTCTAGCTAAAATGATATCTGTTGAAATAGTATCAACTTCAATTGAAATGTACCTAAGTAGGTATTGTTTCTTTGTTTTATAGAATGAGTGTGAACTTAATTTACTTTTCCAATGCACTGTTGTAAGTCAATCACTGCACGTATTTATAATGTTAATAAGCATATCAAACAAATGCTAAAGTAAGTATTTGTAAGGAATAATCTGTATTTTCAATTAAGTGACATTCCATTGTTTAATTACTGTTTCACCTGGATACTAGATTTCAGTTTTACGTAAATACTAGCTGACCGGATACACGTTGTTCCTAGAACTCGATTATATATAGCGCCACCTATCGGGTCCAATTGTGAATCTAAACCATACTCGAATCACTATGAACACACAAAAAAAATTATAAAAATTGGTCCAGCCGTTTAGGAAGAGTTGAGTCACATGCACACGCACAGAAGAATTCATATATATAAAGATGTAACGTCTTTATGTATACTGCATGCACTATCTCGACCATCGTATACCAACAATAGCCCATCTTCACGTTTTCAAAAACGTTGGTGGTTGCAGTAATTTTTAATAGGACTACGAAGAAAATCTGGAGCTGAAATGTCTGATTTTCCATCCAAAGAAAGGTCAATCCTTTGCCAAAACGTAGCCTGAAAACAGTTACAGGTATTTTTTTTTTCCATACAACGGGGAAGCTCTTGGTCTTCATCTCACCTGATGGTAAGTGATGATAAGGCCGAAGATGGAAGCGAGCTTCACCCGGAATCCTCAACCACAGAAGAACTGGCTATCTTACCTCTAACTGCCGAAACACAACAAATGCTGTTAACATTGTTGTTTTGGCGACAGACTTAGATAAGATGGTGGTAACTAGCCAGGCGGACTTAGAACAAGCCCTACCACCAACCAAACCGAGCAGAAATGTTTGCCCCCGCTGGGAATCGAACCCGGGACCTCTGGATCTGTGACAGGTGGTATAACCACTAGACCATAGAGGCGGTTAAAATAATAATATTATTTTTAAATCTCCTTACTCTAAAATCTAAATGATGATTAAATAAACCGGCGAAATTCGTGTCCGACCACACACAATAAAGGGTTCCATAGTTGAGATGAAATTACCACGAGAACAAGCTTAACATTTTATTTGAAAAACATGTTCCCGTACATTCCAACTGCAAATGTATAGTTTTTACGCACAATATTGACTGATATATAGAGATCGGATATTCGGATGCATATTCACCTAAAGTTGAGATGTTGGCTAATATGGAATGCGATTTTGTATCGAAATAATCCCGCGGTTCTGGGATCTACAAGTTTAGCTTTCTGATATATGTTTCTGGCATATTTACTTACTTCTTTCAAATGTTGGTAAAAATCCCAATTCTAAATAAATATGCATCAGAGTAGTTATGCAATCCAAGAACTCCGGGTTTTTTTTTTTTTTAATAAATATTTTTTTAGAAGTCGCTTAAATATTACACACTCGACTAGTTATGCATTCCCGTTGTTCTTGGCAACACGGGTTTTTTTTTTTACAATTTAAATATTTTAAGCAGCCGCTTCCATTCTTTCATAGCGAAAAATTTACTTCAGGTAAATATGCATCCGAATATCCGATCTCTAGATATACCATGTTATTTTAAGACTATTGACTTTTTATAGGTTTTCCTGTAATCTATAAGTATAGAACTATATCTGTATTTTTCAAAACTCATTTTCGGAATGATACATTTTCATCAATTTCCTAAATAACTTTAAATATTTAAAAAAATATATCTGAAATCCTTGCAATAAGACCAAAAGAATAAGATCTTTTGATTTAAATTTTTAGAACGTTACACGTTCGTGTTTGAGTCACAGAAATTCATATGTGTACCAAACATCTTAATCGGTCCAGTAGATTCGGAGCAAATCGGCTGTGACTGACGGACAGATAGACAGACAGACAATACGAGTGATTCTTTAAGGGTTCCACTTTTTCATTTTAAGATAAGTACGAAACTCTAAAAATTAAATAATTTCGATGAAGTGTATTAGCTATTCTTTAAGTTATAGTAGGTAACATATGAGCATAGAAATATGTAAGTAAAGTATCGCAGATAAAGTATTGTACCTACAACTACTTGTGATGCATTATTGCCATCGATAAACTTAACACGTTAATGCTTCGTATAGAATTACAAGCAGAGCGGAACGATACACACCTGTGTTGTGATAAAAACAGGTTTTCTACTCTATGCTAATCTTGCTTTTAGCGTCCAGTTTTGTTCAAAGAAGGTTGACACTGGCTAACCATTATTAATTAGATGTATGAACATTTTGCTTTGTCCGTTATGGCATGAAGTTATCTCCGTATCTCTTCGACATCCAACTTGGAATAGACATTTCTGTAGCTAGATGAATGGTGATAATCATGTCTCTTCGGAAGGATAGACCAAATCTACGCCAATTTTAGTCTCCACCATATCTGCCCTTTTGTCGCACACACCCTATTCAATTATTTCATGGTAGGTAGGAGTCCGACTATACAAACGAGTGGAAAATCTCAGGAAAATTACTTAACGCATTTTTCTTATTATTTTGAAATAATTTGTGAAATCCTAAAAACCGCGTCTAATTATCATGTCTTGAATTTAAGTAAAAACTTGACCGTCACGTCACGCCCAGCAGATGTGAAACATCGACATTGATGGTTATTGACAGAATTTATCATTGAATAAAACCAATGGTGAGAAATTATTTATTTACTTATTGTTCTATAGAATATAATGTTATATACAGAATATAAATACAAGACAAATAAATATTTTTAATATAGACTTTGAGGCCACGGCATAAGAGTCTGTTTTACTCCCAAGGAGCCCCTATAGATGTTTCATATCAAAAACCGGTATAAAGTCCTGCCCTATCAGGTCCCAACGTCAACTCAGCTTTATTCCAAAATATTTTATTTTAACTTTATAACTTCCACAAATGCGATGCATTTTGCGTTGAATAATCTTCTGCTCAATCTATAATACACAAAATCCTAAGCACGATGTTAAGGAAAACATAAAAATGCCTTGGTTTTGTGTGAAGCATGAGTATCATAGCCGTGGGGAAGCCGTCTGGGGAAGCGAGAAACGTATCGTATCCGCGGTGACCCCCGACCGCCGGCCGCTTCCTCAAATGATCCCATCTCGCCTGATCCCTATATTTCTTTATAAATACTAGCTTTTATTTGGTATAATGCTGTGGTTAGTGTTATCTTTACGGGAGATCTTGATCGTGTGAAATAGAGCTGACTCATATACTCGTACGGACTAGTTAGCGTCAATGCAGTGAAGGATGATTTCAGCAGGAACACACGATTCCTATAGAGTTATCATTTACCATTTACAGTCGGAAAGATATATCTTACCAAATTTTAATGGTAAAAAATAGATAGATTGATAAAACATTTATTCAGTGCACATAAAAGACATAGCACAACACACAAGAGCATAAAGATTAAAAATTTCATGAGTATTATAAAACAGGGTAAAATATAAAATAGGAAAAACATACAGAAATAGTGTGATATTATGACCAAATTCAATTAAATGATAACAAATATACAGGTGCGGTGTGTGTCTCAAGGTTGCACCAAATGGGAGTCCAGCTCAGCATGTGTCAGGCAGATATACCTGACGCTGATATTCTGCTGGATCCCTGCAGTGACACACGGACGTCGAGCTGACGATATAAAATTGGTGTTGTGATTGTGACAGGCGTTGATTATGCAAGTATAACCGCAACTATGGAATCTACAGTAAGTTTCGCATTAAGAAACGTTCTTGTTCGTTGATGTGCTGATTGTGTTTAGATTACTTGATTATTAATAAAGTTATAAATTTATAATGTGATTACGAAATATGAATAATCTTATTTTATTTATAGTGACGTAGGTGCGAATAAGATAACTCTCTCTTGTCTTCACCAATGTAAAAGCTTCTTGACCATCCACACCTTTGCACAGGAGACTTATTCATGCTTCAGAAGAATTTCCCTGTAAAATTATTTTTAAAGACTTTTCAAAAGACCCGTTCGGTAAATAATGCCCGACATTTCTTTTGAAAAACTCTTTTACTTACTTCATTAAAAGTGTTTAATAGAAAACTATACCTAACTAGAAAATTTTACAAGAGCATAAATGTTTGCCGAAAACAGGGTGGATGACTTTTACGCAGTCATGAGAAAGTCACAGGCCTCCTTCATGAACCGAATACATAAATCTGACAATGGTTTATTGAGGGCCATATACGAGGTAAACCACTACTTCGTATATGGCAATTAATATTCCAGCTAAAATAACGCAAACTGTAAATTGGAATGATTTAATAATAATATATATGTCTATTTTTCTTGAAGTTAGTGAATAATAATAATAATAATGTAATAATTTTGTAATCTTGTAATCTGATGTAAATTTTATATGGGTGTATTCCTGAAATAAAAATGATTTGATTTTGATTTGATTTGATAAATGTAAAAGAAATAAAGGGATTCCAAGGAAAACCTATTACTGCGTGCAATCTCTAGAAGTGGCGGCTACTTACAGTTTCTAGAATCACTTTTCTTGTAGGTCAAAGAGAAATACCATACAGTGAAAGAAGAAAGTAGAATGTATAAGTATGGTATCTAGATTTTTCTATGAACTGGATGTACGTGCGAATTTCTCACCAACCCACTGACCCTCTGCTTATATAGACATTAATTTTTTTAGGCATCTTTTAGATGCAGCCATTGATTAAAAAAAAATTTAACACTATTTAACAACAAAAAAATAAATTGTCTTTGCACGAAACAAAACGCACCAATAAAGTTAGGTAAGCACTATACAAAACTCTAAACGATTCAACTATTATAACAATTATAATGAAAAATCTATAGGTACCTATTACTAGAAGAATGGGTACAGTAAATCTCCTTAAAAACTAATTTAGTCTTATATAATATGCACTTAGGTGTCAAAGGAGTGCTTTGGCACTCGTACCAGGATTACCCTGTATCACGAATACCATAATAAATATTAAGTCACTTTATTACGCATATAAGTCGATATTTATAGTACGTTCTAACTAATTCTCAGCAAAATGATTGGTTGTATCTAGGGGCTGAAACATTTATCGTGAAGAAAATAAATAGATCCCCCGACAATGCATATGGATTGTACACTTACACGATACACGAGGCACGCGTGAATTCTGTACGAAGATTAATCTGAAGATAGCGGAAAACTGAAAATCAGCAAAAAAAATATGTTGGGGTCGGCTTCCAGTCTAACCGGATGCAGCTGAATACTTATTCTACATAGTTCGACTGCCTATCTGACCTCCAAAACCCAGTTACCGGGTAATACTATACCCCTAGGTCAGACTTTAGGGCGGAATGATAACCGGAACCAACGGCTTAACGTGTGCTCCGAGGCAGGGAGGGGTCTTGTTTTGTAAAGATGGTCACCCATCCACAGACCAACCGTGCCGAGCGTAGCTTAACCTGATCGATCGACTTGTTCCCTCTCGGAAAACTGAAGATAAGCATGAAAATATTTTGACTAAAACTTGACTCTTACCGAAAGGACTGGCCCACAATAGCAGAGGGCAGACATGTGTGGAAAAGGGAGAGAGATACCTTTGATCGGCAGTCAGACATTCTAGGCCAAATAGAAAATTTACCTTAGTTTCTCATCTATTAATTTCAGGTCACGTTTATCTTCAATAAAGTGGCAATGAACACTGAGAAAATTTTTTACTTATACATAACCAAACTTTCATTAACATGTAACACAAAAAAGTGACCACATAACTTTATGCAACATGAAACCAAAAGGCTGTTTTCTATTTTATAGACAAATCACTTTTATTAAATCAAGTTAACTTTTATAAAGTCTTGTCAAACTTTGATTATTCCTGAAATAGCCGAAGTAGTTAGGCTAAATATTTCTTTCAGTGAAGTTTAATTCAAATTTCCAGAAGGGCAAAGCTTGAAACAGTTCAATAAATAATAACGAACGACATTCGGAGTAGTCCAGAAATCGTCGACAGGACACTGGCACATTGCCTGCAAATGCTATAAACCTCAGTTGACTGTTACTACTTTCGCAACATGGTCAGAACTTAGTTAGTCTGTTCTATGAGAACTATATTGGTGGAAGAAAATAATGATGACAGAATATCAGGTTTTACATTCTTGCAGTTTGACACAAAGCTCTCAAGCTTGGATCAAGGGATGAACCCCAAACAAAATGACGCATTTTCGTAAACCAAAATGAAATTTTGAAAAAAAAAAAAATACCATCACACACATTTTCCAATAATAACCTCATGTGTAACACCAACAGAAGGAAACAAAACAGGCTCAATCTATTGCAATAGAGCTTCGCCCCGCGGGACGGCCGGTGGGGGCAAACCGGACGTCCGCGGGTCCGCGGGGGGACGCACGGGGGGACGGCTCATCAATCTGCGAACCTCCTCATGTCGATATATTACGAGTGGCCTACATACCAGTCCGGTTTCATACGCAGATGTGACCTAAAAGCTTCCGCGAAATGAGGCCCACACTAGTTGGAAAACTAATCAAATATATACTCACTGGTAACGTAACAGTAATTTGTGCTAAGTTTTGTACTGCTGTAACTATGATATTAATGGATTGATGTTTTAATTGACTACGTAAGTCAGCCCACCGATTTGTGAAGGAACTCATGTCAGCTTATAAGAACATGAACGAATTAATTAACTACTAAATTTGTTACTTATTATCTTGCTACAATAAGTTACAAATGAATACAAAGCAATTTTATAAATTTTAATATAAAAGAAGCTTAATGATATTTTATTACTTCTCAGAATTAACTTATAATAGATAAATAAATTCATAAATCGTTTTATTTATACAGTTTCTTAATCGAAATCATAATTGCCAAAGTCAATGAATAGGGCCTAGAATATCAAAGAAAACAAATTCTTTGCCACAAAATAATTAATTAAAGATGAACAAGTTATCTTCCAGCGACACCTAGCGGCCACCATTCTCTTTTGTATAGCCATCTTTTCATCGTCAAAACTCATTTCAATTAATTTTCGTAAATTAAGTAAATGATGTGCCCTTTAAAAGCGAGATATCATTAACACTGGTGTGGGGGAGGTGGTCTGAGCGACCGCCCGCGCCCTCCAGACGAATAAAAGCAGATATTATTTATTTTCAGAAACACGAAAGTACCTATCTCCTTTGTTTTTTTTTTTGTATTGGATTGATTGATCGGAATAAAAATGAAGGCCAAATAGTCTATAATGCGACACTGAAATTACAGAGAGAATGTATATTGTGTAATGTCTGACATATTGTTGCAAGTAATTATGCTCTAATAGATAAGTTTTATCTAAAAGTAAATCCCGTCCTACTAGGTACAACGAGAATCTTAAATAAATATGAAATAAAAGAAAAAATAAAACTCCCCTATTCCCGGTTGCCACCCACCAACTCCCACGGGAGAATCATTAGGAAAAAATCGTGTTGATGGATTTAATTACAAAAAATAATTATTCTAAAGAAAGTTGCCTGAATAAACTCGGACGGAGCGGGTTCTTCGATTCCCCCCTTAATCGGATTAATTTACTTTTAAAAAGCAGGGGGGTGGATGTTGTAATTAATGGAATGATAACATTACCCACCTCGTGGTCGGACGCCTTCGAAATTAATAGAGACATAAACAAAGGTACGCCGCAATTATATATTATACAGGTTTAATTGTAACTGAAAGTAGTAGATTTTTTTTTTGCACACTGCTGTTCTCTAAGACTCGTATCGTATCGTTTTATTACGATAGGACTAAATCAATGCTAGACAAATATTTACAGCCTTTAAGGTTATCAAGTATTTCAGAAACAAAAGGAAGACTATAAGCGTAAGCGTCCTTAATAATTGAATAATTGAAGTAAGGTTTCTGAGTAATTGAATTTAATTTCCTACTATCAACACAGAAACGCCATTCCCCATTAGACTTAGGCGTAATTAGTACAGGAGATAACCAAGGACTTTCGCATCTTTCAATGACCTTTAATTCGAGCGTTTTATCGACTTCATCAATAAGAATCTTATGTTTCTCAGGAGAGAGGCGATAACAACGTTGCTTAATAGGCAAAGCATTCTAGGTATTAATCCGATGGCAAATTAGATTAGTAGACCTAATTTACCTTTCTGTTCAAAAGAAATGTCTTTAAAACGTTCAATCATATCCTTAGCAATATTGATTTGGCTATTGAAAATAAAATCAGCTCGTGCAACACGGTTATTACTAGAGCAGGAGTCAGAGAATTCTATCTTTTGATCTATAACTTGTTTTATGTCAATAAATATTTTTTGTACTTTGTATTTGTATTTTAACTGGCAGAGAAATATGTGAAAATTATTTTTAAATATTTTACGAGCAGTTTTAAAAACAATCAATAGTTGGCTAACCCAAGGCGGCGCGCCCATTTGTTCTGAGCGTAGCACGCTGGCGACGCCACTCGAATTCTTACGATCTCCAGTAACGGTCCCGATGAGAAGCGCTTTTTCCACTCGGTTACCGTCCGGTGATCTGTTCTGAACGCATCTCCACTGACGCAAATCATATTGCGAGGAAGGGTTCGGGATTAGGAACGTAACGTGGAATCGTCTAGTCATTGCCGCTGATTTTTCTCGGTCTCTCCGACCCTTTGACGTAAATGTATCGCAATGTCACGAGCGTTTGTGGGTTAGCCGACGTTTATTTAAATAAATGAAATGAAAAACTCCCCTGATTACTGGGATGCGCAGCGGTTATTTTGGATTTTTTAGGTAAAACATATAAATAATTAATTGGAAACAATATAAATAATTTCAATAATAATTTCCACAATAATCAATAATTATTGTATTTTTTTTTTCATATTTTAATTGAGTCATGAATATGTAACGTTATAAGTGGGGAATGACTTGTATTTACATGTTTATTTTAAACTAGCAACCCGCCGTTGCGCACGGTTTTACGACTTGACAAATCGTCGAAATTTATTTATGGATAATATTTTTGTGTTCACCAAAAATCTTAAGGTAGGTACTACATCTATGTATGCATTTCTAAAATTTTATTCTTCCCCGAAAAATACTGATCGTGCACCAAATATTAAAGGTTAGGTTAGGTTAGGTTATATTTTGGTGCACATTCAGTATATTTGGTGGAACACAGGCAAAATTAGGTAAATGAAATGGGAGTACTTTTAAATAAAATTGAAGTACTTTTAAATACCATCCTTTATTTATTATTACTGTTGCCCGCGGCTTCGCCCGCGTGTCTTTTTCTAAAATAAAAGTTACTTAAGTTACTCATTATAACATCAGCTATCTGCCAGTGAAAGTCCTGTCAAAATCGGTCTAGCCGTTTCGGAAATAAGCTGGAACAAATAGAAAAAATAAAAAATAATTTATTTTGTTATTAGTACCGTATACCTATACTTTCAAATGCATTAAGTAAAAAGTTGTTATTTCGACCTTACAATCAAACACTTCAATTTCATTTATTTTTATACATAGAATAAGTAAAATAAAAATATAATTTTTTATAGAATATTTTATTTTATTTTTGTTGTATGATGTAAGTTTAATATGGATTTATTAGACACATAAACCTTCCAGAATAAATTTTCTAAATGATGGTGAAACTCGCATAAAATCCATTCCGACGTTTAGAAGAACGACGCGGTCACACATCCAGACACGAAAAGCGACTTTAATTTATAATAATTATTATGTAATGATAATATTTTCTCTATCACAACACTAAAGAAAACAGCTGAAAATGAAACTTATATCCAAAACGCGCTCTCAGATTGTTTTGCTAAGCAATCCAACCCTAAATTGCTAAAGTTATTCTGTGTCGGCGCTGGAGAGAATGAGCGTTATTTTTCTCGCATGTGCTGTCTCATGTCGTGATCATTCTTTACGTTTCGTCTATCTATGTCCGATGCGGTGGGGGTGCTCTGGATTCTCACTCCTTGAACAACACATGTTACTGAGATTTTTCTTAGAACACTTTATATCTTTGCTTTGAGAGACAAAGAAATGAAGTGGAAATTTTTCTGGGTTTTTCTTGAAGGTTTTGTGCCATTTTAAGGCTACTACAAACAGACGTAACACAAAGGCAACACGTGTCGCGCGACGAGCGGTCCCTTTTTGTCCCGTCCCGTGTCGCGCCTTTTGTAGGAGCTTTTAGAGGGGATGGAATTGTATTATATTGAACAAATAAAAAAGGAAAAATGAAAATAAATTAGCTAAGTATATTAAATACCTAGATATAGGTAGGTACTCAATTGGATATTTCCAAAGTCAAATATCCACAAGGAATGTACGTCAATAAAGTGAATTCCTTGTGGGTGAGTTTTTGAGTTTGAGTTTGAGCTGTGGTCAAAGTAGATGTCGCGAAAAGGCCGTCAGAGCAAACATCGTGTCATTAGGAAAAAAATTAAAATAATTGTTAGAAACGGTAATTCGTTAGCGGTTACATACAGGTAGATTGCAATTATTAATTTACGATTAAATTAAACATCTCTGCACACTCTGCCAGAGAGACCGCGTGGTGGTATTTCATATAGATGCTAACGACATACCGTCACGCTTTGGCATTCAACATTCCTCTGGGAACTTGTTGTACCAAAGATTTCCAATTAATTAGTTTCCTTCGACATTTAATAACAACTCTCAAGTATTTGTCTCACGAAATTATATAACAAAACTGTTATTTTAGGCTTGTTAAAAACGTATCAAGCATATGAATACTTCGTATTCACATCAAAGGGTTAGATTAACATAGCATAGGAATATAACATAGCATAGGAATGTAACATAGCTTAGGAATATAACATAGCATAGGAATGTAACATAGCTTAGGAATATAACAAAGCTTAGGAATATAACATAGCATGGGAATATAACATAGCATAGAAATATAACATAGCATAGGAATAAACCGTAGCATAGGAATATAACATAGCATAGGAATATAAAATAGCATAGGAATATAACATAGCATAGGAATATAACATAGCTTAGGAATATAACATAGCTTAGGAATATAACATCGCATGGGAATATAACATAGCATAGAAATATAACAGCATAGGAATATAACATAGCATAGGAATATAACATAAGAATAGGAATATAACATAGCATAGTAATATAACATAGCATAGGAATATAACGTAGCATAGGGATATAACATAGCTTAGGAATATAACATAGCATGGGAATATAACATAGCATAGGAATATAACATAGCATGGGAATATAACATAGCATAGGAATATAACTAAGCATAGGAATATAACATAAGCATAGGAATATAACAGCATAGGAATATAACATAGCATAGGAATATAACATAAGAATAGGAATATAACATAGCATAGTAATATAACATAGCATAGGAATATAACGTAGCATAGGGATATAACATAGCTTAGGAATATAACATAGCATGGGAATATAACATAGCATAGGAATATAACATAGCATGGGAATATAACATAGCATAGGAATATAACTAAGCATAGGAATATAACATAAGCATAGGAATATAACATAGCATTGTAATATAACGTAGCATAGGAATATAACATAGCATAGGAATATAACATAGCATTAGAACTCGAAATATAATAATACTAGCCTTATTTTCCCACTGCTGGGCAAAGGCCTCTCCTCGTACAGAGAACGCAGGAGCATTGATCACCACGCTTGCTCAAGACGGGTTGGCGATTTCAGACTTATATTAACTACTAGCTGCTGCACGCGGCTTCGCCTGCGCGGCTTTTTCTAAAATAAAAGCCTAAGTTACTCCTTATAACATCAACAATCTGGCAGTGAAAATCCCGTCAAAACCAGTCCAGCCATTTTGGGATTAGCCGGAGCAAACAGATGGACAGACAGATCAATTTAGGAGCATATTTGTTTAGTTTATTGTAAATTTCGTTTATAACAGACCAGTATTTATTGAATAATTAGAAAGCATGGATGATACTTACATATTGTGTAGGCTTAACTATCGCATTAGGGTAACCTGTCATGATAGATTTCAGGTGTTATAATAAATAAATATTTTATAAATTGTTTTTAGGGTATTACCTCCGCTACATGTAAACGGGGGATGATATTTGTTTTTTTTTTTTTTTCTCGTGTGTGGTATCATTGGATAGGCCTTTTAAAAATATTGCGGGTTTGTTATAGCCATCTTTCGATTCAAGGATTCGTTTGCGTAATATTAAGCTTTAAAGTGCTAATTTTTGTTAGAGTCAAGTGTCCCCCCACCCTGCCAGCTAAATGGTTGTATTGGATATGTGAAAAAAATCACAGCAGTAGTATTTAAAACGAAGTTGAAAGGAAAACTACCACAGATAAGTAGGAATTACAAGTTACTGAGTAATACTCGACCAACTTACGTTTGCAAATACAATGTACCTAAAGTTTGTTCTTGGGATAAATTCATCGCAACTACAAAACCCTTCGATGTGCGTGGTCCGACACGCATTAGGCCGGTTTTTTTTTTTCGTTATAGTACCGTATATATTTTTATACGCATTTAGTAAAAAGCTGTTATTTTAACACATTACAAACAGACACTTTAATTTTATTATATAGATAAGTCCAGGTTTCCTCACGATATTGTTCCTTCACCTATATCAGTAAAACATACATAAATTCACGCCTTGTTCCCATGGGGGTATGCAGAAACTATACAACGCCACCTGCTACGCAACTTACATACTCCTCCATGTCAGTAATCATCATCATCATCGTCGTTTCAGCCGAAAGACGTCCACTGCTGGACATAGGTCTCCCCCAAGCACCGCCATCTCGACCGGTTTTGTGCTTCCCGCATCCATCGGATTCCTGCGTCTTTCATAAGGTCATCGGTCCACCTTGTGGGAGGCCTTCCAACGCTACGTCTTCCGGTACGCGGTCGCCACTCCAGAACATTTCGGCCCCAACGGCCATCTGTTCTGCGCGCAATGACCTAGATAACGCAAGAGCAACTACTTTGCGTGCCCAGCTTACGTACAAAAATCGTAAGTTTCTACTACTCTGGCTTGTTACTCTGTCACAAAATCGATTAATTAATCTATAATATTTAAACGATTCTCAATAATCCTTTAATGTACACAATTACTCAATAAACTGTATTCGTACAGTATACGAACTTTCCCATCACTAAATAGTGCTTGTGACGTCATAGTAGGTAGTCAAAAAATGGCACGCTTGGTTTTCATACAGGTCGTGATATTTACTTGCGTTATCTAGGCCTATCTATATCTGTGGTACAAACGAATTGAAAAAATGTCATTAGTGCTTGCCCGGATTTAAACCCACCACCTCGTGAATGAGAGGTCAGGCCGTAACCATTGGGCCGGCGTGACACAACTCGAACAATTATTGTTTATACATTTTCAAATTAGCAAAAATCCTCTGATAAAAATATCGAATATGATGATTATAAAATAAGTAATTGAGAGACTTGCAGACGGCGAGCTATGGGCAGTTCGCCGTCCGGTAAGGACCAGGCCCGGGTCGACGGCGCGTTGTGTTCCACGCGCGCCTCAAAGAGATGTCAGCACGCACTGACGGGGTCCGCCAGGACCGGTGCCTGCCAGGGTTGCGGGTTTGTCCGAAAGGGATACCGCGGCCCTGGCACACAGGTAACTGAAAAAACACGGGTGGGTTTTAGTCAGTAAAAGTTTGACACGCCCTCCCACTCCACCCACAGCTGGAGAAGTTATTTGATAATTTCCCACCCAAAAAAAAGGGGTCAAAGTCCCTTTTAAAGTCCAGACATAATCTTTGTCAGATCATGTGAGGACCATGTAGATCCGTGTCTGAAATGGTCTTTCAATGAAATCTGAAGGTTTGTTTTTGGTAAATGTATTTGTTACATTGTAAATGATTCGTAAAAAGTCATAGAACAAAAGTTATTACAATCCTACAAGGTTTTTAGTGTTTTAGCAATAACCCTATATATTGGTGATATTCCGTTTCTAACGTTGCAATATAATTAGTACTTCAGGTGTACAAAGGTGAGTGTTTTATGTTTAATTAATATCAATGATATCGCAATATGGTTGTTTCTAAGTGAAACTAGTAATTTATTATCAGTTGTTGTTTCTAACTGAAGCTGGGCTTACAATCTAACCTTGATTTTCTATAATGTTAGGGTACATATACCTACTCAGACATCTTATTTCCGAAGGGGATAATACTTTTTATCCACTAGCTGTTGCCCGCGGCTCCCAAGCTTGGCTTTTTCTATAATAAAAGTAGCCTAAGTTAGGGACTCTTTATAACATCAGCTATCTGCCGTCAAAATCACTCCAGCCATTTCGGAGATAAGCCGGAACAAACACAGACAGACAGAAAAAAATGTTAAACATATATATAAATTTATTTTTTTGTTATTAATACCGTATATAGGTACTTTCATAGGCATTTAATAACAACCTGTTATTTCGACATTACAAACAGACTTCAATTTTATTTATTTCTATAGATATCTGCAAGAAAGATAGATAGAAGTACAAAACAGCAGGAATGCTCATGTTAAGTAGGGCTTGAGCTCTGAAATTCCGGTTTTACTAAAATTCCGGAATTCCAATATATTTCAGTATCGTTTATAACATCGGAATTGGTGTGATTAAAACCGGAATTTTGATATCGAAAAAAATATATAATTTTGTCATGGCTTGAAAACGAGAATGGAGAAACCCAAGAAAAAAGTATGAAACAAAAACTACAGGAAACTATTCAAAGAAGATTTATAATGAAAAGTAAGAGGAAAACGAACAGTTTTGATTGGGGAAGTTTGATTACAGTGGATATGGCAGTTTTCGAAAACGGCAGCGATAGAGGACATTGTCTTGCCAAATGCTTCCAATATTTAAAAACAATATCGCCTACTAGTGTCGAAGCTGAACGCGCTTTTTCGGCAGCTTCATACATTTGTAATCATGTAAGATGTTCTCTGAAAGACAACAGCTTGAACGCTCTGACTTTTTTGAAAAGTCCTAGATGATAGATTAAGTTCTTAATATCTTGTTAAAAAAAACAAAAAATCGTAGACCAAGGCCCTATACCACTAAACTTTACAATTGCTATTAACAAATTTGTACGTCACAAATATTTATATAAAATTAAATGAATTCCGATAAAACGATATTCCTATCTCGTCACTATCGGATTAAATCAGAGGAAATGTACATCTACCGGAAAAGTCATCATAGGTCACGCGTAATAGCAAAAACACACACGATATCATAATAATGATAAAATGTCTTATGTTAAAACTGCTAACACTATGTTCATCATCTTCCTAGCCTTCTCTGACTTATGTTAGGGTCAGCTTCCAGTCTAACCGGATTTTACATGGATCGACTGCGTATCTGACTTCCACAACCCAGTAACTGGGCAATACGATACCACGACGATGACTTTCGGGCTTCTGACGACCCGTAATGCCTGTCAAAGATTCACGAATGACAGCCGGGACCAACGGCTTAATCTGCTTTCAGAAGCACAGAGGAGTCTCGGTAAGTAAAGATGGTCACCCATCCACTGACCAACCCCGGCAAGCGTAGCTTAACCTGATGGACCGTGCGGCTGTTATTACTTAACCAGGAGCTCCTCCTTGCTGCTAACACTATGTTATTAGAGAAATAACCACGCAATCGGAAAAATACAACTAGGTAATTATACATGTAAATAAAAAACAAAACAATTAAAAAAATACTAGCAATATGACGTGGCGTTTACCTTTGAAGGCTACGACGAGCGAGTAGCTTAAGCGAGTTATTAACGTTAACTTATTGTAAACTTGTCAACTTATACCACACTTAACACAACCGTTAGTAACTATAACCCAAAGTCTCTAATTCAGATAATTTATGTAAACAAAGTAATGTCAAGAAATGTCACTGTCAAAATGACAGGACAGTGGTGCAAAACATTTTATCATATTTTTTTTTTTTGTTGTAAATAGTCATCGCTAAAATTAAAGTGAATTAATTATAAGAACTCTGCAAACAAAATACCGTTGCCAAACAATGTTTTGCGTAGTATGTCGGAGACACGGCATATGATCGTCATAATCAGTCCTTTTAAGTCCAGTGCTAGACGTAGGCCTCCCAAAATCGATTTCCACTCGAAACAGTTTACAGCCGTTTTCATCCAAAATGTGGCTAGATATGCTACTTACAATATGAATCTATGAATGAGAGTTGTCATAATAGTGTTGTTGAAGATGTTAAACATTTGAAAATGTTAGGATCTCCTGCATTGTTACCAGTATCATAAAATATTTTATACCATAAAATCTCCTTTTTTTAATAATTTTGTTTAAAACCGAAAATTTATAAAAATAACTACGACATGATTATTTTTTAATTATTATTTCATAAAATCAGCACTTAAAAGAAAATGGAACCTCTTTTTTCGCCATTTTATGTGAATTACCATTACGAAGATATTTTTTTGTTATGTATCCCATTTGTTTACATAAATTATCTCAATTTGAGACTTTGGGTATACAAATTTTGTAGTAATCACTCTAATAAAAACATAGATACATACAGTAACTACAAATTAACTTAAATCCCAAGCAATTGAAAACTTAAACAACATAATTCAAAGATCGATAGCAATAGCAGTAAATCATGATCCGCTGCGCTTAAGCAATATACTAGTAGCTCTAGTAATTACGAGTGCATATTACATGGACGACAGTTGTTTCTATGAAATAGTTGTAACTGACCTACGAACCGTGGAGCACATAAGCTTTTATATTCACTACGCGTTTTATTATATTTGTGAACGAAAACCTTGTTCTTGTTGATAATCGATAACAGTGTATATTTTGAATTTTCACAACGAACCAATTGATTACGTAAGTGTTATGTTTTAATTTTATTTGCTAAACAACCTTCAGTTTGTATGGATGTATAGATTTCAATGTCGCGTTTAATTGTCCATTCGAAATTGTTGTCATTGAGTAGGACATCTTTGAATGAAAGACGGACTGTAATAAACATCGAGCCAATTATCTTGGATTTTATGAAAATCCATTTATTTACTTTGTTTGCTAACTGTATTGAACGTTTTAGTCATGTAGCCATAAAGCCATTGATTATAATAAATAATTTGAATGTCATGTTTTGCTAAATGTTTATTGTTTTTTTCCTCTGCATATACAAGGTTATTGGAAAAATACTAACAACCTTGTTCTAGAAATTTTTACAAAATATAATACATTTACCAAAAACAAACCTTCAAGATTTTGTTGTTCTATACATTTAAAGAGTTGAATTATATATATATTTTTTTTTGTATTTAAGGCTTATAAATTAAAATCTGATGAAACTAGCTACTATTCTTATTCCTTCTCTGTTCATGCTGTAAGATTATGGAACTTGCTTCCGCCTAGCATTCGCGATTTAAAAACTGTATCTCTATTCAATTATCAAGTAAAAGAGCATTACCTTTCCTCTCAACTGTATTTTATGTATATACAGGGTGTTTGGCAGAACGTTGAACATACGAAAATGGTGGATAGGTGGGGTCATCTGCTACTTACTCAGCCCTAATTTATTTGGCCCTGGCCCCCTGAATATAAAAAAAAAAATTGTTTGCTTTCTTTTAGTTTCACCACTTTCTTAACTTTAAAGTGTATTTTTTTATTAAAAATGGGTAAAACAGGCAATATTTTAGTTTATTTTTTTATCTTTAATATTGGCAGATTCTTATAAAATTATTGCTTTATTCAGATGTTAGCTAGAAAAAAAGTTATGACTCCTCAAACTTACAGAAAGATGTAATAAATAAAAATATTGCCTGTTTTACCCATTTTTAATACAAATTACACTTTAAAGTTAAGAAAGTGGTGAAACTAGAAGAAAGCAAAAAAATTTTTTTTTAATATCCAGGGGGCCAGGGCCAAATAAATTAGGGCTGAGTAAGTAGCAGATGACCCCACCTATCCACCATTTTCGTATGTTCAACGTTCTGCCAAACACCCTGTATATAAGGTGTATCTATTCATACACGAAATATTTTAGGAGGACCATCTATAGGTGGTAAAAAAACCATAGCAGCGAATTTTTTTTTTATCTAAGTTATTTATAATTATTATAATTTAAAAATTGCTTGCGACATTTTGCAAAGGAGTTGCATTTTCCAAAATTTTACTTGTTCTATGAATGACCCGCCCGGACGCGGCGACGGTGGCGGCACGGGCGCGGTGAATTTTGATAATTAATCATCATAATCAAGTTTTTTTTTTTTTTTTTTAATAAATACTCATATTAAAAAAATTATCGTTTCCATGGCTTCTTTACCACCTACATACATGTGTATCTCTCAAAATATTTCGTGTTTGAATAGATACACCCTATATATATATAAATGGATATTATGTATTATATATATATATACAATACATAAAAACAAACCACTGAAAATCAGCGCTGTGCTGTGGGTCCCTCATAGCACAGCATCATGCTGAGTGGAAGCCTTCTTGTCACAGTCATGACGTGCAGCTGCCGACTATTTTGTTTTGTGCTCGTGATTGGAATGTAGATCTATTTTGTTTATTTTTTATTTTTCTGTTTACCACCTACTCAAGTTAATTATCTTTTTGTATGCACGTGTTTCTGTGACAAATAAACCTATTTTTCTTTATTTTCTTTCATATATATATTTTTTTTTTTTAGCTTTATTTAAGTATATGTTATATTGAATATTTTAGTTTAAGACTTTGCATATTCATATTATTCTCTTCTTGTTCTCACACACTATTGTCTACATTTCTTTTTCATTTCTCCTTTCGCAGGTCTGCTGGAAGAAATTTCTTAAGAAATAAGCAGTACCTTTGTACTGAAATTATAATATGTCGTATCTCTATGTATTTAACTGTGTGTACATAAATAATAAAATAAATAAATGAATTATCAAAAGTCATAGAATAAAAGTTGTTGTTTATGATGTTAGTAATAATCCTGAGAGGTTGTTTTAGTGTTTTACTAATGACTCAGTTTATAGGATGTATCTATTCAAACACTAAATATTTTAAGAGATACATCTATAGGTGGTAAAGAAGCCAAGGAAATGATTTAAAAAAAAAATCTAAGTATATTATTAAAAAAAAAAAATTACTTGATAAATGTTGATTAATTATCAAAATTCACCGTGCTCGTGCAGCCACCGTCGCGCCGTCACCGCGTCCGGGCGGGTCATTCATAGAATAAGTAAATAAATGTTTATTTTGCAAAATGTCTCAAGCAATTTTAAAATTATAAAAATTATGTAAAAATATAAAACACTTAGATAAAATATATTTTTTCGCTGCTATGGCTTTTTTACCACCTATAGATGTTTCTCTTAAAATATTTCGTATATGAATAGTTACACCTTATATAAAAGGGAATTATTCATGGCTTATTTAAATATATTTTTAAACTAGCTTCTGCCCGCGACTTCGTCCACGTGAAATTTCGACCCACCCATCGCGTCGCATTCGCATCCCGTCGCTCGCCCGCGCTAAAACTTCATTATCGCTTAGTGTTCTTACTGACTTTTGTTCTTTTCGCTTGGCTCCTAAGGATCGTAGCGTGATGTAACCAGATATAACCTGGGATATGGAGAAGGACATAGGCTACTTTTTTATGCGATAACCGACATCCACGCGGGCGGAGCCGCGGGCAAAAGCTAGCAAATTATATAGGTGACCCGCGCAACTTCGTCTGCGTCACCTACTCTTAAGAGAGAGAGTGGTTTAAGTAATGAATTTTCTACTTATATTGTTGCAGAGTTATTTTAAAATTATGATATCTCCTAAGATGTTGATTGAAATCAAGTGCTGTCAAGGACAATTTTGTTTACATTTAAATACTTGTGATTAATAACATATTTATTTGGATAAGGATTAATATTATGTTGATAAAACTCCTTCGCAAATAATGAATTAATTTCGAAAATAAATGATTACCATAAAAAAAGGTTATAGTGAGTCAATCTTAAAAGATAGACGTATGCTGTCGCGGACTTTTTTTTAGAACTTTTAAAGAGAAACAATTCCATCATACATGATATTTGCGTAACTTAAACCGTTTATGCAGCGCACGCAACGGAAGCTCTCAAAGGAATAGTTTTTCCCGTTTTTGCAACATTTTTCATGTATGCTCCGCTTCTATTGGTCGTAGCGTGATGTTATATAGCCTACTAGCTTTTGCCCGCAGCTCCGCCCGCGTGGATGTCGATTATCGCGTAAAAAATTAGCCTATATCCTTCTCCATATCCCAAGCTATATCTCTGCCAAATTTCATGACGATCGGTTCAGCGGCTTAGGCGTGAAAACGTAACATACAGACAGACAGACAGACAGACAGACAGACAGATAGACAGACAGACAGACAGAGTTACTTTCACATTTATAATATTAGTATGAATAATATTCCTCAATAAATGGACTATCCAACACAAAAATAATTCTTCAATTCCAACCAGTAGTTCCTGAGATTAGCGCGTTCAAACAAACAAACAAACAAACTCTTCAGCTTTATAATATTAGTATAGATTAGGTGAACGTATCAAACTAACATTAAGAGTGTTGTCACCGGTCCACTAGCGCCACTCCTTTAAAAACATATTATCTCGTGACTGAGAAGGAATTATGAAAAACAGCTCAATCAACTATATCGGTAAGTGTGTCTAGAATTTTCTAATACCTTTTTTAAAGTTTCACATTGATACACGAAGCAACAAAATTCGATCTAAATAAAAACGGACACATTCCTCTAGATCGTATTTTGTTGCTTCGTGTCTCAATATGAAATTTTATAAAAGGTGTTATAAAATTCTAGACACAGCGCTCTTAACTACAGTGCAGGTTGATATAATTATGTAAATAACTGGTACCTAGTCTTACAAGCTTTGTCTCCGCAATAGCCTGTAAAATCACATAAATAATAAAAACCGGCCAAGTGCGAGTCGGACTCGCGCACGAAGGGTTCCGTACCATTATTTATAAAAACGGCAAAAATATCATGTCTGTTGTATGGGAGCCTCCCTTAAATAATTGTTTTATTTTAATTTAATTATTTATTTTTAAAGTGAATATATAACTAAATATTCTGTGAATATTTCAAGCGTCTACCTGTTGCCGTTATCAATATCGAGCAAAAACGATAAAAAAAATCACGTTTGTCGTATGGGAGCCCCCCTAAATATTTATTTTATTCTGTTTTTAGTATTTTTTGTTATAGCGGCAACAGAAATACATCATCTGTAAAAATCTCAACTGTCTAACTATCACGGTTCATGAGATACAGCCTGGTGACAGACGGACGGACGGACAGCGGAGTCTTAGTAATAGGGTCCCGTTTTACCCTTTAGGTACTGAACCCTAAATAGCTATGAATGGTGCAGTAGATAATCTACTTAATAAAAATCTTAAATTCACTGACAGACAACACAACCTAAACTGATGTGTCTAAAAGCATGAAAATTTGTAAAAGAGTTCCTTTATACATATAACGAAAGTGAAAAAAAAATCATTATAAAGAAGGATTTTTAGAAATTCCTCCTTTCATACAAAATTTCATCCTGTATGTAACCCGATAAAACTCCTTACTCAACATAACGCCAGTCTTCTCAATATAGTTCACATTTCAATGTTCTAGTTGTACCTACTCGTTATTTGATAACCACTGGGTTATTCCCACTGGTTATCAAATAACGAGTAGGTAGCACATTGACTGACCTTTAAGTGAGAGTTCTGAAAGAGACATTCTATAGAACAGGCTACCGTCCATACCTTTTCCGTGTAAGTATATTTGTGTATAAAGTAGTTTAGTGCCATATGTATATACCAAACTATAGGAACCCAATTCACCTTTTAGCGAATTATGAAAGGTAGCCAAGTGCAATGTTAAGAGTAGTCTTACTTTACCAGTAGTCTATCTTTCTAAAAAAAAAAAAAACTGGCCAAGTGCGTGTCTGTCTGTCTATCCGTCTGTCACAGCCGATTTGCTCCGAATCTACTGGGCCGATTAAGTTGAAATTTGGTACACATTATGAACTTCTGTAACCCAAATACGGACGTGTAACGTATGTAAATAAATTCATTTTGAATACGGGGGTCACTTTTGGGGGGAAATTAGATAATTAAAAAAAAAAGTTTAGCGAACTGTACTGTGTGACATATCATATTCAAAATTCATTTATTTACGTTTTACGTCTGTGTTTGGCTCACAGAAATTCATATGTGTACCAAATTTCAACTTAATTGGTCCAGTAGATTCGGAGCAAATTGGCTGTTACAGACGGACAGACAGACACACGAGTGTTCCTATAAGGGTTCCGATTTTCGTTTTGAAGTACGGAACCCTAAAAACCATCATATTAGAACACCGAATCCTTCGCTAAGCCTCATAACCCATCCTCTGAAGAAAATATTCGCTCTGTTCGATCATCTACTCATATATTTTCCATAGGTAATAGAGCAGTGAATGGCCAACACACTGAAAACATTAAATGGCTTAAAATATTACATAACATAGTTCTAGAACTCTTGTGTTTTTTCTAAACATTTACAAAACTCCAAAGCTAAGTTACGTTAAGTACAACAATCACCTTTAATCGTAGCAGCCACTTTTAGCTATAGTAACAGCTTTTAATAATATTCAACAATACGCTACGCATCGATAAGACTTACCACAAACATCAAACTACTGTTTTTAACTTTTTTATGTTTTCTTTACCGCTTGCCAACTGAAATTTGAGCACATGTTGTTTTCTAGGCTCCACTCTTTTTTTCCTAATCAATTAATCAACTCTGCCTTTTGTAGACAAGTGTTGTGGATTTCTAAATCCATATCTTAGTGACCAGGGGCACTACCATCAACATTTAAATTACTTGCCAAGTACATGACAGGTCAACTTAGCAGGTTAACCTGACAGGTTTTCTATTTGTACCATGAGTATTTTCGCCTAACCTACAATGTGACAAATTCAGCTATATTATCAGTGGCCGGTACGCCATATTATAAACAAACGTTCAGAAAAAATAAATCGTTATATTACCGGTTTTACGGTTTTAAAGAACTATACTGCATTTACAAATAACGGCTAAATAACGACAGTCAGTTATTGTGTAATATTGTTGAAATTACTGCACTTTAAAGTTATTTTTTTAATGTAAATGGTAAATAAAAAGATTACAATGCTTTGTATTTATCGTGAAATAACGGAGTTTATTAAACGTTTACATCGAAATAACGAAAGTCTGAGAACAGTTATTTGTCTAATGTTATAATAAATGGAGTATAGATAAAATTAATATGCTAACAGTTTAAAATGATCAAGAGAATTCTAAAAAAAACTATGTTTCGTAGCAAAAAATCTTATTTAATTGTCTTTTTACATCAAGTCTATCAGTAGTTGCATACAAAGGGACTACATACATATATTACTAACATCATAAACAATAACTTTTGTTTTATGACTTTTAATAATTCATCATAGAATAGAATAGAATAGAATAGAATACTCTTTATTATGTACACCATAAAAATTACAGATATAAATGTAGAACTGTTACATAGGGTGTCACAATGGGCGGTCTTATCGCTAAAAGCGATCTTTTACAGACAACCTTTGGATGGATCAAAAAGTAGAAGGAGAGACAAAAAAAAAATATATATATATATATATATATAAATGCAACTCTCTAATGTTACAAACTCTATGCGTAGCAAAACAGGGGCGACAGTGCACGGGAAGCGTAGGTAGGTACAACAAAATACAGAATTGAAATGTTTTAGATAGAACAACGAAATTTTGAAGGTTTGTTTTTGGTAAATGTTTTGTAAAAAGTCATAGAACAAAAGTTGTTTTACCAATGACCCTGTATAAGATCACTAGCTTGCTTGAGATCCTATGCAATGTTTATAGATTCGAGCTCGACGCCAAAAGGCATCGGAGTAGCTGGATTGTTATCGTCTTCTTTTATGGGTAAATCCTCATGAATATTCTCTACCAGGAAGAGAAAGGTTAATCGCTAGACTCTAAGCAGGTACAATCACCATGGGTAGACGTTATCAGTATAGAAATATTCTTTATCTACTCCGACTCCTTTTTCGGTTTGACTATATTGGTCTCAGTCATGTTGGGTTTTTATTCCTCTCCACAGTTCTCTACATCTATTATTTATTTATTTATTTATTTATATATGCTTTATTGTACATCAGATTACACATTACAAAATAAAAGGAAAACTTATCTATATATATAAAAATGAATCCCTATTTCCCTTGGTCACGGCATCACGCGTGAACGGCTGGACCGATTTCGCTAATTATTGTTTTGTTGTGTTTGTTATTGCCAGGAGAAGGTTTTTATGTAAGAAAAACTTAAGAAAGTAAAAAAAAAAATTGTAAGAAAACGACCATATTTACATTTTTATTGTAATAATAAGTAGGTAACTCTATCTTCTAATGTAACTTTATGGCGTTTGACATAACGTGTCAGTCATCATTTGGTAGGTCTGAGAATAGATTTTATCAAAAAAAAAAAAAAATTAAGGTTTTAGTTAGGTAGGGTAGGGTAGGTAGGGTTGGTAGGGTAGGGTAGGGTAGGGTAGGTAGGTGGGTAGGGTAGGGTAGGGTAGGGTAGGGTAGGGTAGAATAGGGTAGGGTAGGTAGGTAGGGTAGGGTAGGGTAGATAGGTAGGTAGGGTAGGGTAGGATAGGGTAAGGTAGGGTAGGGTAGGTAGGTAGTTTCCTTTGCGCGTAGACAAACTGCCACAGTCAAATAGCTTTTGACAGAACGAAGTCTGTCGGGTCAGCTAGTACACTATAAAATATACAATGGGCGGCCTTATCGCATACTGCGATCGCTTCCAGGTAACCTTGGCATGGATAGTGAATTTCTGGACATAAAATGGGGTTGTCATTGGTGCGAATAAAAAGTATAACAGCACAATATGTATTATGTTTTATCAAATATTACTAGCTAACGCCCGTCACGCGTTGCACTGCTTTTTTTTTACGTACCTTTTTCTGCGTACACACAACAACTTACCAAAGTTTCATCACAATCGGTCGGGCCATTTTCGATTTCGAGTCGCTAGACTCGCTAGCAAGACTAACGCTAGCAAGACTATCGCTAGCAAGACTAACGCTAGACTAACGCACGGCAATTGATTTTAGGACTAGGATGGACCCACATAATCTATCTATATAGTCCTATGGACGAAGAATACAAGCATGATCACAATCAAATATCTTGTCACTATTTTTATGGCCATCAAGTGCGATGATAAGTGAGTGAGACTTATCATCGCACTTGATGGCCATAAAAATTTCGCTGGGTAACTTGAATCTAAACCTGTTTACCTCCAGTTATATAAGAAACTATACCTACAAATACTTAAATAAAGAATCCTTCTAGAATGTACTGGAATGTTTTGCTAAGTGTATTCGTGAAAAACGATGATGTCGCTGAAAGTACGTGTGAAGCGAATATATGTAACGTCAATCCAAGATTTCGTTGAGAGTATTATGTCATACCCTTGTTACAACTCACAACTATGACTTATTGTTGCACGTCATCGTTTATTGCAATAGTTAAAACACTATACTGTAGACGATGGTTATATACAAAATCAGATTTTATTGATAATATTATGATATCATAGGATTTTCTGATTACGCGATGTGTTGATGAGATCATTACAACGAATTCGTCACCCAAAGGAGTCTGTTACTCTTTTATGGATTTAGTGGTTGAAAAAAGAAACCAGAATGAGGATGTCTAATGTGAAATCTACTGAATATCTTCAAAAGGAAAGAAATGACGACCACTGCTGAACATAGGCCTCCCCCAAGCACCGTCACTTCGACCGGTTCTGTGCTTCCCGCAACAAGCGGATACCTGCGGCCTTCAACAGGTCATCGGTCCACCTTGTGGAAGGCCTTCTAACGCTACGTCTGATGGCCCCATCGGCCATCTGTTCTGCGAGCAATGTGCCCACTGCCACTTAAGTTTGGGTTACTTTTTAGTCTTCTAACGAGGCCCATTGTGAGCGTTTCAGTGCCATAGGTCATCACTGGCAACACGCACTGATCAAAGACATTCGTCTTGAGACCCTGCGGTATGTGGAGTGAGAATATATTTCGTAGCTAACAGAAAGCTGCCCAGCCGAGTCGGATTCGATGATTGACCTCTTTCCTGAAGTTGGACCACCTAACTGGACAATTTGTCCTAGGTAAACAAGCTCGTCTACAACTTCCGAGTGTAGCGTCTCCGATCTTCATGAGAGTAGGTGTTATATGGACATTTGATATGATCTTTGTCTTGTCTTGTCCATGTTCATTTTAAGATTCACTCTTTCGGAAGCTCTACTCATGTCATCGAGCATTGTACTGAGGTCCTCCATAGTCTCAGCCATGGCGACTATATCGTCGGCAAACTGAAGGCGAGTGATATACTCGCCATTGATGTTTATGCCTACCCCTTTTCAGTCCAGAACCTTGAAAACATTCTCCAGTGCAGCGGTGAACAGTTTCGGAGAGATAACGTCTCCGTATCTCACCCCTCACTGCAGAAGGATAGGTTTCAACGTCCGGTCCTAGAGTCGGACTGACATAATGGCGTTTTCGTACAGTCACTTCAGCACCTCGATGTACCGATTGTCAAACTAGCACCATTGAAGAGACTGCAGTACAGCCCATGTCTCGATCGGATCGAAGGCTTTCTCGTAGTCCACAAACTCTAAGCAAAGAGGCAGGTTATACTCCTTGGTCTTCTGTATAACCTGCCGCAGCGTATGTATGTATGTGGTCTATGGTGCTAAAGCCTTTGCGGAATCCGATTTGTTCAGGAGGCTGAAAGTCGTCAAACATGCGGACGAGATGGTTCGTGACGACTCATGAAAACAGCTTGTAGACATGGCTCAGAAGCGAGATGGTCCTTTGATTCTTATGGAGGGCATTGTTGCCCTTCTTAAAGAAAAGTATCACCACACCTCTGTTCCATGCCGGTGGCGTTTTGCGCTCGAGTATAACGGAATTAAACTACGTATGCAGGGCCTTAAGAACAAATTTTCCGCCAGTCTTTAAGAGTTGGGAGCCGTAATTCCGTCATCACCCGGTGCCTTGTTGTTTTTGAGCTACTTTAGAGCCATCCTAATTTCGTACAAGCTGACGTTCGGAATGTCTTCAGTGTATTGTCGGGTCAATCTATATAACAGTCCATAGAACCTCTCGATCTTTCTCAACAGCTCAAGTTTGGCGGATGCGATCATGCCGTCATCGGTCTTCATTTGCAAAGACTTTGGAGCCTTTATTCCGCTCTATCACGTCCTTAATGCGGTCTACATTAAAGCGACGATGGTCGCTTTTTAAGGACTTAGAGATACGTCTATTTAGCTGCCGATACTTAAGCGCATTGCTGAAGATTGCAGCATCATCTCGCGCCTCTTCTCCAGAAAGCTGGAGAGTAGGATCATAGAACTTCTTGTTTCTATTTGTACGATGGGTCTTGAAGATCTTAGACCTGAACCGTTTGGACAGGTTCCACGAATCCATCGTTATAATCGTCCACGGAGCTCCCTAAGCACTCGGAACGATTCTGAAGTTCGACCTGAAAAGTCTCGGGGTTTTGGACTTGGATTGGTGCAGGGCAGAGCGTAGACTTCATCAGACCTCATCCTTAAATCCGGGAACATACTATTTCCAGGAGAACGATCAGCAATCCCAAGGTGGTGTAGGGTTTATCGTTCATAAGCCCCTTGTGAGCAACATGGTGAAGGACCTTATACTCAGAATATCCGCAAGATATTTGCTGAAGGTCGCACAGGTTTACGCCCCGACCTCGTCACACCCCGACGATGAGTAATATATATTTTAAAATATTTCGATTGCTGATGAACGGGCCTACGACTACCGATACCGTCAAATTCGTAAATTCAAAGTAATATGGATTTTGGTTCGAGGATTTTGTAAGGTAAAAATAATAATATGTTGGTTAACACTAGGAAGTATCCTAACATGGCAGTTTGTTCACCTCTATTACCTATTAGGGTGCAATAACTCAGCATATAATACTGAAAAGATGCCGATATTACTCACCTTTTGTATGTCTGCCATTAAACGTTGGTTACGTAAGTTATGCCATTAGTCTGACTTGCTGTATTAACTACCCTAATATGCTATACTAAAAGGGGCCATTGTACTCATCAATATGAATAACTTTCGCTATGGGACCAACCCTGAAACCTCAACAAAAAATCAGCTGTTCCCTAAATTTTGACGAACTATGCGAACAGAAAGGTTGGGAACAGCTGATTAATTTTTCGCGACTTCAGGTTTTGTCCCATAGTGAAAGTTGTTCATAATGATGAGTTTAATGACCCCTAAGAGGATGCCCATGAATTCAATTTCACCCTGTAAAAGAGTCCACTTTAAGTATGAGAATGTCAGACCTTCCCCGAAATCGAAGCAAAAAGCCCGCAAAATTCCCACTAACACAAGAGAAGCAGAACTGGAATGATTGTTCATGAATCAATAACATACAATTAGATTATTGCACCTTGATGCAATTTATGCGGTAGTAGCGACATAGAACACCGCGTATGCGAGGACATGTGACTATAGTCCATGTGACTCGCCATCTACAAATGCGTAGTTCAGACGCGCCGTACCAAATTAAAACTCTGTTTTATTGCATTACGTTCGTTTGTTTTTCGCGTATAAATACGTATATGAACAGTTCATTCAATCAATCCAGTTTACATCATTGATAGTAGTGCACTTTGAATTTATTAAAGTTCAGTGCCGAAGGAAATAAGATGTGAGTATATATATTCGATATTTTAATTTAAACTAAGTGTTAATTTATTGAGTGAGATGGAAAATTATTGGACTTCATTTTTTCCTAAGCCGTATATAGGCGTTGCTGTGGTTTTGCATATATATGTGGTGATTTTAAAGCGAGAAATAATTTAAATGTGTGATTAGTTTGTGCAATAGTTTAAATATCGCATCAATCAATTGTTTATTGCTCATTATAATATTTATCGCAACGTTTAATAACAGCACTCTAACAGGTAATGTTCAGAAAATTTTCATATATATATGTGCTACCTAGGTACATTTATTGCTCGTTATAAACTGAATCGTAACTTGAAGAATAACTTTACATATCTGTAAATACAATTAAGTTCTTATTGTACACTCTTATCTTATTTAATAATCTTTTGTCTCTTTCGTTCATGATTAGCTTCGTACAGTTATGTGCGTTTTTCATTCATATTATTTTAGACAATTTCAAATTACAATCGGACTCTACTCGATTCTATTTTTTCTATGGGATTCAATTTTTTTTTCTATATTATGACGTTATGAGACAGGTCCTAAACTTAACATAAAAACCTTTTGCATTCAGTTTCAATCGGCCGGCCTAGATTTTCTATGAGCGAAGAAAATGCTTATCGCCGACCTTGTCGTATAGTAATAAATTCATGATAATGCAAAATTACGTGTGTACGCCTACACGTACTGAATGCGTACTTACGAGTTACGAGTACTTGCACCGCAACAAACATTTCCGTATTGCCATATCCTGTATAGAGTACCCTTTACTTTTTGGAACTGGGTTTTTCAGACTGAACCTTTTTCTAGACTGATTTTTTCACCTTAGTTTTTACCTAACGCTGAAACATTTATAAAGTTTGTAAACATTGAACTGTAAGAGTTGTTTTTTTTTTTTTTTTTTTCGATAAAAGCGCCTACGCTGTTCCTATGCGCGTGATTAGGTACCAGTGGCGAGACTTGATATTTCGTAGGAGTGAAGCCGAAAAAGAAATTGTTCACTTCTATAAATAGTCAATCAATCTGCCTAGCCTTTTCCCTCCGACTCTGCCCTAAGCCGAGGTTCGTACCCCACAGGAGGTGCCTTTAGCGCGCAGTCGTTTAGTTTATAGGTTTTACGCCCTGGCTGGAGGCGTTAAGTTTTTAGGAGCTTAAGGCAACCACAGGAAATTCCGGTTAAAGAGTCACGATCTCTAAAAGTCAACTCTGAGATGCCCAAGATAAAAAAGCTAAAATTTTCCCAACTATGTTGGGGTCAGCTTCCAGTCTAACCGGATGCAGCTGAATACCAGTAATTTACATGGAGCGACTGCCTATCTGACCTCCACAACCTAGTAACTGGGTAATACGATACCCCTTGGTAAGACTGATTGACAGACTTTCGGGCTTCTGACGGCCCGTAATGACTGTCAAAGATCCATTAATGACAGCCGGGACCAACGGCTTAAGAGCAGCCAACCCGTCATACTTTTCATACAAACGCTCGTACGTGATTATGGCGTTGAAACACATCTTTCAATTAAAATTTTTAACTTATTGAGTATTATGTGCACTATATCTAGGATTCTATGCAAGCAAAAAATAAAAATTTGGAGAAACAAGTTCAGTATGGGCCTCCAAAAATATGCTTTTTGTACACATTTTACCTGAATTTTAGCCGTTCATAATGTACTCAGAAATTGTAAAAATAAAGAAAACATCCCCATAGAAACATCGCACATGTAATGCAGATTCTTAATAACATAATTTATTTCACAAACTTGTAAGGCTTTCTCAAAAACATGTATTTCCTGTATGGAATTACATGTAATTGAATAACACGTAGCTTAACACTTAACATTATACTAAAAATATTTTTCTTAAATATAGGTACTACATTTTCCTACTTTTCTTCGGTACGAGTATTTCTCTGTAATTTAAATGTATTACGTTTTAGCATTTCATTCTAACTGTTCTGCGATGTTAATATCTGGTTCGGATTTGCACCGTAATAGCTAAGTACCTACTTTGATATATTGCATTTTCATTTTGAAATTATCTATAAAACCCCATTTACACGGTGCATGTTTGTTACCTGTAGAATATCATAAAATTGAAGCAACAATTGACTAGCACCGTCCAAACAACACGTACAATTGTTGCACGATACGGACAAGTTAACTGCCGTCCAAAACCTGGTATAGGTGTAAACAGCACGTACAATAAAATTGCATTCAATCCTGACATGAAAATGAATGGTATCATTCAAACATGAGCAGGGTTACACACAAACAGAAACAGGTTAAAAAAAATCTTGAGAAGACTTTCAATAAAATTGAATGAAACATTTGGCAGCACAAATACGGGCAATACTTAGATAAATCAATTTGTACAAGGCAAAGCTTGCATGCAATTGCCTTGCTGTAAACAGAAGTCGCATGCAATTATTGAACGGCAAAACTTGCATTCAATTATTATATGCTATTTTATAGAAATCCCACGCGTGTAAACACTTGCATGCAATTCTTGAATGGCAATAATTGAACGTGCTATATGCCGTGTGATTATTGCTCCTGAACGTTCCAGAAACTGCACCGTGTAAATGAGGCTTAATGGGTGTTTATAGTTTTTAACATGCATTGCTCTCAAAGTCTCTCCACTTCTTCTATAATATCTATTCATAATATTATAAATTAATGTCGCTTTTCGTGTCTGTTTGTGTCACCGTTTTTTTTTTTTTTTTTTTTTCGTAATCACACAACAGATTTTGATGCGGTTTTCACCATCATTTAGAGAATTTATTCCAAAAGGTTTATGTGTGCAATACATAAATATAAAACTTACATTAGGTAATGTCGAATCGTAAAACCGCATGGAAAAAAACAATCCTGAACTTTTGAAGTGAGTGAGTAAGAGACTGTTAACATCTGATTATAAGTGCGTAAATAACTTAAATTACCGTCTTATAAAATAAATTACCTAATTTAAAAAACTCAAACAGTCGTCTGAGTAGTAAAAAGTGAACTTTAAAAAAGATTTTTATAAATTAATACCGCGTACCGGAAGACGTAGCGTTGGAAGGCCTCCCACAAGATGGACCGATGACCTTATGAAAGCCGCAGGAATCCGCTGGATGCGGGAAGCACAAAACCGGTCGAGGTGGGGGTGCTTGGGGGAGGCCTATGTCCAGCAGTGGACGTCTTTCGGCTGAAATGATGATGATGATGATGAATACTATTAACAATTTCTTCTTTTTTTTACGAATGCAATGCATGATACGGTTTAGTAATATAAGTTTTATTGCTATTCGTTTTTTAAAATCACTATCACTACATATTATTATAAAACAAAGTCCTCCGCGCGTCTGTCTGTCTGGCTGTCTGTCTGTGTGTCTGTTCGCGATAAACTCAAAAACTACTGCACCGATTCGCATGCTGTTTTCATCAATGGATAGCTTGGTTCTCGAGGAAGGTTTTAGTATATAATTTGTTAAGTTTTTGTATACATTTTTGTATAAATAAACGATATTTGTTGGAGGTGTCGGAAAAAATAAGCCGTCTGGGAGTTTTCAACGAAAGCGCTGTCTAAACCCTTTGAGATATAACAAAATAATGTATGGTGAAATTGTGTATCTTATAAAGGTCTTCAAAAAAGTCCGCAATGGCATATGTCTATCTCTTAAGGATAACATACTATATCCATTTTATTGTCGTTTTGTAGGTATTTGTTTGCCGAATTTTACTCTTGGAAATACGATTACGATAACAATACGCTATAATATCAGTAGCTATTAGCCAAATTATGTTCGTAGATAAATAAGCTAGCTACTTACGTGTATTTCAAACAGTATACAAGAATATTTATCATAAAAACTAATCTAAACACGGCGGCCTTATGATCAAAATTTGTGCATTCCAAAACTTTCGTTACTTTTTCACTGACATATTGATCACTTTTCGATAAACTAACACTCAATACGAAATCTACACTTATTTCTCAGTAATTCTGTATAAGATTCTTCTATGATTAAACCGTTTTCTCATTGAATCCATTACTTTACGCACGTATAACCTTGATGAATGTTTACATCGCGCCATACCGCCACACGACCACAGAGTACAGACGTATTATGTTTTTTTTTTCGTTCGTTTAGTGGTGTTCCCGCTAAAATGTATTAGTACCGGTCAAGTATTAGTCGATTAATCAAATTCTACAGCCAGATCGTGTTGCAAGTACAAAATAAATGTCAAATATTTCGTCCAATTGCGAACGTGACCCTGAGAAAAGTTATGCACCAATGGTGTTCATTAGATTTCGAGTGTTTTCTCAGCAAAAACGGTGTATCGTGCGACATTTCGGAGGATTTAATTTTGTTTTCACATTGTTGGTACTTACGTGAATTATTTTAAAATTATTATTTGTGTCACATTTTTATTTCGTGTTGTAATTTGGTACAATTGATTGCTTTAAGAATTTGAGTGAAATTTCGTAATTTGATTTTGTGTTTGTTATCTTTAGGTAAAGACTCATTATACGTTCAGATCATAAGTACTTTTATTATTTTAAATCATATGTTTCGGTTTCTATTCACATAGTGAATCACATTAAAATTAATATTACGTTAGTTTGAGATATAGCCTGGGATATGGAGAAGGACATAGGGTACTTTTTTATGCGATAACCGACATCCACGCGGGCGAAGCCGCGGGCAAAAGCTAGTAAAATATAAAAGTAGGTATACATTCCATGACTGAGTATCACTAGTGAGATTATATTTTGCAAACATGCAATCTTTCGTTAAAATATTGATGAATACATAACATTTTATAAAGTAAACAAATGCGTTATCCATACTAATACCAAAAATGTGAAAGCAACTGTCCGTCTGTCTGTCTGTCGGTCTGTTACGCTTTCACGCCTAAACCGCTGAAACGATCGTCATGAAATTTGGCAGAGATATAGCCTGGGATCCCTAGTAGCGTTTTTGTTGTCGTTTGGTTGGGCCACATACCTCAGAAGGTGGCCCAACGGAAAATGCTTATAGGGATATAGAGAAGGACATAGGCTTTGACTTTTTTATGCGATAACCGACATCCACGCGGGCGGAGCCGCGGGCAAAAGCTGGTTTAAAATAAAAGAAAATCGAGAACCTAGCCAAAACTCAGAAATAAAACAATTCATTTTTTTCTTAATATCGTGGCAAAACTGTACATCCCGAAAGTTTAAGTTGACGGTTCATAGGAGAAAGAACATTTTCAGCAGTCTGTATAAGAGTTTACATTACAGATAATCATAAAACAAATCAAAACTTACTATAATCACGAACTAATAACAAGAAACTTTGAACTTTTCCCAAAGAAGCCAACTGAAAATTTTCATAGTTACGATACTTAAAAAAAAGTCTCCATTTTCATATAAACAAAACATAAAAAAAGGAACTCAAGCTATACATTACAAAAAACGCCATAAAGCGAACATACATAAAAGTAAAGCGAGCTTTTCTCATTCTCAGATTGTTACCGGCGTGGGCGATACATAACTTTAACTTCCGAAGCACACGCTCTGAAATATTTATTCCTGAAACGTAAAGATCGGGTGGGGGTGGAGGGGGCGGTTTATCCCGCGGTTTCCTTCCCACCGTGTTTTACTTCGAGAATGGGAAGTCGCCGCCGCCGGGTCGATATCACCAAAGATTAAGTTATGTGTTTTCTGATTCGGAATGTGAGGTTTTGTATATGCTGATATGTGGTAGCTTTTTTCAAGCAATCTTCCTTCTGGAGGAGACTCAAGTCGGTAGACTTCAGCCAATTGCAACGCCTTTTTTCATGTTTTTGCCCTCATTCACTGTCTCTCGTTCTCCTTCATGTTTTATTTCGTTGGTTTACACTGAAAAATCAAAATTTTCAGGGCTAGGTATATGCCTAAAGCTTGATTTAGTGCAACCAAAAGTTTAAGTGCTTTAAATATTTTCCCTTAAAAAAATACATACTATATCAGTCAGTGGCTGAGCCAGGGTCTATAGCATTCCATTCATATCAATCTGCTAGTCTTATTAATAGAGATCGGAATAGGTAGAGCCAACGACCATATAGCCCATATGAACGACATATGGGCTATATGGTCGTATGGGGTAGAGCTAATTTACCTAAACTTAAGGAACTAAGGAAGTAACATTGAGTGGATAATACCTCTCTAATATCCCGGAATAATTATAATGACGTTTAAATCCCGGGATTAAAAAACCACGAATTATTATAAAATGGCAAAAAAAGCTCTTTAATTTAATAGTTTTAGTACTGAACCCTAAAAAATTTTACATATGATTCTGCAAATCAATACTTTGTAACTATTATTTTGCAGAATCATATGTAATTTTTTTTTTTTTTTCTATAATCATATGTAATTTTTTTTAGGGTTCCGTACTAAAACTATTAAATTAAAGAGCTTTTTTTGCCATTTTATAATAATTCGTGGTTTTTTAATCCCGGGATTTAAACGTCATTATAATTAGAGAGGTATTGGTGCCGATTCCCTTGTTCACAAACTAAACTAAATTTAAATTCAGTGCATCTTTTTCTTCTTATTTCATTAAGAAAGGGACAGAAGATTAATTTTAGTTTAGTCCTGTCAAATTAATCAGCGCTCGACGTAAATTGACGTAATTTTAATCGACAAGTTTTTAATCACGTCTAAACTTGTTTGGAGTAGTGACAGACGCTGATTAATTTGACAGGAGTAAACTAAAATTTATCTTCTGTCCTTTTCTTAAAGAAATAGAAAGAAAAAGATGCACTGAACTTAAATTAAGTTCGTGAACAAGGGAATCGGCACCATTAGCCACTCCACGTTACTTCCTTCCTCGAAGTTAAGGTACAGGGTGGTAGGATCTCTGCTTTATTAATGTGTTAAAGATCAAACTGAAGAGTCGGATGCAATAATATCTACACACAGACCGAGCACAGCTGCTGAAACAACGCTATTATGATTGTATCACCTAGTCGTTTCGCACTTTCTGAGCAGAACATAACAAATCATCACGCCTGTGTTCCCCAAAGGGTTAGGAACACTTACCAGTACCTACATTTCTACAGTTATGTTTAAAACAACGTTTCAACCTACGTGCACGTCTCATGGCACAATCATCGCGCATATAATCTGTGGCAGTTCCCCGACCTCCAGTGGGGGGCCCCCCCACCGTTCGATTGTCTGCGGAGGCTGCCCGACGGTGCCATCTGATGTGCCGAGAGCACTCCAGATCTGCATAGATCGTTGCCTTCGTTTTTTCCCTATCGAAAAATCAATACTCACAGTTTCATAAAGTCGGAGACACTCCTTGATTTCATTACAGGTTAATTCTTGCGAGTTGCTTTTTAAGACTTTGTTTTGAAGCCATTATTTGTTAGAGATTTTTTAAATTTTAATATACACTTTTTGGCTTAAAAGAAAAAGCTTTCTTTAGATGTTATTTAAAGTATTTTCAGGAAACTTTTTCCTAAAAATCTCGTACCTACACATGTATAACAATAAGATAAACCCATCGCACAATTGTATATGTAGGTCACCGATCCGTAGGTTGTAAACGACTACGGTACATAATGTGAAGAGCCTCATCCCAAATCCATACCGAGCTTTCCGCCGCTACCACCCTCAAGGGGAAAGAGGCTCAAACACCATGCAATAAAGCCTTCGGATCCGGCAAAACAAATACAACGAACATTCCAATGCTAGATATCACTCGCTCCGCCCACACAGTTGGCATTACGACTGTGAGCGCTCCCATTGGTCGCCGCGAAGCCTTCTCCATTTCGAATTGGTTATTTTTTTTTCTACAATTGAAATTGGAATTGTCCATTTGTTCTGTACGAGTGCGGTGCGCATGCGTTTCGGGGAGGCGTCTACGTCACGTAGACGTAGATACGTTTCGAGGGTTCCGAATGTTTTATTGGATTCCACTCTCTGTTCCCATTCGCATTTCAGATTCAGATGTGGATTTGTTCTCGAATTGCGTTTAGTGCGCAGTCGTGATGATTCGTATAGCTTTTTGTATTTGTTTAGAAATAACGTGAGTTTATTTTATGGATCAGGTTGATTTAATATTTCTTTTGTTATGATGAAGATATTATAGTGAAAAGTAATAAAATGTAATAGAATGTTGTTTTAAATCTTGGAACATAATACTGCACAGTGATACAGTTATCATCAAATGTTGAAAGCTTCAAAGTTGCATAATTCAGATGCACTTACAAAGCGTCAAGAAAAATAGTAAAACTTCAACGGACGTACTGTCGCAACAACGGATAACAAAAACATTGAGCAAACATCTTCATACTCGTACAGTCCCAACAAAGCATCGATCAAACGATTTAAAACCGCGTGAAGCCACTAAAAGCATTCCGTGAGAATTTCATCAAAACACGATACAACATCGTTTGCAATAATGCGTCCGTAACTCTCGCCGTACTTCTAGAGTCCCTCAAACCGTGGGGTGACACCTTAGTACTAGGTTTTACAGTTCAGAATGTGGCGGCACGTTGCAGCGACAAGTGTACCACGGCGTTGGCATCCGCAGCTAGCTCTGTCCGGAACAATTTCATTTGCGACTGGGCGAGGATAGCGCTGTAATTACAACAACAATCGATAGAGGCGCCACCGTCTGCCGCACGTTTAATCTCGCCAGAATCAAAGGACCGTCGCCTCACACCCACCCCCGCACCCAAAACAAACGTACGACATCGCATACCTCGCTCCTACCGTTTTATGCGACATTCATTGCGTACTTCCCTGCATCAGAGATTCCACCCCCTGTAACTAAACAGCAATGTTTGTCGTTAAACAGGTATAAATTGTTCGAAACTCGCTACGTGGTACATACTTTGTCTCCAAGCCTATATCTGCAAAGGTATGTTTAGATGTCCCCGGACCAGATAGTTGCATTTCCAGTCTGCTATACATGACTATTTCTGGAGTTTTATTAAAGCATAACATTGAAGCTATTTGACACAGGCGAACACCTGCATAGCTGGGCAGCTTCCGTTTTTGTCGAGTCGTCTCGGTTGGTTCTTGATTAGTAATGCATTACTATGTCCTGTTCTAGTGGCGCCTATGTATTTATGGTCTTTGACAATGCTTGTATTCAATATTATTTTATCCGATCGAACTCTGTAAACGTTACCTATAAAACAAACTTACCGACCGACGTAGTTTGGATTCGATTACGTACGTGCCTAGCAAACCACATTAATGAATTCTGCCCAACTCGTGTAAATCATACTGTTTATAACAACAGCTCCAAATTATAATTAAGGTATCGATTTAAAGCGGCATCGATACGGTGAACTCTATCGAATTAAACGTGCATGGATGCGTGTAGTACTTACATATCGATTGTCAATAATTTGTATGCGCGAAGGATCGGATGCGGTGTTCAGACGTAGCTCATTGTTTCGCGAAAACTATTGCCTGCACCGGTATTTGTGAGGTATACAACATTGGTACCGATTCCGTTGTTCACAAACTAAACAAAATTTAAGTTCAGTGCGTCTTTTTCTTTCTATTTCATTAAGAAAAGGACAGAAGATAAATTTTAGTTTAGTCTTGTCAATTTAATCAGCGCCTGTCACTACTCCATACAAGTTTAAACGTGATTAAAAACTTGCCTACTAAAATGACGTCAATTTACGTCAAGCGCTGATTAATTTGACAGGACTAAACTAAAATTTATCTTCTGTCCTTTTCTTAATGAAATAGAAAGAAAAAGATGCACTAAACTTAGTTTAGTTTGTGAACAAGGAAATCGGCACCAAAATCTCATATTTCGTTCTAATATTTAGTCGACGCTGTCTTGAAGATTGAGACAAGTAATAAGTTTCTTGGAAAGCTGCTGTAGGTACCAATATATATTGGCTTGTTAGGTATATTTTTTACAATTTTATTACTCAAATATTATTTATTAGATTTCTCGTCTATAAAGTTTTAAAGGTCAAAAGCTTTATTCCTTTCAAAAGCTCAACAAAAAGTTACGCTAGTACTCTAACTACGTCAAGTCTACTTATTTATTTTTAATCTAAATGTCTGTATACCCCATTCGTCTTTTCTCAATCTCAGTGCGTTTTAATCCAGGTATGCTTACATAATCAGACATGTTCCCACTATTGGGACACATGTCTCCTCTCTGTGTAAGGGAGTGGGCCATAATCCACCACGCAGGCCCAGTGCGAGTTGGTAGATGTGTCATATCTCTTCGATTTTTTCCTTCACTGTTGAGAGGGCACTGGTGATGAATTAATTTACACAAAGTGCCTGCTTGGGTTCGAACCCACGGCCTACAACTTGTAAGTCGCGGCCATTACCACTGGGCCATCAATGCTCCTAGCTAGGTATGCTTACTAACTCCAATTTATCTAGAGTTGAAATCATTTACAGTCAAATGCCATTACCTCTTCAGGTCAAGACATCTCTTTCAACCAACCTCCCATCTCGACCAGAACTAATCCCACCAAAATAGCAACCGCAATAGTACTCGTAAACACTAGAATATATTGTAATAAATTCTATGCTATTTATTTCCCACGTAAGCGGTACGTAGTGGTATGTATGCCGTGCCGCGCAGTACCGCGCAGTCGGAACAGTGCAACACATATAAAGCAGCCTCGCTCCACGGAGCGCTAGCACTCGAAATCCTGCAGATTTAGCACGTAACTCTGCGAAATCCGAGGCTAGGGATAAATTATTATTTTTATACTTTATACCCGTGCTTATTGTTGCTTGGGAAACTAAGTGGAATATAAGAGGAAAATGATGTAGATATACTACAACTTTTCCAAATAAAATTCATTTATAAAAAAAAACTCTACAGTGCTACAGATTTTTCGCAAGCGGTATGATATATAGATTTTCCACATAAACATGCCAGATAGAAAACTCTAAAAGCTTTTCCTTGAATCATTTGGTTTTACAATAGCTCGTCAAAACTTACGGATACAATTTCGTAGCAGTTTTCAGCCCAACATTTTTTTTTAAACATAAAAAAAAACACTGGAAGATACTGGCATTAGATAGTAAGTAGCAAGATCCTTGATTAATAATTTTAAAATAATCTGTGTCCTATTGATACGTATCTAAATGATAGAGCTTTCGAAGTAATCATTCAATTATAATCACCCGTTCATTACATCAACTGGCTAATGGGAGATATAACAGCTTGGGATGTTGTCTGGAACAGAACGGTTGTGACCGCATGAAACCATTAATCACAACGAGCTGTATAATTATGCTGTTTAGGCACCTAAACTAAGTTGGGGAGCGATTGTTCTAAAAACATCTCCAGGAATTCAACTCCCGTCAAAAGAACTTGAATATTAATATTTCTGCTCGAGTAGGCAGCTCCTGATATTGATACCAAACCGACTGTAAATAGATTGTTAATGAAACGAGGTCAAGGGCTTCTGAACTCGCGAATCGATACTAAAGTTGTATAATCGATTCGATTACAATATGAGTGGTCGTCCGCCTACCGACGTTCCGTACCGAGTAAGTTGGAAGTTCCTACGTTACGTTCTAGAGTCCACGCTACTTATAGAATAGGAAGCGAGTGTAGGTAATGGCGCAAAATAGTGACGCAGTATTATTGCAGGGGGCGGTGGAACCCCACACTCCAGGCGCCGCGGCTCCAACCCACCCCAGAGCGACTGAAACGTCCACGAGAAAAATAAGATCCGTACTCCGTCCCGCTTATTCTTGGGAAAAAAGCTTTTTGTGTATTTTTTAGGTATTCTTTAGGTTGATAGGTAGCTCCGTATCTGTGTGAGTCAGTAAATAATGCTGTATGTACGAATGTCCGCTGTATGTGTTGCGAAACGATGTCGAGTTCAGACATTTTTTCTTCTTCTCTTTCAGACGTTGTAGGGAAATAAGTTTATTATTTGTGAGGACCTTCTTGACGTCAGAGCTTCTTATTTCTTTTGTGAAGTGGTATATAGATTTTCTTGCTTTTGTTTGTTTTGCGGATAAACATTTACGATTTTATGGAATTTGGACATGTTTGCACATCTTTCAAGTCGTGGAGCGCGATGGAGTGATTTGTTTTACCCAAACTGCATTATACCAACAGTAAATTATTAATTTTTAATTGCTGTAAAATTATTTAAGAAAATCATTTGTTGTTCGTAACATTTAACGTTAGAAACTTCTTCCCTAATTATTTCTTGTCTTAAGGACTTCGGAACTTTGATTATTATTAATAATAAAATAGCTGCCATGGCTTATTTTAATTGTTTTATTTTTAAATTGTTTTTTTTTTTGTTTCTATTTGGTGTACCTACTCTGGACGCTTTTAACGTGTACGTTTTTATTTTTTATTTTTACATCGTTCTCACATTAATTTATAAATTCAACATTACATGTGTAACTAATATTTTTGTAACAATTTAATTTAAAAGAGTGTCCATGGAGTTTCTTGCCCGTTCTTCTTCATAGGTACCTACGCTTTGGAATGGGCATGTAGCTTCATTTTTCTTACTGACCGACTCCTTGACAATTCAAAAGTGCCTGTGAATGGTTATTAAACCATTCACAGGCACTTTTGAATTGTCGAAATAAATGATTTGAATTTGTGTTTGTATAAACGCACCTTTCTCTAAAGTGTGTGTTAATTCAAGAAGCATTCAGTAAGCATATAGGTAGGGCCAATATTTTCTCTATTCATTTTTGGCGTTCTTTGTCGAACTACTTACCTGGACATATGAAGTCCTGGTTATTGCAATATTTTCTAGGCATGCGTTAGTAATGTCACTACTTGGAGGATATTTTGCTAGGAATAGTTTTTAGAATAGTTTTTTTGCTAGGAATATCTTCGTGCAATACCATCGGACCTACCTGTTGATACGACATGGAGTGCTGCCCTACCCGCAACAAGGGGAAAATGTAATACTATAGCTGTTGTTATTAAAAATGTACTTTATGTAAATAGGGATATATACCATCCGCAAAGTACGTATGTAATTTAATTTGTAAGTCAGTTTAGATGCAGAAAAAATATCATTGTTAAAAATATACCTACTTTTTATTCATTTACGGCTAATTTCCAGTAAGCACACCGTAAAGTGCTGAAATTCCGAAAATAAGCAGAGAAACTCATGCGCTTGCGCTGTGTCGGCTCTAGCGTCGCGTAGGCGCGTGTTTTAAGGTCAGAATTGCTAGCATAAGCTAAACTTTAAATCCCATATGGCACGTGAAAGCGTTTGTCAAATAATCAACGTAACAGAAAATCAGAGAAGGTACCTTCTTGGTCAGTTGTCTTCAATAATACCCACTACTACTACTTACGTACTTAGGTGTAACTTGAAAAAGCAAACAACCTCAAAATTTTACTTGTACCGGCCGTAGCAAGCCAATGTCCTAAAAGTTAATTTTAAATACACGTCGATAAACTTAACCTTTATTCCGCTCTAGCAGCAAAAATGACATCGAATACAGAAATATTCCTGAACACACAAAATTGACCTCACAGTAACAGCTTCATAATAATTTCAGAGTACCGACCTGAAGTACCTACCCACTAAGAACAGGTACAGCGCCATCTATTCAAAGTTAGTGAAACTTTGTGTTAAATGCCGTGCCTGTATACCAAACACACTCCTGTACTAGGTTCTCCATACACGTTTCACGACATTTCTTTGTGAGAATGGTAGATGGCACTCCAATAAACAGCACTTCGCGTTATATTATTAAAAGGGATAGGCAGTGGTGTATGGTGTAATAACAAATGGCGATGATTTGGGTGCATGTTTTATACGAATCGATTGTAAATTATAACTTTAAGTTAGCGTTATATTAATATCTGCTTATATCTAACAGAAAAACAACACGACTTAAGTACCTACTGTAAAAATTAAGTTCTGCAGTTCTATTCTTCAAAACACCCCCCTGAAAACTTAAGCGAAGTGTTTGCGGGAGCAACCATTCCAGAGATCATTTTTAAATGATAATGGAGTAAGAGTAGTTAAGATGGAGCTTTAGTTTTCAGAATAGACTGGGCCTTTATTAGTGTTAATTCCATTATAGCTGTGTTTTCTCTAAGATTACAGAAATAGCCTGTACAGTGAGTTTTCTCAAGATGTAGTTGCAGATACAGTATCCTGCAGTGCTATTCTGTAACCATCTCACCGTGAAAGCTTAAGTGAAGTGAGATGTCAATAACGTCAATCCCAAGCACCAGGTGGAATTACGTCACTTCAAGCTCACTTCACCTACGTTTTCACCGTGAGTTTTTTTTTACAGAATAGCTCTACTGATCGTGTTCTGGGTCGATGCCTGCAAGTTCTAGCTTCAGGAAGATTTACGCCATAATTTACATAAAAATGAGCCATTCTGCTTACAATTTTGTAAAATTACAAAGGGGACATTTATTATGAAATAGTTCCTCAATAGGTGCAAGACAACAGACTAACAAGAATGACGCAGATTATTGTATTGTTTTATTACTTCCGGAAATCGATAACATATTGGTTAAGTAACAAGTAAATAATAATAATACCTATTCGTAATAATAGAAGACTGCGTAATACTAATAATATACGCTAATGATTTACAAGTGACTAATTTAGAGTCAGCTAGGTTATTAATAAACAAATTATTATATGAACATTAATATTAATAAAGCAAAGGCAAGGAAAATAGTGAATATCGATAATAATGATACATTTATAATATCGACCATTGCAAATTACAACTTCTAAACCTACGACAACTTCTCCTTTTATGACCTTAGTCATAACCTGCCTTAAGGCCCGAAACATTGGGACGTCAATAAGAGACGAATTTAACCGTCGCGATGACTAAACAACGTATTTCTCTCTCCTTCTAACATACCAATAAATGCATCTAAAAAGAGACAAGAAATAATTTAAAAATTTGGGCAGTAATTTCGTGGGGCATTGCACTCACTGACTGGCTGTGAGAGGACGAAAGTACGATTTTTTTCAATAATATAAAAAATATTGTGCAGGCACGCATTGCATTGCGTTTAGTGTTCGGCTAATGTACGGGTCACATGCGGGCGAAGTTTTGCAATACCAATTATTACATCACAAATCCATTAAAAGTAATAAAACCCTGAACGATATGATAATAAATCATTCGACAATTCTTAGTGAACACCGGCTGATCAACGATAATATTCTATCATTGTAGGGTTCACATTATTTTGAACTTTTGAAACTCTAAACGTCAAAAATAGTAGTATAAGAATCGTGGAAATCCCTCATTAAGAAATAACCATCTTTAGGAATCTTTCGGTACTTATGCAACTCTATGACATCTACAAGTATGAAGTATGTACGTAATTTAAGATCTCCCCAGCTATCTACAATCAACAACTCATCATTAATACTTGTTTATCACTTTGATAAACAAGTACCTATCATCAAAACAAGCATAATAAAATGTTGAGTAAGGTCAACTTTCTCCAATGACAATGATGTGGTAATCTATTTACCAAATACGCATCACAGACATTTTTCCAAACTTTCACTTGCGTGTTGCGTCACAGGACTTAAAACAGGTGAGACCAGTAAGGTCGATGATCTGGACATCTAAGAAGGTAATGAATCTTATCAGGCTTGAGACTCTTTAGGGGTTCCGCATGAAATAGAGCGTCAAACTGAAGGCAATGATATTGTAACAGAACTCGAAAGAGGATATTGTACATTTGTACGCAATATCTTGGAATATTTTGAACGAAATGGCACAGGGATAAAAATGCATCAGAGATTCAAAAATAATTTTATCGTAAAAGTAAATCTAATCTAATCATCTGCAATTCCCATTACCAGTTTATTTTTATCATTTATATATTGAACTAGCATTTGCCCGCGGCTCCGCCCGTGTGGATGTCGGTTATCGCGTAAAAAGCCTATTTCCGTCTCCATATCCCAGGCTATATCTCTGCCAAATTTCATGACGATCGGTTCAGCGGTTTAGGCGTGAAAACGTAACATACAGACAGACAGACAGAGTTACTTTCACATTTATAATATTAGTATGGATGATGCAATGTTTCCATAAAATGTTGGTTTCCTCATTTTTCCATATGAACCCTAATAAGACGATTAATATAGCTTACAAAATAGCGTGTTTTAGTGTAATAGCTACTTAAAGAAATATTTATTTAGTCGTCGAAAAAAGTGATTTCGTAAAGATGAGTGTGAACATTATACACTCACAACTGGTTTTATTATATTTGAGTAGTTTGTGTTTGACAAACTCTGGTCCTAATATTCATTTAAGTATTTTTTTGGAAACAAAAGTGTTAATTATTAAACGATGGATTTTCATGGGTGTATTAACCAGCGGGGTAATTTCGTAACACGCTTACAGTAAAGTATAAAGTTTACTGTCACAATTGAGAGCATTCACAGAATTTGGTACATAGATACAGGATTTATTTATTTTTGCTTTAGGTAATGAAACTGATACCCAATATAAGCCCGGGCGTGTATTTTGGGAGTCAGTCCTCAAAAGTGGAGCACAACAGTAGCAATGGGCTTCATTTTCCACACCACCCCATACAACACCTCACTACACCACACTGCGCCACACTTTATATTCTTTTTCTTTCTTTATTTTTGTTTGTTGTGTTCTCCTACCAATGGTTGTTCTTTAAGATTTGATACTCAATCACTGTTTTTGGGGGGCCTGGTAATCTGTGTGACAGGTTTTCCTAGTGCAGATACCAGTCTCCCACAAAAAAATTATCAGATGTTATATTATAATTTTCATTATGTTTAAGGCACCTTTGTGGAAGGGAAATAAAATGTTTATTATTATTGTGACAGTTCATCAACATTCATTACGTTATTTAAGTTGTTGAGCGGACAAATTATTCGAAGATATGAAGCAATGGATCAGCAATATCCTTCAAATTCTGTGATTGATAGTGTGTAACGCAATTAGGATGCAGTTATTAGTTTAGTGGTAGTTGTAGCGAACTCGGTAGTGTAGTACAGTCTCGAATACTGAAGTTCTTTGGGCATGTTTCGAGACGGAATTATGACTTCATAAGAGCGTCTAGTGGTGCAGGGCAGAGTAGAAGGAAATAGGCCACGCGGGAGGTCACCGATTAGGTGGACCGATCAGATTAAATCCACAGTTGGAGGCCCTGTTAGTGAATGCACCAGACTGTTGTCTAACAGAATCAGATGGAGGGAGATCGTGAGGCAAGTTACGACAACACCTGCGATTGGACAAAGCTCATTGTGACCACGACCGCTCTGGCAAGAGCGAAGCGAAGTAGAAGAAGAAGAAGAAGAGTAGCGAACTCCCTGATAACGCCGATTTTCAGTTGTGAACAGATAGCGTGAATCTTACTTTAAGGCGACGATAACCGATAACTTTTAATGATTTTATACTGAAGATCATGTCTAAACGAATAGTGTTAATGATTTGAAAAAAAAAATACATGTTAAATTAGAGTATGAATATTTTAGATTATTTTTATATTACATGGTGAAATTAATTTGTAAATTTATATCTAACGCGGATAAAAAACTGAGGATGACGCAAAATCTATCAAGCGTATTTTTCTGAAACCTTCACCTTTTTAAAGATAATTTAATTATTGATCGTCGGTATACGTGTTTTATTAAAATACCATTAGTTTTATGAATAATAAATTAATAATGCGTCTTATTTGGGACAGCGCTCCTGGATGGGCGAGTCCTATTACTGGTGCCGATTCCCTCGTTCACAAACTCAACTAAATTTATCTTTATATCTTTTTCTTTCTATTTCATTAAGAAAAGGACAAAAGATAAATTTTAGTTTAGTCCTGTCAAATTAATCAGCGCCTGTATACTCCATACAAGTTTAGACGTGATTAAAAACTTGCCTACTAAAATTACGTCAATTTACGTCAAGCGCTGATTAATTCCTATAATGGTGAGCAAATAGTCAATGGTCTGAATTTGTTTTCACTTTATCCCATTATCTCAGATGCTAAAGTTCGTTTGTCGTTTTGAGTGTATTTTTCTTATGAACAATTGCTGTTTCATGCGACATTAATTGTTGGATTAAATGATATTTATTTCTGTAAGTGAAAGTCAAAGTCATATCATTTATTTCATCTAGGCACGTAAAAGGCACTTTTGAACCTCAATAATTACAAAATAGTTAATTGATTCTAGTTGCCCCTTCCAAAAGGTAGATATGTATGGAGAAGAAAGGGCAAGAAACTCCATACTTACTCTTTTCAAAAGTTACAATAGTTTGTACACATTAATTAATAAAATTATTATAGGTGAAGACGATGTATCTAGAATAAAAATTACTATACCACAATAGGTAAAAAGAATGAAAACTGCAGTAAAGACAGACAAATTAATAAATGCTATAGATACAGTCACGATCACCAATATCTATACACTTAGCAAAATTCAAAAGCAATTTTCATGGTGAATAACGATTGCAACTTTGAGATAAGACCTATTCTATAATAGTATTAGTTTATATGATCAAATAATAGGTCTTATATCAAAGTTGCAATCGTTATTCACGAGAAAATTGCTTTTGAATTTTGCTAAGTGTAACGTAATGGTGCTCGAGACTGTACATGGTGCTCACATATTTACAAACATTGTATATGATTTTCCTAAAAAAATAATATTTCATAAGTCAGTGTGTGTAAATTGGTTTAAAAAAAAATATACCTATGTCCTCATCGTGGTGAGCAAATAGTAGCCTGGATTTGTTTTCTCTTTATCCCATTATCTAAGATGCTAAAGTTCATAATACCGAAAGCAAAGTTTGATAGAACATGGGTCGTGCTTATCTCAAAGATCTTGCAATAACTAATAATTGAAATTGTTATTTTGTCCGTCAGCCATACAGAAAGTAAACAAACATTTAAATAATCTCTCTCTATATGGAGCAAGTTAAGTGCGTATCTGGTACAATAAAGTTCCCTAAATATGAGCCCTTTTTCCTGCTCCTGCACGTTCGGCGGTTGAACCCACTCGGGGTGACATTGCTGGTGGCTACCACAACTGCATTGTCGACAGTTTTGATCCTTGCAGTAGCGCTATTCTGTAAAAATCTCACCGTGAAAACTTAGGTGAAGAGAGTTCAAAGTGAGCTGTCAATCTCTAGACTCCCTAGCGTCAGGTAGGCTGACAGTTCACTTCACGCTCACTTCACCTAAGTTTTCACGGTGAGATTTTTACAGAATCGACCGGCTGGATGGAATGAATTGGTGGGTTATCGAAACTTACTCGACTCAACGCAACGTCGGTCACCGTCATCCTCATCGGTCATCGATCGGTCATTGCAACGTGATTGTTTCAAATCTGTTTTTCGGGAAGTTTTCCTCATTTTCCTCGCAATAGGGATGTTTCCTGGGTAAAAAAAAACTGTTTAGTCCGTCAAACAGATAATAAAAAAATATAAGACACGTATTTTTTGTTTCATCATATTAATTAAATAATGACTTAGATAAAACACATTAAAATTCGGGAGTGGGGCTCGTTACGTCACAATTCTAACAAACTACATATAAAATCTAGCACAGAGTGACGTCATGCCACATTTGATTTCAATGTATTTATTGGCTTAAATTTTTTGACTACGTAAAAAATTTAAAAATACGTGTCTAATATTTTTTTAATAATCTACATGACGGACAAAACAATGTTTAGTCAACAACCCTATTAATTCATTAAGTGACAGTAGATAGTCAAAAGATTCTGCGAATTTGGTGACATTATTATTGACATGGAATTAAAGGAACTTCCGTTTTTTATCCTGTGCATCTCCAATCACAAAAAAATATCCTCCAAAACCAAGAAAAAAGACCTAAAGTAAAAGAAAATTATATCAATGATCAAGATCGTGCGGTCGCTTTCTCAATGTTCAGTGCACTTGCATTATGGCCTATAGATGCACTGATGCACCAACTTGAATTTTTTTTCGCGGGTTTTTAACTCTGTCCTTGAAATACGAGTTTAGATTACGGCGCGCATATTTTTTGGTTTAATGCATACTTACATTATTCTTACTTCAGTGGTGTATGTATGTAAATGGGAATTTGGGTAACCTGTTTGAGCCGAAATAAAATCCAAGGTTTTTTAGGCAGTTAACGATGTAATGTATGCAGTTGCATCAATGATATCAATAGAATTTCTTTAAGGTAAAGTACTTAGATAATTTACGGCAATATTTTTATGAGATTGTCGTTGTGTGCGATTGCCACATTTGAGTGAGAATTACTGATTACCTGAACTTTATTAGATAGCTGGTTCTTAGAGCAAGAAAGACAGCGTAGATAGTGTGGGTTAAAATAGAAACATAATTATGCAGAATTTCTCTTGTTTTCGTGATTTTCTTTATCTATCATCCATTTATAATTATTTAAGTTTTTACTGATACTGTAATGAAATAATCAATATTATACCTTCTACTTTTTATTGGATGTGAGGAGAAAAGTAAGAAACATTTATTTCTAACTTCGTTTTCGATAAAAATCGTTCCCACGAAAATAAAGTCAGGAAAGATTCAAAACTCAAATAAATATCCAAAAATATACACAGTTTACTAGTGACATAACTAACCAACTGTTAAAACGTCATCTAATGCATGCGTGTCGTCATCAATATAAATCACATTATGTTAGGTCAGGCATCCTAACCCAATTGAGTAGATACCGTCGACGCAAAAACTTAAGCAAAAAATACAAAAACGATGCGCAGGCGCAGGGCAATGCACTTTTTCGTGGACGGTCGAGTCGCCACACAACGATTGTACTCATGAACTGAATGTCAATTCTCACTGCTCATATGAAAGCGAATACCGAACTAACTGAAACGAACTAAAACCCCATATTATTACCCAGTGTTAAAAACATAAAACAATAAACAATGCTTTTAAACAATTAACAGATAAACAATTTTTTTTTTATATATTTTATGACAGTGATGTTGAATGTTGAATTATAAATAAGGCAGACAAACACTAAAATATAATTTAAGTTAGCTTGGAGAACGTTGTAAATAAATTGTATTGATCTTTATTCAAATTCAGTAGGTACAGGCTAATTAAGTGCAAATTTTTGTGAGTCAAGTCTCCTCCCCGGATACTTGACACTCACAAAAATTAACACTTTAAAGCTTAATATTTCGCAAACGGATACATGAATCGAAAAATGGTTTTCCCAAACCCGCAATATTTTCGAACGGAGTAGGTACCTATCTATAATTATTGTTTCTTCCCGATACTTATTACAATCTACTTTTAACATTCATACTTTTTAAGAATTTTCATGGCCTTCTAATTTTTCCCGGAACGTAACTTAAAATCTTTCTAACAATGTATTTCGATCTCTACTCTACATTACTATACAAAATTTAAAATAGAAAAACATTGTATGGTCTGAACATTTGCGCAAACGACTTTCCTCCTTCTTGGGCTAGAACAAAGTTGTAGGTATTAATAAAACACAGATGAAGGCCACTGATTGTAAAAAACTGTTGTTATCACAAGAGTCTTTTGACAATAAGACAGACGTTTTTGATCCCAACCTGATAACGATGATCTATTTTCGGTTACCTTAGTATGAACCTTGTTACATTACTCAAGAAGGAAAACGTTGCGATTTGAGATGATTTGAATGAATAGAAGATCTTATCTAAAGACGACATTCGTTCATGCAACCCTATTTCCTGTTTTTAATAATAGTAACCAATATTCTTTTTATCTTTTACAGAATAACAATGATCGATCCGGAATTCTATAACGTTGCAAATTCTTTACAAAAGAAAGCAGCAGTCCAATGTCTTAACGAATATGCGAAGAAAATTAACTGGAAGAATATTGGAGACAGCGCTATAGACCTGGGTTGCGGCGATGGAAGCGTAACCGTTATTTTAAAGAAATACATGCCTAGTAACTATAAGAAACTAGTAGCATGTGATATCAGTGAAAAAGCTGTTAAATATGCAAATGAACATCACAGTGATGAAGCGACTATGTTCAGGGTTATGGACATCCAGGGAGATTTGCCAGAAGAAATGAATTCAGCATTCCATCATGTGTTCTCTTTTTACGCTCTGCACTGGATACGAAATCAAGAGTAAGTCCAGTTCTGTTATCTTTTTATAAACTAGCCTATGCAACGGCTTTACCAGGCATGGTAATCTACTGAAAAACAAACACTACCTTACCAAAGCACAATATATCTACTTATCATAAAATCAGAATTAGAAAGTTCACATGGAGCTACCGTGCGGTCTCAAGCTGCTTCAGCAAGTTCAAATGGAGCCACCGTGCGGTCTCATGCTGCTTCAGCAAGTTCTCATGGAACTACCGAGCGGTCTCGTGCTGCTTCAGCAAGTTCACATGGAACTACCGAGCGGTCTCATGCTGCTTCAGCAAGTTCACATGGAACTATCGTGCGGTCTCATGCTGCTTCAGCAAGCGATATGAGTCATGTTCATTTTAAATTGATTTCAGTTAATGGAAAATCTTATTTAACTATAACCGTATATGCAATCATCCAAAATGTCTCATTATTTCAGTAGAAGTTTTATAAGAGCGCTATCTCGGGTCCACTAGCGCCACTCCTTTTAAAAAAGATTATCTTGTGACTGAGAAGAAATTATGAAAAACGGCTCCATCAGCTGCCTCGGTAAGTGTGTCTAGAATTTTTTAATACCTTTTATAAAGTTTCATATTGAGACACGAAGCAACAAAATACGGTCTAGAGGAATGTGGCCGTTTTTCTTTAGATCGAATTGTATTGCTTCGTGTCTCACTATGAAACTTTATAAAAGGTATTACAAAATTCTAGAGACACTTACCGAGGCATTTGATAGAGCCGTTTTTCATAATTCCTTCTCAGTCACGAGATAATCTTTTTTTTAAAGGAGTGGCGCTATTTGACCCGAGATAGCGTTCTTAACAGGAACATGCTTTATTTTTCAGGAAAGCTTTTAGAAATATCTACAATCTTTTGGAAGAAGGCGGTGACTGCCTGCTGACGTTCTTGGGATACACACCTGTTTACAGCGTATACCGTATCCTGGCTCAGCGCTCAAAATGGAAGTTATGGTTGAAAGACGTCAAAATGTTCATCTCTCCCTACCACGATATGCAGGTATTTTTACTTTTTTTCCCTACCTCTAAGCTGTCAACACATTAACTCACACTTTTTTCCCATGGTGGTAGGCAGAAACTGCAGAACGGCAGTCCCCCTGGCAGCTTCCCTGGTGTTGCTGTTGCTAGAAAGGTTTCAAGTTCCCCATAAAATATCAATGAAAAAAATTATGTTGGAATCAATGTGCCGGAGGTATATAATTATAGCAGTTATGTAGATAACTAACTAAATAATAGTTATAATAATGTTCCTGTTGCCCTTTGAACCTCCAACAAATCCCGGTAACAAATTCATGTAAACAAAAAAAGCAGACATGAAGACATTATTCACTATGGAATTGGGTCCAATGCAAATAAATATCTTATATTGCATTATTTATTTGTTTCGCTGCATTATCAGGCTCGGATGTATTCCTACTCCTTGGTAAACAAAAGACAACACGTGATTATTCATGCGCATCAACATTAGAATTTAGATGTTATCTACGTAACATCTAACACACACCTCTCACATTAACGGAAGCAGAAAATTCTGCTTCCATTAAAAATATTAACGAAGAACTTGAGTAACTAGTACAAATAAATTAAAACTTACATTACAAAACTTTATTATTGTTAAATGTAGTTTGTTTTTTTTTTTTGGTACTCAGTTGAAATAATATTTTAATTTGCAGGAGCCAGAAAAGAAAGTCACACAAATGATGGAAGAAATAGGCTTTAGAAACATTGATGTTAAAGTTAAAGAAATGCTATTTGTGTTCGACAGCGTGGAATCCATGAAAAGTAAGTTTTAATTTATTTTACACTATCCATTGTTCTTCAGATATCTAGCATAGTCTCTGTGTTCAGGTACATAGGTCATTTCCTTGAGGCGGCGACCTGCCCGCCGGTTGAATGTGTCCCAAAGGGTCATGGCCATCAGGCTGGTACGGCGAGCCTCCTTGCCGGATTGCCACAATGGGTTCTGGAGGCAAAAATCCTCGTGCACTTATGGGAGCGGTGCGAGGATGTGAAACGCCGGGGCGTAACTCCACTGCCGCGAGAAATCACGGCACAGCGGACAGAGCTCCGGCGAGATCTCATGGCGACATGGAGGGTGCGATTGTCGCAACCCAGCGCGGGGCACGCCATAATTGTGGCGATAAGTCCCCTCTTTGAGGATTGGCTAGAGAGGCGTGACGGCGTCCTCGCCTTCCGCCTGACACAGGTCCTCAACGGACACGGTTGTTCCGGGAGGTTCCTGTTTCGGATTAGGCGGGAGGAAACGCCCGGGTCCAATCCACTGTGTGGATCGCCCGAAGGACACGGTGGAGCATACGGTGGAGGTCTGCCCTGCTTGGCCAGAGCACCGACGTGTCCTCACGGAGCGCAGCGATCTCTCGCGTCCGACCCTGGTCCAGGCCATGGTCAAGAGGGAGAGTGCATGGGAGGCAGTCACCTCCTTCTGCGAAGCAGTTATGCTCGCGATGGAGGAGGCGGAACGCGTGAGGGAGCAGCAGTCTGCACGCCCTCACGCCCCTAGTCACCGCAGGAGACGCCCTGGTTGGCGGGAATCGGTAGCCGATTCCCGGCCACCGTAGGCGCGGGCTTGCGGATGGCAAGGTATGGGCAGCTCGCCGTCCGGTAAGGACCAGGCCCGGGTCGACGGCGCGTTGTGTTCCACGCGCGCCTCAAAGAGTTGTCAGCACGCACTGACGGAGTCCGCTAGGACCGGTGCCTACCAGGGTTGAGGGTTTGTCCGAAAGGGATACCGTGGCCCTGGCACACATAGCAGGCAACTGAAGGAACACGGGTGGGTTTTAATCAGTAAAAATCTGACACGCCCTTCCGCTCCGCCCAGAGCGGAATAAGTTATTTGATAATTTCCCACCCAAAAAAAAAGGTAGATAGGTAATATAATATTACGATACCAGCATCCTCGTCAGTAAGCAATAGCATCATTGCTGCATTCATGATCATTCGGTTTACGTACCCAAAACAGATCAATTAAGTCGTCTACAAATCATGGGCTTGTCGAGCAATTTACATATATGTTGCTAGCCGTGTCCTGATGTAATCTCCCATGTTTACACATCCCACTGTCCAAATTGCTCATGACAGTCGATATAATTGTACCTAATTCCCATGCAAACATTCGTTCGTATAACGAATTTCCAAAGTTATTAATAAACGGAAACCTATTTATCAAATTCCATATTTCTAGCTTGAAACATGATGAACGTCCATACAAACTTTCAAGCCTTATTCCGTTAGAGATGAATTTTGCGAAAATCCACCATCTCACCTATACTCCATTTACTACTCGTATTAGACAAATAACGGCTAAATAACAACAGTTATTGTGTAATATTGTTGAAATTACTGCACTTTAGAGTTATTTTTTTAATGTAAATGGTAAATAGATTACAGTGCATTGTATTTATCGTGAAATAACGGAGTTTATTAAACGTTTACATCGAAATAACGAAAGGATGAGAACAGTTATTTGTCTAATGTTATAATAAATGGAGTATAAGTACGTTATAGGTATATGGAAAGCTGTGCATAATTTCATTCTTTAAGACCCTCCTATTGATAATAATAATAAAAATAATAAAGATTTATTACCCTCCTATTGATGATATACATTTATCTGTCATTATGTCAGTGTTAAAATTTTACTTACCTCGATAAATAATAAAAATAAGATATAGAAAGAAGTCAAATAATACATGTAGAAATGTTTTACCGTAAGTAATACGAGTAATTATATTTAAAACAAAAGTTTAACGTGAAACTTAAATTTTTCAGACACCGTAAAAGCAATCGAGCCTTTCAACATGCCAAAAGATGTTTACGAAGAGTTCATGCAGGATTACTACACAGTAGCACAAGAAATCGGTGTCATAGAAATAAACAATAATAATATTGGAGAGTCTTCAATTAATTGCAAGTATTGCCTAGTGGTCGTCTGTGCAAGCAAATGAAGAGGATGACCAAAATTGGTCCCCAAACCATAATGAAATTATATCGGGCAATCCGCCTTAGATCTGATTAATGTGTACCGCCTATTTTATATATACTTGCCTCCTAGTTAGATGTAAATATTACTTAATAATCGTGTCTTATATTTGTTAATTATTATAGTTTTATTAATTGTAAGGAACAATGGCAGTGTTAACAAGCTCCCATCGAAATGGATGGATGCTCTAAGGTAGACCGAAATTAATTTTGTATTTTTTCGGCTTTTGCAAAGTGCTGCTCTGTTTTACGTCATAGCGTTTGAAATAGGTACTATCGGCAAAACTTAAGAGCTTATGTTTAGTTGCACGAAACCAACATTAGTTTAACAGAGACTTTAAATTCATGCCATCCCTTACATTTTGTATCAAAAAGAAAGTGACAGCATCAATTTAAAGTCTCCGTTAAACTAATGGTGGTTTCGTGAAACTCACCCTTAGTCTTCTAGTGCACAATATAAGAATCGCGTGCGGCGAGTCCACGCGCCGAGCGTCTTTTAAGGTCTTTTGAGATTAATATTATTGTTAGATTAAGGTGATTTAGGTAGCTAGATACTATTATTTTTAGTATTTGCTTCATTGAACTCTTGGCATTAAAATCTAGATTGTTTTATTTAGATTATTTATTTTTATTACATACTACGATGCATTGTTATTATGAAACAAACCGGAGATAAAAACAGAGAACTTTGATGACGTTGTGACCTCTGAATTAAGAAAATGAAATATAATTATAAATAACTAATCAGCGCATTTTGAAGACGACAATGTTGAGCTAATTATGCGCTAAACGGATTTTATAAATTGCCATAAAGGAAGTACACAAACATAACTCGAAATGCTGTTGGAGGCGAAAGAGCTGTATTTAACGCTTGATTTACCTAACATAATCCACCTAGATGAACTAAAAAAAAAATTACTAGCTATTTCTTATATTATGTTTATTGTAATAATAATATTTCATGTTATTTCATTTTTTTTTTTTTTTTAATATACAAAATCGCGCAAATAATACGCCGCGCGTGAATTTTGCAAAACACATGTTCAGTTTAGAAAATATTTCTGCGGAAGCGCAGCTAGAGACAGACCACACCCCTTCTTGGTTTCACCCAATTAGAGACAATATGCATTTGTGTGAGTACTGGGCGTGTAACAAAAAAATATATAAATATTTGGTTATTTTTTCGCGAACGTATTTTATGGCACTTTTAAGCCGTCCCGGGTTTACAAACGTTCCCACTAAATAATAATGGTAAACTTATTTTTATTGCAGTTGCAATAGTTGCGACAGCAATAGACAAGAAGCTCTGATAACATTGTATAAACTGCACAAGTATAGGTTCAAATACTACTGTAATTGTGCTATTGCAATCAAAACACAGCAATAAAAGAACAAGATACCAAATGTTGTCAATTTCTAGCAGAATTACGTAAGTTGCTTCTTTTTTGAGGTATTTCCAAGTTTAATCACATTGAAATGTAGTTTTTAGGGTTCCGTAGTCAACGAGGAACCCTTATAGTTTCACCATATCCGTCTGTCTGTCTGTCCGTGGTTTAGCTCAGAGACTCATAGTACATACTAGAAAGCTGTATTTAAGTGAAGTTGAAGTGGTAAAAAAAATCTTGTTTTTTTTTTAGGGTAATAGAAAAAAAAACATGTTATTTTTTCTCGTCTGTCTCACGGTGTGGCGTATCGTTGGATAGGCCGTTCAAAAATATTGCAGGTTTGTGAAAACCTTTTTTCGATTCAGCGATCCATTTGCGTAATATTAAGCTTTAAACTGCTAATTTTTGTTAGAGTCAAGTGGCCTCAGCCAGCTAAATTCTAAATGGTTGTTCTTTGATAGGTAAGGAAAAAAATTCACGGCAGTAGTAAATATAACGAAGTTAAAAAAATAAACTATCATAGAAAAGCAGACTTTACAAGATAACGAGTAATAGTCAACCTACTTAACTGTAAGTGGTAATAGTAAATAATTAAATAAACTTACATTTGCAATTGGAATGTATGGGAGAACATCTATTTCAACTACCCTACCTACTAACCTAACCTAACCTACCTACCTACCTACCCTACCCTTCCTACTTACTCTATCTACCCTACCCTTCCTATCTACCTACCTTCCTACCTACCTTACCCTACCTACCCTACCTACCCTACCCTACCCCACCTAAAACCTTCCCGAGCGCATACAACATTGACATAATGACGTATGGTCTGTTTAAATTTAACAACTTGCTGGACAACTGAACGTATAAAAATATATTTACCTACATGTACAAACCTTGTTCTAACAATAACGAACACAAAAAAAATTATCCAATTTGGTGCAGTCTTTCAGAAGTTTGCGCGTACATACATTTCGGCGATTCATTTTTATTTAGGTATATAATAGATTGCAAATGGTGCTATAGATTGCCCTGAGCTGTTAAGCAGTTCAAGATTTGTTACACACTCCAAAATTTTACGCAAACCTAGCTTGTTACATGTCTCATTCCAAGTCCGCGTACATTCGGAGTTCGTGTATAATCCGTGCAAGCAGAAATTTTAATAAACTGACTGGTGAACATGATTTGGACATAGTCAATACCATTGTTTCTCGGCTCAAGCATTTTTTGGTGAACAGCTTTCTTTATGGGAAAGTTAATGTTTGCATCTAAATGATGTTTATTATTATTAAATTATATTTTTTTACCGACCCTTTTTTATTTTATTTTTTTCATTTTAATTTTATTGTTTATCAGTGGAAATTTGTAAATGGCCTTCAATTTCATATTGTTTAAGAACACTATATAAGTATACTTAAATTTGCGAAAATGGTATTGACACCCACTTTTCCCATGTGAGCCAAAAAGAGGGTTATGGCTCACCAACTATGTAGGTTCTATAACATGTTGAAGGACACTGAACGCGACACAATAAAGTTTTATTCGTTATGACGTGGGCGTTTAGTGCCCTTCAAAGTGTTAACGGTTGGTTCTAGAAACCCAAAAACAAACATTCAAGACTTCAGGTACCTATAGTGTAACCTTAAAAGGCTTAAAAGACCAGTGTATTTACGGTTCTTTGTACCTACTTATTTTGAAGTAATACTATGAAATAAGTTACATAAATAAGATTTTTATATTGTTATTTTACACGACCAATAAATCATTTCGAATAATTCAGTCCTTGCCTATAATTTATTCGAGTTTTTTAAGTTAACTAACATGAACTTTAAACGCCCCTGTTTGGTAAGATCCAAAGACTAGATCTAGTCTAACAATATCTACACCCAAACCATTTTTCAGATATATGAAATAACATAGACATCAGTTGTATACGGTAAGACCGACCCCAATACAGTTGGGAAAACGTTAAGCACCCTCATAACATACCTAGTTAAATATAAAGTATTTTCAAAAAGTAATAATATTTTTTAGGATAATCTGCCGTGTAAATTATAAAGTACTAGCTTTACCCGGCCCGGCTTCGCACGGGTAGCACTAACTGTCTACCCTTAACCCTACTTACCTACCCACCACCCTACCCTTCCTACTTACTCTATCTACCCTACCCTTCCTACTTACTCTATCTACCCTACCCTACCTGCCTACCTACACTACCTTACCTACCTATCTACTCTACCCTACCCTACCCTAACCTACCTACCCTACCTAAAACCTTCTCTGGCGCATACAACATTGACATTATGACGTATGGTCTGTTTGAATTTAACAACTTACTGAACAATTAAACGTAACCTAACATTACCCTAAATACCCTACCCTACCTACCTACCCACCTATCTATCCTACCCTACCCTACCCGACCTTACCCTACCTAAAACCTTTCCTGGCGCATAAAACATTGACATTATGACGTATGGTTTGTTTGAATTTAACAACTCCCTGCTGAACAACTGAACGTATAAAAAAAATATATATATACCTACTAAGTATATTTTCCTCAGTTTACACAAAATACATTTCTGAACGCACGCATAAATATTTCACAACCAATATATATTATGTCAGTCCTTTTTCATTACCGACATTATTCTACATTTTTAAAATTTAAAACACGCCATTTTCCGAATGTTGTGGATATATCTTGTCGATTCGAAACCTTTATTTAAATACGTTCTTTAATTTGAGGGGAGAGTTTACTGTATCGACGGGATGAACATTAAATGTTTGACAGTTACGAAACCAGTGAACATTTTGTATGGGAAAATGTCTTTTTATTTTATTTTATTTTTATCATCAATTTTCCGATGTTTTTAATACTTATTATCCTATTCCGGATGAAGACAAAACCAAAAACACAAAAATCATATAAATTGGTCCAGCTGTTCTTGAGTTATAAATGGTGTAACTAACGCGACTTTGTTTTATATACAGGGTTATTTGTAAAACACCAATAATCTCGCAGAAATAAATTACTAACATCATAAACAACAACATTTGTTCTACGACTTTTCCGAAAACAGACATAAAAAATTCAACTCTCCATACATTATGTCCGAACAGCTGATCGAGTTTTATATGTAAAGTCGATTTTTTTTGGCCTGTTTTCGAAAAAGTCGTAGAACAAATGTTGTTGTTTATGATGTTAGTAATCTACTCCTGCGAGGTTGTTGGTGTTTTACAAATAACCCTGTATATAGATTTTCAAAAAGTACTCGTAATAATATTTTTTAGGCAAATCTGCCGTGTATATTATAAAGTATTTTCAAAAAGTTATAATTTTTTGCTGACAAGCAGTGCTGCTTACAGTTGAATGAAAAACAATTAAAAGAAAACGTGACTGTGAAAATGAACATTATCTTGAAAATATGATAATTTTACGATTTATTTGTTTATTTTTTTCGCAATTGACGAAACTACTTATTACTTAATTTATTGGTCTAGTAGGTACTTAAATACAATTTTATTATACTTTTTTCCTTAATTTGAACAAACTACAACAAAAATCCCAATCCCGAAGTAGTTTATAACTATCCCAATCCCGAAAATATCCGTTTCATAACAGGTTATGAATTTAAAAAGGTTTTAGATATTATGCATAAAGTGACCAAGTGACCATTAATTTTTTACTCAAAACCGGGACATCGGTTTTTCTATCTCAATTAGTAGGGCCGATTCCTAAAGGAAACTCAATTTTCAGAATACCACCCTAGGTTCTCAATGAAAAAAAAGAAACATTTATTTTTATTTTCATATTCATCAAAAAATATATTACAAAAAGCAAGATCATATTAGTAATAATCATTATTTCAGTCATATTTATAGTTGTCAGCAGAATCAATTTGTTTTAATGCAGCTGGTGATCATTTTAAGTAAGAATAAATCTCGGGTGGATCTTGCTTTTTGTAATATATTTTTTGATGAATATGAAAATAAAAATAAATGTTTCTTTTTTTTCCATTGAGAACCTAGGCTGGTATTCTGAAAATTGAGTTTCCTTTAGGAATCGGCCCTACTAATTGAGATAGAAAAACCGATGTCCCGGTTTTGAGTAAAAAATTAATGGTCACTTGGTCACTTTATGCATAATATCTAAAACCTTTTTAAATTCATAACCTGTTATGAAACGGATATTTTCGGGATTGGGATAGTTATAAACTACTTCGGGATTGGGATTTTTGTTGTAGTTTGTTCAAATTAAGGAAAAAAGTATAATAAAATTGTATTTAAGTACCTTCTAGACCAATAAATTAAGTAATAAGTAGTTTCGTCAATTGCGAAAAAAATAAACAAATAAATCGTAAAATTATCATATTTTCAAGATAATGTTCATTTTCACAGTCACGTTTTCTTTTGATTGTTTTTCATTCAACTGTAAGCAGCACTGCTTGTCAGCAAAAAATTATAACTTTTTGAAAATACTTTATAATTTACATGGCAGATTTTCCAAAAAAATATTATTACTTTTTGAAAATCTATATACAGGGTTATTTGTAAAACACCAACAACCTCGCAGGAGTAGATTACTAACATCACATACAACAACATTTGTTCTAAGACTTTTTCGAAAACAGGCTTCAACGCTGAAAAACGTCTTTCACAAGTCACTTGCGTGAACGAAATTGTGAAAATCTATATATATATTATATATATACAAAATTCAAAGTCCTAACTGATATATCAACGCACAGCCCAAACCGCTGAGTCTAGAGATTCCAATTTGGCACGTAGATTCCTTATGAGGTCTAGGGGTACACTAAGAAAGGACTTTCGGAAATTCCTCTCCTAAGGGGATAAAATAGGGGATGAAAGTTTGTATGAAAGTAAATGGTTTGTGAAGGTCAGATAGACAGTCGCTCCATGTAAAATACTGGTATTTAGCTGCATCCGGTTAGACTGGAAGCCGACCACAACATAGTTGGGAAAAAGTTAGGCAGATTGTTTGATTATTTGATATAATTACTATTTTTATAACTATAGTTATAAATAGGCAAACTATGTAAGTGCAGTGCACACTTTTAAGTAATATGCTCGCTGTATTACTTACGAGTATACAAGCTCTCTGTTAATGTTTTTGTGAACTATTCATTGGAGTGCCTATAATAACTAAATAAATATAAATAAATAAATAAGTTACGTATTCGGTCGCTGAGTTTAATACCCAATGCGCTTTGACAGACTTGGGACTTTTGAGTCTCGGGCTCTTAGGAAGGGCAGGATGCACATGTCGATGAGTTTGCGCTTACCCTTCATCAGTGACTTCATGGACCAGTATGGACCACTATTTTTGCATTGTATAAACTCAATCTCCTTGAATTATATAATTGCATACCAAAGGTGTGAGTACTATTTACTATAGAGCTACCATTTACCGGGTAATATGTCTTTTATTGACTTGAATTGCCCTGGCGGCTGAGAGTATGTCATGCTCACTCAAATGTCTCGCTGGTGGTGGCGTGTGTGTTGGATCATTAAGTTCCCTTCAAAATGGTTGAGCTAAATGGTGCTGATCCATGCGTCATGTTCGTGAACGGGCGCCGTCAGTTGGGACTGGTCATCTCTTAGCTGCCACGACTTATTTTAATTTTTGAATTGTTTCTATTACGGACGCTTCTAACGTGCACGTCTTTCTACATTGTTCTCACATGTATAACTTCAACATGAATGATGTAACCCATATTTTGTAACAATATTTTGTTTTAAAAGAGTGTCCATGGAGTTTCTTGTCCGTTCTTCTCCATAGGAACCTACTACGCTGTGGAATGGGCAACTAGCTTCATCTTTCTGACTGACCGACCCCTTGACAATTCAAAAGTGCCAAAAAGAAAAAAAAAAAAAAGAAAAAAGTGCAAAATGGGGACGATTTTTTTTTCTCGTCTATCCCATGGTGTGGGGTATCGTAGGGAGTGATCGAATCCGGAACGAGGTGATCCGGCACAGAACCAAAGTTGTCGACATAGCTCACAGAATAAGCAAGCTGAAGTGGCAATGGGCCGGCCATATTAGCCGTAGAACCGATGACTGCTGGGGTAGACGTGTTCTTGAGTGGAGACCGCGATTCGGCAAACGTAAGGTAGGACGTCCTCAGGCTAGGTGGCGCGACGATCTCCGCAGGGTGGCTGGTAGCAGCTGGATGAGAGTTGCCGAGAATCGAGCTGAATGGCGTGCAATTGGAGAGGCCTATGTCCAGCAGTGGACTGCTATAGGCTGATGATGATGATGATGATGATGGAAGTGCTAATTTTTGTTAGAGTCAAGTGGTGGTGGCCCTTGCCAGCTAAATGGTTGGTTTTGCATATGTGAAAAAATTCGCGGTAGTAGTATATATAACGAAGTTAAAAGGAAAACTATTACAGAAAAGTAGGCTTTACAATAACGTCACGATTGTAACGGGCAATTCTCCAACTGCAAATTAATGTAAGTTGATTGACTATTACTCGTTATCTCGATATATCATCGTTGTATGGGAGAACATGTATTTCAACTACAATGTTAAGTTTGTTCTTGGGATACATTAGTTCCAACTACAGAACCCTTCATTGTGCGTAGTCCAGCACGCACTTGGCCGGTTTTATTGCGTGATTTTTGTAATCTTTGGTTTGCGGGTCCTTATAGGACCCACAAACCAAAGATTACAAAAATCACATGGCTGGGCTCTATAATTTTCAATGAATTGCAAAGTTTTTCTTGATTCCACTCTATGTTTGCATAGAATATAAAAAGCGGCCAAGTGCGAGTCGGACTCGTACATGAAGGGTTCCGTAGCAGCAAGCGCGGTTTACGATTTATGACGTATAAAAAAAAACTACTTACTAGATCACGTTCAAACTTATTTTCGGTGGAAGTTTACATGGTACATCATATATTTTTTTAGTTTTATCAGTCTCTTATTTTAAAATAAGACACATTTTACCATTTTGGAAGTGTCTCTCGCGCAAACTATTCAGTTTAGAAAAAAAATATATTAGAAACCTCAATATCATTTTTGAAGACCTCCCACACGTATGGGTTTGATGAAAAAAATTGTTGAGTTTTAGTTCTAAGTATGGGGAACCCCCAAAATTTATTGTTGTTTTTTCTATTTTTGTGTAAAAATCTTAATGCGGTTCACAGAATACATCTACTTACCTAGTTTAAACAGTATAGTTCTTATAGTTTCAGAAAAAAGTAGGTGTGACATACGGACGGACAGACAGACAGACAGACATGACGAATCCATAAGGGTTCCGTTTTGTGCCATTTGGCTACGGAACCCTAAAAAGATCAGACACCAGCCGAGCACGTCCAATGTTGAACGAAAGCACAAAGCTCGCTCGCCGCTCGCCGGTGACGTCGTTTTCACTGAATGAATGAGCGAGCGAACAACCGTTCGCCGAGTCCAACCGATCGCTCGTTCAAGTGTTTTCATTTATCATACACATTTGCTCATTCAGAACTGTTCAGCCGATGCTCTATAAAAATCTCACAGTGAAAGTTAAGGTGAAGTGAGCTGTCATAGGTTCGTTCCCTATAGCCCATTGCCACTTCAGCTTGCTTATTCTGTGAGCTATGTCGACAACTTTGGTTCTGTGCCGGATCACCTCGTTCCGGATTCGATCACTCCCTACGATACCCCGCACCATGGGATAGACGAGAAAAAAAAATATCGTCCCCACTTTACGTGTAGAAGAGGAAGGTGATTTTTTTTATTATACAGGCACGATAATGAAATGGAGCGCCGTATAGAGAACGCCTGGAAGAGCTACTCAAACTCAAACTCAAAGCATTTATTTCAAATAAACCAATTACAGGCACTTTTGAATTGTCAAGGGGTCGGTCAGTCAGAAAGATGAAGCTAGTTGCCCATTCCAAAGCGTAGTAGGTTCCTATGGAGAAGAACGGACAAGAAACTCCATGGACACTCTTTTAAAACAAAATATTGTTACAAAATATGGGTTACATCATTCATGTTGAAGTTATACATGTGAGAACAATGTAGAAAGACGTGCACGTTAGAAGCGTCCGTAATAGAAACAATTCAAAAATTAAAATAAGTCGTGGCAGCTAAGAGATGACCAGTCCCAACTGACGGCGCCCGTTCACGAACATGACGCATGGATCAGCACCATTTAGCTCAACCATTTTGAAGGGAACTTAATGATCCAACACACACGCCACCACCAGCGAGACATTTGAGTGAGCATGACATACTCTCAGCCGCCAGGGCAATTCAAGTCAATAAAAGACATATTACCCGGTAAATGGTAGCTCTATAGTACATACACCTGTGGTATGCAATTATATAATTCAAGGAGATTGAGTTTATACAATGCAAAAATAGTGGTCCATACTGGTCCATGAAGTCACTTATGAAGGGTAAGCGCAAACTCATCGACATGTGCATCCTGCCCTTCCTAAGAGCCCGAGACTCAAAAGTCCCAAGTCTGTCAAAGCGCATTGGGTATTAAACTCAGCGACCGAATACGTAACTTATTTATTTATTTATATTTATTTAGTTATTATAGGCAGTCCAATGAATAGTTCACAAAAACATTAACAGAGAGCTTGTATACTCGTAAGTAATACAGCGAGCATATTACTTAAAAGTGTGCACTGCACTTACATAGTTTGCCTATTTATAACTATAGTTATAAAAATAGTAATTATATCAAATAATCAAACAATCTGCCTAACTTTTTCCCAACTATGTTGTGGTCGGCTTCCAGTCTAACCGGATGCAGCTAAATACCAGTATTTTACATGGAGCGACTGTCTATCTGACCTTCACAAACCATTTACTGGGTAATACGATACCCCTTGGTAAGACTGGTTGTCAGACTTTCGGGCTTCTGACGACCCGTAGCGACTGTCAAAGATCCACAAATTACAGCCGGGAGCAACGGTTTAACGTGCTTGTCGAGGCACGGAGGGGTCTTGGTATGTAAAGATGGTCACCCATCCACAGTCTAACCGCGGCAAGCATAGCTTAACCTGATCGATCGACCTTTGCGACTTTTGTTACGTAGCCACCAGCCCCAACATCATCATCATCATCATAACAGCCGAAAGACGTCCACTGCTGGACATAGGCCTCCCCCAATTGGGGGGTTTGCCATAATCCCCACGCTTGGCAGGCGAGTTGGCGATCGCAGTATGGTGTTGAAAATGCATAGAGAACGCTGGTGCCCATTCTCTAGAAAGTCCCTTAGTCGCCTTTTACGCCCCTACAATTATATTAAATAATATAAAACGATTAATCAAATAAGTTAATAATAATAATAAAATCAATTAATTAGTAATAATAAAATCCATACTAATATTATAAATGTGAAAGTAACTCTGTATGTATGTTACGTTTTCACGCCTAATCGCTGAACCGATCATCATGAAATTTAGCAGAGGTATAGTCTGGGATATGGAGAAGGACATAGGCTACTTTTTTACGCGATAACCGACATCCACGCGGGCGGAGCCGCGGGCAAAAGCTAGTCAAATATAAATCAACAATACAATAAAATAAAATAGTATAACTTGCAACAAAGTTATACAGAACAAGATATTAATGAGGGAATTCAAACAGGAATAAATTGTTAGCAATTAGTAATCTACGAGCTTTAGTAAAAGATGATTGCGAAATTGAAACAGGGGGTTCGAGAAGATGTCAATGCTATTGGTGCGAGAGTGGCTTTTATTTTACGTTATCATCCTACAGTTCAATGGCGCTGATCGCCTGTGGTTAGTTCGAGATGTAGATGGTTCACACACATCTAATTTGCGGTCGGGCCTGGGTTAACTAGTACGGGGAACATACATTTATGTCTTCCAGAAGTTTTGGGAAATGGATCAGTCTTATTAACAGCATAATTTGATCCATCATTTTTCTGCGGTTTTCGAGGGATGTAAGATTGAAGTGACTTAGTCTTTCAGGGTAATTCGTTCTCTTGGAGTAGGTGTTCGATTTATACCGCAGGTACTTAGTGAAGTTTTTTTGGATGCGTTCAATTCAATTAATATGGACCTGACAGGTGGGATTCCACACAAAGCAACGTATAATCCAGTACACTTCTGACGAGGGTGAAAGAGTGAAGCAGAGAAGTTTGAGGGTGCGAATACAATAGTCATGACAGATACGCTTCCAAAATCCTAACATTTTAGTTCCCTTTTTGACAATATTATGGAATGAAAGTGAGCTGACTGTCGAGGCAGTCTGCTAGATCGCGAATTGTGTTAACATTCTGTAGCGTTAGACCATTCAACCACTACGAGGAAGGAAAGGTATTTCGTTTTTTAGTGAAGATCATGTGCTGACACTTTTCAGCGTTAAGAGTCATCTTGTTCTTTATACACCTGTTATGCACTGAGTTTTAGTCCTCTTACAGCAAGAACTTGACATCTTCTGCAAAGAGTGAACATTCACTGTACTTGATGCAGTTCACTATGTCATTGACAAATACTAGAAACAGTATCGGACCCATATGGGAGCCATGTGGAACTCCAGAAGATGAATGTAAGGAAGACTGATGTTCCTTTACTACGACCCTTTGTTTTCTGTCAGTCAGATAAGATTCGAACTGGCCGAATAGGTTAAGGGTATATTGGTTGCATAGGTTTAAGAGTGTCTGCAGTTGGATCTGGTGGCCGACCTTGTCGAAGGCACTACTAAAGTGTGTATAAATGGAACCATTGACATAAAGGGTTAGGTTAGTCGTGGTGGATCTTTGTTTGGATCCATGCTGTTGGGAAACTAACTCTACTTTGAAATAAGATGTTGGAATGGCTCAGTCGCAAAATGACCACCGTTAGAAGGCTTAGGACACATGAGGGATTCAAAGACCTTCGAAAATACAGATAAAATATATATTGACCTATAATTTTTAATGTAAAAAATGCTTCACCTTTTCTGAAGATGGACACCACTGGCATTTACCCATTCAAAAGGGAATTGTGCGGTTTCGATTGATTGGTTCAAAATGATATTTAGCAGTAGGTTTAGGTTTTTTTAGGCTTTCTACCATTTTTCGTTAAAAACTGTGAGAGTAGCTTGTACTCGCACAGTTTTTAACGAAAAATGGTAGAAAGCCTTCCGGGCTTGCACCCTCGCCTACATTTAGTTTTTTAAGGACTTTACCTGTTTCGGAGATTGTGACCCGACTTAAGCTATTTTAGGGATACTTGTGATATTTCTGTAATAAAGCATGTATGTTACATTTGATGAGGTGAAAGTTGAAGACAAAAGGCCAGCAAAGAGCTTGCAGACCTCGACCCCGGAAGTGGCTATCTGATTATTTCGTTTTATCTCAAACGGTATATCGATATTCGATTTTTGCCTTTAGAAATAAAGACAAAATAAATCAACCATTTTTCAGATCATCTAAAGTACATACATCTTTTATAGGGTACTGTGTTAAATGTTACAATAAAATACCTTCTGATATATTACAATTAAATTAATGAAAATTTAAAACTCATATTAAAAGCACACTTTGTAAACTAGTATATTACAAATTAGAGGATTATATCCAAGATAAGAATGCTTGGAAACATGCTGGTCCTGCTCCATAGGTCAATTTATTTAGAATCTAGAAAATATCAACCTGGTTGCTGATTTAATAGTATAATTTATAATTTTTATGATATTTATTTTATTTTCTGTGATTAATATACTTTAACTCACACACTGACATAGGTTAATAAATTAATTTTAAAATCTTAGGTAAATCAACCACATTTTTCAAATAAAAATTTCGTTTTGGCACGATCTCGTCAGTTATATTATGGAGATGCTTGTATAGTGCTTCTACCATTGCATTGACATCTGCGCACTCAGACAAGCATGTAGTCCAATTGACTTATACGCTAATTCAAAAATGTGTTCGCATTTCGGTAACTGTATTTTACGGAGCGCTTACATTTAAGTGAAGTGACATATTTTTTATAACAACCTCCAATGATAGATAGAATACTCTTTATTATGTATACCATAAAAATTATACATATAAATGTAAAATGTTACATAGGGTGACACGATGAGCGATCTTTTACAGACAACCTTTGGATGGATTAAAAGTAGAAGGAGAGACAATACTGTAGGTCTCAGTGGTGTACCATTTACATATACAATAAATACATAAATCATATAGGTATCTATAGATAAATATATTAAAATAATAAACATGAAACAAGAGCAAGGAACGTTAAATAATGATGATGTTTAAGGAGAGAGGAAGTGTTGTTGCAATGGTGGATGATGAGAGTCTATAGCCGACTGTTTTACATTCATGAACAAATCAGCCAGGAACGTTACATAAAATTTGGTCAAGGGATTTGCTAAGTTGATTTTTAATAGGGTTCAACTATTCAATATTATTTAGGGACAAGCAGTATACAAACGAGTAACCTAATATTGTAGTTAATCGGTGACGTGGATTTGCTTTGAGTTCCGGTTTAGTCCAGATTCCATTTAATTAATCCAAGATTGAAGTCGCCAGCTATTAAGGTTTAATTCCCGTTCGTGTCGATAAGTGAGGTAACTTTGTGTAGGAACGACTCAAGTGTTGTATGCTGTACAGGTGATGGTTGGTAAACAGCACCGATGTTCAGGTTTTGGATCTTTTTGTGATCTTTAGGCTTACCTATAAGTTTTCAAAGTCCGTTTCAATTTGTGACATCCGAACGGATCCGGTAGATTTCAGAACAGCTATTAGTACACCTCCCCCCATTTTTTTGCCATGCGTTTGTCGAGGCACTGACTCTGCGATAGATTTTGTACCTGCAACAAATATTTCTCCGTCGTTGACACTGTCATCTAACCATGTTTCTGCCCCTATAATGATGTCGTAAGTGTTGTTTTGCGCGTTTAGCATTTGTTTAATTTGGTTTCCATTCCTCAAAAATTTTCATACAAAATATTGAATGCGAGAGTTTAGTACAGGGAATAAAATCATAATAATACCACGATATGCTCCAAAAGAGGAATCGTCGATGTGGGTAATAAGTATGCTAGACTAAAGTGGGATTGGGTGGGCCATGTACTGTATACATGGCCCGCCCAATTCCACTTCAGTCTGCATCAGGACAGGAGGGCCAGAGTCGTCACGCAGTGGGTGCCGTCAGACGGGCGACATCGAGGGAGGCCTAGGAAAAACTGGCGTGACGACTTAGATACGTTTAAGGGACATTGGTCGGAGACAGCAACGCACAAAGAACAATGGAAAGTTATGGGAGAGGCCTTTGCCCAGCAGTGGGACAAAACTGGTTGAATAAAAAACAAAAAATGATGTAATAACTTTAAGGGCATTCGGGCATTACCCTAATGCGCGAATGCCCTTAATGTTATCATTTTTATTTTATGCGTCATTACATGAAGTTACAAAAGGCTACAACTACACAAAAGCCTGCAAGAAAAAAGAAAACATCTTCACATCACACCTGTATTCGAAGGGATGGACAAAGTGGTCCACTTACATACTTGTCCACTTTTTAACTGATATTTACTATTATGATCTGTATTTGCTTTAAAAATAAGTAGGTACTGAAACTATGAATATTATGCTCTAGCTATAAACATAAACTTAACCATATTCAAAACAAATAAGTCAGTAATAGTAATAATCTTCGTTCCACCAACAATCGTCTTCTACGATGTCTATCTCACCGCTCTGGTTTCATTCACTCTTCTTTCTTTGTCCAAGCGGTCTTTCTTTGGAATGCGCTCCCTCTGCATATCAGGATGGCAACCAGTCGGATATCATTTAAAATGAAGGCACGTGATCATATTCGTAAGAAGTTGGCTGAATCATCCCAGCGCTGATTCGTTTTCTCCCCTACCAATCGTTATTTCACCTGACACTGTTTATTTTGCTTATATTTATGTATGTATGTATCTATTTATGTATTAGTTTACTTGAATTTTTCCTTTTTCGAGTTATCTATCCCTTATGTTGCACCTGCCATGTTTTGTCTCTGCATCACCCTAAGGTTGACTGGTAGAAAATGCCTCAGGCATTAAGTCCGCCTTTGTACAGTATTTTTTTTGCTTGTGCATAAAGTTTTAATAAATAAATAAATAAGTATTGATCGATAATTATTATTAATGTCAGAGATAAAAATGACGACATATAAAAAATTATTTTAGAAAATTCAAATATGTCACCAAAACATAATTACGTACTTTGTCATATCAAATCTAATCAAATTTCACTACACATTCAATTTGAATGAATTAAGAATGAGATCTCAGGTTTGGCAGAAAACTAGGCTTAGTATTTATCTATATAACGGCGCAGGATAGCCTTTACCAGAAGTGATCATTGTATTAGTGGTTCAATATCATCAAGATTGTGCCGGAACATAGCAGTTCATCGCCGACGTGGTAGGACACCGGCTCCCCTAACATCATCTTCTGTAATCAGAAGGTAGTCGCCACGAAATCATCGATGTGACGCTCTGCTAGAGTGACTGTCTGCAGTCAGTGTCACTCTCTCTAGTACCTTTTTGGTAATTCCAGTAACTTCGTAACAAAACGGCGGCGCCACTTACTGCGCCGTCATATACAGAATGTGGCGTAGATAGTGGTCCAACGCTAATGGGTCGAAACACCATATATTTAGCTACCACATACCACCATTTGAACCATGCTTTATAGGTAGGTCTCAGAATAAAATATATTTTTTTATAATTTTTTTGACACCTTGCTTTAACTAAATTGGCTGCAACTGCAATTTCTATAAATGACAAATATAATTTTTTTGTTTCTTTTTTTATAATTGCTGAATACATGTGCATCCACATATCACATGCAAACAATTTTGATGCAATTTTACAAGGACTTAAGAAAAAAAGTAGATTATACAGCAGGGTAAAATGGCTCACTTTGATTGCGAGAAAATTAAACAGGCTTAAAATATATATCAGCATTTTTTCATTTTCAAAATGTGTCATTCGACTTGGGAACTTCATACTTCCAAGTCGTAAAAACATTTCTTTGCATTTTTAAATAATAAAGACAACTATTTTATCTGGTTTTATTAAATTTACGATAGAAAACACGGAAGAGATATGAATGAAAGCAAATGAAATAAAATAACTACCTTAATCTGCAACGTTTTATTGTGCATGTGGCTATTGGGCCTGATTACTAGAGCATAAAAAGCGACTTTATGTCGCCTACGCACAACATAAAGACGAACTTTAGCATGAGAAGTGAAAACGTGTTTATTTCAAATTTCAACTCAAATCCCTGAAAAATTACGTGAAACCCGGTACGAATGGTGTAGCAAAAATGAACTACACCGTTGGTGCCCGTTCCTTTAAAAAGTTGTCTAAATAATGCAGATTCAAAATTATGTAGGATAATAATAACTGATACCGTAATTTAAAAAAAAAGTTACATCAATTTCACAGTTTTCCTTAATGTCGTTACATTTATTGCAAAATAGTTATGGCCAAATAATAGTAGATTGTTATACAAGGGATAAAAGGGACCTATTTAGGCACGAAATGGTTCGGTGCACACGCGTATATAGCGCGGGTGCCAATAGTTCGAGTGCCTTAATAGGTTCTTTTGGGTGAAAGAACCTATTAAGGCACTCGAACTATTTCTTTTCATTTCGAATATGAATAAAAACCTCGTTGGCAAAAGCTAATATCTATTAAAGCAACTGAACTGCGGTACTCTATGAGGTGTCTATGAGGCTTTAAGGCTCCAGTCTGCGCGAGCCTTTAAAAGGTTTTGTATGAAATATTAACGCATTAAGCATTCATATTTCATACAATAATTTTGACCATTACAACAGGAGTAGGTTACCTGTTATGCTGATTAAGGGTAGTTCCACTGCGCTCCAGGAATGCATTCCACTGCGCTTCAAGTTGTTATTACCTATATTATTAAAAAAATTATAAGTACCAAAATGGTTCCACATCGCTCCAAAATAAAATAAGTAGAGTCAGCATAAAAAGCAAACCATAAGTTGTTTGCTATACACAAATAGAAATATCGGTAGTTTTTTATTACCGTGGATTCATCTCGTGTGTCAAAAATGCTCAAAGCCATTTTGCACTTTGCCCTATGTAGGTACATTTCAAATAAACTCTGAATTTAATCATTGAGCTACAAAATAGTCGTTGAATTTTGTGAATGCATCGTTCTGTGGAGCATCTTCCATGATGTGCAACCAAGCGTCTTCAATGTCCAGTTTCTTTTTATGGGCCAATGCAGCACACATGGCTAAGTCTCTCTTCTCTTCGATGTCATTCAATTGTAAGGCACGAGCTTTTTTGGCCAGTGATTGTTTTAAGTACAAAAGTATTATACTCAATTACCGCACAGATAAATGAAATTTAAGTCAATCAATACAATAATGATCTTAAAAAAATTTAGAACAATATTTTAATATTTTTATTATGTAATTTTGTATTTTTTGTTTTTTTTTTTGTTTTAAAAAACGTACTAATCTGACGCTGTGATTTATTTCGTTGTTTTTGCTTTGTTTTTAAGAAAAAAAATATTGTTAGATGTGACGTTGTGATTATGACTAAATAAATGATATGCGTTTTTTTCGTTTTTTATTATATTGAATATAATGTTTCATGCGTATTTAATTTTTTGCTAACTCTACTCAAAATTTCTTGGAGCGCGGTGGAACTGAAATATTGAAATATTTGATTGCTAAAAATTCTTGGAGCGAAGTGGAATCAATGTATGAACATTAAAATTATGAGAACAATGAGTTTTGGAGCGCAGTGGAACTACCCTATATTTTTTTCAGGAGTGGTTAAATCGGAGATAATTTATGTGTCGTACTATTGTACGACACATAAATTATCTCCGATTAAAATTATAAATTAATAATAAATATATTAAAAAAATAAAAAATAAAAATATTTTAATTGATATTAAATATATTATCAAAGTAAAACAAAGGTAAAACTTGACAATTAAATATGTATTTTATTCTCACAGATAGGTATCGGCAAAAAATACTTTACACGGTTCTCAATTAATACATAATGATGTCCAAATATTTCAAACATTCAATGCAATCTGTTAGCGACAAATGCAGGTAGTAAATTAATCATACAAAACGGACAGATGAACTGAAATCTTGAATACAAATAAGTTTCCATCACAACAAAAGCGCGCGGCGCCTGCGCAAGCTGCAATGCAACGTGTCGCTGCACTTTAGACGTACCGCCCTACAAAAGATTAGCATGGAGTGTAGTCCACCATTACAGAACCTGTGAAAAGATTACTGTTATCTTTTTCAATTCTTTGATAGGTTTACAGGAATGGTTCCATATAAACATAAATTGCACATAACATCGCATAAACTGTTGTTTGTAACTAGACAAATGCAAAACGGCGTTACAAAGGTGTTGAGCATAAAACATAACAAAATACTGTACTTACCATTATTTTTGAATATGGAGACATAGTAAAAAATAATAACACATGTACATATGTGTATTCACGTCAATAGTAAAACAAGTGGGCTTCGAACACACGATTTAACAGCCCAAGGGCTATTGTCGCTTGTTTATGTTTAGGGGTTAAAACCTGTCATATAATTGTCTACTTATTAACCACTTACTCAAAAACCACGACAGAGGAAAACGTACTAAGGAAAATGGACTTAATTGGAATATTCCATGAGTTCAATCTATTTACTTATGGGAAGAGGATTTGTTCTGTATTGGACCAATTACACACTGATATCGCGTCAATCACGTGATTCTGTGTCACTGTGTTACTAACAGTTTATATATAATTTAAAGAAAACATTTCTGAAACAAATTCAACACATACGTAAGAAAAATTTGACATTTGATTGGGCCCCCTTATGAGCTGAACCAATTATTAAGTTCACTCTACTCGTAAGTATGCATATTGCTTATACAATTATACACATAATTATTTATCGGCACTAATTGCACAGGGGATGAATGAAAAATCTGTCATATTCAACGATCATTGCAAACAAAAATAAGATGATGTCTGCCAAATCCGCTGTTGCTAGAATGTTGGAGGCGCGATCGTGGCACGTATAAATGCACAGTGCCTCGCTCCCGTCGGTACTGTCCGCCGAAACCGCGCTACTCGGCCACGCGCACGCGCATCCAAAAATACTAAACAAAAATCATAAACACACGAACTTTATCCACTGAAAATCCCTACATTTTTTTAATATAAACCATGAATAACGCCGTCTTGTATGAAAAATGCAACAGCTTACAAAAAAGGGATGCGCTCATGTGTTTAGAAAAACACGCGTCAAAAATCAAGTGGAAGAAGAATAACAACAATATTCTAGACATAGGATGCGGAGATGGAAGCGTCACGAATATGCTGAAGAAGTACATCCCTACTGACTTCAAGTTGCTCGGGTGCGACATTAACGAGAAGATGGTGAACTTCGCCAATGATCATCATTGCAACGAGCAGACTTCCTTCACCGTGCTGGACATAGTGGGTGACCTGCCTGAAGGGATGAAAGGAAAATTCGACCATGTGTTTTCGTTCTACGCTCTGCACTGGATCATAGATCAAGAGTGAGTATTTTTCTCTCAGTTTCGTAGTAGAAAATGTTTGAAGAGATCTTCAGCTACTTCAACATCTACTTATTCTATCTATTGTTATGAAACTTTGGTAAGTTGTTGTATGCGCGCCAGAGAAGATTATTAACAAAAAAGGCAGTAGCTAGTTTTATATCATTTGTTTACCTAAATTACTTTAATTTTACTCGAGCTCGTCGAGCCATTTTCGAGTTTTTGCAAGACTAACGCACAGCAATTTATTTATACTTATATTATATACTAGCTGTACCCAGCAAGCGTTGCAATGCCACGTAAAGTAAAAAAATGATTGGTTGATTTTTTTTTTTTAATTTTTTTTGGGCCAGAAATCGTCGCGGGCCACCCCCACCACACCAAACCGTACCAAAGTTTCATCACAATCTGATCAATGTTTTAGAACGCATAGTGGAAAAACATACAAACATTTATTTATATAGAAGATATATATTTAAATGGCGGTTATTAGTGTGGGACACTACATCTTAGCGAAAAATTTTCTTTTCTCTTTTTGATCTACTGATAGAAATAAGACCCAGAATTATATTTTCCTAATTTTTCGATTTTGTAGGTGATTGAATTGGTGTTTTGATCGTTGTCATAGAATTAAGTAGGTACATAAATAAAGTGCGGGCTGAACTTTTGCTACTGACATACGTCACATTCTGTATGTGCACAATACTGACTTCCTTTTAAAATAAATTGGCTAGTTACACCCTACAGTAATAGTGGTCAAAAGTGCTATTTTTAAACTCACGCTACTCAATAAGATTTCTTAATAAATAGTGTCGTAGTTAGGAATCCTTTACCATACGGCACTCAGATGGAAAAATAATACTCCAGAATATATGGAGCGTCAGTTTGAAACATCAAATTATATGTATGTATATTATAGGTAATATTTATATGTGTATTTATTTGTATGTATGTTTATTTTATATAGTTATAGTTTTGTTTTAAGTGTTTTAGTTGTATTTTTAATTGTTTAACTTTTCTACACACTGTGTCTACATTTCTTATCCAACTTTCCTCTCGCAGGTCTGCTAGAAGAAATTTCTTTTGAAATAAGCAGTACCTTAGTGCTGTTCTATGTTAATATATTGTCCTGTCAAGTATTTTGTGTGTACATAAATAAATAAATAAACATCGAAATATTAACCATAGTTTAGGGTGAATTAAACTTGGACAGCGAAGACACCACAGGTAGGTTTAAGTAAACGATTTTTAAATGAACTTCATAAATTAGTGGCTAGGCGTAGCTGAAACATACAAACCAGTTGGTTTGTGATCTTATAAAACAGAGCTATTGGAGCAAAGTTCAGCAACATGGCTGCTTTATAGAGCATTTTACGTATGTCAAAGCAAGACAGTTCAATCTTTGCATGTGAATTGTTGGGTGGTTACTTTTGAAGATTCTTTCAACAGATCTCCAGGTTTGCTGAAAAAAGTGACTATCGTAATCTATGCAAATCTAGTAATGAAAATTCAACATCGAATGCATTACACCGGGGAGCGTTAGTGCCATATTTAACGTTTACGTCTCAATAAAAGTAGTAGAATCTACTTATAACTAACCTATAAAATGACCGAATTGGCGCTTTGTTTCCCACAACTAGACTCAACATTGAGTTGTGAACTTAATATAGATATATCAGTTATACAAAATGTGGTTTCTAAAGTTTCAGCACGCTTTATCAAAAGTAATAGTATAATCTTCTTTTAATTTAAATCAAATCAAATGATTGTATATATGAGGTGATATAGGTATATTACAAAAGTTTTGTTACAGTTCCATATCCTACTCTAAATACACAGGTAATGATTCAAATTATTTACATTAATAATAAAAGGTAGCAGTAGCTCTACCATGAGTTTGCACAGCCAATACTCGCTAGCGTCTCCGTAAATAATATGTATGAAATACTATACAGCGCCCCTAGCGGTCACTGAAAGAATTAAAATGCGTACCATGAGCACTATAGATTTCGATAGATAACAAACCTAACGTAATCTATTCGATAGTCACTAACGTTTTTCAGCTGTCGCCATACAAAACGGCACCATGAGCCACTAATTTAACAGACGCTATCGAAAAATACGCTTACGATAGTAGTTACGTTACTCACTAGCATTTTGACGAGTGAAACGTAGTTTACAATAAAATTATAACCGATTTTGAGTCCAATTAAGTAAAAATAATGTCTGGAAGATATTATTTGGCATGGAATATGTTAGCAGCCGCTGAATTAGAAGACCAACGACGTGAATAACGTGAATTTCAAGCCAACATCGAAATCTATTCGATCCACGTTAATACGCTAGCGAGTTTAACGATAGCGAGTAAGTTTTCGATAACAACTCATGGTAGGGGTACAGTACCTTTGTGCTCTTCTATGTTAATATATTGTCCTGTCAAGTATTTTGTGTGTACATAAATAAATAAATAAGGTAGGTGATCGTGATGTCTGCTAACGCCGGAAGCAAGAACTGTGTCCGCTTATCTCAACAAGGCGTAGACTAGAGCCTCGTTGGCGGTCGGGGCTCTTTGGTTTAAGACCTTAGCCTTAAGAGCGTTGTCGCCGGTCCACTAGTGCCACTCCTTTAAAAACATATTATCTCGTGACTGAGAAGGAATTATGAAAAACGGCTCAATCAACTATATCGGTAAGTGTGTCTAGAATTTTCTAATACCTTTTATACGAAGCAACAAAATTCGATCTAGAGGAATGTGGCCGTTTTTATTGCGATCAAATTTTGTTGCTTCGTGTCTCAATATGAAACTTTAAAAAGGTATAAGAAAATTCTAGACACACTTACCGATATAGTTAATTGAGGCGTAGACCGGTGACAACCCTCTTAACTACTATCAGCACAATAATAAGTTATGATAATTAATACTTAAGATAGGTATGACAATCAATCAACACGTCACTTAACCTCCTCGTTGATCAAGTGGCCTCAAGCGAACTGTGAAGCAGATCCTACGTTTTTCCAGTTGGAATTTCTCAGTAGCCCGGAGTAATAATAACGTTTATAATAACGTCCATTTGGACTCAATAAAATATAGCCTAATACAGTTATATTCCTAAGAACTAGGATACAAATAATGTAAGTGAGTAGACGACTAAAACTATGTGAACTCCTGACTTCCAAACTAGGTAAAAAACCTGTATCTTGGAAATCAGTGCTCTTCCGTGATACATTAGGTGTAAAAACTTACAAATCACATACATGAAAATTCCAAAGTCAAAAGACTTAGACTATGGAAGGAGGTACTTAAGTCTAAAACTTGACGGGTGAGTGGTGTAGGCGAATGTGTGTGGTGTGTGTATTGTAGATGTAGGGTGAGAAAGTGCGTGCATGTGTGTGTAGTGTGGATGTAGTTTGTGAATGTTTGGAGTCTTTTGTTTAGGTTCGTACCGTATTATAACTGGTGAATTGTGGGTGTAATGAACACCTGTTCATTACACCCATATTTCACCAGTTATAAAGGCGCGGGCCCACCGCGGCGCATGCTGTGCACGGGCACGCGGCGCATTTTAGCTGCGTGTATTAATTTGTTTGACAACGTGGGTCTATGTTTCCACTGGAGTACACGAATATGACCCACGACTATGTATAGCGTGGCACGGCGCACGGAGAGGCTACGCACGTGCCACTGCAATCCACGGACACGGGCTTCACTGCGGGAGGTGTGGGGAGGTGGGACGGGCGGAAAAGCGAGCGTCAAAGGTAATAGTATAATATAATAGGTATTCCACAAGGTGTATCACTGAAAACTGCGCTGCGATAAGTGAGCTGTACATAGTCGTGGGTCGTATTCGTGTACTCCAGTGGAAACGTAGACCCACGTCGACAGCGTTGAGCTATGTAACCGCCTATTCGAGCAAGCCACGCATGTATCAATGACGTCAATTCATGCGTAGCCTCTCCGTGGGTTGCAGTGGACACAATCACATACATTTTCTTACAAAGCGAAGCACCGCGGTGCACGGAGAGGCTACGCACGTGTACTAAACACGTGCGTAGCCTCTCCGTGCACCGCGGTGGGCCCACGCCTTAATACTGTTACAATACAGTTTTGTTCTGCCAAACCCTTCTCAGAATATAGGCGCGATAAAATGTCGTTTTTAATGTTATTTTTACAGCATAAAATAATTTATTAGCGGGAAACATGTATGCTCTACAATGTATGTCTAAAACACATTTGTACACCATGTTTTATGCAAATAAATATTATTCCTATGTTATTTTCTGTCTATCAACACTACAAGTTGTAGGAGCTCAAGTACGTTTCAGGAGACAGGAGATTACAATAATATGAAAATTATTATCGTTTCAGACGAGCATTTACCAATATCTACAACCTGCTGAATGAAGATGGGGAGTTTTTCACAATATTCCTTGCGAGAGCGCCTGTCTTCGACGTGTACCGTGTTCTAGCACGCAACAACAAGTGGAGTGAATGGCTGCAAGACGTCGATAGATTCGTGTCACCTTATCATGACTCGAAGGTAAATAATAACACCTATACCAATACGCCAATAATGATACGTATCAATCAAAGAGACAATCATTTTTAACCGAAGCTTGTGGCAAAAAACGAAAATACGGAACCAAAGACACCGACTTCCAAAATTAAAGATATTTTTTTTTGTGTGTTTTTTTTTTTAAATCGTTAATTATCGACGCCTTCACGTCCGTGAAGTTTTAACAATTCATTTAACTTGTAGGTATTATTTGTTTTTTATTGATTTGGATTGTGTTTTCGCAAAGTCAGAAAATGTGAGAGTTAAACCTCAAGGGTTAATATGAGATTTATATCAACTAAATATGTGAAACAACATTGAGTTTCCTAATGATTGTTGAAGTTCTTTAATGCTATAAAATGTCTCACACAAAACGTTAATTATGCACATACGCAAATACTAATTAATGGATGAAATATTTTTCAGGATCCGGAAAAAGAAGTAAAGAAAATGTTGGAAAAGATAGGTTTCGTTAACTACGACGTGGAATGTAAAGACTCAGTATTTGTGTACGAAGACTTACATGTTTTGCGAAGTGAGTATTGTTTTATCTTTATCGATATTATTTAGGTGTTTGTACCAAAATTAATTACAAGTACAGTCAGCGCCATAGATCTGTGGTCAGTATACTTGAACTATAAAAAAACCGGCCAAGTGCGTGTCGGAACACGCACAATGAAGGGTTCCGTAGTTGGAAAGAATTTATCCTAAGAACAAACTTAACATTGTAGTTGGTAAACATAATCTCCCATACATTCCAACTGCAAATGTAAGTTTGTACGCACAATATCGAGAGATTTATCATGTTATTTTAAGACCATAGACTTCTTATATATTTTCCTGTAATCTATAAGTATAGGACTATTTTCTGTATTTTTTTCAAAATTTTAGGTTCAGTAGTTTCAGAGATAAGGGGGGGAATGGTCAATTTTCGTCTATTTTCACTTATAACTTCAAAACAATTTATTTTAAAATTATAAAAAAATACATTTGGGATCCTCACAGTAAGCCCTTTCATTTGATATGTCACACGGTACAGTTTGCAAAACTTTTTTTTTTAATTTTCTTGTTTGCCCCCCAAAACTGACCCCAATATTCTAAATTCATTTATTTATGGTTCACGTCCGTGTTTGGGTCACTCAAATTGATATGTATACCAAATTTCAACTTAATCGGTCCATTACATTCGGAGCAAATTGGCTGTGACAGACGGACAGACAGACAGACAGACAGACAGGCAGACAGACACACGAGTGATCCTATAAGGGTTCCGTTTTTTCCTTTTGAGGTACGGAACCCTAAAAACTACAGCTAAGAAAATAAGACGCTGTCAAAATCAAATTACTGTTACATGCGGTTAACAGAGTTAAACTCAAAATACTTTTTCCAATTAAACCATTTACAGGCAGTTTTGAATTGACAAAAGAGTCGATCAGTCGGAAATATGAAGCTAGTTGCCCATTCCATAAACATAGGAGGTTCTTATGGAAAAGCACGACCAAGAAAATCCACAGACACTCTTTTAAATTATATTATTACAAAGTATTGTAATTGTATTGTTACATCTACATTATTAATTAGGCATGCATCCGATACCGATGCCGATATATCGGCGATACTCGAAGTTTGCCGATATATCGGCATCGGCGATATTTTTATGGCCGATTCAACGATACTTTTCTCATTGATGTTAAATTTAATTACTAAAACTATTAACTAATCTCAATCTGTCTATAGTTTTAAACGGTTTTATTAAGTTTGTCATGTTATTTGTTCTTTTTATAAAAATAAAAAAATAACCTGACTTGTGTTTTATTTATTTTACCTTCATTTTTGAATTCAATAAGCGTATCGGTATCGGTATCGCCGATATTTTATAGGGATGCCTCTATACGCAAAAGGCGTATCGAGGCATCCCTATTTTTAATATTGAATTTAAACTTATTTATTTATTTATATAACAATTGCTTGCTACACTAACAGTAGACACCAAAGCGTGCAGCAAGCCAACAACAAACAGTCAACTAAAAAAGTTCATGCAAACACTAATCACAAATTTACTGCTAGACAAACATATATCAAAATTCGGCTCCTGAGCAATTAGGGCGTTCAACAGATTGATCGCCTGGTTGTATATGTGAGAACGATTTAAAAAGACGTGCCCGTTAAAAGTTAACTGCAATCATATCAAAGCACTCACTTAAACAGTATGCTAAGTAGAATAATGAAGTCTATTACATTCGTAAGTTTATAAATATTAATATTATTTTCTTATTTTGAAAGTTTAATTTTATTTGGCTTTAACTACGAGAGATGAACGTACTAAATACGGTTTTATCCTTGGTAAGAAACGAAATCTCATTAGGAGTCTCTTCGGGTCCTAATATCTAATGTACGGGTACATTAGATATTAGGACCCGACGCCAACATTGGCAAAAGCTTGGCAAGATGGCATCACAACCGATCCGATACCTAGACAAAAAAATCTTGAAATCATTTTTTCATTTTTACAGATGCCTTCACAGCGATCAATCCATTCAAGATCCCGCAAGAAAAGTACGATGAATTCATGTCAGATTACCTGGACATACTAAAAGAATTGCAGATAATGACCAAATTGAACAATAATTATGAAACAAGCGTTCATTTTCGCTATCGTTTACTAGTTGTTTATGCTCGCAAACCAGCGTCACAGGACAAATTGTTAGAAGAACTGAACAAGCAAGACTGAACACCTGTATTGGGACTTTAAACTATGTATTTTTAGTGCGCTTGGTTGCCTATTTTTGCGTATGTTGATGAACCATTGTTCCATTTGATAAATAACATTCCCATGAGGCGCTACAAGATATATCAACCTGTGCGACGATAGTGAGTCAGTTCCACTACAACATATGGTGGACTGACTGTTCACATTTGGATGTAGTTAAGCTGAAAGGACTCAACCCACATTGTGGTCAGGGATGAGTTGTATATACCAAAGAGGTCCTAACGGTTAATGGAAGGTATCCAGCTATATGTGGGTTGGTTCACAACATTAAAAAATCAACCTTCTCTTTGTAGAGTCACGGATCTTTTTTGCTGAGTGAAAGAACCAACCGTTACGACCTCTTTGGTATATACAACTCATCCCTGACCACAATGTGGGTTGAGTCCTTTCTGCGCATTTTATGTAGTAGTATGTGTACGTGTGTTATATGAGTTCATGAAGCCTTTTCTCGTATTGGTACGAGAGAAGTCTTCAATCTCATGGCTAGTGGTTTGATTTCTTAGACAATTTCTGTGGCCTGGTGCTAAAAAGGCCAATATCAATAATCCTTATTTTCAGTAATAAACATTAGAACATTAAACCAGCATTGATAGTTATTATTTACATACATGTTATATTGTATAATGACGAAAATCTCTTTCTGTTATTTGATACATATTTGTAGGTTGATTTAAGAATTAAATTCAAATTCAAGAAAAATTTGGTAGTTTTGAAAATATTTGCTACTTAAGCACTAAAAAGATTCCTATATAAGTTCCAAATTATGTATAAAATTAAAAAGGGCATAAGTTAACTTTGATCGTTTTAGTTCCGACTCTAATATTAGCGTAGTATTTTTATTTTCTAGTGGCTTAAGTAGGTCTACTGCAGCCCTTTTAACACTTAATAATTTTTATGTAACAGTATGGAAACACACACCACATTGGCCTTTGTACCATAGTGCCTTTTGATAGATTGTCGTTACACTTACGCCCTTGTAATACACAAAAATATACCCACACAATATACATTTTTACAATAATTTGGCAGTAAACTCTCATTTCTCTTTTAGCACCAAGCCACAGATCATTAATTTTCCTGCTGAAGAGAAATCAAATTCTATTCTTACTTCCTGGTTTTGCTAGTTCTTGGTCCAGTGAGTGTCGTTCGGATTGAGCAGTAGGTCACAGCCGCACTCCCTCATCATAGATTCTGCGTTCACCCATTGCAAGGGCACGGCGAAGCGGATGGTTTGTTCTGAATATGTTTATGTGTTGTTTCAATAATTTGGCAGTAACATCTCATTTCTCACAAAAACGTACTTTGGCCCTTTTAGCACCAAGCCACAGATTTATAAAGCTTGATTTACATAATCAGACGGTATATGCAGTGGTTCAAGTGGCATTTTAATATTGTAGTCCTAATAGACTGTAGATTTGTTGACCATTTTGTATTTTGATAAGTACCTGGTACTTGTTGAAAGGCCTACACTGTCTTCCCATGCCTATTAACACTGTGATTTAAAAATACATATTGTAAATGCCAATTATTTTTAAAACAGTAACCGTGGATTTTCTTGCCGGCTCTTCTACATAGGAAACGACCAACTGGATCTGTGCACCAAGCTTCTAAAGTACCATACGTGCCCATGTAGGTTTATAAGAAATAACATATTTTGATTTTGATTCAAGTAACTATGTGGAGGTCATTCTGTTATGTGTAATTCTTTCTAGTACTAAGAGTCTCTGAGCTAATACATTGGGTTGGGGTTGCTAGTTTTGATCTCTGATTTGAACTCCAGTGCATATTCTTTGTTTTAGTACGTATTTAATGGTTAGGGCAATGAATGATTTTCTAGAGTTAATAAATTAAAAACCGGCCAAGTGCGTGTCGGACCACGCACAATGAAGGGTTCCGTAGTTGGGATGAATTTATCCCAAGACCAAACTTAATATTGTAGTTGAAAAACGTGTTCATGTTTTTAAACTGCAAATATAAGTTGGTCGACTATTATTCGATAACATGTAAACCCTACTTAGCTGTGATAGTTTTCCTTTTAATTTCGTTATATATACTACTGCTGTGAATTTTTTCACGTATCCAAATACAACCATTTAGCTGGCAGGGGGGCGGACACTTGACTCTAACAAAAATTAGCACTTTAAAGCTTAATATTACGCAAACGGATCCCTGAATAGAATTTAAACGGCCTATCCAATGATACCCCACACCATGGGATAGATGAGTTAAAAAATATCATCCCCATTTTACGTGTACGGGAGGTACCCAATATATATATATTTTTTTTTTCTTTTCATTATGTTGTTTTACCACTTTGTTGGCGTGATTAATATGTATACCCACACCAAATTACAGCTTTCTAGTACTTAAGAGTCTCTGAGCTAAGCCACGGACAGACAGACAGACGGACATGACGAAACTAAAAGAGTTCATTGTTTACTACGGAACCCTAAAAAGGAGAATCTTTGTAGACGGTGATGATAATATTGTCCCTCATCATCATAAATACATATAAGATAATAACTGTACTAGGATGTTCTGGCGCGTGGCCAAAGTCGGAACTAATGCCACCGTCTTAGTTCTTCAAAACATTTCTCAAAACGATTCATCATCATCATCATCATCATTTCAGCCGAAAGAGTCTACTGCTGGATATAGGCCTCCCTAATCACCGCCACTTCGACCGGTTCTGTGCTTACCGCATCCAGGGGATTCCTGCGGCCTTCACAAGGTCATCGGTCCACCTTGTGGGAGGCGTTCCAACGCTACGTCTTCCGGTACGCGGTCGCCACTCCAAGACCTTTCGGCCCCAACGGCCATCTATTCTGCGAGCGATGTGCCCTGCCAATTGCCACTTAAGTTTGGCAATTCTTCGAGCTATGTCGATTACCTTGGTTCTCCTGCGGATCTCTTCATTCCTGATTGTTCACATAGGGAAACTCCAAGCATAGCCCTCTCCATTGCCCTTTGGGTGACTTTTAGCCTTCTAATAAGGCCCATTGTGAGCGACCACGTTTCAGTGCCATAGGTCATCACCGGCAACACGCACTGGTTAAAGACTTTCGTCTTGAGACACTGCGGTATGTGGGGCGAGAAGATATTGCGTATCTTCCCGAACGCTACCCAGCCGAGTCGTATTCGACGATTGACCTCTTTGTCGAAGTCGGACCTACCTAACTGGACAGTTTGTCTTAGGTAAACATACTCGTCCACGACTTCGAGAATAGCATCTCCGATCATCATGAAAGTGGGTATTACATGGACATTTGACATGACCTTTGTCTTGTCCATGTTCATTCTAAGACCCACTTTTTCCGAAGCTCTACTGCGGTCATCGAGCATTGTACTGAGGTCTTCCATAGTCTCAGCCATGACAACTATATCGTCGACAAACCGGAGGTGAGTGATGTAATCGCCATTGATGTTGATGCCAACCCCTTTCCAGTCCATAACCTTGAAGACATCCTCCAGTGCAGCGGTGAACAGTTTAGGAGAGATAATGTCTCCCTGTCTCACACCTCGCTACAGAAGGAAAGGTTTCGAGGTCTGGTCCGACTGACATAGTGGCGTTTTTGCACAGACCCTTCAGCACCTCGATGTCCCGATAGTTGATCGGGCACCATTGAAGAGACTGCAGTACAGTTCATGTCTCGATCTAATCGAAGGCTTTCTCGTAGTCCATAAACGCTAAGCAGAAAAACAGGTTATACTCCTCGGTCTTCTGTATAACCTGCCGCAGCGACGCTAAGCAGAGAGACAGGTTATACTCCTCGGTCTTCTGTATAACCTGCCACAGCGTAGTATGTGATCTACGGTGCTAAAGCCTTTACGGAATCCGACTTTTTCGGGAGGCTGGAAGTCGTCAAACCTGCGCGCGAGACGGTTTGTGATGACTCTTAAAAAAAGCTTATAGACATCTTACGGCTTATATGCTAAGAATTATAGGCACATCTCACTTCTGAGCAATGTGGCTCAAAAGTGAGATGTGCCTATAATTCTTAAGGAGGGCATTATCGCCCTTCTTTAAGAAAAGTATCACCACCAGTATCACTTGTTTTATGTGGCATTTTTCCCTCGAGTATGACGGAATCAAACAGCTTCTGGAGGGACATACGGGTTTTCCTCCGGCCTTTAAGACTTCGGTCGTTTTAAAACGATTGCACAAATTCAAATACAAATATTTACCGACAGCGCCCCCTGTCAAAGTCATCCGAACGCCAAAAGATCCTTGTAGCAGTGTAGTCATTATATCTAATTGTCATTTTTGTCAGGTTAGTTATTATTTATTTATATTGTAATTTGATCTGAGATATTGTATAGATCATAAGAATGTTAGTTTTAAGGGGTTACGGCAATATTCAGTAACACAGCCTAAGGATGTATTTTTTATTAAAGATTTCATTTCGAATTACCACCTTAGTCTATTTATTCTGTAAACCCGAAAGAGTTACATTTGACTTCACAAGCGCACCTATTCACATTCTCTTTAATTAATCTTAATAAATAAAACTTTGATCAAGAATATTAATAAGAGAAAATATTAAATTACAGCCTTCTTACTAAATCTTATTTTTTGATGACAGCAAAGCACTTTTCCTCCTTACCTTGAAATTATGGTGAGTGAGTGAGGTTCCGAAGAAAAGTTATGTCTCCATGAACATTATGGTTATGTCTCAGAGGTGAAACTTCGGGAAATAATAGCAAAACAAAACGATTAATTATGGTTAAAGTTATGTATAAAATAGTAAGTAAATAAATATTTATTGATTGACCTCCTCAGCCAAAGGAGCTGCCTGCGATCAAGACAGTTACGTTCCAACTAATTGCGTATTGGTTCTCTGGTGTTTTCGTAAGGCTGATTCTTAGAGAATACGTATTATAACACTGGAGATATACGCGCAATATTCTGAACGACAGGTCTGTTACTTTTGGGAGGGGACGCGATACTACAAAAAAAGAAAATACAAAAACTGTTGATAGATTTTTTTTTAAATCGATATTGACATTCATTAGGAGTCCATAAAATAAAACAGGTCATACATAAAATAGTTCAATTTTAATAATAAGAAAACAACTAAAATTAAACAAAAGTAAGTAACAAAATTTATAATAATTTCAATAAAAAAATTGGTTAAGTTAAAAAAAAAAAAAAATTAAAACCACATAATCATATACAATGGTTTTATTGTTATATGGTTATGAGGTTTTAATTTTTTTTTTTTTAACTTAACCAATTTTTTAACATAATAAAACCATTAGAATGGAAATATAAAACAATGAACAATAAAAAATGACTTATTCGTATTATTAAGAAATTATCGACAATTTGGATTTCAAACATGACCCCCTACAGAAGTGTCGATAGCATTTTTACTAAAACGCTTTAGCATGTCAAGTAAGTACTTACATGAAAATTTTGCTGATCTGATGTTTATTTACAGTGCAAAAGAAAAATATTTATAATTTTATGAACATAAAAACGAGGTGTAGCGAGACTTGGTGACGTCACAAAAGCAATGTGAGTAAACATAGGTACTCGATGCATGCCGTCCGCCATGTTGAATCAAGGTCGAAACGAATGAAAAATCAAAATGTAATATGAGGTTAGGATTTTGAATTTCAATAAAAACGTAACGGAATAATTACTATAAAAAAAATATTTGCATATGGAAGGTTATTCCGTTCTATAAGTAAGTTTAACGTATTTAAACTCTTTTTACATGATTTAACAGCACAGCAAGACATTTTCGTGTAGCTCCGCGCGTCTTGAAAACGTTTTACAAAGTGCGTTAGAATACATTTGAAAGTAGTTTTTATGAACATACTAGAACATTAGTTCTTGTACTTTTACTACGCCGTTCAATAAAAAGTGAGAATGAGTATGTTACAGGTAACTTTTATTAAATGTTTTTTTATTTTTCGACATAGTCACCTTTTAGTGTAATACATTTGGAATATCTTTTTTCTAAACTTAAAATTCCCTTCCTAAAGAACTCTTCTTCCTGAGCACCTAAAAAATCATGTACTGCAGCGACTACTGCTTCATCATCTTCAAATTTCTGTCCTCTCAGATACTCCTTCAAACGCGGAAATAGATAGAAATCACTAGGGGCAAGGTCTGGTGAATATGGAGGATGCTCAAGTAATTCAAAGCCAGCATCTCGAATTGCAGCCATCGCAACGGCAGACTTGTGGGCGGGGGCGTTATCTTGATGAAACAAGACAATCTTTGCTAGTTTGCCCCGCCGTTTCTCGCGGATTTCGTTGCGCAATTTTTTTATTTGTTCTGCATATAAAGTGCCCGTGACAGTAGCTCCATGATCGAGGTATTCAATCATTACTACCCCTTGACTATCCCAGAAAAGAGAGCCCATGATCTTACCGGCAGAAGGAATCACTTTAAATTTCTTAGGAGTTGGAGATGATGGTCTTTTCCATGTCATAGACTGTAATTTTGTTTCGGGATCGTAATGATGAAGCCACGTTTCGTCCATTGTTATGAATCGAGCCAAAAAACGATCAGGATCTTGTTGCATCAGTTCCAAAGAGCTTCGGGAAATTTCCAGTCTCGTTTGTTTTTGCGCATCGGTAAGCATTCTGGGTACCCAACGCGCGGATACTTTTTTCATCCCCAAGCGTTCATGTAAAATGCTATGCACACTACCTGTTGAAATCTTTGTTTCTTCAGCAATAAAACGTATCGTGACACGACGATCTGCTAAAACAATTTTTTCGACTTTTTTTACCATTTCTTCAGTCACTGCTGTCGTAGGCCGCCCTGAGCGAGAGTCATCTTTGATGGATGTTCTTCCACGTTTGAATTCGGCGCACCAACGTGCAATTGTGGAATACGGCGGAGCATTTGCTCCCAATGTATCCCGTAAATCTTGATTGACTTGTTGCGTGGTAAAATTTTTCAAGCACAGATACTTAATAACCGCGCGTACTTCAATTTTTTCCATTTTGACCAAAAGTCTACAACTAACTGCAAACAAATGACTTCTATTATTTAAAAACAAAAGACAATCAGTTGATTTTTTTTTAGGTATATCGCAGGTATTCCAGCTTTACCAGCCAGTATTTACTTTTTATATTTCCAAAAAGTTTGTAACGCGTTCTCATTTTTTATTGAACGCCCCTCGTAGAGAGGGGGAAGTGGTCGTAAGGCTTCTCCAGTGTTATTTACTCTATGTGCTGGTTGTATTATGAGTAGAGATCGGATATTCGGATGCATATTCACCTAAAGTTGAGATGTTTGCTATTATGGAAAGCGCTTTTGTATTTGTTTTGTGCCTAACGCTTCGCGATACAGGCCTGATTAAATAAAAAAAATATGTCACTCTCCGATTTTGGTCCTTTGCACGGCCTTATAAAAGTAAACAATCTAATCGGTATGGACCAAAAAGTATGGGTGAAAGTAGAGAGAATTTAAAATCTTGTATAAGATTTTGTGTAAATCGGATAGTAATGAATAGTTAAGTCAGCCGTCTACTTAAAAAATCGCTGTCCTGAGTTTACTGCTGGATGTAAGTCAGTCATATGGAAAATGAACAAAAGTTATGTAACTGGACCGGTATGGCTAACTATTTGAAACGTCCAAGAAAACGAAGAAGGTTCTATTAAATAACAAAAACCTGTCAAATTTCTTCATCGAAAATAAAAAATTAAAAGCCTATGTCAAATCTGACAATTGTCGAAAGGTAACAGGAACATTGTTCTATTGCTGCAATAAATAAAAACCGAAGTAAAATAAAAAGTTTTCTCAGTAAAATAAGTCCACAAATAAAACAAAAATGAATAAGCGGAAATCCGTAAGTTTAATTCAATTCAGTTTGTTCAGTAAGAATTCACAATAGCGCCCTGCACACGTAAAGTTCGGAACGCAGGAAACAGCACGCGCCGTTCCAACCCGCGCTCCTAAACGTACATGTAGATGCGCGGGGCTAACAGTTCGATCGCCCATGTCGGCGTGGACGCAAAATAAACAACAATGTCGGTTTGGAGCCTATTACGGAGTTCATACGTTTATTCCGTGAACATCCATGTCTGTGGAAGATTAAAAGTAAGGACTACAGTAACAGGAACATAAGAAACAAAGCTTATGACGAACTTGATTTTTGCAAGACGTTAGGTTTGAACCTTAACGTGGCAACCAACCGTTCTTCTGCTGTTATACATTTTCTCATAACTGTATCTTGCTTGGTTATTTTGGGACGTACCAGTGCTAATAATAAATAAACAATCAAAATCGTCACTATCTATTCTAAGGTAATTTTTAAAATCTTCTGGGTAACAGTCTCGTAACTCTCTTAATATTGGTAAATGTCCGAATCTTCGTCTGTATTCCTTCCCCCACATTCGCCATTTTTTTCGTTTGTTTAAACTAACTACAAATCCAGCTAACGCGATGACCAAACGAGTATCCATTTCTTACAACTGAGGCAAAACTTTTAAAATTTATAACGTACCACGCGCCAGTCCAAACTGCAGTCGAAACTCTTGAAATTCAATTTACACACACAGTTCGGATCGTTTGTCTAAATATGTAAGATTCACCGGCGGTGTTCCAAATCGTGGACACATTTTTAATCGTAATTAGCACGACAGTTTGACCCGCAGTCCAAACCGCACAGATCCATCCGCGGATTGGAACAACGCAGTCCCAGATGCGCGGTCCGAACTTTACGTGTGCAGGGCGCTATTGCGTTCGAATATAATCCGGTGAGCATGTCGTAAGTAATCACATTTAGAACCGTTTTAGAGTATACCATGTTTTAAGTAGTACCGGTATTACATACGATCATAAACTCTCGCCTTATTCCCATGGGGGTAGGCAGAAACTACAGAACGTTATCTTACTCGTTTTGCTTCGCTTATAAGTTACTAGCTGACCCGACAGACTTCGTTCTGTCAAAAGCTATAGTATAAACTCCACTACTCTACCCTACCCTACCTACCCTACCCTACCCTACCTACCTACCTACCTACATATCTACCTACCTACCTACATATCTACCTACCTACATACCTACCTACCTACCCTACCCTACCCTACCCTACCTACCTACCTACCTACTTACCTACCCTACCCTACCCTACCCTACAATATCCTACCTATCTACCTACCTACCCTACCCTACCCTACCCTACCTACCTAGCTAAAATAAAAAATAAAAATAGATAGTAGCCGATTCTCAGACCTACTGAATATGAATATAAAATTTCATAAAAATCGGTCAAGCCGTTTTGTAGGAGTATGGTAACTAACATTGTGACACGAGAATTTTATATATAAGATAAGCGAAGCAAAACGAGTATGTAAGGTTATAACGTTCAGAGTTTACTAAATTACCTAGATTATTATTTTTAGGCCCGATCGTCGTCCACTATAACTCAACCGAAGTCAGAGGAGAAGCTGCTTCCAGAGATCGAAATGCCACCCTCAGACACGTTGGTTTTAAAAGTATTGAGTCTACGTATCTCAGATCAGGATCTTAGAAACTTTGCAATAAAAGTGACGTTCTTCGACCAACTGTTGTTGCATGCTATCATCAAACCAATAGGCGCTAGAGATGAGGAGCCGGCCCATTCGATAGCTAATGGCAGTATGGTTTATGATCCCTCAGATTACGAGAAAATGTGTTTGTTCGCAGATTCTCCACTCGTTGGTATGCCACATATAGAAATTTGGATTTTAATTTTTGCTGCCTGCATTGTCAAATCTATACAAATAAATAAACTTTAAGTGTCTGTTTGTATTGTCAAGAATGTATATACGGTACTATAGTATGAGGAACAGGGTGTAAAGTTCACTCATCCTCTATTGAAAAAGGAGGATCCTCCGACCAGACGAGTGTTGTGTCTGATAGGCAACTGCCCGACGGTTGATGTCGGGATGTTGTTTATATGCTAGTCGCGCGGTAAACTCTGATTGCGCGATGCAGGAATAGTGACGTCAGGTCTTTGATGCGTAGTTCGCATGTGGCGGTGTAGATGCCACCACAGTACTTATAATAAAAAACAATTTAAAAAATTGTGTCTGTTTGTTTGTTTGTTCCGGTTTATCTCCGAAACGGCTGCACCGATATTGACGCGGCTTTCATTGGCAGATAGCTGATATTAAAAGGAGTAACTAGGCTTAGACTTACTTTTAGAGTTCCGTACCCCAAAAGGGAAAAACGGAATCCTTGTATAGGATCACTCGTGTGTCTGTCTGTCTGTCTGTCCGTCTGTCACAGCCAATTTGCTCCGAATGTAATGGACCGATTAAGTTGAAATTTGGTATACATTATCAATTTGAGTGACCCAAACATGGACGTGAACCGTAAATAAATGAATTTAGGATATTGAGGTCAGTTTTGAGGGGCAAACAAGAAAATTAAAAAAATAATTTTTGCAAACTGGACCGTGTGACATATCATGAAAGGGCTTACTATGGGGGTCACAAATATTTTTTTTTATAATTTTAAAATAAATTGTTTTAAAGTTATAAGTGAAAATAGACGAAAATTTACCATTCCCCCTCTTATCGCCGAAACTACTGAACCTAAAATTTTGAAAAAAAATATAGAAAATAGTTCTATACTTATAGATTACAGGAAAATCTATAAGAAGTCTATGGTATTAAAATAACATGGTAAATCTCTCGATATTGTGCGTACAAACTTACATTTGGAGTTGGAATGTATGGGAGATTATGTTTACCAACTACAATGTTAAGTTTGTTCTTAGGATAAATTCTTTCCAAGTACGGAACGCTTCATTGTGCGTGGTCCGACACGCACTTGGCCGGTTTTTATTATAGAAAAAGCCACGCGGGCAAAGCCGCAGGCAGCAGCTAGTTCATACATATTATCTTAAACCCTTTCTAGAGTTTCGCGCAAGCCTACTCAATGCTTTTAAATCATCATCATCATTTAAGCCGGAAGACGTCCACTGCTGGACAGGCCTCCCCCAATTAATCGGTTTGCCATAATCGCCACGCTTGTCAGGCGGGTTGGCGATCGCAGTATGGTGTTAACAATGCATAGAGAACGCTGCTGTCCATTCTCCGTTGAGAACTTAGAACTCAGAACTCCGTCTCCTTAGTCGCCTTTTACGACACCCACGGGATGGATCTGATGATGGAGCCTGAAGGTGGCACGGGTACTAAACAAGATAGGTCTGTTGTGTTTCGGCCATTTGGATTTATCTTGACACTTGTCAAAGTCAAATCTAATGAAACCACACACGACGATGCTATCTGGTTTACTTGAAAAGTTCCCACACAAATAATTAAACACAGAGAGAGAGTTTAATTGTGTCTAAGACACAACTATAACTATTATGTTATTCTAATCGATTTTTTGTAAATGTTTCCTCAGGTTAATTTTAAAATAGTCTAGAAATTAATTATATACTACGCCTGATCGATTTGTATTGATAATAAATTTGATAAATCGCTCAAATGGAAAACAAAACTCTTGTTTAAAACATTTTGAACTTTTTGATTTTAGTTTTTTTTTTTTCCAACCCTTCTTAGGTATAATAATATTGATAGAGGTAATAAGTGTTTAAAGTTTTTCGTTCGAATTGAAGTACCGAATTTTAATACTTTAGATTTATACATGTGACGTCACGAAGCCCATGATTCGGCCCCCCCGGGCGTCCCACGTTGTCACACTTTGCTGACGCCGCTCCCCCCGACCCTGCCCCTTAAGGTGTGATGTAGTTTATGGACGGCCCCTGGATGATAATCACAATTCACATTCGTCTCAATCTTGTTCAATGTTAAAACAAAATGAAGCAGATTGATTGAACTTTTCTTTAATTATTAAACTTATTCTTCATTCGTACTTTTTCATTCCACAGCACAAATTCAACCTCTTAGAAAAATACATGAACACAGATCTGGAGTTTTAAACCTGGATCAAAACAACTTAACCATGTCGGAACGAACTATGGATATCAGTTGCTGCAATGTTGATATTTTGCCAATTTTTACCAATATGAAAGGTTTGACAAATCTCGCTTATATATACCTCACAACATTATTAAGTATTTAAATGAATATACCTATATCTAACTATTATGGGTACGAATTAAGGGAACCAAGTACAAAGACAGCAGACTTAAAGTACCAATTGCACCAAACCAAGACGTACCTAATGTTACAAAAATTCATTATATCGGAGAACGGAAGGTTTCTCTCGTTATCATCAGCCATATTTTAACTACTGTGGGCGTACTGTGGGTAGTGTTGGTTATTGCGCAATAGAAAAGCCGAATTAAATTCAAATCAAAAGTCATTATTCAAACTAAACCGAGAATCAAATTACATAAGACAGTTCCCCCAAAACGCCCATCCCTTCACCACTTCCTAGTGCTTTAGCTGGGAAGAAGAAGTAGCAGAACAAACTACCCAGCAGCACATCTGTCTGTTCAGTAAGAAGAACTTGATTCTATACAGTACCTAATGGGTATGCAAAGTAATTAATGTAGGAACACGACACAACTATACCGAACGTGCAAAAATTCCTTGACGTCTTCACTGCTTGACCGCCACCGATGAACTTCACTGGTCGAATGTGCGGCGGACACATATAGCCGGTCGAACGTTCTGTCGTAGACTCTGTCATGCGCCGCTAGGCAGCGCTAGCGTCGCGATTAGTCAAGAACCGATGGCGCGAATCCACCAACTCCATCGAACGCCAACAGATGGCGCTGGCGTACCGGATACAACTCGTCTCCGGCAATTATAATTAATGTAACTTGTATGCTCCCTGCCAAAATTCGCCTAAAAATATCAATCATCCTTCCAGAAAATCAAAAAATATGTATTAAGAAACGAATGGAGCCAATGGTCTTGCCGTCGGCGTTGAAGCGCAAGAGTTGGGACACCCTGCCACTACTCACGATGGAATTGACTGTAGAACGAAATCCACTCAACAGAGTGCATCACAAAATTCTGAAGAAGGCTAACTGGATGAAATTGATTCTTATTGCTTCCTACAATATGATCATCCCGTTTGAAAACGACTACGTGTATACTGCTGCTTCGAAAACACCCAGTTATGGCGAAGACGATACTGTAAGATCAACATTGAAATAGGAAACTCTTTCCCCCTCACTCTTTCATTTTGCCAGTATGCTTCTTTGTTTGTCAGAAGCGGTATAAAAATAATATATTCCGAAAACATCATACAACAGTTTTAAACCATCGCCACACTACTATTTTAATCAATATGTGAAAAAATGCTAATTAATATTAAGTATGTATTATAATATTATGTACAACTTCTTTCATTTCTTCTACAAATTTTTCAGAATGTTGGCCTTGTAACATATAGCCAAGGTTATAAAGAACCACAAAGGTTCGACTGTACAAGTTTCTTTCCAAAATGGGAGAGTTTAAGAGGTTTAGGAGAGACGTTTACACAAGGAGACCAAAAGTTCCAATGTCAACTAGAAGACATACAAATTGAACATGGAATTGACGTTCCATTTTACTTGAATGGAGCAGTTCCTAACCGTGAGTTCTATCATTAAAACATTGGGTATTGGCGCTATCCTATAACTAACTTCTCAAATCGGGGTTCATACGACCGGATAAAAATAAAACTGGCCAAGTGCGTGTCGGACCACGCACAATGAAGGGTTCCGTAGTTGGGATGAATTTATCCCAAGACCAAACTTAACATTTTAACTGCAAATTTAAGTTGGTCGACTATTACTCGAGAACTTGTAAAGCCTACTTAGCTGTCATAGTTTGCCTTTTAACTTCCTTATATATACTATACTGCTGTGAATTTTTTCACATATCCAAATACAACCTGGCGGGGACACTGAACACTTGACTCTGACACAAATTAGGACTTTAAAGCCTAATATTACGCAAACGGATCCCTAAATGGAAAAATGGTTTTCACAAACCCGTAATATTTTTGAACGGCCTATCTAACAATACCCACACAATGGGACACACGAGAAAAAAATTATCATCCCCACTTTACGTCACTTTGTGTGGATGTCGCAAAAAAAAAAAATTTTTACTACTTTGTTGGCGTGATTAATTATGTATACCCATACCAAATTAGTAGTACTAGTACTAAGATTCTCTGAGCTAAGCCTCGGACAGACGGACAGACAGACGGACATGGCGAAACTATAAGGGCTCCTTGTTTACTACGGAACCCTAAAAATAAGTAAGGACATGCTATTCTTTTATACACAAGATTATCGGGTTCACTGGAATTTCGGAAGTATCCACATATTGTGTTGTCTATGTAACCAGTCAATTTAGAGATACTGAGAGCTTGACACAAACAATATAGTTTTTTAAATTAATCGCAGGCACGTCGCCGTCATCTCCATTAAACGGTAGGCCTGTAATAATATAGGTACTTGGCCAAAACTCGGCATTTAAATAATTTCAAATTCGTTTCTAAATATATTTTTTAATAACAGACACTGCAGTTTGGGGCTCGTTCCATCGCACTCTTATGCTTAAGGGCGACAAATGGCTGTGGAGACATCTCCGTAATCACAAGTGGCCCCTTGAACTTCATATCTACGGAGAAAACGGAGGATACAGCTTTATGGCATTCTTAAATCTGTTCAAGCTTCTTTATCCAGGAGGTTAGCTTGTTATTCTAGTATCTTTTTTGTTATTGTTTTAGACATAAATGTTATATTATGTGGCTTCGGTCATAATGAGAGTAGCTCAATGAAATAATAGTTATTTATGCAACTGTTGTATAATAAGGGGTATTAAAACACCATGTAATAATCACATGAGTGTTTTAATACGCAATTATGTACAGTTGCATACAAGACTTTATCTACACTCATGTTATCTACTCTTTGATATTTTCTAATTCATGAAATCTTGGTACGCCTTTTCATATTTTTTTTTCTGGACTTTTCTGCTTCGATCAATGCTATTATTGATCGAAGCTTTTCTGGTAATAATTGGTAAGAAATGTCCTTTGCTGCATTAGAAATATCTGGTTGTGTGTTATCAAAGCTTGTATAACTCATTTCTGTAAGTAACAAACTTATACATTTTTGCAATACTAATATCGAACAAAAATGGCGGGATACGACATGAACTCGAATAACCTGTAAGTTCAAAATAAAAGTATTAAAACATATTCAGAACAAACCATCCGCCTCGCCGTGCCCTTGCAATGGGTGAACGCAGAATCTATGATGAGGGAGTGCGGCTGTGACCTACTGCTCACTCCGAACGACAGACCTGAAAAGCCGGGTTCCCCTAATCTCACTGGACCAAGAACTAGCAAAACCAGCAAGTAAGAATAGAATTTGATTTCTCTTCAGCAGGAAAATTAATAATCTGTCTTGGTGCTAAAAGGGCCAACGTGCGTTTTTGCGAGAAATGAGAGTTTACTGCCAAATTATTGTAAAAGTGTATATTGTGTGTGTATATTTTTGTGTACTAAAAGGGCGTGTAACGACAATCTATGAAAAGATACTATGTTAAAAAGGCCAATGTGGTGTGTGTTTCCATACTGATTCATAAAAATTATTAAGTGTTAAAAGGGCTTCACTAGTACTTAAGCCACCAGAAAATTAAAAAAAAAAAACTACGCTAGTATTAGAGTTGGAACTTAAACGATCAAAGTTAACTTTATACATAATTTGGAACTAACATAGGATTCTTCTTAGTGCTAAAAAGGCTTAAGTAGCAAATATTTTCAAAACTATCATTTTTTTCTTGAATTTAAATTTAATTCTTAAATCAACTTACAAATATGTATCAAATAACAGAAAGAGATTTTTGTCATTCTACAATATAACATGTAAATAATAACTATCAATGCTGGTTTAATGTTCTAATGCTTATTACTGAAAATAAGCATTATTCGACACCTCCTAAGTACAACTAAGTAACTGACAAATGCAAATTTTATAGGAGAGCGAATTGAAGATTTCAATTTCTTTAAATCGCCGTAGCTAAGCCCCTATATATACGTTTGAGAAAAAAGTATTTGGGGTTAATTGAAAAAATTTAATAAACTTGTATGTGGTAAATATAGGTATATAGATGCCAAAAATGCAATCAAAACCGTTTCGTGTATCTGGCAGTTACATACGTATACTTAGCGGGTGTCGTATTGATATTTGCCTTTTTAGCACCAGGCCACAGAATTATAACTGCTACTACTTGTCGGCGTTCATTTACATTCGGTCTTATTGCAATGCAATTTTTGCTCTACCACATACTCATTTATTTTTATAAATGAGAATTTATATCCTTTATTCAGAAGAGGCCAATACTAAATCGAGTAGGAATAATTTCGCTAGTTTTTCATGAATAGCCTTCATAACTATTCTACACACGATTCATATAATCCGCACTGGTGTGATAAAATGAAATTTTTCAGACTGCCAGAGTCTTACGGAACTTCGGTTAGCACTTTGACTAATGGTCCATGCAGACCTACGGGCGCTGATGAGAATGATGCTTTTGTTGTGGTTGAAGTTGAACTTGGACGACCCCTAAAGTCTATAATTAAACCCCCGAGCATTCTCAAGTAAGTTAATTTGCTGCAAGTGGGTCTCTTTTTTTTGGTGACGGGATGGTAATCCTCATGGCTGTCCTCCGCCCTGGGGTGGACGGAGGGGTCTGTCAGCCTTCTTCTAACTAAAACCACCCCGAGTTCCCTCGCACACTTGCACCGGGGGCTACGGGGGCACTTAAGCACTCTTCAACGCACGACCGGTGCCTGCCTCTGCGGGCTCTGTTTGGTCAAACGAATGAGGTGTTTGACTTCCCTCGCGACGTCTAAGAGGGGTGCGCTTGGAATATTATGCGCCACCACCTCAGGTCTTTTACGAAAGGGGGCTGCGGACGTACCCGAGTCCGCCATCCCGATGCAAGCGGGCCTAACTAAACCCAACTTTGTTTTTTTACCGTGGTACATAGAGGAATTTAAAAAATCTTGGTCATCCCGCGTATGATTAATAGAATAGTAATATCGAATGTGAGTGTGAGCACTAATAAGGTTACAATGGTAACAATACAAATCACCTACTTTTATTTACAGAGAAGATATAGGTGCCATGCTTACGAAAATGGAACTTGAGGCCCCCAGAAAACGAATATGCACCGGTCGTGGACAACTGGAGCGCGACTGGCAGAAAACTGTTCGGAGTGCTGCGAACTCTTTGCGAAAAGTGCCTTATTATGGTAACTAGGAGTACTTATCACAGATCCTACTTAGTCAGATGGCTGTAAGTGCGGGAATCAACGACATTTTCAATAAGAATATAAGAAGACCTATAAGTCGGAGCCACATGGCTGATGTTGATGCTGTAGTTATACTAAGTTGACGCAACGCTGCTCGCCTACCTGGTGCTGTGTATGGGACAGTGTAGGAAACGATGAACCTATCAGGATTATCCGTTGAATATTTCGCGGCGATTTGAGTCTGCTGTAATTCTGGTTAGCCATGAACTCTATAAACACACTGCTGGAAAATTAAGGGTGGAGGCGATATATCTTCTTGACATCTTGATGTAGTTGTAGATGCTCGTCTTTAAATTACTTGAAAATGAGCCTGTTTCGATAGTCTTTTATGTGCAATTTTGCAGGAGCCACAGAATTTTGCACATTCAATCGACAGCTGAGTGAGACCAGGACTCGAGTGGAACTGACCACATCTTGCTGGCAAGACGCTGCGATATTCGTCAACAACCATTTTGTTGTACAGCAGTATCAACAATCTGATGAAGTTTTTGAAGTAATAACCTCATGATCTTACTCATTATTGTTTTAAGTTTTTAACATCGTTAGTAACAGGACAGATAACAGGTTTGTTATTTTCAAAAATACTACTCCAGCATTTTTTTCACAAATGTAAATAATAATAAATACTAATGGGTCTTCGATCAGGTTAAGCTATGCTTGCCGGAGTTGGTCCGGGGATGGTTGACCATCTTTACATATAGAGACTCCTCCGTGCCTCGGAAAGCACGCTAAGCCGTTGGCCCAGGCTGTCATTCGTGGATCTTTGGATGTTTTTTTTTTTGGGCTTTTTTTCGTTTGGGGTCATCAGAAGCCCGAAAGTCTGACAACCAGTCTTACCAAGGGGTCTTACCGTACTACCCAGTTACTGGGTTGTGGAAGTCAGATAGGCAGTCGCTCCATATAATTCAGTTACAACCGGTTAATATGGAAGCTGACCCCAACATAGATGGGAAAAGGGTAGACAGATTAAAAGAACAGGTCTTCGATTACAATATATCCTTTCCTTCTCCTTTTGGTAACACCCAGTTTTCACACATTTTATATGTTATTTCTATTTTCCATAAGGAACTGGTGATGATGGCTCACGCTTGCCTGATGAAGTCGGCATCCAAGACGCTGATACACACTGATCACTTGACGGTCGAGGTGGAACCGGCGGTACGAGCTGCAAGACACGCCCGCCAGATGCAGGACACGCATCATGCTATGGAAATTTATTTACGGGTAACCTTATCATTAGAAACTAACTTTTTCCGGGAAATCGTTCAGGGGAATGTTCTGGGACAGAAAGTAGCCTATGTCAGTTTCTTCTCAAATATTGTAAAAGCCAATTATTTTTATAACCGTGGAGTTTCTTGCCGGCTCTTCTCCATAGGAAACGACTAATTGGAACCGTGCACCTAGCTTCTGACGTTTCATAAGTGCCCATGTAAGTTTATGTGACATAAAATATTTTGATTTTGATTTTCTCCTGAAATAACTATAGACATGATTTATGGAAATACTAGCTTCGCCCGGGTGGAGGTCGGAAAATATCCTACTTGATTGTACTTTCGGAATAAAAAGTACGTCCTAACCTTGGTTATAGTCTGTCCGTGTTCCAGATTTCATCTAAATCCGTTCAGCCGTTAAGGAGTGAAACGGTAACAGACAGACCGACAGACAGACAGAATTACTTTCGTATTTATAATATTAGTATGGATTTTCTTTGTTTCAACATTTTCAGTTGGTTGTGGATAAGCCTGGAAATGCTGACTATTGGCGGGAACTATCGACTTGCCTGAAAGACATCGACAGAGACTGGGCTAAAGTCTGTCTCGACAAGGCTATATTCATCAACCCTCGACACCCGCTGACGTAAGCTCTTAATGTCTTATGCTAAAGAATTACGTAAAAACATCGTAAAAATAAACGAAAATTGTAACCATGTAATAAACATGCCATTAAATCATTAAATGAAAGTTTTTGAAGTTCACTTCGACATTTTTTAAGCATTATTAAGTTGCTTTTGATTATCCATACTAATATTATAAATGTGAAAGTAACTCTGTCTGTCTGTCTGTCTGTCTATATGTTACCTTTTCACGCCTAAACCGCTGAACCGATCGTCATGAAATTTGGCAGAGATATAGCCTGGGATATGGAGACGGACATAGGCTACTTTTTTACGCGATAACCGACACGCGGGCTACGCGAGCGGAGCCGCGGGCAAAAGCTAGTTTAAATATATTTTCTATGTGTAATGCCCGAAAAAGTAGGTTTGTTCAGGAAAAATATTCGAATTCCAGCTTCTATTATTAGCTCAGTGTCAAATTTTTCTCGTCAATAGTTATATGATATTGACTTGATATTCATGTCACTTCTATGTCCCATAGACTCCTATCCAAAGGCGCAATGTTGTTCGAAGAGGATCCCTCGATTGCAGAGCCGTTCTTCATCGCTCTGCTCACATTACACCCGACTTGGACCGTAGCGTGGGTCATCACCAGCGTATACTTCTACGAACGCGAGCTCTACCATTTATCAGCTGTTATCATGACCATTGCGGAAAAGTATGTTTTACTGAGGTTTTTTTGGAAAAAACTGATTCATTTTATTTAAATTTCTGCCTATTATAAGGGCCTGTTTCATTCAGCTGTTGAATTAATTCCACTGCATAAACAGTGGCAATGAGGCTATCACATCATAAATAGTATACCGTACGCAAAATACGCGCTATGACGTGGACTTTTACTTATTATAGTACACCCGTTAATATAACTTGATTGCATGCCAAGGTTGCCTGGAAGAGATCGCAGTATGCGATAAGGCCGCCCATTGTATATTTTATAGTGTTTATGTTTTCCTTTTCTTTTGTAATGTGTAATCTGATGTACAATAAAGCATATATAAATAAATAAATACACTATAATTACGAAAAATCGGCATGTTCTCACTAGTTCGATACATTAGTTCGATCGTCGAACTAGTGAGGTTTTACGCAAGAGCAAGCGAAACGACCTCGGGATTTGGGGCACCCCGACTCGGATGAGTTAGGTTCGAAGGGGATGGTGGAGTCTAACAAAGACCCCGCCATCCCTTTCGTGTTTTTTTTTTTTAACCGTCCAGAAGTAGGAGCCCCGCAATGCGGGGCTTTGTCGATAAACCTTATTATTGCTTGGAAAAAAATTTAAATACAGTGCTTCGAAAAAAATGAGTTTTTTAAACAAAATAAAAAGCGTAAAAATTGTCATGTCATGAAACATCCCTAATAATATTTGTTTACTGCAACTATAAAAGCGGCAACTGCAAGCATGATACACGCGGAAGCGACTACTTGCCCAGGTAGGCACTGCAGGCAAGTAGGCTCGGGCGACACGATGGCATCAACAATTTAAAAAAATCACTTAAGTTTAATCTTCGATCACTATTATTAATCGAAGAGTTTAATAATCACCACTCCACTGGGTTCTTTAATTTAAAAAAAAATCACACTATTGCCACACCACCTAACTAAGCTAAAGCTAATAATGGTGCCGATTCCCTTGTTCACAAACTAAACTAAATTTAAGTTCAGTGCATCTTTTTCTTTCTATTTCATTAAGAAAAGGACAGAAGATAAATTTTAATTTAGTACTGTCAAATTAATCAGCGCCTGTCACTACTCCATATAGTTTAGACGTGATTAAAAACTTGCCGACTAAAATTACCTCAAAATACGTCAAGCGCTGACTAATTTGACAGGACTAAAATAAAATTTATCTTCTGTCCTTACCAAAATGTTAATTCTTCATTCTTCTTTTTTTTTAAACGTTGCCCCACACTAGGAATTTCTCCCATATTGTGGATGCGTTTACAAACATTTAAATTCACATACACAAACAGCCAGACCCGGATCAACTACTTGTAGGTCATACAAATTTGTTCCGTACGGGAATCGAACTCGCGACAGACAGCGCAGGTATACAAAAAAAACTGGCCAAGTGCGTGTCGGACCACGCACAATGAAGGGTTCCGTAGTTGGGATAAATTTATTCCAAGAACAAACTTAACATTGTAGTTGAGAAACATGCTCTCCTATACAGATTGTATGGGGGAACATGTTTTTCAACTGCAAATTTAAGTTGGTCGAATATTACTCGTAAACTTGAAAAGCCTACTTAGCTGTGATAGTTTTCCTTTTAACTTCGTTATATAAACTAATGTCGTGAATTTTTTCACCTATGCAAAACTAACCGTTTAGCTTGCAGGGGGGGGCACTTGACTCTAACAAAAATTAGTATTTTAAAGCCTAATATTTCAGAAACGGATGCCTTAATTGAAAAATTGTTTCTATAAACCCACAATATTTTTGAAAGACCCATCCAACAATATCCTACACCAAAGGGTAGGCGAAAAAAAAAAAACATTCCCACTTTATATGTACAGGAGGTACCCTAAATAACTATTTTTTCATGATTTTATTTTACCACTTTGACGGCGTGATTAATATGTATATCCATGCCAAATTATAGCTTTCTAGTACTAAAAGTCTCTGAGCTAAGCTGGGGATGGATAGACGGACAGACGGACAGACGGACGGACGGACGGACATGGCGAAACTATAAGGGTTCCTTGTTGACTACGGAACCCTAAAAAATGGTTGTATATTCAATGAACGTCATGTAGGATTTATGAGATAAGTAGCCTCATCGTCCCCCTGTGTTTATTTTTTGTTGTTTGGAGCGACCTAATCTAAAGTTCCTGAATATCAAATGACAAATACAGGCACAGGTAATAAATTTAATTAATTCCAACTTCTTGGTAGATTTTTTTGGGACACAATGATAGATATTTGAATAACCTACTGGACGTTTTTAGGGTTCCGTAGTCAACAAGGAACCTTTATAGTTTCGCCATGTCTGTCTGTCTGTCTGTCCGCGGTTTAGCTCAGAGACTCATAGTACCAGAAAGCTGTAATTTGGTATGGGTACCATTGGTGGATACAAAGTGGTAAAATAAAATCTAGATTTGATATTTGTTTTTTTTTTCTTGTCTATCCCATGGTGTGGGGTATCGTTGGATAGGCCGTTCAAAAATGGCCAGCTAAATGGTTTTATTTGGATAAGTAAAAAAAATCACAGCAGTAGTATACACCGTGGCATTTTAGTCGTCTTACAAAGACAGCCAACTTCATGTATCTAATGACTACTAATAATTCATGTATTTTTTTTATATTTTTTTGAACATTTGAATATATATATTTTTTTTTTAATTAATTATGATGCATGACATAGTTTAAAACACCCTGTTACGAGTGCAATCCGAGCCTTGTGATACAAGGACGCCGCAGAATGGATTTAGATTAAGTTTAAGTTGCAATAGTAAGAAACACATTTTTGCGTTAGGGTGAATGAACTCTGATAAAGATGTCGCCGCTCCATTCCGCGGCGCCCTTGTAACACAAGGCTCGGACTGCACTCGTAACAGGGTGTTTTAAACTATGTCATGCGTCATAATTAATTTAAAAAAAATGTAATGTTCAAAAAAAATTTTTTTTTTACATGAATGATTTTTAGTCATTGGATACATGAAGTGGGCTGTCTTTGTTAGACGACTAAAATGCCACGGTGTATAATAATATAACGAAGTTAAAAGAAAAACTATCACAGCTAAGTAGGCTTTACAAGTCACCGAGTACCTAATAGACAACCAACTTACATTTGCAGTTGAAAAACATGTACTCCGATACATTATGTATCATGGGCGAACATGTTTTTCAACTACAATGATAAGTTCGTATTTGGGATAAGTTCATCCCAACTACAGAACACTTCATTGTGTGTGGTCTGACAAGCACTTGGCCGGTTTTTTATAATTTCGGACGTCCACGGCAGGGAAGTAAAATGTATGGAAATACGTTCACGTTGTGTCGTTATCGTAGACGAAGATTTAAAAGCGTCTTTATATATTTCCATACATTTTACTTCTCTGTGTTATCGTGGTGCTGTGGATTCTGTGTGTAGAAATTATAAAAGCGCACATTGTGTACCGTTTTGAAGCTTTGTGGCTTAACAGAACACCTCAGAAAATCCATTTGGCATGTCAGGTGGCGCGACCTACGGTGTGCAGAAGATGTGTGGTTCCAACGTATGTGGGAGAATGAGTTGGGCGACTGGTGGTACTGCACACCGCTGCTGCCCAGCATGAGCCTCTACTACGATGCGGCAGACCTGTTGCTCAGGCTGAGGGCTGTGCCTGTGAGTACTGCTTTGTACGAATTTCACTAAAGAAACTGAACGCGATCAGCACTTCAAAGCCGCCTTCAAGAATTGTCAGTGTCAATAATCCACAGCAATTTGGTCACTGACAGCGTTTGAACGCGGTTTAGATGTGCTGAAAGCGTTCAATTTAATTGGTAGAAGTTTTTGGACTGAAGCTTTTATTGAGGCCTTTATTGAGTACTGCTCGATTTTTGCGACCAATTTTATATCGAATAAATTTAATGTCTAGTAGTTGTTTAATATTCAATAATCATGAATGTGAGATTCAGTCAGTGTAGACCAGTGTCTGAAATGGTGAATTGAGGAAAGAACACAGATTTGAGTGGACCTGTCCAGTCAGGGCAAGCAGAATCAGAATCAGAATTATTTGTAAAATATAGGTTAAAGGTCAAGGCTTATATGATAATTATATGTTGCGCTATGTTTTGTCATTGATGACATACAAATATCAATGAAGATTATAATATATAAAATAAAGGCAAACAAAATTCACAATATAAAACAAACAAAAAAATCTAAATAAAACTAAATACATGCATGCAATTATTATTACTGGTTTCATCTCCAACTCCCCACGACCTTAGTTCTTTCTGCTGAAATCGAAGTTGCCTGGCATTAATAAGTGACAGTTATAATCACCTACCTACTTTTTATGTCACATTAAATTGTAGGTAAGGGTTTGATGTAATAATCTATTATTGCGGTAGACCCCTAAAGGCTACCGTGTGATGTTGTATGGAGGAGATATAATATCGTCATAATCGTAGAACAGTGACGGATCTGACATTTATGTAAAACTCTGTCGCGCATGCAATAACAGCAGTACCTAAGTATAATTTTTGTCCAAATTTAGTTGAGCATTGATTCGGAATCAGCGCAATGAGCTATGTTTGACTCAATTTGGACAAAAAATTATACTTACTGCTGTTAGTGCACGCGCGGCAGAGTTCAACATAAATGTCAGATCCGTCACTGGTTCTACGATTATGACGATATTTTTATGAATATAGTTTATTTCAGTCAGTTCATTGTTTCCTTGTATTTCGATACCTAACCAATAACCACCTTGCATCTGGGCTTTTGTTCCTTTACAACTAGAGGGACAAAATCGCATCGTGATTATTAATAGGAACACACGACTACACACCAAGCTATACATTTCCAGTATAAGCTGATCTCGTATTGTATAGAATTTCCGTATAGTGAGAGGTTAGCTTATTCTGGATTTGTATAGCTTGATATGTAGTCGTGTGTACAGTATACATATATGTATTTTAGTGTTTTATCATTAACACCTTGCTCCTTTTCAACCCATAGTTGGCAGAAGTATGTCTAGCTCGAGTTCTATCGGTGACAGGAGAGTCAGTTCAGTACTATCATCTGGTAGGTCTATGCTGCCGTCTGCGGGGAGAATACGAGGAGGCCTTGTGCCATCTACATGTTGGACTCGACAAGTTTGGCGAGGTAAGGTTCTCAGTATGAAGTCTTGGCATAAAAACATTTTTTTTTTTAATTTTAGTCTAATGAGTTTATTTTTTAATAATTACTGTAGTTATACCTATATTCCGTCCACCGAGAGAATGTTGTTTGACGCCTGTCAGTTGAAAAAGATTTTGAACTATAAAGTTTTAATTCGTAAAACACATATTCGTTTGTATGAAACTGACGGGTGTCAAAAAACCATTATCTCAGTGGACGGAATATACTTGTTGGTAAACTATTAACGGTTAATTCCTTCTGCAGTCACTTGTCACAAAAAGTCCAAAACTGTTTGGTACTTCCTTTGTAATATGGAATAGTCATTTACCTTGCACAATTCCAAACTCAACCGCTTTTTATAAGAAAAACTCTCTAGCAACCAGTGCCGGATTAACCACGTAGCAAGAGTAGCAATTGCTACCGGCCCCGAGCAAAAAGGGGCTCCGCGTATCCAAAATAGCCCACCTCCACAAACAATAATAATTTTGCCGAAGATGAAAGAAAATTTGACAACTTAGGGAAATGATGTGATGATGATGAACTTTTGAAAAAGTGAATTTATTGAAAACTTATAAGAGACCTTTTTTTATAGAACGTTCAATTTTCTATAAAAACATTTATCGCACTAGGTGGTAAAGTGCTTGTGAGACCGGATGTAAAATGCCAAAGACCACATAAAACTCCACAAAAATAAACTTGTTTCTTTTTTACCACTTTATACCTGGGAATCCGTAGCAGATCTAGGCCCCGCGCTTGCTTAATACGGCACTGCTTGCAACCAATAGTTTAGTCAATTTACGTATGAAACATGTTAGTCCTCATCTAGATCGGTTACCTGAGAAGCCTAGAAGCTGAAGTCCAACATAGACTCGGTAACTTTGAAAAAGCCATCGAGTCATTTGGAAAAGCAGGCACCAGCCTTGATTCCTTCAGGTAAGCAAAATCCTTTATTTATTGTCCATAATTAATTTGATCAGTTTCTCACTACATGGTTAAAAACATTATTTTAGATAATAGCGCACGCTTGCCTAGAACTAATACCTAATCATCGTGATTTGAATAATTCCTAGTCATAGGTTTCGCGAAGGACAAACTCACAATAGTCAGTTTTTGAGCGTGTTAAGCAGTGCCGGATTAACTACGTAGCAAGAGTAGCAACTGCTATGGGCCCCGCGCAAAAGGGGGCCCCGCGTATCCAAACCAGCCCACCTCCACAAACAGTTCTACTTCCTCCCTTTAATTTTTGTAGACGATGATTTCTGAAATGACTATCAAGTTCCTCATAGAGTGACCAAATATATAAAGCGCTACAAGGTTAATTTGGCCGCGTGACCAAAATTGAAAATAACACCGCCATCTTATTTTTACCCAAATGCCCCAGAAGGAGGGTAATGTTTTTGTAAGGGGTAAACGCCAAGGTAACCCGTAAAATACAAATTTTCTTACGATTTTTGCAATTTGCTGCTCATTGTATGGTGTATGTTGATTAAAGTATGATTCGCGATCGTAACAAATATGCATTTACAGAATTATAATCATTAGAATCCGTAATACAACTTTAAGTCAGTATAACCCTAAAAGTCATGATTTCATGGAATAGTCATTCAATAGGATTGTATGTAGATTATATATTTTACAACTGATAACACCTATATTTTCTGCAAATAAATGATTCTTATTCTTATGAACTGAGAGAGTTGTATTGATGATTTTTATATATTTAGTTTTTTTTTTTTTTAATAATTAGTCATAATTGATGAACCATATTTAAATCAATATACAACCTGATACTGACCTGCAAGCTGGAAAAAAAGTAAGAAAATTTGAATTTCGTTACCCTGACTGGCTACCCTGACGCATTCACCTTAATATATTTCGAGTAACATTTGCACCGTTGCAGTAACATTTGTGCCGTGTGGTGCCGGACGTAAAGAATAGCGCCACCCCCTTTCCTCCCGTAGGTGTCGTAAAAAGCGACTAAGGGACTTACTATAGAATGGGCAGCAGCGTTCTCTATGCATTTTTAACACCATACTGCAATCGCGAACCCGCCTGCCAAGCGTGGCGAGTATGGCAAATCCCCCCAATTGGAGGAGGCCTATGCCCAGCAGTGGACGTCTTTCGGCTAGAATGATAATGATGATGAACATTGCACAAATGTTTACCAACAGCGCCCCCTGTCAACGTCATTCGAGCGCCAAAAGATCCTCGTAGTAGTGTACATATATTATCGAGTTGTCTTATTGTTTTTTCAGTGCATTGATGTCGCTGTCCTCTGGAGACAACCTGCGCGCGCGCGCTGCCCTGCTGGACCTAGTGCGTCGCCAGCCCAGCGCGTACGCATGGACGGCCCTCGCTGAAGACTGGTTGGCTAACCCTCCTACAGCAAATAAAACATCTACAGTCAGAATTAATGTAAGTAGTAGGTAGTTTGTAAGTATTGTATTTTTTGTTGTTGTAATAAATACATACTACGAGTATAAGCTGCATTTATGCTGCTGATTTCTGTTTAAATTCCTCTAAGTACTTTTCCAAAGTAATAGGTTGGGGAAAAAGTTTCTTCGCATTTTTTAAGAAAATACAAATATATTTTAATATAGTTTATTTACATTTAACTATAGTATGTAGGTACCATTTTGTTCGATAACTTTTTGCCATCTTGTAGGTAGGGACATGATCCCATTGCTATAGAAATTTTGGGCTTCTGATCAAAATACCGCGACAAGTGGTTTTGGCAGTCCTCTCGTGATGTTAACCTGACACTGCCTAAAGAATTCTGAAGAGACCGAAAAAGGTGGAAATCTGAAGGTGCAAGGTCAGGACTATACGGCGGATGCATTAACACCTCCCAGCCAAGCTCTCTTAATTTTTGCTGAGTGGCTAAAGATGTGTGAGGTCTAGCGTTATCATGATGAAAAACCACACCCCTTCTGTTAATTAATTCCGGCCGCTTTCTCTCAACTTCTTTTTTTAATCTCATCAGTTGTTCGCAGTAGAGTTCAGAATCGATGGTACTGCCTGGTGGTAACAGCTCATAATGAATAATGCCCTTCCAATCCCACCACACACACAGCATCACCTTGTTGCGAGTTAACCCGGGTTTCGCCACAGTCTGTGAAGCCTGACCGGCCTTTGACCACGACCTTTTTCGCACGTTCTTGTCGTACGTGATCCACTTTTCATCACCAGTTATCAGCTTCTTCAAAAATGGTTCGGTTTCATTACGTCGTAATAAAGAATCACAAATGAGTACACGGTTCATTAGGTTTCTTTCAGTGAGCTCGTGAGGTACCCAAATATCGAGCTTTTTTGTGTACCCAAATGTGCCATAACTGTTTTGTGGTCAATCCAGTTCTTCAGCTACGTCTTAACTACTGATATTGCTCCACTTTTTCAAAAATGGCATCCATTTTATCCGTAATAGCGCGACCAGAGCGACGTGCATCTTTGACATCAAAATTTCCGGATTGAAAACGCTTAAACCAAATTTGTGCTACTCTCACAGACACTGCACTAGGTCCATAAACATCGCAATTTTTTTTTTTCGCGGCTTGCGTTGCATTTTTACCTTTTTTGTAGTAAAATTTTAAAATGTATCGAATTTCTTCATTAGATTCACTCATCTTGACAGTAAGAAAAACAAAATTTGTTTTTCGTACGAAAAACAAATTTTGTTTTTCGTACTGTCAAGATGAGTGAATCTAATGAAGAATTTCAAATTAGGAAAATGTGTGATTTTCATTTAATAAAAATCACACATTTTCCTAATTTGAATTTGGAATTATGTTCTTTAAAATTTAATCTTTCAATGATACCAAAACCAGCCAGATACAAATAGCCAAAGAGATTTTATTACAAGTTCATACATACTATAATGCGAAAATACTTTTTCCGCAACCTAATATAATGGCCGCCACGTATTTATTGTCCACACTCCTCAAACACCAAAGACTGGTAGTTTGGCAAGGATAGTTGTTTAAAATCTTGTAAATCATTACACAACATTATGCAAAACTGTCAAACTTTAATACTCACATACATCCCGCCACCATACCAACTCCAGATAGATTGTAAAAAACAAAATAATGATGTGTAAAGGTGATTTTAATACCCTAGGTATTTCCATAGTAAACAATTTAATTTCAAGAAATTGTTACTCAACTGCTTACTTCTTTCATTGGAAGATCGATGTAGGAGACCTCGACGAGGGAACAAAGACCACTGGCATCGCGCAGCAATATATGAAGGCGAAAGCTAGCGCCATAGCCTGTGCCATCCAAGCGCTCAAGATAGACCGGCAAGCAGGCCGCGCATGGGCAATTCTGGGCAAGTTTGTGATGCCCAAAGCCAAGCGCTTATACTGCCTCCATATGGCTCAAATTGTAAGTGCTACAACACAATCACACAGTATAACTGTTCTCTTTAGTGCAGTAAACCTGGCTATATATATTGTATAGCCAGCTTTCATCATTTCAGCCGAAAGACGTCCACTGCTGGACATAAGCCTCTCCCATACGGGGAGGTTTGCCATAATCGCCACGCATGGCAGGCGGGTTGGCAATCGCAGTATGGTGTTAAAAGTGCATAGAGAACGCTGCTGCCCATTCTCTAGTAAGTCTCTTAGTCGCCTTTTACAACACCCATGGGAGGAAATGGGGCTAACCAGCTTTAAGTACTCTGTATTCGATGCTGTTAAAAGGTGAGACGTCAATATCCGGATGCTCTAGAGGTTTCGCAGATGGTAAAGATTGAATGAAAAAGCAGAAATTGTGGGTGATCCGACCCCTTAAGAATAGGCTCGTTAAGAGAGAGCGTTAGCTTATAAACGAACGGAGGTGGATGGATGAAATAAGACCACCATATTGTGGCGTTGTCCTTCAGTTCATCGAATGTCCCAGCAACGGACTTCAAAATGTATGGCATCCTGTCCCCACAGCGAAGGTCCGAAGAACGATAACCTTCGTCCCTTCCTCTCTCGTTTACTGAATACTTAAATCATCAAAACAACTCTCTAACGAATGACTATTGAATGATAATTTCATTAAATCATGACTTTTGAGGCCAATTCTAACTTAGTTGTATTGATGATTCTAATGATAATTCTGTAAATACATATTTGTTATGGTCGTGAATCATATTTTGATCAACATGCAAATTACCCATGTTTGCAAACTAAATGATTTGATATGACACTTACCTGCAAATTGCAAAAATAACTTGAATTTCTTGTGCTACCTCAGCACATACTCCTTAATGAATCCTTATATTCCAGAGCGGTTGGAAAGTCCCCGAAGAAGATATTGATATAGCAGGGGAAGCTTCTCAGTTCTCGTACTGCCATGGTGTTGGCACCGCGCTACGCGAGTGCCGCTGCGGCATGTGCGATAAAACACGAGTGTGAGATCAAAACCAACATGGATACGTTCTCCGGCGCCATGGACCTTGAGCGTCCCAACGATGATTTAAAACGAACAGTCATACAACGGGTTAAGGCGAGGTTCTTCAAGCGTGCATTTTTGTTCTTGAGGTGGCAGCGGGGCGCGAGTAAATTATCCGTGAACTTCATTAATTTTGGGTTGATATATGTTTTACGATATTAACAATGTTAAACCGGCGGACATTCCATCATCATAGACATTTATTTTGATGTGATTTTCAATACATAAACATACATAGGTACATACATACACATATTGAAATAAAATGAGTTTTAATCTACAAAATAAGGGAATGTTTGGATTTTTTTTTTTTGTATAAAGCGAACTTTGTCAAATTATGTAAAGAGTACCCGACGTACCTACAAAAAGGTCTCAAAAGCAACATATAATTTTTATATATGTTTAATCATTACCGTTTCTAAATAAAATGACATTAAATTTACATTTCCTAGAGGTTAACTTGAAGAACCTCGCCTTAAGCCGATTTCAAATGCTTTACTTTTTGTTCATTTTTGTCTATCATTTAGTATATCAGAAGTTAATTGTCTGAACACAAAACAAATTCATAATTAAAGAAATTATACCCGAAGTCTCTAATTCAGATAATTTATGTAAACAAAGTAATGTCAAGAAATGTCACTGTCAAAATGACAGGACAGTGGTGCAAAACATTTTATCATATTTTTTTTTGGAAATAATCATCTATGAAATTAAAGTGAATTAATTATAAGAACTATGCAAACAGAATACCGTTGCCAAACAATGTTTTATGTAGTGTGTCGGAGACACGGCCTATGATCGTCATAATCAGCCCTTTTAAGTCCACTGCGATCCGCAATCGATTTTGGGAGGCCTACGTCTGTAGGCCTCCCAAAATCGATTTCCACTCGAAAGAGTTTACAGCCGTTTTCATCCAAAATGTGGCTAGATAAGCTACACACAATATGAATCTACGAATGAGAGTTATATTATAAAGTGTTGTTGAAGATGTAAAAAATGTGAAAATGTTTGGATCTCCTGCATTGTTACCAGTATCATAAAATATTTTATACCAGAAAATCTCGTTTTTTTAATAACTTTGTTTTAAACCGAAAATTTATAAAAATAATTACGGTATGATTATTTTTTAATAATTATTTCTTAAATTCAGTACTTAAAAGAAAATGGAACCTTTTCTTCGCCATTTTATGTGAATTACCATTACGAAGATATTTTTTTGATATGTTATCCCCTTTGTTTACATAAATTATCTGAATTTGAGACTTTGGGTATGGTACATTAGTGAACCGATCCAACGATGTTGGATTCGACACTTGGTATCTTTCACTCACCCACCGAATGATCCAAGAATGAAATGAAAGCTTCAGATGAATGTTCTTTCCTATATGTATAATTTTGTTGATGTCGTATGAACGTGGAATGAACCAAAATGAACCTTCAATTAAAGCCGGTATCAGAGGCTTCACTCGAGTGTATGGTACACTCGAGAGAAGCGTCTAATATCGCCATCGTCTATTAACACCATTTATATTTCGTTTGGTAATTGGAGTTTAATATACGTATTTTTCCGTGGTATTGTAAGGGGCCTTACAAACAAACACGGAATAAAGTTATCCTAGGAATAACTTTGGTATATAACCATTAAAAAAATATATTTGTACCTAGCATAACTTTATTCCGGGTTTTATTTGTATTAGGGTTGGAGGTTAAGAAGGTGTACCCCCTTTAACTAACATTAAAATGTTTCAATTAAATCTGGTGTATAATTTTAGTCAATTTATTCCTGTTCGAAGCATGTTAAAGAGGAGATAAGATAAGAGAGAGGATATAGAGAAAGCGAGAGAGGAATAAATAGTATTTATCGCAAACCAAAAAAAAAAAATATGTAGGTGCACTAATTATTGCATAAATATAACGTTTACAATATTACAATTCTATTCTATATTACAGTTCTTATTTTTGCAATTTTTCGGGCTATAGGTATCCTTTTATAATTGTTTATTCTGTAAATCGTCTCATTTCTTATTCGATCACGCAGAGGCGTTGCAGCGTATTTTTTTTTTTTTTTTAATATTTATGTAAGGTGACTACGTGTTTACTATGGGCCTGAGTCGCCTGGATATAAATGGTTTATAATTATTATATAATAATATAGTTTATTTTTTTATTAGCGACCTATCACAATAAATTGCATCGGACTGAAAACAAAAACAGTAGTAAAATGTAAAAAAAAATACTTTTAATATGCAAGATTTCTTCTTGGACTGCAAAACATTATCATAACAACATATTTGTCGAAGTAATCTAGTTTACCCAAAGGTGCGTCCACAACACGAGTATTAAAAAACAATAGTGTCCATGCGGGCGCGGTTGTGACTGCATCTGCAGTGCTATTCTGTAACCATCTCACCGTGAAAATTAAGGTGAAGTGAGCTGTCAATAGTGTCAATCCCAAGCATCAGTTGAAATTACAGGTCACTTCAAACTCACTTCACCTAAGTTTTCATCGTGAGATTTTGACAGAATAGCACTACTGATGCCGCGGTGTGGGCTGGTGTTATCCGTTAAACTTCCGAGTAGTAGGTACCTCGAACGTTGTCTTCGGCAAGGCGTTTTCGACCGCGTGCTTCACAATCCATAATGTTCCGTAGATAATAATAATGCCGAGCACCATGCTGTAGAAAGGTAATATTAGGTATATTTGTAAGTATTCACACATATTTACAGTTTTTTCGTTGTAACTTGGTGCGGGTGACAGATGTCAGTATTGCATGATTAAGTCAGCGACATTATGCAAGGCAATTTTATCGATAACGATTCTCACAGCTAAAATCTGTATTTAATACAAAACATTAAAACAAAACACATTCAAAACACAACCGAGATTTAGAAAAAATGAATTTATCGTGTTAACATTTTTGCCACGTGGAGCCGCCACCGCGCCATACGTTGGCGGCCATTTTGCGTTAGTACGAGTGCTAGCGCCTTGTATACGACACATATTGCCATTTGCCATTTCGTTGTTTATTTTCTTTTGTGTATTTTTTTTTATTCGTTATTGGTGCCGATTCCCTTGTCCACAAACAAAACTAAATTTAAGTTCAGTGCATCTTTTTCTTTCTATTTCATAAAGAAAAGGACAGAAGATAAATTTTAGTTTAGTCCTGTCAAATTAATCAGCGCCTGTCACTACTCCATAGAAGTTTAGACGTGATTAAAAACTTCCCGACTAAAATTACGTCAATTTACGTCAAGCGCTGATTAATTTGACAGGACTAAACTAAAATTTATCTTCTGTCCTTTTCTTAATGAAATAGAAAGAAAAAGATACATTGCACTTAAATTTAGTTTAGTTTGTAAACAAGGGAATCGGCACCATTGTTTGTTTAATTTGATGTTTTACTTGGTTGTGCTAATTAATATGCCTAAACGCACAAAGAAATGTTTTGGGGAGTCTGGTAAATAGTTTGTCGTTTGCTTCCGAGACTACTTTGAAAGAAAACAACAAAAAAATTAAAATACACACAGTAAACTTATTTTTCTATAAAAAAATATCGACTATCCATCATAGCAATACATCCCATCACTAAACAAGCATAAGGCGTTACGATTCACGCATAGCACTTTGCTTAATTTTTCTTTCAATATGATTTCATTTTCATACAATAACATTATGGCAGGGTAAATAAATTTAATTTAGTACAGTTATACTGATTCCGTATTTTACGACTATGATATTTAGAGTGCAGCTAAAATATTTAGTCATGATTGTAAATCGCATTGATGTTCAAGAGTAAAAAGGAACGATTCGTCTAAAGTCACCCGCACGAAAATACTGTACCTTATAGATTTATTTTTCTATTTATTATGTTCTTTTACTCTGTGTGTGTAAATGAAACATAAGATTGCATGTTAGTATACCTAGCTATATACCTAATGCACTGAGCAGAGGGTCTTCTGAGTTCTGCGGTAGGTACCTACCTATTCTTCACTTTCAGGTACTTCTTAGGAAGTACGTGAAAGTATCTTAACAAATTGTGTCTCTGATAATACTTGGTAAAGAAAAAAATACCTTATACGTATTAGAATTAGATTTCGAAAATTCGCACAAAAGTATATTTCCAATCTTTTTCTTAACAATACGAACAATCCCAGGTTTTGTCATTTTTCGCTGCAAGTAAGAGCAATATAAGTACTGACACACAGAGTGAAAAACAATTAATTATGTTGTCATAAATAGTTTGAGCGCTTGTATTTAGTCATTAATTTGTGGTAGGTACGCACGGCTACAAATCAAGCTTTATATTTCCATTATAAGCTGACCTCTCATTGTACGAAAATTCTATACAATGCGAGATCAGCTTATACTGGAAATTATAGCTTGATTTGTAGCCGTGTGTACAAACTGTGGGTTTTTTTTTTTTTTTTGTCAATTAAAACATCGAGAAAACCTAAAAAAAAACTGGTCTATTTAGTAAAAAAATCACCGTGAAAACTTATGTGTGAAGTGAGCTGTAAATCCCTAGTATCAGCAGTGCTATTCTGTAACCATCTCACCGTGAAAGCTTAAGTGAAGTGAGCGTGGAGTGAGATGTCAATAACGTCAATCCCAAGCATCAGGTGGAATTACGTCACTTCAAGCTCACTTCACCTACGTTTTCACCGTGACTTTATTTTTACAGAATAGCTCTACAGGTGGAATGACAGTTCACTTCACTTAAGCTTCCACAATGAGATTTTACAGAATAGACCGGCCTTATAAATAAAATTAACAAATCAAAAAAATATAATAGTTACTCACTGTAAAACCATTGTCCTTACACGAACACCGACTTACTTCGTATTGAATTAAGTATTTCAATGCCTCTATATGTAGCCATTTCTATTGAACATGGATGTAAGAAGAGTGAAACAATAATATGAATAACGATAGTTTTTGTGAATTGCCGCATGTCGCATCACATTGCATGTTGGATTCCGAAAAACAGGAACCATTGTCGGGGTAGGCCCAGAAGATGTCGTGCCGAGTTCCTATCTAAAGAGTGTTTGCACAATCAACCGATGTTGTGTTAGTGCGTCGACCGTACTAACGAAGTTACGCCCGACGACGCACCTTCCGTCAGATGTGCGACCACTCTAAAGGATTGGGCGCTAATTGCAAAAGAGAGAGGAAAACAAAAAGACGGAAGGGAGGCCTATGCCCTGCAGTAGGACACAACAGGCTCATAATAATTATAATTATAATTGCCCTAACGCCGTATCTCTATTTTGACGTCGTGGTTGGGCTAGCGCGCTCCTATGTACTCGTAAGTCTGTGCAGTGTGTAGAGTTTACTTTGCCGAAACAGGTGAGCAGTGGCGACTCCGAGGACCCTACCTCCTGGTAGAAGTCTTGCTCCTCATCTCTGGCTCGTCTTTATTGACCGGCCAGAGTGAATACTGACGAGAAACAGAGCTCCCACTTCTTTATTCCCTTTATTGGCCGACTTGAGTGGAGATTGGCAGGGACAAACGTGCTCGAAGGAAGGAAGTATTCCAGTAAGATGCTGGTAGAGATCTTGACCGTACTTCCGGGATTGTCCTGATAGCCGTGGAATACCTCTCCACTCCTCATCAGCACGTCAGGCCATGATGCCCCCTTGTCGCTACCACACTAAGGGCCAGTGACAGTTTTTGGGGGCCCATTATTGAGTGTGCAAGTCATCACCCCCTGCCATTTTATCTGTGTATTATTTAAAAAACATTGGTCAGGCAGGGGCCATAGTCTTTTCATAGGTCTAGGTAACCAGTCTACTTTAGCCAAACAAATCCCATAGTTTAATATCTTTTTCTCAAGCATGCATGGAAATATTGTCATTATTTTCGAAAAAACAACACGCGAAGTATCGAATTTACGGACAAAGAAAATCAAATCCATTGCAGAAGCGTTTTTTGCATTTGTAACATTACAGCGCTCCAGCAATGTTGTATGAAACTGTGTGTTGGGGTTATTAAATACTCTTTGATTGGATCTCTTTTATCATTCTTGGAATACCCAAGGAAGTCTCTTTGTTTAGCAGAAATTGCGTTCACGTGGCTATACGAGTACAAGCCATAAATGCCTTTGCCTTTCGACACAGATATAAATGTAAGATTTGCGGCAAAAACTGAAAATTTGTCTTAATTTGCTATTTACATACATAAATATAAATTTAATAATTAAAATGATTTCCAACGGTTCAGAGAGTGAAATGGAGATTGATTGTACTTCACCAGATTTAAGCTCAGAAGCCAAATTGGCTATGGAAAACCTGCTTACAGCGAAGTCAAAAGAAAAATACATGAAAGTAGTACATGTTAGTATGTTTTATTTCCCTGCATTCTTTTGAGAAAAGCACTATACAATGCCTCGGCGGAAATGGCAATTGCCTGTCTCGTATTAGTGAAGTCCTCGCCTACGGCTCGGCCTTCAAACTCATACTCAACCTGCAATTGCCTATTTCCCGGCCTTTGCAATAATGTACTATTTTTTCCCCATATCCTGCAATAGTCCTGCACGAACCGGGGTTTGTCCTTGGGCATTCTTGCTTAGTGCGAACAGGGCTAATCGTCGGTTGGTGCCTCATTCCATTAAGAACGTGCAACGGACTTCTACGAGTTGGCTTCGGCCCCTCATACGCCTTCCAAAGGCCAGGGCCAGGGCCTGAGTTAATTTCAAATCATAAAATAATATTAATAATTGTGAAAAGCAACTAGATATAACCCTAGTAGCATTTTTGTTGGCATTTAGTTGGGCCACTTACCGCTGTAAGTGGCCCAACTAAATACCAACAAAAAATGCTACTAGGGAATGTACGAATCTTCCTATAATTGAATCTAATTAATTAAATAACAGGCAAAGAGACCGAGGCGAGAGGACCGAGGATGGTTGTACTCTGGAACTTTTCCACATGGTGTGAATGATGCAGCGGGACGCAAAAATCGTACATCGTTTATTTACCTACATCAAGTACCTAGGTATATACTAGTTTTGTAAAGTTTTGCGTCTAACATAGGTAAATGTATAATTTGTAAATAATTCTCGCATAGGTATTCTAAATACTTACCATATCCAGTTTACAATGACTGAGCAAGAATAACTTTTCCCTCCTTGATGTTATGAAATCTACTAGAACTAAATTCGCAATTGTCTATGTTGTTTACCTGAAAAAGTAATAAACAAGTGATGACTACACGTAGGTACACAAACGTACGTTTGTAAGTAGATCTTTAGTCTGGATCAGCAGATCATCTGAAGCTGATTATCAGGACAGAGAAAAGGGAACGTATTGTCATCCCAACTTCTTCGTTCTATCGATGATTCCACATTAGTACCAATGTGTAATATAAGTTTCGACCAGAACTCAGCCACGTTGACAGCGTTAGCATTGGCATTTCTAAGGTTTTTTATAGTGCAGGTGTTGTTGCACGGAGAGCACGTCCGGAAGTGGGGCATCATTTGAGATCCAGCTCCACAATCGCATTGTTGATCATTGTCATTCCATCTATCAACTTTTAACACAAGTTATTACAAAAACCGGAACCCTTAATTGAGCGTGGTCCGACACGCATTTGGCCGGATTTTTAACCGACTTCAAAAAAAAGGAAGAGCTTCTCAATTCGTCTATTATGTATAAGGTGTTAAAAAATGAACTCTACAAACTTTGAGAGGTGATTTAGACCATCGAACTGAATAACTTTTACTATGGGACCAGCTTTGAAACCGCGAAAAAATAAACAGCTGTCCCATACAGTTTAGAACAGTACTCGTAGGTATTAAACTTTAGTATGGAACAGCTATTTTTTATTATTTAATTTAATTTTGCTGGTATTTAGTCCACTCGGTGTATCGTCACCTTAGTGGTGAAGAGAGCTAAGCCACACTTTTGACCGAATTGAGTTATGAACACCACCATACTCGTCGTTAGACGGAGATTCTAGTGGCGAAAAGATCTAAGTAATAGCTCAACTAGAGGTTTGGTTTTTCATTCAGATGTGAAAGGAGTTAAATGAAACTAGGAACAAAAAATCAAGTGGTGAATTTTTGATTTATCTTTATCTTGGAACCAGTTTAGTGTGGAATAGCTCCCTTCACTACTAAAGCGACGGTATGTTCATGATGTTATAAGATTTCCTGTCACTGTTGTGGTATACGAATTGGTTAGGGGTAGGTACCACAACTAAAAAGTGAAAAATAAAAAACTTCGGTTGAATTCGGTGCCTTTGGTTCCGTATTTTTTGGTAAAAAGTTTTTTATTTGAATTTTGAATGACTGCGTGCTTATTATACTTAAAAAAATAAAATTAATATACTGTTTTACGACTTTCTGAAGGTACGAATGCACCTACATATCAAAACAGTTGGATATTTCAACCTTACCCACCCCTATATGACATAAGAATAACCCTATAAGCGGCATGGGTAATATGGGTATTGCATACCATGAAGCTCTGAGCAAGGACACCGTCAGACCGTCAATAATTACGCCATGACCTGTGGCACCCTATTTTTACGCACTGTTTGGTTGCTTGCATCACACACTTAATTAGCTATTCAATTCAGAAATATAGGTCAGATCCGCCATTGTTTGCTTCTTGTTACCCATCACTTATCACTACATATTATAAAACAAAGTCCTCCGCCGCGTGTGTCTGTCTATCTGTTATACGCGATAAACTCAAAGATTATTGCACCGATCTTCATCTTGTTTTCACCAATGGATAGCGTGGTTCTCGAGAAAGGTTTTAGTATATACTAGCTTGTGCCCGTGGCTTCGCCCGCGTAGATGTCGGTTATCGCATAAAAAAGTACCCTATGTCCTTCTCCATATCCCAGGCTATATCTCAAAATTCTAACTTAATATTCATTTTAATGTGAAATAAAAATAAAATCATTTGTTTCGGTTTCTATTCACATAGTGAGATAGAAACCGAAACAAATGATTTAATATAATAAAAGTACTTATGTTCTGAACGTGAATGAGTCTTTACCTAAAGACAAACACAAAATCAAAATACGAAATTTCACTCAAATTGCAACACGCAATCAATTGTACCAAATTACAACACGAAATAAAAGTGCGACATAAATGATAATTTTAAAATAATTCACGTAAGTACCAACAATGTGAAAACATAACGAAATCCTCCGGAATGTCGCATGATACACCATTTGTGCTGATAAAAGTTTGAAATATATAATGAACACCATTGGTGCATAACTTTTCTCAGGGTCACGTTCGCAATTAGACGAAATATTTGACATTTATTTTGTACTTGCAACACGATCTGGCTGTAGAATTCGATTAATCGACTAATACTTGACCGGTTGACATTTTAGCGGGAACACCACTAAACGAAAGAAAAAAAAAAAAAAAAGACGTGTGGCACTCGGGGACTGCCGCGGTAAAGCTATTGCATAGCATTTTGTATCAACTTATGCAATTATAATTATTTATTTATTTTATTTATGCAGTATTTCTTTTTCTTTGATATACTTTCTATATACTTTCTTTGATATACGGTATTCTGGATTCGGTCCCCGCGCTCAAGGCCCGCCATAGAAGCTATGCAATAGCTTAAAAATAAAATAAATAAGTGCTGAACGTCGTAAAAGTGTATAACTACGTAAATAAAGTCAAATACTATTCAAATATAAGCATAATAACAACTTTAAAATAGACGAAAGTGTTGAACCTAAAGTAATTTTAAATAAAAAAAGAGTGACAAACTGTTTTGACAGCGAAAAAATTCCATGTACATGAGTCATTTCCAACCGTCTAGTCCAGTTTAAAAATTGTTCAACTGGAATGGTATCAACTATTTGGCAAGCTTTAATTCATTGTAGCCTTGCGGTGCAACAGGGGAACTGAATATACTCATAATCGACTGGTCGTGAGTTCAAACCCCACTATCAACAATCACTTTTTGTGAAGATCATAATTTTATAAACTAATATTTATAAGAATAAAATACGCATCACTAGAGGGTACTGGTGTAGTAAAATAACCGTCGGAGTGGGGAGCGTGAGGTTTTTTCGTTACGGAATTTCTGGATTCGGTCCCCGCGCTCAAGGTCCGCGATAGAAGCCATGCAATAGCTTAAAAAGAAAACAAAATACGTCTGTACTCTGTGGTCGTGTGGCGGTGTGGTGCGGTGCTTAATGTAAACATTCATCAAGGTTATACGTGCGTAAAGATTCAATGAGGAAACGGTTTAATCTTTGAAGAATCTTATACAGAATTACTGAGAAATAAGTGTAGATTTCGTATTGAGTGTTAGTTTATCGAAAAGTGATAAATATGTCAGTGAAAAAGTAACGAAAGTTTTGGAATGCACAAATGTTGATCATAAGGCCGCCGTGTTTAGTAATGTTTTTATGATAAATATTCTTGTACACTGTTTGAAATACACATAAGTAGCTAGCTTATTTATCTACGAACATAATTTGGCTAATAGCTACTGATATTATAGCGTATTGTTATCGTAATCGTATTTCCAAGAGTAAAATTCGGCAAACAAATACCTACAAAAAGTCAATAAAATGGATATAGTATGTTATCCTTAAGAGATAGACATATGCCATCGCGGACTTTTTTGAAGACTTTGGACTTTTTTGAAGACCTTTATAAGATAAATAATTCCACCATACATTATTTTGTTATATCTCAAAGGGTTTAGACAGCGTTTTCGTTGAAAACTCCCAGACGGCTTACTTTTTTCCGACACCTCCAACAAATATCGTTAATTCATACAAAAATGCATACAAAAACATAACAAATTATATACTAAAACCTTCCTCGAGAACCAAGCTATCGATTGGAGAAAACAGCATGAGAATCGGTGCAGTAGTATTTGAGTTTATCGCGAACAGACAGACAGACAGACAGACGCGGCGGAGGACTTTGTTTTATAATATGTAGTGATTTTTTTAAGTTTTTGTATTCATTAACGATATTTGTTGGAGGCGTCGGAAAAAAATAAGCTATCTGGGAACTTTCAACGAAAACGCTGTCTAAACCCTTTGAGACATGACAAAATAATGTATGGTGGAGTTATGTATCTTATATACAGTAGTGCTATTCTGTAACCATCTCACCGTGAAAACTAAGGTGAAGTGAGCGTGGAGTGAGCTGTCAATCCCAAGCATCAGGTGGAATTACATGTCACTTCAAGCTCACTTCACCTAAGTTTTCACCGTGAGATTATTACAGAATAGCACTGCAGGATAAGTTTAAAAGGAGTGCGTATATTTTAGGAGGTAATCAGGTGCATAAAACTGAACAACTTTCCCCAAGGAACATAGGTCGAAATCTTAAAATTTAAAATCGTCTTTTGAGTCACGTGACTTATGTTTGTATGAGAAGTAGAATTTTATTTTTTAGATTTGGTGGTGGACATTACTCCCCAAAGGAGGGTCCGGTGACGGACAGTCGTGGTGGGTTCGCGGATGGGCTAACAAGTTCCCGTGTTCCCGGCATAAGCGGCAGAGGAGGACACCGTGGAGTTTTAGTGGGTTGGAGTCCCACATAACTGCACTACCTCCCCGTGGTTGTGTAGTATGCGAGCGCATTTCTTAAAAAAAAAAAGTTACGTTAGTGCTACCCGTGCGAAGCCGGGCCAGGTAAAGCTACTAATAATATAAAAAAAAACCTGGCTTGCTTCTTGTGTTAACATTTGGGACTAGCAGCTTGAAAATGTTCACAAGAGTTCCTTATATAACGAAGGTGAGCAATAAGGGAGGAGTTTTGAAAATCCATCCCCTAAAGAGGTTAAATGAGGGATAAAAGTTTATTTGGAAATTTTAATTTTTGCCGATGGAATCCCAGCGGACACTCGGTTTGTCTATACATCTACAGAGTTATTGGTAAAACAATGACAACCTCTTAGGACTGTTTTACAAACATCATTATAAATAAAAACTTTTACGTTCTATGACTTTTTACAAAACATGCCTGTGTGCCAGGGCCACGGTATCCCTTTCGGACAAACCCGCAACCCTTGCAGGGTGGAGCAATGTTTGTAAGTATTAGTGGGCAACAACGGATAACATAAAGTTATAGCAAAAGCCGCAAGAGTTACAGAAAGTTAATGTTATCATTTTGCAAAATGTTGCTCCACAAAAGTAACTTCGGTGTGGATGAACCTTTAGGTGCTGTTGAGCGGTGCCTTTAAATAAAATGATGTTTAGTAGTGTCCGGTGTCTGTCTGTGTGAAATACCTACTGGTTCATATTATTAATGACTAGGAAAATAAAAAACCATCATACAGAAAATACAAATTTTTATTGCACTATTATAGTACCTAGTCAATGAGGGCTACCGTTTTTGTGCTCACCAGTTGGCGCCACTGTTGACTAAGGTCTTGTCAGTACTTTTATTTTATATGTTTTGGATATGTTACAAAAATCTGCGCTTGCCATAATCTCTAATAACCTTATCTTAATGAAAAATATCAAAAATAAAATCTAGTCTAATATTCTAATCTAATCTATTCTAATTTAATTTAATCTTTTTTAATCAATTTAGCGTTTAGTAATTAATTATTTGTGTTATTATCTGCGTATAATGTAGATGCTGTGCTTTTCTATAAGTAATGAGGCGCTTAGCCTTAAGTTTGCAATGTACTAATTGCAAAGCAATAGTGTACTCATTGTTGAAGAGCCTAATAAATAAATAAATAAATGTTTAGGTACTCATTACTACATAAAATGTTTATTTTATTACATTTTTAAATTAATATTTACATTACAATGTTCCTAAAGTTGGCAAGCATTGCGCAGACAAATACTATTCTTCCTCCAAGAGCTACGAAATTAGATCCTAAGTAAAAGTTGTCACTTAAAATTTTAAGCCATAATTAATCAGGAATGGCACAATCTTTAGAATTATGAATAATTAGTAACAATTTTCGATAGAAAATCCCGCAAACAATGAACGTTCAGTTTCACATTTGACATTTCTAGAGACCTCACACTACACTAGCGCCTCTAGCGGCGAATTCAAGCGCGATAGTCCTCACTGACTGATTACCAAACTACATAGAGGTCGTATTGCAACTGCAAGTCTGTATCCGGAAACTATTTGCATTAATAACAAAATTAAAGAAGAAAAAGTAAGAGAAAACTAGGCAAATTGGATAATTTTAATAGCTATCATCTACACAAATAAATAACATTTTTGCCTGTCTGTGTGTCCGTTTGTCTGTCTGTCTGTTTGTTCCGGATAACCTCCGAAACTCCTGGACCGGGACTTTCACTGGCAGATAGCTGATGAAAAAGCCACGCGGGCGAAACCGCGGGCAACAGCTACTTTATAAATAACATATCAAGTCTATCCTTTTCGAGGCGGACGATAAGTAGTGAAATGTTGTGTCGTTGGCGGCATATGGCGGTCCGGTGTGGGCTTCGGCGCCCTTGTGGGGTCGGGCTCCATGCGAGGGAACAGCTCCAAAACCCCGGATATTACCAGCGTAAAGGTAAAGATGACTATAGCTGCACCGAGTAGACTTCTGAAAACGTGCAAAACAAACAACGATAGAGGATTTCAAACTCTTCACTCATCAACTTTATGAGAAGAAAATTCGTCGCTTATTTTTTTGGAGTTGTGAGTAATTTAGTGAAAATCCTTAGAATTTTACAAAACTTCACAAAAGAAATATATATAATTATATATAAGAAACCAGTACATTCTGATTCTTAAAATAATGCAAAATTAAACAATAAGCCACATTATATAAGTTAAATTAGATAAAAAGAAATATCACCTTGACGAAAAAGTTATACCAACTCAAAATTTCAACTTAAAATCAGCATTAAAAGGCTTTCAACTTTCCACGTCTTTATCACAATTTCTTATTCTGATCAAATTAAAATACTCACGACATGGGCATTTTGCTTGCACAATTACTGACTCGATCTTGTGAAAATCTCTCAGCGGCTTTATAAATAGCCAAAATAAAACATGGAACTACGAAAGATCAACTTTTTCATTTCAGGAGGAGCAGGTATCCTACATTAGGTACAGTGGCCAGCACATTAAGCTACACGAAACTGTCTTTCTCCAAACGATTTTAAACTTTAAAATATTGATGATTAAGTCCAAAATCGAACGAGAAAATTTGAAAGTTTGTAGTAACTTGATGTGCTGGCCACCGTACAATCGTATCGTATTTAGGACTTAATAGTCCGCGAAATTCAAATTTTCTTACGGTAATTTGCAATTTTCAGGTCAGGATCAGGTCTTTATTTATTTATTTATAGTTATTTAAAACGGTACAACACCAATAACATTAATTAACATAAAAACATAAAAAATATGAATATTGTCAATTTTTGTATACAGGGTGTTAAAGAAATTGCTTCAGGAAGAGTTCAGTATCGATAAAGGAACCCGTAAAAAAAAACCTTTAAACAAGTTTTTTTTTTTAAACCAAAAATTATCATAAGATGAACCTAATGTAGTACCTACTAATTAAATAGAAATCGTTTAGAAGTGATTAAAAAATGTCTTAAAATTCGTTTTTATTTTGTTTAAATGCTAATTAATAATTTCTTAGAGTTAGGTAACTATAAGAAATTATTAATTAGCATTTAAACTTAAGACTATCTACTCTACCAACTAAGATTTTACATTGGCAATTGGTGTAAATTTGGTAAGTTAAAGTCAATCAATTTAAAAAAAAATATATAAACCACCCGACACAAACAAAATCCTTTAAAAAGTAATAAAATAAAATGTATTGGCCCTTTCAGTTTAATACAAGTTCTACTTAGTACTTAGGCAATATTTTGATCCAAGCGTCGTCGCCTCAGGGGACGGCTAATGAAAATAAGAATGATTTTCTTGAATCATAGCTAGAACATTCTCGATCAAGTCACCTTTAAAACAAAACAAAAAAATAACTAAATTGGTACAGCTGTTTGGGAGCTACGGTGCCACACAGATATCACACGTTAAACTTATAACACAACATGTATGTTTACCTACACATGCGACATCACACAAGTCGAACTAAGTACCCAATGTACCCATTTTACTGCAATTATCAATTAAGTATTTCTACACTAACGGTGCCATATCCATTCTGCGATGACCGAGTAAGAACAAGTTTTACCTCCTTGACGATGATATTATCACTACTGAAGTTGAATAACGTAATCGCTTATTGAATTCGCGCGTAAAAATAAACAAACAAACTGTCACCTATTTTAGCTTTAAATAATAATCGGTATTGTTTTGCAATCGTAATCCTAAAACCTAGTTCTACTTAGATTATATGTAGGTACTTAGTATGTCACTGTAATTAATGATGTTTCCGAACTCGTTATCATTTAAACTATTTAAAGCAACAAAGTTTTATGGGTAATTTATAATCATATAGACTTCTTTCAAAATCATTAACAAAAATAGAATTGAGGTGATTACCTCAATTCTATTATTTGTTAATGACCTTAATGTAACAGTGATGGGTACTTTAAAGTGCGGTAAGAAGCAAATCTTTAGGTATTTCATGGCGGGAACAAATATGGTTGAAAATGGCGATGCGTTTGATCTCTAGTCCGCCAATATGAAAGTTATTTCGCAGTTTGAATTTAAGGCGAGGATAATCGACTTTTAATGATTTTATACTGAAGATCACGTCTAAACGAAGTAGTGTTAAAGATTTGAAAAAAAATTATGTTAAATTATTAGAGTATTTTCTTAATAACTTAATTTAAAAATGTATTTATTTCAGACAAGTTTTTTACACATACACACATCAAAAAAAGTTTGTAATCACTGGCATAAGCTGATGTAACTTTTGAAATTGAACTTTATCAAGAAAAAATTTTTTGTGTGTTTTCTTTAAATAGAAATGTTTGAAATTAAAAATAAAACTATTTTTTATAAAAAAAAATTGAGTAATTAATCAAAATGTAATTGTAACAAAAATTTGATAGAAAGAAAAAGACTGTTTAACGAAGCTTAAACAACAATTTATTAATAAAAGGTTTATATTCAATATAATATAACTCCCCTGGCTCGAACACATGCAGTGATCCTCCTGGGCATGCTGAGAATCAAGTTATCCAGCATTTCTTGGGGTAACCTGGGCTGTCCCATTCTTGAATAACGGCTTCCCTGAGCTCTGGCACTGTCTGGGGACGTGGCTGACCGTTCCAAACAGCTCGCTTAAGAGCACACCACCACGCGTGCTCTATTGGGTTTAAGTCAGGTGATCAAAAATTATAATCTACCGTAGATTTAGATTTTTCAAAGTTATCGCAAACTTTTTTGATGTGTGTACACCCATAGTATCCGAAAATAATTAAATTAAGTGTAAATAGATATTAGAAATAGCACCGTATGGTGCAGGACATAAAGAATAGCACCACCCCATTTCTTCCCGTGAGTGTCGTAAAAAGCGACTAAGGGACTTACTAGAGAATGGGCAGCAGCGTTCTCTATGCATTTTTAGCACCATACTGCGATTGCCTACCCGCCTGCCAAGCGTGGCGATTATGGCAAACCCCCCCCAATTGGGGGAGGCTTACATATATCCATGATGATTAGAAATAGATCTTAGATATTAATATATGAATATTTTAGATTATGTTAATATTACATAGTGAAATTAATTTGTAAAGTTATGTCTACCCGGGTATATAACTATTTTGGCGAACATAACGTAACCGTTTCGACACTTAGCGTCGACACTGATTTGTCTCGAAACATAATCTCGTCGGCGACGACGTTTCCGTGTTAGCGCCGTCGCTGCAACTAAAAATGGGGAAGATCTGAGGGCCTCAAGTCTGCTATTACAATAGTGTCAGATTGGTCTCGCCATTGTGAGTATTTGACAGTGTTTGTATGGCAAATCTGTCAAAAACTCACAATGATTAAGAAACCATTCTGACACTATTGTAATAGCAGACTTGAGGCCCTGGACACACTCAACACAGTAACATTTGGACGTCGTTATATGCAAAAACGTTCCAACCCACAAGTCTGTCAAAATTGAGTTAATGGCACTAGGCTACTTTTTAAAACATCCTTCATCTTAAGCAAAAACGTTTCAGTCCTTAAGGTTCCGGCGAACATAGCTCGCAACTCACAATTCAAAGCGAGTGAAAATTCGTTCAGAATATTGCTATCTCTGTTTGACAAATATGAGAGAGCGTGGTGCGCAGCCGTGTGTGTGTGTTTGAGTAGATAGATACCTCTAGCTTCATTCATTCATATTTATCGAGATTCGTAATTAGGTATGTTCATTATTTGCTTTATTTTTGTTGTCTACTTTGGGGAATCGTTAGTGAATGTAAAGACTAGTAATGCATTTCAATATCTCAACATATGAGGATATCTCGAGATCCAGGCTTTGTAGAGAAAATCTATACCCAAAGTCTCAAATTCTGATACTTTATGTAAACAAAGGGGATAACATATCAAAAAAATATCTTCGTGATAGTAATTCTCATAAAATGGCGAAAAATGAGGTTCCATTTTCTTTTAAGTACTGAATTTATGAAATAATAATAAAAAAATAATCATACCGTAATTATTTTTTAAAATTTTCGGTTTAAAACAAAGTAATTAAAAAAAGGAGATTTCCTGGTATAAAATATTTTATGATACTGGTAACAATGCAGGAGATCCAAACATTTTCACATTTTTTACATCTTCAACAACAACTCTCATTCATAGATTCAAATTGTATGCAGCATATCTAGCCACATTTTGGATGAAAACGGCTGTAAACTGTTTCGAGTGGAAATCGATTTTGGGAGGCCTACATCTAGCAGTGAACTTAAAAGGGCTGATTATGACGATCATAGGCCGCGTCTCCGACACACTACATAAAACATTGTTTGGCAACGGTATTTTGTTTGCATAGTTCTTATAATTAATTCACTTTAATTTCATAGATGATTATTTACAAAAAAAAAATATAATTAAATGTTTTGCACCACTGTCCTGTCATTTTGAGAGTGACATTTCATGACATTACTTTGTTTACATAAATTATCTGAATTAGAGACTTTGGGTATAGCAGATATACGTCATACTCATACATAAGTTACACACGGCTACATATCAAGCTATTCATTTCCATTTAGTCTGATCTCGCATTGAATAGGATTTCCGTAGCCATGTGTACCATACGTCGTTATCGCGCATAGTCTTCAGGGTAAATCGGCCGACGAAAGGGCGCAGGCGGAAGCGCGGCGCGGCTGTGGCAGCGCTATTGTTATAATAATGCACGACGCTCATCGCGTAATTATAAACTACTAGCTTCTGCCCGCTACTTCGTCCGCGTGAAATTTTTTGTACGGCCGACCCACCCCATCGCATCACATTGCCTGCCCGTGCGTTTACTTAGTTTTCGCTTAAACTTTCATAGAAAAAATTGTGTCCTAGTTAATAGGAATGTAATTCTTCCTCAAGAATTGGGCTGTAAAATGCAAAACGATTTTTTCAAATCCAACTCTCAGTTTCAAAGATTAGCGCGTTCAAAAACAAAAAAAAACCTGCCAATTGCGAGTCGGACTCGCGCACTATTATAAATGTAACTCTGTCTGTCTGTATGTTACGTTTTCACGCCCAAACCGCTGAACCGATCGTCATAAAATTTGGCAGAGATATAGCCTGGGATATGGAGAAGTACATAGGCTACTTTTTTACGCGATAACCGACATCCACGCAGACGGAGCCGCGGGCAAAAGCTAGTTATCTATAAAAACGGCAAAAACATCATGTCCGTTGTATGGGAGCCCCCTTTAATAATATTTTTTTCTGTTTTTTTAGTATTTGTTGTTATAGCGGCAACAGAAATACATCTGTGAAAATTTCAACTGTCTAACTATCACGGTTCATGAGATACAGCCTGGTGACAGACGGACAGACAGACAGACAGACAGACAGACGGACAGCCGATTTTTACTAATAGGGTCCCATTTTACCCTTTGGGTACGGAACCCTAAAAACGAACTCTTCAGCTTTAGAATAGACTACCTCGCAGAGTTGATCATTATTTTGCCGCGGAGTTATTAAAAAGCTCTCAAAAAGGAATATTTTTCCCCGTTTTTGCAACATTTTTCATTTATGCTCCGCTCCTTTTGGTTGTAGCGTGATGTTATACACCGTGGCATTTTAGTCGTCTTACAAAGACAGCCCATCTCATGTATCCGATGACTACTAATCAACCAAGTAAAAAAAAAAAATTTTTTGTACATTTACATTTTGTATTTTTTTTATTTTTTATTATTAATTATGACGCATGACATAGTTTAAAACACCCTGTTACGAGTACTGTCCGAGCCTTGTGATACAAGGGCGCCGCAGAATGGATTTAGATTAAGTTTAAGTTGCAGTTGCTTGTAGTTGTAGTTTGTGTAAGAAACACATTTTTGCGTTAGGGTGAATGAACTCTGATAAAGATGTCGACGCTCCATTCCGCGGCGCCCTATAAGTTTCCTCAATAAATGGACTATCCAACACAAAAAGAATTTTTCAATACCAACCAGTAGTTCCTGAGATTAGCGCGTTCAAACAAACAAACAAACTCTTCAGCTTTATAATAATATTAAGTATAGATTGGTATAGATTGGGATATTTCTTATTATTGTCTTTATTTATTTTAATCCTGTTTATGATTACTCATATCCTTCAGGGAGGTCTCAGCTTTGAAAAACTATTCTTCCGTCTTATTTCTGTATTCCTTTTTCTAAACTTCAAATTAGTAAGTAGTTATTATTCTTACTAAGTAATTCCTATAAGTCGAATGATAAAAGTGATAAGCAAAGTATTAGTAAAAAACAAATCCAATCCATACTAATATTATAAATGTGAAAGTAACTCTGTCTGTCTGTCTGTATGTTACGTTTTCACGCCTAAACCGCTGAACCGATCGTCATTAAATTTGGCAGAGATATAGCCTGGGATATGGAGAAGGACATAGGCTTCTTTTTTGGAATGCTATTTTCGCAGTCTATACTGATGGGTCAGTATAGACTGCGAAAATAGCATTCCAGGCAAAAATTAGAAGAAAATGAAATGCAAAATAAAACTCAAAAGAATCACTACTTTCGCAGAGGGTCTGAAGTCGGAGGAAGATTACGATTCTATCATATTATCTATACATATAATAAAATCGTAGCGAAGTCAAAACTGTACATTGAATTTTTTCTCAATTGCCATGAGGTCTGGGAACGATTCTGATGCCAAAAATATTTTTTTTTTAATTTTTGTCTGTTTGTCTGAATGTATGTTCCAGCATCACGCAAAAACTACCGGACAGAATTTGTTCAAATTTTACATAGATAATCCCTATAGGTCCGTTCAAATTACTAGGTATAAATTATCAGGCTATTTGCTATGGGGGATGAGCAGTATTGCATTATGTTTTGAGATGGGTCAATAAGGGCAGTTACCTTAACCGTGGTCGCTACAAAAAAATGGTCTTAAAAGACTATAATATCATTAACTTTTAGAAAAAAAAAAAAATCTGCATTCACAGATTTTGAAAAAAATGTACAGTCAGCAAGAAATTGGGCAATTTTGACAAAAAACGTTTTTTGGTGCCGATCGATCCTGTTTCTTACGAGGATCAAAAAACGATATGGGACTAATTTGAGGTTTGAGTACTAGAAAAGTCAGAAATCGAAAAAAAGTTTTCCCATACAGTTAGGTAGGTGAGACTCAGACTGTGGTGACAGAGATGAGAACGAACACAATGTATCAGTGTATGACAACAGTCGAATTATTCCATTACTACTTCGCTGGGTTAAATAGGAAACGAATATAGCAGATAGTTACAGATTTAATCTTTTAAATGATTATAATCATACCTTATGGATCCAAGCAGTCAATTATAACATATTATGGTATATATTCAGTCAACTTTCAACAAAGCAATGCAATTCTGATTTCGATTCCAAAGAATTGATGTTTTGTGCTTCTTTTTAGGGTTCCGTACCAAAATGGTAAAACGGAACCCTTATGGGGTGACTCAGTCTGTCTGTCCGTCTGTTTGTCACAGCTGGATATCTCAAGTACTACTAATGCTATCAACTTGAAATTTGGAACAGTTTTAGATGACGTTTGCCCAACAATTTTGCAAATAAGAAAGATTTTTTTTTTTTTTTTCAACTGGGACTTAACGGGGTTATTAAAAAATCGAAGTGGGGCTGTTAGGGCATGTGGGGTTATCGTATGAAAGAGCGCTATTTGCACATTCTCAAACGTATTTCTCAGGCCGCATTGTTTTCTGATTTTAGCCGAAAAAAATTCCCTTATCTCCGAAATTTGAATAGATTAAAATCTGAAATTATTCTATGTGATAGAAATTTATGTAAAGGTTACAGGAAAAATAAAACGATTTCTCTAACACACTTTTTCAGAAATCATCAACAAAACTTACATTAGTTCCACTATCGGTCAAGAGACGGCGCTGACCTAAAACTAAAAGTTAAAATTCGTAACCACTACTTAAGTCAGACTAAATAACTCTCAAATGATAGTCTAGTCATAGTAATTATTATTGGGTGGTATTTGTTAAAATATCTATTAGTTTATTTTATTTGTATATGTGTATTAGTATCAATAAAACTATATAAATTCTCTTAATCAAGAAGTTAGTATTTTTGTCATTATTTTTGTACCCTACCACTGTTTTTATATTTAACCCAAAGGTTGACTGGTAGAGAATGCCTTGTGGCATTAAGTCCGCCTATGTACCACTATTGTACATGAAGTTTAAATAAATAAATAAATAAATAAAATTCTCTGACGAATATAGGCATCGCCGATGGAAATTTTAAAACATTTCACGGTTCACAACCAAAATGTCGTCCTTCCTACGTACTCGCAGGTTGCTTTGGGTGAAGCACAGTTGTAGTTTTGTCTGGGCACAGAACTATTTAGGTACTTATAGGAATAAAGCTATATATGATGGCACGGAACCCTCGGTACGCGAGTCCTTTGACCGATTTATTTTGATCTTTTTATACTGTAATTGTGGTAGTCGAGGAAATTATCAAATAACTTCTCCCGCTCTAAGCGGAGCTGGGCGTGTCAGATTTCGTTTCGTTCGTGTCGTTTTACTGATTATAACCCACCCGTGGTACTTCAGTTCCCTTTGTGCCAGGGCCACGGTATCCCTTTTGGACAAACCCGCAACCCTGGCAGGCATCGGTCCTAGCGGACCCCGTTAGTTCGTGCTGACATCTCTTTGAGGCGCGCGTGGAACACAACGTGTCGTCGACCCGGGCCTGGTCTTTACCGGACTGCCAGCTGCCCACTGCTCGCCATTCACAAGCCCGCGTCTACGGTGGCCGGGAATCATCAATTGATTCCCGCCGCCCAGGACGACTCCTGCGGCGACTAGGGGCATGAGGGCGCACAGACTACCTCTCCTTCACGCATTCCGCCTTCTCCTTCGCACGCATTACTGCTTCGCAGAAGGAGATGACGGCCTCCCATGAACTCTCGCTTCGTACCATGGCCTGAATCAGGGCCGGACGCGAGCCGACCACGATAGAACATGGAATTGTACGTTACTTACTCTCGCGTCACCAGTCGTGACTCTCTGTATATTTTGACTGCTGTGACCAAAACTACAAACGTAGTATTCAGGGAAGTTTTATTAAAATGTGGCTGGTATTTTAGTATATTGTGACGTCTTACGACTTCCACGCAAACGAAGTCGCAGACAGAAGCTAGTACCTATTATATATTATTATTATATTATATTATGATTTATTGACAAGTGTATCTGCGTCACATCCTTCGGCTTCTAGGGCGTATTTGGAAGTACATGGTACTTTATTGGTATCACATAATATAATAGGAGGGATCCCAACAGAGTCGTAAGTTGAAACTTTGGCGCTAGGGACTATACTACTAAGCTCCTCTGTGCCAAATTCCGCACTGTTATCCTGTAAGTGGCCTAGAAAAAAAAAAAATTAAGTTCAATAAAATGGGTATCTGTCAATTTGCCCTACCAACAATGCAACATCATGAAACAATTATTATTATAATAAAATAATAAACTAACATGTACGAGTACAATTACTTATGTTATTTTGGGACGTTCTTATTTCTTTAACTCTTCTGTAAAAAGTTGAGTGCGAAGCCAAAAAAAAAAAATACTACGTGGAGTTGCGACTTGTCAAATTCGATTCACCCTGCAATAAGGTCATAAGTCCTAAATCCATGATTAGTAATGATCGCTATGCTTATCGGGCTGTCGATAAATTACCGAGCTCGACAGCGTAAATTGGCGATCTCAACTATCAAAACACCCTTTAGAAACCGATAAACCCGTAATACTCAACATGTAGGTAATTTAATTTTTTTTTCCATACAAAAAGTGAAAATTTCCATATGAAACACGTTGAGGCGGCCCCGCCCCTGCTCACCTCCAGTTCTAAAAAAAATCATGAGATAGGGCAAACAAGTGCAACGTTGCGAAGCTAAAAAAAAATACCACGTGGAGTCGCGATTGTCAAATTTGATTCACCCTGCAATAAAGTCATAACTTCATAAGCCCTAAATCCATGATTAGTAATGATCGCTATACTTATCAGGCCTGTGTTCACCAGCATTCAAACCACCGGTTAGGTATTTAAACAGTTGGTTTATGTCAAATTTGCTATGAAATTTTGAGTAAACAACTGATTAAATATCTAAACAGATGATTTAAATGTTGGTGAACACAGGCCTCAGGCTATTACAAGGTGTCGATAAATTACCGAGCTCGACAGCGTAAATTGGCGATCTTAACTGTAAAATTTTCGTTTCGTGCATTTTCGTTAAATTCGAGTTTATCTACCGATCGTTAAAGTAGAAGTTACATGCTTGCAACATCGATTCGATTCGATAAAAACTCGATTTTATCGAGAATAATTGTCAAATTTATCGAATCGAGTCCTACGTACTTGCACTGTTGTTGCGACTTGTTACATCTTGAACATATTTGCGACCAAAAATGGCTGTATGGGTAACGCGGATAAAAAACTGAGAATCACGCAAAATCCATCAAGCGTATTTTTCAGAAACCTTCACCTTTTTAAAGATAGTTTAATTATTGATCTTTTAGTGTACGTTTTTTATTAAAATACCTTTTGTGTTATGTATAATAAATGAATAATGCATCTTATTTGGGACAGCGCTTCTGGGGCCTGAGTCTGCTATTTTTATAAATTCGTCACTCCAACACGATTCCATTGTAATTTTGCTAAAAGTTCGTAATCTGCTAAATTCATAATGGTCGATCATTGGTCGGTCAATGGTCTCGTAATAGTATTACAATGGCATTTTGACCATTTATTCATGCCAGATTTCATTTATATATATTTTTACATATTATTTACTAGTGTTATAAGCAATCTGAAGTAGTAGGAAGTTGGAAGTTTAGTAGGAAGTTTCATTTGTCATTATGTACGAGATTACCAATTCTTTCAATGGAGTGTCAGTGGCTGACCATTGGAAAGTCTAATGACGCCATTATATTAGTAGATTACCAAACTTGTCAAACCAACAATTATGAAATCAATGATAGACCATTCTGACACTATTGTTAATAGCAGACTTGAGGCCCTGGATGGGCGAGTCCTATTACTGGTTGGACGAGTCCCATTACTGGTTGGATGTACGAACGCGTTGCGTGAGCTCAGTACAGAACACGCAAGCTAACCTCTCAAGGTCACTGGCATATATCTGGGCCTTAATAAATGATGCGCGTAAGACCAGCTATTTTAACATTAATCAGCGTCTCAATATTATAATGTCATGATATCTGTCACATTTATTGACTAGTATAAAATAGAGCTAACACCATTTCGCAAAAATTGCGACTTATCTCCATTTCCCTCCAAAGCGACGACATTCTAATGACTGTTTAATCACTATTGAAAGTTGTTGACTGTAGTCGCGTTATACCTCATTTAAATGGCGGTTAACACTCCACAAGTTGTGACGTTTACGTACCAGTGTACCATACGGATTCTTTTATTACAATGAAGGAATCGACAGTGTCACAATGTCTCTTTCTGATCTTACTGAGTTATGTGTTCGAAGAAGCAACCTCTGTAATAAGTGCCAGTAATACTGAAACAATCAATCTTCCACAGGGAATAATAAAGGGGTCTTACGACTTGTTCAAAAAACAAAGAACATTTTTGGGAATACCATACGCTTCAGTAACAGAAAGATTTCAGGTAAGTGTTTGTTTCGCACTTATACTCGTAAGGTTTCAATCAGTTATAGCATTAATTAGCTGCCCTTTGCATAAGTGGTTGAGGTTTTTTAGAATACGAATGGATATGGATATAAATGTAAAAGTAACTCTGCCTGTCTGTCTGTCTATCTGTCTGTCTGTCTGTCTGTCTGTCTGTCTGTATGTTACGTTTTCACGCCTAAACCGCTGAACCGATCGTCATAAAATTTGGCAGAGATATAGCCTGGGTATGGAGAAAGGCATGGGATACTTTTTTACGCGATAACCGACATCCACGCGGGCGGAGCCGCGGGCAAATGCTAGTCGATTATAATTCTTAATTTTATTTAAATACCTATACGAAATCTACCCAAAACTAGAAAAATTTGAAATTCATACGATTTGTTAGTAAAAAAACTCTTAACCATTTGAGCAAAGGGGCTAGCTTGTATTGACTGTACCTCAAACGGAAAAAACGGAACCCTTATAGGACCACTCGTGTGTCTGTCTGTCCGTCCGTCCGTCTGTCCGTCCCTCTGTCACAGCCGATTTGCTCCGAATCCACTGGGCTGATTAAGTTGAAAGGTACACATATGAACTTCTGTGACCGAAACATGGACGTGTAACGTAAATAAATGAATTTTGAATATGGGGGTCACTTTTGCGGGGCAAATTAGAAAATTTCGTTTTGCGAACCGTATACAGTGTGAAAATTGTGTGGTACTTTCCTCAAAAGACCATTTCAGACACGGATCTACATGGTCCTCACATGATCTTGACCAAGATTATGTCTGGACTTTAAAAGAGACTTTGAACCCCCCTGAGAAGAAATAGATAGGAAATGTCGACTTCCCCAAGATTGTTTTTATATTTTTTATATGACGTGTAAAAGTGATTCCGATATCCTATTTACAGAATAAACGATTTCATTTCATTTCATTTGAAATATTAAATGAAAGGGCTTATGGTAAGGATTTCACATAGGTAATATTTTTAAATAATTTATTTAAGAAAATAGGTGAAAATTAACCCCTTATCTCCGAAACTAGTGCGCCTAAAATGTTTTAAAAAAATACAGAAATTAGTTCTTTACTTATAGATTACAGGAAAACCTATAAGAAATCTATGGTCTTAAAATAACATGGTAAATCTCTCAATATTGTGCGTACAAACTTACATTTCCAGTTGGAATGTATGGGAGAACTTGTTTTTAAATTACAATGTTAATTAAGTTTGTTCTTGGGATAAATTCATCCCAACTACGGGACTACGTTGTGTATGGTCTGACATGCATTTGGCCGATTTGTATGAAAATACTGTGATTGCGTTGCGCTGTGGCACGTTGCGGCTCCACTGTTTGCTTGGCATCAAAAGCTTTATGTGGTTTCTCAGTAGCACCAAGGAGTCTGGATTTGTAGCCGGTTAATGGCAATAGGCTAGCCCCTATGGAACTTAAAACTGACTGGCAAAATGAGGGTGTACTATCTACCTCTGCCTACTCCTTCGAAGAATGTAGGCGGGATGTTATGTGTTTACATAGCTAATATTTAAAATTGACTCTACGATTGGCGTTTCTATTCCTAATGGCACAGATACAGATGCTCTATGTTTTAAGTGATTGGCTTTAATTTTGAAATGTACATTTTTCTTCTACCAGGTCCCTGGAAACCCTCCTTCATGGAACGGCACGCTTACTGCAAACCGTCGAAACATAATGTGCAATCAGTACTTTGCAGCTCTAAAAACACCTGTCGGTCAAGAAGATTGTCTGGTGCTGAGTGTTTTCACACCGCCCTTCCTCGAACAAGAACCTTTTCCTGTAATGGTTTTCATACCTGGAGGGGGATTTAACTCGGGCAGCAATTCGGAACTTATTTATAATCCAAAATATTTAGTGAAAGAGAAAGTTATTGTTGTTACTGTAAACTATCGTCTCGGGGCATTTGGTTTTCTGTGCCTGGGACTCCAAGAAGCTCCAGGAAACGTCGGTTTGAAAGACCAATTAGCAGCTTTGAAGTGGATACAGAATAATATCGCCTACTTCGGAGGTGATCCAAATTCCGTCACAATATTTGGTGAAAGTGCTGGAGCAGTTTCTGTCCATCATTTACTTCTTACCCATGCTGCCAAAGGATTATTTCATAGGGCCATTATGCAAAGTGGATCAGTTCTGATGCCCCAGGATTTTAGTTACCAACCCATTGAAAGCGCATCTAAGGTGGCTTCACTTTTAGGCTATAACACGTCAGACCCAACTGAACTATTGACTATATTCAAAAAATCAACAGCGAACGATATTGTCAAAGCTTCCAATGTTGATCAATCCAATAACGCATTTGCGCCTTATTTGTTTACACCATGTGTGGAGACCGCTATAACGACCAGGAGAGCATTAATAACGGAACAACCAACACAATTGTTTCATAAACTTGGTTCTGATGTACCTGTTATTTTTGGCTTCAATAATAGAGAAGGGATTTATTGGGCGACACATTATGTTTCTCAAACTATGGACAAACTCATAGCTACTTTCGATCATATAATACCTTCCTACTTGTTGTTTGAAAAAGATAGTGATAAAACAACTTTCATTGATGATGCCGTAAAACGTTACTTTAGCAACAGAACATTAACAAATGGCTTAATAGAATACTTCACTGACTCTTTGATTGCATTTCCAATATTGGTTTCATCTGAGAGTTTTGTTCGAAATCCTACGAGGAAAGTATACAACTACTATTTTAAATATGATTCGTTTAGAAACTTGAATAAATTTCTGACCCGGCTACCAGCAACACCAGGAGCGTGTCACGGTGACGAGCTATTTTACATATTCCAACCAGTATTGTTCTCGGTGCTGCCTTCCACTTCTAATGACGCTGCAACGATAAAGACTATGACAACTTTATGGACCAATTTTGCTAAAACTGGGTAAGTTCTATACATCTTAAAATGAATTGCTCTAAAAAAAATATTATAGTAATGTAACCTTAAAACTATTGTTTTTAGGATACCTTTAAAATCAAACATTACTTGGAGATCTAGTGGAGAGCAATTGGAGTTTCTAGAAATAAATAAAGAAATCCAGATGACGGCTTTACCGAATGAAGATCGAATGGAGTTTTGGAGGAAAGCCTTTGAAAAATATGGAAGAAAATAAATAAATATCTATATGGGACTATTTTTAGTTTTAATACTTTTTTATTTTTATTTACAGCATTAAAACCAACCTGCCTTGCCTTTTTCCAACGATGTTGGGGTCGGCTTCCAGTCTAACTGGATGCAGCTGAATACCAGTATTTTACATGGAGCGAGTGCCTATCTGACCTCCGCAATCCAGTAACTGGGTATTACGATATCCCTAGTAAGACTGGTTGTCAGACTTTCGAGCTTCTGACGACGACCCGTAACGACTTTCAAAGATCCACGAATGACAGCCGGGACCAACGCTTGCTTTCTGACTTTCTGAGGCACAGAGGAGTCTTCGTATGTAAAGATGGTCGACCATCCATCAACCCGTGCGGCTGTTATTACTTAGCCACGAGCTCCACGACGTGTCAAAATCCTAGACGTGGTTAAATTAATAACACACAATTGCCTTTGGCTTCCAGTAATATAATATATATTCATACACGTAATATTTTAAGAGATTCACCTATAGGTGGTAAGGAAGCCATGGAAACGATTTGTTTTTTTTAATCTATGTATATTATTTAAAAATTAAATAATTTAATATTACTTGATATGATGATTAATTATCAAATGGCACCGCGCTCGCGCCGCCACCGTCACCGCGTTCGGGCGGGCGCGGGGCATTCATAGTAAAGGTTCTTTGCAAAATTTCTCAAGCTATTTTAAAATTATAATAATTACGTAAACATAAAAACACTTAGATAAAATAAAATAAATTGTTGCTGTGGCTTTTTACCACATAGATGTTTCCCTTAAAATATTTCGTGTATGAATAGATACACCTTAGGTACCTATATACAAGGTATATGCAAACCTGAGGCCTCCCACAATTCCTGGCGCTTGGCAAATGTTTGTAAAGACGGTTGCTCATCTGTCAGATTAACTATTAACTACCCACCTATAATAGTCATCGTGAATTCGTGACCCGAAAGTTGCGGGTTCGAAACAATAACACTAAAACCAAAGCTACACAGCCAGGAGCCACGCTTGGTGAGTAGGTGCTAGGAGATCGGCTTATATATCCGCCTCCATCCTGTTAACACGCCGCTGATGCGCCCATGCACTAAGTGTGAACCCCCGTGCAGCTTCGCCCTTCGTGACGTGACGCTGCAGGACTGTGCTATCGTGTCACCTGGACTTGTCTATAATGGTATGAAATCGCCCATCCACATTGAGCAAATGTGCTCGTTCGTCACTGTATGAGAAGCCATAGCTTTGCAGCCCCTTTTTTTTTGGGTGGGAATTTATCAAATAACTTCTCCCGCTCTGGGCGGAGCGGGTTGTCGTTTTGGAATAAAATGGACAAAACGATTCCTGCTGGAGTAACGTTTTTCCAGCAGGAAAATTCTAAACGAAAGGTCGGAGAGAGAAATATTTTGCATGGGCAGAAAGCTTATATTTATGCAAAAATGTGCCCCGAAAATATAATTTGTGCGTCTTCAGGTTTTCGAGATATTGCATTTCCTGCTGGAGTAACGTTTTGCAGAATCGTGTATATCTAAAACCATTGTATGTGCGCTTTTAGAATAAACATACACGAGTAGCTCTTTATTTGTGCGTACTTGTGACAGAATTAGATTTAAGAAAATATTTATAAATTTCTAGTAATCGCACTTTTTTGAAAACCCGAAAAATTATCGTAGCGCCTTAATGAGAAAACGTATAAGCTCGCTGAAAACTGTATTTAATCCTTCTTGGCGCTTTTAATAAACATAAAAAGTTTCAAAAGTGTACATGCATGCGTTATTGAATAATATTGCTAAAAGTCAAAACGACGGTGTCATAACTTTGACGGCAAAATACAAGAAACCGGCCCAACCCAAGATGTGTGGGTCTAAACCTAGAATTAGTGCGTTTAGTCAAAAATATATAGTGAAAATATTCAGCTTGGAAATGTTCGCATTAAGTAGATATAAACAAAAAACAAAACATGTACACAACGGCCGGTTATCCCACCAAATTCGAATGACTAGTAAAATGCGACGATTTGGCAAATGGCTTAGCATGATCCTCCGTTATGTCGAAAATACTGCAGCATTAATTTTGAAATAAATATATGGTAAAGTTGAGGATTAATGTTAAGTACTATGTTAGCCGAAAACACGATACCGTAAAATTTTCTCGATAGAAAAAAAACCAAAGGTACCTCCAAACCGAACAATAAACCGCTGGTATTCAAAAAATACTTCAAATTACATAATTAAACTTTGCATATTAACTGAACTAACTATTAAGCAGGTCTTATGTTATTTACTTTTTTTAAATAACCATTATTTTCACCGTAAAACGAAATTACCTAAACTATCGGCGCCTTGGAGTCTTTCCCTGCCGCCCTGTCTCGCTTGCTCGCGTGACCGGTAGCAATAGTGTGCGAGCGAGATACAGAGTGAGGTGGCGATGAGGTAGTATAGACTCTTAACGATGACCTTCTTAACTTTACTCACGAACACTGAAGTAGAAAAGAAGTAAAAAAATAAACTTGTTATTAGATTATATTCCATTATCTGTTTCCGTGACTTTTGCACATGATTAAGTACATTATAAAAAGTAGCCTAAGTGCTGTTCCAAGGTATATGTTATCTTCTTATTTCCAAACATTGAAATTCATTCAGTGTTCTGTGTTCGAACGAAAGGTACTTCCAGACATTTTCATTTATAATTATAGTAGAAAAAAAGTACTATAAAGACCAAAAACATGATATGCGGTTGTTTAAAAAAATTATAATAATAAGTAGTTCAAGAAATGTGTGAAAAAGAGCCTACAGATACCTACAGTTTACAGATTAAAAATAAAAAGCCAATTAACATAACAGTAAAAAAATACATAGAGTATCTACATATATTGATTTAAGTCGTAGGTTAGATAAAATAATTAAGTTTTTCGTTTATTTTTTTTATCATCACGCTTCCTTTCCCCGAAGGGTTGGGCAGAGGTGTACCTATAGTAAACCCAAAGTTAGGTCATATAATTGCCAATAAACGTTTGAACGCGACTGTACGGACAACAGCTTAGGTTTAATACGTCCAATAAAGATGGTTATCGTTAAGTATGAAATCGTCGCATTTTACTAGTCATTCGAATTTGGTGGGATAACCAGCCGTTGTGTACATGTTTTGTTTTTTGTTTATATCTACTTAATGCGAACATTTCCAAGCTGAATATTTTCACTATATATTTTTGACTAAACGCACTAATTCTTGGTTTAGACCCACACATCTTGGGTTGAGCCAGTTTCTTGTATTTTTCCGTCAAAGTTGTGGCACCGTCGTTTTGACTTTTAGCAATATTATTCAATAACGCATGCAGGTGCACTTTTGAAACTTTTTATTCTCATTTAAGCGCTACGCTATTTTTTCAGGTTTTCAAAAAAGCGCCATTACTTGAAAATTATAAATATTTTCTTAAATTATTTGCAAAGATACAACATACAAACTAAAAATAAAATATTTATACTCTAAACCTACACGAAAAAAAAGAAAAAGAAAAAAAGGGGAAAGTGCTCATTGGGCATCAAAAAATTCTTCCGCATCGCCGTCAGTGTAAAAAGTGCCCAAAAGGCTGGCAGCGTTGCCACGTTGGATGGCAACGCTGATTCTTTGGCCTAAAAATAGGCCAGCCCTCTGGTCACGTGAAGAGTCAACCAACCGCTTGGCGATGTGCCGATATACACGATGAGCACTCGGACCCCACGGACCTAATGTTTCAACCCCAAACGGCTCAAAAATATAACTCCCTATAAGGTTGTTATATTTGCGCCGTTTGAGGTTTTCTGCACCTGCAGCAGCCGCCCCAGCACAACCCGCCGTGCTAGGAAGATGGGATGGCGCGAGGGTGTCGACACAGGTTGCATCCCACACCAAAGGCCTACCCAACTTCCAAGGCATTATGGTCATTCCGTCTGGCCTCTTCCCATCGTCACGTGCCAAGCCACTGGGTTCTAAAACAGCAGGCACCCCGGCGGTGACAAGAGCCCGACGGATAATGTCATTAATACTGGCGTGTCGTGCTAACCGACCAGCGCTCTTGCTGCAGGATAAGCCATGGTGTCCGAGGCGGTCGACTGCTTCACCGCACTGACAGCGATGTGGAGCCACGCAAGGAGCGCCCAGACGCAGACTTGTAGCGAGCCGGAAAGTGGTGTCACCCAGCATAGTGCCTATGTTGGGTGACGGTAGTGCCTGAAGCCAAAGGCCCGACTCCCATTCTCCCACAGCCAGCAGGCGTGCACGCTCAGCAGTATTGGTGGACGTATTAATGAGGTTATTCCGTACCAACCTGCAGAGCGGCTCATCCCACTGTCTCTGGGAAGACGGATTTTCGGGCTGTACCGTATTCGGACAAGCCACTTTCCAGGCGTTCACTGCATCAGTCAAACACGGCACTTCAGAGTCAACCTCAGAAGGGGCTAAAATTCTTGTGGTTAACTTTTCGGTGCTGTGGACCGAGGACAGGAACGCCGGTAAGCTTAAACTAGAAATTTTGCGGACGCCGAGCCCACCAAACCGAATGGGTAGTGTAGCTTGCAGCCAGGCACGGTCGTCCAATGCCACATTTAAAATAGATGTAAGAGTACTTCTAATAATTTGATCGATTTTGTCTAAAAGGTGTGGCTTCTTCCATAGAGAGGAAGAGCGGAGAAAATACATAAAATTTGGACCGAAACAGCAGTATCTGATGAGGGTGAATGCCGAATTTTAGAAAGTCTATCCGAAATATCATTAAAATGTTTAATTTTTTCGTCAACGAAAGGTGAAAAACTGTCTTCTAAAATTGGGGAACCTAGGAGGTGTAGTGAACTTTTTTCCAATACTTTGATATCTGGGGCTATTTTATTGAATTTCTGTAAAATGAATTGGCTGTCATTATTGTCACAAAGATAGATTTCACATTTTGAATAGTTGAGATCAAGGCCGATGGAATGGAACTGCTGCTTTAGGAATTGGAGATCTTTGAGAACAGTATCTACGTCACCTCCTAGAATCCCATCATCTAAATACCACACATTAAATTTTGAATTTAGTTGCTGTATGATGGGGTGGATAGCCAAACTGAAAATGACTGGCCCGAGAGGATCACCTTGTTGGCATCCGACTGCAGATTCCAAAACGTTTTCTCTATAAAGTAATTTGGATTGCCACAAAAAACCATAAATTTCCGGTAACTCTTTTTTTACTTCAGCCAACAAAGTGTCCCTGTTAACGGAGTTGAAGGCATTCCTAACGTCAACCTTGAGGATGATCTCACCTTTACCGGAATTTAAAAAACTGGAAAGGGCATGTACGGCAGCCTCGCAGCCCCCTTTGGATCCAAAGCCAAGCTGGAGGGGCTGGAACTTGTTAGTTAAAATTTCGCCGTACAATTTGCAGCATATTTTGGCAGCCGTACGCCTGTAGGTGCACCCAACAGCAATGGGACGAATGCCGCTGTCTCTCTTGCGCAGGGCACATAAGTTAGCCCCGTACAAGACATCGACGACGGCATCATTCACACCGCCGTTGAGCATCAAGTTAATTAGAACCGCAAGCTCCTTCAAAAGTGACTCACCAGCTTCCCCGGCGCCTGAGCTCAATAAGTCTTTTAAATGTTGAGGAGTCAGGCCGTCGAGACCGCCGGCGGAGCCACTTCGGAAGGAGCTCACGGCTGCAATGAGCTGGGGGGCAGTGATGTTAAAAGAATTTGAATCTGGACCGAGAGGGAGAGGGGGGTCGGGGAAGGTGAGACCAACCGCAGGCGCTGGATGCTTACTCTCCAGAGCTGAAATAGTTTCTGGAGAGTAGGGTGCCACCACATAATATTTTCTTAAATCTAATTCTGTCACAAATACGCACAAATAAAGAGGTACTCGTATATGTTTATTCTACAGGCGCACATATAATGGTTTTGACTTTTACTGGCTAAAACCCACCCGTGCTCCACACAGCCGCAACTCCACAGTTGCCTGTGTCCCAGGGCCACGGTATCCCTTTCGGATAAACCCGCAACCCTGGCAGGCACCGGTCCTGGCAAACCCCGTCAGTGCATGCTGACATCTCTTTGAGGCGCGCGTGGAACACAACGCGCCGTCGAACCGGGCCTGGACCTTACCGGACGGCGAACTGCCCATAACTCGCCGTCCGCAAGCCCGCGCCTACGGTGGCCGGGAAATGGCTACCGATTCCCGCTGCCCAGGGCGTCTCCAGCGGCGACAAGGGGCGTGAGGGCGCACAGACTGCCGCTCCCTCACGCGTTCCGCCTCCTCCTTCGCGAGCTTTACTGCTTCGCAGAAGGAGGTGACTGCCTACCATAAAATAAATAAATAAAATAAAAATTGTTTATTTGCACCTTCAAGTAATACAAAAAATGGTTTATAGAAAAATAGGTACTTAAGGTAAGTAAGGTTGTATGTTCGAGTTGCAGCCAATACCTAAGCTAAGATAACTTAATATCTTGTAATTATAGGTATCAGCGCCCACCCTCGTTATCATCACAGGCGATGTTTATGTGCCTACCTTATGAAATAATTTAAAATTAATGAGAAAAACACCTTGTAGCTGCCACAATAGTTATGAACTGAACATAAGTGAAGGTATTTTAATATTTTAATTACAGGAATAGGTTTGATATAATGTTGATGAGTTTACGTTATATAGGTAAGTTAAGTTTGAATTGTTATATACTAAGCACAAGAACCACGAACCATGCACTATCGCTCCGGACCATGGCCTGGACTAGAGCCGGACGCGAGAGATCGCCGCCGCCAATCGCTCCGTGAGGATACGCCGATGCTCTGCCCAAGCCGCGCAGACCTCCACCGTATGCTCGACCGTGTCCTCCGGGCGATCCACACAGTGGTAACACCCGGGCGTTTCCTCCCGCCTAATCCGAAACAGGAACTTCCCGAAACAACCGTGTCCGGTGAGGATCTGTGTCAGGCGAAAGGCGTTGATGCTGTGGCGCCTCTCTAGCCACTCCTCAAAGAGGGGAATTATCTCTACAATTGTAGCGTGCCTAAGCTTTGCAGCCCCTACAGTTGCATAATAAGCCTATAATTTTCCCACTGCTGGGACACAGGCCTCCTCTCTGTGAGAGTGTACCGTTATCCGCCACGCGAGCCCAGTGCGTTGATATGTCACATGACTTCGAATTTTTGGTTCTAGGACATACCGGTTTCTCTACGATGTTTTCATTCACCGTTTTGAAAGCAGTGGTGATGAAATAATTTACACAAAGTAAACCGCCTGTTTGCCACTTACCACTGGGCTACCACTGCTCTTGACGTTGAATCTGCAGTTGGATGTTTGATACCACTCCAACTCCAGTAGTAAAATAAAATAAGAGTTTTTGTATGTATGTCGGAATGTAAGAAAGAATGAGGATGAGTTTAGTTTTGGAGGGATCGTAACTAGGGCTTGCAATCCGGATATCCGTATTATCCGGATTTTACTTGCATCACCATCCGGATTTTTCGGATTTTACGGATAGTTGTATTTCTCTTTTAAATTTTAAATAAAAAGCTGTCATCTGTGAAGTACATAACTGTTATCAGGTACGTTATTTATTATTGTATTAAAGTTAATCACTCTTGCAATTATTTATTCACTTATTCACAAATCACAATAAGTCAATTTAGTGACAGAGATCATAACAACATTGAACACTTGTTAACTTTATGTTAAACTCACATAAATACTGCACGCATTTTCAAGATTTTATTGTATTGTAACGCAGCTTTTTAAGATCATATTACCAGAATATCGAAAAAAAAAAATTAGGAATTACGTAATATTATATTATAAAGGGTTATTTGGTTATTTTGTTCATTTTTGTTTTATTATATTTTATTTGGTGATAGATCGTGCAGGAAAACTTTCGGGTGCCTATAAAATCTAAGGCATCGATACAATGGACAGTTTTATTTATCTGGGCTCTAATATTAATAATGAAGGCAGCTGCGTCCCAGAAATAAAACAAGGTATAGCCATGGCTAGAGATGCTATGATACGCCTCCAGAACATTAAAACCAAAGCCCGATTGGTCAGAGTACTAGTTTTCCCGATTTTCTTGTATGGCGTTGAGACGTGGACAATCCGAGCAAGATAAAGACAGAGGATAGACGCATTCGAAATGTGGTGCTGGAGGCGGATGCTCCGAATACCATGGACAGCCAAACGCACAAATGTGTCTGTCCTTTCCCAACTCGACATAAAGACCAGATTGTCTTCAGTTTGCTTACAGCGTATTTTGACCTATTTCGGCCACATAATGCGAAAGGGAGATAGCAACCTTGAAAAGCTGGTCTTTGTTGGCAGCAGAGGGAAAGAGAGCACGAGGCCGGTCGCCAACACGATGGTCCGACCAAGTAAAAGAAGCTACGTTCTCAAGCAAATTTCAGCAGGTGGTGATGGCAACGTTGGACCGGAGTCGATGGGGGCAGGGGTCCAGTCCAGGATCCTCAGTAATGAGGGACCGATTGAAGAAGAAGATATTTTATTTATACTATTGTTGTTTAATAATTGAGCTGTCTTGCCAGGGAAAGTGATCTTTTTATTTAATGATATGTTTTAAATAGGTTGATTTGATTGGGATGTTGTGATTTTTGACAAATGTAAGACCACTTTTTAATTAGAATTGTTTTTAGTATGAGAAGAATTATATAATAAAACAAATTATTTGTGCGGTATCGGTGTTTTAATGTATAATTTTAGAAAGTGAACTAGTTTTTTTTATGGAATTGTTACTTGAAATATTGGTATAGTTTATAATTTCTTTGCTTGAGAGACTGATTAAAACGTGTTACAAAAGCTTATTAGTTTTATTTATAATAAAAACGAAAAATATCCGTATTATCTGCATTATCTGGATAATCGGAATAGTAAAATATTAATATCCGTATTATCCGGATAGTAAAAATGAACGAATATTGCAAGCCCTAATCGTAACCCATGGGGTTTTGTAGTTTCGTTCTACTTATCCAAAACTGCAACCATGCGGGACTTGAATTTGTGCATAGAGGATAGAGGCATGTGTGTTTTTGCACAAAGAATTGAAGTGGTTAAGATTTTTTGGGGTGAATAAACAAAATTTCGTTAGTAATTAGATATATTTAATTAATAATCCTTAATATTAACTTAAATATTTACAATGCGTTACAGAATAAACAAAAAGCCTGAAATTAGTAATGATTTTTTATCGGGCTTGTTTCAATAGTCTAATTGGGGTACCTACATGTCTAAGTTTTTACGCTTAGGAATTTATGTTAGGTACTTGTTTTAAGTAGATCATAGGTCACAGTAGACCTACATAATTATATTTAACGCGCTTCATTCAACCGTGAATATTATGGCGGCTAAATTCTGTTGTAGTAGTCCACCACGTCGGAGGTGTGGGGGGACTTGGAAGCTCGTTCAACTTCTTTGTCACCCATATCATGAAGTACACGAACATACCCAGACCTGAGATCCTGAGAATAATAAAAACGTACCCATGTATTAGTTACGCGTGTCTGTTTCAGTCAGATTTCTGAACTTTACACACACAAGAACAGCTTATAAAATGTGCTTCTCATATTGATTCTCAATTTCACATGGTGTTTACGAACCAAATCTTTTAAATTAATTATTTTATGGTTGTTGACTACCTACCTAGTTATCTATGTAGGTACTTGCACACTTCTTATTTCGTTGATGTATGTACCTAGATTGTTGATACTCTACAGTCTACACCAACATGGAAAGCCCATAGATATCAGGATGAATTGACCATAAGCTATCGAATCAATCTTCAGCTAACTGAAACCTTAGCTAGTAGTTTTACATACTCTGATACTCTCTTCGTATAGGTCCACTATCCACTGTTTTTATTGTATCCAATTACATAGTTCAAAAATACGAAAAATAAAGATCGCAAATGATATAGGTACCTTATTTAAGAGTAATCAACTAATCACTTATTATACTTACATGCCTAACATTTTAGAAAAGTAATGATTCACTGCATTTAAATATGACTATACACACAAGACTTCCCGATCACACAAATCACACAAGTGAGAGCTGCATGTCTATCTAGTGACTGTATAACAATGAGACACACAATGAGATAATCGTAGCAATAATGACACATTGGGGCATAACGGTAAAGCACACATCACAACAAAATAGCTAGTCTTTAGCGAAAAAAATCTCCATCTGTCCCGGTATACACTAAGGAACTTATTACACAAAAATGGAAGCGCAAGTAACATAAAATAACTTGATCACCATCGCCAACCACCAACCACTAAACTTAACCACCTATCATCATAACGTGTTACCTACGAACATGGTTTTTTTGTTTTTAACTGTGCATTTGAGACTGTAGCTCATTGATATAATCAATGCAGTGGCCTAGCAAACTCAGACAAATTAAATATAATTAATTTCTTAAACTCATGGGGTTGCAGAAACGTTACCTACTCCTATAAAGTTGACCGACCGATTTACTTATTTGTGGCGACGTAAGAGGGGTTCGACGGGGATCTCATTTGGGGCTAACCTTGAAGTAAAGATGTGGAGTGTGGGTGTGCGTGTGTAGTAAAGTGGTAGTTGGTTTTTAAGCCACGGACTAAACAGCAATGGAGTCTTCGATCTTGAATAGGTGTCTCGTGGTTAGATTAAGGTCCTGGTCCAGGTTTAAATAGTTAATAAGTACCTAGGTAGTTAAAATCAAAATTGATAATCAATTAGACGGCCATTATTACCTAGTTGTAGAACTTTATTAAGATTGTACCTAAGTCTTATATACCCTCCCTCAGCTGACGGAAATAGTTCCTCCCTATTGTACCCACATTTAAATACCTACTTAAATCTAAGAATAGGTTTAATGAATGTCTCAATTTATTTACTTACTTTTTTATAGCTCACTATATAATAGCACTTCGCTGCAACTGGCTAGTAAGCTCAACTGTAAACAAAACGATTATTGTTTGTTTGCAACCATTCCCCTAAATTGATAATGATGCCAATACATTATAAACAATGCTTGAATAGTTTTATCTGTACGTATGTTGTGAGTAACCTCTCCTTTTCTCCATGACGCATAATTAATCAGATTAGATCAATAGACTTACGAGGGTTTGGAATCGGTTAAACATCCTGTCAATCAGACCACCGTGAGCGAGGAGATACGGCCAGCCACAAAAGTCGACTAACACTTCAGTTTTTAAATCGCAATCGCATATATAAAAAATCACATAAAATTAAACGCGAAAAAACAATGTAGGTTATTTTATTACCTAATGAATCAATTTGTATTATATGATAATTACTTGCTTGGCGGCTCAGTACCTGACTGCTTCGGAGTCCAGTTCGCTGCCCCAGTTCCTAACAACAGGAGTTACCCACCTGCTCCATAACCCAGGTAGCATTTTTACGTCATTATGTCGTCCGTTCACGATACTGCTCGACGTAAGAGACGTCATGTCTTCACGTCGGGGGTCCCATCAGATGACGTCAATTTGTCACAGCCTCAAGACATGACGCTAAATCGACGTCACCAGGACGTTCCAATGACGTTAGTGTGACGTACATAATCGACGAATAAACTACGGACCTTGGGATGACGTCATTTTTTTTGCCGCAGAGGTCATTTCGCTACCTGGGAAATCAGGTCACTAAGAAGCTGTTCCTCATTGATACGGCCATTAGCCAACCTAGGTTCGACGTTCCCGAAAGGATATATCTGTCGACATGTTGGACAGATTATAAGAAGGCCTATGACTCGGTGCCACATACAGGCTCATGAGGGTGCTGAAGTTGTATAAAGTAAATGCAACTCTGCGCACCACCCTGATGTCGTGTATGGGGCAATGGAGGACGGTCCTTCGCTATCCAGGATGTCGAAATATCCAGAGGAATAGAGAACCGATAACGTGTATGTGAATTTAAATGTTTGTAAACGCAGCCACAATATAGGAGAAATTCCTAGTGTGGGGAAACGTTATTTATAAAAAAAAAAAAAAAAAAAAAGATAAGGATCGAGCGAGGCATATTTCAGGGCGATAGTTTGAGTCCACTTTGGTTCTAATTAGCCTTGAATCCTCTAAACACACTGCTGGCGGATTCAGGTCTAGGCTAACGGCTGAGGAGAGATGGTTGGGTTATATCTCACCTCCTCTACATGGATGACCTAAAACTCCATCCCCCAACAATTTGCAACTGATGGAGCTACTGAAAATAACTGAAACTTTCAGTAGCGCCATCAGGATGGAATTTGGTGTGGAAAAATGTGCGGTCATGCATGTAAAGCGAGGAGAGATTGTGGATTCCGTGGGAACCCAACTCTCGGATTCCATAAACCTTAGAGCCCTCTCCGCATCCGAAACCTATAAGTATTTTGGTATGTCGGAAGCGTTGGGCATAAATGTTACTGACATGAAGCAATCGTTGAAGGGAGTACGCTTCTTTGGCCGCCTGAAAATAGTAGATTGTTATAGGTACAAGGGGCTAAAATGACCCATTAATACGAGGTAGTTTTACTCCCGAGCTTTAGCGAGGGAGCAAATAGAAACCGAGTTATAATGGGTTTTTAGCGCGGTGTGTTACACTCTACTTTTCACTACGATTGCGAGAAAATAAAATAATCCAATACAATATTTAAAATAAATTACGGCCACTAATTCAATTTGCAAATTAGAGAAAAATTCTAAAGAATTCGCGGCAATGTCTTTTTTTTATTTCTTCTGAAGCCGCAACGCATTGCATGCATTCTACCAAAGAAATCGCCGATTTGAGTTCCATTTTCAAAAATAAAATGTTGCTATTTTTTTATGAAACAGTAATAAGTCGAGTCTTTATTCATGATTATTCTACTTATAACTAAAGACTTTTTCGTTTTTGTAGGCTCATTGTCATTTTCAGTGAAAACAGTGAATAAAAAGCACTTTTAATCACTATTTTGGTGTTTGAATTTAGAACATACCAATATATTCGACCTCCATTGATCGAAGCCTCCATCTCAATGCTATACAACCTCCTCGCGAAAAATAGGTAGGTACTCGATACAAACGATACTCGACGGCACGGTTGAAGCGATTGACTGCTGCGCTGCGTGTCGCGGGTCCGATTCCCGCACGGAACTAATATTTGTATGACCTACAAGTAGTTGTTCCAGGTCTGGCTGTTTGTGTGTGTGACTTTAAATGTTTGTAAACGCACCCACAATACAGGAGAAATTCCTAGAGTGGGGCAAAGTATTAAAAAAAAAAACTCCTTTTGCACTCCACGCCCTTCAACGTCCAAAGATGCCCCAGAGTTTCCTCCAGCAGAAAGTTCTGACCATCGACAAGAAATAAATATCGCTTTACAGGTTGACCATGCTAATAATAATAATAATAACCCCACCGCCGTATCTCTACGTTGACGTCGTGGTGGGGCTTGCGCGCTCCGAACTCTGGGTCTGTGCCGGTAGTGTTTACTTTACCGGAACATGTCTAGGGTGAGGAGCCACACCAAGAGAGATACAGAAACCCGCAGGGCAGCATGTGGCGAGCTGTTGGGCAGTTGCGACCCCACGGACCCTATCTCCCGGGAGAAGTCATATTCCTCATCTCTGGCTTGCCTTAATTGGCCGGCTGGAGTGAACACTGACGAGTCACTGAGCTCCCACCTCAGTCTTGCCTTTATTGGCCGGCTTGAGTGGAGATTCGCAAGAGCAAACGTGCTCGGAGGAAGGAAGTATTCCAGTAAGTGCTTGTAGGGATCTTGACCATGTTTCGGGCTCTGGGATTGTTCTGAGAGCCGTGGAATACCTCTCCACTCCTCGAGCAACTCAGGATATGTTGCCCCCTTGTCGCTACGTCACTATGTGCTAGCGACCGTTTCCGGGGGCCCATTAATGAGTGTGCAAGTCACCCCCTGCCATTTTATCCGTGTACAATAAAACATTGATCAGGCAGGGGCCATAGTCCTTCCATAGTTTTAGGTAACCAGTCCATTTTAACCACCCAAACACATAGTCCAATATCTTTGTTTCCATATCCTACAATAGTCCTACACCAACCGGGGGTTGTCCTTGGGTGCACTTGCATAGTGCGTATAGGGATAATCGTCGGTTGGCGCCTCATTCCATTTAAAATTGTCTAAGGGGCCTCTGCGAGTTGGCTTCGGCCCCTCGTACGCCTTCCAAAGGTCCAGGACCCCAGGGTGCCGAGATATATAAACGTATAATAATAAGAAAATTACTCCAAAATTGTTCCAATTTTAATGTGCATTTTCATTAATTTAACCTTCCTTTTTTCTTCATTAAATGTCTATTTTCGCTTAAATCTTTCTTTTTCTCGAAGTCATGGTATAAAGTATAGTATGCAACACTTGAATAAAATGGATTTATATCGAGGGCCGTGAAGCACTCGCGTCGCTCGGGATTCTAACACTTGAACCACTCCCTACGGTCGTGATTCAGTCGTTAGAATCCTTTACTTGCTCGTGATTCATCTATGGCCCTCGCTTTAAATCCGTCCTTTATTCATTTCATTCATACTCGTATTGTGCATTTTTACCTATTTTGATAAATTCAAATCTATAATAGGTTTTACAAAAAACTTCAGACCTCTGCGATGCTTTTTCTGCGAGATATCGGTGATAACGTATTTTTCACCGTTTCAATGGCGCGGCCATGGGGTTTTAGTATTACAGTTCCTGAAATATAAACCTAGAATTTTTTGTTGCATTTTTACTAGTTTTGACAAATTCAAATCTAGGTTTTACAAAAAACTTCAGACGTCTGCGATGCTTTTTCAGCGAGATATCGGCGATAACGTGTTTTTCACCGTTTCAATAGCGCGGCCATGGGGTTTTAGTCTTACAGCTCCTAAAATATACCCCCAGGAATATTTTCTATATTTTTACAAATTTTTTACAAATTCAATCTGTTATTTACCTAAATTTTAGGTCTCTGCAATGCTTAGTTTTAAAGATCTCCGTGGCAGCACGGTTCGCCGCGTTTCAATGGCGCGGCCACGTTCAAAACCTTAAAACTTTTTAACCATAGCTTTGACAAATTTATGGTTTTGGGAATCAACTTTTACAAAAGAATTTATAATTTTCAAGTAATCGCGCTTTTTTGAAAACCCGAAAAAATATCGTAGCGCCTAAATGAGAAAACGTATAAGCTCGCTGAAAACTGTATTCGATCCTTCTTGGCGCTTTTAATAACCACCATTTTGTTAACATAACAGTAAAAAAGACATAGAGTATCTTCATATATTGATTTAAGCCGTAGGTTAGATAAAATAATTAAGTTTTTCGTCATCAATACGCATTTTTTTATCATGCTACCTTTCCCCGAAGGGTTGGGCAGAGGTGTACCTATAGTAAACCCACATTTCGCCAGTTATGTTTAAGTCCCATCTTAATATTTTTAATTAGCCCCCAAAGTTAGGTCATATAATTGCCAATAAACGTTTGAACGCGACTGTACGGACAACAGCTTAGGTTTAATACGTCCAATAAAGATGGTCATCGTTAAGTATGAAATCGTCGCATTTTACTAGTCATTCGAATTTGGTGGGATAACCAGCCGTTGTGTACATGTTTTGTTTTTTGTTTATATCTACTTAATGCGAACATTTCCAAGCTGAATATTTTCACTATATATTTTTGACTAAACGCACTAATTCTTGGTTTAGACCCACACATCTTGGGTTGAGCCAGTTTCTTGTATTTTTCCGTCAAAGTTATGGCACCGTCTTTTTGACTTTTAGCAATATTATTCAATAACGCATGCATGTGCACTTTTGAAACTTTCTATGGTTATTAAAAGCGCCAAGAAGGATCGAATACAGTTTTCAGTGAGCTTATACGTTTTCTCATTTAGGCGCTACGATATTTTTTCGGGTTTTCAAAAAAGCGCGATTACTTGAAAATTATAAATATTTTATTTTAATTAAAAAAATTATCTAATTCTGTCACAAATACGCACAAGTAAAGCGGTACTCGTATATGTTTATTCTACAGGCGCACATATAATGGTTTTAGAGATACACGATTATGCAAAACGTTACTCCAGCAGGAAATGCAATATCTCGAAAACCTGAAGACGCACATATTATATTTTCGGCGCACATTTTTGCACAAATATAAGCTTTCTGCCCATGCAAAATATTTCTCTCTACGACCTTTCGTTTAGAATTTTCCTGCTGGAAAAACGTTACTCCAGCAGGAATCTTTTTTTCAGTTTTATTCCAAAACGACAAAACACACAATTTTTTTATTTGGCGCACATTTACAGTAGATTACGCACTAATTATACGTTCCACTCATATCACTCTAGGAGACACTTTCCTGCTGGGGTAACGTACACACAGTAGGTACACTGTGGCGACAGTCCACTTGCTGGAGCTCTGCTATTTGGATTACTATTGCAATTTGCACAGCTAATTGATAAGGAAGACTTGGGTTGTGTTACAAAACCATGGATGATCGTGGATGTTTCGCATGGAGTATTATGTAGACTGTACTACGTGGAGTCCTGGATTTTCGCATGTATGCATGAAGTAGATCCATTTTGTGTCAAGATAGAGGGATATCTTTATCTGCATGTGAATACCAACCTTGCTGCAGTTGAACATACTAAACATGCTTCAGTTGAAGATACAAATCTCGCCTGCGTCTGCTATCATGCTGTTCTCAGTTGTCTCTGAAGAGGGATTTTATTGAATCAATCAATAGCATTTTGTGCTGCTTTCTTTTATCAGGTCATGAGCACATCCTGAGTAACTTACTCCTCATAGGTCCCTTACGGACAACTACAAACATAGCCTTCACTTGTTTATTAGAGGACTTAATTAAAAATAGAGAAGTCGCCGCGTGGCAATGGAATCCATAATAAGGTCCAAACAGATCGACACGGGCTTATAATACGAGGGCGGCACTGAACATTTCGGGAATCAAGGAAGAGACACAACATTACTATTTAAAAATGTATTTATTGCTTTTCGAAGTATTCTCCGCGAAATTTGACACATTTTTCCATACGATGGAACCAATCATTGAAGCAACCATTCCATTCGGAAGTTGGGGTCTCCAAAATGGCCGTTTTGTAGGCGTCCACAGCTTCTTCAGGTGATGAAAATCTCTGTCCACGCAATTTATTCTTTATTTTAGGGAAAGTATAGAAATCATTAGGGCTTAGGTCGGGGCTGTACGGCGGATGGTCTAATAATTCTATGTTTTCTTGCTCTAAAAACTCTTTTGTTCTGTGCGCGGTGTGAGAACTCGCATTGTCGTGATGGAGGATGATGCAGCGGTTGCAGTTCTCTTTAAGAGTTCAGAAACGACCTGTGGCAAACAAATGCTAGCATACCATTCTGCATTAACCGTTCTTTGTCCCTCAAGAGGAATAGTCGTAACATGGCCGGTTTTGGAGACAAACGTGGCCACCATTTTTTTTTCAACACTCCGTGAACGAACAATTTTTGTTGGCTTTAACTAATTTTCGAACACCCAAACTCGTGACTGGTTTTTTGTTTCGAGCTCGTACGCATATATCCAGGATTCGTCACCTGATACGATGTTGTATACAGCATTTGAGGATCCTGCGTGGAATCTTTCGAGAGTTCTGACGCACCAAGTAACGCGAGCCGCTTTTTGCTCTTCACAGAGCGAATGCGGTATCCATCGGGAAAACAACTTTTTTACACCTAATTTTTCATGCAAGATTATTTGTATTTGACTCATGCCAATGTCTAAAGTTGCCTGAATTTCGCGGTATGTCACATGTCGATCTTCCTCAATCAGCTTACGCACAGCATCAACGTTTTCTTGGGTGACTGCAGTTTTTGGACGACCTTGACGGGGATCATCACTGAGCTTGACACGTCCACGTTGAAATTCAGCAAACCAGCGATAAATTGTGGTTTTGGATGGGGCTTCATCACCAAAATGCAGAAATCATCCGGTCAACACACTGTTTTTGTGTTAAACCATATCGAAAGTCATAATAAATCATCGCTCTTGAATTTTCTCGAGTCAATTCCATTTTCTCAACGACTAAACAAGTTTGACAAAACCTTGTGACAAGACCGCGAATCTTTTTTTAAATAAATAAATGGTATTCGATTTTTAAAACCAAGGAGTTTTCAATTAAAAAGATTTTAATATGACAGGAACAGTGGTAATATTCCATTCCCGATACTTTTAGTGCAGCCCTCGTATGCTTGTGATGGTTTTACTGTTGTGTTGCTAAAGCACTTATTATTTTTGCTCATTGACCCCAAAAAAATAGTTTTGGTTGCTTTATACTGCAAAAAAAAAAGGTAGGTATGGTAAATTGAAACATTAATCCCGTGTGATGCGCACGATTGTGACCATACTGAATACTCGTTGCCCCAATTAGTACAATTAAACACTATTCGGGCATCCAGACTAATGTAAATAGCCATACCGCAACTTGAGAAACAAAGGCATAAGTACGTTTGAAATATTGCATTTATTTATTTTTATACAAATTGACTAAATAACACATACACATTTTTACCACTTCTAAAATTCAAAAGAAATGTTACAAAAACTCGTCGGTCCTGAATCTGTATGTAATTCGGATTTCTACTTACGCCTTTATTCCCCTCGTGGTGCAATAGCGAAATGAAATTGATAAGACCTAAATTATTTACGTGATATAATGTTTATGATCAATAGCACAGGGAGACAGTTATTGTATAAGGGTTACAGATCTACAAACATCAATCAACTAGTGTTTACATTAAAACTCGCAACCCAATGAACCGACTTTAATGAATTGTTATAAATTGAATAATGTACATAATGCAACAAATGAGTTTATATAGTATGAATTGAGTATTTATGAGATAAGGAAGATCCATTTCCCAAAACTCTATTTTCTTTTTTCTTGCATGGTAAAGTTATTCAGTCAATAAAATCTTACTTACTAGATTATTAAAGTAGGGGTGAAGGGGAGAAAAAAACAACAAAATATAAAAAAACAACATGCAAATCGGTTATGTTGCTTTTTACTATTAATTTTTGGATGTATGTGTACAAGTATGAATTCGAGGAAAATAAAGGAATATGTAATGTTTCATAATATATACTCTACATCGCAGTACTCATTACGAACAAACATTACTTATGTTATTTTCGATATAGTACTTCTACTCAATCATTATTTTTGTTCGATTGCTCTTCATTCGCATAAGTTATCATGAGAGCATGTTATGTTATACATGTCACAAAACAAAAGAAAATATCATCTATAGAAATCCAATCGATTTAAATAAAAATAATCTAGCTAAGAAACACCATTCGTTCTTTGCATAATATTAGCAAATACTGCGTAACATTCTAACTGTACAGACACGTAAACATAATGAACATAAATATCCAGGAAACATAGTCAGTGTCCACATGATATTTATTATAAGGTCTCAGCTTACAGATGCATAGAAACGAACAATATTTTCACTGCGTTTAGTAAAATCGGTGAAAAAGTCGCGATAAAAACCTAAAATCCACATACTGAAAGTCTAAAAATATATTATAATAAATTTCAAATGTCTATACATAGATGAGTGTTCACTACGCGCTTATAACGAGCGTCGAGCGCGCGTTCATTACGTTATAATATTAAATACGATAAAACGAACCGGCGGCTCCGTCCGTACACAACGGCGTCGTCGAATCGCAGATACGTCGCTACTCGTAACCGTACCGAAGGGACTAGACACATAATCCAAGAGTACCGGTCGCTCGTCTACGAGCGATGACGCGACTCGCTACTGCGTTACATAAAGTTCGTATCGAAAGTAAAATTACATGTAATGTATATATACTATATATATGTGGAGCGGCTCGCTCAGACGAACACTTTGGCGAGCCCGTCGGCGCCCGCGCTGGCGATGTAGGGCCGCAGCGGGTGGAACGCCACGTCCAGGATGCTCTCGTCGAACTTCTTGCGGTGCGCCGTGATCTCCTGCACGCACGTCTTGGTGTCGAGGTTCCACAGGCGCACGGAGCAGTCGTGGCTGCCCGACAGCAGGAACAGCCCGTTGGGGTCCAGCGCCAGGCCCGTGACCGCGTCCAGGTGCGCCACCATGGCGTGCGCGCAGCGGCCCGACACGCCGTCCCAGAAGCGGATGTGGCGGTCCTCGTGCGCCGTCACCAGCAGCGGCAGCGTGGGATGCGAGCGCACGCGGTGCGCTGGGCTGTCGCACGCCACGCGCAGCACCGGCTGGAAGCGACGCACAACTTAGGCTCATCGTGGATACGTCATCATAACCATCATCGACACAGGCCTCCGCTCTTCGGGAGGGAGTGGGCCCAGTGCGGGTTGCTAGATGTCACATGCGAATTTTTTGGTTTTAGGACATGCCGATGCCTCACGATGTTTTCCTTCACCGTTTTGAAAATGAAATTTAAATTAGATGACTCGTTGGTCGGGGCCATTACCACTGGGCCACCACTGCTCTGACCAATATAAATTGCAGTTAACTAAATTAATTATTTATTGTTGAGGAAAGTTTGGGTATGAATGTGGAGGAGAGGATCAAAGAAACCACAAATTACCTGTCCCGTCTCCAGGTCGTAGAGCAGCAGCGTGCCGTCGCGGTAGACCACGGCGGCGCGCGACGCGGCGTCGGCGAAGTCGGCGGCGGCGGGCGCGGGCGCGGCGGGCGCGTCGTCGCGCAGCGTGGCCAGCAGCGGGCGCGCGGCGCGCGGCGCCCACAGCCGCACGCTGCCGTCCGCCGACGCCGACAGCAGGCGCCCGTGCGCGCTGGCCAGCGACCACACCGCGTCCGTGTGCTCGCGAAGCACCGCCCCCTGCGCGCCACGGTGCTGGACTCATTGTGATCACTTTCAGCATGCCGGGTGAGAGGCTATCTGTCCTGCCCTACTAGCTTCCCCGACACGGTTGAATTTGTAAATGCCCTTCATTTTCATATTGTTTAAGAACACTGTTTATGTTTAACTGTAAGTTTCCCGAATATAATTAAATGTGTGGACGAATCCTGCTAATTCTCAACAAATAGATTGCAGAACAATCATCAGATCTCAGCCTGCAGTTCGACCTGAGTCTATCATAAATACTAAGTTAAAAGACATTTAAATATCAAAAAATTCACAGTTAAAAAGATACTAATCCTTACTTAACTTTAAGCAAAATTCACAAATATGGGAGATTATGGTCATTTTGACCATCGAAGCAAAATTACCCAAGGAAAACAGTCTTCGTACCTGAACAGCAGGGTCGTAGGGGTCGTAGGGATCGGCAGTGGGCGGCGGCAGGTTCCACACGCGGATGGTGCCGTCCAGGCCGCCCGAGAAGCACTCCTCGGAGCGCGGCGCGCCCATGGCCAGGCATAGCACGGGCGCCGTATGCGCGCGGAACGTGTACAGCGGCTCCACATCCAGGCCGGCCGACTTCTTGGCGGGCACCGTGCGCTGCAGGTTCCACAGCTTGAGCGTGTGGTCCTCCGACGCCGTCACCAGCGCCGCCTCGGTGGGGTGGAACGCGAGCGCTCGCACCTGGAAAAATTGCGACATTCAATTAGCATTTTGGGTAACAAGCAGAATACCTATGCTTAATTCGACGAGCAAACCGTGGCCCCAAAAAAAAATAACCGTCATCCAAAAGGAACACTACAAAGTGAAAAAGAACTTTAATTTCGGAAGTCGGTTGTCTTTGGTTTGTACCCACACAAATTCGTATACCACTACTTGCTATGTTAACAACTGTGACAAGATCTTATCACATCATCAAAATTAACAAAGTGGATTAAATATATAGGTATTATTGAAGCTAACTCTAAAACTACCAAGCAAAGTAAATACAAATTTGTATGGGACCACCCCGCGAGCGTCCTCTACCAAATGAAAAACACTCATGCAAACCGAAAAATCAAAATCGGTATAAATATATGGAAAAAATAAACTCGCCGAATGCCCCCTCCTTTTTTTGAAGTCGGTTAAAATAGCAAGAAAATAAAAACAACAAGGTACTTACTCCATCGAAGTGCGAGCGCAGCGTGTACTTAGCATTCCAAGTCTTGCGGAAGGACTCCTTGTTGGCGCTGGCCACGTCGTAGGCCTCCGGCTCGTTGCTGACGGTGAGCTGAGCGAGCTCGCCGAGCGCCAGCGGCTCCTCGTCGGCCTCGCCCGCGCCCGCGCCCGCCGCCACGGCAGCGCCACCGCTCGATCCGCTGCCTGCGAAATCATTGTTACACAAGATAATACCATGTTCTATATCAATGGGGGAAGGACATGTAGTGATATGTAACCCATATAACATGCACACGAACTTGTGAGCTAAGTATCTATGACGTCGCACATCTGCCAGTTTGAATACAGTCATCAGACCAGTCGATTACTAACCGTGTTCACGTCATCCGTGTATTTTATAATCACCATAATTTTAGTTATTGTTTATACACTGTATTTAGTTAGTAACTTTATTATTAAATTCATTGTGTAACACTAAATAAACATTTAATTTCATCACACTATAGAACATATATCACGTCCTAACAAAAGTTCTATACCAGCCTATTATTGTCCCAATGCAAGACAAGGGTCTCTTGACTTACTGAGAAGCCGCGACCATTGATCACCATGCTTGCTAAAGACGGGTTGGCGATTTCAGAATTATACTAACTTATATGGGAAGTCATAATGATATTGTTATGCAATGTAAGGATATTAAAAACCGCAATGTAGAGGAAAATTAAAGTTCAAAGAATAGAGTCCACTTTTCTGCTCCGAATTATTCAAGTTCTGCCAAAATAGTCATTCCCAAATAAGGTGGTAATTGCGTTTATCTCACTTGGGATTGGGACCAACTATAAAAAAATGGCAGACTGGCAAAAAAAAACTGGTAAGTGCGTTCTGCAACCCTGATCTTTTAACATTTTCAGTCTCTCCTGACAAGTAATAGAAACACAATATGAATCTTAGTTGTTTATTATACGAAAACACAACTTACCAACTGGGTACTCGTCACCCTGACCTCCACCTTCGGCCTCTCTCTCAGTCAGCAAGTTAAGCTCGTTCAGGACCTCCTCAGCCTCATGGTCGACTTCCTCGCCTTATGAGACAAAGTAAACAACATCTATGTAATCAGGCATTATTTCAAGGTTTCCACACAAAAGAAAGAACTCATAGGAGCAGAGAAAACTTAGCATAATCAGCCTATGAGAGGGAGTTGGGCCATAATCTACCACGCGGGCCCAGTGCGGATTGGTTGATGTCACGTTTTCGAATTTTTGGCTCTAGGACATGCCGGTTTCCTCACGATATTTTTCTTCACCGTTTTGAGAGCAGTGGTGATGATATTAAATATACAAACTAAAGCACCTGCCTGGGTTCAAACTCACGACCTACAACTCGTAAGTCGGGGCTGATACCACTGGGCCACACCTGCTCTAGAGAAAACTTAAATAATGATAACTATTGGTAAATGAAGTTAGGAAACGAATTTGTGAAAGAACTTTATTTTCATGCATAAAATATATTTCCTTGTAGCTAAATATTCCGCAAATCAATGTAAATTAATAATGGATGAATGAACAATTGTTATTACTAAACAGTATATCCGTGGTAATGAAACAGGAAACTGTACTTCAAGACATAGGTACTGAAATTATAATTTTAAACTAATATTCAGCTAGAACTGATAAGACTGAAACATAACTCAAACTTACTTCGACACAGAAAACCTACTTGTTGGATTTGCGCGGATGTGTCGTATAATTTCATAAACTATGTTTTTATTCAAAAATAAAAACTCACTTTTTGTATTAATTTTTGTTAATAATGTGCATAGTGAAGTCGTAAAGAAATTACTTTCTTTATTTCTACTCAAATAATAAGAACAACTCTACTACAAAAGCTTCGTTTTTGATGAAGTTTACCTTGTTTACCAGGAGGGTGGTGTGTCTGCTTGGCATCCAAGTCGTCGATCTCATCCATATCCATCTCCTGGTTGGTGAGGAACTCGAAGTTAGCGAACACTGCAGCCGTCTCCTGAACCGAGAGCCCCTCTTCATTGTACCCGCCGCCCGCGGAAACGCCACTTTTACGCGGCTCTTTTCCTGTATCTGAATGATAACATTTTATAGAACACATTTGTAAGAAATTTATTCCAAATAAATTGGGATAAGGGAAAAAAACAAATAAAGCAATGTTTTCTACGTAAGCATAGGGGTTTGACCTACCTTCTACTCAAGATATCAGAACTTTTTACTAATCCTGTAGATTAGGCCAATTCTATGCACATTTACACATCATTATGAAAAAAAATTGTTAACTTGGTGATGCATGTATGATGTATTTTTGTTAAAGCAAACTTCTGTTATTCAGATTCTATTGAATCTGAATTCTACCTTCTACATTCTTCAACACATTTGTATTTTAATAACTGTTAACAAATTAACTATAAAAACTTACCATAATCGTATTTGCGAACCATATGGTTCATAGCGTAATCACATCTGTCGTGTTGCTGCTTGTCATAATTTCTGTAGTTTGGGTTTTCTACTTCCTCATTGTTCAAGCCGAGTAAAGCCCGCACTCTATTTGAACGAACGTCCAGTATAGTGTCTGTGTAACCTATTTCCTGTTTGGCAGAAGAAATAGTTACAATTAATATGCATAATTATCTCGTCATTATTTTGTAGTAAAGAATAAAATACCTGGATTTTTCATAACACTAAGTTGGGAGAATGGAAAAAACGGTGTAAAGATTCATATCCTAAAGAAAAGTTGAGCCAGAGTAATAAAAATTGCGGGGCTTGCACTGTACATTGTCCTTAATTTAATAAAGGGAAATCCTCCTAAAGGAAAAACAGCCCAGCCTGGAGGCAAATAGCCTATAGCCTTCCTCAAGAATTGGGCTACCAAATGCAAAAAGATTTTTTCAAATCTGACTGTCAGTTCCAGAGATTAGCGAGTTCAAACAAACAAAGACAAACTCTTCAGCTTTATTATTAGTTTATAGATAGATAGATAGATGAGGCTCCTAGAAAGATTTTTCCTGTTTACTAATAACAAGTCAAAATTGTGTAATCAGCAATCTGTTAACAACCACTATTAAGGGTAAGCGCTAAGGTAGCCGCGAAATTCAAAATTAATTTAGTTTTTTTGCAATTTGCAGCTCATTGTCTCGGTGTATGTTTATTAAAATATGATTCGCGACCGTAACAAATAATTATGTATTTACAGAATTATAATCATTAGAATCAGTAATACAACTCCCTAAGTTAGTATAATCCTAAGGGCCTGTGCACACCACGTGTTTTAAAAGCACCGTTGACGCGCGATTTAGAAACGTGCGTCGACGGCGCGCTTTTATCCTACAAAGCAGTTTTTTGTCGTTTGTATCGATACACACGCGCGTTAGCATCGCGTTTATATCGAATCAAACGCGCGACACCGTCGTCCGCGTCGCTAGCGCGCGCGCCTTCCCTACGGGCGGGGTTCCCCCGCAACGAGGCAGGTATGCATCTACGCTAGTTGCAATCGAGCAATGTGGTGTCTTTGTAACACAAAAAATGGAGCCTTTCGACGCAGAAAACTTCATAACTGAAATTCAAAACCGGCCAATATTGTGGAATTCCTTTTGCATCGCGTCTGTATCGCTACACACGTGCGTCTGTATCGATTCAAACGCTTGTTTATATTTATCCACGTGTGCAAAGGTCTACAGGCTGCGTCTGACTCGCGTGCGTATCGTGTCTGTATCGCGTCTGTATCGCTACAAACGCGCGTCAAAGGCGCGTTTAAAAAACGTGGTGTGCACAGGCCCTAAAAGTCAGGATTTCATGAAATAGTCATTCAATAGAACTTAAAGAGTTTCATTGAGATTTTTATGACTATAATTCTATAAATAAATATTTGATACGACTGCGAAACTTATTTAGATTAGCATACAACCTGATACTGACCTGCAAATTACAAAAAAACGTAAACAAAATTAATTTCGCGGGGTACCCTGACGCTTTCGCCTGAAAGAACATTGGAAAGCCTAGCCTATAAACAGGACATATTTAAACGAAAGGGATTCAATCCACAACCTGGTCCAAAATGAGTTGAGTGTACCAAATTGAGTCTAAATATCGATACTATCGGCGAGTGAAATAGATCCAAGCAAAAAACAAAAGTTTATCATTTTAATCAACCTCAGAACCAGCCCACATGCACGAAAATATAACATATGTTATATCTTTTAAACTTCAAACATCAATATCTCTAAAAGGACTGTGTGGATTGGATCCTTTTCGTTTCACTACGTCCAACTAATCCTGTAATTTACAATCAAGCTATAAGGTAAATATGTATAAATATTAAACTTGGTTCATACAAACAACAGCAACATCCTTTAAATAAATCGTATTATCATCGCAATTATCTACTTTGCTAAACCACCTAATCTCAAAATTATAATTTATGTACCTACTTATAAACATTACAATGTATTTTTTTATGGAACACGTACTTATTATTAGCAATTTGTGACACCAGATAGAGATAACACATGGAATAGTAAAATAAATAAGATATTTTTGTAGTAGGTACTCACTTACACTTACTTCTCTCTTTCTTAACTTTCTTTTAAACTCTTAATAAACAGTGTGGTTCTAGAGTGCCCGTAAAGCCTTAAGAATATTATAAGAAGATCTTGATGGAACTCAGGAGTTGAATTTCCTCAAAAAAGCTACTAATATGTTAATTACGTGTTTATAAAATTAGAGACTACTTGCGCACATTGCACAGGAAATAAAACCTAACAGTATTCTTCACTTTAGGCAGTGGTATGTCTGGTATGGTTATACTAGACATATCACTGCCTAAAATGGTACCATTCTCTGGCTCTGCAACTGCAGCTACCAGCTCTACGATTTTAGAGACAAACATAATATATTTTTGGTTGGAAGTACTAATTCATGACTTTACAATGCAATGATAATTCGAGTCTTGGCGCCGGTTCTCAACTTTAACTAAAGTGGGGGTAATAAGTGAAATAACATGACACATACCTGCAGGTACTGTTTAATGAGCTGACGGCCTTGCTTCCACTGGGCACGCTCAGCCGGTTCGGGCTCCGCAGGGGGCTCCTCCGGCGGTGGGCGCACGTCGCCCTGCTGTAACTCCACCCCATACTTGAGCTTGTGGAACTTTGCCCTCTCCTGCTTAAGTGCATATTCCAGCATCTTAATCCGCCTCACCAGGTCGTTTTTTAGATTTTCTTGGCCCTTCCTCTCACCCTGGAGGAAGGCAATCCGCGCCTGTGATCATAATTCGGTAATTAAGATGTGATTTGAAAACATTAAATTAATCATCAATGAAAGTTATTAACTTTTAAAATATTTTTTTTTTATATAAAAAAATTTATATTTTAAGAAATATTTTATCCTTATGCCATAAGATTATACCAGCATACTAGCACAGTTTTTACTCATTTACAATGTTACATACATTGTGACATTCCTGGGTGAGTAATATAAGTTAAAAACTGTTAAGCCTTATATAGATTTCATAATATTCATATGACAATTCTTGAAATAGGAGCATCAGTGAGTTGTGCCAACTCTCAGGCCACTTTAAGTCCTCTTTACCTTATTAAACCAATAAAATAAAGCATAATGTACAGAAGAATAAGTCACAGAATGCTATTCAATTGTTTACACATAAATTGTATACATCAACACTAACACTTTATTTCAGTAAATCATAAACATGTCTTATTTTCATTATAACAAATATAAGATTTTTAACAATAATAATATGATTTCAGAAAAGTAGTTATTTGAGGAATTATTTTAAAGATTAGGAAAAATGATCTTTGCAGTAATAAGAAAGCAAGAAGATATGCAAAATGAGGTAGCAGTCATGCATAAAACCAATTATTCAGTAGGCCAGTAATAGTTGAAACCTAGAAACAGCAAACCATCCACACAGACATAGCTCTCCCCATATATGAGGTATCACAAATATTCACAAACATCTAATATGCCACTTTCTTATCATACCTGTTTATGAATATGTATGCCATTAATTTAATGAGCGAGGGAGAGTAGGAGACTACCGAAAATATGGATGGATTTTATTAGTGTTGATATGAGCGAAAAGGGACTACTGATAAGGTGATTAATGGAAGAGAATACATATTGAGCCTACAAGAAACATGGGACCAAGGCAGAAAACATCTAGCTCTAGAAAAATGTGTTTCAAAACCTAAAAATCTGGGCAACATTCTTTGTGTCAACATGTTTTGTTCTGTTTGCAATGTGATTATGGTGAGATTGTCATTGTTAACTATTCTTAAGATTATTGAAAATATAATGAATGTCTTAAGCAATAAGTGTACATAAAAATACATTGTTAATAATCTATTACATGTGTTCCCCAGGGATAATTTTACAATAGAGTATTAACTGTGTCTCATTACTCAAGACTAGACATGTTACCATGTTATGTTTTAACCAATTTCAATTTTTACTTTATCAATTAAACTTGCATTTTTTATGCATGTTAGGATATACTTCACCAAAATAAAGGGTAATTTGCCAAAGACAACAGGTAAGAATCCTATAAGAAATCAGTTGTATTTTGAACCCAATTTCTCATTTACAGCAAATTCAATACTAGCTTTAGATATTTCAACAATAGAATATTTAATAATGCATTAATGATCATTTGAGTTAAATCAATTTATTCATCCTACTACTTACTAGAAAAAGAATCTTCAAGACAGCCATTGTAATTAAATAGCACATAATGACAACAAAACACAATTTTATAGATAGATACACAGATCTGATTGGGAAACTATTTCACCAACAGACAGTAAATTACATAAAAAAAGTAAAGAATTACTACTAAAAACATATATTCACATTACATTAAAAATTCTAGTAGACAATTTTATATTTTTATCAACATCACTTTGATATTACTCTCACAGCAGTGGGGTTTATATAAATGAAATCAACATTTGTAAATGGAAGCATAACTTTGAAGTCAAGCACCAATACTTTTAAGTCTGATCAGATTTCTAATAATGACAAAATAGAATACAAGATGCAATTTAGTCATTGATTACATTAAGGCACAACTAGTATAAAAAAACAAGTCTGAAAAGAAAAAATAAGAAATAATAAATTAAATAAAGTATACTATTCTAATATTTTGGTCTGAATACAATATCAGACTAAAGTAAAATTGTTATGAACTCCCAAAATGATGGTGTAGTAAAAATACGTGGAGCCACCGACACGACAATTGCGATTTTAAATTTCAGTCCGTAAATTGTTTGGTGTCAATGAACGTTATACTATTTACAATAAACATAAAGATAATAAAAAAAAAATCACCTCAAACTCAGCTCTGTCCACCTCCCATTGTGATCTCTCGAGCTCGAATCTCGCCCATTCGTGTTGGATAAAGTGCAAAATGCCCGGTATTGAATACTGAACACTTTGGCTAGGTTCGTCATTTTGTTTGTTATTTACACTGACTCCGATTTGAGATCCAACTTGCCCTCCGTTGTGATGAGATACGGAGCTATCATCCATGGCTGTGGGGATTTTCATGACATGGCCACCATTACCATTACCGAACTTTACTTGTCACACACCTATCATAAAGAACTACGAAGATGAACTATGTGAAACGAAATACTAACACATTATTAAAACTATATTTCAACTAATGTTCACGTATGTGACACCATCTAAAATATTTTTTATCGACGAATTCATGAATGACAAAAATTATTGCATGACGGAAAGAAAAGTCGCAACGACGTCCGTCCGCTACATCGCTTTTACTTTTTTTTTTTTCAATGTTGCCATACATTTCGTGACAATTCAAAGACAATAATATAGAAGAAACCAATTTTACATGAGAAGGTGTTGAAAGTTGAAAACGTTGTTGACTTTCTACCACAAACCTTGAAGCCAGCTCTACACGCTTAGCACTTGTCGCAAACTACAAACCTCCAAAAATACACAAAGGGGTGGATGCATCGCAATCGCTTCCCGCTAGCTTCTTTTGATTTGTGCACAAAAATGGACCCTCAATCCGACTCGATCGGATCGGCAGCAAAGCCCTTGCAAGTTGCAAGCCCAAACCACAAGCCAAGCCAAATGCCTACCTAGCCATAGGGCTCAGTAGGCATTTGGTTTCGCTTTGGATGTTTTAATAGTAAAACATTTAAATTTGAAATTATTCGTCGAAGTTTAGCAAGCATGTGTAGCTAGCATTATATAAACATGGTGTTAAATCTTTTCATAGGTTTAAAAGAGATTCGTTTTATATTGAGACAGGAAGCACAAAATTTTATCTAAAGCAAAGCGGCCACATTTCTCTAGATCGTATTTTGTCGCTTCGTGTCTCAATAGGAAACTATAAAGGTAATAAAAAAAAATCTAGACACACTTACCGAGGTTCCTTATTGAGCCGTTTTTCATAATTCCTTCTCAGTCACGAGATATTTTTTTAAAGGAGTGGCGCTAGTGGACCATTGAGCGCCCTCTTAAAGACTTTTTAAAAAGGTTACAAAAGGAAAGCCGAATTTCAAACGCCTTTTCAATCGAATGAATCGGTAATTTTATAAAAACAAAGCCCCGTAGCCCATACTATAATAAATTTTGATGTCATATCGTGATCTGATCGTTAACGTGCTAATGTACGGTGGCCAGCACATCAAATTACCACAAACTGTCAAATTTGATCGTTTGATTTTGAACTTTATTTTCAAAATCTTAAAGTATAAAATCGTTTGGAGAATTTTGACAGTTTCTTGTAGCTTGATGTGCTAGCCACTGTACACATAAACGAATTTTTGATGGATTGCCGCGCTACCCTTGCGTCAGCGGGAAAGAAAACTGAATCTTTTGCTGCGGGTGTGGCTAGTGTCTTTTAACTAACGGAAAATGCTATTAGCTGTCAAATAACATACAAAACTTGTTTGCAAAAACTTAAGACGGCATCTGACAAAAAAAAATGCCGCTTTGTGTTTTAATCGGTGAAATATCAATGGAAATCATTCATAGACTAACGATTAAAAAACTACGAGGAATAGTCCAAATTCTAATTGACCCTTTGGGTGTGGTCTTTCTATCATTAGTTTCATGCTGCTGAGGTATCGTTAAGTTTATATTACAATCAAATGGTAGATTCTGAGTGAAGTTCATAGGTTTTAGCTTTTAACTAAGTTCAGTTCACGTTGAATACATTGTTCATAACATAAGAAAAACACGCGCTAGTTAGCAAATAACATTGAGAGACCAAACTAACAGTGGTGCCGATTCTATTGAACCAAAATTAAAGAATTTTAGTGATAGTTTATATCACTAAAATTCTTTAATTTTAGCTATGAGAATCATAAAGCTATTCTGCAAACAAAATTCTCTAAATTTAAAAATAGCTTTGACACTACTAAAATGAAATTTGACAATTGCGACTCCAGGTGGTATTTTTTTCTTTCTTTTGGCTTCGCAACGTTGTACAGTGGCCAGCAAATCAAGCTACACCAAACTGTCAATTTTCTCCAAACGATTTAAACTTTAAGATGTTGACGATTATGTCCAAAATCGAACGAGAAAATTTGACAGTTTGTGATAACTTGATGTGCTGGCCACGATACTTGTTTGCCCTACCCCATGATTTTTTTGTAGAGCCGGAGGCGCGCAGGGCGGGGGTAGCCTCAACGTGTTTTTTTTATGAAATTAATCACTTTTGTATGGAAAATAAAAAAATATATTACCTTCTTGTTGAGTTCTTCATAAGGGGTCTACGGCTTACAAAGGGGGTCGAAATTTTCATTATTTTTGCGATAGGACGCACCATTTTCGAAATATAAGTAAAAGAAAAGAAAAAAAAAGTCGAGGTGTTGGTGTGAATTTTAGTTCATTACAACTAATTTTATTCCACACCTTTTTAATCGCGATTAAAAATAGTCAGATTTAGTCAGAAAATCTAAATTTTTGGTGAAAATCGTAAAATTCAGAATAGCAAAATTGCCATTTTCACTAAATTAAAAACTCAGTGCAATGTTAGTGCTGTCAAACTAAAATATAGTTAAGTTGTGTCACTTTAGTCAATTTCAGAATAGGAAATCGTCGTTTGACAGAAATAAACTAAATTTTGGTTATTTTTAGTCTAGTTTAGAGAATTTTGTGAACATAATTCCAGCAAACATTACCAGTAGTGCTTGGATACACGATAAACCAGCGTATCTGCGTATCAAATTATTGTCAAATTGTATAATAGTTCATTCCTGGCGAAAGACGCTAGTGCGGCCATAGCATCAGAATAGACTAGGCATACTGTATTTTTAGGGGTCCCGAAACGATCAGTTACCTTCAATTTAAATTGTAGTAATTTAAATTGTCAAAAATGAGAGAGACGATCGTAAAAATTGACAATGGGGTTATAGATGGCAGCACAGTTGGCCGTCGACAAACTTCGTTTACTTTTGTGTCCATCACAAATTATAAGAAAACTATAAAAATAAGTATGTGACTTATAATGTAGCACTAAGTATTAAAAGACGAAATAAGGACAGAGGAAGCATCTACCACTGGTAAAGAAGCAGGTTTAGAGGAAAAGTCAATAAATTATGAACGTTTTATAACATAAAGGTTATTTAAGGTACTATTTGGAACCGAGCTACTTCTAGCACCACATTAAATCACAAGTGCCTGTAGGCATAGGCGTATATGGGGGGGGGGGGGGGCCAAGCCCAGAATGGTGTGGTCCCCACCCTAGGATGTTTGGTTACTTATTCGAAATTCTAGGCTGGACATTCCACGAAATAAACAAGTAGTAGTAGAAAATTATAGACTACTGTAACTGGTACGCCAAGGATTTCCTTTAAGTGGCCACGGTGAAAATACTGAATAAAAAAATAGAGGTAACTCGTTCACAGTTCATTGTTCGAACATGATGTTACGTTATAGCGACAAGGTACGTACAGTCGCCACCACATCAAGTTACCACAAACTGTCCGATTTTCTCATTCGGTTTTGAACATAACCTCCAGCATTTTAAAGTTTAAAATCATTTGGAGAAATTTGACAGTTTCGTGTAGCTTGATATGTTGGCCACCGTACCTAACTAATATTTTTGTAACAATTTAATTTAAAAGAGTGTCCATGGAGTTTCTTGCCCGTTCTTATCCATAAGTACCTACTACGCTTTGGAATGGGCATCTAACTTCATATTTTTTACTGACCGACAGTTTTTTGAACTGTCGGTCAGTAAAAAATATGAAGTGCCTGTAAATGGTTTAATTAAAATGAATGATTTGAGTTTGAATTGGGGGAATACATGGGTCCCCAGATTTGAAATTTCTCCAAATGATTTTAAACTTTAAAATGCTGGACATTTTAAAGTTTAAAATCATTTGGAGAAATTTGACAGTTTCGTGTAGCTTGATATGTTGGCCACCGTACCTAACTAATATTTTTGTAACAATTTAATTTAAAAGAGTGTCCATGGAGTTTCTTGCCCGTTCTTATCCATAAGTACCTACTACGCTTTGGAATGGGCATCTAACTTCATATTTTTTACTGACCGACAGTTTTTTGAACTGTCGGTCAGTAAAAAATATGAAGTGCCTGTAAATGGTTTAATTAAAATGAATGATTTGAGTTTGAATTGGGGGAATACATGGGTCCCCAGATTTTTGCAGTTAACAGCTGTTTAACGGGGCTTATTAATATAATGAGTAAAAGAAGTGGAGTGGATTTTTTACAAACACTGTATAGAAAATGACAGCTAGATTTTTTTTTTTTTCTAGCTATCAAATTTTACGACGTACAATGGTAGCGACATCTGTAGGGAGCAAGTAGCAATTTTTACCCCCATTGCAATTGATCGTTTCGGGGACCCTTTAGAACCTGTGCTCGGCTAACTCCAAAAAACCCAAGGCTCAAAATTTACAAAAAAAAAAAAACAACTATATCCTTCCGGTGGCGTCGGCACGCCATTTTGTTCGTAATAATTTAGTGTAGTCCGATTGTGTTGCGTTATTAACGGGTAAATATCATAATTCTGATATTCAATTAACAAAATAAAAAGCATTAACGTTTTTTAATGTTTATTTGCAATAAACTTCTGGTTTCTTTTTATACTTGCTCTAATCCGAGTCAAATACGCATTCCGCGCAGAGCATCCATCCATCCACCGCCACACTTGTTTGACTTCGAAAAACTGTTCTTATTGCTGATAATTACGTGGTATTTTTTCAGGAAAAATGTCACGTTATGGTGACTGTAAAGTGTATGTGGGAGATCTAGGTAACAATGCAAGCAAACCTGAACTTGAAGATGCATTTTCATATTACGGACCCTTGAGAAATGTTTGGGTAGCTAGAAACCCCCCCGGCTTCGCTTTTGTAGAATTTGAAGATCCTCGTGATGCTGAAGATGCCGTAAGTTCCTTTTTATCTGAATGATATTTTGGTTTATTATTAATTGATTTTAATAAAATATTCGTCTATTTATAGATACGTGGTTTAGATGGACGAACAATATGTGGTCGACGTGCTCGTGTAGAGATGTCCAACGGCGGGCGGGGTTATGGAGGTCGGGGACCGCCACCTCGCTCTCGCCTGCCGCCTCGGCCGTATGATGACCGCTGCTATGACTGTGGAGACAGAGGACATTACGCTCGTGACTGCACACGCCGCCGCCGTCGCAGGTGACAATTTAAATTCTATATAAAAATCTTGTGTGTCGGAACCTATCTTTGGCATGGAATCTTTAAAGGTAAAAGGAACTATTCCAAACCTAGTGTCAGAAACGCAAGATATTGATTGGACTTGTTATTGCGAACTGTTGTTCTTATTCAAAGATTCCATTCCACTGTATTGGACTCACTTAAGTATACCAATGATAACTATGTTATAGGTTATCATTGGCCTGTGCGCCGAGAACGAACTCGTCAGTGTCTGCACTTCTTATTGTCTGCGCTACGTAGCTTTCACTTCGCGGCGTGTACTCCAATTGAGTTGGTTGCATCGGTAACTTCGCTCGCTCTGCGAACTACGTAGCTACAGCCTACGTGCACACTTCACTTGTCGAGACCGTCATTGAGAGTAAAGTTCGTTCTGCGCGTCGCAACGCACGTCTAATGTAATCACTGCGTGCACTCAGTGAGTTACACATTACTATCCCATTTTTGTGTTCAAAGAAAGCCTGTGCTGTTATGCCAGTCAATTTTTTTTTTTGTAGGAAGGTAGTATGTTTAGAATAGACACTATAGATTAAGCGCTGATCTGGAAGATTCTTGAGGACCAGAAGATATAAATCATCATTGAAGACGGAACCTAACTAGCCAACCACTGTTTAGGTAGCCTGTTAAATGAGAATGTTTCTTTAAATAGTACTTCTCAAATAATGGGTAAAACTGAAGAATACTATTGTTAATAAACAGTTGTTAAAAAGACATCTGATTTATTAGCACTAGTGTTGCAAGATTTGTGTGTAACCTAATTTAGTAAACAGAAGTTGTTGTACTTGTTAAGTAATTACTAAATTAGGTTAGGCGCAAAGTTGTAACCACAATGGAAACTTTTCTAATACAATATTCTGTAAATTTGCAGCCGGTCGAGGTCCCGTCGTCGCACGCGCTCCCGTTCTCCGCGCTCTGGCTCTCGCTCCCGCAGTCGCAGCCGCTCGCGCTCGCGCTCTAAGGCAAGGTCTATGTCGCGGTCAAGATCTCGTTCTCCATCCAAAGATTCAAAAAAATCAACCTAAACAACTTAAACTAGTTCTGTGCATACCTACATTGAACAAATTAAGTTTTGCTTATTATAATATCCGTTATTCTATTGTGTACAACAGTCACTCAAATCGAGTGTAATTAAATCCACTCCAACTGTTCGTCAGTTGTAAGAATTTTATCATTCCTGTGTATGTGTATTGATTTTAAGTTGAAGAACGATTGATTTTGAGATCAATAAATTGACGTTTTAAAAATATATTGTTATTTCATTCAACTTGCTTTACACAGTAGATATAAGGCCAGCGCACATCGGCTAAAGACGCGGCAGGATATTTCAAATGTACAATGTCAATGAAAGATTCAGTCCGCCGGTGTGCGCTGGCCATAGATATAAGAAAGAAAGAGATATGCCCAGCAGCTAAAAATGTATAGAAACCCAATGTCTCCAGTCTGTCCCTTCCACACGCCACAACTACACATGCAGTTCAGTAAAAGCAATAGATACGAAGTCGCGCACACACTCGTAATTCATAAATCGTAACTTACTACACAATCTATTATAAACCTTATCGCATCAAACACAACGCGCATTTACCATGCACCTTACAACTCACTCACACGAAAACATCGGGCTCTATCGTTGTGCTGTGCTGCAAAAGCCATTTATTTTACACTAGCTTCTGCCCGCGACTTCGTCCGCGTGAAATTTCGGCCCACCCATCGCGTCGCATTCGCATCCCGTCGCTCGCCCGCGCTAAAACTTCGTTATCGCTTAGCGTTCTTTCTGACTTCCGTTCTTTTCGCTTGGCTTCTAAGGATCGTAGCGTAGATAAAGACATCTGATTTTTTATATATTTATAGCCTATAGCCTTCCTCGATAAATCGGCTATCCAACACCAAAATATTTTTTCAATTCGAACTAGTAGTTCCTGAGATTGGCGCGTTCAACCAACAAACAAACTCTTCAGCTTCATCCATACTAATATTATAAATGTGAAAGTAACTCTGTCTGTCTGTCTGTATGTCTGTCTGTCTGTTTTCACGCCTAGGAGAAGGACATAGGCTACTTTTTTACGCGATAACCAACATCCACGAGGGCGGAGCCGCGGGCAAAAGCTAGCAAATTATATAGCTGACCCGCGCAACTTCGTCTGCGTCACCTACTCGTAAGAGAGAGAGTGGTTTAAGTAATTAATTTTCTACTTATTTTGTTGCGGAGTTGTTAAAATTATGATATCTCCTAAGATGTTGATTGAAATCAAGTGATGTCAAGGACAATTTTGTTTACATTTAAATACTTGTGATTAATAACATATTTATTTGGATAAGGATTAATATTATGTTGATAAAACTCCTTCGCAAATAATGAATTAATTTCGAAAAAAATTGATTACCATAAAAAAAGGTTATAGTGAGTCAATCTTAAAAGATAGACATGCTGTCGCGGACTTTTTTTTAGAACTTTTAAAGAGGAACAATTCCTTATTACATGATATTTGCGTAACTTAAACCGTTTATGCAGCGCACGCAACGGAAGCTCTCAAAAAGGAATATTTTTTCCCGTTTTTGCAACATTTTTCATTTATGCTCCGCTCCTATTGGTCGTAGCGTGATGTTATATAGCCTATAATATTCCTCAATAAATGTACTATCCAACACAAAAATAATTTTTCAATTCCAACTAGCAGTTCCTGAGATTACCGCGTTCAAACAAACAAACTCTTCAGCTTTATATATTAAGTATAGATTCGCTTATATCCCAAGATAAAAGGTCTATCCACACATATTAGGGCCTTGGCTCACACAAGGCACGTACTGACACGGAAGTGTGAATGAGTTCATATTCATAGGGTTCCGTACTTGGGAATAATTTATCCTAAGAACAAACTTAACATTGTAGTTGGTAAACATAGTCTCCCATACATTCCAACTGCAAATGTAAGTTTGTACGCACAATATCGAGAGATTTACCATGTTATTTTAAGACCATAGACTTCCTAAAGATTTTCCTGTACTTAATCTATAAGTATAGAACTATTCTGTATTTTTTTTTTCAAAATTTTAGGTTCAGTAATTTCGGACATAAGGGTCAATTTTCGTCTATTTCATTTATAACTTTAAAACAATTTATTTTACAATTATTCAAAAATATATTTGAGACCCTCACATTAAGCCCTTTCGTTTGTTATGTCACACGGTACAGTTTGCAAAACTTTTATTTATTATTTTCTTATTTGCCCCCCACAACTGACCCCAATATTCTAAATTCATTTATTTACGGTTCACGTCCGTGTTTGGGTCACTCAAATTGATATGTATACCAAACAACTTACCTAATCGGTACATTACATTCGGAGCAAATTGGCTGTGACAGACGGACAGACAGACACAGACACACGAGTGATCCTATGAGGGTTCCGTTGTCGAGCTAACCTATGTGGGTTCACACCGAAAACTACGGACATACGGGCGGGACATTTAAGAGTTAAATCATCATCTGAACTTTCGTCGATATACCTACATCATAAGTAATTGCAACGTAACTACACTCCTATTCGAAAGACGAGCGTTGACTGACTTCTTCACCAGTCCGAAGAAGATCGACAAAGCGGTAGCAGTGGTGAACGAATAGTATCGCTGGCATAGTCGGATATTTCGTTCGCATCGTTTGTGTCGCTGACGTAGCATATCTCTGTAGTTTGGGGTGTGAACCGAAGTATGAAAAGAGGTGAAACGATGCTCGCCAGGCTCGCTCGCTAGCTGGCGGTGTGGCTTGCCCTTTACGGCGCTAATCGTGCTCACTGACTGGGATCTGACGCAGACTGTCCCATTCGCAAAAAGTCCCGTTGGCGCAGAATGTCCCATTCGCACAGTCCTTTTCGCACAATGTCCCATTCGCTCGTTCCATTCGCACAATGTCCTATTCGCACAAAGTTCCATTCGCACAGTGTCCCATTCGGAGTACCAGTCATAAAAAAAAAGAAATCGGCTGTTCCATACAATGTGTTTATTACCTACCCGACCGATGTTTTTCTCGTTATGACTGGAGCACCTGTATTTTTTTTTTGTTGGTTTGACTAGTGTTATCCATCTGTTGAAGATTGAGCACTGATAAAAAAAAATATCCTGTAGGTACATCCGATATATTCATGCTCTCGTCAGTAGATGAAAGACGACTATGAGGTGATTTTTTATAATTCACAATGGATAAAGAATTGGAATTCGTGTAAAACCAAAAGGTAATAATAGTTTAATTTACAACGGTTAAATAATAGACAAATAACGACTATTATTGTGTAATATTGTTGAAATTATTGCACTTTAGAGTTATTTTTTTACTGTACCTAAATGGTAAAAAGATTACAGTGCTTTGTATTTATCGTGAAATAACGGAGTTTATTAATCGTTTACATCGAAATAACGAAAGGGTGAGAACAGTGATTTGTGTATGTTATAATAAATGGAGTATAGATACACTAAGCACTTGGATAACAAAGACGGGAGCAGCAAATGGCGCTGTATTTACAGGAAAAAATGTTCCGCGTCTGTAACATTAGATAACACTAGGAAAAAGGTAATATGAATTAATAAATTCCTCATTCGTGTAATACCGACAAGATACAAAATGTTTTACATAAACATGTGACATCTCTGAGAAGGGCAGTTTGTAAGCATTTTCGTTTAGTTTACGAAAAAAAAAAAAAAAAAAAAAAGGAATATAATCCCGATGGGATTTGACGCCCATTATACGAGTACACAAAAGGGACCTTTAGGGAATGGCTCTTTTTGGGAATGGGACCTTTTGACAATAAGACATTTGCGAATAGGATGTTTCGCGAATAACACATTCATTTTCACGGTGACATTTTGCGAATGGGACATTCTGCGTCAGATCCACTGACTGTACGGTGGCCAGCACATCAAGTTACCACAAACTGTCAAATTTTCTCGTTCGATTTTGAACTTAATCTCCAACATTTTAAAGTTTAAAATCGTTTGGAGAAATTTGAGTTTCCTGTAGCTTGATGTGCTGGCCACTGTACATTAGGTGTCGACTCGGCTTCATCGGCCATCGCGTCTCAGGGACCAGGCCCCCTTGAAAAATAACGCTAGGTACGCAAATGATCAGAGATCGGAATAGGTAGAGTTTATTGACCTAAGCTTCGAGGAAAATAAGAGTGGATAATATCTGCTCTAAAATCCCGGAATAATTATAATGACGTTTAAATCCTGGGATTTAAAAACCACTAATTTATTTATTGGACTTTATTTATAGTTTCAAATTATTGATTTGAAGAATGATAGTATATAACATTTTCAACCCTTTGACCGCCAGAGCGTAAACGCATCGGCGACCATCGCTTGGCCGTCAGCGCAAAAACCTACAAAAAAATTGGGGTACCAAAATCTCATCGATAACTAATTAATCATTGCTTTCCGTCCCCTATTTTTTAAATAAAATATTACTCTTAACATCATTCTTTTAATTAATTTGACCCTATTTCCTTTTCTTTTCTTGTCGGCATTAGCCGCCGGTGGCGTGTTGTGCACGTTTTCATTTGTCGGCTATACCCGACCGTGGCGGTCAAAAGGTTAAGGGTTCCGTACTAAAACTATTAAATTAAAGAGCTTTGTTTTACACATAATACAGGAAAATAAATTCTTGAAAAGTTGGCTGGTTACTGTGTATATTTTATTGCAATAAAAAAAGGATATTATCCATTCCATGTTACTTCCTTCCTCGAAGTTTAGGTAAACCCATTGCCTTACCAACGGCCGGGTATGTAGGAAGGTAGACATGCGAAGAAAACACCCGTGTTCATTGATAGTTTGTTTATTAACACTTATTAAAACGTTCTACTATTACACTTATAAAATGGCGTCTGAGTGTTAACTAATTTAGGTAGGTATGTAAGTTTTCCAATTTGGCTGCTATTGACTTTAGTTAATATGATGGTGTCTAAAAAACTATCAAACAAACATCTGAATCACCTTAAGTTATAATTCACTCTTGAGATCATTTAATGATACTTAGTTTTACATAAAATTGCAACTCAGAATATTTTGCATTATAATGATAATATTGTATTATTGACTTGAATACAAAAATAACGCGATCAATAATCTCACTTATATAATCTTTAAACTTATAAGTAAATAGGTATATATTATGTATGTATAATCTAAATTATATTATTCATTTTGTAAACAGAAACTGTTTTGAATAGGTATACTTACACACATTTTCAAAGTGTTGAATTTGGGTCGTAGTCACATTTGTTCACTTAATATCATTTATGTTATTAAGCATTTTAACAGAGTATTAAATATAGTGAGACAATACGTTACATTGTATGGCGAAACTGGCACTATTCAAATTGTTCAGGATTACTTCGCAATAAGCTCTGATTGCAATATAAAATTAGGTGAACAAACAGTCACAAATTAGGAGTAAAACCATAGGTATTCAGTTCATCAATAACTTAGGTACTTTAAATCCTTCAGTAAGGTACGCACTTGATTGGTGGAAGATTGTACCTATAAATCTGATGTTCTGTCTATAGGGCCAGTATCGAAAAAGAATAATCGATTAATGTAATACAATAGGTCAAAAATAGTATTACATTGATGATAAAATAAATAGTATTAAGATCAGCCCTAAATCAAATTATTTTCATGCATTGCATCGTCGTCACCAAAAAGCCCGTGGTTCAGTTAGTAGGTAGATTAGATTTTGTCATGGTGCTTATTTTGTCTAGGGCTTCCTAATCATTACTCATTACAATCAGTCATGCATTTATCGGTGTTTATTGCCCCTGGGTTTACTGCTTGATTTCGAATGTCATATGAAAAATTTGATGAATGATTTACAACTTCGTAACCGTCATTAAACAATTTTCAAAAATCATTTTTAGTTACCCATTTGTGAAATTATTGTCATGAAAAATATTACTAATGTTGGTCTCACTGGTGTGTTTATCCAATCCATACTAATATTATAAATGTGGAAGTAACTCTGTCTATCTGTATGTTACGTTTTCACGCCTAAACCGCTGAACCGATCGTCATGAAATTTGGCAGAGATATAGCCTGGGATATGGAGAAGGACATAGGCTACTTTTTTACGCGATAACCGACATCCACGCGGGCGGAGCCGCGGGCAAAAGCTAGTTATTATATACGTTGATTAAACCCTGCTGGTTTGTTTTTTATCCCATTTTACATTCCTTCTTTTACTCTTCTTGAATATTTTATGTAGAATAACTTTCGACTTAGTAGCACGTCGAGTCAATAGACATTCGATGGACAGGATTATCGTTGCAATGGCTTTTCGGTGAAACGGACGCTCGATCTAATGGCTATTCGAAATTGTGGTACATCGATGCTATGGAATTCGGCAATTCGGACGTTCGATCTCGTTGACTTCGGGGAATTATTAGTCATCGGGCATATGACATTCGAAATCAAGCAGTAAACCCATTGCCACTGGGGTTTCGGGGTCGTACGTTTGGTTTGCAGGAATAATTGGACGTAGTTTAGCAGAAAGGACTGAACCATGAGTTGTATATACCAAAGAGGTCTTAACGGTTGGTTCTTTCACTCAGCAAAAAAGATCCGTGACGCTATAAAGATAAGGTTGATCTTTTGATGACGTGAACGAACCTACATTTTTTTTAATCCACAATGGGTTAGCTCTTGGCCATCATCTCATCTGATGGTAAGTTATGATAGGGCCGAAGGTGGGACGCGAGCTTCACCCGGAATCCTCAACCACAGAGGAACTGGCTATCTTACCTCTAACTGCCGAAATACAACAATGCTGTTAACATTGTTGTCATGGCGACAGACTTAAATAAGGTGGTGGTAGCTAGCCAGGCGGACTTAGAACAAGCCCTACCACGAAACAAACCGAGCAGAAAATAAAACCAAATGAATGATACCTTCCATTAGCCGTTAGGAACTCTTTAGTATATACATACTTCAATAAATAATAGGTACCTATATACAGCTAATTTTTGACCATAATGTGGGTTGAATCCTTTCTCCTTTCTGCTAAACTACGTCCAATTGATGCATATTCATGTGACTACTGTATACTGGTAAGTGGAACATTTTGTAAAATTACTCTTTACATTCATGGTTGATAAAAACAAGTTGGGAGGATTCTGACAAAAAGGCGACTTGTTAATTTCTTTGTGTAGTCTGTTTTACCGTACCGGTTAATATTTATGTTCTGTTATTTTCAAATATAAAAAATTACGAGATATGATTATAACATAGTTGTGAAGAAAATTGTTCAGTTTACAAATTAGTAGATAGGTATATATAATTAGTAGTAGGTAATCATTAAGTTTTGAATGAAACGAAACGAAATATAAATATAACTTTTACGAATTGGTTAGTCCTACTTACGATCTATCTAATATTTTAGCAATACAAAGTATCTTTTTTTACATATTGTTACATAGAAACTAAACAGAAAAAAAAAACATTAATTGACGAGACTCGCACACTATTATACACACTTCCATGTAAAATATCAGTACTTAAACGCACTGAAATCATAAAAGACATCCACTGTGGCAAACCATTATTATCAATGTTTTTATTGAAATCAATAATGCTGATAAAACAGTAGAGATAAATGTCTGATTCTACTTTAAGTAAAACATTCGATGTTATTACATCGAATGTTTTACTTAAAGTAGAATTTACGACAAGTAAACATTTAACTTATCACCCATGCATTTGATACATAATATTATGTGGAAGTAAACTGCTTCAATACAATGCAAAGTTTAATATTTTGTCAAATTGTGTCGCTTACGGTACTTTACGTTGAAATAAACATGATTTTCGAGTTACAAGGAAAAGATCTGATCATACCTATTTATTACTTACTAAGGTAAAATGACCTGATCTGATGATTGTGACGATACAAGGTAAAATGAGTTATAAATTAGTACAAAAACATCCATTACACACTGCACAGTGAATAATATAAATAACATCACAATATTGTGCAGTATCAAAGCAGGTCCTTCCAACGTATTTATAATTGAAAATAACCGCCATTTAAGATCCAAATATGTAATGCTTTTCGAAATTTTGTATATTTGAGATTTAAAATATTAAAGGCATAGTGAGGTGCATAATAGGCAGCATGGGATGGGTATGGGGTTCATGTGCAGTACGCACTTGAACCCTACCCCACTCTACTAAAACGACTTTACCAGGAAAATATTTCAGTTGATATTGGATATATATCAATGATATGGAATAATTTTAAACCTCACATCACATTAAACCATTAAAAACAATGTAACAAAATCAATCACATAATATACATAAATACCATAACTCTAAAATGCTAATCATTACTATCACATACATAATATACATATCTCTATGAGAACTTCGTATGTATTAAGTCTGCATCTGCATTCATTAACACATGAGACAGACTAAACAACACTCAACATTACTGCAATGTTTCATGAATGAAAGGCAAAGTGAAAATAAAGCATTACTTTAGGCCAATTGAAGTTATTCACCCAGTTATAACACAATAAATAATGCTTGTCATTCAAAATTCACTCTTATTACAAGAAGGTTAGTGTCAATATCGATGCAGACTCAATATCAAATTGAACTGAGAACTTACATTTCAAAGTAATTTTGTTCTCAACAGTCTCCAATTTCGAATCAGCTATTGATCTTATCCTTCCTCTATTGCTGCCGATCCGTAAAGGCCCCGATCAATTTAATAACATCAATTATTAATAAGAAAGAACACTTTTGCAATCTTTGTAAATACAACAAATATAAAAATATGTGTACAGAGTATCCTACTCTTAAAAGCTCCTGAGAATCATTTTAAATGTTCATACAAACGATAAAACTGGGATTTCCAAACTGATCATGGTTTTATCACAATATTATCACAATAAAAATAAAACCAAATCAATAGAAAGCAGTTTTCAAATCGAAGTTTATGATAATTTGTGCACAAATCTAAAATAATATGGTAAGTACCATAGTACATGGGTACCAAAGCATTTTATTTGTACAATAATTATTTGATCACATTATAACGACACTATAAAGCTATAAATCACGGAAATATCAACTTACATTATTTTCCTGTACATGAATACTTTCTTGTCGTATTATTATGTTCCCTCACAGTACATATATAGAAACAATGAAGAGTAATTCCAAGGTATCCCTTTTTCTTTGGGAGAATTTTGCAAGAATGTGCAAAATTTTTGGATTTACATCTTTAAATTCATACTTAGCTGATAAGTTTTCGATGTTGAGAAGTTATACTTTTAACTTATCGTTGATTACTTATTTACTTGAAGGTCACAAGAATGTAATTTCAACTTCAGTTTTCATTAGTAATAGGTCTCAATGTCGTCATATGACATATGTCTACAAATAGAAGACAAAACTGGCAACCACAATTTTTCAGCATTCACCATTATTGCTTCTTTTCAGGTTTCTTCACAAGATGTGCATTCACAGGGTACTTCAGTTCCGTTTTCAATTGTTCATTATGTTCTTCTAAAGAGTTCACAGCATAATGGAGAACAAGCTCATTCAAAGTTCTGAAACAAGAAAAAAAAAAACAATTTAAATCGATTGTTTTTAAACAGCAGATTGTATTAAAACTTCTATTAAGTTTTTTTAAGTTTTATGAAGATCATCAATGACATTTACGAAATAATAAATAGGTAATGTTTTATTCGTTTCTGACATTTTAAGGTTCTCTAGGACCGATGCATTCGAAAAACAAAATCCTCTAATATTAGTTACATAAATAAATCTCAAAAAATGTCAAATACATCTTAAAAAGTGGTACCACTAGATTAGCAATGGACTGGCATTCTTTCAAGACATAATGATGCATCACCAATATGTATTCTATTTATAATATCTATGCCAAAAATATTTACAAGCCATTCTTTATCACTGATTATTATTTTATAAAATGGAACCACATTATTACCATTTGATCAAATAAATTCAATAAGAAAACTCACTCATAAACATTATAGGGTTCTGCAAATCCATAACCTCGTTCAGTCTTAAAGATAATACAGTGGTAGACCATGTTGTTACAACAAATAGATAAAGCTAATTGACCAGTGGAGTTAGGCCGAATTAAAAATGTGCCTTGAGGTTTCCCTGTAAGGAGTTTTTCTGCCATTTCTCTTGTACAATTAACTTTCCAACTAATGCACTCTCTGTGTGCATACAATTCTTCAAGTTTATGTATATTGTCATCTTCTAATAAATGCAAGTATTCATCTGTTTTCCCTCGTCCTTGTAGCCACCTGTAATGAACATTATAATGAACACTAATTAAATTATATTTAAAAAATACCCTGTGCATATAACATTACGCATAATATATCAAGTCAACAACATAATATAAATCACAAATAATTTTATAAGCCAGTCTGAAAGTTTGATCAGATGATTTGAGTTTTTTTTTTCAGTTATTTCAATCAGTGCTATAATATATGTATGCCCTAAAAGTAACAAGAAATATTCCTATGTGTTTATTGAATAAATATCCTATGGAGTGTTATTAAAATTTTGGAACAGCATTGTTTAAAATGTATAAGGAAATATTTAATATTGGAAATTATTATGGTCCGTATCATCTAATGACACATAAAACAATTTTCCAATAAATAGGTAATTTAAATACATATGAATAATCAGGTACATGAAGAACCTTTCAAGAGACATTGGTACAAATGTACCAAAAGTTAGAAACCAAGAATTCAGCAAATCATTGTACTTAGCCTTAATATATGCTAAATAAGTTGCTTAATGTTTTAAGAAAATAATCATTAGTATGTTATGTGAGCACCCATAATCTGTCACACCATTGCACTATTTGCATAGCGAGAGACCTGGGGGCCAAGTCTACTAATGTACAAACGTTGCAATGGTCTCTTCATTGTGAGTTTTTGACAGATTTGCCTTACAAACACTGTCAAATACTCACAACGGCGAGACCATTGCAACGTTTGTACATTAGTAGACTTAGGCCCCTGGTTTTAAATGCCCATACTAAAATACATTATTATGCTATATTAATGACAAAAATTTTTTTGGGTGTATAAAATTGTTATGATCTTAAGAATTACATTTAAAGAATGTTACTTACACTTTATAGCGGTCTTTTATTTTGTAGAGATCTGTAACATCTGACTTTAGTTTAGCAATTTCTCTTTCAAGCAGCAATTGAGCCGTAACTGTATTTCTCAAAATATCATTTAGTTCAGCTTTGGCTTGCTTTAAGTTTTGAACTCTTGATATTAAATTTCTATTATTTTCTAAAACAGGATTCTTTTCATGTGGCTGCGCTTCAGCTTGCATCTTCTCTTGTAATTTTAAATGATCTTCACAAATTTTAACTGTTTCTCTAAAGGCATCCAGTGCTTGTTTTTTCATATTTACTTCTTCTCGTAATCTTGTATATTTGTAAGAGCGACCCTCAAAGTCTTTTGTTTTCAATACATATTTTTTGTGGATTTCCTTAAATTTAGTTTCTAGGGTATCATCACTCATGTTTTCTCCACCTTCATTTTCGAGGAGTCTAGACAGAGGGTACATAAGCTTAATGTCAAGGCTGCTGTTACAATGTGCCAGGGAGTACTCCCTATAAAACCGAACAAGCTCCACCACTGACTTGAAGTCAAATGGTTCGCAAAATCCATAGCGCCCCTCATGGTTATAGATTTTGATAAGTTTGTTCATACCCCCTTTTCTCACTGTCAGAGTATAACCACTATCTTTGTTAGATGCATTGCGCACCAGGAAGGTGCCATCGCATGTATCCCGCAGTTTCTCTGTAGCCTCATCTCTGGAATACACAATTAGCATCAATGAGGGATGGAATAAGAATAATGTTATAACACAAAACATGACTAACAAACCTAAAAATGACCTAGAAGGGTATTAGTACATTTTTCTAATACGACCTATGAATTGCTCCTAATGTTGTAATATTTCACAACATTCTGCTCATATGTGAGCATCTAGTATTTCTTATAGCCAACCTGAATGGTTTTGTAGGCACAAGACATTTCAGTTGAAGGACATAGGTTTGACACTGTCCTGTAACCTGTCACCCAGATTTCTAACCTAAAAAGCAAACTATAAAATATGTCTAACCAAAACAGTTTTAATGGAATGTGAGAGAAGAAGTTTGATAAACAAGATCCAGATTCTTTTAGTCAATCAAAGCCTGACAGTTTGAGATTGAAATCAATGTATTTTATTTTTTTCGCAATGCTATTACTTCCTGATTTCTAAGATAATAAACCTAATGTTGCATGTGAGAGGCGATAAACAAACTCAAAGATGATTGAAATAGACTTACCTAGTGATATCACCCCAATACCATTCGGCATTCTCCAAACTCTCTTCGGCCGACTGTTGAGGGGCGCCTATTTCAACCATTATTTCATAATTGGCACTCAAAGTTCATACATAATGAAATTTTCACTTTATTCATCAATACCTAAGATAAACCGAACATCTTATAACACATCTTCCGAGGATACTGTACTGTAAGAGCGGCTAGATCACAAAACTTCCGCGTTCGAGGTTACAAGAAAATAACCAATGAATTCACTCTCAAAACATATTAAACAATAATTAACACTATTTTATAGAATTCACATACACACAATCAGTTTAAACACGGCAAATCTTGAACTACACTCCGAAAAAGAGGTAACTAGATCACAAAGGAAATGGGTAAGAGTATGATGATTGTTGCTATGGCACTAGTTCTTCCTTAAATCTGTGTAAGGGAGTTCGCGTACATGGACATCATTTCTTTATCCTGGAAAAAGGACATCGTAAATCCATGTTTTATACAGTAACACAATGTAACTTCGTTCACTTCCTTTTTTAAGTCAAACAGTAGCACCAAACCCATCCGCCATCTATCTAATCGCCATAAACTAAAAAAAAAATGCAAGTGATGGCGCCGCCGAATGCCGATAATGCAGTTGTCGAAAACTCGAAAATTGAAATAATAGTCTACACGTTACGAATATCGAATGAAATCGAAATGCAGAATAGTGATTGACTGTAACACTGTAATGCGCAATACCTTGCCACAATTTACGCTTACTAAACAGAACAACACTATTGAATGTTGAGAAAGAAAAAAAAAATGTTTTGTGGTAGTTTTTTTGTAATTTTTTTTTGTAGATTTGTTTGGTACTCGTAGTTTCTCCACGCGTACAGTGTACCTGATTATTTGATAACAATCAACATTATTTTGATTAGCGCATCCCATTATTAGTTAAGGTTTACTATTGACTATTATAACCAGAAATAATTACTTTGTCGACTCATTAAATTGAATTTAAGCCTCTAGTTACTTTTTCGACTTATTTATGCAAATAAGTTTGAGGGGTAAGAGAATGTAACTATGATATAGAACGAGCGACGCAAGTTTGAAATTTTTTGCATACGTAGGGGCCTCCAGTTCCAAACTGCTTCTTTCTGAACATATTTCGGCCTTTTTTTAAATAAGATTAAGTATTTCTAATGATTTGGGGACCCTCTAGGAGCAGGACCGGTGGTCTGGGGTGGGCCGCTCGCCACTCCTGCCACCTCCTCTTAGTCCACCAGTAGCCAGTGAAACCAAGGATGTTATTACTTTTGATTGAAGCAACAAACAATCCATGCCCTGGCAGTGTGGTAGCCTTGCTTGTGAAGAAAGACGTCCATCCAAAAACCTTTCCGTAAAATTCTGAATCGATTTTTTTCGATTCCCGAATTAATTTGATTTATAGGAGAAATCAATAATATAAAATCTGGTAACACATGTAGTAAGACGGGTGGCAGGCAACTGGCGTGCGAAGTGTCTTTTGTAAATTTCGTACATCTGTCTAAATCAAAAATGTTTTTTATTTTCATTTTTGCTTGGGCATTGTGAAATTAATAAAATAACAAATTAATAATGTACTGTTGTATTGAAATTTCGGTGTTATGAAATAACAGAAAAGGAAATCCTACAAGAAAGCTGCGGTGTTTTACAGAAATGTTATTTTTCTGCGGTCCTATTCGATTCTCAAAATGTGTATCAAAGCTGGCACAATAATATTTTGCACTTTTTTCTTCTTCGTTTCGTCCACGCATATAAAGGGAGAATTTTCGACTAATGAATTTTTCAAGTTCCTAGTGAAATTCGGGTTCCAGAAGACAGACATCCATTATCAAAAGGAAACATATGGCTATATTTTCGGGAACTTAACTGCGAATGTTCAATTCAAATACCCCATAACGTTCGCTGTATTAGACAGAGGTCACTTTTTACACTATTATAAAAGCCGAGATATTGCTGATAAAGAGCTAGCATGCCAGGTTATGTTCCAAAATTTGAATGGAACAGCTTATCATCCCAAATGCAATGCCTATGGTCAAGATCTGTTTAGAAGAATTCCATGTCCGAAAGGTGGTCTCTGTATAGATGAAGACACACCTTGGAATGTGATAAAGAAGAACCAGTTTACTTATGTTATTCAAAACTCTGGACAACCAAGGTAAATGATAGCTGACATTTATCTATAATTATTCTATTGTAAGTATGTGGTAGATGTTCCTTAAGCCAATATTAGTTATAAATATGTGTTTTCATAGAATAAAGGTGGTTATATTTTTTTAAATTAAAATTAGATTTTTTTTACAATCTTTGGGTCATGGCTTTGTAACTTTACAATGTTTTTTTTAAATTTTCACACAGGTTTTGGTATGTATCAATGGTGTCATGTTACCTAGATGAGATTTCCTGTACATGGCACCATTACACTGGAGCACCCTCAAAGGACAACAAAACCCTGACAAATATACAGCAGACTATAAACTATGATTTCTGGCTGGTCAATGGAAGTCCCAATTTATCATTCTACAACACATTGCTATACCAGTTTTCCTTTGATAGACAGAACACACTGGAATTGTATCTTGTTTTCTGGTTGTGCTATATTATCTTATTGCCAGTACAGATTTATGCTGTCAGGTAAGATTACAAAACATATTTTTAATAATTCATGTTTGTTTACATACACCATTATGTAAAATTAATTAATACATTTTCAGAGATATTCACTCCAAAACTTTTAGATCAATAGAGTAAGCAGTATTTTATGTACTTATTACTGTGATTTTTGTGTAACTCAATGCAACATCTTTAGAGAGCTTTCTCAATTTGTAAGATTGTCAGATATTAAATTGAATATACTCTTCATATAACCTGTTTTTATACCTATTCATTGTATTGCTGTTGCTATACTATTTTCTTATGCATTATTGCTTTGAATTTGGCACAAAAATTCATAGTAAATGAACCATTTAATTTCAGAACACAAAAGCATCCAGTGACAAAGTTGTTCTCATGCAGCCTTGTCCTGGAGTTTGTTGCTCTATGCTTCAATGTGCTGCATACTGTGAAGTTTGCTGTGGATGGTGTAGGGTTTGCTGGGCTGGCAGCCGCTGGGGATGTTTTAGACATTATGAGCAGAGTGAGTCACAATGCACTTACACATCCTCTTACACTAATTATCAATCTGTGTGTGACCTGCGATATGTCACATACTTAGCCCAACACTAATTTGAAAAATCTTATAAATTGGCTTTGATGAATTTGTTTCAACTTTGCTGTTAACCATTCAAGTATTACGTAAACAAAATTTTAGTAATTTTGAACCCTCAAGCTATGTTTACGTAAACATTGTTTTTTTTTATCTCATTCAGATTTCCTTATTGTTATTCATGAGTCTAAAAATAAGGCATTTATGAACTAAAAGTAATTGAATGCCCATTTAAGTCATTTCCATACTTCAGTTCTTTCTCACCATAAAATACTGCATGAGCGCGAGTAAGAGATATCAATTATTTTGGGGAATCCCTGAACATGGGGATGCCATCTTTGTACAATTTAAATCAATTAAATTTTGCAGAAAAATCAGAAAAAATAAATAAATATAGCTCACGTAATCACCATCCAGACCCACCATACCCCTATGTCATAATAAATAATCAAAGCAAAGACCCCCCCACCCCCCCTTTGGTGTACGTAAGCACCAAAGGGGGGTAGGGGGTCTTTGCTTTGACTTGAATGACCCCATATTGGTGTCATTTTACTACTAATAAATGCAAAATTTTGTGGTGTATAATTTAATGTTCTAGGGTGTATGTTTTCTGTGTTCAAATCAACAGGGTTAAATAAAATTAGCTAGCGATACTTCACAGACATGTTGGGTATATACACCATGGCATTTTAGTCGTCTTACAAAGACAGCTTTTCCTAGTTTAGCCATAAATTCTGACCTTCGTAAAATGGTCTCGAAACAATTTTTTAAAGAAAATAATTTACGAAAATTATACAGAATGGATTTTTTAGATGGGGCAGTAAGGGCAGGGACAGTCGCCGTCAGATATATTGTAGCAGACAAGGTGACCAAATACTTCTGAACAATTTAAAATGTCAATAAGTTCCACACTACAAATTACCATTAATATCTGAACATTCATTACTTCATTAATATCTGAGCAGATGCTTGTCAATAATTTCTATACACACAACTAACCAAAAATATCTGAACACTTCCATGCGAAAACGGTTACAGGACGTATTAAATGCAGAAGGAGGTTACACAAAATACTAATATTTTATCTACTTATATTTTCACAAAAAAAAAAAAAAAAAATTTCAATCATTTTTAATTTCATTACAAAACCAAGATCTATTTTCAATCAATAGTTTGACATTAACATAAAATATCAGTTGTATCCTGATTGAAAAGGGAATCAAAATTGTGTGATTTTCTATACAATTTTGATTCCCTTTTCATCGTGTTTATACCTAGAACAGTCATTTGGTGTTCAAAAAGGGTGTTAATGACTATTTTTGTCAAGTCGATAGTCGTTTTTGGTTCGTACTTTTTATCACGCAGTTACGAATTAGGTAAGCTCAGTGTTTGTCTGCGTAGATACACTTGACGTTGTAAGTGTTCAGATATTTTTGGTTAGTTGTGTGTATAGAAATTATTGACAAGCATCTGCTCAGATATTAATGAAGTAATGAATGTTCAGATATTAATGGTAACTTGTAGTGTATGGAACTTATTGACATTTTAAATTGTTCAGAAGTATTTGGTCACCTTGTCTGCTACAATATATCTGACGGCGACTGTACATTAACTGTTGTAGCTACAGGAAAACGGTCTTATGTGACTGTCCTTATTTTTATGAGAAAATTTGATCCCCATTCACAGATTTTGAAAAAAATGTAGTCCACAAGAAAATGGGCCATTTTCACAAAAACTTTTTATGCTAATCGTTCCAGTTTCATAAAAGAATCAAAAAACTCTGATAGACCAACTGAGGTTTGAGTACTAGAAAAGTCAAAAATTAAAAAACAAAATTGCTATTTCTGGTTTTTGTAGTGAGCAGTATGTCCATCATAAAAAAGTATTTCCTCGAAATGTATGGGAAAAGTTTTTTGCGATTGCTGACTTTTCTAATACTCAAACCTCAGGTGGTCTGATATAATTTTTCGATGCTTATTAGAAACAGGATCGATTGGCATCAAAAAAGTTTTTGTGAAAATGGCCCATTTTGCTGTTTTTTTTTTTTCAAATTCTGTGTTTGGAGATAAAAAAAAAACATAAAAATAAGGGCCGTCTGCTGAAACCGTTTTTCTGTAACTAAAACGGACAAGGTCCCCTACTAACCCTAGAGACCCTTACTGCCCCATCTCAAAAATCCAACCTGTATACATTCTTTATTGCCTATTTTATAAAATAAAAGTTAATTCAAAGTGCCCTCTCTTTGCTTTAACACACCTTCTTCAATCTATTCGACCACTCGCCTATCGCCGCACGCACTGTTTCTAGAGGTATCGATGCTGCTGCTGCCACCAAATCACGCTTAAATGACTCAATATTACGGTGAGGCTTCGAGCAGGCTTTCTCCTCTAAAACTTTTCTTAATCGGTAGTCCAATGGGTTGAGGTTGAGACTTCCAGAGGGCCAATCTTCGAAGGCAATAAAATTGTAAATTGTCCTTTAGCCAACGCTGCGTGGTTCGCGCTTTGTGTGCCGGTGCCGAGTCCTGTTGAAATATCCAATGCTTATTGGAAAATAGCGTTTGGGTCCATGGCTTAACCACAAGCTGCAAAATATTGAAAATTTCCACTGGCGTTTTGATACACTTGTGATATATAGCTACGAGGGCGGCACTGAAAATTTCGGGAATAGATAGAAGATAGATAGAATACTCTTTATTATGTACACCATAAAAATTACGGATATAAATGTGGAATCAAGGAAGAGACACAAAATTACTATTTAAAAATGTATTTATTGCTTTTCGAAGTATTCTCCGCGAAATTTGACACATTTTTCCATACGGTGGAACCAATCATTAAGGCAACCATTCCATTCGTAAGTTGGGGTCTCCAAAATGGCCGTTTTGTAGGCGTCCACAGCTTCTTCAGGTGCTGAAAATCTCTGTCCACGCAATTTATTCTTTATTTTAGGGAAAGTATAGAAATCATTAGGGCTTAGGTCGGGGCTGTACGGCGGATGGTCTAATAATTCTATGTTTTCTTGCTCTAAAAACTCTTTTGTTCTGTGCGCGGTGTGAGAACTCGCATTGTCGTGATGGAGGATGATGCGGCGGTTGCAGTTCTCTTTACGGAGTTCAGAAACGACCTGTGGCAAACAAATGCTAGCATACCATTCTGCATTAACCGTTCTTTGTCCCTCAAGAGGAATAGTCGTAACATGGCTGGTTTTGGAGACAAACGTGGCCACCATTTTTTTTGCAACACTCCGTGAACGAACAATTTTTGTTGGCTTTAACTCATTTTCGAACACCCAAACTCGTGACTGGTTTTTTGTTTCGGGTTCGTACGCATATATCCAGGATTCGTCACCTGATACGATGTTGTATACAGCATTTGAGGATCCTGCGTGGAATCTTTCGAGAGTTCTGACGCACCAAGTAACGCGAGCCGCTTTTTGCTCTTCACAGAGCGAATGCGGTATCCATCGGGAAAACAACTTTTTTACACCTAATTGTTCATGCAAGATTATTTGTATTTCGACTCATGCCAATGTCTAAAGTTGCCTGAATTTCGCGGTATGTCACATGTCGATCTTCCTCAATCAGCTTACGCACAGCATCAACGTTTTCTTGGGTGACTGCAGTTTTTGGACGACCTTGACGGGGATCATCACTGAGCTTGACACGTCCACGTTGAAATTCAGCAAACCAGCGATAAATTGTGGTTTTGGATGGGGCTTCATCACCAAATGCAGAAATCATCCGGTCAACACACTGTTTTTGTGTTAAACCACTTCGAAAGTCATAATAAATCATCGCTCTTGAATTTTCTCGAGTCAATTCCATTTTCTCAACGACTAAACAAGTTTGACAAAACCTTGTGACAAGACCGAGAATCTTTTTTAAAATAAATAAATGGTATTCGATTTTTAAAACCAAGGAGTTTTCAATTAAAAAGATTTTAATATGACAGGAACCGTGGAAATATTCCATTCCCGATACTTTTAGTGCAGCCCTCGTATTACTGCGACACGATTCTCTTTGACACCCCACTTTATATTTTTAGCAGGGATTGATGAGACCAAGTAAGGTTTTTATACAAGACCAAAGCCTATATATATCATAATAAATCAAATTAGTATCATAAATTCATAAGTCACTCAATTTATGAAATATTAGATTTTTAAAGGTAGGGGCAGAATTTATGGCCGGACTAGGTACAAACAGTCACTTCAAGTTTATTTGTATAGTTATTGAATGATACCTTTATCCTCTATGGAAAATTCCATAGATGTATCCTTATAAATATAATTTTTTTCGCCATCTCATTCTATTGCTGGTCAAGGTGGAGAGGGACGCGATATGTTTTGTTTAGGTTTTTTGCTTTTTTTTTTCGATTGGCGGTCATTGGTTGAGCTTCCGTTTTACCTAACAAATGAGTATTAATATAAATGTGTCTGTGTTGTTAGTAGTACACTAACAACTCCATTATATATTATAATACCTAATATAGCACATGAATGAATCACTGTCCTGAACTGATCCTGTCTTATCTCTTGTGTTTTGTTTGTTTATGCTATTTCAGTTATTTACATGCATTTTATTGCACGCTACAAATACCTATAACTAGCTACTTATCTGCCATAAAACTACACAACAATAATATGAATTTGTTGTATTTCAGACACTGTTCATGTTGCTCCTACTTTTGTTAGCAAAAGGCTGGGCAGTGACTAGGTTGGAGCTCACATACAAACCACTAGTATTCGGAGTCTGGCTTGCTTATGGAATTGTTCATATTCTACTTTACGTTTGGAATACAGTGAGTATTTTACTTTTTTAAATATATTTTTACTTTAAAAACAATATTTGGAGACTTAGACACTGAAGGTGAAGTTTCTTAGCATGACAAACAATACCTACTGTAATGTAGCGTAAAAAAAAGAATTACAATACGCCTGTTACTTCTATTGTGTATAAAATGTTTTTAATAACCAATACCATTATATTGGAATGGTGACCTTTATTGGAAACAATCTCTTTTAAAACGCTATTATTTATTTATAGACTGAAGTGGACATCATAGAAGAGATAGATGAATACCAAACATGGCCTGGTTGGTTGATCCTGGCGCTACGCGTAGCGATAATGACTTGGTTCGTGCTAGAACTCAGATATACAATGATGTACGAACACAATATGCCAAAGCTTAACTTTTTACTACACTTCGGCGCATCTAGCCTTGTGTGGTTCGTGTACTTGCCGATTATTGCGCTGATCGCGCTGCAGATCAGCCCTCTGTGGAGGTTCAAGTTTTTATTAGGTGAGTGTTACTGTTTCTTTATCATTATGTATGTCCAGCGACATTGACAACTCTTTTTATTTATTACTAGTTACATTCACCACAGTTGCGGTTCAGTTTTGTAGCTGTATATGAAAGTGGGTTGACTTTATTAATGACATAATTTTTTAATTGTTTTTTTTTTATCAGAGGAGATATCATTTTCTCTTTGTTTTCAGTGTACTTATACTTTCGCTGCCAAAACGAACCACCACCATTATCATTTATTTAAATGTTTTCTTTATTAACTTTCGTTTATAAGTGGAATACCTTATTATGATTACTGTTGCTTGATAACATGCGAATATTTATTTTCTTCTATCTGTAATGTTCTCTCGTTAAAATTATCACGGCCATTACAGCTAACCGAATAATGTCTGGTCACGTATCGGCAATTATCTTTAACATTCGTGTTTGTGAAACTTATTGGTGTAAAATAATTAAGTAATCAGGAATTCATTGTTGTAATTAATCTTAAATCAATCTACATTTATTAATTGTTTTAAATCTGGGCGAATTCAGTCAAAATCAAAATCTTTATTTCACACCTACATGGGCACTTATGAAACGTCAGAAGCTAGGTGTACGGTTCCAATTGGTCGTTTCCTATGGAAAAGAGCCGCCAGGAAACTCGCTTACTCTTTAAAAAATAATTGGCTTTCACAAATACCAGTGCTAGTAGGTATTGGAGGACAGTGTAGGCCTTTCAACAAGTACCAAAGTACCGTACGAGTCTGAATGTTTTAACGAGTATCCGTAATGAGCAATTTCGCTTCATTAAAACTACGTAAATCAGGCGTTTCAATGGGATTACCGTACCGAAGTCGGTAGTAGCAATACGCATGCCTGCTCTTAGGGGCCATTCAAGTATTACGTAAGCAGAATTTTAGTAATCTTGAACCCCCACCTCCCCCTTGTCAGCAAAAGTAAACAAAGCTCATACCCCGCCCCTCCCTTTGCTTACGTAAACATTGGTATTTTTTAATCTGTTCAGGTTTCTTTACTGTTTTATTCATGAGTCTAGAAATAAGGAATTTATAGACTAAAAGTAATTGAATGCCCATTTAAGTAAATTCCCTACTTCGGTTTTTTCTAATCATAAAAAATCGCGTGAGAGCCCCCATCCCCCATCCCCCATGTCATCAAAAATTATCAAAGCAAAGACCTCCCCCACCCCCCCTTTGGTGCTTACGTAATAATTGAATGACCCCTTAGTAAAGTCCGCTCTAATCTGTTTCCCACGTCATGGTAGTCGTGTCGTGGGAAAGGCTCGTTCGTTGAGGGAATTAGGCCTTGTAAATAAATAAGGAAAGGCTTACTAATCAAAAGGAGGGGAATTTACAATTATTTTTATTAGAAATCTCTAAACTATTTCAAGGAGCAATGAAAAAACCTTTATAAATGGAATTAAATGAGAAATCCCATCGATCGGGGACACACCGCTTGTACCGATATGCTATTTGGACTTTTGCTTACATTTTGGAATATACGTACAATAAATAATAATGTATATCCCAAAAAGTAAGTGTGTGTGTGTGTGTCAATGTTTAGCTACAAAAATACTAAACTTGTTTTCAGGTATTACATATTCAGCGGACTGTCTCGCGTTTTGTGTGATGGCTCACTTGCTGTGGCCGACGCGCTCAGAACAATACTTATTACTAGCGCCCTCTGATTATACAGGTATTTATTAATAAATTATTACTATTTTCTCTGTTACTCATTAGCTGCCTAGTCTTTTCCCAAATATGGGGGTCAGCTTCCAGTCTGACCGGATCCAGCTGAATACCAGTATTTTACATGGAACGACTGCCTATCTGACCTCCACAACCCAGTAATAGGTTTATTAAACGTCTTCGGCGTTCGGAGAATAAAAAAAGTCAGTAATTTATTTGCTGTAAATGTGGTAATACAAAGGTGGGAGGTAAATAAATATTCTTCTGCAATGACACGTTTCACCATATTTTGGCATGAAAATTTATTTAAATAAGTACTTACGCAATTATAGGTATATATGTAAAATAATAAATTACTAAACATGAAATTATTTAAAGAGGTAAATGTCAAATAATTGTCTTATCAATTTATTAATAATATTTATTTATTTAACAATTTATGTACACATATAAATATAACAGACAAGAAGAAAGGAACAGAAAAATACGTACAAAGGTGATGCTTATTTCTAATGAAATCTCTTCCAGCATAACTGCGATAGGAAAGTAGATATAGAGATGTAGACAACGTGTGTAAGAGTAGAAGAGAAAAAAAAATACATAAAATCAGAATAGCTATACACTAATATAAATACTTATAAACATACAATAAGAGAATATACTTACATACTTCTAAAATAAATATCACTCATATACTTAGATAGAACTACAATAAAATAATAATTGATTAATTAATAAGTGGTAATCTTCAATTAACACAACTAATTAAAAAACAAGTGCTTGTCGGACCACGCACAATGAAGGGTTCCGTAGTTGGGACGAATTTATCCCTAGAACAAACAACATTGTAGTTGAAAAACATGTTCTCCAATACATTTCAACTGCAAATATAAGTTGGTCGACTATTACCCGTAACTTGTAAGATTTTATTTAACCACATTGTCGGCGTGATTAATATGTATACCCATGCCAAATTACAGCTTTCTAGTACTAAGGCCCGTATTACAGAACGTCACTCAATACTTAAGCATTACTTAAAACTAGATTGGAGCCATTTGATTGGTTGAAACTAGTTTTAAGTAATGCTTGAGTCTTGAATAAGGTTCTGTAATACGGACCTAAGGCCCGTATTACAGAACGTCACTCAATCCTCAAGCAATACTTAAAACTAGATTCAAGCCATTTGATTGGTTGAAACTAGTTTTAAGTAATGCTTGAGTATTGAGTGACGTTCTGTAATACGGGCCTAAGAGTCTCTGAGCTAAGCCGAGACAGACAGATAGACGGACATTGCGACGATGTTAACTACGGAACCCTATAAAGGCGTTATGTTGTGTTGTTGTTGGTCAAGGACGGAAAATAGTAAGATTACAATACTTATACTCCATTTAGCCGTTATTTGTCTAATGCTATACATTAGACAAATAACGGCTAAATAACGACAGTTATTGTGTAATATTGTTGAAATTACTGCATTTACTTTTTTTTTTTAAATGTAAATGGTAAATAGATTACAGTGCTTTGTATTTATCGTGAAATAACGGAGTTTATTAAACGTTTACATCGAAATAACGAAAGGATGAGAACAGTTATTTGTCTAATGTTATAATAAATGGAGTATAGGTAGTGTAATTAACCTAAAATTAACATATTTACTATTTTAAAGTATTTATTGTTTAATTAAAGATTAAAATTATAAATATTACAATAAGGTGTGTCACATAATTAGAGCGCCTCATGTATTTGATATTATCGTAATTTCTGGTTTACCTACTTGTATAAAGACCACGTTACGATAACGCGTTATTCAAAGCATATCAATAATGGTCAGCCATGAAATAGAAACAAATCACTTTACGTAGTTGAATGCCTCTATAATGGAAGTCATCGTAACGAATTATAAATACAATGTAGTATGTATTATTGCATTGTACTCTTATCTATCTCCCAGTCAGTCCATTTGCTATTGGTAGGTTGTGGGCGTAATGTCAATGATTTCGTATATTTCACAACGATCGATAATGACGCTGCATGATCATTGGAGCGGATCAGAGAAGAGCGGAGCTAGGAAAACATTATCCAATAAAATTCCACTAAATTCGCGTCTGTGAAGCTAGTGGAATTACAGGTAATGCTTGTATTTCTCCGTTTCAATGAGCAAATAGCATGAACGGTCTATTTAGAGAATCATGTAGATTAAGGGATTCGTGTAATGCGTATAATGTGCATATTCGTATAAGTGAATAAATGAGCATTCATATTATACAAATAAATAATTGAATTCACATTCGTATGAGACCCTTACTTAGCACAGTAAAGTCAAAGTGCAGTCTGTGAATCTTGACCTAACCCCACCTCTCATATAATGATTAAAAAGATATGATATTATTTGTCTATACTGATATTATTTATAAAGAGAGAGTGAATTTGTGTATATGTGGAGGATAATCTCCGGAACCACATCTCCTATTTAAAAAAATATTTCGCCATTTGAAAGGTACCTACATTATCCCAGATGGATATACGCTACATATTAAGTATTAAAAAAAAAAAATTTACCGTGCAAAGCCGAGCGCTTAAAATAAAACTGACTTGTCTTTGTTCGGTACTTTATTTGATCCAAGAATGATAGTGACGAAATCATACATATTAAACTACTACATTTACTAAATCCTATTGATTTATTGACAAAGAAAATAATCAAACCATAATAAAAAGTTATCTTGATATCTGTAGGCTGGATTACTCGCATCGCCGACATACTATGGATTGCTATCACTTTTTCGTTCTTAATACACATGATTTTATCTGTAAGTTTATCAAAGCACTTCATCAATCGCGAAACATGATGTAGTAATGGAAACGGCCGCATGCCTGATTAAGTACGCATGAAGCGTACATAAAAATGTCCCTGATAGATTTTTGCTACAAACAGTTATTCCACAAGGGTTACTACGATGTGTAAGAAATAGGGATAAGTTACATAAAAAGTTAAAACTACATCCAGCTATCGATATTTTAAAAATTACATACAGTCGGTGCAGAAACTTCTGCACTGCCATAATAAGGAAAGCAAAAAGAGCATACGAGAGAGACCAACTTCAAGCAGCAACACAGAATAACAAAAAGATGTGGAATGTAATCAAATATATCACCAACACGTCAAAAAAACCTAATTCTCCTAAAGAACTACTCACCGTATCAACTACTCCTGAAAAATCATTCAATAAAACAAACAGCTATTTCATTAATGATAGGAAGCTCAGTAGCAGATAAAATAAGTTATAAAGATATTCATATACCACATATAACAAAATTTAACAACGGTCTGCAGTCGGGTGTGTTCCCTGAGTCTCTAAAAAAGGCTGAGGTTTACCTCATTCTTAAGAGTGGTGACAGAAATCGTAACAATAATTACGGGCCGATATCTATTTTGCCGGCTCTGTCGAAGATACTAGAGAGAATTATTAACGTAAGATTAGTAGCCTATTTAGACAAAAATAACTTACTGTCAAGTAATCAATACGGTTTTCGACATGATAAGTCGACTGAGCAGGCTGTTAATAAACTGACAAATTATGTCAGCTCAAATACAAATAGAAGAAAAAAAAATGTCTCATTATTTATTTATTTATTTTGTTATTTATGTAATACATACAGTAAAATACACAGAGATACGACATAATTATAATTTGAGTACCTACAAAGACACAACATTGAGACTGACATTGATTGAGATTTGGGTACATTATCTTCACCTAGCAAAGGCTTCTGATACAATTTCTATCTACGTCTTACTAGATAAGTTTGAAAAACTGGGAATCAGAGGCACGCAGCATAAGCTTTTCAAAAGCTATTTGACTGGGCGATCTCAATGTGCCCGAGTTGATGCACACAAAAGTGATAGCCTCCAGATAACACATAGAGTTCCGCAGGGCAGCATCTTGGGACCTACCTTATTTCTGGTATACATTAACCAACTCACAAATTTTAAGGCGAAAAGATGATAATGCCCTCTGTTTTGTAGCCGATACCTGGAATGTGGGTTTCAGTGCTGCTCAGCTTGGCTTTGATATGGTTGGAAAGTGGCTGCTGAGTAACATTCTTACTTTAAATGTGGATAAGACTAAATTTATTTGTCTTGGCATTAGGAATGTAAGTGGAGTCACTAGGAGTCAGAAAATCGTCACACACGAGTGTCAATCGATTTCTATCTGTTCGAGTCCCTCACTGGAACGTGTGCAGAATATTTTTTTTAAATATATTTCCTAATTTTACTATTTCCTATTTTTGAGTAAATTGAGTACAAAACTTACGAAATAATATGCTATATTTTTGTATAGAGAACTGTATTCTTTGTAAGCGTGATCAATACGATTTAATCGTATTGATCACGCTTACAAAGAATACAGTAATTACTAATTTAGTTAAAATAAGGTTAAAATAATATATAATAATATATTACAATGAATGGCTGGAGTACTTATATGTATAGATGACGTTTACTGAAAATACATAATCAAACATTTCCTGAACGTGATTACTTTTTACAAAGAAACTACCTACTATTATCGTGCTAAAAATCGTGCAAAATAAAAAATAAAAATATTTTAAGCAAACGGTTTTTATTTGGACCCATTGTGATAAAATTCACACTTATTTTGAGAAGTGCACATTTTGCAGTGTACATTTTGCGTCAAGTGCACATTTTGCGAAGTGTACATTTTGCGCCACGTGCACACTTTGCGAAGTGCACATTCTGCGTCAGACCCCTTCAATTCCCTTTTATTTCTACTCGTTAACGATATGCTTTTTCTATTCTGGACCACAGAATACGATCTAATAACTGAAGGGATACAGTTGTTCTTAATTGTTGTTACAGTAATTCGTTATTGCAAATCAAGAGCGCTCGCAATGTGCCTTTTATTAATATTGCCATAAGGTTTAAATAACAATGGCCGCTACTCGCTTGTGAAATGCAATGACTATATCATCATTATCTATTATCATCCCACCTTTTACTGCTGGTCATTGAATCGCCATAGTTGGTATTACATATGTTTAATCTTTCTATTTTATAATTTTTCCAGCGGGCATTGAAGAGCTAGACGAATTCAACGAGTCCCCTCACGTAGTACACAGCGACACCGTAGCACTCACAACTGCCGAAAGCATCAACGCAGACGACGAAGAGATCATATTCACCAGAGCGACGCACAAAAACGGCACCGCCTTCTCATAGCAATGCGACCAAGTAAGAGAGGATACCGTCAAATAACGTTCAGGGCCTGGTCCCCCGAACGAATGAAATTATGAATTTAACGCGATCGAAATTATTTACTAATATTGGTCTCATTCAACGATTTGTCTCCAATATGTATGTAGTAAAAGTCATGATGATTGTGTCGATTTAATATTGTTATTTGTAATATTTATTATGAAATACGAGACGAATGATGTTGAGTGAAGGAGATTATGAATGAGTGATAGAAAATTCGAATATAATGGCTAATATATTTAGCCTATAGTAAATTTTAAATTAATGTATCCTGCTGTGTGATATTCAAGTACATAGATTCCTTATCGAAGAAATCGTTGAAAGCACAAAATTCATTGAATTTAACTAAGAATACATAATTATTATGTAAGCGATATAGTTCCGGTCTCAAAGCGATCGTATCAGTGTCAATTAACAAGTTTATTTTCTGCAGTTTCAATGTAATATGACACTCCTAGTGGTACAAAAAATATCACAAATGTACTATGTGCCAACGATTCAATCAACTATTAAGAAGCCCCCACCGGTCCACTAGCGGTCCTTTAAAAAAATATTGTCTCATGACTGAAAAGGAATTATGAAAAACGGCTCAATCAGCAACCTCGGTAAGCGGGTCTAGATTTTTCTAATACCTTTTATAAAGTTTCATACTGAGATACGAAGCAACAACATTCTATGATTCTATCTAAAGAAAAACGGCCATCTAGATCGTATTTTACGTCACACCTGGCCATAATGTGAGTTTTACCGCACGCTACGCGTACAGTAAAACTCGCATAGTGGCCAGGTGAAGACGTAAAATTGTGTTCTCACCACGGACAGTAAAAAATAAAGCCCTCTATCGCATATTTACAACCATCGTCTGCGGCTCGGGTCACAAATACCTGCGATTTCGGGCTTTCTTTCTTTTACAGCCCTTGGTAAGTAATGTACTTCTGTTGCTTCGTGTCTAAATATGAAACATTATAAAAAGTATTAGAAAATTCTAGACTCACTTACCGAGGTTGCTGATTGAGCAGTTTTTCATAATTCCTTCTCAGTCACGAGATAATATTTTTTAAAGGAGTGGCGCTAGTGGACCGGTGGGGGCCCTCTTAAGTAGAACGAAGAAAATATTGCAGATACCTATCATATAAGAGTATTCGTAATCATTGTGTCTTTGTGAAAAATGTCTGAATTTACCAAAATATATTTAAGAAAATGGATGTTAAAAGTGCTGTTAAAATTGAAAGGAATTTTTCTTATTGTATGAATTTGTGTATTGGTTTGTATTGTTCTGATGCACTTTTGGATAGATATTCATGTTCGATTACCTACTTCTGGTACTTATTTACTGTTTACTTAAATTGTTGGTGGTATGTGTAATTAAAACATTAAAGCACAGTGATCCTGGATGTACCTGAGTATTGTAAAAATATTATGATATTTGCATAGCACTGATATATACCACTACGCTGATTAGCCATGTTTTACTCCCGCTATAAATGAAATGGTATCAATTTCTTTCTTATGACGTTTTATGCCAAGACAGTTGTGTTAGGCGTAAAACTGTTTAATTCTTCTGTTAATAACGCCATATTCAACAAAATATCAGAACGTACGAAATTGTATTCGTTTAATGTATTATTTCGGGATGAGATCGAATAATCTTACGGGTTGGTGTTGAAAGGTTCGCTAGTGAAATCGAATTCTTATGAAAAAAAACGCTGATACATTTTGTATACAAATAGATACTTGAATATAACAAATAGATTCGTGATGTACAGTGACTTTTAGAAATGTTAAAAGTACAATTAGATCTCAAATTGATGTTATCTTTGTTATTTTTATAACAAAACGGCAGCTGAGTTATATTTTTGTCAATGTTTAAATTTGTTTGCTTTTCGTGTTATCTGTCTAATTATTGTGTATACATTATTTATATAGTCGCCAAATTAACTAAATTGTCAAACTAACACTATTCAAATTATTAGGCAAAATAGCTTCTAATGCATTCTTTTAGCGATCTTTAGGACATAAAATAAATTAATTATAGCAGAGCATGCTCTTTAATTTTTTTAGAATAGTTAGATTCGATGGTCATATTATTTTGTTGTGGACATGGTAATTAAAAGCAGACTCGCTTTTATTATCCACAGATATAATTTGTGTGCAGCATGCTCTATTCTCTATTGAATTAAAACGTTATTGTTTAAAAAAATATGTCGTGTCAATGTAGCATAAGAATAGAAAAGCTAGTGATGTACATTTTGGTTATAACATTTTATTTTAGTAGGAGTTAATTATTTTATAACATTTAAAAATAAAGTTAGCCAGATACTGATTTCTAAACTTTGTCAAAATGTAATCTATGAACAAAATGGACCTAGCAGTCGACGAAACCATTACTGTGCAATAGGCCCTACACCATGTAACAGAAATATTGTATACTTTAATTTACCAATAGGGGGCTAGAGTTGGTTTCAAAAATTAAAAAGAACTATTCACGCAGGGTATTGTGTTCACATACTACTAAATATTATTGTCGTGAATTGTAAGTTCGACCAAAATATGTATGTTTCCAACCTAAGTCACCTATTGCTAAATTAAAAAGAATCGCAAAAGTACTGATGTAATTTGCATAACAAAACCAAGCTGAGTCACATTGAAAAATATTGACTTAGGGAAAAAATATTTGTTGAAAGTTTTGAAGCCGTTTCAAAATCTTAATAATGCTAGGTATACATTTAATTTATTACAATCTATAAAATACAGAAGAGCGGGGTCTTCTTAACAAATGCTTTTGCCAAGCTTTTTATGGCGCGCAGACATGCTTTTACTACGCGTCCAGAGAACTGCGTTTGACCACAACACAGGGCCGGATATACAACGAGCGAAAACAGGCTTACTATCTCAAAACCCGCGAGCGCACTTGCACTCTGAACTTAGACGCGAGTCTATGTGTGCATGCGTTTTCACTCGTATGGAGCCGGCCATCTGCGATTCAAACTATATGGCTGCTCGGAACATGAGGCGAAGACTCGCCTCATGTTCCGAGCAGCCATATAGTTTTACTGCGCAGGGACCTGCGCAGTAAAAAATCCACGTGTCAACGGGGCTGGGGGGGTGCGGTACTGCGCAGCGAGTAGCGCACTTCAGAGGGGTAATAAATTGCGTAACACACTACAGTAGGAATGGGTTTCATTTTGACAGTTCAACAACATTCATTGCGTTATTTACGTTGTTGAGTAGACAAATTTTTCGAACATATGAAGCAATGGATTAGCCATCTGCTTCAAAATAATTCAGAATGCGATTGAGTGTGTTACGCAATTAGGGTACCGAGCCGCCTTACAGTTTAACGCGTACTATACCTATCTAATTTGTGGTATGGCATGTTAATAATTGGCTCAACCATTTTGAACAGAATGTAGGACGCTTGGACCCAACAGCTTATGTGCGCGCTTGCTTTATACCTACATTTCGATAACAGAGTTTGCTGTGAGTATTGCCGGAGTGTTGTGTCCATTGAGGACAAAAATGGAGCTTATTTATTTTTTTATCGAATTTTAATGAGATTGATGGACTAAGTTATATCACATAACATACACATAGGTATAATTTTGTTAATCATGAATTATTTTTTCCCTTTACAAATGTATGTACACTGATGTGGGAAAAGGGCGAAAGTTTTTTTTTATAAATATTATAACCAGTTGTGATTTAGGTTGAATAACAAGCAAATATAAAATGTAACTTATGTTTCATTTCAATGTTATTAAACTTAAATCACGATTAGATAATTAACTGACTTGTTTGGTTTCATTCAAACAATGGGTACAGTCGAGTTCATTAATATATAATATTGTAACACCTATAAGCATCATTAAATTGTGGTCAAGATTTAGATTCATTAATATGTGACTGCTTTTTTTCAGTAACATGTATACAGCCAAAGCCACATTATTATATGAACCATTTTAAGATCATATATAATCTGAATAATGTAGGATTCACAATGATGTATGCACACATGAATACAATAATATCTGAGCAAGTTAATGTAATTCAAATTCAACCTTATTATTAGGTTATAAAGATGATTTTACTAGCAATCTTAAAATTGCATAGTCAAGGAGTTTGCAACATTATTTATCACTGAATCATGTTACTATATAAATTACAGGTGGCGCCCTCAATTTTTTTACAATTCTTAAATGGCCAAGCTGTACGAAAACATACGGCATTGAAAGACACTCATTTAAAAAACTTAAAAAGCAAACGCGAGAAAAACAATGGAAACTACTGTCATTTCTGTAACAATGTAAACTAGATCTTATTTGTTCGAGCAAATAATTGACTTTACCATGCATGTAGAGATAATTAAGAAGCTTAGCCTGCTCAGATATTTTTAAAGCCAATACAGTTTAGATATTTTTTTGAAAAGGGTGATCACATATTATTGCCTAATGCACAGCATATATTATTGAACCGTTCACATAAGGACATATTTTTGATCTATAAGTTCTATAGAATTTATTGAGCTTTCCAATGCTCACAATATTTTGAATCCTTGACAGTGCCAATATATTAATGAACTCGACTGTACATAAAATCATACAAGGCAGTTCTGTCGGTCTATAAGTTGAATATACAGGTGTTATATTTTAACTCGAGGCCATTGTAAAAATAGAATACTGATGATAAAAAGAGGTAATGATTACACCGATTAAAACTGGAGTTAGTTGAGGGTTGACGAAGTTATCGAGGAGCGATGCGCTTCAAATCAAGATCCTATTAAAAATCTCCCTAAGACTTTTTGAGTTCACTGATCAGACCTTATCTCCTACAGTCTCACAGATACAAAAACATTTTATTTTGCCACCCATCTGCTGTCAAACCTCGAGTTTTCATATAAATCCTGTATAAATAGGTTTCTTTTTTATTTTTTAGAACCTGCTCTCACTTACGCCTATTCCTAAAGAAAAGTATTGTTTTAATATTTAATATTATTTCTACCTACCTTTAACGTTTTATATTTTGTGTAAAATCCACTTTTATACGTAGTGTTATATAGTTATTTCTAAGCCTTTGTAGGTGTAAATTGATGTAAATAAACTTTCTTATTATGTACACATATTATGGTTGTTTAATTTGTAGTTGAATAAGGGGTACAAGTTAATTCGACAGCACTATCAATCGTGAGGCCATTCCCAAATATTTCAGCGAACGTGGAACCTGAGGTGCTAAGCGGGCGGGTGGGCAGCATTCCAACGAGTTCTCAAATTGTTTTGGTCGGCTTGTAGTTCCTTTGACGGCCCGTTCCTCAGTATTAGCAAGCTGGCTCCAAGTTAAATTTGACACATACAAGAGAATATTATGTTCGTTCTCGTACCTACTAAATTGTTCACACCTCTTTTTTATGTCCAAATCTACCTAATTAAAGAGCAAACATCATCGTGAGTCGCCAATTACATCATTTTTACATATTCGATAAGTACGAACGACAGATTGAGTTCGAGTACTTTACCACTTAGTCAATTTAGATTATTAATGCGAATTTAATGCCGCGGTTGTCAAGTGCTCAGCTAAATGAGGCCGAACGTACCGCGACTTTTAGATATCGGTGCCTACAGTTAAGTTTATTACTTACATACATTTTCTTTAACTTATGTAATTGGACGATATCTAGGCGTTAAAAAAATAATGCTCCATACCATCCTAAACCTACCTTAATTGCAGTGACGGAAATGATAAAAATACAAAGAATTTCCCTATCTTACGTTCTTACACTATGACTCAATTGTGACGACTCATTGACACGACCTCGATCATAATCAGATAAAGATTTGGTAAAGGGTTTTAACTTTATCCGTCAATTGCTTTTTGTAGAACCGACAGACGGTTTTCTATATTCTATCCCGGTAGTTACTTGCGAAATAAAACTTGGGAGTGGAGACTATACTGTATATAATATTATTATATATTATATATACACAACTACCCTCTTACTTTTCAGAATGTAAAATTAAACAACAGTTGCCAACAACAATAATTTATTTTCCCACACACTAGTACATACATCTTAAAAGAATTTGAAGCTAGCATAATATATAAAGGAGAAATAATTATATAACAGGTACAAATAAATACATTAAAATATCGTAACTTCTAATTGTATAGGGATTTAGAGAGACCAGGTACATACACATTAAGTCATTTATTATAATACTTATCAGAAATACCTTTAAACTCTAATGAAATAAATAGGGATGCATCCGATACCGATGCCGATATATCGGCGATACTCGACGTTTGCCGATATTTTTATGGCCGATTAACGATACCATTCTCATCAATGTTAATTTTAATTACTAAAACTATTAACTAATTTCAACCAGTCTATAGTTTTAAACGGTTTTATTTAGTTTGTCATGTTATTTGTTCTTTTTATATTAATTAAAAAATAACCTGACTTGTGTTTTATTTATTTTACCTTCATTTTTTAATTTGATAAGCGTATCGGTATCGCCGATATTTATATAAAAGCATCGGTATCAGTATCGTATCGGCTAAAAGGCGTATCGAAGCATCCCTAGAAATAAATATTTAAATGAAGAACTATTTAGGTAATTATCAAAATACTGATTGAACATTACGCCGGCTGAATAAATTAGGAAACTATAATAGACATGAGATTGCACGAATTTGATTATACCGGATGACTTTTTTTACCGTCTCGAAAAAAATTGGGTATACTAGGTGAACGGAGTAGAAGCCTATGGCATAGCAATTTTTTTATATTTTTTTTTTTTCAGAAATAAAACTAAAATAAAATATAAAAATATTGAAATTTGGGTGCGTATGATTTAAATTTAAATATTATTTATTGTATTTATTTATTGAATTATGTTTTTTGTTAAATTTCTGTGTTTATTGTTATAGTATGATAAATTTACTTCAAATGTGTGGTATTTATCCATAGATCAATTTCTTTCTAGGTTAAAGAAAAAATAATAAAAACTATGCCATAGGCACTCCGTTCACCTAGTATACCCAAATTTTTACGAGACGGTAAAAAATGTCATCCTGTATAGTATGTTGCAAAATAAGAGACCGAATAATTCTTGAACTACACTAAATAAAGACAGCTTATTACGCAATTTTAAAATCATAGTTGCTATTTAAATGGGCATAGCCAAGGTGGGCAAAAACCACATGGTATTTAAATGTGATCTACTCTTTATAGATATTATGTTATATCTCTAAGTATTAGGTAGAGCAGCGCGGTAATTGCGTAGCACACTATTGCAGTAGAAATGGGTTTCATTATGACATTCATTGCGTTATTTACGTTGTTGAACAGTTTTTTTTTTTTTTTTCTAACATGTAGCAATGGATTAGCAATATGCTTCAAAATCATTGAGATTGATAGTGTGTTACGAAATTAGGGTGCAGATCTCATTTATACCAAGTGGTTTTTTGGAAGTCAAAAGAGCCGCATAAATCTTGACCGCTACAATTCAATCGTAGTAATTTTACAATTAGCACACAAGGTTAACAAATATAACGCTTTGCCGCGTTTACAGTTTTCTGGACTAGGGTGCGGCAACGGCAAGGTCTCCCACCGTGCTTCCCCCCCACCCCATCGTGGCTACGCCCATGCTATCAGGTGTTGTCTCCTCACTGTGTAATTTAAAGGTAAAGTTACTAATTTGGAATGACTGCGAAAAAACAACAACAAATAACTATTTGAAAATTATTTTGTTTTTTGTACCTACATACAGTTGCTTGGTTTACATTTTCTGTTTGTCCCTAAAGTAAGCTACTGTTTAATAAAAGCTTGGCGCTCCCTACTATCCTTCACATCCCCCGGTGTATATTCAGCTACAAAGTGGTACAAGTTTTGGCAAGCCAAAGATTCGCCAACAAAGTTTTGAAAACTAGGTACTGGGAAGTCTCGGCCACACTACCTTTATTTAATTTTTAGGGATTGAAAATCACGAACGAATTTTATCGAACAAAATGTGTCTCTTCGTGTTAAGTTTTCTCTTAAACTATGAAAACAATCGCTGAACATAGAATATACAAGCCGGTAAGCCCTCGGAGAGAGGCTTCTAAAAAGTCATTTTGGACCACTGTTAACGGGCCAGCCTGTATAATATGGTCATTAGATTCACTCATAAATCACGTTATGTTGTAACTTGTCTCGACTAATATTTACCGGTTTCAGGCGCTCCAATGCAACCGCATATATTTACACTCATTTTTTTTACTCAGTTCAATAACCTCGCTCTTAACACAGTACCTACCTGTCTACTTATGTACTTGCATGTTTAAAATATTTGTAGTGATGTATAGTCAATTTATGCGACTTCGCAATACAGCGATACCTACGAAATAGGTACTAGATGTAAGTATCCATTTATAGGACATGATTAGGATGCCTACAGTGTATTATGAGAATGAGCATCTGTTCTCTATTATAAACACAATTTGTACCGAACTACCGATCAATAAATATACTAGTAGGAAGCGGACTATCGCGGATGAAATGATTGACCATTGAAACGTAAAAAGTAGAACAGCGGTTTATACTGGAAGATATAACACCTAACTGACCTCATATGTATAAAAATAAACAGTTAGACCCTTTGAACTTTAACCGTGAACATGTGTACCTACATACATGGTTATACTTGATCGGGTAACCACATAATAAATTGGCGATAATGGGTCTTGATATAATGTTTAAATACAGTTTTTAATATACAATTGGAAGATATATTTTCAGTCTCCTAGCTGGTCAAGTCTAGACGAAGACCTTCAAAGAGATCCACGATAGTTCAAGCATTTCAATAAAACCGCTAAAAATAATCTAACTACTTGTAATATAGAGCGCCAGCAACCGATATCAATTTAAATTATATCTAGCTACGTGGTAGGTAGGTACATTAAAGATTGATAGCTAATGTCTGCACATGTATCAACATACAAGGACGCGTTTGCGTTAGCTGTCTATTTGCGAAACACGTTACGGCTTTCGGATATAAACATCAAATAGATCATATTCTCCCGTGTTAGCACCGATGCCAGGGCTTCAGGTTTATACCAAACGGGTAATTTTAGATTGTTAGAGAGTGGCCGACCTCGCGTGAAGCCATGCAAGTGGCTATGTGCTTATCTACAGGTTGCACTTATATCCAACACTAACCAACTAAAGTACTACGAACCGGTTTAGATCGTAGACTAATAGAGTAAAACAATTTTATTGTGACTTGGGACCTTGATTATAGCTTCGGAAAAATTTACATAAATTCAAATACCTACTGACTTATTGCAATATAGCATACATAATTTTCTGCTTTGTTAGGAGAAATTCGTTATTTACGGATAATATGAATAAGCGATTAAAATGCGTTATAATATTCATCCGATTATTTTGACTACGACACATAACATTCCCTTCTCGTTATAGGTCTCTTAATATTTCTGTTTCCAAGATATGATACTAACATCAATTGAATACAACGATCAAAAAACTGTAAGTAGTAATATCTGACTTTGACTGCAGTCACATTAAATAATCAAATTCAGATTTTAGGTACTTCATTTCACTTATACCAGAGTTAAGGAAATAATTTGTTGAACCTTTAAATAAATATATATTAGCTACAATGAGAACATTAGACAATATTATAAATATGTTACGTTTAGGTAATTATTATAATAATTAATTTCAAAAAATTTCATAACAATAGAAATATCTCTGAAACAGGAATGTACATAATAAAGATTATACAATTTTCTTTACAATAGATAATAATAATTAATATAATTTACTTATTTATGTTCCTTAAGAACTCAAATAATGTGAACTAGAAAAATAATTTTATTATTTGGTTTATAATTTTTAATATCAACGATATAATTGTATATTTTTAATTATAAATTGAATTACGATATTGCCTTTTCAGTTATTTACTTAATTGTAACCTTAGATAGTTCTAAGTTAGGTATTTAATGACACTTTTAATTTTCCACATACTTTACAATCAGCTTAATTTTTACAATGCAAAATACAAGTATCTACTTAATATGAAATTTTAAACAAGTATTTATAAAAACAATAGCAAAGACGCATAGTTCCTACGGTATGCAAAAATGGAAAGCATTGCACAAATACATTATATAGATCAAGAACTTTTTCTAACTGTTATATTATAACTGTCTAAGTCTATAATGATCAATCCATTTTCAGCTAAACATCAATATTCTAGAACAGATTACAGCCCCACTACGGCAATTTGAACAAAGGATTCAGAATTGTTAGTAATTTAGATAGTTAATACATCCCGGAATATATCATACATAGATAAGGTACCTAATATATTCCGGTAAATATTTAATAAACGATTAATACGTAACCGTAGTCGGGTAAAAAGTTGCAAATGCATAAAATATCAATAATATATTATTTGTTCAAAAACTGCAGAACTATAAATAAATAACAAGATATAATATCACGTAATATAGTTACAACGCCTTATCATTACTTACCTATACATAAAAGTATTGTACCATTACTTAGATGTCAGAAACAATGGAAAACTCGCAAAAAAATAAGACAAATACCTATGTATCCTATCCATCTTACTATACATACAATGTAATTTCGTAGTGATAAAAATATAACAAACTGTTAAGACACAAAGTGTATAAATTATTGAAACAAAACATCACGGATACATCTAACTATGACTGCAGATGTATTTCGAGACGTTATGCTACCAGACAAGATTAGTACACATTCTTGTAAGACTGCGATATCTTTTTTTACCTATTCTCGCCATCAATAAAAAGTATATAAGCAAACATAGTACCTACAAATGGCGCAAAGACTAGAAACAGCACATTACCTAAGTCATGAAATTCTGTGCAGAGATTTTGCTCCTCCACTCTAGCATACACTCGTAACATTAAATCATATGGATCTTCTTTAATTATATTCTGCACATTATCAGTTACAATAGAAGTACGTAACAAGTTTTTACAGTTAGAATATTAAAACAGTCGTTACAATATTTTAGCATTTAAGTAATTATATAATGAGGATAAATAGTCGGGCGCTTTCCCCATCCCGATTAACTTATTTTAAAAGTTGTTTATCCACCCTTATCCATACGCAATCTCAATAAATAATCTAACCAAAATTGGAAAAGTATGTGCATATAAATGTAGTCTGCCCAAACAATAGCGATGTACGAGACAGAATAGTCATAATCTAAAAATGAGATGATAATATTACGATGATTGTACATTAAGCACTATCCTATCACAAATACCGTCTAACCCGAGGAAGATTAAGCGTTTTAAGGAATACTATAAGTAATAGAAGATTTTACTAAATCAACGACGAATTCTTGATGTAGCCCCGCCACTAACAGGAGCCAACAGCCGTCTAGGAACCAAAAGACGTGCGTTGCCTCTGGCAGGCCTCGAAGCTCCAGGCAGCTTTAAATCAGCTAAATGCGAAGCGTAGCCGTCATTAAGAGTCGTTGCCATATTGCTGTACTTTTTACTGATGCGTCCTATAGCATAAATTTGCTTTGGAGCAAGACCACAGTTATGATAAACAGTAATGTCTTTCCCCGAACCGTATGCTGCATGCATAATTACTCCATGTTCAGTTATAAGATTGTTTAAATGTGCTGCCTTATGTCCTAATGGATCCGTTGAAAATCCATCAGAGAAAAATACTAAGCCATGAGGGAAGTTATGTTCAGCCAACCATGATATTACTTTTCTTTGTTGCATGTCAGGTCTCCCGGTTATGTATAAAATGAGATACCCAAGGTCTTGCCAAAATCGCACGACATCAACGGCACCAGCTCTTACTTTTGGGTCTCGACCAGTAACTGATACGCTGGCAGTAAAAGATCCGTCAATACTGAACACTACACATTCAGTTTGGGGAGGCACAACGGCTAAATGGAAATTACACATGGTGTGATCCCCTCGAACAACAACTCTTACCGGGTATATGCCGCAAGCGACACTTTGTCGTTCTGGTAAGGTGTAGGTGATTCTTCCAGTCTTATCAGTCACGACAGTAGACAATATTGCCCATTCGCCTGCAGGAGGATCTTTCATCATATAAATATCTACTTTTTCTCCAGTTAAAGTAATCATATCTAAAGGGCCGTACATGAAACGGGCAGAAAAGGTTTGCGGGCACCCTTCCTTGACGATAACGTCATTAGCTCTATGATTTGCAGCTACATTTTTCAATTTAACCGACGTTCGTTTTCTCATCCATTTTTCCCTCTCTTGTCCAGGTTTAAACATTGAACACTCTTTATCGTCCGAGTGTCCATAAAGAGCTAAATCAAAATGACCAATTTGGCGCAATATAAAAGCGATTACATCAGAACTTTCCCAATAGCTAGCATGGAATAAGTGAGGTAAAGCGTTTGTGGGAAAATTCGTCAACCCTTCGGGACAGTACAAAGCGTAGTCTAGTCTTTTTGATCCCCACCATTTCTGCTGTAACGCGTTCATAGTAATTAAGGGAATGTTATCCACTAAGCCACTTATTGTACTTTGTACAGATACTTCAGAAAGCCTTCTTAACACAGGAGTTGGCGGCATTTGCAAGTGATCTCCAAATAATTGAGGATGACTCTGTATCAATTCCATTAAATGGTAAGGTTGACCGTTACCTAAAGGATATTTAGTATACCTAGCAACATTTATTGGTGGTAAATTAGTGAATCTTGCTGACAGCAACGGTTCTAATCTTGAACCTACAGGATCTGTAGGGTGAAACAAGTTGAACACTTGCTGTACGGGTGGTTTCGTAATATCTCGAGTTTTGTCATCAGAAATTTTTCTTGACGCTAAAATAAGAGCCAATGGACTGCCAAAGGTGAAAAAGTCGCTCACTTCGAATTCAAATTTTATATGATTGTCACTTGTGGACGACGAACGCCTCCTGGGTGTCGGAGCTTGTAAGTGAGACTTGTTGAGGTAATGTGGTTCTAATGGATCATTTGGAATAGTTATTTCAGTATCGAGTATGCTATTCTCACTGTCGTGTCTGGATTGGTACTGCATAGTTCTGATTAGAGCATCATACGCTAACACTGAGCCCATGCTGTCTCCAACAATACAGACTTGGCCATTAAAACCTTTTCCATCATCGGATCGGATAAATTCAGTGTAAGTGGCATTGGCCGAGTTTATCGTTTTTGTTACGGACTCTGCATAATCTGGAGAAGTTGTTGCAATTAATGGTATGGCACCAATAGGTATAAGATCGTTTGTGAGAGAAGGAGATTCAATAGTTGAAGGTGAACAATCAAAACTGTACGGGCTCAGTGTTGAAAGGACGCCCAAAGCTTCAGTGCATATAGATGGACATGATACAAGTTTTATTGCTATGTGTCCTATAAGCGTTGGATAATGCTGGCGCATTACTGATTCGAAAGCTCCTTTAAAAGTGGTGACATCCGATTTCTTGGCAGTCATATCAACATTTGCATCTAGAACACTTCCAGCATGAAATACTAGTATCAAGACAGTTGTTGGGCATGAGCTGTGAACAGGTGTCTCTGGACAACCATCAACACTAGGATGACTTTGTAAATTAGGCATTCTGCGTGAGCCTCTCTCAGATGTCACCCTTTTTAAGAAAGAGGGGTTGAATATGCTATCTTCTTGACTATTATCACCTTGGGTTGGTGATATATCAATATCAGCTTCATCAAGAGAGCACATGGAAGACCATTTATTAAATGAGGATTCACAGTCATAAAATTCATCTTCTGAGCCTGTTTCTGTTTCTGATTCTCTAACAAGGGTTTCCATTCTCCAGTTAGCTGCTTGTGCTTGCAAACTTTTAATAGATCCCGAAGATGATGATCTAAGATTCGTTTTGGAAGAGGTTTTGTGTTCTGATGGTGGAGTCCCCTCAGGTGTAAGATGTTTTTGTATTCTCTTTTCAACATTTTTCTTTGACACTAATGGTGTTGGCACATCTTCATTCTTTTCTAAACTGCTCATTGTAGCTGCTAGAGACTTAGAATTCTCTTCAGACACATCTTGCTCATCACTAGTATCACCTGCCATCTTCTTCTGCAAAGCTAATTGTGTCTGGCGCTCTATTTCTCGGATGTCATCCATTGTAAGACCATGCCATTCATCCTGCCATGCCCAGGCTTGACGATGAGCTCTTAACATGGTTTTTCTTAGTGCAACATCATGAATGAATTTTTCTAGTTTTGTTTGCATACCCCAATATCTGAATTCTACTTTACAGAGTTTATAAGCGCACATGAGAGATTTTCCATTTGGCAATGGTTGCTTCTTACCTTGGACTTCACCCCAATATTCTTCAAGCCAGTTCTCAGTAAGCGGTCCCCTATTACATTTTTGTGACTCAAATATTGTAGGATCCTCCTCTTTGACATAATCTGTGCCATAAAGCTGATCTTTGCAAACATCAATAACATCAACTATTCTACTTTTTAAATCACTTCCAGTTAGTTTGAAGACATTTTCTTGGTGGCCATTATCAGAAAAATAATAAGTTTCTATTTCTAATGAAAACTTTTCAACAAATGGACATGTGTATCTTGTCTTCGTGTAAGGATAAGCATTCCAAGCTTCTTCAGACACTGTTAAGGCAGATTTTGGAAGCAAGCTTTTGAACCATCCTGGTAAATGGCTACCAACATGATAGATTTTCTGAGTGTACTGACCTTTACCACCGGGGCCATCCTCATAAGGTTCATTAACTAGGATCTCCACACCACTGCCTTCACCAGAACTTTCTTCTCTACTCTTTTTGGCTATCATATACAGCTGTGCGATCCTGTACTCCTCCACAGTAAGAGGCAAAGGTATTCGGTACTCCTTAATCAGCATTTTGGCGATCTACTTTGAGGATTCAATATAATCAAACATATTCTGAAACAAAGAGATTAAAATGTTATTGTAGTAGCAAATTATTTGGAACAATGCCACTTAGAATATCAATTCAAGGACACAAAAGTATTGAGTGCTCTCTTCCTTATTTATAAAATTTTATCAAAGCGTTTATTTATTTAAGACAATTGTTAAGAAACAAGCTATTGCCAAGCTATTACAATGCCATTTATTATTATATTTGGATTTCTTAGATCAAAAAATTATGTAGGTAATAATCTATGGAACAACATGGTTAGGTACTTATAAAATGCAAGCGAGCCTTTAGTTCATCACGCCAATTTATAGTGGAGAATGAAAAAGCAATGAGATTGTAATCATTTGAAAATCAATGCATTTGTTATCTTTTATTTATTTACACTGATCACTTAAACGTGATAAGGTAGGGATTTTAACGCATAAAATTATTAATCCTCCGTTTAATTGAACGTAGATAGTAGAAGATAAAAATAATGTGAACGTAATTTTTTTACTCTCAATCGTTTTTCATACAAACATTTATACGCTGTTCTATTTACAAAACTTCGAAAAGCTAATATCACAAATATTTACCTCAACAGATCGAAATATGAGGAGTGCCGTATCACACTTTATACGGCATTTTTAATTCAATAATTTCTGTTTTTCACAAAACACATCCCAAGCACGGATCTACGGATGAACTTTGACATTTTCGCGATCGTAATGTCAATACGGCCTAAGTGCCATTCCTTTTCATGTTGTACACACGACCATCCAGCATCTCACAATAGACTTATGGGGTGCAATTTATATCCACAGAAGAAGATAACAGCCGCTTGCACTTCATAAGCCAGCACGATATCACATCCTACGCGAGACTATTTCACAAAAAATATGCACCATCAAATCTAGTGTTCCACGAGTAGAGTAAATAAATATACTTTATAAACAGTACTAGCAAAGTTTATGTTCCTATAAGCGCGAACGTAGATTGGAACGCTGTTGATTCTGCGTAGGTACGATGAAGTCGTATTCATAGCCTCTCTAATTCTAAATACAGATTTTTGCGATAGTAATAGTTAATAATTCATATTTGATTGAATCGGGAGTTTGTAAAAATTATTATGTGCGTGTGTAATTTGAGGTACTTTTTCTTGTATTTCCAATTTGTCCTACTCATTTTATATCCAAGCTAGTGATCGTAATAAGTAAAACGAGCTTAGATAGGTACCTAAGTGCTTTTCCAAATATCAACTTGATCAGATATCTTGGCCTTGGCTGCATCAGCAGCATGAAAATAACTATTAACCCTGAAAAATTAAGGTTAAATGTATATATGTAGATTCAAGGTTCCCAGATAGAATTGCACGTCCTTGACCCTCCCGTCGCTAAATTGGCGTAAGTAATACATGTATAACATGGAGTTTGTGAAGTATGCTTTCTCCTCCTCTTCATCTTAGTTCGGAAACTGAAGCCCAGTAACCTGCCAAGCCCGGATCAGCTGTAGCCTCCGTGCGTAAGGGCAGTAGTGTAGGGATAACATAGTTTTTATTTCTACTCAGTTTGTTCTTCCTACCTACACGCCATATTAAAAGATATTTGACCACAATTAATTTCTATTATGCTGCTGTAAATTATTTCATCACTACTGGTTTCAAAACGGTGAAGGAAAACATCGTGAGAAAACTAGTATGTCCTAAAGCCGAAATTTCGAAGACGTGACATCTAACAACCCGCACCTGGGCCCGCGTGGTAGATTATGGCCCACTCTCTCTCACAAAGAAGAGGCCTGTGTCCCAGCAGTGGGAACATTATAGGCTGATTATGCTTATGCTATACTGCCGATGGTTGATGGTTAGCATGGCATTATGGCACAACAAATAATAATTTATGTTGCAAAATAAATGGCTCGACTATGAATATTCTCCTCTTTACTAGATGGACATGAGAAAATCGATAGCAGTCGTCGCAGAATTAAAGCGCCGATGTTGTATTTATACATATGTATGTAGGTACTCACTTACACAATACACCATTTGAAGTAGCTTGTAAGCTATTTCTTTAGTAATTGCAGGTTTTATAATAAATTATAGGAAATTTTGTATTTTGTCGGTAGGTATCGGTACCTACTCGCCCATTCCAACTATCAGCATAACCATCAGAAAAAAATTGGTTGTCTGTAAAAGGCTCGTACAGACTCGCGCGATATCGCGGGCGCGACAGGCACCGACAAAGAAATTTTGCTACTAGTGTCGCATCGCGCCCGCGATATCGCGCGAGTCTGTACGAGCTTAAAGTCGATTTACGGACGATAATTTTACGTGATAACGTCATAAGAAAACATTGCGTCAGAAGCCGAACGCTTAGGCCGATCGTGCCTCTCTGTCGCTTGTTCCGCGCTCTCGCTTGCACACTCGGCTCAGGCGGAACGTGACAATGAGTCATGATACTTTTTCGTGCGTGCAGCCGGCGTTCATCGGCTTCATCGATTTATTTATAAGGTAATTTTCTGCTGAATAGTTATGAAACACAAAACGCAACTGATTAATAAATGGTTAGGTACGGTGGCCAGCACATCAAGCTGCACGAAACTATCAAATTTCTAACAGCTCTCAGCTGTCATAATCGTAATATTCTAAGGCCTGTGTTCACCAACATTTAAATCAACTGTTTAGATATTTAATCAGTTCTTTACTTAGGAAATTTGACATAAATCAACTGTTTAAATACCTAACCGGTGGTTTGAATGTTGGTGAACACAGGCCTAAATCGGAACGCAAATTGTCGATGTGAGTGCTATGAGCGATCGGCCTATATCGGAATGTTCAAGGCGAATGCGTCAGGGTAGCCCGCGAAATCCAAATTTTCATACGTTTTTTGCAATTTGCAGGTCAATATCAGATTGTATTTTGATCTAAATATGATTCGCGGTCGTATCAAATATTTATTTATAGAATTATAATCATAAAAATCATCAATAAACTCTCAAGTTCATTATAATCCTATTGAATGACTATTTCATGAAATCATGACTTTTAGGATTATACTAACTTAAGTAGTTGTATTACTGATTCTAATGATTATAATTCTGTAAACACATATTTCTTACAGTCGCGAGCCATAGTTTGATCAACATACACCCACACAATGAGCTGAAAATTGCAAAAATCGTAAGAAAATTTAAATTTCGCGGGCTACCTTGGCGCTTAAATACATTTTTTCGAAAGTTGCTATGCCATTTTACTGCCATGTTTTTTTTTTTAAACGTGATTGTTCGCGGAATCCAGTTTCTTTTTTTATCGTGCTATTGTATAAATGAGCTATTACAATAAATCATTACCTACCCTATTAGAATATCATCACGCACGCCTATTATTATTACAGAGTTGTGGCATAACAACTAAACGCGGTAAATTCAAATGTTTACTTTATAATTGTGTTCGATTATTCGTTTATCAAGGTTCAGTCGCCAGCACATCAGGCTATACGAAACTGTCGAATTTCTCCATTCGATTTTAAACTTTAAAATGTTGGTTGTTAAGTTCAAAATAGAATAAGAAAATCTGACAGTTTGTGGTAAAATCTGCTGGCGACTGTACAAAGTAACTAATAGGATAAAATAAAAAAAAATCAAACTCTTTAATAAAGAAAATCAAAGTTTATTGTATAAAATACCACAAAATATATTACAACCATTTTCATTATTAAAAATACATGGAATAGCAAAAAAATATGCTAAAGCGTAACTTGCGTGTTGTAATGAGATTATTATCAGAAGCCGTAGAGTTGCATATTATTATCTATGTTGCATTGCATCATTTATGGATTTCTACAAGCAAAATCCTTGTCTGAAGCCGGTTAGGGTTAACACGTGCTTTATTTAACTCCAGGGCCGCATTTAAAGGTGTGGAGGCCCTGGGGCAAACAAGAAGTAGAGACCCCAAAAATTTTAAGGAACAGACGAAAAATAATGTTCAATTTAAAAAGGACCAGTCGCCAGCACATCAGGATAAACAAAACTGTCAAATTTCTTCAAACGATTTTAAACCTTACAATGTTGATGATTAAGTTCAAAATCGAATGAGAAAATTTGACAGTTTGTGGTGACTTGATGTGCTGGCAACTGTACCTTCTGAATGTGAACTTTTTTTTCTTTAATGAACGCAAAGGATGTACTTTGTTTCATATTAAAAAAAACTTCTGTGAGGAGGCTAGAGCCCCTTTTGCCCTGCCCTAACGACTTGTCTGTCGTAATTAGAGACACAATTAAAAACCCATTGTGTCTCGCGTAGATCTACGTTCCGACAGACGAGAGGATAAACCCGGCCCCAATTAATCCAAAGGTTAACCTACATACATAATACTAAGGGTGCGTTTACACGACGGCGACGTTAGTCGCGTGGGAGGGATAATGACGCCAGCACATCAAGCTACTACAATCTGTCAAATTTCTTTAATAGATTTTCAACTTTATCTCTATACAGTATAAGGTTCAAGGTTGATTGCGAAAATTTGACAGTTTCGGGTAGCTTGACCTGCTGGCGTCTGTACTTAATTATATTTGTCTATTATATTTGTATATCTATACAAATAAATAAAATTGAAGTGCCTGTTTGTAATGTCAAAATAACAACTTTTGACTAAATGCATAATTAAAGTAGGTAATATATTAATAGCATTTTTTTTTATAATAGCAGATAGCTTATGTTATAACGAGTAACTTAGGCTACTTTTATTTTACAAAAGCCACGCGGGCTAAGCCGCGGGCAGAAGCTAGTTACTTATAAAATAACCACTAAATACATTTCATATATCACGCACCGCGCTGTCGCATATCTAACGGCCCGGCCACGACATTGCGCGAATTGCGGCGCGGCAAGCGTTTTTTCTCTATATTGCGCGGTCGAGACGCGCAACGCACTGTGGCTAGTTGGAATCACACGCAATGAATTAGGAAAACCGCTGCCGCCGCCGCGCAATGTCGTCTTATTTCGTATATATTTTTTTTTGCGAATAGAAATTTGCTTAATAATAACAAAAACAAGTCATCGTCTGCCTAGCCTTTTCCCAACTATGTTGGGGTCAGCTTCTAGTCTAACCGAATGCAGCTGAATACCAGTATTTTACATAGAACGACTGCCTATCTGACCTCCAGTATCCAGTTACTGAGTAATACGATACTCCTTGGTAAGACTGGATGTCTGACTTTCGGGTTTCTGACGTCCCGTAACAACTCGCACCTTAAGAAATAGAGAGCTAATGTCTTCAGAACTTCTGAAGACATTAGGTCTCTATAATTCTAAAGGTGCGAACTGTCAAGGATCTAAAAATGACAGCCGGGACTAACGGCTTAACGTGCTTTCCGAGGCACGGCTGGGGTCTCTCATCCTCGGACCAACCCTGGCAAGCGTAGCTTAACCTGATCGATCGACCCATGCGGCTGTTATTACTTAATTAACCACAAGACACTCCATATTAACAAAAACAAGTCTTTAAAAAAATGTATATAAGCGATTTCGCGTAAAAGCTAAGGCACTTTCTTAAATTGCATGCGCAACGAACTTGTTTCGTGTCTGAATTTGATATTTGTAGGGTACAGGGGCAAAACAAGGAATGTCACAAAAATTCAAATATAAATGAAGTGTGGAAACACTTGGGTTTTCGCACGTATTTTTATGTAGCATTGTGTAAAAAGCATAAAAACAATCATAGTCCTTCCTATCTTCAATATTTCAAAACCCTGTGTACATGTGCAAAAGTGGGAATGTCTCTAGTGAAACGGAACATAACATAAAACACAAGTCTGTCTTAGTGACATTCCTTGTTTTGCCCGGGGCGATAGTGATCTGCCAGGGTTGCGGGTTTGTCCGAAAGGGATACCGTGGCCCTGGCACACAGGCAACTGAAGGAGCACGGGTGGGTTTAAAAGTATGACACGCCCTCCCGCTCCGCCCAGAGCGGGAGAAGTTATTTGATAATTTTCCACCAAAAAAAAAAGGCCGTTAGTGATATAGGTAATGTAATTTCGCCTGTTCTTTAAAAGCTGCCAAAATGGATCCTAAATCTCAACACAATATAATAGCATACTCTTGATTGTATTATGCCTGAAACTGCGTGAAGCGGACGCCAGCGCGGTTCCTATATCTACCCAACTCGTTAATAAGCGCACTAGAAGGTACGTAGTACCAACATTATTGAACGAGCTACCCCCGAAACTGATATCGAATGTCAAGTCTCAGGATCAACTTAAAAAAGTTCTACAAAAACATTATCTCTCATTGTGTACGTAGCTATGTTTGTAACCAACCTCTCGTCTGCGGAAATGTCTTCGACTTTAGGTATATTTTACAGTTTACTTAGCACATTAACCATTAAGTTCTAGCACATTAATTTTCAAAATTTGTAATCCATTGCTAGATGAGAACAACTGCCGACAAACTGTGATGCAGTTTGGCAGACTTTATGTATGTTATTGTTAATATAGATTTTGAATAAATAAAAAATGTTCCGTCGCGAGGGCACGCGCGGGGCCCGGTAGCGCCACCTTTCTGGCTGTCGTCTTTGCTTAGTTCTCCATCGACACGACTGTAAATACACACCGTTAAAATTAAACTACGGGTAATTCATTGCCCAAGGAGCCCACCTGCGTGTCCACGCGCATACACACGCCACTGGTGCCCGTCGCGGGCGGCGGCGGCTTCACGCATTTTCAGCCCATACGAATGTATATTATAATTCTGCACAAGAGTCGTTTTAAATCGCCATAAATATCAGTAGTAAATCACAATATAAAAATATCAACAAAATATTTTATTTACTTAATGTGGGTATTTTAATATTATTTCATAGCATGAATAGTGGTGAACAATATGCCCTGTAAATAGTTTTCTTCTTATCTTTATGGTACCTATTTAAACTTTATACATACATACATACATATACAATACAGTAAGTATTAAAATAGTATATTTCTTTATTTTTCTTATATAAAACCAGTATTTTTATAAAGTTAGCAGTCTGCAAAAATGCAATCACTTAAAAATACATTAAAAAATCCGGTCAAGTGCGAGTCGGACTCTCCCACACAAAGGGTTTCGTACCGTATTACATTGGACAAAAACCGCCGAAAATAAAACATACAATAAACATGTCTTTTTCGCCCTATTATTAATTTTATTATTTGATAAAGCGGCAATAAAAATACACGATCTGTGAAAATTTCAACTGTCTACCTATTACGGTTCATGAGATACAGCGCGCTGACAGACAGACGGACGGACGGACAGCGGAGGCTTAGTAATAGGGTTATGTTTGGCCCCCTTCGGGTACGAAACCCTAAGAAAGCTTTGTTATTAAAAAATATAATATCTAACGAAAATAATCCAGTGAAAATCCTGGTCTAAAGATAAAATATAAAAAAAAAAAAAGTAACGAAATGCATAGTATAACTTAACAATTACACTATAATAATAAATGAATAACTTATGCGGATAATATTTTGGTAATGTCTAAGAATGATTTGTGCAATGCTTCAATGTACTGTGAGCTGTCATTGTGTGACTTATAGCTCGCAACTGCAGCGCCTAACTTATCTGGGAACGCCGAATATCTGAAAAAAGTAAAACAATTTTTACAATACATCATCTGCCTCGCTTATTCAGGATGCAGCTGAATACCAGTATTTTACCTTATTTTTATAATAAGACCCCTCCCCTTGGTAAGACTGGTTGTCAGACTTCTGACGACCCATAACGACTGTCAAAGATCCACGAATGACAGCCGGGATCAACGGCTGAACGTGCTTTCCGAGGCACGGACCAACCGCGGTAAGCGTAGCTTAACCTGATCGATCGACCCGTGCGGCTGTTATTACTTATACTCCAATTACATGCATGCAGACAAATAACGGGTAAATAACGACAGTTATTGTGTAATGTTGTTGAAATTACTGCACTTGTCTATGTTACGTTTTCACGCCTAAACCGCTGAGCCGATCGTCATGTTTGGCCGAGATATAGCCTGGGATATGGAGAAGGACATAGGCTACTTTTTTACGCGATAACCGACAACCACGCGGGCAGAGCCGCGGGCAAAAGCTAGTGTTATAATAAATGGACTATCACAACTCCACAAGACACAAAAAACAAAACAATAAATTAAAATTATTTAAATCTGCCTGTATGTTTACTATAGTTGCTTTATTTCTCGATGGCGCGTCAATCATTGCATTTGAAACCTTATGTCGATCACATAAAAGTCACATGACACAAGCTTGTGATTTGCAACAACTATAATGTAAAACAAAAAAAAAACAAACAAAACAAAACAAACCACTAGCGCCACGCCTTTAAAAAATATTATCTTGTGACTGAGAAGGAATTATGAAAAACGGCTCAATCAGCTGCCTCGGTAAGTGTGTCTAGAATTTTCTAATACCTTTTATAAAGTTTCATATTGAGACACGAAGCATCACAAAATTCGATCTAAACGAAAACGGCCACATTCCTCTAGATCGTATTTTGTTGCTTCGTGTCTCACAATACATGTTTTATGCCTTGGTGTAAAAGCGAGGTCATAAAAAAAAAGGATTACGTACGCAATTCCAAAACCTTCTTTCACAACGGGGCCAAATCCTCCCGCCATCACGCTAGGTGAAGATAAAGTACTTGTGCTCAAAATGGACTTATTCAAGAACTTGTACTCATATGAGTCGAATATCTCTGGTCTAGGCATGTTGTTGTCCTCAGCCATCTTCATTAGGGCAAACATGTGACGATCGAAGCCTTGTCCCATTGCAGCATCTTTGATGAGTTCCAAGTGCAATTTGGAACATTCTGTCAGTTTAGTGCGCAGTTCTTCGTCAGAACTCTTGTTGGAGTGTAGGGTTTCGCAAAATGCCTGGAAAGTAGAAACGAACTTCATAAATCTTGACATAAGGATGTTCAGAGATCATGATTATCTACATATACAAATAAATAAAATTCAAAATAACAGCTGTTTACTAAATTAATATGAAATATAAGTACAGGGTGTAAGGGACAGCCCTCCGCAGACTGATGGGGTTAATTCAGTATATCGTACTAAGATGACCGGTAAATGAAATTATTTCAGGAACGTTATGGGAGTCCAATAAACCTGATTTGTTGTATTACCTCACACGCAATTTATTGTTACCGTGGCAAAACGCACGTAGCGAACGGCAGCGCGGCGAGACTTCCCCGCCACGGGGTGAGGTGAGTTCGATGAACTCTGTAGCTAGGCAGAAAGTGAACAACTGATTTTACGCGTCGTTCGTTAAAGTATTTCAACATCCATTACAGATTTTTTTATTTTAGCTGTTCTATTTACATAAATGGAGTGCTGCGTACAGAGAATGTAATTTCACACTGAAAGAAGGAAAAAGCGGCCAAGTGCGAGTCGGACTCGCCCATAAATGGTTCGGTAGCAGCAAGTAACATAATATAAAAGTTCTTGTAGTTCGTTGTAACTTTGATCGATGTTTTAATAATAGTGTATTTTTTTTAAATCAAGTTATTGATAAGTAAACATTATAATTAGGTACCTAAATGATGGGATTTAGATCTAACTATATGCGAGCCCATATGTACCATATGGCTAAACAGCATAAGGTTTATGTTTATGAAATAAAATGTTTAAAAAAAAAAATATATTTGAGTTGATTGGATGAAAGGTAAATTGCGGTTTACGATTTATGACGTATTAAAAAAAAAAACTACTTACTAGATCTCGTTCAAACCAATTTTCGGTGGAAGTTTACATGGTAATGTACATCATATATTTTTTTTAGTTTTATCATTCTCTTATTTTAGAAGTTACAGGGGGGCGGGACACACATTTTACCACATTGGAAGTGTCTCTCGCACAAACTATTCAGTTTAGAATTTTTTTTATTAGAAACCTCAATATCATTTTTGAAGACCTATCCATAGATACCCCAAAGGTATGGGTTTGATGGAAAAAAAAAAGTTGGTTTCAGTTCTAAGTATGGGGAACCCCCAAAATGTATTGTTTTTTTTTTTCTATTTTTGTGTGAAAATCTTAATGCGGTTCACAGAATATATCTACTTACCAAGTTTCAACAGTATAGTTCTTATAGTTTCGGAAAAAAGTGGCTGTGACATACGGACGGACAGACAGACAGACATGATGAATCCATAAGGGTTCCGTTTGTTGCCATTTGGCTACGGAACCCTAAAAATGATTAAAAAATGAACATTTTCCTGAGCAAATTTCCGGTGGAATATGATTCAAAATAAGGAGCTGAATGCACCGTTAGTTTGCGTAGGGCTGTCACCCTGTACACAGTACTTACATACTTTTTATATTTTTTGTCTTTCTGTCCGTTTGTTCCAGTAATCTCTGAAACGGCTGGACTGATTTTGACGGGACTTTCACTGGCAGATAGCTGATGTTATAAGGAGTAACTTAGGCTACTTTTTAGAAAAAGCCACAGGCGAATCCGCGGGCAGCAACTAGTGAAAAATATAATAAATGCTTCCCCTGCAAATGACACCTGTCCCCAACCGACGATGAAGCTACTAGCTATCGCCTATTTTCTCGCACAAGAAACGTGAAAAAGATTGTAGTTCCCGTGTCAGTAAAATAGATACGTATATTAATAGTGGATCGTTGATTTCGCCGAGGTCTACCTCGACGGCGATGTTCTCCTGGGCAAAGATCGTCACTCACTGGACCCAAATCACGAAAGGAAAAAACGAAAAGGTGACATGCACACTGATCCATACAGATTAAAGTAGATTAGACTCTCTAATCTACTTTAATCTAATCTACTCTAATCTTTAAGCTGTTTCGTGGCCAGCCCCTACAACGTAACTGGCGACCAAGGATTTACATTAAAAGCATGCTGGACGGCATCCTTCTGTCCAGGTCAGATCACTATGTATGGCAAGCCGATTCAAAGTCAACATTTTGAAAAGAGTAACCTTGGAGTTTCTCCATAGGAAACAACCAATTGGAACCGTGCACCTAGCTTCTGACGTTTCATAAGTGCCCATGTAGGTATATGTGAAATATTTTGATTTTGGTTTTTTCTTTCTTGGCTGGATGCGTTTATTTATTAAGGCACCCACACAATGCCAAATATAAAATTTAAAAAAAAAAAAAAACATCCTTCTGTGTGTTAGGAACAAAGTAATATCGTGATATTCAGTCATATCGACTTTCAAGCACATCGACGATTATGTCAATTTCGAACTTTGACCTTTTATTGGTAGCAGTGAATGTTACTCGCTGATATGATTTGTAATCCATACTAATATTATAAATGTGAGAGTAACTCTGTCTGTCTGTCTGTATGTTTCGTTTTCACGCCTAAACCGCTGAACCGATCGTCATGAAATTTGGCAGAGATATAGCCTGGGATACGGAGAAGGACATAGGCTACTTTTTTACGCGATATAACCGACATCCACGCGGGCGAAGCCGCGGGCAGAAGCTAGTGTAGTATATTTTATGTGTGTAATGCGAGACTGCTTGTAGATTACTGTTGTTATTATGACGGAGTAGGAAAGCCAGTCTAAAGGATCATTATAAACCGCTTAGATTTTACTGAAGGACCATAAGATAATATAATCGGATTATAATTACTTACCAATCATTGTGTCATAATGCAGACAAAGTTTATTTATAGATAAAAGAGTAAACAAGTTACCTTTGTTTTGTCTGTGCAAGGCCGCATTGTTTCTGTGCGACCGTGTTTGAAGGCCGAAGTACTGCAAGACTCGTAGGTACCGACGAAGTTTCCTTTCAACAGATGATGCGCTGCCTGAAACATTTACAGTATATCATTTAATTCGGTATCAGCCGTATCAATGATACGGGGCCCTCAAGCTACAAGGGCCCCCCTGGCGCGTCACAATTCTCAAGATCCTGCATTAATTTAGTAAAATCACACAAAAATTCTAACCTATCGAAATCAGGGTGCTTCAATTTTCGTGCTCATTTGATCATGATATTTCATTTTCTTAATACAATCGCAAAGAAAACTACCTACGCTGCTTTCGAGCTTCGCTACAGTCGACTAAAGAGGGCCCCCAACAAAGTTTTGATGCAGGGTCCCTTTAGGACTAGCTACGCCACTGATTTGTACTAATTATAAAAATATCTGGGATGCTCTGAACTTAGCAAACTGGTAGAAAACATTATTTATCATATGAAGATATTTACTGTGAAGCCCACTGCATCGTGGATATTATTGTCAAACAAATAACATCTTTGATCTAGTTGAAATAAGGTCGAAAATCAATCAAATTTACCTCGTTCCTCTGTCCGGTTTCATTATCTTACGGGGCGGCCGGAAGTTCTGTTTATAAGACTGTATATCAACTAGGGCAAAGTTGATATTTGTTTGCCAGTTTCTCACAGGTCTGCGCTAGGCTTCAGTGTCATTTTGACGTAAAGAATAGCACCACCCTATTTCCTTTCGTGGGTGTCGTAAAACGTGACTAAGGGACTTACTAGAGAATGGGCAGCAGCGTTCTGTATGAATTTTTATCACCATACTGTGATTGCCAACCCGCCTACAAAGAGTGGCGATTATGGCAACCCCCCTTTTGGGGGAGGCCTATGTCCAGCAGTGGACGTCTATCGGCTGAAATGATGATGAAGTATCTGATAACAAGTTTTAATATAATTAATGTTACTATACCTGGAACGACAGTTGCATTATGCAGTCGGGGCTAACTTTGAACTTCTTACAAGCTGCTTTGTTAAGTCCTTCATACAAAATGTAATCTATACTGAGGGAGTCACACCATGCCTTATATTCCTTCTTGGCATTGTCGATAAAATGCTTGGATTTGTCGTCTAACTTGAATTCTGAAAATATAAAATGATAATGAACAGGTGCAATATTTTTATTTTTTTTTGCACTATCGTTATTCAATTAAGAGCGCATACTACAGTCCACAAGCGCGACTCCTTTAAAAAAAAAATATCTCGTGACTGAGAAGGAATTATGAAAAACGGCTCAATCAGCGACCTCGGTAAGTGTGTCTAGAATGTTCTAATACCTTTTATAAAGTTTCATATTGAGACACGAAGCAACAAAATACGATCTAGAGGAATGTGGCCGTTTTTCTTTAGAATTAATTTTGTTGCTTCGTATCTCAATATGAAACTTTATAAAATGATTTAATTATATTATTGTAGAAACTTTAGTAATGTGGTATGAATCAAATTCTAAATTAACGCGAGCGAAGCCGCGGGCAAAAGCTAGTTTCCTATAGTTTCTGATTTCGCAATGAAGTTCCATCTGCAAAAGTCATTCAATATTATGAAAAAAAAAAAAACACTTCTTACCTAATTTCTGAACACTAATATTACTATTTATAGGCTTCGAATCTGGGTGGATGAAAGGTTTCTTTGTAGTTTCAGCATAAATATCTTGGAAGCATCTCAGTACTGCCACTCCATCGCCCCAGGAGTGTTCAAAGTTAACTCCAGCCACTCCATCACTGGTCACAATCAGGCTCAACGATTTGTCAAACCACCTGTAAAATTATACAAAAAAGAACAGAGAATTGGACTAATAACTACTTTGAAAAATATGAAATCCGAGTCTAATAGAAAACATTGCTACTGCCAGTTTGTTATATTTTTTCCAAGAAAAAATATAACAAACATTCTTTACTACAAATTAAAGCAGCCTACCAGTTACACAGTAGGAAAATAAATATTCTAAGAATAGACTAAGGGCATCTAATAGTTTATGTAACATTTTCCTATAGTTATTACTATTATTCTGCCGCGCTAACGAAGAATGCAATAACTCGATTTTGGACGATTTTAAGTTATGTATTCGTTGAGTTATATATTTGGAGTCAGCGAATCTATTAACTCTCTCTAAGCAACTTTTTATTGATCCTTCAGGAACTCGGTTTTTCAGTAAGCAAGAATGCAATAACTAAAACTTCATAACAAATTCAATAATCAAAAATACAAGTCTCGGAAGCGGCAAATTCGAGTTATTGCATTTTTCGTTAGTGCGGCAGTATTATAATCTTAAGTATTTTTCAACTACAATACTTTTTCTAGTGGTTCATTATGGTGTAGAACATTGTGGGTTGCTCATTTGTTAACCATTTATATTTTATTTATTTGTAATATATGTGTAATTGTTAGTTCTTCCAATTAAATTAAATAAAACCATCTCTGTCTACAAGTGCTCTTTAAAATATCACAGAATTAGTTCATAACCCTTCAACATATTTACCTGTTAGTACCATCACTATGTAAGTATTTCTTCAAGAGTACACGCTTATCGTCGTTAATTTGATCATCATCTAATATCAAATTAAATACTGCCGAGTCTATCTTCCTTAAAACTTCACTATTTCCGGTTGACTCCAAATGGGCCCGTTGTTTCGCCCATTCGTCCCTATTTTGGGTAGTTAATATTCCTAAAGGATGTTCCGAAGCTGGTGCATTGTCATTCATGATTTTACTCAAGTTGCCAAGCATTTCCAGGGGTGACAAAAGGTCACCTGAAAACCATTTTAAATGTAAATAAGGTGAATAAACTAAATTGATAAGGTAATCTAAAGATAAAGATTCAAGAAAAGTTAGTAGTAAGATTAAGTACATTGAACTGATTAATGAAATTGTTTGCCATTACTTATCATATTTTTTTTCTATTGTGTCAGTATAAGCGACTTAATGATCTTATTTGATAAAATAATACATTGTTCATGCAGTGGTTAGCCAGTCAGCAGATTAGAGGTGGGAGTTAGTAATTAATACATTTATTGCCATTTGTCAAGCTTTTTTAAATGTCCTGTTTCTTTGCTTTGACACAAAGCATTGGGGCAACATAGGTTAAAACAAAAAACAATATTAAAGGTTTCAATTTACTTAGAAGAATTACCAGAAATACTGAAGTAAACATCATTATGTATGTGAATTAAAAAAAAATCTTAAAAATTACCATTGGCATCCAAAACATCAAACACATAAAAGTTTCCTTGTTTCTGAACGACTACATGTTTGCTCTTTGGGTCCCTAAAGATCTCATCCTTGTTCAGCCGAGGCAGGCGAGTGGCTCCAAATAAGCCTACAAATTGACTCATGTCTAGAGGGAAGACCTTCATTAGGTAGGCACCATACCTAAAAATAATAAAGAGTAATTAGAGAACAAATATAATTAATGATGGAGTGATGTTGGGCCAGTGTTAAGACTGTGACTTACAAGTTGTAGGTTCGAACCCTGACAGGCATTTTACTTTGTATAAATTATTTCATCACAGTGGTGATGAAATGCTTAACCGTTTTGAGAGCAGTGGCTCTCAAAACGGTTAAGGAAAACATATTGAGGAACCTGGCAAGTTCGTGAAGCAAAAATTCAAAGACAAGTGGCATCCAGCAACCTGCCCTGGGGCTGCATGGTGATTTACGGCCCACTCCTCACCGAGAGGAGGTCTGTGTCCCAGCAGTAGGAAAATTATAGACTGATTATACTAAAAGGAATAGATGATCAATAAAAAATAGAAAAGTTTTTATACTGAAGTACATTTAATATGCACTCTCAAATAAACAGGTCTTTGGGAGTACATATTAAATGTATAAAAATATTATTTTTTATTAATGTGGGTCATTCAACCATTTAGGTACTGTCATGACAGTATTTAACAGTACCTGTGACATTTGGAATTAAATTAATCTGTAAACATACCAAGAAATTGCTTCAGGCAGCATTCTGGTAAAGGTCCTGAACATTGGTGTATCACTTTTCTTAGGATTTAAATGGTACACTTCAGGTTCCAATATTTGTTCCCTAAGTGACAACATAAACCGAACTGCAGTTATCAAAATGTTAGTGGACCTTATGAGCTGGTCATTGTATTCCGGTCTCACATCGTTTTGGAACACAATCATTGGATTATAATTAATGGGAAGCGCGGCTCTATCACGTAAATAAAGATCAAACCAATACTCTGAAATATAACTTGTATGCTTGTTCCTTTTATCTTTTGCAATGAGTTTCTCTTGAAGTACTTTTCCCTCTTTTTCAATAAAATTATTAGTACGTTGTCGAGCTTCTTCAAACTGATTATCGTTCAATAAAGGTCTAAGAGCTTTCAAATATCGCTCCCCTGTCTTCGATAGATCTGGTACCGGTAAACGAGGCAGAGACTTCTGAAAATGCATCGTCGGTAACTTGCTTCTTTGTAAATACTGGTAGTTAACATCTTTAATATTTTTATTAGTAAAGTTTCTATGCTGAATAAACTTTTGACACACTATATTATTTTTGCTAATGATTTTGTTAGCTCCGATCATATTGAACACAAAAAAAGCTTTGACTTAAATTACAATGACTATTCTACAAAAATAAAAGTAATATGAAAATAAATAAATTAATTTGCCCGTAAAATCAAAATCACACTAATGTCATCGAACTCGAAACGTCAAAGTCCGATTTTGTTTTTTTTAAACCACTCTGTTAGTGCTGCCCCACATCCAATTTTTGTAATGTTGTCCACTAGAGCAGTCCATTTTAGTCGATGTCGATAATAATAAAATGTCAAAACAACTGAAATGTCAATAAAAGTGAAAAAGATCCCTGCGATGTGATCCTGAAATAGATTTTTGTGTGCGAAATAACTATAAGATTGATAAATTGTTTAATAGAACATGCAGTAAGTCTATTCTTCTCTACAATACAGTCAAGTATCAATTGACTTATGTGTATCAGTTGTGCTAATAAAAATTCTATTCAATTACATCCAATCCACCAATATGAATGAATCGCCGGAGATTAGTACCAACTCTGGCGGCAATGATTTAGAAACCTTGGATTATTTACGCGGTGTAAAGTCGTCAACGTGCCTGTTACTACCGACGACACCTAGCCCCACACCACTAGATTTCAAACATCCTCTCTCAGAAGAAATGAGTGACCGTCCGTTTTTAACATTAAATGATGATCCTAACATGGTCAATATACAGACAGGTGAGAATATATTACAGCTGTGTGCTTTTTATGTTTTTAGTTTTTGAATTATCAATATGCATTCCCATAGAAAATAACTAATAAAACCTGCTGAACAAGCATTAAATTTTAAAGTTGCTTAAATGTTGTTTTTTTAATTATTTACTATAACTGCTGAATAAGTAAGTTGCATCATCATATTTAATAATTAGCACCGACCTATTAATCTTTGAATGTTGTTTTTCAAAGTTTCTGACTTCCATAATATGTGTGAACGAGATTTACAACTTGAAAAAGTAATAAATATTTGATCTCAATATTACAACTTGGATTTATTTACTTTTAAAATTAATTTTTATATTTGAATAATTTCAGATGCTTCGGCTGGAGATTCTAGTTCATCAGGAGACAACAGCTCAGTTATTCAAGATCCAGTCAGCGCTCAGCTTATAAATAACATCAGCATGCTAGACTACCAGACTCTTAGCAAGAATGGTGATCTCATAATGGGACAAGTATGTATTTATTTACTACTAGCACTGTGACTTTTTCTGCATGGATTTCGTACTTTCCACAGTTTTTATTTTTACGAATCCCTCCACCTTTACAAGGCAGTCTTTGTAACTTAATGTTTACTATCATCATTTATTTAGTTAAATAAGTATTCAGGCCAATTTTTAAGTTTATAGATCAATGGCATAAGAATTTTCAAATTTAAAAACTGTGTCCTCCCTTTTCACCACAACAGGGCTTGTTTAAAAAAAATATTGTTTGTTATGTTTCCATTAAATGACTTAAACATTATTAATACCCATTTTCGAGTTTATTGAAGCAAGCAGTGAAATCCATCTCTTAAACTTTTTAACCCTTTTCCACCCTGTCAGGGGTAGATTTTGAGGAATTCTGAAACATGAAGTTATTGTTTTTTAGTATTAGTACTGAGTTTTGAGTTATCCAACAACGAGTTAAAATTGTTCCTTACTAACTTTAGGCACCCTCTGTAAGGGGTAGTTAAAAAAAAATACAAACTTATTATCAATTATTTATTGAGGCAAGTATTGCCAAGTTTCAAGTTTATTATAACCAAAGGAATAAGATAAATAAATGTCAACCCTCCTTCCACCCCTTTAAAAGGTAGTAAAAAAAAATACTAGTTGTTCATTTTCTGTCCAAAGTAATAATACTGAGTTTTGAGTTAATTGGACCATGCATTAAAATTCTCCAAACTTTAATACTTACTGTAGATAATATTCGTGCCAAGATTTAAGTTTATTAACCAAAGGAATAAGATATTTCATACAAAAAAAATCCCCCTTTTTACCCCCAGGTTGAATTTCTAAAAACCCCATCTTAGTGCTCACCTACTTTATAAAAGGACGCTTTGTCCAACATTTCACATTCCTAATAGTTTCGGCTGTGGGTTGATATCTCAGTCAATCAATCTCCTTTGCCAACAGGCTACCTATGTATTACTGAGGCTCCGCTGTCCGTCTGTTACTGGGCTGCAGTCGCGTAGCTTGTATTTCTGCTACCCAGGGCCAACCCTAAATTTACCGCCCCTCCCCCTTTATTTTCGCAACTAAGTAATATTACAAAGTTAGGACTTGAAACTTGCAACTTTGAATTTGGGCCCGAATCAATATGCTCTCTTTTGCAGTCTGTTGTACCTACGAAAACCCTTAGATGCACGCACTCAACCTTAAACTCTTCTCTGTCTTATATCTTGAGGAGCTTGTTTGAGGTTGCATTCGTCGTCATCCACGCCCAATAATTATAATTGCAGGCCTTAGGCATATTTTTCTGCCGAACTTTGGAGCTGCTGGAATCTTTCTCGAATTTCAGCAGTTATCTAATAAAGAAAACAATTTTCGTTTTAATGTGCCTTCTTTTTCGTCGTGGAGGTTCGATTTCAGTTTCCGATTGTAAAATGTACTTTAGTTTCATAATTTGAATGAAATACTTTACAAACTTATTTAACTCCACGTGATAAATATTATAAGGAACACCTATCTGTGTGGCTATTTAATGACGTCTTTTGCATTTCTATTTTGAGCAACTTCCACTTGTCTTGAAATTTTTCGTAAATATGTACCTATGTAGTCCCGATGACAATACAGTTATCTGATCTGCCGATGACCTCGACGGCTCCTAAGTATACAACTCCACAGGTAGATAGTAAATGATTTAATTGTTTGTAATATCCTAAAAAGTACAATTGCCGAAATTTGTTAATTGACTCAGTATACTTAGGAGCCATCGACCTGACGCCACCGCCGCCCCCTATATCTGCGCCGCACGGGGCCATAGTCCTCTCTGAGCCCCCACGGTACGCCACTGCTGGGCTGTATCTTTTGAACCATAATAGGTAGACACTTGAAATTGTCACAGCTCCTACCCGACCCTTGTTCGACGAAGCGCCAGCCCGCGTCGCGCCATAGCCGAGCCTGTAGCTTTAAATTCCCTTGATAATAATCATAACCCTGATTTTATCCAGCCACCGTCGGTCCCTTGCCGTCCTCCCTCCGACTCTGCCCTAAGCCGAGGTTCGTACCCCACACAGGGGGTGCCCTTAGTCGTTTAATTTATAAGTTTTACGCCCTGGCTGGAGGCTTAAGTTTTTAGGAGCTTAAGACAACCACAGGAAAGACCGGTTAAAGAGTAACAATCTCTAATAATCAACTCTGAGATGACCTAGATAAAAAGAATTGTCACAGAGTACAACTATGACCACTATAACAATAAAATAAAGTTAAAAAATAAAGGGTGGGTCCCCTTTTAAATATATAAAATAAACATTAACAAAAAAAATGGGTTAAATATTGTATGGGTAGTACGAGGCCCTTCGTGTGCGTGTCCGACTCGCACTTCGCCGCTTCTTTATAAAACAATTATATTGTTTGAATATAAGCTGGAAAACATACAGGCTTTTCCTTATACAATTTTATGTTAATATTGATTTCCTATTTGTTGCATCATTGCTTACTTATTTGAGAATGATTACAGCAGGGCTTTAAATACCGGTAAATTTTCATAACGTTACCTTGTATTGACAGAGTTAACGTTATTATTAAAATACCGGTAATCGATTTAACGTTATTTATGCGACTATTAATTTTATCGTTATTTTAAACCGGTGAGATGTAAGTAGTGGGGCCTGAGGCGTGCGGCGCGGCAGGAGCCAGCCCTCGCGCCTCTGATGCCGTGCCGATCAAAACGTTGCCTGAATCTGCCTGATTCTTATCCACAGAAGGGCAACGTAGCTAAATTAACGTTAGTTATCGTATTTTTGTTAATGTTAATTAACGTTATATTACTGGTAATGTTATCAAGTAACGTTAAATTTTTGTAAAGTTAGTAGGTATAACATTGAAATTTAACATTACGTAACGGTTATTATTTTGTTATTTGGTAACGTTAACAAGCCCTGGATTACAGTATTACAGTTAGTTGCTTTGGAATTCATTACAATTACAATCATTTTGCGTAAAATGAGGCAAGAGCAGCAGTAGAGAAAGATTAACTGTGTTTTTATTACCTAAATAAATAACTGTTTGCCTTACTAGGGAAGAGACTGGACCCCACGACACAGGGAATCCTAGTGTGGGGCCCAGGGAATTTGTAAAAATCTAGTACCTAAGGTTTTATGTAACGTGTTACTAGTTTTTGTTTTTTAAATATTGTACCGTGTTTTTTTTTGTCTGAACTGAATAAAGTTTTTATTATTTTTTTATTTTTATTGTTCTAGAGTCTGGTATTACTGACTTGAGTAGGTTTAATGACTTTTATTTTGTAATTTTCAGACTGAAGACTGCAAGCTGAATGGCAACCACAATGTCAGCAGCGGCAGAAAGTTACCAAACTTTATCAACTGGAACTGGAGCGTCATCAGGAAAGTACTTCTTTGGATTGTCCTCTCTGGTCTCATTGCCTGTATCGGAGCTATCATAGGTATGGTTGTGACTATACCAAAAAACTGCAACCCTGATCTACCATGGTATCAAGGAAAGGTATTTTATGAAGTATTCCCAGCAAGTTTTAAAGATTCTAATAAAGATGGCACAGGTGATATTAAAGGCCTTCTTAATAAACTAGACTATATCCAAGAATTAGGAGCATCTGCCATTAGGCTTAATTATATTTATGAAGCACTCAAGTATCCGGATCAGTACTTTAATATCACTTCTTTGGTAAAGATAGATAGAAGCGTTGGTGTTCTTAAGGATTTCAGAGATTTAATCAATGAAGTTCATAATAGAAATATGTCTTTAATCCTTGACCTGCCTGTTGTATCGCTAGCAAAATCTGATTCATCAGCAAATTTTACTCAAGCTGTATTAATTGCAAATGAAACTATAACCAATAACCTTGTTGATCCCACATCTGCAGCTATCATATTTTGGGCTAGAGAGAAGGTTGACGGTTTTTACTTAAAGGATTTAGAACATTTTGTTGATGATGTTAGTTTTGGTAGAAGTTTACAGTTGTGGAAACAAATATTAGGTAGCGACAAAATATTTATCGCCAGTGAAAATGCATATGAAAAAACTAAAGGTAATGCTTTGAAATTAAATGTGTTGTTGTCTAGAATTGATCTTATTGATATCCATCTAGATTTAAATGACGGTATTAGTGGTTTGAAAAATCGTATTGATAAAGTTATTAAGGGCATATTGTGGGAGAAGCCACATTATCCCTGGGTTCATTGGAATATTGGCAGTGTGCATAGTGAACGAATATCAACAAAACATGTGAATAACACTTTGGTGTTGACTGCTCTTGAACTAGCCTTGCCTGGAACGGTTAACATATTTTATGGAGACGAAATCGGACTCGGTGGACTTGGTGATATTGAAGGAGATTTTCACGAACATAAAGATGTTGGCAATATAGTGTCGATGTCATTTCCAAATGAAAAAGATTCTGCAATTATTTTACCATGGATTTCGAAATCTGAAAGGAAACCAAGCTACCATTTCTTGGATGTTATTAAATTATTTACCAAAGTGAGATTAGATACGCCAACAATATATTTAAGATCTATTTACAAGGAAGGTAATAATCTGAAAAATATGGAAATCCGTGAAACTGAAGAGAACCTCGTTGTTATAGAACGTTGGTATCCTAGGAGGAACACTTGTGTATTTGTAGGGAACTTAGGAAGTAAATCTATTACAACTGATTTATCCACCATGTTTTATGGTGGCACTGTGCTTGCTGGAACAAACACCTCTCTAGTGGGACAAGTATTGTATTTTGATAAAATAACGTTTCCTCCAAATTCTGCCATAATTTTAAAGTTAGAAAAGTAAGTAAACTTTTCTCAGTAATAAATAAACGATTATTACAATCAATATATTTGTAGGTTTATGTGAAACATCGGAACTTAACCTGTTATGAATGTAATTTCGTATTATAAACTCATTTAACATAGATTTATAATTAAATACTAAGAATAAGAAAATGTAATTGTTTAAAATACAAATATCTATGTGTATCATAGTAACAGAATCTCGAGCTTCCGAAATGATCTGAATGTAAGTCTCATTACTCAGTAAATTTTGTAGCAGTATTAATACTAATTTAATTGAACAATATTTATATAATTACGGTTTTCTCATAAACATAGATAATATTATTAATTAGAGTGATTTAGGTTTTTCACGCCATACTAATGTTGTTTGTTGATACTTTCTGTAGTTTATGTGTAATGAGGGTGTCCTGTCCTGACTCTACTCAAAAATTAGTTCCTTTTTACCAAAGATATTGCGTGCGCATGATAAACATACTTAATATACCTAAATTGTAAACCAAAGGATTGTACTTAAACATAAGAAAGAAAAAAAAAAACTCAGAGTTACAAAAAATTTAATATACATTTGTACATATTGAAAACAAATATTATGTACTTAGTATATGTATTATTATGTACACATTATGATATTAAAGTAAATAAATAGTTGTTGAAATTATTACACTTTCATTTACTCTGATTACAAGCAATGATTTTTGATACACTTAATTATAACAGGTAAGTATATCGAACAGCGAGTATTTCATTACAAAGTTTTCTTAATATCATTCACTATTTAATAGTGAATTAGAATTGTGAGTTATGTATATTTTATACAAAAATATATTTGCAGGGATACCTATACGAAACGATTTCGCGTTTTAGTATGATGTAATGCTAATAGGGATGTTTCCTGGGTAAAAAAAACGAATCAGTTTAGTCCGTCAGTCAGATAATAAAAAAATATTAGAAACGTATTTTTTGCTTTATCATATTAATAAAAAATCACTAACAAACTATAAAATCTAGCACACAGTGCGTCATGCCACATTTAACTAGCACACAAAAGTATCGCCTTAATTTTTTTGATTACGTAAAAAAAGAAAAAAAAAATACGTGTTCAATAATTTTTAATAATCTACATAACACAAAACATTTTTTGTCAACATCCCTATTCTATGGAATTCTTCAGTTGCATTTGAATTTAATCATTGAGAAGGCACATTTAGTATCACATTTGTTTAGATTATATGTTCTCTTGAAGTGTCTAACATAGACAATCTAGGATACTGGAATGCTTATTACTTATTGTTAGTTTGGAGAAATCTTAACATTTTCAGACAAACCTATTTGATAAGATAAGATATTATTATAGCCAAGCGGGTAATTTTGAGTTGCTTACCAAGAATTTTCATGTAAGTTATGTTGTTTTCTAAATACCTATAATCCGCCAAATTACTTTGGTATAAATGATGTCTAAAAATAGTTTAGGTATAATTTCTATTATAATATTGAGCAATACAATATTGAAAAATCATGTGCTTACATAGTCATAATGTTTTAACCCTGACATTATAAATAGGTACCTACTGTTCTTGTATGGTAAACAGTATACAATTTTGTTTATATGTTCTAATACTGTAAACAAAAGATGCAATTCTTTTAGAATTTCAGTTGGAATTCAACTTTGTGTAGTTAAAGTCACGTGAAGCGTTACAATGAAATAGAACAACACAGTACTTGCACAAATATAGAAGGTAAAAAAACCACATAATAGGTACAGTTCGTGGGAAACAGTATCCCTAAATATATTTTCAGTAATTTACTGTTTGCCATTGTTTACATTCTTTTTTTTATTTTTTTTATTCTGTTTTAATTAGGGACTTTTATAACCGCAATGCGTTTACATTCTTGGTAATATGAATAGTTATTATTTTTCTGCAGTAGGTAGATTTAAATATTAATTGTTTGTTTTAACATGTAGAATATAATCTAAATTCGGAACCACATTTGTACCTCAGTTCAATTCGACACATAATTTGAATTTTCAAATTTTTATCTTATTTGATGTGCGTTTAAGGTCAAAATTCAATTATTAGAGTTAACCATTGATGCAAGTGTGGCTCCTATCTTAAGTTCTGAAGGCGTTAAGCTCAGTCTTTGTATCGGTGGATGAAAGATCATAGCACTGGAAGGATTCACAAGCAGTAGGTAAGAATTTATCATAATGTCATGAGCTGGGTTGAGACTTTTTGATTTTAGCTACAGTTGGATGCATGACATAAGTATTGGACATTGCTCTTGGATGACTTTCAGTAACCGGCAATGCTGGGAGTTTATCAGTAGGGTTTCGTATCAATATTTTTTTCTGGGACCCTGTCATTACCCTCTTAGCATTATATTCTTGTTTATTCTTAAGATCTATGTTATCGGTGGTGTTTGGAACAGACTTTACACACTTCCGTTCACTTTCACAGTCACTACTTGTTGGTTTATTTAACTTTGGAGCACCAAAAGCTTTAGTTTGTTTCAATAATGAACGATCGTTGCACAATGCCGCGATAAGTGGCAAATCAAGGTTTTTACTTTTCTCTCGGAGAGTTTTTATGTCTAAATCACAATTGGTGTCTTTCACTTTGTTCACACTTAGTTCACTGTTGACATTTGTTGAGGGTTGCGGAATTTTGACTTCTCTCGAGTAGTTGAGAAGCTTCTTTTTGTATTCGTATGGCGGCGGGGGAGGCGGAGGCATTCGTCTCATTTTAACTGGCGGTGGATCCTTGGCATTCAATACATTCTCATCCGATTTCGTCCGCATAAAATGCGAAACGTCTGGGACTCGCGCGGACTGTTGCGGCCGTTCAAGATTTATGGAATGGTTGCTGAGCGACGTCCTGCTCGTTAACGAGTACCAGCTCGTCCGCGTTCCCGGTAACTGGACATAAGAATCCGAGAGATTTTGGATCGATCCATACATGGACGACGCAGCCATGGAAGTAGATAGGTAAGGCGTACTTCTATACTGCAGACCATTTTTGTGCATGTTCGACACGCGAGACTCTGTCAGTTTGTGGTCGAGATAATTTTGCTGTGACACGGCCGGGTCTTGTAACGGGTAGTAGACGTAGTCCACGTCGCTGTACAGTTGCTGGTGGAACATGGGGTTGTGCGGCGGCGGAGGCGGCGGCAGACGCGCGGCGGGCGGCGGCGGTGGCTGGCGCGGCCGGCGCGGCGCGGGCGGCGGGCCCGGCGCCAGCTTCATCATGGCCACCAGCACGTTAGAGTTCACGCTGTGAGCCATGTCCCTAGACGGTGACAGGTTATTGCTTATCCCCTGAGCTAATTTCGACCTTTCGGCTCTGCGACTCGATGCTTGTTGTCGTTTAAACTTTTGGAATTTATGCTCCAACACCATGGGACTAGCAAATGTCCTTTCACTAGACGCGTTCACTTCGCCCGCTTCTGCTTTCAGAATTGTTATCATGGGTTTTGATGTTACCACTCTGGCTGCCACTTCTTCTTTGTTGTCGTTCAACTGTTTTAAAGTCCTGGCTGTCGTTGCTGGGCCAGGATAAGCTGGTGGCGCCTTGGCAGGAGGTGGTGCGTAAGATGAAACAGTTTGATGATTGTATTCGTAGGGAGGTGGCGGCTTATCAGGAAATGGAGGCCTGATGGGTGTATCGCCGCTAATGTCAAAAATATTTGGTAAAGACAAATTGAGCAATTTACGACTGTCAATTCTAGTTGGAGGAGTTGGCGGTCGATCGAAGAAGGAGTTATTCGGATAGTGATCATCTGAAGGAGCAGTGTCTTCGTGACCCTGAAGGTAACTATCACCAGAAAACGGAAGAGGCAGCCTCACGTAATCCGACACTGAATCCAAAGTGTCACTTACAGACTGGCTCTTAGGATACACGCCTCTTCCCACAATGAGGTCACTTAATTCACTCGCAGTCAGTAGATTATGTTTGTTATCTGTTGGATCGCTACCGTCACCGTGAAACGAGATTGCACTTACGTTGGAATTTGTTCTTTCTCTAAATAAGGTTTCTTTATTATGTTGTTCTTGGTTTTGAAACTTTGTAGCTCCATCGACACAATCCGAGCTAGGCTGAGATGACTGTAACCTTAATGTGCCTGTTGCATGACTAGTTCTTTCTGACTTGTTTTTCAGGATTGAAGAAACGCTATCGAAATCTGCAAGATCATTTTCTTTTGTTGGCTTATAGCTGTCATAATGAGAACCATCGTAATCTGTTCTACTGGCTTCAGATAAGGTGTCCATTTTCGATCGCGCTGTAAGTTCAGAACTGCTCATGGTGTAGACTCCGCTTGTTTCACTTGATGCCGCTAAAGTAACTGGTTGACCTAAACCGTCGTATAAAGCGGAAGCTGTATCTTGAGAATATTCTACATCTATGCCAACTGTACTGTTGTCACTCATCATTGAGTTCTGAGCAGTATGACTGTATCCTAATTCCAAACTGCTCGCGTTAGATGTCCTACTAAGAGTGCTGAGACCCGCTCTGGCCATTATCACTGTACTGCAAGATGAGGAACATTGTGATCCGGTGCATTTTAATTTATTAGATCTTGGACTGTCTGTCAAGGTTTCGCTAATACTTTGATCAGGTAAAGAGGTCGTTTCTTCTAATTGGTTCATAGAGTGTTGTTCTGGTTGTGTAATTTCATTTCTATTGACGTTCTCACTGTCTTCCTTAGTCTTCTTCACTCGGATTTTAGATTTTTGTAGTTGTAATGACGATGTTTTAGTTAGTGGCTGATTATCTTGTGGCATATGCTGTATAAAGTAAGAATGTGTGCTATCTAGCAAATGAGCGAAAGCCAAACTTTCCGTAGACGGTGCTGGTGGAGAATCTATCATAATTTCTAATTCATCTTCAGATTGGACTCTATCACTCACAATGCCAGATGTGGTATTCGAACTTGTAGAAGAAATCACTGATATTCTTTGTTCACTTTTATTTTGATTGTATTGAACGTTTAACGATTTTGAGTAACCAAAGCAAATTTTACGCTCCTCTTCTTCCTTTCTCAAGATTTCATTGAATTTTGGTGCGATTTTCATTGAGAATTGATGTGTCTCTTTACAAAGAGCGAAAAGATATTTACATTTTTCTTCACTTGACGAAAATAATGTAATTTTGCCCTCCTCGGTTCTAATTTCAAATTTCTTTCTGTCGAAACTTAGTTTTCCGATAGCGCTCCATATGAAGTTTGAAAGTGATCCATTATCAGGCAGAATCTTTATGCCCTTAGCTGTGACAAGCAGCCAAACTGTCCCAGGCTCGGGTTCTGATTTAGATTGTTTTAGGCGGTATCTATGTGAGTTTATCGTATCAGGGAGCAGACAAACTTCTCGAATAAATCTGGATTCAGCGTCAGCTTTTGTGAGTCCACGGTGTTCTCGATGGCAAGCGCGCATGGCTGCTGCTACCCAATCGCCAGTGAGGGATGAGGGTGCGTAATCATCAACTTTGAAGTAGTCTCTGTCCTCGAAAGTGTCTGCGTCACCGTATTCTGCTTGTAATGCTAGTCCGGTTAGCAGCAGTATCAGTTCGGCGGGCAGGGCATCTCGCGTGCGCACGTTCTGGCGCAGTTGCAGGAAGTAAAGATGGCGCCCAACTTCGTCGTGCAGGAGCAGCGGACTCTCCACGTGGAACTGCACGACCAGGTGTAATTCAAGTAACGGCTTCCCGTTAGCGTCCAAACCCTGCAACAAATAAGTTAATATAAATTTCTGAAAATTTTAGATTTATTCATTGCGATTTTACTTATTATAAAAAAAAAAAATGGTTTAGTTCGCAGGACTTACATGGGTGTGAGATGATCTCCAACTCTTTGGCGCATATTTAGATAGTTTGCTTTCTAAGTCAACGAACAAGTATTCTCCATCTGAAAGGACCAAATGTTATATTAATGTGTATAATGTTACATTAATTTGATTATAAAAACTCATGTCATTGTAGGTATACGTATTATAGGTACTCTGCATAAAGATATTGTTGTTTGGTCAATACACTGCTTCTTGTTGGAGAGTACATTAATGTCACTATAATGTGACATTGTGATGCCTGTACTAATAAAGAACATTGATTACCCAACAGCGTTTGTTTGTAAAGTTAGACGGAATGCTTACGAGGTGGAATGTGTGACGCCATGAATACATAATAACTTAGTTTGTGAAATCACTTCGCCGACGTTTAGAACATAAGTCAGGTACGAGTAGTATGTGTATGTCTTATGGTGAAAATTATGACACTCACTTTGCAAAATTGCTAATCCGAAGAGTTCTGTGTCGGTCATGCCTTGTAGTTGCGCGTGAGCATTGGCCAAAGACTTCAATTCTTTGACCCTTGCTTTGGCTTCGACGACGAAGTGCAGTGGTTGGGGCTGGCCGGGCATGCGCAGTGACAGGAACCGCGCGCCCGCGCCGAGCGCGCGCGTGTCGCCGCCCAACGGCCCGCGAACCGAACACAGAGCACGCATGTCGCATCTCGAAACCACTGTTACTCGCACTGAAACAAAAGATTTATATTAGCCATCATTGACAACTCATCTCTTGAGTACGGTCACGTGAGCAAGCGGGACAGGGCGGCAGGGAGAAGGCTCCAAGGCGCGGATAGTCTATGAATCTATGTAATTTCTTTTTACTGTAATAACAATGGTAGCTAATGAAAATAAACATTATACTATTTAGTTCAGTTATATGCAAAGTTTTATGATCTAATTTGATGTATTTTTTTAGGTAATACTAGCGGTTAATTGTTCGGATTGGAGGTACCTAACTTTGTAATTTTTATCCGTCGAGAAAATTTTATGGAATCGTGTTTTCGTCAAACACACCGTGTAATTTATTTTATTCGATATAACAGAGGATCATGCTAAGCAATTCCGGTTGTTCCGGGTCTGGCTGTTTGTGTATGTGAGTTTAAATGTTTGTAAACGCACCCACGATACAGGAGAAATTCCTAGTGTGGAGCAACGATTTTATAAATAAAAAAAATAAAAATATTGAGGTATTGTACTCTTAAGACTACTAGACCATTGCTGCTCACATAGTTTGGTCTTAAGGCTACCGCAAAGGTCAATTTTGATATTATTGTACACCACGACCCTCTTGCTTTGAAGAGCAATGTGCGAAGTTGTGCTTCATGTAACCTTCATGACGATTGGTATAGAAATATCGAACTATAGGTGTTTTTCAAGCAAGTAGGGTTTAAAAGCCAAAAAAATGTGTTTATTCCCAAGCTCGATACCAATATCCCCCCTAGTTTCGTATATTAAAAGGGGGGCTCACAGGTCCATTAGCGCCATTAAAAAAAAATATTATCTCGTGACTGCGAAGGAATTATGAAAAACGGCTCAATCAGGAACCTCGGTAAGTGTGTCTAGAATTTTCTAATACCTTTTATAAAGTTTCTTATTGAGACACGAAGCAATAAAATACGATCTAGAGGAATGTGGCCGCTTTTCTTTAGATCGAATTTTGTTCCTTCGTGTCTTGTGAGGTAACTGTAACTGCCGAGGAATCGTTTACATAAATTTTTGATAAATGGTACAAGCAACTTTCCCTAATGTACCTAATGATAGCATTGCAAATATAGAAGTCTGATGATATCAAACGCAACGGGTGAACGTAACGTCATTTTCGATAGCGGCGATTGAAAATAATAAATAATAAAGATAAATAATAAAGATTTATTGCTCAAATAGGACTAGATTACATGGCAAGGTAACATACAAAGCACAAGCATAAAGTTTCTAAAAATCTAGTTAGTGGGTGCCGTACTGTCTACCTAGATAGGTTACAAAATAACCTGTGTTCAGGAGAAACAGTTCCGATCCCCGTCATAAATGGTTGACTTATAATAGCACGTGTTATAAGATTACATGTTTAAAGTAACCATTGAAGCAAAGCTTGAACAAACAAAAAAAAAAAAAAAAAACGAAAACTTTAAATCTAAAAATTGCAATTTCGGTAAATACAAAAAAAAAAAAAAAAAAAATATGTAGGTATTGGAAAACGTCAATTTTCAAGATGTTGTGAATGATTTTGTATCCAAAAAAGTTAGAAAAGTTAATATTTAATCATAATTATTTATTTAAACTTCATGTACAATAGTGATACATAGGCGGACTTAATGCCACAAGGCATTCTCTACCAGTCAACCTTTGGGTTAAATATAAAAACATAGTGATAGGGTACAAAAATAATGTCTAAAATACTAACTTCTAGATTACGAGAATTTATATAGTTTTATGATACTAATACACATATACAAATAAAATAAACTAATAGATATTTTGACAAATACAAATACCACCTAATATTAATTAGCATGACTAGACTATTATTTAAGACTATTTAGTCGTAGAGAATTATTTAGTCTGACTTATGTAGTGGTTAAGAACTTTTCTTTTGAAAGTTTTGTTTTCAGATTTTTTAATGCCAAGAGGTAGCGCGTTCCAGAGCTTAAACTGTTTTCTTTCGTTTGTTGTTTTTTATTGCATTTAACAAGAATAAAGTTAAAATTAAAACACCCGCGTCTTATTTCTTCTTTCCTGCTCCATCATGAGACCGGGAGGCGGTCTCATCTCATATACTAAGTATACCTAGTGAGACCTGGGTCATCACTTGTCTATAACCTATTCATTAAGACCATTTCAATGAGCTCAAATACATTTTTTTACTGTAAGTTCCTGAGGAGTTAAGCATCAGTCCGGTGATGCTGCTGATGCTATTACATCCCTTCATCAATTTGAAAAGAGCTGATGATCTTCAAACGGCTGCCCCCCTCCCCCCCAAAATTGCATTGCCTAAGGGTCCCGACATGGTTAATCCGGCCCTGTCTTTATATTAAGTATTACTAACTGCTGCCCGCGGCTTCGCCCGCGTGGCTTTCTCTGAATTTAAAGTAGCCTAAGTTATTCCTTATACCCGTGAAAGTTCCGTCAAAATCGGTCCAGCCGTTTCGGAGATTAGCCGGAACAAACAGATAGACAGACAGACAAACATTTAAAATATTGTTTTTTTGTTATGAGTAGGTACTGTATGTGTATGCTTTCAAAAGCTGTTATTTTGACATTATAAACACACTTCAATTTTATTTAGTTTTAGTATACATTATGTTCGCGAATAACTTATTAGTTTATGAACCGATTTTTATAATTGGTAGAAAGAGAGAGATTGGCGCGGTGGTCCCATATAATTTGATTAACTTTGCTTGGGTAGTTTTTGAGGTAGGTAGTTTCAATAATACGTACTAAATCCACTCGGTGTATGTTGATGATGTTATAAAACTTGTCCTGTCACATTGGTGTTGTTTAAATAGCAAGTAGTGGTGCACGAGTTGGTGTGGTAGGGGTACCTAAACTAAAAAAAAAACGACTTCCATAAAAAAACTTTGTCTTTGGATCTGTATTTTAGTTTTTGCCACCGACTTCCGAAATTAAAGTTATTTAGTTTAGTTATAAAAAAAAAACTAGGCAAAGAATGAAAGCTAGATATATTCCAAAACACACCGTCACCAAATGCACCTTAATAAGTTTAATAATATTCCTAAAATGTTTGTTTTTTAAGCAAACAGGGCATAAAAGCCTATTTTATGTGTCTATTCCTAAGCTCGATACCAGTATCCCACTAGTTGAGTTCTAGAGGTTGTATAATAGTCCTTTAACCGAGCGAGAGATCATTCTAAGTGTTTGCATTTTATAGGGACAGATTTCGAAAAGATATCGCCAGAATTCGAAGAGACATCGCCACCAAATGCTTAACCTTAAGGGTCCGTGCACGAAAAAAACTCGTTTTTGTCAATTTCTTATCTAATTGTCAGAAAACTTGAAATAATCGAAACATTAAGTCTGTGTAACTATAAAAGTACAGTTTTCATGGTGCTAAACCATTCGTATCAGTCACAGCAGCTTTTAATACTTTCATCATTTTTGTGCTCTCCAAAATATAGCTTATTTCGCCATTGATTTACTTAATGAAGATATTATATAATCATTAAATAAAATTTTGCTTATATTTCAAGGATAGCTGAAGACTAATTTGTGATTTTTAAATTTCTTGATATGATTTGCTAAATAATAGGAAAAATATATATTACTGACGAGGTTTAAAACAAAATAAGGTTTTTTCAATATAATTTTTCTGCTATATTTTGTATGGAAGTTGAAAAAAGTGGTTCCGCTACATGCAAGTAGACCATATAATGATGTTGATGATATTTTTTAATGTTCAAAATCAAAAGTAGTTTCTTGTAGAATGATGATCAAATGTCAGTCTCGCGTCATTTTTCGGAAAACTTGTTGCAAATATTAGTGATTTACCGTGAGTACTTAATTTATGTGAAAAATCCCTTTCAGCCACATGCAAAACAAAGAACACGACTTTTCAAATCTCAAATAATTTTGTTTAAATTATGTTTCCCTTTCTCACAAACAATGAACAAAATTGATCAAAATCAGTCGATTTCGTGCACGGCCTCTTAATAACATTCCGTAATAGTACATTAATGCAAAGGCCGGGAAATAGGCAATTGCAGGTCGAGTATGAGTTTCACTAATACGAGACATGCAATTGCCATTTCCGCCGAGGCATATATAGTGCTTTTCTCAAAAGAATGCAGGGCAGTATGCCCTGCATTCTTTATGTATTTTTGTGTGACTGTGTGTGTATTTTTGTATGATGTATTTTTCTTTTGACTTCGCTGGAAGCAGGTTTTCCATTGCCAATTTGGCTTCTGATCTTAAATCTGGTGGAGTACAATCAATCTCCATTTCACTCTCTGAACCGTTGGAATTCATTTTAATTATTAAATTTATATGTATTTAATGTATGTCAATAACAAATCAAGACCAACTTTCAGCTTTGCTGCCAATTTTCTATTTGTCATCTGTGCCGAAAGGCAAACGCATTTATGGCGCATTTGTGGCTATACAGCCACGTGAACGAAATTTGTGCTAAGCAAAGAAACTTACACTGGTACCTATGCCAAGAATGATATGAGATCCAATCAATGAGTATTTATTAACCCCAGCACACCGTTTCATACAACATTGCTGGAACGTTGAAATGTTCCAAATTCAAAAAACCCTCCTGCAATGGATTTGATTTTCTTTGTCCGTAAATTCGATACTTCGCGTGTTCTTTTTTCGAAAATAATGACAATATTTCCATGCATGTTTGAGAAAAATTTTAGGTATTTAATTTGTACACAGCCAGTGTAAGTATCAGGTAGCTTTGTTCTGGCTTGCGTCTTCGTTCGGCCGGATTCCAATCTGTTTACATCTTCACGAATTCTTTGTGCGTCACAGTAGATTTAATATTCACCAAAAACTACATATATACGACGTAAGACGATAAATATCATACCTAATTTAGAATCATAAAGCAAATATTTTATGAGTCAGTTTATTGCTCACTTGATATTTGTTTTATTTAACAGATGCACGGAATGTTGTTACTCAAAATACGATACTACTATGTATATTACTATTATAGGCACACATGGCCTACCACACCGTAGTCCTTTTCGGTGTACTTTTCTATTCACCAGCAGAGCCTTAACGTGGTAGGAATGTCGGATCCGCGCCAGCTGTGCATTCCATTACTTTTTTTTTCGTACACGATCTCCGTTTTGCTACCTGCTGTTTTTGTGGCGCACATTGTTGCGTTTACTTCTGAAATATATTTTTGAAAAATTGAACACATGCGCACGTGTTCATTTGTAAAGATCACGTTTAGATCTCGCTATTTTTTATTATTTATTATATGCATTTTTTTATGAAGTCAAGTCTAGGTATAAATTTGAAATCGGAGATATGAAGTTAATTCGGAATAAAAACGCCCGACTAAAACAATTTTAAATGTGCCAATCCTAATCAAAACATAATTAAATAATTGATTTTAATGCTAAATCGCTATATTGACACCTAAAAGGACGTCAGAGCAGAAGAGTATACTAAACATAAAATTATTGAAACGTCAGTGATGAATGTAATAAATTTTGTTGGAAGACTGAAGATTCTTCCTGAAAAGGACGTAGGTAGGGATGACTTATTTTGGGTTGACACCGATAGTCGATTTCATTTGGTATTTCGTTGAATCCCTAGTAGCATTTTCCATTGGCATTTAGTTGGGCCAACTTCAGAGGTATGTGGCCCAACCAAATGCCAACAAAAATGCTACTAGGGATATGTCTTATGATAATAGATCAATGTAAAATATGCGCTGTGCAAAGATGAGTAACTGATACAAAACTAAAGGCTGAACTGCTGATAGACTTCTCAGTCTTCAACAAAAAATTTAGGTAACTGAGGTAGGGTGGAACAACATTTTTCAGGGCCTTTGAAAATGCTGACATAAAATGTGTAAACCTTGCATTAGGATAGATTATTAAGACCTAGACCGGCTTGTCGAATATGAACGAATCAAATCCACGCCATATCAGTAGTATGTTCACTATGATAGGTGCCTACGTAGGTACCTACATATTAATATAAAACGTTTATAGGAATGTAGAACCACAAGATCACCTAAAAAAACTAGACGCGAATAAATTTCATCCCATCCGGTACCTCTGCGGCTCTTCAGCTCTTGATAGCCAAAGAACATGTTTTTTGTTTTAGTAAATGCGCGATAGTTTGTGATGGCGGTCAGGCGCAGCGGGGCGGGGGCAGACCGGTCGGCGCAGGCGGCTGCGGGCGGCGGATGGGGCGCGGGCCGGACGGGGAGGGGGGGCGCTACGTAAGCGCGGTAGCAGCGGACGGCGACGCGAGGAATGCGGACGACCTTCAGATGCCGAGCGCCCCTCCCCCTACGCCAGCCGCATCTTGCGTCCTCGCATACCTAAAGCCGTCGTTGCCTCCAATTTTCGACATCTCGCCACCAGTTTTAACATACAATTTTTTTTAAGGATGATATTGGATGGACTCGAACAGGGTCGTCTATCATCTCTTCATAGTTCCAACTGAGGCACAAGTCCAAAAGCACCAGCAGTTTTTTTAAATTTAATTTATGCTAAGTAATTCATTTTATTTACCCTGAAGATAATAATCGTATCATAGAGGCAGTGTTTATATAAAAAATTGCTAATATAACAAATTCAATCAGTCTCGCTTTAGAAAATAGGTATAAAAAATGTGTAAGAAAACGAGGTCTTCCCTATCTGATACTGTACAACGTAACAGGCGTAACGACATACTACGTAACGGTATACGCAGAGCCAAGACAGCTCTCATGCGGAATAGCATATTCGGCAGAGCCCCGCAAATTTATAATAAAATCAAAAAATCAATTAGAGAGTTAGAGTTGGCTGGATTTAAGAAGCAATTTAAAGAATTTGTATGTAATAAATGCTACTATAATTTGAATGACTACATAAATGATACTGACATATAAATTTAATGCCATTATTATTTATATTATTTAATTACTAAGCTGACATCCCTTTTTGAATTTTGAATTTGAACTTAATTTATATATTTTTTTATTAATAATAATTTATCACCAATGTATTCTGTGTAACATTTGTACGCCCATGTGGTAGAATGTGATGAGACAATCTATGTAACTTAAGACCATGTAATCTACATACCGACCATGTTCTGACAAATAAATGATTATGATTATGAGATCTCTAAATGGTAATTACAGCACACTGTCAATCCAGGTTTATTGACGTAAATTTATATGCACCTAATATTACTTTAAGCTGTATAAGCGATAAAACTTGCTGTCCTTAGTACTTTTTTGATTCTCTATTCTTAGCACCAAGGATGCGAAAGTGATAATGTATTAAATTAGCATTGACGTCAATCATTATTTGACGATCAATAATAATAATCATCTTTGTAATATTGATCTCTGTTCTCATCTTACTAAAATAACAGACAAGACAATTCAGGCAACGCAAGATGAATATTGAAACAAAACTACCTATGTACTTAGGTTTAAAACTATTACTTATGCCGATAATATTTGCCTGGAACTTGATCAGTTCAAGTTGATATGCACATATTATGTTGATACGAGTTGCAAGTTCCTTTAATTTTTTTAACCGTTATCAAGCGTACTTATTATTATCATCATCTACTACTTTTTGATTAATGTTTTTGTAGGTTCCTACTTACATCCTGTCTGCTAAGGGCCCATTGTAAGCTACAATGTGCCTTGCATCTTGTCATCGATAAGTTTTTGTATACAACTGTAGGCTCTATAACATATCAAAAACTTTTGGGATTGGTTTGTCTTCCGTTCGTTGGTTAGATTCTTAGCAGGTTTTACCTACACGTGACATAATAGTGTTTGACCTGCTTATACGACGCCAAAGCTTAGTACGAATTAGTAGGCCAGTTGACCATTTAGCAGTAGCGTAGATTGACGTATAAGAGTTCATGGTTCAATGGACACATCCGTAACTCGAATGACCTGGCGGTTAAGTGGTTAATATCCGACGTTTGCGAATACAGTTGGGTGTTTAGTTTTAACGTTCTGCATTTTGTAGCTTATATTACTAGCCGAAGATCAATCAATCTGTGAGGATTTTCAAGTCTCACGGAGTCATCGTTAGGTTCAGATTTATGAACCATGGATGACTTCCTTGCAGGCATAAAAATATTGTTAGAGCCATGTGTAGGTATTATCCAGCCTAGCAGTGTTATTTTGGTGATCCTATAGGTAGGGTAAACCATCAATATCCACACGACAATCACGAGGAATTATTTCTAAGATTTAACAAAATACAATACGTAGGTACGCATATTGGTATTTTCACTACAGTTATACCTGTAGCATACCTATAGCTAAATAATCTATCTAGGAGGTACGATAGTCCGAGGCATTGAATAGTTAGGTATCGTTTCAGGTATTCTTACCGACTGTGTTAATTCTATCTAACATTGTTCAATCATCCATACTTCCATACTAATCCATACTAATATTATAAATGTGAAAGTAACTCTGTCTGTCTGTCGGTCTGTCTGTCTGTCTGTCTGTATGTTACGTTTTCACGCCTAAACCGCTGAACCGATCGTCATGAAATTTGGCAGAGATATAGCCTGGGATATAGAAGGACATAGGCTACTTTTTTACGCGATAACCGATATCCACGCGAGCAAAAGCTAGTCACTTTATATTTTTGTGTTCTACATTTGTATTACGATCACAGTCATTATTCAGTGCGTTCTGGCTATCACTAAATCTGTCTGTATGGGCACTGAATGCTTAATAATGTAGGTGCACCTTTCCTTGCAGGTTTTATCATACTTACTAATTAATGGATCATCATTCATCATCATTTCAGCCGAAAGACGTCTACTGCTGGACATAGGCCAAGAACCGCGACCTCGACCGGTTTTGTAGTTCCTACATCCAGCGCATTCCTGCTTGGAGTTTCCCTACGTGATCGAATCAGAAATGAAGAGATCCGCAGGAGAACCAAGGTAACCGACATAGCTCGAAGAATTGCCAAACTTTAGTGGCAATGGGCAGGGCACATTGCGCGCAGAACAGATGGCCGTTGGGGCCGAAAGGTTCTGGAGTGGCGACCGCGTAATGGAAGACGTAGCGTTGGAAGGCCTCCCACAAGGTGAACCGATGACCTTATGAATTAATGGATACAATGGGGATATTTACAAATAAAAGCAAGTAGGTATATATGTGGTGAGGTGTCCGTGTGCGCCTTTATAGAGCCACTTATAGAACTACCTATGTATTTACAGCACCCTAATTGCGTAACATACTATCAATCACAATCTGAATGATTTTGAAGGATATTGCTAATCCATTGCTTCATATGTTCGAAAAATTTGTCTGCTCAACAACGTAAATAACGCAATGAATGTTGTTGAACTATCAAAATGAAAGCCATTGCTACTGTAAGAGTGTTACGCATTTACCCCGCAGGACGTTCGGTTAGACCTATCAGTGATTGGAAGAAAGGGATTCAATTAGCGTTTATCGTCTTTATGTAATTTTTGATGAATGGACTAAATGTTTTGCTGGTGTATAGTAAGTAATACTGACATAATAGTTTATTGTTTATTACACTATCGCATTTCATCCTCAAGTAGCAGCTCAAGTTTCTACAAATAGGTCATGATTAGTTTACGTCGGTAAAATCTAGCTACCTTTTATTTTCTCAATTATACCTAAACTAGCTTTTGCCCGCGGCTCCTCCCGCGTGGATGTCGGTTATATCGCGTAAAAAGTAGCCTATGTCCTTCTCCGTATCCCAGGCTATATCTCTGCCAAATTTCATGACGATCGGTTCAGCGGTTTAGGCGTGAAAACGTAACATACATACAGACAGACAGACAGACAGACAGACAGAGTTACTTTCACATTTATAATATTAGTATGGATGCCGATATACCACCACTTATATCGTGATTGAAATCTCTCCATTGTATGGTGAGCGATTTTATGTAGGTACACTTATGTGTTCAATGTGTTCTAGAGCCGACAAAATATGCCATATAATTTGAAGTACATTCGCTTTGTCATTGGTTAAATTTACTTTTATTTACCTACTCGTTCTGCTATCAATGGAATGCGGTCGCTATGTTAGTCGTTTATTACGAGCGAGCTAATGATTCATCGACTTTATCAATCACTGCAGTCATGAGTCTGACCACTAAGTATTACAGCTATGTTAAACATTCGTAATGTATGAGATGCTTAATTTGAATTGCGATTAATATCCATGAGGTACAGACTACCTACAGAAGCAGCTATTTTATTTGTTTCTGAATTGAAAAACATGAAGCATAGGTACCTATTTGTAGAAACTTGCAGTGTAATTTGCTTGTATGATTTCTCATAGTCATAATAAGCAGGGATGTTACTAATGTTACCATGCACTCTTATAGCAGGCTTATAATGGCCCTATGGTAGGTAATACGAACGCGAGTTTTTGACAAGGCTATAAGAAATGATCTCATTCTATGAGTCAATGGACACTTCGCCTGAACTAAAGTCTGAAGATCCACCTTAGTAACGGAACATGCAAAAAGTAGGAATATATACCTATTTATCTTAGAATATTTTATATAATCTGCTGGGAGTTCTTCCGAATGCACACTACACTGTAGGTATGCTTCGCATTTGGTGAAACTGTAGGTACTATACTCATCATCATCATCTTCCTGCCCTGAACTCAAATTTATTTGTGATCGACGTAACAGGCTTCTCACTGAATCTCTATTAGCCGTCAGCTCAGTAGTCACCTCCTCGCTAGCTATATCATCTTCGTACAATACATCCATCGTTTCTTTGGTCGTGCTAGGTCGTGTTTTACTTCTTATATATAAACATTCATATTAGGAATAGTAGGTATGCAAACAAAGGTATTATTCAGCAATTGGCTATGGATGACGATAAGTAGGTAGACGGTACCCAGTGGCGTAACTACAGGGTGGCAAGTCGGCAAAATGCCACGGGCCCCCAGCCAGAAGGGGCCCCGGTCAGTGGAGAATCCATTCAAAAAGATAGTATCTCGTTTTTGATCCTCTTTTAGACACGAAATAGAAACTTACATGTGAGTTTAAATGTTTGTAAACGCACCCACGATACAGGAGAAATTCCTAGTGTGAGGCAACGTTTAAAACAAAAAAAAAACTTCTTTATACTGGGGGGGAGGGGGGAGGGGGCATCCGATGAATTTGCCACGGGCTTCGAATGGTATAGTTACGCCACTGACGGTACCTTTTGTTATACACTAAGCATATTATGGTAGGTTTATAAGAAACCTAAAAACAAAACTGAATAGAGGAAGGTGCGGTAGACAGTCTCAATTGCGTAACACTATCAATAGGAATCGGTTTAATTTTGACAGTTCAAAAACATTCATTGCGTTATTTACGTTGTTGAGTAGACAAATTTTTCGAACATATGAAGCAATGGATTAGCAATCTGCTTTAAAATCAGGCAGATTGCTATTGATTTGGTGTTACGCAATTAGGGTACAGAGCTTCTTGTTCCATTGCAAATTTTAATGATTCATGCTATTACAACTTGGTACAACATACCCAAGGAGGGTCCTGAAGATTCTTCCTAAGCCTCCGTAAACCCGGATTTAAAACTTTAAATCAAAATCTTGTTTTGAAATCAGATTTATGGTCTCGAACTACCGTTCAGGTTTTGTAATGATTCAGGTTGTAATGATACAAACAGTATTAATTTGTAGCACGTAGGTACCTACTACTAGGTAGGTATTCAAATCCAAAAACACGTGCGTTTGTTTTGTATCAGTACATATCAAACTATCCTACCTATAATATCGCGACGTCTTGAGCTGCTTCATTAGAATCTGGGTATAAAGCCGTTTCGGATACCATAAAAAAGGTTATCAAATTAATGAATAGATTTCATACTTATTCGATAGTGATCTTTACTACGATTCTGAACAACCTGAACTCTCTGAATAAATTAAATAATTATCTTACTTACTTATTAATTATTAGAAATATTAAAATTGGTCCTTGTAAAGTGAGTCAGGCAGGATGTTTGTTTATAAGTAGAGCGTGACGTGATGAGCTATACAAATCCCGTTTGGTTTTCGGACTAGTTTTGCAGGTTTATTCTACAAACATGTTAGGTATATTGTATTGCTTTTAGAATTTTACTCAATAGCTGAGTGTAGTGTTTGTAACTTAGCCTAGGCTAGGCAACTGAATTGATTTACGATATCGCGTGATTCTAGCTTGGTCTGTATGGTCTAACATTTTTGAACGAAAACTTTTATTAGGTGATTTTGATGATATGATGAGATGGATACTTAATTAGTACGTAAATACCGTTTAGAAATTTTAATTAATAAATTTTTATTAAAAAAAAAATTGTCTAATACTAAAATGTTTCTACACCATTAATTTGAAACTCATTAGTAAATTGTTTTGATAACCGACTTCCTGCACGGCCTTTGTACAGCCTCTAATGATCTAAGTCAAAATTGAACATTAATGTTTATCAGTCTGCATTCACCATTCGCCGCATTGAGCATGGCTGGTATTGCTGCTGTGGTGGTGTCGAGGAAGGGCGCGCGAGCGCAGGGTCAGCGGCCGCGGCGCGGTCGGCGCGGGCGCGCGGAATTCGAGCTATGCGTATGAAATGAAAGTGGCCGCATCGTGAAAGCGCGCGCATCCACTGCGGCTGTCCGTGGCGCCGTCTGGGTCCATCTCACTCACCATGAATAGATAAATCCAATGCAGCTGCACGTAAAGACACTATAATCCTTGGTAAACCGCATCCATTGGCACTTCACTTCACTATAAGTTGCGCGATCTTGTAAGCTGAATGGCGTGACGGCTGATGTCGAGGCGGACTAAGTCCATGGGCGCGCTAGTACGACTGAGTGAAGCAAAGCGGGCGCGTGGGTCGGCGGCGAAGGCACGCGCGGGGCGCGCCGCGACTTCGACTCGGTGGAATGCGGCAAGATAGTGGCGCGCGGGTACCGGCCGAGGCCCGCTGTAGGCTGGAGCCTCCAAGTGGGTATGGTGTGCGACGCGACTCGACGGCGTCACCGTGCGGTCGGAATGCGCGCGGTCAACCTCTGCCCATTATAAAATAAATAGAATTTCCAAACACTTTGAGGCCGCGGCCCCAGCGACCTGCCTATGATATGAGCCCCTCTAATCTTTTGTTTAGCTTATTGACAACTAGGGCTCTAGTGCGCCCACACTCCTGAAACTTTGTCATTTCTAACTTCTGTAGTCTTGATTGTTTTAAACTAAGAACCTACCTAGTTGCCTAGTAGGTACCTAGGTCTTTTTCTACGGAGATTATATTCATTACTAGCTTCTGCCCGCGACTTCGTCCGCGTTAAATTTCTTGTTCCCCCGACCCACCCCGTCGCAACAGATTGCCTGCCCGTGCTTTTACTTCGTTTTCGCATAAACTTTCATTAAAAAAATGGTGTTCTAGTTAATAGGAATGTTTCTTCCTCAAGAATTGGGCTGTAAAATGCAAAAAGATTTTTTCAAATCCAACTCGCAGTTCCAGAGATTAGCACGTTCAAAAAACAAAAAACCGGCCAAGTGCGAGTCGGACTCGCGCACGAAGGGTTCCGTACCATCCATCCAAATCCTTATCCTTACTAATATTATAAATGTGAAAGTAACTCTGTCTGTCTGTCTATTTGTCTGTCTGTCTGTATGTTACGTTTTCACGCCTAAGCCGCTGAATCGATCGACCTGGGATATAGAAAAGGACATAGGCTACTTTTTTACGTGATAGCCGACATCAACGCGGGCGGAGCAAAAAAAACGGCAAAAAAATCATGTCCGTTGTATGGGATTAGGCCCCCCTTAAATATTTTTTTTTCTGTTTTTTAGTATTTTTTGTTATAGCGGCAACAGAAATACATCATATGTGAAAATTTCAACTTTTTAACTATCACGGTTCATGAGATACAGCCTGGTGACAGACGGACAGACAGACAGACAGACAGACGGACAGCGGAGTTTTAGTAATAGGGTCCCATTTTACCCTTTGGGTACGGAACCCTAAAAACTAACTCTTCAGCTTTAGAATAGACTACCTCGCAGAGTTGATCATTATTTTGCTGCGGAGTTATTATAAAACAGTTATATCTCCTAAGATATTCATTGAAATTAAATGATGTAAGGCCAACTTTGTTCAAAATTAAATACTTGTGATGAATAACGTATTTATTTGGATAAGGATTAATACTATGTTTATGAAAACTCCTTCGCAAATAATGCATTAATTTCGAACAAATTTGATTACCATAAAAAAGGTTATAGTGAGTCAATCTTAAAAGATAGACATAATTGCTGTCGCGGACTTTTTTTTTGAAAATTTAAAGAGGAACAATTCCATCATACATGATATTTGCGTAACTTAAACCGTTTACGCAGCGCACGCAACGGAAGCTCTCAAAAAGGAATAATTTTTCCCGTTTTTGCAACATTTTTCATTTATGCTCCGCTCCTTTTGGTTGTAGCGTGATGTTATATAGCCTATAATATTCCCCAATAAATGGACTATCCAACACAAAAAGAATTTTTCAATTCCAACCGGTAGTTCCTGAGATTAGCGCGTTCAAACAAACAAACAAACAAACTCTTCAGCTTTATATATTAGTATAGATTAGTATAGATTAATTAATGTTATAGTGTAATGTAAGTACCTACGTACTAAAATTTGTTATACTTTAAGTAGTAGGTAGTTACAATATCGTTACAATCTTAGATAGGTTATACGCATATACCTAATAGGTATAGGTACCTACTGCAGCTGCATAATATTGAATGTAAATGCAAAATGTGCAAATAGTACAATTATGCAAAAAATATGCTAGGTATTTAGGTAACTAGGTACCTACTACGTATGAGAATCAAGACGGATAATGTATTTTTTTTTTTATTTGAACACAAGTTCAACATTTTAAACTTTAAAATCGTTTGGAGGAATTTGTCAGTTTCGTGTACCTTGATGTGCTGGCCACTGTACCTAAACCAAAAAATACTTGTACAGTCAACCCCACATCCACATCTGTGGTAACGCTTGCACTAATTGCACTACAAAAATCGTCCTTACTGCTTGCTACGACATAAAGGCGCTGTCAATGTAAAGTTGTTACCACCGATGTGCAGTTGACTGTATCTCCAGCACCTTAATTCGGTGAAGTGCACAGAGCATATAACTTTGTGAGGTGTCAATCAAGTATATACGAACGAAAGATAATAATGTAAGGTACCTAGACCTACCACCACTAGCAATGCCTTCTAGATGGAATTCAGTTTGTTTTATCATTGCTTTAAAAATAATCTCTCTCTTTCAATGTAACAAAACAGTCGACTCAGACCTAATCTGAATAGCCATATTGAAATAATCACAGTTGCCTCAAAATTAAATAGGTTCTATTTCAACCGACTTCTTAAAAAAGGAGGAGGTTCTTAATTCGTCTGTATATTTTTTTAAATCAGCAGTAACACCTGTGTTTTAGTAATAAGGCCGATGATGGCATAGCACAGGTACAGTCGCCAGCACATCAAGTTACCACAAACTGTCAAATTTTCTCATTCGATTTTGAACTTAACCGTCAACATTTTAAGGTTTAAAATCGTTTGGAGAAATTTAACAGTTTCGTATAGCCTGATGTGCTGGCCACCGTACCTACAGGAGGAAAAGAGGCAAACGCTACGTAATGGATTGAAATACTGGATCAATGTCGCCCGTCAATGCAAATCCAGCGCTGGATACTGGATTGCAAACTGCTAACATTGGTCTTGTTATACTGATCCAGTGTCACTGGATTCCAGAGCCATAATGAGGCTAGTCAGATCGAGACCGCCCTGTATATGGCCGCCATCTTGTTTTGACAATACAATTTCTGAGACAATTTCACAAATGTTTACCAACAACACCCCTCTGTCAATGTCATTCAGATGCCAAAAGAACCTTGTATAGGTACCCAATTTATGTAAACAAAGTAATGTCAAGAAATGTCACTGTCAAAATGACAGGACAGTGGTGCAAAACATTTTATCATTAAATGTTTTTGTAAATAATCATCGATAAAATTAAAGTGGATTAATTATAAGAATTATGCAAACAAAATACCGTTGCCAAACCATGTTTTTTGTGGTGTGTCGGAGACACGGTATATGTTAGTCATAATCAGCCCTTTTAAGCCTAGTGCTAGACGTAGGCGTCCCAATATCGATTTCCAATCGAGACAGTTTACAGCCGTTTTCATCCAAAATGTGGCTAGATATGTTACTTACAATATGAATCTATTTATGAGAGTTGTAATATTAGTGTTGTTGAAGATGTTAAAAATTTAAAAATGTTTGGATCTCCTGCATTGTTACCAGTGTCATAAAATATCTTATACTAGAAAATCTCCTTTTATTAATAAATTTGTTTAAAACCGAAAATTTATAAAAAATATTACTGTATGTTTACTTTTTAATTATTATTTCTTAAAATCAGTACCTAAAAGAAAATAGAACCTCTTTCTTCGCAATTTTATGTGAATTACCATTACGAAGATATGTTTTTGTTATGTTATCCACTTTGTTTACATAAATTATCTGAATTTGAGACTTTGGGTATAGCACTAATTCGTTTCACTTCTGACGGTTTTACTAACTAACATGGAATTTGTAAGACATTTATTAGGGAGGTACTAACTGATTAGAGCTAATAATTTCGCATTTCTTTTTCATAACTCTAATCTATTTTAATTCAAAGTCAGCACCTATCGTCAGCCCACTCCAACGTGGCGCTGCCCTGGTGGAAAAAAAAATACTCCAATAAAATTGTTTTACAAAAATTATAAACACGACGAAATATGGAAAATGAAATCTCATGAAATCATGTATGTACGTACGAACTGGAATCATCTACACTATACCCAAAGTCTATAATTCAGATAATATAGGTATGTAAATTTCTTTTTTTGTAAATTGTCAACGCTAAAATTAAAGTGAATTAATTATAAGAACTATGCAAACAAAATACCGTTGCCAAACAATGTTTTGTGTAGTATATTGGAGACACGGCATATGATAGTCATAATCAGCATTTAAAAGTCCACTGCTAGACGTAGGCCTCCTAAAATCGATTTCCATTCGAAACAGTTTACAGCCGTTTTCATCCAAAATGTGGCTAGATGAATGAGAGTTGTAATATTTGTGTTGTTGAAAATGTAAAAAAATTTAAAATGTTTGTATCTCCTGCATTGTTACCATAAAATATTTTATACCAGAAAATCTCCTTTTTTTAATAACTTTGTTTATTACCGAAAATTTATAAAAATGATTACGGTATGATTATTTTAAAATTATTAATTATTTCTTAAATCAGTACTTAAAAGAAAATTGAACCTTTGTTTCGCCATTTTATGTGAATTACCATTACGAAGATATTTTTTTGTTAAGTTATCCCCTTTGTTTACACATATTATCATGATCACATCATATTACGATTAGTAGTAAGTGTCAGTGTCTATAATATTATCTCGAGATTTTTATAGATTTATGTTTGTATTTACAATTATGATTATGACTAGTACTTACTAATTCCATAGCAAATAGAGCTACCTTGCGAAGAATAAAAGCTATGGATGTCGATATTTGACAAAAAGTTTATTAAGGGACATCACTATGTGAGACAGCTGGAATAGAATAACAATTATTAACCAAATAACTATCGATGCTATCGACGCGAATGCCCGTCTCAGCTGGGGCGGCCGCGACGGCCGTCTCGTTTTATGAACTTTTCCTTGGTTTCGTCTGACATCACTAAATGTCATAGTTGTCATACTTGTCATACCAGGGATGCGTTCAATTACAATGCTCGCACACGATCACAGAGTACTTTTACATATCGACGACGCACGGAGTGTTCAAGGAAAGGACACATTCTTCAGCAGCATCGTCGGTGGCCTGTCATTGGTTAATGACTTTGTTCCGTGCGTCGTCGAAATTGAGCGTGCGTAATAATGGAACGTACCCCTGTGCTGATACAAGCTGTCAGAACAAGAAGAAAGAAATGTCAAATCGAACTTTTCTTGTTGACTGTTGAAGATAATTTTCCTGATAATTTAATTCAAACTTTAAATTCCTTCAAGTTTCCTAACTCAAAATTAAAGTATATTAAGTTTAGAAATGATTCCTTCAAAAAGTACTGTATGGTGTTTGTGTGTGCTATTGTTGCTATCAATTTTTATGGCCAATTTATTAAATAGTATAGCTACGGATCACAATTTTTATATTGAAAATGAAAACGAAGGAATAAACTTTACTAAGTATTTAGGTGAGAAATATGGTAAAATTACAGACACTACTGAGAAGATAATTTGGTTTCTACAGGTATGTTACTTTTAATTCATAGTGCCCACTTGCTTGTTCTATTATGTATTGTGACGTAGTTTAAAGACAAAGGCCACTGGTATTATAGACTACTATTGTTGTGATAAATAATGCTGGCAGTATATAAGTCGCTTTATTTCAGTTATTTATTTCTGCTTTGTGAACTCTGTCACCGAGTTTTAATAGAGGTATATTTATGGCATTAAATAATGATAACTTTTCTTTCTTAGATTTCAGATATACACATCAGTATTTTTCGGGATCCTGGAAGAATATCACAGTTTCAACAATTTTGTGACAATACAGTAAAGAATATACAACCTGCCTTAGTTTTGGCTACAGGTGACCTGACTGATGCTAAAGCCAAAGATAACTTAGGGAGTTCTCAAGTGAAAACAGAGTGGATATATTATCACAATATTATAAAAGAGTCAGGAGTAACTGAAACTACTGTCTGGTTAGACATAAGAGGAAATCATGGTAAGTTTGCAATAAAAACTAAATAGGGCCACTACATGACAGCTGCAATGCAAGAGAGATACAGGCCCCTTTCAGTACTATTGCTAATCAGTCATTAGTGTGAAAATGTACATTTCAAAAATATTCTTGTGTAATGAGTACAGATTCTGATACTCATTACACATTACACAAGAATATTTTTTGATAAGCAGATACATATTTATTTTAAAGTTGAGGTGTTGGGTATTATTGAATGCACTTTTGTATCAAAATAATCTCGTGATTCTGGGCTTCGAAGAATTTATAGTTCTGATTATAGAATTGAATGTATATTTACTTATGTTCAGGTATTGGCTGATATGGAATGTACTTTGGTATTGATCATCAATCTGGTTTCTTTTAACACCACCAAAACAGGCATGACTCTTTACCGCTAAAAGAAGTTGTTTTGACCAAACTACTTTTTGGGGTACATCTGTTCCTGTAACTGATCGGCTCAAACTCCTAGGCATGGAGTTGACATCTGGTTTCAACTTCGGCTCCACCATTGAGTGTAAAGCTCAAACTGCAGCCAAGAAACTGGGCGTGCTAAATAGGGTGAAGCGATACTTTACGCCTGGACAACTTTTAACCCTTTACAAAGCACAAGTCTGATCCTGCATGGAGATTTGCAGCCACCTTTGGGATGGCTCAGCTAAGTACCAACATGCAGCGCTTGACTCGGTGGAACGCAGAGCTAAGAGGCTCATTGGCGACGTTAAACTGGTGGATACCAAGCTTCACACCTTGGCTCATCGCCGCAAGGTTGCCTGCTTGTCAGTCTTCTATAGATTGTACTTCGGCAAGTGTGCCCAGGAACTCCATGACCTCATTTCACAAGCCCTCTTCTACCATCGGACATCTAGACGCACTGCAAGTTACCACCCCTGCCTAGTTGATATTCCACCAACTCGCACTAAGCTTTTTCAAATGTCTTTTATAATGCACACAGCAAAGGAGTAGAACTCTCTGCCTGCGTCTGTGTTTCCGAACGCATACAACCCCGTCCTGCTTTGTCTCTGTCACCTCTGACCTAGACTAGAGTCAAGAGCAAACACATAGCAAAATAAAAAAAATACTCGCAATTCCGGGGTTGATAAATTTACTACTTTTTGACTATACTGTAGAATACTAGCACATGTATTTAAGAAGTCGTTTCTTTACCATGTATTCAAATAGTTTTATTTTTTTCCGCTTCCATAATTTCATAGCTAAAAATTTACTTTAGGTAAATATGCATCCGAATATCCGATCTCTAGTAATGAGTTATGTTTTGCTACTAGGGAAAAGTGCACAGGAAAATCCTGTAATGAAATGACATGAAATGAAATCGTTTATTCTGTAAATAGGATATCTAAATAGGATATATAAAAAATATATTATAAAATAAGCTAGATGGAGTCGACGTTTCCTATCTGACTACCCCAGAGAAGAAACGGCGAAACCAATTCAGGGGTCAGTCTGTTAAGATAGATTGTCATTTTATCATCATTATTTTTTGTTTAGTAGGCATTCCGCGGCGCCCTTGTAACACAAGGCTCGGACTGCACTCATAACAGGGTGTTTTAAACTATGTCATGCGTCATAATTAATCATTTAAAAAAACAGGTTCAAAAAAAAAAAAATTTTACTTGAATGATTAGTAGTCATTGGGTTCATGAAGTGGGCTGTCTTGGTAAGACGACTAAAATGCCACGGTGTATACTAGTCGCGCGGTAAACTCTGATTGCGCGATGCAGGATTTGTGACGTCAGATCTTTGATGCGTAGTTCGCATGTGGCGCTGTAGATGTGTCGCTACACCTTTGTTTACAATAGTTATTTTAAGATTTTGCTCTAAAGAATTTTATAATCTTTGCAATCTCATAAAAAATGTATTTTTCCAGATAACTTTAATATCGGAACAATAAATGCTCAAGAGAATTACTACAGAAATTATTCAGTACAAGGAAAGGTACATGCTAAATCTTATGTGCATTTCATGGAATCTAATGGTGTTAATGTTGCATTTTTGGGTATTGATGCATGCCCAGATCCTGGACTAAGAAGGCCATTCAATTTTATTGGCATCTTAGATCCAACAGAACAACTTGTTGTCCAAAAGCTCAAAGCAGAGGCAGAAAGTAAGGCTGATCATATTGTTTGGTTTGGACACTATCCTACCTCATGTATACTGCCCCTCGAGAATGAAGCCGAAAGACTTAACTTGCGCCAACTTATCGGTAGCAGTCATGGATCGCAGGTTTATTTTTGTGGGCACTTACATTCTATGGGTGGTTTGGTGCCAAGAATGTACACCAAACAGAAAAAAGGTTACTTAGAACTTGAGTTAGCAGACTGGAAAGACAACAGAATGTACAGATTGGCAGCTATAGACCATGGGCATTTCTCATTTGTTGATCAAAAACATAACGTGTGGCCTCTTGTACTGGTCACCAATCCCAAGCATGCCATGTACATCATGCCTGGAAGAGAACCTTTACAACTGATACCTGAATCAAGTCATATAAGAATTCTTTCATTTAGTGATGTAACTGTTAAGACTGTGGAGATATCCTTTGATAAAATAAGTTGGATGGCATGCAAGCACACTGAACTAGAGCCTCTTTACGTTTGTAAATGGCTACCTCATTTGTTTAAAACAGGTATTCACTATTTGTATGTGAAAGTTAATGATGAGTTAGGAAGAGAGGCTTATGTAGAACACCCATTCACGTTAGATGGAAGTCTAATGAAATTTGAAATATCACCCAGAATTTTGCTAATGTTGGATGCTGGTGTGGTGGTAAGTATTGGTGGAATTATTTTGTTCTGTATGATCTTTATTTTTTTTATCAAACTGGACTCAAGTATGTTGTTTTTCACAGTTTCAGGCAATATTTGGAACACTTCTGATGGTTAATGTTTTACCCCTAGTCATTTTAAGATTATTCAAGTGGCCACCGAGGTATCGAAGAAAATACGGACGATATATGTTAAGGAGACTTTGGCTATTGTGTAAAATTGATCGAATATTTTATCCGCTTGTGCTATACGCGGCTTACTTGCCAATTGGGCCATGGTCCATTGGAGAGCTCATAGATGGCTATGTTGGAGCAGTTTTTGCTTGGGGTATACTGATAAAGGGTTCATTTCTACCAGAACCATTTACTTACATGTATGGAAGTGTGCAACTAATGTTTGTGCAAATACCCTTAGTACTTGTATTGGCCCACTGCTTAGACTATCGTCTTTATGGGCAGAACAAAAGGGGAGTAATACGGTTGATAAAAAATTTGCCATTTGTCTTTTTACTGTCAATACAGCTGCTATTGGCATACTTCTTTTGGCTAGAATATGGAACTATGTCTCTTGTATTTGGACCACTAAGGACGTGGAGTATTGCTTTAAGTATTTTATTGTGGTATAAGACACTGAATTTGCCCCCAGAATATTGTAGGTGAGTTCTATTTAAGTACTACTTATTTGTCAATAAAATATTGATAAACTATTATATTTGTGGTATGGCAAACCTTATCAAATGTGTATTTTAATGTTATGCCTTTTTTGTTGCAGTAACCTGAAAAAGCTAACCGAAATGCCATCATAGTATTGTCATGGGAGACTTCTTGAACAAATTGTGTAGCACTAAGATATATCATGTGTTACGTGTTGATAGCTGCAGCTTTTCAAGTGCGCTTAAGCCCAAATCTAGGATTTTGTGATAGATACGACATAAACGTACCAATATTCATGAATAAACAGATAGACTTATTTTATAGTTTATGTAATCAAAGGCCGATTATTAAATCGATATATTACTTTATTGCTCCAAATAAAAGTTACCGGATGATAGAAGAATAAAATAAATTAATTGCACCAAAGATTTATAAAGTTTAGTATTACAAACTTTTGTGAGGGCGATAACCTGAATGGATATATAGATAACGTGTTAATCGCCCCAGTAGTGTTATAAAAACGATTTGATTCTTCTTGATAATATTATTAACTGATTACCTACTGTTTTAATAGGTAGGTATGCATTTCTAAAACTACTCATTTTTTAAAGTATTGTGCATAAGTGTATTGTATAGGTACTTTACACGTGTGTATTGCTTTATACTTATTATTACGCATACGAAATATCGTTATTTTTCCTTTGAAACCAATTTTTTTTGTGTATATTGCATATTGGTTTAGTAATTAAATATTTTAAATAGTGACACCTAGTCTGTAATGTGAAAAAAAAAACAAATTATTTATTTAATACAATACAAATATTACAGAACAGTAGTAGAATAGCATTTAACCAATTTTATTTAACTACTCTTTAAATTGACGAAATTGGTTGATTACAATGAATAAAATAACTCGCCGATTGCAAAATATCCCGTTATTGGATTCGGTAAAAAAAGTAAGTGTCGCGACATCGCGTGTTCAAAGTTTTAAGATTAATAACCATTCCCATCTTTTATTCCGACCTAGAAGTCATGTCTTTATTTTATGTGTAATATTTTACACATAAAATCATGTTTATCATGACCATGATTTTATGCGTACTATTGATCATCATGATCAGAATAAAATAAAAATAAAATGGTGCTCCACATTGTATGTACCTACAGGCAAATACAAATGAAACAAGATGTATAAAAATAAAAAAAGTATATTGAAATAATCATCACATTCACCAAAGTATGTAAGTAGTTACAATAAGTTCTATCGTTTAGATCCTAAAAGGCTGTGAATGAGTCAAACTGAGAAGTATGAAACGAACGCACTTATTTTTGGACCTCCTTAGTACAGCTTTTGTATGAAATAGTTATTTAAAAGATTTACACTTGGTTCCTAGTTGTTTTCCGTAAATTCTTCTTTTGTTAGGTATATATTGTATACCTATTTTCATGGTACTTGCTGGTTATTTAAATATTTAATCGTCCTCCATATCTCCACATGTCTGAATGTAATGTAGTCGTTATCGTGGAGCATAATGTAAATGTGTTAATAGTAATAAAGTGCGCACGCTGTGACCAAGTGTTACTCAGCTTTTGTGTCGTTTAGAATTTGTATTCTAATTTCATGTTCATTATCTGTTTATGTATAGCCGACCTCGTAATTGCATTACCACCCTAAGGTTGAATGTTAATTGCACGTCGTAAAACGATAAGGTCCATTTGTCAGGGCCAATTTCTGTCATAATTCCTAGGGAATATTGACGGGGTTTAGATGTGCTGATCGCGTTCAGTTTCATTGGTGAAATTGGCCCTTAGTGAAGGTTTAATTACTGGGAATTGTTGTGAAAAGTGGTAAAGCAATTATGAGGTCAAATACACATATCAGAATTTTAATATAGCTGTAAAGTACGTCAGACGGTAAGTGAGCGATTTATCGGCAACCATTTTAAAGCTGGAATAGTGATAATTTTTTATTATCTAAGACTCGATAGATTACTACGAAGCATTTCATGAAATCATTTACAGATAGCTGACCGACCCTTTGTATTGTCAAAGGGACATTCAGCGAGACAGTTGAAGCTTGGTGCCCGTTCCAAAATCTAGTTTGCTATCGGGAGGAACGGGCAATAAACTCAATGGTTACCTACTCTATAACATTTCTCGCTTTTCCTTCTGACGTGCACTTTAACTGCGACCATTGTATGACGATTTCCGTGGTGCTATATTTAATTAAAAACATATAAAACTTTTCCTGTAAACATTCGTAGAGACGTTATTTTTCTAGCGTGTAAATATTCTTTTTATGATTCTCATAAAATGGTCGAAGTGTTGTACCAAGTAGGTACCTATCTAAGTATGTTTGTATCTCGTCATAGTCTTAAATGTCTAGTCTGGACAGTATTTTTGTAACGTAATGTAGATTGTTGTATTATCAATATTATAATTATAATTAATTGTACTGAATGTTCTTAGTAACTTAAAATAATCATATTATAAAGATGCTTCATACTTTGCTAAGATAAAGAGAGCTTTTTCATAGAGTCAACATTTTCATTAAAAAGACAATGGTAGCTTCAATTATTATGTGATAATTTTAGTAAATTCATTGTTTATTTTGACTGGAACGGGCCAATGATTGGCCCAATGCTAACATACGACATTGTTTATGATAATGATACGAGAATGAGGGCAAAGATTATTCGCACAAATCAAATTCGTGCGATTCATTAACTTGGTCAAAATTTGCTTTTAATTTACAGCGTAGGTTGTGCTCACTATATTTTGGCAAGTGGCAGAAACTATCAGAGCTAAAATAAAAGCACTGAATTTGAGCAAATTTTGCTTCGTCCAGAAGCGCTTTCGTGGACTGCTAAAATATTCTGAACACTGTTTATGTCTGTAATGTAAATAACAAGCCTTGTCGGCAATTTGTACTATTGGTACAGTTCGCATTGTGTCTGATAACGCGGTAACTTGAATCAACCGTTAGTGCGGACTTTAGCTATCATAAAATATTGTACATTATTTACAAATATCAATATGAAAACAAATTGATGGAATAAAATAATTTCATGTCGTATAAGAGTATTTTAAATTACCAATCATTAATATAGTGGGTAGGCACATTCTATCGCACGCAAGGACACTTCCGGACCCCCTCTTCCACTCATGACCACCGTCCGAAATTAAAATTGATTTAGTACCGCACTCTGAAATCTTATAATCTCACGATTGTCGTATATAAAAAATAATATGTAAGAATTAAAAATACTTAAATCTATAATATCTTTCTTGACAAAGAACTCATACATAAATCTAAAAAAAAAAAAACATTCAAATTATGTATAGGCCTATACCATATAATCGCGTAATAGTTCGCGACTTGGAGCGCTCAGTTTAATTCGCTGCTCCTTCGCGAACTAGGTCATTCTTTTAGTTCGTCAGCTCCCGTCTCGAACCAGAGAAGGGCTATACAAGTCAGTCTTATCGAACGAACTAATGAACTGAGAAGCGAGGGATCTGGGAACTACACACATCAAAAGTTTAAGCAATACGCATCATTAACAGAAACTGCATGTTTTATTAATTGATACCTTCTTAATTTTTTTCTTAACAAAGTAGATTGGTATACAATCTTTTTGTTCTCGGAAACATTAGTACTGGCTGATTAAAAAAATAGAAACTGCTCGATTGTCTTTTGTTTTCATTCAAATAAAAGCTAATTATTTTTTCCCGATTTCATGTGTTTTCGTTGCTCGATAAATTTGGTATTTATCTCACTTTATCATTTTGAGATTTTTATGTCATGGAGCGACGCCATTTGACTGCTGACGAAATGCAGAGAGCTGTAGGAATGTTACAAGCGGGAAGAAATCAGTCCCAGGTATCTGGGCATTTTGGTGTCAATAGGAGCGTGATTTGTCGTCTTTGGCAGCTTTACGTTAATACAGGGGCAGCACCCAGGACGTGGAAGGAGTACAACTGCTCGACAAGACCGATACATACACCGATACAACTGACTGCAATACATCAGCCGATGTCAACCGCCCGAGAGATAGGTTTAAAGCTACAATTCTCAAGCGGTGTCGTTGTTAGCCACCAAACCGTGAGAAATAGGCTGCATGAATACGGCCTACGAGCACGACGCCCAATTAGGTGCCCGCCATGGGAATCGCGCCCGTCGAAACGAACGGTGTAGGGAACACTTGACATGGACTCAGGAGCAATGGGATTTATTTGTATTTTGCGATGAGTCCTGGTTTAGATTTAGGCCTGATACGAGAAGGGTATAAGTGTATCGTCGTCCCGGAAATGCTGAACGGCTGAGATGCGTCCAGGAAGTGCACTGTTACAGTGGCTCCACAGTGATGGTATGGGTATTATGAAGAGCAGACGAACTGAGCTCGTTTTTGTAGATGGCAATACGAACGCTGAAAGTTACGTTACAGATGTCCTCTGGCCTTATGTTCACCCATTTGCACAAAGTCTTGGCTCAGATTTCACGCTGATGCATGACAATGCGCGTTCGCACACAGCTCGGAGGACCAGAGAGTACTTGGCAATGGAAAACATCGGGTGATGCCGTGGCCTGCACATTCGCCAGACCTCAATCCCATCGAGCACGCATGGGACATGCTCCAGAGACGTGTTCTAGAGAACCTGGACGGAGTGTCGACAACTCAACAACTAAAAGACTTGTTGAAATTCCATTGGGAGCGATTGCCGCAGGATAATATAAACAACAGAAACACGTCAGAACAAAATCGTTGCCGACAAGTTTTAAACAACAGAAACGGAAAAGCTTAATTTCGTTTTAAGAGGGCGTCCAACGGTCTACTAGCGCCACTCCTTTAAAAAAATATTATCTCGTGACTGAGAAGGGATTATGAAAAACGGTTCAAAAAGGAACCTCGGTAAGAGTGTCTAGAGTTTTCTAATACATTTTATAACATTTCATATTGAGACATGAAGCAACAAAATTCGATCTAAAGAAAAGCCGCCACATTCCTCTATACTCCATTTACTATTGCATTAGACAAATAACGGCTAAATAACGACAGTTATTGTGTAATATTGTTGAAATTACTGCACTTTAGAGTTATTTTTTTAATTCAATGGTAAATAGATTACAGTGCTTTGTATTTATCGTGAAATAACGGAGTTTATTAAACGTTTACATCGAAATAACGAAAGGGTGAGAACAGTTATTTGTCTAATGTATAAATGGAGTATAGATAGATCGTGTTTTGTAATATTTTTTTAAAGGAGTGGCTCTAGTGGACCGTTGTACTCCCTCTTAACTTTATTTTAAACAACGTATGTTACGGTACACATATTGTTAATTGTTGTAATTATATGAACAATTGAATGAAGGATTTTATTGCTTTAGTCAATAATGCATCAAAAAATGCTTAGTTTTATTTATAAAAGAAATATAAATATATTACAATAGTAAAATCGTTCAAAAGTTCAAACTCGTACGTATATGTTGCTTAGACTTTTTTGATGTGTGTAATGCGCATAGTTCGTCTGTGGGGCGCTCTTACGACCAAGTTCGTTCGCGAACTACACAAGACTACCATTTCAGATCAACATTAGTAGGTATAGGTATTGTTCGTACATATCTATGGATTTCTGCGACTCATATTAAAGGTACTCAGAGAGTGTCAAAGTAGACAGATTGACTATTCTGCGTACTTAACCGGTCTTACGACGCGGATAACGTCTAAATAAATATTGCAGAACTAAGAAACAGTATTCTTAATTTGAGATTTACAAAGTGACCCATCAAGAGTTTAGCCTATGCTCAAATCTTCAAACCTATCTGCAAGCCTTGTAGACCCTTAGTAGTAAAACGAACACCAGTGCGATTTGTAATAAAACAATCCATACGATCAAAGCCAAAAAGTCAGCACTTAGGTTTCTAGATAGGCCTAAAAACTCTAGATGTCTGCTAGGGTCTTTGAACATACAATATACTTCATAGCAGGGTAGTTTTCCCCGACCAAGACCATACACGGTTTCCAGAAAAGCGTCGAACGCGTATCGGAAGTATGAAATAGTGGCGAATGGTCGCAGATACACAGGCATCTCGCGATATGGTATGAAGAATTCAGAAAACATCAGCATTGGAATGTTTGCCGCCGGAATCACGAACAGTCCCAGCTGAAAATAAATCACGGGTTTAGTTTTGGTGATGGTGCATCGGTTTTGTCACTAGTCTGTGTGAAATTCATAACAATGTGTAGGTAAGATTAACACAACCCAAGTTTTCGCAAAATTAAACTACTAGCTTCTAGCATTTTTGTGTTCAATTTTAAGACATTTTGTTTATGTTTAACGAGGATTCCCAGTTGCGTAGTAGAATAAGTTGCTGTCATATTTATAAGCTGTCCTTATTCTTACCTTCATTCCACAAGATGCGCCCACTACAAATCCGAATGTCTGAGCCAATATAGTGACAAGAGCACACGTGAGCCACGCTAAGCCCATGCGGTTCATGTCCAATGGTTGCGAAGTCAGGTACCAGGCAGGGAATAAAAATACTGTTGCACATAATAACTGAAACAAGTGTGGGAAAACGTTATCTTAAAGTAAAAGTTTATTTATTTATTTAAACTTCTGGCACAAAATAAGGTACAAAGGCGGACTTAATGCCTTCGGCATTCTATACCAGTCAACCAAGGGTGGTGAAGAGATAAGATGGCAGGTGCTCTATTTAAGAGTAAAAAAGTTTCAATGTGGTAGTTTTCAGAAATACAATACAATAGTTTACCATTTATTGTTATTGACTAATGATCACGTTTATCTAATTACCCTCATTATGGTACGTATCTTTTAATAATAATAATAATAACCCCACCGCCGTATCTCTACGTTGACGTCGTGGTGGGGCTTGCGCGCTCCGAACTCTAGGTCTGTGCCGGTAGAGTTTATTTTACCGGAACATGTCTAGGGTGAGGAGCCAGACTAAGAGAGATACAGAAACCCGCAGGACAGCATGTGGCGAGCTGTTGGGTAGTTGCGACCCCACGGACCCTATCTCCCGGGAGAAGTCATGTTCCTCATCTCTAGCTTGTCTTTATTGGCCGGCTGGAGTGAACACTGACGAGAAACTGAGCTCCCACCTCATTTTTGCCTTTATTGGCCGGCTTGAGTGGAGATTCGCAAGAGCAAACGTGCTCGGAGGAAGGAAGTATTCCAGTAAGTGCTTGTAGGGATCTTGACCATCTTCCGGGCTCTGGGATTGTTCTGAGAGCCGTGGAATACCTCTCCACTCCTCGAGCACCTCAGGACATGTTGCCCCCTTGTCGCTACGTCACTATGTGCTAGCGACCGTTTTCGGGGGCCCATTATTGAGTGTGCAAGTCACCCCCTGCCATTTTATCCGTGTGTAAAAAACATTGATCAGGCAGGGGCCATAGTCCTTCCATAGTTTTAGGTAACCAGTCCATATTAACCACCCAAACCCATAGTCCAATATCTTTGTTTCCATATCTTGCAATAGTCCTACACCAACCGGGGGTTGTCCTTGGGTGCACTTGCATAGTGCGTACAGGGATAATCGTCGGTTGGTGCCTCATTTAATTAAAAAGCGTCTAACGGGCCTCTGCGAGTTGGCTTCGGCCCCTCGTACGCCTTCCAAAGGTCCGGGACCCCAGGGTCCCGAGATATGTAAACATTTAGAAAAAAAAAAAAAAAAAAAAAAATTATTCAAAAATATAAAGTATACAGTTAAATACAGTTTTTCTTATATCTATCTCAAGTTCTATGAATCTATTAAAGTGTTTTTTTAGAATTAAGGTACTAGGATTACTAGGAATGAATATATTCAAGTGTGTTATTAAAGCACATAAGTTGTCAAGTGCTGTAGGTACATGCGCTTCAGTTTATAAGTTCTTTAGACAGGAATCTTAAGGAGTCATTGACCCTTTATTACCTAGGAAACGCGATCGTAAGGCTGTCATCACTAGTTAGTATCTATCCACCTTTATATCCCACTAGCTTCTGCCTGCGACTTCGTTCGCGTGAAATTATGCTACTTACTTCGTTTCCGCTTAGCGTTTGACCAAACAAACAAACTCTTCATTTTGACTGGGTTAGCTATGCATTACGATGACATGATTGATTATTTAGATTAATTTAACGTGTGCATCTGGGACTTATTTATGGGCGAGAAACGAATAGGTAGGTAATATCTAATAAAAATGTTCAAACTTAACGTACCTGTATGGGTAAGTCCACAATGATTTTGGAGGCACAGTATGCAGGCAAAGAATACCACTTGTTGAGGTGTTCATGTAAGACCACTTTTGCTTCCACTGGGACTGAAAAAAAAAAAGGTTGCGTTGACAGATTTTGTATTTACTATTTTTACTAATTTTTTTTTATGGAAAAAAAACCTTTAAAATGCTCTAGTGTAAACTTGCCAACATGTCGTTTGGTCAATATTGCCTTTCAAGCGTCGATATGATATGTACTAGGGATTCTACTATACTCCATTTGAAATAATATTATTAAAACCTTTTTTTACAGTCCGTTCAACCGATTTTGAATTCTATTCCGTAGGCATAAGGATGGCATTAAAAGCAATAAAGTGGTGACAATACAAAATGTTTATTGCAGCTGCCGTTTGTCATGCCACCAACGCAATAGAAGTCAAAATCGGTTGAACGGACTGTAAAAAGGTTTATTTAAATGTCTAATATTATTTCAAATGGAGTAGGTACCTATATGTATCTAAAACAATTCGACTAACTTCTTTCAAGAATCAATAGGTATACTTACACGTATGTATCGTAGGCATGGCATTCGAGAAGAAAAGGAACAGTAGAAAAAAGAACAGACATCCGGTATTTGACATCATTCGTCCAGCTTCTGCGCCCGCGCCGTGGTACAAGGCGCCAAGAAGCAATGCTACAACGAAGTGACATACTAGCCGAATCTGAAAATATTTATTTAAACAATGGTTTTTATTAAATGGCGACCAATAACGAATTGTCGAGAATGGGTTATAATGCCATGGCTAATAGTTAAGTGCAAAATTAGGCTTTTTTTCTTGTCTACAATTAGGCTGATGAAATCGACTAATTTGGTGAAACGTAAAACTTCCACTTAGGCTTTTATCACGTAATTTATGGAATGGTATCGACGGTGTTTAGAGGAAACCTGATTTTGTTTGTGTGGTTTGTTCTTACATACATAAACTCACTCACTCTTCTTCCCATTGGGATATATGTAGTATGATATGTAACACCAGTCACTTTAATTCCCGCATTAACTCTTCTTTCCAGATCTTCATCAATCTTTTCAACTCTTGTAAATAGACTCCCCAAATATATAAACTCATCATTCACTTGCTAAACTGCATTACATCACACACCGACACATCCTCTTCTCTTTCAAAAACCATGGCCTTCGTCGTATTCACATTTATATACACCCCTTTCCTCTTATGTGCTTCATCCAGCACAGTCACCAACTCTTCTGCTGCAGTCTTGCAACTGTTCTGCTGATGATGCAAGTAGAACTTGATCATTTGCGTAGAAAAGGCATTCGACAGGCAACTCATACAATCTCAATCGGCACTCACCCTCTTTCAAATCTGTCAGACAACTATCCACGTACAAGTGGACGTAGTTATGCAAAATGGATCCAGCCACAAAAACTTACTTTTGAGAAAATGGAAGTTTTAGTAAATTTGATACATTAAAATAACAAGACCGTAGTTTTTTATCCAAACCCTCTTAAATATTGGGTCTTTTTATTTACTTCCTGTATAGTATAGTTTTAATTAATAAGTTTCATGTGCATAAATATACTTTTGTTCAGTAAAAGCTCTTTGGTTCTTCTTCACAATACTTATTAAAAATGTGGGATGGATCTTTTAGTGTTAAGTTGAGGCAATAAAACGCATATAAGTATAGTAAGGGCATTTAATTAAAAATTATTAAAAAACATAGATACAAAAAATTATCAGTTTTCTTCATCAGACACGATAGTACCCGTAAAAAAAAAATATACATATATATATTTGCAAAATAGATTCAAATGCCTGCCATTCGAATCTATTTTGCAAATATATATACATATATGTTCCTGTTTTATAGTAAAAAATCGATTTGACATAGAGATCCAAAGTAGTTTAATCTTTTAAAACCCATGTTATCTATGTTCCCATGACACAATGGTTCTATTTTAACTCTGCGAAAATGCTTAATATTCTGTTGGTATCATTAACGTCTGTGTTTTTCATTAGAAAAAAGGAACTTTGCGGCTTGCATATTTTTTGCATATACTAAAGATGATTTGTGTAGATGCCATTTATGACGATAACCCAAAAAACGATTTTTGTGGGTTGGATCAATTTTGCATAACTACGTCCAAGTTGAACAGCCACGGTGACGCTAGACAACCCTGTCAAACCCCCTTGAGAAGCAGAATCAGTCCGTGTATACCCCATTTATCCTAACACAAGCACTGGAGTCTATGTATAAAGAGTTCAGTGCTCGTACCAAACGTAGTATGTTCTTGTTTACATAAATAAAAAACACTAAACATTTGTACAAACCTGAGTCAAGTATACATCTCTGACGACTCCTATACAGCACCTCCATAGTAGAGCGTTCAATTGTTGACAGATACTGGCGGAGTATCCCTTTGAAGGATTGGGGCTGGGGTTCAGCAGAGCTACTGATTCGGGTGATAACTCTGCAAAAATATAACAACATAACATACCATAACATCACGCCTGTAATTCCCGAAAGGTTGGGCAGACTTGTACACACGGCTAATTATCAAGCTGTATATTGCCAGTATAAGCTGATCTCGCATTGTATAGGATTTACGTAGAATGAGAGGTTAGCTTCTACTGGAAATTAGCATGATAGGTAGCCGTGTGTACCTATCGTACACCCACGTTTCACCAGTTATTTTTAGGTTCCATATTATAGGGGGTGAGCCTATTGCCATTAACCGGGCACAAATCCAGACTCCGAGCTGCTACTAGAGAAATTCCTAATGAAAAATTCCAATAATACTTTGCCCGATCTGGGAATCGAACCCAGGACCTCATGCTCAGAAGTAGCGCTTGCGACCACTAGACTAATGAGGCAGTGCAAAAATATAGTAAGGAATTCATTCAGAACAAGGTAATGTTTTCGAGTTAACTTGATGCGATTAAGTAGGTATCTATTGTTACCAAAGGTAAAATCTGGGATTTTAGTTGTTAGAAGCAAATTGGCTACCAAATTAAATTATCCGTAAATTCAAATTACAACTGCCACTCTTTGACAGTTAGCGGCTACGTAGGGTGTAAACAATGGTGGTGGTGGTGGGCTAAACAATTAATAATAATTAATATCCCTGACTTTACCGATGACCGATATCATCGTGAGCTGACCTCCATTGAAAATGTAAAATACCTACCTAGGTAGAAATGCATGTACCTATCTAATCTATCTATACAAATAAATGAAATTGAAGTGTCTGTTTGTTATATCAAAATAACAGCTTTTTACTAAATGCATATGAAAGTATTTACGGAACTTCAAAAATACAATTTTTTAATTTTTTATCTGTCTGTCGATCTGATTGTCTGTCTGTTTGTTCTTTTGTTTGCTAATCTCCGAGACGACTGGACCGATTTTGACGGGACTTTCACTGGCAGATAGCTGATGATATAAGGAGTAACTTATGCTACTTTTATTTTAGAAAAAACCACGCGGGCGAAGGAGCGGGCAGGAGCTATTAAAATTATAAACATGTTGATATAACGGGCGATCTTATCGCAATCAGCGATTTTTGCCTGACTTCCGTAGTATGGACAGATTTATCGGAATTGTAAGTTACCTATTCCTTTTCCGTTGTAGATGTCATTCTTGGCGATCTTGCTCATCTCGTGAGCATAGCTGTTGGCTTCTTTCTCCAAGAGATTCATGTCACCAGCGTGTTCGTCGCTCGCTATCTCTAACACTGGAAAAAAAAAAATTACAGTTATTGAAAAGTATGCATTTGTGGTAAATATTGCGGTATCGTCAACTGTGGGATCTTTACTTACCGTGAGCTACTTTACCTATGAGTAGGTACCTACTGATAGGTAAATATCTCTCAATCTGTTACAAATAAATGTTTTTTCTTCTTTTGTATCGCTTTGATACTAAATAGCGGCAACAGATTTTTAGTAATCGGCAGATATTTAAGTACAATAGTCATGGGTAAAGTTGCTCTTGGAAAGTAAAGATGCCACAGTTGACTGTACAAGGATATTTTGGCTAACGGCCAAAATCGAAACGAATGCCGCCATCTTGTTTTCTTCTATATATTTCTCAAAACATTTTCACAAATGAAATTAAAACATTGTGAGGAACCCGGCATGTCCTAGAACCAACAATTCGAAGACGTGTTACAATTAAATGAAAGAAAATTAAAAATTCATATTAAAAGCACACTTTTGATAAGAAAGCTTGGAAACATGCTGGTCCTTCTCCACAGGACAATATAGAGTCTACTCAAAATCAAACTGGTTGCTAATTTAATTGTAAAATTTATAATTTTTATGATCTTATTTTTATTTTTTGTGATTAATATACTTTAACTCACACACTGACTTATTATTTATGTTATCATCTACTTTTACAATGTTTGTACATATGTGAGCACCATGGATCTATTGCATAATTAATTTGTCATTACCTACTTCACTTTTCATTCTTTTTACCTATTGTGGTATAGTAATATTATTCTAGGTACACCATCTTCACATATATTTATTAAATAACTAGCTGCGCCCCGCGGTTTCACCCGCATAATTGTCGATCCCGTGGGAAACATCGGGATAAAAATATAGAAAAGAAAAAGATAAAGCCTATATGTTAATCCAGGGTGTCAGCTACGTCGACACCAAACTCACAAACTTGCGCCTTTATAATATTAGTGTGATGTATACAAAATAGTGTCAACATTTTAAAAGAGCAAGTATGGGAGTTTCTTGCCCATTCTTCTCCATACGTAACTTATACCTTTTGGAAGGGGCAACTAGAATCAATTAATTTGTTTTTGTAGTTTCTGACGTTCAAAAGTGCCTTTTATGTGCGTATTTGAAATAAATGATTTGACTTTGATGATTAATCTACTAACCCGCACTGGACCCGCGTGGTGGCCCACTCCCTCTCGAAGAGAGGAGGCCTGTGTCCCCGCAGTGGGAACATTAGATACAGGCTGATTAGGTGGATACCAACAGCGCCCCCATGTCGACGTCTTTCGAACGCTAAAAGATCCTTCAAGCATTCTACTTGCGAGGGCGATAACATACTATACTACAACATAATGTAACCATGTAGGCCAGGAACATTGGGACCCAAAATGGAGCCTTGAGGAACACTCATATCATTAATCATTCAAACTCTGCCGTTTCGAAAACAAGAGAAGTGTGTCGATATTTCCCTTGACGCCTTGACGAGTTGATTAAAATGATTCCGGTTAGATTTTAATTAACCTTAAAAGGGCGATAACAATGTTTGTAACTCGTGTTGGCGTTTTGGAACAGATTAGGGCCCTCATTTGATTTTTTTCAATCATTTTCTGAATTTTCCATTTAATAATATATTGGGATTATTTTATTTAACGGGTTATGTTATTTATTTCGTCTTCATATATCGCTAGGCCTCAGTTTTAAGAGTAACAGTTATCACATGATTTAATTCTTCAACTTAAAATTTTTTACTTGTAAGTTTAATAGGCAATGATAACACCATTTTGTCAACAGCAGCGATTGTCTTCAGGAATTTATAAATAACGCCTTCAATCTATCGTTCAATGAAAAAAATGTTTACTTATACATAACCAAACTTTCGTCAACATGTAACACAAAAAAGTGACCACATAACTTTATGCAACATGTAACCAAAACCAAAAGGCTGTTTTGTATTTTATAGACAAATCACTTTTATTAAATCAAGTTAACTTTTATAAAGTCTTGTCAAACTTTGACTATTCCTGAAATAGCCGAAGTAGTTAGGCTAAATATTTCTTTCAGTGTTGGCACGCATTTCAATATTAATTTATAACAGTGACAACAAACAATAAGGAGATAATATTTATTATTATTCCTTTTTGTCGTGTGATTAGTGACTAGCCTGGTGTCAGTTTTTATGTCGCCCATGGGCCTGTGACTTGGCTACACATGCCGTCGAGAAATATCTTTCAGGAATGCCGGTTTCATCACGTTTTCCATCACCTTTTTATAATTCCAATAATCCATACTAATATTATAAATGTGAAAGTAACTCTGTCTGTGTCTGTATGTTACGTTTTTACGTCTAAACCGCTGAACCGATCGTCATTAAATTTTGCAGAGATATAATAGCCTGGGATATGGAGAAGGACATAGGCTACTTTTTTAGGCGATAACCGGCATCTACGCGGGCGGAGCCGCGGGCAAAAGCTAGTAATATTATAAATGTGAAAGTAATTCTGTCTGTTTGTATGTTACGTTTTCACGCCTAAACCGCTGAACCGATCGTCATGAAATTTAGCGATATAGCTTGGGATATATATATATTTTTTATAAAACCTTGCCCCACACTAGGAATTTCTCCTGTATTGTGGGTGCGTATACAAACATTTAATCTCACATACACAAACAGCCAGACCCGGAACAACTAATTGTAGGTCATACAAATATTTGTTTCGGGTGGGAATCGAACCCGCGACACGCAGCGCAGCAATTAATCGCTTAACCACTGCGCCAACCGTGCCGTCTCGGAGAAGGACGTAGGCTACTTTTTTACGCGATAACCGACATCCTCGCGGGCGGAGCCACGGGCAAAAGCTAGTATATTATAATTCTGTATTCTTATTTAAATTAGTACTTACAATAATCAGCTATATTATAATACTGTGGACATGTAAACCCAGCTCTGGAAAGTGCACTGGGTACATCAGCTATGGCACCCGCGTACAGTGTCCTGCCATTGGCTAACACGACAACGTCATCAGCGGTGTTGAACAGTTGTGATGACGGCTGGTGAAGAACACATGCTACAGTTCGGCCACTGCGGGCCACTGTGTGAAGAGCCCGGGCCACGGACAGAGATGATACAGCATCTAATCCGCTGGAAAACCAATCGAAATGTAGTTAGGTATATTGTTTTAAGCATGTAACAAAAAATGGTAAGTAAGTCCGTACGTTATTACTAAAATAATCGCTGATCACAATTTAAAACCAAGAAGATAGATTTGGCAAGGATCTGTCTGCTATGATACTCGTAGTTCAAAAAAATTCATAGCAGGGATACGAATAAAAACCGGCCAAGTGGATCAAGGGTTCCGTAGTTGAGATGAATTTATCCCAAGAACAAAATTAACATTGTAGTTGAAAAACATGTTCTCCCATACATTCCAACTGCCGCTCGCTTTGCCGCTCTCCCGAGACTCTGTAGGCAGTATAATGAATTGTCTAAGGTTTTTAACCTAGACATAATCCTCCCCATTTTAAAATATAAAAATATCTTAACCACCGCAGTATAACTAAATAAGTATGTAACCATGTTTCTTGCTTTTAATATTTAATTAATAATTATTATCCTTATCAATTGAATTATGAATGCTCTGTCCTGAAATGTTGTTATTATTTTTTAACACCTAGTTGTATGTTCATGATGTGGTCTCCTGTAATTGAAGGAGCACACGTAAAAGAACCTTTTTTATTGTTGTGATTTATATTGTGTCTGTGTATCCTTTGTTGGTGATCCCAAATAAATAAATAAAAACTGTAAATGTTTGTACGCACAATATTGAGAGGTTTACCATGTTTTATTAAGACCATAGACTTCTTATAGATTTTACTGTAATCGTTAGGTATAGACTATGTTCTGTATTTTTTTTTAAATGTTGTCGCAGTCATTTCGGAGGTAAGGGGGAAGAATGGTAAATCATCAATTATCTTAAATTACAACTTATTGCCCACACAGTAAGTTTTAATAGGGATGAAAACTAAAAAAAAAATTTTTGTCCTTCATGTAGATTATTAAAAAATATTGGACATGTATTTTTTCTTCTTTTACGTAATCAAAACATTACGGCGATACATTGAGTTCAAATGTGGCATGACGTCACTTCTCATTAGATTTTATACTGAGCTGTGACGTAACGAGCCCCCACTCCCCAAGTTTAATGTGTTTTAGCTAAGTCATTTTTTATGAATACGATAAAGCAAAATATACGTGTTTAATATTTTTTTATCATCTGATTGACGGACTAAACAGTTTTTCTTTTTTTTTTACCCAGGCATCATCCCTATTGTATTGTGTTCTAATTTGGCTCCCAAAAGTGAACTCCATATTATTATTCAAAATTCATTTATTTACGTTACACGATTGTGCTTGTGTCACAGTAATTCATATGTGTACCCAATTTCAACGTAATCGGTCCATTAGATTCGGAGAAAATTGTCTGTGACAGACGGACAGACAGACAGATAGACAGACACACGAGTGATCTTATAAGGGTTCCGTTTTTTTATTTGGACGTACGGAACCCTTAAAATCAAGAAATTCATCAATAACGAAGAATCAAGATTAAAAATCAAGAAAACATTGGAAGGATCTGACTGCTACGAAACTCGTAGATAGTTAAGGAAAACACGTAGCAGGTCTACGAATTGTGCTACGAGAAAGAGATTAAGCCTTGTGTTCATCAACATTCAACAACAGATTCAATATTTAATCAGTTCTATATTTAAAATTCCCTTAGGAAATTAGACATAAATGTTTAAATACCTTACCGGTGCTGTGAATGTTGGTGAACACAGGCCTAAAGAGCAGTAGTATTTTTTCGAAAAGTACGTAAATATCTCGGGTTTCGTGCAGCTAGCGGTAGGTAGCTATTCAATGCCATGTATTCTTAGGCGAGGAATTTGTATAAATGACTCCGAAGTCCGAACCAGTCCCCGAAGATAATAAAGAAAGTAGTTTATTAAAAAATATATATATATTACGTAGACATAAATCAACCATTTTATTCTATTATACTCCTTTTATTATAACACTAGCTTTTGCCCGCAGCTCCGCCCGCGTGGATGTCGGTTATCGCGTAAAAAAGTAGCCTATGTCCTTCTCCATATCCCAGGCTATATAACTCTGCCAAATTTCATGATGTTCGGTTCAGCAGTTTAGGCGTGAAAACGTAACATACAGACAGACAGACAGAGTTACTTTCACATTTATAATATTAGTATTAGTATGGAAGTATGGATTAGACAAATGACTGTTCTCACCCTTTCGTTATTTCGATGTAAACGTTTAATAAACTCCGTTATTTCACGATAAATACAAAGCATAATGATCTATTTACCATTTACATAAAATAAATAACTGTAAAGTGCAGTAATTTCAACAATATTACACAATAACTGTCGTTATTTGTCTAATGCTATAGTACAATACAACTGAGAATACAACTGAATACAGTTGAATACAACTGGTGGGTACAATGTACTCTGGTCGATCTTGTTATTGAACTACAAATGAAAATTATCATAGGATAACATTTTATCGTTAACCAAAGGCTAAAAGTGTAAGGAAATTAAATTAATTTGTACATTGTGCTTAGGATTACCTGGTAGGCTCGTCTAATAACATGATGGTAGGGTCTGTGAGTAGTTCGCAGGCGATGATAAGTCTCTTTCGTTCGCCGCCTGATAGTCTACCCGCTCTGGTGTTGAGGACTTCATGTATCCCGAGCTGCTTTGTGACTGTATTGATCTGTAACAGAAGGGTAGACGTTTGCATGGGCACCAACAACTATTTTCGCCGAAAGCATATTTCCTTACGCCGGCGCCGATCGCCGATCCAAAACAATTGTCTAAGGGCTCATTTACGGAGACGCGTCGCGTCGTGTGACGCGTTGTGCGGCGCGGCCCGCAGTAAAATCAAACATATGACGATGTATGAGAACGTTTACGGAGAAGCGCCTGAAGAACCTTTTGAGGTTCATTTCATCATTAATGTCAGACCGATGCTGTCTGACGCTGGTTTTCTAATGAACCTTTAGGGACAAGTGACAGGGAGTACAAACAGTTTGAACATACCTAATACGAATATCTATGATAGTCTAACATTGACTATCAGAAGTTTGAAAGGCCGACTTGGTAAGTACGGTGGCCAGCACATCAAGTTACCACAAACGGTCAAATTTTCTCGTTCAATTTTGAATTTAACCTTCAACATTTACAAGTTTAAAATCATTTGAAAAAAATTTACAGTTTCGTGTAGCTTTATGTGCTGGCCACTGTACATCATCATCATCATCATCATTTCAGCCGAAAGACGTCCTCTGCTGGACATAGGCCTCCCCCAAGCACCGCCACCTCGACCGGTTCCGTGCTTCCCGCATCCAACGGATTCCTGCGGCTTTCACAAGGTCATCAGTCCACCTTGTGGGAGGCCTTCCTACGCTACGTCTTCCGATACGCGGTCACCAGTCCAGAAACACTACCTTTGAGTAGCGTCTCACGAAAGCCACGAATAACTAAATGACTATCAATTTGATGTCCACTAAGTTTAGACAATCACAATCTTATAAGTATCGATACAAAAACAAATGTCAAAATGTATTACGGTGGCTATCAGCGATACTGGGTGCTTATGACGTCATCCTAGTTAGTCACTGAAGATAGCCAATACGAAACCAACTTTTTGACAACTAATCGATAGACACTGACGTGCCAAGTGATCATCTTTATGAACTGTCAACCGAGATACGCAATAGCCCTGCAGAACCTTTCGAAAAAAAAAAAAAAACCTTTCTTTCACCATTACAAAGAACAAAAAGTCATCGTAATTACCGCATTACAACGTTCTCTGTAGGAGATGTTCGGCAACTTGAGACTGGCGGCGAACCTGAGGGTTTCTCCAGCAGTCAGGGTGTCAATGAGCGTGGTGTCCTGGGCCACCAGCACTGAGCTTCGACCTGCACCGTACAAAAACCCCGTTACACCGGTCTTTCTGCAACAAATGGTCTTTGTTAGTTTTGGTTTAATAAAGACGAAAAATGGTTTTCACAGATCCGCAACATGTTTGAACGGCCTATCTAACGATACCCCACAACATGCGATGGACGAGAAAAAAAATATCATCCTCACTTTACGTGTAGATTTTATTTCTCGGCGTGGGTAATATTTATATCCATGTTAAATTACAGCTTTCTAGTTAGTACCAAGAATCGCTGAGCTAAGCCGCGGACAGACAGACAGACAGACATGGCGAAACTATAATCGTTTCTTTTTGACTATCTCTGATAATAATCGTGAAATGAAAATGCAATCTATTGATTAACAGTATTATTATACAGGCACTCTTTGAAACCTGTTAGTAAATAATCATTAATTTGCAATTCAAATGTGTTTGTTGACACATTTGTGCATGCAAAAATACAGGTTTTATGCAGCGCTTTTAATACATTTATGGTTTTATGTTTGAATTTATACCTAAGTTAAAAATAGTTACATAAAAATAGCTGTTACCCTAGTAGCATTTTTGGCCCAACTAAATGCCAACAAAAAATGCTACTAGGGTATATGAAATGAAATGAAGTTTATTTGCAAGAATTGTAGTACATTAAAGATGGTCAGGTTTTTTTTAAATTTCTAAAACAATTCCCGCAATTTCCTCAATTTTCGCTATTGCACCTACTACTGTATGTCTCTGCACCACCCAAGGGTTGACTGGTAGAAAATGCCTATGGCATTAAGTCCGCCTCTGTACATGTTTTGTGCTTAAAGTATTAAATAATAATAATAATTCGCTAAAACTAGCATGCAAAATTATTGATTAGGTACATGAATTAAATAAATGAAGCTAATAAAATAAAATTGTTACATAAATCATAGCTTAAATCATTGCTACATAAAATATAGGCTTACAGCTATGTTAAGCCTTGTAACAGTTAACATTCTAGAAGAGTTTTCAGTGCAAAACTCAATCATGTTAGGCACCTATGAATAGTAGATCGTGTGGTCCGAAGTAAGTAGGTATTAAGTTGGGGGTTAGAAATAAAAAGGTACCAGAAAGGCATTATCAATGTTTTATGATGGGTCATTACGTAGGTCAATCTCAAGGAAAATATCTTGAAGTAACTTCGATTTCTTAAATACACGAGTGCTTTAATTAGGGAGATTTGCTCGTTTCTTCTCTGTATAACAAGCTAAAAAGATGCCTTTGCCCAGGGGCGTAGGTACCACCACCGCCGCGCCGTATTAATGATATGGGGTTCCTGGGCTGCGGGGCCCCCCGAACGAAAATTCGTAAAATATTATCCACAACCTCAAATTCTTATAGCTAAAAGGCCCGGAATTAATGAATAACTAGGTATTAAAATATATAAAAAATACGTTATTTGGTTATGGTTTGGCCGCTTAGATTTCAAAGGCTTCAATGCGTAGTCTAATTCTCAAGCTCTTGCATTCATTTAGTAATTCGCGTGTCGCGGGTTCGATTCACGCACGGAACAAATATTTGTATGACCTACAATTAGTTGTTCCGGGTCTGGCTGTTTGTGTATGTGAGTTTAAATGTTTGTAAATTTTACCCACGATACAGGAGAAATTCCTAGTGTGGGGCAACGTTTTAAAAAAAAAATATATATATACAGAAAATCAAACCTATATTCAAGACAGGATTCTCCAGTTTCACTTCGCTCGCTATTGCATTATCTTAGTAAGATCACAATGACAGTGTGGCGGTGTCAACAACGCCACATGCGAACTACGCATCAAAGACCTGACGTCACAAATCCTGCATCGTGCTATCATAGTTTACCGCGCGACTAGCATATATACAACATTCCGACATCAACCGTTGGGCAGTTGCCCACCAGACACAACACCCGTCTGGTCGGGGGATCCTACATTTAATAGAGTATGAATGAACTTTACACCCTGTTCCTCATGCCTCTAAATTGGTGAACCCGAACGTAAAGTTCTGAGTCAGAATGAAAGTATTTATTTTGTAAAAACAATACCCTCTTTCAGACCTTTTTATGCTCCCAATTTTTTTGACTCATGCTCTTTATATTTAGCTACGCCACTGCCTTTGCCCTATTCTATTTTCCTCTATGCAATGGTGCCGATGTCGACAATTCTGCCAATGACAGATATGTTAAGACAAAACATGCTGAGAAAAAAAAAAGTACAAAAATAATAACAGAAAACCTAGCAGGACAATCAACATGTAAGTATTTGCTTAACTATAGACAGCTTTACCTGTCCATACCTATATCTAGCTGTTTATTCACGGATGACGGAATGACGGAAGTCACTGTAATTTATCACATATTTATCATTAATTACTTCCTCAATTTAGGAAGAGCAATGTGCAAAGATTTTATTTGCGCAATAATTTTAGTCAGTAGGCACACTATGAAAAATAAAATAGATAGGTACATATAAAGTGTAACAGCATTTTCTTATAAGCTTATACACATGTAAAAAAAAATACTGCACAAAGGCGGACTTAAGAGGTCGTAAAAGGGTTCACTAGCACCACTCCATTAAAAAAATATAATCTCGTGACTGAGAAGGAATTATGAAAAACGGCTCAACAGCGACCTCAGAGGCCCAAGTCTGCTATATTTATAAATTCGTCACTCCAACACGATCCCATTGTCATTTTGCTAAAAGTTCGTAATCTGCTAAATTCATAATGGTCGATCATTGGTCGGTCAGAAGTTGGAAGTTTAGTAGGAAGTTTCATTTGTGATTATGTACGAGATTACCAATTCTTTCAATGGAGTGTCAGTGGCTGACCGTTGGATAGTCATAATGACGCCATTATATTAGTAGATTACCAAACTTGTTAAAATCAACAATTATGAAATCAATGTTAGACCATTCTGACATTATTGTAATAGCAGACTTGAGGCCCAGTAAGTGTGTCTAGAATGTTCTAATACCTTTTATAAAGTTTCATATTGAAATACGAAGCAACAAAATTAATTCTAAAGAAAAACAGCCACATTCCTCTAGATCGTATTTTGTTGCTTCGTGTCTCAATATGAAACTTTACCGAAGTCGCTATTGAGCCGTTTTTCATAATTCCTTCTCAGTCACGAGATAATACTTTTTTAAAGGAGTGGCAGCTATGGTACCGATGTATGCGCTCTTAATACCTGAGGTATTTTCTACCAGTCAACCTTAGGGTGATGCAGAGACAAAACATAGCAGGTGCAACATAAGGGATAGATAACTCAAAAAAGAATAAATAAGTACTAATAAGTACATACATTTATACAGAATAAACTTTGCCAGGAGAAATAACGATAGGTAGTGGAGAAAACGAATCCAGCAAATCAGGGAGGAACGTTAAATCTTTTAACGTTTTAAGAAAAGTTTTATTTCCAGGCGCCCTGGCTGTGGGAATCGCATTAGGACCTATGACCTGCTTTATTATTGATATCTAAATTGCGTTTTGGTGTCCGTGACTTTCGCTCATAACTTATTCATCATCATCATTTCAGCCGAAAGACGTTCACTGCTGGACATAGGCCTCCCCCAATTGGGGGGGTTTGCCATAATCGCCACGCTTGGCAGGCGGGTTGGCGATCGCAGTATGGTGTTAAAAATGCATAGAGAACGCTGCTGCCCACTCTCTAGTAAGTCCCTTAGTCGCTTTTTACGACACTCACGGGAGGAAATGGCGTGGTGCTATTCTTTACGTCCGGCACCAAACGACATACCTTATTATTTACGCCTTAGTAATTACCTATCTAATTAATTTTTATAATTATTTTTGTATGTGCAACAAAAAAAATAAAAAAAAATACACAATGGATATGGTACCCATGTGCAATTGACAATGCTCTATCATTATCATTTATGTATGTTAATCTCTTGTCTAATACAAAATAATTTATAATTAGGAACTCAAAAATATATTTTGTTGATTTTACTTTTCAATTGTTTTGGTTTTGTTTAAAATATTAATTAAATTAAACCTTTTTATTACTTGGTTGTAAAGTTTATTGTTTTTAGCGAAGTGCGCATGCACCTAAGTACATAGACAATTAAACAGTCATTAGCTCTAAGCTCAGCAAAGTTCAACAAACCCAGTGACTTTAACTTTTTTACAATATGTTTTTTATCGGTGAGTAAGGCAACGAAAGGTCATAAGCTTAAAGTCGATCGTCCACTACAAAGTATACGCGCGATTTGCTCGCAGAGGTTTTGCTGTGTCACATGCGCGGTTCATTTGTTTCCCAGCCAAGCATTCATGCATAGCGGGTTGCAGTGGATGATCCGCCTACATCTTCATACAAAGCGAAGCTAAGTATGAAAATAAGTAAGTAATAATAAGTAACTAAGTACACGTGCGTAGCTTAGCCTCTAAGTGGCAGGAAATATATTCAACAATATTCTTACTTTCTTCCAGCTAAAATTTTGAGTAGTGTGGTCTTGCCGGCTCCCGAAGGACCCAGTATGAAGGTCATTCGCCCAGGTCTGAGGGCTCCCGAAGCACCACGTAGGATGATATTTGGATCATTTGGATCTTCTGTTGAGTCTGGTTTCTTTCTCCAACTTCGCCCTTAGAATAAAACAAAGGTTGATAAGATTAATTTAAGTAACAAAAAATTATGTTGCAAACCTATTGTAAGCTTGACTTTGCTGATTGAAGTAAGATCAAAAGTTCAATGACTACGTATTAATTCTAAATCCACTAAGTAACATTCGCTTATAGGACATGATTGATTGTTGTTGACTACTTGTTGTATTCTTTGTATAAGTAGGAAACCTATGTTTATATCTGACGGATAATGTTTAGGGCTACAATTATCGTTAATACGCCATTATCATATATACATGTATATGTATCTTAAAATATTTCGTGTATGAATAGATAGACCTTATACATGTATATGTATAGGTGGTTAAGAAAGAAGCCATAGAAATGAATTTTGAAGTGAAAACTTCTTTAGACACGTTGGCCACTTTTGGAATGGGGAAAAAGCACTGAACTCGCGTGACTGTCACGCTCCGATACAATATATACTTTCAGATGAGTGTGTGTATTATATCTCTATATATAGAGATATATTCTCTATATTTTGTATAAAGAGAGCTATATACAAAAGAGCTATACCTACAGGGTGTCCCACGACTTTGCCACATGGAGGGCAAGTACCTTAAATACTGTAGATAGAAAAAATTACTGAATGAAGACTTCGTTTTTATTTAAAAAACAATTCGAACTGTATTCAAAGAATTTTAAATAATCGCCTGTCTGAACCGGGAATCGAACACGCTAAATGTGAAAAAAAAACCTGTAATTTTACTGTACCGATCGAAAGGCTCAATCATATATATTTATTTCTTCTTAATAACATAGCATCTAAAATAAAAGGAAGACCATGAAATTTAACATTTAATTTAAAATTTTGTTCAGAATTTCCCTCCATGTGGCAAAGTCGTGGGACGCCCTGTATACGAGTAAGGGTGGAATTTTGTAACCTCACCTGGAGGGAAAGTACTCTAAATACTGGAGACAGCAAATTTTACTCAGAGGAAACATTCCTTAATTTTTTATAAGAAACAAATCTGCATTCAAAGTTTTTCGAAAATTCGCTTAACACACTCGGGAACCGAACCGGCTAAAATCCGAAAAAATAACAACCTGTACTTTTATGGCATCAATCGATAGGGTCAATTATAAGGATCAAATCTCGATTGATGCCATAAAAGTACTTTTTTATTTTAGTTTTTTTTTTTTATTGATTTGTCTCATTCAGACCCTACTATCACGCACTAAGCATAATTACCTGAAATAGCAGTAGAAATTGTTTATTTTTATTTTTAAATAGGTGTCTTAAATAGCCTCAGCTTGATATTTTTTGGAAATATCTGGTTACTGCATACATTTTAGATGAAATAGATGAGAATATTGACAAATAATATTGACAACGCGACAATCTATATTTGGAACACGTTAATCACGACATCCAAACAGTCTTGAGTTTGTTAGAAATTTGGTGGCCGACTATAAGTGACGATTATAACTTCAAAACGTTGACCAAAGAGTGAACACAAATGTTCAATGTTGCCAGGTATACAGGGTGAACTTGAATTCATGGGCATTATCTTAAGGGGTCATTATACTCATTAATATGAACAACTTTTACTATGGGACCAAACCTGAAATCGCGAAAAAAAGAATCAGCTGTTTCCTACATTTATGTTCACATAGCTCGTCAAAATGTAGGGACCAGCTGATAATTTTTTCGAGATTTCAGGTTTGGTCCCATAGTGAAAGTTGTTCATATTAATGAGTATAATGACCCCTTAAGATAATGCCCATGAATTCAATTTCACCCTGTAGAATTTAAATTCCTATTGTTGTCGTTCGAGAAAATATATTTACTCAAATCTTAAATTATTTCATTCCAAATATCGCATTAAACGGCAAATAGCCCCATTTTACCGGTATTTACAAAAATATCATCTCTTTCGTGCTGGGGCGTCTTCAATAGCTAAAGACTGACAATTAAGTCTTATCATTGTAATTATCCATTGTAACAGGTAATTTGGTAGTGAGACGTAATTATCTTATCGCCGCAGGTTCATTTATTTATTTATTTTAGTACACACGGCTACATATCAAGTTAATACGTTTCTAGTATAAGCTGATCTCTCATTGTAGGGAAATCCTATGCAATGCTAGATCACCTCTAACCTCTAGTTAAGATGGGCGTGCCTCAAGGTTCAATTCTTGGCCCTTTTCTATTTCTAGTTTATATTAATGACCTTCCTTACATGATGGCTAACTTATCGGATATAATTCTATTTGCTGATGACACATCTCTAATTTTTAAAATAGATAGAAAAGACACGGATGTCTTACATGTCAACGATAGTCTCGCTGTTCTTTCAAAATGGTTCGCAGCTAATAATCTTTTACTTAATGCGAATAAAACGAAATGTCTTAAGTTCTCATTACCAAATGTACCCCAAGTGGGTCTAAATTTAAAACTTGATGGCAAGAAACTAGATGCTATTACGGAAACTGTATTTCTAGGAATTACTTTAGATTCGAAATTGCAATGGGGCGCCCACATTAGAGCTCTTTCAGGTAGATTAAGTTCAGCTGCATATGCAGTAAGAAAAATAAGGCAGTTAACTGATATAGCCACAGCTAGGTTAGTATACTTTGCTTATTTCCACAGTATTATGTCTTATAGCGTTCTGCTGTGGGGATCGGCAGCTGACGTAGATTCCATTTTCATTCTACAAAAGAGAGCAATCCGCGCGATTTATAAAATGGGTCCTCGTGAGTCCCTTAGAAATAAATTCAAAGTAATTGATATACTAACTTTGCCTTCTCTTTATATCTTAGAAAGTATTTTGTATGTTCGCAAAAACTTAGGACTTTTCAAAATAAGAAGCGATTTCCATAATATAAATACACGTAGTAAACATGAAATTGTGATACCCAAATTCAGATTAACTAAAACTAGCAAGTCATTTCTTATAAACAGTATCCGCTTTTATAACAAGTTGCCAAAGTCGGTTACAGAACTTAGCGACGGAAAGTTCAAAACCCACATCAAACGTTTCCTTATCAAAAAAGCATATTATAAGATAAAAGACTACGTTGAAGACAAGGAAGTTTGGCAATAATTCCTTCTGCACATGTGGCTTCCCTGGTACCTCATAAACAACATAACTATGTCTATTAACTGCTCCCAAGTAACGATGTTTATTTAGAATTTTTTTATTTTTTTTATTTTACATACTTCCTTGACATAATCTTTTCATTATTTGACATTATTTACCCACAAATCGAATTCCAATTCTTTATTAGTGGCTTTTGTGGACATGATATTTATTCAGATATGTTACTGTAGTTGTAATTGCAATCATGTCATTAATATTTTATATACTTAGATTATTTTATATTTTGTGAATGTGAGAACGTTGTAGGCCTAGTAGAGTGTAGATTTGTTGGCGGTTTTCTATTTTGTTAAGTACCTGGTAATTGTTGAAAGGCCTACACTGTCCTCCCATACCTATGATCACTGTTATTTAATAATATTGTAAAGCCAATTATTTTTAAAAGAGTAACCGTGGAGTTTCTTGCCGGCTCTTCTCCATAGGAAACGACTAACTCGAACCGTGCACCTAGCTTCTGACGTTTCATAAGTGCCCATGTAGGTTTATGTGAAATAAAATATTTTGATTTTGATGATTTTTGACCTTATACTGGATTTCTATAGCTTGATATGTAGCCGTGTGTACATGGAGGACTGACAGCTAATACAAACAGACAAAAAGGAAACCATCAAATATTAAATCAACCCTTAAATATTTATTTTATTCTGTTTTTTTTGTATTTGTTGTTATAGCGGAAACAGAAATACATCATCTGTGAAAATTTCAATTGTCTAACTATCACGGTGCATGAGATACAGCCTGATGACAGACGGACAGATAGACAGACGGACAGTGGAGTCTTAGTAATAGGGTCCCGTTTTACCCTTTGGGTACGGAATCCTAAAAACAGCGCCTTATTTAAAGTGAGAAGAAATATAAATACTTGGTTTGCAATTATTTGACTGTAACAATAGAGAAAAAAAAAAAAAAACAATGAATATAAGTAATAATGTATAATTGTTAGGTCTTTTTTAACAACCATTGTTTTCTAGACCTTGTGTGGTGTGAGACCTAGACTACCTAGACAGGTACCTAAAGCCTTGTTCCTGACGTCACATCGGGCCACACATCACACCGCGATTATTTACGTTCATGATTTTAATGAGTTTTTATATCTTATCAAAACTCAAAGCATTCATTTCTAATAAACCAATTACAGACACTTTTGAATTGTCAAGGGGTCGGTCAGTCAGAAAGATGAAGCTAGTTACCCATTCCAAAGCGTAGTAGGTTCCTATGGAGAAGAACGGGCATGAAACTCCACGGACACTCTTTTAAAACAAAATATTGTTACAAAATATGGGTTACATCATTCATGTTGAAGTTATACATGTGAGAACAATGTAGCAAGACGTGCACGTTAGAAGCGTCCGTAATAAAAACAAAAACAATTCAAAAAATTTAATAATCCGTAGCAACTAAAAGATGTTAAGTCCCAACTGACGACGCCCGTTCACGAACATGACGCATGGATCAGCATTATTTAGGTCAACCATTTTGAAGGGAACTTAATGATCCAACACAAACGCCACCACCAGCGAGACATTTGAGTGAGCATGACATACTCTCAGTCGCCAGGGCACATTCAAGTCAATGAAAGACATATTACCCGGTAAATGGTCTACAGTATATTATAGGAGTCACACCTGTGGTATGCGATTATATAATACAAAGGAGATTGAGTTTATATAATGCAAAGATAGTCTTACAATCTTCAGCAGTTCCATTTTCAAATGCAAATCAATTAGTACGAGTATATGCGCCATCAGCATTGAGCCAAGCATTTTTGTCAGTGATGAAATGCCCCAACTTATAATATGCTTGGCTGCATAGTGTGCATTCTATACATGATTGAAATTTTGTTTAATTCAATTGGAGTATGTGGGGCGGTATTTTATTGTAACATATTAAACAGTACCCCATGAAGGATGAGTCTACTTTAGCCAGTCTGAAACCTGGTTGACCTAATTGGTCCCTATTTCTAGTACTATAATTGTGTCTTTCACCTCTTTTACTGAAAATATTTAAATTTTTCCTTATTATAATAGAATTATCTTAGATTACATGTGTTAGTACAGATATCAGAATTAAGATATTACAAAATTGTTGGCAATTATTAGGTTATTTAAATCATTATCGCTCGTTTCTAAAATGTGTATGATTTGTTTCTTTCACAAAAGTACATTATTTTTGTACATTGTTATTCATAATTATCAAACGGATGTTGCAATAGTTTTGATACGGACAAGTATTCTGATATGAGGATGACCCTTTTTTATAAACGAGATAAATAGCTGCCATTCGTCCGTACCCCAGTAGCACAGTATAACAAACTTTATTAACAAACAAACAAACTTTATTATACTGTGCTACTGGGTTACTGAGGAATGTTACTACGAATACTGTGCCCGTAGGCTTCGATACCCGATTGCATTCTGATATAATTATAGGTGTTCTAATTATGATTGTTTAAAGGCTCCTACAAACAGGCGAGACAGGCGACGCGATACAAAGGCACCGCTCATCGCGCGACACCGTGCCTGTTTGTAGTTTTAAATGTTGGTAGGTAGGTAACCATTTTTTTTTTCTAAAACTTTTTTCGTGGTAGTCAGTGTTGGTTAATGCCTGAGAATGAGTCACACTCTGAAGCACTTTTAGTTTTGTGTTTTTGCGATCGTACGAGTACATACATTTTTCAATCTGACCTAACTTATACTAACCTAACTAAATTATGGCAGTCCGTCTCGCTCGGCGACTGGTCCATTGCCACTAAAGTTTGGCAATTCTTCGAGCTATATCGGTCCTTGGTTACCGGTACCTTGGTTCTCCTGCGGATCTCTTCATTTCAGATTCAATCACGTAGGAAAATTCCAAGCATAGCCCTCTCCATTGCCCTTTGGGTAACTTTTAGCCTTTTAATAAATCCCATTATGAGCGACCACGTTTCAGTGCCATAGGTTATCACTGGCAACACGCACAGGTCAAAGAGACTTTCGTCTTGAGACAATGCGGTGTGTGGAACGGGAAGATATTGTGCAGCTTCCCGAACGCTGCCCCGCCGAGTCGGATTCGACAATTGACCTCTTTCTCGACGTTGGACCTACCTAACCGGACAGGTCCTAGGTAAACATACTCGTCCACAACTTCCGAGGGTAACGTCTCGATTCATAAGAGTGGGTGTAACATGCCCATTTGACATGACCTTTGTCTGTCCATGTTTATTCTAAGACTCACTCTTTCGGAAGCTCTACTGAGGTCATCGAGCATTGTGCTGAGGTAGCGTTGCCAGGCGTTCGGACAAAGCCGGACACCATCAGGCTTTTTAGTTGCGTGTGCGGCCAAATTAGACGGTGTCCGGCCTGTCCGGATTTTATTAGGCTTTTTAAATTTGACCAATTTTACTTTACATTTTTCATTAGTTGTACCGTGTGGTGCCGGACGTAAAGAATAGCACCACCCCATTTCTTCCCGTGGGTTTCGTAAAAGTCAACTAAGGGAAGTAGAAGAACTAGAGAATGGACAGCAGCATTCTCAATGCCCTAGTAGCACTTTTTGTTGGCATTTAGTTCGGCCACTTACAGAGGTAAGTGGCCCAACTAAATGCCAACAAAAATGCTACTAGGGTGCAATTTTACCACCATACTGCGATCGCCAACCCGCCTGCCAAGCGTGGCGATTATAGCAAACCCCCCAATTGGGTGAGGCTTATGTCCAACAAGGGACGTCTTTCGGCTGAAATGATGATGATGATGATTTGTTAATTTCCGCTCCGCCCGCCTCACCTTATATCGCTAGCGCTAGAATATTTTGTGGTAAATGATAAAAAAGCCAAGTTTATCGTCGTTTTATATGGACAAAAAAAAGTTAAGGGTGTCTGGCCTTTTTAGCCAAATGTCCGGTTAAACTGGCCGGTCTGTCCGGCTTTTCGGTTTTAAGACCTGGCAACCCTATGCTGAGGTCTTCCATAGTCTCAGCCATGACAGCTAATATCGTCGGCAAACCGAAGGTGAGTGATGTAATCGCCATTGATGTTGATGCCAACCCCGTTCCAGTCCAGAACCTTGAAGACATTTTTCAATGCAGCGGTGAACAGTTTTGGAGAGATAACGTATCATTGGAACACACTACGCTGCAGAAGGATAGGTTTCGAGGTCTGGTCCTGGAGTTGGATTGACATAGTGGCGTTTTTGTACAGACACTTCAGCACCTCGATGTACCGATAGTCGAACTGGCACCGTTGAAGACAATGCAGTACAGCCCATGTCTCGAAGGAATGGAAGGCTTCCTCGTAGTCCACAAATGTTAAGCAGAGAGGCAGGTTATACTCTTTGGTCTTTTGTATAACCTGCCGCAGCTTTTGTATGTAGTCTACGGTGCTAAAGCTTTTACGGAATCCAGCTTGTTCGGCCGGAAGTCGTCAAACCTGCGCGCGAGACGGTTCGTAATGACCCTTGAAAACAGCTTGTAGACATGGCTCAGAAGTGATATGGGCCTACAATTCTTAAGGAGGGCATTATCGCCCTTCTTAAAGAACACCTCACACCTCACACCTCTGTTTCATGCCTCTGGCGTTTGCCCTCGACCTCGAGTATGACGGAATCAAACAGCTTCTGGAGGGCCCTAAGAACGGGTTTTCCGCCGGCCTTAAGAAGTTCGGCCGAAATTCCATCATCACGTTGCCATCGCCTTGCTGTTTTTGAGCTGCTTTAGAGCCATCTTAATCTCGTACAAGCTGACGTCCGCGATGTCTTCGGTGTAGTGTCGGGTCAATCTAGCTCTTGGGTAATTTGCCAGATTCATAACGGAATTACTTGTTGACGTGTGTAACTGTCGATAGAACCTCTCAATCTCTCTCAACAGCTCAGTCTTGGCGGATACGATCCTGCCATCATCGGTCTTCAGTTTTGTAAGCTGGCTCTGCCCAATAGATAAAAAGTGTTAAAAATTAAGTGTCTGATTGTAATATCAAAATAACAGTTTTTTACTAAATCTATATGAAAGCATATACGGTACTTATAACAAAAAAAAAAACGATTTTTAAAATATATGTCTGTTTGTTCAGCTAATCTCTAAACCCACGTAGTCCACCCACAAACAGTGACATTTGACATTTCGGAGACCCCACGCCACAATAGCGCCTCTAGCGGCGAATTCATACGCGATATCTTCCAACTTCATTAGAACGAACATCTTCTAACTTCCAACAGCTTCAAACAGTCATATTTGATTATCAAATATGACTGTTTGAAGCTGAGAGGCTGTCAGCGCAAAAGCGGCCTAACCCTCAATTAAAGTGGCCTAAGCGGTTTAGGCTACTTTTGCATTATTATCAAAGAAAAATAATAATTTGCAAGAAGAACTTTGGCAACGCCATCTGTTGACGATTGGTTAAACAAGTGAAAGGCCGGTTTTGCATTAAATTTTAGCATGTTTTAAATAATTATTCGTAGATAAGTCAGATTATGAAAAACTGAGGGTTAGGCCGCTTTTGCGCTGACAGCCTCTTATGTGCAGTGGTGGTGCATAATTTTGAACCTGTTAATTTAGTGTTCGTGCGATTATGAGTCCCTCATTAAAAATATTTTAAACTAGCTCAGCCGCCAGCGGCTTAGCCCGCTTAGTTTTATCTCATTTAAAATAACCTAAGTTACTCCTTATAACAATCAGATCTCTGCCAGTGAAAGTCCCGTCAAAATCGGTCCCGTTTTGGAGATTAGCCGGAACAAACAGATAAAATAAAAATAAAAAAGTCTTTGTTATAAGTACCGTATATACGAGATATACTTAGTAGGTACCTACAGCTTAAGTTTTTGCATTCTTGCACGAAAACTGCATTTAAATCTGCTAATAATACGTGCGTTGGAGAATAACTATATAAAGTTATAAATAAACAGTCGATAATGCTGTCATTCTACGTGGGCTCTGGCTGGAGGCCTTCATTTATTGAGGCACCCACAGGAAAGTCCGGTTATGCAGTAGACAACCTCCTAGGTTGAACTGCGAACCGCCATTTGAAAAAAAAAAAAAAACATTCTACGTGGTCAACTCAAATGGCCGATCTGATGACTAGGCAGCATGGTCTCAGACCTTAGCCTGTCCCGACAGGAAATAATATTAAAAAAAAAAAAATGTCCGACAGATATAAACAATGGAACCATTGGAACAATGTAGATAAAGATAAAGATCATTTATTTGTCCAAAACATAAGTATACAGACACTTTGACGTTTTGACTTAACGGCGTACAAATATAAATAGGCAATAACGTCATTGTAAATAGGTAGGCTATTCTTATTACATAAACATCAAATTATTTGATCTGAGCATCAAATAATTATACATTTATTCATACTTCACACAATGAACATATCAGAAATGGGAATTTAAAAATTAAAATGTATAACAATCTGTATGTGAATAGCGTCATCAACTCATAGATAATAAAATTAGTCAATTCAATGTCAAAGTAATTAGGAATACACAAATTAGATTAATTTATGATTCCGAAATTCGACAGTGCTAGTGCAGTAGGCTTTCTCTAAAAGAAGGCTTTATAACCTACTTCCTAATTTTTCCGTTGTATACTCGTATACCCTCTAATATATACTATGTGGGTAATTTGTTTTCTTTAAGATTATCTCATTTTCTTTTTCCTCTTTCTCACGTAGTTAATGTTTTAATGATGGTCTGTTATTTTGAGTACTTTATGCGGCCTACCCAAATGTCCTTTCTTTGGTATTGTTCGTCGAGTTGTTGAGCTCCTTAAATCCTGAGTTGAGCTACACGTTTACTGACAAATGCTTGCACTGATTGGACAGGTCCACTCAAAATTGTGTGATTCTTTCCTCAAAAGACCATTTCAGACACGGATCTACATGGTCCTCACATGATCTGACCATGATTATGTCTGGACTTTAAAAGAGATTTTGACCCCTGAGTTTGTTTCGCCATTTCTTCAGTCAGATAGGAAATGTCGACTTCACCAAGCTTGTATTTATATTTTCTTATAAGACGTGTAAAAGTGATTCCGATATCCTATTTACAGAATAAACGATTTCATTTCATTTCACAACTTTTAAGTACAGAAATAAAAATAACACGTGCTTAAAAGAACTCGAATGAAGTCGTATGCTGTTTGATCATGGTTTGTCCAAACAATGATTCTAATGAGGCTTGCGTACTATCACAATGCTATTGGTCAGATGCCTGCATTAGGTGTTGCACATTTATGAATCACAATGCACGTGCACAATGCAAACAGGAAAATATTCATCTTTCTGTATCACTATTTATCAATAGTTCCAATCATAAAGAATCCATACTAATATTATAAATGTGAAAGTAACTCTGTCTGTCTGTATGTTATGTTTTCACGCCTAAACCGCTGAACCGATCGTCATGAAATTTTGCAGAGATATAGCCTGGGATATGGAGAAGGATATAGGCTACTTTTTACGCGATAACCGACATCTACGCGGGCGGAGCCGCGGGCAAAAGCTAGTAGGATATAAAATGAAAGTTGGTATACAGAAATAGAGACGTACAACGGTCCACTAGCGCCACTCTTTAAAAAAAATATTATCTCGTGACTGAGAAGGAATTATGAAAATTGTCTCAATAACGAACCTCGGTAAGTGTGTCTAGAATTTTCTAATATTCTAATACCTTTTATAACGTTTCTTAATGAGACACTAAGCAACAAAATACGATATCTTGCCAAGTGAAGCTCAGATGCAGCGCAGCGTTCGGACTGGCCTTTTAAGAAAAGACTAGAAGCCTAATTGCGTTACACACTATCGGTAGGAATCAGTTTCATTTTGACAGTTCAACAACATTCATTGCGTTATTTAAGTTGTTGATGAGACAAAGGAGATTGTTCTGCATCCATACATCGTTCGCCCCAGAACCAACAGCAAAGGAAAATTACTTTGCGTGTTCTAAATAACAAGTATATGCCCATGAAGACAAAGTTTAATGCCGGGCAACTTGCAGAAAGGATTTATTTCAAAAGAAAACAAAGATTTTGAGGTTATATTTAGTAAGAAACAATCCTTTCAATGCTTCGAAATACATGCTAATAAATGCATGTCACTGTTATTTGTATAGGATTTCCGTATAGTGAGAGATCAGCTTATACTGGAAATGTATAGCTGATATGTAGCCGTGTGTACCTAAGTACCTATTAGGTATTTTGTAAATCTTCTAGTTTTTGTATTAAAATAGGTAGGTAGCTTAATAAGTACTTATTTATTTAACTTCAATGCAAACGACTTTATCCTAATGTTTTTTTATTTTATTTATTTATACTTAGGTGGGAAGTCATATTACCTCATGTATGTTAGTCATGTTATTGAAAAATTGGACAACACATTGTCATAACTAATCTAATTGTCAAAAATGGCGGCATAATTTATGTGATGTCAATAGTCGCTCTTTTAATCGTTCATTAAGGAACGCAGAATGTCCGTTTCATACAGATATTCGCAATTAACCTTATAAAATATATTTATAATTATTATGTAGGTCAGATGTTTGTTGGTCCTGGGGCCATTTCCGACGATGTCCTTTTTCGAACATATGAAGCAACTAGCTTTTGCCCGCGGCTCCGCCCGCGTGGATGTCGGTTATCGCGTAAAAAAGTGCTATGTCCTTCTCCATATCCCAGGCTATATCTCTGCCAAACATGACGATTTTAAGTATACGAATTTACAGACCTACAAATTAATGTTTTATTTTATTTTATTTAACCTTGAGGTCGTCACTTGTTTAGTTTAAAAAAAGCCATCTTGAGGCTATTGCACTCCCACATGACGTTCGTTGGGACAGGTTTTTTAATTTCGTAACACAAAACCAAATGCAGTCTGAATGATCTTTAAACAAATTAGCAATTTATCTAAAAATAATTCAGATTGCATTCCAATTTTAGATTCTAATAATCCATGGATCCGTGCATACTAATATTACAAATTCGAAAGTAACTCTGTCTATCTATCTGTCTGTCTGTATGTTACGTTTTCACGCCTAAGCCGCTGAACCGATCGTCATGAAATTTGGCAGAGATATAGCCTGGGATATGGAGAAGGACATAGGCTACTTTTTTACGCGATAACCGACATCCACGCGGGCGGAGCCGCGGGCAAAAGCTAGTTATCTATAAAAAAGGCAAAAAATCATGTCCGTTGTATGGGAAAAAATAAATATTATAGTGAGTCAATCTTAAAAGATAGTCATATGCTGTCGCGGACTTTTTTTTAGAACATTTAAAGAGGAACAATTCCATCATACATAATATTTGCGTAACTTAAACCGTTTACCCAGCGCACGCAACGGAAGCTCTCAAAAAGGAATATTTATTCCCGTTTTTGCAACATTTTTCATTTATGCTCCGCTCCTATTAGTTGTAGCGTGATGTTATATAGCCTATATTATTCCTCAATAAATGGGCTATCCAACACAAAAAGAATTTTTCAATTCCAACCAGTAGTTCCTGAGATTAGCGCGTTCAAACAAACAAACAAATAAACAAACTCTTCAGCTTTATAATATTAATAATAATATTATTAGTATTAGTATAGATAATAAACATGACTGAATAAGTCAATTCGTTACGTGTGCAATAATAATATTACGAATACAATCACGTGTTATAAGAGGCATAAAATTAGCATACCCAATACTTAGTGATTTGTTTTTGTTTCAAAACCAATGTCTCTGCCATACTATATTAAAGGCGCATATCCACCGCGGCGCACGAAGAGGCTTCGCACGTGTGTTAAGCTTCGCTTTGCAAGGAAATGTATGTGATTGTGTCCACTGCAACCCACGGACATGCTAAGCATCAATAATTGACGTCATTGATACATGCGTGGCTTGCTCAAATAGGCGCTTACATAGCTCAACGCTGTCAACGCCATGCACGCCGTGCATGTGCTACACGGCTTGTGTATCTCATCGCTGCGCATGCTGTGCACGAGCACGCGGCGCATTTTAGCTGCGTGGATTCAGTTGTTCGACCACGTGGGTCCACGTTTCCACTGCAGTACACACTATACACGAATATGAACCCCCAATAGGGTGAATTATGATTTTTGCGCTAGTTTGGCCTCCGGCTGTGACTGTTTGCTTGAATATCTGCGGTGTCTAATCAATACATTGCGTATATATTACCCTATTTTTGCGATCGGCTAAGTAATAAAACTTTTAACAAAAAAACAACCGACTTAAAAAAAAAAGACACTAAAAAGTGAAAAATAACTTTAATTTCGGAAGTCGGTGTTATTGATTCTGTAGTTTCGTTTTATGCCACCGACTTCCGAAATTAAAGTTATTTTTCACTTTTTAGTTATGATACCTATCCCACAACAATTCGATTACCACTACTGGCTACACCGCACAAACAACAGTGACACAAGATACCTTTACGAAGTGGATTAAATACGTAGGTATTATCGAAGCTAACTCAAAAACTACCCAAGCAAAGTTAATAAAAATCGATTAATAACCATTTATAGCCATTTGGGCTATAAATGGTTGGGCTATTAATGGTATGGCATCTCATGACAATTCCAATAAGCCCAAACACGGCTAGGATACATTGTTTTATCACGGAGTTCCGGTGCACACCGGAACCGCTTCATCTTCAGATCAGTTCGATGGTACCATTTTCATCAGAATTATTAACTATCTTAATCGAAATATCTTATCGCCACCCGTGAAATACTTATCATTGAGGAGTTCCGTTGGCCATTTGTGGTCTTCTTAATCAGTTCCACTTCATCAAATGATACTAATTGAATGCAAATGCTTGAGTTGTTGATGAAAATACAAAAATCGCTATATGTTTGCCTGTAAAATTTGAGGAGTTCCCTCAATTCCTCATGGATCCCATCATCAGAACTAGATTTTGAATGGGACCAATCTGGAAGTATATCCTTTCAAATAAAAAAATAATTTTCCAAATCGGTTCATAAACGACGGAGTTAACAGGTAACAAATATTTAAAAAAAAAATATATATATATACATATTAACAAAAACAAAAAAAATATATACAACCGAATTGAGAACCTCCTTCTTTTTGGAAATTCGGTTAAAAAGATTTTGTAATACTCTTTTATTTTGTTCTGCTATGATTTTGCAACGATTTTTAAATTTAGTTTGCAAGATATTGACAAATTTTTCAAAAAATTACAGGCTCGGGTCAAATTATATTTAAATAAATACTAACAAACTTAACATAATATAAAAGTTAACGTAACCGTTAAAGTCTTAAAAGGGGGAAATCATAGGGCAAAAAAAAAACATCCGCATCACTATCAAAAGGCGAAATGCCCAAAAGGCTGGCAGCATTGCCACAGTGTATAGCAATGCTGATTCTATGGCCCAAAAATAGGCCAGCTCTGGTCACGTGAACAGTCGACCAACCGCTCGGAGATGACCCGAAAAACCAAAACCGTTTGGGGTTGAAAGTGCCTTCAACCCCAAACGGTTCGAATTTATAAGTCCCAATAACGTTATAGTCATCGTGCCATCGTGCCGTTTGTGGTTTTCCGCATCTGTAGCAGCCGCCCCAGCACAGCCGTGCAAAAAAAATGGGATAGCGCAAGGGTATCGATACATGTTGCATCCTATACCAAAGGCCTACCTAACTTTCAAGGCATTATGGTTATTTCGTCTGGTCAATTCTCTTTTTTGCAACTTTGACAAGAGCACGATGGATGATGTCATTGCTGCTGGCGTACCGTGTCATCCGGCCTGCGCTCTTACTGTAGGATAGGCCATGGTGCCCGTGGCAGTCGACACCTTCATCGCATTAGCAGTGATGCGGAGCCACGTAAGGAGCACCCAGACGCAGACAAGTAGCAAGCCGGAAGGTGGTGAAACCAAGCATACTGCCTATGTTGGGTGACGGTAGCATGTGAAGCCAGAGGCCTGACTCCCGCTCACCCACAGCCAGCAGGCATGCTTAGTAGTATTGGTTTATTCCGCACCAATCTTCAGAGCGGTTCATTCCACTGTCTCTGGGAAGATGGGATCACGGGCCGATCTGTATCCGGGCAAGCCATTTTCCACGCGTTCACCGCATCGGTCAAGCACGGCTCTTTAGAGAAGGGAAGGGGCAAAAAAAAACTCCGGGTTAATATTTCAGTGCTGACAGATGACAGGAACGCCGGAAAAACGAATACTGGTAATTTTGCGGACGCCGAGGCCACCAAAACGAATGGGTGGTTTGGCTTGCAGCTACGCTTGATCGTTCAAGGCGATATTTAAAATTGATGTTAGTGTGCTGCGAATAATTAGCTCAATTTTGTCCAATTGGTGGGGCTCCATAAAGGACAAGAGCGTAGAAAAAAAAAATATACAAAGGGCCAAAACAGCAGAATTTAATCAGGGTAAATGCTGAATGTAAATAAACTTTGAGAGAGCCTGTCCGTAATGTCGTAATCAATTTTTATTTTATCGTTGATGAAAGGAGAAAAGCTGTCTTCTAATAAATACTTAAGGTAACGAATTTGTCATAACCAATAAGGTGTTTAATGACCAATATAATTATCATTCTATTTTCCTACGTTACAAATTAATTAATAATACAAGGTTAAAATAAACCAAACGAATTCTCATAGGCAAACCACCTAATAAGGTATTTTGCTAATTTTCCACTTAAATAAACTTATATAGCATAAGCAGCCGATAGATAATGTTTCCTCACAATGTTTTCCTTCACCGTTTGGTGGTGATGAAACTATTTACACATACTTTTGCCTGTTCGGGTTCGAACCCACGATCTGCAACTTGTAAGTCGGGTCGTTAGCACTGGGCTACCCCTGCTTTCAAAAGATTTATATAATGAATAATATTTTGCGTCAAAATTGGGTCGTAAACTGTAAAAATAGATAAGTGTTGAGTAAATGACGTTGTAATTATCATTTCTGGAGATAAAAGCCACATTGACATGACCTACGTAGGAAGGCCGGGATAAAAAAATATGACCTAATAATAACCAAATTAAACATTCAGAGCTTCTATTGTAGTGTGCGATTGTCAATTCATTCTATTTATTAAAGAAATAAAGATGTCTTATATTGATACGGTCACTATAAAACGTTGTTAGTTAACTAATTAGGTAACAATTTATGACAATTTTGTAGGATCCTTACATAGGTAGGTACTGAATAAATTAACCGACTTGGTTTTACATAAGAACTCACAACGTTTTTCGGTAGAAGAATTGCGTTGCAACTTTGTAAGACTTGATATACAAAGTAGGACAGTGTTTTGCGATAATATCTTGTTTTCACAAATTTTGTTTGGCATTAGCTTAGATTTTGGCATAAAGACTTTTTCTGTAGTGTCCATAGTTTATCAGGTTCAGGTGGGCCCTCAATCCTCTTTGTGAGAACTGAGGGCCCAACTTTACAGTCCATAACTCGGTTATTAGACTTTCACAAAATCTGATTCCAACTTTCACAATTCTTTGGGAATGTACAGACGCCAGCACATCAAGCTACTACAATCTGTCAAATTTCTTTAATAGATTTTCAACTTTATCACTACAACATAAGGTTCAAGGTTGATTGCGAAAATTTGACAGTTTCGGGTAGCTTGACCTGCTGGCGTCTGTACACTAAATCCTAAGCACATTTTCAAAGAGTTTTAACAAAGGGAGTTTTCACACCACACGCACATTACATTTTTGTACATGTTACCTATGTTTTTGATTCTCTTTTTTTTTTTTGGTACCCCGATACTGATACTGAACCTACATTGTGTTTAATAAAACGAGTGGATTTGTGTGTCTGCGGCATCGTAGGTAGATCCTAAAGGTTGTTATACCTAATTAGTATTGTTTCTTCATTCAATTTCAATGCAGTTTAATTGGCAACTGACGTTGCTTACTGATTTAATTTATAGGTTATTCCACTAATCCTGACAATCCCCATCAATGGGGATTTATGAATTCTTTGTTCACAAATCCCCATTATGAGCTCTATGAGACGTTATTATTCCATTGGCAATTTTACAAGTAATCTTCAAAGAGACTGATTTACCTACCTTTATATTACATTAGATTTCGCCTCGTGGATATCGGTTTTCGCGTAAAAAAGTAGCCTATGTCCTTCTCCATATCCCAGGCTATATTCATGACTATCGGTTCAGCGGTTTAGGCGTGAAAACATATAATATTATAGTATGGATACAGTATTAGGGGTTAAAGGATGAAATTGCATTGTTGCCATCTAATCGGAAGTTCATTTATGCCTTTGCGATAGAACTCTGGGGATCTAAATTCGACAAACTTGTGAAAGCACTTTGTACTGCCTCTTGGGAAGAAAATGTTTTACCATGTAGAAAATTGTCCAAATCATGAAAAAAATGGTAGTCAGCTGGAGCAAGGTCTGGCGATTACGGAGGATGACGTATGGTTTCTAACTGCAGCTCCTGTAGAGTTACAACGGTGTCCCGTGCAGTGTGAGGTCTTGCGTTATCATGGAGCAATAATGGTGAAGATCGATTCACGAGTCGGGGCCGTTTCACTGCCAGTTTCGCCATCATTGTTCGAAGTTCGGCACAGTAAACATCTGTTGATATGGCTTGACCAGACCTGAGAAAGCTATAGTGAATAACACCATGAAGAGATCACCAAACTATTACCATTACCTTTTTATTGGTAAGCTTTGCTTTACTGTTGCGGCGTTTGCCCTGGGGTCAACCATTGAATTTTCGCTTACGGTTATCGTAAAGAATCCACTTTTCGTCACATGTCACAATTCGATCCAATTTTCCTTCATTTCTGTACCGATTCAATAATGCAGCGCAAGTTTCAACATGCGTTTCTTTCTGCAGATCAGTCAAATCATGAGGCACCCATTTTTTTTATCTTATTGATTTGATGCAAATGAGTCAATATTGTAATAGGTAAGGTAACGTTAAATCATGCTGCTAATTTCTTAGTAGTACTCGTATCGGCTTCCACCATCTCTTTCAAATCGGCGTTATTCACCTGTGTGGGCGGTCTTTCACGTAGTTCGTTCTTCAAGTCAAAGTTTCCATTACGAAAGCGTTTAAACCAAAAACGCACGGTGCGTTCTTTAGCAGTCTACTCTCCAAACGCAGCATTGATATTGCGAGCCGATTCTGCCGCGTTAGTTCAAAATTAATTAATTAATTCGTCAGAACTCGTATTTAAAAATTACTCGGATTTCCGAAGTATCTACCTTTTTCATCTAAGCTGAATAATAATAAATAAAAACACAATTGAAATTCTAAAATCGAATGTTGCATTTTTTTTAAAGAAAAATCACATGGGTATAATGTAAAAAAAAATCACTCGAATATCTCACACCATGAAGGTTTAATGTCGATTTAAATTATTTAATTTACTATAAGACATCAATTTCATATTCCTCTATTATTAAAAGTATGGATTACAAAGTCACGTATGCAGTTCGTATGTATATCTAGAAATCGGGACTGAAATTGCGGTATGTTTTAGTTTTTCCGTGCTTTATTTGAAGCAAAATTTGAAGCTTGTGGGTCTGCTAGAAGTACCTTAGAATTTTGTTGATCGATGAGTAAGTGAGTGAGTGTGTCAGGGATAAAATTAAGGAACTTTTGACTTAAACTACAGATTTGGGCGTACCTACCTAGTTTTGTTATAAAAATTAAAATTAAATAAAACTTTGTTTCAGACCATAATTTTGTCCATAATTATGCTATCTTACTTGGTCACTGAAAATTCTAGCTTTTTCCACAAAAGTTTTTTGAAGTTAGGCCTGAAACTGCGTCAAGCGGGCGCGTATTGAACCGCGCGGGCGTCTGCATCACGCAGTTTCAGCCCTTACAGGGCAAATATCCTGAATGGTTTCGAGAAATGGATGGTACAGCTGTGCCTTTGTTTGTTTGTTTTTGCTCATCTTGGCGGGGACACTTCCGTGCCCTCGGATGGTCTGCATAAAATGCAGTTTACATATACATAAGAGCTTAGACAGGGCCAGCGGCACTCTAATTGCGTAACACTATCAATCGCAATCTGATTGCCATTGCTTAGTTATAATTATGTTCGAAAAATTTGTCTGCTCAATAACATAAATAACGCAATGAATTTGGTTGATCTGTCAAAATGAAACCCATTCCTACTGATAGTGTGTTACGCAATTATCCCGCAGTTCTTTAGCATATCATTGAATTGATTTAATAATTAGTATATTAATATTATGATAATGAAACAATTACTATGAATTCTGAGACACATTTCTGTATGTGCAATGAAATAGGGAATTTATGAAAGTCTGCAGCATTCACCAAGTAAATATCTAAATATCCTCATGATTTAAAAAAATAATGAAACATCGTTCTTTATTATACTGTGTTAACATTCCGTACTTTGCGGTTAACATTCTGGCGAATATGCACAAGGCTAAGTAAAGAATGCTTTCAAACCGGTAACTATAAAGTAGGCAGATCTTTGTAAAGGTCTCCATCGAAGTTTGGTATAAATTGAAAAGCTCATTATCATCAACTCAGCCTACACCATACATAGGCCTCTCCCATGCTGCGCCACAAAACTCTGTCCTCCGCCTTCCGCATCCAGTCTGTCCCAGCCACCTTTTTGAGGTCATTATGAATGAAAGATATTCTGCTAATGTTAAAGAAAGTTTGGAAAACTAAATAAATTTATTGCACCTTCATGCATGATGAAACTGCCAGGGTTGCGGGTTTGTCCGAAAGGGATACCGTGGCCCTGGCACACAGGTAACTGAAGGAACACGGGTGGGTTTTAGTCAGTAAAAGTCTGACACGCCCTCGCGCTCCGCCCAGAGCGGGAGAAGTTATATGATAATTTCCCACCCAAAAAAAAAAATGCGTGGTGAAAGCGTGTGTTGTACAGAGAGGAACAAATAAATATCTCGTATCCTTTAGAGGACCTGCTACATTTTATCTCAAGTAAATAACGTAGAAGTATGAACGCTCGTCGTGTCGTAAAAAAGATCCCACAGCCACTGATGCAGTTTGCATCGTAAGTCGGACAATATATTAGCGCCAAAAGGAAACTTTCACTTAGTAAAAGAACATTACCATTAGGAATCCTATAGTGTATATCCGTAAACACAGACACATCACATTTTAGTTTGATATCATCACAGTTTCCAAGTTCGACGTCCATTTTGTGGGATTAAAAATGTATGTCGTAAAGTTATGATTTATTTCGATCGCGACATTGATTTGATTGCACGTGCGATGTATGCGCAGGCGGCTATGAGACTGACCCGCGATATCAATGTACCGCTTGCGTCGCCGTCGTGGCAGAGAGGGTTCTCTTCAAACCCGTCAAATTATCTTGTTAGACTGTGACATGAATTTGATTGTCAATTAAACGTAATAGCGATTTATTTTGAAACTAATTGCGGTTTTGGTGTTGATAAATCTACATGCGCGCTCGCATGTCGCGCGCGCATGTGACGCGACACAAAGACTCCGCGTGCCGCGCGACGAGCGGTCTCTTTGTGTAGCGTCGCGTGTCGCGCTTGTTTGTAGGAGCCTTAAGTTTAGTGCTAATTTTGCTCGTGTGTAGGTTTTTGTTAAAGATATTCAGCATTCTTTCTCTTCGGGATGGCCATCAATTCTGGGTTAGTACCTACCTATATGTATATATAATTTGTTACATACATATGTAGGTATATAATTCATTACAAAATCAATAAAAAGTCATGTATTTAAATTAGGCTGGTAAGTAGGACATTAGGACATTTTGAACGTCAAAATTACATTTGATAGTCCCCCAATACCCCACCCTCCATTACTTCCACATGTGTATCTTTTATAATAATAATAATAAAATTTATTGTTCAAAAGAGCAGTACAGAATTAAAATAGCATTAGCAGGATTACCTGTGTCGTGGAGACTAGTCTCCCCCTCGTCTTACAAGATGATAAGGTAAATAGTGGGTAGGTACATACATAAATTTGGTCGATAAGATAATATTAGAATTTTCCTCTAAATTAATAAAAATAAAATAGATTTGATTAAATGGTATGATTAGTAATTAAGTGTGAAGTGTATTGTATACGTGTGTGGTGTGGGCGAGTGAGTTAAGGTGGGTTTAGACCAAACGAAGACAGAACCAGAGGAAAGGTTGGAGCAATTCTTTTCCTGGCATCCCTAAAATTTATGTAAGAATGGATAGACCAGCCTAATACTCCCGCTCCGTTTAAATAAAAGGAATCCGGGAAAGTGGGGACAGAATAAGCATTTTAAGTTAGATGGACTTGATTCTATACAACAGAGGCGTAGCGTGCTAATAACTCCATTCCTACCGGATTCCCTTTGGACGATCGGAGCAAAGTTCGATTATTCGATCGAGGAATTTTACGCATTTTATTTTATTTTCACCTGTTCAAGTGCATTTTATTCGGTACGTTATATTCCAATAATAATTTTAAAATTATAAGTAAAAGTTAGTGTGTGTGTTTATTTTAGAAGTATGTGTGTATTTAAGTATATTCTCATATTGTATGTTATTTATTTATTTAACAATTTATGTACACACATATAAACAGACAAGAAGAAAGGAACAGAAAAATACGTACAAAGGTGATGCTTATTTCTAATGAAAATAAAAATTAATTAATAAATAATTAATTAATTATTAATATTTAAATTAGTGAATAGTTTTTGATTTTATGTATTTTTCTTTATCTTCTACTCTTACACACGTTGTCTACGTCTTTTTATCTACTTTGCTATCGCAGGTATGCAGGAAGAGATTTCTTGAGAAAGAAGCATCACCTTGTACGTATTTTTCTGTTCCTTCCTTCTTGTCTGTTTATAAATGTGTGCACTGTTTTAAATAAATAAAGAAACAAAATTAGATTGTATGTGAAACATTGAAATTTCTTTTTGTGTATTGTTAGCATCTCTTTGGTTCTGGTACTTGACGACAGATGGTGTTAAATTTAGTAAAGTAAAGAAATGATTTTTGTTTCTGCGTCGATAAATTAATTTTAACGTAATTGTATATATGATTTTTTTTTTTTTTTTCTACTAAATTTCAAGCCTCGCCACTGCTATACAATAGTACATAAGCAAAGAAATTAGTATAACAAAATAAAGACATACAAAATAAGGAAAAACCTGTGAGTTTTATACAAACGAAGTGTTTTATAAAAAACTTTATTACTTCCAAATCTTGTACAACTGACAGATGTCAAAAAAGCATTCTCTCGGTGGACAGAATATAGCACACGCCCAATACACAGATAAATAAACGTGTTATTGTGCAGAGAACTTTGTATAAACCTTAGTAGCTACTAAGTTTACTTACTTTTGATATTGGCTGCACCAAAGTTAGCAAATTAGAAACTTGGTGGGATCTTAATTACGGCGTAGGTATTACTATTATATTGGTGTCGATTCTCTTGTACACACGGCCACAAATCAAGCTATACATTTCCAGAAATCCTATACAATGCGAGATCCGCTTATACTGGAAATGTAAAGCTTGATTTGTGGCCGTGAGAGAGAGAATGAGAAATCCGTTGAGAATGGGAAATCGTCGTTTGACAGGAATAAAATAAATTTTGGTGATTTTTAGTCTAGTTTAGAGAATTTTGTGGCAAAAGAATCGGCACCATTATCTATTCAAATTAATTTATTACATAGAAATGTCTTATGTTTTCGCGATTACTACGCATTACAATAAAACAAGCTGTTAATGAATCAACTCTCGTATTTTTTTTTTTTAACAAATTAATAAAATAAGTCGACTTACTGTCTACACGACATGCTTCCCTATACTGTGACATTTCGTTCGGGTTTGTGTTCATGTAAGTTCACGCGGGCGACATTTGCGCACAACTCGTTTTGCATGAAGGGTGGTAGCGTTAAATGCCTACTTCGCTTGGTCTACCTGGCCTTAACATAAACATATTTAGCCCGCTTGGAATGTTCAACACCGTCTACCAGGGGCCTAAGTCTACTAATTTACAAACGTTGCAATGGTCTCGCGATTGTGAGTATTTGACAGTGTTTGTATGGCAAATCTGTCAAAAACTCACAATGAAGAGACCATTGCAACGTTTGTACATTAGTAGACTTGGCCCCCAGGCGGAATGTTTAGACATCATACAAGCGGCTTACGCCATATAAGCCAGGAGAGTTACGGAGGCCTACATACGCATACTCTCCGACAGCTCCAATCCAAAGGGAAAAAATATATTACCTCGAAACGAATACTAGAATGTTACAATGCACTAGAACGAGTAGAATTACGAATCGAAATCAGGTAGGTACATATCAGTGGGACACTGAACGCATCATGACTAAGGGGGACTGTATTAGAGAAGTGATTTGTCTGATAGGAAGTCTTTTAAAGACTAGTAGCACTTGTCTACTAACAGTTCATGGAGATTCTTTTAAAAAAATTTCATATCCGTAATTATTCTAATAGGCCCTTTTTTTTTTTTTTTTTTTTTTTTGGGTGGGAAATTATCAAATAACTTCTCCCGCTCTGGGCGGAGCGGGAGGGCGTGTCAGACTTTTACTGACTAAAACCCACCCGTGTTCCTTCAGTTGCCTGTGTGCCAGGGCCACGGTATCCCTTTCGGACAAACCCGCAACCCTGGCAGGCACCGGTCCTGGCAGACCCCGTCAGTGCGTGCTGACATCTCTTTGAGGCGCGCGTGGAACACAACGCGCCATCGACCCGGGCCTGGTCCTTACCGGACGGCGAACTGCCCATAGCTCGCCGTCCGCAAGCCCGCGCCTACGGTGGCCGGGAATCGGCTACCGATTCCCGCCGCCCAGGGCGTCTCCTGCGGCGACTAGGGGCGTGAGGGCGCATAGACTGCCGCTCCCTCACGCGTTCCGCCTCCTCCTTCGCGAGCATTACTACTTCGCAGAAGGAGGTGACTGCTTCCCATGCACTCTCGCTCCGGACCATGGCCTGGACCAGGGCCGGACGCGAGAGATCGCCGCCGCCAATCGCCTCCGTGAGGACACGGCGGTGCTCTGCCCAAGCCGGGCAGACCTCCACCGTATGCTCCACCGTGTCCTCCGGGCGATCCACACAGTGGTAACACCCGGGCGTTTCCTCCCGCCTAATCCGAAACAGGAACCTCCCGAAACACCTGTGTCCAGTGAGGACCTGTGTCAGGCGAAAGGTGAGGACGCCGTGGCGCCTCTCTAGCCACTCCTCAAAGAGGGGACTTATCGCCACAATTGTGGCGTGCCCAGATTCTAATAGGCCCTGGAATATTATTAAAGATGCGTGAAGCTGTACAAAAGATACTTTCATGCATTAGATGAGTCTTGCTAGCTAGCATCCAGCACGTCAGTCTGTACCCATCCGCTATCCCCATCCCGGGGTCTGGACCCGCACCCATCGTACCCATCCCCTTCAACCAGCTGCACAGGTGGCTACAGGAGGGCACCACACACAAGCGGAGAGCTGGTGGACCTCGAAACCGGGCTGCAGAGAATCCAGAGAGGCTATGCCATCCTTAGATGGTAGGCTAACCAGGCGTCTTCTACGCCTGGACAGGAACGGCCTGCGTTTGGTGACGGGGACCATCACGGGACACTGCTCGCTAAACAAGCACTTCCACACAATAGGCATAACAGTCAGTCCTCTGTGCAGGGCTTGCATGGAGGCTGAAGAAACTATTGCGCATGTGCTCTTCGAATGCACAGGCGTCACCCAGATCAGAACAGTAACCCTCGGGGCACCCAAATCTTTCAAAAATATTTTCGACAGGCCAGGAGACATAATAAACTTCTGGAGGGAGGTGGGCTGGTTGGAATAACCACCGAAGGCCGTTAAGGCCCACACACAATGGTCCACTTGAAGGACTAAGTGCGGAAACCAAATCTTCTAACATAGAAAATAGTTGAAGCTAATAAAAGCGTGTTGAAAATACGATCGGCTAACGCAAGCGGTAGTAGTGGACAGTTGATACTATGTTTATATGATAAATACATACTGAATAACAGGAGCGTCTACAGTTTTATTGGAAATAGAGATAAAATTGTTTGTTAGTAAGAGGTAATTTCTGGACGAACTGCACCCTAATTGCAAAACACAATCACATCAATCACAATCTGAATGATTTTGAAGGATATTGCTAATCCATTGAATCATAAGTTCGAAAAATTTGTCTGCCCAAAAACGTAAAGAGCGCAATGAATGTTGTGGAACTGTCAAAATTAAACCCATTGCTACTGTGTGTTGCGAAATTACCCCGCTGATATATATATATATAAGCTACACTATTGCCGAGTGCCATAGACAATGACCGACCCAGACGACGCCATAACTCACCTCCAGGAGAGCAGTAGGGAAACAAGTACAGTTCGAAAGAGATTACACAATACACGACCGTCATTTCGACCTCACCGCCGAGGCCCATGGCGAAATCTCCGACTAAATAGTCCTCCCCAACCCTTGCCCGTAAGCGAACCGCCAGCACGCGCTATAGCTGAGCCTGTCGCTTTAAATTCCCCCGATAATAATCATAACCCTGATTTTATCCAGCCACCGTCGGTCCCTTACCATCCTCCGTTCGACTCTGCCCTAAGCCGAGGTTCGTACCCCACAGGGGGTGCCCTTAGCGCGCAGTCGTTTAGTTTATAAGTTTTTACGCCCTGGCTGGAGGCATTAAGTTTCGTTAGGAAACCCGGAAGTCCGGTTAAAGAGTCTCAAACTCTCAAGGCTAACGGTTAAAGAGTGCCATTATAGAATATGTTTTGAGGTATAGTTGACTTCGCGCGGACTGAAGTCACGGGCAGAAATAGGTAAGTATCTAATAAAACCAAAGACTCAGAAAGTTTTGCCAAATACTGCAGTTGCGAAGAGTTTCCGTGTAGTGTATAGAAATCAATTCATTTTCAATATGCACTTGATAAGTACTGTGAAAATGTTGCGGAGTATTATCTAATACCTACTTGATAAGTGAGGTGCAGTCATATGTTATTCACGAGAAATATTCATTATAATAATTGGCTTTATCTCCGGTTCTACTCTACTTGGGAAAAGGTACGCAGTGATAAAGTCATAGAACATTCAAATAAAGGGACATCTTTCTATTATATAAAAATCAATTGCCATGCAGTCTCGCAAAAACTCGAAAATGGCTCGACCAATTATGATGAAACTTTGGTAATTTGTTGTGTGCGCGCTAGAGAAGGTACCTAACAAAAAAAAAATGCATTGCAACGCATTCGCTAGTATTTCATAAATTACAGTTATAAAGTGATATCCTTGCATCTGTTACTGCAGATAATTTATATATCTACATCGATGACTGATAAGCATAATAAAAGTCACTGTTACTGTTTGTTGTTTGACACGAAATCAGCTGGTTTTTATATCTATATATATAAAAATGAATCCCTATTTCCCTTGGTCACGGCATCACGCGTGAACGGCTGGACCGATGTCGCTAATTATTTTTTTGTTGTGTTTGTTATTGTCAGGAGAAGGTTCTTATGTAAGAAAAAGTTAAGAAAGTTAAAAAAAATAAAAATTGTAAGAAAACGACCATATTTACATTTTTATTGTAATAATAAGTAGGTAACTCTATCTTCTAATGTAACTTTATGGCGTTTGACATAACGTGTCAGTCATCATTTGGTAGGTCTGAGAATAGATTTTATTAAAAAAAAAAAAAAATTGAAGGTTTTAGTTAGGTAGGGTAGGGTAGGTAGGTGGGTAGGGTAGGGTAGGGTAGGGTAGAATAGGGTAGGGTAGGTAGGTAGGGTAGGGTAGGGTAGATAGGTAGGTAGGGTAGGGTAGGATAGGGTAAGGTAGGGTAGGGTAGGTAGGTAGTTTCCTTTGCGCGTAGACAAACTGCCACAGTCAAATAGCTTTTGACAGAACGAAGTCTGTCGGGTCAGCTAGTAGATTATAAAGATTACGAACAGCATATACATATTAAGACAGAATTCTTATATCAAGCAGGAATATGAATTATTATTTCCAATATGGTTAGAAATAAAACAATAAATTCCTCCACTATGACAATACCTGCAATAGTTTTGACGCGTGTAGAAATATGAACGTGATCGCATTCATAACGACCGGTGAGGTTATAGGGCTTGGCTGTAATACAGATTTGTAGTTAGATAAACATTAATGTTACTCAGAATGTGGATTAAAAGTAAATTGTCATCATGGTACAATTACCTACTTTGTACCTATGCTTTGATGTCAAGTAAGGGTTGTTTAGAATACTTCTAGGTTAAAACGAATCTGCAGTTACTTGGTTTGGCCCTGGTTGTAAGACGTAGGTAAAATTTATAGTCGTAACTGATGCAATTTTCAAAGGAAATCCGGAAATCTCCAAACCAAACAATTTGCTTAACACAAAGTACGAGTATAAACAATATAATTTATGTCTGACGTCGACATATAAACAGAAACTGCACACCTGCAACATGTATTCTAGTACTGACGTGGACATTGAAGTCGAAGAAGATACATTTGGGGTCTGAGATTATTTTAACAGAATCGCATATTTCGCAATAGAATATTTGCGGACAAACCCATTCGAACGTACAAAAAGAACTTGATTGCCTTCACACACTTTTCAACATAGGTACTTTAGCATACTATTCTAAAATTGCGACACGTTACATGAAGCTACTCAGTTGGATACTTCGAATGAAACATTATTTTATTTTTCACAAAAGTATGGTCAACCACTAGGTACTGCTATCTACTTACTTGTAGTTTTGACTGCGTAAAATATATCAGTATAAACAATGAAACTCCCGTCTTCGACACTAATGTCATCGCGTACTGCTTCCACATCCATCTTAGCACTAAAAACTTTAATTTTGTTATTTTAGTATATCAAGAACTGGCACGGATGGTAATGATTATCACGTATTATGCGCGGAATTGGAAAATTGGAACGATGCAGGCACTCGTCGGTCACAAGACCGCAAGACTTCCTCTCCGCGAGACTCTGTTCGTATTAACGCGCAAGTCGCTACTAGTACACTATACTGGATATTGGAACACCGACTGGTGTTATATTTATCTTCAAACAGTAATTTATCACTAGATACACAATAATGACCAATGTTACTTATCTTTGCTTATTAACTTATTATAATTTGGATAGTGTCCTGTCCGTTATGATAATTATCGACGATAAATTGGACTTCGAAGCTTAGAACAAAAGATTCTCAGCAAAGAATTGCAACTTTTGAACGTCACATTCACATTCATGATGATAAAAGTTTATACGCACAGGTATTATCACGAAACATGTCGTTGTAAGGTAGATGTTTCTTCATTCATCTGCTTTTTGTTCTTGATCTAACTACAGACACAAAATAAAACAGAACTGGATTATTGTTATATAAAATGATTAATGATATTATTATAGTTAAGGAACAAGTAAGTCGTCATAACCTGCGGTTTTAGTATTAGGGGTTAAATTGCCGGTCTATACTGCAAAATTAAAATTTGTTTATTTTCAAGATGTAACATATTTATTTGATCAAAATATTTACCCTCACTATTGCTGCCATCTAATCACATTGCTGCCATCTAATCGGAAGTTCATTTATACCTTTGCGATAGAACTCTTTGGATCTAGATTCGACAAACTGTGTGAAAGCATTTTGTACTGTGTCTTGGGATTTTTTACGTAGAAAATTGTCCAAATCACAAAAAAACTGTTAGTCAGTTGGAGCAAGGTCTGGCGAGTACGGAGGATGACGTATGGTTTCTAACTGCAGCTCCTGTAGAGTTACAACGGTGTTCCGTGCAGTATGAGGTCTTGCGTTATCATGGAGCAATAATGGTGAAAATCGATTCACGAGTCAGGGCTGTTTCACTGCCAGTATCGCCATCATTGTTCGAAGTTCGGCACAATAAACATCTGCTGATATTGCTTCACCAGATCTGAGAAAGGTATAGTGAATAACACCATGAAGAGACCACCAAACTATTACCATTACCTTTTTATTGGTAAGCTTTGCTTTACTGTTGCGGCGTTTGACCTGGGGTCAACCATTGAATTTTTCGCTTACGGTTATCGTAAAGAATCCACTTTTCGTCACATGTCACAACTCTATCCAATATTCCTTCATTTCTGTACCGATTCAATAAGGTAGCACAAGTTTCAATACGCGTTTTCTGCAGATCAGTCAAATCATGAGGCACCCATTTTTAATTTTTTTTTATCTTATTGATTTGATGCAAATGAGTCAATATTGTAGGTAAGGTAACGGTAAATCATGCTGCTAATTCCTTAGTAGTGCTCGAATCGGCTTCCACCATCTCCTTCAATTCGGCGTTATTCACCTTGACGTAAGGTAAGTCTGTCAAATTACGCCTACTTAAGGATGAACGTAAATTTCTGTAATATTATTGATGAAGATGAAGAACAGAATGTGTTTATGGGATGTATGTTTATTATTATATAAATAAAACACAAAATATTATTGATATCTTTATTAAAATAATGAAAAAAGATCAGAATACAAACACAATCGTTTTGGCGCAATTAAACCACTGAAGTTAAATTTCGCCTGCGACAGTTTTCTTAAAATTACTTTTTATTAAAGCATTTTCACAGTTTTCTGTAATTAGGAATATATTTAGTCTAAGCAGGAGTATCTTAATCATCAGTTCTTTTAAGTTTTACAACATGTTTCACAGTTATACAATCACGTAAACAAAAACTAAAATTACTAAGGTAACATAATTTTGTTTTTTTTTTTTTTTCAATGGCTCATTCTATAAACATACACAAATAGTCTATAAACAGATTATCAAACAAAAATAAATAAATAAAATAAAAACAACTGTAGGTGTTATTGTACCCAGTTGAGGTAGTAACGCCTATGTAAATCATACGTAGCTAGAATTAATCACAACCATCAGGCATTTAAATTCTTCTATTATTTTTTGTTAAACCGATACACTCCTCGTGGTACCATTTTGTACAATTCACACATGATCTCATATCGGCAATACGATCCTCATATCAAGCGTAACAATACCATTCTACACTATTGTTTTCTTTACCCTTCCTTTTGTTAATTTCTTTTCTTTTTTCCCTTTTGTTTGTGCTATATTCTCTTTTTCTTTTTGGTTTTATAATATTGTCTTCTCATTTTTCTTTTTCTTTGCAGTTGACATATTTTTAAACCTAAAACTTATTATCAATATTTTTATGCAAAACATTACTATTACTTTATTTTAAAATTTATACACATAAACAATGAACTACATTTCGTGATCAATCAATTCATTTTCAGAATGTTGTACATTATTAAAATGAAGCCCTTTCATGACAAGCTCACGAGATGGTTAAAAACGCCTATGGTAGCATTTGGTATGGGTAATAACGCCTAGGCGTAATTGCCGTCGAGGACACACTTCTAATAAGTTTGAAATATAATTGAAAATCGACTGCTTAATATTAAAGAAACTCTGTTTATGAACGGTAGAATAATCATGCTAACAAATAAGCCTTATAGCTTACTACTAAACTTAAAAATTTCATTAAAATTACCGCGAAATTCCCACTCTCTGTTGTTAAAAACGGCACAGCCACTAAGTCACCACAGACTTCAGTCCATTATCAGCTTGCGGAGTGGAGAGCGCTGCGGGAGCGACTCGGGGCTGTTTTGGGGCGTATGAACCTTGATGCGTAGGTATTAAGTTTGATTTTATCTATTAAGTAACCTGAGTTATTTAGCATAGGCGTAATTAGCCTCTAGGCGTAATTCGACAGACCTACCTTAGTTCGTTCTTCAAGTCAAAGATTCCATTACGAAAGCGTTCCTCTCTAAACGCAGCATTGATATTGCGAGCCGTTTCTACCGCTACGCGTCGAAACTCGTATTCAAAAATTACTCGGATTTTCGAAGTCCCATATCTATTCCATCTAAGCTGAATAAAAATAACAAGGAAAATTCGAAAATCGAATGTTGCATATTTTTTAAAGAAAAACCACCAGAAAACGTAAAATAAGTTTCGCTCGAATATCTCGACCCATGAAGGTTTAATGTCAATTCAAAGTATCTATTAGGTACTACAAAACGGCAATTTCATACTTTAACCCCTATTATTACTGTGGTTTCAAAATAAAACATAAAAACTGAAAACGAAAGGTAATTTGTAACAAAGTCAAATAATTTATTTCAAATAGGCACGAAGATGCACTTTTGAACGTCAAAAATTACATGAATAGTTAATTGATTCTAGTTGCGCCTTCCAAAATGTAGTTATGTATGGAGAAGACGATTTACCTATGCAAAGCCTTCGATACAGTTACCGTTGTTTTTAATAATCTTAACACCATAAGTATTCGGTGCCCCGCAAGGTAGCGTTTTTGGTCCCAGTGTATTATTTATTCATAGAAAAGGAAAGAACTGATGCTGATTATTCTTTTAATGTTTAATGTTTTTTTGTGTATATTGACGTTCTCACCGCTATTATGTAGCTTTTCAACCTCGTTTTATTTCTTACCTGAGAATATGGATCCTCTGAAGAAACCATTCGCCAACTTTGATGGCACCTAATTTCAGCATGATCGTCTAGTAGTCTTCTAGAGGTAGGTAATTAGAAATAAAATAACATTATTTCAAAGTTTCATTATTTATTCGCACGGCCGTACCGTATGTATGTACTTTTTTTATTAAAAAAATATCTTACACGTTCATTAAATTTCAAATAATAGTTAGAATCTAACAGAAATACAGCTATGAAAAAACGTTTTTTTAATTTTAATTTTAATTTTTCGAGCCCTTTTTATTTATTTAACATAATTTCAGCTGAACACATTTATTTAGGAAACTGCATAATATTAAGAAGTTGTTTAATTATTTATACAATTTCGACCTTGTGTTAATAATAATTAAATATTATTATTTTTCATTCTGAGTCAATGTTATAAAACGCACAACCTGCATAACCTATGCCTCGAAACTTTTATAACGTATCAGAGCTGCATTTCTGACTTGTTACATCGAAATAATTTTTATGTAAATAGGGATGATTGCTGGGTAAAAAAAAACTAGTCCGTCAGTCAGATAATAAAAAAATATTTGACACGTATTTTTTTGCTTTATCATATTAATAAAAAAATACTTAGATCAAACACATTAAAGTTGGGGAATGGGGGCTCGTTACTTCACAATTTTAACAAACTACGTATAAAATCTAGAACAGAGTGACGTCATGCCACATTTGAGCCTTCATTTTTTGATTACGTAAAAAAAGAATAGATACATGTCCAATATTTTTTAATAATCTACCAGAAGGACAATTTTTTTTTTTGTAATCATCCTTAATAAAAGATATCTATGAATAGGTACCTAATATTTATTTAAATGCCATTGCATTTGTCATATTTTATGACACTTATAGACGTTATGGCAAGACTTTGGTACAAAACATATTTAATTCATGAATGATTAGAAGATAAACTTGCCACTTTTCTGAATTTCTTATAAGTATTGGATAAAATTAACATAATATTATATATTATTCAGTTTTTGACACAACTTTACTACTTTCAGGTAGCATATTATTCACCCAAACATTTACAATTATATCATACATAAATGAAAAATGTTAAATCGTTTCAATTATGTGGAGGATACTTTATATAGTACTTTTGTACCTACGTAGTCTAATACATCAAATAATATATAAAAAAAATATTTACAATATAAAACTGGTGTTTTACTCGATAACAGTCCCGTTGTCATTTATTACTACGTCTTGATTTTTGTTTTTACATTTATATAGTCTTAATTTTAATCCCACCAGTAGCGGTAATGTTTCGTTCTGGTATTCTATTGAGTTCGGCAGAGCTCATAAAAAAAAAAAATGTTGCAAAAATCAACGACTTATTTAAATGTCTACGAATTTATCATTAGTTATTTCTTAATGTCCACTTTAACTACAATGTTCTACATCACAGATTCATGCTTAAAGTATAATTAATTACCTACAGTAGTTTATGACATTTATGTTTTTTATTAAATAAACACTATATTACACTTATTAAGCAGATATAATTCCACTGTCAAATATATGCTTACATAGTTAGTTAGTATTTTATAAATAATTATTATTGTAGAGTACAGTTTCAATTCAACGCTAACTCGTACTCAGAGTATTAATTTGTTTGGAACTTTAAAAAAAAAGAAATAAAAAAGATAAAGTAAAAATTATTAACATTCTGTCTATATTGATTATGGGCATCGAAATAACTAATTTAGTTTCATTTAAATAAAGTTGGGCCTGATATACTACCTTGAGGTACTCCTAGTGATATTTGTTTTTTATAAAGTTTTTGGCTTGAACACTAAACACTACCCAAACACTGGATCTGATGAGTAAAGTTATTTAAAACTAATCAATACTAGTTTTGAGCTTATTGTCTTATTTTTTGGAATAGAATAAAGATTTTACTTTTGTCGAACGCTTTTGTTAAGTCAAATTGGGATAATTTATTTATTTACAAGACAAATTTGTTTTAAAGGTTTAGGTAGTTACATACATACATGAACACATCGTTTTCTAGATTATTGTGTACGCTTATTTTGCTTGTGCTTGAAGAAACAGAACACACTAGTATACGCTTACTTATTTCTGATAAAAGTATGAACATATTTTTGGTAATACGTATTTGTTTGGACATTGGATACAACTTATGAGTTTAAATCCCATCTCATAACTATATTCTTAAAATTTACAATATTTACATTGGAATGTCTACCATAATTATTTTGACATGTACAATCTATTTGTATGTTAGAATAGGCATTTTTCCTAGATTCTGCAACAAAGATATTTTTACATTGTTCTTGTCAGTATGTAAAAATGTGTTTATTACATTCCAGTATATTTCTATTAGGTACATCATATGTGATTTTAAAACTTTGGAATTCCTTAAACCATATCAAAACATGTAGTTTCTAAAAACAACATTTTTGACGTGATAAAAATATCATAATAGATAATGCTGACGCGTGAAATGAAATGAAACGATACGCATTTCATATATTCTATGATTCGCGACCACACACCGACTAGTTGTATTGTCATATTCAATAAGAAAACGAGATTTTCACATCTCTTCTTACGATCACTATTATTAATTCAATACATTTCTATGCTTAGACATCACCATTTGTTCTTTAACCTTATTTTTAATATAAGAAAAGCTAATACATTTACAATTAGGCCTATGGAGAATAATGCAACAATGAGCATGGAAAATTTCTCGCCAACTACGTCGTTGTCCTGTAGGAATTGTTTGGGGTATGCATAGTGGCAGTACAAGCCTGAACACACGAGGTTTGGCCGGTCCATGCCGTAGATGGAAAGAACGAGGCCGACAAGCCCGTGCTTGAGGAAGGAAGCCTGGAACAACCAGCGCACGAACACCGGCGCGTCATAGAAGCGGAGGAAAAACCCGGAGAAGATCGTGAACGGCATTATGAAGAATGGCCCGAATATCACTCCGTTCTGAAATTGGAGAAAATTTGATTAACCTCAAGAATACTTTATACACAGGTAGTTTCATTTTGTGGTAGCATGACTTTTTTTAATATCCATACTTAATAATATTACATATGTGAAAGTAACTCTGTCTGTCTGTCTGTATATTACGTTTTCACGCGTAAACCACTGAACCGATCGTCATGAAATTTGGCAGAGATATAGCCTGGAATATGGAGAAGGAAATAGGCTACTTTTTTACGCGATAACCGACATCCACGCGGGCGGCACCGCATAAAAAAGCTAGTACGTTATAGGTATAAGTAGATCTATTATTATCTTTGATACTAATAATGAAACAAGTTTTCAGTTTAAAGTCCATTCCTAAGCCTGATTAAAATTTTGTCCGAAGCATCCTAAGATCATCTAAGGCCGTAATTTTTTCATATGCTAGGGTGGCGCTCATCAAATAAAGGAAATGTACAGAAGCAGTACTAACCTTAACATTAAATAAGGATCCAATAAGCAGTCCTTTACATAACGCCACATAAGACACCAGTAACAGTACGCAACAGAATCCAGCAAACCGTCGTATTTCGTTCGGCTGTCCCGTGAGCCAGTACGCTATGAACGCGTAAGACAGTGTGCACACTGTCTGAGTCGGGAGCGTCGATACTAAGGTCGACGTGTAGTATGCTCCCGCCGTATACCACCTGTTGAAGTGCTCGCGACGGATCACCGGGATTTGTTCGGGAACTGGAAGTGAGAAATTGAATTGTGATTTATCTTCCTGTCGAGTTGGTGGAGAATGGTATTTTAAAAACGGTTGGAATCAAGATTGCGATGTAGATATCTCTAGGGGAGATTGTCCTAATTCTATTTATATAATCTGACTTGAATTAAGGACCAAGGAAACGTAAGGGAAAAGTTTTTTGCAATTTATGACTTTTTGAGTACTCCAACGATGGTTGGTCCCATAGAAGTTTTTGATCAGTATTAGAAACAGGATCGATTGGCATCAAAAAATGTTTTTGTGTAAAATGGCTATTTTCTTGCTAACTGTATTTTTTTTTTTTATTCTTTGAATGGGGATCAAAATTCTATAAAAAAATATGGATAGTCTCCTAAGACCATTTTCGTGTAGCTGCAACTGATAAGGTACTTCCCCTTACTGCCCCGCTGAAAGTTTCCACTCTGTATATATATATAGATTTTATCTCTCGGGCAGCTCTTGGCCTTCATCTCACGATTAAAAATCTCTCTCGTCTTTGTGTAGAGCTTTTAAGATAAATATGAGTATAAATTTCAAAACACTACGCGATAATTATTATTGAAAGAAAACACACATCAGTAAACAGTAACAATGTAGTAGGTTATTATATGCTCTCTGTTTACGCACAACAATTTGAACGAGCAAATCAAGTTTCAATTATTCAGTTATAGCTTAGCTTCCGTTTGACCTAATAACTTGTTCTGACTCAGAGATGTAATTGCTAATACCTTGTCGTTTCAAGTTCACCGACACGTACGTGAAACCTTTACGAACCATTTAACTTGTTGCAGTTCTGTTTCAAGGTGCAAGCAGTACTTAATATAATTTACGTCACAAAGAAAGACGTGAAGACGTAAAATTGTGTACTAACCCTCTATCGCATATTTACAACCCTCGTCTGCGGCTCGGGTCACAAATACCTGCGATTTCGGGCTTTCTTTCTTTTACAGCCCTTGGTAAGTAATGTACTATAATACACTTTTGACATTTCAAAGAATGTGGAAATTGGATACAAGTATTGTAGGTGTTTACAAATAATTTCATATCGGTAGGTACCAAATATCGGGATTGCCGAAAAAGTCTGTTCAGAAGTGGGTCCGCTTGACTCAGATTTCTATAAGATTCAATTTTTTGTCTTTATTCATACTACCAGATTATTAAAATAAAAATATTTATTTATTATTACCACTTACATTGGTTTTTACAGGTGGGAACCCAATACAACAATGTAGTCACAATTTCCACACTCGGGAACCTACCTTCCTAACTACTTCGGCTATTTCAGGAATAATCAAAGATGACAAGACTTTATAAAAGTTAACTTGATTTAATAAAAGTGATTTGTCTATAAAATACAAAACAGCCTTTTGGTTTTGGTTACATGTCGCATAAAGTTATGTGGTCACTTTTTTGTGTTTCATGTTGACGAAAGTTTGGTTATGGATAAGTAAAAAAAAATTCAGTGTAACCTAACTAAAACTATTAACAAACTAAAATATGGCGAAGAAAAATTTCTCTGTATCGCTGTCGACTGGTAATGTACCCAAGAGACATTGCCACGTTGTATGGCAATACTTAGCGTCTGGCCAAGATAAAAGCCAACCCTTGGGCCACGGGAAGTGTGAACCAGCTGTCTGGAGATTTTGTTGAACAAACCATGAGCATTCGGACCGCACAGCCCGAGGGTTTCAACTCCAAGCAGCTCGAAATTATAATTTTGATAATTTGGTCCATTTTGTCTAAAATATTAAATTGGCTTACCTTTTTTAACCCCCGACAGAAAAAGAGGGGTGTTATAAGTTTAACGCATGTATCTGTGTATCTGTGTGTCTGCGCCATCGTAGCTCACAAACGATTGAACCGATTTTGTTTGAAAGGAGACTTGATCGAGAGTGTTCTTAGCTATGATTGGAGAAAATTAGTTCAGCCGTTTGAAGATTATCGGCTCTTTTCTAGAATATTCCGTTTAGCCGTCCCCCATAGCGACTACGCGACGACGTTGGGACTAAAACGTTACCTACGCCTTATATTAAACTTAAAGGGCCAAAAAATATTATTTTCTTACTCTTTAGAAGTTTTTTAAATGTTAAATTTCCTACAGAGTAATGTCAAGCCATTGACAATATGAGGGGCAGCACCCACAAATGTTTAACATAACCTAAAATAGTAAAATATTCTTACACTTGATAGTAACAGTACTGAAAGCCGTAAACATGAGGAACATAAGACTGAAGTACAAGAAGTTGTAATTGTCGCGAACATCCTTAGCGTCCTGTCCGATGTTGTAGAACAGAGATCCGATAAAGAGGGCCATCGCGCAGTGGATACCCGTCGTCATTACTGTAAATGAGGGATCTCGCCATATTGACTGGAAACGAAAGGATTATGGTTATTTGGCATATTAATCTGAAGATGCTGGTTTGGATATAGCTATGTATCTCCTATTGAATAGCTTTCAATAGAATTTACATGGAAACAAAGAGTGCAGTATTACAGTTCTTACAAGAACTCATTTTTAAAGGCAACAAACTGACGATCACGTCTGTAGTGAATGACTTAGGCACAGATCAATACAGATGTGACACTCCGCAAAAATATTTAAATAAAAAGCGACTCTTGTTACGTCACAATATAGTGCAATTCAGGTCGCACAACGCTTATTACCTACAGTTATATTCACCTAAAAGTTGCCTCTCTTTCTATCGCGTAACTCTTGTCGGCGGCGCGTGGCAGTCCTACTGAATTGGCCAAGTGAGATGGGCCCGCCGCGTACTTGTAGCTTCATAACTAAACTGCGGATTGTCCCATCTGTATTACTCTGTGCTTAAGGTTGAAATATGCTTTTAAAAACCACTTTTTAACCAGACCCAGCACTGATAGTTCAAGAGAACGAACAAAGCGCTGCCCTTATTTCGCAAAGCTTTCACAAGAAATGAAAGGCAAACGAAACGTATCCAAAGCATATAATTTTAAAATGATTACCAAGTAATTAAATTGTTGTAAGTCGTAAATTATTTTGTATGCTTGTTTTTCTATAGCAGTCTTGTCTAGTGAGACGTTTGAATCTCGGTTAGCGGTATTCTGATTCCAATTTCGGAATAGATCACTTAAGTTATAGTTTTTGGTTCAAACAAAAAAACTTTACAAAAGTATCAAACATTATAAAAGAAAATAAATTACACTAGTTTACCAAAAGCGATCTCCTTATGAGGGTGGTGAATTGTTTCATGAACGATGTGGTATATGTACTCTTTAGTGCTAAGAGTATTTTACTAGTAGGGTCCTCCTTGGGAGCTGGCAGCGTCGTCAGGCAAACCTCTTCACACGCACCTAAATTAGATTTTTCTGAAAAGAGGAATTAAAAAGAACATTACATACTTGTGTATTACTTCAAAGTTAAGAACCTGTTTATCAGTTCTAGCTACAAATGAAATCAAATCTAAAGTCATGTATTCAAATTAGGCTGAAAATCAGCACTTTTGGAACGCCAAAATCACATAAGACAGTCCCCCAAAACGCGCGCCCTTCACCAGTTCCCAGTGCTTTAGCTGGGAGGAAGTGGCGCAACAAACTTCCCAGCAGCACAGCTAGATAAACTTGATTCTATACAATAAATAATATTATATTATACCTATATATTTTTTATATATTATATTTTATTATCGTATAGGTATTAGGGGTCATTCAATTATTACGTAAGCACCAAAGGGAGGTCTTTGCTTTGATTATTTTTGATGACATGGGGGATGGGGGTCTGGATGGTAGGATTACGTCAGCAATATTTATTCATTTACTTTTCAGATTCAATTACAAAATTTAATTGAATTTGATTTGAACAAAGATGGCAACCCAAAGGACCGAGATTCCCCAAAATAATTGATATTGCTTTCTCGCTCTCACGCGATTTTTTATGGTTAGAAAAAACCGAAGTAGGGAATTTACTTAAATGGGCATTCAATTACTTTTAGTCTATAAAGTCCTTATTTCTAGACTCATGAATAACAGTAAAGAAACACGAACAGATTAAAAAAATACCAATGTTTACGTAAGCAAAGGTATGAGCTTTGTTTAGTTTTGCCGACAAGGGGGAGGTGGGGGTTCAAAATTACTAAAATTCTGCTTACGTAATACTTGAATGGCCCCTTATATTCTATATAATATATGCAACGTAATTAACATTACGAAACAGAACAGTAAATTAAATTATTTGACATATATGTCAGCTAGCACACGCCAATATCCAGAATCCAAAACCATCTATTGGTTTCTGGATATTGGCTATTGCAATATTGGATATTGTCATGCTGTATAGTTCGCTTATAAAGATCTTAAAATACCAGTTTATAATGATGTTTTATCACATTACTGTGTGAGGTTTTCATTAATATGATAATTTTTATAATGAATTCAGACAGTTTGAACGAAGTCCATACGAAGCATATTATAAGGCAACGTGCCAATGTTATAGTCATAGTTTCAAGGATTTAACATGGTTTGAATACGGTAGCATAGTAAGAATACCTACTATCCTTTCATATATAAGGTGTATCTATTCATACACGAAATATTTTAAGAGAAACATCTATAGGTGGTAAAAAAGCCACAGCAGCGATTTTTTTTAAATCTAAGTGTTTTTTATTTTTACATAATGCTTATAATTTTAAAATTGCTTGACACATTTTGCAAAAAAAACCTTTACTTATTCTATTATAATTATTATATGAATGACCCGCCCGGACGCGGCGACGGTGGCGGCACGAGCGCGGTGCCTTTTGGTAATTAAGGCTTTGACTGCCAGACAACAGACACAATAGAAAAACGATTGTTAGCGGTCACCGGTGACCGCGGTGGCAGTCAATGTGTTAATCATCAGCTCAAGCAATTTTAAATTATTTAATTTTTTAAATAATATACTAATCTTTAAATAATAATCGTTTTCATGGCTTCTTTACCACCTAGGTATAGGTGTATCTCTTAAAATATTTCGTGTTTGAATAGATACACCCTATATACACATGACGTCTTTTTGAACGTCTGTCAGTTAATGCGCTTATAACTGGAGAATTAATTATCCGATTTATGTGATAATTATTTTAATTCATAGATGTGATATGTAGTAAGGTTTTAGTGTTTATTAGTCCTCGTACGCCTCGTAAGTATAATATAGTAATACATACCTATTAAATTACTATCAGTCTCATGAGATACGTTTGATATCCACCTCTTATTTCTTCCATTTTCCGAGCTCTCCACGAGATCGCTCGCGTTTTCTACACATATTTCGATTACTGAAAAGAAAAAAGAAAAAAAAAATACGTTATTATGGCAACACATAATCGAATATTATGGCTATTTGAAGCTGGAAGTTAGAAGATATTTGTTATAATTCAGTTGATTAGTGGGATAGTTTGCAATTCCGTATAGTACTTTCATATGCATTTAGTAAAAAAAAAATAACTAGTCCGCCATCTTGGGCCGTCCGCCATATTGGATTTAGAATGACGTGACTAAGCTAACCATGCATTGTCATCCAAACTAAACGTATATGCAAAATTTCATCTCAATCGGTTTAGGATAACTGCTTTAAAATTCAGTTCCAAGATTTGACCCGAACATACATACAAACATAGCAAGTTAAATAAAATCTTGTAAATATTAAAATATTTTGACATTACAAACAGACACTTCAGTTTTATTTATTTGTATAGATTAGCAATGTACGAATTCATGTAAATGCTGGTGTAATTTTGTGTGTTGAGAAAACTGAGGTTCATTGGCTGTGTGATTCAGAGTTTTAGAATATAATCTTTTATGCAAGATCCGTCAGTGTGTTAAAAATGTGTAGTATCTAAAAGGTAAAAGTTCATCAGCATTCTACCTATCTGATTTCTAGATTTGTGTTTTTGCTAATTTCAGACGTTAAAATGAATATTTTTGTTGCTGTCGAGGTAATAAATAATAGCAAGTATGCATAAAATAATCTTCTACATTCATATTGCAGTGTTGCTATAATACTAAATATTCAAAAGTATACCAACACAACATACACACCGTGTTCCGAAGAGGGGAGCGGTTGATAACTAGGCTGGTTTGTACTACGACTAAATTATTCGTATTACTTTCGCTGATTTTGTTTGCAGTAGAGAATAGATGTACAAGTGCAATTGGGCAACTGAATAATAGTTGTGTGGGCATATAAATAAAAATAGATATGTTAGAAAAGCCTATGTACAGCAGTGTCGAACACCCAGTGCGAGTGGGGTGTTTCTGATCAAACCATGCCCCACTTGCTGGAGTGTCCTAAATGCCCGTTCACCTGCACCTCGGATGAAATAAAGAATGCCACTGATGCCGCAATCAACGTGGCCACCTACTGGGCTCATACAATCCATACTTCCATACTAATATTATAAATGTGAAAGTAACTCTGTCTTTATGTTACGTCTTCACGCCTAAACCGCTGAACCGATCGTCATGAAATTTGGCAGATTTTTTTTATAAATTATTTTATACTAGCTTTTGCTCGCGTAGATGTCGGTTATCGCGTAAAAAAGTAGCCTATGTCCTTCTCCATATCCCAGGCTATATCTCTGCCAAATTTCATAACGATCGGTTTAGCGGTTTAGGCCTATGTTCACCAACATTCACAGCACCGGTTAAGTACTTAAACATTTGTTTTATGTCAAATTTCCTAAGGAAATTTTAAATATAAAACTGATTAAATATTTAATCAGTTGATTTAAATGTTGGTGAACACAAGGTTTAGGCGTGAAAACGTAACAGATAGTCAGACAGAGTTACTTTCACATTTATAATATTAAGTGTGGATGGCTGTTTCTCAACAAGTTAATTAACTAACTCTATTTCGCAAAAATTGTGCGTGCAAAAACCCTCCAAGGTGATGATTTATGAACAACAACATCTTTCTAAACATCAAAGCCAAAACGCGTACTTACAGAAATCAACAGGATTATGGTACGGCGGGCACATCAAGTTCATTGCCTCTAGACACGGCAGCAGCTGAGGCACGGAGCCGACGTAGGCGCAGCGGCCCGCCACCACGGCGTACAGGCGGTCCACCATGTGCAAGAGGGCGGCGGACGGCTGGTGCATCGTCACCACCACCGTCCGCCCTTGCCGCGCTAAAAGGTGAAGTAAATATACTATTTGCTTCGATATTGAACTATCCAGCCCACTGGAAAGAAGATATAGTTAGGTTGAACTTTTTGCTTTTCTGTTTTATGGACTTTTTTGTTTATTTGTCTAAATGTCATAGCATAACATAACATCCCGCCTGTATTCCCCGAGGCAGGTAAGGGTACGAACTGAGTGCACGCTCGACTCGAGCGTCCGGCGGGGCGGCGCGTGCGGCTTTCATGTTAAACACATACAATCCTTCGCGAGTGACCCGAGTTGCGGCGAGCGGCGCGCCGAACAATCTTTTGCCGCTTGCACGCGACGCAAAACGCCCCGCCGCACGCCTCTTACCCTGCGTTCCGAGTTGCGATAATATCGATATTCGCGTGCTAAAACCCGTTCCGAATTAGCGTGAGCTCGATAACGATGTCCCGGGAATCGTCATAGATGACGTCATGACATTCGCCATCTTGCGTTAACGCCGACCATGCCTTTTACTAATATCGCCGTGAGCGCTGTCAAAAATGACAGTTGTGCTATTTTGTTTTGAGTCGCATCTTAGCGTGGCATTTTCAAAATTATTCTTCTGGCTACAGTTGCTACCTATCCTAAGAAGAAGAAATTTTTGGTGTATTACACAGAGAAATACTCTAATATCGTTTTGACATTGAGTGAGCACCGTGAGCGCGTTCACGAGCGTTCCGAGTTGTTGACAGCCCTCGGCTGTCGTAATCGTAATACGCGTAACTAAATCGGAACGCATGTGAGACGATGTGAGCGCTGTGAGCGATTTTAGCCAATTCGGAAGGCGGCCTTAGGCAGAGGTGTACCTACTGATAGTACCTACATCCACATTTAGCCAGTTATGTTTAAGTACGAGCTTATTGCTCTCAACTGTCTGGGGTGCTACTGAGAAATCCCTGACGGAAAAGCCCAATAACACTTTGCCCGACTCGGGAATCGAACCCAGGACCTGATGCTCAGCAGAAGCGCTTGTGACCACTAGACCAACGAGGCAGTCTGACTGTTAACAATGTCGAAATTGCCTATGAAGACAAGACAAAGAATGTCTAACATAAGTGCACTCTTAAAAAGCATGCACTGAAAAAATCATGTCTCCAAAAGCAAGTAAAGTTTTCTACAGCGAATTGCATGAAAATCCGGAAAATAGTTAATGTTACTAGGTAGATATATATTTACTGTAGGTAATTTGATATCTGGTAGCTAATTTCTAAGTCAGGCTATCATCATGATAAGAAATAAAAAACTTGTATCTACAGTGTACAATCTAATTTATTGATTTAATATATGTACCTTCCACATATATTTGTTCCTAAATGAAATAAATTGTAAGACTCATGCATACCGGATTTGTTGAATGTTACATTGTAATAATCTACAGTAGATTTGTAGGTATAATTGATTTATTTGCTAATATATTGGATTCAATTACAATGTTTTTAGTCTCACCTCATTATCTAGATAATGTTATCATTAAAATGTCAACAGATAAATACTTTTGGCACGGAGCCATGATGTTATGTAATTTTAAATTTAATTTTGAGTTTACCGGTTTTGTGAGTACACGCAGCGTGACTTTGTGGCTGGAAAGCGTAATTTTGGTCAATCCTCTAAAATAGTGATGGTTAGTGTCACTAATCATGATAATAAATAAATGCGTCAAATGATTAATTTCACTAATAACTGAGTTGTATTTGAGCTATACAAAGTTCAGCATAGTTCATTTCATAGCAGGCTACTGACTGAGTCATTCATTATATACGTGGGTGTAGTGTGTTATTTACCATGCGATGCTAATATAAACACTACAACATCTTTTAAACAATACAATTTTAATTAAACATAGTGTCAACCTAAACAACTTGTCGTTATCTCGAATATTTAATTCCTCGACTAATCCTTCTGATTTGTGTTTGATAACGTAGTTCTAGTAGTATATAAGTGGAACTTTAAGATGTTTCATGTGACAGTAACGTGATGTTTGAGAACAGTCTGTAGATAGATGATGTACTATAAATAGAGACAGGATGTCGTTCTGTTGTCTGTTTTTAACAATTATGCAATTATTTTATTTGGGTGGCTTCCAGTAGCCTGCTTTCAAGGAAACATGACCCATGCCATAACAGCCATGAGCCATTAAAAGTAATCGAGTTACATTCGGTACTTTTATCATCGACTGGTTTTTTTATCATACAGTTTCTTAGTCACCTCTGGCCATTCTCGAAAGGATGTAGTAGGTTGGTTTTATTAGTTGTCAAGGCCAACAACTAAAAAGTACAGTGCCACTTTACTTTTCTTTGTCGTGCAATTGAACATTGTAGTTGACATATAAATAACCATTTACCTGGTAGGTTCGTCTAGAAACATCACCGGAGGATCGCTGATTAATTCCAGACCTATTGCTAGCCTTTTCTTCTGTCCACCAGACAAATTGCCAGCCCTAGTATGTCGTGCTCTACTTAAACCAAGGGATGTGATAATTTCTTCTACCTGGAAAAAAGAGGAATCATTAGGCTTCATAGATAGTAGAAAAATAAACGTTGAATTTTTTATTTGAATTACATAACATGGTTATTTTTAGAAGTACCAAGATATAATTGCTTTAAAAGTTTACACACATAATTGTCTATCACCATCTTGCTTTATAATAAAACTAGCGACCAGCCCTGGTTTTGCACGAGTGCAATTTACGTCTGAAGACGGTATTCTGTTCACGAAAGGTTGTGCTCAAGTTCTGAGCAGTAATCTAACAAAAAGTACTAGGCTTGCATGCATTCAAAATGGTATTTCAATAGTATTATTAAGTTCTCCTTTTTGTATATACATATTTACATATTATATTATAGCCTATCCATCTGGAATAATGTAACTTTCAAATGGTGAAAGAATTTTTCAAATATAAGCTAGAGATTACCCTCCACATATACACAAACTCAAAAAATGCGCTCTCTCTTCATAATACAAAAATATATATCCACTTTTTTAATGATAATAGTGGCAGAGTTGCATTACTGAATGAAGTATTTCCATCTGACTGCTGTAAACTTGAAGCAAATGATAAAAGTGGAGCTACTAAAAGACAGTCTATAAAATGTTTACTATTTTTAGCTAACGATGGCCTTAGAGAAGGCTTTACAGATTATCGAGCGTTTATTTTTATTCCTTCAACACAGTTTCTTAAAACGGCTTATCGGGAGCGAAGCACTTGTAACTATATGGCAGTTAGCATTTCAAGTCCTGAACATTTTAATATTATTATGGTTCGACCTCAAAAGATTAGAAACATGTGATGCAATCAAGTTAGATATTGAAATAATCCGCTACATTGTATTGGTTAATTGGTAGGGTAACACTTACGCGTCGTTTTTTCTGTTGACCACTTATATGATTGCCTAATTTGAGATCCGCTGCTATGTGGAGTGATTCTTGTATTGTGAGCATGTCTTGTACTCTGTCGTCTTGTAGAATATAACATGATCTTCGCCTGAACATCTTTTCATTGCGTACGCGACCATTGATACAAATACTGCCACTTGTCGGTTTTCTGAAATTGAAACAACATTCAAGTTAGATAAGAACGGAAGAAAGAAAATACATTACGTACGTCTTGGAGGCTGTATCTAACTGATTTTTTATTCATTTATGAATCTACTAGTTTTTGCACGCGGCTCCACCCGCGTGGATATCGGTTATCGCGTAAAAAAGTAGCCTTAAGTCTCTCTCCATATCCCAGGCTGACCAAATAAAACACCAAGACAGAGCGCTGTCAACAGTGACGTGAGGCCAGTTTCATAAACATTTGTGTGCACTTAGTGAGGTGTAGTTTGATTTTGTAAATGTGTGCGTGTGAGCGTGTGCGCACAGCGCGGAGGTGTAGTTTTGGCATGCTTCACTATATTGTTCGCAGCGCTCTGTCTTGGTTTTTTATTTGGTCTAAGATTCTAGGCTTTATCTCTGCCTTTCATGACGATCAGTTCAGCGGTTTATGCTTGAAAACATAACAGACATACAGACAAACCGACTTACTTTCACATTTGTAATATTATAGTATGGATAGATCGTGATTTAACAACAACGTAAGTTCCTTAATTATTGTTTCCAATTCCTATTCTTAATCAAGTCATATATTTTAGGTAGTCTGCGACTTGTATATTTTTGGATGTCGCAATATTAGGACCATAATATGATAATATGATGCATGTTTGAAAACATGAAGAACACCAATTCGAATGTCATGTTTGAGCAGCTGCATATACGAGTCATTCACCTAAAAATTATTTTATGAGTTCAACATTGGATAAATGCACTGTGTCTTTGTTATTCTACCTTGCGCTTTTTGCGCTTACTTTCTTCGGGCACATTTCAGCGGTCCTTGCACTACGGCCTCTATATTTTACCGTCTGATATGTTTGATGGAAACGTAAGTTTTTTTTTTGGTGTAAACTGACAAACCTTCACAAAAACAAAAATCAAAAACATAGTCATGGTTTATGTTGCAAGTAATTATCTAATCTTATCTAATTACGTATGATATGAAGCCAAGGTAGGTATCCCATCGACCTCATCAAGCTTCAAATCAAATCAAATCAAATAATTTATTTCTTTGCAAACATGGGTATAGTACATAGGTGTTTTTATAATGAAGTTCTCCATATTTTACCGTCACATGGGCATGCAAAGGTTTACGGAAATCCGCAATGTAATAAATACGAAGAAACTGCTCAAAGGTATTAAAAAGATACTTTCTAGATTGCAGTGCGATCTAGATAGTGTCTATCACAAAAATATAAATATAAATTGTAAGGTATCCAGCGCATCAGGTTAGCGCAGACGGTCGAGTTTTATCATTCGATTTTGATCTTAACCACCATCATTTTAAGGTTTGAAATCGTTTGGAGAGATTAGACGGTTTTCGTGTGGCCTGATGTGCTGGCCACCGTACCAACCTACCTACCTACTTGTTAATTAATTTATAATTAATATTTAGTGGCACCGAGTTGCCGTGTCTGGCCATATCGCTGTTAAACCCGCGATGGTTTGTGTGGTATGTTTAAACCTCAACAAATGTTTGTAAAAAGATTTTTTGATTAATAAAAAAAAACAATTCATAATAAAAAAAAACAAAAATAAGTAAAGATCATTGGAATTGCAAATTATAAATAAAAAATGTCAGCGTGGTCAAAGCAATAAAAAATAAAATAAAATAAGTCTATATAATGTCAAACGGAAATAAAAAGTAAGTGAAACCAGTATCACAATAATTATGTCAATTAGAGTAATAGTGATGTCAATCAGTTAGTGAATCGTCATTAAGAAAATCGTCAATCGTGTAATAAGTTTTCATAATTAAAATTTATTTTAGCTCCCTTTTAAATTTTAATGTAGTCATATTTTTTATAATATTAGGTACTGTATTATATATGAGTGGGGCAATACCAAAAAAAACTTTTATCCATTAGTGCGGTTTTACATTTTACTTGACATAATTTATTGGCTTCGACGTGCAGTCAAAATTAAGGTTTTTGTAGAGTACCTAATTGACATAGGGTGCCAATAACCTTACGTCAATTTGCCGTATTATAGTAATTTCACACAAATGTTAAAGAATGACAGTTGTGATTTGAATATACTGACAATTTAAGTTGGTTCTATTTACTTAGCTTAACAATTTATTTACCTACCTATTTGAACAGTCGGGAATTTTATCAAGTGGTGGTCCAACTCTTCACGTGATCAGGGCCTCAAGTCTGCTATTACAATAGTGTCAGAATGGTCTATAATTGATTTAATAATTGTTGATTTTGACAAGTTTGGTAATCTACTAATATAATGGCGTCATTATGACTTTCCAATGGCCAGCCACTGACACTCTATAGAAAGAATTGGTAATCTCGTACATAATGACAAATGAAACTTCCTACTAAACTTCCAACTTCCTACAACTTCAGATTGCATATCACATATCACTTGCATATATCACATATCGCTAATAAATAATAAGTTAAAATATATAAATCTGGCATGAATAAATGTTCAAAATGCCATTGTAATACGAGACCATTGATCGACCAATGATCGACCATTATGAATTTAGCAGATTACGAACTTTTAACAAAAGGACAATGGCATCGTGTTGGAGTGACGAATTTATAAAAATAGCAGACTTGGGCCCCTGAGGGCTGGCCTATTTATTGGCCATAGAATCAGCATTGCCATACAATGTGGCAATGATTGCTGCACCTTTCGTGCACTTGTCCCTTTGTCAGCGATGCGGACGAATTTTTTGATGCACTTTGATTCTTTCCCCACTCCTTTTTTATACAGGGTTGTTTTTGAGATGGGGCAGTAAGGACCGGTACTTTAACCGTTATCGCTACATGAAAACGGTCTTTGGAGTGTCCATTTAGATTTTGAAAAAATTGTACAGTTAGCAAGAAACTGGGCAGTATTTACAAAAAAACTTTTTTTGATGCCAATCGATCATGTTTCTTATATGGATCAAAAAACTCTATTGGGCCTACTGAGTTTTGTATAAGTACTAGAAAAGTCAAATCGCAAAATACTTTTTCCATACATTTCGTTGGAAATGAGACTCCAACTTACTATTTCACGAATCATCGTGAAATAGTAAGTTAAAAGTTAAAGTAAGTTTAAGTAAGTCTGGCCGAAAATAAACTAAAACAAAGTGAACTTCCAAGTTTCGAATGAAGATGAATTTTATTTGCAAGAACAAAATTTAGAAAGTTTAACTTTTGAAAAAACTTTTTCCACACATTATTTTTTTTGAGAATTCTGACTTTTGTGGCGGACAGTCCCTTTTCACGTTTCCCATGTATACAAGTCTTGAAGTAATAAATTAATTATGTAATTTTTTCTCAGTACGTCAGAAATCACAAGCAACAAACTATCTTGTTCTTAAAGCAAATAAAATTCACGCGTCTCAAAATTCCATCCTGTGTACATATTAATACTATTAAGTATTTGAAGACAATTAATTAGCTTACAAATTGAAAATATTTTAACAGTTAACTCTGTGATCGTTTTAGTTAGGAACAATAATTAGTTTACGGTTAACCCATACACCCCCTTATTGTTTTATCGTACGACAGACTTGGCAACGTTTATCTACTTATAACACGCAGCGCCCCTATCTATAGATTTAGACTTTAGTTTGTTGTATCGAGCAGGTGCAAGGATATATTTAAGCTTATTAGGTACAATGATAGTATCTGTGTAGGAATCTAATTGTAGAAGCATCTAGATTAATTTTATTCTTACGATTGTAGATATAAAATAAATCTGTAGGAAGTAATACTGTATCTCTACTTATCGCGAATTATTTTTTTACGTAGATACTGCATTTAAATAATTATCGGTATTCCAGTTGTCAATGCTTTGGACCCCCATGAAATATTTGTCTTGTTTTATAATCATCATCATTTCAGCCAAAAGACGTCCACTGCTGGACATAGGCCTCCCCCAAGCACCGCCACCTCGACCGGTTTTGTGCTTCCCGCATCCAGCGGATTCCTGCGGCTTTCATAAGGTAATCGGTCCACCTTATGGGAGGCCTTCCAACGCTACGTCTTCCGGTACGCGGTCGCCACTCCAGAACCTTTCGGCTCCAACGGCCATCTGTTCTGCGCGCAATGTGCCCTGCCCATTGCCACTTAAGTTTGGCAGTTTGATTTATAATATTACAGTAGAATTTAAAAGTTTAAATTAAATTTTGAACTCCAAATAAAGGTTTTCTTGAAGTCATGTTTTCAATTGCTATTTTTTCGCGTAGCGTAGAATAGGTACATAAAAATATAGTTTGGGTTCGCCCCTCAGACGAATAAAAAGTCAGGCCTGTGGTTCGCCCTATTAAGGCTTTGGCAATTTGACAGTGTACCGTGTTCTATAATAATAAAACAACAGCTACAATAAGCCGATTACCATTAGGAGAGGTTAGTATTAGTGATGGCAATTAATGCGATTTCGCAATAATTTCATGAGCATGCGAATTCATTAGTCTTAGCATGCGAATTTCTATTGCAATGCTAATTTGCTAATATTACGATAACTGTTAATAATTAAGGTGGATCAAAGATTACACGATAATAATTGCTTGGCTGTACCTCATTTTTAGCACCACTTGCTAAACAATCACACGCATTTGTCAATATACGACCCAAATCAAAGTAACAAGGTAAAAAAAATCGCTTAAACTCATTCTTCGCCCATGCTAATAATTTCACTCGTGAACGAGGTCAGGGTCAAGTGAAACAGATAGATTTAGTATTGCCTGCAACTTCATTTCATTTGCGAAATGCTAAATGTGCATTTGCATGCTAACAATGAATGCGAATGCTAATTAATCCATCACTAGTTAGTATGGTAACAATGCAATGTAGTACGACCGGTGGCTTCTCATCTCCTACGCTTTGACTCACCGCTCAATGTAAGAATTTGGAGCATGAGGAAGTATCCATTAATTGACCTGTATGTTGTTTCCTTTGTGTAGGTATTCGTGGAATGTAAGTTTTTTCTTTCATGTACTTCTGTTAAAGAAAAATTTTCCATTGCTTTTTATGTGAACTCAGCATGCCATCAGTAACAAAGCAGTATCACTATCAAGTTTAATTATATTATATTGAAGTTGACTGTGATTAGAGTTGTTAAACATAACATAACATCAAACCTGTATTTCCCGAAGGGTTAAGTAAAGGTATACGTATAGTACACTTCGAATAGTACACCCATATTTCGCCGTTGTTAAAACTGGTCTCCCTCCAATAGCGATTATGAATTATTATTTATACTTAAGGCGACGATAACCGACTTTTAATGATTTTATACTGAAGATCACGTCTAAATGACTAGTTTTAATGATTTGGAAAAAAAAATATGTTAAATTAGAGAATTTTCTTAATAACTTAATGTATGAATATTTTAGATTGTGTTTAACGCGGATAAAAAACTGAGAATCACGCAAAATCTATTAATCGTATTTTTCTGAAACCTGAAAAGGTAATTTAATAATTAATCTTTTAGTATACGTGTTTTATTAAAATATCTTTTGTTTTATGTATAATAAATTATGCGTTTTATTTGGGACAGAGTCCTATTACTAACTGGACGTACGACGCGTTGCGTGAGCTCAATTCAGAACACGCAAGCTAACCACTCAAGGTCACTGGCATATATCTGTGTCTTAAGTAATAATATGTACATATATCTGTGTCTTAAGTAATAATATATATGTATGGCTTTATGTCCATTAGGAATTAAAAGTTCCAATTCTTGATTATCATAGGTACGTGCTTGTGAATAAAGAAGCGTTGTAAAGTGTCAAGAGGAGTAGGTATGCTACTGTGCTGCAGCCTTGTTTTTATTTGGAGTGTTTCATTCAAAGATAACTCAAGGAAAAAGTGTGTCAAAATATATTGTTTATATCATCTTAACCGAATTTATTTGATATGTCTGTTGTTATGTTAGCCGGTTAATGACATTAATACTTCTGACCTTACAATAAAAGTGGTCAGGTTAAAATTAAACCTAGTTTTTGTATTATTAATAAAGATCGAAGTGGATTGACTACTTTTGCTGGCGATATAATAAGCAAATATTAATTTTATTCGCATTATGAGATAGTAGGCAGAACTCATTACAATTAGGTGGAATTAATAAACCAGAAACTTTTCCACTGTTGTCCTAATAATAGGTAGGTACAACTTTATTGTTACTAAACGTAACAGCACAAACGCAACATATTAAATCTATTTATTCAATTAAATCTGGTGTTTCAGTATAGGTACCTATTGAAGGTAGTGTTACAGCGTAGGTACCTATATATTTACTGAGTTCAACTAAACAAAGGCATGTTGTTTTTATTAAAGTAATAACAAGCTCAACAACGCTTACGTAGTTCTAGACTAACCACATAAAAATGTGAAACATTTGTCTGTATTAATAATTAATGACTGCCACGAAGAATATTTAATGCAATTCATTCACAGATAGAATCATAATTTATGAAAATCATATACAGAACGTAAATATATACGTTAAAATAAAATAAAAAACCAAATACACGGAAAATTATTTGTGTAAGAAATAAGAAGAAGAAGTAAAATATGCCATCTCAGGCCATTAAAAATTCCTTATCCTAAGGCCTTGAATTCTTGATTAATTAATATAAATCTCGAACATAAGCCTGCCATTAATCATGTGGAGCAGGACAATGTAGACCTAGTAATATTTTTAATCTAACAAATCCTTTATTATCTTAAGCATTAAGATAACTACTGATGATTTCTTACACGTCTGTGTACTTACTTTTCTGTTTGGAAACAGAAATACAAGTAATGGTAATCACTATTTTAAGAGAAATTACCGAAATGATTTATTTTTATTATGAGTCTGATTGATAGCAGAAATTTCTGATCAGATAGCGGAGATACGGAAATAAGGGAGAGTATTTATATCTATAGTTGATAATGGAAAACATTTAGCTGAAAACTGGTTTGTGTAATGTTTTCTTACATAAAATTTAATGATAGAGACGAAACTATTAATCGATTATAAGTTTATATTACAATAATAATTGCATTTAAAGTTAAAGGTATAAAAATGCAATTATTATTGTAATATACTAACAACACAAACATACAAATATAATATACTGATAACTGCAGTAAATAAGACTATTTACTGTAGTTTTAGGAGATGTTATTATAAAGACGCTTGATTTGGACAAAATTGGGGTAAACATCAACGGGGTCTACTTGTCACACCTGCGATTCGCTGATGATTTGATACTTGTTAGTTATCAAATGTATAATCTCGAGTCAATGGTACAAGAGCTGTATAATTCCTCTCTTAAGGTGGGCCTTAAGATGAAAATGTCCAAGACCAAGGTGATGGCAAACATCACCAGCGGAGTGCTACCAACTGTGACAATTGGTGGCAGGCCGCTGGAGGTGGTGGATCATTACGTATAACTGGGACATAGTTTATCTTTTGGAAGAGGCTACCAAACTAAGGAAATCTCGAGAAGCATACAACTGGGCTGGGCTGTATTCGGAAAGCTGGATGATGTTTTTAAGGATCGAAAGATACCACAATAGGTACTTGAAAACCAAATTGTACGAAGAATGTGTCTTGCTTACCATGACTAGGGCCGAGACATTGACGCTCACTAAAGAGAATGGCAAAGTCCAAGCAGCACAAAGGGCTATGGAGTGCGCCATGTTAGACCAATCACTGAAAGACCGAGTCCGTATCTCAGAGATCCGACGTAGGACTAAAGTTCAAGACGTAGGCGTAGGGCTACGGGTAGCGGCTCTGAAATGGAGGTGGGCAAGGCACTTGGCTAGATGTGTTGATGGCAGGTGAAGCAGAGCCCTTTTATTTTTTTTGGTTGGTAATTTATCGAATAATTTCGCGTGTCAGACTTTATCTGACTGAAACCCACCCGTGTTCCTTCAATTGCCTGTGTGCCAGGGCCACGGTATCCCTTTCGGACAAACCCACAACCCTGGCAGGCATCGGTCCTGGCAGACTCTGTCAGTGTGTGCTGGCATCTCTTTGAGGCACGCGTGGAACACAAAGCGTCGTTGACCAGAGCCTAGTCCTCACCGGACGGCGAGGTTTTTTTTTTGTACATACAATGGGGAAGCTCTTGGCCTTCAACTCACCTGACGGTAAGTGATGATAAGGCCGAAGATGGAAGCGAGCTTCACCCGGAATCCTCAACCACAGAGGAACTGGCTATCTTACCTCTAACTGCCGAAACACAACAAATGCTGTTAACATTGTTGTTTTGGCGACAGACTTAGATAAGATGGTGGTAGCTAGCCAGGTGGACTTAGAACAAACAAACAAACCACCAACCAAACCGAGCAGAAATGCGAGCTGCAGGTAGAGCAGAGCTCTAACGGAATGGTTACTGAGAAACGCTCCTTCTACCGTTTCTCAACCTTCAGAACATCGCGGGGAAGACCTGGATGAAACTCGCACGGACCAGGGAAGCATGGCAAATAAGGGAGCAGGCTTTTACTCAGCATTGGGTTGAAAAAGGCTGCCAATGATGATGATGATACGTGTCTGAATCGTGATACGTCTGCTAATATAATAATTAAGATACTGACCGTTCCATATAACAACAAATTCTTGGAATAGTTCAGACAAAGAAGAGATTAACAATACCATGTCATTGTGAGGACTGTTCTGACGTATAGATAACTCACATCGAAATATTTAGTGATAAACGCGATTACAAATGGTAATTAAACACTGTTACCAGGTAGTGATAAGAGAATGGCCGATTACAACAGCAACGATTCGGTATTCCTAATTTAAAACCATTTTAATTGTATTATTACCAGAGTTTTCTGAGATTTTTTAGAAACGCTTTCTAAAAAATCTCAGAAAACTCTGGTCAACTGCTAGTATGAGATTCTTTATGTTTTGTAGTGTTTGTGTTAATTTTAAGCTGATTTTACTTCAAACAGTAGAAAGGGACCTTGTAACATATAAATAACAAACTTATAAACTGTAGCTACTTATTTATAGTTACTAGGTGTTCGACAAATCTATCTCAACCGCTTGACCTTAATAAAAAGTGTTTATTTCCTTATTTATTGTTGTCTAGTAAATCGAATGTTTAGTTATTACTACTTACATCTTTTTCATATTAATTTCAATCTAGCAATGCTATTATTTTAACAAAAAATCAGCCAAGCACGTGTCGGACCACGCACAATGAAGAGTTCCGTAGTTAGGATGAATTTTTCCAAAGAACAAAATTGTACCTAGTTAAAAAACATATTTCTCCTACTGCGAATGTAAGTTTGTACGAGTAGTATTGAGAGATTGACCATGTTATTTTGATACCATAGACTACTAATAAGGGTTTTTTTTTAAAGAACTATATACAATTCTTTTTTTTTTTGAGGTTTCGGAATGTCTCGGATATAAGGGGTCAAAATGGAAAATTTTCATAAATTTTGTTAAATAACTTTAGACCTAGTTATTTTAAAATTATACAAAATAAATGGAGACTGTCACAGTATAATTAAAGTTAGGGCTTCTTGTTGAAAAAAACTGAGAAAATCTACTTAATTTGTTTTATGTAATATAACAAACGATTGCACAGTAAGAACACACGATCATAGAGAAAAAGAGGCAGTGCTAGCTGCCATCGATACATGAATATGTAAAACAATGGGTAATGACCCCGTGGCTATTCAGCCAAGATCAAAATTTTCACTTAACAAGTATGCCTTTTCCTTTGATATATCACACGGTATAGTTTGCAAAACTTTTGTTTTCATTTTCTTATTTGCCTCCCAAAAGTGACCCCCATACTCAAAAATCATTTATTTACGTTACACGTCCGTGTTTGGGACACAAAAATTGATACGTGTAAGTACCAAATTTCAACTTTATCGGTCCATTAGATTTAGAGCAAATTAGCTGTGACAGACAGACACATAAGTGATCCTATAAGGGTTCAATTTTTTTATTTGGACGTACGGCACCCTAAAAATGATTGATTATTATTTTTGGTAAGTCAGGTTCATAAAATCATAATAGTTAAAGTGTTTATTGATAGTTTATTGTAGATATACAGTATAAATTATATTCTTAAAATGATTGCTGCCAGAGCAGACTGTCGCTTTCAGGAACACTGGGTGGGGACGGTCATAGGTCAAACAATAAATTAATGTATGAAAACTAACAAATTATTATTACTATTATACTTTAAATATTACAAAAAACCGCCATACTATTAAACTCGGTATACGTTCCTGAAGCTATTGGTACCTATATTATATAGGTAGATAGATAGTATAACCTACATTACTCATGGTCATTATTACTCATAGTTTAGATGTAACTAACAGTGTGCATTGTCGACTTAAGTTCACTGCTCCGCATTGTTTACAAATAAAATGATAAACAATTCTATAATTTTTACTGTTTTTTGCATACCATTTTGGCATTTTGTGTATGTGAGTTTAATGTTTGTAAACGCACCCACGATACAGGAGAAATTTCTAGTGTGGGGCAACGTTATTTTTTTTATTATTAATTATTAATTATTACTTCTGTTTTCCTGTGTTTATGTGTGTAGTCTAACTTTTTCAACTACACGGATGTTTTATTCTCCTTGTATAATCTTAAGTTGCATTGCTATAAAATTAATCTACAAGTACAACATTTATGCCGATTTGACTAAATATGTGATCGTGATTGAGTAAAGGCTCCTACAAACAGGCGCGACACGCGATGCGACACAAAGGCACCGCGTGTCACGCGAAGAGCGGTGCCTTTGTGTCGCGCCTGTTTAAGGCAAATTGTTTGTGGTAGGTGGAAAACGCTGAGAGAACAATATTTTTCTCATTCATCGGGCTATTTTTATGGTTTTGAATATTATCACAATATCCTAATCTACTGACGCACCGCAGTTGTTGAGTGACGTCTGTTTTTGTTTTTGATGTCATTTGTTTATATTGAATGTGAGTTATTTTGAAACCAGTTAAGTAACAACATACTTAATAGTAAACAAATATTACTGGGCCTGTGGGTTGGTCCCAACAGCCTTGTGAATTCTTGGATTAATAATAATTATTATTACTAAAACGAGTAGTAGTTATTTACGATAAAAAATTACGCGTGACATATTCATTAATACAGATAATTAATAAACTTTGCTGATTTCTTTTCTGAGATCGTCTTTGTCGAAGACTCTTTAATGCTAAGAATAACATTAATAATAATTATGGATTAAAAATCTTGTTAATTAAAACATCAGTTCCATCAATGTTTTGGTTAATTATTTTGGCTTATTCCACAAATCCCCCCTGAAAATCCCCCTTAGGAGGAAAAGTGGAATCTATAAAAAACAGTCTAGAATTCACCCCTGATAATCCCGCTTAAGGGGGAAAACTAGAATTGAAAAAAAAAACTTATTCCAAGACCCCTCTGAAAGTGATTTTTTTAACATAAGGGTTCAGTTTTCCCCACTGAGGGGTATTCTCTGGGGGATTAGTGAGAAGCAGGGGTGAATTCTAGACTGGTTTTTATATATTCCACTTTTTCCCCTAAGGGGGATTTTTCAGGGGGGATTTGTGGAATAAGCCATTATTTTCACTTTTAGAATATTTAAGAAGGTTTTTGTAGAGTAATAAAGTAAAGTATCTAATGAAGAAATGGAACAGTTTAATTATAGTGGACGTAGACGAAATGATAGGTACTATGTTATAGATACATAATTTTAAACGTGATTAATAATACCGGTTTTCGCCTGACACTGTGTTAAAATGTTTCTAAAACAACACGCCTATTACGAGCTCAAGTTATGTAATTTACTACTCAGTGGATTATTGATGGAACATTAATTTGTTCGAACTATATTTTTGAAATTTAACATAGGCATAATATGACGGTATAAAGATGGCGCATGAGGTGTTTTTACGGGATGCTATGAATTATGATAAACTGTCGTTAACTTATGTAATTGTTCCTATAGTTTAGTTTAAAATAATTAAACTGTATACTTACTTATAGGAGGTGCGTGCAGTTGTATGAACGTTAACGAAGCAAAAGGCATAACATAGGTAAGGATCGTAGAAGGTGGTGTTCTGCAGTTTCTGCCTACCTTCATGGGAAGAAGGCGAGAGTTTATGTATGTACCTATTCATACTAACATTATAAATGCTCTGTATGTTACGTTTTCACGCCTAAACCGCTGAACTGATCGTCATCCCATTAAACGATTTAAAAGCTGTATTAAAACCAAACTTTGCAAAAAAGGGTACTCTGATCATTTAGAAGACAAAAAAGCTTGGGATTGAACAGCTCGCTCTGCTTAAAGCCTGATTAAACCGTAAAACTTGACATTTTAATAATTGTACTACGTTTTATATACATAGTTATTGACATTATTAAATATTATATAGAAAATGACACGAATATTTACTTTGAAAAGTATTACATATATTACTTTAATTATTGTGAATGTGAGCACTATGTGGGTCATTTGTTTTCTTTAAGATTATCTCTTTTTCCTCTTTCTCACGTAGTTTTAATGATGGTCTGGTATTTTGAGTACTTTATGCGACCTACCCAAATGTCCTTTCTTTGTATTGTTCGTCGAGTCGTTGAGCTCCTTAAATCCTGAGTTGAGCTACACGTTTACTGACAAATGCTTGCACTGAATGGACAGGTCCACTCAAAATTGTGTGGTTCTTTCCTCAAAATACCATTTCAGACACGGATCTACATGGTTCTCACATGGTCTGACCAAGATTATGTCTGGGCTTTAAAAGAGACTTTGACCCCTGAGTTTGTTTCGCCATTTCTTCTCAGGGGTAGTCAGATAGGAAATGTCGACTTTACCAAGCTTGTTTTTATATTTCTTATATGACGTGTAAAAGTGATTCCGATATCCTATTTACAGAATAAACGATTTCATTTCATTTCATGAAATTTAGCACAGATATAACCTGGGATATGGAGAAGGACATTGGCAATTTTTTTACGCGATAACCGACATCCACGTGGGCGGAGCCGCGGGTAAAAGCTAGTCCATACTAATATACTAATATATACTATATACTAATATTATAAATGTGAAAGTAACTCTGTCTATCTGTCTGTCTGTTTGTCTGCATGTTACGTTTTCACGCCTAAACCGCTGAACCGATCGTCATGGAATTTGGCAGAGATATAGCCTGGGATATGAAGAAGGACATAGGCTACTTTTTTACGAGATAACTGAAATTCACGCGGGCGGAGCCGCGGGCAAAACCTAGTGTTACATAAAGGAAAAAGGCGAGAGAGAGTTATTATAATAATTTATGCGACTGTCCATGGGTTTGTTTTTTGCTATAATTACTTTAAGACAAAGGATACTTATATACCTAGTTGTATAATTACAACTCCACATATTATGCTTAGTATTCGAATTAGTTGATCGTCCAATATTTTAATCAAAATATTTGAGTTGTTTAATTTCCAACCTTACAGCATAAATTTTAAAGTCGAAACGCACACATCAAATCACAGTATTCAGTCACTGTTGAATTGTTATCAAAAGTGGTAATGAACTGAATACTTAGTTTTGTTGGCGTAACCGTTCTTCTGTTAGTATCGAATAATAATGGGGTCGGTACAATTAGTAAACAATGAGTCTGTTCATATCGTGTATAAGTGTCTGTGTGTGTGTCTTTGGTACCTGGAAGTTTTGTTTTATGGCTCTTACTAACAGGCGCGACACGCGGCGCAACACGCGGCGCGTCACGCGGCGCGACACAAAGAGACCGCTCGACGCGCGTCACGCGGTGTCTTTGTGTAGCATCGCGTGTCGCGCCTGTTTGTAGGAGCCTTTAAGTCCTTAAAATGAACTTAACCCATAATATTTTCATTTTAAGTACGACTACTTACATGAAAACTAAGATGTATGTTCGTAATGCCGTAACAAATGGATTTTATAAGATTTAGATTGAGGCATAATCAATCTATACATACAAATAAATAAAATTTAAGTGTCTGTTTGTAATGTCAAAATAACAGCTTTTGACTTTTTTAATGAAAGTAAAAAGCAAAAAAATGTCTGTCTGTCTGGCTGTCTGTTTGTTTGTTTGTTCCAGCTAATCTCCAAAACGGCTGGACCGATTTTGGCAGAACTTTCACTGGCAGACAGGTGATGTTGTAAGAAGTAACTAAGGCTACTTTAAATTTAGAATAAGCCACGCGTGCAAAGCCGCGGACAGCAGCTAGTCTTTAAAAATAATTAATTAATGGAATGTGTATCTTTCTAAAAAACTCAACTAAACGAGCAAAGACGCGGACTCTACTGGTAATAGTCGATCAGAGCAGGTAAGCACAATTCAGGAATCAAACAATCAAAAAATATGTTAATTAGATATTATTACAATTTCCACGGTACATTGTTAAGCTATAATATATTGATTAAAATTCACGGCCACTTACTTATGTAAACACTAAACATTATTAAATTCGTGGACGTTTACACGCTGATAATGAGAATGGGCTAAACATCAGCTGGATTTTACCGATTACATTTAAGGCGGTATGATCCGACAAAGACCGCGCTCACTAGTTAGTGTTTTTGAATCCATGGGAAACATAAAACAGATATATACAATTTTGAAACAAAAAAAAAAAAAAATCTTATCTAAAGATCTGGCACATAAATGCAATCGCTTTTAATAACACGATTAGATTAAGTTTGCTGGGTAGAAAAAAAATCCCAAAGTTACCCTTTTTCGTAATGTTTAATCAATCTCATAGCTACAAAACAGACGTGTTTTTCTTATTTTTTAGGGTTCCGTAGTAAACAAGGAACCCCTATAGTTTCGCCATGTCCGTCTGTCTGTCTGTCTGTCCACAGCTTAGCTCAGAGACTCTTAGTACTAGAAAGCTGTAATTTGGTATGGGTATACATATTAATCACACCAATAAAGTGGTAATAAAATCTTGATAAATAATAATATTTAGGGTACCTCCTGTACACGTAAAGTGGGGATTTTTTTTATTTCTCGCCTATCACCTGGTGTGGGGTATCGTTGGATAGCCCGTTTAAAAATTTTGCGGGTTTGTGAAAACCATTTTTTGATTCAGGGATCCATTTGCGTAATATTAAGCTTTAAAATGCTAATTTTTGTTAGAGTCAAGTGTCCCTCCCCCCTGCCAGCTATATGGTTGTATTTAAATACGTGAAAAAATTCACAGCAGTAGTATATATAACGAAGTTAAAAGGAAAACTATCACAGCTAAGTAGGCGTTACAAGTTACCGAGTAAAGGCTCGTGCAGACAAGTGCGATATCGCGAGCGCGACGCGACACTAGTAGCACAATTTCTTTGTCGCTGCCTGTCGCGCCCGCGATATCGCGCGAGTCTGTACGAGCCTTAATAGTCAACCAACTTACATTTACAATTGAAAAACATGTTTTTCAACTACAATGTTAGGTTTGTTTGTACTTGGGATAAATTCATCCCACCTACGGAACCCTTCATTGTGCGTTGTCCGACACGCACTTGGCCGGTGTTTTATATAAATGGAAAGGAAGTAAGATTTTTTAGCACAATTCGCTGAGTGTCTTGATAAAATGATTAAAATAATTACTATGTTTAAATACCTACCAAATGCGCGAGGCAACCACTCGTGACTTCGCGAGCCTACTTCAGTTGGCTGGAGCACCGGATTACAGCGCCTTAAAGCTCGATTGCATTATTGATTGAAGCAGTGTGTGTGGGTGGTGTGACCGTCGGACTGCCAAGTCATAGGTCTCAAGTTAGAACCCAAAGCACGCACCTCTGACTTTTCGGACTCATGTGCGTATTGTATAATTATCACTTGCTTAAAAAAACGGCGAAGGAAAACATCGTGAGGAAAACTGCATGCCTGAGAGATATTTCTCAACAGCATGTGAATTTAGGTCAGAGGCCCATGGGCTTCGATCAATAATCCCATGGGCGGCAAAAAAACTCTCGACACCAGCAGTGCTATTCTGTAAAAAACTCACCGTGAAAACAGGTGAAGTGAGCTATCATTCCATTGACACTGTATTGATGCTCACTTCACCTGAGTTTTCACAGTGAGATTTTTACAGAATACATCGCCAGGTAAGTCACTAACCACACGAAAAGAAGAAGGTACTCGAACTGAGGTGTGATTGGCTGGGGGGAGTAAAATACGTCTAAGAATGAATTCAATGAGGCTAATTCTGTTCACCATATCTTTCTCTAACTGTATTTTTCCCAAAATGTCAAGATTATACTTCACTATGACTCTCACTGTGTTATTAAATAATGATGAATTTCTGAATAAGATTAATTAATTCATCATTTCTTCTAGTACCGATTCATCTTATTTAACAGTATTCAAATTCTTTTTATAACCGTCTTCCATCTGTTGTCAAAATTCATAAGCTGATTCAATTACTATGGAATGCAATGCCAATTATCTTGCTGCAACTTGATTGTCTTCATTTCCCTTTCATTCTCAGTGGACAATGAAAGGGAAATGATAATAATCAAGTTAATAAATACGATTTATGTACATACGTTTATCACAACGCACATACGTCGTTATAGCAGTGGCTAAATGTATGTAGATCGTATTTATAAATCTGCTTTCTTTTATCTGTGTTAGTTAGGTTACAATTATAGTATTTATTTACTAACCATAGAAATGTACCTAAGTATACTCCATTTGAAATAAGATTAGACATTTAAATAAACCTTTTTTGCAGTCCGTTCAACCGATTTTGACTTTTATCGCGTTGGTGGCATGACAAAAATGGCAGCTGCAGTAAAAAGTTGGTATTGTAACCACTTTTTTGCTTTTAATGCCATCCTTATGCCTACGGAATAGAAGTCAAAATTGGTTGAAAGGACTGTAAAAATGGTTATTTAAATGGAGATCTTATTGGAGTTTAGGTATTTGCGTATTAACTGATTGAACGTTGAGGTGCAGGTCAATGTTACATTAACCGAATGAGTAGGTATAGCAAAAAGCTCAAGGGCGTTAGATAAAACGAATTATCTATTACGACAACATTATACTGTGATTTATAACTGTATCTCATAGTATTCATTTGAATTTTGACTTGATTAACGAAATGTCAAATCATGAGAGGTCCTATTATGCAGCCTTGAGGCGTCTCTGAGAGTAATTAGGAAATGATGATGGATTTGGTGATTTGAAGAAAGCGCCAGTTTTTACGTAGAAATGCACGAACGATGAAAATTGGTAAACGTCAAAACTTTGACTATGCCTTAGAACTCAGTACTTAGTCAGCATGAAAAATATAATACTAGTAAGTTTTTACCACACACCTAATTGGAAATGCCCTGGGCCTCTAAATGAATATGAAATAAAAGAATAATTAATTAGTTCCTGTCAGCAATGGCATGCTACATGCCCTTTAACATCTATCGTTACATGAAACCATGGACATTCATAGTGTTTTAACATTGAAACACTATGAATGTCAATTTAACATTGAAATAACATACGTAGGTAGGGACATTTGTGGAACACGTTCTAATGTATATCACAAAAGAGGGGGCTTTACCGTCTGCAGTAGTAATCCAAACAAAAGTCACTTACAGACAAGCAGTGGATCGTTAATTTAACGTTTTGTAACGTTGTGTTGTTTATGGACTGTAGAAATTTGAACGAATCCATTGAAAGTCAAAGTCAAAGCATTTATTTCAAATAGGGACATAAATGGCACTTTTGAACGTCAAAATTTACAAGGAAATAAAATTGATTCTAGTTGCCCCTTCCAAAAGGTAGTTTCGTATGGAGAATGATGGGCAAGAAACTCCACAGTTACTCTTTTAAACTGTTTTACAATACTTTGTGTACATCAATTATATCATTATATCGTCGTTGCGACTTTAACACCTCTTATGTGTCACTTTTTGCAAAATCACTTTTTACGCCAGCCTTTTTCACATTTTGAAGCTCTATCAAATGCAAAAAACACTCATGTGTATGCGACGATTTAATCGTCATTTCTTTACCAATTTCAAGATCTATAATGTGCTTCCTAATAAAATTTTGGTGTTTAAAATATCGATTTGATTTGAAGTTGAATTTTACACATAAGAGGTCTTTAAGTCGCAACGACTATATGTCAAGCCGACGCACCTAGAATAAAACTATTATACCACAACAGGTAAAAACAATTAAAAATGAAGCAATGACGTATATTATATATCAATTATGTGTTAGATAGGTTCAGTGGCCAGCATACACACTACACGAAACTGTCAAAATTTTCCAAATGATTTTATACTTTAAAATGTTGATGATTGAGTTCAAAATCGAACGAGAAAGTTTGATAGTTTGTGGTAACTTGATGTGCTGGCCACCGTACATGATGCTCGCATATTTACAAATAATGTTAGAATAGATTCGCCTAAAAATGGATATATTCGCCTATAACCAATTTATAGGCGAATATATCCATTTTAATAATTTTAATAAGGAACATCGACCAAAGCGTGTTTAAAAACTGTTATTAAATGTAAGTAAATCCAACTTACAGAACAGATTACATTTAATATACGGAACTAAAAAAACTCCTCTAGCAACCTTTACGCCTACAGTACAGTACCAGTGATAATAAATCCGACCAGTCGTACTCAGCGCTTCTCCTCCACATTTATTATACGCACAGCCAAAGTGTGGAACTCCTGCCAGCGTCTGTGTTCCCGTCCACATATAACCCGTCTGCCTTCAAAGCATGAGTGAACAGGCATCTTCTGGGCACGCTCGTTCCATCATAGACCTCATCCATCGCTTTTCATCAGGCGAGATCGAGATCAAGAGCAGGCCCAATTAGTTATAAAAAAAAAAAAAACGAGAGCTACTTAAGGCGACGATAACCGACTTGAGTATGTTTTTCTGGTTAAAGACATTTAATTCTCATAAAGAAATTTACATTTCACTTACATGAGAACAAATTTGTACTTAGAATACAAAAACTAATCATACTTAGTCCTTCGACACTCGGACTCACCAACTCAAACACCACTCAACTCAATAACTTAATATGTGAATATTTTAGATTATGTTTATATTACATAGTGAAATTAATTTATAAATTTATGTTTAACGTGGATAAAAAAACTGAGAATTACGCAAAATCTATCAGGCGTATTTTTCTGATACCTTCACCTTTTTAAAGATAATTTAATGATTGATCTTTTAGTATACGTGTTTAATTAAAATACCTTTTGTTTTATGTGTAATAAATTAATAATGCGTTTTATTTGGGACAGCGCTCCTGGATGGGCGAGTCCTATTACTGGCTGGACGTACGACGCGTTGCGTGAGCTCATTACAGAAAACGCAAGCTAACCACTCAAGGTCACTGGCATATATCTGGGCCTTAAGTTTACCTTTGACTACTGGTTTATTTGGATGGTGCTACTAAACTGGTTTGTTATTCGAGCGCCTCATAGCGTTGTTATTGACATGAACTGGTTGTGATGGTGCATTGACCCGATTCGACTTTGATTACCAGTGCTCTTGGTATTTGTCGGTACTGGTTTATTAAAATTAACACATAACACCCACATTTCGCCAGTTTGTATGAAAAGTATGACGGGTTGGCCGCTCTTAAGAAGGCGTACAAGGGTCCACTAGCAACACTCCTTCAAAAAAATGTTATCTCTTGACTGAGAAGGAATTAAGAAAAACGGCTCAACAGCGACCTCGGTAAGTGTGTCTAAAATGTTCTAATACCTTTTATAAAGTTTCATATTGAGATACGAAGCAACAAAATACATTCTAAAGAAAAACGGCCACATTCCTCTAGATCGTATTTTACAGAATTCATTTGGAAACTAAAGTACTTCTGCGCCATTTTTTTCAAGTTTGGGTTTAAGACGTCAATGCGCCAGAAAACGAACGGATCTGCGCCTCCCGATATATTAGGAGACCTTAGGTATCTCTCAAATTCTTCTTTGAGAGAATTACAGCTCGGATTAGACATGGGCTCATCTTCCTCGGACTCTCTAATAATATTTTCACAAACGCTCCACAGCCCGCCCGCCACTCGTAGGCATCTCAGAACTTACAGTTACAGTACTAGATGTAATTACATACAGTACTAGAGGTAATTACATACAGTACTCGATGTAATTACATTTTTAAAGCGCGAAATTTGGAAAGTATCTTTGAATCGGCCATAAAAATATCGCCGATGCCGATATATCGGCAAACTTCGAGTATCGCCGATATATCGGCATCGGTATCGGTATCGGATACAACTCTAATTTTAACCATCTCGACTACTTAGAAATTATTGCATTTTAGGCATTTTGCTTGTTAAACATTTTGATCTCTAGGCGATTTACAGCTTAGGCAATTTGCTGTGTAGACATTAATTTTAGGCATTTTGCTTCGTAGACGAATTGAAAGTTAGACACTCTGATCATATACCCTAAAGAAGTGGGCCACAAAGGCAAAAATATTTTTTTCAAATCCGTCTGGGGCGCAAGTCTGCTATTTTAATAAATTCGTCACTCCAACACGATCCCATTATCATTTTGCTAAAAGTTCGTAATCTGCTAAATTCATAATGGTCGGTCATTAGTCGGTCAATGGTCTCTTAATAGAGTTGTATTACAGTGGCATTTTGAACATTTATTCATGCCAGATTTCATTTATATATATTTTTACATAATTATTATTTATTAGTGTTATAAGCAATCTGAAGTAGTAGGAAGTTGGAAGTTTAGTAGGAAGTTTCATTTGTCATTATGTACGAGATTACCAATTCTTTCAATGGAGTGTCAGTGGCTGACCATTGGAAAGTCATAATGACGCCATTATATTAGTAGCTTACCAAACTTGTCAAAATCAACAATTATGAAATCAATGATGATAGATCATTCAGACACTATTGTAATAGCAGACTTGAGGCCCTGGTAGGTTACCCCTACATACAAACTTACAAACAAATTTTACCTCTTTATAATATTAGTATAAATTAGTAAGAAGAAAAGAAAGAAAGAAATATATTTTATTTGAGACACGCACAAGAAATACAAACAGTAAAAAATAAAAAACATGAGTATTTAAAACTAACAACATTGTAAGCCTGTGCGAGGCCAAAAAGGCCACTATCTCAGCATAATGCTGCGATATTTAAAAAATAAATACCGCAGCTCTGGTATTCTGATAGGGCCCGCAGTAATGCCACGGACACACCTACGGAAATCTATAAGTCCCACTAGGGGATTAAAAAAATAAAAAATAAGTGGCAATAAAATATAAATTATAGATACAACAAATAAATAAAACCGTAATTAGGTACGCACAATAAATAAAATATTACGATCGACCCAGGTCCGACGTTCCAACATCAGTTGTCTATGCTTATAGAATATTGTCTATAGTCTAGTAGAGATAAGACTATGCTTATGTAATTTGGTTGTCTTCAAAACGCAGCTGAACGAAAATGCGCGTTAATTAGATAACTAGGATGTGTAATGTGTGGAACGTGCTCTTTTAAGTATGTTTATACATTGTTATGTATACGTGCTACGGCGGTGTACATTTTTTTATGTGTCACGATTGCACACGTTTATAGTAGAGTGGGCAGAAAGCAAAAACTTGTGCGCATTAAAAAAGTTAAAACGTAGCAGGACAAGAATAAAATAATCATACAATTCGTAACACAATAGAGATGATGAATTAAAAAAAAAAATGTCCGACATGTAGATTATTAAAAAAATATTAAACACATATTTTTTCTTTTTTTACGTAATCAAAACATTACGGCAATACATTGAGTTCAAATGTGGCATGACGTCACTGCTCGCTAGATTTTATATGTAGCTGTGACGTAATGAGCCCCCAAGTTGTTAGAGAGATGTGTTTTATCTAAGTCATTTTTTTATAATCTGACTGACGGACTAAACAGATTTTCTTTTTTTTTAACCAGGAAACATCCTTATTGGATAGATATAGTGAAACCAATTAAAAAACTAAAACAATATCCTCCTTACTAATAAACGTTGTATAGCTGCTGTATAGTTACACACCGATTTCTCTCTTTCACTCGTCAGTAATTTGACTTTCGAAAGAAGAAGACAAAGCGTTGTGTAACTATACAGACGCTATACAACGTTTATTAGTAAGGAGGTATGAATAAAAGTTTAATTAACTGACCTGTTACATGTGATCCATAATGCTTATCCACAACGCAAAACACATCAGAAGGGGATTCAAGAAAGCGTTAGTTAACATTCAATATATAATAGACACAAATTGTTTTATTAGTGTGATATGATAACAAAAGATGTCGCGTTTTGCCGTTTTTGCTAAATAAATAAAAACCCACACATTCACAAACAAGGAAAACAAAACACTATCTACTGTGATTGTAATTTTTATTGCCCACGGCTTGTACACTGTTCTTCTAAAATAATACAGGCACACAAAGAAGAAAATAGTGCAATAAAGGCCAAATAAAAAAGAAAAAAAAAATGGCATTTAATCATTATTTTGACCAGTTGTGGCCAGTTGTTCTTGTAACTATAATTTATGCATGGAATTAGTATGTACTATGTTATGTATTTAAGCTTCTTGAATTTATGTCACTCATCTAACTATACTAACTAAACAGTTCGAAACTAATAAAATTACTTAAAAGATTGATAAAAGGAAAAGATGAAACAAAGGACGGCCATTTTGATGATATTATTTGTGTTAACTATGGATGATTTTACTGTTTATAATAAAAACAATTATAAACTTAATGAATAAATCTCACACTAACAAGATAAGATAGAATGTTTTAAAACAAGAACACAAAAAAAAAAATTGAACAAAAACAAGATAGTGCATTTAAACAGAGCCAATGTCGCTTCCTGCTACCACGAATCACTTGATAAACATTCATTTTGCAAATAAAGAGGTATTTAAATTAAAACTAGAATAGTTTAACATCGTAATTCATTTTAGTAAATGCTGAAGTCCTTTAACGAAGTGTCCACTAGTAATTTTATTGCGGAAGTCACCTTCCGCGACCGTCTTGCACAAAGGAAACACTTTTAGCAAATCAACTTCCAAAAAAAAGGTACAAAATTTAAGTACCATTTAAACCGTCAAAGTGATCAAAAACGGGAAGTCAATTTGTACATCAAAACTTGATAAGCTTGCTTGTATTAAGACTGTGCCGAGCGCGCAGTGGAGCCCTCATCGTTTGTTCGGTGATTTCTTTTATTTGAGAATGAAAATGCTGAAAATAACAACGTTAAAAAAAAAACATTTATTTCAGGCAATTTTTTTACACATACACCCATAGTATTAGAAAAAATAGTAATAAAAAAAATAATTGAATTAAAAATGAAATAGATATTAAATTAAGTTATATTAAATTAAATTAAATTATATTATATTTAATTAAATTAAACTAAATTATTATTATTGTATTATACATTAATTAATTAATTAATTAGTTTTCTTATAAATGTCAGGTAGGTTTAAATTCAAACAGTCATAATAAGATAAAATACTTAGTAGTCACGTAAATGGTGCGAAATACAGTAGTCACAATGTCGTTTTTACACTTAATCAGTCTCAGGTGAAATGATGCTTTAAGTCTACGTAATACAGCATAAAAATCGTCGACCCTGCTTTCGGCAAACATACCAGACGCACTACACCGCCAGGGCAGAGTTTAAGTTGTGCTCCATAAGACTATACTTTATTATTATTACAAACAGTAGTTTTAAATTGTTTTATTGTAATCATTAAAACGGAAAATAGTGGCCACTATATAATAAAGTATAGTCTTGTGGAGCACAACACGACGTGGTTATTTTCTGCATTTTCATTCTCAAATAAAAGAAATCACCGAACAAACGATGAGGGCGCCACTGCGCTCGGCACAGTCTTAATTAAAAATGAATGATTTTGGTATCTGTTTTGTAAGAATTCCTAACTAACAATAATTCATTATTTAAAGGCACTAATTTCGCTTCAAAAGGCAAGTTAAATCTTAAAAAAATTGGTTGTCTGTAAAGTTGGTTTACGGACGATAGTTTAACGTGACAACGTCATATCAAAACAATGATGCGCGCAAGCGTACAATGAGCGTAACGGGACAATGAGCGTAACGGGACATTTTCGTGCATGCAGCCGGCGTTCATCGATTTATTAGACGTTGTCACATCAAAACGTGTTAGCTGCTATTAGTAACTCCAACTTAGTAATAAATTACCGTACAAAATACAAGTAAACAATACCTACTGTTAACCATAATTATAGATTTAAAGGAACAAGTGACCTTTGAAGCAATAACACGTGTCTCTTTGTGGCCCGTTCTCGGTAGAGCGCCACAGAGTAACTAAGCGTTGTGTTTTGTACAGAATTATGTCAGTATGACAACAGCAGTGAGATAATGCATTGTTTGGTGTTATGTAAACGTTTCTACCGTAATATTGTTGTGTACTCTGTGATAGTTTCCTGAACCTTTGTTATGTTATCTTAGTACTCTAGTCGTTGAGATTGTGAAGAGTTTGTTAGTGTGATACGCACGTAGGTAAACTAAAATAGGACTGCATAGTGATGATACATAAATAGTTAGTAAGGAAATATAAATATACTAGCTGTTGCCCGCGGCTCCGCCCGCGTGGATGTCGGTTATCGAGTAAAAAAGTAGCCTATGTCCTTCTCCATATCCTAGACTATATCTCTGCCAAATTTCATGACGATCGGTTCAGCGGTTTAGGCGTGAAAACGTAACATACAGACAGACAGACAGACAGATAGACAGACAGACAGAGTTACTTTCACATTTATAATATTAGTATGAAAATACTCAGATTAAAAATAAAAAATAAAACAATTAACAGACTTAATTATTTCATTCATTAATCCGAAATTTTGTTACGAAGTACATAGTTACATTTAAATCAAAAACGATTTTTAATTTATCCTATTAGATAAATGTTAATGAGGCAAACTTAATGACTTCCGGTCAGGTACCTACCTCATTAGTTACTTGACTACTATGTCAGTAATACCGACCTGCAACTTTTTAGTGTTTTACCAATATTTCTGGCTATCAGTCACTGGTTACGTAGAACCTCTATGACACATAAACAGTCATGCTACTGAGGAGCTATTGAACAAGCTTGAGCGCTTGCAAAACTTGTGTATTCGCTTTGTTTTCGGTCTTCGAAAGTATGACCATGTTTCTCAATTTCGCAAGGAACTCAAGTGGCTCCCAATTCGCCTTCGCAGGAACACTCGGATTCTATGTCTCCTATTCAACATCTGACACAACCCGTCTTGTCCTTCCTACCTACGTGAGCGTATTTCATACCACTATCCTCATAAAACTAGCTACTATTCTTATTCCTTCTCTGTCCATGCTGTAAGATTATGTAATTCGCTTCCGCCTAGCATTCGCGATTTAAAAACTGTATCTCTATTCAAATATCGAGTAAAAGAGCATTACCTTTCCTCTCAACTGTGAGTATTTTATGTATTTATATTTTTTAGCTTCATTTAAGTATAATTATATGTTATATTTAATATTTTAGTTTAAGTCTTTGCATATTCATATTTTCCTCTTCTAGTTCTCACACACTATTGTCTACATTTCTTTTTCATTTCTCCTTTCGCAGGTCTGCTGGAAGAAATTTCTTAAGGCGAGAATAATCGACTTTTAATAATTTTATACTGAAGATCACGTCTAAATCAGTAGTGTTAATGATTTGGAAAAAATATATGTTAAATTAGAGCATTTTCTTAATAACTTAATATGTGAATATTTTAGATTATGTCTATATTACATAGTGAAATTAATTTGTAAAATTATGTCTAACGCAGATAAAAAACGGAGAATCACGCAAAATCTATCAAGCGTATTTTTCTGAAACCTTCACCTTTTTAAAGATAATTTAATTATTGATCTTTTAGTATACGTGTTTTATTAAAATACCTTTTGTTTTGTGTGTAATAAATTAATAATGCGTTTTATTTGGGACAGCGCTCCTGGATGGGCGAGTCCTATTACTGGCTGGACGTACGACGCGTTGCGTAAGCTTAGTAGAGAACACGCAAGCTAACCACTCAAGGTCACTGGCATATATCTGGGCCTTAAGAAATAAGCAGTACCTTTGTACTGAAATTATAATGTTGTCGTATCTCTTTGTTAACTGTGTGTACATAAATAATAAAATAAATAAATAGAATACGAATAATATAAAGATTATTTATGTAATTTAGGTACGTTTCTAATGTACATGTACAACTATGTAGCGATAAGTAGTGGACTTATTAGCTGCTTGACCGCAATGCTTGTGTCGAAACATTTGTCATAATTAACTATTGTTATTATCGTACTTTAGCGGACATTATTACATGCTTTTTTTTAACAAAGCTGACGTGTACTGAGATGTGTAATTTATAAAAATAATATTAATGTTAAATACAGCGTGTTACGGAAAGGGTATATCCATACAAACGGGGTGAAGAGTGTATCTGGTTCAGAATCTCTGCACAAAATTTCAGCTCAAAAGCACTAACTAGAAAATGCTTAATATTTTTTTTATTTCGATAGTTTATTAAATTTAAATCATAACAGACGTGTTACCGCCGTTTCTTTGAGTGTAGTTTATTGACACCGATCAGCTGACTTGGTCTAGTGATGTGTAGAATTCAATTGGAAACATTTGATTTTTAGTTAAATGTTTCTTAACTTTTTATTTATGGGTATAGGTATTAAAAAATATTGCCCTGTAGTTTGTTATCACCAAAAGAATCCGTGCCTTTGATATGTGTATACCCTTTCCGTAACACGCTGTATACAATATTTTTAATGTCTGCCGGCAGACATAAGGAGTGAAACAAATAAAAATAGATTTAGAAGTAAATTAAAAAAATATTATTTGGATATGTAAGTGTGATTGAGTATTATTGTCTAGAGACTCACTGACCCCACAGTCAAACCATTGCAATGGTTTTGTGGGGCTAAGTTTATAAGTTAGGTACTTACCATGTTAAATAAATAAATAAATAATAATAAATAGCTGTCTTAAATATATAAAGTATCTTAGATTCGTATTTTGCCACCAATATTAATAGATACATTATGGATTGGACCTGGTGCAATAAGAGATAAAATTGCAATGGGGTTAAAAACTGAAGGCTCGTTATAACGAGCCTTCAGTTTTTAACCCCATTGCAATTTGCACCATTGCACAACGGTGCTGCCACCTATAGGTGGCAGCACCGTTGTCCATCGACAAACAGCCATTGTTTTGGATAAGTTGACTTTTGTGTCGATCACAAATTATACAAAAACTAGATAATGGTGCCGATTTCCTTGTTCACAAACTAAACAAAATTTAAGTTCAGTGCATCTTTTTCTTTGTATTTCATTAAGAAAAGGACAGAAGATAAATTTTAGTTTAGTCCTGTCAAATTAATCAACGCCTGTCACTGCTCTATACAAGTTTAGACGTGATTAAAAATTGCCTACTAAAATTACGTCAATTGCGACAATGGTAGCGACATCTGAAGTGAGCAAGTGGCAATTTTTATCCCCATTGAAATACATTTTATCCATTTCAAAATATACACAGATGAACTATTTACAGGTGACGAACAGACGAAGGTGAGTTAAACTAAAACAATTGAATTAAAAATCAAAGCATTTATTATTGATCTTTGGTACTAAATAGTTTTGATACGACCTTGGTAAGTCCGATAGTTCGATAGATACGCAAGTACTTTTTAATCAAGGGCCGTGTTGTTATCTACTTATCTCTTTGTGTAGTAACGGCCGCGACTTATGAGTTTGTAGGTCGTGGGTTCAAACCCAAGCAGGCACTTTCATCATTATCGTCATCATCATTTCAGCCGAAAGACGTCCACTGCTGGATATAGGCCTCCTCCAATTGGGAGGGGATTGCCATAATCGCGACGCTTGGCAGACGGGTTTGGCTGCTGCCCAGGCACTTTGTGTAAATTATTTCATAACCACTGCTCTCAAAACAGTAAAGGAAAACATCGTGAGGAAACTAGCATGTCCTAGAACCGAAAATTCGAAGACATGTGACACCTACCATCCTGCACTTCGCCCGCGTGGTGGATTACGCCCCACTCTCTCTCACCGAGAGGGAAGAGATCATAATCAGCCTATAACGGTCGGATCCAGCAGATCCGACCGTTATAGGCTGATTATAATGATCTCTTGATCGTAATAATTGTTTCATGAGAGCATTTTGAACTAATAGTCTCCTGGCGCCTCGTATTTTGAAACGGTATTATATACAAGAAAAGTTTTTAATCAGTGCGCAAATGTTGACAAATTAAACTTAAACGTGTTCTATTATACACCTATTTCTTATTTTGATATGTCTTAATACACAAAAATGAAGTTATCGTTAACGAAAGATGTTTATTTTGAAACTGGTATAATGGATACTCGACGCGCAACGCGCCGTCGCACGGTGGGCTGAAATTGAAGCTCAATGGACTTAGCGTCGCTCAAAAATCAAGTACCGAATTTTGAAGAAAGAACGATGGCAGCTTATTCCTTTACTTAATAGCAATATTTTATGTAGTGGAACTTTTTTTGATAAAGCTATTATTTAACAAGTTATCGTTTTTTTTGTTATTATCTCGCTTCCTATGTTTCAATGATGTTTACATTTACTATAAAATTGTAGAGCATTAAATTCTCTATAAATTCTGTACCTAACATTTTTTTTTATACCCTTAACCGTTATTTAAATAGAGCGCGAAGCCCTACAATAAGCCATACAAGGCTTAATTCAAGATCAACCGTGAGTCCAGGTAAAAATAGTCGTATGAAGTTCACAAAAAAAAAAAACATAGTTATGGATCATTTGCATTATTTATTAAATACATTATATTTGTCATTTATCAAATATGTTCGTTAAATAATACTAATCGAATCCGTGTAGCTCATTATAAATCAAAAAGAAATAATTCATGTATAGGTATCTATTATATTCTAATATATCTTTTAGAATGTGACTGGACTACTAGATTTACGGGTATTTTGACGGCAGATTTTCTTCTTTTCTTTTTTCATAACGAAAAAAAAAAATACTGCAGTAGTATATAGGGTGTATCTATTCAAACACGAAATATTTTAAGAGATACATCTATAGGTGGTAAAGAAGCCACAGAAACGATTTTATTTGAAATCTGCGAATATTATTTTAAAAAAATTGCCGCGTCCGGGCTGGTCATTCGAAGAAGAAAAAAGAAGTACCTAAGTAAAGGTTTTTTTTGCAAAATGTCTCAAGCAATTTTAAAATTATAATAATTATGTAAAAAAATATAAAACACATAGATATTTTTTTTTTTCGCTGCAATGGCTTTTTTATCACCTATAGATGTTTCTCTTAAAATATTTCGTGTATGAATAGATGCACCTTATATACTAATTTAGTTAATAGGGAAACTATCACAGAAAAGTAGCCAACAACCAACTTACATTTGTCAACACAGACATGTTCTCCCATACATTTCAGTTGGAATGTATGGGAGAATATGTATTTCAACTACAATATTAAGTTTGTTCTTGGGATAAATTCGTCCTAACTACAGAACCCTTCATTGTGCGTGGTCCGACAAGAACTTCGCCGGTTTTTAAGAATTATCTCTAACACCTGAACACTAAATAAAATTAATAGTGACGTATGGTGATTATCAGTCCGGTGATTAGCGCAGTAATTGATATTGTGGGTCAATACCACCAGTTATCAGATATGTGATTGATCGGAGTCACGTTTTCAGACAATGAGACTTAAATGCTTGCTGCAACATTGTAAAACATATAAGTATTTTTTTTTAAATCCATACTAATATTATAAATGTGAAAGTAACTGTCTGTTACGTTTTCACGCCTAAACCGCCGAACCGATCGTCATGAAATTTGGCAGAGATATAGCTTGGTATATGGAAAAGGACTTAGGCTACTTTTTAACGCGATAACCGACATCCACACGGGCGGAAATGCTAGTCATTCTATGTATCTGCGATTTTGTTTCCAGGATACAGTCGAGATACAATGTTTCGAATTCAAATGTCAAAGAACCAAACGCCTTTTAAAATTATACCTACATATGGGGTCTATTTTTTTTTGTGTATTTTTGCTATTCTTGTTGGAGTATAACAAAAACAAATCGATCCTACTTCAACACTAGTCTTTCTCATTCTACTCATAAGTATTATTTTTTACTATCCGAGACGGCGGTCTCGGATAGTAAAAAATAATATTTAAAAAAAGAAAGTAAAAATTTCTGTCAAGTGGTAAGGGCGGCGGCCCTTACCACTTGACAGAAATTCTTACTTTCTCATATTGACTGTACTATCATTTAGCCTTGTAAAAAATGTTTTACAAGGCTAAAAGTATATAGTATACAGTCAATAAGGCCCTATCAGAATACCAGCGCTGCGACACTTATTTTTAAATGTCGCAGCATCATGCTGAGATAGGAGCCTTTTGGCCCCGTACAGGTTTTGTTTTTATTTGTGTTACTATGAGTGTGTTTAGTTTAAAATGTGAACTTCCTGTATGAGTCCCAATAAATACTTTTTCTTTCTTTCTTTCTCTTTCTTTCAATATGAGAAAGTAGTGTAAGTGACAAGGCAATGGCCTTGTTGGATCACACGTCTCACGTAATATTAGTAAAACACACCTTCCAATATATACAGAAAACGATAATAATTATAAACGTATTATTGACTTTAACCCTAACAATTATTTTTATGTTGTGTAAGTACAGTCAGTTACTGCATTTAGCTGACCCCCCCTTGCATAAATGGTTGAGATTTTTTAGAATACGAATAGATAGTTTTTTTTTTATCTAGGGCGTGTCAGTGTTTAACCACGAGGGGTTGCTACTCTTTAACCGAACTTTCCTGTGGTTGCCTTTAAGTTCATAAAACTTAATGTCTCCAGCCAGGGCGTAAAAACTTATAAACTAAACGACTGCTCGCTAAGAGCACCCCCTGTGGGGTACGAACCTCGGCTTACGGCAGCGTCGGAGGGAGGGTGGCAAGGGACCGTCGGTGGCTGGATAAAATAAGAGTTATGATTATTATCAGGGGGATTTAAAGCTACAGGCTGCTCAGCTAAAGCGCGTGCTGGCGCTTCACTTACAAGCAAAGGTCGGAGATTTGTGTATTTCTTAATTTTACTTAAATACCTATACGAAATCTACCCAAAAAATATGAAAATCATACGATTTGTTAGTAAAAAACCTCACACATTTGAACAAAGGGGGGTCAGCTAATTGCAGTACTAATTGACGGTACCTATCTTATTTATTTACACCGTTAATTTATATTAAAATATGTACGTTTTTCTATGGGCCTGTGTTGCCTGAAATAAATGGTATTATTATTATTATAGCTAAAGTAAATTATTTGTAAAATTTCCTTCGCCGACTAACAAAGACGTTTATTACTATTCCATTTATTAAATCGAAAAATATGTGTAGGTAAGTAGAAGTTCGAGTTTAAATTTTTTTCTTGAAAAATGTTTTTATAACGGCATTTATTTAGGTAATTTAAAAGGCGATATCAATCGAACATTTGAAGCAATGGATTAGAAATAACCTTCAAAATCATTCAGTTTATGATTAAAAGTGTGTTACGCAAGTAGGGTGCAGATTCAGCACTTTTTACCCGACTGTCCCACAAGGAGGGTAATGTTTTTGAACGTCAAAATTACATAAGACAATACCCCAAAACGACCGCCCTTCACCACTTCCTAGTGCTTTAGCTGGAAAAACGAATGTGCATGCTGTGGTACACGCTTTCTTTATCTACAACTAGCTTTTGCCCGCGGCTCCGCCCGCGTGGATGTCGGTTATCGCGTAAAAAAGTAGCCTATGTCCTTCTCCATATCCCATGCTATATCTCTGCCAAATTTCATGACGATCGGTTCAGCCGTTTAGGCGTGAAAACGTAACATACTGACATACAGACAGACAGACAGACAGATAGACCGACAGACAGAGTTACTTTCACATTTATAATATTAGTATGGATTTCTTATATAAACTTCTTATCTTTTTCGTTACAAAAATAACAACTTGGGGTATCTGATTTGTGATCATCTGATTGTTACAAAATATAAACAAGATTGTATTGCATTGAAAAACTTATCAGTACCTACCTAATGGCCTTGTTTGTCTCGATAGGTTAATGCAAGCACACCACGTCTAAACAATTCGAATCAGGTTCAAGAAGTAGATTGTTTGCCAAGGGAGCAAACAACTATTTTGAAGGCGAGAGTATCAATCGAGCTTAAAATAGTGTTGCTCTCGAGGTGGACACTCTACTTTTTATTACCCTCTATAAAAAAACAAGTAAATGCAACTTATGAATAAGAATAGTACGTTTATTTATTTCATTATCACTTCTTGAGGAAGACATAAAATTTATTTATAAAACTAAGTAAAATCCTAATTTGAGTAAACAATTACGAACGAGAAGGCAGAATGTTTTTCGCGCGTTTTTTGTTTTTTCACAAACTTTTTTTTTATTTGTCTCGCTTTCGTGTTGCTTTATTAATTATCATACAGCCTGTTACTTGTTCATATAATGTTCGTGAATGATTTCTTTGTTGATTGGAACTTTTACTAACAATATCCACATTCCAAATTCAAATCACTTTTAGGCCCTAGGGATTAAAAAGCTATTTTAGTCCCTGTTAACAAGGAATACACTAGCTCTTTTTGAATAGATGTGATAAAAAGATCCTTTTAAAAGTACAATCGGACACAGACAAAATTCTATCATGCCTGAATTATAGCTTCCCTACAATTGAAGTACGAACGCCAAAAATAACAAAGGCGCTCATGCAGATTATAAAATTAAAAAGTAGACTCACGTATATCCCGCTAGGATGTCCATGAGCGTGCTCTTGCCGGCCCCGGACTGTCCCATGATGACTGTCAGCTCACCAGCGTTGAACGTGCCGCATAGCGCGTTGAGGATCATCTTGCGTCCTGGGACATACAGGAAAATGTGTCACCGTACTGAGGACGAATTTTAAAAGCATCTGATGAGTTTTGGAAAGGTTTTCCTTACGATAGGTGCGGTAAATAGACTTGGTTAAGATTGCAGTTGCACCATAAATATATTCAGTGGATTTATATTATATGTATTAAAATAAAAAATTATATCGATGCCAGATTAGTGTCATTGTGTCAGGTGTAATTTTTTTTTCAGTGGCATTTTGAGCTACCTGGTTGAAATCTTAACAATGTCGATTTTCATTCATTAAGTCAGCAGGCTTTTTTTAGGCTTTTGCCCAGCAGTGGGAGAGTAAAGTTTAAAAAAAAAACAGTCTATATTCGTAGGTAATCATTAGATTTGCTCGCCAAAGTCAGTTTTCGCTCAACATTAAGAAGATTTTGATCGCCCACGGACACTATAGCAATGAGTTTCGTAGTATGTACTCCTACAACATCCGCATCCGCGGGAAGACGCAAATAAATCACAAGTTATAGCGCTTTTTGACCACACAATTGCAAGTAAGATTAGAACTGATTATTCTGTAGACCTCCCTATGATTACCTATGGAAGGGAAATCAAAAGCGACTCATCCCTGAGGCCCCTGAGGGAATAATATAACTTAAATCAACTACAGTTGTCTACCTCGTGTACACACGGCTACATATTAAGCTATAGTTTCCAGTATAAGCTGATCTCTCTCATTATATGGAAATCCTATACAATGCGAGACCAGCGTAAATGAGTTTTGTATAACTTGATATGTAGCTGTGTGTACAAAGCTAATGAGATGTCTCTGGATAGGATATTTTGCTTTATTGCTCTATCGTTAACGAAGCTCTTTGGGTTAACAAAGCTTTAAAATCTCTATGTATCGCGATGCCATGCTAAAAATTAATAGAATTAGTTGATTACTTGATTAATAGAATTACTTTTTTTGTTTCTTGTTGTTGTATCTACTCTGGGCACTTTTAACGTGTACGTTTTTTTTACATCGTTCTCGTTGTAACAAATTTTTTGTAACAATTTAATTTAAAAGAGTGTCCATGGAGTTTCTTGCCCGTTCTTCCACAGGTACCTACTACGTTTTGGAATGGTCATGTAGCTTCATTTTTTTTACTGACCGACTCCTTGACAATTCAAAAGTGTCTGTAAATGGTTTAATTGAAATAAATGATTTGAGTTGAGTTTGATTTTGAAAAAATGGACCCAATTTTTTTATGTATTTCTTGAAAACTCTCAGTTTTCATTATATTTGTATGTACTCATGTCGCCCGTCATCATTATCAGCTTAATAATTTTCCCACTGCTAAGACACAGGCCTCATCTCGAAGAGGGGGCAGCTGAGCCGTGACGGATGAAATTCCTCTCAAAAATAATTACTGTTTGTCCGGGAAACTTAAAATTTTGTGATATTAAGACGGCATTAAACCATTGCCTATTTATACAGTCCACTTTCATTTTGCTCCCCGAGCTAACATTGGTCCTTCGAGCCGGATCCAGTGCTGGTTGGTGGATGTCATGTTTCGAATTTTTGGTTTCTTTACCATTTTGAGAGCAGTGATGATAAAATTATTTACAAAAAGTATAGCGTCTGTCGGGGTTCGAACCTACGACTTCGTTCGACTCGTAAGTAGATGCAGTTACCACTGGGCAACCACTTCTCTAGTCACCTGTGATTCCATTGAACCTTTTGACCGCCATGTCAAAAAAGCAAAAACGTTCTCTCGGCGCCAAGATACGAATTCATCCTTTCGAGTTTTTGTCATCTTATGTTCATATAGATGAAATATAAAGAAAAAAGTTCAACGAATATAAATTAAGATTAGTCAAGGATTATAATTAGCAAAGGAAATAAAAAAACAATGTTGTTTTATGAGCATTATTTACAGATTTACGTATAAAAGTCTGCCATGTAGTCGTGACCGTGGCGTGCTGGGCACATTTTGGTTTGTCATCTATACATGACTGTGGCGGTCAAAAGGTTCATCTTTAATCTTAGTACACGCATCAAACTTTGTAATACCTGTATTAGTCCTGAGATTTCTTCTGTATTTTACTAATTTTTATTATTGAATGAATAAATATTTATAACTTGTACCTCAAATTATGAGCGATAGTCTGACTTGCTGCAGGAGCGCTTTACGATAATAAAACTATAAAAGTGACTGACCTCTGACCCTGATTAAATCATAATTAAATACATAATTATGTAAATTTACATAGTTCAATACGACATATTAAGATAGTGTTACGTTGGCATCACTACAAACTTATCTCATATTTTAGTAACCAACAAACAGAACGAAACTTAGGTAATAATGTCGTAACATCCAATATTATTTGAACCTAATGAACCAGAAAGGGCACAACCTTGTGCCGATTTGCCCTTATGTGAACATTGTCTTAACAGGCTGACTTTAAGGCGAGAAACACACGGCGGGGCGGGGCAGTCTTTTTAACCGCGAAGCAATAAAGACCGCGTCTGACCGTTGATGCCCGCGGCTGCCCTCACTGCGAACATAAAGGAATATGCCGCGCCGCCAGTGCCCGCTGGGCACCGGCGCACGGCGGCGCGGTCTTTTTGCTCTCTATGTGCGTTGGTAGTATAGGATTCCCTTTGCACTATCGTTCGCGGTCAAATTGACCGGCCCGGCCCGCCCTGCCGTTTGCTTCACGCCTTTGGATCCAACTATCTCTGAATGTCAAGTCTTAAATTCTCTATTTACTCTAAAGTTGCCGCGTTGGTGCAAAAAAGCATAAGTTAAAAATAATCTGAGTGAGGTGTTGCACAGATCACATCCCAGGGCAAGTTATATTTAAAGTACCTAACCAAAGGAAAAGCCAATGTGAAGCCAATGCGACACACTTGAAATATCTTAAACTCCATTTGAAATAATATTAGACATTTTAAAAACTTTTACAGTCTAACCGATTTTGACTAATGTTCCATAGGTGTAAGGCCATCCTTACACCTAGGGAACATTAGTCAAAATCGGTTAAAAACCAAAGGAAAAGCCAATGTGAAGCCAATGCGACACACTTGAAATATCTTAAACTTCATTTGAAATAATATTAGACATTATAAAAACTTTTACAGTCTAACCGATTTTGACTAATGTTCCCTAGGTGTAAGGATGGCCTTACACCTAGGGAACATTAGTCAAAATCGGTTAAAAACAAAAAAGGGATTATAATACCATCTGTTTACTGCAGCTGCCATTTGTCATGCCACCAACGCGCAATAAAGACTGTTGGTCACCTCTGTCTGAACAATGCATAAATCTCTTTTCTCCGAAATTAAATACTTAAACGTGACATTGGCTAAATGCATAATCCGTGCGAAGCCAGAAGAAAAAAAAAATGGAAGGTTAAATCGGTTGAACGGACTGTAAAAGAGGTACATTTAAATGTCTTATGTTATTTCAAATGGATTACAGATACTTCTAATATTTTAAATACGTACTCACCAAGAAAATAATTTCAATAATTATTGTTATCTCCATTCTCTTACGATAATGCACACTGTCTCGAATGGAACAATGACTTAGTAATTCTATCAAAAGATAAAGGAAACGCTAGTAATAATATGGGCGTTGACAATTGCATTATTATATGCCTACGTACTTATATCGTGATATTTTCGTCCAGAATAGTCTAGATTTATAGGAACGGAGAAAATGATTTTGGGATGGATTTATATTCTCTTGCTGCGGAGTTTGTTGCGCCAGTTCTTCTTTCCAGGTAAAGCACTAGAAAGTGGTGAAGGGCGGACATTTTGAGGGACTGTCTTATAATAATTTTGACGTTCGAAATTGCTGATTCTCAGTCTAATTTGAATAAATGATTTTTGATTTGATTTGATTATGAAAATCTAGACTACTGATTGTATGTCTTCCTAGACAGCTTGCTGCTCCTCAAAATACCCTAAAAGGTCAAGGGAAGTGGTGAAGCTCGTGGAGGTCCTATGCTCCGGGGATGTATTAGCAAAGCAACAGAATATGGCAAGATGTCACATGAGATAAGCGTTTCCATTAGCAATGTAAGTATAACTTTTCAAGTGTCAATTTGGAGGATGGCTGCGTTAAGTGCAAACTAGGATCAATCTTGTTACTTACATTATTACGGCTCCTACAAATAGGCGCGACACGCGACGCGACACAAAGGAACCGCTCGGCGCGTGACGAGCGGTGTCTTTGTGTCGTGTCGCGTGTCGCGCCTGTTTGTAGGATCAAGTGACCTCACAAATTGCAGACAAGTATTTTAGTACTAGCAGACTAGCAGGCTCACGCAGACTGACGCGAAATCGCGGGTGCGTCAGGCAGCGCGACCTTTGTCGCGCCCGCGGTATCGCGCCAGTCTGCGCGAGCCTGCTAGAGAGTGTCAAACATCCAAATCCATGTAGCCGTTTTTGCCTGATTGAGTCACATTAAACATCCAAACATCTAAATATAAAAACTTTCTCATTAATTTATAATGTGGCGGCATCAACAACACCACATGCGAACTACGCATCAAAGACCTGACGTCACAAATCCTGCATCGCGCAATTAGAGTTTACCGCGCGACTGGCATATATACAACATCCCGACTTCAACCGTCGGGCAGTTGCCCACCAGACACGACACCCGTCTGGTCCTCCCGTTTCAATAGAGGATTCGTGAACTTTAGACCTTTTCCTCATACCTCTATAATAATATTAGTAGGATAATATAATATTATTCACACTATGATTGAATTCAAGTGCAACTTTTAAGCCAAGTAAGTGGGTATTATATGAATATCGGCGTTCTTGAAGCATATCTGGTACTTATGTGGCAATTAAGAATAATAGTTGAATGATAATGATAAAACATGATCCAAGGTGACAAGTGAATTCCTAAAATAAAATTGAATGTAAACAAACATTGACGAAGATGATAGCAACATAAAAATAAAAATGAATTTGATTATATTTTTAATTTATTTGCTTTAGTTATTTCGTTTGTTTCACAAAAGGTAACAGAGTTTTAGGACATCTAAGTTATACTTTTTATGTCGGTTTTGGTTCATTTAATTGGAGCCAAAAAACAGTTGTTTACTGATGTGCATAATCATATAAGCTTGTACTTTTTTCAATAATTAGGTAGATATTGCAATGAATAAAGGATCATAATAATGACAATTGAATTTCATTACTTAGTTAAAAAAATAATAGTAAAATACAGTTTTTTGGTTTTTGACGTTTTTTAAGGGGTTCCGTACGCAAAGGGTAAAACGGGACCCTATTACTAAGACTCCGCTGTCCGTCCGTCTGTCTGTCACCAGGCTGTATCTCATGAACCGTGGTCGTTAGACAGTTGAAATTTTCAACGGTGATGTATTTCTGTTTCCGCTTTATCAACAAGTACTTAAAAAAATACAAACTTGATTTTTTGACGTTTTTATAGATAACTAGCTTTTACCCGCGGCTCCGCCCGCGTGAATGTCGGTTATCGCATAAATCGAAAACAAAATTAGGAATTTTCGTTATAAACATAAACCTAGGCTCATTTTTTTACGATCTTGATGCAGAGCGATTGTTACTGTATCATTATTTTTTTAAACGAGTATACTACATTATTGTGTAACTGTATTTAATGTGTTGCCGATTAAAGCAAACATATTCATAAAAAAAAAGGTTTTTTAATTATTCGTGTTAATTTTGTGCTGACAAACTTTTTTATAAGTACTTTGATTGCAAATAAATAATGAGAATCAAAATGAAGTCTTCGAAGTCTAGTGAACCTAAAAGGAAGCTAACTTGTATGGAAACAGGCTCTTATATGTAGATTTATAGGTATGTATTAGCAACGCGGACACGGAAACGTAACTGCTTGGAGCGGAAGGTATTCTACCCGTTTAAGGCAAATGTGACATGTTACTAAATTGTTTGTTGTTCGTAAGCGTTTACGTGTTTAAATGAAATCTAGTCTATGTACAGACGCCAGCAGGTCAAGCTACCCGAAACTGTCAAATTTTCGCAATCAACCTTGAACCTTATAATGTAGTGATAAAGTTGAAAATCGATTAAAGAAATTTGACAGGGTGTTGTAGCTTGATGTGCTGGCGTCTGTACCTACCTACTACAGTGTGACTGAGTTTTGTTCAGAGATTTTTTTGCTGAAATGCTGTGGCCTGAATTGTCGTTTAACGATGATATAATCCCTACTAATATTATAAACGTGAAAGTAACTATGTCTGTCTGTCTGTTATGTTTTCACGCCTAAACCGCTGAACCGATCGTCATGAAATTTGCCAGAGATATAGCCTGGGATATGGAGAAGGACATAGGCTACTTTTTTAACGTAACATACGTACGTCAAATAAAAACGATTACATATTATGATGTTTAACGTTCGTTAAATGCAAAACGTTGTTTCACTGCATAAAAAACCGATCGTCAAAGTTCAAATGTAAAAGAATAAAACGACTTTAACCAGTGGGTTACTGTAATCGTTATTTTTTAACGAACGTTAAGGGCATGATTTTGTGAAACAACGCTTTTTTTGGTTTGACGATAGTTAGCGCCATTTATGACGTATACGCGTGCGTCAAGTGGACGTTTGTTTCACGTCCACTTAACGCACGCGTATACGTCATAAATTGCGCTAACTATCAAAGCGTTGTTCACAAAATTATGCCCTTAACGTTCGTCCAAATGTCGTCCATGTCATTCTCTTCAATTATTGGAAACAAAAGTCGTTGAGCATGGCACGGTAACGCTCACTGTTGACGGTAACGGCGACTCCTTGCTCATTTTCTAAGAAATTCGAGCTTATAGCGTCACATTTTGCAAATGTCAAACATAACTTCCTGTCAAAAAATGAAGGTCATTCTACCTTTCAAAAAATCAAAATCAAAATATTTTATTTCACATAAACCTACATGGGCACTTATGAAACGGCAGAAGCTAGGTGCACGGTTCCAATTAGTCGTGTCCTATGGAGAAGAGCCGGCAAGAAACTCCACGGTTACTCTTTAAAAAATAATTGTTAATAGGTATGGGAGGACAGTGTAGGCCTTTCAACAATTACCAGGTACTTAACAAAATAGAAAAGTGCCAACAAATCTACACTCTACTAGGCCTACAACGTTCTCACATTCACAAAATATAAAATAATCTAAGTATATAAAATATTAATGACATGATTGCAAAGTTAAAGTAATCGGTACTTCAAATTTAAAACACTAGATGGCCCACCCGTTAGAACTGTTAATTGGATCACAAAAAAATAGGCCATAAAACCATTTACAACTTATTATCATAATAATTATTCACTGTTTAAAATATATGCAAAATATTAATAAATTTGCGCCAGCTTCAATAGGCATATCGCTCATTCTTGAAGTTTGTTATGGGCATTCGTCCCCGTAGAGCGAAAAGTCATTAAATCGAAAAATCGTGTTTTGAGACAGGGCTTTAAATACCGGTAAATTTTCATAACGTTACCTTGTATTGACATAGTTAACGTTATTATTAAAATAACGGTAATCGATTTAACGTTATTTATGCGAATATCAATTTTACCGTTATTTTAAACGGGTGAGATGTAAGTAGTGGGGCCTGAGGCGTGCGGCGCGGCGGGATCCCGCCCTCGCGCCTCTCTGATGCCATGCCGTGCTGATCAAAACGTTACCTGAATCTGCCTGATTCTTACCCACAGAACGGCAACGTAGCTAAATTAACGTTAGTTATCGTATTTTTGTTAATGTTATATTACTGGTAATGTTATCAAGTAACGTTAAATTTTTGTAACGTTAGTAGGTATTACATTGAAATTTAACGTTACATAACGGTTATTATTATGTTATTTGGTAACGTTAACAAGCCCTGTTTTGAGATAATGAGAGTTATAACTTTGGCTTGCCGTTACATATCTTTATATTTTTAGCTTTAATTTGAAGGAAACAAAATACAATTTATATTATAACAGTTAAAACACGTGAAAACCTCTAATAATTGAGGAAATTTAAAAACATCAAACTAATGAATTGTTCTTTTTTTTGTAGTATTGTACAAATAATTTAAAAATAAAGAGTGAGTAGTCACTAAGTCGAGTTAGTTAGTTTTCGCTTTTGTGTGTTTTAGCGAACAATGAGCAAACGACTGACTTTAAAAACTCCGTAAATTATCTTAGTGATTTTGGGACTACCTAAAGGCTAAATAAATCAAGGGAAAAAGTAATTAAGTCGTTTTAATTTCGGGTGATGTAAATTTTCGATCAATGTATAATAATTTGACTAAATTAGTTATTTCTCCCATTACGCTGTGGGGTACAAAAGGTTGACTTACTTACTTTTCACATTTCGTAAAACGAAAGCGTGGGCAGCTACAAAAATGACGATTAGACAGATATTTAGAGAAGAAAATGTTGATTTTAGTGACATTGATAAGTCATTTTGGACATTTTTCGACTTAGTGACTTTTCGCTCTACGGGGACGATTTGTTCTCAATTTTTTTGATCAACTAACAGGTTTGTCAAAATTGATTATATTTTATATCTGAGTTATTTGGCCATTTTGAACCAAATGGCCTCAAATGGTTCATTGGCCTTCCTTATCATAGGCCTTGCAGATATCTGTATGATCTGATTGTCATACCTTGTGGCACCATGGTTCTATTTTTGTGTTTATCTTTATTTATTTATAGTTATATTACTCACATGTATTACTCATACACCCAAATACTGGAACACAAACAAATTTTCAGTGGCTCTTAAGTTTCATATTGTCTCTGTCGGTCGCGAATAGGGTTGTCAGAAGGAAGAATTAAATGTCCTGATAAAAATCCTGACATCACCCTAAAAATCCTGACATTTCTTGTAACAGTTATAATACCTGTTGTATTGTGCAATTTGATTAATAACTGAAACAAAATAACAAAAGTAGATTGTAACTAGAGTTTTAAGCAAACAAATTGTTTGAGATCTTTTTAGCTGTACCAAATTTATCATATTTTAAATTGTTTTGAAATAAATATTATTGTTTTTGTTGATTACTCACTATTTTTATATATCCTTTCATTCATTAAAACTGTGTAAACTTTGTAATAAATATATAACCTAAACTTTTTTTTATGAGGTCATTCCTAAAAATCCTGACACTTGCCAAGTTCGGCCGCAATCCAGACAAATAGTCAAAAATCCTGACATGTCCGGACAAATCCTGACGTATGGCAACACTAAGCGTGAACAAGTTTACTGACGTTAGAGTACTTATTTCGGGAAAAAATAACAACACGTGTTTTTTATTCCATCACTCTGGAGTTACTTAATCTTTCTTTGTAAATAACATACGTTTTCGAAGGCAAAAATGTAGCAAATATTTCATCAATATCATGTTGTTAGTAGAAGGTCCTTCCGGGAGCGACAGTTCATGGTTAAGTGATAAATTATGAATTTATGATAAAAAGCGGCTTTATGCCCAATCCGTAAAACTACCCATCTATTGGTTATCACTGAAACTCTCATATCCGCACTCTCCACCTCATTGCTGATGACGTCGACATATTCTGTTGCGAATTTGAAAAAATAGCTACTTATAGAACGTGTTGTTTATTCTATACTTCCACTGAAGTATTTATAAATACTTCCACTTAAATTTAAAAAAATTAAGTTTACTACAATATCGCATTGGGTCTAGCCTGTAAGGATATTTGTATGTTTGGAGTGATAAATAAATATTTAGCGATACTGAAGCAAATAGGGTTCATTGGGAACAGATTCCCTTCAGTCTTTTTAGGGTTCCGTACCTCAAAAGGAAAAAACGGAACCCTTATAGGATCACTCGTGTGTCTGTCTGTCTGTCTGTCCCTCTGTCACAGCCAATTTGCTCAAAAATCCGAATTTAATGGACCGAATAAGTTGAAATTTGGTATACAAATCAATTTGAGTGACCCAAACACGGACGTGAACCGTAAATAAATTAATTTAGAATATTGAGGTCAGTTTTGGGGGGCAAACAAGAAAATAAAAATAAAAAGTTTTGGAAACTGAACCGTGTGACATATCAAATGAAAGAGCTTACTATGAGGGTCTCAAATATATTTTTGTTATAATTTTAAAATAAATTGTTTTAATGTTATAAGTGAAAATAGACGAAAATTTACCATTCCCCCCGCTTATCTCCGAAATTACTGAACCTAATATTTTGAAAAAAAATACAGAAAATAGTTCTATACTTAAAGATTACAGGAAAATCTATAAGAAGTCTATGGTCTTAAAATAACATGGTAAATCTCTCGATATTGTGCGTACAAACTTACATTTGCAGTTGGAATGTATGGGAGATTATGTTTACCAACTACAATGTTAAGTTTGTTCTTAGGATAAATTCTTTCCAAGTACGGAACCCTTCATTGTGCGTGGTCCGACACGCACTTGGTCGTTTTTTTTTTGTTTTTGTTAAAGGGTAAATTGGGTATTAGGGACACAACGTTTGCTCAATGTAACTTAATATTTTACTTAAAGGTGAAATGTATCAAAGCAATAGAAGATATTTAATTTGAAATTTCTCAATATTATAGTAGTACCTACAAATATATTAAAATTTATCTAAGGTCATCTTGATTTTTTGCGGTATTACCCACGAACACTTCATTCACTATGTGTAAATCCAGGGTGTCAGCTACGTCCATACCAAATTTTATTAAATTTGGTCCAGCCGTTTGAGCGTGAAGAAGAGACAAACATACACACACACTCACAAACTTTCGCCTTTATAATATTATTGTGATTATGTAATTCTTATTATTTATCTAAGGTCATCTTGTATGGTTAACAGAATAGTAGAGAATAATGGGGGATTCCTGCGAAACAAGATAACGCACCATGCGTTAATGATAATGCCACAAGCTTTGGTCTGTTGTCATATCATTAGAATTAGTTCAATGATAGTGAGAGCTGTCCACCAATCAAATGAGCGGGATAGAATATGTACCTACTCAGTTTTATCAATAACTAGCTGCTGCTCGCGGCTTCGCCTGCGTTGCGTTTTCTAAAATAAAAACATCCTAAGTAACCTAACACTACTAAAGTCTCTATAATAATATACCTAATAGAGATACGACTAAAAAAATTTTTTTTGTCCGTCATGTAGATTATTAAAAAATATTGGACATGTATTTTTTCTTTTTTTACGTAATCAAAACGTTACGGCGATACATTGAGTTCAAATGTGGCATGACGTCACTTCTCAGTAGATTTTATACGTAGCTGTGACGTAACGAGCCCCCACTCCCCAAGTTTAATGTGTTTTATCTAAGTCATTTTTTATTAATATGATAAAGCAAAAAATATGTGTCTGATATTTTTTTATTAACTGATTGACGGACTAAACAGTTTTTATTTATTTTTTACCCAGGACACATCCTTATTCAATCATGATTCGAAAGACACGTGGCGCCATCTATTATCATAAGAATGTTATTGTTGTTTTCCTCGGAACAGTACTTTTTTTCGGGATGAAAGGTACCCTATGTCCGTTTCTGTACACCTGTATATGCAAAATTTCAGGATGATCGGTTCAGTGGTTTAGGCGTGAAAAGGTAACAAACAAACAAACTTACTTTCGTATTTATAATTGCACTTATTAGATAGGATGGCACTTGGGAAGACATTATTTTGAGTAATGAAGTTGACCTGACTGAATTACGGCTAGGGCTCTCTCACCATTCATCCCTTACCTATATCATTTCAAGGTAGGGTCTGCACCCCAATTGCGTAACACACTTTCAATCACAATCCGAAGGATTTTGAAGGAAATTCCTAATCCATTGCTTCATAGGTTTGAAAAATTCGTCACCTCAACAACTTAGGTTTGAAAATTTCATCTCCGCAACAATTATAGGTTTGAGAAATTTGTCACCTCAACAACGTAGGTTTGAAAAATTCGTCTCCCCAACAATATAGATTTCAAATATTCGTCTCCTCAACAACGTAGGTTTCAAAAATTCGTCTCCTCAATAACGTAAATAACGAAATGAATGTTATTGAACTATCAAAATGAAAGGCATTGACATTTTATGCTACGTATTGACATCTGTATCAGACGTCATAAATATCAATGTTTACTGTTTTCCTAACCATTTCAAGTTTCAAACAATTCTTCCGTCTTGTCTTTGGACTGCCACTTTCATTAAAGCATATATAGCCTTATACTACCTACAGACATACTAAACACTTTTCTAGTTACTTGCTCTTCTATGTCTGTCCACCTGGTACCTAAATATTGAATGTGTGGGTCTGTAAATAGTTTCACCTAGATTATAGGAATATACCAGCAAAGGCTTAGTAAACAGAAGGGATAAGGGTGTCTCAATAATAAGTAGAGTAAGCGGAGTAGACTAAGCGGAAACTTTTGCAAATTGTGCTGAAAGTGTCAATGTTTGGATAAGATAAAAAAAATAACTATCTGGTTTTACCTGAACCAGACACTCTTACGATATTGAATACTTTATTCTACTTTAATTAAACACACAAAGCATTACTTAAACTGTGCTGTTTGTAGCACGCAGTAGCGTATCATTGATTGTTTTGAGCCCTGTGTCATGTTAACGCCTGTCTGCGAAGGACGCAGTAACCACTTATGCATTTTTATATAATTTCCTTAATAATATATTCAAGTGCTAGATACAGCACATGTGTACATAAAATACTCTTGAGGTCGTTGTGGTACCTATATAATCATTTTCCTTATTTTTATTTTTGGTGGTTTTTATTTAATAATAATAATAATAATACCCCACCGCCGTATCTCTACGTTGACGTCGTGGTGGGGCTTGCGCGCTCCGAACTCTGGGTCTGTGCCGGTAGAGTTTACTTTACCGGAACATGTCTTGGGTGAGGAGCCAGACCAAGTGAGATACAGAAACCCGCAGGGCAGCATGTGGCGAGCTGTTGGGCAGTTGCGACCCCACGGACCCTATCTCCCGGGAGAAGTCATGTTCCTCATCTCTAGCTTGCCTTTATTGGCCGGCTGGAGTGAACACTGACGAGGAACTGAGCTCCCACCTCATTCTTGCCTTTATTGGCCGGCTTGAGTGGAGATTCGCAAGAGCAAACGTGCTCAGAGGAAGGAAGTATTCCAGTAAGTGCTTGTAGGGATCTTGACCATCTTCCGGGCTCTGGGATTGTTCTGAGAGCCGTGGAATACCTCTCCACTCCTCGAGCACCTCAGGACGTGTTGCCCCCTTGTCGCTACGTCACTATGTGCTAGCGATCTTTTTCGGGGGCCCATTATTGAGTGTGCAAGTCACCCCCTGCCATTTTATCCGTGTATAATAAAACATTGATCAGGCAGGGGCCATAGCCCTTCCATAGTTTTAGGTAACCAGTCCATTTTAACCACCCAAACCCATAGTCCAATATCTTTGTTTCCATATCCTGCAATAGTCCTACACCAACCGGGGGTTGTCCTTGGGTGCACTTGCATAGTGCGTACAGGGATAATCGTCGGTTGGTGCCTAATACTCATTTAATTAAAAAGCATCTAACGGGCCTCTGCGAGTTGGCTTCGGCCCCTCGTACGCCTTCCAAAGGTCCGGGACCCCAGGGTCCCGAGATATATAAACACATATAACAAATAATAATAATAATAATAGTTTATTTTTTTCTCTTCACAAAGGCTTACATAGTTATAAACATAGAGACAAGAATTATAGCGTTTTGACAAAAATGCATAAAATATGATCCTTTGTGAGAGACTGGCGTCCATACTAGGATACCCTGTGTGACGGATCACCAGGCTCTCACCCCGAATTAAATTGAATTAACATTAAAATTGTCAATTTTAAACTCTACACAAATTATTTATTGATGAAGGGAATAAACAGACATATTTAAATTAATTACCCAAAAAAAAAAAAAGTTATAACGAAAAAAAATTTAAATTAAAAAAAATATAAATTAAATTAAAATTAAATTTATTTTATTATTTATGTACACACAGTTAAATACATAGAGATAAGACATAATTATAATTTCAGTACGAAGGTACTGCTTATTTCTTAAGAAATTTCTTCCAGCAGACCTGCGAAAGGAGAAATGAAAAAGAAATGTAGACAATAGTGTGTGAGAACATGAAGAGAATAATATGAATAAAAATGTTAATGTTATAATGTTTTTCTTTGTTTACAAGTTAAACTTTAGTGTGATATAAAACTAAGTAGGTAATATCTTAAGTAATTAAGAAGTGGTACATGTATATTTACAAATCTGGAGACAAAACAAAACAAAACAAAACTGTAATCATGAAGAGGGAGTGGAACCCAATAAAACATTGCAATAGTAGAGACGTTGCACGCATATCATTAAACTATCGTAAATGGCTTAAAAATGAGTTATATTGAATAACATCGACCTAAGCTGAGTGGGTATCATAATCTTGCTTAATGGTTGCTACTATTAGAAACTCATGTAAACAAACTTCGTAATAGTGTGAAGGTTCGCTTACCTCCCGCCAAGACGCCATGTCGCACAGTGTAGCTGATGTCTTCAAACGATATGTTGAGCGAGTCCTCCACGAGCGACGTGGAGTTAGTCTCCTGGGACTCGGAGTGTTCGCTGGCCATGTTCGAAGACTTTCACTCACACACAAAAAATAACTATAACACAACAGAACGCACTTTATCCATCGCGCGCTAATTTGAACAAAGAAACGCGTCCGATGTAAACAAAGAGGGTACCGTGACAGATGCGCGTAGACGGCCTGACGCGCTGACTTTGGTAGGCGAACTGCGCTGCGCAGGCCACAGGCGGCTGGCGCTGCTCCGCCGCCGATTATCGGTCGTTCTCCCCCACTCCCCACATGGCTGTCAGCTGTGGAACCAGCAGTCGGCAACGCGCTCCGGTAGCCGTTATCGCTGCAAGACAGATAAGTAGGTTGTTGTAAAAAACTAGAGCCGCAACAGTAGCGCAACAACGGTCATTGCCGCAGGAACACACCGCATCCATTGTGCCGTACACAATTGTTGTTGTAGCGATTCATGACGTCGATAAACTATTACTATTATTGTCAGATTGTTAACAAATCTATTGTCTCTAAGCATTCGGAGGCAAGCTGTTTAATTGAAAGTACTTAATAAAATATGAGCTAATTCTAAAGTTAGTAAGTCGTTAAGAGGGCTTACACCTTAATAATTTAATCTTTTATTATATTTAATATAAACTTAGAATCGGAACAGTACTGGATTTATCTCCAACTCACCACGACCTTAGTTCTTTAAGCTGAAGTTTGAGCTGGCTGGCATCAATAAGTGACAGTTATAGTCACCTACATATTATAAAGGTTAACTTACTATTAGTGTTTGATATAATTAATTATTAAAGCGGTAGACCCTTAAAGGCTACCGTTTATGTTGTTTTAAGGAGGAGTATTTTATATAAATATATGTTATTTCAAACAGTTTATTGTTTCCTTGTATTTCGATACGTAACCACCTTGCATGAAGGCTTTGTTCCAATACTACTAGAGGGACAAAATATTTTATGTAACAGTGTCCACTAGCGCCACTCCTTTAAAAAAATATTATCTCGTGACTGAGAAACGGAAGGAATTATGAAAAACGGTTCAATCAGCGATCTCGGTAAGTGTGTCTAGAATTTTCTAATACCTTTTATAACGTTTCATATTGAGACACGAAACAACAAAATTGGATCTAAAGAAAAGCGGCCACATTCCTCTATATCGTATTTTGTTGCTTCGTGTCTCAATATGAAACTTTATAAAAGGTATTAGAAATGATAAATGATAAATGATTTTATTTCTGTAAGTAGGTTTTTACAAACACTTTTACACGTCAATCATATTTTAAAACTAGATGAGGTCGGCGTTTCGTACGAGTATCTGACTACTCTGAGAAGACCGAAACAAACTCCGAGGTCACAGTCTCTTTTAAAGTCCAGACATAATCTTGGTCAAATCATGTGAAGACCATATAGATTGGTGTCTGAAATGGTCTTTTGAAGAAAGAACAGCACAGATTGAGTGGACCTATCCATTCAGTGCACGCATTTGTCAGTAATCGTGCAGCTTAACTACACAGAAAATTCTAGACACACTTACCGAGGTCGCTGATTGAGCCATTTTCATTTTTAAAGGAGTGGCGTAAGTAGACCCTTGTACGGCTACATATCAAGCTATACATTTTCAGTATAAGCTGATCTCTCACTATACGGAAATCCTATACAATGCGAGACCAGCGTAAACTAGTTTTGTATAGCTTGATATGTAGCCGTGTGTACACCCTCTTAATTGCAAGTGTAAATACCGGTACTAATAATACGCGGACTTATTACTCGTGTTCTATTCGTTTGTACAGCATTGACCATTTTTATTGACAACAAACTTTGCAGAATTTGTGTAGAAAATCAAGTTACTCAATCGATGAACTTTTTGATCCATCCAAAGGTTGTCTGTAAAAGATCGCTTTTAGCGATAAGACCGCCCATTGTGACAACCTATGTAACATTTATCTACGCCCATGCTATAAATCCTGCTATAAATCCTCTATAAAAGATTCTGAAACAGTTAGCTTATTGCCAACATTAAAACACCCAGTGTCATAGTAACCATAATAACATCCAAACGGGAGTTATAATGTTGTACTGAATTTCATAATGCAACTCCTTTGCTTTTACAAGGATGATGATCCCTTCCTTACTCATCTGTTTGATGAGTAAGGAAGGGATCATAATCCTCCCTTCCATTCTCACTACTCAATTCGTGGTATCTTTATGAATTTCAAAAAAAGAACATTGTCACGCACGCGCGTTTCACTATACTATAGGTACCATAGCGTCGTATCCCGCCATTTTTGTTCGATATTAGTATTGCAAAAACTGTTTCAGAACCTTTTATAGAGGATTCATGTCATGGGTGTAGATAAAGTCTTGTATGCAACTGTAATAATTAGGTATTAAAACAGTTGCATAAATAACTATTATATCTGTAATTTTTATTTAATAAAGAGTATTCTATCTATCTATCTATCTACAATATCCACTTTAGAAAATCCACGTCAGTGCTTTCTATTTTGATCTAAGTATACCGCAATCAGTTTTATCTATCCTAATCACGCTACAGATACCCTGGGATACTATGTCAGGGATAAAACAAGGTAAATCAATAAGTAGAACACATTTCGATGACGGTGACAAAACTCGATATTTATGCATTGACAAACTCCTGGTTATGGGAAATTCCGCTAAACTTTCACGCAAATAGGAAAATGTGTGTTAGCAAATAGACATTACGATGTAAAGTGTAGCAAATTGATCTTGTCTTTGAAACGATGGATTTATTATCATGAGTTTTGGCTTTAGTATTCATTTTTAAGCTTGGCCTAAAAATAAGCGACCGCATAAAGGTCGTAGCACATTTATCACATCGGAAAGGGATCGTAACCGTATCGCCTTTCGCGTCGCCGTCAAACAGTCGTCAACCTTACGTAAGCACGTAACCAAAGCGGATCAGAAGCTCCGATACGTCGATTCGGCTACGGCTAGGCGACGCCGCGCTTACGGCTCGCCGACCGCTGGTGGACGGCTAGTCATTGATTCTATGTCACACCTCTTGTATGGGGACGATCCACTGTGTGCGGGAGGGGCATAGACGAAGAGACGTACGGAGAGCCGTAAGCTAGGCTACGGAGAACCGTAAGCGCGGGAACTGCAAGTCGACCACGCACCGCACCGCGGTTGTGAGCTTGTCCCGATTGAGGCGATTATGTTACAATTCCGATTAGTGTGCGTTGCAGTAGGGAGTTTCATACAAATAATACTGAACGGCTCGAGTTGATACGGTGACGATCCCTTTCCGATTTGATACGTGTGCTACGACCTTTAAGAGCAGCGACATCAGAGCGAAGACCAAAGTCACTGATGCTTTGTATATGGCCGAGAAACTGATGTGGAATTGGGCAGGCTACATCGCGAGGACCACAGGCAACAGGTGGAGCGAGCGCGTCCTGCACTGGTATACACGAAACGGAAACAGACGCCGCGGCAGACCATTGCAACGATGGCGAGACGACATCGTCGCATTGGCAGGGATAGAGTGGACCAGAATGGCCCAAGATAGATACAGATGGAAACAGATGGAGGAGGCCTTCATCCAGAGATGGATGACTTAATAGTTTAAGTTATTTTAAAAATATAGAATTGTAAATTATAGGGAATAAAGGCTATATTTATTTTTATTATTCATTTTTAGGATCACTCGTGTGTCTGTCAGTCTGTCTGTCTGTTCGTCTGTCACAGCCAATTTGCTCCAAACCTCCTAGACCGATTAAGTTGATATTTGGTATACATATGAATTTCTGTGATCCAAATACGGACGTGTAACGTAATAAATGAATTTCGAATATGGGGGTCACTTTTGGGGGGCAAACTACAAAATTAAAAAAAAAAAAGTTTTGCAAACTGTATGGTGTGACATATCAAATGTAAGGATCTCAGATATAATACATATATTTTATATAATTTAATAGTTATTACTTTTACTGTTACTGTACTTTTAAAGTTACTTAAGAAAATACATGAAAATTGACCATTCCCCCTTTTTGGAAAAAATGTGTATATTATATTATATTATAATTTTTCATTTGTCGTAATCAAAGACTATTTATCTCCTTACACAGATTTATTTTTATTGACGTCACGGATGAATAAATATGTAAGAAAATGGTGACGCATAATTATTAACAGCAAAGTTATGCATCAACACAAAACACTTTCTCACTAACCAACTGCGCAGATATGTACGTAGTTCGCGGCATATCTTACAATATTTGTGACTAACACTATACAATGTTTTCATGTGTCATTTTATATTGCATAGGTTGCATAGGTCGCTTTTCAAATACTTCTGATGTTAAAATACTGTTTATATTGTTTGAGATACTACAAGAAGATATAAAATTAAATGGAATTTATGTTTTTGAATGGGATAAATATTCAAATAACCTGCAAGTAACTCGTGGTCAATGATGATTTACGTTCAGGACAGTTCTAGACAAAGAAAAAATAAAATAAAATTGTGATCGAGTTGATAATAGACAAGCCAAATTCATAATTAATATTTTTAGAAATCTATCACTATGCATGAAAAATAATCAAGAATAAAAAAAAAAAAAAAAAACGATTATTAACAAAATCGGAACTCATTTGATTTTGTCGTTTTTAGGGTTCCGTAGTAAAACAAATATCCCTAATAGTTTCGCCCGCCTGTCCGCGGGCGTCTCTTGGTACAAAAAAGCTGTAATTTGCCATGGTCATGAAATAAAATATTGAAAAACTCTTTTTTTAGGCTACTAGTGCTAATTATTTACAACCCTAATCTATTCAAAGTGAAAGTGAACAGGCTTCTACTGGGTAAGCTCACTCCATCGTGTACTTTGTCTCTGTCACCTCTGACCTAGACTAGAGTCAAGAGCAAACCCGTCGTAAAATAAAAATAAATAAATAAAAAATACAGATATTTGCAATTATTTCATCAGATTCAGATATGTATTACTTTAATTAATCAGGTTTTATTTACTTTCCTCTTTTTTTTTTACCTCGGGCGAAAGAACCTATTTAGGCACTCGAACTATTAGCGCCCACCTACGCTCGTGCGCCAAACCATCTCGTTCCTAAATAGGTCCCTTTCATCCCTTCTATAACAATCTACTATTGTTACCAAACCATTGCCGATACCAGTTAAGAGGCCGTGCACGAAATCGACTGATTTTGATCAATTTTGTTCATTGCTTGTGAGAAAGGGAAACACAATTTAAACAAAATTATTTGAGATTTGAAAAGTCGTGTTCTTTGTTTTGCATGTGGCTGAAAGGGATTTTTCAAATAAATTAAGTACTCACGTTAAATCACTAATATTTGCAACAAGTTTTCCGAAAAATGACGCGAGACTGACATTTGATCATCATTCTACAAGAAACTACTTTTGATTTTGAACATTAAAAAATATCATCAACATCATTATATGGTCTACTTGCATGTGGCGGAACCACTTTTTTCAACTTCCATACAAAATATAGCAGAAAAATTATATTGAAAAAACCTTTTTTTGTTTGAAACCTCGTCAGTAATATATATTTTTCCTATTATTTAGCAAATCAAATCAAGAAATTTAAAAATCACAAAATAGTCTTCAGCTATCCTTAAAATATAATCAAAATTTTATTAAATGATTATACAATATCTTCATTAAGTAGATCAATGGCGAAATAAACTATACTTTGGAGAGCACAAAAATGATGAAACTATTAAAAGCTGCTGTGACTGACACGAATGGTTTAGCACCATGAAAACTGTACTATTATAGTTACACAGACTTAATGTTTCGATTATTTCAAGTTTTCTGACAATTAGATAAGAAATTGACAAAAACGAGTTTTTTTCGTGCACGGACCCTTAAATCGTTGTTTTTGGATATCTGAAAAGTATTCACGAAATTAGTATGCAATGTGTAACTGAATTAATGCATATTAGGAAAGTAGTTTGATCAGAATCGTTTTCTGAATCGATTTCTGTCATTTTTAACCGACTTTCCAAAAAGGAGGAAGTTCTCAATTCGTTTTTTTTTAATTTCGTTACCTCAGAACTCCGTCGTTTATAAACTGAATTGAAATTCTTTTTTTCTTTGTACTTCCAGATTGGTCCCATTTTTATCAGAATCAAGTTCTGATGCTGGGATTCATAAGGAATTCAGGGAACTCCTCAAATATTATAGGCATACATGTAGCGATTTTTGTATTTTCATCAACAACTCAAGCATTTGCATTCAGAAATTATCATTTGATGAAGTGGTAGGTAGATACATAGATAGAATACTCTTACTCTTTTGGTACCTATGAAGAAGACCACAAATGGCCACCGGAACTCCTTAATGATAAGTATTTCACGGGTGGCGATAAGATATCTCGATTAAGATAGTTAAACAACGATGAAGCAAATTAAAATAAATAATTCTGATGAAAATGGTACCATCGAACTGATCTGAAGGTGAAGCCGGAAAGTATGCACCGGAACTCCGTAATAAAACAATGTATCCTAGCCCCGTGTTTGGGCTTATTGGAATTGTCATGAGATGCACTCGGGCTATAAATGGTTATTAACCGATTTTTATTAACTTTGCTTGGGTAGTTTTTGAGTTGGCTTCGATAATACGTATTTAATCATCTTGTGTCACTGTTGTGTGTGCGGACGGACCACATGGAAGACCGCCCACACAGGTGAATAACGCTGAATTCTAGGAGATGGTGGAAGTCGATCCGGAGTCAAACTACCCAGGAATTAGCAGCATGGTTTAACGTTACCTTACCTACAATATTGACGCATTTGCATCAAATCAATAAAATAAAAAATATGAAAAATGGGTGCCTCATGATTTGACTAATCTGCAGAAAGAAACGGGTGTTGAAACTTGCGCTGCCTTATTGAATCGGTACAGAAATGAAGGAATATTGGATCGAATTGTGACATGTGACGAAAAGTGGATTCTTAACGATAGCCGTAAACGAAAAATGCAATGGTTGACCCCAGGTCAAACGCTGCAACAGTGCCCTAAAGCAAAGCTTACCAATAAAAAGGTAATGGTAACTGTTTGATGGTCTATTCACCATAGCTTTCTCAGGTTTGGTCAAACAATATCAGCAAATGTTTAGTATCTCGAACTTCGAACAATGATGGCGAAACTGGCAGTGAGACAGCCCCGACTCGTGAATCAATCTTCACCATTACATATAACGCAACACCTTACACTGTACTGGACATCGTCGTACCAACTGACTACCATTTTTTTCGGGATTTGGACAATTTTCTACGTGGTAAAAAAGTTTCTTCCCAAGGGCAGTACAAAATGCTTTCACATTCGCAGTTTGTCGAATCTAGATCCCCGGAGTTCTATCGCAAAGGCATAAATTAACTTCCGACTAGATGGCGGCAATGTATAGATAATTGTAAATATTTTGATTCAATAAATATGTTACATCTTGGAAAAAGACAGGTTTTAATTTTGCAGTATAAATCGGCAAATAACCCCTAATATTTATTGACAACGGACGACTGCGCGTTTTATCGACTCGCATTGCCTAAACATTTGGACGTAATATATAGAATTTTTATCGCAAGAAATAAAGAATCGGATTTTTATAACTGGATCACGAGTTATTTAGGTAAGATAAAGATATAATAAAATAAAGGTAATAAAGAGCGGTTCCTACTTATTTGTTTTCGCAAGTGAACAATGCCTTTCGGTAAATTCATTACAAACTACAATGTTAAGTCAAGTTTTTTAACTACAATGTTAAGTTTGTTCTTGGGATAAATTCATACCAGTTACGGAACCCTTCATTGTGCGTGGTCCGACACGCACTTGACCGGTTTTTTTTGCATTGAATTAATAATTGTGCTGGGTTCTGGCCTCGCTGCAACGATGTCGAATTGACTAGCGCTATATCGAAGTGTTGAGATGTTTGTATGACGCTGCCATGTTGACTGCCCAGATCCAGGACGAGGAAACCAGCCCCATCCAACTGCCCAGAGGGATGAGACCGGGGGATGTGATATCCCCGAAAATTTTCACCAACACGTTGGAGGACGTCTTTAAGACGCTGTACTGGACTGGACAGGGAATCAACATAAACGGCGAGTACATCTCACATCTTCGCTTTGCCGATGACATCGTCATAATGGCAAAGACACTGGAACAGTTAGACCAGATGTTGCACAGCCTAAATGGAGCCTCTCGGCGGGTTGGCCTCGGCATGAATTTGGACAAGACGAAAGTCATGTACAAATTCCCACGTCCTGCCGAGTCCAATCCACATCGAAGGGTCGCTTCTTGGAGTTGTAAAGGAGTATGCCAGATGTCTAACTTTTTTTTTTTTGACGCTGAGAAATGCATTACGCATGCCCGCTCGTCGGCGGACGAGACGGGGTATGTGGGACTCCCTGCCAAAATGGTAGTATACCCACTAAAACTCAGCGGAGTTCCCTCATCGCCTTGATGGGAGGGTCATGGGAAACCGGCACAGCCTTTACGTCCACAACTCTCCCGGCGCATGCCCGCCTAGCTGGCGGGCCCCGCATGCCCCTCCGCTTGGGGTGGATATGGGAATGACCGGGAACACCTGGCCATTCCCGTCCGACACTGGAGCCTATACCGCAATGTTTGAAGACTAAGGTCTTTAACCAGTGCGTCCTGTTCGTTATGACATACAGTGCCGAAACGTGGACACTGACAGTCGGGCTGGTCCACAAATTTAAAGTCGCTCAGCGCGCTATGGAGCGGGCTATGCTCGGAATTTCTTTGAAGTATAAAATTAGGAATGAAATTATCCGGAAGAGAACCGGAATTACTGACATAGCTTGCAGAGTAAGCAAGCTGAAGTGGCAGTGGGCTAGCCATGTTTGGCGAAGGACCGATGGCCGGTGGAGCAGCCGAGTCCTGGAGCGGAGACCGCCTATCCGAAGCGTAGAGTGGGATGCCCCCCAGCTAGATGGACTGATGACCTAACCCTTTGACGGGCCACATCGGAATTAAGCAAGCCCTAGCACTTGCTCTTGATTAGTAGGCTCCTAAATGGAATAAACGTAGCTTTTGTTGCTTTTTTTTTTTTTTCCCAACCCCTAAGTATAGTCGGCTTCGTTATTGCTTTGTCTTTACTTTTTACAATTCCCAGTAAATTGAAACTTCACTAAGGTTAAAATTATCTAACTGTCATAGTTCATCTTATGACGTGCAAATGACATTAATAATATTCCCACCGCCGTATATCTACGGTCCCGTCATGGTGGAGCTGGCGCGCTCCTATGAACTCTAGGCCTGAGAGTTTACTTTGGCGAATAGGAATAGGGTGATGAGTAGTAGGGTGTTATATTAAGCAGCAGGGCAGCATGTGGCGAGCTGTTGGGCAGTAGCGATCCCACGGACACTATCTCTTTGGAAAAGCCTTGTGTCTCATCTTTGGCTAGCCTTTATTGGCTGGCTTGAGTGGAGATTGGCAAGAGCAAACGCGGTCGGAGAAAGGAAGTATTCCAATATGATGCTGGTAGGGATCTGGACCATCTTCCAGGCTCTGGGATTATTCTGATAGCCATGGAATACCTCTCCTCTCCTCAAGCACCTCAGTCCATTTTCCCCCATGTCGGTACGTCACTATATGCTAGTGAAAATTTCCGGGGGCCCATTATTGAGTGTGCAAGTTACCCCCTGCCATTTTATCCATGTATATTATACAACATTGATCGGGCAGGGGACATATTCCTCGCATAGTTTTAGGTAACCAACCCACTATAGCCAAGTGTCTGAAAGGCATCTGGACTGAGCTGAAACTAGGCATACCTACCTATGTAACTTCGGTGACATTGCAATAATTTGTACCATGGAGCTGGTCCGATGATGCAGCCAGAAGTTGACCAAAGGTTTTCCTCAACTAAACAAGATAGCCCCGTCGTGTTTTGTCTCGTTTGATTTGTTTTGACAAATACAGTACAGGGTTTGATAGTTAGAAGGTAGCTATAGGAATTGAAACGTTCTTATTTAGTACTTTTTAGTTCAATAGCCCATATTTGAAAGCATGTTTAAAAATGATTTATTCGTTTTTTTACTTAAAAATTCTTATTCATACAGTTGCATAATTATGCGATTTTATTGTAAGGGCTGTTTACACCAATACCATTTTTGTACGGTAAATTAACCCGTATTGAGCAACAATTGTACCTACGTGTTGTTTAGACGGAGCTAATGCAACAATTTTATGGTATGCCATAGGCAATTAGCTTGCACCGTTTAAATGGGGCTTTACCCTATCATTAGGTATATGCAGTAGCGGTGTTAGGGTAGGGCGCGGTTAGGCGACTGTCCAAGAGCGCCAGGCATGAAGAGGCGCTCCTTCATGTCTGGTTTCCCGTCTCGTCCTTCCATTGAGAATATTGTTCACTATACCTGTAACGGTAACGAGTGGGGAAAGGACTTTTTCTAAGCTTAAGCTGATAAAAACCTATCTGCGATCGATATTATCTCAATCGAGATTAAAAAACTTGTCACCTTCGTCAATCGAAAATGAAATTGCAGAAAACATAGACTTTGATGCCTTTATATGAGAGTTTGACGATAGAAAATCTAAAAAAGGTTTTTTTTTTCACGTGTGAATTGTAGAGTAGAAAGGGGGAAAGGAAAAAAACTCCTCAGCTTAAGTAGAAATAACCTTAGAATAATAATAAGTACAATTACGGGCCACAATCTCCTTAACAAAGATCTTTTTAACATAGGCGCCACAGACAGCCCCCTTTGCAGGGGCTGCCTTGACGCCGAGGAATCAGCCGCCCACGTCATCCTGGAATGCGAGGCCGTGGCTCCACAACGTGAAGAAATCCTCGGAACAGTGAGGTCGCTCCGTGAAGCCTGTGAAGCTCCCAGGAAGCTTCTGTGCTTTTGGGCGGAGCAAGGCTGGCTCTGTTAGCCAGAATCCCCACGCACAACGGACCAAATGCGAGTCTATGTGCGGAAAAGGGAGCCCCATCATCATCATCATCATCATCAAGGGGGCGCCATAGGAACCTCGCCCATGGCGCCGGTAATGCTATAACCGGCACTGCATCTTTACATTCTGAGACCCCTATATGTAAAGATGTTTATATTTTTTAGGCAAATTCGGGGACCAAAATAAAAAGCGTATAATCACTGGATCAGTTTTATTATTCATTCGGTAAACACATGTCGGAATTAAATCACTCGTAACAGTCATCAAATCTCTGATCACGTCTGAGATTCATATTGAATGTATATGATATCAATGTGATTATGTATGGTAGGTACAGGTATCTACTTAATGAGAAACTCCAGAGGGAAATGTGCCATATTTCGTAATTTTTATCAAAGGACTTAATTCAATAAGGGGCCAAGTGTTGGTTAATTATTTGGAAGTTGGAAATAAACTTACGATTACGATACAAACACATGTTTATTGGGAATAATTTCTACGACGGTGTCCTTGGATGTAATTATCACGAGATGATTAGCTATGTGTGGTACGACCAGCGTGCACAAAACATTAACCATAATTTTTTTTTTAATTCGCAAGTTTTTTTCTCCTTTTCACAGCGTAAGTACAATAATTTATTTATAAAATATTTCATTAGCAAGGCCCCCGTCTGTATAAAAATAAACCTATGTAATTAATACTATAACATTATAAATTAAGCTTAGTAAACAATTCCTTTAAAACATATTATTATTACATAAAGAAAAATAATTTACCTATTACATAATTCGCACTATATCTATGCAAAATATATTGACGGAAATTGTTTTAATAATACTTGCTTATAGTTAGTTATTAAATACATATTTTGATTTAAGGCAAGTGTGGCTCAATGATAAGTCTGGTGATAATAATTTAAAAGAAATTGTCAGAAAAAACATATACAATTTTTCGGACAAGAAAACAAAACAAAAAAAAAAAAAACAGTAATAAAACGTCATTCAAAATTACTTTAAAACAAAATGTTTAAAGAAGTCACACCAGTTACAGATGAATTTATTATATATTGGAAGGTTTCTGAGGTAACACAGTTATATTTATTTGTATCAGTCATGAAATCAGATCTGTTCAATAAATATTCAAAGTTTTACTTTAATATTAGGTAAGTAAACTAAGGTTTGTATCTTTGTTTTCGGTTAAATTTTTAACATTCTTACCTCCTTACTAATAAACGTTGTATAGCGTCTGTATAGTTACACACCGATTTCTCTCTTTCAATCGTCAGTAATTTGACTTTCGAAAGAAGAAGACAAAGCGTTGTGTAACTATAAAGACGCTATACAACGTTTATTAGTAAGGAGGTTAGAGTTTTAAATCGTGGATACCTGAATTTTTTTTTTCAACACACTTGCTCGTAAAGTGGCTCTTAATGAACCGCTTTGAGGTCCATATTGCAGTGTATTAAAAACGCGTGCTTTTTACTTTACGTTACCGCGCTAGTGCTGTAACGCCACAGATAATTATTTACTGATTTGATAATTGCGCTTTTTATAATCTCATCAAAGAGACTTCCATAATGCTGGAGCCATAATGCCAAATTTCACTTTTTTTTAATAGTCTGAATTATCCTTGGTCCCAAAATGAACTAAAAATTTACCTTAAATTGTCTGTGTTCCCTCCCGGAACCAAACGAAAAAGACCCTGACTGGCGTTCTATTATTGCCGATTCTCACTGAACTAATGTATATTTCTCTATGCCAATAGTATTTTTAATTCCATACTAACTAAACTACAATTTGACATACGACAACACTATGATCCGTCTAAACATTAATTCGTCTATTTTTTTAAAGGCTCTTTAGCGGTTTTACCAGTGCCTTTATTTACACATGCGCGAGCATCGCTACCGCGGCACGCGGAAAAATAAAACCAGCACCATTTTCCATAACGTTAATAACAATACAAGTCTGTTTTTTCCTCGCAAGTGTGTTGAAAAACGTCGTATGAAACGCGTGTGCATTGATCATTACACTCTGGGCTTCCTTATCGCGCTCGCCTACGGCTCGCGCGAATAATACCGCATCGAGTGCCATGCTCAACTTCGCACACATGTATCATAATATACTATTATTTACTTGACGTAACAGTTGAAAATCAGAAAATGGAGATTTTTTTAACAAAAACAACAAAAAAAAAAAAATATGTCCACCCAATGGTAAAAAAATATATTTTATTATTGCGATGCTGACGAAATAAAATAGCATTCCAAACGTCTGGTACGGTAGCTTGGACAAAACATAAAATATCACACATTTCTCTAGCGCCTGTCACTTTATTCATTGTTTAAATAAAACTAAGTACTTTGCTATCACTAAATAAATAGGAAACTAAAAGACCGCGCCGACAGAGAGAGCGCCCAAACGTTCTGCGTTCTACATAATTTATATTTTTCTTCTGCAGATCATCTGCGTGTCCGTGCTTTATAAAATATTCAACCCTCGAACGCGTAATCAAAACACTTTACCCCTGTCTACGCGGTCTATAAAACTAATACTAAGTACAGTACGAAAGATCCCAATCCAATATCCAATGCTGGTATTAAACCAAAGCTTATCTATTCATCTCTTATTGAGTCTGTACCACAGAGCTGCTGCAGTCAGGACATGCATGACAACTGTGGTGGATAGAACCAGCGCCATGTTGCCTCCGATGTCCACGTTCTCCATGTCCATCTCTTTGAGGAATGTCTCTGGTGTAATGTAGTGGCAGTATTCTGGAAAAAGATTTTAGGGTTAGCTTTTGTGAAAAGTAGAGATTCATCAGGAAGCTCCCGAACTCGAAGAAAGAATAGATTCATTATTTTCAAACGATGGCCTCATTGAATACCAACATCTCCACATCTTGCACTTATTTATCATTCACCGCGAAAATACGCTCAAAATACATTATACCTTCACATTATGCACATTATGAACAGATGCATTATAATTAGAGATCGGATATTCGGATGTATATTCACCTAAAGTTGATATGTTGGCTAATATGGAATGGGCTTTTGTATCCGAAAAATCCCGCGTTTCCGGGATCGACGAATTTAGGTTTCTGATGATAGAATCAGATGTCTATTTACTTACTTTCAAATGTTGACTTATTTTGTATCGATTGTATAAATCCCGCGATTCCGGAATCGACAAATTTAGCGTTTTTTTCTGACTAAAGAATCGAATGCATATCTATCTACCTAAGTAGCCGAGGCAATATTTACGCTCAATCAGGATAACGTACTTAATTTAATTAAAATATATATTTTATTTTATGTTTTTTTTTGTTTTAACTAACACACACCATCCTCTTACACCCTACATACACATATTTGCATCGGGAGTTAAACATTAATTTTAAATAAATATGCATCTGAATAGTAATGCAATCCATGAATCTCGGGGTTTTTTTTAATAAATACTTTTTAGAAGTCGTTTCCGTACTATACTATACACCCGACTAGTTATGCATTCCTGGTGTTCCTGGCTTCTCGGGATTTTCTTTTACAAAAAAAAAAAAAAAATGTTTTCGAAGTCGCTTCCATACTTTCAAGGCGAAATATTCACTTTAGGTAAATATGCATCCGAATATCCGATCTCTAATTATTATGCATTTAATTAATTTACTACCAGCTCAGCCTTTTACAAGCAATGCGGGGTTAAATATTGCATCAAATTCAAATGATACACCAAATTTGATCAAACATTTCTTACCTTTAGAACAATGCATCCTGGTTCTATTAAAGCCGTACACAGAATGCACGGCAACGTGGAAGCCAGCCCTGAAGTAGGAGATATGGTGCAGCCAGCGGAACTGGTAGGGAGTATCTCCCAGCGCCAGGCAGAAGCCAAAGATTGAGAATAGGCACGCGAGGACAGGACCGATGAATACCGCGATCTGGAAAAAATCAATGTGGTTGGTTATTCTGCTGAGTCGGTTGTAGTAATAGTTTTTACCAAGAACCCAATAAGAATTAAAGTCGGTGATGCTTTTCAGTTGGAATTACTGGTGTCTGGTGGGCTAGTATCTGATAGCATTATTCCTCTAAAAGAGACGTTAGCATTTCTCGAAGCGATTAATTGGTTCAGGTCATCAACGAGAGATAATGGTGCTTTTCTGGGTAAAATTCGATAAAACAACTGCGTCTTCAGAAGGCAATTGGGTTTTGCGGTACGCACCATTTATCAATGTCTATACTCCATTTATTATAATATTAGACAAATAACTGTTCTCACCCTTTCGTTATTTCGATGTAAACGTTTAATAAACTCCGTTATTTCACGATAAATATTACAAAGCTCTGTAATCTATTTACCATTTAAATTTAAAAAAAATTACTCTAAAGTGCAGTAACTTCAACAATATTACACAATAACTGTCGTTATTTAGCCGTTATTTGTCTAATGCTATAGTAAATGGAGTATAGTGAGTTTTAACAGGCTTAATATTCATTCATAGGTTCCTATACCTGCTTAAAGCGATTAAAAAAGCTGTGAATGTCTTACCCTGGTAGGCGTAGTAGACCCGATGAAGTAACCCCAAGCCTGCGCGCACAGTGAAGTGGCTACGACGGTAGCAAGGAACAGGGTTGCTCTCGTTGGCTCCAGAGGGTTATCAGTCAGCCAGTACGAGAGCACCACGTAGGATACGCAGGATATCATCTGAAATTAAATAACCTGGGTTTGAAATATTCTACTTGTATTTAAAACAGAAATATTTTTTAAACACTTTTAGCGCTAAACGAGTTTAAAACATCGTTCTAATCCTGTCAATTGTGGGAAGATGGTAGAGAGATGTTTTAAGTATGTTTAGCGTTAAACGTATTTAGTGATTGATGATGCAAGTGGGCCTAAGTAGGTACATAATCAGGTAAGAGAGTGTTATTTACTTTCATTTTAAATACAACCCTAGTAGCATTTTCCGTTGGCATTTAGTTGGGCCAACTTCAGAGGTATGTGGCCCAACCAAACGCCAACAAAAATGCTACTAGGGAATGGACTAAGAATAAAATTAATTCATTGTCCACCTAGCGTTGACTTGACTAACGTTGAATTTAAATATTTTTATTTTTGCATGAAAACATGATAAAGTAAAATCTGATGAATTATTAAAAGTTTAACCCTAATACAAATAAACACAGAATAAAGTTATGCTAGGTACAAACGTCAAAAAATATATGGTAATACCGAAGTTATTCCTAGGATAACACTATTCCGTGTTTATTTGTAAGGCTGATAGAACACGAGTTTATTATATGGTGTTAGTAATATAGCCCTTAGAGGTTGTTAATGTTTTACGTACCTATGACCCTTTATCATCATCATTATTATTTCAGCCGAAAGACGTCCACTGCTGGACATAAGCCTCCCCCAACTGGGAAAAATGCATAGAGAACGCTGCTGCCCATTCTCTAGTACAGGCATGCGCAAACTTTTTTCTATGCGGGCCAATATTGAAAAAAAAAACAGAATCTATGGGGGGCCATGTTTTAGACTTTTTGGCTATGTATATTTCTTTATTGAAATACAAATGTATTTGTATTTTTCGAAATAAATTTATTTATCGATTCGTTTAAACAAAATTAAGTGATATGAACTATAGGTATTCAAATCAATTACACTATGAAATAGGGAGATGATATTTATTGCAGGTAATCTACAAAATAGGAACAAAGATTTACTAATGTAAGCAAGTACGCGTCACTGCACTGCACACTGTACGTGTTGATCAATGCAACACTGCACTTCTGTCTTGATGAATTTAGTTTCGCACGATTTATGTTAAGTTATTATCTACTTTTGGGTTGATGGTTGCGGGCCGGATTGTAACCATTCGCGGGCCGGAGATGGCCCGCGGGCCGTAGTTTTCCCATCCCTGCTCTAGTAAGTCCCTTAGTCGCCTTTTACGACACCCACGGGAGGAGATGGGGTGGTGCTATTCTTTACGTCCGACACCACACGACATGTACCACAGAAATCATCATTCGAAGAAAAAGTCACTGCATTGCCGAATAAAATAAAAATATTAAGGTGTCAAATCTCACCTGAAATGGTAACTCCACTGCTAATATTGATACTATGTAAGGTCCCAAATTATACCATCGATTGAAGTATTCGCCTCGTAATATATCCATTTCTAAGGGAACTGGAAAAAACAAACATGTTGCTGTTAGTAAAGATCTGTATAAGTGTTAAATATTGTTTTATTTGCAAAAATAACCACAAATGGTAATGTAGACCACGTGTTCTAAATCCTACTTCTTACATACATTTTTTTTGTAGGATTTTTAACCTCATTGTAGACTCATTTACATTTACACACGTGAATTCATACGTGATTCTATTTATCGCGCGAAAGGAACGGATTAAATTTGTTAAAACGTGATTTTAATCAAGAGCCTACGTCGTAATTATTCATTTGTGTGAAACTAAAATAGGGCTTAAAAGACGCTGGTCATGGTGAGAAACGCAAAATTCCACTGAAGTAAACAAGATTATCTGTGGAGGCAATCAGGAATGGCTAATCCCCACTAAGCTCTTACGCATGAAACGATAGTTTAGTTAATATGAAATAAATAAGTAGGTATTTTATGTAGGTGTAAGTATAATTAATTGGAGCACAGGAGAATGCTACTGCCAATTTTCTTGATTCTTAAAATGGTTTATTGAAAATGTTTCACAATCACTGGACGATAAATTCGATGGAGTCTTCTTCAAAATGGAAATCTTTAATCATTAAAGGTATCTTTTGTTAATGGTCTACTTACACGATAGCGTGACAGACATTTTTCCAGTGTAGACAACAAGCAGCATAGACCCATATAAGTAGACGTAGTTTCCGAGGACAGAGCCTGCTTCGCTGCCCACCCCAAGATACAGGTAGCCGAAGATTAGCGCGATGACCACGTGTGCGGCAACTCGATACATGAATAACGACTGAAACGAAGAGAAAAAACTATTTTAGTTTCCTCACAGATTAATATAGATGAGACACTCCGCAAAATCATTTAAATAAAAAGCGACTCTTGCTACGATACAATAAAGTGCAACTCAGGTCGCACAACGCTTATTACCTACAGTTATATTCACCTACAAGTTGCCCAGTGAGAAGGGTCCACCGCGTACTTGTAGCTTCATGCCTAAACTGTGTTTGGAAACAATTGAATCGCGATAAGTGCCGCTCCTTTGTTTGGAAAATCATAATCTTAGAGCAACATTGGAATTTGGCAATGGACATATTTTTCAAGGACTAAGGGTTAGGTTCACACGGCATTATACTGCACGTTTTTTTGTGGGATAAATGTTACCGAATAAGTAGTGGCGCATACATTAAGTATATAAGACCCGTTCACACGTCGTTTATACTTCCGACCTCGCCGCCGAGGCCCCGCGCGAAATCCCCGACTAAATAGTCCTCTCCGACCCTTGCCCATAATCGAAGCGCCAGCACGCGCTATAGCTGAACCTGTAGCTTTAAATCCCCCTGATAATAATCATAACCCTGATTTTATCCAGCCACCGACGGTCCCTTGCCATCCTCCCTCCGTCGCTGCCCTAAGCCGAGGTTCGTACCCCACAGGGGGTGCCCTTAGCGCGCAGTCGTTTAGCTTATAAGATTTACGCCCTGGCTGGAGGCATTAAGTTTTGCTAGGAGCTTAAGTCAACCACAGGATAGTCCGGTTAAACAGTCTCAACCTCTCATGGTTAACTATGAGATGCAATAGTAAAAAAAAAAAAAAAAAACGTTTGTACTGCAAAAAAACGTACATAGCTAAATACGTTTATCGAATACCCACCGGACTTGTCAAATAAACCGAATGAACTTTTAACGTATTCGTTCTGTGGTAGCGCATAATAGTACTCAAACTGTGGCTATCGTGATTATACGGAGAAAAATGTATCGTGTGAACAGCTCGCTGTTAATACAGTTTAAATCAAATATTGTAAAAAAAACGTGCGATGTATAACCGTGTGAACCCAGCCTTTGAGTGTTAAATGAAAGCAAAAATTCGACAATAATGAGATTTAATGACAATTTCTTTATGAATTTTGAACCAATTTTATGGAAAATACTCAGATTTTCGATCCTTACCTAGATAGGGATAAGAATGGCTCAGATTTTTTAATCAAACATTATAATGTACTTTCTTCTTTGTGTCTCGGTTATAGATACTGTGTGGAATGTAGGTACTTACATAGTTCCTTGTCGTCATTAAGTAGTTCCTGTAGAGCAGAATCCAAGTTTGTAGCAGTAATCCAGATTGTCTATATATGTTCTTCGATAACTTTGTGTGTTTATATTTAGGGCTGAGCATATGTTTGGATTTCAAGTCTGTACTTATATCTGTAATAAATACAATTAATTTGGGTTAGTGTACCAGTTAGTCTTATGATTATGAACCCTACTGTTCTTGATTTAAGTATATTTTGCAGTAAATTTGTGATAATTCGTGATTAATATCAATGATGAGCTAATCAGGGAGATAGTATTATTTCTAGTTTTGGTACACGTTTAATTTTGGCCAAATTTTTGATAAAATTTGTCCTTTATTCAATCAAAAAAGTTTAACTGGCGTAACTATATTAACCAATAACTGAAATAAATTGGTTAAGTTGTTATGTACCTAATATAGGCGTATACTTGAATTACCTATCCAATTGAAATATCAATCATTGACCCAAAACGGCTCAGAAATTCAACATTGCATAAAATAAACATATCTATTGATCATATAAACATTAATGACGTTATATAAACAGATGTCTTTTGTTAGTAAATGCCGTCTTTTTTGTGTAGGCCACATAATGTATTAAATTAAAAGTGACAATAACGACAAATATCATAATTATTTTGAAACAAAGACATTTTTTGAACGTGAGTCATAGGTAATTCCATGAATGAATAAAATTAATGGCGTAGGTACCTACAAGAAGGTTCATTGCATTTTATATAGAATTCGTAAAGGCAAGTTTGAAAGAATCATCATATCGACGGTTAAAAGGTAATAAGCGACATTTTGGTCGAAAATGAGTCATGACATCCTACTTAAAATAAGACTTTAAGTAGGATGGCATTCATGACTCATTTTCGACCAAAATGTCGCTTATAAAGAAAGAAAGAAAGAAAGAAAAAGTATTTATTGGGACTCATACAGGAAGTTCACATTTTAAACTAAACACACTCATAGTAACAAATAAAAACAAAAGTAAAATGAAAACTAAACCTGTACGGGGCCAAAAGGCTCCTATCTCAGCATGATGCTGCGACATTTAAAAATAAGTGTCGCAGCGCTGGTATTCTGATAGGGCCTTATTGACTGTATACTATATACTTTTAGCCTTGTAAAACATTTTTTACAAGGCTAAATGATAGTACAGTCTTGTCGTCTCGTCTTACTTTTAAGATGAAACTAGTTGATACTTTTTTCATACAAATTTTGGAGGGGTATTACTCCACTGTTTGACATTGTACATCCAAAGTTAAACATGATATCGTTTTGTCTTATTTTTTTTTTTTTCTGTACGGAAGCAGAATAAAAAACCATTAAAAAATTATGAGCCAACAAAGATTCGTTTTTCCTGCTAATTATACCGCAACTTTGGGCGTAAATAAGTAATAAAAGAAATGTAAAATCTCCAAAACAAAGTCCACTTATACAAAGCTAAATTATCGAAGATTTCAATAAACTTTATTTGTAATTGATTTATCCAGGAGTTTTTTCATAAAACTCATCCTTCCAAAGGACTTTTCGTATTTTTTTACGCGCGCGGTTTACTATGAATTATCGTGCATTTAACTCAACACACGATGACGGACACGATGCTAGGTGAGACAGCGTGCTTTTTGGCTACGCCCACCAGTGAGTTCTAGCCCGCGACTAGTTGGCTCTTAACCGTCGATAAACAAAGTAAGCACTGCGATTTTTTTCAGGAGAAAGAGTTAGGGTCATAATAACTGCACAAAACTAGTGTTAATTTAGCATAAAATGTGGATAGGTAAGTAGGTACGTACCTAAAGAGCTAGGTAATGCTGGTATAGTAGGAATGTGGCTTTCCCAACTGCCGTTGCCGACGTGTTCCGGCTTGAACTGGGTCATAGTCTGCGCACTTTTCACCAAGTCCACGCCGTACTCTCCTGACGCAACCTCCATTACTGGAAAAGAAAGGACAAGTCTAAAAAAGTTAGTACTACTATTATACACCATATTATATTTTATAGGAATTAGCAGGCTTATTCTAAGTTCTGGCTGGGACAGATTGGATGCGGTAGGTGGAGAACTGGATGTTGTGGCGCCACTTGGGATAGTCTTATGTGCAGTGATGAACTGTGATACGCTGAGTTTATTGATTCAATGATCGAAGCTTACTAGTGCAGTTGACATCTCCTTAAAGATTTTATGGTCATAACCTATAGATGAATTTCCTATATTCTATCTTATTTATTATTTCTTATATTTTCCTTCACACCGTACCGGTTTTATGTCAAATTCTTACGCTATCTCTACTATAAAGCTCTGGAACGCGCTACCTTTTGGCATTAAAAAAGCTGAAAACAAACTTACTTTTAAAAGAAAAGTTCGTAACCACTACATAAGTTAGAGTAAATAACTCTCAAATTTCTCTCTAGTCTAGTCATAGTAATTATTATTAGGTGGTATTTGTTAAAATATCTATTAGTTTATTTTATTTGTATATGTGTATTAGTATCAATAAAACTATATAAATTCTCGTAATTAAGAAGTTAGTATTTTAGACATTATTTTTGTACCCTATCACTGTTTTTATATTTAACCCAAAGGTTGACTGGTAGAGAATGCCTTGTGGCATTAAGTCCGCCTATGTACCACTATTGTACATGAAGTTTAAATAAATAAATAAATATAGATAATAAACCTATTGAGTTTATAGCTTTGAAAATTCCAACCAGGATGTGTTTAAAATATGCTGCATTATTAGATGCAGTAGACCGAACGTAAGTGCCAACACTTTGACCTTGAGTTGGCCCAGCGCTGTACCTATGAGCACAGATCAATACAGATGGGACACTCCGCAGTTTAGGTATACAAGTGCGCGGCGGGTCCATCTTACTGGGCCAATTCAGTAGGACTGCCGCGCGTTACCGGTAAAGAGTTACGCAATAGAAAGAGAGGCAACTTGTAGGGGAATATAACTGTAGGTAATAAGTAGAAATCGGATATTCGGATGCATATTCACCTAAAGTTGGGATGTTGGCTAATATGGAATGCGCTTTTGTATCGAAAAAATCCCGCGGTTCTGGAATCTACAAATTTAGGATTCTGATATATGTTTCTGGTATATTTACTTACTTTCAAATGTTGGTAAAAATATGCATCAGAATAGTTGTGCAATCGCCTTTTATTTAAATGATTTTGCGAAGTGTCCCATCTGTATTAATCTGTGCTATGAGTTTCAATAGAATGAGAAGCCAGCTTATACCGGTTTTGATACCACATGTGCGCTCGACTGTACCTTGTATGATCTCACAGGGCATTTTGCCTGACAGCAAAATACCTGCCCACATTATGTAATAGATATACTTATACAAGATATGATCGATAGAATTCATCTGCATAATAAGATATTCTCAGTACTCCAGGGCCTCAAGTCTGCTATTACAATAGTGTCAGAATGGTCTCGCCATTGTGAGTATTTGACAGTGTTTGTATGGCAAATCTGTCAAAAACTCACAATGAAGAGACCATTCTGACACTATTGTAATAGCAGACTTGAGGCCCAGGTCTCAATGAATCAATCATGTGAATGATCAATGTTGTGGTCTAACAAACATGCAAATGTAGGAGTTGTCGCCATGTGGGTGATGCAGATTCGATTAGCAACAGATTATGTCATTATTGTGAAAGAACGTGAAGCTACATAAATTAGATGATTTGTCGATTTGACCAGTTAATACTAATAGTAATTTATTTCCAAACTTCAATACACGTTACGTCTTGACCTTTGAACTAGAACATTCTGTATGACAGGGGTCGAGCATTCTCCAGTTATATAAATCAGCATGAGGGCTTAGACTAAATACAATTAACACTGAATTTTTACAATAATTAAAATAAAATTGAAAAAAAAAGGTAAAAACTTAAACTTAATGAATCAAACAAAAAAAAAAAAAAAAAAAACAAATGAATAATTCTGAATAATTTGAGTTGAAGATTTGTTTGTTTGTTTCTTTGTTTGTTTGACGTGTTTGCTTGTTTGTGTGATTTGTTTGATTTGTTTGTGTTTTTGATTTGATGTTGTTGTTTGTTTTGTTGTTTTGTGTTTGTTATGTTGGTTTATTTCCTGCTTTATTCTTTAATAGCTGTATTAAAAACGCTATGCATTTTAAAGAGTAGATTTATATCTCACAATCACAATTATACTGTCAGATACAAATGTAATATTTCATTTTGAATAATTGCTTTATAAATTGCGATGGAAGAGATCTACACACATTGTTATGACGTATTATCATATAAAGTGGTATAGCGAAATGGAACACAAATGCAAAGTTCGTCAATGTATATTACCATTGCATGAAGTTTAAATAAATAAATTTTGATTTGATATAACTCGGGACCCTGGGACATTTGGAAGGCTTACGAGAGGCCAAAGCCAACTCGCAGAGGCCCCTTAGATGATTTTAATGACATGAAGCACCAAAAAAAATTTTTTTTTAAATATCTCGGGCCCTTGGGTCCCGCTCCTTTGGAAGGTCTAACGAGGGTCCGAAGCCACCTCGCAGAGGCCCCTTAGAAAATTTTAAATGGATTGAGGCACCAAGCGATTATCCCTGACCGACGATTATCCCTGTATGCAGTATGCAAGTGCACTGTGCACCCAAGGACAACCCCCGGTTGGTGCAGGACTATTGTAGAACATGGAAATAAAACATGTTGGGCTATGGGTTTGGGTGGTTATAGGTATTGGTACGGTTACCTTGGGCTATGGAAGAACTATGTCCCCTGCCTGACCAATATAATAAACACGGATAAAATGGCGGGGGAGACTTGTACACTCAGTAATGAGCTCCCGGAAATGGTCCCTAGTACAGTCAGGGTTTTGGGTATATTTCGTATAGTTATTTAAATAAAATAAAGAATTATAAAATTCTATCGATTCGTATTCTAAAAAATCTCAACCGTTTATGAAAGTCAGCTAATTGCAGCTACTGACTACATATTAACGTAGCGACAAGGGGGGCAACATATCCTGGGGTGCTTGAGGAGTAGAGTTAAGGCTCGTACAGACTAGTGCGATATCGCGGGCGCGACGCGACACTAGTAGTACAATTTCATTATCGGTGCCTGTCGCGCCCGCGATATCGCGCGAGTCTGTACGAGCCTTTCCTATTGTATACTATTGTAGTGAAGGACTATTATTATTACCAAGATAATATTTACATAATTTAAAAACTAACAGTCTTAAAATAATAATAATAACATGTATGTAAAAGTATGTAAAAAAAGAAGGAGAAAAAATCATAGGGCATCAAAAAATTCGTCCGCGTCGCTGCCTACAGGAAAAGTGCCCAAAAGGCTGGCAGCATTGCCACGTTGTATGGCAATACTGATTCTTTAGGTCACGTGAAGAGGTGACCAACCGCTTGGCGATGTTTCGAAAAACTAAGTGGGCACTCGGACCTCATGTTCATGTTTCAATCCCAAATGGCTCGAACAAATAAGTCCCAAAAAGATATTGCGCCGTTTGAGGATTTCCAAACGGCAGCTGTCGCCCCAGACCAGCCCGTCGTGCTAGGAAGATGAGATGGCGCAAGGGTGTCGCATCCCACACCAAAGACCAACTTAACTTCCAAGGCATCATGGTCACTTATCATCACATTGAAGAAGATATGCGTTTTCAAAGACCATAACATCTACCTTTCATATCCAAATTGAATTGAAGGCTAACTAGGAACATTTTAAAAGTAGTCCTATATTATATCATGGAGAAAATAAGGAAGATCAGGACGAATCCAGTTTGTAGCAGGAAAAGTAGGTACTACTTTCTATTCTGATTTATATGTAAGTGATAGTATCAACCTGCGTGGTTGACAAAGTAACCTCCCACAGATTGTTTGATCCGCAAAAGGTTAACTGTCAGTTAAATATAAACTCGTTAATACCGTTAGTTACGATAAATGTCAGACGGGTCGATTACGTGTAATTAAAAAATCATTAATTAAAAATTATATCTAGTTTTCATTTTCGTAACAGTAAGTGCAGGTTTGAACTCTGCTCAGGATGATATTCTCATAGCATGTATAATTCCTTTTTATATTCTATCACCTTTTAAATTAAATTATATTAATTTTCTTTCAAGTACGCTGTACTGGTACAGCGTCTTAATAATTATTTGCTGCACTGGACGACGTCATTACGTCAACGCCGGCTGTCGCTGAAAACCAGCGCTGGGGCTCTGTCTTGCATAGGGTCGCAGCATAATATAATAAGCACCCACGATACACGAGAAATCCTAGTGTGGGGCAATGTTTAAAAAAAAAAAAAATATAATAATGCTGAGCGATAGCCGTTTTGCGTGGATGTGACGCATTTTTTCCCCATAGTTTTCTTATTTCTTTTGCGTTTATGTTCTTTTTTTGCGTCATGTTTACTACAAATAAACGTATTTTCTTTCTTTTAAGACTTATGAAATCAAGGTTAAAGGCGAGTGCACATTACGGCCGAACCGGGTCGAAGAGCAACGCATTTTCATCCAGACAAGTAGGTACGATGCGGCTCGCATGTAATGTGCGTTGGTTCATACTGTTCATACAACATATATAGTTCGCGTCACGTAAAAAGAACGCTGGCCAGCGAACAACTGTAACATTCTATAGATCGTGTCACGTAATAAGAGCGCTGGCTAACCGCACAACCATACCATACCATTTTTACGTGACGCGAACTAATACAACGTATGTTTTTGCGGTTGGCCAGCGCGCTTTTTACGCGAGACAATCTATACAACGTTACAGCTGTGCGGTTGGCCAGCGGTGGCCAGCGGTCTTTTTATGTGACGTGAATTGTACTCGTACGAAAGTGATGAAGGAGGATTTTTGCAATGCGTTACGTTGCGGCGCGGTCCGCCGATATCTCCTTTTGACCCGATAGAGACCGCGCTTACTAGTGTTTTGAAACAAAAACCAGTGGGTATTATAAAATTCTGAAAAGAATTATATCTTATTAAGAATCTGGCGGACATGCAATCGCCTTTAATAACACGATTAGATTACCTTTGCTGGATAGAAAACAAATCCAAAGTTACCGCTTATCGTAATGTTTAATCAATCTCATAGCTACAAAACAGACGTTTTTTCCTATTTTTTTATATAAATGAGAAGGTAAGATTGTTTAGCACAATTCGCTAAGTTTGTCTTGATAAAATGATTAAAATAATTACTATGTTTAAATACCTACAAAATGCGTGAGGCAACCACTCGCAACTTTGCGAACTTACTTCAGTCGGCTCGAGCATAGCGCCTTAAGAGCGCATACATCGGTCCACTAGCGCCACTCCTTAAAAAAAATATTATCTCGTGACTGAGAAGGCATTATGAAAAACGGCCCAACAGCGACCTCGGTAAGTGTGTCTAGAATGTTCTAATATCTTTTATAAAGTTTCATATTGAGACACGAAGCAACAAAATACGATCTATACCCAAAATCTCAAATTCAGATAATTTATGTAAACAAAGGGGATAACATAACAAAACAATATCTTCGTAATGGTAATTCACATAAAATTGCGAAAAAGAGGTTCCATTTTCTTTTAAGTACTGGTTTTAAGAAATAATAATTAAAAAATAATAATTCAAAGTTATTAATAAAAGGACATTTTCTGGTATAAAATATTTTATGATACTGGTAACAATGCAGGAGATCCAAACATTTTCAAATTTTGTATATCTTCAACAACACTAATATTACAACTCTCATACATATTATGTAGATTCATATTGTAAGTAGCATATCTAGCCACATTATGGATGAAAGCGGCTGTAAACTGTTTCGATTAGAAATCGATTTTGGGAGGCCTACGTCTAGCACTAGTCTTAAAAAGGCTGATTATAACGATCATATACCGTGTCTCCGACACACTACACAAAACATTGTTTGGCAACGGTATTTTGTTTGCATAGTTCTTATAATTTACACTTTAATTTTATCGATGATTATTTACGAAAACATTTAATGATAAAATGTTTTGCACCACTGTCCTGTCATTTTGACAGTGACATTTCTTGACATTACTTTGTTTACATAAATTATCTGAATTAGAGACTTTGGGTATAGTCTTCGATTTCAATATGAAACTTTATAAAAGGTAAAAAAAGAACATTCTTAGGCACACTTACCGAGGTCGCTGTTGAGCCGTTTTTCATAATTCCTTCTCAGTCACGAGATAATATTTTTTTTAAGGAGTGGTGCCAATGTTATTTAAATTTCCACACCTAAGATTTTCATCACGGAAATCTGACATGTCAAATTGTACTTGGCTCAAAATAATCCCTTCAGTAGCAATTCCATAGTATTTCTTCAAGACTAATTAAAATGTAACTCAAGTGCTCAAATAATTCATATTAATTGCTCGTAAATTAGTTTCAATATCGTCCAACAGTTTGATATTATGGTCAGATGAACGATTAGTCGTATATGTACCTCTATGTGTATTTCTATATGGTTGGAGACCTTATGGGTATTTAGTTATTCGATTCGTGTACAAAGATGTACAGATAGCCATACTAGGAAACTAATGTGTCATTCATATCGATGTATTTAGCGCAGCAGGACTTCGAATAATAAGAATAAGCTTTATAAGTTGGAAGTTTAATAGCCGAAAGAAAGAAAAATTGTTTATTCTGCACAAACAAGACACATTACATGAAAAATAGACAAAATACACATACTAATACAAAGTGACCAAAAGCCTCGTATTCAAAACTTTAAATGTAACAATAAAAATAAAAAAGTTTGACTGTTGTCCATTGCTTGATGTCAGGCCTAAGTGTCAGGCTAAGACCACAGACAATAAATAGATGTTGCGTAATCTATTGCGTTGTGCAACACTGGTAAACAAACAAACAAAACAATAAACTAAATGCCTATCGCAGTGGAAATTATCTACCTTCATTATTATTATGGATTATTTTTATGGTGTACATAATAAAGAGTATTCTATCTATCTACCTTTGCAACAAACAACAAATTACAAGTAAGATAAAGCCGTGCGTCGCATCTGTGCAAGAATAGGTCGTTGCTCAGCAAAATTCTGTGACTTCGGACGAACACATCGTCAACAGCGCTGGGCCTCAAGTCTGCTATTACAATAGTGTCAGAATGGTCTCTTCATTGTGACTTTTTGACAGATTTGCTATACAAACAATGTCAAATACTCACAATGGCGAGACTATTCTGACACTATTGTAATAGCAGACTTGAGGCCCTGATTTTCAGCAACTACTTCTCAACTACCTTAATATTTTGTATCTACGGGCAAACAGTACCTATTCCTTTAGAATACCTATACCATAATTTTCAGTCACACGCGTTGCCAGGGAATTTGTGCAAACAATGATCTTATACCTATTGTGCAAACAATAGAATAATATAAAACTGAAAAGCCGACCGACCGCGCGGCTTACAGACTTTGACTTTTTAATTATACGATGACGCGTGGTTCCAGAAATAATATAGGATTTTGAATTAACTAGATTTTAATTTCAGATTTCTTACTTACAGCATTTTCTTTTGTTAAACATTGAATTTGGTAAACGAGATCTTTGATCTGGACGGCCTAAAGTCACTTCTGAGGTGTGATAATACTGATAAGTGATAATGCAATGTCATTTTTTTGGGGTAATTTTTTTTATTTACAATGTGGGACACTTGGCCTTAATATCACCTGATGGTAAGTGATGATAAGGCCGAAGATGGAAGCGAGCTTCGCCCGGAATCCTCAACCACAGAGGAACTACTACTTATTTTAATTTCTATTGAAGGCTCGTTCAGACTGGCGCGATATCGCGGGCGCGACAGGCAGCGCGACCTTTATGCTAGTTTTGGTAGGTATAATAATATATTTTGTACATAAATCAGCTTTAAATTAGTGTTTACCTTGTTCAAAATAAAATATTAATAAAATTTTGGGTTAAAAAATAATTGTTCTGTCTGTTTTCCTGCTACAAACTGGATTCGTCCTTAACTTCCCTATTTTCTTCATGACATAATGTAGGACTCCTATTCAAATATTCCTAGTTTACCTTCAATTCGCTTTGCTTATGGAAGGTAGATGTTATGGTCTTTGAAAACGCATATCGTCTTCAATGTGATGATAACTTAATGACCATGATGCCTTGGAAGTTAGGTTAGTCTTTGGTGTGGGATGCAATATCCTTGCGCCATCCCATCTTCCTAGCACGGCGGGCTGTGCTAGGGCAGCTGCTGCAGGTGTGGAAATCCTCAAACAGCGCAATGTCTTATTGGGACTTATATGCTCAAGCCGTTTAGGGTTGAAACATTAGGGCCATGAGATCCAAGTGCCCACTTAGTTTTCAAACTGTTTTAAACATTGTTGAAAATACGTATTTTAAAACCACTTGCTTGTTTTATGCCAACCCTGATTTAACATTGGGCTATAATACACAATCAAGAAAATTATTTAATTAAACGTTATCATGACTTCTAAATACCTCTATAATGATAATACCACATACTGTATCTATAAATTATCTCAAATTGTGATTGACCTATCTCTTTGTTAATAGTTTGTAACGTTAAGGGCCTATACTACCTCAAATGGCTTAGCATGATCCTCTGTTATGTCGAAAATACTGCAGCATTAATTTTGAAATAAATATATGGTAAAGTTGAGGATTAATGTTAAGTACTATGTTAGTCGAAAACACGATCACATAAAAATTTTCTATAGAAAAAAAATCCAAAGTTACCTCCAAACCGAACAATAAACCGCTGGCATTCAAAAAATACTTCAAATTAGATAATGAAACTTTGCATATTAACTGAACTAAGTATAAAGCAGGTCTTATGTTATTTACTTTTTTTAAATGACCATTATTTTCACCGTAAAACGAAATTAACAAAACTATCGGCGCCTTGGAGTCTTTTCCCTGCCGCCCTGTCTCGCTTGCTCGCGTGACCAGCGTGGTAGCAATAGTGTGCGAGCGAGATACAGAGTGAGGTGGCGCTGAGGTAGTATAGACTCTTAAATATGATCTCACATTAAATAAGTGTCTGTAATAATATTACCTAAGTAAATATCACTTAATTTAAATGTAATAATAGTATTTTTTTAAATAGCTACCTACTTACCATTATTAGAATTTTTTATGTTATTGTTATTGACTTTTTATGCAAATCTAATTACTAAGTTTTCATGTATAATTTTAATTGTATTTTTATTATTATCTTTATAATTAACAATAACTTTGCTGTGCCCTTACAGGGTCTACATCGGCTCTTGGCTCTAAGCCCGTTGTTAACATCTTTTTACCTTGTGGAACGCAAATAAATGAATACCTAATACCTATACCTATGAACATATTTTTGGGCTCGAGCTGCGCTTTAGCTTAGTTTTTTGGTTAAAAAAAATCATGAAATATTTTCTACCTGGCCAAAACAGGTATTAACAACGCTAAGGGAATCATCTTTCATAAAATCCAGTCCCCGAATTCACTTAATTTCGGAAATATAATAGTTGGAATAGTTCCAAAAAAGAGTTCACTTTATATATAACTAATAAATAAAAACGGCTTATTGCACAAATCCCCCCTGAAAATCCCCCTTAGGAGGAAAAGTGGAATCTATAAAAAACAGTCTAGAATTTACCCCTGATAATCCCGCTTAGGGGGAAAAAATAGAATTGAAAAAAAAAAAAAAAAAAAAAACTTATTCCAAGACGAAAGTGATTTTTTTTACATTAGTGTTCAGTTTTCCCCACTGAGGGGGATTCTCTGGGGGATTAGTGAAATAAGCAGGGGTGAATTCTAGACTGGTTTTTATATATTCCACATTTCCTCCTAAGGGGGATTTTTCAGGGAGGATTTGTGGAATAAGCCAATAATAATAATATATGTTTATTGTACAAAGAAAAAACACAGCATGCGGTTAAAAATACATTAAACAAGATTGTACTAATAAAAACATACTCACAGAAATCAGCCGGATTATGATACGGAGGACACCTTAGCCCCGCGCTGGCTAAAGCTGGTACCAGACTGACCCTGGGTCCATTGTACAGGGTTCTTCCTTCTTGCAAGCAGTAAACGGTGTCAATCTTCTCGAAGATCAGGGCTGAAGGCTGGTGGATGGTGGCAATGAGCGTCCTGCCACCCCTGGCTAGGCTGTTTAGCAGAGCTATCAGGGATGTTGATGCTGATGAATCTAGGCCCCTGTAGAGGACAAAATAAATGAAAGAAAGAAAGAAAGAAACATTATTTATTGGGTTTCGTACAGGAAGATCACATATTAAATTAAGCCCATTTTTGGCTACACTAATAAAAAAATTAAAAACAAAAGCAAAATTAAAACAAAGTCCTGTACGGAGCCAAAAGGCTTCTATCTCAGCATGATGCTGCGACATCTTACTTCTTACTTATATTATAAACGCGAAAGTCTGTGAGGATGGATGGATGGATGTTTGTTACTCAACCACGAAAAAATCGGCAGGACGGATTTGGATGAAATTTGGCACACAGATAGTTTATAATCTAGAATAATAGAAGAATAATTTTTATCCCGATATTTATAACCTAGATTAACACATAGAATAATTTTTATCCCGATATTTCCCCAGAATCGAGACTTATGCGGGTGAAACCGCGGGGTACAGCTAGTTTAAAAATAAGTGTCGCAGCAATGGTATTCTAATAGGGCTCACTGTGATGGTCACGGACAGATACAGATTTTTTTTGATATTATGTGTTAAATAACATAAAAAAAAATATGTATAAAAAATAAATGAGTTCTTTGAAGTGTAAGTTATCAAATACAAAGAACAAAAAAAAAAAAAATATAGTACATAAAATTCATGAGACAATAATACAATAAAATGTTTTTGTACACATTTGATATATTGCTAAGATGAAAAATACACGTCGCTTATTATAACAATGTCATTCAACTCTTAAATATTATAATTGTTATTCATTAATTAGGTTATTACGTTATTATAATGGTTACTAAACTTCTTGTTTACATCAAGGATGGAATATAACTCCAATGTCAAGCATATCATACATGTCTTTAAGGTTTTCCTTATGGGATGTATAAACTATGGAAGTTTTGCGTCGTCCCGTCCGTGGCCGATTTTTGTGACAATACTCCATTGTTTGACAAAACAAACCGCATATCTAATCGTCGAATCTCATCGGTATGACGGCAGTTGGCTTTGTGTCAGTGCCGGATTTAGGGCAAGGACACTAGACCCAGGCCTCCATAATTAGTTTTTTTTTATAAGAAAAAAAAATAACATTCATTCTTTGTGTCCATCAAAGAAAAAAAATTCACATTAACGAGGTACTTTTTTAAATTGAAATATGGTTTATTCGTCTGTTAAAAAAAAAAAAAAAAAAATTGGGGCCTTCACTTCTTGGTTGCTCCAGGGCCTCCACAACTTTAAATCCGGCCCTGCTTGGTGTCGCCGGCGCACCTCACGTCGACCAAGTCTGTTATGAACTGACGCATGGCTAACATAGGTATCATTACCTATAGGAATTCTTAGAGTTTGGCTCATAGAAAGTTGGTTTATTTTATCATCCACTCGCGACCCGCCCCTGCTTTACACGGTTTTTATGACTAGAAAAAAAACATCGAAATTCCTTGATTATTATGAATGTATTATACATATAAACCTTCCGGAATAAATTCTCTAAATGGTGTTGAAAACCACAACGCTTTAGAAGGACAATGCGGTCAAAAAGACAGACACGAAAAACAACTTTAATTTATAACATGGTAAAGGTAGATGTACCTACGTTCGAAAATTAGCTTTTATGTTGACAATTGTTGACCTTGACCATGAATTTAGAGATTGAAGGTTACATGCAGTCAACTGTTTCAGTTTCGATTATATATCTATACGTAGTTCGGTTACGGGACAAGAATTGAGATAATTGATTTAGTGTTGTGTATCCTAATTATACCAACGTAAAGTTATTAATAATAATAGGCTAGTTACAAAATTTCTTTAGTGTGAGCCTAACAACTTGCACCAATACTTCCACTCAAATATAGTTTCGTCTTACCACTAACAGGGCCTCCAAACGCGGATTTAATTTGATCGGTCCACCTAATCGATGACCTTCCGCGTGGCCTATTACCTTCTACTCTGCACGACGCTCTATGGAGTCATTATTCCGCCTCGAGACATGACCAAAGAACTTCAGTATTCAAGACTGTACTAGTGCTGATAGACGCTGTTTGATGCCGAGTTCTTGAAGTATGGACACGTTTGTGCGGAATTCTGTCCACGAGATCCCAAGCATTCTTCTACAGCACCACATTTCTAGAGTATCTACTTTTGTCTACCATACAGTCTACTTATAATATTACTCTCACACTTAACCCCACCGCTAGACACTTAGCTTAAGCCCGTGTCATCAGTTCCATCCGGCTAGGCCGAGGAAAACAAAAAATAATAATAATAAAATTTAATGACACCAAAAATATTAACATTACAACAACATAAATTAAAAACAATTGCTTATATGAGAATTGTAGGCTATAATGATAATAATACATACATACATGGCAGCATCTGTAGCCGAACTAGGTGGAAAACCTGTATCTCGGCATACCGCGCCATACCTTTATTTCCCTATATAAACTCCAAAACCAACCTATCCCGATTTGCGAAGGACAAAAAACCGCTAAGATCTAGTGATTTTATTATGTTTTAAATTACTTACGTTGTGGGCTCATCCAGGAACATAAGGGAAGGGTCTGACAGAAGTTCTAACGCTACGGCAAGACGTCTTCTCTGTCCTCCCGAGAGGTCCCGGCAGAGGGTCATCGATGTATTGCTCAGCCCTAGTAAGGCAAGGATTTCGTACACCTGAAAAGAAGTTAACGTTTTAGATTGGCCTATTTACATGTACAAGGTAAGGAGAATAAATAGCTTCATGCGAAAAGGTTCACCCGAAAAACTATTATAACAAACACATTTTAACAGTGTTTGTATTGGCACTTGGTATTTTGTAGCAGCCACTTTCGATTAGGTAAGCCGCTCAAGCTCTTTGCCAAACGATAACATAAATAGTTTGAATAATGTCTGGGTCTGTACTTTCCAAGAAGCAGACTAGATTATTCATTTGTTTGTTATCTAACCTATCATACTGCAGTGTGTGCTTTTGTGCAAGTGTCCTATTGTTTTTGTATACATTTGTATGGTTGGTTATTGAATAATTTACTATTGTATACTTTGAATTATTTACTGATACCTAAACAATTAGAGGGTTGAAAAAGACAATGTACCTTCTCTTTCCTCTCTTGAGATGTGAAGTCAGCCAGTTTAAGGGCAGCGGCGAGAGACATGGCTTCATATACGGTGAGGTGCGCGCGCAGGTCATCGTGTTGCCGGATGTACCGCGCACCGCCACGGCCCGACGACTTAGATGCGCACCCGCAGATACCGTTGATGGCTATCTCGCCAGCAGCGCCACGTGTTCTGAGGAGAGAATAATGTTTAGGAATAGTGAATAACCGATGGAAATAAAGTGCACACATTAACTTATGAATACTTAATAAAGGTTAATGAACTGATTAGCCTGCCTTCAGTTAGTCTAAATTATTTACAAAGAGCGCAAATAGATGGTTTCATAATTTAGTGGGTATTGGGAAATAATTTTCAAGAGTGTTTTTGTACTGGTTTGTTTAGGGAAGGGATTAGTTGGACATTATGCACAGCGTAGACGTACAAAGACGCTACAAACACGCTGCAAAGATGCTACGAAATCGCTCCGAAGACGCTGCGGAAAGACGGGTCCGCTGCGCCATGGTATCGTGTTTCAATAAATAAAATATAAAAACAATAAAACATTAAATTTTTAGCTAATCGATTTGAGGGCGTGGCCTAACATTTTTGTTAGCAAAAACTTTTACTAACATGTTTTATTAGATAAATTGGCGCAGCGGACCCGACTTAAGAGGCGCTTGCGTCACGCATTCTATACTCCAAATTTTTTATTTTATTTACTCCATTAGACAAATAAATGCTAAATAACAACAGTTATTGTGTAATATTGTTGAAATTACTGCACTTTAGAGTAATTTTTTTCATGTAAATAGTAAATAGATTACTTTGTATTTATCGTGAAATAACGGAGTTTATTTAACGTTTACATCGAAATAACGAAAGGGTGAGAACAGTTATTTGTCTAATGTTTTAATAGCAACAAACGTGAAAACGCTCTTTTGTCAATTTAGGCAATAGCAATTCAAATAGGCATTTTAACGGGTGAAAGTCCAATTTTGATTACGTAACTAAAGAATACTATCGTGGAACGCACTGGTCCCAAATAAAGGAAAATAAAATATGTAGGTAGCGATAACCTTTTTGTCAAATTGAGGATAACAATAAATTAATAAGTCGGTACCTAAAGGTTGTATAAAACAAGCAGTACCTAAGCATATGCATCGTGACAAATGGGTAGTAGGTATGTGATCAACCTTTTGTTACAACATTATGCAAGATATTAATCATTGGTAACAATATAATAACGACCGCAGAACTTTGGTTTTATTATTTGTTTACTTATTTAATCACCAAGGCAGGTTTTATGCATTTGGGATAAAAGGATGTTTGTTCATAATTTCCGTTTTTTTTTGCAGTTTCATCAAAGTAGAGTGGAGGAGCAGTGGTCGCCTATTGGCATCGGCCCTGACTTACTGGTTGTAGGTTGTGAGTTCGGTACTTTTTGTAAACAAGGTGGAATTTTGTAACCTCACCTGCAGTGCTATTCTGTAACCATCTCACCGTGAAAACGTAGATGAAGTGAGCGTGGAGTGAGCTGTCAAAAGTGACAATCCCAAGCATCAGGTGGAAACAGCTCACTTCAAATTCACTTCACCTAAGTTTTCACCGTGAGATTTTGATAGAATAGCACTACTGGAGGGAAAGTACTCTAAATACTGGAGATAGCAAAAATTACTCAAAGGAAAAATTCCTTTATTTTTAAAGAGAAACATGCGATTTTCGAAAATCTCTGTATGCAGATTGCATTCAGAGATTTTCGAAAATTCGCATGCCACACTCGAATCGAACATGCGAATCGAACCGGCTAAAATCCGAAATACATAATAACAACCTGTTTTTTTATGGCATCAATCGATACGGTCAATCATAAGGATCTAACAACAATGATAAATTAAATGAAAGGAAATCCATAAAATATTAATTTACTTTAATTGGACGAAAAAAGGGTAAATTAACTAATTAGTTTCTCGAAATAAGCTCTATTTTGTTGGATACACAAAATTCCAGTTGCATAGGATTTTTGATAAATTTGATTTTTAACATATCCCCATAAACAAAAAATCTAAAGAGTCTGGTGGTCTCGCAAGCCATCTGATGTGCTGTTTGTACCAATCCAGGTATTTAACAGGTTATTAACATAGGCAGTTATGATTCTGCTGTTATGTAGGTACCTGCAGCATCTTACTGTAGAATTATACGGTTTCGCTCTTCCTCGGGTAAAACATACAAAACATAAACAAAACGTACAGGCTGCTATATTTTTTCGGTTTTATTCGGTTCGATTCCAGAGTTAGGCAAGTGAATTTTCGAAAATCTTTGAATGCTTAGTTTCTTTTTAAAAATATTTAGAGTACTTTCCCTCCAGATGAGGTTAAAAAATTTCGACCTGTAATATAGGGTGTATCTATTCAAACACGAAACATTTTAAGAGATACACCTACAGGTGGTAAAGAAGCCATGGAAAGGATTTTTTTTTAATCTGGGTTTATTTATAAAATTAAATAATTTAAAATTACTTGATATGATGATTAATTATTAAAATTCACCGCGCTCTTGCCGCCACCGTCGCCGCGTCCGGGCGGGTCATTCATAGAATAAGTAAAATTTTGGAAAATGCAACTCCTTTGCAAAATGTCTCAAGCAATTTTAAAAATTATAATAATTATGTAAAAATATAAAACACATAGATAATTTTTTTTCGCTGCTTTAGGTTTTTTACCACCTATCATGTTCCTCTTAAAATATTTCGTGTGTTAATATCATCATATATACATCTTATATAATTTCATCACCAGTGCTCTCAAAACGGTGACGGAAAATCTCGTGAGGAAACATGTCCTAGAACATGAAGACATGTGACACCCACCAATCCGCACTGGGCCAACGTAGTATTTTACGTCCAAGTCCCTCTGACAGACTGAAGGCCTGTGTCCCAGCAGTGTGAAGATTATAGGCTGATTATGCTTTATCAAAGAAGGAAAGAAAGAAAAAAAAAAAAAAAAAAAGCCCGTGTTCTTGCCAAGCCCGGGTTCTTACCAAGGTGACCTCCACCAAGTCAAGGGACTTTACTGTGGTACAAGATATTTGTTCAGCTCCTAAATTATTTTTATTATCTTGGTTAGGGTTAACCGCAGTTTGGTTTAATTTATCGTTTGTACATGGTTTAAGATATCAGCTGATCTTTGGCCAGACTATACATATAATTCGGTAGTTGAACCTAATTATTCAAGTATTCTCGTGTTTTAAGAGTACAATTAAATAAATTAAAGTAAGCGAATAATAAGAGTATGTGAATTAAAGTAAACACAATTACACAATGACGCATGTACTGATTTCCTGATAAGTGGGCTTGACTACTAAGTAATGGAAAATTACTTCAAGATGGAGTTGCCAAATACATAGATCACATTAGTTTTTTTTTAAATTCTACTATGAGTTTGCTCTTGATTTTAGTCTAGGTCTGGATGACAGAGACAAAGTCTACGATGGAGTGAGCTTACCCAGAAGAAGCCTGTTCACTCTCACTTTGAATAGATTAGGGTTGTATGCGTTCGGAAACACAGACGCAGGCAGAGAGTTCCACTCCTTTGCAATAATGATTTATTTGTCCATTTTGACTGTGGAACGTAGTAAGCCACTATTTAATTTCAATCTTTCAGCACTTTCTAGCTACTTAGTTTAAAAAGGACACGAAATATAAAATGATTAATGTTTCAGTCAACATAGTATCAAGATATAGAGGAAGAGAATCAACAAAATTGGCATAAATTCAGGCTACATTCGGTTTTAATAATACAACTTATTGTAAGTATTCCATGGGTAGCAATATTCAACAACTAATTATCTAAGTATACAGGGTGAAGTTGAATTTATGGGCATCCTCTTAAGGGTTCATTATACTCATCATTATGAACAACTTTCACTATGGGACCAAACCTAAAATCGCGAAAAAGAATCAGCTTTTCCCTGCATTTATATTCGCATAGCTCGTCAAAATGTAGGGAACAGCTGTTTTTTTTTTCTCGAGATAGAGTTGGTCCCATAGTGAAAGTTGTTCATAATGATGAGTACAATGATTACTTAAGAGGATGCCCATGAATTCAATTTCACCCTGTATAACTAGTATCACCCTAAAAATATATGTATTTCAAGATTTTATTTTACGGTCAGTGTGATTAAAGGCTTGTATAGACTAGTGCGATATCGCGGGCGTGACGCGACACTAGTAGCACAATTTCTTTGTCGCTGCCTGTCGCGCCCGCGATATCGGTCGAGTCTGTACGAGCCTTAATATGTATACCTGTGCCAAATTATAGCTTTCTAGTACTAAGAGTCTCTGAGCTAAGCCGCGGACAGACAGACGGACATGGCGAAATTATAAAGGTTTTTTGTTGACTACGGAACCCTAATGGATTAATTTACTTTAGTTAGACTGAATAATACTCGTATATATTACATCGTTTTCTAACTGTTTGACAATCATGGGTTTTGAACTGCCTTTTGCTTATGCCACCCCATATTTAGTTGTATGCAATCCGGTTTAGTTTCGGTCATCAACACAATGTTAAATCGTTAGGTACTATCGCGGACACTCCCGCTTGACCACCACTAAGCTCATTTTTGCTTTAAAAATGAAGCGCTCTCTAGCCGGTAATATAATAATATTTCGTCCGTAAAATTCACAACAGGAGTACCTAAACGTGATACGTCACTATCCTGCGCAGTGCAGATTGCAACTAATTCCTTTAGAGCCATAACCCACCGGGACGCCATGGATGGCGGCGCGGCCAGGTCACGTCGCCAATAAAATGTATGGTTGGCTGCGTTACCAAGCGGACGCCAGGTGAGCCATCCACTATATAGCTGTGTACATTTAGTTGGCAGCGCGACCTGGCGACGTCGCCATGGCGTCCAGGGGCCCGTCTGCTATTTTTATAAATTCGTCACTCCAACACGATCCCATTGTCATTTTGCTAAAAGTTCGTAATCTGCTAAATTCATAATGGTCGATCATTGGTCGGTCAATAGTCTCGTAATTGAATTTGTATTACAATGGCATTTTGAACATTTATTCATGCCAGATTTCATTTATATATATTTTTACATGTTATTTATTAGTGTTATAAGCAATCTGAAGTAGTAGGAAGTTTGAAGTTTAGTAGGAAGTTTCATTTGTCATTATGTACGAGATTACCAATTCTTTCAATGGAGTGTCAGTGGCTGACCATGTGAAAGTCATAATGACGCCATTATATTAGTAGATTACCAAACTTGTCAAAATCAACAATTATGAAATCAGTGATAGACCATTTTGACACTATTGTAATAGCAGACTTGAGGCCCTGGTGAGTTATGGCTCTTATTGCTTTCCTAATAGGCTATAACTTAAAGGCGACGTGGCTCAGCGCCTCCGCAGGATTTACGCGAAAAAATATTTTAATGATCAGGCGGAAAAGCCCGCGATAGTACATAGAATTAAAGGTACAAGTAGTTATACAGAATTACCTATCTATTACAAAGCAAAAATGTAAAAATCACAGGACCGTGAGAGGGTGTCCATTGTGTCCAATATTGAACAATGGTTCGTGAGCAGTGTATAATATTTCCTCTTCTGGGAGTCTGGGACACACGCCTCCTCTCGGTGAGAGGGAGCGGACACATGTCGTCGAATTGTTGGTTTTAGGACATACCGGTTTTCTCACGATGTTTTCCTTCACCGTTTTGAGAGTAGTAGCGTTGAAATATTTTACATAAAATAAAAAGTCGATCTGGGTTCGAATCTACGACCTACAACTCATAAGTCGCGGCCGTTATCACTTGACCACCACTGCTCTCTGAACAATGGGTCCCCGAAGCTAAAAATAAAACCATTGTAATTATATACGTAAATAAAAATCGCGCCGCATGGTGTAGTCATATACATAGCCAGGCTTATTATAACATGACTCACGACTGCGAGGTTTCCGGCTAGGTACTCTAGATGAATAATGTTCGATTCCTATATTTTCATAACCCATCGGGCTTCGTCCATACTGATCCCTAGTCCTAACTCTATATTTGTATATATCTACCTACATGTATAGCTAGAAGGCGCAAAAGTACTGACGGTAAGAAGAGTCCTTCATTTCAGCCGAAAGACATCCACTGCTGGACATAGGCCTTCCCCAATTGGGGGGGTTTGCCATAATCGCCACGCTTGGCAGGCTGATTGGCCATCAGAAGAGTGCTTGTATGGTTTGTATTCTATTTTTATTCAGTCATCACAAATTATAGTTAGGCTTAGACTTATTTGTAAAATTTCTAGGAATGAATTATTTAATATTCATAATTACCTAATTATTTTCACGGCATAGTAGGTTATTTTGTTAAAAAAATAAAAAGATCAAGACCAAAATTTATACGTGTTAAGTATTTATTTTCTACTTCGACAAACTGTACCCTTGCAGCTAATATAAAAAGCAGGCGAGTTGGGACTAGGGATCAGTATGGACGAAGCCCGTTATTGTTACCGATGATTCTTATTGTTTACTGTTCCCATAAATAATCGCGAATGCTACCGATTGCCAAGTGTCTCATATGGCACCCCATTTAGAGTGTTTTGCTCTCTATATTTAATCGATGGAGACACAATAGAAGTTTTATTATTATTACGCCTATTGGCGTTTAGTGTCCCTTAAGTTTCAAGCAATTTTACACTAAATTGCCCGGATATGGGTTGGCGCTAGACAACAGATTCATCTCATGTTGCTCACAGAATTAGTTAAGAATAAATGCTTTTTACTAAACTTTCCAATTAAATAGTCCCCATCATCAACAAAGAATTTTCCCAAAAATGTGTTCTATTCAATTATTTAACTGTGCTCTATGTATTAACTTAGTTACAAAGGATGATACCGGAAATCAGTGTAAATGAGTCCGGTCACAATCTAAATGAGTCCGGTCACGATTGTGTAAGCATATGCTTGTAAATACCCATGCCTGTCATAGGTATTCCCATGCCAAGAGCTTCCCAGACTTTTGAAGACAGCGAGTTGTTAATGTGACAAAAATGAGCAACCACGACAGAATTGAATCAATCTCAATCGATAGCTCAATCCTTATGTTGGTTAAATGGTTGTTAATTATTATTTGAGGGGTTAGTGGCTATGGGAGGCAGTCACCTCCTTCTGTGAAGCAGTAATGCTCGCGAAGGAGGAGGCGAAACGCGAGAGGGAGCGGAGTCTGTGCGCCCTCACGCCCCTGGTCACCGCAGGAGACGCCCTGGGCGGCGGGAATCGGTAGCGGATTCCCGGCCACCGTAGGCGCGGGCTTGCGGACGGCGGGCTATGGGCAGCTCGCCATCCGGTAAGGACCAGGCCCGGGTCGATGGCGAGTTGTGTTCCAGGCGCGCCTCAAAGAGATGTCAGCACGCACTGACGGGGCCCGCCAGGACCGGTGCCTGCCAGGGTTGTGGGTTTATCCGAAAGAGATACCGTGGCCCTGGCACACAGGCCACTGAAGGAACATGGGTGGGTTTTAGTCAGTAAAAGCCTGACACGCCCTCCCGCTCCGCCAGCGGCAGAAGTTATTTAATAATTTCCCACACAAAAAAAAAAAGGGTTTAGTGGCTAAATAATAACACCCGCACGGGTCAATCGAAGGTTAAGCTACAAAAAGAAAAAGTATGCAGATGAAACAACTTTTCGTCAGCATTTACAGAGAAATTACTAGGTAATCTACATGATATGATACGTAATTTGGTTTAGCTATACAATTTTTTCTTAAGTGGCAATGGGCAGGGCACATTGCGCGCAGAAAAAATGGCCGTTGGGGCTGAAAGGTTCTGGAGTAGCGACCGCGTACCGGAAGACGTAGCGTTGGAAGGCCTCCCACAAGGTGGACCGATGATCTTATGAAAGCCGCAGGAATCCGCTGGATGCGGGAAGCAAAGAACCGGTCGAGGTGGCGGTGCTTGGGGGAGGCCTATGTCCAGCAGTGGACGTCTTTCGGCTGAAATGATGATGATGATAATTTTTTTATCGGTATCACATAATAAGCAAAAAAATAACATTATTTATTCAAGATTTCCGCACCTACGTATGTCGAAACTTAGAAATGGAGTTCCCACTTTTTATTTGTCAGTAAATTAAGAGGTTTATGAATTTATCATTCAGACCTTGGCATGGCTTTAGTTAGTAACTAGTAATCAATTGTGTCATGGTCATGATGACAATGCTAATGAGTGAAATGCTTCCTATTTCTGAATTATTTATTAATACTTATGTGACAATCTAAGATTCATTATGACTCCTAATATAGTCACAATGAATAGTCGTATTTTTATTTCACATAAATACATGGGCACTTATGAAACGTTAGGAGCTAGAGGTGCACGGTTCCAATTAGTCGTATCGTATGGAGAAGAGCCGGCAAGAAACTCCACGGTTACTAAAATAATTGGCTTAAACAATATTTTCAAATAACAGTGTTTAGAGTGTTTTTTCAGTGTTTTGAGATTATCTTGTACTTGTTGAAAGTCTTTATGATCATGCTGACTAGAAATCAAAACGTCAATGCCAAGTATTGCCTAAACCTTATATTGATTAGGAAGCACAATGTCTACCTTGCAATATGTCTATACAGTATTTGAACTAAACCTTATTCTGACTATGAACCAAAATGCCTACCTTGTAATATGTCTAATATTTTAAGAGAAGAAAGGGTTGTACCGTTTCTGGTAATCGTTGTGTGGTCACAGTTCTAATCTAACTTAACCTACAGTTCAGAGGCCCTAGTGTGAGTTTATTTTAACCATCTCGACTACTTAGAAATTATTGCATTTTAGACATTTTGCTTGTTAAACATTTTAATCTCTAGGCGATTTACAGCTTAGACAATTTGCTTTGTAGACATTAATTTTAGGCATTTTGCTTCGTAGACGAATTGAAAGTTACACTCTGATCATAGGCCTTACAACAAGTACCAAGTACTTAACAAAATAGAAAATGGAAAATAATCTACAGTTTACTAGTCCTACAACTTTCTCAAATTCACAAAATAGAAAAGAAAGTATAAAAAAGATAAATAAATAATAAAAACCTATTACCAAATTACAAGATTGCTATTACAACATGTAACATGATGTAATATTACTGATCCGAGGACCAATAGTGTGATACCTACTTACCTTTCTGTGTAATCTAGTTTAGTTTTTTTACGACATTTTTGTGATCGAAAAACTAGATTTTAAACATTTTTAAGTAATTTTAAGAAAGAAAAGAAAGAAAGAAAAAACGTTTATTTGCGGTAAACATGACGCAATAAAGAACATAAACACAAAAAAATAATATGAGAACTATAGGGGAAAAATGCGTCACATCCACGCAAAACGGCTATCGCTCAGCATTATGCTGCGACCCTATGCAAGACAGAGCCCCAGCGCTGATTTTCAGCGACAGCCGGCGTTGACGTAATGACGTCGTCCGGTGCAGCAAACAATTATTAAGACGCTGTACCACTGTGTGTGTGTGTATGTGTTAAGAATTGCCTCTCTAATCCAAGGTCGATTCGAGTAAGAAAAACCGGCCACGTGCGTGTCAGACCAGCACAACGAAGGGTTCCGTAGTTGGTATGAATTTATCCCAAGAACAAACTTAACATTGTAGTTGAAAAACATGTTTGCCATAAGGAATGTATGGGAGAACATGTTTTTAACTGTAAATATAAGTTGGTCGACTATTACTCGGTAACTTGTGAAGCCTTACTTAGCTGTGCTAGTTTTCCTTCTAACTTCGTTATGTTTATATACTATACTGCTATGATTTTATTCACATATTTAAATACAACCATTTAGTATTTTATATTTCAAGGTTTTATTTAATCACTTTGTCGGCGTGATTAATATGTATACTCATACCAAATTACAGCTTTCTAGCACTAAGAGTCTCTGAGCTAAGCCGGGGACAGACTGACAGACAGACGGACATAGTTCCTTGTTTACTACGGAACCCTAAAAAGAAAGTAGTTTTTTCTCTTTTCTTGCGCATATTCAAAATATTGGCGCATACCTCTTATTACACAAAAAATACCGTGTGGTGCCGGACGTAAAGAATAGCACTACCCCATTTCCTCCCGTGGGTGTCGTAAAAGGCGACTAAGGGACTTACTAGAGAATGGGCAGCAGCGTTCTCTATGCATTTTTAACACTATACTGCAATCGCCAACCTGCCTGCCAATCGTGGCGATTATGGCAAATTCCCCCCCTTTTGGGGGAAGCCTATGTCCAGCAGTGGACGTCTTTCGGCTGAAATGATGATGATGATGACACGCAAAATCCGAAGATATTATTGTTATATTATGGTATGGTAATACTTACGAGTAACCAGCCAAAATGTTGAGAAGAGTAGTCTTGCCGGCTCCTGAGGGACCCATGATGGCTGTAAGCTGTCCAGGCTTGAAGGTTCCTGACACACTCTTTAAAATCTGCTTCTTTTCTGCAAATAAAGAAAAAAGAGTTGGTAAGTAATCTTTATAAAGGTATAAAGCATTTCAACATTTCTTCGGTCAGTCAGTAGTGAATGATGATAGCCACAGTCTAAAATACCAGCCAGCCTATAACTGTCCCACTGCAGGGCAAAGGCCTCTACTCATACAGAGAAGGCACGAAGGACGAGACGGGACGAGGCAGTCTAAAATAATTCATACTAATAACTATTATAAATGCGAAAGTAACTCTGTCTGTCTGTTTATTACTTTTTCTTGTTTAAACGTTATGAAATTTGACAGACAGGCAGCCTGGGACCTGGGGACGGACAAGGCTACTTTTCATCCTGGATGTACATAAGTATACTAGTGATGCAACGAATACTACTTTTCCGAATACCTATGAATACCGATTGTACTATTCGCCGAATATGAATACGAATACCTGATTCTACTATAGCTGCACGCAATTATTAGACAAAGAAGGTGAAAGGAAATTAAACACGCTAAGCAATATAAATATTTCACTTTAGCTAAATAGGTGCCGACTCCTACCAACTTAGCTACAAACAAAAACTAAAAAGACACAATTGCTGACCATCTGTGGATGTAAACACAAGGTAAGAAAGTTTTATCCTAACTAATATTATAAACTAGCTTTTGTCCGTGGCGCCGTCCGCGTGAATGTCGGTTATCGCGTAAAAAGTAGCCTATGTCCTTCTCCATATCCCAGGCTATATCTCTGCCAAATTTCATGACGATCGGTTCAGTGGCTTAGGCGTGAAAACGTAACATACAGACAGACAGACAGACAGACAGAGTTACTTTCACATTTATAATATTAGTTTGGATTAGAAACTTTAATATTGTGTTTTTAACCTGAATTTATTGTCAAATTCTAAATTAACGTGAACGAAGCCGGGTGAAGCTGAAAACCAGCGCTGGGGCTCTGTCTCGCATAGGGTCGCATCATTATGCTGAGCGATGGCCGTTTTGCGTGGTTGTGAACTTGTGCCGCATATTTTCTCCTAATTTGTCCTTTTTGCGTTTGTGTTCTTTCTTTGCGTCATGTTTACTGCAAATAATGTTTTTTATTTCTTTTATTTTTATTTTCCTTTTAGCACCTTTGGCCTTATCATCACTTTCCATCATGTGAGACGAAGGCCAAAAGCTTCAGCGTTGCTAACAAAAAAAAAAAAAACATGAATTTGCGGGCAACTGCAAGTAACTGAAGACTAGGCTTTGGCCTTACTTTTATTCAAGAACACTGAAGACCAGGCTTTGGCCTAACTTTTATTCAAGAACACTGAAGACGAGGCTTTGGCCTAACTTTTATTCAAGAACACTGAAGACGAGGCGGTGTGGTCCAAGACCTTAGCATGCCAGAATAGGGAGAAGAGAAAAAAAAAAGCAACTGCTAGTAATCTAAAAAGTAATTTTTGGATTCCCGCTAACTACTTTTTTTGTATCTCGTGGTGATACAAGATAGGTTTTTGTACCTCATTATCTCGGGCAGTAGAGCAACGAAAAATAAAGTAGACAAAACAAAGTTCCTGGTTAGTATATGTCTCGTTTCGGTCCAATGGTCGAGTGGTCCGTTATGGTAGTTTTTTTTTTTTAATTGTCAAGTCATGGCCGCACAAGTGGACCATAGAAAGGTTATAGCAGCATAACACTAACAGAGCAGGAAATTAAAATGTTCAAAGTGTTATGTTAAAACTCATCATCGTCATCTATACAAAGAAATAAAATTTAAGTGTCTGTTTCTAATGTCAAAGTGACAGCTTTTTACAAAATGTAGGTACATGAAAGTATATACGGTACCTACATTAACATAAAAAATAAAAAATAAATGGTCTGTCTATATGTTGGTCTGTTGTATCTGTTTGTTCCAGATGATCTCTGAAACGGCTGGGCTGATTTTGACGGTGTCACTGGCAAATAGCTGATGTTATAAGGAGTTACCTTAGGCTCTTATTTTGGAAAAGCCACACGGGTGAAGCCACGGGCAGCAGTTTTTTTCACTACACCGAGAAATTTTAGTGGTTGTTTTCCCGCAGCAGAACAACTTGCCATAAGGAGTACTTTCGGAATATAGGGTGAAAGTAAAAAAAATAAAGATGTTTTTGATTTAAAAATAATTTAAAAAATATGCATCAACTCGAAAACGTGAGAATCAATAGTAACACTAGAGGTAACTTGTAGGTACTACTCGAATCGCACGCGCCGCCAACAAAGGGAATAGCGATTCATAAACGTTCGAAGCAAAATAAACTCTCGCACGTGGCGATTTTTCACAATGGTTAATCTGCCATTTTTTGTTTCTAACATTTAATTTGTTTATAAAACGATTGTATTACCAAGACAAAACCATTTCGCTGCGGGAAAACAACCATTTAAATTTCACGGTGTATATACTTAAAATACAGTAAAACAAAAAAACCATTAAAGTGTACCAACACGTATAATATACCTACCTAACTATATATTATACATAAGACTTGTAACTTCTTCCCAACTGAGTGATGAAAGAAAGAAAAAAAAAAAAAAAGAAAGAAAAAAAAAAGAAAGAAAGAAAAAGTATTTATTGTGACTCGCACAGCAAGATCCCAAACTAAACTAAACTCACAATGATACAAGTATAAAAAATTAAACTACATGAAAAAAAAAAGTGAAAAATTAATACAGTGTCCCGTACGAGACCAAAAGGCTCCTATCTCAGCATGATGCTGCGACATTTATGTATTCTGATAGGGCCCGCTGTGATGTCACGGACAGATACAGAAGTACATAAATAATTATCAATAAAGTAGATATAATTATATAAAAATACAATCTTCATGGGAGCACCGAGCAATATATCAGTAGGTATTGTATTTATTATGTGGGTATGTATTTCCAATATTAATTCATAAACACTTACTACTTACACCCACAACGGAACCTATTGATCATCTAGTGATAATACCACCTGTCTCATATCCAGAGGTCCCGGGTTCGATTCCCAGCGGGGGCAAAAATTTCTGCTCGGTTTGGTTGGTGGTAGGGCTTGATCTAAGTCCGCCTGGCTAGCTACCACCATCTTATCTAAGTCTGTCGCCAAAACAAAAATGTTAATAGCATTTGTTGTGTTTCGGCAGTTAGAGGTAAGATAGCCAGTTCCTCTGTGGTTGAGGATTCCGGGTGAAGCTCGCTTACATCTTCGGCCTTATCATCACTTACCATCAGGTGAGATGAAGGCCAAGAGCTTCCCCGTTATATGTAATAAAAATAAAAATAAACTAGGACTACAAATCACATCGAATTAAAAGCAAAGTTACTAGTAATTTAATATCTAATTTTCCTCATAAACAAATGATTTATTGAAGGCAAAACTCAAATAGAACGATTTATCAAAGTTTTGTTAAGGCCCAGATATATGCCAGTGACCTTGACAGGTTAGCTTGCGTGTTCTGTACTGAGCTCACGCAACGCATCGTACGTCCAGCCAGTAATAGGACTAGCCCATCCAGGAGCGCCGTTTCAAATAAGACGCATTATTAATTTGTTATACAAAAAACAAAAGATATTTAAATAAAACACGTATACTAAAAGATTAATAATTATCTTTAAAAGGTGAAGGTTTCAGAAAAATACGCTTGATAGATTTTGGGTGATTCTCAGTTTTATCCGCGTTAGACATAACTTTACAAATTAATTTCACTATGTTTTATAACACAATCTATACGAATATTATAAAGCTGAAGAGTTTGTTTGTTTGCTTTAACGCGCTAATATCAGTAACTACTGGTTGGAATTTAAAAAATCTTTTTGTGTTGGATAATCCATTTATCGAGGAATATTATAATATTTTATAACTTCACGCTATGACCAATAGGAGCGGAGCTTATATGAAAAATGTTGCAAAAACGGGAAAAAATATTCTTTTTTGAGAGCTTCCTTTGCGTGCGCTGCGTAAACGGTTTAAGTTATGCAAATATCATGTTTGATGGAATTGTTTCTCTTTAAAAGTCCAAAAAAAAAAGTCCGCGACAGCATATATCTATCTTTTCACTCACTACAACCTTTTTTTATGGTAATCTAATTTGAACGAAATTAATGCATTATTTGCGAAGGAACTTTATCAAAATAATATTAATCCTTATCTAAATAAATATGTTATTAATCACAAGTATTTAAATGTAAACAAAATTGTTCTAGACATCACTTGATTTCAATCAACATCTTAGGAGATATCATAATTTTAAAATATCTTCGCAACAAAATAAGTGTATAGGCTATTTAACATCACGCTACGCCCCTAAGGAGCCGAGCAAAACGACAAAAAGTCAGAAAAAAGACTAAGCGAAAACGAAGTAATTGCGCGGACGAGCGATGCGATGCGACGGGGTGGGTTGTGGGCCGAAATTTTACGCGGACGAAGTCGCGGGCAGAAGCTAGTCTAAAATATTCCTATATTAAGTTATTAAGAAAATGCTCTAATTTAACATATATTTTTTCCAAATAATTAACACTACTCGTTTAGACGTGGTCTTCAGTTTAAAATCATTAAAAGTCGGTTATCGTCGCCTTAACTAGGACATTCGTCATCCTTTAGTTCATAATTATGTTAATATTGAAACAATGCTTGTGGATGATTCACCGTGATAAACATAATTTAGGTACAGTGGCCATCAAGCTACACGAAACTGTCAAATTACTCCAAACGATTTTAAACTTTAAAATGTTGAAGATTAAGTTCAAAATCGAACGAGAACATTTGACAGTTTGTGGTAACTTGATGTGCTGGCCACCGTACAATTTGAACTTAGTAGGTATTGTGTTCATGTTAATGTTTCAACGATTTCTATTTGTGTTATTCGTGTATTAGGCATTGTGGGAATAGTTTCATTTTGCATAGAAAAACGTACTTAAGTAACAAAAAACTGTTCCTAAAATTTAAACTCGGGTTACGGAGGTGACAGCGGCTACTCATTTATTTAAATACATCTTAGAGTAAATACATACATATATGTATACTCACGCCTTCTTCCCATCGGGATAGGCAGATACTATAGAACGCCACCTGCTACGCTCCTTACATACTGCTACTTGCAAGTGCTACGCAACTGACCTTTTTTTTTACGGTAGATTTGCTCTTGACTCTAGTCTAGGTCAGAGGTGACAGAGACGATGGTGTGAGCTTACCCAGATGAAGCCTGTTCACTCTCACTTTGAATAGATTATAAGTTGTATGCGTTAGGAAACACAGACGCAGGCAGAGAGTTCCACTCCTTTGCTGTGCGCATTAATAACCGCATTATAAAAGACTTGAAAACGCTTAGTGTGAGTTGGTGGAATATCAACTAGGTAGGGGTGGTAACTTTCTGCAGAACATCGTAATATTATTTAATTAATGTGAACATCATAAATTGTAATGTCAAATATGATATTTCGTTAGCATTAAGATTGTTTAAAAGTGTTTTAACGTCTGGAAGAACCTATTGAGGTTTTAGTGATCTTTATGTTTTGTTTTGATTCTAAGCTAATCAACGTTAAAAATATAAAATGAAAATAAAGTTACATTACATTAATTTCAACAATATTACACAATAACTGTTGTTATGTTGCCGTTATTTTTCTAATGCTATAATAAATGTAGTATAGTCATCCTAGAATTCTCAGACCTCTAAAGACATTGAGAAAATTCTAGTTATATTACGGTTTGTTTGCTTTTATTACTATTAATAAACGGAAGTGATTAGAAAATAATTAACTGCGTTATAATAGGAAGACGTTACCGCAAAGTAAACAAGATATAATTAACGGTCCTATATATTTTTAAATTCTTTGACATGTGACGTAAAATCTCCTCCGTATTATGACCTTATGTTAAAATGGCTATTGTCATTAATCTATATAAAAAAAAAACAAAATCCCTATTTCCCTTGGCCACGGCATCACGCGTGAACGGCTGGACCGATTTCGCTAATTATTTTTTTGTTGTGTTTGTTATTGCCAGGAGAAGGTTCTTATGTAAGAAAAATTTAAGAGAGTGAAAAAAAATAATTGTAAGAAAACGACCATATTTACATTTTTATTGTAATAATAAGTAGGTAACTCTATCTTCTAATGTAACTTTATGGCGTTTGACATAACGTGTCAGTCATCATTTGGTAGGTCTGAGAATAGATTTTATCAAAAAAAAAAAAAAAAAAATTGAAGGTTTTAGTTAGGTAGGGTAGGGTAGGTAGGGTTGGTAGGGTAGGGTAGGGTAGGTAGGTGGGTAGGGTAGGGTAGGGTAGGGTAGAATAGGGTAGGGTAGGTAGGGTAGGGTAGGGTAGGGTAGATAGGTAGGTAGGGTAGGGTAGGGTAGGATAGGGTAAGGTAGGGCAGGGTAGGTAGGTAGTTTCCTTTGCGCGTAGACAAACTGCCACAGTCAAATAGCTTTTGACAGAACGAAGTCTGTCGGGTCAGCTAGTATTTTATAATTGTGCAGGATCAGGTTTGTTCGTCCAAAAATGAAACGATTTGTTGTTTAACGGTGTATATTTTTAATTAGTTCTTTTCGTTTAATAGATATTCGCTTGACTGTGGCAGTTCGAATCAGAAAAAAAAAAAACATTTTTAAATATTGTCGGAGGATCTAATTAAAAAAGAGATCTAATATGTTGCCGCCTCCAAGCCTCTTGCAGATGGCGTGGACAATAATTAATATAGTATTGAAACTTTAAGTCAACGATTAAAATAGACAGTACAAGACAGTATGTTTCATGTATAATCTATATTTTAGGTATATAAAAATGAATCCCTATTTCCCTTGGTCACGGCATCACGCGTGAACGGCTGGACCGATTTCGCTAATTATTTTTTTGTTGTGTTTGTTATTGTCAGGAGAAGGTTCTTATGTAAGAAAAATTTAAGAAAGTTAAAAAAAAAAATTGTAAGAAAACGACCATATTTACATTTTTAATGTAATATTATGTAGGTAACTCTATCTTCTAATGTAACTTTATGGCGTTTGACATAACGTGTCAGTCATCATTTGGTAGGTCCGAGAATAGATTTTATCAAAAAAAAAAATTGAAGGTTTTAGTTAGGTAGGGTAGGTAGGGTAGGTAGGGTTGGTAGGGTAGGGTAGGGTAGGGTAGGGTAGGTAGGTGGGTAGGGTAGGGTAGGGTAGGGTAGAATTGGGTAGGTAGGTAGGGTAGGGTAGGGTAGATAGGTAGGTAGGGTAGGGTAGGGTAAGGTAAGGTAGGTAGGTGGGTAGGGTAGGGTAGGGTAGGTTGGTAGGTAGGTAGGGTAGGGTAGGTTGGTAGGTAGGTAGGGTAGGGTGGGGTGGGTAGGTAGGTACATAGGTAGGGTAGGGTAGGGTAGGGTAGGGTAGAGTAGAGTAGTGGAGTTTATACTATATTTCCTTTGCGCGTAGACAAACTGCCACAGTCAAATAGCTTTTGACAGAGTCTGTCGGGTCAGCTAGTGATATTATATAATATGAAAATAATTCAATGCTTCGTTATAAAACTCAAATGTTTCTAGTGTGCACCAAACTAGTCAACCAAATACAAAAAAAAGTCATTTAATAACTTAATGGTTGTTCTTTAATCAAAGCTAACTAAATTCATAAACAAAAAACCGGCCAAGTGCGAGTCGGACTCGCGGACGAAGGGTTCCGTACCATCCATACTAATATTATAAATGTGAAAGTAACTCTGTCTGTCTGTCAGTCTGTCTGTATGTTACGTTTTCACGCCTAAACCGCTGAACCGATCGTCATGAAATTTGGCAGAGATATAGCCTGGGATATGGAGAAGGACATAGGCTACTTTTTTACGCGATAACCGACATCCACGCGGGCGGAGCCGCGGGCAACAGCTAGTTATCTATAAAAACGGCAAAAAATTTATGTCTGTTGTGTGGGAGCCCCACTTAAATATTTATTTCATTTTAAATTAGTTATTTATTTTTAAAGTAAATATATAACTAAATATTATGTGAATATTTGAAGCGTCTACCTGTTGCCGTTATCAATATCGAGCAAAAATTAACGAAAAAATCACGTTTGTTGTATGGGAGCCCCCTTACATATTTATTTTATTATATTTTTTTTGTATTTGTTGTTATCGCGGCAACAGAAATACATCATCAGTGAAAATTTCAACTGCCTAACTATCACGGTTCATGAGATACAGCCTGGTGACAGACGGACGGACGGACAGCGTAGTCTTAGTAGCGTTTTACCTTTTGGGTACGGAACCCTAAAAATACAGAAGAATTGAAAACCTCCTCCTTTTTTAAGTCGGTTAAATAGACTTACCTGCCTATTATTATATTGTAGTGAGTCTTATTCACATCATAAATATGTATGTAGTCAGATATTTAATTTAATAGGTACCTAGTGTAAAACGTTAATTATATTATTACATACGTACTATAATGTATGCAAACATATTCAAAATTAAAACTATATTTAGAACAGACTGGAAGAAATATCACCTGTATTTTTATCTTTTGTTTTTTTTTCCTAGGTTGCATTTAATGTTGTGTTAATTAATACAATAAGAATAGGCCGAGTGTTGGCAAAACATGCACTAATTGATTGTCCAATTATTATATTGATTGGCATCAAAGTCGACGTAGGTAGCTGCGGTCAGTAAATCGAAAATAATATTAAAATCCGATTTAATTAATGACCTACATGACAGTTTAATATTCTTCTACGTACAAATACTGACGTAACACAATGGAAAAGTTAACTTTGGTTTTGATTGGTTCCTACAATAGATATCGTTTTCTAATTAAAACATAGCGTTACAATAATACCCGTCTACGTTGTTATTCCTTATTATTGTTAACCACAGACAATATTTTCCTCTTTTTGTTGCGTCATGAAAATAATTATATTCTTGTGAACAATATTAAGTAGGTATTTTACGATTTTCAATATTAGTAACAGCAGTGTCTCAAGGCGAAAGTCTTTGACCAGTGCGTGTTGCCAGTGATGACATATATCACTGAAACGTGGTCGCTCACAATGGGCCTTATTAGAAGGCTAAAAGTCAACCAAAGGGCAATGGAGAGGGCTATGCTTGGAGTTTCCCTTCGTGATCGAATCAGAAATGAAGAGATCCGCAGGAGAACCAAGGTAACCGACATAGCTCGAAGAATTGCCAAACTTAAGTGGCAATGGGCAGGGCACATTGCGCGCAGAACAGATGGCCGTTGGGGCCGAAAGGTTCTGGAGTAGCGACCGCGTACCCGAAGATATAGCGTGGGAAGGCCTCCCACAAGGTGGACCGAAGACCTTGTGAAAGCCGCAGGAATTCGCTGGATGCGGGAAGCACAAAACCAGTCGGGGTGGCGGTGCTTGGGGGAGGCCTATGTCCAGCAGTGGACGTCTTTCAGCTGAAATGATGATGATGATGATGATGAATATTAGTAACTAGCTGCGCCCCGCGGTGTTACCCGCGAACACTACATTCTTTCAGGATAAAAAGCCTATGTGTAAATCCAGGGTGTCAGCTACGTCCATACCAAACTTTATCGAAAATTGGTCCAGCCGTTTGAGCGTAAAGAAGAGACAAACATACACACACACTCACAAACTTTCGCCTTTATAATATTAGTGTGATAGTGTGATACTTATTTACAGAGGGGCTTGTTTGTGGCTAAGTAATAACAGTCGCACGTGTCGATCGATCAGGTTAAGCTACGCTTGTCGCGGTTGGTCTGTGGATGGGTTGGACCATCTTTACATACCAAGACCCCTCCGTGTCTCGGAAAGCACGTTCAGCCGTTGGTTCCGGCTGTCATTTTTAGATCTTTGACAGTTCTTACGGGTCGTCCGACACCCGAAAGTCTGACAACCAGTCTCATCAAGGGGATCGTGTTACCCTGGATTGTGGAGGTCAGATAGGCAGTCGTTCCATATAAAATAAGGTATTTAGCTGCATCTGGTTAGACTGGAAGCCGACCCCAAAATAGCCACAAGGCAGATGATGATGGTTACTAAATAAGTTTTTTATAGTTTTAAGTGAGCGTACAACGGTCTACTAGCGCTACTCCTTTGAAAAAATATTATCTCGTGACTGAGAAGGAATTATGAAAAACGGCTCAATAAAAAAACTCGGTAAGTGTGTCTAGAATTTTCTAATACCTTTTATTTTTCAGCCTATCGCAGTCCACTGCTGAACATAGGCGTTTCCCATGCTGCGCCACAACACCCTGTCCTCCGCCTTCCGCATCCAGTCTGTCCCATTTTTGAGGTCGTCGGTCCATCTAGTCGGTCTAGTCGGTCGGTGTATCTATACATGAAGCAAGAAAATACGATCTATAGATTGTTTTCGTGTTTATCAATAGATACACCGACCGATTAGACCGACTAAAGGCGTTAGCGTGTTAAGAGGGTAGTCACCGTTCCACCAGCGCCACTCCTTTAAAAAACAATTATCTCATGACTGAGAAGGAATTATGAAAAACGGCTCAATCAAATATGTCGGTAAGTGTGTCTAGAATTTTCTAATACCTTTTTAAAGTTTCATATTGAGACACGGAGCAACAAAATACGATCTAGAGGAATGTGGCCGCTTTTCTTTAGATTGAATTTTGTTGCTTCGTGTCTCAATATGAAACTTTAAAAAGGTATTAGAAAATTCTAGACACACTTACCGAGGTTCCATAATGAGCCGTTTTTCATAATTCCTTCTCAGTCACGAGATTTTTTTTTTTTAAATAATGGCTTTCGTGGATCATTGTACGCCCTCACTTTGCAATACGGTTCGTCCGTTCGTTTAAAAGGTCATTATATTCGTATGAATCAATGTAACATAATTGAATACAAAAGATTGTCGTCGGCGATCTCATGCCCATTTGCCTTTCAACTGTTCATTAAAGGTAGAACATTTAACTTGCAAATTACGGAACAACCTCCGACGCGCCGGTTGTAACGCTGAAGCCACACGATCTATAATTTGACTAATTACCAACGCGTTTACGCGATAATTAAAGACAAAAAGGTAGGAAATTATGTTTAAAAGGACTGTCTTACAGGGCCTCAAGTCTGCTATTACAATAGTGTTAGAATAGTCTATCATTGATTTCATAATTGTTGATTTTGACAAGTTTGGTAATCTACTAATATAATGGCGTCATTATGACTTTCCAATTGTCAGCCACTGACACTCCATTGAAAGAATATTGGTAATCTCGTACATAATGACAAATGAAACTTCCTACTAGACTTCCAACTTCCTACTACTTCAGATTGCTTATAACACTAATAAATAATATGTAAAAATATACAGGGTGTTTGGCAGAACGTTGAACATACGAAAATGGTGGATAGGTGGGGTCATCTGCTACTTACTCAGCCCTAATTTATTTGGCCCTGGCCCCCTGAATATAAAAAAAAAATTTGTTTGCTTTCTTTTAGTTTCACCACTTTCTTAACTTTAAAGTGTATTTTTTTATTAAAAATGGGTAAAACAGGCATTATTTTAGTTTATTTTTTTATCTTTAATATTGGCAGATTCTTATAAAATTATTGCTTTATTCAGATGTTAGCTAGAAAAAAAGTTATGACTCCTCAAACTTACAGAAAGATGTAATAAATAAAAATATTGCCTGTTTTACCCATTTTTAATACAAATTACACTTTAAAGTTAAGAAAGTGGTGAAACTAGAAGAAAGCAAAAAATTTTTTTTTTTAATATCCAGGGGGCCAGGGCCAAATAAATTAGGCCTGAGTAAGTAGCAGATGACCCCACCTATCCACCATTTTCGTATGTTCAACGTTCTGCCAAACACCCTGTATATAAATGAAATTTGGCATGAATAAATGTTCAAAATGCTATTGTAATACAATCCTGTTACGAGACCATTGACCGACCAATGATCGACCATTATGAATTTAGCAGATTACAAACTTTTAGCAAAATGACAATGGGATCGTGTTGGAGTGACGAATTTATAAAAATAGCAGACTTGGGCCCCTGGTCTATTGGTAGACCGAACATTAAGCGTGGGGTCCTGGGTTCTATATAGCCCGGAGTCAGGATTTGGTTAATGGCAACAGCCTCACCCCTATCATAAGAGGTTTGCTCATAAAAACTAGCGAAATGTAGGTGTAAATTTCGGTTAATCAAGATTTTAAATTAAATGATTTTGAATTAAATATTTTCATGCTACTTCGAAATTATATCGCAAATTACTTATCAAGGGCTGTAAAAGAAAGAAAGCCCAAAATCGCAGGTATTTGTGACCCTCGCCTGCGGCTCGGGTCACAAATAGCGAGGATCATATGCGAAAGAGGGCTTTCTTTTTTACTGCCCGTGGTGAGTACACAATCTTACGTTTTCACCTGGCCATAAAACTCGGTTCAGCGGGGTAATTACGTAACACACATAAAATGACAATTGATCGCAATGGGTTTCATGTTGACAGTTCCCTCACGTTCATTGCGTTATTTACGTTGTTGAGCAGACGAACTTTACAAACCTATGAAGCAATGGATTAGCAATATCCTTCAAAACTCTCGGATTGTGATTCAAACTGTGTTACGTAATTAGGGTGCTGATTACTAAGTGTTACTTTGACTTTAAATCAAATCAAATCAAATAATTTTTTTTTTGCCAACCTGGGTAAGGGTGTAGATGCTAATACATGTTTTGATAATGTTCTCCATGCTCTGCCGTCACTTGGGCATGCAAAATTTACACATAAATTACAATCAGAATACCATTGCTGAATAACAATAAATATTAAAAAATTGGAAAATCATTTTAATCATTTTATTTTTCTATGTCAAGAAATATCTGAAGTAGTCAATAATTGAATGAATGTAAATATGTATATAGAATAGTAAATAGTGAATAAATAAATAAAATTCCTAGCTATTTAAAAAGGAAAACGCATTTTATTTATCCATAGTTATGTATTTACAAATCATATAAAAGCATATTTGTAGAACCGGCGCATTTTCAGACTTTGTCGAAATAATTAACTGTCGAAATTCAGAATGACACTCCTTATGAACGTATACACGGTAGGTACTTATAACAAAAAAAAAAAAATTTTTTTTGGTCTGTCTTTCATGTCTGTTTGTTCCGGCTAATCTCCGAAACGGCTCCACCTATTTTGACGGGATTTTAACTGACAGATAGCTGATGTTATAAGGAGTAACTTTGACTTTTATTTTAGAAAAAGCCCGTACGTAGGCATAGCCGCGGGTAGCAGCTAGTAATAATTATAATAGAAATCGAAAGATAATTTATTGCTATTTCGGATTCATATTATTTGCACTATTATTTCCTAAGTTTCAACAGATACTTATTAGTGTCAATATTCTGTAACACAGATTAACATAAAACCTGAATGAAATTATATGGTTTCCCTTCCTCTTCCACTGAAAATGTCGGCAAATTAATTTAAGTATCATGTTCCTCTACTTAACCGTTCGTTATTAGAGGATACAAGACGGTATTGTGTTACAATTGTCGGCAGCCTTGCGAATATCGGTCTAGATAGGTTAGCAAACCGAATAATTTACAGTTCCTGTATTAGTGTAGAATAAAAATACCGAAAACCCTATTTGTTTTATAACAATTTTTTTTTAAATCTCTTTGAAAAAAGAAAGGACGAAAAATATTTTATTTGGGACACGCAAAAGGAAATACAAATATAGTAAAAAAAAGACGCATTTAATACTAAGAAAATTTACATAAAAAAATTCAAAAAAAAATATTGGTGACTGCCTTTTTTATTATGTTTTTTTAAGTACTTCCGAGAGAAGTGAAGATTTGAAAAAAAAAAAAATATTGGTGACTGCCTTTTTTTATTATGTTTTTTTAAGGTCTTCCGACAGAAGTGAAATTTTTGGAATAACTGTGTTCTTTTTGAAGTTTTAAATCAATTACAGTCTGAATTATTTAAACTTCATAATTTGTAAATTGAAATTATTAACATTAGTCTGGTTTTCATATCTATTGGTATTTTTTTTTTGTCTAGGGCATCTCAGTGTTGATCATTAGAGATCGTGACTCTTTAACCGGTCTTTCCTGTGGTTGCCTTAAGCTCCTAAAAACTTAAAGCCTCCAGTTAGGGCGTAAAACTTATAAACTAAACGACTGCGCGCTAAGGGCACCCCCTGTGGGGTACGAACCTCGGCTTATGGCAGAGTCGGTGGGAGGACGGCAAGGGACCGACGGTGGCTGGATAAAATCAGGGTTATGATTATTATCAGGGGAATTTAAAGCTACAGGCTCAGCTACGGCGCGGGCTGGCGCTTCGTCGAGCAAGGGTCGGGGAGGAATCTATTGGTATTTCGAGCAATAATTATATACTTAATCCTTTTGAAACATCGACTTCTGGCTGTGATTGGCTGTTATGGACCTACTAAGTACAACGACTTGGCATTTAATAAACGTACTTTACGGAGTTAACGTGGAATTGGAAAGTGTTTCTGTATTTTAACTGCACAGAAAAAAAAAGAAAAAAGAAGTAGGTGTCACAATCAAGATTTTGTTTAGATTGTTTAGGTAACTTGTTTGCATCTGAGCCTATCAAGCACAATGATCACAGCTGCAACTTTTATTCGATTGAGATTTGAAACGGGATCTTGATTGGAGTTATCACAAAACCTATTTGCAGCAATCAAGTCAAAACATAGTTGCTCCAACCATGATTATTAGATAAAGTTTCAATGATCTTTATTGAAGTAATCAAAATGCTTGATTGACACAACTAACTTACTTTGTTACAGTTAACATTTTTTTAACTTGTCTCTTTTTTAACTCTTGAACAATGATGTCATGTTAAGGGTAATCGAGAAACTTTTTTGAGCGTTCAATCATTTGAACTAGTATTGCTGCAATCATGTCGTGATGATCAACTTAACTAAGATTTTGATTAATCTAAACAAGATATCGTCAATCAAGCTAAAAAGTCACTTGATTGGAGTGCATTTTTTTCAGTGTGCGGTTCTGTGAGACATATGTGATGCTGGGGAGTTTGTTGCGCTATTTCTTCCTAGCTAAAGCACTACGAACTGATGAAGGGCGGGCGTTTTCTGTAATTTTGACGTTCGAAAAGTGCTGATTTTCAGCCTTATAATTTAAATAAATGACTTGATTTTGATTTTGGTGATAACAATGTTGGAAATATTCGACACTAAATGATTTGTTCTTGTTATTTATTTTTCTACATAAACACAAGTATATTAAGTACCCACTATTGTACTTACTGCACAGTGATTTTATAGTTAATCAATTTAATTAATGCACAATATACACAAAATAAACTTTCAAGTGATCAACATGACTTCACTTACTAAAAAAAAAAAAAAAAAAAACTTCACTTACTGCTATTGCCACATACATATCGGTGACGCGAAGTCAAAAGATTCTACCCATTCAAAGAGTCTAACACGCACATGATACAGTCGAGTATTACAATGTATTTGTGTATATTATGCGTAAACATGTAGATAGACCGCAATGCGTCGCCAGACTGGCGCAAGACGCCACGAGCATGTCGCGTATTTCGGTGATGCGACCCAATAAGTTTTTCCCCTACAAAAAATCGCTCAACGCGGCTAAAGAAGTTTTCACTTCAAAAACTATGATGAGCTAGTTATACTTAGCATGTCGGTGACGCGAACCCATTTTTTTTCTTCTACCAAAAAAAGATTTCACTTCATAAAATACGAATAGCTATTATGTTTCATCGTCAATATTCTTCTTCTTATAAACAATCACGAGGTATCTGCCATTTTATTGTAATGCCATTTTCCGAACAGAGTGAAAAACATTATGAATTTACGACGTAAACTATCTTTCTACATATCTACATCTACACTATATTATTATATTATTTATTATTTTATTAATATTATAAAGAGGAAAGATTTGTACCTATTTTTGTATGTTTGTATGTTTGTAATGAATAGGCTCAAAAAGTACTGGGCCGATTTAAAAAATTCTTTCACCAATAGAATGCTACATTCTTCCAATTTGACATAGGCTACATTTCATTTTGAAAAAAATTAGGGATCCTTGGTAAAATTTGAACAATGTAACCGAAGGTGTAGAAAAATGAGTCTTAAAATGTCTTTCGTCGAATTCGCTGCCGAAACTATTAGCGATAGAACAAAATAATCTACAACAATATTGAAGAACATCATAATGTCTACAAAAAACTACTACTACTACTACAAAAAACTCTACCCCGTGCGAAGCCGGGACGGGCTGCTAGTCTACTAATAATACAGCTGATGAGATTGTTTTGACGTGGATACGTCTTTTTTGCTTCCATAGTGGGAGGCAATTCAGAAAATTGATGACTACTAAATCGGGGGATACAGTTTGGTGTTGGAGCTACATATCTATCATCGTTACACCACTCGATAGCTAAAGAATCAAAGAAATGGTTACAAAGAAAATATTACTCGTTACGTGCACGTATTCACGTAAAAGAAAGAAAGAAACAAAGAAAATACGTTTATTTGCGGTAAACATGACGCAAAAAAGAACATAAACACAAAAGAAATAAGAAAACCATGGGGGAAAAATGCGTCACATCCACGCAAAACGGCTATCGCTCAGCATTATGCTGCGACCCTATGCAAGACAGAGCCCCAGCGCTGGTTTTCAGACACAAATTGGTTTTAAAACACACGGCCGTGTCCACGACACAGCCACACCTCGATTTTGTTTGTTTGTTTGAAGGCGCTACTCTGGAACTACCAGTCGGATTTGAAAAATATTTTTGCATTTCATAGCCTAATTTCTATACCTAAGGTTTATGCCTAAGGTTTTCGGCTATTTAACACGCTACCGCCCTTAAAAGCCAAGAAAAAAGAAAATGAATCAGAAAAAACGCTAAGCGAAAATGAAGTAATAGCGCGAAATTTCACGCGGAAAAAGTCGCGGGCAGAAGCTAATATAGGATATGAATGGAAAATCGATAAGTAAGAATTTACATATTGAGGCCAATAGGTGATGTTAGTATTATCGACTGTATACAATCCAATTATATGCGAACCTCATGCTCTGTTGAACAACATACGAGCTGTATTTCAAAACTATGAATGATTAGGTTAATACTTTTTTTAATAACAGCAACCTGTTGTTTGTTCTAGAAACTTGGGGAAAAGTAATTACTGTGTTTTGAAGTTGAATGGTCAAGTTTAATTTGTGGGTAAAGAAAATATGACCATTTATGTGGTAATTAGGCACGAACTTAAACGTATATTTCACCAAAATTAAAGAAAGAAAGAAAGAAAAAGTATTTATTGGGACTCGTACAGGAAGATCAAATTTTAAACTAAACACACTCATAGCAACATTTTTTGACGTGACAACGTCTAATACTACGAACTACTAACGAACGCCGCGCGCCGGCTACATGCACGAAAAAGGATGACTCATTTTCCCGTTACGCTCACTGTCCCGTTATGCTCATTGTCCCGTTAAGCTCATTGTCCCGTTACGCTCATTGTACGCTTGTGCCGCATCAATGTTTTGTTATGACGTTGTCACGTTAAACTATCGTCCGTAAACCAACTTTACAGACAACCAATTATTTTTGATGGCACGTTTGGCGCAGTGGTTAAGCGATTGACTGCTGCGCTGCGTGTCGCGGGTTCGATTCCCGCACGGAACAAATATTTGTATGAACTACAAGTAGTTGTTCCGGGTCTGGCTGTTTGTGTATGTGAGTTTAAATGTTTGTAAACGCACCCACAATACAGGAGAAATTCCTAGTGTGGGGTAACGTTTTATAAAAAAACAAAAGTAAAATGACAACATAAAGTCCTGTAGGGGGGCCAAAAGGCTCCTATCTCAGCATGATGCTGCGACATTTATTAAAAAATATGTGTCGCAGCGCTGGTATTCTGATAGGGCCCGCTGTCACGGATAGATACAGAATAAAAAAAAAAAAGAAGATAAGTGTGAAATAACATAAAATAAAATATCTATTTAATAAAAAATATTGTAATCCGCGTGTCCATCACGTGTGTTTCCTCCATCACGACCTATCGTCGCGAACAGTACCCGACGTAACAACAGTTAGTTATCTATGCCTTTAGTGTCTGTGGCACTATAGCATCGCTTTGACAAGTAAAGAGACGCAGGCGTCGGCACTCCGGGTCACCGGAAAAAATATAAATAAAAATAGCATTAGGTACAGTAAATAACACTCCGCCCCGACCCTTGCTCGAGCCAGCTCGCGCCACTGAGCCTGTAGCTTTAAATTCGTCCCGAATTATCACAATCCGATCCAGTTCGTCCCCCTGCAGGGAGGTGCTCTTAGCGTGTATAGTCGCTTAGTTTTAAGTTTTATGCCCTGGCTGGAGGCTTCAATTTGGTTAAGCAGACGACAACCTCCTAGGTTGAACTGCGAGAAGCCAATCCCAAAAAAAAAAAGAATAACACAATAAAAAGTGCTCTGTGGTAGTCAGTGAACATAATTTGGCGAAACAATGAGTTAAGGCTCGTACAGACTCGCGCGATATCGCGGGCGCGACATGCACTGACAAATAAATTGTGCTATTAGTGTCGCGTCGCACCCGCGCTTGTCTACACAAGCCTTAACTCTGCTAATACAATGAGTGGAATGATAATATCAAATTCCACCAATGAAACAACAACAAAATACAAAACAACTGCTGTGCCTGTTCAGTAACTACCACTGAGAACTGCTTATTTGTGGTCAAATATTATATCCTACTAATCCTATCTTACTAATATTATAAATGTGAAAGTTTATGAGGATGGATGGATGTTTGTTACTCAATCGCGACAAAACGGCAAAACGGATTTTGATGAAATTTGGCAGTTTATAGCCTGGATTATAACATAGGATACTTATCATCCCGATATTCTTACGGAATCGAGACTTATCGATTTATCGATGTTGAGTGAAGGCGTCTCAACAGTGGGTGAAACCGTGGGGTGCGCCCCGCGGTTTCACCCACCCGCTAGTCCAATATATAATGTTACTTTAAGAATAATTATCCTGTTTTTGCCCTTTAAATAATGACGTTCCTACCTAATTTTTATTTCAATATTGAAATCCTTATCACCAATTGGTTAATATAATTTTATTCATATATTTAACATTCTCTGTTAATCTAGAAAGTGTGACAAATTAATTTTATTGGTACATAGTATAAATATAATTTTCTTACATAATGGGGTTTATTTATAAACGTTACTTAAAGTTAAGTGACGTTCAAACGTCAAAAATGTATGGTTAAACAGTCGCTAATTATTACCTATCTTTTCAGCAACGTTATATATATTATATATATTATAATTATATATAATATATATAATTATAATATATATATATATTATAATTATATATATATATATCAAAATTATATATATTATATAATTTTCCTAAACAGGAAAACAACGCAATCGCGTTATTTTCCTAAACTACGCAACGGTTTTCGATGCGGTTTTTGCTATCATTTAGCGAATTTATTCCGGAAGGTTTATGTATACTTATAATACATTTGTATTAAACTTACATACTACTTTTATTCAAGTCGTAAACACCGTGCCAAGCAGGGGCGGGTCTCTAGTATATCTATAAAAATAAATAAAATTGTAGTGCCTGTTTGTAATGTCAAAATAACTGATTTTTACTAAATGCGTATGAATGTTTGTACGGTACTAAGAAAAAAAGAAAAAAAAAAAAAAACATTTTTAAAAATTTTGTCTGTCTGTTTGTTCCGGTTTATCTCTAAAAAAGCTGGACAGATTTTGACGGAACTTTCACTGGCAGATAGTTGATGTTATAATGAGTAACTTAGGTTACTTTTAGTTTTAGAAATTGCCACGCGGGCGAAGCCGCGGCCAGCAGCTAGTATTATAATAAGTAAAAAATGATTTGCCACGTGACATTTCAGCTGTTGATCGTTATTATGTAAAATCTCGAAATTAGATAATAAGTATGCCAATCGTTACATTTGCATGAAACTATAAAAAAATCTTGGTTGTCAATGATGGCTCGATAATACCAGATGTCCTGATAAATAATTTATAATGTGCAAAAATCGATTGGCAGGCGGCGTCTACGTGCGTCCACGCATTGGGTATCTCATCACAATATGAATGAGGAAGTGATTTGTAAACATAGCCATTGCTATATATTATTTAATTTATATGTTTACAACTCGGTACTTGAGACTTGGACAGTCGTGTTCATTCATAACTTTCTCAAGAAATGATTGTTTCCATTGAACACATGAAAATTTGTGCATTATAAGGAATGTAACTTTCACCACCACTGTAAGTTGTTTGTATTTCGTACATTGATGTCGTGGTGGGGCATGCGTCCTCCGAACTCTAGGTCTGTGCCGGTAGTTTACTTGCCGGTACTTTACTCTCCGGTAGTTTACTTGCCGGTAGTTTACTTTCCGGTAGTTTACTTTCCGGTAGTTTACTTGCCGGTAGTTTACTTGCCAGTAGTAAAACTTTCCGGTAGTTTAATTTCCGGTAGTTTACTTGCCGGTAGTTTACTTGCCGGTAGTTTACTTGCCGGTAGTTTACTTGCCGGTAGTTTACTTGCCGGTAGTTTACTTGCCAGTAGTTTACTTGCCGTACAAATAAACTTCGGCTTCGGCTCTTACCTAAAAAAGTCTAGGGTAAGGAGCCAGACCAAGATAGATACATAAACCCGCAGGGCCAGTGGCGAGCTGTGGCGAGCTGTCGAGCAGTAGCGATCCCATGGATCCTATCTCCTGGGAGAAGGCATTTTCCTCATCTCTGGCTTGCCTTTATTGGCCGGCTGGAGTGAACACTGACGAGTACGAGGTGGGGGCACAGTTGCCCCCACCTCGTACTTTATCGGCCGGCTTGAGTGGAGTTTCGCAAGAGCGAACCTGCTCGGAGGAAGGCAGTATTTCAGTAAGATGCTGGTAGGGATCTTGACCGTACTTCCGGGATTGTCCTGATAGCCGTAGAATACCTCTCCACTCCTCAAGCACCTCAGGATATGTTGCCCCCTTTGTCGCTACGTCACTATCTGTTAGCGATCATTTCCGGAGCCTATGATTGAGTGTGATTATTTTAATTATTTCACCATTATTCATTGAAGACGTTATAAATTGGTGCATAAGAATGTTAGTTTTCTTATTTGCAAAGCAAATATGGGCGGAAAAATGCGACGGAATGTCGAACCATTGGAGTAAGATAATGTTCTGAAAGTGTCTTTGCCTGGGCGAGAAATTCTCGCGACTTTTTCGTCCGTTGCTTCGTGACACGATCAGCGCAATTATGCAAACGAAATGCCACCGCGGTTTTCGGCTCCGATTATTCCCTAGTCTCCTACTATCAATGTAGGTACTTAATATAGAATTAATGCGTTTTGAAATTAGTTTCTTACTAACTTCTTTATTTTTCTTGGATGTGAATTTAAATACGTATTGTCGTAGCAATCACAAAAAATATCGAAGCAAAGCTAATAAAATTTATATGGGACCACCACGCAAGGTTCCTCTATCAAATGAATTTTCAAAATCGGTCCATAATTTACCAAAATCGATGAACAAAAAAAAAAAAAAAACATCCGAAAGAAAGAAAAAGTGTTTAATGGGACTCGTACACACGGCTACATATCAAGATAGACTTTACCATTTCCAGCTGACCTCTGATTGTACGTAAATCCTATACAATGCGAGATCAGTGATACTGGGAATGTAGCCGTGTGTACAGGAAGACCTCATTTTAAACTAAACACATTTTTAGCAACATTAACAAATGAATTAAAAAAAAAAAAAAGTAAAATGAAAACAGAATGTCCTGTACGGGGCCAAAAGGCTCCTATCTCAACATGGTGCTGCGACATTTAAAAATAGGTGTCGCAGCGCTGGTATTCTGATAAGGCCCGCTGTGATGTCACGGACAGATACAGAAATAAAAAATAAATAAAATAAAAAATAGATACTTATGTGTGAAATTACATAAAATAAAATATTTATCATCTGCCTTTTCCTATGTTAGGGTCGGCTTCCAGTCTAACCAGATGCAGCTAAATACTTATCACTATTTTACATGGAGCGACTGCCTATCTGACCTCCACAACCTCCTTCTTTTTTTAAGTCGGCAGTTTCTTTCCTTCTTTCTTTCTTTCTTTACATACGAAACATCACGCCTTGTTTCCACGAAGGGATGGGCACGGGTGTACCTATAGTGCTTACACCCACATTTCACCAGTTGTTTGTGATATATTACAGCTATTAAAATGAATGTCCACGGAATGTTTTGGTAGATTTAATAACTGAGCATATTTGCCAAAATATAGTCTACCTAACGTTAATTTTGTGTTATGAAATTGAGCAAACAATACAAGGAAGCATGACGATGTCTGACAATGTAGTTTTAAACAATGTAGACAGTTGATTCGTTGACTAAGGCCTGTGTTCACCAACATTCAAACCACCGGTTAGGTATTTAAACAGTTGTTTTATGTCAAATTTCCTAAGGCCTGTGTTCACCAACATTCAAAACACCGGTTAGGTATTTAAACAGTTGGTTTATGTCAAAATTCCTATGAAATTTTGAGTAAACAACTGATTAAATATCTAAACAGTTGATTAAAATGTTGGTGAACACAGGCCTAAGAAATGTTGAGTAAACAACTGATTAAATATCTAAACAGTTGATTTAAATGTTGGTGAACACAGGCCTAAGTATGTGATTTTTTGTTCAGTTTGCAACTTCCTTTTTTTTTTTCGAAAGTAAGTCAATTACAAAAACCTTCGACACAGAAATTTAATTAGGTACATGCAAAATGTTTGTATCTAGTGTAAACCTTGCATAGTTTCGTTCATAATATCAGCCGGAAGACGTCCACTGCTGGACATAGGCCTCACCCAACTGGGGGGGGGGGGGGGGGTTGCCATAATCGCCACGCTTGGCAGGCGAGTTGGCGATCGCAGTATGGTGGCAAAAATGCATAGAAAACGCTACTGCCCATTCTCTGGTAAGTCCCTAGTCGCCTTTTACGACACCCTCGGGAGGAAATGGGGTCGTGCTATTCTTTACGTCTGGCACCACATGGAACTTAGCATAGTTTCGTTAGTTTGTTTTAATCAAATCCATAAACAAGGGCGTTTCGTCAATTATTTTAAGTTTTAGTAAATCACTAGCCGCTGTCCGCGTTTTCGCCCGCGAGGCTTTTTCTAAAATAAAAGTAAGACAGACGGACAAACAGACAGACAAAACATTACAATTTTTTTTTATTAAGAGTACCGTTTATACAAATGCATTTAGTAAAAAGCTGTTATTTTGACATTACAAACAGATACTTCACTTTTATTTATTTGTATAGATAAGGCGCTTTATATTCAATGAAAGGATTGGTAAATAAATACATTGCAAGAATGTTTTTATTCATATATTTCCTTTATTCAAATAAATGTACATATAAATTATATTTTTAAATATGAGAATATAAAAAATATAAAAACATTTAAAAATATAAAAAATAGTAGCCCATCGGTATCAGGAACAGGGTCCAAGCTACCGGTGGTCAGGGCTCCAGAGAGAGGAACCTCCTAACAATGCGAGCCGTGTCCAGAAGTACCGCTTTCTGAATCAAGCCCTTGATCCAGCTTCCCAACGAGAGCCTCTGTAGGTGTTGGTCGAGGCTCTTGGCAATTAAGCCATTGGCTGAAACGACTATCGGCACAATGATTGCTGAGTTCACATCCCACCAGTCGACAACCTCCCGAGCCAAGTCAAGATACTTGATTTGTTTATCTTTCTCGGCTTTCACGAGGTTCTCGTCATGTGGGACTGTTATGTCGACAATCATTGCGCGCCGCTCTATTCGATCCACCACCACTATATCAGGCTTTTTTTATTAATATTATTCTTAAGTTTAAAGAATGGTTTTTGCATTACGCTCTCAATTAATTTCAACCTTGCCCAAGGTTGTTTTGTAGGTACCTAAGAACTTATGTAAAACCATTGACGGACACTGCCTAGACGGTACTATTTAAGCCGAAGTTCTTCAAGTTAACCTCTAGGAAATGTAATTTTAATGTCATTTTATTTAGAAACGGTAATGATTAAACACGTGAAAAAATTATATGTTGCTTTTGAGACCTTTCTGTAGGTATGTCGGGTACTCGTTACATAATTGGATAAAGTTCGCTCGATAGAGCGATTTTTTTATTTTATTGTCGACATGATTATTGTTTATCAGTCGTAATAACTTATTTTCGTTTTAATGTTCGGACTGATTTTTGTGATTTTAAATTTATTACAATATTATTTTGCACTTGAATTACCTAATTTATTGTTATTCTAAGAGAATGTTTTAATTGATTCTAATATTCTTAACATTTGCACGTCACATCATGTGGCAAACATGCCTGTACCTAATAATGTTGTTACCATCTTGCATGCATGTATTTTCTTATATGTATGACACATGTTTAAGCAAATAAATATTATCTTATCATATCTTAAAAATTATTAAAAAAAATAATAATATATATATATATATATATATATATATTTTTTTAATAATTTTTAAGATAAGATAACAAATACCAAATTATGTATTGAGAATTACATCAAAATAAACGTCTATGATGATGTAATGTCCGTCGGGTTTAACATTGTTAATATAATAAAAAATATAATTTTCAACCCAAAATTAACGAAATTCTCGGCACAATTTACTCGCACCCAGCTGCCACCTCTAGAACAAAAATGCACGCTCGAAGAACCTCGCCTTAATCGTAAAAAAAAAATGTTTGTAAACAAAATATGATTCATGATTTTGAGTCAGAAAGGTCACTGAACAGTATCCACTTATCAAGTTAGTTTATAAAATTTAGAATGCCGAACCAGTTTATTTTATTACGAGTAAACTGGTTAAAAACAAAAACTGGTTTGAGGCTTCTCGAGTTTCGTCATCATAATTATTTTGAATTCTTTGATCTACATTTGTGACTTAAATGCCTAAGGTAGGCTGCACCATACATACACTTGTATTACGATAATGGTGGTGCCACATTTGAAACGCTACACGTTTAAGGTGACGATAACCAACTTTTAATGATTTTATACTGAAGATCACGTCTTAACGAGTAGTATTAATGATTTGGAAAAAAATATAAGTTAAATTAGAGCATTTTCTTAATAACTTAATATATAAATATTTTAGATTATGTTTATATTACATAGTGAAATTAATTTGTGAAGTTATGTCTCTATTAACGCAGATTAAAAACTGAGAATCACGCAAAATCTATCAAGCGTATTTTGCAGAAATTTTCATCTTTTTAAAGATAATTTAATTATTGAGCTTTTAGTATACGTGTTTTATTAAAATACCTTCTGTTTTATGTATAATAAAAAATAAAAAAAATGATAAGAAAAAAAATGTGTCAAATTAATAATGTGTCTTATTTGGGACAGCGCTCCTGGATGAGCGAGTCCTATTATTGGCTGGACGCATTAAGCGTTGTGTGAGCTCAGTACAGAATACGCAAGGTAACCACTCAAGGTCATAAGCTGCATCTGCGTCTTAAGGCGAAAGCGTCAGGGTAGCCCGCGAGATTCAAATTTTATTACGATTTTTGAAATTTGCAGTTCAGTATCCGGTCTGTTGATCTAAATATGATATTTCAAATATTTATTTATAGAATTATAATCATAAAAATCATCATTATAAATCTCTAAGTTCATATAATCCTATTGAAAGACTATTTCATGAAATCATGACATTTGGGGTTTGACGTTTTCTGATCCATTTGTTTACATTTTAATCAGGTTCTTTTGGAACAGATCATAGATCTCGATTAGTAGCTATGACAGCTCGGAACATTATTCCCGACCGGGATTCATTTCCTCTCATGAAGTGAACCCCAAATGCTCGTTAAAACTTACTAGGTACTGCTTTGACTGTCAGTGAAGAATAATAATATTGTTGGTAGCTACCAATAGTTCTAATTTAACCTTAAAGCAACTTGCAATATTGTCAAATTATATTACGGCAACCATGTACGATGTTTAACGAGCAATAATAATAATCTACATTCCTACTGCACACTACTTGTCTCCACAAAAAGCCCTTTCTAATGAGCCAGGGTTTTTACGAAACTTTGACATCTATATTATTCATATTCGTATTTGACGAAATCTTCAGAACAGATTAGACGTGACCTACATTAAGATTAACGTATGTGACACATAGTTGCTCAAAACTCGGTAATTAGTGGTAAGTCTGTAAGTATTTTGCAACAAAACCTTTAAAAGATCTATTGCTACAACATCTAAATAAATAAATTCTAAAACTATTCCTCAATCAATTAATTAAATCAAGGCCACGAACAACTTACCATTGTTATCATACTAATTGTGGCAACATTTTAACAGGCGACCTTGCAGTTGAACTCAATATCGATATCACACTAATCACGGATATCGATACTAATAAAAATAAAAAAACATTCATTTTATCGGCTTTTCTATCGATAGTTATGCAATACTCCCGCGCAGTCATTACGTTATGTTGTGTGTGTAGATCAACGTTCTAACGTTCGAAGTAATGGCTTTGCTTATGTAAGCTTTGACTAATGACAAAACGAGTTGTAAAGAAAGTTCTCGCAAGAATTCCAGTGTTATGAGTTAGCACATCATAAACGCTTAGTGTGTCTTCACACGGACCACTCGCCACCGCCACTATTTAGAGCGTTATCACTAGAGATCGGATATTCGGATGCACATTCACCTAAAGTTGAGATGTTTGCTATTATGGAAAGCGCTTTTATATCGAATAAAGGCTCGTACAGACTCACGCGATATCGCGGGCGCGACAGGCACCGACAAAGAAATTTTGCTACTACTGTCGCGTCGCGCCCGCGATATCGCACTAGTCTGTTAGTACGAGCCTTTAATCCCGCGGTTCCGGTGTTTTATTTTAACTAACACACACCACCCCTACTCTTACACCCTACATACACATATTTGCATTGGGGGTTAAAATAATTTAAAAAAAATATGCATCTGAATTCTTATGCAATCCAAGAATCCCGGTAATTTTTTTTTTTAATAAATAATATTTTTGATGTCGCATCCATACTATATACCCGACTTGTTATGCATTGCCGGTATTCCTGGCATCACTGGATATTATTTTACAAAAAAAAAAAAAAAAAAAATATAAGAAGCTCCTTCCATACTTTCATAGCCAAAATTAACTTTAGGTAAATATGCATCCGATTATCCGATCTCTAGTTATCACACTGACGATTTTTCAGTGCGTTTCCAACGAGTCGATTTGTGAATGCGCTCTCTGCGGGTGTGAAGCGAGCTAACCGCGACTACGCGACGTTTTCTCCGCGGTTTTTCTCTCTTGTACACGCACGTCAATATAGTTCTCGGTAGGTATGCCTAACGCTACGTTTGCGTAGCGAACACGCTGCGCACACTTGCTCGGTACGCACGTGCAGCGAGCGCGTTAAACAATCACCTAACAGGGCCTCAAGTCTGCTATTACAATAGTGTCAGAATGTTCTCGCCATTGTGAGTATTTGACAGTGTTTGTATGGCAAATCTGTCAAAAACTCACAATGAAGAGACCATTCTGACACTATTGTAATAGCAGACTTGAGGCCCTGAAAACACGTTCGAAAATCGCCAGTGTGCCCTTAGTGGTCAGGGATAGGGTTTGGGTCCCGGGAGGTCTCGTGTCTCGAAGTCCGAAGAAGACTTTTTGTAAATTAAGTTGTCTCTGGTCCCGAGACTATCGGGTCGAGACTTGAGACAGGGTTGATGAAATTGTTGCTTTTGCGGTAGAACTGTATTGTTCACTTTTTGAAAATATCCTTCTTATCCAAACGTCAGATTTGGAAATAATGACGACGAACGTGGTATCAGTAACAGTATTACACAACGAACCCGACGTTTCGTTTCAAAGTCAAGTGGAACAGGCAATCAAAAAAATCGAAAAAAAATAAAAACCTACCTGAAATGCTTGCAATAAAATCAAGAGTGCAGCAACAATAAGCAACCGAAAAACGTACTGAAAGTTTGGAACTACTTTACAAAGCTTTAAACACAATAAAACCGACATCTATTGAAGTAAAGTAAAATTTATTCGCATAGATAAGAGGTACATAAAATAAGATGAAAACGAGAGACTGCTCTCCTTGTCCGGTGGCATTATTACAAAAATCTGAAACGGATTGTCGCTCTGATTTTTTAGTAGTTCATCATATTATTTATGTCTGATGAATATATAGACTACTAGGTGATGATTAGTATGAGTATGATTCCCAATAAATTGTACAATAATAATTGTGCCTCCTCTCGGTTAGAGGGAGAACTGAATAAAAAAAAAATAGATTTTTACTTAAATTGCTTTTTTATTGATATATCTGGCACAAAACCAACTTGATTCTAATTTTATTTTGAGAAGTCTCGGGAAGTCCCGGGACGTCTCGGGACTTTGAGACAATCCAGGCTTCTAACCTTCTAACCCTAGTCAGCGATAACTACCTTTTACAGCGGTGTTAGCCACTTGCTGTTTGGAAGTTGGCAGTCGCTGTGTCATAAGTGGCGATCGCGAGTGGTCCGTGTACAGGGAGCCTTAGATGAAACCGGAAAGAGATGTGAGATACGTGTCTTGCAAAGAATTTATATAAATATTGCATGTGTTATGTATGTAGAATGAGAATAGTCGAATGACCTACAAATGCATGTTAAGAGCGAGAGTTATTTTATCTTTAGCAGAGTTTATCACAGTTCCGTGACCAAGTGAATGAATCAATCAAGCAACTCAGTCCACTGCTGGACATAGGCCTCTCCCAGGTTGTGCCACAACGTCCTGCTCTCCGCCTTCTGCATCCAGTCTGTTCCAGCGACCTTTTTAAGGTCGTCGGTCCATCTAGCCTGGATCACTACGACACTACGCTCGCCGATACGCGGTTTTCATTCCAGGACTCGTCTGCTCCACCAGCCATCGGTCCTTCGACAAACATGGCCAGCCCACTGCCACGACCAAGTAAATTAATAAATGCGACAAAATACACAATGTAGCCACTGAAGAAATTTGAAACTCGAAAAATATCTTGCTTAGAAGGATTAAATGTGAAAATTGGAACAATTTTTTTGAAACTGTACCTCTGAGGGTCTCCAATGGGGATCGAAATTTGAAAGTTGCGAGCGAAAACTAGTGTCGATATAGGTATATCTATCTTTAGTGATCATTGTTTACGAGACTTCGAAAGCTGAAGTCATATGTGAATATGAGCTAGTATAGTCTAAACTTTCGCATTTATAATATTATTAACTTCTGCCCGCGACTTCGTCCGCGTGAAATTTCGGCCACCGACCCATCGTGGCGCATCCCGTCGCTCGCCCGCGCTATAACTTCGTTTTCGCTTAGCGTTCTTTCTGACTTTTGTTCTATTTGCTCGGCTTTTAAGGGTCGTAGTGTGTCATATATAAATGGGCTATCCAACACTAAAAGAATTTATCAATTAAAACCAGTAGTTCCTGAGATTACCGCGTTCAACCAAACGTACAAACAAACTATTCAGTTTTATAATATTATATTAGTGTAGATTAGTCAGGATAAATTTATAAATAATAAGTGTTCTTTTATCATTGAACCACCAGACTTAAATTATATAGTGGGACCAACAGGACTTAAAAATAAAATTACAAACATATTTCCGTTCGTCGCACTAACAAACTCGGTGGGACGAACGGGAATAAAAATATTATTTATAAAATTCCCGTTCGTCCCAACAGTGGAACGGCGACAGTGAGACGAACGGGAATACACATTTTACACGTACTAACGTGGGCTAAAGTGATAACGTGGGATAAAGTAAAACCTGTTTCTAGAGAAAGTATTACAGCTTTAAATTAATAGGTAGAGTAATAAAACCTAGATTCTAGACAGTAGTTTATGTTTTACTAGCTGATGCCCGCGACATCGCCCGCGTGGCTTTTTCTAAAATAAAAGTAGCCTAAGTTACTCCTTATAACATTAGCTATAAGCCAGCGAAAGTCCCGTCGAAAACGATCCAGCTGTTTCGGAAATTAGCCAGAACAAATAGACAGACACAATATAAAAAAAATGTTTCTAATATAAGTAGGTACTGTAAATAATTTTGACATTACACACAGACACTTCAATTTTATTTATTTGTGTAGAAGATTAACAAATACCTATCAGTTCCTATATCTTTGGTGCACGGAAAGTCGTTTATCATCATCATTCATCATTTCATCCGAAAAAAGTCCACTGCTGGACATAGGCCTCCCCCAAAAGGGGGGAATATGCCATAATCGCCACGCTTGGCAGGCGGGTTGGCGATCGCAGTATGGTGTTAAAAATGCATAGAGAACGCTGCTGCCCATTCTCTAGTAAGTTAGTCGCCTAAGTCGTTTATAATAGGTACCAATTGGAATGTGCTTCTTCATGAGTTATAAATAATACAAGATATGAGGCAAGAGTTTTTGTTGATTCATGTTGTCATTTCATTAGTTTCGCTCGTTAGTTGTTATTGCCTAACTAATAATGATAAAGATGCGTCTCTTTGACAATCTACGTTGTGTTGCGTGGGAGCTTCCTAATCGCTGTAGATTTATTGAAATTGTAAAACCAATAAGTTGACACTGACTGTTATCATGTTAATATTTTTTATTATGTAACTATTTTTGCTCAACGCCATTTGTGATAAGAACCGGTAATTAAAATTATGATCCAATCGAGGTTGAGAAAATGATAAGATAACTGCTTTTATTTGTGTTTTTTAAACGGTAATCTATAAGTTCATTTTCAGTGCCTACTGCCTACTTACTAATGTAAAACATCTCGTCACGGCATTCAAGTCGATTTTACTCCCAAGGTGCGCCCTTGGGAGTAAAACCGACTCGAATGCCGTGACGGCAAACGGTGTGACGCTCTCTGATGCCTCCTACTCCGTCATATCAGAAGAATATGTTTATTTTTTCTCAATATCTATGTTTTGGTTTTCTTTTGATATAAATTCTTTCAATAACCATCAATTTCTATGTTTCACATCTGCCAGGCGCCCCGTAACGGCCAACATTTTTGTTCTAATTTACGTACCTACATAATATATGTACGTAAATTAGTATCTATTCATACACGAATTATTTTAAGAGGACCATTTATAGGTGAAAAAAGGACATAACCGCGAAAAAAAAAATATCTAAGTGTTTTATATTTTTACAAAATTATTATAATTTTTAAATTGCTTGAGACATTTTGCAAAGGAGTTGCATTTTTCAAAATGTTACTTATTCTATGGATGACCCGCCCGGACGCGGCGACGGTGGCGGCAAGAGCGCGGTGAATTTTGATAATTAATCATTATATCAAGTAATTTTAAATTATTTAATTTTTTTAATAATATACTCAGATTAAAAAAAAATCGTTTCCATGGCTTCTTTTCCACCTATAGGTGTACCTCTTAAAATATTTCGTATTTGAAACAATAGAATATAGTTTACAATTCTTTGTGAGAATCAAAATGTGTCACAATGAAACAGTATTTTTTTCTACTCCGACGTGGTATTAAACAGACACACAGTACTTCCGTTAACATTATGTAAACCAGCGGAAGCCAACTCTGCCAATACATCTTGCACGTGAGAAATATACCGAATGATACAATGCATTGTAATTGTAATCACACGCACGATTTAGCACACAAAATTATTATCAATTGCAGTTTTGATAAAAAATAAAATGATATCTGGAAGGGTTATGGTACAGAGAAACGGCAAGCCTACATTTAAATGGTCATAGTCAAAATTAAATGTAATTTAATTGATATTTCTGTCAGTAATTTTATTTGTAAATTCTGTTTGGACTTATTAGACTTAACTATCTTATTCAAAGCTGTTTTGTTATTTTTATTTTTTTTGAAATATTACTTTATAAGATGTTGCTATAATTATGTATGTAAATGTCGTTTATTCCTGTCTATACATCAGAACTCCTACCAGAATCTATAACTTTTATTAATTAACGTAAAATGTAGGAAAAGTTTTTGACTCATGCGCAAATTTTTTTGGTGGTTCAGTATTAGTAATAGAACACATTTACATTATTTGTTCAAAACTTTTTTTTGTTTGTTCCTACTTGAAATCATCAAAATATGGACACAATCTATTCGTAATAATATCAATGGGCGAGCGCACATCTGATAAGTACCTACTACTGCGTACCGCTTCACTGAACGTGCCCCCCCCGGTGCGTTGCGCGACGAGTATCCATTATACCAGTTTCAAAATAAACATTTGGTTAAAATAAATTTATAAACGGAGGTACTACCTATATCCTGTTGTAAAGGATTTATCTATTTGTGCCTTCTTGTCATTTATCATTGATCAATAACTACTTTTTTAATTAATGAGTCTGGAACTATTCTTAGAAGATCGTAAATTACATTATTAATATGAAAATATACACGCTCAAATCTGGGTTTTGCCAACCGTGTTAGATTTGCTTATGTAAGTATAAAAGTGGAACAGCAGTACTTATGTAACTATATATATGTAACTGATATAACACCGGTATCTCTATCCGCCATTGGGTTTTTTCTTTTCTTGTTTTAATTTAATAATGTGACTGGAATAAAAATTTGCTTAGATGGTTTGATAATGTTGAGAGGATGAGTGAAAGGCGACTAAAAACAGGTATTAAGAAGGCAAATGTGACTGAAAATTATTATTATTGTTATATAATTACTCATAAAGTTTGTTTTAATGCAGAAATCCTAATTTAACATTAATACCATACGAAATTTAAGATAATTTATGAGAATTTTCTCGGAAATATTCTCGGGAATATTCTCGCTCAGGAGAATTTACTGAGAATTTAAGTTATAGAGTAGTAGTATTTTGCCGTAAACTTCGTAAAACATTTAAATGCACTCAAACTATTACCCTAAAAATATATTGATACAATAGAGTCATCCAATTTTTAAATTCTCGTAAATTCCCTTCCAAAAGAATATTCTCGGGAACTTAACAGCAAAGTTCTCGCAAGGAGAATATTCTCGGGAATTTACCATCACTACTCAAGACTCAAGCATTACTTAAAACTAGTTTCAACAAATCAAATGGCTTTAAACGAGTTTAAGTAGTGCTTGAGTTTTGAGTGAGATTCTGTAATACAGGCCATAGTGACCTCATTGGTGTTGTTCTTCAGAAAGGCGTAGTATACTCGCAACCAGCGTGCGTGTATGACCAGAGGTCCTAGTGTGAGTTTATTTTAATCATCTAGACTTTACGCATCGACTGTGTTCAGCACTCCGAATGGTGGATAGATAAAAAAAAAAAATGTCGAGAGGTGTCGTGGGGCACGGTTGAAACGTTCCTTTCGCTGTATATTATCTAATAAATAACGAACAATGAAATAAATTAACATACGTATTCCTTGTCATTAAAATTCACTTCATCGAAAATAAATCGTTCATAATTTATTGTTCACATACTATGGGTTGCTTATTTTGGTTAACGGATGATTTGGTTACAATGGAACGTCAAAATCAGGAAGTGCATTTACATATATGAGAAAAGCAGAAGCAATTAACATACTGTTTTTTCAGATATTTTAACTTGGGCTTTAGTCAAAATAATATAAACATGATAAATTAGATCTTTCTTTTTAAATCTTAATGAGAAAACTGTAATACTGCACATGTTCTCGAATTCAAAGGCAGGAACGGGTCATGTTCTTTAGTAGAGTGTTAATTTTTTGTTCAGGCGGCCTTTATGACGTTACTAGCTTTTGCCCGCGGCTCCGCCTGCGTGGATGTCAGTCATCGCGCAAAAAAGTAGTCTATGTCCTTCTCCATATCCCAGGCTATATCTCTGTTAAATTTTATGACGATCGGTCGTGAAAACGTAACAGACAGACAGAGTTACTTTCACATTTATAATATTAGTATGGATTGCATAGACAAGTTCTAAGTACTTTTAATTTAACTTTCTGCGCAACAACGTCATTGATGTAGGTATTGTGATGAAAAACAATAAAAAGTTACACAACATTTATATTTCTGAACCAACCTTAATTTTAAAATGTAGAGTTTAGCCAATATTTTGGTCATCCATAAATCATAGGTTTATAAATACACTTCACTTTAATAAAACAATAACGATAAAACCGATTTCGTGAAAAAAAAAAAAAAAATTTACTTATGACGTTGTTGCACCCGGTGTACGATAAACTCAAACTCAAAACTCAAAGCATTTATTTCAAATAAATAAATTACAAGCACTTTTGAACTGTCACGGGGTCGGTCAGTCAGAAAGATAAAGCTAGTTGCCCATGCCAAAGCGTAGTAGGTTCCTATGGAGAAGAACGGGCATGAAACTCCACGGACACTCTTTTAAAACAAAATATTGTTACAACATATGAGTAGTTACATCATTCATGTTGAAATTATACATGTGAGAACAATGTAGAAATACGTGCACGTTAGAAGCGTCCATATTATAAACAATTCAATAATTGCAATAAGCCGTGGCAGGTAAGGATGACTAGTCTCAACGGACGGCGCCCGTTCGCGAACATGACGCGTGGATCAGCACCATTTAGCTCAACCATTTTGAAGGGAACTTAATGATCCAACACACACGCCACCACCAGCGAGATATCTGAGTGAGCATGACATACTCTCAGCCGCCAGGGCACTTTAAAGTCAATGAAAGACATATTACCCGGTAAATGGTAGCTCTTTAGTACATCTAGATCCAACACACCTGTGCTATGAAATTATACGTATAATAGAAGGAGATTGAGTTTATACAATTCGAAGATAGTTTTACAATCTTCAGCAGCTGCAATAATGTTTTTAAATGCTAATCAATTAGTTTATGCGCCCTTGTGGAGCAGGACCAGCATTGAGCCAAGCATTTTTGTCAGCGATGGAATCCCCCAACTTATAATATGCTTGGCGGCATAGTGTGCGTTTTATTCAAGATTTAAATTTTGTTTAGTTTAATTGGATTATGTGGGGAGGTATTTTATTGTAACATTTTGAACAGTACCCCATGAAGGATACGTCTACTTAAGCCAGTCTGAAACCTGGTTGACCTAATTGTTTCCTATTTCTAGTACTATAATTGATTCTTTCACCTCTTTTTTACTGAAAACATTTACATTTTTCCTTCCTTACGTACATGATGTTTTCATAAATGTATTGACAAGGTACCGTCATGATGTTAATATCTTTAAACAGTTCCCTTAATCGCGCCTTCGAAGGCCATTATATTGCTCTGAATCTCTGATGGCTCTTTTCTGTAGAATAAAGATAGATTCGATATCTGCAGCCCGTCCCCATAGTAAATAAAATACCGTAAGTCATGATATTATGAAAGTAACTAAAATAGACTAGCCTCGCGGTATCTACATCAGTAAATTGACGGATTTTTCTCACAGCATATGCTGCTGAACTTAGCTGCCCAGATGATAATAATATGTCCAAAGAAAGCCCATTATTAAAATTAAACACGCCTATGAAGTAACAAACCAATTAGCAGTACCTAATTAATTTACCATAAAATTTACTCTTCAATTATGGAACCAATTAAAGAGATAGATAGATAGATAGAATACTCTTTATTATGTACACCATAAAAATTACAGATATAAATGTAGAACTGTTACATATGGTGTCACAATGGGCGGTCTTATCGCTGGAGATAGGGACCGAGATGTGTTGCTTTACGACATTCTGTTGTATTTAACACAGCGGTAATTAACTTAAATTTACAGTGATTTTACTGGTAGTGTCAAGGTGACACAAGTGAACTTTGGCAATGTTTCAAACTATTGATAACGAATGTGACGTCACTGCTAACCGGACATTAGGGGGTTTATTTATAAACGCTGCTTAAAGTTAAGTAATGATTAGCGACTGTTTATCCATACATTTTTGACGTTTGAACGTCACTTAACTTTAAGCATGTTATGAATAAACCCCTAGAAGCGTAAAAAAAATGTTCCTACAATCAACCCAAGTTCAGGTACCTACTAAAACAGAATAAAAAGACTTACCGAATCGTAGCTTGTTCGTTATAAACATGTTTATATCACATGATATATTTCTGAACTCCAATTCTACAGTAGGCCGGGGCAATAAGGGCACAACATTATTGTTGCCCCCCAATATAGTCAAGTCTTCCGCACCAGGCGTCATCTTCGTAGCACTAACAGAACCGCGGAATCACTTTCACAGATACACGGATGTTGTCCTCACTTTCTAAATGATTCCGTCTCGCTCGCACTACGGTATGGGGAACTCCTATGCTGTCGTTCCAAGTTCGAGGTCGAATAGGGAATAATCCATTGGCGCGTATCTGTAGAAGAGAGACAATGACATTAGATTTAGAATGAACTACATGAATGTAAAAGAACTCAAGAATGCATGCAGTCTGTCATGAATGACTGTTAGTGATTGACATCTATCACAGTAAAGTGACAGGTGTCAAACTATTTAACTTAAGGTAACTGTAAACTGAAGGTTTCGTTTTTGCATGTATTGATAATTTTTTGCATGTCACTTTACGTACCAGTGACCGTGTGACCGTTTAGAATTTTTGACAGAAGAATACAGGTTTTTGTTTACTTGTCAAACAAAATAACCCAAGTTTTTATATTTGAAAAATAAAACGTATTGTTTAACGAAATTACACTAACAGTACCTAACTTAATCTTAACAAAACAATGTAGGTGGATGCCAAAACATTTTTTGCAATGAGTTAGTGTGTGACATCAGTCTCAAACTCAAAGCATTAATTATTTCAAATAAACCAATTACAGGCACTTTTGAATTGTCAAGGGGTCGGTCAGTCAGAAAGATGAAGCTGGTTGCCCATTTTAAAGCGTAGTAGGTTCCTATGGAGAAAAACGGACAAGAAACTCCATGGACACTCTTTTAAAACAAAATACTGTTACAAAAAATGGGTTACATCATTCATGTTGAAGTTATACATGTGAGAACAATGTAGAAAGACGTGCACGTTAGAAGCGTCCGTAATAAAAACAATTCAAAAATTAAAATAAGCCGGGGCAGCTGGTCACATCACCTTTCGTTAATAATAATAACTAGGTTATACAAAATAACAGTAATTAGATAAGAAGAACAAACATTAATTCTTTAAATAGTAGAAAAAAGACATAAAATCAAATCAAATCAAAATATTTTATTTCATATAAACCTTAATGGGCACTTAAGAAACTTCAGAAGGTAGGTGCACGGTTCCAATTGGTCGTTTCCTATGGAGAAGAACCGGCAAGAAACTCCATCAATGAAATTAACGACCGATATATAAATTTATTACATGCTAATGAGAACTGCGGTATTTAACTTATTGGGGCCTATCCCACTATCAGTAATACTGATAGTGTGATAATACTGATTCAGTATTATCACGCGATACTCGATATCGTGATCCAGTATTGATTAAATTAATATTGATGGTATTGATGTCAAATTATAATTACTACATCGATAATTTTACTGATGATAATATCACAAATTTCATGATAATATTGATAGTGTAATAGGGGGGCCATTGATATGGACTTATCCTTAATCTTTACTAACGTTTTGAATCCGTAAGTGTGTATGTTTGTTACTTCTTGATGACTTAACCACTGAATAACCGATTTAGAAGAGATTTGGCATGGAGATTAAGTATGATCTGTAAAATATAGGGTTTTTTTTCCAATAATCCACGCGGGCAGGACCACGCTCTCAATTTAGTTTAATACACTATGTAGTGTTAAGGCATTGCCCAAATACCGTAAAACGTCATTTTTCGTCACACAGTTAGTGGTATTTCTACATATTACAGGCCCAAAAAAATACAGAGTATTAGTAGTCAAGGGTATAAAAAAAAAGACTTTTACAAAAATGATCGCATCTTGAAAAAAAAAAAAAATATATATATAATCGCAAGTAAACACGAAAAAACTTTTCATTTCGAAATGCTCAATGTTTGAGCGACAACTATTCATATTTTTGTAACTATAAAAAAGGATTTTTAATCAACTAAAGAAATACATATGTAAAAATGTTTTAACTTATTGCTGTATTTATATTTAAAAAAATTAAAACTGTAAAATAACTTTTATGTTGGCGGTCATGAGATCAAAGGAATCGCCATTTTTAACCGTATTTATTCCCGCTATGAAATATCTAAATATTTGCTTCTCTACAAAAAGGAAACGACAAAATATATAAGTAATATAATTCATTCAGTGTTATTACTTATTATTGACCCCATTATCTAAATCCAATAAACAAACCAAGTAGGTACTTACTGCCAATATTTTTTTTCCCTATTAATTACGTTTTATGGCCTTAATTAATAATGGAATAATTTGTATAATAATAATTGTAATAGCTTATCAAAAAATTTGTTTACTCTTCTTTATCCTATAGCCTTGGTATCTTGCGCACAATGCTCTAGGTTATTTGATTTTGATATCAAAGGCAATCAATATAGGAGCACAATAATGTCACTTCCGTGCTTCAAATGCTGGGAATTGTTAATGGTTTTATTAATAAATAAAAATGTGTAATCGTTTACTGATTAAACTGGGTTATTGATAGATCGATTTATTTCGATGTGACAATATGTATGTACTGTATTGTAGGCATCATCATCATCATTTCAGCCGAAAGCCGTCCACTGGTGGACATAGGCCTCCCCCAAGCACCGCCACCTCGACCGGTTTTGTGCTTCCCGCATCCAGCGGATTCCTGCGGCTTTCATAAGGTCATCGGTCCACCTTGTGGGAGGCCTTCTAACGCTACGTCTTCCGGTACGCGGTCGCCACTCCAGAGCCTTTCGGCCCCAACGGCCATCTGTTCTGCGCGCAATGTGCTTAAGTGGCAATTGTAGCCATGCATTAAATACAATCATACATAAACTACGCAAGCAAAACAAACATATTTGCGATGTTGCAGATACAAATAATACCTACCTACATACATAACTTATAAATTGAAAGTCATTTAGATGTAAAAATAATAATGATGAGCTCTCAATTTTTACCTTGTAATATTAGTATGTAAGCAGCACAATTATTAAAAGTACGTTAATAATCCTACTGTAAGTAGGCCACTGTTACATATGTATATGATTTTGTCCCTCTGTTTGTAAAGGAACAAAAGCCCAGATGCAAGGTGGTTATGTATCGAAATACAAGGAAACAATGAACTGTTTGAAATAACATAGATATATTTATAAAAATATATCTCCTCCATACAAAATCACATGGTAGCCTTTAAGGGTCTACCGCAATAATATATTATGACATTAAACCCTTACAATTTAATTTAACATGTAAAGTAGGTAGGTGACTATAATATTGTCACTTATTAATGCCAGCCAGCTTAAAATTCAGCAGAAAGAACTAAGGTCGTGGGGAGTTGGAGATGAAGCAGTACTGTTCCGAGTAAAGTTTTTGTTGTACAAAAATCAAACAAGATTTAAAAAAATAAAAACAATGAGTTGATAACGCCTAAATTACATTGCAAAATATGTAAATATTATAATATTACATTAGTTCAAAAACTACGTCTGTAGATAGAGTTATTGTATAGGCATCAACAATTAATATGACAGGCCGATTGTATGATTCGTCATTACACAAACGGCGCCTTCCGTTTACAAACGCTCGCGGTTATTCAAAATGCCTAAGGCAAATAGGCAACTCGTTCAATTTTTTTTTGACAACCAGGCATCCCGAACAAATGGGTTAGGTTAGGTTAGAATTTTAACCAACCGCGCGCGAGACGAACGAGCGAAACGAGCGTGTGACAGTAAAGTGTGTAAAGTTCACTCATACTCTATAGTAAAGGTAGGATCCTCCGACCAGGCGAGTATTGTGTCTGGTGGGCAACTGCCCACCGGTTGATGTCGGGATCTTGTATATATGCTAGTCGCGCGGTAAACTCTGATAGCGCGATGCAGGATTTGTGACGTCAGGTCTTTGATGCGTAGTTCGCATGTGGCGTTGTTGATACCGCCACAGCATAATCGCCAGCGTTTGTAAACGGACGGCGGCCGTTTGTAAAATGACAAATCATACAATCTGCCTGCGACAGATATTGATAATATTATCATAAACACAACATGTGTAAACCGAGACTAAAACATCTGCAGAATTCAGAAATGATCTCATGTTTAGCACGCAGTTCAATAAAATTATGGCAAACTGTGCAATTTATTCCACTAGGTACTGAAAGTCGGAGAAGATGCTTGTATGCTTGTTACTCAATCACGTATAAACGGTTGAACGGATCGGGATGAAATTTTGTGCACAGATAAATCATGTCCTGGATTACGACATAGGATACTTTTAATACATATAATTTATATTTTTACTAAATTACATCGGATGCTGACACGCGGTTTACAATTTTTTTATTATAATATTTTTTTTATTGTTGTTTCATACATTTTTTTTTTCTGTATCTGTCCGTGACATCACAGCGGGCCCTATCAGAATACCAGCGCCGCGGCACTTATTTTTTAAATTAAATGTCGCAGCATCATGCTGAGATAGGAGCCTTTCGACCTCGTACATACGGCTTATCATGCTTTACGTTTCCAGTATAATCTAATCTCGCATTGTATAGGATTTCGGTACAATGAGAGGTCAGCTTACCTATACTGGAAATATATAGCTTCTAGCCGTGTGTACAGGCCTTCACATGTTTAATTCCATCTTAGATTAATTTTTATGCTTCTATGATGTTTTAGTTTAATTTGTGATCTTCCTGTGCGAGTCCCAATAAATAATTTTAGGGTTCCGTACCTCAAAAGGAACCCTTATTCATTTTGTTGTCCATCTGTCTGTCTGTCTGTCTTACCTCATTGCGTTCCTTTTTCTCAGAAACGCGATTTATCAAGTTGAAATTTATATTAAAAAAATACTTGGGTATACGGTCTCTTTCAGCTGAGAAACAATCGAACTTGTACGTGAACGCGATCAAAAGGGACCCAAATTTTTCCTTCACATGTTCTGTAAGAAATCTTCTTGCCAAATTTCATGATTCTGGGTCAACGGGAAGTACCCAGTTTTAAATTTTTTTTCGTTCCCTGTGAAGGAAAGTAATTGAAAACCGTAAATATATAGTGTAATAAATAACAAAAAAAAAAGTGAATTTACTATTACAAACTTATTATTTGACGAAGTTTGTACGGAATCCTCGGTGCGCGAGTCGAAATCTCACTTGGCCGGTTTTTTCTTTCTTTCTTTCTTTCTTTTCTTTATATTCTGGTTACATGAAGAGGTTTCTATAGGATACAAGTGAAACGGCGGGCAACGATAGGGTTTCTTTATAGGTTAGAACAAACTCTGTTGGTCTCAGACACGAGTTTAATGTTAAGGCGCGGGCCCACCGCGGTGCCCGGAGAGGCTACGCACGTGTATTAAGCTTCGCTTTGTAAGAAAATGTATGTGGTTGTGTCCACTGCAACCCTCGGAGAGGCTACGTATGAATTGACGTCATTGATACATGCGTGGCTTGCTCGAATAGGCGGTTAAATAGCTCAACGCTGTCGACGTGGGTCTACGTTTCCACTGGAGTACACGAATATGACCCACGACTATGTACAGCTCACTTATCGCACACCTCCCGCAGTGAAGCCCGTGTCCGTGGATTGCAGTGGCACGTGCGTAGCCTCTCCGTGCGCCGTGCCACGCTATACATAGTCGTGGGTCATATTCGTGTACTCCAGTGACTCCAGTACTCCACGTTGTCAAACAAATTAATACACGCAGCTAAAATGCGCCGCGTGCCCGTGCACAGCATGCGCCGCGGTGGGCCCGCGCCTTTATGAATGTAGAAGCTTTATTGTATCAATCAACGTTTTAATAGAAATTAATTGGTAATAAACGATTCGACAAGAAACAAGTAGCCTCATTGAATAGATGTGCCTGCTTTGTTCTTTGTATTGAAATGAATAAAGTTCTTATTTAATGCATTTGTTTATTTCAGGGTCCTTTTAGAATAGAAAATATGCACGTAATTCAAAACTTATCCATCACAAGCTTCTGCCCGCGGCTTCGTCCGCGAAAAATTTCTTGTTCCCCCGTTCCCTAATCTGTCCTCGAGATATCATCAAAAAAGCCGTTCTGTATAAAATTTATGAGAAAGTGAATTTTCTACATAATTTTCTTTTTCGTGAATTTTTCGCATGTTTTAATTGTTATTCTGCTATTCGGGGCGAAGGCAAATGCAACAAATTCAAGATCATAAAAATCGGTCCAGCCGTTCTTGAGTTATATAATGGTGTAAATAACCCGACTTTGTTTTGTTTATTATTTATTTATTTATTTTATTATTTATGTACACACAGTTAAATACATAGAGATACGACATCATTAAATAAAATAAAATAAAATATTATTTTATTTATATAAGTATTAAGATTTAAATATACCTACCTACATTGGATAGGAGTCAAGAAACCAATTCCTGCATTACTTATTTTACAATTCATTATTTTGTGTTACGTTTTTTTGGTGGAACGGAATGCAAACTCAAAACGTCCCGTCGCGTCGTCGTCTTGACTATGTCGGAAGTGATGAATAGAAATAAGTGAATAAAAATCTATTCTTTGCAAAGTGCTTGAAGTATCACTAAGGTAAGTAAGTGCGATTTCCGCTTGAATAAAGCACAGAAAATAATTCAATTTATATGATTTGGGGCTTAAAAATAGATGTTAACAAAGCAATGTCGTGGTAAATGACGTCACATTATGGCCGCGACGGAAACGTACGTTTGAACTGTAGCAGAAAATTGTTGGAGTTTCATATTTAAGTTGAATTTATCTTTTAATACTTTTCTGTCTTTTATTGATTTATTGGAAAAAAATAAAAATAATACATGTAGGGTTTAATAAAGCAGTTTATTTGTAATGAAAATGAAATGCTATAAAGATCGGCCGTTAAATCTGACACATAAATAAAAATAAAAAAACAAAAAAAAAAAAACGCGCGATTTAGTTACTTCAAGGTGGAAAGAGGATTTTTTATTTAGAAAATTTCAATTAAACGCTTATATTTAGTGGAAGATGTAAAAAATCGGATGAAAAACTACCTGTTTCCGTAGATGAATATAGTTGGACCAACACTGAAACGTTTCCACGTAACGATAACACTTTATTGGCAATTAAAATGGTTATAAAATCAACGAACCGCGCTTTCAATCAACACTATATTACCTACTCGGTTCGATTATAAAATTCTGCATTATTTTCGACCTTATTCACTAAGAAATAATACAGATTTTTGATTGGATATTGCTGGCATATGGTTTATCGATGATATTTGAAACTGAACTTAAGAGCCCATGTGTGTGTATTTTATTACAATTATTCACACATATTTTGTTGGATGATGCTAAAATATTTTTAATAGGTAGGTATAATATGAATAATGGTATAATGTACTGTGTAAACAATTGTTGGCTAACCTAAATAAATAAATAAATATGAATTGTTTTATTACCGCGTAAACGTAGTTATACTGACAGCGACTCTTATTATTATGTTTATTAGTCGCATTTTTTATATAAAAAAACAATTATAGTATACATACTGGTAGGCATACTAACCTAAAACTTGTTTTAGATTTATGTAAAAAGAAAAAAACTTTATAATCAATATTTCGATGGCCCCACCGAATAAACGTGCAATGCTTCTTACACGATTTTTTTTTAAATTTTTCGTTTCTTTTGCCTATCCTGCACCCACTTAATTTTTTTTATGAATTTTAGACTCAAAACATGCCTATTATAATAGTGAATTTCTTTATTCTAGGGAAATAATTAATTTTAAAATTATAGGAATAATAGTTTATGTTATAATTACATGCTTTTTGAGTCGCCAAGAAAGTAAATATACAAGTCTGTAGCTTATTTTTTTACCAATAATTCGATTATACATTATTTAAACCTATTTACAATGAAATGAGCGTTATTGAAGTATACACCGTGGCATTTTAGTCGTCTTACAAAGACAGCCCATTTCATGTATCCAATGACTACTAATCATTCATGTAAAAAAGTTTTTTATTTAACATTTTAATTAAAAAAAAAAAAAAAAAATATGACGCATGCCATAGTTTAAAACACCCTGTTACGAGTGCAGTCCGAGCCTTGTGATACAAGGGCGCCGCAGAATGGATTTAGATTAAGTTTAAGTTGCAATAGTAAGAAACACATTTTTGCGTTAGGGTGAATGAACTCTGATAAAGATGTCGCTGCTCCATTCCGCGGCGCCCTTGTAACACAAGGCTCGGACTGCACTCGTAACATGGTGTTTTAAACTATGTCATGCGTCATAATTAATAAAAATAAAAAATAAAAAACATTCAAATGTTCAAAAAAAAATTTTTTTTTTACCTGAATGATAAGTAGTCATTGGATACATGAAGTGGGCTGTCTTTGTAAGGCGACTAAAATGCCGCGGTGTATACGTTTTTATTTTTTGCTGAAAAGTTATTTTTCTCTTATACGTTTATTCGTTGGGGCCATCGATTTTACATAGTTTTCGATGGCAATTAATGTTGTCATTTATACAGTAAATTAGCAATAATTTAATAATAGAATTAACATAATATAACATCACGTCTGCTGTGCTGTGGGTCCCCCATAGTAGAGTACAGCATCATGCTGAGTGGAAGCCTTCTTGTTACAATCATGTGAATTGGGATGACGACTAAAAAATATTTTTTGTTCGTCATGTAGTTTATTAAACAATATTGGACACGTATTTTTACGAGTCTCAACGTCTCGACGTCTCAGTCTCAAACGGCTCAATCAACTACTATATCGGTAAGTGTGACTAGAATTTTCTAATACCTTTTTTAAAGTTTCATATTGAGACACGAAGCAACAAAATTCGATCTAAATAAAAACGGCCACATTCCTCTAGATCGTATTTTGTTGCTTCGTGTCTCAATATGAAACTTTATATAAAAGGTATTAGAAAATTCTAGACACACTTACCGATATAGTTGATTGAGCCGTTTTTCATAATTCCTTCTCAGTCACGAGATAATAATGTTTTTAAAGGAGTGGCGCTAGTGGACCGGTGACAACCCTCTTAAAGCTAATAAAACCTTTTCTTTTATAGGTGACTAGCTTTTGCCCGCGGCTCCGCCCGCGTGGATGTCGGTTATCGCGTAAAAAAGTAGCCTATGTCCTTCTCCATATCCCAGGCTATATCTCTGCCAAATTTCATGACGATCGGTTCAGCGGTTTAGGCGTGAAAACGTAACATACAGACAGACAGAGTTACTTTCACATTTATAATATTAGTATGGATTTACTAGTGACCCGCTCCTGTTTCGCATGGTTTTTACGACTTAACAAATCAACAAGACTTTTTAATTATTTATATGTAAGTTTTTATTCACGAATTTTACACATAAAACTTCCGGAATACATTTTAGTGAAAACCGCATCAAAATCCGTTACGTAGTTTAGAAGAAGAATGCGGTCACACGGAAAGACACGAAAAGCAACTTTAATTTATAATAATACTAGCTTTTGCCCGCGGCTCCGCCTGCGTTGATGTCGGTTATCGCGTAAAAAAGTAGCCTGTGTCCGTCTCCATATCCCAGGCTATATCTCTGCCGAATTTCATGACGATCGGTTCAGCGGTTTAGGCGTGAAAACGTAATATACAGACAGACAGACAGACAGAGTTACTTTCACATTTATAATATTGGTATGAATGTATACTTATAGATATTCGGGAACCATGAAGGCACACATAGGTGCTAAAATTGGTCTAATTAATTAGCATTTAAGTGTGATTTTCCGTGTAAGTGTGAGTTTTTAAATCATACAAGAAAGCAAATGACTAAACTTGTGTTAGTAAAAATATTCTTTTTGTAAACACAATTTTGTTCTTTTTAGGGTTCCGTAGCCAAATGGCAAAAAACGGATTCGTCATGTCTGTCCGTCTGTCCGTCCGTATGATACAGCCACTTTTTTCTAAAACTATAAGAACTATACTGTTGAAACACAAAAAATTTAAAAAAAACAATAAATTTTGGGAGTTCCCCATACTTAGAACTGAAACTCAATTTTTTTTTCCATCAAACCCATACGTGTGGGGTATCTATGGATAGGTCTTCAAAAATGATATTAAGGTTTCTAATATTTTTTTTTTTTAAACTGAATAGTTTGCGTGAGACACACTTCCAAAGTGGTAAAATGTGTCTCCCCCGCTGTAACTTCTAAAATAAGAGAATGATAAAACTAAAAAAATATATATGATATACATTACCATGTAAACTCCCACCGAAAATTGGTTTGAACGAGATATAGTAAGTAGTTTTTTTTAATACGTCATAAATCGTAAACCGCGCTTGCAGCTACGGAACCCTTTTTTCCCTTAAATGCTAAATAACAAACGAAAACTTAAATGCAAAAAACAACAAATGATTATCAAAGACTAAAATTTTGTTTATTTACATAAATATTATTTTTGTTGAAACAATTTTAGCCTTTTTACCCGACTGTAATATTTTTCGAGGGTATATATGTATGTCTATATTTCTTTTTGCATCTGCAAATACAAAAAAAGGGAGAAAGATTAAAAAAAAAAATACTACTATATTGGTACCTATCAAATAAATAATAAAAATATATTGTTTATTTCGTCGTTTTTTTTATTTTTTTTATTGTTTTTTTGTTTGTTTTATATATATATATATATATATATATAATATATATATATATTAATAAAACTTAAAATGCTATAAAAATATAAAATGTTATATATATATATATATATATATATATTAATAAAACTTAAAATGCTTGAAAAAAAAAGCAAATAATTAAAAAAAAAATTGCTTGTTTTTCTCTTTTCAGTTATGTTTTTTTGCAGTCAGGATTTTTTTGTTTAAACAATTTGCCTATTTTAGATTTAGTCTTTGAAAGCCATTTGTTGGTTTTGTGTAATTGAAGTAAAACAAAACGTGATATATCTAATTAAAAAAACATTTGATTGGTTGTTTTTCAAATGAACAAAATCACGTTTTTCAAGCAATGAGTAATTATGTAATTAGTAGGAAATGAAAACAGAGTAAATCTAATGCGTCATGATTAGAATTATAGATAATAGGTATCAGTGTTAGTTGCGAATGGAAAATTACAAATAATCATGTACCTACGTACAATTATTATTTGTCTAATACAAATAATAGTTATAGGTAGGTACTATTATAATGTTTTAGATAGGAATTAGATTGTCAAAAAGCTGTTATTGTAGGTTTTATCACACGTAAGTGATTTGTTTTACTCTTATCAGATACAAAAGGATTAAAATGATATTTCAAATATAATTAATTCCTTAAAAATACCGCTAAAGGGAAAAACCTCATCATGTTATCCATAAAACACCTTAATTCCGTCATAAAAATAAATGCATTCATATAAACCAATTAATCTTTCGAAAACAGAATGCAAAAATGGAAACTTGTAACCCAACAGAAAGAAAAAACCATCAACTTAGTTGAAAAAACTATGCTTTTTAAAAGTTTTCGTTAAAGGTTGCCAGTTGCAAAAAGGCCCAGTTTACAGTTGCCGCGATTCTGAATAAACTTTTCAAATTCATGGTCAACAGTCAGTGTGACTATAGATCTCGGAGATCAAAAATCCTCCTCTTTGAATCCCAGATTGTACGATATTTTCGTATTTTCTCGATAAAATCTTACACAGATCAATAGAATTTGTGTTCTCTTACACAGCATTTAATTTTGTTTTTGTATGCTATAGCTATCTCTTTCACTTTTATTCGTGACGCCCCGCGCTTTTTTTTCACGCGATGACTAGACTGTGATTATGTCTATGGCTGTGTATGTCTGTCGCAGCATAATGCTGAGCGATAGCCGTTTTGCGTGGATGTGACGCATTTTCCCCAATAATTTTCTTATTTCTTTTGTGTTTATGTTCTTTTTTTTGCGTCATGTTTACCGCAAATAAACGTATTTTCTTTCTTTTTTTTTTCTTTTATCTCAAAAATTCTAGATATAATTATGAATACTGAAACGGTGTGATATACATGATGCGTTTAGCCAAATTTAATAAATGTTGATTAGTAAAATGTATTTTTTTTACTCGTAAACTCAAGTTTAGTACAAATAAAAAAAAAAAATGCATTTCAGCTTACCATTTATATTCCCAGACAGAAACTTGTAAAAAAATACTAAATAACTTGATAGGAACAATGAGAAAATACCCAGAAAGTTACTGTATGGGAAGTTACTCAGTAAGTTTCTCGAAAGTTACTAGGAATATTGGGAAAATAGTATTTTAAATTAAAATTTTGGTTGCATTTAAACTAGAAGTGGTAGAAGTCTTATCGGATTACTCATAATTTCAAATGAAATTTAAGAAAAAAAAATATTGTTTCCTATGTTACCCTAGATTACTATTTATTTAGAATGTTACCTACTGGTAACGTTGCTAGGAAAAAACTCGACTGGAGTAAATAATTGGTAACGGCACATCACTTAGGTGTAGGTCTCTTATCTACTGTTTGCTACAACTAACTGTCATACAAATGCAGGAGAGAGAGCGCCGCTCCAGAGATTGGTTCAAGCTTACAATAATATTTTTTACGTCACACCTGGCCATAATGTGAGTATTACCGCATGCATGGCTAGGTGAAGACGTAAAATTATGTTCTCACTACGGGCAGTAAAAAAGAAAGCCCTCTATCGCATATTTACAACCCTCGCCTGCGGCTCGTTTTCGGGATTTCTTTCTTTTACAGCCCTTAGTAAGTAATGTACTATAACGATATCGATGTTTTGCCCTATCTGAACATACATTTAAAAAACAAATGATTAAGCGCTTTATTCAAAATGTTGAATTACTATGTATTATTTAAGTATGTATTATCTATATTTGGTTTTAAGGTTATATATTGACTTGTATATTGTATATATTGACTAGCTTTTGACCGCGGCTCCACCCGCGTGGATGTCGGTTATCGCGTAAAAAAGTAGCCTATGTCCTTCTCCATATCCCGGGCTATATCTCTGCCAAATTTCATGACGATCGGTTCAGCGGTTTAGGCGTGAAAACGTAACATACAACAGACAGACAGACAGACAGAGTGACTTTCACATTTATAATATTGGTATGGATTTTATTTTATGTAATCAAAACTGTATCTTTTATAAGTTAGTAACATGTGGAAACGTAGTGGATTGTACATTAACTTTTAGCATACTGTGTATCTGGATACAATATACAATGTACGATTGTCTGTTTTCCCAAATAAAATAAAGTTATACAACTCGGCCTATTCCTATGCAGAAGGCATATTATGTTGCTTGAAGATGTTTAAAATCGTTTTGATAAAGGCAGTCTTTAGTAATTTATATAGCTCGATTATCAAATTTATTGGTGTTTAAAATTGCTTGAAACTCAAAAGCAAATAGATACGATCTTATTTTGATATGTCTTAGTACAAAAAAATGAAGTTATCGTTAACGAAAGATGTTTATTTTGAAACTGGTATAATGGATACTCGTCGCGCAACGCACCGGCAGCGCGGTCAGTGTAGCGTAACGCAATAGTAGGTACTTAATAGCTGTACGCTCGCCCATTGATATTATTACGAATATATTGTATCCATATTTTGCTGATTTCAAGGACCAAAAGGAAAAAAAAAGTATTGAACAATTAATGGAAATACGTTCTATTACTGAACCAAAAAAAAGCGGTTGTTTTTATAAACTTATCCTGTATAATTGCTGCAGTGGTGCAGTCTTGTATTCTGTCCGTGTGTACTGCAGTTTACTGTTTTACGTCACTCAACTCAAACCCAGACTGCAAGCATTTATTTCAAATAAACCAATTACAGGCACTTTTGAATTGTCAAGGAGTCGGTCAGTCAGAAAGATGAAGCTAGTTGCCCATTCCAAGGCGTAGTAGGTACCAGGCAGTAGCTAGCGGTAGATCGCTACACAATGACCTACGAATAACAGATCAATCAATCGGTTTTCCTCTATTCTGTTATACACAATCCTTCCTCCAAGTTCTTGACAATAATTGCTCTTTCAATGAAACATGCGAACTCTTCATTTGTTTCAAGAAAACGGGCGCTTAAATAAATTAAAAGTGTACACACGGCCACAAATCTAGCTATACATTTCTAGTATAAGCTGACCCCTTATTGTACGGAAATCCTCTATAATGCGAGATCAGCCTAAACTGGAAATTTATAGCTTGATTTGTGGCCGTGAGTACAAAATCTGAAGCATGAGTGAAAATCTGGCCTTCGATTTTCACACTCTTGAAATGAGAAACTAAAATTAAGAGGCATGTCAACACATAATAAATTAAAAAATAATAATCGGAAGAGGTAATATTATTGTACAAATAACAGCTACATATATCTTCCATACATCCATATCTTCTATACAAATAAATAAAATTGAAGTGTCTGTTTGTAATATCGAAATAACTTTTGCTAAATGCACATGAAAGTTTAAATGGAACATCATCATATTATTTCAGCCGAAACACGTCCACTGCTGGACATAAGCCTCCCCCAATTGGGGGGTTTACCATAATCGCCACGCTAGGCAAGCGGGTTGGCGATCGCAGTATGGCGTTAAAAATAGAAAGAGAACGCTGCTGCCCATTCTCTAGTAAGCCCCTTAGTCGCCTTTTACGACACCCACGGGAGGAAATGGGGTGGTGCTATTCTTTTATTCTTTACGTCCGGCACCACACGTCGTTACCAAATGGAACATATAACAAAAAAAATACTATTTTTGACATTTTGGTCTGTCTGTCTGTCTGTTTGTTCCAGCTAATCTCCGAAACGGCTGGACCGATTTTGACGGGAATTTCGTTGCTAGATAACTGATGTTACAAGGATTAACTTAGGATAGGTACTTTTATTTAAGCCACGCGGACGAAGCCGCGGGCAGCAACTTGTATAAAATAAATTGACAAACAATAATAGGACGAGGCAATGTTATTGTGCAAATAACAGATATTTTACATACAACAAAAACAATTACCTACCCAATCGATTTAATTATGTATTGAACCTATTCAATTTGCTATATCTAAGTCGACTGTTCAGTAGCATCGTAAAATGATAAAACAAATGAAAATCATGTAAATACAATTGCTAATAGTTCCTACGATGGACAATAACATACAATGTTATTTATTGTATAAAGCGGGTATAATACCTAATATATTCATTTTATTAGAATAAAGGAAAACTAAAGTGACTCTTAGAAAAAAAGTAATGACGTCACTTAGATTAATTAGGTACCAATACTTTGTTTTCCTTCTATAAACACGAACTATTATAGAATCTTCTGTCCTTAATAAAAATATCAAATTCATTCATTCATCCACTGACGCACAGCCTAAACCTTTGGGTTTAGAAGCATACAATTTTGCATAAAAGGAAAGTGAGCACGAAGGAAGGCTTCTTGAAAATTTATCCCCTAAGGGTGTCTGGCGGTACGGCACGGCAAAGGATTTTTATGCGACGAATACAAATATAACTTATATTAAGTATGATAATGAAATTGATTTTATGGTCCTTCGAGCCGGATTTTTGGTGCTGTTGTGTCTCTTTACGGTAGCGAATCGGTTTATCTGGTCTCCCAAAAGCGGGTCGCCCCAGTTCGATTAAGAAGTCGCATAATATCGTTACCAAGGTGCAAGGGTGCTGAGTTCTACTGACCATTTCAAATCAAGGAAGATAACGATTTCAAGATTTGGAACGGAGAAGACAACAAGCAACGCAGTAGCCTTCGCAACACAACGCAACGCTCTCCTGTTACCGTCAACAACGTACCAGTCTCTTGAGCCATCTAACAACGGTAACAACAAGAAGCATCAAAATGGATAAATAAGAAATGATAGTTCGTATGGAAGTTCGTCATATTTGCCCATGAGATTTCCGGGCGCATGGCTTGTGTACCATAAAAGAGAACAATTTATTTTTATAGATCATCTGAAGCCAACTACACTATTTAAACATATTATTATAATTATGTTATTGTGTCATTGAAATACTAGTTCGACTCTCTAGCACTCCTTTCCACATTAAAACAAATATAAAAGTCGATGGCATTGAATTCACTTATGAAATTGTGAGCAAATTACACAAAATTTTCGAATATTTTTAGATAACCTATTGCGTAAATTTTGTTTGCCAAAAAAGTTTAAGTATCGTACGTGGCGTACTGTAGTTTTTGTCTATCCCCATGGGGAGAAGGCTTGAGTTTTTGTTTGTGTGTGTGTTTAAGTAAAAGTTAATGTGATAAAATTACCCTGTATACGTATTGCCATTAATATGATGACTGAAAGTCGACAAATTAGCATAACTAAAAATATGTTTTTATACTTTTATTCACTACACTTTACAAATTAGCACAACTTTATAGAAGTAAAAAAAAAAAACAGAAGTACTAAAAACTTCTTTTTAGTTATGCTAATTTGTCGACTTTCAGTCATCATATTAATGGCAATACGTATACAGGGTAATTTTATCACATTAACTTTTACTTAAACACACACAAACAACAACTCAAGCCTTCTCCCCATGGGTATAGACAGAAACTACAGTACGCCACGTACGATACTCATCAGTCATCATATTAATGGCAATACGTATACAGGGTTATTTAAAATTGGCTAGCTAAACTCCACAGAGGCGATGGGTATCCATATCTAAACACGATTAAATAATTTTATTTTTATTTTTATTAATGTTTTTTTTTTTTAAAGATTAGATGTTTTTTTTTGTGAGGTCAACGACCGCGTTTATTTATTTATTTATTTTAAACAGAACGGCTGAAGCCAATTACACTATTTAAACGTTAATGTCGTGTGTTTGTGTGTGTGTCGTTAGTGTTATTACTTGAAATATGAGTTGAGAAAACTGTTTTATGTTTTGTCGTGTTGAGTTATCGATACCCATAACAAATGTGAAGTTTACAAAAAAAATAAAAAAAATGTGCAGATATAAAAACTGCCAAGTGAGAACTCAAAACTTTGGAATAACAGTCTGGCGCAACACGTCAAGAGCATGTCGCACATTTAGGTGACGCGAACACATAAGTTTTTCCCGACCAAAAATCGCTCAACGCGGTTAAAGAAGTTGTCAATAAAAATAAAAAATAAAAGATTTTTAAACTGATATTTCAAGTGGCTACAATAAATGCGGTCGCTGACCCACAAAGAAAATCATCAAATTAATTATTTTTTTGTTTTACCCATCGCGTCTGCAGAGTTTAACTACTGTTTCCAATTATTGTACACAAAAATTAAAATCTAAGCATTACCCAAGGGGCGGAGACCTGGTGTCCTGAAATACAGACCATACTTCTAGTTTAGGCACCAGTCTCCCACAGTATTATTATTGTTTTATGTACTTTGTATTGATACCTCTATAATGTACCTATATTGTGGTGAGAAATAAACGATGATCTTATCTTATCTTATTGTATAGCCCTGTATTGCTATTGCCATTAATAATGGTCAACGAATATAACAAGATAACAAAAAAAAAAAACGTGACATAAAGGCATTATGTCAGGTTTTTTTGCCATGCGTGAAAGTAACGTAGGAATAAGAAAATTGGCTGTCCACTAAATTAATTGAGTATTAATTGGCTATTTCGTTCCACCAGTGTATCTACTTAAAGATTACTGACGCGGTCGTTCTCCGAAGTGACGTTTTACAAAGCGTCGAAATAGTAAAACTATAATTACCCCGTCTTCAACGTCAATATTTGGCTTAATTACAAGACGCCTATTTGTATGATGTAGTCACACTGTTATTAATACTACAGTGGATTTACGGCAAATGCTTTTGATTAATTAGTTGTCGTGGATTAGGCGCACAATGCCACATTCGCAAAATGACATATTGGAATTTCGCAAAATGTCACATTCTCAAATTGACATATTCTCAAAACGACACATCGCAAAACGTCACATTTGCAAAATGCCATTTTCGCAAAATGCCTTTTCGCAAAATGCCATTTTCGCATAATGTCAAAACCTCGAGGACACAGTAGGATTTTTTTATTTTATTTGTACTTTTATATGTTTTTATGGATAACACCACCTATACCCAAAGTCTCAAATTCAGATAATTTATGTAAACAAAGGGGATAACATATCAAAAAAATATCTTCGTAAAGGTAGTTCACATAAAACGGCGAAAAAAGAGGTTACATTTTAAGAAATAATAATTAATAAATAATCATACCGTAATTATTTTTATAAATTTCCGGTTTTACACGGTTTTCACATTGGATGAAAACGGCAGTAAACTGTTTCGAGTGGAAATCGATTTTGGGAGGCCTACGTCTAGCACTGGACCTAAAAGGGCTGATTATGACGATCATATGCCGTGTTTCCGACATACTACACAATACATTGTTTGGCAACGGTATTTTGTTTGCATAGTTCTTATAATTAATTCACTTTAATTTTAGCGATGACTATATACAAAAAAAAAAATATGATAAAATGTTTTGCACCACTGTCCTGTCATTTTGACAGTGACATTTCTCGACATTACTTTGTTTACATAAATTATCTGAATTAGAGACTTTGGGTATAGCTAAAACTTAAGAACATACTTGATTACAATTTCAACCGAATTTCAACTGATAGAAATCCGACGACTGAAGAAACACGAAGTTTGTCGAGGGACATTAAGAAAATAGTTTTACTGGAATAAAAAGCTAATCACCCTTATTCGTGTTTCACTTGCTATTTTGTTAGGTACCATAGCAAATGACGTAAGTAGTTGACATTGCGTTGAAATTGTGAAACTATACTTACCCACTCTTCTACATAATTCTCTGTTTACGTGGTACGCCGTCTTCAAACGTCAATATTTGGCTTAATTACAAGACGTCTATTTGTATGGTTTCGTCACACTGTTATTAATACTTAAGGCCTACGCACACCGGGACGGAATGGCAGAGGATTTTGCTATTTTTGCGCTGACCGGTGGATCCCTTAGCGAACTCTCCAATGCCTTGTCAAGAAATCCCTTTCGATGCCATGGAATCAATTAAAAATATTGGCATTTATTTAAGTCGTATTCCTACTAGATAAGTTTGAATGTCCTTTGGTAAAAAAAATAAATCCTCTGTCATTCCGTCCCAGAGTGCGTAGGACTTAAGTAGATTAAATAATAATATAATAATAATAATCTCTTTATTTCGGACACAAATATTCATTATAGTGTTAGAAACATACAAAAAAATTACTTATTGCCTAGTAAATAAACCTTCGAACAAACTGCTGTACAATCGGAGAGCCGAAGCTCTCGGCTACAGTTTTCAGGGAGCTGTTTTTAAAGGCGAACGTTTTTGATTAATTCATGTTCGTTTTGTTTGTCTCTTCCTTTGATTTGCTTGTATTTTATTACTGAAGTGGGTGTTAGTTCTATGTAAAGTCGCGAAACAAAGAGGTTATTCACCCGTTCTTTTCAAGTTTTGCTTGCACGGCGCAAAGAAATTTGCCATTTTCCGGCTATCATTCTAAGAACTTTGGTTGGTGGTAGGGCTTGTTCTAAGTCCGCCTGGCTAGCTACCACCATCTTATCTAAGTCTGTCGTCAAAACAACAATGTTAACAGTATTTGTTGTGTTTCGGCAGTTAGAGGTAAGATAGCCAGTTCCTCTGTGGTTGAGGATTCCGGGTGAAGCTCGGTTCCGTCTTCGGCCTTGTCATCACTTACCATCAGGTGAGATGAAGGCCAAGAGCTTCCCCGTTGTATTTAAATTAAAAAAAAAAAAATCTGACGTAGTTGACATTGCGTTGAAATAGTGAAACTATAATTAGGTACGTCGACTTCAACGTCAATATTTGGCTCAATTAGAATGTGTATTCCTGCTGTCCCCATCGCCCGTGTCCCCATTAATGGTATGCATATTATATTTCACATAAAATGGCGAAAAAAAGGTTAAATTTTCTTTTAAGAGGGCCCTTCCCGGATAAGCTTGTTGTTTCATCCAGCGCAATGTTAATGCTAACAGGCAAGTGAGAACGCAATAACATTGAACGAAAAACAGTGTGCGGAAATTTCATAAAACTTGTTCCAGGAAATACGTGTTTTTGAGATACGAATTTTCATTGAAAGATGTATTCCAACGCCAGAATCACGTACGAGCGTTTGTATGAAAAGTATGGCGGGTTGGCCGCTCTTAGGGACTGATTTTTGGATTATTATTACTAAAATCAGTACTTAAACGAAAATGGAATCTTTAGTTTCGCCATTTTATGTGAATTACCATTAATGGGGACACGGGCGATGGGGACACACTCCAGCGGGACACCAATTAGAAGACACCAATTTGTCTGGTGTCCACACATAGTTATTAATTAATACATTACTAACAGTAGGTAAAAGGTAGGTAGGTTTTGGAAAACTCCGTCAAGTCTTTTCGTCGCCTATACCGCAATGTTTGAAGACTAAGGTCTTCAACCAGTGCGTCCTGCCCGTTATGACATACGGTGCCGAAACGTGGACACTGACAGTCGGGCTAGTCCACAAATTTAAAGTTGCTCAGCGCGCTATGGAGCGGGCTATGCTCGGAGTTTCTTTGAATGATAAAATCAGGAATGAAATTATCCGGGAGGAAACCGGAGTTACCGACATAGCTTGCAGAGTAAGCAAGCTGAAGTGACAGTAGGCTGGCCATATTTGTCGAAGGATCGATGGCCGGTGGTGCAGACGAGTCCTGGAGTGGAGACCGCGTATTGGCAAGCGTAGTGTGGGACGCCCCCCAGCTAGATGGACCGACGACCTCAAAAAGATGGCTGGGACAGAATGGATGCGGAAGGCGGAGGACAGGGTGTTGTGGCGCAGCATGGGAGAGGCCTATGTTCAGCAGTGGACTGCGATAGGCTGAGTTGATCGAACAGTAGGTACCTACGTTATGAATGCTATGATGAATTAATGTTCTCTCACTTTCATTCGCTAGCTCTACGTTCCTGTCACTTGTGTCTACGAATCTTTTTTGCTCAGTGTTTTTCTATCTGGAAAGGAATAACTTTTAGTTATCACTTCCTGAGAAGAAAATCACAAAATATCCGTATTTATTTATTTTAACTTCATGAACAATAGTGGTAGGTACTATCGCGGTCACGGACATTTGACTACGGACTATTCCTGCTGACAGCGCTCGGCCGATATAACTAACGCTTACCTACGCTCATCAACCAATAGCATTATAGCATCGCAGCATCAGATTTTTACAGATTTACTTTTTGTAAAAAAAAGACTGTTATACAGGATAAGTTTTTAACCATTGCGCAAATATTTTTTTTGGTGGATCAGTATCAGTAATAGAATAAATTTCCATTATTTGTTCTATACATTTTTTTATAAAAAAATTATTAAAATTACGATTAATAACCTGCTTAAATACTTTCATCGGGCGAATTGCGCGGGCACACAGCTGATAGGTACCTACAACTGCGTTCCGCTTCACTGCACGCGCTGTCGCACGGCGTTTATCCAATAAATTAGTTTAAAAATAAATATCTTTCGTTAACGATAACTTAATTTTTTTGTACTAAGACGTATCAAAATAATAAATAGGTGGTTAATAAAACTCGTTTAAGTGTAATTTGTCAACATTTGCGCACTGGTTAAACCCTTTTCCTGTATAACCAGCTGAGGTGGTCAGACATCTGTCATCATTGTAACAGAGCCTGAGAAATTTATTTAAATCAAACTGTTTTTTTATTGATCATCGCAAAAAGGGGCGATAAACAGATGTGATCATCGTATGCACGGGGTTTTGTTTTCAAAGTGGTCAGATGTCATTGACCGTGATTGTACATAGGCGGACCTAATGCTGCAAGGCATTTTCTGCCAACTGTAATATCTGTCATGACCCATGAGGTGCGGTAAATTATTTATTTATTATAAATATTATATATAATTATATTACATTGACCGTTTTCTTGATTAGTTTTCCTCAGCTGTTTTCGATTGTTTGATAGCTGGCTCAATATTTTACTGTCACATAACAACGAATGTTTCAGATAGTTATGTATCAAATTCTGACGAAGTGACTCACTAAAGATTATTTATTATTTAATCAATATACTTGTATGTCCCTACAGTAAAGTGTTATATTATGAAAACTGATATTATTTCACTAGTGATAAACAACACTGTTTTGATTCGTGGTGTTGTACTTTTGTGTCGGACTATGAATTACTTTTAAATCGTAATCGCATAGGTGTACGTTTTCTATTTTGTCAATTTTCAATAACATCTGTTTAACATTTAATACCTACTTTGATGAAATAAATTATGAGTTAACATAACATCATGGTTTGGAGTGTCATTTCGAATTTCGACGGCTAATTATTTCGACACGGTCTTAATTTCGAAAAACAATAGTGCGACTACTCATTGCTTCGATAGAACATATTTATTATATTCGACAAGCATTAGTCCGACAGAACATACTTCGACAACACTTACCTTCGATGAACACTACTTCGACGAAGCCTTCATAGATATGCACAGTTTTAGTATAATTTAAAACAGTCTTAAAATAATAATATGTATGTACATTCAGTTATAGCAATTAGCTTACCACCTTTTGCTAAAAAGGGTAATTAATATCCACTCTGGATGATATCCTTTTTATCACAATATTGTATACACACAATAACCAGCCAACTTTGTAAGAGTTTATTTTCTTATTATATGTAAAAAACAAAGCTCTTTATTTTAATAGTTTTAGTAGGGAAACCTAAAAAAATGTTATATATGATTCTTCAAATGAATAATTTGTATCTATGATAAAGTTCAATAAATAACTTGTGGTTTTTCAATCCCAGGATTTAAACGTCATTATAATTATTCCGGGATTTCAGAGGAGGTATTATCCACTTTATTTATTTTCCTCAAAATTTAGTTAAATAAACTCTACCTATTCCAACCTCTGCTTATTTACTATCTCAAATTGTAAAATGATGATCATGCATTGTCCTATTTCGACATTCTTAGGTGCTTATTGTGTTAGTTATGTAAGTCAAATAATGTCAACATTTACTCTAGTTTAAAAGTACCTACGCAATATTGACATTGCCCAGTCATTGCTGACTTTGTATGGTTTTAACCTACATGTCTTAAAATATGACTGGTCACAAAGTTTTGAGAAAGCATTTCATTAATTTGCCTGAACGATTGTGTTATTTATTAAGCAGGTAGTTAATTAAAATATTCGGCAGAATTCGTTAACCTTCATAGGTACGAACTCAATTTTGTAATTCTGTGGTAGGTACTGTAAATAAATTTTCAGTGGTAAATGATTTTTGCACAACACTATCAATTATATCGTTAAGAGTAGTAAAAAGTGGCGTGTTCTTAAAATGCCACGCAAGTGGCCAGGGGGCCAAGTCTACTAATGTACAAACGTTGCAATGGTCTCTTCATTGTGAGTTTTTGACAGATTTGCCATACAAACACTGTCAAATACTCACAATGGCGAGACCATTCTGACACTAATGTAATAGCAGACTTGAGGCCCTGTTTACGTGAAAGTCAATTATTTTCTGAAAACGGTACTTCAAAAAAGTAAGCCATTTTTTTGTAAATCGAAAAGCGAATGGTGGAGAAAGTTGAAAGTAACAATTACTGGCAATGACCACGCAATGTTCAACTGTTCTATATTATGTACTAAGTAAAGTACATGGAATGAAGATGACGACACTTTTATGTTTATATTGAATCCTTATCTTTAGCGTTGTTTGACGATGGAATTCTATAGTGTTTCGTTTCGAATGTAGGTTAGCTACGTTATTTACCCATTCGCATAAAATGAAAGTAGTTACGACAATGCACCGCTAAGTGTTAAGATAAGCATAAAACATACACGCCTTTCAACAATATCTAAAACAACAACTCACCAAAAATACAAACTTATTCTTAAATGTAAACAATACATTTAAAAACAACGTATAAATTTAAATAAAAATTTAATTCTTACATTTAAACACTAGTTTTATGTCATCCAAGTGATAAAAATATTTTTGTGTGCGAACTCCGCGATATTATTCTCGTCGCGATTTAAATTGGACGCACCGCGACACGACCGTGACGTGTGCGGTTGAAACCACGACTGACTGACTGATTATTATTTTACGCGGCGGATCGGCGATACAATGAATAATTCAAGCCGCACGAAGTTCGCACTTTCATTGATTCTATTTTATTTATCGGTGATTTCTCTTGCAGAGTACACAGATGACGGTGTATTCCCGCTCTCCCCACCGCCCGTGTCCCCATTAATGGTAATTCACATAAAATGGCGAAACTAAACGTTCCATTTTCTTTTAAGTACTGATTTAAAAAATTATAATTTAAAAAATCAGTACTTAAAAGAAAATGGAACCTTTTTTTCGCCATTTTATGTGAAATTATAATATGCATACCTACCATTAATGGGGACACTGGCGGTGGGGACTGTGGGAATACACCCAGATGACGAGTCTGTTAAAAGTCGACGACGATTTGGGTATTATTATAATGTTCGTCAATGATGTAGTTGGGTATACAAATTTACTTGATGTTATTTCTATAATTTTTTATTTGAATAGAATCACTGTAGGATATTTTTTATTCAACATCAACATCTAATATGCTTTAAGAGGTTTCTTTGGAAATAAGTAGCTATGTAACGATACCGATACCGATATATCGGCATCGCCGATTTAAATACAGCCGATATCACAGTTTGAAAAGCGCGCGAAAAGAAATCAAATATTCCAATTAATAAGATCCAAAGAACTATTGGAGCAATGAAGATAAATAGGTAGGTACCCAAGATTGAAAATGCTTGCACAAAAATATTTATCTTACCCAATGAGCTCAGTTGCCTCAGAACGTCTTTTTTCAACTGCAGGCCTCATACAAAATGATTTGCGCAACAGATTATCTGCTAGTAATTTGAATAAACTTTGTTTCCTTAACAAAAATCTTCCTAAAGTGAACTTTTATTATTAATATTGATTTACTTTTGATTTAATTGCTTGATAATTACCTAAATAAATTGCCATTTTTCATTATAAAAATTTCAATTTTTGTCACACTTTACAAAATCGAGTGTCTATTTATTCTATTTAACATAAGTAAGTTTTATGCATACATCAATCTTTATTTACTGGGTGTATTAACTACTAAGCCATCGATATCGGTATCGGTATTAGTATCGCCGATTATTTACTTCGCTAATCGGTATCGGTATCGTATCGGCAAATTCATGTATCGTTCCCTCATCACATCCCTAGAAATAAGCATCACACCTTTGTAAGTAATTCTCTGCAGTCATTTCTTCTTGTCTCTTTAAACTAGGTGTAATCCCCTGATTTGCTAAGGCTATTACTTTTTTTGTATATAGGAAAAAAAAAACTGTTTATTATTATATTGGTCATTCGGACTTACAATTTTGTTCACGGAACATCTTCGAATTTGTCACCAATATACGCTGTGAAGATCGTCTACTGATGCCCAATTGCGTAGCACGTCGTATGGTTGATGTTTTTGGGTCGACTTTGGACATTTGCATCCATTGCACAGCAACGATATTTTCGGCAGAATTACTGCTCCGGGGGCAGCCATGCCTAATAATATCTCGTGTTGAGCTAGTCTCCATAAGACGAGTGGCCAAACGCCGCAATATTTGCGCAGTTGGTGTTGCACATCCACGACGGGAATTGACGACGATTATTGGTTATAAACAATGAGACATTTATTCCGCGTTCTTGTAGAGTATGCTCACCATGATTTTACGATATGTATTTTACATTTTTGTACTTCACAAATGTCAAAATCGCAATGACTAAACATTCCATTTAAAAGAATGAGAGCATCTTCCAAAGAAGTGATAACTTATGCGCCACCTAGTATATGTGGGTACATAAACTGGTAAATACCTATAGGTATGAAAATAAATAAACAGCCAGATTGGTACCGAATTTTTCATAAAAACTATAATTACGAGTATTATAATAGTAGATACGGATATTTTATTTGACGCCACGGTAACTTTCGCATTTGGCGTTGGCTAGGAGTACGCTGTCGTCGATTGTACCGCAGACGCCACACAATCGCAACGCATAGATATTAAGTGCAGTGCCTATGCTGTGCCGATGAAATATCTATACAGTGACTACGCAGTGTCTACGCCGTGCCTACGAAGTGCTATGCCGTACCTACGTCGCGCTACGCCGTACCTGCGTTGCGCTATGCCGTACCTACGCAGAGCCTACGCGGCGCGGTAGACGCACACTACGATTGGGAATTTAGTAGTTCCAACAAAGGATTTTTAAACCTACATACCTATTAATTGTCAAGATAACATTTTGCTGTAGGATTTATTCTTGTAACGGCAGTCACACGAAAAGTAAATAAATAATAAGCCGATTGATGTAATGGATAAAAAATGTTAAACAGATTCTTTTTAAGATATATCCGTATTTAATCTTCAATATTATGAATTAAATACAAACTTGATTTAAGCGTATGAGAACAAATAATCTTCATAAACTTCGTAAGATCTAATAGGATAATTAAAAAAAAAAGTGCTTTATGTCACAAACATCAGTGTCAGTAAGAAACCTGGGAGAGACGCTGCGGTTTCATTCACAGAGTTTTTAGTACACTCATCGTATGTGGATGAAACATGGTATAAGTAGATGTGTAAAAGATGATTTCCAGCAAACGGCTCGTATCGTATCGAATCAGAAAGGATACGAACGGATGCGGTGACAGCCGATCGCGTCTCGCAGGATGTCGACGCATACATCGCCTCCGTACCGTCGCTTGCGAAGTGCAAACGTAGGTATTCGTTTCTGCACCTAGTCAAATAGTTTCATTCCTACCGTGTTGACGTGTTCTAATTTTTGAAAATGGTTGAAGTTGACGTAGTATTGTTGCAATTTTTTTTTTTTTTTTAATTGTATTGACGATAGGCGAACGGAGCCGTTCGTGCGTCGCAGCATACTTTCGGCTACGACCGCGTGTCGCGAAAGACGTCCACGATCAAGATGCTGTGCGCGGCTTGGTAATCTAGACTTTAAAATACTTGTGTGTGTATATTAAATGTGTATATGATTTAATATTGTTTAAAGATTGTAAAATCCGTTCCAATCCGATGCGATGCGAGCCGTTTGGTGGAAATCATCCTTAAGTCGTAGTTGACACATTGATCCATTTATGCGTATTGTGTTGAATCTTTTTGCACGAGTGTATAGCGTGTATAGTCAAACTCAACTCAAAGCATTTATTTCAATTGAACCAATTACAGGCACTTTTGAATTGTCAAGGGGTCGGTCATTCAGAAAGATGAAGCTAGTGTTAGCAGCTAATCATTGCCCCTAGTGATACCACCTCACAACATACGTCACATCCTACTACTACTATATTTTGATTACTATATTTTATCATAAATAATTATATTATCATGTAATACCTAAATATTAACAAATAGAATCAGTAATTAATTGTAAATTGAGATCAATAACGTAATTGTTCATGCATTTAATACTTCCTGATAGTGACGTCATTAGACATTGGTACCAATTCCCTTGGTCACAAACTAAACTAAATTTAAGTTCAGTGCATCTTTTTCTTTCTATTTCATTAAGAAAAGGACAGAAGATAAATTTTAGTTTAGTCCTGTCAAATTAATCAGCGCCTGCCACTACACAAATTAATCAGTGCTTGACGTAAATTGATGTAATTTTAGTCGGCAAGTTTTTAATCACGTCTAAACTTGTATGGAGTAGTGACAGGCGTTGATTAATTTGACAGGACTAAACTAAAATTTATCTTCTGACCTTTTCTAAATGAAATAGAAAGAAAAAGATGCACTGAACTTAAATTTAGTTTTGGTAATTTTTTTTAAACCATCCAGAAGTAGGAGCCCCGCACACAGTGGGGTTCTACACCTCCCCCCCTACCACCCCTTAAATCGTGGGATGATAAAGCGAAGTCGTACCTAATACCGGTACCTCCTGACCTCCACAACTCAGTTACTGGGAAATACGATACCCCTTAGTAAGACTGGTTGTCAGATTTTAGGGCTTCTGCCTACCCGTAACGTCTGTCAAATATCCTAAGAGACGCTCTAAAGAATTGGAAATCAATTAATGACAAACTCCTATTACCTAATAAGGGTCTATTTTGGTAATAAATATGCGAGATAATTACCGGCACTATCTACTTACCAATATTGATGATGATGAGGTTATACCTGTTCCCATATAAATGATGTGCTCGTGTCTCGATACTCGTATCACTATCACTATCACTATCACTACATATTATAACTATCACTATCACTATCACTATCACTACATATTATAAAACAGTCCTCCGCCGCGTCTGTCTGTCTGTCTGTCTGTCTGTTCGCGATAAACTCAAAAACTGCTGCACCGATTCTCATGCTGTTTTCACCAATGGATAGCTTGGTTCTCGAGGAAGGTTTTAGTATATAATTTGTTAACTTTTTGTATGCATTTCTGTATGAATTAACGATATTTGCTGGAGGTGTCGGAAAAAAATAAGCCGTCTGGGAGCTTTCAACGAAAACGCTGTCTAAACCCTTTGAGATATAACAAAATAATGTATGGTGGAATTGTGTATCTTATAAAGGTCTTCAAAAAAGTCCGCGATGGCATATGTCTATCTCTTAAGGATAACATATTATATCCATTTTATTGAGTTTTTGTAGGGATTTGTTTGCCGAATTTTACTCTTGGAAATACGATTACGATAACAATACGCTATAATATCAGTAGCTATTAGCCAGATTATGTTCGTAGATAAATAAGGTAGCTACTTATGTGTATTTCAAACAGTGTACAAGAATATTTATCACAAAAACATTACTAAACACGGCGGCCTTATGATCAAAATTTGTACATTCCAAAACTTTTGTTACTTTTTCACTGACATATTTATCACTTTTCGATAAACTAACACTCAATACGAAATCTACACTTATTTCTCAGTAATTCTGTATAAGATTCTTCTAAAATTAAACCGTTTTCTCATTGAATCCATTACTTAACGCAAGTATAACCTTGATGAATGTTTACATTAAGCACCGCGCCACACCGCCACACGACCACAGAGTACAGACGTATTTTGTTTTCTTTTTTTTCGTTCGTTTAGTGGTGTTCCCGCTAAAATGTCAACCGGTCAAGTATTAGTCGATTAATCAAATTCTACAGCCAGATCGTGTTGCAAGTACAAAATAAATGCCAAATATTTCGTCCAGTTGCGAACGTGACCCTGAGAAAAGTTATGCACCAAACTACATATTATAAAACAAAGTCCTCCGCCGCGTCTGTCTGTGTCTGTCTGTCTGTCTGTCTGTTCGCGATAAACTCAAAAACTGCTGCACCGATTCTCATGCTGTTTTCACTAATGGATAGCTTGGTTCTCGAGGAAGGTTTTAGTATATAATTTGTTAACTTTTTGTATGCATTTCTGTATGAATTAACGATATTTGTTGGAGGTGTCGGAAAAAAATAAGCCGTCTGGGAGCTTTCAACGAAAACGCTGTCTAAACCCTTTGAGATATAACAAAATAATGTATGGTGGAATTGTGTATCTTATAAAGGTCTTCAAAAAAGTCCGCGATGGCATATGTCTATCTCTTAAGGATAACATATTATATCCATTTTATTGAGTTTTTGTAGGGATTTGTTTGCCGAATTTTACTCTTGGAAATACGATTACGATAACAATACGCTATAATATCAGTAGCTATTAGCCAGATTATGTTCGTAGATAAATAAGGTAGCTACTTATGTGTATTTCAAACAGTGTACAAGAATATTTATCACAAAAACATTACTAAACACGGCGGCCTTATGATCAAAATTTGTACATTCCAAAACTTTTGTTACTTTTTCACTGACATATTTATCACTTTTCGATAAACTAACACTCAATACGAAATCTACACTTATTTCTCAGTAATTCTGTATAAGATTCTTCTAAAATTAAACCGTTTTCTCATTGAATCCATTACTTAACGCAAGTATAACCTTGATGAATGTTTACATTAAGCACCGCGCCACACCGCCACACGACCACAGAGTACAGACGTATTTTGTTTTCTTTTTTTTCGTTCGTTTAGTGGTGTTCCCGCTAAAATGTCAACCGGTCAAGTATTAGTCGATTAATCAAATTCTACAGCCAGATCGTGTTGCAAGTACAAAATAAATGCCAAATATTTCGTCCAGTTGCGAACGTGACCCTGAGAAAAGTTATGCACCAAACTACATATTATAAAACAAAGTCCTCCGCCGCGTCTGTCTGTGTCTGTCTGTCTGTCTGTCTGTTCGCGATAAACTCAAAAACTGCTGCACCGATTCTCATGCTGTTTTCACTAATGGATAGCTTGGTTCTCGAGGAAGGTTTTAGTATATAATTTGTTAACTTTTTGTATGCATTTCTGTATGAATTAACGATATTTGTTGGAGGTGTCGGAAAAAAATAAGCCGTCTGGGAGCTTTCAACGAAAACGCTGTCTAAACCCTTTGAGATATAACAAAATAATGTATGGTGGAATTGTGTATCTTATAAAGGTCTTCAAAAAAGTCCGCGATGGCATATGTCTATCTCTTAAGGATAACATATTATATCCATTTTATTGAGTTTTTGTAGGGATTTGTTTGCCGAATTTTACTCTTGGAAATACGATTACGATAACAATACGCTATAATATCAGTAGCTATTAGCCAGATTATGTTCGTAGATAAATAAGGTAGCTACTTATGTGTATTTCAAACAGTGTACAAGAATATTTATCACAAAAACATTACTAAACACGGCGGCCTTATGATCAAAATTTGTACATTCCAAAACTTTTGTTACTTTTTCACTGACATATTTATCACTTTTCGATAAACTAACACTCAATACGAAATCTACACTTATTTCTCAGTAATTCTGTATAAGATTCTTCTAAAATTAAACCGTTTTCTCATTGAATCCATTACTTAACGCAAGTATAACCTTGATGAATGTTTACATTAAGCACCGCGCCACACCGCCACACGACCACAGAGTACAGACGTATTTTGTTTTCTTTTTTTTCGTTCGTTTAGTGGTGTTCCCGCTAAAATGTCAACCGGTCAAGTATTAGTCGATTAATCAAATTCTACAGCCAGATCGTGTTGCAAGTACAAAATAAATGCCAAATATTTCGTCCAGTTGCGAACGTGACCCTGAGAAAAGTTATGCACCAAACTACATATTATAAAACAAAGTCCTCCGCCGCGTCTGTCTGTGTCTGTCTGTCTGTCTGTCTGTTCGCGATAAACTCAAAAACTGCTGCACCGATTCTCATGCTGTTTTCACTAATGGATAGCTTGGTTCTCGAGGAAGGTTTTAGTATATAATTTGTTAACTTTTTGTATGCATTTCTGTATGAATTAACGATATTTGTTGGAGGTGTCGGAAAAAAATAAGCCGTCTGGGAGCTTTCAACGAAAACGCTGTCTAAACCCTTTGAGATATAACAAAATAATGTATGGTGGAATTGTGTATCTTATAAAGGTCTTCAAAAAAGTCCGCGATGGCATATGTCTATCTCTTAAGGATAACATATTATATCCATTTTATTGAGTTTTTGTAGGGATTTGTTTGCCGAATTTTACTCTTGGAAATACGATTACGATAACAATACGCTATAATATCAGTAGCTATTAGCCAGATTATGTTCGTAGATAAATAAGGTAGCTACTTATGTGTATTTCAAACAGTGTACAAGAATATTTATCACAAAAACATTACTAAACACGGCGGCCTTATGATCAAAATTTGTACATTCCAAAACTTTTGTTACTTTTTCACTGACATATTTATCACTTTTCGATAAACTAACACTCAATACGAAATCTACACTTATTTCTCAGTAATTCTGTATAAGATTCTTCTAAAATTAAACCGTTTTCTCATTGAATCCATTACTTAACGCAAGTATAACCTTGATGAATGTTTACATTAAGCACCGCGCCACACCGCCACACGACCACAGAGTACAGACGTATTTTGTTTTCTTTTTTTTCGTTCGTTTAGTGGTGTTCCCGCTAAAATGTCAACCGGTCAAGTATTAGTCGATTAATCAAATTCTACAGCCAGATCGTGTTGCAAGTACAAAATAAATGCCAAATATTTCGTCCAGTTGCGAACGTGACCCTGAGAAAAGTTATGCACCAAACTACATATTATAAAACAAAGTCCTCCGCCGCGTCTGTCTGTGTCTGTCTGTCTGTCTGTCTGTTCGCGATAAACTCAAAAACTGCTGCACCGATTCTCATGCTGTTTTCACTAATGGATAGCTTGGTTCTCGAGGAAGGTTTTAGTATATAATTTGTTAACTTTTTGTATGCATTTCTGTATGAATTAACGATATTTGTTGGAGGTGTCGGAAAAAAATAAGCCGTCTGGGAGCTTTCAACGAAAACGCTGTCTAAACCCTTTGAGATATAACAAAATAATGTATGGTGGAATTGTGTATCTTATAAAGGTCTTCAAAAAAGTCCGCGATGGCATATGTCTATCTCTTAAGGATAACATATTATATCCATTTTATTGAGTTTTTGTAGGGATTTGTTTGCCGAATTTTACTCTTGGAAATACGATTACGATAACAATACGCTATAATATCAGTAGCTATTAGCCAGATTATGTTCGTAGATAAATAAGGTAGCTACTTATGTGTATTTCAAACAGTGTACAAGAATATTTATCACAAAAACATTACTAAACACGGCGGCCTTATGATCAAAATTTGTACATTCCAAAACTTTTGTTACTTTTTCACTGACATATTTATCACTTTTCGATAAACTAACACTCAATACGAAATCTACACTTATTTCTCAGTAATTCTGTATAAGATTCTTCTAAAATTAAACCGTTTTCTCATTGAATCCATTACTTAACGCAAGTATAACCTTGATGAATGTTTACATTAAGCACCGCGCCACACCGCCACACGACCACAGAGTACAGACGTATTTTGTTTTCTTTTTTTTCGTTCGTTTAGTGGTGTTCCCGCTAAAATGTCAACCGGTCAAGTATTAGTCGATTAATCAAATTCTACAGCCAGATCGTGTTGCAAGTACAAAATAAATGCCAAATATTTCGTCCAGTTGCGAACGTGACCCTGAGAAAAGTTATGCACCAATGGTGTTTATTAGATATTTCGAGCGCTTTATCAGCACAAATGGTTTATAGTGCGACATTTCGGAGGATTTCGTTTTGTTTTCACATTGTTGGTACTTACGTGAATTATTTTAAAATTATTATTTGTGTCGCACTTTTATTCGTGTTGTAATTTGGCACAATTGCTTGCTTTAAGAATTTGAGTGAAATTTCGTATTTTGATTTTGTGTTTGTTATCTATAAGTAAAGACTCATTCAGGTTCAATTATATTAAATCATTTGTTTCGGTTTCTATTCACATTAAAATTAATATTAAGTTAGAATTTTGAGATATAACCTGGGATATGGAGAAGGACATAGGGTACTTTTTTATGCGATAACCGACATCCACGCGGGCGAAGCCGCGGGCAAAAGCTAGTTAGATATATAAACATTATGCACTATCTCATGAAAAAAAAAAAAAAACCTATTATTTATCACACGCCCGGAACATAGAGCATACTTACGATAAAACAAGTTGATACGTATTGACCTATTACATTGAATATTGCAATCAATTATTATTATGGTGATGATTTCGCAACGAACTATGCGCAGCTGTTGTCCACAAAACCACAAACGTTTAATAACATTCAAATATGTATTTCATTGTTTCATTTTGTAAGTAACATAAAACATAGCCCGAGCCCTATTTATGTTTTAAATATCGCAGCACTTTTGGTCTCGCACAGGTCCAGGTTAAATACTCCTTTTTTACTGTTTGTATGTCCTGTGCGTGTTCCAAATAATATATTTCTTTCTTTCTTTCATAGTTATAACAATTATTTGTAAGTCTAGGCTGCGGACCCCACGGACCCTATCTCCCGGGAGAAGTCTTGTTCATCACCTCTGGCTTGCCTTTATTGGCCAGCTGGAGTGAACACTGACGAGGAACAGAGCTCCCATCTCTTTCTTGTCTTTATTGGCCGGCTGGAGTGTAGATTCGCAAGAGCAACCGCGCCCGGAGGAAGGAAGTATTCCAATAAAATGCTGGTAGGGATCTTGACCGTACTTCCGGGATTGTCCTATAGTCGTGGAAGTCCTCTCCACTCTTCAAAAGCACTTCAGGACATGTTGCCCCGTTGTCGCTACGACAGTATGTGCTAGCGATCGTTTAGAAATTTGGTATTGCAAACCAATACCATAATATTTAGATTATAATGCTTGTTTTTCTCTTTTTAGTTGTTTTTGCAGTCGGGTTTTTTGTTTTTTTAAATATTTTATTTGCTATTTTATATTGAAATTATACAACTATCCTTTAGAACTTTGGTTTAATTTTGCGACAAGCAAAATTAGTATCACCCACACTTAGACTTTATTCATAAATTATGAATAAAATCTTAAAACTAAGTAAATATTATGTGCGAAACGAATATATGTAGGTTTTGTTTACTACGCGCGTTCGTGCTAGACCCACTGCTGTTTATTCTTTGATCCAACAGAGACCGCGCTTACTATTATACCCAAAGTCTCTAATTCAGATAATTTACGTAAACAAAGTAATGTCAAGAAATGTCACTGTCAAAATGACGGGACAGTGGCGCAAAACATTTTATATATATTTTTTTTGTAAATAGTCGTCGCTAAAATTAAAGTGAATTAATTATAAGAACTATGCAAACAAAATATCGTTACCAAACAATGTTTTGTGTAGTATGTGGGAGACACGGCATATGATCGTCATAATCAGCCCTTTAAAGTCCAGTGCTAGACGTAGGCCTCTCAAAATCGATTTCCACTTGAAACAGTTTACAGCCGTTTTCATCCAAAATGTGGCTAGATATGCCACTTACAATATGAATCTATGAATGAGTGTTGTTATATTAGTGTTGTTGAAGATGTAAAAAATTTGAAAATGTTTGTATCTCCTGCATTGTTACCAGTATCGTAAAATACTTTATACCAGAAAATCTCCTTTTTTTAATAACTTTGTTTTAAACCGAAAATTTATAAAAATAATTACGGTATGATTATTTTTTAATTATTATTTCTTAAAATCAGTACTTAAAAGAAAATGGAACCTCTTTTTCGCAATTTCATGTGAATTACCATTAGGAAGATATTTTTTTGTTATGTTATCCCCTTTGTTTACATAAATTATCTGAATTTGAGACTTTTGGTATAGTTGATATTCTGCCAACTCGCACTAAGCGTTTTCAAACGTCTTTTATAATGCACACAGCAAAGGAGTGGAACTCTCTGAGCCTGTGTTTTCGAACGCATACAACTCTAATCTATTCACAGTGAGCATTGACATATATCAATGACAGTGAGAGTGAACAGGCTTCTTCTGGGTAAGCTCACTCCATCGTCGACTTGATCTTTGTCACCTCTGACCTAGACTAGAGTCAAGAGCAAACCCATCGTAAAATAAAAAAATAAAAACATGCAGTCGCTTTTATTAACACATTTAGTACCTACTTTGCTAGATAGAAAAAAATCCCAAGGTAACCTTTTCGTTATGTTTAATCAATCTCATATCCACAAAGCGGACGTTTTGTTTTCTTATTTTTTATATAAATGTAAAGATTAAGTTTTAAATCTGTCATGGTCACTAACATTACTATTAACATAAACGGGATATTTACCATGTTTACTTTTTGATACGAGTTCCCGATATCCGGAACCGGTTCCGTTAACCGGGATGATGGGTTTCAACTGTCGAGAGCCTGGAATCCAGTGGTTCAGCTGTGTAAAAACCGAAGAAGTGCCGAAGAAAGCTCGCGAGCGGACACAGTGGGTTTCGTGTGTCGGGAACAGAATCGAGTTGCGAGTGACAGTTGTAGCGGTACTGAACGCAAAAAACGAACAAGAAAGAGGGTAGACCGTTTTGTCTGCTCATAAACTCCCACCCGCAATGACTTCAGTTTATCCGTGATCATGGTACTTGCAACAGCCCCGAAATACCGGGAATTCGTATCAAAAAGTAAACATGGTAAATATCCCGTTTGTGTTAACAGTAATTTGAAGATTGTTTAGTATAATTCGCTGAATTTGTCTTGATAAAATGATTAAAATAATTTCTATGTTTAAATACCTACCAAGTACTCGCGACTTTGCGAGCCTTCTTCAGTCGGTAACAGCGTCAGATCATAGCTCCATATAAATTATACCAGTCAGTCAAGTATGGGATATTGAAGTTGACAGCTAAATTATTGCAAAGCGCAAAAATTCTTTATGCATAATTTGTTTAAACTCAACTTAATTATTTCCCTGGGAAAACTAATTATGTAAATCACTCCAGTGGCAGACACGACTAAAATGGCGCTTGCTGCTTAATGTATAGATACCTACTTACTTGTGGTCGTATGCATAACATGTTGCGAAGATCGACTTCTTTATCGATATACGGGTTTTCCATTCATAAGGATTACGACGTTGTATATTGCCTTTATTTATCATGGAGACAGGAAAAATAATTGTCCGTATCCACCACAACATATTATTTTCCGTAAGGCTTTAAAAGCTAAGCTTTAATTTCCTTGTGCGTAGATTACTTTGGATTTAAGGAAACCCATTTGAGGAAGATATACCACATTTCGTGCTGAGGATAAATATTTTCTCGTCATAAACATACCTACTTACCTACCTACGTTTTTCAATGATGAAAGACGTTTCTTTTGCTTCTTTAGTCATTGAATTTTATAGATTAGAGAGTGAAAGGCCCCGTTTACGGAGACATGAGGCATCGTGCATCGCTAATTCACGAACAAACTATGATCATTAACTTTTTCTGAATACAGAGTCATCAAAGAAAGAAAGAATAAATAAACATAATAAATAAAGAAATAATAAATTTAGACGCGGCGGCCAAAAGTACTTAAGTCTTTTAATAGTTTAGATTTGACTTCAGTGCTTATGGCTTCCGAGTCTAGAAATATAATACCAAGCCAAAGAAACTTTGGTCGATTTTGCCACTTTTTTACGTGATTCATGCGACGGAAAATGAAATGTACAGTGGCTAGCACGTCAAGCAACACGAAACTGTCAAATTTCTCCTAACGATTTTAAACTTTAAAATGTTGGTGATAAGTTCAAAATCGAACGAGAAAATCTGACAGTTTGTGGTAACTTAATGTGCTGGCCACCGTACATAAATAACTATTTACTTAATCTAATTAATTAATAAAATTAACAATCTAATATCCTAACTTAATAAAACTATTACCAAACTAAAATATGTGACGTTGGTTTACAGTTGATGAAAATGTTAGCAACCCTGTAACCCGTAAAATAAATTGGGCGATTTCTGAGCGTAACTTTCCTCAATATGTTTTATTTCTTTCACAGGTAGATCAGGGGTGACCAAGATCAAGTAAGAATGTAGATATATCGCAGCCATATCGTCAGTGCGTTCCGAGTTGCTATAATATCGATATTCGCGTGCTAAAGCCCGTACCGAATTAGCGTGAGCGCGATAACAATGCCCCGTGAATCGTCATAGATGACGTCATGACATTCGCCATCTTGCGATAACGCTGACCATGCCTTTTCCTAATATCACCGTGAGCGCTGTCAAAAATGACAGTTGTGCTGTTTTGTTTTGAGTCGCATCATATCGTAACGTGGCATTTTCAAAATTATTCTTCTGGCTACAGTTGCTACCTAACCGAAAGAAAGAAGCAGAAATTTTTGGTGTAAACTCAGAGAAATACTCTAATATCGTTTTGACATTGAGTGAGCAACGTGAGCGCGTTCACGAGCGTTCCGAATTGTGGACAGCCCTCGGCTGTCATAATCGTAATATCTAAATCGGAACGCATGCGAGACGATGTGAGCGCTGTGAGCGATTATAGCCAATTCGGAAGGCGGCCCGTATAACACGCCGTATTACAAATAGGCGCGCTCAATTGAAAAACGTCGCTGTTTTGAAATGCAGCTACCTTTCGTTCAGCCGGATTTCAATTCGGCTGAAACTAAGTACGCCGCATTGTATGAGCATTTATTTATTTATTTATTTGGTACACTAACAGCAGTACATACGAAAGATTAAAAAAAAAAAAGTCAAGAAAAGTTAATGATAACGGTATTATATCGATACCCAAATACCGGTATTTATAGCGATATTTTGGTATCATGTATCCAAATTATATCGGTATTCAGCTTCGATCAATAATTAATAATAATTAATTTCGCGTTAGTCAAAGCGGCTTAGTAACGTGGCGCCCACATACAAATGGGTGCATCGTCGATACGCCCGCTTTGAAAGTTTTAGTTCCATTTATCGCCGCAAGTAACGCTGCATGATCGTAACCAGGGACTGAATACCTTCGATCAATAATTGATCGAAGCTGAATACCGATATAATTTGGATACATGATACCAAAATATCGCTATAAATACCGGTATTTGGGTATCGATATAATACCGTTATCATTAATTTTCCTTGCGTTTTTTGCAATTTGCAGGTCAGTGTCAGGTTGTACCTACCTTGATCAAAATATGGTTTGCGACTGTAAAAAATATACATTTACTTAAGAATTATCAATAAAGATTCTGTGACGTCACATTGTAGTCTGATACCAGTACTGAGTATCGATATAATTATCGATATTTTATACCGATACTCAAATTACTTATATAAAATACTAGTATTTATGCCAGATGTCGATACTGTATTCTTCGATTATCGATATCGGTCCTTGATAACAACAAAAATGGCGTCGCAATTCGTTATTTTGAACTGGGTGAAATAGGTTAGGTTAAGTTAGAATTGTGACCAACCGTGCGTGAGCCGAGCGAGCGTAGCAGTGCCGCGGCAGCGGTCGGCGAACGCTGAGGGGTTTATTTATAAACGCTGTTAAAAGTTAAGTAATGATTAGCGACTGTTTAACCATACATTTCTGACGTTTGAACGTCACTTAACTTTAAGCAACGTTTATGAATAAACCCCTAAGTTGTTCATAATTTATAATCACCCTACATTGCTTCTTGCTGACAATAAAGCTAAACGTTGAACGCCGCTTTGTAGAATGTATCGCCACCACGATTCAGCTCAACGTGAGGTAGCCGCATTTTAAAACAGCGATGTTTTTCAATCGGGCGGGCCTATTAATACAGCGTGTTATATATACAATATGTCTGCGACAGATACACAGTAATAATATTAACACATGACATATCATCACGCCTGTAAACCCCGAAGGGTTAGACATAGGGGTACCCAAGGTATACCCACATTTCGCCAGTTATAGTTAGGTCCCATGTAATAGCGGGCGAGCCTAGTCATAAACTGGGCTGCTATTACTAAATTCTACTACTAATACTACTACTAATACTACTGGAGCCTCATGTTTCATGGGACTACAGTGGCCATTGTATATCAAGGAATAGACCGGGGGCACGATAACGGTAGGGAAGACGTGGCCATAGGATATGGAAGGATTATTAGAGCCTACCGGATATGCATCCTTAAGCAAGCAATGGAATATTGGAAAGAAGGGTGATATTTATCGGGATGGAAAAATCCAATAACACTTTGTCCGACTCGGGAATCGAACCCATGACCTCATGCTCAGCAGTAGCGCTTGCGACCACTAAACCAACGAAGCAGACGAGTTATTATAACATGTAGATAGTAAAGAAATGCATTGGTTGTTAATTGCTCAATTTGGAAACATTCATTCGTTATTTTTAAGTTACGATTGCATAAAATAGGTCATAAACAAGTTTGTTTATAAGCGATGACTCAATATCAATATACTGAAACCGGTTTTAAATGGTTGATATCAGAAAAACTTGACGATATTTATATTGAGCAATATATTATACACTAGCTTCTGCCCGCGACTTCATCCGCGTGAAATTTCGGCCCACCCATCGCGTCGCATCTGCATCCCGTCGCTCGCCCGCGCTAAAACTTCGTTATCGGTTAGCGTTCTTTCTGACTTTTGTTCTTTTCGCTTGGCTTCTAAGGATCGTAGCGTAGATAATAGCCTATAGCCTTCCTCGATAAATGGGCTATCCAACACTAAAATATTTTTTTAATTCGAACCCGTAGTTCCTCAGATTGGCGCGTTCAACCAAACAAACAAACTCTTCAGCTTTATCCATACTAATATTATAAAGTTATGTTTGTCTGTCTGTCTGTATGTCTGTCTGTCTGTTGTTATGTTACGTTTTCACACTTTTCACGCCTAAACCGCTGAACCGATCGTCATGAAATTTGGCAGAGATATAACCTGGGATATGGAGAAGAACATAGGCTACTTTTTTACGCGATAACCGACATCCACGCGGGCGGAGCCGCGGGCAAAAGCTAGTAAATTATATAGCTGACCCGCGCAACTTCGTCTGCGTTACCTACTCGTAAGAGAGAGAGATTTTCTACTTATTTTGTTGCGGAGCTATTTTAAAATTATGATATCTCCTAAGATGTTGATTGAAATGAAGTGATGTCAAGGACAATTTTGTTAACATTTAAATACTTGTGATTAATAACATATTTATTTGGATAAGGATTAAAATTATTTTGATAAAAGTCCTTCGCAAATAATGAATTTATTTCGAAAAAAATTGATTAGGTACCTAAAAACAAGGTTATGGTGAGTCAATCTTAAAAGATAGACATATGCTGTCGCGGACTTTTTTTTAGAACTTTTAAAGAGGAACAATTCCATAATACATGACATTTGCGTAACTTAAACCGTTTATGCAGCGCACGCAACGGAAGCTCTCAAAAAGGAATAATTTTTCCCGTTTTTGCAACATTTTTCATTTATGCTCCGCTCCTATTGGTAGTAGCGTGATGTTATATAGCCTATAATATTCCTGAATAAATGGAATATCTAACACAAAATAATTTTTCAATTCTAACCAGTAGTTCCTGAGATTAGCGCGTTCAAACAAACAAACAAACTATTCAGCTTTGTAATATTAGTATAGATAGTATAGATAATTAAAAAAGTCTTCGGCATCCTCGCTATGTTTATGTAGGTACAAACTTACGTGATTTCTATACTTCGATCAATACTATACTTCGATCAATAATTGATCGAAGTTTCTATACCTCGATGTACATTTTAGTGCCTTTTCCATGCCATACGTATGTGAACAATCCATACCTACTGTCTTCTCCATAATATGTACTGTAGTCTGGGGCCAACCTTTTATACTGATCTAAATATAATAATATAAAAAAAAAACCTATAATATTCGTATTAAATAGGTATTAATATTTTTATGGCAACAATACTAATATTATAAACGTGAAAGTAACTGTCTGTCGGTCTGTCTGTTACGTTTTCACGCCTAAACTGCTAAACCGGTCGTCACGAAATTTAGCAGAGTTATAGCCTGGGATATGGATAAGGACATAGGCTACCCTTTTACGTCATAATTAACATCCACGCGGGCGGAGCCGCGGGCTAAAGCTATAGTAAATAATAAAGAATAAGAATTAAAAAAATAGAGGGGAAAATGTTTCCCTTTTATCCAGCCAGCCACTTCTCCCTATGTGCTGTTTGGGGCCAACCTTTTACACCGATACTAAATATTAACTGAATCCCTCGACCTCCCTTTATTGACTGCCTCGTTGGTCTAGTGGTCGCAAGCGCGACTGCTGAGAATGGGGTCCTGGGTTCAATTTCCGGGTCGGGCAAAATGTTATTGGGTTTTTCCATTAAGAATTTCTAAGTAGCAGCCCGGAGTCTGGATTTGCGCCCGATTGATGGCAATAGGTTCGCCCCTTCTTACATGAGACTTAAACATAACTGGCGAAATATGGGTGTTCCTAATATGGGTACACCTCTGCCTAACCTTTCGGGGAAACAGGGTTATGTTGTGTAAATATAAATTTAAATATAAAAAAAACCTATAATATTCATATTAAATATAAATACGGCATTAATATTATTTTTTTATTTTTTTTATTGGCTACCCTGCCTTGCTATCGCTCAAATTCCGAATCCGAATCAGAATGTTTTGAATAGCGGGATTGGCTCACAAATGACGACAACTGATTGACGTATCAAAACATTTGCAAATTGTTACTAAGGATCATCATCATCATCATCATTTCAGCCGAAAAACGTCCGCTGCTGGACATAAGCCTCCCCCAATTGGGGGTTTGCCATAATCGCCACGCTTGGCAGGCGGGTTGGCGATCACAGTATGGTGTTAAAAATGCATACAGAACGCTGCTGCCCATTCTCAAGTAAGTCCTTTAGTCGCCTTTTACGAAACCCACGGGAGGAAATGGGATGATGCTATTCTTTATGTCCGGCACCACACGGAACTAAGGATAGGATAGATAATCATCATCTGCGTTTTCTCAACTGCGTTGGGGTCAGCTTTCAGTCTAACCGGACACAGCTGAATACTAGTATTTTACATGGAGCGACTGCCTATCTGACCTCTACAACCCAGTTACTGGGTAATGGATAACCCGTTGTAAGATTGGTTGTCGGGCTTCTGACGACCCGACCCTTCATGTAACATATAGGTACCTATATATATATATTTAAAAAAAGTTAAAAAAAAAGTCAGAAATGAGTAGGATATAAGGGGAAGTTTGAAAGTGGCGCCGGTGACAGAAAAGTTGAAAGGACGTCGTTTGGCATTGTATGGGCATGTGATGAGGAGGGAGGAAACGCATGTGACGAGGAGAGTGATGAAGATAAATGTGGATGGATGGAGAGGGAGAGGAAGGCCCAAAAAAATATGGATGGATTGTGTGAAGAATGATATGAAAGAGAAGGGAGTGAATGATAGAGTGACGGTTGACAGGGGGGAATGGAAAAAGAAAACGTGTTGCGCCGACCCCAAGTAACATGGGACAAGGGCAGGAAGATGATGGTATATATTTATTATTTTTTTGTCATGGCATTGAACTACTAGATTTAAAATGTCGCGTATATTGTGATAAAATTATCAAGTGTACAACAATCAACCATGTTTAGGGTTCCGTATGGTCAACAAGCAACCTGGGCCTCAAGTCTGCTATTACAATACTCGTAGTGTCAGAATGGTCTCGCCATTGTGAGTATTTGACAGTGTTTGTATGGCAAATCTGTCAAAAACTCACAATGAAGAGACCATTCTGACACTATTGTAATAGCAGACTTGAGGCCCTGTATAGTTTCGCCATGTCCGTCTGTGGCTTAGCTCAGAGACTCTTAATACTAGAAAGCTGTAATTTGGCATGGGTATACAGATACACATTAATCCTTGTCTCCCACAAGGTGGACTGATGACCTTGTGAAAGCTGCAGGAATCCGCTGGATGCGGGAAGCACGGAACCGGTCGAGGTGGCGGTGCTTGGGGGAGGCCTATGTCCAGCAGTGGACGTCTTTCGGCTGAAATGATAATGATGATGATGATACAATTAATTACGCCAACAAAGAGTGTAATAAAACCATTAAAAAAAATGTAGGTTACCTCTCTTGCACGTCAAGTGTGGATGGATTTTTTTTGACGTGACAACGTCTGATAAATCGATGAACGCCGGCTGCATGCACGAAAAAGGATGACTCATTGTCCCGTTACGCCCATTGTCCTGTAACGCTCATTGTCCCGTTACGCTCATTGTACGGTTGCGCCGCATCAATGTTTTGTTATGACGTTGTCACGTTAAACTATCGTCCGTAAACCAACTTTACAGACAAACAATTTTTCATTTATCCCATTATGTGGGGAATTGTTGGATAGCCAGTTCAAAAAAGTTGCTGGTTTGTGACAACCATTTTTCATTTCAGGGATCCGTTTGCGTAATATTAAGCTTTAATGTGCTATTTTTTGTTAGAGTCGTATCCCTCCTTGCCAGCTAAATGGTCGTTTTAGGATATGTGAAAAAATTCACGGCAGCAGTGTATACAGTGTATATAAAGGAGCCTGGAGAAGCAATTTGATTCAGTTTACGTTTACGTCTGGGTTCTGAGTGAACCATCTCCACTGCAGAAGATATACTGCCTGATTCCTGGAGATTTATCTCGTGTTTGTACTGTTAAAGTTAACAGTGTTGGGGTCGCCGACGCTCTGACGCCCCCCTAAATTTCTTCTCTGAAGTATACTTCTCGACACTGCGGAGACTGCGCTCAGATTCTTTCTTCGGTGCTGCCTGACTCCTGTTCCTCGGAGCTGCCCTGCCCACTAGATTGCGGAAGCTTTCCTGACGCGGAGCTGGGAGTTACCTTTCAAGTAATATAAATTTACCTCCTTTTTGCCTTGAGAGTGCGTATTAGGTATGTTTTAAGCTATTGCATAGCTTCTATCGCGGGCCTTGAGCGCGGGGACCGAATCCAGAAATTCCGTAACGAAAAAACCTCACGCTCCCCACTCCGACGGGCACGGAGGTGTGGCTTGAAGGCCGTGCATCGTCTAACGTCGTTTCAGTTCGGCAGTCTTCGACACGGCGTTGTGTGCGTGCGATTAGACGTATTGTACGACTCTACGAAACTCTGTGGTGGATTTACCGCGCAACGCAACGCCATCTAGTAATCGCAGGTAGAACTAACTAAATAGAGGTGACATTGGCGTGGCTTGTGATTCGTAATCGAGACAAGCGTTGCTCTGTTGGTGGTCTCAGTTGTGTTTTGTTGTCGGTTTTATCCACTAGATGGCAGGCATCGTAATTCAAAAGTTTCTGAAAGGTTGTTGAGGTATGTGAGCAATTTATTTATAAATCAATAATTTTACTCGTGTTTATGATTCTCCTAGCTAGAATTAACATTAAACATTAACGTTCTTCATAGCTTATAAAAACCACTTTTAAACGGTTCTCCAAAGTTCTGGGCCGATTATGGATTGACTTTACTTTCTTATCGGTCACCACGCTCAAAAAGTGTAACTTGAATTAATATCAAAGAAAAAGAAATACTGCATAAATAAAATAAATAAATAATTATAATTGTATAAGTTGATACAAAAAATTCTATGCAATAGCTTTACCGCGGCAGTCCCCTAGTGCCACACGTCTTTTTTTTATAATCTTAATTCTAGAAATTGTATTTTTTACCTTTTCATTAAATTGTTCAGTCTACTTTTTTATCTTTTTATTTGTTAGGAATAAGTAGACTTGACAGTTTATCAAAAATTTGCCTACAAAACATAACGAAGTTAAAAGGAAAACTATCACAGCTAAATAGGCTTTACAGGTTAACTAGTAACAATTAGGCCTGTGTTTACCAACATTTAAATCAACTGTTTAGATATTTAATCAGTTGTTTACTCAAAATTTATTAGGAAATTTGACATAAACCAACTGTTTAAATACCTAACCGGTGGTTTGAATGTTGGTGAACACAGGCCTAAATCGACTAACTTATATTTGCAGTTGAAATGTGTGGGAAAACATGTTTTTCAACTATACAATTTTAAGTTTGTTCTTGCGATAAATTCATCTCGACTACGGGAATCCTTCATTGTGCGAGGTCCGACACGCACTTGGCCGTTTTTTTACTATCAGCTGTTGCTTCCGTATGTCACGGGAAGCGATAATGTTAAGGTTATTAGTCTAAACTAATATTATATAGTAAAAAGATGTTTTTTTTTTGTGTTGGATATACTTAAAAAATACTTAAACGATTTTTTAAATTCTTTCTCCTATAGAAAGCTCGAAGTGTCGGTTGTTTTTTGTTAAAATTTTTGCGTTTTATTTTTCAATTTTATTATGAGCGAGTAACACGGAATGTATTTTATTTTTCAAAAAAATTAGAGTGCCCTACGAAAATTGCAATAATGTTACCCAAAGTATCAAAAATTTGCCTATAAAAGTAATTATTTGGCGTGCGCTGCGAAAACTATGGATTATACTTTTGAGACCGCTTCACTCAACAATAAAGAAAGAAAAGAAAGAAAAAGTATTTACAATTTAATTTACAATAATGTATTACATGTTTATAGTACCTACTCATCATGACCCAAAACAAAGTCCGGGAGGCTATAAGTCTAACTATTATAATTAAGTCACAATAACCGTTTTTTGTTCAAATTGGTCAATCAAAAACGGGTATAATCGAAAGATGATGACATTCGTATCATAATATTACTGCTTATCCAACTAAATAGATTCATAATCAAGATTGATTATTGTACATGTAAATTCCTCATTAAATTATACGAAACGGACCTCTCGTTTAGAAGTTACGGCGGGTATAAAAGTATGAAAAATGCCACGGTGTGGGCGGACAGCCATACCTACACATTTTATTTTTTGTAAACTGGAAACAATTGAATAGTAATTTGTAATAAATAATAAAATTTTGCCATAATATAAAGAAAAAAAAAAAATAAAAAAAAATCGCATTAAGATCGCAATCGGAAATTATCTTAAAATTTTCATTATAATCAGTTTCGGAAACTACCTTTTGAACAGGATGGAGAGAGTGTTGATCTTTGGAAGAAAATACGAAATCAACGCGGACGAAGTCACGGGCGAAGTGCTAGTTAAAAATAATTTGATAAAAACGGAATGGAATAGTTTTATTCCTGTTATTTTTGTAGTTTAATCAAATATAAATAGAAGTTTCCTGGAAAAAACAATGCGTTCAATTTATATTATCGTTCGGAAGCTTAGTGTGGTCGGTAATGTTTAAAAAATAAATAATATAATTAAGTATTGTGAAACCAACCTTGGTAAAGTTTTGTTTGATAAAAAAGTCTTTAGCCTCTGAAGTGGCGTTTTGGAGTGTCATCACTTCATTGGCGACCAGTATTTGGATGTAGACAGTTTCACAAGGGTTGTCACAAGGAACTCTTTTCCATGAAATCACCCACAAGGTCGTAGCACACGTATCAAATCGGAAAGGGATCGTCACCGTTTCAACTCGAGCCGTTCAGTATTATTTGTATGAAACTCCCTACTGCAACGCACACTAATCGGAGTCGTAACGTAATCGCCGCGTTTCGGGACAAGCTCACAACCGCGGTGCGGTGCGTGGTCGACTTGCAGTTCCCGCGCTTACGGTTCTCCGTAGCCTAGCTTACGGCTCTCCGTACCCTAGCTTACGTCTCTTCGTCCACGCCCCTCCCGCGGTCTGCGTTGCCGAACGTTTCTCTGAATGTTGTAAGCTTCTTTCTTATACATTCTTCTATAGACTGCAGAATGTTATAAAAGAGATATTTTGGCATATGGAAATAAATATAAAATGTCTCTTCATCATCTATCAAATATTTTATGATAGTCCGAAATTCTCCTTCAGTTCTTCTTGCTTTATTCATATTGTGTACCCATATTCTTTTTCTTCGTTTCTTTCTATTTTCTTTTTCCTCTTCATCAAGTGTTATGGCAATGATAGCCAACTCACGTCTTGTGAACCGAGACATAACCGTGGGCTACACTTAACGTTCGGATTCAAAATGATTGAACTAGTGCCGCCTAGCCGTCAACCAGCGGTCGGCAGCCGTAAGCGCGGCGTCGCCTAGCCGTAGCCGAGTCGACGTATCGGAGCTTCTGATCCGCTTTGGTTACGTGCTTACGTAAGGTTGACGACTCTTTGACGGCGACGCGAAAGGCGGTACGGTTACGATCCCTTTCCGATTTGATAAATGTACAGCTATGTGGCAGCAGCTGAGTCAGTTTTAATATAAATGCTGTCTTTTAAGGCGAGGTTCTTAAAGTTAACCTCTAGGAAATGTAATTTTAATGTCATTTTATTTAGAAACGGTAATGATTAAACACATGGAAAAATTATATGTTGCTTTTGAGACCTTTTTTTAGGTACGTCGGGTACTCGTTACATAATTGGATAAAGTTCGCTCGATATAAAAAAAATCCAAACATACCCTTATTTTGTAGATTAAAATCATTTAATTCCAATATTATACCAAATTATATTTTGAAATCACATCAAAATGAACGTCTATGATGATGTAATGTCCGTCGGGTTTAACATTGTTAATATCATATCGTATTTTCAACCCAAAATTAACGAAATTCACGGCACAATTTACTCGCGCCCAACTGCCACCTCTCGAACAAAAATGCACGCTCGAAGAACCTCGCCTTAAAGAAATGTAGTTCGCGGTCTCTTGTGCTTTTGCATTGCGTTCTTTAGTGTCTCTTGACAGCTACGGTTACAAAGATTGCGTAGTTATATTTATGCTGTCATTCAAATGAAGTCAAAAAGCGGTTTTTGACTGCTATATTTTTGTGATAACTACTAACTAGTAACTACACAGGACATCTAAATCATGTAATACGAATTAGGTCGTGCTGTTTTTTTATCTTTATTTGCCTATCCGGTATAACGGGTTTAAATTAAATAATAAATTGTTTTTTAACCGACTTCCCAAAAAGGTTCTTAAAACGGTTGTAATTTTTTTTAATGTTTTTTTTTTTACCTCAGAACTCCGTCGTGTATAAACCGATTTGGAAAATTATTTAGCGCGATGCAGGATTTGTGACGTCAGGGTCTTTGATGCGTAGTTCGCATGTGGCGTTTGTTGATACCGCCACAATTCTTTTTTTTTATATGTTTTTATTTATTTATCAATAAAAAAAGTTTCCGGTAATCTTAAATTAAGAACTATGCCCGCAAAACCGTTTTCACGGTTTGTCTGTGGGAACAGAACAAACAATTATAACTAATAATATTTAATAATGCGGACACTTAATTTTTACTTATTGCACTTATGAAGCAACTTACAATAATACTATTATAACCTACATAATATGAAGTATAGTAGAGACCCGCCCCTGCTTCGCACGCCACGGGTGTCATCTGTTGCGGTGACGCCAAGAAATCGAACTTTCTGGCCCCTCGCCCACGGCGACTTTTTGTAGCGATGCTGTCGCGCGTTCGCATCGATACAGCCGCGATGCGGCCGCTAGCTGTTTGCCCTCGCTCACACCACGATTCTCAGTTGCGATGAAAACGCGACACTGTCGCGCTTCTGTCGCAATGCAAACGCGATTCAGTAACGGCATAAAAATGCCACAGTTGCACTGATGCTCGGTTCTCCACTCACGTGCCACCCTCGCTCCGTTTTCTCCCAGATGTCATCCGACACGGTCGCGCGTTTGCATCGATACAGTCGCAATACTGTAGCGCGTTAGTAGCGCATTTGCATCGCTTCTGAAGCGCGTTGCAAATGCGACTCACGCGCGTTAGTAGCGATACTGTCGCGCATTTCGTAAACGCGCGACAGCATCGCTACAAAAAGTCGTCGTGGCCGAGGGGCCTCTGTTCTACATACATATATTATCTAAGTCATTATCTGCGTAGCCTTTTCCCAACTATGTTGGGGTCAGCTTCCAGTCTAACCAGCTGAATACCAGTTTTTAACATGAAGCGACTGCCTGTCTGACCTCCACAACTCAGTTACCCAGTAACTGGAATGTGGAGATCAATATATGAAGAAGAGGTAATGCAAAACCCCTTGGTAAGACTGGTTGTCAGACTCTCGGGCTTCTGATGACATGTAACGACTTTCAAATATCCACGAATGAGAGCCGGGATCAACGGCTTTAAGTATCCGAATAAATTCTCTACTTAAGAGGGCCCTTCCCGGTCCGTCTATCGTCAACGCGAGCATGATTGAAAAGCTTGTTGTTTCATCCAGCGCAATGTTAATGCTAACAGGCAAGTGAGAACGCAATAACATTGAACGAATAATAGTGTGCGGAAATTCCATAAAACTTGTTCCAGGAAATACGTGTTTTTGAGAAAGCCTTAAAAGTTTGTGTAATAAATGTGTGTCATTTAGAATCTCAATTAAATGTGCGATGTTTCTATGAAGATGTTTTCTTTATTTTCAGAATTTATGAGTACATTATGAATGGTCAAAGTTCAGGTAAAATGTGTGCAAAAAGCAGATTTTTGGAGGCTTATACTGAATTTGTTTCTCCAAATTTTAATTTTTTGTTTCATAGAAACCTAGATAAAGTGCACATGATACCAATTAGTACAAAATTTTCTTTGAAAGATGTGTTCCAACGCCATAATCACGTACCTACGAGCATTTGTATGAAAAGTATGACGGGTTGGCCGCTCTTAAATGATGTTGAAAACTGCATCAAAATGCATTGGTTTAGTATGGGCCATGGCGGCCATCAGTGGTTATTCCAACCAGCCCACCTTCCTCCAGAAGTTGATTTACTCTTCCAGTCTGTTTAGAACATCTGGGAAAGATCTGGGTGCCCTGAGGGTTTCTGTTCTAATCTGGGGGACGTTAGTGCATTCAAAGAGCACATGCGCGACGGTTTCCTCAACCTCCATGCAAGCCCTGCACAGAGGATTGTCCGTGATGCCTATTGTGTGGAAGTGTTTGTTTAGCGAGCATTGTCCCGTGATGGTCCTCGTCACCTGGCGCAGGCTGGTCCTGTCCAGGGGTAATAAATGCCTGGTTAGCCTACCATCTAAGAATGGCATAGCCTCCCTGGACTGTTTGCAGCCCGGTGTCGAGGTCCACCAGCTCCTTTCTAGTGAATAATTGAAGGCCTGCGTTCCTACATATACACTTATGGCATAACACTGATACATTTAATGTTTCTCATTGTCTTTCTTACAGATTATTCCTGCGACCACCTATCACTAATCTATACTATATCTATACTAGTTTGTTTGTTTGTTTGTTTGAACGCGCTAATCTCAGGAACTACTGATTGGAATTGAAAAATTATTTTTGTGTTGGATTGTCCATTTATCGAGGAATATTATAGGCTATATAACGTCACGCTACAACCAATAGGAGCGGAGCATAACTGAAAAATGTTGCAAAAACGGGAAAAAATATTCATATTTGAGAGCTTCCGTTGCGTGCGCCGCGTAAATGGTTTACGTTACGCAAATATCATGTATGATGGATTTGTTCCTCTTTAAAAGTTCTAAAAACAGTCCGTGACAGCATAGGTATGTCTATCTTTTAAGATTGACTCACTATAATTTTTTTTTATGGTAATCAAATTTGTTCGAAATTAATGCATTATTTGCGAAGGAGTTTTATCAACATAATATTAATACTTATCCAAATAAATATGTTATTAATCACAAGTATTTAAATGTAAACAAAATTGTCCTTGACATCACTTGATTTATCAACATCTTAGGAGATATAATTTAAAAAAGCTAAAGAGTTTGTTTGGTTAAATGCGCTAATCTCAAGAACTACTGGTTCGAATTGAAAAATTCTTTCAGTGTTGGATAGCACAATTATTTAGGAAGGTTATAGGCTATTTAACATCACGCTACGACCTTAAGGAGCCGAGCAAACGACAAAAAGTCGGAAAGAACGCTAAGTGAAATCGGAGTAATTGCGCAGGCAGGCAATGCGATGCGACGGGGCTGAATCTTACGCGAACGAAGTCGCGGGCAGAAGCTAGTATTATATTACAGTATTGTCGCCAGCACATCAGGTTATACGAAACTGTCAAATTTATCCAAACGATTTTAAACCTTAAAATGTTGACGGTTAAGTTCAAAATCTAATGAGCATAATTTGAGTTTGTGGTAAGTTGACGTGCTGGCATTGTAATTGTGAACACATGGGATTTCTCATTAACAGTCTGAGGTGGCGTTGGTTGATATGGGCATAGCAAAATATTGAAGTAGTTGAAGTGGCGGCGCGGCGCGTTGGGGCTTGCCGCGGGTGGGCGGTTTGTACCGTGTTATTTGTTTCTATATTAAAAATTTCTATGAAAAATGGTTACTGTTGTGATGTCATTCGATTCAATCTGAATTAGCCTTTTTTAGATAAATTAAATTGGCGTGTTAAACATAAACAAAAGTTAGCGTATTACAAAAAAAAATTGGTTGTCTGTAAGGTCGGTACGGACGATAATTTTACGTGATAACACTGATTTTTATTTGAATTGTAAGTGACTTTACTGTTGGTGTGCTTATTATAAATAAATAATGTAACACAAGTCGAACGCTTAGGCCGATCGTGCTTCTCTATCGCTTGTTCCGCGCTCTCGCTTGCACACTTGGCTCAGGCGGAACGTGACAATGAGTCATGCTTTTTCGTGCGTGCAGCCGGCGTTCATCGATTTATAAGACGTTGACACGTCAATAAAACAGTCATTTAAAGCTACAAAAGTAAAGTAATTTATAACCAGGTCTAATATCAAATACCTATACAACCTAACCTCCTTGCACCCACAGTAAAATTTAAAAATGAAAAACCTAGGCTTGTCATCATCTGACATTACAAAAGGTAAACAAACATTGTAAGAGTATTAAAAATCAACAGAAAAACCTTAATAATAAAAATTACAGAGGTCTAGGAATGCTTAACCATCAGGCAATGGCCATTCTGTTACATGGAGAGAGAGTATGATAAACAAATTAACATTATAATAGCCAAGAAGTAAGTACAAAAACACGAACATTACACAGTTCATAAAAACTTTTTATTTAAAAGCCGTGTTTGTGTAACCCGTCACCCTGCCGCGCGGCGATATAAAATGGTCAGGGACACTTGACTCAGCGCGACGCGCGGGCGTCGGGCATGTGAGTGATGAGTGACACACGGGATTTCTCACTAACAGTCACCTAACCATAGATATTTATTTTTATCATAACCATAGACGACAGAAGAGGTCTAACTTAATTACTTAATTAATTTGTTGAAAGATGTCTATCTTTTGAAACAATTGTAGAAAAAGAAAGAAAAAAAAATGTGTTTTTGAAGCTAGTCCTTCACTATCATTTCTCTTTGCCATTATTCCAAATTTGAAACGGAAAACTTAAAAAAAAAAACTGTTTATTTGCAATAAGTCGTCTTTTTGCGTTTCTCAGGGACATAATTTTGTCCCTGAGAAACGCGAAAAGAAGACCTTTTCTATCGTCTATGGTTATGATAAAAATAAATATCTATGGTTAGGTGATTGTTAATGAGAAATCCCGTGTGTCACTCATCACTCACGTGTCCGACGCCCGGGTGTCGCGCTGAGTCAAGTGTCCCTGACCATTTTTTATCGCCGCGCGGCGGGGTGACGGGTTAAGGCTCCCACACACTGGCGCGATATCGCGCCAGTCTGCGCGAGCCATTACACAAACACGGCTTTTAAATAAAAAGTTTTTATGAACTAATAGTACATTATTGACTGTTTCCTCAAGCGCACAGACTGGGCTCCATTAAATAACTTGTTTTGTAGCTTTAAATGAGTGTTTTTTTTTTTGTAATACGCTAACTTTTTTATGTTTTTTTAACACGCCAATTTATTTAAATAAATAATATTATTTCATAATCTGAAACGATAACCTTATGATTTTTTTTTACTTAAAAAAAGGCTGATTCAGTTAGAATCTAATGACATTTTAATAATAATAATTCTTTATTTGCGGACCTTGAAGTCCAAAGTCAAATAATAATAGTAGAATAGTTTCTATACAAAGTTTTGGCTATACAAAGAAACAAATAACTCGGTACAAACCGCCCACCCGCGGCAAGCCCCAACGCGCCGCGCCACCACTTCAAACTACTTATACAATATTTTGTTATGCCCATATCAACCAACGCCACCTCATGAAAATATCAGGAATTTCAATGGCTTTTTGTCAATATAAGAAAGAAAGCTGCATTAAAATAATTCACAAAAAATAAAACAGGGTACGCTGTCTGTAAAAAATTCGCGCAAAAATTCAGGTCCACTCTCGTGGCATTGGACATTTCAGCGTTTTCGCTCAGCGCCAGTAGGTTGGATTGAACACGTGAGTGGTTATAAAATGTACTGTTATATCATAGTAGTGATAGGTGTTCGTGAGGAATAATTTGTAAGAATGACAATGAGAAACATTCAATGTATCAGTGTTGTGCCATTAGTGTATAAGAAGGAACGCATGTTTTCAATAACTCACTAGATTAGAGTTGGTAGACATCGACACCGGGCTGCAGACAGTTCAGGGAGGCTATTCTTAGATAGTGGGATAACCAGGCGTTTATTACCCCTGGCAGGACCATCACGGGCTGCTCGCTAAACAAACACTTCCACACAATAGGCATAACGGACAATCCTCTGTGCAGGGCTTGCATGGAGCCTGAGGAAACCGTCGCGCATGTGCTCTTTGAATGCACAGGCGTCACCCAGATTAGAACAGAAACCCTCGGGGCACCCAGCAGATCTTTTACAGATGTTCTAAACACTCCGGGATACGTAATTAACTTCTGGAGGGAGGTGGGCTGGTTGGAATAACCATTGATGGTCGCCATGGCCCATGTTCAATGGTCCATCTGAAGGACTAAGTGCGGAAACCAAACCCTTTACCATAGAACTGTACGTCGCTTGCTCCTGCGTCACTAGTCTGACTCTGTATGTTTTGACTGCTGTGACCAAAACTACAAACGTAGTATTCAGGGAAGTTTTCTTACTGACCGACTCCTTGACAGTTCAAAAGTAATAAATGATTTGAGTTTGAGTTTGTGGCTGGTATTTTAGTATATTGTGTCTTATAATTCTAGTAATTTTTTTCTATCGAGCGAACTTTATCCAATTATGTAACGAGTACCCGACGGACCTATAGAAAGGTCTCAAAAGCAACATATAATTTTTTTACGTGTTTAATCATTACCGTTTCTAAATAAAATGACATTAAATTACATTTCCTAGAGGTTAACTTGAAGAACCTCGTCTTAACGTATTTGAACGCTTTTTACAGGATTTAACAGCACAGTCAGGCATTTTCACGGAGTTCCGTGCGCCTTGAAAACGATTCACGAAGTGCGTTAGAACTGATTTGAAAGTAGTTTTTAATTAACATACTTTTTTTTTAATAACGTCTCGCAGTTCAACCTAGAAGGTTGTCTACTGCTTAACAAGACTTTCCTGTGGGGTGCCTCAATAAATTAAGACCTCCAGACATGGCTAATGAACGTACTAGAACATGAATTATGAGGGGTTCTCATCGTCAAAAATGACGAACTTCCATACAAACTTTCATCTCCTATTTAACCCCTTTAGGGGGTGAATTTTCAAAATCAATTTTCGTTATACATGGAACTCTTGACAAAATCTCACGCTTCTAGACTCAGCAGTTTAGACTGTAAGCTCTGTCAGTGATTTTTAGTAAGTAGATTCATAAAATGATGTCCTATTCATCAATCCTTACTATATATATTATATAACTATATCCATACGATCAATATATATAATATCTATATTAATATTATAAATGTGAAAGTAACTCTGTCTGTTCGTCAGTCTGTTACGTCTTCACGCCTAAACCGCTGAACCGATCATCATGAAATTTGGCAGAGATATAGCCTGGAATATGGAAAAGGACATAGGCTAGTTCTTTACGCGATAACCGATATCCGCGCGGGCGAAGCCGCGGGCAAAAGCTAGTAATATTATAAATGTGAAAGTAACTCTTTGTCTGATTGTCTGTCTGTTAAGTTTTTACGCCTAAACCACTGAACCGACCGTTATTATTTTGGCAGAGATATGGAGAAGGACATAGGATACTTTTTTACGCGAAAACCGACATCCACGCGAGCGGAACCGCGGGCAAATGCTAGTTGCTTAAGTTAATTACGTCCAAAGTTTCATCGATGATTGAATTCGTTACCGTCATCTCCTCTGATAGTAGAGCGAGTCTTATCATCTCGTGTTAGTACATAATATATTATTCCAATGACTAGACCTTCACATGATAAATGAAATCATTAATGTATGTCTGCGTAACAATATTAAAACTCAGAAAAGGCACCCTAGCTTGATTTTAAATTTGAAAATACTAGTTTTGCACATTATAAATAACAAATATTAAAAAACTTTATTCAGTTCAGAAAAAACGCGATAAAAAAAAAAAACTGGTAACAGATTACATAAGCCTTAGGTGGTAGATTTTTTTCAAATTCCCTGGGCCCCACACTAGGATTCCCTGTGTCGAGGGGTCCCGTCTCTTGCCAAGTAATTTTTTTTTTTTAAACCTTGCCCCTCACTAGGAATTTCTCCTGTATTTTGGGTGCGTTTACAAACATTTAAATTCACATACTTTTTTTATTTTTTTATTTTTTTTTATTAATGTTCAAAAAGTAGATCGCAGAGTTTAAAATAATACACTAAGAACCACAGAAGCAAAACAGCCAGACCCAGAACAACTAATACAAATATTTGTTCCGTGCGGGAATTGAACCAGCAACATGTTATATAGGCGTGGAATTAATAAACTTTAGTTAAATAAAATAAGAATATAATTCATTTCTGTATAGGAATATGACAACACAAGAGAGTAAAAATATGATAAGTCATCTTGACACTTTTTTCACCAGAGACTTAAGAAAGAGGTTTTGTTCACAAATTCCAACACAACACGCAGCGCAGCAGTCAATCGCTTCACCACTGCGCCAACTGTGACGTCAAAATAGTAATGCTATTAAAGACTTAAGTATTACCATTTGGCACGCTAAATTTTGGTCTTATAACTGAGTGAAATGAAATGTCACTGAAATTCTGGTGCAATACCTTGAATATATACAATGTTAGCAATATCTATTCGGGGATATTCGTCACGATATACAAAAAGGTGACGTAAGCGTACCAAAGGTCAAGTACGTAATACATAATTCAGGAGCTGTTTCAATTTCAGAGGGGAGCGCGACTATTCGGGGAATTTCTGCCGATACTTGAGTTTTTGGTAATTTTATCATATAATAACATTACAGTATAATCAAGCCTGAATGAATGGAGAGAATGTTTGTAATGGTGGGAGGATGATCTGCTGAAAGATTAGAGAAGAACAGCTTTGGATAAGTATGAAGTGGAAGGAAATAAGGGAGGCAAGACAGCCTGACGTGGTGGCTGATAGTTGCTAATGTAGGGTTCACAACCAGACGGCATACTACTAAACTATAACTATATATATATATATAAAAGTAGCCAAAGGTACTCCTTATAACATCAGCTATTTGCCAGTGAAAGTCCCGTCAAAATCGGTCCAGCCGTTTCGGAGATCAGCCGGAACAAACAGAGAGACAGACCGATAAACCGATTTTGAACTTAATCGTCAACATTTTAAAGTTTAAAATAGTTTGAAGAAATTTGACAGTTTTGTGTAACTTGATGTGCTGGCCACTGTACAAAGAAGAACGAAAACTGTTAGAAACGTTTTATATAAGCTATTTAAAAAAAAAACGTTTTCGAGCCCTGAACAAAAATAAGATAATAGATGGCGCCACGTGTCCTTCGAATCATGACTGGATTATACAAAATATTATAGAATACGAATTGATTGTCAAATTCCAAATTAACGCGAGCGAAGCCGTGGGAAAAAACTAGTGTCAAATATAATCGGGTCCTTGACCCTTTTTAAGTAATAATCAACGTCACTTTGTTTTGAAGAGCTTTGAACTTGCTTAGATCCCGACTGCGTCACTGAACTAACCTTCGAACGCATAGGCAATACTGATTATTGTCCTATTCGACCATGTTGAACGATATCAGTAATTTAGTTTAGGAAAATAATTAAGGGTTATAATAATAATAAATAAAAATAAAAAAGCCTTTTAATTTCTTAAGCACACAGTATTTACATTGCACTTCTTAATATAATTTAACACCTGGATTCACAAAGAACAATTTTTTTAAATTTTGTCTCTCTGTTTGTTCCGGCTAACATCCGAAACGGCTGGACCGATTATGATGGGACTTTCACTGGAAGATAGCTGATGTTATAAGGAGTAATGGCTTACTTTTACTTTATTTAAAGCGTGGCTTTAAATAAAGTAAAAGTAAGCCGCGGGCACCAGCTAGTTTATAATACAACCCAGCTTTCAGGTATCTACTGCTGAGTAGCCGACTTCTCATTCAACGCTCGGCAGTACACTTTCAAATGTGCAGTGGCAATTCCATTTTTTTTTGCATTTGGGCCCAAAAAGGCTACTTACACCACTGCTATCTCTTGTCGGTATAACGGGTTAAAATGAACGGGTTATTATGGGTTCTAAAAAAGACCGTCAAAGCCGATTCTACTAGAAAACTTCTTAGACACGAGCTACAATACTGGTTTGACTCTGATAATTATGCACATTCATTTTGGAAAATCTTGGTTTTTAAGATTTTTTGGGTTAAAATTTTTCATCGTTTTCATCTCAGACAGGTGTTTGACTTTTGAAATATAAAGTCAATTCTTTAATAGTAATCATTTAATGCACAAAAAAGATACAATGAAAACAGAACTTTTCGGAAAAATAATATAAGTCGTCACACGTTTGCATCCGTTCGTTCGCGATCGGGGATTCTCCTCCGTCGCCCGCGCATATTATTTCAAAAGTCAAACACCTGTCTGAGATGTATAAAATAGATATTTTATTCATAAGACGTAGGGTTTATTTCCTAAGTGACGTCACAAAGTGCGGACAAGCCAAGCCATTATTATTCTACAAACACTAATTCTGCGGCATGATTTGATTGGTAGGTACAACCAACAAAGCAGTTTGATCTGCAGGCAAGAAAAAACATCGTAACATTAAGCGTGCAATGTTCACTTATTGCACAATATAATCATTATACTGTGGTTATTGCGTGCGTAATTATTATTAATGTTTTATAATTTTTTGAATTGTTTGTTGTTGTATATTTATTCGAATTTATTTGTGCTTATAATTATACATAATTAAGTATATTATATTATATACTAGCTTTTGCCCGCGGCTTCGCCCGCGTGGATGTCGGTTACCGCATAAAAAATTACCCTATGTCCTTCTCCATATCCCGGCTATATCTCAAAATTCTAACTTAATATTAATTTTAATGTGACTCACTATGTGAATAGAAACCGAAACAAATGATTTAATATAGTAAAAGTACTTATGTTCTGAACGTGAATGAGTCTTTACCTAAAGATAACAAACACAAAATCAAAATACGAAATTTCACTCAAATTTTTAAAGCAATCAATTGTACCAAATACAACACGAAATAAAAATGCGACACAAAAAAAAAAAAAAAATTAATAATAATGTAAAAACAAAACGAAATCCTCCGAAATGTCGCATGGTACACCGTTTGTCCTGAGAAAACGCTCGAAAGGTCTAATGAACACCATTGGTACATAACTTTTCTCAGGGTCCCGTTCGCAATTGGACGAAATATTTGACATTTATTTTGTATTTGCAACACGATCTGGATGTAGAATTCGATGAATCGACTAATACTTGACCGGTTGACATTTTAGCGGGAACACCACAAATCGAACGAAAAAAAAAAAATACGTCTATACTCTGTGGTCGCGTGGCGGTGTGACGCGATGCTTAATGTAAACATTTATCAAGGTAATATGTGCGTAAAGTAATGGATTCAATGAAAAACGGTTTGAGAAATAAGTGTAGATTTCGTATTGAGTGTTAGTTTATCGAAAAGTGATAAATATGTCAGTGAAAAAGTAACGGAAGTTTTGGAATGCACAAATTTTGATCATAAGGCCGCCGTGTTTAGTAATGTTTTTATGATAAATATTCTTGTATACTGTTTGAAATACACGTAAGTAGCTAATTTATTTATCTACGAACATAATTTGGCTAACAGCTACTGATATTATAGCGTATTGTTATCGTAATCGTATTTCCAAGAGTAAAATTCGGCAAACAAATACCTACAAAAAGTCAATAAAATGGATATAGTATGTTATCCTTAACAGATAGACATATGCCATTGCGGACTTTTTTGAAGACCTTTTTATGATACACAATTCCACCATACATTATTTTGTTATATCTCAAAGGGTTTAGACAGCGTTTTCGTTGAAAGCTCCCAGACGGCTTATTTTTTTCCGACACCTCCAACAAATATCGTTAATTCATACAAAAATGCATACAAAAACATAACAAATTATATACTAAAACCTTCCTCGAGAACCAAGCTATCCATTGGTGAAAACAGCATGAGAATCGGTGCAGTAGTATTTGAGTTTATCGCGAACAGACAGACAGACAGACAGACAGACGCGGCGGAGGACTTTGTTTTATAATATGTAGTGATAGTGATATATTGTATTTATGTATATCCTTATATTTAAATAAATATATAATTCACAATTTTCGTTATTGCATCTACCAATGTTTGTCTCTGCTGCATCACCCATAGGTTGTAGAAAATACGTGTTAAATAGAATTAAAATATTTATTGCGGATTAAATAATATTAAAATAATAAAAAACCAGTGTCGTCCTTGCACAATCTGTCTTAGTACTGTCAAATACTCAACTACAGTGTACTGTCCATTACATATCGAGACTCTTCCGTACCTTGGAAAGCACGTAAAGCTGTTAGTGCCGGCTGTCATGTGTAGATCGTTGACAGTCGTTACGGGTAGTCAGAAGTCCGAATGTCTGACAACCAGTTTTACCAAAGGGTATCGTGTTACCCAGTAACTGGGTTGTGAAGGTCAGATAGGCGGTCACCCTATGTAAAATACTGGTATTCAGCTGCATACGGCTAGACTGAAAGCCGACTCCAACGTAGTTGGGAAAGGTTAGGCAGATTAATTGATTTTTTGTCATGGTTATATGGACATTGATTAAGAAGATACCTAGTTAAGTTAGCTGCCTGTATACACAGGTATCTGACTTGAAAATAGATAAAGATAAAATAGATAGAGATATAGACACAAATTTCTATCTGTATCTATATATCTATCTCTGTCTCTATCTATATCTCTATATGTATCTCTATATATATCTGTATATATAGATACACAGATAGATATAGAGATAGAGATACAGGTAGAGATACAGGTAGATATAGAGATAGAGATATATATAGAGATACAGATATAGATAGATATACAGATACAGATAGAGATACAGATAGCGATACAGATGGAGATACAGAAAGATAAAGATGAATATACTCTGCTAGCAAGCTAGCTGCCTATATAACAACCTCTTTTATCAACTGTACGTCACGACACTACATTGTTATTCACGGAATGTCGAAGATCATTGAAAACGTTTGATAATAATTGTCATAAAATCGCGTGTTTGGTGACGTCGACAACGTGAATCATTTTATTTTTAAACATGGATTTGTCGTGTCAAAGTAGGGAACGATAGTGGATTCTCATGGCTACGGATGATGTCATGATATAAACTCGTAAGGGTTGGCATGATTAGGCACTGCCGGGTAGCATAGTACTATATATTTATTTATAATATCATCGAGGGGTAAAACATTTTTTTTTCCATGTAGTATCTAATTTAGTGTCTTTTAGTATCTTCGCAACTACTGATCTGATTCAGAAAACTATTTAGGAAGCTACGTTACACGGTTACAGGATTGCCGTGAGTCATCATTAAGAGCGTTCATCCCGCGCGGTCTGGCAACGTCGCATTTCTAGAGGTTTTTCGTAATTATTTTATCAGATTTATATCCAAGTGCAATTTTTTTTTCAGCCGAGCACTAGATCTTTGTATTTTATAATTATTTTTAACATTTATTTTATAGTAAATTCAAATATTTTGTCGTAATCCTGCAAATAGAAAATAATTGACAATTTGTCAAATGAGTAAATACTAAAAAACTGGTCAAGAGCGAGTCGGACTCGCGCGCACCGAGGGTTCCTTACTATCATAAATAGCTTCATTCGTATAGGTACCTAAATAGTTCTGTGCCCAGAAAACTTCAACTGTGCTTCACCCATAGCAACCTGCGAGTAGGGTAGGAAGGAGGACATTTTGGTTGTGAACCGTGAAATGTTTATAAATTTTCATCGGCGAGGCCTTTATTCATCAGAGAACTTTAACACTGCGGTGTAGACTATTGCAGTTTTATGTCAGCGCCATCTCTTGACCGATAGTGGAACTAATGTAATTTTCGTTGATGATTTCTTAAAAAGTGTGCTATTTAGAGACATCTTTTAATATGTCCTGTAATATTTACATAAACTTGCCCTGCGCAAGAATTTTTTTCATCTTTCGTTACAGCTACCCAGCTGTAACGAAAGATGAAAAAAATTCTTGCGCTCATTTAAAAATGTATCATAATTACAAATAGCTTTAATGTAACTATTTAATGTATGCATATTCATGCTAACATAAAGCACCCACCAGTATAGTGTTATCTCCAAAAACTTTTCACTACAATAAAAACAGCACTATTTCACAGTCATGGAAGCACTGAAGGTCTCACTGTCAGAAATGATGGCACTGTTTCACGTTGGATGGCAGTGTTGATTCTTTGACCTAAAAGTAGGCAAGCCCTCTGGTCACGTTCCGAAGAGTCGACCAACCGCTCTGTGATGTCCTGAAATACTCGATGAGCACTCGGAACCCACGGTCCTAGTATTTCTTCAATCCCAAACGGCTCAAACAAAAGCTGCAAATTAGGTTGTAAGTTTTTGTTGGTTAAGATGAATGCCAAACATGACAGCTAATTTAGCAAGATCAGCAGACTAAAAAAATCACGCTTAATTCATTCCACTTTAGCGTGTTAATTGGACTAGTTGATCAATTTGGTTAAAACAGCCCATCCGACCGAGATAAAGATACAGATAGAGATTGAAATAGAGAAAGGGAAAGAGATAGAGAAAATCGTAACAAAAATTAGCACTTTAAAGCTTAATATTACGCAAACAATGGTTTTCACAAACCCATAATATTTTTGAACGGCCTATCCAACGATACTCTACACCTTGGGATAAACCAGAAAAAAAAATATCATCCCTACTTTACCTGTAAAGGAGGTACCCTAAAAAAATATGTTTTAAGATTTTATTTTAGCACTTTTTCGGCGTGATTAATATGTATACCCATACCAAATTACAGCTTTCAAGTACTAATTGTAAGTGTCTTTGAGCTAAGCCGCGGACAGACGGACAGACAGACGGACATGGCGAAAGTATAAGGGTTCCTTGTTTACTACGAAACCCTAAAAATGAACAAAAAGTGCAGTGATATCTGCTTTACACTTATTTTGCTGTGTGGAAGTTTTACATTTTCGTTCTTTAATCCTCGCACTGCCTATTTCGTCACTTGTCAATATGTACGTTAGTATTGGCTACCCTTACACAATCGTTAGCAAATGCCTCATTAACTTCTCTGAGTAGAGCGAGTCGCAAAGAAATCAAAGTCTGAGTGTATGAATAATGTACAGTATATGAACAAAAATGACGTCGTAGTTTAAGTACTTGAAAATTATTTCTTCATTTGTAAATATGTTAAACATATTCTTTGTTATTGCCTTTAAATGATAAAACTCTGCATCCGGACATACGTTGTGCAAAGTTCAAATTAATTTTAAATTGTTATCAAACATTTCATATGAAGGTACCTACACATATAAATTATCCTTATCCCAACTACGCTTAGTTTAACAAAATTTTGTAGTACTCCCGTATTTTTGCAACAAAATCGTGTTCGAGACTCCTCCGTGTTCTCTGTGAGTGCGGGTTGAAAGAGGGAAATCTGGACCGCATCTTCTTTGAATGCACGAACAACTTTTTTTTTTAACTAGGGCATCTCAGAGTTAACCTTGAGACTCTTTACCCGGACTTTCCTGTGGTTGCCTTAAGCTCCTAGCGAAACTTAATGCCTCCAGCCAGGGCGTAAAAACTTATGAACTAAACGACTGCGCGCTATGGGCGACCCCTGTGGGGTACGAACCTCGACTTAGGGCAGAGTCGGAGGGAACTCGAACAACGTTCCATCTTTAGATTTATATAAGCGTCTCCCAAAATTTAAGATCCCTCTTCCGACTAATTTCCCCTCCTTACTTAATATATTCCTCTCGTGAGCTCGTGGCTAAGTAATAACAGCCGCACGGGTCAATCCGTCAGGTTAAGCTACGCTTGCCGGGGTTGGTCCGTGGATGGGTGACCATCTTTACATACCGAGACTCCTCCGTGCCTCGGAAAGCACGATAAGCCGTTGGTCCCGGCTGTCATTCGGGGATCTTTGACACTCGTTACGGGTCGTCAGAAGCCCAACAGTATGGCAGCCAGTCTTACCAAGGGGTATCGTGTTACCCAGTTACTGGGTTGTGGAGGTCAGATAGGCAGTTGCTCCATGTAAAATACTGGTATTCAGCTGCATCCGGTTAGACTGGAAGCCGACCCCAACATAGTTGTGAAAAGGCTAGGCAGATTGATTGACTAATATATTCCTCTCCAGAACTTCTTGTGGCGCTGATGACCTTCATTCGTCACAATAACATAAAGTTATGTTTTTTTTTGTCTGTGGGTGTCGTATGCGTATATTTTGTGTTTTAAAAATTATATTATTTATTTATTTATTTATAATTTATGTTTGTTTCAATCCCATACTAATCCAACAACATCTACATTGTGTTCAACTTTATCAATAGAAGAACCATACAACTTTTAGGGCCTTACAAATAAACACGGAATAAAGTTATGCTAGAAACAGCATAACTTTCATTATCATCATCATCTTTTCAGCCGAAAGACGTCCACTGCTGGACATAGGCCTCCCCCAAGCACCGCCACCTCGACCGGTTCCGTGCTTCCCGCATCCAGCGGATTCCTGCGGCTTTCACAAGGTCATCAGTCCACTTTGTAGGAGGCCTTCCTACGCTACGTCTTCCGGTACGCGGTCGCCACTCCAGAACCTTTCGGCCCCAACGGCCATCTGTTCTGCGAGCAATGTGCCCTGTCCATTGCATAACTATATTCCGAGTTTATTTGTAAGGCCCTTAATATATTTTTTTCATATGCTACCCGCGTGGCAAACTGATTGTGCGATGCAGGATTTGTGTGACGTCAGGTCTTTGATGCGTAGTTCGCATGTGGCGTTGTAGATGCCGCCACACCCGTGATTATTAAGGTGTGTCCAAACACGGCGTGCAAGGTGCGCGGCAGCTACGCGCGGCATTCGCAAGACACAAATTTGCCACGCGACTAGTTTAGACCTTCTGCGCGGCAGTGCTGGCATGTCCGAGACACACCGCGCTCTATATTTCGTATTCAAACTACAATGAAAGCGGCTGCGTGTGTTGTAGCTTCCTTGTATCCCATAATGGACTATGGGAGCCATATATTTCAATAAGACGAATTGCTGTTTTGTTATCCATTTTACTTGATAAAATACGTCCGTCCACACTCAACCACTGGCGAACCAACACTTCACCGTTCGTGGCGTTCGTCGTGCGCGGCAGGTAGCTCGCGGCTGCCGCGCGCGGCAGTCGACCAATCATAGCGCGGCAGCCGCGCACGATTGCCGCTTTATGTTTGGTCACACCTTTAGATACTGTGTGTATGTGTTGGTAGGGGCCCTATCAGAATTCCAGCGCTGCGGTATTTTTTTTTTAAATATTGTAGCATTATGTTGAGATAGGACCCTTTTTGGAGTCACACAGTTCTTTTTCTATTATGTTTATTTTTTTGTTGTTGTTTACAATGTAAATCTTGTTAGTTTTAAATGCTACTTTTTACTGTTTGTATTTTCTGTGCGTGTCCCAAATAAATTATATTTCTTTTTTCCTTTTTTCTTTTACTTAAAAATTAGATAAACTTTTTGGGAAACCTATTACGTTAATTAACTATCTATTGATAAATTTCTTATTTGGCTACGAGTTTTGAAGTTTTGATGTTTTATTATCTCAATTAGATATTTAAAGGGCAGTGTTTAGTTACGTAGAATATACTCCTTATTGTACACCAAAACTACAAATAAGAACGTTTTCGAGTGAAATAGGGTGTTACCAAAATTTTGCCAACTAAAAACCGTCGCGTCAGTGCAAAATAATTATACTCATTAAATTAACGTAGCCTGGTACTTATGTAAGTATTTATATTTGACATAGTATTGTGACCTTTTTAATTTTCCATGGTAACTACATAAGTGTGACTTCCTCACTGATGACATTGTACACAATGATGGTAATTAAAATAAATTAATTGTTCCTATAATTGGTGCGTATGCCACTTCATGAGCGCCGCACTTTCATTCAGGTCGCGCGACTGCCATCACGAAAAAAAAAAAAAAGGACTTACGAGTAATGTGCGAAAGTTAAAAAAAAAAGTTACATTTTATGTTCGTTTTTTGAATTTGAATTTCGAAATTGTTTGAAATGAAGTGGTTATTTTATGTGATCGTTATTGTGTACATGTTCTACAGGACAGGTATCGTATGAGCCACATATGTACATAATGTATTCGTCCATTTAATAAAAATAAAAATAAACATTTTTTTTTGGTAATATTTCTAAAAGTTACCGTTAACCGATTTTCGGTTTTCTGTTAAATGTTTTTGTGTGTTGGGGCACATTCATAAGGTCCGACCGTTTTGTCCTTGAGAAGGACGTCATCATGATAATGATTTTTAATAATGAGGATGTCGAATTATCTTTCTTTAATATTTATAAAAGGTTTTTGTAATACTTTGAATTCATTGTGTCTTACAAAAGTGATATAATTAATGGAATTCATGTTTGTTTAGTGTACGGGCTAAAACCGGTGGAAAACACTTTGACCGTGGATACAGTCACTTATGGCGACGACGATTTCCTGAAAGTAGGGGATCACAAAACCATTAGCTGTAAAGCGTCCAATAGGAATCAAAAGGTGAGCTTTAAAAAGGGCATTGATTAAGGCGTCGTCAGCAACCAAAGTCGGTTAACAATATCGTTTTCTAAATCTTAATTATTGACAAGAAAAAAAAAAAAAAAAAAACGGAACAAAAGTTAAATTTCATGAAAAAAAAATCTTTGCTAGTTTCTAAAACGCTAAAAAGCAAGTTATCAAATAATTTTGTGTCCATTTAGGTGATGACTGTGTAAAATTGCCCTGAAATTGGCCCATTTTCTTGCTGACTGTACCTTTTTTCAAAATCTGTGAATGTGGATCAAAATTTCCCAAAAAAATAAGGACAGTCTTCTAAGACCGTTTTCCTTTAGCAACAACGGTTAACACATTGACTGCCACCGCGGTCACCGGTGCCCGCTAACAATAGTTTTTCTATTGTGTCTGTTGTCTGGCAGTCAAAGCCTTAATGTACCTGTCCTTACTTTCCCATCTCAAAAATCCAGCCTGTGTATATTAATATTTGGAATTTTCTCATTACTAACTAGCTTTTATTTGATACCAATTTTGTTGTAATTTATTATTAAAAAAACCTTGCCTCATTTTTTTGTATTTGCTGATGCAATATATAAATATTATATAGCCTAAGTCACTCCCACAAGACGAATCTAACGACACCTCATAATATGTTAAAATCCATCAAGCCGTTTAGGCTACAGAGCGTACAAAAGTCGATGAAATTCATCGACTTTTGTTGCAGGCCGTACCTATGTTAAAACTCAAATAATAAAAATAGCTTTAACTGCGCAAATACGATACGATAATTTGCATAATTGAGTGCTTCGTTGGTCTATACTCCATTTACTATAGCATTAGACAAATAACGGCTAAATAACAACAGTTATTGTGTGATATTGTTGAAATTACTGCACTTTAGAGTTTTTTTTTATTGTAAATGGTAAATAGATTACAGTGCTTTCTATTTATCGTGAAATAACGGAGTTTATTAAACGTTTACATCGAAATAACGAAAGGGTGAGAACAGTTATTTGTCTAATGTTATAATAAATGGAGTATAGTGATTGGCATGATAGCTGAGGGTTTGATCCTTGAGTCAGGTAAAGTGTAATTGTTTTTTTTTCTATTCACTAGTTCTAAGAAAGCGGGCACGAAACCAGCGGCGCGACGGTACAAAATTGTTCCGCCGCCGCCGCGCCGCCGCTATCGCGTCGCAACGCTCCATGCCGCCGATTTCGTGCTCGCAGCATTAGATTTCTGCCCAGTTAAGAGTCTATACAAATTACAACCTAAGCGCTAACTCACTCTGTATCTCGCTCGCACACTATTGCTACCGGTCACGCGAGCAAGCGAGACACGGCAGGGAAAAGGCTCCAAGGCGCTGATAGTTTAGGTAATTTCGTTTTACGGTGAAAATAATAGTCATTTAAAAAAAGTAAATAACATAAGGCCTGCTTTATAGTTAGTTCAGTTAATATGCAAAGTTTCATTATCTAATTCGAAGTATTTTTTGAATACCAGCGGTTTATTGTTCGGTTTGGAGGTAACATTGGATTTTTTTTCTATCGAGAAAATTTTATGGAATCGTGTTTTCGGCTAACATAGTACTTAACATTAATCCTCAACTTTACCATATATTTATTTCAAAATTAATGCTGCAGTATTTTCGACATAACGGAGCATCATGCTAAGCCATTTGAGGTAGTATAGGCCCTTAATGACAAAAACCAAAGTATGGCAGGAAGAAAAGAAGGCATAAGCCGTGGGTGATAATATTTTCTTTTGGGAATGGCTTATCGCAGTTCAACCTAGGAGGTAGTCGTCTGCTTAACCGGACTTTCCTGTGGGTGCCTCAATAAATTAAGGCCTCCAGCTAGGGCATAAACTTATAAACCTACGCTCTAAGGACCACCTAACCTACGCTCTACCTTTGTGGGGTACAGACCTCGGCTGAGGGCGTCGCTGGGGGAGCACAGCGAGGGACGGGCTGTATCGGATTATGATTATTAAGGGACGAATTTAAAGCTCAGCGGCGCGGGCTGGCTCGTGCAAGGGTCCGGGCGGGCAAAATGCTTGGTCACTATACATTGGACTAATTAAAATGAACCCTGGCCCTAATATGAATCTGCCTACCCTATTTACAGAGAGTGTATTACTTTGCATATGTTTCAGAACTGATTATATAGCGAAGTTCCATATTTGAGTATTTATTTATTTGGTAAAACATGTACAATATTACAGACTCAGGTTCAAGTTATTGCACAGTTACATTTACATAAAAACAGACATATTTACAATAAGGAAGGAATAACAATAAGTAATAATACACAAAAATTACTATTAAAAGAAGTAAAACAAACAAATAACAATGGCACAAAATTAAAAATAAATTCACCTTTCGTCCATCATCTCACATTAATTATATATTAGTATTGTGCTAAAAATAATTGCAACATTTTCTCTAATAATAACAGTTACAAAATTCCGCCATTATTATAATAATCAGCCCGTAACAGTGTACTGCAGATATGGGGTCTGATAAACTGTCGTGTTAATTGGAATTATAACCATGTTTACAAACATTGTGATTTTCGCTGCATTTTTTATTATTAATTTGATTTAATGTACATATTTTATACTTTTCTTTACACGCCGTTCCTACAAAAAAAAAGTCTCTTTGTAGTTCATTGATTGTTATCATGTATTATCGTAAGTAAACCGGCGTGTCGTAGAACCAAAAAATTGAAGACATATTATGACATCTACCAACGCGCACAGGGCCCGCGACTTGCTGATGACTCAGACACAATATATTTGGACACAGTGTCCTGACACATTTTAATTTCAATATTTTTTTCACAGACAATTCGGACACCATCAAATTATTGAAGCTGTTTAGGACAGTCAGGTACAAGAGTGGGTGTGTAATATTATTTATTAAAAACGGCTGCTTTCTTTAAAATCCGGTTACACGTTTTTAACAACTACAAGCTGGGCGGAGGACGGATTTTTACAATTGAGGTATCGTTGGAAGTTTTTTATCTGACTGTATAAAACAGTTTTTATTGGTATCCGAATTATCAGTGACAAAAATTTGGATTCAGATACTGTGTCCGAGTCGTCAGCAAGTCGGTGTTCCAGCAGTGGAAACATTACAAGCTGATTATGCTTATTTATACTTATTATCGGGTGGAGGTCGTTTTCAGTCCAACATAACAACACAAGAAAATCTCTGAAGCCGTTTTCTCCGTCCTCAATATAATATTACCTACGGTAGAAGTCGAGATACCAACGAGGAATAGAAAAAAAAAAAAAACCGGTTATGTGCGTGTCGGACCACGTACAATGGTTCCGTAATTGGGATGAATTTATCTCAACAAAAAATTTTGTAGTTGAAAATTTTTTTTTCCATGCATCGATATACGTCACGGTCAATTCTCCAACTGCAAATGTAAGTTTGTAATAGCAAAGTAATATTTTTTTATGTGAAAAAACTGCAAATTAACTATTTCGGAGACCTTGCTTCTTGCCAAATTTCATGATCTAGGTCAACGGACTTCCCGTTGACATCATGTTTGAAACCCCATAGGTTTTAATCTATTTGCAAGTATCAAAATATGTCGCATAAATGGCTTTATTTTTTTATTGCGTAGAAGCTTGATTCTTTTACAGATCCAAGGGACCGTAGACCTGCGAATTTGATATTAATTTCAACTTGATACCTCTACGCGTTCCTGAGAAAAAGGGTCTTGACAGACAGACAGACGGCCATGCGACTAAAAATGAGAGTTCCAAACATTTCTTTAACGTTGGTTAACAGCACGATTTTGAACACGTTCGAAGACCATAAAACGTTCTACCTTTCTATATTAAACCTGGCACAATCCTGACCGGTTCTAGTGTACAGTCGGTAAATGAAAACCTTGTCCAGTACAAAAAATGATCATTGTAACTTTGCGTAAACAAGGCTTTATAGGAACACAGCTTCTTCATAATTTCAGCCTAAAGACGTCCACTGCTAGACATAAGATTCCCCCAATTGGGGGGGGGGGGGGGGGCCATAATCGCCACCTCGCCACGCTTGGTGGCAGGCGGGTTGGCGATCGCAGTATGGTGTTAAACATACATAGAGAACGCTGCTGCCCATTCTCTAGTAAGTCCCTTAGTCGCCTTTTACGACAACCCACGGGAGGAAATGGGGTGGTGCTATTCTTTACGTCCGGCACCACACGGTACCACTAGCTTCTTAATTCATCTTATTTCAGGTGGAATGGCTAGATCCAAACGGTCATGTGGTGAAGCGCATCCCGGGCAGTCGAATCTTCTCTCAAGAGCATTTCGTGCAATCCATGAGAGGACGAGTCCCGGCGTTGGTGCTGACTGTCACCAGGGCTACGGTGCAGGACTCTGGGGTATACCAGTGCAGGTCCGGGAATTTGTTGCAGAATGTGTCTTTGTGTGTTATTGGTGAGTTTTTATCTATATTTTTATCTTACACTAGCTTTTGCCCGCGGCTTCGCCCGCGTGGATGTCAAATATCCGACGGGAACGTACTACCGGGATTAAAGAATAACCTAGTTAGAAAGAAAGAGTACACGTATACTTATATTATTTTTACTTGAATACAAAATTTAGCGAATGAACAACTTCAATACAAAACTTCATCCCCCTTTTCAGACCATTATGGGTTGAAATAAAATAAACAAACAACGATTTACGTTGTTAGTTTCCAACCATAAGCCGATATTAGTGATTTAAACTTAAAAATAAAGAACTTTAGTTAAATAAAAATGTCATCCCCCTTTTCACCTCCTTAAAGGGTTGAAATTCTAACAACACCGTTGCGTTAGCTTCCAACCATAAGCCTAGATAGCAAATTCAGTGATTTTTCTTCGAAAATTATGGACTTTTCAACTTCATCCACCTTTTCAACCTATCGGGTTGGAATTATCAAAAACGCTGAGCCTAAACACAAAATTTGATGATCCTAACTTCAAAACTGACGGACTTTCACATAAACTTCCATCCCCTATTTTAGCCCTTTAGGGGTGGAATTTCCAAAAATCCTTTCTTAGTGCACCCCTAGACCTCATAAGGAACCTACGTGCCAAATTTGGAATCTCTAAACCCAGCGGTTTTGGCTGTGCGTTGATATATCAGTCAGTCAGTCAGGACTTTGAATTTGATATGTATAGATTATTGAAGTTCTGGATAAAAGCAAAAGGTGGAGCAGAATCCTACAGTTTCAACCATTTGATAAGAGGTTTGGCGACTGAATCGTTAATCAGTGGTCATGTTATCGCCATAGGCGGTGCTGTTTTTAATACAAATACAAAAAAATATTTATTGATATAAAACAAGATAGACGACAAAATATATATTTCTCTGACTCCTGCGCTAGTAATAACTGTGTTGCAGGAGCCAATGTCCTCTCCTAATAAAACGACAAACATTTTGTTGTTTTATGACAACACAAAAAATAAAAAAAATAAATGTCTGGCTAGCCTTTCATACTTGTTATGTTTTCTCTGTCATTATTGCGTCAGTTACTCTCTCCATTTCCTCTTACACTTCAAGCGAAACATAAGTAGGTACTTAGGTACTAAAATATGCGCTTACATTTAAATTACTTAAATAATGAAACACCACAAAACAACTCCAATAACTGTTGCTAACTACTTCAAAGTTCAAAGTGCAATTCACGTTCAAAGCTTCCGTCGAACCACCAAGTGGAACGAGCACATTTGATTCAATCAGAGTTCAGTTGCTCACATATGAAACATAATAACTGCCGTTATATGATTGTACCGTACTGCAAGGGTAGGATCGAGGTGGGCCTGGAAAAGGATGCCTGGAAGCATTTGGGGGAGCTCTTTGCTTAGCATTTTGTAACAATATTTTGTTTTAAAAGAGTGTCCGTGGAGTTTCTTGCCCGGTCTTCTCCATAGGAACCTACTACGCTTTGGAATAGGCAACAAGCTTCATCTTTCTAACTGATCGACCATTTGACAATTTATTCATAAGCGCCTGTAATTGGTTTATTTGAAATTAATGCTTTGTGTTTGAGTAGTGGGACAGTGTTTATTATTATTATTTGTCGGTATAAATGTTTGTATCTTGGAACTGATCTGCCGGTTTTTTAAGGTAACACGGGCCAAAGCCAAGTGCTACCCATTTTTTTTTTTTTTGGTGGGATATTATCAAATAACTTCTCCCGCTCTGGGTGGAGTGGGAGGGCGTGTCAGACTTTTACTGACTAAAACCCACCCGTGTTCCTTCAGTTGCCTGTGTGCCAGGGCCACGGTATCCCTTGCGGACAAACCCGCAACCCTGGCAGGAGAAAGTGCTACCCCTGAGAGTATTAAACTAAGTGATAATTGATGATAATATATGGTGTGATGATATTATGTTTTGGCTTTGTATTGCAGTGGTGAATGATGTTCGTGCGTGTGATATTTGTGCGTCGTTCTGCAGAAATTTTCGGCCAATTCTGCAAGTTTTCAGGATAGCAGCTTTCTGTAGGGTTTGGTAGGTGAAGAGAGCTACGTCTAGTGTTATTAAAGTTTATTGAATTGTTATTATTGTTTTGTTTATAAAAATATATGTTTGTTTTTATGTGAATGTTATTCGTTTTGAGTGGAAAAAGGAATGGGAGGCCTTGCCCTGCAGTGGAACAACACAGGCTGATTTATTTATTAATTTATTGAAATATTCAGTAGGTATCAGACAAGTACTGTACAATAACTCAAACTCAAAGCATTTATTTAAATTAAACCATTTACGGGCACTTTTGAATTGTCAAGGAGTCGGTCAGTTATAAAGTTGAAGCTAGTTGTCCATTCTAGAGAAGAACGGCAAGAAACTACGAGGACAATGAATAAGAGGCTTTGAAAATGTGGGCAAGTTTTTGTTCCCAGTCATACTTAGGCTAGCTTTTAATTAGCATACTGTTAACACATTGAGATAACCATAACCATTCACACGTCTAGAAAGACTTTTTTCATTGCACTCTGTATGACCAAACGAATTGACATTGGCCTTGAAAGGCTCAAGTTTTGCTAAGACAGTTTTTATAGAATTACTTTGCCAAAGCGTTTGTAATTTTGGTGCCACCGACTTCCAAAATTAAAGTAATTTTTCACTTTGTAATGTTTTTATTTTTCACTTTTTAGTTGTGGTACGTAACCCACACTAATTTTAATAACACTATCTAGATCTGGTGTATAAATAACAGTGACAGGAAGTTATTAATACATCATCCACATAGACTAAGTGGAAAAAATACAAATTATTGAAGCTTACTCAAAAACTACTTAAGAAAAGTTAATAAAATTAAAAATTATTTAATTTTAAATTATTAAAATTAAATAAATAATTTAATTTTAAGTCATTAAAAATAAATAAATCAATAATAATTTATAAAATAAATTATATTTTTTTATATATTATATTATTTTTTCATTAGGTCGACTTAATGAAAAATTATTTTCAATATCGGTCCACAATTGACGAAAATATCGATGAACATAAAACATAAAAAAAAAAAAACATTGAGACGAAAACAACAACATCAACCTCCTCCTTTTTTGAATTCGGTTATAAATAAAAGTAAGCTTAAGTTCGACGGATGTTACCCAATGAAGGTGTGCAAATTGTGTGGCATTATGTCCGCATAAGTACCACTATTGTACATGAAGTTTAAATAAATAAACAAAAGGATTATATGATTGCAAACCCGTCATGGAGTTATAGTCTGCCAGTATTATTAATTATGTCGTAAACCTTTACATTAGGTATCAGTTACTTTAACTGAACTGATTGTACAAACCTGCTTATAAAAAAAAAATCATTACGAAAATCTCTTTTTCCACCTAAACGTCGTAACTGTTAAGAAAATCTAAATGATTGATGGATAAGAAACATAAATCTGAAGCGATGTTGAAAGAGCTCTGTTGTAATTCGAAGTGGAAAATCAACAAATTTGAGGTTAACAAGTACAACCAGATACTCGATTATAATGGCACTATAGAAATCTAGTGGCAAAAAGCTTAGGAAATTATGTTATAGGTTATTTACATAGTTATTTCAAAAATAAATATCATCTTTATACATGGCGATGAGTTTCGAACTGTCCATAAAAAGTATAATTTTTATGAAAGTGAAGATACTACTTACTCATCATGCTTTTTTCGACAATCAAAACCCAAAGAAAGACGGGGGTTGGCTTTATAGAGGTATGAGGAACATGGTGTAAAGTTCACTCATCCTCCATAGAAAAGGGAGGATCCTCCGACCAGACGGGTATGGGACGGTGTCTGGTGGGCAACTGCCCAACGGTTTATGTCGGGATGTGGTATATATGCTAGTCGCGCGGTAAACTATGATTGCGCGATGCAGGATTTGTGACGTCAGGTCTTTGATGCGCAGTCCGCATTTGGCGTTGTAGACCTTAATCCCCGAAAGGTTACAGATGACAAACAATTAATAATTAATATAGAAACGCAACGGTAATCCTAATGATGGCTGTTGGGGCTCAAAGGGTCTGGAGTGGCGACCGCGTACCGGAAGACGTAGCGTTGGAAGGCCTTCTACAATGTGGACCGATGCCCTTTTAAAGACCGCAGGAATCCGCTGGATGCGGGAAGTACAGAACCTTTCGAATTGGCGGTGCTTGGCGGAGGCCTAGGTCCAGCAGTGGACGTCTTCCGGCTAAAATGATAATAATGAATGGTGATCGATTTATACGGGAACAGGGAGGGTGATTTGTTCCTCGCAAGAGATAAAACAATTCATAAGATGCTTCCACATGGTTCCGCTAATATTAACATTTATCCGTTGTCCACAGAACCGTCGGACTTCGCTGACACTCCAGTGGAAGTGGTCGCCGACCTAGGACGCTCCATAACCTTATCTTGTCAAGCTAAGGGAGACCCTGAACCCAGGATTTCATGGATAAGGAATGGAGTAATTATTAGCGGTAGATATAACTTTTTTCTGTGTTTACTTGTTTTAATTTTAAAAAATCGGAATGCAAAGTTGATACCCACTATTAGCTACCAACTTACCATAAGGGCAATTCCCGTATTTAAAAAAATTCAAAATCTAGTCGCAATTTCATCTTAGCTATAAACAAAGTCAAAAGCCTTTAAAAAATTAAGGGACATTAGAGATGTTTTTGACAGATTGAGACTAAGATTAGAATGCGACTGTTCATAGAATTACGGAAACTCGTACCAAATTCACTCTTCAATTTTATTTTGTTATATTCAATTTTCACTAGTGCACAATCATTATCATTCACTGAAAGAATTACCGGTAATTTGTTTTGAGCACCTCAAAAAAACACAAAGGAAGGTGCTTTTAAGTTCTTGCTTCGAAACTTAACTTTGAGTAAAGTTTGTTTACCTTTGCACATTATTTTTTTATTACGCCACAAATTGCTAGTACTAAGTACAAAAAAAGTGCATGGCTACAAGAAAAGTGTACAATGTGTACATTCAAAAGCAAAAAAATCCGTGTATTTGTCATTTTGTGGAAAAAATTACATTAAAAGTTTTTAGTTCTTATTCCTTTTGATCGTAAGACGTTAATGTTTTTTGTAAATATATGTATTAAAACATTATATTGCACATAAGTTTTTGTAAAGCGTTAATGAATGCTTTGCAAGTATTATAATGTACCTTCATGCGTAATAGTTATTTATGCAACAAGAGAGCAAAGTCGTTTTTTGCTGCGAGTGCTGATTTTGAATCCTGAGTGTGGCGAGGGATTTAAAGGCACGAGATGCAAAAAACTTTGCTCTGGTGTAACACACATAACTTTTCACTTCAGCAGCGATATCCCATTAGTTCTAACGATGGAACAGGTAGAACAAGTGGGAATTGAGACTCCCACTAGTTCTACTATTTTGTAATATAGTATATCGTAGTACTAGTGAGAACAAAACAAAAACTCCCATTAGTTCTACCGTGGAACTGTTCAGTAGAACTAGTGGAAACAAACCGCGAGAACACTTTAGGAGATAATAAATATTTACAGGTTAAATATCAGTTTTATTTGCAGTAAATACTTATTTTCGTTTAAATACAACAATAAGTTAAAAATTCAATAAATTACATTAAAAGACATAATTATCTTTTTGCTAAATTTCTTTAGTTAGTACGAAATTCCGAACGTGTTTGTCTTTGAGGTCGAATTCAAAATCGGTACTTCGAAAGGGCTGGTCTTTGTCTCTCTTTCTTTCTAATGGCGGGAAAGAGATAGAGTGTGAATGTTTCGAATTGTATGATTAACCCAAGGCTGAATAAGATATTCGCGGCTTTCGGAAAAAAATAAAATAAAAAGTTACTTTGTCTCACTCAGTGAGCAAAATCGCATTTTGCTCACTGATTTCAGGCAGCAAAACCTACATGTTTGAGCTACTGAAGTGAAAAATATATTTTTTATGTCTACTACATGGCTTAAAGATTTTTACATACAACCCGGATATGATTGTGTCAGTAAAAAGAAAAACAAAATACTTCTTTAGTATATCTTTATACAGTGTGTCTGGTCACCGGTGTCCGACCCGTTAAGGCGAAGCAATATGATCAATTTTATCGACAAATCCACCATTATAAGGCATTAAACCTATACAGTTATGAAATGGCAGCCATTCGATTTTTTTTGTAATGTCAGCCTTCTTAACGCGGCAAATTTTATTCTTTTTGCTACAAGAAGACATTACGCTAAGCTTAAAATGAGGGATCTGGGGCCTAAGTCTACTAATTTACAAACGTTGCAATGGTCTCGCCATTGTGAGTATTTGACAGTGTTTGTATGGCAAATCTGTCAAAAACTTACAATGAAGAGACCATTGCAACGTTTGTACATTAGTAGACTTGGCCCCCTGGAAAGGTGTGACTTTATGCTTCGTCACATTCATAATGCTGCTTTTAAGCTTTTAAATCATCATACTCAAACATTGCATTTTTTTTATTATGTCAAGCTTCTCGCACATGGACGAAATATATGTAAGTAAATAATGCACACCTCTTCTTAAATCACGCCGATAGTAAGCCGCAACTATTATGTCTAGATGATGACAGCTCAGCAAAATACAGAGTGATGACGAAGTACAACATCCAAGGGTTCGAAGGTCTGCTGACCATCACATCGCTGGAGCCAGAAGATAGTGGTATTTACTCCTGTCTGAGCATCCAAGAGAGCCCTCAACTCGAAGACTGTAGCCACAACTCGACGTTTAATATCACTCTGAATGTCAATTGTAAGTATAGCGTATAAATAATTGTAATTAACGCCGCCATCTTGTTTTCATTTCATCACCACCGCTCTCAAAACGGTGAATGATAACATCGTGAGGAAATATGTACTAGAACCTAAAATACGAAGACATGTTGTGACATCTACAACCTGCATTGGGCCCACTCGCAGAAATATTTTATACCAGAAAATCTCCTTTTTTAATAACTTTGTTTAAAACCGAAAATTTATAATTAAAATTACGATATGATTATTTTTTAATTACTATTTTTTTAAATCAGTACCTACTTAAAAGAAAATGAAACTTCTTTTTTCGCTATTTTATGTGAATTACCATTACGAAGATATTTTTTTTGTTATGGTATCCCCTTTGTTTACATAAATTATCTGAATCTGAGACTTTGGGTATAGTGTATTTGGAACTCTGGATCTATGACGATTTACAAATGATATGAGTTAACAAGTTTCATAAGTTCCCTCACTGTTCAAGCTGACTTCCTCTGACTTGATTTTTCGGCTAGAATAAAATATTTACTCTCTTCATTTATTCACTGTTACGACATAGTAGTTACTGTAAGCCTACTGCTTTCAAACAGATAATAATTATGTACCAGTTAAATTAGATAACAGCCAATATAATTTGCAATTTTCTCCAATTTCATGAGTATCAAAATGAAAACGTAAATTTTTTAGTTAATCTTTTAATTTTGTAGGTTCTGCTTATATTTAATTGCAATTTCAAACTTTTATATTTTAACTATAATATCTTTATTTGGTAAATTAACATGTCCTACTCATATCTAATAGAGCAGGGTGATCTGTAACTCAGGACCTGCCTACCTCAGACACCGTTCTCTATTTTAGATTGTGATTTTTTTCAACCAGTGCTTGTAATAAAATGATGTTGAGATAAATAAAGATTTATGGTTATGATTATGGTTATTTGAGTTTGTGCGCCATCTTTTGGCATAGTGAGCCATATTATACCTACTAATAATTTATCAGATCTGTAATACACATAATTATGTTGTACAAATAAATTGATTTAATTTGAACGTAATATTATGTGGTTTTTCCATTTCAGATCCTCCTATATTTGAAGATGGCAATAAAACTAAGCTTGTTTTTGGCAAGACTAACCAAGAGTGAGTATTGTAACTATTAGTAATCGCACTTTACGTTCTGCCTACCACAGTCTACTGCTGGGCTATACACTTCTACAAAGTTCGCCCACACTACCCGGTTTTTTGCCTTCCACAAATCATACTACATCCAGTTTTACTTTGCCCCATTTTTAAGGTCGTTGATTCACCTAGCAACCGCACTTTTGTTGACTTTACCTTAGTATATAGGTATATCAGTAACTTTAGATTAATTCCAAGTAGCACGGGCGATATTTCCGCGGTAATTTTTTTTCGCGCACTGGATTTTCATCGCATCAGTTTGTTCTTTAGACGCGCTGGGATGCACTTAGTTGGATTCTCAATGATTGGCTCAACACCGATAGTTGAAAATCCAGTGCGGGATATGATCCCGCCGCGATATTTTTACGTTCGTGCGAACGTGGGCTAACATTTTAACGTACTCACTTATGCCTTTTAGAGGTATGAGGAACATGGTGTAAAGTTCACTCATCCTCCATAGAAAAGGGAGGATCCTCCGACCAGACGGGTATTATGTCTGGTGGGCAACATTGCCCAACGGTTGATGTCTGGATGTTGTATATATGCTAGTCGCACGGTAAACTCTGATAGCGCGATGCAGGATTTGTGACGTCAGGTCTTTGATGCGTAGTTCGCATGTGGCGTTGTTGATACCGCCACAGCTTTGTTTTGGTTATATGAAGTAAAACTAAGAAAAGAGTATGCATAACACTTAAAGTACTAGTTTTTATTTTAACGACACTGTTCAATTGTTCAGACAGGAATCTTATTGAAAATAGCCAGCACCACTTTATAATTGTTTTATGTATCTAATCACGTGACTCGTGATTCGATCTGTGTGAAAATGTGACGCAGAAGTAGGTACAAAAGCAACTAATTACTAAATAGCATTCATCCGTTCGAAACAATTCGTAAAACTAGAACGAATTTTATATCTGAAGCCGGTAATATAAAATTGTTGACAAATAAATGAGTTGTGGGTATCTATACCAAGACCAGAGATATATAGAGTAGGACCGTATTTTATCTAGTAACTTTAAGATGACCTACGTATAATGGTAGGTATACGATGAAATACGTATCTCTATTTGATAGGACTACGCAGGTAATCTACTAAATTTATAGGTCATCTATTGATAATCTTCCCGTTCCCAGTTCCGTGTGGTGTTGGGCGTAAAGAATAGCACCACCCCATTTCCTCCCGTGGTTGTCGTAATATGCGACTAAGGGCTTACTAGAGAATGGGCAGCAGCGTTCTCTATGCATTTTTAACACCATACTGCGATCGTCAAGCTGCCTGCTAAGCGTGGCGATTATGGCACAAACCCCCAATTGGGGGAGGCCTATGTCCAACAGTGGACGTTTTTCGGCTGAAATGATAGATATTCATGAGATGATTTTACCAACAATTCAGTTCAAGATTCAGAATTCAGAAATCAGAAAGATATGTATGTTCCGAAAACTTGAGATTGTGAAATTAGCCGTTAGTTACTTAGGTGTCTGTAACTTCTCATAGACGGTAGACCTCATAGTCTATTTGTAGATGCTTGTACTAAGAGCTAATAGATAGCATAATAATATGAAGTGTATTGTCAATACGGTATATTGGCTGAGTATTTGCACTACACCACGCCGAAGAGCTTGATATTGATCTTGAGATCTATAGCTTGGCGACGTTGTTATGCGGTGCAAAACAACCTATCGAAATTAATATAACTGATCACGGATGAAACACGGTTGGCGCAGTGGTTAAGCGATTGACTGCTGCGCTGCGTGTCGCTGGTTCGATTCCCGCACGGAACAAATATTTTTATGACCTACAAGTAGTTGTTCCGGGTCTGGCTGTTTGTGTATGTGAGTTTAAATGTTTGTAAACGAACCCACAATACAGAAGAAATTCCTAGTGTGAGGCAAAGTAAAAAAAAAAAAAATACCTGGCTTTTTTGCCTGGTTTTTGCAAGACCAAAATACAGCATATTCAGCATATTCTACAGTTAAACATTTTTGAAATACTATTATTTTTGACTGTGTTACTATTTCTTTTCAGAATCGAGATAGTTTGTTCCGCAGACGGTTACCCAGCACCGACATACAGATTTTTCAAGGACTTGAGAGACGATATTTTATTTGAGTTCGATAAAAAACAGATAAAACTGATTGATGACGGCTCCAAGGCGGTATTGACTGTGGTAGCTAACCAGTCTACGTTTTGGACAAGGTTCAAGTGCCAGGCAAGCAACGAGCATGGCGATACTGACAAGTATTTCACTTTGATGAAGATTGAAAAACCGAAAAAGCCTGATGAGGTTAGTTGGCACGAAGATATTTTGATTCATAGATAAAATTATAAGAAGGTGTAAAAATAAAGTGTCTAATAGAAATGCCTACAATAACTATCATGCTGCGGCCACATTGTCGCGATATCGAAATATTGGTAATTGTTGAAAGGCATAAATAAAAATAAAAAACAAACCACCCGGATCTCATACCTATTAACACTGTTATTTAAAAATATTGTGTAAAACAATTATTTTTAAAAGAGTAACTGTGGAGTTTTTTCCGGTTCATAAGTGCCCATGTAGGTTTATGTGAAATAAAATATTTTGATTTTGAGGCAAAGTACACTTCGCGCGCTCTCTATCGCACTTCGCTCCACAGTGTGCTATTTTGCCTTAGTTGCGGACATGCCAGTTTTATTTTTTGTCTTCATAGGTTAAATCTTAATAAAGCATTAAAAAAATAACCCGTTTGATATCACACTTCGTTTTGGAGATAAAAATATTTTTGTGAAAGGTCATTGATCTTCTTTAATAAGTTTTCGTCTGGGTTTTTTGAATAAAGTTAATCTCACTCTTGTAAAAAATATAGTTTAATTGTTGATTTAAAGTACATTAAGTGTAAAAATTTCAAGTCCCTTACGTCGCAAAAAACGAGAATAAATAAAAAGAAAAAAATAATTGCTATTTACTGGTCGTATTTTTTTTGACGGCTCCATGACACTTCATCCGCTTCTCCAGATATTATGTATAGGAATTGGGTTTTAGCATTTGCCTGACTAGAACGGACCCCTTTCCAATCCCACATAATATCCTTCATCGAAGATAGATTATAAACAAAAGTTGTGCTCGAAAGTCAACTGTAAATATTTTTTTATTTTAACTTGTTAAACTCCACTGCACTGTTTTTCCGTATAAATTTAAACTATGTAAATTATGCACGTCATAATTTAAACCCGTAATTGTTAATACCTAAGTCAAAAATAATGAATCACAATGATTCGAATTAAATACGAGTATTGTATGTGATTGACAACCCTATCCCACAATTTTAAAATTCAATATTTCCGAAATCCTGGGTTTGTTGCATCGGGTTTTTTGTGTGGCAATAGTTATTATAGAAATCAGCAATTTAAAAAAAAATGCAACCATGAAGAGAATCGCCAGAAAAAAAAAAAACTGATAACAACATCATGAAAAAAAATTATTCCCACCTAGGTGAGCAAGATTATTAAAGTTTTCAAGAAAAATTGTACCCTATAGTGAATTCCTATATACCTTAAAACATTTAGTGTAAAAATCAAATCCAAAAACGAGATATTATTGTGTTTCTATGGTTTCCCTTTAATTCGTAACGTTAGCTATACTTAACATTCACAAATCGAAAAATCCACTGACAATATTATCGGTTTATCTTACGATTTTTTCCAATTAGTAAATAAAGGATATCACTATGCTTCCCTAGCAAAATAAAAGACGTCGTTCTAATGTCAATCTTGACAGTATTGTGCAAAATGACATTCCGATCGCGAGCTGCTCCCGCGGCAAGAGGTAAGAAATATTTATTTTTTAATTAAATTACGTATTTCATGTAAAAAAATCATATTATTTATGTTTTTATGATTGCATTCTACGACTTCACAATAGCTTTTTTACAAATAATGCAAGTGAGTATGCGCTGTAACTTGTTAAAGTTGAATGTTAGCTATGGTTAACATTGCGAAGATACCGATGATTGCCATAGGGGTAAGAGTGTAAAAAATAGCTAACATTGCGAAATGGTGGAGGATGTACATAATTGCTTTTATTGGTGTTTGAGGGTGTTTGCATGCATAATTTTGCTATATTAGAACTAATTTAGCTCGTATACCTACTGACAAAAAAGGAAGCATTTGTAAGAAAGCCGCTTGAATTTAAATGGGAAGGCTGTAAATTCAAACATGGTGTAACGTTGGAGCAAATAACCTTCACTAAATTTGGTTTCATTTTCAATTTGGTATGTATACCTAGGACAAACTGTCCAGTTAGGTAGGTCCAACTTCGAGAAAGAGGTCAATCGTCGAATCCGACTCGGCTGGGCAGCGTTCGGGAAGCTACGCAAAATCTTCTCATCCCACATACCGCAGTGTCTCAAGACGAAAGTCTTTGCCCAGTGCGTGTAGCCAGTGATGACATATGGCACTGAAACGTGGTCGCTCACAATGGGCCTTATTAGAGGGCTAAAAGTCACCCAAAGGGCAATGGAGAGGGCTATGCTTGGAGTTTCCCTACGTGATCGAATCGGAAATGAAGAGATCCGCAGGAGAACCAAAGTAACCGACATAGCTCGAAGAATTGCCAAACTTAAGTGGCAATGGGCAGAGCACATTGTTCTGGAGTGATTGTTCCGCAGCAAGTGGCGGTGCTTGGGGGAGGCCTTTGTCCAGCAGTGGACGTCTTTCGGCTGAAATGATGATGATGATGAATTTGGTTCGGAATCGAAGTCTCATCAGATTATTCAGATTATTATCCCGATTTTTCAGTGAAGATGTTATTGATATATTTATTCAAAATACAAATTTATACGCAGTGCAACGAAATCTCAAGTCTGAAAATGTTACTCATGACGAGTTGCTGTAAGAAAGGGATGACTAACGTAATTTGTTGCAAATTAATGTAATTTAAGATTATGTTTTGTGAAAAAACGTAATTTTTTTAAATAATTTCATGATCATTGAACGTTGTAATATCTTTTATGTAATTTCCTTAAAAATTTGCTTTTATTTTAATAAATTAATATTATAATTAAACAGCATTAAGTTTTATTTTTAATTCCCTGTACATTTCGCAAAGTTAAAAATACATAACATGTCTTTTGTACACTTGAACACTGTCTACTTCGCAATGTTACGTATTTTTAACATACTATTCCTAAAAATCTGTTTAGGACAGATTTTTTTTTTCAATTTTTTTTATGTTAATACTAATATCATTAGACAGAATTACTAAAAAAAAGAATCATTTTTGATCATAACTTTTTCTGCGAACTAAAGGGTTAAGGATTTTTCTCAGTTATCATAATGAAGTTAGAGCCGGCGGAGTTTTAATAGGAATTTTGTTTGATTGTTAGCTTTCCAAAAAACACACATGATGAGCATGTCACATCTAAGGCAAAATAACACACTGCGCTTGACGTCTCGCTGTAAAAAGAGAGTGTGCGAAGTGTAGTTCGTTTTATTGCGATATTGTATCCATATCATTAGAGCAATTCATAAACTCAAAACAATTGGCTAAGTGCCTTCCACACGTTCCGGATATAGCGGTAGTTGACGTCACGGTTGGGAACCTACATATTTTTGAAATGTAAGGGTAAGTATGCATTAGTAATAAAATTTCACTTACCAATCAGCATTAGTAGCAATGGTAATTGTTAAGTGGGATTTTTTACGGGTACCCGAGTTACCAGACGTGGCGATGACTATCCTGCAGTTGAAAAGGTACTTAGCCAATTGTTTTAAGTTCATGATTTGCTCTGATAGTTCTTGCAGGCATATGATTCGCTCTCTTTTCACTCTGGTCATAGCTCGCCGAGCTAAAGCGAGTACCAACGTATAGACAGCCCATTTGTCTAGCCTTGTTCACATTGCTAACCATTGCTCGTCGACGTTCGCCTAGCTGGCCGAGTGCACGCGAGTGCCAACGTGTATACGGTTTTTTTGGCGTGTCTTGTCGCGTGAATCCAATATCTGTGTATGAACCAGCGCTTTAGGCGTTGAGTCGTATAATTATGCGTCCCTGATATTAAGTATGTTATGATATTTCTAATGGACAAAGCTGTTACGAATTAAGGCTAGGTAGACCAAGCGAAGTAGGCATTTAACACTACCACCTTTCACGCGATGCGAGCCGTGCGCAAACGTCGTTCGCGTGAACTTATAATGAACCCAAAGCCAAGCGAAATATCACAGTACAAGGAAGGGTGTTGTGTAGTGTTGTGTAGTGTAGTTGTGTGTGTGTGAGTAGGTCGACTTATTTTATTAATTTGTTTAAAAAAATAAAAAAAATACGAGAGTTGATTCATTAACAGCTTGTTTTATTGTAATGCGTAGTAATCGCGAAAACTTAAGGCATTGCTAAATTAAATTGAATGTACAATGGTGCCGATTCTCTTGTCACAAATGCCTCTAAACTAGACTAAAATCACCAAAATGTTTATTTGAAACGACGATTTCCCATTCTGAAATTGACTAAAGTGTTACAACTTAACTATATTTTAATTTGACAGCACTTATATGGCACTGAGTTTTAATTTAGTGAAAATAGCAATTTTGGTATTCTGAATTTTATGTTTTTTACCTAAAATGTTGTTTGTCTAACTAAATCTGACTATTTTTTATCGCGATTAAAAAGGCTTGGAATTAAATTAGTTGTCATGAACTAGAATTCACACCAACACCTCGACTTCAAGTGCAAAAACGGTACTGTATCTTTTTTTCTCTTTTCTTTTGCTTTTAGGAGGTAATTGTTTGACCACAAATGATCAAAGTACATGTAGTAAACTACAACAAATATTTTTTTGGCTTGAAACAATCACTATTTCTTTGTTTATTATTGAAACAGAGTGATGTTAAATTGGGAATATCTCGCCTTAACTTATGGTTATTGATGATAGTACCCCTTGTTTAAATTTTCTGCGCATGTATAGGTAGTTGCATTTCCTTTCTGAAATACCTATAAATATAAGTAAATCAGAAAGGAAGTGCAACTGTATATGCATTCATGATTAAATACATTTATTTAAAAAAAAGCCGAGGTAATAAAGTAGTTAGTATACAGTATTTTAGGTGCTTTTTGCATTGGGTCTTTTTAATTTATTATTTTCAAATAAACAATGGCCTCGTTTATTATTAGAATGTCCATTTTTTCAGCGTTAGCCGGGCTTCCACTTTGGATACGATTATACCCTTGGGTATATCTACCTGGATTCTTTCGCCTGGACTTTAATTTTTTTCGAATGTAAACAATGATGCAATAATGTCTTCCTCTAACTCACTCCATATTCCGCACAGATTAGTCATAGACGCCTTGCTTGCGGTATCGCGCGTAGCTTTAGAAAAGTGTTGAGAGCGAACACCATTGTCCTTTTATCTGTTGCAAACATAGGATGGCCAACTCTGTGCGGTAAAAACCAATCACCTGAGGTGCTGGCTCGAAACAGTTTTGAATGATTGTTTTCAAAATAGTGCAGGACAATGTCTGTGTACTATTCAGCACCCTCCAGTTTTGGTTCATATACAGGGATTGGCTTCACGCTGCCTTGCCACCTATCGGGATCATTTGCTACGACTCGTCTTACTTCGGAACAGTGTCGGTTTTTCTGCACAAATCAAAGGCACTCGCCTGCACTCGGCAAGTCGCGTCCACATGTTATTCGGGTTGTTCCTCTTATGTTTTACAACTTTACTGCGGAGTATACTGATATAATAATTATATGCGCTCATTAAATAAATAGCAGAAGCTACAATAACTTTTAAGTCGTCCATATCGTTCTAATTTTCAATGGAAACTAATTACAGCTAACATGTGGATAGCACCACAAAAACTCGTGAACATTAGCAGTTGGCATTATTGGCGTCTTTTGAACTTGACCAACATGTATACTGTAGCACTCGCCTTATATCAATTTGCCTACGCTCGCGTTGGCTGAAGAAGTTATTTACTGTGGCTTTCATTTGGTCTAGGTATCAATATGTAACGATGAGATTGACCGACATATTAATAGTTACGGAATTTTCAGGTAAACTCCTATAATGCCACTTCAGATACAGTATTTTTGAATGTAACGTGGTATGATGAAATACAATTTCCAATTAATGGTAAGTTTAAAGTATTACGTTTTATTAGACCGTAAAATCTTTATTATCGACGTATTCATAAAAATAAATGTTCAATACAAAACTGTGGGGGTAATTGCGTAAACAAGACTGACAAAAGGGGTGTAACTTAAAAAAAAAATTGTCTGTCATGTAGATTGTTAAAAAATATTGGACACACCATTAGTATTTTTTGTTTTATTTTTACGTTATCAAAAAATTAAGACGATACCTTGAGTTCCAATGTGGAATGCCGTCATTCTGTGCTAGATTTTATACTTAGTTTGTTAGAATTGTGACGTAACGAGCCCCCACTACCCAACTTTAATGTGTTTTATATATGTCATTTTTTATTAATATTATAAAGCAAAAAATACGTGTCTAATATTTTTTACGTTACACCTGGCCATAATGTAAGTTTTACCACACGTTACGCATATGGTAAAACTCGCATTATGGCCAGATGAAAACGTAAAATTGTGTACTCACCACGGGCAGTAAAAAAGAAAACCCTCTATCGCATATTTACAACCCTCGTCTGCGGCTCAGGTCACAAATACCTGCGATTTCGTGCTTTCTTTCTTTTACAGTCCTTGGTAAGTAATGTACTATTTATTATCCGACTGACAGACTAAACAGATGTTTTGTTTTTTACCCAGGAAATATCCCTGTTGATCGCAATTTCTTTCAATTTGATAGTTCAGCCACGTTCATTGCGTTATTTACGTTGTTGAGCGGATTTTTTTTACAAACCTATAATGGAATTTCCTTAAAAACACTTGGATTGAGATTGAAAGCGTGTTTCACAATTAGGGTGCTGGCTTTACAAGTCAAGTTTTTATCGATACTACGGATGTAGTATAAAAAACTTTGTTAGACTTCTTTAACTTGAGTAAGGGGAAAGCGTCAGGGTAGCTCGCAAAATTCATAAATTTGTATTTGATACGGCCGCGAATCATATTTAGATCAACATACAACTTCATCAAAAAACGTAAAAAAATTGTAATTTTGCGGAGTACCCTGACGCTTCCCCCTTAAGTCTAACTGCCTAATTGGTATAGTAGTCGCAAGCACTACTGCTGAGCATGAGGTCCTGGGTTCGATTCCCAGGTCGGGCAGTGTTATTAGGTTTTCCATTAGGAATTTCTCAGTAGCAGCCCAAAGTCTAGATTAGTGCCCGGTTGACGGCAATAGGCTCGCCCCCTATTACATGGCACTTAAACATAACTGGCGAAATATGGGTGGCCTACTATAGGTACATCTCTGCCTAACCTTTCGGGGAAACATGGCGTGATGTTATGTTACGTTATGTCATATTCCGTCCACCGAGAGAATGCTTTTCTGACACCTGTCAGTTTCATACAAACGAATATGTGTTATACGAATTTAAACTTTATTAGTTACAAATGATGTACCGAGGTCGGCGACTTGGAAGCCTGACTCGAGGTTTCCCTCCAAGAAACCCCTGGACCTCTCACTCTCAAGGACGGACCTCCCACGTAACTTCTCCCCGGTTTCCCTGGCCTCTTATATCCTTCAGTTTGGACCCAACTGACAGGTGTCAGAAACACATTCTCTCGGTGGACGGAATGTAAGTCTAAACAGTTACAATTACTTAGAACTTCATACCCAAGCTTTAATTGTTTTTCAGCATTCGAAGTTCAATTTATAAAAGAGAAAAGTGATGGCAGCAGAAAACTTGCTGTGCCTACTTTAGCCACGTGGAGGAAAAGTAAGCAGACTGAGATTCAATTTGATGAAGTGGAAACTATTGATCCAGAAATTAACGGTAAGATTATTGTGTAGTAGAAAAATATATTTATATTCATTGCCTTACCTTTATACAATACTTTATTTATTATTGAGTAAAGTTTAAAACGACGGTTTCATATTTTTATTTATTTATATCTACATGAGGGCCGCTCTTGACCTTGACCTCGCCTTGTATTCTCTATGTTGCGATCTAGTGCATCCAAAAGATGGCCGTACAGTTTTGCTTGCATTGATAAGAATGAAAGAAAATATATCAAACCACATTTTTGCACAAAATCTAAGTTTACGAGGTAAAATTTCTCTGATGTTTTTTGTAGAATCCTTTTAATCCTGTATTTAATTTATATGTATAACTAAACAGGCTCACTATCACATCAAGCCTCTAGTGCAGGGCCACTTCACCTTTTACCTTATCCCGCCATTCCTGATGAGTGACAGATGACATTAGTGACAGCACCTCTCTACTTTTGTCTATGAGACAGTGATGACATTACTATAATAGATATATCGCAGGCAAATTTAGGACATTTACAAATGGCCGGCATCCATTTACAAACGCTCGCGATTTTGCAAAATGCCCAAGGCAGAATGTAAATCTATTTCTTAAGGCGCTCGCCGGCCGTTGCCGTGGCATCGCTCCCTTCGCTCGCTCGCTCGGCTCGCGCGTAGTTGGTCATAGTTCTAATCTAACCTGACCCATTTGGTCGAGGTACCTGGATGTCGAAATAAAAAATAAAAAATGTGGTGTGCCAATTTGCCTTAGGTATTTTGCTTATCCGCGAGCGTTAATCGTACGACGCCGTTCGTAAAATGATGAATCATACAATCTTTCTGCCACAGATACACTAGAATACATTTTAAGTTAGGTACTTTTATTTTCATTTGAAGATTACCTACAAACATAAATAGATACAGTTTTCGGTAGTTTCTTCGGGATTTTGTTCTATTACTTGCCTTGAAGTCACGTTTTTACGGCTTTCAGGTCTCGTAGTTGCATTAGACGAATTAGAAGCAGATACCTCGTACTGGATCCGGCTCCGAGTTACAAACGAAGTCGGGGAGTCTCTCTGGTCAGACCCTACCCTGGTTTCCACGACAACCGAAGACGATGAAACCTCCACCACGGAAACCCCTGAAGCTGATCAAGAAGTGGCTGATAATGAGGAGTCTATGACCGATGCCACTTTTTACGGAATATTCTTTGCTGGTGGCATATTTGTCGTGTCTTTCGTTTGCATGTTCGCTATGAGAATGGTTAAGTAGATGTTCTTTTGTTATAAGTAAAGCGACTTGTTTGTATTTATTGTATCTATTGTTAATTTGATTTGAAGTATTTTAGTTGTAAATACTTTTTTTTTTAAGTCATTAAATGTAATGTATCTTTGTTTTGTACAATCTGTCCAATATTTCAGGAGAATATGTTATATGGCAAATAAATAGTAATTCTTATGAAGTTGTTTTATTTAGGAAAAATTTATAAACAAATTAAATATTTATAAACCATTTTATTAGAGGCAGAAACACCAGTGTGATTAACATAACAATTAGTGTATATGAAACTCATTAGCCGACAATATTATGTATGTACACAGTAGAAATTACCAGAGTCGTGTACATTTATTACAAACGGCAATAAACATTTTATAAAACAATGATTTTCATTCAACTACTTATAAATTTTTATGTAAACGCTACAATTGTTCAATGTTTCACGACATTGAATGTATGTAGCACGTTTAGTATGAGCCTCATACAAGCCCTTCATTTTTAGTGATACCAAGCTTCTTAAGCTAACTTTTGCAAGTAAAGTTCAAAGGTACATAATTCTTAACGTGTTAGGAGCAGTGAAAACGTCAATAGCGATTGCCAATCACGACATTTTTTTTTACAATCAATCTCAAAGATTGACCATTTAAATCGATCATTTTTAGCTCATTATGGTAAACCTATCTATGTTTTACCTAGAGAAGCGATACAAAGGGAAACAAATATACAATAGAATAATCAGTCTTCCTGCAAGAATATGGTAGAACTGTGACTTAAGCAATTAAAATTGACCGATTTTGGTTAAGGTTAGGTATTAAAAGTAACTTGGAATGTAAAACTCTAAATAAATCTTCAACAAATTTTGAATAAATAGTACCTGCATAAATATTGTCATAGTTTATATATAACGTTAAGGATTCGATTTCTTCAACATTTAAAATTAAACTTACTCTAACAACGACGATAACTTAAAATATTCTTAAACCTTATAGTTATCTACTCGTACATAGTGCATGTATCAGTTCCAGCTACACATATCTATGACTGTACTTTTGGAGTTAATTTATAGACATTCAACACATTAATTTACCAAAAGAATTAAAACAAAAACAGGTAGCTTCGCTATTGTTTTTTGTAGCAAAACCCTATTTCTATTTAATTACCCTTGTTTTTGTAAATGGCAACATTGTGTTGGCAACCCTTCATGGAGTTGAAACCTACATACTTTCTAGGCCAGTGGACATCACTTGTATAAGTGTTACTAGGTAATAAAGTAGTTTTAGATATTATTTAAAATTCAGTTTCAGCTTACCTAGATGTATAAAATATTATTAACCCCAAAAGTACGCTTTTAACCCTTTTATATATTATATGCGATAACTTAAAAACTACGTTACTTTATGCAGAGCTAAAATAATAATATAAGTATACGTATTTACAAGTGAAAACTAAGCTTCAAAAATGGGTACCCTTGCTGCAATTGGTCGAAAATGTTAGTTTCCAGTGTTGTCAATAAAAAAAATAAAAAGTCGTATTGCAGATCACAAGCTTAGTTTCATTATAAAATCATACAAGAAAATAAATGTTGTAGAACTTGTATGTCCTGTCTTAAATGGAAAACGTTTGACGTTATCTTAAAGACTTAGTTAGGCAGTGCAGTGTCTTTGACTTATCAAAGGTATGTTTCGGTAAATTCATAGTTCAGTAGATGCCTTACATAACACATACACAAGCAAATCACAGCAATATAATATACATGAAAATGCGAAATTTTACTTGCAAATGAAAATAAGCAAAAACTCCTCTCAAGTCGTTACCATTCATGTATATTAATTATATTTAGATATTAAATACATGTTATCTATTAAAAAGTATAACCTCAGGCTGTCTATATATTCGGTAAGAGAATTGAACACTTAATAATTTAAAACTTCAATAATAGACAATTATTTTGTTTAAATTAAATATTATCTATCTACATTTTACTTTGGAATGTCATGGGGATAGAATGTTTCTTAAGGGATCGTCTCAGTGTGAAATTTTCGAAAAATCGATTTTTTTTTTATTGCATTATCGGATAGTAAAATGAGCAGTTCGAGGAAGCAGAAGGAATATTGTATGGACCTGGCATCGCCGATTGATTGTAAGTAAACGATTTCTCTAAAATTTTCGTACTGTAATCTTTAAACGCGTTTTTCTCAGAATGGTGTTTTTCAAAACGGTTTCCACTCTCAAAGGAAGAGTTTTAAAGATATCTAGTTCCAATTTCGCGAGAACATTTTTAACGTCATTCTTTATCGCGCTATGGAAGCTTTTTTTTTTTTTTTGAAAACTTCCTATTTTTTTTTAGGAAAAACTGTCGAAAAAAAGGGCCAAATTCGACACTTTTTGTTCAAACCGCCGCCATTTTGTCAAATTTGAAAAAAAAAAAAAAACCCTCCATAGCGCGATAGCGACTTTCCTACAGATCAATAATCTTTTTGAAATTTTTTTTTCAGATCAAAATTGCGGCCGTCATCGTGGAAACCGTGCAGCACCTTTTTTTTTCACGTGAAATTACAACAATTTTTACAACAATGATGCACTCAATAAATAAACTTAAAAAAAATCATTTTGTATTCTTCATAAACGTATTTATTTATAAAAAAAAAACCGAACCGATTAGTTTATTTGAACATTAAATAAAAAATTCGCGAAAATCAGTGATTTTTCGGAGGGTCACACTGAGACGATCCCTTAAATTAACACTAAATGAACGATTTGGCTTAATATTTGGCATCAATTGCTAATCTGATTATTCACTTTAAGAATCTTTCTCACAAATCTCAAGTCAAACGATACATCAGTTTATTTCATTTATTAACACGTAGTAAATATATTTCTTAACTGATAAAAGTAACATTAACACTGAATTATCCGCACTTAACTTTAAAACACAACATTGTCTATACTGTACGCTCTCATCCGTACTAGGAAACACCTAAATGAACGCCCAAATATTATTGCACGGCATCATTGCATTCTCAACTCTCGGCTCTAAGCCGAGCGCTGAACATCAAACAATTTGCTTAGCCATTCATTTAAGGGTCAACTAGTCTTAGTGAAACGGACTTAAAATTTCAAAATCATCACAAACCTCTTTATACATATACCTCGAAAGGAAAAATATCCCCACGTCAAACGAAAGCTGGTTTAATAGTAGAGATGCACAAAGATGGCGGTGATGATGAGCATCAGTGTGGCGGTCAGCCTGATCGCGTCGTCAGTTGTTTTCGCGTCGGCAGTTTCCATCCATTCGGAGTTGCCCGCGGCATTTCGCGTGCGGACACGCACGTGGTACAACGTACCGTTTGTTAGAGGTCCCACTGTGAAAAGGGTATCTGAAAGATAGGAGAGATGTTAATGAAAACCCATTTTACAAAAAATTGGTTGTCTGTAAAGACGGTTCACGGACGATAATTTTTCGTGATAACGTCATAAGAAAACATTGCGTCACAAGCCGAACGCCTAGGCCGATCGTGCTTCTCTATCGATTGTTCCACGCTCTCGCTTGCACACTCGGTTCAGGCGGAACGTGACAATGAGCCATGTTTTTTCGTGCATGCAGCGTTCCTCGATTTAAAAGACGCTACATCAAAAACTTTTCTGCTTATTCTATCGTGAAAATCATAACTATTTTTTCCCACAACTTTCGGAAAGCAGGGCTATGCTGGCTAGTCGTAAAGGATCTTCGGCCGGATCAAATTGATGAAATATAACAATGAGAAAACTTACTGTTGGCTTCTTTGATGTCAACACGGAATTCAAGTGCTCCATCCCAGTCCACTGCATACCCCTTCTTATCTGGAGCGAGTTGGAAGATATATCCTGAAATGTAACGAAACTTGTTAATTCCTATAATGTCATGATTAAACCAATAGGTACATCTTATGACTATAACTTCTTGGCTCGTGGCTAGTTAGAATGTCTCAGGCAAAATTATCTAGAGAGCAATAAATAATGTTGATCATAATTATTTCGCATGATTCGTAATCATATTATAATAATACCAACGTCATACACCGGAAATTAGCTCATCAATACAAACTTATAGTTACTGTAGTTCCATATTATAAATACAACCCTGAAACGGTATTAGAGAACCCCAAAACTGTACTTCGACCGAACCATAATCACTGACCGCACAATTCCCTTTATTAGACCCGACATTACAATAATTAATAAAATAAACAAAACTGGGTTCCTAATAGATATAGCCGTTCCAAATACACATAAATTACACACCACAATAGCGAATCGGTGCTCCGCTATGGCTTGATAATGTGGGGTAATAGTACAGATCAAAATGAGCATTTATTGCTCAAAAGAAATGCATTAGAGCAATAAACGGGCTCCGACCTGATGAATCCTGTAAGCCGATATTTAAAAAGCTTGGCTTGTTGCCTGCATGTACATATGTTTGTGAGGAAGCATAAGGAATTATTTAGTAATGCAGATGATTTATATCCTCGTAACCGACGAGACCCCCACAGGTTCGTACTGGAATTCCTTCCGAGACTAGCTAAATATAATAAAAGTTGTGTATCTATGTGTGTACGTATAAATAATAAATAAGATACCAAGTAATCTTAAGACTTTAAATATGAGATTATTCAAAAATAAATTGCATGAATGGTTGTGTAGTCATAGTTTTTATAGTGTCAAAGACTTCATTGACAATAAATGTTAAATATGCTTGTGAAGATTTGTACGCTTATACTCGTAACTGTTAAGCAAAAACATGTACTTATGCTCTTGTTATTTTGTATTTTTATTTTACCATCTTTTTATACCATGTTTTTAAACAAATAAATATTATTCTTATTCTTAAAAATATACAAATATACCGAACAAAAAGACGAAATAACTTTGGCATCTTCAAGAAGTCACAATAGTGCCTAGTTAGTAGTTATGTACAAAAGGGGTAGTATTTAAACAGCTTTATCAATCCCTTAGTTCCCTCAACCTGCCATCTAACCACCACCCCACCTGTTGCAGAATTCTTAACAATGCTGAGTTAGAAAATTTCTTCAGTGTGAGTCCGAGAACTTGCACCAATACTCCCACTCAAATATAGTTTCATCTGCAATACAGTCTATGAGTCTACTTCGGAAAAACCAAGCAGCATCTAATAATACTCCCACACGTAACCCCAATGATGGACACTTGGCTCAGGTCTGAGATATCAGTTCTACCCGGCTAATGCAGAAAAAATAATAAAGCAGTACTTCTGGACACGGCTCGCATTGTTAGGAGGTTCCTGTCTCTGGAGGCCTGGCCGCCGGTAGCTTAGACCCTGTTCCCGATACAGTTGACTACAATTTTTTTAAATTTTCAAATGTTATATATTCTAAGATTAAAAATATAATTTATACTAGATTTTGCCCGCGGCTCCGCCCGCGTGGATGTCGGTTATCGCGTAAAAAAGTAGCCTATGTCCTTCTCCATATCCCAGGGTATATCTCTGCCAAATTTTATGACGATCGGTTCAGCGGTTTGGGCGTGAAAACGTAACATACAGACAGACAGACAGACAGATAGACAGAGTTACTTTCACATTTATAATATTACTAGCTTTTGCCCGCGGCTCCGCCCGCGTGGATTATGGTTATCGCGTAAAAAAGTAGCCTATGTCCTTCTCCACATCCCAGGCTATATCTCTGCCAAATTTCATGACGATCGGTTCAGCGGTTGGGGCGTGAAAACGTAACATACAGACAGACAGACAGAGTTACTTTCACATTTATAATATTAGTATGGATATTATGGATTAGTATGGATGTATATTTATGAAATAAAGGAAAAAATTATAATGTTTTGTTTAAAAAAATTAGATGAGAGAAACTTGACGGATGAGTGACGCAAGTGAATATGTGTGGTGTGTGTAGTGTAAGTATAGGGTGTGAATGTGTTTGGTGTATGTAGTGTAAGTATAGGGTGTAAATGTGTGTGGTGTTTGTAGTCTGGGTATAGGGTGTGAATGTGTTTGGTGTGTGCAGTGTAGGTATAGGGTGTGAATGTGTGTGTTGTGTGTAGTTTAGTTATAGGGTGTGATAGGGGTGTGTTCGTGTACATGTAGGTGTGCTTTCTGTATGTTAATTCTACTAATAACTGGCAAATAATTATTATTTACCAATTACTGGCAAGTTCTTGGGGTCTGGCGAAACCTCATCACCAGTAGCGAAGATGCAAGATGTACAGTTCACGTTGAAAGTCAGCTCGGTGGTATTGGCCACAGCGAGGTTTACCTGTAAAACATATTCACATAAGTATATTTGTCAAATAACAACCAGTAGGCACCTTAGATACCTTGATAGACCATCATCTTAGTAAAGCTTGACCATCAGCTAGGAAACTGGAAAATTTATGCTAAGCAAGTTGTTATATTATATATTCCCAAACACTGCTGAGCCTTCACAAGATTGTCCGAGGTATTCCTCGAAGCGCCACCATCTTGAGGCGCACCTAATGAGGCGCACCTTTATTATTCCTTGGAACGCACCTTTTAGTAGCGCTCCCAATAACAATTAAAAATATTAACTTTTTTTTCCTCGAAGCGCACCTATTATTAACTTTCGAATAGAGATGGGATACTAACTGAAACTATCGATAATAAGTAAAACACGTTATTTTATACAATTTGCAAAAACTTTATACTCCTTGACCATAGATTGGTTTCAAAAAAAATAAAGTGAAACGCTCAGGAAATTTGCCAGGATTCGGGAATGAATGCATCACATTGCCTGAAACCAAAGGAAATAATATTTTATTTATTGTCTTTTAATCGCAATTTTGTCCATCCTAAGGTTGCTTGTATGAGATTGCAGTGATTGAGTGAGATGTGTTAAGGTTGTTCATAGTACTAGTTATAAAATGTAACAGATGTATGACAATATCTAGAATTTATTATTAACATTACAGGCCTCTATGCAAAATAATATTCGTTCAAATCTCAGTTGGAAAAAGGCAGACAATTAAAATACTAGCTAATAGCTGGCAGTTGGCACCGCTGGACAATAACAATTAAAAATCAATAAATTGTGTCTGCAAATTGTCAGGCAAAATAATTTTAAGATATAATACTACGAAATCTAGACTTGACGTTTTGAGAATATGAATTTTAAGCCGTGGGAATCGGTGGAGCCTCATGTGCACCAGCGGGGATCGACGGTCGGGCTGCGATCAGCCCACATGTGGCTACGCGGGGTTTTATCGGTTGAGAACGAAGGATTTTCGATCGGTGGGTAGCCATAAATGGGCGATCTGTTTAACCGGGCTATATAAAAAAATTACTTACCAGTGTCCTTACATCCAAAAGCGCAACGGTGAGGCATTGTATATATTTTGATAAGACACACACAGCACAAAATAGCGTCTTTGCGAAAAGACGCTATTTTGTAACTCTACTGCCGTGCTAACGAAGAACGCAGTAACTCGATTTTGGACGATTATGAGTTATACATTCGTTGAGTTATATATTTGGAGTCAGCGAATCGAAATCTATTAAATCTCTCTAAGCAACTTTTTATTGACCCTTCAGGAACTCGGTTTTTCAGTAAGCAAGAATGCTATAACTAAAACATCATAACAAATTCAATAATCAAAAATAAAAGTCTCGGAAGCGGCAAAATCGAGTTACTGCGTTCTTCGTTAGCACGGCAGTATACAACAATGGCGACTCTTTCTTTACTGAAGTTGTGCTTGTTCTAACTGTCTCCCCTCTGACTGTATCAGTCAGTACGTACTTTAATCTTTGGCGAAGCGGCGCGCGCGGCGCTAGAGCACTGCACACATAAGCCGCAGCCCCACCTCCCCATTGTATCCTAGATAGTCATACTTTTGGTTAAGCAACTTCGATGATGATGATGCACAAATGAGTTTTTAAAAATCATCGATATAATTTATTACGTTAACTTCATGCTCTTCCCTATTTTTAAACGTGGGTGCGCTTCAAGGAATAAAATTTTAATATTTTTAATTGCTATCGGGAGCGCTACTAAAAGGTGCGCTCCGAGGAATAAAAAAGGAGCGCTTCATTAGGTGCGCCTCAAAATGGTAGCGCTTCGAGGAATACCTCGATTGTCCTTGTGAAGGCTCAAAGCAAAAAAAAAAAAGCAAAGCTAACTTCGACATGCTGGTACTTGAACATGTGTGTTTATTCATACACGAAATATTTTAAGATAAACATCTGTAGGTGGTAAAAAAGCCATAGCAACGATTTTTTTTAATCTAAGTGTTTTTATTTTTACGTAATTATTATAATTTTAATATTGCTTGAGACATTTTCCAAAAAACATTTACTTATTCTATGAATGACCCGCCTGGACGCGGCGACAGTGGCAGCGCGAGCGTGGTGCTATTTGATAATTAATCATCATAACAAGTATTTTTTTTATTTTTTTTATAATATACTTAGATATTTTTTTTAAGTTTACATGGCTTCTTTACCACCTCTATGTGCATCTCTTAAAATATTTCGTGTATGAATAGATACACCTTAATTGGTCTCCCATTAAACATTAAAGTAATACTCACGGAATCCGGGGGCTCAGGCTTGGAGCCAGGGTTGACGTGGAAGATAATGGACTCAGAACCCTTGCTGTTGCTAGCAGAGCAGCGGTATTCGCCGTAGTAAGTCTCGTCCCGAATCCTCAAGATGAGCACGGAGTTGGTCCCATCTTCAGAAGTGATCACCTTCAAAAAGGAAAAGTCAGTAGGTATAGATTTTGGACTCAACCTAAGAAACAAGATGTAGAAGGATTTGAAAACAAAATTGGGAGCATGGCAATATACTGTCAACTATATAAAATTCAAGGTTCGAACTAACAAGACGACCACTTCACGACTGACCACTAACCGTAAGGCCGCTTGTAAACGCGAAGAAAATTTACCGTGTCTGTTGCAGACAGGACCAATTGATCATGTACACGACAAGAATTTTGTCGGAACTAGGCACGAAAACTTGTCATGTCTGCTGCTGACAAGACAAATATGAACGTGTATACAATGAGATTGTTTTCGGGCAGTCGTGTGTAGGGTATGGTAGGCTGCTCTAGTCAAGTCTGTTATTAATTAGCAATTGTTTGTCAGTGAAGAACACGTCCAAGCGTTAAACGTACACTAACAACCTGAACCACCTCACCTGCCCCGTCCCTCCCTATACCGCAGCAACTTAGAGCGCGTCGTGTCTAGCACAGATAAGATTTTGTCTTGTTCAGCACCGTGGCAGTGCACACAGTTCGTGTGTAGAAACGACACGAATTCATGCGTAGGCCCAGTGATTTTTCTTAGCGTGTACAAGTGGCCTAATGCAAAACTTTTTGCATAGACGGCTTGAAGTAACTTTATGTCTGCATCCATCTTCGTTTTGATGAAGGGGCTATAATTCTTATATTCAGCTGTGAACGTCTTTAGTCTATTTTTTATTTTCTTGAATAAAGTTTAAATATGAAGAGCTTTGCTTCAATTCTGGTCTTCAGTGACTTGTCATGTGGTGTACATGTCGCAGGCAGATTGTATAATTCGTTATTTAACAAACGGCCCCCGTTTGTTTTCAAACGCTTGAGGTTATACAAAATGCTTATGGCAAAATGTAAATCTAGTTCTTAAAGCGCTCGCCACCCGCTGCCGCGGCACCGGTCGCTTCGCTCGCTCGGCTCGCGCGCGGTTGGTCACAATTCTAACCTAACCCATTTGTTCGGGGTGCCTGGATGTCGAGTTATAAAAATTGATCGAGTTACCAATTTGCCTTAGGCATTTTGCATAGCCTTGTAAACAGACGGCGCCGTTTGTAGAATGACAAATCATAGAAACTGCCTGCCACGATAATAATTGCTTTAATAAGGATAATAAAGTATGCTAACCGTGTCGGTATCCGTGATTGGGTCGTCATCGAAGCCGTTCATTCTCCTGAACCATCTGTAGGTAGGTGGTGGGTTGGCGATAGCACTGCAAGTCACATTTTTGCTGGAAACAGGAAAAATAGACATCTCAATTATTCTATATATTTATTTTATTCCATTTCTAGGAACTTATTTTACAGTCTTAAAACTACTCGCTTATTATTGTAATGTCGTTATGACAGATTTCTAAGGATTGGCAATAAATTTTTATTGGTGCTAATAAAACCTTTCAAACTGTCGCTTTCGAAGCGTAGTGTTTACAGATCCCTTCTATTGATTGATTAGAAACGTTGATAGCAGGTAACTTAATAAAAATTTCGAAGGCCCACTGTCAAACTGTTTGTTGATTTAAAAAATATAAAAGGTTACCAGATTTGTAAGTAGAAAAAGGCTCAAATAAAAAAAAGGGGTATTTTTATGAATTCTGTATTCTTTCCAAATGAAGAATTGTTGATACAAATGAGTTTCATTTCACACAAATAATAAACACTCAGTAAGATATAAGTATTATCTATACGTAGTTAGGGATTGCTTGATATTATTATTATTCCTATCTACCTATCTCCCGTTGAAATCTTACTTCTGTTGCTAACTTGAGGTCCTATGGTTTGGTAAGTAGAAAGAATCGCTGGGACGGGCTGATACCAGTCGGGGGTGCGGTGAATGTACAAGTATCTCCCGGGCCCCCGACTCATGGTACTAAAAGGAACAGTGGGGTTTTAGTCGGTAGGAGTCCGACATAACCTTACGTTCTTGCCAGACCGAGGGTAGCCATGAGGTAAAACATATATATCGCACACCTAGATAAAGAGTAGCACAACTCAAAATACCTCTTTTTTCGGGAACAGCAAAAAACGTTCTACTCATTTTCTATTTGACCGATTTAAATTATTGTTGTAAGATGTTGTATATTATTTTACTAAGATATTAATTTGCTATTAATATATATATTTTTTTTATATTAATTTAATAAAACAACAATTTTCAACAATACTGGGGTAAGTGGAAATAATTTGAAGAACACAAAAGAAACAAGACCGATTCAATCACGAATACAAAACTAAGTCGAAATAATTTACTCTTTGAGCGTATTGACAGCATCTTTCCCTGCAGCTGACATGTCGTAACTGGTGATGCGTTACTGTTGTTGGTGGGGGGTGACCGTGGAGCTACTCAAAAAGACTGACTTACAGCGCAATCTAGTCTTTTATGAATGGGGTTTGTACACCGGTGTCTTTGGAGTTAATGTAGTTTTCAACACTGATTCCGATAATCGCAATAACTCGATTTTGGATTATTTTGAGTTGTGCCACCCTTCATCCAGGTGTGCGATATGTTTAAAAGAGTTATAAGAAATACTTACGTATCATTTAAAATAGCGTACACTTCTTCAGTCTTGTATTTTTGGTTCGTGTAAATCATTTGAGTGTCGCTGTTGTACAAAATTGGTTTATCTGAAATAATAATTCATTTCATGCAAAATTGTATTGGACATGTAGGTAATAATTATAACTGTGTTGGTAATAATTATGATTCTCTCTCGGATTGAGGATTCTGTTTGTTTGTTTAATAAGGATTCCACACGAAACAAACAAGTAATAAGCGCAAATATTCGGAATTGAAAACCGTTTTTATTTATAAAATGCAAAATGCAAATATTTTCACTGCAAAGTTCGGTAATGGAATCTGCTGTCATGAGCTCAACACTTTTCCGGTGAGCTTTATCAATGAATCAATCTTTTCAGTAATATTGCAGTCCATACTTTGACGGCACGATTGGTGCAGTGAGTGAGCAATTAGTTGCAGTGCTTCGGTAAGCGGATTTAAATTCTACGGTGGAACAAATACATATTTGTAAGGCTCACAGATAGTTATTCCAGTTCTGAATGTTTGCGTATTAGTGATTTGTGTTTGTCAACGAACAGGCTATATAGGATAAACTGCTGAAGCAGCGCGAGGAACAATTTAACTAGCTTCATCTTTCTGACCGACCGACTCCTTAACAACTCAAGAGTTAGGTAATTGGTTTAATTAAAGTAAACGCTGTGAGTTTGAGTTTCACTTAGGAGAAAGCCAGCTGTTATAGCCTGTTGTAGGTGCGTCGGTGCTAGTGTTAGGAATGATTTATTTATATATTTGGTACACCAACAGCAGTACATACAAGAAATTAAAACAGCAATAAAATAATAAAAGTACTGGTATATATGCCTATTATAGGTGTACACATCGTTCACAACAAAACAACATCACAATTATCTAAAAAATAAAATAATGAAGACATAAAGTACAATTAGAAAACAAAATTTAATTATGGTGGATATTTTTAATATGCTAAATAAAATTAATTAAATAATATCACGAAAGGTGGAAGGTGAAAAAGGGTATGTGTAATGATATCTAAGATTTAATATGAACACGAACTTACAAAAAAAAAAAAAAAAAACATGCGGGGCAGTCTTTGGGGACTGCGAGTAACTAAAGCGTTCGGTGACGATGCACGATGACGCGAGTTCCATGATTTTTGTTCACCCAAAAAGTACACATATATACCCAGTAAACATATAGCTCATGGAAAGTGTTCGGTGACGATGACGCGAGTTCCATGATTTTTGTTCACCCAAAAAGTGCTTAACGCGCTTAAAGAAGTTTTCACTTCAAAATATATGTATAGTTAGCGGTTAGGTTAGCACTCCCGTAGGACATCAGAGACAGATCTTCTAAACTTGTTAGGTAAGTGATACACCGTGTAAGTCGGTTTCTGATGATTTACAAAAACTGTTGTAATTTCTGCAAATGCGGAGCAAGGGAGCGTTGAGACCAAGATTGGATTTGCGGAAAGGAATATGTTGATGGGATGTCTGGAAGAATATTGGATACGCTCAACACGATCGCTACATTTTACAAATCCGAAGAAGAAGAACTAAGAACTTACGTTGTACAGAAAGATGGACAGTCTTCTCAGTGTAGTGGGACAGAGCCTTTTGCCTCACTTTGCACACGTAAAGGCCAACGTCGGCATGGTTCAGTTTCTTAATCTCTAGAGTGTTGTCTTGCTTGATTGAATACTTCTTGGGCTCGTCCTTATCTGGAATGGTAAGAGGAGTGAATTAAAACAGGAAATTAGTAACACTTTTTGTAAATACTTTTTAAAAGTCATATCTAGTTTAAAATCTGTGCCAATGTTTTCAAGTAATTTTAGAATAATTTGCCAGGGAACTATTGAAATTCAAATTTTATTGTAAATCACAATAATTGGTTATTGTAGTGGATACTATAACTGTTGTCGTGTTGCAGCAGAGAAAACCGATGGCATGCGTCCACTGGTGAACTCAAATTGAATCAATTAGTTCTGATCCGAGAGCAGACGCAACTACCACTACGATGGTTAATGGGCCATATCATCAAGGTGTTTCCTGGTCCTGACGGCGTCACGAGGGTGGCAGAGATTAAAACCAAGAAGGGCAAGATTACAAGGGCTTTCAACAACATATGTCCTTTACCTATTGAAGACAACGCTTCAACCCGGGCAGGATGTTCGGAACCTTCTCGAACAATGTCGTCGGCGGAGGCGGCACCGGCCACGGCGTCGGCGGAGGCACGGCGACATTGTTCGAGAAGGTTCCGAACAATAACTATATGGGCGATGACTTTTATTATCAAAAATATGTTTACCTCGCGTACTACCCAAAGAGATCGGTCGCGCGAATTCGCAATTATCGCGTTTATATGACACGCCTTAAACTTGTACACTTGGCACGAAGTCATCAACAACTCAGCCAGTGATTAATTTTAGATTTTATCGCACTCTTGTTTTTCTAATAAACTCACCCCTAATCTGCTGCTTATCCTTGTACCACACAACGACTGGGGGAGGGTAACCGTTGGCTTCACAAGTCAACTTTACAGACTTGCCTTCCTCTCCTTCCAAGGTAACATTCCTGTCAGTGATGTTTACTTTCTCTGGAAATTAAATATTTGCACATTGTAATAAGGAAAAAATGAGGAACGTGCAAACATACCATCTATTTGACTTGATTATGCTTTTTTCCCCCTCAAACTGAATAAACATAAACAAAATATTATGTATTTTGTTTATGTAGCGTTCCTCGAAAACGCCGCCGGTACACGACACCCGTCGGCCAAAATTCCTCCTTCACAAAAGTGTCCAAGTAATGAGCCTCACCACAAAAGATTTGAAGTTAATCTTATGGCGCGACTCCAACTTCTCGACTCTCAAGGTGAACTTGGTCTTCATCCTGATGTACTCCACGACCTCCTCTACCTTCGTGGTGTGATGTAGACGGGACACATACAGCTACGTCTTTGGAATAGCGGGACGCAGCAACATGTCGGGACCAGTCAATGCGGTACCGCACTGATTGCGAAATTGAAATTAATCAATATCAATTTCGCAATCAGAGATTGATTGTAAAATGTTCGAGTAGGTTATTTCATTTTCTTGGCCTTCTCACTAATCGGTACTGAGTAAGATAGTAAGTAACTTGATAGATGAACTTCTTCAGTGATTTTTTCAATTGCTTAGTTAGTTTTCTTTGAAACTACTGAATTATTCATTAAAATCTTAATGACCTGAGGGCCTACACAAGTGGCAATCTTTTTCATGTTTTCAACAACGACTTTCAACAAAATAATATTGACATAAACGTCTCGATAGCTTGTGTCAGTCCCATACATTTTTATCATTTTTTCACCATCGTTATTGCTGATAGAATGTCACTTTGCCTATGCCCACTTATTTCGAGATCCCAGCTGTATACAAGACACATACCTCCGACAATAAACTCCTTAGTTTCACTAAGATTCCCAGCTTTGCAGGTCCAGTTTCCGCCATCGCTGATCTTGATACGATGGATGATGAGGGGCACCAGTACTCCATTGTCTTCAGTCTTGCGTTCGACAAACACCCGGCTATTCTTGGTAGATCGCTCCTCGACTAACTTGCCCGAGGGGGAGTACCATTGAATAGGCTGGAAGGAATGTTATGGAGTGTTAAAATAAATAAAAAAATGCTGCCACAATGCCTGGTGTGAGAAACATGGAAAAAGTGATTGTCTTTACCCCGCCTGTTATTTCAATAGCACTCATATACTTTATACCGGAATTCTTAGCTATTCTGCTTGATGTAGCCAAGCAGAATGGCTAATAGTACCTAACTAATAAACGACTGTTATATGTTAGACCGAAACTCAAAATCCCGAATCACTTTATTCCGAATGAACGCTATCCCGAATCACACTATTCCGAATAAACGCTATCCCAAATCACTTTATCCCGAATGAACGCTATCCCGAATCACTTTATCCCGAATGAACACTATCCCGAATCACTTTATCCCGAATCACTTAATCCCGAATGAACGCTATTCCAAACCACTCTATCTCGAATGAACGCTATCCCGAATCACGCTATTCCAATAGATCGCTATCTCGAATCACATTAACTTACTGGCAGTACATGCAATGCAATGCAATGTAAGGTAAGTTATTTATGTCAGTTCAATAGCTATTGAACAAAAGTTTGTACGAACCTCTACTAGATGTTGTCCCTTGCAAAAGATGGCTTTGGTTTCTCCGACGTTGTACACCGTTGACCTGGCCATGATGCGGAGCGTTGGCTCTGGAAACTCCTCATCTGGCCGAACTGGAATGAAAGAAAGATAAGTTAATTAAAAGCATTTTTTTTAAAGGTCTGGATATCTATGAATCTTCATTAGATTAGTGGTAGGTGGTGGTAGTGTAGTGATAGCCTAGTGGCGTTAGCGTCAGCCTGCCAAGTCATATGTTTCGAGTTCCAACCCAAGGTATGCACCTCTGACTTTTCGGATTCATGAGCTTATTATATACCTAAATTATCTCTGGCTTAAAAAACAGTGAAGGGAAACATCGTGAGAAAACCTGAACTTGAATTCACATGCCGTTGAGAAATATCTCTCAGGCATTTATATATATATATATATATAAATGCCTGAGAGATATTTCTCAACGGCATGTGAATTCAAGTCAGAGGCCATAAAAACATAAAAACAAAAACCCATGAAAACACAAAAAAACTCGCATAAAAACTCTGTCACCAGTTTAGTCACTAACCACACAAAAAAGAAAGAAAGTGGTCAAGATTTAATTTTTTATTAATATAGGAATTATATTAATTGTTAGGTTAATTGTCGGTTTTTATTGGAATATTGAAAACACAAATACAAATTGAGACATAAAAAATCATCTGCTGCAGTAGGTACCTAATGCACATTAAACGACATGTGTCACAATACACATCGGCTTATCCTTTCGACCATGCCGTTTATGTCTTTTAAAATCTATTCATTTAGTAAAAACATAATTTTATGTAATATTTAATGTGTGTACAAAATCGAAGAGCGCGTTCGCTATCTAAAGCTTCAGTCACACGTAGAGATTTTATAGCTGCTACTTTCCGCCAGCGAAAATTAGCTACGTGTGAGCGTGCACGAGCTAAAAATCGCTGACCGAAAAATAGCAGCTTTAAAATCGAGCATGTTCTTTTTTTTTCGCTTGCGAAAAATAGCTGATCGATAAATAGTTGTGTGACATGACAGATGCTAAAATAGGGATGTGTCCTGGGTAAAAAAAGAAAAACTGTTTAGTCCGTCAATCAGATAATAAAAAAATATTAGACACGTATTTTTTGCTTTTTCATATTAATAAAAATGACTTAGATAAAACACATTAAACTTGGGAGGCTCGTTACGTCACAGCTACGTATTAAATCTACTGAGAAGTGACGTCATGCCACATTTGAACTCTATGTATCGCCGTAATGTTTTAATTACGTAAAAAAAGAAAAAATACGTGTCCAATATTTTTTAATAATCAACATGACGGACAAAAAAAAATTTTTTTTAGTCATCATCCCTATTAGCGCGAGTAGCGATTCCTACAACACGTCAATATTGCGAAGCAGTTTCATTTAATCATTTGGTTCTTCTGCAGCCAAGTCCATTAATAGGTTATTAGAAGCTCCAAACATTTCTCTTCCACCGATCCATTTGTGTATCCATTTTATTTTCTTAGCTTTTTAAACATTTGCTCTGCTAGATCAATACAGCACAAGGGAATCATTTGTCTCACAGCGCGACTACTTACGACAGACGACATTTCAACTACGCGGTACCAATCGAATGAGGCTTTTAGCTGCTTAAAACTGCATGTAGTCGACAGTGGTCACACGGTAGCGGCTATTTATAGCTGCTAGTAATCGCAAGCAGAAAACAGCAGCTATAAATCGCTTCGTGTGACTGAGGCCTTATAAATGACTGAAGTTTAATTTTATTCAAATTTTTGCAGAGTTAACCGAAGTGCTAAACATTTATGTGACACGGAACTCGGAACTATGTGCAACGAAACTTGTTGTGTCCACAAATTCCAGTCATGGGAAACTTTGTCCTGGCGCTGTACTAAGTTTAAGAGGCACGCCCGCTGCTATTAGTGTATTTCTATTAGCTACAAATAAATGTATTATCGTATCTACACATACCATCACGCCTGTATTCTCCGAAGGGTTCTGCAGAAATGTATAATAACAACTACAGCTATGTTTGTTAAAAAAAAAATAACGATTACAGTAACAGGTGTCGTACCCTCTGGTTAACGTCATTTTATTCTATTACAAATGTAATACCAATAATAATGTAAACCGATCGTCAAAGTTCAAATGAACTTTGACGATCGGTTTTTATGCAGTGAAACAACGCTTTGTATTTAACGAACGTTAAACATCATACATATGTAATCGTTATTATTTGACGTACGTATGTTACGTTAACGAACTGTTTGAAACAACCGGCCCTTAGTTAAAGGTGTTTAAGATTTCAAAGTGAGCACTGCATAATACATGCCAAGTTCAGATGATAAATTAATTATGTTTTTAAATTATTTTCTCTACACGTTCCAGTTTTGTACCCTCGTAATATACGTTTATTACATACTAGCTATTGTCCGCCGCTTCGCCCGCGTGGCTTTTCTATACTTTAAATATATAAAATAATAAAAAATGTCTGTTTGTAACGTCAAAATAACAGCTTTTTTTATTAAATGCATAAGTAATAAATATGGTATATTAAAAAAATATTTTTAAAATTTTTGTCCGTCAATTTGTCTGTCTGTCGGTCTATCTGTTTGTCGGTCTGTCTGTCTGTTGGTCTGTCTGTCGTCGGTCTGTTTGTTCCGGCTAATCTCCGAAACGGCTTGACCGATTTAGACGGGACTTAAACTGGCATATACCTGATGTTATAAGGAGTAACTTAGGCTACTATTATTTTAGAACTAGCTGCTGCCTGCGGCTTTGCCCGTGTGTCTTTTTCTCATCACAGCCAAATCGGGACAGCCGTTTCGGAAATTAGCCGGAACAAACAGACAAGACAGACAGATAGACCGACAGACAGACAAAAATTTAAGACATTTTTTTTTCGTATAAGTACCGTTATACTTTTATTTACATTGTTATGTTAACCATGTTACTGGTGAACACAGTTTTACTAAAATATTTTTGTTCATCTACCCTTATGGAATCACTGGTCCCCAAGTCACAGGCTATAAACCTAGTTTGGGTGCCAGGAGATAATACTCAATGCACTTTATATTGTACCATATTACTGTAATTGTAACCTTTGTGAACATTTTACTGGAAATAAACATTATTATTATTATACATTAACCTCCTTACTAATAAACGTTGTATAGCGTCTGTATAGTTACACACCGATTTCTCTCTTTCACTCGTCAGTATTTTGACTTTCGATAGAAGAAGACAAAGCGTTGTGTAACTATACAGACGCTATACAACGTTTATTAGTAAGGAGGTTAGTAAAAAGCTTATTCGTTATTTGTCATTACAAATACACACTTAAATTTTATTTATTTGTATAGAAGATTTGTTCCAAAGGCAATGTACTAACTAAGCATAAGTAATTGGTCGTTTTGCTAGAGGTGTGGACGTGTAGGTGCGCCTGACTGCGGGGTGATGACCTAACCTAGCTTATCTACATAAATTATAATGCCTAGAGACCTAGCCTATGTCATAGGTATCATATGTTTGAGGTAATGAGGTAATTCTGTCGTTATTCGTGCCTAAACATACTTATTATGAAATTATTAAAGGCTTTTTTAGGGGTTGACCTATTATTTAACAACCTGAACCAGACAGCTTAGTCACTGAAATTGTAGGTTAATATTATTAGGATCATTTTATAGGTTAGGTATATATACACCTCCGTTAATATAAACAGAAGCATGCCAACACAACTAGCTATTAATATAAGGTCGACATAGCCACACCATTGGGGGCCTATAACACGGTGTTCCAGGCAGAGTGCTTGGGTATTTCTCTAGCCGCCTCAGCCATCATGGCCAGGCATTAAGGCGAGGTTCTTCAAGTTAACCTCTAGGAAATGTAATTTAGATGTCATTTTATTTATAAACGGTAATGATTAAACAGGTGAAAATATTATAATGTTGCTTTTGAGACCTTTTTGTAGGTACGTCGGGTACTCGTTACATAATTGGATAAAGTTCGCTCGATAGAAAAAAAAAAATCCAAACGTACCCTTATTTTGTAGATTAAAACTCATTATATTTCAATATAATACTATTTTATGTATTGAAAATCACATCAAAATAAACGTCTATGATGATGTAATGTCCGTCTGGTTTAACATTGTTAATATCGTAAAACATATAATTTTCAACCCAAAATTCACGACACAATTTACTCGCGCCCGCTGCTACCTCAAGAACAAGAATGCACACTTGAAGAACCTCGCCTTATATCACCTTTGCAAAGGAGATAACCAAGTATTACAAACGTCAGTACATAAACTATGTGTCTTACAAGCTTATTCTTGCGTAAGGCATCTAGCGATCTTTTGGCGTAGCTTAGGATCATTCTCACATTAATTTAATATTATTAAGAAAATGAGCGAACATTTCAACATCATCAGTATTTCTTATCTGCAGCGAAATCCCTCTTGAATTTAAAGCAACTGTAAGCGCGCTAAGCACTGAGTGGACGATCATTTACTGCAATTACAACCGTAATTTACAATTAAAAGAGTAGTTTTTGTTTGATAAATGTTGGCAGCAGATGGTCTTTACAGCTCGCCAGCGGAGAACGGATAAGCTCTTAAAGCGCTCAGACGGGGCTGTTACTATGCACTAACTAATTAAATGGCTATAGACGAAAATATAAATAGTTATATCGGTTCGCTGAAAATATCACTTAATTCTTCGTTAGGTAAAGCAAACAACACAAATTAATTTCGGAGATTTTCAAGTATATGAATATATTTAATGCATAAATTAATCCCACGTCACATGTCGTTAAGCATACATTAACACACCGCATAATATGAGGAAGATGTCAAAATATTATATTTCCTTAATGTTAGGTGTAGGTACCCCTACCTACCTTCTTACACGTATTTCGTGGGAGGCTTGACAGGTCACGGGTACCTCTACCCTACGCATATATATTAGGTAGGTACATTAATTGTATATCCACCATGCTCATTAGCCGTTAGTAATCTTTTATTTTTCCGATTTTCCTGCTTCCCCATGATACTATGAGTAAAGAGGATAATTGTACGAGAAAGCTATTTTTATGTAGGTATCGTAGGATTTTCAATGAATAAGAGCCTTGATTGCGTAATTTGCTTTTGATAGGGAAGCCATCAAAATAATGAATGAAATTCTTCTGCCTTCGTCAATTCAAAGACCGCCTTTGAATTCGTCGGTCGGTTTAAAGAGAAGCAATGGGAAATAAATCTTAGACTCGTCATGGAAAATTGACAACTTTTTAACATTTAAACAATTATAATAGACAATTATTAAGTTTTTATTTTGGAACAACAACAAATTGACATAATTACAATAGAACCGATGAAAAAAAAAAAAAAAGCTACATAACTTAAGAACTGTGTCGCACGCAGCTACCAACGCCCGTCTGAACATAAGAAATACATTATTCCAGACTTAACTGTGATATGGGTACAGTTTAGCTAGCTTTGGAATAAGATAAAAATCGTAAAAATGCAAAAATTCAATAAAGAAATAAAAGACATGCAAATTTTGTATGTTGGTAGGTGTAGTGCAGTGTGGAGTGGTAGTGTGAGTGTGGATGTGTGTGAGTGTGGGCATGTGTGAGTGAGAGTGTATTGTGAGTGAGGGTGTGTGTGAGTGAGGATTTGTGTGTGTGCTTGGACTAGTTATGTTTTTGTTTCAACAATTTGGAAATTAAAGTAAATTATTTATCTAATCCCACAGTCAATATAATGTTGGTATTATCATTAAACTGTAAACTTTAAAAACTTATAATCACCTTTTAAGAGAAGTTACTTAATATCTGATAATTTAGTTTCGGAAGTCACTGCCGTTCATTTGTTTTCATAAAATATATTTTGGCATACAGGTACCAAATTATTGCTGAAAATATAAGTAGGTATACACAGACCAGCCGGTCGATTCTGTAAAATCTCACCGTGAAAATGTAAAATCTCATCAGAAGGAATGACAGCTCCCCTCACCTTAGTTTTCACGGTGAGACGTTAACAGAATCGACCGGCAGAACTGCCAGTTTTCTGAAAACAAAACAGTTTTTAGTATATGCTAAGATCACTTGGCAATACAGGTTTATTGGTAAATTGACGCTTGGCGTGTATGGAGTAGGGACAGGCGCTGATTAATTTGACAGGACTAAACTAAAATTTATCTTCTGTCCTTTTCTTAATGAAATAGAAAGAAAAAGATGCACGGAACTTAAATTTAGTTAAGTTTGTGAACAAGGGAACCGGCACCATTGTTTCACCAATAATTCTGTATAATAATATTATAGAGATAACTAATAGACTTAAAGCTTATGCAGAGATAATGATGTTAATAGAATGTCAATTGCACTGACAGCTTTGATTTCTCATTGAATTAACTGTATCTTGTTATAATAGTTATTTATGTATAATTGTAATTGAATAAATACGCCTGTGGGTTTGAAGTGTTGTTGTCTAATGTCTAGTATCTAATAATTATCCTCATTTTAGTAGTTATAAAAAAAATGTGAATGTATCACCTAATATCGGAGACAGTGGCAGTTAGTATAAAAATATGAAGGTAATGCCCGGCGTTGCGTTGCAATGCCTTTTTCATATATTTTTTGTTAGGAACCTTCCCCGGCGCGCACAAAACAACTTACCAAAGTTTCATCACAATCGGTTGAGCCATTTTCAAGTTTTTGCGAGACTAACGCACGGCAATTTATTCTTTACTAGCTTTTGACCGCGGCTCCGCCCGCGTGGATGTCGGTTATCGCGTAAAAAAGTAGCCTATGGCCGTCTCCATATCCCAGGCTATATCTCTGCCAAATTTCATTAGACACAACATACAGACAGACAGACAGACAGACAGACAGAGTTACTTTGACATTTATAATATTAGTATGGAAGTATGGATATTTATATAGACTAGCTGACCCGACAGATAATAACAAGTAAAAAACAAAATAACAAGTTGGGGAAAATATGCGCCACATCCACGCAAAACGGCCATCGCTCAGCATAATGCTGCGATCTTATGCGAGACAGCCCCAGCGCAGGTTTTCAGCGACGGTCGGCGTTGACGTGATAACGTCATCCGGTGCAGCATATAATGAGAAAAAAAAAATAAGAGAAAAAAAAATACCTACAGTACTTAGTTCTAAAAGTTTCTTTATATATAATACTAGCTTTTGCCCGCGGCTTCACCCGCGTGGATGTCGGTTATCGCATAAAAAAGTACCCTATGTCCTTCTCCATATCCCAGGCTATATCTCAAAATCCTAACATAATATTAATTTTAATGTGATTCACTATGTGAATAGAAACCGAAACAAATGATTTAATATAATAAAAGTATTTATGTTCTGAACGTGAATGAGTCTTTACCTAAAGATAACAAACACAAAATCAAAATACGAAATTTCACTCAAATTCTTAAAGCAATCAATTGTACCAAATTACAACACGAAATAGAAGTGCGACACAAATTATAATTTTAAAATAATTCACGTAAGTACCAATAATGTGAAAACAAAACGAAATCCTCCGAAATGTCGCATGATACACCGTTTGTGCTGATAAAACGCTAGAAATATCGAATGAACACCATTGGTGCATACCTTTTCTCAGGGTCACGCTCGCAATTGGACGAAATATTTGACATTTATTTTGTACTTGCAACACGATCTGGCTGTAGAATTCGATTAATCGACTAATACTTGACCGGTTGACATTTTAGCGGGAACACCACTAAACGAACGAAAAAAAAGAAAACAAAATACGTCTGTACTCTGTGGTCGTGTCGCGGTGTGGCGCGGTGCTTAATGTAAACATTCATCAAGGTTGTACGTGCGTAAAGTAATGGATTCAATGTGAAAACGGTTTAATCTTAGAAGAATCTTATACAGAATTACTGAGAAATAAGTGTAGATTTCGTTTTGAGTGTTAGTTTATCAAAAAGTGATAAATATGTCAGTGAAAAAGTAACGAAAGTTTTGGAATGCACAAATTTTGATCATAAGGCCGCCGTGTTTAGTAATGTTTTTATGATAAATATTCTTGTATACTGTTTGAAATACACATAAGTAGCTAGCTTATTTATCTACGAATATAATTTGGCTAATAGCTACTGATATTATAGCGTATTGTTATCGTAATCGTATTTCCAAGAGTAAAATTCGGCAAACAAATACCTACAAAAAGACAATAAAATGGATATAGTATGTTATCCTTAAGAGATAGACATATGCCATCGTGGACTTTTTTGAAGACCTGTATAAGATACATAATTCCACCATACATTATTTTGTTATATCTCAAAGGGTTTAGACAGCGTTTTCGTTGAAAGCTCCCAGACGGCTTATTTTTTTCCGACACCTTCAACAAATATCGTTAATTCATACAGAAATGCATACAAAAAGTTAACAAATTATATACTAAAACCTTCCTCGAGAACCAAGCTATTCATTAGTGAAAACAGCATGAGAATCGGTGCAGAAGTTTTTGAGTTTATCGCGAACAGACAGACAGACAGACAGACAGACGCGGCGGAGGACTTTGTTTTATAATATGTAGTGATAGTGATTTAAAATGCCACCTTCTGTTCCGTCAGTAACGACTACGCCAAGACAGATAGATAGATAGGTATTGCTGTATAATATGTCTTTTTTAAATGATTATTTTTGGATGGAACACACATAATACTACCACTTATTTCAACAGTTGACGTGACCCGAATAACTTTCAGAACACCAACTAATCGGTTTTTAGGAAAAAAACGCGTAACAGAAAAACTAGCGCCGAAAACAGATGAAAATAAGAAAATGGAAAGTTGCTCCAGAAATAAATCATTTTGACACTTATTACTAAGATGAGTAACGACCAACAATAACTTTTGGAGGTTTTTTTTTTTAAATATAACACGAAAATAATTAGAGGCAGAGAAAAGGCATTGCTCCTTAATGATCAGTATTGTTTTGATTAATGTTCACGTTTGTTTGTTATGAGCACCGACATTATTAATTTGAGAAAGGTATTTTTGGCTAAAACAAAATGAAAAAGTAATCAGTGGCCCATTGAAAAAAAGTCTTTCTGTATTCAGCTTTCATTTGGTAATTTTTGTTTTCAAGTAAATCATCTATACAAATATATACTCAAATAAATAAAATGGTGTCTGTTTGTAATGTTAAAATAACAGCTATTTACTAAATGCATATATGAAAGTAGATAACGTCTAATTTGTTTAAAAAAAAAACTTAAAAAAAGCCTTGTCTGACTCTCTGTCTGTTTGTTCCGGGTAATCTCCGAAGCAACTGAACCGATTTTGACTGGACTTTCACTGGCAGATAGCTGATGTTATAAGGAGTAACTTAACGCGAGGTTCTTCAAGTTAACCTCTAGGAAATGTAATTTTAATGTCATTTTATTTAGAAACGGTTGTGATTATACACGTAAAAAATTATATGTTGCTTTTGAGACCTTTCTGTAGGTACGTCGGGTACTCGTTACATAATTAGATAAAGTTCGCTCCATAGAAAAAAAAAATCCAAACATACCCTTATTTTGTAGATTTAAATTATTTTATTTCAATATTATACCACATTATGTATTGAACATCACATCAAAATAAACGTCTATGATGAAGTAATGTCTGTCGGGTTTAACATTGTTAATATCGTAAAACATATAATTTTCAACCCAAAATTAACGAAATTCTCGGCACAATTTACTCTCGCCCAGCGGCCACCTCTAGAACACAAATGCACGCTCGAAGAACCTCGCCTTAAGTTACTTTTATTTTATAGAAAGACACGCGGGCGAAGCCGTGGGCAGCAGGTAGTCCCTTTAAAAATTGGTGGCTCTTTAATATTGTCCAAGAAATGTAAATTTCACCTCATTACCTTACTAAAACTAAAACCTTCAATATTTTCCGTGTGTTCAACGCTAAAGCAAGATAAGTAGGTAAGTCAGGGGTTGTCAACAAAAGTTAAATAGGAAAACATTAAGGACATGAGAAGTGGTCAAAGTTGGACGCAAGCGTGGCATAAAGTCCAAAACTTCATCTTAATGCTGTGTGGCGTCCATTAGCAAGTTACATGGACGCTACAGGACCATGCCGAAATGTAACGAAATGGAATCTTTGTATTACGAAAGTTCTGGATATGTGACGACTTGACTATGTTGTCTCCTAAGCAAACGTGAAGAGGTTCTAGTAAATATTTCTAACTGTATAATACTTAACAAAGTCCTACTGCAAAAAAACAAAGACAAATCCTTTAAAGGAGAAAAGTTTTAATTTTTCCTTTATGTTATAAAATGCTCGTGAAAAGTTTAATTAAGCGTTTAGACTTTACATTCATTTGTTTGACTCTGACATGGATGTAGTCTGAGCAAATGGTGGCTGTTAATCAGAGCTTCGCAAAGCGGATGAGCAAAATGTAAAGACTTATACAAGGACAACGAGCTTAGTTGTTAATCCTAATTAAACATCAATTGCTTTAAATTAAATCCTTACTAGCTTTTGACAGCGGTTCCGCCTGCGTGGATGTTGGTTCATCATCTTCATTCCAGCCGAAAGACGTCCACTGCTGGACATAGGCTTTCTCCAATTGGGTGGGGGGTTTGCCATAATCGCCACGCTTGGCAGGCGGGTTGGCGATCGCAGTATGGTGTTAAAAATGCATAGAGAACGCCGCTAAAAGAGTAAGTATGGAGTTTCTTGCCCATTCTTCTCCATACATAACTACCTTTTGGAAGGCGCAACTAGAATCAATTAACTATTCATGTAATTTTTGAAGTTCAAAAGTGCATCTTCGTGCCTATTTGAAATAAATGATTTGACTTTTGACTTTCTGCTGCCCACTCTCTAGTAAGTCCCTTAGTCGCCTTTTACGATGTCGGTTATCGCATAAAAAGTAGCCTATGTCCTTCTCCATATCCCAGGCTATATCTCTGCCAAATTTCATGACGTACGGTTCAGCAGTTTAAGCGTGAAAACATAACAGACAGACAGAGTTACTTTCACATTTATAATATTAGCATGGATTATAACGAAATATAATATAATCATAAAACAGTTATAAGATATAAGATTTTATTAGATACGAGTAACACAATCCTTTGAAATATAAGCAAAGGAGTGGAACTCTCTGCCTGCGTCTGTGTTTCCGAACGCATACAACCCTAATTTATTCAAAGTGAGAGTGAACAGGCTTCTTCTGGGTAAGCTCACTCCATCGTAGACTTTGTCTCTGTCATCCAGACCTAGACTAAAGTCAAGAGCAAACTCATAGTAGAATAAAAAAAATAATAATAAGTACCTTCATCCAAAAATAAAGGAAAAATTAATGGAGTCCCTGAAATATTTACACATGATTTCACTCTCTTTAATAACATTCACATTCACGTCCTCATAAAAATAAAAGAAAACGAATTTGTTCTGTATTCCGCCGTTGTAAATTAGACCCCATGAAGAATGTTAAACGCTCGACAACGCACTGAAATATGTTTCAACTCGTTTCGCGGGAGTAAAGTAAACGAATGACTGTGGTTCTTTTAACGAAATTGGGAAAATCCGCTGATATACTTTACGTATACCTACTTTCCTCTGTTATCATAGTACATTTGTTTAGCAATTTTCGTTGAAAAGGGGGCATCGTTCTTTGGGAATATTATAAGAAAACTAGCTGACCCGACAGACTAAGTTCTGTCAAAAAAATGTTAAGGGTGGACAACCCTTATCACTAAGGGGTATGAAAAATAGATGTTGGCCGATTCTCAGACCTACTCAATATGCTCACAAAATTTCATGAGAATCGGTCAAGCCGTTTCGGAGGAGTACGGGATGGAACATTGTGAAACGAGAATTTTATATAAGAAAATATTCTCGGGTCTAGAATCCGATACCTACGTTATATTATGGCATAAGCAGTTTTATAACCTGAAACGATATCAATTTAGGGTGGCCAGCACATCAAGTTACCACAAACTGTCAAATAATCTCGTTCGATTTTGAACTTAATCACCAACATTTTAAAGTTTAAAATCATTTGGAGAAATTTGACAGTTTCGTGTAGCTTGGTGTTCTGGCCACACTAAAATATACATAATAAGTTCTGCACTGGTACTTATTATGTATATTTTATTTTTATTTTATTTTATTTTAACTTATTATTTTATTTTATACTAGCAGCCCGTCCCGGCTTCGCACGGGGTAGACAATACGAAAGACATTTTTGACTCATTTTTCTACACCTTCGGTTACATTGTTCAAATTTTACCAAGGATCCCTAATTTTTTTCAAAATGAAATGTAGCCTATGTCAAATTGGAAGAATGTAGCATTCTATTGGTGAAAGAATTTTTTAAATCGGCCCAGTACTTTTTGAGCCTATTCATTACAAACATACAAACATACAAAAATAGGTACAAATCTTTCCTCTTTATAATATTAGTGTAGAAGTGTAGATGTAGAAGTGTAGATGTAGATAGTGTAGATAACTTAGATTAAGGTTATCAAATGTACTTTATACTAACATAACATAATATGAGTGATAAAAATATCAAATCCAAGCACAAGTAGATCTCAAATCGTCGATAGAGACGTAAACTGTCGATTTGAAATGGGTTGAGACGGGATACGTCTATCAGGTGTCGAATAAACACTGGTCAGAAATATCAGGTGCATGGATTCCACAAACGAAAAATGACATCTTAACAAAGATGGCGATACGAATTAAATTTAAAAACTCAAAACTCAAACTCAAAGCATTTATTTCAAATAGACCAATTACAGGCACTTTTGAATTGTCAAGGGGTCGGCCAGTCAGAAAGATGAAGCTAGTTGCCCATTCCAAAGCGTAGTAGGTTCCTATGGAGAAGAACGGGCTAGAAACTCCACGGACACTCTTTTAAAACAAAATATTGTTACAAAATATGGGTTACATCATTCATGTTGAAGTTATACATGTGAGAACAATGTAGAAAGACGTGCACGTTAGAAGCGTCCATAAGAAAAACAATTCAAAAATTAAAATAAGCCGTGGCAGCTAAGAGATGACCAGTCCCAAAGGACGGCGCCCGTTCACGAACATGACGCATGGATCAGCACCATTTAGCTCAACCATTTTGATGGGAACTTAATGATCCAATACACACGCCACCACCAGCGAGACATTTGAGTGAGCATGACATATTCTCAGCCGTCAGGGCACATTCAAATCAATAAAAGACAAAAATATTAGAATACCTATTATTTTATATCTTAACTAGCTGATCCGACAGACTTCGTTCTGTCAAAAGTTATAGTATAAACTCCACTACCCTACCCTACCTACCTACCTACCCTACCCTACCTTACCTACCTACCTACCTACCATACCCTACACTACCTACCTACCTACCTACCCTACCCTACCCTTCCCTACCCTACCCTACACTACCCTGCCTACCTACCTACCTACCTACCCTATCCTACTCTACCCTACCTACCTACCTAAAACTTAAAAAAAAAAATAGTAGTCGATTCTCAGACCTAATGAATACCTATGCATATAAAATTTCATAAAAATCGGTCAAGCCGTTTCGGAGGAGTATGGTAACTAATATTGTGACACGAGAATTTTATATATAAGATATATAAAACAAAGTCGGGTTATTTATACCATTTCACTCCTCTTCGACCCTTGCTCGACGAAGCGCCAGCCCGCCAATTATACCCCCTCTCGCATCAATAAGACCCGCCGTCCACGGCATGCACTGACCGACCCAGACGACCCCACAACCCTCCTCCAGGAGAGAAGTAGGGCCACCAGCTCGAAAAATCAAAACACGACCGTTATTTCGACCTCGCTGCCGAGGCCCCTCGCGAAATCCCTGACTTACTGTGCTCTCCGACTCTTGCTCGACGAAGCGCCAGCCCGCGCCGTATCTGAGCGTGTAGCTTTAAATTTCCCTATTAATAATCAAAACCCTGAACTGATCCAGGCAACACCTGTCCCTTGCTGTCGTCCCTCCAATGCTGCCCTAAGCCGAGGTTCGTACCCCACAGGGGGTGCCCATAGCGTGCAGTCGTTTAGTTTATAAGTATTTATGCCCTGGCTGGAGGCTTAAAGTTTTTAGTCCGGTTAAGGAGTCACGACCTCTAAAGGTCAACGACAAGATAAAAAAAAAACACCATTTATAACTCAAGAACGGCTACACCGATTTTTCATGGTCTTGGATTTGTTGGATTTATTTAGATAGATAGATAGAATACTCTTTATTATGTACACCATAAAAATTACAGATATAAATGTAGAACTGTTACATAGGGTGTCACAATGGGCGGTCTTATCGCTAAAAGCGATCTTTTACGGACAACCTTTGGATGGATCAAATAGTAGAAGGAGAGACAATACTGCAGGTAGTCAGTGCCTCTGTGGTGTACCATTTACATATATACAATAAATACATACATACATATATATACTTATCCATATAAATATATGTATATATATATATACAATAATAAACATGATACAAGAGCAAGGAACTTTAAGTAATGATGATGTTTTAAGGAGACAGGAAGTGATTTTTAACCAGAATTTTAAAAGTCGACAAAGATTGAGCACGCCTTATCGAGACGGGCAAGGCATTCCATAACCGTACTGCTTGAACTGTAAAAGACTTGTCATAAAAACTAGTGGAATGCATTGGCATCTCTAGTCTCAAGTTTTCTGATGACCTCAGATATCTATTATGTGTGTCATGAAGGAACTTGAAACGTTCTTTAAGATAAGAGGGGGTTTTAGGATTGAACAGAATACTGTAGAGCTGAAATAAAATATGAGAATTCCGGCGAAGACGTATGGGAAGCCACTTGAGCTTTGTACGAAACTCAGAAATGTGATCATATTTGCGCAGGCCAAATATAAATCTAATGCAAAAGTTTTGAAGACGCTCAAGTTTATCTAGTTGTGCCTGTATTAGTATGTGTATTTTGTCTATTTTCTTCTAATGAGTGTCTTCTTTGTGCAGAATAAATAGTTTCTCGTTCTTTCTGTCTCTGTGTTTATTATTCTAGCGTATGGCACTCGTGGGTTGCCGCTGAAAATCAGCGTCAGGTGCTAAACCTTGTGTTGTCATCTGACATTATGCTGAGCTGAGACCCTTTTGGCATTATAATCATTGTTTTCTGTTTTTTTTTATGGTTTTAAGGTGTATTTTTTGCTGTAATGCCAATAAACGCGTTTTTATTTTATTCTTTCTTTCTTATCTCAATTTATTTGGTGTCGTTGCAACATGTCATACTTCTCTATTCTTCCCTTTCTAGCCAAATTACTCTGTTAGAATACATTGTTTTACACAAAAAACTTACAAATAAAATATTCGATTTACTTTAATAATATTCATAAAAAATACCTTGAATGTGTCTTTGACTAACTACACATCACATTAAAGATGTTCACTTAAGTCGAGTATGGAAAGGTAGGTACCGAATTCCCAGAACTCATTAAGTAGCTCTTTTTAAAAACCCGTATTGACTGTCAAGGTACCTCGATTATGAAGGTCCCTTTACAGTCAAGAACCTTTCATATGAAGTGTGCGATGAAGCTTCAAAAATTGATATTCGGTCGGTCTCCATCATCGAGAATTTACTGAAAAGCTTACCGACCGTATTAGTTCCGTGTCAGGTAAATGTATGTAGAAAACCCTTTACATGTACCTTCTGTAGTTAGATGACATTCGATTTTTCTAAGAATTTGACTGGACTGGACTGTGTTTACAGTCAAGTCAAGGAGTATAATTGAAAGCATAATCAGACTATATATATATTTTTTTTTAAATATAATGTTCTCACTGCTGGGACACAGGCCTCCTCTCTTCCTGTCAGGGTTGCGGGTTTGTCCGAAAGGGATACCGTGGCCCTGAAGGAACACGGGTGGGTTTTAGTCAGTAAAAGTCTGACACGCCCTGCCGCTCCACCCAGAACGGGAGAAGTTATTTGATTTTTTACCACCCAAAAAAAAGGCCTTTCTCTTCGATAGGGAGTGGCTAGCATGCGGGCCCCATTGCGGATTGGGAGATATCACATGTCTTCGAATTTTTGGTTCTAGGACATGCCGGTTTCCTCACGAGGTTTTTCTTCACCGTTTTTGAGAGTAGTGATGAAATTATTTACACAAAGTAAGCCACCTGTCTGGGTTCGAATCCACGACCATCTCGTAAGTCGGGGCCGCTAGTAACTACTAGGCTACCACTGCTCTGTCATTGCAATGCATCCTACAAATTAAAACAGTAATTAAGCTAATTTAAATATGGCGAGACGTCTGCATGTTTCAGTTGGTTTTTTATTCTGATTCATATCTTGTCACCAGCCCTTATTTAAACAATTGAATGTGTGGTCAGTCAATTAGTCAAATTATTGTGTCAATAAGTTGGTTAGTTTCAACCAAAATACAGCGCTTAATTGATGGCTAAACTATGATCAAGGCCAAAAACCTTTGAAACTATCTTCCAGTTACCAATAGACTAATTACTATTATACCAAAGTTCAAATTAAACTAGATAGTTCCCATAAACCGGAGCTAGAATCATCTTCATTACACGATCTGTTTATTTTGAATATCGAAGTAGGTCTGATGTAATTACGCAGCGCTCAAGGTGCGAAGTAATACCTGTCAAGATGATTTATTAACGCCGTCTTATTGGGCTTCAGCTCGGCGGCTGAGTTACAGCGAATTCGGGAACAGTAGGATAATCTCCCCAAAAACGTAATACGTAGGTACAGCATTTTCAATAATTCTCAATCTTTGTGCTCCTGTGCTGCGACTCGTGACTCATATCTCTGAGGGTTGTATTGTGCGCAGGTGAAAATTGATAATTAATTTTCCGAAATTGAGTGGCTTTTCTCAAGTGCACTGTATCATGTAGGTTGTGGTGTTGTGAGCTAGTGGGAGTACATTATGAATATCGCGACGTACTCTGGATACATACGTTGCTTTTGATTGATGTTCTAGAACGCTAGCGCTAGTTAAGGGGGAAGCGCTAAGGTAGGCCGCGAAACTAAAATATTCTTAAGTTTTTACTAGGGATGCATCCGATACCGATACCGATGCCGATATATCGGCATCGGCGATATTTTTATGGCCGATTCAACGATACTTTTCTCATCAATGTTAATTTTAATTACTAAAACTATTAACTAATCTCAACCTATCTATAGATTTAAACGGTTTTATTTAGTTTGTCCTGTTATTTGTTCTTTTTATATTAATTAAAAACATAACCTGACTTGTGTTTCATTTATTTTACCTTCATTTTTGAATTCAATAATCGTATCGGTATTGGTATCGGTATCGCCGATATTTTTATAAGAGCATCGGTATCGGTATCGTATCGGCAAAAAGGCGTATCGAGGCATCCCTAGTTTTTACAATGTGCAGGTCAGTGGCAGGTTGTATGTTGATCTGAATACGATTTGCGACCGTAAAAAATCTGTATTTATAGAATTAAAATCATTAAAATCATCAATACAACTCTCTTATCGAAATCATGACATTTGAGTATTACCACTGTATGGAGTGATCGCAGCGCTGTGCTAATAATTGGTCACGTATTAAAAAAATTGAGCACATAACTAATTATTAAATTTTATATTCCTAGCACGGCGGGCTGTGCCGGGGCAGCCGCTGCAGGTGCAGAAAACCTCAAACGGTGCAAATATAACCTTATTGGGAGTTATATAGTTGAGCCGTTTGAGGTTGAAACACTATAGGCACATGGGGTCCGAGTGCTCATCGAGTATTTCGTGACATCGCCAAGCGGTTGGTCGACACTTCACGTGACCAGAGGGCTGGCCAATTCTTAGGTCAAAGAATCAGCATAGCCATTTAACGTGGCAACACAGCCAGCCTTATGGGCACTTTACCTGCTGACAGCGACGCGGACGCATTTTTTATGTCCAATGAGCTTTGTATTCTTGTACATATAGTATATATTTTAGTGTTAGTTTGTAGATATATTGTATTTAAGATTTATGAATAAAATTATGAAATTAAATTATTGTTGTCCGAAGAGATTTTAACTAGTGATACAACACTATTACCTGGTGGTATCGTTTAACCCAGGAGTTCTTGCCCATTCTTCTTCATACATAACTACCTTTTGAAAGGCGCAACTAGAATCAATTAACTATTCATGTAATTTTTGACGTTCAAAAGTGCATCTTCGTGCCTATTTGAAATAAATTATTTGACTTTGACTTTAAAACACCCACCGTACTACTGTGTGGTGGGTCTGCAGTAATACTAACTTAAGGAGTTGTATTACTGATTCTAATGATTATAATTCTGTAAATATACTAGCTGACCCGACAGACTTCGTTCTGTCAAAAGCAGTATAAACTCTATTACTCTACCCTAACCTACCCTACCTACCCTACCTACCTACTTACCTACCCTACCCTATCCTACCCTATCTACCCTACCTACCTACCTACCTACCCTACCCTACCCTACCCTACCTACCTACCTACCCTACCCTACCCTACCCTACCCTACCCTAACTACTTACCTACCTACCCTACCCTACCCTACCTACCTATCTAAAACTTAAAAAAAAAAAATTGAAGGTTGCCGATTCTCAGACCTACTGAATATGCATATAAAATTTTATAAAAATTGGTCAAGCCGTTTCGGAGGAGTATGGTAACTAACACTGTGACACGAGAATATTATATATAAGATATTTGCTACGGTCGCGAATCATAATTTAATCAACATACATACAACGTAATACTGTCCTGCAAATTGCATAAAACGTAAGAAAATTTGAATTTCGCGGTGTACCCTGGCGGTTTCACCTTATGGTGAAATAGGTAAGTAGTTGCTCGGAGTGACTCATGAATACAGCGAAAATGCGAGATCAGGGTACTCGTTGCGTAAGATGTAATAAATTTCAAGTTCTTTGAAAACAAAAGCTAATATAACAATAGGCTTTTGTAATGAAAAAACTTTACACGAATTAAAATATATAATAACCAAAATATGTAACAGATGTAGGTACGAAAATAATTTGTTTACAGCTCACAGTTTCCGAGTGCAAAATTTAAGGCTAATTTACTCCAAATTGGCTGTGGTACTGAAGTAAATTTATATTCAAGAGCACAGACAAACACCAGTGAATAACGTCCTATTAGCCAATTAGTCATCATGAAATATTCCGTATGATTACTAGGTACAGCTCAGCTGAAAGTGTACACACCGTGCACGCTTTATTTACGACCTTATTACGTAAACTCAAAAGCAAGGTAATTTGGTAATTTCGTCCATGAGGGAAACGTGGACCATTCCTGTTGATATTTTAGAATTATAAAATGGATGTTTAATCATTAATTATGTTCCGGGTGAAATCCGCAGGGTCCGCAGAGTGAATACTGCCGGGGCATAGTCAACTTTGCACAGCCTCTAGGCATAATATGGCGAGATGAGCCCGGTTTGCCAAAAAACCCGCGTTGCGGGGCTGATGTTGAAATGAGCCACAAGATAATAATTTAATAAAAAATAAAAAAAATACCTACATGTATTTTTTATGAAACTATAATTCCGATTTTGCGTACCTAAAAATATTATTGTAACTCTAATATAATGATTGCGGCTCTTTTTTGTACCTCAAATAATCACTATTTTGCATATCTCATGTGAGTACAAGATCTTATCTTGATGAGGAGGGAGGAAACGCATATGACGAGGAGAGTAATGAAGATAAATGTGGATGGATGGAGAGGGAGAGGAAGACCAAAAAAATATGGATAGATTGTGTGAAGAATGATATGAAAGAGAAGGGAGTGAATGATAAGAGTGACGGTTGACAGGGGAGAATGGTTAAAGAAAACGTCTTGCGCCGACCCAAGTAACATGGGAAAAGGGCAGGAAGATGATGATATGTGTACAAGATCTTAATAATAGTTACATAGTTCACATGGACCCTGTCGGGCATAACAATTAGTACAATAACCCGTTTCTTCGGGATACCCTAGCTTAGTTACTGCGACCAACTGTAAGAAAAGGCCGGAGAGATAAAAAGAGGATTAAGGCTCGTACAGACTCGCGCAATATCTCGGGCGCGACAGGCACCGACAAAGAAATTGTGCTACTAGTGTCGCGTCGCGCCCGCAATATCGCACTAGTCTGTACGAGCCTTTATTTATTATAAAAAAAATCATCATAGAAGGCCTAAAAGATTTTAGAGGTTCATTAATTTAAAAAAGCGTGCATCATTAGAAGATCAATAAGTTTTTAGAGGATAAGTTAAATATTTCCCAATTTTAAATAATGAATCAATCCAGAACCCTAAACGCCATCGTGCCGTCAGCAATTTGCTGCACAAATTGATCAAATAGAACTTTGTTGCTCCGACAACACTCAGGTCGGATCTCCGAAACTACCAAGTAATTTACTGACTTACTAACTGTCAAGTTGACAGCTTGCCACTTGGTTAATTTTCTCCGACGGACAGACAAACGGGTCCCGCAGAAAATTGTTTTATGTCACGAGAGTTTCGAACTAATTATATTTGATACCTATTAATGTCGCATACCTTTTGCACATACTGTGGTCCTAGTGAAGTTAAACACAGAACTTTAACATTGTGTTACTTTGTTTGAACTACACTTGTTACTAACAATGCTGATTTCCTTTTGTCGCTAAGCGAACCCCAAGTAATTAATAATTTATGTTTACTACCCTTAGTAGTCGTATATTCATCATCATCATCATTTCAGCCAAAAGATATCCACTGCTGGACATAGGCCTCCCCCAAGCACCGCCACTTTGACCGATTCTGTGCTTCCCGCATCCAGCGGATTCCTGCGGCTTTCATAAGGTCATCGGTCCACCTTGTTGGAGGCCTTCCAACGCTACGTCAACCGGTACGCGGTCGCCACTCCGGTCGCGGTCGTATATTAGGAATTAATAGTTACTTATTAGAGAGTAGTGGTGGCCCAGACTTACGAGTTGTACGTCGTAGGTTCGAAGCCAGACAGGTGCTTTACTTTGTGTAAATAATTTCATCACTAATGCTGTCAAAACGGTGAAGGAAAATATCGCGAGGTAACCAGCATGATTGTCCTAGAACCAAAAATTCGAAGACATGTGCCATCTATCAACCCGCACTTGGCCCACGTGGTGGATTAACAGCCCAGTCCCTCTCACAGAGAGGAGGCCTGTGTGTCTCAGCAGTGGGAATATTATAGGCTGGTTATGATTATTATTTATTAGATCATTTAATTTAATTATTTCTGTAATCGTTGCTATACTACTCACTTAAATATACCGACGCTTGAAAGGCAATATTGACTAAACGCCATGTTGGCCACTTTACCTAGTGTAAAGTGGCCTGCCTGGTAGCATCTTAAAGTATTAAAAAAAAAAGCTTTAAAATGGAGTATTTTATATTTTACTCTAGTAGAGTATACACTAAAAAAAGCATTTTGAAGGTTTTTTATTGGAACAAAAAAAAATATTAAAATGCTATAGTGTAAAGTTGCCAATATACTCGTATCGTTTGGTCAATATTGCCTTTTAAGCGTCGATATAGAAAATTGGGTTCAAGTTCAGACAGCCATCCGTTCTCATTCAGCATTGATCCATTTGAGTTTTATCAACCCTGTAAATTCAATTCAACTATGTAAGGGCTGTGCACACCTTTAAGTGACAAGTTCGCTGAAGTATGTTAAGTTATATGATTTGCTCTCTGTTAATGTTTTTTGTTACGAGCGCTGTCTCGGGTCCACTAGGGACACTCATTTAAAAAAAAAAAAGAGAGAAGGAATTATGAAAAACGGCTCAATCAGCTGCCTCGGTAAGTGTGTCTAGAATTTTCTAATACCTTTTATAAAGTTTCATATTGAGACACGGAGCAACAAAATATGATCTAGAAGAATGTGGCCGTTTTTCTTTCGATCGAATTTTGTTGCTTCGTAACGCACCTAAGGATTACTTTTATTTTAGAAATAACCACGCGCGCGAAGCCGCGGGTTGCAGCTAGTATGAAATAACATAAAGACCTGTCTTCTTTTGTCACTAAACTTAATAATTTCGAACTTATTCCAATAGCACTATAAGTAGATTCCAAGTAAAAGAAGGGACACAAATATAAGAGGAAAATATATCTGTGTGTCAAGATTTACGGCTTTTATCTATTGGCTTTAAAAATTCGGGCACGTGCCTTTGTCGGGTGTAACGGCTCGCGTACACCTAATCCGTCATTGGCCGAAGTCTGCTCGGACGACGACGGCCAAACTCGGACGATCGAATCAAACACTTGTAAAAGAAAGAGAGCGCATACACAAACACGGCCGTCATCGTCCGATGACGCCCGAAAACGGCCTATCAACCGTCGAGTCCGAACTTATTGGGATTTCCCAGTCTGCCGTGTCTTCATTCTGTTAAGGCACTACCCCGAGCAAAATGCGTTTTTCAGAGGCTATTAACTCATTAATTAAGATAAATAAACTACATCCAAAAACACATTATTAATGTACGATATCCTATCATCACATTGCACGTTCTTATTTATTTTTAAGTGTTATAAGTACACAATTATTGATTGCATGTATCTTTTGCTAAAGTTGACGTTCCATTAATTTGACAGTTACACTAATGGATAGATAATTTAAAAATCATAATAATTCACGTTTTATTTAATTTGAAAAGATCACTCTTCTTTTTTTTTATTTAAATAATTCCAAAAATTGTGTGAATTCGGCGTACGCAGGGAGCGGGACAGAGCGTCCCCGCTGTGACGGGATAGAGAAGGACCGAACGCTCACGCTAGGGGATCGCCTTAAGCAACACAGTCAACTACATAATACCGGCAACGTCCAATGTCCGGCACAAGTGGTATACTGTTGCAGTGTAAGCACATACACGTCCGAGATACTCGTCCGGGTAGTTCTGTCCGCCATCGGCCGACAAATCGGTTTTGGTGTACGAGTACCATAAGACGTTTGCGCAAAGGTTTGTTCAAATCTTGGGCGAAATGTCTTCACTGCAAAATGTTGGTGAATGTCGGTGAACATAGGTAAATCTGTCACGCGTGGCTGTGAATGTTTATTAGAGTATGAGTTATTGCTGAAGTGTGAACGTGATCCATTGTGTACGTGTAAGGTCCAGGATTTTGGGAAGATGAGTTCAGCTTCCTATTTTTATTTGAGCATACAACCGTGTGGAGTTTGCCTTTGTGTTGCGCAGATTTGAGCGGGCTTATGAATCTCTAGATAAAAAAAGAATCAAAGCGCCAGCTGCGGTTTTTCTCACAATATTGTGCAGCACTGGTATGAATATAATTTCATACTTATTGAACGAAATGTAATAGATATGAAGGTAACTTTAGATCTAGTGCTAGTGCAACATTAATTATCTATACAAATAAATAAAATTGAAGTGCCTGTTTGTAATTTCAAAATAAATGCATATGAAAGTATATGTCGGAGACGAGTTGTATCCGGTACGCCAGCGCCATCTAGTCGCGTTTGATGGAGTTATTGGAGTTCGCGCCAACGAGTCTTGTCTTGACTAATCGGGATGCCATCGCCAGTGCTGTATAGCGGCGCATGACGGAGTACAATATAACGTTCGACCGGCGACAAGTGATGGCCGCACAGTCGACAAGTGAAGTTCATCGGTGGCGGTCAAGCAGTGAAGACGTCTAGAAATTGTTACGCGTTCGGTATCGTTGTGTCGTGTGACAACATGAATTACTTTGCATACCCATTACTGAATAGAATCAAGTTCTTCTAACTGAACAGAAAGATGTGCTGCTGGGGAGTTTGTTCCACTACTTCTTCTTCCCAGCTAAAGCACTAGGAAGTGGTGAAGGGCAGGGCGTTTTGGGGAACTATCTTATATAATTTTGATTCTCATCTTAGATTGAGTAAATGACTTTTGAGTTTAATTCGGTTTTTCTATTGCGCAATAACCAACACTACCCACAGTAGTTAAAATATGGCTGATGATAACGAGAGAAATCTACCGTTCTCCGACATATATACGAGTATACGAGTATATACTTATAACAAAAAATCTGTTTTCAAACATTTTTGTCTCTGTCTGTCTGCCTGGAACCCTACCACGAGCTCTTAACGCGATCCATTTTAGGACCTAAACTGAATTGTTTTTCTAATTCGTACCATGACGTCAGTTTAACGATTCAATTTAGGCGATGGCATCTGACAGCGATTTTCCCATTGTTTGTTCCGGCTAATCACCGTAACGGCTGGATCGATTTTGACGGGACTTTCACAAGCAGATAGTTGATTTTATAAGGCGTAACTAAGCCTACTTTTATTTCCGACTAGTTGCAGCCCGAGAGTAAAAAAAATAAAAAAATGGGGCAGTCTTTGGGGACTGCCAATAGAAGTGAAAACTAAGTAACTTGTGAATTGTATCGTCGAGCTATTAGATTATTAATTTCGAGCGTTCGGTGAAGATGACGCGAGTTCCATGATTTTTGTTCACCCAAAAAGTGCACATATTATACACAGTATACATATAGCTCATGGAAAGCGTTCGGTGACGATGTCGCGAGTTCCATGATTTTTGTTCACCCAAAAAGTGCACATATTATACACAGTATACATATAGCTCATGGAAAGCGTTCGGTGACGATGACGCGAGTTCCATGATTTTTGTTCACCCAAAAAGTGCTCAACGCGCCTAAAGAAGTCTTCATATATATATAAAAAAAACAATGTATTACAAACAGAAACAGACATCAATTTTATTTATTTGTATAGAAAAAGACACACGGGCAAAGCCGCGGGCAGCAGTTAGTATTAAATGAAATTCTTTTGAGATGACTCGTAGGTACTCGTACAGAATGAGTTTAAAAAGACGGATAACGAAACCGAGAGTCACTTATTAGTGATTTTTTTTGTACTGGACAACTCCTGGGAACCGTCTGGTTACGGATATATAGAAGGTTAAAATTCCAACTATTACTCTTCTTCACGAAAACAAGTTTTAAATGTGTGACGGCAACTGCAACGCCACATGCGAACTACGCAAAACACCGTGACGTCACACAAATCCTGCATCGCGCAATCAGAGTTTACCGCGCGACTAACATATACAGTGTCCCAGAAATCGACCGATATACTGTAGGTGGTAATAGTTTTGGTCAAGCCCTCCTAAAATAACAAAACATAGATGTTCCGCAAAATCAACATAGGTAAATTTTTTTTCGTCACCAAATTTTTAAATTTATAAACAAAAAATATATATATATATAATAAGCGAAAGGCTATTTGATTGGTTAGTTTTTGAAGGATTACCCAACCTTAAGAAATCCAAATAACTGAGATTCAATCTCTCAGGCTTCGTCTTCAGACAAACAAAGAGTTTATTATTGCTACATTTATTTCTCTGAATGGATTCTGGATTTTCGTTTGTACGATGTTACTCATGATTTCTATTTTCTAGGCGTCTTCATATGGATTATGTGGTAGAGAAATTCATGATTAATGTTTGTTTTGATGAGATTTAGATCAAACACAACATCTCGCCGTATATTTCATACTAGCTGCTGCTTGAGGCACCGCCCGCGTTGCCTTTTCTAAAATAAAAACCTAAGTTCCTCCTTACAAAACCAGATGCCATTGGAAGTCCTGTCAGAATCGGTCCAGTCGTTTTGGAGATGAGTCGGAACAAACGGACAGACAGACAAACAAAAATTTGAACAAATGTTATAAATATCTGAAATCCTTGTAAACCCTTTCATTCGATATGTCTCACGATTGACGAAATACAGTTTCAAACAGAAAGAAAAAAAAAAAAAAAAAATTTACATGACTCGTCCGTGTTTGGGTCACAGAAACTGTGATAATTATGTGTACCAAATTTCAACTTAATCGGTTCAGTAGATTCGAAGCAAATTGGCTGTGATAGACGGACTGAAAGACAGACACACGAGTCGATTGATCGATTATTATAAGTACAGTATAAACTTTTATATGCATGTAATAAAAGTTGTTATTTTGACGTTACGAACAGACATCAATTTAATTTATTTGTATAGATCAGGCAGAGGTGTGGATGTTAGTACACACTGACGGGGTCTATTAGGACCGGTGTCAGGGTTGCGGGTTTGTCCAAAAGGGATACCGTGGCCGCACACAGGAAACTGAAGGAACACGGGTGGGTTTTAGTCAGTAAAAGTCTGACACCCGCTCCACCGAGAGCGGGAGAATTTAATAGATAATTTACCACCAAAAAAAAAAAAAGGCAGAGGTGTAGTTAACTAAAGTAGGTAGGAATTTCCACCCACATTTTGCTTGATCCATGGTATTGAGGGTAGGGATGCATCCGATACCGATACCGATGCCGATATAGCCGATATATCGGCGATACTCGAAGTTTGCCGATATCGCACCTTTAGAATTATAGAGACCTACTGTCTTCAGAACTTCTGAAGACATATTAGGTCTCTATAATTCTAAAGGTGCGATATATCGGCATCGACGCTATTTTTATGGCCGATTCAATGATACTTTTCTCATCAATGTTAATTTTAATTACTAAAACTATTAACTAATCTCAACCTGTCTATAGTTTTAAACGGTGTTATTTAGTTTGGCCTGTTATTTTTTCTTTGTATATTAATCAAAATAAAAAAACTGACTTGTGTTTTATTTATTTTACCTTCATTTTTGAATTCAATAAGCGTATCGGTATCGGTATCGGTATTGCCGATATTTTTATAAGAGCATCGGTATCGGTATCGTATCGGCAAGAAGGCGTATCGAGGCATCCATAATTGAGGGCGAAATAGAACATAATACCGATATTTCAGAATACACTTTGATGGTTGCCGAGTTAAGATGTTAATAATAATAACTTATATTTGGAGTACTCAATGAAACACGATCGCCTTGTTTAAGCTCACACGTATGGACCTACAGTGAACAGACATCTAAGTATCGACTATACGAGAGCCATCAATATCTTTGGTATATCGAGTTTCAGTCATTGTAGGGATGCTTGACGCCCGATATATCGGCTGCGGACCGATGGTTCTTGCTAGACGTTACAAGAGGCATCCAATTTCACCAACTGCAACCCTAGTTTTCATATTTCCGAGTTATTCTTTTAAAAGAGGCTTTATTTTGAATTTAGTAATTATCTAACATATAGTGACCTACTTGGTGATGTTCTTCAGAAAGGTCAGGTGCGTAGCACTCGCAACCGGCGTGCATGTATGACCAGTAGTGCTATTCTGTAAAAAACTCACCGCGATAACATTGACGAAGTGAGCTGTCATTCTATTGATGTTGGATTGACACTGTGTATTGATGCTCACTTCACCTGAGTTTTCACGGTGAGATTTTTACAGAATAGATCGGCTGATGTATGAATGTAAACGAAGCAAAAGGAAAAAAGGCGTGAGTTTATGTATGGGTGTGTATGTAGTAATTATCTGCTAGTGGAGGCTCACCAACAGTGTTATCCTGTCCAAATTTCAATAATTCATACAAAATTCCCATAGAAAATTCACTTTCAGTTTTCACGAATTTTCCAATTTTGCCGGGAACTTTTAAAATCTTATTTCTGTAAGAGCCTGACCCGGAATATTACTAATACTAAAAAAAAAAAAAAAATAGTCAAATCGGTCCAGCCATTCTGAAATGATGCGCTCACCAAAAAACAGCATTTAATTTTTAGGGTTCCGTAGTCAACAGTCCGTCTGTCTGTCTGTCTGTCCCGGGCTTAGCTCAGAGACTCTTAGTACTAGAAAGCTGTAATTTGACATGGGTATACATATTAATCACGCCAACAAAGTGCTAAAATAATAACCATACACTTATCAGACTCTCCAGAAAGCAGCAATCTTGAATACCTACAGGATTGTCAGAAAATTTCTGCAAAATGACAACGAAATATCCATCCTCACCTCACACACACGAGCAGCAACCGTACGAACACAATCCCATGAACAGATACACTCACCATCACATAATCCAATCACACTATCATCTCATCATAATATAATCAATTTCCAGGTGTAGCACTTGGCTTCGGCCCGTACTATCCCATAAACCCGGCGCAACGCCGAGATACGTAAGTATAAAAACATAATAATAATAATAAATAATAAAGATTTATTGCTCAAATAGGACTAGATTACATGGCAAGGTAACATATAAAGCACAAGCATAAAGTTTCTAAAAATCTAGTTAGTGGGAGCCGTACTGTCTACCTAGATAGGTTACAAAATAACCTGTGTTTAGGAGAAACAGTTCCGATCCCCGTCATAAATGGTTGACTTATAATAGCACGTGTTATAAGATTATATGTATAAAGTAACCATTGCAGCAAAGCTTGAACAAACAATAATAAACAAAAAAAAAACTTGAAATCGTTTTTTTTTTTTGGGTACCTCTTGTATAAGTAAAGTGGGGATGATATTTTATTCTCGTCTATCTCATTGTGTGGGGTCTCGTTGGAAAGGCCGAAAATATTGCGATTTTTCGATTCAGGGATCCGTTTGCGAAATATGAAGCCGTAAAGTGCAAATTTTTGTTAGAGTCAAGTGTTCCCCCCCTGCCAGCTAAATGGTTGTATTTGGACACGTGGAAAAATTCACAGCAGTTATATATATATAACGAAGGTAAAAGGAAAGGCATTAAGTCCGCTTCTGTACATTTTTTTGTGCTTAAAGTATTAAATAAATAAATAAAACTATCACAGAAAAGTAGGCTTTACAATATAACCAGTAATAATCAACCAAATTAAATTTGCATTTTGGAGAATTGACTGTCACGTATATCGATGTATGGGAGAACATAATATAGAGCAATGTAAACTTCTACAATGTTAAGTTTGTTCTTGAGATAAATTCACCCCAACTACGGAACCCTTCATTGTGCGTGGTCCGACACGCACTTGGCCGCCGGTTTTTAGGGTTCCGTAGCCAAATGCCAAAAAACGGAACCCTTATGGATTCGTCATGTCTGTCTGTCCGTCCGTATGTCACAGCAACTTTTGTCCGAAACTATAAGAACTATACTGTTGAAACTTGGTAAGTAGATGTATTCTGTGAACCGCATTAAGATTTTCACACAAAAATAGAAAAAAAAAAAAACATTAAATTTTGGGGGTTCCCCATACTTAGAACTGAAACTTAATTTGTTTTTTTCATCAATGGATATAGGGGTATCTATGGATAGGTCTTCAAAAATGATATTGAAGTTTCTAATATTTTTTTTTTTTCTAAACTGAATAGTTTGCGCGTGAGACACTTCCAAAGTGGTAATAGGTGTGTCCCCCCCTGTAGCTTCTAAAATAAGAGAATGATAAAACTAAAAAAAAAAAATATGATGTACATTACACTTCCACTGAAAATTGGTTTGAACGAGATCTAGTAAGTAGTTTTTTTTTATACGTCATAAATCGTAAACCGCAATTGCTGCTACGGAACCCTTCATGAGCGAGTCCGACTCGCACTTGGCCGCTTTTTTATTATATAGAATAATGGATCACTTATTGCATAGTTTCGCTATTATTATTAACTCAGCCTTGGGGCGATACATCCAATCTTATGCAACTAGCGCTCCTGTTGTTCAGGGAAGAATACATGGCTCGTTATGGCGTAATTGGAAGAAGTGGGGATCATGTGAATGCATTAATGTAAGCAGTATCATTATAAAATGACGCTAATATGAAACGTGATCGTTCGCTGGTGACGACACTTTTACATGAGCCACTTTGAATTTATTTTGAAAGTGGGTCACTGGTTTTAATCAGGAACCTTTAAGATTAAATAGTTTTTTACTGAAATTTAAGTTTGATCAAAGTCTTTTCGAAATACACTCCAAAGTCGAGCCACCCTGCATTTATTTGTATAAAGGCCTATGAGTTTTTAAGTCAATGATGACACCAATATAACGGCGACTATGTCTGCTTCAAAACTGCATAAAATGTTTCATTGACTCTTCATTATTTTGATGTTTGAGGCCTTGTACAGTACATGGAAATGTACAGTAACTCGATTTAGGAGTCTTGAAGTGTATAAGCGGACAATAAAAAAAAAACCGGCCAAGTGCGTGTCAGACCAGGGCCTCAAGTCTGCTATTACAATAGTGTCAGAATGGTCTCGCCATTGTGAGTATTTGACAGTGTTTGTATGGCAAATCTGTCAAAAACTCACAATGAAGAGACCATTCTGACACTATTGTAATAGCAGACGTGAGGCCCTGGCACAATGATGGGTTCCGTAGTTGGGATGAATTTATCTCAAGAACAAACTTAACATTGTAATTGCAAATGTAAGTTGGTCAACTATTACTCGGTAACTTAATTTCGTTATACCTATATAAGGTTTATCTATTCATACACGAAATATTTTAAGAGAAACATCTTTAAGTGGTAAAAAAAGCATAGCAGCAAAAAAAAAAAAATTGGTTGTCTGTAAAGTGGGTTTACGGACGATAGTTTAACATGACAACGTCATAACAAAACATTGATGCGGCGCAAGCGTACAATGAGCGTAACGGGACAATGAGCGTAACGGGACAATGAGCGTAACGGGACAATGAGTCATCCTTTTACGTGCATGCAGCCGGCGTTCATCGATTTATTAAACGTTGTCAGGTCAAAAAAAAAAAAAATATGTAAGTGTTTTAATTTTTACATAATTAATTAATTATTATAATTTTAAAATTGCTTGAGACATTTTGCAAAAAAACCTTTACTTACTTATTCTATGAATGACCCGCCCGGACGCTGCGACGGTGGTGGCACGAGCACGGTTAATTTTCATAATTAATCGTCATATCAAGTAATTTTTTTTTTTTTTTTTTTAAATAATATACTCAGATTAAAAAAAAACTAGTTTCCATGGCTTCTTTACCACCTATAGGTGTATCTCTTAAAATATTTCGTATTTGATTAGATACACCCTATATGTGCTGTGAATTTTTTCACATATCCAAATACAACCATTTAGCTGGTAGGGGGCGGGACGCTTGACTCTAACAAAAATTTTCACTTTAAAGCTAAATATTACGCAAACGGATCCCTGAATCGAAAAATGGTTTTAACAAACCCACAGTATTTTTGAACGGCCTATTCGACGATACTCCACACTATAGGATAGACTAGAAAGAAAAAAAACGTCCCCAATTCACGTGTAGGGGAGGTAACCTAAAAAAATATATTTCAAGATTTTGTTTTACCTCTTTGTCGGCTGATTAATATGTATACCCATACCAAATTACAGATTTCTAGTATGTACTAAGAGTCTCTGAGCTAAGCCGCGGACAGACGGACAGACAAACAGACGGACATGGCGAAACTATAAGGGTTTCTTGTTGACTACGGAACCCTAAAAACAAATGTGTTATAGTAAATATTCGTTTTTAATTGAACCAAACAAGCCAGTAGGCAATGTCCATACAAAGTATTTTTTACATGAAAATTCGCTCGACATTTTAATAACAATCTTCGAGCTTGCTAACTTTTCATTGTGTTATCCACTTTGTTAAGTCAAACTTTGGCCTTGGTTGAAGTCGAACAAAGATTGAAACTGTTATTTTCAGGGCTTTTATTTTTAGTGAGTATATGCTGTACCCATCATCCCAATGCTGGGAAAAGGCCTATATGACTATGCTGGGTAGCGTTTATAGTATACTAGCTAAGCCTCGTGGTTTCACCCGCATAAGTCTCGATTCCGTGTGAATATCGGGATGAAAAATATCTTAGGTGTTAATCCAGATTATAAACTATCTGTGTGCCAAATTTCATCTAAATCCGTTCTGCCGTTTTGTCGTGATTGAGTAACAAACATCCATCCATCCTCACAAACTTTCAAATTTATAATACTAGCTTTTAACCGTGGCTCCGCCCACTTGGATGTCGGTTATCGCGTAAAAAAGTAGCCTATGTCCTTCTCCATATCTCTGCCAAATTTCATGACGATCGGTTCAGTGGTTTAGGCGTGAAAACGTAACATACAGACAGACAGATAGACAGACAGAGTTACTTTCACATTTATAATTTTAAGTATTAAGTATTAGTATGAATTAATAGGAAGTAGGATAGGATTAATTATTTTAGCGGGTAAAGCTAATTAAACTAACCTACTTATTTTGAGTTCCTACATCTTCGGGTGGCTTGTTTAATCTTACACGTAAGTAATTCTTCGAAAGCTTGTTAGTGGTTTGCTATGTTAAGAAAACTACACACTAAACTACGCCAATATCTTCCGGTAAATAATTAACAGATAAAATCGACCTTAACCTACTAAACTTAGCAACGTTTTTCTTTTCATTAGCTGAAAGATCTTAGTTATAGTACCGTGTCTGCGACAGTCAAACTCCCCTGGGGTGTCGTTTAGTACAAAATAAGCTATTTTCGTATTCAGCACACTCGTTCTCGTTACGAAGGGTTTTGTCTTATTATTTATGAGGTACGTGAACTCTTTACTTGGCAATACATACGTACATTTTTATTAAAAACGATGTTATTAATTTACATTTCCCTAGGCGGGAATTCTTCACGTAAATGTTTAGTGAAGTACCGATAAAAAGTGTTTTGCAATATACATCATGTTTCGGAAATTTATATGACGGAGCAGCAAGTGGCGCTGCCCCGTTTTGTTACGAAGTTAATGAAATGGCTCTTTAGTAAACTGACCCCACACAGGCGGATCCCGCGGGATCAGTCGACCTAATGAATTTTTGAATTGGTCAACTGATCCCGTTGACCAATTTTATGATTTGTATAGTCAAGTAGAAAAGTTTCTTGATATTTAATTTATATGGTGATTCCCGTTGGCCCCATCGCCCGTGTCCACACTGGTTGGGCTGGTGTTTATATTGATGTGAAACATTTATAGGCTCGGGTAAACCAAAAAAACAAATGAAAGCAGCCTCGCGACGCAAAAATAAATAAAAATGAATTAATATTAATTTAATAATTCTGGGTAGGTACGATCTTCTAGTAATAAATACCATCTTGGATTCATGCCAGCCTAGTACCTACTGTTCGTAAGGTTACTGCCCGTAACTAGCACAACTGTACTAACACTACCCGATCCCATACAATGTTAAAAATACGGTGGGGGCAACGGGATTTTATTTTTATTTATTTTTATACCTCCTAACATTTTTCTACACGCTGTTACTCAAATTTGAAATTCGATGTCATTTATTTTTTAAATTTTGGCAGCGGGACCAATCTACTAAAGAAAATGACATAAAAATAATAATTCAGTACAGGACCAGGGCCTCAAGTCTGCTATTACAATAGTGTCAGAATGGTCTCGCCATTGTATTTGACAGTGTTTGTATGGCAAATCTGTCAAAAACTCACAATGAAGAGCCCATTCTGACACTATTGTAATAGCAGACTTGAGGCCCAGGCCCGTGCCGGACGGCGCGTACGTGTTCCACGTGCGCCTCAAAGAGATGTCAGCAACGACGAGGGGACCTATTAAGGCCCAAGCTTGCCGGGTCAGCGGGATTGTCCGAAAGGGGTACCGCTGCCCCGATACATAAAGGGCCAAGGGAAGGAACACGGGTGGGTTTTAGTCAGAGTCTGACACTCCCTTCCGCTACACCCAGAGCGGGAGGGGTCATTTGAAGATTTCCCATCATCAAAAAAAAAAAAGGACCAGACACTGATTCAAATATTTCAGATCGATTTCGATTTCACAAGTCATGATTCCTTTCGAATGTTACAATTGATACAATCATACGATATTTGGCAAGGCCATTCCCGTTTGGCAAATAACCAGAATGTCTTTCTAGCGATAATGTGGGGGCAATTGAAATTAATGTCGCCTATGATTCATTTATCTCATCTTGCGACTGTGTATTCAAGGCTACTCCTTGACATGCATTTGTTTTTATTTCAGTGTCATTTACAATTTATGTTTTGAAAATGATTTGTGTGTAAGTGTTATCTATTCTAATACCAGCCGCTGCCCGCGGCTTCGCCGCCGTGGATTTTTATAAAATAAACTAGTTACTCTTTATAAAATTTGCTATCTGCAAGTGATAATCCCGTTAAAATCGGTCCATCTGTTTCGGAGATTAGCCAGAACAAGCAGACAGACAAGCAGACAGACAATTTTTTTTAAGCTATTGCATAGCTTCTATCGCGGGCCTTGAGCGCGGGGACCGAATCCAGAAATTCCGTAACGAAAAAACCTCACGCTCCCCACTCCGACGGTTTTACTACACCAGTACCCTCTAGTGATCTAATAATTTCTGGCAGTTCTTTTTTCTGTGTACTGCGTATTTTATTCTTATAAATATTAGTTTATAAAATTATGATCTTCACAAAAAGTGATTGTTGATAGTGGGGTTTGAACTCTCGACCAGTCGATTACGAGTACATTCAGTTCCCCTGTTGCACCGCAAGGCTACAACGACTTAATTAAAGCTTGCCAAATAGTTGATACCATTCCAGTTGAACAATTTTTAAACTTGACTAGACGGTTGGAAATGACTCATGTACATGGAATTTTTTCGCTGTCAAAACAGTTTGTCACTCTTTTTTTATTTAAAATTACTTTAGGTTCAACACTTTCGTCTATTTTAAAGTTGTTATTATGCTTATATTTGAATAGTATTTGACTTTGTTTACGTAGTTATACACTTTTACGACGTTCAGCACTTATTTATTTTGTTTTTAAGCTATTGCATAGCTTCTATCGCGGGCCTTGAGCGCGGGGACCGAATCCAGAAATTCCGTAACGAAAAAAAAAAAAATTAATATCAAAGAAAAAGAAATACTGCATAAATAAAATAAATAAATAATTATAATTGCATAAGTTGATACAAAATGCTATGCAATAGCTTTACCGCGGCAGTCCCCGAGTGCCACACGTCTTTGTTTTGTTATAAGTACCGCTTATACTTTCACATGCATTTAGTAAAATACTGTTATTTTGAAACTAAATATAGACACTTTAATTTTATTTTATGTATAGATTATAAAGAGAGAGAGCGGACTTTGTGTGTAAATATGTGTAGGGTAATCTCCGGAACCACAGCACCTATTTGAAAAATTCTTTCACTATTTGAAAATTACATTATTTCAGATGGACATAGGCTATATATTATCTAAATATATACAAAAATAATACTAGTGAAATCTTGAATTCATGCAAGGCTAGTACTTTTTTTTGGGTTACGGCTCAAAACATGTGCACAACATGTAATGAACATGGCAGAATAACGTCTTCTCATCTAAATTGCACCCGTGCGAAGCCGGGGCAGGTTGCTAGTGTCTAGCTTTTTTTTTATTTTATTCTCTTCGACTACTTCTGCCAGTTTTTCAGTAGATAAACTCCGGAAAATTAATTGTTGACAAATTGATTACCAACTTAATTTGCCCGCAAATTCCAATAATAACTGTAATGTTGTGATCAGCTAGGTATATGAAATGGTTATAACATGGAAAATTGACGCAGGGTGTCCATTTGACGGCACGGCTGGCGCAGTGTTTAAACGATTGACTGCTGCGCTGCGTGTCGCGAGTTTGATTCCCATACGGAAAAAAATATTTGTATGACCTACAATTAGTTGTTCCGGGTCTGGCTGGTCACGGGTTACAGACTGTAGACAGTCAAAGTTGGCTTTACCAATGGTACACCCGCGATTAACCAAAAAACTTCTCAGCCTAAGTAGAAATAATCTTAGAATAATAATAGGTACAATTACGGGCCATAATCTCCTTAACAAACATCTTTTTAACATAGGCGTCACAGACAGCCCCCTTTGCAGGGGCTGCCTTGACGCCGAGGAATCAGCCGCCCACGTCATCCTGGAATGCGAGGCCGTGGCTCTGCAACGTGAAGAAATCCTCGGAACAGTGAGGTCGCTCCATGAAGCCTGTGAAGCTCCCAGGAAGCTTCTGTGCTTTTGGGCGGAGCTAGGCTGTCTTTGTTAACCAGAATCCCCACGCACAACGGACCAAATGAGAATCTAAGTGCGGAGAAGGGAGCCCCATCATCATCATCATCATCATCATCATCCGGGTCTGGCTGTTTGTGTATATGAGTTTAAATATTTGTAAACGCAACTACAATACAGGAGAAATTCCAAGTGTGGGGTGTACGTTTAAATAAACTAAAATAAAAATTGCTAAACAAATACTTATCGAAACTGTACCTACAATCCAACATTTACAATCTATCTTTGAATAAAAGAAGATATGGCTTTGGTTGTACTCACAACATCCTTTTATGGATAAAACCGGATGAAATCCGGAAAGCTGAAATTGAATACCGCAATAATTCATTAAGGGGAAAGCGTCAGGGTAGGGGAAATACGAACTTCTTAAGTTTTTTTTTTGCAATTTGAAGGTCAGTATCAAGTTGTATGTTGATCTAAATATGATTTGCTGCCGTATCAAATATTTATTTATAGAAATTCACAAAACTTCTTTTAAAATTAAATTCATAAGTACCTAATAATAATAAGTGTATAATAAGTGTATGTATTTTGATATTATTTAATGTATTTTGTCAAAGCTTCACTGCAGAGAATATTTAATGTTTTTGTCTTTTATGATTTATTATAAGGAATGCTAGATAGTTTTAACCTATAAGTGAAAAGTGTCAATAAAAAAATTATGTTATTATGTACAAAAAAAAAAGGAGCTACGTCTGCCAACAAACTGCTCTGCAGTTTGGCGGAGGTATATTTATATCGTGTAAACAATGATTTCTGCTTTTAATAATTTTTTTATCGACTGACTAATTCATGAAATCATGACATTTGACGCCAATTCTAACTTAAGGAGTTGTATTGCTGATACTTATTATTATAATTTTGTAAAGTCATATTTGTTACTGTTGCGAATAATATTTTAATCAACATATAATCTGACACTGATCATCAAGCTGAAAAAGGAAAAAAAAAAAAATAACGCTGTCTAAATTTTATTACCTTAGCGCATCCCCCTTAAGGCAAACCAATCTGTTGCTAAGAGCTGAAAAAGTCTTTTATAAAAGAAAGGAGGTTGCTGTTACAGATATCGGGTGTCGACATCATTAAAAACAGATACCAGTATGTATACGTAAACATAATTTTTGCGACGACAAAAAAAAAATGTTTCAATAAACTCAGGAACTGTTAGGGTGTTACCAATCGATCGATGGTAGAATGGATTAGTCGACGTCGATCGACAGTTTCTACTATACTAATCGATCGATCGTCCATCGAGGCCATCGATCGATGGCAGAATGGATTAGTCGACGTCGATCAACAGTTTCTTCTACACCAATCGATCGAGTCAGTCGCATCAAAAGTCCTGCGTTTGCGTCTCCGTTATAGTACGAGTAACAACATCGTACTAGCCAACAACAACACGTCCCCTTCTGAATAAATTTTGGAATATAGCCGGACAGTATCCGTCGATCAGCCAAAGCTACTACACCAATCGATCAACGTCGATCAATATCGATCGATACCCTTACAATGATCAGTCACAGATGTTTGACCACCTCGGCTGGTTTTTTTTTCATTTACAAAACCAAGGGGCTCAGCAAAAATCTGATGCTGCGATGCTATTAGTTGATGAGCGTAGGTAATTGTTACATAGCGGCCGAGCGTTGCAAGCAGAAATAGACCGATGTTAGTACGTATACGCGATGTACTCTTTTAAACTACGCAACGGTTTTTGATGCGTTTTTCATCATCGTTTAGATAATTTATTTCAACTTATATGTAATAAAAAATCTCGATATTTTGTCAAGTGGGAAAAACCGTCCGAAGCAGCGGCGGATCGCTAGTTATGTATATGTTGTCGAATTCAAAACATAATTGTTTCGAGTCGTAATGACTCTTCACACATTGATGCCTCTTGAGGATACTTCCCGGCAATGTCCTTTAGAAATAGCAGATGAGCAAGCACATTTTATCACATTTTTATATGTATAAGTGTACGGCCTGAGTGAAAAGGCGTACGTCGGGGCGTTTTGCGTCGCGTGCAAGCGGCGAAAGATTGTTCGCCGCGCCGCTCGCTGCCACTCAGGATACTCTCGAGGGATTGTATGTATGTGTTTAACATGAACGCCGCACGCGCCGCCCCGCCGGACTCTCGTGTCGAGCGTGCACTCAGTTCGAACACTAATACATTAATATTCAACTTACCTACATGTAATAAAAAATCTCGATATTTTGTCAAGTGCGAAAAACCGTCCGAAGCAGCGGCGGATCGCTAGTTATGTATATTTTGTCGAATTCAAAACATAATTGTTTCGAGTCGTAATGACTCTTCACACATTGATGCCTCTTGAGGATATTTCCCGGCAACGTCCTTTAGAAATAGTAGATGAGCAAGCACATTTTATCACATTCGAGAGAATTCCCTAGACGTCGCCGCGTCGGCGCCTTTTAACGAGGGTAGCTAATATCTTTGTTGATAAATCGATTATTTTAAAATTCAACTAGGGGGAAGCATCTAGCCTACAACGTGTTTTTCGGGTAGATAGAATGTTTTACCGTTGTTTAACCGCTTCTGTGGTCTATAAGACTATCTATCTATCCATCTATTGATTTCTGTCCTATTCGGACTATTTCATTTACTATCCGGCCGGATACTGAATTGAAGGTCAATATCCGGCCAAATAACTATCCGTTTTATAGCAAATTTAATTATGGCAATAGCACCATGTAAGCATTTTGGAAACATAACAAGTATCTTGACATAATGGGAATGGCTACCGAATAACACGTTACTATAACGTGTCTGGACTCACTCTGATGGAAATGTCATTTATGATTGTACAGAACAAGCCATTACGGACTATTTACAACGGCTACTGAAACTACTAAGAAACTATTTTCTTTATATACATCACTGTAACTACCCAGGTTTTGGTGAGGTAGTATTGTTTGGGGTAGGAATATTGGTATTATTGTTATGAAAATCCCTAACAAAAGCTGGTGTATGAACATATTTAAAACATTTCACCTGTCTCTGTCATTTTCAGATGATTGCAAGAAACAGAATGATGTTTTAAATTTGTTTAGCGTTAAATGCATATTTTAGTGATATGTGTTGCAAGTGAGATAGTAGCTAGTTGTTAAAATTATTAGAGAAAGGCACATATTTATATGGAAAAAAATTACATCAAAGTTCCTCCTAGGACTTAATCTACTATATAAAAATAAGTCGGGTTTTCCTTCCTGACGCTATAACTCCAGAACGCACGAACCGATTTCCACGGTTTTGCATTCGTTGGAAAGGTCTCGGGCTCCGTGAGGTTTATAGCAACGTTTTTTTTTAATGGTTTTTACGAAAAATTAGGGTAGGGTAGAGTAGGGTAGGGTAGGTAGGTAGGTAGATAGGGTAGGGTAGGGTAGGGTAGGTTAGGGTAGGTAGGTAGGTAGGGTAGGGTAGGGTAGGTAGGTAGGTAGGGTAGGGTAGGGTAGGGTAGGATAGGTAGGGTAGGGTAAGGTAGGGTAGGGTAGGGTAGGTAGGTAGGTAGGTAGGGTAGGGTAGGGTAGGTAGGTAGGGTAGGGTAGGGTAGGTAGGTAGGTAGGTAGGTAGGTAGGTAGGTAGGGTAGGGTAGCGTAGGGTAGGGCTGGTAGGTAGGTAGGTAGGTAGGTAGGTAGGGTAGGGTAGGGTAGGGTAGGGTAGGTAGGTAGGTAGGTAGGTAGGTAGGTAGGTAGGTAGGTAGGTAGGTAGGTAGGTAGGTAGGTAGGGTAGGTAGGTAGGTAGGTAGGTAGGTAGGTAGGTAGGTAGGTAGGGTAGGTAGGGTAGGGTAGGGTAGAGTAGTGGAGTTTATACTATAGCTTTGGCAGAACGAAGTCTGTCGGGTCAGCTAGTCAATACTATAATATTATAAATGTGAAAGTAACTCTGTCTGTCTGTTACGTTTTCACGCCTAAACCGCCGAACCGATCATCATGAAAGGCAGATATATAGCCTTGGGATATGGAAAAGGACATAGGCTATTTTTTTACGCGATAACCGACATCCACGTGGGCGGAGCCGCAAGCAAAAGCTAGTATTTTTTATACATATAACTGGCTGTTGCCTGTGGCTTCGCCTATTTTTCTAAAATAAAAGTTAGTTACTCCTTATAACATTAGCTATCTGCCAGCGAAAGTCCCGTCAAAATCGGTCCAGCTGTTGCGGAGATTAGCTGAAACAAACAGACAGACAGACATACAAAAAAGTTTTTTTTTTTGTTATAAATATGTTGTTGTTGTTTTTGTATATACTTACATTTGCATTTGAAAAAAACTGTTATTTTGAGATTACAAACAGACCTTCTAGGATTTAATATTTTCTAGTCACGTTGACTTCAAAATATTAAGTTATTCTCGCACTCTAGAAATAAAAACAGCAAAGACACTACTAACTAGTTTTGGTACTACTCAGGAACCTACTTTATGCAGTACTTAATAAGAACTTACAGGACGTAAAATACACAAAAAAACATAAAAAGATTGCAGAATATACCATTTGCTGTCCAACACTAATTACACTACTGTGAAAACAAGTCCTGAAAGAGGGTATTTTACTATTCTATAGTGAGTTTATACAATTTTTTTATTTTTTTGAGCAATAACGTCGTCCTGTAACATCAACGCAATAATTGAAACTAACAAAAAATTGCAATCATTTCAACACAAAAAAAAAAATGGTTTGTTGATTGTTTGTTTGGTTTGAATCCTGGCTTGGTCCGATGAAGTATTCCCGTTTGAGATCCTATTTTTTGAGCACCAAAAGTATTCTCAAATGGGAATACCCTTTGAGGTGAAAAAAAAAAAAAATATATTGTGCTCAAAAAATATTTGCTCAAACGGGAGGTTTATTATGTTTCTACTTGAGTACTTTGTATATTTTTTAGACGTTTTATTTATGAGATACAGATTTAATGAGATTTGAGTCACCCGGATATGATGAGCTTTATTTTTTATCGCTCATACGCATCAGAGGACTCCCTTTTTTATTCCGTACGAGTTATCTCAGAACAAGGCATAAACGCGGTTTATAGGATTTTGAATTTAAATTCCCAGATTTGCTGAAATGTAGGTAATTTTACCATCTCTACAGTACATTATTTTCAAACGACATTTAATTTAAATAACTACTGCCTTTGGAAGGTCGTTATCGGCTTTATAAGAAAGATAATGTTCTTTAAATCTTGATTAGTAACCTGAGGAAAACGAAAAAGAAAAACAGCAACGAGGGAAATATTCAAAGGTTTAATGGTACCACGTAGAAGGCATACGCAAACATGTGCATAATCCAATCGTAAGTAACATTTATGGTATAGGAACCCATATAAGCTTGAAAAGTACGACAATAACGTAGAGGAAAATGAAACAGTATTATGTATTGGTTTATGCCTAGCATATAGTAATATTCAAATGTTTGTGCAAGGCGCGTTTCAATGAGGTTCGACCTCGATAACTCTGCGAACCTTGGTTCCCATTTCATAAACCCACCAGTGGGTAGGTACAGGTTAAACAAATAACTGAGTGTTGATTCTAGGAACGGTTTAAGACCAAATAAACCATAACAGACGAATGCTTTGGGTATGGAAATACGGCGAGAGTATATTCAGCAAAGGAGTATGCCATCAAATATAGGGCACTCTGTACCAAACGAAAAGTCCGATCTCACAACCAAACCCATTGTATTTGGAGGAGAATTCCATGCCCTTCCTATATTTTTAATTTTTTTAACATAGATTTCCGCAATTCTTATTTAATTGCCATTTACCTACTTAATAATTTGAGGTTAGGCTCGTGAAAATGACTGGTGACAAAAAAGGTGGTAATATCGGTCATGTTTATTCTTTTTGATATTGTGCTAGTTTTTGCTGATGGAATACGTATATCGTTCATATTCAATAATAATACTTGCTGATAGTTTTTTTTAATGTAGAAACTAGGACTTAATGTAAAAATAAGAGTAATTTTATGAACTAAATTTGGTTGTGACACACTCCCTCGCAAGTTGGTACGACCCCGTGGCATTCTCCTGTAATAAATAAAAATAGCTTTTTCAAAATTCTACAAACACCTCCATATGCTTCATCTTTGTGTGTTCACACACATCAATACGGGTTCCTTTTAATTCTAGAATCCTATTACACAGTATGGGTGAAAAAAGCTTTGAAGATAGAAAAACAAATGACAATAAACAAAGCGTATGTCCAGAACAAACCATGAGAGCACGGACAGAGGAAAAGAATGTAATGTAATATCCGTTTTTATGCGGAAAATACTGCTCACATTTTACTGTACAATTGATGTTTTAGAATTCAGCGGTAGTGCTTGTTAGCACCCGCGGTCTGACGGCTCTTCACTTAGTACCTGCATATACAACATACTTGCATGCGAAAATAACAAGACACTCGTGGCATACCAGGGAAGCGCGACCTGAAAATGTCTTTTTCCTTTATTTTTGTACTAAAACAATACAAAGCGTGGGTCAGGACATTTTTGATTATGCAATGATAAGGGTCGGTATTTCATAAATTGCCATTTGTGAAATTGTAAGGTAGGCATTTATTTTTTCCGTCAACGTATGCATGGTCGAAAGGGTGAAACGTAATATTTGCACTTCATATAAAAAATAAATAAATCAGTAAATGCTAGCCCTAATTTGTAAAGTTTCTAGAAGAGCAAAGTTCCGAGTCTAGTTCGTAAGAATATCACTAAAAGTAGTGATGGGCGATTGTTACTGATTCCAATAATCGAATGGTTTGATACTATTATTATTAACATTCGAATACAAAAACTCGAATTATTATTATTATTCGAATAAATTCGAATAAAACCACTAGTTCATTCATTCACTTTGAAATACAAAATTGGTCTGTTTTCTCGTACAATAAAGTCTATTTTTATTGATATTCGTAGTAATAAGTAAATAGATACTGATTTGTGATCCGCTAGTTCATTCATTCAGTTTGCCATATCTCAATTTTATATGGCAAACTGAATGAATGAACTAGCGGTTCGCAAAGCAGTATCTATTTACTTATTACTACGAATATCACTAAAAGTAGAGATGGGCGATTGTTACTGATTCCAATAATCGAATGGTTTGATACTATTATTATTAACATTCGAATACAAAAACAATCGATCGCTAGTTCGCAAATTCGAATAAATCCACTAGTTCATTCATTCACTTTGCAATACAAAATTGGTCTGTTTTCTCGTACAGTAAAGTCTATTTTTATTGATATTCGTAGTAATAAGTAAATAGATACTGTTTTGCGAACCGCTAGTTCATTCATTCAGTTTGCCATACAAAATTGAGCGTTTTTCTTTTACTATAACGATTACTTTTACTTGATAGCAACAATTAGTTATGACAAATTTCCGAATACTTCCGAAAGGGTCGACAATGTTGTCGTTGCCCTTTCCTCGAATCGCGCACACAGACAGCTATTAATATAATAAACTAGTGCTAATGAAATTTGAATCGGAAGGAATGAGACGACGCAATACATTCTTATTTACTTCTCGCATTTTTTTCAAATTTGAATAAGTTGTAAGATTATTCGAATAATTTGAATGACTTCTACAATCGAATCATTTGAATAATGTCATTCACAATCGCCCATCTTTAACTAAAAGTCATCCAATTTCAAATTAAATGAAGTCCAGCCTTTACTGCTGAATAAAAATGGAATAAAGAAATAGTGGTATGGCATGCAGCCGATTCCTTAGGCTTCTGAACTGGACAGGTTATCCCGCTCTGTTTTGATTGGTGTCAATACAAATAGAGGTGCAACCAACCGAGTGATTGATTGTCTTACACACACATCTTTGGAACGAAAACCTATTCCAAATACTGTAAAAACATGTAAAACATTTACCCTAATACAAATAAATACGGAATAAAGTTATGCTAGGTATAAACGTCAAAAAATGTATGGTTATACCGGAGTTATTCCTAGGATAACTTTATTCCGTGTTTATTTGTAAGGCCCTTAGAATTTCTTCTCGGAAAACGAATAACGAGTATTACATTATTTATAATCTGTAAAGCTGAAAGAAAAAATAAAAAAACACTGAAAACAAATAAGCCGTTTAAGGAAACGTCCATTTTTAAATCATTTGTAAGGGATTTTTCTGTTTCAGATCTTCCCAAATTACGAGTTTTTTTTTAATCTAGTAACCACTAAGGTTCCGACTCTTTAACCGGACTTTCCTGTGGCTGCCTTAAGCTCCTAACGAAACTTAATGCCTCCAGCCAGGGCGTAAAAACTATAAACTAAACGACTGCTGCTCGCTAAGGGCATCCCCTGTGGGGTACGAACCTCGGCTTAGGGCAGCGTCGGAGGGAGGGTGGCAAGGGACCGACGGTGGCTGGATAAAATCAGTGTTTTGATTATTATCGTGGGGAGTTTGGATTACATGCTGCTCAGCTAAAACGCGTGCTGGCGTTTCACTTACAGTCAAGGGGGAAAATTACGAGTTGAAAATCTCTACTTTTATGAAGATTAAAACATTTATCTACTCGTTGCACATGTTTTCCGGTTACCATAAAAAGAATGCAAATATGAAAATTATAATATTATGAGAGATTTCGAACGGGAACACACGTTACAGTAAATTGAATTTGAAAAACTGCAAAAGAAAACAATGATGGTAAATAAATTCTTACGCTATCTCTACCATAAAGCTCTGGGACGCGCTACCTTTTGGCATTTAAAAAGCTGAAAACAAATTTACTTTTAAAAGAAAAGTTCGTAACCACTACATAAGTCAGACTAAATAACTCTCAAATAATAGTCTAGTCATAGTAATTATTATTAGGTGTATTTGTTAAAATATCTATCAGTTTATTTTATTTGTATATGTGTATTAGTATCAATAAAACTATATAAATTCTCGTAATCAAGAAGTTAATATTTTAGACATTATTTTTGTACCCTATCACTGTTTTTATATTTAACCCAAAGGTTGGCTGGTAGAGAATGCCTTGTGGCATTAAGTCCGCCTATGTACCACTATTGTACATGAAGTTTAAATAAATAAATATGTTGTTCCAAAACAGTTCTTACTTCTTATTGTACCTGATTCTTATAAGCCTACTATACTCCATTTGAAATAAGATTAGACATTTAAATAAACCTTTTTTCAGTCCGTTCAACCGATTTAGACTTCTATTCCGTAAGCAAAAGGATGGCATTAAAAGCAAAAAAAGTGGTTACAATACCAACTGTTTACTTCAGCTGCCATTAGTCATGCCACCAACGCAATAGAAGTCAAAATCAGTTGAACGGACTGTAAAAAGTTTTATTTAAATGTCTGATCTTATTTTAAACAGAGTATAGTTACTTTGGCATCCTTACTTTATAAATTGAAAAAAAAAGGCAAACTTTTTTACGCAAAAGTTTACAGACATTCGTACAAGCAAAAAAAATTGTATATATTATTATGCAATTAATGAATAAAGAACGGATTTAAAGTGAGGGCCACAGATGAATCGCGAGCAAGTGAAGGATTCTAACGACTGAATCACGACCGTAGAGAGTGATTCATGATGATTGAATCACGAGCGTAGCGAGTGATTCAAGTGTTAGAATCCCGAGCGACGCGAGTGATTCATGGCCCTCGATATAAATCCGTTTTATTCAAGAGTTAGTAGCATACTATACTTTATACCATAACTACGAGAAAAAGAAAGATTTAAGCGAAAATAGACATTTAGTGAAGAAAATAGGAAGATTAAATAAATTAAAATGCACATTAAAATTGGAACAATTACTAAAATTAAGAGTAATTAGGAAAATATATCGGCCGCCCTCTCTTTCATAAACTCAAGTGTTAACGCATCTTCTTCATCACTTGAATGCATTTTCAATCGATTTATTATTAAGTATCACTAAACTCTATGTTCGTTTATCTTGCAGTATTCAAAATAGCGCCAATTTACTAATGAAAGCAAATAACACAAGACAGTTTTTATTCTAATGCTAAACTCCTTATCCAAAATGTCGACAATTTTTGCACAAGGAGTTGGTATCGAGTATTTTTTCGCAAGGAGGTTGTGTTTAGCATTGAGATGGAGGTCGAATATATTGATGTGTTTTAAATTCAAACACCGAACTAGTGATTAAAAGTGCTTTTTATTCACTGTTTTCAGTGAATAAAATAAGCTTTTTAGAGGGGGAATGGTATAAAAGTATTTGTCTCACAACACAAGTTCTTGACAAGGGGAAGTATCTTCCACAATAGGTATTGTGCAATCTGTGTATCAACTTCTTGCTACTCACACAATAACGTAAAAAGACAAGTTTTTCAACAATACGTAGGTGCTAAGTATCGGGGCACTCGACATTTACATAGAATACAGAGTTTTTCTCGCGAGAGATGTGACAACAATTTTATATTTCATCTTTCTGAATCAGTAAAACTGTCTTTTCATTATTCATGTTTTTTATTTTTTATCTTCTGCACACTTAGTCGAAATATAACACTCACTAAGTTTAATATGAATGTCTACTTAAAACTTTATTCTGATATTTTAGTTAAGAAATAAACTTTTTAACCACAAATTGTGTAAGTCGTTCGGCACCGAAAATGGAAAACTTAAAAAAAAAATATTAAAATTCAGAGCAGTTTTCTGAACTTAAAAGTTATTTAAATAAAGAAGTGTTTCCTTTCTTAGCAGAAAAGTCTAGTCTGTCTTCTAGAAACAGGAAGTTGAAAAACTAGAAGACGCGAAACTTTTGAGATCTTTTTGTTTGCACCAACTTAAACAAAAGCAAAATGGCGGCGTGTAGTTCAAACAACATGACATTTGGTCGAGTTAGTTTTGTGTTCAACACTTGTTTTTGTCTCATTTTCTCTTCGTTAATGTCGTATATATTTTACATGAAAACCGCAGTTAAAATGCGAGTTTTTATCTTCCACTAAAATTATTCTTTAACGTTTGTAAATCAGGGTAAATAGGAGCGGTCTGAAGCAGCCAAGTTTAAAAAGGTTACATTTTAAACGAAGAATCAGGTTAGACATGCTGACGTTGATGTTAATGTCGGGATTTATTATACGTAATAAAATATTTTCAAAGTTGGGAATAATTGTGCCAAGTGGACTTTGCATTAATGTGACACTTGCGCTTTAATAATTAAGCGGAAACTCGTTTTTATGCCATTATATAACATAAAAAAAATTCGTCAGTACTACAAAAAAATATTTTTTCGTTTACCATGTTTGTACAATATTAACATTTAAAACAATCTCAATAGTTCGTTTATTGGAAAATGTTCCGAGTTGAGAGTCGATTTTCATGCCATAAATATAAAGAGCGCCGAAGGCTTTAACCGAAACTTCATCGTAAAGTTTTGCCAATGTCACGAAGTTTCTTTGTGAAATGCACTCTTCAAATTTACGAGAAAATAACATTAAATAAGTGAACATAAATTGGGATTTCTTGACAATATTTGCAATTTAATTTGTCCGTTTTTCCGGGTACCTAATGTGTGTCCATTATTAAGTATGAATGTGTTTGAACCCTTACATATGAAATACTATTGTACGAACAATGCGTATTGTAGCTTTCAAGTCTTCTACAAAGCTTTTAGACACCACAACAATTTAATCAAAGACGTGTATTAGATTTCGAGTTTTCAATTAAAACGTTATTTGGGAACTATTTTGGTATTTTGCGGCCGTAGTTGGTATTAAATCATAAGCTGTAGATGGGGTTCTACATGCTATTAATTTTCGGCTATGAAACCAACGAGTAGCCTTTGAAGTCTCGCTTTGTACTTTTGGTGATTTTACTAGCCATTTTGAAAATAAATGATAAATAATTTTATTTCTGTAAGTAAGTTTTTACAAACACTTTTACACGTCAATCATATTTTAAAACTAGATGAGGTCGGCATTTCGTATCTGACTACTCTGAGAAGAAAGACCGAAACAAACTCAGAGGTCACAGTCTCTTTTAAAGTCCAGACATAATCTTGGTCAAATCATGTGAAGACCATGTAGATTGGTGTCTGAAATGGTCTTTTGGAGAAAGAACCACACAGATTGAGTGGACCTGTCCATTCAGTGCACGCATTTGTCAGTAATCGTGCAGCTCAACTCAGAACATAAGGAGCTCAACGATTCGACGAACAATACCAAAGAAAGGACATTTGGGCAGGCCGCATAAATTACTCAAACTGCCACACCATAATTAGAAAAAAAAAAACTGCGAAGAAAAAATAAAAATAAACAAAGACCCACTAAATTCATGTTTCCATGTAATACGTGTAATGTACAACGCCCGATTCTCGCTTCTTCGGAGCCCGCTCGACCCGATACCAGACACATTGTATGCGACAAATGGTACAAATCTTCCCTGCACATAATAATATATCTACGGCCATTACGGTACACGATACCCATATTTGCCGACGAAGTAAGCAAAATAGCATTCAAGTTACTCCGGTAGTGCTATTTTCGTGGCTTCACACACTTTATTACTTGGTTTCCGATGTCCATATTTATAGTAATAAAAACGGGCTAAGGGGTTGTTTTTATTTTATTTTTGCGAGCTGTTTTTATGGCCGCATACTCAAACGCCTGCTGCGGCTTGGTTTCCGCAACTCTGCCTCGTGTGTAGGAGTATTTGATGCGGAAACTTAGTTAGTCCGGCATGTTACAAATGACGGTCCGTAACGGCGGTCAAATGTTTGCAATACTAGAGTAATTACATAAATAAGATAGCGCCAAATTACCTTTCGTAGTACTTAGATACTTGTTTTTAGGGTTCCGTAGCCAAATGGCAAAAAAACGGAACCCTTATGGATTCGTCATGTCTGTCTGTCTGTCCGTCCGTATGTCAGAGCCACTTTTTTCCAAAACTATAAGAACTATACTGTTGAAACTTGGTAAGTAGATGTATTCTGTGAACCGCATTAGGCTTTTCACACAAAAATGGAAAAAAAAAAGACGTGTGGCACTCGGGGACTGCCGCGGTAAAGCTATTGCATAGCATTTTGTATCAACTTATGCAATTATAATTATTTATTTATTTTATTTATGCAGTATTTCTTTTTCTTTGATATTAATTTTTTTTTTTTTCGTTACGGAATTTCTGGATTCGGTCCCCGCGCTCAAGGCCCGCGATAGAAGCTATGCAATAGCTTAAAAACAAAATAAATAAGTGCTGAACGTCGTAAAAGTGTATAACTACGTAAACAAAGTCAAATACTATTCAAATATAAGCATAATAACAACTTTAAAATAGACGAAAGTGTTGAACCTAAAGTAATCTACACTTCTACACTAATATTATAAATAGGAAAGATTTGTACCAATTTTTGTATGTTTGTATGTTTGTAATGAATAGGCTCAAAAAGTACTGGGCCGATTTAAAAAATTCTTTCACCAATAGAATGCTACATTCTTCCAATTTGACATAGGCTTTTTGAAAAAAATTTGGGATCCTTGGTAAAATTTGAACAATGTAACCGAAGGTGTAGAAAAATGAGTCTTAAAATGTCTTTCGTCGAATGCGCTGCCGAAATTATTAGCGATAGAACAAAATAATGTACAACAATATTGAAGAACATCATAATGTCTAATAATATTTTTTTAATAAATAAAAATATTTGTGAAAAAAAGTGTTTTATATCCAAATTTCCAAAAATAAATAATTGTCTACCCCGTGCGAAGCCGGGACGGGCTGCTAGTTTTAAATAAAAAAAGAGTGACAAACTGTTTTGACAGCGAAAAAATTCCATGTACATGAGTCATTTCCAACCGTCTAGTCAAGTTTAAAAATTGTTCAACTGGAATGGTATCAACTATTTGGCAAGCTTTAATTAAGTCGTTGTAGCCTTGCGGTGCAACAGGGGAACTGAATGAACTCGTAATCGACTGGTCGAGAGTTCAAACCCCACTATCAACAATCACTTTTTGTGAAGATCATAATTTTATAAACTAATATTTATAAGAATAAAATACGCAGTACACAGAAAAAAGAACTGCCAGAAATTATTAGATCACCAGAGGGTACTGGTGTAGTAAAACCGTCGGAGTGGGGAGCGTGAGGTTTTTTCGTTACGGAATTTCTGGATTCGGTCCCCGCGCTCAAGGCCCGCGATAGAAGCTATGCAATAGCTTAAAAAAAAAAAAAAAACAATACATTTTGGGGGTTCCCCATACTTAGAACTGAAACTAAATTTTTTTTTCTTAAAACCCATCCATATCTATGGATATGTCTTCAAAAATTATATTGAGGTTCCTAATATAATTTTTTTCTAAACTGAATAGTTTGCGCCCCCTGTAACTTCTAAAATAAGAGAATGATAAAACTAAAAAAAATAATATGATGTACATTACAATGTTATCTTCCACCAAAAATTCGTTTGAACGAGATCTAGTAAGTATTTTTTTTTTTAATACGTCATAAATCGTAAACCGCGCTTGCTGCTACGGAACTCTTCATGGGCGAGTCTGTCTCGCATTTGGCTGCTTTTTGTTTGCTCTGCGGTTGTAACAGTTTGAGGTGTAACGATTATGAGGGCGACGTTAGGTTATCAAGGTAAAGGACGAAACGTTAATTTCGCTGAGTTTTAAAGAAACTGATGTTAGGTTTATTTTTGGAAAATGTGATCAGAGGATGCAAGATGGGGGATGATCTATTATAAGCTGAGTGGGAGTAAAGCTTTTATAAAAACTAGTTAATACAAGACAAATGAAACCGCTAATAGGTAATCACTGAAGTGATAAGCAGGGACGTTGGTAGGTACTATCCAACACTTATAATTAGCTTATAACTGCCCAAACGACAAGAATTTGATCCTCCGCCGGGCAATCACGACATATTATTACCGATTTTCTGACCCTTTTCCCCTGTCAAACATAATAATTTGGTGCGTCACTTTCGTTAGCCATCAACCAGAGCGGGGCGTGTCTGTACCACCTGTATGAGTGTGTGCCGACCTTGTGGCCCAATATTGCCACAACTGGGCTGACTGGGCCCAGCCAAAAGGCTTTTACGTTAATAACTTTTTTTAATTGTTTACTTTGTTGTCGTGCTTGTAAACATTATGTTTTGTATTTTTTTTTTCGGTATGTTGTTGGTACTTTATGATTGCAATTAGGGACGGGAAATGTCATATTAAATATGTATGCGACAGTGTTTTAAAATTGTAAACAGTTTTTATTTTATTTTACGATGGGTTTGCTCATGACTCTAGTCTAGGTCAGAGGTGACAGAGACAAAGTCGACAATGAAGGAGTATAGTGTTCTGTGCAATGGAGTGAGCTTACCCAGAAGAAGCCTACCGGAACGCTGGGTAGATGAAATAAAAAAAGCATAGGCAACGACTGGATGGTTAAAGCCAAAAATAGGGAAACCTGGAAAAAATTGGAGGAGGCCGGTATCAGAAAAGGGGCCATAACCTAGTTTTTAGCTATTTACTTGAAAATTAAGTTTTTTTTTTTTGTTGGTTATGGAGTTAAAGACGATATTATTATTACTATTAAAGCTGGCGCCTGGGTTCGAACCCACGACTTACACTTCGTAAGTCGAGGCCGTTAGCACTGGGCCACTACTGTTCTGATACGATCTACTCTCTACGATTACAAATATTTTATTTAACATTATGGTATAATATACCTTGAATGAGCTCCATATTACATGGGACTTAAACATAATTGGCAATTAAACATTGCTTAAAATTATCACTTAAAACTACTAACAACATTCCTAGGCGATAGGCAAGACACACAGTTTGACGTTGGTCTTTTAAATATGGAGTCGTGTAAGTTTTTCTAACCCCGGATGTTTTTCAACCACCCAGCCAAGAAGCCACCGACAAGGAGGTAAGTTCTCCTCTTTAATTAAAACGCTCCCCTACGTTTAGTTCTGGATTTTGCTTAGACCATTTATAACGATGGAGCAGTGTGGTCAAGTACTCGTCGGATCGGCGACGTAAGAAATGTTGTGTCATCCGTTGCACTAAATACCACCTCTTCAAGCTATAAATATTCGCCTCTTCATAGTTATGGTCACGTACAATTGCATACAATTGGTTCGCCCACAAAAAAAGGCCCTGACTATAACTGTGAAGAGGTTAAATGTGGGTGGTACTATGGGTACAATTTTGCCTAACCCTTAGAGGAAACACGGCGTGAAATTGTTTTTATGTTGAATGCGTTATAATTTTAAATGGCTCAATTTTTTCATTCAGCAACACAGCAATGAATTTTGACGCTTCTAGCCTCATGTTTGCAATTTCATTTTTACGGCAACCGAGTCACTCTCCTTTGACGAAATGCTAAACAAAAAATAAAACCAGCCATGTAGAGTTCCGTAGTTGGGATGAATTTAGCCCAAGAACAAACTTAACATTGTAGTTGAAAAACATGTTCTCTCATACATAATGTATGGGAGAACATGTTTTTCCATGTTTTAACATGTTTTTGCAAATGTAAGTTGGTCGACTATTACTCGGTAACTTGTAAAGCCTACTTGGCTGTGATAGTTTTCCTTTTAATTTCGTTATATATATACTACAGCTGTGAATTTTTTCACATACTAAATACAATCATTAAGCTGGCAAGAGATAGATGACTCGTAAAAAAATTGCAATCGAAAAATGGTTTGGTGACAAACCCGCAATATTTTTGACCGGCCTATCAAACGATACCCCACACCACAGGATAGACGAGAAAAGAACATAATATCACCTCACTTCACGACCGTGTAGGGAAGATAAACAAAAAAAAAAATGTTTTTACCACTTTGTCGGCGTGATTAATATGTATACCCATGCCAAATTACAGCTTTCTAGTACTAAGGGTCTCTGAGCTAAGCCGCGGACAGACAGACAGACAGACAGACGCACAAGGCGAAACTATAAGGGTTCCTTGTTGAAATAAAATGAAATCGTTTATTCTGTAAATAGGATATCGGAATCACTTTGACTTTTACACGTCATATAAAAAAATATAAAAACAAACTTGGTGAAGTCGACATTTCCTATCTGACTACCTCTGAGAAGAAATGGCTAAACAAACTCAGGGGTACTACGGAACCCTAAATCGCTTGTAAAATGTACGTGTGTTTTGCAATATTCCTCAAATATCTTCCAATCGTATTTCAAAGTAAATAGGGAAATGCATGCGTATCCGTAAAGGTGCTTACCTTCAAAGATATGAACCCATTTCAACCCTTGGGGAACGAAAAGGGGCAAACGGCGTTGTCAGTTTATCATACATTTTTATCTTCATCATTATTTTTAGAAATAAGTCCATCGTCTGTATGGAGTTTCTTACCCATTCATCTCCTTTTGGAAGGGGCAACTAGAATCAATTAACTATTTTTGTAATTTTTGACTTTCAAAAGTGCCTTTTACGTGCTTATTTGAAATAAATGATTTGACTTTGACGTTGACTATGTTTTAAGGCGGATACAGACAATGCGAGGCATGCGCAGCGTACGGCACTCATCGTATGCTTCGCAATGTGTGGACGTTCATATTCGTAGTGAGGCACGATAATTAATAACATAATTAACGCACAATTTATATCGACGCGTGCGTGGTTGCAATGTCTGTATCCGCCTTTACTTGGTTTACCCGTGATTCAAGTAGATTTCGTAAATAATTGCGAAATTAATAAGGACTCTATCTACTGACCGTGACGTACTTTTGAGGAAGAATCCTTAGGTATTGGCTGTGAATTTTGTGGGATGTAAAGTTAGGGAAATGAATTGTTAAGCAAATTGACTGTCAACTTAAATTATTATCTGCCATTCTTTAAGTAGTACGAAATGGCTATAACACAGCAAATTGGCGTAGGGTGTCCATTAGCGTAACTTAATTTTCATGACTGCACTAAGCTAACTTTGATGAGTTTTCTCTTGAAGTGGAACCGTTACTGAAGATAGATAACATTAATTGATAACCTTCGTCTTTAAAGAAAAAAAAAAAAAAAAAGCCTTATTTGTCTTAAACTCTTACATCTGTTATTACTACAGATCGGATAATCAGATGCATATTTACCTAAAGTTGAGGTGTTGGCTAATATGGAATGAACTTTTGTATCGAAATAATCCCGCGATTCTGGGATCGAAAAATTTAGAAATAATCGAATGTAAGTATATTTACTTACATTCAGGGCCTCAAGTCTGCTATTACAATAGTGTCAGAATGGTCTCTTCATTGTGAGTTTTTGACAGATTTGCCATACAAACACTGTCAAATACTCACAATGGCGAGACCATTCTGACACTATTGTAATAGCAGACTTGAGGCCCTGGTGAAGATCCTAAAAATCTCGCGATTCCGCAATTGATACTACTTTGACTATAGAATTGAATGCACCATAAGTTATATGATGTAAAGTTAAATAATATCACATAATTATTTATGAAGTCGTTTCCATACCATTTATCCGATTAGTTGTGCATTCTCGGATTTTCTGGAGTCCCGGGATTTATATTAACAAAAAAACATTTAAGAAGCCGCTTCCATGCTTCCACAGCTAAATAATTTTTAGGTGTGAAAGCATGGAAGCGGCTTCTTTTACTTTAGGTAAATATGCATCCGAATATCCGATCTCTAGTTATTACAGATCTATTTTACTAATTAATTTAAGGAAACTCACAACCACAAACAGTAATGAAAATTAATTGTTAAGCAAATTGACACCATAAGTCAATTTGACAATTCAAAAGTCCCTGTAATTGGTTTATTTGAAATAAATGCTTTGAGTTTGAGTTTGTCTATGCATACTACCTACTGTCAAAAAATTACAGTTTTGATTTGTATACACGGACAATTTAAGTTGGTAGTCAATTTGCTTATCAATTAATTTCCCTGATCATACATGACATACATTCTTACAAAATATACAACCCACCAAATGAAGCTGTAAGTACCTGGTTACGTCAATCTGTTTACACGAAAACAAAAGAAAGATAGAAAGATATTACCATTTACCCGTGTCGAGGGCGAGATACATAAATAATTCATCCGAGATACACTTTCTTATAACCATGTATGATTGAGGTGAGAGATTGTTTATACTGTGTCCCCATTCGCTTTGGCCGGGACAGGTAACCTAGTTACAAGAACAATGCTCGCATAGGAATGAAACTTTGTGCCGACTAGGACTGGGGTAAGCCAATCAGCAATATATAAATCTACTTATCGTATGCTTGGTGGATAATTGGACGTAGGTAAGCAGAAAGGACTCAACCCACATTGTGGTCAGGGATGAGTTGTATATACCAAAGAGGTCCTAACGGTTAATGGAAGGTACCTAGCTGAGTGTGGGTTGGTTCCCAAAATTAAAAAAAATACTTTTTCTATGTAGAGTCACGGATATTTTTTGCTGAGTGAAAGAACCAACCGTTAGGACCTCTTTAGTATATACAATAATTCCTGACCACTATGTGGGTTGAGTCCTTTCTGCTTAAGGCGAGGTTCTTCGAGCGTGCATTTTTGTTCTTGAGGTGGCAGCTGGGCGAGAGTAAATTGTGCCGAGAATTTCGTTAATTTTGGGGTTTAAAATTATGTTTTACGATATTAACAATGTTAAACCCGTCGGACATTACATCTTCATAGACGTTTATTTTGATATAATTTTCAGTACATAATGTGGTATAATATTGAAATAAAACAATTTAAAAAAATAAGGGTATGTTTGGATTTTTTTTTCTATGGAGCAAACTCTATCCAATTATGTAACGAGTACCCGAAGTACCTACAGAAAGGTCTCAAAAGCAACATATAATTTTTTCACGTGTTTAATCATTACTGTTTCTAAATAAAATTACATTAAAATTACATTTCCTAGAGGTTAACTTGAAGAACCTCGCCTTAACTACGTCCAATTGTTGAATCGATTGTTTGATTTATTGAATGATTACTATAATATGGTGCAAAGATTCATGCACTTTCATACATACATACATATATGAACTCACGCCTTTTTCCCACACCTTTTGCTTCGTTTACGTTCATTCATCAAAGGCCCTAATGTGAGTTTCTTTTAACCATCTCGATTTTCGCATCGAGCGCGTTCGGCGTTCTGATTGGCCTCCGATTCGATTCTGGTTCGATTTCTAGGGCCTCTGGTCATACACGCATGTCGGTCGCGAGTGCTACGCACCTGACCTTTCTGAATAACATCACCGATTAGGTTACTATTTGTCCTCCTAGGGCGTTTTCGGCATTTCCACTCACATCTGCCTTGTAAATAATAATATTATTCATGGATTTAATCAGAGAATATGTATTTAAGCTTGGTTCAGAGAGTCGCAAGACATATATGATTTTGTACGATCATGCAAACGGTCAATGTAGGTCTTAAATGAAATAAGAATTGCATATTCTTTATACTATGTAATTCGACTAAATTTTTTAAAATATTCCAAATAATAAAACTGTGATCATGCTTAAGTTATTTACGTTTATAGTTCACTACTAGTTGTGCTCGCGGCTTCGCTCATGTGACTGGATTTTATTGGCATTTTTTTTTCGACTACTTAAATCTTGCGTTAAACTGTTGAGGAATACGGACATAATGCAATATTGATAATCCCCCATAGCAAATAGCGTGTTACTATAATATAGCCTCCTCCTTCAAAGTTTTTGCGTCCACACAAACTGGCAAAAATTCAAAAAAACTATATTTTCATCATCAGAATCATTCCCACAGTCGTCCGAACGTTTGCCGGACACGGTCGCCATACAAAAACACTAACGCCATCTATTAGAACTACTATGAACTACGATGTCAATCGGCGTGGTCTGCTCCTAGACGTAAACTTGTAAGAGCGGGTATTTTTCGAGGTACAAAGAAATAAAAAAACCTTCTATTTTACGAAATTTATATTTATTGCAGTTTGTTTGTGTTATAAAATTTTCATTGGCCTTCGAATAAAACAATATTTATAAACTTATTTTTTTTAACTTATGACACGTCTCCAAACTTTATTTCGCACGGAATCAGAAGGAAATCTGCGAAATAAATACGTATTTCACTGTACTTACAGATTTTTTAGCAGTAAGTACATAAAAACACATTTTAATTTTCTTTTAACAAACAATAAAAATAATTTTATACATAATTAAATCATATAGTAATAATAATAAATCTTTTCATTTCATCGGATAAAAACGCGCGCCGCTGCAAAGTTATGTCGCACTTTTACGGGGCTTCGCGTCGTCTTTGCCAAACGTTGAGACAAATTAGAAAGAAAATTGTTTTAAATAATGTTAGAAGTTGATATAATTACATATTTTAACTTATCGGTGATATGAAATGTTATCAATTGTTTTATTGTGCTTTTTGTCGTAGTTCACGCAACCCTTCACGACACAACATGGCATTTTTGCTTGTAAAATTTTACGACCGCTCCCGAAGACAGCCGAACGCGTTCTAGTTCACTTCGTTATAGGGAAGACCATTTTGGGACCACGTTCGAGGCGTCATTATAACATGCGGTCCGCCCAGTCCTTACGCAGTAATATATATGTCAATGTAGCAAATACTTTTTTTTTTCAAAAATATTCAATGTCTTGTTTTGACATCGCATGTATTAAATCGGCGTTATACTTGACCCTAAACTGTGCCTAGACTCACATATTAATAAAATTGTCAGCAAAGCTTTCCAGCTATTTGGTTTTATCATGCGGTCCACCCTTGACTTCAAGAGAACCTCGTCATTTGTATGCTTATATAAAGCGCTTGTTCGTTCACAGCTAGAATATGCAGTGTCAGTATGGAATCCTTTCTACAACAAAATATTCTGAAATGGTTGAAAGAGTACAGTACAAATTCTTGCGTGCTATGCACTACAGATGCCATAAGTCCTACTTATCATACTCTCAATTACTCACCAAGTACAAGCTCCTCCCCCTTAGCTCTAGAAGGGATTACCTCGAAACCACAGTACTATATAAAATTGTCAAACAATTGTTAAACAAGTTTAACTGTACAAATCTGAACAGTATGATTTGCTATGCTGTACCTCGAACCATTCACAGGCGGCAGGTACGCGCTGGTACACTTTTCACTTTGAACACTTGCCGAACTAACTCAGGCCTGCGCTCACCTATCCGCCGTATGGTTGACACATACAACAGTACCTTTGTAAATATAGATATCTTCAATTGCACATTAAGTAAATTTAAAAGCCTCATTCGCCATTCCCTATTAGATATCACAACAAATATTGTATAATTTTGTTATCTTTTTACTTTAATTTTGAACAAACTATTAATTTTTTTTTAATATATTACTTATATTTTTTTCTCCTAATAGTCTTTATATATATTTTTTTAATCTTTTAACTTTTAATTAAGTATTTGCCACACGTACTGCTATTAATGTTCCTAGCGTTTAGCTCTTTTTGTGTCAAACTTCTATGCCTACTTGTGGACAGCGTTGTGGGTTACTTTATAGCCAAATTACTATTTTGTTAAACTAGTTGTAAGTCCTTATAATGTAACTGTTTGCGGACAGACCCCCTCTCCAACAGCAGGGTCCACAGACGTTCGCACAGGCCGCCAGCAAGCCCAAGCCACCCAAGCCACCCACACAACCAAACCACACCCTGATCGTCTCGTCGACGAACCCCCAGCACACCGGGGACAACGTCATCGAGAGGATCACGGCAGCCCTGGACCTCAAAACGAGCGGAGCCCGAGTGGACAACGTCCGGAAAGCGCGTAACCAGAAGGTTATCCTCAAATGCGCAAGCAGATCGGACCTCACGAAGATCAGGGACAGAGTCCAGTCCAGCTCAGGGCTCAAGGTCCAGGAGCCAAAACCCCTAAACCCCCTGGTGTGCATCAAAGGAGTGCTGTCCAGCTACAGCGACGGGGAGATCGTCGATCTCCTGAAAGCGCAGAATAAACACCTTCTGCAGAACGTCGCTGTGGATGGACAGACCATGAAGGTGCGTTATAGGAAACGCGCAAGGAACCCCCACGAATGCCATCCTGTCCTGGAGCTCTCCCCAGAGCTCTGGAAATGCTGCACGCAGGTGCAGAAGGTCCATGTGGGCATCAAGCGGTGCTCGATTGAGGACCAGTCCCCCCTAGTGCAGTGCACGAAGTGCCTTGCATACGGTCATAACAAGACCATATGCAAGGCCGGCAAAGAAGTCTGCAGTTTCTGCAGCGGAGCGCACAACGGGAGGGACTGCCACACTCGAGCTGACGGCAGACAGCCCACATGTTCAAACTGCAAGGCGGCAAACAGGACGGGCAGCGACCTGGCACACACAGCGTTCAGCGAAGACTGCCAGGAACGCCAAAAATGGGATGGTATAGCAAGATCTCGCGTTTCCTATTGCTAAGGGCAGCCAGGAACTACCAACCACACATCAAGTCACCACTCAAAACACAGCAAGACCGACAGCAAGATTACGGTTCATCCAGGTAAATCTTCAGCGCTCCAAGCTGGCAACAGAAGAACTCCACATGGCGGCTCAGGCAAAGGGAGTTTCGGTAGCACTTGTTCAAGAACCCTATGTAGGAAGAACAGGTGTGATGAAACAATGCCCGGGCACGAGAGTCATCCAGTGCAGCCTGAACCGCCAGAAACCAGTTAAGGCGGCGATCGTGGTTTTCGGAAACAACCTGGAGGTCATCCACGACCCTCAGCTTGTAACCGAGAACGTCGCCGCCGCCTTGCTGAAGGTGGGCCAGTTCAGCTTCGGAGCACTGTCGGTCTATTTTGAGGGTGACCAAGACATCGAACCCTACCTTTCCGAGTCACACAACACAATCAAAAAACTACAGACACACACAAACAACATACTGATGGGAGGAAACGTGAACGCCTGGAGCCAGTGGTGGGGAAGTGTTTCCGAAAACCACCGTGGGGCGTCGTACAACTCCTTCCTCAACGAGCGGGATCTCCACATCCTCAACATGGGTCAAACACCTACATTCGAGACCTACAGAGGAGACAGGTGGTGTACGAGCATCGTCGACGTGACGGCATGCAGTATGTCGCTGCTAGGCAAGGTCGAGGAGTGGCGCGTAGAAAGAAGTCTCACGACATCAGACCACAATGCAATCACCTTCTCGATGCGCTTAGAAAAGGCCTTGGAACCCTTAAGGCCAATCTCGACGCGCATCTACAACACCAAGAAGGCTAAGTGGTCCGACTTCAGCGCGCACTTTAAGACCAGTCTGGCGGACAGTGGCATTACACCAGCCGCAGTCTCGAGCGTCTCGAACCCAGAGGAACTGGAGACACTCGTCACGGAGTACACCCGCAACATCCACCGCTCATGCGAGGAAGCGATCCCAAAACTGGGGTCGCCAAAACACGACGCCAAGCCCCCATGGTGGAGTCCTTCTCTAGACCGTCTCCAAAAAGACGCACTCAGGAAAAAGAGAAGGATCCGAAATGCAGCCGCAACTCGGAGACACTTCACCATCCAGGAATACGTGCTGGCGAAAACCACATACACTACAGCAGCCATGGAAGCAGCCACAGCCAACTGGAAGGAGTTCTGCTCGAAGCAGGACCGAGAGAGCATGTGGGACGGCATCTACAGGGTAATAAGAAAGACAGCCAGAAGACAGGACGACGCCCTCCTGAGAAATACCGCAGGCGAGACGCTCAGCCCCGAGCAGTCAGCGGATCTTCTGGCTCAAACTTTTTACCCCGATGACTCAACGGATGCCGACCAACCCTACCACATGACCCTAAGGAAGCTGGCGGAGGAGAAAAAACCACCGGGATTGTCCGCCGACGATCCTCCCTTCACGACCGCGGAGCTGGAAATGGTTCTCCAGAACCAGAATCCGAAAAAAGCCCCCGGTCCCGACGGATTAACAGCGGACATTTGCACAGCGGCAATAAACTGCGATCGGGAAGCGTTCTTAGCGATAGCCAATATGTGCCTGTCGCTGTCACACTTCCCGAAGCAGTGGAAAGTCGCCCACGTGTGCATCCTCCGCAAGCCAGGAAAGGACGACTACACCAGCCCGAAGTCGTACAGGCCAATAGGTCTGCTCTCGGTCCTCGGAAAGATCGTCGAGAAACTCCTGGTAGGCAGACTGCAATGGTACTTCCTCCCAACGTTGAACAACAATCAGTACGGTTTCATGCCGCAGCGCGGAACCGAAGACGCCCTCTATGCCCTAATGGGCCACATCCGAGCCGAAATCAAAGCCAAAAAGATCGTGCTTTTGATATCATTGGACATAGAGGGGGCCTTCGACAACGCGTGGTGGCCGGCACTCAAGAAACAGATGGTGGCCAAGAGCTGTCCCACCAACATCTACACTCTCGTCGCCTCATACCTCGAAGACCGGAACATCAAGGTCAACTACGCCAGAGCGACTAGCGAGAAGGGTACCACGAAAGGATGCGTCCAGGGCTCAATAGCCGGACCGACGTTTTGGAACCTTATCCTAGACTCGCTCCTTCACAAGATGGCTAGTATGGGGGTATACTGCCAAGCCTTCGCAGATGACGTCGTCCTGGTTTTCTCGGACCATACAGCCGTCCCCCTGCAGCAAGCAGCCAATAGCACGCTAGACATTGTATCGGAATGGGGCGTCCAGCAAAAGTTACGTTTCGCCGCGCACAAGACCAACGCGATGGTGTTAACGAAAAAACTTAAGTACGACATTCCGGTACTGTACATGTCGGGCACACGGCTGAACCTGGTCGAACAGGTAAAGCTGCTGGGACTCACAATAGACTCCAAACTCACCTTCAACGCGCACGTGTCTGCGACCTGTAAAAAGGCGGCAGACATCTACAAGCAGCTGGCATGCGCGGCAAAGGTGACTTGGGGTCTAAACAGAGAGATCATCAGGACGATATATGTGTCGGTGATAGAGCCCATCGTGATGTATGCAGCGAGTGCGTGGGCCCCTGCAGCTGAGAAACTGATGACAAGGAATCAGTTTGACTCACTGCAGAGGGGCTTCACGCAAAAGATCTGCAAAGCATACCGCACGGTGTCTCTAACATCGGCACTTATCCTGTCAGGCCAACTCCCCCTAGACCTCCGGGTAATCGAGGCCGCAACCCTTTTTAAGGTCAAAAAGGGTCATTCCCGGGACTTCATACCGCAGGGCTGTGAGCTGGAGTGCAACGTGCCCCACTCCCAAAATCCACATCCATCGCTACTCATAACAACCGAGTACGCATGCCTAGAGGATTTGACTCCCGAAACCCAAGAAACCCACCAAGTAATCGGTCCCCAAATTTACACCGACGGCAGCAAGATAGAGGGGAAAGTCGGCGCTGCCCTAACTTGGTGGGAGAACGGGAGGGAGTCATCGTTCAGCACCTTCGGCCTAGAGCCCCACAACTCAGTCTTCCAATCGGAGATGTACGCTCTCTTCAGAGCTGTCAGGATGGCAAGAGAATCCAGGGCGGCCTCCGTAAGCATCTTAAGTGACTCAAGATCGTCACTTGACCTGCTGCGGAGACCGTCCGTCACTCACCACCTGGCACTACAAATTAAGAGTAGCGTCCGTGAGACCAGAGAGGAGGGCAGAGAAGTGAGGTTCTTCTGGCTCAGGGCCCATGTGGGAACAGCCGGGAACGAGAGAGCGGACGAGCTGGCCAAGGAGGCAGCCCTCAACACCGCGACAGCCGACTACAACAAGGTCCCCGTATCGTTCGTGAGGAGGAAGATACGGGAAGAGACTATAAGGAAGTGGCAAACGCGATACGAATCCTCGAGTACAGGAGCGGTCACAAAAGTGTTCTTCCCAGACGTCCTAGCGGCGAAAAGAACACTTAGAGACACAGTTCTCACACCGGTCCATGTACAAGTCCTCACGGGACACGGAGGATTCTCAGCGTATCTCCACCGCTTCCACCTCAAGGATAGTCCCTCGTGCGTCTGTGACCCCAGTTGCGATGAAACAGTCTGGCACTTGCTCTTCGAATGCCCCCGATTCAGTCACGACAGAATAGAGCTGGAGGTAAAGATCGGTACCCAGCTAAGTCAGTCCATACTCCACACCATCATGGGGAGACTGGCTTCCAGAACCCTATTCTTGGCATTCGCGAGCAAAGTCGCCAAAGTCGCAGCAGCGGCCAACAAAACGGACGCACCCTTGCGTAGTCGAAACCGACCACCATCCACGACCACACCACCAACATCAACAACAACATCAACAACTACCACTCAAACAGCACTAACCACACCACTCACCACAACTCAAACCGTACACACCAACACCACCCAACGGCCAGCATCAGTGGTAACGGCAGCAGCAGCGGTGGCACAAGCCAGCCTTCAACCGACACCCAGCTCCATGTCCATCTCGGAGCTCCTGGCATGCGGAGGAGACGGAGTCCCGAGCCTCAGACTGCGGGGTGTCGCCCTCTTCATGAATAAGGAAGGGGAAAGGCTAGGCTTGAGCTTCTGCGTGGCCTCGAGCCGAGCTGGAGCCCGTGTACACATATCACCAGGCCTCGCCGCCCTGATCAATGGAAGCACAACTAAAACGAGCATGAAAGGCAGTAAGTACGCCGCACTGCCGCAAGTGGAAGTAGCCACTCACCGATGCCGTCTAGTGCGAGTCAAAGGTAAGACGATCGCACTATTCGAGTGGAGAGAGGAGACTCCATTTGCCCAAGCAAGCTCACTGCTTCTAAAGATCAGGGAGGTGGGGGAGTGCACGGCGGTCCATGCCCGCACCATAAGTCTCGACGCAATGATGATCGAGGGGGAAAGAGGAGACGTCGCAGATCGCTTCGGCTGTCTAAAAGCCTCGGAACAACATGAGGTTGTCGTGTATGAGGATAGAGGGGAAACTCTGAGTTTCCTCAAAGCCCCCAGACACCCAACAGCCGGCGCGACGAGCTCCACATCATCCTCGATCACCCTTAGCGGATCAGAGAGGGCCCAGCAGAAGGCAGCCGCCGAGAAAGCTGCAAAGGAGCAGAGCAAAACCACCAGCCCGGAGGACAGGGCCCGGTCGAGGAGTCGCCTGGAAGCTTTCGGCACCTTCCTCAACGCTCTGCTCCCAAGTACCAGCCACGCATCACCATCAGCACTAGAGAGGTTCTTCAAGAGAAAGGTCAAAGAACCCACACCTCAGAAGCCTACGCCCACAAGAGCCGACAAAGGGCAAGTCAGCCCGCCGACCCTCGCAGTGAACCTGGGCGCCACGGACCACGTAAAGAGCGCGTTCCTCGAGTACGTTGCAATCGTGAGAGCGACCAAAGAGGTCAATCTCACGACATGCAGGAAGATCCTGCAGACCTTCCACAGAAACACAGAAGGCCTGCTAAGGGTACTACTCGAGGAATCAGAGGCAGCGGTGTACGACAACGTCACATCCCAGGTCATCAAAGGGAAAATGACGGGGTCGTACATGGCAGCCTACAGCGCGAAGAGCGGTTTTGTGGCCCTGGACGAGGAGGAAACGGAGCGCTCAGGCAAATTAAAATTCAGCGCACCAGATGACGACCCGATAGTGGTTACCGCCAAATGTACCCAAATCATGCTGGACGATAAGATCCTTGGAATGGCACAGTCCATTCTGGGGACCTCAGATATCCCGGCATCGAAGGAAATTTGGACGGTACCCAATATCAGGTGGGTCAACGGGGTCCCGGGTTGTGGCAAGACAACCTGGGTGGTTAAAAACTTCGATGAGGAGAAGGACGTCATAGCGACAACGACAACCGAAGCTGCCAAAGATCTCAGGCAGAAGCTGGCGCACCGCTTAGGAGACCGAGCCAAGACAAAGGTGCGCACTATGGCCTCAATTCTAGCCAACGGGTTCCGAAAAAAAGAGCAGTACTACCGCCTCACGGTAGACGAGGCTCTAATGAACCACTTTGGGGCCATAGTTATGGCAGTAAAGTTGTCCGGAGCAAGCGAAATTGTCCTCATCGGAGACGTAAACCAGCTTCCGTTCCTGGACAGAGAGAACCTTTTCGAGTTAAGGTACACCCGTCCAGGCTCGGTGGCTGGTATCACCCAGGAGTTGCTTTGCACACATCGCAACCCGATGGATGTGGCCTTTGCACTGAGCGAGATATACTCCGGTATATACTCCTCCAAGTCTACGTTGTCGCGGGTCCACTCCCTGAGTGTGAGGGGTTACACAGGCGCGCAAATACCGGGCACCGCTCAAAACACCCTGTTCCTGGTTCATACGCAAGTGGAGAAATCCACTCTTACGAGCCAGGGATACGGGTCCGGTGAAGGGTCGCGCTTACTAACCATTCACGAGGCTCAGGGGTTGACCTACGACAACGTCATCATCATCAACACAAAGACCAGGAGGATCCAGGTCCACGAGAGCGTCTCCCACGCGGTGGTGGCAGTGTCGAGGCACACGGTCAGTTGCGTCTATTACTCCGACGACGCCGACGACGCCATAGGCCGCTTCGCAAAGAGGGCGATGGACGCGCCTTCTAAAATGGTCATCGATTACAACCTTAAGATGGCCATGAAGCACCGAGACGCAGCGGTCGTGGAACCTCTGCTAAGGCTAGCGAAATCCCTGGTCGGAACACCCTGTCCCAAATAATACACCACACACCTGACCATACCCATACTCCCAACTCACCCAAATTTAGTAACAAAAATAAAAAACAAATCCCAACCCTCAAACCTCACACCTCTATCTATGTAATAAAACATAATAAATAAGTAGCAATAAAAACCCATGTAAAGTCTCATGGCGGAGTGAGTCTGTCAGGCTCACTTAAACGTCCCGCCGATGGTGGCGCTGCACATCCGGTCGTTCGGTTCCCTCAAAAATGGTTGAGCTGAACGACGCGGATGGGTACGTCATGTCCGTGAACGGAAGCCGTCGGATGGGGCTGGTCGGCTCACCCCGCCATGAGATTCCCCCCTTTTTCTCCCGTAAAAACTTTTAAACATAATAAGTAAATCTTAAGTAAATTAAAACATAATAAAAATAAGTTAAATTAGAAATAGAAATTAAATGTAACTAAATGCCTGTGTATAGTAATTATCATAAATATGTATTTTAAATATCAATATAGTATATAAGAAAAAAAAAAAAAAAAAAAAAATATATATATCAATACTACTGTGCATGAGCATGAGTTATATATATATTATAAAAAAAAAAAAAAAAAAAAAAAAAAAAAAAAAAAAAAAAAAAATTATGGATGGATTCACGTAGTTTTATAAGTAGCACGTAAGGAAGTCCGAGGAGTAGTCCCGGCATATGTATACATTAACTATACCCAAACAAATAAAAAGAAAACTATAAATAAAGGCGCGGACCCCCATGTCCGCGGACTAAGACTCATTTTAAAAAAAAAAAAAAAACTGTTTGCTGTTCCTCTCAATAAAAAATAAAATTAAATAAAATTAAACATGCTTATGTTGTGGTGTAATATTGACTAATTTTCTAGACTATACAACCCTACCAAAAGGGTTAAAAGAAATAAAAGTAAGCATAAATAGGCATCTAGACGTCATTAACTGGTCAAAACCTAACACGATTGTCAAACGCAATATCCAAGAATGGCATCCTACGTCAATTTCATGTAACCATTAAGATCTGCAGCAATTCAATCGTATCGCGCCATAAACTATTCAATGCAGCCAAGCGATGCGATATCCCATTGTAATATTGATTGATATAAATCGCCTCCGTATCAGAGTTCCAAGCGAATGGGCTATTACACCGTGCTGGTCTCCTGGCGATAGCAAATTATCCGTTTGTATGCCCGTTATCGTGTGTGTCTCGGTACAAGCCACGAAATACGCCGCGTATAGTGTCGACTGGTTCTGGTATCTACCCGAAATCGAGCAATGTAGATTGTATATGGAGTGACGATGCCATAGGCTATCAGCATTTTGGGGTTAAAAGAAGCTTCTATGAAAAAGCTCTCGATATAGGGTAAAAGTAGATTGTATAGTTGAACTTCAACGCCGGCTTGCTGAAATCCAGTGCTGGTGCTCTGTCTCGCATAGGGTCGCAGGATTCTGCTGAGCGATGGCTGTTTTGCGTGGATGTGTGTATTTGCCCCCAAATTGCTCATATCGTGTGTTTATTTTCTTTACGTCATGTTTCTTACTGAAGTAAAGGAAAACGATAATATTGAATGGTTTATTTAATTTAATGTACTTCTCAAAAAATTTAAATTACGTACCCCCCTTTGCTCAAATGGTACAGGTTTTTTAAATAACTAATCGTACGATTTTAATTTTTTTTCTAGTTTTGGGTAGATTTCATATAGCTATGTAAATTAAATCAAGAATTATAAAATTCTATCGATCCGTATTCCAAAAAATCTCAACCATTTATGCAAGGGGGGTCAGCTAATTGTGGTAACGGACTGTACAACAGTATATACCACAGTATTAGCTCATGTTAAACGGTAATAATCGTATATCCACGGAGTTGCCCTATCTTTTCAAACGTCGAATCGCTTCTCTCCGTATAAACCGTCGACGAATGAAAAGCGTTTAAACGAAATTGGACAAAACGTCCGAAAAAAGTGCATGAGTCGAGCTTTTAACGTGGAACTATCGCTACGGACGTTCGTCGTCAACTAATGTGCAATCACTCTAAAGCATATAGGGTAATGGACTAGTGATCCTAGTATATCAATAGGGAACAAGATATATTGGCTCTTTACATACCATTTGGTGTCGCTGTGAGTTACTGGGCGCTGAGTGGATACGATCAATGGATACTTCATCATTACGGCTTACGCTCAAGATATTCCTACACCGGCTATATAAATTTTTCCACTAACTACTCTCTCTTAATGATCGTTATAAATTGTCGCCGACTGCCAACCTGAATCGATTAGCATTCTCATTCGATACACGGATTAACGATTATACGTACAATTTTAGAACCGCGCTGTTATTGAGCCAAATTAATCGATTGGATTCGTTTGGATACCCCACGTATGGCGAAAATATGGAAACGTAGATATTAGTCGAATATAAAATTGCACATTGTTTCACGAGTTTTCATTTTATTTTACTTTGCAATGTAGAATGGCTGCTGATTTGTATGTTTTTTATGTTCAATGAAACTCTCAAAATATGAAAACTTTTATTATTTGCATCAGGCTTACGTGACCCGATTTTAAACTGGGATAATAATGTCCTATGGCTGAATATGTTGTAAAAAAGAAGGTGTAGACTAGCTGCTGTCCGTGGCTTCTCCCGCGTGGCTTTTTTCTAAAATAAAAATAGCCTTAGTTACTCTTTATAACATCAGCTATCAGCCAGTGAAAGTTCCGGCCAAACTGGCCCAGCCGTTTCGGAGATTAGCTGGCCCAAACTGGAACAGTTTTAAGTACCGTTTAAACTTTCATATGCATTTAATAAAAAGCTATATTTTGAGATTACAAACAGACACTTAAATTTAATTTATTTGTATAGATTATAAATAATTTTCTTTTATTTTATAAAAGAAAATCATTCCAATATTAAATTAGTTTCCGTTATCTTCAACTACTCTTAATGGCCTATTTTACGAGTAAGCGCGCGGCCCGCATACCTTCTATAAAATCTTAGCTCGAGTTTTATTGCCTAGACAGATGACGTAGCACCTAGATGAGATGAGAGTACCTACCAATGTGTACCATAATATAAAGGATACGAACTTTTTTTTACATGCCTCCTATATCTAAGAACGCAATTTCTACAATTATTTTAAAGGAATTATTTACTTATTTAACTTTAAAAGCTTCAATTTGTAATTGAAAATCACTTTCACCAATCGAAAAGCAATCATAAGTTCAAAACTAAGATTAAGTGGTTTTTAGACCATCAAACATATTTGGTAAATAAATATTAGCTGCAGATTTATGAAATTAGGGAGATTTTATCGCGAAATAATAATGTAGGCACGGAAGACTGGGTGTTATGGCGCAGCCTGGGAGAGGCCTATGTCCAGCAGGACTGCGATAGGCTGGGTTGAATAATACAGACTTTTTCTCAAACATGCATGGAAATGTTTTTATTTTCGAAAAAAGAACACGCGAAGTATCGAATTTACGGACAAAGAAAATCAAATCCATTGCGGGAGCGTTTTTTGAATTTGGAACATTACAACGCTCCAGCATTGTTGTATGAAATGGCGTGCTGCTTTGATTGGATCTCTTTTATCATTCTTGGCATACCAAAGTAAGTCTCTTTGCTTAGCACAAATTGCGTTTACGTGGCTGTATAGCCATAAATGCGTTTGCCTTTTGGCACAGATGATATATAGAAAATTGGCGTCAAAGCTGAAAATTCGCCTTGATTTGTTATTTACATACTTCAGCCATCTACCACTAATCCTGCAAACCTCATCAGAAGTTCAACAAACATACATAAATGTACCGGGGAAATCAATAACATTTTCTTTTAGTAATTGCCCCAATGTGACTAATGTAACTTTTAATATTAATTATATTAAATGTATAATTTAAAAAGTATGTTTTTTTTCCCTGCATTCTTCTGAGAAAAGCACTATATATGCCTCGGCGGAAATGACAATTGCCTGTTTCGTATTAGTGAAGTCCTCGCCTACGGCTCGGCCTTCATACTAATACTCGACCTGCAATTGCCCGGCCTTTTCAATAATGTACTATTAAAAGATCTATTGTATCCAAAATAAAAAACATGTTTTTCAATTGCAAATTTAAGTTGGTCGACTATTACTCGGGGTAACTTGTAAAGCCTACTTAACTGTGATAGTTTTTCTTTTAACTTCGTTATATAAACTACTGCTGTGATTTTTTTCACATATCTAAATACAACCATTAAGCTTGCAGGGACGCACACTCAAAGATGAGTATTTTAAAGCTTAATATTACGCAAACGGATCCCTGAATCGAAAAAGGGTTTTCACAAACCCGTAATATTTTTAACGACCTATCCAATGATACCCCACACCATGGGATAGACGAGAAAATAATATATCATCCCCAGTTTACGTGTACGGGAGGCACAGACGGACTTATCCGCCCGATCATGACCTATGCGAGTCCAGTCTTTGCACACGCAAAACCCTATATCATCCATAAGATGTAGACCCTCCAAAACCGTTTCCTCCGTAAAATCACGGGAGCCCCCTGGTCCGTTCGGAACCAAAACCTTCATTTAGAACTTAAAATCCCTACGATAGCCCAATTTATGAAGCGCATTTCAAAGCGCTTCTTCGATTCCGCAGCCACTCATCGCAACACTCTAGTTGTGAAGGCCGCCAATTATACCCCCTCTCGCATCAGTAAGACCCGCGGTCCAAGGCATGCACTGACCCACCCAGACGACCCAACGACTCTCCTCCAGGAGAGCAGTAGGGAAACGAGTACAGTTCGAAAGAGAATACGCAAAACACGACCGTCATTCCGACTTCGCCGCCGAGGCCCCGCGCGAAATCCCCGACTAAATAGTCCTCCCCGACCCTTGCCCGTAAGCGAAGTACCAGCACGCGCTATATAGCTTTAAATTCCCCCAATAATATTCATAACCCTGATTTTATCCAGCCACCGTCGGTCCCTTGCCATCCTCCCTCCGACTCTGCCCTAAGCCGAGGTTCGTACCCACGGGGGGTGCCCTTAGCGCGCAGTCGTTTAGTTAATAGTTTTTGCGCTCTGAGGCATTAAGTTTCGTTAGGAGCTTAAGGTAACCACAGGAAAGTCCGGTTAAAGAGTCTCAACCTCTCATAGTTAACGCTGAGATGCCCTACCAAAAAAAAAAAAAACAGAACCCTAGTACGTTGTGTACGTTGTACGCTTGTGTACGTAACGGGTAGTATTTTATTTGTAAAGATTTGTATAGTCCTTTAGCTATCGAGTGGTGTGATATCATCTGATAGATAATGTAGCTGCAACACCAAATTATATCCCCCGATTTTGTTATCATCAGTATTCTGAATTGCCTCCCACTTTGGAAGCAAATTTAAAGACGTATTCACGTCCATGGTTACTTTTTATCCCAAAGTAAATTTTCTTTCATACACTTCCAAAAATAGACAACACAGCCACCCTTTAAGAGTGCTCCGATGTGATTGATCCATAAGGTCTGGAACTCTATTCAGAGCATAAAAGGGCTCATGTATATACATGTAGTTAGTTCCTTTTACAAATAACGGTTACCTTAATTACTTATTGATCTCCAGGCAGTTAGCGTAGATTAGCTACAAATTGATGCTCCTTTTACTATTACACGGGTGGGAGAGGCGTGGTACGGGACAACCTGTTAATTATGTTTGGTGGTGTAAAGATATTGATTGGGGCTCTTAAATTAGCGATCATTCCTTATTCACTTATGTGAACCTACTGCACTATCAAACTCTGAGGGATACCTACATAAAAGTCGTGCCGTTTGTATGGTTTGGTTAGAATGGTGTCACGAAAGATAATTATAACCCATGTTTGTGCTGGAGAGACTGACCCACCTCAATAAGGTAGGTCAAATAGACAGAACACATAATGGGTGTTAAAAGACGCTTAACGAAGCCGAGAGTTATACCTCCCATCATTGTGATATTTTTTATTATACTGGACCATGCGTGGGAACCTTCTGGTTACAGAGATATTAAAGATCAAAGTTCCAATTTGTTTTTCACGACAAACAAGTTTGACATGTTATAAATTAAATTTAAATAAGCCCCACAACTGATGTACCGTTGCAAAAATGTGCTTATGGGTTTTTTTTGCGTGCCATTATTTACATTATACATTGTGCGCTGCAGTAAACTGCGACTTTTCACACCAAAAATAAAAGTCGTTTCCCAGGAATAATTTTTAATCAATGTTGCTTGGTTTGATGTACAGAATGCGTAGGTAACGGCTACGTGATGAGTCTTTTTCACTGTATTTTCCTTTGATACATATGTTTTAATAATCAATGAATGCTTCGTTAATCTAGTGTTCACAAGCGCTCCTGCTGAGTAGGAGGTCCTGTAGAGCAATTCTGTAAAAATCTGACGGTGAAAATTTAGGTGAACTGAGCTTGAAGTGATGTATAATTCCACCTGTAGCGATATTCTGTAGATATCTCACCGTGAAAACTCAGGTGAAGTGAGTTCAAAGTGAGCTGTCAATCTCTAGAGATTGACAGTTCACTTTGAGTTTCGTCATGCTACCTGACGCTAGGAAGTCTAGACTTCCTAGCGTCAGGTAGGATGACAGTTCACTTCAAGCTCACATCAATTATATTTTTACGATGAGAATTGACCGGCTGATGCTTGAGATTGACATTGTTGACAGCTCACTTCACCTAAGTTTTCACGGTGAAATGGTTAAAGAATAGCACTGCTGAGTTCGATTCCCAGGCCGGGCAGTGTTATTGGGTTTTCCATCTGAAATTTCTCGGTAGCAGTCCGGATTCTGGATTTGAGTCCGGTTGTTGGCTCGCCCCCTATTACATCGCGCTTAAAGATAACTGGCGAAATGTGGATGTAATATAGGTACACCTCTGCTTAATCCTTCGGGGAATACTGGCGTGATGTTATGTTATGTGCAATAAACATACCTATGAGCTCTAATTTATATGTTTATTACTTAGTTTTAGCGCTGCCAATAAACTTCCGCGCTATATTCGTTCCACCGTTTAAACTAAGCAATCAGTTCTGAGCACGGAAGCAGAATTAATTTAAATGTCGATGTTCGAATACAGCATGTATCAGAAACGTATGGTCATATTTAAGAAAAAGGAGTTTCTTGCCCGTTCTTCTCCATAAGTAGGTACTTATGGAGAAGAACGGGCAAGAAACTCCTTAACGTACATGTAGGTACTACGCTTGTGAATGGGCAACTAGCTTCATCTTTCTGACTGACCGACCCTTCATAATTCAAAAGTGTCTGTAATTGGTTTATTTGCAATAAATGATTTGAGTTTGAGCTTGAAAGAAAAAAATATTGGGGTGTCGCTGCGTCATGTCGTGGACATAGCCGTGTGTTTTACGTGAATAAACGTGTGTTTAATGTCTGCAGATGTACTAGTGGTGGCGCCGTCGTTTATCAGTTCGAATGCTTCATTCTTTTACGTTCCCGGCATCGCTTCACTCAGTCATATGTACTCTTCTTGAGAAGTCCTTTCCAACTGTATACTATCTCTGTATTTTGATTTGGCATTTTGACGACATTGAATTTTTTTTAATTTTATTTTAATTGAACTCCCTATATATTCACTATAACTATTTCAAACTAATGCTTTATATACACAATCAATAGATCTTGATGAGAGCTGTAGATTAAATATCAAACGAACGTCATAGCTTTTCCGAGATATTAAACAGAAATTATGTGAGGTAGGAAAATGACCTTAAAATGGCGGTGCTTTCCCCCTCCGCCGCGCGCGATGCCTCACAGTCCTCACTAAACATAACAAATTCTTTGATCCATCAGCTATAGAGTGGTGTCATTAAATTTTGGATGAAGGTGATAGATATGTAGCTGCTACACCAAACTCTATCCCTCATGTTATCATCAGTTTTCTGAATTGCCTCCCAATAAAGAAGCAAATTTAAAGACGTACTCTCATGTCAAAAAATTATCAGGCGGCCCATAACTTTGGGTCAAGTAGTAGGTATTGAAGTTTCGTAAAAATTTGATAATTCTCCGTTCACTTCAGTTGATAATTTTATTCCCGATTACGATGTTAATCCCATGGAGAAAGTTGTTTAGTTTGATGGTCTGTACCACACCCTCAGTTTTGACCACACATTTCTGATACACGCTGCATATGTATGTATAGTATCACTATACTACATACATATGCAGCGTGTATCAGAAATGTGTGGTCAACGTTTAAATTTAATACGACAATGAACGGTAGGTACACTGTACCTACCGTTCATTGTCGTATTAAATTTCATATTATTAAAATGTTATAAACATGAATTATAAAGTAAGTATTATAAAACCCATGAATATTAAATGTTGATGAAACTTTTATGAATATCCTCGTCCATTTTCTAATAAATATTGTTTTAAACGATGCTTAATATTAATAAAATTATGGCCTTTATAAAGTACAGACGAGACAAGTAAGAAGAACGATGACGGAATAAATTCTTGACAGGCGTCAAAGGCTTTTAATAGGGATGTGCCACGAACTTTTCAATAACGTTCAAATGTTCGAGAAAGGTCGCTGTCTTTATAAATTAACTTTGATTATATCCGTCATTCCATTGGCTTCGAATCATGGAGAAATTGATAGTTTTACTTTCTTAAATTATAAACACAATAAGAATTTATTTTTAGATTATTTAATTTTATATTGTTATTTTCTAAAGTCGATGTTATAAAAAATATATATTTTTATAAGAAATTATTTATAGGCAATATTTACAAATCTCTAAATTACCTCTTTTTTTTTTTTTTCAAGCTTGTTATGGTCGCATTGCAGGGCAAAAGCAGAAGCTTTTGCCCTGCAATGGGACCATAACAAGCTGTATATGGTATCTCTGTATGAGAAGAATCTCATACAGAGATAAACAAAAGTACCTCGTACAAATAAAACAGTAAATCCTAATTATAAAATAATCTCAAACAAAGCTTAATTCTTCGAAACATAATAAATAAAACATTTCGCGTTTTATATTTACTACATTCACAGACCTCTATAAAGCAAAGCCGTTTAAATTCAGATTAAATTAAAACGTAGTATCATTAATATCTCAGTACAACTCGAAGAAACTTCTCAAGCGGGTTATAGTAGATTTTAATTACCCCTGAGTCGCTTGTTTCATGGCCCAACCGTAGTATCGTTAGTGACCTGAGTAATAGTTAATCGCAGAAGTAGTTTGAGCATTCAATTTTTGTGCTTTTATTTTATTAGAACAATATTTTCGTTTTACTTGTACCCGATTATTAATTCATTATTGTTTATAGGATTATTGAGGAGAGGAGATGAGGAGCTCGTGGCTAAGAAATAATAGCCGCACGGTTCGATACATCAGGTTAAGCTACGCTTGCCGGGTTTGGTCCGTGGATGGGTAACCATCTATATACAGAATTTAATCAGTGCGCAAATTTTTTTTGGTGGTTCAGTATATGTAATAGAACACATTCCCATTATTGGTTCAATACTTTTTTTTTGGTCCTACTTGAAATACACAAAATATATATATACAATCTATTCGTAATAATATCAATGGGCGAGCGAACAGCTGATAGGTACCTACTACTGTGTTCCGCTTCTCTGACAGCGCCGTCCGGCGCGTTGTGCGACGAGTATCCATTATACCAGTTTCAAAATAAATATCTTTCGTTAACGATAACTTCATTTTGTTGTACTAAGACATATCAAAATAAGAAATAGGTGTATAATAAAACGTTTACTTTTAATTTGTCAAAATTTGCGCACTGATTAAAAACTTTTCCTATATAACGAAATTCCTTCCTTCGTGTCTCGGAAAGCACGTTAGGCAGAGGTGTACCTATATAGTACATCCACATTTAGCCAGAATGTTTAAGTTCCATGCCGGGGTTGATAGCAATAGGAAGCGAGCCTGTTGCCATCAACCGGACACAAATTCAGACTCCGGGCTGCTTCTGAGATATTCCTGATGGAAAACCTAATGGTAATTATAAAATCAAATGGAAAGTTATTTATTCATACTAGGCTGAGACATAGCACTTTTTGAACGTCAAAATTACATAAGACAGTGCCCCAAAACGCCCGCCCTTCAACACATTCTAGTGCTTTAGCTAGGCAGAAGTGGTGCAACAAATTCCCCAGTGTAGCTCCCTGTTCTGTTAAAAAAACTCATATCATATTTGATTATTCCTTTGCTTAAAGTACACACGGCTACATACCAAGCTATGAAATTCCAGTTTAAGCTGATCTCTCATTTTATGGAAATCAAATACAATGCGAGATCAACGTAAACTAGTTTTGTATAGCTTGTACTTATGTACTTATGTACAAAATCCAGTTGTCGAAGACAAAATGTCCATAAATTAATATTAAAAAAATAAAAGACTGTCTAAAGAGGCAAACTGAAAGATGTAAGATTTAATATTGTGATAAAGAATTCAATTCCAGGCATTTACAAATGCTTTTTTTACATTATTCTGTTCCTAGATTTCTCATTTTTCTACAATTTTCTTTTACTTTTACTGTAAACTATTACTTCACAGACTCACGTTTTCTGCAAACTAGAACAGCTTGTTTGAATTTGTTTGTTAACACCGAATAGAACAGCAAACAATTCTATTATTATGTAAACTTGCTGCTATATTGGAAGAGCTAAAAGCTTAAACAGCTTGCGTAGTTTAGGAAACAAGAATTAAACTAAGCCATCGAAGCTAAGCTGAGCAAGGAGAATTTTAAAGAATACTGTTATAGTAGAATACTTTTGTTACATACTTAAAATTACATTCTGGATCTCCTACACATCTGCTGTGCTCAGATTTCACAATAGACTCGTCAACAGCGAACGCTTGTACCTATCCCAATTTTTCTTTTACCTGATTGGTTTTGTCAAATATTGCATAGTAATCAAAGAAACCCAAAACTTCCCTTAAACATTATAAATTTTTATGGCAAATATATAACATTTGGGCATGCTAGGAACTTTTACTGGATCATGACTTTATTCTAGCGATCCTTCAGAAAATTTAATTTTATGACACTTAAGTATTTAAAGGCAGATAATTAACGTTTTTTTTTTAATAAATGGTTCATATAACACTTCACTTTGGTTGGCCTCCTTTAAGGCCTTTGAGTCTTGTTTCCCTCAAGTGTCAAACTTGAGGGAAACAATACGTCAAGGCTTTGAAAATGGAAACTTTGATCGGGGACCTCCTGAACACTTGGATACGTCTAGATTCTATATCACCCTAGTACTTTACGCAGACAACGGCATAATCGATATCAACCAATATACAGAAAACATTTAGTAACTCAATGTTATCTTTATTTATGTCTTTTATTACCTTATCCTCCACCTTTTTGTGATCGAAATGTCTTTTTGTAATAGTTCAAGTTTATTTTATTTCTTTTCTTATTATTTTACTTTTAGATATAAGTGAATTGAAGCGAATTTATTTACGTGACGACTCGCTTCATTACTTAAAGTTATTGGATTTGTAATGATCGAGTCTTAATTTTTGTCTGAACTAATGAATTGCAAAGCATATGTCTTTTGTTTATGTATGTACTAGGACAAATAACTTTATTTATCGTGTTTTATTTACTGCTTAGATGGTTTGGTAATTTTGAGAGCATGAATGAAAAGCGACTAATAAATGGTATTTAAAAGGCAGATGTGAGTGGAAACACCGGGAGGGGACGGACTTATAATAACCTAATTGGTGATGTTCTTCAGCAAGGTCAGGTGCGTAGTACTCGCAACCAGCGTGGAAAGAAGGCGTGAGTTTCTGTATGTGTGTTCTACATAAATATATCTGTTAAGGTGCGTCCAGACCTGGTGAATGCGCCGCTTGCGAGCCGCTTGCGAACTGAACGCGTGTGGCTCGCATGCGGTTATAGCCTACATTTGGTGCGCCGCTCTAGTGCAATCCTAGCAAGGCTCGAGTGGGGCGCGCATGCAGCGCGCGCGCAACTCGTGCGCACATACGCGTGAACTATGAGCCTCAGTTGTGAATTTGCTTCGCGCACCTCCTGCGCCGCTCGAGTACGGTGCGTAGCTTGCGCGCGCACGGCGCAGGGGCTGCGTACACACATGAAATGCACGCGAGCAGTTCGCAAGAGGCTCGCGAGCGGCGCATTCGCTAGGTCTGGACGCACCTTTAAATCTTTGCTTCATTGTTTTAACAGCCCACGTTGCTGCTTGCAAAACCAAGTTCCAATCAATACTCAAAACAAAACCGCTATATCAACAACACCCCTCATTAAATATTCCCCGCTAAACATAATACAAAGTCTATATACATGATGGCCTGCCCTCCAGAACACGCAACTCATCGGCTATTTATCAAAGCCCTCCATAAACGCCTATACCTACTCCTGAATCCATTAAATTTATTAAACGAGCATTATGTTAACCAGTTTGCCTCTCTAAATTCTCTCTATGTTCGTCTGTATCTTTTTGTAATCGTATCACGCTCTCTTCAGTCTCGTAATGGAATAAAAAGCAATTTTTCTCTGTTTTTGCTTCGTGAGTTTCTTTGTGCTAAGCTTACGTCTAAAGACTGTTGGTATTCTTTGCATAAGGAATATTGGTTTTAGCGAGCTGGATTCTTATATCTGCGTGAATGAGGACTGTTTCTAGGCTTTGATTCTTAATTTGATTTGACTGGAATAAATCTGCATGATTATTTTAACTTGTTATTTAATTAAACGCTATTTCTTGTACATAAATATCGTTTACTAGAAGTAAACGATCTGTTTTTATACCAAACAAAATATAAAACATTATGACCACCAACTAAAACATATAGGTACTCATATATAAAATATAGAAAATATTATGTATGTAAGAAAAAAATCTACATATTTTTAATAAAATCAGTGATAGGCATAATTTTAATACTAGAAATAAAGATAAAATAGATCAAACATTTTTCAGATTATCTAAAGTACATATATCTTTTATGGGATACTGTGTTAAATGTTACAGTAAAATACCTTCTGATATATTACAATTAAATGAATGAAAATTTAAAACTCATATAGAAACTAAACTAATACTCACTTTGTAAACAAGCATATTAGAAATTAGAGGATTATATCCAAGATAAGAATGCTTGGAAACACGCTGGTCCTGCTCCATAGGACAATTTAGAGTCTAGACAAAATCAAACTGGTTGCTAATTTAACTGTGTAATTTATAATTTTTATTATATAAATTTTATTTTCTGTGATTAATATAAATTTAACTCACACACTGACTTATTATAAGTTTTTTTTTTTTGAAAATCATATACAATGTTTGTAAATATGTGAGCACCATGTATGTACCTATCGCATTTATAATTTTTTCTGTCATTACTTCACTTTTCATTCTTTTTACCAATTGTGGTAAGTAATTTTTATTTTTATTCTAGGTACATCGTCTTCGCCTATAATTATTAATTAATGTATACAAACTATTGTTAACATTTTAAAAGAGTAAGTTTGGAGTTTCTTGCCCATTCTTCTCCATACATAACTACCTTTTGGAAGGCGCAACTAGAATCAATTAACTATTCATGTAATTTTTGACGTTCAAAAGTGCATCTTCTTGCCTATTTGAAATAAATGATTTGACTTTGACTCTATATTGTTAAGAGTTACGAAGCCAAAGAGAAAACACAAGAATAATACGAATGAATTGGTATAATAATTACTTCGTAAAACCGGAGAGGCTGAGAGAAACTTATCATCCTCACTCCGTAGCCGAAAAACATCGGAGCTTCCTATTATATCACTAAATTGCTTCATTACCACAAAAGTAAATAAGGCAGCGCCCGCAGAGACCACAAAAACTTTTTGAATTCGTCTCAATTACGACTTGCCACAATAAAGTTAGGGTTTATTAGTAAACTTATTCCAATCTGAGAAAAGGCTACAGATATTGTATAATGTTTTATCAATCGATATTCAAAAGAAATAAAGCCTTCTCTATGCATCAAAATGTATGTATTTCTTCTCTACGTTTTTTCTGTTTTGAGATCTCTGTGGTCATATTCTACTCACCAAATACTTCCAGGTTGTTATGTCTCTGAAGTTAACCTCTTGACCCCACTGGCCATAAAAACATGTTGTACCAAACATAATTATTACCTATCTTCTACCTAGCTTTATGCCATCTATATGCCACTAAGTCTTCTCAATTTCGCACAATCTTGTCCGGCCTTCATGTCGAGTTTATTAGCACTTTGGTCGGCTTTTACGATATCCTGCCAACATTTCTTGGGCCTCCTGCGGGGCTCACTTGCGGTCTCAGTAGGAAGAGGATTACTCGCCGGTCTATGAGCAATAAAGTGTAGCACTCTTTTAAACAATACCATTGCATGTTTGTAATGAAATTGTCTATTTGTACGTTTCTAGACTTTACATGGTTACAATCTATATCTTTACATACAAATAAATGAAAGTGTCTGTTTGTATTGTCTGAATAAAAGCTTTTTTCTAAATGCATAAGAGAATACATACGGTACCTACAGCAAAAAAATGATGTGATATGGCAACGGTGTGGTTTAATCTATATGTCTGTCTATCTGTCTGTCTGTCTGTCTGTTTGTTACGGCTGGACTGATTTTGACGGAATTGTCACTAGCAAATAGTTGATATTAGGTATATGAAGTAACTTGGCTACTTTTATTTTAGAAAATACCACGCGGGCAAATAAAATTGTGGTTTTATTTCATGTGAGTCCCGAAGGCTTCAACCTACATGAACAAAAAACAAATTAGACGTTATTAATATTATGTTCTCAATATAAATGCGTCTTTCGTAAAGCAATAATTATAAAGCAGTAATTTTAGATGTAAGAAAACCTTCTTACTAACATCTAAAATTACCGCTACATATACGACATCAGTATTAATGAAGCAAAAACCCACGTATAAAACACTAAAAACACGATACAATATCACGAGCAGAAATTAGCTTCGTTCAAGTTCCGAAGTTTATTTTTAGACTCCATCGTGTACAATGCACTTTATTGTAAAGTTGTTGTTCTGTTTAACATCCGCGACTTTGGCATCGTACTGATTACTTCGCTATTTGCTGGGAAGAGCGCCTTTCAATTTAGGTGTCTGCTTTTTATTTTCATTCAATAACTTGAACGTACGATCGCCGCACAATGACGCAGTTAGTTGACTTTATTCGAAGATTTTAGACGTTGAAGTTGTACTTTTAGCTTGAGATGTTTTTAAAGATGAAATTGCAAAATTTTTTAGACAGTATATCTACTTTTATGTACAGATTTCATCACAATTTTTTTTTTTGGAAATGTTTTTAATGTACAGTAACGCCTCGCCTCAGATTTATTATATGTATAGACTTGTTTTTGCAAAAAAATGCTAGAAAAATTTACTGATTCCCTGATTTTACATTAAAATGCCATTCCATTTTTATTGTTTTAGCAAATTTCATGACGATTCCAACGCTGCAGCTCCCATACAAACAACAGAGATATTTTCATTTTTTTGATACGCGGCTTATCCACGGCGTATTCCGCGGGACCACACACGACGGTCGCGTCAAATTTCGCAAAATAGGCCGCGATACTTGAAAGGATACCATCAGCTATCTGCCAGTGAAAGTTCCGTTCAAAATTGGTCTAGCCGTTTCGGAAATTAGCCGGAACAAACAGAGAGAAAAAAAAAATATATATACCTAGTTCATTCATTTGCTAAAAACCTGTTCTTTTGACATTACAAACAGACACTTTAATTTTATTTATTTGTATGTAGATGTGTAGATAGGTGGTATATACTTAAACTTATCTATTACTTGTAACAATGTTCTAATTTAGGTCGTGTTCTACAACAAACTTTGAAACCGGTACTTTTTTATCACCATTGTAAAAGTTATAATTTAATATTTTACCAGTACCATCAGCTCTTCTTTATATTACTTGGGTGTATGATCCCTACGTTCGTAATATCCGTTGTTGCAACACAGCCTCTTTTCCGGCTCACTGTTACTAATAATAACCATTCGTATGTATTGTTTGCTTTGATTAATTCGCGCAAGTTACTGTTATTTATTCAAGTCTAATTCTGATTACTGGATACACAACACGTCAAACACGTGTGGTCTCATTAAATACTTGTTACACTTTTTCGTTCATTCGGTTTTCGTTGCTTCATTAGTAAGTTATTATGTGTTAGTTGGTTGCAGCGTTCAAAATAATACCTACTTTCGCTCTTCAGATTAACTCTCTCAAAAGCGTGCAAAATTTTGAGATTTATAATCACGTGTCTTTGTCATTTTCATGTCAATGAATTAAAAGGGCAAAGATGATTACATTACAACTATTTTATTAATGACCCTCGGCAAACTTCGTGACACTCTATATACTTCCAAGTCGATTGAGAGCGTCCGGTCTGGACCAAGTGCAAAGGGCAACTGATAAAAATCCGACGACTGACGAAACACGAAGTTTTCCGAGGGACATGAAGAAAATAGTTGTACTGTACACCATTTTGGTTGTGACGTTAATAAGACGGGAGACTGACTAGAGGCAACCGACATTCGTTGATGGAGCCAAAAATAAGTTTCATTGAGTCTCAAAAAAGAATGGGCGCAATATGGATGGTGTTATGGAACTATGGAGAAGTGTCTTGACATTGCGTGAGCGTGCGTGATGCATTGGCGCTCGTTCCATATCCACCGTGCACAGGATGGATGGAATACAGCACATAAAGTAATTTCTTGCTCCGTTGGTGTAATGAGGACTATAGAATAGAATAGAATAGAATTTGTTTTGTTGGAGTAACCAAGACTCAACAAGAATGTTAGTAAAACTTACGGCTATGTTAGTAAGCACAGATACTAAACAAAAACAAGGAAAACAATACGATTAACAATCAATAACGTTAGGTCACCGTTGTGACATCCCATGAGAGTCGGCACAACAGTGACCCACGTATGTAAATACAGTCCAGGCGACTCGCAACCAAGCTTAAGACACTGTTGGAGCTGCCCTCCACCCTGCGCACCAGGGAAGCGCACCTTTTACGCATTGTTACTATCACGCTTGAATTCGCCGCTAGAGGCGCTAGTGTAGAGTGAGGTCTCTAGAAATTTTGAATGTGAAACTAAACGTTCACTGTTTGCGGGATTTTCTATCGCAAATTGTTACAAATTATTCATAATTGTAAAGGTTGTGACAATCCTGATTAATTATGGCTTAAAATTTTAAGTAAAAACTTAGGATATAATTTCGTAGCACTTAGAAGAAGAATAATATTTGTCTATAAGTTTTTAAACTGTCATGGTCACATTGGTCACTAATATTATTATTAACACAAACGGGATATTTACCATGTTTACTACTGTTTTTTTTGTTTAATTGTTTAGTTAACATGGTAAATATCCCGTTTGTGTTAATAATAATAATATTTGTCTGTTTAAAGCTTGCCAATTTTAGGAACATTATAATGTAAATACTCGTTTGATATTTTAAAATGCAATAAAATAAAGATTTTAAGAAGTAATGAGTACTTAAATATATCCAAAACATATAAAATAAAAGCATTGACAGGACCTTACTCAACAGTGGCGCCAACTGGTGAGCACAAAAACGTTACCCCCATTGTGTATGGCGGTCCAGTGGGGGGATAAATAAATAAATTAATTAAAATAGCTTGATAGCTACTTACTTGTTACTGTTAGCCTGTATCATCCCACTGCTGGGCAAAGGCCTCTCCACATGAATTCCAGTGTCTCCGATCCAGAGCTAAGGTGGACCACTGGTCGTTTGTTTTGTCCAGCTCGTCCCGCTATCTTCTACGGGGTCTGCCGCGACGACTTATAGCTGTCTCAGGGTTCCACATAGTGACTATTTTGGCCCACAGTTCAATGGGCATGCGGCAGACGTGGCCAACCCAGTCCCACTTCAACTTTGCGGCTTTTTGAACAACGTCAGCAATCTGTGTTTTGGAGCACAGTGTGGTGTTGCGAGTATGGTCTGTTAATTTGACGCCTAGAATAGTTTGGACTTATGAATGTTTGTCAAAGACCAAGTCTGGGATCATACGAGTAGGTCAAAACGGGAAGAATGCACATGTCAATAATTTTTCGCTTCAGTGACAGAGGGAGGTTTCCTTTTATCAGCACTTTCATGGATCAGTAGCTCCTCGAAGCATTTTCGGTTCGTCTTAAGATTTCTTTGTCTTGTTTGGGTTGGGAAGAGACTAACTGCCCCAAATAAATGTATTCATGGACATATTGCAATTCCTCACCATTCACTCTGATCCTACTTACTTAGATACTATTTCAATTCTCTCGTCTAACTGCGGTATATTGTAGTGGAGTACTAACGTACACAAGTTATTGGAGATTGAACTAGAGGTGAACCGGGAATTCACTCTGACCTGAATGATTGACGACGTAATGACGGTGAGCCAGGCGAAATAATTGACACTCGGTTGATTATTCTAAACCGTGAGGGAACACAACTACTGTTTATATGACGTCATTATTTTATTAAGGTAAGTACCTACCCATAGGTAGGTACATACGGGTGCCTTGAATGCACTAAGGATTATGAGAAAAAAATGTTAATTAATCTACTTTAATGAAGTAGAAAAACATGTTTTCCACTGCAGAATTCAGAACCCTCGCAGGGTTCTGAATTCTGCAGTGGAAAACATGTTTTTCAAAAAGTTTTGTTTTTTGTTTTAAGTTTTTTGTTTTTTTAAAAGAAGATTATCCGTTACCATCCACTTTTTTTTTCATCCAGAGACCAAGAACCTGTGGTTATTCGAACATTTCACTGCATTCTTCTGATATTCACCGTGTTAGCTTTTCTATCTTCGAATGACATCATACAATGTTCTGTGAGAATGAATAAAATTACACTACTTGCCCATTCAAACAAGTTCACAGGGCCCGCTGGTCCCATTTCCAGGCTAATACTATGCTTGCTAGCTTAAACACAGCCACTATTTACCTAACCCAACTGCAGTTGAAACTCCTCATGAAGTGGGTCAGTTTATCGATCAGACGTGTCGGTTCCCGCCCCTGACCTTTGCTCTGTCGCTAATGAGTTCTAGCTGCGGCCTCAGTGTTGACTATCCCTGCATAGCAAGGATACCGGCGTTGTGTCACGTATAATTAAATAATTCGGACTTGTTGTTCCGTGAATATTAAGTACTATAAATAGAATAGAATTTCTCTTTATTCGAGTATCCATGACTCAAAAGCTGTTAGTAAAACTTATGACTTATGTTAGTAAGCACTGATAAAACAAAAAAAAATACAACAAATAACGGGTGATCACTGTTGCGACAACCCATGAGTCACCCACATAGACACAGTCCAGGCGACTGGCAATCATGCCTAAGATACTATTGGTGCTGCCCCACACCCTGCGCACCAGGGAAGCGCACCTTTTACGTATTGTTGCGTAAAAACAATCCACATGTGCATCTGCGAACATCCCAGATGCACTACAGAAGCGGGGCAGCCCCACCAGCATCCTAAACGCGTTATTATACTGAACGCGGAGAGCACTGCACGATCTTTGCGTACACCTAGCCCACAGGCTGCACGTGTAAAATTAAGTACAGTACGCTCGAAAGAGCGAGTTACTATACAGGATAATTTTTTTTCGTGTATTATAAAGGTACCAGCAAACCGCCCCTGCTTCGCACGGCTGCAATGATAACAATATGTCAACACATCGAGATACATGTCTCATCGAGATGTTTTTTTACACACCAACTTTCCGGAACTTGCTCTAAATGATGGTGGAAACCGCATCAAAGATCTAAACGGTCACACAAACAGACATGAAAAGCGACTTTGTTTTTTGTATATGTCATCAATTCATCATTATCTGCCTAGCTTTTTCCCAACTATGTTGGGGCCGGCTTCCAATCTAATCGAATGTAGCTGAATACCAGTATTATATATGGAGCGACTGCCAACCTGACCTCCTCAACCCAGTTACTGTGTAATACAATACTCCTTGGTCGTCAGACTTTTGGGCTTCTGATGACGCGTAACGACTGTCAAAGATCCACGTATGACAGCCGGGACCAACGGCTTAACGTGCTTTCCGAGGCACGGAGGGGTCTTGGTATGTAGAGATGGTCACCCATCCACGGACCAACCGCGGCAAGCGTAGCTTAACCTGATCAATCGACCCGTGCGGCTGTTATTACTTAGCCAGAAGCCCCTCATTGTTTTATTTATATGTTTATAAATGGATATTATAGATTAGTTCCGTGTGGTGCTGGACGTAAAGAATAGCACTACCCTATTTCCTCCCTTAGGTGTCGTAAAAGGCGACTGAGGGACTTACTAGAGAATGGGCAGCAGCGTTCTCTATGCATTTTTACACCATACTGCGATCGCCAACCCGCCTGCCAAGCGTGGCGATTATGGCAAATCCCCCCCTTTTGGGGGAGGCCTATGTCCAACAGTGGACGTCTTTCGGCTGAAATGATGAATGATGATTATAGATTTGTATTGTAGTTGTAAGTATTTTTCTCAACTTTTCATGAGAACTTTTTCTTGTGTCGTCCCAGATACTCATTCAGAGGACTGGACTCAGAAATGCAATGGGCTTTAAAAACACTGTCATCAAAAGCCAGATTAAGTTGTATCTTGTAACTAGGTTAATTAAATCACCATTGTGGACTCGTCCTAGTTCAGACACAGATTCAGCTCTCTATTTTTATTTTCATTACTAGAACAGCAAGGAAATGTTTTGTCTTCACGTTTATTATGTCCGACACAAAAACTCCGAGCCACAAGATAATATTACGTTTTCTCGCTATCCTAGATAAAAGAGGTACCTAAATGTTTATCTCGGAAAATATACATTTCCCTAAGTATAATCTGGCAGTCAGTTTTATGTCTAAAATGTGTCTGAAGGTTTTTAACCACGTTCTTCTCCATAGGTACTTACTACGCTTTGGAATGGGTAACTTGCTTCATATTTCTGACTGACCGACTCCTTGAAAATTTAAAGTGAATGTAAATGGTTTAATTGAGGAGCTCATGGCTAAGTAATAACAGCCGCACGGGTCGATCCGTAAGGATAAGCTACGCTTGTCGGGGTTGGTCCGTGGATAGGTGACCATCTTTACATACCGAGACTCCTCCGTGCCTCGGAAAGCACGTTAAGCCGTTGGTCCCGGCTGTCTTTCGTGGATCTTTGACAGTCGTTACAGGTCGTCAGAAGCCCAAAAAGTCTGACAACCAGTCTTTCCAAGGGGTATCGTGTTACCGTTACTGGGTTGAGGAGGTCAGATAGGCAGTCGCTCCATGTAAAATACTGGTATTCAGCTGCATCCGGTTAGACTGGAAATCGACCCCAACATAGTTGGGAAAAGGCTAGGCAGATTGTAAATGGTTTATTTGAACTAAATGCTTTGAATTTGAGTTTCATAAAACGAATATTTATAAACAAAATTTTCTTTTAGGCATATGTATGGACATTTATACAAATTTTCTTTGCCATTTACATCCCAACTTTGGTACATTTTATTATCTCCTTCTGTAATAACAAACTTTTAATAATATAAGTTCAAAAGAAAGCCTCCCTTCGGCGACGGGCTTAGTGGTTGTCATAATGAAGTTAATCGTATAAGCATCTTAAAGCCCGAATGTCACAATAAACGAACAGAGGGACAGAACGGAGTGGAGGCGTAGGCGGTGCAATAGGAAACTGGATTAAAATGCACTGAATTTGGACAAATTGTTGACATTTGTGTTTACAAACAGCACTTCCACCAACGGCCAGGATATTTTGGGAACGAGAAAGATTTTCACTTGACAGTTAAGTACAATTCAACTCCCAATGAAGTGCATTGGAGCGCAGCGGCATGCACCAACGGGAGGCAACTGAATTTTGTAACTAATAGAAGGAAAATGGAAGAAAGAAAATCTATTATATCATTACGAACGGCAATGGTACATATTTGCGTGTGTTCTTGTCAATTCTTGGTTGTACCTACACGAAGTCAATGAGAAGATCTCGGAAGTTTGGAAGCTTTCGTAATTCGCGGCAACCATCACACCCTTTACCAATATAGGATTCTATCAATGAACTGACAGTGATCCTCTGATAAACATGTTTTTCTGCAGGACCTATGTTAAACGACTGTAAAAAAAATATTACCATAATCACTACTACTCGTATCATGCAAAAAAGGGGCTTCAGCTCATTGAGCTTAGGTACATATTGCGATGAGCCTAAACGCCTCTATGAGCGTGAACACACACATTAACACGCCTCATAAGGCTTTCCTCAGGAAACTGCATAGTAATACACTTAACTCTTCATAAAATAACCTTTTCATATAAAATTCCAATATAAAACGTTGCAGTTATGGGCCAGGGAGCCATTGTTTCTCGCAGCACTATTTGAATGAAGGATTTTAATAAATAAAGTTTTTCCATTAAAATATACGAGTACTGTACACAAAATGGCGGATGTCCGCAACATACAGACGTTTATGACTCTCTGTCTACATTCTACCACAGAAAATAGCAGAAAAGTCACTTTGTGTAAAACACAGTGTAACTTGATGATGTTTTTTTTTACATACAACTGGGAAGCTCTTGGCCTTCATCTCACCTGATGGTAAGTGATGATATGCCGAAGATGGAAGCGAGCTTCACCCGGAATCCTCAATCACAGAGGAACTGGCTATCTTACCTCTAACTGCCGAAACACAACAAATGCTGTTAACATTGTTGTTTTGGCGACAGACTTAGATAAGATGATGGTAGCTAGCCAGGCGGACTTAGAACAAGCCCTACCATCAACCAAACCGAGCAGAAATTTTTGCCCCCGCTGGGAATCGAACCCGGGACCTCTGGGTCTGAGACAGGTGGTTTTACCACTAGACCACAGAGGCGGTTAGAAAATGATAGAGTAATACATTTAAGAATACATTTTCTTGGCGTTGATGTATTTTTACGCTTTTTCAGTGTGTCTACAAAGATTTTTTTGTTCTAGCAGTAGTCATTTTTAGCCTTAAAACTGTAAAAGTGGTCACACAACTCAGGTTTTTTATTACATGTTTATTAGTAGGTAAGTAGTACAATTTTCTTGATATTGAGTGAACCTTCTACAATATTTCTAAAGATATTGTTATTCTACGTAGATTCCGGAATTGTACCCGGGAAGTCTGCATTAAGTAGTCCAAGTAGGTACGGCGGAAGTTTAATTAAATGTATAGAATATCAGCTGTATGCATAACTTAATTTTGGTGTTGAATGTGTGAATCGAAACAATAGCATATAATTAAGGGAATATTATGCAAACACAATATTGCGTTTATACGGGCGCTGATCGGTGATGATTATGGCAATGATGAGATTTAAAATCTAGCAGGTACTTCATCATCATCATTTCAGCCGAAAGACGTCCACTGCTGGACGTAGATCTCCCCAAAATATCGCCACTTCGACCGGTTCTGTGCTTCTCGCATCAAGCAAAAAACTGTACCTCATTAGGTACATCGTCTTTATGCATTTCTCGCATCGTGCTGCGGCATGGACAATATGAAAATAGCTCATACAGTGATAAAAATACTGGCTTGTCAGCATGGTGGGTTAAGACTGACTACTCGGGGCAATCCCATCGATTTAAAGCTTCGCACATCTGTCATGCGATGCGACGTGACGTACTACTTACGCGTGCGCATGGCGGAGTTTGGTGTGCCGAGTGTCTATGCTGGACGTGTATTTAACTCGTGGAGGTTGTGGAACAGGAAAGGAAAGCTGGTAGGGAAAGACTGGATGCGGGAGGCGGTGCTGTTGTGGCGCAGCTTGAGAGAGGCCTATGTCCAGCAGTGGACTAACGATATGATTATTAATTAAAGCTATGGAACTATTTAGTGCAAACATTAAAAACCTTGCCTTTTTTATTTTATTTTTTTATTAACGTTGCCCCACACTAGGAATTTCTCCTGTATCGTGGGTGCGTTTACAAACATTTAAAAACTCACATACACAAACAACCAGACCCGGAACAACTACTTGTAGGTCATACAAATATTTGTTCCGTGCGGGAATCGAACCCGCGACACGCAGTGCAGCAGTCAATCGCTTAACCACTGCGCCAACCGAGCCGTAAACGTAGTAATTTTTTCTCAAAACTTTTCATTTAACGATCGTTCTAAAAGATTCTTCTACGAACCGAAGACGCTTTGCATTTCGCTTCAGAATATTTGCCTTCGTTACTCCCTGTAAACCAAACGTGACCACTTCAACTGGGTCTCGAACGTCAGCGATCTTATTTATGCGGTCTGATTTAGTTTACGTTGGTATAGACTTTTAGAGAGCTCGTTACCTTCACGCTCGCTTAGCTTGCGGTGTAAGCTGTGGGGTAAGTGAACAGAATGGGTAATTGATTCAGAAACTAAGTGGAGGATAGATGAATATTCAGTTTAAGATAAAACAATGAAGCGAAGATGAAAAGGGTTAATAAATACAAATCTAGTATTTCCGGACCTATAGGTACTCTTCCGCTACCTAAGCATCATAATTTAATTATGCTTGTGTATGCTAGCAACGGATCCACAGTGCAATTAGTGTGTTATGCATAACCGGCCCATTGTTAGAGTGTGTTTCTTTAAGACGCTTATTGAAATCTTTCTGTCGCTACAATTTTCCTAAAAGGAACGGGGCTTTAAAATTGAGTTGCTTTCAGGTATTCGGTTGAATGATTTAATTGAATGGTTAAATTTTTAATGTTTATATTGCCACGGAAATCTGTTATGATGGTTCCTTACTCCCTGTTGCTATGTTAACCAAGATGGGTTGCCTCAGCGGTATTGTGGACGGTCAGTTTCCTAGATTTAAGCCCATTAGCATTAATTACAAAGCCCGTTGCCAAACGGTGAAATCAAGATTTTCTGGGAAGAGCGGATTTGCAACGATATTTCGGGTAGACCATTACCGATGATGAAAATTTATGTGGGTCAATGACTGCTATTGCCACGCTAAAATGCAACAACTATATAAATAGTTGTGTTTTTTCTTCTTACAAATAATTCCTAGTTCATTTCAAAGTGATAATTAATTTTAGTACCTACCTACTATACATATGAACCAAGTTCCATGACTATAATGTGCGTGTAAAATTGTTTGAAGGACGATTTAATTATTTAACACGGCCTAAACGGTCAGCATTTGTTGCTATACAGTTATAGCTGTCTACTAACACACTTACGTACACAAAATGCATTAAATACGTATCGTGTCAACATAATAAATTGCTCAAGAGTTTAAGTGGCTGTTTCCCCTTACGATTCCAGTGAGAATTAATTAATTTTTATGTTACGATAGGTTTGCTCTTGACTCTAGTCCAGGTCAGAAGTGACAGAGACAAAGTCGACGATGGAGTGAGCTTACCCAGAAGAAGCCTGTTCACTCTAACTTTGAATAGATTAGGGATGTATGCGTTCGGAAACACAGACCAAGGCAGAGAGTTCCACTCCTTTGCTGTGCGTATTATATAAGACGTTTGAAAGCGCTTAGTGCGAGTTGGTGGAATATCAACTAGGTAGGGGTGGTAACTTGCGTCTAGATGTCCGATGGTAGAAGGGGGCCGGTGGAATGAGGTCGTGGAGTTTATGTGCACACTCGCCGAAGTACAATCTGTAGAAGACCGACAAGCAGGCAACCTTGCGGCGATGAGCCAAACTGTGAGGCTTGGCATCCACCAGTTTTACGTCGCCAATGAGCCTCTTAGCTCTGCGTACTAACTCAATAGCGATTTCTCGTACATAGGGCAAGTAAACCTATTAAACTTGCCCCTTTATCAGGTTTTAGTAAAAAGCATAGTATCAACTTATACTTTTACCGTTTTTACATTTAAATGATTCAAATATTTAAAATGGCTGCATGTTAAAAAATTACGATGTTTTAATTTAATTTTATCTTTTTTTTAGCCTGCGAGGAAGTAATTATGTGTTTAACAAACATTAACAGGAAGCTCGCTGTAAATGTATACATCATAAATTATTAACATAATAAAATGGAATTTCATCAAATATGATGTTAAAAATGAATGACCAATATTTGTGTTGACTAAAACTACAAATAAAAGCAATCAATTGCAAGAGTAAAACATGCTTAAATATTTCGGCTATAAACGAGAAAATACAACATAGGCTGTATGTAACTCAATCAACAAAGCAATATTTGTTCCAATATTTGTTGCATGAAAATTCAATAAAAGCCTTAATCAAACAGCCTATTTTTGTAAGAAAATCCTACTGAATATTTAAGGAAAGAATATGTCTTCAAATTAACTAAACGACATGGTGTAGTCATCCTCAGTTCCAGGAATTCATTACAACCTGTAGGTTTAGGCAAGCCAAAATTACTTTGCATTGCACTAGTTCTTAAAAATAATAACATACTATGTATTTCCTTAGGGAACTTCTTTTTTTATTGTGTGAAATTATCAAATAACTTCTCCCGCTCTGGGTGGAGCGGGAGGGCGTGTCAGACTTTTACTGACTAAAACCCACTCGCGTTCCTTCAGTTGCCTGTGTGCTACGGCCACGGTATCCCTTTCGGACTAACCAGCAACCCTGGCAGTTCCTTAGGGAACTTGGCAGTTCAAGTTACGTAGAGCATTCATATATTTTCAAAAATGTCTTGTTTTATAACAAAACATTACGATAAAACAAGAAATGAATATACTTCTGAAAGTTTGTCTCATTTGTGCGTAATCTCCTAACATCGACATAAGTCCTGTAGCCATGAAATTGCCTTAATTGGAACAAACGGTCCCAAAACAGACCCTTAAGTAAATAAAGCTTATTGCGGGCTTGCGGTCAACAATAAAAACGGATTGGAAACCACAGATTCTAGGCATTTCAGTTTGTCCTTAAATGTCCAGAACATACTTTTATTTCTAATGAATTATTTTACTGACTTCTCTATTTGGTTGTTGGGTTTATCCATCTGGAAAAATGCGGGCGTACAATTAAATATTAAAATTCATTTATTTCAGGTACCACATAACCCATATTAGAAAACATCTTTAAATTATTCAATAATAAATACAAAATCACACATAAATAAATACAAACGAATAAATACAATATAAGTACAACATCAACAAACAAATTAGATAACTCCTATAAGTGCACATCTAACAACCCTTTGTGGAATAAAGGCGTGATGTTATGTGTTCTCTATTTATCAATCAACCGGCTGAATACCGAAATATAGTTGTCCCGTTCACGTTTCGTTAACAGAATTGGTAGTAAAAAAATTGCCGAGTGTGCCATCAATATTGATCGGCGTTTTTAAGCCGTGATTGCATCGACATATTATACGAAGCCAATTTGAAAGCCTCGTCAAAATTTAAGCAGGTCATCCCCTTTCATTGCAGCTGATTTTGACGTAGGTAGGTGGTTACTTGATAAACTACTTACCTACGTCAAAAGCTGAGCGCGCAGTTATATGCTGCTACTCTGTCATTTTATAAAATAAATTATTACAATAATTTCATATGTTAATTTTTAAAGGTTTAATTAATAAATTCCTAATATTAGTGTAACTGTTACTTCATCATTTCAGCCGAAAGATGTCCACTGCTGGACATAAGCCTCCCTCCATTGGTGGGGGGGGGGGGGGTTGCCATAATCGCCACGCTTCGGAGGCTGGTGGGCGATCGCAGTATGGTGTTAAAAGTGCATAGAGAACGCTGCTGCCCATTCTCTAGTAAGTAAAACCGACTGTATTAAGATTTTTTCTAAACTAAACTGACTTGATAAACGAGCAAACTAATAGAACCACATTAACATTCCGAGGCGGATTCATCTATATTCTCCACCTGAACAGGTTTTTCTTGCTTCGGCCAATCTGTGTCCGGAGTCTGTTTAAAGACTTCCAGGTTAGCCAAGACAACTCGTGTCCAGGTGGCACCTTGACACGAGTTGTCTTGGTGCACCTTGTGGTGAAACGCATGTATGGATGCCCTGTCTCGCTACAGCTTCAGTCTTTCTCTTAGTCGTTCGCCAAAGTGGGATATACTTTAAAAAACCGGACAAGTGCGAGTCGAACTCGCGTGGTGAGTGCACCGTACGTTGAATATTTTTTATCTATCATGCTTTTAATCTTAAGAACAAACTTAACATTGTAGTTGAAAAACATGTTCTTCCGAACATTCCAACTGAAAATGTAAGTTTGTACGCACAATATTGAGAAATGTACCATGTTATTTTAAGACTATAGACTTCTTAAAGGTTTTTCTGTAATCTCTATGTAAATAACTATTTTCTGTATTTTTTATAAAAGGCTCAGTAGTTTCGGACATAACGGGTGGGGGGGGGGATTAAAATTTGAGACCCGAGTGGCACAAGGATGTTGTCTTGCAATTTTTAATTTACATAAAATGAAGGTACTGTTTCGTTATACTTGTATCTAACTTTCAGTAAGCACTTAGTAGGAAAATTCACACACGGTCATACATTATGGTTACATTATTTAACGCGATCGTTTATACAAAGAAGTGTCCAAAGTCAGACATAGGTATAAATCAAGCCGTTTTACATTGCACTTGCATAATTCTTGAACTCGGCCCATTAATCAGGCTCCTACATTCCCCCTACTTGTAAGATGTTACAAGTTATCTGATAATATATTATGTATATGAAGATACTAAACTATGCTTTTGAAATAGGAGCCATTAATATTTTTATAAGTATATCATGCCTGTATTTCTCGAAGGATAGGTATAAGTTTATTGTAGTACTCTGAAATTTCGCCTGGTATATTTATATAATACGAGAATAGTATTTTTTTTTTATGTGAAACATCTATCGGCACGCATTGGCAATAAAACCAACTCGTATGCAGTGACGGCAAATGGCATGACGCCGTCATGCCGTGATGCCCCCTCTATGCACCGTTCTCGACTCCCTTGTGTGTGCGTGCGCGCGTATACTAAATATAATTTTTTATGCTTCTCTGTGTGAGCTGCGTAATGTTCCTATCCGACTATCATCATCATCATTTCAGCCGAAAGACGTCCACTGCTGGACATTAACCTCCCCCAACTGAGGGGGTTTGCCATAATCGCCACGCTTGGCAGGAGGGTTGGCGATCGCAGTATGGTGTTAAAAATGCATAAAGAACCCTGCTGCCCATTCGCTAGTAAGTCCCTTAGTCGCCTTTTACGACACCCACGGGAGGAAATGGGGTGGTGCTATTTTTTACACCCGGCACCACCATTATATTCGACTATAGTATATAATAATAAGAAAAATACATTGATTTTTTAACGAAACTCAATTGTTTATTTTACTCCATATTTCGTTATAGGTGTTTGATTAATTATGAATTCTAATATTAACATAGATGTTTCACATCTGCCAGGGTTCTTGTGACGGCCAATTTTTTTATTTACATAGAGGTGAGTTGTTACAAAATAATGTTTGGTTCAGGGTTATTTTTATTTTTTTATTTTTGACTTGTATGTATTTTTTTTCTATTTGTTGTACCTACTCTGGACGCTTGTAACGTGTAAGTTTTTATTTTTACATCGTTCTCACATTTAGTAATAAATTCAACATTATAGATGTAACTAATATTTTTGTAACAATTTAATTTAAAAGAGTGTCCATAGAGTTTCTTGCCCGTTCTTCTCCATAGGTACCTACTACGCTTTGGAATGGGCATGTAGCTTCATTTTTCTTACTGACCGACTCCATGAAAATTCAAAAGTGTCTGTAAATGGTTTAATTGAAATGAATGATTTGAGTTTGAGTTCCAGGTACATTCTACCATTTGGCATGCAAAAAATTATACTTAAACTAATAGGTACAATATCTTATTGGCGACTCTAATACAGTTTTTGGAGTAAAATTGTAATTATTCATTCTAATAAATCTAAAAGTATCTATGTAATTTATCAATAAAACATAAAACATCTCTAAAATAGGAGACAAGCCTATTACCATTGACCGGGCACTAGCTGCTTTTTTCCTACCCGGGGATCAAACTCCTTATATGCTCAGCAGTCAGGCTTGCGATGTCTACACCAACGAGGCAGGCGAGGCAATATAAAAATTGATATCGTAATAATGTGGCGGTTTAATCAATGTAGCTTCGTCGTGTTTTATTTTGTGGATGAAATATTAAATTTTTAGCGTCTACAATGTTGTAGACGTATATTTGTATTTATTACTTGTGGTGGTGTGTTTTGAATCCTGTGCCATTGGTCAAGAATGTTCAAGTGATTTATACGGTATATTTTTATATCTAGATTGAGTGAGTGGATTGATAACCAGATATTGGAATTTTTTGATTTTTGATTTTTCATATCAATAATTTGTAACAATAAATAAAGTCCAATAAATAATTCGTTGTTTTTAAATCCCAGAAATATAAACGTCATTACGATTATTCCGGGATTTTAGAGGAGGTATTATCCAATCTATGTTACTTCCTTCCTCGAGGTTTAGGTAAATTAACTCTACCTATTCCGAACAACAACACTACAACACTTTACAACAACACTTTTCAGAACAACAACTGACGCCGATTTTCCACGAAGGGTTGGGCAGAGGTGTACCTATAGTACACACGGCTACATATCAAGCTATAATAAACTAGTTTACGCTGGTCTCGCATTGTATAGGATTTCCATATAATGAGAGATCAGCTTATACTGGATATGTTCCCACATTTCGCCGATTATGTTTAAGTCCCATGTAGAAGCTGGGCGAGCCTTATTCCATTTTTTTTTTAAACTTACCAAACCTGTGGCGTGCGTATATCGTGCTATAGCCGAAAAACTAGACATGTTTATGAAATAGTCGTGTTGAAATCGTTGTTTGCTTATCTTAGTTGTATCATGTCTACACAGGTAAGTGTCATCATCTGTTATCATAATTCCCGTTAATCGGGCGGAAATTAATTTGTATACTGAAACTTTCCCACGTAGTGATAAGGTTGTACCAACCTATCTATCTTGCGCGAAACAGTTCAAATGGACCAAAACGAACAACGCGAAATCCATTTAGAAATTGTTTTTACGTTTTAGTCGGAAACTCAAAAACTACCCGTTGTTCAGTGGCTGCGAATAGTTTGGAACAAGTCCGTTGTTTATGTAGTAATGTGTAGTGTTATAGACAATTGGTGAAACTTGCTGTTTTGCGAATGATATTTATGATTAAAATTTTCGCCACTGCTTTGACTGTTTAGTTGGGTCGTTAATGGATATAAATCACCATTAAAATGCACATGAAATAATATCATTCGGATAGTAAAAAGCTCCAAACTATATGTAGGTTGGTTACATTTAGATACAGACAAGTTTTTGTAAACAAAAGAACAAAATCACAGCGTTTTTGTTACTTCTGGGCAGCAATAAAGTACCCCGATAACATTGTGGGTTGCATTAACTAATGTCTTGATCACACGTGCCGAGTAGATGGGCGAGACAGTGTTCTGGGCCGAATACTCGGTACGTGTAAACAAATCATCGAGGGTTCAGCCGAGCGCTTGGCGGAGTTAAAGGGCGAGACAGTCACTCGAACCCTATTCTATTTACTAGACCGACTGCCTAACCCCGCGCTTCCCGGCACTGACTCGTTTGGCCACTCGGCAGGTATAAACATGCACTCGGTGCCTGTACTCGCCACTCGGCACACTCACGTCGCTTGCAGCACGCTACCGTTTCCCGAGAATTTTGTGATTGTATTTTCGTCAAATTCTTGTGTTCTTGTTTGCTATCCTGGCTAATAATAATATTTATTTAATTATAATTAAAATATACTTTTCCTTTTCTTGCAACATTTGCCTTAATTCTTGTGCTAGGAGCGGTATGAGCATATTCATAGAATTTATAATTATCTTTTTGCGATTTATTGTCTCGCTAGTCTGCAGCATCGAAACTGGACTGACTGACCGACTCGGTGCCAAGTTAAAAATTACATGTAAATTCCTAGGTGTGCGTCGACCCAACACTCTCGGCCTAGTATCATTTTGCTGTCTCGCCCATATACTCGATACGTGTGATCAAGGCATACTGTCTATGAGTTATTAAAAACACAACTGTCATACTTTGTCAGCTGTATGACTATGACGCGGTTATAACACTGTAAATTGAGGGTGTCAATTAGTTTTGACAATTCATTTCCTTGGCTGTGTATTTTAGGCGAGATGCACGAATGAAATAATAAGTAACAGAAGCTTGAATAGTTAACGTTGCATGTGTTTCAAAAGTTTTTGCATTAGTTGTGGTGGTCATCTAACCGGGTAGGTTTGATTGTTTCTGCTGCTTTAAGAGGGCAGATTCTTAAGTACCAGTTGGTGGCTTAATGGACTAAGGCGAGCATTCGTGTAGAGAACTAAAGCTGTCGACATAGCTCTCAGAATAAACAAGCTGAAGTGGCAATGGGCCGGCCATATTAGCCGTAGAACCGATGACTGTTGGAGTAGACGTGTTCTTGAGTGGAGACCGCGAATCGGCAAACGTAAGGTAGGACGCCCTCAGGCTAGGTGGGGCGACGATTTTCGTAGGTTAGCTGCTAGCGGCTGGATGACAGTTGCCGAGAATTGAGCTGAATGGCGTGCAATTGAAGAGGCCTGTGTCCAGCAGTCGCAGTATGGGCTGATGATGTTGATGATGATGATAAGCGTCAGTTTGAAAACGTGGTGATCAATTATTACGTCTTCTTTTATGTATGACTAGCTTCTGTTCGCGGCGGCACCCACGAAGGCGCCCGAAATTGTTCCACAGGACCATACTACCGGGACAAAAAGTATATTTTATTCTAACTCAGGTCATGGTCTATCCATGTGCCCAATTTTATCCAAATCCGTTCAGCCGTTATGGCGTGAAAAGGTAAAAACATTTTTTTTTATAATCTTGCCCTACTCTAGGAATTTCTCCTGTATTGTGGGTGCGTTTATAAACATTTACACTCACATATACAAACATCAAGACCCGTAACAACTACTTGTAGGTAATACAAATATTTGTTCCGTGCGGGAATCAAACCCGTGATACGCAGCGCAACAGCCAATCGTTTAACCACTGCGCCAACCGTGCGTGTGATAGATAGACATAGTTAGGTACTTTCGCATTTAAAATACGAGTATTAGTATGGAGTATGGTTTGGAGGTATTTATCCCATCATGCCTATACCTATGATAAGCTAACATTATGTTCCTACTCATGACTTTGCACTCACACATAAATTTTCACAGAGACAACTTCCGATTGAATATTTGTTCTCTAAACTAATTAGCTTGACCAATGTCCGTAAAATCTACGGGCATTGCGCTTAAAAGCCATTACTTAGTTTGACCAGCGGCACAGTGCCACATATCTGACGGCTCGTGTAATTTACGTACGACATTCATTGCTGCGTCAGCCCCCTGTGTTTGATGTTGCACCCGTTGCGAGCAGCAATGTGACTGCAAATGGATTTATACCTGTTTATGTTCTGTGTACCTCTGGGCAGTTTGGTGCGTTGTTCTGATTGCTTTTTGTGTTTATCGACATTTTATACTAGTTAATTATTAAAAACCGGCTAAGTGCGTGTCGGTCCACGCACAATGAAGGGTTCCGTAGGTGGGATGAATTTATCCCAAGAACAAACTAAACATTGTAGTTGAAAAACATGTTCTTCCATACAGAATGTATCGGAAAATATGTTTTTCAACTGCAAATGTGCGTTGGTTGACTCAGTAACTTGTAAAGCCTACTTAGCTGTGATGGTTTTCCTTTTAACTTCGTTATATATACCTACTACTGCACAAATTTTTTCACGTATCCAAATTCGACCAATTGGGGAGGACACTTGGCTCTAACAAAAATTAGCATTTTAAAGCTTAATATTACACAAACGAATCCCTGAATCGAAAAATGGTTTTCAAAAACCCGCAATATTTTTAAACGGCCTATCCAACGATACCGACGATATTTTTTTTTTAGAAAAAATAAAATATTATCCCCACTTTACGCGTTGATTTTATTTTACCACTTTGTTGTCGTGATTAATATGTATACCTTCTAGTATTAAGAGTCTTTGAGCTAAGCTGCAGATAGACAGACAGACAGACGGATATAGTGAAACTATAGGGGTTCGTTGTTGACTACGGAACCCTAAAAATGATATAAGTACGCCTTTTATTCGGTGACCTAGTATGACTACGAAAGACTTAGGGCCTAGTACTTAATTTGAATTGAATTGCAACTTAATACCTAACCTCATACGGGAAATACTGACCTCGTATCCTAGACGTCTGTTTGTTGACATTTCAGTTCAGTGATTATATTTGAGCTAAACTGAAATGTCAACGAACAGATGTTTAGGATACGAGATTAGTATTTCCCGTACTCACACTACACTTCTGTGGCGGTATCAACAACGCCACATACGAACTACGCATCAAAGATCTGACGTCACAAATCCTGTATCGCGCTATCAGAGTTTACCGCGCGACTAGCATATACCCTAGTAGCATTTTCCGTTGGCATTTCGTTGGGCCAACTTCAGAGGTATGTGGCCCAACCAAACGCCAACAAAAATGCTACTTGGGTATACAACATCCCGACATCAACCGTTGGGCAGTTGCCCACTACACACAAAACCCGTCTGGTCGGAGGATCCTCCCTTTACTATAGAGTATGAGTGAACTTTACACCCTGTTCCTCATACCTCTAAACTTCCCACAAAAAACAAAAGAATTCCAATTAAACCAGTGCACCATTCCATTTAGATCTCAGAAAAGGACAATCACTGTTCCAACAATAGCAATAATACCTCCAGAATAAAACCAAAACCCATTCGCTGCCCAGCACCCAGCATATAGGTCAAAAAATAATTCGTTCGTGTGCCTACAACCCGTATTCGAGCAGTCGCTATAGATGACTTCTGTTCATGCCCAGGACCCGACTAGCGACACCAAATGTAAGTATGTAAAGGAGATGTTTCAAAACGGGCCCAGTATACGTACAGTACCTCGAAAAATCGAGAAAAATCCGTGGAATTTGGGAAAAATACAGATAAATTGCATAAAAACATATTTTTCTTGTAATAATTTGATATTTATCAATTATTTTTATCAACTTTAAATATGGCCTCTCGCCAATTTTGTGCTCTGTGGTTAAAAACAATGACAGTAAACCATAGATCTTTTCTTTTATGGCATCTCGCAGGTCAACCTATTAGGTTGTCGTCTGCTTAACTGGACTATACTTTATATACAAACTACAACTAGATCTAAAATAATATTACAAATGACTAAAACTACGAATAACGTAAGATTCTCTTTGACAATGTAATATGACAGAAATAAACATGTCAAACGTCAATAATCAATCAACATGACAGCTTACCGCCATGTCAGGTTTTTGTTGTGTGTTGCAATTCCAAGTGTACATACATTCTTGTGCTTTACTACCAAACAAAACCAATTTAAAGTAATTGGATGATTGAAAACTGTTTTAATTGTGTTTCCCCATTTTTTTGTATGGTGTACAAAGACCTGGCCAGGGCTCCATATATTTTGAAACATCTCCTTTGCCAAAAATATTTTTGAACTGGGCAGCAAATGCGTTAAGATACCGCCGTTATTTCGCGACAGCACACGAAACGAATGAGATAAAAAGATAGAAACAACAATCAAACATTGTTTTCGTATAACAAAGTGTACTGCAACGGCCCCGCTAACCAATCCCGGATAACAAACGAAGATTATGCAAATTATTTAATTAAGTATGCGCAAGCCCGTCCCTAAAATACCCACTTGATTAACAGACGTGGTCAGAATTCGTGCTGGATTCTGGATAGTTCATGTGAACGCCAGAATGGTGCAGGGTTGTAAGATCTAAGACTGATTAGATTACTCTATGGAGAGGGATCATTAGAACCTCGTTATGGCTAATCGCCTTGCACGAGAATCTACTAGAACCTTAAGATGTAAATTTCCAAATATCACGGAGTGACACCCCTTTATCCAAGCATTTCGGAACCTTGTCGACGGTTCATGTCTCCTCGCTGAAAATGCTCGATCAACAAAGAAGAGTTGAACTGTTTTTAAGAATAAATCGTATTGAACAACCCTAAAGCCTACGACTGTGCTACACTGGTTACGTATTAAACAAACAGGAGTTACCTGAATTCCGAGAAACTTCTAAACGTGGTGACTTTAAATTAACGTAGTTAAATCCGCTTATACTACCTTTTAATATTTAACAATTTAGAAAGGTAACGTATTGGCTTACCAGCCTACTACTAAACTCCACTGCACACACACATACACACACACTACACACTACTTACTTACCTGACGAAAAAGGTACATCTTAATGTACCTTTTTCGTTAGGTAGGTTTTCATAATAAGCCTCGAAAAGTTTTTTATAAAAATGCGCAACTTGTAACACCTCGAATAAAATGCTTTAATGTTACATAAGTTACATTATGAACCTAATATTCTGAAGAAAAAAAAAAATTGTTTATTTGCACCTTCAAGTAAAAATTATGGTTTACAATAAAAATAGGCCAAAAGGTGAGTAACGTTGCATGTTAGAGTTGCAGCCAATACCTAAGCTAAGATAACTTAATATCTTATAATTATAAGTATCAGCGCCCCACCCACGTTATCATTGTTGCCGATGTTATTCTGCTTGTACCCAGTCTCTAATTCAGATAATTTATGTAAACAAAGAAATGTCACTGTTAAAATGACAGGACAGTGGTGCAAAACATTTTATCATATTTTTTTTGTTTTTGTAAATAGTCATCGCTATAATTAAAGTGAATTAATTATAAGAACTAGTCAAACAAAATTCTGTTGCCAAACAATGTTTTGTGTAGTATGACGGAGACACGGCATATGATCGTCATAATCAGCCCTTTTAAGTCCAGTCATGGTAGACGGTAGGCCTCCCAAAATCGATTTCCACTCGAAACACTTTACATCCGTTTTCATCCAAAATGTGGCTAGATATGGTACTCACAATATGAATCTATGATTGGAAGTTGCAAATTGTAATATTAGTGTTGTTGAAGATGTAAAAAATTTGAAAATGTTTGGATCTCCTGCATTGTTACCAGTATCATAAAATATTTTATACCAGAAAATCTCCTTTTTTTAATAACTTTGTTCAAAACCAAAAATTTATAAAAAATAATTACGGTATGATTATTTTTTAATTATTATTTCTTAAAATCAGTACTTAAAAGAAAAAAAATCTCTCAGTTCTTTTTTCGCCATTTTACGTGAATTACCATTACGAAGATATTTTTTGTTGTTTTATTCCCATTGTTTAGATAAATTATCTGAATTTGACTTTGGGTATAGCTTGTAGAATAATTTAAAACGACTGAGAAAAACATCTTGAAGCACCAACATAAGTGATTGGTACGGTATTAAATAAGTATTTTAATTACAGGAATAATTTTAAAATATCAAGATGAGCTTAAGTTATAATAAGTTGAATTTTAAATTGTTTTATGCTAAGCACAAGAATATGGTACTTTTTAGGTGCAAAACTAGAACTAAAATTAATCAAGAAAAAAAAAAATTACTGTGTGTTCTGGTGAGTATTAGGGTGCGTGATAGTGTGTGCATACGTGTTTTTCAAACTATAAGCACCTCTGCCATCCCTTTGGGTAGAACAGGCGTGATGTTATTTTAATGTTTATTTTAAAACATATTTAAAAAATCTAAATATTTTATTTCACATAAACCTACATGAGCACTTATGAAACGTCAGAAGCTAGGTGCACGGTTCCAATTGGTCGTTTCCTATGGAGATGAGCCGACAAGAAACTCCATGGTAACTCTTTTAAAAATAATTGATATCTAACTCTTTTAAAAATAGTTGGTTTTTACAATATTTTCAAGTAAGTGTTAATTGGTATGGGAAGGTGTAGGCATTACAATAAGTACTTAACAAAATAAAAAATGGTCAACAACTTTACTATATTCTACTAGACCTACTCGTACAAACGTTCTCAAATTCACAAAATAGAAAAAAATGAGAATTATTGATTGATTCGATAAAAAAAAAAATACTATTTAAACCAAATGACATGATTGACATTACAACTACAGTAAGAAATCTGATTAAATATCATTTCCACAAAAGCCACTAATAAAGAATTGGAATTGAATTTGTAGGTAGAGGTGTATAATGTCAAATAATGAAACAAGGAATATTATATGTCAAGGAAGTATGTAAAAAAATTAAATTAAAATAAACATCAATATTTGGGAGCAGTTCATAGACATTTACATAGTTGAAGGCTCGCGTCCGGCCACTTCTACACTTGATGCTCAGTGATCCTACGGTCGACGATGGTACACGTTTTCTTAGTAGTAACCCATTCACTCGCAATACTTGAAAACTCATCGGTCCTCATGTACTTGAAAACTATTGGGAAACACAAATTCCAAACTTTTGATAGCTACATAGGGTACATTTTATTTCTATTTAATCTGCAAAGACTTGACTTATGAGACAGAACCATCTATGGTTGTTACTTTACCCCCGGGGGCACACGGGCAGATATACGACACGTGACATCTATCGAATATACGGGTAAAGTACAAACACCTGAATTAATTAATTGTGTACCCTTCTTGCGTACAAATTAGGTGCAAAATACATTAGAAGAGGGACAAATCAATGCAGCCGTCCGTACCTACATGGATTCGATATCCAATAAATCGTCCTGTATCTACAAGTACCTACATTTAAATTACTTCACACATTGCGCTCTCTGTATTTTATAATGGAATCACCAAAACCGAAACGTGAGTTCTCCCTGCAGGCTTCAAATTATAAAACAAGTGCTCGCAACCTCAGGAGAACGTTGAAATGTATTTATTGTCGCAAACCCCCACTAGTCTGCTTTGGAATATATTGTAGAGCGCATAAAGTTCTGTATTACACTGACCGACCCAGACTACCCCACAACTCTCCTCCAGGAGAGCAGTAGGGAAACGAGTACAGTTCGAAAGAGAATACACAATACACGACCGTCATTCCGACTACGCCGCCGAGGCCCAGCGCGAAATCCCTGACTAAATAGTCCTCCCCGACCCTTGCTCGTAAGCGAACCGCCAGCCCGCGCTATAAGCCTGTAGCTTTAAATCTCCCAGATAATAATCATGACCCTGGTTTTATCCAGCCACGTCGGTCCCTTGCCATCCTCCCTCCGACTCTGCTCTAAGCCGAGGTTCGTACCCCACAGGGGGTGCCCTTAGCGCGCAGTCGTTTAGTTTATAATTTTTTACGCCCTGGTTGGAGGCATTAAGTTTCATTAGGAGCTTAAGGTAACCACAGGAAAGACCGGTTAAAGAGTCTCAACCTCTCAAGGTTAACTGAGATGCCCTAGTAAAAAAAAAGTTCTGTATGTAACTACAAAGTTACGCCAAATAGGATATTTTGATCACTTATTACGCCTCATCATCATTATAGGGGTTCGGGTATCTCTATAATAATAGGATGAAATTGAAAGTGATTTGTACTCGTATGTATGTACGTAAGTAAGTACGTATGTTTGACTATTTCTTTGGCACGCTCTGTAGCCTAAACGGCTTGATGGATTTCAACATATGAGGTTTCGTTAGATTTGTCATAATTGTGGAAGTGACATATGTAGACTATTATAATATTTATATATTGCATCCTCAAATACCATAAAAAGGGAGAGGAAGGTTTTTTTAAAAATAAATTGCAGCAATATGGGTATCAAATAACAGCTAGTAATGAGACTATTCCAAATATAAGTATATATATAATTAATAAAACTAAAAAGGTTGAAAAAAGTTATGTTTTTGCAGTCGGCTTTATTGTGTTTAAAAAAAAAAAATGCTTTTTAATTGTTTTTTTTTTTTTTTAATTTTCTCACATAAAGAACCAACAAGAATAATGTACCCAGGATTTTGTAATATTTTGATTTAAAAGAGTGTCCTTGGAGTTTCTTGTCCGTTCTTCTCCATAGAGATCTACGTTTAAGAACAACTAGCTTCATTTTTCTAACTGACTGACTCTTTAACAATAGGGATGATTCCTGGGTAAAAAAAAAAGAAAAACTGTTTAGTCCGTCAATCAGATAATAAAAAAATATTAGACACGTATTTTTTGCTTTATCAAATTAATAAAAAAAATACTGAGATAAAACACATTAAATTTGGAGAGTGGGGGCTCGTTACGTCACAGCTACGTATAAAATCTACTGAGAAGTGACGTCATGCCACATTGGAACTCAATGTATCGCCGTAATGTTTTGATTACGTAAAAAAGGAAAAATACGTGTCCAATATTTTTTAATAATCTACATGACCGACAAAAAACTTTTTTTTCCATCATCCCTGTTCAAATGTTCAAAAGTGCCTGTAAATGGTTTAATTGAAATAAATGCTTCGTGTTTGAGTTTTGAGTTAAATGTATAAAAAAAAGAAAAACGATTACAAGAGATTATCATTACATACCACAATAAATTTGGTTGCGTTCTTCATCGACCCGCGAGCCAAGTGATCCACCGTCCAGGGTAATAGTTTGAATAATAATCAAGTTATTACCGTGTGTGTGTTACATTAATAGATTTTTTTTTTTAATATAAAAAAAAAATACCCACCGCTGTGCAAGGGTCGAATATGTGCAAGAGTAGATCTTTTCTCATATTCACTGAGCGAGTTCGCAAAAGTAACGTTGCACGTGTTATGTTTTTAATATGTACTCGTACCTACATATTGTATAGTGTTGTAATTATTGTATTGTATGGCATAACTATTAATGTTGTAATAAAAATGTAATTAACTATACTACCGAATTGGGACACTATAATGGTAGCGTATATGTATGTAAGTACATAAATAAAAATAAATAAATAAAACATTATATTATGGAAAGTAAATTCTGTATATCCTTAGTTTTACTTCCAACTGTAAGCAATCCTTGTATAGCTTGCTCCTATACGTGAAAAGAATTTAATACAAATTCCAATTACTGCAAGGTAAATCTTTGAACGTGGCATAAAAGGAAATTGTATTACACAGAGCGCAATAAATCCATTGAAACGATCAAATAAACAACAAAGGGAACGAAGACTGGTCAAAAGTTCCAACCAGCGCCTTTGGAAGCGATGAAAACATCTGTGGTCCAAACTGTCAGTGCACAGGACCAAAACACCACAAATTGTTTAACCCGATATAAATTTTGGTCCTTCGGCACACCGTGCGATACGGATGAGTGGTACACTCGAATTGTTTAAATTTGTTCTTGAAAGTAATATATCAATGCCCAGGTGGCTTTGTAATCTCAATTATTTGGATAGGTGAGCCGAGTAGGGTCGATAATGATTAATAAGATTCTTGAACAGGTATTGAATGATTAATGGTTTGTTTAAGCTGTGTTCGTTAATATTTGGCGTATTTAATAAACAATAATTCTTTTTTTCAGGGTTTAATTTCCTATTTCCTCTTACAGCTATACCTATATTTATATTACAACTAGTTGCACCCGGCTTGCGTTGCAATGCCATGTAAAGTAAAAAAGCGGCCAAGTGCAAGTCGGACTCGCCCATGAAGGGTTCCGTAGCAGCAATTGCGGTTTACGATTTATGACGTATTAAAAAAAAAAAAACTACTTACTACTCGTTCAAACCAATTTTCGGTGGAAGTTTACATGGTAATAATGTACATCATATTTTTTTTAGTTATATCATTCTCTTATTTTAGAAGTTACAGTTACACACATTTTACCACTTTGGAAGTGTCTCGCGCAAACTATTCAGTTTAGAAAAAAATGATATAAGATTTAAAAAATAAAAAAATTAGTTTCAATTCTAAGTATGGGGAACCCCCAAAATGTATTTTTGTGTGAAAATCTTAATGCGGTTCACAGAATACATCTACTTACCAAGTTTCAACAGTATAGTTCTTACAGTTTCGGAAAAATGTGGCTGTGACATACGGACGGACAGACAGACAGACAGACAGACATGACGAATCCATAAGGGTTCCGTTTTTTGCCATTTGGCTTCGGAACCCTAAAAAGGCTTTGGTCGAACTTTTTTTTTGGGCGAGAAACCCACGCGTGCGTTCTCAGAACACCCTACCAAAGTTTCATCACATTCTGATTAATGGTTTAGGAACGCATAGAGGACAAACATACAAACATTTAATTTTATTTATTTGTACAGATAATCTATCTATACAAATAAATAAAATTGAAGTGTCTGTTTGTAATCTTAAAATAACAGCTTTTGACTAAATGTTTATGAGAAAGTAACAAAGAAAATATTTTTAACATTTTTTGTCTGACTGTCTGTCTGTTTGTTCCAGTTAATCTCCGAAATGACTGGACCGAATTTGACAGAACTTTCACTGGCAAATAGCTGATGTTATAAGGAGTAAAAGCCACGTTGCCGAAGCCGCAGGCAGCAGCTGGTACATAATATTTGTCTTTTATTTTTCGTCGTAAACGTAAGAAAAATTGCATCTATATCAAGTCCTTGGCTCCGCAGTTTGCTCGTGATTTATCTTTTAGTTCTCCACCTAAAGACCTCATGAAAGTTTTAGTATCGTATAAAGAATATCAAGAAAACGTAAGGAACGTTCACAGTTTTAAACAGATAAAAACCATACAGTTTTGTGATATATCTAGACTAATAAATATATTTGTGAACTAGCTTACCCACCAGACGTTGTCAGCAGTCGCAGTATAGTTGGTATTCACTTCATTTAAAATACTGGTCATCATCATCATTATTTCAGCCGAAAGACGTCCACAGCCGGACATAGGCCTCCCCCAAGCACCGCCACCTAGACCGGTTCCATGCTTCCCGCATCCAGCGGATTCCTACGGATTTCCCAAGGTAATCAGTCCACCTTGTGGGAGACCTTCCTACGCTACGTCTTCCGGTACGCGGTCGCCACTCCTCCGAACCTTTTGGCCCCAACGGCCATCTATTCTAAAAGCAATGTGCCCTGCCCATTGCCACTAAAGTTTGGCAATTCTTCGAGCTATGTCGGTTACCTTGGTTCTCCTGCGGATCTCTTCATTTCTGAATCGATCACGTAGGGAAACTCCAAGCATAGCCCTTTCCATTGCCCTTTGGGGTGACTTTTAGCCTTCTAATATGGCCCTTGGTGAGCGACCACGTGTTAGTGCTATAAGTCATCACTGGCAACACGCACTGGTGGTCAAAGACTTTCGTCTTGAGATACTGCGGTATGTGGGGCGAGAAGATATTGCGTAGCTTCCCGAACCCTGCCCAGCCGAGTCGGATTCGACGATTGACGTCTTTCTCGAAGTTGGTACTACGGTTGGTGGAAAATACTGGTATTCAGCTGCATCTGGTTAGACCAGAAGCTGACCCCAAGATAGTTGGGGAAAGGCTTGGCAGATGTTGACCTGAGAGCTGACAGACATTGTCCTGTCTCAATAATTCAAACAAAAAAAAAAACCCGCAGAAAAGCTTTACCTGAAATTGAAAATTCTGCGAAAAATTTTCCAACATTTTAAAATAAAAAATTGCCGATTCGGTCCAGCAGTTCCCAAGTGATCCGCTTACCAACAAATAGCATTTAATTTTTAGGGTTCCGTAGTCAACAAGGAACACTTTTAGTTTCGCTGTCCGTCTGTCTGCCTGTCCGCGGCTTAGCTCAGAGACCTTTAGTACTAGAAAGTTGTAATTTGGCATGGATATACATATTAATTACACCAACAAAGTGGAAAAAAAAATTTTTAGGGTACCTCCCGTACACGTAAATTGGGGATGATATTTTATAATCACGTCTTTAACATTGTGTGAGGTATCGTTAGATAGGCCATTCAAAAATATTGCGGGTTTGTTTCGATTCAGGAATCCGTTTGCGTAATATTAAGTTTTGAAGTGCTCATTTTTGTTAGAGTCAAGTGTAACTATACTGGATATCCATACTAATACTTATATTATAAATGTGAAAGAAACTCTGTCTGTCTGTCTGTCTGTATGTTACGTTTTCACGCCTAAACCGCTGATCGTCGTGAAATTTGGCAGAGATATAGCCTGGGATATGGAGAAGGACATAGGCTACCTTTGTACGCAATAACCGACATCCGCGCGGGCGGAGGCGCGGGTGATAAGCTAGTGTGAAATAATTCACAGCAGTAGTATATGTATGCTCGTATGAAAAAAAAAATATATATATATAAATGTGAAAGAAACTCTGTCTGTCTGTCTGTCTGTCTGTATGTTACGTTTTCACGCCTAAACCGCTGAACCGATCGTCGTGAAATTTGGCAGAGATATAGCCTGGGATATGGAGAAAGACATAGGCTAACTTTGTACGCAATAACCGACATCCACGCGGGCGGAGGCGCGGATGAAAAGCTAGTGTGAATTCACAGCAGTAGTATATATGAAAAAAATTAAAAGGAAATCTATCAAATATAGAATAAACTAGCTTCTGCCCGCGACTTCGTCCGCGTGAAATTTCGGCCCACCCATCGCATCGCATTCGCATCCCGTCGCTCGCCCGCGCTAAAACTTCGTTATCGCTTAGCGTTCTTTCTGACTTCCGTTCATTTCGCTTGGCTTCTAAGGATCGTAGCGTAGATATATAGCCTATAGCCTTCCTCGATAAATGGGCTATCCAACACAAAAAAAAATTTTTTTCGTGCGCGTCATTCGCACTTGAACTTGAAGATACCTACTTATTTTGTTGCGGAGCTATTTTAAAATTATGATATTTCCTGAGATGTTGATTGAAATCAAGTGATGTCAAGGACAATTTTGTTTACATTTAAATACTTGTGATTAATAACATATTTATTTGGATAAGGATTTTATATTATGTTGATAAAACTCCTTCGCAAATAATGAATTAATTTCGAAAAAATTTGATTACTATAAAAAAACGTAGCGTGATGTTATATAGCCTATAATATTCTTCAATAAATGTACTATCCAAAACAAAAAGAATTTTTCAATTCCAACCAGCAGTTCCTGAGATTAGCGCGTTCAAACAAACAAACAAACAAACAAACTCTTCAGCTTTATATATTAGTATATAGATTAACTAAGTAGGCTTTAAAATTACCGAGTAATAGTCGCCCAACTTACATTTATAGTTGAAAAGCATGTCTACAATGTTAAGTTTTTTCTTGAGATAAATTCATCTCAACTACGGAACCCTTCATAGTGCGTGGTCCGACACGCACTTGGCCAGTTTTTATTTATATCTATAGATTATAACAACAGTGGACGCGACACAAAATAAAATACGTACCCTCATCATTCATCGAATTCACCTCCGAATATTTATTTACGCCTTCACCCATAAAGTACCAATATCAAGATATCATGCACAAAGCACTTTTATCAAGAATTCCATAGTTCCGTAAGTACTAAAAAGGTTGACATACAGTCCTATCTAAGTTCCGCACTAAAAAGGTCAATGAATTTTGTTATTGTTGAGCTGCGAAAGTGACACGGTGGCATTTGGACTCTTCAGTGGGTAGAGCTTCATTAGTTCATAATAAAAAGGATTCTCTCTCGATAGACATGTAACCTAAGAGTATAGAATTCATTATCGATTATTATTAAACCTTTTTTGGATTTTGAACGGTAAATTCCCAATGTTGATATTTATATTCTTAAGCCAGGAACTAATTATTGACATTACCGATACTATTGCTAAAATCCACGAAAAAAATAATCAGTATACTTATCACAAAAAAAAAAAAATTGGTTGTCTGTAAAGTTGGTTTACGGACGATAGTTTAACGTGACAACGTCATAACAAAACATCGATGCGGCGCAAGCGAACAATGAGCGTAACGGGACAATGAGCGTAACGGGACAATGAGTCATCCTTTCTCGTGCATGCAGCCGGCGTTCAACGATTTATTAGACGTTGTCACGTCAAAAAAAAAGTAATCCGATAACAAAATACGATCATTAGGAAAATAGCCTTCATATAAGGTTACGACTTTTATATAACGTCAACCAATAGCGCAGGATAACTCATAAAAATATTTACTATATTTTTATTAATACAGATAGATCCAAAAATATCTCATAAACCCGATTTCTTCGATCATAAATCAAAGCCAGGCTATTTACAAAACTCGGCTTTTAGACCAATGTGCGGGCTTTATTGCTTGCCAACAAATTGTTTTATATATCGCCGATACGGGCTCCTGTTACCTAACACAACGTAGTTTAAGTTAAGCAAAGCATTAAAACTAAAACTGAAACTCGTTGGCAATAAGCTTAGGTTCTGGAACCTACAATTTATGTTGTTTAGACTTTCTTTTAGTTTTGTAACCCTGTGTTTGAACAGAATGGGTAACCCCAATTTTGCTAGGGTGATGTCAGAGTTGGAAAGGGATTAAAATATCTGGAAAAACAGCAATTAGGTATACGTACCATGTGGTGCCGGACGTAAAGAATAGCACCACCCCATTTCCTCTCGTGGGTGTCGTAAAAGGCGACTAAGGGTCTTAGTAGAGAATGGGCAGCAGCGTTCTCTATGCATTTTCAACACCATACTGCGATCGCTAACCCGCCCGCCGGCTAAGCGTGGCGATTATGGCAACCCCCCCCCCCCCCCCAATTGGGGCCAATGTCCAGCTGTGGACGTCTTTCGGCTGAAATGATGAATACTTGTATACTTATGTATTTTTGGCACGGTCAATTCTGTAATTAATGAGATCACTTAGTCTCGACAAACAAGCTGATTGTTTCATTATCCTGAGATCATTAAGAGGAACAAAAAGTGGACTGAAATAGTAATGACAACGTCCGTTTAAATCAGTGAACTAACGACTGTTTGTAAAGTAACCATTAGTTTAAGTCCGAATTAAATAACATATTTTAATTTTTCTGATAGAGTTTATCTGGACAAGTCGGGAAAACAGTCATAGGACAGCTAACTAACTACTCCACAGCTTAATCTGTCATTACTTCCCTCGAAAAGAATGGCATTTCTTCACAATGAAGAAATGCCATTCTCAAATGTCATTCTCATTCTCATTCTCATCGTGGGTTTCGTGGTATAGGTGGTGGCTGTAGTGCCCACGTGGCACGGCGCTCACCGCCCTAGGTGCAGGTGGAGCGGTGGCAGTGGCTGTAGCGGTCACGTGGGAGCCAATAGGGGCCCACAAGGCCCAGGTGTTGAAGGGCACCGGCTGACTAATTATGCTACATCGTAGGATGAGTATTTCATCCTGCTTGGAAAAACTACAGTCTTTCGGTTTTTTTTAGATAACTGAAAACGCACATGTTCCCATGATCCATAGTCCAAGTGTGAAAAGGGAACACCGGGGTGGTTTTTAGTCAGTAAGAGTCTCACAGACTCTCCACCCGCCACAGGGCGGAGGACATCCATAAGGCTTTTCTACAAAAGGTTTTTCGAAGCTGCAAAGAGTTTTACATTGTTAGTCAAAAAACCAGTACAGTGAAATTTTCTGCGACCTACGATTTAATTACTGGAATATCAGTAAAAAAATACTTTTGGCAACAAAACAAATGACAGTAACATGCAAACAGGACAAAACAACAACATTACTACAAGCTAATTTTTTGTTCCCGTTTGTGGGACAAAATTATGTCTATTAAGATGTTCAATGTACCGTCCTCCATATACAAATAACTAGACAAGAACAGCTCGTTTGGCTTGTACTAATAGACGAGTCTGCGACACAGACTAATACATTAACTAGGAATCGTTTGCATTCGAACTGCTTGAAATTGGGGCATGTTGTTTGACACTGAGTGTCCTATGCCAAATTAATTTAATATTGATTCTATAAACATGTCTGATCAGATGTTTGAACGTGAACGAATGAACGAATAAATATTGATACTAATAAGTGAATGATAGAGAAATGAAAGTGGAAGAAAGCAAAAGGAGTATATAAGGATTATAGCTTTAGGGATATGTAGTATATTATTACGCGCCACAATTAATGCCTGGTATATCGAGACAAGTTGAAGTACCACTAGCGCCATCTAGTATCGTATAGCAGAACTGGTGACCACTAGCGCCATCTAGTATTGAGTAGTAGAACTAGTAGACTCGAGATTCTTCTAGAAAATTCGATGCTAGTACTTTCTAGAACTTTCGACATCTGGTCAGTCGGGGCGGTATGTACTCGAACATTCTAGATGTTTCGACTTATAATTCTAAATTCATTTTCAATTTCTGTAATTATTTTGTATATCTATCTGTAAGTGATAGTATGTTATAGTGCAAGCATGGCAATTTCTACAATTCCTTTTTAATTTTATATATATGTTAAAGACCTGTTTTTTTTTATTTTTATAAATTTCATTTACACGAGAAGAAGAAGAATGAAGAATTCCAATTTCTGAAACCCATAAGCAACTTTGTAACTGTACTATGCCTCTCACATGAATATTGTCAGCAAATATACAAAATCGGGGCACAGAACCCATTTTAACAGATTTTCAGTATTTTGGATAAGTACCTACTGTATCAATTCGAATACTGAATGGAAGCCAAGTCTGGGGTCACAGTGGCGACGTTATGTCTCGCCAAGAAACAGTTCATGAAAATTTGGTGCAAATATATTAGTCCGTACCGAAGCCTTGTGACCTATATTTTGACCTATACGCAGTAAATAACCGTGTGTGCAGTTATCTTACTAGTATTACTGACATTATACGATATTTTTTCATAACCTGCAAGTACTGAAGGACCATTCACCCTAGTATCAGTATACACACTAACGTTTACGATGATGAATTTACATAACCTTATTTTTTGTGCCTGTCGCGTCCTTGCCAAGCCTTTGTTTTAGAATTTGGCACTGAAATAGCATTAATTATCAAAGATATCTACGAATGGCAACGTAGCGAGAATTGATGATGTACTTTCAGGGACAAATACTGCCCGGTACCGGTCGTTGCTCAATTATAGAAGTAACAATAACGAAAGACCTGTCATACTGCAAGGACCACTGTAATGATATATTGTTAGTAGAGATATCTAAGCACTGCACAGTTGGATAAACAGGAAATATTTTTCATATAATTAAAATCATAAAAGGAAAAACAAAAGACTGCTGGTTTGCCTGCCAGGTACTTGACGTCACTATCACGCTCAGTAAGCTGAATGCTAATAACTTTAAAGAGGTTGTAGTCAAAGAGGGTATTTACTGGCTCACAAGTCTGTAGAGATACGAGGAAAATAAAGGATATTACGCTCTAGGGTGGGCGCTAGCAAAGGATTAATCTCGTCTGACATAAAAATAACAAATACTGAACTGTCTTCATGAGTTAGGTCGTAGAATGTCAGTACTTACAAACTGCGAGACCATTCAACCACGTATGCCGGACATGGAGTCACGTGCAACACGTTTACTGATAACGAATGCAGTAACTATCTTCCTCGACTACTTGAAACGTCTACAGGAACCTTTTTGTAAGGTCGAAAATCGTACCAAATCCACACAAGCTAAAATTACATAATAAGTACGTTAAAAGATTCGCTAAAAGCACTTAGTCCTTTCCAAAACGACTTTGAAATTCGATTAATTTATTATAATTACCAACGTTTGGTCCCAAAAAGACATTCGTAAACCCCTAAGTAGATAATATCCCAATGAATCTAGCCCAGACAAAGTAACTGGTAATATTCAGAAATCCTTTAATCCATGACGTTACAAATACGAACAAACGTATCGTGAAATACATCGCGATACCGAAAAAGATTCATTAAGGCTTTAGTAGAAATTGTTTCCATTAAGTTTTAAAATCATCGCGAAGATACAATCAGAATTTCTTAATGTTTATCAAGAAAACAATGACACAGCTCCGCCATCTCCAAGTTTTGGAAGTAACATTACAAATTCATCAAGACTTGATGTCAAACTAACGATCTTTTCTAATGGTAGAAGCTTTCAAAATTTTTTAAGATGAAAGGCCCATTTTCGTAGAAAATCTAGAATATGAAATTAAGTTGATTGCCCGTTACCAATTAATTCATCTATAGGAGTTATGGGTCAAGATTATGGGCCACTATTTACATGTCATATTTATTTTTACAAACCTAAAATAAACACAATATCACGCCTGTATTTCCCCGTAACGCAAGGCTTTTATTTATTAAAACTTTATGCGCAAGTAAAAAAAAATACTGTACAAAGGCGGAGTTAATGCCTGAGGCATTCTCTACCAGTCAACCTTAGGGTGAAGCAGAGACAAAACATGGCAGGTGCAATATAGGGGACAGTTAACTCGTAAAAGAATAAATACTTCTTTTTTAACTTGATCTCAGATTTAATTTTTAGTGGTCGTGACTCTTTAACCTTATATTTTTTTTTTTTAAAGATTTGTGGTTGAATTAAGCTCCTAAAAACTTAAAGCCTCCTGCCAGGGCGAAAAAACTTATAAACTAAACGACTGTGCGCTAAGGGCACCCGCTGTGGGGTACGAACCTCGGCTTAGGGCAGAGTCGGAGGGAAGATGGCAAGGGGCCGACGGTGGCTGGATAAAATCAGGGTTATGATTATTATCAGGGGAATTTAAAGCTACAGGCCCAGCTATAGCGCGGGCTGGCGCTTCGCTTACAAGCAAGGGTCGGGGATGACTATTTAGTCGGGGATTTCGCGTTGGGCCTCGGTGGTGAGGTCGGAATGACGGTCGTGTATTGTGTTGGCGAGCTGCCGTACTTGTTTTCCTACTGCTCTCCTGGAGGAGAGTTGTGGGGTCGTCTGGATTGGTCAGTGTAGGGGATAGTTAACTCTAAAAAGAATAAATACTAATACATACATACTTATATACAGAATAAACTTTGTCAGGAGAAATAACGATAGGTAGAGGAGAAAACAAATCTAGCAAATCAGGGCTGGGATGATTCTGCCTAGTGCCTACTTCTGACAAATATGTTCACGTGCGTTCACCATAAAAGATAACCGGGTGGTGGTAACCCATATTTCGCCAGTTATGTTTAAGGCGCTATTATCGCTCGAGCCGATTGAAGTAGGCTCGCGAAGTCGCGGATGGTTGCGTCGCGCATTTGGTTTTGGTATTTAAACATATTAATTATTTTAATCATTTTATTGATGTTTCCTATTGAGTTTTTACTAGGCATAATCATCTTTGTTCGATTAATTAATTCCACAGATTTTTTAGCACAATTCGCTGTTTGTCGAAAGCCACATGCTTTTGACAAACAGCGAATTGTGCTAAAAAATCTTACTACCTTTTCATTTATATAAAAAATAGGAGAAAAATTGTCTGATTTGTAGCTATGAGATTGATTAAGCATTACGAAAAGGGTTAAGGGCTTTGGTTTTTTTTTTTCTATCCAGTAAATCTAATCGTGTTATTCAAAGCGATTGCATGTCTGCCAGATCCTTAAATATGATGTATCTTTTTTCAGAATTTTGTAACACTGTTTTTTATGTTTCCCATGAATTAAAAAAACTAGTAAGTGCGGTCTTTGTCGGATCATACCGCCTTAAGTCCCATGTAACAGGGGGCGAGCCTATTGCCATCAACCAGGTACAAATCCAGACTCCAGCTGCTACTGAGAAATTCCTGATGGAAAACCCAATAACACAGTCCGACGCGGGAATCGAATTTCAAGCTCAGCAGTAGCGTTTGCGGCCACTAGCCTTTTTATTTTTATAAACTCTTTAAAAAACATTACCCTCCTTCTGGTGCACTCGGGTAAAAATACCGGGTTAGAAGCATTAGTCCTCAGTTGCGTTTTTACCAGATTTTTTTAATATTAAATCTAGTTGTGTTTTCACCCGGTTTCGTTACAAGGTACAGTCGTGTTTAAAACGGTTATTAAATTATTAGCTTCTTAGGTAGGTACCAGGTAATAACAGCTAAGTTATTCTTAGCCGTTATTATAGTCAAATCTAGAAAGTTTTCGAGTACAAATATAATTTAGAAAGTTATATGTGTAAGTATGTTCCAATTTAATTCAATATTATTATTATCAATAAGTGTTTAAAAATAATTATAATACAACGATATAGTAGGTACTTCGTTAAAAAAATATCATATAATATAATAATCACGAAAACCCTCTAGAAATGCAACGGTGCTAGCACACGCGGGATAAATGCTCTTGATTAAATAATATGATACAGCTCTTTGTGATTTAAAAATACCAAAAAATGTTTAATTTAAATTGTTTGTATTTTAGGAGTATAACAAGTATATATTTTTTTATGTTTTCTGTACCCATTTGTTGACTAGTAATATATACTTTAAACGTGATTTTTAAGCTCGGTAATTGGGAGAAACTGTTAATACATTTAGTAACTCTTAGGTTATAGGAAAACTGTGATTCTATGATTAAGTGCTATGATTGTTAGATATACCTATAAGTACATTGTACTAACATATTTATATATACACATTATTTTATCTATTTTAAGAAATATTTTGATTAACCTTACACGGTAAAAAGAATTCTCTAATTTTGGAAAAATCTTTTAATAAAGAATGTTATAAATGTTAAAACATTTTATTTCGCCACCAGTATTTTCCTTTTTTTTTGTACTGAGTTTACGCACAGATCCAATAGGGTGAAAATGCAACAGAAGCATTGTTTTTTAAAGTGGTATTATTATTCGGGTGAACTCGCTACTGGGGACTAAGGGTACGAACTGAGTGCACGCTCGACTCGAGCGTCCGGCGGGGAGGCGCGTGCGGTGTTCATGTTCATGTCCTCGCGAGTGCCCTGAGGGGCGGCGAGTGGCGCGGCGAACAATCTTTCGCCGATTGCACGCGACGCAAAACGCCCTGCTGCACATCTTTTCACTCACGCCGTACACTAATGCTACTAACCCAAAATACCACCTCTAATTGTCGTGTCAATTAATTGAGAAGAAAGTAACCACTTCTGTTTCAAGACATTTAAGAATTAACTAATAACAAGGTTGTGTTTTGTTTCGCAAATCTCCGCCGAAAAGCGATTCAAGCAGCTTTTCTGTGCACCTAATTAGAACAGAAATAGTTGTTCGGACTTGTTCCACTTGAACCAGAATTAAACTGTGTATTTCTGCAATCTTAAGTCCAGTCTATATTGGTGTAGATATTTGTCTTCCAGCACTTTCAACTGACCAGTCATTAATATTGTTTAAAGCGAAGTGCTTTCCTCGTAAGAGAAACACAAGTGATATACACCTTAAGGCAACATAAGGCTACGATTTTGTGGGAACTAAAACAATAAATAGAATAATGTTAATTAATCAATCAATCAATCAGTTTATTTGTGAAACATGGATGTTTACATAAATAGGGGTGCCCTATGTTTTGGCATAATTAACACAAACAACAACTTGTAAGTGACACATTAGGTGTCATTAGATTATGTGACTTAGAAAAAACAATATTTTAAATTAATTGAATACATGAACAGACAAGAAAAAAACATCACATAAAATAATATCAATAAATGTCCTACGCGTTAGATAATTACAACGGGATGAAAACAGGCTTTTAATAAACCGTTTTCATGAGAGAGTTTATTGTTGAAAAGCTGTCGACATCTTAACGTTTAATGAATTTCATATACATTTTGACATCTTAAAAACATTTAAGTGAACTCTGAACTGAAAATAATTTATTAATATGAGTAAAAGTTCGTGTCTAAGTAATAAGAGCCGCACGGTCGATTCACTAGGTAAAGCTACGCTTGCCGGGGTTGGTCCGTAGATGGGTGACCATCTTTACATACCGAGACAACCGTCATAAGGAAAAAGGGCACAACTAACATTTTTTCCGAAATTGAGTTATATACATATTCGGAATCAGAAAAAAAAGACCCATCTGCCAATATTTTTTGTACAATTTTAGGAACAAGACAAACAAAAATACCGTAAGCTCAAAAGGCACAACTGAGCCAATTTTTAAGTTATTGTACGTAAAAAGAGCACATCTGACTTATAGTACGTCAAAAGGTCACATAATGCATAAATGCGGCTTTTATGTGTACCACGATAAATATTAGTATTAGTATTATTTATTTAGTTGAAAAGGCATAATTGACCTGCGTTAAATATTAAAGGCATAACTACCACAGATGTGCTCTTTGATTTAAAGTTTACCAATTAGAAAATGTTGATTATTTAATAAATACCAATAAAATAAAAACTTATATTTCAATAATCGTATCGGAATCGTGAAAATGAATTTATATTAATTCATTTATTTCCGAAAAATAATATTATAGTCGATATTTTTCGCCAAAAACCAATAAAAAATTTAAACTCGATTTTCTCCATATTTATAAAATGTTAGATGTGCCCTTTTTCCTTATGACGGCAGGAGACTCCACCGTGCCTCGGAAAGTACGTTAAAGATATTAGTTATTTAAGTTTGTACCTAACAAAATTACTTGTATTTTTTTTTTTCTTTATTTATAAGGGCCTTGCGACCATTAACAGGTCATGTCAGCCCCATCATTTCATTAAACAAGCTACTTACATAATTTTCTTAAGACTATTAAATCATCATCTTCCTGCCCTTGTTCCATGTTACTTGGGGTCGGCGCAACACGTTTTCTTTTTCCATTCCCCCCTGTCAACCGTCACTCTATCATTCACTCCCTTCTCTTTCGTATCATTCTTCACACAATCCATCCATATTTTTTTGGGCCTTCCTCTCCCTCTCCATCCATCCACATTTATCTTCATCACTCTCGTCACATGCGTTTCCTCCCTCCTCGTCACATGCCCATACCATGCCAAACGACGTCCTTTCAACTTTTCTGTCACCGGCGCTACTTTCAAACTTCCCCTTATATACTCATTTCTGACTTTATCCATTCTCGTCACTCCACACATCCATCTCAACATTCTCATCTCCGCTACATGCAATATTTTTTCATCCGTCCTCTTCACGGCCCAGCATTCCGATCCATACAATACGAGACTATTAAATATAAATTTATAAATAAGCTTAGCTTTATTGCTTGCAGGGTAAGCCAGAATACACTGAAATTTACCTAAATCTAGTGCATTTAGTTTTAATTTTTTACAAAAATGTTGCTTTTCAAAATTATTGCGAATACAATTTATAAGCAGGTGTTGGACATCTTCTGGTTTATCACAAGCAATACAGTTTGGTGAAAGGGATTTCTAAATTAAAAAAAAAAAAAAAAATATTGGCACATGTCCAGATTGTATTCTAAAAGCTATTTTAAGTAATGGCCTACCTAGTTTAACATCGGTGAACCACGGTATCTGAGGAGGCTCATATTGCATAGTTTTGTACCATATTCCTTTTCCTCGAGATCTGATGTCAAAATGTTCTTTCCACATTGCTGTCATTTTGTCTTGTCCGTGAAAAAATATTCTGAGTAATCAGGAATTATGAATACCTCGTTTCCGTCTGTACAAGATCTTTTAGCCAAAATGTCAGCCTCCTCATTACCTCTCAAGTCTATATGTGAAGGGATCCACTGCAATCTCAGAGTTACATCATTAGGCATGGTATACCGTTTATCAAGAATAACATACGCCAACGTTGTCTCTCTGCAACTAGAGGCGGAGCGAGCTATGTGTTCTAAAGTGCTTTTGCTATCCGAAAAAATAACAACATTTTTAGATTTGAAACACCAATTTTTTTTTTAAAGATATGGCTTCTGAGATCGCAAATAGCTCGGCGCTTGTCGTATTTGTGTAGACGTTTTGACACTGAGAAGTCTATTTTTAAACTTGGAAACCTTTTATTAACACTACATTTTAAAACAAAGTCCTCCGCCGCGTCTGTCTGTATGTCTGTTCGCGATAAACTCAAAAACTTCTGCACCGATTTTCATGCTGTTTTCACCTATGAATAGCGTGGTTCTCCAGAAAGGTTTTAGTATACAATTTGTTAAGTTTTTGTATAAATTTTTGGATACATTAACGATATTTGTTGGAGGTGTCGGAAAAAAATTAAAATGTGTCTAGTATTTTAGTACATTGTGATTTCTTACGACTTCCACGCGAACAAAGTCACGGGCAGAAGCTAGTTATAATATAATTTTACTGTTCATAATTCTATTTCTTTCAATTTCCTAGACTATGTCCTCAATTTGCGACGATGACACTCCTAAAGTTATTTAGGGATACACTTTAGAATAGACAAACATTTCAAGATCTTGCTAATTGACTGAATGAAATTTCTTGAAATCCTTAAACAAATCTAGTCGTCTTAGTAGATTATTATTAATACTTCAGTTTATGGCAACTATGTCGGGAACGAAATAACTACGGTATCAACTAAAGTTAGTACTTTTTCTTGTTGTTTGTCACTGCTGTCTTCTCGGTATTTTTTTTCTAAGTTAATTGCAGTGTTTGTTAATTTTCCTTAACTATTGTAGTCTTTAGATAATAATAATTAGAGTACTTATTCTGAACTCTTTCGACATTTATACATTTCAAGAAAACGTATTCTGAACTCCTGCGTCATTTATGCATTTCAAGAGAACGTATTCTGAACTTCTGCGTCATTTCAAATCTCGAACATAAAATTTTCCACGTAAACTTTTCACGTAAAAATAACGTTCAACCGTTTTAGTGGCGCTTCGTCTCATTTATTTTATTTTGCCTGATCACATGACAACTCGCGGTAACCATGACAAAATGTCTTTAAAAGGCTTTTATAGGCGACGCAATATTCATTATGTCACGCTTGCGGTCTGTAGCAACCCGAGGTCATGAATTAAGGTGGAACCATTATACTAGACAGGAAATTTGCACACCCCACGTTTTGGGTGCGTATTATGGCGTGTTCCTGCTACCAAATTAGTAATGTTATCATACTAATGTTTTATTATAAGAGGATTTTGTGTTAGATGCTTGGTTGTTTTAGGCTGTTTGTTCGTGGTTTAGTTAAATTTTATTAATATGGAGCAGGTTTGCAATTTCAGACAGACTAAAGCTCACTTTTCAAAAGCCTGTATAATAAGAGAAATATCTTGAACCCTGATTCCAGAACGATGCTCAAGCATTCATCTTGGTTTAAAATGATATTGAGGCAAAATATTTTTAAATTAGTTTCAAGTCGGGATTTACGATCAGTTTCTTAATAGAATAAGGCTAAGTATCTAAGTTTATCTCTGAGGAAAGACTTGCTTATTAAAAGTACAGAATTAAGTATCTAACTTCTTTTGCCCATTTTTTTAGCGTATTTGTGTCTATTTTGCATTTTTTTTTTGTTTTTTTTTTTTGCATTATGCTGAGATAGTGGCCTTTTTGGCCTCGCACAGGTTTACAATGTTTGTTAATATTAAATGCTCATGTTTTATTTTTTACTGTTTATATTTCTTGTGCGTGTCCCAAATAAAACATTTTTTCTTTCTTTCTTTCTTTCTATTTTCGTCCTGAAAACATTCAGGTCGTTGTTTGTTGTTCATTGTGTAGGTATAAGGAAACTGACGTACCTACATACATAATAAACGCTTGATGGTCCTTAATTTATATACTGAGCGTAAATAAAGAGGTCGTAGCGGAATCCAAACATAATATGGCGTACGAAAATAAACAACATAAAATACTACAAGATACAAGGCTTTTATTGCGAAGAGGCTCATACGTTTGTCACATAATGAATTGACGACTAAGTTTTTTTACTGAAGGTATTTTCCTGAAATGTATATTTATACAATACTAGCATTACTAGCTTATAACATTAGCTATCTTGCAATGGGTCCTTTGGAACGTAGACGATTTTCGGTTACGGTCGAATGGCCCGCGGTCCATTTGTTTTGGGCCGTTCAGACTAAATACTCTTTAATACAAATATCCAGGATATGTCCTTCCCCAGGCTATCTTTCTGTCAAATTTGGCCCGTCTATGTTCTATGTTAGAGGGTTTGGTTTCCGCACTCAGTCCTTCAGACGGACTAAGTGTGAGCCATAGCGGCCGTCGGTGGTTATTTCAACCCGCCCACCTCCTTCCAGAAGTTAATAATGTCTCCCAGTCTGTCCAGAACATCGGTGAAGGATCCGGGTGCTCCGAGGGTTCCGGTCGTGTCGGATTGCCGTCCCATTGGACTATGAGAGTGGGGGAAGAGAGGATTCACCTGTGTCTGCGCACACACTCGTGCACTATAATTTATCTCCCGTGCCAAAGGCTGGTCTCCGCTGAGATTGGTCGCCATGGCCGAAATTTGGTCTGGAAGACTATTACTATTATTATCTGTCCAATTTTATAACAATCAGTTCAATGGTTTAATTTAAGAGATCATAGAAGGGTCCACTAGCGCCAATCCTTTAAAAAATATTATCAAAACTCAAACTCAAAGCATTTATTTCAAATAAACCAATTACAGGCACTTTTGAACTGTCAAGGGGTCGGTCAGTCAGAAAGATGAAGCTAGTTGCCCATTCCAAAGCGTAGTAGGTTCCTATGGAGAAGAACGGGCAAGAAACTCCACGGACACTCTTTTAAAACAAAATATTGTTACAATAAATGGGTTACATTATTCATATTGAAGTTATACATGTGAGAATAGTGTAGAAAGACGTGCACGTTAGAAGCGTCCGTAATAAAAAGAATTCAAAAATTAAAATAAATGAAATTAAGCCGTGGCAGCTAAGAGATGACCAGACCCAACTGACGGCACCTGTTCACGAACATCTCGTGATTGAGAAGGAATTATGAAAAACGGCTCAACAGTGACCTCGGTAGGTGTGTCTAGAATGTTCTAATACCTTTTATAAAGTTTCATATTGAGACACGAAGCAACAAAATACGATCTAGAGAAATGTGACCGTTTTTCTTTAGAATGAATTTTTCGCGCTCTTAAGCGTGAAAAGGTAGATACATAGTCACTTTCTTATATAAGATATTAGTATATTGCCAGATGTCTGGTGACTTGCTCCAATAATTTTACAATGTTGTCTGAACTGCAGTTAGACTTGCGCATAGGGAGTTGACGGACACGGCCTCCAGTCAAGTTTGCAAATATTTACTTACCTATGGCTATGTTCAAACACTGACTACGCAAACAATCTTACTGATTATTCGATCAATCAAGTCAGCCGATCGCAGTCCACTGCTAGACAAGGGCCTCTCCAAGGCTGCTTCACAACACCCTGTCCTCCGCCTTCCGCATCCAGTCTATCTCAGCTACCTATTTAAGGTCATCGGTCGCTTGCCGATACGCGGTCTCCACTCCAGGACTCGTCTGCTCCACCGGCCATCGGTCCTTTGACAAACATAGCCCACTGCCACTTCGGTTTACTTACTCTGCAAGCGTTACTGGGGTTCTTTTCAGGATAACTTCATTTCTGATTTTATCCTTCAAAGAATCTCCAAGCATCGCACGCCCGATTATTCAATACATAATATTGCAGGAAAAATATTAATATTTTATTCAGAGTTGCTTTGTTCTTCTAAACTACACGATGGATTTTGAAGAGGTTTTCACAATCATCAAGAGAATTTATTCTGAAAGGTTTATGGGTATAATTAATCAATCAATTAACTTAGATAAAGCACAAAACCCTCGATGTTTCGACATGTCGCCACATTGCACCCATGCAAAGCAGGACCGGGCACTAGTTTAAAATATAATACCTACCTACATTTTTTGGATCACAAACTTGTTTTTTTTTCCTTACCATTTCCTAGTATCGTAATACTGAATTACTAATGATCATTTTATGCCAGTGAATATACTGTAACCAAGAGGTATAATTTCTTTACGACACACTTCACGGGAATCCATACCTATTGGGGATAAAAAGAAGCCCTAGTTTTCCGTGACGTGAGTTCTCTTGCAATGTTTTTCTGTTATCTTTTGCTCCTTTGACACAAACAAAGATATTCATAACGTTATTTAACATCTTCAGTTTCTAAGGGCTCAATTTCAAAAGATTTTGAAATGTATCGTACAAGTTCCCCTTCATGTCTAACAATGGTGGTGTCAATTAAAATAAATAATATAACATCAAGCTTTTATTACCAGATGGGGTAGGCAGAGATATATAGTACCTATATGCTAAAGGGGGTGACTCTATTGTCATTTACTGCGGGCACAAGCTATGCTCTCTCTGCTGTTCCGACTTTTCTAATGGAAAACCACTTTTGGCAATTCGGCCATCGAAACTAAAACCCAACACTCAGCATTCACGCTTGCGACCGCTAAATAGACCAACGACGCAGTCAACTTAAATATTAACCTGGTAAATATCTAATAGAGTTACAAGGCCAAACCCACACAGTTATGGCTGTTTTTGAGGTATAGTGGTTGGTGGTTATCTTATTAATGAGTTGGTCACGCGAATATCAGTAGGACATGAAAGCATTTGGGGTGAACATCGGCTTTCAAACACGGGTAGGGGTGAGGTCATAAATAGCTCTGACGTCACACACACACAATAGACAGGTTCCCACAGAAGTCCGGTTCCATACAACGAGCGCAAAAATAGGCGCTCGGACGACGCGTACATCCGGAGGTCTTAGGTAGGAAATTCTCGATTGACGTTAAATCATTAAGACGTCGGTGCGATGTAACCCTATCTCGGTAAGGTAAGGTAAGGTATAAATTAGAATGATTGCCGAGAGTTGTATCAAACTCGCGGCAATCATTGTAATTTATACTTTATGAAAAGGTGATAAGAGTTAGTGTTCGAACTGAGTGCAAGCTCGACTCGAGCGTCCGGCAGCGGGGCGGCGCGTGCGGCGTTCATCTTAAACACATACAATCCCTCGCGAGTGTCCCGAGTGGCGATGGCGGCGAGCGGCGCGGCAAACAATCTTTCGCCGCTTGCACACGACGCAAAACGCCCCGCCGCACGCCTTTTTTCTCAGGAATGTGTGCAATGATTTACTAATGTTTTTATGTCATTCAATTTGATCGTGAACTGCTTTAAACTATCTCAAACTAATGCAAGTCGACCCGAGTCTATGTTGGCGCGGCGTAAGAGCAGTGGTGGCCTAGTGGTAACGGCCCTGACTTAAGAGTTGTAGGTCGTGGGTTCAAACCCAGGCAGGTGCTTTACTTGGTGTAAATAAATTCATCGCCAATGCTCTCAAAACGGTGAAGGAAAACATCGTGAGAAAACCAGCATGTACCAATACGCGCTGGGTCCGCTTGGTAGATTTTAGCCCACTCCCTCTCGAGCAGAGGAGGCCTATGTCCTAGCAGGGACAAAAAAAAAAGAAAAACGCAACCTAGCGAAAACGCACGCACACACGCGTGCATGCGTTTTCGCTCGTTGTATGGTGCTGACCTTCTGTACTTTTCTACTTTGTGGCTCTAACGTCACACAATTCTAAATGGGACACACATGTCGCAAACACGCTCACATTCAATTTGTACTTGCATTGTTCATTGGAAACTGTTATTAATGTTCTAATTAGTTTACTCTTAGAATTAATTATGAATTTAAACAGCGGTTTTAAACTGCAACGTGTTTTAATGACATACTATTAATCAAATGCACATTTACTCTCAGTATGCAAGTTAAAGTAAAAATAATAATTGCCCTACTAGTTTGCTTCACAATTCTTGAAACGCTCACTTAAAATAGTAAAATAAAAAAATAAAAAAAAAAACAAGTCTTTAATAAAAAAAATATTAAAAAACACAAAAAAGCGAAAACAATCTTTAATTTCGGAAGTCGGTGTCCTTGGTTCTGTATTTTCGATTTTTTCCACCCTCCTCCTTTTTGGAAAGTCGGTTAAAAACAAAGCTCCATATACCTACACTATTTACAAAACCAAAAAAATAAAATAAAAAAACACTTAAAGTACTTTTGATGGAAAATGATACCTATACAACATATCCTGGAATTGACGCACACCACCAAACACCGGAATTAAAATATAATGTTATCATCATTATACATCCATTGAATTTTTATTATTATGTGTACAACACTGTTTATTTATTAAATTAGTTATACTGATTATAGGAGAAAACATTACAAACGTGTGGTCACATTACAAATATACGCACACATAGTCGCACACGTATAAGGGTCTAGCGTAGTAGGTACTTCGTCCATTTTGGTTTATTTTGACAGTACAGGGAAGTGTGACTATAATTTATGCAGTTTTAATTATTCTTGGGACAAACAATTACCTATATTAAAAATTACAGAAATCAATTCAGTAAGCAATTCTAAACTAACTTAACTAATTGTAGTTGAAATACATGTTCTCCCATAACATCGATTTATGTGACGGTCAATTCTTCAATAGGAAATGCAAGTTGGTTGACTACTCGTTATCTTGTATGTAAAGCCTACTTTTCTGTGATAGTTTCCCTTTTCACTTCGTTATATATACCACAGAACAGATAAAAGAGGTTAGAAAGGTAATATAGTTCCTGATCTGTATTAGAACGAGTATCGCCGCTTGTCTCCCCCTCTCTAACTACGCTACAAGCAAGAGACCAATTACGTACGAGCATTATATTCGTACGCGCATTATGCACACGTAAACCACACACACTTAGATCGCGAGTTTGCTATTGGTTGTCACACTAACGTAAATACTACCTTTGACGTACACTCACACACGCGTAAAAGTGATTAATTTCATAAAAAAAAATTTAGTATTTAATTTTGTGTTAAGCTATTGCATAGCTTCTATCGCGGGCCTTGAGCGCGGGGACCTAATCCAGAAATTCCGTAACGAAAAAACCTCACGCTATCGCTGTCTCGCTTTAACATCTATTCGACTCTATCGCACTACGCTACTCAGCCGCCATAGCTACCGGCCGCCATATTCTTGTCTTGTTTGTTGTCAAGAACTTTGTCAACAAAGCGCTGTTTTTCCTACACCAGTACCCTCTAGTGATCTAATAATTTCTGGCAGTTCCTTTTTTCTGTGTACTGCGTATTTTATTCTTATAAATATTAGTTTATTAAATTATGATCTTCACAAAAAGTGATTGTTGATAGTAGGGTTTGAACTCACGAGCAGTCGATTACGAGTACATTCAGTTCCCCTGTTGCACCGCAAGGCTACAATGACTTAATTAAAGCTTGCCAAATAGTTGATACCATTCCAGTTGAACAATTTTTAAACTTGACTAGACGGTTGGAAATGACTCATGTACATGGAATTTTTTCGCTGTCAAAACAGTTTGTCACTCTTTTTTTATTTAAAATTACTTTAGGTTCAACACTTTCGTCTATTTTAAAGTTGTTATTATGCTTATATTTGAATAGTATTTGACTTTGTTTACGTAGTTATACACTTTTACGACGTTCAGCACTTATTTATTTTGTTTTTAAGCTATTGCATAGCTTCTATCGCGGGCCTTGAGCGCGGGGACCGAATCCAGAAATTCCGTAACGAAAAAAAAAAAAATAATAATATCAAAGAAAAAGAAATACTGCATAAATAAAATAAATAAATAATTATAATTGCATAAGTTGATACAAAATGCTATGCAATAGCTTTACCGCGGCAGTCCCCGAGTGCCACACGTCTTTATTTTTTATTTTTTTTTAATTCGTTGATTTTGATATTTTTGCGTTGTCGCAATCTAAATTCAAAAGAATAGTTTCACAATATCTTGCTAGTCGCCTATAAGACTGATGCTCTTGTCATCCGCTTCCTTTAATCCGTCAGTATAAACTGTTTGTACTTTTTTTGTTTTTCATATAACATGCGTTCATTTTCATACTCCGATGTCAATCCGTGGACAATATTGTGGGTTATACGTTTTTACGCCTATAATATAACTACTTTTTGTAAATGCTGTAATGTATAACTGTTTTTTTGTCCCCAATAAATAAAATAAAATAAAATTTGTCATACATGTTACGGCGTCCAAAAGGTCGATTATTTAAATCGATAAAATTACTGTAATTTTCATACTTTCAGTTTTGAATTTTTTCGCTTTATTTTCGGGCGGGGGGACGAACTGAACTACTTTCATAATGTGGTTTCATTCAGTTACATATTGTACGTCATGAAGTCAAAACACGGTAAGAAGAACTCAAAGAGAGATGCATTGCTGCATATTGAAACCAGAGCACACACAGCAAAGCAAAGAAAGTAATGAGTTTTAAAATACAACATCCACAAAGTTGGACTCGGAAACCGCTCGACATCGAAAAGTATGATATGAAAATATTTTTGTTTATGCAATTGAGTTTTATGACTTTTGGCTATGAGCATTCATTTTTGTGGTACCTATTAAAAAAGTTATGCTGGGAACATGCTGGTTGCACGAGGTCAAGCAACTCCATTTTTTCTTGGTGATACCTACCTAAAATCGATTCGAAAAGACATAAAATAAAATGAAAAAGTTCAAAAGTGCAAAATCAAGATCTTTGCTAAACTGAAAAGCAGTTTCTTGGTAGACGTAGCTCCTTTTTTTGATACATTAACATAATTTTCTAGCGGATACCCGGCGTGTGCTACTACGCAAAAAATTTCATAATCCATGTTATTTCTGACTTTTTTCTATTTACCCAGCCCCTAAGGGTCATAGCGTGATATTAACTAGCCTATATATATATGTATATATAACATTCCTCAAGATTGGGCTATCAAATGCAAAAAGAATTTTCAGAATCCGTTCAGTAGTTTCAAAGTCTTTAAGGGACATGTACATATGTACATTTTTTTTTTAATCTAGGGCATCTCAGAGTGTAACCACTAAGGTTCCGACTCTTTAACCGGACTTTCCTGTGGCTGCCTTAAGCTCCTAACGAAACTTAATGCCTCCAGCCAGGGCGTAAAAACTATAAACTAAACGACTGCTGCTCGCTAAGGGCACCCCCTGTGGGGTACGAACCTCGGCTTAGGGCAGCTGAGACGGAGGGAGGGTGGCAAGGGACCGAAGGTGGCTGGATAAAATCAGTGTTTTGATTATTATCGTGGGGAGTTTGGATTACATGCTGCTCAGCTAAAACGCGTGCTGGCGCTTCACTTACAGTCAAGGGTCGGGGAGGACTATTCGTTAGTCGGGGATTTCGCGCGGGGCCTCGGCGGCGAGGTCGGAATGACGATCGTGTATTGTGTGCTCTTATTTTGCGAACTGTACTAGTTTCCCTACGACTCTCCTGGAGGAGAGTAGTGGGGTCGTCTGGGTCGGTCAGTGCATGCCTTGGACGGCGGGTCGAACAAATTTTTGAGGAGACATAACTTGCGGCCTTCACAACTAGAGCGTTGCGATGAGTGGCTGCTGAATCGAAGAAGCGCTTTGAAGTGCGCTTCATAAATTGGGCTATCGTGGGGATTTTGAGTTCAATGTGGAGGTTAGTGTTACGAACGAACCAGGGGGCTCCCGTGATTTTACGTAAGACTCGGTTCTGTAGGGTTTGCATCTTATGGATGAGATGGGGTTTGGCGTGTGCAAAGACAGGACTCGCATAGGTCATGATGGGGCGGATGCACGCGGTGTAAATGCGCAATTTGCATTCGAGTGACAATTTGCTTTTTGAATTTAGGATGGAGTGGAGCCTATAGAGAGCGAAGGCTGCGCGAGCGCGTACCTTCTTTAGGTGCTCAGAAAAGGAGAGATGGTGGTCGAGAATCACACCCAGATATTTGGCTCGCTTCTCCCAGGGGATAGGCTTGCCGAACATGGGGATCGGTCGGATACTAGGGGGGCGGTGGCGCGGTTGCGTATAGAGAACCGCTTGACTTTTATCGGGATTTACTTCTATGCGCCACTTTCTAAACCATTCGCTAAGCTTGTTGGCTGCGATCTGGAGAGTGTTAGAGATCCTATCGTGACTGGTCCCTCTGCAATAGATGGCCGTATCGTCTGCGAACAGAGCCAACTGTGGCTGTCTTTGCTTCGGGATATCGCTGGTGAACATATGTACATACTTTGTGTTTTATAATATAGACTAGATGCACCCTGCACTGCGTTGCAATGCTATGTAAAGTAATAAAAATGTTAAGGCGGATACAGACATTACGAGTCATGCACCGCGCACGCCTCGCAACGCACGCTTCGATATAAATTATGCGTTAATTATGTTATTAATTATCGTGCCTCACCATGAATATGGATGTCCATATATTGTGAAGCATGCGATGAGGGCCGTGCAAAATTCGAAATTCAAAAGTCATATATTCAAATTAGGCTGAGCGTCAGCACTTTTCGAACGTCAACATGAAATTACCTAAGACAGTCCCACAAAACGCCCACCCTTCACCACTTCCTAGTGCTTTAGCTGGGAAGAAGTAGCGCAACAAACTCCTCAGCAGTACAGCTGTCTGTTCATATAATCAATCTTGATTCTATACAATATTTGGTATGCAAAGTAATTAACATTACGAGAGACAGAACAGTAAATATATTTATTTGCTGCGTATATATTTTTTAACAAACTACCGAAGTTTAATCACAATCTGATCAATGGTTTTCCTAAACCATTGATCAGATTGTGATTAAAATGCGTTCCTACGCATAGAGGACAAACACTTTTTCACCTAGAAATACGTTATACCATTCATAGCATAATCGGCCTTTAATGTTCCCATTGCTGGGACATGAGAGACACTCTGTGAGAGGGAGTGGGCTATAATCCACTACGCGGGCCCAGTGCGGGTCGGTGGATGTCACATGTCTTCGAATTTTTGGTTCTAGAACATACCGATTTCCTCACGATGTTTTCCTTCACCGTTTTGAGAGCAGTGGTGATAAATGATTTACTTAATGTAAAGCGCCTGCTTGGGTTCGAACCCACGGCCTAGAACTCGTAAGTCGGGGCCACAGTACCACAGGGACACCACCGCAAACCATTCATGCAATCTATGAATTCCACCTACCTGTGCTTAATCTTCACTATAACTAGCTTCTGCCCGCGACTTCGTCCGCGTGAAAGTTTGGCCCACCCATCGCGTCGCATCCCGTCGCTTAGCGTTCTTTCTGACTTTTGTTCTTTTCGCTTGGCTCCTAAGGATCATAGCGTGGTGTTATATAGCCTATAGCCTACCTCGATAATTGGGCTATCCAACACTAAAATATTTTTTCTATTCGAACCAGTATCTAGTTCCTGAGATTAGCGCGTTCACCCAAACAAACAAACTCTTCAGCTTTATAATATAGCTGACCCACGCAACTTCATCTGCGTCACCTAAGAGAGAGAGTGGTTTAAGTAATGAATTTTCTACTTATTTTGTAATGGAGTTATTTTAAAATTATGATATCTCCTAAGATGTTGATTAAATCAAGTGATGTCAAGGACAATTTTGTTTACATTTAAATACTTGTGATTAATAACATATTTATTTGGCTAAGGATTAATATTTTGTTGATAAAACTCCGTCGCAAATAATGCATTAATTTCGAACAAACTTGATTACCATAAAAAAGGTTATAGTGACTCAATCTTAAAAGATAGACATGTGCTGTCGCGGACTTTTTTTTAAGAACTTTTAAAGAGAAACAATTCCATCATACATGATATTTGCGTAACTTAAACTGTTTACGCAGCGCACGCAACGGAAGCTTCCAAAAAGGAATCATTTTTCCCATTTTTGCAACATTTTTCATTTATGCTCCGCTCCTATTAGTCGTAGCGTGATGTTATATAGCCTATAATATTCCTCAATAAATGGACTACCCAACACAAAAATAATTTTTCAATTGCAACCGCTATTGAACGCGCTAATCTCAGGAATTACTGGTTGGAATTGAAAAAATATTTTTGTGTTGGATAGTCCATTTATTAAGAAATATTATAGGCTATATAACATCACGCTACAACCAAAAGGAGCGGAGCATAAATCAAAAATGTTGCAAAAACGGGAAAAATTATTCCTTTTTGAGAGCTTCCGTTGCGTGCGCTGCGTAAACGGTTTAAGTTACGCAAATATCATGTATCATGGAATTGTTCCTCTTTAAATTTTCAAAAAAAAAGTCCGCGACAGCATATGTCTATCTTTTAAGATTGACTCACTATAACCTTTTTTATGGTAATCAAATTTGTTCGAAATTAATGCATTATTTGCGAAGGAGTTTTCATAAACATGGTATTAATCCTTATCCAAATAAATACGTAATTCATCACAAGTATTTAATTTTGAACAAAGTTGCCCTTACATCATTTAATTTCAATGAATATCTTAGTGATATAACTGTTTTATAATAACTCCGTAGCAAAATAATTATCAACTCTGCGAGGTGGTCTATTCTAAAGCTGAAGAGTTCGTTTTTAGGGTTCCGTACCCAAAGGGTAAAATGGGACGCTATTATTAAAACTCCGCTGTCCGTCTGTCTGTCCGTCAGTCACCAGGCTGTATCTCATGAACCGTGATAGTTAAACAGTTGAAATTTTCACCTATGATGTATTTCTGTTGCCGCTATAACAACAAATACAAAAAAACAGAAAAAAAAATAATATTTAAGGGGGGCTCCTATACAACGGACATGATTTTTTTGCTCCTTTTTTTGCTCCGCGTGGATGTCGGATATCGCGTAAAAAAGTAGCCTATGTCCTTCTCTATATCCCAGGTCGATCGGTTCAGCGGTTAAGGCGTGAAAACGTAACAAAAAGACTGACAGACAGACAAAGCTACTTTCACATTTATAATATTAGTATGGATAGCTTTTGCCCGCGGCTCCGCCCGCGTGGATGTCGGTTATCGCGTAAAAAAGTAGCCTAAGTCCTTCTCCATATCCCAGGCTATATCTTTGCCAAATTTCATGACGATCGGTTCAGCGGTTTAGGCGTGAAAACGTAACATACAGACAGACAGACAGACAAATAGACAGACAGACAGAGTTACTTTCACATTTATAATATTAGTAAGGATAAGGATTTGTATGGATGGTACGGAACCCTTCGTGCGCGAGTCCGACTCGCACTTGGCCGGTTTTTTGTTTTTTGAACGCGCTAATCTCTGGAACTGCGAGTTGGATTTGAAAAAATCTTTTTGCATTTTACAGCCCAATTCTTGAGGAAGAATTACATTCCTATTAACAAGAACACCATTTTTTTTAATGAAAGTTTATGCGAAAACGAAGTAAAAGCACGGGCAGGCAATATGTTGCGACGGGGTGGGGTCGGGGGAACAAGAAATTTTACGCGGACGAAGTCGCGGGCAAAAGCTAGTCATATTATAAATGCGAAAGTAAGTTTTTTTGTTACCTTTTCACGCCTAAACCAATGAAGCGATCATCCAGAAATTTTGCATATACGTTGTCAGGTGTACAGAAACGGACATAGGGTACTTTTCATCCAAAAAAAAAAACTGTTCAATACTCAATACTTTTATTGCATTCCACATGTAGTTATTCTTAGGTGTTAAACTTATAATTAGATCATTATGGACCCTGTTGGGCACAGCAAAATAAGTGAGTTAGGAGAGAGGAAGTGTTTGTTAATTTAATTTATATAACATTACTTAGCAGTACTACTTGTTACCCGTTTGTTGTTGTTGTACTTTTTGTTGTTGTTGTTTACCCGAGGGAAAACAAAAAAAACGTTATTATGATAATAGATGGCGCCACGTGTATTTCAAATCATAATGGAATTATTATTATTATTATTTTATTTATATATGTCTACATATCACGGGACCCTGGGGTCCCGGACCTTTGGAAGGCGTACGAGGGGCCGAAGCCAACTCGCAGAGGCCCGTTAGACGCTTTTTAATTAAATGAGGCACCAACCGACGATTATCCCTGTACGCACCATGCAAGTGCACCCAAGGACAACCCCCGGTTGGTGTAGGACTATTGCAGGATATGGAAAACAAAGATATTGGACTATGGGTTTGGGTGGTTAAAATGGACTGGTTACCATTATTATTAAACTTTAGCAGTGTGTTAATTAAGTAATATATAAATGCTCAAACAGCTGAATGGATTTGGACAAAGTTTGGTTATGGATAGACCATGACCTGGAGAAGGACATAGGCTATTTTCATCCTGGATCGCAGACAAAGTCGTGGGCAACAGCTAGTTATCGATAAAAAGTGACCTCAATAAAGAAAGAACTAATCCCTTGCGAGTAGCTATTAAATTAATCGGCTTATGGAATCCTGAAAGGAGTACGTCTTTATGTGCTTACAAATTGCAATATTGATACTGACATAATGATATTGCTTCCAATGCAGGAATATTCCCTACGATAAACATATTTATCTACACCCTTTCTATAAATCCTCTATAAAAGTTTCTGAAACAGTTAGCTTATTGCCAACATTAAAACAACTGGTCTCATAGTAACCATAATATCATCCAAACGAGTGTTATAATGTTATACTAAATTTCATTATGCAACTCCTTTGCGTTTTCGATCCCTTCCTTACTCATCAAACAGCCACATTTATGAAAAAAAAAAAAAAAAGAACATCACGTCATGCACGCGCTTTTACTACCACAGCGCTATAATAATTAAAAAAAAAACTTAAGGCGTACCAAGATTTCATGAATTGGAAAATATCAAAGAGTAGATAACATCGGTGTAGATAAAGTCTTGTATGCAGCTCTACATAATTAGGTATTAAAACACTCATGTGATACTATTATTACACTTGGCTTCGCCTCGTGTGATAAACCCACATTCGTGTTTTAATACCCCTTATTATATATCAGTTGCATAAATAACTATTAACATCTTGACTGAGCATACACGATGCACGTTCGATTTGCGTATATACTCATGTAGATTGGAGCGATTTATACAGGATTATTGGTAAAAAACTAAAAACCTTGAAGGACTGTATTGCTAACATCTTAAACAACTTTTGTTCTATGAATTTTTACAAAATAGGTATAATATATTTACCAAAAACAAACCTTCAAGACTTCGTTATTCTATACATTAAGAGCATTGAATTTAAATATTTTTATTATTTGTATGAAAGTCTGATGAACTAAAATCTGATGAATTATTAAAAGTTGTTGTTTATGATGTTAGTATTATAGTTTAAATTTAAAGTCGCTCAGCGCGCTATGGAGCGGGCTATGCTCGGAGTTTCTTTCAAGGATAAAATCATGAATGAAATTATCCGGAAGAGAACCGGAGTTACCGACATAGCTTGCAAAGTAAGCAAGCTGGAGCGGCAGTGGGCTAGCCATATTTGTCGAAGGACCGATGGCCAGTGGAGCAGACGAGTCCTGGAGTGGAGACCGCGTATCGGCAAGCGTAGTGTTGGACGCCCCCCAGCTGGATGGACCGACGACCTCAAAAAGGTGGCTGGGATAGACTGGATGCGGAAGGCGGAGGACAGGTTGTTGTGGCGCAGCATGGGAGAGGCCTATGTTCAGCAGTGGACATAGCAGATTTTTTTTTGGGTGGGAAATTATCGAATAACTTCTCCCGCTCTGGGCGGAGCGGGAGGGCGTGTCAGACTTTTACTGACTAAAACCCACCCGTGTTCCTTCAGATGCCTGTGTGCCAGGGCCACGGTATCCCCTTCGGACAAACCCGCAACCCTGGCAGGCACCGGTCCTAGCGGACCCCGTCAGTGCGTGCTGACATCTCTTTGAGGCGCGCGTGGTACATAATGCGCTGTCGACCCAGGGCCTGGTCCTTACCGGACGGCGAACTTCCCATACCTCGCCGTCCGCAAGCCCGCGCCTACGGCGGCCGGGAATCGGCCGATTCCCGCCGTCCAGGGCGTCTCCTGCGGCGACTAGGGGCGTGAGGGCGCACAGACAGCTGCTCCCTCACGCGTTCCGCCTCCTCCTTCGCGAGCATTACTACTTTGCAGAAGGAGGTGACTGCCTCCCATGCACTATCGCTCCGGACCATGGCCTGGACTAGGGCCGGACGCGAGAGATCGCCGCCGCCTAGTATGTATTATAGTCCTGAGTTAGTGGTTACAAGATTTAACAAAAACAAACCTTCAAGACTTCGTTATTCTATACATTTAGAGCGTTGAATTTAAATATTTTTATCATTTGTATGAAAGTCTGATGAATTATTAAAAGTCATAGAACAAAAGTTGTTGTTTATGATGTTAGTTTTATAGACCTGAGAGGTAGTGCTTTAACAATGACTCTGTATAGGTAGGTAAGTAGGTATATAGGTGTACGGTGTATTGTTCAAGGAAAACGTTTATTTACGAGTACCCACTCAGTTTGGAAAACGTGGTCGCTCACATTGGGCCTTACTAGAAGGCTAAAAGTCACCCAAAGGGCAATGGAGAGGGCTATGCTTGGAGTTTCCCTACGTAATCGAATCAGAAATGAAGCGATCCGCAGGAGAACCAAGGTAACCGACATAGCTCGAAGAATTGCCAAACTTAAGTGGCAATGGGCAGGGCACATGGCTCGCAGAAAAGATGGCCGTTGGGACTGAAAGGTTCTGGAGTGGCGACCGCGTACCGGAAGATGTAGCGTGGGAAGGCCTCCCATAAGGTGGACCATGAAAGCCGCAGGAATCCGCTGGATGCGGGAAGCACAGAATCGGTCGAAGTGGCGGTGCTTGGGGGAGGCCTATGTCCAGCAGAGGACGTCTTTCGGCTGAAATGATGATGAATGATAGACTCAGTTTGGTACCTACAACTTAACTGAAGGCGACCCACTCAATTGGTAGAGCATTCATACTTGGTTTAACCCGATGTTGCGATGCACTGATTTTATTTGTAATCGATTGCGTGCTAGCTATAGTTGTCGGGTTTTAGCATGGCAATAGCGGTCATTGCTCTTTCCCTAATATCTCTTCGTAGGAACCCAAACAATAATTTCAATTGTATGGTTATTCGTTTATGAATCATGTGGAAGATCACGATAGATATTGATTCAGGACGTTAACGGACTTTATTTTAGTTTTTTGAATAAAAATTCTAGAAAATGTACTACTGTATGTCTCTGCATCACCCAAGGGTTGACTGGTAGAAAATGCCTATGGCATTAAGTCCGCCTTTGTACATGTTTTGTGCTTAAAGTATTAAATAATAAATAAATAAAATGTAGTTAGATCAATGACCATTATTGCCATGCTAAAACGCAACAACTATTGTAGCCGAACAATAACGTTGACTGTGTTGAATCGATTGCTCGATATCAATTCGATAATATTTATAATTTCATCGGGTAGTTACAAATTTTAAATCGGTAATGAAAAAAACACCAAATTGTTAAAATAAGAAAATAAACAACTACGTCTAAGTTATCCATTAAGTCTTTCGTGGTCTAAGTGAAAGCTATAAAGTTGCCAAAGTTAAAAAAAAAAAAAAAACTATTTACTTGAATACTTAAACACTGTTAACTCTTCAACAAGTTTGGTGTGGCATATCGCATTTCCGTAGCATGTTCAAGTTAAAACACCGACACACACCACCTGTTTTGTTGAGTAGTGAGAACAAGAAATACACTAAGATCTAGTTTTTACTTTTTGCCAGACGTATCATTTAGGTCAGGTATGGTGGGGTATAATGTTAGGCTACTTTGTAAAGGCACAGTAGTGTTTTTATTTTATTTTGCGGTTTTATTCACATGTTTAGACGTTTTCTTAACAATTCTTTTCGTTAGTGAGAAAGTTATCTATTCATTTATTAATTACTAGCTTCTGCTCGCGACTTTGTTCGTGTGGAAGTCGTAAGATACATAAAAGTATATTAAAGTAACTGCCACATTTTACAAAACTCCCTCGACCCACTGCGTCGCATCGCATCGCCCTCCCGCGCTATTACTTCGTTTTCGTTTTGTGTTCTTTCTGACTTTTATCTTTTTGCTCAGCCTCTAAGAGTCGTAGTGAGATGTTAAATATCAAATGCAAAAACAATTCTTCAAATGTTCCAGAGATTAGAGCGATCAAAAAAAAGATATCTCTTTCTTTATTTCTTTTCTTTTTATTTTCTGAATTCAGCTTTATTATATTATTATTATAATAATTATCTAATATAGATTTATTATTCTAACAGAATATTAATTTATTGAATTTTGGAATATCTTTTTTCTATAAACCACAAAGCTAACTGTTTGATTTACGTGTTTTATATTACTTTGAGGATGAGGATTTTTTAACCCACTTTCAGATGGGTCAACTTGAGTGTCCGCATGTGTAACGACGTCAGTGACTTTCAGCGACCGTGTGATTATAAAATATTCTGAAGACATATTCTGAGTTTTAACACGTTTTCAGTTTAAGAGGAGTCATGTTGTTTTATTTAAATAGGTGGACTTTACAATTCATTGGCTTACAACAGGTGAAATGGAATATTTAACTATGGGGATAACTTTGAAAAAGTGCAAAAAAAAAAAAAATACTACTGGCTGTAATTCTACTCAAGCATAATACAAAGCTTATCGATTAAGCAATTAATTAACCTTGTCGTTCACCAACACGGTGGACCGATCAGGTGAAGGAATCATGTCCTCTAAATTCTACACGGTGGTAAGGGATGCGCTGGACAGAAAACGGTGGAGGCGGATCATCCGCTCCAGATGCAACTCCGAAGCTGACCACGATCCATAGACATGAGGGACCGATCACAGAGAGAAAGAGATCGATTACCTAATGAAATTTAAGCTGTTTGTGCCAATAGAACATTTACGTAAACGTTTAAATTTATAAAACAGGAACCTTTAAGTACGGTGGTCAGCACATCAAGTTACTACCAACCGTCAAATTTTCTCGTTCGATTTTTAACTTAATCGTCAACATTTTAAAGTTTAAAATCGTTTGGAGAAATTTGATAGCTTCGTGTAGTTTGGTGTGCCGACCACTGTACTCTCCTAGAGATTGGAGGCGTGTTAACCTGACTTTAAACCGTGGTTACTGCAATATCGTTACATCATTCATGTTCCATAAAAGCCACGTCAGTCAATAATATTATAATTACATCTTTTGTTACCCTATTTCTCGAAAACCTGTATCCAGCAGAGCAGCGGTTTTCAGCAAAACAGCGAACCTTTTAAAGAGGTAAACATTTTCACACTTTTAAACTTTTGATATTAAATTGTAAAAGCAATATGAAATTGGGTTTCAGAAATAAAACTTGAATTTTTCATTAAAGAAGTGCTGTTGCAGTTTATTAGTTTTTAATTTTAATATTTCAGGACGCTGACGTGATTTAAATTTAAAACTTTTATGTAATAACGTGATTTCCATTATTTTCGCGGAAAGGTAAATCTACGTGTTTGCGTTTTGTTTGCAACACCACAGTTTCCGGTCAAATAAATTGTGTTTATCATAATCATCATTTCAGCCAAAAGACGTCCACTGCAGGACATATGCCTCCCCCAATTGGGGGGGTTTGCCAAAATCGCCACGCTTGGCAGGCGGGTTGGCGATCGCAGTATGCTTTTAAAAATGCATAGAGAACGCTGCTGCCCATTCTCTAGTAAGTCCCTTAGTCGCCTTTTACGACACCCACGGGAGGAAATGAGGTAGTGCTATTCTTTACATCCGGCACCACACAGAACAAGGTGTTTATCAGGTACCACGAAATCAAAAGGTTATATTTTATCCGGGACATAACTTGAGAGCACATGCTTATCCCGTACAGCATACATTTGGAAATTTGCGCAAAGGCTACAAAACCAATTCGGCCAAATGACGCGTCATTCGATTTATCTCGATACAGGATGTTAATTGGTACAAAAAAATCGAATTTGAAATGGAATCGGACGTCCCAAAAATGCGCATTTGGTGAATGGCTATCCAATTTACTTACGTAAATGATTTTTAATAAATGTATTTTTGTTCCGATTCGAATGTTAGGAATACAAATAAATAATTAACCAGAAGTTCTTTCCTTGATCAACAACAAACAGTGTGAAACTTAAACAAGGCTGCGGGCAGGGCGGTAATTATACAGAAAATAGTTAACACACGCTTCTAGGGACTAAAGTTCTTAGTTCTAAGACTCTATTTCGTTGAAACGCGTATTCCATTTGAAGTTTCTTGCTGATAGTGGTACCCATATAACCTTCATTTGTGTCTCCTCGCGATAAGACGAAGGACGTGGAAACTCATTTACTTGCGGAGGGCAACTTCGATTTATTCATCTATTCATACGAGCCTGTTTACTGAAGATACCAATATTTTTTTTATACGAAACTAGCTGACCCGACAGACTTCGTTCTGTCAAAAGCTATAGTATAAACTCCACTACTCTACCCTACCCTACCCTACCTACCCTACCTACCTACCTACCTACCTACCTACCTACCTACCTACCCACCTACCTACCTAACTACCTACCCTACCCTACCCTACCCTACCCTACCTACCTACCCTACCCTACGCTACCCTACCCTACCTACCTACCTACCTACCTACCCTACCCTACCCTACCTACCTACCTACCTACCTACCCTACCCTACCCTACCCTACCCTATCTACCTACCTACCTACCCTACCCTACTCTACCCTACCCTAATTTTTCGTAAAAACCATAAAAAATTGCTATAAACCTCACGGAGCCCGAGACCTTTCCAACGAATGCAAAACCGTGGAAATCGGTTCGTGCGTTCTGGAGTTATAGCGTCAGGAAGGAAAACCCGACTTATTTTTATATAGTAGATAAAGGAGAGACCTTGATTCACTTTGGCACTCTTCATTCGATTAGTTTGGCAAAGGTGTCGTTACTCTGTAGCGTTTAATGGGTAAACAGGGCATTTAATTAGGATACGAATCGGACCCAACTTTCCGATAGCCGATCAAAGCTATTCAATGGACAAAGTAATATATTATATACTTCAAGCTTGGGTGTTTAACAAAGAATCAGGGCTAACGACAAGTTTCCTAAAATCAGTTAACGAGATTTGATTAGTTACTAAACTTCTTATTAAATTCAACCCTGTCTCTGTTACGACAATAGATCACTATGATTTGATAGCGGAGCATATTATGGGATCAAACAGAATTTATTCCATGCTACCAACTGTCGCAAAAAATATTACGCAAAAAATTTACGATTTAGTTTTATCCCTCTTAACTCCATTTCCTTAGAAAAATAAAACTATATTTTCGTTGGAAAGAAAGAAAATTATATCTTCCGTATAAAAAAATAGATTATGTTACACGTAAACAAAGCCGTGGGCAAAACCGGTAAAGGGACAGGAATCCCACGTCGTAAGTATAAAATTTATTTGAAAAAAATATATACAAAGTGAATGTGTGTTTCCCCATTAACGGGGAGGGTAAAGGGACTTGGGAATAATTTATTGCCCCACCTGTAGCCAGGTCCGAATAAAGCCGGCTTTAATAACTAATCGCTCGTGAAATTAATATGATAACTTTGAGAAATATACTGAACTTTATTGTGGCTAGTTAAATAAAGTTTCCAGTTAGGTTCGGCTTCCAGAGTCTGTTACAGTTTATAGAGATTAAACGAGAATATATTTTATAACAATTGCTTCCGTATCAAAAGTTTTCTGTTTACTTTGGTGCTATTTATGGCCGGGAGTATTAAGGCACATAATATACATTGGTTCATGATTTTCTTCAGAATCCATCGTTCTAAATCTATCAGTATCTACAAGAGATTCGTCGAAGTACTTAATATTAATCAATCAGCAATGCGGATGGTATTGTGTTTCCAACATGATTAATTATTGTTATTTAAACCTCACTGTATAATACAGTTTCTCAGTTAATACAATTACTACGAAGACCTCTACAATATTCTAGCACCGACAACTTGGTTCACAATTATTTTTTGGACAAAAAATAAAAGCACTTTCATTTCGCTGAACTGTCTGCCCGACACAGATTTTTTATTTTAGTTATTTACGTATGTACCTTCTTGTTTAATAATATAAGTAGGCAGCTGCCCATTTGTACCTATGTTTTTATGTCACATGTTATGGAACTGTTTACCTAAAACATCGATAACATGTAATATTATGTCCACCTAGTGGAAATCAGTCCTGAAGCGCGGTCCAATTTTTCTCCAGTTTTTCCTCATTTCCTACAAACAGGAAAAAATAGTTTTTCTTCGTAATTATGATTTAGAAGTAAACCCTGGGGACATGTTACGTACCTATTAGGCACTTGATTTTCATTTTTCGAACATAGAAATCATTTTTAGTTTTAGGTAGGTATATCTTACGGTTATGGCATCAGTAATGCGGCGCGAAAATGTTACATAAATGCGCCTTAAATATATACCTGAAAATAAAAGTGAAATAAATAAGTTATTACTTACCCCATAATCCTCAAAACAGGTTTAAAGCTCACCTCTAACCTACAGATGTCCCCAAACATAAAACAAACTAAAACATTTTCCTATATTTTGAAACATTTATCCTCTGATCGTGAATTAGGGGCTAATCCAGCAGTTTTATTAATAACGTTGACATTATAGTTGCCTAGGCTATAATCCTCTGATTGATTGCCCAGGGGACTAAGAATTATTCAGTGTCGTCTTGCGGCCTATGATAGACACTTAACACGTTTTTGCTCGTTTGTTCTGCTTTTGTTGATAATCTGGCTTGTTCTTTGTTGTAATAAGATGATATTTTTTAATATTGAAGTTAATTATGATGAAAAGAACGTGGAGAAAATAAGTGAGTTTATATAATTGGGGAGTCAGTTTACAAGGGATGCAAAGATTGATGAGGATGTGGAAAGGAGAGTAAATGCGGGGAATAAAGTGATTGGTGCTATATATGCGATTGTGACCAACCAGTCCATGCCCAAAAAGACTCGACTGGCTGTTCACAATGGTGTGCTGGTACCTACGCTTATGTATGGAAGTGAATGTTCGGTGTGGCTAAAGAAGCATGAAAGTAGAATAAATGCTGTGCTGTGTGGGTATGTGCGTTCCTTGCGAAGCATGTGTGGCGTGACTATGAATGATAGGCTGAAAAATTATGTGATATGGCAACGGTGGGGTTTTAAGAAAGATGAGATGAGTTTATAAACATTTAATTTTTGTTGGTGGTGGTATCTATTAATGGGTTTTTGTGTGACGTCCCCGAGTGTGGAAATTGTGACTACATTGTTGTATTGGGTTCCTACCTGCAAAAAAAATGTAAGTGGTAATAGTAAATGAAAAAAAAAAAAATATAATGTAGTGACAAAAATTTAAAAGAGTAGGTATGCTTAGATGGTTTGGTCATGTTGAGAGGATATTGAAAGGTGACTAACAATACTACATTATGGCCAGGTGTGACGTAAAAGGTATTTACAAGGCAGATGTTAGTGAAAACGCCGGGAGGACATATAGTGGTGACCTAATTGGTGATGTTCTTCAGAAAGATCGGGTGTGTAGCACTCAACTGGCATGCGTGTATGACAAGTGTAAACGAAGCAAAAGGAGTATGTAAGGAGCGTAGCAGGTGACGTTCTAAACTTTCTGCCTACCCCCATGAGAATAAGGCGTGAGTTATGTTTGTATGTATGTTTTATGATGCTTGTATAACTTGGAGAGATGAATTCAAAGTCAAATAATTTATTTCAAATAGGCATGTAAAATGTACTTTTGAACGTCAAAAATTACAAAAATTGTTAATTGATTCTAGTTGCCTCTTCCAAAAAGTTGTTATGTATGGAGAAGAATGGGCAAGAAACTCCATACTTACTCTTTTAAAATGTTAACAATAGTTTGTTTACATTAATTAATTATTATAGGTGAATACGATGTACCTACACTACATTTATTATAACATTAGACAAATAACTGTTCTCACTCTTTCGTTATTTCGATGTAAACGTTTAATAAACTCCGTTATTTCACGATAAATACAAAGCACTGTAATCATGTGCACCTAGCTTCTGACGTTTCATAAGTGCCCATGTAGGTTTATGTGAAATAAAATATTTTGATTTTGATTTTGATTTTGAATCTATTTACGATTTACATTTTTTTTTAAACTCTAAAGTGCAGTAATTTCAACAATATTACACAATAGCTGTCGTTATTTAGCCGTTATTTGTCTAATGCTATAGTAAATGGAGTATAGAATAAAAATTTCTTACCACAATTGGTAAAAATAATGAAAAGTGAACTAATGACAGAAAAATTTATAACTGCGATAGATACATGGTGCTAGTCTGGAGGGTGTACAGTGGACGGTGAAAAACCTTACCGTTACGAAATAAAAACGCTGTCAGTTTTGATACCATAGACGTGATATTGATTGTACTTGCACTTTCTCAATGATGTTATTGCCTGATACCATATACATATCACTCATCTATATCCAAGTATTGGGCTCAATTCAAAGCCATTGATACTAGGATACTAGTAACAATTTCCTATTATTTGCTTAATATTTGAATGGACACCGGAAAGGGTCCTTAAGTCAGTATCTGCATGGCTGCTTGTGCAAATATTTATTTGATAAATGTATTTGTAGAAACGCAATACATCAACAAGCTATTCGAGGAGTTCCGACAACATCGAGTCGCTGCTTGGTATGTCCATTGAAGCTGAAAAGTCTCTTTCAACAGAAAATACACTGAGATATGTGTGTTTTGCTCGGACAATCCAAGCAAGAGAAAGACAGAGGATAGATGCATTCGAAATGTGGTGCTGGAGGCGGATGCTCCGAATACCATGGACAGCCATACGCACAAATGTGTCTGACCTTTCCCAACACGACATAAAGATCCGATTGTCTACAGTTTGCTTACAGCGTATTTTGACCTATTTCGGCCACATAATGCGAAAGGGAGATAGCAACCTTGAAAAGCTGGTCATTGTTGGCAATATCGAGGGAAAGAGAGCACGAGACCGGTCACCAACACGATGGTGCGACCAAGTAAAAGAAGCTACGTCCTCAAGCAAACTTCAGCAACTTCAGGTGATGGCAACGTTGGACCGGGAGTCGATGGAGGCAGATTGTCCACTTAAAGGGGTCTAGTGACCACGATCCTCAGTAATGAGGGACCGATTGAAGAAGAAGATGTGTGTTTTAGTCATAGGTCAACCCAGTCTACATTAAGGCGACGATAGCCGACTTTTAATTATTTTATACTGAAGATCACGTCTAAACGAGAAGTGTTAATGATTTTGAAAAAGTATATGTTAAATCAAAGCATTTTCATAATAACGTAATATGTGAATATTTTTAGATTATGTTTGTATTACATAGTGAAATTAATTTGCGTAGTTATGTCTAACGCGGATAGAAAACTGAGAATCACGCAAAATCTATCAAGCGTATTTTTCTGAAACCTTCACCTTTTTAAAGATAATTTAATTATTGATCTTTTAGTATACGTGTTTAATTAAAATACCTTTTACTTTATGTATAATAAATTAATAATGCGTCTTATTTGCGACAGCGCTCCTGGATAGGCGAGTCCTATTACTGGCTGGACTTACGACGCGTTGTGTGAGCTCAGTACAGAACACGCAAGCTAACCACTCAAGATCACTGGCATATATCTGCGTCTTAATGGTTTGTACCACACCCTTAAATTTGACCACACTTTTCGAATACACGTTGTATGTGAGATTAAACTAAATTATTATCTTAGTTATAACGTACCTGTTTAATTATATTTTAGTAAAACAAAAACCCTTTGATTTAAGAGCGGTTACCCAAATTCTAAGAACAAACTGTTTACCCATTCATAAGCCCTTGAATTATTAAAATCATTAATCATCGGGTACGCACACTTTTGGTGTTCAACATTATAAATAGGGCTTAACAATAAAATTTGTTTCTTTCATAAACATTCATTTTCTTATGAAGTAGGTTTTATCTTTGATAACAGCGTTTGAAAAAGGGTTACTTAAAATACCTTTTGTATAAAACATTTAATAAATTAATAATGCATCTTATTTGGGACAGCGTTCCTGGATGGGCGAGTCCTATTACTGGCTGAACGAACGACGCGTTGCGTGAGCTCAGTACACTGGCATATATCTCGGCTTTACGGTGTATGCGTTAATATAGCCCGGGAAATTCAAAATTTTCATACATAGTCAGGCTGTGTGTTGATTAAAGTATGATTCGCGGCCATAACAAATATGGCTTTACAGAAATATTATCATTAGATTCAGCAATACAACTCCTTAAAGGTACTATTTGGTACTGAGCTGCCAACTGCAAATACCGACAGCACTTGCAGCGACTGCATGCAATCGGCCTTTTTTTATCTAGGGCATCTCAGAGTTAACCATGAGAGGTTGAGACTCTTTAACCGGACTTTGCTGTGGTTGCCTTAAGCTCCTAACGAAACTTAATGCCTCCAGCCAGGGCGTAAAATCTTATAAACTAAACGACTGCGCGCTAAGGGCACCGCCTGTGGGGTACGAACCTCGGCTTAGGGCAGAGTCGGAGGGAGGATGGCAAGGGACCGACGGTGGCTATGCAATCGGCCGCTGGTTTGTATGTATTTATATGAAATGGCTTCCAAGCGCTGCACGTGCTGTCGGCAGTTGCAGTTGGCAGCTCGGTTCCAAATAGTACCTTAAGTTAGATTTGTCCTCAAATGTCATGATTTAATGAATTAGTATTGGTAGTGTAGTTAGTATTATATGAACTTAGATGATTTTTATGATTATAATTCTTTAAATATTAAATTGATATGGCCGCGAATCACATTTTTTTTTTCCGGAAATGGAAAGTTTAAAAGAAATAAAAAAAAAAACTTTAATTTCAGGTAAAACCGATATTATAAAGAAAAATACAACATTAAAATTAAAGTTCATATTAATGTGATCCTATTTTTTAGAGTAGCCTCTAGGTAATTATCTGAAAAATCGGTGTATTCCCTTTTTTGTGAATTATTGTAAACCTTTTTTTCGCCTTTTTATGTGAATTACCATTAATGGGGACACGGGCGATGGGGACAGCGGAATACACCGAAAAATCTACAAGTACTCCGTAAAAATAAAAAATTGAAAACATGTTCTTCATAATATTATTTTTTATTTATGCCTTTCTTAATATAATATATTTACCTTCCATTAACGATGTCCCCAGTAGGTAACATGCCCATGTCACCAATTTTTTGCTTTACCTCAATGTTGTTAAAGAAACATGTATCTACCAGGCAAGCATATTTACTAGGAGCTGTTTCTTTTAAAAACTCTAAAGACTGTCTCGTTTATATTTTCGCCGTCTTTATTCTGAGCCGCGTGAAAACCAAGACACGTTGGTTGAGATTTGTGAACACTTTGAATCCGAACGTGTCTCTACAAGATTTTCTTCTTTTTCAAATTGTGAAATGTATTTATTTTGGTTTGATTTACTCAAAATTGAGCTTTATTAGATATTTTTCCTCTCGGAGATTTGAGTACAGTCAGCCGCACATCACTGGTAATACTTGATTTACGAAATCCGCCCTTAAATCTACGACATAAAGGTGCTCTGAATGTATAAAAATTACCACTGATGTGCGGTTACATGTACAACCTGCCTGTAGAACATCGCATTTTAAACATTAAAACCGGCCAAGTGTGTGTCGGACCACTGACAATGAAGGATTCCGTAGTTGGGACTTTATTTACCCCAAGAACAAACTTAACACCGTAGTTAAAATACATGTTCTTCAATATATTCCAACTGCAAATGTATAAGTTGGTTGACTGTTACTCGTTATCTTGTAAAGACTGATATTATGAAAAAAAAAAAAAAAAAAAAAAAAACTTCATTTAGTTTACCTCTTTGTCAGCGTGATTAATATTTATCATTCATCATTTCAGCCGAAAGAGTCCACTGCTGGACATAACGTCGTATCCTACGAATAGTGCCCTAATGAACATAGGGGCTTTCTTTTTTTATTGCATAATTCAATTCTGTTCATCATACCACATATAACCAGTTCAACAAAACAATTAAAAACGGGATTTAAAGGACATAATGCGTATAAAATATACAGATAATTTATTGAAAATAATCCTAGCCGAACCTTAAAATATCAATACACATTATAAGAAATCACCAATACAATTTTTTTCATATTTAATTTAATTAAACACAAAAAGTGTCTCCTGAAAAGTAGCTATTATGCAGTTACGCCCCTATTCGTAGGATACGAAGATAAGCCTCCCCCGATTGGGGAGGGGGGTTTGCCATAATCGCCACGCTTGGCAGGCGGGTTGGCGATCGCAGTACGGTGTTAAAAATGCATAGAGAACGCTGCTGCCCATTCTCTAGTAAGTCCCTTAGTCGCCTTTTACTACACCCACGGGAGGAAATGGGATGGTGTTATTCTTTACGTCCGGCACCACACGGTACGGGTGTATGGTTAATATTTATAACCATGCCAAATTACAGCTTTCTAATACTAAGAGACACGGACAGACAGACAAACGGAAATGGCGAAACTATAAGGGTTCCTACGGAACCTTAAAGCTGTTACGACAACTAGAAATTTAGTGCTCTCTTGAGAGCAGTACGTACTTAAGTTTTTTTGCTGTTTCTAACAAAAAAAGCTAAATATGATATTTATGTTATTTTTACTGAAGTGAGGTGTTAGTACCTACCACAGGTACAGTTGACTGCACGTTGATGGTAATACTTTAACCTAGGCTTGTAGAAAAAAATATCGATATATCGATACATCGATATATTTTGTTCGATAGATCTATTATTTGAATACATCGATATATCGATATAAAATATCAAGTATCGAAAAGGTATCAAATATGCATAGACTTATTTTTAAATTATCAATGTTTTATTAATTCAAGATTTCGCATTAGAAATGATGTTTCTAATTTAGTATTTATATGAATAAACGACAAACACAATAGAATTTCAAGACGACGACATGACGTGACGTGTTTCAGAAAATTCTACCGATATATTGATGTTTTTTTTTTTGCGTATTAATCAGAATGAATTTCATTTTTTTTTTATATCGATACCGGGTACATCGATACTTTTTGGCACTTCTTGCATGCGTCCCTACTTTGACCTTGAGCTGGCCTAGCGGCGTACGGAGTTTCAATAGAATAAGAGACCAGCTTATACGGGTTACCACAGACGTGGCCTGATGTACTATAAAAGATAAAAAATTAAGTGCTCTTACTAAATGGCTATGAGACCAGTCGTTTTGAGTCTGCCAACATGGAAATAATCCAGGTAATGTTGGTACCACCGCTTCGTTTGTAAGCATTAATGTCGCTGTTTTTTCAAGGATACTCTGCTCTTTTTGTAAAAACAGACTAGCATGAAATGCCACTAATTAGTTGCTTTCCCCAGAACTTTGAGACGTGTACCTTTTGAACCCTCTCAAGTACCTAATTACCGCTCAAGTGTACAAGGATAAGCAGGGACGCGAGTTTATGTAGTTAACATTTTTAATGTGACTAAATTTTAATAAAAATTATCTATACAAATAAATAAAATTGAAGTGTCTGTTTGTAATGTCAAAATATCAGCTTTTTACTAAATGCTTTTGAAAGTATATACGGAACTTATAACAAAAACACAATTTTTAAAGTTTTTGTCTGTCTTTCGGTCTATCTGCCTGTCTGACTGTTTATTCCGGCTAATCTCTGAAACGGCTCGACCGATTTTGACGGGACTTTCATTGGCAGATAGCTGATATTAGGCGGAGTAACTAAGGCTATTTTTATCCTGGACTAGCTGCTGCAAACGGGTTCGCCCGCGTGTATAAAAATAAATGTTACATTACAAACACACTTCAATTTTATTTATTTGTTTAGAAAAAGCCACGCGGCCGAAGCCGCGGGCAGCGGCTAGTCTTGAATAAAATCATAAAGAGGATTGGAAGGTTAGTTTTGAAGCAGGCAGTATTTTGCCGCCATTTAGATATTTTTAGTAGTTTTAGTGGAACAGTCTTTTTATCCATTCCGTCATAAACTTTACATAAATAATGTCTACTAAAATATTGAAAAAAAAAAAAAAAAACTGATCAAGTGCGTGTCGGACCACACACAATGAGGGTTCCGTAGTTGGGATGAATTTAACCCAAGAACAAACTTAACCTTGTAGTTGAAAAAAAAAAAAAAAACTATTTACTAGATCTCGTTCAAACCAATTTTCGGTGGAAGTTTAGATGGTAATGTACATCATATATATTTTTTTAGTTTCATCATTCTCTTATTTTAGAAGTTACAGGGGGGGGGGGACACATTTCACCACTTTGGAAGAAAAAATATATTAGAAACCTCAATATCATTTATGGGTTTGATGATTTTTTTTTATGTCAGTTCTAAGTATCGGGGACCCCCAAAATGTATTGTTTTTTTTTCTATTTTTATGTGAAAAATATGTGAATGAATACTAATTCAATTGTTGTGAGCTCATTCCATATGCATAAACCATGCGTACAATAGTCAAATAAACGGGATGATTGCGTTCATTCCATATTAAATTCCATTGCACTCACTTTCATACTCGCATCGGAAAAATGTTCTACAATTCGTGTCACGAGTCGCGACTCGGACAGCCGTATCCGCTATTGAATACCTACCCAAGTCCCCATAGTTAGACACCATTTTATTTTATTCCCTCTCAGACTGGGAAAAGAATATTTTTACTCTTTGTCGTCAGTAATTGAATTTCGTTAGTAAGTACTACTACGGTTTCGTGGCGAAATAAAGAGATTCCCAGCAATCTCATTGAGAAGTATTTGACGTTTATTCCTAGCTTTCTTTAAACGCAAGCTTTTGATGCTAGGTTTACTGGACTTTGTTGGGGCCGTTTGTCATTTTTATGGACGGCATATCATTTTATTTGGTACCGTAGAGACCACAGACCTGGGCCTCAAGTCTGCTATTACAATAGTGTCAGAATGGTCTCGCCATTGTGAGTATTTGACAGTGTTTGTATGGCAAATCTGTCAAAAACTCACAATGAAGAGACCATTCTGACACTATTGTAATAGCAGACTTGAGGCCCTGCACTCTAATCGCGTAAAGGCTCGTACAGGTTCGCGCGATATCGCGGGCGCGACAGGCAGCGACAAAGAAATTGTGCTACTAGTGTCGCGTCGCGCCCGCGATATCGCACTGGTCTGTACGAGCCTTAACACTATTAATCAGAATCTGAATGATTTTGAAGTATATTGCTAATCCATTGCTTCTTATGTTCGAAAAATTTGTATGCTCAACAACGTAAATAACGCAATGAATTACAACGTAAACCACTTTAAGTGTGTTGTAACACACGTAATTGCGTAAAATTACCCCGCAGAAGATATACAGGGTGTGGCGTAAATAGTGGTCCAACGTTAAGACGTCGATGCACCGTATATTCAGCTATCACATCAATGTGACCCATTTTTCTTAGTACTTCGATTTTTTTTCTTGAAAAATTTACAGCTGGCTTTACTTATTTCGCTATAATTTCAATACATGACGTTAAAGTATTATAAAAAAAAAAATGTCATTTCTAGAAATTACAGCCAAATTAGTAAAGCTAGCTGTAAATTTTCAAGAAAAAAGAAAAAAAATCGGAGTTCTAAGAAAAATATTATTTTATAATATTATTTAAAATAATATATTATTCGGAGAACTATAAAAAATTGTTTAAATTGTGGTATGTGATAGCTGAATATATGGTGTATCGATCCCTTACTGTTGGACCACTATTTACGCCACACCCTGTATGTTCAACAGACACCATGGATCTAGAGGTGAGATGTACTAAGTAAGATGCGTAGTCTGAGTCTGAAAAGTACGCGGCCGCCTAAATACTTATTCCAAAAACTAGGTCCACGAGTTTTCAGGCGTCTCTATTGACGTTTCTTTATTTAGTCATCTATACTCCATTTACTATGCATTAGACAAATAACGGCTAAATAACGACAGTTATTGTGTAATATTGTTGAAATTACTGCAATTTAGAGTTATTTTTTTTAATGTAAATGGTAAACAGATTACAGTGCTTTGTATTTATCGTGAAATAACAGAGTTTATTAAACGTTTACATCGAAATAACGAAAGGGTGAGAACAGTTATTTGTCTAATGTTATAATAAATGGAGTATAGGGAGTCTCCGTAACATCGAAATCGAGTAATGGAGTATTTTAGATTTATGGATTATTAACGTCTATAAGACTATGCGTAGGTATTCGTATCTTTTCCACATGTTAAAATACTTAAAATTAAATCATATTGAAAACTTCCTTTCATACTTTACAGACTTTAGACTCAGCTTATTTTATAAATATGATATTAAAAGAAACATGGAAAAAAAAAATTGTTCATGATAATATTAAAGAAAAGCTGGCGTATTTGGAAGGTTTCAATTGATTTTATGTGCATTTAAAAAACAATATTCATAATAGCTAAACATTTTCACAAAATATTGTATTGGTAAGTAGTCACCGAACTTAAACAAATAAAAATGCACACTGCCTACCAAAGTAATAGTGATCCTATTAGTATGGACATTAGGTTTAGAAACGCCAAACAAATAAATCAACTCGCAACCATCAAGTGCCGAACCGAACGTTTCCGAATGTCACCGGAACTGATCGAGCTCGTTGGTCTGCGTTGGTCTCAACTAGACGCGGGTATGGTAGTACGTGTTTAAAAAAAAAATATAGATAAAGAGTAGCACAACTTAAAATACCTCTTTTTTCAGGAACAGCAAAAAACGTTTTACTCGTTTTATTTATTTATTTATTTAACAACTTATGTACACACATATAAACAGACAAGAAGAAAGGAACAGTTTTTTTTTTCCTATGTTCGATTTAAATTATTGCTGTATATTATTTTACTAAGATATTAATATATATATATATTAATAATAATAAAATAAATAATAATAAATAATATAATACTATTTTTTATATTTTTAAATGTTTTTATTTTTTTATGTTTTTATAAAAATATTTAAAAATGTAAATGATATGTTTTTAAATGAAATAAAGGAAATAAATAAAATAATATAATGTAATAATAATAAAGATATAATATAACATAATATAATATAAATTAATATATTGGTTTTTATATTAATTTAGTAAAACAACAACTACTTAAGTACATTTGTCACCAATACTGGGGTAAGTGGAAATAATTTGAAGAACACCCAAGAAACAAGACCGATTCAATCACGAATACGAAATCAACTCAAAATAATTCACGCTTGATGACTGCGGTTAGCCACGAATACAAAACTTAGTCGAAATAATTTTTAGTCTTTGTGCGTATTGACAGCATCTTTCCCTGCGGCTGACATGTCGTAACTGGTGATGCGTTACTATTGTTGGTAACCGTGGAGCAACTCAAAAAGACTGAGTTACAGCGCCATCTAGTTTTTTATGAATGGAGTTTGTACACAGGTGTCTTTGGAGTTAATGTAGTTTTCGACGCTGATTCCGATAATCACAATAACTCGATTTTGGGTTATTTTGAGTTGTGCCACTCTTCATCTAGGTGTGCGATATGTATTTAATAATCTTGTAAGACGAAGGAGACTACTCTCCACGACACAGGGAATCCTAGTGTGGAGGGCAGTGCAATTTGAATTCTATACGCTATCTTGAAAGTTCTAATTATTTTATCGTGCGTTCAGCTTACGTGCTGCGGTTGAACACATTAGATCAATCAAGTGTGACTACAATCTAGCTATATTTAGAGAATAACCGTTGCATTTATACATATTTTCTTATCTATACAAATAAATAAAATGGAAGTGTCTGTTTTTAATGTCAAAATAACAGCTTTTTACTAAATGCATATGAAAGTCTATACGGTACTTATTACACATTTTTTTTTTAATTTCTCTTTGGTCTGTCTGTTTGTTCCAGCTAATCTCCGCAGACTTTCACTGGCAGATAGCTGTTGTTATACGGAGTAACTTATGCTACTTTTATTTCAGAAAAAGCAACGCGGGTGAAGCCGCGGGCAGGAACTAGTCAATACTAAAAATTCATTAAACCAGCATTTATTCAAACGAAGATAGCAACTGACAACCCAAACGTATCCAGCAGATTTGTTTTCAAAGTAAACATGAGGCGTGCGTCAAAAGTTACAATCTCCTCACATCGCGATCTCCGTTGCAGAGTCAACAGTGAAACGGTAGCGAAAACTTTTAACCTCTGCATGTCTCTTACTTCCTCGTCTTACTTAGGCTTCCGCCTCAAATCTTGCGGGCAGCTGGGCGGCGGCGGCAGCGGCGCAGGAGCGACGCGGGCAACGCAGACCCGTTCTCGAAACAAGCGGGCAGATCGCGCGGCACTATAGTGGCGTAGTGTTGTGTTCGTGATTGTGTCGTCGAGATATTTGTTTTTATTCGCAAACGAAATGTCTAAACAACGGCGACAACATCCTTTTGATTCAAATTTGGTCACCGCTTAGCTGGAGTGCACCGCTCGTTGCCCGCCCCCACGCATTTGATTTTACGCATTAGGTCCTGCCGCTCCCGCGCCGCAGCCGCCGCCGCCGCGCTGCCCGCAAGATTCGAGGCAGAGGCCTTACTATTTAGCTATCCTCATGCAAATATTATTTGGACTTGACTTCAACTTACTACTAACTTGTTTTGGTAACTAAGTGGTTTCAATAACTTTTGAAGTGGTCTCAAGCCCTCTAATCCATTCTAATAAAATTTAAGGAGTCTTTGTATGTATGTTTGTTACGTTTTCACGGCCATACTGCTAAACGGTTTACGATGAAGTTGAGGATAGGGATAACTAGAGCCCTAAGAAATGACACAGGCATACTTACTTCAACCTATTTAAGAAAACGACCCCGAACGGGTCAAATTGGCTGTTGAACTTTGTATGGGAAAATCCGAAATCCGAATGAATCCACGAGCCAAACACTAGGAGATAATAATTTAAAGTTGTGAATCGAACCGTACCTAATCTTCAGCCTAGTAGTTTCTGCTCCAATTTCAATTAAAAGCAGATTTGTTCTAAGTTAAACTGATATTAGAAGCCTGTCTATATTCCAGAGTTGTAGTCAGATTGATAATCACAAGTTATCAGCTTCTTAACAAGCCATTATCGGTAGTTATTACAGGGTAGTCTGTTGGATCGAACAATTAATTGGCTTGAACTTATATGCCCATATTGAACTTATGGTTCGTGAACTGGTTTACATTTAATTACCGCTTAAAATCATTCGGGAACAAAGGCATTGAACGGAATAACAAGGAGAGTAATTTTAGAATGGATGCTCAAAAAGGAGTGGATATGCATTTTCATCATTTTTACAGAAGCGCCATGAAACAGAATCAATATAAATAATCGGCATGATTGCTGAAGCAGATACAGATAGCTTTCAAACTAACATGAGAAAAAAAAACAAAAAAAAACGGCATCCATGATGCTAAGGATTCGGGGGAGTACTAACAGTATATTAAAGATAATTGTCAATAAGCTTGATTGCCTGTTCCTGGGGCAATGCACAGCTGCAGGTATGGTGCAGCGGAAAGCGGACGCGGTTTTAGAATTAATTTTATATCATATTTTATTTATTTTAATGAAAAATGTTGATAAAATAGTTTTTTTTATGTATCACTAACAACAATATGAAGGTTACAGGTGCCTTTTTTTGTTATTGTTGTGGATGGGAAATCGTCATATGACCCCTCCCGCTCTGGGTGGAGCGGAAGGGAGGTTCAGACTGTTACTGCCTAAAACCCACCCGTGTTCCTTCCTTGGCCCCTTATTGCAGCGGGGCCCCTTTCGGATAATCCCGCTGACCCGGCAGGCTTGGGCCCTAATGGGTCACCGTTCGTCGTTGCTGACATCTCTTTGAGGCACGAGTGGAACACGTACGCGCCGGGTAACAGGTGAATATGATCGTAATTTGGATCTACACATAGATCTCAAAATGCCCACCATCCAGCAGTTCTTGAAACGCCTCTCTAAGTGTTGACTCTGCCATAAAGCACCTGTGGTGTAGTGGTAAGACCACTTGTCACAGACCTAGAGGTCCCGAGTTCGATTCCCAGCGGGGGCAAACTTTCTGCTCGGTTTGGTTGATGATAAGTCCATCTTATCTAAGTCTGAAGCCATAACAATAGTGTTAACACCATTTGTTGTGTTTCGGCAGTTAGAGGTAAGATAGCCAGTTCTTCCGTGGTTGAGGATTCCGGGTGCAGCTTGGTTCCACCTTCGGCCTTATAGGTGAGATGAAGGCCAAGAGCTTCCCTGTTGTAGATAAAAAGAAAAAAATAATACTTGGCAACTTGATTGACTTGGAAATTGAGAATCAAAGCAGCCATTAGTTGTAGAATCCGCTGCAATAATTATAAGAAAGCTATTTCGTTTATGTTTAAGATAAAATACACGGGTCTCTTCAGTCGAAAGGGGTCGTTTAATTTATCAAAGGCAAACATTCGATTAATTCTTTTTTATTCTCACACATTCTGCAAGATAAAGCATTCAGTTCCAGATCAAACTACTAAAGAACCTGAACATGAGATACAAAGTCACTCAAATTAAATCACCATTTAATCACTTTATATATAGGTGCATATAAGATATTTGTTGCCGTATCGTTGGTGTAACAATAAAATCAAAATGTGTTGCTGTAATTAAAGAAATTTATTATAAGTAATCTAAGTATTGCTAATCCATACTCCATACTTATATTATAAATGTGAAAGTAACTCTGTCTGTCTGTCTTTCTGTCTGTCTGTCTGTTTGTATGTTACGTTTTCACGCCTAAACCGCTGAACCGATCGTCATGAAATTTGGCAGAGATATAGCCTGGGATATGGAGAAGGACATAGGCTACTTTTTTATGCGATAACCGACATACACGCGGGCGGAGCCGCGGGCAAAAGCTAGTTGGAATATAAACTAAAGAGATGTCCTAAGTATTTATAAATTAAAACATACCTGTAATCAAAGAAACTACATTTTAAGCTAATTACACCTGTCGATTCTCAATAATATAATAAAATGTATTAATTAAAATATTTAAAAATATATCTATTTTCAATCTTGTTATTTTGACATCTCTGTTTGCCACAGAACACTATACTCCTTAGCGGAGGCTGTTTGCCACTGTTCAACTCTCGTTCGTACTCTCTGGTAAGCTTGCCAAAAAGTATTAATATATAATTAAATACTTAATAGAAATATATTTTCTTTACGTACATATAAATAAATAAAATAGAAGTGTCTGTTTGTAATGTCAAAATAACGGCTTTTCTACACTCTCATAATGCATAATGAAAGTATATACGGTATTTAAAACATTTTTTTTTTTATGTTTGCTTTCTGTCTGTTTTTTCCGGCTAATCTCCGAAACGGCAGCTTTCACTGGCAGATAGCTGGTGTTATATGGAGTACCTAACTTTCGCGGGCGAAGCCGCGTGCAGCCGCTAGTAATCAAATCATCTCACAAAACGTCAAGTTAAAATTATGTGGTCTGTTAAACAGAATTAATAAATCTAGTTTAACTATTACATTATTCCGTTTCACAAAATCCTCTACCGTGCTTGAAGCTAAGCGTTTTTGGATAGCCAGCTTAATGGCTAGTCTTTTTAAAGTAACTCGGTTTTCTTTCGTATAGCATCCAGCTACTTTAGGTGTGAAATATTGCACTTCGCAAAAATGTTTCACGTTAAGGTGAGTTGCGAGTCTATTTACGTATTTTTCGCTTGCATGCTTTGAATTTTATTTCAAAATGTTGTATCTTTATGTGATGTCGAATTTTGTTTTACTTTACGAGTTTGTTGATTGGTAAATACTACATCAGTCAAGATTTGGTTTTATAAAAGATTCACCAATTAAAAAATAGATTTACTTTTTGCTTTAGGCATTTTGCAAATCTGCGAGCGCTTTTATTTATTTATTTAAACTCCATGTACAATAGTGGTACATAGGCGGACTTAATTCCACAAGGCATTCTCTACCAGTCAACCTTTTTGTTTTTAAACGGATTGCATCGTTTGTAACAAACGGAATTATACAAATTGCCTGAGACATAGATACGCTGATCGCGCTCAGTTTCATTGGTGAAATTTGCCCTTAAATGCATTCTATTTTTCTAACATAATCTAACGGAAAACTTCACATAAGTTAACGCGTCACTATACTCCATTTACTAGCATTAGACAAATCACGGCTAAATAACGACAGTTATTGTGTAGTATTGTTGAAATTACTGCACTTTACAGTTATTTTTTTAATGTAAATGATAAATAGATTATAGTGCTTTATATTTATCGTGAAATAACGGAGTTTATTAAACGTTTACATCGAAATAACGAAAGGGTGAGAACAGTTATTTGTCTAATGTTATAATAAATGGAGTATAAGTCACTAGTATCTCCAGATACAAGTGCAAAATAACTTCGGGTTATTTTCCTTGCCCCAGATAATTTATTACATCAAACAAGTTCCAACAAGCTATATCCCAAAGCGCTAACAAGACAAAACAAATTGTCCAACGGGAATCGAACCCCGGCCGCCTTTCCTGACATAAACGACTCTGCAATGAGAAATTTTGCAGAGATCGTGTGGAATATCGTACAATTTTGTGCGGTCGCCGGCAAACGTTGCATTTACATAAATATTCGTTTATCGGGACAACTCAGTGATTTAAGTGAAAATCTTGTTCGGTCTGCGAAAAAAAGGAAGGAAGACAATAAAGAAAAGGTTTAGGACGCCTGTCTAGGATGAAATAATGGAGGCACGGCTGCGACATATGAAGGTAAATGCGTCATAAGGAGTCTAAACGATTCCTTAGAACACTTTTATATAGTTGCGTGACATTTTTGTTATCTTTATGATATTGAAAAATTTTGATTGCAAAGTTAAAGAAGGAAAAAGAAAGAAAGAAAAAGTATTTATTGTGACTCGCACAGGAAGATGACAAACTGAACACACCATTATAAAAGCATAAAAAATAAAATGAAAATCAATAATAAGAAAATCTAAATATATAAAAGAAGAAACTGACTGATTGACTGACATATCAACGCACAGCCCAAACCGCTAGGTCTAGAGATTCCAAATTTGGCAGGTAGGTTCCTTATGACGTCTAGAGGTGCACTAAGAAAGGATTTTTGGAAATTTCACCCCTAAGGGGATAAAATAGGGGATGAAAGTTTGTATGAAAAACCTTATTCATTTGGTTTATTAACTTGAAACTTGGCACAAATACTTGCCTAAGTAAATCATTTATTTCGGATTCATCCTACGATTACATCCATATTTGTTAGTACAATAATGCGAGCTTACAAACTACTGTTAGTAATAATTAATAACATTTTTCATTATTAGTTTTTCAAAATTACCCCTCAAAGGGGATTGCGAGTGTCAAAGTTTGTATGTAGGAATTTTAAAACCCATGAAATTCTGGACAGAATCCAATTCAACTAGGGAAGTATTGACATCCATGCGGGCGAAGCCGCGGGCAACAACTAGTTATAAATAAAAACAGAGTCCTGTACGATGCCAAACGGCTCCTATCTCAGCATGATGCTGCGACATTTAAAAATAATTAATTTAATATAATTATGCTTTTGTTGTAAGTTGGAACAGCTCAGTTCTGGAGTGGAGAACCCTGATCAGGAAATTAAATTGATCGACGACCCGAAAAAGGTATCAAGCATGGACTGTATGGGAAAAGCTACCTGGAAGAAGACCTCGTATGTATCAGTGGCTCGGCAATCAATCAAGCAAGTGCAGTCTATCAATCACCTCATCTACCTTGATAGATTGATAACAGAACAATCTATTTACCGGTCAATGAGTTTAATGTCAGCAAAATGCGACAGCGAGCAGTGTTAAAACATATCCGAGTATGGCCGCTCGCAGTCATATAATTGAATTAAAAACTTCACCTACTGGGAATTCTATTTCAGTTTCAACCAAGTACAATTTACAATGTATTACGCCGTGTTCTCGTATGTGACTAAGTTAATTTTTATGAATTTCTCGTAGATGTGGTATTGTTAGACTTTAGCTACACAATTACAGTGCAGCGTTTGATTCTAATATTGGATTCTGCAAATAAAATGTTAGACATGACTTGATCGGAATTCTAATAGGTAGTTAGTTATGCAACTGTTGTATAATAAGGGGGATTAAAACACGAATTTGGGTTTATCACACGAGGCGAAGCAGAGTGTGATAATAGTATCACATGAGTGTTTTAATACCTAATTATTACAGTTGCATACAAGACTTCATCTACACCCGTGACATGAATCCTCTATAAAAGGTTCTGAAACAGTTTTTGCAATACTAATATCGAACAAAAATGGCGGGATACGGCTATGGTATAGTGTAGTGAAACGCGCGTGCGTGACAATGTTCTTTTTTTGATATTCATAAAGATACCACGAATTGAGTAGTGAGAATGGAAGGGAGGATGAGTAAGGAAGGGATCATCATCCTCGTAAAAGCAAAGGAGTTGCATAATGAAATTCAGTACAACATTATAACTCCCGTTTGGATGCTATTATGGTTACTATGACACTGGTTGTTTTATTGTTGGATTTATAGCATGGGTGTAGATAAACATATTTACATATTAATATAAAGTAGTTTCGAGACAAATTGACTGACTGAGTCGACATACAGAGCACAGCCTTACTCACTGAAAACAGATACATGAAAGGAAGCAATATTCTTTAGAGAGTTCATGGCTGTACTTCTAAGAAAAGATTTTCCAAAACTCTTTCCCTGTCTAGGGATTGAAGTTAGTATGCGACTGAAGTTGCGACACCGAGCAACAGCTAGGTTTATAAAAGCACCAATCTTTTTTCCCGTATTTGTCTCGCTCCACTCACCTCAAATGACAAAAACGTGAACATAATAAATATATATTTATCTTCTATACAAATAAATAAAATTGAAGTGTCCGTTTATAATGTCAAAATAACGGATTTATACTAAATGCATAAGAAAGTTTATTTTTATAACAATGTTTTTTTTCGTTTAGGTTTTGTCTGTCAGTTTGTCTGTTTGTCAAACTCAAAGCATTTATTTCAAATAAACCAATTACAGGCACTTTTGTCAGAAAGATGAAGCTAGTTCCGCCCGATCTCCGAAACGGCAGATTTTGACGGCACTTTCACTGGCCGATAGCTGAATTTATAAGGAGTAATTTATACTTTTTTGTTGTTGAAAAAGCCACGCGGGCAAAGCCGCGGGCTTCAGCTAATCTGTGCTAATATTACAAATAGTGAGAGCGAATTCTGTAAGTTTATGTATATGTGGAGGGTAATATCTGGAACCACAGATCATATTTCAAAATATATAACACCATATTGAAAGGTATATTATTCCAGATGGACATAGGCTGTATATTATGTATACACAGTCAAATTTAATTCGTTTAAAACCTCATAAGGGATCATTGTACTCATCATTATGAATAACTTTTATTATGGAAAAAAAAAATCTGCTGTTCCCTACATTTTGACTGTCTTACGAGTATACGAACATAAATGTAGGGAACAGCAGATTTTTTTTTCGTTATTTCAGGTTTGGTCCCATACTAAAATATCTTCAATTTATGCAAACCTAATAGTTTTTGTTAGGTTAGGTCAGCTCAGAAATTGTGCGCAACGAACATTGATGTATAAAAAAAAAAAGATCCAAATCGGTTCATAAACGTAAACATAAAATAAAAAACAACCCAGTTGAGAAGTTCCTCCTTTTTGTGAAGTCGGTTAAAAAAGGAAGATAGGGACACCACTGTAATGTCACTTAAACATTATTGGACTAGAAACAATTACATGTAAACACACCCACACAACTACATTTCCCGATGTCGTGTGTCATGCATCAACAACCGAAAAAACGAGAGATATGACGCGGGTTGTAGCGGGAACGAGATAGCAATAATTGTCACTGTTTCGTACCCATAACAACTCAGAAACAAATCGCGACCTAGACAGCAATATTATTCAGGAGAATTTTAAAGAAAATTAAATAAGTTTTGATGTACTTACGAGTGGAAAGTAACCCCGTGGAACTTGTTTTAGGTGGTATATTCCCACTGTCCCCATTAATGGTATGTATATTATATTTCACATAAAATGGCGAAAAAAAAAAAGTTTCCATTTTCTTTTATGTACTGATTTTTTATTTGTTATTTCTAAAATCAGAGCTTAAAAGAAAATGCAACCTTTAGTTTCGCCAATTTATGTGAATTACCATTAATGGGGACACGGGCGATGGGGACAGCGGGAATACACCTTTTTGGTTTGTGAATTATTTGTGCACATTTTGAAAACACAGGAAGGAACGGTTATTTTACGTAACGTCCTGCACATGTCCTACACAAATGCCATTTCAACTGCGAATAAGGTCAGTTGTGCCGGTCGGCATAGGTTATGTGGTCCACATCGAAGAACGCATACCTAATCTTCCTTTTTAGGGTTCCGTAGTCAACAAGGAACCCTTATAGTTTCGCCATGTCCGTCTGTCTGTCTGTCTGTCTGTCCGCGGTTTAGCTCAAAAACTATTGTTACTAGAAAGTTGTAATTTGGCATGAGTATACACGTTAAAGACGCCGAAAAAGTGGTAAAATAAAATTTGAAAAAAAAAAAAATACAATTATTTAGGGTAGGTAGCTCCCCTACATGTAAAGTGGGGATGATATTTTTCGTCCTTCCCATATTATGGGATATCGTTGGATAGGTCTTTCAAAAATATTAGGGGTTTGGGAAGACCGTTTTTTGATTAAGTAAACCGTTCGTGACTTATCAAGCTTTAAATTTAAAAAAAATCGTTAGAGTCAAGTGTCCCCCCCCTCTACCAACTAAACGGTTGTAGTTAGAAATTCAAATGTCACGGAAGTAGTACGTATATATAACTGAGTTAAAAGGAAAAATATCACAGCTAAGTAGGCTTTACAATTTACCGAGTATTTGGCGACCAACTTACATTTACAGTTGAAAAAAAATGTTCTCCCATACATTCTCTATAGGAAAACACCTTTTTCAACTACATGATAAGTTTGTTCTTGGGATAAATTCATCCCAACTACGGAACCCTTCATTGTGCGTGGTCCGACACGCACTTGGCCGGTTTTTTTTTATACATCAGTAACGAGTTAAATTTTTTAGAGGTAAGTACAAAATCCACGCGGACGAAGTGGCGAGCCAAGTACTAGTAAGATGTAAAGAAACACATAATACACCAAATCAACAGGCCTGAACGTGATCTGAAAGTGGATTTCATTCATACATTCCGTCTCTATTGAGAACAATGTTCGCTAGTTTATTATACAGGTACACGGTAAACAAAGTAAATAAAATCTATGTAGCTTCATTACTGCTGGGAGCCGTCCGTAGTTCTATAATTATCTAGAACGGAAAAGTTTCTTCGAACAAGCCTTTGTAGAACAGGGAGTTAAGTTTTTAAATTATGATTATAAAAGCGTTGATATGCACGCCACTGATGTTGTTGTAGAAAGAAAGAAAGAAAAAACGTTTATTTGCGGTAAACATGACGCAATAAAGAACATAAACACAAAAAAAAAAAATATGAAAACTATGGGAAAAAAATGCGTCACATCCACGCAAAACGGCTATCGCTCAGCATTATGCTGCGACCCTATGCAAGACAGAGCCCCAGCGCTGGTTTTCAGCTAGGTTAGGGTTTGTAGCTTCAATAAAAATGTAATCTCAACCTACACTTTTAAGGTTTCCTTTTTAGGGTTTCGCAGTCAACAAGGAACCCTTATAGTTTCGTCATGTCTATCTGTATCTGTCCGCGCCTAGCTCAGAGACTTTTAGAAAGATTTATTTTGGCGCCGACAAAGTGGTAAAATAAAAAAACATTGAAAAAAAAGTTCTAGGGTACATCTCTTGCATTTACAGTGGGGATGATATTATTATTTTTTTCATGTATTATATAACCACAACAAGACAAGTAGTTGTTCCGGGTCTGGCTGTTTGTGTATGTGAGTTTAAATGTTTGTAAACGCACCCACAATACGGGAGAAATTCCTAATGTGGGGCAACACAAAAAAAAAAAAAAATTATAATAATAATATAATGAAGTTAAAACTATCACAGCTAAGTAGGCTTTACAAGTTAAACGAGTAATAGTCCACCAACTTATATTTGCAGTTGAAATGTGTGGGAAAACATGTTTTTCAACCACTGTGCTAATTTTGTTTTTGGGATAAATTCATTCCAACTGCGGAACCCGTCATTCTATGGTCCGACACGCGCTTGGCCGGTTTTTTTTTTTAATTTGTGCTCAAATAATTCAGGAAGGTAGGTTAGGTTAGGGTTAGGGTTTAGGTACTTAAATACGGCTGGCAAGTGATCAATGCATGTGCGAGCTACGACCATGGTTCAGTGGTGATGGCATTGGCAATTCTGAATAGGTCATGCACATTGCACATGTCGCTTTAGTTTTTGATACATGAACCCTGACCTATGACACTTTTGAACTTAACCCGTGTGCAGTCTGAGTATATCAAACACACTATGTCTGAGTGGAACAAATATTTGTATGACCTATAAGTGGTTGTTCCGGGTTTAGCCGTTTGTGTATGTGAGTTTAAATGTTTGTAAACGCACCTACAATACAGGAAAAATCCTAGAGTAAGAGAGTTTTATAGTATTAAGGAATTTATAGAACATAAAATTGAAAATTTGTATTATAATAAGAATAACAACATAAATAAAAAAATAAAAAATAAAAAATTGTGAATAAATGCATGGTAATTGTATATGAGAATAACAGTAATATAATAAGAATGTATGTACCTAAACTTGATAAAAATTGCACGCTTGTTTGCAGGTGGAATACAATGACACTTAGGTTATAAGATCTTACCTTTACCAAAACAATGTATTTCAGGCAATTAACGTTTGATTTAATTCATCATTTATCATTACAGCCGAAAGACGTCCACTGCTGGACATAGGCCTCGCCCAATTGGGGGGGTTTGCCATAATCGCCACGCTTGGCAGGCGGGTAGGCGATCGCAGTATGGTGTTAAAAATGCATAGAGAACGCTGCTGCTCCATTCTCTAGAAAGTCCCTTAGTCGCCTTTTACGACACCCACGGGAGGAAATGGGGTGGTGCTATTCTTTACGTCTGGCGCCACACGGAACCCGGCGCCACACGTATTGATTTAATTAGATTTGTCAAACTAGCATTAGGTAAGTACTTAATGTGAAGCGCGTGAAATTCAACATACCTTTGCAAAACCGAAGGAAATGTTGAATTTCGCGGGCTTTATTGAAGGAATCACCTTAAATAATGCTAAAGAAGAGTTTTCAACTTCAAATTCTAAATTCAGAAACCGGGTAATAGTCATAGTTGTTATTCTGAAATTGTTTTGCTACAAGGCAAAGCTATTTTATACTTTTCGTGCGGTTAGTAACTAACCGCGAGTTTTTATGCTGCCCACAGGCCTCTGCTTGGCTACTCATGCTGTCGAAAAATATCTCTCAGTCATGCTGGTTTTCTCACGATGTTTTCCTTCACCGTTTTTTAAGCAAGTGATAATTATACAATACGCACTTATCTGCCCAGCCTTTTCCCAACTATGTTGGGGTCGGCTTCCAGTCTAACCGGATGCAGCTGAATACCAGTATTTTACATGGAGCGACTGCCTATCTGACCTCCACAACCCAGTAACTGGGTAACACGATACCCCATGGTAAGACTGGTTTTTAGACTTTTTGGGCTTCTGACGACCCTTAACGACTGTCAAAGATCCACGAATGACAGCCGGGACCAACGGCTTAACGTGCTTATATCACTTATATCCGAAAAGTTAGAGGTGCGTGCTTTGGGTTCGGTTTCGAGACCTATGACTTGGTCGTCCGACGGGCACACCACTAGACTATCATTGCTGCAAATCTATGAATGTGTTAGACAATTTTCCATATGTGATTGTTATTACTAAAAGACTGCTAATAAAATGTTTGCAATCCCTAATTAGTTTAGGTCAATTGCCCCTTTTTTTGCGGGAAAACTGGTTAGTCTTACTGTACCATTCAAGACACTCAAATTTCCATAACAGAGTTGAAAGCCTTTGAAATTACACTCTTTACAAAACAGTTTAGCACCATCAGGCCTAATTCTAGATCATTATCGAATATCCAATGACGTTAATGCTGCACTTTATCGATAAAATAAGTGCCTATCGATACTGTCTATAAATCTATTAATCTTTAGGCTATTGTTGAAAATCGCGATAGCATTGTTAAGCCGTCCGTAGACCAGATTTAACGTTATACTGACTTGAAAGAAGATTCAATTCGAAAATAAATATCTTTTCTTACTTTAACTGTTACCGTAAGGACGTATTCTATTGTGTGGTGTTCGAGTTACTAGAACACTATCAACATTTTAAAGGCTGTTTACTAAAAATAACTCGAAAAAAAAATATTGCCTGTAAAATTTCATCTGAGAAGTATAAAATCTACTTAAATTCAGCTAAAAATATCATTAATTCAATTTTAAAGTGATTTCCTAAATTATCCAGATGTGTTACTTTTTTCGTGAAAATGTGCTTGTCTAATATTTAGGCTTGGAAGCAGTTCGTTTAAACACTTCAGACCAAAAATTTGTTTGGAAAGCTTTCAGTAAAAACCACAAATTTGCAAAAAATATTAATCTTTTTACAGCTTGTAACTGAAATAATAAAACCTTAACTAAACAATCACTTAGGCAACATTAAATAATTGTATCTTGCTCACCACTCTAATCCCATCTATGAACTGAAAACTTTCTAAATCCTCTGTGTAATCTATAAAGTATACCTGAGTTTACAGCAAAATCTCATTAAATTAAACCGGGACACGTACAGCAAGGAGAGCCGTTAGACAGATCATAAACAGCGTATTAAATAAGCGTTGTATTTGTCGCGAAAATCCTACGGAATATGATTGATCACTCAAAAGCTACTGAAATGAAAAGTAGAATTTGACGATTTTTTATTACATACATTACACTTTTTATTCATGACACTTCGATATGTCTGCAGGTGAACATAAGCCGCTCAAAGACTCAAATTTAACATAACACTAGCTGACAGGACACACGATGTCCTGTTTACTAGAACTCGATCGCAGCGCCGCCTACCGGGTCCAATTGTGAATTTAAGCCATCCAGGGACCCACTCAAATACACACATTTTTTTTTTTTTTTGTATGAATAAAAAAATCGGTTCGACATTTAATTCGTCGAAATTGTCAAACTTTTATGAATGATAAAATACATACTATGTATTTTATCATTTTATTTTTTATTAAGTGCGTTTCGTTTGTGCAGAATAAACAATTTTTCTTTCTTTCTTTCTTTCTGTATATGTAAATAAATAATAACATAAATAAATAAAATTGGACCTGCCGTTTAGAAGAAGTTCAGTCACTTACAAACGCACAGAAGAATTATATATAGTTATGAAGATTTATGATGTAGGTAGACGATCGCAGTCAATTGTTTCTCTTGGCCAACGTAGGAGAGCTTTTAACATCAAAAAGAGGTTCCGTTTCAAAAAGAAATGAAGGGGTAATAGTAGATTTAATTTGGGGCCTTGCCATTCAGTAAAAGTTGGTGAGTTACCAGGGGCCCAAGTCTGCTATTTTTATAAATTCGTCACTCCAACACGATCCTATTGTAATTTTGCTAAAAGTTCGTTATCTGCTAAATTCATAATGGTCGATCATTGGTCGGTCAATAGTCTCGTAATAGAATTGTATTACAATGGCATTTTGAGCATTTATTCATGCCAGATTTCATTTATATATATTTTTACATGTTATTTATTAGCGTTAAAAGCAATCTGAAGTAGTAGGAAGTTGGAAGTTTAGTAGGAAGTTTCATTTGTCATTATGTACGAGATTACCAATTCTTTCAATGGAGTGTCAGTGGCTGACCATTGGAAAGTCATAATGACGCCATTATATTAGTAGATTACCAAACTTGTCAAAATCAACAATTATGAAATCAATTTAATATCCTGGGCCTCAAGTCTGCTATTACAATAGTGTCAGAATGGTCTCGCCATTGTGAGTATTTGATAGTGTTTGTATGGCAAATCTGTCAAAAACTCACAATGAAGAGGCCATTCTGATACTATTGCAATAGCAGACTTGAGGCCCTGGTTAGCCGTAACTTTATCTGGGTTGGTTGGTTCAGGGGGGTCGCCAGTAAGTTTTATTAGTGTTGTCATGCTTTCTTGCTAACTGTAACTATGTCAACCTCGTAAAGTGGGGCTACATCGCCGGTACGTGTGACTGTGTCGCTGTGGCGCAAACTATGCCCCACCTCTTATCCTGCCCTCTGTGTCCCAATAATTGCAGCGATTGTGACCTCTGCGCTGTCACTAACGATGACGTGGAAGTGGAAAAGTTTTGGGCCAACAAATCGAATTCACGACACGACGAAGAAAAAGTAGGGATACACGTTGTACCTATATGAGATTAAACTAAATTATTATCCTAGTCTTAACGAACCTGTTTAATTATATTTTAGTAAAACAAAAACCCTTTGAGTTAAGATCGGTTACCCAAATTCTAAGAACAAACTGTTTACCCCTTGAATTATTAAAATCATTAATCATCGGCTACACAACATTTTGGTGTTCAACATTATAAATAGGGCTTAACAATAAAATTTGTTTCGTTCATAAACATTCACTTTCTTATGAAATAGGTTTTCTCTTTGATAACAGCGTTTGAAAAAGGTTACCTATCTATAATAATTTTATTTACGAGTCTAAATACATAATCATACAGTTTATCTAAGTCGGTCAAAATGTTTCCTGTTGATTTTTTGAGAGGAAAACGAGATTTGAACACCATGATAAGTACATTTGGCTTGACACTTATTAATATTTTGGTGTATTTACAATGATATACGATCTGCTACCATTTTTAGTAAACATTTCTTATCCTTTAAAATATATCATCAATTTTATTGTGTTTAATAATAACATCACTTGCTTTTGATTCATTTAAACTTCTCGCACACAATAAGGGACAAAGGCGGACTTAATGCCTTAGGCATGCTCTACCAGTCAACCAAGGGTGGTGAAGAGATAAGATGGCAGGTGCTCTGTTTAAGATTAGGTAATAATAATAAAATATATTAAAAAAATAAGAATGAATTATCATAAATAAAATAGCTACACAAGTACATAAATAGGTTATAATACATATACATACATGTTTAATATAATCAGCCTTATTTATAAAAATCTCGCTAATCACTGATTAGCCACTGTTTAGCTAACTAATTAGTTAGCTCTTAATCAATGATTAACTTTTCTTTATTTATAAACGCTAGTTAGCAGATGATTAGTTGCGAAACGAAATAGAGGTGAAATTATGCGTTCGGCACAGATTATAATCAAAATAGTCCACTAAAAAACATAATTTTAAGAATAAAGCCGTCAAAACCACGATTTTTGTATCTGTCGTGACTTTGACAGACAAAAGTCAAAAAAATAATCGGAAAATATGAAATTGAATAAAATAATTTATTATGTTTATTTCATTGTGTTTGCGGTGGTAGCAATGAAAATAATAAGCTCCAATAATTGGAGTAACCAGGAAAAGGTATTTATCTCTGAATTTATGTCTACTTACAAATGTAAACAGACCAAATGAATGTTAAAGCAGTAGCCGATAATAGCTATGTATTTTCATGTCCTATACGCTTGTTAATACGAATATACTCTTTAAGAAGTGTATGTAGGTACATGTGTCTATTTTATATTACTTCCTATTCCTTTTGCACCAGGGTTTCAGTGTCCTTTAATAACAATTATTATTGTTGTTTACAGATACAAGTTTGACTGCTGCTATAAAAGCCACTAGCACCAATACTATTATTCAACCTCGCAAAGACGGCGAGGGAGTTATAGACCATGCTACGTAAAAAATATGAGGAATGACAGTGGCATGACAAAAGAATGGCACACAATCATGTCTTTGGAAGAAGAATATTGGAAACGAATTTAAAACAACAATGTGGCTTTATTATGTATCAAAATAAATTGATTTCTATAAAATGTCTCTTTTTATTTGTGTGTGACTGCCATAACGTGGCTTTTCTTTAGTTCTGGGCCTTAGAACTGGCGCCATAAGATGAGGGGCACATGGGATAACACACTGGATAATCACTATCGATGAGCTTCTTCATGAACTCATTCTCTTCAAACCTCTTGAGCACCTACTGAGCCTCCTCTTGATTGAGTTTTCCCCAGTGTTTTCCCAATAAATCCTTTCGTCATTTGTACTTCGAATGAAGAATATGTAACAGGTAATCAGTCTCGTAGCGTATTTAAAAGAGCTTTGTAGGTCTTCTTCCGCCTACTACCCGCGCGCCGGCAGCGTATCAAAATTATTCAATTCTTCTACGTCGTTTTGGAAATCCCGTAAAATATTGTTGAAATCCATATTTAATATAGCACAACTCGATATTAGGAACAAAATAACTTCGAAACACACAAAAATCTATTGAATCGAACAGCTGATTCAAGTAAAATCCGCCATCTTGCCTCTTAGCATCCTCTTAACAGGGCACCAGTGGTGTTTAATTCTGACAGCTACTAATCAATTGCTTAGCAACCTCTTAGCGTTAAATAGCGTTTATGAATAAAAATTTTGCTAATCAGTTGCTTAGCAAATGATTAAAATTTAAGAGGCGTTTATGAATAAGACTGAATATATATATATATATATATAAATACAAATTCAAGGAAAAGAGGTACCTTGACTAATATGACTCTACGCAATTTTTTTTTTTTAATAACTCTGCAATTTCCGCTTAAATGCATACTGACTGATGGCCGTCCTAATATCACGAGGAAGCGTATTCCAGAGAACAATGGACTGAATATGAAAGGGAGAATGAACAAAGTCAGAAGTATGAGAAGAACAGAGCAGGAGAATTGATGGAAGAACGCAGATTCTTAATGTGTGAACAACATATATATGTATTTTAAATATCTACAGCAAAATTATAAAATGGGTTTAACAGTGTTCACTACGAATTATTCATAAGTCCATAATAAAATAATGGCTAATAATAGCTAATTTCTTAATGCACTAAAAAGCTTTTAACATGCTTTAAGGAAGAGTAGGAACTTAAACGTCTTCCGACGACTTTCTGAAAGCCTGCTACACTAATTTGAGCATCGTCTGCCACTTACATAGTTTTAATTGAATTATAATAACACGGCAGCTCTCGCATACGAATGCATAGTGTGTTATAACTTAAACGTTAAATGTTTGGAAACTAGGTGTACAGTTTTCAGAAAATCTTCCCTAGATTTCGTAAAAAGTTTAAGCACATATTTATCAAGAGAAAGTCCCGGATCTTTCCAATTAAATTAAATTATAGTATTTTCGAAAAAAATTGGGGATATCCTTTTGGAATAACAATATTCAAAGCTGTAATCGAATTGTAGTAATACTAGTATAAGCTTCGAAATCTGTTATTCAGTTTTGTTGACTTGCTTTGGTACACACGGCTACAAATCAAGCTATATATTTCTAGTTTAGCCTGATCTCGCATTGTATAGGATTTCCGTACAATGAGAGGTCAGCTTATACTGTGAAAGTTAGCTTGATTTGTAGCCGTGCGTACTTATTAATATTTTAAGAAGTTAAGAAAAATCCCCTAAAATATGACATATTTTGGCCAATGCATCTGAAACATAATTTTTAATGAACTGTTTAAAATTTGAATATGTTAGTAATACAAAAAAGTAATATCTGTATTAGAAAGATAGTTCTGTAACACAATGACAGCAATAAATTCTTTGAAGAAAACATTTTGAACGAAAACCATTTTAAAGAATTGCTACCGAATGCAGAATACTTTGATTGAATTATAACATTTTCTTAACTTTCGCAGCCGCCGAAAGCGAGCCAGCACGGTCACTTCATTTTATTTTTGCCTGAAACTAGTTGGCAAACCTGGGCCAATAACTGCCAACTATGATTTAAAATGCTCTCTGAGGCAAGTTGGTTATAAGATATTTACAAAATGCTTGAGATGTTTCTCCGGATATGTAAATATTATATTCTTCAAAGTAATCCTTTTAAAAGGTTGTGAATATAATATTTCTGAGAAAGCCAATTCACGTGAAAGTGTTCGCAGTTCTGGGAAACCTGATGAAGAGTTTAAATTTTAAATTAGCTAGATACTTCACAGAAACCCTACCTATATTAGAATAAGCTCTGGTTACTACGATAATTCCGACTCCGGAGTTTTCAAAAGTAAACACGGTTTACCCACCTATGTTCCAGGAAACTACGGTAAGCATTTCACACAAAATGAAAACTAACTCAGGATTTATAAGATCAACAATTTGTTCCTTCTAGGAATAATAATAATTAAAATAATAATAATAAAATCCATGCTAATATTATAAATGTGAAAGTAACTCTGTCTGTCTGTCTGTATGTTACGTTTTCACGCCTAAACCGCTAAACCGATCGTCATGAAATTTGGCAGGGATATAGCCTGGGATATGGAGAAGGACATAGGCTACTTTTTTACGCGATAACGATAACCGACATCCACGCGGGCGGAGTCGCAGGCAAAAGCTAGTAATAATAATATAATTGAATGGATCCCTCGATTTTAAGTTAAAAACGATCATCTATAAAATAAAGTAACTTATACAGTTCATAAAGGTCATCATCATCATTTCAGCCGATAGACGTCCACAGCTGGACATAAGTCTCCCCCAATGAGAGGGATTTGCCATAATCGCCACGCTTGGCAGGCGGGTTGGCGATCGCAGTATGGTGTTAAAAATGCGCATAGAGAACGCTGCTGCCCATTCTCTAGTAAGTCCCTTAGTCGCCTTTTACGACACCCACGGGAGGGAATGGATTCATAAAGGTATTTTCTCGTAAATGAAGAAACCAGGGCCGTCCTATATCGCGTTGGGTTGACAATATCGTCAAAGTTGCGGGAAACACCTGCATGAGGAAAGCACGAAACCGGTAAGTATGGTAGATGAAAAGGGAGGTCTAGCGGTGGGTGATTCCGGGATGAAATGATGATTACAATGATTATTCCGAAAGATTGAGTTTACCACATTTATACTTATATTATAAAGAGGAATGATTTTGTTTGTTCCGGATAAGCTTCGAAACTTCTGAACTGATTGCAACCATTTTTTCACCAATAGAAAGCTAAATTATCAGGAAGTAACATCCATACTAATATTATAAATGTGAAAGTAACTCTGTCTGTCTGTCTGTTCGTTACGTTTTCACGCCTAAACCGCTGAACCGATCGTCATAAAATTTTGCAAGGATATAGCCTGGGATATGGAGAAGGACATAGGCTACTTTTTTATGCGATAACCGACATCCACGCGGGCGGAGCCGCAGGCAAAAGCTAGTGGGCTATAATTTATATTAAAAAAAATAAGAGGTCATTAAGAAAATTGCAATAATATAACAAGCGCGGGCGGGCGATGTGATGCGACGTAGGACGGGGAAACAAGAAATTTCACGCGGACTAAGTTGCAGGCAGAAGCTAGCCCATACTAATATTATAAATGTGAAAGTAACTCTGTCTGGCTGTCTGTCTGTTACGTTTTCACGCCTAAACCGCTGAACCGATCATCATGAAATTTGGCAGAGATATACTCTTGGATATGTAGAAGAACATAGGCTGCTTTTTACGCAATAACCGACATCCACGCGGGCAAAAGATAAAATCTATATCTATAAATTGGCACCTAGTTTAAAAAAAGTCGCTTTTCGTGTTTGTCGCTGTGACCTCTTAGTTCTTTTATACTGCTCAACGGATTTTGATGCAGTTTTCACCATAAAATATATAATTTATTCCGGAAGGTTTATTTGTACAGACGCCAGCACATCAAGCTACTACAATCTGTCAAATTTCTTTAATAGATTTTCAACTTTATCACTACAGTAGTTCAAGGTTGATTGCGTAAATTTGACAGTTTCGGGTAGCTTGACCTGCTGGCGTCTGTACCTATTATGCATTCATATTAAACATCAATATAATAGAGAAATTTCGAAATTTTGTCAGTAAACTTTGCGAAACAGGGGCAAGTCACAAGTTCTTTACAAAGCAAGAAGAATAATCAAGCTACGAACTTAGTAATTACAATACCTTCATTCAAACCATAGCCAAACATCAAGACGTCAAATCAGTTTTCACTCAAGTACCATTGTATGACAAGCGAAATCCATGCCGTTCGATGTGGAAGTACGTAACGTTAGGCCGCTTGTACACGCTAAGAAAAGTCACCGGGCCTACGCGAGAATTCGTGTCGTTTCTACACACGAATTGTGTACACTGCCACGGTGCTGCACCAGAAAACATGTTGTCTGCGCTAGACACGACGAGGTCTGTGTTGCTGCGGTCTAACGAGGGGCGGAGTAGATGAGGTGGTTCAGGTTATTAGTGTAGGTACGTTTAACGCGTGGATGTGATCTTCACTCGCAAACAATCGCAAATTAATAACAAACTTGACGAGAGCAGCCTACCATACCCTACACACCACTGCCCGAAAAAAATCTTATCGTGTACACGTTCATATTTGTCTTGTCTGCAACAGTCACGACAAGTTTTCGTACCTAGGGCCGACAAAATTCATGTCGTGTACATGATGAATTGGTCCTGCCTGCAGCAGACACGGTGAATTTTCGTAGTGTGTACAAGCGGCCTTAGTATATTGAAGCGTTCAGCTGACAGGTGAGGTGCTTATCTTCATGGCGGCATGCACGTTTGATAGTGAGTGAAGCTGACAGACAGACAGCTACAATACGACTATAATGAGACTACACCACAGGACTACACTAAGGACCAATGTTTTGGTGGAGTGTATCTGTATAGTTTTGTTAGTATTCTTCCATGGTGGTCTCTTTTTACTATATCTTGACATGTCTTAGAGCTGTCAGGGTCAATTCAATTCAATTCAATTTTTAGGGTTCCGTAGCCAAATGGCAAAAAAACGGAACCCTTATGGATTCGTCATGTCTGTCTGTCTGTCCGTCCGTATTTCACAGCCACTTTTTTTCCGAAATTATAAGAACTGTACTATTGAAACTTGATAAGTATGTAGATGTATTCTGTGAACCGCAATGAGATTTTGAAAAAAATTGAAAAAAAATAAAAAATACTATTAATTTGGGGGTTATACTTAGAACTGAAACTAAAAAATTTTTTTTTTCATCAAACCCTTTCGTGTGGGGTATCTATGGATAGGTCTTCAAACATGATATTGAGGTTTATAACATATTTTTTTTCTAAACTGAATAGTTTGCGCGAGAGACACTTCCAAAGTGGTAAAATGTGTGTCGTCCCCCTGTAACTTCTAAAATAAGAGAATGATAAAATTAAAAAAAAATATATATATTGTACATTACCATGTACACTTCCACTGGAAATTGGTGTGAACGAGATCTAGTAAGTAGTTTTTTTTTTTAAATACGTCATAAATCGTAAACCGCGATTGCTGCTACGGAACCCTTCATGGGCGAGTCCGCCTCGCACTTGGCCGTTTTTTTAAGGTTCTGGCTCCATCGGTAACGTTCGATGATTTTGCCAATGTCAAGGTATGAGAAAAAATCAAAGAAATGATCGCAAACTGGAATCAGTGTTTGTAGCGGTGGTATCTCTAAAAAGGACAAAACATTTTTGGTTAATAATACATTGTAAAACGTCACAAAATAAATGTTAGAACATATATAATAAATACCGTGTACCGTGTATCGTGTGGTGCCGGACGTAAAGAATAGCACCACCCCATTTCCTCCCGTAGGTATCGTAAAAGGCGACTAAGGGACTTCCTAGAGAATGGGCAGCAGCGTTCTCTATGCATTTTTAACACCATACTGCGATCGCCAACCCGCCTGCCAAGCGTGGCGATTATGGCAAATCCCCCCTTTTTGGGGAGGCCTATGTCCAGCAGTGGACGTATTTCTGCTGAAATGATGATGATGATGATAAAATAAATAAATAGAAATATCAACTATAACTGAATTTTATTAATGCTAATGAATTTATTAAGGATTTTAACTGCAGGGGTATGGGCTAAAGATAATAGGAAAGGAATATTACCTGGGCGAGGAACATTAGACGGTAGTATGTCGTAAAGGAGAGTGGTTGAACGAGGACAGGAAAAAAACAAGTGTTCCAGAGTACCCTCATCCAGACCGCATTCACACAAAGACGAGTCCCTCACGTGTATTTTGGCCAAAAAAACTGGTGTGCAAACGAACCCAAGTTGGAGTCTAATTGAGGTATCTAATTTGAAACTCCGCTAAAACGATTTTTATGGATATTGAGTTATTGATGAGTTTTAAATTCAATAAAATGTAATCGCACTCCTTGCTGCACAACACATTTACACAAGTCTCCATTGGTCCGCCATACTATTCGTAAGGTCACTGGGTGCAAAAGCAAGCGCTGTGATTGGTTGTTTTCGTTGTAGAGGAATTTGAATTTTACCCATGCCATTTATACTCGTAGTGTATTTTGTTACCGAGCATAAGGTTGGAGGATCAATTTAGTACTGTTAGAGAGGGATTTGCTCGGAAATGAGTTTGTCACTTAGTACAGAATTGAGAAAACTTTCAAAAGAGAGAATAAAGTCGGTTTCAAGGTAAAATCGTTTTAGCGGGGTTTGAAATTAGACGCCTCAATAATGACAGAGGTGGCAATTTTACTGGAAAGCTGTCAGTATCATTACTTTCTTTGGAATATTGACACTGACAGTTCTTCAACTCGGTTATGATGTGCTGATCGCGTTTAGTTTCATTGGTGAAAATCGAGCTTAAACTTTTACTCTGTGCTGAAGTTCACTTAGAGGAACTGGCTATCTTACCTCTAACTGCCGAAACACAACAAATGCTGTTAACATTATTGTTTTGGCGACAGACTTAGATAAGATGGTGGTAGCTAGCCAGGCGGACTTAGAACAAGCCCTCCCATCAACCAAACCGAGCAGAAATTTTTGCCCGCGCTGGGAATCGAACCCGGGACCTCTGGATCTAAGACAATTAAACATATATTATTCAATTACCACTAGATCACAGAGGCGATTAAAGAGTGTAAATCTGGATATATAATAAAAAGGGTTTTTAGGGATATAAATTAGATATTGATACTGACTATCTTGCGAGTAGCTAACCCTTTTTCTTTTAACGGCTTCGCTCGTTTAGTATGTGATAGTATGATATAATATGACCATTTAGCATGAAATGATGTATGTTAAGTATTGAGTAGTTCATAAATATTGAATGCTTTAGCAAATAACATTTTGAAAACCAACTTCAAAAATTCAATGAAGAAGTTCCTTAGTACGACTAGATGTAATGGTTATTTTAAATTGTACCAGAACGTGGATTTTTATCCACGTTATAATCTCTAGATCTTTCTCTCTAGATCTAATATCACGATTCACGCGGTTTGAAGAAGCGTTACAATAGGCATTGCATCAGCCTATCCCAGTCCACTGCTAGATATAGGCCTCTCCCAGGTTGGGCCCCAACAGCCTATCCTCCGCCTTCCGCAAACAGTCTGTTCCAGAAACCTTTTTAAAGTCATCGGTCCATCTCGCTGGGGGCGTCCCACAATACGCTTGCCGATACGCGATATATGATGAACAATAATAATTAATCATAACGTAAATTACTACTTAATTATGATGCCAAAATTAGCTGAGATATATAATAATCAAGTAGTAGGTATAAGTTTATTATCATGTTATATGACAGTAATCAGGAATCAGGATTATCATTTCACACTACTGATTACACCCGATGTAATGATTATTATTTTGTATGGTATACCCGAATCGCTTTAGCGTGGCAATAGCGGTCATTGCCCTTTCCCTAATATCTCTCCGTAGGAACCCAAACAATAAACCATGTATGGTTTTAGGGTTCCATACATCTGAATGAAAAATCCGAACTCTTACACGATCATTCGTGTCTGTCTGTCTGTCTCTCTGTCGGTCTGTCACAGCCAATTTGTTCCGAATCTACTAGACCGATCAAGTTGAAACTTGGTACACGTATGAATTTCTGTAAACAAAACACGGACCTGTAACATAAAGAAATGCAGGCAAATAAGAAAATAAAAAATAAAAGTAACCTGTACCGATCAAATTAAAGAGCTTGTTGTGAGGATCTTTATTATTTCAAAATAAGTATTTTTATAGTTATTTAAGAAAATAGATGAAAATTTACCATTTCTCCCCCTTAGGAACTACTGATCCATTAAAATACAGATAGTTCTTTACATGAATATTACAGGAAAAGCTAATAACAATAAATAACATGAGAAATCTCTCAGTATTGTGCGTACAAACTTACATTTGCAGTTAGAATGTATGGGGAACATATTTTTCAAGTACAATGATAAATTTGTTCTTGAGATAACAAATCTTGGAATAAAAAACACTCAAAACATCTTACGGAACCCTCACCACCCGAGTTCACCTCGCACTTGACCGGTTTTTCGTTGTTGGAACGTGTTGAAGATATTATTGATTCAGTTCAGATTTTGGAATGAAGACGGCTAGAAAATGTATGTGGATCAATGACCGCTATTGCCATTCTAAAGCGATTCGGGTACTGTTGGGACCGAGAGATAAGATTATGATCACTTGACTGCACTTGGAGGTAGTTCCTCGAAAAACATACGCATACGGCGCCGAACAAAACTATGTAGATATTATCTGAGCAAATCAGTCTTTATCTTGACCGAGGCATTGATTTAAAATATTGAGTTTTTTACTTTAGGCTATAAATTAAATGCATTTTCTGGACACATAAATATGAATACCTTCCTACTTTTACTAATTAGGTAGGCTAGCCTACCAGCTGCTCAATGGCATCAAGCTGCCGGATATTCTTCTACGACATACCATCACTGTCTCGAGTCCCACTCCATGTTTGTAGTTTATCGAAGTTAACTTAAAACTCAGCTTACCTGAAAGAAAGAAAATAAATATTAAATGGTCTGAAGAATGAAATTTACGGTATCTATTATAAACAAGGTCGACACCTCGTTTAGATATTCTTCCAAACCTTGATGTTTCCTAAAACAAGATAATGTGTTAACGTAACACAGATTGTAGATAAAGGTTGTTAGGAAAACTTCCCAAGAAAATCACATTTTGATTGGGACATACTTTTTTATCGGCCTCATTATTCAGATACGAGTATAGCCGTGTAGAATCGCTTCCCAATCGATATTAGCCCAGATTAGACTTGTAACAGCTGCCCGCAAAAGTATCAAAGGAATTATTGTGATTGTTGAAACGAAATACGGTCCTCGAGTAATGAAATCGTTTTTTTTATTAAAGGAAACAGGTTTGCTGGAGGAGCAATTAAGGCTCAAAGAAAGGAAGAAATAAGCCTTCAATACTCGTAATGCTGATTCCACCATTCGATTTTACATTCGGATAATTTAGCTGATATCGATTTGGTACTCGACTTGTTGTGACGTTCAAGACACGTTTCTTTCATACCTTGGTTTGACATTTTCTTATCGTTAATTTTAAATCTTAATTTTAATAACACAAATACGTTTCATGAAATTATTAAATCTCATCGTGTTACTTTTAAACTTTCCTCGGATTCCTCCGAAAGTTTTAATAACTTTTGTGTTTTATTTAGCACCTCGAGCTTCGTGAAAAGATTTTGGTAAAACATTTTAATATTTTGGTGGCGGTTTCCTCAAAGGGGTATTTATTCCTTTAAGTTTATTAATGAAGGGGATTATGGATAAATTGAAAATGTTTTTGTCGAACTTAAGCCCATTTGATATAAGATAATACAGGATAAGTTTTTAACCGGTGCGTAATATTTTTTTTTGTGGTTCAGTAATAGAAAACGCATTTCCATTATTTGTTCAATACTTATTTTTTGGTCCTACTTGAAATCAGCAAAGTATGGATACAATCTATTCGTAATAATATCAATGGGCGAGCGCACAGCTGATAGGTACCTACTACTGCGTTCCGCTTCACTGACTGCGCCGCACGCCGCGTTTCGTGTCGAGTATCCATTATACCAGTTTCAAAATAAACATCTTTCGTTAACGATAACTTCATTTTTTTGTACATATCAAAAATAAGAAATAGGTGTATAATAAAACACGTTTAAGTTTAATTTGTCACAATTTGCGCACTGATTACAAACTTTTTCTGTATAACACGAACGTTATTTTGAGATAGGAATGCTAAATATAACCCTAGCTTTTTGGTTTTAAAGATTATTATTTATTATTTTCAGTTATCTGTCAGGCAGTATACTTATCAACATTTTCCGTTTTTTTTTTTTTTTTTTTTTCAATTATAATGTATTTGGGTCATTCTCAGGACAATCATTATTTGGTTGACTTCGGTGGCAATTTTTTTTTACGTTTAGGCATAACTAACATGAAATATCAAATCTAGAGTACTACTAATATGTTTTAAATTAACTCTAGATTTGATATTTCATGTTAGTTATGCCTAAATGTAAATAAAAAAATTGCCACCGAAGTCAACCAAATAATGAGTGTCCTGAGAATGACCCATTTATTTTAAAAATCATTGAGACTCAAAAAATTCGCAAAGAATGTGCGCAATATGGATGGAGTTATGGAACTATGGAGAAGTGTCTTGACGTTGCGTGAGCGTGCGTGATCCATCGAAGTCCACTCGATGTCCACCGCGCACAGATCCATCCTGTGTGCGGTGGATATCGAACGGACGGATAGCACATGAAGTTATTTTTTGTTCCGTTGGTGTAATTGCTATAAGGCGTTCCAGTGGGAAGATAAATAAATAAATAGGCCTAGCCTCTTCGAAACTAGGTTGAGGTCAGATTCAAAGCACACACGGTTGGCGCAGTGGTTAAGCGATTGACTGCTGAGCTGCATGTCGCGGGTTCGATTCCCGCACGGAACAAATATTTGTATGACCTACAAGTAGTTGTTTCGGGTCTGGCTGTTTGTGTATGTGAATTTAAATGTTTATAAACGCACCCACGATACAGGAGAAATTCCTAGTGTGGGGCAACGTTTTAAAAAAAAGAAAAAAAAAAAGCCATGCCAAAGAAGTTAACTAGTAAAAAACAGACTCCATTTGCTTTTAAACGAAGAAGTCAGTGTGACAGTCTGCCATGTCTAAATAGAGATGATTACGGGTAAAAAGTATTTTTTTACAACTGAACTGTAGCAACTCGATGTGCGTTGGTAACTGAATTAAGTAACAATAATTCATAAATACATAATTTAATTGCAAAACTGAAAGTTGATTAAGTAAACTGCTTAATAATTGAAAATATCATTACGATAATGAATTTACGAGAAACTGAATTATATAACCAAATTGGTTTTACATTATGACAATGACCACGAACAAATGGTGTAAGTTAGGCGTGAAATGCACAGGTATATGCCCCAGTTTACACTTGCGCTTACGTATTGTATGACAAGGATCCCGTCTGACTCAGTCAAAGATGTAAAAAAGTAGAAGGTGCTAGACAAAGTGATATTCTTTCAGCGGTAATGAAGGTGGAGAAATTAAAAAAGTGTTGCATTGAAATTAGTTACCGAAAACCTTGTCTTAATTTTTTTTTTTTTTTGTAACTAAGTGCTAAGAACTTTTTTCCGTAAATAATATAGATACTATCTACATGTTTAAGACCTTAATTATTAGTATTTAAGTATATTTTAATATAAAACTTATGTTAAATATTGTTAAGAAATCAGTTGTCCATATAGTAATTGTAAAAACTCATGCTGCCTGTGATACAGGTTTATCCTAGTACAGGCATCATACTTTGTAATACCTACATTATTTCTAAGATTTATATTGTATTTTTTAAATTTTTATTTTTGAATAAATTTTATTATTTTATTATTATTTATTTCTTAATCTGATTCTTTTTATTGCTTTATTTGATTTTATTGTTAATAATTTTATTTTTTTTAAACATTTCCCCACACTAGGAATTTTTCCTGTATTGTGGGTGCGTTTACAAACATTTAATCTCACATACACAAACAGCCAGACCCGGAACAACTACTTGTAGGTCATACAAATATTTGTTCCGTGCGGGAATCTAACCCACGACACGCAGCGCAGCAGTCAATCGCTTAACCACTGCACCAACCGTTATTATTATTAACTTATCGATTTTATTTTATTAATCATAAATAGGGAAACTATGTAAGTGTTGTGTACAACTTCAAGTCACAAGTTCGCTGTAGTGTGTAAGTTATAATAAGATATGCTCTCTGTTAATGTTTTTTGTGATCTAGTGGTTGGAATGCCATAATAAATCAATAAATAAATCAAGTAATTCTTGTTGAAAGTCGTTGTAGAAATACGAAACGCTTTGAAAGCCACCCTTGTGACAAACAAGCGAATCAATCAAATTCTGGTACGTTGAACTTAAAACTAACAATGGCGATGAAAAAGAGTCTTTAGAGACTCTTAGTATTAGACTCTTAGTATATGTGTGTCTATATGTCGGTAGCAGCTTAGGCTAAGCCGCGGACAGACAGACAGACAAACGGACGGACATAACGAAATAAGGATTCCTTGTTGACTACGGAATCCTAAAAATGATGAGTTTGGAACCCTAGACAATATGATTATCCTCTTGCTGAAAATCTCAATTTCAGTCTACCTGACCAGAGGCCTAGACCTAGTTTTGAAACTAGGTTTTGGTCCGGACCAGCTTCGAGTTATGCGATTTTTTATCAACAAATATTGTCAAACCAACTGTTCCAGTAAATTTATAGTGAATTGTACGGCTCTGCATTACGTTTTGTATGGTTTCGCATTCGATGCAGCCAGCCGTCGCTGCACTTAGTCGCAGGCAGGGCGGGGCGCGCGAACATTACTCATAATTATCCGCTACTGACTTTGCTACCATTTCACACGGTTTAATTAGCTTTTTTGTAGGACGAACTATGTTTTGGGTTGAACGTTTGACAGGTGACAAAGGAAACTAGCAAGTATAGTAGGAACCTACATAAGTAAGCCAAATTCTCGCAGTATCTATCTTCGACTCTTAAGCTGCTTTCAGACTACGCTATAATATAATAGCATATAGTATATAGCTCATAGCACAACAATATCGCGCACCATACGTTGTTATGGACACGTTCACACTACTGTACGATATATTATTGGAATGTATGGTGCGCGGTATTGTTGTGCAGCTTTGGTGTGTTGTTGAATCATGAATGACTTCAGTTGTTAATTTATTTATTTACTAGCTTTTGCCCGCGGCTTCGCCCGCGTGGATGTCGGTTATCGGATAAAAAAGTACCCTATGTCCTTCTCCATATCCCAGGCTATATCTCAAATTTCTAATTTAATATTAATTTTAATGTGATTCACTATGTGAATAGAAACCGAAACAAATGATTTAATAAAATAAAATTACTTATGTTCTTTACCTAAAGATAACAAACACAAAACCAAAATACGAAATTTCATTCAAATTCTTAAAGCAATCAATTGTACCAAATTACAACACGAAATAAAAATGCGACACTAATAATAATTTTAAAATAATTCACGTAAGTACCAACAAAAATGTGAAAACAAAACGAAATTAACCTCCGAAATGTCGTATGATACACTGTCTGTGTTGAGAATAGTGTTGGGTAACTCAGCACATGTGCTAGCACAGTTGTAGCTACTCACTTGGATAAAAAGAGTCACTCACTCTTTTTATTTTAATGTGCTAGCACACACCACAGATTAGCTACACTGACCATTTTTATACGATTTGTACGTATTGTGAGTTTCGAGCGAAACGGGTCACTCACGTCTTCGTTTGACGACGTCACTTAACCATTCTCTTTTCTCTTTTCCTCATCATCACTCGTACGAGCTGTGTGACGCGCTTAACCGATTAGTCACCGCATGTGCCTACTTTACTACGTATGTGTGCCGTGTCGCGTTGCATGCTCTGTGGTCGTCACTACACTACACACCACATAATATACGCGTACCCCACAGCGAGTCACTTACACACTCAAACAGAACGTACGTGCTCACAGGCCACCGCAGTCTCGCGGCCTCGCCTCATTCGTGGTACTTTTTACAAAGTGTGCTAGCACAGTGTGCTAGCACACTTTGTAAAAAGAGTGCCTCGCACGTTCCTCATTTTAAAAGAGTGTGCTACCCATCTCTATCAACATCGCTCGAAATGTCTAATGAACACCATTGGTGCATATCTGTTCTCAGGGTCACGTTCGCAATTGGACGAAATATTTGACATTTATTTTGTACTTGCAACACGATCTGGCTGTAGAATTCGATTAATCGACTAATACTTGACCGGTATTAATACATTTTAGCGAGAACACCACTATACGAACGAAAAAAAAGAAAACAAAATACGTCTGTACTCTGTGGTCGTGTGGCGGTGTGGCGCGATAAGCTTAATGTAAACATTCATCAAGGTTATACGTGCGTAAAGTGATGGATTCAATGCAACGTTGATTCAATGAGAAAACGGTTTAATCTTAGAAAAATCTTATACAGAATTACTGAGAAATAAGTGTAGATTTCGTATTGAGTGCTAGTTTAACGAAAAGTGATAAATATGTCAGTGAAAAAGTAACGAAAGTTTTGTAATGCACAAATTTTGATCATAAGGCCGCCGTGTTTATTAATGTTTTTATGATAAATATTCTTGTATACTGTTTGAAATACACATAAGTAGCTAGCTTATTTATCTACGAACATAATTTGGCTAATAGCTATTGATATTATAGCGTATTGTTATCGTAATCGTATTTCCAAGAGTAAAATCCGGCAAACAAATACCTACAAAAGACAATAACATGGATATAGTATGTTATCCTTAATAGATAGACACATGCCATCGCGGACTTTTTTGAAGACCTAAATAAGATACACAATTCCACCATACATTATTTTGTTATATCTCAAAGGGTTTAGACAGCGTTTTCGTTGAAAGCTCCCAGACGGCTTATTTTTTTCCGACACCTCCAACAAATATCGTTAATTTATACAAAAATGCATACAAAAACTTAACAAATTATATACTAAAAGCTTCCTCGAGAACCACGCTATCTATTGGTGAAAACAGCATAAGAATCGGTGCAGTAGTTTTTGAGTTTATTGCGATCAGACAGACAGACAGACAGACAGACAGACGCGGCGGAGGACTTTGTTTTATAATATGTAGTGATTTATTACTTTATTGTACACCACAAAATACATAACAAAAAAATAAATCAAACACTACATAATATACAATGGGCGGCCTTATCGCTTTATGCGATCTCTTACAGACAACCTTGGAAGGGACAGTGATTTGACTAGATATAAAATGGTGCTGTCGTTGGTGCAAATAACAAGTATGCAATATACTAAAATAGATGCACGGATATATATTCTAAATAATTGAAACATAAATTTACTAAATATATAAGCAACGAAAATAAATGAAGATTTAGATAATCACAGTTACTAGCACAAGATCACATCGACAAGTAATGTTCCTTCACGAGTATTTTAAACACAAGCAACGTCTGCGCGCGTTTATTTGAACTGGCAATGCATTGCATAAACGAGCGGCCTGGACAGTAAAGGAACTGTCAAACTACTGTATAATTACTTATCTAAGTGGCAATGGAAAAATACGGGACTTCTGGTCACAATTTCCATATTTAGTGAAAACGCAAATGGGATAAACTAATACAGTTGTGAAAGACCTCAAAGGTATTTCACAACTGAAGGTTTTACAGTAGGTATACGATCCTGATTGAATGAGTTTATGTAAAATACTAATGAACCGACTACGGGAAATTAATTCAAGCGGAATAAGACAAGTATTCGTAATTTTATACAATGAGCTCCAAAATCAAGAGTATGTAAGGATCGTAGCAGGCGTTCTATAGTTTCTGCCTATTCCCATGGGAAAAAGGCTATAGGTCTGAGCTCAAATGGATGTCTATTCGCCAGAGAAGAAGTTTGCGTGCATTGACCACGCTTTTCTCCCTTCTCAACTCTCCCACCCATCCTTTTTATCTAAGTCTCACTTTCAATATCTATGTTCTTCACACGCTAAGAATCTGCGTTCTTCCAACAATCTTCTCCTACTCTGTATTTCTCATACTTCTGACTTTGTTCATTCTTCCTTTCATATTCAGTCTATTCGTCTCTGGAATGCGCTTCCTCTAGATATCAGGACGGCCACCAGTCGGTATGCATTTAAGCGGAAATTGCAGATTTATTTTCATAACAAATAGTGTAGAGTCAACCCACTCATCTCTTCCCCTTGAATTTGTATATATATTTATATATTATAATTATATAATAAGTAGGTATTTATACGTTATATAAGTTTACAACATATTTATTTACTTGTGTATCTATTTTATTTGTTATCTTTTTAATATTTTTATTATTATTATTATTATCTCCTCTCCTCCCTATTAATTAGAGCACCTGCCATCTTATCTCTTCACTACCCTTGGTTGACTAGTAGAGAATGCCTATGGCATTAAGTCCGCCTTTGTTCATTATTGTGTGTGAGAAATTTAAATAAATAAATAAATAAAGGCTGAGTTTATGAGTCGTCATCATCATCTTTTCAGCCGAAAGACGTCCACTGCTGGACAAAGCCTCCCCGAATTGGGGGGGTCTGCAATAATCGCCACGCTTGTCAGGTGGGTTGGCGATTGCAGTATGGTGTTAAAAATGCATAGACCTTGCTGCCCATTCTCTAGTAAGTCCCTTACTTGTCTTTTACGACACCCACGGGAGAAAATAGGGTTTTATGAGTATGAGCTCCAAAATCCACTGATATTCGAGGTGTTTAAATTACATTCGCGTTTCGTGATAGCTCTATAGCTTATTTTACTAACCAGGTAATTTTAATAGAACAGAAATAAAACTAGGTCATTCTCAGGACACTCATTATTTGGTTGACTTCGGTGGCAATTTTTTTTTTACATTTAGGCATAACTAACATGAAATATCAAATCTAGAGTTAATTTAAAACATATTAGTAGTACTCTAGATTTGATATTTCATGTTAGTTGTGCCTAAATGTAAAAAAAAATTGCCACCGAAGTCAACCAAATAATGAGTGTCCTGAGAATGACCCAACTTAGGTATTGGAAAGGTAGGTCTGAATACTTCTAAATTATTATGGCAGTAATATTAAATGTAATAGGTCCATAACAAGTACACCAAGCAACGAATTTTCAACGCAAAATGAATTTTTATCGCCGTCCCAGGGACGCTTTGCGATCCTGTTTTAATGGCTGTGATGAGAATAACATACACTACAAATATTTACGATAGCAGATCATTGTGATAGAAGGTTTTAATTTTCATAAGAACATTTTTTTTTTTCTGAATGCTTTTTGGATCAATATTAAAACAGAACCCCAATGAGAACTATCGCGCTTGAATTCGCTGCTAGAGGCGCTAGTGTAGAGTGAGGTCTCTAGAAATTTCAAATGTGAAACTGAACGTTCACTGTTTGCCGGATATTCTATCGCAAATTGTTATTAATTATTCATAATTGTAATTCCTGACTTAAGATTTTAAGTAACAACTTAGGATCTAATTTCGAAGCACTTGGAGGAAGAACCGGTAGGTACCGTGTGGTGCCAGACGTAAAGAATAGCACCATCCTATTTCCTCCCGTGGGTGTCGTAAAAGACGACTAAGGGACTCACTAGAGAATGGGCAGCAGCGTTCTCTATGCCTTTTTAACAACATTCTGCGATCGCCAATCCGCCTGCATTTTATTTGCACATGCAATATATATTATATAGCCTAATGTCACTCTCACAATTAGGAGGAATATAACGACACCTCATTATGTTAAAATTCATCTTGCCGTTTAAGCTACAGAGTATGCCTTAAAAATAGATATACATAAATACTATCGAAAAACATTACCCTCCTACCTCCTGCCCCAGAGTGCAGTCGGGTAACCAAAAGATAAACAGTGAAAAGATTCTCTTTTGTTTCAGAAATGAAGAGCGTAGTTGGTAGGAACCAGTGTCATATAATTTTCCTGGTTTCTTGTAAAGACTATGCTTCTTTAAAAATTTTGTGTTAGGTAAATGGTACTTTATCATAACTTTACGAGTGCTCAAAGCTTTAATCTTCTTGCTTTTCTAGAACAGTCTTATATCTTGTTTGCAGTTCAGTTTAAAGGACAAACTAAGAATAACATTAACATTGTAATGGACTAACTAATTTGTAGTTGCAAAACGCAGTTTGTAAAGTTGCTTTTCAGAATGAAACTGACTGAGTCCATTGATGCCCGTTTTCACTAAGGGCTTTATGACACTGGCGATTTGCGAGCGAGTTCAAAGCGAGGCGAGTTCGCAACGAACGAGCGCCGAACACGCCACGAAGACGCGGCAAGCGCCCAGTCAGTTCGCGGCGTTAGTGCTTCCAAAATTACGGATTTGCTAATTACGTAACTAGTTACGCATTTTGATGCTTCAATTACGTAACTACGTAATTACGTACTTAACTGTTTTGATTTTTTAAAGCACGATAAATTCTGGGCTTATTACGTATTTTAGAAGTAAAAAATCAAACAACTTCAAATGAAAAAAATTATAATATTAAGGAATTAAAAGTAAATTACAGATTAAAATGATAATTTTAAAATTAAACTCAAAATCAAAATCGTCAATCAAATCAAAATGTAATATTTTGATTTGATTGACGATTTTGATTTTGACTAAACTCAATCAACAATTCAAACAAAACATGTACCACGCACAAATGGTTTAAAAGTAAGAAACAATATAAAATATGGTTATTTTTCCAATCTTTGTTCTTGATAATATGATCTCATAAATGATAACGAATGCAATGTTCTGTCACCAAGGGAACTTCTTAGTTTAGAACAAAGATAGCCGGCAGAAGAAAATGCCCGTTCTGCTTCAACACTAGTAGGCATTATACATAGTAAATAATTATAAGCTGCTGTTAGGAAAACTTCACGACCGCCGCCAGTGCTATCGTAGATACACATTTCAACTCTGATGATGGATTCAAGATCTGTGTTTACTCCAGATTTGTTTACTGTAGACATAGTTTTCTGTATTTCTTTTTCTAGTTGCTGTGCAACAGTCAACTCGTCGCCACAACCATCATTAGCATCATTGTCATCTGCTTCGGAATCTAAACTCATTTGTGTACTTGTAGGCGGTGTAAATTTGAGCCTTTCTAATAAGTTTGCAACATATGTTCTAATATAATCCGACGTCGGTTTTGTAAAAGTTTCAGTTTCTTCGGTTTTATAATATTCTTCATTATTATGCAAATACTGCAAGACACCAGACACATTTGTTCGCCTTTCTTTTATTCTTTTTCTAAGGGATACAGCAAGCTTGTCACTGAGCCCATTGGACTGAGCATCAAGCTTATTTAACATAAACTGAAGCGCAGCATCTGCTGCTAACAAATTCGAGTCACGGCGACACAATGCCATCACTGTAGTTTTTATTATATCTAAACTATGATGAATGTTATGTAGATCTTGTATTTCTGTGTCTGTGAAACTTATATTTGATTTTAAGTCTAATAAAGCCTTAAATAAACTTGATTTCAATTTCAGAAATCGTCCAACCATATCTGATAAGCTGTTCCATCGCGTTTTGCAGTCTAGTATAAGATCGAGGCTTTTACTATGCTCTTGTAAAGAATATTTTTGCAACAAATCGGTCTTCAGTGGTGATTTTTTGAATGATTTAACAAGTTTTCTTACTTTTACTATAATATCTTTGTACAGAAACTCTAGTTCTAGAACTCTAGGTACTTCTATGAAAAGTCCGCCATCGTTTTCTTCAATTTCTTCAGTGTCAGTATCTGAAGCTTCATCTTCTAGTTCTGGTTCAGTAGTTGTACTTTTCCGTGTCTTATATAATACGTCCAGCACTGCAAGTTGTATTCCGTGAGCAAAACACAACTGATGGTGACCATCAAAATTTTTGCCCATTTTAACCATAACACTGGCTCCGTCCGTTGTGAATGCAATTATATCTTCAAGTTTCAAATAAAAGTCATTTAGATGATTTTCTAACAGTACAGTTCCAACGTGAGCTGGCATTGAACCCTTTATCCTTACTAGTCCTAAATTTTTATATTTAGCTGGTTCTAGGTCTTTATTATGAATATTTATATTCATATACCTCCGGTTCCGGGTAGAGGTCCATTCATCAAACGTTATAGTAAACCGTTTTTTTTGGGACTTCATATCTTTAAACTGATTTATTAATTGTTTTTTTATGGCACAACTCTGTTCCAGGACAATTTTGGTAATAGTTGAAGGAGATTTCGGTAGATCATAGCCAGATTTTTTGAAAACATACCTTAGATCTTCAGAAGTACAAAATTTGCTTAATGGGATGCCATCCAATGCTGCCATTCTAGTCACTATAACGTCCAAGGAATACTCAGTGGAAAAGTAATCCGTTAGTTTAGTTTTCTTCGATGGAGGTTCTAAACTTTTTCTTGCTTGAAAGCACGATGAAGTACTTGCCCTTTGCGCATCTTGCTCTTGTGACATCTCGCCAATATGTTTAGCACGCATATGTGTATGTAGTGCTCCAGTAGCACCACCAGGAGTCTTCAAAATTTTTTGACAATGTTTACATTGGACACTTTGCCCATTTTCAGCCCTCAAAAAGTGTTCCCATATAGCTGATTGTGTGCGTTTGTTCAAAAACTCCTTATAAATAGTCTTCTTTACTGCAGACCTAAAACAATATATAAATATTTCATAATTTAATAGTTAGGTAATACATATAAATAGCATCTATAGTTAGGCACTACACTTAAAACGGGATACATTTACATACGTACCGTGAACTCATAATCAATGTCTATTTGCACAGACATCTAACAAGCAACAATAAAATAAAATCGCACATATTTTTTTTTTTTTTTTAAACGTCGCACCACACTAGGAATTACTGCTGTATCGTGGGTGCACTCACAATCATGTAAACTAACATACACAAGACACCCAGACCCGGAACACCTATCTGTAGGTCATACAAATATTTGTTCCGTACGGGAATCGAACCCGTGACCCGCAGCGCAGCAGCCAATCACTCAACTACTGCGCCAACCGTGCCGTCAACAATATAAAATCAACTACTAAATTATATGTATAAACTCTCACACAATACCCTAGAAACAAAGTAAGTAGACAAGTAAAGTAATGTTAAAATAGGTACTTACATTTTCGTTGAAGTATCTCTACTCGTGTATGGTGATATCTACTTAGAAACTTGTAATGAAAAGCTTCTGAAAACCAAGCGTCAAACTTTGCGGCACATACACAAAATCACAAAAGTCAATAAAATAAGCTTAGACCAGGCAGGACAGTATCTCGCAGGTGTACGTAAGACGACTGAGTACCGAGTATTGAGATTGTTTCTAAATTCACGAAAGTAAAGAAAAATGTAGGGAGTTCCCTTAGCTTGCTCAATCCACAATATTAAACTTTATTATCTACGAGGTAGATCAAATACTTGCGAAACACTTATAAACTTTGATTGTGTTACGTACCGAACTATCCACAACCAACGGGGATTCCCTTCGTTTCCCGATTGGTCAACAATGAACTCTATTCTGTACGACTAAGAAATTAAATCTTGCGGACTCAAATTGGAAGTTATAAAATAAACCCCGGGAATTCGGGGGATACCCACAGAAAGGGTTTTGGTGTTGTCATAATGTAAGTCGTAGGTTAACTAAATTAAGGTAAATTGTAAATACACAGATAAACCCATGCCTTTTTCCCATGGAGTAGGCAGAAACTATAGAACTAAATAAATGGGTACCTAAATTAATTAATATTATCCTATAGTTACGTTATTACGGACTGCAGCTCTTCAGTTACGTATTTGTGAGATTTCTAAAATCTGTCCGTAATTACGTAATTGCGTAATTACGTAATTACGTAATGGAAGCCCTACGCGGCGTGCTGTCCGCGTTTTGTCTTTGGCTTCGACGGCGCTATTCCCGGCGAGCTAGCTGCGCGCCCGCTGTCAAACACCGCGCGCTCGGTGCGAACTCGCGGTGAGCTCGCTGCACACTCGCCTCGCTTTGAACTCGCTTGCAAATCGCCAGTGTGATAAGGCCCTAAATGCGCACCGTTGGATGTTCAACTTTCGCGCGTGTGCTTTTAAGCAGCCATTTGGTTGTCGCGTAGTGTAAGTAAAAACGGGAATAAGTCAACCAGTTTGCTTAGGAAAAGACTTTGTGAATAACTAAAATCGTACCACATGTCGGTCTCATAATGTGGATTCGTTTCGTTACACGTGTATCAGATCCTGTACAAGGAAAATGAAGATTATTAAGTATCAACATAAATAATGAAGTTCGAATTTCCATTTCATTTAAAATAAAATAAAACATATTTTCTTATAAAACAGTGTCATTACAGTCAGCGACGTTTTTTCATCTTAATTATTAGCTATTGCTAAGAGGTTAATATTCTTTCAGTTTGACTTCTGCTCCGATTTTAATTAAATATTTCGCTCAACAATTAAGATTAAAAAACGTCAAAATTATATAATAATAGTAATAATAAATTTTATTCAAAAAATTACAAGGTATAAAAATGAGTACAGTTTTGCTTAAATGTAAATTATATTCCTAAGACTTACGTGCCTGAACTAGGTAATCCTGTGTTTTGAAATTTTATTTTATTAAAACTTCATAATGAATTTAAGACTTTATTAAAAAATAATTATTTTCAAGGTTCTACTTTTATTTTTATCTCAATATTTTCTTTTATTTTATTTAATAATTTTTTAGGGTTATTTCCATATATTTTTACTAGAACATATAAAATGCTAAAATACAATTTATCCAATTTATTATTTATTTCTTGGCCAAAGAATCACCATTGCTATACAACGTGGCAATCCTGCCAGCCTTTTGGGCACTTTTCCTGTTGATAGCAATGTGGACGAATTTATTCATGCCCTTTGTTTCTTTCCCCTCCCTTTTTTATACACTTGTACATATTATTATTATTTTAAGATTATTAGCTTTTAAATTATGTAAATATTTTTCCAATAATTTTGTGTCAATTTAAATGATGTGTAAAAGTAGCAGTGTTTGTCGACTTTTGTCGCTGATCGTGCTACGTGTACGACCTAAACGAGGGACGATCCATCCGTCTTTGTGTCGCGAATAATGAGTAAAATGTCAATGAACATCAATGCTTTGAAAAATCGACAAACCCTTAATAAATATATAGCCTGGATTTAACAATAACAGGCTCGAGTTTCCTTTAAAAATTCTACGAAAGTCGGTATGAGAAAACAAGGGCTTCTTAAAATAGATAACTTATGACGTCAATTATGGCCGGTGGAGCAGACGAGTCCTGGAGTGGAGACTGCGTGTCGGCAAGCGTAGTGTGGGACGCCCCCCAGCTAGATGGACCGATGACCTCAAAAAGGTGGCTGGGACAGACTGGATGCGGAAGAAGGAGGACAGGGTGTTGTGGCGCAGCATGGGCGAGGCCTATGTTCAGCAGTGAACTGCGATAGGCTGAGTTGATTGATTACGCCAGTTATGATTTACTTTCATATAGCAAGTAGGTAATTAATATATTAAAATAATAATTAACAAAAAACTACAAAATTATGCTAACTAAAATATGGCGTCGAAAAATTGCTTGCTTGAAGTCATTAAAGGGGAAAGCTTCTTGTTAGCGTATAACAAGAAGCTTTCCCCTTTAATAACTTCAAGCAAGCAATTTTTAGTTAAGTTAGGATATTACTTACATTGTATTTTTTTTTTATATAATATCTTACAATAATAATTTTATTTACTTTCTCTCACAATGGTTTTGTAGCACATAACAGTTTTGAACTCTATAAATTCACATTTTGAGAGCTGGTGCCTGATGTAGGTTTAGGAAAAACCTGTGTTACAGGTCGCCACGCCCACTTAGTGGCCTCATAAAGGCCTCATAAAAATTAACAGGTAACATGTATTTCTACCAAACAATAAAAATAAATAAATAATCATCATCATCATTTCAGCCGAAAGACGTCCACTGCTGGACATAGGCCTCCCCCAAGCACCGCTACCTCGACCGGTTCTGTGCTTCCCGCATCAAGCGGATTCCTGCGGCTTCCATAAGGTCATCGGTCCACCTTGTGGGAGGCGGGAAGACGTAGCGTTGGAAAAAATAAATAAATTAAAGAAAATAAAAGTACAACAAAAGCAGCCAAAGGGTGTGTGAAGAATTCGTAGGTGAATTATGGTGTAATGAATGGTGGTAAATGTGTAGGTGAATGGTGGTGAACATGTATGTGAACTGATATTAATTCAATAGTTTTTATATTATTATATTCCCGCTGCTGGGACACAGGCCTCTTCTCTGTGAAAGAGACTGGGCCATAATCTACCACTCGGGCCCAGTGCGGGGACTGGGCCATAATCTGCTACTCGGGCCCTGTGCGGGGACTGGGCCATAATCTACCACTCGGGCCCAGTGTGGGGACTGGGTCATAATCTACCACTCGGGCCCAGTGCGGGGACTGGGCCATAATCTACCACTCGGGCCCAGTGTGGGGACTGGGTCATAATCTACCACTCGGGCCCAGTGCAGGGACTGGGCCATAATCTACCACTCGGGCCCAGTGCGAGTTGGTAGATGTCACATTCCTCGAATTTTTGGTTCTACGACATGCCGGCTTCCTCACGATGTTTTCCTTCACTGTTTTGATAATAGTGGTAATAAAATAATTTATACAAAGGAGATAAACTTGTGGCTATTTTCATCGGATAAAGCGATGCACCTGTTTATTTAATAAATAACTACTTTTATATAGTCCCCAGGGGTCTAATAGTGTGCATTGTTTAAATAAGGAAACAGCTTGTGTTTTTAAATAAAAAAATAACACAAAAAAAAATCTTCAACAAAAAATCCGAATCGAATTCACACACACATTCACACACACACACACACCCACACATTCTCGAACTTTCGGTAAAATATGATGTAAGTGTATACGTTCACTGTGTATTTTAAATCATAGACGAACAGCGTAATATTGGAGGCACACCTGCCGTCCCCGTTCGATTTAATAACACGAGTTCATGTTCAATTCTACTATGACGTCGTAAAATTTAATATTTTACACCTATTTGTGCTTGAAGTTTGCTCTGATAGTGGGAGATTTATGTTTTGGAAGGTGCTTTGGTTTGCAAAACAGAGCTAACCTGTGACCTATCAAGCAGGAAAGGTTAGTACTAAATAAATAGCAGTTACTATCCGAGAAACAGTTACTGTTGTACAACGTGTTTTCCACAGTGAAAATAGATTTTTCGCTGAAACTGAGCAAAAAAAAAACCACCGAATATTTAACCTCTTTCTTTTTTTGAAGTCGGATAATAAAGCACCTAGAGCTCGATGGTCAGAGTTTTAGACTCAGAATTGGCTGTGCTGTTAAGGAGAATATCCTATCACATAAAAAGTGGCCAAGGCCTCTCTTTCCTTCCACAACCACAAAACTACAACCGTAAACGGATATAACCCCATTTAGCGCTTACCCACTTGATTTAACATACGTTTGGAAATAAAATAGAAGTATTCAATAAATAGGATCACAGTGTAATCCAATAGGATTCTATATATAGTGGGCAACATTACATATTCAAATCACATGCACAAATATCCGGGCACTACATCCTGAACTAAGCATTCGTAAGTTGTGTACATTTGTACCGTATATTATCCGGATATAAGAATCGAAGTCGTCGCTTGAGTAAGAAATATGGACATTCTTCTGTAGTTCTGTATTGTAAACCGACTACATAAAGCGAGTTTTCCCTCTGTGTCGTGACGATAGAATCAGGTTGTTGTTCTATGCAAAGCAAAAAGGCTTGGATATTTGAATGGAGTTGTTCATATATACCACGGCACGATAAATGCCATCAGCGATTTTACAGTGCAGTTTTCAGTATGGTAGTTATTTACTTATCATATCATCACGCCTTGTTTCTTCGAAGGTTAGATAGACGACCTACATTCCACCCGCATTTAACCAGTTATTTTTAAGTCTAGAGAGCCTATTGCCATAATCCAGACTCCGGGCTGCTATTGATAAATTCCGGATATAAAAACCCAAAAACAGTTTTCCCGATCGGAATTAAAATAAAAATAGGATTCGAAGCTCAGCAGTAGCGCTTGCGACCACCTAGACCAACGAGGCAGTAAATAGTTTTTAAGGTACACACGGCTACACATCAAGCTATACATTTCCAGAATAAGCTGACCTCTCATTATACGGAAATCCTATACAATGCGAGATCAGCTTATACTGGAAATGTATAGCTTGATGTGTAGCCGTGTGTACCTCCACTACACGTGAAGTGGGGATGATATATATTTTTTCTTTCTATCCCATGGTGTGGGGTTTCTTTGATAAGCTGGTCAAAAATATTGCGAGTGTGAAAACAATTTTTCGATTCAGGGATTCGTTTGTGCAATATTAAGCTTTAAATTGCAAATATTTTTATTAGAGTCAAATGCCGAAAATAATTAATAATTCTAAATGATTAGTTTTCTCAATTTTTAAACACGTGCCTAAATTACTAGAAAATACAACTATCAATATAGAACCGAATAGTTGATTCCAGAATCATGTACCAAAAAAAAAAATGTTAAACTTTAACTTTAGGGTAGACAGACATACTGAACGGATTTACGGCAGAAGTCAAATAAAAGTTTTCGTCGGCTTTGCCTGAAGGTTACAAAGTACTTTTCTCAAGTATTAGATACCGTCATTACGGAAATAACTTTTTAAAGGATTTTTAGGGACTATGAATCTTATTCAATAAGGAGAAAATTAACTTGTTGATAATTGGCTACTATGAAAGCATTGACGTTATTTGCTTAAAGATTTTTGTAAAAGAAATCTCTTAAGTGTAAGTGGTCTCTTTACAGGAAAACCGACGTTATTCAATCTATAGGTACTATTATAATTTAATATTATAAAATGTGAAAGTAACTCTGTCTGTCTGTCTGTTAAGTTTTCACGCCTAAACCGCTGAACCGATTGTCATGAAATTTGGCAGAGATATCAACTCAAACTCAAACTCAAATCATTTATTTCAATTAAACCATTTACAGGCACTTTTGAATTGTCAAGGAGTCGGTCAGTAAGAAAAATTAAGCTACATTCCCATTCCAAAGCGTAGGTACCTATGGAGAAGAACGGGCAAGAAACTCCATGGACACTCTTTTAAATTAAATTGTTACAAAAGTATTCGTTACATCTATAATGTTGAATTTATAACTAAAAGTGAGAACGATGTAAAAATAAAAATAATAAAAACTTACACATTAAAAGCGTCAAGCGTAGGTACAAAAAATAGAAACAAAATAAAATAAAATAACCCGTGGCAGCTAAGAGATGACCAGTCCCAACTGACGGCGCCCGTTCACGAACATGACGCATGGATTAGCACCATTCAGCTCCACCATTTTGAAGGGAGCTAAATGATCCAACACACACGCCACCATCAGCGAGACATTTAAGTGAGCATGACATACTCTCAACCGCCAGGGCACATTCAAGTCAATGAAAGACATATTACCCGGCCAATGGTAGTTCTATAGTACATAGGACTCACACCTGTGCTATGCATTTATATAATACAAAGGAGATTGAGTTTATACAATGCAAAGATAGTCATACACTCTTCAGCAGCTCCAACATGATTGTCAAATGTTAATCAACTAGCTGAGGTTGTGGAGCAGGACCAGCATTCAGCCAAGCATTTTTATCAGCGATGTAATCCCCCAACTTATAATGTGCCTGCCTGCATAGTGTGCGTTTTATACAAGATTTAAATTTAGTCTCATTCAGTTGAAGTATGTGGGGAGGAATTTTATTGTAACACTAGCTGACCCGACAGACTTCGTTCTGTCAAAAGCTATAGTATAAACTCCACTACTCTACCCTACCCTACCTACCCTACCTACCTACCTACCTACCTACCTACCTACCCTACCTACCTACCTACCTACCTACCTACCTACCTACCTACCTACCTAACTACCTACCCTACCCTACCTACCTACCTACCTACCTACCCTACCCTACGCTACCCTACCCTACCTACCTACCTACCCTACCCTACCTACCTACCCTACCCTACCCTACCTACCTACCTACCTACCCTACCCTACCCTACCTACCTACCCTACCCTACCCTACCCTACCCTACCTTACCCTACCCTATCTACCTACCTACCTTCCCTACCCTAGTCTAGCCTACCCTAATTTTTCGTAAAAATCATTAAAAAAAAAAAAAAAAATTAAAAAAAAAAAAAAAACATAAGAACCTTCTCCTGACAATAACAAACACAACAAAATTAGCGAAATCGGTCCAGCCGTTCACGCGTGATGCCGTGACCAAGGGAAATAGGGATTCATTTTTATATTATATAGATATAGCCTGGGATATGGAGAAGGACATAGGCTAATTTTTTTACACGATAACCGACATCCACGCGGGCGGAGTCGCGCGCAAAAGCTAGTAACTACATAAATAGTTCACTTATTAGAGTTTTCATCGGAGGAACGTTTGTTTGTCTTTTCCTTCTAATATATTTATTACCCGCGGCTTTGCCCGCTTTTGTGTCGGAAAATATCCCACGGAAGCATACTACCGGGATTAAAAGTATCCTATTGTTAATCCATATTATAAACCAAATCTGATCTGTGTGCAAAATTTCGACCAAATCTGTTCAGCCATTTTAGCGTGATTGAGTAATAAATATCCAAATTATAATAGAAGTAGGATTTGGAGTTTCCGTGACTGTGTAATATGTATTTTGTATAAAAAAGTTTTTATGTAAATATTAAACTGGCCCGATCATATTAACTTAGTAGTTTTTTTTTTAAATCTTTTTTTTATCTAGGGCATCTCAGAGTGTAACCACTAAGGTTCCGACTCTTTAACCGGACTTTCCTGTGGCTGCCTTAAGCTCCTAACGAAACTTAATGCCTCCAGCCAGGGCGTAAAAACTATAAACTAAACGACTGCTGCTCGCTAAGGGCACCCCCTGTGGGGTACGAACCTCGGCTTAGGGCAGCGTCGGAGGGAGGGTGGCAAGGGACCGACGGTGGCTGGATAAAATCAGTGTTTTGATTATTATCGTGGGAAGTTTGGATTACATGCTGCTCAGCTAAAGCGCGTGCTGGCGCTTCACTTACAGTCAAGGGTCGGGGAGGACTATTCGTTAGTCGGGGATTTCGCGCGGGGCCTCGGCGGCGAGGTCGAAATGACAAACTTAGTAGTGCAGTTATCTTGCATTAAATATAATTGGACGTAGTTAAACGAAAAGGATCCAAGCCACACAAAGTCCTTTTAGAGATATTAATGTTTGAAGTTAAAAGATATAACATATTTTATATTTCCGTGCATGTGGGCTGGTTCTGAGGTCGATCAAAATGATAAACTTTTGTTTTTTGCTTGGATCCATTTTACCCGCCGATAGTATCGATATTTAGACTCAGTTTGGTACACTCAACTCATTTTTGACCAGCATCGTAAAACTAACTGTAAGTCTTAAAATCTAATTTAAACTAATACATATCATAACTGTCAAGAATTTTCATTGAAAATGAATAATGGCCACATAAGAACCTAGTGTGCATTGCTGACAAAGAATATAAATCATGTTTTTATCTCTTAGAAGTTGTAACAGTCAGTGTAGAACCTGGTCGTTTTGCTGTGGATGGCCTTTTTCAAGCTTTCTTTTGAAGCGATTCCTTCAATGCAATTGCAGCTTATACTACTTTTTCTCGGCAATGAGTTCAGAAATAAAAGTGGTGCTATTAGAATCACTTTTATTTCTGGTCTCAGTGTTGAATGCACTGAGATGAAATATTAGTGCTTTAAAAATGTAAGTAAGTTTTAACCACCTCTGAGATCCAGCGGGGCCAAATTTTTTTACTCGGTTTGGTTGGTTGTTCTGAGGCCAACTGGCCAGCTACCACTATCTTATCTAAGTCTGTCGCCATAGCAACAATGTTGACAGCATTGTTCTGTTTCGGCAGTTAGAGGTAAGATTGTGGCGGTAATCTACAACGCCACATGCGAACTACGCATCAAAGACCTGACGTCACAAATCCTGCATCGCGCAATCAGAGTTTACCGCGCGACTAGCGTATATACAACATCCCGACATCAACCGTCGGGCAGTTGCCCACCAGACACAACACTCGTCTGGTCGGAGGATCCTCCCTTTTCCATAGAGTATGAGTGAACTTTACACCCTGTTCCTCATACCTCTATAAGATAGCCAGTTCCTATGTGGTTGAGGATTCCGGGTGAAGCTAGCTACCTTCGACCTGATCATCACATACCAACGGGTGAGATGAGGGCCACGAACAAGACCGTTGTGGTTTAAGCCGTTGGTCCCGGCTGTCATTCGTGGATCTTTGATAGTCGCTACGGGTCGTCAGAAGCCCGAATGTCTGACAACCAGTCTTACCAAGGCGTATAGTATTACCCAGTTACAGTGTTGTGGAGGTCAGCTAGGCAGTCGCTTCATGTAAAATACTGGTATTTCGCTGTATCCATGCAATTAGACTGAAGCCGATCCCAACATAGTTGTGAAAAGGCTAGATTGATTGATATGGTTTCTTTGTTTTAATGTGTGCTGTCCTATGCCTGGACACGTCTTCCTTCCACTCAAAATAAAAAATCAAAATCATAATATTTTATTTCACATAAACCTACATGGGTATCTACATATGAAACTTCAGAAGCGAGGTGCACGGTTCCAATTAGTCGTTTCCTATGGAGAAGAGCCGGCAAGAAACTCCACGGTTACTCTTTTAAAAATAATTGGCTTTACATTATTATTAAATAACAGTATTAATAGGTATGGGAGGACAGTGTAGGCCTTTCATCAATTACCAGGTACTTAACAAAATAGAAAAGTGCCAACAAATCTACACTCTACTAGGCCTACAACGGTCTCACATTCATAAAATAAGAAATAATCTAGGTATATATAAAAAAAAGATATATATAAATATTAAAATGAAAACCTATTTAAACCAAATGTCATGCAAGGTAGCACACTTCTATCGATGTTGTGCTACCTCTTGTCAATTGATGAGGATACCATCGAAATGTCTATTCGAAGTTTCCCTTAGTAAAAAAAAAACATTAGTTTTGATAGAGCTGTTCAATCTGTACTATATATATATATATATAGCATAGATTGGACTATTAAAAAGATGAAAGATTTTTTGGTTGTTTGTTTGTTTGTATCGAATAAGCTCTGAAACTACTGAACCGATTAAAAAAAAAATACCAATAGAAAGCTAAATTATCAGAAAGTAACATATTCTATAATTTACTATCAAAAAAATTAGATATCCTTAAGAAAATTGCTTTAATGAAAAAAAAATAAAGAAAAAGTATTAATTGTGACTCGCACAGGAAGATCACAAACTAATAAACACACAATCACAAAAGCATAAAAAAAAAAAAAAAACAGAGTCCTGTACGAGGCCAAAAGGCTCCTATCTCAGCATGATGCTGCGACATTTAATGTTAATGTAACCCAAAGTAGCAAAATTTTGCCTATAAACCATGGAAGCGAATCTTACTCGGATGAAACCGCAGGGAGTAGCTAGTCATTAATAAATTGTTGGCTCAATTTATTATTCCAACAAATTCAATTAATATTTTGTGTATGTATTGAATGTCATTACAAACTATGTGCTTTTATTTGCATACCTAATCCGGTTTTGTACACTCAATGTATTGTTTTCGGGGAATATATTCCATTTGATGGATTCAATACTCCTAAACTCAATCAATCAGTTTATCGTAGTGCACTGCCGGAGATAGGGTTATGTGCTTTCCACAACACCCGGTTATATGACCATTTGCCTTCTGCAAACAGTTCGCACATGCAATATGAATTGCTGCTGTATTTATATATCAGAACGTGTCTCAGACGTGAATGTATTATTGAAGTTAGTTTACATTTCATTTCATATTAGATCTTTGACAGTCGTTAAGGGTCGTCAGAAGCCCAAAAAGTCTGACAACCAGTCTTTCCAAGGGGTATCGTGTTACCCAGTTACTGGGTTGTGGAGGTCAGATAGGCAGTCGCTCCATGTAAGACTGGAAGCCGACCCCAACATAGTTGGGAAAAGGCTAGGCAGATTGATGGACTTTTAAAGTGTTTTTATCACAGAAAATAGTTCTTTATTTATAGATTACAGGAAAACCTATCAGAAGTCTATGATCTTAATATAACATGGTAAATCTCTCAATATTGTGCATACAAACTTACATTTGCAGTTGGAATGAATGGGAGAACTTGTTTTTCAACAACAATGTTAAGTTTGTTCTTGGGATAAATTCATTCCAGCTACGGAACCCTTCATTGAGTGTACCCCGACATGCACTTGGGCGGTTTTATACCTACCTGTTAGTAATTAAATTTTGAACCGGAATAAAAAGATGTGTGAGGAGGAAATCCAAAAGAAAAACACATGGCGTATGAAATATGTTTATTGTAATATTTAGAACGGCCGTATATCATACAGAAAGAACACTTTGTTACATAAATTATAGGAAATCTTATTATTCTTTTTACACGTAATAGAAAGTGACGGTAAATGCATTATTATGAAGCAGTGGAAATTATTAATGTTGAAAAGGAAATATGTAACGTTTTTTATAAGAAAACTTGAAACGTGATATTGTATAATATGCAACTTAATTTTTAATTCCATACATTTCATGCTAGATAAAATGTTTAGATACGGTATTACGTACCAATAAAAGAACACCGTGCCAATTTTGACACATCGAAAAAAAGGTTGCGATCACTTTGAAAAATCTAAATCTTTTTTGTTACGGTAGATTATATTATGATTTCTTCTTCTTTTTAGATTCTTTATTTAAAAATATAGCCTGACTTAAACCCAATAGAGCACGCGTGGGATGCTCTTAAGCGAGCTGTTTGGAACCGTCAGCCACGTCCCCAGACAGTGCCAGAGCTCAGGGAAGCCGCTATTCGAGAATGGGACAGGCCACCCCAAGAAATGCTGGATAACTTGATTCTCAGCATGCCCAGGTGGATCACCGCATGTGTTCGAGCCAGGGGAGGAGTTATTTTATATTGAATATAAATATTTTATTAATAAATTGTTGTTTAAGTTTAAAAAAAAAACTGTGGTTAAACAGTCTTTTTCTTTCTATCAAATTTCTGTACATTATGATTAATTACTCAATTTTTTTAATAAAAATAAACAATAGTTTTGTTTTATTTTTTATTTATTTATAACAGGGTATTTCTATTTAAAGAAAACACACAACAAAGAATTTTTCTAGATAAAGTTCAATTTAAAAAAAAATAACAGCTTATGCTAGTGATCACAAACTATTTTTGATGTGTGTATAAGCACATATAACTTTTCCTATGTGTATTGGATTATTCCACTTTGCCCCACCAATTCGTCCCTCCATTGGAAAATCGTGTAATTTCAATTATCACTTCCACTAATTAATTTGGGGGGGGGGGGGCAATAAACTTGCATAAACTATGAGTTTCTTTTTAGGGTTCCGTACCTCAAAAGGAAAAAAAAACGGAACCCTTATAGGATCACTCGTGTGCCTGTCTGTCTGTCCGTCTGTCATAGCCAATTTGCTCCGAAGCTACTGAACCGATTAAATTGAAATTTAGTTTACATACTAACTTTCGTGACCCAAACAGGGACGTGTAACGGAAATAATTGAATTTTGACTATTGGGGTTGCTTTTGGCGGGTAACTTAGAAAAAATATAAAAAAATATTGCGAACTCTAAAACTGCATTAATGGGAAAAAGTGTATTTTGCATGGCGCCTCTAATATTTAATAAACTTCCGAAGGGATGGAGGGAACTAAACGCACACATACTAAAGAAGCGGCTAAAATTACATCTAGTTGGGAAAACATACTACAGTATTTTTGAATTTTTAAATGACAAACAATAAACAATAATAATAATCTACTATATAAAAATAAGTCGGGTTTTCCTTCCTGACGCTATAACTCCAGAACGCACGAACCGATTTCCACGGTTTTGCATTCGTTGGAAAGGTCTCGGGCTCCGTGAGGTTTATAGCAACTTTTTTTTTTAATGGTTTTTACGAAAAATTAGGGTAGGGTAGAGTAGGATAGGGGGGTAGGTAGGTAGGTAGATAGGGTAGGGTAGGGTAGGGTAGGGTAGGGTAGGTAGGTAGGTAGGGTAGGGTAGGGTAGGGTAGGGTAGGTAGGGTAGGGTAGGGTAGGTAGGTAGGTAGGTAGGGTAGGGTAGGGTAGGGTAGGTAGGTAGGGTAGGGTAGGGTAGGTAGGTAGGTAGGGCAGGGTAGCGTAGGGTAGGGTAGGTAGGTAGGTAGGTAGGTAGGTAGGTAGGTAGGTAGGTAGGTAGGTAGGGTAGGGTAGGGTAGGTAGTTAGGTAGGTAGATAGGTAGGTAGGTAGGTAGGTAGGTAGGTAGGTAGGTAGGTAGGTAGGTAGGTAGGTAGGTAGGTAGGTAGGTAGGTAGGTAGGTAGGTAGGTAGGTAGGTAGGTAGGTAGGTAGGGTAGGTAGGGTAGGATAGGGTAGAGTAGTGGAGTTTATACTATAGCTTTTGACAGAACGAAGTCTGTCGGGTCAGCTAGTAAAATATAATAATAACAAATATTTACAGGCATTTTATAAATTAGATCATAAGACAATTCAAATTGCCTGCAACAATCTTTGTTCCATAATTTTTTATCAATGTGTAGACACAAAACCTTTTTTTTTTTTATTCATACCCTGCATCCACACTATACACACATGCACGCACTTTCTCATCCTACATCCACACTACACACACGACACACATTCACCTACATCACTCACCTGTCAAGTTTTAGACTTAAGTACCTCCTTCCATAGTCTAAGTCTTTTAACTTTGGAATTTTCATGTATGTAATTTGTAAGTTTTTACACCTAATATATCACGGAAGAGCACTGATTTCCAATATACAGGTTTTTTTTTACCTAGTTTGGAAGTCAGGAGTTCACATAGTTTTAGCCGTCTACTCACATTATTTGTATCCTAGTTCTTTTTTTTTTTTTACACACAACTGGGAAGCTCTTGGCCTTCATCTCACCTGATGGTAAGTGATAATAAGGCCGAAGATGGAAGCGAGCTTCACCCGGAATCCTCAACCACAGAGGAACTGGCTATCTTACCTCTAACTGCCGAAACACAACAAATGCTGTTGGCGATAGACTTAGATAAGATGGTGGTAGCTAGCCAGGCGGACTTAGAACAAGCCCTACCACCAACCAAACCGAGCAGATATTTTTGCCCCGCTGGGAATCGAACCCGGGACCTCTGGATCTGAGACAGGTGGTTTTACCACTAGACCACAGAGGCGGTTTTAGGAATATAACTTTATTAGGCTATATTTTATTGAGTCCAAATAAACGTTATTGTTATTGTTGCTGTTGTTATTTATTTGTTTATTTACATACATATTCCAATTCGGTAGTGTAGTAATTAGACATACTGAATTATAGCTACACATTCATACAATGTTATGAAACACAAGTTGTAGACAATCAAATGAGTTATTGTCGATGTAAAAATGGTTTTGAAGCTGACTGTACTATGAGTGTTTAATTTCGCTTCTATGTGGTCCCTACTTACAGAAGAACAAGGAAGCTCGTCTCATTAATTAGGAAATAATGAAATCGAATGGGAACATTTGAAACCTTATAAACTTTTATTAATTAGTTCTGTAAAGATGTTTACTTTGAAAAAGCGCAAAAGTAAAGGTAAATAAAAATTAAATAAAAATTTGCATTTTAATAAAAAAGATTGGAAACCAGGTGCGGCGGACATTTATTAAAATGTAAGACATTGCAATTCCGTAAATCCGTTGTAAAATTAACAACAGATAGGAAATTGGAGCAATTTTCTTTGTTACCGCCATATTGTTTATTTACGGGGTTATGGCACGACACTGCAGTAATGTGTTAGTAGGTTTTAAACCTTTTTGGAATACCTTGTAATAAAGGCGATGCTATGATAGAAGTTTTGTTGCGAAATGATTTACAATCAGTCTCACAATAGTTATAGGCTTACCTTACCTTATAGACCTTAATTTGGGGTCAATGAAATTGTATGTAAATTAATAAAAATAAAAAAAACCCGACTGTACTGCGGATTTTGGTATCGCAGGCGACAAACCAATAACCTGAAATATGGTGTAACTTGTGTTTGTATCCTGCGATATCAAAATTCTATACGTAGCTTATAATGCTTGATTTTCTCTTTTCAGTTATGTGTTTTTGCAGTCATGTTTTTTATTAGATTTTTTTTTCAAACTTTTTTTAGTTTTATCCATACTAATATTATAAATATGAAAGTAACTCTGTCTGTCTGTCTGTCTGCCTGTATGTTACGTTTTCACGCCTAAACCGCTGAACCGATCGTCATGAAATTTGGCAGAGATATAGCCTGGGATATGGAGAAGGACATAGGCTACTTTTTACGCGATATCCGACATCCATGCGGGCGGAACCGCGGGCAAAAGCTAGTTAATTATATAAATCTATACTTATATTTGGAATTGTCTCATTACTAGCTTTTATTTGATACCAGTATTATTGTAATTTTTTTTAAACCCTTTTTTAGTATTTGCAGATGCAATATACAATTAATATTATGGCTACAGAGCGCGCCAAAGAAAAAAGACATACATACATACTTACTCTCAGTCGTCAGGCAGTCGGGTAAAAAAGAAGGAAGGGGTACAAAACAGGTACCAAACAGAACTTGATAAAAAGTCCTTATTTACTTAGCTCAAAAAATTGTATTTCTGATTTTTCTATTGATATCATGTTACTGAAATATAAGAATTCAAGTAAAAAACCAGCGCCTACTACCACACCGTACCTACCTTTTCCGTGCATTTTGTTTTGCTTCTATACAGAATAATCCACTTCCCCAAAGCCAAAGCAAGCAACGAATTTGTGTATTTATATTTCCTCCGTTCCCGATACCCCATTGAAGCTCTATTCATTTTTTTTATTCAAAACATCCCAGTATGAATAAAAGTTTTTTTTTGCTGAATACACGATCGACGCATACTATGTTTACCGATAATTCAGTTAGTTGACCAAATATAGATTTTTCCTCTCTCCTTTAGTTCGTTTTGTCCGCAGTTATAACTCATAATTTTACCAGCAGCGCCATTTGTAGCGCGAATTTATATTCTGTATTTTATTGGTTCTGTTGCCTCCCTATTGCCTCTATTTCAATTTTAAAACTTACGATTGTGGCCCAGTTATATTGTTAAGGGAGTTTTGCGATATCTATAATAATTTTATTGTATTTGGATTTAATTTATTTATTTTATTATTATTTATTTATTTGAGGAGCTCGTGGCTAAGTAATAACAGCCGCTCGGGTCGATCCGCCAGGTTAAGCTACGCTTGCCGGGGTTGGTCCGTGGATGGGTGACCATCTTTACATACCGAGGCTCCTCCGTGCCTCGGAAAGCACGTTAAGCCGTTGGTCCCGGCTGTCATTCGTGGATCTATGACAGTCGTTACGGGTCGTCAGAAGCCCAAAAGTCTGACAGCCAGTCTTACCAAGGGGTATCGTGTTACCCAGTTACTGGGTTGTGGAGGTCAGATAGGCAGTCGCTCCATGTAAAATACTGGTATTCAGCTGCATCCGGTTAGACTGGAAGCCGACCCCAACATAGTTGGGAAAAGGCTAGGCAGATTGATTTTTTATTATTTATTTATTTCAGACTAAGTTTATACACATACAAGTACACACAATCCATATGGTATTAGTAACAATGACTTAAAAACTATGTTAGTAACACTTACAACTAAAAATTACGTGGCCCAACACACGTTGGCACCTGCCTCCGTACCCAGTGCATTATGAAGGGACTGTCCACCTTGTCTAATAATGTTTTTAGGATACTGTTGGAGCTTCCGCGCAACCTACCCATTATTGACGCTGATCTCTTCCTCATAAGGGCATGAAAATCGTCAACACGGGCTTCCGCGAACATCTGCGAAGCGCTGCAGTAGTGCGGAAGCCCCATCAACATCCTAAATCCATTATTATATTGTACGCGCAGGACGTTGTAGGCTCTTTGCGTATATTTCACCCACAAGCTGCACGCACGCTACGTACACACAGTTAAATACATAGAGATACAACATAATTATAATTTCAGTACAAAGGTACTTTTATTTTCTATTATACTATGGGTTTTCTCTTGACTCTAGTTTAGGTCTGGGTGACAGAGACAAAGTCGACGATGGAGTGAGCTTACCCAGAAGAAGCCTGTTCACTCACACTTTGAATAGATTAGGGTTGTATGCGTTCGGAAACACAGAAGCAGACAGAGAGTTCCACTCCTTTGCTGTGCGCATTATAAAAGACGTTTGAAAACATTTAGTGCGAGTTGGTGGAATATTAACTAGGTAGGGGTGGTAACATGCAGTGCGTCTAGATGACTGCTTATTTCTTATGAAATTTCTTTTTAATAGATTTTTTTTTCTTTTTAATATTATCTGTTGCGCTCTTGTTAAGTAATAATAGCCGCATGGGTCATTCTATCAGGTTAAACTACGCTTCCCGCGGTTGGTCCGTGGATGGGTGACTATCTATACATACCAAGACCTCTTCGTGCCTCAGAAAGCACGTTAAAACATCGGTCCCGGCTGTCATTTGTTTATCTTTGACGGTCATTACGGGTCGTCAGAAGCCCGAAAGTCTGACAAGTCTTACCAAAGGGTATCGTAGTACCCAGTAACTGGGTTGTGGAGGTCAGATAGGCAGTCTCTCCATGTAAAATACTGATATTCAGCTGCATCTAGTTAGAATGGAAGCTGACCCCAACATAAACTAGCATCGTTAGTTATCTTGCTGCCATTTCGCCGCAGCCGGCGTCGCATTTCCCCATATTATATAGTTGGGAAACAATGAGGAAGATGATGATAGATAGATAGATAAAACATTTATTCAGTGCACACAAAATACATAGCACAACACACGAGCATAAACGATTAAAAATTTCATGAATATTATAAAACAGGGTGCCAATATACAATACCTCTATTGTATATTGGCACCCTGTTTCATAATATACATACAGAAATTGTGTGATATTATGACATATTTCAATTTTTGGATAACAAATATACAAGGTGCGGTGTGGGTCTCAACGTTGCACCAAATGGGAGTCCAGCTCAGCATGTGTCAGGCAGATATACCTGACGCTGATATTCTGCTGGATCCCTGCAGAGACACACGGACGTCGAGCTGACGATATAAAATTGGTGTTGTGAATGTGACAGGCGTTGATTATACAAGTATACCCGCAACTATGGAATCTACAGCAAGTTTCGCATTAAGAAACGTTCTTGTTCGTTGATGTGCTGATTGTGTTTAGATTACTTGATTATTAATAAAGTTATAAATGTATAATGTGATGATGACTCACTTGTTACTCCAAAGATTACTGTTTCCATCTTTTCCATCCATCTGACCCATCCATCTTTTCTTTGGCTTTCCTCTCTCCATACATCAACACTTAAATAACACATGCGTTTCCTCTCTCATCACCACATACCCATACCATACCAAACGACTTCCTTTCATCTGTCACCGGCGCCACTTTCAAACTTCCCCTTATATACTCATTTCTGACTTTATATCCATTTTGGCCACTCCACATATTCTCATCTCCGCTGCATGCAATCTTTTTTCATCCATCTTATTCACGGCCCAACATACCGATCCATACAAAACGACAGGCCTTATATTTCTTCTTTAACTTGAGGTACATCCGTGAGTCGCAAGTTGTTCCTGTGACCTGTCGTCATGTCATCCATCCTGAGTTGATCCGGTGATCCGTCTCGTTCTACTTCACCATCTCCTTGGACCAGCGACCCGAGGTACCGAAAGTCGGAGCAGATCGGTAAGGGCGTTCCGGCGAGAGACATGAGCACTGGACTAGACAGACCGCCAAAATCACAAAACAGGTATTCTGTTTTGCTCCGACTTAGTCTCAGGCCAACGGTCTCCAGTCTTTCCCACTACATCTCCAATCTGCTCTGGACCTCTAAGCTGCTCTCGGCAACCAGCACAATGTCATCGGTGAACAGTATACACCAGGGAGCCTCCTCTTGGATGTCCGACGTAAGAGCGTCTATTATCACCTCGAAGAGGTAAGGGCTGAGTCCCGACCCTTGGTGCAAGCCGACAACCACATTGAACCTGCCAGTAGTGACCGAACTTGGTTACTGCATCGACTGTGCATCGCTCTAATCAACTACACATACTTCCCTGGCACATATTACTCCTTAAGGGCCCACCACAAAACCTCACGAGGCGCTCGGTCGTATGCCTTTTCGAGGTCAACAAATACCATGTGCAAGATTTTATAGCAAAGATGGCATCCGTTGTTCCCAGACCAGGCATAAAACCGAATTGGTTTTGCGAAATTTTACTTTTTTTTTGTTTTACAGTTGAACGTTGAAGGTACATTTTGCGGCAACCATCATTTGTGACTGGAACAACGATTTAATTGAGCCCAATATTACATAATTTAATTGAGCCGAATACTACATAAACAGTCAGAGCATAAGAGAAAACATTATTGCACCTGCCTGCCATGTCATCTCTGTTTATACAGTATGCCTAGTGGTCTAGTAGAGATACTAAAGGATAACCAACCTAACGATAATAATACAAAGGATAAAATCAATTGAGAAATACCTCTCCAGTAAGTTCTGCTTCAGTAGTGGAGAACTCAGATAAATGAAGCACAATCAACTAAAACAAACCAAATATTTCAGCTTGTTCAAACTGAAATTGATTACGTTCATAAGTTCTAAAATCCAGCCGAAGTAACCCTACACTTCGCAGCCATTCCATTCCGGGCGTTTAAAAAGGCCACTTAAAACAATTAAACAAATCTACGAACGGGGTTGCCAACGTTATAAATCTTTGAAATATTGCGTTGGAAACTCCGGTTGTATGGCAAGCAAGAGTCGGAAAAAAGGGCATTATGCAGCGAAGCGGGCGCCACCTGGTGTCGCCGTTACGGGTTATTACTTGAGAACGTACTCCTTGACGCATCGTGGTGCTGCGAAGGAGTTTTTATTGGGTTCTAATGCTATTCATTTATTTATTTAAAAATTTAAAAATTTATGTGCACACATATAAACAGACAAGAAGAAAGGAACAGAAAAATACGTACAAAGGTGATGCTTATTTCTAATGAAATCTCTTCCAGCATACCTGCGATAGGAAAGTAGATATAGAGATGTAGACAACGTGTGTAAGTGTAGAAGAGAAAAAATTAAATAAAAAATATACATAAAATCAAAATTAATTATGGTGAATATTGTCTACTTTTATTTGAAATCAAGCTATACCTTTTAATTTTATAACCGACTTCGAAAAAGTAGGAGGTTCTATGTTCGACTGTATGTTAATTTTTTTTAATGTATGTCCACCAATTTCTCCGTCAGCTGTGAACCGATTTTGAAAATTCTTTATTTGTTTGAAAGGGATTTCGAGGTGGTCCCATATAAATCTTAATATCTTTGCTTGGATGTTTTTTAAGTTAGCTTCGATAACACGTATTTAATCCACTTTGTGTATTTTTTTTTTTTTAATACTTCAAGCAAAGACATTTACAGAAGTGGACTTAATGCCATAAGTATTCTCTACCAGTCAACCTTTGGGTGATGCAGAGACAAACAGTGGTAGGTGCAATTACGAAAAATCTTGGAATAACTACTCGTATAAAAATACTTATAAATATAATTTTAATTTAAGATATTATTCACTGACCGACCCAGACGACCCCACTACTCTCCTCCAGGAGAGTCGTAGGGAAACTAGCACAGTTCGCAAAATAAGAGCACACAATACACGATCGTCATTCCGACCTCGCCGCCGAGGCCCCGCGCGAAATCCCCGACTAAAGAATAGTCCTCCCCGACCCTTGACTGTAAGTGTAGCGCCAGCACGCGTTTTAGCTGAGCAGCATGTAATCCAAACTCCCCACGATAATAATCAAAACACTGATTTTATCCAGCCACCGTCGCGTCGGTCCCTTGCCACCCTCCCTCCGACTCACCTGCCCTCAGCCTAAGATATTATGACTGTTTCTTATTGTGCTACTGTTTGTTTTTCCTTAAATAAATAAATAATAATATATATACATACAAGCACAAATAAACATACATAAATACACGAATATATTAAAACAAATAAGACAAACAATGGGAAAACATTAACGATGTGATGATACTGCCAGCTTCTTACGAATGTGCTCGCGAACTTTGACCTTTAAATGATAATCGGTTGGTTGCCATCCTGATTTCCAGAGGGAGCGCATTCCACAGAGAGATAGAGCGTGTATCTTGGTGATGTTATAATACTTCATGTCACTGTTGTTTACCTAGCAAGTAGTGATTAAGAATTGATGTGGAGTAGATACCACAAATAAAAAAGGAAAGAAAAAACAACTAACTTCCAAATAAGCACTATAAAATGGCAAATAACTTTAATTTCGGAAGTCGGTGACAAAAAAAGCCGGTTATTTTTTTTTTGTATAAAATATTTTTTTTGTTAGGAACCTTCTCCGGCGCGCACAAAACAACTTACCAAAGTTTCATCACAATCGGTCGAACGAATTACGAATTTTTACGAGACTAATGCACTGCAATTGATTTATCTATAGACTAGATTTTGCCCGCGACTACGCCCCCGTGGATGTCGGTTATCGCGTAAAAAGTAGCCTATGACCTTCTCCATATCCCAGGCTATATCGCTGCCAAATTTCATGACGATCGGTTCAGCGGTTTAGGCGTGAAAATGTAACATACAGACAGACAGACAGACAGAGTTACTTTCACATTTATAATATTAGTATGGAAGTATGGATTAGGTGGGTACTAAGATGAAAAAAAATAAAAAAATCGGCCAAGTACGTGTCGGACCACGCACAATGAAGGATTCCATAGTTGGGATTAATTTACCCCAAGAACAAATTTAACATTGTAGTTAGTGCTTCCAAAATTACGGATTTGCTAATTACGTAACTAGTTACGCATTTTGATGCTTCAATTACGTAACTACGTAATTACGTACTTAACTGTTTTGATTTTTTAAAGCACGATAAATTCTGGGCTTATTACGTATTTTAGAAGTAAAAAATCAAACAACTTCAAATGAAAAAAATTATAATATTAAGGAATTAAAAGTAAATTACAGATTAAAATGATAATTTTAAAATTAAACTCAAAATCAAAATCGTCAATCAAATCAAAATGTAATATTTTGATTTGATTGACGATTTTGATTTTGACTAAACTCAATCAACAATTCAAACAAAACATGTACCACGCACAAATGGTTTAAAAGTAAGAAACAATATAAAATATGGTTATTTTTCCAATCTTTGTTCTTGATAATATGATCTCATAAATGATAACGAATGCAATGTTCTGTCACCAAGGGAACTTCTTAGTTTAGAACAAAGATAGCCGGCAGAAGAAAATGCCCGTTCTGCTTCAACACTAGTAGGCATTATACATAGTAAATAATTATAAGCTGCTGTTAGGAAAACTTCACGACCGCCGCCAGTGCTATCGTAGATACACATTTCAACTCTGATGATGGATTCAAGATCTGTGTTTACTCCAGATTTGTTTACTGTAGACATAGTTTTCTGTATTTCTTTTTCTAGTTGCTGTGCAACAGTCAACTCGTCGCCACAACCATCATTAGCATCATTGTCATCTGCTTCGGAATCTAAACTCATTTGTGTACTTGTAGGCGGTGTAAATTTGAGCCTTTCTAATAAGTTTGCAACATATGTTCTAATATAATCCGACGTCGGTTTTGTAAAAGTTTCAGTTTCTTCGGTTTTATAATATTCTTCATTATTATGCAAATACTGCAAGACACCAGACACATTTGTTCGCCTTTCTTTTATTCTTTTTCTAAGGGATACAGCAAGCTTGTCACTGAGCCCATTGGACTGAGCATCAAGCTTATTTAACATAAACTGAAGCGCAGCATCTGCTGCTAACAAATTCGAGTCACGGCGACACAATGCCATCACTGTAGTTTTTATTATATCTAAACTATGATGAATGTTATGTAGATCTTGTATTTCTGTGTCTGTGAAACTTATATTTGATTTTAAGTCTAATAAAGCCTTAAATAAACTTGATTTCAATTTCAGAAATCGTCCAACCATATCTGATAAGCTGTTCCATCGCGTTTTGCAGTCTAGTATAAGATCGAGGCTTTTACTATGCTCTTGTAAAGAATATTTTTGCAACAAATCGGTCTTCAGTGGTGATTTTTTGAATGATTTAACAAGTTTTCTTACTTTTACTATAATATCTTTGTACAGAAACTCTAGTTCTAGAACTCTAGGTACTTCTATGAAAAGTCCGCCATCGTTTTCTTCAATTTCTTCAGTGTCAGTATCTGAAGCTTCATCTTCTAGTTCTGGTTCAGTAGTTGTACTTTTCCGTGTCTTATATAATACGTCCAGCACTGCAAGTTGTATTCCGTGAGCAAAACACAACTGATGGTGACCATCAAAATTTTTGCCCATTTTAACCATAACACTGGCTCCGTCCGTTGTGAATGCAATTATATCTTCAAGTTTCAAATAAAAGTCATTTAGATGATTTTCTAACAGTACAGTTCCAACGTGAGCTGGCATTGAACCCTTTATCCTTACTAGTCCTAAATTTTTATATTTAGCTGGTTCTAGGTCTTTATTATGAATATTTATATTCATATACCTCCGGTTCCGGGTAGAGGTCCATTCATCAAACGTTATAGTAAACCGTTTTTTTTGGGACTTCATATCTTTAAACTGATTTATTAATTGTTTTTTTATGGCACAACTCTGTTCCAGGACAATTTTGGTAATAGTTGAAGGAGATTTCGGTAGATCATAGCCAGATTTTTTGAAAACATACCTTAGATCTTCAGAAGTACAAAATTTGCTTAATGGGATGCCATCCAATGCTGCCATTCTAGTCACTATAACGTCCAAGGAATACTCAGTGGAAAAGTAATCCGTTAGTTTAGTTTTCTTCGATGGAGGTTCTAAACTTTTTCTTGCTTGAAAGCACGATGAAGTACTTGCCCTTTGCGCATCTTGCTCTTGTGACATCTCGCCAATATGTTTAGCACGCATATGTGTATGTAGTGCTCCAGTAGCACCACCAGGAGTCTTCAAAATTTTTTGACAATGTTTACATTGGACACTTTGCCCATTTTCAGCCCTCAAAAAGTGTTCCCATATAGCTGATTGTGTGCGTTTGTTCAAAAACTCCTTATAAATAGTCTTCTTTACTGCAGACCTAAAACAATATATAAATATTTCATAATTTAATAGTTAGGTAATACATATAAATAGCATCTATAGTTAGGCACTACACTTAAAACGGGATACATTTACATACGTACCGTGAACTCATAATCAATGTCTATTTGCACAGACATCTAACAAGCAACAATAAAATAAAATCGCACATATTTTTTTTTTTTTTTTAAACGTCGCACCACACTAGGAATTACTGCTGTATCGTGGGTGCACTCACAATCATGTAAACTAACATACACAAGACACCCAGACCCGGAACACCTATCTGTAGGTCATACAAATATTTGTTCCGTACGGGAATCGAACCCGTGACCCGCAGCGCAGCAGCCAATCACTCAACTACTGCGCCAACCGTGCCGTCAACAATATAAAATCAACTACTAAATTATATGTATAAACTCTCACACAATACCCTAGAAACAAAGTAAGTAGACAAGTAAAGTAATGTTAAAATAGGTACTTACATTTTCGTTGAAGTATCTCTACTCGTGTATGGTGATATCTACTTAGAAACTTGTAATGAAAAGCTTCTGAAAACCAAGCGTCAAACTTTGCGGCACATACACAAAATCACAAAAGTCAATAAAATAAGCTTAGACCAGGCAGGACAGTATCTCGCAGGTGTACGTAAGACGACTGAGTACCGAGTATTGAGATTGTTTCTAAATTCACGAAAGTAAAGAAAAATGTAGGGAGTTCCCTTAGCTTGCTCAATCCACAATATTAAACTTTATTATCTACGAGGTAGATCAAATACTTGCGAAACACTTATAAACTTTGATTGTGTTACGTACCGAACTATCCACAACCAACGGGGATTCCCTTCGTTTCCCGATTGGTCAACAATGAACTCTATTCTGTACGACTAAGAAATTAAATCTTGCGGACTCAAATTGGAAGTTATAAAATAAACCCCGGGAATTCGGGGGATACCCACAGAAAGGGTTTTGGTGTTGTCATAATGTAAGTCGTAGGTTAACTAAATTAAGGTAAATTGTAAATACACAGATAAACCCATGCCTTTTTCCCATGGAGTAGGCAGAAACTATAGAACTAAATAAATGGGTACCTAAATTAATTAATATTATCCTATAGTTACGTTATTACGGACTGCAGCTCTTCAGTTACGTATTTGTGAGATTTCTAAAATCTGTCCGTAATTACGTAATTGCGTAATTACGTAATTACGTAATGGAAGCCCTAATTGTAGTTGAAAAACATGTTCTCCCTTATCGAATGTATGGGGGAACATGTTTTTCAACTGTAAATGTAAGTTGGTCAACTATTACTTGATAACTCCTAAAGCTTACTTAGCAGCGATAGTTTTCCTTTTAACTTCGTCATTATATGCTACTGCTGTGAATTTTTTCACGTATCCAAATATAACCATTTAGGTGGCAGTGGGGGGACACTTAACTCTAACAAAAGTTAGCACTTTAAAGCTTAATATTACGCAAACCGATTCCTGAATCGAAAAATGGTTTTCACAAACGCGAAATATTTTTGAACGGCCTATCCAACGATATCCCACACTATGGGATAGACGAGAAAACAAAATATCATCCCCACTTTACGTATGCGGGAGGTACCTAAAATAAATTTATTTTTCCAGATTTTATTTTACCACTTTGTCGGCGAGATTAATATGTATACCCATACCAAATTACAGCTTTCTAGTAATATGAGTCTCTGAGCTAAGCCGCGGATAGACAGGCAGACAGACAGAAGGACATGGCGAAACTATACGGGTTCCTTGTTTACTACGGAACCTTAAAAAGTGCATAGGTACTTGAAAGGTCCCGTAGAAAACTAGTTGATGTAAATTCCTATGGATTAGTACCGGTCCTAAACTGTTCATCGGGCATAGATGGAAATATCCAACACATTATAACTTTTGCCAAGAAAACAAGCACAATAACTAGATAAATAAAACAGCAGTAGGTATTGGTATTTCATGGCATGAAAACTTACCACCACCTACACCATGGTAACTACTTAAATATCAAAGTCGGGCAAAGTGTTATTGGATTTTTCTGTTAGGAATTTCTTAGTAACAGCTCGGAATTTGGAAGTTGGCTGTGTGATGCGCCCGTGCTTCAAAAAGCACGTTAAGCTGTTAGTCTTGCACCTGATTACTCTCTGGTCGTGTCGGGTTGCTGTCTCATCGGACTATGAGAGTGAGGGAAGAGAGATTTTACCTGTGTCTGCGCACACATTTGTGCATTATAAATCTCCCGCGCCAAAAGCTGGTCTCTGAGGAGATTGGACGATATAGCCGGAATTAGGAGAGGAACATGGATACATAGAGGTATGAGGAACAGGATGTCAAGTTCACTCATTCTCTGTTGAAAAGGGAGGATCCTTCGACCAGACGGGTGTTGTGTCTGGTGGGCAACTGCCCGACGGTTGATGTCGGGATGTTGTAGGTATATATGCTAGTCGCGCGATAAACTCTGATTGCGCGATGCAGGATTTGTGACGTCAGGTCTTTGATGCGTAATTCGCATGTGGCGTTGTAGATGCCGCTACATCACTCTCCGGAGACCGGAGGTTGATAGTGGGCTGAGTCAGTGCATATTGTGATGCTTGCCAGGACCAATTGTGGTTCCACCGAGTCGGAACCGGATGCCGCATAGTTCACGGTGAGTCGGAACTGTCTGCGGAGATTCCCCAGTGAGTCGGGGTGGCGCTGCGTTATGCTCCAGTAAGTCGGATGTAGTACAGCGCCGGGTTGAGGCTGACTGCCGGCGTCGACCAGGAGAGGGTTGAAGAGCTCTGCTTGTGGACCAGCGGAAAGTACTGTGTGCTGTGCCATGGTTGCTGATGAGGCTGAGGGTGATGACCAGGAATGCGCGTTCGCTGCATGCTGGTGGTCAGGATACCCGTTGAAGCCGTGGTTGCTGGCTGGCTGGCTGTGTAACTCGCTGCTCGAAAGCTTATAATAAAACCATTTGTTGATAAAGAGAATTCTGATAGTTTTGAAAACACCTTTTTACACGTTTCATTAAATACCCATTAGACTCGAAGCAACCAACCAAAGAAGAGTAGCTAGTTTTACAAGCAGCTTTCAACTCGATGAGTTCCCAAAATAGACGTGCAATTTTGCAATTTTCTGGCAACGTCCATTGAAGAAAATAGAGACTTATCAGATTTTAGAGGTGGGACCTAAAATAACTGACGGCCGTAAGTAGTGGATGTTGTGTTAAGAATACCACGGTCTGATGTTATCACTGTCTTTTGTTAATTGCATGGACGCTTCTGGAACCTCTGAGTTTGATTCGCGATTTCTTCTCAGGGGTAGTCAGATAGGAAATGTCGACTCCGTCTAGCAATTTTTTTTTAATATTAAAAAAAAGCGGCCAAGTGCGAGTCAGACTTGCCCATGAAGGGTTCCGTAGCAGCAAGTAATATAATATAAAAGTTCTTGTAGTTCGTTGTAACTTTGAACGATGTTTAAAAAAAAATAAGTTATTGATAAGTAAACATTATAATTAGGTACCTAAATGATGGGATTTAGATCTAACTATATGCGAGCCCATATAGGCTTGTGATAGCTAAACAGCATAAGGTTTATGTTTATGAAATTAAATGTGTTTTTTTATTTTTATATTTGAGTTGATTGACCGCACTTTACCTTTCAGGTAAAGTGCGCTTTACGATTTAAAAAAAAAACTACTTGCTACATCTCGTTTAAACCTATTTTCGGTGGAAGTTTACATGGTAATGTACATCATATATTTTTTTTAGTTTTATCATTCTCTTATTGTATAAGTTACAGACACACATTTTACCACTTTGGAAGTGTCTCTCGCGCAAACTATTCAGTTTAGAAAAAAAAAATGATATTAGAAACCTCAATATAATTTTTGAAGACCTATCCATTGATACCCCACACTTCTGGGTTTGATGAAAACAATTTTTTGAGTTTCAGTTCTAAGTTTGGGGAACCCCCAAAATTTATTGTTTCTTTTTTTTTCTATTTTTGAGTGAAAATCTTAATGCAGTTCACAGAATACATCTTACACTTACCAAGTTTCAACAGTATAGTTCTTATAGTTTCGGAAAAAAGTGGCTGTGACATACGGACGGACAGACAGACAGGCAGACATGACGAATCTATGAGGGTTCCGTTTTTTGCCATTTGGCTACGGAACCCTAAAAACAGCGTCCAGCTTAGCATGTGTCAGATAAATATATACCTATGTATATCATCGGTTTACTGCAAGAACTCATTAATGGCAAAAATTCATCAAGTAAACTTTATAACCCCTTTTGCCTTTAACTTGTCTTGACCAGCTTTATATAATGCAAAAACTCATGGTGTTAAATTTTTCTACAACATAATCATAATGAAGATGATATAGGGCAATCAATACAACTTAAACTAATTAATTGCTTCTTTCAAAGTGTTGACTATGTCTTTTAATGAGTTCTTGCAGTAAACCGACGATATATTCTCATTTATTGCCGATCACACATAAAAATACGCAAAATCCATATAGTATTAGTAACAACAACTTAAAAATTATGTTAGTAAAAGTGTAAGTAAAGTAACTTACAAACAAACTAACCAATAGTAAACAATAGTAACAACAAATAATAGTAACGTGGCTCAATACATGTTGGCACGTGCCTCCTCACCCATGCCATATAAAGGGGCGGTCCACCTTGTCATATAATGCTTTTAGGATGTTGTTTGAGCTTCCACGCAACCTGCCCATAATTGACGCTGCCCTCTTTACTCATTATGGCATGAAAATCGTCGACATGGGCTTCCGCGAACATAATTATGCGAAGCGCTGCATAAGCGCGAAAGATTGTTTTTTTTTGCTAGGTCTTCTTAGAGTTAACCTTGAGAAATTGAGCTCTTTAACCGGTCTTTCCTGTGGTTGCCCTAAGCTAAGCTCCTAAAAACTTAAAGCCTCCAGCCAGGGCGCAAAAACTTATAAACTAAACGACTGCGCGCTAAGGGCACCCCCTGTGGGGTAAGAACCTCGGCTTAGGGCAGAGTCGGAGGGAGGATGGCAAGGGACCGACGGTGGCTGGATAAAATCAGGGTTATGATTATTATCTCGGGAATTTAAAGCTACAGGCTCAGCTATGGTGTGGGCTGGCGCTTCGCTTACGAGCAAGGGTCGGGGAGGACTATTTAGTCGGGGATTTCGCGATGGGCCTCGGCGGCGAGGTCGGAATGACGGTCGTGTATTGTGTATTCTCTTTCAAACTGTACTCGTTTCCCTACTGCTCTCTTGGAGAAGAGTCGTGGGGTCGTCTAGGTGTGGCGTTATCAATTAACTTCTCCCGCTGTGGGCGGAGCGGGAGGGCGTGTCAGACTTTTGCTGATATTCGGCCGGATCCCTGCAGTGACATACGGTCATTGTTTATTGTACCTTCATATACGAGAATCTTTTACCTACAAATCGAATTCCAATTCTTTATTAGTGGCTTTTGTGGACATGATATTTATTCAGATATGTTACTGTATTTGTAATTGCAATCATGTCATTAATATTTTATATACTTAGATTATTTTATATTTTGTGAATGTGAGAACGTTGTAGGCCTAGTAGAGTGTAGATTTGTTGGCGGTTTTCTATTTTGTTAAGTACCTGGTAATTGTTGAAAGGCCTACACTGTCCTCCCATACCTATTATCACTGCTATTTAATAATATTGTAAAGCCAATTATTTTTAAAAGAGTAACCGTGGAGTTTCTTGCCGGCTCTTCTCCATAGGAAACGACTAATTGGAACCGTGCACCTAGCTTCTGACGTTTCATAAGTGCCCATGTAGGTTTATGTGAAATAAAATATTTTGATTTTGATTTTGATTAAGAAAACATACATAAATCGTGTTTTATTATGCTGACATGGGTTTATTATTAAGTCCGTTTATCAAAACCAGTGTTCCGTCAAACCTACATCAAAATAAACATGTTGATTTAATTAGAAATGTGGACAGAAGTTATTAATTTTCATGTAGTCGTAAAATATTGTAAACATCGTTTAATAAAAGGGTCCTATATATGTACATGACAGCATCTAAATACCTGTTATTAAATTAATGTAATTAAAGTAATGAAATAATTACTTGGGTAATCTATGCTCTGCAATATTTTATAATATATTTTAATTATTTCTGCTCATGTATCTAGTAAAACATTATCAAATATTTAATCGAATCAATTAACTACACCGCACACCCCACACCACACGTAGGTACTTCTTTACAGGTACCTATACTCTATTTATTATAACATAGCTTCTGCCCGCGACTTCGTCCTCGTGAAATTTCGGCCTACCCATCGCCTCGCATTCCGTTGCTCGTCCGCGCTATAACTTTGTTATCGCTTAGCGTTCTTTCTGACTTTTGTTCTTTTCGCTTGGCTCCTAAGAATCATAGCGTGATGTTGATGATGCCTATAGCCTTCCTCGATAATGGCTATCCAACACTAAAATAATTTTTCTATTCAAACCAATATCTAGTTCCTGAGATTAGCGCATTCAACCAAACAAACAAACTCTTCAGCTTTATAATCTATCTGACCCGCGCAACTTCGTCTGCGTCACCTGAGAGAGAGAGTGGTTTAAGTAATGAATTTTCTACTTATTTTGTTTCGGAGTTTTGTTTTAATTATGATATCTCCTAAGATGTTGATTGAAAATAAGTGATGTCAAGGACAATTTTGTTTAAATTTAAATACTTGTGATTAATAACATATTTATTTGGATAAGGATTGATATTATGTTGATAAAACTCCTTCGCAAATATTGCATTAATTTTGAACAAATTTAAAAAGGTTATAGTGAGTCAATCTTAAAAGATAGACATATGCTGTCGCAAACTTTTTTTTTTGAACTTTTAAAGAGGAAAAATTCCATAATACATGATATTTGCGTAACTTAAACCGTTTACGCAGCGCACGCAACGGAAGCTCTCAAAAAGGAATATTTTTTCCAGTTTTTGCAACATATTTCATTTATGCTCCGCTCCTATTGGTCGTAGCGTGATGTTATAGCCTATAATATTTCTCGATAAATGGACTATCTAACACAAAAATATTTTTTCAATTCCAACCCGTAGTTCCTGAGATTAGCGCGTTCAAACAAACAAACAAACTCTTCAGCTTTATAATATTAGTATAGATTAAATGCTTTGAGTTTGAGTTATCAACCAGTGAAAGTCCCGTCAAAATCGCTAAAATGAACAGACAGACAGACACATAAACAATTTAAAAATAGTTTTTTTTGTTATAAGTACCGTATTTACTTTCATACCTATTATTATGAATTTAGCAAAAAGTTGTTATTCTGATATTACAAACAGACACTTCACTTTAATTTATTTGTATACATTACGATCATTATCAAACAAAGGCATTTTTACTGACATAAAGCATATTTTCTGTAGATCACTTCCTTTTAGACGTAATACTTCGTTACGTTAAATTAATTAGATAAAGCACTGGCAATGTTCTAATGACTTAATAATATGTCTTAATATTTCAATCTTTTCGTCCGAAAACACCCGTTTTTTATTGCCGGGATTATGTGCACCTCTAAATTGTGAACGATAAGTTAAGCGCAGCTCTACTGTTACATTGTAGTTACAAAACTGAGTTATTTATTATAGTACTGTGGTATACTGATCGAGATACTGTTCAATTTATAGTTATCTACTGTTTAGATGCATTCAATATTTATCCAGCAGTAAATAATAAACGGGATACAACTTTGTAGTACATCATTTTGCTGGTATTAAGGTATAAGTCAGGCTGTAGCTGAGAAGCAACGCTGGAGCTCTGTCTCCCATACATAGGGTCACAGCATTATGCTGAGCGATGGCCGCTTTGCGTTGATGTGACTCATATTTTCCCCAATTTGTTCTTTTCGTGTCTGTGTTCTTTCCCTTTATGATCATGCTGACTAGAAATGAAAATGTCTATGCCAAGCATTGCCTAAACCTTATATTGACTAGAAAGCACAATGGTGCTTATTCCCTTGTTCACAAACTAAACCAAGTTTAAGTTCAGTGCATCTTTTTCTTTCCATTTCATTAAGAAAAGGACAGAAGATAAATTTTAGTTTAGTCCTGTCAAATTAATCAGCGCCTGTCACTACTCCATACAAGTTTAGACGTGATTAAAAAATTGCCGACTAAAATTACGTCAATTTACATCAAGCGCTGATTAATTTGACAGCTGATAATTCGTCTTGATTTGTTATGTACATACTTAATAAATACTAGCTGACCCGACAGACTTCGTTCTGTCAAAAGCTATAGTATAAACTCCACTACTCTACCCTACCCTACCTACCTACCTACCTACCTACCTACCTACCTACCTACCCTACCTACCTACCTACCTACCTACTTACCTACCTACCTAACTACCTACCCTACCCTACCCTACCCTACCTACCTACCTACCTACCTACCTACCTACCTACCTACCTACCTACCCTACCCTACCCTACGCTACCCTACCTACCTACCTAACCTACCCTACCCTACCTACCCTACCCTACCCTACCCTACCCTACCCTACCTACCTACCTACCCTACCCTACCCTACCCTACCTACCTACCCTACCCTACCCTACCCTATCTACCTACCTACCTACCCTACCCTACTCTAACCTACCCTAATTTTTCGTAAAAACCATTTAAAAAAAAAAACATCCTTGAACTTCAACGAACATTTAAAAAAATGAATTGGTTAAATTGGTCCAGGCGTTGTTGAGTTATAGCGTCAGGAAGGAAAACCCGACTTATTTTTATATAGTAGATAATGAGTTGCAACGGTTAAGAGATTGATTGTACTCCACCAGATTTAAGATCAGAAGCCAAATTGGCAATGGAAAACCTGCTTCCAGCTAAGTCAAAAGAAAAATAGTGGCATATAAGGCATATTGTTATGCGAAGAGGATGATTAGCATACATTCCTTGTCAGTGGTGATAACAAGGAAACGGCTTATTCTCTACTAGCTTTTGCACGCGCTTCCGCCCGCGTGGATGTCGGTTATCGCGTAAAAAAGTAGCCTATGTCCTTCTCCATATTCCAGGCTATATCTTTACTAACTTTCATAACGATCGGTTCAGCGGTTTAAGCTTGAAAACGTAACAGACAGAAAGACAGAGTTACTTTCACATTAATAATATTACTAGCTTTTGCCCGCGACTCTGCCCACGTGGATGTCGGTTATCGCGTAAAAAAGTAGCCTATGTCCTTCTCCATATCCCAGGCTATATCTTTATTAACTTTCATAACGATCGGTTCAGCGGTTTAAGCTTGAAAACGTAACAGACAGAAAGACAGAGGTACTTTCACATTAATAATATTACTAGCTTTTGCCCGCCACTCCGCCCGCGTGAATGTCGGTTATTGCGTAAAAAAAGTAGCCTTCTTCTTTCCTTCTCCATATCCCAAAGTATAATCTCTGCCAAATTTCATGCCGATCGGTTCAGCGGCTTAAACGTGAAAACGTAACAGACAGAAAGACAGACAGAGTTACTTTCACATTTATAATATTATACCCAAAGTCTCTAATTCAGATAATTTATGTAAACAAAGTAATGTCAAGAAATGTCACTGTCAAAATGACACGACAGTAGTGCAAAACATTTTATCATATTTTATTTTTGTAAATAGACATCGCTAAAATTAAAGTGAATTAATTATAAGAACTATGCAAACAAAATACCGTTGCCAAACAATGTTTTGTGTAGTATGTCGGCAACACGGCATATGATCGTCATAATCAGCCCTTTTAAGTCCAGTGCTAGACATAGGCCTCCCAAAATCAATTTCCACTCGAAACAGATTACAGCCGTTTTTATCCAAAATGTAGCTAGATATGCTACTTACAATGTGAATCTATGAATGAGTGTTTTAATATTAGTGTTGTTGAAGATCTAAAAAAAAAAAATGTTTGTATCTCCTGCATTGTTACCAGTATCATAAAATATTTTATACCAGAAAATCTCCTTTTTTTAATAACTTTGTTTAAAACCGAAAATTTATAAAAATAATCACGGTATGATTATTTCTTAATTATTATTTCTTAAAATCAGTACTTAAAAGAAAATGAAACCTCTTTTTTCGCCATTTTATGTGAATTACCATTACGAAGATATTTTTTTGATATGTTATCCCCTTTGTTTACATAAATTATCTGAATTTGAGACTTTCGGTATAAGTATGGATAAGGTGGACATAATTGGACTGTAGGTTTTATTTGTTTTACTAACGACCCACTCCTCCGTCGCACGATGTTTAGCACTTGAAAAAACATAGAAATTTCTTTATTAAATGTAAAGGTAATATTAAAGTGTGACCTCCCGGAATAAATGTTCTAAATGATAGTCAAAATCCGTTGCGTAGTTTAGAAGAAAGCGCGGTTTCACAAACAGACACGAAAATCATCTTTGATTTAAAGGTCCTACAAACAGGCGCGACATTGGGCGCGACAAAAAGGCTCCGCGTGTTGCGTGACGAGCGGTGCCTGTGTGTTGCGTCGCGTGTCACATCTATTTGTAGGAGCCTTTATACTACGAGTACGTACTAGCTGCTGCCCGCAGCTTCGCCCGCGTAGTTTTTTCAAAAATAAAAGTAGCTTCAGTTACCCCTTATAACATCAGCTTTCTGCCAATGAACGGTCCCATCAAAATCTATCAAGCCGTTTCGGAGATTAGCCGGAACAAACAGAGACAAAAATAATAAAAAAAGTTTTGTTATAGGTACCGTGTACCGTTTGGTGCCGGACCTAAAAAATAGCACTACTCCATTTCCTCCCGTGGGTGTCGACTTACATACTTCGACAACACACACCTTCGAAAAACACTACTTCGACATAAGCCTTCTACGATATGCACTTATCGGCGGATCTCTATTTCGACGGAACATACCTTCGTGTGGTGCTGGACGTAAAGAATAGCACCACCCCATTTCCTCCCGTGGGTGTCGTAAAAGGCGACTAAGGGACTTACTAGAGAATGGGCAGCAGCGTTCTCTATGCACTTTTATCACCATACTGCGATCGCCAACCCGCCTGCCAAGCGTGGCGATTCTGGCAAACCCCCCCAATTGGGGGAGGCTTATGTCCAGCAGTGGACGTCTTTCGGCTAAAATGATGATGATGATGATGATGATAGGTACCGTATATACTTTCATATGCATTAAGTAAAAAGCATTTATGCTCACATTACCAACAGACACTTCAATTTTATTTATTTGTATAGTTTACAGTATGTACTATGTAAGGTGGCCAGCACATCAAGTTAGCATAAATTGTCAAATTTTCTCATTCGATTTTGAACTTAATCGCCAACTTTTTAAAGTTTAAAATCGTTTGGAGAAATTTGACAGTTTGTGGTAACTTGTGCTCGCCACCGTACATCAGTAGTTGTACACATAGTTAAATAGATAAATATACGACATGTAACGTAGTTTGAGTATATTTTACTAACATTGTCATACAAACCTTCATCAATAGGTAGAGCACAATGGATGAACATATCATGAATGATGAAACGAATTAAACCAATTTATATTTCAACTTCCATTAATTGAAAACAGCTAATAATACCCAGATTATGACATAATCCAAGCGATTTATCTCGATGGCCCAACTTAGTTGCAAAATAAATTAAATTTAACTATCGGGAAATAAGAACGTCATAATCGTAGAACAGTGACGGATCTGACATTTATGTTGAACTCTGCCGCGCGTGCAATAAAATCAGTAAGTATAATTTTTGTCCAAATTGAGTCAAACATAGATTCGGAATCAGCGCAATGAGCTTATTCCGAATCAATGCTCAACTAAATTTAGACAAAAATTATACTTACTTATCCTTACTGCTGTTATTGCACGCGCGGCAGAGTTCAACATAAATGTCAGATCCGTCACTGTTCTACGATTATGACGAGAAGCATTTATTTCAAAGACCGTTTTGGCCTCGTTATTAAAAAAAAAAATTGGGTAAATAATGGCGTGTGCTGATATCATAATTTCTGCCGAAAGACGTCCACTGCTGGACATAGCCCAAGCACCGCCACTTCATCTGGTTCTGTGCTTCCCGCATCCAGCGGATTCCTGCGGCTTTCACAAGGTCTTCGGTCCATCTTGTGGGATACTTTCCAACGCTACGTCTTCCGGTACGCGGTCGCCACTCCAGAACCTTTCGGCCCCAACGGCAATCTGTTCTGCAAGCAATGTGCCCTGCCCATTGCCACCTAAGTTTGGCAATTCTTCGAGCTATGTCGGTTAGCTTGGTTCTCCTGCGGATCTCTTCATCTGCATTGCCCTTCGGGTACGCATCCGAAAGACACGGAAAACTGAACAGGTGCGTACGCATCTCCATACAAAATCGTTGTTTTCTATGGACAAAAGCTGAACAGAGCTGAATAAGTGTGGTTAGTCCCATAATGTCAGTTCCTTGCAGAGTGCTATATGTTGTTTGCCTTCATACCTGATTATTCTACCGTGTCCGTTTTTGAAAGCGTTATTAATTTATTTGTATTGATTTACTCAAAGGTAATTTAATTAATGATTTCCCAATTGAAACATCACTGGCAAAATACCCAACACAAAATCTATACTTACAAATACATAAAATTGAAGTGTCTGTTTGTAATGTCATAACAGCTTTTTACTAAATATGAAAGTATATACAGGATATATAACAAAAAAAAAAAAAAAAAAAAAATTGTAATTTCCTGTTTGTTTGTTCCGGCTAATCTCCGAAACAGCTGGAGCGATTTTGACGGGACATTCACTGGCAGATAGCTGATGTTATAAGGAGTAATTTAGGCAGCTTTTATTTGAGGAAAAACGACGCGGGCGAAGCCGCAGGCAGTGGCTAGTTATTTAATAAAACTAGATCAGTAACATAATTCACATTGCAGCCTTTGTCTAGCTTTGTCATTTGATTAAAATACAAATGTACCAACTAATTAAGGTTAATTAGTGGCACTTAGATAAAATGTGTAGTTAAATATCTGGTTTCTGTATCAAAACCAGGTAATTCACACCCCTACTCGAAATTGAATTATAAATGGGTCACATTTGAAATGCAAAAAATGCTAAGTTTGTTTTTTCCAAATCAAGGCAAGTCACTAAAAACACTACTGAAATAGCTGATAAAATCGATGATTTCGTTCATATTCCGAAGCCTAATTGCGTAACACTATCGGCAGGAATGGGTTTCATTTTGACATTTCAACAACATTCATTGCGTTATTTACGTTGTTGAGCGGACATTTTTTTCGTACATGAAGCAACGTTTAGGCTAGTAACTGTTGAAACTAGTGATTAATAAACATGTTTAAAAAAAATAATTACAATTTAGGATAAAAAACACAAATAACAAAAAGTCACTAAAAACTAAAAAAAACTCCACTTTTTATTTCTTTTTCTCTTCTTTTTAATAACGGGTATGCCCCCTCTTGTGGCTATGCACTCCTGTAGCCTAGAATGCATGCTCTCTATCAAATGCCTCACGTTTTCAGCTGGGATCTCTTCCCAGGCACTTTTCAAAGCGTCAATCAGTTGCTGCTGGTTGTAGACCTCTTGCGCACTCTCTCTAACCCTTCGTTTTAATTGGTCCCACATGTGCTCGATCGGATTTCGGTCCGGACTGTTTGCTGGTCACGGCAACGCTTGAATGTGAGATCCTTTCAGTACAGACTGGGTCGCTTGAGCTGTGTGTGCACGGGCATTGTCTTGCATCAGGACGAACCAGAAAGGAAATTTAGCAAACTTACTTGTGAAATGTAACACCGCTTGCTTTATTAGTCTTTTCAGACCGTGACAAACAAATTTTAACCGCACATTTCACCATTTTTTTATTTTTTTATCACTAAGCAATCGGTCACTTGACGTCAAGTTGACAACTGAAGTCGGATATGCATGTGGACATATACGATGTAGTAGTGCGTCGTCGTATGAAAATAATCGAACAAAACTTAAAGAAAAATCGAAACAAAACAACAAGAAAATTTCAATTAATTTTTTTTTAAATGATGGCCAGTATTTTGGTCTCAAGTACAAAGAGGTTAAATATCGAAGAGTTTGTAACATCAATATTTTGTTACTTATTAATTACTTAACGTTCATTAAATTATACTGAAATGTGAAAATAACGAGTGGCTCTTATTTTGTTCTGAGTAGTATATATTGGGTTATTTGTACCGTTACACCAGGCGGACTTAGAACAAGCCTTACCAACCAAACCGAGCAGAAAATTGTGCCCCCGCTGGGAATCGAACCCGGAACCTTTGGGTCTGGGACAGGTGGTCTTTGCCACTAGATCACAGAGGCGGTTGAGTAATGTTATTTATTCAGTTGCTATGGCATAGGTCTAAATCGCATTTCAAAGGTGACCTTCATTATGCATAACTGTACAGTAAATTTTTGTTATCTAATCACACAACATATTCCTAGATTACGTGATTAACTTCTAATTGATAATTAATTTGCCTAATAAGAGTTTTTGTGTTCACAAAATTCCATTTAAAAAAATATTGTTTTCCACGCGCACCGCTATAAAAAGTAAAAACAATGCTTAAAACAATGTAGAGTACGAGTATTTGCAAAGAAACCCAATTGGCAGGTAAAAACCCTTTTTACCTGCCAACATGTCCCAACAACCTGATCATTATACATAATTTGTTTTCCTGTCAGTGCCATATAACCAATAACATGTACTCACCTATTTATGACGTAATCAGGGAAAGAAAAACATTGTATGTTTATTCATGTAGCATCTCATTAACCTGCCCCGAAAATTAAATGGAGGGTTGCGTTTAAAACTCATTTAAAATTTTAGTGACTGTAATAATTATGATATCTACCTACTGGTACCTACCTACTTAGGCACTTTTTTATTTTTGTACATATGTCGCAGGCAGTTTGTATGATTCGTCATTTTACAAATGGCGCCGTCTGTTTACAAACGCTCGCGGTTATGAAATATGCCCACCGAAGGCAATTTTTTTTTTCTGTAACTATTGCATCTCAGTCTTGACCATGAGAGGTTGAGACTCTTTAACCGGACTATCCTGTGGTTGCCTTAAGCTCCTATCGAAACTTAATGCCTCCAGCCAGGGCGTGAAAAGTTATAAACTAAACGACTGCGCGCTAAAGGCACCCCCTGTGGGGTACGAACCTCGGCTTACGGCAGCGTCGGAGGAAGGATGGCAAGGGACCGTCGGTGGCTGGATAAAATCAGGGTAATGATTATTATCAGGGGGATTTAAAGCTACAGGCTCAGCTATAGCGCGTTCTGGCGCTTCGCTTACGGGCAAGGGTCGGGGAGGACTATTTAGTCGGGGATTTCGCGCGGGGCCTCGGCGGCAAGGTCGGAATGATGATCGTGTAGTGTTTACTCTCTTACGAACTGTACTAGTTTCCCTATGACTCTCCTGGAGGAGAGTGATGGGGTCGTCTGGGTCGGTCAGTGCATGCCGTGGACGGCGGGTCATACTGATACGAGAACGGGTATAATTGGCGGCCTTCACAACTAGAATGTTGCGGTGAGTGGCAGCGGTGTCAAAGAAGCGCTTTGAAGACCGTTTTAAGAATTGGGCTATTGTAGGGACTTTAAGTTCTAAATGAAGATTGGTGTTCCGAACGAACCAGGGGCTCCCGTGATTTTACGAAGGAAACCGTTCTGAAGGGTCTGCATCTTATGGATGATATAGGGTTTTGCGTGTGTAAAGACTGGACTCGCATAGGTCATGATGGGAGGCAAATTGGCAACTCGTTCAATTTTTATAATTTTGACATTCACACACCCCGACCAAATGGGTTAGGTTAGGTTAGAACTGTTACCAACTGCGCGCGAGCCGATTGAGCGTAGCGAGCAGTGCTGTGGGAGCGGCTGGCATTTTGCCTTCTGCATATTTCATAACTCCGAGCGTTTTTAAACGGACGATGCCGTTTGTAAAAAGCGAAGTCATACAAATTGCCTGCGACATACATTCGTATTAGCAGTATCTAGTAAATAAATAAATTCTAGACGAACTGTGTCGGTACATAACTAATCCGTGATCCAATTACAAATTATTCAATTAAAATCCATTATTGTGACATGTGCCTATAACATAATCACTAGGAAAGCTGTTATCCAATCATGTTGAAATTGATGAACTGTCTAGCGATAGAATATCAGTATTGTAGCCGCATCAGTGTTAGCCTAAAGTCTGGTCCTGATATGCTAAGTTAAAGATTGACACTATATTCCTCCATGTACCTAACTTATTGACTTTATTTTTTTCAGTATCATCATCAAAAAGTCGAAGTATTTATTAGTGTGATTTTTGATGATACAGTACTCGTAGTTCTTATTGTTAGGTTATGGTAACTCAAAAACTACCCATTAGTGCATATTTCTTATGTTGTTAAGTAGTGTACTATTTAACAATATAAGAAATTAAAATCATTATTACATACAAATTAACAAAAATTTCAATATTTTAAATACAATTAATTTTTATAATAAACATTTTAGAACAGAATTAATTATTATAATTAATATTCAGAACACAATTAAGTCAAGTTTTTGAATTTTCAAGCACATACACAATTATCATTAATAATATACATAATTATCATTTAGTTTATTACATTTTTGTCAAGAAAGAATTCGTCAATGGAATAGTAGCACTCTTAAATTTAAAAAAATATTTAGTCTCCGTTTAAATTGTGTCAAGTTTAAATCTTTAATGTCATTTGGTATTTTATTGAATATTTTCGGAGCCATGCAGAGGATGATTTTGTGCATAAGCGGCCTTTGAGGCTCTTAGACATAATTCGTGACGATATTCTTGTCTTGTCGATCTATAGCGTTGCTCTGAAGCTTTTTTAATCAGTACACTATTTTTCTTAATGAACAATGCGGTCTCATAATTATGTAAAGACAAGGTAATGTTAGTATTTTAAGAGATTTAAAATGCGGTTTGCAACTTTCCGCTAGTTTAAGACAACATATCGTTCTCATCTGTGCTATAAAAATGTTATTTTTCTCGCAGGAATTTGACCAAAAAATTACTTCGTAAGGTCATATGGAATCTACATAGCCTTAATACGCAGCTACAACAGCTGCCTGATTAACTATTTTCTTAATATAGGGCAAAGGCGAACCTACTTAATTTTGTTATAAGAATTGATGCATGTTGTTTCCAAGTCAGTTTAGAGTCAATTGTCAAGCCTAGAAATTTTATATGCTCTACTTATTCAATTTAGTTATCGTCAAAAGTTATATTTATGTCAGGAGTGGTCAATCTTTGTCGAAACTGCATAATTTTAGTTTTCTCTTGGACGTTGCGGAGGGAGTTAAACATATTTCACCCCAGAACCAAAAAAAAAAATATTATAAAAAATGGGTGCACTTGCATAGTGCATACAAGGATAATCATCGGTAAAAAAAAACGGGGCAGTCTTTGGGGACTGCTAATAGAAGTGAAAACTAAGTATACACAGTATACATCCCTAGTAGCATTTTTTGTTGGCATTTAGTTGGGCCACGTACCTCTGTAAGTGGCCCAACTAAAAGCCAACAAAAAATGCTACTAGGAATATAGCTCATGGAAAGCGTTCGGTGACGATGACGCGAGTTCCATGATTTTTGTTCACCCTAAAAGTGCTCAACGCGCCTAAAGAAGTCTTCAGTTCAAAAAGTTCGGTTTGTAAAATTGTCTAAGGGGCTTCTGCGAGTCGGCCCCTCGTGCGCCTTCCAAAGGACCGGGACCGGGAGTAACCCTGTAACCCTGTGTGTAGTGACCTGTCTGTCTGTTACCTTCTTACGTCGCACACAGATAATCCATGATCCTGGACACTTTTTTATCCAGGTAGTACGTTCTTGTAGGATAACTTCCGACCTCCATAGGGTGACGCCGCGGGCGAAAGCTTGTTTATCAAATAAATCTTTATAAAGGCACCCGATAATAATCCTCATTGAATGTAACAATTATTGCTTAATCATTAATTAACAAGCATTGTATCTCAGTGGAATCGCGAAATAAATGAAAGATAAACTGACTTGAATAATTAAAATTCTGTTGCCTATAATAATTCGAATTACGCGTAGATGAAAACTGATTAAATTCTTCATAATTAATTAAATTTCTGCTTTATTGCCAATTGGGTTCTGTAGGTGGATAGCCGATAATTGATTTTATTAGATTCATCTAATTTCGCCCTATAACTCATAATCTAGATCAATAGATTTCATAATCTTACTTAACTAGGAATCAAGGAATCAAGGTAGGCCTTGTGGCTAAGTATTAACAGTCGTACGGGTCGATCCGTCAGGTTAAGCTACGCTTGCCGTGGTTGGTTCGTGGATGGGTGACCACTCTTACATACAAAAACCCCTCCATGCCTCAGAAAGCACGTTAAGCCTATGATCCTGGCTGTCATTCGTGGATCGTTGACAGTCGTTACGGGTCGTCAGAAGCACGAAAGTCTGACAACCAGTCTTACCGAGGGGTATCGTATTACCCAGTAACTGGGTTGTGGAGGTCAGATAGGCAGTCACACCGTGTAAAATACTTGTATTCAACTGCATCTGATTAGACTGGAAGCCAACCCCAAGTTAGTTGGGAAAAGGCTAGGAATCAATTGTAGAATTGTCGCAAAATCGCATCCATATGTGTGTCCGTATGTGTGTAAATTTTGATGTATAAGTTATTTTTTATTTTATTTTATTTATTTATCTCGTAGGTTCCTATGGAGAAGAATGGACAGGCAAATGACTAACTTTTTGAGTTACTTTTGTAACTTACTGAGAATAAATTAATCGAAATGAGATCTGTCAACAAACTTTTATTTTTATCGTTAACTAATAATTTTAAAGGAAGTTTGCCAATTAAAAACTTTCGTAGAGATGGACACTGGAAGTCGTTGGAAGAGATATAGTAGGTATAATGATATTCGCGACAAGTAGTATAAGTCATGAAAAGATTACTCCACAATCTCGATTTATTGTTAATCTTGATTTGACGATATAATAATATACAGCTAATTACCGTTTCAGGTATACTTAATAGGAAATTGATGTATCTTTTGTCTTAGGTAAATCAGAAAACTACGTATGGTATGTAGGTAGGTGCCTGCACATGTTTGGTTTCAGCAACTGATTGACTTAGACCTTAGAATACTAAGAGCAACTTGTTGAATGGACCTAGGCTTTACTTCAATACTGCGTAGTGAAAACCTTCGTAAGTGTATGCTAAACCAAATCCTGGATGTAGAATAAAAACAGAAAAAAAAAACGCACGCTAAAATCGTCCGTAAAAACAAAAAAAAAAAACAATTCAAAAATTAAAATAAGCCGTGGCAGCTGTAAGATGAAAAGTCCCTACTGACGGTGCCCGTTCACAAAACGCATGGATCAGCTCCATTCATCTCAACCATTTTGAAGGGAACTTAATGGTTCAACACACACGCCACCACCAGCGAGACATTTAAGTGAGCATGACATACTTTCAGCCGCCAGGGAACATTCAAGTCAATGCAAGACGTACCCTGTAAATGATAGCAGTTTATAGTAGATACCTAAGTATTCCGAGATTCATTTAACCATCATCATCATTTCAGCCGAAAGACTCCGTCCACTGCTGGACATAGGCATCCCCCAAGCACCGCCACTTCGACCGGTTCTGTGCTTCCCGCATCCAGCGGATTTCTGCGGCGTTCACAAGGTCATCGGTCCACCTTGTGTGAGGCCTTTCAATGCCACGTCATCATTTAATCATAACACAGGAAATAGAGGTATCATTTATACAAGATTCCACCCGTTGGTAAAATTTAATTTGTATTGAAGCTTTTTTTTTGTAAGCTTACTGTCATACTGCTGGGTAAATGTCTCCCCCGAATTCTTCCAGGAACTTTTTTCCCGTACTACCTCGAACCAGCCCTCGCACCAGGTGTGTAAGAATCCAGGTCATCTTGCCATCTTTTTCTGGGGTATACTACAATGTGTGGTGACTTTCGACGTTGACGTTGCCCAGCGGTTAACACGTATGCGGCTGATGTGACCCGTTCAATCTCATTTGAGCCTGGCAGCCTTCTTTCCTACATCCAATAAGCCCGTCAAAGTTATTTCAATTAATTGTTTCAGTAACCATAATCTAAAATTATAAAGACATTGAGCCGACTGGACTTAAAATACGAAGAGACGCTACAGATAGCAATATTTTGATTCAGATTTGTAACAAAATTTGAGCTTCAGTGATCTGCTTAAATCAGATTAATATTGGCGATTTCGTTCCACCTTTTAAGGATCGATACTGATTTAACGTACATAGGGCTGCCGACAGAAGAACTCAATTAACGATATCGATGGTACGGACTCGCATCGACTTTTACGAAAAAATAAATACGAATTGACAGCTAATAAAACTCCTAATAGTGTTGGGAACGACTCACGTTGCGTTGTGACGCGACCCGACTCAATCCGACACGATTGGCCTGACACTGACGTCGATATCGACTGAACAGGGGGCCTAAGGGAAAATAAAATTTTAGATTTATATTTGACATCCATACAATGAAACACAATTTGTTCGAAAATAATAATTCGCTATAGACGTTTGAGCTTCGACCATCATTTTCTGATCTTGAAATTAATTTGTTTAGGGATGGTGTCCCTGTGTCGAGGTACAATTCTCTCCCCACGGAATTCGCGTGTGCCTGGGTCATAAATTGGCCGCCTTTGTAAAGCGGAATTGGTTTTTCTAGTACAATATACGTACATATATCCATCGCCAATAAGAGAATATCGTTCGAGGAAACAAAATAGGTACCTAACATTGAAATCGCGAACATATAGATTGGACGGAGCTGACATATTTTTACAACTTTTTGAATAAAAATAATTATTTTTTTATAGAACCCACGCATTTATTACATAGTAGGTAGCTAGATATAGGAACCCAAGAAAAAAGATACAGGCAAAGGATTGAAACGATAAAGTTTTTCAACAGGTTTCGATTGCAATCCGTTTCAGAGATATTACGTTAAAAGCTCTCCAAAACGCATCTGCACGTTATTGTCTGCGTTAATGTTATTGGAACAGAAGTAAACGTTAGGAATCGAAGCGTTAATGTGGGCGCGATGGGTGCCTTGCTCGTTGGATTACTCGTTGGCTACATGCATCAGCACGTCCCGACTGTAATGCTGTCGAATATCGTTCTGAAACGTAACGGCAGTGGCGCGCTCGGAATATCCAAGCGACGTACTACTGACCGCACGCCTGATTGTGATGCGATCTTTTGAATTTTGACATTCGATGCGGAATACACGTTCGAAATAATGGAGACCCGAAAAAGGTTCGCGAAATTTGACCTTTTTTATTATGTATCTAATGGTTTTGCTAAAGGTAGGACACTATTCAGGTATGAGTGTCGAAAAAAAATTTAAAAGCGGTCACTAAATCTTTACGTTTATTCAGACCTATAAGTGAAAATTATGGAAAAAATTATAGTCGTAATAATAAGGTATGTTGTTCAATCACCGACCATCTTTTATCTGGTAAGCTTATACGATTATATGATCTTACGGATAATAGCAAACCTTAGCTGGATTACTGATCTAACAAATAAATATTATTATTATTATTTTGGTAAACAAGTTTTGTTGCTTAGCTCTTTGGCTAGTATAAGCTACATATGATTATTATTATTAGTAATTGAATAACAAATCTACAAAAAAAAAAAAAAAACATTTTGGATTACGTTTACATTTTCTACTAAAGTGGGGAAATAAATACTATTCTTGTATGCGATTGAAAATTACCCCGTTCAATCTTTTAAGAACCTTTCACCAAAATATAACACCTGCAATATCCCACTGAAACCAACAGCCCAACAGATTTGGCACGAACAATCGCACAGCTATTCATATTACGAACCGTACGAGACCTGCAATCCTTCAACTCAAAGCCAAAACGGAACCAATTGTAACTATTTCAATTAAACAGTCGGCATCAAAGTCCGCACTCGAATTCACCGCATTGCCTCCCTGATTTCACGAGCATTTGGCACATTTGCATCTAGTGGGAGACGTACGTAGCTTTGACGTCTCCTGATACAGTCTATCTGGTAATGTTCTTGTCACAGACGAGATTAATGATGGATAGAGGCAAGCTGGCCAAAATATCAGCATTTTTGAGGAATGCACGACTGTAATTCCGTAATGGCATAGTTCTTGTCACTAACCTACTGAAGATGTAAATATTACGTGTGTGATGTATTTAACTTGAAATTCTAATTAGTTAGAAATCTTTACTATTTTTACTAATATTAAAGGGAGAGAGCGAATTCTGTGAATTTTTGTATATGTGGAGAGTAATCTCCGGAACCACAGCTCATATAAGATAACGTGTGTGATGTTTTATCTAAAAATTCTAATTAATTTTAAGTCTTTACTATCTTTACTAATAAAGAGAGAGAGAGAGCAAATTTTGTGAGTTTAGTGTATATGTGAAAGGTAATCTCCGGAACCACAGCTCCCATTTGAGAAATTCTTTCACCATTTGAAAGGTACATTATTCCTGATGGACATAGGTTATACCTATATTATGTAAATATATACAAATATACAAAACAAATACTAAGTAATACAAATTAAACATTGAATTCATGCATGCCTAATACTTTTTGTTACTACTCAGATCTGTGTGCACGTGTCGGGAACAGTCTTCACAATGATAGAATAGAAATAGAATCCAGGTTATCTAATTGAACAGACAGATGTGCTGCTGGGGAGTTTGTTGCGCCATTTCTTCCCAGCTAAAGGACTAGGAAGTGCTGAAGGGCGGGCGTTTTGGGGGACTGTCCTATGTAACTTTGACGTTCGAGAAGTGCTGATTCTCTGCCTAATTTGAATAAATGACCTTTGCTAGTTGCTAGCGTGCTAGTTATAGATAAAGAGGTCTAGGCTAAAATATATTTTGCAAGAAAAATGTATAGGTACCTAGTATAAGTTACAGCCAGATCGAAATACAATTAATATGGTATGTAGTTGCCTAATAACAAGTAATGAGTATTTATTTACGCTGAGCTATATGTTAAAAGTTTCACTACAGTCTCGTGTTCGAAATCAGTCGTCTTTAAATTTCATCTGTTATGTATTTTCAGGATACTCCATAGTACATTCATAACAATAATGCGGAACAATTGTATATGTTCCCAATTTAACACTGACAAGGCTATATGTGAAACAGAGCTTGAAATTGGCTACGCATAATAATATTATGTTGTCAAAGTCAATACCGGTAGTCATCCAAACGTAAAATAATATAGGCTATCTTCTAATTTTATTAGTAAGTAATTGATAACAATAAAATTAGACGATGTTCGATAACGTTTGATTCTAATCGCGATAGTTTCTGATGATCCACGTTAATCACTAGTTATTAAGTTTGAGGATAAAATATTACCTTAAATGTGTATCTTTTACAGACTTATACATGACTTATTGTAATCACGAAAATATAAATATTTCTCATCAGATGTCTATTTCTATTCATTGATATGAGTTCGATTAATCGCTAAATGCAGATCGTCGATTACGATACTATGACTTAACATGCTACTCATACTTAAGACTAGCTGCTGCCTGCGGCTTCACCCGCGTGCCTTTTACTGAAATGAAAATATAACATCAGCTATCTGCCAGTGAATGCTCCTTCAAAATCAGTCCAGCCGTTTCGGAGATTAACCGGAACAAATAGTTAGACCGACCGCGATAGAGAGACGACAATTTTTTATTTTTAGTACCGTATATACTTACGGTATTTCTATACGTATTTAGTCAAAAGCTCATAATTAGACTTCAAACAGACACTTTATTTTTATTTCTTTGTTGTAGATGTATAGATATGTTTACCTGATTCATGCTGTAATGCACTCGGTTTCGTACAGAATTGTTATTTCAGTTTTAGTTACTGTCTTTTAGGATCGGCACATCCGCATATTTTAATTAAAGCTACCATTTACCGGGTAAAATGTCTTTCATTAACTTGAATGTGCCCTGGCGGCTGAGAGTATGTCATGCTCACTTAAATATCTCGCTGGTAGTGGCGCGTGTGTTAGTTCAACCAGGTTTCAGACTAGCTAAAGTAGACTCACCTTTCATGGGGTAGTGTTTAAATTGTTACAATAAAATTCCTCCCCACATACTTCAACTGAATGAGACTAAATTTAAATCTTGTATAAAACGCACACTATGCAGGCAGGCATATTATATATTGGGGAATTACATCGCTGATAAAAATGCTTGGCTGAATGCTGGTCCTGCTCCACAACTACAACTAATCGATTAACATTTGACAATAATGTTGGAGCTGCTGAAGAGTGTAAGACTATCTTTGCATTGTATAAACTCAATCTCCTTTGTATTATACAGGATGGAAAAAAAAGACCGTGGTTGGAGGAAAAGTACCCTTAATATTGATGATGGCAAATTTTACTGAAAGGAAACATTCCTTTATTTTCAAAAATAATTAAAACTGCATTTAAAGATTTTTGAAAAATCACCTGCTTGAGCCGGGAATAGAACCGGTGAAATGGGAAAAAAAAAAAACGTCCTGTATTTTATGATACCAACCAAAAGAGTCATTCATAAGGATCAATTCCTTTGAAATAACATAGATCTTAAATTAAAGAAAGACCAAGCAAAATATTTATTTTGTTGTTAATCTTACTCAGTATCTAAAGAAAATAGTTCACTTAACTTATGAATTGCTCAAAATGAGACCCACTTTCACGTATGCACAGACGTATTCTTCGACTGAATTCGCTACGTGTCGCCTTTTAAATCCAGTTTTTTATCGTCTTTCTTTCATTTAACATACTATGTTGTTTACAAGGAATTGATCCTTATGAATGACTCTTTCGGTTGGTATTATAAAATACAGGATGTTTTTTTTTTCACATTTCACCGGTTCTATTCCCGGCTCAAGCAGGTGATTTTTCAAAAATCTATAAGTGCATATTAAATTATTTTTGAAAATAAAGGAATGTTTCCTTTCAGTAAAATTTGCCATCATCAATATTAAGGGTACTTTTCCTCCAACCACGGTCTTTTTTTCCACCGTGTATAATTGCATAGCACAAGTGTGAGTACTATGTACTATAGAGCTACCATTGATCGGGTAATATGTCATTCATTGACTTGAATGTGCCCTGGCGGCTGAGAGTATATCATGCTCACTTAGATGTCTCGCTGATGGTGGCGTGTGTGTTGGATCATTTAGCTCCCTTCAAAATAGTTGAGCTGAATTGTGCTAATCCATGCGTCATGTGACGCCGCGTCCGAGCCGGTCATTCATAGAATTAAAAATAAATAAATAAGTAAGTAAAGGTTTTTTTTTTTGAAAATGTCTCAAGCAATTTTAAAATTATAATAATTATGTAAAACACTTGGATAAGAAAAAAATTCGCTGCTATGGGTTTTTTATCACCTATAGATGTTTCTCTTAAAATATTTCATGTATGAAAAGATACACCTTATATAGAATATTATTGGCTGATTATGTTACTTTTAAGGAGCTGTGGTGGCCCAGTGGTCATAGGTTTGAACCCTGATAGGCGCTATACTTTGTGTCAATTATTTCTCATAATTATTTATCACTGCTCTCAAAACGTACGATGCATTCGTATTTATATAAGTATTTATTTTCACACGCACACTTACCTGTATTTAAGTATATATCGCAACTAACGGCTTTGTTCACAGGTGCACCGGCGGCGAAGCTGTTGTGTTTCGAGCATACCTATTCGGGAGAATTGCTATTAGGGACACACATGATCAAAACTTGTAAGGGATCAAGAAGCGCCTGCGGACTGACAAGATTGCCAAGGGTGCTATGTCCGCAGTCGCCCCACGATTCGGCCCGTATAACGTTTACGTTGGTAGGGCCATGGGAAGGTTGGAGGGAGTACTCTCAAAACGTGAGGAAACCGGCATGTCCTAGAACCAACAATTCGAAGACATGTGACATTTACCAACCTGCACTGGGCCGTGGTGGATTATGGCCTACTCCCTCTCACAGAGAAGAGGCCTGTGAACGTTTTTTCTTTCTTCCTACTGCTGGGGCAGTAGGAAGAAAGAAGAAAGAAAAAACGTTTATTTGCGGTAAACATGACGCAAAAAAAACCGGCCAAGTGCGTGTCGGACCACGCACAATGAAGGGTTCCGTTCTTGGAAAGAATATATCCTAAGAACAAACTTAACATTGTAGTTGGTAAACATAATCTCCCATACATTCCAACTGCTAATGTAAGTTTGTACGCACAATATCGAGAGATTTACCATGTTATTTTAAGACCATAGACTTCTTATAGATTTTCCTGTAATCTATAAGTATAGAAACATTTTCTGTATTTTTTTTTTTTCAATATTTTAGGTTCAGTAGTTTCGGAGATAATGGGGGAATGGTAAATTTTCGTCTATTTTCACTTATAACGTTTAAACAATTTATTTAAGATTTTATAAAAAAACTAAAATTGAGACCGTCGCGGTAAGCCCTTTCATTTGATATATCACACGGTACAGTATGCAAAACTTTTTTTTTACTTTCTTATTTGCCCCCCAAAACTAACCCCAATATTTTAAATTCATTTATTTACGGTTCACGTCCGTGTTTGGGTCACTCAAATTGATATGTATACCAAATTTCAACTTAATCGGTCCATTACATTCGGAGAAAATTGGCTGTGACAAACAGACAGACACACGAGTGATCCTATAAGGGTTCCGTTTTTCCTTTTGAGGTACGGAACCCTAAAAAAATAACACAAACACAAAAATAATAACGAGTTGAGGGAAAATATGCATCACATCCACGCAAAACGGCCATCGCTCAGCATAATGCTGCGACCCTATGCGAGACAGAGCCCCAGCGCTGATTTTCAGCGACAGCTGGCGTTGACGTGATGACGTCGACTCCTGCAGCATACAAGGAACAAGAAACTAGGCTATGCTATACACTGAAAGAAATATTTAGCCTAACTACTTCGGCTATATCAGGAATAATCAAAGTTTGATAAGACTTTATAAAAGTTAACTTGATTTAATAAAAGTGATTTGTCTATAAAATATAAATCAGCCTTTTGGTTTTGGTTACATGTTGCATAAAGTTATGTGGTCACTTTTTGTGTTACATGTTGACGAAATTTTGGTTATGTATAAGTAAAATTTTTTTTTTCAGTTAAGCTATCTTACGTATTGTTTTTTTTTTTATGTTAATGTTTCTCAGTAAATATATAATTATAAACATTTTATATTCATTTATCTCCTACTTTTTTCCTCCTAAATATTCGTCGACATAATGATTGCCTACTGACATAAGGCCTCGATACACTATACAGAAAAATGTCTACCACATGACACCAAGTTATTTGTAACGCGTCATGAGCTTGTCCGCTGCGTAACAAATGGATGTCATCGGTTTACACTTTGCCGCATCGCATCGTAACGTATCGTGCTGTCACGTTTGCTGTCATAGATAACGAAATTTAGTGAGCCTACTGTGTAAAGGATGAGCCATACTATGTTGTAGAACCATTGTGGTGCAGTGACTTTGCTTTTAAAAAGAATAATGGGGATCTTATTTGTACGTTACGGCTGAACATTTATTTATTTATATATACTTTATTGTACACCAGAAAATGTGCCGTGTGGTGCCGGACGTAAAGAATAGCACCATCCCATTTCCTCCCGTGGGTGTCGTAAAAGCCGACTAAGGGACTTACTAGAGAATGGGCAGCAGCGTTTTCAATGCATTTTTAACACCATACTGCGATCGCCAACCCGCCTGCCAAGCGTGGCGATTATGGCCATTATGTCCAGCAGTGGACGTCTTTTGGCTGAAATGATGATGATGATGACACCAAAAAATACATAGAAAAAATATAAATTGAACACTCCAAAACAGGCAACCTTGGAATTGACAGTGATTGCGTGGACATAAAAAGGGGATTGTCATTGGTGCAAAATAATAATTATGTACCTATATAGATACAATATACAATAGATAATAGATACATACATAATAAATAAGTAAGACTACAGATAAATATTATAACATAAGACAGCTACAAATATGTTAATCAAAACGGATCATGTAGATTCGCCAAGGATTGGTGCTTTCTGATAGGGATGTTTTTTTTTTCTGTTATAGAACGTTGCCACTCACTTATCGTTTTATATCATAAGCAGCTTTTATGATGACATACATACTATATAAAAGTCTTGTTTGGCTTGTGTTTTGTTAAGAAAAACTTAAAATATAACTTTTATAAGTTTTTATATTCATAAATTGACCTTATTTACATACGGTATTTACGGGTACATAGTAGATTAAGTCGTGAATAAGCATAGACATATTTGTGATCAATTTAGAGACCTAGGTTCTCTAAATTGATCATATACGTTCACACGTCAATATAATTATGTACTTAATAGTAACAAATGATAAATTATTTTATTTCTTTAAGTAGGTTTTTACAAACACTCTTTCACGTCATTAATACATATTTTTAAAACTAGATGAGGTCAGCGTTTTATATCTGACTACTCTGAGAGGAAAGGCCAAAACAAACTCAGAGGTCTCTTTTAAAGTCCAGACATAATATTGGTCAACAAAATTGGGTTTACGAGAAAAAAAAAAAAAAAAAAACTATCTCAGATAATAATCCGCATGGGATTATTGTCTGAGTAGTCTTTTTTTTTTCCTTTTGAGGATAGAACCGCACAGATTTGAGTAGACCAGTCCACTCAACAACTATACCACATGGGACCGTGTGATTATAAAGAAATATGGTATAAAATGGATGGATTTGGGTTATTATTCATGCCCTTGGGAACAAAGGTCCGATTCACTCAATGATAATCTCAGCAAAACTAACTGTCTATCCAGTTTATCCAACCAGTTATAAAATTCAAGTTCCATACATATTTTCATATAGATAGCTTTTATTCAAAGTATAAGAGCGCTGTTTAATAATGGAAGTTGATCTACATAAAGATTACGGAAAGCTATGATCACAATGACTTTAATTTTTATTTAGGTACGATTAATATTATCTTAAAATTATTGGGAGGTAACATAAATTTGATTGCACGGCACGCCAGCGTCAATGACATTATTCGTCGTGCTCTTGTCACCGCCGGGGTGCCAGCTGTTTTAGAACCCAATGGCTTGGCACGCGACGATAGGAAGAGACCGGATGGAATGACCATAATGCCTTGGAAGTTAGGTCGGTCTTTGGTGTGGGATGCAACATGTGTCGACACCCTTGCGCCATCCCATCTTCCTAGCATGGCGGGCTGTGCTGGGCCGGCTGCTGCAGGTGCAGAAAACCTCAAACGGCGCAAATATAACAACCTTATTGGGAGCTATATATTTGAGCCGTTTGGGGTTGAAACTCTAGGACCATGGGGTCCGAGTGCCCACTTGGTTTTTCGAGACATCGCCAAGCGGTTGGTCGACTCTTCTCGTGACCCAAAGGCTAATGGAGAGGGCTATGCTTGGAGTTTCCCTACGTGATTGAATCAGAAATGATGAAGAGATCCATAAGAGAACCAAGGTAACCGACATAGCCTGAAGAATTGCCAAACTTAAGTGGCAGTGGGCAGGGCACATTGCTCGCAGAACAGATGGCCGATGGGTCCGAAAGGTTTTGGAGTAGCGACCGCGTATAAGAAGACGTAGCGTTGGAAGGCCTCCCACAAGGTGGACCGAATAAACTGTGAAGGCTGCAGGAATCCGCTGGATGCGGGAAGTACAGAACCGATCAAAGTGGCGGTGCGTAGGGGACACAGGCCTGTCCAGCAGTGGATGTCTTTCGGCTGAAATGATGATGATGTAGTACTTTTGTACAAACACTTTTACACGTCTAAAAATAAATATATTTTTTTTAAACTAGATTAACGTTAGTTCCTATCTGACTATTCTGAGAAGAAAGACCGAAACAGACTCAGAGGTCACAGTCTCTTTTAAAGTCCAGACATAATCTTGGTCAGATCGTGAGAGGACCATATTCATACTCCATTACTCGAGTTGTTGAGTGAATTCTAAGGTTTTGCATAGAATAAAAAAATATAAATAAATACAGTGAATTTCTTTTAAGACTTTCGTCTTAAAAGAAATTCACTGTATTTATTTCTCTACCAACTTCTAACTTAGTATATATCACCATTGTATATTGCGAAAATAAATTGTCGCACTTGACAGGCGGATTGGTGACGTCAACATTTACTTATCATAGAGTTTGAAGGGGTGTTACGTTTCTAGAGTTTATTTGCTTTCCCATACACTTATCATCTATCAGTTACTGCCCCACATTGTCTGGCTCATAAACTGAATTACCGCGTACACAATTGCAGTTTAGTGCCCGACATAAATCACTACTATGGCATAAAAGTAAGTCATTAACTCAATGCATATTAGAGAGATTTACATAACATTTGCATACCACGCCGGCGCATCGCCGCTGTCAACATATGACGTAATTAAAACACGCTTTTAGATGATTTATAGTGATTAAAACTTACGTACTGTTTGCATATACTGATTGCGTTAAATTTGGCTTTTAGTTTATACCTATATTAAAGGTTTAGTTACTAAATACGGGTATTAAATTGGATTTAGTTGGTAACAAAATTGTCAGTATTGTTTGGTTTATTAATGTCCTTTATAAAGCAGTGTGGTTTTGGTTTAGTTTGCGCTATTTTTCATGGATAATGGTGCCGATTCCCTTGTTCACAAACTAAACTAAATTTAAGTTCAGTCCATCTTTTTTCTTCTATTTCATTAAGAAAAGGACAGAAGATAAATTTTAGTTCAGTCCTGTCAAATTAATCTGCGCTTGATGTAAATTGACGTAATTTAAGTCGGCAAGTTTTTAATCCCGTCTAAACTTTTATGGAGTAGTGACAGGCGCTGATTAATTTGACAGGACTAAACTAAAATTTATCTTCTGTCTTTTTCTTAATGAAATAGAAAGAAAAAGATGCACTGAACTTAAATTTAGTTTAGTTTGTGAACAAGGGAATCGGCACCATTGTAAAGGATAAATAGATGATCTGAACTATGCGTTAAGTAACATCATGTTTGATTTAATCGGAGGGCAGACCATTTAGCATAATGTAAGTCATATTGCCGATAGTGATTTGTGCTTTTCATATAAGTGCCAAAACCAATTTTTAGGGTTCCGTACTCAACCAGGAACCCTTATAGTTTCGCCATGTCTTTCTGTCTGTCTGTCCGCAGTTTAGCACAGAGACTCTTCGGCTGAGGCTACATTAGGCCGCGACGCGACCTGCGACACGTGAGCGATTAAAACAAATAAATGAATGCTCACGTATATGGCTACACCGTACATCAAATATTACTAGCGATTTTTGATTTCTTTATGCGATGGGAACAACATTACTGTAATCATGGCATCGGCTACATCAATATATCAGAAAAATTTAAGCGAATTTTGGAGAAAATAAAATTCTCACTTGCACGACTAGTATGTGTACTGTAGCCATGTCATCGCTGAATATACATACGCCGGATTTTCGCTTATAATGAGCCATACCTTGTTTATCTCGTTTCGCTCTTCCAGTCGCGTCGCAAATCGCTGCCTACTGTAGCCTCAGCCTTAGTACTAGTAAGCTGCAATTTGGCATGGGTAAACAATATATTAATCACGCCGACAAAGTGGTAAAATTAAATCTGTTTTTTTTTTTAAGTACACGTAAAGTGGGGATGATATATTTTGTTTGTCGTATATCCCATGGTGTGGGATACTGTTGGATAGGCCGTTAAAAAATATTGCGGGTCTGTCCAAACCATTTTTCGATTCAGGGATCCGTTTGCGTAATATTAAGCTTTAAAGTGCTAATTTTTGTTAGAGTCAAGTGCCCTCCTCCCACTGCCAACTAAATGGTTATTTTTGGGTAAGTGAAAAAAATCACGGCAGTAGTGTATAGTGTGAGTCTTTATAATGTGCACATATCGAAATGAGGGAATTTATGCTTAATTTTATCTACCGCAAAAATATAAAAAAAATATAAGTAAATATTTTATTTTATTTTTTATGGAATTAAAAAATAAATTGTTCCCAGTGTAAACAAAACGGTGTAACTTTTAAACTAAATGATCTATCACGATGAAACAAACTCCATAATGATTGGAAGTAATTAGGCGTCCTCATAAAATAAAAATTGGGGAAAAAACTACCCTCAATTGAAAAGAAACATGTTTTTTTTAACAAAAATCAGTTTTTTTTTCATAATTTTTTACAATAATTGTAAAATTTCTCAATAAGGGGGGGGGGTCTTATTGAGAAATTTAGAAATAAAAATAAAAAATTCCATAAAAAACATATTTCAAAAAATCTTTTTTTTTTGTATTTTTTCCGTAGATAAATTAAGCATAGATTCCCTCATTTCAATATACGCACATTATAGAGACTCACACTGTATAACGAAGTTAAAAGGAAAGCTATCAAAGAAACGTAGGCATTACAAGATAATGAGTAATAGTCAACAAACTTACATTTGCAGCTGGAATGTATGGGAGAACATGTATTTCAACTACAATGTTAAGTTTGTTCTTGGGATGAATTCGTCCCAAATACAGAATCCTTCATTGTGCGTGGTCCGACACGCACTTGCCTGGTTTTTATAGGATGGAGTAGTGATGTGTGATTCGTTATTTACGTCACTAAAAGGAATCCTTTATGTAAGGTGTGTTGTAGTCACTCGCGTATTTTCATACACTATTGCTGTTTGCGCCTCAAAAAACGAGGTATGAATATATTTTTCCTGGATTCCTTTTGAGTGACGGTTACTGTTACACTCGTCTGGGCCCATTAATAATGCATTTTACAGCTAATTTAAACATGTTCTTCAAGCTTTAAGATACAGACAGAGAATATGACAATATGCCTATTACTTCAGCAGTACACAACATCTCAGTATCACGTAAGCATTTCTTGAAATACCTCTATACCCTTCATAGCTCTATTATGAAGATGCATCGTTAGTCGCAATATGCTGTAACTCGTATGCTCATATACAACATTGTTCGGAGAATAACGTCGTATCTCGAGATGTAACCTTGTTTACACGACTGTCTTTTGTCTCAATTCATGTGTGATGTTTAGGTAAGTGAAAACAGAAAGTCATGCAGATATTACTAAGTATATTTTGGAAAAAATACCTACCAATTTAAACTTAATTTAACTTAACACTTTTCATTTTTTTTTGTCAGGATTCATCGTTCAGCCCGTTTAAATTACTGCACCAGCACACCATTGTGAACAGCCAGTCGAGCCTTTTTAGTCATCGACTGGTTGGTCACAATCGCATGTATAGCACCATTCACTTTATTCCCCGCATTTACTCTCCTTTCTACATCTCCATCAATATTTGTAAACTGACTCCCCAAATATACAAACTGGTATTTGTTTTTGTTTATTTTATGTAGATCATCAAATCATTAGATTAAGTATCTTATTGATAGAATCATCTTCTTAGTATTCTATGATCTATGAGTCACTCAATCAATCTGCGAAGGCTTTCCCCAGCTATTTTGGGGTTGGCTTCCAATCTAACCGGATGCAGCTGAATACTTGGTATTTAAGAAATAACGAAAATGTGGCGGCATCTACAACGCCACATGCGAACTACGCATCAAAGACCTGACGTCACAAATCCTGCATCGCGCAATCAGAGTTTACCGCGCGACTAGCATAATATATAACATCCCAACATCAACTGTCGGGCAGTTGCCCACCAGACACAACACCCGTCTGGTCGGAGGATCCTAACTTTACTATAGAGTATGAGTGAACTTAACACTCTGTTCCTCATACCTCTTTAAAAGAATAGAAAATATTTTATTTGGGACACGCACAGGAAAAACAAACAGCAAAAACGGTACATTCTAAACTAATAAAATTTATATTAAATACAAAAATAAAAACATAAAAAAATAAAAAAAGACCTGTGAGAGGCCAAAAGGCTCCTATCTCAGCATAATGCTGCGATATTTAAACAATAAATACCGCAGCGCTGGTATTCTGATAGAGCCCTTTTACATGGAGTGACTGCCTATCTGACCTCCACAACCCAGTAATTGGATAATACGGATGCCCCTTAGTGAGACTGATTGTCAGATTTTCGGGCTTCTGACGACCCTTAACGACTGTCAAAGATCTACGAATGACAGCCGGGAGTCTCGGCTGTCATTAGTAAAGCAGCTGCCGTGGGTCCCGGCCCGAGACCAACGGCTTGACGTGCTTTCCGAGGCACGGAGGAGTCTGGGTATGTAAAGATGATCACCCATCCACGGACCAACCCCGGCAAGCGTAGCTTAAAATGATGGAATGACCCGTGTGGCAGTTAATACTTAGCCACGAGCTCCCCTATGAGTCATCATTTCATCATTTCAGGCGAAAGACGTCCACTGCTGGACATAGGCCTCCCACAAGCACCGCCACTTCAACCGGTTCTGTGCTTCGCGCATCCAGCGGATTCCTGTGGCTTTCACAAGGTCATTGGTCCACCTTGTGGGAGGCCTTCCAACGATACGTCTTCCGGTACGCGGTCGCCACTCCAGAACCTTTCGGCCTCAGTGACCATCTGTTCTGCGCGCAATGTGCCCTGTCCATTGCCACTTAAGTTTGGCGATTCTTAGAGCTATGTCGGTTACCTTGGTTCTCCTGCGGATCTCTTCATTTCTGATTCGATCACGTAGGGAAACTCCAAGCATAGCCCTCTCCATTGCCCTTTTTGGGTGACTTTTAGCCTTCCAATAAGGCTTATTGTGAGCGACCACGTTTTAGTGCCATAGCTCATCACTGGCAACACGCACTGGTCAAAGACTTTCGTCTTGAAACACTGCGGTATGTGGGACGAGAAGATATTGCAGAGCTTTCCGAACGCTGCCCAGTAGCCTTCTGTCCAGCTACCCTATGAGTCACTATACCTAAAAATTTGTTCAAAAGAACCAGTGTCAGTTTGGAGAAAAACAAAATGAGTCTTCCTGTTTATTTTACCCATAAGCATATCTGTATAGTGTATACCTACCCATATATTTTATATATATATCTCCATCTGATTCAACGAGGATAAAAATAATAATTGGATCAAAAGAAATCTTATTACTTTTATTATTTACCTAATAATTATTAATTAGAAAGATGTAGGGATGTATATTCCTAATATTTGTATATTTCGATAAATAGAGCAAAAGGTACCTTACCTACCTACTTATTTTTGCGTCGTGAGTCGTCCGGCTTAGTTACTGATTATTATTAGGTATACCAAAAAGTATTTAATGCTTCTTTCTATCAGGCGCCTGTTACACGTAAAGTATTTACTGTGTTCCGCTAATAAATACTAATGTATCGTGGGTATTTATTGAACGTGTAACTAGCGTACCGATAAATGTCAATATTAATCATGGATTTCTAGATTTCTTGATTCCGTATTGACGATCCTTTGGAATGTGATAAATATTGAACGTCTAATCTCGCGTCAGTATTTATCACGTCAGTTGTGTCAGTACGCATCACACTAGCGAAGGAGGCGGAAAAAAAAAATATAAAAAAAATATATATCAATTTTTTTTTAATTTATTTAAACTTCATGTACAATTACTAAATTATATTTTTCGAAAATAATTCTCGTAATCATCCATTTCGCCATGTAGTTTCATTTCGGCCATTAAATTCAAATGGGTGTACCTTTCTCTTTGTAGGTGCCAGTTTTTTGACCACCGTGTTCTTTTAACTTTTTTTATTAAACCAATTGCAAAAATAATAGCCACACAAGCTTTAATTTTTAGCTGTATGTCCATTTTAACGTGTATTCAGCAAGAAACCGGACTAAATACTGACGAAAAAATATTGAACGTGTGTCTGGTGTATTAATCCATCAATAAATACAGACGTCTATCAATAAATACTGAACTGACGAATCGCAGTAAATAAGTACTTTACGTGTAACAGGCCCCTCAGAGTTCGCATGACATCGAGAAATATCTCTCAGGCATGCCTCTCGTTTCTTCACGATGTTTTCCTTCACCGTTTTTAAGCAAGTGATAACTATAGAATACTCACAATGTGCGTCGCACTTGAATCCGAAAAGACAGAGGTTCGAACTCGTATGACTTGGCAGTTCAACGCAACGGTCACACCACTAGGCTATCACTGCTTAACTTTTGATAACATTTAATAATCAAATAATTAATAACAAAAAATTCAAAAATACCATTGATATAACAAAAATTATAACGTAGTGACCTTCAAATTGACTCTGGAATTAAGAGCGTACACAACGCTCCACTAGCGTCACTCCTTTAAAAAAATATAATCTCGTGACTGAGAAGGAATTATGAAAAATGGCTCAATAAAGAACCTCGGTAAATGAGAGATACATATTGAGACAAATCAATCAAAATCAAAATCAAAAAATCAAAATATTTTATTTCACATAAACCTACATGGGCACTTATGAAACGTCAGAAGCTAGGTGCACGGTTCGAGTTAGTCGTTTCCTATGGAGAAGAGCCGGCAAGAAACTCCACGGTTACTCTTTTAAAAATAATTGGCTTTACAATATTATTAAATAACAGTGATAATAGGTATGGGAGGACAGTGTAGGCCTTTCAACAATTACCAGGTACTTAACAAAATAGAAAACCGCCAACAAATCTACACTCTACTAGGCCTACAACGTTCTCACATTCACAAAAAAGGTCTAAAGAAAAGCAGCCACATTCCTCTATATCGTATTTTGTTGCGTCGTGTCTCGATATGAAACGTTATAAAAGCTATTAGAAAATTCTAGACACACTTACCGAGGTCCGTTATTGAACCGATGTTCATAATTCCTTCTCAGTCACGAGATAATATTATTTTAAAGGAGTGGCGCTAGTGGACCCTTGTATACGCTCTTAAAACAGGTATATGTGTAATGATTGTATTTTAGTATGTATTATCTACTCCAAATTAGCATATAGTCTTATAGCATGTGTGAGTCCAAGAGTGAAGTAAAATAAAAGTAAAATAATAAGTCAAATTAAGATGAATTCTGAAACTTCCAAAGAATTTGCGATCGAACATTTTATAGGTGTTGCTCTGTCGTCTCCCGGTCGCGACAACCAGGCGCCTAAACTGTGACGTCACAGTGAAAGTTGCCGAGGTCACTGGAGCAGGGAACCAGGGATAGTTCGTATATTCAAGGTCCGACAGGCGAGGATACCCGCGAGACAGTTTGACTGTTTGATTTTCTGACTAACATCACATTTTGACGATATTTATAAAGTTGACGTAGGATTCCAACTTTTGAGGTTCGTCCGTCAATTGAAAGTTGAAGTTACCTTACTGTACGGATTTATTTTACAATAAAAAAAGTTTCATCTGTCCTTACCCAATTTTTATGCTCCATCGCGATTTTCCCCTTGCTTGTAATTTAACATAACAAAACATCACGCCTGTATTCTCTGTAGGGTTAAGCAGAGGTGTACCTGTAAGTACACCCATACTTCACCAGTTATGTTTAAGTCCCATGTAATAGGACGCGAGCCTATTCACCACCATCATCATTTCAGCCGAAAGACGTCCACTGCTGGACATAGGCCTCCCCACCGCCACTTCGACTGGTTCCGTGCTTCCAGCATCCAACGGATTCTTGCGGCTTTCACAAGGTCATCAGTCCACCTTGTGGGACTAACCCACGAGCGAGCCTATTGCCATGCATTATTTCAATGTCTTCGAGCCTTTGCACACCACTTTTTTTTGTTAATGCGCTGATGATGCGCGTAGAATGCAATCAGGACGCTCAGCAAACGCAAAACTGAAGACGCATTGTTACCTTCTATGTTCTATGTTAGAGGGTTTGGTTTCCGCACTTAGTCCTTAAGATGGACCATTGTGCTTGGGCCATGGCGGCCGTCGGTGGTTATTCCAACCAGCCCACCTCCTTCCAGAAGCTAATCACGTCTCCTGGTCTGTTCAAAACATCGGTAAAGGATCTGGGTGCCCCAAGGGTTTCTGTTCTAATCTGGGTGACGCCTGTGCATTCGAAGAGCACATGTGCGACGGTTTCTTCCGCTTCCATGCAGGCCCTGCACAGAGGACTACGTAGTTACCTTTGCACACGATCCTTGTGTTTGTATCGCTATAAACGCGCTGATACATCGGTACAAACGCGCTGTAAACGCGCGTTACTAGCAAAACAATCAGTTGCAACTAGTGTGTGAAACGCAGCCGGTGCGGCGTGGCGCGTGCACCTCTCCCCGCACCACCAATGGCAAAAAAGCGCTGTAAGCGCGCGTTTGAATCGATACAAACGCGCGTTTGTATCGATACAAACCTGTAATATCTGCTAAAACGTGTTGTTAACGCGCAAAGAACGCGCTCATCAAAAACGCGCATAGTCAGCGCATAAAAAACCTCTTTGTTATAGGTACCTATACAACTCATTTTTGACCATAATGTGGGTTTAAGACCTATCTGCTAAACTACGTCCAATTTATCTGTTGTACTTTCATGTTACTGGATAATTCTGTAATACGGACCGTATTATGTGATCACATACTTCGTCCTTATTATCTATCTAATTAATCGTAATAAATTATTTGCGAACATCGAATAAATATAGCGACTCGTCGACGTATTCCCTAGAGGTTATTCCTGTTCATGGAAATAATTTCCAAAAAATTGTTTTGTATATAATACTGGTAGGTAACATAATTGTTGTTGAAAATTAAGGTTTGCTTACTCCCACTCTAGTCTCCCTAGAAATAGAAGACACGTTCTAAAGCCTTTAACTTGTCCATTACCTATCTAAGATTGGGGACCCGCTCTAGCTTTGCATGGTTTTTACCACGTTTTTACGACTTGACAGACATAGAGATTTCTTTATGTAAGTTTCATATTAATCCATTACACACATAATTAGGCTTGCCATAACTTTCAGGGATCAATACGGGACGATTCAAAGAAATCAAATAAAAAAATCGAAATCCAAGTTTTTATTCGAATAAATAATAATATTTTTATACTAAATAACAATTTTTAACTTAATTAAGAAGGCGCTAACAGGTCCACTAGCGCCACTAATTTAAAAATATATTATCTCGTGACTGAGAAGGAATTATGAAAAACGGCTCAGTCAGCAACCTCGATATGTGTGTCTAGAATTTTTTAATACCTTTTATAAAGTTTCATATTGAGACACGAAGCAACAAAATACGATCTAGAGAAATGTGGCTGTTTTTCTTTTGCTGGAACGATTTTGATGGGACTTTCAATAGCAGATAGCTGATGTTATAAGTCAGTAGTAAGTAAGAGTAACTTAGGCTACTTTTATTATAGAAAAAGTCACGCGGGCGATGCCTGGGCAGCAGCTAGTTACATTAAGTTTATTAATAATGTATTACACACATAATTCTTCCGGAATATTATATTCTCACCATCACAGGTCAAGGAAGGCCAAGAGATTCCCCGTTTAGATTTAAAAGGAAAAATGCGTAGTTTAGGTGAACAACGTGGTCACAAGAGAAGCGGTCTTAATTTATAATATGTATAGAAGATCAGTATATAAGATATTTATTAAAATCTCGACTTTTCCAAAGTATTACGCAATAATAGACCAGAGATCATAAAAAAAACAACAAATTCAATTTTTAAAACCGCATAAAAGCATGTAGTTTCGCTATTTATTACCTTTGCAAACAACAGCCTTCTGGCAATATAAATGTACTGGATTGAGGTCAAAGGATTCATCCCCTATCTGGCGGGGTGCGTCGGCGACGTTGCGTCGCGACATGGCGTCGCCCGTGACGTCAGAGCCAGGATCGATACGAGCCCAGATGATCTGCCGTACGTCCCATGTAACTTGTTTACGAATTTGGCAAGAGTTCTTATGTTTTTTTAAGAACGCAGGCCAAAATACTGACGTTATTGATACTGAATCAAAACTTTCTGAAAAATTCTTTGGAAAATCAATGTCGATTTTAACTATTCATGACTTAACAGTCGATAGCTAAAGTTCATGGCTTGGCATACAACACTAAGAAGTCGGAGGTCATGGTCTTTGAGGCTGGGGGTAAAAGTCCGGATGCAGTGCCGCATGTAGGTATTACTTTAAGGCACTCCTTTGTAGAGAGTCTACAGGTTTAAGTATCTTGGTCATATATTGACCCCAATCTCAAAGACGATGATGACATTGAACAGGACCGGAGGGCGTTGTCGGTGAGAGCGAACATGCTGGCTCGCAGGTTTGCACAATGCTCTCTTCCTGTTAAAATCACTGTCTTTCGAGCCTACTGTACAGTACACGTGCAGCCTGTGGGCTAGATATACGCAAGTAGATTCGGAGCAAATTGGCTGTCACAGACGGACACACAGACACACAAGTGATCTTATAAGGGTTCTGTTTTTTCCAGTTGAGGTATGGAACCCTAAATATAACATTAACTTAAGAGTTATTATCTCTAACCCTTTAGGTGAAGGCGTTATGTTATGTCATTGTCACGTTTTAATGATTGAGTAATTCTATATTCCATTTACTATAACGTTAGACAAATAACGACAGTTATTGCGTAATATTGTTGAAATTACTGCACTTTAGAGTATTTTTTTTAATTGTAAATGGTAAATAGATTACAGTTCTTTGTATTTATCGTGAAATAACGGAGTTTATTAAACGTTTACATCGAAATAACGAAAGGGTGAGAACAGTTATTTGTCTAATATTATAATAAATGGAGTATACTTACAATCAACTCATCATTCTACTATACTACATTATGTATATGAATAAGAGGTGACTGTGTTCTTATAGTTGGTCCAATTAAGGCACGAGTTAGTACCAATCAGTGTACCAATCTATAAAACCCATGAGCACGTGGCTTAGTGACTACCACTCACAAAACCACATCATGTAGTCGTATTTTCCTTGATTATATATTGATGCAGATTATGTTAGCAATATCTGTTCATTTTCACCAATTATCGATTATCTATAAATAAAAAACTTAAAAAGTAAGATGTCATAACTCCGTTCTCAATTCAAAATTAGAAACAAGAATTTAAAAATATATATATATAAAAAGTTGGCCGTCATGGGACGCCCGGCAGATGTAAAACATTCAAATAGATGGTTATTAGAAAGAATTCATAATTATTGAAAACCAATAAATAAATATGGAGAAAAAAATAATATATTTTAAGCTATTGCATAGCTTCTATCGCGGGCCTTGAGCGCGGGGACCAAATCCAGAAATTCCGTAACGAAAAAACCTCACGCTATCGCAGTCTCGCTTTAACATCTATTCGACTCTATCGCACTACGCTACTCAGCCGCCATAGCTACCGGCCGCCATATTCTTGTCTTGTTTGTTGTCAAGAACTTTGTCAACAAAGCGCTGTTTTTGTTTTTATTCTGTGTTTTGTGGATATTTATCGTAAATTAGAGTTATTGTTGTATTTTTATGTATGTACGTGTGACGTAATTTAAGTTGCAATGCATTACAAAACGTGTGAAATATGTGTTATAAAATCCGGCCGGTCAGATGGTCAAATGCGAATCTTCATAGCCAAATTTCCTTTGAATGAAGATAGGTAAGCATATATTTTCAATTGTTATGTTAAAAAACATTGATAAGCTCTTACAGAAAATAAATTACTTGATTTAAAGTCCAAAATTTACAAAATTACAAAGTAACCTATCAATATGCTAGTGCTTGACGCATGTTACTTTTTTATCGACTGTCGATATTTTTATTATTATAATATTCCTATTTCATTTAATTTTCTCTGTTATTCTATTAATACTGCAAAACCAAAATAACAAAGATATAAGTTTAAATACACTACTATTATAATCATAATAATGTAATAAAATGTTCCAGCTAGATGTAAAAAATGGGTTAAAGTTACGGGAAAGAAGACTTGGTGTATGTACCCATTGAAAAGCTACATCAATTGGAACATATTTGTGGCAGTCATTTTCTACCAAAGGATTTCAATAAAAAGAAGACACAACTAAGAAAAAATGCTACTCCGTCTGTAGAACTTACTGCAGTACCAATGGCAGATGAGCTGTTCGTTGGATTTCCACTACACATCTTCAAAAGTGAGCAAACAGGTAAGACTTTATTTTCCAGTCGTAATTCATCCTAACTCACCCTTTCCGATTACTTTAGTAACTCATGTTCAATTATATTTTTCAGAGTTATCTTCTACTTCGACTACTGCGATTCTTGGACTGGTACATCTAGTAAGTTTTTTTTTTTTTTGGGTTCTGTACGTCCGAATGAAAAAACGGAACCCTTGTGTACCTTCATCTACTGGACCGATTAAGTTGCATTTTGGTACACATGCAAAATGTATCATGTGACATATGAAATGAAAGGACTTGACAAGAGAACTTCTTTGTAAATTATTTAAAAACAAATCCTCTTGACAAGTCCTTTCATTTCATTTTACATTTTTAATGAAAATTATTAAAGAAAATAGATGAAAATTTACCATTTCCCCCCTTATCTCCGAAACTGCTGATCCTAACATTAAAAAAAATACAGTGTACAGTTCTATACTTAAAGATTACAGCAAAACCTTTAAGAAGTCTATGGTCTTAAAATAACATGGTAAATTACTCAATATTGTGTGTACTTACATTATTATTATGCAGTTGGAAAGTATGGGGAAACATGTTTTTCAACTACAATGTTAATTCGGTTCTTGGGATTAATTCATCCCAACTACGATACCCTTCATTGTTTTTGGAATTAGAAGTGAATGACTACATTTTGTTTTTATTGCAGTACCTTCAACATCAACTGCTCAACATCAACTGCTGAACCATTGCCAGTAGAATGTTCAAAAGACAGAAAAATATGTTCTATTGCGGGTAAGGTTTATGTTTATTTTAAACTTATTAAATTCACTTTACTATTTGATTAACTGTATTGAATGTATCAATTGTAAATATTACAGATACTTTTTTGTCTATTACAGACCCTTTTTCAAATGAAAATGTGATAAAAAGAATGAGACTAAGCCCAAGTAACTATTCAAGATTAGAATTAAATTTGAATTCACTTGTTCATGTGTCAGTTAATAAGCAACGTGTCAACATCAACTGCTGAACCATTGCCAGTAGAATGTTCAAAAGACAGGAAAATATGTTCTATTGCGGGTAAGGTTTATGTTTATTTTAAACTTATTAAATTCACTTTACTATTTGATTAACTGTATTGAATGTATCAATTGTAAATATTACAGATACTTTTTTGTCTATTACAGACCCTTTTTCAAATGAAAATGTGATAAAAAGAATGAGACTAAGCCCAAGTAACTATTCAAGATTAGAATTAAATTTGAATTCACTTGTTCATGTGTCAGTTAATAAGCAACGTGTTTTCTACATTTCAGTACCTTCAACATCAACTGGTGAACCATTGCCAATTGAATGATCAATAGAAAGGAAAAGGTGTTCTAATTATTATAAAAAAACTTAAGTCCAAAGTTTTGTTTTATTTTATTATCATCACAGCAAATCTCATCTTATAGTCAAGTTTACCTCGGATTAGATCTAGACTATACAATGGGATTTGTCTCTGAACCCCGCTTACGCCAACGTGGAATCACAGCCGTAGCTGGTTTCTTTTTATAAGAAAATTACCACGTAACCTTAGTTCAAATCGAAAGTTACCGTTGGCCTAAGTGACCTTTGCCTTAAATTTATTAAGAATGAAACCGTAAAAATGTCGGGATCCTAAAACCCGAATTTTTTTACAGCAACATATCGATAAAAATTACGAGTGAGTAGTAGTACATCCCTATCTTGTTATTATGTTGGCAGCTTTATGTCATGTCTGCAGTCCGTGTCATTTCTGTTATGTTGGTATTCATTATTAGCTCACGTTTCACACAAGCGACGTTTTTCATTTTTATCTATGGGACTCCCGTCTCTTAATATTATATACTCTTTGTTTATTTAATAAAAGAACAATTTGTTTTCTTATCGGTCACCATGCTCAAAAAGTGTAACTTGAATTAATATCAAAGAAAAAGAAATACTGCATAAATAAAATAAATAAATAATTATAATTGCATAAGTTGATACAAAATGCTATGCAATAGCTTTACCGCGGCAGTCCCCGAGTGCCACACGTCTTTTTTTATTTTTATTTATATTAGAATGATAATTATATACAGAATATAAATACAAGACAAATAAATATTTTTAATATACATTGGGGCATCAAGGTCTCTCATGAGAGAGCGTCATGCCGTTCGCCGTCACGGCATACGAGTCGGTTATATTCCCAAGGCGCGCATAGAGATGTTTCACATCAAAAGTAAGATGTCATAGTTCCGTTCTCAATTCAAAATTAGAAAATAGAAAACGAGAATTTAGGTACAGGTTTTTTTACAAGGAAGTTTTTCCAACACCCTGAGCTGACAACTAAAGTCGTATTTCATTTGGAGCTGCGTTCTTTGTTAGGAACTTCTTCGTACTTGAAAGCTTCGTGGACGTAGTCCTTCTCACGATTAATTACGTAATTTGTGAGAGACCTTCTCATCTGCATGTACTTGCGAGTCACGGGATATTTTTTTAGGATGGAACATGTTTTAATTTGTTATCGCACGTGGTTTTGCCTTTTTTTAGAAGGATACGTTCGTTGTTTAAAAACGTTGAATTTTCTGGTTTACATTTGTTTTAATTAAAAAATTTACTATGATTTTAAATAAGTACACGACTTGTTCTGTGTGGTGCCAGACGGTTCCGTGTGGTACCGGACTAAGGGACAAACTAAAGAATGGACAGCAGCGACGTTTTTCGGCTAAAATGATGATGATGCTACATGCGGTCGATGACCCCAAAATAAAACTCTTTGAATTAATTTATTTTTTGTTTTATCGTGTTAAGGTGTTGTTACCCACCACGTCTGCGGAGTTCCGCTAGTTAATTTAATTTTAATGTATAATAAAGACAATAACAAAACAAAATAAGTACATTTTATTGACAATAAAGTGAGAGTGGTCTAAGCTTTCATATCTACTAAACTGAACGACTATAATAGAATTTCTCATCTCTAACAGCGTTACTAAAACCTAATAAAAAAATTCACATAAAAATTGATAGTTTCTATTGGATAGCCGATGGTCCTAAAATAGCTTAACCGTCGATTTTCTAACCATTTCTTAAATAAAACTAGGAAAGTATAACGCGAGGGTAGCAAGTTGTAGGGTCTTATTGGATAAGTTTGGAACCTTTATACAGGTCGGGAAGGTTAAGTTGTAATATAAACTTTCGAGTTTTAAGAGCGCTCTCTTCTTCGCCACAGCTGAAGTTTACATTTAGTCAAAGCTTTTTTATTTGATAAAAGTGGGCTTAGTGGCTTTGAGGGCAATAAAAATGGGATTCTTTTAGTTTTTACGTGTGTTTTGTATCATTATTGTGGGATTTCCAGTAAGGAATGAGAGAAAGTCTGCTAATTTAAATAACCTCCAAGAATCGCGACACTTAAAAGTTCGTTTGACGCGCACTGTCATTGCTGTCCGGTTTCTGACTACTGTTTCTGAAACCCAATTTCTTTTAAAACACGGATTGCAACTTTTTTACGGCTTGTGCCAAAATGGCAGAAGAAAAATTAAAATATTAGCTATTCTACCCGAGTCGTTTTAGCATGGCAATAACGGTCATTGCCCTTGCCCTAATACCTCTACGTAGAAAGCAAAACAATAAACTATGTATGATTTTTCGTTATTGGAACATGTCAGATATGCTTCAGGACCTTAACGGACATAATTTCAGTTTTTGAAAGATATGTATCTTTGTATTTATATAAAAATGTATTTCTAGATTTTTCCGTAATTGCACCTACCACCCCAAAGGTTGACTAGTAGAAAAACCCTATGGCATTAAATCCTTCTCTGTACATTTCTGTGCTTGAAGTATTATATAAATAAATAAATAATAATAAAAATGCTAGAAAATTTAGGTAGGTCAATGACCGCTAATGCCACGCTTAAACGACTCGGGTATAATGCATATTCGAGGGCTTCACTTTAAAAGCCTCCGACTATCTCACTGCATCCATGAACGATGATATGACGCAAGCTGATTATTTTTTATCCGTCCTAAAATCTTCCATATTTTAAAAACCTTCGCGTATGTTTTTTTTTTCTCTTTATTTGTTTATTGGGGCTTTTACGCATAGCGTATGTCAGCCACATCGTATCCTAAACAATTGCACTTTCACGAGACGTGAGCCATGAATTTGAACAAACCCTTCGCATCGTCGCTATTGGGTTGGGATAAAATTGTATGGAACATACCTACATAAATTTTGTTCAAATTCAGGGACCTAACTTAATTATTTCTACTGGACTCATATTGGACACATTCCATCAATAAATTTTGTAGGTCCTCAACAACTCCACATTCCTCACAATTGGGTGAAGCGATTTTCTTCGTCATGAAGGCAAATTTTTTACATGGAATTTGTCCAGATCTGAGTCTAAGAGCAGTAACAATCAGCTTTCTACTAACATAACTATTCATGAACCAGGGCACACGAAGAGGTTCACACTGTATGGTTTTATACCATAAACCCTTCTCTAATGACCGTTTATTAAAATATTCTTTCCAATAACCATAGCATATATTTTTAAATTTAGGTAAAAATTCTGAATAATCTAATATAATATTTGTATCTTTTTCATTCCTAGCCGCTAATTTCGCCAACGTGTCAGCCTCTTCGTTGCCCCGAAGCCCAATATGCGATGGAACCTATTGCAATCTCAGTTGGATGCCTTTTAAAGTAATTTCATCAATTTTAGATAAAATAACATAAGCGTGTATGATATTTAGAGGGGTAACCCCACAATGACACCAGCCTAATACCAGCCTCTGTCCTACTGCAAGGCAAATGCTTTTTCTCATACAGAGAAGAGCATTCATCACCACGGTTGCTCAAGGTGGATTGCTGATTTCAGACTTATAATAACGTTATAGTTAATAGGAAAAACGTCGTAAGGAAATCGTTCCCGATGTCAATAATGTCCAAGATAAACGAAGAAAGTACATATGAATTGGATAAGTCACATCCCACAATAGGGCTGCGTAATCTCAAAGCGTCGTCGCCGCCGCATTGCATTTAGTATGCCAACCGTACCGAATGCCTTCTGTGCAACTGGGTTTGGCAGATGTGTGTTACGCATCACGCGCCCATTTCAAGAGCTTCTTTGAATCCTAATTCTGTGATACGGCCTTTGAATAACGCGTATTGTAATATTCGGGAAAAATAAGGAAAATATTGTACGCTGCACACACAGTGCTTGATACAAGACAGCGACAGCGGGAGATCAGTGGAACAAAAATGAGGAAAATAATTCATGTTTAATAAATCAGTGCTAAAGTTCCGAAAAAAAATAAAAGACATTTAGGAAAAGCTTAATAATATAATAATAAAAATGCTAGGAAATGTAGGTGGGTCAATGACCGCTAATGCCACGGATATAATGAAAAACATGGAGGATTTTAGGATGGATAAAAAATAATCATGGATGCAATGAGATAGTCGTAGGCTTGTAAAGTGAAGCACTCGAATATGCATTATACCAGAGTCGTTTTACCGTGGCATTAGCGGTCATTGACCCACCTACATTTTCTAGAATTTTTATTATTATTTATTCAAATTACAGCTCCTCTATTCCACAGCCAGCCAAAATACAAACAAAATAATAGAAACGTGACGAGCTGTTTCCGTGCAAAGCAATCAGATTAATTAAATTAATTGTTGTAAGACCCGGTTATTACGCTGCACTAAATGTGGCTTGGTATGCAAAGCGCTCTAACGTACGTACTTGGGTCTTGAAGAGCCTCGCATCGCATCAGAAGCAACGCGGCTAGGCAAGGGTTGATTGGAGCTTGAAAATTGTATTCTGATGTTTGTAGACCAAACTGGTATCTTGTCTAACGAATTATTTTGGCTTTAAGGTAGTTATATGAGCTTTTCTCTAGATGAACGATAGTTAAATGAATAAAATATAAATAGAACCGATCATTTTATTAGATATGTTTAGTAATATAGAATATTATACAGTTGGTTTTTTAGGGTTCCGTACATCCGACTGAAAAAACGGTACTTATAGGATCACTCGTGTGTCTGTTTCTCCGTCTGTTCCAGCAATTTTGATCCGAATCTAATGGATCGATTAAGTTGACATTTACTACACATAATTATAATTTTCTGTGACAAACACGGATGTGTAACATAAATAAATGAATTTTGAATATGATGGTCACTTTTGGGACATAAATAAGACTTTTATTTTATTTTGTAAATTATACCGTGACATAGGAAAACAAAAGGCTTACTGTGAGGGTCTCAAAGTTTTTTTTTTTAAATAATTTTAATATAAATTGATTTAAAACTACTTATTTAATTAAGAAAATTTATGAAAATTGGCCAACCGCAATATATTTTTTTAATATTGAAAATAGTTCTTTAAGTACTTATTGATTACAACAGGAAAACCTATAAGAAGTCTATGGTCTTAAATTATATAGTAAATCTCTGAATATCGTTTGTAAAAGCTTTCATTTGTAGTTGTAATGTATGAGAGAATATGGTTTTCAAAGACAATGTTAATTGTTCTGGGGTAAATTAATCCCAACTAAGGAACCCTTCATTGTGGGTGGTCCGACACGCACTTGGACAGTTTTTTTTTTTTGGTATTGATGTATATTGCATGTTCGGTTTTTGGCAATAAAAAAATAGTAATTTCAGCAATCATCTTACTAGGCGTGTAGGTTAGGATAAAATCCAATTACAAACGAAGCGACAACGATTTGACTTCTAGAACCAATGGCTTGTAAATACCAATTTTACCCCTTCGTATACCACCGTCAACGTACACCCACGCGAGACACAATGGCTTTTTAATTGTGTCTGTACTTATCAGCATACGAAAAGTTAAGGGAAGACTCAATGACCTTTTGATTAAAAACTAAGCGATCCACATCGTTATTTTTGTGTCTTTTTAGAGTATATTTTTTTTTTAAGTATTTATTATTAAGTACACGAAATATTTTAAGAGAAGAGAAGAGAAGCCATGGAAATGATTTTGTTTTTTAAATCTGAGTATATTATTTTAAAAAAATATATTTTAAAATTACTTGATATGATCAAAATTAACCACACTCGTTCTGCCAAATCCGGTGTCGCCGCGCCGCGTCCGACCGGCAGGTCATTGATTGAATAAGTAAATAAAGGTTTTCTTTTTGCAAAATGTCTCAAGCAATTTTAAAATTATAATAATTATGTTAAAAAAAAAACACTAATTTTTTTTTTTTTTTTCGCTTATATGGCTTTTTTTACCACCTCTGAAATTACCGCAAGGATTTCTCTTTCTGTAGTCGAGTAATTGCGCTCATTTTTGTTAAGGGATTTACTCATATAGGCTATAACTACTTCTTTATCGTCTTTACTTGTGTTAACATACTACCAATGCCAAAGTTAGCAGCATCGCAGTGTATAAGTATAGAAACACACATTATAGTATAGAAACATCTATTGTACCATAACCTAACTAATAAACATTTTTGATTTGATTTGATTTGAAATATCTTATATAAGTATAGAAATATCGTCAAAAATAATACTTGGGTACCTACATAGGTACAAAAAAAAAACTTAATTTATTATGTAAGCTCATATATCTGTTGTAATAAATGTGAACCTTTCACAAATAAACCATCACAAGACGGTCTGGTAAACAAACATATAAATTACTTATAGCATGTTTTTCTATTTTCGCTCCTATTTTATTGTTATACCTAAGTTTCAGAAGCTCTTTGAAAGTTTCATTACCTCTGTCTTCTTTTGAAAATACTTTTTCCGAATAAACATTTGGGCGGGTGTTTTGTGAAGATAAGACTAATAATTTGCTTTCCAAATCATTATGTAGGTACTTATTGTTAAAAACACGTTCCTGAAAGAGTCGTTTCAAAATAATAAATAATCTTTTTTTAAGAATTTCTTGACTACTGAAAAAGAATTAAAAGGCAAAGTTTTTTTATTGACAAGAAATCAAATCCAAATTGCTTCAATAATGTAAATCTTAATCCTAACTTTATATATATATATATATATATATAAATCTTAATCCTAACTTTATATATATATATATATATATATATATATATATATATATATATATATATATAAAGTTAGGATTAAGATTTACATTATTGAAGCAATTTGGATTTGATTTCTTGTCAATAAAAAAACTTTGCCTTTTAATTCTTTTTCAGTAGTCAAGAAATTCTTAAAAAAAGATTATTTATTATTTTGAAACGACTCTTTCAGGAACGTGTTTTTAACAATAAGTGGTTTAGGCGTGATAATATTTATATATATATATATATATATATATATATATAAATATTATCACGCCTAAACCACTGAACCGATCACCAGTACAGTACAGAATCGGACATCCCGAAAAAAAAAAAATACTTTTCCCGAAGAAAACAAGAATAACGTTCTTATGATAATAAATGGCACCACGTGTCTTTTGAATCATGACTGAATTAATTTAGAAGGACATAGGATACATTTCATCCTGGATCGCAGACGAAGTCGCGAGCAACAGCTAGTATTATATAAAACAAAGTCGGGTTATTTACACCATTTATAACTCAAGAACGGCTAGACTGATTTATATTATGATCTTGGATTTGTTGGATTTGTCTCCGCCTCAAAAAGCAGAATAACTATTAAAATATGTGAAAATTCACGACAAAAAAAAATATTAAGAAAATTAATCTTCTCTTAGTTTTTTTGTGGAACGGCATTTTTGATGATTTCTCGAAAACGGATTGGGGAACGGGGTAATAAGAAATTTCACGCGGTCGAAGTCGCGGGCAAAAGCCAGTAGTAAATACAAATAAATCATGATATCGTAGAGGCGCCCTAAAAAGTTATTTGAATAATATGTTGGCATTCCACTGAGTGTGCCTTTGCCTTCAACCAAAAAAAAAAGAAAATGTGTTCCTCGCTTGATTTATGGACGAACTGCGTACATTTCCGCCAAATTCTGTTTACGAATATAACTCGAGACACATTCGATTGTTTAGTAGTTACTAGTGGGTTAAGACTGCACCGAGCGCACAGTGGTGCCCTCATCGTTATTTCGGTGTTTTTTTATATTTTAGAATGAAAATGCAAAAAATAAGCTTGTCAAGTTGTGCTTCACAAGACTATACTTTATTATTACTACAAACAGTAGTTTTAAATTGTTATGTTTTATTGTAATCATTAAAACGGAGCTTAGTAGCCACTATTTTCTGTTTTAATGATTACAATAAAACATAACAATTTAAAACTACTGTTTGTAGTAATAATAACGTATAGTCTTGTGAAGCACAACTTGACGAGCTTATTTTCTGCATTTTCATTCTAAAATAAAATAAATCACCGAAATAACGATGAGGGCGCCACTGTGCGCTCGGTACAGTCCTAATGAAATAGTTCGAAAGTGTTTCTATCAATAACCATAAAAGAAACATAATATGTAGGAGTTATTTATTGTTATTTAATTTTTTAAGTTTACTATAAAGGTTTTTTTAAACATTAAGTTTAATAAAAATAATAAGTCAAAAGACCGGAAAATTATTTTTTAGGGTTTCGTACCTTAAAAGGATTAAAACGGAACCCTTATAGGATCACTTCGTTGTCCGTCTGTCAACACATAGACTGATATGTCCGTCAGTCTGTGAACACCCTTTTTCTCAGGAACGCGTGAAAAATATCAATTATTTTTCTAATGTAAATGGTAAATAGATTACAGTGCTTTCTATTTATCGTGAAATAACGGAGTTTATTAAACGTTTACATCAAAATAACGAAAGGGTGAGAACAGTTATTTGTCTAATGTTATAATAATAAATTAATGGAGTATAGGTCCCTTGAAGCTCTAAAAAATCAAGCTTGTAAGTCAACGCAATAAAAAATACAACCATTTATGCATATTTTGATACTCCCAAATAAATCAAAACCCTTTGGGTACTTCCCTTTGACCTAGAATAATGAAATTTGGCAAGAAGCAAGTTCTCAGCACAAATAAAGGAAAAAGTCAGAAAATTGGTAATTTGTAGTTTTATCATAACTTTTTTTTATTTTTGCGATTACTAACTTATATTTGCAATTGGAAAATTGACCGTGACGTTTACCGTTGTATGGGAGAACTTGTTTTTTAAGTACAAAGTTAAGTTTTTTTTGGGATAAATTTATCCCAACTACGGGATCATTGTGCGTAGTCCGACATGCACATCGGCGATTTTTTCAAATTATAACACTCCAACAACTAGGATAAAGTTATGAATCCTTTTGTGTACGTAAATGATATTCCGCCTATTTTAACCGATTTATAGTAGACTAGCTTTTGCCCGCGGCTCCGCCCGCGTGGATGTCGGTTATCGCGTAAAAAAAGTAGCCTATGTCCTTCTCCATATCCCCGGCTATATCGCTGTCAAATTTCATGACGATCGGTTCAGCGGTTTAGGCGTGAAAACGTAACATACAGACAGACAGACAGACAGACAGATAGACAGACAGACAGAGTTACTTTCACATGTATAATATTAGTATGGATTCTGTTATTAAAGCTGAGCTCAATAATAATTTACATATTCTGCCTTTGTACCCAGATTATTCGTCTCAAAATAGATGACAAGCTATCATTTCTCTAGAGAGCCGTGGAAAGGTGGAAGCGAATCGCCAGCACGCGCTATAGCTGAGCCTGTAGCTTTAAATCCCCCTGATAATAATCATAACTCTGATTTTATCCAGCCACCGACGGTCCCTTGCCATCCTCCCTCCGACGCTGCCCTAAGCCGAGGTTCGTACCCCCACGCGTAGTCGTTTAGTATATAAGTTTTTATGCCCTGGCTGGAGGCTTTAAGTTCTGTTAGGAGCTTAAGGCAACCACAGCATAGTCCGGTTAAAGAGTCTCAACCTCTCATGGTTAAATGTGAGATGCCATAGTAAAAAAATAAATTAAAAAAAAAACTAGTAATTATAATAATATTTACCAATATTTCTGTAAAATCACGATTATTTATTTTAAAACACAAAATACATATTGTGTTCTTTTTCATATTTAAGATCCTTCAAAAAAAATTATGTTATTACGAAAATAAATTTTTCATCCATTATTGTAGACGATATTTTTTAATTAAATATAATTTATTAAGCCTTTGTAAAATGTAATCTGGAAATTAATTATTCTCCTAGTAACGTACCTACCTATGTAGAATGTAAATGGAAATGGTTATTACTTTCAAGTAACTAACATACGAAGGTAAATACTTAGCTATAAAACTAGCTGAAACTAATATTGGAAGTAAGCACATGCCGCCATGACACTTTTGTTTAGCAACTACATTGCGTGAGTTATAATGAGACCCCGGAAACATGGAATAGGGGAGCATTCATTTTGAAATGGATGGATGACTTGGATGATAGTTTTTTTACGAGCAATAATAGTTGATAATGGATTATCCTAATAGGTCATTATTGTTTTTTTATGGTCATGGAGGTGGATTCATTTTTGGGGGATACAAATAATCCAGTTCGTTTTCTTGTTAATGATGGGCTTACTTACATTGTTGTTCAGGGTTCCGTACCTCAAAAGGTAAAAACGTAACCCTTATAGGATCACTCGTGTGTCTGTCTGTCTCCCTGTCTGTCTGTCACAGTTAATTTGCTCCGAATTTAATGGACCGATTAAGTTGAAATTTGATACACATATTAATTTCTTTTTGAATATGGGAGTCACTTTTGGGGAGCAAATAAAAAAATTAAAAGTTTTGCTAACTATCGATACCGTGTGACAAATGAAAGGGTTTATTATAAGGATTTTTTTTTTTAATTATTTTAAAATGAATAGCTTTGAAAGTTATTTAACCGAAAGCAATGAATCAAAAATTTTGAAAAAAAAAAAAATACAGAAACTAGTTTTTTACTTGTAGATTACAGGAAGATTTAAAAGAAGTGTAAGGTTTTGAATAAAAATAGTAAATCTCTCAATATTGTGCGTACAAACTTACTTCTGCTACAATAAAAAAAAAAAAAAACAAAGTCAAATCAAATCATTTTTATTTCAGGCATTGCATAAGTAGGTACACAGAAATGCAAATACATTTCACCCATAGTGACTACATGTCATAGATAAGTAAACATTAGGTTGTTAGATTATTATTATTAAGTTATGTTAAGTAGGTATTTTAAGATAGGTTAAGTTTGTTCTTAAGATAAATTCATCCCAACTGCGGAACTTTTCATTGTATGTGGTCCGACACGCACTTGGCCGGTTTTTTTTTTACCATCATCGTTTTAGCCTGATTTACACGGTGTGATTTTATTTGATTTCATTTCTTGGCCGGTTTTTTATAAATGTGTTAGTGTTATATTATTTTGAAACTAAAATCTTTAAACTAAAATATTTCTTGCCTGTTATTTGATACTTCCCATTGAAAATGACAAAGACTCACTTATTTGACATTTCATCAGTGCCTGTAAAGCTTGGTTTGCCTAGGAATGCGGTTCCGTCATTTTATAACGGCCGTCATAAAAACCTATAATTTCAACAATATTTGGAAGAAAGAAAGAAAAATATGTTTATTTGTCACAGAAACACGTGCATTATCATTTCAGCCGAAATACGTCCAGACGTCCGTACGTCTGGACATAGCCCTCCCCCAAGCACCGCTACCTCGACCGGTTCCGTGCTTCCCGCATCCAGCGGATTTCTGCGGCTTTCATAAGGTCATCAGTCCACCTTGTGGGAGGCCTTCCTACGCTACCTCTTCCGGAACGCGGTCGCCACTCTAGAACCTTTCGGCCCCAACGGCCATCATCGGTGATCGAATCAGAAATGACGAGATCCGCAGGAGAACCAAGGTAACCGACATAGCTCGAATAATTGCCAAACTTAAGTGGCAATGGGCAGGGCACATTGCGCGCAGAACAGATGGCCGTTGGGGCCGAAAGGTTCTGGAGTGGCGACCGCGTACCGGAAGACGTAGCGTTGGGAGGCACGCAAGGTGGACCGATGACCTTATTTATTTTTTATTTATTTTATTTATCTTTATTTATTCAGACTACAATGGTCTATAGTGTTAGTAACAAAATGGCTTAGCCTATGTTAGTACTTAATAACTACTCGTAAAACAGAACGGGTCCGGTTTGCATGCGCCCACACTAGTGGGCTGTCTGCCCGGGCGGCTATTGATTGCAGGATAATGTTAGAACTGCCACGCGGCCTGCGGAATAGCGAGGCAGATTTCTTACGCCACATTATGCCCAGTTGATAGCAATAGGCTCGCCCCTTATTACATGGGACTTGGTGAAATGTGGGAGTACTATAATAGGTACACATCTGCCTAACCCTTCGGGGAATACAGGCGTGATGTTATATTATGTCGAATAAGTTACACAGAACATAATAAAAACTGTTCTGATTCTAGACTAATAAAAGAAGAAAATCCAAAAGCCGAGGTGAATTAAAGTATCAAGACTTGTACCAGTTGCCTTCAAGAACATTTTTACTCCGTCACTGAAGAAAAGTTGTGTTTTCAACTTTTTAATTCCTTTATAGAAAGTTAGGTGGGTAATCCCTCGACAATTTAACTTGGTAGTTCGTTGCAAATTACAAGTCACTATAGATGTATTAATACATAGGTACGGAATTCCATACTTCTATACTAATATGCCCGGAGCTTCGCCCGCGCGGCTTTTACTAAAATTAAAGTAGGTTATTTATTTTATTTATTAAAACTTTATGCACAAGTAAAAACTGTATAAAGGTGGACTTAATGCCTTGGGCATTTTCTACCAGTCTAACTTAGGGTGATGCAGAGACAATACTCAGTAGGTGCAATAATAGAAAACAATTCAGAAGATATTTATAACTGAGATACAAGAATAAATACATATATACATACATAAAACAAAAAATAAAAGTTATGAGAGTTAAAAGAAAACCTACAACAACTTAATTCTGAGACGAATCTGCCAACTTCTTGTGTATGTGTTCTCGAGCTTTCACTTTAAATGTGAACTGATTGGTTACCGTCCTGATATTCTGAGGGAGCGCATTCCAAAGGAAAACCGCCTGGACAAGGAAAGTAGACTTTATAAAACCAGAGCAATGAGAAGGACAACGAAGAAGACGATTATTCTCGGACCGAAGATTCTTGCTGTGTACAGCGCATAAATATTGACAAAGAGAAGTCAGATAAGAAAGAGAAGTGGGTTTGTGAAGGAGAGAAAGAAAACAGGGTTGTCAAAGCCCTCAACGCTTTGCGCTACTGGATAGGCAACCACTTTCAAAGCGATCGATGTGCGGATACATAATCATACTTGCGGAGATTGAAAACAAATCGAATGCAGCTATTAAGAAGTCGGTCAAGTTTATTGAGGAGATCTGCATTCAGGTCATAGTAGCACACATCGCTACAGCTTATGCCAGTTACTCCTAATAATATCAGCTATCTGGCAGTGAAAGTCCAGTCAAAATAAGTCCAGTCGTTTTAGACATTAGCCGGACCAAACAGGCAGACAGCCAGATAAAAAAAAGGTTTTTTTTTTTCGTAATAAATCTGCCTAGCCTTTTCCGAACTACGTTGGGGTCGGCTTCCAGTCTAACCGGATGCAGCTGAATACCAGTATTTTACATGGAGCGACTGCCTATCTGACCTCTACATACCAGTAACTGGGTAACACGATACCCCTTGGTAAGACTGGTTGTCAGACTTTTTGGGCTTCTGACGACCCGTAACGACTGTCAAAGATCCACGAATGACAGCCGGGACCAACGGCTTAACGTGCTTTCCGAGGCACGGAGGAGTCTCGGTATGTAAAGATGGTCACCCATCCACGAATCAACCCCGGCAAGCGTAGCTTAACCTGACTGATCGACCGGTGCGGCTTTTATCACTTAGCCACGAGCTCCTCCTTTTTTTTTGGTAATAATTATACCGTAAATACTTTCATACGCATGTAGTAAAAAACTGTTAATTTGACATTGGAAACAGACAATTAGATATAGATACATTCTATATCTATACAAATAAATACAATTGAATTGTCTGTAGAAAGGATTTACGAGGTCGACAATACTTACATAGCTAATGTCCGACAGCTGCAAGTACTAAGTAATTGACTCGTGCATTAGAGGGTTAACGAAGTGAAAGCAATCAAGCCGCGCCTTATTCTTGAATACATGGAATAAGTATCATTAAAGTCTGTGTTCCGTAGGGGCGTTAATACTTACCTTAGCTGAGTAATCTATACTAATATTATAAAGAGGTATGTTTGTAAGTTTGTATGAAGCGGGTAATCTCTCCTAAGGAGGTTCTAAGTTCTGAGAAAACAGTTGACAATTTAGAAAGTTTTTGCGAATAATATTTTTCGCGTGTTTCATTCTCTAGAAAGCTACCAACGAAAAGTTTTTGTTGAAGTGATGTTTCAATATTATGATTTACTTAGGTAGGTACATGTTATTTTTTATCTATAAAATTTAAGAATATTTATTGTTCATTTAGGCTTAACCACGAGAGACATAGAGGTACTTACCTAGGTAGTACAAAATTAAGTGTACCTGTATCTGCGCACACATTTGTGCACTATAATATCTCCCGTGCGGAAAGCAAGTCTCCACTGAAATTGGCCGCCATGGCCGAAATTCGGTCTAGAGGATTATATATAGCACAAACCTAATCCAATCCATACCTACTATTGTTATAAATGTGAAAGTAACTTTGTCTGTATGTCTGTCTGTTACGTTTCCACGCGTAAACCGCTGAACCGACCGTCATGAATTTGGCAGAGATATAGCCTGGGATATGGAGAAGGACAAAGGTTACTTTTTTACGCGATAACCAACATCTACACGGGCGGAGCCGCAGGCAAAAGCTAAAAATAAATAAAAGCTTGTAAAATTAGCCTTTCATCTCCATAATCAACATTTAAAACATAATTTTCTCTGTAGTTCCATCTCAGCAACTAAACCAGTAACATTCAAAGCAACAAACAGTTTCATACCACCCAAGCTTGGCTAAAACTTTCTTCAATAAAGTAATAGGAGAGGCCATCTATTCCAATCGCTTATAGACTTTTTATGCGAGAAAGGCCTCTGAATCAGTAAACAGGCATTTACTGAACTCGTGGGGGTATTACAAAGACTTGCGCGTCTCCAACAGCTGTCGCACCGTCCGTGACGGCAGATGTCACTGCCATCGATTATAATAAAAACACTGTTTCACGATGAGTTACAATTTAACTTTCATAACGTGCGTAATGTACGTAATTTACGATTATGGAACTCTATTACTTTTTTGCATGTTAAGTGGTTGGAATCGTGTTGTTCAAAAAACAAGGTCATGGCTGGGAACTATCGATAGCATTTAAACCCAAAAACTGATAAAGCAGCACTTTGATAAAAACATCGATAAAATTTAATTGAAAAACTGTTAGTTTTTCATCAAAATTATGTTCCGAATCAAATTTCGTTCGTAGTTTGATGAAAACCAACCTGCAGCCTTCCAGAGAATGAACCCCATCAGCGCGTGTGTTATTCAAATAGGTCAGCAGTAGGTACTTTTTTTTATAGTCAATTCAGAATGTAGACAGTTATCTGATATTGTTTGATCGATTAATAAAAGGCTTTGTGAAAGGGATTGTTCTGAATTTTTGCTTTTATACAGGGTGGCGATTTAAACACCTGCGTCCTTTAGGCTGGCTGTTCGTTGAAGCGGAGCGAGGCTGCAGAGTGGAGAAAAGGAGTAATAGAATGTGTTTATTGAAACAAAAAACGAGTCTAATCTCTGCTCCGCTCCTCACACTGAAAAAAAAAAGTAGTTGCCACAATCAAGATTTTGTTTAGATTGACTAATTACTTGTTTGCATCTGAGCCTATCAAGCACAATGATCACAGCTACTACTTTTATTTGATTGTGATTTGAAACGGGATCTTGATTGGAGTTATCACAAAACCTATTTGCAGAAATCAAGTCAAAACATAGTTGCTCCAACCAAGATTATTAGATTAAAGTTTCAATGATCTTTATTGAAGTAATCAAAATGCTTGATTGACACAACTAACTTACTTTGTTACAGTTAACATTTTTTTAACTTGTCTCTTTTTTAACTCTTCTACAATGATGTCATGTTAAGGGTAATCGAGAAACTTGTTTGAGCGTTCAATCATTTGAACTAGTATTGCTGCAATCATGTCGTGATGATGAACTTAACTAAGATTTTGATTAATCTAAACAAGATATCGTCAAACAAGCTAAAAAGTCACTTGATTGGAGTGCATTTTTTTCAGTGCATGAATGCATGGAGAGCGGAGCAGAGTTTAGATTCTATCTATTTCTCCGTTTCTTCGCTCTGCAGCCTCGCTCCGCTTCAATGAACAGACAGCTTTAGGGGGCGGTTTTACTCGTCATCTAAACGACAATCACTATGAAAATAATATAAAATTTGTGAACAAAACAAACACATTCCAATACTAGACAGGCTATTTCGAGAAATGGATGAAAAGTCTTTGGGAGGAGCTTGTGGCTATGTAATAACAGCCGCATGGGTCAATTGATCAGGTTAAGCTACGCTTGTCGCGGTTTGTTCGTGGATGGGTGACCATGCAAGACCCCTTCACGCCTGGGAAAGCACGTTATGCCGTTGGTCCCTGCTCTCATTTGTAGATCTTTGACAGTTGTTGTCAGAAGCCTGACAACCAATCTTACCATCTTATAGTGTTACCCAGTAGCTGGGTTGTCGAGGTCAGATAGGCAGTCACTCCATGTAAAATACTGGTATTCGATTTAGAGTGGTTAGACTGGAAGCCGAGTCCAAGATGTATATTTTTTTTATTTTTTTTACGATGCGGAGATGATTTACAAAGCGAAAGTTGTTAAGTATGATATATTGTTTAGTATCATCATCATTTCAGCCGAAAGACGTCCACTGCTGGACATAGGCCTCCCCCAAGCACCGCCACTTCAACCGGTTCTGTGCTTCCCGCATCCAGCGGATTCCTGCGGCTTTCATAAGGTCATCGGTCCACCGTGTGGGAGGTCTTCCAACGCTATGACTTCCGGTACGCGGTCACCACTCCAGAACCTTTCGGCCCCAACGGCCATCTGTTCTGCGCTGCCCATTGCCACTTAGTTTTGGCAATTCTTCGAGCTATGTCGGTTACCTTGGTTCTCTGGATGTATGTTCCGGATTGGCACAAAGATGGATTTAGATGAAATTTGGCACACAGGTAGTTTATAACCTGGATTAACACATAAGTTACTTTCAATCTTGGTAGCACATTTCCATGGGATATTTTCCAAGCTATACGCGGGCGAAGCCACGGGCAAAAGCTAGTTTTGAAATAATAACAATTAATACCGTTCTTTAACCACTACGATGAAGATTACCAATTCCGGTTAAAATAACTAACAAACGTAACTTTCAAAGTTTTATGCTGACATAAAACTTTGAAATTTACGTTTACCTAGTTGACTTTCTATCGTCTGAAGAATCGATCGACATTCATGATTACGCCATTTAAGAGTTGACAATTTAAACTATCAGAAATCAAGAACGAAAATAATTTCCTGAAAGATACACGAACCGCCATAACTTAACGGAAACAAGAATTCACTGAATTCGTTTTTGAAAAACCAAACTGCAACAATAATATCATTAAAATTAAACGTTCCCAACGATGGTTTCCACATAGGAAACTAAAATCGTATAACATACAACACAATTTGAGAACTTGGTAACTTGGCATTTCGCTCGTTTGCCTGTCAAAGCGCTCGTAGCATTGAAAATAATTAATGACAATGCACGGAAACACGTCGAAACGATACAGTTCAAATGTCACTCTGTTTTGGATACGAGATATAATGCCGAAATGTTGTTTATTTGTACCGGATAACTTTTTTATCGTCTGAAAAATAATATGGTGTGTTGTGTAAGTGGAATAGAAGACATACACGAGAATATTTCATTTGTTAGCACGTACGTTTGGCATAGGGACTGCCGACAGAAGTGAAAACCCAAAACTTTGGAATAACTGTCAGTCTGGGGCAACACGTCACGAGCATGTTGCGCATTTCTGTGACGCTAACCCATAAGTTTTCCCCTACCAAAAGTCGCTCAACGGGGTTAAATAGTCTTTAACCTTCTCCAGGAATTGGGCTACCAAATACAAAAAAAAAAAAAACTGATTCCGTTCAATAGTTTCAGAAATTAGGTACCCCCTACATAAATTATTTTATAGTTTATATTTATCACAAAATAAAATATATATATAATTATAACCAGCGAAACAAACAAACAAATATTAAAAAAAACCCCTACATAGAAACTTAGAAACGAATGTTACCTCTTTATATTATTATTATTTATTTATTTCAGACTATATATACCTACACATACAAGTACATACAATATCCGAATTCTCCGAATAAGTACTATATTATAAATATAATCTATTTATATCTATTACTTCGTAGAAGTTTCTGATACATATTTATAAAGGACCTATTGAAGATAAAAATATCCGCTTACAATATTTGGTGCTAAACTAACATTGAATCTATTTTAATAAATTGCAGGGTGGCTCAATTTAAGAGACAGATAATGTCAGTGACCTTGAGTGGTTAGCTTGCGTGTTCTGTACTGAGCTCACGCAACGCGTCGTACGTCCAGCCAGTAATAGGACTCGCCCATCCAGGAGCGCTGTCCCAAATAAGACGCATTATTAAACATAAAAGAAAAAGTATTTCAATATAACACGTATACTAAAAGATCAGTATTTAAATTATTATCTTGAAAAAGGTGAAGGTTTCAGAAAAATACGCTTCATAGATTTTGCGTGATTCTCAGCTTTTTATCCGCGTTAGACATAACTTTAAAAATTAATTTCGCTATATAATAGAAACATGATCTAATATATTCATATATTAAGTTGTTAAGAAAATGCTCTTATTTAACATGTATTTTTTTCAAATCATTAACCCTACTTGTTTAGACGTGATCTTCAGTATAAAATCATTAAAAGTCGGGTTATCGTCGCCTTAAGAGTCTGGGAGTGTACCTACATAACTCACTCTTGAAAATCAGTCTTTAGTAGGTACAATTAAACGACAGGTGTAACACCCGAGATGTTCACAGTACATGATGTGTTGTTGTTTTGCCACCAACGTTTGAAAGCCAAATCTTAGCTTAAAGCTAGCGGTACACACAAGGAGCTTTGTTTCACCTGTGAGGAAACATGATACCGCTCAGATCTTCAGACATTTCTCAATATCTAGAGATAGTGTTTGTAGGTCTGCATTAGGTAAATACATTTTGCAGAAACAGAGATACCTACAATTCCAATGTAATCTTAGTTAGTAAATAGTCACAGGAATGGATCGGTTGATAAAATGGAAGAAGTGAACAGGCTTATTCTGGGTAAGCTCCCTCCATCGTAGACTTTGTCTCTGTCACATTTGACCTAGACTAGAGTCAAGAGCAAACCCATCGTAAAATAAAAATAAAAAACAAAAATATGAAACAATACAGGGTGGCAGGGACATCGACGCGCAAACTGCGACCATAATTCAGTGGTAGAAAATGATCGTAGGTTATTAAAAAAAAATCTGCTGTTTCATAGAAAATTTTTAATACCTACGCGGACAAAATGTATGAAAAGTATTTTAATCTACGAAAAATGACAACCTTGGGGATTCAGAATGATGTACTGAATCCATGATTAGAGATTTAGTATCGATGTCCCTGCCAGCCTGTATATATTTTTCACGTATAATATAATATCTAAATATTAAAAATAAATATCCAAGGAAGTCTTTCCAAATATATGTTTCTGTCTTCATATAATTAATCTGTGCCTTGTCTGTCAGTCAGACCATCATTTAGTTTCAGAACTGCGCTACATAATTATGCAGGTAGGTTAATGGATTTATATAATGATATGATTTCATAAAAAACCAGCCGAGTGTGTGTCGGACCACGCACAATGAATAGTTCCGTAGTTGGGATGAGTTTATTTGTACCAAGAACAAAGTTAACATTGTTGTTGAGAACAACAACAGGATAACCTAGAACAATTTTCTGTATTAAAAAAATATATATATATAGAATCAGTTGTTACGGAGATATATATTTTTTTTAAACGTTACCCCACACTAGGATCTTCTCCTGGATTGTGATTGCGGTTACAAACATTTAAACTCACATACACAAATAGCCAGACCCGGAACAACTACTTGTAGGTCATACAAATATTTGTTCCGTGCGGGAATCGAACCCGCGACACGCAGCGCAGCAGTATCGCTTAACCACTGCGCCAACCGTGCCGTCAAAGATAAGGAGATAAGGGGGGAATGGTCAATTTTCATCTATTGTCTTAAATAACTTAAAAGTATTTATTTTAAAATTATTAAAAATATATATATATTTCTGAAATCTTTACAATAAGCTCTTACATTTGATTAGTCACACGGTACAGTTTAATTATTATTTTTTTCTAATTTGCCCCCAAAAGTGACTCACATATTCAAAATGCATTTATTTATGTCACACGTCCGTGTTTGGGTCACAAAAATTTATATGTGTACTTACCAAATTTTAACTTAATCTGTCCATTAGATTCGAAGCAATTTGACTGTGACAGACGGACAGACAGACACACGAGTGATCCTATAAGGGTTCAGTTTTTTTCCTTTTGAGGTACGGAACCCTAAAAATCAAACTGTTGCGAGACTACTGATCTAATAATTTTGATACTTACATTTAATAATTTATTGAATTAAGTATTGAAGAAATCTAATATAAAAATTACGCCATTCCCTTTCAATGCTTAAACCAGTACTTTCATCTCTGTTGATATTCTTTCCATTATCTTAAAAACGTGATATTCATACTACTCTTTTGAGTTTTCCGTTATCAAGTCCAGTGATAAGATTAAAAAATAATATTGCCTTTCAGGAATAGCTTGGTACTTCAATTTCATTGGACCTTTTTGTGTTATAAATTATATTTAAAATTGTTGAACGATAAATTAAATTTGGTAACCAAGCTGTTATATTACAATCTTGTTATTTGATATTTTTATTCAATTATCTTCCGAAAAACAGTATAGTACCTACATTATCGCGACTTCGTTCGCGTGGAAGTCGTAAGTAATATACTAAAATAACAGCCACATTTTTATAAAACTTCCCTGTATACTACGTTTGTAGTTTTGGTTTCAGCAGCCAAAATAAACAGAGAGTCAGGACTGGTGACGCGGGAGCAAGCGACGTCTAGTTGTCCGTGTGAGAAGCAGCTCGTCCTGAGGTCGATGCCCGCAACCTTCAGTAGCAATATACTATTGCTTGCGAACTTTTTGTTCTAATTTTTGATTTGGAATTTTTATACATATTAACTATGAAATTCTCTTTCTATTATTTTCCCAAATAATTAGCCTTTTCGAAACTTAGGAATTTATAGAATTGGCCGTTTTGTGAATAAGTCGCTTATAGAATAATCCATTTTGAGAATTAGTCCTTTAAAGACTCAGTTGCCATTTTGAAAATTGGGCATTCTGCGCCTAAATCATAAAAAATAACTTTTGTTTAACTAAATTTCTCAGGCTCTGTTGTTCTCTCTGATCACAGATGTCGGACCATCTCAGCTGGTTTTTTTCACGGTATTGTATTTTACAAAAAAGGGGCTCAACAAAAATCTGATGCTGCGATGCTATTGGTTGACGGGCGTAGGAAAGCGTTATTATAGCGGCCGAGCGCTGCAAGCAGTCCTTATGGTGGCTAGATGTCTGTGACTCGATGGTAAATCATAACTATTCAACAACAACTGTCAACTTTAAAGGCTCCTGGCGCGACACGCGACGCGACACAAAGAGACCACTCGTCGCGCGGCACGCGGTGTCTTTGTGTCGCGTCGCGTGCGCGCTTGTGTGTCAGGAGCCTTAAGGCGTTCGTGGTGCGCGTACCGAATTGTTACCTGCCCCTCGTCATGGAAGAAGACTTTTGGCCGCAGAACGTGGTGTTCCGTTGCTTCCGCGGACAAGTACCACTGACAGCACATAGTCAAGGTAGTGCAAAGGGAAGTGCTACTAACATAGTTTTAAGTCTTATTTACTAACACAAGTTTACAATAAAAATATGTATGTTTAGGTTAAGGTATTTATATATGGGCCTGCGTCACATGAAAATAAATGGATTTATTTATTATTATTTATTATAAGGCTTTGGTTTCTTAGGAAAGTGGTGAACGGCCTAACAATAACGGCTGTCCGAATATCAGCGCTGTGCTGTGTGCATCTATGACTCGAGTGGTAGTTGCTGAAAATCAGCGCTGTTGACGATAGGTTCGTCCGAAGTCACAGCATTTTGCTGAGCAACGACCTGTTCTTGCACAGATGCGACGCACGGCTTAATCTTACTTGTAATTTGTTGTTTGTTAAAAAGGTTTTGTTTTGTTTGTTAGTTGTCATTGGCTCTATTTAAAAGACATTTAAGTAAACCTTTTTTACCGTCCGTTCAACCGATTTTGACTTCTATTGCGTTGGTGGCATGACATAGGCAGCTGAAGTGAACAGTATTGTAATCACTTTTTTTGCTTTTAATGCCATCCTTATGCCTACGGAACAGAAGTCAACATCGGTTGAACCGACTGTAAAAAAGGTTTCATTAAATGTCTGATCTTATTTCAAATAGAGTATAGTTTTGCACAACGTATTAAATTACGCAATATCTGTTGTCCTTTGTCTTGGCCTGACATCAAGCAATAGCAAACTGTCAATTTTTTTTTTGTTTAAGGTTTTGATTACGAGTCTTTTGGTTACTTTGTATTAGAATGTATATTTTGTCTTTTTTTTTTGGCAGTATATTATTATTTTTTTTGTTTCTTTTTCTTCTTTCTCATATTCAGCAGTAGCGCTTGCGACCACTAGACCACCGAGGCAGTCATTTATTTGATTGCATCCAATTTGTCGAACGGCATTTTGTCACAGACTATGTCAGGAATGTCTCTGGCTAGCGAAAATCCAATACGGCTGACGAAAACAAATAAAAAATAAAAATTGCCATCTAAGCCGAAAATATGGAAATGGCAAGATACTTATCGAAGAATTCTATTGCTAAAATTGACAAAGTGGAAATATAATTATAGCAATGAACTGAAGGTAGTTTTGGCAGAATTTGACGCCTTTGAAATATGAGCTCTCAATTAAAATAGTTTTCGACGTTCCCTGTTTAACTTTGAATTCTTCCAAGCGATCCAGAAATGTTTGACGAATTAATTTGGAAGCAGGGCTGAACTTTTAAACAGCTTTTATTTTATAAGTACATTTAATAAAATACTCTTCAATCCCTGTAATGAATAAATTTTCTGAACTTTCAAATTACTTTAATGCTCCATAAATATTAAAAATTTAATTTCGATCGTTTGTAATTAACAAAATCTTATTTTGGAAAACACGATCCAACATTATTATGTCCAAATAATCTTCAACGGTATATTTACGTACCTTCACTACTGAAATACAAGCGTATTTTTGAGTACAAAATTAATATTTTATCCCAAAAATTGTCATCAACACGCACAACATACCAGGCCCTGTATTAAAGAGGGTCTCTACAAATAACTTCGTTCCTACCCAACCTTTTTCGCCACCATTTTAAAAGATCAAAAACACGCTACTAAAAGCAATAATTAAAAGGAATATAGCAGCGAGAGTATTCCGGCCAGCATTGCCCGAAGATCGGCCATTTAACCTTCTGACCCATAGTAATAAAGTTACTAAGACGGGAATTTCATTACTAAGCGCGAAGGCGGAGTCGCGATGACTTAACTTATTAAAGTATCGTTAGGAACACGTGACTTGTTAATAGCTTTGAAACGCACAGGTTGTTCAATCACTGGTTGGGGAACAGTCTTGGGTCTTGGGTCTTGAGTCTTGAATGGTGAAGATTTATTTGGTCGTATTGAAATTATTTGATGGTTCATAAAGTTATGGGGCATCTTTTAAGCGGGTTTGCAGGGAAGTTCCGCGGTGAAGGGGTTGCTCTTAGGTAGGTACTATCAACGCTGGAAGATGACTGGGTCAAGATCGGCCTTATTGGATCGGCAGTTTTGACCAGAATTGAAAAGTGTATGCTTAGATGGTTTGGTCATGTTGAGAGGATGAATGAAGGCGACTAACAAAAGGTATTTACAAGGCAGATGTGAGTGGAAACGCTGGGGTGATGCCCTAGGAGAGCATATAGTCACCTAATTGGTGATGTTCTTCAGAAAGGTCAGGTGCGTAGCACTCACAACCTTCATGCGTGTGTGACCAGATGTATGAGTGTTAACGAAGCAAAAAGAGTATGTAAGGAGCGTAGCCTGCAGGTGGCGTTCTATAGTTTCTCCGTACCCCCATGGAAAGAAGGCGTGAGTTTTGACCAGGTAGCAAACTTCCTGGTCAAAACTACATCCATAAACTCACGCATTTTGACCAGGAAGTCTGCTTCTTGGTCAAAACTGCCGATCCAAAAAGCAAGAGATACAACGCACACATAGTAGGTATAAGATTACCTATACATTTAGTTTTTTTTTTTAACTAGGCCATCTCGGAGTTGACCTTGACAGGTCGTGACTCCTTAACCGGACTTTCCTGTGGCTGGCAAAAACCTAAAGCTCCTAAAAACTTAAAAACTAAACGACTGCACGCTAAGGGCACCCCCTGTGAGGTACGAACGTCGGCTTAGGGCAGCGTCGGAGGGAGGACAGCAAGGGACAGGTGGTGGCTGGATCAGATCAGGGTTATTATTATAATAACTTTAAAGCACAGGCTCAGCTACGGCGCGAGCTGGCGCTTCGACGAGCAAGGGTCGGGGGAGACTGTTAAGTCGGGGTTGTCACGAGGGACCTCGGCGGCGAGGTCGGAATGACGGTCGTGTTTTGTGTTTTCTAGCTGTACTGGTGGCCCTACTGCTCTCCTGGAGGAGGGTTATGGGGTCATCTGGGTCGGTGAATCCATTTAGTATCATATCTTCGAGATTTATCTTAAACACCTGTACGAAATAACCTGATTATCAGTAATATGACTTCGACTATCCAAGAAAACATGATTACTTGTCGTATAGTCAATTACTTCTATATTTATTCACCCATAAAGTGTAAAAGATAAACAAACACAGAGGGCTATAACTCTTTACGGATAATTCTTTCCGAGAAAAAGGTCGGTTATCTGTTCCAAGACTACCGGATTTACTCTTGGACACAATTGGGTTTATCTTTACTGTTTATTTACGTCTTTAAGGAACGGAGAGACTAACTAGTTGAAGAAGTTCGCGAAAAAGTACTTAAAGGTAGTTTTTTGAATAAAATATTGGACTTTAAAATTGAGACAGGATATGTTTTTGAGTTTGCTTTCTTTTCTAGTATTTAAAAAATCTATGATTTTTTTTAAACTAGACAAAGACTAGTCTTTGTGAGAGGCTTGACAATACTACGTCTTCCGGTGCGCGGGCGCCATTCCGGAACCTTTCGGCTCCATCGGCCATTTGTTCAAGGTCCGCAGGAACCCGCTGGAAGCACAGAACCGGTTGGAATAGTGGTGCTTGGCCTATGTCCAGCAGTGGATGTCTTTCGGCTGAAATGTTGACGATGATGACCGAGTCTTTTGATAAGTATATTTTGATACGTGCCTTCTTGAATATGGAGGTTAAGAACATCCTTCGCAATGAGCAGTCAAGCCCAACTAACTTAAAATGCTGACTGGCCTGGTTTTTAACAGCGACACCTATTTATATCTTTTGTGTCGATATAAAACTTTAGAGATATTGTCATTTTAATCATACGTGCCGATATCGCGCGAGGTCAACCGGAAGTAATGACATTCGCGATAATTCGCGAAAATGGCCACGGACTGCTGACGGGATAACTGATTGAATAAATAAACAATGTTTTATATATTGTATATATATATTTTTTAATAAGCTTATGTTGTCCCACTGCTGAGCAGAGGCCTCCCCCAAATCCTTCCAGGCACCGTTTTCTAGAGCCACCTCGGTCCAGTCCTTGCGGTACGCGTCGAGGTCTCGCCGCCTCTTCCTGGGCCGTCCTCGGTGGCGCGGTCCTTCCTGAAGCACCCACCGTGTGGAGACTGTTGCCCAGCAGCCACTGTGCATGCGGCTGACGTGACCCGCCTAATCCCATTTCAACTTGGCAGCCTATTTGCCTACGTCTAGGATCCTTGTTTTGGAACGCAGCTTGGTGTTTTGTATTCTGTCTGTTCGTTTAACGCTCAAAATGTGAAAATGTCAAATGTCAAATGCCCAAATGTTTTATACATAACTAGCTTCTGCCCGCGGCTTCGCCCGCGTGGATGTCGAAAAATAGCCGACGGGAACGTACGGCTTATTCCACAAATCCCCCCTGTTAAATCCCCCTTAGTAGGAAAAGTGGAATATATAAAAACCAGTCTAGAATTCACCACTGATAATCCGGCTTATTTCACTAATCCCCCCAGAGAATCCCCCTCAGTAGGGAAAACTGAACCCTAATGTCAAAAAAATCACTTTCAGGGGATCTTGGAATAAGTTTTTTTTTTCAATTCTAATTTTCCCCCCTAAGCGGGATTATCAGGGGTGAATTCTAAACTGTTTTTTATAGATTCCATTTTTCCTCCTAAGGGATTTTCAGGGGGGATTTGTGGAATACGCCGAACGTACTACCGGGATTAAAAATAACCTATAAGTTAATCCAGGTTATAAACTATCTGTGTACCAAATATCATCTAAATCCGTCCATCCGTTTTTGTGCAAACCGGAACATACATACAAACAAACAGACCAAAATTCTAAAAACTATATTTTCGGCATCAGATTCGAATATTCAATGTAAGGTTTGACTTCGTTACTATTTTATTTTACTTCGTCTGCGTAGAATATAAATTCTTTTTTCTAGATAATTATGAATTATTATAACAATAACAGTATAGAGCTTTGTTCATGGCTAATTGTCCTCCACTACGTGTGATATTTGAGGAATACTGTAAAGAAATACCTACTGTAAAGGACCAGTATCCACCTGGTTAAGCTACACTTGCCGCAGTTGGTCTGTGGATGGGTGACCATCTTTACATACAGAGACCCGTCCTTGCCTCGGAAACACGTTAAGCTGTTGAGCCCGGATGTCATTCATGGATCTTTGACAGTCGTTACGTGAAATCAGAAGCCCGAAACTCTGACAACCATTTTTACCAAGGGGTATCGTATTACCCAGTAACTGCGTTGTGGAGGTCAGATAGACAGTCGCTGCATGTAAAATACTGTAAAGTTAGAAACAGTACACGTGTAGGTACTTATATTATTTTACTTGAATACAAAATTTAGCGAATGAACTGCTTCAATACGAAACTTCATCCCCCTTTTCAGACCCTTGTGGGTTGAAATTAAACAATAAAACAACGATTTACGTTGTGTTAGTTTCCAACCATAAGCCGAAGTTTTAATGATTTTAACTTAAAAAATAAAGAACTTGAATTAATAATCAAATTTCATCCCCCTTTGAAAAAACCCTTAAGGGTTGAAATTCTAACAACACCGTTGCATTAGCTTCCAACCATAAGCCTAGATAGTAAATTGAGTGATTTTTCTTCGAAAATTAAGGACTTTTCAACTTCATGCCCCTTCTTAACCCTTCGAGGGTGGAATTATCAAAAACGCTGAGATTTTCCATCCCCTGTTTTACCTCTTTAGGGATGAAATATCCAAAAATCCTTTCTTAGTGTACCTTTAGACCTCATAAGGAACCTACGTGCTAAATTTGGAATCTCTAGACCCAGCGGTTTGGGCTGTGTGTTGATATATCAGTCAGTCAGTCAGTCAGGACTTTGAATTTTATATATACAGGGTGAAATTGAATTCATGGGCATCCTCTTAAGGAGTCATTGTACTCTTTATTATAAACAACTTTCACTATGAGACCAAACCTGAAATCGCTAAAAAAGTATCAGCTGTGCCATACATTTTTGTTCGCATAAATCGTCAAAATGTAGTGAACAGCTGATATTTTTTTCGAGATTTCAGGGTTGGTCCCATAGTGAAAGTTGTTCATAATAAAGAGTACAATGACCCCTTAAGAGGATGCCCATGAATTCAATTTCACCCTGTATAGATATAGAGATAGCTTTTGCCCGCGGCTTTGCCCACGTGGATATCGGAAAAAATCCAACAGGAACGTACTACCGACATTGAAAATACCGGACCGGACCGGGATTAAAAATACTTTTGAGTAATTCAAAAACTTAAAAATAAAAACTTTTGAGTTATTCAAGACACGCAGTAAAATACTCCCCTAAAAACTTAATTACCCCTCATTCCCCGGATTGGGATCAATTCTCGAAAACCCCATACACTCGTAAACCTTTTTTTTTTCTTTCAAAAGAATGAGCACCTTTAGAGGGGATGTTTTGAAAAACGAATTATGACAAACTTTGTGTTTTATGTATTAAGAACGTATTTGTGTTGAGTTTCAAGTTTATGAACTAAAAAAAAAATGATTTTTCATAAAATCTAAATCTCCCCCATTTCACCCCATTAAAGCCTTTCTTAGAGCCTACAATGTATGGAATGGAAATTTATTCTGAAATAGATCAGTCCGTTACGGTTTTTTTTTTTCCATACAATCTTTGACATCCCCCAATCCCCCCTTAAGCCAAGTTTAATGTTTATTAAAAACTCAAGGAATAAGATTTTTCAAACAAATATCACCCATTTTTACCCCCTTAAAGGTTGAATTTTCAAAAATCCGTTCTTTGCGGATGCCTACGTCACAATAAATATCTTTTTGCCAAATTTCAGCAAAATCCGTTCAGTGGTTTGAGCTATATGTGTTGATAGTCATCAGTTTTTCCATACAAACTTTGACACCCCCTTTATGGAGCATTAAAAAAAAAACTGAAATAATCAAACTTTATTATTTAATAAGATACGCATTCGTGCCAAGTTTCAAGTTTATAAACTCAAGGAATAAGATTTTTCAAACAAAAGAAATCCCCCCTTTTTACCCCCTTAAAGTTTGAATTTTCAAAAATCCTTTCTTAGCTGATGTGTACTCCACATATCCTAATCTAATCTAACCTAATCTATCCTAATTTATATCGATTCTCCCGGAGAAGGGCATGAGGGGGTTCTCCGGGGGAGGGGCCCGTGGCTAAATAATAACAACCGCACACGTCAATCGATCAGGTTAAGCTATACTTAATTGCCGCGGTTGGTCTGTGGATGGATGACCATCTTTGCATACAGAGACCCGTCCGTGCCTCGGAAAGCACGTTAAGCTGTTGGTCCCGGCTGTTATTCATGGATCTTTGACAGTCGTTACGGGAAGTCAGCAGCCCGAAAGTCTGACAACCATTCTTATCAAGGGGTATCGTATTACCCAGTAACTGCATTATGGAGGTCAGATAGGCAGTCGCTCCATGTAAAATATTGTAAAGTTAGAAACAGTACACGTGTAATTATATTATTTTTACTTGAATACAAAATTTAGCGAATAAACAACTTCAATAAAAAACTTCATCACCCTTTTCAGACCCTTGTGGGTTGAAATTAAAAAAAAACTTTTTAACAAAAAAACAAACGACTTCCAAAAAAAAAACTGAAAATTGAAAAATAACTTTACCTTACGTTTTTTGCCACCGACTTCCGAAATTAAAGTTATTTTTCACTTTTTAGTGTTTTTTTTTTTTGGAAGTCGGTTGGTTTTTTTGTTTAAAAGTTTTTATTTGTCACTTTTTAGTTATGGTACCTACCCACAACAATTCGATTACCACTACTTGCTACACCGCACAAACAACAGTGACACAAGATACATATACGAAGTGGATTAAATACGTATTAACGAAACTAACTCAAAAACTACCCAAGCAAAGTTGATAAACATCGGTTAATAATCATTTATAGCCCGAGTGCATCTCATGATAATTCCAATAAGCCCAAACACGGCTAGGATATATTGTTTAATTACGGAGTTCCGGTGCATACCTTCCGGCTTCATCTTCAGATTAGTTCGATGGTACCATTTTCATCAGAATTATTTATTTAAATTTGCTTCATAGTCGCTTAACTATCTTAATCGAAATATCTTATCGCCACCCGTAAAATACTTATCATTGAGGAACATTTGAGGCCATTTGTGATCTTCTTCATCAGTTCCACTTCATCAAATGATACTTACTGAATGCAAATGCTTGAGTTTTTGATGAAAATACAAAAAAATCGCTATATATTTGCCTGTAAAATTTGAGGAGTTCCCTCAATTCCTCATGGATCCCATCATCAGAACTGGATTTTGGGACCAATTTGGAAGTATATCCTTTCAAATAAAAAAGAACTTGCCAAATCGGTTCACAAACGACGGACTTCTGAGGTAACAAACATTAAAAATAAAATAAAATAAAATACAACCGAATTGAGAACATCCTCCTTTTTGAAAAGTCGGTTAAAAAAAAACAACGATTTACGTTGATTGTGTTAATTTCTAAACATAAGCCGAAATTTTAGTGACTTTAACTTAAAAAATAAAGAATTTTAATTAAAAACAAAATTTCATCCCCTTTTTCATCCCCTTAAGGGTTGGAAATCGGACAACACGCTTTGGCTTCCAGCCTAGATAGTAAAAATTTGTGATTTTTCTTCGAAAATTAAGGAACTTAACTTCATCCCCCTTTTTAACCCTTTGGGGGTGGAATTATCAAAAACGCTGAGACACGTGTAAATTAATTATCAATCTTCAGCCTGGACACAAAATTTGAAGATCCTAACTTCAAAACTGACGGACTTTCATACAAACGTTCATCCCCTATTTTATCCCCTTAGGGGTGGAATTTCCAAAAATCCTTTCTTAGTGCACCCCTGGACCTCATAAGGAACCCACGTGCCAAATTTGGAATCTCTAGACCCAGCGGTTTGGGCTGTGCGTTGATATGTCAGTCAGTCAGTCAGTCAGTCAGTTTCTTCTTTTATATATTTAGATAACTAGCTGACCCGACAGACTTCGTTCTGTCAAAAGCTATTTGACTGTGGCAATTTGTTTACGCGCAAAGGAAATAATTATAGTATAAACTCCACTACTTTACCCTAACCTACCTGGGTAGGCAGGGTAGGGTAGGGTAGGGTAAATAGGTAGGTAGGATAGGTAGGGTAGGGTAGGGTAAGCAGGTAGATAGGATAGGTAGGGTAGAGTAGGGTAAGTAGGTAGGTAGGATAGGTAGGGTAGGGTAGGGTAGGTAGGTAGGTAGGTGGGTAGGGTTACCTTCCACCTACCTACCCTACCCTACATACCTACCGAAAACCATAAAAAAAACCTATTCTCGGACCTACCAAGTGTACACATAAAATTTCATCAAAATCGGTTAATTCGTTTCGGAGGAGTATGGCAACTAACACTGTGACACGAAAATTTTATATATTAGAAAAAAAATCTGTGTAGGTATTATGATTATAACATAATATTCTAATTGGGGTGCTTGACGTTGTGCGTCAATTCCGTGACATGATGTAGTTTTTAAGTTTTCGTACACAAAGTTCACATTTACAAAATGTACATACGTCCTCCTACATAACGAGAGTCGAAGCGATGTAAAGCATCGTTCACACTAGGGAACATTGTTTCACGTCCATGTCGTGTGGCTTTTGGGCACAAGTACCCGTGTAAATCATGTACCATGTGCTGTATTGTTATGTACTGTACCGGTTTGCTATTTATACTCGTGGCAGATAGGCTGCGAGACAGACAAACAGTTTTTTTTTTTCGAAGATGTTTGTGAATGATAGATACATAATTTTTGTGTATACATATACAAGAAAGTTATTTGACTGACTAGCCACTGAAGATGGAAACAGTACCTATGGATTACGATTCTTCCTTGTAGTGTAGTTTTTTTTTTTTTTTTTTTTTTTTCAAAACTTAACCCCTAAGCGGGTCATAGAGGGATTGCAGCTTATAAGGTACCTTCCATCTCGTAGTACCTTCCTATGTGAACAAAGTTATAGAAAATAAATAGTAGAGAGTACATAAAACGGGCAATACCTAAATAAACTATTATTATTAACATAAGCGGGATATTCACCATGTTTATTCATTGTTCTGAGTTCCCGATAAACTGTCTTTTAGTACACCTATCTAAGCAGTTCTTTTAACATGAATATTACGAAACCGATAAAAAATTATAACCGTATCTTCCACGCTAGTTTAAACCTAACTCTTATAGTGCGGGTCTATTTTTACGATATGCAATAAGAAATAAGCACCTAATACATTTTATATATCCATATTGCTTATTCGTATTCCGTCTGCTCCCGTTTCAGGCGATATTTTATGTTAGTGTTTTAGATTTATCTAGAAGAAAAACAGGCCAAATGCATGTCGGATCACGCACAATGAAGGGTTCTGCAGTTGGGATGAATTTATCCCAAGAACAAACTTAACATTGTAGTTGAAAAACATGTTCTCCTATACATTCCAACTGTAAATGTAAGTTTGTAAGCATAATATTGGGAGATTTGCCATGTTATTTTAAGACCATAGGTTTTCCTGTAATCTATAAATATAGAACTATAGTAACTGTTTTTTTTTTTTTTTTCAAGATTCATATTGGCCATAAATAAAAAAAATATCATAATAACATATTGCCATAAATATTTTTTTTTATTTCTGGCCGAAATAAGCTCGTCATAGGGAGAAAAAAAAATACGTTTATTGGCTCTCCTGAAAAAAATATCTCATTTGGTTCGCCCCTTTGCGGCGATGGCGGCGAATTTTCCTATGTTATAAATTTAGTAACATTAAAACTAATTATTAAAAAAAAATACTTGAGCCCCTCAAAGCCGTTTCATTTAATATGTCACACGGTAGAGTGTGTTTAATTTTCTTTTTTATCTCCCAAAAGTGACCCTCATATTAAAAATTCATTTATTTACGTAAAATGTCCATGTTTGGGTAGGTAACCGAAATTGATGTGTACCAAATTTCAACTTAATCGGTCCATTTTGATTCGGAGACAAGTGGTTGTGACAGTCAGATAGACAGACAGACACACGAGTGATCCTATAAATATTCCGTTTTTTCATTCAGACATACGAGACTCTTACAAGTTTCGAGTATCTCGCTTTTAAATAAAATAATATTTTTATAGCTATTATCCATACTTCCATACTAATATTATAAATGTGAAAGTAACTCTGTCTGTCTGTCTGTCTGTCTGTCTGTATGTTACGTTTTCACGCCTAAACCGCTGAACCGATCGTCATTAAATTTGGCAGAGATATAGCCTGCGATATGGAGAAGGACATAGGCTACTTTTTTACGCGATAACCGAAATCCACGCGGGCGGAGCCGCGGGCAAAAGCTAGTAGCTCTATAAAATTTGTAGTGTAATTTTTATTCCCTTTGAATCTTAGATTGGAATCAGCTTTTAAAATAAAACGAAATACACCAACCAGTACACCTACCTAAGTAAAAATATTAGATCGTGTGAAATACTGGTAAATAAACGACTAGTAATTACTTTTAACTAAAGATGTTCACAATAATAATCGGAAAGTTTACATACATTTTTGTACTTACCTACCTACGTTATTGGTGGCTGCTTAGGATAAATGGAACCGGACTATAGAAACCGATACTTCAGTCTAAAAAAAAAAAAACTACCGTTAGTCGTAAGTTTTCAAATGAACACATGTCATGACCTACTTCTTTTCATCAAAACGGAATCAATGGACCTGAAAAAACTAGATAAAAGAAAATACGCCGCAAAAACCCGAATCCAATGCGTAAATTAAAATTATTTTAAAATCCACAATGGCTATATAGGCAGAACGCGAAGTTATGGTGGAAATTGTCAAATGCAGGAACGCCATTAATTTTCACGCCGTAGAACAGGGGAACGCTGCCAAAAACTGTAAAATAATCCCTTAACTCCGAAACAATAGTCATAAAACCAACCCCTAATACATTATTTGACTTACGAACTTTTATTTTGGTTGAGTAGTCTCCGCTGTTTGACTGTGCTAAGTAATCACTACATAGAGTAGCAGGAAGTGTTACAACTTCTTTTTGTCCGTACTAACGCTAATCTTGAAACTTTGTGTCGATTTGTTGTAAGTTTCTCCTTTCAGGCGAGGAGTGAAAGAAAAACAGAACCTTCTTGCTGGCTTCCCCATGTTCCTTTCTAGTCTTTTTTCAAGTATCTTTGTTCTTATGTATAGTTTTCTCGTCTCACCAGATGTTAGTGGTGAAGAGTATGGTATTAAGAATTATTTCGACTACCCTGTTCAAACATGCAATTAGGTAATGAAACCAACTTGTTTGATATTGTACCTACAAAAGTTATCTTTTTGCCTTTGCAGGGTACTGTCAGACATGATTTACTGTCAGTTACTTGCTGTTCAAAGGTCAATAGATGGTAATGGTTGAGGTCAAAGAAAAGCGATGGTACCTTCCTAGCCCGGCACCATTAAATAAAAGTTGTTTGAAAAAAATAAAAATAAAAGATATCGTCTTCTATTCTATACCCATTATCGATTCTGCTTTTGAAGTAAAAAGAGCAGATTCTCATTAGGACGTAATTTTGTTGTGGAAAAGAATAGCCTATCTTTAAATTAGGGAATGGTTTAGTAGGCTTTAATGAAGTTTTCTTGAGTTAGTTCAGTTTCTACCTACTCTAGATAAGGTTCGTTAAGATAGTTTGGTTACGTTAGTTATGTTACATATTATTATTAGACGAAGCCTGGTACATGCTCCGTTCAGAGCAGCGCTCTTAGTGCTGCCTGTGGCTGCGAGTACGGCGAGCGGGCGTCGATCCTAGCTCCGCCGAGCGCAAAGCTAGGGCCTCCCTGAGCTCGTGAGGTCGCTACGCTGCAACTGGACTCGACTACGGTGCTTTTCGACTGGATCAAGCGGATTTCGAGCGATATCTACCCGTTATCCACAGAGCGTGCGTGTGGAACTCTCACGAAGATATCGCGATTATGCTTTCCGCAGTCATTAACAGTGTTTTTAATGTATGGATTTTGTATACATATACGTTCAGGTCACAGTTCAGGTCACAATGTTGTAAAGAAAATTATTTACAGATTCATCACCATCATCATCATCATCATTTTAGCCAAAAGACGTCCACTGCTGGACATAGGCCTCCCCCAAGCATCGCCACCTCGACCGGTTCTGTGCTTCCCGCATCCAGCGGATTCCTGCGGCTTTCATAAGGTGATCGGTCCACCTTGTGGGAGGCTTGTGCTTGTTGAGTGGCGGCCGTGTACCAAAAGACGTAGCGTTGGATTTACAGATTACAAAATTATAATTAAATTTGTCAGTACCTACCTATCTATACTTTCAAGAAAGTGCAGATAGTTGGACGATGATAAACATTTCACTTTAAAATCTTAACTAGGTATCAAATTTCTTAGTATCTCATACTCGTAATAAACTGGTAGGTAGTACTAATAAATAACCTCATTTACGGTAGATTTTCAGTTTAATAATGAATTAAGTTCCGGGAATGTTGTTAAGCGAGCAAGCTTTCAATTTTCCTTTAATTTATAGTGTCGTGGCGTCAGGTAAACGGAATGGGAGGTTCATAGAAAACTGTTCAAGAAGATTTTGTGCTTTTATTATAAAGCAAGAAGTAGTAGAGGTAAGCAGCACTCTTCAAACCTAAATAATAAAATTATACAGGGTGGATTTTTGAGATGGGACAGTAAGGGTAAGGGAAAAATGGTCTTAGATGACAGTCCTTATTTTTTTGAGATTTTTTTATCGATTTACACAGATTTTAAAGAAAATAAAAATATAATCAGCAAGAAAATGGGCCATTTTCACATAAACTTTTTTTGATGCTAATCGATCTTTTTCCTTATACGGATAAAAAAAATCTATCGGACTGAATGAGGCTTGAGTACTAGAAAAGTCAGAAATCGCAAAAATCTTTTCGAACGAAAACGCATTATAATTTTATTTACTTTGGGTCAGAATTTAGATAGTTTGATGCTTGTGATATCGGTGAAAAAGAAATCCTTCAATACCTAGTTTAGAACGTTTAGACTGTTATGGGAAAACTTTTTTTGAGATTTCTGGCTTTCTAGTGGCCAGTCTATCCATCATAAAAAAGTAAGTTAGAGTCCCATTTCATACGAAATGTATGGGATTTTTTTTTGCAATTTCTGACTTTTCTAGTACTCAAACCGCAGTTGAAACAATAGAATTTTTTTACCCTTATAAGAAACAGGATCCAAACAGGATCCATTGGCATGTATTTTTTTTTTTTTTTGTGAAAATGGCCCATTTTCCTGCTGACTGTACATTGTGTTCAAAATCTGTGAATGGGGCCCAAAATTTCTCAGAAAATTAAGGCCAGTACGTTTTTCTGTAACCACAACGGATCAGGTACCTACCCTTATGCCGTCATGCGTCTCAAAAATCCATCCTGTATAATACAAATTAATATAATATTGTTACGAGCTTGGGGTTCGTGACGGTAAAAACTGCCGATTTAATAACCAAAAAATGACACTTTAATTAAACAACACTGATAACAACTCAAACACACTAATTATAAAACACAACTGCACTAATGATCACTCTAAAGTCGCACTTGAAGATCGCTTCTATCGTTTGAAGTTTACTTGTCGCTTGATCGCTTGTTTTTCGAATGACCCGGGTCGGGATCCATACTGGCCTTATACAGTCCTCAGATGGTTCCAGGACCTTCTACTGTAGAAATATCTAGAATGTACAGACTGACAGGTGTCGATAGTTCTAGAAAGTTCTAGCATCGAACTTTCTAGAAGCATCTTGACTGTACAGTTCTGGTACTTGATACTGGATGGCGCTAGTGGTCTACTATTTCTTCTACTCGATACTAGATGGCGCTAGTGGTAGGTACTTAATATCATGATGTACCAGGCATTAATTGTGGCGCGCAACAATATTTTTGCGCTCAGACAGCCGCATGAAATTAACAATATTTTACAAAGTATTGCTGGACAAAATTAAATGTTGTAACAGTGCATAATAATATGTTTTTATAGCTGCTGACCGCGGCTTCGCTCGCGTGGCTTCTTCTAAAATAAAAGTAGCCTAAGTTAGTCCTTATAAAATTACCTATCTGCCAGCTAAATTCCTGTTAAAATCTATCTAGACGTTTCGGAGAGTAGCCGGAACAAAAAGTCAGACAGACAGAAAATGTTGTTATTTTGACATTACAAAGGGCACTTCAATTTTATTTATTTGTGTAGATAACATTTTAAATATTAGCTGTATACCCTAATTTTAAAGAAGAAAACTGTTCTTTAAAAAACTTCGTACAAGTAAACATGACATTTGAAATAATGTTAGCTCACTATTATCAGTACCTACTGATAAATGTGAGCTAACATTATAAAAAAATTGGTGGATAAATTATTTTTCAAAGGACCTTGTTGTAGGTAGGTACTTACCTACAATAAAGTCGTTTGAAAAATAATTACTATTATGTTAGAAAACATTCACTACAACCGACTTCATCCATTTTATATGCACCACTCAAAGGCTTGCCTTAAGCAATACAATGTCCCCAATTAGTGTCTGTGTGTTGATACACTACGCTATTGTGGCGCTACTTAGCCAATCCCGAATAATATACATAATAGACACTTGGACCACAGATCCACTTCGGTCGATTAAGTCGGCTCATTGAATTATCTTGATAAATGCATATGACTGTATTATGCAGGGTAGTTCGTTATGATTGTACCAATAAAGTCTGAGACTATAATTCCGTTTTTCGAAATCGATGTCGTTAAATTCTTATGTAACTTCTTATAGTTTCAGATCTTTCCATACTGACCCATCTGAATGTAATAGCCCTCTATATACATCCAAAATAACACAAAAGCAATACTCATCAGCCCAGCCTTTTGACCATTTTTGGAGCCGACGTCCGCTCCGTTCACAATGCTGTATGTCACAATTTTACATGCGGCGACTGCCATTAATTTGATCCTCAGAACCCAATTACTAGAACCAGCTGATGACCTACAAGGACGTTTTATCAGCCTTTTCCGGATTTGAACTTATCGTGACTTTTGGTAAAGTCAAAAGCCAAAAATAGCATTGACAGCTCATGGAAATTATATTTGAAGATAAGAAAAAAATGTACCTTATTTTCAACACCTACACAGAGCTCATTATGCGAATCACCCTCGACGACTGGACTGATGGTGTTGCGATTGGTGGCTACAAAATTGCGAACCTACAATACGCTGATGACACAACCTTGTTTGCGACTATAGTGCTGAACACATGGAGGAACTACTTCTTAAGATGGAGCGCGTAAGCCTTACGTTTGGATTAAAGATAAACAGGAATAAGACCAAAATGATGATCGTAGACCGTAGCAACAATAACTCGCCAGATGTGACACAGATTGCGAACTGCGGTGTAGTTCAGTCCTACGTATACCTTGGTGCTATGATTGCGAACAATGGCAGCTGCGTGGATGAGGTAAAACGGCGCATGGCTATGGCTAGAGGAGCAATGGACAAGCTAAAAAAATATGGAGGAATCGCAACATTACTAAAGCCACTAAGATCAGGCTCGTCCGTACACTCGTATTCCCCATATTTCTGTACGCAGCTGAGACGTGGACATTACGAGAATTGGAAAAGAAAAAAGTAGATGCTCTAGAAATGTGGTGCTGGAGAAGAATGCTTGGGGTCTCATGGACAGAATTCCGCACAAACATGTCCATACTCCAAGAACTCGGCATCAAACAGCGTCTATTAGCACTAGTACAGTCTCGAATACTGAAGTTCTTTGGGCATGTCTCGAGATAGAATAATGACTCCATAGAGTGTCTAGTGATGCAGGGCAGAGTAGAAGGTAATAGGCCACGCGGGAGGTCACCGATTAGGTGGACCGATCAAATTAAATCCGCAGTTGGAGGCCCTGTTAGTGAATGCGCCAGACTGTCATCTAACAGAAACAGATGGAGGGAGATCGTGAGCCAAGTTACGACAACACCTGCGATTGGACAAAGCTCATTGTGACCATGACCGCTCTGTCAAGAGAGAAGCGAAAAAGATGACATTTTCAATACAGGTGCTAGTAGTTTACTATAAGAAGTGTCTTGGTGTTTAGAAACGTAATTTATATGACGTAACTAGCTGCTGCCGCGGTTTCGCCCGCGTGGCTTTTTCTAAAAGAACTCCTGATAACATCGGCTATCTGCCAGTGAAAGTCTTGTCAAAATAGGTCCAGCCGTTTCAGAGATTGCCGAAATAAACAAAGACAGTTTTTTTTTTTTAAGCTATTGCATAGCTTCTATCGCGGGCCTTGAGCGCGGGGACCGAATCCAGAAATTCCGTAACGAAAAAACCTCACGCTCCCCACTCCGACGGTTATTTTACTACACCAGTACCCTCTAGTGGATCTAATAATTTCTGGCAGTTCCTTTTTCTGTGTACTGCGTATTTTATTCTTATAAATATTAGTTTATAAGATTATGATCTTCACAAAAAGTGATTGTTGATAGTGGGGTTTGAACTCACGACCAGTCGACTATGAGTACATTCAGTTCCCCTGTTGCACCGCAAGGCTACAATGACTTAATTAAAGCTTGCCAAATAGTTGATACCATTCCAGTTGAACAATTTTTAAACTGGACTAGACGGTTGGAAATGACTCATGTACATGGAATTTTTTCGCTGTCAAAACAGTTTGTCACTCTTTTTTTATTTAAAATTACTTTAGGTTCAACACTTTCGTCTATTTTAAAGTTGTTATTATGCTTATATTTGAATAGTATTTGACTTTGTTTACGTAGTTATACACTTTTACGACGTTCAGCACTTATTTATTTTGTTTTTAAGCTATTGCATAGCTTCTATCGCGGGCTTTGAGCGCGGGGACCGAATCCAGAAATTCCTTATATCAAAGAAAGTATATAGAAAGTATATCAAAGAAAAAGAAATACTGCATAAATATAATAAATAAATAATTATAATTGCATAAGTTGATACAAAATGCTATGCAATAGCTTTACCGCGGCAGTCCCCGAGTGCCACACGTCTTTTTTTTTTCTTACGTACTATTGTATATACTTTCATATGCATTTAGTAAAAAGCTGTTATTTTAAAATTATAAACTGGTACTTGAATGTTATTTATTTGTATAGATATTGATGTATATCGCACTATGATACAAGAACTCCTAGAACAAGAGTCAGGGCTACACAGATACATATTTGTGTCTTGAAGTGAAGTGAAAAATAATTATATAAAAATAAAAAAACTGCTGAGTAGATAAACTCCATTGTAGCGTCTCCATAGATGGAAGACTACACTCGAAGTTGTGGACGAGTATGTTTACCTAGAACAAACTGTCCAGTTAGGTAGGTCCCTTCGAGAAAGAGGTCAATCATCGAATCTGACTCGGCTGGGCAGCGTTCGGGAAGCTACGCAATATGCGTAGTGCGTGTTGCCAGTGATGACCTATGGCATTGAAACTTTGCCGCTCACAATGGGCCTTATTAGAAGGCTGAAAGTCACCCCAAGAGCAATAGAGAGGGCTATGCTTGGAGTTTCTCTACGTGATCGAATCAGAAATAAAGAGATCCGCAGGAGAACCAAGGTAACTGACATTGCTCGAAGAATTGCCAAACTTAAGTGGCAATGGGCAGGGCACATTGCTTGCAAAACAGATGGCTGTTGGGGCCGGAAGGTTCTGGAGAGGCGACCGCGTACCAAAAGACGTAGCGTTGGAAGGCCTCCTACAAGGTGGACCGATGACCTTGTTAAGGTCGCAAGAAACCGCTGGATGCGGGAAGTACAGAACCGGTCGAAGTGGCGGTGAGGCCTATGTTCAGCAGTAGACTTCTTTCGGCTGAAATGATGATAATGAGATAAACTCTGTTTACGGATTCTTAAAACGGGCATAAGATTGATGGTTAGGTATATGTATAATGTTCTTTCCGAGTCACGTAACGAAAAATAAGACTATTACCCCAAAGATATCAACTTTAAACGTTTATTCGTAAACCTTAGATCACGGTATAACACGTAATGAATGAATCACGCCATGATTGATGACTCAAACGAACAAGGGAAAGTGAAAGAAATATACTTGATTGTTGACTTCATCCTTTAGATGTCTCGCGGGATCCCAACGGGCACCTAACCAAAAGATAAATGACTGTGTCTGAGCGAGTATTATCCACAAAAGTTGTATACTCAATCATAAAACGTACCTTCATAGTTAGAACTAAGTATAATTAGATAGAATTTTCCGCGGAGTAGCAATCCTATTACAGGAAATTGTATGATAGAGTAAATTGGGTAGGTATGTAACTTTTCTTTAGTAGTATATTTTTGAAGTAATGCTCGCTTGTAACGAAGCAGACACTGAACACATGTCCCGTCCAATACACGTCACCAATTAGACGTGTGGCTACTAAAATGAATTCAATTTGTTCGTAGTTCGCCGCACGCGCACTGCAACCCGTTCCATAGATTACCGTGCATCGAATGTATGAAAAGTGTAAAAATATTGAAACAGCCACCGTAAAATTTAACGGCTTAAAGCCTTTATAAAGGAACGGGAGAGAAGTCAAGATAATGGGACATAAATTCGAAGTTTATATTTAAGTATAGAAAGTTTAGTGTTATGATTTTGAAAATAACGGTTAGCTATGAATTAATTCTGTTAGTGTTAAATACTGTACTTAGTAGTGCATAGACTACCTATATTCTATTTTAATATCTACACATTTATAGAAATAAATAAAATTTAAGTGTCTGTTTGTAATGTCAAAATAACAGCTTTTCACTAAATGCATTTATGAAAGATACTCATAACAAAAATACAATTTAAAAAAAATTGTCTGACTGTTTGTTCCGGCTAATCTCCGAAACGTCTGGACCGATTTTAACGAGACTTTCACTTGTAGATATCTGATGTCATAAGGAGTAATTTAGGCTACTTTTGTTTAGAAAAACCGGCCCAGTGCGTGTCGGATCACGCACAATGAAGGGTTCCGTAGTTGTTATGAATTTATCCCAAGAACAAATTTAACATCGTAGTTGGAAAACATGTTGTACCATACGGAATGTATGGGAGAACATGTTTATCAACTGAAAATGTAAGTTGGTTGACTATTACTCGGTAACTTGTGACGCCTACTTGGCTGTGTTAGTTTTCCTTTTAACTTCGTTATATAATATACTATTGCTGTGATTTTTTTTTACATATCCAAGTGCAACCATTTAGCTGGCAGGGGGGGAGACACTTAAGTCTAACAAATATTAGCATTTTAAAGCCTAATATTTCAGAAACGGATCCCTTAATCGAAAAATTGTTTTCACAAACCCGCAATATTTTTGAAAGACTCATCCAACAATACCCCACACCATAGGAAAAAAAACATCTCCACTGTACATGTACAGGAGATACCCTAAATAACTATTTTTTCATAATTTAATTTTACCACTTTGACGGCGTGATTAATATGTATATCCATGCCAAAACCTAGCTTTCTAGTACTAAGAGTCTCTGAGCTAGACTGGGACGGATAGACGTACAGACGGACAGACGCATGGACATGGCGAAACTATGAGTTCCTTGTTGACTACGGAACCCTAAAAAGCCACGCGGGCGAAGCCGCGGGCAGCAGCTAATCGTAAATATGCAAATAAGGGAATATGAAAGCTTCAATTACATCAGGAATGTAGGTAGGAAAGTTACATTGACCCGGCCCGGCGATAATGGCAGATTATCTTTAGGGCTCGGCCACTAACCACACCCATTTTACGACTGATGGGGAAATATCATGTTCAAGTTAATTCCCTTGAAGCCGGCAAAAATGTGATAAATGTCCTTATCGAGATCTGAAGGTGTTTTATGTCCTTTTATTGTGACCTGTTTACAAATTTTGTTGTTCCCGATGCGTTTAAATGCGTAACCAGGATGTGCTAATAAGAATGGCATTTTTCTACCCCATGATCATAGAGTAATTTACGTCACACCTGGCCATAGTGTGAGTTTTACCGCACGTTACGCGTACAGTAAAACTCGCATTGTGGCCAGGTGAAAACGTAAAATTGTGTACTCACCACGGGCAGTAAAAAAGAAAGCCCTTTATCGCATATTTACAACCCTCGCCTGCGGCCCGTTCACAAATACCTGCGATGTCGGGCTTTCTTTCTTTTACATCCCTTGGTAATAATGTACTATTATAACAGGAATAAAAATATTTTCGATGAGTTACCTAATTTTTACATTAATGAGTTTGGAAATATTTATGCCTTGAAATTTATCGTTTATCGAGTTCAATTGTGAAGATATTGATAGATAAAAATTTGTGCCATTTTTATTTCGAATATTATTAAGAATCAGACACCAGACTTGGACATGACTGCTGACAATCAGAAATTCCTAGTAGGTACTTTCCATAAATATTCTTAAAATTAGAACTAACATAGTTACAAAGAAAAGAAAGAAAATAAAGAAAATACGTTTATTTGCGGTAAACATGACGCAAAAAAAAAGAACAGAAACACAAAAGAAATAAGAAAATTATTGGGGAAAATGCGTCGCATCCACGCAAAACGGCTATCCCCAGCGCTGGTTTTCAGCGACAGCCGGTTAGCGACAATCAAGTATTATTGATCAAGATTCCAGTTATTCCCAAACCAGAAAATCTATTCTACGAACTAAATTCTGCCATCTTGCCCTAGCAAATACAATACAAAAAATAAAAAATACAAATACAAAAATATTTATTTCAACTTAAACGTTGTGTACCGTGTGGTGCCGGACGTAAAGAATAGCACCACCCCATTTCCTTCCGTGGGTGTCGTAAAAGGCGACTAAGGGACTGACTAGAGAATGGGCAGCAGCGTTCTCTATGTATTCTTAACATCATACTGCGATCGCCAACCCGCCTGCCAAGCGTGGCGATTTCGGCAAACCCCCCCAATTGGGGGAGGCTTATGTCCAGCAGTGGACGTCTTTCGGCTGAAATGATGATGATGATGAAACGTTGTGTCATACATAAATTAAGGCGGCCCCAGTACGTTTCAATAGTACTTGTGTGGGAGCTGTCTCACTCTTTCCGTAAATGGTAGCAAACTCAAAGCATTAATTTCAAATAAACCAATTACAGGCACTTTTGAATTGTCAAGGGGCCGGTCAGTCAGAAAGATGAAGCTAGCCCATTCCAAAGCGTAGTAGGTTCCTATGGAGAAGAACGGGCAAGAAACTCCACGGACACTCTTTTGAAACAAAATATTGGTTACATCCATGGTGAAGTTATACATGTGAGAACAATGTAGAAAGACGTGCACGTTAGAAGCGTCCGTAATTAAAACAAAAAACAATTCAAAAATTAAAATAAGCCGTGGCAACCAAGAGATGATATTGATAGCTTTACAATGAGGCTAAAAAGTAAAAGAGTTTATAGAAAAAAAAAAATCTGTTATATGAGTTCGTGTGTGGGTGGACCGTATTTTTTTTTTCTTTTTGCGTTTTCTAGTCATAATTTTTTCTGTTTCTTCATACCTTAGGGATCTCAACCATTCAGTAGGTAATTGCTTTTTTACAATCGTATAACAACAGGGGATAATTATAATATTATATCTAAGTTACGGTGCAGTTTATTATAGATGTAGGAGGATTGTGTGACATATTGTCGTCTAGCAAAGACAGTTCAAACCCTGGGGAGTGGGCCACTATATCTCTACGCCTTCTGCTCTGAGTTACTGAGTCAAAAGGAAGACACTTATGCAGGGTTAAGGACACGTTTAGAATAGAAATTCAAAATCGACTATTTAGTTAGAACCATATTGATAAAAATACTAACCATATATACGGTTTTACGGTTTTAGACATTTATTTCTCAAAAAGAATACAATTCACATAACATGAGAAATACAAGTTAATCTTAATACTAAATACGAACTTATAAAGAATGGTACGTCCTCGTCAATTAATAATCTAGTAAGTAGTCGATGCACAATTTTTACAGTTCTGTGGGTAATCAGAAAAAGTGAGTGTGCCATTACATATCGTTTCCTGATGGCAAGTCAATAGCAATTGTTAATAGTAGCAAGATATCAGTATTTTTAATTTGTTTATGTTTCAATTTACACGATAGTTTAGTTTCTGGTTGTATTTAATACCGTGTTATGTATTTTAATTATGTTATAATTTGATGTAGTTGAAGCAGATTAGTACATCAAAGAAAATATATATACCATTACAGATAGCAACTATCACACTACATCAGCGATTATTTTGGCCTAAACAGATAATGTCGTGGGTGTTGTGGGCGACTGTACCCACGACTAGTCTTCAATTGTCGCTGTATCCACAGTAGCGTGGTTAACCTTTCAGGTCTTTGTCAATACCACTAATTGCGTAACTTTAGGTCGTGACTGTACTGTTTGCTGAAACTTCTGAAACCATTATTGAAATGGGAACCCGAATACTGCAGGTTTATTCATAAATGCACTAATGAAATGTTTCAGGAGACCCATTAACATTTGGCTCTAGACTATTTCGGGGAGACTGCCTCTTTACACATTCCGAATTATCTTGTCCATTCAGAAGGACAAAAGATTTCAGACTGAAAGAATGAAGCTGAAGTCAATCCCTTTTATGCAGATATTAAACTTGATCCCAGTACAAAATGACTACAAACAGGCTTAATTCCAACTCCAGTTTATGCCAAAAGAAATTCTAAACAGAATCCCGTTTTGTCGTACTTTATTGAGGGCAATCCAAAGTGATAGCGGGGTTACGGATTTACCGAACGCCCACTACCAAGCACAAATAAAAATTAAGAGGATTTACGTAGGTCGTAGGCCCAGCGTTAAAACACAAACATAACGCCTGTATTGTCCGAAGGACAAAAAAAAAAACTTTATTTCTCCATATATGCATTTACATAATTTTGATCTAATGCTCCAGAGTGAAAAACCATGATATAGTGCTCTAGAGTGAAAAACCATGACTTCTAAACTTCTTCTTCTTCAGAAGTGTGAGTACACCCAGGTTTCGTTAGCCATATTTAAAGGCACAAAATACAAAAGCACCGCGTGCTACGTGACGAGCGGTGCGTTAGTATGGCGTCGCGTGTCGCGCCTGTTTGTAGGAGCCTTAAGTCCCATGATGTAATAGAGAGCGAACCTATTGTCATCAACCGGGCGCAGATACAGACTCCTGTCTGCTACTGAGAAATCCCTACCAGAAAACTCTTCTTTACCCGACTTGAGCATTAAACCCTGGTTCAGCAGCAAAAAAAAAAAACATGATGGCAATTTTATTTGCAACGATGACAAAGATTTTTAAAACCATGTCGTATTTATAGAGTCATCTCGTCATTCACCATGAATTTTATTGGTGCGTAACCTCATTAGTTGAACGAACTATAATTGACACACCGGCTGACCTGTCAATTAAATGCGCTCATGGGTTTCATTCGTTCTTTCTCTGAAATATTCGGACGCCATTTTGATATTTAGACTATTTCTATCTTTTTCTGTCTAATGAACCAAGAATGGGATGGAGGAAATATATTTTGATACCGTATGATTATGAATATCGTTAGTTTATGATCTATCTAAAGAAATTATAAACTATCGAAAGACTTTGAACTGCAACAAACCATGCTCGTCGCGCGGCACGCGGTGTCTTTGTGTCGCGTCGCGTGTCGCGCCTGTTTGTAGGAGCCTTTATTCCCATCCACGCCCTTTGAGCTTGCCACCAATGTGGTGGCACTAACTAGTGACGTTTACCATCCCGGTGTTCAATGGCACTTATTTAGTGTCTTCTGCCCCCTTCAGTAAAGTGGTGGAATCTCATTACGTACTGGATATTATCAACAGTAATTGATATAAAACATCGCTAGATATCACAGCAATGAACATTTATAATTTAACCCGCCATAGCAAATTCGCACATAGAGGAGGTCATTTACTAATTATTGAACCTTACTTTCCCTAGCTAAAGTTTTAAAGTTTGGGAGATATGTAGATTTTTCCGTATTTTGACATTTTTTATTTCAGGACGAATTTGATCGTAGTTTTTTTTTTAAGTATTTTTTTATATTTTGTGCGTTATATCTTATTTTTTAACCCTATTTTGAGGGAAGTTCCGACGTATTTCAATCACAAATATTTATGACTACCAACAAATAATAAAAAAAAATACTGCATGAATGTCAAATTTTGGAAAATTCTCAATAAAATATAAAAATTTACATATCTCCTAAACTATAAAACTTTAGCTAGGGAAATTAGTTGGTCTAATAATTAGCAAATGACCTCCTTTATATGCGAATTTGCTATGGTGGGTCCAGATTTAGTCACCCTGTATACAGAGAGACCGATCAGTGTTATAAGTTTTATTTGTCCTAAAACTTTCATAGGCATAGCATTATTTAGTCAACAAATCAGAACTCATAGACTAAAAACATGGCATAAATTACTTGACATATTTAACTTAGTTTTTATCTGATACCGTCACATCTATTAAGATAGACAACTCGAGAAAAGGATTTTGATATGTTCCTCAACAAAATTTTTATATTTTGGACAAGGAAATCGACGCCAATGGCTCATAAAATCAAAAATCAAAATCAAAATATTTTATTTCCCATAAACCTACATGGGCACTTATGAAACGTCAGAAGCTAGGTGCACGGTTCCAATTAGTCGTTTCCTATGGAGAAGAGCCGGCAAGAAACTCCACGGTTACTCTTTTAAAAATAATTGGCTTTACAATATTATTAAATAACAGTGATAATAGGTATGGGAGGACAGTGTAGGCCTTTCAACAATTACCAAGTACTTAACAAAATAGAAAACCGCCAACAAATCTACACTCTACTAGGCCTACATAAGTTTCGGCTGATAAGGTTTTATTTTATCATGTGCACACAAAAATTTTGTACTACTGTAATGTAACTCGTTTATCTTTTAAATTAGAATGGTCATACATTATGCTTAGTTAGTTCTGAAATGTTATATAAAGACTCAGCTCTAATTAGTTCATCCGATATGATTCTGTGTTGCCATGACATCTCGCCATCTACAAATGACTTGTTATTAGTTTCATACATACATACATACATAAACTAATGCCTCCTGCGTTAGTTTCATTTCAATCTATTAAAGTATGATGGCTTCAATTGCACGAATTGGGAAAAAAATATTCGCGCAACGAAACCGGAAAGATAAAATCGAAGATTCATGAAAATATATGATTTATTTCAGAATATTTGATGCTGATGGATGCATTGGAAGGCTTCCTTCACAAATATACGTGACTTGAATGATTCTGGTAATTGAACAACGAGGTTTCTTTATATTGATTCCTTTTGTAGATACATGTTTGTTTGCACGTCTTTATTTCTATATAAGGATTTAATAGCCGGAAAACCTACTTACATAATGTACGGTTAGTATTATGTAAGTAGCTATAGGAACTTATATAAGCATAAGTATATAGATAGCTACTTTGACACAGTTATTAATATTATCAGTGCAGTTTGGCAAAAATGGCCAAAGCCTGTACAATTATCTCAAGGTGTAAATCATTAGAATTAATTTAAAAAGTCAGTCTCAAGGTTTTTTCAATACTATTTATACGTCAAACGTATTCGTTGCCAAAACAATCAATAACGTACGGTACGAAGGTACCTAAACCGATGAAACATTAATTTTGAGACGTTAGGTAGTTAAGTACAAAAATATGTTATGGTATTTTTTTTTATAAAACCTTTTAATTTAAGAGAGAACTTAGTTCCAACTTTCTTATCAACAATCTAAAAAGTTTACATACCTGAACAAAACAAGCCGGCGAACAAAACTGCAGTCAAACACCAGCGCATGTTGATGTTTCTCAACGTAACTTACACAATACACGTCATAGAGAACTTTAGAACCGTTCCTTATACGAAACTTGTACTATTATTCCTTTTTTGAACGAGAGGAAACTTTTACGCGGAGCTGTGAACAGTGAGACTAGATGCGGCAGTCTGCGACGTTACCAAACGATGAACTACCGACACCCGCGATCATCCGGCAGGAACGAACTCGCAACCTTTTGACACGCATGCGCGAACTAATGACCTCCCCCCTATTAAAAATGATACTAAAACTGCTCTATAATGTATTTAATCATTGGTAGCGGCGTGACATAACCTAGGCATTAAAGTAAGAATTAGTAAACAAAATGTTATCGGTGTTTACGAGTTTGATATCAATGACTGTTGACACAAGAATGACTTCCATTTGTTCAGTTTTATATTGATACCTACATGTTATTTGTTAATCATAATGTGTTTATTAAAATATTTTATTTTATTGTTTTTGTACAAATATGTATATAAATCCTAGGTATTGTAGCAAAACTCTTAACTTTGTGAATGAGCTCATCCAGGGAAGAGTACCAAGTAGGTATCTATTTCTCAGTAGCGTAGGGTCTTCTAGTTTAAAGATTGCCGGTTTGTGCTTACAGGCACGAATAAATATTTTTTTTATGTAAAAAAAAAACTCATATCGTAAAGTTCTAATTATGAAAACAAATATACTTTAAAGACAGACTTTGTCTACGTACAACTCTTTTTCTCTACGTATAAAATAAAAATGTTATTTTATAAATAACACTCTTTCCTTAACAAAATAATGCTTTAAAATAACTTTGTTTGCTTTTAAAGTGCAGCTCGACCATTAAGTCTCAATTAACGGTAGGTCTTGTATTATGTTTTCCTTGTAAGTTTTAGTTGCCGTCGACGAATAAATAAATTCAAACAGTGATAGATATTATGCTTGAACAATGGGTAGGTAATAATAATGTATATGATTAAATACATGAAACAAAAATGATTACAACAGTAACAAAATACAAGAAAATCTTTTATAAACAAGTTTTTAATAAACAAAAAAGTCATGGTTCATCATCATTTCAGCCGAAAGACATCCACTGCTGGACATAGGCCTTCCCCAAGCACCGCCACCTCGACCGGTTTTGTGCTTCCCGCATCCAGCGGATTCCTGCGGCTTTCATAAGGTCATCGGTCCACCTTGTGGCAGGCCTTCCAACGCTACGTCTTCCGGTACGCGGTCGCCACTCCAGAATCTTTCGGCCCCAACGGCCATCTGTTCTGCGTGCAATGTGCCCTGCCATTGCCACTTAAGTTGGGCAATTCTTCGAGCTATGTCGTTTACTTTGGTTCTCCTGCGGATCTCTTCATTTCTGATTCGATCACGTAGAGAAACTCCAAGCATAGCCCTCTCCATTACCCTTTGGGTGACTTTTAGCTAAAAAACAAAAAAGTACGTAAATATTTTCAAAAACTAGAATATTTTCTTAAGAGCTTATTTCTTTCTTTTTAGTTCATTAAAGCTTGTTTAAAAAATATTTTCTCTTTTTTTTTTTACTTTTTAGCTTTAGAATTTGTTTCAATATCTGTCCTATTACCTTCACTTGTAAGGTACTTGTCAGGGCAAATCCAACGACCCCAAACACAACAGGACTATTCTTTTAAAGTTGAGGAGTTCCTGTGGCCACCTTCCGGATAAATCATCAGACCATGGACTACACCTTAGTTTTTGTCTAGAGAAAATTAACGAGCTCAAACACATCAGGGCTATCTTGTTTAGTTCCTGTAGCCATCTTCAGGCTCCACCATCATTCCCTAGACTTCAACCAGAGCTATAGTAATTGTTATGACAAATCAAAATAGCCGAGGGACAACGGGGCTATCTTGTGTCGTTGAGAAGTTACTATGGTGAGCTTCGGGATCCTTCATCAGATCCTGGACTACACCTTGAACTAACGTTCCTACTTGTCAAGACATATCCAAATGGCCGGAAGACAACTGGGCTACTTATCTTATTTAGTTGAGAAGTCCCTATAACCATCTTCTGGCTCCATTATCAGACACGGAACAATAACTTGGGCTATAGTTTTTCTCAAGATAAAACAAATGAACCCAAACACAACACAACGGGACAATCTTGTTTAGTGAGGATTTCCAATAGTGTGAGCTTACAGCTCCATCTTCAATGCTGGAATATTTTTTTGGCTAAAGTACCTAATTGTCAAAACAATTCCAAATGGTCGAAACACAACGGCACTCAGACTCAAACTCAAATCATTTATTTCAAATGAACCAATTACAGACACTTTTGAACTGTCAAGGGGTCGGTCAGTCAGAACGGTGAAGCTAGTTGCCCATTCCAAAGCGTAGTAGGTTCCTATGGAGAAGAACGGGCAAAAAACTCCACGGACCCTCTTCCACTGGAGTGCCCGTGACTAACTACCGACTCCATCATCAGACCCTCGACATCACCTAGTGCAGCATTTTTCAATACATATCAAATGAGTTCAAATACGATGGTGCTATTTTCTTGCGTTTAGATAGTCTATGAAACTGCACATAACTATTATAGGTATTAAAACACTCGTTTTTTTAGGATCACTCGTATGTCTGTTTGTCTGTCCGTCTGTCACAGCCAATTTCCTCCAAATCTAATGGACCAATTATGTTTGGTACACATATGAACTTCTGTAACCCAAACACGGATGTGTAGAGTACCTGCTATTTATAATGTAAAGGTACATAAAAAATTAAAGTCGCTTCTCGTATGTGCCTGTGTGACCGCTTTGGATTTTGATGCGGCTTACAACATAATTTAGATATTTTATTCCGAAAGGTTTACATAGTACCTGCCTATATATATATACTAGCTGATCGGACAGACGTGGTTCTGTTTGCTAGAACTCGATCGCAGCGCCAACTAACGGGTCCAATTGTGAATCTAAATCATCCAACCACTCAAATATACGCACAAAATTTCATCAAAATTGGTCCAGCTGTTTAAGAGGAGTTTAGTCACATACACACGCACAGAAACAGAAGAATTAATAATAATAGTAATATATTTATTTGACGTAAAAATTACACATACAGAGTGACACTTAATTAGCCTGGTACAAAATATTGATCAATGACCCCTATGCTAGGAAAAACCTGTGTTACAGGGGTCAGTAATTAATAATTTAATTAGATATGTAAAGATTTTATTTCGGTATGAGTTATAAACGTAGAAGTTGAGGGTGCAAAATTCAGTTACATTATATAAAGTTCGTAAATATCCATTACAGATGCTTGTCTTTTTCGCCTAATCGTTATTGATTTATGGAAATACTGGTATTTGGTAAGGCTGGAACACAAATCTATACGCGGGTGGTTAAATTAGTGGTAATATTACAAAAACACCGGCCAAGTGTGTGTCGAACCACGCACAATGAAGGGTTCCGTAGTAGAAAATGTAAGTTTGTACACACAATGTTGAGAGATTTACCATGTTATATTAAGACCGTAGACTTTTCATTAATTTTACTGTAATTTACAAGAATAAAACTATTTTCTGTATTTTTTTTTTTTTTTTTAATTTTAGGCTCAGTAGTTTCGAAGACAAGGTATTTAAATGTGATTATAATAAAATTATTCAGGGATTTTAGAGGAGGTATTACACACTCTGTAATACTTCCTTCGCCAACCCGCCTGCCAAGCGTGGCGATTATGTCAAACCCCCCCAATTGGGGGAGGCTTAAGTCCAGCAGTGGACGTCTTTCGGTTGATTTCATCATTTGATGATGATGAATACTTCCTTCCTCGTTGATTATGTAAATTAACTCTACCTATTCCGATATCTGCACATAAGCCTTCCGAAATAAATATTAGAAATAATGCTGAAAACCACAATAGAATCCGTTGCGTAATTCAGAAAAACAACGCGGTCACTCAGACACGTAAAACGAACTTAATTTATGATATTTACAGAGATAGATGTATACTTCGTGTACTCTATTTCATGTAGATATCTATGTCGTTGAAATGAGGAACTATTTTGTATGTCCTCCCGTTGTAGGTCAGTTCGATCGGGATTGACGCATACGGCAAGAAACTTGGCAGTCTCATCGTGTAGCTCTTCCAAGTGGTATAAGTTATGAGGGCCACTCACTTGCTGACCCAAAATTACTTGGCAGACAATAGAAATGCTTGGAGACGGCTCAGTTTGGCCGCTCAGCGAATAAGGATAAATAAGTGTCTGGAAAAAGACTGAAGGAAAACGTGAGGAAACCGGCATGTCCTAGAACCAAAAAATCGAAGACATGTGACATTAACCAACCCGCACTGGGTCAGCGTGGATTAGATTACAGATCACTCCCTCTCGAAAAGAGGTCTGAGTCCTAGCAGTTCAATACTCAATACTCAAATCTTTATTACATTCCACAATGTATAAGCTAAGGTGGTTAACATTAAATTAAGAAATAATCTTGAACCCTGTCGGGCACAGCAAAAGAAACATAGTGGTGCCGATTCCCTTGTTCACAAACTAAACTAAATTTAAGTTCAGTGCATCTTTTTCTTTCTATTTCATTAAGAAAAGGACAGAAGATAAATTTTACTTTAGTCCTATTAAATTAATCAGCGCTTCATGTAAATTGACGTAATTTTAGTAGGCAAGTTTTTAATCACGTCTAAACTTGTATGGAGTAGTGACAGGCGCTGATTAATTTGACAGAACTGGACTAAAATGTATCTTCTGTCCTTTTCTTAATAAAATAGTAAGAAAAAGATGCACTGAACTTAAATTTAGTTTAGTTTGTGAACAAGGGAATCGGCACCAGTACCTAAGTAGAGAAGACGACTTATCGTTAATCTTATAATCTAACATATCATAAAATAATAATAAAAATAAAACATTTGTATTTTAACATTAACATTTGTGTTTAAGAGCGTTGTCACCGGTCCACTAGCGCCACTCCCTTAAAACATATTATCTCGTGACTGAGAAAGAATTATGAAAAACGGCTCAATCAACTATATCGGTAAGTGTGTCTATAATTTTCTAATACCTTTTATAAAGTTTCATATGGAGACACGAAGCAACAAAATACGATCTAGAGGAATGTGGCCGTTTTTATTTAGATCGAATTTTGTTGCTACGTGTAATTTTGGGTTGAAAAATATATGTTTTACGATATTAACAATGTTAAACCCGACGGACATTATGTAATGTAATAAAATCACATCAAAATAAACGTCTATGATGATGTCATCATAGACGTTTATTTTGATGTAATTTTCAATACATAAAGTAGTATAATATTGAAATAAAATGAGATTAATCTACTAAATAAGGGTAAGTTTTTTTTTTCTTCTATAGAGCGAACTTTGTCCAATTATGTAACGAGTACCCGACGTACCTACAGAAAAGTCTCAAAAGTAACACACAATTTTTTCACGTGTTCAATCATTATCGTTTCTAAATAAAATGGCATTAAAATTACATTTCCTAAAGGTTAACTTGAAGAACCTTGCCTAAACCGTTGTAGCTTCACGAAAACGGTCTTAGGAGACTGCCCTTAACTTTTTGATACATTTTCAAAACTTTACTAGATCAACTGAGGTTTGAGTACTAGAAAAGTCAGAAAGCGTAAAAACCTTTCCCATACATTTAGTAGGAAATGAGCCTCCAACTTACTTTTTTATGACGTACGAATACACTGGCCTGTCTCTGTCAGTCAGTGTTGACTCTGTATATTTTGGCTGCTGAGACAAACGTTGTTCACAGAGAAGTTTTATAAAAATGTGGCTGTTATTGTGGTGTCTTACATGTTATGTTGTGGTGTCTTACAACTTCCACGCTAACGAAGTCGTGGGCAGAAGCTAGTAAGGTATAAATGCGAAAGTAACGATCTGTTTGTCTGTTGCCTTTTCACGCTTAAATCAATGAACTGATCGATGTTTGACTGATAGCCTGGGACCTGAAGAAGGATATAAGCTACTTTTGAACCCGAATATTTGTATTAAATAATAAAATACACCCAGACGAAGTCGCGGACAACAGTTAGTAAATACCTGATCTATATTTAGTCAAGGAAACTAAAGATAACACTTACTCATGGTTATTACCTACTACGAGGATTATAAATCAATATTATTCCTGAGCTAAAATAAAACCTTCGATTGATTATGTGTGTTATCTCAATCAATCGATAGCCATTTTATCAGAAGATTCACGGTCGTTGCAAATAATAATAGTTACACACATACAAAATACCATCATGCCATGTATTCATCCAAGGGTTAAGCAGAGGGCTATCCTGTTACCAGTGTGTGGCAGCTATTTTTTAGTCCCATATAAGGGGGCGAGCCTCTTGCCATCATCCAGCAACAAATCCAGACTGGGCTACTGAGAAACCCTAGATTGAAAAACCAAAAATCAAAGTCCAATGTTTATTTTTAATAGGTATGTAGCGGCATTATACCACGCCACATGCGAACTAAGCATCAAAGATCTGACGACACACAAATCCTACATCGCGCAATCAAAGTTTACCGCGCGACTAGCATACGAGTATATACAACATCCCGACATCAACCGTCGGCGTCGGGCAGTTGCCCACCAGACACAATATTCGTCTGGTCGGAGGCTCCTCACTTTACCATAGAGTATGAGTGAACTTTACACCCTGTTCCTCATACCTCTATGTGTACATAAAAGGCACTTTGAAAGTAATTTTTTGTTTTTTAACTAGTGGTGAGATGTATGGAGAAGAATGGGCAAGACTCCATACTTACCAATCAACCCTCTCTTTGTAGAGTCACGGATCTTTGCTGATTGAAAGAACCAACCGTTAGGACCTCTTTGGTATACTTATACAACTCATCCCTGACCACAATGTAAGTTGAGCCCTTTCTGCTTTTTGTTTCATTTGAAGAAAATAAAATTCAGGATTATTTTTTGTAAGTTATTTGACTTACGAGTTGTAACGAAACTAACTATAAAATACGAAATAGGCGTATGATTTAACTGATTTTGATTTTTATTCACGAAACAACAAAAATTCGATGTAAAGAAAAGCGGCCACATTCCACAATATCATATTTTGTTGCTTCGTGTCTCAATATGAAACTTTATAAAAGGAATTAGAAAATTCTAGACACTTACCGAGGTTCTTTATTGAGCCGTTTTTCATAGTTCCTTCTCAGTCACGAGATAATATTTTTTTAAAGGAGTGGCGCTATTGGACCGTTGTATACGCTCTTAAATTGGAATAGGGGCAGGAGAATGTTAATGATGATAATGATGTTTAGAAGAGTTATATTCTGTGAGTCAGCAACGAACGTCGGTTACATAAAAACAAAAGACGATTGCATGGAAAAAAATCCTAGCAAGTGCGTGTCGGACCACACACAATGAAAGGTTGGTATAAATTTATCCCAAGAACTAACTTAATATTGTAGTTGAAAAACATGTTCTTTCAAATAGAATGTATAGGAGAACATGTTTTTCAACAGTAAATTAATGTAAGTTGGTCGACTATTACTCGGTAACTTGTAAAACCTACTTGACTGTGATAGATTTCCTTTTAACATCGTTATATATACTACTGCTGTGAATTTTTCACGTATCCAAGTACAACCATTGAGCTGGCAGAGGGGGGGAGGGGGGGCACTTGACTCTAACAAAAATTAGCACTTCAAAGTTTAACCGTTTATATAGTAACAACGTACATGCGAAACATAATAAGTTTTTAATTGTGTCTGTAATTAATACGAGAGGTTAATATTACGCAAAAGGATTCCAGAATCGAAAAATGGTTTTCACAAGCTTACAATAATTTTGAACGGCCTATCTAACGATATCCCGCACCAAAGGATACCCGAGAGAAAAAAAAATATCATCACTTTACGTGTAGGTACCCTAAGGGTGTAGGATGTTACAACACCAATCGATCGATCGTCGATCGATGCCATCGATGGTAGAATGGATTAGTCGACGTCGATGGACAGTTTATACTACACCAATCGATCGATCGTCGATCAATACCATCGATCGACATCGGTTGACATTGACCGATTGGTGTGGTAACTTTGGCTGATCGATGGATACTGGGCAATAAACAACTAATCGACCGCCGATCGATACCATCGATCGACTTTGATCGATCGATGTGGTAGCTGTGGCTGATCGACGGATACTGTCCGGCTATATTCCATCAGTATCTTCCAAAATGTTTTCAGAATTGTTTTTGGCCAGTACGATGTTGTTACTCGTACTATTACGGAGATGCAAACGCAGAAGACTTTGGATGCAACCGACGCTCGATCGACTAGTGTAATAGTAACTGTTGACCGACGTCCAACTAATCCATTCTACCATCGATCGATGGCCTCGATCGACGATCGATCTATTGGTGTAGTAGAAACTGTTGATCGACGTCGACTAATCCATTCTACCATCGATCGATGGCCTCGATCGACGATTGATCGATTGGTGTAGTATAAACTGTCCATCGACGTCGACTAATCCATTCTACCATCGATGGCATCGATCGACGATCGATCGATTGGTGTTGTAACATCCTAAAAAATATATAAGTATTTCAAGATTTTATTTACTACTTTGTCGGCGTAATTAATATGTATAATCATGCCAAATTACAGCTTTATAGTACTCAGTCTCTGAGCTAAGCCACGGACAAACAGACAGCCAGACGGACATGCCGAAACTATAAGGGTTCCTTGTTGACTACGGAACCCTAAAAAGCCAACAGTTTTAAAGAAACATCATGCTTGTTACTTGTTACGAACCGATGTAAAATTATATCCCGTTCTAAGCGAGAAACTAAGTTTTATATTTAAGTATTTAAAGTCTTTAAATTGTTAAAAGTTACGAGACAGTGAGGGTTCATATTACGAACAGATTTCAAAGAAGCCCGTATTGTTCTGAAGACTAACTTCAGTAAACTTTCATGTAGTGTGACACACGCTTATCTGCTGCATAGCCTAAAGATAATAATTGCATGAAATATAAGTTGATATCGTTTTGTGTTTTTTTTTTTTTAATTTAGTGTTTGATTTAAAATTAATTATTGATTTTATTATTGTTATACGCAACGTCTATTGTCTTTGGCCTTGGCCTGACATTAAGCAATGGACACCAATGTCACACTTTTTTAAACATTTACCCTAATACAAATAAACGCGGAATAAAGTTATACTAGGTAGTAGGTGTACACGTCAAAAAATGTATGGTTACACCGAAGTTATTCCTAAGATAACTTAGTTCCGTGTTTATTTATAAGGCCCCTAAGGTTTTGAATACAAGGCTTTTGTTACTTTGTATTAGTGTGTGTATTCTGTAATTTTTTTTTTTTTTTTTTTTGTAATATGTATACGCACATATCCACATAATGTTTGTGCAGAATTGACATTTTCTTCTTTATTTTTTAGGGTTCCGTAGCCAAATGGCAAAAAACGGAACCCTTATGGATTCATCATATCTGTCTGTCTGTCTGTCCGTCCGTATGCCACTTTTTTCCGAAACTATAAGAACTATACTGTTGAAACTTGGTAGGTAGATGTATTCTGTGAACCGCATAATATTTTCACACAAAAATAGAACAAAAACAATAAATTTTGGGGGCTCCCCATACTTAGAAGTGAAACTCAATTTTTTTATTTCATCAAACCCATACGTGTGGGGTATCTCAAAAATGAAATTGAGGATTCTTATATCATTTTTTTCTAAACTGAATAGTTTGCACGAAAGACACTTCCAAAGTGGTAAAATGTGTCCCCCCCCATGTAATTTCTAAAATAAGAGAATGATAAAACTAAAATAAATATATGATGTACATTACCATGTAAACTTCCACCGGAAATTGGTTTGAACGAGATCAAGTAAGTAGTTTTTTTTTTAATACGTCGTAAATCGTAAACCGCAATTTACCTTTCATTCAATCAAATAAGTTACAACGAACTACAAGAACTTTTATATTATGTTACTTGCTGCTACGGAACCCTTTAGGGGCGAGTCCGACTCGCACTTGGCCGCTTTTTTTCTTTATTTATTATTTTCTAGTGATTTGCTGCTTCGCACGGTTTTTACGACTCAAAAAAAATCAAGATTTTTTTATTTTATGTTCATCTTTATCATCATTTCAACCGAAAGACGAAGGAAGATTATATAGTTTAATAATACGAGTATGTATCTATACATCTATACAAATAACTAAAATTGAAGTGTCTGTTTGTAATATCAAAATAACAGCTTTTTACTAAATGCATAATGAAAGTATATACGGTTTTTATAACAATTATTTTTAAATGTTATATCTGTCTGTCTGTCTGTTTGTTCCGGCTAATCTCCGAAACGGCTGATCAGATCATGACGGGACTTTCACTGGCAAATAGCAGACGTTATGAGGAGTATCTCAGGCTACTTTTATTTTAGAAAAGGCTCGGGTAGATGCCGCAGGCAGCTTACAAAATACAATAGCCGGAGGGAGGCCGCTTCAATATTTTTGCAGGTAAATTAGTGGACCTACGCTATGAACCAAAAGCGTATAGCTATTTTGATTTTATGTGTATATTTTTTTCTCTTCTACTCTTAAACACGTTGTCTACATCTCTATTATCTACTTTCTTATCGCAGGTATGCTGGAAGAGATTTCATTAGAAATAAGCATCACCTTTGTACGTATTTTTCTGTTCCTTTCTTCTTGTCTGTTTATATCATCATCATCATCATTCATTTCAGCCGAAAGACGTCCACTGCTGGACATAGGCCTCCCCCAATTGGGGGGGTTTGCCATAATCGCCACGCTTGGCAGACGGGTTGGCGATCGCAGTATGGTGTTAAAAATGCATAGAGAACGCTGCTGCCCATTCACTATACTCCATTTACGTTTTGCATTAGACAAATAACGGCTAAATAACGACAGTTATTGTGTAATATTGTTTAAATTACAGCACTTTAGAGTTATTTTTTTAACGTAAATGGTAAATAGATTACAGTGCTTTGTATTTATCGTGAAATAACGGAGTTTATTAAACGTTAACATCGAAATAACGAAAGGGTGAGAACAGTTATTTGTCTAATGTTATAATAAATGAAGTATAGTAAATATGTGTGTACATAAATAGTTAAATAAATAAATACAAAAATGGTTCCGTCAATTTACTCTCGAAAATCGCTGAACACATTCTGAAACAATAATGAACCAAGAATGTTACTGTTAATATTACCATATGCAATTACCGTTGGGTTGACTTACAACCTTTCTGTTGTCATGAGGCTAAATTGCTCCGGGTCGCCACCCTTTCACAGGGCTTCAACCACAGCCTGTTGCTATAGGTTCCTTATTAGATAGCCCATACTGGCATAAGTTAATGGCTTTAATATGCAAGGTGAACAAGGGATGGGTACTTTATTAAGTTAAAAACCGTGTTAAAAACCGGCCAAGTGCGAGTCGGACTCGCGCACAAAGGGTTCCGTCATCATTCATCATCATTTCAGCCGAAAAATGTCCACTGCTGGACATAGGCCTCCCCCAATTGAGGGGTTATGCCATAATCGCCACGCTTGGCAGGCGGGTTGGCGATCGCAGTATGGTTAAGGGAAGCAGTAAGCAGTTGGTGCAGTAAGGGTTCCGTACCATTATCTAAAAACGGTAAAAAAATCATGTTTGATGTATGGGAACCCTTAAATATTGGTATTTTCTTTTTTTTTAAGTGATTATATAACTAAATATTCTGTGAATATTTCAAGCGTCTCTCTGTTGCCGTTATCAATATCGAGCAAAAACGAGCAAATAAATCACGTTTGTTGTATGGGAGCCCCCTTAAATATTTATTTTATTCTGTTTTTTAGTATTTGTTGTTATAGCAGCCACAGAAATACAGCATCTGTAAAAAATTCATTTGTCTTACTATCACGGTTCATGAGATACAGCCTGGTGACAGACGGACAGCGGAGTCTTAGTAATAGGGTCCCGCTTCACCCTTTGAGTACGGAACCCTAAAATGAACAAGTAGGGGGAAAATATGCGTCACATCCACGCAAAACGCTCCATCACTCAGCATAATGCTGCGACCCTATGCGAGACAGAGCCCCGGCGCTGATTTTCAACGACAGCCGGCGTTGACGTGATGAACTGATGACGTCGACCGGTGCAGCATACAATAAGATTTAAAAAAAACCGGCCAAGTGCGTGTCGGACCACGCACAATGAAGGGTTTCGTAGTTGGGATGAATTTATCCCAAGAATCCTTCGCTTACTCGGGATTCAAAACCAGCACTCGCAGCAAAAAACAACTGCTCTCTTGTTGCACAAATAACTATTGATTTTGATTTTAATTTGTCTGCAATAACACCTGAGGCGCAACGTATTATAAGATAGGTATGAATCATCAAACACAAGATAACATCGCTACCATCCTTGCCAAATTACAATAATATTCAATCACATAACGATATCCATCTTATCTTTCACCCATTTTATAATAATCAGAGATAGAAATCTTTCGGCAAAAATGAAATGGCCTTTGATGATAAAACAAACGTTTTTATCACACAATTTTCATTCAAAAGAAAATGTTTATCATTATTGTGTTATCTGGCAATCTGATTTGACAATAACAGTCAGCTAAATATAAAAACAAACGGATTTTCAGATTATTCACAGTACGGAAACGGTCAATCAAGCAATATGTTGAAGTTCGCCATTATTTTGGCTGCTGTTGCAGGTAAGTTAGTTTATTTTAATTTTATTACGTACAACGGTCTACTAGCGCACTATTTTATTTAAAAGAGTGTCCATGGAGTTTCTTGCCCGTTCTTCTCCATAGGTACCTACTACGCTTTAGAATGGGCAATTAGCTTCATATTTCTGACTGACCGACTGCTTGATAATTCAAAACTGCCTGTAAATAGTTTAATTGAAAAAATGATTTGACTTTGACTTTGAGTTTAGCATAAACCAGGCACCGGGCTACTATTGAGATTTTCTTAAACGGAAATCAAGTCTAAATTCCCCGAAGATTTATGGAGATATTTTTATGACATCCACATTTCGCACTTTATGTTTAAGGCCCAGATAAGTCCTATCTAGATGCAAATCTCAATCGCTCTTCAACCGGGCACGAATCTAGATTCCGAGCCACAGTATAAATACATCATCAGCCTATAGCAGTCCACTGCTGGACATAGGCCTCTCCAATTGCACGCCATTCAGCTCGATTCTCGGCAACTCTAATCCAGCTGCTACCAGCCACTTTGCTCGTCCAAGATCGTCACTCCACCTAGCCTGAGGGCGTCCTACCTTACGTTTGCCGATTCGCGGTCACAGTATAAATAAGTAACAGTATTACGTCTCGCTAGTGACCTTGAAATAATCCCCTAAGGTCGCTCGGTAGATAAACCTTCCGCGTCCGTGCTTAACTGCCGCGCACTCGAAGCTGTTGCGTACTAGTATACACTTAGATTTCGGAGCGCTTCGTTTCGGCCGTTTTCTATGAAGACGTAATACTGTTACTTGATTATCATCATCATCATTTCAGCCGAAAGACGTCCACTGCTGGACATTGGCCTCCCCCAAAAGGGAGAGGATTTGCTATAATCGCCACAGGCGGGTTGGCGATCGCAGTATGGTGTTAAAAATGCATAGAGAACGCTGCTGGCCATTCTCTAGGAAATGCCTTAGTCGCCTTTTACGACACCCACACGAGAGGAAATAGGGTGAAGCTATTCTTTAAGTCCGACACCACACGATACAGTGAAATACTTTATTATACTGTGCCACTATTGACTAAGTACCTATTAGTAAAAAGTAATACTCATTTAGAACCCTTTAAAACGTTTTTATATTTTAAGTAGCACCCTAATTGCATGACACACTATCAATCAATCTGAATGATTTTGAAGCTTATTGCTAATCCGTTGCTTCATATGTTCGAAAAATTTGTCCGCTCAACGTAAATGACGGTATGAAAAATAACTGTTAAAATGAAACCCATTTCTACGGATAGTGTGTAACACAATTACCCTGCAGTTCTTATTTTAAGCTAATGTTTTCATTTCCTTTCTAGTGTGCTATGCGCAAGCGCAGAATGTATATTATCTATACACAAGGTGAGTACTCCAAAAAAACATCTTTTAATGTGGCCTCAATAGGTAACCTATTTAGTAGGCGATAAGGCAGATTCATTTGACGGCACGGTTGGCGCAGTGGTTAAACGATTGACTGCTGCGTTGCGTGTCGCGGGTTCGATTCCCGCACGTAAAAAATATTTGTATGGCCTACAAGTAGTTTTTCCGGGTCTGGCTGTTTGTGTATATGTGTTTTAAATATTTGTAAACGCACCCACAATACAGGAGAAATTCCTAGAGCCAAAGATAAAAAAAGTACTTTGTATTAATATCTAATATAATATAATAGTCGTTATCATTATCAGTGTCACACACAGATTTTGAAAATTGGGTATTTTGCTCCAATAAATAGGTATTTTATATTTATTTATTTGTATTTCTAGAACTTTTACATTGCACACACTCTGAATAAATGACTTGATTTAGGTTTTATGATACATATACTCGTATATATTTTTTTATACTTGGAGTCAGTGTGATACCAAACTGCCAATTAATTTATGTATTTTATGTAAAGGGGTAATCCGGAACAACCAGAGGTTTTGGCGGGCCCCGGCGGTGATCTGATTTCAGCCACTGTATTTAATCCAGCCATCAAAACACTTGTATTGGTCCATGGGCATGGAGAAAGTGCTTTATCGCTATTCAATACAAAAATCAGGGATGGTGAGTACTGCTAGTATAGTTCGCGTCATGTAAAAAGACCGCTCGCTGGCCAGCGAACAACTGTAGCGTTGTATAGATCGTGTCACGTAATAAGAGCGCTGGCCAACCGCAAAATATTGTGCATACAATCTTACATTTACAGCTGGAATGTATGGGAAAACTTGTTTATAAACTACAATTTAAGTTTGTTCTTGGGATGAATACATCCCAACTACGGAACCCTTCATTGTGTGTAGTCCAACACGCACTTGGCCGGTTTTTATTAGAACGTACTACACCGTCAAGCTGTTTGCTAACTTAGGGCGGGTTGTTTCACGTCTACTTGACGCACGCGTATATGTCATAAATGGCGCTAACTATCGTCAAACCAATAAAAGCGTTGTTTCACAAAATTTCGTTAAAAAATAACGATTACAGTAACCCACTGGTTAACGTCATTTTATTCTTCTACATTTGAAGGTTGACGATCGGTTTTTTATGCAGTGAAACAACGCTTTGTATTTAACGAACGTTAAACATCATATTTATTTGACGTACGTAGGTATGTTACGTTAACCAACCGTTTGAAAAAACCGGCCCTAATTCTATAGAATAACAAAAAACAACTCTTTAAAATGAAGTTATGATTTCAGAAATATTAGCATCAGACATTCAAGAGGCACATAATGTCATATTGTGTGACTGGAGTGCAGACGCTGGGCACAGTTACGGGGTAGCATCGGGGCTTGTACCATCAGTAGCTCGCAGGTTGAAAGAATTTATAGAGTGGTTAAAAGAAGAAGCGCCTTTAGTGTTAATAGGTGATCTGCACTTGGTTGGATTTGGCCTTGGAGCTCATGTTGTTGGTATGGCTGCTAGAAGTTTGCCAGTAACGCTCGGACAAGTTGGTAGAATCACGGGTAAGTGGTTATTTTCTTCATTTATCTTTGAATAACCGTGCCATTTAGTTGTGTGACATTATTAAGTAATTCAAAAATTATTCAAAAGTGATGTTTATGTTGGTGCGCTTCTTAAAACCTTTTGACTTTAACAAAAAAGTCACTGAGAAACATAGACAGACACATACCTACACTAGAACGGTGTTCGAAACTATTTTTTATTTATTTAAACTTCTCGCACATAATACGGTACAGATGCCAGCACATCAAGCTACTACAATCTGTCAAATTTCTTTAATAGATTTTCAACTTTATCACTACAACATAAGGTTCAAGGTTGATTGCGAAAATTTGACAGTTTCGAGTAGCTTGACCTGCTGGCGTCTGTACAAAGGCAGACTTAGGCATTCTCTACGGGTGGTGAAGAGATAAGACAACAGATAATAATGTTACGAGCTTGCGGTTCGTGACAATAAAAACTGCCGTTTTAAAAACCAAAAATGACACTTTAATTAAACAACACTGATAACAACACTAATTATAAAGCACAACTGCACTGCTGATTACTCTAAAGTCGCACTCGATGATCGCTTGTATCGCTTGTTGTTCGACTGTGTCGGGCCGCGGTCCATAACAGCCTTATATAGTCCTTAGATAGTTCCAGAACCTTCTACTGTAGAAACATCTAGAATGTTCGAGTACATACCGGCCCCGACTGACCAGATGTCGATAGTTCTGGAAAGTTCTAGCATCGAACCTTCTATAAAATTCTTGACTCCACTAGTTCGTCTACTCGATACTAGGTAGCGCTAGTAGTACTTAAACTTGTCACGATATACCAGGCATTAACTGTGGTGCGCAAAAATAACAAAAATAAAAATGTTAAAAAGATAACATAATAATAAATAAGTTATCTAGCTAGGTAAACAAGTACATAAATAGGTCATAAACTTATAATAGACATACATACATATCTACTTTTTTATAGATATATATGTATACATATACAAATTCAAGGTAAAGGCATAATTGAGATGACTCTACACTATTTGTTATGAAAATAACTCTGAAATTTTCGCTTAAATGCATACCTAATGGTGGGGTTTTTTTTTGTTTTTTTTTGTTTTAATGTAAATTCTGTTAGTTTTAAATACTCCTTTTTTACCGTTTGTATTTCCTGTGTGTCCCAAATTAAATATTTTTCTTCTTGCTTTCTTTATTTATTTGGTGTATTTCCAGGATTGGATCCAGCTGGAAGTGGATGGGGCACCAATTCGGGCCGATTGGCAGAAACAGACGCTCGGTACGTCGAAGTGATCCACACAGATGGTTCAGGTCTATTTGCCTACGGTATTGGAACTTCAATTGGTCATATAAACTTCTATGCCAACGGTGGAAGTAACCAGCCAGGCTGTTGGAGCCACTCCTGTAGCCATCATCGGGCGTGGGATCTGTTTGCAGCGTCAATGACAAATATTCAACTATTGGGATACCCATGCAGCACAAATACGCAGATGAATCTAAACTTATGTAGAGGACATCCATTGCCAATGGGTGGTACAGAGTTTCCTAAAAGAGGGTACGTACGTTTCAAATATACGAGTATAAGGTGTATCTATTCATACACTAAATATTTTAAGAGATATACTTACACACAGTGTAAGGGACAGCCCTCCGCAGACTGATGGGGTGAATTTAGTATATCATATAAGATGACCGGTACATGAAATTATTTCAGGAACGTTATGGGAATCCAATAAACCTGATTTATTTTATCAACTCACACGCAACGTATCGTTACCGTGGCAAAACGCACGTAGCGAACGGCAGCGCAGCGAGTGAGTTCGATAAACTCTGTAGCTAGGCAGAAAATGAACAGCTGATTTCACGCGTCGTTCGTTAGAGTATTTCAAGATCCATTGCTGGTTTTTTTTTTTTTTTAGCTGTTTTATTTACATAAATGGAGTGCTGCGTACAGAGAATGTAATTTTACATTGAAATAAAGGAATAGTAACTGAAAAAACTATTTAAAAAACGAAAATTTTCCTAAGCAAATTTCTGGTGGAAAATGATTCACAATAAGGACCCGAATGCTACCTGTTAGTTAGCGGAGGGCTGTCTTTACACCCCGTAGATGAACATTTAAAAAAAAAAAATCTAAATATATTATTTAAAAAATATATAATTTAAAATTACTTGATATGATGATTAATTATCAAAAGGCACCGCGCTCGCGCTGCCACCGTCGGTCCTGGCGGGTCATTCATAGAATAAGTATGTAAAGGTTTTTTTCAAAATGTCTCAAGCAATTTTACAATTATAATAATTACGTAAAAATAAAAAAAACAGATAAAAAAATCGTTTCTATGGCTTTTTTACCGTAGATGTTTCTCTTAAAATATTTTGTATATGAATAGATACACCTTTTATAATGTAACTAATATAATAATATAACTTAATAAATGCACATTATGAAAGTTCTTTGTTCGGAATCGTTTATTGAATTGATTACTGTAATTTATACTAAAGGTGATTTTAATTAATATTAAACTTATATAAAACAAAGAAATCTCGATGTTTTGACAAGTCGTAAAAACCGGGCGAAGTAGTATAGAAATAATTTGATTTAAATATTTACAGGGACAGTAAAGTATACAGGGTCAACACTGGAAGAAGCTGGCCGTTCTAATAATAAATATATAATGGATTGATGATTGATGAAATAAATATTTTACTCGCCTGATAATAATTTATTTTAATGTAACTTTCCTTGACCTTACCTGCATTACAATTTAAGTTATTATAGTACCTCGATACCATCCTATACACCTACATGAATTATATCTGAGCCTCACTTAATTTAATATAACAAATAATAATAATTATATATTTAGTTATTTCTCATCACAAATTGGACTGAAAGTGCTTAATCAAAAAAATAGGGTTAGCATTTGTGAGAGACCATGCCCGAAAAAGGCATAAAATGTAGGTAAAAAAAATATAGGTAGGTAGGGGTAGTTGATGTGAAGTAAATAAAAGTGGTGACGCCCACTGAAACACTTGGATTGTATGGAAGATGGTGACAATAACTACTCTAGCAGTAGCCGCCGAAGCGTAACCGTGTATTGTGGTTGTGTACCAAGGAAGAGGTACCATTAATAAGTTACCTTCAATTTGAACGAAAACTACAGAACACCATCTGCCACTGCCACCTTGACATGAGGATGATCATGTTTTTCCGCAAAATCTAAGAGAAAACTGACCATTTATTGAAGGATTTTAATAATTTCTGACCCGAAATGACCCAACCCTCTTATATCTCTAATAACTCTCTAACATCCCTTTAATGTCTCGATGCTAAAATAAAGCAAACGCCTAAAGTAAAGCTTGCTTAACCCTGAATATACTTCGAAGGGGTCGAAATAACTTTGAACACTTTCAACATTTCACTCTATCTAGAGCAAGACACTGAAAACTTTTTGATTTAATCAAACTTGAAGCTAATGGTCCATTTGTTATAAGACAACTGGATTTTGGAATTGTTGAAGACGGTGTCGCGGTCCGCCCGTCTTTTAAAATGTTGTATTAAATATAGATAGATAGAAGATAGATAGATAGATAGAATACTCTTTATTATGTACACCATAAAAATTACAGATATAAATGTAGAACTGTTACATAGGGTGTCACAATGGGCGGTCTTATCGCTAAAAGCGATCTTTTACAGACAACCTTTGGATGGATCAAAAAATAGAAGGAGAGACAATACTGCAGGTATTTAGTGGTGTACCACTTACATATATACAATAAATACATATACACAAAGCATATAGATACTTATCCATATAAATATATATATATATACACACACAATAATAAACATGATACAAGAGCAAGGCACATATGTATGTTTTCTAATACACTTGTAATTTAATTTTCTAAAATAAATCGTAGACCATCAGGAACGGACTGCACACGGGCGCTCTGATTGGTTAACGCGCGACTCCCTCACCCCGCCTATCGATGCGGCCGCCATTGGGATATACGAGTACGAGGATAAGTGTCAAAAAACCAAGCGATCAGTCCGCGCGCTAAAAACGCGCGCTCGCGCATTCCGTTCTTAGGGGTCTCTTTTACCAACAAGCTTTTTTCGAATTCTTATTTCTCACTACCAGCCACTTCCTAGCAGCTACAGGAATGTGGACAGAAATGGAGCGAGAATTTTACGAACTAATGGTACCATGATACCTACCTGTTTTGTGTTTCACTTGAAGAATCACTTAGCTGGCCGTCAGATCTTTTTACCTTTAAATTAATCACTATATGTACGACGTTTCTAGCTGAATACAGTATACCATCGTTATGATGGGCACGCCTGTATCCCCCGAAGGGTTAAGCAGAGATGTACCTATAGTACAACCATATTTCGCCAGTTATGTATAAATCCCATGTAATAGGGAGAACCTATTGTCATCAACCGGGCAAGAATCCAGACTCCAGTCTGCTAGTGAGAAATTCCAGATGGAAAAACCAATAACACTTAGCCCGACCAGAGAATCTAACCCAGGACTCATGCTCAGCTGTATCGCTTGCGACCACCGAGGCAATCAATACAATATAGCTATGCTTATATACACGGTGATTTTTAGGGGTCCATAGGAAACAAGGAACCCTTATAGTTTCGCAATATCCGTCTGACTGTCTGTCCGCGGTTTAGCTCAGAGACTCGTAGTACTAGAAAGCTGTAATTTGGTATGAGTATACATATTTATCACACCGACAAAGTGGTATAATAAAATCATGAAAAAAAAAGTAGTTATTTAGGGTACTTCCTATAGGAAACATGTAAAGTGGAGATGTTTTTTTTTTTTTCGTTTTTCTTGTCTATCTCATGATGTGGGGTATCGTTGGATAGGCCGTTCAAAAATATTACGGGTTTGTGAAAACTATTTTTCGATTCAGGGATCCGTTTGCGTAATATTAAGCTTTAAAGTGCTATTTTTTATTAGAATAAAGTGTCCCCCCTCTGCTGCCAGCTAAATTGATTATTTGGATATGTGAAAAAAATCACAGCAGTAGTATATATAACGAAGTTAAAAGGAAAACTATCACAGCTAAGTAGGCTTTATAAGTTATCGAGTAATAGACAACCAACTTACATTTGCAGTTGAAAAACATGTTCTCCGATACATTATGTACCTATGGGAGAACATTTTCAACTACAATGTTAAGTTTGTACTTGGGATAAATTTATCCCAACTGCAGAACCCTTTTTGGCCAGTTTTTTAATTCACTGTTATCCTTTCAGAAGGTGTAAGTATCCAGGATAATAAACAACTTTCACAATGGGAACAACAGCTACAAAATGGCAAAAAAAACTAAGTACACATAATACCACCTCAATACGCGGCAACGATCACGACTTGAAGCACGGCTTTCAACCACCCTGCTAAGATTTTCGTGCCATTTAGCCTACGGACTTCCCATTGCCACTTCAGCTTACTTATTCAGAGGTCTTAGTTGGTTCTCAGCTGAATCATCGCCTATATTACTTATTTACTCGTAAAAAACATAATATGCAACGTAATTTTAAATTCATTTTGTTAATAGACAGCTGAATAATATTATTGTCTGTAAATCTGATAACCAGATAACTCATGATAATCTCAAAGTCCACCAGACTCTAATTAATTATGATTAGGAATGATAAAATCTATATTTTTTGCCGACGGCAGAAAAGAAAGGCATAGCTATATCAATATAGTCTGTTATGTCAGACACCTATACGGAAATAGAGGGTATTAATGTTTTGTTGAATCAGACCCACCCCGACCCTTGCTCGAGCTAGCCCACGCCGCTGCCTGTAGCTTTAAATTCGTCCCTTAATAATCATAATCCGATCCAGCCTGTCCCTTGCTGTCCTCCCCCAGCGACGCCCTTAGCCGAGGTCTATACCGCATAGGGGATGCCCGTAGCGTGTAGTTGCTTCGTTTATAAGATTTTTGCCCTGGCTGGTGTTAGATCTTGCATTGTGGCATTTAAAACATTTGTAGCATTTGTGTTTGATTTATTAAGTTTTATGTAGCGAGTACTGACAAGTACAGAAGTGATCATACGCATGTGTAATAGATTAAGGGGGCGTATTGGAGGTTGCATATATGTATGCACTGGCCTGTATGAATAATCATATTTACACATGTCTGTCATGTATTTGAAACAGCATAGTTACGGTTGTTGATGTTCTTTATATTGTCACTTGAGTGTAAAATATAGACCACGAAGTAATATAGTAACTATATACCACTGCTGCTCTTTTACTGCTACTGTTTTTCCAGTAGCTGGAGGCCTTAATATAGTGAAGCACCCACAGGAAAGTCCGGTTAAGCGGACGACAACCTCCTAGGTTGACCTGCGAGATACCAGTAGGTATCAGACATCATTCTAAAGTCTGTTCCAAAAGTTTCTAATTAAAGCGTAGACAAACTATATTCAGTTAAATTATTACACAATCACTCACTAAAGAATTAGTACTTTGACGTTGAAAAGTGCCATTTGAAATAAATGCTTTGATTTTGACTTTGAGTAATACATTTTCCTGTATTTAGAAGGTTTAAATTCTACAGGGTGAAATTGAGCACCTTGTAGGTATCTAACACATGGTTATTAATTTATCCGTCAATGCTTATTTTTTTATTGTTATTACCTGTTGTGGTATAGTAATTTTATTCTAGGGACATCGTCTTCACATGTAATGATATAATTGATGTATACAAACTATTGTAAAACAGTTTAAAAGTGGAGTTTCTTGCCCATTCTTCTTCATGTTCTTAACTACCTTTTGGAAGGGGCAACTAGAATGAGTTTTATTTCCGTGTAAATTTTGACGTTCAAAAGTACCATTTATGTGCCTATTTGAAATAAATGCTTTGACTTTGAATTTCATGGGCATCCTCATAAGGGGTCATTATACTCATCATTATGAACAACTTTCACTATGGGACTTTCACATATAAACCTGAATCCGCGAAAAAAGAATCAACTGTTCCCTACATTAATGTTCTCATAGCTCGTCAAAATGTAGGGGAACAGCTGATATTTTTTTCGAGTATAACTCACCATACTTTCCAACAATCATATAAATTATATAAATCGTAATTGAAAAATTCTCGACAAAATTTGAGGTTATAAATTAACCTTAATGATAATGAAAAAATCTAGTTGCAAGCGAAACCCATTAATTTTCTTTCGGTTTACAATTTGCAATTCCCGCCGGCTACAAAATTTAATGCGGGTATTTTACTTAGGCTTTCAGCTCATAATATAGTCTGTCAAAGTGAAGTAGAGTTCACTTTGTTTATACAGGGTGTTTGGCAGAACGTTGAACATACGAAAATGGAGGATAGATGGGGTCATCTGCTACTTACTCAGCCCTAATTTATATGGCCCAGGCCCCCTGGAAATTTTAATTTTTTTTTTTTGCTTTCTTCTATTTTCACCACTTTCTTAATTTTAAAGTGTAATTTGTATTAAAAATGGGTAAAACAGGCAATATTTTTACTTTTATTTTAATCTTTAATGTTGGCAGATTCTTATAAAATTATTGCTTTATTCAGATGTCAGCTAGAAAAAAAGTTATGAGTCCTCAAACTTACAGAAAGATGTAAAAAATACTTAAATCTTAACTTCAACTTGCATTACTTTTAAATTGGCTTTTTTGCAGTCGGGTTTCTGATTTTTTTATTTATTTATTTTATTTTAGAATTTTTAGTTTGGTAATTCTTCGAGCTAATTCGATCACATAGGGAAACTCCTAGCATTAGCTTAAGTGGCAATGGGCAGGGCACATCGCTCGCAAAAACAGATGGCCGTTGGGGCCGAAAGGTTCTGGAGTGGCGACCGCGTACCGGAAGACGTAGCGTAGTAAGACCCCCCCACAAGGTGGACCGATGACCTTGTGAAAGCCGTAGGAATCCGCTGGATAAGGGAAGCACAGAACCGGTCGAAGTGGCGGTGCTTGGGGGAGGCCTATGTCCAGCAGTGGACGTCTTTCGGCTGAAATGATGATGATGATCATCATGAGACCCGTGTGACCCGGCACACTCTTATAAACAAAAACTATATTACCTACTTATATAAGTCAGGCAAAATATAGAGATGATTGATTGCATGCCAAACAAAACAGAAAAATGAAAATTTAAATTTAAACATGTAACGTCTTATATATTTTTGTAATCACCTTTTAATTTCCTTTATTTTGATACCCTACTCGATAGGTTTGTTTTTTTTTATTTTTAATATACGTATTACTATTTGGCGCCAGAAATCCGCCATTTTTGTTTTTATTTTTCCAAATACATATATAAATGATACTTGAGTTTTAAGACGAATATATTTATTTATTAGCTTTATTTTATCCCTTACATATAGTTTTTTTTTTTTGTAATGTTAATTTTGTACTTAAATAAGGTTAGTATTGTTAGGTGTAAGCCTTTTGCGGTGAAAGCCTCCTCCAAACCGTTCCAGGTGGCTCTGTCCTTTGCCCGTCTGGGCCATAAAGCTCCAGCTATTGGGTACCAATTTGAAATAATTTGTGACCATCTTTCATCCATAGCTCTCTGAATATGACCTGACCATTTTCATTTCTGTGTCAGCACCTGTTTGACCGCATCCCTCGCCTTTGTTCTTAGATGAATATAACGATACCTTAAAAGAACCGTTTGGAAGATACGAGGTAATAAAGAAATTTATAAACAAACGTAATACAAGATACGTGCGTAAAACATAACTCTTCCTTGGCAGTCGGGTATATATTCAAACAGGAAAAATATTTAAATTGTTATTTGACGTTATAGTCGTGATTATATTTACAAACGTAGGTTCTTCTTCTTCGTCGTATCGATGATTGCGATAATATAAAGTAGGTATTATTATAACATTTATTTATTTACCGAAAAGTTTCAATTGTGATTTATTTATCAGCAGTAATCGGAATAGATAAAGCTATTTCGGGGCAATGACTTCAAATATATGATTATGTTTATATAAACATGCCCGCAGGTTTCCCGGTATTTTCAATTTAACGAAAACTTTATTGAATATAATCGGATTAGTTAAAGCTTATTAGATATTCAAAACAAAATTATGACTTACCCGGTGTCGCCTCAGATTAGGAATTCTGCCTAAGGTTATGTCTGGACTTTAAAAGAGGCTGAGATCTCTGAGTAAATTTCGGCCTTTCTTCTCAGAGTAGTCAGATAGAGAACGCCGACCTCATCTAGATTTTAGGGTTCCGTATTCAACAAGGAACTCTTATAGTTTCGCCATGTCCGTCTGTCTGTCCGCGGCTTAGCTCAGAGACTGTTAGTACTAGAAAGCTGTAATTTGGCATGGGTATACATATTAATCACGCTGTCAAAGGTTTTTTTTAGAGCACCTACTAAACTTAAAGTGGGAATGATTTATTTTTTCTCGTCTATCCCATGGTGTGGGGTATCGTTGAATAGGTCGTTTAAAATTATTGTGAGTTTGTGAAAACCATGTTTCGATTCTGGGATCCGTTTATAAATAATAATAATAATACCAGCCTATAACTGTCCCACTGCTGGGCAAAGGCCTCTTCTCATACAGAGAAGGCACGAGCATTGATCACCACGCTTGCTCAAGACGGGTTGACAATTTCAGACTTATCTAAATATATAAAAGAAGAAACTGACTGACTGATTAAAAATCAAAAAAATCAAAATATTTTATTTCACATAAACCTACATGGGCACTTATGAAACGTCAGAAGCTAGGTGCACGGTTCGAGTTAGTCGTTTCCTATGGAGAAGAGCCGGCAAGAAACTCCACGGTTACTCTTTTAAAAATAATTGGCTTTACAATATCATTAAATAACAGTGATAAGTAATAGGTATGGGAGGACAGTGTAGGCCTTTCAACAATTACCAGGTACTTAACAAAATAGAAAACCGCCAACAAATCTACACTCTACTAGGCCTACAACGTTCTCACATTCACAAAATATAAAATAATCTAAGTATATAAAATATTAATGACATGATTGCAATTACAACTACAGTAACATATCTGAATAAATATCATGTCCACAAAAGCCACTAATAAAGAATTGGAATTCGATTTGTAAGTAAATAATGTCAAATAATGAAAAGATTATGTCAAGGAAGTATGTAAAATAAAAAAAATAAAAAAATTCTAAATAAACATCGTTACTTGGGAGCAGTTAATAGACATTGACATAGTTATGTTGTTTATGAGGTACCAGGGAAGCCACATGTGCAGAAGGAATTATTGCCAAACTTCCTTGTCTTCAACGTAGTCTTTTATCTTATAATATGCTTTTTTGATAAGGACACGTTTGATGTGGGTTTTGAACTTTCCGTCGCTAAGTTCCGATTGACTGACATATCAACGCACAGCCCAAACCGCTGGGTCTAGAGATTCCAAATTTGGCACGTAGGTTCCTTATGAGGTCTACGGGTGCACTAAGAAAGGATTTTTGGAAATTCCACCCCTAAGGGGATAAAATAGGGGATGAAAGTTTGTATGATAAATCTTATTCATTTGGTTGATTAACTTGAAACTTGGCACAAATAGGTACTTGCCTAAGTAAGTAGGAAAGTATTGACATCCGTGCGGGCGAAGCCGCGGGCAACAGCTAGTATTAACTATAAGTCCAGGTTTCCTCGCGATGTTTTCCTTCACCGACAGTTCAAAAATATTCTGGATTTATGAAAACGATTTTTCAATTCTGGGATCCGTTTTTTTTTTTTTTTTAACCTTGCCCCACACTAAGATTTCTCCTGTATCGTGGGTGCGTTTACAAACATTTAAACTCACATACACAAACAGCCAGACCCGGAACAACTACTTGTAGATCATACAAATATTTGTTCCGTGCGGGAATCGAACCTCGTTTGTGGAATATTAAGCTTGAAAGTGTTAATTTTTGTTAGTATTGTGTCCCCTGTCAGCTAATAACATAGTTGTTTTTGGGTAGGTATGTGAAAAAAAATCACGGCAGTAGTATATATAACGAAGTTAAAAGGAAAACTATCACAGCTAAATAGGCTTTACAAGTTACCGAGTAATAGTCGACCAACTTAAATTTGCAGTTGAAATTTATGGGAGAACATGTTCAACTACAATGTTAAGTTTGTTTATGGAATAAATTAATACCAGCTACGGAACCCATCATTGTGCGTAGTCCGACTCGCACTTGGCCGGTTTTTATACAATTTGTCTGTTCCAGAGGACTTATAATTTGGGAAAATCAATGTGGGAAGCGTATTGTATAGCTGAAATTACCGGTATTACTATAAGGTACCTAAGTACCAACTTATATTTGCCGTTGAAATGTATGGGAGAACATGTAAGTCAACTACAATGTTAATTCGTGGGATAAATTCGTCCCAGAAACGGAACCCTTGTACGTGGTGCGACACGTACTAGACCGGTTAAAAAAAATATATGTTTGACGTGTGTTTGTACAAACCTACTTACAGAAATAAAACCATTTATCGTTAATTATAATTATTCAGAGTCTGCTGATTTTAAGATTACTATGCGTTATCTGGTTATCCGATTTATATACACTAGCTTCTGTCCGCGACTGCGTCCGCGTGATATTTCTTGTCCCACCGACCCACCGCGTCGTATCACATTGCGATATGATCCCGCGCTATTACTTCGTTGTTTGCGTTCTTTCTGACTGCTTTTCTTTTTGCTGGCCTTTAGGGGATTATAGTGTGATGTTAAATAACCTTCCTCAAGAATTGGTCTATCAAATGCAAAAAAAAACTTATTCAACACATTTGCTCAAAAAATGCATTTACGAAGCCTGTTCGAAAGTTAAAAATTACGCACCATACAACGGAGCGTGCTGTAAAATAGGTACTCTCACCTAAGTACCTATTTTACCGCATACTCCGTTGTATAGCACCGTGTGTATTCTTTACGGTTTTTTGTTTTAATTTCCATTATAGTACATTATGATACATGTGTGCTATGTTATATACATTATGATACATTATGAGTATACTTCGACTTCGTCTCGGGCTTACATTCGTCTACTCGTTTGTAAAAACCAACTTACCGGACTAGTATCATAAATTACTATTTTTAATCCGACAGGTTTTTCCAGAGATTTGCGCGTTCAAACAAACAAACAAAGAAACTCTTCAGGTTTATTATAATATTTAGCTTACGTCGAAGTTGGAAGATACTACAATATTCTTAAATAACAGCCACATTCCCCGCCCGCACTATTACTTCATTTTAACTTAGCGTTACTTCTGACTATTTCCTTTTTGCTCGGCTCCTAAGTGTTGTAGCGTGATGTTGCATAGCCTATAAGCTTCGTCAAGAATTGAGCTATCAAATGCAGAACAATTTTTCAAATCCGACCGGTATTTCCAGCGATTAGTGCGTTCAAACAAACAAACTCTTCAACTTTATTATTAGTAAAGATATAGATTAGTATAGATAATAGTCAGCTATATATAAATAAAACAAATAAAAATCTGAAGAGTAAAGAAACGGTTGATCAAGCAATATGTTACAGTTGGCCATTGTTTTGGCTGTTGCGGCAGGTAAGTTATTTTATTACATTTATTCTTGACTGTACTGTAATCGCTCGTGGCTTACGGCATGGGTCAGTCGATCAAAGTTAAGCTATGCTTGCCAAGGTCAGTACTTAGTGAGTTATCATCCATTACATACGGAGACCCCTCAGTGCCTCGGAAGGCATCAGCAGTATTTGGTAGCGGCTGTCATGCCAAGATATTTAACAGTCGTTACACCACATGTTGTATAATAAACGCCACTAGGCCTCGAGGGTATGGTGGAAACGAATTGGTGATCACAGTAAATAATTTAATTTACTGTTCTGTGTCTCGTAATGTTTTTAATTACTTTGCATACCTACTATTGTATAAAATTAAGTTTTTCTAACTGAACAGACAGCTGTGCTGCTGGGGAGTTTGTTGCGCCACTTCTTCCCAGCTAAAGCACTAGGAAGTGGTGAAGGGCGGGCGCGTTTTGGGGGACTGTCCTATGTAACTTTGACATTCGAGAAGTGCTGATTCTCAGCCTAATTTGAGTAAATGACTTTTGATTTTGAGTACATATATTTTGTTTCTGGGCAAATTCTTAACTAAATCTGTTTGAAGTCTCTATTATATTCTAGCTGACCCGGCACACGTTTTCAATAAACAATAATTCTTACAAAACTCCTATGGAAAATGCACTTTCATTTCAAGTTTTTCTATCCTGATATATAATAACTCATAAACTGACATAATAATACATAACCTGATTCTGATTATAACGAATATTAAAAAAAAAAAATGCCAAATCGGTCATTCACATTCATGCCATTCTGAACTGATGCGAACAACGAACAGCATTCCATTTTTTTGGGTCAACAAGTAACCCTTATAGTTTCGCCATGTCCGTCCGTCTATCCGTCTGTCCGTCCCCAACTTAGCTCAGAGACTCTTAGTACTAGAAAGCTATAATTTGGCATGGATGATATATTAATCACGCACGACAAAGTCGTAAAATAAAATTATGAAAAAAATAGTTATTTAGGGTATCTTCAGTACATGTAAAGTGGGGAAATGTTTTTTTTTTGCGCCTACCCAATGGGTTGGGTTATTGTTGGATGGGTCTTTTAAAAATATTGTGGGTTTGTGAATACAATTTTTAAATTAAGGGATCCGTTTCTAAAATATTAGGCTTTAAAGTGCAATTTTTTTAAAGTTAAGTGTGTGTCCCTGCCAGCTAAATGGTTGTACTTGAATAATTATGTAAAAAAATCACATTAGTAGTACCTATATATAACGAATTTAAAAGGAAAACTATCACAGTCAAGTAGGCGTCACAAGTTACCGAGTAAGTTTGTTCTTGGGATAAATTCATACCAACTACGGAACCCTTTATTGTGCGTGGTCCGAGACGCACTTGGCCGGTTTTTATTATTATTTTTGTAGATTTTTTTTTATCTACATAAATAATAATAATAATATTTATTTATTTATTTTTATTATTACTTATAGTATTTTTTATTATTTTTAATAAGCAAGGTTTTTGTTTTATTTTCTAGTGTGCTGTGTACATGCGGAGAATAGATATTTACTATACACAAGGTAAGAATTCCGTAAAAAAAAACCACGCTGCTTATTATGTGTTTTAAATTTGTAATAGGCTATGTTACCGAAGAGAACCAAAGTAGACGGCATAGCCCTCAGAATAAACGGCTAAAGTGGCATTGGGCCGGCCATAGTAGCCGTAGAATCAATGACCGTTGGGCTACACGTGTTCTTGTGTGGAGTATAACGTAATAATATAACTAAGTTGAAAGATTGAAACATGGTATAATATTTATTTTTATTGAAGGAATAACCCGTTTGCACCAGAGCTAATAGCAGGCCGCGGTACCTTACCAGTGGGCTCTCATTTCGACATAAGATACAATACAATCATATTGATCCATGGGCACGGTGGAAGCCCTCGATCGCCATTCAATACATTAATCAAGCATGGTAAGTGCCTTAAATAAAGCGAATCAAAAGCATAGGTGTCTGTGCTGGTGATTATTAACAAACCTCGGAGTATACACTGTACTCCGAAGAAAAGCGTGTAGAGTTTCCCTTCTTCCTACTTTTTTTTTCATGAATTTAAGTTGTTTTCAAACAACACATTCCTGTTAAGGCGACAGCAATCCCTTGTTTTATTAAATGGAAAATTAGCCTTTTTTCAACTACAAAATACAAAAGCTAACGTTCTTACTAATGAAGTTATCTCTTACAGAAATATCTAGGTTACAAGAACCACATAACGTTTTAGTGGTTGACTGGGAAGCATACGCTATCTTGAGTTACTCGGTGGCATTGTCGAACGTACCACTTGTGGCTCACGATTTGGCAAATTTCATAACGTGGTTAACCCAGCTGACACCTGCATTGGATGTGAATAGACTGCACATAGTTGGATTTGGCCTTGGAGCACATGTTGCCGGCATCGCTAGTAGAGAGTTGCACAGAACCCCTGCAATAGTTGGTAGAATCACTGGTATGTGATGGTTGTTTTCATTTATGTTTATAACATTAAGTTGTGTTTTCGCATGGAAATAGTAGTCATTGCCGTTAACTTAATATGTCTTCAAGGAACCCGAACTATAAACTGTGTATCATTTTTCATTAGTAAAAGATGTTGAGGGTCTCAATATTCACAAAAGATGTCGATTCTGGTCGTAATTAGGCTTATTTCCATTTCTGAAATGAAGATTGTGAAAAGAAAAATTGGTGTAAATTCTTAACCTTTTTTGCCTCGCTAAAATGCAAAATGTATGTGTGTGTGTGTGTGTGTATGTAAGTCAGATTCCGATTCACGGAAGCGATCGGCGACAGGGATCTCTTACGTCCGGCCCTGGTCCAGGCCATGGTCCGGAGCGAGAGTGCATGGGAGGCAGTCACCTCCTTCTGCGAAGCAGTAATACTCGCGAAGGAGGAGGTGGAACGCGTGAGGAAGCGGCAGTCTGCACAGTCACGCCCCTGGTCGCCGCAGGAGTCGCCCTGGGTGACGGGAATCGGTAGCAGTCTGCACGCCCTGACGGGGTCCGCTAGGACCGGTGCCTGCCAGGGTTACGGTGGTTACGGGTTTGTCCGAAAGGGATACCGTGGCCCTGGGACACAGGCAACTGAAGGAACACGGGTGGGTTTTATTTAGTAAAAGTCTGACACGCCCTTCCACTGTGCCCAGAGCGGGAGAAGTTATTTGATAATTACCCACCCAAAAAAAGGTCAGATTCCGATAAATAATGTTTATTATCCGTTCGATAGTTCCGCATGATATCTACGCAACGGACGAATCGTATGAAATGGATAAATTTGTTGCAGTACGTTCACAGTCACAGCAGCCGAGATAACTCCCAGCAATGGATTGCCGAGCGTAGCATCGGTATTACCTTCGGGCCGATGCTACCCTCGTGCGGTTCATATTATGCGGATCAATGGATGCACTTTGTATGACTAAAATCCATTTGATACGAACCGTCTGATGCGCACGATGCGAATCTGTAGACCCGAGCCTTGCTACCACTATTTAAAAAAAAACTCAGTCTCAATAGAACGTCTGGTTCATAATAACTTTTATTAAAATCTTTTATTTTTGTGTTGACTTTTTAGGATTGGATCCATCTGGAAGAGGATGGGGTACCAATTCCCAACGTTTGAGACATGATGACGCTAACTACGTCGAAGTTATCCACACAGATGGTTCAGGTCTGCGTGCCAACGGTATTGGAACTGCAATTGGCCAAATAAACTTCTATGCTAATGGCGGGAGCAACCAACCAGGCTGCTTCTCCCACTCATGTAGCCATAACCGGGCTTACGAGCTCTTTGCAGCGTCTATGTTCAACTGGAACCTAGTGGGATACCCATGCAGCTCAACTACGCAGATGAACCTTAACAGATGCAGAGGAAGTTCATTGAAAATGGGTGGCACAGAATTATATAAAAGAGGGTATGTATTTTTATTTTCTTAAAGTACACCTTTCTTAAAGTACAATGAAAACTTCAACTGTCATTTGGAATTACGCAGATACCACACCGATGCGACGCAAGCTAATGAATTGCATAGATTTCTGTCATAATATATTACATGTAACAGCATCATCACAAAGGCTTTTCTTGCTCAATCTGACGCAATTTCTTTTATTGCATATTATCAGTTCAGCTTCTGTAAGGTTTCACAGATTTTCGAACAAAATCTTTCAAAATTCTTGCAACCCTTGCAGTTCGTTTTGCTGCTACGTCTCAAAATATGAATTAAATACAAAATACTGTTAAGACTCAAACGTAAAAATAAATCAAATTGATTTATTATTTGTTTTATTCCTTGAATTAAAATAAGGTATTCTCAGAATATAACCTGAAATTATGTTAATCATTTTTAGTAAATTATATTTGTGACTCCAAATTCTATTAAATTGTATCTACTAAATGGAGTTGCAATCATCTCTTCCTCTTCAGCCTCATAGAAAATAATGCATCCTCCAGTTTTAACAAAATCCTGATGAATTCTATTTTAAAACGAATCTATGGTTCAACTGCATTTGCCGATTTCACGGCTTTGTTGTCGTCTGGTGTGGCATGCGTTAAAATAATAATTTATGTGCAAAACTGCCCACGCCCGCGCCTTTGCCGGAATGGGGAAAGCAACTGTCAAAATGGCGCTATTGTATTTAGTTCCCAAAACAACCTATTCAATTAGTTATTCATTAATTATTATTACTAATTTATTTATTTATTATTATTATCTTTATTAATTATTTATTTATTTATACATTTTGAATTTCCTACTAATTAATTGTTTAGATAGGACAACGTCTGTCAGTTCAGCTAGTTTATTATAATTTTTATATTAATCATAGAATCTTAGACAGTCGAAAATTTTCTTTTTGATAGTTCAAAATAATAATAACAGTAATTTTCTAATCATCAGTTTCTAATTACAATCGTCTTTTAATGTTCGGTTTTTACTAATTATCTATAAATAATTAATGAGTCGAAAATGTTGTTTTCAGTCAACATTACGTCTACAGGATCAACACTAGAAGGCAGTACCCGTTCTAAGATTGAATTGTTTTGTGAAAAAAATAAACTTTTTACTTGCCTAATAATATATTTTTATTACACTTTCCTTGACTACACCTGAATTTAAGTAAAGGAGGGGTTTTATCAATGGGCTTTAGTTTTCTGAAAATAAAGCAGTTATTTTTGAAATTCCTCGGGACCCTGAGGCACATAGGCGTACGAGGAGCCGAAGCTAACTTGTAAAGGCTTGTTAGACGCTTTTAATGAAATGAGGCACCAACCGGCGATTATCCCTGTATGCACTATGCAAGTGCACATAAGGTTGGTGTAGGACTATTACAAGATATGAAAACAAAGATTTTAGATTAGGTATGTGTTTGGGTGGCTAAAGTGGACTGGTTGCCTAGAATTTGGAAAGGACTATGGCCCCTGCCTGACCAATTTTGTATACCTATAATATAACATTATATCATGCATGTAATCCCTGAAGAGTACGGCAGAGGTGTACCTATGTGATACACCCACATATTGCCAGTTATGTTTAAGTCCCACGGAATAGGGAGCAAGCCTATTGCCAACTGGGCACGTATCCAGACTCCGGGCTGCTACTGAGAAATCCTAAATGGAAAAACCCAATAACACTTTGCCCGACCTGTGAATTGAATCCAGGACCTCATGTTATAATATATATACACGGATAAAATGGCAGTTTCCGGGACCCATTATTGAGTTTGCAAGTCACCCCGACTTGCACACTCAATCGGAAACTGTCGTTAGCACATAGTGACGTAGCGACAAGGGAGCAACATATCCTGAGGTGCTCTAAGAGTGGAGAGCAGGGCTCGGAACTGGTTTAAAAAATACTGGTTAATACCGTTTTATTTTGGTTTTGCTCCGAACTTTTCTGAACGTTTTAAGAACTGTATCTTAACCTTAAATTAACCGATTTATTCGACGAGCGGCGTGTTGATAAACGCGTTGCAACTTGTGAGGAAATGCGCGGCCGCGCGATACGGCACGGTTGGCGCAGTGGTTAAGCGATTGACTACTGCGCTGCGTGTCGCGGGTTCGATTCCCGCACGGAACAAATATTTGTATGGTCTACAAGTAGTTGTTCCGGGTCTGGCTGTTTGTGTATGTGAGTTCAAATGTTTGTAAACGCACGATACAGGAGAAATTCCTAGTGTGGGGCAACGTTTTTTTAAAAAACATAAACATAAACATAACATACTTAATTTCACCAAAAAAAAAATGTTATTTACCCATTTTTTATTTTTTTGCAACGGAGATGATTGATGCAATGAAAGAAATGTCCGTCCCGAAACAAAAAAAAAAAAAATCTTACTGCTGTATAAAATCTGAACGCGCGCGGCGTTTGTTTATCGTGCGTCCGAATTAACCGGTTATTATTGCTCTAAACCTTTTAATCCGACAAAACCTTTAAATATAGATTCCTCCAAAAACCGGTATTCGAACGAAACCGAATGTAAAGGTTTTGCGTCAAGTACATAATAACGATTTGAAAATTTTACCGGTATCCGAGCCTTGGTGGAGTGGTATTCTACGGTTATCAGAACAATCCCGAAAGTACGGTCAAAATTCCTACAAGCATCTTACTGGAATACTTCCTTCCTCCGAGCACGTTTACTCTTACGAATTTCCGCTCAAGCCGGCCAATAAACGCAAGAAAGAGGTGGGAGCGCTGTTGCTTGTAATTGTTGACTACAGCCGGTCAATAAAGGAAAGCTAGAGATGAGGAACATGACTTCTCCCGGGAGATAGGGCCATTATTTTAAAAGATAGAGACCTTAAGACAAAAATTTGCTGGATGGCCGATTCTGGTGTCCGGGAGTGTATAATAACAGCGAATCAGAAATCGACATCAGATAAGTACCTTCTTGGAATCTTGAAACTAAAATGTACGAAAAAAAGAATTTCTTTTTATGCTTTAAGAAATGTAACTGCTGTACATACCAATTAACTTCTTGAAAACCACAACAATTATTATTTTTGTTAGAGAAACATAAACAAACATAAGCGCCTAACTAATATATAAGAGCAATTTATTTTAAATCGTCCTTTAATAAATGCCCAGGCAAAGTTAACTCTTAGTTGTATGTTATATTTATATCTATAATGGGACGAGCTGATAAGATAAAAAAAAATGTAAACCTGAAATTGTTGCAGTCTTCAAATATTTTGTGGCTATAGCACAGGTAGCCATAAAAATGTATGCACAAAAACCTAGGAATGACTATAGGTGCTGTTTGAATACAGATTAAACTTTTCAATGAAAATGTTTTTAGATCATATAATAATTCAATAGATCATCATTATATGACGTTTCGGATGGACGGACGGACGGATGGACATGATGAAATTATAAGGGATACCCCTTGATAAGATTGGTTGTCAGACTTTCGGGCTTCTGACGACCCGTAACGACTATCAAAGATCCACGAATGACAGCCGGGACGAACGGTTTAACGTGCTTTCCGAGACACAGAGGGGTCTCGGTATGTAAAGATGGTTACCCATCCACGAACCAACCGCCGCAAGCCTAGCTTAACCTGGTCAATCGACCCGATCGGCTGTTATTAATTTTATTTCACTTGTTCCGATTATAGTTCTGTGCCTCCTGTGATGAGTGATCTTAGTCGAGTTGTACCCTTTTTGTGATTTTTACACAGATATTATCAGAAAAAAAAAAAATGCGGTTTTTTTGGTCTAACTCCGTTCTTCTATCTGCTATCGTTTCGGAGATATTTGGGTGCAAAGTGATATAACTGCTAAGTTTTTGGCAAAGTCTTAGTCGAGTTGTACCCTTTTGATGATTTTTACACAGATATTATCAGAAAAAAATTGCGTTTTTTTTTTGTCTAACTCACCTTCTTCTATCTGCTATAGTTTCGGAGATCTTTGGGTGCAAAATGATATAACTGCCAGGTTTTTGGCAAATAAAAAAAATGTACCACTTACAGGATTTTCATGAATTACTTTAAAACTATAATATATATCATAAAAATAAAAATGTACAGTGAAAGTGAATGTTTTTATCTACAAAATAAGGTAGTTATGTGTAACCTAGCCCACTTAGTTCACGAACTAGAATTTATTAAATCTTGTTTTTATTCTCGATTTTTTACTTGTATCACTTGTCACATGAGGCACAGAATTAAATATTTTTCTAAATAAAAAAGATTTTAAGAACTAACTGATCTTTGACAATACCTTACCCATACAACTAAGATTTATTTATCTATCATAACTTCATTCTTGTCGATTCAAACAGATAATTACATAATTATATAGCCTATGTGCGTCTGGAATAATGTACGGTGGCCAGATTTCTAACTGTTCGATTTTGAAATTAATCATCAACATTTTGAAGTTTAAAATCGTTTGGAGAAATTCGACAGTCTCGTGTAGCTTGATGTGCTGGCCACTGTACTTCCAAATGGTGAATATTTTTTTTATAGGAGCTGTGGTTCCGGTGATAACCCTCCACATATACACAAACTCACAAAATTCGCTCTCTCTATTTATAATATTAGCGTAGATTTTTCGGGTATAATAAGGCTATAAAAATCTACCGCAACCTTTATCAGCAAAAGGACAAACTGGGAAAAGTTCTAGAACTTTGGGAACAGACTACTTATCTTCTAGGGATTTTAACTGTAGTGTATCTATTTACAGTATTTTCGTTGTAGCATGGTGCGGGTGACAGATGTCAGTATAGCATGACTAGGTCAGTGACATTATGCAATTCAATTTTATCTATGTAATTTATTTTAAAATGCTGTCACTAATGTCAACTGTCAGTTCACCACGAATGGCGGGAAATGGTCAAAAATTAGACAGCGCCTGCACCGGCTGAGGGTGGTGATGAGCCAGTGTTGTGATATATTAAACCTAATTATGGGATCAACAGAATTCTACATTAACCAATTTCATCCAACAGTTTCCTAGGGCCTAGCCCAGACGTTTCGTATAGGCGAGTGTAAACGAACTGTAACGGTAATCCTGCAGGATAAGTTTACTCACTTCACGAGGCTTCTTACTTATTTCACTTAATGCCCCTTAGCTGGTCACTGAACCATGTAAGTGGAAACTTTAGAAGGTACAGCGCTCAACTTACGTATTTTCATAGTGCATTTTTAGGGTTCCGTAGTCAACAAAGAACCCTTATAGTTTCGCCATGTCCGTCTGTCTGTCTGTCCGCTACTTAGCTATAAGACTCTTAGTACTAGAAAGCTGTTATTTGGCTTGGGTATACATTTATTAATCACGCCAAAAAGTCATAAAATAAAATCATCAATTAAGACTGCGCCGAGCGCACAGTGGCGCCCTCATCGTTTGTTCGGTGATTTCTTTTATTTTAGAATAAAAATGCAGAAATTAACCACGTAAAGTTGTGCTCCACAACACTATACGTTATTATTACTACAAACAGTAGTTATGTTTTATTGTAATCATTAAAACGGAACTCAATGGCCACTATTTTCCGTTTTAATGATTACAATAAAACATAACAATTTAAAACTACTGTTTAAAATAATAATAACGTATAGTCTAGTAGTGACTATAAGCACCACCCCATTTCCTCCCGTGGGTGTCGATGTCGTAAAAGGCGACTAAGAGACTTAAACTAGAGAATGGGCAGCAGCGTTCTCTATGCACTTTAACACCATACTGCGATCGCCAACCCGCCTGCTAAGCGTGGCGATTATGGCAAACCCCCCCAATTAAATAAACCCCCACAACAAAAAAAGGGGAGGCCTATGTTCATCAGTGGACGACTTTCGGCTGAAATGATGGTGATAGTCTTGTGAAGCACAACTTAAGGTACTTATTTTCTGCATTTTCATTCTAAAATAAAAGAAATCACCAAACAAACGATGAGGACGCCACTGCGCGCTCGACGCAGTCTTAAGTACACGTAAAGTGGAGTGATAATTTTTTTTTCTCGTCTATCCTATGGTGTGGAATATCGTTGGATAGGCCGTTCAAAAACATAGCGGGTCTGTGAAACTAATTTTTCATGTCAGGGGTGCATTTTCGTAATATTAAAGTACTAATTTCGCTTTAAAGTACTAGTTTAAGTTTAAGTTTTGGTACGAGTAGAGTCAAGTGTATCCCCCTTCTGCCAGTTAAATGGTTGTTTTTAGATACCTATGGGAAAAAAATCACGGCAGTAGTATACCTAGCGACGTTAAAAGTAAAACTATCACATAAAAGCAGGCCTTAAAAGATAAGGAATCAACCAACATACATTTGCAGTTGGAATGTATTGGAGAACATTATTTCAACTACAATGTTTTTTGTTCTTAGGGAATATTCGTTCCAACTACGGAACCCTTCATTATGCGTACGAGCCCCCGGAAACGGTCGCTCGCACTTAGTGTCGTAGCAACAAGGGGGCAACATATCCTGCGATGCTTGAGGACTGGAGAGGTATTCCACGACTATCAGAACAATCCCAGAGTCCAGAAGATGGTCAAGATCCCTACCAACACTTACTGGAATACGTCCTTGCTCCGAGCACGTTTGCTCTTGCGAATTTCAACTCAAGCCAGCCAATAAAGGCAATAATGAGGTGGGATCTCAGTTCCTCGTCAGTGTTCACTCCAGCCGGCTAATAAAGACAAGCCAGAGATAAGGAATATGACTTCTCCCGGAAGATAGGGTCCGTGGGGTCGCTACTGCCAATCAGCTCGACACATGCTGCCCTGCGGGTTTCTGTATCTCTCTTGGTCTGGCTCCTCAACCTAAACCTGCTTCGGGAAAGTAAACTACCGGCACAGACCCAAACTTCGGAGCGCGCAAGGCCCACCACGACGTCAACGTAGAGATACGGCGGTGGGGTTATTATTATTATTTATATTACCTGAGAGATGCCATGGTTGAAAAAAAGGATATAATATGTTAGCAAAACATTTAATACATAAACCTGCTATGATTACCGCTAAAATCAATACAAATTTACAATTCTGTTTGTTCCTGTCTGGGCAAACACAAGCCTAACCACACGGTTTTGTGTTTTGACAAAATATTATTTTAACAATTCGTAAATATTTAAATGGGAAACACGATGTGTTGTGAAATATGCGGGGGATTTTAATAACTTTTTGCCCATGACTTTTGTATAACCTTTTTATTGCAAACATGTCAATAATTTAATATTCAATCATTGTGATTGCAAATGTTTATTGCTGATAGATTAATGTTTCTGTTAAAAACAATAAAGCTAAAACAATAAAAAAGTCGGTCTCGTTTAAATACTGTTCTGAAAACAAAGAAAATGTACAAAATAAATAATTCCTTTAGTGCTTCTTCAGTTCATTACAATATAAATCATGTCTGAGCTTTATAGTTCTATACTCCATTTATTATAACATTAGACAAATAACTGTTCTCACCCTTTCGTTATTTCGATGTAAACGTTTAATAAACTCCGTTATTTCACAATAAATACAAAGCACTGTAATCTATTTACCATTTACATTAAAAAAAAAATAACTCTAAAGTGCAGTAACTTCAACAATATTACACAATAACTGTCGTTTTTTAGCCGTTATTTGTCTAATGCTGTAAATGGAGTATAGACGAATATAAAAGTTTTCTCCTATACTAATGACAAAAAAACAAAAACATTTTAGCAGCTGCCAAAGCTTCCGCAGATTTTCTTGTCATTCGTCACGATACACGAAACCTTACTTTGAACGGATTTTCTCGTCAATCTTCGCCTTTCAACGCTTCGTATCTACCGCAGCAAATGCTGAATGAGCGATCACAATTGTGTATAAATAATGACATGTCATTCGGCAGCTCGCGCTTCCTAGTAACCCAGGAAATGTTATAAACAATTTGTGAACTTTGCATGATTTGGAACTACCAAAGTTTAAATTCGTAAAAAAACTTTTTAACAAAAATAAAACAACATAAGTTTTTAAACTGTCATATTGGTCTGTGTCAAACTGGTCACTAATATTATTATTAACACGAACGGGATATTTACCATGTTTGTTTTTTGTTGCGCTGGGCTACTATCTTCTGACGTTCAGAAGATCGCGATGTTGGCTACTTCTGACGTTCAGAAGATTGCGATGTTGGCTATTATCTTCTGACGTTCAGAAGATTGCCATCTTGGCTACTATCTTCTGACGTTCAGAAGATTATGATCTTGGCTACTATCTTCTGACGTTCAGAAGAATGGGATGTTGGCTACTATCTTCTGACGTTAAGAAGATTGCGATGATGTTGGCTACTATCTTCTGACGTTAAGAAGATTGCGATGATGTTGGCTACTATCTTCTGACGTTCAGAATATTGCCATGTTGGATACTATCTTCTGACGTTAAGAAGATTGCGATGTTGGCTTCTATCTTCTGACGTTCAGAAGATTACGACGTTGGCTACTATCTTCTGACATTCAGAAGATTGCGATGTTGGCTTTTATCTTCTGACGTTGTCAGAAGATTGGCTGACGTAAGCTACTATCTTCTGACGTTCAGAAGAATGGGATGTTGGCTACTATCTTCTGACGTTAAGAAGATTGCGATGATGTTGGCTACTATCTTCTGACGTTAAGAAGAGTGCGATGATGTTGGCTACTATCTTCTGACGTTCAGAATATTGCGATGTTGGATACTATCTTCTGACGTTAAGAAGATTGCGATGTTGGCTTCTATCTTCTGACGTTCAGAAGATTACGACGTGGGCTACTATCTTCTGACGTTCAGAGGAATGCGATGTTGGCAACTATCTTCTGACGATAAGAAGATTGCAATGATGTTGGCTACTATCTTCTGACGTTCAGAAGATTGCGATGTTGGCTACTATCTTCTGACGTTCAGAAGATTGCCATGTTGACTACTATCTTCTGACGTTGAGAAGATTGCGATGTTGGCTTTTATCTTCTGACGTTGTCAGAAGATTGGCTGACCTAAGCTACTGTCTTCTGACGGTGTCAGAAAATTGAGACGTTGGCTACTATCTTCTGACGTTTTCAGAAGATTGGCTGACGTAAGCTACTATCTTCTGACGTTCAGAAGAATGCGATGTTGGCTACTATCTTCTGACGTTAAGAAGATTGCAATGTTGGCTACTATCTTCTGACGTTCAGAAGATTGCGATGTTGGCTACTATCTTCTGACGTTTTCAGAAGATTGGCTGACGTAAGCTACTATCTTCTGACGTTCAGAAGAATGCGATGTCGGCTACTATCTTCTAACGTTCAGAAGATTGCGATCTTGGCTACTATCTTCTGACGTTCAGAAGATTGCAATGTTGGCTACTATCTTCTGACGTTCAGAAGATTGCGATGGTGGCTACTATCTTCTGACGTTCAGAAGATTGCGATGTTGGCTACTATCTTCTGACGTTCAGAAGATTGCGAGGTTGGCTACTATCTTCTGACGTTCAGAAGATTGCGATGTTGGCTACTATCTTCTGACGTTCAGAAGATTGCGATGTTGGCTACTATCTTCTGACGTTCAGAAGATTGCGATGTTGGCTACTATCTTCTGACGTTCAGAAGATTACGACGTGGGCTACTATCTTCTGACGTTCAGAAGATTGCGATCTTGGCTACAATCTTCTGACGTTAAGAAGATTACGACGTGGGCTACTATCTTCTGACGTTCAGAAGATTACGACGTGGGCTACTTATCTTCTGACGTTCAGAAGATTGCGATCTTGGCTACTATCTTCTGACGTTAAGAAAATTGCGATGATGTTGGCTACTATCTTCTGACGTTCAGAAGATTGCGATGTTGGCTACTATCTTCTGACGTTCAGAAGATTGCGATGTTGGCTACTATCTTCTGACGTTCAGAAGATTGCGATGTTGGCTTCTATCTTCTGACGTTCAGAAGATTACGACGTTGGCTACTATCTTCTGACATTCAGAAGATTGCGATGTTGGCTTTTATCTTCTGACGTTGTCAGAAGATTGGCTGACCTAAGCTACTATCTTCTGACGTTCAGAAGATTGCGATCTTGGCTACAATCTTCTGACGTTCAGAAGATTGCGATGTTGGCTACTATCTTCTGACGTTCAGAAGATTGCGATATTGGCTACTATCTTCTGACGTTCAGAAGATTGCGATGTTGGCTACTATCTTCTGACGTTCAGAAGATTGCTATGTTGGCTACCATCTTCTGACGTTCAGAAGATTGCGATGTTGGCTACTATCTTCTGACGTTCAGAAGATTACGACGTGGGCTACTATCTTCTGACGTTCAGAAGATTGCGATGTTGGCTACTATCTTCTGACGTTCAGAAGATTACGACGTGGGCTACTATCTTCTGACGTTCAGAAGATTGCGATCTTGGCTACAATCTTCTGACGTTCAGAAGATTGCGATGTGGGCTACTATCTTCTGACGTTAAGAAAATTGCGATGATGTTGGCTACTATCTTCTGACGTTCAGAAGATTGCGATGTTGGCTACTATCTTCTGACGTTCAGAAGATTGCGATGTTGGCTACTATCTTCTGACGTTCAGAAGATTGCGATGTTGGCTTCTATCTTCTGACGTTCAGAAGATTACGACGTTGGCTACTATCTTCTGACATTCAGAAGATTGCGATGTTGGATTTTATCTTCTGACGTTGTCAGAAGATTGGCTGACCTAAGCTACTATCTTCTGACGTTCAGAAGATTGCGATCTTGGCTACTATCTTCTGACGTTCAGAAGATTGCGATCTTGGCTACAAACTTCTGACGTTAAGAAGATTACGACGTGGGCTACTATCTTCTGACGTTCAGAAGATTACGACGTGGGCTACTTATCTTCTGACGTTCAGAAGATTGCGATCTTGGCTACTATCTTCTGACGTTAAGAAAATTGCGATGATGTTGGCTACTATCTTCTGACGTTCAGAAGATTGCGATGTTGGCTACTATCTTCTGACGTTCAGAAGATTGCGATGTTGGCTACTATCTTCTGACATTCAGAAGATTGCGATGTTGGCTTTTATCTTCTGACGTTGTCAGAAGATTGGCTGACCTAAGCTACTATCTTCTGACGTTCAGAGGATTGCGATCTTGGCTACAATCTTCTGACGTTCAGAAGATTGCGATGTTGGTTACTATCTTCTGACGTTCAGAAGATTGCGATGTTGGCTACTATCTTCTGACGTTCAGAAGATTGCGATGTTGGCTACTATCTTCTGACGTTCAGAAGATTGCGATGTTGGCTACTATCTTCTGAAATTCAGAAGATTGCTATGTTGGCTATTATCTTCTGACGTTGTCAGAAGATTTGCTGACGTTTACTACTATCTTCTGACGTTGTCAGTATATTATTGCTTACGTTGGCCACTAACTTCTGACGTTGTCAGAAGATCGGCTGACGTTAACTACTATCTTCTGACGTTTTCAGAAGATTGTTGCTCACGTAGGCTAGTACCTTTTGACAACGTCAGATGGTACTAGCCTACGTGAGCAACAATCTTCTGACAACGTCAGAAGATAGTAGCTTACGTCAGAAGATAGTAGCTAACGTAAGCAATAATCTTCTGACATCGTCATAAGATAGTAGCCAACGTCAGCAACAATCTTCTGACAACGTTAGAAGATAGTAGTCAACGTCAGTCAATCTTCTGACAACGTCACCATTTTGAAGCTCTTCGGAAGAACAAAATGTTTTGAAGGGCAGACCATCCAAAGCGGCCATCTTTGATTCAACAGAATGTAATTTTGTGAAAAAATGTGTATTTAAAAAAAAATATGTGTGTTTCACATGTTTGATGTAGAACTGCCTGCTGCTGCATTCTTTGCATTTGGCAGTGCTTCCATCCGTGGCACGCAAAAAAAAACCATTTATGATTTATCACCAGCAGATTTTTTTTTTTCTACATATAATATTTTGTCTTCTCTGTATCGACCTCATCTACATCGTTATTCGCCAGCCCTCTTCATGATTTTTCTTTCTGTAAATATTATGTGCCATTGTAGCAAACGTTCATGATCATAATCTTGAAAATAATGACCGACAACTGGAAGGAAGTTTTAGGCGACGTAGTCTAGATATTATGCACTTTAGGTGCAGAAGAGCAGAAACTTAACGACGAAGATTCTAAATTGAAGACAAGTAAGCAAACAAATATATGTATAGAACTGCACTTATGCGGAAAAGTGTCTTTTGCATGGCTCCAAAAATCTACAATAAACTACCTAAAAGCTGGAAGCAGTTAAGTGACGTAACGTTAAAAAAAAAAGTTAAAATTTGCTAGCAGATAAAGCTTATTATAATTTGAATGAGTTTTTAGATGAGAGATTTTGATCAATTTTACAAAATTTTGAACAATGTTTTGGTGTCTCTAGAAGACATTTAATTTTTTTTATCATTTTATTTATGCATGTTGTATCTACAATAAAAGAATGGGTATTGAAGATAGAAACCAAATACGGAATTAATAATGATACCAATATCGGTTATCGATTATGGTATACTCACAGAAGAACGATGTGACTACTCAGGCCCGAAAGAGCTGAGAGTATACACCGACGGATCAAAAAACGACTCCGGGACCGAAGTCGGAGTTTTCTCACAATACCTTAACATAAACATAACCAGCCCGCTGGGAATGTTCAACACCGTCTACCAGGCAGAGTGTGTGGGCATCTAACAAGCGGCGCACGCCATAGAAGCCAGGAGAGTCACGGACACCCATATCATATTCCTATACTCTTCGACAGTGCTTCAGTTCTCCAATCCTTAGGTAAAAGATATATCACCTCGAAATTGATACTAGAATGTCACAATGCACTAGAACGAGCAACGGTGCCCAACCGCAACACAGTGACACTGCAAATGATAAAAGGACACATTGGATCTCTGGGTAATGACACAGCTGACGAACTAGCAAGAAGGGCATCCAGCACGTCAGTCTGTGGACCCGACCCTATCATACCCATCCCCTTCAACCAATGACGGAGGTGGCTACAGGATTTCACCCACACACAAGCGGAGAACTGGTGGACCTCGACACCGGGCTGCAGGCAGTCCAGAGAGACTATGCCATCCTTGGATGGTAGGCTGACCAGGCGCTTTTTTCGCCTGGACAGGAACGGTCTGCACCTGGTGACGGTTCATAAACGACGAAGTTACGAGGTAACAAACAAAAAAAGTCGCAGTCGGAAGTCGGAATCGGAACTGAATAAATATTATGTTTTGTTGTGTGTGTGTCTGTGTGTGTACTGAAGATCGTAGTGGGCATTGACGTCGCTCGTCATCGCACCGCGCGTTGTAGCCGTACTGTGCAATTATACCTAAAACTACGCTAAAACTTTTTATATCGGTTACACATATTAACACTTACGAGTATAAAAGGTTACAGTTTCATTCGGTAACTTTATTGTATCTGTTACATTTAAAAGTGTTTTACTTTTAAAACTGTTTAAAAAAACAGTGTTAAAACCCTTATTTCGGTTACAGGTTTGAGTCCCTGACCATATATATATAATATTTATTTCAACTTAAGCATTGTGTCATGAGGTAGCCCCATTAAGTTACAATAGTATTTTTGTCCGAGCTGTCTCACTCTTCCCTTAGTGGTAGCTTTACAATGATGAGGCTAATAGTAAATAGACAATTTATAGAAAAAATAAAATAAAACAATCATTTAGCAGCTCTCGGTGTATGAGATTTGCACGTGTGTGTACACGAGTGTGCGTGTGGGTGTAAGTACTTTTTTTTTAGCTAAACTACACACGACCCGACTCATACTCAATACACTATCACTCATTCTCACTGCATACACTCACTCATTCTCACGCGCACCCATAGGGGCACGAACACACTCCCATACTTACCACTTATACATGTACACATATTTGTGCTCACTCACTCACTCACTCACTTACACTCAAACACATTTACACACCGGCACACAAATGTATTAAATGTAATGTATTACTTAACCCACCCTCCCAATAAACACCCTGGCTGCTGATATACCTACATGACTAACCGGCCTAACACTGTCTCCTAAGATACATAACTACCTAGTTTAGGAGACAAGGTTCCATGATCTGTGTAGATTTATGTGAATGAATTAATTAATGATTTATTTACTTAAAATTTCTTAACGCTAGGTACATTGCCCCACAAAACATATTATCAGGCCTATATATACTTAATACCTACACTTACATAGAACCAAATAAATATTTTTTGAAGATTACGTGCGTATTTTACTTTATTATCTTCTTGTCTGATGTCAGCAGGCAAAGTGTTCAGCAAATAGGGAACGCGTTTTTTTAAAGTTCTGTCGCCATAGTAATTACTAACTCTGGGTATATATACCATGTTATTTTCTACATCATCTGGTGTGTTTCATAATAAAGAGTATTATTATTATTTTATTTATATATGTCTACATATCTCGGGACCCTGGGGTCCCGGACCTTTGGAAGGCGTACGAGGGGCCGAAGCCAACTCGCAGAGGCCCGTTAGACGCTTTTTAATTAAATGAGGCACCAACCGACGATTATCCCTGTACGCACTATGCAAGTGCACCCAAGGACAACCCCCGGTTGGTGTAGGACTATTGCAGGATATGGAAAACAAAGATATTGGACTATGGGTTTGGGTGGTTAAAATGGACTGGTTACCAAAAACTATGGAAGGACTATGGCCTCTGCCTGATCAATGTTTTATTATACACGGATAAAATGGCAGGGGGTGACTTGCACACTCAATAATGGGCCCCCGAAAACGGTCGCTGGCACATAGTGACGTAGCAACAAGGGGGCAACATATCCTGAGGTGCTCGACGAGTGGAGAGGTATTCCACGGCTCTCAGAACAATCCCAGAGCCCGGAAGATGGTCAAGATCCCTACAAGCACTTACTGAAATACTTCCCTCCTCCGAGCACGTTTGCTCTTGCGAATCTCCACTCAAGCCGGCCAATAAAGGCAAGAATGAGGTGGGAGCTCAGTTCCTCGTCAGTGTTCACTCCAGCCGGCCAATAAAGGCAAGCCAGAGATGAGGAACATGACTTCTCCCGGGAGATAGGGTCCGTGGGGTCGCAACTGCCCAACAGCTCGCCACGTGCTACCCTGCGGGTTTCTGTATCTCTCTTGGTCTGGCTCCTCACCCTAGACATGTTCCGGTAAAGTAAACTCTACCGGCACAGACCCAGAGTTCGGAGCGCGCAAGCCCCACCACGACGTCAACGTAGAGATACGGCGGTGGGGTTATTATTATTATTATTATTTTCACGGAAAAGTCGCCAACGTTAAAGTGTATGGACAACGTTAAAACAGCAGCTTGAAAATATAGAATAATTTCATGGGGAGAGATATCTTCGCTAATCTAACTGACGTATCTGATATTTTGGACTAAACCGACCTAACTATAGTAATTTGATACTTTTGCCAAGTCAAATCGATCTGTCTAATCGGCGTCTAAACAACACGCGTGCTCAATTTTGTATCAGTAGAATTTATATAGAGCAAGTTACCCTCAATCATAGGTAACCCTCAACTGCAAATAGCTTGTCCTGTAAAATATGCTTCGGATCAGTTACGTCACTTTGTTAGCGTCACTTTGTTAGCGTGCGAGTAGCGCTTGCGCTACTCGCACGCCCGTGGATCGCGCACGCCAAATGTGGGGTCAGCCTTAGTGACGATATGGTATCGATGAAAAAAAGTATTACAGACTTGCTGTTGCCCGCGGATTAGCTCGCGTTTTTTTCTAAAATTAAAGGACTCTAAGTTACTCCTTATAATATCAGCTATCTGCTAGTGAAAGTCCCGTCAAATCATTCCAGCCGTTTCGGAGATTGGCCGGAATAAACAGACAGATAGACAAAAAAAAATGCATTTTGTAAAAAGCTGTTATTTATATTATATTTGATTATTTATAGATTACAAAGAGACACTTTATTCATATGTAGGTATAGATAATTATGAATTTACATGGTTGAATAGTTTATATTATTTACAAAAACGTGTGTATAAGTAGAAGTATACATCATCATCATCATCATCATCATCATCAGCCTGTAGCAGTCCACTGCTGGACATAGGCCTCTCCAATTGCACGCCATTCAGCTCGATTCTCGGCAACTCTCATCCAGCTGCTACTAGCCACCCTGCGGAGATCGTCGCTCCACCTAGCCTGAGGACGTCCTACCTTACGTTTGCCGATTCGCGGTCTCCATTCAAGAACACGTCTACCCCAGCGGTCATCGGTTCTACGGCTAATATGGCCGGCCTATTGCCACTTCAGCTTGCTTATTCTGTGAGCTATGTCGACAACTTTGATTCTTGAAGTATACATACATACAAATAATTCCGGGTAGATAATCTCTCGGCGCTTTTTCAACAATTAACACCAACGGGCTTTAATTTTGCACAGCACCTACCTACCTATAGAAACAATACAAGGGGCAAATACCCACATCCCAATTATCCGAAAGCCAAACTAACGTGAAACTTGCAATATTTACATTTATCAAGTCAATATTCAGTCAGTTCGTGTATTCTCATTCGAGTTCCATCGTATGCCTCGTTTAACACGTCGACTAGTCTGCCACGGAGTAGTGAGTAAAAGGAGCTTTAGATACACGTATTACAATAATGCGCACCTGTCTAATAAAAGAATTACGCGAGATCGTTTACGCCGTTTCAAATCCCTGTTGGTAGTAAGCATGAAAATACACCTTTGAAATTGTAAAAAAAATAATAACGCTTTGTAATGTTTAACGTCATTTTGCTTCGATGTATTAGCCAAAAACGAACACTAAAAGGACTGTTGCTCCCAAACGTCTAATACCTTATCTAGAATTAACAACAGCTGGAGACATAATGAGTATTGTGCAAATATCACCACACTATTTTTGTCGGCAACATGGTCATTCCATTTACTAACTACTCCGTGTACCCCGGACATCAGTACAGCGCGTAATTGAACTCGTTAGGTGGCCGGCCAACTGCCTGGCGCGATGCAGTATTGCTACCTTTCCTATTTTATTTAGCTGACTGTACGCGAGTCCTTAAGTGGAGTTTAAAGTTTAGTGCAGAGTTTCTCATACTTTAAAGTATTTTTGTGCGATGTTATTGTGGTATACAGAGTGTAAGGGATAGAGAATCGCAAAAAAATTGCTGTTCCATACAGACTGAGTAGGTTTTGCATTTTTGTATGAAACGGCAGATTTTTAGATGATACGGTGAACTTCGTACTACCTTACTAATTTCGAATTTTTAGATTTTTCAGCTGATCCTTTTGATGATCCCTAATTTTCTTTTTTCCTAAACCACCCCAGTAATGTAGCGAACAAAAAAAAAAAAATTATTCAAATCGGTCGAGCCATTTTCGAGTTTTTGCGAGGCTAATGCTCGGCAATTGATTTTTATATAATACTAGATGACATGGTGAACTTCGTACAATGTGAGAAAAAAAAATTTTTTTTTTTTGGTTAACGTTTTTTTTTTGTTTTTTTTTTTTCTCGGCTGTTCGTTTGTGTTTTTCTTAATTTTCTTGTTTCTTAAACCACCCCATTGATGAGAACAAAACTAAAAAAAAAAAAACAAATAGGTCGAACCATTTTCTAGTTTCTGCGAGATTAACGCGGTAATTGATGAACTGATATACATAGATAGATAATCAACGAAACTTTTCTACTTTGGGGGTATAAACTCATATGCTGAATTCATGGTCACCGTGGTCATGTGTACCCTGTATATGGTAAAAATACCAAGAATTTACCGATGGAGTGCTCAAGTCTTAACTCCTAACACAGTAAACGGGGATCTAGAATCAGTTTAGCGTTAACTGTTGGTCCCTAGAATACTATAACTCGTGTGTGGTTTACTGAACTGTTATGCGGTACCTAACTGGTAAATACAGGATTCACCTCAACTTTTGAGAAACGAATATTAAGTAAGGAAGAGCCTTAAATAATGAAGAGCTTTAAATCATAATTTGCGTCTGTAACAATCCGACACTCTGCAGTGCAGAGTCTGCACTCGATAAAAAGAGCATCAACCAATGCCAGAAACAGAAACGCTGTCTGTGTGGATACTGACTCGGACGTTTATTACTTCGACACTATGGAACAAGAATACCCTTATTTGGTTATTTAATTAATTAACACATAAATATAAGGGCTTCAACAGATATAGATAGACCTAGATAACGCAAGTATCACAACCTGTATAAAAACCAAGCGTGCCATTTTTTGACTACCTACTATGACGTCACAAGCACTATTTAGTGATGGGAAAGTTCGTATACTGTACGAATACTATTTATTGAGTAATTGTGTACATTAAAAAAATATTAAGAATCTTTTAAATATATTAATTAATCGATTTTGTGACAGAGTAATAAGACAGAGTAGTAGTATAGTAACTTATGATTTTTGTACGTAAGCTGGGTAGTTGCTCTTGCGTTATCTATGTCTATCTATATATGTGGCCTTAAACGACCAACAAACAGAAATAATCAAAAATATAACCTTTCTTCTAGATGTCCAACAACATATTACACAGAACTAAGTCTTAATTAATCAAGAGTTTCAATAAAAATACCGTGAACGTCCAAAAAAAAGTTACAATACAACCAGTCTGCATCCATTCTTTGTACAAAAACAAAAAAAAACACACACAAACACACCCTCACCCACACACACACACACACCCTCACACACGCATACAAACAATAACACACGCACACAAACACACACACATAAACTCACGCCTTCTTCTCAAAAGGGTAGGCAGAAACTACAGAACGCAACCTGCTACAATCCTTCATTTTGCTTCGTTTACGTTCATACAACGGGTGGGTGTCTCACACACACAGACACGCACGCCGACTATGAGCACTACCTACGCACCTGACCTTTCTGAAGAACATCCATCAACAATATTCCTCTGTAATTAAATTATTAATAATTTTAGATACTTGCCTAACGAATTTCGTACTAGACTTAATGGAAACTAGAGGACTTCGTTTGATGTTTACAGCATTTACAATCCATTTATTATAACATTAGACAAATAGCTGTTCTCACCCTTTCGTTATTTCGATGTAAACGTTTATTATACTCCGTTATTTCACGATAATTAGAAAGTACTGTAATCTATTTACCATTTACATTAAAAAAATAACTCGAAAGTGCAGTAATTTCAATAATATTACACAATAACTGTCGTTATTTACCCGTTATTTGTCTAATGCTATAGTAAATGGAGTATATATGAAAATAGAGATAGCTCGTGTGTTAAAGTGTGTTGAACTAAGTACGACATGCACTCAGTGCTAGTATTTATTATGAGTCACCAAACCAAAGAAAAAAACATCAACAGATTAATTACCAACGCACTAATAAGTACTCGAACCATAAATAAGGTTCTATAAATCATATGTATCGACGTCACGTAGTATTGGCCTGACGTGGTGTGATTGATTAATTTATTGAAGCTCCTTGTTAATGGTTCTCTAATGGTTCGGGTATGGTACCATGAATGGTCTAGTGAAATAAGGAGACAAGCCATGTTGTGCTATGAAAAGACTGGACCGATTTGGTTAGATTACGTTGTTGTTATGGTAAGTATATATACTCTATATGAAATAAATTAGACATTAAAAAAAAAAACATTTTACAGTCCGTTCAACCGATTTTGACTTCTATTCCGCAGGCATAAGGATAGCATTAAAAGCAAAACATTATATCATCTAGAAGGCGCTATATTCAATTGAATGGGATGCCACATATATAACCAACAGCCTATAACCAGCGGACGATCAAGACGCTTCCAACACTTCATTTGTCAAATTATGATAAGTATTTTAGAAATTATGGGGGAACATATGACCATAGTTACGTATGCATGTTCATAATTTCATAACTCTCCTTTTTGCTTCGCCTTAGTTGGGTAACAAAGATTGTAGGTACCCAACTGCCTAATTGGCCGCCGGCCATGAATTTAATAAATTCGTCTCTAAATAATCAAAATCCGATCCAGCCCGTCCCTTGCTGTCCTCCCCCAGCGACGCCCTAAGCCGAGGTCCGTACCCCCGCCGGGGGATGCCCTTAGCATAGTCGCTTAGTTTTTAAGTTTTATGCCCTGGCTGGAGGCCCTAATTTATTGAGGTACCCACAGGAAAGTCCGGTTAAGCAGTACCAACCTACTAGGTTTTTTTTTTATTATTCATTTATTTACCTTACACGTTCGTGTTTGGGTCACAGAAATTCATATGTGTACCAGATTTCAATTTAATCGGTCCAGTAGATTCGGAGAAAATCGGCTGTGACAGACAAACAGACAGACGGAACTCTTAAAGGATCAATCGTGTGTATGTATACATACCTATATAGGGTGTATCCATTCAAACACGAAATATTTTAAGAGATGAGATGAGAGAGAGGTGGTAAAGAAGACATGGAAATGATATTTTTTTTTATCTGAGTATATTATTATTATTATTTTTTTTAATTAGTATAATATACTTTTTTTTTTCGGTCTTGTTTTCGGTTATTATGATGATTAATTATCAAAATTCACCGCGCTAGTGCCGCCACCGTCGCGGCACCGCCGCGTCCGGGCGGGTCATTCATAGATAAGTAATTAAAGATTTTTTTGCCAAATGTTTCAAGCAATTTAAAAAATATAATAATTATGTAAAATGAAAAACACTTAGATAAAATTATTTTTTTCGTTGCTATGGCTTTTTCACTACCTCTACATGTTTCTCTTAAAATATTTCGTGTATGAATAGATACACCTTATATACCGTGGCATTTTAGTCGTCTTACAAAGACAGCCCACTTCATGTATCCAATGACTATTAATCATTCATGTAAAAAAAAGTTTTTTTTTGCAAATTTGAAAAAAAAAAATATATATTATTGTTTATGACGCATGACATAGTTTAAAACACCCTGTTACGAGTGCAGTCCGAGCCTTGTGTTACGCGCCGCGGAATGGAGCGGCGACATCTTTATCAGAGTTCATTCGCCCTAACGCAAAAATGTGTTTCTTACTATGCAAGTTAATCTAAATCCATTCTGCGGCGCCCTTGTTTCACAAGGCTCAGACTGCACTCGTAACAGGGTGTTTTAAACTATGTCAAGTGTCGAAATAAAAAAAAAAAACAAATGTTCAAAAAAAAATTTTTTTTTACATGAGTGATAGTAGTCATTGAATACATGAAGTGGGCTATCTTTGTAAGACGACTAAAATGCCACGGTGTATAAATATCATTCAGGCCCAATCAGTATATATATTTTTTTATATATCTAGACACAAATGATCCTGTAAGGGTTTCGTTTTTTTCTTTGGAGGTTCGAAACCCTAAAAATAAACATTATTCATACTACGTTTAGCCTCCAGGCAAATGGTCAAGTTCAACCACTTGTAACCCTCCAAAAACATCTTAATGAACCAATTATTTTACGAAATATTCGCGAAATATCTCGATCTGCATAAATTTTGCAATATTTTGTAACTCATCTCGAAGTGGCATAGTTTATTTACCGCCAGACAAAACCGGTTCGTCGTAATTTAAGTTAATTTAAACCAGTGGCAGTGTTTCTAAAATATTTCTGGCTAAAGGTTTGTTAAATATTGGAGCTTTTCTAAATTATTTCTAAGAATGAAGATTTACATCATTCTTAGAAATAATTTTGTAAAGGTACAAATATTATTATTTTAATTAATTACTTTAGAGCCTTTCTTCTATAGACAACAAATTGGAACCGTGCACCTAGCTTCTGATGTTTCATAATAAGCTTTTGATGTTTCATTTGTTTTCGCGACTCAATGAACAGTAAAGACGTAAAACACAAGCTCAAAGAATACTACAACTCCATTTTACCTTAATTTGTCAATAGCGCGTTGATTAAATTCCAGACCATGGCATGCTGAGACAGACCTCAGGGGTCTAATAGTGTGCTTTGTTTAATTATAGGAAACAACTTGTGTTTTTAAAATAAAAAATAATAAATAAGGTTTATGTGAAATAAAATATTTTGATATTTTTATTTTGTCACGGCGATGTTTTAATAATATAGGCACATAGGTACTTAGGTACCTTATAGTAATACCGGTAATTTCAGCTAAACAATACGCTTCCCACATTGATTTTCACAATGAAATTGTTCAAGAAATTATAAGTGCTCTGTGCTCTGGAACAGATTTTTTTTATAAAAACCGGTCAAGTGCGAGTCGGACCACGCACAATGATGGGTTCCGTAGTTGGGATCAATTTATTCCATGAACAAACTTAACATTGTAGTTGAAAAACTTGTTCTACCATACATTTCAACTGCAAACATAAGTTGGTCGACTATTACTCGTTAACTTGTAAAGCCTACTTAGCTGTGATAGTTTTCCTTTCAATTTCGTTATACTATATACTATGGCCGTGTTTTTTTTTTTTTTCACAAATCTAAAAACAACAATTTCACTGGCAGAGCACTTTAAAGGTTAATATTACGCAAACGAATCCCTGAATTAAAAAATGGTATTCACCGACCCGCAATATTTTTGAACGGCCTATCTAACGATACCCCACACCTGGGATGGACGAGAAAAAAAAAAATCATATCAGCACTTTTTTTTTTTCAAGTTTTATTCAAGTTCTTTGTCGGCGTGATTAGGTACTATGTCAAATTACAGCTTTCTAGTACTAAGAGTCTCTGAGCTAAACCACGGACAGACATACAGACAGACATGACGAAACTATAAGGGTTCCTTGTTGACTACGGAACCCTAAAAACGCATATCATAGCACAACACAGTTCACCTCAAGATCTTTAAATTTCGCCACAATACTGTCTTTGTCCTCTATTAATATGCGCGTGCACGTGCTAAAGGTATGCAAGGCCACAATATTAAAAAATGCTTCGCTCTGATTATATTAAGAATATAAATTTAAAAAAATAATTAGCAGTTTTTGCGAGTAAACTAAGGCTAATTACCTATTAAAATTGCTGAATAAATTGTGAATTTCTTAGCACAGATGGATAACGGAATCTCTTTTAGTACTTAATGAGATAGTTTAGTGCATATTATTTATGAGCAGAATTTTAATTAAACCCTTTATCGTCGGTGTTTGTACTGTAGAACAACTAGGTCAACGGCAAAACGTTTTTAAAGGAAGAATCCTTCATCAAAATTAAATAAACAGCAGACACACAAACAAAACAAAAGCAGACAGACAAAAGAAGTCACACCCAATCAAAAAAAAAAAAAAAAACTAATATTTTATTTCACATAAACCTACATGGGCACTTATGAAACGTCAGAAGCTAGGTGCACGGTTCCAATTAGTCGTTTCCTATGGTGAAGAGCCGGCAAGAAACTCCATGGTTACTCTTTTAAAAATAATTGGCTTTACAATATTATTAAATAACAGTGATAATAGGTATGGGAGGACAGTGTAGGCCTTTCAACAATTACCAGGTACTTAACAAAATAGAATAGTGCCAACAAATCTACACTCTACTAGGCCTACAACGTTCTCACATTCACAAAATAGAAAATAATCTAAGTATACAAAATATTAATGACACGATTCTTCCTTACCATAATGCGGAACCCTCAAAATTAACCAGTTAATGACAAAACTTATCATGATCTTCTCATACAAGGTCAAATTAAATTAGCTAGCAAAACTGCACAGACGTAATGGATATCGGTATCTAAACATGATAAAACAAAAAACAAAAACAATGATTTTCTTGCGGGGTCAACGACCGCAGAGTTATTTATGAGTTTATAAAATCCGTAATATTTTGGTTTATCATTTTTAGATATCAATACCCGTCACGTATTTATCGGCTTGAAAAACTGCAACTTTACTGCAGAATCATGTCATTGTTAATGAAGAGAAAATAAATTATTTGATTATGTTCAAAAAACAAAAAACCCGACTGCAAAAACAACTGAAAAGAGAAAAACGAGTTTCATAATCTATAGAATTTTGGTATTGCAGACGGTGATATACTAATAACCTGAAATCTGGTGTAAGTTTTGTTTGTCCCCCACCTGCAATACCAAAATTCTATAGATTATGAAACTTGTTTTTCTCCTTTCAGTTGTTATTGCAGTCGGGTTTTTAGTTTTTTTAATAATTTGCTTCTTTTTTTTTTTCAAGCTTTTTATTTTCATTAATATTTATATATATTTGGAATTGTCTCATTACTAGCTTTTATTTGATACCAATATTGTTATTATTAAAAACAAAAAAAATTACCTCCACTCCCTTTTTATGCATTTGCAGATGCAATATTTAAATGTGATATAGCCCTTGTACTCCCATAATTAAGACGAATCTAACGACACCTCTATTAAATACCATCAAGCCGTTTAGGCTACAGAACGTGTCAAAGAAATAGACATACATACATACTCTCGAAAAACATTACCCTCCTTCTGGGACAGTCGGGTAAAAAGAATGAAGACCTTGCTTCCCAACCACCTACCACCATCAGCTTCTTGATCTAAACCCTTAGTCACCTATAAGCTGCACAGGTAGGTACCTATAATCATAACAAAAGCCGCCATATTGCCTTCACTCCTGCCACCTGTCAGCCTCAATATGAACTATCGACGCAATCGGGTGCATTGTGTGCGAACCATTCACAGTAATGACACTCGAGTATAAGAGCTCGGATTATTGGCTTATATTGCCAATACCAAGGCTGGTTGCTAGGCTAAATATGTTTGTTATTGAAGTCTGTGTTAGAGCCTAAGTTTAGTTGTTTGTCTTAGAGAAGATTTAAGTTGCGATAAAACCGTCCGTCCTTTGGATTATCTTTTGTCTTAGTTATGTATCTACTATACAGGATAAGTTATTAACCAGTGAGCAATTTTTTTTTTTTTTTTTGGTGGTTCAGTAACAGAACACATTTGCATTATTTATTCAATACTTTTTTTTGGTCCTACTTGAAATTCAGCAAAATATGGATACAAGCTATTCGTAATAATATCAGTGGGCGAGCGCACAGCTGATAGGTACCTACTCTGCGTTCCGCTTCACTGACTGCGCCGTCGCGCCGCCGCGTTGCACGACGAGTGTCCATTATACCAGTTCCAAAATAAACATCTTTCGTTAACGATAACTTCATTTTTTTGTACTAAGACATATCAAAATAAGAAATAGGTGTATAATAAAACACGTTTAAGTTTAATTTGTCAAAATTTGCGCACTGATTAAAAACTTTTCCTGTATTTGCCTGTGGTGTGCGATAAAGAGTTGAATCCGCACCATAATTGCGTATGACACTATCAATCACAATCTGAATGATTTTGAAGGATATTGGTAATCTTGCTTCATACGAATCATGAATCATATTTGGATCAACATACAACCTGATGCTGGCCTGCAAATTGCGGGAAGCGTGAGACTACCCTGACGCGTCCCTCATTAACGTGTAAGTTTTTATTTTTTATTTTTACATCTTTCTCACAATTAGTTATAAATTCAACATTATAGATGTAACTAATATTTTTGTAAGAGTGTCCATGGAGTTTCTTGCCCGTTATTCTCCATAGGTACCTACTACGCTTTGGAATGGGCATGTAGCTTCATTTTTCTTACTGACCGACTCCTTGACAATTCAAAAGTGCCTGTGAATGGTTTAATTGAAATAAATGATTTAAGTTTGAGTTTGGTCCCTGGTCCTGACATCAAGCAATGGACTAAATTGTCAAACTTTTATTGAATTAATAAGATGCTTTTGGCTAGTATGTGTCTATTATATTATTTTATTTTTTTGTTATGTGCGTTTTGTTTGTGCAAAATAAAAAATAAAATATTTCTTTCTTTCTTATTTATTTATTTATTAAAACTTCATGCCTTGGGCATTTTCTACCAGACTATCTTATATGTTGGAAAAAAGTTGTTAAACTGTCAAAATTAAACCTATTGCTATTGTGAGTGTATTACGGAATTAACCTGCTGGTTAATATTGCTTGGTGGAGATTTATTAATTTTATTTATTTTACCAAAAAGTATAATTCTTTTAGAACCTATCATATACATATACCATTCAAGTTACGTAAGCAGAATTTTAGCGAACCTCGTATTCTAAAGTAAATATTGTTTTAATCAAGTTTCTTTAATGTGACTCATGAGCCTAGAAATAAGGAATTTATAGACTATAAAGTAATTAAATGCCCATTTAAGTAATTGCCCTACTTTGGTTCTGTGTAACCATAAAACACAGCGTGAGAACGTGTTAGCAACATCAGTTACTTTGGGGAATCCCTGAATATAGATAAAAAATCAATTAAATTTTGCACAAAAATCTGAAAAAGTAAATAAATATAATTATATTGCTGACGTAATTACCATCCAGACCCCTTTCCCCATGTCATCAAAAATAATCAAAACACCCCCCCCCCTCCCCCTTTGGTGCTTACGTAATACTTGAATGACCCCCATATCAATTTTACACATAAGTTTAAAATAGTGGAAACTTGTAATTGGCCTTCTTCTACATATTACCTATGACTACTCGAATGTATTAGCTGTAAGTTTTCTTAAAATGAATAAAATAAATAAATAAAATATCTACCTATACTACTAATAATAAAACTGAAGAGTTTTTTTTTTTTGTTTGTTTGAACGCGCTAAATCTCTGGAATTAGTATACTCCATCAAAATGTGTTGGTAAGCGCATAACTCAACAACGCCTGGACCAATTTAACCAATTCTTTTTTTTTAATGTCCGTTGAAGTCCAAGGATGGTTTATACGTTTTTTTTTTTTATGGTTTTTACGAAAAATTTGGGTAGGGTAGAGTAGAGTAGGGTAGGTAGGTAGGTAGATAGGGTAGGGTAGGGTAGGGTCGGGTAGGTAGTTAGGTAGATAGATAGGTAGGTAGGTAGGTAGGTAGGTAGGTAGGTAGGGTAGGTAGGGTAGGTAGGGTAGGGTAGGGTAGAGTAGTGGAGTTTATACTATAGCTTTTGACAGAACGAAGTCTGTCGGGTCAGCTAGTTTATTATAACATTAGACCAATAACTGTACTCACCCTTTCGTTATTTCGATGTAAACGTTTAATAAACTCCGTTTTTTCACGATAAATACAAAGTACTGTAATCTATTTACCATTTACATTAAAAAAAAATAACTCTAAAGTGCATTAATTTCAACAATATTACACAATAACCCATTCTCTAGTAAGTCCCTTAGTCGCCTTTTACGATACCAACGGGAGGAAATGAGGCGTTCTCTATGCATTTTTAACACCATACTGCGATTGCCAACCCGCCTGCCAAGCGTGGCGATTATGGAAAATTCCCCCCTTTTGGAGGAGGCCTATGTTCAGCAGTGGACATCTTTCGGCTGAAATGATGATGATGACACAATAACTGTCGTTATTTAGCCGTTATTTGTCTAATGCTATAGTAAATTTAGTATAGTCGAGTTTGAAAATAATCATTTTGCATTTGATAGCCCAACTCTTGAGGAAGACTATAATTATATCATCAAAAAAGTCAGAAATAACGCTAAGCGAAAACGAAATCATAGCGCAGGCAGGCAATCCGATGCGACGCGGTGGGTCGGGGGAACAAGAAATTTCACGCGGACGAAGTCACGGGCAGAAGCTCGTTCTACATAAATGTACAGTCGCCAGCACATCAGCCTACATGAAACTGTCAAATTTCTCCAAACGATTTTAAACCTTAAAATGTTGATTGATGAATGAATGATTAAGTCCAAAATCGAATGAGAAAATCTGACAGTTTGTGGTAACTTGATGTGCTGGCGATTGTACATACGACTTCACCGGAATGCCTTCGAAAATATTTTAGTTTCGAGTAAATAAATAAACCACATCCCTGTGACGTTAATGCCAGCTCAACAAGACAAATATAGATTCGGAACAAATATCTTAAATCAACGTGGCTACACGGAACTTTAATGTTCAACAGTCAATCTTACGTTGCTAAATAAGACTGCATCTAGTTTTTAGGGTTCCGTTTTCAAAAAGGAACTCTTATAGTTTCGCCATGTCTGTCTGTCTGTCTGTCCGCGGCTTAGCTCAGAGATTTTTAGTACTAGAAAGCTGTAATTTGGCATGGCTATACATATTAATCACGCTGACAAAGGTTTTTTTTTAAAGTGGGGATGATTAATTTTTTCTCGTCTATCCCATGGTGTTATCGTTAGATAGGCCGTTGAAAGATATTCTGGGTTTGTCTAAACCATTTTTCAATTCAGGGATCCGTTCGCGTAATATTAAGCTTTAAAGTGCAAATTTTTATTAGAGTCAACTGTTCCCCCGCCCCCTGCCAGCTAAAAAGGTTGTATTTGAATATGTGAAAAAAATCAGAGCAGTAGCCCATATCAGTAATCTTTATATTATTAGGCTCATAGTCGGGTCGGCGGACTAAAGCACATAAGTCAAAATATTGCTTTATTTTTTCTTAGTACCAAAATTATTAATTTAAATCAATACATCGGCAGACTATAACACATAAGTTAGTCCGCTTGATCGGGCTTGAATATCAAGGCTTGTTCGGGATTGAATATCAAGTGGCGTCCTTTTTCAACCTCTTTATTCGCATGAATCTTGCGACGTTATAAAACACATAAGTTTGACTTATGTGCTTTAGTGCGCCGACCCGAACATTGTACTCGCCCTCCAAAGAACCAGTTTTCTCCTCATATCGTATGATCGTGGCGATTAAGTATGAAAGGTCCCCACCCACCGCTACGTTATCACACATATTGAGAACCGCTGTTTCACCTGTCTTCATTTTATTATCAAGTGTACCTTGACACTAATCAGGTATGATAATTGAAAGATTCGACTCGATCAAAAAAAAAGTCGCCGAATAGAGAACTCATTGAGACCTTAGATTTATTAGTCATTTGTTGAAGTGAAAATTTCTTTAGGCGCGTTGAGCACTTTTTGGGTGAACAAAAATCATGGAATTCGCGTCATCGTCACCAAACGCTTTCCATGAGCTATATGTATACTGTGTATATAGGGTGTATCTATTCAAACACGAAATATTTTAAGAGATACTCCTACATATAGGTGGTAAAAAAGCTATGGAAACGATTTTTTTTTTTTAATCTGACAATCATGGGGATGATTTTGAAAGAAAGTAATTTCATATTTCCTATCTACAATTAATGCTCTTTTACCTCATATAACTTTTTTTTTTTTTTTTCTATCGACTGTGTTTTTATAGTTTTACCCATAAATTTTTGGGCATTCTTTTTTCTCATAATAATTTAAAGATGACATTATAATACCGAATAAAAAAAATTGGTTGTCTGTAAAGTTGGTTTACGGACGATAGTTTAACATGACAACGTCATAACAAAACATTGATGCGGCGCAAGCGTACAATGAGCGTAACGGAACAATGAGTCATCCTTTTTCGTGCATGCAGCCGGCGTTCATCCGTACAATGAGCGTAACGGGACAGTGAGCGTAACGGGACAATGAGCGTAACGGGACAATGAGTCATCCTTTTTCGTGCATGCAGCCGGCGTTCATCCGTACAATGAGCGTAACGGGACAGTGAACGTAACGGGACAATGAGTCATCCTTTTTCGTGCATGCAGCCGGCGTTCATCTGTACAATGAGCGTAACGGCACAGTTAGCGTAACGGGACAGTGAGCGTAACGGGACAATGAGCGCAACGGGACAATAAGTCATCCATTTTCGTGCATGCAGCCGACGTTCATCGATTTATTGGACGTTGTCACGTCAAATAAGAAGTATAAGAGTATGCTTGGACGTTTTGATCATGTTGAGAGGATGAATGAAAGGTAACTAACAAAAAGGGTTTACAAGGCAGATTTGAGTGGAAAAGCCGGGAGGGGACGCTCTAGAAGGACGTATACTGACCTTATTGGTGGTGTTCATCAGAAAAATCAAGTGCGTAGTACTCACCCAGTTTGCGTGTGTACAGATGTACGAACTTCAACGACGCAAAAAGATTATGTAAGGATCGTAGCGGCTACGGCTTCTGTAGTTTGCTTATCCCCATAGGTAAATGGCGTGAGTTTATGTATGTATTCCAGTAGAGCAATTCTGTAAAAATATCACGGTGAAAACTAATGTGAAGTGAGCTTGAAGTGACGTGTACTTCCACCTGATGCTTGGGATTGACACTATTGACAACTCACTCCACGCTCACTTCACCTTAGTTTTCACGGTGAGGTGGTTACAGAATAGCACTGCTGGTCCGCTGTATTATCCTAGATTGGCACAGTGGTCCGACACGCTGTCGTTTCATATCACAGGGATGTAATTAAACGCAATTCGGACTGCAAATGAACATGAAGCGGACATCCGGATTGGTGTTGGGGTGCGTTTCCCATGTTGCCTTTCTTTTATTTTCTTTATAGAAAGAAAAGAAAGAAAGAAAAAACGTTTCGTGCGTAGAATTCGCAACCGGCATGCATGTATGTATGACCAGATGTAAGAATGTAAACGAAGCAAAAGAAGTATGTAAGGAGCGTAGCAGGTTTTGCTCTATAGTTTCTGCCTACCCCCATGGGAAAAAGGCGTGAGTATATGTATGTATGTATGAAAGTATATACGGTAATCATAACAAAAAAGCAATTATTTTAATGTTGTCTGTCTGTCTGTCTGTTTGTTCCGGCTAATTTCCGAAACGGCTCGACCGGTTTTGACGGGACTTTCACTGGCAGATAGCTTATGTTATAAGGAGTAACTTAGGCTACTTTAATTTAAGGAAACGTCACGCGGGCGAAGCTGCGGGCATCTGCTAGTCCATTCATAAATTGTCCACGCTAAGATGAGACCTTAATGTAGAGACAATAGTGCCTAATTAATTGTCTGTTATTATCTGCAATTATCCACATCGGTAAGGACTAACAACTGCATTATCTTAGATCAACAATGTACTTAATTATCAATGGGCCATTCCCATTACTAGGCATTATTGCTAAATCCCATACTGCAGTGTATTTTCCCTACTATGTCTTATTTGGTAAACAAAAAAACGAAAATCAGAGTGTACACACATCAAAAAAAATTTTTGCGATCACTTTGAACAATCGAAATAGAGAATACGACATCACATGGTTAGACTGACCTGCCGGCTCGCCTGAGTTAAACCCAATAGAGCTCGCGTAGGATGCTCTTAAACGAGCTGTTTGGAACCGTCAGCCACGTCCCCAGACAGTGCCAGAGTTCAGGCAAACCGCTATTTAAGAATGGGACAAGTTAACTCAAGAAATGCTGGATAACTTGATTCTCAGCATGCCCAGGAGGATCACCGCATGTGTTCTAGCCAGGGGAGGAGTTATATTATATTCAATATAAACCTTTTATTAATAAATTGTTGTTTAAATTTGGTTAAACAGTCTTTTTCTTTCTATCAAATTTTTGTTACAATTACATTATGCTTTATTACTCAATTTTTTTATAAAAATTAAAAAATACTTTTATTTTTTAATTTCAAACAGGGTATTTATATTTAAAGAAAACACACAACAAAGAATTTTTCGTGATAAAGTTCAATGAAAAAAATTATATCAGCATATGCTAGTGATTACAAACTTTTTTTGATGTGTGTAGTCACACTACATCTACACTGTATTTTTTCTGTAATTCGTAAATGAAATCCTAATCTTTGTTATTTAAGAAACATTTAAGAATCACCTAGGAAGTTTTATTTTTAAGGTATTTTTCATGCTGAAGTAAGTAAGCAAAAGATGTGGAACCATTCATATTTAAACCCTATAAGTACCATATGTTATGCAAAATAAATATAATCAATTTTATTCCAAACACATAAATGCCATTAGGCCCTTTTAAGGTTCCGTACCCAAAGGGTAAAACGGAACCCTATTACTAAGACTCCGCTGTCCGTCTGTCACCAGGCTGTATCTCATGAATCGTGATAGTTAGACAGTTGAAATTTTCACAGATGATGTATTTCTGTTGCCACTAAAACAAAAAATACAAAAAAACAGAATAAAATAAATATTTAAGGGGCTCCCATACAACAAACGTGATTTTTTGCTAATTATTGCTCGATATTGATAACGGCAACAGGTGGACACTCGAAATATTCACAGAACATTTAGTTATATATTACTACTTACTAAAACTACTACTTACGTACTTTGAAAATAAATAATCAAATTAAAATAAAACAAATATTTAAGGGAACATTCCATACAGAAAACGTGTTTTTGTTTTCTGTTTTTACAGATAATGGTACGGAACTCTTCGTGCGCGAGTCCGACTCGCACTTAGTCGGTTTTTAATTTACGCGACTCGCCTGCGTTCTATTCTCTGTGTTCTAATATTAAGAGGGTTCTCAACGGTCCACTATCGCCACCCCTTTAAAAAAATATTGTCTCGTGACTGAGAAGGAATTATGAAAAACGGCTCAGTAAGGGACCTCGGTAAGTGTGTCTAGAATTTTCTAATACAAAGATAACGTTTCATATTGAGACACGAAGCAACAAAATGGGATCTAGAGGAACGTGGCCGCTTTTCTTTAGATCCCATTTTACCTCGGTCGGGAAGCAACAAAATGGGTAATTCTCAGGACACTCATTTATTTGGTTGACTTCGGTGGCAATTCTTTTTTTACATTTAGGCATAACTAACATGAAATATCAAATCTAAAGTTGATTTAAAACATATTAGTAGTACTCTAGATTTGATATTTCATGTTAGTTATGCCTAAATGTAAAAAAAAAATTGCCACCGAAGTCAACCAAATAATGAGTGTCCTGAGAATGACCCCTGAGCCGTTTTTCATAATTCCTTCTCAGTCACGAGATAATATTTTTTTTAAAGAGGACTGTGGACCGTAGACTCTTAATTAATAATCTAACCTTACACTGGGTGCGACTGTCATTCTGCATAACCTTGCGATATTTACATCACCAGAACGAAAACACACGAGGCACATAGAATCACGCCGGGAATACACTGACATTGGTGCCGATTCCCTTGTTCGCAAATTAAACTAAATTTAAGTTCAGTGCATCTTTTTCTTTCTATTTCATTAAGAAAAGGACAGAAGAAAATTTTTAGTTTAGTCCTGTCAAATTAATCAGCGCTTGACGTAAATTGACGTAATTTTAGTCGGCAAGTTTTTAATCACGTCTAAACTTGTATGGAGTAGTGGCAGGCGCTGATTAATTTGACAGGACTAAACTAAAATGTATCTTCTGTCCTTTTCTTAATGAAATATAAAGAAAAAGATGCACTGGACTTAAATTTAGTTTATTTTGTGAACAAGGGAATCGGCACCAATATAAGTTAAATTAAAATAATTCAAGGCACCCATTCTTTTAACCTCTAAAATACAATCGTTTACGGCTGTCGAGACGTATTTACATTCCTTATATACAGCGAATTATACCTACGACTCATCCATTAAACTTGACTTAAAATACTGCAGTATATTGGTATCGTCTAAAGTTCGTATACGCGCGCACTGACCGCTGCAAACGGACAGTATTTTTTTTTTCGGACATTTTTTTATACGAGTGTCGTGTTCGTTCGTGTATTTTTTTTACACAATGTTGAGTTTAGATTCAGCTATTTTGAGCACTGGGTTTATGAAAGAAAGTAGAACATTGTTGAAAGTGAGACTGTGGTTCTATGCGTTTTCGTATTTGCATTTGGTGGCCGTTGCGGCTTTGTTGTTGACCATTGATTTTGGTGCTCATGATGATCCGGATATCCAGATGTATCAGAAGATCAGGTTTAAACTGATCACTGCGTGGTTTAATGTAAGTTTTTTTATTAATTTTTAATATCTAAAACTGAAAAGCGGTAATGAAAAAAAATAAAAAAAATAACAAACATATTTATTTTTCGCAAACATAATATTTATTATACAAATATATTATGTTTGCGAAAAATAAAGGAGCTAAATTTTTTCGTTGTTATTGACTGAATTTTTTATTTTTATTTTTTTTATCAAACTCAAAGCATTTATTTCAATTAAACCATTTACAGGCACTTTTGAATTGTCAAAGAGACGGTCAGTTAGTCAGAAAGTTGAAGCTAGTTGCCCATATAATATCTTTAAAACTTGTTACATTAATGGGATGAAATTATTATTTTAAATAAATCAATGATAAATAATATTATTATTTTTGTTAATAAAATAAATCAATGAGTAATAAGCACACTTGTTTGTCAAAGCCATCAAAACAATCTAATGTCACCATTATATTACATAAATTAAATTATAATTACTACCATACACATTGTTATCGAAAGGTACAGTCTCCGGCAAAGGCGTTGTCGTTTAAATTAAATACGAACAATAACCTATGATTTTAAAGTCGGCAAAACGCATTGGGCAGGTCACCGAACCATATTCGAGCTATTGTGTGTTTATTATCTGTTTCATTCTCAATCGCGGCCTGATCCGTCGGATTCACGTGGCGGAGTTTCGAAAACTTATGTTAATTATTTTCGCAAACATTGCATAAACGACCTTACTCGGTTGTAAGAAAAACAACAAAGTAGAAAGGGATATTGGTGTATCGTAGTACTATTTCCATTAGATAAATAACGTCTAAATAACGACAGTTATTATGTAATATTGTTGAAGTTACTGCACTTTCGATATTTAAAAAAAAATGTAAATGGTAAATAGATTTGATTGTATTTATCGTGAAATAACGGAGTTTATTAAACGTTTACATCGAAATAACGAAAGGGTGAGAACAGTTATTTGTCTAATGTTATATAAATTGAGTATAGATAAAATAAAGTGGATTAACAACACCGAATAGTGATACCAATTAAGAGAAAAAGTTTTATGATATAATTACTTAGGTAGGCAATTAGAACTGGTAGCATTTATGTCCTTCTCCAATTACTGGCTACCTCTCTGTTCTGCGGTTTTGGCGTGAAAAGGTAACCGACAGAGTTACTATCAGATTTTAGGGGTTCCGTAGTCAACAAGGAATCTTGATAGTTTCGCCATGTCCTTCTATCTGTCTGTTTGTCCACGGCTTAGCTCTGAGACTCTTCCCTAGTAGCATTTTTGTTGGCGTTTGGTTGGGCCACATACCTCTGAAGTTGGCCCAACTAAATACCAACGGAAAATGCTACTAGGGTTAGTACTACAAAAGCTGTTATTTGGCACGGTGTAAATTACGCCGACCAAAAGGTGAAATACTCAAATATAATAAAATATCAGAAAAAAAAAATTGCACGCAAAGTGGGGATGATATTTTGACGTGACAACGTCTAATAAATCGATGAACTGCATGCACGAAAAAGGATGATTCATTGTCTTGTTACGCTCATTGTCCCTTTACGCTCATTGTACCTTTACGCTCATTGTCCCGTTACGCTCATTGTCCCGTTACACTCATTGTACGCTTGCGCCGCATCAATGTTTTGTTATGACGTTGTCACGTTAAACTATCGTCCGTAAACGAACTTTACAGACAACCATTTTTTTTTTTCTCGTCTATCCCATTATGTGGGGTATCGTTGGATAAGCCGTTCAAAAATATTGCGGGTCAATGAAATCATTTTAAGATTCAGGGATCCGTTGGCGTAATATTAAGCTTTAAAGTGCTTATTTTTGTTAGAGTCAAGTTGGTTTTAGATATAATTATGAAATAATTCACGGCAGTAGTATGTATAACGAAGACAAAAGGAAACTTTCACAGCTAAGTTAGGCTTTAAAAGTTAACGAGTAATAGTGGACCAACTTATATTTGCAGTTGAAATTTATGGGAGAACATGTTTTTCAACTACAATGTTAAGTTTGTTCTTGGGATAAATTCATCCCAACTACGGAACCCTTCATTGTGCGTAGTCCGACACGCACTTGACCGGTTTTTTAAATATTAGACATATACTTCCATAAGGTATGATTTTTTTTATGTGTACCTACTTATTCAAATAAATACACAAGTTGTCAATATTAGTCTCCTTTGTGACAAACAGAGCAGCATCCATGAAAAGTTCACATTCGATATAATAGGTTGGGGAAAAAGTTTCTTCGCATTTTTTAAGAAAATTCAAAACATTTTTGAATATAGTTTATTTACATTTAACTATAGTATTTAGGTACCATTTTATTCGATAACTTTTTGCCATCTTGTAAGTAGGGACATGATCCCATTGCTATAGAAATTTTGGGACTTCTGATCAAAATACCGCGACAAGTGGTTTTGGCAGTCCTCTCGTGATGTTAACCTGACACTGCCTAAAGAATTCTGAAGAGACCGAAACAGGTGGAAATCTGAAGGTGCAAGGTCAGGACTATACGGCGGATGCATTAACACCTCCCAGCCAAACTCTCTTAATTTTTGCTGAGTGGCTAAAGATGTGTGAGGTCCAGCGTTATCATGATGAAAAACCACACCCCTTCTGTTGATTAATTCCGGCCGCTTTCTCTCAACTTCTTGCTTTAATCTCATCAGTTGTTCGCAGTAGAGTTCAGAATCGATGGTCCTGCCTGGTGGTAACAGCTCATAATGAATAATGCCCTTCCAATCCCACCACACACACAGCATCACCTTGTTGCGAGTTAACCCGGGTTTCGCCACAGTCTGTGAAGCCTGACCGGCCTTTGACCACGACCTTTTTCGCACGTTCTTGTCGTACGTGATCCACTTTTCATCACCAGTTATCAGCTTCTTCAGAAATGGTTCGGTTTCATTACTTCGTAATAAATAATCACAAATGAGTACACGGTTCATTAGGTTTCTTTCAGTGAGCTCGTGAGGTACCCAAATATCGAGCATTTTTGTGTACCCAGTTTTTTTCAAATGTGCCAAAACTGTTTTGTGGTCAATTCCCAGCTACGTCGTAACTACTGATATGCCGATCTTGTTCCACTTTTTCAAAAATGGCATCCATTTTATCTGTAATAGGGCGACCAGAGCGACGTGCATATTTGACATCAAAATTTCCGGATTGAAAACGCTTAAACCAAATTTGTGCTACTCTCTCAGACACTGCACTAGGTCCATAAACATCGTAAATTTTTTTGCGGCTTGCGTTGCATTTTTACCTTTTTTGTAGTAAAATTTTAAAATGTATCGAATTTCTTCATTAAATTCACTCATCTTGACAGTACGAAAAACAAATGAAAATCACACATTTTCCTAATTTGAATTTGGAATGATGTTCTTCAAAATTTAAACTTTCAATGATACCAAAACCAGCCAGATACAAATAGTATAGCCAAAGAGATTTTATTACAAGTTCATACATACTATAATGCGAAAGGACTTTTTCCCCAACCTAATATGTAGCTCGCCGATTGAATAAAGTGGACTAATCCAACTCGGTCAGTATGAGTCCACGTCTCAAAACATGTAAGTATACCAGGGGCCCAAATCTGCTATTTTTGTAAATTCGTCACTCCAACACGATCCCATTGTCATTTTGCAAAAAGTTCGTAATTTGCTAAATTCATAATGGTCGATCATTGGTCAGTCAATGGTCACGTAATAGAATTGGATTACAATGGCATTTTGAACATTTATTCATGCCAAATTTCATTTATATATATTTTTACATATTATTTATTAGTGTTATAAGCCATCTGAAGTAGTAGGAAGTTGGAAATTTTGTAGGAAGTTTCATTTGTCATTATGTGCGAGATTACTAATTCTTTCAATGGAGTGTCAGTGGCTGACCATTAGAAAGTCATAATGACGCCAATAAATTAGTAGATTACCAAACTTGTCAAAATCAACAATTATGAAATCAATGATAGACCATTCTGACACTATTTTAATAGCAGACTTGAGGCCCAGGACAGACTGGGCACTGGCTCGATCTGCACTGATAATATAAATTACTGTGTTCTCAAACCTTCGTAAAAACACGAATAAAATTCATATTGCTACATAAAAGTTATACCAATCCCAATTTATTGTGAGAGATAACCAAACCGCTATCCCGGTGGACCAATATCATTCATAAAATATATTTTTCTCGGGGAATCATAAAATTATTTTTATTTTTCGCACTTTTCTGTAAATAAAACAGAATATGATAGTAGATACCTAACATTTTCTTAGCAGTACTCCCCCAAGGGGGATACACTTTCGTATGTAAAGGATCAAAATATAGAATCATATCCCTTATCCTAATGTTTAAAAAATATTTATTATACTGACGCTCACGAATTATTCATGTTTTTACATTGTCATTTAACTATGCCTCATAAATCCTAGATAAATCTGATAGTGTCATATCCTTGTATATACCTATTTATTGTGCCCTTTGTATAAATAAACGATTATTATTTTATTACGATTTGATGTTTAAAGATGATTACGTCAAGAAGATAGCCAGCAGTATTTTGTCTGCAAATAATAATGAACGCACATTTCTTAATAAACATTTGATCGTGCATTTAAGACGCAGATGGCATATATCTGCGTCTTAAATCTAGACTTAGTGACCTTGAGTGGTTAACTTGTTCTGTACTGACCTCACGCAACGCGTCGTAGGTCCAGCCAGTAATAGGATGCGCCCATCCAGGAGCGCTGTCCCAAACAAGACGAATTATTAATTTATTATACCTACGTAAAATAAAAGGTATTTTAATAAAACACGTATACTAAAAGATCAATAATAAAATTATCTTTAAAAAGGTGAAGGTTTCAGAAAAATACGCTTGATCGATTTTGCGTGATCCTCAGTTTTTAATCCGCGTTAGACATAACTTTACAAATTAATTTCACTATGTAATATGAACAATCTAAAATATTCATAATTGTATTAAATTATTAAGAAAATGCTTTAACTTAACATATATTTTTTTTAAACCTTAAGAGTGCTATCTCGGGTCCACTAGCGCCACTCCTTTAAAAAAAGATTATCTCGTGACTGAGAAGGAATTTGAAAAACGGCTCTATCACACACGATATAATCTTTTTTTTAAAGGAGTGGCGCTAGTTGACCCGAGATAGCGCTCTTAAGGTTTAAAAAAAATATATGTTAAGTTAAAGCATTTTCTTAATAATTTAATACAATTATGAATATTTTAGATTGTTTATATTACGTGTCTCAATATGAAACTTTATAAAAGGTATTAGAAAATTCTAGACACACTTACCGAGGCAACTGATAGAGCCGTTTTTCATAATTCCTTCTCAGTCACGAGATAATCTTTTTTTAAAGGAGTGGCGCTAGTGGACCCGAGATAGCGCTCTTAACATTACTCGTTTAGACGTGATCTTTAGTATAAAATTATTAAAAGTCGGTTATCATCGTCTTAACACGTCATTTTTAAAGACCATATTGCAGATTAGTTAATACAAACATAGCACCTGATCGCTAACTTTACTGACGCTATGAGTTGAACAAACAAAAATATGTGCCTTTTTTTAATTATCAAGTGGGATAATTGCACTTACAGCAGCAATGGGTTTCATTTTGACAGTTCAACAAGATTCATTGCGTTATTAACGTTGTTGAGCATAGAAATGTTTCGAACATATGAAGCAATGGATTAACAATATCCTTCAATATCATTCAGATTTTTATTGATAGTGTTTTACGCAACTAAGTAGCAGTGTTTTTTTTTTTTTTAATGTGGAATGATTGTAATTTGGAATTGAAATTTTAGTGACAGTAATTCATATTTTTTTATTGACTAATTTATTTAATGACTACTTTGAAATTTAATTTTATCTAAAAATATGCTTGCTGAATTGTAATGATACCTAATCTTAATGAATAATGATGATTTAATAAGTACCTACATAATGTCTATAATGTAATTTTGATGAATACTATCACGGTTTATGCACCATCTCTTCCTACCAATTTGTACGCCACGATATGCGGCTAAACATGTTAGAACTTTTATGTATCCCTTTATTATCTTGCATGTATGTATCATGTACACCATATTAAAACATATAAAATCTTACTTACTTAGTTAACAGTGCCGCCATCATTAATTGCATTACTGAGGTCATCATTCAAGTTTTTCCTAACAGTAGCTATTACAATTTATTGGCTTCCTGCAGACTCCTAGAAACTGTACAGTAACACCCGTCTTTAATTCTGCGAACTGTTAGTTAAAGTAACACTACGCTATTCTTAACATTTTATTTTAACTTTAAAATAAACTTATCGTACAACAAAGTTGCAAGAACAAAAGCTATTATAGTAGCACTGTCCTACCATTTGAAAGCACCCCACTTTCCTTCTGTCAAAGTTTTTAGAGATTCAAGCCTTCGACGTCCCCAACGTTACAGCAAATGACGTCAGAACAGGGCTTAATTTAATAACTTACGGAACAAAATGGCTTCTTTCCTTTGTAGAATTAGCAGGACGACAAGTGACCGGGAGGGAAAGTTTCACTTTGTTATAGGTGTGTACTATTATTATTGTAGTCCCTGAAAAAGAATTTAGATTGACGAGCGCCGTTATAATGACATTTCATATGCATTGTATGACTAAGACCGCTTTCACATGTAGGCGACTTTAGCAGCGCGACAGTCGCGCGATAGAAGCGCGACTGTCGCCCAATCCTAATTTCATAATTATAAACAGAAGCGCGGCGGCCATGCCACACTGATCTTAACTGCGGTGCGGCTCTTATAATGTGAAGGCATCTGCTTCTGCCGCGCTTCTGTCCTAATGTGAAAGCAGCCGTACTCCCAATAATCCATCTCAAAACTGATCAGTTGATCTGCTGCAACCAAGAGGATACAGCTAATCAAATAACAATCGATAGACCACAGTCTATTCTGTAAGAAAAGTCGAGAGGTGTCGTGGGACACCCGGTTGGAACCATGTTTCTTTTGCTGTATATTATGTACTAGCTTTCGTCCGCGACTTCGTTCGCGTGAAATTTCTTGTTCCCCCATCCCACCCTGTCACATCACATCGCCCGCCTACGCTATTATTTCGTTTTCGCTGAGCGTTATTTCTGACTATTTTATTTTTACTCGGCTCCTAGGGGCCGTAGCGTGATGTTAAATAAACTATAAACTCCCTCGAGAATTGTGCTATCAAACGCAAAAAGATTTTTTCAAATCCGACTGGTAGTTCCAGAGATTAGCGTTCAAACCTTGTTTAAATAATTATCCAAACGTAAGTACATATTATATTATGTTGAAAAGGCTCTTTTTTTTTTAAACAAATTCTCCTATATCTGCTAAAATATAAAATATTTAAATATGGTGTCTGTGACTTTTTTGTAGGATTATTTATGGCGGACCAGATTGCCATACATTGTTTTCAGTTTTAAGCAACAGCAGTTTAGGCAACGCATGCAAATAATTCTGTTTTAAGAGGTATTATTTTCCGACTTGTTTGACAAAAATTGTGATAGCTCGGCTAATATGCATGATATAAAGATAAATGATTTATTTCTGTAAGTAGGTTTGTACAAACACTTTAACACGTCAATGAATTAAATAAATAATTATATAAATTATAATCTACTAGTTTTGCCCGCGGCTCCGCCCGCATGGATGTCGGTTATCGCGTAAAAAAGTAGCCTTTGCCCTTCTCCATATCCCAGGCTATATCTCTGCCAAATTTCATAACAATCGGTTCAGCGGTTTAGGCGTGAAAACGTAACATACAGACAGACAGACAGACAGATAAACAGACAGACAGACCGACAGAGTTACTTTCACATTTATAATAGTATGGATGGATGGATGGATGGATATGGATATGGATATGGATATGGATGGATGGATGGATGGATGGATATGGATATGGATGGATGGATGGATGGATATGGATGGATATGGATGGATAGATGGATGGATGGATGGATGGATGGATGGATATGGATGGATGGATAGCAATCAAGGTTAAAGTAGCTACATATTAATGAAAGAATTTTAAGAATCCGTTCAGTAGTCTCAGATATTACCAGCTACATACAAACTTACAAAAAAAAAAAAAATACCTGAAAATAATATTATTAGTTTAGTAGTATTATTATCTTAGTATATTAGTAATAGTTTAGATTTAATATCAGGCATAATTAAAGAAATTAACAAAGTATTAGAGAAATGAATGAAAAAAAAAATTGAACACCTGCACGTCTATACTACAGATACCTAACTATACATAGACATACGCTTGTAAACACACATCATTTCAGCCGAAAGACGTACACTGCTGGACATAAGCCTTCCTCAATTAGGGGGGTTTGCCATAATCGCCACGCTTGGCGGGGTTGGCGACCGCAGTATGGTGTTAAAAATGCATAGAGAACGCTGCTGTCCATTCTCTAGTAAGTCCCTTGTCGTCTTTTCCGATACGCATGTAAGGAAATAGGATGGGGCTATTCTTTACGTCCGGCACCATCCGGTACAAGTACAATAAGTACGTATTTACAGAATTATAATCATTATAATCAGCAATATAAGTCCTTAAGTTAGAATTGCCCTCAAATGTAATGATTTCATGAAATAGTCATTCAATAGAGTTGTCTGTCTAAGACCAACTGGTCTTAGACAGTTGTATTGATGATTTTAATGATTATAATTATGTAAATACATGCAACTTAATATTGACCTGCAAATTGCAGAAAACATAAGAAAATTTGAATTTCACGGGCTACACTGGCATTGTTGCCTTAAGTCGATAGTTTGCTTAGGTATTCCAATTTGTGTTGACTCCGATAGTGAGTGACTGTTACTGGCTTCAAAACAATTTATTTTCTTTTTTTTCTTTTTTCTACCAGTATTTAAAAGATCCAAGACCACGTCAGGTCAAAAAAGCAAAAATGTGCCCTCGGCGCCAAGATACGAATTCACCCTTTCGAGTTATTGTCATCTTATGTTAATATAGATGAAATATAAAGAAAGATGTCCTACTAATATAAATTAGGATGAGTCATGGAACATAATTAGCAAAGGAAATATAAAAAACAATGTTGTTTTATGAACTTGATTTACAGATTTACGTATAAAAGTCTGTCATGTAGTAGTGACCGTGGCGTGCGGAGCACATTTTGCTTGGTCATCTATACATGACTGGCGGTCAAAAGGTTAACCTTTTGACCGCCACAGTCACACAAAAATATGCAGGGTTTATCGTTATAGGTGTCTCGGCGGCGAAAGAACTACACTGAAAAAAATGCACTCCAATCAAGTGTCTTTTTAGCTTGATTGACGATATCTTGTTTAGATTAATCAAAATCTTAGTTTAGTTGATCATCACGACATGATTGCAGCAATACTAGTTTAAATGATTGAACGCTCAAACAAGTTTCTCGATTACCCTTAACATAACATCATTGTAGAAGAGTTAAAAAAGTGACAAGTAAAAAAAAATTAAGTTAGTCGTGTCAATCAAGCATTTGATTACTTCAAAAAAGATCATTGAAACTTTAATCTAATAATCTTGGTTAGAGCAACTATATATGTATTGACTTGATTGCTGCAAATAGGTTTTGTGATAACTCCAATCAAGATCCCATTTCAAATCTTAGTCAAATAAAAATAGAAGCCGTGATCATAGTGCTTGATGGGCTCAGATGCCAACAAGTTACTTAGTCAATCTAAACAAAATCTTGATTGTGGCAACTGGGCTGGCCACGTTTGAAAAGAAAGAAAGCAAGAAAAAGTATTTATTGTGACTCGCACAGGAAGATCACAAACTAAACACACAATTATAAAAGTATAAAAAATAAAAACAGAGTCCTGTACGAGGCCAAAAGGCTCCCATCACAGCATGATGCTGCGAAATTTAAAAATAAGTGCCGCAGCGCTGGTATTCTGATAGGGCCTACTGTGATGTCACGGGCAGATACAGAAATACGTAAATAATTATCAATATATATATTTTTTAAATAGATATAATCATATAAAATATTAACAAATAAAAAATAAAATATTCATTTAATCCGCGCGGCAGTACGTATGCCCAAAGATGTGTGGGCTAAAATAGTCACTATATGGAACCATGAGACAGCTAGGCATCCCGGCAGACCGCGTACAAGATGGCAGGGCGAGCTGGACAAAACAAACGACCAGTGGTCTACATTAGCTCGGGATCGCAAACACTGGAATTCAAAGAGAGAGCCTTTGCCCAGCAGTGCGATGATACAGGCTAACATTAACAGTAACCTAAACGAGAACCACGTGACCAAAGTAAAAGTAATTTTTGGCTGAATGATTTGCATTTTCACAAGTCGTAATGCTCTTAAGATGAAATTGACAAACAGAGTTTTTACCACTGTATAAGAAACAATTTGCATGTCTTAAACGGATATTTACCTTAATTATTATCTTTCTCAAACTTAGACTTGGCAGAAACACGCAAATCCGTTATTATGACATTATTTTTTTGCAATTTGTTTATACGAACGTCATAATTTATGTCTGGTGATGTCAGACTTTAGTATTCACGTGCACTGTGATTGCAGCATTCTTACCAATTATCGTAGACAAAAAGTGGCAGAATTCAAAATAATTCTATTATTTCAGTACCTAAAATACCACAAACCCGAAAAAAAGTTGGGTTTGCAGAATATATTATATTAGAATTAAGATAATTTATGTAAACAAAGGTGTGTTTATGTACACATCAAAAAAAAATCTTCATAATGGTAATTCACATAAAATGGCGGAAAAAAAAAGTTTCAATTTCTTTTAAGTACTGATTTTAGATATAATAAATAAAAAATTATCATACCGTAATTATTTTTATAAATTTTCGGTTTTAAACAAAGTTATTAAAAGGAGATTTTCTGGTACAAAATATTTTATGATACTGGTAGCAATGCAGGAGATCCAAACATTTAATAGTACATTATGATACAAGTGTGCTGTATTGGTCATTGCACTGGAGGCATTGACATAATATATATTACTGCGTAAGGACTGGGCGGACCGCATGTTACAATGACGCCTCGAACGTGGTCCTAAAATGGTCTTCCCTATAACGAAGTGAACTAGAACGCGTTCGGCTGTCTTCGGGAGCGGTCGTAAAATTTTACAAGCAAAAATGCCAAGTTGTGTCGTGAAGGGTTGCGTGAACTACGACAAAAAGCACAATACAACAATTGATAAAATTTCATATCACCGATAAGTTAAAAATATGTAATTGTATCAACTTCTAACATTATTTAAAACAATTTTCTTTCTAATTTGTCTCAACGTTTGGCAAAGACGACGCGAAGCCGCGTAAAAGTGCGATATAACTTTGCAGCGGCGCACGTTTTTATCCGATGAAATGAAAAGATTTATTATTATTACTATATGATTTAATTATGCATAAAATTATTTTTTATTGTTTATTAAAAGCAAATTAAAATATGTTTTTATGTACTTACTGCTAAAAAATCTGTAAGTACAGTGAAATACGTATTTATTTTGCAGATTTCCTTCTGATTCCGTGCGAAATAAAGTTTGGAGTCATGTCATAAGTTAAAAAAAAGAAGTTTAAAAATATTGTTTTATTCAAAGGCCAATGAAAATTTTATAACACAAACAAACTGCAATAAATAGAAATTTCGAAAAATAGAAGGTTTTTTTATTTCTTTGTACCTCGAAAAATACCTGCTCTTACAAGTTTACGTCTAGAAGCAGACCACGCCGATTGACATGGTAGTTCGTAGTAGTTCTAATAGATGGCGTTAGTGTTTTTGTATGGCGACCGTGTCCGGCAAACGTTCGGATGACCATATCTTTACTATTTATATCAATGACTGGAGGTGGTATTATTCGCGCGAGTCGCAGACGAGCGCGATAAGGGAGCCGAATGTGTAATGATCAATGCACACGCGTTTCATACGACGTTTTTCAACACACTTGCGAGGAAAAAAACAGACTTGTTGTAAAAACTTATGCTACAATAACGTAATTATAGAGATGATACCATTGACATATATATTACTGCGTAAGGACTGGGCGGACCGCATGTTATAATGACCAATCGAACTTGGTCCCAAAATGGTCTTCCCTATAACGAAGTGAACTAGAACGCGTTCGGCTGTCTTCGGGAGCGGTCGTAAAATTTTACAAGCAAAAATGCCAAGTTGTGTCGTGAAGGGTTGCGTGAACTACGACAAAAAGCACAATAAAACAATTGATAACATTTCATATCACCGATAAGTTAAAAATATGTAATTATATCAACTTCTAACATTATTTAAAACAATTTTCTTTCTAATTTGTCTCAACGTTTGGCAAAGACGACGCGAAGCCGCGTTAAAGTGCGTCATAACTTTGCAGCGGCGCGCGTTTTTATCCGATGAAATGAAATGATTTATTATTATTACTATATGATTTAATTATGTATAAAATTATTTTTATTGTTTATTACAAGCAAATTAAAATGTGTTTTTATGTACTTACTGCAAAAAAATCTGTAAGTACAGTGAAATACGTATTTATTTTGCAGATTTCCTTCTGATTCCGTGCGAAATAAAGTTTGGAGTCGTGTCATAAGTTAAAAAAAAATAAGTTTAAAAATATTGTTTTATTCGAAGGCCAATGAAAATTTTATGACACAAACAAACTGCAATAAATGTTGTACCTCGAAAAATACCCGCTCTTACAAGTTTGCGTCTAGGAGCAGACCACGCCGATTGACATCGTAGTTCATAGTAGTTCTAATAGATGGCGTTAGTGTTTTTGTATGGCGACCGTGTCTGGCAAACGTTCGGACGACCGTATCTTTACTATTTATATCAATGGATGATACATTTAGATTTATAAAGTTCAACTGACCTTTGTTGCCAGGTTCTGACTATCCGGACGTTTTTTTTAACAACTGGTCAACGTCGGTTGGTGACAATACTTTAGATTTCGTATTTTTGATATTAACTTTTATCAACACAACGAAAACGTTAGCAAAACAAATATTTATGGAAAATGGCGCGCTGGTTTTGTATTTTTTTTCCGCGCGCCCCGCTTGCGATGCGCGCGCAGGTGTAAATAGAGGCACTAGAACCGCTAAACAGCCTTTATAAAAAAAAATGTTTAGTCTGATCGTAGTTTAGTTAGTATGGAATTAGAAAGTACTATTGGCATAGTGAAATATACATTAGTTCAGTGAGAATCCGCAATAATAGAACGTCAGTCAGGATCTTTTCCGTTTGGTTCCGGGAGAGACCACGGACAATTTAAGGTAGGAGTGAGGTGTAAATATCGCAACAGCTAAATACAACAGGTATCACAAGATACCAGACTGTAACTGTGACAAATAAACTGAAAAAAAATAAAAAGCTTCTGTTCCACGACGAGATAACAGAATCCATCCAGTCACAAGCTTTTGTCTATTCATGCTTAAGACAGTTACCTTAGTTAGAATATAGATAACTAGCTTTTACCCGCGGCTCCGCCCGCGTAGATGTCGGTTATCGCGTAAAAAGTAGCCTATGTCCGTCTCCATATCCCAGGCTACATCTCTGCCAAATTTCATGACGATCGGTTCAGCGGTTTAGGCGTGAAAACGTAACATACAGACAGACAGATAGACAGACAGACAGAGTTACTTTCACATTTATAATATTAGTATGGATAGTATGGATAAATGTTACTGTTACACTGTGACACCCAGTTACATCGTCCGTCACAAGCTCTTTCCTTTTCTCGCATAGGTGTAACACCATAGTTAGAAAGAGAAGTAACTCCGTGTATTATAACTGTGCAGCTGTGGTAACAGAGAACACACAATAGTTTGTTCCCACATAGTATGAAATAACAGCCTGCTATTTTGTAACATGTTTTTGGAACTGTTAATTACGTGGAACAGAAACAGGAGGAACAGATATGGGATTTTACCTGTTACAACCCACTCCTGATTTAAGATAAATAAATTTTAGTTAATTTTGGGAACAAAGACAATACAAACTATTTAAAAAAAAAGTGAACGCGCGGATTCCTTTTGGCATGAAGTTTCTTTGACGAGATTTAAAAAAAAAAGCGCAAGTTTTCGACTAGTAAACAGTTATCTGTGGCGTTACAGCACTCGTATGGTTACGTAAAATAAAAAGCACGCGTTTTTAATACACTGCATTATGGACATAAAAGCGGTTCAATAAGAACCACTTTACGAGCAAGTGTGTTGAAAAAAAAATTACATCTTCAACAACACAAATATTACAACTCTCATTTATATAGATTCATATTGTAAGTAGCATATCTAGAGCCACATGTTGGATGAAAACGGCTGTAAACTGTTCCGCAATAGTGCATGACTTTTTTATAATTGACAGGCTTTGTTACGAGCAATATTTCTGTGCGTCAAGTCGCACTTTTGAGATTTTAGGGAGAAAAAAAAAGGATAATCAAAAAAAAAAATACTCTGTATCCGGAAGTGAAAAAATATGCGCCCAAAGATGTTCTATCAAAATATATTTATATAAAATAAATATATTGTACAGTTATGTTTTCAGAATTATTATTTTTTAATGATTATGTCACCTAACATCATCATAAAAAAAAGTATTTGAAATGGACACGTGGATGTTTTACTCTATGGTAGGTATGCTGTAAGAAATGTCTTTAATTTCTCAAGAAATTTCTAGCAAAGTATCACCTTTCTACGTATTTTTCTGTTCTTTTCTTCTTGTCTGTTTATATTTATTTATATAATACTTTAAGCACACAAATGTACAGACGCGGACTTAATATAACTGATCATATATAGATATAAGCACAAATAAATACACATAAATGAGGCCATGAGCGCCAGAGCGGCCTAACTGTCGTTTGTTCAATACTGATTTTATTTTGAAAAACTGCTTACGAAGTAAGTTTAGAGCAATTTTTAGGCCACTTTGGCTCTCATGGCCTCAAATACAGGAATATACTAAAACTAATACTATATTATATGAGCGTACACAAATGGATAAATAAAAAATGGTAAATATTATCAAAACAAACAATTTCCCAGATAAAATAAAAAAATCTCATAAATTTTTCATCATGACAAACGCTAGCACGAAGGTGACATCAGGCACATCACTATTCCTCAGGATCCCGCAGATTAAAATCCCATTAAAACCCGTCCGGTATTGTTTACGTGACGTGCGTGCAAATCAACGAAAAAATATTATTTCGCTGCGTTCGTCCCCTTACATTTTACGATGAAAATGTTCGTCAAAGTTCTCAGTGTAACACAAGAACACCACACATGTTATGTTATAAGAAAACCTTCGAATTTCTCAAGCACGGTAATGTTTAACTTTACCAAAATTAATCAGAATTTGTTTTGTTTCAGCTCTTCACATTGGTGTATTTCCCGATATGCTTCTACTGCGATTGTAGGGAGCTGAGAGGGGAAAACGGGAGGACTCACGTGAAACTTCTCAATCAACTTAGGTACTTGTGCTTCACAAGCATCCTCCTGCCGACCACTGCAGTAAGTTTCAACATACAAATTGCCACTAAGCGGTTCCGTAAACATATTTACTTAATTTATGACCGTTATATGTACAGCTCAAACGTTTACTTTTGATAACATTTCATAAGTAAATAGAAACGTAGGTGGTTTCTTTTTTTTTTGGTTATGGTTTCTAGGAACCTTTTGGGGGTTAGTGAGGGAAAAATTTCTATAAAATGGTTTTTTTTTTCGTTCAATTTTGTAGAAACCACAAACTAGCATGGCATTATTCGGGTCGGTTAGGACGCGGAAATATCAAGGCAAAAGAAATCCCGAGTCGCTTTTGAATCGCATAATTGAAAATCACTTGGCAAACATTTACTACACTGTAATCTACTTAACTAAGTGGTTACCCAAAGAGACTATCTAAAATATCCCTTTTCTGTTTGAATAAGTAACCTTTTCTGATCAGTTACTGATACATATATAATAATACCATTTAACTGTATTATTTAATTAATAAACTTATTTTCATTTACTTATCAGTATGGCATGGAAAAAAGATCAATAAAGTTAGTACCGCTATTTGTGAAATAAAATGATATCGTGAATTGAAATCGCTTATTCTGTAAATAGAATATCGGAATCACATTAAGGTTTAAAAAAAAAACTAGATAGTGTCGACATTTCGGGTCAGTGACAACTCAACCCGTGTCAACTCAACCCGAATAATAATACCAGCTATTACGCCGTCAAAACGCCCTTGTACCGTCGGCATGAGAAGTATCGACTACTTATTATTTTTTATTTTTTTATAATTTTTTCGATAGAATTTATTTATTTATTTTTTATATATAAATATTAAATGCTATGAACTTGTTCTGCAATAAATACTACTTTTATTTATTTAAATATTTAGTTATTATTCATATAAGGATTTCAAAAGAAACAAATACTTGAGTTTCAATGAGCATAAAATGAGTAATTTTTATTAAGGGTTATACAAAAGTAAATTGACACAATATTACAACAATCACAGTCTTAAAAAATAATGGTTAACAATTATTTTTGACAATCATTTATGAAATTTAAAATTCAACATAATCAACGATTTATACAAGATGTTTTTTTTTTTTTTTTTTTTATGCAGCCAAATTCATTCTGTAGTCTTGGTAAGTGGTCAGTATCACGGATCAATATAATTTGTTTTATTTCCCATAAACGGCTACCGAAACTTAAATTCTAGACTATTGTAAATTTGATGTGCAAGAGTGAGATAGAAAATTTTTCAATTATCATCAGATCCGATGTGTATTCTTAGCAAAGGAACGCTTGTCTTATTTAGTCCAGACAATTTAAAAAAAACGAATGAACTTAGGCTACTCATATGTATAGGTATCATACATAATTGAAATAGGCGTTGTAGATCTAAACTAACTACGTTACTATGTTTACTTGGTTTGTATGTAAATAGAAAACCAAAATCTTCGAATAAAATACATAAATTCGATATGATTTATTTTAAAATATCGATTTTCTGCCTGACCGTACAAATCACCGTAATCGGGAGTGAAATATCTGGTATTATTATTCGGGTTGATTTGACACGAGTCGAGTTGTCACTGACCCGACATTTCCTATCTGACTACCCCTGAGAAGTAATGGCGAAACAACCTCAGGGGTCAGGCTCTTTTAAAGTCCAGACATATCATGGTCAGATAATGTGAGGACCATGTAGATCCGTATCTGAAATGGTCTTTTGAGAAAAGAACCACACAAATTTGAGTGGACCTGTCCAGTCAGTGCAAGCATTTGTCAGTAATCGTGTAGCTCAACTCAAGATTTAAGGAGCTCAACGACTCGACGAACAATACCAAAGAAAGGACATTTGAGTAGGTCGCATAAAGTATTCAAAATGCCAGACCATCATTAAAACTAAGTGAGAAAGAGAATATGTAAAAAGAAACAAATGATACACAATAATTAAAGTAATAAAAGTGATACTTTTCAACGTAAATATTCATGTATATAATATTTAGCAATTTCAATATGTATATAAAATGTTCGTCACTTTGTTTTACTAATAATACTTACGTAAGCAATGTAATCAGTTCCGTTAGTTACTCAGGCTTGCCTCAAAAAAATGTTTTTTTTTTTTTTTAATCACATTAAATTACTTCCTATATTGCAAAATTTTTAGGTCAATATAATAGAATAGAATAGAATTTCTCTTTATTCGAGTATCCATGACCCAAAAGCTGAATGCCTGCTCAATGCCTGCCCAATGCCTGTGTCCAACCAATCTATCTTCTATCTTCTATCTATCTTCTATATACATATATAAAATGGTAAACTGACTGACTGACTGGGTGATATATCAACACACAGCCCAAACCGCTGGTCTTAGAGACATGAAACTTGGGGGGTATATTCTTTGTGAAGAGTAAGTATCCACTAAGAAAGAATTATCGGGAATTCCACCCCTAAAGGGGTAAAATAGGGGATGGAAGTTTATATGAAAATCCGTCAATTTTGAAATTAGGATCTTCAAATTTTGTGTTGAGGCTGACGATTGTAAATTAATTTATAAGTTTCTCAGCGTTTTTGATCATTTCACCCCCGAAGGGTTAAAAGGGGGGTGAAGTTGAAAAGTCCTTAATTTTCGAATAAAAATCACTAAATTTACTATCTAAGCTTATGGTTGGAAGCTAATGCAACGGTCTTGTTAGAATTTCAACCCTTAAGGGGGTGAAAAGGGGGTCGATTTTTTTTTAAATTAAAGTCCTGTAGGAGGATCTGTTGGGGTAGCACACTCGAAGGAAACCCAGGTGAAGTTTTCAGTTGATATATTGTTTCAGCAGCGGTTACAGGTTTTACAGAAGAAAATTGGTATTTTGGATTTATATAATAGGTACAGTTCCCACGACCAAGTCCTGGGACGAAGGTCGGGGAATGAAGTCCCTTTTATCCAAAAATGTTCCCGAGGGAATTTATTTAGTTACAACTAGCAGGGATGTCTCATGTAACCTTTCCAAGTAGGACGAGATTCATGAATGCACCGTCTGGTTAGCTGTATTGTAGAAGTTCACTGGTCCGGCGAGGGTCATTAAGTGACGGAGGATCATAACACCGCGATTCAGAAATGCGCGTCATAGGCACAGCGCCATCTAGTATGGAGCGGTGGAACTTTTACGAACAACTTAATCAGTGAACTTCTGTTACTTATGAATCTAATACATGGTAGGATGTGATAATAATAAATGGTAAACTAAACGTGTGTTACAATCTCCCCCTCAGTCCTCAAAGACGTCTCGGCGTGGTGGACTGGATAGTGGGATTATTGTTTTCTCGGGCGTCCACGTCCTCGTTTGGGCCCAGGTGAAGGCTTGTTGGCAACCTTCTCCTTTCTAGGTCGTCCTCTTCGTCGAAGTGGTAGCACGGGTTCTGGAACTGTTTCAAGGCTTCCACCTTTATATGGAGTCAAAGCTGAAACATGATAGAGGCCGATTGGGTTAGTAGGATCATTTGGAGAAGCTACTTTAAAAGAGGTGGGTCCATGTTTATTAAGGACGACGTATGGTCCATCTCTACGTGGCGCAAATTTGGCGGTTACACCTTGGGCTCCCTTGCTCACGGGGTGTAGGTTAACAAGTACCAAATCGCCTGGTTGATACTGAGGATGTTCACGTCTATGCTTATCAACATATACTTTGCGTGACTCCTCCTTCATTTCTTGTACTTCTCTTGCCTTGATTAAGGTCTCTGCTAATTGTACGAGTTTTGGAGTTATTTCTGGTATTATATTTTCAGAAATTACTATGTTTCTAAAGTCAACTTCGTTGTCACGTGGGGATCTTAGTTCCCTTCCGAACGTCAAGTACGCCGGGGTTTTACTTGTTGTAGAACCAGTAGTACTATTCATAGCGAAACGAATCGCCGGCAAAAGCTCTGACCATATATTATGTTTCTCTCTTTGTACCATTATAGCTAGTTGGGTCTTTAAGTCGCGATTTTTACGTTCAACGGGATTAGCTTCAGGGTGATACAACGGAGTATACTGGTGTTTTATGTTCAGACTGTACATAACTTGTTGCATTACAGCACTCACAAACTGAGTTCCATTATCACTTATTACTCGGCGCGGCATCCCATATCTTAGAAAAACTTCGTTGATCAGAGTTATTGCACAGGCTTCAGCGGTGGCGGTAACTAAAGCGAAAAGCTCCACCCAACGGGAAGCGACATCCTCAATGATTAATATCCAAGTTTTTCCATCTTCTGTTTGTGGTAGAGGTCCAAACAAATCAAAAGATACTACTTCGAATCGTTGGCACATGCTTGTAGTTTGTAGTAATCCAGCCGGTTTCTGATTACAGGGTTTATACCGTTGGCACTCTAAGCAATTTTTCACGTAACTGGCAACATAGCTACGCATCCCACTCCAATAGTATCTGTTGGCTATCTTCTTGTAAGTTTTCTCAGCCCCATAGTGACCTGCTAATGGATCATCATGGTAAGCACTGAGAACGTTTGCCCACTCGTGACCGGGTACCACGAGTTGAGCATCATCAGCTTCGGAATCAGGATGTAACCTGTATAGCATACCATTATTCATAAGGTATCCTTTGTTACTCCAGTATACAGCATCTTGTGTTCCATTAGTTTCCTCTAAGGCTCCTATTATTTTCTGAATTTTGGCATCCTTCATTTGTTCTTCTCGGATTTCTTTAATACTCCTCGTAGGCATATCTACGATTACAGAACAAATCTCACAGGTAGGGTTATCCTCACAACACGGTGGTCTTGATAATGCATCAGCCACGGTATTCAGTTTACCAGGTTGGTAATTAATATTAATAATGTTGAATGTTTGGAGTTGTAATGCCCATCTAGCCAAACGTCCGGTTGGCGATTTTAAATTCATTAACCATTTTAAAGCTTGGTGGTCAGTTACCACAGTCACAGGTTGACCTTCAACATATGCTCTAAATTTATTTAATGACCAGATTACAGCTAGCGCTTCTCTTTCAGTGGTAGAGTAATTTCTCTCAGCTGACGTGAGCAATCTACTCGCGTATTCAACGGGATGCTCATCTTCCTTCTCCCCCTGGACCAGAACTGCTCCCAGCGCGTAGCCACTGGCATCGGTCTTGAGGGTATAGGGCTTTGTTTCGTCGGCCTGCCGCAACACCGGGGCAGTAGTTAACCGGGTTTTAAGCGTGTCGTAGGCCTCTTCCTGTTCAGTATTCCATACCCAACGGGCTTCCTTCTTTGTTAATTTCGTAAGGGGTTGGGCTATAGCGGAGAAATTCTCAATAAAACGTCGGTACCAAGAACTCATTTGTAGAAAGGATATGAGCTGTTGAAGATTCTTGGGTGTTGGTCTTTCTAAGATAGCTTTTGTTTTATCTGAATCTGGCTTTAGTCCTTCAGGCGTTATGATGTGACCTAAATATTTTATCGACGAGCAGAAAAATCTACATTTATCTTTGTTTACAGTGATGTTATATTCTCTCATTCTTTGTAGTACGTCCTTCAGGTCGGAAAGGTGGCTTTCAAAGGTGCTGGAGAATATGAGCAAGTCATCGAGATAGGCCAGCATATTAACATGTTCTAGAGTAACACGGAATCTATCGACAAGTCGCTGGAAGGTAGCCGGTGCATTGCGTAGACCAAATGGCATTCTCTTGAATTTGTAAAGACCAAAAGGGGTGATGAATGCTGTTTTTTCTTCGTCTTCTTTCCTGATCTTAACTTGCCAGTAACCAGATTTCAGGTCGAGTGATGTCATGTAAGGCGTTGGCTTCGCAGCGTGCAACAAGTCGTCTATTCGTGGAATAGGGTAAGTGTCGGGCACAGTGATAGCGTTTAGGCGTCGGTAATCGATACATACTCTAACTTTTCCATTAGGTTTCGGTACCATAACCACTGGCGAAGCCCAGGGCGAAGAGCAGTGCTCAATAATATCCTTCTCCATCATTTCATGTAATTCAGCTTTAAGAATATCTTTCTTTGTTTGGGATAATCTATAGGGAGGTACAGATATTGGAATATCGTTCTTTGTCACGATGCAGTGCTCCCCAAGCAAGGATGGTTTATTGTTATCAATAAAAACATCTCGGTAGTCTACTATTATTTTATTTAACATTTCCTTTTGCCTATCATCCATATCAACACTACAAAAATGATAATCACCATCAGAGTCCGTAGGATCGTTTTCACCAGGAAAGAGTTGACTTGAATGCGGGGATAATTTGACTTCCGCTTCTTTTACATTCATTTCCGCATCATGCATCATAAATTCTGCGAAAGCAGGTAAGTAACCATCGAAGACCCTTTTAGCTTTCTTAGCAGGTGACAGCTCGAGTGGTGTCAATTTATATCCTGGAGAACTCTCGGGAAGAGCAGCAGCACTTGAGGATGCAATAGCCGCTGAAGGCGTCGCCTCTGTGGTATCTAGAGCAACATTGGCCGAGTTGCTATCTGTATGTTCAAAGGCCACAAAGTCCTCCTCATATAACTCGTAGGTCGACTCGGCATCAAGAAATTCCCAGGTAAACTGAGGAAGGTTGAGTAGCATTTTTGCATCTTGCATAAACCCGACACCTAGTAGGGTTCGATTGTCCCTTGAATTAGGCAAAACAATGAAGCTTGTCGGTATGATGCGGTCCTCTAACTTCACAGAAACTGTTATTCTCCGTACTCGTTGGTTTTTCCCGATGCCATCTGCCAGAGTGATCTTTACTGTCTCTTCGTGAAACTGGTGTCCCTTGTTCATCAGCTGTTTGTATAGCTGGTACGATGCGATGCTGGTTTTTGCACAAGTATCGACGTATGCTGTCCCTTTAATGCCATCTACCTCAATAAATACTATTGGCCTGTTTCTTACATCCGATTGGACGTTAACCGGACAGAAGGCTAGGTTTGTTGACGGTAGTGAACGTTGCTTATTTGCACAGCATGTTGGGCAGTTACTGCGAACTACACCGGGTGTACCACAGCCATAACATGACACTTTGGGTGTGGATGGAGATGGAGCCTGCGTCGTTTTGTTTGAAGCTATTGTAGATTGACTCTCAGGAACGGACTCAGTTGCCTCTAACTCTTGCTGTTTCTTTTTCAGCTTCCTACACTGTTCGGTAGCATGGCCGATGAAATGACAGAACCCGCACTTCACCTTGGGTTTCGAGGTCGGTCTTGGCTTAGCTTCTTTGCGTTCGTCACCGTTATCCGGTTTATCAATCCACATCTGTTCGATGCCCCGAGCTACTTCTAATAACTCGTCGTAACTTTTAACAGAGTTCCGCGGAATCTTGTCACGTATTCGATGCTTCAGCTGACCGTATACCATATGAAGTTGATGGGATTCTGGTATCTCAGGTTCCGGAAGTTGAGCAAAAAGCATTCGCTTATGTGCGATGAAGCTTTCAGTGGTTGTGCGGATGTCTTGCTTTTCTGAAACGATTTCCTGGAATATTATATAAGCAGGTTTCTTTGGGGCAAAAGCATGACGTAAACGCTCTTTAAAGTCTGCCCATGTGGAGACCTGTTTCTTCACTCCCTGCCACCACACTGCAGCTTCACCCTTGAGGAGCAGTGGTAAACCAGTGAGCGCTTCTGCATCACTTACATTTTCTATTTGTTTAAAGACTGATACTGCCGCCAGAAAAGCTTCCGTCACTTCGGAGTCCTTGGTCCCGTCGAATTCAGCTTTGCAGGTTGTAAAAGAGCCGTGTCTTCCTGGTGAAAGCTTCGACAGCAGCACCTCGAACTGAGTATCGGACATGGTCACCGACATCTCTGCTTTCCTCCTTTCTGTAGGTGTCGTTGTTATTCGTCCGTAACGTGTGACGTATTTCGGTTTCTCTTCGTGCCCACTGTTGGTCGCCAGTTTGTAGGAGGATCTGTTGGGGTAGCACACTCGAAGGAAACCCAGGTGAAGTTTTCAGTTGATATATTGTTTCAGCAGCGGTTACAGGTTTTACAGAAGAAAATTGGTATTTTGGATTTATATAATAGGTACAGTTCCCACGACCAAGTCCTGGGACGAAGGTCGGGGAATGAAGTCCCTTTTATCCAAAAATGTTCCCGAGGGAATTTATTTAGTTACAACTAGCAGGGATGTCTCATGTAACCTTTCCAAGTAGGACGAGATTCATGAATGCACCGTCTGGTTAGCTGTATTGTAGAAGTTCACTGGTCCGGCGAGGGTCATTAAGTGACGGAGGATCATAACACCGCGATTCAGAAATGCGCGTCATAGGCACAGCGCCATCTAGTATGGAGCGGTGGAACTTTTACGAACAACTTAATCAGTGAACTTCTGTTACTTATGAATCTAATACATGGTAGGATGTGATAATAATAAATGGTAAACTAAACGTGTGTTACAGTCCTTTATTTTTTATTTTATTTTTTCACTAATATTTCGGCTTATGGTCGGAAACTAACACAACGTAAATCGTTTTTTTTTTTTTTTTATTTCAACCCACAAGGGTCTGAAAAGAGGGATGAAGTTTTGTATTGAAGTTGTTCATTCGCTAAATTTTGTATTCAAGTAAATATTATATAATATATATTTTTCGACATCCACGCGGGTGAAACCGCGGGCAAAAGCTAGTCAGACATAAGTAAAAACGGTTGTTGAAAGTCTGCTGTTTTTTTATTTTTTTTTATTAAGTTTTTTATTTTTCACTTTTTAGTTATGTTATCTAACCCACAACAATTCGATTACCACTACTTGCTACACCGCACAAGCAAGAGTGATACAAGATACCTATAAGAAGTGGATTAAATACGTATTATCGAAGCTAACTCAAAAACTATCCAAGCAAAGTTAATAAAAATCGGTTAATTATCATGTAGGTATATAATAATATTAAGTTGCAAAAACTTGAAATTAATAAGTTACTGTTATGAAAAATATTGAAATGGTTAAAAAAAATGTGGATGACGGCAATTCAGATGTTATTAAAATTTTAACTTCCTTCCTGGATTCGGTAAAAACCTTTTTACTTACAGGTAACTTTTTCAAGAACATTGTACAATGAGTTGTACATTGAACATTGATCATGAAAAGACGAAAAAACTAATTTTATGCATAGCCCTTTTGCGACGAATCATAAAATCGATTAACCTTTATTGGTTGGCCCGTATTACAAATAAAATGGACGTATAATATAAACGTAAAAAGATGCCTACTTAAAGTGTTTGACCTTGTAGCGTCAAAAATGTAGAAGATTTTATTAAGAGATGTCATCAGATTGCAATTACTTCACAATGTCACATCCTTGGCTTGCTTGGAAGTTACCCGAAAACATGTAATTAAATATGAAGATGCAGAATCGTTAAAAGTAAAATAATATGTAATTATCGAATTTAAATATTACTGTCATTGTTGGCGATTATACTTCTTGAGTAGGTAAATGCACCTTTTTATTGAGTCAGTCTGAAACCTTCAAGCTCACAGAATAAGCAAGCTGAAGTGGCAATGGGCCGGCCATATTAGCCGTAGAACCGATGACCGTTGGGGTAGACGTGTTCTTTTGAGGAGACCGCGAATCGGCAAACGTAAGATAGGACGCCCTCAGGCTAGGTGGAGCGACGATCTTCGCAGGGTGGCTGGTAGCAGCTGGATGAGAGTTGGCGAGAATCGAGCTGAACAGCGTGCAGGAGAGGCCTATGTCCAGCAGTGGACTACTATAAGCTGATGATGATGATGAAACCTTCAAGCATGTATATGGCAGCTTATGCTGAGCTTCAACTTCAACTGGGCTATAACAATATTTAGTCACTGTCACTGCCTAATAGGCATATGGTACAGGCGTATGGTGATAATATAGGTCGTGGGTTCAAACACAGGCGGGCGCTTTACTTTGTGTAAATAATTTTTCAACACACTTGCTCGTAAAGTGGCTCTTAATGAACCTCTTTTAGGTCCATAATGTAGTGTATTAAAAACGCGTGCTTTTTACTTTACGTTACCGCGCTAGTGCTGTAACGCCACAGATAACTATTTACTAGTCGGATAATTGCGCTTTTTTTAATCTCATCAAAGGGAGCCATAGTGCCATATTTCACTTTTTTTTTATAGTCTGAATTATCCTTGGTCCCAAAATGAACTAAAAATTTACCTTAAATTGTCTGTGGTCCTTCAGGAATCAAACGAAAATGACCCTGACTGGCGTTCTGTTATTGCGAATTCTCACTGAACAAATGTATATTTCTCTATACCAATAGTACTTTCTAATTCCATACTAACTAAACTACAATTTGACATACGACAACACTATGATCAGTCTAAACATTATTTTGTTTCTTTTATTCTATATAAAGGCTCTTTAGCGGTTTTGCCAGTGCCTTTATTTACACCTGCGCGCGCATCGCTAGCGCGGTGCGCGGAAAAACAAAACCAGCGCCATTTTCCATAAAGTTAATAACAATACAAGTCTGTTTTTTTCCTCACAAGTGTGTTGAAAAACGTCGTATGAAACGCGTGTGCATTGATCATTACACTCTCGGATTCCTTATCGCGCTCGCCTACAGCAACATAGCACACATGTATCATAATGTAATCACCACTGCTCTCAAAAACGGTAAAGGAAAACATCGTGAGAAAGCCGACATGTCCTAGAACCAAAAATTCGAAGACCTGTGACATCTACCAACCCGCACTGGGCGCGCTTGGTAGAAACCAGCCCACGCGTCCCAGCAATGGGAAAATAATAGGCTGATTATGCTTGCCAAATAGGTAGACGAACAGGAGAATCAGAATATGTGCCTTTTCAAGCCCTGTAGGTACGGAGCCCAAAATATACTGCACCAATCTCGAATGAATTGGAATAAGACCAGGGAGCCAAGTCTACTAATGTACAAACGTTGCAATGGTCTCTTCATTGTGAGTTTTTGACAGATTTGCCATACAAACACTGTCAAATACTCACAATGGCGAGACCATTCTGACACTGTTGTAATAGCAGACTTGAGGCCCTGAAGAAATGAAATGAAATCGTTTATTCTGTGAATAGGATATCGGAATCACTTTTACGCGTCATATAAAAAAATATAAAAATAAGCTAGATGAAGTCGACATTTCGAGGCATTTCGTTCGTCTGATGATCTTTTAAGGTGGTACCTACCTTCCCTATTGGTTGTCGTGACGGGGCGGGGTGTCCCAGCACAGGGGCATTTGTATTTGTATATAGAATTAGATGATAGTGTTGTCCTTTGTAATTGTATTGAAGAACTAATAATAGTTTCTAAGTTTTTGTATACTAACCTTTGGATCTAGTTGCCCCAAAATAAAAACTTTGAATTTTGTATTTGAATTTCCTATCTGACTACCCCTGAGAAGAAATGGCGAAACAAACTCAGGGGTCAAAGTCTCTTTTAAAGTCCAGACATAATCTTGGTCAGATCATGTGAGGACCATGTAGATCCGTGTCTGAAATGGTATTTTAAGGAAAGAACCATACAATTTTGGATGAAGATTCTGTAATAAAATATCAAGTATAACTGAGTTGGGGAAAAAATGGGGCAAAATAATTTCGGTGAGTTGACACAGTAATAAATACGTGCTGGAATGTGGACATGAATCAACATGCCTTTAAAAAGGACCAACATAATACAGAAATTATTTTGACTCAATTTCTGTAGGTCTAACCTTGTATTTATTTACGTTTACTCAAATGTAATCATTTCGTTATGAGGAAAAAAGTTTTTTTTTCCTCATTCTTAAGAACTTTTACTACATACATACATACATACATACATAAAAACTCATGCTTTCTTCCCCTGGGGGTAGGCTGAAACTATAGAACGCCACCTGCTACGCTCCTTACATACTCCTTTTGCTTCGTTTATGTTCATACATCTGGTCATAAACGCACGCCGGTTGCGAGTACTACGCACCTGACCTTTCTGAAGAACATCACCAACTAGGTCACTATATGTCCTTTTAGGGCGGACTTATTCCACAAATCCCCCCTGAAAAATCCCCCTTAGGAGGAAAAGTGGAATATATAAAAACCAGTCTAGAATTCACCCCTGCTTATTTCACTAATCCATCAGAGAATCCCCCTCAGTGGGGAAAACTGAACCCTAAAAAAAATCACTTTCAGGGGGGTCTTGGAACAAGTTTTTTCAATTCTAGTTTTCCCCCCTAAGCGGGATTATCAGGGGTGAATTCTAGACTGTTTTTTATAGATCCCACTTTTCCTCCTAAGGAGGATTTTCAGGGGGGATTTGTGGAATAAGTCTTAGGGCGTCCCCTCCCAGCGTTTCTAATCACATCTGCCTTGTAAATTACCTTTTGTTAGTCGCCTTTCATTCGAATCCAACTTTGACTAATTCTAACTATCCTAACTATATAAATATATTTATTACTAGCTTTTGCCCGCGGCTTCGCCCGCGAAAATGTCGGTTATCGCGTAAAAAAATAGCCTATGTCCGTCTCCATATCCCAGGCTATATCTCTGTCAAATTTCATGACGATCGGTTCGGCGGTTTAGGCGTGAAAAGGTAACTTACAGACAGACAGACAGATAGACAGAGTTACTTTCACATTTATAATATTAGTATGGATAAATGCGAAAGTAAGTTTGTTTGTTTGCTTGTTACCTTTTCACGCCTAAACCACTGAACCGATCATCCTAAAATTTTCCATAAACGTTGTCAGGTGTACAGAAACGGACATAGGATACCTTTTATCCCGAAAACAAGTACTGTTCCCGAGGAAAACAACAATAACTTTCTTATAATAATAGATGGCGCTACGTGTCTTTCGAATCATGATTGAATTATATTAGAAGGATACATTTCATCCTGGATCGCAGATGAAGTCGTGGGCAACAGCTAGTCATTGAATAAATAATAAACATTATGATTCGCCGAGTTTCAAAATCTTTGAACCACGTATTAACATAAGGGAAAGGCTGTAATAAACATGAAAATAACTCTTATTTTGTTTTAATTAGGATGTGGAATGTTTAATTAGAATTATTCACGGGATAATTTCCTATTCCCGCTAGGAATAGGAAATTATCCCGTGAATAATTTTGTTGAACATAAAACTTTCGCATTTGAAACAACAGTACGGTGACTGCTATAGTAATTGGCCACGCTATAGTAATTGGCCACTCATAATGAAAGAAGTAGAAACAGGTAATACAAGCACGCTCATGAATGAAAAGGACAAAAATATTCCTATGTCATAAAACCTCTTTTTTTATGAGTGGCCAATTACTATAGCGTGGCCAATTAATATAAGCAGTCACCTATCACTTACATAACATTAAACATAATTACAACATTTTAAACCATCTTATTTTTTTATGTCTTTCGTCTAACTTTATATCATGTACATTAAAATGCTAATATACAGTAACTAACTATTTACACTAGGTACAAAATTTATTGACTCATCATCTGCCCAGCGTTTTCCTATCTATGTTGGGGTCAGCTTCCAGTCTAACCTGATGCAACTGAAGACCAATATTTTACAAGGAGCGACTGCCTATCTGACCTCCACAACTCAGTTACTGGGTAATACGATACCCCTTGGTAAGACTGGTTCATGGGCGTACCCACGGTGGGGCAAGGTGGGGCATCTGCCCCACCCTGGTCCCTGACTCGAAGCTAAAAAATTAAGTTTGTTAAGCAACAACATTAATTATTCATATAATCGACCTATTTGGGGATGTCATTAGAGACAATATCACAGCTGATGTAAAGAATGCATGTGCCTTCAATATCCTGGTGGACGACAGCTATGACACATCAGGAAAAGAGCAACTTCCTATTGGTATTAGTTTTCTTTATGAAGAATAATGGTGGTTCGTGAAGAGTTTCTAGGTTTTGTGGAGATGACTGCTATGGATGCAAAATCTATATCCTCTGCCATCAATAATTATATAGCACAAAAATGTAAAACGAAATTTTTGCTAGATTTAGCCAGAACCGCCAGAATCGCAGATTAATATTGAAATAAGGTTAGTAAATAAACAGCATTTTTAAATTCCTACTACTTATCGAGTTTATTTACTTCTGCCCCACCCCAAAAAAATGTTGGGTACGCCCATGGACTGGTTGTCAGACTTTGGACTTCTGGCGACCCGTAACAACTGTCAAAGATCTACAAATGATAGCCCTGACCAACGTCTTAACGTGCTTTCGGAGGCACGGAGGGGTCTTGGTATGTAAAGATTGTAAACCCATCCACAGACCAACGGCGGCAAGTGTAGCTTAACCTGATCGATCGACTCATGCGGCTGTTATTAAATAGCCACAAGCCCCTCCATTACACACGTCATTTAATGTCTAACTAAATAAATAAATCAAAATAAATAGAGTCTGGTCTTCTTCTTTTCGTGTCGATGGTACCCAGTTACGAGTATTATATTGTTTGAGCCCAATAGGTGGCCAAGGTAATTGTGGCATCAGTGGCGTTCATTACGTCTTCTTTAGTGCAAGTGAACGGACACATAGGACACTCCAGCAGGTGGGACATGGTCTGATCAGAAACACCGCACTCGCACTGGGTGTTGGGTGGGACAGTAATCCCCCACTTCAATAGATTGTGTTTGCAGCGGCCTACCTGGGTACACAATCGATTGAGGGCTTTCCATATAGGCCACTGCAAATCACGCCCGGGCGGCAAATGTTCCCGGGGTTTAACGAAGTCGGGAGGTGGTGGATGCTTGTCTTCCCACAGCTTGCATCTTTTATTGGATGGTTTGTCCTGGATAGCCTGCGCAGACCGTAAAAAGCTCTGGCGACATTTAAGCCTACCCATAGTCGTTGGGTAATCATAGAGGGGATGTCGGGAATCGGATTCTTGGTTCTTTTTTCCAGCGCGCATGCGACTTCCCTTCGAACGGCAGGAGGTGCAATTCCTGCTAGCGGGTATAGCTTATTGAGTGGAGTCGGTTTTAAGCAGCCCGATATTATCCGACAGGTCTCATTTAGAGCAGTATCTACGTGTTTAGCATGAGTGGACCGGTGCCACACTGGACACGCAAATTCACCACCAGAGTAGCATAAAGACATGCCTGTTGTGCGGAGAATATCGGAGAGTCGGGTAATAAATAATAAATAATAAATAAAAAAAATTGGTTTGTCTAAATTAACTTACAAACTATGTTAGAAAAAAAAGAAAAAAAAAGGTGAAAAATATATACCACAGATAGTTTCATCAAGCCCCATGTAATACATGAAGCTTGATAAACCTACCCATGGTAAGCCCATCCAGCCTTTCAGCAAACACCCTCAAGATGCTGTTGGCGCTTCCTCCTACTCTGGAACTTACAATAAAAGGACACTTAGGCGTCTAAGTACTTGTCCACTGGCAGCATTGCCACGTTGAATAGCAATTTTAATGACCAAAGAACGAGCCAGCCATCATCTTATTACATTGAATAGGAAAACCGAAAACAAATCCACGACCTAATTCCCAATGGGCAGTTGGTGCAGAATAAATATTTTTTCTTTCTTTCTTCTTAAGATGGTATATGATCAGAGTGTCTATCTTTCAATTCGTCTACGAAGCAAAATGCCTAAAATTAATGTCTACAGAGCAAATTGCCTAAGCTGTAAATCGCCTAGAGATCAAAATGTTTAACAAGCAAAATGCCTAAAATGCAATAATTTCTAAGTATTCGAGATGGTTAAAATAAACTCTCACTAGGGCCTCTGAACTGTAGATTAAGTAAGGTTAGAGCTGTGACCACAAAACGCACGAGCCGAGCGAGCGTAGCGAGCGTGTCGCTGCAGCGGCCGGCGAGTTCCAGAAACGGTACTCCCTTTCTTCTCCTAAAATAATAGACATATTGCAAGGTTTCTGATATTTTGATTCATAGTCAGACTAAGGTTTAGTTCAAATACTGTATAGACATATTGCAAGGTAGGCATTGTACTTCCTAGTCATATAAGGTTTAGGCAATACTTGGCATACTTAGACGTTTTGATTTTAAGACAGCATGATCATAAAGGCTTTAGATTTGTGCTCAGTTGATGGGCTCTCTACCTACTAAATTAAACTTACAACATGACTGACGAAATGTGCAGGTACCTACACCTCTGCCTACCCTTTTGTCAAATACTGGTTTTATATAATGTGAACTAACGTCGACATTCATTTGTTTCCAGTTCGGTGACATCCTGTTCTGGCGAGTATGGAATACTCATCGAGAGCTGATCGCACCGCCAAGCATCCACAAGGTGGTACCATTCTGGTCCCAACACTGTATGCACACAGTCTCCTTAATTGTGGTACTGATGGACCTCGTTCTGGTACGGAGGAAGAGACCCAAGAGTAATGTGCTAAATGTGGGAATATTGTCGTGTTTCCTCGTCGCGTATACTGTTGTGTAAGTAATCAAACAAAATCAAAATGATGTATATTCCGTCCACCTAGAGAATCCTTTTTTGACACCTGTCAGTTGTGCAAGATTTGGAACCACCATTTCAGCTGAAAGACTTCCACTGCTGGACATAGACCTCCTCCAATTGGGGGGGTTTGTGGAAGGACCGATGGCCGGTGGAGCAGACGAGTCCTGGAGTGGAGACCGCGTATCGGCAAGCGTAGTGTGGGACGCCCCCCAGCTAGATAGACCGACGACCTCAAAAAGATGCCTGGGATAGACTGTATGCGGAAGGCGGAGGACAGGGTGTTGTGGCGCAGCATGGGAGAAGCCTATGTTCAGCAGTGGACTGCGATAGGCTGAGTTGATTGAAACATAACTGGCAAAACGTGTACTTTATGTAGACCCTCCTCGTTTTACGACTTTTTTCTTCGAAGGGTTAGGGAGAGTTGTACCTCAGCTCTGCGGCCTCTGCCTAACCCTTCGGAGCAAACAAGGGTGTGTTGTGTGTGTCAATTATATTCCAAGCTAACACTTAGCTAAAACCTGCATTCCTAGCAACGTCGTGTATCAACAACGTAAGTGTGTTGGCTTTCAATCTCGCCAGATGTTACCAAATATAGTATGTATTTTCACGCAGCGGCTGCCAGCTGACTTTTGCAACCCAATTACTGAGCTCTGGAATATCGAGACACATCCAGAATATTTTAATGCAATTATACAGTGCAAGCTGCGGAAAAGGCTATATGTTTTTCATAACGTAATTATAGACACTTGGTCATGTCGCATTTTGGTTTAACTTCAGAAAAATTTAATTATATTTTGATGTATCTGTTGTCTGCTGTTTTTTTTTTTTCCAAAATAAATGCCACGTTACTCCTTATAACATCAGCTATCTGCCTGTGAAAATCCCGTCAGAATTGGTTCAGCCGTTTCGGAGTTTAGCCGGAACAAACAGACAGACCGACAACGATTTTAAAATGAGTTTATTTTTATTTTTTATAAGCACCATATATACTTTCATATGCATTTAGCGAAAAGCTGTTATTTTGACATTACAAAACCGACACTTAAATTTTATTTATTTGTATAAATAAAGAGTAAGGTCAGACAGTATCAGAGGACCGATTTTTAGATTCGACAGAACGAAATTTTTGATATATTTTTGAAAAAGAGCTCGAAATATTTACTGGGTTCAGATGCCGGACGCACTCCGTATGGTTTTTTGCTCGTGTTTGGTGGTGTCCATTTTTCGTTAGGTCTGTACCTTCACATCCATTTATATGGAACACCACATAAAAATAAACAAACGGAAAAAACACACCCACGCCGTGTGCCCGAAAGGTTTTACTATCGGCAAATATGACGAATTTCTATTCAAACTTTCATCCCCTTTAGGGTTATTTTTTTTTTTATCCTTCTTTGGTGCTCACCTTCCATATACAGGATTATTTTAAATTGGTTAGCTAAACTCCGCAGACGCATTGGGTGTCTAAACAACCTTATCGGGAACTACATGTATGAGCCGTTTGGTGCTAAAACACTAGGAGCGTGGGGTCCAATGGTCATCAAGTATTTCGGGACATCGCCAAGCAGTTGGTCGACTCTTCACGTTACCAGAGGCTGGCCTATTTTCCGGCTAAAAAATCAGCATTGCTATCCAACATGGCAACGCTGCCAGCTTTTTGGTCACTTTTCCTACTGACAGCGATCCCGATGAATTTTTCGACGATTTTTCTTTTTTTTTGTGTAGATAATATAAATGTGTTAGTGTTAGATTGTATATTGTATTTAAATAAATAAAAATAACAAAAAAAATATAAATTTTGTTATTTTTTTCTTGTGGGGTCCTCGACAACAGTTATTTTAGCCACTAGAAATATCAGTATAAATCAAACAATTATTTCTTTGTGTCGACTTCACAGACGTGGTGGTTATTGATATTTTAACACAATAAATACAGGATAAGTTTTTAACCATTGCGCAATTTTTTTTTGGTGGCTCATTATCAGTAATAGAACATATTTCCATTATTTGTTCAATACTTTTTTTTTTTTTTGTTCTTGACATCATCAAAATATGGATACAATCTATTCGTAATAATATCAATGGGCGAGCGCACAGCTGATTGGTACCTACTACTGCGTTCCGCTTCACTGACCGCGCCGCCCGGTGCGTTGCACGATGAGTATACAGTTTCAAAAAAAAAATCTTCGTTTTTCTTCGTTAACGATAACTTAATTTTTTTGTACTAAGACATATAAAAATAAGAAATAGGTGTATAATAAAACACGTTTAAGTGTAATTGTCAAAATTTACGCACTGATTTAAAAAAAATCCTGTATAAGAAAACAGTTTTTCTCAACTCATACTTTAAGTAAAAAACTAACAGCGGTCGTTGACGTCCCAAAAAATCCATCAAATCTTTTTATTTTTTATATTGTTGCGTTAAAGTATCGATACTCATTGCGTCTGCGGAGTTTAGCTAGCCAATTTAAAATAACCTTGTGCCAAATTTCATGGTTCTACCAGCGGTTTAGGCTATTAAGTACATCGGTGATATTCATTTGTTTTTCCTTCTTTACAGATGCGTGCAAAGTGTATTTAAGGGCGAGTACATCTACCCAGGCCTCAAGCTGTTCACAGGGATCAAGTTCCCTGTGCTAGTGACATACGTTTTCGTGGAAAACTTTTTTTATTATACAAGCCAATGGCTAATCATCGACATGGTATGGGGCTCAGGGCATTTGAAGAAAGTCATATAAAGAAAATAGATTAATATTTTATAAATAGTTAGTGAAGCCGCTATTTGGTAAAGGATATTTTTTTACTAATATTAGAGGTATTTTTAATTTATTCATAGAACATTGTACATGGCTAGCGATTGAAGATGATTGAACGGGTGTTGGCTCGGTTGAATAAGAGAACTTTTTTGTTAAAATAATGAAAATCACTGCACACCAGGACTAAAAAGAGCAAAGTCTACTGTATCAGGTAGGTACAATCACGAGCACCAATATGTATACACTTAGCAACATTCTAAAGCAATTTTCTCGTGAATAACGATTGCAATTTTGAGATAAGACCTATTATTTTATAGCATAAACTTATACTATTATAAAATGGGTCTTATCTCAAAGTTGCAATCATTATTCACCATGAAAAGTGCTTTTGAATTTTGTAAAGTGTATATATATTGGTGCTCGTGACTGTACCTAACTTTGAAAACGTTATGCTAATAATTATTCAATTCAGAGTCAGGCTTACAATATAGACAATAAGGCTCACTCTTATTTACAGTAACCCATTGTCTTGAGCTCTCTCGAATGAAATACGCGTGAAGTTGAGAACAATATTCACGACAGTGCCGTTCACTAAATGTAAATAAATATTAACGTAAAATTTAAAAAGTCAAGTGATCTTTTATAAATTTATAGCAAAAGCACAAAAAAAGTGCCTTTTTAATTATTTTTTAATGCCAATGTGTCATTTTAAACATATATATACGAACCGTATTATATTACAGTGTAGTTAGTATTATAGTTTGTTTATTAAACAGATTTTGTCGAGTATTCATTGTTGTTTTATTTAAGAGAAAAGCATTCCTGCTCTGTATACAGTTACCCGTGATGAAGCAGACAAGTACATTTGGAAGTACCTACATCCTAAAAACCAAAAAAAAAAAACCAGCCAGGTAGGGGTCCGACCACGCACAATGAAGGGTTCCGTAGTTGGGATGAATTTAACTCAAGAACAAACTTAACATTGTAGTTTAGAAACAAGTTCCACAATACATTCCAGCTGCAAATGTAAGTTTGTGCGCACAATATTGAGGATTTACCATGTTATTTTAAGACCATTTGCTTCTTATTGGTTTTCCTGTAATCTATAAGTATAGAACTATTCCCTGCACTTTTAATTATAATTTTTTTAATTTAGGGTCAGCTATTTCGGAGATAAGGTGAGGGGGAATGATCAATTTGCATCTATTTTCTATAATAACTTAAAAATAGTTATTTTAAAATTATTAAAAAAAAAAATTGAATTCCTCATAATATGTCGTTTCATTTGATATGTCACACAGTAGAATTTGCAAACCTTTTGCTTTTAATTTTCTAATTTTTCCCCCAAAAGTGAACCCCTTATTTAAAATTCATATATTTACATTATACGTTCGTGTTTGGGTCATAAGAATTCATATAATAATAATAATAATAATTTATTTAATTCAGACATTCACAGTCCATAGACACACACATACAAAAAAAAACAAATTTCAACTTAATCAGTCCAGTAAATTCGAAACTGACAGACTTACGAGTGATCCTATAAGGGTTCCGTTTTTTCCTTTTAAGGTACGGAACCCTAATAACCATAATAGGTATATTCTATTAAACCTGAAATTAAATAATTAAACTCAAGTAGCTTTCAATCCAGATTTCTACAAAAATATTCTGTGCCTGTTGACATTGAAGGGAAATAAATTACTAAAAGTAAAGTCTTAATTGTTTGGATTGTTGCTAACCTAATATCTATGAAGCGTCGAATTATTTTACAACATTGTTTATCATAACAATTACTTATGGCCCAATTGCGCTTATAGTTTAGCTAAAACAATAGTCCAGGGATAACTTAATAAATCCCTTGGTTACGGAATCAAATTAATTCTACACAGCGGGCTTACTTACTAAATATGTCCATTTATACCCGCAAGTGGGTCTTACTGTTCTGAAAATAACGATCGCTATGAAAATTCTAACAAGAAATTGTATTTTCAATAATCTTGAAGGTTAGATGGAAATACTTTGGCCAAAAGAAAGTTTATTTTTCTTCGAGTTAAAGGCCTGAATTGTAGAGACGTATCTAACTATAAGCACAATTATCACATTCTTCTGAACTGTAAGCAGATATTTATACTGCAAGACATGTCCAATATTTATGCATTCTGAGAGGTTGTCACCTCTCAGAATGCATAAATATCGGACATGTCTCATCTTTCTGAAGCCGATGCGGTTTATATTTTGGCGTCGCTTGTCGCCTCGGTAATTCTGGTGTTTCTTCCATGTTACATATTTGTGCCGCTACTTGTCTGTGCCTTACACAGATGATCACATAATTATGTTTGTTGTCGTCTTGAGAACAGATATTAATGAATAAATCATGAAATCAGATATTATTGCCGATCTGTCCGTACACACGTACCTATATCGTTGGTTGTTTTCCTCGTCGATCCAGATGGTCGTAAGCTGTGACAGCCAAGCATGGAGTGTTGGGTTCGATCTCCGAGCCGAGCAAAGTTTTATTGTGTTTTTCTATTGAGAATTGTTCAGTAGCCTAGATTTGTGTTCAGTTATCTACAAATAAATAAAATTGAAGTGTTTGTAATGTCAAAATAGTAGATTATTACTAAATGCTTATAAAAGTATATACGGTACTTATAACAAAAAAAAAAACAATATTTTAAATTTTTGTCTGTCTTTCAGTCTGTCTGTCTGTCTGATTGTTCCGGCTAATCTCCAAAATGGCTGGACCGATTTTGACAGGACCTTCACTGGCAGATAGCTGTTGTTATAAGGAGTAACTTAGCCTAATTTTATTTTCGACTAGCTGATGCCCGCGGGTTCACCCGAATAACTTAAAAAAAAAAATATGTTCCATTACAAACAGACACTTCAATATAATTTATTTGTATGGAAAAAGCCACGCGAGCGAAGTCGCGAGCAGCATTTTTGTAAGTTCTCTATGCTTTGCCATTAGGCGTACAAATGTTAGTACCAATTTGAATTAATTCGTTATTCATTTCACAATACCAAATAAAATTATAGAAAGATTGCAGATTGTTGGATAAATCAATATTCTCCTGACAATTAATTAAATTTCAAATAAAAACTGCAATGTCAAAACAAGTACCTACTAAATTAATATTTCAAAAATATCAAAAATGATTTAGATAAAACAGAACAATCCAAAAAGAAAAATAGGATAACGTCAATTAATTAAGAGGCTACCGAGTGCACAGTGGCGCCCTCATCGTTTTTTCGGTGATTTCTTTTATTTTAGAATAAAAATGCAGAAAATAAGCTCGTCAAGTTGTGCTTCACAAGACTATACGTCATTATTACTACAAACAGTAGTTTTAAATTGTTATATTTTATTGTAATCATTAAAACGGAAAATAGTGGCCACTAAGCTCCGTTTTAATGATTACTATAAAACATAACAATTTAAAACTACTGTTTGTAGTAATAATAACGTATAGTCTTGTGAAGCACAACTTGATGAGCTTATTTTCTGCATTTTCATTCTAAAATAAAAGAAATCACCGAAATAACGATGAGGGCGCCACTGTGCACTCGGCGCAGTCTTAATAAGCATGCACAAAATTAATCAAATCTAGCCAGAATTTCCGCCGCTTTCAAACAGCCGCGTTCGCTTTCGCTTTCAATTTAAACAAAATATGGGTACTCTCCCTCTTCCTGCCGTGATGTTATGTCATGATGCTGTACAACAAAAGCCCAACAAAATTAGATTGTTTAATATTTTTTTTAGTTTAATAGGTCCTAATTTTGTGAGGCTATTTCACTAAACATAATTTCACGCATATTGATATCCAATAATTACAACCGGGATAAACATTTTAATTGCAACCAATTAGTGCTATGTCCGACCAATTTGGAATAACGTGATAACATTTCGGAAATTTTAACGCATCTGTTAGTTAAACCTTGGCTTAATCACAGCAAATGTCGATTCGATAAATTAGTCGTGCGGAGAATCGATTGGTTATATTTACTTGGTGCCGCATCTAATCGATATTTTTTTTTAACACTAAGTATTTTGTATTAAATAAATCAAATGTTGTTTTCTTTAACCAGATATTATATTATTATATTAACTTCTAAATTTAATCTTTTCATTATTTGACATTATTTACCTACAAATCGAATTCCAATTCTTTATTAGTGGCTTTTGTGGACATGATATTTATTCAGATATGTTACTGTAGTTGTAATTGCAATCATGTCCTTAATATACTTAGATTATTTTATATTTTGTGAATGTGAGAACGTTGTAGGCCTAGTAGAGTGTAGATTTGTTGGCGGTTTTCTATTTTGTTAAGTACCTGGTAATTGTTGAAAGGCCTACACTGTCCTCCCATACCTATTATCACTATTACTTAATAATATTGTAAAGCCAATTATTTTTAAAAGAGTAACCGCGGAGTTTCGTGCCGGCACTTCTGCATAGGAAACGACTAATTGGCACCGTGCACCTAGCTTCTGACGTTTCATAAGTGCCCATGAGGTTTATGTGAAATAAAATATTTTGTTTTTGATTTTAACCACTGCAAATCAGCGCTGTGCTGTGGGTCCCTCATAGCACAGCATCATGCTGAGTGGAAGCCGTCTTGTCACAGTCATGACTTGCAGCTGCCGACTATTTTGTTTTGTGCTCGTGATTGGAATGTAGATCTATTTTGTTTTTTATTTTTATTTTTCTGTATACCACCTACTCAAGTTAATTATCTTTTTGTATACACGTGTTTCTGTGACAAATAAACCCTTTTTTTTCTTTCTTTCTTTCTTCTTTCATATTTTATTACTTTTTTATGAGTATATGTCACTCTAATTCGTTTTGAACCGTCTTAATTAAACATACATACTGCAGCGTGATCTCTGCGGTTTAAACCCATTGGTAGTCTTAACGAGCTGGCCATCAATTTTTTGTTCTTATTTTTCTGATTTTTAAATTTGAATATAAAAAAAAACTGTCAGTCGTAGGACTGCACGTCAGAAGTGAAAACTTCTTAGCTTCACAAACTCGTAAACATTATTACACACATCTGTATATAATAAATGTATCTGAGCGTGACGGTTACGAGAGTTCAGTGCTTTTTCCCCATCCCAAAAGTGCCCAACGTGCCTAAAGAAGTTTTCACCTAGCATCAGTCGTGTCTGCGACTGACGACGCTATGTGGTCGGGGATGGTGTCCAAGTGACGTGAGGTGACGACGTAGTGGATTTCAGTCTTTCACTTACTTTGCTCCAGTTGGTTATCACTTGGGTTGGAGGGGGCTGATTCGGGTCGAGTGGGCCTAGGCCTGAATAGGGGGCTAGGTGCAAGACTAGTGGTCAGAATTGAGGTCGTGTAGCGTCTCAATGGATGCGAACCCATCGAGAAACACGGCGAAGCACTTGCTGTATCGCTCGATATCTCGAAGGCCTCTGACAGGGTCTGGCATGCTGGACTACTCAGCAAGCTTCCCGCTTATGGCATCCCAGCTGGTTTTTGTAGCTGGATGTTAGACTTCCTGAGTGAACGGTCGATCAGAGTAGTCGTGGACGGCTGCTCCTCTGACCTTATGGCTATTGATGCCGGAGTTCCTCAGGGATCTCTTCTCTCTGCAACTCTTTTCCTGCTGCACATCAATGACCTGCTTCTGCCTGGTATTGTTGGGTACGCGGATGACAGTACCGTTTCAGAGAGATACTTGTTCAGCGCAAAAACTGGCGGGGCTGAACTTCGTTCCCTGAGAGAGGCCATGGTAGAGCGGACTGATTTGACCAGTGGGGTGATGACAACCTGGTCTCTTTTAATGCCACCAAAACACAGGTGTGCCTCTTTACCGCTAAAAGGAGTCGTTTTGACCAAACTCCCACTTTTCGGGGTACATCTGTTCCTGTAACTGGTCGGCTCGAGCTCCTAGGCATGGAGTTACTTAGGAACTCTGAACTCAGTGACAAAGCTATCGGCTGGGGAGGCCCATGCTGAAAGCCAACTAGGGCTTTGCTATATTTTGCAAGGATGATGGGCTCTTTGAGAAGAACATCTTTGATGAACGCTATGAAGTTAGGGTCCGTCATACTTGGGGAGGAAAAACTTATGCGAAAAGAAATCTTATTAATATAGCCTAATAACCCTATAAGTACCCCGGGTGGGTGGCCCCGGGGATGGGTGACCCTCCCTGTTGCGTGCAGACAGGGAGGTAAGTACATATGTGAGCCCTAAGCTTGTAACCCGTCGCCAGTCTTATTGTGCGAACAGGACCCTGTCCAGTCTAGCGCGAAGGTTGTAGACACACCCTAAAGACTAGATGAGTTGATGTGAATGGAAAACTGTACACCAGACCCGACTAGGAGATCCCCTAAGGTCGATTAGCTCTGGAACCCGTCAATCCGACTGCCTCAACCTGAAGGGGCTCGGTGGGTGTGATTGGGTAAACACTCCCTAGGTGTCTTTGGCACTGTAAGGGATCCACCGAGGAACACGAAAATGTTAAAGAAAGAACCGTTAAAGAAATACACTATCAACGCTGCCTTGATAAAGGCAGCTATTGATAAAACTGGTTGTAGTCGGAACTACAGAAATCGTTACGGTAAGTGTATCGAATTGGTCAGCGTAAGCGGTGAGTCAGCGATGCAGCGAGCAGGTAGCAGCTGCACGTCCGTCCACAGTAGGCGTCGGGCGATGAGTGGGTGTCTCTGCACTTGGATGTCTAAGAGGGCGTGACGTGCAGAACCAGGGACTCGCCCCCCATCTACGGAAGGTATGCGGTGGCTCATTAATATGGACCCCTCATTGGCTGTGCTCTGGGCGGAATTTATGGTCGTGAAGTCGCGCTCATGTGAATGATTGCTATGCTTGTTTCTGTAGGCGCACCACGACACTGATTCACAGTGTCGTTTTCTTCACGACATCTCGGCGGTCTGTCCCCGCGAAGTGAGACCCCCAATTACCTGGGGGACGCCCAGCGATAGACGACCGAGGACCGAGGATGTCAACTCGACGCTCCTACCGATTAGGTGTAATTGTTATGAAAACGATACGGGTTTTCCAGCGTCAGCCGATTGCAGTCCAAACAAGGAGCGGAATATAAGTATGTGGGCGGCATTGTGTGTTGCGTAACGCCACCCAGTCTAAACGTGGGTCGCCGGCCCGCGCCGCATCCCCACGCGTTAATTTAAGTTCCTTTATAGGGGTGAATGTCTGTTTTAGTTACGCGTTCATACCTATATTAACCTAGAATACGAAACACGTAACACATGCGTGTTATTTGTGGAGTTCAGTTGTCTGGAGTAAGCTGCGTAGGATCTGGGTGCAGCTTACTCGGGCGTTAGTCCGGTGCAACATGGGGTCACTCGTCCCTACCAGTTCACGGGGCAAGGGTCTTGCGTCGAGGGGGCGCGTATGCCAGTGCGCAATCTGCTTGACATATTGCTAAGCGGACGCGTCGGCACACGCGAACATTCCCTTTGCGAGTCGCCTCACAAACTTATAAAGACTCTCGATGCCGAGGTCCTGCAGGATGACATTGTTCCTCACGAAGCGAGGAGCGTCGACTATAGACCGCAACCCAAGATTTTGTAGCGCACGGAGCAGCTTTCGGTTTGACTCGCTCGTGACGGCGAACCATGCCGGGGCGGAGTACGTCAAGATTGGGCGCACGTACAGTTTGTACTGTACACGCCCAGCTTGACGCGCGCCGGGATTCGGGACGAAAGCACTGGCTTAAGGAGGTTGCGGGCGACCTTACCAACAGGCAACGAAACCGCGCTACAATTACTCGTAGCAAAAAACTTTTTGAATTTCATCTTGCTGCCTTGACGGATCCCTTAAAAAAACTTGAGATCCGCTTCCGCTTGAGCGGATGTCAAATAATCTGTAACATCCCTAGTAGGAGTGACGAGGACGAAGATCAGCAAAGCCGTAAATTTTGTAAAACTCAATTTAGTCAAGGAAATTAACTGTTAAGAAATTTTACAGCCTCCGTCAATTTGTCGTGTAACAACCATTTTGTACAATTGTCAAGAACGACAGTTGTGATTGGAAAAGATAGATAGATAGAATACTTTTTATTATGTTGACCATAAAAATTACAGTTATAAATGTAGAAATGTTACATAGGGTGACATAATGGGCGGTCTTATCGCTAAAAGCGATCTTTTACAGACAACCTTTGGATAGAAGAAGTAGCGGGCAGAAGTTAGTGATATATTCGAATAAAATTGCTAAACCCTTAACTTTTAGGATCTTAACAAACAGTTAAATCGTTAATCGTTGAATACATAACAAACTATAATTGGTTGGAATATCAGAATCATAACAATCAATGAAAGAAAAGAAGACAGTAAGAATAATGTTTGTTTGGTCACAGTTCGTGAAACACAAAATAGCGTCAAAAAGGTTCATTTCATCATTAATGCCAGACAGATGCTGTCTGACTCTGGTTTTCTAATGAACCTTTAGGGACAATTATGTATTAGGATACATAATTTTTATACTTATAAATAAATAACCTCGTTATTTGTACTAATATTATAAAAACGAAAAACTTTTTTATTTATTTGTTTGTACCTAACCGAAACTACTGGACCGATTTTAACAATTTTTACACCATTAGAAAGCTAAATTATCAGGAAGTTAACATAGGGCATAATTTATTTTTTTTTAAACTAGAGATCTTAAGAAAATTGCAATTGTGTAACCCAAAGTGGCAAAATTTGACCCGCGTAAGTTTCGATTCCGTGGTCGGAATCCACGAAATCGAAACTTACGCGGGTCAAACCACGGGGCGCAGCAAATAGAATAGAATAGCTATAATAATAATAAAAACAAATTAGTCATAAATAGTTAAGTCAATACTATTCGGAGAAAGTGAAGTTTCTACCTTTAACAATAGATGAGGTACAATATTAAAAGAAGAAGGTAAGCGTCATATAATACGAGAATTTTCTTTAGCTTATCAGTTTTCTTAGTATCGTACTAGTATAAAATAACTATTTTTAGTTGTGACATATCCAATATTTTCGTGACACAACAGGAGTTATGTTTTAAGCTAAGTAATTTAGGCAGTTCATATGAGTGAAACATTTAGGGCAACCATATCTAGTTTCTGTTGAGAATCTATCCTAGCCATATCTGTACATATCTCGTAAACGGTGCGTTCAAGAGCAAAAATAACGACTATTTGAGAACCTTTTTTTACAATTCATGCCAGATGATTGATGTTTATGATTTGAAACTGACCTATTAGTGATTGAATAATTATAAATTGAAACACGTAAGCTGATTAACGTTCTTTTTATTTAGTTTTATCCTCTTGTGCCAACCCTACCAAAATACGCTCTTTAGAAGCTTTGCCCCTGTCCGTTTACTCTGTGGTTTAGTCGCATTTTATAGTAGTGTGCGTTTGAATGAATATTTCTCTCTGCTGGTTATCTACCTATTATAGTCGCACCTTGTTAATTGTCACTCAAAAGCTTGAAAAGATTTTTGGAATAGCTTAGTTATTAATCTCTAATTTTCTAACCATGGCAATACAAAGTACTTACCGTACTTCCATGGTTGTAACAGCTCTATAACAGATTTCGTTCTTAGTATCGAAGATAGACGATAATTAACGAAGCGCATTCTTTTACTGGGAGATCTGTACTATCGCTAATAATTACACGGTATTCACACCATTCATTTTCTTTTTCATTTCGCTTTGTTTTCTGACGTCAATCGAGTCCTACATGGCAGACACAGAGAGCAGTTCGCTTGTTTTATATTCAACAGAATCTGGACGCTTGTCGAAATATTCACAAAGGCCTTTTATGGCGAAAAGCATTTTTGGTGATATGCCTTGCTATCGCTAGCAAAATGATGAAAAACTCGTTTATTGTAAAGGGCAGAGAATAATTTTATTGAACTAAAATTTGAAACTATACTATACTTATGATGTGAATATTTTGGGTTACGTGGAAAGAGAATAAACCTCTAATAAAAGCCCACAAAATTGTATAAAGTTTTCAAAGGTGAAAAATATAGGAATCATAAGAACACTGAAATGGAACCTGAATCAATGCAATTTTCTTTTACTTTTAAAAGTGCCTTTTTGTGGCCTAATTGAAATAAATTATTTGACTTTGACTTTGGTAAACAATTTATTCAACCTTATTTTCGTCTCACGTCATAATTGAATATTGTTTAGAAAAGCTATAGGTATCATTTCTTTTACCTAAGTAAATTCAGAGGACATACCTACTTGTATTTTCTTTTAGGTACGGATCGTACCTCAAAAAAAAAAACTGAACCCCTATATAGGATCACACGTGTTCAGGGACCGATATCGATATCGAAGAATACCGATATTTTTAAGAAAATACCTATAACAGTATCGACATCTGGCATAAATACTGGTATTTTATATCAGTAATTTGAATATCGTTTATAAAATATCGATAATTATATCGATACTCAGTACTGATATCAGGCTACAATGTGACGTCACTGAATCTTTATTGATGATTCTTAAGTAAATACATATTTTTTACAGTCGCGAATCATATTTTGATCAAGATACAACCTGACGCAGACCTGCAAATTGCAAAAAACGCAAGAAAATTTACTAATAATGTTATTATATCTATACCCAAATAACGGTATTTATAGCGATATTCTGGTATCATGTATCCAAATTATATCGGTATTCAGTCCCTGCACGTGTGTCTATCTATCTGTCTGTGTGTCACAGCCGATTTGCTCCAAATCTACTGGATTGATTAAGTTATTTGGTACACATATGAATTGCTGTGACCTAAACACGAACGTGTAACGTAAATAATTGAATTTTTTAATATGGGGTTCACTTTTAGGGGGCAAATTTGAAAAAATAAATGCATACTGTACGGTTTGACATATTAAATGTAAGTCATTTAATATGACAAACGGTACAGTTTGCATTTTTTTTTTTAATCTCATTATATGAGATTTTTTTTATTATTTTTTATTAATCATTTAAAATCAAATAGTTTTAAAGATATAAAATGGATGAAAATTGACCATTCAAAATTTTAGGCTCAGAAGTGTAGGAAATAAGGAGGGGCCTTATTTCCAAAACTGCTGAGCATAAGATTCTGAAAATAATACAAAAATTAGTTCTATGCTTATAGATTACAGGAAAACCTATAGGAAGTCTATGGTCTTAAAATAATATGGTAAATCACTCAATATTGTGCGTAAAAACTTACATTTGCAGTTGGAATGTAGGTATGGAGGAATATATATATACTTTTTTTTTTCTACTAAAATGTTGGAAATGTTGGATAGGGCACAAGCTACGTGACAAAACGGGTGACTCCCGCTCCGGCTCGTTCTTGGTGCAAAGGTTAGCCATTGCCATCCAACGTGGCAATGCAGCAAGCGTTATGGGCACTTTTGCGCCGGGATCAGTTAGGGGCGGGTTATTTGACTAGGTGTATGACGTGTTATTGTAACTTTTATTATAATGTAAATAATGTATGACCTAATTAATATACAAATAGTAATAATAAATATCGAGTTTGTTCTTGGGATAAATAAATTCATCCCAACTATGAAACCCTTCATTGTGCGTGGTCCGAGACGCACTTGGCTGATTTTAATGTGTACGTGTCTCTGTCTTTAATTATTGCAATTTGTTTTTAACCGTGTTAATTAAAGTAAATCGAAGGGAGCTTTTGGACTTGAGATTCGCATATAAACTGCTCAATAACACCATTGTCTGCCCATAATTGGTATGCAAGTTCAAATTCAGAGTACCCCGTAGACCACCTCGCAAACCTATATCGCCCTTGGCTCCACCTCTTCGCCGAACAGTGTCTGGTGCTAATTCGCCTATACCCCGCATGTGCAAACTCATAAACGAGCACAGCGACCTGGGCCTCAAGTCTGCTATTACAATAGTGTCAGAATGGTCTCTTCATTGTGAGTTTTTGACAGATTTGCCATACAAACACTGTCAAATACTCACAATGGCGAGACCATTCTGACACTATTGTAATAGCAGACTTGAGACCCTGGTTGACGTCCACGCAGACTCAATATCGACGTTTTTCAGATGTAATTATTAGTATTTAATATAGTTACCTAGACTTTAAGTAAAACTCTTACTCTTACTCCTCTTCTTCTTTTTAGTCTTTAAAACTAAATTTATAATTGTAATTACAAAGAGCATTTTGCATGTAGTGTTTGCCTGTAATTGGTTGCGCAGTGAGACTTAAGACACAATTAATTGTATGTTCCTATCTGTAAAATATCTGTAACAACTGTTGGTGAAACCCTAATTAAATAAAAATAAAAATGAAAACTGTTTAGTTATTTGCCGTGATTACAAATATTGATGGTTATTTTCCACCTCACCAAATGATTGTGAATGTTGATTTAAAAGAGTTATTTTATGGTTACACCCTATTTGAACACTTTTTTGTACTTGCTGTGTATATGCGTTGTGTTGTTATTCTACAACGTTTCCAATATTTGCTCTTCTTCTTCAAACTGCAATACATTCTAAATGTGTCAGTTGACGTTATGTAAAATATTAATAGACTTCGCTCAGACAAACATCGTTCGGTCCAAGGTTCTTTCTGACAACGTCTCCAGACAAAGCTATAATTATTTGGACGTCTCCAACTTGTCTAGCCTTGTCTAGCCTGTCAAACAAATTCACGATGGAGAGTGTTACAAAATATTACTATCCATGTTTGGCACGTTAAGGTGAGTATACACTAGAGCGTTTTCTCGAGCGTTTCCATGTAATGTAACGTTCTTACGCATGGTACAATACAAGCAAAAGCTCAATTAAAAAACCGGCCAAGTGCGTGTCTGACCACGCATAATGGAGGGTTCCGTAGGTAGGCTGAACTTATCCAAAGAACAAACTAAACATTGAAGTTGAAAAACATTTCCTTCAACTGCAAATGTAAGTTGATCGACTATTACTTGGTAACTTGTAAAGCCTACTTAACTGTGATAGTTTTCCTTTTAACTTTGTTAAATATGCTACTGATCTGAATTTTTTCACGTACCCAAATAAAACTATTTAGCTGGCAGGGGGACACTTGACTCTAACAAAAATTAGTGGTTGAGTATTTTGGGTGAAGCTCGCTTCCACCTTTGGCCCTACCATCACTTACTATCAGGTGAGAAGAAGGCTAAGAGCTTCTCTGTTGTCGAAAAAAAAATTCCTTAACATAAACATGTGATTTTAGTTATGTGACTAATGTATTTTTGCTATTTAATTGTAGTCATAATAGTATGATTGTGTGAGTCTTTGGTTACAAATTTTTTTGTAAGTACGTATATACTTCCAGATTGGTCCCATTTTTATCCGAATCAAGTTCTGATGATGGAATCCATGAGTAATTGAGGGAACTCCTCAAATTTTATAGGCATTCATATAGCGATTTTTGTATTTTCATCAACAAATCAAGCTTTTGCATTCAGAAAGTATCATTTGGTGAATTGAAACTGATGAAGAAGATCACAGATGGCTACCGGAACTCGTCAATGATACGTATTGCACGGGTAGCGATAAGATATCTCGTTTAAGACAGTTAAGCGACTATGACCAAGCAAATTTAAATAAATGCTGATCAAAATAAACTGATCTGATAATGAAGCCGGAAGGTAGGCAACGGAACTCCGTAATAAAACAATGTATCCTAGTCGTGTTTGGGCTTATTGGAATTGTCATGAGATGCACTCTGGCTATAAATGATGTTTAACCGACTTCAAACAAATGAAGAGGTTCTCAATTCGTCTATATGTATATGGTGTTAAAAAGTTAACTCTACATTCTTTAAGCGGTGCTTTAGACCATCGAACTGAATAACTTTTACTATGGGACCAGCATTGAAATCGCGAAAAAATAAACAGCTGTCCCATACAGTTTAAAACAGTAGGTGTTAAAATTTAGTATGGAACAGCTGTTTTTAGAGTTCCGTACCTCAAAAGGAAAAAAACGGAACCTTTATAGGATCACTCGTGTGTCTTTCTGTCCGTCTTTCACAGCCAATTTGTTCTGAATTTAATGGACCGATTATGTTGAAATTTGGTATACATATTAATTTGAGTGACCCAAACACGGACATGAACCGTAAATAAATGAATTTAGAATATTGGGGTCAGTTTTGGGGGCAAATAAGATAAGTAAATTTAAAAAAAAAATGCAAACTGTACCGTGTTATATGAAAGGACGTCTCAAATATATATATATATATATATATATATATTTTATAATAATAAAATAAATTGTATTAAAGTTATAAGTGAAAATAGACGAAATTTGAACATTCCCCTCCTCATCTCCGAAACTATGGAGCCTAAAATTTTGAAAAAAAAAATACAAGAAATAGTTCTATACTTATAGATTACAGGAAAATCTATACGAAGTCTATGGTCTTAAAATAATATGGTAAATCTCTCGATATTGTGCGTACAAACTTACATACATTTGCATTTGGGATACCTAATTTATTGCTACTATTCGTTCGACTGAGTCCATGATAGGTACCTCAGCTTATATTCAATCTTTATCTCTCTCACACTACTGCTCGTGGACTGAGTGGCGTCTTTGACGGCAGAAAATAAAAAAACTTTGAAAATACTTGTAATTAAAAAAAAAAACATCCCAACCATGGAATCATCCATTGTGCGTGGTCCGCCACGCACTTGGCCGATTTTTTTTATTAATTGATTTAAATTTAGCTGGTATTTAATCCACTCGGTGTATGTTCATGATGTTATAAGATTTCCTGTCACTGTTGTGGTATACGAATTGGTATGGGGTAGGTCTTGACGACTTCCAAAATTAAATTATTTTTTTAGTTTTCTTGTGCTTTTCTTTTTTATTTTTAAGTCGGTTGCTATTTTTTTTAATGTTTTTTTTGTTAAAAAAAAAAATATTTGCACCAATGACAACCCCATTTTATGTCCAGAAATTCACTGTCCATGCCAAGATTTCCTGGAAGAGATCGCAGTAAGCGATAAGGCCGCCCATTGTATATTTTCTAGTGTATACGTTTTTCTTTTTGCTATGTATAATCTGGTGTATAATAAAGTATATATAAATATAATTAAATAAATATAAACAGAAGTGTTTATGAATATTCACCAGCGTCAGTCACGGACACGTCCGCAATTTATTTTTTATTTTTTCCTAACTACATTCAGGTCTAAATAAATAAAGTCAGTAGCGTGCTAGTTATTTGCGCGAGTCTCTCGCGTGCCTGCTTGCCGGCCATGTCACGTACGGGAACATAATTTGTTTCAATCCCTCTGCAACTGTATAATAACTTTTCAAATAAAGTCTGAAACAATAAAATTTTGCCTCACAAATGCGCTGATGAATAGAATATTATAACAAATAACTTCTTTTGGCACTTTCAAAAACAAAGTTTTTTGTCCACAAAAAGGCGCCAACTTTTTTCTATCCCAGTGCCTTTTCAAAGGCGTTTCCTAATTGTTTTCCAAATATTATGACATTTTCGTGGTGTTTGCGGCTGCACGTAGTGAAGTAGCATACATGCGTTCTGGTGTCGGATTGTCCTAAAATCTATCTTTTATTATATTAGTTTTGTTTACTAACATTAGCTCTTAAGTATTTTCGTGTTACTAACAATTTATATGGAGAAATCTGAAATAAATGATTATTATTATTATTTTCGTTTCTTTACGTTTCTTCTCATTTAAGAGAGGTTAAGAAACCTTACACACGGGTCGGACCAAGTATGTAAGGCGAAATTTAAATAGAAAAGGTCGATGATAATGTTGAAGAAGTCAGGAACTTTCGGGTGATGCGACAGGTGTTAAGGATGGTGGCTTTTTGGAGCATGTAAAGTGTGTGAGTAGGCATCTGTAGGGTGTTAAGGCTTTGTGTGAGAGATTTTGGTATTACACCAGTAGATGAAAGAACAATGGGGACAATATGAACGGTTTGCGCTTTCCATTGGGTTTTAATTTCTATGGCGTGATCTTGATACTTACTGAGCTTTTCGGATATGGTGGTTTGAATATTGTGTGAGTTAGGTATTGCTATGTCTATCAGATAAACTGTTTTATTGGTTTTATCGTGAACGGTAATGTCAGGTCTATTGTAATGAATAGTTTTATCTGTTATTATTGTTCGGTCCCAATAAATTTTCTGATCCTTATTTTCTAATACTATTTCTGGTTTATATTTATAATATGGTATCATTTCGTTAACGAGTTTATATTTATATGCTAACTGTTGGTGTATTATTGCAGCGACTTGATCATGGCGGTGTTTATAATCGGTTTGTGCAAGTGATTTACAAGCTCCTGTTATATGTTGTATGGTTTCAGAGGCAGTGTTGCAATGTCTGCATAAGTCAGTCGGCAGATTTTGGTCCTTCATGATGTACGTTCTGTAATTACGAGTGGCTACTATTTGATCCTGTATGGCCAGCATAAAACCCTCGGTCTCGGGAAACAATTCGCCTCGTTTGAGCCATTCGTTCGACTTAATTATTATTATATTTATTGAACGTTAGAATGGAAGTTGTCTGGAAACAATTCAGATGCGTGATTCCTTTCCGGGAAAACTTAATTCCACAACTAATACGATGATACTAATGAATCCACCTAACAAGAATGGGATATTTGTTGCCTTTGCGATTATTTTCCATACCCGTACTCAATCATTATATTTATTGAACGTTAGAATGGAAGTTGTCTGGAAACAATTCAGATGCGTGATTCCTTTCCGGGAAAACTTAATTCCACAACTAACACGATGACACTAATGAATCCACCTAACAAGAATGGGATATTTGTTGCCTTTGCGATTATTTTCCATACCCGTACTCAATCATTTCTATTTGCAATAATCGTCGTAAACACAATGAAACAAACCGGCCAAGTGCGAGTCGGACCACGCACAGAGAAAGGTTCCGTAGTTGGGACGAAATTATTCCAAGAACAAACTTAACATTGTAGTTGAAACACATGTTCTTCCATACATTCCAACTGCAAATGTAAGTTGGTTGACTATTACTCGTTATCCTATAAAGCCTACTTGTCTGTGATAGTTTTTATTTTAACTTCATTATTATATACTACTGCCGTGAATTATTTGAAACGACCTTTTCGGTTGGCTTCCTGAAATATTCCGGGACTTTAGGATTCCAATTTGGTCTCAGGTAGAGTGAGGTTAAAGTGAAGCCTATGATTGTGATTTTTTCACCTATCCAAAAACAACTATTTAGCTGGCACGCCCTTGACCCTAACAAAAATTATCACTATAAAGCTTAATATTACTCAAACGGATCCATAAATCTAAAAATGGTATTCACAAACACGCAATTTGTTTGAACGGTCTATCCAACGATATTCCACACCATGGAACAGACGAGAAAAAAAATATTATCCCCACTTTACGTTTAGGGTAGGTACCCTAAAAAAATATACTTTTATTTCAAGATTTTATTTTACCACATTGTTGGCGTAATTAATATGCATTACCCAAATTACAGCTTTCTGAGAGCCTCTGAGCTAAGCCGCGGACAGACAAACAGACGGAAATGGAGACAATATAAGGGTTCCTTGCTGACTGTATACGGAACCCTAAAACATACTGTTACGCGCCACACAAGTTTAAGTACCACTAACGCCATCTAGTATCGAATAGCAGAACTAGTGACCACTAACGCCATCTAGTATCGAGTAGCAGAACTAGTAGACTCGAGATTCTTCTAGAGAATTCGATGCTAGAACTTTCTAGAAGTTTTGACATCTTGTCAGTAGGGGCCGGTATATACTCGAACATTCTAGGTGTTTCTACAAGGTTCTGGAACTATCTAAGGACTATAATAAGGCCGGTATAAGGCCGGTATGGACCCCGACACAGTCTAAATCAAGCGACAAGTACGATACAAGCGATATTCGAGTGCGACTTTAAGATGCGATCAGGGGCCTTACTCCCGAAAACGATTCGAGTTTGATTTTGATTCCGATTCGAACTCGCTTCTGGGGCCTTACTCCCGACAGCATCGAGTTCTGAATCAATCGAATTGGGTTCGAATTAAATGCCGATCCATACTCTTGAATCCAACACTAGCGCACGATCGTGCGGTGGTTCGAAGCGAAACTTAACTTCGGTCAGTTTTAAGTTTTAAATCGAGTTCAGATCAGAAACGAAATCGAATCGGAATCAAAATCAAACTCGAATTGTTTTCGGGAGTAAGGCCCCAGTAGTGCATTTGTGTTTTATAATTAGTGTTTGAGTTGTTATCAGTGTTCTTTAATTAAAGTGTAATTTTTGGTTTTTAAATCGGCCGCTTTTATTGTCACGAACCGCAAGCTCGTAACAATACTCTTCAGGGACTTTTATCATTCCGTGGGCGTTGAAAAAGAAATGCTTTCGAATAGATGCATATCTTTTATATTTGACTTGTTTTCTATTCCCTAAATCCTGATAAAAATATCCCATTCGACCTGAATGTGGCCCACATGTTTTCCATTCGCACAATGGAAGATAGAGACGCGTCCCACTTGTCGCGATCTCAGAAGGTAAAGCAACAGAGGCACAAAGTCTGCAGACAGACACTTGATAGAAAAGTGTAGGAGGTAGTTTCGCTTTGTTCCACGAACTAACTCCGAGCAAAAGGAAGTTGGCCCGCTCCAATGGTAATGTATATTTTTGTGTTGCTCGTATATTGCGGGCCTTTATTTCTGTGTATGTATTGGTTACTGTTTTGAACAGCAAATTGTTTGAAACAACACATTTACATACATCACGGGTAGTCACGGGTCAGTCTGAATTTTCATACTGGAAAATCACGAATTCTAGTACCTATACGGATGATAAATTGTTACATTTTATATTTATTGCGGTATCAAAACTTTTATTCACAAAAATAATCTTGAGTGGGATGAAATTACTTCCTGTATACAGGGAATATACAGAGGAAGGTCGGCAATATTAATAGTAACCTCGTGCTTGAAATTAAATTGCTTTCTACCAGGAAGAAGACTTTTAAGGAACTTAAGGAAAGCTTAGGCACTTAACATGTCAGTAATAACTTCGTTTTCTTCTCCCTTACCAGATCTGACTATATGAAAATAGTTCAGTAAAGGCGTGATCAAAATGTTATTAGGAAAAAGGTCAAATTTTTTTACTGAGATTAAGTAATTTATTCTTAGAATTAAAATTTAATGTATATAAATAATAACTTATACCTTAACAATTAATAAAATAAAAATATTATATCCTAACTTAACTAAAACTATTAACGACTATGTATATAGCGTCGTTTAGGCTCAGTGTAAGAAAAAAAAAACTTTTGTCAATTTCTTATCTAATTGTGAGAACGCTTGAAATAATCGAAACATTAAGTATGTGTGACTATAAAAATAAAGTTCTCGTGGTGTTAAACCATTCTTGTTAATCACAGCACCTGTTAATAGTTTCATCATTTTTGCGATCTCGTTTTTTTTTTTTTTTTTTTTAATCTTTTGCATCTCAGAGTTTAACCACGAGGGGTTGCTACTCTTTAACAGGACTTTCCTGTGGTTGCCTTAAGCTCCTAAAAACTTAATGCCTCCAGTCAGGGCGTAAAAACTTATAAACTAAACGACTGCGCGCTAAGGGCACCCCCTGTGGGGTACGAACCTCGGCTTAGGGCAGCGTCGGAGGGAGGATGGCAAGGGACCGTCGGTGGCTGGATAAAATCAGAGTTATGATTATTATCCGGGGTATTGAAAGCTATAGGCTGCTCAGCTAAAGCGCGTGCTGGCACTTCACTTACAAGCAAGGGTCGGGATGACTATTTAGTCGGGGGTTTAGTTTATTTCACCGTTAAATACTTAATGAAGATTTTTTTTTATAATATTAAATAAAAGTTTGATTAAAGTTTTATTAGTTTCAAGGATAGCTGAAGACTAATGTGTTACGCTGACATATCTCGGAACCCTGGGGTCACGGGCCTTTGGAAGGCGTACGAGGGGCCGAAGCCAACTCGCAGAGGCCCGTTAGATGCTTTTAATGAAAGGAGGCACTATTATTATTAGTTATAGGCTGGTATTATTTATACAAACGATCTGATTGACGAATACAATCACAATGACCAAGTCTACAAACTGATAAAATTAGTATATATTTAAGTATCCTACAAAAAGTAAACAACACAACACTTATTTTTATAGACTAGCATTATTATACACCATAATTTAATCAGTTTATTATCATCCTCGTGTACCCATTAATATTACAAAGCCCATTCTTCGAATCTAATATTATGAACACGTAATAACGAACATCGTCAATAACATCGAAATTGCCAATTCGTTCAGATTATCTCATACAAAAAGCCGACCATGTATGAAAGATCAAGATTTCTGTACGCTTGGTTGTCCATAATTATTATAATCCTTGATTCAAGTACTTAGCGAGGTTAGTCTGATGAATGAATCGACCCAGTTTTTTTTCTAACTTGCTTCTGTTGTTTTTTTTTTTTTTTTCTCTCCTACACTTACACACGTTGTCTACATCTCTATATCCACTTTCCTATCGCAGGTATGCTGGAAGAGATTTCATTAGAAATAAGCATCACCTTTGTACGTATTTTTCTGTTCCTTTCTTTCTTGTCTGTTTATATGTGTGTACATAAATTGTTAAATAAATAAATAAAAGTAACATAACATCACGCCTGTATTTTCCCGAAGGGTTAAGCAAAGGTGTATAGTACACTCACATTTCGTCATAGTTATGTTTAAGACTCATGTAATTTGGGGCGAGCCTATTTCCATCAACGGGACACAAATCAAGACTCCGGGCTGCTAATGAGAAATTCCTGATGGAAAAACCCAATAACACTTTTCCCGACTTGGGAATCGAACCCAGGATCTCATGCACAGCAATAGCGAAAAATATTATGAATCAAAATAAAGGTCTCGAGGACATACCTTGGTTTGTTTGTCCTTTTGATTACTTATGTAATTAATCAAAATTATATATGCATATTTTGCCGAGAATCTGCTTTTTTTCGAATGGTTTTTAGGGTTCCGTATGTCCGAATGAAAAACGGAACTCTTATAGGATCACTTTTGTGTCTGTGTCTGTCCATCTGCCACAGCCAATTTACTCCGAATTCGACCGGGAGGAATAAGTTGAAAGTTGGTACAAGTATGAGTTTATTTAACTTAAACGCGGACGTGTTGGACCTTTTGGGAAACCCCGATCCCTAATGTTAGGTTATTTTAACGCCAATGGCTTGGACGGCCAAAATTCAGAGATCACCGAATTCCTCGGTGATCATAAGGTAGACGTTTTCCTCATTCAAAAGACCTTTTTAAAACCCAGGCACCGTAACCCGTCAATTGCGAATTATCGTATAATTCGCAACGATAGGTCGCGGTGCCACCTGGGAGGTACTCTAATCTATTATAAATCAGAGCTCTATTGCACGCCCTTAGACCCTCCTGTCCTAAAGTCCCTATTAGAAGTCTCGATCTGCCGAATTGGTATGACGGGCCATCCATCTATAATGATAGTATCAGCCTATCTGCCCCCTCTCGTTACAATAGATCCTATCCAAGATCGACTACTGACCGACGACCTTAATACCCTCTTGAGCATGAGTGATTCCGTCATCATGGCGGGTGATCTCAATGCCAAGCACCCAGCCTGGAATAGTAGACTCACCTCCCATAGGGGTAAAATCCTCTTTGACCTCTGCCCCCTCCTCAATTTTGATATCATCGCCCCGATGAGTCACACCCACTATCCGCATAATCCTGACCATGCCCCTGACGTGCTCGATGTGGCACTTCTAAAGAACATCAACCTACGGTTGGTCTCTATGTTGTGCATCACGAGCTTCACTCTGACCACCGACCTGTTCTCGTTGAAATGGCACCTCGCATAGGTCTTCACGACCCCAATATCCCCCCGCGCACCAAAAGGATAACGGACTGGAAGCGAGTAGGCGAAAGCTTGAAAGCTAACACGTCCCCCCAATTGGATTCGATCCCCGACCAGTTCGACTCTATCGCAGACACGACGGCCGCGATCGACTCTCTCACAGAGCACGTACAATCTGTCCTGAACACATGTTCAAGGGAGGTTCCGGCGACGGATAACTGTCGCGGGAAACCGCCGGACGATGTACGTGCACTGATGACGGAGAAGAACGCAGCCGTCCGTGCGTACAGTAGCTTTCCCTGCACGGCTAACAAAATCCACATGCGCTACTTACAGCGTGCTGTAAGTAACCGCGTGAAGGAATTGCGTGACGCCGACTAGGATACGCTACTGAGCAGCCTAGAGCCGAACCATCTAGCATTCTGGCAACTCCAAAGGAAACTCAATCCCCGAGGAGGTAGCTCAGCCTCAATGCCCCCACTGATCCGCCCAGACGCGTCTCTCGCGTTCGAAGACATCGACAAAGCCGAATGCTTAGCCGACAGTCTAGAGGCCCAGTGCTCGCCCAGCTCTCAACCAGTAGACCAGGCGCACCTCGATGAGGTGAACGCGGAAGTCGAACGTAGAGCCTCTCGTCCGCCCGTCGAAGACCCTGAGTATCCTCTGGCTCCCGTCACCCCGGCGGAAGTGCACGAGCTCATAAAGGGTCTGAAACCACGTAAATCCCCTGGCTCTGATGGTATCACCAATAGGGTGGTCCAATTGTTCCCCGCCCACCAGATAATGCTCTTGGCCACCATCTTCAATGGAGCCATGAACTATAACATCTTCCCGCAAGTGTGGAAAGAGGCCACAGTAATCGGTATTGCCAAACCCGGTAAACCCAAGAAGGAGCCCGCGAGCTACCGCCCCATTAGCCTGCTCACAGTCATGGGCAAAATCTACGAGAGGCTTATTCATAAGCGTCTCAGAGACTACGCCGAGACTAAGGGCCTTATCCCCCACGAACAGTTTGGATTCCGTACCAAACATTCGTCGACCCATCAGGTCCACCGTATAGTCGAGGACATAAGCGCCGGCTTTCATCGCGGCCTTATGACAGGAGCCATCTTCTTTGATATAGCGAAAGCGTTCGACAAAGTCTGGCACAACGGCTTGATTTACAAGCTGTACCAACTCGGTGTGCCCGAGCGTCTCGTGCTCATCTTACGAGACATTTTGTCGAATCGCACCTTTCGCTATCGCATAGAGGGAGCCCTCTCCTCCCCCCATCCCATACGCGCAGGAGTCCCTCAGGGCTCTGTGATATCCCCCCTGGCTTTTACGCTTTACACCAGCGACATCCCGAAGTTTAAAAAGGCTCAGTTGGCTCTGTTCGCAGACGATACGGCCGTTTACTACAGAGGGATGTGTCATAATGTCATTGCCAACACTCTCCAGACTGCAGCCGACAAGCTCGGTGCGTGGTTTAGAAAGTGGCGGATCGAAGTCAATCCTGACAAAAGCCAAGCGGTTCTCTTCGTAAAACCGAGAAAAATCCCCTCAAAGCCCAAACCTGTCACCATGTTCGGCAAGCCTATCCCCTGGGAGAAGCGAGCCAAATATCTAGGTGTCATCCTCGACCATCACCTCTCCTTTTCTGAGCATGTAAGTAAGGCGCGTTCGCGCGCCGCCTTCGCTCTCTATAGGCTTCACTCCCTTGTCCATGAAAATAGCAAATTGTCACTCAAGTGCAAATTGCGAATTTATACCGCGTGCATCCGCCCCATCATGACCTATGCGAGTCCAGTCTTTGCTCAAGCAAAATCACATATTATCCATAAGATGCAAATCATCCAAAATCGTTTCCTCCGTAAATGCACGGGAGCCCCCTGGTTCGTTCGGAACACAAATCTCCATGTAGAGCTTAGAATGCCTACAATAGCCCAATTTCTAAAACGCTCTTCCAAGCGTTTCTTTGACTCTGCCGCCACCCACCGCAACACTCTCGTTGTGCAGGCCGCCAATTACACCCCCTCCCGCATTAGTACGATCCGCCGTCCAAGGCACGCACTGACCGACCCAGACGACCCCACCACTCTCATCCAGGAGAGTCGTAGGGAAACCAGTACAGCTCGTAGAGTACACACAACACGCACACGATCCAAATTCCGACCTCGCTTTAGAGGTCCCGCGAGAAACCCACCCCGACCTACGACTATTATTATCGTCAATAATAATAGCCCTCCCCGTCCCTTGACGACGCTTAACGATATGCCAGCATGTGGTTTAGCTGAGCCTGTAATGCAAACTCCCCAGATTAAGAATCAGAACCCTGATGTTATCCAGCCACCGACGGTCCCTTGCCACCCTCCCTCCGACACTGCCCTAAGCCGAGGTTCGAGCCCCACCTGGGGTGCCCTTAGCGAGCAGTCGTCTAGTTTAAGTAGATTATAGTAAAAACTCCCCTGGCTGGAGGCGTAAACTTCGTTAGGAGCTTGCGGCACCACAGGAAAGCCCGGTTAAGGAGCAGGAACCCCCAGTGGTTATACCTCCGAGATGCCATACACAAAAAAAAAAAAAAAAAAAAAAAAAAAGACCTTTTTTTTAGGTTTTAAGTTTTGCAGACTGTACCGTGTGACATATCAAATGAAAGGGCTTGTAGTAAACGTCAATTTTTTATTATTATATTCAAACAAATATATTTAAAGTAATTAAAGACTTATCTCCGAAACTACTGGGCCTAAAAATACGGAAAGAAGTTCTTTACAAATAGATTACAGAATAACCTATAAAAAACTGGCCATGTGCGAGTCGGACTCGTGCACGAAGGGTTTTATTTTATTTTATTATTTTATTTCATTGGGACATAAAACAGTTACACGTTACAATTTTAGTGAATAACAAACTAGGGTAATAGAGGTAAATATGTAACCCACAGCAATGTCCGCGGAATAATATTATGGAGAAATGAAACAAAAGAAAACTACGCATCTACTGGGTTCCGTACCATTATCTATAAAACGGCAAAAAAATCATGTTTGTTGTATGGGAGCCCCCCTTAAATATTTGTTTTATTTTAATTTAATTATTTATTTTTAAAGTGAATATATAACTAAATATTCTGTGAATATTTCAACTGTCTAACTATCACGGTTCATGAGATACAGCCTGGTGATAGACGGACAGACAGACAAACGGATAGCGGAGTCTTAGTAATAGGGTCCCGTTTTACCCTTTGGGTACGGAACCCTAAAAAGCACGGAACCCTCTCCACTTCATTTTAATTGTAAGAACTGCTATTGTCTCGTCGATCTACAGTAGTAGCAAAAGCAGTTGTTTGGAGCTTGAGTTTCCAAGTTCGATTCCCAGGTCAGGATTTTTTTACTAGGTTGTTCTGTTGCAAAATCTAACTAACTGACCGCAGTTTGCTACCATACCCGTTAAGGCGAGGTTCTTCAAGCGTGCGTTCTTGTTCTTGAGGTGGCAGCGGGGCGCGAGTAAATTGTGCCGTGAACTTCGTTAATTTTGGGATGAAATTTATAATGTTTTACGATATTAACAATGTTAATCCCGACGGACATTACATCATCATATACGTTTATTTTGATATAATTTTCAATACATAAAGTAGTATAATATTGAAATAAAATGAGTTTTAATCTACAAAATAAGGGTATGTATGGATTTTTTTCTATCGAGCTAACTTTGTCCAATTATGTTACGAGTACCCGACATACCTACGGACAGGTCTTAAAAGCAACATATAATTCTTTTACGTGTTTAATCATTACCGTTTCTAAATATCATTAAAATTACATTTCCTTGAGGTTAACTTGAAGAAACTCGCCTTTTTTTTTTTTTTTTTTTTTGTTGACTTAAGTCTAGGTCTGGATGACAGGGACAAAGTCTACGATGGAGTGAGCTTACCCAGAAGAAGCCTGTTCACTCTCACTTTGAATAGATTAGGGTTGTATGCGTATACTCCTTTGCTGTGCGCATTATAAAAGACGTTTGAAAACGCTTAGTGCGAGTTGGTGGAACTTCAACCTTAAAGCAATAGGTTCGCCCTCCTACTTCGAAGGTGCAACTGAAATATAAGAAACATAGGTCATTAGTTCTTAGTTCCTTGTTACCATAGTCACTACGTGCAGCTGCCGCCTATTTCCGTTCTGTGCTCGTAGATCTATTTTGTTTATTTTTCTTAATTTTTTTTTCTTTATTAGGTATTCGAGTCACCTTATATTTTTGCGTTCACTTGTTTCTGTGTCAATAAACCTATTTTTCTTTCTTTCTTTCATTCTTTCTCTACCAACCCTTTCGGGAAAAAACTGTGTCTCTGAATTATAAGTCATTTCCGGGTTCTTAAATCTAATAATTTTCGCATCAAAACTATTAAATTCTGTAACACACTCACGCATATGAACTTAGCACATAATATATGGCTAAGCTGTGTCCCCACAGACCTCAATACTTGTGCCGCAAACTGCATGGTAACGAGATACGGGCATGTCAAATAGAACATTTAAACAAGATGAACATTGTTGAAATGTGAACGTTCTAGAATCTACAGGATGTGTCTGAAAGGTTTCGTATGGTGTCGGAAGTAAAGAATAGCACCACCCCATTTCCTCCCGTGGGTGTCGTAAAAGGGGACTAAGGGACTTAGGTACTAGAAAATGGGCAGCAGAGTTCTCTATGCATTTTTAACACCATACTGCGATCGCCAACCCGCCTGCCAAGCGTGGCGATTATGGCAAATCCCCCCTTTGGAGGGAGGCCTATGTCCAGCAGTGGAAATCTTTCGGCTGAAATGATGAAATGATGATCTGAAAGGTGTGGTCAAATTTAAGAGTGTGGTACAGACCATCAAACTGATCAAATTTCTCCTGCCCATCATCGTAATCGAAAAAATTACGAGCTCATTATGTCACCCGTTGTAAAATTTCTACATATAAATCTGTGTATTTTATGGTGTAAACTTGTAAAGAGTATTCAAATGTATGAGATGGCTCATTAGCCATCTCATACATTTTGGTCGAGGAGGCATATTAAATTTGACCGCACCTCTCTGATAAATGCTGTATAGTCAGGTCGAGACGATCTCAGAAATAGAATCATCGATACTATTATGGATTTTGAAAAGGAAATTGGTTGTGGTGAAAACTAGAATAGAATATTAGGCGCTCGTTCGTATTCGATATCAGCATATCGACTATGAGCTTCGACACTGTTAGAATGAAAATAGTTGCAATTCATCTGTCCGCCAAAGTGTTTTGTTCTTTTGCTATTTTCTGTAGTCAAACTCAAGCTGGATTATCACTATCAAAATGTTGTAGCAATTCGGCCTCTTTAGTCAAGGATTTACAAGCTGAACTTAGTTCCTATGTTCGATGATCAGCTCGAGAAAAGTGTTATTGGGCTTTAAAAGTGAATTCTCCGTAGAAACCGGACTCTGGATTTGTGGCAAAATGCCACTTTCACGTGGGACTTTTAACATACCTAAGTGACGAAATATGAGTGTAGTACCTACTTACGAGTACCTATATACTACCACGGTCACGTACATCTTACCACTGTAAGGTATATTATTGCTTGCAGCGCTCGGCCGCTATAGTAACGCTTACCTACGCTCACCAACCAATAGCATCGCAGCACCAGATTTTTGCTGAGCCCCTTGTTTTAGTAAATGAAAAAAAATGCCGTAGAAAAAACAGCTGAGGTGTTCAGACATCTGTGATCATTGTAACAGAGCCTGCGAAATTAAATTAAATAAAATAAAAAATTGGTCGTCGTAAAAAGGGGCAAAGACAAAAAAAAATGTGATAAAATATAAAAATAAGCAGATGTGTTCCTCGTGTGCACGGGATTTTGTTCTAAGTGGTCAGATGCACGTGGACGTGATAGTACAGCAGCATCCGATTTTATCATCAGATTTGATTATTCGGAATAAAAGTGAAGCGTTTTTAAGTTACAAAAGAAAATATAATAGTAGTTGTCTTCGTTTGGAGAACTGAAGGATTGGCGTTAGTTTTTGTCCTTCAACAGTAAGATACCCATAACAGGCTACATTTCTCTCCAACAACAAGAACCTAGTACAGAGATATACATAAATCTGTCATCTCACCACACAATAGAATACACAGCACAAACTATTCTCCAGCTGATACTAAACCATTCATTTATTTTAACTGTGTTACCTGCATGAGTGAGATAGTGCGTATAATCCTATGATTTAGTGAGCATTCCGCTTCGTTAGTTGGCAAGCCGAGATCAATACATATGTGAGTACTGTGACATCCTGTGGCTTTGCTTGGTTACGTTTTTTCTCCTTTGTAAATGATCCCTTTTGTTTATTTTTTAGGAAATTTGGTGAAGAGGAATGTTTTAAAAGAACTATTTATCTCTGTTTCTTGTCGCAGTACAAAATAATGATTTTTTACTTCTTATAGATACATACATAAACTCACGCCTTCTTTCCATAGAGGTAGGTAGAAACTATAGTACGCCACCTTCTTCCTAGTTCATACATCTGGTCTTACACGTATGCTGGGGCCCAAGTCTGCTATTTTTATAAATTCGTCACTCCAACACGATTCCATTGTCATTTTGCGAAAAGTTCGTAATCTGCTAAATTCACAATGGTCGATCATTGGTCGGTCAATGGTCTCGTAATAGAATTGTATTACAATGGCATTTTAAACATTTATTCACGCCAGATTTCATTATATATATTTTTCTTCTTCTTCGCTTCGCTCTTGACAAAGCGGTCGTGGTCACAATGAGCTTTGTCCAATCCCAGGTGTTGTCGTAACTCGCCTCACGATCTCCCTCCATCTGGTTCTGTTAGATGACAGTCTGGTGCATTCACTAACAGGGCCTCCAACTGCGGATTTAATCTGATCGGTCCACCTAATCGGTGACCTCCCGCGTGGCTTATTTCCTTCTACTCTGCCCTGCACCACTAGACGCTCTATGGAGTCATAATTCCGTCTCGAAACATGCCCATAGACCTTCAGTATTCGAGACTGTACTAGTGCTGATAGACGCTGTTTGATGCCGAGTTCTTTCTGTATGGACACGTTTATATATTTTTACATATTATTTATTAGTGTTATAAGCAATCTGAAGTAGTAGGAAGTTGGAAGTGTAGTAGGAAGTTTCAATTTTCATTATGTACGAGATTACCAATTCTTTCAATGGCGTGTCAGTGGCTGACCATTGGAAAGTCATAATGACGCCATTATATTAATAGATTACCAAACTTGTCAAAATGTCAATTATGAAATCAATGATAGACCATTCTGACACTATTGTAATAGTAGACTTGAGGCCCTGGTTGCGAGTAGATAGCTAAATAGAATACTCTTTATTGCACACCATAAAAATTACAGATTCATATGTAGGTTTTACAAGGGGTGACAGGGGGGCGATCTTTTAAATTAAAAAAAGGAAAGTAAAAGTAAAAACTCATTTATTTTCCACACTAATGAAAACACAGTATACATTATCAAAATAAATGGGAGTGGACTGGAGCCTAAACTAGGGCAGCCCTGTATTTCAGGACTCCAGGTCTTCCTCCCGCGGCGAGTAAGTTGGTACAATTTTCAACTGGAGGTGTAATTCATTAATAATTATATATTACGTGTGTTTGTGTGAGTGCGTGTGTATGTTGTGAGTGTGTGTTAGGATGCTTGCGTGTATGTGTTGTGTGTGTGATGAGTGAGAGTACGACTGCGCGCACCTGTGATTGTGGGAGTACGCATATACGAGTATGTAAGCGTGGTTATAGATGAGTGAGCTTTGACTGCTTTTGATTTACTACAGACAGAACAGAGAAGTTATTTAGAAAGAGTGTCATTCTGAATTTCGACAGCTAATTATTTCGACACAGTCTTAACTTCGAAGAACAATAGTTCGACTACTCATTGCTTCGACAGAACATAAATTCGACAAGCATTAGTCCGACAGAAAATACTTCGACAACACACACCTTCGAAGTACACTACTTCGACAGAAGCCTTCTTCGATATGCACTTGTTCGGGGGATCTCTATTTCGACGGAACATACCTTCGACATAACACTGCTCTGCAATTTTACTTGGTATGTTCCGTGTGTGTGTGTTCCGAACAAGTGCATATCGAAGAAGGCTTCTGTCGAAGTAGTGTTCTTCGAAGGTGTGTGTTGTCGAAGTATTTTCTGTCGGGCTAATGCTTGTCGAGTTTATGTTCTATCGAAGCAATGAGTAGTCGAACTATTGTTCTTCGAAATTAAGACTGTGTCGAAATTCAGAATGACACCCATTTAGAAATTATAAGTAAGGATTCCGTATCATTGTAATTTAAATTCAGGAGATATTTTTGGATAATAGATTTACATTCATGCGTGAAGACAACCTTTGGATGGATTAAGGGGGAAGGAGAAACATTACTGCAGGTAGTTTGTGGTGTACCATTTACTTATACTACGAGTACTACGCATCTGACCTTTCTGAAGAACATCAATGATAAGGTCACTATTATGTCCTCCTAGGGCATCCTCTTCCAGCGTTTCCACTCATATCTGCCTTGTAAATAAATACCTTTTGTTAGTCGCCTTTCATTCATCCTCTCAAAAAATAAAGATAAAAGATATTTCATTTATATTACACTAGCTTTTGCCCGCGGCTTCGCCCACGTCAATGTCGAATAATATCCAGATTATAAACTATCTGTGTGCCAAATATCATCCATCCGTTTTTGTGCATTTACGTTGTTAGTTTTCAACCATATGCCGAAATATTAGTGAATCAATAACTTTAATCAAAAACAAAATTTCATCCCCCTTTTCACCCCCTTAAGGATTTCAATTCTAACAACACCATTGCGTTAGCTTCCAACCATAAGCCTAGATAGTAAATTTAGTGATTTTTCTTCAAAAATTAAGGTCTTTTCAACTTCATCCCCCCTTTTTACCCTTCAGAGGTAGAATTATCAAAAACGCTGAGACACGTACATATTAATTTTTAATCGTCAGTCTAAACACAAAATTTTAAGATCCTAACTTCAAAACTGACGGACTTTCATATAAACTTCCATTCCCTATTTTACACCTTTAAGGGTGGAATTCCCAAAAATCCTTTCTCAGTGGATACTTATTCTTCACAAAGAACACACCCTCCAAGTTTCATGTCTCTAGGACCAGCGGTTTGGGCTGTGTGTTGATATATCACCCAGTCAGTCAGTCAGTTTACCATTTCATATATATAGAAGATAGATAACATAACATAATATCACGTAAATTTTCCCCGAAGGGTGCAGAGGCGACTTATACCTTTATTAATAACAATAAATTGAAATTAATATGCAGGCTGTTAAGATATCTTTATGGAACTACTTAGATGCAGACCCAAATGCATCCCAAATGTCAGGATTCTTTGATATTGTTCATCGAGTCGTTGAGCTCCTTAAATCCTGAGTTGAGCTACACGTTTACTGCAAATGCTTGCACTGACTGGACAGGTCCACTCGAAATTGTGTGGTACTTTCCTCAAAAGACCATTTCAGACACGGATCTACATGGTCCTCACATGATCTGACCAAGATTATGTCTGGACTTTAAAAGAGACTTTGACCCCTGAGTTTGTTTCGCCATTTCTTCTCAGGGTAGTCAGATAGGAAATGTCGACTTCACCTAGCTTGTTTAAAAAAAATTATATGATGTGTAGTGATTCCGATATCCTATTTACAGAATAAACGATTTCATTTCATTTCATTTCATTGCAACATAAATTTTAAAAGTCTGCTCGACTCGTCCCATAATTTAGCCCAGTGTCATTTTTTAAAGAGCTTTCAGCACTAAGCGAGTATTTTCTGTGCGGAATTTTAAACCAATAACATATACAAATTAATTGTAAAAAAAAATCTTTATAAATGGGAGAAAACTTTACTTAACAAATGTACAAAAATATAATAAAACGGCTTAACAAAACAATTTCTTAACCTAACTCCGTTCATGAATTATAAGTACATACCTTTACAATTAAAAAACACAACTATAACAAAACAATAATTTTAAAACAAAGTCAAAAACCTCAACAAGATTTTTTTTAAACTAATAATAAAACGGCTTAACAAAACAATTTCTTAACCTAACTCCTTTCATGAATTATAAGTACACTAGCTTTTGCCCGCGGCTCCGCCCGTGTGGATGTCGGTTATCCCGTCAAAAGTAGCCTATGTCCTTCTCCATATCCCAGGCTATATCTCTGCCAAATTTCATGACGAGCGATTCATTGGTTTAGGCGTGAAAACGTAACATACAGACAGACAGGCAGACAGACAGACCGACAGACAGACAGACAGACAGAGTTACTTTAAAATTTATAATATTAGTATGGATACCTTTACAATTAAAAAACACTTAGAACTATAACAAAACACAATAATTTAAAAACAAAGTCAAAAACCTCAACAAGAAGCATTTTAAACTAATGAAATTTTGACCCTTTCGGTTTGGAGAAATATTTTCATATTTTATAAAAGTACAATATATATAAATATATATTAAAATATTATATATTAAAATGGCTTTACAAAATTACTTTTTCACCTAACTCCGTTCATTAATTATAAACAATTCAAAAACACTTATAATTAATAGAAAATACAATCGTTTTAAAATATAAAATCAAAAAACATAACAAGATTGTTTTTTTGTTCTATTGTCTATTTATCACGTATGAAGTACGATTTGGCTAGAAAGGGAGTGACAACCGAGATGATGATTATCAGAGAAGTATAGAAGGAAAAAAAACATGTAACGCCAACCCCAAATATATGGGTCTACCCTTTATAGCAGAACTTTTTACGTCATTATATTATTTTGCATAATAGCGGATAGCATAAACTTCATTTCGCAGAAAATCGTTTGGCAAAACGCTCATTTATCATACATTCAAAACTCATAAATGACATGACCAGTGGGACTATGGGCGCCTGCCTAGGTATCAACATCAATGTGCAGCAAATATTGTTTTATTTTTGGAATTGTTATATTCTGTAGTTTACAGATAAAAAAGTTTCACGAGTCTAAAAGGTAAGGAAACTGAGAAAAATAAAGTTTTCACTAAATAACTCTGCTTTTTGACAAGAGATGGCGCTAGGCGTTGTGGTTATCGAGTTTATGAATGTTTTTTTATTTTATTATTCGACGCCATCGAGGCGCTAGGTTTTTTTTTATTCCATCAAGGGGCATACGATCATACGAGTTTCCTGATGTTAAGCAAGCAACGTCGCCCATTGACATCCACAACACCAGGGTTATTGCTGATGCGTTGCCACCCTTTTCCCACACCAAATCCTGGGCTTCCGGTTCTCTCACTCACCATTCGAAGCGCAGCAACATAATGTTGGTATTCTGTAAGATCGTGGTAGCTCCACGTTCGAGCCAACCCAATTACGAGCTACAGTCAGCTATTAACTACAATAACTCTGCTCTACATGGCTCAGGAAATAAAAATAAGGCTTTATATTATTAGTGAAGGGATGAGGATTACATTGAATAATAAAACTATTATTTGAATGAATAAATTTTTATTTTTTATTAATTCAAACTAGGTTGAGTATCAGCACTTTTTGAACTTCAAAAATACATAAGACAGTCCCCCAAACGGCCCGCCCTTCACCACTTGAAGTGGCGCAACAAACTCCCTAGCAGCACAGCTGTCTGTTCAGTTACAAAAACTTGATTATATACAAGATAAATAATTAATGTACTTGATAAGAAAAAAAAAATACCTAATATACTTGTTTTTTTAAACAATTTCTAACATTTTTAAAGAAATTGTTCTGTTGATTGAGGTAAATTGAATAATTATGAAAGTCGTCTGTTGCTGTCACCAATTCTTAATTTGATTAAATATATTGCTAAAGCACGTTTTGGTTTCTTAGCATAATTGGGAGCTATACTATTGTATAGTTCTAAAACTTCTGTGACTGTGAGACCTGTCCAATAATGGCAAACATTATTTGGCATTTCTTCTACATTATCAAAATCTAAAACATCCACATTCGATTTTGCTATACTGATTATGTCTTGCATTGAATGTAGACAAAATAACAGTATTTTGTGGTAACAAGTGCCACTCATTAGAAAAGAAATGTGTCTGACAAACTCTGCAACTGCGTGGCTGCAGCAGCAGTGGTGGTGGTGGTGGAGACAGTGGTGTTGATGATTCATGGGGCATGGCTGGCTCCACATTCTCTTGTAAGCCCTTGGATGAATCCTGAATTGACTGACAATTCACTCGAGTCCAACAGGCCCGACATGCATAGATTGTTGCAACATCCTAAAATAGAATGACTTATTTTAATATACATTTTTAAATACCATTATAACGTTGATCATTGGTCATCCACCTACAGACTGAATATGACAAATACAGCATAGTTGTTAGTTGTTACCCATCACATAGAATTACCTCACCAAGAGCGCTTCATATCATGAATAGCAGAATATTAAAAAGTTATTCTCTATGCAACTAACCATTGTATCATTAATACCTGCAATTAGATAATCAAAAACTTACCTGATAATTATTATGGGAAATAATAGGTAGTAATTGGGTGTCTGCAGGAATCACATAGAAACGCAGTCCTCTGACAGAGAGACCACACCCACAACAGATCATTATATGACCTAGCAATCTCTCATTGTCAGCCTGTTCGGTATTCAATAAGTTGAATCAGGGGTGACAAATATATGCATCTAACGGCATCTGAAAAATATAAATATCATTTAGTTAAAATACCTTTTAATTGAAATTCTATGAAAGTACAGACGTGTGTGTATACTTGAACAAACAGTGACTATCCTATCCAGTCATGTGTAGCAATAAACATTATAGATTGAGTATTCATAGGCCTGGATCATCCACGAAATCAACGCTGCTTTGTTAAGTTTTGCTGGCTCACATGTGATCGAACTACCTACCAGACTATAGCTGTCTTGTTGCTAAATAATATTATTTCATTGTAGTAACATAATATGTACCTGATTGTTCTGCCAACGAGATACGTCTCTCTTGCAGGGATCTCTTTTGCTTAGCGTTGACATAATATGCCTTTGAACGCGCCTTACGGATATGCCACAGTTTAGGCACTTCATCATAATATCCATTTAACTGAATTGTACTGATAGTACAGCAAAACACAACAAAACAAACAATCGCACAGAATACAACGGAACTGCAATGAAACTTGACGTGAATGAAAGGGATTAAGGGACGCCAAGTAGGGATGTGATTATGGTGATCTAAGATCGATAAATCGATATTTAATTTTTTCACGCATAGTGAGATTAAAATCAGTTTTTTTATTAGATAACTCTGACCATCCGTAGAAACATATTTAACACTTATTTATGTTTTGTTACTTCAGTATACAATGACATTAATAGGCAGTAAGAGCGTAAAGGCAGAAACACATTATTAAACCGCGACGCGACCCGATGAAACGCGACGTGTGTTGAGGCGAATCAAATTGTATTGTTTTCTATGACCAGAATCACACTATGAACATCCGACGCGACGACATGCTCGTACACGCCACCCCGATCCAGATCGGCCAGATCGATGTGTTGCCGATGGTGGGTGTAAACACGCCAACCAACGTGGTGCGCGCAGTGTGTTTCTAAACAACACCCAACGCCACGCGTCAGTCGTTCGAGAACTTTTTCAGAGCATATACGTGTCAAATGCCAATTTTTTTTTTTTCTTTATTGGTTTTTTTTTTTAATTCGCCCAAATGGGCAGGCTTTTTTAATGACTATGTGGGTCATTTTTTTATTATTCTTTCTGTTCTGTTAGTTTTTGTCATGGTCTGGCAGTTTGAGTAATTTATGTCCTTTCTTCCGTATTGTTTTTTTTTTTTTCTCTGGGATGCCATCATCAGATCCTGGTTTCCTTATCATGGGACCATTTGGGAAGTATACATTTTCCAATAAAAAAAAAAAAATCAAATCGGTTTGCAAGCGACTAAGTTATGTGCGAACAAACATTTAAAAAAATGTAAACATCCGAATTGAGAACCTCCTCCTTTTTAGAAGTCGGTTAAAAATAGCTTAATACATTTATACATAACTATAAACTACTTTATTACTTACTCGTATTATTAATTAAACAGATAAAACGGTAAAATAAAATATCAATCCAAAAATCTATTTGAATCTCGATTTTTTCTGAATTGATTTTTCATGCTTTGACTCGAATCGATTGAATTATCGATATTAAGAAACAGATTGCTGGCCGTCCCTACACAGGTGTCCGCCACTAATGTCAGATCCATTGTGAAAGAAATGACACTCCTTTACCCGCAGTAATTTTTTTTTTTTTAATGGTGTTCGATCATAGAATTACACACACGTGTCAATAAAAACTTAACCTGTAGGCGTGTCAGTAAATAAATTAATTATAAACAAAATATACATAATATTCATTTGTCATTAAAATTCATTTGATCGAAAATAGCTCATTAAAGTATGTGTAGGTTATTATGGTTACCGCATGATTATGGTTACAATGGAACGTCAACAGCAGGAAATGCGTAAAAGAGATAAGCGGAAGCAAATTAAAATACTGTATTCTTGAGATTTTAACCTGGCCTTTATTCGGAATAATATAATAATGATAAATTAAGATTTTCATTTTTAAATTTTAGTGTAAAAACGGTAATCCTGCACAAATGTTCCCGAACTCGAAGGCAGGAACTGGTCATCTCCTTTGTAAGTCAGAATCATTATTAGGCATAAATTTCATATCGATGGTCATACGTTGAAAACTCGTAACCCACATTTTTTGTGCATAACGAGTTATCAATGGGAAGATTTGGCGATTAATTAAAAAAAAAAAATTATGTACTTATCTCATTTTGCGAAAAAATGTGGGTTACGAGTTGTCAACGTATAACCATCGATATTAATAATAATAAAAAGTAGAACCATCATGTCGCGGAAAGTTCACAGTCAGAATCGTCTTTTGGCATACATTTAATATCGATAGTCATTAAAAGGTAGAACTATCATATCTCAGAAAATTTACACTTAGAATCATCTTTTGGCATACATTTCATATCCATAATAATTGAAAGACTCATCTATCACATTACAGAAAATGCACCATGAATGCAGCAAGCATGCAGTATGCAAGCGAGCATGCAACATGCAGCAAGCATGGTTGGCGCTGCGGGGCTCCAGCGGGCTGTCCCACGCAAGCTTATCGTCACAGATGGTTCTAACGCTCACCACCGCAGCTTCGGTTTACTGGTCGCCTTCGCCGGCCAGCCTCAGCCAAACCACCTGCTCCTCAGCTCGCGGGCCGTGCCTTCGCGCCTACGTGGGCTTAAATTACACTCTAGTGGTAGGGCAGACAAGACTACGTGGAGTCGGTTTTGCAGTAATTCGTTCCTGTCACTAACTTTTGTAGCGCAACATATTGACTTTTTAAGACATTATTTTCGATTTTAATTTAAGGTTAAAAGTGCTATTTTATAGAAATGGCAATATGCCTAATAAAATTATTCCAAATGAAATTCTGCCATCTTCATAGTTATACCAAGTGAAATTGTACCGAATAATCGTCGGTCTAAATAAACGTTATGCTAAATGAAATTATGCGGAATTTTAAGTTTTCCAAATGTAATTATGCCAAATAAAATTCTGCTATCTTAAAAGTGCCATTGTAAATTCGGACATATAAACATTCAGCCAATAATAATTATATTAAATTAAATAATTTGTATGCATTAAAAATATTTGTTTAAAGAAGATTATGCCAAGTGTGTTATGCCAAATAGATTTCGAAGCATCAAGATTCTGCCAGGAAGAGCTACCCAGGGCAGGAGAATGTTGATGACCTTTATTTCTTGAGTTTCAACAAATATTTCCTAGCTCCTAGAACGTAATCTCTAATGCAAGTTTCCCAGTTAATCGTTTGCACGTCGAAGTTAAACGTTTCTTTGTCTATAGAAGACATGGTTTTTAAAAGATTTCTTATATTGTTATCAGAAAACCTCCATTCGTTGAGTAAGAAGAACTTTACTGCGTCTACGACTTTCTTCAGCCGGTGCTGTAGTTTCATTTGTCTGGAAAATAGAGTTGTATATTAATCTAAAATATCGTTTGATAAAAAACTAAATCCCCACTTACACGAAGCGGTAACGTGTACAATAAAATTTAAGGAACTGCTCGACTCGAATTAAGTTGCATCGTCTAAACAGTGATTCGTCTAAACTTTTATTGTGGCTTGATCTTACGGTTTACCACAAGTAATTAAATCGCACCGTGTAAATCAGGACTAAGGTATCATTGCTCATTTCAATAGCAAAATAATAATATGGGAGCATACATGCTTATCCCGATTTATACATTTCTACACATGCTTCAAATCGCGCAACGCTTTAGATTGAAAAGCTAAGCATGTTAGTTATGCACGGCAGAAAGCTTTTGATCGAAAACAGCTTATTTCTTAAAAATGATAAATTATTTTATTTCTGTAAGTAGGTTTGTACAAACACACGTTAATCATATTTTGAAAATTGACTGAGATTGGCGTTTCCTATCCGACTACTCTGAGAAGAAAGGCCGAAACAAACTCAGTCACAGTCTTTTTTAAAGTCCAGTAAGTTTTTAAAGGCCTAAAAAATGATTTCCAACTTGCTTTCCAACAAAGGTAATATGAAAATAAGGGTTACTTACGTTGCTTTCTTTCCACTTAATACACACCATAAATCAATCAAGAAAGCAGGTATAATCTGCAGGACGAAGGTTATTATATTGTATAAACACATTCTCGGGGTGAATATAATAAAGGGCCACGGGAGTTCATCTGAAAATAAGGAAAATAAACAATATAATTTTCAGCGTACGTTTAAGCTACAGAGCGTGCCAAAGAAATAGACATACATAAATATATACATACAATACTCTCGGAAAACATTACCCTCCTTCAGGGGGAGTCGAAGAATGCACTATATTACTTCTGAAAATACTCTTGTCAAAAGGTCGCAGATTTATCTCTATATTATCGTGAATAACGTAATTGGAGTAACTTACTTAATGAGTGCTTAAGAGCCACTCTTCTGGTGATGGCACTTGCTCCATCACACGTGATGGGGTTCGTTGATCCGGTACAGCAGTTGTACACTTTAATTTGTTTTGATCTGGAATCAAAAGTAAGGCATAATTGTAAATTAGAAAAGATTAAGACATGCAGAAAGTTTATTCAACTACCATTAACAACTATTGCATTTTTATAGGAAATAGCAGTTTTTTTTTAAATAATCGACGAAAAATTTCAACGCATGGGGTCCAGAATCATGTACCTACTGATTCCATGGTAACCGGTTTCGCGTCGCTGCACCTTCCACCCTGTACAATACTAACGGAAATTAAAAAAGGCAGTACTTACTTCTGACATTCCGTAGCAGCGACTATAATAAGGTTTGTAACAATATCAACTGGCACCAAATCTGTCACGTTGCTTCCTCTGCCCTTAGCCACTTTCAGTATTCCAGCAGACATCCCAATGAACAGCCCAGTTGAACCGTTCCACGTGTCTATCCACCCAGGACATGGCTCTTTGAGAGCTGACACCACTGGAACATACAAAAAAAATTAAGTTAACTCGTCAATCTTCAAAGCAAGAATGAAAAAGCATCTTCTTATCGTAGATCTCATCCATCGCTAACCTGGAGATGGAGCTAAAAAGCGCGCTCATTTTTTTTTCCTGGATAATATTTACATAATTTAAAAGCTAATAGTCTTAAAATAATATGTACACACGGCTACATATCAAACTATGTATTTCCAGTATAAGCTGATCTAACATTGTATTTGTATTTACGTACAATGAGAGGTCAGCTAATACAGAAAATGTATAGCTTGATTTGTAGCTGTGTATACAAGTACATAAAAAAGGGAGGGGAAAGAATCAAAGGGCATCAAAAAATTCGTCTGCATCGCTGTTAAATTGCCCAAAAGGCTGACATGTTATTTGGCAATGCTGATGTTTCCGCCAAGAAATAGGCCAGCCCTCTGGTCACGTGAAGAGTCAACCAATCGCTTGGCGATGTTCCGAAAAATTAAATGGGCACTCGGACCCCATGGTCCTAGTGTTTCAACCCCAAACGGCTCTAATTCTTATGTACGAACAAAAAAAAAAAACGGCCAAGTGCATGTTGGACCACGCACAATGAAGGGTTCCGTAGTTGGGATGAATTTATTCCAAGAACAAACTTAACATTGTAGTTAAGAAACATGCTCTCCTATACAGATTGTATGGGGAACATGTTTTTCAACGGCAAATTTAAGTTGGTCGACTATTACTCGTTAACTTGAAAAGCCTACTTAGCTGTGAAAATTTTCCTTTTAACTTCGTTATATATACTACTATCGTAATTTTTTTCACCTATGCAAAACGAACCATTTAGCTGGCAGGGGGACTAGACTCTAACAAAAATTAGCATTTTAAAGCCTAATATTTCAGAAACGGATACCTTAATCGAAAAATTATTTTCACAAACCCACAATATTTTTGAAAGGCCCATCCAACAATACCTCACACCATAGGTTAGTAGGCGAAAAAAAAAATCCCCACTTTACATGTACTGGAGGTACCCTAAATAACATTTGTTTTTTTTTTCATGATTTTTGTTTACTACTTTGTCGGCGTGATTAATATGTATATCCATGCCAAATTATAGCTTTCTAGTACTAAGAGTCTCTGAACTAAGCTGGGGACAGACCGACGGACAGACGGACGGACATGGTGAAACTATAAGGGTTCCTTGTTGACTACGGAACCCTACAAAATTTGGTAGCTACGAGTACTTTCAAAGCTTCTCGGTTACGACACTGTAATATTTTTTTTTATTTTTTATTATTGATTGGGCCTGCTCTTATCCTCGATCACGCCTGATGGGAAGCGTCAGTCTATCATCGTGAGGAAACCTAAGGCCGATGCCGAAAAGTCAAACATATATTGGATTGACATATGCAACCTAACATATATCCAATAAGAATTAGTAAAGTAAACTATATTATGTATTAAAAAACCCGCCTCTATACATTTTGTGTGCTTAAAGTACTCGTATTAAATAATTAAAATATTATTTTTATAAAAACATTTAGTATTATGTATTGTGAATTTATTTTATTTTTTATCTCTTTGTACGCTGCTCCGGTCAACGTCATCACGTCAACGCCGGCCGTCGCTGAAAACCAGCGCTGGGGCTCTGTCTCGCATAGGGTTGCAGCATTATGCTGAACGATGGCCGTTTTGCGTGGATGCGACGCATATTTTCCCCTAAGTTGTTTTAATTTTTTTTTGTTTGTGTTTTTTTTTTTGCGTCATGTTTACCGCAAATAAACGTTTTTTCTTTCTTTTCTTTCAAATATATTATTAGATTTATCTACGCCCATGCTATAAATCCTCTATAAAAGTTTCTGAAACAGTTAGCTTATTGCCAACATTAAAACACCCAGTGTCATAGTAACCATAATAGCATCCAAACGGGAGTTATAATGTTGTACTGAATTTCATAATGCAACTCCTTTGCTTTTACGATCCTCCCTTCCATTCTCACTACTCAATTCGAGGTAGGTATCTTTATGAATTTAAAAAAAAGAACATTGTCACGCACGCGCGTTTCACTATACTATACTATACTATACCATAGCGTCGTATCCCGCCATTTTTGTTCGACATTAGTATTGCAAAAACTGTTTCAGAACCTTTTATAGAGGATTCATGTCATGGGTGTAGATAAAGTCTTGTGTGCAACTGTAATAATTAGGTATTAAAACACTCATGTGATGCTATTATCACACTCGGCTTCGCCTCGTGTGATAAACTCACATTCGTGTTTTAATACCCCTTATTATACAACAGTTGCATAAATATTTCAGAAAACCGATAAGCTATGTTTTTCAAAGTTTCCTCTCTCAAACTATTATTGCTGTGCCCGACAGGGTCCATAATGATCACATAATTATAATTTTAAGTAACCACCTCAGTACATATTGTGGAATGCAAATAAAATACTTAGTATTGGGTACTTATTATTACTATTGAAAAGTTGTGAATGCGTAGACAGCGATGTTATGCAGACAGTAATAAAATTTTATGAGAAACCGACAAGAAGCCAACGTAGAACCTTTCAATAAATTTCATTAACAAATTATAAATTCAAGTATTTGTTCAGGAAAACAGCAATTTTGCTAAGAAAACATAATATTTTAGTGTCGAACTCATTAAATTCAAAGGCCATTTCCAAGTATAATTAATCTTATTACCTATTGATGGTCGGACGATAGCAGCCGGCAAGTCTTCGCATTGCTTCATTACTTGCTCTTCCGCGAACGCTTTTGAGAAAGTGTACGTATTGGGCTTCTTTCCTGCGGTTAATAATAATTTTGTTAATGGGAGTTTCATTTTCTGACTGCCTCGTTGGCCCAGCAGTCGTAAGCGCTGCCGTTGTGAAAGTGTTTTTGGGTTTTTCTATAAAAAAATCCGGGTATTGCCGTGGCCTGCACAATCGCCAGAACTCAATCCTATCGACCACGCATGGGACATACTCCAGAGACGTGTTCTAGAGACCTAGACTGAATGTAAACAACCCAACAATTGAAAGACTTGTTAAAATTCCATTGGGAGCGATTGCCGCAGGATCAGATAAACAATCTTATAAATGAAATGAAAAATCGTTGCTGACAAGTTTTAAACAATAGAGGCGGTCACACTTTGTATTGAATTACCAAATAAACAAAAATAAAAAAAATCGTTATTTCATTTTGTAAATCATGAATCGTTTTAACTTTATTTTATACTATACGTTACACATATTGGAATTATTGCGATTAAATGAACAGTTAAATGAAGGATTTTGTTGCTTTAGTCACTAATGCATCAAAAATGCTTAGTTATTATTAAAAAAAGAAATATACATATTATATTACAAAAGTAAAAAACGTTCAAAAGTTCAATACCGTACATGTTGCTCAGATTTTTTTGATGTATGTATTTGCTAATGCACTTTGTGGTAACCGGTCACCCATTATTGACTGATTAAATAAATACCTGGCTGATAGCTGTTATTTGTACTTACCCGTAAAATATTGCTACCAACACACTGAAAAAAATAATTAGCCGAACTAATTAAGTTAGGTACTTCAAAAATAACTCAACTTTAGTTATAAGGAAATAAACTTTGCTTAAATTAAACAAAACGATTTTGGAGTGTGCAAAACAAGGTTTTGTAACAGATAACATCTAGTTCGCAAGTACAATTTTTGTGTAAACAGTAACCAAGTTTTTGTTACAGTTATGCAAACATTTCTTTCAGTGCAGTCCCAAATTAATTTACACAAATAAATAACATTGAAGTTTCTGTTTGTAATCTCAAAATAACAGCTTCCTATTTATATAATGCTTAAAAAAGTATAGGCGATACATCATCATTTCAGCCAAAAGACGTCCACTGCTGGACATAAGCCTCCCCCAATTGGGGGGACTTGCTATAATCCCCACGCTTGGCTGGCGGGTTGGCGATCGCAGTGTAGTGTTAAAAATGCATAGAGAACGCTGCTGCCCTTTCTCTAGTATGTCCCTTACTCGCCTTTTACGACACCCACGGCAGGAAATGGAATGGTGCTATTCTTAAGTGCGGTACCATACGGTTCAAAACGGTACATATAGCAAATAAACATATTTTTTTTGTCTCTATGTGTGTTTGTATGTTTCTTCCGGAAATCTCTGAAACGGCTGGCCCGATTTTGACGGGACTTTCGCTGCTATATAGCTGATGTTATAAGAAATTATTTTAATTTTAGATTACTCACTAATTACAGTAGGCAACTGCAATACAAAATGGTAAAATTACAAATACTTACCCATAAATTTCGTGACAATCCCGTCATTATGTGAGAACATTTCAGCAAAGAGTCTGGCGGCCTCTAACTTCATAGGCATTGGATATACCACTTCATCTATATCCCTTCGATCCGAGTTAGTGAATGCTGTCGATACGTGCACAAAGGCCTGCGTAAGAAAATGAAACTGAATTATGTAAAAGTAAATTTAAGGGCCCATTCACAATTACCATAACCACACCACATCGCAGCGACAAAGTGTGGTCAAGCTGTGGTGACGTGTGAATAGTGTCGCTGCGGCTTCTTGCGGTTGCGTTGTGGTACCTACAAAATGTACCGGCCGCTAGTTCACTGTGTTGCTGGTGGTTGCATTGTGGTTATGACGGGGCTGGTATCACACACGCGGTCGATAATGGTGCCGATTCCCTTGTTCACAAATTAAACTAAATTTAAGTTCAGTGCATCTTTTTCTTTCTATTTCATTAAGAAAAGGACAGAAGATACATTTTAGTTTAGTCCTGTCAAATTAATCAGCGCTTGACGTAAATTGACGTAATTTTAGTCGGCAAGTTTTTAATCACGTCTAAACTTTTATGGAGTAGTGACAGGCGCTGATTAATTTGACAGGAATAAACAAAAATTTATCTTCTGTCCTTTTCTTAATGAAATAGAAAGATAAAGATGAACTGAACTTAAATTTAGTTTAGTTTGTGAACAAAGGAATCGACACCAATGACGGCAAAATGTGGTCCAGGTGAATTTAACTATTAATTTTCATACAAATTAGCACCCAACCAAGTGTTGTGGCTGTGGTGTGGTTGTGGTTGTGGTGTCGTTTTGGTACGTGTGAAACAAGCCTAAGGCAGACTTCGTATTGAACGTGAGCGTTCGTCAAACGAATACGCTACGACAACGCGATGTTAGAGCAACGGCTACGCCAGCCAACGTAAGATAAAAAATCCCTATTTTAACGGATATCAAATCAGTAAAATCTATTGTTCCTACCATAATATTATAGAGCGTGAGTGTTCATCAAACGTATACGCAGCGACAACGCGACTTTAGGGCAATGTCTACGCAACAGCTAATATCTATTATTCCATCATATATTCTGGCAAATAAGTATTGTAAATTAGCTCGCTAATTAGCGGAGGCGATCGGCGGCGGCGATCTCTCGCGTCCGGCCCTGGTCCAGGCCATGGTCCGGAGCGAGAGTGCATGAGAGGCAGTCCCCTCCTTCTGCGAAGCAATAATGCTCGCGAAGGAGAAGGCGGAACGCGGGAGGGAGCGGCAGTCTGTGCGCCCTCACGCCCCTAGTCGCCGCACGAGACGCCCTGGGCGGCGGGAATCGGTAGCCAATTTCCGGCCACCGTAGGCGCAGGCTTGCGGACGGCGAGCTATGGGCAGTTCGCCGTCCGGTAAGGACCAGGCCCGGGTCGACGGCGCTTTGTGTTCCACGTGCGCCTCAAAGAGATGTCAGCACGCACTGACGGGGTCCGTCAGGACCGGTGCCTGCCAGGTTTGCGGGTTTGTCCGAAAGAGAAACCGTGGCCCTGGCACACAGGCAACTGAAGGAACACGGGTGGGTTTTAGTCAGTAAAAGTCTAACACGCCCTCCCGCTCCGCCCAGAGCGGGAGAAGTGATTTGATAATTTCCCACCCAATAAAAATGGCGTGTATACGCAAAAATGCGATTTGTTCGTTTTTTGTTTCAATAGGTATGGGAGAAGAGTTAAGCCCTGTCATCAAGTACCAGCTACTTAATAAAAAAAATGGAAATTATCAACATTTCGTTTTCGGCAGCAAATCTCATCATAAGTCATCATCAGCCTAGCCTTTTCCCAACTATGTTGAGGTCGGCTTCCAGTCCAACCGGAAGCAGCTGCACCAGTATTTTACATTGAGCGACTGCCTATCTGACCTCTACAACTCAGTTACTGGGTAATACGATACTTGTTGTTGAGAATGGTAAGCTAACCCCATAATAAGTATTTAAGCGAAAATCTCTCACCTCTAATTTTTTCATCCGGCGACATAATTCAATAACATTTTCCGTGCCATTAATATTGATCCTCATGGCGTCTTTGAGAGGCAGCTTGAATGCAACTGTGGCAGCTAAATGAAATACTACTGATACCTGAAACGAAAATTCTATAGTTAAAGTCAGGGAAAATAATTGTTTACGAAATTGACTACCAACTTAAATTTTCCGTTTATTCAAATCATGACTGTCAATCTTTAAGGCGACGATTACCTACTTTTAATGATCTTATACTGAAGATCACGTCTAAACGAGTAATGTTAATCATTTGGAAAAAATATATGTCAAATTAGAGCATTTTCATAATCACTACATATTATAAAACAAAGTCCTCCGCCGCGTCTGTCTGTCTGTCTGTTTGTCTGTTCGCGATAAACTCAAAAACTACTGCACCGATTCTCATGCTGTTTTCACCAATGGATAGCTTGGTTCTTGAGGAAGGTTTTAGTATATAATTTGTTAAGTTTTTGTATGCGTTTTTGTATGAATTAACGATATTTGTTGGAGGTGTCGGAAAAAAATAAGCCGTCTGGGAGCTTTCAACGAAAACGCTGTCTAAACCCTTTGAGTTAAAACAAAATAATGTATGGTGGAATTATGTATCTTATAAAGGTCTTCAAAAAAGTTCGCGATGGCATATGTCTATCTCTTAAGAATAACATACTCGTACTATATCCATTTTATTGTCTTTTTGTAGGTATTTGTTTGCCGAATTTTACTCTTGGAAATACGATTAAGATAACAATACGTTATAATATCAGTAGCTATTAGCCAAATTATGTTCGTAGATAAATAAGCTAGCTACTTATGTGTATTTCAAACAGTATACAAGAATATTTATCATAAAAACATTACTAAACACGGCGGCCTTATGATAAAAATTTGTGCATTACAAAACTTTCGTTACTTTTTCACTGACATATTTATCACTTTTCGATAAACTAACACTCAATACGAAATCTACACTTACTTCTCAGTAATTCTGTATAAGATTCTTCTAAGATTAAACCGTTTTCTCATTGAATCCATTACTTTACGCACGTATAACCTTGATGAATGTTTACATTAAGCACCGCGCCACACCGCCACACGACCACAGAGTACAGACGTATTTTGTTTTCTTTTTTTTTCGTTCGTTTAGTGGTGTTCCCGCTAAAATGTCAACCGGTCAAGTATTACTCGATTAATCGAATTCTACAGCCAGATCGTGTTGCAAGTACAAAATAAATGTCAAATATTTCGTCCAATTGCGAACGTGACCCTGAAAAAAGTTATGCACCAATGGTCTACGAGGGTTTTATCAGCACAAACGGTGTATCATGCGACATTTCGGAGGATTTAATTTTGTTTTCATATTGTTGGTACTTACGTGAATTATTTTAAAAGTATTATTTGTGTCGCACTTTTATTTCGTGTTTTAATTTGGTAGGTACAATTTAATTGATTGCTTTAAGAATTTGAGTGAAATTTCGTATTTTGATTTTGTGTTTATTATCTTTAGGTTAAGACTCATTCACGTTCAGAACATAAGTACTTTTATTATATTAAATTATTTGTTTCGGTTTCTATTCACATAGTGAAGCACATTAAAATTAATATTAAGTTAGAATTTTGAGATATAGCCTATGGGGATATGGAGAAGGACCTAGGTACTTTTTTATGCGATAACCGACATCCACGCGGGCGAAGCCGCGGGCCAAAGCTAGTAACATAATATATGAATATTTTAGATTATGTTTATATTACATAGTGAAATTAATTTGTAAAGTTATATCTAACGTGGATAAAAAACTGAATCACGCAAAATCTATCAAGCGTATTTTCCTGAAACCTTCACTTTTTAAAGATAATTTAACTATTGATCTTTTAGTATACGTGTGTTATTAAAATACCTTTTGTTTTATGTATAATAAATTAATAATGCGTCTTATTTGGGACAGCGCTCCTGCATGGGCGAGTCCTATTACTGGCTGGACGTACGACGCGTTGCATGTGCTCAGTACAGAACACACAAGCTAACCAATCAAGGTCACTGGCATGTATCTGGGCCTTAACAGTTGTTTGAGATGGCTATAACACGCCAAATTTAAGGTGTTAATTTGCTTTAATTAACTTCCCTGACAGTAAAAACCGATTTTTTTGTGAGAAATTTATTCTTCATGAAACTTTATTCAACCGGGTACCATAATCATATAACAACTGAATAGAAACTATGCATATGTTTTATCTCCTTATAAGTCAAACTAGGCAATTATTCATACATCGGTAAATGAGTTCATCATGTTTTGGATCTGATCTAAGCCCAAAAACATATATTTGGAATTGGACATTTGAATGAAACAGAATTTAGGTTTTTTATATCCCTCTTATACAATACCCCAACTCTCTTAGTTTATTTACGTAAGTACCTCGTCCTCCAATATTTTTAAAACATCGTCCGACAATCCGAGACATTCTCGGGTAATGTCCCCACTGATGAGTGTAATTTTTTTCAGCTCCTCATTTCGGCTTCCTTTTAACCTGTCGAAAACCTGAAAACATGAATTTGATATTTTAAATTAATATTTCAATGTCGCTCAGAATTTATTCCGCCGAAAGAAGTCCTCTATTTTTATTTTAGGACATCGTTTTAATTTTCATAAAGATACAAAATATAGCCGTGTGCCCGAAAATCCTCATTCCTCATTTTTGTTACAATATAATGAACTCTTGTACAAAATTTCATGCTTCCATATCCAGCGATTGACGCTGTCCGTTGTCTGTCAGTGAAATTAAGATTTTTTTTATGTAGATGATACATTTAAAGATTCGTATTACGAGATAAAAATTCTTCGGGGTCCTACCAACTATGCAAATAAATAAAATTGAAGTATGCGATTGTAATTTCAAAGCTTACTAATACTAAATACATATCGATACCTCCCACGCAAAAAGTCGTAACATGTTTTTTTAGTAAAATGAGATTTTATTTATTTATTTATTTAGGATCTCCAACAAAAGATGTACACAATACATGACACATAAATAAAGGGCAACACCAAGTACTAAGCAGGTGTACCTCTTCACTTATAGGAGACCACAGCATGCACAATATAGTTAACAACTAAGCTAACAAAATTAACTTATTAATAATAGGTAACATAATTATTGAAAAATTTATAAAATTTTAAAGGACATAAAAAAAGTTAATATAACATTGAGATATACTTAAATTAAATCTATTATACACTTCTTATATTTAGACAGAGACTTAACTTTTTTAATAATATAATGTAATATTATCCAAATACTACACATTCTTAAAAACGATATTTTCAGTAAAAACCGAGTTTCTAACCCGCTAATAGTCTTATCATATTATGTTTTGCGGCAGATCAACACAAAGATGACGTTAAAAATCTCTCTCCTGAAAAATCACCAATTTAAACATACGACCTTATGCGCGGGAGGTGTCGATATGAAAGTATATACGGTACTTACAACAATTTTTATTTTTTGTCTTTCTGTCTGTCGGTTTGTTCAGGATACTCTCCGGAATGGTTGGACCGATTTTGACGGGACTTTCACTGTCAGATAGCTTATGTTATAAGAAGCAACGTATTACTACAGTTATTTTATAAAAACCATGCACCCGAAAGCGCGGGATGCTGCTAATGAGACATAAGTACATTATTGATTAAAAGAAACAAACTTAATGTCTCTCCATTTGATGTGTATTCACAACCAAACTTCTGACGAAAGTTGAAACTCGAACTACTGTTTCTTATTATAAATTTCTGTAACAAAATAATAAATGCTCGTTTAAAACCCATACTTACTGGTGTGCTAGTGATACGCGCCAGTCGTTCACTCGCCTGCTTGCCATACTTATCACGTACTAGGACATAAATTTTGTCAATCCCACTGCAGCTGTACAGCAACTTTTCTATTAAAGTCTGGAATTATTAAACATGCTGTTTTGAATATTATTTAGAAGCAAACTACGTGTATTCATGGTCCTCATGCTTATAATATTAGAACGGGTAGACAGAGGGGTTCGAATTCAGAGACGTTGACTCACAATATAGCTGCTTTCAGACTACGCTATAATATATAGCATATAGTATATAGCTCATAGCACAACAATATCGCGCACCATACATTCCAATAATATATAGTTTAGTACAGTGTGAACGTGTCCATAATAATGTATGGTGCGCGATATTGTTGTGCTATGAGCTATATACTATATGCTATATATTATAGCGTAGTCTGAAAGCAGCTTATAGCTGCTTACAGACTACGCTACATACTCACACTGTACCGTACTATATATTATTGGAATGTATGGTGCGCGATATTGTTGTGCTATGAGCTATATACTATATGCTATATATTATAGCTTAGGCTGAAAGCAGCTTTACTCAAGCAAATACATAATCCCGAATATTAAATCACATAGGTACCGTGTAGTTTGATGGTGTGAGACTATCAGGATACAATTCAAATCTAAACTACAAAAACCCACGTTTGTTTTTTTTTTATTTTTTTTTTATCATGATCCTTTCCTTTTTTTTTTTTTTGGTGTCGGGGTGGAAATTCTCTTGAATGTACCCCGCCCTGGGGCGGACGGTCTGTCAGACTTCTACTGATTAAAACCACCCCGTGTTCCCTCGCACACTTGCACCGGGGGCTACGGGGTAACTTAAGATCCTTCAACGCATCCCTCGACTGGTACCGCCTCTGCGGGCTCATTCTGGTCAAGTGGGGGAAGTGAGGTGTTTAGCTTCCCCCGCGACGTCTAAGAGGGGCGCGCATGGAACATTACGCGCCATCACCTCAGGTCTTATATGATAGGGGGCGGCGGACGTGTACCCGAGTCCTCCGTCCCTGGATCATCATCCTATCCTAGCCTAGCCTTCCAATGTAACCGGTATCAGCTGAGTACCAGTATTTTACATGGAGCGACTGCCTGTCCAACCTCGACAACTCAGTAACTGGGTCACGCGTTACCCCTTGGTAAGATTGAACTCAGCGATAATTCTCTTATTATTTATATCACTATTATTCCTCAACACAAAACTATTTCCATTTATCCTCTAGAATAAAAAAATATATATTATACAGTCTTACCTTGCCAACAAATCCCGTACCGCCAGTTAAAAACACAGATTTTCCCGAATAAAAGGATGCCACCTTTGACCCATTGACATTGGCCATAATGAATTATATCCTCAATCACAATGACCTAAAAACAAGACTTGAAATTTTAATAATAAATAAATAAATCCAGCATTTAGGTAACGTCTACCACTTCACACGGACAACTAACAATAGATCTAATAGAAATCAATTAATATCACTTCAGTTATAAAACAATTGAATGTCGACAATGGCAGTGGGCTGTTGATATTACAGACCCAGGGAATCGTCCATTCATGCCGTATGTAATATCTTTCACAATGAAATTCTACATCACCAACCTTAAAAAAGGATGTTTTCTAGAAAAATCCAGAAGACCAGGAGGTTTTTCTTTTGTGTTAACAATAACAATAGCGTTTTTAACTTAAAAAAACGTCAGTACCCTTCGAAATAGTTTCAAACAGTAAGCTGGAAAAATCGTTTTGAAACAATTTATACTGATGAACATCGTTTATTTACAATTTGTCCGTTTCCTGAATCCGTACTAATGTTATAATGTAACTTTGCCTGCCGCTAACTTTTTCACGCCCATACCACCGATTGTTATGAAATACCTGGGTCCTGAGAAAGAGACAGGCTATTTTTCATCCTGGATCAAGAATCGAGCTGACACGACACACGTTGCCCTGTCAAAATTTCAATATGGTCTTGTTTAAAACAAAATCCTGTAGAAAAAAGGAAGTTCAGTTTTTTCCCGAATTTTAAAATAATCTGGGACCTTTTTTAAGAAAATTATTAGGCTTTACAAGATAACAGCAAATAAAAAAATAATATTAAAAAAATATTAATATTAAATATTATTATTAATTTTAAATAATATTCAACCAACTTACATTTGAAGTTGGCATGTATTTCAACTTCAATGTTAAGTTTGTTCTTGGGACAAAATTCTCTCAACTACGGAACCGTTCATTGTGCGGGGTCCGACAAGCACTTGGCCGATTTTTATTTATATAGAAGACCAGCTGCTACCCGCGGCTTCGCCCGCGTGGCTTTTCCTGTACAAATAAACAAAATTGAAGTGTCTGTTTGTAATGTCAAAATAACGCCTCGAAAGAACAAGCCACGCGGGTGAAGCTGCGGGCAGCAGCTAGTCTAAAATAAAAGTGAAAGTCCCGTCTACATTGGTCTAGCCATTTCGGAGATTAGCCGGAACAAACAGACGGAAAGACAGACACAAAAATTTATGAAATAATATTTATTGTTATAAGTACCGTATATTTAATACGCATTTAGTAAATAGCTGTTATTTTGACATTACAAACACACTGCAATTCATTTTATTTGTTTAGATATATGGAAGATGAAATACAGAAAACACGGCGATGTAGTCGCGGACAACAATTAATGGTAATAAATATGTTTTTAGTACTTATTTAATCTCATTACTGTTATCATTCTTCAATGTCATACTTAAATGGTACTTAGTAAAAAGGATATGCCATTTTCATTTGTGGGTACGGTTATTGTCAATAAACCATTAATAAAATGCAAATGATACCTGTATTTCTGATGTCATATATTTTGGTATTCTCAATTAATTTATGTTGGCAAGTGATCGCCAGTACCTAAGCCAGAGTGAGAGTTTTTTAAATTTTAGACTGGATTTAAATCTGCCAGACTGCCAATGCAATTGAAGCTTAAACTTAGTTTTAGAATCAGTGCCATATAATTAGTATGTACTATAATCAGTACGGATACAAATATATATAATATATAATATCTATAATCAGTACAGAACTGTTATGATTACATTTGAGGGTAGTGCTCCCGCCAAGACGAGCCAAGCGAAGCGCAAGAGCGCTACCTACCTTTTCTCAAAGCGATTCGTCGTTTTTTTTAACCCTCATAACTTAGGTTTGGATTATACCAGATAAACAAAATTCTCGGGATATGATGTCAATAGTAGACTTATCAAACATATGAAAGTTTCAATTGCATAGCTCTTATACTTTATATTTTATTGATATAGAATCTAACAATTTGGCACTGACTCACTCACTCACTGATGATCATCAAAATTATTACATTTCTTCTCTTCGTAAATGTTGAAAATCTAGTTATATATACGCGTGCGTCAAGTGGACGTGAAACAACCCAAAAAAAAACCATGTAACTACTAACAAAGTTTTAGTTTAAATTAACAAAACCAACCGACGTTGTAGAGGATATGACTTCACGTTCCGAGTAACTTATAATGCTAATAGAATACACAGTCACATGAACGAAGCCGAGGGTATAACTTGTTTATTATAAGTCAAAATCAAAATCTAAATATTTTATTTCACATAAACCTACATGGACACTTATGAAACGTCAGAAGCTAGGTGCACGGTTCCAATTAGTCGTTTCCTATGGAGAAGAGCCGGCAAGAAACTCCACGGTTACTCTTTTAAATTGGCTTTAAAATATTATCAAATAACAGTGATAATAGGTATGGGAGGACAGTGTAGGCCTTTCAACAATTACCAGGTACTTAACAAAATAGAAAATTGCCAACAAATCTACACTCTACTAGGCCTACAACGTTCTCACATTCACAAAATATAAAATAATCTAAGTATATAAAAGATTAATGACATGATTGCAATTACAACTACAGTAACATATCTGAATAAATATCATGTCCACGAAAGCCACTAATAAAGAATTGGAATTCTATTTGTAGGTAAATGATGTCAAATAATGAAAAGATTATATCAAGGAAGTATGTAAAAAAATAACATCGTTATTTGGGAGCAGTTAATAGACATTTGAGTGTCATGATGGCCCGTTGGTTAAGGCCTCACCTCTCATGCATGAGGTTGTGGGTTCAAATCTGGGCAAGTACCAATGTGACTTTTTCAATTCATAAATATATACTTTCTGAGTTTATCTTGGACATTACTGACATCGGTGAAGGAAAAACATCGTGAGGAAACCTGGACTTATAGTTAATATAAGTCTGAAATCGCCAACCCGTCTTGAGCAAGCGTGGTGATCAATGCTCGTGCCTTCTCTGTATGAGAAGAGGCCTTTGCCCAGCAGTGGGACAGTTATAGGCTGGTATTATTATTATTATAATAGACATTTACATAGTTATGTTGTTTATGAGGTACCAGGGAAGCCACATGTGCAGAAGGAATTATTGCCAAACTTCCTTGTCTTTAACGTAGCCTTTTATCTTAGTTTGATATCAAAGATTCTTAGTTTGATGAATGTAGTGTTAGGGCTGATTTTTCCAACGCCAGATATCTTTATCCAAAGAAAAATGTAGGATTATCATCAGTTTTATTCCAGAGATTTGATAAAAGATAATATCTGACGTTGGAACATTCAGTTTATAATTAAGTAAAATAGCTAGCATAGACATCTATGTCGTTAGGTGTGAAAGTGAGGAAAATGGAGGGGTAGGTAGCGTTGGTTATACACGGCTACACGGTGCTACTCTGAAAGGCAACGAGTTCTCGAACCCGCCGGTAGATGTTGCTATTAAAGAGCTATGGGCTTATGGAAAGTTTTCATGAGCCGGACCGTATTGGAATCTGTAAGTTTTTTTCCCTAAAACTCCGAATTCAATAACATAAGACGAAACCTAAATGAATGCCTAAATAAAAGCGCGCTGTTGGATTTTCAACTATTTTTTTACATTGATCCACGAGAAATTGTATTTATATATTATATCACTAGCTTTTGCCCGCGGCTCCACCCGCGTAGATGTCGGTTATCGCGTATAAAAGTAGCCTATGTCGTTCTCCATATCCCAGGCTATATCTCTGCCTATAATGACGATCGGTTCAGCGGTTTAGGCGTGAAAACGTAACATACAGACAGATAGAGTTACTTTCACATTTATAATATTAGTATGGATTTACCTATACCCAAAGTCTCTAATTCAGATAATTTATGTAAACAAAGTAATGTCAAGAATTGTCACTGTCAAAATGACAGGACAGTAGGGGAAAACATTTTATCATTATTATTTTTTTGTAAATAATCATCTATGAAATTAAAGTGAATTAATTATAAGAACAAACCGTTGCCAAACAATGTTTTATGTAGTGTGTAGGAGACACGTCCTATGATCGTCATAATCAGCCCTTTTAAGTCCAATGCTAGACGTAGACGTCCCAAAATCGATTTCTACTCGAAACAATTTACAGCCGTTTTTATCCAAAATGTGACTAGATATGCTACATACAATATGAATCTACGAATGAGAGTTGTAATATTAGTGTTGTTGAAGATGTAAAAAATTTGAAAATGTTTGGATCTCCTGCATTGTTACCAGTATCATAAAATATTTTATACCAGAAAAAACTCCTTATTTTAATAACTTTGTTTAAAACCGAAAATTTATAAAAATAATTACGGTATGATTATTTTTAATTATTATTTCTTAAATTCAGTACTTAAAAGAAAATGGAACCTTTTTTTTTTTTCGCCATTGTATGTGAATTACCATTACCAAGATATTTTTTTGATATGTTATCCCCTTTGTTTACATAAATTATCTGAATTTGAGACTTTGGGTATAGTTAATATTTTAGGTTGGGTTCGAGAAGAATTGCCGCGGCGCGTTGCGTCGCTAGATATAGCGCGACTTTGTTTCCGCACTGAAAAAAATGTTTACTTATACATAACCAAACTTTCGTCACATGTACATAACACAAAAAAGTGACCACATAACTTGATGCAACATGTAACCAAAACCAAAAGGCTGTTTTGTATTTTATAGACAAATCACATTTATTAAATCAAGTTAACTTTTATAAAGTCTTGTCAAACTTTGATTATTCCTAAAATAGCCGAAGTAGTTAGGCTAAATATTTCTTTCAGTGCGAAAGTTTCTCATATGTATGACGCCGGCAATGTAATAATTTTTAAGTATTTAAAGTGAGGTGTACAGCTATCATCTGTTTTCAGACCACCCATGGCTTTTATACATCTTTTTTTTGTGCCTTAAATATTAATAATTTATCTGAAGAATTGCCCCAAAATATAATTCCATATATTCTAAGGATTAAATTTAATTTCAAGGATTTAAAACACTTGAGCTATTATTATACAGAAAAATACGAGATATCTATCAATTAATATTGACGGTAGACAGTAGACACCTTAGAGAATTGCAAATTATGTATGTACTTTTTTTTTTTTTTTTGTCGACTGGCAGTAATAAGCTGATTAGTTGGCTGTTTACCTATAAGTATCTTGCATTATAATTTATAACAGCTGGCTAGTTGACAGTAGGAAAAATACCTTATGAATTTTGTATTGTAGGATGGATGTGAGCAAAAAATATAAAACCGGCCAAGTGCGTGTCGCTCCACACACAATGAAGGGTTCCGTAGTTGGGACGAATTCAATTCAATTAATTTATTTCAATCAACATTGGATCATAATAGCATTGGGTAGGTACATTAAATAAAAAATATTAGAAAAATAAATAAAAATAAGACAACACACAACACACAATTTCACAATTTTTTTATCCCAAAAACCAATCTTATCATTGTAGTTAAAATACATGTTCTCCCATACATTCCAACTGCAAATAAATGTAGGGTGTATCTATTCAAACACGAAATATTTTAAGAGATACACCTATAGGTGGTAATGATAATGGTATTTAAAAAATTAAATAATTTAAAATTACTTGGTATGATGATTAATTATCAAAATTCACCGCGATCGTGCCTCCACCGTCGCCGCGCCCGGGCGGGTCATTCATAAAACAAGTATCATTTTGGAAAATGCAACTCCTTTGCAAAATGTGTCAAGCAATTTTAAAATTATAATAATTATATAATAATATAAAACACTTAGATAAAAAAAAACCGAAGCTATGGCTTTTTTACCATCTATAGATGGTTCTCTTAAAATATTTCGTTTATGAATAGATACACCTTATATAAGTTGGTGGAATATTACATTTATCTTGTAAAGCCCACTTTTCTTAACAAATCGCTTGCCCGCAAGAATACTGTATTATCTCTAAAAACGTACTTTTTCAGGAGAAGCGATTAAAGCTTTTAGCTACAAATATTGTGGTATTTTCTTAAGATAAGTCGGTTTCTTTATTGTTATTATGGATTAGTCTATACTTTATAATTATCTCTGAAGATATTGTTATTTTTAACATTATTTCTTAAATTATTTATACCTTTTCTAAGGAGGGTACCACTTGCGACTGTATTCTTTTGAATATAACTTTTATTAATTTTTCTTTGATTTTTGACCTTTTTGCAAAAGGTAGAACGTACTTTTTTTAGTCGAACTGTATCATTAAGTCAGTTAGTGCCAAATTTTGACTTATTACTGTATTCTACCAGACAAGCGAAATGTAAGTTGGTCGACTCTTAGCTGTGGTAATTTTTCTTTTAATTTTGTTTATATACGCACTAAGCGTTTTCAAACGTCTTTTATAATGCGCGCAGCAAAGGAGTGGAACTCTCTGCCTGCGTCTGTGTTTCCGAACGCATACAACCCTAATCTATTCAAAGTGAGAGTGAACAGGCTTCTTCTGGGTAAGCTCACTCCATCGTAGACTTTGTCTCTGTCATCCAGTCAAGAGCAAACTCATAGTAGAATAAAAAAAATAAAAAAAATATACGACTGCCGTGAATTTATGCACATATCCAAGAACAACCATTTAGCTGGCAGGGGGAGGGCTGGCACTTGATCCTAAAAAATGTAACTCAATATTATGCAACCGGATACCTGAATCGAAAAATGGTTTCCCCAAACCCGTAATAATCATCCCCACTTTACGTGTAGGGGAGGTAGGTACCCTAAAAATATAAGGTGTATCTATTCATACACGAAATATTTTAAGAGAAACATCTATAGGTGGTAAAAAAGCCATAGCAGCGGAAAAAAAATGTATCTAAGTGTTTTATATTTTTACATAATTATTATAATTTTAAAATTGCTTGAGAAATTTTGCAAAAAAAAAAATTTACGTACAATTTTTTTTTAATTCTATAAATGACAAGTCCGGACGCGGCGACGGTGGCGGCACGAGCGCGGTGCCTTTTGATAATAATTAATCATCATATCAAGTAATTTTAAATTATTTAAATTTATAAATAATATACTCAGATTTAAAAAATAAATCGTTTCCATGGCTTCTTTACCACCTATAGGTGTATATCTTAAAATATTTCGTGTTTGAATAGATACATCCTACATATCGACACGACCCGCACATAAGGTTGTATGTTTTAAATTTGTATTTTTCAGGAGAGAGTTTTTTAACGACATCTTTGTGTTGATCAGCCGCAAAAAATAATATGATAAGACTATTAGCGGGTTAGGTTTTTTAGTAAAAATATGAAAATATCGTTGTTTTAGAATGTGTAGTATTTATATAATATTACATTATAGTATGTACTAAAATCTCATTTTACTAAAAAACATGTTACGACTTTTTGCGTGGGAGGTATCGATATATTTCAAGATTTTTGTGATTTATGTGTATACCCATTACAAACTACAGCTTTCTAGTACTAAGAGTCTGTGCTAAGCCACGGACAGACAGACAGATAGACAGACAGACACAAGATTTTTAAAGTAAACTTTAACACAAATACCATAGTAATAACTTTACGGCAAATAAACGTATTTTCTCTCAAATAATTATTTGTCAGCTTTGATTGTTTTATTTTTATTATACTTAGTTGTTAATTAAGATTACCAAATATTCCGACGGAAGTTATAAATAAATACAAAATGTGTGCGTGCAATACTGTAAAAAAAAATGCACAGATTTGACAGAATGAAAGAATTGAAGACACTCGAGCCTCCATGACAGACTGCCCCGTCTTGACAAGCAAATTACGAAAAATGTAAAATTAGTTCGGTCAGTGTATGAAAAGTATGAATATTTCACTGACATATTCATACTTTGAGCACAGATTATTACAGATGGGACACTCCGCAGTTTAGTGTAGCTACAAGTACGCGGCGGGCCCGTCTCACTAGGACAATTCAGTAGGACCTTCGATCAATAATTATTGATCGAAGAGTAGGACTCTGCCACGCGCCGCCGGTATAAGATTTAAACGATAGAAAAAGAGGCAAGTTGTAGGTGAATATACATAACTGTAAGTAATAGAATTGTTATGTTTTATTGTAATCATTAAAACGGAGCTTAGTGGCCACTATTTTCCGTTTTAATGATTACAATAAAACTTAACAATTTAAAACTACTGTTTGAAGCACAACTTGACGAGCTTATTTTCTGCATTTTCATTCTAAAATAAAAGAAATCACCGAAATAACGATGAGGGCGCCACTGTGCGCTCAGCGTAGTCTTAAATAATTTTGCGGAGTGTCCCATCTGTAATAATCTGTGCTTTGAGGAACATAAACCACAAGGAACATTATTATATTGGTTTAAAAAAAACTGTCAACTAGCCTATGGCAGCGCTTTTGCAGCCAGAATGGCACAATACCATAAATACGGACACGATACGACACCAATTGACACCATTACATTGATAGCTATGACGATATGGATTCAAGTACAAACGGGCAACGATATCGCAATGTTGTATTGTTACGGCCACATTAACATCAATGCAGTCGGGTAACTACTAGTCTTGTTACTAATTTAGTGTTATTTGGGTACACGAATACGGCTATAAGCACCCTGCAGACCCTGGGCAGTCAGTCCCATAACTACAGCTTGGCCATAAAGAGTAGAAATTAAATAAGGGCGCCACTTTCTACCTAACTGTCACATTTTTGACATGAAATGCTAAACTAATAAAATAAAAATATCACGCACTCTCGAGGCAAGAAGGAAGAAGATGAGATTTATAATACTTGGAAGGCACTCTCAGCTCCGCGTCAGGAAAGCTCCGCAATCCAGTAGACAGGGCAGAGGGTAAATTAGTTATAAGAAGGCGGACGAATAAGTGTTAAGAGTAAAATCACTCCATGCAATCTCTTAGAAGGTTAAAAAGAGGATAAAATAGTAAAGGGGGAGTTTAATCATATCTAGAACCTAATATTCAAATAAAAAGAGTTTAAGCATGGCAACAATTTAGTATGGATTTTTATTAGTTCCTTTTTATTTCATTTCTACTCTTTATGGCCAAGGTGTGTAAAATAAAAATCAGTTTCTTCACAAAAATCATTCTGGCGTAGATCAGACTAAACCTAATTTACTATTAGGCACTTACTTGGAAAAGACTTGCCTTTCTTGCGAGGGTCAGAAGTGAAACTTGTTTCGTTCTACCAGAGATTTCGGAGTCCGGACGCCTCTTATCACGACGGCCAGGACGGTCCCACTGTGGTTCTAGAGTAGAACTGAACGGTATCTGAGGTTTCTGTAGTAGGTACCTGTGGGATAAACGTAACATGATTAGAGAAACGTACAGAAACCAAAACTACACCGCTTATGTGTATTGTTTTTTTTTTTCTTCATCCCTAGGTTACATGTATGGGGAGTGCCACCCCTAATTATTTTTTTGGTAATTTCACTACACTATTGTTTACCGGTGTACATTGTACTTTCCAATTTCCATATTCAGTGCCAATAGGCTCTGAATAAATGGTGTATTCCCACTGTCCCCATCGCCCGTGTCTCCATTAATGGTAACTCACATAAAAATGCGAAAAAGAAAAAGGTTCTATTGTACTTACATTTTATTTTTGTACTGATTTTTTAATTATTATTTCTTAAATCAGTAGGTACCTAAAATAAAATTGATCCTATTTTGTTCGCCTTTTTATGTGAATTACCATTAATGGGGACACAGGCGATGGGGACAGCGGGAATACACCGAATAAATGACTGTGTGTCATCCGGACTGTCGGACAGACGTCTAATGGCCAGACAGACATAACGGAATTATAAAGGCGGAATCTTTTGCCATTTACCTATGGAACGCTAAAAAGTACCCTACAATAGGTACTTACTAGTTTTTAGTTATAATTTTATCATAGAGAAAAAAATTGATTGACGGTCTTGCGCCAGTAAACATTCAAGCAAAAAATTTAAATCTCAGTTTTAGTTAGCCAGTCTGTTGTAAGAGGAAACCATCAGGCGATAACCACTATGGGTTATTACAAAATTATTAAGTATACAAAACGTAAATTATCATGCGATTTTGTACATAATTTCTACCAAATTACTCTGGGGTGCCAAATATAAACTATGATCTGCCCTGCACATGACCTGTCCTGCAAACGATTATGGGCCCCATAACAACAACAACTTGCTGCAGTGTTGTTATAAAAGTAAGTTTGATGTTGAGTACAAAATAAAATATATCTGCGTTAAAAACGCCTGACAGATTTGTGTGGCAAATTGACGGAAGCAGGTTTAAAAAAAACTAATTCTTGCAGGAGCGGAAAAGGTCACTAAAGCGTTCTGATTTTCCGGGATATCGTTCAATTACATAATCCTGTATAGATAATAATTGTGAATTTGCGGTTTGAGACCATAGTTGAAATTAAAAAGAGCCTGCAGGAAATACGAATCGAGTTCGAATCGTTCATCGGGGTTCCGAAAATGTAGTATTTACATTTGAGTTATGCAGTTTTATTTCTTGTAATTTATGCGTTAATCTTAAGAATTAAGCTTGTATAGCTTAATTCTTAAGATTAAAGCATACATTCGCATATTTTTAGCTTGAGTTAAAAAAATGGCCTCCTTTTAAACATATCTCCCATATGCCAGTTCGTAAAAGAAGAAATCCTTACAGATCACTTTGTTGCCTGGTTCAAAAGCCAGATTAAATAAAAATTCAATGAAAATTATAAGAATACCGCTCATATGTGAACTATCGAAACAGTCAGATATTTCATCTTCCATTGAAAAGTATCCGTTAGGTATCCTTACCTTCCTTTATGAATCCTTGTCATTGATTTGTTACTGCTTTGTCGATTCCCAGGTCTGGCAGTGTTATTGGATTTTTTATTACGATTTTTTTGTAGCCTGGAGTTTGAATTTGTGCCCGTTTGATGGCAATATGGTCGCCCCTTTTACCTACATGGGACTTTAACATAGCTGGCGAAATGTTGGTGTAGGTACTAGAGGTAAGTACACCTCTGCCTAACGGTTCGGAGGATACAGGCGTGATTTTATTTTATCTTTTGTAATTTACGTTTTTCTATTTTCTACACAGCCAATGGTACCGATTACCTTGTCACAAAATTCTCTAAACTAGACTAAAAATCACCAAAATTTATTTTATTCCTGTCTAACGACGATTTCCTATTCTGAAATTGGCTAAAGTGATACAACTTAACTATATTTTAGTTTGACAGCACGAAGATTGCACTGAGTTTTTAATTTAGTGAAAATGAAAATTTTTCCTACTCTGTTTTTGACGTTTTTAAACTAAAATTCAGATTTTCTAACTGAATCTGACTATTTCTAATCGTGATTAAAAAGGTGTGGAATTAAATTAGTCGTCATGAACTAAAATTCATACCAACACCTCGACTTCTGGTGCAAAAATAGTACTGCATATATTTTTTTCTTTTCCCTAAAACTCAACATGAAGGTAATATTTTTTTTTTCCATACATAAAAATATCATGGGGTACGGCAAACAAGTACAACGTTGCGAATCCAAAAGAAAAAAAATAGTTTCAAGATTCTCATAGCCAAAAGTAAGGAATTTTTGTGATAGTTTAGTTAGTTTAGTTCGGTGTACAAGAGACTCGTCACCAATGTTTCTATGCTGCTCTAAACAGACTACTCTGAGTCCATCAATCCAATCAAAAACGTGTCAAAGAAATTGGCACCGTTGTCACCTACTGACCTTATTCGAACGCTGCAACAACTGACCATTACAATGTCAACTGTGCAATTATAAGATCGATCTCATGCGTACGCAGTTTGTTATGTAAATGTGTACTAGGCTATGTATTTGTGTACTAACTAAGCTATGTACTTATGTTAACTACAAGAATCATTGCGACTCTATGATGCAGATATAATCAAAGCTTTAGTAGGTAGATAGAAAATAGAATCTTTATTATGTTCACCATAAAAATTACAGATATATTTGTATAAATGTTACATAAGTGACACAATGGGCCAATGGGCGGTCTTATCGCTAAAAGCGATCTTTTACAGACAACCTTTGGAGAGACTATACTGCAGATAGTCAGTGGTGTACCATTTACATATGAATAAATACATACTTACCATATAGATACTTATCTAAATATATATAGGGTGTATCTATTCAAACACGAAATATTTTAAGAGATATACCTACAGGTGGTAAAGAAGCCATGGAAACGGTTTTTTTTAAATCTGAGTATATTATATAAAAAAAAAGAAAAAAAAATTACTTGATATGATGATTAATTATCAAAATTCACCGTGCTCGTGCGGCCACCATCGTCGCCGCGTCCGGGCGGGTCATTCATAGAATAAGTAAAATTTTGGAAATTGCAACTCCTTTGAAAAATGTCTCAAGCAATCTTAAAATTATAATAATTATGTAAAACACTTAGAATTTTTTTTTTTTTTATTTGCTGCTATGGCTTTTTTACCACATAAAGATGTTCCTCTTAAAATATTTCGTGTATGAATAGATATACCTTATATATATATACAATAACAAACGTGAAACAAGACTAAGGAACTATATGTAATGATGATGTTTAAAGAGAAAGGAAGTGTTTTTCACCAGAATTTTAAAAGTGGACAAATATTGAGCACGCCTTATCGAAACGGGCAAGGCATTCCATAACCGTACTGCTTGAACTGTAAGACTTGTCATAAAAGCTAGTGGAATGCTATCTCTAGTCTTAAGTTTTGATGATATTTTGAGTTTTTGATGATGATCTATTATGTGTTTTATGAAGGAACATGAAACGTTCTTTAAGATATGAGAAAATTGTAGTATTGAACGGAATACTGTCAGCTGAAATAAGATATGAGAATTCCGGCGAAGACTTATGAGGAGCCACTTGAACTTTGTATGAAATTCAGAAATGTGATCATATTTGCGCATGGCCATTTGGCCAAATATAAATCTTATGCAAAAGTTTTGAAGTCGCTTAAGTTTATCTAGTTGCGCCTCAGTCGCCTCAGTGATATCGATTTAACTGACATCATTCTATGCAAGGGCAGTTTTAGTGGCACTTGGAAGAAAGTTCCACTATCGTCTCATGGACTTTTAGAGGTATGAGGAACAGAGTGTAAAGTTCACTCATACTCTATAGTAAAGGGAGGATCCTCCGACCAGACGGGTATTGTGTCTGGTGGGCAACTGCCCAACGGTTGACGTCGGGATGTTGTATATATGCTAGTCGCGCGGTAAACTCTGATAGCGCGATGCAGGATTTGTGACGTCAGGTCTTTGATGCGTGGTTCACATGTGACGTTGTTGATACCGCCACAGACTTACCAGGTGCAAAAATATTGCAACTTACATCCTGTAGGGACCCCAAAAAAGATGTTTGTTGATCCAAACTCCAAGGTTCTTAACCTTTTAGCTTATTGGAATAGCTTTTCCGTTAAATTGAACTTGGAGATGCTGCAACTAGTTTATCTTGGGGGTCATCCTTGAGCTGCTAACTACAATGACCTGAATATTTGATGGATTAACCTGCAACCAATGTGCCTCACTCCACTCGCAAATAAAACCCAAATCCTTGTTTATGATATTAATTGCATCAGCCAAACCCGACAGGGCAGCTTGTTTATTTGGATATCATAAGCGTAGGGGTGGTAGAGAGAAAGAGGTTTTTTGGAAATAGAGTTTATATAAATATTGCGAAGAGTAAGTACCTACAGGAGATAAAACGCCACCTTCCAGTATTTTTTTTTTTTTTTTTTCAAAAATATTCAGTGTATAGTTTTGACTTCGTTATGATTTTATTATTATATCGCATCCCCAGTGCGAAAAAGGCGTAAGTAAGATTACGTCACTTTTTTTTATTGTAGTTTCGATTCGGTTTCGTTTAGATAAAGATACACAATGCTCAATTTGTCCGTTAAGATCTGACGAAAAATTAAGCCATTATACCTAAAAAGACATTTGTCGCGTCACATAAGTTTTAAATTTTTTCAAATAAAAAGGTCCATAAACGTGTGTAAAACTTAAAATATTAATTATTATTCATACACGACAATTTGAGGTATCTGAAATATTGTTGAAAAAAACCTTGATTTTTTTACTGTTTAATGGTATATAACAAAAGATCATAAGATTAAATGCTAAATAGATATATCAGACCAAACCGTTTTTTTTGCTCTCCTGTAAAGTTAGTATATTCTTCTTACGCCTTTGTCGCACTGGGGGTGCGATATGTAGGTACCTATAGATAAAAAGCACATTCATTTAAACTCATCGGCACCATTTAAAACAAAACAGCTCAAGAATCTAGCACTCAAAACAAACAATGCAAATTGTAGACGAGCGTCGTGGCCTGAAAACGCAGGCAGAAATGCTGAATACAATCTCTCCTCGACTCGCTACCGACGTGACACGGACTCCTCGGCTATCTACCGACATGACACGGATACGTAGAGCGTCAGACATTCAACAAGATACTAGACACCGACCAATGTATCGCAGATTAAAGATAGCCACGAACATCCGGATCTCGGAATCTTATCAGGAATTCCGGACTGATATTCTGTTTTGGTTTCCGGGTAGTGGTATGATGCTGTCTATTGTTTTAGGAGTGAATGTTCAGTGTCAAATTCATGGCTTGTGTTGTGTTATTTAAATGACATTGGAGGATGAACTTTAAATAAGTATACGAATATTTGTGATATTTTATTAACGTCTCGAAGAACTGCCTTTCAGTAAAAGCTAGTACTTTTACTGAAAGGCAGTTCTTCGCGACGTTAATCTATGTAGGTATAATTTCGTTTAGTAGGTACCTTTTCGCAGATATAGGGCTCCTTCAAACAGGCGCGACACGTTACGCGACACAATAGACATCGCGTGTCGCGCGACGAGCGGTGCCTTTGTGTCGCGTCGTCGCGTGTCGCGCCTGGTCTTAGGAGCATTTTTTTTATTTATTTTTTATTTGTCGTCACTTCATTACAATTAAATGAAAGGAAATTTAAAACTCATATAAAAAGCACACTTTGTAAACAAGCATATTACAAATTAGAGGATTATATCCAAGATAAGAATGCATGGAAACATGCTGGTCTTGCTCTATAGGATAATTTAGAGTCTAGACAAAATCAAACTGGTTGCTAATTTAACTGTATAATTTATAATTCTTATGATATTAATTTTTATTTTTTCTGTGATTAATATAAATTAACTCACACACTTATTATATATTATGTAATTTTTTTTTTTTTTGGAAAATCATATACAATGTTTGTAAATATGTGAGCACCATGTACCTATCGCATTTATTAATTTTTCTGTCATTACTTCACTTTTCATTCTTTTTACCAATTGTGGTAAGTAATTTTTATTTTTATTCTAGGTACATCGTCTTCACCTACAATTATTAATTAATGTATACAAACTATTGTTAACATTTTAAAAGAGTAAGTATGGAGTTTCTTGCCCATTCTTCTCCATACATAACTACCTTTTGGAAGGCGCAACTAGAATCAATTAACTATTCATGTACATAATTGTTGACGTTCAAAAGTGCATCTTCGTGCCTATTTGAAATAAATGATGTGACTTTGACAGATAGACATACGGGTGATCGCATAAGATTTCCGTGTTTTCCTTTTGAGGTACGGATCCCTAAAAACATGCTAAAAATACTTCTATCAGACAGCACAAAACTAAGTGACAGTAAATGTTTGCATTTCCTGAAATAAAGTGATAAGTTTAATGATGAATGACAGTGTTAATTAACAAAACGCCGCATCTTTATAGCGTGAACGCGGAAAATATATTTTTATTGTTTATGTAGGTACATGTACATTCGTAGATCTTTGATAATCGTTACGGGTAGTCAGAAACCCAAAAGTCTGACCACCAGTCCTACCAAGGGGTATCGTGTTGTCCAGTAACTGGGTTGTGGAGGTCAGATAGGCAGTCGCTCCATGCTCCAAAATACTGGTACAATTCGCGTCACGTAGTAAGACCGCTGGTCAACCGCGCAACTTTAACATATAATAGAACGTGTCACGTAAAAAGCGCGCTGGCCAACCACAAAACCATACGCTGTATTAGTTCGCGTCACGTAAAAATGGTATGGTATGGTTTTGCGGTTGGGCAGCGCTCTTAAAGATAAAGAAGATAAAGATAATTTTATTTGTCAAAACATGTGTATACATGCAAATTAAGCATGCAGGATGTCACAGTAGTAATATTACGTACGTACGTTTCATCCGTAAGGCGTACAAATTTTTAAAATTTACAAAAAAAAAATACAAAAATACATTACAAAATAAAAATTATTACTAAAGGCACTCAATCCAAGTAATAACATTCAGTAATACACGTTGATAAGTCAGTAAAATAAATTAATCATAAAATGTCACAATTAAGGACTACTAGAATTTAATAAAATTAAAAATTTCAAAAAATTTCAAATTGTGTCATTCAAGAAGTCACTTATATTATAATGATAGATAGATAAAACATTTATTCAGTGCACACATAAGACATAACACAACACACAAGAGCACAAACGATTAAAAATTTCATGAATATTATAAAACAGACAAACATGATAATAACACTTGTCTGTTAATAAATATCGAATCTTTTTTTTCTACTTTACCAGCAATGCTTTATATGACTGTGGTATTTTATTATAAATTTTCGGAGCCATACAGAAAACGTTTTTTCCCATTAATGCAGTCTTTGACGTATGCGAGCACAATTAATTATTGTCACGTCTGTTACGGTTAATAGAAATTGATTAAGATTTTTTTATTTATTTTTTTATTTTACTATCAGTTTGCCCTTGACTTTGGTCTAGGTCTGGGTGACAGAGACAAAGTCTACGATGGAGTGAGGTTACCCAGAAGAAGCCTGTTCACTCTCACTTTGAATAGATTAGGGTTGTATGCGTTCGGAAACACAGACGCAGGCAGAGAGTTCCACTCCTTTGCTGTGCGCATTATAAAAGACGTTTGAAAACGCTTAGTAAAACGCCGCAATTTCAAAAATATAAAGAGATGGTAGACTTAATAATTTGTATTTTTTAAAGCTGTCGGTCGACTTCAAATTGAACATTCTTATTATGTACATGACACGATCTATACAAAGTTACAATTTTTCGCTACCCAGCGGTCTTTTAACTTGACGCCAACTATATTCAGGTGCATTTGGTTAGACTGAAAGCCGACCCTAACATAGTTGGGAACACGCTAGGCCGATTGATGTAAGTACCTACGTACAGTCACGAGCATAAATTTAAATCAAATCAAATCAAAAATGTTTATTTGTTAGGTTATGGTACAATAGATGTTACAAATATTGGTTCCAGCATAGGTACCCTGCCATAGTATGGTGTACAAATTATATTTCCAAAAACAAAGCCTATATTACTAATCTATTATAGTAATATTATAAATGTGAAAGTAACTCTGTCTGTCTGTCTTACAGAGTTACTTTCACATTAATAATATTAGTATGGATAGTGAATTAAAGAATAAAATATGAATGTATAATTAATTGTATTGTATTGATAATTTAAACCATAATTCATGATTTAGACTTAATTTAATTTTACTTACGAAAGATTCAAAAGCGATTTTCTCCTAACGTATTTTGATATAATCCATACTAATATTATAAATGTGAAAGTAACTCTGTCTGTCTGTCTATCTATCTGTCTGTCTGTATGTTACGTTTTCACGCCTAAACGGCTGAACCGATCGTCATGAAATTTGGTAGAGATATAGCCTGGGATATGGAGAAGGACATAAGCTACTTTTTTACGCGATAACCGACATCCACGCGGGCGGAGCCGCGGGCAAAAGCTAGTATATTATATTTTATACTGTTCCGAACATAATATTATCGAAACCATACTATCATGATTTTTTTTTTTTGCAAAGTGTATTTTTTTTTTCTCTCGAAAAAACAGACGCTTTTGAATTTTATGTAACTGTAAGGTATTTATACAGTCAAATAAGTTATTTGGTATGCAAGCAAAGATACTCATCGAATTATTCCGATCTGTCACCCTTCTTTGTCCCCATAAGGGGACAGATCGGAAAAAAAGTTTGATCTGTCCCCCTATTAGCAACGATCGAGGGGACAGTTTGAACTTTATTCACTCCTATCTGTCCCCATATTAGTGATATTTTGTCAAAAAACCGGCCAAGTGCATGTCGGACAACCCACAATGAAGGGTTCCGTAGTTGGGATGAATTTATATCCCAAGGTAGGTTTTATTAATAGAACCATAATTTATGACTATACTGGTAGAATTTTTTAGACGAAGTCTAGATATTTTTTAATTTTTTTTTGTAGTATAATTTATTGAATTTGATAGATAGGTAGATAAAACATTTATTCAGTGCACACAAAAGCCATAGCACAACACACAAAAGCACAAACGATTAAAATTTTCATGAATATTATAAAACAGGGTGCCAATATACACTAGGAAAAACATACAGAAAATTTGTGATATTATGACTTAATGATAACAGTTCCATTTTAGTCTTTGGGTAAAATTCAAGAAAACTTTTACATAAACAGAACGTCGCTTGAAACAACAAACAATATTAAGATAAAATAACCGAGAATTTTAAATGTCGATGTATTTTGTATTGCATTAATCTGACACCAGCAAGAATTTAAAATGTATTTGTTTTATAGCCCTATAAAAACTAGAGTTGCCTCAAATTTGAAATACCGAATAGTAATAAGCTACAGTATTGCCGAGTGTTATAGGATATATTTTTTTGTTAAAACAAGAAATTTCACGCCGACGTAGTCTCAGGCAGAAGCTATAGTTAACAATAAAAAAAAATACAAAACAGCTAAACAATTAAGCCGGTTTACGACCGAGAGCTAACAAATAAATATTATAAAGTAAGTACCTATGTATGTACAAGTGATGGGGTTCCTTTTCTACTCTATTTAGCCGACTGCCCCCGAAGGAGAGTAGGTAATGTTTTTCGAGAGTGTGTATGTATGTATGTCTATCTTTGGCACGCTCTGTAGCTTAAACGAACTGAGTTGATGGATTTTTTAGTTAACTTTATTTGGAATCAAACATTTTCTTTATTTAATTTCAAGTTGTAAAGTATAAGACTGTACCAGAATTGAAAAGATTAGGTATCAATTAGGTAACAACCTAATGTGGATGGATATAAAGTAGCTAAGAATATCAAAACTAAGTAATATTTAAAAAAAAACGAATAACTTCAATTTAAGTCCTTAAAAAGCCTTTTCTTGCTGACTGTACTTTCAAAGATTTTTAACGCAATAAAGTATCATAAATAGTACTGTTGAGAGTTGTATTGTAATATCTACTAGAGCTGAAAATAGTGTATAGAGAAATCTTTAGATAGTTCTTATGTGTAAACAAAGTCGGATGCGTAAGCTCGCATGATAATACTGATACGAATTCATATACCTGTGTATACCTAGTGTAGCTACATTGACACAGTTGACCTCAATTCAGTTATAGGGTCGCTGAAACCCATCCTGCTGTCAGATTTCCATTTACTTCGGTGACAGGCTACGATGTCAAATCCGTCTCTACTCAACATTAAGAGCACTCTCGTCTCTAATTAGAGATTAATTGAATCAGGGAGCGACGAAGAGCCCTTTGTCGGTTACTCGCATAAAACGCCCTCTCCATCACACGAGCGACAAAAAGAACTTTTCAATTGTAGCTAAATGAATAAAGTTTGATTGATTTCTTAATCATGGTGATATAGAATCGATTTGGGATTATGAATTTAGAACGTTTTTACTCACTCTCAGCGGAGTTTGGTTGATATACGTTAGTCAGTTGGCCGCCACGCGTAGTCGGCGTCGCACGTAGCGCCATGTTCCGCACTGTGACAGACAGCTGGAAGCGATATTGGTGGGGAACAGGTACGGAACAAATAATAACGACTTCCTCAATAAACTTCCAAATTATTTACCACCATGTGAAAAAATAAAAGTGCCGACGTTATAATATCTATTTAAATTTTTTGCCCGCGCAAATTTTCTTTGAATACCTAAGCGATGAAAATAACGGGTAAATGGAGAAGTGAAGGCGTCTTGTTAATATTCTGTCAGGTGTCCTTTATGTGCTATTGGCACGACAGATTATTGTTTGTGAAAACTAACACGTCGCTTCATGTTGCTGCAAAAGAAAAGTCTGGTTGTGTAGAGTGCTAACCGGTGCGAAGTACAGCACAACTCAGAAGTTCAAAACTATTTGCGTCTGCGTTCGTTCACCTTCGTGCGCGCTCGTGCGTTTCCGGAGCACGTGGTAAGGGAACCGTGTTGACAGGTGTTGCAAAACCGATAACAACATTCGCGTTCCGGTTTTTTGGAAAGATAGTGCCCGTGTATTTGACAACAATACAATCTATTGTGAGCCACAATTTACAATGGTTTGTAATAATTCCATTAATTAATTTGTCAAGCTAATTATTGAAATTCCGTAAGGCAGTGATTAAATAACCGACATTTATACATAAACCCGTTTTCTTAATTACCGGTTTTAAATCACCATCTTATTATATACCAGTAATTGCAGCCATTATAAATGAACACTAATTTTACTTTTACTTTTGAATTGACTGACATGACATAATGTTAAGAACTATTTTTTCAAACTTGTTGGTTAAATGTAATGCCAATTTAAAACGTTCGTTTTATGAATGTAAATTACCTACCTTAGATATGTACTGATTTACCGCGTGTGTAAAATTACTAGCTACTACATATTCAGTAAATAGTTATTTCCGAGACCTTGGAATTACCTCTAGAGTAAATTTTTAGAGTCGAGCATTACAATTTCTACAATAGGGTAATTTTAAATCTACTTTGTTATTTTATCGTAATGTAATACATTAATGTATCATCTAAAATTAGTCATGCTTCCATAATCGTAGTCATTTATCAACCATTTCACTATAAAAATAATATTCGTAGTCATAGCTAGCGCACTTCGGAAGTATTTATTAGTGATACCAAATGAAGAAGAAGTACCTACATAGAGTTACTCCTAAACTGTTTCATTTCATGATCCGTTGCGATATCCATGCCTTCATAGTTCATCTGTAGTAGGAACCTTTCCTGTCAAGCTCAATTCTTCTTCATTAGTGCGAATTGGAACAATAATAATAAACTGCGAATACATTTAGATTTTTTGTCAGTTTTTCATACAAAAACTGTTAAACAACCATTTTATTCCACTGATAAAAGACATGACTGGATCAAGCCCTTATTTTTTATTGATATAATCTAATTTTAAATCGCTCAATACCTAATACAAATAAAATAGCCCGGTTTTTATATCTGTTCCAGCCAGTGCAGCAGTAGACTCATTCATAAATATTAATACTTAATTACTTATCAAATTCACTCAATTTATTTACATCATCCTAATAAAGAGATTTCCATACAAATATAGGCGCTATTGCTTAGTGAAATTCCCAACTTATATACTACATTTAACACAATAACAACTCCAAATGAGAGTATAAAAGGAAAACATTTGGGTAAAGCTAGTTATGAATCGATGATTGCGTTATACCGTTGAGGCAAAGTCAATATTTTCCTTGTATAAGTAGGTAAACTGGGCCTAAGGTTGGCGGGAATTTAGGGTCACGGTCACTCAGAATGGGGACTCTGTCCGCCCACTGAGTGAACTCAGGGAAGACGGCACACAGTATTCACGTGCTGCCTTGCACACTTGCACAGTCAGGTTTCGGGGAGACCCCTTTACAGTCCAGCCCAAGAGATGTGCCTTAACAGGCGTTGCACAGAGGGGTTTCAGATCGGTATTTTTAAAGATAACGGCGACTCTTCCATATGCAGATATGAGGAGAAAATCGGGTTTAGGATCGAAAACAAAACAAACAAAAAAAACCGGCCGAGTGCGAGTCGGACTCGCCCGCGAAGGCTTAAGGGGTGAAGGGTTCAATGAATGAAAGGTAAATTGCGGTTTACGATTTATGACGTATTAAAAAAAAAATACCTACTAGATCTCGTTCAAACCAATTTTCGGTGGAAGTTTACATGGTAATGTACATCTTATATTTTTTTCAGTTCTATCATTCTCTTATTTTAGAGGTTACAGGGGGGGGACACACATTTTACCACTTTGGTAGTGTCTCTCGCGCAAACTATTCAGTTTAGAAAAAAAATATATTGGTAACCTCAATATCATTTTTGAAAACCTATCCATAGATACCCTACACGTATGGGTTTGATGACAAAAAAATGACGAGTTTCAGTTTTAAGTATGGGGAACCCCCAAAATTTAATGTTTTTTTTTTCTATTTTTGTGTGAAAATCTTAAATCTCTCACAGAATAAATCTACTTACCAAGTTTCAACAGTATAATAGTTCTTATGGTTTCGGAAAAAAGTGGCTATGACATACGGATGGACAGACAGACAGACATGTCGAATCCAGAAGGGTTCCGTTTTTCGCCATTTGGCTTCGGAATCCTACAAAAACAGGTAAACTGGGTCTCGTAATTGGGGCTATCGTTTTGTGCTCACCAGTTGAGTAAGGTCCTGTCAGCAGTGCCGGATTTATATATTTTATGAGTGTAGGCCACTTTTATTTCCGCCGCCCCTTGTAGTACCTTTCTAAAATAATAATTTTCCATTTGTAGTAAGGAAGGCACTAAAGTTAAATTGAAGGCACTAAAATTAAATTGAAGGCACTGAAATTAAAATGAGTTCATTTGACTTTTATCCTCTGAAATCGAAAATCTGAAATCTGTCGCTCTTAGGACGCTGCCGCCCCTAGGCCGCGGCCTATACGGCCTATTGACAAATACAGGACTGCCTGTCAGTACTTTTGTTTTATATGTTTTAGTTATGTTTAAGTACTCATTACTTCATTAAATATTTATTTTATTACATTTTAAAATATCAAATGAATATTTACATTATAAGACGGCACGGTTGGCGCAGTGGTTAAGCGATTGACTGCTGCGCTGCGTGTCGCAGGTTCGATTCCCGCACGGAACAAATATTTGTATGATCTACAAGTAGTTGTTCCGGGTCTGGCTGTTTGTGTATGTGAGTTTAAATGTTTGTAAACGCACCCACGATACAGGAGAAATCCTAGTGTGGGGCAAAGTTCTAAAAAAAAAAAAAAAAAATGTCCCTTATTACACATATTATTCTTCCTCCAAGTGCTACGAAACTAGATCCTAAATTGTTTCTTAAAATCTTAAGCCATAATTAATCAGGAATGGCACAATCTTTACAATAGGGATGATGCCAAAAAAAAATTTTTTTTTGCCCGTCATATACTTTATTAAAAAATATTGGAACGTGTCCAATATTTTTTAATAATGTATATGACGGGCTTAATGTATATGGTGCACGATATAGTTGTGCTATGAGCTATATAATTTATGCTATTATATTATAGCGTAGTCTGAAAGCAGCTTAACTTGTTGAATGAAACACCGTGTAAATCGGTTTCTGATGATTAAGAGAATTTCTACACATTCGGAGCAAGGGAGCGTTGAGACTAAGGTTGGATTTTCGGAAAGGGATATGAAACAATCTGGTGATAGGATATCCGGGAAGTTTTGAAGGGACTGAAAACTGGGTATGTTCGACTAAACCGTTACATTTTATAACTCCATTTGCAACATTGTAAAGGAAAACTAGATCACGCGAACGGCGACGGTCTCTCATCGGTGGCTAATATTCCTAGATATGAAAGCTAGATGTTTAGTGAATACTCTTTGTATTCTCTCAAGTCTTTGCGAATGAACTGCGTAACGGATTGCAGACAACACTAGCTTATTTCAACCGACTTCGCACCAGGGTGCTGAACAAAATTATTCTGGTCTTTGGTAGTTGAACTTTGGAGGTCCTTAGTTTTAAAAAACTCAGCATCTGTGCCGACTTCTTACAAATGTCGTTGATGTTCATAGTCGACCAGAACCCCTATGTCTCGTATTTGACGTACATACGTTTGACAACGTGATGTTGCATCATCTTCATCTAAACTATATATATTATATATATATTTATTATATTATATATAATACTAGCTTTTTTCCACGGCTTCGCCCGCGTAGATGTCGGAAAATATCCGACGCGAACGTACTACCGGGATTACAAAATAACCTAGTTAGAAACAGTACTCGTGTACTTATATTATTTTTACTTGAATACAAAATTTAAAGTCAGTTTACCATTTTATATATATAATATATACATACATATATAGATTATAAAGCTGAAGAGTTTGTTTGAACGCGCTAATCTCAGGAACTACTAGATAGAATTGAAAAATTATTTTTGTGTTGATTAGTCCATTTATCGAGGTATATTATAGGCTATATAAAATCACGCTACGCTACAACCAATAGGAGCGCAGCATAAATGAAAAATGTTGCAAAAACGGGAAAAAATATTCTTTTTAGAGCTTCCTTTGCGTGCGCTGCGTAAACGGTTTAAGTTACGCAAATATGGAATTGGAATTGGATATGGAATTGTTCCTCTATGGAAGTTCTAAAAAAAAATCCGCGACAGCATATGTCTATCTTTTAAGATTTACTCACTATAACCTTTTTTTATGGTTATCAAATTTGTTCAAAATTAATGCATTATTTGCGAAGGAGTTTTGTCAACATAATATTAATCCATATCCAAATAAATATGTTATTAATCACACGTATAATATTTAAATGTAAACAAAATTGTCCTTGACATCACTTGATTTCAGTCAACATCTTAGGAGATATCATAATTTTAAAAGAACTTCGCAACAAAATACCTAAGTATATATAGCTATCATCACGCTACGCCCTTAAGGAGCCGCGCAAAACGACAAAAGGTCGGAAAAAACGATAAGCGAAAACGAAGTAATTGCGCGGACGGGCGATGCGATGCGATGGGGTGGATTGTGGGCCGAAATTTTACGCGGACAAAGTCGCGCAGCTAGTTTAATAATATACTGGATATCATACTCAAATGTGGCACAGCAAATACGAGGTCGACTATCCATAGTTAATCACTGGTACATTAAAATTATGTACAAGTTAATTTCAGACTGCAAAAGGCTTGCTTGCCTTGAAGTGTCAGTATCGTTGTACTTGCTCCAATGCGTAATGTATTTACTTTTAATACTTGTAGAATAAATAGAAAAACCGTTTGTTTTTTCTGCTACTTTTTGTTAGGTTTTTTTTTTTCTTTTTCTTTGCGATAATATTAAAAACCATTTATTTGCAGACTGAACACTAACAGCAAGGTAATTGTGTAACAAACAGTAGCAATGGCTTTAATTTTGATGGTTCAACACGTAAATAACACAATTAATGAATTGTGTTATTCACGTTGTTGAACAGACACATTTTTCGAACATATGAAACATTGAATTAGCAATTTCCTTCAAAATCATTCAGGTATCCACTACATTCAGCGGTCGGTAACACGCGGCCCGCGGATGTCTTACTTGCGGACCGTGAATGTTTTGTAAATAAGTTATAAATATCAAAATAAATACATTAATTAACGAATAAGCGCGCCTCTAAGAAATCAACACTTTTATGAATGAAAAAGGCAAATCTATTCCAGAGCTAACAGATACTCAGTGGTTAATAGACTTTGGGTTTTTGACAGATGTAACTCATGAATTAAATACGCTGAATGTTGCTTCAAGGTAAAAACGACTCTAATCTCTGATAAGCACACAGTCGTAAAGGCATTCCAAATGAAAAAAAAAACTCTTTATAAAACATATTGATGAAAAACAGATCATTTTCTGAATTGTAAAAAAGGCTGTCGTGGAATCAGAAAAAGAAAGTCAATTTTTAATAGCATTTTTATTTTTTTCTATGGGATATGACCAATTATACAAAGATATATTGGACTTCCAGGGTTAATATCACAAGTGCGGCCCGCCTTTAGTTGATTTTGTCACCTTGAAGCCCTTGCCTGCCAAAAGGTTGCCGACCGCTGCACTACATGATTTAGATGTAACTATAAAAGTCATATTTAGTGTAGTAGCAAAAATTAACGATTAAATAAGTGTATTTAAAGAAAACCGACAAGAAACAATATTACCAGCGCTGCGACACTTATTTTTAAATGTCGCAACATCATGCTGAGATAGGAGCCTTTTGGCCCCGTACAGAATGTTGTTTTCATTTAACTTTTTTATTTTTTATTTTATTAGTGTTACTTTTAAGTGTGTTTATTTTAAAATGTGATCTTCCTGTATGAGTCCCAATAAATACTTTTTCATTCTTTCTTTAATGCTAACATAGAAGAATCTATTAATCAATGTGATACTAAAAATAGTTCTTAACGCCAATCTAAAGTTTAAAATTAAAACTAAAAAACTGAACAGTCACCGTGATGATTGTTCTGTAATTACGTTTGATAAAAAACAATTGAATGAACGTAATAAATGGCTTGATGCTTGATGTTGAAATGTACGATTTCGACTCTGAATAGAAATTAAGATAATTATAAACATTTTGGTAGAATTTATATCAGTCACAAATCTCAACTGGCAAAATAGATTTGACCAAATTTATAATATTTTAACAGACAATACTAACATCGAAAGATAAAGATAAGATCATTAATCTTTCAACGCAACTACAAAAAACAAGTAAACAGCTAAACATCTACAACAATTAACATTTAACCTTCACACAGAACTTGTCATGTAAAGACATTGTAAGAATCATAACAAACACAAAAACCATCCATCATATTTTTAAAACAACAATAATTTACATACATACATTCCTACATAACGTCACGCCTGTATCCCCCGATGGGGTAAATGTATTTATATTTAACTAGCTGCGCCCCGCAGTTTCACCCGCAAAAGTATTGATCCCGTGGGAATATCGGGATAAAAAGTAGCCTATGTGTAAATCCAGGGTGTCAGCTACGTCCATACCAAATTTTATCATTGGTCCAGCCGTTTGAGCGTGAAGAAGAGACAAACATACACACACTCACAAACTTTCGCCTTTATAATATTAGTGTGATTAACAAGTAACAATGCACTCAATCAATATGTTAGTAACAATATTTCTTAATGTTAGTCAAAAATGAGGTAAGGAGATGCACATAAAAATAAATTGCCTATGAAACCAAATCTAAAAATAGAGGGTGACCTAATTAACATCAACTGGGCATCTCACAACTGTTTCTTATAAATCCCTGAATAACCCAATAACACTGCCCAATAAGAGGATCAAACGCAGGACCCAGTGGCGGATTAACACATTTGCCGCCAGTAGGCTATTCAAAATTTGCCGCCCCTACTGACCTCTACAATTCGATACCCTAGTTCACAAATATTCACAAAAATATTTATTAAAAAAAAAATTGTCAATGTAATTGCAACTTTATGATTTCTGCACTATCGTCCTCATTACATCAGCTTTTTCCCGTTAGGATAATTGTGTTGTGAACTAGGCGATGGATGTGTCAGTTCCTGTATTATTTTTACAAGCCACGATTTAGTGAAGATTACACAAGAAATAGTTTTTGAGTATATTTCTGAGCTAAGAAAAGCTCAATCATGTACTACAATATGGCAGGCTAAAAAAGGAACGAATTCCGCTAACAGTTTGAAAGCGAGGCCTCTTGACAGTCGCTTCACTACGTCAACAACTCTCTTCAGAACATTTCCGCACTAAATAATTTCTTCATCAATCTGGGCCTGCAGTAAATTGTCTTTAATAATAAAACTGAAAAAACAAACTAGATAAAGCCATTTACATACACATATACTGAGTCACTCCTACAACAAATGACCTAACATACACACACACACCCCACATCACGCACAGCCACACCACTCATAAATGTCAGTCACTTTCACATCACATCACACCACATCACTCACATCACATCACATCACATCACATCACATCACATCACATCATATCACATCACATCACATCACACCACTTTCACACTTACACCCCCACACTCCACTTCACAAGCCAACACGCATACTATATCTTTTATAAATCACCTTTTATCCTACCTAAGAAAGAGCGGCGTCTTCTAACACAGGCATTATCTGCTTAAAAGGAGGCGCCATTCACCAACAAAATGTAAACAACTATGGTTAAGAAATAAACATTTTTGTATTTTTTTAATGTATTTTTGTAATAATGTTTTTTTATTTTATTTCTGGAAGATATAAAAAAATAAATTTTGAGCCAAATTTGCGGGCCCTAAAATCTGCAGCCCTACTCAGCCTGGTGGTAAATCCGCCACTGGCAGGACCTCACGCTTAGCAGTGGCATTTGCGAGTACTAGACAAACGAGTCATATCGACAGGAGAATAATTTAATTCTCGTCAATTAATGATGAACGTTAAGGAATCTGAAAACTACTTGAAGTAGATTTTTTGTAAAAAGAAACTAACATTAGAGTCAATAGGCCCTGAAGCAAGAGATGGCCATTTGTCAAAATATCAAAAAGTAGGTGATTCTGGACAGAAACGATGATGATACACATTGATTAAAATAATCAAGATCTAAGCAAAGAAAAGTTTGCAGATTTTAGATTCTTAGCACTTAACGATTGTGGATAATTTATGTTGTTCCGATGGAAGAAATTAAAAGTTCTCCAAATTTATAATCCTTCATTAAAGTTAAAATAAAGAAGAAAGAGTGAAGAACTCCTTTATTGACCAACGTATTGCTAATTGAAAAGAATCCCGCTGTTTACTTCACAGTAATAAACCTACATGTTCACACGCTCATAAATAAAAGATACCCACATATATAGAAGTATAAATATAGCATCCATCTTATATCAACATTTATAACGGCACGCACATATAATTAACCGGTTCAGGGAGCTCATTTATGGTTTCATTGCCTTAATAACCGGTCCCATTGCACAACGAGAGCAACCGGTACATGAATCCAGACTTGAGTCATTCTCGTGAACTATGGGCAATCTCTGTTAACTACGTAGTTTCTAAGGTCGTAAATTAGATGGCTACGGCCGGTTAAATTGAAATGACACAGTAATTTAAAATCTTATCTGTAGAGTTCGATGGTACTGTGGCGGCATCTAAACAACGCTACATGCGAACTACGCATCAAAGATCTGACGTCACAAATCCTGCATCGCGCAATCAGAGTTTACCGCGCGGCTATTATATATTATAAACAACATCCTGACATCAAACGTTGGGCAGTTGCCTACCAGACACAACACCCGTCTGGTCGGAGGATCCTCCTTTTACACCCTGTTCCTCATACCTCTATAGTACTGAATGAGGCTTCTTGTTTCATAATTTTCATACTAGTAAAAACAGGGCAAGTGCGTGTCGGACCACACACAATGAAGGGTTCCGTACTTGGAATGAAAGTTAACATTGTAGTTGTAAAACAAGTTCTACCATACCGGGCCCTATCAGAATACCAGCGCTGCGCTGCGGTATTTATTTTTCTAAATATCTCAGCATTATGTTGCGTTTTTGGCCTCGCACAGGTCTATTTTTATTGTTTTTAATGTGAATTTTGTTAGTTTTAAATGCTCTTTTTAGGGTTCCGTAGTCAACAAGGAACTCTTATAATTTCGCCATGTCCGTCTGTCTGTCTGTCTCTCCGCGGCATAGCTCAGAGACTCTTAGTACTAGAAAGCTGTCATTTGTTATGGGTATCCTACATATAAATCACTAAAATCTTGAAATATATTTTTTTAGGGTACCTACATACCTCCCTCCCCTACACGTAAAGTGGGGATGGTATTTTTTTCTTGTTTATCCCATGGTGTGGGGTATCGTTGGATAGGCCGTTTAAAAATATTGCGGGTTTGTGAAAGCCATTTTTCAATTCAGCAATAAAAATTAAAAAAAAACAAATGTTAAAAAAATTTTTTTTTACGTGAATCATTAGTAGTCATTGGATACATAAAGTGATCTGTCTTTGTAAGACGACTAAAAAGGCCACGGTGTATATAACGAAGTTACAAGGAAAACTATCACAGCTAAGTAGGCTTTCGTCAGCTTTAACGAGTAATAGGCAACCAACTTACATTTGTAGTAGGAATGATGGGAGATCATGTATGTATATCAACCACAATGTTAATTTTGTTCTTGGGATAAATTCTTCCCTACTACGGAACCCTTCGTTGTGCGTGGTCCGACATGCACTTGGCCGGTATTTTACTGTTTGTATTTCCTGTGCATGTCCCAAAGAAAATATTTTTCTTTCTTTCTTTCTTTTCATACATTTCAACTGCAAATGTTTGTTCGCACAATATTGAGAGATTTATCATGTTATTTTAAGACCTTAGACTTCTTATACGTTTTCCTGTAATTTGTAAGTAAAGAACTATTTTCTGTATTTTTTCAAATTCTCATTTGTTTCGGAGATGGGGGTGGTAAATTTTCATCTATTATCTTAAATAAGTTTAAAAGTTTTAATTTTAAAATTATAAAAATTATATATCTGAAATCCTTACAATAAGCCCTTTCATTTGATATGTAACACCCATACGGTACAGTTTGCAAACCATTAAAACAAAACAAAAACTATTGTGACCCTCAAAAGTGACCTCATCGTATTCAAAATTCATTTATTTACGTAACACGTCCATGTTTGGGTCACAGAAGTTCATATGTGTACCAAATATCAACTAAATCACCCCAGTAGATTCGGAGCAAATTGGCTGTAACAGACCGACAGACAGGCAGACAGCCAGACACACGAATGATCCTATAAGGGGTTCAGTTTTTTCGTTTTTTGTAACGGAACCATAAAAATGGTCTTTCTAGCGTTTGATAGACTTGTTCAAGAACCATGGTAATTTCTCATCCCACGACAGTCGACGTAACAATGCTTTGTAAGAAAAAAATATGTATCTTTAATGTCGACATTGAAATCATAACTTATGATAGCAAAATGAAAATTTCCAAACATGTTATAATAACACTTATTATAACTCAAGACGTAAGAAAAGTTTTCTAATCATTATCTACAAACGGCCTCGTAATTTTCAAACTTGTAAAAACTACAGAATTGTCGTTGTATATAAGATGACAATCAAGATTATAAAGGGCCAAACCCTTTAACCGTACCACGTTAAGTCACGTAGTAAGTGTTAAGATTCTACAGCTGTTAAACGAGTATTTTCCCGACTACGGCGAAGCAAAAAGGAGGCTTATGATTTTGACCAGCATGTATGTATGGATGTATGTAAGTATGTATGTATGTATGTATGTTCATTTGTTCCCTCATAACTTCTAAACTGCTTATCATAATTTGACAAATGAGATATTGCTGGAAGCGTCTTGATTGTCCGCTGGTTATAGGCTATGTGACGTCACATTAAATTGTATATAGCGCCCTATAGCGGACATAAAGTCATAACCTAAAAAAAATGTTTTCCAGTTTCTTTCGAACTTACTATACTATGATACTTTGATAAACAGGTCAACAAATAACATGTTAATGTTTTCTTACCTGCGACAGGTTTTAAGATTTTTTTTTGAAGTAGGTAGTATGGCAGAAAAATTCTTTCGTATCAGAAAAAAAAACATGACATCGGTATTTTTCTTAGCATTTTATACGACCTTGAGAGAGAATCGATTTGTTTATCATAACAGTTTGATTGTAGGAACCCACTCACTGTTGATTATTCTATTATTCTTCAGCATTATCTATTGTCCTAAAGTTCCCCTGCATTTTTTTATTTGTTTTCTACATTCTTTCGTTTTCATTTAGGTATTTTTTTAAATAATACTTAGTCATATATATGCTTATATTCACTACAATGTCCTTTTCCTTCTATTTACTGACATATTCAGGTATTCATTATCAGTTTATCAGATTTTAACTATCTGCCTACTGAAATTAACATGCAATATTAATTTCAATATTTATATTCTTACTAGCTTCTGCCCGCGACTTTGTCCGCGTGAAATTTCTTATTCCCCCGTTCCCCAATCCGTTCTCGAGATATCATCTAAAAAGCCGTTCGGTACAAAATTTATGAGAAAGTGTAAGGATTTAAATAGTTATTGTGGGTTATCCCTAAGAGATAGACATATACCATTGCAGACTTTTTTGTAGATCTTTTTAAGGTGTACAATACTGTAGTATATTATTTTGATCTATCTCGTAGGGTTCAGCCAGCGTTTGCAATGTAAGCGCAAAAAAATGTGTTTATTTACGACATCACATTAGAAACCTCTAAAATTATCAGTGTTTCTCTACTATATTATGCATGTATTATGCATATAAACCTTCTTATTGAATTACTCTATCTATTAAAAAAAACCGCATCAAAAGCCCTTGCGTAGTTTTAAAGATCTAAGCATACCTAGGGACAGACAGACACCGGGAAGCGACTTTGTTTTATACCATGTAGTGAAGCGGTAGGTCAGTTACATAGATTATAAAACTTAATCTACAAAATAATTTATTAAAAAAAAACCGGAGGAAAATGTGAACCATATTCGGGTAGGGTACGGTAGGGTAGGGTAGGTAGGTAGGTAGGTAGGTAGGTAGGTAGGGTAGGGTAGGGTAGGGTAGAGTAGGTAGGTAGGGTAGGGTAGGGTTGGGTAGTGTAGGTAGGTAGGTAGGTAGGGTAGGGTAGGGTAGGGTAGGGTAGGGTAGGGTAGGTAGGTAGGTAGGTAGGTAGAGTAGGGTAGGGTAGGGTAGGGTAGGGTAGGTAAGTAGGTAGGTAGGTAGGTAGGTAGGTAGGTAGGTATGTAGATAGGTAGGTAGGTAGGTAGGTAGGTAGGTAGATAGGTAGGTATGTAGATAGGTAGGTAGGTAGGTAGGTAGGTAGGTAGGGTAGGTAGGGTAGAATAGTGGAGTTTATACTATAGCTTTTGACAGAACGAAATCTGTCGGGTCAGCTAGTATTATAATAGATATAATCAATTACGCACATTCCCAACTCATTTATAACAAACATTAATTAATCGTTAATATTATCAGCCAACGCTAATTTATTAGAGATCGCAATAGATATTAATTATTCATTATTATCAATCAGCTTATTATATCCCTTCGTGATATTCTGCCGGTCGATACCAATCATATGATTAAACTACTCTGTAGGGAATGTTCAATACTTCGATAGAATTAATTAAGTAAGGCCTTGGATCGGACTTACGAAACAGAGCGAAAATGCAATATAATTAATATTGACTTGGATTCGTAACATAGTTTTTTTTTTTTTTAACTTTGCCCCACACTAGGAATTTCTCCTGTATCGTGGGTGCGTTTACAAACATTTAAACTCACATACACAAACATCCAGACCCGGAACAACTACTTGTAGGTCATACAAATATTTATTCCGTGCGGGAATCGAACCCGCGACACGCAGCGCAGCAGTCAATCGCTTAACCACCGCGCCAACCGTGCCGTCAGTTATTATCGTCACGTCCTAAAATTCAGTGAAGATAGAAATATATCCTGTTTTCGTTGACTTTTTAGGGTTCCGTACCCGAAGAATGCCAAACGGAACCGTTTTACTAAGCCTCCGCTGTCTGTCCATCCGCCTGTTTTTTTTTTTTTTTAATATACGTTCCCCACACTAGGAATTTCTCTTGTATCGTGGGTGCATTTACAAACATTTAAACTCAGATACACAAACAGCTGTTTGTTTGTCAAAAAGCTGTATCTCATGAACCGTAATAGATAGACAGTCGAAAAGATCACAGATTGTGTATTTCTGTTGCGGCTGTAACAAAAAATTATAAAAATTAAATAAAGTTAATAATTAAAGGGGGTCCGAATACAAGAAACGTATTTTTTTCGTCAGGTTTTGCTCGGTCTTAATACGGTACGGAACCCTTCGTATGCGAGTCCGACTCGCACTTGGCCGGTTTTTTTTCTATTTGCTCGATAACGATATGCAACTGTTATCGCTGTAATATTATTTTACAGGGCTACAGTAATATACGCCAGTAGGTAGTAGCCACAGTAGAAAGATCAAATCAGAATTTTAAACTTATTATAAAGCTAGTTTTTTCCCGCGGCTCCGCCCGCGTGGATGTCGGTTATCGCGTAAAAAGTAGCCTATGTCCTTCTCCATATCCCAGGCTATATCTCTGCCAAATTTCATGACGATCGGTTCAGCTGTTTAGGCGTGAAAACGTAACATACAGACAGACAGAGAGACCGACAGCAAAAACCAAACTAGCACTGAATTTTTACAGGATCCCGAGATAAAATAAAACGCGTAACATAACAACAATAATATACGCATTAGAACCAATATCATATGACATATGAGTATGTTTATGGAACAAACAAATTGAGAGGAACAATCATTCCTATCAAATCGATTGCGGCCGAGTGGAGTAGATTGATTGAACCAATTTACTGCATTCTTCTGTCTAATATATGTACTTTCATGTATAGAAAGTTGTTCATGGATGACATATGTTTTCAAATTAAATTATGCTTAAAACACATTCAATTAATTTTTGCACTAGCTGCTGCCTGCGGCTTCGCCCGCATGGCTTTTAAAAAAAAAATAAAAACGCCTTATAACATCAGCTATCTGCCAGAGGAAGTTTCGTCAAAATCGGTCCAGCCGTTTCGGAGAATAGCCGGAACAAACAGACAGACAGACAGACAAAATGTTTGAAAATTGTTTTTTGTTATAATAATATTATAATCCCACCACCGTATCTCTACGTTGACGTCGTGGTGGAGCTTGCGCGCTCCGAACTCTAGGTCTGTGCCGGTAGAGTTTACTTTGCTGGAACAGGTCTATGATGAGGAGCCAGACCAAGAGAGATACAGAAATCCGCAGGGCAGCATGTGGCGAGCTGTTGGGCAATAGCGACCCCACGGATCCTCTCTCCTGGGAGAAGTCTTGTTCTCTGGCTGGAGTGAACACTGACGAGGAACAGAGCTGCTATCTCATTCTTGCCTTTATTGGCCGGGAGATTCGCAAGAGCAAACGTGGTCGAAGGAATGAAGTATTCCAGTAAGTGCTGGTAGGGATCTGATAATAAAATAAAATCATCAACATATCTTAAAGGAAAAAAAAACAATCTTTATTACCCTCGAGAAAACTTTAGGGCATTATCACACTGGCGATTTGCGAGCGATTTTAAAGCGAGGTGAAAGCGCAGCGGACTCGCCGCGGGTGCGAAACGAGGTAGCCGCGACTGCGCGACGTGATCTCCGCGTTTTTACAAAATTTTACACTCGCTTGTCTCACTCTCTCTTGTACAGTAACGTCAATCGCTCTCGTTCCGCAAACGCGGCAAACACGCTGCGTTCACGTGGCGTGCTCGCGACGCACACGCCGCGAGCGCGTTGAACAATCGCCTCGCTGGTATCACGCTGGCAAATTGCCAGTGGTATGAGGCCCTTAGATTTCACCAGTATTTAGCACAATATAAAGTGCGCTTTATACCTTTTCAACAATTTCAACGCAGCGCAGTTCTATACAACCCCTCTAAGGTTTCAGTAGTAATAAAGCCCTTAATTACACGAGCAAAGCTGCGGGCTACAGGCTCCATTAGCATGTGTGAATGAGAAGTGGGAGAAAAAATCATGTATGCGGCCGCAGTAATTTAAAATTCATACGTCACGACTCGTGAGTCGAGCCGTAAGCATATAGCAATGCTATTGCCACTGTGTATCTGCTTACAGTAGTTCATCGTTTGTTTATACATTTACCGGGACCTGAGCAAAGAATGTCAACAATTTTGACATTTCTCCATACCATAGTAAAGTCAGGGATTTTTTTTTAAACTTTGCCCCACACTAGCAATTTCTCCTGTATTGTGGATGCGTTTACAAACGTTTAAACATAAAAAACCAGACCCGGAACAACTACTTGTAGGTCATACAAATATTTGTTCCGTGCGGGAATCGAACCAGCGACACTCAGCGCAGCAGTCAGCCGCTTAAACACTGCGCCAACCAATTAATTAACTAATTATTAATTGTTTATCAACTTGATAACCAACTTAAATTGTTCGTAAATTCAAATAACAATTACTGTTATTCTTTGGAGTTATATGCAGTAGCTATAACACGACAAATTAGCGTAGTGTGTCAATCTCATTAAAAAAAAAAATCCCTGACTATACATTTTACCTACTTAAGTCCCGATCTGCATTATAGCACTTCGGGACATACGCTTCGGCTACTAGCCCAACCCGACTCCCGCACGAATGCTCTGCGAAAACTCTCCCATTGAACTACTGCAAGTAGTTGCACTGTGCTATTGCTATGTTATACAGTGTGATATCTTATACTTACGTCTATTGGAATGCAACATCAGTATGTCGTCTTTGCTTTGCGTTAAATAATAAATGAGACAAGCGACATCGTAAGACGATGTAATGCCTATCTTAAATACGATTCGCAGCATTATCAAAGATTTATAAAGATCCAAGTCACAAGTAAAGTAACTTTTCAGTGTTTACGATTGCTTCAACGTCATTTAAATAATGTTTTGGCACAAGTTATTACATAATAATTAGTCTCCATCAAGAATTTATTGCAAATTACAACAGAATTTTCTTCTCGGGAGGTTATATATATATATATTTTTTTTTATAGCCATTTCCCTGTAAACAACTCTTGAAGCCCTAAGCATTCTATTCAAATTTTTATTATGCCAAGCAAAGTCGATATCGACCATTATGCCAATGTCTAAAGTGAATTGGAAAAGCAAGTGCGCATTGTTACAAATAAAACAATAAATAAATAGAAAGATAAAAATCTCCGATGATACAACTAAACTTTATGTAGATCTTAAGTAAATACGGTTCCAAAAGTGCAGACATTAATCCGACTTTAACATTGCATGGAGAAGTCTACATTATTTGCTCTTTGAATTAAATATTCCCTTTACATATCAAGATCCACCTAATGGACCTTCATACACTACCATTAAAAAAAAAACTCATAACTAATGCATTCATAATCGCGGGTAGGACTGTAAAACACAATAAAAATCGTGCTCAACTTGTTATTAGTATGGAAGCAACGTTTAAAATGTAAATAAAGAAACCATACATGTAGGACTATGACATGACAAGATTGACGTGACTTGGTCTAAAAACATACAGCCCTATACAGCCTCGTTTATATTAAACAGGTAGGTCTCGTACATAGATAACAAGTAGTAATAATTAGTCTCGACATTGTTAGGTAGGTAAATAAAAACAACAGTATACCTATTTCAGTTTTTACCAAAAAATATAATAAGACACTTTACACAATCTCAAGGAAGTAGCCGTATCTGAGATAACATTATCTCACATTATTAATATCGTACTACACTCTTAGGTACATGTTTCTTATCTCAATAACTCTACTTATCCACTACGAGAGAGATTGTATTAGTCATTATAATGTTTGTTACCGCAAAACTGTGGAATCCCTTTTGATGACACCGATTGGCGTCACGCCCTGTGATTCTCCAAGGAGGTTGTACTCTGTAGCCTCGGTTTGTTAATTTAATTGGTTTGATATATTTAATTGGTTGTACACACGGCTACATATCAAGCTGTATATTTCCAGCATGATGATCTCGCATTGTATAGGATTTCCGTACAATGAGAGGTCAGTTTATAATGAAAATGTTTAGCTTGATATGTAGCCGTGTGCACACAAAGTACAGACGCCAGCACATCAAGCTACTACAATCTGTCAAATTTCTTTAATAGATTTTCAACTTTGTCACTACAGCATAAGTTTCAAGGTTGATTGCGAAAATTTGACAGTTTCGGGTAACTTGACCTGTACATGCCATTCAAGTATGCTTTTATAATTTCTAACGTGACGATATTATCATCGACGTCCACGGCAGAGACGTAAAATGTATGGAAATAAGTGCACTTATAAGGTTATCATCACCATCATCATTTCAGCCAAAAGACGCACACGATGCTGGACGTAGGCCTCTCCAAATTGGTGGGTTTGCCATAATCGCCACGCTTGGCTGGCGGGTTGGCGAACGCAGTATGGTGTTTAAAATAAGATATAAGGTAATCGTGGACGGAAATTTAAAAGCGTCTTCATATATTTCCATACTTTTCACTTCCCAGTGTTTTCCTAATGCCGTGACGTGGCCGTCTACGATAATATCGCCACGTCAGAAATTAACGCGCACATTGGCGTCACGTCCTGCGATTTTCCAAGAGGTTGTACTTTGTAGCCTCAGTCTGCTAATCAAAGTATGTAATTGGTTGTACATAAAGTACATGCCATTGAGATAAGTGACTGATGGACGATTATGATCAAAGATCGGAATAGGAAGAGTTAATTTACCTAAACTTCGAGGAAGGATGTAAAAATAATACCTCCTCAAAATCAAAATCAAAATATTTTATTTCACATAAACCTACATGGGCACTTATGAAACGTCAGAAGCTAGGTGCACGGTTCCAATTAGTCGTTTCCTATGGAGAAGAGCCGGCAAGAAACTCCACGGTTACTCTTTTAAAAATAATTGGCTTTACAATATTATCAAATAACATTGTTAATAGGTATCGGAGGACAGTGTAGGCCTTTCAACAATTACCCCAAATAATAAAAAAACCCGGAATAATTATAATGACGTTTAAATATTGGGATTTAAAAAACAACGAATTATTTAATGGACTTTACTTTAGTTACAAAAAAATATGTATAACAATAAATAATTCGTGGTTTTTAGTCACATTCACACCAGTCACAGCGTGTTCGTACACTTTGTGACATAAAAATACTAGGTATATCTTTACAATTATCACGGACGCATACGCTTGTTACAGTCAGCGACAACGTCGATTTAGTTTTTTTTTAATCTTAATTATTGATCTAAATATTTACTTAATTAAAACCGGAAAAGAAGTGAAACTAAAAGTACATTAACTCTTCGGCAATACACACAAAACGATTTGATACATTTGAATTCTAGCATTTCATTATACAGGGTCGAATTAAATTAGCTAGCGTAACACCACAGATGTGATGGGTTTCAATATATAAACACGATCAAACAAAAACAGATTTTCTCAACTCATACTTCAAGTTTTTGGGCCGTAGACCCAAAAAAAACATCATCAAACCTTTTATTTTATTTTTACTAGCTAATTTAATTAGACCCTGTATAATGAAATGCTGGAATTCAAATGTATCGAATCATTTTGTGTCAATTTATTATGATGTGTAAATGTAGCAGTATTAATCGACTTTTGTTGCTGACCGTACGTATTGCGTTGCGACTTCCAAACAATGCTTGACATGACATGAGATTAATTGATAACATGGGGATAACTGATAACGGTATTGTCATGTCAATTACGATGTCGTTGAAAGGGATTTTATTTTTTACTAGCTGACCCGACAGACTTCGTTCTGTCAAAAGCTATTTGACTGTGGCAGTTTGTCTACGCGCAAAGGAAACTACCTACCTACCCTACCCTACCTTACCCTATCCTACCCTACCCTACCTACCTATCTACCCTACCCTACCCTACCTACCTACCCTACCCTATTCTACCCTACCCTACCCTACCCTACCCACCTACCTACCCTTCCCTACCCTACCCTACCAACCCTACCTACCCTACCTAACTAAAACCTTCATTTTTTTTTTTATAACATCTATTCTCTGACCTACCAAATGATGACTGACACGTTATGTCAAACGCCATAAAGTTACATTAGAAGATAGAGTTACCGACTTATTATTACAATAAAAATGTAAATATGGTCGTTTTCTTACAATATTTTTTTTTTATCTTTCTTAAATTTTTCTTACATAAGAACCTTCTCCTGACAATAACAAACACAACAAAAAAATTATTAGCGAAATCGGTCCAGCCGTTCACGCGTGATGCCGTGACCAAGGGAAATAGGGATTCATTTTTATATATATAGATTGTGGAGGATGTTTTGTAGCTGTCAAATTCCATCGGGTCATAGATAAGACAATGAAAATTATGATTAACCCGTTCTCAGTCTCAGTCGATGTCCCTGTCACCCTAATATAATAAAGGTATTACCAATCTAAAATAAGATATCTCAAGTGGGGACTTTTATCTTATTAAAAGCACAAAAGTAATCAAAAAATAGATATTCTGTTTTAAGGCAACTCGTTTAATTTAATAATTGAATCTAGTTTATCCGGTGGCAGTTGATTTATTATAATCATAATCATATATAATCTTAGTTATAATCATAAATCTTTATGTATCTGAAATACAGAAAGTTGTCCGAGATAGGAGGGTCCTGAGTTACAGATCAACTGGCTCTTGGCCCTCTTAGATAAGACATGTTTATTTAACAAATTGTTAGAGTTAAGATAAATATCTATACTAATATTATAACGAGAGAGAGCGAATTTTGTTAGCTTATGTATATGTGGAGGGTAATCTCTGGAATACAGCTCCTATCTGAAAATTCTTTCACCATTTGATAGGTACCTAAGTACATTATAGATGGATATAGGCTAAAATCAAACTTAAAAAAAAAACACTTAACCAAAGAAAGTATTTAATCAAATTAAAGAATTAAAAACACCCGACACAAAAAAAATAATATTTAAAAGTAAAAAAAGTGTGTTGAAAATATTTTGGTGCAAGCTTCGTCGCTTCGGGGGACGGCTAATCAATTTAAGAAATATAACGTTTGAATCGAACTTATAGTATCTGTTTATTACAGATATGGTTAACTAGCAGCCCGTCCCGGCTTCGCACGGGGTAGACAATTATTTATTTTTGGAAATTTGGATATAAAACACTTTTTTTCACAAATATTTTTATTTATTAAAAAAATATTATTAGACATTATGATGTTCTTCAATATTGTTGTACATTATTTTGTTCTATCGCTAATAGTTTCGGCAGCGCATTCGACGAAAGACATTTTAAGACTCATTTTTCTACACCTTCGGTTACATTGTTCAAATTTTACCAAGGATCCCTAATTTTTTTTCAAAATGATATGTAGCCTATGTCAAATTGGAAGAATGTAGCATTCTATTGGTGAAAGAATTTTTTAAATCGGCCCAGTACTTTTTGAGCCTATTCATTACAAACATACAAACATACAAAAATAGGTACAAATCTTTCCTCTTTATAATATTAGTGTAGATGTAGATATATCACTCTACTTACGTTTTTCTTTCCATTTATCATACTTTTTATTAGTTTTTCATTATTTTACATTTTATATAATTTTATTGGGCAGCTCCGAGGAACAGGAGTCAAAGCAGCTCCGAAGAAAGGATGTTAGCGCAGTCTCCGCAGTGTCGAGAAGTATACTCAGAGAAGAAATATAGGTACGCGTCAGAGCGTCAGCGCCCCCAACACTGTTAACTTTAACAGTTCCAACTTGTTAGTTCTCAAAGAATCACGCAGTAGACCTTCTGCAGTGGAGATGGTTCACTCAGAACCCAGACGTAAACGTAAACTGATCAAATTGCTTCTCCAGACTTCTTCTAAAGGAAAATCTGGACGTACTTGAATATTCTGTTCTCTTCGAAAAATCCATTTTCGATTTCAAGTTTTTGCTGTCCTCTGTCCTGCCAGTTATCTAACCAGCCAGGTGTAGTCGGCCAAGATGTATAAAACCTCCTGAACAAATTCTGAGAGTGCGTTTAAGAAACTTATAATTATAATAATATAGAATTTAGTTATTTAGTAGACAACGTATTTATATATAAAAGAGATTTAGAATATCCAAAATTATATAAGTAAATGATCTTTAGAAAATACAAACCTAATGCAACCTTCATTGAATAGGCTGGTAATAAGTAGACTTCAGTTTGACACTTTTGACGTAAATGTCTTTTCAAGAATAAAATTATGTAAAATGATGAAAAACTAATAAAAAGTATGATAAATGGAAAGAAAAACGTAAGTCGAGTGATATATTAACCATATCTGTAATAAACAGATACTATAGACTGTACCTGGACTAGAATCTTAAGTTGTTAGCCTAGAAACACGCTACTTTTTTTAAGTTCTAGACAAGTATCTAGGCAAATCGAGTCACTGCTCTGGTTACACAAACGACACTCCTTTCGCTGATTATGTAAGGAAACTACATATTATGTTATGTTATCTTTACCGTTTTAAAGCTATGAATCAGAGTAGGTGTGACATGACTCAACAACTTAATACAAAATTGACATCTTAGATTCAGGTTTAATTTTTTAAGTTTTTGTATTTGGACCTTTTGGACCTTTAATGCTATCAGAATAAAGTTGGAATTCATCTTGATTTGTAATAAGGCCGTGTATATTTTACTTAAAGGACTGATTATAAAAGTCAGCTTTACCCTGAAAAACTGGACCAACGTTTTGTGGCACTACTCAAACTCTGACCGTCTCATGACAAAACGAGTTCGAACCGTATTTCGACTGAGATCAATTTCTTAATACAAAATTGACATTTTAGGCTGAGGCTACAGTAAGCAGCGATTTGCGATGCGACTGGAAGAGCGAAACGAGATAAATATGGTATAAGTACATTATAAACGAAAATCCGGCGTATATTCGGCGATGACACGTCTACAGTACACATGCTATACAACCAATTAGCAAGAGCGATTCATTCATACTATAAAAAGTATAGTGTAGCCACATGAATCGCTACGCATAATGGAGCCACACGCATATTTAGTAGCACTATTGAACTAGTCGTGCAAGTGAGAAATTTTCTAATAAATTCGCTTCAATTTCGCTGATATATTGATGTAGCCGATGCCGCGATTACAGTAATGTTGTTCCCGTCGCATAAAGAAATCAAAAATCGCTAGTAACATTTGATGTACAGTGTAGCCATAAACGTGAGCATTTATTTATATGTTTTAATCGCTCACGTGTCGCAGGTCGCGTCGCGGCCTAATGTAGCCTCAGCCTTAGACTCGGGTTTAAAAAATCTGTTTTTGTATTTAGAACTTTAACGCTGTCGGAATGAAGTTAAAATTCATTTTGATTTGTAATAAGGCCGTGTATATCTTACGTATAGGACTGATTATCAGAGTTACCTTTACCCTGAAAAAGGGGACCCACGTTCTCCATTTCAGTGAATAACTACACCCATTCATAAGGTAGCTTTACTGGCTAGCAACCAACAATCCTGTCTAGTGTCAGGCAGTCAGCCTCGATTATTATATTATATTATAGGTTATCGATCTACTGAGTAAACATCATTACAGGAGTATCAAGTAGGTAAAATACGAGAATATTCACCAGGCGTGGTTATTATTACCTATACTTCCAATAGACCCGATACGAGCTAACCGCGAAAGCTATGCCCAGGTAAAAGTTTAAGCTGATCACCAAAACTGTTGGGTAACCCAGCCCAGAGGGCCTAGACAAAGTGACATTCTATCAGGGCCTCAAGTCTCCTATTACAATAGTGTCAGAATGGTCTATCATTGATTTCAAAATTGTTGATTTTGACAAATTTGGTAATCTACTAATATAATGGCGTCATTATGACTTTCCAATGGTCAGCCACTGACACTCCATTGAAAGAATTGGTAATCTCGTACATAATGACAAATTAAACTTCCTACTAAACTTCCAACTTCCTACTACTTCAGATTGAATTGATTTTGATTGATTGAAGTAAATGAAATCTGGCATGAATAAATGTTCAAAATGCCATTGTAATACAATTATATTACGAGACCATTGACCGACCAATGATCGACCATTATGAATTTAGCAGATTACGAACTTTTAGCAAAATGACAATGGGATCGTGTTGGAGTGACGAATTTATAAAAATAGCAGACTTGGGCCCCAGCTATAAGGATGATGGAAACGTCGAAAATGTATGGGATTGACATAAACTAGCGTAAAGCTAATGTGATTCCTGTTAAAAGTCGTAGAAATACGAAACGCTTTGGCGTTCCACTTATCTAGGTCCACTATACTTCTTCTATTGATATATAGATTGATTGCGGGGGTCGAGTGTCCAAAAGGTATTACTTCTAACTTTGTGTGAAAAATGTAACAACGCCTCGTTTCTGACAACAATCGAGTATCATGACAAAATGTACGTGAAAGGCTATCGAGACAAGTTACTACGAGTACGTAATAACATGACGCCTGTAAGGACGAAGGGTTAGGCGGAGGTGTACCAGTAATATTTAAGTCCCATATAATAGGGGCGAGCTAGTTGCTATCAACCGGGCACAAATCAAGACTTTGGGCTGCTACTGAAAAAATCCAGAAAAACCCAATAACTTAAATGATAACCGTACCCTAATTGCGTAACACACTATCAATCGCAATCTGAATGATTTTGAAGCAGATTGCTAATCCATTGCTTCATATGCTCGAAAAATTTATCTGCTCAACAACGGAAATAACGCAATGAATGTTGTTGAACTGTCAAAATGAAACCAAATCCTACCGATAGTGTGTTACGTAATTAGGCCCCTGATTTTATTTCCGTCAGTAGGTGTGTATAAACAGTTTTACACGGCTGGTTGACAATTCCCGTGACCCGAGGGCTAGCTTTTACCTTGGCCAGAGGCTAAGCATTGCTATACAACGTGGCAATGCTGCCAGTCTCTTGGATACATTACCAATAGACAGCGATGCGGGGGAATTTTTCGACGCCATTTTTTTATTCTTTTAGTTAGGTTAGGATATCTTAAGTCGTGTATTGAATGAATCATCATAATACTAAAGATAATCTATGGCTAAGATGTGAAGTCTACAAAATGTTTAATAAATAAATAAATACTTATACACGTCAATCATATTTTTTAAATTAGATGAGGTTGGCGTTTCCTATCGGACTACTCTGAGAAGAAAGGCCGAAACAAACTCAGAGGTCACAGTCTCTTTTAAAGTCCAGACATAATGGTCAGATGGTCAGATTATAGAAGACCATGTAGATTGGTGTCCGAAATGGTAATTTCAGGAAAAAACCGTGAAAAAACAACATTTAGATTGAGTGGACCTATCCAGTCAGTGCACGCATTTGTCAGTAATCGTGCAGCTCAGCTCAGAACTTAAGGCTCCTTGGCCGGCTCCGCTTTTTGTACCTAATGGGCCGCAAAATGTAAATTTATTTCCCAAGGCCACCGTTGGTCACAGTTCTAAACTAACCTAATCCATTTAGTCAGAGTGCCTGGATGTCGAAATTATAAAAATTGAACATAGTTGCCAATTTGCCTCCGGCATTATGCATAACCGCGATTTGTAAACGGAAGGCGCCGTTTGTAAAATGACGAATTATTATACAATCTGCTTGCGACATATACATACAGGATACCTAAGTGTTGGGATCCCAACACTAAAGTTACTAAATGATGCGAACATCACTAGCGCACGCGCTTGGTAGCCATCTTTATTAGAATGTCTCGTTCACTTTTCCTCGCGATCGGTCCGCGACAGGTCGCAACAACGTGCTCCTGCCTACTTACCAGATTGATGGTGTTTGGTGAGAAATAAATCTCATTAGTAGAACTGGCTGTTTTTCCTTCACAAGTTCCATTACTACATAAATATACATGGTTTTTCGAGCCGGACTAAGTTTATAACCAGTGCGCAAATTTTTTGGTGGTTCAGTATCAGTAATAGAATACATTTCCATTATTTGATCAATACTTTATTTTTTGGTCCACTTGAATTCAGCAAAATGTGGATATAATCTATTAGTAATAATATCAATGGGCGAGCGCACAGCTGACAGGTACCTATTACTACGTTCCGCTTCATTGACCGCGCAGCCGCCGCGCGCTGGCGTATTGCGTGACGAGTATCCATTATACCAGTTTCAAAATAAACATATTTCGTTAACGATTTTTTTTTTTTGTACTAAGACATATTAAAATAAGAAATAGTTTTATAATAAAACACTTTTAAGTTTAATTTGTCAAAATTTTCGCACTGTTTAAATCTTTTCCTGTATATCACAATAACAATTTGCCCGACCCAGGAATCGAACCTAGGACCTCATATTCAGCAGTAGCGCTTCGACCACTTAACTATACCATCGAGGCAGTAGGAACGAAGTTTACTGAAATATCGTAGTAACTAGTGGAGGTTCTTTTAATTTCATAAACATCGATTGCCTACTATCGTAGCATAACTTGTTAGCAAAGACCGCACACTCTATTAAATTAAAGTATTTTTATGGTCGTGTGTGCTAACGCTGTCGGTATGAGTGAGTACCTAATGAATATTTATAACTTTTTGAATAAATAACTGAGTATTTCAATATCAGAAAACATTATAAGGCTCCTACAAACAAGCACGACACACGACGTGACAGAAAGGTACCGCTTGTCGTGCAACACGCGATGCCTTTGTGTCGTGTCGCGTGTCGCGCCTGTTTGTAGGAGCCTTTAAAGGTATACTGTTTTGCTTTGATATCGAATGTCATTTAAACCCTAAGTCAGTCTACTTTCAAATTTTAATTAAGTACCTACCCTAGTAGCATTTTTGTTGGCATTTGGTTGGGCCACATACCTACCTCTGAAGTTGGCCCAACTAAATGCCAACGGAAAATGCTACTAGGGTACTTCCTTCCTTCAGCTGGCTTGTTCTCATGTGAGTTTTAAACTAACACGCCTCCGTTTAATTTAAATAAATAAGAAACAACATGTTTTTAACTTCATTTAGATCAAACTCAAAACCGTATCCACATCATTTTACGCTTGGAGCCAGATAGTATTTTTCAAAGTTACCCAAACAGGGCACCTAATAATGTCAGTAACTCCCAAAGCTTTATTTCAATGAAAATCCACGAACTGATTTTCACTCATAATCACTGACACTAAACGTTAACAGTGAAGAACAATTACACTATATTAGATAATAAGCGTTTAGCTCTAAATATCATTGGAAAAGTGATGTTTCATGAATCTTTAATGGGACGATCCGGGTCAGCTGACCTCAGGTTGGCCCGATGTCGTGTCGATGTGACACGACAGCTCCTTCATATGAGTGTGTACTTATGCGTGTATGTCGCTGGAACGTTTAACAATCAGATTTTTCGAATACTTTCTAAAGATTGACTACTTTTTGGAGTGGATGGATTTGCTATGGATTTAAATATGACTCACCAAGTCATATTTAAATCCATAGCTGATTGCATCGGATCATTGTATTTCTGATCAGCTGGTCGGGCCCGTTTTGTGCCATGGCGACACGACAGCTCATTCGTGTGAGTGTGTACTTTTACGTGTGTTTTGATTTTTCGATTTTTTCCCAAAAATGGAACACTTTTGGAGGAAATGATTTTGATACCATCGTTAAACTTAAAATGCCCGTGTTTATAAGCGATAAAGGCGTTAATGACTAAACAAGGGACAGTAAAAAGCTTTACAAACAAGTAGGAATTAATGGAATAGCCTATCTTCACACCTCTTAAAAGTAAATAGGTGGTAAAATGTTAGTATGGAATATGGAATACATAAATACTATTAAAAGTACCTCCTAACACTACTGCTAAATTTGTATTTGTTGGTGGTATCATGGTGTGACATCCCCGTGCCTCATAAGGCACGTAAAGCCTTTGGACCAGCGCCTGATCCCTCCCCGCGTGTCGAACTGCCGTCCCATCGGACTATGAGAGTAAAGCCGAATTCACACTACTGTGTTGTGTTGTGTCGTGACTCGTGACACCTTCTGAAGCAGTGTTAGCCAATCAAAACTCATTGTAATTTGACGTAGTACTGAAAATATTCATTTAGAAGGCCGTACAAAACATGTATTTACATAATTATAATCATCATCATCATCATTTCAGCCGAAAGACGTCCACTGCTGAACGTAGGCCTCCCCCAATTGGGGGGATTTGCCATAATCGCCACCAGGCGGGTTGGCGATCGCAGTATGGTGTAAAAAATGCATAGAGAACGCTGCTGCCCATTCTCTAGTAAGTCCCTTAGTCGCCTTTTACGACACCCACGGGAGGAAATGGGGTGGTGCTATTCTTTACGTCCGGCGCCACACGGTAAAAGTAATGATTTCATGAAATAGTCATTCAATCAGATTATACGAACTTATGGAGTTGTATACTGATTCTTATAATTATAATTTTGTAAATACATATTTTTTACGGCCGCGAATCATATTTAAATCAACAAACAACCTGATACTGACTGAAAATTTCCTGACGCATCCCTCTTAAAGGAACAGCGGGTCGTGCACCTGTATTTGCGCACTATAATATCTCTTGCGTAGTAGTCGTCTCCGTTGAGATTGACAACCGTGACCGACATCGGTGAGTAGGATTTTTTTTTTAATCTTCATAGCTTTAAAACGATTTTTTTTTAAAATATATAAGTGTTCAAAATGTAGACCACAGAGTTTAAAACATTCTTCAACCACAGAAGCCTTTGATGGCTTGTATATGGAAAACTATATTCGTGCTATAATTTGAGGAGCTCGTGGCTAAGTAATAACAGCCGCACGGGTCGATCCATCAGGTTAAGCTACGCTTGCCGGGGTTGGTCCGTGGGTGGGTGACCATCTGTACATACCGAGACTCCTCCGTGCCTCGGAAAGCACGTTAAGGCGTTGGTCCCGGCTGTCATTCGTGGATCTTTGACAGTCGTTAACAGAAGCCCAAAAGTCTGACAGCCAGTCTTACCAAGGGGTATCGTGTTACCCAGTTACTGGGTTGTGGAGTTCAGATAGGCAGTCACTCCATGGAAAATACTGGTATTCAGCTGCATCCGCTTAGACTGGAAGCCGACCCCAACATAGTTGGGAAAAGGCTAGGCAGATTGATTATATTCCTTCTATAATTCGAAACGCCTGTGATCAAATTAATATAACTCTGGCTCGATCGTAATACGTTCACCTGAGTAATAAAAGTATGTCAGGAATAATAAACCCTTGAATTTACCGAAAAACTTCAATCCGTTTCAGCACATAAAATAAGTACCTAACTTAATAACAGTAACACACCTGTTACCTCATGTGACGTACTCGTATTACGACTAAGGGCTGATTTCACCAATGAAAATGAACGCAATCAGCACATTTAAACTGCGCTCAAGAGCTGTCAGTGTCAAAATTCCACAACAATTATGACACTAACACCAGTTTCGCCCTAAGTTAAAACGACAATCCTCTCAATATCGAACGACAAGAAAATTGCATAATACTTATACTTGATTACCTTATAGATGTTATAGGCAAATTGATAAAAATTCTACTGCGCAAAGCGCCTGTGGCATTTCAGTTAGCTAGGTAACAAGTACTTAGGTACTGAATATAAAACCGCTCCGTATTTTCCATGATGCGCGTGGTGAGGGCTCCGTACAATGAATATGTTATCTACCATGTTTTTACCCCATACATTATAACTGCAAATGTACGTTCGTACGCACAACTTTGACTTTACCATGTTAATTTAACACCATAGACTTCTTAAAGGTTTTTCTGTAATCTATAAGTAAAGAACTATTATTATTATTATTTTATTTATGTCTACATATCTCGGGACCCTGGGGTTCCGGACCTTTGGAAGGCATACGAGGGGCCGAAGCCAACTCGCAGAGGCCCGTTAGACGCTTTTTAATTAAATGAGGCACCAACCGACGATTATCCCTGTACGCACTATGCAAGTGCACCCAAGGACAACCCCCGGTTGGTGTAGGACTATTGCAGGATATGGAAAACAAAGATATTGGACTATGGGTATGGGTGGTTAAAATGGACTGGTTACCAAAAACTATGGAAGGACTATGGCCCCTGCCTGATCAATGTTTTATTATACACGGATAAAATGGCAGGGGGTGACTTGCACACTCAATAATGGGCCCCCGAAAACGGTCGCTAGCACATAGTGACGTAGCGACAAGGGAGCAACATGTCCTGAGGTGCTCGAGGAGTGGAGAGGTATTCCACGGCTCTCAGAACAATCCCAGAGCCCGGAAGATGGTCAAGATCCCTACAAGCACTTACTGGAATACTTCCTTCCTCCGAGCACGTTTGCTCTTGCGAATCTCCACTCAAGCCGGCCAATAAAGGCAAGAATGAGGTGGGAGCTCAGTTCCTCGTCAGTGCTCACTCCAGCCGGCCAATAAAGGCAAGCCAGAGATGAGGAACATGACTTCTCCCAGGAGATAGGGTCCGTGGGGTCGCAACTGCCCAACAGCTCGCCACATGCTGCCCTGCGGGTTTCTGTATCTCTCTTGGTCTGGCTCCTCACCCTAGACCTGTTCCGGGAAAGTAAACTCTACCGGCACAGACCTAGAGTTCGGAGCGCGCAAGCCCCACCACGACATCAACGTAGAGATACGGCGGTGGGGTTATTATTATTATTATTATTATTTCAAAATTTTAGGTTCAGTAGTTTCGGAGATAAGCGGGAATGGTCAATTTTCATATATTTTCTTAAATAACTTTAAATCAATTTGTATTTCAAAAAAAAAAAAGAAATATTAAAAGTATATATTTGAGACCCTCACAATAGGCCCCTTCATTTGCTATGTCACACGGTAGTTTGCAAAGGTTTTTTATTTAAATTTTCTAATTAAAATTAAAAAATTCCCACCCTAAAGTGTCATGTTCAAAATTTATTTATTACGTCCGTGTTCAGGCCACAGAAATAGTACATTCTTAGCAAATTAGCTTTGACAGACACGAGTGATCATAGGATCACTCTTATGTCTGTTAAGGGTTCCGTTTGTTCATTCGGACGTACGGATCCCTAAAAATATACTTAACAAAATTACGTAATTAATATAATATTTTCTAGAGACATAAAATTTGCACCAATATAATTTCATTGATAACAACTGCAATATTGAAATATCCATGCTGTTTATCTGCATTTCAGTGGTGTTTGATTGACGTAGCAATAAGCAACTTGAGAGATCAAAGATCAGTGAGGTAAACAAATTCAAACGTAGCCGTCATTTTCTGAACAACTGCGTTCTGTAAATTGGCTAAATTGCAAAATCATTCAACAATAAGTACAAACTGCAATAAAATTGCATGCTATTGTATTCAAATTTTTCTTTCGGACATATATAATAGTAGGTTCCTGACATATTTTTTTCAGTACTTCCGCGATATCGCAATAGAAAGCAAGCCCATTTTTGTCTCTGAAAGAAAAAGTTGTTCTCTGTAAAACCAGTTTTCCGGTAGAAAAAGAAAATATTTATGTTGCTGCATTCAAAAGAAATAGGCCGAAGTGGAACGCTTACAATGTTTTCTAAGAATATCGCTTATTTATTTTTAATATCGTACGGTTTAACTGAAATAGCTGCTGGTGTTGTGCCGAAGAGTTCAGTCAATCCTATTACTGGCGACGGTAATAACTACAATTCTAAAAAAAAATATTTCTGCTCTTTTATAAATTCTACAGTGACGATATTATCGTGGACGTCCACGTCACGGCATCATGTTAACACAGCGAAGTAAAATGTATCGAAATACATGAAGACGTTTTTGAAGTGCACGTTATAACGTAACGTTACACGTAAAGTTATAACGTATCGTTACACGTTAAGTTATAACGTGCACGTATCAAACATTTTACTTCCCTGCCGGTGACATCCACGATAATATGGTGACGTTAGACATTATAAAAGCGTACTTTCTTTCACAGCGTACTTTTTTTGTTTTCGAGATATCAACAAAAAAGCCGTTTCATACAAAATTTATGAGAAAATGAATTTTCTTCATAATTTTTTTCCGTGAATTTTTCGCATGTTTTAATAGTTATTCTTCTATTCGGGGCGGAGACAAATCCAATAAATCAAAGATCATAATTATAAATCGGTCATACTGTTCGTTGTTGAGTTATAAATGGTGTAACTAACCTTTTGTTTTGTATATTTGAATATAGAGTATTACATAGCACATTTCTATGGCAAAATTTTTGCCTTATCAAGTAATTTCGTCTGGGTTTTGTTTTGATCATATCGAGCTTAATGATTGCTTTGAGTACGTTTCAGAACAGTTTTTATTTTGAACAAAGGTGTAACATCGTAAATGATTATTAGCGATAAAGTGCGTGATTGTAAATAATGCCTCTGTCCATAGTTAGAGGTCTGCACAAAAAAACTTTAAGATAAAAAAACGATGTCAAACTAATATAGTTTGAAATGTATTTTTTTTTTTCCCCGGAAATTCAAGGATTTTAATTTTTGTTTCAGGAATTTTGTCAGACAGAACCAACCGAGTAGAAGATATTTATCTAAGATATTATAATGGGTGAGTATTTTTTTGATTAGATTTTTTTTATTATTAAATATTATAATATTTAACTCGACCATAAAAAGTTAGTTCCTATCTGAAAGAGAAACGGTTTTATTTACCTACATAGTTTAGGTTAATAAAACCATAAGTCCGATATAAAAAAGAAAATGTAATCATGGCTCGGCCTCAATAAGTATTTAAAGGAAAATTGAATGCTTATTGGAAAACGCACCGTATTGTGGTTTGTCACGCGATGAAAAGTCATTGCAAAGTAGTCTAGGAAAGTGTATTACATTTCTTTTTAAACATCAACTGTGTTTATTTGTCCGAGCTTTTGGGTTAGAAACATTAGGGCACTCGGAACAGTTTTTCGAGACATCGCCAAACTGCTGGTCGACTCTTCTCGTGATCAGAGGGCTGGTCTATTTTTTGGCCAAAGAATCAGCATTGCCATACAACGTGGTGATGCTGCCAGCCTTTTGGGCACTATTCCCGTTGAAAGCGATGCGGATTTTTTGATACCCTATGATTATTTCCCCTCCTTTTTTTAGATACTTATACACATTACGTCATTTATTTATTATTATAAGACCGTTAGCTTTTAAATTATGTAACATGTGTACATAAATGTTTTTTTTTTTTTTTTTTTGATAAAATGGAGTCGATATTATTCAACTGAACTTATAAATGCAACTAAATTAATTAATAACTGCAATTTTGAGGCCATTGCCTCACTGAAGCGCGATATCTGAATATCTCCATACAGATTAGTTACACAATCGTCGCGAGCGATTTCGTAACGCACATTGCATGCTTTTTAACCGACTTCAAAAAAGGAGGAAGTTATTAGGTAATATATTATATTTGTTAATAATATATAATATAATATATTATATTCGTCTTAACGTATATATTTTTTATGCATGTTTATCGATATTTTCGTCAATAGTGGACAGTTTTTTTGTTTTTTGGAGAAAGCTTGCGCGGTGGTCCCATAAAATTGTATTAAATATGCTTGGATAGTTTTCAAGTTTTGTATCTTGATGATGTTATAATACTTCCTGTCAGTGTTGCACACAGCAAGTAGCGGTAGGAAACGAATTGGTGTGGGGTAGGTAAAATAACTAAAAAGTGTTTTTTTTTTTTTAATAAATAGTAAAAAACAAGGACTTCCAAAAAAACACTACAAATTGAAAAATAACCTTAATTTCGGAAGTCGGTGGCATAGATACTAAACAAAAGTTGCAAAAACACCGACTTCTGAAATTGAAGTTATTTTCAACTTTGCAGTGCTATTTTTAGAAGTCAGTTGTTTTTTATCTTCTAGATTTCGATGTACCTTTTCTTATACATAGTTTCCATGACCAATGATTGTTCGAGGATTCCCGGTGTTATATGCTGGTGTGGGGCACTACTCAGCAATCCCGCTCGACTCTCTTTCTTATTGTAGACTGTATAGGATAGGAACAACGTTAAATAATACACACATGTTAACTTGAATACGAATCCGAAGACTGCTTTATTCTCACTCAAACACCTTAAGGTGTCACAAAACAACTGACAGATGATCTGTCAAAATGACAATAGTACAATGTTACAATGTGTGAATATTAACTAAAATGTTGAAGTTCCAACATTACTGCACCTTTATTTAAAAGTCAAAGTCAAAGATTTATTTGCAGACAAATATGGTTACAAAAGTTCCTACAATGGTAGTATAATAGTAGCTTAACATATTTAATCATAACATAATGACATGCAAATTGGTATACAATTAGATCATTTTAATTTAAACTGATGGAATTCTTTTATACTATAGAAGGATTTTTCAATTAACCAACTGAGTAAGGCCCTTCTGAAGCGCATCATTGGAAGTTCTTTAATTTGATTAGGAATCCATACTTCCATACTAATATTATAAATGTGAAAGTAACTCTGTCTGTCTGTCTCTCTGTCTGTCTCTCTGTCTGTCTCTCTGTCTGTCTCTCTGTCTGTCTGTCTCTCTGTCTGTCTCTCTGTCTGTCTGTATGTTACGTTTTCACGCCTAAGCCGCAGAACCGATCGTCGTAAAATTTGGCAGAGAATATGGAGAAGGACATAGGCTACTTTTTACGCGATAACCGACATCCACGCGGGCGGAGCCGCGGGCAAAAGCTAGTCTTGTTATAAATCTGAATACACATAGGATAACAACTTTGCTGATTGTTGAGAATATTGGGGTCACTCAAGCCAGAGGCTTAATAATAGGCGAGTCTACTCTTAAAATATTATATTATGTACTCAACAATTAACAATGCGATACTTGTGACGCCTGTGACGCGCTGCGTGTACGCATGCGCTCTAAACGAGTGACCCGAGCAGACTGGCGTCGGCGGTTGGCGGCGAAGCTACGCGGCCGCGCGGCCCTCGTCCCTCGCGTCCCGCGGGGGGTCGCACAGTGGGTTCGCAGTAATCCGGCGCACAGTGTGTGCGTGAACAGCCTCCCACACCTTGATAGCTCAGCTATCAAGCTTCATTTTGTTGCAGTCCTTTTCCTCGTCATCAGGTATCATACAGAACTTATGAACTGCTCTCTTGATTATTCCTCTCGATGTGTAGACATCAGCGACTCTGCTGACACCATCTCGTCCCGGATATAGGGTTGTTATGCGGCCTAGACGCCAACATAATGGAGGTAGGTGATCTTCCTTCAGTATAATCAAATCACCTACTTTGGGTTCACGTTGTGGTTTCCGCCACTTGGTTCTTTGTTGCAGTTCGGCCAGGTACTCTCGACGCCACCTCTCCCAAAATTGCTGCCGCAGTTGCTCTATCCTCTCGTATCTGTTGGTTCTCGTTTTAGTGATGTTTAGCGACGGCACTGATGTGAGTGGCCGCCCGATAAGGAAATGCCCTGGAGTAAGGGGAAGGATATCTGATGGGTCGGATGAGAGAGGAGATAGGGGTCGTGAATTAAGGATAGATTCTATTTGCGTGAACAACGTAGAAAGTTCCTCAAAAGTTAAGGCAGCGTTGCCTGCTATTCTTTTTAGGTGGTGTTTGGATGACTTTACCCCGGCTTCCCATATACCCCCAAAATGAGGTGAATATGCAGGGCTGAACTTAAATCGAATGCCTTCAGTGCTGCCATACTCTATCACAGCTTCGCGACTAGATTTGAGTACTCGACCCAACTCATTGTTTGCCCCTACAAATGTTTTGCCATTGTCTGAATAAATTTCGTAAGGTTTACCTCTTCTTGCTACAAATCGACGTAGGCACATTAAGAACGCTTCAGTAGTGAGATCACTTACAAGCTCTAAGTGGACAGCTTTAGTTGTAAGACAAACAAATAAACAAAGGTAACATTTTGTTACACGATTACCTCTGCCTTTCCTACTCGATATCATGAATGGACCAGCAAAATCTGTTCCACATGTATAGAAGGGAAAACTGGGATTTGTTCTAACATTTGGAAGGTTACCCATTATAGGCTGTACTGTTTTACCTCTGAAACGTATACACACAATACAGTTTCTTATTATACTACGAGCCAAGTTCCTGCCACCTATTGGCCAATATTCCTCCCTAATGGATGATAAAAGTAATTGTGGTCCAGCATGGAATAAATGTATATGCTCATATCTCATTAGTAGTTTAGTAAAATTATGTTTGGCATCAAGTAATATTGGGTGCCTTTTGTCAAAATTATAATTAGGATTTTGTATACGACCTCCCACCCTGAGTATACCATCTGAATCTATAAATGGGTTAAGAGGCAAAATTTTAGATTTATGATGGAGCTCTTTGTTCCTTTTGATTGTATCTATTTCACTAGAAAATGATTGCACTTGGCAAATTTTGATTAAGGTTTTTAATGAATTACTAAGCTCATCAGTGCTAAGATAACCTGTTAACTTGTTATTAGTTTTATCCTTACTGTACTTGCAAATAAAATTGTTAATAAATCTATGGACATAGGCTATAATTCTTTTGAGTTTAGTAAAACTTGAATATCTAGAAAAGTCTAAGAAATGAGTTTCTAAGCTAATATGTAGAACTTTTAATTCTGGTAGTTCCATATTTGGAACACCTTGTTGTGGCCATTCGCTTGGTTCCTTTCTAAGGAACGAAGGTCCCTCCCACCACAGGGATGAGGACTGTAACTGCTGCGGAGTCACACCTCTTGAGGCCAAGTCAGCAGGATTACAATCTGTAGGCACATGTCGCCATGAATAATCAGATGTAATTTCATTTATTTCATTTACCCTGTTACGAACAAAAGGTTTTAGGTGCTTATATTGAATATTAAGCCAACCGAGTACCACTGTTGAATCGGTCCAAATAGTTTTACTAGTAATGTTACAACGGAGTGACTGTAGCACTTTTGCACACAATCTGGCTCCGAGCAAAGCACCACACAACTCCAAACGTGGTATAGTAGTTGGTTTTAAGGGAGCTACCCGTGCCTTGGCACATAGTAGCTTAACTGTAATTTTATTATTAACATCAGTTGTGCGCAAATATACACAAGCACTGTATGCATTTTGTGAAGCATCAACGTAACAGTGTATTTCTATTGATATAGGCAAATCACAAATAACATTTCTTTCTAGTTGTATACTAGATAGGCATGATAGGTTTTTCACAAACATCATCCAAGAATTTTTTATATCGTTAGGTACTGGATCATCCCAGTCTATCTTAGCGCTCCATAAACGCTGTAAAATTATTTTTGCAGTAATAATGCAAGCACATAGAATACCTAAAGGATCAAAAATTTTGCAAGTCATTGAGATTATTGTTCTCTTAGTTATCTTTAAAGTAGGTTCTATATTTATTGGAAATTGAAATGTGTCCATTTTAGGGGACCAATTGAGACCTAAAACACATGATTGCTTCGTAAGGTCTAATGTATCATTTAACATAGGTTTGTCTGCAAATATTTGAGGACAATTTGTGCGTATTTTGCGTAAAGGAAAATGTGCTGAGCCTAATATTTGTGTCACAGTCTTGTAAATATGCATCAGCTCTTCTTTAGTAGATGCTCCAGTGCTTAAATCATCATAATAAAAGTCATTTTTAATTATATTAGCAATATGCTGATCTGTACATTCCTCAGCTAATTGAAGGAGACATCTAGTGCTTAGAAACGGTGCAGCTGCTGTACCGTAGGTCACAGTGTTTAATTGCAAGACCTTGAGTGGCAGAGATGAATCTTCCCTCCACAAAATTAATTGTAAATGACGTTGTGACTCCACAATAGAAATCTGTCTAAACATTTTCTCAATGTCACCTGTTAGTACGAATTTATGAGTACGGAAACGTAACATAATATTAAATAAATCATTTTGTACAACTGGACCTATCATCTGGATATCGTTTAGTGATTTCCCAGAGGATGTTTTCATAGAAGCATCAAAAACTACCCTGAGTTTTGTGGTTTCACTTTTCTCTCTTAGTACTGCATGGTGTGGCAAGTAATTACCAAACCTTGGACGCTCTATTTCTTCCAAATGACCAAGATCTGAATATTCTTTAATAAAATCACAATACTGTTTTTTAATATTTGGATTCTTATCTAATTTTCTTTCTAAACAAAGAAAACGCCTTTTGGCAATATTATAAGAGTCACCTAGTGCTTCTTCCGGTGAATCCTTGAGTGGCATTTTAACATTAAATCTACCACTTGGCAAGCGACTTGTATTTTCTATAAAACTGTTCTCACACGCTTGTTCTTCAAGCGTGTAAGATATTTTATCTGAAGGCAATTCATCAACCTCCCAAAATCTTTGTAATGATTCTTCAATATTACAATATAATACATTAATACTAGAGTGAGCATTTTTAGCACAAATTAACTTAACGTGTCCATTGCCTATAGGGCCTGACACCAACCAACCTAGTTTTGAATGTTGCAATACAGGTTTGTGTTTACCTAATCTTATTTGTTGGGTACCTACAATGTCCCAAAAAACGTCTGCCCCCAACAAGATATCTATGTCGGAGGGACAATGGAACCCAGGGTCTGCAAGATCCAAATCAGCAGGCAGTCCTAGGTCTAAAACATTAACATTTAGTGTCGGTAATGTACCTGTAATTTTAGGTACTACTAAACACATAACTTGTAAATTAAATGAATTCTCAAAACGTGAGGACAATTTTAAACTACAATGCTCCTTAATGTCACACTGTATATTATTGATGCCAGAAATTCTTATTGGTTCAGTACATTTAGTTGGCATTCCAATCTTTGTTTTAAGTTTTTCAGTAATAAAAGAAGATTGACTTCCAGTATCCAAGAGAGCTCGTGCAAGGTATGTAGAATTATTTACAGGATTAACAATTTGAACAACTGCTGTACACAATAGGACCTGTCGTGCAGAGACAGCAGACAGTGTAGCAGGTGATGTAGGTAAGTCATTATTATTTGTATTTAAATTGGAACTAATATTACTAAAACCTGCTGTAGTATCTTTATGCACTAAGCTATTATGTTTGCCATTGCAAAACTTACAAGAACCTTTAAGAAAGCATTTCTTGGCAGTATGTCCACTACGCAAACAGTTAAGACATAATTTCAGATTTAAGGCTGTATCTAACCTAACTTCAGGTGACATATCCTTAAACTTGGTACACATATACAAGGGGTGATTGTCCTTACAAATATCACATGAATTTTTGGAAGAATTGTTACTCGTAGAACTCACAAAAACCTTAGTAAAATTCCTTGGGTCCTGTGAACCACCATGCAGCTTACCATGATCATTCCTATTTGTATTTTGACTTTGTGTAGTTTCTAGAACATCTGCCCTATTACGCAAGAAGTCATTAAATTGATCTAATGTAGGTAATTCTGCTAATCCATTCTTATATTCTTCCCATTTTCTACCAGTGGTGATATCAAGCTTTGTTGACACCATATATATAATTAACGCATCCCATTTATCTGTAGGCTGCCCTAAAGTATTCAACGCTCTTAAATTTTTGGAAACTAAATCAATAACATATCTCAAAGCCTTGTGAGATTCTTTTGATAGTGATTCAATATTGAAAAGCGCTTTAAAATGATTATTCATAAGCAGATTTTTATTATTATATCGTTGACAAATTAAATCCCAAGCTACCCTGTAATTATTTGATGTAAACTCTATAGACTTTATAACTGCTAAAGCTCCTCCTTCTAAGGAAGACCTTAAGTAGTGAAACTTGTTTATATTTGGGATTGCATCGTTAGAATTGATCAAGGAATCAAAAGTATCCCGATACTCCAACCATTTTAAATAGTTGCCATCAAATGTGGGCAATTTTATAGTAGGCAGCTTTACTGAATTAAACTTATTATGAGTACAATGACTATTATTATGTAAACTACAGTCTGAACCTTCAGACCTTTGTTGATCAGTTTTAGACACATTGGCAGATTCATTTAACTCTCGAGCCAATGATATACACGAGAAGAACTGATCCTCAATTAACTCTCTTTCTCTTAATTGCTCATCCAAATCTAGACAATTCAATTCAATATTATTTTGTAACATGTCAAACGTATTCAGTAGTGCTTGAAATTTCTCTATTTTCATTACAATTTCTTTGGCTTGCAAACTACTGAGCGGACTACACTTTGAAATTTGATGTAAATAATCTTTGAATTTAGTAAGTTGACCTTTAATGGCACTACGTCTTCTTAATAAACATTTAAATTCTTGTTGTTCAACTTCACTCATTTCTTGTTTCTCATCAACCATCTTGTTAATTTATCTATACCTAATCTAACCTCTAGATAAGTAGGCAACAATGAATTGGGTAGGTACACTAAGTCAATAATAAATGTAACTCAAAACCGCTAACTCACGGTACCCTGAAGCTGTGACAGCACGAAGTATGCAGCACTCACCAGGCGCCTGCACTGCAACGCGTAGACAGGCAGGTAGCTAGCAGATAATCGAAAGCGAAGCTCAGCTCAGGCCATGCACACTCACCGCACCTGGAATAGTCGGCAAGCTTTGGTGAAGTAACGTACCTAGGTATAGGTAATAGGCATAAACTCCCAGTTAGATATTAATTAGGTAGGTATAATGCAGAACACAATCGTCTGCGACTTAGGCAAATGGCGTACACGTGCTATAGGGTGTACAATATTAATAGTAGTTTAAGAACAAAGTGCAATATTTAGTTTTTAGTGCTTAAATTGGAGCTTTAGGCAAGCGTTTAGTCTCTTAAATAGGCTATTTAGACATCCACCAACAATATAGGTAGGCGCAACAGGCGCGCCGATCACACACACAAGCACTAAAATGGACTCGCCCACCACGTGTGGCAAGAAAATTAGTAAAAAGTATCGTACTTTTATCGAGTACTTTCAATAGGCAAGCTGACCAAACTCGTTCGAGCAAAACCACTAGGCTATTCACACAAATAGAAACAAGTCGATAGGTATCGTGGAATAGGTAGGAGTACAGGAAACAGGCTTACTTCCCTCGGGCTAGACCTCTGGTGCAGGCGTTGAACATGTGCCGTTTGCGTAGTCCGAAGGCCCCGTGGGTGACTGAAGAACAGCATACGCGCCAATCTTGTCCTTTGGTTCCCGTGTCCGGCCTCCACGTGCTTTCTCGAAGTTTCGGTCAAGTTGTTTGTAGGTTCGACAAATATTGTCTTAGACGGTCGCCAATATTGTTGAGAATATTGGGGTCACTCAAGCCAGAGGCTTAATAATAGGCGAGTCTACTCTTAAAATATTATATTATATACTCAACAATTTAACAATGCGATACTTGTGACGCCTGTGACGCGCTGCGTGTACGCATGCGCTCTAAACGAGTGACCCGAGCAGACTGGCGTCGGCGGTTGGCGGCGAAGCTACGCGGCCGCGCGGCCCTCGTCCCTCGCGTCCCGCGGGGGGTCGCACAGTGGGTTCGCAGTAATCCGGCGCACAGTGTGTGCGTGAACAAACCTGTATTGCAACATTCAAAACTAGGTTGGTTGGTGTCAGGCCCTATAGGCAATGGACACGTTAAGTTAATTTGTGCTAAAAATGCTCACTCTAGTATTAATGTATTATATTGTAATATTGAAGAATCATTACAAAGATTTTGGGAGGTTGATGAATTGCCTTCAGATAAAATATCTTACACGCTTGAAGAACAAGCGTGTGAGAACAGTTTTATAGAAAATACAAGTCGCTTGCCAAGTGGTAGATTTATTGTTAAAATGCCACTCAAGGATTCACCGGAAGAAGCACTAGGTGACTCTTATAATATTGCCAAAAGGCGTTTTCTTTGTTTAGAAAGAAAATTAGATAAGAATCCAAATATTAAAAAACAGTATTGTGATTTTATTAAAGAATATTCAGATCTTGGTCATTTGGAAGAAATAGAGCGTCCAAGGTTTGGTAATTACTTGCCACACCATGCAGTACTAAGAGAGAAAAGTGAAACCACAAAACTCAGGGTAGTTTTTGATGCTTCTATGAAAACATCCTCTGGGAAATCACTAAACGATATCCAGATGATAGGTCCAGTTGTACAAAATGATTTATTTAATATTATGTTACGTTTCCGTACTCATAAATTCGTACTAACAGGTGACATTGAGAAAATGTTTAGACAGATTTCTATTGTGGAGTCACAACGTCAGACATGCAAATTGGTATACAATTAGATCATTTTAATTTAAACTGATGGAATTCTTTTATACTATAGAAGGATTTTTCAATTAACCAACTGAGTAAGGCCCTTCTGAAGCGCATCATTGGAAGTTCTTTAATTTGATTAGGAATCCATACTTCCATACTAATATTATAAATGTGAAAGTAACTCTGTCTGTCTGTCTCTCTGTCTGTCTCTCTGTCTGTCTCTCTGTCTGTCTCTCTGTCTGTCTGTCTCTCTGTCTGTCTCTCTGTCTGTCTGTATGTTACGTTTTCACGCCTAAGCCGCAGAACCGATCGTCGTAAAATTTGGCAGAGAATATGGAGAAGGACATAGGCTACTTTTTACGCGATAACCGACATCCACGCGGGCGGAGCCGCGGGCAAAAGCTAGTCTTGTTATAAATCTGAATACACATAGGATAACAACTTTGCTGATTTAGTTCCGTTTTCATTCTAGGAATAATTAATCTATTAGGATATCTAGTTTTGAACTCACATTTATCTCCCAGTTTTTCAAACATCTATATTCGTTTTACATACTTCCTCAATATAAATACCTGTTAACGTAAGTATTCTAAGGCCTGTGTTCACCAAAATTTAAATCAACTGTTTAGTTATTTAATCAGTTGTTTACTCAACATTTCATAGGAAATTTGACATAAAACAACTGTTTAAATACCTAACCGGTGGTTTGAATGTTGGTGAACGCAGGCCTAAGTTTACCAAACAGTGGTTTACAGGATGTAAGAAGGTCTACATTACAAATACATTTTAAATCCTTCATCATCGTCATTGTCAGCCTTGTTCCACCCGCCGCTGAGTATTAGACCTCCTCCCTTTATGGCCATGCTTCCCTGATCTGTGCTAGTCTCAAATCCGTCATAGCGTCTTTGACGTTCAAAAGTGCATCTTCGTGCCTATTTGAAATAAATGATTTGACTTTGACTTTGACATATTAAGCCATTTTCCCACTGTGAGCTGTAATCTACCACGCGGTCCCAATGCGGGTTGGTAGATGTGTTCGAATTTTTTGGTTCTAGGACTGTTTCCTCACGATGTTTTCCTTTACCGTTTTCGAGAGCAGTGGTGATTAAATTATTTGCACAAAATGAAGCACCTGCCTGGGTACAAATCGTAAGTCAGGGTTGTTACCACTGCGCAACCATTGCTCCCGAAATCCGACATGATAGAAGGAAATTGCCAGCTTGGGTCTTACTTAAAACTGTTTCTATGTTTTACAGACAATCAGCCGACGACTACGTGGACATTCCTCTCAGCCAAGCCAGTCGGTTATTCGAAATCAAAGGATTTGACAAGAACAACCCTACCGTCTTGTACATCCATGGCTTTATTGAACTCGCTCAGCAGGAAAGTATCCAGGTGAGTTTTAAAACAGAGAGTTCTAAAACAAGGGCTGGCTATCAAAGACAGTGTGAGTCTTTATAATGTGCACATATCGAAATGAGGGAATTTATGCTTAATTTTATCTACGGAAAAAATACAAAAAAATATCTATATTTTTTTAATAGATTATATAGATAGATAGATAGAATACTCTTTATTATGTTCACCATAAAAATTACAAATATAAATGTAGAACTGTTACATAGGGTGTCACAATGGGAATTTTAATTCTTTAATTTTAATTTAAAAATGTATCAATAAGATAAATTATTATTGAGAAATTTTACAATTATTGTAAAAAATGATGAAAAAAATAAGGATTTTTGCTAAAAAAACATGTTTCTTTTCAATTGAGGGTAGTTTTTTCCCCAATTTTTAATTTATGAAGACGCCTAATTACTTCCAATCATTATGGTTTGTTTCATCGTGATAGATCATTTAGTTTAAAAGTTACACCGTTATGTTTACACTGGGAACAATTTAGTTTTTTTAATTCCGTAAAAAATAAAACAAAATATTTAGATTTTTTTTTTATATTTTTGCCGTACATAAAATTAAGCATAGATTTCCTCATTTCGATATGTGCACATTATAAAGACTCACACTGTAGAGACCGACCATACTGAAATATTGAATATTAGATTTGGTTGGAGCAAAACCTTAATCGGTATAGTTACAAAAAAAAAAACAGCGAAGATTATGTTCAGAAAGAGATGTTTCATTTGATTTCATATCTTCTTGAAATTCTACTATATAAATAACTTACCGTTGTATAGAACAAGTAACAAGTAAGTAGGAATTAAAAATAACTGCGTCCAAACAACAGTCTATTTTTAGATGTAGATTGGTTTGACTCAAAACCTAACCTATACCCAAAGTCTCTAATTCAGATAATTTATGTAAACAAAGTAATGTCAAGAAATGTCACTGTCAAAATGACAGGACAGTGGTACAAAACCTTATATCATATTATTTTTTTGTAAATAGTCATTGCTAAAATTAAAGTGAATTAATTATAAGAACTATGCAAACAAAATACCGTTGTCAAACAATGTTTTGTGTAGTATGTCGGAAACAGGCATATGGTCGTCATAATCAGCCCTTTTAAGTCCAGTGCTAGACGTAGGCCTCCCAAAATCGATTTCCACTCGAAACAGTTTACAGCCGTTTTCATCCAAAATGTGGCGAGATATGCTACTTACAATATGAATCTATGAATGAGACTTGTAATAAATATTAGAGTTGTTGAAGATGTAAAAAATTTGAAAATGTTTGGATCTCCTGCATTGATACCAGTATCATAAAATATTTTATACCAGAAAATCTCCTCCTTTTAATAACTTTGTATAAAACCGAAAATTTATAATAATAATTACGGTTTGATTATTTTTTAATTATTAATTCTTAAAATCAGTACTTAAAAGAAATTGAAACCTCTTTTTTCGCCATTTTATGTGAATTACCTTTACGAAGATTTTTTTGCTATGTTATCCCCTTTGTTTACATAAATTATCTGAATTTGAGACTTTGGGTATAGTCAAATATAATTTACGATATGTAAGTAATGTTATCTCATCATGAATAGTTTGTGTAAACATCAAGACAGCTGTCCTAATACAAAGCAAGCCAAAATGTAGTATAAACTAATAAATTATATACATGAATAAGGCTACCGTATTATACTAATTAAATTACTGGGTAGTGATCGCAATCGTTAATGTTTGAGAGATCCTTCATTTCCCTAATAGGTTTTGGGGCTTCATAAAAGTTTGATTCGAATAGTAGAACCATTTTCTGTGTATATGTCGCAGTAAAATGGTTGATGTTGTGATATAGTAATATCCCTAGGGATAATTTATATACCGTGATATAGTTAATTATGAAAGCGGTTCATAACTGTCTTACTAGGAATATAACTATCTTACTAGACTAATCCAGTGAAATAATTATAAGTATATATTTTCTTTGATTTGCACAACTGGATTTTAAATAAAACGGTCCATTCAAATAACTTGTTTTTTTTTTTTTCCTCAATCGTTACAACCAAAACAAACAATGTTATTAGTAGTCATTTAAATAATTCACATTATTAAAACAATCTGTTTTTGTATAAAGCCATAGAATCAACAAACATAAGTACTTAATAAAAATCTTGTACATAATAAAGAACTATCTACATATCTACCGTTGTTAAAGTCAAAGAAAATATCTATATATATCAAAATGAATCCCTATTTCCCTTGGTCACGGCATCACGCGTGAACGGCTGGACCGATTTCGCTAATTATTTTTTTGTTGTGTTTGTTATTGTCAGGAGAAGGTTCTTATGTAAGAAAAATTTAAGAAAGTTAAAAAAAAAAACATTGTAAGAAAACGACCATATTTACATTTTTATTGTAATAATAAGTAGGTAACTCTATCTTCTAATGTAACTTTATGGCGTTTGACATAACGTGTCAGTCATCATTTGGTAGGTCTGAGAATAGATTTTACCAAAAAAAAAAAAAAAATTGAAGGTTTTAGTTAGGTAGGGTAGGGTAGGTAGGGTTGGTAGGGTAGGTAGGTGGGTAGGGTAGGGTAGGGTAGGCTAGAATAGGGTAGGGTAGGTAGGTAGGGTAGGGTAGGGTAGATAGGTAGGTAGGGTAGGGTAGGATAGGGTAAGGTAGGGTAGGGTAGGTAGGTAGTTTCCTTTGCGCGTAGACAAACTGCCACAGTCAAATAGCTTTTGACAGAACGAAGTCTGTCGGGTCAGCTAGTATACTTATAATTATTTCACTAGATTAGCCTAGTAAGATAGTTATATTACTGGATCGTGCTCGTATCATAGTTATATTCCTAGTAATACAGTTATGAACCACTTTTATATAAGTATATTACGGTATATATCTTTATCCCTAGGGATATAACTATATCACGGCTTCAATCATCTTACTGCGACATATATACGTAAGTGACATCTTTAGGGTTTTCTTCATCAACAACACCCTTATTCCGGCTTATAGCCCCGTACAGATAGCGATGTATAATTTTGGTACCACAGGACAACATGTCGCTGCTTTGCACGAATAACCGCACAATCCAAAAACACACATTTTACAGGGTAACTTTTTGAAAATCAAACAAAATATTTGCCGTCATAACTTTTCATGTATTTGATCAATAGAAGAATAAATATAATGTATAAATCGAAAGGGCATTAATCAATGTTTAATTAAATAAGAACTATTTTGCATTTGGCCGTTATAATTTTATAAACCAGTATTTTCAAAGTTTTTTTTGTGCGGGTATTCATGCAAAGCAGCGATGTGTACGATCGGTATTTGGGGTAGGCACATTATATATTCTTCTCCACCATGTTTTGTGACTTTCTCCACTCATAAACTTTATTAGAATTGTAAAAAAAAAAACTACCAATCCAATACCAATCTTCAATACCATCAGTTCAAACGTATTCCCCAATTGATAACTCAACATACTTTTTAAAATTCACGCCGAGTGAATCACGCTCTTGGAATTCCGTGATGTGCAAAAGCAGCACTCTACAAATTGCATACAAACTCATGAATAATAATATTTACGAAACGATTCATTCATATTCTGATGCACTGGCAATCTCTGCAGGCTGTGGTTTTAACAAAGTTTAGAATCACTTTACACATGAACTGACGTTTCAAGGATACATTGAAGTCTGCCTAGCCTTTTCCCAACTATGTTAGGGTCAGCTTCTAGTCTAACCGGATGCAGCTGAATACCAGTATTTTACATGGAGCGACTGCCTATCTGACCTCCACAACCCAATAACTGGGTAACACGATACCCCTTGGTAAGACTGACTGTCAAACTTTTGGGCTTCTGTCGACCCGTAACGACTGTCAAAGATCCACGAATGACAGCCGGGACCAACGGCTTAACGTGCTTTCCGAGGCACGGAGGAGTCTCGGTATGTAAAGATAGTCACCCATCCACGGACCAACCCCGGCAAGCGCAGCTTAAGTCCCTGAGACGATTGTGGTACTTTATTCTGCCACTAAAATTGCCCTTGCATAATTCCTTTTATTTCCCATCCTTGACTAAGCTGATGTCAGTTATATCGATATCACTGAGGCACAACTAGATAAACTTGAGCGACTTCACAACTTTTGCATAAGATTTATATTTGGCCTGCGCAAATATGATCACATTTCTGAATTTCATACAAAGTTCAAGTGGCTCCCCATAAGTCTTTGCCGGAATTCTCATATCTTATTTCAGCTGACAGTATTCCGTTCAATACTACAACCTACTCTTTTCTTAAAGAACGCTTCATGTTCCTTCATAAAACACATAATAGATCATCATCAAAAACTCAAAATAACATCAAAACTTAAGACTAGAGATGCATTCCACTAGCTTTTAACCAACGGCTTAACGTGCTTTCCGAGACACGGAGGAGTCTCGGTATGTAAAGATAGTCACCCATCCACGACCAACCCCGGCAAGCGTAGCTTAACCTGACGGATCGACCCGTGCGATTGTTATTACTTAGCCACGAGCTCCTCCAAGGATACATTGAAGTATCAACTAGATAAAATCACGCTTGTAATTGCCCGAAGGGCTAGGCAGAGGTGTACCGTAGCATGTACACACGGCCACAAATCATGATATACATTTCCAGTATAAGCTGATCTCGCATTGTATAGGATTTCGATACAATGAAAGGTCTGCTTATACTGAGAATGTATAGCTTGATTTGTAGCCGTGCATACACCTCTCATTTCTCCAGTTATGTTAAAATCCCGTGTAATAGGGGGCTATTGCCATCAAGCGGGCACTAATTCAGATTCCGAGCTGCTACTGAGAAATTCCTGATCGTAAAACCCAATAACACTTTTACAACAACTATTAGAACTTTGTAACTATTTACATTATCCTACTCATCTATACTAATATTATAAAATTTGTTTGTTAGTTTGTATGTAGGGGGTAATCTTTGAAACTCCTGACCGGATTCTGAAAATTATTTCACGAATATGTAGCTGCTTTATCCTTGATTGCTATAGGCAAAAATTTGTCTTTTGATTATGTATACGAGTATTAGCTGAGCTATCACAATTTTTGTCAAACAAGTCGGAAATATACTAATAATAAATCTGAAGAGTTCGTTATTTTTATTGTTTGATCGTGCTAATCTTTGGAACTACCAGTCGAATTTAAACAATTCTTTTTGCATTTGATAGCCCAATTCTCGAGAAAGTCTATAGGTTATATAACATTACGCTATGACCCTTAGGAGCTGAGCAAAAAGAAAAAAGTCAAAAAGAACGCTAAGCGAAATCGAAGTTAAAGCGCGGGGCTATGCGATGTGTCGAGGGAGTTTTATAAAAATGAAGCTGTTATTTTATTAAATTGTGTATCTTACGATTTCGATACAAACGAAGTCGCGGGCAGAAGCTAGTAACACATAATTGCCATCAATTTCTATATTGATATCTTTACTTGCTGTTTTTAGACCTTCTATTTCTCCTGTTTGTCATAGAATATTCGCAATAACGCCCAAGTATTTATGTTTCCTATACGCATCTGTGTTATCTCGCTATTAACCCTTTAACAGGAAGACATCTGTCTTCCATTACGCTATCTCCTGCCATAGGAAAACGTTGCACAATTACGGAAGAAGATTGATGACCGTGATATGGTGTTTACATAGACATAATACTGCTAATGTTGTCATTGAAGTCAATGTAGATTTATCCTCACATCATATAGGAACAACCAACTTTTGAGCCTTCACAGAAAGCGTTCGAAGATCTAAGCAGGCTATCAGTACGATTAAAAAAAAAAATTCTACTATTATGATTAAATCAAAGTCAAAATCAAAATATTTTATTTCACATACCTAAACCTACATGGGCACTTATGAAACGTCAGAAGCTAGGTGCACGGTTCCAATTAGTCGTTTCCTATGGAGAAGAGCCGGCAAGAAACTCCACGGTTACTCTTTTAAAAATAATTGGCTTTACAATATTATCAAATAACAGTGATAATAGTTATGGGAGGACAGTGTAGGCCTTTCAACAATTACCAGGTACTTAACGAAATAGAAAAGTGCCAACAAATCTACACTCTACTAGGCCTACAACGTTCTCACATTCACAAAATAGAAAATAATATAAGTATATAAAAGATTAATGGCATGATTGCAATTACAACTACAGTAACAAATCTGAATAAATATCATGTCCACAAAAGCCACTAATACTCGTAAAGAATTGGAATTCGATTTGTAGGTAAATTATGTCAAATAATGAAAAGATTATGTCAAGGAAGTATGTAAAAAAAAAACTAAATAAACATCGTTATTTGGGAGCAGTTAATAGACATTTACATAGTTATGTTGTTTATGAGGTACCAGGTAAGCCACATTTGCAGAAGGAATTATTGCCAAACTTCCTTGTCTTCAACGTAGTCTTTTATCTTATAATATGCTTTTTTGATAAGGACACATACAATTTTTTAATTTTTATTTGTCAAGACATTACTATGAACGCTACAAGTAATATAGAAATACTATAAGGTTTTACCTCGTCAAAGGAGAAATTACAATTATCTCGACCATACTACGAAGAGGGATTAGTTATCGCAGTTTTTTATATGAGTAGATAGGAAGATGCCAGAAATAATGATTTTAAGGACCCCAGGGAGGAGGAACCAACTATCGTGCTCCAGGAGATTCCCAAAAACCATTTAAAATATTTTTTTCTTAATGATTCTTATATTTTAAATTTTAATGATTTCCTTTTCTATCTTCAGGTCGTGGTGAGCTCATACTTGGAAGCAAGGCCGGACACAAACGTTATATTATTAGACTGGTCCAATATGGCTCATGGTTCTTACTTACTCAATGCCGCACGAAACACGAAAAAGGTAAGATTTAAAGTTAAAGAAGGCTATTAGACACCCACTATCATTTAACTTAAAGGCTTTATGGCTAATCTTTCCACCTTATACTAATGCACTGACCAAAGGCTACACAGTTAACGATGTGTCTGAGTTTTGATCAGATTTTGAACTTAATCGTCAACATTTTAAAGTTTAAAATCGTTTGGAGAAAATAGACAATATCGTGAAGCTTGATATGCTAGCCACTGTACTTCTAAGCTGCTCCAGCAAAATAAAACCTTAAGCAAGGGCCGACACGCACTAGACACTATGGTTTGAAAGTTTTTTTTATTTTATTTTTTCGTTTATTTTTTCATTCAATTGTTTTATATATTTTCTATAGTCGATAGTTTGATTTGATCCGGTATGTAGATAACTATCATCACGTCGCACATGATTACAATAAGGTAGGACATTAACGATCGACATAAAACCATATCCCATATATATATAGCCATATAAGTAATTGCAATATAACTATATATTATCTCAGTAAGGTAATGATTAATTGGAATAATGAGTTTTATCAAAATCACGGCAACAATTCAAAATTATACTTTATTACAATGAGATAAGGGTTACACTGCAATGACTTTACGTCATTCTTTGATCGTGAATGCACTGCTTAAACTATCGGCCGAAGTGCGCGCGGGGCTAAATAACCACAAATAGATTTTATGCGTAAAAATAGAAACATTTGAATATTTAGTGTATAGTCGCGCAATAAAAACTTTTAATTTATCGTAGGTATATCTACTATTACAAATAATCGAATAATAATTCGAACCTTGGAGTGAAGTCAACACCTTGTTGACTTGACGACCTTCGTTATTTATATCTTCACTATTATTAAATAGTAGTAATTTATGTTATTGTTGGCACTATAACCTATTTTTGCATTTTCACAACAAATTAGTTATTATTGTGACCTAGGTGTTAATACCTACTATACCTAGTAGGTAAACTTTCGAAACCAAGTAATTATTAATTTAATTATAGTTTTCTGTGTAAGAAATGTTGAAAACTTCAAACATAAATTAAATATATACACCGTGGCATTTTAGTCGTCTTACAAAGACAGCCCACTTCATGTATCCAATGACTACTAATCATTCATGTAATTTTTTTTTTTTTTTTAATATATATTTTTTTTTTTTTTTTTAATTAATTATGACGCATGACATAGTTTAAAACACCCTGTTACGAGTGCAGTCCAAACCTTGTGATATAAGGGCGCCGCAAAGTGGATTTAGATTAAGTTTAAGTTGCAATAGTAAGAAACACATTTTTGCGTTAGGGTGAATGAACTCTGATAAAGATGTCGCGCTCTATACCGCGGCGCCCTTGTAACACAAGGCTCAGACTGCACTCGTAACAGGGTGTTTTAAACTATGTCATGCGTCATAATTAATAAAAATAAAATAAAAAATTCTAATGTTCAAAAAAACTTTTTTTTTTACATGAATGATTAGTAGTCATTGGATACATGAAGTAGGCTGTCTTTGTAAGACGACTAAAATGCCACGGTGTATAATTAAATGTATTAAATTATTATACTAGCCGTTTTTTATGTAGATATTAATTAAATTAAATTTTATTTTAATTTGATCAAAATTACAGCTGATGATAAATAATTATAGTTAATTAGTTAATAGAACCAAAAAGGCGTGTCTGTTTTAATAGCTTAAATAGCAGCCCGCCCCAGCTCCACATGGGTAGCAGAGCATATAATTATGCCTTCCACTAATAATTACATATATTTATTTATTTACTCTCATGCACATCATTTTACAATAGATTACTGTCGGATTTTAAGGTTCCGTAGTAAAAAAGGAACCCTTATAGTTTCGCCATGTCTGTCTGTCTGTCCGCGCTTTAGCTCAGAGACTCTTAGTAGTACTAGAAAGCTGTAATTTGATATGGGTATACATATTAATCACGGCAACAAAATGGTAAAACAAAATCTTGAAAAAAAAAAAACATGTTACCCCATGGTGTGGGGTACCTATCGTTGGATAGGCCGTTTGAAAATATTGCGGATTTTTGAAAGTCATTTTGGGATCCGTTTGCGTAATATTAAAGTGCAAAATTTTTGTTAGAGTCAAGTGTCCCCCCCTCCCCACTGCCAGCAAAATGGTTGTATTTGGATATGTGAAAAAATTCACAGCAGTAGTATATATAACTAAGTTAAAAGGAAAACTATCACAGCTCTTACATTTGCAACTTACACTACAATGTTAAGTTTGTTCGTGGGATAAATTAATTCCACCTACGGAACCCTTCATTGTGCATGGTTCAGCACGCTCTTGGCTGGTTTTTGTACATAAACGTGATTTTTGTACACTGGCATGCTAAACATAAATGCTGGTTTGCTGTTAAGTTTGTGAAATTAATTATTAAATTAACATAAATTGAGTCAAAACTTATAAAAACACAATAGGTACAATACATTTGAGAAGAATTACATATATTATACTAGCTTTTGCCCGCGGCTCCGCCCGCGTGGATTTCGGTTAACGCGTAAAAAGTAGCCTATGTCCTTCTCCATATCCCAGGCTATATCCCTGCCAAATTTCATGACGATCGTTTCAGCGGTTTAGGCGTGAAAACGTAACATACAGACAGACAGACAGACAGACAGAGTAACTTTCACATTTATAATATTAGTATGGATGTTTAGATGTCGTTGTGTTGTCCAATTAACAGTTACTATTAGTAGGTAAGTAGTAAACAAATGAGATGGGTAATAAACTAAATTAAAATCATGTCTTGTCAAGTTATTCTTAGCAATAAAATTTCAATAAAGTATGTCATTACATTATAAATACAAAATAAAATAAATTCAATGTCACTGGAATAAACAGTATTATGTCTTTGATTGGACAGGATCTTAAAAAAAAATAAAAGATAAAGTTACGAATTAAATACTTACATCTGAAATAGTTTTATCCTTCATGAAGTGGTCTACTGTGTAATCACATTTTTCTATTAGAAGTGATCTTAGTTTAGTATAAAAAGCACTGACCGACCCAGACGACCCCACTACTCTCCTCCAGGAGAGTCGTAGGGAAACTAGTACAGTTCGCAAAATAAGAGCACACAATACACGATCGTCATTCCGACCTCGCTGCCGAGGCCCCGCGCGAAATCCCCGACTAACGAATAGTCCTCCCCGACCCTTGACTGTAAGTGAAGCGCCAGCACGCGTTTTACGAGTAGCTGAGCAGCATGTTATCCAAACTCCCCACGATAATAATCAAAACACTGATTTTATCCAGCCACCGTCGGTCCCTTGCCACCCTCCCTCCGACTCAGCTGCCCTAAGCCGAGGTTCGTACCCCACAGGGGGTGCCCTTAGCGAGCAGCAGTCGTTTAGTTTATAGTTTTTACGCCCTGGCTGGAGGCATTAAGTTTCGTTAGGAGCTTAAGGCAGCCACAGGAAAGTCCGGTTAAAGAGTCGGAACTTGGTAATATGTTATTAATTGTGGCGATTCTACAGCTAGGGCAATTTTCATTATTTTTAATTTTGGTGTCGGTGTAATGAAAATGTTTTGGTTTCTTCGGTTTATTAATAAAATAATTATCTTCTTCCGTCTTGCGTAATATTTTTTGCCTACCTACTACATTGACTATGAAATAAATACTCACCTACTTTAAGATGTGTAATTGATAATGGCAGAATTATATATAGTCTATATCGGCTTAATTGTCAAAAATAAATTAAAAACGCATATTTCTATTTTCAAACATTACTATCAGATATTTATGCTGCCAATGGAATGTCACATTTTTTTGCAATATGAGCGACACTGATTGAGATAAAAAAGAAAACACGAAATGTTATACTGTTAGGATGTTATGCTACTAAAGTGATGTCAGATATTTTTGATCTGAACGAGATTTCACCATAATCTGAATTTAACTGAGTGGGCAGATATTTATAACGTAACACATAAGTACATTACCAATATTATTGCATTCTAAGAGGTGACACGTCTTGTTGCATGTCTCTTCAGATAGTTTTGGTGTCCCTTCGATGTCTCGTATTGCTGCTGCCACTTACATATCGATGGTCATACGTTGACAACTGGTAACCCACATTTTTTGTGCGTTACGATTTATCAGTGGGAATATTTCACGCTTAATTAAAAAAATAAAATTATGTACTTATCTCATTTTGCGAAAAAATGTGGGTTACGACTTGTCAACGTACGACCATCGATATGCCTTCCAAAAATGACCACATATATTTGCGATCATTTTGGCGACAGATATCAATTGATGAATCATGAAATCAGATATTATTGCTGAGGTGTCCATAGTAATATATATATTGTATGTTCGTTACTATTTATTTTTATGAGTGCATAAAGTTTTAATAAAATAAATAAATAAAAACAATAGTATGTACACACGGCTACACATCAAGCTATACGCTTCCAGAATAAGCTGACTTCTCATTATACGGAAATCCAAAATAAAAAAATAAAAAAAACAATAAAATAAATCAATGCGAGATCAGCTTGTACTGGAAATGTATAGCTTGATGTGTAGTCGTGTGTACCTTCCTAGATATATTTTCCAGGAAAACAGAAAGTACGGTAGGTACACTAAAAATATAAACTTTAAACTCAAGTGAAGTCTTAAAGTCTTCTTATTTGCCTAAGAATTAGGTAACCTAGTTTTACGTTACTCATAAGCAGTTATTTTCTAGAAATCAAGGCAGCTTAAAATTAGACCGCTATACAGTCACGCTTGAAGGACGTGTTGACGAATCTAGGTCTACTCCAGTAGAAATATGAGGTTACTCCATCTACCAACCCAAATAATCTTAGCAGTCTTTTTTTTTGCCCTTTTATGTCAACTACAACACACATTTATTTTGACAAATTTTTAATAAAATAGATATACAAGCTTACACTAAAATATGTATATTATGTACAGTTACATAAAAAAGGGAAGAGCTCTTTGGGCACCAAAAAAATCGTCCGCATCCCTGTCAATGGGAAAAGTGCCCAAAAGGCTGGCAGCATGGATGGCAATGCTTATTCTTTGGCCCTAGAAATAGGCCAGAATTTTGATCACGTAAAGACGACTCTTTACGTGATGAACCGCTTGGCGATGTCCCGAAACACTCGATAAGCACTTGGACTACTAGCCGTGGTGTTTAAACCCCAAATGGATTAAACATTTATTGGTATAAGATTTCCTGCAGTCTTGAGATGATTAAAATTTATGTTCTGCGGTGAACAATTCCGCATATCGCATAGAGATCGTAATGTTTGAGTATACGAGTATACTCATAAGTGGCAATAAAATATAGATTGGTTCAGCTAAGTAACAGGATTTCGATTTTCCTATAGGTTGCAATGAATCTATTACTTATTGAGGAATACTCCGTTATTAAGTTATATGCTTCTGTAGGTAGGTAGGTACATAAATACTTTACGAACATTAAAGAGTAGTGTTCAAAATAATTTATCAGGACTTCAAAGTTTCCTTAGGTTTTAAACGAATATATTTTTGGAATAATACAACAAAACTGAAACTAAAATGGTGTTGAAAACGTATAAAAAATCGCAGGAGGTAATTTCATTAATTATTACACTGCAGGATATTATACGAAACATACCTATTAAAAATTAGAACTACGTTTTTATAATGGTACTAACAAAAAAAGGCTGAAAAAATAGCCGCACAATATGCAGCACCCAAACTAACAAAACAAAAAAATAATTAAATTAACAAAAAAAAATTACTTACAAGGAACTCCTCAGCTAACGAAGCCCTCTCTTATTTCAGGTGGGAACAGCAGCAGCAGAACAATTAAACAAACTATTAGAATCAGGACTTCTTCTTGAGAAGTTCCACGTGATAGGTCACTCTCTAGGAAGCCATGTGGCCGGATACACCGCAAGGGAACTCAAAACTAAGTACAACAAGATAGTAAAGAGGTATCTATACTTTATATATAAAACATTTTATTATTTTTGTATCTAGTAAAAAAACCCATCCGGGGCGAGCTTAGATTTTTTTTTAACAAATGTATAATTTGCCTTCTTAATATAGAAAATCAAAAGGTTTTATCGTAATTCAAATCAATTGTTAAGATAGATAAGAAGATAATACATATCTCTAAAATTTGAAAAGTGTGTTAGTAAAACTGTCCCCAATAAAGAAACAAATGAAATAATCTATTTTCTTAATTTTGAATTGTGGTGAGCAATACATATTTATCCACAATCTAAACTTAAAATATCGATAGTTACAATAATTATAATATTATGTATGTTGCATAAAGTTGCATAAACAAGGTCGTCTTGAGTGTGAACATGGTGAAAGTATAAATTTATCCCGGAAACCAAAAAACTAAATGTATCGCATTATTCATGTCATAAATGTGATTCATCGCAACAGACACGGCATACGTAATACTTTTGCAAGAATCGTAAATGTGCACCTCGCTTAATATTTGAATAGAATTCTAGAAACAGGCTAATCTCGGCCAAAACCTAATTTATGATAAAGCAAATGCGTCTGGTGACATTAATTTGCTTTATCATAAATTATTTTTTTTTAAAAATTCATTAATTATCAAACGATACAATCTCCGATATCTTTTTGTTTGTTCCTATGTGAACCTACAAGGTCTTTTAGCCTAACATGACCAGGTTACGTTAACATGAAAAGAATATCAGACACGTTCATTGCATTTTTAATAACAAATATCATCGAAGCTAAACTATGGTTTAACCCTTCGTTAAGAACGTAGCTCTACGCGAGACAATGGCTTTTTAATTGTTTCTGTAATAACGAAAGGTTCGAAAGGCCTCCAAAATTTCGCTAACTTCGGCAGTTTTAGGTAATTTTCTTCATTCTCCTTGTTATATCTACAAAGTTTTTTTTATGTAAACCAGGGTTTCCCAACCTTTTAACATTCGCGACTTCGTAATTTTCAAAAATCACTACGCCCCCGAGTTACTTTGTCGACTTTTGCAGAAAACCTAAGAATGTAAGAGCGAGCGAAAGCGAGCTAGAAAATTTCGCGCCTCCTCGGGTAGGTTAGAGTTTCTTTTGATCATTCAAACAGAAAAAGGAGTTAGAGAGTCTTCGCCGTCAAATTCAAGTTATTTGTTAACGCTTCGTAAAATTACCACCAGAGCACATTTCTAAACCACACTAAATTAACATCAGCCTACAAACATTTCAGAGTAACGGCACTCGATCCTGCTTTTCCAGCGTTCTACCCTGATGGTGTGGTGATGGAACACGTCAATGGGAAGGATGCGGAGTTCGTAGATGTCATCCATACGGATGCCGGCGGCTACGGCGCGCCGGTCAAGACTGGAACGGCTGACTTCTGGCCGAACGGTGGGAAAAGCACTCAGCCTGGATGTCCACGATTTGCGCCTGTTCCTCTCTCCGATGAAAGTAAATACTTAGTGTTTTAACTAATACCTAGCACTGTTGATGCTGCATCATAAGTTATCACTGCAATGGTTACTGTTGAGCTCGAGTGAGCTTAATTACAATATACTTAGGTAAACCGACTGATGCTCCATATACCGGATAGTGGGTACAAGCTACTGATCTAATGCTTCGATGCGCTTGCTCGAAAAACAACGTGTCTGATGGGCACGTCTTTTTTACGCAGCATTGCGCTTATGCTTCTCAAACGCCTACGCTAGTGTTACGTCGTGTGATGTCTACTTATATTTTTATTGTGCCTAAGGTATGGTATGGTATTGCATTGCTCCTATAGCTCTTCTATTAGGACAGCTTCTATTATTTTAGGTACTTTTCTAAAATGTAATCATATTCAGCCTCATCTGGTAACACTGGGAGACGAGCCAAACCTTCTCGGAAAAACGCTAAAAGGATGAATAGTAGGTTGATTTTTAACATTTATTTTATATTGGTGTATTTCATATTCTTAAATAAATCTCTGCTAAATTAATGCAATGTTAATTTAAGTTTCGGGTCGGCACAAATAATGGAGGGCATGGGCCCACCATTATTTATTAGCTACAGAATTGCATCTTGACTCCATGAGTGCGTACGCATCCAGCAGGATATTATTTCTTTGCGCCAACACAGATTAATACAGATTGGATACTCCGCCGTTTATTTAAGAAGCTACAAGTACGCGGCGGGCCCATTTCACTGGGCCAATACAGCAGGACTGCCACGCACCGCCAGTATAAGAGTTACGCGATAGAAAGAGAAGCAACTTGTAGGTGAATATAACTGTAGGTAATATGCGTTGTGCGACCTGAATTGCACTTTATTATGTCGTAAGACAAGAGCCCCTTTTTATTTAAATGATTTTGCGGAGTGTCTCATCTTTATTTATCTGTGACGCTAGTAACAATATAACACGACCACCATTATAATTATTTGCCTTTCAAATTGATTATTAATTTAGGCATCACTGGGATATTAGGTAATACAAACTGATAGTATTCAAGATAGCTAAAATAATATCTAATTCCTACTAAGATTCTATTACTCAATTTTTTCTAAATATTTCCAGATTTATGCAGCCACTGGCGGTCGTGGCGATTCTTTGCGGAATCAGTGATAAATCCGGAAGCGTTCCCAGCCTCCCCTGCCGAAACTTACCACAAATTTAGAGAAAATCCCACCCCAGAAAATGGCATGGTGTATATGGGCTTTAGCTGTGATAATAAGTAAGTTGAAAAAATAATTCCTTAAGAGAGCGTACAACGGTCCACTAACACCATTCCTTTAAAAAAATATTATCTCGTAACTGAGAAGGAATTATGAATAACGGCTCAGTAAGAGCCTCGGTAAGTGTGTCTAGAATTTTCTAATACCTTTTATAAAGTTTCATATAGAGAAACGAAGCAACAAAATTCGATCTAGAGGAATGTGATCGTTTTTTTTTCTCTTTAGATCGAATTCTGTTGCTTCGTAGGTAGGTATTAGAAAATTCTAAACAGTTTATTACCGAAATAATACAGAGTATTAAAAATATTAAAATCTATTGAAAAGAGACTCTTTTTAATAAATTTATATTAACTAACTAGCTTTTGCCCGTGGCTCCGCTCACATGGATGTCGGTTATCGCGTATCCCAGGCTATATCTTTGCCAAATTTCATGACGATCGGTTCAGCGGTTCAGTCGTAAAAACGTAACAGACCGACACGGGTTACTTTCACATTTATAATATTAGTATGGATTAGTATTAGTATATTAATATGGATAGGTACTGCACAATCTTGGAAATCATGTAGCTGTATATGGAGGCCGCTTTCTTTCACATGATGGCATGGAAACCATCTGTGCGAGCCTCCGCGAACATTCCCGAAGCACTACAACGCCATGGCAGTCCCAATAGCATCCTAAAAGCATTATTAAGAGATTTCATTAGAAATAAGCATCACCTTTGTACGTATTTTACTGTTCCTTTCTTCTTGTATGTTTATATGTGTGTGCATAAATTGTTAAATAAATATTAAATTGAACGCGCAGGACGTTGTAAGCTTGGCGCGTGTATGACAACCACAGGCCACTCGTGTAAAACGACTGACAGAATGCCTTACGGCCCGGCCACGACATTGCGCGAATTGCGGCGCGGCAAGCATTTTTTCTGTTTATTGCGCGGTCGAGACGCGCAACGCACTGTGGCTAGTTGGGATCACACGCAATGAATTAGAAAAACCGCAGCCGCTGCCGCCGCCGCGCAATGTCGTGGCCGAGCCGTTAAACAGGGTAACTTTGACGTTTTTAACAACGTGCGAACATACGGGCAAGCATATTGCTCCTCACAGACACGCCCTGCGCTCCCTCTATATATCTATGTCATCTCTTACGTCGGTCGTGACAATGTGGCCAAGGTACTCAAAATTCACATGTTATCAACACGGATGTACACTGCCCTGCCATAAAAATCAAACCATAGAATGAAGACTGCTGAATTATTTTAAACTCCATATTTCATTGGATACCTACCACTTTCAAGTTCCTTCATGACACATAATAATAGATATCTGAGGTCATCGGAAAACTTGAGACTAGAGAGGCTAATGCATTACACTAGCTTTTATGACAAGTCTTTTACAATTCAAGCAGTACGATTATGGAATACCTTGCCCGTGTCGAGAAGGCGTACTCAATCTTTATCCACTTTTAAAATTCTGGTAAAAATCCTCTCCTTAAACATCATCATTACGTAAAGTTCCTTGCTCTTGTTTCATGTTTATTATTATATGTATATACCTATACAGGATTACTTTTTAACCAGTGCGCAATTTTTTTTTTTTTTGTTTCAGTATCACTACACCCAAAGTCTTAAATTCAGATAATTTATGTGAACATAGCAAAAAAATGTCTTCGTAATGGTAATTCACATAAAATGGCGAAAAAAGAGGTTTCATTTTCTTTTAAGTACTGATTTTAAGAAATAATAATTAAAAATTAAACATACTGTAATTATTATTATAAATTTTCGGTTTTAAACAAAGTTATTAAAGAAAGGAGATTTTCTGGTATAAAATATTTTATGTTACTGGTAACAATGCAGGAGATGTATCATTTTCAAATTTTTTCAATCTTCAACAACACTAATATTACAACTCTTAATTCATAGATTCATATTGTAAGTAGCATATCTAGCCACAATTTGGATGAAAACGGCTGTAAACTGTTTCGAGTGGAAATCGATTTTGGGAGGCCTACGTCTAGCAGTGGACTTAAACAGGCTGATTATGACGATAACAGGCCGTGTCTCCAACCCACTACATAAAACATTGTTTGGCAACGGTATTTTGTCTGCATAGTTCTTATAATTAATTCATTTTAAAATTATAGATGATAATTTACAAAAAAAAATATTATGATAAAATGTTTTGCACCACTGTCCTGTCATTTTGACAATGACATTTCTTGACATTACTTTGTTTACATAAATTATCTGAATTTGAGACTTTGGGTATAATAGAACACATTTCCATTATTTGTTCAATACTTTTTTTTGCGCATCTGAAATCAGCAAAATATGGATACAATCTATTCATAATAATATCAATGGGCGAGCGCACAGCTGAACGCGCCCCCCCGCACAGTGGAACGAATGTATGGGAGCGGTTGGACGTAGACATGTCCGAAAAATAAGAGTAAAATTATGACAAACTAATGATGCCATCTTATTCGATTACTTAATGCCTTCATAAATTGTGGTGATGAATTTCTTCATAACTCCCATATTTCGGGAGTAATTTGAGAAAATGTGAAATTTTACTATGAAAATGAGTGTATCGAGCTCTCTCCCTCCTGATTCCGGGCTTGTTTCAAGTAGCGGTCTCTAATATCGTAATGCTATTACTAAGAGCTATATTTAATACTAAGACACATAGTGCGCCAAATGTGCACTTTCTGGGATAAAAGGAAATGAAAATTTAAAAAAAAAAACGTTTATTCCCCATTTGTATTTACTTTAAACCGCAGACAGACTTATTAAGAGGTCTATAAATATATTATATATATACAGAAATATATATTAACAAAAATATTCACAAGAACTGATGAGAGTATGACTTTTAAGTAAGTTGATAATAAATTACCTAGTTTCATTAAAAGTACAATAAATAATTAAGATGTAAGCTCTAATTTACTAAGTTACACATTTTAAAACAATAACATCATTTAATTATCTTCGTCATCATCATCATCATCAATTAATTCAAATTCAGAATCGATGTCCGCTAAATCATTTATGTTAACAAATTCGATATCACTTTTCTCAGAATCCGTAAGCTCATAAAATTCCTTAAAAGAAGATTTTTTTACAAACTTATTTCCTTTTGGACGGATACTTGTAACAAGTGGATCAGAAGACAGTAAAAGATTGTGCATAATATCTTCATTGCATGAGATACTGCTATGCTTTCGAGAATGCCCCTCTCTATATTTTCTAAAATCTTTATTTCTAGCCTCAGATGCCTCTTCGGATAGAAAACCAATGGGCACAATTGACATGTTCTGAACTATGTCTGGCCCATGCATTAAAATTTTATGAAGTGAAGAAGGCATATAATACCATGGGTATAACTCCACGTAAAGCTTAGCAGTATCAAAGCAGAACTCTCGGAATTTAGTTACGTTGATCTTCTCTCCTGATGAAATACACTGCAAGATCACACAGATTTTTCTTAAAAGCATAGCATCTATTCCGGTCAGTTCAGCAGATTTAGTGTAGTTTTCAAAAAATCTCCTTGCCGAGTTGCCATTGTTGGTGGATCCACTGCCTTGTTTCACAACATCGAGAAGTAAGCCCGTTTCTCTTCTTACAGCCTCTTGAACTCTTTTCTTCCTGTCATCAACTTGCCTTTTTGCTATATCACCCCTTACTTGCCATGATTTTATGTCTAATTTGTAGGAAATGTGTAATAAGCATTCCATTGAGCGAATCCAAGCGTGAAGGGTGCTTAAGCTATATTTATACATGTCCTCGTTTGCGTGTTTATCTTTGATTAACTCTAAATTATTCATTTCTTTAGGACAAGCCTTGCATATGTCACACACTGAAGCTGCTGTATTGGATATAATGGAATGAATTTTACCATCAATCATTGTCAACAGCAGTTGGTGTTTGACACTAATTCCATCAGTGATGGTGGATGGAGTTAAGGCTTCAATCTCTGCTTCGATTTCAGCCATCTCTCTATGCACATTTTCTTTGGTTTCCTTTATAAACTTAAACAATATTGGCCGGCAAAATGAAGTGGAAGATGGTCGCTCGTTTTCCCAAATTGTTACACCTTTTGAGACGAGCCGCAGAGGTACAAGACTAATCATAAAATTACTAGCAAGATCGATTTGCTCACTTCACTCGTCCTTTGATGATAAATGCTTTGGCTAGATGATCCGTCAAAACCCCATTTGCTGGTCAATACGAGCTGTTGATTGGGATCAACAGGGGTTTCTAACGACCTAATAAGTCTTCTTGAGGTTAAATCCATCAAGGCTTGTAATTTGATTTTTGCAGAGCTCTCTGTAACTGTGAGATCTTCTTTGGCCGGATAGCACTTAATTTTTTCTTTAACCAACATGTAGTAACTCGGGTATTGAAGAGCTCCTTCTTGAGTGTTGAAATCCCGAAGAGTGTTATAGCGCCATTTCGATAAGTTCATCGATACATAAAGAGCCAATGCCTTCAAAGGGGATATTTCCCGTACCTGAATTGATTTACCTTCAATGAAGGCTTTGATTTTTGAGGCCTCTTCTGGATTCTCCGTCAAGTATTTCATAACATAAGCTGTATCGCTTTGTCCTGCCTTTTGAAGCGCCCTTTCGGCCGAAAACATAATTTCAGCGCTGCTACTGCTGCATGAAAGACTATCTTCAGTGCGTCTTCTTTTTTGCCGGTTACTAAGGTCCTCAAAAGATTTACGAGGACTAGGATGTGTACAAGTTGAAGCATCAGATTTAGCAGGAGAAATTATGGGCTCGATGACGTCACTTATATTTTCTGTAGAAGGTTCCATATTTTCATTATGTAATTCCGGCCATTGAATTGCAGCCTGTAGCCAAATCTCATGTTTCTTCCGAAACTTATCTGTGCTTCTTCCAGACTGTGTCCATTTTGCATAAATGCGGTAGCAAAATCGACGACACCAGTCTTTTAAACTTGTTTCAGCACTTTCACATAACTGAACACAACTGTTATCTTTTAAAACACTGAACAAATAGTTAAAGTCGCGTAAATCTTTATGTGCGCGTGCGCATAAAGCAACGTGAATATCAAGATTTGTATTAAAATTTGGAAAATACATTGCGAGATTAGCTTGGATACAACGAGGTGTAAATCAACACTGATTTTAAAGTTACTAATAGTGACCTATTTATATAAAATCCAGGTATCCCAGGTATCCTTTGTTAAATATTGCAAGGTAATTAGTTATTGTGATAATTAGTAAATGATGCATGCTAAATTAGTGTATTAAGAGCCATTTAGTAATTAAATAATAGCAATGTTCTTATCAGTAATCATTAGTGCATCAGTTTTATATGTAAACCTTAAGTCCCTAATTATATATCCTAATTAGCTTATATCTTCTCTAATTGGCTGCTCAGAAATGTTATTGTAATAAGGTAAACCTTTAGAAAAACGGTTTTAATCAACAAAATAAACAAAAAATAAAAAAATTGTGTTATAAAATAAACATCACTCTTTATCCCAGAAAGTGCACATTTGGCGCACTATGTGTCTTAGTATTAAATATAGCTCTTAGTATTAGCATTATGATATTAGAGACCGCTACTTGAAACAAGCCCGGAATCAGGAGGGAGAGAGCTCGATACACTCATTTTCATAGTAAAATTTCACATTTTCTCAAATTACTCCCGAAATATGGGAGTTATGAAGAAATTCATCACCACAAGTTATGAAGGCATTAAGTAATCGAATAAGATGGCATCATTAGTTTGGCATAATTTTACTCTTTTTTTTCGGACATGTCTACGTCCAACCGCTCCCATACATTCGTTCCACTGTGCCCCGGCGCGTTGCGTGACGAATATCCATTATACCAGTTTCAAAATATACATCTTTCGTTAATGATAACTTCATTTTTTTTGTACAAAGACATATCAAAATAAGAAATAGGTGTATAATAAAACACGTTTAAGTTTAATTTGTAAAAATTTGCGCTCTGATAACTTTAACTGATAACGATAACTTTCCTGTGTATATATATATATTTATATAGATAAGTACATTATGCTTTATGTAAGTATGTATTATACGTAAATGGTACACCTACAGTCTCTCCTTCTACTTTTAATCTATCCAAAAGTTGTCTGTAAAAAAATCGCTTTTAGCGATAAGACCGCCCATTGTAACATTTCTTTCCTGTAACATTTAACCCTATTTAACATTTCTACATTCATATCTGTGATTTTTATGTTGTACATAATAACGATAATAACGTATCCGAACTATCTGATTGTGTTTTTCTTATTCCAGTGCCCAAGGATCGTATTATTTGACGACGAACTCCGAAACACCGTTCGGAAAAGGAATGGACGGGCTGTATCCAAAGAGCAAAAAGAATTCCATTAAGAAATAAATAAAAAGTAGTGGGAATAAATCCTCTGCGATACTCAATTACAAGTGTCAAACTTTTTGTACAGAAAAAATCTTTAATGCTATTATGAATAAAATCGGTTGACAAAAGATATCGTAAAATAAAATTGAGTATTGTAGAACTCTTTGAGATCACATCACATCACATCAGTCCACTTGATTTTTTCAGTGGATTTTATAATTAAGAAAAAAAAAGGAAAGATAATTACATCATTTTAAGTAGGTACGATATCTATTCTACTAATAAAACATCACAGAGGTTAAAGACCTTTAATTTTTTACAAAAATATCACATTTATTACAGTGTCTTTAAAAACACTGACACTGAAATTAAGAATGTGATATTTTTCCTTATTATTAATGTTGACAAAATGGCATTGGGTGTAATATAAGAAAAGTACTTGATAAGTTTTTATTAAAACTAAAAAATGTGGTTTAACGATAAAGTGATGATGACGGTAATTGAAACGTAAAGTAATTTATGTTACGTAACGCTTTGGTCTTGATTTGTGATGTTATAACATTTTCAGATAAAAAAAGGAAGAAATTCTGGCTTTCTTATTATCTACTAGTATATTTTACTATAGAAAATTTAATAGAATGTTGCGTAGCAAAATAAATATTGAGAATCAAAACATAATATGGCGATTTTCGTGTGTATTTTAAGAATGAACATTGATCTACCTTATGCAAAATAAAATTGTATATAATAATTTAAAAAATTCTCTTCATTTTAGGCTAGGTAACTGTCACATATAATATTTTAAGGAATCAAAAGGGTGATTTGTTTTTACTTAGGTAATAGGTCGAGTTAGGTTAGGTGGTAGGTGCTTCCCGAAATAATTTGAATAAATTTTTGTTTAATGAATACCTATCACACGACCGACGCCGGTACGGGCAGCACCTTAAAGAACATAATTATTACTAGGTATTTCTGATGTGTAGCTTTTAGAAAATAAGAAAAACGAAAATCAGTAGTCATACAAAAAAAATATGCGTAAACTTTTATTTTTGCACTAATGTAGCTACTACTTGACTCTGATTATCTTTAAAAACAAGATAATTAATTAAACAAGATACTTAATTTCCTCAAAACTACTACAAGTACTTAAACAAGAATGATGTTAAATACGCTTGTTATATAATTCATACATAAACTATTTTTTTAACAATTCAATTGTCACAAAATGATTAGGTTTCATTAATAAGTGTTTTTTTTTTTTTTCAAATATTTTATTTTTGTATTTTATTTTCTGTTCTACTCTTACACAGTGTCTACATCTCTTTTTATCCTCTGTCCTACCGCAGGTATGCTGGAAGTGATATCTTTAGAAATAAGCATCCTTTGTGTGTACTTTTCTCTTCCGTTCTTCTTGTTTGTTTACTTGTGTGTACATAACTTTTTTTATGAATAAATAAATAATGAAAAGTTGTATTTCATATGTTATTTCAAATAAGTCTTTATTCTGTAAATTCAGATTACAATGCAATACAAATAGTTAATAATTAAACATTATCTTAAATTAAATTTAAAACACAAAATTGATATAAAAATAACACATCACACAAAAAAAAATCACATTTAAATAAAATTAAAATACATACACATGTCAATATTTTTATTTTATTTCAAATTGCACTAAGTTATTACATATTTATTTGGATTCGAAAAGCATGCATAAAAATTTATATTTGTACAACAGAGACGTTGCTAATGATATCTATGTATATCTTTATACAGCATGTATCAGAAAGGTGTGGTCAAATAATCAATTGCGCCATACATTTGGCTCGAGTTGGTATTGAAGTTTTGTATGGGATGACTGTAATTTTTTCGTTATTACGATGTCGGTCCCATGGAGAAAGTTGTTCAGTTTGATGGTAACCATACCCTTAATTTTAACCATACCTTTCTGATAAACGCTATACGGGGTCATTGGCAAAACACTAACAGGACTATAATTACTGATTTTAATTTATCACATTTTGATACAAAAATAAAATAATTTAAATTCAACGCTCTACATTTTACGAACTCTACGCGTAGCAATACAAACTGCTCTGTCTTACGAGTGACAGTGCCCGGGAGGCGTAGATAGGTACTAGACTTGTATAAGTAATGCGATTGTTGCATTGCGCGTCATATAACCCGACCGCGTACTGTAGCATTACCTATGACTCAACCAAATTAAGCATTGCGCATGACACTCAAACATGACGTGATGACGCGCCGCGGCGGTGCGCTATTCAGTTCGATCATTCGGTGTCGGTGTTCGTATTATCTCGGTAATTTTCGCTATGTGTGCAAGTGAGAAGGAGCATGCGCTGGCCGGCTGGCTGCGAAATAGGTGAACTATTATTGAGAACCGTATGACTCAAGTAATAAGGTTTACGTTTTATTGACACCGCGGACTGCGGGCGGTACGCCGCAACGCCGCGCGCACCATGAAACCACCGTGTGGCGCGTCATTTCGCGTCATGTTTAGAGTCATGGTGTAATGCAACATTCCTCGATACGAAATATAATGTCATATTACATGACTTTTAAACGCACTGTTTTGCGCATGTCTCATAGGTACAACTAAATACAGAATTTAAATTTATGTATTAGATAGAACAACGAAATCTTGAAGTTTTGTTTTTAATAAATGTATTATGTTTTGTATAAAGTCTTAGAACATAAGTTGTTGTTGATGATGTCAGTAACACAGTCCTGCAACGTTTGTTAGGATTCTATCAATAACCCTTTATATGAAATATTACTATAATTATATTCATTTTGTTTGTGATACGTTTCATTATTCTGTCTTAAATTAGGATAGAAGTCAACAATTTCTTTAATAACAGCAATTAATAAAAGTTTAGTGAATAGGCTGAATAGATGATATTATAATATTATATAATATAATATTATCTAATTATAGTATGATATAAAAAGTGAAGAGCCTAAGAAATAAAAACACATTCAATGTTAAATGTAGTAACGCACAAAACCTACTAGTTAAGATATAAGATTGCATCGAATAGAACTTTATAAAAGTTGTTATCATAATGTAACATCACAAAATCGTTAGTTTTAGTCAGTTATTAGTGTTCAATCGGTACTTAAGGGAACAACTATTATTTTAATTTTATTGCATGACATAGTAAAATATTATATATTTTGTTGTTGATTTGATGTCTGTTTCCAATAATAAAAAAGAAAAAAATCGAAAGCGTTGTTTTTCTGAATTCCCCTTATATTTACGAAAATAATTAATTAATTTTTCGGCAATATAAATTTATATATATAATAGTGAATATATTATTAATTAACGTAATATATATAACTATATTCATTGTTTCATCTCTGTGAATATAAATGATAAAGTATTCTAACACAGATCTACAATATAATATTACTCTAGGTATTAGATTTGGTGTGATTTGACAAAAGCTTCCAATCACACTCCTTACCTTTACCTTATACCTTCCTCCTTTCCATCTTTTATACTTTAAAATTAGTCTGGCGTGTCTTCACCATACTTTGCATTGCTTTGCCATTTGAGCCTATAATTTTCATTATTCCAGACATAGTAGGTTTACATATATGATTTTGTCCCTCTAGTTGTAAAGGAACAAAAGCCCAGATTCAAGGTGGTTATGTATCGAAATACAAGGAAACAACAAACTGTTTGAAAGAGCCTATATTTATAAAAAAAATATCTCCTACATACAACATCACACGGTAGCCTTTCGGGCCCCTAAAGGCTACCGCAATAATAAGTTATGACATCAAACCCTTACAATTTAATTTAACATGTAAAGTAGGTAGGTGACTATAATTGTCACTTATTAATGCCAACCAGCTTAAACTTCAGCAGAAAGAACTAAGAACGAGGGACTCAACAAGAAGTTCCCCAATACGAAAGCCGTAAATGATCGGGTACCCAAACAATTTATATTTGATAAAAAATACAGAATCCAACTTCACGAGGATCGCCGATGCGAGGGGTTACGCCCCGCTGAGCTGATGGTATAGTGCAGATGGATCCAAAACAGGTAGTGGTACAGGTGCTGGAATCTTCTCGGAGGACTTCAACATACCCACACCATTGGTGGTCCATAACACGGCTTTCCAGGCCGAATGCATGGGTATCTCTCTAGCCGCCTCAGCCATCATGACTAGGGAAGTTAAGGACCACTCGATCCGCATACTCTCAGACAGCATGGCTGTTCTTCAAGCGCTAAGCAGTCACACAGTTTACTCTGACATACGAATGCCACCAACGCCTCAACCACGTGGGTAGCCTCAACAACATAACCATTCAATGGATCAAAGAACACAGGGGTTCGCTAGGCAACGATGCATCCGATGAGCTTGCCAGAAGGGGTCGAGCATGGTACCAGTGGGTCCTGAACCCATCGTACCACTCCAATTCGGGTACTTACGCACTCTGGTAAGGAAATGCACCAGGAACCAACTTCACAAACTATGGTCGGACCAAGGTGAGTGCAGGCAGGCTAAGGTAGCTCTCCCCACTATTGATGGCCGCCTCACGGAACAGGTTCTCCGACTAACGAAACAACAGCTGCGTACAGTTACAGCAGCTGTAACTGGCCATGGGTCAGTTAATGAACACCTCTTTGTCATAGGAGTCACAGACAGTCCGCTGTGCAGGGTCTGCATGGAGGATGACGAGACAGCAGCTCATGTGCTACTAAACTGCCCAGTGGTCGCCACATACAGGGTGAACTATTTCGGTAGCCCAGGTACCCTACGTGAGATTGTCAGTAACAGCAAGGCGTTGCTGGCCTTCCTTGAGGAGCTGGGGTGGATTGAATAATCGAATTCCCATCCGTACGCAGAATACGCGCATTGACGTGGAGTTGCGGACTCCAGCCCGTATTATCCTATTAGCTCCGATGTTAAGGATCTTGGTCTGCATGTCGACACTTGTCTTGACTGGCGAACAAACTTACGCCTTTCTTCTCTTGCACAATAAAATACGCACACAATACATAACAATACAATTAAAGAATAATAATAAAAAATATATTAAAATAAAATAAAAAATAAATTATAATAAATTTTATTTAATAATGTGACTAACTGGCTTCAAAGCAATTTACTTACACTAAATGCTGACAAGACAAAATATATTCACTTCTCCATGCGCAAGCCTCAACTTAACATTGCTAACCCTCAGTTATATGCCCATCAATGTGGTATCCGTTCAGTCAACATGTGTAATTGCCCTTTTATCCTCGAAACGAGCAACATAAAATACCTCGGAGTAATAATGGACGACACACTGTCTTTCAGAAAACATATTGATAGTTTAGTTAAAAGAGTACGCAAATTAATATATGTTTTTAAAAATTGCGAACATTTGCAGATTCAAAACTAATAACACAAGTTTATTTAGCCCTATGTCAATCTATAATTCAATACTGCATTACTTCATGGGCTGGCGCAGCAAAAACCAATTTACTTCCTCTTGAAAGAGCTCAGAGAGCAGTTTTAAAGGTAGCAAACTTCCATCCCTTTTTCTTTCCCACTGATCTGCTTTATAAATCCTGCAACGTGCTGACTGTTCGCCAACTTTTCATTATGCACTTAGTATTAAAACAGCACACCATGCTTACCTACACTGCTGACATTACTAACAAGAGACGGAATGATATAGTATGCGCATCAAATTTTACCTCAAAACATGTCTTTGTGGAAAGATTTTTTACATTCTTAGGCCCATTTCTGTACAATAGATTAAATAGAAAACTAAGTATCTATAAATTGAATTATTTTAGCTGTAAAAAAATTATACTTAAATATTTACTAACCATCGCCTATGCACAGACAGAAGAGCTACTTGTTGTTTGCAAATAGAAACATGCAATTTTACTGTTACTAACCTAAATTAGATTTCGTTTTCACTTTATTCTCATTGTTAATTTATTTTATTAAGTATTTATGCACTTCCTAGCCTGAAGCACAGGTTCAACCTAGTTCAGGCAAATAAGCAATTGTGTACTATTTTAATTGTTAAGGAACTTATTGTAAATGTGCCCTTTTTATAAATAAACGATTATTATTATTATGTTTATATATCGTTTATATATCTCGGGACCCTGGGGTCCCGGACCTTTGGAAGGCGTACGAGGGGCCGAAACCAACTCGCAGAGGCCCCTTAGACAATTTTAAATGGAATGAGGCACCAACCGACGATTATCCCTGTACGCACTACGCAAGTGCACCCAAGGACAACCCCCGGCTGGTGTAGGACTATTGTAGGATATGGAAACAAAGATATTGGACTATGGGTTTGGGTGGTTAAAATGGACTGGTTACCTAAAACTATGGAAGGACTATGGCCCCTGCCTGATCAATGTTTTATTGTACACGGATAAAATGGCAGGGGGTGACTTGCACACTCATTAATGGGCCCCCGGAAACGGTCGCTAGCACATAGTGACGTAGCGACAAGGGGGGCAACATATCCTGAGGTGCTCGAGGAGTGGAGAGGTATTCCACGGCTCTCAGAACAATCCCAGAGCCCGGAAGATGGTCAAGATCCCTACAAGCACTTACTGGAATACTTCCTTCCTCCGAGCACGTTTGCTCTTGCGAATCTCCACTCAAGCCGGCCAATAAAGGCAAGAATGAGGTGGGAGCTCAGTTCCTCGTCAGTGTTCACTCCAGCCGGCCAATAAAGGCAAGCCAGAGATGAGGAACATGACTTCTCCCGGGAGATAGGGTCCGTGGGGTCGCAACTGCCCAATAGCTCGCCACATGCTGCCCTGCGGGTTTCTGTATCTCTCTTGGTCTGGCTCCTCACCCTAGACATGTTCCGGCAAAGTAAACTCTACCGGCACAGACCTAGAGTTCGGAGCGCGCAAGCCCCACCACGACGTCAACGTAGAGATACGGCGGTGGGGGTTATTATTATTATTATTATTATTATTATTAAATTTAAGTAATTACAATTAATATAATTTATGCAACTATTTCCAACTAACATTTGTAGGTCTTGGTAGCATACATCTTATCAGCAAGTTCCGTACCAACCCTGGCCAGGAATAATGTAATTCTGCTTCTCTGAATGGCATTGAACGCGTCCAGCCTCACCTCCGCGAATAATACAATAACACAGCAAATATACAATTAATATATTTAAAAATTTCATTTCCACTCCCTGTACATTTGCTAAATAATAGTATATGCCAAACCCTGCACCTAGGAAGGCTAAAACACTGAAAAATAAATAATTCATAATTAAATAATCAGAAATTAAAAAGAATAACCACGTCACTTTTCTGCGATGGAGTCGACAGAGATAACTACCTACCCCCAGAGATACATCTCGATAAATGATTTTTTTTTTAAATCCCACTACCAAAAAGTTAGAATTTCTTTTACTTATTTTCTTTCGTTTATTGCTGATGGCAATATGAACAACAGTGCCGAAGAACAGTGGCTCCTACCTAAGTATGAGACAACTCATGGGAAGAAATTCAATAGGCTTTCCAATAAGGGGTAGGTATAAATAGGTATTAATATAATTAACAAAGCAAATAAACATGTATTGTTAAATTCTATTATTGTCGGTGCCGTGCGGTGCCGGACGTAAAGAATAGCACCACCCTTTTTCATCCCGTGGGTGTCGTAAAAAACGACTAAGGGACAAGAGAATGAGCAGCAGCGTTCTCTATGCATTTTTAACACCATACTGCGATCGCCAACCCGCCTGTCAAGCGTGGCGATTTTGGCCAATTGGGGTAGGCGTATGTCCAGCAGTGGACGTCTTTCTGCTGAAATGATAATGATGATGATTATTGAATGCACCAGGATCGCGCAGTAGGTACCTGACGACGGGCGCCTGACGGAACCTCACCAATGAAACTGAATGCGATCAGGGGGCCAAGGTCAAGCGGGTATAACAGCGAGCAGTCATCAAGCTAACAAAAAATAGGAATCTGATGTTCTATCTCTTTCTGAACTGACGTCACATTTGAAAATAACATACAAACACGTACCGTCATTATCATCATTTCAGCCGAAATACGTCCACTGCTGGACATAGGCCTCCTCCAAACACCGCCACTTCGACCGGTTCTGTGCTTCCCGCATCCAGTGGATTCCTGCGGTGTTCACCAGGTCCACCTTGGGGAAAGTCTCCCAATGCTACCTTTCCGGTACACTGTCATCACTCCAGAACCTTTCAGCCCCATCGGCTATCTGTTCTGCGAGCAATGTGCCCTGCGCACTGCCACTTAGGTTTAGCTATACTTCGGGCTATGTCGATATTGTCGGTTACCTTAGTTCTCCTACTGATCTCTTCATTTCACACACAATGTGTCATAATTACGTACCTCACTCCTTCAGGGGGCCAAGTCTACTAATGTACAAACGTTGCAATGGTCTCTTCATTGTGAGTTTTTGACAGATTTGCCATACAAACACTGTCAAATACTCACAATGGCGAGACCATTGCAACGTTTGTAAATTAGTAGACTTAGGCCCCAGCACATCTGAACTGCATTCAAGAGCTGTCAATGTCCACAACAATGATGACACTGATCACTCTTTTAACGCGGTTTTTGGAGTGTTTGATTGCTTTTAGTTTTACTCATTCATGACAGCATAGGCCTGAGATGGGTGCTCAAAGAGAGATGTGAGTTCCACATCTCTTTTACTGCTCCTTACTCTGCTGGGCAAAGGTCTACCCCATGTACTTCCATGAGGGAGACTTTGGCTCAGCTGTGGGCCAGTATTGGTTAATTAAAAATTAATCCATGACATAGGTAAGGCATTTGTGCTGTAAATCGCTAGAACCATTGCGTAGATACATGAATTAATTTAAATCAATATAGATAAATGCATGCTCTGCGGCGTCATCCCAACTGATAGGATGACGCCGCAGAGCATGCATTTATTAAACTAAAGGAAGCGCTAATAAACACACTTGTGATGGCTTGTCCCGATTTTTCTAAGCCATTCATTTTACAGTGTGATGCTTCTGCAGTAGATCTTGGTTCTGTACTTACACAAAAGATTGATACTCGTAACCTTGAGCAAACGAAGTGGGATTCATCGAAACCTTGAGCAATCGACGAGGGATACATCGAAACCTCAACTAGCTAACACGTTTCATTTACTTACTACTCTAATTTAATTAATTTTTAACTGATATCTTTCTAGGTTTTTTGCAAAAGTTTAACTTCGCGGTTTAATTTTGCGCTATCCTTGTGTTGTTATAACTATTTGACATATTTATGCATACGTTCTTATTTAAAACAGTTGCAACTGTGTTATTGTAGGACGTTATTAAAACTGCAATTATAATATGTTATCAATCATTTATAGCGTCTAAATTTAACTCGTGACATAATTTCTTTTTAATACCAAGCCTATCAATACCAATAATTGAGCCGTTTTTTTATACTTTTTTTTTAAATCTGATAACTTTTTTTACTTTTTTTAAATGTGTTCTTTATATTTTTTTTATTTTAGTTTATTCAAATTATACGTTTTAAAGTGGCATAAGTGTTTTACCATCGATTCTTTACGCTACAATAGGTAAAGCCCTAAACTTTTAAAACTTTCAATGCCTATAACTTTATTGTAGCAATTCATCTGTGAAACGCTTCGATCAATAATATTATTGATCGAAGGTCAAACGGGTATAAGAGCGAGCAGTCATCAAGCTAACAAAAAATAGGAATCTGATTTTCTATCTCTTTCTGAACTGATGTCACATTTGAAAATAATTTTATAAGTACGGCATACAAACACGTACCGTCATTATCATCATTTCAGCCGAAATCCGTCCACTGCTGGACATAGGCCTCCTCCAAACACCGCCACTTCGACCGGTTCTGTGCTTCCCGCATCCAGTGGATTCCTGCGGTGTTCACCAGGTCCACCTTGGGGAAAGTCTTCCAATGCTACCTTTCCGGTACACTGTCATCACTCCAGAACCTTTCAGCCCCATCGGCTATCTATTCTGCGAGCAATGTGCCCTGCGCACTGCCACATAAGTTTAGCTATACTTCGGGCTATGTCGGTATTGTCGATTACCTTAGTTCTCCTACGGATCTCTTCATTTCACACACAATGTGTCATAATTACGTACCTCACTCCTTCAGGGGGTGTGAGTTTTTGACAGATTTGCCATACAAACACTGTCAAATACTCACAATGGCGAGACCATTGCAAAGTTTGTAAATTAGTAGACTTAGGCCCCTGATCGAGTGTGTCCAGCCCAGTTGTCCATCGACTGGACAAAGATTGGTGTCATAGTGGTCACTCTAATGATGTAAAGGGGCAAACTAATCATGCAGAGGGTCTGCGAGTTTGATATGGTATAATGTATATTCCTTACGTATTAGTGTCTTGACACCAACCACCATACCTGGTCACGAAAACCCGGAATTAACGAGGAAAATAAACAGGATATTACTAGGAAGTTTAAACTTATATTTAATTTATTTACCACAGTATCTTATTAGCAGCTCAACTCAGTACTTAAGGAGCTCAACGATTCGACGAACAATAATAAATTGAATGTTATTCTTAAATTTATTAACAAAAATCATATTATCTGAACCATTCAAAATATTTTTTTTTTATAAAACAAATAAGAATTATACAAAGCTATTATTACCAACGAAAGGACATTTGGGTAGGCCGCATAAATTACTCAAATTGCCATACCATGATCAAAACTAAATCAGAAAAAAAAAACAATAATATTTAAAATATTGTAATAATATTACACAAAGTAAATAGTCAGGTCATTGTAACAACAAATAACAACATCACAACGTTGTGTTTGTACAACTAAACATTTTAAAATCGTAACACAAGTAGCGGCCCACCGGCTTCGGGAGCAGGGTCCATTTTTATTAACTTGATAATTATATACTATACTTTAGCTTAATAATTATAAAATAAGTACCTACTTAAACACTTGGAGTACTTGTGGAAGTTTCATTCAAAATCCAACTGGTCAATTCTTCAAATGTCATATTATGTTCTGTATACTCTGTTTCGACTGAGCGTCCAAATCTAAACAATCTCTTTATAACCCAATATATACCATACAACAGACCTCCCAACATTAAAATTCTGTAAAAGAATCATCCATGATAAAATATAGGTACAGAAATTTAAATAAAATATACATACAGATAAATAAAATTAAAGTATCTATTTGTAATGTCAAAAGCTTTTTACTAAATGTACACTTAAATGTGATACTTTTGAAATTGGGGACTTGATCCCGTCATCTTGACGCTCACGTATAAACGGTACTTATCACATAAATATAGGTTTTTTTTCTTGTCTCTCTGTCCGGCTGTCGGTTTGTTTCGACTAATTATCGAAAAGGCTGGACCGATTATGACGGGACTTTAACTGACAAATAGGAAGAAAGAGTTTAAAGGAGTAACTTAAGTTTTTATTTTAGAAAAAGCCACACGGGCGAAAACACGGGCAACAGCTAGTCACAAATTTAAATATTTCTCACAAAAGTACATAGATACCTACGCAAACGGCATTTCGAGATTTTTTTTAAATCCCACTATAAAACAGTCGAATTTGTTCCTTATTTTCTTTCATTCACAGATCAATTACGTCAAATCACACATAATGAATAATTGAACACTATTTTATTAAATCTCTTGTTAACAACATAATATTTTTATGTTATTATTGCAGGCATGTCACGCCGCTAAATGACAGTCTCTTAAACATTATATTATATTAGACATTAGAAAAATATAAACAGACTTTTCAATACAAAGTCATTGTGGTAAAGAACAAAGCAAAAAAATGCATTGTTGCATTCTCTTATTATATTAACTAGCAGTGCCCGCGGCTTCGCTCATCCTGACTGTGTATTCTATTAGAATTTTACGTAGGTAAATCGAAACTCGTAGTATATTCGTTGTATCCTCGACAACATCGGTTGAATACTCCTAAAGGGTGAAGGTGAATGTTGAAGGACGTAACGGAGGATCATGCTAAGCCATTTGAGGTATCAAATGGCTTAGCATGATCCTCCGTTATGTCGAAAATACTGCAGCATTAATTTTGAAATAAATATAATTATGGTAAAGTTGAGAATTAATGTTAAGTACCAAAGCCTCAGATGATGATGATATAAAATAAGTACCTACTTAAACGCTTGTAGTACTTGTGGTTTCATTCAAAATCCAACTGGTCAATTCTTCAAATGTCCTGTGTTGTGTATACTCTGTTTCGACAGAGCGTTTAAACAAGCTCTTTATACCATGATATGTGCCATACACAAATGTTGCCATGATTAAAATTCTGTAAAAGAATTATACATGATAAAATATAGGTTTTAAGCTATTGCATAGCTTCTATCGCGGGCTTTGAGCGCGGGGACCGAATCCAGAAATTCCGTAACGAAAAAACCTCACGCTCCCCACTCCGACGGTTATTTTACTACACCAGTACCCTCTAGTGATCTAATAATTTCTGGCAGTTCCTTTTTCTGTGAACTGCGTATTTTATTCTTATAAATATTAGTTTATAAAATTATGATCTTCACAAAAAGTGATTGTTGATAGGTTGGGGTTTGAATTCACGACCACTCGATTACGAGTAAATTCAGTTCCCCTGTTGCACCGCAAGGCTACAATGACTTAATTAAAGCTTGCCAAATAGTTGATACCATTCCAGATGAACAATTTTTAAACTTGACTAGACGGTTGGAAATGACTCATGTACATGGAATTTTTTCGCTGTCAAAACAGTTTGTCAGTCTTTTTTTATTTAAAATTACTTTAGGTTCAACACTTTCGTCCATTTTAAAGTTGTTATTATGCTTATATTTGAATAGTATTTGACTTTGTTTACGTAGTTATACACTTTTACGACGTTCAGCACTTATTTATTTTGTTTTTAAGCTATTGCATAGCTTCTATCGCGGGCCTTGAGCGCGGGGGCCGAATCCAGAAATTCCGTAACGAAAAAACCTCACGCTCCCCACTCCGACGGGCACGGAGGTGTGGCTTGAAGGCCGTGCATCGTCTAACGTCGTTTCAGTTCGGCAGTCTTCGACACGGCGTTGTGTGCGTGCGATTAGACGTATTGTACGACTCTACGAAACGTTGTGGTGGATTTACCGCGCAACGCAACGCCATCTAGTAATCGCAGGTAGAACTAACTAAATAGAGGTGACATTGGCGTGGCTTGTGATTCGTAATCGAGACAAGCGTTGCTCTGTTGGTGGTCTCAGTTGTGTTTTGTTGTCGGTTTTATCCACTAGATGGCAGGCATCGTAATTCAAAAGTTTTTGAAAGGTTGTTGAGGTATGTGAGCAATTTATTTATAAATCAATAATTTTACTCGTGTTTATGATTTTAAACGGTTCTCCAAAGTTCTGGGCCGATTATGGATTGACTTTACTTTCTTATCGGTCACCACGCTCAAAAAGTGTAACTTGAATTAATATCAAAGAAAAAGAAATACTGCATAAATAAAATAAATAAATAATTATAATTGCATAAGTTGATACAAAATGCTATGCAATAGCTTTACCGCGGCAGTCCCCGACACGCCTTTTTTTTTTTTTTATTACTATGTGATTGCTCTTGACTTTGGTCTAGGTCTGGGTGACAGAGACAAAGTCTACGATGGAGTGAGCATACCCAGAAGAAGCCTGTTCACTCTCACTTTGAATAGATTAGGGTTGTATGCGTTCGGAAACACAGACGCAGGCAGAGAGTTCCACTCCTTTGCTGTGCGCATTAACCTAGCGTTTTCATACGTCTTTTAACGTATGAAAACGCTTAGTGCGAGTTGGTGGAATTTCAACTAGGTAGGGGTGGTAACTTGCAGTGCGTCTAGATGTCCGATGGTAGAAGGGGGCCGGTGGAATGAGTTCGTGAAGTTCATGGGCACACTCAACGAAGTACAATCTGTAGAAGACCGACAAGCAGGCAACCTTGCGGCGATAAGCCAAGCTGTGAAGCTTGGCATCCACCACTTTACGTCGCCAATGAGCCTCTCTCTGAGCTCTGCGTTCAACCGAGTCAAGCGCAGCAAGTTGGTACGAAAAGTAGGAGTTTGATCAAAACGACTCCTTTTAGCGGTAAAGAGACAGGCCTGTGTTTTAGTGGCATTAAAAGCGACCAGATTGTCATCAGCCCACTGGGAGACAAGGCTCAAGGTCAAATTAGGTCAAATCGGGTCAAATAGGTAAAGAAATTGAATCATAATATTATCATCATCGTCTTTCTGCACTTGTCCCATGTTACTTGGGATCGATTTAACACGTTTTCTTCATTCATTGTCCCCTGACAACCCTCACGCTATCATTCACTCCTTCTTCTTTCATAATGTCATTCCTCACACAATGCGTCCATCTTTTCTTTGGCTTTTCTCTCCCTCTCCACCCATAAACATTAAAATTCATCACTCTTTCATTTATTTATTTTTACTATTTATGTACGATGGCCAGCACATCAAATTATCACAAACTGTCAAATTTTCTCGTTCGATTTTGAACTTAATCATCAACAATTTAAAGTTTAAAATCGTTTGGAGAAATTTGACAGTTTCGTGTAGATTTATGTGCTAGCCACTGTACACACAGTAACATACATAGAGATACAACATAATTATAATTTGAGTACAAAGATACTCCTTATTTTTTAAGAAATTTCTTCCAAACCAGAATCCGAATTTCTTTCTTCTTTCAGACCTGCGAAAGGAGGAATGAAAAATAAATGTAGACAATAGTGTGTGAGAACAAGAAGAGAAAAATATGAGTATGGAAAGTCTTAAACTAAAATATTAAATATAACATAATAGTACTTAAATAAAGCTAAAATACATAAAATACTTACAGTTGAGAGGAAAAGTAATGCTCTTTTTTGTTTTTTTTTAGTCACATGCGTTTCCTTCCTGCTCATCACATCCCCATACCAAGCCAAATGATTTCTTTTCAACTTTTCTGTCACTGGCGCCACTTTCAAACACTTTTATACACATTCTCCTTTGTCAGCCGTCACGCTTTCATTCAATCCCTTCATCATTTCAGCCGAAAGACGTCCATTGCTGGACATAGGCCTCCCCCAATTGAGAGAATTTGCCATAATCGCCACGCTTGGCAGGCGGGTTGGCGATCGCAGTATGGCGTTAAAAATGCATAGAGAACGCTGCTGCCCATTCTCTAGTAAGTCCCTTAGTCGCCTTTTACAACACCCATGGGAGGAAATGGGGTGGTGCTATTCTTTACGTCCGGCTCCACACGGCACAATCAATATATTAAGATATCCATATTTTAAGATATGGAGGTCAGTGAATCCCTTCAATTATATTAAAACAAAATTTTTAATAAAATCTGTCACTAAGAGGTAATCCTCAAAAGAGTAGGCAGATACCAACATCCACGTCATTTCACGATTTTTTAAATCCCACTATAAAACAGTCGACGTTTTCTCCTTATTTTCTTTCATTCACAGATATGTAAATCATGAAGAATTCAACACTATTTTATGTAATCTGTTGTTGTACAACGCAATATCTTTATTTTATGGCTGCTGGCGCGCCGCGCCACCGAATGTCACTGTCTTTTAAAACCTATTAAATGAATAGAAATCTGAAGAATTTAAATAGGCTTCTCAAATTCAATTAGAAAAAAGAACAAAGCCAAAAAATTATGCATTGTTGAATTCTTTTAATAAATTAATTACGTATGGCATTTGTGTTTTCACAAATCATTGTTGGGAACAATTAGCATCATAATACTGAGTAATGGAATTTGGTGAATAGAGAAAGAGCTTTTTAGAGTTCCGTATTAAAACAAGGAGCCCTTATAGTTTCGCGACGCCCGTCTGTCTATCTGTATGTCCGTTGTTTAACTCAGAAACCGTTGGAACTGAAAAATCTGTAATTCGACATGGTAATACATAGTAATAACGCCTACAAAGTGTGATATAATATCATGAACAAATAAATTAAAACCAGGTGTATTATAACTTTGTAATCTATACATACAAATAAATAAAATTGTAGTGTATGTTTGTAATGTCAAAATAACAGCTTTTTACGTAATCCATATGAAATGGAATTTGGTATAAATACGGTACTTAATAACAAAAAAATTTTTTTTAGTCTGTCTGTCTATCTATTTGTTCCGGCTAATCTCCGAAACGGCTGGACCGATTTTGACAAGATTTTCACTAGCAAATAGCTGATGTTATAGGGTAATAATAATAATTATTAATTGTTTTTATGTGTTTACATAATATCTCGAGACCATGGGGACCCAGTCCTTTGGAAGGCGTACGTGAGGGACCGAAGCCAACTCCGACTGACCAACGATCACCAACCGGCGATTATTCCTGTTCGGACTATGCAAGTGCACCCATGAACAACCCCCGGTTGGTGTAGGACTATTGTAGGATATGGAAACAAAGACGTTGGATTATGGGTTTGATTGGCAAAAGTAAACTGTTTAATTTGGACTATGAAAAATCTATGGCCCATGCCTGACCAATGTTTTATATTAAATACACGGAGAAAATGGCAGGGGGTGACTTGCACACTCAATAATGGGCCCCCGAAAACGGTTGCTAGTACATAGTGCCGTGCGACAGGGGACAACATGTTCTGAGGTGCTTAAGAGGAGTGGGGAGGTATTCCACAGCTATCAGGACAATCCCGGAATTACGGTCAAGATCCCTACCAGCATCATACTGGAACACTTCCTTCCTCCGAGCATGTTTGCTCTTGCTAATCTCCACTCAAGCCAGCCAATAAAGGCAAGAAGAGGTCGGAGCTCTGTTCTTTATCAGTGTTCACTCCAGCCGGCCAATAAAGGCAAGCTTGAGGTGAGGAACAAGACTTATCCCGGGAGAACAGCTCGCCACGTGCTGCTCTGCGGGTTTCTTCATCTCTCTTGGTCTGGCTCCTAACCCTAGACTTGTTTCGGCAAAGTTAAATCTACCGGCACAGCCCTAGAGTTCGGAGCGCACAAGCCCCACCATGAAGTCAACGTAGAGATACGGTATTATTAAGGGTTGCATATTAGAAAATCAAAACTTTCCTGAGCAAATTTCAAAAGAACAACGTACAAATGAACAAAGTTTAAAATAACGATGGTCGTTTGATCAAAAGTTCAGCTGACCAAAGTCTGGAACATCAATGTTTAAATTATTTATTACACTACTCGTATTGACCAAATCGTTTAAAGGTCAAAATGGATTACTGGATAAATAAATGGACTAACTGAAAAGGGTACGTATTTAAATTCCCGAAATTTCATAATAACTATGACTGAAATACCGACGTCCAAAACAACGAAATTCAAAATACCGAATGTTTTAAGTGCCGATAGCCGTTATATCGAAACATAAAATACCGATGTCCAAATGCCCGAAAGGATGAAACCCCGAATGGACGAACTTGGAAGTAGCGTTCGCCGGCCGCTGCCGCGGCACCGCTCGCTACGCTCGCTCGGCTCACGCGTGGTTGGTCACAGTTCTAACCTAACCTAACCTATTTCACCCAGTTAAAATAACGAAGCATAGGTACCTACAATCTGCCGCAGATTTTTTTTTCACTATTTATTGTCTAATTATCTAGGTGCAGGCAGATTGTATGAATCATCATTTTGAACTGGGTGAAATAGGTTAGATTAGGTTAGAACTGTGACCAACCGCGCGTGAGCCGAGCGAGCGTAGCAAGCGGTGCCGCGGCAGCGGCCGGCGAACGCTACTTCCAAGTTACTCGCAGAATTTTATGGATCTTCGGGATTTTAAACTTTCGAGCAAATGAACAAAAAGACATGTGGGTTTTTATAGATTTGATATTCTAAAATTACATCTAGCAACTTTTGATCAGTCGTTCATTTGATGTCACATACATTGGGGTTCTAAATTTTTTCAAAATAAAACATTTGGTTCATTTAAATTTTGTTATTTCGTTTATTGTTCTTTTGAAATTTGCTCGCGAAAGTTTTGATTTTCTAATATGCAACCATTATTAAGAGCTTAGGCTACTTTTATTTTAGAAAAAGTCACGTGGACGAAGCCGCGGGCAGCAGTTAGTGTTATTATAAAATGTAAAAAATAAACACTAAAGTTATAGAATAATGGGTTATTTAATTATGAAAACTACATAAATTTGATATACTTTACGCTTTTCTTTGCGGGTTACACAGACGGTCGAGCCGCACATAAGCGTGTAGGGAATTGTTGGATTCCATAATTTTAAAAAGTATGATGTTTCTAAGTAACTTTTCTATGTCTAAGTTTGTGTATATAATTATTTTCGATGACAACTGCAGAAGTAAGGTTGTTTTTCATAGTTTTTTCGATAAATACTATCAGAAATATAAATCACAAATTCCTATCGAATTAGTTTCAACATAAAGAAAGAAAGAAAGATGTTGTTTTTTTTTTTTTTAATTCTCCACAAATAAGACGCACATTACAGATATACTAGTTTAGCCCAGGACAATCTAATTGCCCTAAATACTGTAGGCTTAACTAGTTTGGCCTAGGCTAAACCGACTGAAACCGGTTAAAAGCTAAAGGGGTTTTTGAAAATTCGAGCTTTAGGGGGGTGTAAATGGGGGATTTCGTTTGTATGAAAAATCTTGTTCTTTGAGTCAATAAACCTTGAAACTAAGCACAAATATATTCTTACATGAATAATTGAGGTTGTCATTATTTTTTTTTTTAAACGGTGTAGTTTTATCTGATTAGTGAACTAGTTAGTTAGTTCGAGTTCGAAACTCGTTATTAATAATTACTTTTGACAGAAAATAAAAGATTAAAAGATTCTGGGTTTTTGAAAATCGAAATAAGAAGGGTAAAGTAACGTAGTTCTCAAAAGTTCGTACCTACACATTATTCTAAAATGTCGTGTTGGGGTGAAAAGGGATATATTTTATAGGAAAATTATTTTTCCTTTGATCAATTAATTTTCGAAAACTACACTTTCCAGGGGGTAGAGTGGGTGATGAATATTGTAAGGGAAAATACAAAATCAATGCGGAAGATGTCGCGGAAGAGAGTGCTAGTTAGGAATATGAAATGTTTATGTTCAAGTTGACCATTTAGTAGGCCATTTAGAATTCAATGAAAGATAGATGCTATAGATATTGGGCTCAATATTGGGACAAACTCGGGAAAATAAAGCGCAAACATTTTCACATTATTTTTAATTCTTCAACATTTTCAAGTATTATACAGTAGTTACTCGTATAAGAAACAATGATACTGACCTAAAATCGTTAAGATTAATATTATTAACAAAAATAGATAAACTTACGCCTTCTTCGCCACCTGCTATAATCCTTATATATGTACCTACTCCTTTTGCATTGTTTACGTTCAAACATCTGGGGGCCAAGTCTACTAATGTACAAACGTTGCAATGGTCTCTTCATTGCGAGTTTTTGACAGATTTGCCATACAAACACTGTCAAATACTCACAATGGCGAGACCATTGCAACGTTCGTAAATTAGTAGACTTAGGCCCCTGGTCATACACGCACGCCGGTTGCAAGTACAATATACTTGACTTTTCTGAAGAGCATGACTAATTAGGTCACTATAATTATGTCCTCCTAGGGCCATCGTCCTCTTACGGCGTTCCCACTTACCTATCCCTTAGAAATACCTTAAATTTTTTTGTTGCCTTTCATTCATTCTCTCAATATGACCAAAAAAGCTAAGCATGCTCTTATAAATTACTGTCACTACATCTTTTAAACTTCAAACAATAAAAAAATGCGCAGTTGGGGAAACACCGTCAGGAACGAAGTCCCTTCTCACGTATGATTTAATACAAAAACTTTTGACACTTGCAATTTGAGACCTTGAATCTTCACACTAAAGATGGGTTAAGTGATGATTTTTCTGTATCAATGACTGCATGACAATGACAAAAAAATGTCGATGACTGGAACAATGAAAAAATCATCAATAATTTTTATTTGAGTATGTATAAGATCACGTCACTTCAATTATGGGTGCAGAAATGAACATGAACTGCTTATTGAAATTATCATTATGTGCCCAGCATTTTATCGAAGCTGTTCTATGACTTCAGTGTCGCGATCGCGAAGTCTCGCAACGTCCGCGTCGTCAGTCGCCCCGAGCGACCCGCCCGTCCAAATTAGTGAAGTTCGCGTTCATTCAAGTGATGATTTTGGCATTGATGATTTTGTCGTTGTCACTGCATGATGAAATGATTTTAAAATATCGATAATTTCCACATGTGACATGATATCGGACTCATCTCCACTTCACACTTTCTCTCTCTCAATCTGTCAGAGAAAGTCGCATAGAGAAGGAATACTAAGTTACAACAAGTAGGTACTTGACACCATCAAATTGTTAGTCCATTAATAATACTAAAGCTATATAGTCAATTAAAAACTAAGACCAATCACGTTATGAAAGATTGTCCGACAGATACGTAGTTAGTCATCTTTTATCTCGACTTTTGATTAATCCGTTATTCCCATTGTGCTTACATTTCCAGTAAAATTTGAAGTCCATGTGTCTGTCCAATTCGCATACATTGCGTAAGATCCTGGATCGTTGTAGACAGTTTCATCATCTTGTAATACTTTGAATTCATCCCAATGTTTTTTGAGAGTAGGGTAAAGTAAAAACAGACAGTAATATAATGTGCCGGTAAATAAGAACCTGCGAAAAGAAACGAATATGACCTTAGATTTTTATAGAAATTAAGGCGTACCACAAAAACTGCAATATGAAAAAAAAACGTAAGAAAAACCTCCTCATGGACGGTATACCGATTGAGCAGGAGAATTCTAAGAAAAATCTAGCATTAATTTAAAGGACACTGGTCAAAATTCTATGGAAAGTAGTCTACGAAGCTATAGAGATGTGGTTAATATTATTTTTATGGCAAATTAAAAACTTTTTTTTTTTTAATGAGATCAAAAGTTTCAAAAAAATACTCACAGTCCCGGTGCCGCCGCCATTTCATTAATTTCAGTCCAATGGTCTTCAGATTCCTCGCACCCTTTGACGTCTCACCAATAACTAATATATGATTCTGACGGTTCCACTAAAAACACGCTTTTCTATAACATACTCTATTCAATAAGGAAATTATTTATATTTCCTGAGCTTAGGCTCATAATAAACAAAACGGGGCAATGTAAATACTAATAGAATTTACTGTTCTACGAACATTTCCATCAGAGATGTTGATAAAACAAGCTAGTTTTAGGGTTCCGTACCTCAAAAAGAAAAACTGGAACCTGTATCTGTCGATCTGTCTGTCCGTCTGTCACAGCCGATTTACTGCAAATCTACTGAACCGATTAAGTTGAAATTTACGACCAGTTCATTACCGATCCACATGTCCATGTCTTTATCTGTAAGCTGGGGGCCCTTTAGGCACAAAGAAATTAACGTCTGGGAGATTAATTTTTTCGCGCCTGAAGAATGTACCGTAGCCGCCACGTAGCGGCCGCGTAGCAACTGCGTAGCTATCGCGTAGGTACTGCATAGCAGTCGCATAGCTGCCACGTAGCAGCCACGTATCTGCCAAGTAGCAGCCGCGTAGCTGCCACGAAGTATCCATGTAGCTACCACGTAGTATCCACTTAGCTACCACGTAGTATCCACGTAGCTACCGTGTAGCTGCCGCGTAGCTGCTGCGTAAATGCCACGTAGCTGTCGCGTAGCTGCTGCGTAAATGGCACGTAGTATTCACGTACCTGCCTCGTAGCTGCCTCGTAGCTGCCACGTAGTATCCACGTAGCTGACACCTAGTATCCACGTAGCTATCACATAGTATCCACGTAGCTACCACGTAGTATCCACGTAGCTACCACGTAGTATCTACGTAGCTACCGCGTAGCAGCCACGTAGCTGCCGCGTAGCTGCTGCGTAAATGCCACGTAGCTGCCACGTAGCTGCAGCTTAACAGCTGCGTAGCTGCTGCACATAGAAATCCCCCCTTTTCATCCCCTTTAAAGGTCGAATTTCTAAACGCCACGCAGTAAAATCCTCCCCTGTAAAATTTACTACCTCTTTTCACCCCGTTAGGGGTAGGTTTTCGAACAACCCTGATACGCGTTTTTCTTTATTTTTTGTTTTAAGTATAAATACTGAGTTTCGTGTAAATCGGACCATGCGTTAAAGTTAAGACATACAAACTTTGACACCCACCAATCCCCCTTTTGTGGGTAATTTAGAAAAACGAAAAATGACAAACTTTATAATTTACTTAACATACAAACAAAATCCCCCCTTTGCACACCCTTAAAGGTCTAATTTTCAAAAACCCCTACTAAGTGTTCCCTTACATTATAAAAAGAAGCCGTGTGCAAAATTTCACGTTTCTAGTCCCAGTAGTTTCGGCTGTGCGTTGATATGTTACCAAGTCAGTCAGTTTCACCTTTTATATTATAAGATTTAGCCCCAGCTAGATGAACCGACGACCTCAAAAAGGTGGCTGGGACATTTATGAACGTTACTTTGCACGTACAAAGCAATAACGCGGCACCGGTGTAGCTAACACGAAGCGACCGCTTTCACATAACAGCCGCCGCCACATTACGGCCGCCGTCACATAACGGCTGCAGCCACATAACGGGCGCCATCACATAACGGCTGCGACCACATAATGGGCGCCATCAATTACGGCCCGCCGCCAAATAGGGCTACCACGACATAACGGCCGCCGCCACATAACTCCTACGGGGCCTGAAGTAAGCCTGCGTGCCGCAATGCCGAACACACCGGTGCACATCTCCCGCCTGAGCTACACCACTAAGGCGGAGGACATCGAGGAGTACGTGCGCCAGAAGACAAGGTACACGCCGAGGGTGCAGTTACTAGAGTCGCGCCGCAACGTCAACTTTAAGGCGTTCGTGGTACGCATACCGAATTATTATCTGCCCCTCGTCATGGAAGAAGACTTTTGGCTGCAGAACGTGGTGTTCCGTCGCTTCCGCGGACAAGTATCACTGACAGCACATTTAGTCAAGGTAGTGCAATGTGAAGTGCTACTAACATAGTTTTAAGTCTTATTTACTAACACAAGTTTACAATAAAAATAATGATGTATGTTTAGGTTAATGTATTTATATATGGGCCTGCGTCGCCTGAAAATAAATGTACTCGTATTTAACAAATAACGGCCGCCGCCACATAACGGGCGCAGCTACATTATGGCCCCCGCTAAATTACGGCTACCGCCACTTACGGCCGCCGCCACATTACGGCCGCCACCACATTACGGCCGCTGACACATTACGGCCGCCGCCACAATCGCACCGTGTAAAACGGGCCTAAATCGCGAAGACTTAGGTACCCACTGGACTGTCTTCAAATGTAGGTTTAGTACGGCTAGTGAAAGGCAAGTAGGTAACTGAACTGTCTTCGAACCAATCTACTTAATCATCATCATCATCATTCCAGCCGAAAGACGTCCACTGGTGAACATAGACCTCCCCCAAGCATCACCACTTCAAACGGTTACACAACCGGCACAGAACCTACCTAATGCTTCTGTTTAATTCAGAAATTACTTTTCATCACTACCAATGAAGTTATATTTTTAAAGCTGGATACCTAATTAAAAAGAAATATGAAATTAATTTCTAAGGTTTCTGAACAGAAATGAGCATTCATACGTGTGCCAGTTTTTACAAAATCTACACCGATGTGGTTGAAATAGGGGCTGGTATTTTGAAAAGTGAACCGGGGAGCCGGGAAACTTTGGTAATTAAGTCAGTCCGACCACACAGTCCGGAGTTAAGGGTAATAGAGAAAGTTTACCTAACTAACATAAACATTCAAAATAATTAAAAAACAAGGAAGTCAATTTTTTATTCATTTTTAATTTTAATAATTTTTTAGTTTAGTTTTACAACTAACTACTAAATTGGCTGCCTATACAATAAATACCACATACCTACCTACCTTACCTATTTAGGTATATTTTTAAGATAAATAATGATGTCATCAAATAATTATCTTCTATCTTATCATAATATAATTCAATTATATTTATTTTAAAATTATTTACACAATGAATTTATTTCTACTTTATAATTATGTAATATAAATAGTGGGCCACCGTCATCGAGACAGGGTCCATTTTAACAAAAACTATCATAATAATTATAACCCAACGCAAGTTAAAGTTACACCAAGATTAAACTTCTTCAATTTTTTCAATTTTTTAAAGTTACACCAAGATTAAACTTCTTCAATTTTTATTTAATTCAACTTAATTAAATCTTTCGGGGTTTAAGGTTAGCTTAACTTTACTCCTAGTAATAAAAATAATAAAGTCAGTTGAACATTTAGCTAATTCGATTTTGAACCAAAATTCAAAATCTTTAAGTGACTTAAATTCTATGTAGTCGCATATTTTCGCGGAACGTCCACTATACCCAAGGTCTCCTGCACGGTCTTGACCACTAATTATATGCCATATGCTGTAGCTCCGGAGAGTAATAATCTAAAAAGAGAGAAAAATATGATTTAGCATCATTATTAAATAAATTAACATGACATCACGCCTCATAATCCTCAAACGAGTCACATACTATACGAACTATATAAGGTGTATCTATTCATACACGAAATATTTTAAGAGAAACATTTTTAGGTGGTAAAAAAGCCAAAACAATGTTTTTTTTTTTTACCGATGTGTGTGTAAAATTGCTTGTGACATTTTCCAAAAAAACTTTTACTTATCCCATGAATGACCCGGCCGGACGCGCCGACGGTGGCGGTGCCTTTTGATAATTAATCATAATATAATATCAAGTAATTTTATATTATTAAATTTTGTTCCAATCCAAGTTTTAAAAAACAAACGATTCCATCCCTACTTTACCACCATCTCAATCTCTTAAAATATTTCGTGTATGAATAAATACACCTTATTTTCACGTTTCTGAAATCCCATATAATGGGAGTCTTACCAATTGCCTATAATCGAGTACAATTAACTAATTTTGTATTGACACGCGAACTTCGTCTCCGTGATTTTATTCCGATTACGGGTTACAATGTCCAAGTTTAATGTCGAAACGGCGTTCAACGATTTGATGAAGAAAGTGGCAACGATGACAGCAAAAATTGCGGCTCAAACAGCAATGATTGAGTCGCAAAACAAGAAAATTGAAGATCAGCAGCGGACAATCGGAAATTACTTTGTCACAATCACAGAACAGACGAGGGTACTTGCAGATTTGTCCACAAAAATTGAGAAGATCGAGGTTCACGTTGTTTCAGTGGATACTTCGAAGAGCGAGATGGACAAACCAGTCGGGATACCGTCTACGCAGCGAGCGAGTGAGATAAACGTTCGAAGTGTTGCTATGGAACCACGCGAAACCGCAAAGGTGACGGAACGTGCGCGCCGAGCGACCGAGCGAGCCAAGAATAAGGCGGTGTCCATACTGCAGAAAACCAGCGAGAGTTTATCGGAAACCACTGAGACAATATTGGAGGATAACGTTGTTTCCGAAGAATGGAAAGTAGTAGGTAATAATAATCACAAACGAACAAAAAAGGTTACTAATGCCATACAAAAAGGAGGAAACACTCAAATTGCTACGCTTCAAGCAATTCAAAGGAAGAAGTTTTTGCATGTGTGGTCACTACATCCAGACACTACTGAGAAGGCGATAAGTGAACATGTGACGGAAATATGTGGATCTGCAGATATTAAGGTTGAAAAAATTGTTCCGAAAAGTGCAAGAGACTATGCGTCATTTATGGTTGGAGTTCCTGAATCCCTTTTTGATAAGCTGAACAACGTGGATAGTTGGCCATTAAATGCGCAATTCAGCCAATGGGTGTGGTTTCGAAACTCCCGCAAACCAGCAAAAGGCAATCAAAGCCAGCAATAAGTGTATTCAAGTGTATTATCAGAATGTTCGAGGATTACGAACGAAAACGAATACCTTCTATAATAATTTATTGGCGTCGACGTATGATATCTTTGCAATTACAGAGTCAGGTCTAAATAAAGCGATTCATGACGGAGAACTAATTCCAACTGAGTTCAGCATATTACGATGTGATCGAGCAGACGGGCGAAAACAAGGAGGAGTATTTTTGGCGGCTTCCCCGCGTTTTGGTTTAAATCGCGTTTCTGTTGACAATGTCGACAAGGCCTTATTTGAGATTGTGTGCGCGACGGTACACAGAAAAAATAATTTTCTGTTCTTGTGTTGTGTTGTTTACATTCCGCCAAAATGTGATGCTACGGATTATATGCATTTATTTCATATATTAGAGAATGTTTGTGTTAAACATGACAAAGTTTTAGTGATGGGTGATTTTAATATGCCATCTACGACGGTGGAAATTCAAAGTTATTTGGAATATTTTATTACCTACGGTGGATTTCGGCAGGTAAATAATGTAGTTAATATTAATAATCGTGCCTTAGATTTGGTATTGTCAACGTTTGAGTTAAGTGACTTAGGGGTACAACTCTCTGAGGAACCTTTAGTTAATATTGATACACAGCATCCGCCGCTTGTAATTAGCGCCAGGCTTTCTCATCGAGAACTAGAGGGTAGACAGGGGCATTCTCAGAATAAAATTGTTTCGTCTTTCAATAGACACAGGTGGAATTTTAATAAAGCTGATTTTATAGGTTTGTATAATTCATTTAGATTAGTAAATTGGGAGTTGTTGTTTAACATTCAGAACTCCGAGGCGGCTTTAAATTACTTTTATAAAATAGTGAATGAGATCCTTGACGAGTGCGTTCCTAAGAAAAGTATCAAAGTAAATAAGCAGGGGTCTAGGTTTAGTTATCCAGAATGGTATACATCTGATTTGATAAGAGATATCAAGCATAAGTGGCGTTATCACAAAATATATAAAAGTACTGGATCCCAGAGTGATTATGAAATGTTTTCTTGTTTTCGAACTCGTGTCAAATCAAAGATAGTGTCAACCTATGAAGTCTACCAAAACAGACTTCAAAAGAACCTACAAGGGGATCCGAAATCGTTCTGGAACTTTATTAGGAGCAAACAATCTAGGCGCAATAAACCCAAAGTCACAAAAGACGGCTTATTGCTGAAGGCGGAGGAGTGTGCGAAGTGTTTCGCCTCGTATTTCCACTCTGTGTACAATGAGCAGCGGCCGGCGCTAGACCCGGTAGCCGCGGAGCGCGCGGGTGGCGGAGCGTCCGGAGCGGCGCGCGTGCATGTTGACCACCTCAGCGCGCGAGACCTGCGCGCGGCATTCCTGCGTCTCAAGCCCAAACGCTCAGTGGGTCCTGACGGCATACCACCTTACATTGTCAAAGATTGTCGTATGGTTTTTGAGGAGCCCTTGTTGCATATTTTCAGCTTGTGTTTGCGGGAGGGTCACTACCCGGATGAGTGGAAGATCACCCGAGTTGTCCCAGTCCCTAAAGGGGGTGCAGGCACTGACGTGAGTGGATACCGACCGGTGGCGGTGCTGTCGGCGTTCGCTAAGGTATTTGAAACTGTGTTGCATAATAGTATTTATACACAAGTGAACTCACAACTTTCGGACGCTCAACACGGCTTTCGGCCGGGTCGCAGTACGGGGGGTAACTTGTTGTCATTTGTTAACTACCTGTCGCCCGTCATTGACGCCGGAGGGCAGGTGGATGTGGCGTATTTCGACTTCCGGAAAGCTTTTGACACCGTGGATAACGATGTACTTTTGTGCAAACTGTCTGCTATGGGATTCACACCGCACTTGCTTAAGTTCTTTGCAAGTTACCTTGGCCAGCGCCGACAGTACGTCGAGTTTGCGGGACATGAATTCAAACCTTATTACACGTTCTCCGGGGTAAGTCAAGGGAGTAATATTGGACCTTTGAATTTCATTCTAGTAATTAATGACCTGCCAACAGTCGTGAAAGAGGCGAAGTGTCTACTATTTGCAGATGACTTAAAATTATTTCTAAATGTTGAGGGAACTGCAGACTGTAATCGGCTCCAGTCTGATATTGATAATATAGTCCAATGGAGTAAATGCAACAAGCTGCATTTTAATATTGAAAAGTGTTGTGTGATGAGCTACAGCCGCGCGCGTGCTCCATTACAGCATCAGTACGAGATGGGCAGCGAAGTTATACCGCGTGTTTCACATGTACGAGACCTGGGCGTGCAGATGGTGTCTGAGCTGACGTTCCGTAAACACATCGTTGAGATGTGCGGCAGGGCTTTCAAAAATCTCGGTTTTATCTTGCGACAATGTAAGGATTTTACCGATACCGCAGCTGTAAAAATTTTGTATAATGCACTTGTAAGGAGTCATCTTGAAACAAGTGCAATCATATGGAATCCGCATGAAGGGAAATACATCCTCATGCTGGAAAAAATACAAAACAAATTAGCTAGATTTCTTTATCGTAAGCAGTATGGGGTTTATCCCTTTTATCCTCTGATGTACCCGAGTTTGTTTGTCCTGGGCATGGTCGGGTACACGAGGCTGGCAGTAAGAAGGGACGTCGCGCTGGTCAAGTACGTGGCGAGTGTACTTTTAGGGTTGCTGCACCACCCTGAGGTGCTGGCAGCGCTGCGGCTGCGCGCGCCGGATGGGTGCGTAGGTGCGCGCCGCCGCCCCGCTCTGTTAGAAGTGCCAGCGGCTAGGACTAACCTACTCAAATTTACCCCTATGTCACGAGCCGCACGTATTGTTAATATTATTACGGTATCGGAGGATATATTTGGGCAGAACCTGCCGAAATTCATTCAAATGGCACAAATAATAATTGAAAGAGGTATTGTGTTATAAACATTTGTCAGGTTTATAATTTTGTTTATTATCTAGTATTTATGTATATTTCTTTGTAATTTTACTTACAAGTCATTTTATTTATTGTAAATTTGTGTATACATGTGACTTATAACATCGCCTTGGATGATTCTGTAAAGATGTTATAATTGTGATTTAAATAAATAAATAAATAAAAAAATTAAACCCAGGAAACCGATATATCCTAGAACTAAAAAATCAATGACAAGTGTCATCCACCAACCAACAATGAATTGCGGACCGTGTGGTGAATTACGGCCCACTCCCTATCACAGAGGTCAAGAGGTGGTCTGTGTCCCAGGAATGTACATTACTACTATTGTAACATTTATAAGCTGATTATTGTAAACCCAGTCTCCAGGCTGTTACTGAAAAGTTTCGGATTAAAAATCCCTATATCAATTTGCCTGTACTAGTAACCCACGATCCCGCTGCGCTTTTCAATAGGCTTCATCTTGTCAACAATTCAAAAGTGATTGTTATGGGTTTAATGCTTTGAGTTTCAGTTTTATCAGCACACGCACTGATAATCGTTAGAAGAGAACACTTAGGCAGTATTTTTTTTTTTTTATAGATATGAACACACCATTCTTTTTTGTGTTTTATGGTGATTTAAGTAACTTTGAATATGAATATGAACAGTGGATCTGATGCCAGAATACTGCAAATCTGCTCAGTAATCCAACTGTAAAAATTTAAAAAGTTTACGTTATCTCATTCGATTTCGATTGTTTTTACAATTTTTATAATGAACAAAGCAAATAAACATATGTATTGTTATATTTTGTTTTTACGATTGATTACGTAAGCATTTGAGTTGTAAGTTGCTGATGGAACCTTATCGATTAATAGAATGGGTAATAAATAGAAATTTTTTGTTGTGGTAGGGCTTGTTCTAAGTCCGCCTGGCTAGCTACCACCATCTTATCTAAGTCTGTCGCCAAACAACAATGTTAACAACATTTGTTGTGTTTCGGCAGTTAGAGGTAAGATAGCCAGTTCCTCTGTGGTTGAGGATTCCGGGTGAAGCTCGCTTCCATTTTCGGCCTTATCATCACTTACCATCAGGTGAGATGAAGGCCAAGAGCTTCCCCGTTGAGTGTAAAAAAAAAAAAAAAATTGAATAAGAATGACCTTCTTTCCATTAGTTCCAAAGTTCTGACGACTCATTATTTGTAGAAATTGTAGATAATGCATTATATTTGGATTTTTGAATAACTCAGAGCTGTGATAGCCGGAGAGCAGAAGGGCAATACCCGTATTAAAAAAACCGGCCATGTGCAAGTCGGACCACGCACAATGAAGGGTTCCGTAGTTGAGATGAATTTATCCCAAGAACAAACTTAACATTGTAGTTAAAAAACAATTTCTCCCATACATTCCAACTGCAAATGTAACTTGGTCGACTGTTATTCGTTAGCTTGTAAAGCTTACTTAGCTGTGATAGTTTTCCTTTTAACTTCGTTATATATACTACTACCGTGATTTTTTTCACATATCCAAAAACAACCATTTGGCTGGCAGGGGGGGGGACACTTGACTCTAAATAAAGTCTCTGAGCTAAGCCGCGGACAGACAGACAGACAGACGGACATGGCAAAACTATAAGGGTTCCTTTTTGACTACGGAACCCTAAAAACGTTCAAAATATAGTCGCAATCTCAGCGCAACGACAGTCAAAATTCTTGTCAAAATGTAGCCAAAATTCTTGTATTTTTTTTATTTTTTATTACTGGTATTTTTGACAGATTAAACTGAGATTAGAATGCAAACGTTCTTAAAAATACAGGAATTGCCCCTTTGAAATGAATAGCAAAATTAACCGCAATCGTCTGGCCAGATATTTATTCCACATTAATCTTATTCAAAGGGACTGTGCGCGAAATTATATTATAGTGCTATATACACTTTGTTTCTTCTAGTGACTGAGCTCGCCCAGGAAAGTGGTGCCAAAATCCCTATTTCTGCCGCCAAGCAGCGTTACTTTGATGATGATTAAAATGGGTGCTGATGTATTTAGAGGCACATTAGACATTTTAGCTATCCTTTCGCAGACAAGTCGCCACCTTAGAAAGCATCTGGGATGGTGACGCATCTCCAGTCTCTGCCATTGGAGGTCCAAAGGGGACGATGACCACTTACCATCGCGTAGCTGCATTCTTGCTTGCCACTTATCTTTATTGTCCAACGTACAGCAAGAGATTTGAGTTGTGGTGATGTTTTCAAATTCCTTGATTCCAAAACCGGAATTACGAAGACATAAAAATTAACCTGAAATTACTATACATTTATTTATACACATTCTAAACTTCATTTTACAGTTTTATTTACAAAAGTAACTCTGAAGATTTTACCGTAATTCTTTCTATAGGATTACTTACTTACTTATTTGTAATTAACATTATACTCTTCATGTTTAATCCTACATTATGATTTATAAACTAACTTCCAAATAAATAAAAAAAACTTTTGTATATTTTATCATTAGTACACAAGAAAACTTTGCACCGAACTTGTACACAGTCGGACAAAATGCTTTACAATAATAGTTACTTATCGTCGTTGCGACTTTAAGACCTCTTATGTGTAAAATTCAACTTTATGAGAAAATCGATATTTTAAGCACCAACATTTTATTAGGAAGCACAAATTGTAGATCTTGAAATTGGTAAAGAAATGACGATTAAATCGTCGTACAAACATGAGAGTTTTTGCATTCGATAGAGCTTCAAAATGTGAAAAACTCTGGCGTAAAAAATTTAATTTGCCAAAAGTGACACTTAAGAGGTCTTAAAGTCGCAATGACGTTATATCAAACAGTAGTCTAAAGCATACCGTAATTTATTTATATGAATAGTTGCATTCACCATATCTAACTACCCTAGTAGCATTTTTTGTTGGCATTTAGTGGGGCAACTTACCTCTGTAAGTGACCCAACTAAATGCCAACAAAAATGCTACTAGGGTATGTAGTTCCAAATACGTATGTCTGTAGAATCACAACCAACAAACGTACAAACATAGTAAAAAATATATTTTAGTTATATAAAAACAAACGAACTTAGTAGTAGACACACAACGTCATGTAATCGCCTCTATTTTGGTGGTATTGGTTTGGTGTATCAGTATAAAAAAATACAATAAAATGTTCTATATCTAGGTAATCTAATTGAATTTTCTGCTACCAGGTTTATGAGGTTCATTTAGTATTAGATTTGGTAAAGTTGTTAAATGAAATTAACCTTATTTTCGGCAGAAATGGTGTCCCTATCCAATAGCCCAATCGAAAATAGAAACCACCATCAAAAGCACTTCAGAAACCGAGTATTAAAAATTCAAACTTCGATCGATAAATATTTCATGTCTTATCTTGATCGTAGTATATCCATAATTCTGATTGTGCTGTCATTTCCAGTAAAATTTGACGTCCATGTGTCTGTCCAATTCGCATAAGTCTCGTAAGATTCAGGATCGTTGGAGCCAGTTGCATCAAACTGAGCTAAATATGTTTGAATAACCAATTTTATAGGTGGGTATATAGCGTACACCATATAAGACATTGCGGCACTTATTAAGAATCTGCAAAAAGAAAACCGTTTCGATTTAAATTAAGTGCCTATTTTTTGCAGCACCTCAGCCACGAAAGCAATTGAGCAAGAGACTTCCAAGGAAAATGTAGCATCAACTTAAAGGACACTGGGCGAATTTGTATGGAAAGTGGTCTATGAAGCTACAGAGATGTGGTTAGAATTATTTTACGGAACACAAGTAACATACTACAGATAGTTTTTGTGGTTTTTAGAGAAAATGATAAATTTATTTAAAAAAAATATTTTACGATGTGTTTGCTCTTGACTCTAGTCTAGGTCAGAGGTGACAGAGACAAAGTCGACGATGGAGTGAGCTTACCCAGAAGAAGCGTCTTTTCTCTAACTTTGAATAGATTAGGGTTAAATGTAAGTAAATAATGGCTAAAACGATTTGTGAAGTATATTTTTTACGCTAGACTTCCTAAATACCTAAGTCATCTTTAGCTTCACACTGTTTAGTAGGAACTAGTGAGCTGTGTGAGAGTGGAAATTGTTATCTAAATGGTTTCACATAAGGTAATAATGGTTTTTAACATAAGTAAACATTAATTAAAATAACCGTTTAGGTAACATCTCCCGACAAAACATAAATATGTAGTGATAACTACAGCAATACTGTGAGATCCGGATTAACAAACCAATATCGAAATAGAGAATCCCAGATTTCAAGAGTGGTTCATTAAAATGGGCATTAAATGCAATTGCAAATAAAAAGCAATATCTACCATTGTGGTCAATCTAAGTATTCAAGAAACTCCGGATCCTTCAGTGATCCATTTAATAATGATTTTACTTTTGCCGTTCCATTGTGGTTATTGCTGTCGTAAACTTCTCGTAAGAATTTTGTGGTCCAGAAAACTGAAAATGCAAAAGCTCCAAGCAGAAGTACGCTGTAAGAAAATGTGAAAAACTACGTTATCTACGTGTAACGTGTATTATTCTATGCTTGTGTGGTATAATGTCTATCTCTAATGATACAGGCCTCCTAGTTTAAAAGACCGGGTTTATAATTATATTCGTTGGTATATATTTTTGTGGCCTTTTAATTTTTTTGCAAACAATTATGTCTACCACTATATTCAAGCTGGGTCTATGTATTACTTTGGAGATAAAAATAAAAACAAAAAAAATATTGAAACAATATTTACGGTGTACAGAATAGTCGATTTTGACCATGAGATTGTCGTAATGCGTTTGTTTATACAATCAGACAAATAAATAATAATATGCTACATAAAAAGTAATAAAACGCCTTTATGGTGCTACAAATGAAGCTTAGGCATTTTAATGGCAAAACTATTTAAAAAAATCTAAATAATTAAATCAGTAACTACTAATTTCATCACTTTATAAGTCTTACTTAGTGTGCTAACACACATACCTTTAATACAAATAAAATAACATAAATGATTAATAACATACTACTGAAATCTACTAGTTACATACATAATATTATATAAGTATATTAAGTTGATTTTCCAAGTAATGCAAAAGTAGTATTAATCATCTCTACGTCGAATTCATTTATTACATCTGGCTCGAGAACTACGGTTACATTTTATTTATAAAATTTAAAGTGCATTAAAATATTTTTCCTTGTGATCTTATTATTGGATCCTTATATCATAACATCACGCCTGTATTCCGCGAAGGGTTATGCAGAGGTGTACTTATAATATACCCACATTTCGCGAGTTATGTTTATATTATACTAATATTATATATTTTATTATTATTAACACAAACGGGTTTTTTTATTTTATTTGTATATGTTAATAATAATGTTAGTTACCATGACAGTTTAAAAACTTATATTATATCTTTTATCCAAAATTGGAAAGTAATCATGCAATAATGGTTTAATTGTTATTGCACTGTGTTCATTTTTGTTGTAAACTTCTCGGACGAACTTTGTAGTCCAGAAAACTGAAAATGCAAAAGCTCCAAGCACTAGAAAGCTGTAAGAAAGTATGAAACACTATGTTACTACGCATAACTAAATTGTTTTTTCGGGTCGCGTTTGTTTACCAAATCGGACGTAATAACCCTAGTAGCATTTTTGTTGGCATTTAGTTGGGCCACTTACCTCTGTAAGTGGCCCAACTAAATGCCAACAAAAAATGCTACTAGGGAAGTAATACACTATATAAGATCAGATTAAATTTACTAGCAAAACTCCACAGATTTTTTAAACTGTTATTTCTTATAATTATACCTACCTCCGGTCGTTGACTCCAACACATCATCAAATCATTTATTTTGTTACATCATGTTTAAAAATCGACACCCATCACGTCTGTGGAGTTTCGCTAATTCATTTAATTTGACCCAGTATATATGTGTGTGTGTGTGTCATATATATCTATATATATACATCTGATGTACCAACGCCATGATTAATAAACTAAATTAAATTACATTAAATTTAAAACAAATTGATTTGTGGAGGTAAGCTATCTGATCTACTCGCTTAACACTTAAAGGAAAACCTAATTTATAAAAATGCAATTTAATTGCTACAGATTCCGAATACTAACCCCTTTATTTGTAAACGTTGCTTATAGTTAATATACGTTTAACCCTTCGCAGTTGGTCCACACGAGACACAATGACTTTTTAATTGTTTCAGTAATAACGAGACGATACGAGTGATAAATCGTCAATAATGTATGGTTAAAGAGTCGCTAATCATTACTTGAAGCAACGCTTATAAATAAACCCATAGGTATGTGTGCTTAAACTACATAACTCTATTATGCAAAAGTACTCAACTCCCAAAATATCACTTCGTCTATACTCCATTTACTATATAGCATTAGACAAATAACGGCTAAATAACGACAGTTATTGTGTAATATTGTTGAAATTACTGCACTTTAGAGTAATTTTTTTAATGTAAATGGTAAATAGATTACACAGCTTTTTATTTATCGTGAAATAACGGAGTTTATTAAATACAATTACATCGAAATAACGAAAGGGTGAGAACAGTTATTTGTCTAATGTTATAATAGATGGAGTATAGCTAGTTAAAAGAGCTAATAATTCTTCTACATATTATCCATGTCCTACGGTTAAATATATTATTTATTTTGACAAACTAGAAGAGGATTATGATTTCATTATTTCTTTTCCATTAGCCAAATTAATGAAATACTTCTGAACTCTCAAAACGCGAATGAAAAAGGACTAAGTTAATCATCATTTCAAAAAGCGAAAATGTTATTTTAATCGTATTATAAGTATACAGCGTGTATCAGAAATGTGTGGTCACATTATAAGGCCACACCCTACAGACCATCAAAATGAATAATCGAATCGTAATCGCGAAAACAATCAGGCGTTCCATATTTATCTTTGACATAATCTACATAAAGCAACAATTGCTATGATGATAATTTTAATTGACATTTAATACGTAAATACGTAACTATGACCATATATTTAATTTATTTGTTTTCAAAATTGACATTTACTATCTTGTTCTTATGTTATCAAATACTTTATCCAATAACTTTTATTACTGAAATTTAAATATTTGTACGCCACTAAGGCCAAACAT